>HG991995.1:20002500-25002500 GCA_905220435.1 Amphipyra tragopoginis | reverse complement strand
TATCTATTATTTTCAATTATCATTTAGACAAATTGGTTATTAGTTTTGATTTCATGAATTATATAATTCAACATATAAAAAACTACCCTCATTGTAAAGGTTATCAAATAACCTTTTAGACGATATATGTTTAGAATTGATCTGTTTCATAATACCAAAAATAATAACAATTATACCGACCTGAAAAATAGAAGTGGCTCGATTTATTTGCTCCCAAGTATATTTAAAAAAAAATTTGCCGGGGTGGGGTATTCTCTAAAATATTCTGTTCGCAAATATTTTTGCTGCGGCAATGTAAACTACACACATCAAAAGTGTCTAGGGATCAAGCATTTTTATGCGGATTTCTTGAGATTGAGATGTGGCTTTGTAATAAATTTATGATTTTATAAATTTATATGGATCCTTTTTGGTGCATTTCATAATTTGAATCAGGAATTGTGAATCAAATTCGAGTAAAAGATGAAAATCAGCTGTCAATATTTTCCCTATAAAAACATACAACGCATTGAAGACATTATTAGTGCTACTGTTTCCCTACTACTGATTAAAACCAACGTTATTATGGAGCGGCGACGTCATTTAAGTAGGGAAGAAATGCTCAGAGCCGTGGGAATGATAGAAGCTGGTTCCCGGCAACGTACTGTGGCTTTAGCTCTGAATACAAGTCAGAGTGTTATCAGTCGACTTTGGACACGTTACCGAAGCACTGGTACCGTGGCTGAGCGCCATGGAGGACGGTATCGCTGCACCACACGGAGACAAGACCGATACATTCAAATCTTAACTCGAAGAGCTCCAACAATAACCGCCATGATGTTAGCCGTGAGGCTTCATCACTCTTCAGGGAACTTAATTAGCGACCAAACAGTCAGAAACCGCTTGCATGAAGTGAACCTTCATTCCCGAAGACCGCTACGGGTACCACCTATAGCAATGCACAATCGTAAGATTCGATATCAATGGGCTCTTGGACACAGAAATTGGGCAGAAGAACAATGGCGTTTCGTGTGCTTTTCTGATGAGTCTCGTTTTGGTATGAGACCGGATACAAGACGTATACGACACTGGAGAACCCCTGGACGCCAACAGCGATTAAAATCCTGCCAGGAAGTCCATCCTTATAGTGGTGGAACCATCATGGTATGGGCGGGTATTTGGATCGGCGGAAGAACTGAGTTGATTTGGATCAGAGGCAACCTCAACGCTCAAATTTATGCTGAGACGATTGTATCAGACGTCATCGTTCCTCTACAAGCGCAAATCGGTCCCTTATTTCAGTTAATGCATGATAATGCACGACCGCACACCGCAAGAGTTGTAAGACAGACTCTCGCCGCAGCTAACATCAATGTCCTGCCCTGGCCTGCTCAGTCGCCAGACTTGAACCCGATTGAGCATGCATGGGATATGCTACAGAGAAGAGCTCTGCCGAATATGGAGGGTATCCAGTCGCAAGAAGACCTTTTTTTGTTGTTGCAACGAACATGGGCGGCCATTCCACAGCGTGATTTGGATGAACTCATTTTGAGTATGCCAAACCGAATGTTCTTGTGTTGTTAGTGTTCGCGGTAGAAACACGGATTATTAATTGTTTAAGTTACCCAATAAAATTTTAAAGAAAACTGTTATTTCAGTCTTTTTTTCGAACTTTTGTGTTAGTGGTTCAAATGTCAAAAATCCCTTTATTAGGAAAATGGCAAATTTCTTTATTAATGCAAAGGTGACTTGGTTTATCGTTACTGTGACAAACGAAAACACTTTATTTGATGAATCCTTAAAGAAAATTTTAATTAATATCAATCAGGAGAAAAGTTATTGCAAAAATATATGTTGATCCCTAGACACTATTGATGTGTGTATTTAGTGCATAGGGTTATCTAACGTTTGACCTAAAGCCTGGTTTTAGACCATTTCCGTTACGGCCAGATAAATAAGGGACTCTGACTCGGAGAGTCATCGTCATGCTTGCCGCATTATACCGTTCTGAGTTCTGAGGTTCAGTTCCTCATATTATTATCTCTTATTAACCTAATTGTTCACTGCTGGATATGGGTCTTCTGATCGATGCTACAATGAGTAGCAGTTTGCCCAACGCAACGCATGAGCATTAGAAATAAGGAATGGATTGATTGCAGGTTTTCATTACTTACCTACCTTAAAAAGTACTTACATCTTTACCTGTGTAAAAACAACTGATAGTACATACCTTTAACCAATTATGGCAGATACATATAGAATATTATTTATTGTACATATACCATAACAATAGCAAAAAATAAACAGTTCAAAGCAAGGGTACAATGGCGGTCTTATCGCTAATAGCAATATCTTCCAGACAACCTTTGGGTGGAAGACGTGAAAGATAGATCATGGGGGCCGTCTGTTGTGTACTACTGCACAACAGTTAATTTATAATTATTAAAAATAAGATAAATGATGGAATCTGGCGTTACTTTGCGGAAATCCATGACATAGCGATATAGTTTGAGCATTTCTCTTTTTTTTGCCATTACTGATTTTGGGAGTGTCCCACGAGTTTGAAGATGAATAACTTTTGTGTATTATATAAGTTACTGATACTGTTTTGCTTAGGAGAATATTTATTAATCACATTCACAGAAAAAAATAAACAAATCATAAATACATAGTATTTAATTAAAAAATCAACTAAATACAAACCCTCGAAAATTGCAATGTATGAAAATGTGTGTGTCCCAATCTACAATCCGTAATTTCAAACTCAATTATTTCGATGATGTTCAATGAAACTATACTTAGATTTTGCTTTGAAACTATTCTGCAAGGTTAGGAGGTCCACATTACATTGCCTTTTTAGTAATTTGTTTAAATTTTACGGATTTAGATTAATTTTAAACTTGTCCCAGAAAAAGTTCCAAAAACTTATTTCAGTTTTTGTTACCCATTTTAGACGTGTTAAAGTTAAAAAACTTCCATTTATTTATATTATTTTGAATTTGGCAATACTGTAGATGCCATTTAGTGCCACCATATCCATTCATGTGTCAGCACCGTTCAGTAGTAAATTGTAAAAACACGTACTCCAAAAGAGTGAACATCATTCCGATTTTGTTACAGCTATTTTAAGGAAAGTTGACAAAATTTACCACTTTTTTTTATTACATCATAATAGTTAACAACTTACACTAAAATTTGGTATAAAATAATAGACGTAACTTTAATTTTAACCACCACAATAACATTTTGAAAAAAATAAACATGTGATTCGTTACTTTTTTATTTTGTTACTTTGGTGTAGTAACGTATAAGTGGAAATTTGAGTTACAAAAACGGAATTATAAAGTTACATTTGCATTGCAGCGCAAAAAAATACGACTAACATCTGCAGAAAAGATGAAAAGTCATAAATAAAATTTTAAACAAAACCTAGATAAGCTAGAACAAATAAGAAAGAAAAATTTCGAAAGAATTAAATCGAATTAAGTGTGAACGAAACACTAAACAAGATACTTGATTAAAATGAATTGCATTAATGTTGATTAAGCACTAAATGTGTCTTTTTTATCCTCGTACTCGTTAACGCCTTGCAGTTTTACCCGCGTGGTGATGAAAAATAGTGATGGTGATGATGAAGAGTTCCAAATTTCATCCAAATTCGTTCAGCCGTTTATGCATAAAAATGTTACAAACAAATAAACGCCCACAAGTTTTCGCATTTATAATATTTGTGAATCACATAATGGCTTTGACTTTAAAATTATAACTTCATAGTTTTTCATATATCTTTATTCCTAATAATAGGCATAGTAGACCCAGCCTTATATTTTTTATTTTGTTACCAATAACTCTTTTTTTGTTACTGTCCCAAAAATCTCCTGTTCTGATTTCCTGTTTTAATTAATTATTTATTAATATAAAACAGTATAACTTGTAATGTAACTCGAGGATGCTCAGTAATTTAATATGAAATAGTACACGTCTTTCAATGTTGTTTATTTATCATATAATCAAAACTTTAAATTTATTTTTGGCCATAGGTAACAAAAAAAAATTAAAACACCTTATTTGGAAATTATCTTTTACTGTTTATGGTCTTTCTTTGCGATGAAGTTATTAAATACACCATGAAGTTTAAGAAATTTATCATTTTAGATATAGAATTTGCGACTTTTAAAGTTTTTTTTAACAAATAAAGAGTAACAAAATAAGAACGTTTAGTCTACCTTCATTTCGTTTTTAATACATTTTTCATATAAATCCTAAATAAAATAGAGTGCCTTGTCAAAAATCCAATAACTAATTAGATAAATTATCTGATTTCATTAAAAAAAAAGCGATTTAGCGATATTTTTATTTTTGACGATTTTTTGAAACAGTGGCAAAAAAATAGAGAAATGCTCGTTTGACGGAATTAAAACTAAATATTGTATTTCATATTTGTATTAAAAATAAATAAATACCAATAAAAACATACTACATATATCTTATTGTATTCACCAGCATCAGTGTGATTAGAAGCTAGTGAGAATATAAAAATATATAATAGCAACATCTAAATGGCAACACGATGCTATAAAATTTTAGTATCTTTTGACTTAACCGGGACAATGACCGCTCCAATTTTTTTTTGCTACATAAACCATAAACTGGATCTTGCAATTCTTTTTTTTTGCCAAACCTTGGCCTTTTACTCTCACCTTTATTTCGTAGAAAGAATTTTACAGTTAAATTGAGTCAAAATTTGTAGAACGAATGAGTTCATATTGAGGTTATTGACCTTTAGTTTTACGAGCGATCGATACAGAACTATTTGCGTGAATGACAGAAATAGGCGATTCATTTATTTTAAAAATAGAGCTGCATTTTAATGTGTTTTATGAATACGATTACATGGTATGTGTGTGTTTTTTAAATAAATAAATACGATTGGATTGTGCGTTTGTGGGTTTATTAAATACTTAAATGAATACGATTAGATTGTTTGTGTGTGAGTGGGTTTATTAATAAAAGTGCAATTAATTGTAAATCAGTTACATTATCCTGCGTTTAAATTCTACACGTGGCTTGAAGTTATTTACCGTGCATTTATTGTTATTATTTAATATGTAATAATTTCAGCTCTCAAGTTAAACGCCTAATAAAATTAAACATGTTATTATTTTAGGTACTTATTTTAATTGCTAAATACATCAGCAAAAAGGATATCCGTAAATTATTGTTGTTGTATCAAAATTAGAGATGCGCCGAATATTCGTTTGGTATTCGGTATTCGGTGTATTCGGCATATTTTTCACTATTTGTTTTCGGCCGAATTATTCGGTTTTGGTGCCGAATATATTCGGTTCGAGTATTTCTATTTTCTTGGCTACATGACACGGTATAGAACTAAAAGTCAAAACTTCTTATGTAAGATTCATGTTATAATATAAGTCAAAGAAATACTATGAAAGATGAGTTAAATAAAGCTAATAAATTTCAAATCAACATTTATTTTTACGCCCACTCATATTGCAAACACAATAAAGTTAATATTGACAATATTTTTGTAATAATACGCTCTTCTGTTTTTATTTGTAACCTAATCGTGCGAGATGTTTTGAAGCAAAGTGACAGCGCGGTGTGCGCGGGTGGCGGGCGGTGAGGTACGGCTCGCTCCAGCAGCAACACGTAGCGTTCATGTAAGAACCTGTTTACGCGGCAAAACAAATGGTAAACCGAATAATTCGGCCGAATATCCGGTTCGGTAAAGGTTAAACCGAATAGTATTCGGTATTCGGTTATTCGGTGTAACCACTATTCGGCGCATCTCTAATCAAAATCTTTATTTATCTTTGTTTACCAATGATTGTTTGCAAAGCAATTACTTATCAGTAGAAATAAAACCAATGCTAATATTATGTTACTGATTATTATGTAGGTAATCTATGATATTCTAATTGTGTCTATCGGTAGTACAAATAAAGGCTGATGACTTTGGTTAATACATAATAAATCGTTTAAAAAAACTTCAATTGTTTTATAGGGTTCCGTACCCTGTTTTGGCCGAATTAATTCAATATTCTAATATTTTTCAAACCGCAACACTAATTAATTATCTGTGACTCTTAGGCTGAGATCTATAGACCCAACTTGGACTTTGCTCAGACTTTACTTTAGACTTGTGACAAAGTCAGTATTTATAGAGCTGTCATTGAATTCATCTGAGTGCGTGCTTAGCAAATGCTTAGCAAAGTCTAAGTTCACAAAATCGTCGACTTAGCAAATACTTAGGTTACTATTATCCTAACAAAAAATAATGGTCCATATTTAACTTTACCATCATTATATTTACACAACTTTTTAATTTTTTAGTATTATCAAGTGACCAGACTCAACTCAGTAATACCAGATTAGAAAAGATTTCCTTGATGTTGATAACTAATTCTGAATTAGTTATGATAAAGACAATTAAGTATTATTACATCACATAAAAATGTTTCTGTAAGTTTAAAATGTATTGGAATTAAAAATTATTTTTTTTCGACAAATTGCCAACACTGAATGGACAGTTTTGTTTTGACACAAACAGCGGCCAGACGTCAAAACGATGCGATCCGTTTCAATGAATATAATATTGAGTTCGTTTATAAAAAACATAAAAACACATAAAAGTATGCCAATTTCTACTTATTCTTCTAATAATAATACATAGAAGAAATATGAGCATAGTTCTAGATTGTGTGATGTAAATACATATCATTATTGTTAAACTTTTATGAAGAAAAATCAAGAATGTAATGCTTGAAACGAAACATTAAATTCTATTTTGACATCGACCGTCTTAGCGTATGCTTAGCCTAAGCTCAGCATAGTCTCATCGTGATACGTCTATAAATACCAAATCTAAGATTATGCTAAGCATACACTTAGCAAAGTATTACGTAAGTAAAGTCTGAGCAAAGTCTAAGCTAAGTCCAAGTTGGATCTATAGATCTCAGCCTTATAGTCAAATTAACTTCTTATTTCCGCTAAATACACTATGATTTGATGAGCTTTCGTCTATTTCCTATATCCTTCCCTTTTTCACCATCTCATGAACCGTGATAGTTAGACATTTGAAATTTTCACAGATGATGTATTTCTGTTGCCGCTATAACAACAAATACTAAGAAATGAAATAAAATAAATATTTAAGGGGGCTTCCATACAACAAACGTGTTTTTTTTGACGTTTCTGTACATAATGGACCCTTTGTGCGCGAGTCCGACTCGCACTTGGCCGGTTTTTTATTTTTTATTTGACAAGGCTTACTTGGCTTTCTTGCATAATTACTCGCAATAGGAACAGTAGCACAACTAAAGCAGCCGACCAGTTTATACTAGCTTTATAAGACGGAAAACTTATCTAACCTACATTCATGAATAACCTGATCGATCGCTAAACGTTCGACCTAGACCAAGAACGCAGTAAGGGCCGTGACTCACGACCTAGACCAAGAAAATAGAAGTGGCATCGATTAACTCCGATAACGTTAATCGATATGTTTCGCAAAAAGTGCTAAGTACTTAGACTTTGCTCAGACTTTACTTTCGGGATATGTCTGTAAATGACACAACAACATAATCGTTCAGGGGTGATTCTATCATTACAGTTATAGCTATTATCGGTGTGTCAGGATTGCAAGCAAGGTAAACACAGTAAATAAAACCAACATAGACTCTCCACCACTGAGAGTACTTGTATTTGGGTTAGTATTAGTAACATAAACTAGATCACAATATATTACTTTACACAATTATTACAAGATCATAAAATAAGGACAAGCTAATCAGATATAAAAGGTCAGACTTCTTCAGCTGATCAACACGGAATGCTCTCGCTTCGTCGAATGACCGCCGCCTTTATAAGCTCGGGTGCGTTCATCCATATCGACGACTACCTCCCTTTATCAACATTGCCCAGTGTTACCCACTAGCGATAACATGTCAAAGTCGATATTTATACAAGGTGTAACATAAACAACGCACAACCTCATATGGGGTGTGAACAACTATTACTATGGGACCAAACAGGAAATCGCGAAAAAAAAACAGCTGTTCCCTACATTTTGACGAGGTATGCGAACATTTAATGTGTATTTTTTTAGTTGTCGCGAAATAATCTCGCGTTGGTCCCACATGAATCTCATTAAGTTTCGTTGAGCATTTTTTTTATACAATATTATTAGTAGTTTTATCATCCAAAATGAATTTCCTACATAGACGACGCTTTCGTTGTAGAAGTGGTCCACTAATTTGTAAACTATTGTAAATTGTAAATTGTGGTAGGTACTAAAAAGTATAAAATTAAAAAGTAAAAACTGACTTCAAAAAAACTGCTAGGAGTAAAACAACTACCTTATTATGAAATTAATAGTTTCAGAAGTCAGTGCCTTCAATTTGGTTCATCGTGGATTAGCACTGAATTTTGAAACTGTTAATTTGATAATATAGTCATTATTTTACTTTTCAGTTTTTTTTTTATATTCGGTTTTTACTTTACCTATTTAAGTTTTTTTTTATTTGAAAATTTGGAAAACAAGCCGAGACGGCCCATCTGATGAAAAGTGATTGTCGCGCCGTTTTTACACCAACAACACCAAGAGGATTGCTCTTGCGTGGCAACCGGGTCCGCAGCGCCAATTTTCTAACATGTTATTGTGTTTTTGCGAAGAAAACTGTTAGGCCACGCTCCTATTCGGTTAGCAAACAATGTTAAGCCGGGTCCGCAGCGCCAATTTTGCTAACAAAACTGTTAGGCCACGCCCCTATTCGGTTAGCAAATAATGTTATCATGTTTGCAAACACGAAAACACGGCGCAGCGGATCCGGCTTTAGAGAAAAAGTTGGAAAATCTCATGTGCCTGTAATTTCACCGGTACCCATATACTTACCCTTCAAGCCGGAACACAACAATGCCGCTTGGCGACAGAATTAGGTATTGTGGTATTACTTCCGTTATTAGTATATTTATATAGTTATTATGTACCTATTTTTCTTTTTACTTTTAATTACATAAATGAGATGAAAACTACTAAAATGTTTATAGTTATCTAATAAATAAATATATATTAATAATAAATAATCTCTTATTAATAACCAATTTTGATGCTGATATTTGTAATATTTCATAAATGCAAATTACATAGGTACGTTAAATAAAAAATAATACCTAATCGAATTGTGAAATTTTTTTGTGCAAGAAAGAAAAGGCTTTTTTTTTATTTTATTTATTATTTTATTATATATTGTACGTAAGTCGTTATACTAAACATTGTACTAACTTTCACTGAGATCAGTCATTGATAAGAAAATCCGACGACGGTTTTTATTTTTCTCTCGTAAAGCATAGAAATCTATGCAGTATAACTTTAGAGAATAGCAGTTCCTTGCCGCATTCTTACTAGTTTTTTTTTTAACAAACAGCGATTGGCATATATGAGCATTAAAAGATTTATTACCCACTTAGTTTTTTTTTCTTTATTAATAAATTACAATACCTACTAATAGCCACGTTTGACAGGTTCATTCGTCCGTTGTGAAGACGCTCTAGAATTAACTTATTTTCTTTCTATATTCATAAGCAGGTTTTACTAACAACATCCAAGTATCTTTAGTGCCTTAAAAAACTTTTTTTATGTTAACTATCACATCCCTACTAATATTATAAATGCGAAAGTAACTCTTTCCGTCTGTCTGCTACGCTTTCACTCCTAAACCGCTGAACCGATTTTGATGAAACTTGGTACAGAGATAGTCCGGAACCCGAAGAAGGACATAGGCTACTCTTATTCCGAAAGCCGCGAAATATCTACGCGATAAACGCCATCCACGCGGGCGAAACTGCAGGCGACCTCTAGTTTCATAAAATTCTCTTGTAATTTTTTTGGTACTTAGTTCATCTAGAATATTGCAGCAAATAGTGCCAAACTCTAGTGCCATTTCGGTAGATTCTTACTATTTTGGTAAATGTCACAGATGGTCGTATCAAGACGATACACTTACCTATGCAGAAAATACTGTGCGATATATAAAAATGAATCCCTATTTCCCTTGGTCACGGCATCACGCGTGAGCGGCTGGACCGATTTTCAAATATATTTTTTTGTAATTTCGTAATTGTTAGGATAAGATACTTATGAAAAAAAAAACGAAATGATCTCAGTAAGTATGTCCATATTCTTCATGTATGAAAATGGTTTTAACTTTTTGTTACTATTTTGATTTTGTTTTTAAAGGTAGGTAGTATGTAGGTAGTAAGTAGGAAAAAGTGCTTGCAACGCATAGGTACAGCTAGTTGAATGATAAAAAAGTGTACTTACATGCGGTATAGATTGGCTGCTTCCACTTGGTATATGCATCCCTCCAACTTCAACAATACCCGGCAGAAGAGGACGAACGCCATTCAAACTGTGGAACGTATTCACCAACATCATGCTCACATTCCTTGCAAGGACTTCTAAGTCAGGTATCCTTGTTTTGAAACTCTTCTCAATAATCGCTCGTTCTTTCACCTGAATGGTAAACCTGAACCACAGCTTGAAATACAGATTCATCGCCGTATTTTCCAGTCTTTTGAAAAACGACATTCTTGAATTGGAGTCTGAAGTTATTGTTGGCACATATGAAGGGTTGTCAGACAAACCGATACGGCTGTAAGACCACTGCAGCATTGGACACGATACCAAAGAAATCACGGGTGCTTTAATTCCGTAAACATGTAGAAGACCCAACACACAGTCACTGTTAAAGTTTTCAGTTAATACAACATCGTAATCGTTCTTCAATACTTCAGCTAAAGGTGGAAATCGGACGAGACCAGAGCATATTTTTAGGGCCAGGTCGGATAACGGTTGGAAGGCGAATATCTGCGTTACGAACATCTTCAAACCCAAGCTGTTGATAATTTTATTCGACTTCTCAAAGACTTGTAGGTTGATCGCTTCTTTTCGCAATTCAGCTATCTCTCGAAGGCTTACATCAGTATAGTTTGCTGGTGGATACTTCTGGGGGTAGAAGGAAGCAACGGTCACTTGGTGTCCCCTTTTAGCTAAATCTTTCAGCAATGGTTCGAACGTTATAAAGTGACTTTTACCGACGTACGGGAATAACCCCAAAATGTTTGCAGATCGCACGTTATGTATCGCGAGAATTACAAATAATATTCCAAGTAAACGCATTTTGCGGGACTGTTTTGCGCCAAGTTTCAAAGGATACTCCCGGTGTTTTGATACGAAGCGGTATCAAATACTCGTAATTATATACGGTCAGTTCATTGGTTTTTGATTGAGTTGTTCTAAATTGTAGGTAAACAAGATAAGTTATTGTTTCCGATAAAAAACAAATCTCGTTGTCACTGTACGGCGCGACGTGTTTATAAGTGACCTCTTTGCACACTATACAGCGTGTCCCAGAAAGTAGTGTCAAGCGGAAGTCCAGAGGTAGAAATCCTTTGAGATACCCAAATCACCCCCATGTATGTTCCGCGATTTTTTGTAGTTTTCGAGTTATGAATGTTTTTCATGTTTTTTAATCAAACTCTGACTATAACGACATTTTTGATCATAGTGACGTGAATAGTTGAGATACATAAGTAATTTTTTTTTCTAAATTAGCTGATTAGTGACTCTTTTAAATGCATAAACATTTGTAACCATAGATGTAACGTCACAGGATAGTAAATTTCGAAACGATCAGACCAGTAGAAGTTGCTCATATCCCTTCGACAACCAGAAAAGAGCTGATGATCTTCATACGGCTGAACAGATTTTCTTGAATCATAGCTAAGAACACTCTCGATAAAGTCACCTTTCAAACAAAAGAAAAAACTAAATCAAAATCCGTTTAGGAGCTACGATGCCACAGACAGACACACAGACACACACGGTAAACTTATATCACCCCTCTTTTTGCGTCGAGGGTTACTAAAAAAGACGTTATTAGTTAGTTTTAATCAATTTTTCATTCACCCTTTTACAACTGGAATTTTCGATATTGTATGCTGTCAATGAAATTTTTATTGTGATATCGTAGAGATAGCTCGATGAAATTTACAGAGTACATAGCTGATGAAATGGATAAGTTTTTAAATACATCTGACGAAAAAAGTTTAGGGAGATTTATTTTTAAATCACCCACAAAGATGTAGGAAACATGCAGGATTTTAACTTTATGAGAATTCAATATTTTTTTGTAACGCATTCGTTACATCTATGGTTACAAATGTTTATGCATTCGATAGGGTCACTAATCAGCTAATTTAGAAAAAAAAAATTACTCATGTCTCTCAACTATTCCCGTCACTATGATCAAAAATGTCGTTATAGTCCGAGTTTGATTAAAAAACATGAAAAACATTCATAACTCGAAAACTACAAATAATCGCGGAACATATGTACATGGGGGTGATTTGGGTACCTCAAAGGATGTTCTACCTCTGGACTTCCGCTTGACACTACTTTCTGGGACACGCTTTATAACAGAACAAATTGAAAAAAATTGCAGCTTATTGAGCGCAGCAGCCGAACGATTACTTTCGAAACTACTGGGCTCCCTGCTTTTATAACACTGACAGAGTATTTCAAGACGTTAATGGCACCTCACGGGTAGTGCTACTGATGACATAAACAGGAATGGAAGTTCTAAATTGCAAATATATTACCATAACAGGATAGTGCTCAAGGTGAATGTGATTAGTCAGCCTACGAAATTCAATTTATTTATATTTTTATATTTTACCTAAAAACTGAATATCTTCCAGACGTAATTTTATTTTTAGTATTGATGTTTGATTATATTTTAAATGACACATTTTACTGTTTTTTTGTTTTTTTAATGTGTTGTTTGTTTAAAGAAAAGTTTGTTAACAACTTTTCTTTTGTTCGACGCAATTACGCCATAAATACAGGGTGTTAACGAATTCGTGTAATTCCTTCAAACCACATGATCTGTTAATGGTACAAATTAACCCCGCACGGGATTTAGATTGATTAAAGATAAAAATAAACTTTTTTTATCCCAATTTTTTTTATATCGTAGAAAATTTCGATGCCATGCATGAATGAATGTAGACATGGCGACACAGCTGACGGGCACGACTAGTGCGATATCGCTTCACGCAGTCAGTTAACTTGGGACGCTAAAACTACTCAGATACAGAATAGTTACCATGGTAAAATTTTTTAAAACTTTTTTTTTTGTTTAAGTATTCTAAAAAAAACCTATTCATGGTCAATCAGTGTCACCAGTAGATAACGCGGTTTAAAGGAATTACACGAATTCGTTTACACCCTGTATATTCAGTTTTTACGAAAAGTATACAAAAAAAAAACAAAAAAATTCGCGGGCCCACAGATCGAATTCACCTTAGAAATAATACGGTAATTTAAAATTTAAATATATTTGTCGTTCTGACTGTACCTACTAAAGCTAATGTAATACATAGATATGCGTAATCATGTGTGACGGGTAACTCAGTCTCATTGCGTTAATATTATCAGCAAGTATTGAACTTTGGTACCTACAATGCATTGAGGCCTGTGCATTTAATTTATGTCAAACACCTAACGCAGTAATTCCACAATAGATAATTATGTTACCGGCAATGTGTATAATGCAGGTATTCTATACAATGCCTAGGTAATGTATAGAATGCCTGGGGCCTCCAGGCAATGTATGAAATATTATGAGTATTATTGTCCATTACATACTTTGCGTAGGTAATGTATACATTTCCTAGGGATTGTATAGAATACCTGCTGGTCCACCGGCAATGTGTGAAGTAAATAGATTTGGTCATTCATTTGGGGCACCCCGATACGGATAGGTTAGGTTCGAAGGGGATGACGGGGGCTAGACTGAGCGAGCGAAGCGAGCGAATGAAGCCCCCGTCATCCCCTTCGTGTTAGGTTACTTTAAACCCTGCAGACAGAAATAGGAACCCCGCGGCAGCGGCTCTCCTGTGGAAACCCAAACAACCTTCCAAACATCCCCTTAAGTTTTTCATTTGTTTTTATTGTGCCTCGTGTGGAGTTTACTGCCTGCTCGCACGTCTTCCCCTTCGCCGCTCTCGTCTTTTTCACACATTACCGGCTGCGCATTCGGTATTGTATAGAATGCCTAGGTAAAGTATAAAATAAATAATATTTCATACATTACCTGTACGTTTTAGGCATTCTATACACTGCCTAGGCATTGTATAGAATACCGGATTACACAGATTGCCGGTAACAGATATACAGAATGACTGATGAGACACTGAGTAGGGGTCATTGTACTCAAAGCAGTACCTCAACTTACTACAATCGCCTGGATTGACACACTCCCACAGACACGCCCTGTGTGTATATTGAGTATAATACACTCTTTCTCATGTACTCTTTGACAGCCGTGCCGTGACTGACTGTATTTCGATGATACCTTAACCCTTTCCCTGTCCCATGAACCACATATGAACAAGTGCATTGTTTAACTATTGTGTCTGCTGTCTGGACAGTGAACGTGTTAAGCTGGCTTCCCACGGTGCGAGGTAGCGCGCACCGGCTGTGCGTGGTATCATCCGTAAAATCACGCACCGTGGGAAGCCACGTTATGAGGGTGCGTGATGTGGATACGGCGCACCGCTCCGCACGCGTCCGCGTTACCACGGACGAGTCTCTTTCCATGGTGCGTCGGTGCGAGCTCGTGCGTCGCGGTGCGCACTATCACGCACCGTGGGAAGCCGGTATTAGAAGTCTTATTGCAGTGCGTTTCTGTATGAGTATGTCAATTCGGACTCGGACGATTGTAAGTAGTTGAAGTACTGCTTTAGCTTATAAATATACTGTAATAATAAATTCTGTAGTTATTCATGCAAAACAGCAAAATATAAATTCGTTTATTAGCGAAATACAGGTGATTGTGTGTGTAAAAGGTTACACTGTATTTTACCATTACAGTAGTACCTACTGGTATGCAAATTTTATATTCATTTATTTTATATCATTAAAATAAATACATCTTCATTAATAATATTAGCCAATAAAATATTGATTTAAAATTATACTTGTACTATAGCACAAGTTTGCACAGAAGCCTCACTCTAGAACTATATCATACTTTAGTACCTAAATGCTACAATACTTAAGCCTTACGGTGATTGTTTCGGTCAGCTCGTCAGGGCCAATTTGACAAACAAAATTGTTGACAAACGCAAACGAAACACAACCGTCAGTCAGTTTTTGTCAAGGACTTTATATGTACGTAATACTTATTACTTCTATGGTTTTTGTTTAAGAAAACTGTCAAAATGATTGGTTAATTGTTTTTTGTGTCAAACAATTTGACAGCTTTTGAAATTGAAAACTGTCTGAATGCACGTTTCGGCCTTGGTTCGGTTGCGATTTAGCAAGATTTATTTTAGGAGAATTGGGTCCCAGCACGCTGATGCACGCTTACGCATGCTATGGAATGCTTTTAACAGTTAAAAACGCACGCTTTCACGAGTGATGGTTATAAGCGTGTCTATCTAAAGTCTAATAACATCCAGCTTTTTACTAATCGAGGTAGGTTTATGTGATTAGTTTCCAAGATTGAGATCAACAAAGCGTATTTAGAATTTGCTCAAACTTGACTTATGTAAAGGGGCCGTCCATTAATCATATGATGTTTTTTTGTTTTTTTATCATTTTTTAACACCCCCCCCCCCCCCTCCCCTTTGGTGATACGTGGTGAGGTTTAAGAGTACCCCCCCTCCTCCACCCAAAATCACGTGTTTTTTTAGTAAGTACCTAAAAATAATCTTAAAATTTTTAGAATATTATCTTTAGGCATAAAGTATAATCTAATTTTATTCTGAAATTAAGGACCATGATAAAAATGTCTAGACAGAAAGGTTGCAGGTTGTTTATGACTGGCATAAAAATTTTCGCTTTTCGGTTTAGATATCGCGCGTTTGACGAAAAAATATTAAAAATATTAACCATTATTTTTGTTTGACTTACTGTCTAAGATTTTCGTAAGTCGTCGATTTCGTGGACTCAAGCATTTGCTTAGCACACTCTCAGATGAATCGAAGATTGCTATATAAATATTGACTTTGACTTAAATGAAAGTAAAGTCTGTGCAAAGTCTAAATACGCTTTATAGTAGATCTCAGCTTTCGGCCCTTAGGCGTCGTAAGAATGATCTAGAATATATAATTTACTACTACTATACTATAAATATAATAATTTAGTAATCTACACGTTAATAAGTGTGAGTAACACTTGTCGATGATAGATTTATTACATATCATGTGTAGATAGAATAAGATCTATTGTACCTACCGACTCGTTATGTCTCCGATAATTATCTTTATATTGTTAACCAAGTAAACAATTGATCATCATGATAATAATAAATAAGTGTAATAAATTGTCTGCCCCGATGATTAATGCAATTTTCGGTTTTTCCAAATTCTTCTTAAAATGATTCCTTCGGTCGCCCTGCGAAATTAATATTTTTTCCGAGGTTTTAATACTCAAGCTCACGAAAACAACTGTCGTTTTCCAAATTTACAAACTCGTATGAGGTGTACTGATAGTTATTAAGTCCCTAGTTTCGAGTTTAACCCTTCTTGTAGATAGCGTTAAATACACATAGGTACCTATTACCTAATATCCGAAAAAATTAAATAGATTTCGCTCATAATTATTTAACTATGGCCTTGCGGCATTTAGTTTATTTTTCCTTTGAGAACTCGATAGATAGCCATAAATAAACAGTCCATATCATACTTGTATGTTACCTAACTTTCGCTTTCATTTGTTATTTTTACTAATCCGTCCACCATCCTCCGACCCGTATAGATACTGTTTTATTTGGGGTCGCCCTGTCGGTATCAATATGACGAATCATGGCTCATTTGTCTAGATTTACTTAGCTTATCGTAGATATTGTAATCGTCACGTATTGATTATACTCACAGTTATTCCGACACGTATTTTAGATCATATAAATTATCGTACTTAATCGTCTCCGAAATCCTAATATCCTATGTAGGTATTTGTATTAAAATCTCTTGCACATGCACTATTTAGATATTGATATTTATGCAATATTAATTATATGCTAGGCTCACTTAAAATAGCGCCGAGTTAGGGCCCTAACTACCGCCGGGGCCCTTGAACAAGTAGATAAAAGACCTCGCAGGGCTCGATGACTTGCCCCAGGCCCTAGGGCCTGTCGCTACGGCCCTGGGGGTCTACTCAATAAGCATCAAGTCCGTGGTTTCGGCCTTAGTTACGAGCGTTTCCTACTCCCTATTCCCTATCACTTACGGACATACGATTATTTCGGGGCCAGAACTAAGAATGAATGACAACACGATTTGACAGTTCTTTGTCCCTTCTACCGATATGTTTTTGCCCGTTCGAAAAGTTGAACTTGACACTTGTTTTGTTCACTCCTACGTTTCGGGCTACTTTCGGACGGGCGACTAACTTCGTTGACGGACTTAGGGAGTAGGCCCCCTGCCCCTGCACCGTATCGTCATTGTGTCGCCTTATGACAAGCCAATTTAATATGTTGTGTAGTTTACTTTATTAAAATGTTCGCTCGCACTTGACACATCTAAGAATTCGCAGCGAAGACAACCCCCATATCTCACAAAGCATGTGCCGCTGTCACATTTAAGACATATCCAATCCTTGAAGTTACCGCAAGGAGATTACACCCAAGGTATCGGTGGTTTATCCAGAGCGAGGAACTTCCTCACGACCCGTGCCGTGTCCAAAACTATCACCATATGTATCAGGGGGCCGATGCGACCCACATCTAGGCTTGCCAACCGTCCCGCGAGAGCAGAGACGTCCCGTTTCTAGAGCTTTAGAGGATGCGTCCCGCAAAAGATGTATGCGGGACGCCAATTGTCCCGTTTTATCGTACCTACGGATAAATCTTCATTTAGTGAACGCACATTTTGTTTAATAAGGCATCTTCTAATTAGAAGAGTGGAGATCGCGACCACAAGTCTCGCTTCGAACGAACACCGCTCGCGCGGCTCGATCAACGTCGTCCTCCCTTCCCTCCCACTACTTTTCTCCGAAATTGAGTCGCTTTAACAGTTGGGTCTCGCTTTATTTTGCCACGTCCCGCATTTTGATTGCCAAAGTCCCGGTAAATTCATACATTAAGGTTGGCAAGCCTACCCACAACCATCAGTCAGTTTTTGTTTAAAATAACTCTCAAAATAATTGATTTTGTTATTTGTGTCAAACAATTTGACAGCTTTTGAAAACGAAAACTGTCTGAGTGAACGGTTCGACCTTAGTTCGGTTGCGATTTATCAAGATTTCTTTTAAGAGAATTGGGCCCCAGGCCCTTGATTTAGCTGTTCAGTGAGAGCTTCTGTAGCAAAGTGACCATTTATTAAATTGGTTTAATCACAATGCATTTTTGGCCTAAAGGCTACCAAGTAAGTAAGTAAGTCTACCAAGATGATAAGGGCCTGTCCACATCTCCACGTCACGACGTCGCGTCGTCAACGTGCAACGGTGCGGTAACGTGACACGGTGCGTTGACATAACGTGCAAATTTACGTTACCGTATCGTAACACGTTCCGTCTAGCCGCAAGTCTAGCCGCAAGCGCACACACTTATAAACGCTCCGCCTGCGCTCTCCACGCCCGCGAGTTAGTCGCCGTCTAGTGCTCCGATGCTTTGAAACCATACCTTACTGTTTCTCTTAGTATAATTCATGATCTGCTTGGTCAACGATAAATCTGAGAGCGCCTTCACACTAGCGTTTGTCCAGCGTAGGCGTTCGATAAACGTATGCGCAGCGCAGACGCCGCGACAACGCGGCGCTGGCGTCGCGTTGTCGCGGCGTCAGTGCAAGGGTGAATACGCTGCGTTAGCGCCACAGGTACGCGACACATGCGCTGCGTTACTGCGGAGTCATCTATAATCCTGTTCACATTCGACCTCTCCCCGCCACCGTTAGCGCAGCGTTCAATTGCTCAATTACGGCTTTTTTCTGTAAGGAAAGCCTTACAGAAAAAAGCCCAATGGATAATTCTGCCTGACCTAGAAACTGAACTCAGGGCATTATACCCAGCAGCGATGGCTTCCGCCCACTAGATAAAAGAAGTATCTGAGGCTTTAATTCTGTTTAGCCTTTTCTCAACTATGTCAGGGTCAACTTCCAGTCTAACCAGATGCGGCTGAATACCAGCATTATACATTGCGGGAATCCGCTGGATGCGAGAAGCACAGGACCGGTCGATGTGGCGATGCTTGGGGGAGGCCTATGTCCAGCAGTGGACGTATTTCGGCTGAATGGTGATGACTGCCATCAGACCTCCGCAACCCAGTTACTTGGCAATGGCGATATCCTAAGGCCTAAGGTTAGACCAGTTGTTACACTTACAGGCTTCTGACTAATTCTGTCATAGGTATTCATGTAACACCCGGGATCGACGGCTTAACGTGCTCTCCGAGACACGGAAGGTTTTCGATGTGTACCGAACGGTCACCCATCCACGGACTGACCGTGGCAAGCGCAGCTTAACCTTGTAAATCATATGATCCGCGCGGTTGTTAATTAGCCACGAGCCACTCTCGAGGTATCTGAGGCTAAAAATGATAATTCTTCATCATTGTTCACAATCTAGAAACGGTAAAATGTATACTTATAGGTAAAGATGAAGATACCTACAAGACAACCTATGATCGAGTTCCATATTCATCAGTTAAGTGATGATGATGAAACGCAACGAGTTGTTGCATCAAAAAGTAACGAAGCGGTTGTTGCCAGGGCCCGTAATTAAGCATAGGCTTCATAGGTTGCCAAAAAGGATTAGTTAACGACACCACTAATGAATAGTGTTATTGCCCTTCAGGGCACCAACGAGTATGTATACAATGTGTCCGGTTATGGACTAGCGATATTCTAGGTACCAGTGGCGAAGCGTGAATTTTCTTAAAAGGGAAGCCGGACCAATTACTTTTTTAAATGATAATTGAAAATAATAGATACCTACTAGTATTTGCCATAATTCGAAAGGGAAGCCGATAGGAATCGAGTTGTATGGAGCCTTCGCCACTGCTAGGTACTTATATAGCAACTATTCTAGTACACAAATACACTATACACTAGGGTCCAATTCGCTTCCATTTTTTTGTTGAGATATTCTGTGCGTGTGTACAAAAAAAGTCATATCTCTCAAAGGTGAGATAAAAGTAGGCTTATTTGGAGGGCAACAATATTGTCTATCGTTTACATTACGATACAATGGGTTCACATAAAGACATACAGTTGTAGACAATATCTCAACAAAAAAGCAAAATGGCTGCCAAATAGCGGGGAAGTGCTATGAACCCTAGAGTGTAGAGTATTTGTGTACTAGAATAGTTGCTAAATAAGTACCTAGAGTATCGCTAGTCCATAACCGGACACATTGTATAACTAACTCGCATATTAGCTATATTATTACCAATTGTGGCATCCCAACATTACGGTGGTGTCGTTAACAACCCCTTTTTGACAACCACACCCCTGGGGGTATCGTTTGGTGGTGTCATTAACAATGAACGAATGGCGGCGTTACTTATTGCCTTTCGCTCAGGCATTTTCTCTATAAGCGAAAGGCAAATAGATGGATTCGCCTTTACAAATCCCATTCTTTAAGTAGTACCTAATAAGTTCCATACTTTAATCCAGGACCGACTGTACCCGGGGTGCAGAGCAACCGGGCGCCGAGGTATAAGAGGCGCCTCTGAAGGCTGGTGCTGAGGCTTTTAGGGCGCTGAGGCCCGAGAAATTATTTTACCCAGTAGTCAGCGAAAACTCGCGTACATATGACGACACGTTTGGTGCAGTGGCTGAGCGATTGGCTTCTGCGCTACGGGTCGTCGGTTCGATTCCGACACGGAACAAAAATTTGTATGGCCTACAGATAGTTGTTTCTGGTCTGGGCGTCTGTGTATGTGAGATTTGTGTTGTAAACGCACCCACGATACAAGAGAAATCCTATAGCGGGGCAAGGTTTTAAGTAAGAAAAAAGGAGTTAAGTAAAAAAAATATATATCATTGTAAGCTGAAATAGCTAGGGGGCGCCAGAGCTGGGGCCCAATTCTCCTAAAAGAAACCTTGATAAATCGCAACCGAACCAAGGCCGAACCGTTCATCCAGATAGTTTTCGTTTTCAAAAGCTGTCAAATTGTTTGACACAAAAAACAAAACCCAATCATTTTGACAGTTTTCGTAAACAAAAACTAACTGCTTGTGGTTCGTTCGCGTTTGGCAACAATTTTGTTAGTCGATTGACCTAGACACGGCCCTGTTTACTGCCTACTTTTTCTTGATAAGGCCGCGTTAGTCCTAACAACGGATTTGAACGAGATAATCTGCGATAAAAAGTTTAATGACTTCAATAAAATTAACATTAATTGTTGTTCTTAATTCTTTATCGGTATTGTCAATTAATTTTATTGAGGCTTTAATTATAAGTAGGTAGGTTCCTAATATCTACTATTATGATAATGAGAAAACAAGATAAATATTGTGTTGTCATGTTGCTAAACAATCTGGGTGACTGACTGACAACTATTATACCTACTACGGTTTCTTCCGGGTATCTAAAACCGAGAATATGGGGATTTTCGTACCCAGGTTCCATTTGTATTGCTAAACTGTCGCTGGCGGCTTGCTGGGGCCCAATTCTCCTAAAACAACTCTTGATAAATTGCAACCGAATCAAGGCCGAATCGTTCATTCAGACAGTTTCCAATTTTAAAAGCTGTCAAATTGTTTGAAATAAGACCAACCATTTTGACAGTTGTCGTAATCAAAACTGACTGACGGTTGTTTTGTTAGTTGAATTGGCCCTCTGATTGAAGACTTTCGTCATAAGACACTGCGGTATTGTTGCCAAAAAGACGTTGCGAATTTTCCCGAACGCTACTCAGCCGATATGGATTCGCCGATTGACCTCTTTCTCGAAATTGGACCTACCCAACTGCCGTCGAGTAGGTTCTGCGATTACCTACGTCGCCGCCGAAGATATCGCCTTCGGCCTCCGATGGCGATATCTTCGGCGGTAAACGTATCAGCTTCGGCTCGGTTGCGATTGATGAACGTTTCTATTAGTAGAATTGAACTGCTCATACATCCACACCACCTCACAAGACATTTATTCACACCGATAATTAAGCCCTTATCAAGCTGTCTCCCCCCAGCCCCCGCCAGCAACGCACTAAGCCGAGGTCCGAATCCCACTAGGGATCGCCCTTGGTGCTGTTGTTGCAGTTAGTCCTGATGTTAGCGTAGAATAAGTAGTTAGCTTAGGTTAAGTATTTTACTTCCCCACCATTGGCTGGAGACCCTTCAGGTCTAGCCAATAACTGACCGGTAACATAGAAACGGTCCGCAAGGACAAACTAAAGCAGAAAAATAAACATGATATTAAGGGTGCTTTTCCACCAGAGATGTGCTATGCAACGTTGCTATGGATGAGTTTGATATCCACCAATCATATTCATTGGTCCACATAGCATAGCACTAGTGGAAACTGATTCAACTAAGCTACGTTTTTTTATATGGAAGGATGCATGCTGTGGATGCGATGCGTGCTATGGATGGTCGCGAGTGGTTTAGCTATGTGCAGAGCACCGCGTCGCCGCTCCCCGTACCTTCCCTATTGTCGATACGTCGCGTCGCATAGTTCGAGCTGCGCATATTTCTCGCTCTGTTACATAGCTTAGCATCAGTGGAAATGGTCACATAGTTTCGTAGCTTAGCTTTTACATTTTCGCAGCATAGCACATCTCTCCCGTTTCCACTGATGCTAAGCTATGTAGCAGAGCGAGTAAAGATAAAGAATCATAAAGATAAAGAATCATTTATTTGGACACAGCACAAAGAGACACAACATGTGAAAAAAGTGATATAAATAAAAAATAAAAAGTCTTGGGTATGTGTCTCACGGCTGAACCAAAAAGGTGTCCAGATCAGCTTAATGCCAAGCACTTTATGTACTTGACGCTGGTTTTCGTCTGGAACCTTTGTGCTCCACGGATGTCAGTCAGCGGTCATGCCCGTTCACTCAAAAGACTCAAACCAACATGTGTAAGTAAGATGTGCTCGGTGACAAACGCGCGCCTACTGTAGGTACACTGCTCTGCACATAGCTAAACCACTCGCGACCATCCATAGCACGCATCCTTCAGTATAAAAAACGTAGCTTAGTTGAATCAGTTTCCACCAGTGCTATGCTATGTGGACCAATGAATATGATTGGTGGATATCAAACGCATCCATAGCAACGTTGCATAGCACATCTCCGGTGGAAAGGCACCCTTACAGCGGTTACGCACTGCGTCCGATCCGAATCCGTGAAAATACGTTCCAAAGTAGCCATAGAACTATTTGTATGGTAGCTTACGCACTACATCCGGCATCCGCCATCCGATTTCTATCCGTCATCCGTAAGTTTCTAATTCGGAAGAAAAATTGACGGACCGAAGTAGCCGTAGTAGGTACTGTTTGTATGAACGCTTTCGCATTACCTCGGATTCAAATCAGACGCCAAACGGATATGCCAAAGATGGCCTCTGAATTGTTTGAATTTGAATCAGAGATCGGAATAGTGCGTAAGCAACATCCGAATTCGGTCCGAGATTTTTATATCCGTATTTTCACGGATTCGGATCGAATGTAGTGCGTAATCGCTCTTATGGTCATAGGTGCAAAATAAAACGAATACTTAGGCAATAATTTTAATTATCAAAATACTGCGAAGTTTTAACTATACAACATTCCTTGTTCATCGGACACACGATACAACCGCGGGGCTAACAATAAATTAATTATGACTTATTGGAACGAGTGACTAACGTATTCGATGTTTCATGCCGCAATCAGCACGACAATCATTCTGAAACAAAGAGAAAATAGGTTAATAAAGTTAATTTGGCCTTATTGTATTGTGTACATTCAGTCGCATGTGGTTGATAGAGTCCAAAGCGTTAAACTCACTAGCGACTTAAATTGCGCAAGATTTAATTACTACTTGTTTACACATGTATACAGGTTTACTAGTTATTGGTTACGTTCCCGTGGCAGTTTTAGGACATACCTTCCACTATACAATAACCCAGTAAAGTTGCTAAATCCTCCCTTTAAAATTAATATCTCGCAAATGGTTTACTTTTGCTTAAAGTATTTATTATTTCGGTTATTAGATAGAGTATAACATGTCCCACAACTAGGCTTGCCAACCTTTATGTATGAATTTACCGGGACTTTGGCAATCAAAATGCGGGACGTGGCAAAAAAAGCGGGACCCAACAGCTATCAAAGTATAGGGAGGCGAAAAATACAATTATACATTATTTTTTCGTTCGTTCGACGCGAGACTCGCGGTTGCGATCACCACTCTTCTAATTAAACAAAACGTGTGTTCACTAAACTCAGGCTTCTGCCCGAAGTTTTAGCCGTAGGTACGATAAAACGGGATAATTGGCGTCCCGTACACGTCTTTCGCGGGACGCATCCTCTAAAGCTCTAGAAACGGGACGTCCCGGCTCTCGCGGGACGGTTGGCAAACCTACCAACAACCCTGCCACGCGATCGTGATCAATAAACAGCAAGCGTAGCATGATCAGCGTAGACAAGGGTTTTATCGACTGAAAAATAGACAAGGTGACATTATTGCCGTTTTGTCTATTCTCCCGTCGACAAAACTACTGTCCGCGGTAGTCATATTACGCCTACAGTGACCCTGTTTATATGTTCACACTGAAAGGAAGTAATTTTAAAACCTTCACGGATAGCTTGCGGCAAGTCGGTAAAACTTCTAGAAGCCGATTTACTGCAGGTGTGTCCATAATAAAAGTCGGATGCAAAAGTCAACTCGCGCAATTTAACTTGCTAGTGTATCATCGCTCAACCCTAACATAATTGGGAAGATTTTATTCCATCAAAATCTGCTGGTCATAAGACCTCTCCAAAGTTGAGCTCAAACATTTGGATTTCTGTTGTTCGCCTCTTGTCTACCCATTGACGTAATAATAGGGTGGCAAAAGGCTAGGACCCCCAAGCTCATGAGGGCCCCATCCTATAAGGGTATACAAAAAAGGCAGCTATTTTTCTAAAGGGTTAAAATTACAAAACCGGCAATAATAATGAAAATTTTAGAAATATGATAGCTAATAATATGCATGTTTAAATTATTATAGATATAGGAGAATGGTAGAGGAATACGTGTTGTGTCTACCCCACCTAGAGTGGGCTGTGAGATGATGATGCATATTTAAATTATCATACAATTTTCTAAATTGATAAAGGTTCACTAAATACTCAATTTTTGGTACATTTATGCTACTTACAAGTAGCTTCAAGTATGAGCGCCAGTTTCAAAAATTACCATTGATATTTCTTAAAATTCAATAATTGAAGATAGCAACACATTTAGATGCCTGAGAAAAAAAAACAAAGCTACGGTTCATTTCAAATAAACTATAATTTATTTTAGTTCATTAGTTTTGTTTTTCAAAATTTTAAAATGTCAATTATGTGTAAAATACTTCCTACACATAGAATAAATTACTTTTGAGTTAACTGGTATTGTTTTACTTGTCTTTCAATTTAGATAAAAGATTTCTGCGCAGTTTTCTAACAATGCATCTGCTTGTCAAGATTACCTACATTACCTTGAGAAGTGCCATTATTGCTATGACCTTCATCACGTTTGTTTTGGAAGTCGAGGAGGTTACTGAGTTATTGATTAGCATATCAGCCATTCAGCTCATTTATAAAACTATAAAAATACGAAAAGGAGTTTGTCACGGTTCTTTGCGAAACCGTAGGGCACAGATTATTTGCAACGCAACATGAAATGTAACACGAGTATAATGTGGACGGCCTCCGCGCACGCTCCGCGCTTCAACAGCTGCCTCCGCGCACGCTCCGCGCTACAACAGCGGCCTCCGCGCACGCTCCGCGCTTCAAAAGCTGCCTCCGCGCACGCTCCGCGCTTCAACAACGGCCTCCGCGTACGCTCCGCGCTTCAACAGCGAACGTCTGTTCCTGGCAGTCTTTTGCGCGCACGCCATGGTGCCGCTCGATTTTGAAGTGTTCATGACCATTATTGGTGTTTCAATTATTTTAGTA
This sequence comes from Amphipyra tragopoginis, assembly GCA_905220435.1. Classification (NCBI taxonomy): domain Eukaryota; kingdom Metazoa; phylum Arthropoda; class Insecta; order Lepidoptera; family Noctuidae; genus Amphipyra; species Amphipyra tragopoginis. Next base: position 24,976,370 of record HG991995.1, on the reverse strand, counting down.
AACCAATGTATAAAAAAGACCGCAGAACCATCATTTTATTCCACATATTTCATTCCACGAATCATCTTTCAAGTTTTTCTTAAAATAGTTTTCATTTGAATCCCATAGTACTTCTCTTTTCTTTATAAATTGAGATTTATAAAAGGCTTTTTTCGTCATCCCAGTCGTCATTGTCAGCCATTTATTTTTCCATGTTTGTTCGCGGCGCGCAGAACTGTTGTGAAATTGTTGCAGTGCATGTTACCTTACATGTTGCGTTGCAAATAATCTGTACCGAGCTTTATAGTCTAAACAATATACCCTTTTGACCGTAAGGTGAGTCCTGACTCCTGATGTTTCTCTATAAAACGTTACCATATACAAAGTATATCAAATATTTACACAAAAAAAAACATGGATGATATGTATAGCTGTTTTACGGTTTTTGATGATGTTGTTTATGTTTTTTCGATAGCAATCTCCTTGCCCCGATCACTCACATGCGCGCAATTATTCGTACACTGTACGAATGTTTTCTAATTAGTAAGCCCCATCCAGACTCTTGCCGAGACAGCCCGAGACTTAGATGCTGTCCTTTGCTATTTGATGTAAAAGTTAAGGATAGAGATAACGTCTCGCGCTGTCTCGGCGAGAGTGTGTAGCCGACAGTATAGAAAAACTGCATAATCATTTGCAAATGTGGCCCCACACTTGTGGGTTCGCGTATTCGTACGAATGTGAGTGACCGGGGTTACGGCTACAATTTACGAAATGTGAACGATTTTGTGGTAAGTACCTACGTATGTGTCAATTTCTTATTAGTCAGTTCTAAAAGTTATCTCAAAATGTTTACATAAACGTAGCTCTTATGATTATTTAAAAAAAAGCTAATCCATCCATTTAAATGTGAAAGAAACCATGTCAATGTAGTATTAGAACAAAGCATAATAAAATCTTCATAATGGCTCCTTATCTGTGTATACAGGGTATAAACGAATTCGTGTACTTCCTTCAAACCGCTTGATCTACTGGTGACACAGAAAGACCAAGTATTGGTTTATCTCAGATTAAACAAAATCATTTTGAAACCCGGCTGTCGCTGAAAACCAGCGCTGGGGCTCTGTCTTGCTAGGGTCGCAGCATAATGCTGAGCGATAGCCGTTTTGCGTGGATATGACGCATGTTTCCCTCAACCTTCTTATTTTTTAGTTTTTGTTTATTTTCTTTTTGCGTCATGTTCACCGCAAATAAACGTATTTTCTTTCTTTCTTTCTTCTATTTTTCATTAAAGAAACCTGGTTTTCACTTTCTGTGTCATTTCAGCCCCGAGTTAACTAACAGCACGGAGCAATATCGCGCTAGTCGTGCTCGCCAGCTGTGTTGCCGTACTTTCATTAATTTATGCGTGGCATCGAAATGTTCTCTCACATAAAATTACATAAAATAATGTAAAACATTTTTTTGCTTATTTTTTTATTGAAACCTTTTAGATTTGTGCTAGTGCTTTCGATGACACTGAGATATTGGCTGCTAAAAACTTATTGTTCGACTCCATATCGACAACAAAGCGTAAGAAGATAAGAAGACGACAGGGGAAAACGTTAAGGGATATCGACGACATCATCTGCGTGCTCAAGGAGACTGATCCGGAGGATATTCCTACTTTCGTAGCACGAGATCTGCATAAATTGCCGCCGGTACTATTTGACCACGTAGATGTTACCCGCTTACTAAAAGACTTGGTGACAATGAAAGGCGAAATGCAACGAATTTGTGATGAATACGTGACATTAAAGCAGTTTAAGGAACTGGAATTGGAAATTGAAGTGCTCAAAAATGCTTCGATTGTTAACAATATTACCCTAAGACGGGGTGTTGGAAGAACTAGATTATCGAGCTTTGAGTACGAGAGTGGACCCCCCGCATTGTCTCCACAGCATAACATCCTACCAACGAAGGGTAGTGTAAAAACACCGTGCGGTATTTTTAACGGACGGCCGCTCGAATACAAGTCAGCTGATAGTGAGCCGAACGTCGCTCGCCAGCCGCTGCCGACACCACTGGTGAGTCATCCGACTCCGCCTCTAGTATCCGCTACTGCGGTACACACAGCTCCCCCGAATGAAAACAATAGATGTGCAATTGCAAAGAAAAGTTTCTCTGATGTGTTACATGAAGGTGAGTGGAAATCCCAGGAGCAGGATGAGAAATGGACTCTTATTCAGAGAAAAAGGCTTCAGAATCGCTTTGTGGGAAAAACTGGAAAAGCTACGGTTGGTGCTGACTCCAAGTTCAAGGCGGCAGACAGTAAGGTACCTCTTTACATTTATAATGTGTCAAAGGACACGTCCGTGTGTGACATCATAACCTATGTTAAGAGCAAGACTAACATTGACGTACGATTAGAGAAAATGAACATGAAATCGATGAAAGATTATGATGCTTATAAGGTGTATGTCCCTAAGTGTAAACTAGAAAAATTTTTGACTGATGACTTTTGGCCAGAGGGAGTAATATATCGCCCTTTTGTGGAATTTGGTCGTCGTACCGCCTCGGTGAAAAATTGAGATAATTATGGCTAATTGAACATCCATACAAAATTAATGATTAACAAAAACACACTCATTAGCTTTAATTGTAAAAATGTTAAAAGATCCGTTGAATGCGTGAGAAAACTTTGCCGCTCGGCGGACATTGTGGCACTACAAGAGACCTGGCTGCTTCCTCACGACTTGCCTTTCCTGGGTGATATTGATGTCGCTTTCTCATACACGGGAAAGTCCGCTGTCGATACATCTGAAGGAGTCCTAACTGGGAGGCCATACGGAGGAGTAGCTCTGCTGTGGAGAAAATCTGCATTCCCGTCGGTGTCTGTTATACAGTGTCGTAGTGTGCGTCTCGCTGCGATTAAGGTGAAACTTGACGATGAACGCACAATTATAGTGTTTTCGGTATACATGCCTACAAACAAAAGTGAAAACCTGCCATTGTTTTCGGAGTGTCTCAGTGAAATATGTGCAATAATTGAAAGCAATAATGTAGAATCAGTATTTATGCTTGGTGACTTCAACTCACACCCTGGCGGTTTATTTTCGAAAGAATTATTAGATTTCTGTGCGGAACAATCGTGGTCGTGTGTAGATATGGAGTTGTTGCCGTGTGACTCACATACGTTCGTGTGCCAGGTGAGCGGTACACAGTCGTGGCTAGACCATTGTTTAATAACAAGCGCCGCACGATCATCTGTACTTAATGTGTCCGTCATATATGATACCTACTGGTCAGATCATTATCCTATATCAGTTCAATGTAACTTTAATGTTATTTTGCCTAAACGTGTTAACCATAGTAAAGTTTGTAGTCGGGTAAAGTGGGGAGAAAGGGATCAAACTCAGATAGAAAAATATGTTGATTATTGTAATTCAAATCTTAGAGAGTTAGATTTTCCATCGGAATTTGTTAATTGTGCAGATACTTTATGTAATAATCAGGACCATAAGATGTTATTAAATAAAATGTACCTTGATATCGTTAGTATATTATCTAGGGGCGCGGAACTAAGTTATCGTGTACCTAAACATAAGTACAACACATATGTACCTGGCTGGAACAAATATGTGAGTAGTGCTCACAGGGAGGCTCGACTTTGTTTTCAGACATGGCTATTACAGGGTAAACCTAAAAACGGAGATATTTATAATAAAATGTGTAAGTCTAGAAAATTATTTAAATCAAAATTGAAATACTGTCAAAACAATGTGGATCAGATCAGAATGGACATTATTGCGAAGCATCACACTGATAAGAAATTCAATAAATTTTGGAAGTCAACAAATAAATTAAATCCGGTGTCGAGCCTTCCGGTGAGTGTAGGTGACGCTCAGGATCCATGTGACATTGCTAGCCTCTTCCAACGCCATTTCAGGGTGAAGTCGCCGCTTGGGCCGGCGGCGCAGGTGCTTGATGCTGAGTGTCAGCATGGGGACGTTAGTATCAACTTTACAGCCAAGGATATAGCTGTCATTATTAAGAAAATGGTGAGAGGTAAGTCTCCAGGTCATGATGACCTTAGCATCGAGCACTTGAAGCACGCTGGTGTGCATCTACCGAGGGTACTGGCCATGCTGTTTAATCTGTGCATCAGCCATAATTACTTACCTGATGACCTCATGTACACGGTGGTAGTTCCGATCGTAAAAAACAGAACGGGTGATGTATCGGATGTATCTAACTATAGGCCTATCTCGCTCGCTACTGTCATAGCCAAGGTGCTGGACAGGCTGCTTGACAGACAGCTGGAGAAGCACCTTCATGTACATGACGCTCAATTTGGTTTCACGCCTGGCTTGTCGACTGAGAGTGCTATCCTCTGTCTCAAGCAGACTGTACAGTACTACACAGCTAGAAATACTCCGGTGTACGCTTGTTACCTAGACCTCTCGAAAGCGTTCGACTTGGTAAATTATGACATGCTGTGGCACAAGCTGCACAGTGAGGCACAGGTACCGAGTGAGATAGTGTCGATATTTAGGTATTGGTACAGTTACCAGCGGAACAGTGTGAAATGGGCGGGAGTATATTCCGACGAGTACGGGTTGGATTGCGGTGTGAGGCAGGGGGGGTTAACCTCGCCCCGCTTGTTCAACCTGTACATGAACCAGCTGATCGGCGAGCTCAGCAGTGCTAATGCGGGTTGCTCAATAGGCGGAGTGCCTATCAATAATATCAGTTACGCGGATGATATGGTGCTGCTGAGCCCGTCGATTGGGGGGTTGCGAAAACTCCTGCGCATTTGTGAGACATATGCTGAGACTCATGGGCTCAGGTACAACCCTAAGAAGAGTGAGTACATGATTTTCAAAGCCGGTACCAAATGCTACTCTTTTATACCTTCGATCACTCTTGGTGGTGCTAGTCTGAATAGGGTTAACCATTTTAAGTACCTGGGCCACTGGGTCACAGACAACTTGTCTGACAATGAGGACATTGAGCGGGAACGTAGGGCGCTGTCGGTTCGCTGTAACATGTTGGCACGTAGATTTGCACGCTGTACTGAACAAGTAAAGGTGACCTTATTTAAAGCCTATTGTCAGTCTTTTTATACGTGCAGCCTATGGGTCAACTATGTGCAGGGAGCATACAGTGCCATACGCGTTCAGTACAACAATGCGTTTAGGGTGCTGCTGGGGCTGCCGCGGTTTTGTAGCGCTTCTATGATGTTCGCGCAGGCGCAAACCGATGACTTTCATGCTATTATTAGGAAGCGGAGCGCCTCGCTACTAAGTCGCTTCCGAGGCAGCACTAACAGTATCCTGAGCGTATTGTCCGAGCGGTGGGACTCGGCGATGTTGGAGAGGTGGATGCACTTGCATGCCAGTTCGTCACCATTTATTAAGTAAAAATGATAAGGATATTTTCGATTTTAATTTAATTTTAATTTTGATTGTTATTATTGTGATTTTAATTTTGATTGTAATTGTGATCTAATTTTGATTATAATTTTAATTTTGATTTTAATTTTGATTGTAATTTTAATTTGTTTAATTGTGATTTTAATATTGATTTTAATTTTGGATGTTGATTTAATTTTGAATTTGATTTTAATCTTGATTGTAATTTTTCATTTTGATTTTAATAATGTAATGTGTTTTAATTTAAATGTAATTTATGTAATAATTATGTAAATATTAATTTATATGGGTATTAACCTGAAATAAACGATTTATTATTATTATTTATTATTATTATTTTAAGTGGTTCAGATAAGAACACGTAGAATAGGTAAAGCAAGAAGAAAAAAAATGTATTCAAGCTAAATCCCGTGCCCGCACGGCATTTAGCTTGATTACATTTTTTAATTATTACCAGTAAATATCATGTGAACGAATTTGTTTACACCCTGTATACTTAGTGTAACTTATTAAAGTATATTACTGTCGTAAATATTAGGTAACATGTACGTAAATGTGGTATGGGATAGAATAAGTAGAAAATATGAGAGACCCCATAAAAAGTATTGATTCTGTATATGATATAGTATCTTTCTAGACCACAACAATGAAGCATAATAATTATTATTACAGTCTAGATCAGGGATGGGCAGACTACGGTCCGCGGGCCAGCTCCGGCCTACGAAGAGTTTTAATCCGGCCCGTCAGCTCCCCTTTTAGAGCAAGAGTGTATGGCCCTCGGAAATACATTTTTGCAGCCTCATTGACAGGTATAAAATAAATAGGTACAAAGATAATTAAATGCCTTAAAAAATACTTAGTCGTAATTATTAGAGCAAAAAATGTTTGTTTTTTTTTTTTATTCTGACCCCTTGCAAAATGTCTTGCGTTTTTGCCCCTGATGAAAAAAAGTTTGCCAGATGAACAGTGGGTTGTTGGCAGTTTATGGGACTTAGTTGAAAATGGAATGGACCACAAGGCCAATTCTAATAACAACATTATTTAAAATCGTGATTCATTATTTAAAATGTTAGTCATTATTTAAAATGTTTAAATCGTGAGTCATTATTTAAAATGTTTTTATACAATATGTGAGTTTTTTAACTATAAAATGTATTAATAACCATAAACTCACTAAGCAACTACTTACCTAGTAAGTAATCTAATTTCGCATACCTTGTACAGGTGACATGTGTTAAGCTCTATAATTTTTTGTAACATCTACTATATATTCCATATCTCCTGCGAATAAATATTTCTATTTCTATCGTTCATCACTTATCTATATAAGCCAAACAGCTGTGGTTGAGCTGTGATACAACTCTTAATTTTTTACAATTTTATTTGTAGAATTGGCCTCCTGAATGAAAGTTTACAGCCAGTTTTTTGTAGACAAGTCAGTTAACCCCAGATAATACTAGATTATTTGTGCTAGATTATTTGTACCCGATTATTCATACTATATTCTAATAAATAAAGTAAATTATCAGGCCTTACCCATAAAGGTATAAAAAGAATGATAACAAGTAAAATGCAAGCTTGATCCAGCCTTCTCTTTGGCAGACTGTCAACACATCAGCATTCATGATGCTTGTAGGATCATATAATCCTGGGCCCGACATCACAGGCCGAGTGTAGTATCTGAAACAAGAATATTATTGTTGATGTTGTGGTGTCTAGTTAGGCAATCCCGACAAAATGCAAGCCGTAAACATAATCGTAAATAAAAATATATTAAGTGAATTATACACACGCTAAGGATATACTAATATATTTACACACTAAGGATGAAGCCCTCTTCCTCTTTCCTACTCTAAACTTGTGCTGTGCCTATAGATGCGAAGCCGGTTGACAACGTTGTCAACCGCGCGGTTGACAACCATATTTTTGGATAACAACCGTTGTCTACGGTTGTTTACCATTTTCGACGGCTTGAAATGGATAATAACCTGTTTTTTTTAATGAAATCAGTTTTTGTCCTTAGGTAATAGATAGAATAAATAGCCCCACGTTAAGGGAATCGATTGTTTTTTTTTTTAATTAATTGTAGATTCTTTATTTTAGTGTAAAGTAACTTTTATGAGAGATTTCTTTTAGCTTAAGTACCTTAATTTTGAAATTATTACTTCCGAATTGAGTAACTGGGTAGTAGTGGCAATGTCGCTCAAGGTCAAGCGACGTTCCGCGCGCAAAATAGTAAGTAGTTAAGTAGGGACCTAATAATTTACGAGTTTCGTTTAACGTAGGTAGGTATCTACCTACCGGATAAAACGGGGTAGGTAAATAGAGACCCACGGGTGAATAGATACAAAACTTTAAACGAGTTTTCAAGGTTGAATTAATGTACCTACGTGTCAATACTAACAAGGTAACAAAATTCTTAATTTTAATTGAGTAAAAAAATTCGAGTCCTTCTAGGCAACAAACAACATTTTCATCATCGTGAAAAACCATTTTTAAAGTTACAAATAAAATATTTTAGGCTCAAAACATAACTAACCTTTTAGCTTGCAGTCGGATAAACGACCGGTAGTCAACCGTTGTTTATAGGTTGTTATCGGCTACTTTGGATAAATATCGGTTGTCAACCGCTGTTTTACAACTATAGCTGTGCCCGACAGGGTCCATAATTGATTCTATATTTAATGCTTACCACCTGTATGACTGTACATTATGGATTGCAATAAAGAATAGAAATTGAAGAAATTCCTCTTTAATGCAATCAATTGAAGGAATAAAGTTGTTGTCTTAAAAAATTTGTATGGATGGTACTACTTTTATTCTTACTTCAATTTATAACATTCAACAAACAAAAATATAATAAAGTTGCTGTTTCAATACAGACACGGAATAAATTATATTTTATTTGCACTTGAACAAGAACTTAAGTTTTACTTTTATATTTATATAATTACAAAATAAAGAAAAATGTATCCCAGTATGAAACTACACACGCGGCGAGGTCGAAAGTCGAATCTTATTAATTTGCAGTTTATTAATATTCAAAAGTAATATAAATCATCTAATGTATGTACCTAATATACCAAATTCTAATTAAAATTTACATTCAATAGGTACGAATATGAAACATAGAACATAGCAAAGGCTCTCAAAGGCTTTTGATCTTGTGAACTATGATAGGCTGTGGGATAAACTTAGGGAGACCAAAGTGCCTGAGGGTGTTACTAATATATTTAAATATTGGTACCACCATCAGACGAATAATGTAAGGTGGTCAGGTTCCTTTTCAGATGCCTATCAGTTGGAGTGTGGTGTGAGGCAGGGGGGATTAAGCTCCCCTACGCTCTTTAACATTTACGTAAGGGAGCTGGTCCGTGAGCTCAACGGCACCAGGGTAGGCTGTTCTATAGATGGTCAAATTGTGAATAACATTAGCTACGCCGACGACATGGTGCTGTTGAGCCCGTCGATCAGCGCCCTGCGGAGATTGCTGAGTATCTGTGAGGAATATGCTAGGACGCACGGATTGACATATAATGTCAAGAAGAGCGAACTGCTGGTGTTTCGGGCGGGGCGCATGACGCCCTCTTGCGTACCGCCCGTGATGCTGGGTGGGGTGGCGCTAAACAGGGTCAGCCAGTTTGTGTACCTTGGCCATGTGGTAAACGAGGACCTGGCTGATGATCCGGATGTGGAAAGGGAACGCAGGGGGCTGGCGGTCCGGTGTAACATGCTGGCCCGCAGGTTTGCAAGGTGTAGTAAGGAGGTAAAAAAGACGTTATTTAGGGCCTACTGCCAATCCTACTACACCTGTAGCCTGTGGGTCAGTAACACACAGCGGGTCGTCAGCGCCCTGCGGGTCCAATACAACAATGCTTTCAGGTTGCTGATGGGACTGCCTCGCTATTGCAGCGCCTCAGCGATGTTTGCTGACGCTCAAGTGGATGGCTTCCATGCCATAATTCGTAAGAGAGCGGCATCGCTGATGCGCAGGGTGAGGGACAGTTCCAACAGCTACCTGAGAGTAATTGCTTGTAAAATAGAAAGTCCTCTATGGAGGCAATGGATACGCATCCATGTAAAATAGTTTCCTCATGTATAAAGTACTAACATTTATTATTAAGTTCTGTTTATGTATTTACTAACACTATATGGACACATCAGTCTGAAATAAACAAAATTGAATTGAATAGCAGTATGGTAGAGTAGGAAAACAATTATACATTATCCTTGTTTGGGGCCGTCCATTAATCACGTGATGTTTTTTTAGCATTTTTAACCCTTAACCCCCCCTCCCCCTTGGTGATACGTGGTGAGGTTTAAGACTACCCCCCCTCCCCCACCCAAAATCACGTGTATTTTTTAGCACCTAAAAAGAATCTTACAATTTTTAGAATATTATCTTTTAGGCATAAAGTATAATCTAATTTTATTCTGAAATTAAGGACCATGATAAAAATGTCTAGACAGAAAGGTTGCAGGTTGTTTATGACTGACATAAAATTTTTCGCTTTTCTAAAGTATCACGTGATATCTTACTACACCTCCCCCCTTGTGATATTTCGTGATTTTTGCCAAACCCCCTCCCCCCCTTTCGAGCCTCACGTGATTAATGGACGGCCCCTTTTCTTACGTAGTAATTGTCGTATACATATTAATAAGATACTAAGAGCACAGATAAAATAAAACTTGAACATGTTTTGACAACATGATTGGCGCAGTGGCTGAGTGCTTGGCTGCTGAGCAACGTGCCGTGGGTATGATTCAGAACAAGTATTATAGTGCGTTCCATCCAGGAAGACATGCTCTTTGTCTAGGTCTCTACGATGCAAGCATGTGCATTATACGTTGCTATTGTGTTAGTTCTATCTCCACACAATTGTTAGATGTGTGCATACGCACACTATTATAAGATAATAATAAGAGATGTGTGCATACACACAGTGCAGCTACCTCTCACAAAAAGGAGTGGGCCACGTCTTTGTGGATGGAATGCACTATAGTATGGCATACAGATAATTATTCCAGGTCTGGGTGTTTGTGCATGTGAAGATTTCTTTGTAAACGCACCCACAATACAGGAGTATTCCTAGAGAGGAGCAACATATTATTAAAAAAAAAATACATGATTATTTTCAGGCGTTTGAAATTTATAGCATACTGTATACCTCGGGTACCTATGTTTATTGTACTTTGGGTCAATGTAACTTAAATAGTACATCAAAGTCATTCCAAACATGTTTTTCAACAGTTCTGTATTTGTATTCTGTGTAAATACTACTTCAAGGTGCCACTGCATTGTCTACTCGAGACCTTGTCCTTACACCGTCCTCAAAAATTATCATAACATAACCTAAAGATGTTTATCATATTTACCTGTGTACATGATATAAGATCAATGGAATGTTTATTAACAGAGAAAACCATTCTCCCGACAACAAGAACAGCAGATTTATTAATAAATGCAGCAAGTACTCCGGTAATACCAACTGAAATAGAAAAAAATAGGTTAGTTAGGTACCTGACTGAACTTTTGTGAACTTTGATTGCACCGCAAGGTATAAATACGTACCGGGTTCAGACTATTACACTGGTCTATTGGATTTTTATAGTCGGTTTTTAATTCGTCAAACGCAATAACATGGAATATTGAGAAAAATATTAGAAATGCGTCAACTATTAACGCTATAATATAAGAAAAAGCTGGAAAGCTGAACGCCATTTTTACAAAATCTACTTTAGGTCTAGGAGTAATTGACAGCTGACATGACTAGCATAGCATGACAACTTCAACAACAATGTCATCACTGATCACCATAGATAAATAATGAGCTAAACATAGATAACTCAAAATTCGAGTTTAGATAGGAGCCTTTTGAATTTTAGTTTATTATTGTCAGCGTCACTTTTACCAATAAAAAGATGCACATTACACTTACACTCGTTTCATCAAATATGAATTTGAGCGAACCGAATATAGAAAGTCATTGATGCCTAAAATACAAATGTCGTATATATGTCGTGGCCATATCGTAGAATTGATCACTTCATGATGTGGCCGGCCATTTCATGAAATGGTTGTATTTCATGAAATGGCCAACTAAAATTGGCCATATCGTTGAAACGTCAACGTTTAATGATAAGGCCATCCACGTTTGGCCATATCATTAATGTAGGGTTTCCATGATATCAAAGCTTTAATAAAAAATCCAAATAAAGGAAGCACGTACCATGCAAGCAAAGGAGTAGACTACGGAATTTCGATCCACAAAATATCGATGCACGTTACCGCGAAAGTTTAATAGTATGATTCACCAACAATTAAGGGGATCTGGCGCTCGGCGGCCGCTACCGCGGCACGCTCGCTTCGCTCGCTCGCCTTCGCGCGTTATTGGTCACTGTTCTAACCTAACCTAACCCAAATGATTCAATATACTAAATAGTAAATGTTTGCAGTAACGTGCATCGATATTTTGTGCAGTAGTTTCACAGGTTAACCAGATAAATAATCGAACAAATAAAATTCTATGAAAAGTTCACCCGCAGTTACCATGAAGTCATATTTTGAAATCCAATAATAGTCCATTAATTTTCGTTGCGTGGTCACCCTACTTTACTTAGCTTTTTTGTCAGAATAATTGTCCGCCGCCATGATGCATCACAAAAACAAAACGATATCAGCGCCTCTAACGGTGAATAATGTAACTATTTTACGATATGATCACTAATGTTTGACCATATCATGAAGTAGCCGTGCGTTTAGCTGATCATATCGTTAAACGCTGATTATTCATTGATCTGGCCAGGCCATTTCATGATGTGGGCAGCGCGTATTGGCCATTTCATGAAATGCAACCATTTCATGAAATGGCTGGCCACATCATGAAGTGATCAATTCTATGATCTGGCCACGACATATACAATACGAACTATGTAGTAAATGTAGCTTGCGTAGGATTGATAATTTATTTATCTATGAATCGATATTTCAAGTTAGTGAATGAAATGAATTGATGTTTTTATTACTGAATTAAACGGCACCTCCAAAGTTATGCAACGTCTAATTTAACTGAACAATTAACTTTGTACATTTTACAAATTCTGTTAATTTAAAATATTCACTAGTTAACAAAATAATTATACATAACTAATTAGCTTATTAATGTTTTAGTACCCCAAAATATATTCCAGACCAATGTATCCATGAACGCAATCATATGTTTGACAAATGACAGCTCTCCAACTCATTTAGGAAAGTACCCGACTAAATTAAAAGAGTATAGTGTTTAATACTCTACAAAACGTTTGTTTTACTTTCAAATTTAGTCATGTTGTAATTTGTTTGCGATTGCAGTACATAGTAATTAGTACAAATAAAGATTATTTATAAGTTTCCGTCTATTATGAACATTTAAACGTGTAAAATGAGGCGTTGTTGGGTGCTGTGTTTGTGTGTTGCTAAATTAACTTGGAGTATAGAACATGACTTCAAAGGATTTGATGATAGCATATTATTTGGAATCAACTGGCCCGGTAGTCCAGATATCCAGCATTTAGTCGATGGAGAAGTCAACAAACTTGAGGTAGGTGTGATACCCAACTCGTTCTGACATTGGGCCACGAATTGCAGTATGAAAATGGCTTCAAACTTGAAAAATAAATGCTACTGTGATTAGTGGAGTGGTCAGTTCTAGCAAAGAACAGGCTATGACTCTCCCTCAGGCTGGATGTTGTAAAAGACTATAAGGGGATTTCAGCAAGGAGAATTGCCAGCAGCATTCTCTGGTGCCAAAATGTTTATTCTGGCTATGAGAAGGTCCATGATCTGCAATACAGGTCTATGGACTATTATGTAAACATGATTGTGCACCTGGGTATGTAGGTCTTTAAGACTATATAGGTACATACATATACTTTACATAAAAATTATGCTAAAATCTATCTATCCTCAGCTATGATCAGCTGTGTTTACATTTTAGGTCATGTAGAGACTTCTTCATCTTTTGTTCTGGCTCCACTCAAATGAGAATAGCTCATGCCCCGTGGTGAAAAGATAGCTAGTCAGCTAGGTAGGCAGGGCTGACTCCCCAGTGTGTCCTGGATTAAGTAATATGTAACAAAATTAATAAGTAATTTATAAATATCATTAAAACTTTGCATGCCTGCTAAAAGGCAAGACTAGATAGACTTAGACTTAATTTTAGTTAGTTAGTCGTTAATGTTCTGTTAAGCACTCAATGTCAATTTCAATGTACTGTTAAACTGTCTGTTAAAATGTTTAACAGGACATTAATAACTAACAGAGTGTGGTGAAATTGGGTCTTAAATGTAAACCTATGACATAATTAAAATCTTTAGATAGATATCATGTGGCAAATAAATGTATTGCATTGTCTATTATGGAGGTTCTTTTAATATACCCCAAAAGTTTTTTCTTCTCCATTTTTCCATCACCGCTGTTAAGCATTGTGTTCACAACGGACGACAGTCTAGGGCACTCGACTTGGGGGCTATGTGGCTTGGGTATAGGATTTTTTTGGCATGGTTGACATGGCAATTGTTATGTGAAATTTTTGCTTCAAGTGGCACCATTTCAGTAATTCGCTTAAGGTGCAAAATTTGGCTCAGCTAGTGTTCAGATAACTAATAAACCTGATACTAAGTAATTACAATTAGTTTTTCTAAATATTATTTTTCCATTCCTCCAATTAGCTACCAAAAAAAGAAATCCTAAAAGTGACAACAGCAAACAAAGAGAAGTATGAGTGCCGCATACCAGAATTACGTGCTAAGGAGTCATTAAACATTGAAGATTACAATGGGCCTTCTCCAATCAGTCTTCTGAAACCACTGTTCTCTCAGAAGATATGCTCGTACCGGCTAGAGAGTTATTGGAGCTACGAAGTGTGCCATGGAAGATATATTAGACAGTATCATGAAGAAAGGGAAGGTAATGACAAAAATCTAATGAAAAACGTATATAAAAAGTTGTATCTTGATAGAGATTTGAGTGACATCATTTGACTCATTGTTTTGTTGAGTTTGAATATTTTAAGTATAAATTAGTATTGAATTTCAATTATTTAAAGGTAATTAACCTCTTCAGTTGATAATATTAAATAGTTTTGACCTAGATATATTTCCTTTATTCATTTCTACAGTTTCCTTTACTCATTCACAAACATATTTAGTACATTTTTAAATATAAAAAAAAACCATTAAACATACAAAAAAATAGTAGCTTCCTGGCATCAGAAGCAGGGTCCAAGCTACCGGCGGTCAGGGCTCCAGAAAGAGGAACTTCCTAACAATACTTGCTGTTTCCAGAAGTACTGCTTTCTGAATCAAATCTTTGATCCAGCTGCCTAATGACTATTAAGTCATTGGCTGTAACAATGTCCACATGTCGACTGACTACCTTGTGTGCCAAATCGAGATATTTGTTTTTATCATTTTCAGCTTTCATAAGACACAGTACAAGTACAGTTATTATAAAATACCAAGATCTGTACATTAAATCCTAATATTCTAGGTAAACAGGTGAAAACCCAAGAATACTACCTTGGACACTGGAGTTCAGAAAAGCATGCCAAGCTAGAGGCTGATGTGTTGGCTGCACAGGAAACCAAAGAGCCGTACAGGATGACTAAAGTGGATGGTGCTAAGTTGCCTTCCGTAGAAATGGTTTTGGATGATGGTATGTTCATGGATTTTTTTATTTAAATCTTTTTGTAGTATGTTTTAAATTAATATCAAAAGGAGGGATGTAATGACTTATAATATGAGTTGAAATTTGGATTTTATAAATAACCATTTGGTATACTCACTGTTTCGTTGGTCTAATGGTTGCAAAGCGATTGCTGAATGTGAGGTCCTGGGGTTGATACCCGGGGTGGGCAGTGTTATTGGGTTTTTACGTGTGGAATGTGTCAGTAGCAGCCCGGAGTCGGCATCCTTATTACATGGACTTAAACATAATAACGAAATGGTGTACTATAAATCTCTGTTCAACACTTTGGGGAATACAGGTGTGATGTTATTTGGTATAAGTGCTTGTTCACGGACAACTCGCGGGTGCGAGCGCGGTGGCGTGCGCGGTTGACTTGGCGAGTTCGTGTTCACATTTGCCGCCAGGCGTGTGCGCGGGTTCGCCAAGTTTATATAAACTGGTTGATGACAGCTAACGCTGTGCGTAAACCGCGCGCGCAGCCGCTAGTTCGACGTGAACACTCGCAAACAACTTCACACGTTTGATACTGCAGCGAGCGCATCGCACGCGCCATTCGATTTTGATTCGATTCGCCATCCGAGCTTACCCGCTACTTACCCCGCACCTGCGTTTCGTACGTGAACACTTGCATTATTATGCCAATATGTTTGATATTTCGTGAACGCGCCCGCCACCGCGCCCGCGAATTAACGTGAACAAGTACTAAGTGTTGAAATAGATCTACGTTGTAGTACTACAGACTCCATGGCCAGAAAAATGCCAAGGAAATTACTTTATTAAGTGGCATTTTAATTCACAGAGTGAAGTAACGATTACAGTCTACTTTTGTGCTGTCCCAAGTGCGCCTCATCACTCAGTCTGGCTGGCAGGCTGGTTATTTAATCATGTTGCACAAATATTCTCACTTTTCATTTCAGGTACCGTCTGTGACTTAAGCGGAAAACCCCGTCTAACCAGAGTCTTATACGTTTGCTATACCCACGGAAAGCATGAAGTGTACTCGTTCAAAGAGACCGCAACCTGCGAATATGAAATCATCATTCTATCTCCCTTACTCTGCGAACATCCACAGTTTAGGCCGAAAGATGTGAGCGAAAATATCATAGACTGTTTGCCAGTTGGTGATGCTCCGAAGAAACCAAGAAGTCTTTTGAAGATGGAGGTTGATAGCTTGAGGTTCCATCACCAGACTATTAGGATGATAAGCAATGTAAGTTTTTTTTTTTAAGCGTGTCTTTTGTTTTTAACTTTTTTTGGCGTACTAAGGTTTGTTACACGTAGTTAGGTAATGTTTGATTAAGTATAAAAACCTTGGTTGTAGATTGATTTAAAATGTTTTTTTTAGATAGTTTGTTTTTTATAGAAATTCATTAATTGCATACAGTATTATTTTGCTACACTGTGATATTTTTGAATAAATGAGAGCTGAATTCCAGTTTAATATAATAACAATAATATTCTACCCTGTTGTTAAATCTAATCAAAACCATCAATTCTTTTCATCTGTCTTAACTGAAATGTTAAAGAAATATGTTAGGCCTTTATCGTTTTTTTATTTATTTATTTGCTATCAGTATTTTAATGAGTGTGCTACCAAAGTCACTTAAGTGTGTTCTATCACCTAAATTATAACCAGTAGAATAGGTAGTGCTATTTGAGGTCAATAAACTGAAATGTTTTGTTGATATGGACATGCCATGGCTATTTTGAAATATACCTAATTAATAAAATATCTTATAGTTATTTTATCTCGACATATTTGTTGTGAAAAATCTGCATTGTCTTTTATTATATTCGCAGTGTTGCAGGGCTGTTTTGTAACAAAAAATATGTTCTTGGAATTCTACTATTTGTATAATAATTTCTTAAAATAGCACTACCTATTCTGAATACTGATTATAACAAACACTATCACTATAAAATTGAATTTTTCATCTTTTCTAGTGTGTAACAAGCTTCATCTTTCTAGTTTGCGCATTTTTAGTAGCATCTCATTTACTTTGTAGCATGGGCACAGCCAGGAATTGTTTATTTTCGATTTTTTGGTTGAAATCACTAGAATTAAAAGACTCGAATTTTCCTGCCGAATTGGTATCAAAATAATAAAATTTTTGCAACGGGGCCAAATAAAAATTATAACAGATAATTTTCTGTTAGAATGAGGTCAAAAAAGAGGCTAAAATTACCTGTCACAAGAAGGCAAAAATTACCTGTACCAATGACGTAAAAAACACTGTTACAATAAGGCCATAATTATGTGTTTCAATAAGATAAAAATTAACTGTTACGATGAGGTCGAAATTACCTGTTTCAAAGGGGCCAGAATTACCTATTACAATAAGCCCAAAAATTATCTGTTACAACGAGGGAAACATTACCTGTCACAATAAGTCCAAAATAATCTGTTACAATGAGATAAAAATTACCTGTTACAATGAGGCCAAAATTACCTGTTACAAAAAGGAAAAAAAAACTGTAATGAGGCCGAAATTACCCGTTACAAAGAGGTAAAAATTACCTGTTACAATGAGGCCAAAATTACCTGTTACAAAGGGCCCAAAAGTACCTTTTACAAAAAAGTAGTGTCCGACCGAAACAGGATTTTTAGCCGAAACAGAAACCGAAACCGAATCTTCGGCGCCAGTCTCAGTTTCGGCCGAAACCGAAACCGAAACCGAACCTTATTTAGACATGAAAAAAAAAATTATTGTACGAGGTGGGGCAAAAGTAATCACCCAATGTTGTTTTGCTGTAATTTTTTTTAGGAATGAAAATGTTTGGTTCTACCTGTGGATTATGTTTATTTAATGTATTTGATTTTTTTCCATCAAGTCGAGAAAATGATATCGGTCAAGTGGCCGCCATCAGAATTGATACCATACAGGCTCGTTTTATGGTAGTTTCCATCACTTGTGTCAGAACTTCCGGCGATAGGTTCTCGCATTCCCGTCGGATATTCTCTTTAAGGACTTCAAGAGTCTTGTTTACATAAACCCGGGAATTCAAGTAACCCCACAAAAAAAAGCCTGGAGCGGTCAAATCGGGTGATCTGGCCGGCCAGTGCAAATCGCCAAAGCGAGAGATTAGATGCCGCGGAAATGCTTCCTTCGGAATATCGGTTGTGGCTCGTGCAGTGTGCGCCGTTGCTCCGTCCTTTTGGAACCACATGTCCTCCAGTCCCAATTCATCCAACTGAGGAAGGAAAAAGTCGTTGATCATGGCTCTGTAGCGCTCGCCGTCCACATAAGTAATGCCAGCGACGTTCTCGAAAAAAAAAAATCATAAAACGAGCCCGTATCCGGTCGAGCCAGTCATCAATTCTGACGGCGCGGCGGCGGCCACTTGACCGATATCGCTTTCTGGACTTAATGGAAAAAAAATCTAATTAATTAAATAAATAAACATAATCCACAACAAGAATCAAACATTTTCATTCCCAAAAAAAAATTACAGCATAATAACATAGGGTGATTACTTTTGCCCCACCTTGTGTAGTGAAATCTAGTATCTTTTTTGCACACAGACAGTTTTTTCGTGTTAAATGAAATGTAAGACAATAATGGAAATATGTAACGAAAATACAGGGTGTTAACGAAATCATGTAATTCCTTCAAACCACGTGATCTACTGGTGACACAGATTAACCGTAAATGGAAATTTTCGAAAATCAAGCAAAAAAATATACTTTTTTTTTTTCATTTTCTGAATATTTTTAGACCCTTGAGTTATCTGACTGCAAGGAGCAATATCGCGTTAGTCGTTCCTGCCAGCCGTGTCGCCGTACTTTCATTAATTTATGCGTGGCATCGAAATGTTCACAAAAATAAAATTATTTTTTTGCAAAAAAAAGTGGTTAAGTGCAAAAGTTAGGTGGTTTAGATAAGATTGGTAGCAAAGCCGCATGAAAAAAAAAGATTTTTATTTTTTCATTTTTAATCAAGCTAAATCCCATGCGGGGCCTGTCTACACCACTAGTAAATCATGTGGTTTTAAGGAATTACACGAATTCGTTAACACCCTGTAGTTATTCATTTATGGTAGTTATTAAAAATATAACATCAAAAAAAATGTTAGACTTTTTGTCAAAAATCAACACATAAACGTAAAGTACAGACTTCTTAATTGAGTATTTGTGTTCAATGTCGTAAAGATTAATTTATTATTTATTGACATTGAGATCTTGTACCTATTTGATACTTGGTACAGTATCAACAAAAATTACAATAAATTGTACTAAATTCGGTAAACTTTGTCAAAAATCAACAAACAAAATCACAAACACAACATAGCCACGCCGCACGCAGACCGGCGAATTCAGCTGGCAACCACAAACAAGTCCCGAACTCAGCCGAAGTTAGCCGGAAGACGCGCGACACTTCACGAACACTGAGTTTCGGCGCGGCCGAACTTTCGGCTGATTTTTGGCCGAAACCGAAACTGTAGCCGAAACAAGAATTTTTGGCCGAAACTGGCCGAAACCGAAACCGAAACCGAACCTTCGGTCGGACACTACAAAAAAGCAATAGTTACCTGTACCAATGACTTAAAAAATACTGTCATAATAAGGCCATAATAATCTGTTATAATGAGATAAAAATTACCTGTTACAATGAGGCCGAAATTACCTTTCACAAAGGGACCAAAATTACTTGTAATTTTGTAATAAGGCCAATATTATATGTTACAAAGAGGTAAAAATTACCAGTTACAATGAGGCAGAAATTACCCGGTACAAGGCCAAAATTATCTGTTAGAATGAGGTAAAAATTACCTGTTACAATGAGGACAAAATTACCTGTTACAATGAGGTAAAAATTACCTGGTAACAGGCCAACTTTACTCATTTAACGGGGTTAAAAATTAAAATAATAATTATAAATCATCATAACGCTTATTTCTCTGTCTACGTCCATGTTAAATAGCGTAGTTACATTTAGAGGCTTATTTAACATTTTTGTTGCCGTTATTCAGGATAACAATCCTAAGGATGTACTAGCCGTGTTGAAAGTTGAGAAAATTGACAAGGTAATAATTTTATTTTGTTTTTTATTTTCGCACTTTTTTTGTATGTAGTGTTTGTTTTTGTCACTTTCAGGTTGGTAAGTACAACATACCTACATGTTTAACTCATTTTTTCTTATTCATCTTTATCTAAACAGAGGATTATTTACTGAAATAGTTTTACCTCAAGACACCGGTACCCCCACTAGTGATAAAGACGTTTCCCTTTATCTAGTTGCAATACAGTATGTTAAATAACAGAGGGCGTTCCGTTTATCCCGTTCTCTCGTACTCGGAAAGTTGGTTTGAAGTTCTGCCCTAAGGAGAATCGTTTTCAATTGACAGCTGTCAAATTATAAAAAAAAACTAGTTCTATTTTCACATTTCTATTGAACCATGTTCCAACTTTCTATACAGCCACTCAATTACAGCGCGATGTAAAATTGTAATAACATAAAGTTAAGTATTAATTAAAGTATATATTTTCTTTAATGACTATTATAATTTAGTTTCAACTATTTCTTTAAAATAACATAGATTTGGGCAAAATATTTACCATTTTTTCAATGATGAAAATGAAAAATAAAGGATGAATAGCTGGCCGGCAAAAGAAAAAAAAAAGAAAATTGGCGGGAAAGCGGCAATCCAATCACTCATTTTTTCTAGCAGCTAATTCACGGTTTTATTTTTACTTTCCTTGTATTCGTAATGAAAAGCACAGTGTTTACCTCGGGTTAAAGACTTATTTAGTCCCTCGAACTATTGGCGCCCTCGCTACTCTCGGGCGCCAAACCCCGTCTCGGCACTAAATAAGTTATTTTCACCCCTAGGGTAACAATGTACTATTAATGAAAGTACTTAAAAGCACAAAAATAAGCAAAAAAAAAACAAAGTAGGTAAAACAATTCAGAACGGCCTGTTTAAGACCAAAATAGTAGCGTAGATGGGTTAAATGCGATGTTGCCGTGTTTTCCAAATTGATAGACAAGTGCACATGTACAGTAAGCGTTACTTTTAGGTATAATTTTTTTTTGTTTTGATTTGTTTTTTTTTTAAATTAAGTATGTACGGACGCTATAGTATTGCTGGTTAACGGGAACGCCTTTCGTTAGTTAACATACCTACTGTATAAGCCCACAGAAACTTATCTGAGAAAATGTTAGGATATCAACCCAAAGAAGACCACATGAAGCTTAATGGGGACATATTAGGCATAGACAGAGGTGTATATCTGCTATGCCAGACAACGACTTTTACTTAATTCCCTATCATTTACAGGATGGTGAAACCCATCTGAAGTTTGAGCTGCATCCATTGAATGAAGACGAAGATTTAGTCGAGGATAGCAAGCCACTACTGCCGGACAAACCAGCGCCAGTTATCACTGATGACTCGCCAGTCCGCGCGTTCCTTAACGGAGAGAACTGTCTCAATGGGGTGAGTGAGTTCGCAGTACAATGAGTTTATTAGAGAATAGCAATTAGTAAATCACAACTGGCGGACAAACTGACGCCAGTCATCACCGACGACTCGAGAGCTGTCTCAATGGGGGTGAGTAGAGTTCATAGTACAATGGACAATGAGTTTAGTAGAGAATAGCAATTAGTAAGTCATAACTGACGGATTGAGCAGCGCCAGACACCACCGACGAGTCGGTAGTCAGAGCGTTCCTTAACGGAGAGAACTGTCTCAATGGGGCGATGAGTTCGTAGTACAATGTACGATGAGTTTAGTAGAAAATAGCAATTAGTAAGTCACAACTGGCGGATAAACTAGCGCCAGTTATCACCGACGACTCGCCAGTCCGAGCGTTCCTTAACGGAGAGAACTGTTTCAATGGGGTGAGTAGAGTTTGTAGTATAATGTACAATGAGTTTAGTAGAAAATAGCAATTAGTAAGTCACAACTAAAAAACCGGCACCAGTTATTTCCGACGACTCGCCAGTCAAAGAGTTTCTTAACGAAGAGAACTGTCTGGAAGCAACAATATCTGCCTATCGACGATTATAAAATCGCCAATAATAGTAATCCCTTAGTCGCCTTTTATGACACCCGTAGGTGAGGAGTAGAGGAGTACAACCCGTGTGGGGATGGGCTAGAATATAAAACTTCCCCACCGCACGCTGGAAATAGACGCGTGTATGTAAGATTCAACAAAACCCAGCACGCTTGGTTGTAGGATCTATACGGACCGCCTGAGTAGCTACCACGTGAACATTAAAGTCCTGCGCCAAGCAGTTTACTGTGTTCCGTCGTGTGTGTGTGAGAGCCAGAGGGGTAAAGGGGAATCCCTCTATATCTCTGTTCCTTGGATTCGTGTGCTCCATCTTAGACCCCGTCTGCGCTTACCATCATGTGCTACTAGGGTTACAAGCGACAAAGTCAAATTTAAAAACAAAAACAACTCGTTCATGTTTGTTATTCGTTTTTACTAGTCTTAAGGTGCCTTTCCACCAGAGATGTGCTATGCAGCTATGCTGCGAGAATGTAAAAGCTAAGCTATGAAACTATGTGACCGTTTCCACTGATGCTAAGCTATGTAGCTGTGCGAGGAAGATGCACATCTCAAGCTATGCGACGTATCAACAATATGGGAACGCACGGGGAGCAGCGGGCATAGCCACACCACTCGCGACCATCCATAGCACGCATCCACGTCACACATCCTTCCATATAAAAACGTAGCTTAGTTGAATCAGTTTCCACCAGTGCCCAGTTCCGCCTATGCTATATGTGGACCAATGAATATGATTGGTGGATATCAAACACATCCATAGCAACGTTGCATAGCATATCTCTGGTGAAAAAGCACCCTTATTGTCTGTGCTATCTGTCTTGTAGCGATGTCTCACTTAGCCACTGAATATTTTTTTCTTTACTTTATCAAGTTTTCTCACAGAAACCGTTAATATTCCAGGGTACAGGCTGGTGGAAATACGAGTTCTGTTACGGCAAGCACGTGGTCCAGTACCATGTGGATCGCAGCGGAGAGAAGACGACATTGGTGCTCGGCAAATTTGATGAGCGCGCGCATCTCGATTGGATCAAAGAGAATAAGGGGAAGGCGCCTAAACCTGCCGGTATGTTTGGCTTGAAGGTTTTAGTAATAGTAGAGCTCCTAAGGCCGCTTGTACACGCTAAGAAATTTCACCGTGTCTGCTGCAGGCAGGACCAATTTATCATGTACACGACAAGAATTTTGTCGGATCTAGGCACGAAAACTTCTCATGTCTACTGCAGACAAGACGAATAGGAACGTGTAAACGTTAAGATTGTTTTCCGGCAGTGGTGCGTCTACGTCCACGCAAACAAACGTACAAAGACTACTTGAACCACCTTACCCTACCCCGCCCCCCAACGCACCGCAGCAACGCTCACGCGTCGTGTCTAGCCCAGGCGAAATTTTTTTCTTGATCAGCGCCGAAGTAGTATACACAGTTCGTGTGTAGAAACGACACGAATTCTTGCATAGGCCCGGCGACTTTTCTTAGCGTGTACAAGCGGTCTTAGAGTTCGTCCGGGGAGTTCAGATGTATTTCTACCGTCAAGCAGAATTGCTAAGTTCCAATTTGAAGGGTATGAGTGCCGGTGAAATTACAGGCACACGAGTTGTCCAAACTTGGTCTCTAAGGTTGGCAACGCAACTACAATCCTCTTGGTATTGCAAGTGCTTGGTACAGTAGCGTTAACCACTTTCCATCAGGTGGACTAACGCATAGAATTGGGGATTTTTTAAAATAAGTTTTAGTTTTTTCACCGTCGCTAAAGTTACATGTCGCTTATCTTTTTAAAAAAATGGTCACACACAAACATTGATTAAACTATAGCTGCGCTTGTCATTTGTATACCAATGAATAGAGATGGCAATATACTTATAAAGCCATTTTGGTTAAACAACCTTTAACTGTCGTTTATGTAAGGGTGCCTATTTGCAACGATGGCGTTCCGACAAAAAAATAAAACATCTTTCAGTTGGCTTAATGTGCACATTTTTTCCAGAATTCCGCACATCAGTCTCCCACTTCTACGCAAACGGGGACATCTGCGACAAAACTGGCAAGCCGCGTCAAACTGAAGTGAAACTCAAATGCCTAGAAAACTCTTCCAGTCCTGCTCAAGTTTCTCTCTATTTACTAGAACCTAGGACCTGTCACTACATCCTAGGCGTCGAGTCACCTCTCATATGTGATATACTACCTTTAGCAGATAGTACTGGTCTTATAAAATCTGTTAAATCGGCTCTGGAACCCCAAAGTGAAGAAGATGTTAATAAGTTAAAGAAAGAAGCTGACGTTAAGTTGTATAAGGAGAGACTTGCAAAGTATGGGAATGACTAGTTGTGATTGGTATTAAATTTATTTATTAGGATTGGGCGTTTTATTTACATAACATCATGACGCCTGTATTCCTCGAAGGGTTGTGCAACACCCACATTTCAACGTTGTTTTTTTTGAGTACCATATAGTCCGGTCAAATTAAACATTTCAAAGTGCAATAATTCGCATAGAGCTGAAAATTGGTACGAATGTTTGGAACACCATTACAAATCAAATGTAAAAAGTCCCCATCGATCCCACACTTGCAAAAAAAAAAATATTCAAGGTACAAGTTTGCAAATATGGGTTTTTTGCGTTTTTTAGCTAAACGGTAAGTTTTATGATAGATAGATAGATTCATTGAGCATAATTATTTGCCTGAAATATGGTATTTTACAGATGATGATAAAAATAGATCAGACAAAAATAGTAGATTATGCAATTAACTATAAGAATTGTCTACAATTTTTCTCCTAAACGTCACCGTTTCTGAGATATAGTGGTTGAAAAAGTTGTATTCTTCATAATATGCGTTTCCACGCCACCTGGAAGGTAGTGTACTTGGCGCGTTTTTTTAACGTGGTTTCCCCAACAAGCCTATCCCACAATCTATTGTGATCCAGTTTAATTCTATACTATGTCAAAATATATAAAAACTGGTACTATTGGAAATGATGAAAGCCGTGTGAATTCTAAAAAAATTGGTCAAATTATCCGTCTTATTCATAATCATCTGATAATTCTGCTTCCTCTTCTTCTTGTTCGTCTTCTTGTACTTCTTCCTCTGCTTGTTCTTCTTCTTCCTGCTGGGTGTATGTAAATTGTTCTAAAAACGATGCATCAGATGTCTCCTCACTGATATCGTACGAATCCTCTTCTGATGGCGATTAACATGTACCAGTTCTCAAGGTCAGTCGTGCTGCAATGTTGAATCACCACCAGAATAGGATTCGTACAATATCAGTGAGGAGAAATCTGATGCATCGCTGTTAGAACAATTTACTTACAACCAGCAGGAAGAAGAAGAACAAGTAGAAGAAGCAGTACAAGAAGACGAACAAGAAAAAGAGGAAGCAGAATTATCAGATGATTTATGAATGAGACGGATAATATGACCAATTTTTTTAGAATTCACACGGCTTTCATCATTTCCAATAGTATCAGTTTTTATATATTTTGAAATAGTATTGAATTAAACAGGATCACAATAGATTGTGGGATAGGCTTATTGGGGAAACCACGTTAAAAAAACGCGCCAAGTACACTAACTTCCAGGTGGCGTTTAAACGCATATTATGAAGAATACAACTTTTTCAACCACTGTATCTCAGAAACGGTGACGTTTAGGAGAAAAGTTGTAGACAATTCTTATAGATAATTGCATAATCTACAATTTTTGTCTGACCTATTTTTATCATAAAACTTATCGTTTGATTAAAAAACGCAAAAAACCCATATTTGCAAACTTGGACCTTGAATAATTTTTTTTGCAAGTGTGGGATCGATGGGGACTTTTTACATTTGATTGATAATGGTGTTCTAAACATTCGTACCAATTTTCAGCTCTATGCGAATTTCTGTTAACCTACCCCTATTTTTTGAGCTAACTTGACCGGACTAATATACAATACGGCCGACGTATCTTGGCGAGTCTGAAGTTAGTTGTTTGGCTGCGCAGTGAATCTTTTAGAAACGAAATTGTCTACTGCGCAGCTAATCAGCTAACTTCAGACTCGCCAAGATACGTCCGCGTCGGCCGTATTGTAATAGCACAGTCTACCTATATCTTACTCCTTACAGTCGGTCAACGTAGAACATTGTCGCAGAGCAATCGTGCGGGGTTGCGGGGTGAAGGGGCGGAGCTTATGTCCCGAGTAGCCATACTGCGTACTCGGGACATATATTCCAGGGCTCGCACTTTTTGATTTCGAATTTGATTGATATCGTTCATAGAAATTTTACTAATTTGTTAATAATATGTATGAGTACCGACGAGAATTTTATTATAAAGTCTGTTTACTAGACGAAGATGGCGGCATGCATACATTTTCAAATGATTATTAGTGGGAAGTCATTTCCACGGTTTGCGGGGTCACTGATGCCGAAAATGACGTCAAAATCCAAATCCAAGATGGCGGCCATGAAAATTTTCATGTAATTATCATTGGTGTTAATTTCATGGTTTTCGGGGTCACTGATGACGAAATTAACGTCAAAATCCAAATCCAAGATGGCGGCCATAAAAAATTTCATCTTTTCATCATGGGTGTTAATTTCATGGTTTTCGGAGTCACTGATGCCGAAAATAGAGTCCAAATCCAAATCCAAGATGGCGGCCACGAAAATTCGTAAATTAGTCGTCATGGGTGTTAAATCCATGGTTTTCTAGGGTGCGGATGCCGAAAATGAAGTCAAAATCGAAATCCAAGATGGCGGCAATAAAAATGTCAAATTAGTCGTCATGGGTGTCATTTCCATGGTTTTCGGGGGTAATGATGCCGAAATTGAGGTCAAAATCCATTTCCAAGATGGCGGCTATTAAAATTTCAATTTAACCATCATGGGTGTCATTTCCATGGTTTTCGGGGATGCTGATGCCGAAAATGAGGTCAAAATGTATATGCAAGATGGCGGCCATGAAAATTTTCAAATTAGCCGTCATGGGTGTCAAATCCATGATTTTCGGGGACGCTGATTACAAAAACAAGATTAATTCTCAAACACCAAGATAGGGACCTAGTTTTACCTGGAAAAATTCATTTAACTGCTAAATTTTTTTGACCGCCTTCTATGATCGAGGAATACTTAGGCTTTATTTCCGGCATCAGCACCCACGAAAAAAATAGAAGTAATATCCATGAATAATAAGTAATTTTCTTTAACTCCATCGTGGATTTGGGAATAATTTATGACTCTTACCTACCCCCGCAAGCCTAGCCAAGTAACCTCGACAAAATTTGTAGTTTTAAATATTGTTAGAATATTCCAGGATAAGATGGCGAAATTGCTGCTACATACCTTTGCATTATTTTGTCAGTCGTCAAAATTACGCATGCATGGTTTTCTTTTTGCGTGTCACTGTTTCTATAAAACGTTAATTAATTCGGACGTTTGTGTATAATTTGTTTTATGTGACAACCCTTTGACAAGTGTTACCAATTTTGACATTTCATAGAACCTGTCAAATGTATGGGCGTTGACCCACTGTATGTAGTAAGTAGGTACACTGTGGTAATAGGGTATACAGGGCGTCCCACGACTTTGCCACATGAAGGGGAAGTACCTTAAATACTGTAGATAGAAAAAAATACTGAAAGAAGACTTCATTTTTATTTTAAAAACAATACGAACTGCATTCAAAGAATTTTAAATAATCACCTGTTTGAACCGGGAATCGAACCCGCTAAATGTGAAAACAAAAAAAAACTGTAAGTTTGTTGTACTAATCGAAAGCCTCGATCAGATACATTTATTTCTTCTAAATAACATAGCATCTAAAATAAAAGGAACACCATGAAATTTAACATTTATTTGAAATAATAAGACACGTTTAACTGTGCAACTTACAAACAATTTAATTTATTAAATGCTCAAAATGTGTCTCTTCCTATTGTATACAAATTGTAACTCTTTCAATTATCTCGCTTACCGTTGATTTATTAATTTTTTCATGGTGAATACTTGAAATAATACTTCGAAATATTAATAAATAAGAAAGTAGTACATAAAGTCAGTTGTTATATGCACGACATAATCAGAGAAAATGGTATTCATTATTCTGAACAACATTTTAAATTAAATGTTTAATTTCATGGTGTTCCTTTTATTTTAGATAGTATGTTATTTAGAAGAAATAAATGTATCTGATCGAGCCTTTTGATTAGTACAATAAAATTACAGGTTTTTTTGTTTTCACATTTAGCGGGTTCGATTCCCGATTCAGACAGGTGATTATTTAAAATTCTTTGAATGCAGTTCGTATTGTTTTTAAAATAAAAATGAAGTCTTCTTTCAGTATTTTTTTCTATCTACAGTATTTAAGGTACTTCCCCTCCATGTGGCAAAGTCGTGGGACGCCCTGTATAATATAGACTGCCCCGTTGGCCTAGTGGTCGCAAGCGCGACTGCTGAGCGTGAGGTCTTGAGTTTGATCCCCAGGCCGGGTAAAGTGTTATTTCGTTTTTTACGTGTAGAATTTCTCAGTAGCAGCTCAGAGTCTGGATTTGTGCCCGGTTGATGGCAATAGGCTCGCGTTTTATTTGTGATCCTTATTACTCATTTACATTTCAAGCTGAGATGAGAATGCTAGGAGGGGTATGTGGTGTACGATGAAGTCTGAAAGTGGCGCCGGTGACTGAGAAATTGTGTGGAAACCCGTTGTCACGGTATGGGCATGTGATGCGAAGGAATGAGGAACATGTCGTGAGAAAAGTTTTGAGTATGAATGTGGATGGTTATAAGAGTGGAGAACAAAGAAACGATGGATGGTTAGAAAGGGAGTGACTTCTGGAGAAGAATGCTAATGAGACATGGAAGAAAAAAGACACGCTCCTGCCGACCCCAAATAAGTTGGGATCCTGGCAGGAGGATGGTGATGATTACTCAAACCAACGATACGACACATAAAAACCTAACGCAAAGCCTGCCCTTGCCCTTAAAGAGACAAGATAGCACGAGACTTAACGGATAGCGGCAACTTAAAATTGAGTAGCTTTCGAGTATTTGACTGTTAGTTTATACCTAGTCTCAGGGAGGAATATAGGGCTAACATAATTTGATTTACCAATCCGGCTCGTATTTGACTCGTAACCTTCGTTAAAAGTAAGAAAAATCCACAATCCGCCTGCAACTGGACTGCCAGCCAGTCCAGTTGGCCTCATTGGACCGGTACAAACTTCCTGGCGAGAAAGGCCTTTAACAAGCATTGTACTACCTACCGTGATACAGTTTTCACTAGTACGGAGGTCAGTGTGAATTAAGCTCAAACAACCGCATAACGTACACAGGTATTTATAACGACATATGTAATTATATTCTTGTATTAATTAGTAGACACAAATCACAGGATTGTTGGGATTTGTGTGTTAGGTTTGTTCATTTATATTGTCAATAAACTTTATTATTATCTCTCTTTAAATCACGGCTCATCCTCCATGCGGAAGATGTCCGGTCCTTTGGAAGGCATACACGGGGACACAGGTCCAACGCGCAGAGGCCCCTTTGAGAACTTTAATCTAAAATGGGGTGGGGCACCAACCGGGGACCATCCACGGCTGCACTATTGGAGTACAGTCATGGACCGTCCCAAGTGGGTGCAAAACTATTGTAAAATATGCAAAAAAAAAAATAACTGGTCTATGGAAAGGGGTGTTTTGTGGATCGGTTAACCTCTATTGCCGGCAGAAAACGGCGTCTGCCTTTCAAGTTTAAATTTGAAATTTGTTGGCAGACGGTGACTCGCCAGCCCACTAGCTGGGCCCCCTGAAAAGCCGCCAGTACATAGGCGAAGAGGGCAACAAACGTGTGGGCGGCTAGGGGTGTAGAGAGGTGTGGCCCCGGTTTCGCCGTCGCGGGTCTAAAAGACCCGGAGTGGGTTTCCCCGCTATTACGCCTTTAGACACTTCCACCCCCGAGCATATAGCTCTGGCGGCCCCCCTCTGGCCGGCCGATAAAGGCAAGACAGAGTTGAGAGTCCTGCGGGCACTCTTGGGGTTCCACTCCAGCCAGCCAGTAAAGGCAAACTGGAGACGAGGCCCTGACCGACTCTCTGAGGCAATAAGGTACGCAGTGTCGCCACTCACCAACAGCTCGCCACAAGCTGCCCTGCGGTTTGTAAGCTTTTCAGTAGACCTCATCTTACATTTTTTATTATATTATGGGGTTGTAGAAAGCTAATCTAATGTACCCTCCGGTTTTACGTTAATCTCATGCTGAGGTAACGCCTTTCCCAGAGGGGTTATTATTATTATTATTATTGTTGAGTAAGACCATAGACTATGATAGACTGCTGCATGGACCATAAACTACTGCGTATTATAATAATATTACTGAGGAATACTGTTTTATTCGACTATGGAATGCTGTTGGCGATGCTGCATGCTGCTGGTGTCTGGTACTAGAGGTGAATTGCTCGGAATGGCGGGTGTATTGCTACCATAGAAGTAATAAATAAAAGTACAGACTCCAGCAGGTTAAGCTAGCCGAAATTGTCAAATTTTCCGAATCGACCAAGAACCTTATGCTCTCGCCATAAAGTTGAAAATCTATTAAAGAAATTTGACAGATTGTAGTAGCTATGTGCTGGCGCCTGTACTTAATTTGTATTTTATTAATTATCGTAGGTACCGTACCGTATCGTATCGTACTCTTACCGCTCCTCTCTCCTACTAGACCGCTACAGTATACGAACCTTATTTATTTTTTCTCCATTTTTTCCATAACAAAAAAAAAGAACCTTTGACTAGAAAGACGAAAATATAATCATATTCGGATTCTTCAACTTGTGACCTAGAAAACTGTACTCCACCAAATTTCGTACCTAATCAGACACTTAAAATAATTACACAGAACATAAGAAGTATAAATAAAAACATAGCAGGCTTTATGACTACACTTGCTAGGACAAAACTTGACTGGGACATAATCGCATTAACCGAGTGTTGGCTCCCTAACACCCACAATATTCCCGAATTGACGAATTATAACTACTACTTAACCAATAATAACCACACACAAAATGAAGGTGTAGTCCTATATGTGCATAAAAAACTGCAACTCGTTGTGGAGGAGCCGTCATTCTTAGATGCTAACTGTCTCCAAGTTAAAATCGATAGAAATACTGTTCTCTTAGCGATATACCGCCCGCCAGGTTACAAAGACTTAGCTAACTTTCTAAATTCCCTAAATATTACCTTAAATAGTCTATCTAAATACAATACTATCATTATTACGGGAGACATAAACATAAATATACATGAACACTCCAACGATTCCGCTAAACATTCATACCTAAACTTACTAGCTACTCATGGCCTTCTACCTGCTCACACAATACCAACGCGACAAAAAGCATGTCTTGACCACGTTATACTGAAAACTCGGCTACCCGCTTCTACTTCAGTCGCGCACACTGCTCTCACTGATCATGAGACGGTAATGTTATTCTTATCTAAACGAATGCCTAAAATACCTACAAAAAAATGTATTCGCTATAATCATGATAAGATAGATACAGACCTAAAACAACTAGACTTTAGTGAAGTATACAGGACCCAAGATCCTCATGTAGCAGGGGAAACAATAACTAGATTAATTAAACACGTGATAGACTCAAACTGCAAATCTGAAAAGATTCCGAACCGTAAACAAATATTAAAGCCATGGATTACTCCTGGCTTACTTCGATGTATTCGACATCGAGACACATTGCATAGAAAATTTAAACAGGCGCCTAATAACGATATTTTAAAAATCACTTTCACTAGGTATAGAAACTATTGTAATAGATTATTAAGGAATTTAAAAATAGAATTTGAAAAAAATGAGATCAGAAATGCTGGAAAGAACACCAAACAGTTATGGTCTGCCATAAATAGTATCTCAAACAGGTCGACAAAGAAAGCCAATACATCATCACAATTATTAGCCTCAGCAAGTACACCACAAAATTCTATAAACCACGTCAATGACTTTTTTGGCACAATAGGTGAAAAACTAGCTAAAAACATAAAGAGTACACAAACTACAGCTACAAAGGGAAACCTAACGAACAGAACGCAATCCATGGTAATGCTCCCAACAGATGAGAGAGAGGTAGCCGGAATTTTAATGTCGCTCCGTAATAACTGTGCTGCAGGGTGGGATGGGATATCCGGTGACCTCTTGAAAAAGCATGTGACCGTGATTGTGCCTCCGTTGACGTACATATGTAACCTTGCTCTTTCCACAGGGAAATTTCCCAACGTGTTCAAAAAGGCCATAATCCATCCGATCTACAAGGGTGGGGACAGGAGCCGTGTTGATAATTATAGACCTATATCTGTGTTAACTGCTTTTTCCAAAATACTGGAACGGGTAATGAACAGCAGACTTGTGAGCTACTTAGAAAATAACAACCTTATCGCACCAGCGCAATTTGGTTTTCGCTCAGGAAAATCCACCTCTGACGCGGTTCATGACTTAACAGACTATGTAGTAGCAAGAATGGATAGTGGGGATAAGGTTTTGGCCATATTTCTGGATCTTGCCAAGGCTTTCGACACGGTTTCTGTCCCAATTCTTGTACGTAAGATGGAAAGCTTGGGAATCAGAGGACTTCCACTGGACCTTTTCAAAAACTACCTGAGCGAGCGTACCCAGAGAGTAAAGATAGATGAATTCATCAGTGAGGAACAAATAATTAACTACGGCACGCCTCAAGGCAGTGTCCTCGGACCTTCACTATTCCTCATTTATATCAACGACCTGGGTACACTCACACTCCCCAATGGCAAAATCATTAGCTTTGCTGACGACACTGCCCTCCTATTCAGCGCGAGCTCGTGGGAAGATGTCTATGAGCATGCACAGCTGGGCTTTAACGCGGTATCCAACTGGTTACGTGACAATCTGTTGACCCTTAATACAACCAAAACCAATTACATAGCATTTAGCATAAAAAACAGTGGTCCCTCTCCATCATTACGTAATAGTACTATTGTAGCTCACTCTTGCACAGACCCACTCACACGTAGTTGTAACTGTGAACCACTCACCAAGACTGAGAAAGTAAAATACTTGGGAATAACAATCGACAAAAACTTACGGTTTCAAGAGCACATTAACAATCTTAGTAACAGGTTACGGAAACTAATATATGTGTTTAAAACGCTGAGACATGTAGTCGATAAAAATATTATGAAATCAGTGTACTATGCCCTTGCTCAGTCTATAATATGCTACTGCATCACCTCGTGGGGTGGAGCTCCGAAAACTACCTTAATAGAAATAGAAAGAACCCAAAGAGCTATACTGAAAGTATCATCTTTTCGACCGTATCGGTATCCCACAAAACAGTTATACGAAGAAAGTCAAGTCCTGACAGTGCGTCAAAGGAAATAGTTCCTGATTTGTATTAGAACGCGTGTCGCCGCTTTTCTCCCACTCTTTAACTCTACTACAAGCAAGAGCCCAATACGTACGCGCATTACGCACACAAATAAACCACACGCACATAGATTTCGAGTTTGCTATTAGTTGTCACACTGACGCAAATACTGCGTTCGACGTACACTCACACACGCGCAAATTCAAATTTATTTCTCATACATGTTACGGCGACCAAAAGGTCGATTACTTATATCGATAAAATTACTGTAATTTTGTTACATTAAGGGCCGATTTTTCAATCCTCAGATAAAATGCCTGTTAACTACCTGACGAATAAAGTTATTTGGCTGTTTAACTGCCTGATAATTGTTTGTCAATTTTTCAATTGCCATTTATCTCACGAATTACTATCTGACCCTTAGAATAAGAACTAAAGCATAGAAGGAGCGCTACTTAGCATAAACGAATCAAAATATAGCCATGCTATTTACTCTTAAGGCGGACTCGCTGTTGTCAGAGCGGGAAAGATAAACTTTTGACAGGCCGTAAAAAATAATTTTGTAACCTTTTGTACGGACACTAGGGATGAGGGTATTCACACTATCAGACTATAGCTATCGATAAAATAGAGTCATCGTATAAAATGTATATATTACAAAATATCTAAAATAGTATTGTATGGCCGAAAGAAGGTGACTATCATTGTGTTATCCAAATAACAGCCATGCCGTATATTGCCATAGTACATATAAATACTTACTTCTTAGAAAGTTATAATGACAAAATTAAAGTTATAATATCATCATTATTCAGCCGAAAGATGCCCACTGCTAGACATAGACCTCTCCCGAGCATCGTCACTTCGACTGGTCCTGTGATTATCGCTATCAATAAATAAAGTCATCGTATATGTATAAATGTCTATTATTTAATTTGCAATTACTAAAAGCTTCACAAAAGTTAAATACATTATTATTGCGTGTTCCTTGTAACGTACTTGGACATGCACATTTTTTTCTGTCACTAGAACGGAGCCACGTGGTCTCAGGTAAGTTGTTAATTTCGAGGCGCTGGAAATTTTAAACAAAATAATGATTGTTTTAAATATAACTAGCGACCCGCCCCGGCATCGCACGTGTACGTTTTATAGCTGAAAACCTTCCTCTTGAATCACTCTATCTATTAAAAAAACCGCATCCCTAAAAATACAAGATTTATAAAGATAATTACGGTAAAGAGGTGTAAAAGTTAGTGGCACCAAATGCAATTGAGAAGTAAGTTAATCATCGTTCATTTAATACGTTAATTTTGTTTTTTGTTCTCCTAATTATTTTATCTATCAGGCTTGAAGATTACGACTGTATTAAGATAAACAAGACAATGAAATATTATCTGAAATAGTCTATTGTATGAATGGCCGAAAGGAGATGTCTTACGTAATGTTGCAAGAAAAAAAAAGATTTTTATTTTTTTATTTTCAATCAAGCTAAATCCAGTGCGGGGTTAATCTGTACCAATTTTTTAAAAGAAATTACTCGAATTCTTTTACTTCTTGTAGACATGCAACTCAATAAGAATTTAGGCTTTTAAATTTAGATTGAAGGTATAATGTTGGTATAGAGTTCTCTTTCAGTCTCCGGCATTTGCCAGAACGAAATAAAAGAAGATATAGTGCTTTCTTGGAACCCAACCAATTTCGTGAGCTACCACGGCAATCCATTTATTTCGAAAATATTCGTCACAGGGAAACCTAAATGAAAAAAAATGTATAATACCTAATTAATTAAGGGCCGATTTTTCAATCGTTAGATAAATTTTATCTGAGGGATAAATATCACGCTTTGACAACTTTTCCATAGAAAATCTGTCAAAACGTCAAAATTATTCCTCAGATATATTTTATCTGACGATTGAAAAATCAGCCCTTAACCAACACAAAAATCACGTTGTCGATAGATTTATCGATAAAATTTTCGCACCCCTTTAATAATTTCTTTGGCGAATGTTCATATTGATAAATAGATAAGATTTAGATAGTTTAAACTTATTTATTTTACTTCTTCTAAAAGGTAATGTCTTACTTTTACTTATTTAATGTAAGTATAATGAAATATATTTAAAGGAAAATCTATGAATAAACATAAAAATACTACGTACTTGTGGAAGCCGATATTTTCACTTTGATTTTTTGTATGTCCCTTGCGAGATTTACATTTTTTTACTATTCAGGACATAGCGCACACTCTTATTTATAAGAACAATATGCACTTACACAAAACACAATTAATTAAATATAAATTCTTGACTAAAATATTTTTTCAAATCACCGCGCCACTGTCACAAGTATTATACGACAAAATTTAAAATGTCGTTGTCGTTTGACAGGCACGGTACTAGTGGCGGGCTATTTAATTTGGTAGCGTTAGAATTAGCTCAAAATCTCGAAAATGCCTATAATTGACAGATGCCCCTGTACGTTTTTCAAGTACCGAGACGGCTTCTATGCTTTAGTACTTATTCTAAGATCTGACCGATTTCATTGACGTTAGCAACGCTAACTTCAGGGAGGTGAGATAAATATATGGCATAAACGAACGTTAGAGCAGGCCAGACTATTTCAATTACCTGCACAGAGTCTAGAGTACATTAATTACCTGTATGGCAAAAATGACACTGTCAGACTATCTTCCTGTCATGTCGTGATATATATTTTGATTGTAAATCAATATTATATTATATTTATATGTTTATTACAATGGAATCAAAAAAACAGAGAGCGTTCGGCGAATTTTAATAATGCTGTAATTCAATTCCTCATAAATTTAATCGAAAAATACAAACACGTTATAGAAATAAGAAGACCGATGCGGTGACGAATAAAGACAAAAAAAAGGATCTACATGGAGAAAAACTGAGAGCTCATTAAATTCAGGTGGAATCGCAACCAGTGTCCTTTCATGGAATACATTAAAACTTAAGTATGACGGAATTAAAAAAAGTACCAAAAAAAGTCCTCTATGCAGACAGGAAATGTACAGAACCGAAGCCCGAAAGTCTGACTACCAGTTCCACCAAGAGCTATCGTGTTATCTACTAACTGGGTGATGGAGGTCAGATAGGCAGTCGCTTCATATAAAATACTGGTATTCGACTGCATCCGGTCAGACTGGCAGACGATCCCAAATTCCCAACATAGTTCGCTAGGAAGATTTACACTATCAATTACTACAGCTCTGTTATGTAGCCATGACCCATTTCGCAGTATTTTTTTGTATAATAAACGATTGAAAACTTA
This sequence comes from Amphipyra tragopoginis, assembly GCA_905220435.1. NCBI lineage: Eukaryota > Metazoa > Arthropoda > Insecta > Lepidoptera > Noctuidae > Amphipyra > Amphipyra tragopoginis. The sequence continues at coordinate 24,939,551 of HG991995.1, read as the reverse complement.
ACCTTTGTTTGATGCTTGATTTTATCCTCTACCATTATTTATAAGTAAATATTGCATAGACTCTAAAAGTCTGAATTGGCGATGGAATTCTTTTGAATCCCACACTGTAAAATGATTGGGCATGTTTTTTTTTATCATGCCTTTATCCTCATTGATTCCCTCCGCCCGGGAAAGGCGAAGGGTTATGTATGATGACTCTCACTAGCTAAAAACCCACGGTGTGCCTTCTCCTCACCTATGGCCGGGGTCGTGGGATTCGCAGCTGCATGCACTGCATCCCCAGCAGGCCTCGGTCCGCCAGCCCCTGTCGGACCTCTCCTTCTGTGGGGCTTCGTTCCACGTCCTTCTGAGAGGCGCGCACGGAATACTGCGCGCCGCCTTCTCGGGCCTGTTACTGGTCGGGCGTGAGGTCCAATAACCCGCCACCCGCAGGCCACACACTAGGGTGGCCGGAGAAAATCGCGCGCTCTCCGGCGGAAAATGATTGGGCCTGGATGTGACAATTCTTACTTTCCTTCCTGGATTTATGAATTCATTCATCAGAGCTTCTTGCTCAATTATTGCCAGATCATCAGTGCTATCAAATAATATACATGCATTTTACTTTGATGAAAACGCAAACCCAAGAATTGTCTAGTAAAATTATATTTTTTGTTTACATCATCAGTCATCGAATAAAACTATCTACTGAATAAGCGGTTATCTGGCCGTCAAAGAAAAAGATAAAGTTATTCCTCAGGTAGTCAAATTATTCGTCGAATAAAGCCTATCTGACGATTGAAAAATCATTTTTTTGCTATCTGTTGAATAAATGCTATTTGTCTGTTTATCTGAGGATTGAAAAATCGGCCCTAAGTTTTGAAGTTTTTCGCTCTAATTTTGAGACCCTTGAACGGGGTACGAATAGTGTGAACTTTTTTTTTTTTTTATAGAAACGTTGCCCCACACTAAGATTTCTCTTGTATCGTGGGTGCGTTTACAGACACAAAATCGAACCCACGACCCGCAGCGCAGAAGTCAATCGCTTAGCCACTGCACCAAACGTGTCGTCAAACTTCCTCAACACATATAAATAATAATGTCAAATTAAGGGGAACATCCGATAAAGCCGTGAAATTCAAATTTTCTTTAGTTTTTTGCTAATTGCAGGTCTGTTTTACGTCATAATTATGTTGTTTGCACCCGTAACGATACTAAGTTTGCTAAAATACTAACTACTACTAACGATACTAAGTTTGCAATTATTATGAATCATCATCATAATGCACTACATAACATGTTTTTTTCGGAAACAATTCTATTTTCGAGCATCGTAAACCTAGAAAAGTAGGTATACTTACGACTTTCATATTGAATATATTATTGAGTAACCGTTACCGGCGCAAATCGCATTTTGAATAGTATAAACGTAAATAAAAGCTACAATTTGCAAAAAACTAAAGAAATTTCGATTTTTGTTTTCCCGTAGGCGTATTAACATAATATAATTTAATTAATTTAATTTGAATAACCCTGTGAATTGTAATTGCATAATTTTCTGCAAAATGTTAAGAACAAATTGTGCCACATTTAATAGGCATCCATTCAATTCTACCAGTTGTCTCAATCCAGTTTTCTTTTGTCTGGACCTGTTGGAAACCTAAAAATAAAATGTAACATATAATTCGTGGCAATAAACAAAGTTATTTTAATTATAATATTACTGATAATAATCATATTTTGTAGATATACACACATATTTAATACCGATATTGTTTACAACTTGGTACAACACTATCGATACGTATGGATTTCGCTGAATTAAAACAATTGCTCGCTGCACTCGACTTTCGCATTGAACGCAATACATTGCGCTGTCGCTCACGTAGTACAAGATGTATGCCATGTATTGCAAGCAATGTATAATTTTGCATCTGTGTGCGATTGTATCGTTTTTTCTACAAATTACATAATACTATTGCAATAATTACAAATATCACTGATATTATAAGGTTTTTGGACATGCCGGTGAAAAGAAATCCCTTCTCTGGCTACACTACTCAACTAGCTTCTTTTCCGTCACGTTATAATAATGCAAGACGGCATAATTCTTTTTTTTCGCGGATCTCCGTACGCTGTCACAATAAGAGCGCGACTGTTGACCGGTAAAACAAATTTCGGTTGACATATGAGCATCTGCTCATATGTGCGGCGCGCCTGCCCCGCCCACAAGGCCCTTCTAACGTCTTTTATCTGTTCTGTGGTACCTACCAAAAATAACAACAATTATACGTGAAAAATAGAAGTGGCTCGATTTATTTGCTCCCAAGTATATCTAGGTATTCGTTTTATGAAGGCGTCATACGAAGGCAGAATGTCTGCCTTTTGATCATAATTAAATGGGTATCTTGAGTATTCGTGACGACTTCTTTTCTCTAATAACTTTCGTAGTACCTACTATGTACCTCGAGTCGTAGCGCTACAGTGACTCGTAGCACTACAATTAGGCGTACCTAGCCCTAAAGACGTAGCATTTGTTTCAGTTTTGTTTTGTGCCATCATGCGAAAGGGGCTGTGTCTAACGTAATAAAACAGAATTGCGCAAAACAGCTTTCTATCTATATATTGTATCTATATATGCCTATTTCAATTATAAGGACTGATTTTTCAACCGTCGGATTTTTTTTATCAGAGGAATAAATATGACAGTTTGACATATTTTCTATACAAAAACTGTTAAAACGTTAAACTTATTCCTCAGATAAAAGTTATCTGACGATTGCAAAATCGGCCCTAAATCAACTACTTTCTTGTAGGCAACGGGTTCAGAAATATTAAATTCGATAGGTTTAAGGTTTAACCAATAGGATGTCAGGGAAAAAGAAACACATTTTTTTAACTTGACATTTATTTACATTCATATCAACAAAACGGGTGTTTGTATAAAACAGTTCTTTTATAATTTTTCATACCAATTGTATATCTAGTGTGGTGCCGCGAGATAGTAAAAATATTTTTTATTTTCTTGCTTCAATTTTAGGATATGCAGTTTTACATACCGTGACTCGATAAAACTTATCAAGCTATTCATTGCCTTTTAAAAATGTATACAATTTAAAAAGTCATTAATTGCATAACACACCCAGATTCTGTTTTTTATGTCGTTTCATTTTAAATGTAAAGTCGATATTCAAACTACTTGGTCGAATACTTTTCCGAGATTTTGAGTCAAGTTATAATGTTGTCTGTTATAGTGTTGTTAATAAGTTTTATTTGAATATTGTTAGTCTAGTCCAATGAAAAAAGTCTAGTCCAGTTGAAGTCTTCCAAAGTCGGCTAAGTCCTCATCACTCAGTTTCTTAAATTTCGTCTAACAATGCATGTTCAATATCGTATGAATCTGGGCATAAATAATTCATAGGTTTCCAAAACTACGAGACGCATGAGTAGATAATTTCAATCCTCAACATTTTTGTAGAAAACCTTACGTCACAAAAAATGACTTCTAGTTTTTTTTATTTGCGAGGACTTATGCGTAAGATGGTCGCAGCATGAAATTCATAAAAAAAAACTTTGTTTTTAACATTTTCGGATTTTACATACTATTTTTAATAGGTAAATAAATTTTTTAAGCATCCAAGGCGACATTTATATAAAATGCTTAGGAAAAACATTGAGCTTGAAAATTAAGCTTATGGCATTTCATCGGTAACATTGCAGGCTCATGACGACATGCTAACCTATATCGACAAGATATTAACATCGACATTCGAACCAATCAAGTAAGTATATTCAAAATCGACGTCTTTACAAATTGGTAAGTCTTCAAAGTTAAAAACATTTTTTTCGATTAAATTAACGTATTGGTTCGAATTTGTCGATAGAAGCAAGCAGAGTGTAACCAAACGGTCACCAAAAATACCTTTTTCTTAAATAAAATGCCTTTGTTCTCTATACACATTTTCCAATCATTTGGTGGTATAAAACTTAGGCAATAGCAACAATAAGGTTCCCGTCAAACACCTAGAAAATTGTAGGTAAAAAATTCTATTCACAATATTTTTGACGTCTATCTAGATCACACGTTGGGGGCTCACGGATATTATCGATAGGGCTGCAAACAACGAAAGCCATGCGTATCATTTTCACGTATTTCATAACTATTTACAGAATCTAAGGTCTCAAAACAAAAAGTCATGAAACATGAATAGCAATACTACGTTACAGCCCAAGCAATAATATCCCCGAACCTATAAGAGGCTAAACGAGTGGTCGTGTCCAGGATCGTAGCTCCATTTACACTATATCAATATTCCCAATTTCCACTTTTTAACAATACGTACATGCCTTTATAATAATTTATTTACCTTAACAACAAGAAAATAATATTTGCAAGACGAAGAAAAAAGATGTTTACAGTGTCGACTAATGAACTTACTAAAAGGAATCACAAGACAAAAATGTATCGCTGTAACATCTAAGAAGGAAACTTATTCAGTCTAGATATTGTCTTTCATTAGACATCAAAAACGTTGACTAAAATTAAACTAAATAATATAGACCCATCTTGATAAACTTTCTTTTTAATATAATAATAATACTCAACTAAATTTAATTAAGTTATTATAATAATGATGCTCACTCTACATCAGTTCTTTTAGAAGAAAAAATCATGATTAGTGATGCGCAAAGTAAGAATAATAAACAACAAACTGTACAACGAGAGTCGTCTGCGTCTGTAGAACAAATAAATAGATAATTATTTTCGTCTTGTCTTGTGTCTTGCTAACTTCGTCTTGATGCAAGACTGACTTTGTACATCACTAATTACATCTAAAGAAATCCATAATTTTTAGACTTAAGATTGGTCGTAGCTTTTTTTGAAACAAACGCATTGGCACAAGTTATTAACAAAAATAATTAAAAACAATTGATATTACAACCTTAAATATTTTCGTAAACGAAAAATATAATTAAACTGCAGTTTTTCCCCCCAAGTGGTAGGTAAATAATGTTTCCATTTTCTCACCTATTGAGCGTTTTTATAATATTAAAAGTGGTCATATTCAAGAAATAAATGTAATTAATACTTAATTTAATAGCTAATTAGAAGGTAAACTGTTTATATTTACGGTTACTGTCACGGAAAAATACCGGTTAATTTATATTTTTGCGAATAGCGGCCGTATTGAGTTTAGAGTTGTTTCGAGTTGGCATAAAGCACAGTTTTACGTAAAGTTATATTATTATAAAGCTTAAGAATAGTAAGTAGTAACTTATGACCGATTGATGAAACTGATTTTGACTGGACGTCAAAATACAACGGCGCGTGCGCATGTAGTTTGCTTGCGTGTTTCTCACTTTTAAGTATAACTTGATGTTTAAGTATTCGCTGTATGATGCGGTATTTTTCCGTTACAAAAATTACATGTAAATATTACAAAATTATGAAACAATCAAAATGTGCCAGTGACTATTAGGTAAATAGTGACAAACAGTATTTTCATATAGAAACATATTTTAAGAAGATGAATGAAATACCAAAACTTACATACGAAAATATTTCTATAATTAAATACTTATACTAACAAAAATTTTTGACTAAAGGGCCAGTGTTCGTTGTGTTAAAATTGTAAAAATGTTGTTGACTGTGGTAAAAGTAGGTATTACATTTATTACACAAAACAAGCACAATAGTAGTTAAGTAAAGCAAGAGACGATGTTTCAAATATTTTACAAAATAAAATGTTTCGTTAGCAAATGCGCTATAGTAACGGAACGGAACATACGTTACTCAAACTTCATGAAAAGTAACGGAAAAATTACTATAATGCGCGTAAATTTTGTAATAGTTAAACGGAGATGATCTTAAAATATTTTATTTCTTTGACACTAAATAGTAAACTTATATTTAAAATTTTCTTTGATAATTTTTAAATCATAATTATATTGATACGTAAGCTTAGGTAAATGTTATGTTTAGAAAACAGTCGAAGCTGTCATGTAGATATTTAACACTGAGAAAGTCGTTTTAAGTAGAAATTTTGCGAAACATTTCTTTCGAAATTATCAGCGTGTTTCGTTTGTAAAATATTTGAAACATCTTCACATTAGTAGGTAGTCTTCGGACAAGACGTGAACATGTCCACGCAAGCCCTCACATGTTAAGTACACTATTTGACAACAAGTATTTGTAAACAATAAATACACTGATCACTTTGAGATCACTTCGTTAATCTAAACACTTAAAATTTTAAACGAAAAAGTTGACTGCAAAAACTGACAATGGCCACAATAATTATATTATTTTACAATTAACTATCAAGTTGGTAACATAAAAATAAAAGAAAAAAAATAACTGTAACAAATAATAATTATAAATTGTTCTAATGAACTTAACGGTGTATAAGCAAATACTTATCGGTACTCGGCACTTTAGTACCGAGAAACTTTGGATGATGAAAAATACATCTTTGTATAATGAATAAACAATTTCCTCGCCAGTTATATTGCTGCAGATATATATTTATTCAAAAATTACCAGCTCTTTGGCGCCTACGAATTGTATCGATCGCTCAACTTATGCTTAATGTGACTAAAACTTAAATGTTAAGAAAAAAAATAAGTATTATAATAATAAACAATTTGGGGAATACTTTGGAAACGATAAATCCTTTGACACAAACCCTAACCTTATTCTTATTTAGTTAACAACTGTGCACATGGACTTGACCGTTACGAACGTACCTTACCAAACTACGTCAGTTCAAGTGCACCGGATACATCACAACAAACGTTCGGAATCTTACAACCTCTTAGCAAAGTTTGTTTTTACTCTTTTTTTTTTGTAAATTCACTAGGAACGAGTTCTGGAATATTTAATACGGTCTCGATAGTTCTTTAGATCGTTTCAATTGAACTTTGAGTCTCTTTGTACCTATTTGGAAACCGTTCATGGCCTGTATGGCGGCCTGCGCGGACGCCGCATTGTCGTACGAGACAAAACCGAAGCACTTTGAGAGGTTCGTCTGTTTGTCTATGAACACTTTAGCCGATATCACGTGGCCGAACGGCAGGAACGTGGACGCGAGGTCCGTGTCAGTGAACTCCTGAGGCAGGTGATATATAAACAGGTTACCTCCTTCAGGACCTGTGGAATACACTCGAATTAAACAAATTAACTGAGACTAGGTTAAGTGATGAATCAGTATTATCTTGTTATTCAAATAATACTGTCATAGATTGTTTAAACTTTTAGTGCCGACAAAAGAGAAGCATGGTGATACTATTTTACTTTATCACCAAAATATAAATCGCTTCTCTGGCAAAATCCTAGATGTGGAAATGTTAATAGATAAATACCATATGGATATATTATGTTTTTGTGAGACTTGGTTGAAACCAGATAAGATGTTGTTTAATATTAATAATTTTGCAGTTGCCAGTGCGTACAACAGATCTTCAGTAGGTGGTGGTACTTTGATTCTATGTAATGATTCTTTCAGACATAAGGAAAGAAAAGACATCACTGCTTGTTCTGTTGACCGCTTATGTGAGGTAGCATGTGCAGAGATAGAAGGCCATACTATTCTATGTGTTTATAGACCACCGGCATCAAATTTATCATCATTTTTAATTACTTTAGAAGACATATTGAGCAAACTTTTTAGAAATAATAATTTAATTTTTGTTTGTGGCGACCTGAATATTGACCTTTTAATTGATTCACTAGATAAATGTAAACTTGTTTCATTATTCAAATCTTTTAATTTAAAATATATATTTAATGAAGCGACTAGAATAACTGCAACATCAGCTTCATGCATAGACAATATTTTTACTAACTGTAGAATTAAAAATTCTTCTTTAATTAGTGGCGTTAGGTCTGATCATACAGGCCAACTAGTATACTTTGAGTTAAATAATAAGATACAATTAGATACAATCATTGAAATAAGATCGCTTACTAAAAATAACTTGCACAGATTTAATAATAATGTTTTAAGTCACCTTTCAGCATCCCGCTTCAGTTCAAGGAACCCCAACATAAATTATTGTACATTGTTTTCTACAGTCTGCCAAGAATTTAAAAACACGTGTCCAGTTAAGAAATGTAAAATTAGTAGTAAATCGAAATTTAGTGAATGGGCCACCTTAGGCATAAGAAACAGTAGAGAAACTTTATATAATCTATATCACGAAAAATCATTGACCTCTGATCAAGCTTTTCATAGTTATGTTAGAAATTATTCAAAGATATTTAAAAGTGTTTGTATTCAAGCTAAATCTAGATTAATTAGTAAAAAAATAGATGCCTCTAAAAACAAGATAAAGGCTGTGTGGCAGGTAATAAACAAAGAAACCGGAAACACAAAACAACGGGATAACGAACTAGCTTTAAAATATAATAACAAGTCTATTACAGATAAATTTGAAGTCGCTCAGACACTCGAAAACTTTTTCACGAACATCCCGGTAGAGGTTACGAAATCCCTTGCTTCGTCCTCTATACTAGCTGAATCACTGCTTAAACAAAATTTCTGTAAAGATATACCTATCTTTGAATTTGAGCATATTTCTACTGCTTCGATTAAAAAAGCATTTAAAAGTCTTAACATAAAAAATACTGAAGACTTATGGGGCATTTCTGTAAGGGTTCTAGGAGTTATAATTGACACCATTGCCCCTATACTTGCAGGCATATTCAACCAATGTTTAGATAGCGGTACATTTCCCGATTTGATGAAACATAGTAAGATAATACCAATCTTCAAATCGGGCTGCAAGAATAACCCCTCTAATTATAGACCCATTTCTGTGCTTCCAGCACTAAGTAAAATTTTTGAAAAAATTATGCTTGATCAGATGATGTTTCATTTCAACCTAAACGGGATATTGCACAGTCGCCAGTATGGATTCACGAAAGGTAGGTCGACCACAGACGCAGGAGTGAAACTAGTCACTCAAATTTTGGAATCCTGGGAGAGCTCTCAGGATGCTGTTGGCATCTTCTGTGATCTCTCCAAGGCTTTCGACTGCGTTGACCACAACACACTTATTTGTAAATTACACCATTACGGAATTCGTGGACGAGCTGCTGACCTCGTTTTTTCTTATCTATCAAATAGACAGCAAAAAGTGGGTGTCAATGGTGCTATATCGTCGGGGTCTCTGGTTAAGATGGGCGTGCCTCAGGGCTCAATTCTTGGGCCTTTTCTATTTCTAGTTTATATAAATGATCTCCCTTTTATGATGTCCAATTTATCGGATATAATTTTATTTGCTGATGATACTTCCCTAATTTTTAAAATAGATAGGAAAGATAGGGACGTTTTACATGTCAATGAGAGCCTAACTGTTCTTTCTAAATGGTTTACAGCCAATAATCTATTACTTAATGCAAATAAAACAAAATGCCTTAGATTTTCTCTACCAAATGTACCCCAAGTAGGTTTAAATTTAATGCTTGATGGCAAAAAACTTGATACAGTTAATGAAACCGTATTCCTAGGTATAACTATTGACTCAAAATTGCAGTGGGGTGCTCACATTACTGCCCTGTCGGCGAGGTTAAGTTCTGCTGCATATGCTGTTAGGAAAATTAGGCAGCTGACTGATGTGGCTACAGCTAGGCTAGTATACTTCGCTTATTTCCACAGCATTATGTCCTACGGCATTCTGTTGTGGGGCTCAGCTGCTGACGTAGATTCGGTTTTTATTTTACAAAAGAGAGCAATCCGTGCCATTTACAACCTGGGTTCCCGCGAGTCCCTTAGAAACGTGTTTAACGATATTAAAATACTCACTTTGCCATCACTTTATATCTTAGAAAATATTTTATATGTACGCAAAAATTTGCATTTGTTTAATGTTAGGAGTGATTTTCATGATAAAAATACACGAGATAAACATAAAATTGTGATACCTAAATTTAGACTAAGCAAAACTAGTAAGTCATTTCTAGGAAATGGCGTACGTTTTTATAACAAACTACCGAAATCTGTAACAGATCTTACCGAGGGAAAATTCAAAACCCATATTAAACGTGTCCTCACTCAAAAAGCATACTACAAGATTAAGGACTACGTCGAGGACAAGGATGTTTGGCTCTAGTTCCTGCACATGTGGCTTCCCTGGTACCTCATTAACGACGTATGTGTATGTCTATTAACTATCCTCAATTATGATTATTTATTTTTTATTTTTATTGCTATCATTACTCTCAAGATATCTTTTATCTTACTCTATAATGATTTTTTGTCTAAGTTATGCTGACATTTAAGTATGTCAATTGTTTTATATAGTTTAGCTTCATTTTATTTTTTGTAAATGTGAGAACTTTGTGGACTTGCCTATACATATAATTGTGTAAATTACTATTATTCATGTTGTATTTTTTTTTTCTTCTATTTTTTGTTTTTCTTCCCCTTTGTGGTTAATTTTTGTACTCAAGACTTGGTACTATACTCCAAGGTCTGTGGTCAAGACTACATTGTTCTCTCTCATAGTACCTACTGTATTCACTGAAATTGTAAAAGATATCCTTTTTTAAAAAGAGTAACCATGGAGTTTCTTGCCGGCTCTTCTCCATAGGAAACGACTAATTGGAACCGTGCACCTAAATTCGACTTTTCATAAGCGCCTGTATTGGTTTATGTGAAATAAAAATTTTTGATTTTGATTTTGATTTTTAAAGTTTTATTTGGAATATATCTGGCGATAGAGGAAAAGTAGTCGTTCTTGAGATGTTTGGCTTTTCTGACTTTCACAGTCTTCATTTTGACACAATCGACATCATCGCAATTTTCATGACTTTTACATAAAAAAAAAAAAAAACTATTTATTACAAGAAATTGGACCACAAACTGTGGACAAAATTGCACATCACTAATAGTCAAAGATTCGTGATGTAATAAGATACCATAAGCATTTAACTCATTGATTGTTTTCTTAAAACATCTGTTCGGCTTCCTCCAAGAATAGGTCACCTATTTATTTCTCGTGGAAGTCGTTAAAATGACTAAGGGGTTATATCCGATGGGTGGCCCATCAATATTCACTCATGCACTGACACCACATTCTGTTCAGTCTGTCGATCTCTATGATTGGTGATCCCGCCAAGATAGTCTGTGTCACCCAATCATTCAATCCAATCGATCAACCGATGGTGAATGTTTAAAATTGGAACTCGACAAACTGAGATCGTGTTCTCTTCATTAACCATAGACTCAAGAAGACGGCAAAGGGCTTCAATACTTTTGTTATCAGCCAGTACGAGGATAAAAACAAACGCAATATTCCGATTTTAACGGTTGGAACAGGAAATTGGCGATTAGCCAAAGTCTGGCGCGTGTCCAAAAATGTATGTACGTCCAAATTGGTGGAGGCAGGAAAACCATCGGCTGTTAATACTTTTCGTTTATCACGCAATGTATCCTCCATGGCATGTATCCTTGTGGGAAAATACATTGTAAATGACCTCCCAATGTTAGGTACAATAAAGAGCTATGGGTGGTAATGCCATAATGGTCACGTTTGGCCAAAGGATATTGTCTATCCTCTTGATGTAACCCATTCTCGCCTCTTATGACACCTAGAGGAAGGCCTATTTGTTGCTGAAAAACAACAAGGCTACCTGAAAAATGCTGGCTTATTATACACTTACCAGCAAAATAAAGATTACCCGTACCTTCAACCTGCTTTCCAGCGGCTGCGGCTGCAGCTGAGCCTAGTACGGATCCTAACGGTGCTGCAGCAAATGCTGTGCCAAACTGCGCCGCGTATGCCGAACCTAGTGGCTCAGCTGTTGACCCTGGAATACATTATAATTTATTTTTAATCATTTTTTTATGGAATGTTTTTATTTTGTGGAATGTTATGTTATGAGTGTCTGCAATTAAAATTTTGATTTTGGAATCTCATTAAATCCATATGAACGCGTAATAATAAAATGAAAAAAAAAGCTACTATTTTTAGAGAAAAAGTGTCATTTGTTGACATCATCCAGCTGTTAGATAATGCTTTATGATTAATGACAACTGTGAGTATCATGTTTCGTGGCTCATTTATTTCTATTTAGAGAGTGACACGTTCACCGTTTTACAAAATTTCTACTTTTACGTAACTAACGTCAACTTTTCAAAACATATTCTAAAAAAGAAAAGAGAAAACTACACTCACGTTATTAATAACCCAAACATAAAAGAAACAGTGGAGAAACAAGAAGTCGCTAAAGACTTGAAGAAGCATAGCTACTCAATGTCTTGTAAAATTTAAATCGTCGCCAAATTACTGGAGCTAAGCGTTCGTGTTAGTTTAATGGTTGAATCGTAGACCATAAACCAGCTAAGGATTACGTTGAAAACGTCAAAAACATTACACTTTAACTTTGTACAACTGTAAGTTTAGGAACTGCTTTTGTAATTAACCTGGCCCTTTAGTTGTTGTTGCTTAAATTGTATCAATTTTAGCTCGGGTTATGAGTACATAGACTGCGCAATAGAAAAAAAAAGTGTTGGCAAAGACAGTTCTCGTGAAGCCCAAACTGTCAAATACAAAAAAAATAAGATGTCAAACTACACACAAACACTGCATGCCGCAATAACAGTGTCATACAATATTAGTAATAATACACACAGATAGTATACAAATATATTAAACACGAACTCACGTAAATCTCATTAAAATAAATTATAAAATTTACTTTTTAGCACTTTCATGCAGAAACAATAAAAAAAGGTTAATTTTACATGAAAACTGTTTTGTGTCGCAGTAATTGACTACAATATACAAAGTATTAATATGGAGCTAGTTGTAAAAGAAAATTACATTTCACTCGAGTTAATAATTAAATTATTGCGACAGCCATTAATGATAAATGCCGAAGGCAGACTACATCGGAATGACAAGGCGGAAATTCCGGCTTTAATAAAAAGTAACGCATTCTACGAGTGTATCCGATTGCTGTTTTATGATTACGTTATGCACATTAAATTACAATTCTGTGTAAACAAACATTTATTGTATTTAAACGCAATCAGAGGAAAATGTAACCATAAAAACAGCACAATACCTCAATAATAACAAAAAAAAAACCTAATTAACTTTACGAAATTCCCAGAGAGGATATTTTTATTTGTTGAAAGGCGACAATTTATCACATCCACACGTTACGGCTTTGTTTACCAATCCATAAGGTTACATAGCCTATGCAAAGCAAGCGATGGTAGATCATACTACCTAAACAATGCCAACATAGAAATTATAACAGGCCAGTTCTAGATTCATGTGATGAATGATGCACATTTACCATTATAGTAGGAACAAAGTCTGTAGCCTTGGCTGTCAAGTAAACAGTCTGTTTTTCATTACAATTGTCTGCTCGAAGGTATTCAACAGTAAAACAATAAAATATCTATACATATTTTAAGTTTGTTCAAAGTATAATTTATGCAAATGCTAGAACGTTGCTGTTTTATGTATAAAAAAACGACCCATGACAGTGTTGTATTGTTTTCGATTTTAAATGTAAAAAGGAACTTGTATATATGTTAAAATGTGATGTATATTTTCCTCCCAGATGATAGATGTATTTCGTGCTCATAGGCAAAATGATTCCTAAATCCGACAGAGTAAGTATACTGTGTAACATTTTCCTTATATTGGGTTTCTGGTTATTACGGATATATATCCGTAGTAGGATTGTAGCACATGTCTGATAACCCAGTAATGCTTTACGAAAAACTGAACCATTTTCGTGATATTATTTCAAAGTTGCCACATCGTCCCTTTAAAAATAATATTTGAAAAAAATGATATCTCGAAAACGGTTCACTTTTGCATCAAACGTTACTGAGTTATTAAATAGAGGATAACTAGTAACCATGTATATCCGCGCTACCCCGCATATGATTTATTAAGTTATAATTTACTTTTTCATGGCATTTCAGGATTCTATTTGCCCGTTAAGTTAAAATCGTCACTTTGGTAACGTGTGAATTCGTCATTTAACAAAAGCATGTTTCTTTTATTTAGATTATCTATATAAATAAAAAGAAAAGTCCCGACTGACTGACTGCCTGACTGACTGATTGATTGACTCATCAACGCCCAGCCCAAACCCTTGGACCTAGAAAGCTGAAATTTTGCACAGAGGTTCTCTTTATAATGTAGACAAGGAATAAGGAAGGATTTTTTGAAATTCAAACCCTACGGGACTAAAACAGGGGATGAAAGTTTGTATGGAAAATCGTCACCGGGTCAACGGGTTCAAAATTTCACGCAAGCGAAGCTGCGGGCAAAAGCTAGTTAAGTACAAAAGTACATACCTAAAGAATGTTCAACGTTAAAAAAAATTGAATTCAATTTTGAAAATCTATTCAGCTATCGGCTTACATTTCGGCATCAATACGTCTGTCTGTATCATTCATCACATCAATCTAAGAAGCTAAAATTGTCATTCCATGTCAAAAACACACATTTCTTTTTATTTCATTGCATTGTTACCTGTGATGTTAGTCTTCCCGAGAAGACCTGAAGTGTGAAAAATGTTCATCGTTAATTAACTTTTTTTTTTACTTAAGTCGAAACGAAACCTGAAATAGGAAAGTTTGCGGACAAAAAGATCGTTACATGGTTTTTTTTTTCAACTTATGTGGGTTCCAATTAAGGATTCGGACAGCAATTAGTGGGGGATTTATCGAGTTGAAAATTTCTGCTGAGAAGATCGAAATTTCGTCGCATTGGAAAGGAGACTGCTATAGTGGGTTTTACTTGGATGTAGGTGCTTTAAATGTTGATGTAATATTAAATTTCTGCATTTTTATACTTTGATATTTTCACATTGCCACTTTATAGTGAGGGGCAAAGGGGTAAGGGGCAACTTGAAGTTGTTTTTTATGTTATTATTATTCCAGAACTTTAAAAGAGGGTGGTAAAAAAAAATTGTAGGTTTTGAATTCTCTACAAAAACAAAGAGTAGGTGTTTCTAGATAGATAATTTTCTGTTCACATCATAGCAGACTTTTTTCAGGATTATGATTACCAATACCTAGCTGTATTTTTACTTATCAATTAACGAAGACAATTGCAACCAGCGAATGGATATTTGTCACTTAAAATCTAATAAAACCATAACTCAAAGAAATACGAAAAAAAAACTAGCAGCCTATGCAAAATAAAAAAAAACAAAACTTACACAATTGTGGCGCGGTGGGCTGAGGCGCGGCCGCGGGCTGGATCGGCGCAGCTTGCGTCACGACCGGGGGCTGCGTCATCGCCGCCAGCGCAGCTAAGTTCTGCACCGACACGGGGGCTAAAAGACCCCCAAGCTGATCCGCTGCCCCCCCACCTAAAGACCCCACTCCGCTCACGGTGGTCCCGCTCAGGCCTGCACCATTGAAACCGATATCCTGATAGTTAACACCTATGTGACAACAAAAATGGGTAGCGTAAATAAAAAATAAATGGGATTTAAATAAAACTGGATAGGATAAGGAGTGGTGTTGCCAGAAATATTGATAAGAATGCAATCCCTACTAATATTATAAATGCGAAAGTAACTCTGTCTGTTTGTCTGTTACGTTTTCACGCCTAAACCGTTGAACTGATTTTGATGAAACTTGGTACAGAGATCTGGAGAGTCTGGAGCCAGGGGGGTCTACTCCCTAAGCACGAAGTCTGTGGTTTTGGCCTCAGTTACGAGCGTTTCCTACTCCCTATCACCTGCGGACATACGATTATTTCGGGGCGCGAACTAAGAATGAATGACAACATGATTTGACAGTTGTCCCTACTACCGATGTGTTTTTGCCCGTCCGAAAAGTTGAACTTGACACTTATTTGTTCACTCCTACGTTTCGGGCTACTTTCGGACGGGCGACTAACTTCGTCGACGGACTTAGGGAGTAGGCCCACAGAACTAGGACATAGGCATACTTTTAGCCCGAAAACCGCGAAATATCTACCCGAAGAACGACATCCACGCGATCAAAGCTGCGGGCGACCTGTAGTCTATAATTATCCTTTTCATAGTTAACGTTAGAATGGGATGCATTAAAAGAGCTTCTACGAGAGACGATATTTAAGTAAGTACGTGCACCCTGAGCAGTCAGCTTCGCTTGGTAGCGCATGACTGGCAATTTTTTTTACCAAGGCATGAGCTATTTTCAAATATCTCAAATTAAAATATTTTAACTGAGGACTGATTTTTTTATCGTCAGACAACCTATATCTGGGAAGTAATTTCAATGTTTTGACAGATTTTCCGTACACAAGCTGTCAAAGAGTGACATTTATCCCTAATGGGGCATTTACACGGGTCGATTTTCGCCACACGGTTAGGCCGCACGGCGAAAATCGACCGTGTAAATGATAATTCGACTAGGCCGCAAGTCAAAAGCAACGCGACTGGTGACTTGCCGCACGGATAAAATCGACCCGTGTAAATGCCCCATAAGATAAAACGTATCTGAAGATTGAAAAAATTTACCTAAATAAAATAAAAGTACGTGGGTATGTAAACTGTATTGATGACGTTGTCTTTGCTTTCAATGTAGTGTTGTTATTACTTAGTCCAATTTATGTCACGCCTCGTCATCTTTCAATTATCACACAGGCAACACCAAGGTTGAGGTAAAATTAGGTTGAAAGGAAACAAAATATAAAAAACGTGTGTACCACTAATTAAACAGTGTACATTTGACTAAATGAATCATTTAAACACTGCGTCATGGCTTGATAAGCTGAAACCAGTCCAATGCAGTCTTGTTTACTCTTGAAATAATGTTTTGATATAATTTATACTGATGCTTCGCTATAATGCCATACGGTATTTTAACATTGTAGTACAAGGTTAGTCGAAAAAGGGGATTAATCCGAAAGGATGTTATAGTATCCATAATAATGTATAACTTTTGTTCTACAACTTTCCCCAAAAGTCAATAGTTAAAGAGAAATAGCTGTTCAGGGCTTTCATAAAAAATACGCTAAAATCAATCTCTCCTTAGCTATGATCAGCTGTGTTAACATTTTAGGTCTTATTTGGGGTCACAGATTAGAAGCTCCATTTTTGGAATTCTTAACCAAAGTAACGATGAAGAATTTTTGAAAAAATCAAAATAATAATCATTTTGCATCGAAATAAAAATTATCGAATTTTCAAATTTTACACTTGCTTTAAAACAGTCATCTGTGGTACTTGGCCCGGGGATTAGTACCCCCTTTCCGACTAACCTTGTATAAAGAATGGAATATGCCCGGTCCGAATCGTTTTGCTTACAAATAGTAGCATTTTTCATTGCCAAACTTGGCATATAAAAGAACTCGTAAGCTAGTTTTAAGTGCGATGGTTACTGACGAATGGGAGGGTCTGCTGTACAAAGATATAAGAGTCTTTATTTTAAGCAATAACGCTCGGTAAATCATAAGGTATGTCTACACCTGTGCGCTTTCATGTTCATCTTGCGCTTTCAACTTTTAATTTCTTTTGCGTCAAGCGCATGCAATATTGATTGCCATAAGACGCTTGCAGCTTATCGTCTACACGGGTGCGCCTCGGTCAGTCGTCAGTCGACATACAATAGACGGATTAGCGTGCGCTAGGGGCATGCGCTTTTGTCAAACTAGTATTAAGGCACATGCTATTGCATGCGCTATGGCGCTTCACGCATGCTTCAGACGAAGACGCAAGATGAACGTGAAAGCGCACTGGTGTAGACATAGCTATTGAAATCGGTTATTAGACGAGGATATTTTCTTGAAGGTAGACTCGTTCTGATTTTGTTTTTTTCGGTGTGGAAAACATAGATAGCATGAGCCTTGCGTCGGAAATTCGTGTAAATCAGTCTAATGTTCGTTATGTAGGGGATTCTCAGTACCTAGAGAATATTTCTCATGTTTTAACGTGACAAATATTCAGTTCCACAAGGGTTCACATTATACAAGTACAGGTCATATGATTACTTTTGCAAATATTGACTTCCTTGCTCCAGATAGTCGTTGACAAAGTGTACACAATTATTCATTATTCGCAGTAAGTACAAGATGTAAAATAAATAACGCACAACCTCTTAAGCGGTCACTGTAATCATCATTATGAACAACTTTTACTATGGGACCAAACCCGAAATCGCGAAAAAAAAATGCTGTTCCCTACATTTATGTTCGCATAACTCGTCAAAATGTAGGGAACAGCTGATTCTTTTGTGCGATTTCAGGTTTTAAATAATAATAAATAATAAAAAATTCAAATATAGGATCTTTCGTAGAACTTGTTTTTATAGAATATAAAACAAAAAATGAGTTATTGCACCGAAATAGGGTAGGTTTTAAAAAGCTTTTCTACAACTCAAAGAAGCGCGTTAGAATGTCTATAAAGTTTAAGAAAAAGTTTCTAATAATCACTCATCACACAAACCTTGCAACAGCGTCGACCCCTGTCCTTGCAACAGTTGTTGCTGCAGCCCAACAGCTTGCAGTTGCTGCAACAGCTGCAGCTGCGTTGCGGGCGACAATGCCGCCTCTGACGCGAGGTACGTCGCGGGAGCTATGGGCGCTGTCAGCCCCCATAAGCTCGCCTGCATGGCTTGAAGTTTCTTCTGTTCCTTTTCTTTTTGCGTGTCAGCGAATTTCACGACCAGCGGTGCTGAACACCCCTCCATTGTTTGACTGTGATGTAGCGCCTGGAAATAATTGGTCGGATTTAAGGAAATGTTGGGAGTATTAGGTATTTTCTTCTAATTGAAATATAGGCTGCGTAACGGATAAGACGTCTATAGGTAGATGTTTTAATTCCTGATTCTGTTGTTCTTTCAGTTATAGTTTGGAATTAAAATTGTGTCCTTGCGAGTCAGTCGTCGGTCGGCAAATCGATTCTATTTTTTTTGGCTCGATATTATTGTGCTCTTTCTATTACGAATCTGTGGTACTACGAGTACCATAATAGACTACAGTCTGGCTCTAAATGAACGTGGCTAGCGGCGCTGCTTGTGAAGGAATATGTTAAAAACCATGACGAGAACCTCGTGAAAGCTGAGAAAGATAAACAATTAACATATCTTGATCTAGCACACGAGGTTGTCGGCATGTGGGATGTGGACTCAACAGTCATTGTTCCGATAGTCGTTACGGCGAATGGCCTCATAGCCAAGAGCCTCGATCAACACCTTAAGAGGCTCTCGTTGGATGGCTGGATCAAGGGCTTGATACAAAAAGCAGTACTCCTAGATACGGCACGCATAGTGAGGAGGTTCCTTTCTCTGGAGCCCTGACTGCAGTCAGCTTGGACCTTGTTCCCGATGCCGGTGGGATACTATTTTTTATATTTTTAAATGTTTTTATTTTTATATTAGAATATTTAAAAATGTACTAAATATGTTTAAAAATGAATAAAGAAAATTAATAAGTGTGTATATTTAATGGATTCTTCAAGAAAACTGAATGTAACTAAACTAAATTATCAAAGGTTTGTGTACCTTTTATATACAATTAAAATGGCTGGACTATAATTATTTATTGCTGCAATACAGTCAAATATACAGGGTGTAAAAAGACCCATCACATAGCCGAAATCTACGCACTCTGTACGTCAAACTAAACTACATTGACCAAAAATAATTGCTGGGATACGAATTTTATTTTTTGGCATAAAAAGAATGCTTTTTTTTGTAGCGCGCAATGTGTGGTTGTGGCGATGCCGCGCGTTTACATGCGTGCAGCGGCCACACCGCTGAGCCAAGGTGGTCGTGTGCGTTTGATATTCGTTGCGTTTTTGTAACTTCAAATGCTTAATTTGTGAGGAAAAATTGAAAATTTTGATAAGGTTGTTTGGAAGAAAGTATAGTATTGTGACTTAGAATACGTTTCTGGAAAAAACTAAAAAGTTAATTTTGACCTTCAATATCTCCAAAACCAATAGTTTCCCAGGTATGATCTGGTAGAAAAAAAATGATCCCAATGATGGGTAGAATATGTGGTTATCGTTAAGGGTCTTTTTACACCCGATATAAGTCAATTTTTTTTTAAATAGATACCTCTTTTAATTTGTGGTTGAATAAATTGTATGAGGAATGCTTATAATCATCATGTCTGGAGGATTAGTAACAGCAGTATGACGTCATTAAGTCGATGCTGCTGTGTTATGTATGTGCAATGTTGTAATATTTATTATGCACCTTTGCGTCATGCTATGAGTCATTCTTTGCTCGGACATTTCGTACCAATTGTCATTCAGAATATTTATATATGTAAAATTAGTACATAACACTGGTTGTCAGGCATATGGCAGTCTGGTCTTTATCTGGTATGTATTTTTGAATTTGGTCCTGCGAGTTTCTGGTATGTATCTTTGAATTTGGTCCTGCGAGTCGCGCAACTCACTGCGTTTCTGTATCGTTCAAGACAAGTCTACAAAAACAGAAAGACTGACAGTTGACATTATAACGTCATAATGTTAACTGTGTCATACGAATACCTATGACAGTCGCTACGGGTAGCCAGAAGCCCAAAAGTCTGACAACATCATTGGCATTGGCCAGCAATTGGGTTGCAGTGGTCTGATGGCAGTTCCCCAGTGTAAAATATTGGTATTCAGCAGCATCTCATCATTCAGCCGAAAGTCGTCCACTACTGGATATAGGCCTCCCCCAAAAGGGGGGAGGGGGGGTTGCCGTAATCGCCACGCTTGGCAGGCGGGTTGGCGATCGCAGTGTGGTTGTTAAAGTAGTCAGAGAACGCTGCTGCCCATCCTCTAGAGAATCCCTTAGTCGCCTTTTACGACACCCTCGGGAAGAGATGGGGTAGTGCTATTCTTTAAGTCCGTCACTACACGAGACCAAGCAGCATCTAGTTACACCGGAAGGTGTACTCAATATGGTTGGGAAAAGGTTAGGTAGAACGAAGCTATAGCAGCCTGTTTAGACAACAAGGTGACGAACGCGGAGTCTTTACTCTGGTCCTGTGCGTCGCGCAGTACGGTGGACTCCTCAATTTCTAAGGACAAGTACAAGAGATGTTTACCTTAATGGCAGCGATGGCAGCTTGCTTAGACACGAAGGTGACGAACGCGCAGCCTTTGCTCTGGCCCTGTGCGTCGCGCAGTACGGTGCATTCCTCGATAGCACCGTGACCAGCAAACAGCGCCCTCACGTCGTTTTCTGACAGCTTCTTGTTCAACATGCCCACGAATAGCTTGCGTTCTGTTGACAAGGAGAGAGTGTAAATTAATATTAAAATAATACCATCATGCTAGGTAAACAGGTTGGTGAAGTTGACGCCTGTTACGTGGGTATTTTGACAAACAAGTGGGTAAGTCCACTTTCGGTTGATCGACGCACTTTTACGAGTACATGTTTGATAATACTGCCACGTTAGTCTATTGGTCGCAAGCGCAACTATTGAGCGTGAGGTCCTGGGTTCGATCCCCAGGTCGGGCAAAGTTTTATTGGGTTTTTTCGTGTGGAATTTCTTAATAGCAGGCCGGAGTCTGGATCCGTGCCCGGTTGATGGCAATAGGCTTGCCCCCTATTACATGGGACTTAAACAAAATGGCGAAATGTGAGGATACATCTCTGTCTAACACTTCGGGGTAGACAGGCGTGATGTTATGCTATGTATGATAATTTCGGCATCTTCAAAAATAATGTAGGTACTCGTATTTACAAGTCGGCCTGTCCACAAACGTTTTCAGATATTTGTAGAGTTAATTGGCGTGTCATAACTTCATAAGAGATACCGTTTATTGATATTTTACATACATATATTTGTTGTTGTTTAGTTGAATGTTCTTATGTTAATTAGAGTTTTTGGTATATTCTTTGTAGTTTGTTGTTAAGTGTTCACGTCATAGAGTATATGGACCATAGTTTTTTAGTTTCTAGAAAGGGTTGCCGGGTAATTTTATGTTAAATTTAAGTTTGTCACACGTTTAGAATCAAACAGTCACGAGTAATAAAATACATATAGCGCAATTCAAAAGCGATTTCCTTCGAAGATATCTATAAGAATTACGAAATATTACACACATGCATCGTTTCTGCAAATACATGTATACGAATTATGTTTTCGTATAATTCTTAATTACAAAATATTTTCTAAAATACGATTCGCTTTTTAACGTCGAAATTGTGTAGGCATACATATTATTACTCGTGAATGTACGTACATTAATTTTAAGAAATATGTTGATTCATAAGTATGCGTTGTGCGTCCGCCTGAGCGTTGAAATAAATGTTTTTCTTTCTGTATTGTAACGGTAAGAATTAAAAGAGATTGAATACAAAAAGAAAAAACCATAACATATTTTCAAAAATACAAACAAAAATACCAGTAGAAATCCATAAAAGATAAATACGTACGTCAGTAGAAACGTTTAACCTTAATCTGTAAAAAATTGCCTATTCTATAATGACACACATTAAGCGCTAAATAATGTTCCGCTATTATCACGAAGCGCATTACCAAATGATATGTTTACGTAACGGAGGAAACATGTTTCCTTTGCGCATTCAACATTACCTTAGAACCAGCCATTACTACGAATAAATAATTTTTCTTTCGTTACGACATGAGCTAAGAGGGCATTATCACAGTGGCGATTCACGAGCGAATTCAAAGCGAGGCGAGAGTACAGCGGGTTCGCCGCGAGTTCGCAGCGAGCGAGCCGATAGGGCCTAAAGGTGTGTACGGACTAAGCATTCCAATGTACGCGTAGTCAGTTACGCGTACACAAGAACGCTTAGTAATAGAATGGAGGTGCATGTCTTAAGCCTTATACGAACTAAGCGTTCCTGCGTACGCGTAACCGACTACGCGTACATTGGAATGCTTAGTCCGTACACACCTTTAGGCCCTATCGGCTCGCTCGCTGCGAACTCGCGGCGAACCCGCTGTACTCTCGCCTCGCTTCCGCGTGTGTACGCGCTGTCCGTACACACCTTTATAACAGTGGCGATTCGCGAGCGAATTCAAAGCGAGTCGAAAGCGCATTTGGCTCGCCGCGAGTTCACAGCGAGCGCACCGATAGGGTCTTATCACAGTGGCGATTTGCGAGAGAGTTCAAACACAGCCAATGGTTTAATAACCAGGAGCCTCGACCAACATCTGATGAGGCTCTCGTTGGGTGGCTGGATCAAGGGTCTGATACAGAAAGCAGTACTACTAGACACGGCGCGTATTGTTAGGAAGTTCCTCTCTCTGCGGCCCTGACCACCGAAACTTAGACCCTGTTCCCGATGCCGATGAACTACTATTTATTGTTTTCATTTTTATAGGTATTGAACAATGGAATGAAGTATGTACATAAATGAATAAAGGGAGAGATTATACTGCTCAATACATCGCCGTATTTTCATTGTTATGTTTAAAATACGTAAACTAAAAAGCGCAATGGAAATAAACGAACAAAATCTCTCTTTTCAGGTGCACATCACGTTCGAATTTGCATCGCACAATATCGGAACAAGTGCATTGCCGTACACATGAGGGTATCATCAGAAATCCAGGCGTGATCCTGAAATATGTACTCGTCGATCCCCCGAAGCTCAGCGGTCGCGGGGTTAACGGGGAAATTTACGACTTTCGACCCCCAACAGCGTCGGTCATAAAGCATTTTCCGTTTCGGTGCATACGAATTTTTGATGCTGTTAAATCTTTGAGGTTCTGAAAAGTATGTGGGCGGGATGGCGAGGGAATCCTGACCTAGATTTGCGGTTTTATTATTTAACGCGTTGCGGTTGTCATGGCTCTGTCACATTTCTAGATCTGTGTATATGAGATAAGGTTGCGTAACTACAGATGAAAGTAATACTTAGTTTTTGTATTATAACTTTCGTGACACACATTCATATTTTATGATTAGTTACGGTTTACTTGCATGCATTTTTCGGGATTGCCCGACTAGTTTCGGACCCAAACGGAGCCCTAAATCATGAGCTGATCACGCGGTGAAATATACGAAATGTATTATTGATCCCAGTACATACATACGTAATTTGAAACCAGAAGTAAGCATAGGCGTTCTCCTATTAGGTACAGGAGTCAATTCACCCTCGTTTCGCCTCTGGTATTAAGTCCCATAAAATAGGGCGAGCCATTTTCCATGTTTCGGGTTAATTACAAATGAAAAATTCCTAGTAACTATTATAAAAAGGTAACAAACAACAATTTTGGAAGAAAACCATAATCGCTGAGCTTAGCAAGTCAATCAGTGATCACAAACCGGTGTGAGGGTGGAGGTTGTTGTCTATGGCTCCTACACAATCCATTATTTACTACTTACTTCTAACGACACCCATGGGAGAGAGGGCTTATCCTTAGCTAAGAAAAACAACACGATACCACATTTTCCACAAAAACAACAGTCTTTGTGGAAACAGTTGAAGTTACGATTAACAAAAAGGCTATTCAGTCCCACTGCTGGCCACGGGCCTCTCAGAAAGAGAAGGGTTATGCCTCAGTCCACCACGCCGGCCTGGGGCCTAATTCTCCTAAAATAAATCTTGATAAATCACAACCGAACCAAGGCCGAACCATTCATTCAGACAGTTCTCAATTTCAAAAGCTGTCGAATTGTTTGACACAAAAAACAAAATCAATCATTTTGAAAATTTTCGAAAACAAAAACTGACTGACGGTTGTGGTTCGATTGCGTTTGGCAACAATTTATTTTAGGAGAATTGGGCCCCTGGTGTGGGTTGGCGGACTACACACACTTTCGATAACTTTTTTTAAAGGTTATGTTCTTCACGATGTTTTCTTTCAATCAATCAATCTATCATTTATTTTGAAAAACATACATGGTTACAGATATTATATTGTCTAAAATATGCGCACTATGTTTTGCCAACATATAGCGTACAAAATTAACATAAACAAGCAACTACAATTAAGGTGGCATGTCAATAAATTACATTAAAAATAATAAATTATAATTCAATTTAAAATGTCAGTTAGGTAAACAGGTCATTACAATTTCAGATATTAAAGACATGCATACTCAATAAATAAAATCATACGGGTTTAATTAGCAAGTCGGAATCGTCATACCTCTATTTATCAGTAATAAACTCAGTGATGGAGTAGTAACATCTATATAAAAGGAATTTAAACAAAGATCTCTTAAATGATCCCAGACACTCTTTATTTCTTTCACCGTTAACTCAAGTGATAATCTAATTCTGATCTGCACATGAATTCGAATACTAATCACCCTACAAGGAAGGCCAGCGTTGAATCGCTAGACTACACAAAAATGTTTATCGTCAAAAAAAACTTCAAAAATGTTCACCTACGTGTCACATAATTCCCCGTAAAAAAGAAAATGTCATAAAATAAAATCATCACTGAAAAGCAATCCTGAAAACATAAAACTAAAGAGTTAGACTACCCAGAAAGTTATTTACATTCTTACCTAATTTCCTCTGAGAGGTAAATGACAACAACCGTAAAAGACTACTTGATTAATATTTTCTTTTTTAAGGGGAATTATGTAACACGTTGTTATAGTATGTAAAATAACAGAGGGCATTCCCATAAATCTGTTAATCCACATCGTTAATACATTAAAATAAAAATATACCATACAAAAATAAGCAAAAAAATATGCGAAAAAAATTCAAACAATTCGGAACGGTCTATTTAAGCCCAAAATAGTAGCGTAGATAGGTTAAATACGATGTTGCTGTGTTTTCCAAATTGATAGACAAGTGCGCATGTATAGTAAGCGTTGCTTTTATGTATATATTTTTTTTGTGATTTTCCTTTTTATTTTTTTCTTTGTTGGGAATATTTTTTTTAGAAAGTACTGACGCTATAATATTGCTGGTTGACGGAAACGCCTTTCATTAGATAACATACTTACCGTATACTCACAATCATACCTACCAAATTCAGGTCCAAAAAAATGACATAAAAAATCAAACTCCACAGCACGATTAAAAACTGCAAACACACGTAACGTTTCCACAGACGGACGGAAAATTCCCGACGTCAAAGGAGTACGATACACAATGCACGGTGTGGGGGAGTATTACGCGTAAAATCCAACATTTGGGGGCCTCTCAATCCCCCAGTGAGGCAGGCGAGAGGCGAAATTGAAAAGGCACCGGGGCTGTTCAGTTTGCAGTGGGAAATGAGCGAGGAATGAACGAGGTTAGAACGAGGTTGGTAGACCTTAGTAAGGATGCTTTTGTAATGATACGTTTTTGTGTGTAATGATATTTTTTAACAATGTTGATAAGTTCATAAGGATTTGAAAAAAAAAAAAAACAAGGAAATCACGAACAGAAAATTAATCAAAACAATGTCTTCATCTCGTTTTTCCCTAGACGCACTTGATATAATATAATAATAATTAGTCGTTACGGCCAATGGCTTAATAGCCAAGAGCCTCGACCAACACCTAAAGAGGCTCGTTGGGCGGCTGGATCAAGGGCCTGATACAGAAAGCAGTACTTCTTGACACGGCGCGTATTGTTAGGAAGTTCCTCTCTCTGAGGCCCTGACCACCGGTAGCTTGGACCCTGCTCCCGATGCCGGTGGGCTACTATTTTTTATATCTTTTAGACAATCCACTCTAAACATATCGATATTATTTCTCATTTAACGAAAAAGGAGCTAAGCGAGAAATGACTCCATACCTACATCTAACAATATAGACCCACCCTCATTCAGGTTACAAATATTTCATGCCAGCGAAATCAGCGAGCTCGTACGAAGATTAGCATGAAAATTGTGCGAGAAAACGAAACTCGAAATCGCGCAATCGTCGGCGATAATGCAATACCTCGTAACCATACATTTTTGATGCCAAGTCGATTTTGGTGGGGGAAGATTGAGTGCGGCGTACCTCGAGAGAACTTGGAGGATTGGTTATATTTTTTTATTTTTTCAACTGTAATAGACACAAAAATGTACTGTAAAAATGTATTTAATGTACGCTTATGTTGAAACAAAATATCCGTAGATAAGATTTATGTTTAGAAATGAGGCAGGCTTTAGCGGCTTTACATATAATTTAGAGAGTTTTTTAGTATCCAAATCGGTCAAATCCATATGAAAATGACTGACGTTGATATTAACGCCGCATGGAATTTTGACATTCTTCTAGTTCTACCATAAATATCCTATTGAACAGGTAAAGGCAAGGTTAAGAAACACGATGAAGCTTTGTTCTTTCTTTCATTGCAAAGTTTGGCCACTTAAGTACAGCATAAAGCCCCAAGCATTCATTATAATAATATATAATTTTCAGTTTCGCAGTATTGCAAAACGATCCCGGAAACTCCATGTATAATTCCACGTGTTTCTCTTAATATCTGACGCTATTCACCCCATTCAATGTGTGTTTGAATTCAATATTAATATACACGCGAATTAATTTATTTTTGGTCGTGTGAATTCACAGTGAGCGATAATTCGATTCAGTGTCTGAATGTTATGAGGAAAACTTAAGTTTTTTTTATTATTACAACAAAGTATGTTTCTTTTTTTGTTAAGTATGCTTACGTACGAAGATCTATGGATACTGGTAAAATGCAGATCTATAGTCTGGCTCGAAACCATTAGAAAAAAAAAGATAAAAAATATTGATATGCTTTTCATACAAAATATGATTTAAAAAAATGAGAAATATTACTTAAAACGTTTGGATTTTCTAAACTTATGGATAATTCATTTGTAAGTAACAATTTCCAGATTGGTTTAAAGCATATTTATTTAGATAAATAGACACATGAAGTTAGTTCACGTTTATTTAAATGCGTACCTAAAGAAATAGTATGGCTAGTTAGCGTGCAGACTTATCTCTTTTGCGTACTCTACCTAAAGGTTTTGTTCCTTTATCCGTGACATAACGAGGTCTTGGTTTTGCCGGGGACCGTGACCGCATACGGCTATTGTTATACATACATACTAAGACACGATGCATTCCTTAATCCTTAAAGCGCAGTTCAGACTATGCTATAATATGTAGCAAATATTGTATAGCACCGCGATATCAGGGAATATTCCGGTCTGTCCCCCTGATCTATCACTTTCGGGGGACAATCAGGAATAAAAAAATCGATCTGTTGGGGAACACGTCGTCTCGGTGACACCCCTGTCGACACGAACAGACAGATCGAACGAATTATTTCTGGTCTGTCCCGTGCTGTTCTTTAGGGGGCTAAATAAAAATAAAAAGTTTCGATCTCTCCCCCTGTTACCGACGAGGGGACAGATCAGGGGGACAGACCGGAATATTCCGATATCAGTCAGTATACATTTTATATGGACACGTTCACACAACGCTATGCTACAAAACATTGGCTTGCTGTACGCAATAGTATTGAGCGATTCTCAGAGCTATATCTTACGATTCTCTGGTCGCCGCCCGCCTCACTTCTAAATAGTCATCAGTGATACTTTAAGTGGCCCGCGGATTAGTACCCCCTTTTCGACTGACCTTGTATACTGTACCCTGAGATACTACTGAAAATACGTTTTCTTAAGAGGCCAGAAGGCCTCGCGAGAGAATCGCGGCGATATTATCGTCGTGCCACGTATTTCTATACACTCTCTTAGAACGTGTCTACACACGGCGATGTTATCGTGGCGATAGTTGGTATTGAATTTGATGGTACGGCGAGAATATCGCCGCGATTCACTCGCGCGTGGAGATGGCGCCTTAGTCTCATTTTGGATAAAAGAAAAAAAACTAATCGTGCACCAACTAATGCGCGCACGAGCTCTCCCTTTAAGCAAGACACATCCGTTAATAGGCCGGGGAGCTTCAACAAAACAAAAACTATTTACAATTGAAACAAACTGAAGCAGAACGACAGAGTCAAACTAATTAGAATAATTTAAAGTGAATCTTTAAACGGAGTGTAATCTGTTTAAATGCACAAGTAATTGTGTACTTAGCGCAAATAAGGCTTTAAAATGTTAATGCCTTAAGTGCGCCATCGAGCCGGTAACGGCATCCTTCGTTAAACAATTTACATAACCTCTTGACTGAGGGGGGGAGGGGCGCCGCTTTACCTACCGCGTGCCTATGATGACTGGGTTTATTTTTGTTCGGTTACGACTTTTGGGCAATAAATCAAAGGATCCTGCTAGAATTTAAGATTCAAACCAACAATTTCTAAAGAGTTCCGTCATATTGAGTAGGTAGGTACCCTAAAATCTGGTTAGTACTTATCAGTGGCGAAGGGTGAATTTTCTTAAAAGGGAAGCCGGACTAAAAAATGCTTACCTTGCTCAAGTGTGATGCGTGAATTCCAGTAACTACTCGGTTCGAAAGGGAAGCCGATAGGAATCGAGTTGTATGCAGCCTTCGCCACTGCTGCGCTTGCTTGAAATTTGAATAATTGTGAACTGGCTGTTCGTGAACCAAAAAGACCCTTTTTGATTCTCTCCTACAAGCTTAAGAGTATTCATGGAGTTTCTTGCGGGCTCTTCTCCATAGAACCTACCTTTTAGAACCGTGCACCTAGTTTTGACGTTTTAAAAGTGCATGAAATCTGGTCTATTTGAAATAAAAATGACTTTGGTCTTTTTGAAAGACTGTTTTATGAAGAGCGGACTCGAAGGACCAAATTTTTAATAACCTGCTTGTTAAGAGTAATGATTAAGGTGACACGTTCTAAGTTTTTACAAACAAAGTATTTCTTTTTAAACATAATTAAGAATGATTTTAGACCTCCATTACTTTAGTAATTTACTGTTGTTGTATTGTGGCAAGAAATAACAAAGGTTTCTCTGAAACAAATTAATTATGTTCTAATGGTTCCCCGTATTTAATAATCCAGTGAAACCGTGTGTTATACGATATTTTGTAAAAGAAAATAAGTTAGGGCTATTTTTGCACAAAACGCAAAAATGGCCTCATTAGACTATTTATATTTTACTTTAATTAAAACAGTCTTAGGACCAATTACAATTTGATAATTAAAGATAGGAAGAAGAAGAGGAATAGAAGAAGATACATACAATAAAAAGAAAAAAAAAGTGTTTAAGAACATTTTTGATCAGTGTCATGACTAGCTGAGAGAAATGCGTGTTTTTTTTTTAAATTAGATTTTCTATTCATCTAATTTAGAAAAAATAACTATTCACGTCAAAATGTAATTAAAGTCAGAATTTGGTTAAAACGTGGGAAAAGAAATCATAACTCGAAAACTACAAAAAATCGCGGAACATACATGAGGGTGAGGGAGAAGCCACACGATGCGGTGCGGCTCCGGCGCGGCGCCTGAGCGGTGCCGCTGCGGTGTATCTAATGCATACAAATGTCCATGGTATACCACATGGTGCGGTGCGGCGCCACCGCGTCGCTTGCTCACCGGACCAAGACGAGGGTGTATACGGAGCGGCACCGCTCCGACGTCGCAGACCACAGATGTGTTGACGGAGAGCCGTCCCACACGGTGCGGTGCGGCGCCGCATCGCATCACGTAAGAGGGGGGGCACACGATGCGTTGCGGCGGCGGTGCGGTGCCGGAGCGGTGTCGCTGCGTTGTCTTACATAGAAATATCTGTGGCATGTCACACGATGCGCTCCGGCGCCACACCGGACTTACAACCACCAAGACGAGGCGGGGAGGGGTGAATGCATTGCGACGTCGGAGCGGCACCGCTCAGTTGTTTATGCGTCACAAGGAAGGACACACGCTCGCTCGTTTCGATTTTTTTTCTAAGTTTTTTGTATATTGTGATTGAGGTTTTAAAAAATGAGTACCAACAGCAGACGTCTTTTACGTTCCATCCATTTTTATTAACAGACTGTCCAACGCTGCTACGGCGCCACTGCGACATAACAACGTTGCGGCGCCGCACCGCTCGTGTGCCCGCAGATACGGTGAAATCTTTGCGGTGCGGCGCCGCAACGCATCGTGTGCCCCCGCTCTGACTCTTGCGATGCCACGTACTACGTGTGCACGCTGATGCGGCAAAACACCGCACCGCATCGTGTGGCTTCTGCCTGATTCGGGTACCCCCTAAGGGTGCTCTACCTCTGGATTTCCGCTTGATACTACTTTTTGGGACAACACATATGTGTAGATAACAATAAAAATGTTTTAAAAATTCTTATGTAAACCGTATGTTAATGTAAGTAATAGTTTCCACTTATACCGGAGGACGTCTTAACAATGAACATGCAAGTTAATGGACGTTCACGAGTGACAACTTAGTAGTTTTAAAAACATTTTATTGTTTTACTTCATACTTTAATGTGGCCTTGAATTTTTGTTTAGAAAATCGTTATTGCTTTCAGAAGGTTGAAGTGCTGGTAATTTAAATAGGTTTACGAAAAAAATAACGCTAGTTTCGAAAGTTTTTTTTAATTACTCCTGACACTTTAATGCTTATGATTTTGAAATGGCTGAACAGATTTTCATCAAACATAGCTTATATTATAACCCCATCAGGATGGGTTTATAATATAAGCAGGTTTTATTATGCTCTACTAAATTGGTTACTAAATATTGTATTACAATAATAGAAAAATGTGCAGCAAAAATGAAGATCGCTCGCAGCACTCGGGCCGTTCGGATGTGTCATTTTGCATATCGTCGCGTGAAGCCAGACGCGCGTAATTTTTTGAGTTGTGAGTCGCAGAATTTCGGTCGCGTAATTTCTGCTACATTCGGTTGCATGCAAAACTCCTGTTTCGTTCACACGGCAACGCAAAATGAGTCTGTAAAATTCTTCCAAAAAATTACGCTGACTTATATTACGCGACTCACATTTCAAAAAATTACGCTCGTTTGGCCTCACCCTTAGAGTGAAACTTCGGGAATGCAATTTGATTATTTTTATTTTTATCACGACGTTAAGGTACTATAACAATTTATGAGAGCCCCTCTATGCGAAATTATTTTGTAGGCACTGAAATTAAGCCTTGATTGGGTACATAAAATTCTTCTTCTTCTTCCTGCCCTTATCCCATGTTACTTGGGGTCGGCGCAACACGTTTTCTTCTTCCATTCCGTCCTATCACCCGTCATGATATCACTGACTCCTTCTCTTTCATATCATTCTTCACACAATCCATCCATCGTTTCTTTGGGCTCCCTCTTCCTCTCCATCCATCCACATTTATATTCATAACTCTTTTGGTCACATGCGTTTCATCCCTCCTCTTCACATGCCCATACCAAGACAAACGGTTCCCTTTCAACTTTTCTGTCACTGGCGCTACTTTTAAACTTCCTCTAATACAGGGTGTTAACGAATTCGTGTAATTCCTTAAAACCACATGATCTACTACAGGTGTAGACAGGCCTCGCACTTGATTTAGCTTGATTAAAAATAAAAAAATAAAATTCTTCTTTTTTTCATGCGGCTTTGTTACCGATCGTATCTAAACCATCTAATAACGATTCAGTAAAAAAAGAAGTTTTTTTTTTGCAAAAGAATCATTTTAATTGTGTGAACATTTCGATGCCACGCATAAATTAATGAAAGTACGGCGACACGGCTGGCAGGAACGACTAACGCGGTATCGCTCTTTGCAGTCAGATAACTCAAGGCTCTAAAAAGACTCAGAAATTGAAAACCAAAAAAACAAATTAATTTTTTTTTTGGTTGGTTTTCGAAAATTCCCGTTTAGGGTTAATCTGTGTCACCAGTAGATCACGCGGTTTGATGGAATTACACGATTTCGTTAACACCCTGTATACTCATTCCTGACCTTATCCATTCTGGTCACTCCACACATCCATCTCAACATTCTCATCTCCGCCACATGCAACCTTTTTTCATCCGTCTTCTTCTTGGGTATATAAAATTCATAATAAATATAATTGACTAGCTTTTGCCCGCGACTTCTTCCACGTGAAAGCTCACAGGAACCGTGCAATGACCAAATGCATTCCCGAGGTTTTTACTCTAAGGCGATGATATTGATATTTTCTCTGGTTCGGTCTTGTCCTTAAGATTAAATCTTAGTGTGCTACAGACTTAACAATTATAATTATTATAATGGAAGCAATATAAATAAGTTATAATTATGATCACTTATTTAGAGGACGGCTCGGAGCGGCTCTGAGGTACAATAGTGAATAACAAACAGGTATTGTTTCTCTGTTCGACTCTTGACAGGAATGTAATGGTTTATATTGTAATATTCAATTAAAATTTTAATATGGAAGCTTTGAGTGTTCATGGATTTATTTAGGACTATTAAAGAGTTTTACTGCCTCGTTGGTCGGAAGCGCGACTGTTGAGCGTGAATTCCTAGGTTTGAAGACGAGTCCTGACAGCTCAGTCATTTCATAAATTGTAGCCGTAATGAGATTGCCATCGAAAAAACCGTCACCCTCCGCGCTAACTGTCGTAACTAGCAATTGATAATTTTTCAGAGAAATTCTCACAGAGTATCTGCTTCAAATGAATAGAAATAAATAAATAGATACCTTAGGGCTTTAGGGCAACTACTAACCAAGCCAAGAGTAAGCCAAGAGCAATATAAAAAAGTTATTAATTCATTACCTACCTAATAAAGCCACAGCTAACGCAACTACTGAAAAATTATCAATTGCTAGATACCACAGCAGTGGCGTAGGGTGAAGTTTCTTAAAAGGGAAGCCGGACCAAAAAATGCTTACCTTGCTCAAGTGTGATGCGTGATTTCCAGTAACTACTCGTTTCGAAAGGGAAGCCGATAGGAATCGAGTTGTATGGAGCCTTCGCCACTGTACCACAGTTCGCGGAGGGTGAAGAAACGTAAACGACATCATCACTGTAAAATAGCTATATCATCGATGGTTTGTTTTTTAAAAACATTTGATATTCTTTGTACGTCAATGTTTCAAATAGAAACGTCAGGAAAAGGGTTGTTGCACTCAAACTTGTTGAACACAATTAACCTTATTTTACACCTAACCCTCAACCTAACATTATACGCCGTGAACTTGCCTAAAAGCCACGAAGTTAACCCTGGACCACACTATCAACATTCCGCAGCTCTTGGCTACTTTACTAGCTATTACCGGTTAAGCTCGTAACTCATGCCCTTCAAAGTGCGTATGCCTGTTGCCACGTACGGTGTCGTTAAGTTCCCGAGTTATGGGCTAGTGATGTTACTTTACGTCTTATAGTGCGACCGGTAC
The DNA here is from genome assembly GCA_905220435.1 of Amphipyra tragopoginis. NCBI lineage: Eukaryota > Metazoa > Arthropoda > Insecta > Lepidoptera > Noctuidae > Amphipyra > Amphipyra tragopoginis. Next base: position 24,905,481 of record HG991995.1, on the reverse strand, counting down.
CACAAGTGTGAATTTATTTCGGTAACTATTCTTAAACGCAAAAGCGGTATCTCAGGGAAAGGTAATTTCGAGAAAATTTAAGGTTTGCAAATATAGTTTCCTTATCCTCTTAGTGATTTGAAAACTTTATTGTGTTGTGCGATTTTGTTTTTATTAAGATCATTGGATGCGTATTTCTTTAAGTTATCCGTTGCCATAACAATCAACTTAACGATTTTTTTAAAATACAGCTTTCGAGTTTAGCACGGCAGTATTGTAGTTTCGTCACGCCAAAAATGTATAAAAATTTTGGTAGCACCTGCTATGCGTGGCGTTCAATTCTAGCGCGAATTTTAGTTAGTGAATGCCGCGCCTAGAGGCACTGCCTTTTTCATACATTTTTGGCGTGACGCAACTACAGTAGTTAACGATAAAAACTCTCACTTGGGGTACGGGTTTGTTAACTGTCTAATGTTGTCGGATTTAGAATGTAATTTTAAATCGATGTAATTAAAAATTTGAGTCTCTGTCAAATTGTCAATTAAATGTGGTATTGGTAACTGTGATAATTATCATAAAATGCATTTTCATTGACCGTGGCAGAATAGCTCCTAGACTTCGCATCTTATCCTATGAACATTTTACAAGTTCTATTCTCACACAGGAACAAAGTAAACTCCACAATATCGAAATCCTATTCTGATAAATCTAAAATCGAAGGAAATAACACCGTCAGTCCATTCGAATCGAAATGGAAATAAATCACATAAAAGTTAATTATTAGCTGAACGATAGTCAAATCAACTTTCACATTCATTTATTTTAGTTAGACATCAAAATAAAATCAATTACGTGTAATTATTTAGTAAAATGAATGCAACAAATAGTGGACATCACATACGTTTTGACACTAGTTGCAAGTCGAATCAAATCAGATGTGAAAAGGTACCGAGATTATCGGCGGTTTCGGTATCGGAATTGTTCGGACTCGGAACATCCCTAGTTATGACTGCGTGTGTATTATCTTTTGACACAGATCCTCTACTTTGTGTGCTTACGACATTACGCGAATAAGTCAAGGTGAAATATTTTAGTGTTAAATTATTATTTTTGCGCTTCCGTTGCTTTTCAGAACTGTGGGTAGATTTATTCAATGTCATACTTTTGTGCAAATAATGGGAACTTCAAGAATAACCTTGAGTTGTTGAGTTGGACTTTGTTTGCGCCATAAGGATAATCTTACCAATAATCTTACCAATGTTAGTAAAATTTTAAGTTAAGTTAAAATTAATCTACATAGGTATACGACGTACGTTATTTTTAGTTACAAAAACCGAGACACCCCAACAAGATTTTCATCAGAACTGCTTGAATATGTGTTTTTTTTTTAATAAATCTCCAAGTTACACCGTAGTTTATGTCGCGTTAAGTTCCCTAGTAAAGTGTGAAATGCCTGAGATGTGCTATGCAGGGGTTGTCTAATACACGGAAACTGACCGAGCGGGCCATTTCAAGCCTCAAGGTATCTATTCCCGTCAACTGTTATGGGTAGAAACCCACTGAAACAAAATTGAAATTTATGAAAAAATAAATGTGGTGTAAAAAATATGTCAATCGATTCTCCTAGTGATTCTGAACAAATTACTTTCAAGTTTAGTATATACTAAAACTGAGCTTGTATATCATTGATACAAGGGGTTTTTCAGAATGATCACAGTGCACAACAACTGTTATTCTGACAAGAACTTTATCTTATTGAGATAAAGGTTAATTTATTTATTTGTTAAGGTAATTGTGAAAAGTCTGTTCTTCCAGATATGATATATATGATACGATGATGCCGACTGTACCTAACTTCTAGCCTAGAATTGCATAAAAAAATGGCAAAAGGCTCGCATGGCATTGTATTTCACAGGACTGAATATCAAAACTTTTTAAATCCCAGGTAAGAGATTCAATACTATGACAATTAATATTGAAGTAATCCCAAATCGTCTCGTGTAGTGCCGGACTTAAAGAATAGCAGTTCCCTATCTCTTCACGTGGGTGTCGTAAAAGGCGATTAAGGGATTCTCTAGAGGATGGGCAGCAGCGTTCTCCGAATACTTTAACAACCATACTGCGGTTCACGATTATGGCAAACCCCCCCAACATGGCTTGGGAAGCCTATGTCCAGCAGTGGACGTCTTTCGGCTGAATGATGATGATGATGAATCCCAAATATATCAAACAGTTTTTCAATAAAATCTACATTACTTCCGCATTGAAATATTCACAGTGTCATCAGTTTCGTGAGCTGAATCGTAAAAGTTGAGACTGTTTTAAGATTCATTAATTTAGTGGCTTCCGTTTCTACTTCGAGACGTATACAAATTAGTAGTGTTTGCGACTCTGAGTGTACAGTCACGTGCAACTACATGTAGACTACACGTTGTGTAATTCAAAAGGAAATTTTTGAAATCATCAAATGTTTTATTCAATGTATCTGTAAATCCATTCTACAACTAGTCGATTAAATGCCTCTCTGATGTTTGGGACGTAGCATGGACACTATCTTGTTAGGAAGACCGAGGATTTGGGGGCAAATTCGACTAACAAAATTTTTGCCAAACGCAAAGGAACCACAACCGTCACTCAGTTTTTGTTGACAAAAACTGACAAAATGATTTTGTGTCAAACAAAATGACAGCTTTTGAAATTGAAAACTGTCTGAATCTGAATGAACGGTTCGGCCTTGGTTCTTTTGCAGACTACCAAACTGAAATTCCACAAATCGTTCTCCGACAAGATTTTACTTTGACACTATGGAACTTCAACATTACGCTACTCCGACAATTATGGAACTTCGATACTGGGGTTTAAAGTAACCTAACACGAAGGGGATGATGGGGGCTTCATTCGCTCGCTTTGCTCGCTCACTCTAGCCCCCGTCATCCTCTTGGAACCTAACCTATCCGCGACGGGGTGCCCCAAATTAGGTGTCGAAGTTCCATAGTGTCAAAGTAAAATCTTGTCGTAGAACGATTTGTCGAAATTCAGTTTGGGAGTGTCTTTTGCGATTTATCAAGATTTCTTTTAGGAGAACTGGGCCCCTGTCCTTAGTTCCATCTGACTTCAGGTAAAAGTTAACTGTGATGAAAGGCAAGGCAAGGGTGCAAGTTGCACTTGGCAGAAGCAAAACAGGCTGTGGAAATATTTAAATTGACACTAGGAAAAGAGCACTTTAAAAGTTTAAAATCCCTACAGACAGAGTCCTTTTTACTAAACGCGTCTGTACCAACGATGGGTAGCTTTAGTTAGCTTGTTTTACGTTTTAATTTATGTACGGTTCCATTGAAAACAATTACCTTTTGCACTTGGCTTGATGAGGCGAATTAAAAAGCAAAAAAAGAGTCGGAAGCTTGTCGTTTTTAAACATTTTCGGGAGTTTATTTATTCCGACTAATTTGTTGTTCCATGACCTATCTCTTTTCATGAGTATCGTTAGAAACAACTGAGGGATTACATTAGAGAAAGCGACATTTTTTTATCGTACAGGCACTCACACAAGTTAATTCCATTATTCATGCATGCTTGTCAAGCATACCGAAAGTGTGTACCCGCTTTTAAAGTCTTACATAGTTGACCTTACGGCCGACGCGAAATGTGAAACCGACGTGATTCTTAGCTTGTAAATAGTACAAATTACTGTCTGTGTCACCATTAGTATTGTAAGGTTAAGTGGGTAATGGTCTGGAGTCCTATGATTTACAGAACGTTACTGGTTAAAATTAAGACTTTAGTATAATAGTAGAATTTAGTAATAATGATGCAAAGACCCCTTAGCTTTGCATAGTAGATAGAAGATCCCATTTATTTATTTATTACTTTAAATATAAGTATACAGTACACAGGACCGACGTACTTACGTCCTAGATGGGTAATGAAAATTCAAAACAGAAAATACAAACTTACTTCCGGTTTCTGATTTGAGAATTCGGGATAAGCAAATACTTAATACTTAAGTAACATTTGAGTACAAAGTTGTCAAAAAATGCTTTAAAATCCGTAATTTTTATGACAACTCCATACCTCCGGTTTCTGATTTGAGAATTCGGAATAAGCAAATACTTGTGGCAGCATCTATCTCGCCACATGCAAACTATCCTGCATCGCGCAATCAAGATTTAACACGCAGATATATACAACCTCCCAACATCAACCGTTGGGCAGTAGCCCGCCAGGCACAAGACTCCGCCTGGTTGGAGGATCCTCCCTTTGGTTGGAGGAACACCACACCAAGTTTCTCCACATACTTAAGTAACACTTGAGTACAAAGTTGTCAAAAAATGCTTCAAAATCAGTCATTTTTTTGACAACTCCATACTCAAATGTTACTTAAGTATTTGCTTATCCCGAATTCTCAAATCAGAAACCGGAGGTTAGACAACTGAAACTTAAACTGAACAATTCGATATTACCTACTACTTAGATATATCCAGTACGGCAATACAAAATGCTACCAATGGTAAGCAAAACCATTTAACCCCGTTCATATGGACATTGTTGACCTGTAATAATCAAAGCTGTTGCGACTGTAATAGTCTTACGCAATTAGGGACCCGTTTCTTAGTGGATTTTCAGTCTCTATTTAAATTGGCTGACAAACAGTTAAAACTCGAAGATTTTCTTCCCAAGTAATATAGTTTTCACAGCTGGCAACTGCGTCAGCGAACTAATTTTCTCTTTATTATGTAGCTAGTTAGAAAATTTGTCAAAACTCGTTAACGCGCCCCGGCGGCTGTTACATTGTTTGTTTAATTTGTACGACTTCCTCTCGCAAACAATTGTACTAGTTGTGTTATAATTTGCGCTAATCATAGCTTTTTGCGTCTATTTATAGAATTTTTACATTAGCTAATAAGGCAACTAACTACCAGTGCAGGTCTAAAAGAATAATGGAGCGATGAATTAGGCCAGTATGATACTATACGGGGTCTTTATATTAGATATCAGAAAATATACAATACATAGGACATTCTAGAGCAAAAGCTTTTATAAAAATTCTTTGACAGTCACGTAAATACACGTATAGTCGTGCAGTCACGTGTACTTTCCTGTACTCCTCCTCCTCTCTGCAGTCTACGTATGTGTACATAGAGCAAAATTCAAAAGCGATTTCCTTCTAAAATGTTTATTATAATTTATTGCACACATACTTTTTATTAATACACACGAATTGTGGTTTAGAATATTTCTTCATTTCAATCTAATCTCTAAAAGAAATTATCTTTTTTAAGGTCGCTATGTGTATAGGACATATTATTATACGTGACTGTACCAGTTGATGTGAAATCAGATGTAAAATAAATGAGACCAACAAACTGAAAACAAACATTGCCATACCACCAGCTAAAAAAACTAACATCAACGCAACAAGGACACGACTTTTTATGTCTACAAACTTCACCACGAGATCCTTTTACAGAGCAACCACCAGTCGTAGTTGAAAACATCCCTATTCTCAAAAATTCCACCGCTGATGGCAAAGCGGGAAGGCCGTGGCTTTTGAAATTACGCCGCATACGCTGCAATTCCGTCGTATAAACTCGTATTGTTCACCTCAGCGTATCTTCTAGCCGCGTTTATTTCGCTCACTGTACTTATTTGACGAGATTTCATTATGTACGCTAGCTTTTCAACCGTGCTCCCACCCTCGGTGGAAACTAAGAGGGGTGCATGGAATGTTGTATGATTAGTTTTAAATTGTATTGCCCCAATTTTCGCCGTAACTCGGATGAAAATTGAGAGATTATGACTTCATTATTACGTCGTATGTATTTTGTAAAAACAATTTCAGGAATATTTTGCGTTGCAATATTTTGAAGCGGATAATTATTGTTTTAAATGATTGTAGTTTTTCTAAATAATTTGGTTTATAGCAAAGCCACAGTGATTGTAAAAGTGTTAAATCTTTCACTGGAAACACTAGCCAACAGGCTTTCATTAAAATTGTATCCTGTCGTAACAACAGTTACGGTTTTTACGAAATCCGGAATAATTTCCGACAAATCGAAAGAAAATTCAATTAAACAAAGAACGTCTATTTCCTTGTCGTCTGCCTAATCTAACAAAATCTTTGTGGAGGCATCAAACGAAACAAAAACGTTGGTAAATAGAAGGAAGAATAACAAAATTAAAACGTTCGGAGCGAAATGATTGAGTGAAAAGGAAATATCTGTTCTGTCATTACATTGTCAATGGTCGCTCGTGTGTGCAAAGATATGCCGATTTCCGTGCGACTTGGGCTCGAAATATCGTGCGATGATGTCAATAGAGGCTCAGTGGAAGCCTACTGATGTTTTGACTGCGATACCCGAGTTCTCGTTGTGTTTACTTGATAGTTTCTTTATGTTGTTTTTAATAGTATTGCCAACAACAAATAACAAGCCTCTATTCCCCGAACGGTTTGGGCTGAGGTGTATAGTACAGTCACGAGCATAAATATATCGTCTCCCTCCACATGTCGTATCTAGCAATTGATATTTTTGCAGTAGTTGCGTTAGGTGTGGCTTTGTTAAGGAATTAATAACTTTTTTATATTGCTCTTGGCTTACTCTTGGCTTGGTTAGTAGTTGCCCTAAAGCCCTAAGGTATCTATTTATTTATTTCTATTCACTTGAAGCAGATACGTCACTCTGTGAGAATTTCTCTGAAAAATTATCAATTGCTAGTTACGACAGTTGGCGCGGAGGGTGACGATATTACTATGGGCACATCGGCAATTATATCTGTCTCAGGAACGAGTTCAATAATATCTGTTTGCACGAACGCAGCACAAACATATAATCGTTCATAGGCATCATATTAAAGTACTTCCCAAAGCATGAAATAGGGGGGGCTGTTGCCATCAACCGGACACAAATCTAGACTCCAGGCAGCTACTAACATAAATTCTGCTAAAACTCTATTTGAAGTCACGTGTCTTAGGTGTGTACTAACTGTGTCATATAGTGGCCTAGTGGCACTTTGCCAGCCTACTAGTCCATAGCTTATACTAAAAAAGTAGTAGTAGTAGCTCCCACTGAAAGAGTTCGTCCTGGGTCAAGCGCAGCATTGCTGTTTTTTGGATTGAAGGGTGCTGGAGCGAATACCAGCCACATGAGACTTTGGAAATAAAATTTGCCTCTGAACAGGCAAAGTACAGCCAGAAGCAATAATAAGTGCTTATTGACGGATTTCCAACCGTCAATAAGTTATCCGACTTTGGAAATAACAGTTGGATATATTATGTGCCTATGCATAGAACAGATAGTCGTATTATCCAAGGCACACATTTTAATTTCGTAACTTGGGTCTGGTTATTGGCGATTTTAAATCCGAAGGTAGGTAGATATTATTGCTTCTGAAAAGAGGGGTGTATGAATAGAGCCTCCACGAGTGACGATACTTCAGTACGTCCGGCGCACCCTGGGCAGTCAGTCCCGCAACCAACCTTGCTGACTGGCTAATCTTTTCACTACGGCATGACCTATTCTCGTATAGCTCAAGATTGCTTCTGACTGTACCAGCAGTCCTCTTGGTGTTGTAGGTACAGTATATTTTCGCTTTCTATTTGGCGGATGTCGGTTTGTTTGCTATTACATAAAAAAAGTGTTTTGATTAGTCGAGGGGTGGTAAAATTCATGTGCATGAGCACGCATAGATAAAAACGAATGTTGAATGGCGAAAAGACGCAGATAAAACACCAAAGAAAAAAATATGAGCACTCAAACCATTTTTATCGTTATCTTCAAGGCGTCAATAACTCCACAAAAGGGGGAGCAGTTGCAAAAGCGGGCATACTCGAAAAAACAGCAAGTAGATCCTCCCTGTGCACCCAACTATAACAATGACGTGTTGGCATCAAATGCTAATAGAGACGGAAGTGTTCCATCGTGAGACGTTTCATTTCCGCGCCGATCGCTCCTCGAATTGAATAAATTTGAATTCGGAACTCGGAACAAGCACCTTTAGTGGGGAGAAAGGGGTGGAAAGCGTCAAAAATAGTGGGGAGAACGCGCGATATCAATCGAAATATTGTTTGTTCATTATTACAATACGCTTCGCCGGGAACCGTAGCGTTTACGAACGTGTGTGTGCGAAATGAAGGGATTAAAATTTCGAGTAATAAAATACGTGTTTATTGAAATATATGACTGGGGCTGATGAAATTACTCGCGCAGTTGGAATGGCTTAAGGATTCCGACAAAGTTATTAAATTATTTCGTTATAAATTAGGGTAATATTTAAGCATAACGTTGAATTGAACGTCGGCTGCTATCAAAAATATTTGCACGAGAAATGAAGGGAGCTTATTGTAACTCAGTCATTTCTACCAAATTGTATCGTGGTATTCGCAATTATTGGCAACTCTTTTTCGGAAAATTTGTATGTTTACTCAAGTTATTATCCGAAAAAAAATACTGTTGTGTCGTCATTCCTCATTACATGACGTCAACGTCAATAGAAAGTCGTCGTCAATTTCATCATAATTTGTCATCTTAGAAAGTATGAAAGGCAAACGTTACCAAATAAATTCGCTTAGCAAGCGAAAAAAATATGGCATTTTATTTTATAAGCAATTCGTACAAATATCTGTGTGGGGCGGAGGAGTGCTTTGCCAATACCGATGTACTCAGTCGATGGAGCAATTTCATCGCAAATTGAAACGTCGTACCTGTTCACTATATTATGTTGTTCCTTTTGTTGTTCTTTGATGCGGGAAGAAATGCGAATAATACAATAAATAGCGATATTACTCGCGACAAATGCCGGGGGGTGGAGGGGATTATATTCAGACGAATAAAGGAATATACCTTCTACTCTGTCAACAGTGTGACGTGAAAACGTAATACAATTTTATATTTTTGTTCGTCAGACAATTTGTATGATTGCTGCGGGCTGTATTAGGTTTTGTTTGATTAAAATGAAATTGAGGTTTTGTTTTTAGGGAAATGTTATTATTATACATAAAGAATGTTTTGTATTATAACTTTCGTGAGATACATTCATATTTATGATTGATTACGGTTTACTCACGTGCATTTTTCGGGATTGCCCGACTAGTTTAGAACTCAGTTCGACTCGCCACCTCGCCGCGTGATCAGCTCATGATTAAGGGCTCGGTTTGGGTCCGAAACTAGTCGGGCAATCCCGAAAAATGCACGTGAGTAAACCGTAATCAATCATAAATAAAGAATGTTGTGAATGTCAAAGAAAACGTGTTTGCAAAATAATTTTCATGTGTCGTGTATAGTTTTAAGCTAATAGGTTTAGTTTAATCCATCTACAGAAGATTGTAATCTCCGGTTTCTGAAAGCCTAATCAATTCAATTTGTTAAGTGATGTGATTGGTTGACGAAAATAGTTAAAACCAATCACAGCGCTCGACTTATTTGACAGTTGATAAGTAAATTTTTGCGTTGATCGGAATTCTTGAAATTGAGGTTGAAAGTGATACCTACTTTCTCATACGGCTGAATACCAGTATTTTACACGGAGCGACTGCCATCAGACCTCCGCAACCCAGTTACCAGGCAATGCCGATATCCTAAAGATAGACCGGTTGTCAGACTTTCGGGCTTCTAACTACCCGTAACGACTGTCATAGGTAGGTATTCGTATGACACCCAGTACCGACGGCTTAACGTGTTCTCCAAGCCACGGAGGGGTCTCGATGTGTAACGTACGGTCACCCATCCACGGCCTGACCGCGGCAAGCGGAGCTTAACCTTGCATATCGTATGATCCGCGCTGTTGGTAGTAAAACACGAGCCACGATTTCTAATTTAGTTTATGGTCTTAAAATCCTGCACAATCAAATTACACGTAAGTACAGTCACGTGGGTACTGACCGGTGTTAGAATAGAATAGTTATTTATTTGCACAGAAAGCAGGTACAAGTTTCAGATGTTAAGTTTAAAATGATCCGTTTAATAACTACCTTTCTTTTTTTTTGTTTAAAAAAACGTTGCCCCACACTAAGATTTCTCCTGTATAGTGGGTGCGTTTACAGACATAAATCTCACAAACAAACGCCCAGACCCGAAACAACCATCTGTAGGCCTTACAAATTTTTGTTCCGTGTGGGAATCGAACTCACGACCCGTAGCGCAGAAGCCAATCGCTTAGCCACTGCACCAAACGTGTCGCCTTAACTAAGGCATGCAAACAGTTTAAACTATAATAACAAAACACACTCATTATAATTATCATTATCACATTCAATCAAATCAATACAAGTTTACCATGTCAAAATGATACGGTTACGGGCCGTAATGTACCACTCGCAGCGAGCATGTTACGTTACGCCGTGTTCTAAACTCCGTGTACAATACGGCCGACGTATCTTGGCGAGTCTGAAGTTAGTTGTTTGGCTGCGCAATGAATCTTTTAGAAACGAAATTGTCTACTGCGCAGCTAATCAGCTAACTTCAGACTCGCCAAGATACGTCGGCCGTATTGTAACATGCTCGTTTCGAACTCTTTGCTCGCCCGTGCTCCAGATTCGTTGCCACTCGTAGTCAAGATGTCGGACGACGAAGTTGTGTTGGGATCTTTAATTTTACTCAATTATTGTATAATTCAAATTAAGAAGAAAAAAAAGAAACGTTATTGGATGTCAAACTTGTTTAAAAACAGAAACGTATCTGGTGGTTTGTTGTTAAAAACAATGCGCTCGTGACGACTCGCTGCGACGTACTGACTGAAGCGCGTAACACTCAATGGATTCGCCAAAAAAACCTACACCGGTGTGGAGCGCTCGTTGCTCGTTACGAGCACCTAGTTTCCCCGTACTGACTGCACGAACGCTCGCTTTGTAACACGTCACATTACGCCCCGTAACGCCGCCCGGTCAGTACCCAGCTTTACATCACTTAAGACCACTTTAATCGCGTTACAAAGTGAATCGGAAAGACAACAATCAAAAGAAAATACACACTTTGTCACGTTCTCTCAAAACAAAACAATTTCTCGAGATGTGACGATCCGACGATACAATACAAAAGCAATGTAAATTCTCTTCAATTTGTTTACATCATTTGAATCAATGAACGCTGCGATGAGTCGTAAGATATGACGTTTGTTGTACAACGGGGCCGTCATTGTGTCCGCTCGGGCGGTATTTCGCAGAGATGTAGATAACGTCATCGCGTTGCGGTTCCGACCGAAATGTACACACGATCATTAGGATGCTGTAGCTTCTTTGAATACTCACGAAATTGAAAGTGGATAATAATCTCCTAGTGTTTTGCATACTTATAATTTACCCAACTATGTTGTTATCAGCTACCAGTCTAACCAGGGGCCCTACTCCCTAAGTTCGTCAACGAAGTTAGTGGCCCGTCCGAAAGTTGCCCGAAACGTAGGAGTGAACAAAACAAGTGTCAAGTTCAACTTTTCGGACGGGCAAAAACACATCGGCAGTAGGGACAACTGTCAAATCGTCTTGTCATTCATTCCTAGTTCGGGCCCCGAAATGATCTTATGTCCGTAGGTGATAGGGAGTAGGAAACGCTCGTAACTAAGGCCGAAACCACAGACTTCGTGCTTAGGACGTAGACCCCCAGGAATGGCCCGATTTGTGGCTCTTTATAAGAATTCCTTAGCTTAAACTTGGAGGTTCTTGAGGGGCTCGTGGCTAATTATCAACCGCGCAGATCATTCAGTTCAAAATTGTCAACTCATTTTTATTTAGTTTTTCCTGTACCTACCTATTTCGATGCTTTTCTTTTTAACCGAAAGGTTGACTGGTGGAGAATGCCTTATGGCATTAAGTCCGCCTTATGTACCACCATAGTGCATAGAAGTATAAATAAATAAATAAATCATACGATTTGTAAAGTTAAGCTTTTCGCACGTGCGACTAACTTCGTTGACGGACTTCGGGAGTAGACCCCCAGATACGGTGTCAGGTGCACGATAAACGATTTCTTTAAACCCCAGGGCGATTTGATTAAGAAGTAAAGAATAGATCCAGTGCTAACAGTGTTTGTTTTAACTTTCCACACAAACATGTATTTAGAAAACAATCAGCTGCAAACTTATAACAATGACCTATTAAATTTACAATTGTACACACATCACAGACAACAGTCACACAATTAGACATAAATGTATCAACACTAACACGTTTTGACACGAGCAGAACATCTATTCACCTGTCAAACAAGATTAATTAAACATGCTCGCCAACCGGTCCGTCTGTGTGTCTCGTACACAAAACGCGTGAGAAAATTAAACATCACATAGATTATGATTGTGTCAACGCTTTCCATTTCACTTGACTGTACGACATGGGTGCTCTTATTTCTCGTTGTCTGTGTGTACTGTGAGACATTTCGCAAATAGGTTATATACGTTCCCCGTTCCCACCGTCTGATTGCTCTGATGCCACGGTCTATTGTCAAATGGGCAAATCGAATTATTAGCTGTAGATTTGATTCTGTGAGACGTCGTATCGCTTTGTTATATACGTGATAAAGCTTTGTTTTAGTAATGTTGGAGGCGTATGATATACTGTGGAAAGTTGGGAGATAATATGATTATAGTGCGATGTGTATGAAGTTGTGAGTAGATTTGTTTATGCTTAATTTTATTGTGCGCTTTAGTGGTGTGACCATTTTAATATGATTTGCGAAACATAAGGCGCAGTTCAGACTACGCTATATAATATATAGCAATTATTGTATAGCTCAACGATATCGCTCAGCATACATTTTATATGGACACGTTCACACAACGCTATACTATAAAGTATTAGCTTGCTGTACGCGATAAACTTGAGCGATTCTCAGAGCTAATATCGTACGATTCTCCGGTTCCCGTCCCGCCTCACTTTTACCCCGTAAAAGTTTAGAGACCGAATTAACTTTGAACAGTTCATGATAGGTTTGTTAAATACCCCCCTTATTAAATTATATTCTGTATGAACTCAAAACACAATCCCCCTCATTACAAAAGATGGTCTAAGAAAAACCTAGGTTTTAAAATAGCCCCGCCTCTTTTTGTTAAATGACAAGAAAGTGATGGGTATATTTTAAACCTGGGTTTACCTTAGTCTTAGTTTAAACCATCTTTTGAAATAAGGGGGAAGCCCCCTTATTACAAAAGATGGTTTAAACCAAGACTAATGAACAATGACTTATGAACAGAAAGATAGACTCGACATTATTACAACCGTTTTACATACATTGAACAAGCCAATACAGAGAAATATTTAGTCACCAATCATTTTATACCGATATTTAAATACCGTACCGACTGCCCGGTCGTCCGTACCGGTCGTCAACTCGATATCAAGTGTCAATATTTGGTATCGCCAACGATGCGAGCGGAGTCTGACGAATCGATTCGCATCCGATAATTCCAGGTATCGAGAGAGCTTAATTGGGGATCGAGTTGTCGTCGGTATGGAGTAGATTCGAGAGCGACGAGCGAATGCACAATAGTGTTATAAGTGTCAGGTAGGTGTTATGTGAGAGTTTTTGAGGTGTGTAAGCTGCAAGTATTGGCGAAGTAGGCAAGAGGTGTTTAGAAAGTAATCAGAAGAATAAGAGAACCAAATACATAATCAGCTCATCACTGTGCCAATGCTGGGCCATGGGCAGAGGGAGAGATATCCGGCAGAGCACTACCATGCCCCCTGATATCGCATCGCAATGTATGTTTATTTAATTTGAGGAAAGCTTACAGACTAATAGGGTACAATAAATAGGGTACAATCTTTTAACATCGATTGCTAATTAAAAGCTTCCACATATATATAACTAAGTACCGAAAGTTTCACACAAAAAACAAGAAAGAAAAGAAAATAAGACTAAATGAATAACTAAAATATTTTATAAATCTAAATCATAGTGCTTGCTAGCTGCGGTCATCGTCGAAATAGTATTTATTAAACATGCGTCTTACTGCATTTGAGCTGATCCTAAACAGGTCAATATCTAAGTGAGATGGAACACTATTAAAACTAACTGCGCTACGTAAAAAATAGGCATTTTTTCTGTAATTGGTCGTCGCGAAAGGAACATGTAGTAATGGCCGCTGTCTAAATCCTAATAAATTAGTACGCAGAGCTATTTTATTATAGCATATAGCTTGATATGTAGCCAGAGTGGTGTTAAATTTTTACTTTATGATAGAAAGGGAAAGTAGCATAGTAAGAGAGGAAAATTCTAGTTTTATACAGTGCAGTAAATTACTAGAATTACATGAGTCACTGGTTTTTCAATTTGTTGTGGAGGTTGCAAAAAGCATGTGATCACGCACGTCACAGTACGAAAAAGAAGCAAGTTGCGCATGACACGACAAGTTTATGCAGAGCTGACTTCCAGGAAGGTAAGCCAGTAGAAGCGTTAGTATAAGAGGACAATCCTTCGGTTTCTGAATTGAGAATTCGGGATAAGCAATGTTTAAGTAGTATTTGAGTACGGAGTTGTCAAAAAATGCTTTAAAATCCGTCATTTTTTTGACAACTCCGTTCTCAAAAGTTACTTAAGTACTGCTTATCCTAGAATTCTCAATTCAGAAGCCGGAGATATGTGTTTTTCCCGATGTGATCATATCACAAATGATGAGATCCGTAGGAACGAAGGTAGCCGACATAGCTCGTAGAATTGCCAAACTTAAGTGGCAGTGGGCAGGGCACGTTTCTCGCAGAATGGATAGCCGATGGGGCCGAAAGGTTCTGGATTGGAAACCGCGTACCAGAAGGTGCAGCATGGGTAGGTCTCCCACAAGGTGGACGGAAGATCCGGGAATCCGTTGGATGCGAGAAGCACAGGACCGATCGATGTGGCGATGCTTGGGGCATATGTGTTTGACATTATTGCTAATGACAATTTAACTCATTCTGATTGATCGTAATTGATACCAACAGAGCTGCTGCCATCTACTTTCGTTTTGCGTTCGCCTCCCCATTGGAAAACTTTTGAGTTCAGCTCGAAAATACGACTAGAAAGAACAGCTATGTATTATCAACAATCCGCCCATATAAGAATACAGTCAGACATTCACTTTAAAATATCCACTCTTCATTCACTAAAAATTGAACGAACAGTTTGATAGAATCACTGTCAATTTACTTAGGAAGCTAGTCACAACTTTCACAAAGCGCCCAGTCTATCTTGGTACGCGGTGAAGAATGGAACTAAATTTAAATGTACTGAATTTGACAAATTGTTGTTATTCGCCTTAGCAAGCAGCGCCGTCTAAGCTCTCAAGATATACTGGCCACTCTTTATTGTTTGCATTGCTTTCCGATGTCAAGTGTGAATTAAATTCGTTAAAAGGTGTTCAAATGAGCAGTCCGAAGTATTTCGAGACGATGGAAGGAAATAAATTCATGAATTTTGTTTGTTATTGACACAAACCTGTTCGAAGTGCGGATTAGTTGATTATCAAGCTTTAGGAGTTGCCTGAAGATATTTAAGTCAAGTGTAGAGGATTTGAAATGGTTGACAATTTTATTTATATATTTTGTTACTTTGATTTGGTATTTTGTAAATTAAATATTATGATAAAACATTTATGCAAGTTGATTCTAGTATCCGCAAATTTTATAACGAACCACAGGACAAAAATGTCATTAAGGCCCTGCGCAGACGGCACACTTTTTGTGCGATCGAGTCTGCGGCGCACAAAAAGTCTGCATGGCGCGCAAAAAGTCGGTCGCGGATTTTTCACAGACTCAACGCACACGACGCACATCTTCGATGATTTTGTCGGCAGAGCTGTAGGGACGTAGACGCTATGGAAATCGTGCAGAGATCGCGAAGTATTATTTTGTACATGAAGTACAGAAAAAGAAGAAGAAATAGAGAATTTTGGGTAGGTACATCCTATACTTTCGGAAAGATTACTGAAGGGACAGTTCCATACTAAACATTCAATTCTGAAACAACATCCGGCAATTTTTTTCAAATTTTATAAAATGTCTGTTACTACATTTGATGAGTTGCTATTTATTTTGAGACCTGCTTTGACTCATTCAGAAACAACATCATGATGTTCTGCCTTAGAAGTATCATAAATTGCTGGTCTGTTTTGTATTTCTTGAATTAACATAGTTACATCGACCTCTGGCGCCATGATAATAGATCGCGTGCGTTACGTTCACCCCTAGCAAATGCAGATTGCCGACTAAAGTGTGCGCCGTCTGCGTTAGCGCGCGTTGAAGCAAACGTTCAATTTTTTTCACACACTTTTTGTGCGGAGCGGCACGCCGCGGCTCGGTGCGGTCTGCCCGAATTACACGGATTTTTTGTGCGCCGGACTTTTTGCGCGTCGTGTGCGTTACTGCATATAATTGCATAGGTTCTATTTTCACAGACTAAAAAGTGCGTCACGGATAGTCTGTCGTCTGCGCAGGGCCTAAAACTTCCCGTAAACAAAATAATTGCGTTACAAACAGATTTTTCGGTAACGGAATTTTTAATCTAGAAACTATCTCAAATACGCAAGTTTGAACTTTCACCGTGGCGCGGCCTTGCGTTTTCAATTGTTATTTTTCTGACAAACTCCTGAGAGCTACCACGGGGCACATCCTTTTAATTAAAACGGTGTACAGGGGATTCGTACTGGCGTTCACAAATTAATTCATTTTGTTTTAGTTTCTCGTTATATTAACTCTGTCGGCTCGTGCTCTTGAATGTTCTCACACAAACAATGCCTGTTGGTTTTATTTTCGAGACGAAAGTGAATTTTCCCATGGTTTCGACCACAATGATCAGCGATATTATGTAGAAAACATAATGACAGACAGTATTGTCGCAAGTGATGTTTACGTTTTAACAAGTATCTATTGTGTGCAAATTTTTAAGACACACCTTTTAAGTCGATGCAATATACGTATGTTGTAGTGAATGCAGGAATTTTGATGATTGTGATTTAATCTATATTTTGTACTTTTTTATGAGGGTTACAACTTACAGTATTTTTTCGATGGAACTTAAAATATTAAGTTTTGTTTTCAACAAATACCACCTGCTTTACGGAAAAAACCAAGGAAAAACTACTCAATTACTTTGTATCAAAAAATAATTATTAAAGCTAAAAATAAAACAAAACGGAAGATAAATTTGGTAGCAGCGGAATGAAATATAATTGCTTCATATAATTCCGTGACAAAAACATAAAACGCGTGACGAGAGTTTAATATGCGTGAAAAATTTAGTAAGCGCGTGCGTTTCAATAACCGCAGCGCATACAATTTAGTTCCATTTTTAACCGACTTCAAAAAGGAGGAGGTTCTCAATTCGGTTGTATTTTTTTTTATTTTTTTTATTTTTTATGTTTGTTACCTCATATCTCCGTCATTTATAAACCGATTTGAAAAATTCTTTTTTTGTTCGAAAGGGTATACTTCCCGATTGGTCCCATATAAATTTTGTTATGATTAGACCATGAACTTCAGAGATATGGAACGGAACTCCTCATCGGATCAAAGCAAAATTCTCAAATTACTAATATTGCTTTGTTTATATTTGTTGTTGGGAACCGATTACTGGAAAAGAGGAGGGGGTGCGTGTCCCCCCTCCCCTCTTTGGAATGTTTTCATTATATCGTGTAAGGTATCATGTGAAAGGACTTTTTATGCCCGACTACGTCAAAGCCAAAAAGAAGGGTTATGAAGGAGGGGGTTAAAATTATGACACTAAAACGTATTTAATAAAAAATAAACTTTAAAAAAAAGTAAAAACCGACTTCAAAGAAATACTAAAAGGAGTAAAATAATTACCATAATATAAAATTAACAGTTTCAGAAGTCGGTGCAACTCTACACTGAAGCAAATAGAAGCCACCGACTTCTGAAACTGTTAATTTTATATTATGGTAATTATTTTACTCATTTTAGTATTTCTTTGAAGTCGGTTTTTACTTTTTTTTAAAGTTTATTTTTTATGTTACTTTTATTCGTATATTACGGATAGAATTATACGAATAATGTTGCGATCAACAAATGCGTTACGTAGGTAATGATATAGCTTTTAGTAAATGACTTAGATTGGATTCAGAATCCGATCACAACGTGTCTATGAAGCGTTCTTGGTTTGAATACAATCAGTATAATGAATATGGTAGCTCTCAACAGTGCCACATTCTGACCCTTCAAATAAGTTTTTTTGGCTTAAAATGGCCTACGATTTTGCCTTGGAAAAAGCCGTGTCAATACCGCTGTGTACTTTGCAATTTTTTTAAATAATTAAACTCTATCATTTTCTTAACACCAAACAACTACGGGGATGACCCCCTCACTAACGCAAACAAACCACAACCGTCAGTCAGTTTTTCTTTACGAAAACTGTCAAAATGATTGGTTCTGTTTTTTGTGTCAAACAATTTGACAGCTTTTGAGATAGAAAACTGTCCGAGCGAACGGTTCGGCCTTGGTTCGGTTGCGATTTATCAAGATTTTTTTTAGGAGAATTGGCATCCAGATAAGCCAATCGTTTCCAAAATATAATACCTACACCTATTAAAGTACCTCGTATCGAAACACATCCCCTGCGGGATTTACACGGTATTACAGGATCTTCGTATCCAGGTGTCCGGTGTCCGTTATCCGTTCATTACTGATCTCCGCCTGGCTGAATGTAATAGTCTTCTGTTAACATCTTAAAGGCTTCAGGATATTGTGCCTATCATATTATTGTTAATCGAACTGTTATTGTTTGGACGAATATGGTAATCGTGTTGTTTTGGTATTAATTATGTTGTGTATGTTTTGTTTTTGTTTTGTTGGGTCAGTTTATAAACTATTGTAACGTTACCTATAAATATGATGATTGAGGCAATAATAATAACAATGTTTGTTGCTCACGAGTATAAAGGATGAGATATATTGATGGAGTCTTATAAGTATGTTTCAAACTCGTCAACTTTTATAGAAAATGTTAGCAATGGTGACGATTCTATTGGATACTGACTTAACTGAATTAAAACTATTTTAGCTATTTTTTATTAACAGGCAACGCAAGAAAGATAACTCTACATTTATGAGAAGTCACACCAGTCTCCTGTTTTCGAACGATTCGATAAGTGAGTAAGAATAATTGAGTTTTAAAGTTGGAGACGAAACCAAGTCCCCCTAAGTATTTTTCAAACATCTCAAGCATTATCGATACTTTAAGAATTACATGCTACATTATACGCCCTTGTTCATCAAAAGAGACGTTACATTACAACGTTAAATCGTAATTTAATATTAATTAGAATACCAAGGTGTACGGGTTGGGTCCCTTTGAATATTTCACCGCTTTCGAGTAAATATATTTATCTTGAGCCCGATAGCGATGTGGCCGACAGTATTGAGATATGCCGCGAAATGCGGGTCGGTCTCCTTGATCGATATTACCTTGAATTGTTTCGTTTGTCAGGTTGAGGGACCTTTGTTAAGATTCTTCCCGATAACCGTACCCAGGTTATCGAGAAGTAGGATTTTTTTGGCAAATGTTATATCAGAGGCACAGAATAATAACTAGCACAGCGGACAGAAGCCTCACTCCCTAACTAATGCGTCAAATACGTAAAAAATGGGCCCCGCTCATGCGAAATTAAGATCTAGTGTTAGGCGATAGAGTTTTCATTCCAATCACTAACGTCCAGCCAAGCTAACATGCGCAGCGTAACATAACTTGGTAGTCGCCTTATCTCTTGGCAAGACGAGATATGCTATACATTATTTCGCTTCGGCATGAGATAATGCGACGATAAAATGATGTCACGCTGCGCATATTAGGCTTGCAGTTCGGTTTTATTTTGTGTTCACTTGGTTGGAGTTGCAAGGCATGGAGATTCTTCATACCTAAGCCGTGGAGCGAGATTGGCTTGGTTGTAGTCTCATTTGAGAATAAATAAGAGAGTTGGTCAGTACTGCCGTGCGAGCACGGATCTTTTATCGAGTCGATTCGAGAAATGTATCTATTCTAAACGTCAAATTTGACATAAGATATAGATAAAACGTTGTCGTTTTATAAAAAGATCAGTGCTCGCACCGCTGTTTCGGCAATGGGCTTTCGAAACAATATTCAAATGAAAAAGAAAGTTAATAGGTTTTTGTCTAACTAAATTGTAGCCTTGAGAGACGACCAGCCTTTAAAGAAGCATAAAATAAATTATTTGCTTGAAAAATATCGTGAATCGCTATAAGGCCGACCATTGCACATTGTTATTAAAATTTATGTAAGTAACTTATAATAAATAATGTTTAAATAAAGAAACAATCAATACTACTAATAGGTACTTTGATATCTGACTAAGAACAAAGTCACCGAAATAGTTCACTTCCCGTAAGACGCAAAAATACCTCGAGATAATAAAGCGAGTGCTTGAAGCAAAGCGAGTTATCACCAAGAAAGCCCAAAATAAACCAAGAAAGATGAAGACTATTGTATTACTATGCCTTTTCAACCAATGACAACACAGCAACCGAGCTATGGCCTCCTAAGTCTATGCACGGCAATGAACACACCGATTTCTAAGTACATAATGAACTATACTATAATACATTACACGCTACATACGGTGAAGGAAAACTTATTAAGGAAAGGCGCACGTTTAATGATAAATACGAAACGTGAGCTCCTTGTGAGCGTCGATCAGTTGTGCCACCTGTCACGCTTGGAATCAATTACTGGAGAAACGGATACATTGAGTGTTGAGTGTGACGAAGTGAATTAAGTGTTTCTGCTTAGGCTTTGTCTTGATGCCAACGAAAGTATTATCAGCAATCGAAGTAGCAGTACCAGAAGCCATGTAAACTTTAAGAGCGGTTACGCACTGCATCCGATCCGAATCTCACGGATTCGGTCGTATCGATATTCTCCTTCCCCTTTTAAGTATTCCAATGCTAGGGCTCGAGTTCCTTCCCTGCATTGTTCGACGAAACATAACAATTCCTTATCAACATCACAGCGGTCTAACTTCTAAGTGTGTCACAGAAATTGTAACGCGATAATACCCTAGCGATCTCTCGACAGACCCATAGACAATCGGACGCAAAACAATGAAGAACGTGACATACACACAAACATACACGTCTTTAGAAACCATGGAGTACTTAACAAATGGAGTTATAATGTACAGGCGACAAGGTCTCGACATATGCGCGGTGTGGTTTTCGTCATCGCGACGCGATTAACAATACAGGATTGTCATACCTCTATGGACAAAGTCGCTTAAATAGAGTTAAAAAAAAAATACTAAATGTTACTCGGTCTTCCACTGATAAACGTTTTATTCTCCTAAACACCTCAAAAATTCGATGTTATTCGAAAGAAATGCATGTTTACTCTCACCCTCCATTTTTTATTTCAACATGTGCGAGAAGAATAAAAGAATTAAAAAAAAATTACGCGTCTCTCCACTGAGAAATGTTTCATTCTCTTAACACCAGACAAATTGGATGTTCCTCGAAAGAAGTAGTTATGTTTACTTTAAGTCTCCATTCCTTACTTCTCCGTGTGCGAGACATATCAACGGCTCGAGGCGCGAAGTCAGCATAACAGATGCATTGTTGTCCCATATATGTGACACGGGCATAGGGATGGCACACGACGGATATAAGATTCGTATTGTACCGTATCGGTGTCGAGAAAACTTTAGTTTTCAATTGAATTTAGACACGTGTTATGTACGTTGTGACTTTGACGTCGTTCTGATTTGAAGTAAGTACGAAGACAGAAGTTTTGTCATTAATAGAAACGTCAAACACGTTTTGTTATTAGCTAATGAAAAGTCATTCTGTTGCGAGATATAGAACTTAAGTTTCTAATTAAGTGAAGTAGGTACATCGTCTTGTGAAAGGATATTCAGTGCATTTGCGGGACATCGCTCTTAATTGCATTGTTGTCGCGTATACGTGACAATGGTGTAGGACTGCTATTTTTTAAAGGCGTACAATTGAGATGACCAAGTAAGAGAATTAAAATGATGTCTCAAAATTCGTACATCGTAAATAATTTTAGTTTTTGTATTTAAGCTTACAACTAACTCAAATTAAACAAATTAGTTAGTTAACCAATACTAACATCGGCTCATGTAAAAATATAACTCAATTTATGATAATAATAATTTTTTCCTTTAATTTAAACATAACCCCAAAAATAGAATTCAACAGTTTTTAATTTAAACAGTAAAATATTCCAAAATAATGCTTATCAGCCCTGTAACCCACACATACACACAACCCTAATATTTTCAGCACACATACACATTTTACCTGTCAACACGTACATTTCCTGTGTGCTATACCGCATTAGTTAAACGGGCACACATACACAAGACCACGTATAACTACATGTTTAACGCACACATTTAAAGCGTTTCAAACCGCAAATGTGTACAGGATTGATATAAAAGTCGCAGCTGTTTCGTGAAATCGGTAAATTATGTAAATAGCTGAAGATTTTTTTTGGTAACGTTTTTATTGGCTACAAACATGGGCGAAGTGTGGATTTAATTGCGCACTTTGTAATTAATTTTATTGAGCTAGCTGTGCAGGATGAAAGGTTTAAAGAGCTGTGGTAGCGTCATTACATATGTCACACAGGCCAAGAAATATAATGCAATTAAATTAATAGCTACACTTGTTTTTGTACTTTGTCTTTCATTGATTTATTGCATCATTTAATTTAATTGCTATTAGATTTTCCAATACGTGAGAGCATTGCGGTAAAGGGAAAAATAAATAAAAAGAAGAAAAATAAAACAGGAATATACAGGGTGTTAACGAATTCGTGTAATTCTTTTAAACCGCGTGATCTACTGGTGACTTTGGTTGACCCTGCATAGGATTTTTCAAGAATGAAAAAAAAAGTTAAAAAAAAATGAACCATGTTATTCTGTATTTGAGTAATTTTAGCGTCTCAAGTCAACTGACTGCGTGGAGCGATATCGCACTAGTCGTGCCCGTCAGCTGTGTCGCCGTGCCTTCATTCATTTATGCAATCATCGAAATTTTCTATCACAAAAAAAAAATTGGGTAAAAATAAACTTTTTTTATTTTTTATTAATCTAAATCCCGTGCGGGGTTAATCTATACCACTAATAGATCATGTGGTTTGAACGAATTACACGAATTCGTTAACACCCTGTATAAAGAGAAGATAGTTGTTTCACAAAACAATGAAGGATATTTTTTATATAATTTTGGGCAGTACCTACGTGTAATATTAAATGACAAAAAAGGAACGAATTATAAAAAAAAAATTACTTAGTCTTTTTTTCAAAACTAAATCATTATCCCCAATTAATTTTCGGACCATTTATTAAACCTCTAAATTCCTAAATTGACAGCAACATAATATCTGTAAGTAGAACAATAGCCACCATTTAGCAGCAGCAGTGTCGCATAGGTGCTAACATTCTTGAAATACAACGCCCGGCGATATATGGGCGTCATATATTTGGATATATAATATATATTTGGATTGTACCAGGTATTTAGCCTACTATAATAACTTGAGGATGTAATATGACATGTTTTTAGTGCAGTCAGCTTCGTATAGTAGTAGTAGTTCGTATAGTAATAGTTCGTATAGTAATAGTTCGTATAGTAATAGTTCGTATAGTAATAGTTCGTATAGTAATAGTTCGTATAGTAATAGTTCGTATAGTAATAGTAGTAGTAGTCAAGATGATCAAATATTTCTTTTCTTTTTTAGGGTTCTGTACCCAAAGGGTAAAACGGGACTCTATTACTAAGACTCCGCTGTCTGTCCGTCTGTCACCAGGCTGTATCGTATGAACTGTGATAGTTACACAGTTCAAATTTTCACAGATGATGTATTTCTGTTGCCGCGATAACAACAAATACTAAAAAACGGAATAGAATACATATTTTTTAAGGGGGCTGCCATACAACAAACGTGATTTTTTTGCTCGTTTTTGCTCGATATTGATAACGGCAACAGGTAGATGCTTGAAATATTCACAGAATATTTAATTACATATTCACTTTAAAAATAAATACTTAAAACAAATATTTAAGGGGGGCCCCCATACAACAGACATGAATGAACCCTTCGTGCGCGAGTCCGACTCGCACTTGGCTGGTTTAATTTACAAAAACGTTGCCCCGCACTAGGATTTCTCCTGTATCATGAGTGCGTTTATAGACTCAAATCTTACATAAGTACATAAACGCCAAGACCCGAAACAACTATCTGTAAGCCGTACAAATTTTAGTACCAAACGTGTCGTCAAACGTTTAGTACAGAAATTTATAAACAATCAAAGTCATAATTTATTCACTCAAAGTCTTCTAATTATTCAAATATCAGAAATCAGGATGGCGGACTACACACACAATCGAGAACATTTTGAAGCCCTCTCAGGTGTGCAGGTTTGCTCACGATGTTTTCCTTCATCGTTAATGCAAGTGATATTCAAATTCTGAACCCCAAAACACAGTAAGTATTTAAGCTAAAGCAATACTTCCGCTACCTACAATACCTAGGGGTTTTTGACTGAAAAAATCTAATTAGTCCGTCAGTTAGATTATCAAAAAATATTTTACCCGTATCTTGTATTTTGTTACGTAAACCAAAATTTAAGAAGATACGACACTTTTAAAATTGGCAAAACGTCACAAGCAAGTACAATTTTTACTTGCTTCTGACGTCACAAGCCCCCATTCTCGAGTTTTGATGCGTTTTATCTTTCCAAATATTCATAATAAGATTTAACCAAAATAAAAAAAATGTGTCCATTATTTTTCAAAACTAACTGGCGGACTAATTAGATTTGCAATTTATTGATGCTGTCAACACACCTATTGTCTGAATTGACACACTCACATAGACACGCACTGCAATAAGACTTCTAAGTTATCATCGGAATGCAGTCAGTCACGGCTGTCATCGAGTACATGACAAAGAGTGCATTATACTCAGTATACAGTGCGTGCCTGTGTGAGTGTCAATTCAGGCCATTATAGTAAGTTGAGGTACTGCTTTAGCTTATATACTACTGCGCCCAAAGTAAATACTACGATTGAGAAAGTGTACATCAGCAAAAACCAAATACTGTTACTTCAAAACTCGATTTCTACAATACAACAAAAACGTTTAAACAGTCTTCTAATGTTTTCGTTAAACTCCTTGACATCGATGTCAAATCGACTTATTGCATCTACTTACAACCTGTTTACAATTTAATTACCGCAATTGATTAGTCACAGCACAGTAAGTTATTTATTAGTGTTGTTTAAAATTAGTTTAATGCATAAATGGTAAGTGTACCACCTATACAAGGTGTTAAAAAATCAACTCTAAGAATTTTATGGGGTTACTCGGTATCGATGTCGTGGTGGCCCGGAGGTTACAGCCCCGCTTGTTAAGCACCGGGTTGCTGGTTCAAATCCAGGCAAGTACCAATGTGACTTTTTCAATTTCATATATGTACTTTCTTAGTTAATCTAAGACACCACTGACAAACGGTGAAGGAAAACATCGTGAGGAACCTGGACTTATGGTCTGAAATCGCCAACCCGCAATGAGCAAGCGTGGCGATCAATGCTCGTTTCTTCTCTGTATGAGAAGAGGCCTTTGCCCAGCAGTGGGACAGTTCCAAGCTATTTTTTTTTGTTTTTACTCGGTGTCGGAAGTTAAACAACTTTTATTCTACAACTTTTCGAAATTCGCGTATTTTTTTATAACTTTCCATACAAATCAAAAAAATATTTTAATTGATATGTATGGACAGGCATAAAAAAAATTGGCGAATTTCGAAAAGTTGTTGAACAAAAGTTGTTCAATTTCCGCTATCGAGTAACCCCATACAATTCTTAGACTTGATATTTTAACACCTTATTATAGCAGTTATAACTTAGCGATTGAATGCTTGCTTTCCATGTGAGTGGGTTTGAATTCGACTAGTTTCTCCACCTCTGAAGGGCAGTTCAGACTAAGTTATACTATTTCGCTATATAGGGTGACTGGTAATTAGTGACCGATCCTTTAACACAAGATTGTACTCATGATAACGAAACAACTTTCCCTAAGAAACATTATTTTTATTTTATTTTTTTCATTTAAAATTTATTAGTAAACCGTTACGGAATGAACGCGGCTCGTAATATGGAAATATTATTTTTTTGTTTTATAAATAATGTTTCTTTGGGAAAGTTGTTTGTTATCATGAGCACAATCATGTGTTAAAGTATCGGTCACTAATTACCAGTCACCCTATATAGTAAAGCATACTGCGTCATAAGCTATACCTATATAGCATGACGTTCGCAGTATACACTATATCGCAAGCCGGTCTACTATGTATAGCAAGTTATTTGACAAATCCATAGAAAAATCGGCCCTCAATCAAATATTGAATATACAGTGTAAGTTTCAAGGGTTGACAGATTTATTTTAAAAGGAAGCTTCTTATTTCCTGCTGTATAACGTGGAGCGCGTAAACAAGCTCTGGTTAACCAGTGTAAAGTGTATCGCAGGTCGTATCGAAGACTCGTTACAACCAATAGGCAATTAATTCGTGTACCGAGCACTTCGTGTCTCTCCCGCGCTCTTCTAGGGTTGTCATTAGGCGACGTTATTGCTAGTTTAACCCTTTTGAGTATTGAGTTTTATTAGGTGTTTTAATTATAAAGAGAAATGAAAGATTGTAAACATAATATGACGTAGAATTCCTACAAACGGAATTGTAAAGTAAAAATAATTTTATTTATGTTTTTATACAAAAGGTATTCACAAAACAAGTTCTATCTAATGGAGTTAGTCATTTACTAAAGATAGCCTAATAGTACGTCGATTAGATCATAATGACATTAACATCACGTCACACGCTTTAAACAATATTGATTGACCTCAAAACCAATACCACAGCTTCCTCATCGAGCTACGTCAAACGCAAAATTAATCAAACTCAACGGCTATAACAATAATTTATAACGCGTCACGTCAAGCTACACTTGCATCACACCCCTTCAGTATACGAGGGAGGCAAACTTATGTATTGACGCGCAATATAACTTGCCGCGTATCGCCCGTGATTAATTTCGTCTCGTGACACCCCTACGAGTTAGGATTGACAAGTCGCGGGCGTGAATCAGTCGCGGGTACGCGGCGTACCGCGGACCGAAATCCGTACCATTTGTGTGTATCGTTACGGGGTGGAAAGTTTGGGAGCAGGAAAGTTTCCAGTGAGAAATTGCCGTCGGTAACAAGACAGTTGGTGGAACTATTTGTTTTATTGGTGTGGTTGTTAATTATTGCCAATTTAGAGGTTTAGTGGATTCCGCTTGAATTGTGTTAGTAGAGGAGAAAGGATACCAGGAGAGCATAACATAAATAGAGGTACGTACTTATACTTTGCTGAAAAGAATGCAAATAATTAAGATGAATGGGATTCATAGAATCTACAGGCTGAATCATGTTTTAGAAGACGTCTATGTCTAATATTGAATTGCAATAGACCATGTAGACAGAACATCGAGCTTGCATTCGCCGAAGGGTTATGCAGAGGGGGTAAAGTACACCCTCATTTCGCTGTTATGTTTCAAGTCCCATGTAACTGGGAGCGAGCATTGCCATCAACCGGGCACAAATCTAGACTCCGGGGTGCAATAAGAAAATCCACATGGAAAAATCCAGTAACACTTTGCCCGACCTGGAGATGGAGCCCAGGGACCTCAAGCTCAGCAGTTACGCTGGCAACCACTAGAACAACGAGTCAGTAATGATCTTAAAGTGACTTCGTTTTGATATCTGGAATGGTCAACCGTTTCTAGCAAACACCGTTAGCAACAGATGATTTCCAAATTTTCCGAGAAGCATTTGATACACCATGGCAACCCGCAACGTCCCCAAGATTTCTTAGCTGATTCTCATAAACTTCAACAGACTTCAAAGACTTTGGGCAGCGGTTAGCTTTGCATACTCCATCTGTTTGTATCGTTCACGAAGATGGAAAGTTCTCGGTGAGGAATTGCTTTGGGTAACTTAAGACAGTTGGAGGTATTTGTTTTATTGATGTTACTGATTACTAGTTTGGAGGTGAGGTGGAATAGTTTGAGATAAATTAAACCTCTAAGGCGCATGCTACACGGTCAATATTTATGATGATATTTGGATCGGTATTCTGGATGGTGATATTTATTGTGCGTTTAATTAAATTATGTTTTCACTGCCTTTTTGGTGCAAATGCTGAGCGTGAGGTCCTGGGTTCGATCCCCAGGTCAGGCCAAGTGTTATTGGGTTTTTCTGTGACCCATGTCTTGTCCTGCTTTACACACAATGATATTATATACAAAAAGAAGTAGATATGTCATTGACGCGCCAAAAATGACTATTCAAAATTACACCAATTGTTTTAATTGGAAATATCTATCTCTTTCACTCTCGTATTTATTTAGTATCTTCGTCTTACTCATTAGAGATACTAGTGAAAATAATGCAGGGTCGAATTTTAAACGCCATGTTCCATGAACGAAACGTATCTACTTCTTTTTCATTGTTTACACAAAATAATGTCAAGTGGCGAAAACAAACCCGGGCACTGCACTGCACCCGCTGCACTCGTAATAATAAACTAGCAATACAATTGAAACAAGCACCGAATTACCCTATAATTCATCCATCTGTTACCGATAATATTAGCTGTGATTACATTAATTGGGCCCGTAACTAGAGATGTCAGATTGACAATTCGTCGATATAAATTAGAGTCGTTGGCATGCCAGTTGACTGATTATTTACGACCTATGATATAGTTAGACATTGCTAGGTAGGCTGAAAGAATCGGGAGCCAAATGTTACGATAGCTCTATTGTTTTAGCTCCGTTATATTGCTCTCAAATAGATTTGAAATCTTTATAATTCAGCATGATTGCTGAGTTAATTTACATCCGAAAACCATGAAGTCTGCTCAATATTTTGTTAAAGGTACAATTCCGTGCATCGCGGCCGATCGCAGCCGCGCGCGATTGATCGCGTGCGACAGACGCGCGCGGCTGATGCGTCAATAGTCAGAGTATGAAAATGTATGGCACCGCTTCCAAAGTCTGCGACAGACGCGTGCGGCTAGCGACGGATTAGTCAGTATATTATAGACACGACTATTGACGCATTAGCCGCTCGCGTCAGCCGCACGCGATCGATCGCGCGCGGCTGCGATCGGCCGCGATGCACGGAATTGTACCTTTAGGAACATTGATTATTTTGTATGGAAGAGCAGTATTTTTTTTAATTTAATCATATTTAGATTGCTCCATAGTAAAAGTTGAACAGAATGATGAGCAGATTTTATGGTTTTCGGATGTAAAGTGACTAATCGTATCCTGTATAATATTGTTGTTGTAAGTTCGTTGATACATGTAGCATTCATAATTGATATGAGTTTTACTCTACTCAATGGGAATACATTTAAAACTACAATACTACTACGATTTTAATTACCCATTTCAATTAAAAAAAAAGGATTGATGTAGGTTTTTGATGTTGCTTCTATTGAGTTTCTTTTAAAAACCGAAGATTTTGGATTGAGATCGGTTATTAATATTAGTCGCCTTTCTATTAGAATCTTAGGAATATAGGCCTGGTTGTGCCACCTCATCCAATTCATCGTCTTCGACACTAATTTTAAAAGCTTATATCAGGATGCCCTAATTCCAACCGGCAAATGTATATTCTTTTCTTGTTGCTCTCCATCCAACCGGCAAACGTATTTTACCAAATTACATTTTTCTGTTCGCACCCCACAAAAACACTACAAAATCACAGCATTTTGTAGTTTGTGTTTAAAAAAACCTATTCCAATTCAACGCAGTAGTATCAGACCTTCCGATCTTTTGGTGTCAGGCAGCATTATCATAGTCCTTAAACTTTTTATTAGCAAACTAATGGCCGCCGTGTCAAACGTCAGGGACACTTTAAAATTAACATTTTTTCACTTCCGAAGATTATACAAGAATACAGAATGAGTGTCATAGTCGATGTCAACGAACTCGGTCACTATTTCCTTTGTTTTTTTTAACGTTCGACATTTACATAAACAGTCCAAGTGCTGCCTTTTTGGAAGGAAGTAACCGCTACTATTTTTTGTATGTTAATTACTGAATATTATTGACACATTTTAAAGTGAACGAGGCAACAAATTAATGACTGTCAAAGTTAATTTTGACATTTGACTAATGAGTTAAGGCCACCTATGATATACAGTAGCAATCTCAGCGACACACCATTGAATTCCATTACGATTGTGACAAATTGGCTATTCTCTGCCGGGGTTGGGTGCATGTAGCTACGAATCCCGCGATCCCGGCCATAGGTCGAGAGACGAGACGAGAGAGACACCGTGGGTTTTTAGCCGGTAAGAGTCTAGCATTACTCTCCGTCTTCCCCGGAAAGAGGGTCTCCTGGAGGACATTGCCAAGAAAAAAAAAAGATTGGCTATTCTGCTAAAACTATAATGTTTAACTATTGAACTATAGAATAGCAAATCGTTCAATGAAACTTCAAAGGAAAGTCACTGCTGTTTATAACTAGCAGAATACCGAACGCCTAAACTATTTATCGACACTTTCGGCGCGGCGCTCTGTTGAATGTCGACGTTCATAAATTCGCGGACTTGGGACCCTGTTTGGTTGCAAAAAGCAAAGAAACATCACCAAGACGAAAAGTACTAAACTTCCGAGTTGACAAAGAAGTTTCACGCGAAATGCGTTCTTGCCTGAACCTGTGACGAACAACGTACACATAGTTTGGAACTTTAGTTGGTTCATTCAGCAGAGCCTGTTTCCCTACTCACTAGCAAAGTCTTAATAACTTAACGAGACAGTGAACCTGACAATATTACATCTTTAGGGCGCTTGCATAAAGAAGCGCGTTCCCGGTACAGAAAAGTCGGTACCGATCGGTGCGGGTAAAATAGCTCCTTGTTATTTTATGCATGGTCCCGACTGTCGTACGAATACTTATAACAGAAGTCAGAAGCCCGAAAGTCTGACAACCGGTCTAACCTTAGGATATCGGTATTGCTCAGTAACTGGGTTGCGAAGGTTGATGGCAGTCGCTCCGTGTAAAATACTGGTATTCAGCCGCATCTGGTTGGACTGGAAGCTGACCCAACATCCCAACAGTTGGGAAAAGGCTAGGCAGAACGTTATCTTATGCACTTACACATAAACAGTTTGAAATACAATACTTAGGGCGTTTGTCCACAGCTACCGTCACCGAGAAACGAGATTATTTCGGACCGAGTTCGGGACCGAGTGTCCACCGCGACCGATCTCGGTGGTTCCCAACATACGAAAAAATCCGTGCACCGGCGCCGTCAATCTCGGATGTTGTGGACAAGAGCAGACGCGTTTTGTATTGCCCGCATTTCGGACCATCACGATCTCGGCGGAGTTCTAGCGGTAGCGCCGAACTACTCACAATCTCGGCGGCCGAGATGACGGCGTTCGGATGACGGACATGCGGTGGACACGCAGACATAGTAACGTATGTTACGCTACTTCGGCAACGTCATCTCGTTCTCGGTGACGGCGGCGGTGGACAACCGCCATAAAGTCTGTACAGACATGTCGGTACCGGAAAACCTGTCTTTATGCCAGAACCTTAACACGACATTCTATCTGTCAGATTATTATCTGAGGCCTCATTGGTGGAAATTCTTCTTCTCGATACGTGCTATTTGAGTGCTCATACCGTTGTGAAAACAGTAGCCAGTCAGCAAGGTTGGTAGCGGGACTGACTGTCTCGGCTGCGTCAGACGTACGTACACACATCAAAAAAAGTTTGAGATCACTTTGAAAAATTATGTAGCCTTTTTGAAGCCGAATTTTGTAATCGGGATTCAAAGCGATAATTATCATGATAAATACAGATTGATAGTTATCTAGATAAATATAAATCAGATTTCAGTTGGACTTTGAATTCGGAATCTTCACATACATAATTATGCTAGTGATCGCAAACTTTTTTTGATGTGTGTACTTACTTAAGAGTCGTAAAAAAATTATGACAGAAATTAATCGAAAAATAACATAACATAGCATCACGCCTGTATTCCCCAAAGGGCTGGACAGAGGTGTATAGTACACTCTCATTTCGTCGTCATATTTAAGTCCCATGTATTACGGGGCCTCCGGGCTGCTACTAAGAAATTCCACATGGAAAAACCCAATAACACTATGCCCGACCTGGGGATCGAAACCAGAACCTCACGCTGAGCTGTCGTGCTTGTGACCACTAGACCAAGGAGTATAATAAAAACATAATGAATATATGAAACGAGAAATCGGTGACTACACTTTTATATGGTCAAAGACGCTACTAATTTCTACGACAAATCTATCAATTACAATTCCGATTACCGAGCAAAATGGATTTACTAAAGTTATTTTAGATCAGTAGATTAATACTATTCATGATTCTAAATCTTCCGCCCCACATATAGCACTATTGAACCCATATAATAGCACAACATCGCATGAATTGGATTCTAATTCACACTCCAACTGTTTCAAACGTACGAAGACGGCTTAATCGGCACACTTTAACTCAATCAACATGATCAAATGCAAAATAGGTTTGCCGTAGCCGCACAATAATTGCTTTAGTACCGAAACTGTAGGCCTCATTCAACTGTCATACAACTTCCCCTACAATTTGGGATTAAATTGTAATATGTAACTTTTGAAGGCATTGAGGAAATGATTGATAAATTGCTGCGCTTTGAAATATTGGTCCTTTGAGGAAGGATAAATACGGTTTCATAGTGTGAGTGTACTTGGAGGTGCTCACGAATGAAAAATGTTTTATTGATAACTTGCGTTCAGATTTTAGTCCTTCAAATATTCTGTGCCTTGTTGGTTAGTAGTGGTCGCAAGCGCCACTGCTGAGCGTGAGGTCTTTGGTTCGATACCCAGGTTGGGCAGTGTTGTTGGGCAGTGTTATTGAGTGTTTCCGAGTGAAATTTCTCAGCAGCAGCCCGGAGTCTGGATTTGTGCCCGGTTGATGGCAACATGGCTTCGTGTAGTGCCAAACTTAAAGAATAGCACTACCCCATCTCATCAAGTGGGTGTCGTATAAAGCGCCTAAGGGATTCTCTACTCTAGAGGATGGGCAGCAGCGTTCTCTGAGTACTTTGTCAACCATTCTGCGATCGCCAACCCGCCTGCCAAGTGTGGTGATTACGGCAATCCCCCCCTTTTTGGGGGAGGCCAATGTCCAGCAATGGACGTCTTTCGGCTGAATGATGATGATGATGGCAATAGGCTCGCCCCCATCGGACTTAAACATAAAGGCAAAATGATAATGTACTAAACACCTCTGTACAACCCTTCGGGAAATATAGGCGTGATGTTATTTTAATATTCTGTGTTTAGAACAAACTCTAACTTGTTGATACTATATTTTTGATAGCTCGTTGGAACATAAATATGTTTCCCTTCAACAGCTTGTCTAGTATAGGCAGATTTATTCACTGCTCGGTTTAAGTATGAAAACGTGCGCACGCACCGCTGCGCCTTCGGAGTGGAACTCCAAAGAAAACCGAACCGAAATATAATAAGAGCGCGAACGCAGGATGGGAGCCTTACACTAATGCCGCTTTCTGATTTGTCGGTACGCTCTATAACCGATTCGGTATCGATTAGAATAGAATAGAATAGAATAGAATTTTATTTGCGTAAAATGTAGGTACATTACAGATGGAGTAAAATATAAAATATAGACCCAAATACATTTTGCCGCAACGCGACATGCAAATTCTTGACAATATTAATAGACTCATTCAACATTATTAGAATTAATATCAATTATTGCAATATTTAAAAGTAATTAATTATTTAGAGTAAAATGTCAAATCAATACATTATAATAAATTTAACACAAACAATATTAATGTTAAAATAATAGAAATCAATAGTTACATTATATAGGTATTAGTTATCAATTTATCATTTAGGTATTACCTGTAAATTCCGATATAGAATAAAAAGACTTTTCTATAAGCCAAAGTTTGAGTCTGGTACGAAACTTACCAATATGCATTTTTTTTATTTCGTCGGGAATATTATTGTACACCCGACCACACATGGCATAACAATTTTTTAAGTACATTGTTGTGTTAGGTATTTTTGCTAATACAATTCTGTCCGAGTTTCTCGTATTCCTTGGAAACGTATCTTTTGCTGTTTTAAATAAGTGAGCATTTAATTTAACAAACCCTGCTGCTTCGAAAATGTACATACAGGCTATGGTGAGTATACGGTATTTTTTAAATAATGGCTTGCATGATTCCCATGGTGGGATGCCAGCGATCGCCCTGACGGATTTCTTTTGGGCAAGGAAAGCTTTTTGCACATCTGTGGAGTTTCCCCATAGTATTAATCCGTAGTATAAAACAGATGACACGTGACCATGGTATGCTGCCAGCACCGTATTGTGTGTTGAAGTTTTGCGTAATTTGTACAATACATAAACAAACCTATTAATTTTGTTACAGACTTTATCAATGTGTGCTTTCCAGTTAAGATACCTATCTAGAGTAATTCCTAAAAATGTCGTTTCATTTACTTCTTTTAGGTGGTCATCATTATAACTTAGTTTTAGTTCCTTGTGGATTCTATTGTAAGTGCTAAATTGAATAAAGTTGGTTTTTGTTAAATTAACTTGTAAATTATTTGTGTTAAGCCATTCTATAATAGATTTCACTGATTCTTTACCGAGCTCTTTTATTTCAATGAGTGCTTCCTGAATTGCGCGGAAGCGGGCGGAATCTGTATACTACCGACTTCCCACGGTGCGTGATTGCGCGCACCGCGACGCACGAGCTCGCACCGACACGCACCATGGGAAGAGACTCGTCCGTGGTAACGCGGACGCGTGCGGAGCGGTGCCCCGTATCCACATCATACACCCTCATAAAGTGGCTTCCCACGGTGCGTGATTTTACAAATGAGACCACGCGCAGCCGGTGCGCGTTACCACGCACCGTGGGAAGCCAGCTTACCGCGTTTGGTACGAATAAGCAGTAGGTCTCAATTTCGCATGCGCGGAGAGATTTTTTCTAGGTTAGGTTCGGGAGTGAGGTTTATCTACATAGTTATTTATTATTCTGCGGTACAGGTAAAGTAGTGAAAGTTTTAAATGTATTCTTGGCAAAATCTTAAGTCTCTCTAGTATCACTTGCGCTTAAGACAAGCAGTCCATTCGTAGGGCTAAGAGGACTGGAGAAAATGTCAATAAGTTTTCAATAGGTTTTCTAGTCAAGAGTTTGTGTTATTTGTAATTCTAATTTCTGTGATAATGAAATATTCATGAATGCAGTTCCTGTGCCGTTATCTATGGCGTAATTTTGACATTTGTTTTTTTTTTTAACAAATTATCTATGATGATTTTATTCCTAGTTCCATGTTTGCGTTATTTAAAATTCTAACTTAAACGCAACTAAAACAAAAAACTTAGGAATTCAACGCACACACATCTTATTCAACGCAAAAAAACTTTTTTTTACTTCCATTGTTCTAAAATCAAAACTCTCACTTCACCCAGGCTGTGCCGGGACAGGCAACGGACGCTCACCGTCGCTGCGCTCGCGCATTGAATATTAAAACATACGCAGAGGATCAATAACCTGCGCTTGGCTCGGCTAGGGAATCCGTGTCGGACAACGGACAGGTAAAAACTATTGAGAAATCACTACTTAAAATATTGAACATTTTTTTGTTCATCTAGAAAATAAATGGGACCTCCGTATGAGCCATTTTTGACAGAAATTCCAGCAAAATTATAGAAGGTTTGAATGAAGACCTCACGTTAAATTGCATTAGAGAAGCCGGTGAACAATACGATCTAATCACACTTCAGTAGGCCTACCGTAAATGTTTTGACGTAACATAACATAAACGGAACGCTAATGAGAGTGAATTTTGAATCGAAAATACAACTCATTGTTTTGCTTGAATAACCACACAATTCAAAATATTCAAACTAGATAAGGAGACAGCGGAATTCAAAATTGCCCTAATTTTGTTACGAATAAAACTTACATTCATATAGTCAAGAATTACGAAGTGGCATGACAAAATGTCATTGCTGTTTCTTCAATTTTTGGCGCCATTTTTCTTCAACAATGTAATCTTAAAAGGTACTCATGTAAAATAAGCTTTTTTGAATTGTGTCATTATTCATCCAAAGCAGCGCACTACCCTATAGCATTTTGGTTTAAATTTATGCGACAACCACAATTTGTATCATACATAGATATGAATAAAGTTTTCAATTTAATTAAATATTATATACGAAACGAGTATTTCCAATTAAAAATTCACTTAAGTTAACGTTACGTTCCTGTTACTATATGTCACAACATTCGTGCTAGGCCAACTGGTAATTTTGTTTTAAATCCTATTCTTCTTGGTCGCGTGTTTTTAATTCTAATATCAACACTTTTGACTAACGCAAATGAACTACAACTCCCGTCAGTCAGTTTTTATTTACGAAAACTGTCAAAATAATTGGTTTTATTTTTTGTGTCAAACAATTTGACAGCTTTTGAAAACGAAAACTGTCTGAATGAACGGTTCAGCCGTGATTCGGTTGCGATTTATCGAGATCTCTTTGAGGAGAATTGGGCCCCTTTTCTCTTTTTTAATGAAGATGGCCTAGGTATAAGTGTGCTCGTGATTTCGATAAAAACCGTAAAATTTGTAAGTACTATGCCATTCATTATTTGCTTCTGTAAAATTTAATATCGGGTTGTTCGCCATCTCTTATTAAGTCCACGTATAGTTCTGGTTTCCTAGATTCCCTATACTTACCTCATTCTTGACATTTCTTAGTAGTTTACAGTGTATGCTGAATTGTTGAACTTACCTGGAAAAAAGAAATAATTTCATTAATAAAACAGTCTATAAATTTAATTAAAATAGTTGTTACAAAGAGCTTTCAATTTGGAAAAATTGGGCGCTTAAATTAAAAGCCGACGTAACTAATTTTGGTTACAAAAGAAGAACTCTTAGAAATGCTGTATCATGGATGTTAAACGCAAAAAATCCTTGAAACTGTGTTTTCTTATCTTTCAATAAAGGACCGGTTAAAGATAATGTTTAATTATTCTTTTCCTTTTCAGATTTTAACAGAGTTCAACACGATGTCCCTTTGTATGGCTGCCGTTTGTATTATTCTTGTAAATGCTATAAATGTTTTTATATTATGGAAGTTGTAATTTTTTATTGTTTTTCTATATTTAGATTTCTAAGAAACTGTAAATCTGCAGGAAACACGTAGATCGTGTAGATGATATCTAGGTACTACTCATAATTGTCAGGTTAATTCTTATAAAACACTAAGATTTTTATGATAAAATCAAAACTGACGTCGTGTAAGTAGATATACTTATAATGTACTAGCGACCCGCCGCATACATAGGGACAGACAGACAGCGGGAAGCGACTTTGTTTTATACTATGTACTGATTAAATAGTTGAATTTTATTATCAACGCATTTTAACTATTAATCATAAATCCCAAAAATAAAAACAAAATCAACAACTTTATAAAAGATAACAAAATATTTGTAAAAAAAAGATTAGAATTTGGTCAAATCCTCTCAATCAGGTGCACATGTT
The DNA here is from genome assembly GCA_905220435.1 of Amphipyra tragopoginis. Lineage (NCBI taxonomy): Eukaryota > Metazoa > Arthropoda > Insecta > Lepidoptera > Noctuidae > Amphipyra > Amphipyra tragopoginis. The sequence goes on along the minus strand of HG991995.1, from coordinate 24,867,884 downwards.
ATCGAGTTCTGCCATCAAATTGTGGCACGTTACCTCAAAAAGCACATGTCTCATCAATTCCTCAGAACATTTCGAAAATTTCTAAAACTCGATATCACACGTGTTAACGATACTTAGGTGGATTTAAGTGTTTCTGTGTTTCTAATTCTGAGTGCGGCGAAGCTCCCTACGTGGACTGGTTCTCAAATGGTTGCGTTTCTAGCGGAAAATTCTGTTAATTCAATTGTTATTCTATGAAAAACGTTTGCTTTCATGAATATATATTTGATTTATTAATGCATTAATGTATGTTAGCGAGTTTTTAGGGCGTGCAGTGTCATGATTGTTTGTTTGGTTCAATAAAACGTTATGATTTATTGCGTACTCATAAAGTGCGTTGTTGAGTTGCCCGCAGTTTCATTGTTTTTGGTGTTTTTATCAACTAGTGAAATACGGTACATATACAATAGAATATTTTCATTTTCTATTGCACATGAAAATTGAATATACTGGTTTTTAGAACAACAATCCCTATTAATATTATAAATGCGAAAGTAATTCCGCAAGTCGGTTTGTTACGCTTTCACGCCTAAACCGCTGAACCGATTTTGATGAAACTTGGTATAGAGATAGTAGGGAACCCGAAAAAGGACATAGGCTACTTTTATCCCGAAAACCGCGAAATATCTACGCGATATACGACATCAATGCGGGCGAAGCTGCGGGTGATCTCTAGTCGCTTATAAAAGTTTTAAACAGACGAAACATAACCTAAAATAGAAGAAATCTACTGTCTTCATGAATAGTAAATGACTATTTCACTATACATAGCCTTTCCCCAACTATGCTGGGCTCAGCTTTCAGTCTAACCAGATGCGGCTGAATACCAGGGGCCCAATTCTCCTAAAATAAATTGTTGCCAAACGCAATCGAACCACAACCGTCAGTCAGTTTTTGTTTTCGAAAACTTTCAAAATGATTGATTTTGTTTTTTGTGTCAAACAATTTGATAGCTTTTGAAATTGAGAACTGTCTGAATGAACTGTTTGGCCTTGGTTCGGTTGTGATTTATCAAGATTTATTTTAGGAGAATTAGTATTTTAGACGGAGCTACTCCCATCACCCCTCCGCAACCCACTTATAGGGCAATTATATCCTAAGGTGAGACTGGTTGTCAGATTCCGGGCTTCTGACTACACGTAACGACTGCCATAGGTATTCGTTTTAAGTCTGTGTTTATTTCGAAGCATTTTAGCATTATTAGATGACTTATTCAAAATGGCTGTTCAAGTTAAACCCGGCCCAACTCACCTGTCAATGCTTCCAGTGTCGTCCGATTGAATTTAAACCACAAATTTAATATCAGCCTGTCTAAAATCCGTTTTGGGTAACGATATAATTCAGTTCTAACCGGTGCGTCATATCGTTCTAAATATAGTTTGAAATTTGAATGTTTTGATTCAATGTTTTAAAATTCTTAGAATATCATGGACTAGCTTTCGCCCGCAAATTCGCTTGCGTGAAATTTTGAACCCGTTAAGTGACGATTTTCCATACAAACTTTCATCCCCTATTTAACTCCCTTAGGGGTAGAATTTCGAAAAATCCCTTCTTAGTGGATGCCTACGTTACAAAAGGAACCTACTGTCAAAATTTCAAGTTTCTAACCCCAGCGGTTTAGGCTGTGCGTTGATAGATCAGTCAGTCAGTCAGTCAGCTTCTCCTTTTATATGTATAGATTATCGATTCATCATCCGTATTAAAATATTGAGATATTTTTTGAAAATTTTTGAATTGTTAATCAATCAGTAAAATAAAAATATTGTGGAATAAGAAATGATTTCACGTAATTCAGAAATATCTGAATTACGGATGTAACTTAAATTACAACTCCGATAATTCCGATTGCAGCAAAAACTTTACTGTGGCCGTTTCTTAGATGCAGTTTCTAAGAATAGCAACGGGAGGTACTTAGAGCATTAAGAATAATGTTTTTTTGCGATTCGATCGAAATCCCAAAAATAATTCTGCTAGTTTTTTATGATAACCACGCGGTGATAGGTGACCCGAGACGACGCGACGTTGCGATGATTTGTTGCATTGAGATTTAGCTAAAATTTCTGAAGGTTCCTTTGTTTCGGTTGAGTTTGTTAAATAGATACATAGATAATAACCTTTATTTAGTGCAACAAAAGACACAAAACACAATAGCACTACAAAACAAATTTAAGAAAAGAAAATAATACTAAAAAAAGACGATTATAAATAAAACATTAAAAAAGGTAGAGGGTGACTTTGAATTTAAACTAGGAACGTGCGGTGTGTGTCTCAAGGTTGCACCAAATGGGTGTCCAGCTTAGCATGTGTCAAGTAAAATACGGCCGACGTATCTTAGCGAGTCTGAAGTTAGCTGATTAGCTGCGAAGTAGACAATTTCGTTTCTAAAAGATTCATTGCGCAGCCAAACAACTAACTTCAGACTCGCCACGATACGTCGGCCGTATTGTAACAAATGAGAGAAGGATGTACCTTTATTAATTTATTTTAATTAAGTAGTGTAGTGTACCTATTGTACCGATGCCCATACCGCGAAGTCTCACGGCGCTCAATGCCCTCAAACCGAATTTTGATGTTTGCGGATGAATGGAGGGTGATTTTGTCGGAGTACTGCGAGAGGAATGCATCATGATTGTTTCTATGTCTTTTTATTTCTTTTAAGTAACATACAATTTTATAATCTAATCTTATTTAGTGTTCGTTCCCTTCTATTATATATACATATCTTCTTCTATTCGTCTTCTTCTTCCTATCTTTAATTATTGTAATTGGTGTAAGAGCATTTTAATTAAACTAAAATTAAAATTTCTTAATCTTGTCGTCTGTTCTTTCCTCTATTATAACGGCTGAAATCAATAACCGATCTGAATACATTATCTCTGGATTGATGTAGGTTTTTGACATTATTTATATTTAATTTCTGTCAGCAACCTACATCAATCCAGAGATTATCATTTGAGATTGGTTATTGGTTTCGGCCTTAAATGAATTGATGAATTCGTCGGGGTTCCTATCTTTGTACATTCATCATTATAAATATTAACAGCCAATCGCATTTCATTGCCGAACTGATAGTTCTCAAGGCGAGACTCTTTCTTTCTTGTCTTAGTACACCACGGACTGCCCCTATGATCTATCATACATATCATGTATACAAGCTTAGTTTTAGTAATATACTAAATCTGAAACTAGTTTGTTCAGAATCACTAGAAGAATCGATTGACATAATTTTTACACCACATTTTTTTTACATAAATTTCAATTTTGTTTCAGTAGGTTTCTACCCATAACAGTTGACGGGAATAGATACCTTGAGGCTTGAGCTCTTCCGCTCGGTCAGTTTCCGTGTATTAGACAACCTCTGCATAGCACATTTCAGGCATTTCACACTTTACTAGGGAACTTAACGCGACATACACTACGGTGTAATTTGGAGATTTATAAAAAAAAACACATATTCATATTGACACATACATATTGGGGTGTCTCGGTTTTTGTATATACTAAAAATAACGTTGTATATATCATCATATATACATATATATCTTTCACGTCTTCCTAGTCCATCCAAAGGTTGTCTGGAAGATATCGCTATTAGCGATAAGACTGCCATTGTACCCTGTTATATTGTTCCTGTTTATTGCTATTGTTAAGGTACCTATACAATAAAGCATATTCTATCTATCTATCTCACTCAGAGAAACTATCCTCGTGTATATCAGCCTTTATTCCCTTCCTTCCCATTTTCGTAGGTAGGACGAAGGTATTCGTCAATATAGATGTTATCAAATATTACAAAATCTCTCTGAAATCCGTTCAAATCCCTACAAACTACAAACTAGATCTAGACTAATAACCAGGTACACCTTACAACATCAAAGCCCACTTATCAAGATCCTCTATACGTGTCACATGACGTCACGTAAATTAATTTCAGCAAATTTCTAATTACAATCCCGAGTGATTTACAAAGCGGCATTCGCGTTCATTTTGATTTAGCCTGATTTATTGGATGGAGCTGAACATCGCGGTGTTTCGGTCAGAGGCTGACTGGTGGGATGGAATGGAAACTAATGGCCCACCATGTTGTACATAATGGGCGATGATTGATTGAGGACAAACAGTGATAACAGTGGTGCTGTAAGGCTTAATTTGGAGGAATTAGAAGTTACAGATGATCACTATGCCATGCCTGGCTGAGTAGAAGGGCGTTTAGCATAAAGCGAAGTTATCGTCAATTCTTCTAAGCATTACTTATAAAAAAATATCTTTAATCACAAAGGAACTCTTCACCAATCAATAAACTGGTTTCTTCATCCATGATTGGGCCAGTTATGTTGTACGGAACGCAAGCAACTGATGTCTAATTTATTACTGATGACTGCTTTACAGCAAGAGAATATACACGTACCACAACCACACCACATCGCAGCGACAAAAAGTGGTCAAGCAGTGGTTACGTGTCAATAGTGTCGCTGCAGCTTTGGCGATAAAATGTGGTCCGTGTGAATTAAACTATTCATTTTCATACAAATTAGTGCCCGCCCACGTGTTTTTGTTGTGGTGTGAATGTGGTGTAGTTGTGGTACGTGTGTAACGAGCTTTAAATTTAAAAATTCGTAGGAATTCTGAAAATACAGTTTCTTTCCCATGAACACAAATATCTATGTCAACGAAACGATTATAGGGTTGCCTTCGCGTATTTCTTTACAAAATCTTTGAACTGCTATTTCTCTTATACTGATAATATTGACATTTGGGGAAACACAAATATCTATGTCAACGAAACGATTATAGGGTTGCCTTCGCGTATTTTTTTACAAAATCTTTGAACTGCTATTTCTCTTATACTGATAATATTGACATTTGGGGAATTTTTAAAACTAAAGTTTACTATGAAACTTTAATACCACTTTGCTTTAGTATCCCCTTTCCGACTAAATTGTATCGGTCTCGGGTGGATATTACTTTGCATCCACTCAATTATAGTCAGTTACCTGATAATATACCAAACAAGACGTAGTCATCAATATCAATAATAGTGCACTACTCCCCTTTTTCATATCCTTATAAAATTCCCCCCAACACAGTACACTGAACGGTAATTTCACATGAACAAAATCTAGTATACTCCATTTTATTTAACACTAGTGGTCGTTTACGGCTTCGCCCGCGTGGATATCGTTTATCGCGTAGATATTTCGCGGTTTTCGGGATAAAAGTAGCTCACGTCCTTCTTTGGGTTCCAGACTATCTCTGTACCAGGTTTAATCAAAATCGGTTCAGCAGTTTAGGCTTGAAAGCGTCACAGACAGACAGACAGAGTTACTTTGGCATTTATAATATTAGTAAGGATTAGGCAAAAGTGGTCGAAGGCACGAATATCTTTTGAACTACTTGATCAAGTACAGTTTCAGCTCATATTGATTGACCGTTAAGAAAAAGAACGTACCAATAATAATAAAAAAAACAATGCGGAAAACGAACGTCCCGAGCGCTACGAGCGATCTTAGTTTTTGCTTTGTTTATTTTTGTAATACAATATGTTATTAACTAATTCATTAGAGCTTAATAAAATCCATCTTTCGAAAAAAGAATCCTTGAAATCGCATTCAATTACCTTGAGATAATTTTAGTAAATAGGTTAAAAATCGTGCTTGCAGTATATTTTTTACAGCTGCATTTATTGATTTAAATAAATCAACGTTTTCACCAGACAAGGAATGAAGAAACATTTTTTTTTTAATTTTTCGTTTATAAATATGCTGAGAAATAGTTTCAAACGTAGGTTTTTTGCTTCGGTCTTATCTTATCCTTAAAGTGCATAAAAGCGTAATATAATACTGTGTTGTTCAGTAGAGGATGGGCAGCAGTGTTCTCTGAGTACTTTAACAACCATACTGCGATCGCCAACCCGCCTGCCAAGCGTTGCGATTATGGCAAACCCTCCCCAACATGCTTGGGGGAGGCCTATGTCCAGCAGTGGATGTTCTTCGGCTGAATGATGATAATACTGTGTTGAAAGCGTTAAATCCCTGCTGGAAGCAAACATGCTGATAATTTCTATTAAATTTCCTTGCTAAAATAGGTTTTACTTGTCTAATGTTATTTTAAATAGTGTAGTAAATCAGATTGTTACACTGGACGGATAGTGCACTATGAATGACAGATATACTGTGGTTGCCCGATCGTCCATCATAAGGTAAACTAGGCTTGGGCGTTTAAAATAAACGCACCTAGCGTCAGGCCGGGCAACCGAAATAACCGGGTAATAATGTGGATGACATTAAAATATTGTCAATTCTACTGTGAGTATGAATGTTGGGATTTTCTTCGAGTTAAATATAATTATCAAACGACTACCTTTTGCCCGCGGCTTCGTTCGCGGTAATTAAGCTCAAAAAAACTCTTGACACACCCCTACAGTTTCTATAATAATATAATTCAATCGTGATTCGAAAGACATGTGGCACCATCTATGAACGTTATTGTTATTTTCCTCGGGAACAGTACTTTTTTTCGGGATGAAAGGTACCCTACGTCCGTTTCTGTATACCTAACAACGTATATGCAAAATTTCAGCATGATCGGTTCAGTGGTTTAGGCGTGAAAAGGTAACAAACAAACAAACAAACTTACTTTCGCATTTATAATATTAGTTAGGAAGTTAGGATATAGCGCAGTTCAGATAACGCTATACTATTTCGTTATTTAATATTTATACGCTTACTCGATTCCCATCTCTATAAGAATAGAGATAGGAATCTGTTATTTTAATAATAATGTTTCACGATCAAAGATTTATTTACCTTACATACATTTAAATAGCTAGTCTATAGAGTTGTTAGTTTCAACGATACCTAGAATTAACAATTTTCCCTACAAATGTTTCTACGATAATTTAAATACCCCGTAAAAAATATATTTTAAAGTGAATTCAGTTCAAATTCAGGTGAGCTCAGCGTCGAGGTTAATCGGTCAGCGTACAGCGGGAAGTTTCTATTAAGTCTGTGAGTCTGTGACGCGATGCGCAATAATTGACTTGTACTGCGCCGCGATGGGGCCACGAGACCCGCGAGGACGACGAAACTAATGCTTTAGTTCGGTTTAATCCCTCATAGGATAGAAACTAAATTTGTACAGGCAGCGCTTGTTACCACCCCACTAGCCTGATTTAATGTAGATTTTATCGAAACTATTGTCGGAATGATCATCCGTATGCTAAAAAAGCATCGATCTTAAACGGGCATAGCGCACAAACGCGACCACGAACATGAATTTATTTAGCCAACATAATCGCCAGTGACGCCAAGTAATTGTGGTTTCTTAAGTGCCTTAATGTGAAATCTGCCCTATAAAGGGTTAAAGAGATTTTATTTCTGAAAGCACATTACTGTTCACTTAAAGAGAAACTTAAACTAATTTACAAATTGCGTTATCACTACATACGAGTAGTATAAAACAAAGTCGCTTTCCGCTGTCTGTCTGTCCCTATGTATGCTTAGATCTTTAAAACTACGCAATGGATTTTGATGCGGTTTTTTTTAATAGATAGAGTGATTCAAGGGGAAGGTTTATATGTATAATACATGCATAATATAGTAGAGAAAAACGCGGAATATACGATAAACGACATCCATGTGGGCGAAGCCGCTGGCGACCTCTAGTTCGTTATATGTGTACAATGATTAGTTGTTTAGAAAAGGGGGTAAAGTAGTTTTATTACAAGGCATTCAAAATATTGAAGTCACACAGAATCACATAATTTAATTAAGTTAAACTGTTGCTGACACCTAACATAAGCGTCTGCCGGAACAACAGCGCCATTCGGCCACTACAAAATAAAAGTCCCGAACTTTTTACAGTTTCGAATTTAGTTTTTGTACAAGACCGTACAGAATTACCCGTACCTATATTGTTAATACACAAGGAAAAAAATAATAACAAAAAAAGAACGATGACGTCACACGTACAACTGTACCTAACACTATAATAGTGATTCAATTTAAAACCGCAAATACTACTCACATAGGTTACCAATCTAAGCGTTAAAAACATACATCGAACAAAAAATAAGTGTTATAAAACTGTTTGTTTTTTTTTTACATTCCCGAGTTTTTCACTCTCGGGAATGTAGTTTGGTCATTTTTATTTTATTTGTCGATTCTAGGTAGTTGAGGTATTGCTGTAGCTGATATGTCTACACTGTGTCTATACGGTTTTTTTTTATATACAGGGTATAAAAAGACCCATCACATTGCCGAAATCTGCGCACTCTGTACATCAAACTAAACTACATTGACCAAAAATAATTGCTAGGAAACGACTTTTATCAAATCAAATCAAATCAAAAAATTTTATTTCACATAAACCAATACAGGCGCTTATGAAAAGTCGAATTTAGGTGCACGGTTCCAATTAGTCGTTTCCTATGGAGAAGAGCCGGCAAGAAACTCCATGGTTACTCTTTTAAAAAAAAGGGATATCTTTTACAATTTCAGTGAATACAGTAGGTACTATGAGAGAGAACAATGTAGTCTTGAGCACCTTGGAGTATAGTACCAAGTCTTGAGTACAAAAATTAACCAAAAAGGGAAAAAAATAGGAAAAAAAGAAATACAATATGAATAATAGTAATTTACACAATTATATGTATAGGCAAGTCCACAAAGTTCTCACACTTACAAAAAATAAAATGAAGCTAAATTATATAAAACAATTGACATACTTAAATGTCATCAAAACTTAGACAAAAAATCATTAAAGAGTAAGATAAAAGATATCTTGAGAGTAATGATAGCAATAAAAATAAAAATAAATAATCATAATTGAGGATAGTTAATAGACATACACATACGTCGTTAATGAGGTACCAGGGAAGCCACATGTGCAGGAACTAGAGCCAAACATCCCTGTCCTCGACGTAGTCCTTAATCTTGTAGTATGCTTTTTGAGTGAGGACACGTTTAATATGGGTTTTGAACTTTCCCTCGGTAAGATCTGTTACAGATTTCGGCAGTTTGTTATAAAAACGTACGCCATTGCCCAAAAATGACTTACTAGTTTTGCTTAGTCTAAATTTAGGTATCACAATTTTATGTTTATCCCGTGTATTTTTATCATGAAAATCACTCCTAACATTAAACAAATGCAAATTTTTGCGTACATATAAAATATTTTCTAAGATATAGAGTGACGGCAAAGTGAGTATTTTAATATCATTAAACACGTTTCTAAGGGACTCGCGGGAACCCAGGTTGTAGATGGCACGGATTGCTCTCTTTTGTAAAATAAAAACCGAATCGACGTCAGCTGCTGAGCCCCACAACAGAATGCCGTAGGACATAATGCTGTGGAAATAAGCGAAGTATACTAGCCTAGCTGTAGCCACATCAGTCAGCTGCCTAATTTTCCTAACTGCATATGCAGCAGAACTTAACCTCGCCGACAAGGCAGTAATGTGAGCACCCCACTGCAATTTTGAGTCAATGGTTATACCTAGGAATACGGTTTCATTAATTGGATCAAGTTTGTTGCCATCAAGCATTAAATTTAAACCTACTTGGGGTACATTTGGTAGAGAAAATCTAAGGCATTTTGTTTTATTTGCATTAAGTAATAGATTATTAGCTGTAAACCATTTGGAAAGAACAGTTAGGCTCTCATTGACATGTAAAACGTCCCTATCTTTCCTATCTATTTTAAAAATTAGGGAAGTATCATCAGCAAATAAAATTATATCAGATAAATTGGACATCATAAAAGGGAGATCATTTATATAAACTAGAAATAGAAAAGGCCCAAGAATTGAGCCCTGAGGCACGCCCATCTTAATCAGAGACCCCGACGATATAGCACCATTGACACCCACCTTTTGCTGTCTGTTTGATAGATAAGAAAAAACGAGGTCAGCAGCTCGTCCACGAATTCCGTAATGGTGTAATTTACAAATAAGTGTGTTGTGGTCAACGCAGTCGAAAGCCTTGGAGAGATCACAGAAGATGCCAACAGCATCCTGAGAGCTCTCCCAGGATTCCAAAATTTGAGTGACTAGTTTCACTCCTGCGTCTGTGGTCGACCTACCTTTCGTGAAACCATACTGGCGACTGTGCAATATCCCGTTTAGGTTGAAATGAAACATCATCTGATCAAGCATAATCTTTTCAAAAATTTTACTTAGTGCTGGAAGCACAGAAATGGGTCTATAATTAGAGGGGTTATTTTTGGCATAAAAAAAAACGCTTCTTCAAATGCGTAATTTGTGAGGAAAAATTGAAAATTTTGATAAGGTTGTTTGGAAGAAAGTTTAGTATTATCACTTAGAATACGTTTTTGGAAAAAACTAAAAAAAAAGTATACCTTCAATATCTCCAAAACCAATGGTTTCCCAGGTATGGTCTGGTAGAAAAAAATGATCCCAATGATGGGTAAAATCTGTGGTTTTCGTTATCGTTAAGGGTCTTTTTACACCCGATATTTTATTTGTAAGTATTTTTTTCTTTCATTATTTTAAATATCTGCTGTGGTATAGACGTTTTACGCCATTACCACGTAACTGCGATATCAGGCGTATGCGTTGTCCCTATTTAACTTGATAGGATTTTCTATGCTTGTCTATCTTAACGCTGGTTCGTAAAGGTCGTTGACGCTTCCGCTTGTGACATCTGAAGGACATTATGGCTCCATTTTCATAATTAGGTTTCGTTCTAAACCTGACTCAATTCCCGGAACATATACAATTACCGATGATAATCTAAAAAATAACATTTAATGTAGAAAATATACTACATTTCGATGTAAGTCTTCATTAGTGTCTTCTAAGAAGGAAAACAAAGACAAAGGTATTATTCTACTTAAATTGTAAATTAATATGTTAATTTTGTTAAGCGAAATTAATTTGCGTTCACTTTCGTAATAAACTGTGTACTTAAATACCTTTGCTTGGTTGAAATAAATTAGAAAGTAATCCATTTAGTATTCAAATTTTTTTGAAGAAACATCAGAGTTCAGACCCAATTAAGTAACATGTTGAAAAAAATGTTTAATCCCTATTTCCCTTGGTCACGGCATCACGCGTGAGCGGCTGGACCGATTTCGCAAAATTTTTTTTTGCTCTTTTCCTATTTGTCAGGAGATGGTTCTTGAAAGAAAATTTAAATATTAAAAAAAAAAGCTAACTTATTTCAGTACATTCAGTATTCTTCATTTGTTTACCGCATGCATGAAAAAGGTTTTAACTTTTTGATACTATTTTGATTTTGTTTCTGATGGTAGGTGTAGTAAAGTTCCCGTCGCGAGAAGCTATAAATTTTGTAAACACACATTTAGGGGTTCGCAACCTTTGGAACAAATAAAAAAAAACAGTTTTGGAATGATTTTTATTTTTATATAATGGTTTTTATTTTATTTATATAATAATAAATAATAATCTACGAAAACAACACAAACAAACTGAAACGCATTCAAAACTCAAATGACAGCATTGACAGCGTCAGTGTGAACTTACTTCAAAATGGCGGGCCAAATGTTGACGTTCCATGAGTCAGACACGTTCCGGTACCACAAAACATTAGACGATAGCGCTTTATATCGCTAAAATATAACCCGACTAAGTGAAATTGCTCGTTAGTTTCGTATTACACGTATGTAACTTTGAGTTGATTGAATTTGGGATTATTTGATGTTGATTGAATTGTCGCTACGTAACTTTGTAGAAGTTCTTTATTTACAAAATTTATAGCTTCTCGTGACGGGGACCTTAGGTAGGTAGTAAGTAGGCAAAAGTGCATTGCAACGCATACAGGCCGGGTACAGCTAGTCACCAATAACTATTATAATCAATCATTGCATCATAAAACACAATTCCCTATATCTACCTATAATATAAACAAACAAACAAGACAAAACACTAATAGACTTACAGCCACATTTATAATAGAGCTATACTTATAACATAGCAACCCGGCTCTAATTATAATACTAACACAATTAATTACTACTAGCACACAATAACAACATAGTTTCACCTGTGTTTGTGTGCGTGTATGTGTGTATGTACGGTCAATAGGGCAAACAAACGTTATTATAAATTCACACATCAATCCTCTGTCTATATTGACTTAGTAGTCTCGAAACAATATTAATACTCAATAGGTAATACAGAAAACCAACTTCTTACAACACACGATGAGCAAATTATCAAAGAAAACGTTTACACGCTGCACATTATCAGAAACTAGAGGTCGCTTGCGCCTTCGCTCGCCTGGATGTCGTTTATTGCGTATTCCGTATTTTTCGGGATAAAAGTAGCCTATGTCCTTTTCCAGGTTCCAGACTATCTTTGTACCAAGTTTCATCAAAATTGGTTCAGTGGTTTAGACGTGAAAGCGTCACAGACGGGAGTTACTTTCGCATTTATAATATTAGTAGGGATTTATGTCACAAAACTTCTGACTTTTCACCACGGCATGAGTTATTCTCATATAGCTCGTGCCGACACGATAGAAGAAGAAGAACGCACGTGATAATCTAATTCTGATCCGCATATGAGTTCAAAAAGTCCTAAGTGCGGGCCGGGATCGTAAGTACTCAGCGATAGACCATTCTTCATGGAAGGTAAGCCAGATGTTGTACTAAAAAAATCGTTCAGATCATACAAACTCAAAAAAATCAGTGCAAACAAAAGCTTGATCGGAATTTTGGTTTCACTCCGCATCTATGTGAGCCTTCTGCATATTCTTATTATGTGAAACTAATATATAACGATCCGAACGCTCAGATGTTACTGGTCAAGGTACTGTGCGCTAGCCACTGGGTTTAAATGTTGAGCGTAATCAAATTCGAAACGTACTCAACTTATTTGTCCTTTGACTTTATCGAAAAGCAATGATAGCCTAGCGGTTAAACACTTGGTTTCAGTTCGATTCCAGACCGCACCTCAGACTTTTCGAATTTACGTGCGGATCAGAATTTGATTGAGGAATGAGGTAACACCGGCACAGCTAAGAGGTCTCCAAAAAAGTCCTCGAAGTTGTGTGTAGTCCGCAAGGCCACCAGGCCAGCGTGATGGACTAAGGCCTACACCCTTCTCGTTCTGAGAAGAAGGCCACGCCTGTCTGTAGGAGAGCAAGGGACTGATCATATTTTATCGAAACATCGATTGATAGTTTTTGTGCTTATTGCATAGGTAATGGATGAGATTCATTTTAGGAGGAAAAACAGAATGTAAATTATTTTCTATTACTGATTTCTTCTAAGATTCTAAATCAACGCTCGAGGAGAATACCCAACACTGGCAGATTATCTTCATAGTTGATAAGTAAGGAGAATTATTCTCGGAGTGTTCCTTGTAAAATTGCGATTATGCACATAGAAAAATATACATATAGGTAGATATGTAGGGAGCGTTGAAATATTTAAGATATAAATTATATTATTGTGTATAGTCTCAGCTTACTTCATAAAATAACCTGTTGTAGTGAACAGCATGAATATTACATTATTTTATTGAAGTGCATCTATTTCGTATTAATATTTATTGATGATGAATTGTATAATCAAATTCTAGCCAAGCCCTTTAAAATGCACAGTTCTGTAATTACCAACGATTACTCAACACTGTTTAATCAACACTATATCGATCACATCGACGCATTTTAAAGCCTCGATCTCACTTGATGGCAAACTGTTAGACAATACGGATTGGAGATGAAAACGATAATATTTACTGGCCTGACATAAACTACAATGAAATGATTCGGAAATGTTATTCATTGCTGCTTGGTATTCGAAGACTGTCATCCTGAAGCTAAGGGGCGATTTCACCAACCTATCAATAAGTCCGTGTGGTACCGGACGTAAAGAATAGCACTACACCATCTCTTCCCGTGGGTGTCGTGAAAGGCGACTAAGGGATTCACTAGAGGATGGGCAGCAGCGTTCTCTGAGTACTTTAACAATCGCAATACTGCGATCGCCAACCCGCCTGGGAAGCGAGGCAAAAAAAAATGGCAAACTCCTCCAACATTGTTTGGGGGAGGTCTATGTCCAGCAGTGGACGTCATCCGGCTGAATGATGATGATCAATAAGTAGTCCGTAACTATTGATCAGATAATCTAAATGTGACGTACAAACATGACATTCTTAATTCAATAATCTTGTAATTATCACTATTGATATGTTGCTGAAATGCAAATGTTAGCTATTGAAAAGTTTAGAGACCGAATTAGCTTAATGAACAATGAACAGTTAATGGTACGTTGGTGAAACACCCCTAACACACAATTTCACCATACTCTGTTAGTTATTAATGTCTTGTTAAACATTTTAACAGACTGTTTAACAGTACATTGGAATTTACATTGACTGCTTAACAGAACATTAACAACTAACATTGTATGGTGAAATTGGGTCTAAATCTACAAACAAAATTGTTTAAAATTGCAATCGAACCGCAAACCAAGAGGTCAAAAGAAAAAAAAAACTTAAAATTGGCCTCCTTGTTTATATTGCTATGTTATCGACGTTTTATTTGCGTGTCCAAACGAAAGTGAATTCATGCAGATGATAGCTGTCGCGCATCAATTCATTGCCCAGCAATTGTCGCCCAATGCATACTCAGCTTTATAGTGATGTAACTACACCATAGAGGGATCGCTGAAATATCTGCAGTGCTGCCAAAAGTTCATCTGTCTGCAGCGACACGTCGGAGTGACACGACATCCTATCTATGACCGGCACGCGACAGCCCCGAGACATACATTGCTGCAATAGGCATATCGTAGAAAATCACCCGCCGATTTCATAGTCACCCGTGGCACGACAGTAGTAATCGATTTGTAATCGATAATCGATTTGTAATCGATAATCGATTATCAAGCTGTCAAGTTATGAGAATTGATTTTATTTGGAATAGTGTAATTGAGGATTGTGTCAATTTTCCGATTTATATTTTTACGTTGATGTGTGGTTGGCTACGAATACAATTGAAAGATATTCTTCAGTTTGAAGTCAAAGAATTTATTTCAATAAGAATATTTACAGGCACTTTTGAATAGACATGTTGACAGCATCAATAAATTGCGAATCTAATTAGTTCGCCAGTTAGAGTTTTGAAAAATAATGAACACGTATTTTTTCTTTTGTTAAATCTATGAATATTTGGAACGATAAAACGCATCAAAACTTCAGAGTGGGGGTTTGTGACGTCAGAAGCAAGTAAAAAATGTACTTGCTTGTGACGTTTTGCCAATTTTAAAAGTGTCGTATCTTCTTCAATTTTGGTTTACGTAACAAAAGAAAAAATACGGGTCAAATATTTTTTGATAATCTAAGGCTGAATTAACGGTGTGAAGGCGGCCTAGGAGCAACATCCCAAAATGTAAACGTCATTTGAATTTCAAACATTTAATTTTGACAACGTTTTTTTTTATCTAATAACATTGCTTGTTATCAAAACGACAGTTAGGCAGGACATCCACCAGAGCTGTGCGAGGAAAATGTGCGGTTCGAAAATGTGTAGCGAGGAATGCGAGGATGTGAAACGGTGTGACTCTTTCCACCAAAGCCGTGCGAGGAATGTGTAATGCGTAATGTGTTACTGTGTACAAATGATCATCTACCTCTTCCAAACACCATCTATTGACTGACTGGTAGGCGCATATTTTCAAATCCTTGCACACATTCCTAGCAACACATTCCTCGTAACACATTCCTCGCAACACATTCCTCGAAACACATCCCTCGCTTGCGTTTCTCGCTTGTTTTGTATGAACAAAAACCTCGCTTCGCTAAGCCCATATCCACCAGAGCTGCGCAGAGCGAAGCTAGGTAAATGAAGTGATTCTATTGGTGCTTACAAAATACATTCCTCGCTACGCAGCTTAGCACAGCTCTGGTAGATGCTCAGCCGTAAGAGGAAACTCTCAAAGTGAGAGCAATTTATTATTGCGGGGTTAGTGTCATAAGGCTATCAAGAGATTACAATGATACCAGAAATTTAGAAATGCAATATGCACTATGAACGTCATTCGCAGATCAACAAATCTCTAACATCTGGTAGTTATTATATGTATAGTATTCAAATGTTGGCATAATAAAATACTAAAACAACCAACATTCAATTTACAAACATTTCAGTTGCAAAAAACAACTAATTACCTATTGCAAATAACAAAATACTAGCTTTGAAACTATTAGTAATAATTTATTCAAGTCCTTGACCCATTAGAAGTTGCTAGAGAAAAAAAACTAGCAAATAATTATAACGTTTTTAAATAGTGTTGTAGGTGTAACAATATAGCTTCAGCGTACATTGAAACATGATTGAAATGTACTAAGAATCTCCGGTTACTCAAACAAACTAAATTGGCTTGTATTTATGTAGATCGCAAAACATCACAAAGCGATTTCGTTGCGCACTCGTATATTAAATGCGCGAATAATTGTCAGTACATAAACACAGTCAGCACGCCTTCAATCCATTTTGTAGTTAAACAAACACGCAGCACGCAGCAATAATAAATTATTATAACGACTGCCTCATATATTCAGAGAAAACCTTTGATATCGCCAGTTAGAGCAGCAATGGACACTCCATTACGCCGACACATGTACTCTCCTTGTCTATTGTCTTTAAATACTTAAAAAAAAGCATAAATGACGCATCAGTCATTAGCAGCTTAAAATAAAACTCGTCCAGTTTAACTAGAGCTCTGTAGTCTGAACACGTTGTTAAAATGTTGGTATTTAGAGCAGGTGTCAGGGGTCTTTTAACATTGGTCTTATATAAATAGTGATGTCTTTTAACAGTGTAGTGTTCGGTTCCCGAATGCCGCTGCAGAACTAATGTAGGACGGTGGCATGTCAATCTGCGCGGTTGTGTTTCGACGCGAATCGCTTAAGTGATTTATTTTAGGTGTTTTTTATGAGGGAAACATGTGTATTCGGTTTTCCGTTTAACTATTTTCACCGATTTCCGGTAATTTTAGGTGTTATTTTTAGAGGGAAATGTGTCATTTTTTTAGTTCTATTTTAAAGTCCATCACTATTACGAGTAGTCTCGTTAGACATAGATTTTCAATTCTATTTATTAAGAAACATATTTTTATTTAATATTTTCTTGCAAACTGTTTCAACTCGTCAATGTCATTCATAAACTATTTTTCTGAACGTCTATTTGTAAGCTAATTAGTGACATTGTATTATAAAACCTAGCACAAACATTGGAAACACAAACTAAAATCAAGAAAAAAACTAAACTACATTTTAACGAATCTTATCAACATTCGGAAACATTCAACAAAAAAAAAAAGAAACATCTGTATACTTTTCTACGCCCCATCGAATGTAACGTCCATCGAACATCCGGCGTCCGGTTACGTCCAGGCTCCGACATCCGGCATCCGGGTCCGTTCCGAGATTGATAATAACATAAAACATAAACACCGTCGTCGGCCGGGCCGAATGTGCCGTATCAATCAACTGCCACGCCTCCCTTGGCAGCGATGCGATAATATTCATTCGGCTCGACCGAAAATCTCCGCATGTATTCTCTGATTTAAGCTGCGCGTCCACTTGGTTGGCATCGGAGCGTACGGAACGTACGGAGCGTACGGAACGTACAGAGCGTAAGGATTTCTTGCTTTGTCAGTTGATTCCTATAGAACTGCATTCAGATAGTTCGGTAAATCAGCGCCGGACGTCGTCATTTTGAACAAGATCTGACAAAGTGCCGATGATGTCAGTCATGCGGAGTGAACAGTGTTGCCAAACATGCAATAATTTTGATAGATATTTTTGAGTGCCACACGATAGAAAACAATAGTTTGGTATCGCACGATAATTTATCGAAATTCAAAGATTTTTCTTCAATTACAAGATCGTTTTTTAATGAAATCTAATCTGTGTATCCGAAGACGATCCTATCCTAACTAATATTATAAATGCGAAAGTACGTTTGTTTGTTTGTTACCTTTTCACGCCTAAACCACTAAACCGATCATCCTAATTTTTGCATATACGTTGTCGGGTGTACATAAACGGACATAGGGGGGTACCTTTCATCCCGAAAAAAAGTACTGTTCCCGAGGAAAACAACATTAACGTTAATAGATGACGCCACGTGTCTTTAGAATCATAATAACATGGTTGATTGTCTATTTCTAAACCAATGTGAGCGAAGCCGCGGGCTAAAACTAGTTTTCTATAATATTTTCACCAATAGTTGATTGATGGAAATGTGACAGATAATTTAATCTGTCATATTTCCATCAATAGTTTGAAATCTGAATTAATTATCTGTAATATTCGCATCCAATTTGAAAATACCGACGCTCCATACAGTCCGTACGGTCCGTACGCTTCGGTACCGACCAAGTGGGCGCGCAGCTTTAAGCAGTCGTTCGCGGAAATGGTCCGTGGTTGTAAATGTATATGGCTATAGATGGATCAATCAAATGTTAGGATTATTTGATACAGTCAGATATTCAGTTGGAGAGGTTAGGTTAGTTTATTTTATTTGTTTGATATGTTTGAGATGTGGCTAAGAAATGGTTTATGTGTTGGCCACATAGCTATACTTACCAGTATAAGCTGACCTCTCATTTTACTGAAAGCTAATACAACGAGAGATCAGTTCAAACTGGACTACTCATTTAAAGCTCAGAACATGATTAGATTTTGAGTGTGTTCAGGCTGGCTGATTTTACTAGTAACAAAGTAAAACAACTAGCATAAACGCTCAAGACTTTTTATTGTAGCGACATGTGCGCTAAAATTACTCGATCAATATCGGCGTGATTACGCTTGCAATACTTTTTAAATGCAACACTCTAGGCTGAAATACCGTCGCGTCTTACGACCGATTTTAAACTGATCTTAATTTAAAATCTCTGGATTGATGTAGATTTTTGACAGAAATTCAAATAGAAGTAAAAACAATTTATTCAGCGTGCAAATCGACACACTACATCCCATAACGCCAAAAGGTAAAAAGTTACCTAAATAAAAATACTTAACGAGCGCACCGTATTTATTACATCAACTATTAGTAGTGTTTGTATTTTTAACAGAAATGCGTCGCATTCGCATGTGAATGGGTCATCACTCATCATAATTGCTATGTTGTGGCAGCATTGGGACTAATTTTCCCAACATACAACACCAGCAGCGCTGATTTTCAGTGACGACTTTTACGGCCATGTAACGCCAAAAACCTACATATCAATCCAGATATTTTGCATGGTGGTCGGTAAAATGCATGCATTATTACGCCGAAGTTCGGTCGCGTAATTTCGGCATGGTGAGGCGCTACACTTAAGAAGGAAAGAAAGAAAAAAGTTAAGCATACTATTAGTACAGACATTTAATCGGCTGTCCCATTTCAAAGTATAGTAAGGGACACTTTCGTTTTATTGCATAATCTTGCTAACCTAGAAAGTCTCTACTCACAAAAATACCAGCGTTGAAAACTCACATAATAAACATATATTTAAGCATCGATACCTAGTAAATGCCATTCACTGCCTCTGATCATTTTAAAACCTAGTAAGTCACTTTAACCACATGGTTTTACCTAACATAAAATACTTTTCAAAGGCACTTTAAAGTTTATGCGCTCTCCTGTAAAATTTCGTTTTAAGCCCTTAATATGTAGGTTTTGAAATGCATTAATGCATTACGCACTTTTGAAATGATCTAATAAAACGTAGCCATCTGTATCTAAACCTTTTCTAAATTGAAGTACTAGGACTCCAGTCAAGTCCGAAGCTAGTCGAGCATCCCTGGAAACCGTACGCACGACTTAACCCGTACTGATACTCGTACTAATATTCCAAGTAGTAGTACATTTAAGATCCAATGTCAGACACACTACGATATTGTATTGCAACGCCGTGCCGTCGCGTCGGCGTCGTGCAGTTGACAGGACGGTTTCTGCACTGTTACTGTGTTGTTGGAACTTAAACGATAAATCCTTATGTTGTTAATCTGTGCTGTGCAGATTGAATAATAAATCGCTTAGCTTGGGGCTTGTAGTGTGCAGAATATTTCCTTTAGAATTAGAATTTTCATTGATATTATGGGGAATGAATCTCGTAGTAATAAGAAAACTTTTTTTTTATTTGATTAATGTTTTTTTTTCTGCCATCCTTTTCCCAATTGTGTTGGGGTCAGCTTCCAGTCTAACCAAGGGGTCTACTCCCTAAGCACGAAGTCCGTGGTTTCGGCCTTAGTTACGAGCGTTTCCTACTCCCTATCACCTACGGACATACGATTATTTCAGGGCCCGAACTAAGAATGAATGACAACACGATTTGATAGTTGTCCATACTACCGATGTGTTTTTGCCTGTCCGAAAAGTTGAACTTGAGACTTGTTTTGTTCACTCTTACGTTTCGGGCTACTTTCGGACGGGCGACTAACTTCGTTGACGGACTTAAGGAGTAGACCCCTTGATGCGGCTGTATACCAGTATTTTACAGGTAGCGACTGCCATTAGACCTCAGCAACACTGGGCAATGCCGATATCCTAAGGTTAGATCGGTTGTCAGACATCCGTGAGTGCTCTCAGAGACATGGAGGGGTCTTGATGTGTAACGAACGGTCACCCATCCACGGAATAACCGCGGCAAGTAGCCACAAGCCCCTATATTTCTTTAAGTTATGATTAATAGATATTTAACAGTCTCTAAACGATGTCAACTAAACATTTCTTTAATCTTCAATACAGCCAAAAGAACGACAATATTTACCACATTTAAATACACAAACAGCGAACTTCTAACACACTTTTCAATTCAAATAAAAACAAACGTGAAAATTTTACAAAAACAACTATATTTATAGTATAAGGGAACCGAAGAAAACGTATTAATGAAAATTTACAACTTTAACGTGTGCATTCAAAACAATGTAATACGATCTTTATGCTGTGTGCATTAAGGTCCACGTGTGTGGTAAGGATAAATTAGTATAATTTGATCTGCTGACAGCGTACGTCATGGCGTGTCGTGACGGACCGCATCTGTGCGTAGAGAGGGCTACACATGATGCAACGGGGCTGAGGAAAACTGGCTGAAAGGGTTTCTCTTAGTAAGAGGTTTTCTTGACCGCTATTATATTACGTTTTCTAGTGACCGATTCCTATGATTAAGTGTGGCGCCACACCATGCCGAAATTACGCGACCGAACTTCGGCGTCTATGTTTTTTAGTGTCCAAACACATTATGCCGAAGTTACGCGACCGAAGTTCGGCGGTTGATTTTATGTTCCGACGTATTCGGCTGATATGACACACCATAAGCCATAAGTGCCGAACTTACGCGGCAGAAATTCAATTGTGCAAACTTGTAGGCGGACACGCGGGGCGCGGGTATGCCTGCCTCCCGCTGCTACACGCCCCGGATCTTCGTCGGCAATCTAACCGAACTTCGGTCGCGTATAATGTGTGCTCTACAGAATACGTTGCCGCCGAATTGTCGCTGAACTTACGCCCGACCGAAGTTCGGCTGTACGCTATAACGCGACGTAATTTCGGCATAATGTGTTATCAGTAACTGAAATAGCATTGCAGGTGTAATCATGCCGAACTTCGGTAGCGTATCTTCGGCATAGTATGTTTAGACACTTATATAGGTAAAACGCGACGTAATTTCAGCCTGGTGTGTCGCGAGTAATTGAAAAAGCATTGCAGGCGTAATCATGCCGAACTTCGGTCGTGTATCTTTGGCATAATGTGTTTAGACACTTACAGTTAAAATTAATACTTGTTTTTAACGAATAATGAAGCAAAGACATCCCATATGTTAGTAGCTATCACAGGTAAAATTAGCTTACGAGTCTATTTATGTGCGGAATTTGCCAATAAAAATGTTACAATTTGTAAGCAAAACGTTTCGTTTTAGGCTATAGAAGAAACAAGGCATAAATCAATTCAGAGCTTTAAAATCTTATGAAAACAGCCGGTTTCACAAAACCGATTGTCTGATACCTCAAATCGAAAACTCTCTATTGTTAGTCTTTCAGATCTATTCATCAGTTCGGCTTGAACACGTATGATATTCTTAAGGCCAATACGCGTAGCGTAGTCTGAATGTACAATCGTACACACAAGTTATGTAAGTGTGTTTGTTCGAAAAAGTTCTTAAAGTCGTACAAAGTTTGGCGAGCAGTTTAGAGGAGCTGTGTATCCAAAGGATCATTGTACAGATGTTAGGATTTAGTAATGTTATTTACTTTTTTGTTTGTTTTACCTTCAGGAACGGAACTCCTTAAAGAGTACGCTCCTTTATGAAGGAGTGCAGATGAACTACTGATTGGATGTACGTTAGTTCTAACGAAGGTCTGTTTGACTACTGGTTCGTTTGATATTGGATAGATCAAATCTTATAAAGCCCATCTTAGAAGATGGGTTTTATAAATTGACTTATACAAGAAAAACGCATGGAATGCATGGATACAGTCTGTCAGTTGTATGTTTTTACTAATGCATGGATACAGTCTGTCCGTACACACCCGATATTTTACCATTGTTCAGTTGTATGTTTTTACTAAGAACATCGAAGTTTTTATTCGGTGGCTTTGTAGCAACAGCTGGTCCGTTCTAAAAACTCATGTTATAGAAACAGGACGCTCCGCGAAAGACTAAAAAGTAGTCGTGTTAAGTGTGTAGAATATAGTTGTGGATGATAAAGAACGAACAACTCCTTTATTTTTGGTGATGTAAGGCTAAAGAAAAAAAAGTTTGTCTAAAGAATATTGTACAAATCATAACATAAAAATAAAATAAAAGCTTTTGAGCACGAATATACTTTTTCGTTTAGTTTTTTAAATTCAATTTACTAGCGATGTAGAACCAAAGCTTAGCGGAGTTATGATTGAGATAAAGTAAGAAACCAAGTTATTATGAAACGAAAACTGAGAAAACATATTCATGACAGAATATTTTAGATTAAAACCGGTCTAATATAGGTTAAGAAAGGAACAAAATGAAATAAAACTACACGTAATTACACGTGGTCGTAAGCGCTGAGCATGTCGTCCTGGGTTCTATCCCCAGGTCGGGCAAAATGTTACTCGGTTTTTCCGTGTAAAAAATCTCGTAGCAGCTCGGAGTTTGGATTTGTGGCCGGATAATGGCAAAATGAGGATGTACTATACGCCTCTGCTCAACCCTTTGGGTAAAACAGGCGTGGTGTTGTGTAAATTACACGTTAATTTTTGATTTAGTTTTCTTGGAAAACATAGAACCGCAATTACTTTTTACACTAGATGTAGATAGATAGAAATAATTGTTATGTTTGATATTGTACATGATTACAAAAAGAACATTAGTCCCTATTACTATTTAATAGAAAACTAGAACTACTATAAATCACAACCAAACCGCAAATTCATCTTGACAGCATTGCAAAAACAAAAAACTTACAACCAAAACTATAACACCAAACTCCATTACCGCGTCTCTTAGCGCTCACACCTATGAAGTACCAATAAAACCGTCAACGTATTACGTGCAAACTGTCACTAACACATTCTGTTTAATGGCAGACGAACGGTCCATAATAGTTACTTCGTATTTGTAACTCGTATTGTGCAGTCTGCACAGAACTGTCTGTTTCGTCCGCATTTAGAATATTAAGATGTGTGGTCTCGAGAAATTGATTTGGGAATCTTATTGTGTAACTGTGGGAGTTCTTTTGTCACTATAAAGGTAAAAAAAAGAGAAATGAGGAGGGGGAAACTGTAATAGGGTATTTGACTGAAAAAATCTAATTAGTCTGACAGTTAAATTATCAAAAATTATTTGACCCGTATTTTTTCTTTTGTTACGTAAACCAAAATTGACGAAGATACGACACTTTTAAAATTGGCAAAACGTTACAAGCAAGTACAATTTTTACTTTCTTCTGACGCCACAAGCCCCCACTCTCGAGTTTTGATGTGTTTTATCGTTCCAAATATTAATAGATTTAACAAAAGAAAAAATACGTGTCCATTATTTTTCAAAACTCTAACTGGCGGACTAATTATATTTGCAATTTAATGATGCTGTCAACATGCCTATTTTGCACCCTAAAAATTAGAAACCCCATTTCCCCCCTCATTAGGCTTTTCTATCAGTTCCATTCACAGATACAGATTTTTGTATTATAACTTTCGTGAGACACATTCATATTTATGATTATTTACGGTTTACTCACGTGCATTTTTCGGGATTGCCCGACTAGTTTCGGACCCAAACGGAGCCCTTAATCATGAGCTGAACACGCGGCGAGGTCGCGAGACGAACAAAGGTTGTACACGTGAACAAAGGTAGTACGTGTGCACGTGAGTAAACCGTAAATAATCATAAATACAGATACAGATTATTGTTAACGACTTGCTAAGGTAGACCAAATCGCAATAAACTTTCTCACCATCTGATATTTCCTACCATTTTAACCGTGCAACTAGTTTTAGCTTTTCATAAATCCCCGAAATCTGGTCTATATGAATCAAAAAAATTACTGACTTCAATATAAGGAAAATTAGAGTGCTGCCAGAAGACGAAGAAGTGTTACGACTTACGAAGCAACTTGAAGTGTTACGACTTACGAAGCAACTTGCAATAGGTCTTGTCCAGTCAGCAGCGAACTGGGATGGACTAAGTAGATTGATTGACAGGGAAATTTAAAGGTTTTAAGTAGCATTAAACATCAGGTGTGTTTTGTTCATAGGAATATATACAATATTTACTTTATATTTACTGAATGAATAGGGCTGATGTACCGACGAAATCTATTATGTAAACGGAACAGTTTAGACGTGGGAGAATTCCTAAGTCAATTGTTACCTACGTGGGAACCCTTAACAACTCATTAAAATACTGTAGGTACAACCAACATCATAAGTGATGATTACTTAAATTATTAAAATTGTTCTTAATGAAATACCAATTATTGTTTTTGTGGTCAAATAACGACATAGAGGTGAATTATTTTATGATAATGTAATAAATTTGAGGTCGCTTGCGGCTTTGCCCGCGCGGATGTCGCTATCGCGTAGATATTTCGCGGTTTTCGGGATAAAAGTAGCCTATGTCATTCTTCGGATTCCAGACTATCTCTGTACCAAGTTTCATCAAAATCGGTGCAGAGGTTTAGGTGTGAAAGCGTAACAGACAGACAGACAAAGTTACTTTTGCATTTATAATATTAGTAGGGATTAAGACAACTAAACTCTTGAGACAATTGGTTCGTAATTGCAAAATATTTATCAACTTTTGCTGTTTAATACAAACATCGAATTTATGTGACTATCTCGATGGCGCTGGTGTTTTCAGCTTTAGTAGAAAGAGCGAGAAACAATGACTCCTTTGCTGAAAGGCCGTGTTTCCTGATAGTTACAACCTTGGGGTCTTTGAGTCAAGAGTGAATAGGTTACTTCTATCAGGCGAGATAGTGGTCAAACGCGAGCCTATCGCTAAATTTAAAAAAAAAAAGCCTGAAAGCCAGGTTGTGCTGGACCTTTTAAAATGTATCTACGGTATAGTCAGGTTCTATAGGTATGTAGTAACTGGTAATTGATTAAAACAATGACTCGTAAATCTGTTAAACATAATAAAGCGTAGTGCCTGGTAGATCCTTCATTCGTTTGTAGCATCCGCAAATAAATTACCTACTATAATGGAACAGTTTAACATGAAGTTTCTGTTAGTAAGAAAAACGATCCGTTATTGGATATAGGAACCACGAAATAGTCAGACTTTGGCTTTTAATTTTATACAGAGTCAAAAATAACTTCCGTCCCCAAGTTGATAACTCAACGGAAAAACAAAAATACGTTTTCAACCCAATATCTCTATATTTGTGTAAAAAGGAAAACCCAGGGTGACAATAAAAAGAGACAGTGTATTTTTTTCAATAAAACAACAAAGATGGCCGGTCGGTCCAGAGTGAAAGCGAGCACCGGCGGGAAACGTAAGCGACACGCAACGAATTTTATTCGGAGTCATCGAACACCAAATAACTGTTTCGATTCAAAACTGACGTTGTAAATAAACCTTTCGAATTTTCACGCACACAGAGAAAAACTGATACTGTGATCATAAATTAAGGACACAGAAGGCTTAGAGCGATTACGCACTGCATCCGATCCGAATCCGTGAAAATACGGATATAAAAAACTCGGACCGAATTCGGATATTGCTTTAACGCATTGCATCCGATCCGAATCCGTGAAAATACCGATCTAGAGTAAAAATCTAGGACCGAATTCGGATGTTGCTTACGCACTATTCCGATCTCTGATCCAAATTCAAACAATTCAGGGGCCATCTTTGGCATATCCATTTGGCGTCTGATTTGGATTCGAGATAGTGCGAAAGCGTTCATACTAACATTACTACGGCTACTTCGGTCCGTCAATATTTCTTCCGAATTGGAGACTCACGGATGACGGATAGAAATCGGATGACGGATGCCGGATGTAGTGCGTAAACTACCATACAAATAGTTCTATGATTACTTCGGAACGTATTTTCACGGATTCGGATCGGATGCAGTGCGTAATCGCTCTTAGTCTTGAAAATGAACGGTAAAGAAGTTACACAGAAACTACTATTACGACGCCGGCCGTCGCAGAATGCATGCGGTTTGTGGATACTTTTGTTTAATTCAGCGTCTATGCGTGCTAGAGCTTGTGATTGGCGTAACAGTAGATTGTCTGAAGTAAGCCTTCTGTTCTTATATACCTTGCGCTACGACGCCCATGATTCATGAGCTTATAATTCGGGACGGGGAAATTACAGAGCGCAAGGGGTGGGGGAGGCGAAAAGTTGCTGTTATTGCCGATATTAAGCCATGTCTGTGCCTGTGTGTGCGCATTAACTATGTGTGTGTGAATAGTAAATTATTACACCCTCGTGCATTACGCCGTGCGTGTAGGGTGACGATATTCCAGGAAATCAGCGAGACAATTTAGATACGGCACGCGAATGAAATAACGTTACAAATATTGAGTTTTTCGCCGTCATTGTATTTATTTACTATTATTTTTGTATTTTTTCGTATCGAGTGCATGATTTATAGTTGTTTCGCTAAATATTTGAATTATATAGCGGTGAAAGGATATTCAATCTCTTTTTAGGAAGCAATTTGTTTCGTTTTATTACTTTTCTGTCTGCAAAAGGAAATGTATGTTTTAAATGTTTGTTACTCGAGTTCTTCGTAATGGTTGAATGGGTATGAATGGATTTTGGCAGACGAACTAAGTAGTTTACATTTTAGATGGCAACCGTAGAATGTTGTAAACACTTTTAGCATTCATTAGGTACATTATTCTTGTTACTTTGACAGAAAACCGCAATAGTTTTAGTTTTATTGTATTTAAATAATATCTAATACTGTTGTTATTCTGCAACTGAGTACTCTTGTGGGTTCAATGGTGCAAAGTTTAATAGTCTTAATACCTTACTATTAAATTAAAATAATCCTAATAATGCCTGACGTCGTGGTCTTCGTCCATTGGACTAAAACAAAAACGCAAAAATTCTCCGCTGTTCGTTCCCGGAATTTGATTTAGGGAACATTTTAATAAAATACTTTCTGTATACAGAAGTTTACGATGAGAGAAAAAAATATAATACTTACATGAAACCTCGTGTATGCTCAATGCTAAGCCCTACTTAACTTAGGTCACAATTTAAACGTCCTAGGTCACTACTTAAACGTAAATTGGTATCTTTCTGTACAACATGATCATTAGAAGCTCGTGTTCAATAATATTAAATCTCTTGTTTACCAACTGTTTACATAAAATTCTAATTAATTTTAATAAACACCAGCTAAATTAGTATTGATGGAAAAGAGGTGCATTAAAAGAGCCTTCACGAGTGACGATACTCAAGTACGTCCGGCGAATCTTGGGCAGTCAGCCCCGCTACCAAACTTGCTGACTGCTCAATGTTTTCACCATGGCGTGAGCTATTGTCGTGTAGCTCGTGCCGACACCAGAGAAGAAGAATGGAAAATAAGGAAGACATAAAGAAGCGCTAGATAGATGTAGTGAAGGATTATATAACAGCTAACAGACTATCTATAAGATGTAGTGAAGAACTGGAGAAGAAAGATCCAGTAGCCGGACTTTATCTTCCGGATAAGTCTTACTGAAAGAATGGAAATCGACCGTGGACACGAAACAATACTACTTATAAGTACACAATTAAGTAGATGCAAATATACCAATAATTAAAATGTATGCCATCATAAAACAATACGAACAGATAGATTCGAATGACCTCAACTCTCTGTAATTAAACGACGTAAGTCGACATATTACGGTAACGCATTTTTGTTGCAAAATTGACCGGAATTATGTTTTTAAGGTTGCTTTTTGGAAGTCAAGCTTTTCGAGTTTTGTCCTTTTATTGTATAGTTGTATATTATATTTTTGGCAAAAACCGTAACATTTTTCGGTACGTTTAAATGAAATTTCGCGTTGCGTAATAAACAATTGTAAAAGCAGTTAAATTTTGCAAGAGAATAGTCAAATGGAATTTTGGTATGTTCATGTAAACGTGCAAGCATTCAAATGGACCGGTATTATAATTAAAACAATTCATACGTGTATTGCAGCCATTATTGGTAAGCTCGTATTTATCATCAGAGTTTTCCATAAACATTTCTCAATGGTATGCAAAACCTGGCAGTCGAAATAAAGGATCAAGTTTATAGTTTCAAATATGGATAACCAACAAACGGTACAACCCTTTAACGGATTGGTTAATTTTATTAACTAGGGCCCAATTTTTCTAAAAAAAACTTGATAAATCGCAACCGAACCAAAGCCGAACCGTTCATTCGTTAGTTTTCGTTTTCAAAAGCTATCAAATTGTTTGACACAAAAAAAAAACCAATCATTTTGACAGTTCGTGTAAACAAAAACTGACTGACGATCGTGGTTCGTTTGCGTTTGGTAACAATTTTGTTAGTCGAATTGGCCTTCTGTGCATGTCCAACTACTTCTGAGTAGAAACGCAAAAACAAATTGCATCGACAGGGTCTCTTTTAGAGTGCAGACATTATGTGATAGCAATATCTGTATAAATTATATAAAGTGGGCAAGGTGTATAATGGCATTTTGAAGAAACAGTCATGGCAACTTCCGAGTTAACCTATCCTCACAGACGATATACAACATGATTTAGACATAGATATGCTTTATTGTACACTAAAAGAAATAAAACAGAAGGAATACACTTAATTAAAATAGTACAAATGGCGGTCTTATCGCTTAAAGCAATTTCTTCCAGACATCTTGTTACTCTAAAACCTGGCTGACAACGCCAGGATCAGCAGGATATTTGCGCGTGCTACATGAAGTACAAATCTGTCTGTCAGTTATGACTACTATCTGTATTTGTACAAAATTAACACACGCTTTTCATGCTTGGAAACTATAGGCAGCCTACTTGTAATTTAAATATAGGCAGGTAACGTAATACCGGGATATTTTCAACTGTATCAATTTAAAACAAAGCACTCTTATAATACATATTGTTCAGTCAAAATTTGGACCGACCAAAATTAAATTTCGCAGCATTTAAAGCTTTACTCTTCGCAGATTAACTGGCAGATTTAATGCATTATTTACTTACTTTATAGATGCATTAAAATTAAACACAGGTTCGTATCGTTTTATTGTGAACTAGCGACCGGAAGAAATTACCTACATTAAGACGAAAACCGCATCAACATCCATTGTGTAGTAGTTATAGAAGAAGTAAGCAGACAGATGGATGCCGATTTCGATTTATACGATTTAGAGATAGAACGTATAATTGTGACTTTTATTAGCATCTTTATAATGAAGTGCCTCGATATGTTTGAATTGAATAAGTTTTTTTAGGTATCACTTTGGTATCGACTTTTTAACCTACTTCAAAAAAGGACCGTTTGACCGTTATGCATGTAGTATATTCGCGATTATCTCGAGCATCTCTGGATTCATATTACGATGTGTATTACACTTATCAAATAATTATAGTTTTTCATACGATCGAGTCATCATTGCCATACAATCGTTTTAATTTTTTTCTTTTTTAAAAAAAACTTTGCCCCACACTAATATTTCTCTTGTATCGTGGGTGCGTTTACAGACACAAATCTCACATACACAAACGCCCAGACCCGAGACAACCATCTGTAGGCCATACAAATTTTTGTTCAGTGCGGGAATCGAACCCACGATCCGTAGCGAAGAAGCCAATCGCTTAGCCACTGTACCAAACGTGTCGTCAAATAGTAACTTAATGTCAATAGTGTCGTGTTATTGTAACTTTAGAGTGTATTTTAAAGTTTTAAGTTTATAAGAACGCGTAAACAGTTCCGAAGTCTGACATTGAGCTCATTTTACAGTCATTCCACAAAACAATGGTAACAATAGTCAAAGAGAATAGTAACAAATATTAAAAACTATTGAAATGTCACCAAGTGAAGAAGACACGTTTAACAAATTATTCCTCCATTTTTGAAGCCATTTAACAGCTATTACAACACTATTGTCTTTTAATCTATCCTCAACCTTATTATGTAGAAGGCTGCAGGCAAAGACTACACAAGGTTAAATTATGAAACTAAACGACTAACAAACGCTACAATAACTATCCATCGATCGTTTTCATTGTTCACAAAATTTTCCATTTCTAAGTAAATCTGCAATGTATGCCGTGCTAAACGATACTGTTGTGTTATATGCTAATTATAATTTTTCGTCGATTTCACTTGCGCGCGCGCATTGTCGACCTTTGCTTCGCGTTTAGTTGTTCCATTACCTCATTGCTTGTAAATAAGGTTGTATTTTATGTATTGTAATTTGTGTATATTGCTAATTGTCGGACGAATGACAAACGGTAATTTTTGACCTTGGGTCAAAAATTACCAAGTACATATGTAGATGCGTTCATCAATGTCTGTGTGTGTGTATGTGGATATGTGTGTGTGTAATGATATTGTACTTGTAAGCGATAAGTTAACCTATCTCAGGTAAAATCGTGTTAAGTTTTTTTAAGAAAGATTATTAGAAAGAAACAAGTACTAATGTATTTGCATTAAGAAATAAGTTTTCTACTTACTCCTACACCTAATAAATGTACATACACCCTTTTCACAGTAATTCCTGACGTTTCTCTTAAATTATAAAGAAAACCAAATATTAAAAAAAAAAACAACATATTAAATATGGCTATTTTACGGTCTTTGATGATGTCGTTTACGTTTTTTCAACAGCAGTCTCGTAACGGCTACAATTTACGAAATTACCGCTATTTCAGGACTCATCTTTCGTTGAACAGAGTAGGTATTATAACCGGTCTGCTATAATAGCAGACCGGTTACAATGTCAGACCTAACTAATTACTACCTTTAACAAGTTAGCGGTCAAAAGCAAACAATATTATTTTATTATAACTATTAAGTTAATGCATCATCTAGCATTCAACATGCAATAAATTACATAACTATAGTTAAGTATACTGTAGAACGATACGGTGCGCTTGCGCAGGCCTTCTGTCGCGATTAGCGCAGCCTTGTAAAATGGACGCGCACGAGTCGATTGTTGCGTTCTCACTGTGTACTGTCAATCACTAATCATATTAGCATCATAAATATAAAATATTATAATAATGTTGGATGTTGGTTTTATGTATTAACATGAAGGCAGCAATATTCTTCTATGTGCTGTCAATAAGATATAGCGATCACCAGATAGTCTTCTGGTCGTGGTGATTATGGCAATCTTTGAAGGGGTCCATAAGAGGCCCATGATGGCAGTGGGCGTTCCTGGGCTGATTAATCCCTACTAATAATATTATATATGCGAAAACTTAACTCTGTCTGTCTGTTACGCTTTCACATCTAAACCGCTGAACTGATTTTGATGAAATTTGGTACAGAGATAGATTAGACTTTTGAGAAGGACATAGATTATTTTTTATCGATATTCCATGCGAACGAAGCCGCGGGCATCAGCTAGTATAGCATAATCCATTGACACGAAACCTTTTATGTAGTTTTATATTTATTTAGTGTTTTTCTTTCTTTAGCTAGCAAGAAAGGAAATGCCGGCGCCATCTTGTCTTAAAAAAACATTATATTGACTTGTAAAAGTGTCTGTAAAAGATTTATTTACAGAAATAAAAATCATTTATCAATTATAGTCGTGGAGTACCTATATTAATTCACATTCAATTCTAAATGATCAAGATTATATGGAATTCATTTCTTCTACTATAATACAAGATATTCAATACCAAACGATATTAGGGTTGTCCTACATTGACGACACCTATATGCGAGCACCGTTAACTTCTAAGTACTGTCGCAAACTTAACACATACGGTGTTCAGCGTAGCCTTCTGTTACGATTAGCACAGCCATGCCAAGTAGCTGCGCATGAGTCGATTGTAATGTTTGTTAATGTGTACAGTCAACAGCTAAGGCAAATTGAGGAGGATATACTCGGTACATGAAATTAAATTGTTGCACAATAATTTTCATATTTTTTTTGAGAGATTTTTTATTTGATTGATAATAAAATTACGAAAATATTCGATATTTTATTCACATTTTAATTTCACTTTACTAGTGTTCGTCAAAACGTCGATAGTCTGTGTAAGTAAGCATTACTTCGTTTTCCTCAATTCACAGTTATATTGTAATTGTGTTGTTATTTTATGCATATCGATTACGTCATGATCACGTAACCATGACTCGGTTAGGGCTTTCATAAAAGAATTTCCCCTCATTCGTCGTATTAGATTTTTTTTAACGTTACACCTATTTATTTACCACTTTGTGTAGTTTTTTTGTTTAAAGATTTAAACTTTAATGACTGTTAGTGGGTGTCAAGTTTTAATGAATGATGGGGGTCAATATTTTACTACCACATAAAATACTTAGTTTTATGTTATTAAAAAGGCTAAACACAATACAAACCGGCCATGACATAAAACATCACCCATTATTTGAGACGAATTTACCGTATTAAGTTTTTAAACAAATATTATGCAAATTTTGAAGGGCCAATATAATCTTAGCTGTACAATCATCAAACAATAATGGCTTTTGCTTTAGAAATTTAATGGTGTAATTAGTAGAAAAACTATAGTGATTACACTTGTCAAGTTTGCTTTTTTTACTACGATTATTCTAAGTAACGCTTTAGGAATAATAAAGTAATTATTACGCATAACTAAAAGAATATTATAAAACTGTGAATAAATTAAACGCATTTTAACGAGAGCTACTACAGGTAAATGATGTCTGAATTAAAATTATTAAACGAGCAAAAAAATGTATAAATTAAATTTTTCTGTTCCATAATGTTGGCGACTGTACGTCCGAAATAAATTCTTGCATAAAATTATTGTAGTCAAAAAGCGTCCATTACCAAGTAATAAATTGGATATATTTTGCAGAATATGGTGTTAATTTAGCAACATTTTCAGCTAGATATTTTGATGTAAAATATTGCAATAATATTTTGAAGCCAAACGTTCAAAATGTAAAATGTGAGCTCTTGAAACTAGAAACTATCAAAACGACGAAGGATTTCGCAAATAATTTGACGGCTGCTAAGTACATCCAAGGTTTCACCTTTCTAGCACACATCATGTAACTTAAACTTGAAATAATTATTTGTAAACTAAGGCCCGTAGTGATAAACGTCTCACATTGAGACGTCCCAAGTGTCATTACGAATGACAGGAGCCACAGATAAAAATTGTCAAACGTATGAAATTGTACTCTATGGCAGCAGCGGCTTTTGGGAACCAGCTCGCAGGCCGCCATGTTGACAGTTGCTTATTAATTTGAGCCTTATGGCCAATGCTTAAACGCTTCTGAATTTAAAGTTGCCGTTAAGTCTCGTTCTGTCACTGTCACTTGAAGGTGAAGTGAAAGTGACAGCACGAAATAAACGGCAACTTAAAATTGAGTATTCGGCCATTAGTGTAGGTATCTTTTACAAACAATTCTAAACGAGGATATCGATAGTCTCACTATTATTGATAAGCAAATTGGTATTCTGCTACATGTTCTCCTAATGTCATCCTTCAGTTCCCATTAGTGACAAGGAAGTTTTGAAACGTAAATGAGACCTTACCTTATTTTATCACTCCATAAAATATGTAAGTAATGTATTGAAATTGAAATGACGCAGATGCCTACTATGTATACATGTTTATTTATACATGAGTAATCAGAGTCACATAATAAATTATCTCGGCTCACTTATCATTATAATTACCTATAGACCACACGCATAGTCCTACTATGTCTAAGGATAAACGTGCACTATTGTGGCTTAGGTCACTACTGGACTGACCATTAAGGTCCGTATTCATTGTAAACATTTGTTGCATAACAGTTGCTCCACACCAAAGTTTCTCAACATCAAAGTTTCTGGCAACAATGTTTACAGCCATACTTCCTGTCCACACGCCAGTTTGCGTTTAAATATTGCCTGAGGACTACTTGCCCGAAGAATCCCACAAAACATTTTTAGATTGAAATAATTCTATCAACTTCATTATATTATCATTGCTCCACACTACTGCCATGTGTAAAACTTGTTCACAAACACGTCCACACACGTCTACATTAGTTGCTAAACTGATGTTTTCGCACGCCGAGCGGCAACTCTTCAACATGGCGTGATCAACTCCGCAACACAAATATTGATTGCAACATGTTGACAGCAACTTAGCAACATGTTTATAAACAAATGTTTATAATGAATACGGGGCTTTAAGGTCACTCGCACAGTTGCGACAGCCACAAATGGCTGGCCACAAGCTGCAGATTCACTTTTTCATACATTTCGTAGGGATTCGCGCACACGTGTGACCGGTGGCAGTCACTCACTACGATAATGGAATGTATGGAAACAGGTTGTGGCTTGCCTTTGTGCCACGCTAAGATCTATCCTTAGCGTAGTCTGCGTAGCGACGTAGGCGTAGGCGTAGTGTATGTTTAGCCCAAATCGCAGTAGGGGAATATGTGACCAAGCAACCAGTAGGCCAATCTTTGTCTTCACTATTCGAATCTATAATGTATTTTGAAGGCAATTAACATGCTGTCAGAGCTATTGCCGACTGGATGTGTCACTTGCAGTAACGATGCTTGCTATATCAATAAACGAAACATAAATCAATTTTCGCTGTAAGATTAGTCGTGTCCAGTCCAAAACGTTACCATACAAAGAATATCAAATATTAAAAAAAAAAACAAAACGTTTATAACTTAGGTATTTTACGGTTTTTGATGATGTCGTTTACGTTTTTTCGATAGCAGTCTCCGTAGGGTCACAATTGACTCATTTTTCGTTGAACAGAGTATAGGGACGTCTTTAATAAAATAATTGTTTTCATATGTATGAAACTCTACTTTAAGTTAGCTGTTGTTGAAAGATCTCTCAAACGAGAGATATTTATCAATAAGGGCCTACATGTGATATGAGATTTGACAACAGATTCAGTGATCAGGGATTCGATTAAGGTTACAGCTCATTAGAACCACCCGGCACCCGACCCGCACCGCCTCATCGCTCGGCGTCCACTCGTTGCCAGCAGGTGGTCCACGGGTGGACGCCGCGTTATCACTAGTAAACGTTGCGTGGTCAACCAGAGGACCTCGCGCGGTCACCGAGTGGACATCGCGTGGTCAACCAGTGGACCTCATGTAGTCAACGAGTGGAAATCGCGGGGTCCACGAATTTCCGAGTAGTCTGTCAGCAATTGGCACCAGGTGTACACGTGTTTTTAGTTATGTCAAATTTTACCAAAATTTTACATATGTTTTTGAACTTCTCGATAAGTCTTTCTTTATTCATTTTGAAAGCAAAACCATACGTCCGACATGTTAGAAAGAAGGGCTGGAAGTGACGGGTGGGTGGGGCGCATCTCTGACACATTATCCTCGCGTGAACCACTCGAGGGCCGCGCGCGGTTCACTCAAGACAAGCATGCGAGCAGCGAGTTGTCACCGAGTGGTCAACTCGTCGTCCGCGCGTGGACGGCATACGCCCGAGGCGATCCGGTGACGTTACGGAGTTGATGTAGTGAGCGCACATCCATACAAATTCATATAAAGAATACGAACCGCACGAGGCGATGCGATGCGGGTCGGGTGCCGGGTGGGTCTAATGAGCTGTAACCTTTAGAGCGTTTGTCCACCGCCGCCGTCACTGAGAAACGAGATTATTGCGGACCGAGTTCGGAACAACGTGACGGCGATCATGTATTGTGTCCACCGCGACCTATCTCGGTGGTCTCAACACAAGACAAAAACCCGAGCAACAGCTCCGTTAATCTCGGGTGTAGTGGACAAGTGCAGACGTGTTTTGTATTGCCAGCATGTCGGTCCGTCACGATCTCTGCCGAGTTCCAGCCGTAGCGCCAAACTACTCACAATCTCGGCGGCCGATATGACGCCGCTCGGATGACGGACGTGCGGTGGACACACAGCCATAGTACTGTATGTATGTATCGCTACTTCGGCAACATCATCTCGTTCTCGATGACGGCAGCGGTGGACAAACGCTCTTAGAGCGGTTACGCACCGCATCCGATCCGGATCCGTGAAAATACGGATATAAAAACTCGGACCGAATTCGGATATTGCTTTTCGCTCTGCATCCGATCCAAATTCGTGAAAACACGGCTATAGAGTTTAAAAATCTCGGACCGAATTGGGATATTACTTAGGTAGGCACTAATCCGATCTGTGATCCAAATCCAAGCAATTCAGGGGCCATCTTTGGCATGCCCGATTTGAATCCGAGGTAATGCGAAAGCGTTCATACAAACAGTACTACGGTTACTTCGGTCAGTCAATATTTTTTCCGAATTGAAGACTCACGGATGACGGAGAGATATCGGATGACGGAAGTCGGATCTAGTGCGTAAACTACTATACAAATAGTTCTATGACTACTTCGGAACTTATTTTCACGGATTCGGATCCGATGCAGTGCGTAACCGCTCTTAGGTTTTCAGAAACAAGTAGTTTATCTACAGTTGCATAAACATTCAACCATCTAGCACACTCGTACACATTGTCGTGTCACTAGGCTATCCGTGCCGTATTACCTGACAATCGATTTGCTATTTTTCTGCCTGATCGATATGCATTACGTCATGGTCTAGTGCCTTTCTTTTACATGCTAAAATATGGATAATAATAACCAAGTTGATGTTGAGTTACGTACTCAGTCGTAAAATTTTTGAGAGCTTACTTTGTGTTTTATGGACTGGGAGCATGTTATGTGTGTTGAGTGGATTATGAAAGATAGTATTTTTGGACTACCGGGTTAGAGGAATATTTACGTATTTGACCTCTTAGGAAATAAAAAACCGTTGACTCGAAAAATGTACTTGAAATTTTAGTTAAACAGTGGTTTTACTAGTATATTAATGTTGGTGAATACCGGCCTGGTAATCTTTAGAATGATGATACTGTTTACTTTTAAGTAAGGAAATTAGATGAAGGGAATAAACAGGCAGTGGTTTGACAAAAAATCATTACTAATTAACAAGAAGATTCTATCTGGATAGGTGCTTTATCTCCGATCCGCCGATTTTTCAATCATTAGACAACTTTTATCTATGGAATAAATATGACGGCTTGACATATTTTCTTTACAAAAGCTGTCAAAACTTCAAATTAATTCCCTAGATAAAAGTTATCTGACGATTGAAAAATCTGCCCTAAATAACAGTCATGGGAATGGTATGCAGATATTACTTATTATAAGATAAATAGATTCCTAAAATAAATCGACTCGACGACAAGACTTCTAATTATCAAGAAAATTCTATCTGGATAGATGTTATTTATAATCACCGTTAATAACACATCGTCAAAAATATATTTAGAAGAGTTATTGAAATGGAATACAAGTATTAGCAATAGATAAATCGATTCTTAAAATAACCAACTAGACGACAAAGATACTCGTTTAGTTGTAACTAATTTAAACAGACTACGCTATTGTATTCGAATAGTCTCGTAGATTTAAATGTCAATGACTAAATGTTGTACAATTATAAACTGTCCTGTTGACAAATTAGGTACAATTTGAATTACAGGTGCATCATTTTGTACAAATAAATTAGAGGTAGATATTTAGTAGCAGTTTTGATGTGCTGATTTATTTTCTGTATAAATAAATCAACTAATTAAATGTCTAAAACTTTTTTTCATTTGATACATTGTATGTAGATTTTTGTGAAATTAGTATACAGTCCTTGCGCAAAATCAGTGCTAGTGAGATTTGTATTTTTGTAGCCTTTTGTAGCCTTTAGATTTTGTAACTTTTGGCAACAACAACGCCCAGCACATTATAAGATAAAAAAAAAAAGTCGTTTTATTGCTTGGGGTCCTACTCCGAAAAACGGTCCTCGAAGTTTTAGGTCTAAGATTGCACCTAAAACAACGAACTACTAGCTGTAATTACCATTTGGGAGTAAGGTGAACGCAAGAAAAAATGACAAATCGCGAAAATGGAATCCATCGTCGGATCCGAAATAGTATCGTGGTTGGAAAATGTGCGCACCATCAGCTGAAATTTCGTAGTTCGATCGTAGGTTTCTTTTTCACAATCGTCGGTTTGACAGTTCCTACAAAGAAAATTTGTCAACCACCATATTTATTTTCCAGATAAGAATTATCCAATGATAGACAGGTCCAAAGTGTCGCCAACTACTTTGTTAAATCTCAAAAATATTTTGTCCATTGTAACTGTAGCACTAGTTTCAGATTAACCTGATATTGTAACGACAGCCCGCACCTCTGACTTTTCGAATACATGTGCTGCTGTAGACAAATGGCAAACGATGATCGCTAGAGAATAGACACCTACGCCAATTAAATGTATGGTAATGACATAACAGATCGCTTGACCGGTCGAAAGCTTATGTCAAGTCAGTTCAGTTCTATTCTCTAGCGATCATCGATTGCCATTTGTCTACAGGCACTGATCAGAATTTGATATCTGTCGAATTTCTTTAATAGATTTTCATCTTTATCGCAAAAGCATTAGGTTCAAGGTTGATTGGGAAAATTTGACAGTCTCGGGTAGTTTAATGAGCTGGCGTCTGTACAATACTTACAATAAAAATCTTTTTCTACAATGTTTTTTAACTATTTCGTAGATATTCCAATTTTACGACTCTTGCTAGACTAAAATAAATTCACAAATACACTAGAGTAAGTATGTACTATTTATATCAAAATATTTTCATTGATATATAAAACTTCGTGGCCGAACGTGGATTAGGGCACCTGTTAAATGAACACGAACCATTTCGTGCTCTATTTAATGGGCAATAAAATTTACTATCGCTTGATTAATGTTACGATATGTTAGATTAATAGCGAAACTGGAAGAATTGATATCCAATGACGTCATTAGTCACATACTTTTGATTCGAATCTATATTTGTAAATCGGTTATGGGATTATTAAATGACCTGAAAATGTCAGAATTGTAGATAATTTTAAAAGAATTAGTAATAAAACGTCAAGAAAACATTGAATATATTATTGTAAATCATGAATGAGAGTCGATGTGATTACATTCATGCATATTTAGTAGTTTGCGAAACCTCTCTTTTATGAATGGCAAACATACAACCACGCATGCGTGGGAAGCAATTATTCTGTTACTATAAAACATACATAGATTTATAATCATTTGATATGTCTTTAAAACAGGTACTCTATAAACGACCATTTTCACCAGTTCCATCAACATTGCTAATATCAACGTCGGATTTATTGAAGCCATTGGCTTCAAACACTACCCAACCTACGGAACAAGCAACATAATCATAGCATATTAGCCCATTGCTGTCCCATTCCTGATCACGGGTTTCTTCTCAGAATGAGAAGGATTTAGGCCTTAGTCAACCGATCTGGCCTGGTGTGGGTTGGCGGACTACACACCTTCGAGAACTTTTTAGAACCTCCTCAGGTGTGCAGGTTTCCTCACGATATTTTCCTTCACAGTTAAAGCAACTGACAATAATATTATGAATTTATGATACATGCATATAATCAAGCCTATATATAATAGTCCTCAAAGGGGTAACAAAAGTGTTCATCTATTACTTACAGGAGTTTGTACACCTACGTTTCTAATGAAGCACTACTTAGCAGTATTCCATTCACATATACATTATATACATATAACTTCGAGAAGGAGGCGAGCAGAAGAATACGCTTGGGCTGGGCGGCATTCGGGAAGTTACGTGATATCTTTAAATCGTCGATCCCACAATCCCTTAAGACCTCTGAGGGTCTTTAACCAGTGCGTCCTACCCGTAATGACTTACGGATCCGAAACGTGGACACTCACCGTGGGCCTGGTCCACAAATTTAAGGTTGCTCAGCGTGCTATGGAGAGAGCGATGCTCGAGGTTTCTCTGGTGGATAGAATTCGCAATGAAGTCATTCGCCAGAGAACTAAAGTCACCGACATTGCGCGTAGAATTGGCACGCTGAAGTGGAAGTGGGCCGGCCATGTCTGCAGACGAACAGATGGTAGATGGAGCAGACACGTGTTAGAGTGGAGACCGCGTTTGGGCAAACGTAGTGTGGGACGCCCTGCGGCACGATGGACAGACGATTTGAAAAAGGTGGCTGGCAGCGGATGGATGCGGGCTGCCCAAGACCGGGATGGTTGGCGATCTTTGGGGGAGGCCTACGTTCAGCAGTGGACGGCAATAGGCTGATATGATGATATACATTACCTATAGTCACGCCTAATCAGTAAGCAGAGGCGTTGTCCTATATATCTACGTTTCGCCTTTTGTTTTTAGTCCAATGTAATGGGTGGCGAGGCTATTGCCATTTTTCGGCTACAAATATGGTGATAGGTTCGTTGCCTCTAACGTCTCGCTTGTCCGGCGACGGAGGGGATTCTTAATCCCCCCCACTGACTATCCGCACATGTATTCTAAAAGTCAGAGGAGCGGATGAAGATTTAACTCCGACCCTCCTCCATTGAAAGGCAAGCGTTCAACTACTAATCTATAACTGCTTTTTTCATCAAGCAACGTCATATCAATAATATAATCGGTTTAAAATCGAGAATCGAACGATCGCGTGCATAGATGCAACTGCTTGTAATCGATTGTCTGCAAGCAGCGCCTGTATGTGGGTCAACTTAAATTGAAAGACACTGCCACACGTAACGGTAGTGTACTCCTCTTATGACCTTAAGATACACCCTGTTATTGTTAACAAATAAAAAAAATATAGAAAGCTGAAGTGAACACCTTTAAAAAGGCATTTAATGAGGTTATAGGTAGGCTAATTCACGTAACTATAATAATGTGACGCACCGATCAAGTTGTTGTGACGCTGCAGTTAAGTTCACGCGAGCGTATCTGACAGCGATCATCTATTAAGAGAATACGAAACGCGTTGTTTTGATCGAAACTTAACTGCAACTAAGTACACTGTATCTGAACTTCTTTAGTTAGTTGAATCAGGCGTCAGGGCTTCTTACCTAGAAATCGCAACGGAGGGTTGCATTAAAAGAGCCTCCAATGACGATACTTAATTAGGTATGTTAGGTGCAATCTGGGCAGTAAGTCCCGCTACCAACCTTGCTGACTGGCTAATTTTTCACCACGGTATGATTCTTAAACAGCTCGGGCGACTCAAGAGAAGAAGACCTAGAAATCGCTATAGGCCTTATTTCTTTTTGCAGATACTATAAGAGAGTTGATGAAGAAATTACATTACACAAATGTACACTAGAATGTTTTGTTTTGTATATACCTTTGACAGGAATCTGGGCAAAGATATTGACCTTTGCTCAGATTCCTGTGTAAGGTTACAAACTAAGAAAATATAAGTAGGTAACCATTAAAATAATTGCTCATGTCGCTACTTATTTACTTAAATAAAATCTCAAAATTAAGAATAGGATAAACTTCATCTAGCCTTAAATCTGGACCCAAGGGGAGCAAACCAGATACCAGGCCAGGTATGAATTACGTGTACAATACAGAAATTAAACGCGGAAGCTATCGTGTATCGTTTGTAGAATAAAGAGCCTACCGCTAGACTGATAATAGCTTATTACTTAATGCTCTTCGATACAGTTTTAACAACTCCTTTGTTCGATCTCGGACATGTTGCATTGTGGTTTTGAATATAGCATCAAATCTAGCAAGTTAATGCAAGTTTGCACTTAG
Source organism: Amphipyra tragopoginis (assembly GCA_905220435.1). Lineage (NCBI taxonomy): Eukaryota > Metazoa > Arthropoda > Insecta > Lepidoptera > Noctuidae > Amphipyra > Amphipyra tragopoginis. The sequence continues at coordinate 24,825,603 of HG991995.1, read as the reverse complement.
TGCTCGTTAGTTCATAAACGTTTTAGAAGTCGACTTGCAAGGGGTGTGTCTACAATTGAAAATCTGTCGACTTCTGCAATTTTACTTGCTAGTAGATTTGGTGCTTATGATGCTGGATGAGCAATGAATTTAAGGTAGAATTTATACGTACCACAACCACATCACATTGCAGCGACAAAAATCAAGCAGTTGTTACGTTTGAATAGTGCCGCTGCAGCTTTGTAGGTATGTATTTTCTTCTATTCCTCTTCTTCCCATCTTCAATTATTGTAATTGGTCTAAGATCGTTTTAATTAAAGTAAAATAAATACTACAAAAAATTCTTAAAAAGTACTTGCTAACAGTAATTTATTAAGTGGCCCACAAATTAGTACCCCGTTTCCGACTAACCTTGTATAAATGAACAAATATTTGCGGATATGGTGAAGTTATAAAACATTTGTCCTTTTAATATAAGCTAGGACATAGCAACTATGCCAAGGAGGATCTTCTCGGCTTACATAATAACTTATACACATAGACACCCACACATAAAATGTTTATGAATATTATGTATGCGCTTGTATATTTAATAAGGTTGGTGACGCCCTGAGGCAAGACAGACAAGCTACAGTCTGACATGAAATAAACGTGGCGAAAAAGAGAACTGACATGAAATTCGACTAACAAAACTGTTGCCAAACGCAAGCGAACCACAACCGTCAGTCAGTTTTTCTTTACGAATACTGTCAAAATCATTGGTATTGTTTTTTGTATCAAACAAATTGACAACTTTTGAAATTGAAAACAGTCTGAATGAACGGCCGAAATAGTCCCGATTTCGGCTACGGATTCTTATTTCTTAATTGATTGTTATGTTAGGTGCCTTAGTGGGAAACCACGTGAAAGCTAAAGAAAATGTAAAAACAAAAAAGAAATTGTTGATTTTAAAGCACCAATTTTAGCTTACTGAATTATAGAATAAGTTTATCACAGATCACAGGATTCCCTTCATCGCGGATGAATTCGAAGGCAAAATCTAGTGCGGACATTCGATGAGTCTTATGGATAAGGGCCAACGTGTATTTTTTGTAATTTCTGTATGTAAAAAGTGTCTTTATATTTATGATTAATTACGGTTTACTCACGTGTTACCGTCTAGTTTCGGACCCAAACGGAGCCCTTAATCATGAGCTGATCACGCGGCGAGGTCGCGAGTCGAACCCTCGAGTTCGACTCGCGACCTCGCCGCGTGATCAGCTCATGATTAAGGGCTCGTTCGACTCGCGACCTCGCCGCGTGATCAGCTCATGATTAAGGGCTCCGTTTGGGTCCGAAACTAGTCGGGCAATCCCGAAAAATGCACGTGAGTAAACCGTAATTAATCATAAATATGAATGTGTCTCACGAAAGTTATAATACAAAAAGTGTCTTTATTTTGACCATATTTTATATCATCAAAAAACACTTAAGCCCTTACACTTACGAGCTGTCGATTTACGTGCGTATTAACAACTTATAAGTACCTATTTGCCTACGTGTCTGGTTCTATATAATAAACGTAGCTATGTTTGTACGTTTATACATAAACGGCACACATACCTACATACGTGTGGGATTTATTAGCACCGGCATATTATTTATCTACTGTGCCGGTACGATACCGCGACTGTCAGTGCTAACGCGTCGCAATTATCACATCTAAAACAGGCCAGTCATACTGTCATATACTACAGTAGGTACCTATGTACAGTTTGACGCGACGTTAGAGACGTAATGTTTTGTATTTTGACGACTGTACTGTACTGTGAAAGATTTTGGATAATTTTATGGAAATACTAGAGGTCGCCCGTAGCTTCGCCCGCATGGCATTTATCGCGTAGATATTTCGCGGTTTTCGGGATAAAAGTAGCCTATGTCCTTTTTCGGGTTGCAGACTATCTCTGTACCAAGTTTCATCAAAATCGGTTCAGCGGTTTAGGCGTGAAACCGTAACAGACAGACAGAGTTACTTTCGCATTTATAATATTTATATAGGGATTGCAATCCGGAAAACCGGATCCGGTAATCCGGCGGATCCGGCATGATTAAACGTCTGCACGAACACGACGCGACGACGAAACCATTAAATAAAAAAAAACAATACACATCAAATAAACAGATTCATAATTACTGTAATAATTTCAAGAATAAGACTGCCGGTGTACCTAAATTACCTAATTCTTGTGATCTCATTTGATTAATATTTCTTTTTTAGAATTAATACCTAGATATATGTCACTAACATTACATGATCATTACTGACGTTTGCTCTGAAATTTAGTAAGACTGAATTTAACTGCCTGTCATTATCTTATTATTACTAAAATTTCAATTTAACTAGTAATTCTATGCTGAATTTTTATTTATAACTAACGTTGCTGGCGACTTCGGCCGGATCCGACCGGACTGAGATTGGTGCCGGATTGTAATCTCTAATAATATTAGTAAGGATTATTTACCAATAACTTCTGCAACATTACCTATCAAACAACACAGCACCCCAATTCACAAAATAGTAATAATAAGTATTCCCAAAAAACCCTCAACATTTCGAAAAAAGCAACGTCACCGAATAAAATTAAACAAATACAAATACAGGCAGAAACAAAACTCAAATACACATCAAAATGTTTTATTAAAAGGCAATTTCGACACAACTGACAAACGTTGAAAACGGCATCAAGTTTTCACGGTTCACTCGACTTTGCCCATGCCCAGCTTGCCCCATTACAGCCCCGCTGTAGCCCAGCATGCCCCTATTGTATCGCAGTCGTAAATATTTGAAAAACGCCGCTGGCATTGCTACTGTAACTGGAACTGGACTGTGCCTGTATATCAAGTGAAGTTCCAAAGTGGATGAGGCTATAGAAACAGCGTTTGTGACTGATGAATACGCGGTTCAAGGGCAAGGTATTAAGTACCGGTAAAATGGAGTTATTTGAACACCACGGGCCTAATTGACAAGAACATGGTATAGGGGATTTTTCGAAATCTTTTTAAACTGTCTTCAATTTCACATATTGAAATCACTACATAGTATAAAACAAATTCGCTTCCCGCTGTCTGTCTGTCCCTTATGCTTAGATCTTTAAAACTACGCAACGGATTGTCGGGAACTTCGTGGAGTGAGCGCCATCTGTTGTCCGCCACCTAACTAACCATGACGTCAACATCGGACCACCACTGCCCGTTGGAGGGAGGAGACCGGCTCGCTCGGTGCGCCCGGAGGATTGCTTCTTGGACCGTACGACGGAACACTCGTCTAGAGTATTCTGTGTAGATCAGCTGAAGAAGTCTGACTTTTTATATCTGACTAGCTTGTCCTTATTTTATGATCTTGTAATAACTTGTAATAATTATCTAAAGTATTATATTGTGATCTAGTTCATGTTAATAACACTAACCCAAATACAAGTACTACTCTCAGTGGTGGAGAGTCTATGTTGGTTTTATTTACTACATTTACCTTGCTCACAATCCTGACATACCAATATTAGCGATAACTGTAATGATAGAATCACTCCTTAACGATTAAATTGTAGTGTCGCTAACAGGATTTTAATGCGGTTTTTTTAATACACTTGGGAGCAAAGAAATCGAGCCACTCCTTTTTTCACGTGTCCTGGTTATTAGTTTTGGTTTCATGAATTATATAATTGAAAATACAAAAAACTACCCTCATTGTGAAGGTTATCAAATAACCTTTTAGGCGATATACGTTTAGAATTGATGTGTTCCATAGTACCAAAAATAATAATAATTATACCCACGTGAAAAATGGAAGTGGCTCGATTTATTTGCTCCCAAGTATAGATATAATGATTCAAGAGGAAGGTTTATATGTTTATACGTGCATATTATAGTAGAGAAAAACGCGGAATACGCGATAAACGACATCCACGCGGGCGAAGCCGCTGGCGACCTCTAGTATACAATAACATTGAAATCGTAAAAACATAGCCTTTAGCCATAATGATTTAAGAAGCACATTTTATCAAGTTGAATTCCAATGAGCCCCGTAGTTTTCAGCTAACCACATTTTACGGTACGAGTCTTTTTAATGCAGCAGTGATAGACTAGCGAAATGCTTTCCTTCCATGCAGTAGGGTCTGAGTTGGATCCCCGCCTGCACCTCTGACTTTTTGAGTTCACGTACCGATCATAATTTGATTATCAAAATTTAATTTTTTTACTGTCAAGGAAAACATCGTGAGGAAATCTACATATCTGAGAGGGCTCTAAATTGATCTCGATGGTGTGCGTAGTCTGCCAATCCGCACCAAGCCAGGGGGCCTACTCCCTAAGTCCGTCAACGAAGTTAGTCGCCCGTCCGACAGCAGCCCGAAACGTAGGAGTGAACAAAACAAGTGTCAAGTTCAACTTTTCGGACGGGCAAAAACACATCGGTAGTAGGGACAACTGTCAAATCGTATTGTCATTCATTCTTAGTTCGGGCCCCGAAATAATCGTATGTCCTTAGGTGATAGGGAGTAGGAAACGCTAGTAACTAAGGCCGCTACCTCGGACTTCGTGCTTAGGGAGTAGGCCCCCAGTGGCAGACTAGGGCCTAAGTTCTTCTCGCTCTGAAAAGAGGTGCGTGCCCAGCAGTGGGAGTCCTACCGTGGGACAGTGATGGGCTGATTATGCTTTGCTTTTGAGTGGTTGAAATAAATGACAAAGCAAAAGAATGTTGTTTTTTCCAGACATGCTTGCGTTTGACTTCTATATCACCGGATGTTATGTTATTAGGTTACTACGCGGCCGACGATTAAGCACGCTTGTTGCACGCACTTTTGTTTATGAAATAAGGTCCATAATAAAGCATGACAATCGATTTATTTAATCCAATATTATAAATGCGAAAGTAACTCTGTCTTTCTATGACGCTTTCACGCCTAAACCGCTGAACCGATTTCGGTGAAACTTGGTACAGAGATAGTCTGGAACCTGGAGAAGGATATAAGTTACATTTACCCCACAAAACGCGGTATACAGACAGACGGGCGGAGCCGCCAGCGACCCCTAGTTTTGAAATTATTTTACTGAAGCTATCCGTCTGTGAAATTGCATTTTAACCTCATGAATTGACGACATCAACATGTCGCTCTACCTAAATCAAAAAAGTTTTTCCGGCAAACTTTTTACTTATACAATGCAGTAGCGTGCAAAAATGCATGTTAAAATCAAATAAATAAGGGCAGCGCGACGCCGTTTGCGTGGCCCAACAATGTCTTATCAAAGTCGAAAGTCGCCCGCGGCACGGGCCATCAATTGCGAACTCTTCCGTAAACGCCAAGTATGCAGATCCAACGACAAATAGTTTCGACGATTTCCCTTCAGATTGTTACTGAAACTTGTCCGTGTATGAGAATTTAGTGTTGCCATGAACCTTGTATGGAATTTATCGTATCGCTATTTGAATTCGACGGTTCAATTATTTATGGATTTCACTTCATAGTGGCGAGGATTAAGAAGGTTGTGGAAATCAATGAATGATCACTACATAGTATAAAACAAAGCCGCTTCCCGCTGTCTGTCCCTATGTATGCTTAGATCTTTAAAATTACGCAACGGATTTTCATGCGGTTTTTTAATAGATAGAGTGATTCAAGAGGAAGGTTTATATGTATAATACATCAGCATTGCACCATTTTACATTATAATGCAAGCCGGGGCGGGTCGCTAGTATTGTATAAGAGCTGTGTTACAATTTTGGTGTACAATAAAGTATATTCTATTCTATTCTTCCGCCAGTTACGATTAACGAAAACCGATTATTTCATTCTTGATCTAGTACCTAATCGCAGCCGGCATAATGCTTGGCAGTCCTCTTCTACCGATTGACCGACAAGCAGGTTATTAGGGTTATTTAAGGTGCCATTATAACACATCGATTCTGTGAGGACTTAGCCATTATTATCCGGATTTTGCCCTACAGTTTCAACCTCAAATCACCATCATATTAAACTGTATAGCATCATAATAATAATATTACGACGACAAATCCAACTGCCAAACGTGGTAACAAAACTCATTAAATGTCCTGAATAAAATCATAATCCTTTTAGTTAGGATTAACCAATTATAATAAGGAAAAAGTTTATTTGACCTTCAAACTATAAATATCATAGCAGAATAATATCTAATCAACAACACTAAAGGAATCCAATTCAGACAATGGAACTACTTAAAGACACTTAAATATCACTCGAGAGTTTACAAAACACTCAAGTTTTGTGATATCGGTTGATATTAAATTACTTCGCTGGGCCGCCATGTTAGCTCTGCCAATAGAGGTGGGCTGATAACGCGCATCGCTGGGTATTGAGACAAGGTCCTACTGTGAGCTAGAAGAGGTTTGTGTACATTTTAAGGCCCGCGCCGCTGTATCCCGCTACGCTGCGACATAGAATTTTATTCAAGACATCTAGGGCCTCGTTCACCGTAAGTAAAGCGTTGTTTAGTTGCTTCCTAGTTAGCGTTAATTGTCAAGTAAAAGTTACGAGTATCTTTCGGTCGGTTAATCTTATGATTAGTGCTACTCGAACGTCGTGAAATTAACACGTGGAGTTACCGGTGACTTTAACTGGCGGTTAACCTTCTCGACACTATACTTGAGGATGGTGAAAGAGGCCCCTAAAGTTTTTTTTTGTTGTATCTTAAAAGTGAGATTATAAATATAATATCATAGCTCATATCCTTATTAGTAAGCAAACAGACAAAGCTTGCGGTTTCGTTAAGATCACGACTTTAGACTTAATTATACATTAAGTGTACACACACCATAATTAATACGCAAATTCTCGTAACATGTAATATACGCAGAATAACCACAATTTAAAAGCAAAACAGAGCAGAATTTCGTTCAGCTATTCATTTTAGCACAGTGAACTGCGTTAAATTTTAAAAGTCTTCAAAAACACCCAAAATTCAAAGCACGCAGCAACACTTCGCTCAGCTAACGCTCATCTCATTTCCGTCTCTAGCTCCACATCAAAGCACACTCTCCTAGCTCGCTCCTAGATAAACTGACAAAACGGAAGCAGCACTGATAATGATCTGGAGATCGGTTCGTGCCTCCCGTCGTCTGGTTGCGGCAACCCTCAAGCGCAAATAGTTTTTTGGGGGAAAAAAGTTTGGCTTGCGTTTCTGTTGCATTTGATTAATTTTTTTTTTGGAATTTCGTTTTTAAATTTTTCAATGGGAGTTTGCATTTTGTCTCAGATGGCCCGCTGGACAGAAAAAGAGACAAACTCATTAAATTTTGAAAATGGGGAAGTTTTAGGAGTTTATTCATTCTGATGAATGTAGGACAACTTTCAATCAAGTAACATACAAATTCCGTCAAAGTAATTTCGTGCTGTTACTGTCACTTCGCCTTAAAGTGACATTAACAGCACGAGACTTGATTGCAACTTTAAATTGAGTAGCGCTTAAGTATTTGGCCGAAAGGGTCATATTTTTCACGTACCTGATTCATAACTCACTCAGTTACGTATAAAACGATTCAGCTTGTTAACTCTTTTCCTTTCGTTAATAGAATGGTAGACAAACTGAGACAAAAAACTGAATCGGTCGACAACAGGCTTATCGAAACGATCTGAATCAGGGGGCAGGTCATGGGACGTTAGCGAAGTTCTCGCAAACGAATGCTAACGATAGACGTGTAAATGTAACCGAAATAGGTTATTATGCAATCACCATTAGCAGTCTTTGTGCATTTGTAGGTATTTACTAATGAAGACTGACACAGGAATTTTAATTAAAATCTTGGCATTTGAACAATTTATTTGTTTAAAAATATGAGCATGGAAACCGATAAATTTATTAAATTTTAATGTTATCTACTTTACAGAATAGTGGGGATTTCTCTGTTTAGAAACATGAGTTAATTAAAACATCACGACAATGAGCTATTTTTCTAAGAAAATATTACTGCATATAATTCTTTTGGCATTTACAAGCCGTCCAACGCTACATAATGCATGACCATAGGAATAAAAGTCTAATATTTCTTAGTAAACGTCAAAGCTCTATACAATATAGTTGTAGTTAGGACGTTTTGCGTCATGCAAGCTTGTAGGCATGCAAGTGACGTTGCATTGCATGCGGGCTATTCCAGGAAACTATGTCAAATTATATTTTATTTGCAGACGACAAAATAAAATACATGTTGTATCTATTTCCGATGTATTTATTTTTGTACCTATCGCGTTTAGAGGTTAAAGTGTCATGAGAAAAAATATTATGCAGCAAACGCGCTGTGTTAAATAAAGATTTATCGTAAGATTTTAGCTGGATAGTGGAATGGTTGATGATGATATAAAGGTTTTCTTAGTAGGTAGTGTGCATACGATCGATTCAAGTAACGGAGGGAGACGATCGAGATAATCAATTGATACAAGTCGCTCGATTGCAAATATTGATTATAATGCAGATTCTTTTTAAGTTTGAATGTGGATGGTTATAAGAGTAGAGTAAGACTAAAGAAACGATGGATGGATAATGTAAAAGTTGACATGACTAGAAAGAGGGTGACTACTGATATGACGGCTAATAGAGATGTTTGGAAGATAACAACATGCTGCGCCGACTCTAAATAGATTGGTATAAGGGCAGGATGATGATGATGATGAGTCTTTTTATTTGCATCATCGTCGCGATCTAAAATGTCATAAATGGACGCAGTATATACGAGTTTGGTCGATCATCGGTTCAGTCCCTTACTGATAAATTATGGACGTCATAATTCTAAGTAATTTATGTGTTACTTGTTGTAGATATTATATTGATAACCGATCCTTAATCAAGGACGATTGCGGTGTGATATCAAAAAAGATAAGTAGGTAACGGACTTGAACTGAAAGTTTGCAGTAAAATTACGTCACTGTGTGGTTGTAATTTTCGATACATTTGAAGTTCATATTAATCGAAGATAATGAAATACTGCATTAGGTTACACTGGAAGCAAAATATTGGAACGATTCCAACATATTTGGAAAATATCTGAACTGATAAATTGACAAGAGATTACATTTTGCAGCTGCGTGGTGTTGTCGTAATGTTGAACGTCTGTAGTCGGCTTAAACTACACGTCATAGCTCCACGTGGCTTTATTTTTATTACGTATTCGACTTTAAACAGGGAAATACAACTTGCACACTAACTTCCTTTACATCTAAATATATGCAACATTAAAATTACCTTCCGCCTCTCCATACTTTTTGTTAGACACACACATCACTTGCATACAGGCATTCAGACAACGTTCCTAGGATCGTAAATCTCTAGCTTCAAGTCACAGACATCCGCATTTACTACGAGAGGGGGTGTTAAGGGGGGGCAGGACAGTGGCATCCGTCCCCGTCTTTTGTTTTGCAACTCAATTAAAACTTGGCTGTTGGAACCGACCACGCTTAGGAGGTCGTTAGTGAGTTTAGAAATACACACGTCACGGCGTAGATCACGGTTTCAAGTGGATTTTGTACAATTAAAGTGTGATACGTACTCTACCGTGATAAATTCCGAACTGGTGTCGGTTCTAACTTTACTACTTTCTTTTTCTGATTAATTTTGTTACGGGTTCCAAGATAGTTCCCTGGGGGATGCCGAGCGTTATTGGTCGGTGTTTTAATGATGATCATTGTAGATTTTGACTTTAAGAAATCACAGTTGTGGAAATGTGTGATGGGGACGGCCCAAATACACCGTGTCACGGCCAAGTTTATGATCTTAGTCTATGTTGGGCAGTAGATGTCACGCGGCTGATATGTTGATGAGGTCAAGTTGATCCTAAGCCTAGCCTCAGTCGATTGAATGTTATTAGTAAATCACGGACATTTACACGACTTGGTATAGTATAAATAGTTCAAACTATATGTTTCTTGTAAGTTGCACCTATACCTCGTGCAGCTTCGGCTTGCGTTCGGGTTTACTCGGGTGTTCGTTTCGGCACGGTGTCTCATGAATCAGTCCTTACCTACGTACGTCGTATATCGTAACGTTTCAAGTTTTTGATACGGTTCCGGTTACGGGAAGTGAACGGTTGACGCGGCCGGATTCGGCGAAGTTTTTGAATTGTGATTCCAGAAAGGACACCTGGGTTGTTATGTTGTGTGAATGCTAATATTGAACGTCGTGACGCATTCCTTTGTGAATTAATTTAAAGCAGTTAAAAGTCCCTTCTCAATAGTTACTATTTTATCTATTGATTTTTTTGTAAAACAGATTGGTTTTACTGAGTCTCATAATAATATTATTATGAAAATTATGGACGCTATACTGCTAATGCAATACTTGTAGCTGAGTTCCGGGCTAAAAACCATTAGATTGTTATCGACATGCTAAGAATATTATTATAGTAAATCCGTTAGTTTTTTCTGTTTTGTATCATAATCAAAATAGACTATTATGGAAAAAAAGATTTTGATGTTAGTCTCAATGTCACAGCGGTTTTTCGCAAAAGTTTTTAATTCCATACTTAATCCATTTAACAGTTTCACTAGAAAGCTATCTAAAATAATGTCACATCGCGGTAATCCCGTTGTTCACACACCGCCTTGTTTCTCGGTAATGACTGTAATCTGGTGATCGTTATCAGTAGGCTGCGCCTGCGCTTGTTTGAACAAGTGTTGCGTATGCCTCATTATGAGCGTGACGTTCAACGGCTAAGGTTTATGAGGTCCTGGCTCTATATCTTAAAATGGGGTTAGAGTTTTAGTGTCGACCATTAACTTTTTTATGTTCTCCTTAAATAAAACCATGAATGATACTGGTGATGAGTAGTGGATATTCGAAATCTTCTTTTAGATCTATACGAGATAGCCGGAGATTAGAATTGTCCGATATAAGGGATCAGTAATTAATTTACTGGATGGAAGTGTACATCATACCTACCTGAATTACTTACACCAGCAACAGTTTACTTACAAATTGTGAGTCTACAATTTAGCACATGCGCAAGAATCAGACCTCAAAATTGAGTGTTTTCATAAGTAAATTGATATGGACTTCCAATGGAACCAGATGCAGCTGAATTCCAGTAGAACTATCATGCTTAGGTATAGGTCTGATCCCCTGGACGTACCAAAAGCATAGCACAAGAGGTATCCAGTGCGTTCCACTGGATATTTAAGACCCCTCTTATATTCTGAGGACGGCCACTGGGAGGTTTTTAGTCGGTAAGAGTCCAACAAACTTTTCTGCCTTCCCGAGACTATCCATAGATCACTAGGCTATCCATGAGGATTTAAAATGAGAAAAAGAAACGTTCTGAACTTGATTTTAGTGTCTGCAGGCGTAACAATTTTATATTTTGTAAAACGCAGCTATCATTATCAGAAAGTTATAGCTACCATGTTTGTTCAAGTGTCGTCTGTCGTTACGTAAACGTGACGTCGGCGTTAAGTTACAATTACAATGGCTACGCTGTGTTATGGCATTTTGTTTGTTTTATAATTTTTATTAATAATCTTGATGACGAGAGGTTTTTATTTGATATGGCAAAGGTATATAGGTACATACCTACGTGTGTATAACATGAATCGTTGATTTCGGAGTTATTTACGAAGACATTGGTTGTATTATTAAATGCTTTAAAGTTTGCTAATGATGATGTAGTTACTATGTGATAAAGTTCACTTTCTTTTCTTCATCAATATCTCGATTCAGGTTTACACTAAATTAAATTGTTATCTGTACTTCAGCAAACTGAAAAGAATGCAAAGAAAGATTTAAATGATAAGCATTGACTATTTAACCTTTTACAAACAAGCACAAAATAAACGAAGTACCAACAGTACCAAAAAAAGTAAAATCCTCCATCATAAATTACTAACGACGAGTCTACAAGCAGTATAATAATTTAGCCGTCAAGTGTATGCAGGTACTGATAATGCACACACACACACACTCACGCACACACACGAGGCCTAAAACAAACATTGCGACATGGATCCATTGTTTAAACAACGTTGTGACTAACACGGTGACTTTTTGTGCAGTGTGGTCTTTAGAATAGACCACCCTATTACTTCCTGTGTACGAGGGATTATAGAATTATTAATCAGGATTGGCATAGACGAAATATTTCCACATTTCTTTTACACAATTACATCAGGTGGCCCGTCGGCGTTTTCGCCAAGGTATCATATAAAAAAATGAGATTGTCTGGGAAAACCGTGTAGAGCGAATGATCTGCAGATTCATAAAAGCATAATACTGTGTTGAATGCCTACCTGCTAGAAGCGAACATGTTGCTCTTTTATTTACATTTACTTGCTAAAATCAGTCTTATTTGTCTATTGTCAAAATATATGAGGTATAGTTAGTTATAAGACCACCTGCATAGAATAATATTTCAGCTTGTTTAATTGTTGCGTCAACATACGTAGCATTTGTTTTCCAAGAAAACTGACATGGCAACTTATGTTGACGCTTTCCAAAAGTATTCTTTGGGAAGTCTACAAATAATTTACGGTCCGACTCACGAAATTCTTGATCATTTTCAGACATTGTTAAACTATCTGTAGCTATCAATTTATGTACAAACTTATGGCAGATAAGCCTGACATCTCACTTATGGCTTTAAATGTGATACGTTTCTATGAATGGCTGTAGGCCGATTGTACTAAAAAATACGGAACAAAATACAAAAAAGAAAGATTCACAAACTATTCATCAACAATAATAGTTATCCCCTTCATACGTTTTATTGGCCTTCAGTGGTGTCGGTATTGAAAAAGTGATTAAAATCCAGATCGTTTAGCATTCAGACAGAAATTGCATTTTTTTCGCGTTAATCCCCGAATTCGTTGTTAAGCCGCCTCGGTAATAATTCCGAATGCCAACAACGTGCCTCAATTGATTCTACGTAGGTTACTACAAGGGATGTGTGTTTAACGTTAGCATACATTGCTGGCTGTGAAACGGCGCGCGACTGTATCGTGCGTACTAAGCGAGCCGTGTAAACATAACAGTTTAACCACGGTAAAATGTCGAATTGGTGCGATGTGTCGCGTTAGCCGTAGCGGTGTTTATCGTTAGGGTTGTCAACTTACCATAAACTATTTAAATTACATTTTTGGGATATCAATTCGGCAAATAGCATTGCGATATTTTTAGATTGGATTGATATCGATGCTTTGTAGAAATAAAAACTGTACAGTTCTAAAAATATACTGCTTTCAAGCAAGCACAAAGAATTTCAAATATTCTGTAAAGTTTCTTTAACTAAATGCATTACAGCAGTTCTGCAATATTATATCACTGTTATTGCACCACAACTATTATGAAAACATTAATGACTAATGACCTACACTAAAGTACTAACGATATGGTTACGCCACTTTATGAAAACGTGTTTATTATTCGCTTAGAGTTATTAATGAGAAATAATAAATCCAACACGAAACAGTGCATAGAGTATTTAAAAATGACTTTTTGATGACTCCATCAACAAAACTTTTCAATTTTGTACCTGAATACTTTTTCTTATTAATGTTCAGTCTATTGTCTAAACTATCATGCTAAAAACTCATCAAATATGCTGTATAATGAATTGTCTTTACACTCTAAAAATAGTGAGGTATTAAAAACAATTCAAAGAATAAATGTTTTTAAACTTTCGCGATTTGTACACATTATAAAAATATAGAATCGGGTCTTATCGTGTAACAAACTTTAAGAGGCACAAAATACCTTTAATAATTCAAAGAATTTTGTGATTTTTGAACAACTTTCGTAGAAAAACTGTTCGAAATTCGCGTTTTTTTTAAATTATTTTCCAAACTAATATTTTTTTTTGTTTATACGGATATTGTTCCATACGATACCGAGTAACCCCACCAAATTCAAAGAGTCCATTTTTAACACCCTATAATATATCTCTAAAAAAGGATGCAATAATAATGATTACAAAAAAAAAGTCGTGTTCATCGCACCGAGTAAAACAAGCCACGTAACATTTTAAGCACCAAAATAAAACAATTCCCTCGTGACAACCCTAACCAGTCGTATTTAATCGGCAGCGCTCTGTGATGCATCTATTCTCTTTAATCTGTGCCATGACTGCTAAACTAGAAGCGACGACTAATTGTAACGATTCCAGCGCTCGCAGAGATTTCTAATTTATCGTGTAACAATGGGAATGGGCTGTTTCCCAGTATAGTATACGGTTGGAACTTTGGTTCAAATTGGATTTAGGATATTTTTTGGGACAGTACTTATAATGGTTTTTCATGATTGCTGCAGTGATAGCCTAGGTAAGTGTTCCGCAAAGTGTATGCCGCAGCACACCGGTGTACCATGGTCGTAAGTTGGTATGCCGGGGAAAAATGGCAAATTTTGTCAGAAATTTATGAAGATATATATCTACCTACTTTACACAGCGGTCCTATGGTGTACCTATAAAATTTCCAGATGGTGTACCTTGAACACAAAAACTTGGCGGAACACTGGCCAAGATTTGAACGTTTGCCTACCCCGCAGGAAGATCTGACACAGCACAAAGAGTCAGAAAATTTCGGCCGCTTGCGCGAATGTCTCCTGCGCATACACTTCGTACTAAAGCCCGCACGCCGCCAGGATACGGTAAATTCTGACAGTATGCGGTGTACTAGAGCCCGCACGCTGCCAGGATTCGTAAAATCCTGACAGTATGCGGTATACTAGAGCCTGCACGCTGCCAGGATCCGGCAAATTCTGACAGTATGCGGGGTCTACCATAAAATGTATGAGCAGAGTGCCTTCTGTCGTGCTTCAGAAATTTTCTGACGAGATTTTTTCTTGTAATGTGCGAAATCATGTGCCAGATTGCCATAATGTGCCATTTTTCTAGCACCTATAACGAATCCTGTGCGCCAAATCCTATGTCGGACCAGTCTATTAATTTTGTAATCTAAACTGCTATTAATTTGGTGTTCAATCAAGCGTATCGTAGTCCACTTTTTACGACAAGGCTCTTTGGAGTTCCTTTTGCTGGACACAACCTAACGAAATACGAACACATTTTAAACGTATTTATTAAGTGGAATGCAGAAGAATACAGTGGTACATAATTAGTCATTACGCAAATAATTCAATTAACGAATTACCTGCTTAACATTGCTGACCCAACATTACTTTAATTGTAATTCATGCGATGCGTACACGCATTAAGTTATATTAAGATTCTCTGCGTTTATACGGAAAGTGATAGAGTTACGTTTAAACTATTCTTAATTAATTATTTTATGTGCATTTGAGTGCATTGATGAAGATAAAAATTTATAATGTTTTTTTAGAAATAGAAATCTATATTTGCAAGAAACATAGTTATAGGATGTTACAGTATTTTTATAAATTTTAATTACATATTACTATATTATTTCATACGTAATATTATTTTATTGAATAACCAATTCATTTTTTTTTTCGATAAGTTTCTTTAAATCTATTTGCATGATTAGTAAAGACTGTATTACTGAACTTCGAAGTTTAAAATACCGATGTACTGTATTCATAAAGTTTAAAATTACGAATTACGTGAGTTAGAAAGTACGCTATTACGAATTACTTTATTCAGAATGTTCATCATTCCGATGTACGTTACTCCGAAAGTTTACTATTACGAATTACGTTCTTGAGAATGTTCATCATTCCGATGTACGGGACTCCGAAAGTTTACTATTACGAATTACGTCATTAAGAATGTTCATCATCGCGACGTACGGAACTCCGAAAGCTTACTATTGCGAATTACTAAATTTCGAATGTTCAACATCGAGATTCTGAGAGAGTATTTCGCTTTTCGATATCGACGATGTCGATGCAACAAAACGTTGCCATATTTTAAAATATTATATTTCACAGTCTATTTATTTAAGTATTTATTTTTTCTTGTATTTAATTTATTTGTATTGCTGTATTGCTGCACAGGTGGACGTCATCACGTCAACGCCGGCTTTCGCTGAAAACCAGCGCTGTGGCTCCGTCTTGCACGAGTCATAGCATTATGCTGAGCGATGGCCGTTTTGCGTAGATGTGACGCATATTTTTCCCAAGTTTCATTGTGGTTTTGTTTATAGTTTTTTTTTTGTTGTGTGTCATATCGGCGCAAATAAATATTTTTTCTTTCTTTCTTCTTTCTTTCTTTTATGTACTTATATATGTATAGATGTAAAGATAACTTAATTAAAATGTATTAAGTTCAGTTCATGTTAATTTTGTGTAACTAGCAAGGTAATAACTTGCCAGGGTTGCGGGCTTTGTTCGAAAGTTACCGCGGCCTTGGAACGCAAAGGGCATTAGGAGGAATACGGATGGGTTTTAGTCAGTAAGAGTCTGACACTCCCTTCCGCTCCTTCCGTAAGAAGTCAATTCATGATTTAACAACGTTAAAAAAAAGTAAAGCTATATAAGTATACAATTTTATAATTACAAATGAACTATAACAGTGTATGGCTACAGAAATTTAAAATCTTAATCTAAATAGGTAATAGTAGTTTAATAAATTTTAAATATGCCAATGTACCTAAATACTTTCTCAGAATGTCCATGATGAACATTCGAAATTTAGTAATTCGTAATAGTAAGCTTTCGGAGTTCCGTACATCGCGATGATGAACATTCTTAATGACGTAATTCGTAATAGTAAACTTTCGGAGTCCCGTACATCGGAATGATGAACATTCTCAAGAACGTAATTCGTAATAGTAAACTTTCGGAGTAACGTACATCGGAATGATGAACATTCTGAATAAAGTAATTCGTAATAGCGTACTTTCTAACTCACGTAATTCGTAATTTTAAACTTTATGAATACAGTACATCGGTATTTTAAACTTCGAAGTTCAGTAATACAGTCATTAGTAAATTCACTATTGTTATATTTTCCCATTGAGCAACGCGGCCACCGATGAGTCGGAGTATTTTTTAAATTAAGTTAATTTTCTCTATAAAATAAGCAAAATAAAATCGACTACAGTCAATTTCAATTTATCAACACCGTTAATGATATTGACTAACATTACTGTTTTATTTATGCATACGGGTAGTAATCGCTTTGAACCTACATTTTTCAGGTGACAATTTATTTCATACAAACTTGTTATTGCTACTTTAACAAACAATGTACATGTAATAGCAACTCAATGTAGGTGAAGAATAGACAGTCGCATTCTACCAAACAATGATAGCTTAGTGAAAGAAAGAAAGAAAGATAATAAGTTTATTTACTTATAGTGTAGAGATTAGGGTAAGATTAGAGTTGTTCCTAATGCTTGCCAGATTTTTGCTAAAAGATAATTGAGCTGAGAACTCTGGCAAAACTTAATTATGAAGAATCAATGTTCTATGAAAATCTGCACCCAATTAGTGGTGGATAGTGAAGATTCCAATCAGAACGTCATGCTGGATGATGATCTAAAGGTTCAACTACATTCACTGCATGTGCATAAAAATTGTGCAAAAGTTTGCGCAAACGGTATTGACGGTATTAACGGTATTGCCCGGTAAAGCGTTTTGCCGTCTTAAGGTCCGGCTACATGCAGTGATTTGCATGTGCATACAACTTGTGCAACGGTTTGCGTGAACGGTATTGACGGTATAAACGGTATTGCCCGGTATAGCGTTTTGCCGTCTTAATGTCCGGCTACATGTAGCAACTTACATGCGCAAACAGCTTATACAAACAGTACCGACAGTATTAACGGTACTGCGTGGTATACCGTTTTTCTATCTTAACGTACATGCTTACTTGTGCAAATTAGAATTTGTGCAATTAAACCTTAACAAGAACAAGCACTCCACAACGTCAGTAAGACTGGCTAAGACCTACATCAACAAAATGCTTCACTCATTACATATCAAAATGTTTACACCGCCGAAGTATTCTTTCGTCGTTCATTGTTTATTTATTTAACGCGACAGACGACGTTGATGCAAACATGCAGCAATGGAATGTGATTGTGATACAAAATTGTTTACTGATGTTGATACTGAGCCGTTTGTTTTGGAAGTGTGTTTGCTGACGACACAGCGTTGTTTTAGAGATGTGGAGACCGGCAAGTAGAGGTCCAGCTTCATTGTTATAAAGGCAGGTTTATACGAGCTCAGTACAGTAAGTCAGTCCAGCGCTGACTTGCAACTGACGTGTAGACACTAGTTTGAACCCAATCCTGTGCAGACTTCGCGCCCTCAAGTCAGTCCAGTTGACTAACCTAAAGCCTGATTTACACAGGATAAGTAACTGACTCCAAACTCGAGAATCAGTGCTAACCCGATATTTACCTAGTGTAAATTGATTTGGAGTTAGTACAGCGCTGTCGCGATCAATTTACGCTAGGTTAATATCAGGTCAACACTGACTTGTCTTGAGTTTGGAGTCAGTTACTTACCCTGTGTAAATCAGGCTTACCCGTCTATTTTCGGGCCCAATATCTTCCCCCGCCAGTCCAGTGCGTCTACATGAACCTAGTGACTGGGTCCAGTCACTGCCATCGTACTTTAGGCTGACAAAAACTAAGCAACATTGTAGTTAGGATGAAAGTAATTTCTTCTAACAGGTTTCTATATCTTACCAACCGTTATTGGTTAAAGTTACGCTTCTTTTGTCGGTTTTCGTAGTCTGGAACTCTGTATACCGTAGGCGTTGTAGTCTATCTCATCTGTTAGTTGTATCTGCTAGAAAAATTGACTACTCTAAGGTTCAATTTACACCGCCGCGGAATGGAATGGAAGCGACGAAATTGTACATAGCATAATGAACTTTATGTCAATTGTATAAAGTACAAACTAAATACGAGCCAAAAAAGGTCGCGCGTCTTCCGGGGAATCCTCGCGACAATTGACATAAAGTTCATTATGCTATGTACAATTTCGTCGCTTCCATTCCATTCCGCGGCAGTGTAAATTGAGCCTGAAGAGAAAAAAAACAGGACGGTTGACTGCACTAAATGCACTTATTCTTTACGTTATTTATTTAGGGTTTATCTAAAAAAATGCTCTGCCTCGTCAGTTTAACGTCTCCTTAGTGATAAGAAACAAAAAAAACTATTCCTTTCTTTGTTAACGTTTGTCTCTTGTTTAAATAAATTTAGATAGGATACTGCTCTAGACGCAGTTGATCGCTATTTGTTTTTAGCTGTAGCTACCGTTTGTTGTATGCAGCTACTGTCTTGATCGCTCGGCCGGCGATCGGTCGGTCGGTCGGCTCGTCCTATGGCTTGTCACTGTGCCTTGCGATGCTTAAGTGTGTCGAGGCATAAAAGTGTGTTTTTAGATGTCCTGCTTCTGATGCAGAACTTTTTCGATAAGGCTAATGGTTCCTTGTGATAAGAAACAAAAAAATTCTCGCTTTCTTTGTTAACTTTTGTCTGTTGTATAATAAATTTAGAAGGAAATTTTGGTTGGCCGTAGATGAGACACTGCTCCAGACGCAGTTGCTACTTGTTTTTAGCTGCAGCGATTTTTTTATTGTATGCAACTACTGTCTTGATCGCTCGAGTGACTGTCCTGTGGTTTGTCACTGTGCCTCGCAATGCCTGGCGATGCCTAAGTGTGTCGAGGCACAAAAGTTTGTCAATGCAGAACGTGTTCGATAAGCAGTTGTCGATAAATTCGGTTTGTTATCTCGTTTTGTCTACGATTCTAGTAACAAGAGAAAAATATATATCAAACCGAACCGTTTGACAACTGTCTTATCAAATGGTTCTGAATCAGGAGGCCGGCCGTTTATTGGCCCGTGTGTTGTCAGCATAAAGTGCCAAATCCACTGGCAATTATTTATTGCGCAAGTTTACTTCTGCAAGCGACTTTTAAACTGTGAACACCCGCAGCAAGTTTTACGAACTAAGCGAGCACTTGCTGCAATTATTTTCGCAATAAATTTGCTAGAGAATTTGTCGCTTTATTAATTTCGTATTGAAATGCAATTGCTGCGTAGCTTCAAGCAGGTATAATGTACCTATTGTGTAACCAAATTCATTGATTACGAAGCATTGTCGATTCGGAACGGATGAAGACTGCATGCCAAATAATGCCAATGACGTCACAGTTGAAAGATCAATTAGCAATTCAAATGAATTAGCAATATCAAATTGTCTTGCGAAGTTATGGGAAATAAGAAAGAGAAAGAAGACACACATATGAGTACAAGGAATTTGTTCAATGCCTGTTCCTATATCGAAAAGACGAATCGTTTTTCTTACCAATGGTAGTTCGTATTTGCAATGATCGTAATGATCGATAGAGAAGCCAATTTTAAATGCGGATGCCACTAATGGATGACAAGGTCTACTACGATACATTTTGAGACTACGCAGCATTATTTGCACCAGACGTACTAGTTGTAGTTTTGACTAATAACGGTCTGTAAGATGTAAACCGATCATTAATCTATAAGTATAAATAAAAATTAAATGCTATTCGTTGGTAAGCGCATAACTTGAGAACGGTTGTAACGATTTGGCAAACTTTTTTTGAAATTTTCTTCGTTGGCCAAATGAGATACTTATGGAAAAAAAAAACTGGAAGTTGCCTGGAATATTGGAAAAATAGAACGTTCTTTTTTATAGAATTTTGGACAGGACAACGACTGTTGAGTCAGCTAGTTAATAATATTTAAGCTGAAAACGATTGGTTTCGAGAAGCACTATTCACTATTTTCCTTGCTCTGTTAGATAACCTAAGTATTTAACTCATGTGTTATTATTCGCACATTCACCGTCTGCGAGAGCGTATTTCAAAAGTATACAAGGCCAGTACGCAGCCGCCCGAACTAATCGCGTATACTTCAGAATACACATTTGACGATCGAGCGTTCTAAACTATACATCAGTATTCCGCAATAATCGTGTATATTTTAGAATTGATAATTTCAAGCATTCGATTCTAAAATATACTTCACTAGTACCATCCAGCACGCAGTGCGTACTAATTGCGTATAATTGAATACCTGCGCCACCATGCTCTATTCTAAAGTAGCATTAGACGAATGCTGGAAAGTGATCAGCGAAACGAATCGTTTCTGGCACTCGCCGGCCGCTGCCGCGGCACCGCTCGCTTCGCTCGCTCGGCTCGTGCGTTGACTGGCCACAGTTCTAACCTAACCTAACCTACCTTTCACCTATCTGTTTGTCACTTTATTTCCTATCGCCGGGAACTTTGAAGTTGAAAGTAAAATTTTAAAGTTAGAATTATTAAAATTAAAGTAAACTATTAATTTTAAAGCTAAGCCTTTTTAAAGTGGGAACTAATAATTTTAAAGATCATTTATATACATCGCATAAGTTAAGTCGTATTTTAAGTGTTGTTTCCTAACAAAGCCGTTTGGAAAAGTTAAGTCACTTCTTAAATGTAACTGACACTGTATAGTTTTGAATCCGTTTTTTCACCCTGAACATTCTAAAGTATACGCGATCAGTACGCAAAATCTGTGTATATTTCAGAACCGAAGTTTCAATTTACAACATTCTAAAATATACGCGGCTAGTTTCATATGGATGCGTTCTGGCCTTGTATATTCTAGAAATACGCTCTGCGAGACGAAACAATTTAATAAAACATGATCTACTTGACGTATTCAGTGCCGTTTGACCTGATCAATCAACGGTACATTTCTGTTCAGTATAATTCAATTTTCATCTACGAGACTTCATTTTGTTTCCAGTTAATTATCGTTGTAGGTCTCCCACTTCGGCTGATCTGCACAACACCGTTTAGCCTAGGGCTGAAGCGATAACCCAGGCTTAATAAAATCCTTGTCAGCGGCCATACCATAGAAATATAATATATCTATGGGCCATACAAACTTCACAAGCCCAGGCTAACTAAACAATAGGTCAATGTTGTGACCGACTACACGCTCGATATTTATTGCGCAAATGCGTTAGGATGGCAAAACGTTTGCGCAAACGGTATTTTTATTACCGACATTACCGTTTTGTGCAAACATTTGCGCAAATCGCTCGCACATGTAAGTCGCTGTGTGTAGCCGAACCATTACAGTAGTTCACTTTTGGACTTACGTCCAGAAGATCTATCACCTCTCAAAAAGGAGATAATACCCATAATACACTGCGTTGCCGGGTTGTTGACCCTGATAAGAGATGAAGATGAAACTATCTTCAAGGAGTGCTGTTTATGGTGTTATTTCTCTACGGCAATGTTTTTTTACGTTCTATAGGGGTTAATTTGTTAGTTTATAAGTTGTAATAAGTTGCTCTATTTTTTATTATTATATAACGTAGATACGTTTGACTTTAGTCTTACCTGATGGTAGTCGCAGACAAGATCTAAGGTGGAGCACACGAATTCAAGTAGCAAAGATATAGAGGGACTCCCCTATGCCCCTATTTAATTATGTATGTAGGTACCTATCCAAATTTTTGTCTCAAAAAAAAGGAAGCTTAATTACTTCATGATTTTCAAAAGTTCCTGTAAATAGTCTAATTGAAATAAATGCTTTGACTTTATTTTTTTAAAGTTCGTTGCCCCTCTCTTAGTTTTCTCTTGTATCGTGGGTGCGTTTACAGACAAATCTCACATACACAAACGCCCAGACCCGAAACAACCATCTGTAGGTCATACAAATTTTTGTTCCGTGTGGGAATCGAACCCACCGCCCGTAGCGCAGAATCCAATCGCTTAGCTTCTGCACCAAACGTGTCGTCATGTCGTCAACTTCGATGAATTTATGCTATATAGTCACTAAAACCGAGTATTCAGTACATGCATGCAACTTAGTCTAGTCCAGGCATTGGAGTTTATGAAAACGCCTGCACGAATGCCGATGCTTGAGAAAGTTCGGCGCATCCTGGGAATTCACTACGGCATGAGCTATTCTAAAAAACAAGTCTAATCTTATCCAAAATACATGGTATTGACATTTCAACTAGACCAGTTCATGTCATCACTTCTACGATACATAGATCCGTCATCCACATCTCAATCACCGCTGGAGACCACCAGAGAGTTAAATATAACTAGCATTTGACAGCGAATAACTAATGTGCGTCTCGGCCGGTGTGATGTGTGCTGATGTTCCTATGAGGATAACACAAAAGGAGGAAACAAACAAGTTTATTTCAGTACGGACTTCAGTTAACAATAGTGTTATGTGATTTCAATGTGGTGTTATGTCTGTGTATTGAAATATTCATTTCGATTTCAAGTGTGTTTGGTGATTGGTATTTACTAGTGATGCCTCTTTTTTCGCGTTTGTATAGTCACACCTGATGCACAGTATATATACAATGTGTCCGGTCATGGACTAGCGATATTCCAGGTACTTGTCAACTATTTTAGTACTCAAATACACTATACACTAGGGTCCAAACCACTTCCATTTTTTTGTTGAGCTATTCTGTACGTGTGTACAAAAAAAGTCATATCTCTCAAAGTTTTGGTCCTACTGAGATAAAAGTAGACTTATTCGGAGGGCAACAATATTGTCTATCGTTTACATTACGGTACAATGGGTTCACATTTTCATAACTTTAAGATAGAGAATATCTCAACAAAAAAGCAAAATGGCTGCCAAATAGCGGGTAAGTGGATTGGACCCTAGTGTGTAGTGTATTTGTGTACAAGAATAGTTGCTATATAAGTACCTAGAATATCGCTAGTCCATAGCCAGACACACTGTATAAAGCTAAAGCAGTACCTCAACTGCATTTATAATCGCTTGAATTGACACACTCACATAGACACGCACTGCAACATGACCTCTAAGTGAGCTTCACAATGCACTCGTCACAGCTGTCATAGAGTACATTACAAAGAGTATATTATACTCAGTATACAGTGCGTGTGTGTGTGTGTGAGTGTGTCAATTCAGGCGATTATAAGTTTTTATTATTATAGTTGAGGTACTGCTTTATCTTATAAGCGTAGACAGGGTCTAAGATAGAGCATACGAATCCAAGTTACGGATATAGAGGGATTCCCTAAAGGTACTATTCCGAACTGGGGGTCTACTCCCTAAGCACGAAGTCCGTGGTTTCGGCCTTAGTTACGAGCGTTTCCTACTCCCTATCATCTACGGACATAAGATTATTTCGCGGCCCGAACTAAGAATGAATGACAACACAATTTGATAGTTGTCCCTACTACCGATGTGTTTTTGCCCGTCCGAAAAGTTGAACTTGACTCTTGTTTTGTTCACTCCTACGTTTCGGGCTACTTTCGGACGGGCAACTAACTTCGTTGACGGACTTAGGGAGTAGGCCCCCTGAGCTGCCAACGGCAACTGCCGCCAGCACGTGCAGCGGCTAGAGGTGACGCTGGTGTGGCGAGTGACGTGCGTGGTGCGACTTTGTGCAGTCGCTGCACGTGCTGGCGGCAGTTGCCGTTGGCAGCTCAGGGGGCCTACTCCCTAAGTCCGTCAACGAAGTTAGTTGCCCGTCCGAAAGTAGCCCGAAACGTAGGAGTGAACAAAACAAGAGTCAAGTTCAACTTTTCGGACGGGCAAAAACACATCGGTAGTAGGGACAACTATCAAATTGTGTTGTCATTCATTCTTAGTTCGGGCCGCGAAATAATCTTATGTCCGTAGATGATAGGGAGTAGGAAACGCTCGTAACTAAGGCCGAAACCACGGACTTCGTGCTTAGGGAGTAGACCCCCAGTTCGGAATAGTACCTTTATACCTCTCTGGCTCTCACATACATACAGAACAGAATAAACTGCTTGGCGCCGGAATTTAAGATAGCCAGGCGGACCGTATAAATTCTACCATCAAGTAAACATAATGGGCCTTTTTATCAAACGATGGAAGTCTGTACATTCTAAAGGGCTGATGCTTCGCGTTAAAATTTCCATGCTTTATGATTTCGCGCTAATTATAATCATTACTCCAAAATGGTTATCATTATCACCTATAATTGGGAGGTCGTTCTGCCTCCTGGCGGAATACCTATGTCATGAATAATGTTGCTATACAGAATTATAGTACATACCTACATTCGTCATTAGTGGAATTCGGATAGGTAATTTTATTATGAGAATTATTGTAGAAATCAGCTAACAGCCGATTTCAATAACCTATCCATCGACGGTTTACCTTAACAGAGATAGAAACATTTGACATTACTTCTATGGAGTTTATGTCAAATTTCTGTCTCTAGTAGGGGAAACCGCCCATAGACAGTTAGCCCATAGAAAGTAGAGGTCGCCCGCAGCTTTGGCCGCTTGGATGTCGTTTATCGCATAGATATTTCGCGGTTTTCGGGATAAAAGTAGCCTATATCCTTCTTTGAGTTCCAGACTATCTCTGTAGCAAGTTTCATCAAAATCGGTTCAGTGGTTTAGGCGTGAAAGCGTAACAGACAGACAGTTACTTTCGCATTTATAATATTAAGTAGGGATGACCCATAGTTGGGTTTTTAATATGATATACAATATATTCACGTCAGATTTCTAGTAATGACCAATTGACCACGGTAGCGATAAACCTTCCGACAACTCTACCGGACCATGTCAGTGAATAAATCTTACAGAAATAATTTACATCATTACTGTCTGCGACTCTATCAGAGTTATAAATCAGATCTTTATTAGATATCTGTGTCTTTGGTTAACAACGAGGTTTAGTGTATTCTCTATGCAAACTTTAACAAGAGATTATTTGTTTATGGCATATACTCTACCTAATATGAATACGTGATTCGTAGAAAAATGTTGGTGGTTTTTTGTTTGCATTAAATATTATATTTCAGTCAGAGTAAATTTTAGTACAGGTTAATGATAATGGAAATCGCTCCGCATCTTGAAATTAAGGTAAAATAAAATGTTTATTGGAAGCTAAAAATATTTGCCGATTCATACAAAACAAAATTAGTGAAATAATCATTAGCACTTTATTTTATTTAGTCTATTTCAATTATTCCTAACGATTTATCCGAAGACCGTCCTTGAGACGTTCGATTAGTATTCTTACAAAACGGCGGTTATTCCAAGAATTTGTATGAAAATTTACTAAAACATTGTCTTCGTCACTTTGCGCCAAGATCATAAATAGTGGTGTGACATAGGTATTGTTAGCGTTTCCCAGATGCGATAATTGCTACACCGATTAGGAATGACGGAATTCCCAATCGATTTTAAATATTGCAAGCACTTCCTTGTCAGATGTATGCTTTCATCATTGAATAAAAATAAACTTGAGACGTGATAACACACGAACAGTCAACCCAATTTACGTAAACATTAATTTAAATAAAATAAATTAAAACAAGAAAAGAGTTTTAAATGTTAAACGAAACTAATTATTAACAGTCCGTTCGAATTTTCTCGGAACGAGACAAAAAAAAAAGAAAATTAAAAATACAAATGTCACTTAATTTCCACTGAGTTATAATATCTTGCGTCAGCGGAGACGTATTGTTTTTCAGTCGGCATATCGGTCAATGTCAGACACGCTTTCCGTTACGAATGGGAAAAAAATTGCAGACGACGTACAAAAAAAGTGTAGTACGATTGCATCGTCATTCATAGAAGCAGCACTTTATGTCAAGGATAATCCCACAGAGCATAAAGGCAGACGTTACGACGATTTGAGCCGACATCCGACTGACAACACTACAATACACCGTGTATAAAGAATGAATGGGGGTAACTCCGAACCTGGCACATGGTAGGGGGTTGGGTTCGACGGCGGTAACCAGTAGGCGGCGCTGATGGGCGGATAGTTGCTGCCGCTCGTCCGAACCCCCGCCTTGCCGCGCGCGCCGCCCGCCTCACCACGCATCCTTAACACTACACAACACATTCACATCACATGCCGCGATCACGTCTGCATTCAACCGCGGCCGACACACAACTAAACGCGAACACTATCGGAGGTGCGCGGGCGCCGGCTCTGACGGTCGATCAGTCATTCCTCGTGGTGTTGTGTCACCTAAACTCCCCCCTCCCCCCCTTCAGTGGCTAATGAGCTCCGTCCTGGCGCGTCATACGGATTTCAATTGCATCGTATCTATTGTGTTCCAAGTTAACATTGTAGAGACGGTAAAGGCACCTACGCGAATAATAATCGCGCGTTTATTGGGACTAACGTTTATTGGGACTTAAGTGTTAACAATAAATGTAGAGTCCTCAGTGCAAAAGAGATAAAAGTAAAATTAGTATTGTGAAACAAAATGTCCATGAAATCGAAGATGAAAAATGAGTTTCAGGTACCTTTCCTCATAGTATCTACAAAGTAACATTAATATTCTAATGCACAGTACCTACATAATACATTTAATAATGTTTATGACTACAACAAAATTAATGTGCAACAACTTACTATTATAATTCAGAATACATTATTATTATCATTTGAAGATATAAAATTACTTGCATCTGAAAATGAAGCGTGTACATGAGTCAAGTTTATTTTGACAGGTGGATAGTACATAGCGTAGATATTTAGGTACCTACGCTAGACTGCATGCCATTTCACAATGGATGCCGAAATGTAAGGCAGCGTACAGACGATGAGTATTTTTGTCTTACGAACGACACTGATGCGCTTATATTTTTTATGCTATGTCTCATCATCAATAATTGCATTTCTGGAACTGAATGTACTTACTGATTTATTTGAAACATTGACTTCGTTGAAGGCCTCATCGGTCTAGTGGGCGACTGTTGAGCGTGAGGTCCTGGGTTCGCTCCCCAGGTCGGGCAAAGTGTTATTGGACTTTTCCGTGTGGAATTTCTCAGTAGCAGCCCGGGGTTTGAATTTGGCCCAATTGATGGCAATGGGCTCGCCCCCTATTACATGGGACTATTAACATAACGGAAAAATGAGGGTGTACTATACACCTCTGCCCAACCCTTTGGGAAATACAATCGTGATGATACGCTATGTTGTTACATAGTATGACAGAAACACAACATCTAAAGCTAAATAAACATTTACTTAGAGATTAAAAATATCTGACAATGATAAGATGATGGCCTAAAAATAATAAAATTTTAAAAAAAATATCTACCAAAATGACTAATAAACAGTTTATGAAGCTTTTCTATCAATCTCAACCGATCACCTGATTACACAAGACGCCGGATATAACAAATTGCGATTAAGTCGCGGCAAAAAAATCGAGTCATTTGCACGCTTCCCGATATCCGACACACACGAACACTGTGTCGCTCAGATGGAATACCGAACTAAGTGGGGACTCTAAAAATCGTCACGCATCCACTTTGAGTGGTGCTCGGAACGTGCTCTGTGTTCTAACGTGTGCATACTTACGGTTAAGGTGCTCCAGCGACGATTTGGTTTGACATTAACCGATATTATGTTAGGCTGGTTGACTCATTATGGTATGTTTAAGTGTTGGGATATCGTGGTTCAATTCGTTATGCCTAACCTTTTCATAACTATCTTGGGGTCAGCTTCCGTGTAACCAGGGGGTCTACTCCCTAACCACGACTTCCGTGGTTTCGGCCTTAGTTACGACCTGTCCACATCTCCACGTCACGACGTCGTCAACGTGGAACGGTGCGGTGACGTGGCACGGTGCGTTGACGTAACGTGCAAATTTACGTTACCGTATCGTAAAAATGCACGTCAGGTTCATTGTTAGATTTATCGTTGACCATGTAGATCCTGAATTTTAATAAGAGAAACAGTAAGGTATGGTTTTAAAGCTTTGGAGCACATTGACGGCGACTAACACGCAGGCGTGGAGAGCGCGGGCGGAGCGCATATACGTGTGCGCTTGCAGCTAGAGGCGGAACGTGTTACGATACGGTTACGGTAACGTAAATTTGCACGTTACGTCAACGCACCGTGCCACGTCACCGCACCGTTCCACGTTGTCGACGTCGTGACGTGGAGATGTGGACATGCCTTTACGAGCGTTTCCTACTCCCTATCACCTACGGACATACGATTATTTCGGGGCCCGAACTAAGAATGAACGACAACACGATTTGACAGTTGTCCCTACTACCGATGTGTTTATTGCCCGTCCGAAAAGTTGAACTTGACACTTGTTTTGTTCACTCCTACGTTTCGGGCTACTTTCGGACGGGCGACTAGGACTTAGGGAGTAAGCCCCCTGATGCGGCTGAATACGTATTTTACACGGAGCGACCGCCATCAGAGCTCCGCAACCCAGTAACTGGGAAATGCCGATATCTTAAAGTTAGATCGGTTGTCAGACTTTCGGGCTTCTGAGTACCCGTAACGACTATCATAGGTATTCGTATGACACCCGGGACCGACGGTTTAACGTGCTCTCCAAGGCATGGAGGGGTATCGATGTATTACGAACGGTCACCCATGGCAGGCAGTGCCGGCGTAAGGGCCACTGACACCCCGGGCGAAAATATTGTGGCGCCCACTTGAGGGAAGCACAGTTCTGAGGGTTTGCACCAGAAGAGGCAAAAGACTCCAACTTCAGACCTTGGCGCCCCCCAGAATTTGTCGCCCTGGGCCATCGCCCCATCACGCCCCCCCCCCCTAATGCCGGCACTGATGGCAGGCTGACCGCGGCAAGCGTAGCTTAACCTTGCAAATCATATGATCTGCGGGGTTGATAAATTAGCCATGACCCTCTTAGCGATACGTCTAGTGATAGGTATTATTATCTCCTTTATTCATTTAAAATCTTATCAATTACATTTTTAAATATACAGCGTGTCCCAGAAAGTAGTGTCAAGCGGAAGTCCAGAGGTAGAACATCCTTTGAGGTACCCAAATCACCCCCATGTATGTTCCGCGATTTTTTGTAGTTTTCGAGTTATGAATGTTTTTCATGTTTTTTAATCAAACTCGGACTATAGCGACATTTTTGATCATAGTGACGTGAATAGTTGAGATACATGAGTAGTTTTTTTTTCTAAATTAGCTGATTAGTGACCCTTTTGAATGCATAAACATTTGTAACCATAGATGTAACGAATGCCTTACAAAAAAATATTGAATTGTCATAAAGTAAAAATCTTGCATGTTTCTTAAATCTTTGTGGGTGATTTAAAAATAAATCTCCCTAAACTTTTTTTGTCAGATGTATTTTAAAAACTTATCCATTTTATCAACTATTTACCCTGTAAATTTCATCGAGCTATCTCTACGACATCACAATAAAAAATTCATTCAAAGCATACAATATCGAGAATTCCAGTTGTAAAAGGGTAAATGAAAAATTGATTAAAACTAACAAATAACGTCTTTTTAGTAACCCTCGACGCAAAAAGAGGGGTGTTTTTAAGTTTAACGTGTGTGTCTGTGTGTCTGTTTGTGACATCGTAGCTCCTAAACGGATTTTGATTTAGTTTTTTCTTTTGTTTGAAAAATGACTTTATCGAGAGTGTTCTTAGCTATGATTTCAGAAAATCTGTTCAGCCGTTTGAAGATCATCAGCTCTTTTCTGGTTGTCGAAAGGATATGAGCAACTTCTACTGGTCTGATCGTTTCGAAATTTACTATCCTGTGACTTCAATGATATTGATGACATGTTACAAGAAGAAGGTCATTACAACTTATCATAAACTTAAAGAATCAATAGGCACACAATACCTCTACTGTAAGTTGGGTATCATGCTGTTTCAGATGATGCTTGAGTATCTGATCAAGGTTACCATGTTATTGTAATATCATTGAAGTCACAGGATAGTAAATTTCAAATCGATCAGACCAGTAGAAGTTGCTCATATCCCTTCAACAACCAGAAAAGAGCTGATGATCTTCAAACGGCTGAACAGATTTTCTTGAATCATAGCTAAGAACACTCTCGATAAAGTCACCTTTCAAACAAAAGAAAAAACTAAATCAAAATCCGTTTAGGAGCTACGATGCCACAAACAGACACACAGACACACACGTTAAACTTAAAAACACCCCTCTTTTTGCGTCGAGGGTTACTAAAAAGACGTTATTTGTTAGTTTTAATCAATTTTTCATTCACCCTTTTACAACTGGAATTCTCGATATTGTATGCTTTGAATGAAATTTTTATTGTGATGTCGTAGAGATAGCTCGATGAAATTTATAGGGTAAATAGCTGATAAAATGGATAAGTTTTTAAAATACATCTGACAAAAAAAGTTTAGGGAGATTTATTTTTAAATCACCCACAAAGATTTAGGAAACATGCAAGATTTTAACTTTATGACAATCCAATATTTTTTTGTAAAGCATTCGTTACATCTATGGTTACAAATGTTTATGCATTCGAAAGGGTCACTAATCAGCTAATTTAGAAAAAAAAACTACTCATGTATCTCAACTATTCACGTCACTATGATCAAAAATGTCGTTATAGTCCGAGTTTGATTAAAAAACATGAAAAACATTCATAACTCGAAAACTACAAAAAATCGCGGAACATACATGGGGGTGATTTGGGTACCTCAAAGGATGTTCTATCTCTGGACTTCCGCTTGACACTACTTTCTGGGACACGCTGTATATATCAAGTAGAAAACAAACTAAAAAAAATGATATACAAGGTTAGTCAGAAAGAGGATACTAATCCGAAAGGGTCTTAAAGTACCCATAAAAATGAGTAACTTTTGTTCTACCACTTTCCCCAAAAGTTAATAGTTTAAGAGAAATAGCAGTTCAAAAATTACATAAAAATATGCCAAAATCTATCTATCCTCAGCTATGATCAGCTGTGTTTACATTTTAGGTCATATTTGGGGTCACGAATTATAATCTCCATTTTCTGAATTCGTAACTAAAGTAGGGACGAAGAATTTTCGAAAACACTAAAATAAAAATTATTTTACATGGAAATAAATATTACCGAATTTTGAAATTTTAACACTTGCTTTAAAACCGTCATCAGTGATAGTTTAAGTGGTCTGTGGATTAGTACCCCCTTTCCGACTAACCTTGTACATTTAAAAATATAAAAATAGGGGTCCACCGGCATCGGGAGCAGGATCCAAGCTACCGGTGATTAGGGCTCCAGGAGGAGGACTGCTTTTTGCATCAGGCCCTTGATCCAGCCACTTAACGAGAGCCTCTTGAGGTGTTGGTCGAGGCTCTTGGCCATTAGGCCATTGGCCGTTACGACTATCGGCACACTGGTTGCCGAATCCACATGTTGACAACCTCGTGTGCTAAGCCAAGTTATATGGATATCAATTTATTTATTTTTTTACTTCTTTGTGTCCACGTTAAACAATAGGTAATAAAGGTTTTTACTCAGATTTTCCTTATTTACTCGAATCGATGGTTAAACTGCATCTCGTCGATGCGCAAGCGCCTCTAGGGATTGGCTCGCACGATTAATGTTAGGATAGCGAACTAATCCATCCGATGCTTTATTAATAGAACAAACATGCTATTGTTTGCATACTAGCGGCTACATTTTGTTTTATTCGTGTTTAGTAGATCTTTATTGTTGGATTATAGATTTATGTCGCTGAATTCCAACATTTTTTTAAGTGTCGTAAACAATTTCTCGCAAATGATATCAGAAGATTAGCATCTTCACGCAAAATCTTTATTGTTGAAGCATCTTATAAAGATTTGGAATGCATCTCTTTTGACAAAAATACTTTTCCTAATTATCAAGACTTAGGAATTAGGAAGGATATTTTCGAGATCTGAAACGTATCTTATGCGTGAATTAGGTAGGTAATCGTTGTATTCTTGGCATATACATATACATGGGGGTAATTTCAGATGGGGCAATAAGGGCAGCTGCCTTAACCACATTAACCATTGTAGCTACAGGAAAACATTCTTAGGAGACAGGCCATATTTTTTGAAAATATTTCGAACTCCGTTAATAGATATTGTTTTTTTTCCATATCTTAAAAAATGCTTGTTCTTCTGCGTAAGTTTTATAAGAGACATTTCTCCGAAAACTGTTTTTTTAAATGATACCCTTCTAAAAACGCATACAAGTAATGTATGCGCTTAGCTAAACTAATTAGACATTCAGAAAAATCAAAATGTTATTTCATGCACATTTCAAATATCAATCTAATGATTTCAAATGTGTTTATGAGTTAGTCAGTCAGTAATGTCAAACGGTATACACAAGCATTACAAAAGCGTGTAGGCATATCACAATGTATCGATCCCACGTGTGCTGATTTTGTAAAGGTAATGACACATTACTGATTGCAATACGCATGTACGCAGGTATAAAGTACACAGAATAAGAGTTATTTTTTCTTATTAATTGTTAATGAGGTTCGATTACCAGCAATTATTTATAATTTATTATAATTATTTATATTTACCGCATTATTTTATATCCCTACTTATATTATAATTGCGAAAGTAACTCTGTCTGTTACGCTTTTTGCCTAAACCGCTGAACCGAATTTGATGAAACTTGGTACAAAGATAGTGTGGAATCTGGAGAAGGACATAGGCTACTTCTGTGCTGAAAACGAGCGATAAGACATCCACGCGGGCCAGACCACGAGCGACTTCTAGTAAGCCATACGTTATCTCGTCTCGGCACAAGAAAATCCGACGGCAAGATTATCTCGCGCTGCGCATCTTAGCCCGGGTCATCTCGGCTCGAGATAATACGACGACAAAACTATGTCGCACTGTGCATGTTAGCCCGGCTGAAGAAGGTAGCTGGGATAGACTGGATGCGCTCCGTCTACGGAAGATCGATTGTTGTGGTGCAAATGACAGGCTTATTTCCAGCAGTAGACTTTATCAAGTTGATAAAATCATACTAATACGAGTACTACTGACCACGCATGGCTCAATAAGTTGAACGAGGCTAAAGATAGTCTAGACACAGTTTATCGCTATTTATACTGTTGCAGTTATCGTTTGGTATATCGCCTGCAGCTAAAAACAAATGGTGATCGACTACGTCTCGAGCAACTGAATGACCCATGCCCGGTAAGTCTAATATGGTCTTAAATATGCGCAATGGAAAATTCTCCATAATAGAGTTAGACTGTATTTTCTCACGGCAGACTGCATTATATTGCATTTTACCATGAGACTGAAGAATTTTTATTTGAACCTCACGAAAATGCTATAAAAATTACAGGACGCGTCATCATGAATTGCAACAACAATAACTGACGTATAATTTAAAAGCCTAGCGAACAAGCTCTGCGTAGAATTAATTACAGAAAAGAACGCGTACTGTCAGCTGTGAGGATATAAACTAACTAGCTTTCGCCCGCAGCTTCGCTTGCGTGAAATTTTGAACCCGTTAAGTGACGATTTTCCGTACAAACTTTCATCCTCTATTTATCTCCCTTAGGGGTTGAATTTCGAAAAAATCCTTCTTAGTGGATGCCTACGTTACAAAAGGAACCTACTGTCAAAATTTCAAGTTTCTAACCCCAACGGTTTAGGCTGTGCGTTGATAGATCAGTCAGTCAGTCAGCTTCTCCTTTTATATGTATAGATGAGGTATAAATCATTAAGGCTGCACTCTTCATAAGACGTGTACAATAATAACATATACATACAGTTTCATTTAATAAGTAGATGTTAACAGGCGTGATGACAAAATTTAGCAGACATAATGCTCATGTTTGTCCGTCAGGCGACCTCAACGGATATACTGTCGCGTGTATCACTACCTTATAATGGCTAGACACGCTCAGGTATAAAGATATAGTCTGTACAGTTAAGTACACACATCAAAAGTGTCTAGGGATCAACATATATTTTTGCAATAACTTTTCTCCTGATTGATATTAATTAAAATTTTCTTTAAGGATTCATCAAATAAAGTGTTTTCGTTTGTCACAGTAACGATAAACCAAGTCACCTTTGCATTAATAAAGAAATTTGCCATTTTCCTAATAAAGGGATTTTTGACATTTGAACCACTAACACAAAAGTTCGAAAAAAAGACTGAAATAACAGTTTTCTTTAAAATTTTATTGGGTAACTTAAACAATTAATAATCCGTGTTTCTACCGCGAACACTAACAACACAAGAACATCGGTTTGGCATACTCAAAATGAGTTCATCCAAATCACGCTGTGGAATGGCCGCCCATGTTCGTTGCAACAACAAAAAAAGGTCTTCTTGCGACTGGATACCCTCCATATTCGGCAGAGCTCTTCTCTGTAGCATATCCCATGCATGCTCAATCGGGTTCAAGTCTGGCGACTGAGCAGGCCAGGGCAGGACATTGATGTTAGCTGCGGCGAGAGTCTGTCTTACAACTCTTGCGGTGTGCGGTCGTGCATTATCATGCATTAACTGAAATAAGGGACCGATTTGCGCTTGTAGAGGAACGATGACGTCTGATACAATCGTCTCAGCATAAATTTGAGCGTTGAGGTTGCCTCTGATCCAAATCAACTCAGTTCTTCCGCCGATCCAAATACCCGCCCATACCATGATGGTTCCACCACTATAAGGATGGACTTCCTGGCAGGATTTTAATCGCTGTTGGCGTCCAGGGGTTCTCCAGTGTCGTATACGTCTTGTATCCGGTCTCATACCAAAACGAGACTCATCAGAAAAGCACACGAAACGCCATTGTTCTTCTGCCCAATTTCTGTGTCCAAGAGCCCATTGATATCGAATCCTACGATTGTGCATTGCTATAGGTGGTACCCGTAGCGGTCTTCGGGAATGAAGGTTCACTTCATGCAAGCGGTTTCTGACTGTTTGGTCGCTAATTAAGTTCCCTGAAGAGTGATGAAGCCTCACGGCTAACATCATGGCGGTTATTGTTGGAGCTCTTCGAGTTAAGATTTGAATGTATCGGTCTTGTCTCCGTGTGGTGCAGCGATACCGTCCTCCATGGCGCTCAGCCACGGTACCAGTGCTTCGGTAACGTGTCCAAAGTCGACTGATAACACTCTGACTTGTATTCAGAGCTAAAGCCACAGTACGTTGCCGGGAACCAGCTTCTATCATTCCCACGGCTCTGAGCATTTCTTCCCTGCTTAAATGACGTCGCCGCTCCATAATAACGTTGGTTTTAATCAGTAGTAGGGAAACAGTAGCACTAATAATGTCTTCAATGCGTTGTATGTTTTTATAGGGAAAATATTGACAGCTGATTTTCATCTTTTACTCGAATTTGATTCACAGTTCCTGATTCAAATTATGAAATGCACCAAAAAGGATCCATATAAATTTATAAAATCATAAATTTATTACAAAGCCACATCTCAATCTCAAGAAATCCGCATAAAAATGCTTGATCCCTAGACACTTTTGATGTGTGTAGTAAGTGTAAGAGTATCTGCAATTTTTTGTCACCTTTATGCTCCGTATTTTTCAGCTTAGTGCACACGGAAAAAGATACGATAATATATGGAAACTACTATATTAAGGGGGTGTTTCACCAACCTATCATGTTCGTTAAGCTAATTCAGTCTCTAAGCTTTTTAATAGCTAACATTTGCATTTCACAAACATATCAATAGTGAGGTGATAATGACAACATTATTGAACACATAAATGTCATATTTATAGGTCATATTTACCTTATCTGGTCAATAGTTACAGACTACTTATTGATAGGTTGGCGAAATATCCTCTCTGTACTTATATGATAATATTTAAATAAAAACATATGATAAAACTTGTATCTGCAGATATTTCTTTATTCATATTTAGTATAAATCTGGCAGAATCTGTAGATATCGGTCGGTATCTTTTTTAAACTCAAACTCAAAACTCATTTATTCAAAATAGACTAGAATTACTTAGTTCTTTTTGAACGTTAGTTTTACAATATTATAGACATCCCACAAAAAGCCCTCCCTTCACCGCTTCCTAGTGTTTTTGCTGTGAAGAAGAAACGGCGCAACAAACTCCCCAGCAACACAGATATGTCTGTCAAGTGAATAAATTAATTGACTCTATACAACAAAAATCATCAAATTTTTTACAATAATAAAATTATGCAATTACAGGTAAAAACAAATTAAAAATAAAGTATATAAATCAATTCAAATCTTTAGATACTTTACGATAAAATGTATATTCTCTGCACCGTGTGTGATAGTCTTAACGGGTATATCTGTCAGATAAACCGTTGCGTATGGCTATCTCATATGTAATCTGTGCTTTATGCGGCTACTAGAGTGGATAAGCGGCGACACAGCACGCACGTGGTTCCGTGTCTCGTTCACACATATCAGGTGAGTGAAATACTATACGTTTGTCTTGGAGTGAAATATTTGAGATGACAGTGTTGTTTGTTTAACTGAGTTAACATTTATTATTTATACTTTTAGAGAACGAAAATTTACCTGTTTTCGTTGACAAATATTTTTTTCTGTAGTGTCTGTCTATTCTAGTTTTATCATAGCTAAGCAAATATTACTCAGATCTTACTAATTCAGACAAAGAGAACTAAAACCGTCGAAATCATTAATGTAGATACGAGTTTGTTTATAAAATAATTTATAAATGAAATCCGACTCTATACAAAATTTTGTGCGAAAGTTGAAAAAAAAAAAGAAATACATACCTACGTAATTTAGGTATGAGAACCGATAACAGAGTTCTCAATCTGACCGCTGACGATACTAAGATTAACAGAAAAACAAGGTAACCTAAGTTGTAAAATAAAAAAAAGCCATTTATAAAATATCAAAGATCGATACGTTCAACACTATTTCTGCGTACAATCTGCGTATTCGTTGTCGTATCACACGATAGTATGTCCCAACCTTAACCCAATAGGTGGGTAACTGTTGAATCAATTTGTCATGCGTTCCGTATGCAGTCCTTGAGCATAGCCTTATCGATATTTAGCTAAACATCGCCAAAGTCAACACCACGTCCTATACCGTCACGCTTGTATAACTTGAAGGGGTAAGCAGAGATGAAGGCATTTTGCCGATAAATAAGTGGCATTAGCGAGATTATTTTCTATAGTTTGCACGGCTGGGCTGCTACTGGGATTTATAATAACATAACATCACACGCCTGTTTTCCCATGTAATAGGAGCGAGCCTATTGCCATCAACCGAGCACAAATCCAGACTAAAGAAATTCCACACGGAAAACCCAATAATACTTTGCCCGACCTGGGGATCGAACCCAGGACCTCACGCGCCTCTGTCGCACTTGACCACTAGACTATCGAGGCAGTCAAATCATCGAGGATTTATTAATAGTAATACTGGGCTGTCATTGTCCCACTGCTGGGCAAAGATCTATTCTCACATTCAAAGTTATTATGGCGATCTACGGTTAATTAATTTATTTTATTAAGAATTCTTTTCCAGAGCTATTTTATATCACCTTTGTATCACCTTATGTAAACTTAGTTGGCAAATAAATATCTTTGAATCTTTGAGAACTGACGAGTATTGATCATAGTGCTGGCTATGGTTTCTACGCTATGGGCAGCGGTATCGATTCTCGCACTGAACAAATATTTGTATAGCCTACAGACTGATAGTCCATTTGATGATTTGTGTTGGTAAACGCAACCACGACGCAAAAGAAATGATTACGAGGCAAAGTAAAAGAAAAATATATTTACGTCAATCAAGTACAATGCATAAACTCACGCCTTTTTCCCATGGGGATAGGCAGAAACTATAGAACGCCACATGCTACAATCCTTACACACTCCTTTCGCTTAGTCCACGGTCACAGATCTTGTCATACTCGCACGCCCAGTTGGAAGTACTATGCACCTGTTCTTTTTGAAGAACATCACCAATGACATCGATGTGTGTCCTTCTAGGGCGTCTTCTTCTGGTAAAATAATGTGAAGATAAGGAAGATTAACTATCCTAACTTCCTAATCCTAACTAATATTATAAATGCGAAAGTAAGTATGTTTGTTTGTTACCTTTTCACGCCTATACCACTGAACCGATCATCCTGAAATTTTGCATATACGTTGTCAGGTGTACAGAAACGGACATAGGGTATCTTTTATCCCGAAAAAAAGTACTGTTCCCGAGGAAAACAACAATAACTTTAATATTTGGCGCCACGTGTCTTTCGAATCGTGATTGAATTATATTATTGTTATGGAAAATTTAGTAGTGTGTTAAGAGATGATTGTCAAATTCTAAATTCATTCAAGTCATTGGCAAAAGCTAGTCACTCATAAAGTCATAACAAAAATAAAACTGCTATCAGTCTAATATTCATTAACTTCGGTTCTATTAAAACTATCAACATACAGTTTCATCGTTTTTTGCGTCATCGACCTTGGTACACTAACGTTTTGTGCAAACTATACTTACAATATTGGCCGACTATTTTTTTTCAGTGTAAATGACCGGGTCAAAGTCAATATTGCTAAAGAAGACGATGATTTTTTTGTACAAAAACGTTAGAAAGTTTATTGATGACCGAAACTGTGCAACGTAGGTCAATATAAGGTCTTATTTTAAAAATCCACAATGTTTTGCATAACTACCACATAATAATAAATTAAGATGGTAAAAACAAAAATTCTGTAAAAAAATATTTTTTTCGATTGAATCAATTAATTTACTGGTTCTTTTAGGTGTACTAACATCTGTACACGCTACCATTTTCTTGCTAGATGCACGGATGTTATTTCAACTGAGAGCCAGTAAGTAATGAAATGATTTACTAAGATATAAAAAAAATGGCAAAAAATACAACTGATTTCATTTTTACTAATACCTAAATTATCTGCAGCATTCACTAAGATGCCTATAGATAAGGGCGATGATCTACGATGACTTTATAACGATACATTAGCAGGTTTAGTGAACGCGCGACTACATTGCTGCATGCGGTCGCCCGGGAGTGAAAAGCTCGGGAATGGATTTTGGTCATTGCACGATTCATGTGGGCTTCACGCGAACAAGTCCCGGGCTAAAGCTAGTTAATTATTTTTATTACGAATAATAGTAGGTACCTATATAATAAAGGATTAACTTAAATGCCTTCAACTAATTCCGCATAGATCGGCTCTCTTATTTAGTACCAATAGATAGGTATGACGTGATAAAATAAAATTGTCCAAAATTGCATTCCCGAGCTTTTCACTCCCGGGCGACGATGTGGTCGCTCGTCGCATTGGCAAAGCGCGAAAGAAGCGATCGAATAAAAAAAATAGTATTTTTTTATTTGATCGAATATTTCATTGCCTTGCATAAATTAATTGGCATGGAATGACGACGGCTACGACTAGCGCTATAGCGCTCTGCGGAGTCAGCTAACTCGGGGCGCTAAAATAACTCGCGTCAAGAAAACCAGGAACTAACAAAGAAAAGTTGTTTCTCTAAAAATCATTCTGAGTCACGAGTAGATTGTGGCGGCATCTATCCACGCCACATGCGAACTATCCTGCATCGCGATGTCAAGATTCGACACGCAGATAGTATATTTACAACCTCCCAACATCAACCGTTGGGCAGTAGCCCACCAGGCACAAGACTCCGCCTGGTTGGAGGATCCTCCCTTTGGTTGGAGGAACACCACACCTCGTTCCTCCACAAGATCACGAGGTTTGAAGGAATTACACGAACTAAGATAGGTACACACTATATTTCTACTGTCATACGTATAATGTGAAAATGACTTACCATTTCTGTTTTCACTGTCAGCCGGCTTCATCTGAATAGGGTGGTGCATCTGTTGAAGAAAGAGAACAAAAAGTTAATTGGTTGTTTTTAATTAGGTACTTAAATATAATTAAGCAGATATAACACTTTGCAGAAACTGGAGAGAACATAATTGCTATAATTAAAGACTTTAATTGTACTAATCCGTTGAAGGTACGGATCTTAATAAAACTAAATGTTAGCTTTAGCGACAGTTGTCATACTTTAGATTAAGAAATGGTGTTAAAGAGTATTTAAGGTAAGACAAACTGATCCCACGTATGCCACGTATGCGATGCATTATGGCATCGGAGCAACTGACAATGCAAAAAAAAAAAACTGTGAAAGTACATGATAAGAGAAACATAAATACTTGTTATACGTTGCATTGCATATGACACGTCTGTGGGTCTACTCCCTAAGCACGAAGTCCGTGGTTTCGGCCTTAGTTACGAGCTTTCCTACTCCCTATCACCAACGGACATACGATTACACGATTTGACAGTTGTCCCTACTACCGATGTGTTTTTGCCCGTCCGAAAAATTGAACTTGACCCTTGTTTTGTTCACTCCTACGTTTCTAGCTACTTTCGGACGGGCGACTAACTTCGTTAACGGACTTAGAGAGTAGGCCCCCTGTTTACGAATCATTTGCTAAAAGATATATACAGGTTGTCCCGAAATTCAATGTAAAGCCGGGAACAAAAATGATAGGGTAGTTTATGACAGTTCAGATTTTTTTAAAGTAAATTCTTTTCTATTGTCAAAGACACCATGGGTAAAATTTTATCTCATGAACCTAAACAAAAAATGTGTTTTTAAAAAAAGTATACAACTTCATATTTTTTTCTGAACAGTTTCTATTTGCCCTATGATTTGTTCCCGGCTTGACATAGAGTTTCGTGACACCCTAGAAGAAAACGATTGTACGCACGGCTACAGATCAACCTATACATTTCCAGTATAAGCTGATCTCGCATTGTATAGGATTTCCTTACAATGAGAGGTCAGTGTAAACTGGAAATGTACAGCTTGATGTGTAGCTGTGTGTACTGTCAGTTTCCCAGATGTCATAATCCATCGCACACGTTGCACACGTGGGATCACTTTGTCTCTAACTTTATTCTGAAGGTATAAACTGAGTTAATAGTTTTTTCCTTTATCTATATTTCAACGCTATAAAGGGTCCAGTGGAAATCGAGCCTTAGAATATGCGAAAAATATAGCTTCATTAAAAAATATTTTCTAACTCAATTCTTAAAATATGAAGATGTGACAGTAAAATACTTTAATATTAATATGAGTAAACATAATCATTAATGAAATGGTCGGCGTGTATGCATCGGCGATAGAACTCAAACAATGTTAACCCCATTAGAATGATTAACAGCATATCGGTCGACGACATTAATTCGGCGTTGAGCACCAATACAACTCAAAAGATACATACAGAAATTCCACTCAATACAGATGGGTAAAAGCTTGCACAACATTCCAAAGGCTATCAGATAAAACCAAACTAAAGTTCGTTTCAAAATCCCTGAGACTGAAATGACATGCGCGAAACGTTGAAAAAAATGTTCCTAAAATTAACAGGTTTCACATTTCCGCCTATTAATTTTGTCTTCGCGATTTTGAAACGAACTTTATAGCAGTCGCGATTACTCATCTTTTTTCCGTTTTAAGGTGTTTTAAGTAAACATTTTGGAAAATTGACCTTTTAAGAAGTCAGCCTTCAGGGAAGTGGTCCATCTAAGTGGACCTTTCGGAACTGCAGGCTTTCTATCTTTAGAATTTTGGACTGCATGTAATCATACTATGGACCCGTAAGTCTATTGCTGAACACTGGCCTAATAAAATATAGCCGTATTTAACCAAGCCTGACATATAAATTGAAAATCACAATATGGAGTTTAAATGCAGAGAGCACAAGAAAGGATGCTGCTGAGCTCTTGTACTACTATTGAGCTTCTGTCAAAAACCTACATTAATTCAGAGATTTTAGACTGA
Source organism: Amphipyra tragopoginis (assembly GCA_905220435.1). Lineage (NCBI taxonomy): Eukaryota > Metazoa > Arthropoda > Insecta > Lepidoptera > Noctuidae > Amphipyra > Amphipyra tragopoginis. Next base: position 24,783,131 of record HG991995.1, on the reverse strand, counting down.
GATCGGTTATTAATATCAGCCGTAAGTCGCTTTAATTGACATCCCAGAAAAGAGATTTATTACCATCAGCGAGGTCTAAGCTGAGCTTTGCATTTGTGTGAGAATGAATACAGACGCGTCCTTTGCTTGGTTTAAACCAGTTTATACAGCTTTTTGACAATCGATTCTATGTGCACTCACACAAATGCAAGGCTCAGCTTACGCCTCGCCAGTTGTAATATTTTGTTTCCTTCGGCGTCTATGTGCGCGTGAGTTTATCACCGTGCGTTAAACACAGTGCACCTTCTGCGCAACACTGCATTGCGAGACATACGAATTATTTATATGTAGGTGTGCAAACAATCCCAAACTATTTTAATTATTCGTAAACATTGGTCGAGCATCACGTCGCGACGCGCAGTTCTGTCACAGTCACAGTATGTATTGTTGTTTCGATTGCGTGTGTATGTGTTGTGTATTTGTTTATCGACTCAAGCTTGTTTTGAATTTAATATGTGTATTCAATATTAGTTGTCTCAACACTACATATTTAGAACCACATTGAAGTGCATTATGTTTACGATTAAAAGCCGAATTGCCAAGTTGGTTATTTTTATTGAAAGCCTAAAATTCCCAGTGCCAGTCTTTTATGCTGCGTGTATTTCCCGAAGGGTTGGGCAGAGCTGGTTTAGAATGCACCCTCATTTCGCCGTTATGTTTCAAGTCCCATGTAATAGGGGGCTAGCCTATTGCCATCAACCAGGCATAAATCCAGACTCCGAGCTGTTACGGAGAAATGCCACACGGAAAAACACAATAACACTTTGCCCGACCTGGGGATCGAACCCAGGACCTGGCACTCAGTAGTCGCGCGACATATACCAACGAGGCAGTCGATGTTATTAATAATATGATGTAATACATTAATATTGACATAGACTTGCCACTAATTAAATATCTATTGCAACTTTTATCTACCGTTTGTCAGTCGTAGTATGGCAACCTTTACGAATGGTTACTCGTCGATTGCTACCGACCGTAACCTATACATTGGCGTCCAACCGATGTTTAAATACATTAATCGTTTATTTCGACTAAGTGATTTAGTATCGATTGAAGTGATTTGATGGTGAAGCGATTTATCGTTACTTCGCTTTAGATTGATAGCTATCAAGGAATTGGGGGAAACCGGATTGTACTAAGTAAGTCGAAAATCTATCTATTAATGGTTGATTACTGCCTCGTTGGTGTAGAAGTCGCAAGTGCAATTGCGGAGCGTGAGGTCCTGGGTTCAATCCCCAGGTCGGGCAGGGTTTATTGGGTTTTTCCGTGTGGGACTTCTCAGTAGCAGCCCGGAGTCTGGATTTGTGACCCGTTGATGGCAATAGGCTCGCCCTCTATTACATGGGACGTAAACATAACGGCGAAATGAGGGTGTACTGTGTACAGTACACCCCCTCATTGTCATTAGTCATGATGTTTGCATTGTCAGTTGCCCAGATGTCATAATGCATCGTATACGTTGCAAACGTGGGATCAGTTTGTCTCTACCTTAAGAAACAGACTTGTTATACGTTGTATTGCATATGAAAATACTGATTTTAAATCATTTCTTTTTTAACCGACTTCAAAAAGGATGAGGTTCTCAATTCGGATGTTTATATTTTTTTGTTTATTTTTTAATTTATGTTCGAGCATAACTCCGTCGTTTATAAACGGATTTACAAAATTCTTTTTTTGTTTGAAAGAGTTTTCTTTCGAAATGGTTCCATTTAAATTTGGTGAAGATCTGATGAAGACCCTCGGAGATTCAATGGAAAACAGCCAATTACCCGAGATTGCTGTAATTGCATGTTTGTGTATTGTTATTGCCAATAAAAATAGAAAAATAAAATAACTTTAAAAAAAAAGTAAAAAACCGACTTCAAAAATAAATAAAAAGAGTTAAATAATTACCATATTATAAAACTAACAGTTTCAGAAGTCGGTGCCTTCAATTATGTTCAGTGTAAAATTGCACCGACTTCTAAAACTGTTAGTTTTATAATATGGTAATTATTTAACTCTTTTTAATTTTTTTTGAAGTCGGATTTTCCTTTTTTTATATAGAAAATGTTTGTATTGTCAGTTGCCCAGATGTCATAATGCATCGCATACGTTGTATACGTGGGATCAGTTTGTCTCTACCTTTAAGCCCAGCGCAGACGAGGGACAGACTTCCGCGTACTTTGTGTCCGTGAAAATAAAACACCTACGCGAGACTTTTAGTTCGTCGTGTGCGTTATGCCGTATATGCGACACTGTTTTATTTTCACGGACAAAAAAGTATGCCGAGGACTGTACCTATGTAGTATGCGCTGGGCTTTACTGTCATTCTTTTTGTTGCATCACTAAACATTTGTAACCGATCTGAATTTTGTTCATTATCATCATATCAGATGGAATACGTCCACTGTCACACATAATGCCTTCTCCATGGATATTTGACGACACGATTGGTGCAGGGGCTGAGCGATTGGCTTCTGCGCTACGGGTCGTGGGTTCAATTCCCGCACGGAACAAAAATTTGTAAGGCTTATAGACAATTGTTTTGGGTTTGGGCGTTTGCGTATGTGAGATTTGTGTCTGTAAACGCAACCACGATACAGGAAAAATGTTAGAGTGGGGCCAAAGTTTTCATTAAAAACAAAAAAATATGGCATCATCATTACAGCATCACGTTGTCTACATTCGCACGAATTTTACGTCAAAATTGTGTACTGTAGTGTGTGTATTCAGGTATTTTTATGAAGCAGGAAATTACAGCAGCCGGCTTCTTTAAAACCATTTTTTTAAATTTCTTTAACCTGTTGGCCGCTACAGTCATGTAGACTTGACAAAGCAAAATGTGTCCAGCACGCCACGGTCACGACTACATGACAGATTTAAAGGATGAAATCGTAGCTTGGCGCCGAGAGCATGCTCTTGCTTTTTTGTCGAGGCGGTCAAAGGGTTAATTTTTGTTTTTTAAACCCAAACTTTTTGACAGTTTTCTTAAACGAAAGCTGTCAAAATATTTGGTTTTGTTTTTGCTGTTAAACAATTTGACAGTTATTACGACAGCTGTACCGAAACAGTCAAGTTTTCTGCTTCAAAAAACTACCTGGTTTAGCTTCCTATTGTAACGAAAAGTGTTCAACTTCTGATAAAATAACACAGTACTTCAAGAACAACAAGAGAGTGGCGCTGAAAGAAAAATCTTAGTGCCATCAATCAGCGATCATTCTATTTTAAAGTGACATGCATCTAGTCTTGTTATTGAGTAATGGGCGGACAGAATTGGCAGCCGTTCGGCTTAAAGTTTCCATTCGTCATTATCTTTAGTTTTTATTGACCGAAATTGAAGCGGAACGTAGCTTTAGTACGTTTTGTTCGGGCTCTTCCTCGTATTTAGGAGTTTCTAAGAAACGGTAAAAACATTTAGAATATTTCGAACAATTAGTGTACCTACATAATGTTTTATTTTCTTATGATTTCGGAGAATAATCATTTTAATATCCCTCTCTTCCTCCTAGCCTTTTCACAATGAATACCAGTATTTACACGGAGCGACTGCTATCAGATCTCCGCAACCTAGTCATATTCGAAGGTTAGACTTGTTCTCCGACTTTCGGGCTTCTGACTACCCGACTATCATAGGTATTCTTATGACATCCGGAACGCATCAGGGCTTAACGTGAATTCCGGGGGACAGAGGTGTCTCGATGTACAACGAGCGGTCACCCATCCAAGGAGTGACCGCGGCAAGCGCTGCTTAACCTCACAAATCGTATGATCTACGCGGTTGTTAATTAGCCACGAGCCTATGGTAATAATTTAAATATAAGAGCGTGTTTAGTCGAAGAGCCTTCCGTGCAAGATAATTTGCATTAGTGTGTTGCTAGGTGCCAATAAAAGATGTCTACATGTACCTGAGACAGAAATACTGACGGTATTTTATGGCTGGCACGCCCAGGTCACATTCCACCTGCGTTCTAGTTGCGATCCGTTCTGTTTGCGTTCTGAAATAATTCCAATCTCAATCTAATTCCGATTTAAAACGAACGACGCCAAGAAACCAAGCATATTCTTATAAAAAAAAATGTACACTCAATTTCCATTCAAATTTTGATCAATTTGTTTAATAAATACTCAATAATAATATCAAATGAATTTGGCGCCAATTTTGTAATTAAAAGTAAGTACAAACTGACATAATATCCCGTGGGGGAAGGGCTAGAATTTAAAACTTCTTCACCGCACTCTAGGAATAAACGCGTGTTATAAGATTCAACAAAACCCAGCACGCTTGGTGGTAGGACCTATACGGTCCGCCTGGCTAGCTACCACCCTCACATTAAACTCCGGTGCCACGCAGTTTACTGCGTTCCATCGTGTGTATGTGAGAGCTAGAGGCGTATAGAGGAATCCCTCTTTGTCTCTGTTACTTGGATTCGTGTGCTCCATCTTAGACCCTCTCTGCGACCAAATCAAATAATAACGAAAAAAAAACAATATCGTTCGATATTCATTTGAAGAACATCAAATTGACTCATCTTGTCTAGCCCAATAGTAAATTCAAGTCGATACCCAGTGTAAATATTCGCGTTTACAACGTAATGTAGAGCGCACGCGCCAATTCGCACGTCAAACGCTTCATCTAGTCGAGCCAATCAAATAAAACTACTACGAAATCATCCGTAAAACTCTCGCATTTAAATGTGCAATCACCGCGAACTAATCCGTGAAGCGAGTTTCAGGTCAACTTTCACTCTTTTTTGTCTTATATTTTAGTAGGCAAACAAATTTATTGCTCACGGTTTTCTTGGTTTATTTTTAACCCCCGCCCCGACGCAAAAAGGTCACAAGTTTGGTGCCTTAGTCCGTCTGTGGCACCTTAGCTCCCAAACGGATGAACCGATTTCAATGCGTTTTTTTTTGTTTGAAATCTGGTTTAATCGGGATGGTTCTAATGAGAGGCTTGTGGCCAATTAACGACTGCGCGGATCATCCGATTTGCGGTTAGGCGCGGTCAGTCGCGGGTAGTCAGAAGCCTGAAAGTCTGACAACCGGTCTAAACTTAGGATATCGGCATTGCTCAGTAACTAACTGGGTTGCAGAGGTATAGCATGGCAGTTGTTCCGTGTAAAATAGTAGTATTCAGCCGCATCGGATTGGAATCTGACCGCAACATAATTAGGAAAAGGCTAGGCAGAGCAGAACAGAATAGCAGTGATAGCCTAGCGGTTGAACGCTTGCCTTCCATGCAGGAGCGTCTACGTTTGATTATGTCTGGAATTTGACTATCCGTGTAGTCCGCAATCCCGCACCAGGCCAGAGAGGTAGACTAAGACGAGGTAACCTAAACCTTTCTCGTTTTGAGAAGAGGCCCATGCTCAGCAGTGCCTCTGTAATGAGCTGATTAGGCTATACTTATGCAGGACGACGCTGCACGTAACGTAATCCTATATTCGCCTTTTATGACATCCACAGATAGCGGCAAGGTGACCTACAGATAGAGATCAACTACGATAATATGGCACGCCCCGCCAACATCTGTCTTCAATATGTGTGTGGATATGCCAAAGAGTCACCATGCTTCTGTTTGATATTAAGTAGATTTATTGCTCGACTATTGCAGAATTAAAATGACCGCTCAACAATTACGCGTTTTAAATGTTCTTTCTGACACATTTTTACTTGCAGTGTCAATAGAGAGGCTCGCCATGTTATCGTAGTTGATCTCTAACTAGGGTTATTTCATATACATTACATAGCAATATTCCTACTCCCACTACAGTGAATATCAGAATTATTGCGCATCTATTTGACCATGAGCGGACCGCTATCGAACCTTATCTAATTACCTTTTGGCGATAATCAATCAAGTCGCATGTAGCAAACATATATACACGTCATATAAACAAATAATAATATATGACGTGTAAGAAGTTCTTAATAATGATAGAAGATACAAATTGGCCACAAAATATCTATGATCAATCATGTACTTAGTTACGAAAAACTAAAACCCGACTACTGAAAAATCACGCTCTAAAAAGTATGAAACAAGAAAATATTATCGTCTGAAATTGTTCTGTGCCAACTAAGTGTTCAATAATTATCGTCTATTAAATAAACAACTTACATTTTATATATTTTTGTGTTTTTAATACATATTCATAGTGATGTTCAGTGGATCAGCCGTGGTCGGTGGTCTTTTTTTATTTCCTGACTTTATGTCCTCTACAGGGCGCCATATTTAATTTAATGTGACGTCACATAACTTATAACCAGCGGACAATGAAGACGTTTCCAACGATACCTCATTTGTCAAATTATGATAAGTAGTTTGGAAGTTATGAGGGAACAGATGAACGTACATACATACCCACATACATAACAGTCAAAATCATAGCCCTCCTTTTTGCTTGAAAGAAGTCGGGTACAAAAAAAACCACAATGGATGTTGACTCTCAAAGTTGAGAGAAGGTAGTAACTGTTTACGTGTATAGGTCCCTGAATAAAGTTTGGTTCTGTGATCGGTACTTTTTAAACTAGGTAGGTACACACGGCTACATATCAAGCTATAAATTTCCAGTATAAGCTGACCTCTCATTGTACGGAAAGTCTATACAATGCGAGATCAGTTCACACTGGACATTAATTATCCCGTGTAAGGACGGGCTAGAATATAAAACTTCCTCACCGCACGCTGGGAATAGACGCGTGTTTAAGATTCAACAAAACCCAGCACGCTTGGTGGTAGGATCTACACGGTCCGCTTAGCTAGCTACCACCCTCACATTAAAGTCCGGCGCCACGCAGTATACTGTGTTCCGTCGTGTGTATGTCAAAGCCAGAGGGGAGTATAGGGGAATCCCTCTATATCTCTGTTACTTGGATTCGCGTGCTGCATTTTAGACCCTGTCTGCGCTTATCATCAGGTGTGACTGAGGTAAAGCGCGACCAAGTCAAATATTAAAAAATGTATAGCTTGATATGTATGCCTATTACAACATAAGTTAAATATGTGCCTCGGCAATCTTCGTGTTTCCGAATTAGTACGAATAAAGGTACGAGTTTGTAGCCGACTGCATACAGCAGCAGCAGACGACCGTAGCGACTCGTCGGAGCGTCATATTTTGAAAAAGATTCAACGTGTCGTCGCTGCAGCGTCTTTGGCACTACTGATCTGCGGTCGGACGACACATCGTCTGCGGTCGTGCGACGTGTAGTCGAGCGTCGTGTCGCTAGCTGCAGAAGGTATTTCATAGAAATACTTACATAGAAACCAGTAGTGTCGGAGCGACACGTCGTCTGCTGCTGCTGTATGCAGTTGGCTACGAACTCGTAGCTTTATGCAACCCACTCAATATTGCTTTGTGCCTTTATAATATTATCTACTATAGCTCGGGCTACGTCTTCTTTGAATTAATTCCGGATAGGTCACTTAATTGATCACATAATTCGTACAAATTCGGAAACACGCGGATTGTCGACGCGCGTAACTTATATTGTAGTACTGTAAATAGGTTAGCTATGTCAAACAGAAAATTTTAAATCATGATCAACTGCAGATATTGTTTAAATAACCTACTTCGCTTTTTGTTCACACTTAGTAAAGTATGCATGTTGAAAAAACCCAAATAATGCACAGAAAAAGAATGTGCATATTTTTAACATACGTTTCCGTACAAAAAATGCTTACATATACAAAAAGGCTGCATTGTCGGTCGGACGTGCCCAGGAGGCAGGCAGCATTGCCAACGGAAAAAGTAAAAAAAACCTACCCGTGTCACAGAAACATGAATATTAAAAAAACTCGAAAGCATCAATTTTTGGTTCAACACTCTACGTATTGAGTTTCTAAAAGGCTTTATAACTTTTCGTTCTAAAACAAAGGCTTTCAGGCCATTAGCCCTAACTCTGATGCGTTGATTCACAATATAGAGGTTCTGAATTCAAATCGTCCCTGGGGGGGCGTCTGAAAATCCAACTACGAACTTTCGGCTGACGGATCGCTCGTGTTTCAACCACGAAAATGTTTCGGATCCGATGATCCATTTGATTTTTGTGTTTTGATATTTTGTCTTTCTTTCACCCTACTCCCAAATGTTAAATGACATCTAGTATTTCGTTGTTTGACAATACTTTGATCGTATATTTGTAAGTAAAATGTTCGTCGTTGTTTCGTTTTGATCCGAAACTTGACAGCCGCTTTTTTTTTAAGGATGGGGCGTCTTCTATCTACTTCTTCCTCTCTGGGCGGAGCGGAAGGGAGTATCAGACTCTTACTGACTAAAACCCACCCGTGTTTCTCCTAATGCCCTTTGCGTTCCAGGGCCGCGGTAACTCTTTCGAACGAATTCCGCAACCCTGGCAGGCACTGGCACTAGCGGGCCCCGTCTACTATGCTGACATCGCCTTAAGGCGCGCGTGGAACACAACGCGCCGTCGACCCGGGCTTGGGGGTCTACTCCCTAAGCACGAAGTCCGTGGTTTCGGCCTTAGTTACAAGCGTTTCCTACTCCCTATCACCTACGGACATACGATTATTTCGGGGCCCGAACTAAGAATGAATGACAACACGATTTGACAGTTGTCCCTATTACAGATGTGTTTTTGTCCGTCCGAAAAGTTGAACTTGACATTTGTTTTATTCACTCCTACGTTTCGGGCTGCTTTCGGACGGGCGACTAACTTCGTTGACGGACTTAGGAAGTAGGCCCCCTGGTTCTGATCGGACGTCGAGCCACCCAACGGTCGCCGTCCGCAGGCCTGCGCCTACGGTACCTGCGACTCCCGAAAGCCCCCTGGCACCATAATTGTGCCCGAAAACTGGCAACAGGCTCGCCAGACACGGGACATAATACGGAAGGTGGAATGTGGGTGAAGACTTCTATATCTCCTGTATGTGTAGACCAGAGATCAACCAGGCTATATCGTTGTGCCAATGACGTATCTACCAATTCTAGGTAAAGATACTTGAGCCAGTTGAGTAAATCACGATAAATGTACATACAGGGTGTAAACAATTTTGTGTAATTCCTACAAACGGCATCATCTAACTTTTGACACAGATTGACAAAGAAGGGGATTTCAAATTCAACAAAAATAACAATTCCAAAAAGAAAACTTAGTGTTCTGTTTTTAAGTCATTTAAGTGATCTGAGTTAACTAATTGCCGATATCGCGCTAGTCGTGCCCGCCAGCTGTGTCGCCGTGCTTTCATTCATTTATGTGTGGCATCGAAATTTTTTATCAATTCATTCATTCATTAAATTCAAAGAAAAAACATATTTTTTCTACCATAATTTTTGATTTAGATACGACCACTTACCCCGACAGCAAGAAAAAAAGTTTTATTTTTATTTTTAATTAAGTATCCTAAATCCTGTGCTGGATTAATCTATATCAGTAATTGATCATGTGGTTTTAAGGCAGTACACGAATTCGTTTACAGCCTATATAAGCAAATAGGTCGTTTATTTATGATCATATTTTGCGCTGCTCAACCTTTTTATAGTAAATGAATAATGGTAGTTAAGATAAAGATAACTGAAAAGCAATTACAATGAACTATTCACGTATTCAAGTCGTCTTAGATTTAAGGTGTAGGTCACAACTCGCGATACCAGTCGCCCATCGCAGGTTTATTGCCATTTGCCTCCATTCAATATAAATTCCCGATAGACGCGAGAGGCATCTGCTTATAGGGTTGACAAAAACTGTGATGCGATGACTAGATTTTTTATGTACTCGCAGGATAACTCATTGCGACTTTTTACTGTTTATATTTTTTTATGCCAAAGTTATTCATATACAAGGTGTAACATAAATAACGCACAATCTCTTAAGGTGCCACTGTGCTCATCATTATGAACAACTTTTACTATGGGACTAAAGCTGAAATCGCGAAAAAAAAATTGCTGTTTCCTACATGTATGTTTGCATAAATCGTCAAAACGTATGGAACAGCTGGGTTTTTTTTATATTTCAGAGTTGGTCCCATAGTAAAAGTTGTTCATATTCATGAGTACTGTGATCTGTAGAAGTTTGTCCAGGTATTTTGTTTGAACCTTATATTCTTCTTTGCCCTTTAATTAGCTAGAACTCAAGGTGTTATATCCGATTATAACATAAGCAATCGCAATCAATTTTAGCTCAAACATTGGCTTTCATTGCAATTAATTATAAGACCATTAGGTTTATAAACCAAGTATGTATGATTATTACATTATAAAAATGTATACAGGGTGAAATTGTAAACACTCGACAAACCGAAATGGGAGATTGTATTCATCACTATGAACAACTTTTACTAAGGAACAAAACAAAAATTGCGAAAAAAAAATCTGCTGTTCCCTACGTTTTGACGAGTTATGCGAACATAAATGTAGGGAACAGCTGTTTTTTTTTCGCGATTTCATGTTAGGTCCCATAGTAAAAGTTGTTCATAGTGATGAGTACAATCTCCCGTTTCGGTTTGTCGAGTGTTTACAATTTCAACCTGTACAGCTCAAAAAAAAAAACCCAAGAAGGAACAAGGAGTTACCTAATATTTCGCTTTATAAGACACCCACGGGAAAGGGATCAAGTGACCTATTCTAAACAAGGGATCATTTAGCTTATCGCCGACAAGACCATTAATCCATTTGTCTCAGAAGACTTACCATTTGCGCGGGAAGAGACACAGCTGATAGTCGTACATTGTCTTCCATTTAATTAGCTGAATCATTTGATTTAGAACAGCGCGACACATTGTAGTGATATGATGACGTATGACTAATTAAAAATACCAATCTGTGAATAAAACGCAGTGCAGTAGTGTCATTCTGTAAGAAACCCATCGCAATATCGACGGTTAGCTCGATATCCATAATGTCACAGTATGGATAATAGAAGCAAATAACGCACAGATAATCGACAGTATAATCAATAACGCGTAGTTTTGTTATCCACGCTGTGTCACGACAAGTGTCTAATTGACAGTCGCGATTGAGGTGAGATTCTTACAGAATTGCACTGCTGTTCTTGACATCAGTGCTTAACAGCATTTTACCACAAATAATGGAATAAAAAAACCTTCTTTTGGCAACTTCGACTTTAAAATGAAAGTTTTCAACGATAAAAACGAGTTTTTACTGATATTGAAATAAACTTAAGCTGCTTGCTATTTCACGGACCGTAAAAGTCGGTTGACTTTTACAGTCAATTTGTAGTAACAAATTGAAAACTTTTATTGAACACAATAGTACATTATTCGAGGCGACAACGACTGTTTTAACGATCTTTTGCTACGTAATGATGTATAAGATGTTCTGTAATTTCTATCTAAAAGTAGTTTTTAGGATTCCGTACCCAAAGAGTAAAACGGGACCCTACTAACTAAGACTCCGCTGTCCGTCCGTCTGTCACCAGGCTGTATCTCATGAACCGTGGTAGTTAGACAGTTGTCACAGATGATGTATTTCTGGTGCCGCTATAACAACAAATACTAAAAAACACAATAAAATAAATATTTAAGGGGGCTCCCATACAACAAACGTGATTTTTTTTGCCGTTTTTATAGATAATGGTACGGAACCCTTCGTGCGCGAGGCCGACTCGCACTTGGCCGGTTTTTTATGATATTCCTCACAATACCGTAATTTTGTAGTTGATTGAATTATTTTTTTATGATTTTTTTATAAAAAAATGTTGTTCGGGATGTTAACTACTCAGATATTAGAAAAGATAACGAAACTACGTCCACAGTAAACCGCACATCGGATAGTGTTTAAAAATAAATGAGACGTGACAGTGACAAGATGATAACACATGGAAAAAGTTTCTTAGAACAACCTTTCAACTTTACCCAATGAACAAGTTCGTTAAGGCCTCTACACACCAAAGCCGCCGGCCCGGCGGCTTCACCCGGCAGGTTATTGCCAGCGGGTTATTGCGGTCAACTAAGAGAGCGAACATGATGCAAAACAAGCCTGGCGGACCTCACTAATTGTTTTGCGTCATGTTCGCTCGCTTAGTTGGACGCAATAACCCGCTGGCAATAACCTGCCAGGTGAAGCCGCCGGGCCGGCGGCTTTGGTGTGTAGAGGCCTTTACGGTCAAAAAAGCTTGATTGATGTAATTTGTCATTAATAGTGATTAAAATAATAAAATAATTTACGACCAAGTTCTACGTATCTACGTACTTTTAAGTTCCTTTTTGTAGTGTACATTTTTTATGTTAATTTTTTAATTTCAAATCAGGAATTCAATTTTAATAAATCCAATAAAAAAAAGGAAGTCAAACAATAAAAAAATTTGTTACCTTTATTTATTTTTAAACATTCAGTCCCATACTTTTTTTATAAAATATTTTAGAGCGACAGCCCTGCGTGACCCGTCACCCGTCACTACTGAACGTCGGCAGTAATCCGCGCATCGGACAGTGTGTAAAAATAAATGAGGTGTGACAAGCCCGCCAAGACGGCCACCTCGTTAGATGAACCAAATTAATTTGTTAATTTATAGTTCGTATACATTTACGTTATCTCTGCAAATTATAGGTAAATAGAGAGTGAGGTGGATGCTGGATGCTATAACATTTTACATAAAATAAAATAAATATTAGCCTGTAAGTGTCCAACTGCAGGGCAAAGGCTTCTTCTCATAAAAAGAAGGAACGAGCATCGATCGCCACGCTTGCTCACTGCGGGCACAGTAGACATATAAGCTAAAGCAGTACCTCAACTTACTATAATCTCAAGAATTGAAACACTCACACAGACACGCTCTGTATACTGAGTAGTTTTTTGTTTTTGTATGGAACTGTATCCCGAAAATACCTTATTTGTCTTGTTGCAGTGCGTGTCTGTGTGAGTGTGTCAAATCGGACGATTGTAGGTAGTTGAAGTACTGCTTTAGCTTATGTCTACTGTGCTGCGGGTTGGCAATTTGAGACTATTAAGCTCAGGTTTCCTCACGATGCTTTCCTTCACTGTATGTCAGTGGCGTCTTAAGGTGTGTACGGACAGCGCGTACATTGGTACGCGTAGTCGGTTACGCGTGTCTTGGAACATCATGTTCATACTTGCAGCTACGCGTACACTCTTAGGGAACGCGTGCCGTGCGAGCTAGCTCGCAGCGCGAGCATCGCGATCCGCCGTCAGTCGGCAAGTACAAACAGTACTGTGTTGTCTGTTTCCGTACAGGAGCTGTACGCATATCCAATGTATCCGTGGACAGCGTATTCCGACTACGCGTAACACAGGACCGCGCAGTCCGTACACACCTTTAGATTAACCAAGAAAGTACATATGACATTGAAAAAGTCACATTGGAACTCGTAACCCGGTGCTCGACCTTTTTCATGACTGTCTTTTTTTCTTCTTCCAGGTGGTCCTTGCCGAATGTTTCTATGTAACCGTGCAGTATTGGCGAGACCTGAAGGGTCTTCAGCCAATGAAGGTGTAGTAAAATAAATATTAGCTAACTAGTTGTACTACACTAACATCATGACTACTAGCAACAACAGCACTAAGGGCGACCCCTAGTGGGACTCGGACCTCGGCTTAGGCCGTTGCTGGCGTGGGGTTAAGGGGTTTGATGAGGCCTGAATTCATCATCAGCCTGAAGATGTCCACTGCTGAACAAAGGCCTCCCCCTTAAAAAAAGGGCGGGGGGTGCCGTAATCCCCACACTTGGCAGGCGGCTTGGGAATCGCAGAACGATCACAGTTATGTAGAGAACGCTGCTGCCCGTCCTGCGGTGGTACTGGACGTAGTTTAAGGACATACCCGGGTTCCGAGGCCTGAATTATCTGTGTGAATTATGACTGACTATTCCGTACGTACCATTTTATACGAATTTCTGGCTCACCGGATTGAATGAATGAACAACGTAATTGGCGCTAATAAACTGTCTATCTTTATTTTGAATTAATGCCAGATCGGGAACATGCTTTCCTATGTCATGTATGGGCGGAGACGGAGAAAGATGACAAGATTGGTCAACCAAGAACCAATTGTATTATGTTGAAGAGAACCAATCGATCAAGAGATTGTGACAAAATTCTCCGAGTCCAAATTGCCTGTTAATGGATATAGTACATGTTGATGGATTGTGTTATGCAGTACACATCTATGCAACGAAGGCCAATGATCGCCAACGGAACGTTTGTCAGTTGTTGAATTTGGCCAAACTTTGTGTAGAACGTAATTTTTTGCGGTATTAAGCTGCGTTCGTTGGCTAGGTGTATACGCTGTATTAAGGCATCGATGACAAACAGGAAACCCGGTCGTTGACCCTACAAACTGATACATAGAATTAAATCGAAACGACGACAAAAAAATTAGTAAAAAAAATGCCTGTAACTGTCCCACTGCTGGGCAAAGGCCTCTTCTCAAACAGAGAAGGAACAAGCATTGATCACCTCACTTGCTCACTGCGGGTTGGCGATTGCTGACCATTAAGTCCAAGTTTCCTCACCATGTTTTTCCTTCACCGCATGTCAGTGGCATTTTAGATTTACTAAGAAAGTACAAATGAAACTGAAAAAGTCACATTGGTACACGCCTGGGTTTGAACCCGCAACCCTTTGCTTAAGGCGAGCTGAACCCTGGCGCGGTAGGTTTTGCTTGTTTTAGAACTCCTTTTTGATAGGCAAATTAAAACATTTAGAACCCAAAATAAATTTATATTTTAGGATACATTCCTTCTCTATACCATGTACCCGTTCAATACACGATGCAGTATAGTTTTCTCGATAGAAAAAAATACTGAAGTTACTTCGATTTGCAGTTTTTAACAAGTACTTACTATAGGACATTTTTATAATTAATATTAATTTATAGGTAATTAATTTTGGAATCGATTCTACCCGATCGTTTTTTTTTATTACATTTATATATTTTTTATCGATTTTTTAAAGTGATTTTCGGCCCGCGCGTCGTCGCTTACCCGCTTGCCGTCGCTTACCCGATTACCGCGCCAGGGTTCAGCTCGCCTTAACAAGCGGGTCTGTAAACTCCGGGCCACCACGACATTGCGATGCTAAAACTTTACATTAAATATTTATGGAAAAAGTAAGGGCAACGCATCTTAGGAACGATATAAATGCAAAAAATTACGTTTTCAGAATTTTTGTCTGTTTGTATGTTGGAGCTTCACGCTAGTGCTTTTAAACATATCCAGTTGAAACTTGGCAGCCATAAAGAGCGGGCACGGTTATGGAGTACAAATTATCACGCTATTGAGTGTGGATGACGAGCCACCTTATGTTTTCGTAGACAAAGCCGCGAGTACAGCTAGTATCTAATATCAGCTCACCTAGTGAAGGAATATGAACGTATTTATCACGGGAGAGCCTTGTGGTTTGAGGTGACGACTTGACGAACGTCGGGAACAGGCGAGCGACGTCGTGGGTTACATTCCAACGCACATTAATCTGTTTTAAACCATAAATTATGACCAATTTATCAATGAAAATGTTTGCGATGAAAGAAAATGTATGTTTTACAGACTTAATGTGCATGATTTATACATTAATCACAACAAGCGCCGAAAGAAAATGTTTTGATTCGTCCTACGCTTTTATCAATGAATGTTATTAAATTAAATCTATTGCTTCCGCGCTGAAGAAATGTATAATGTATCATTTGTTTTTAACAATAACGAATTTATTGAACACTAGCAGCTCCCAAGCGGCTTCGCCTGTTTAAAAAGATTTTAACATACCCCGTTTTACCGTCTTTTATGTGTAGTTTTTCAAAACAAAACCTAACCCATGTCAGCTGTTAATAGTTTAGCTTTCTATCAGTGAAAGATTTTTTGTATTCGGATCAGTATTTTCAGAGATTACCTTTTACAAACATACAAACAAAAGACTTTACCTCTATACAAGGTGTTTTTTTTGATATCCCATAACTCTAGGGTATGATTGAGACCATATCAAAGAACCAACTGGCATATGAATTATTCTTCAATCATCTTTTTTTTTTGTTTTAATTTTTCATACAAAATATTTCGACAGTCACGATTATTATTAATGTAAAACCCCTTACGTGAAATACGACAACGTCGCATTTTCTTAGCTTTAAATATGAACGATTGGTTTGAATAAAAATGAATTACTCTTATTATCAATGAAACTTAGATACCTATAATTTAATTATGATTGATTATATCTTCGAAACTATGCATTTTTGGACCACCTATTCTAGGAGATTTTGTGTTCTTTTTACTTAAATAATGTAACCCTAGAGTTATGGGATATCAAAAAACACACGTTGTATAATAATGAGTTTCGATTTAAAGTCTACTGTATAAAAGGGCCACTTTAAAATTAGTCTGTATTGTAATTAGAATGAACGTTTCTCTTTGGCATTTTATTATCCATGAATGTCCACTGCTCTGTCGATTAGATTTTTTAAAAGTCCAAAGAGTTTGCCAAACGCACTACAACTACACAAACACGTGAACAAATGAATCATGAGTGGTTGGGAAAAAAAAAACTTAATAAATTATAAAGTACACACATCAAAAGTGTCTAGGGATCAAGCATTTTTATGCGGATTTCTTGAGATTGAGATGTGGCTTTGTAATAAATTTATGATTTTATAAATTTATATGGATCCTTTTTGGTGCATTTCATAATTTGAATCAGGAACTGTGAATCAAATTCGAGTAAAAGATGAAAATCAGCTGTCAATATTTTCCCTATAAAAACATACAACGCATTGAAGACATTATTAGTGCTACTGTTTCCCTACTACTGATTAAAACCAACGTTATTATGAAGCGGCGACGTCATTTAAGCAGGGAAGAAATGCTCAGAGCCGTGGGAATGATAGAAGCTGGTTCCCGGCAACGTACTGTGGCTTTAGCTCTGAATACAAGTCAGAGTGTTATCAGTCGACTTTGGACACGTTACCGAAGCACTGGTACCGTGGCTGAGCGCCATGGAGGACGGTATCGCTGCACCACACGGAGACAAGACCGATACATTCAAATCTTAACTCGAAGAGCTCCAACAATAACCGCCATGATGTTAGCCGTGAGGCTTCATCACTCTTCAGGGAACTTAATTAGCGACCAAACAGTCAGAAACCGCTTGCATGAAGTGAACCTTCATTCCCGAAGACCGCTACGGGTACCACCTGTAGCAATGCACAATCGTAGGATTCGATATCAATGGGCTCTTGGACACAGAAATTGGGCAGAAGAACAATGGCGTTTCGTGTGCTTTTCTGATGAGTCTCGTTTTGGTATGAGACCGGATACAAGACGTATACGACACTGGAGAACCCCTGGACGCCAACAGCGATTAAAATCCTGCCAGGAAGTCCATCCTTATAGTGGTGGGACCATCATGGTATGGGCGGGTATTTGGATCGGCGGAAGAACTGAGTTGATTTGGATCAGAGGCAACCTCAACGCTCAAATTTATGCTGAGACGATTGTATCAGACGTCATCGTTCCTCTACAAGCGCAAATCGGTCCCTTATTTCAGTTAATGCATGATAATGCACGACCGCACACCGCAAGAGTTGTAAGACAGACTCTCGCCGCAGCTAACATCAATGTCCTGCCCTGGCCTGCTCAGTCGCCAGACTTGAACCCGATTGAGCATGCATGGGATATGCTACAGAGAAGAGCTCTGCCGAATATGGAGGGTATCCAGTCGCAAGAAGACCTTTTTTTGTTGTTGCAACGAACATGGGCGGCCATTCCACAGCGTGATTTGGATGAACTCATTTTGAGTATGCCAAACCGATGTTCTTGTGTTGTTAGTGTTCGCGGTAGAAACACGGATTATTAATTGTTTAAGTTACCCAATAAAATTTTAAAGAAAACTGTTATTTCAGTCTTTTTTTCGAACTTTTGTGTTAGTGGTTCAAATGTCAAAAATCCCTTTATTAGGAAAATGGCAAATTTCTTTATTAATGCAAAGGTGACTTGGTTTATCGTTACTGTGACAAACGAAAACACTTTATTTGATGAATCCTTAAAGAAAATTTTAATTAATATCAATCAGGAGAAAAGTTATTGCAAAAATATATGTTGATCCCTAGACACTTTTGATGTGTGTAGTTGCAACGGATTACGTGATTCGTTGGGACTATCATTTTATTATTTTGTAGTTGCATCCAGTCACGTGACCAGATAGGAAGCTTTTGCGTGATCCGATGCAACTAGCAACGAACCACGTGATTCGTTGGGAATAACTGGTAGAATAGTCGACATCGGCTCAGTTGCCAAAAAAGAAAAACAATGGAAAAAGTCCTTGTTTACTTCTTCCAAACACCGAAACTTCATGGGTGGCCTATTTTTTGAACTCCACAGTGCAGTGGATATAATATACTTGGGAGCAGATAAATCGAGCCACTTCTATTTTTCACGTATAAATGTGCTTAACACGCTCTAAGTTTTGAACTGTTTTAGTTATTGCATTCTTGCTTACTGAAAAACTGAATTCCTGAAGTCTTCCAAAAAGTTACTTAGAGAGAGTTAATAGATCTCGATTGGATGATTCCGAAAACATATTTAAATCAAAATCGTTCAAAATCGAGTTATTATTGTATTTTTCGTTAGCGCGGCAGATTTTTGGTATTATGGAACAGATCAATTCGAAACATATATCGCCTAAAACGTTATTGATAACCTTTACAATGAGGGTAGTTTTTTGTTAACTTAGAATTATAAAATTCATGAAACCAAAACTAATAACCAAGACACGTGAAAAAAGGAGTGGCTCTTTATTTGCTCCCAAGTGTAGAAGACAAAGTTGAAGACAGAACATTTAATATAATGTTTGGCAGCGTTACAAACAAAAATATTTGTGGCCAATAAAAATGTACCCAACAGTTTTTTATTATGATAGTTTTATATGAATATTATGAGTTCTACTACGTTTTCATAGTGAGTGTGGAGTTAACCGTGTAATTTATAGACTTGACAAAATTATAACACGTCTTCGAAAATCGTACGTTTATGAATGTAAAAAATATTTTATGCTTTTAAAATGTTTCTCTTTTTACTACTTAGAAACCACTAACGATGCCATTAATTATTATTTTATTATTCTTATGCGTGCCGAATTTTTCTTCTTCTTGTGTCTCAAAAAATACTCGGTCTTCTTGACATTTTGGTTGAACAAGGCTCACATAAGTATAGAATTTAAAAAAATACACTCGTGTCTAATGAATCCGGGTTAGACCTTAATATCTCGGAAACTAACAATGATAGCTTATTAAAATAATAAGTATATTAGACTATACAACGTGTTACAAAAATACCCCTAAAGCCGAAAGGGGATTAAAAGGTCCCTTGTAAAGAGACTATTGGCAATATTTTAAATAAAAAGTAGGACCCAAAAAAAAAAGAATTGGACAAATCATAAAATAAAATCATCACTGAAACGCAACCCTGAAAACATAAAAGTAAAGAGTAGACTACCCAGAAAGTTATTTACATTGTTACCTAATCTCCTCTGAGAGGTAAATGATAACAATGAGAGGTAAAAGACTACTTGATTAACGTTTTCTTTTTTATTATTATGTAACACGTTGTATATGATGTTGTATTAATTTTATTTGAGCAGTATTCAATCTCTACACAGTATAAAACAAAGTCGCTTCCCGCCTTCTGTACGTTTAGATCTTTTAAATTACGCAATTAAGAAATGCAGTTTTCACCTTAATTTAGGTAATTTCTTCCGGAAGGTTTTAAGCTATAAAACGTACCCGAGCAACGCCAGGGCGGGTCACTAGTAGTCTACAAAATACTTTTTATTTATCTGCTATCATTCTTAGTTTCCGAGAAATAATGGTTTTTGTTTGTACTTACGAAATGATGAAAAAATATGTTTTCACATTTACTATCCCTAAAAGATCCTAATCCCTACCTACCACCATATAAAATAACAAAAAGGTTTCTTCAGAACTAAATCAATCCCACAACAAAAGTAATAGCATTTCAATCCAACCAGAAAATCTTTTTCAAACAGCGCCCGATAATCCGGAAGCGGTCATTTTCTTACATCAAAGTATCAAAGACTGACAGGTAAAGGAAGGGGACGAAAAGAAAAAAAATCCCACAAAACAAAGAGACCACTTAATACCTTTGTGGACTTCACGGAGATGGGTCAAAGTGGGTACCAAATCGCCAACTCCCCACAAAGGTGAACAAGCACCCGCATTTAAAAGGTACTGGCCGAATCAAAGAGAACCCCTCCCCTTTTAGGCTTATTACACGGTTCGGGGGATTTTCGCCAGTAAAAAAATTATAGGCAAGTTCGAGTTGAGTTGAGGGGTTTTGATTCTGCGGTGCGTTTTTATAAATGTATTTTTTGCAATGTTGGCTAACAGTTCTTATAACTGTCGTGAAATACATTCATAAATTATGATTACATAAGGTTTATTCATCTGTATTTTTGACAGACAGTCGTTACTACCCAGTCAGAAGCTCGAAAGTCTGACAACTGGTCTAACCTGAAGATATCGGCATTGCCCAGTAACTGGGTTGTGGATTGTAGTCGCTCCGTGTTAAATACATTCAATATTATTATTACAATTCAGTCGCATCAGCAGTGCGAGCACGGTTCTTCTTATCGAGTCGAGTCGAGAAATTTATCAATTATAAACGTCAAACTTGACATAAGATATGGATAAAACGACAGCTCTTGTCGTTATATCTATATCTTATGTCAAATTTGACGTTTAGAATTGATAAATTTCTCGAATCGACTCGATAAGATCTCGAGTCGATAAGAATTTAAACATACCGAATCTTATCGAGGGTCGGTAGCACGGAACTTGCTTCGGGAACTTTATAGAGCCTTGTCGACGGCTATGTTTTTTCTACAGCTTATCAACTTTACAAATAGCAACACCAGAAATATGCAGATACACAAATACTATGACTAAAATATTTACAATACTATTAAATAATCTAAGCAATTAGAAAATAACCACAGAATAATAAAAAAATACTCCGCTGTGGATCCTTTCCACGTCCCGACGCGCTCTGCTTTCAATATTAACATGATGATTTCTCCAAAATCCATTTTTTTACTTCAAAAAGTCTTTATCGACCAACTTTTTAAAGACGACAACAATTCGAGATGATTCGAGAAATTTACCAATAAGAACTGTCAAAAGTCGATATAATCGTTAAATCTTATCGAGTATGTTGACTTCATATCGAGGCGTCGGTAAATTACATTGATGAAAGAAAAATAAGAGGATATCAGATGTGGTCACATGATCTGAAGCCAAGTTTTCCTCTTATGGCGTCGACTCCGCCCTCAGCAATGAATTACATCTTCTGATGCAACACTTTGTCATGTTAGGTTTTGTTCACTTATCCTTTATAATACAACAAAAAATACCTAAACACCCAAAGTTCATTGTAAAACTGTAAATAAACTTCGAACAAAGCTTGAATGACAGACGAAAGGGTAGATCTCTAAAATGGCGTCATGTCAAAAATATCTTTCAAGGCGGAGCTTGGTGACGTTGAAAAATTATAATAGAAAATTAAAATCTATGACATATAGTGTACACACTTTTTACATTTGTAAATTACGTGTAAGAACGAGACAGATTATATTTTTTAAGGCGGTACATATTGGCATAGTATTAAAAAAAAAACATCAATTTAGGGCTTATCCTCTGTTTCTTAAATGAATGGTAAATTGCGATCCGTGCTACCTTTGTCGTTTTATCAATATCTTATGTCAAATTTGAAGTTTAGAGTGGATAACTTAACGTCTCGATTAAATTCGATAAAAAGAACCGTGCTCGCACTGCTGGTTAGACTGGAAACTGAGTCAAATGGGAGCCTGCCGTTGTTTTGCCAAAATTATTTTGACAAAATTTCATTACCCAAACGCATTTTAGCAACCTTTTTTATACCAATGCAATATTGGAATGATTTTAGTATACACATTTTCATTTGGTCAAATTTTTACTCGGCAGAATATTACCAACGATAATATCATTGAGGCATTTGGTCTTTAATCAAATGATTTACTACAGCAAACAATCTTTAGACAATAAACATTTAGTCAAATGATTGTAACACGCTTACATCTTTGTTAAATCGAAACAGCTAGGTTAGGTTAGGTTAGAACTGTGACCACACAACGCACGAGGCGAGCGAGCGAAGCGAGCGTACCGTAGCGGCCGGCGAGTGCCAGAAACATATTTTTGAATGTAAAACCAGAAACTACTACCAGAATAGTTAAGACGATACTAAATATTTGGCTTATTTTATTTTGCGTAAAATATGTTAAACCAACTGAAATATTTGACTACATGATTAAAATTGGTAAATGTACTACTTAGTTGGTAAGCAAGTTATTGTTTAAACGTTCACATGCCAAACATTAGGTTTGCGTTACAATTATTTGTGAAGAGTTTATTTGCTAAGTAGTAATTTGGCAAATGAAATTATGCAGCAACTTGTTTGGGAAGTGATAATTTGTAATTTTTTTTCGATGAAACAATGGAGACCCGACTCCAATTATTAGTTGGGAAAAAGCTAGGCAGAACAGAACCAGACATAGAAACAACTACTGGTTGGTTTGTTTGTGCGGGCACTGTGTAAAAACCCACAACCACTGCACTCTATCCTTCATACGGAACCCTAAAAATCCCTAGTCTCTCATTTCCAGCGGTTCGTTCTCTAATGCCGACGCGACGGCAATTACAATGAGTGCAGCTTTGTCTCCGCTACATCACGATCGCGTTGTTGCCGACTTTTTTTTAAGTTGCCGTCTCGTTATGGGACCCTTAAAACCATTGTCGATGGTGACATTGTCCCGAAATATTGAACAGGGAAATTGGAAATTTTGAATTTACATGGCTGTCAGTCATGGTAATTTAGAATTTTCCAAAAAAAAGGTTTTGGTTTTCAGAACATTTTACGTTTACGTTAGTCGTCATGAAACGTACAAATCGTTCAATGCACGAAGACGCGCCCCACTCTTTGTCTAAATCGCTGCAGTGCAAGTGTGCATTATAAATTGCTATTGTGTTAGTTCTATCGCCACACAGTAGTTAGATGTGTGTATACACACACTAGTTTAAGATAACAATAAGTGTGCGTGTGACGGCGCACGGGCGGGCGTATTGCGGATTGCAGAGCGGCTTTACCTTCGATACCTGTCCTTAGTGCACGCGGGAAAGTTGATGCTTAGGCACGTGTGTTTATTTTACTTTGGTTTTAATAATGTCGATATCAAAATTCAAACGTTTCGAACATTTATTTAATGCGCCGTTCATTCCGCCTGCGCGGTGCGCCGTCACTCAGGACACACACTAAGAGATGTGTGCATAAGCACCACGAGGCTAACTCTCACAAAAAGTAGTTTCAGAATCAGAATCAGAAATCGTTTATTTGTCAAACATAGGTATTTACATTATAAAGATCTTAAAATTATATTGAGTGCGCTATGCTTTATCAACAACTGGCGACCCGCCCCAGCTTCGCACGGGTACTATATTATGTATGTATTATACACATAAACTTTCCTGTTGAATCACTCTATCTATTAAAAACAAACCGCAGCAAAATCCGTTGCGTAGTTTTAAAGATCTAAGCATACATAGGGACAGACAGCGAGAAGCGACTTTATTTTATACTATGTAGTGATGACATACAAAAAAGTTATTAAAAATTAATTAATTATAAAGAAAATGTATTAAATAAAAAATTAGTAAATTAAATAAGTTACATTATTAAAAAAATAAATTAGGGTAATTAAATTTTTACAGTTCCGGTTAATTAAAATTGTCATTTAGAAACTCGTCTAATGTGTACTTAATAGCATTTTTTAAGCAGCAGCTGGTGTAGGATAGCTTTGAATTTCTGTACTGGCATACATTTTGTTGCTCAGCGTGCTATGGAGAGAGCGATGCTCGGGGTTTCTCTGGTGGATAGAATTCGCAATGAAGTCATTCGCTAGAGAACTTAAGTCACCGACATTGCGCGTAGAATTAGGACGCTGAAGTGGAAGTGGGCCGGCCATCTGCAGACGAACAGATGGTAGATGGAGCAGACACGTGTTAGAGTGGAGACCGCGTTTGGGCAAACGTAGTGTGGGACGCCCTGCGACACGATGGACTGACGATTTGAAAAAGGTGGTTGGCAGCGAATGGATGCGGGCTGCCCAAGACCGGGTTGGTTGGCAATCTTTGGGGGAGGCCTACGTTCAGCAGTGGACGGCAATAGGCTGATATGATGATGATACATTTAAATGCGTTAGGCAGTGAGGCACAGCTTCGTGGATCGAACGCACTGTATGTGTGATAGGTTAACTTCTGGTTACATTATCCATCTTCTTTTCAAGATTAGCTCACGCCGTGGTAAAAAGATTAGTCAGTCAGCAAGGTTGGTAGCGAGGCTGATTGCTTAGGGTGCGCCGGATTTAGGTACTAAGTATCGTCACCCGTGGAGACTCTTTTAATGCACATTACCCGTGAAGATACTACAGTGAAACCTGATTAAGTGTGCCCTGGATATGTGAGAAACCTCTGTTATTGACAATTATAATGAGGGGGTCTACTCCCTAAGCACGAAGTCCGTCGTTTCGGCGTTAGTTACGAGCGTTTCCTACTCCCTATCACCTACGGACATACGATTATTTCAGGGCCCGAACTAAGAATGAATGACAACACGATTCGACAATTGTCCCTACTACCGATGTGCTTTTGCCCGTCCGAAAAGTTGAACTTGACACTTGTTTTGTTCACTCCTACGTTTCGGGCTACTTTCGTACGGGCGACTAACTTCGTTGACGGACTTAGGGAGTAGGCCCCGAGGTCCCGACACTTTTGCATTGAAATACCTCTGTGAAATATCACTGGGAATTTTCAAACCTTGTTAACTGAGATTAGATTTAATAGATTATTTCGATGTTTACCCGAGGCTTCGTAGCTCAACAACCCGTATAAATGACACATTTTATCAGGTTTAGACAAGTTATGACACGCTTGTTTACAAACAGTATAATTTCTTCCATTTCCATTCAATTGTGCGACATAAAATATGCATTTCTTTTATAAACATTTCCACTTCTTTATATGATAAATGGTACATATCGACCTCTCATAGTGGGACCCTCTATAAATAAGACAGTTGTCGTGTTAACCTACCTATTTGGGAAACTGGGTAAATGAAAAGTCTCTTTATGTGATACAAAAATTAAAGTCCCTTGAGATCCCAGTTAACCAGGTTTCACTGTATATAATAGAAAGGGTATGCCACTAGTCGAAATAGGGAATATGCATGTAACTTTTTTTTTCTCTTAATCAATAAAGCACATTAATGTAAACCCAAGAAAAGTATTAAAAGTCAAATGTTACTATTATTTCTTGCTCAAAACAATTATTAAACTTCAACAATTTTCTTTTACAGTTCAAACGTCCTTTATTGTCGCGGTCATAATGTGACGTCATAATCCAAGATACTGCTTTGTTTACATCTCTTGTTTAGCCACAAATCATAAAAAAATTATTATTTCTTGTGCTTTATTCAAGCAGAAATCGCACTTACTAACTTAACCTCAGTGAGAAATCAAACAGTTTGCTAAGAAAAGATTATTTAAAGATTTATTCATCTGGATTCTGACGTCACTTCCGGCATTTTCGAAGACGACGCGTTTCGAGAATGCGTTCCGTTCCACGAAAAAAACGTAACATAAAACAATAAATTGTAAAATAAGTAATGAGTTAAAAAATGTAAAAAAAATGCAATTTGTGTCTTGACTCATAAACAACGTATATCTAAATAATGAAAGAGTTTTGGATTACATGCTTAATCTCTATTAATTGTCAATACAATTCGAATTCGAGTCTAAGAAGTTTTTGTCGGCCGACAAAAATTACCGATGGTGTTTAATTAGTCAATGATTTGAATACAATTGGTTCGACAATCGACTAATTTAAACGAGTTATTAGCAACGCTTTTCCTTTTACCTAAAACCTTCGATTTTCAAATCAGCATAAAAATATAATTACACGGCGCGGCGTGTACGCAAAAACATTTATTTTAATTACAAAATGGAGTATAATAATCCTTTGTGGCTTAAAAAGAGATATTTAAAAACAATTTGGGTCAATTTGGGTAGCGCTTTTAGGCAAACCTGTGTTGGACTATTTTTTAAAGTCATTTATAATGTACCTAGATGATTATTTAATAAGTGGGCTTGCCCCTAGCTGTATACAATGGCAAACCAATTAGTATTTAGTATTTTATGACTAGGCTTAGTAGGCAAATGTATAATGTATCGAATTATTATTGCTATGTTCTTTCAATGTGTAATTGCTTTAATATTAATTCTTAAGATAGTAATGTAACAACAAATTGCACTGCCTTGCAAACGCCATTACAGGGTGCATGTACCTGCCTAGTTTCAAATCCTACTAAAATACCTATGGAAATAAATTGTACATGTATGCAAGAAAATAAATAAATAAAAATAGGTACCTAATCCCTACTAATATTATAAAAGCGAAAGTAACTCTCTTTGACGCTTTCACGCCTAAACCGCTGGACCGATTTTGACGAAACTTGGTATCTCTGTACCAAGTTTCGTCTAAATCTGGAATCTGGAGAAGGATATAGGCGACTTTTATCCAGAAAAATACGGAATACGCGATATACGACATCAACGAGGGCGATGCCGCGGTCGACCTCTATAGTACTGTATACATATAATGTTAAATACTTCCAGAGAAGAAGCCCAGAAGGAGATGGCGGGATGAACTGAACTTCTTTCTGAAGGATTTCAGGAGACAGGGATAAGAGGGAAGAGGGGCCTTTGCCCTGCAGTGAGACGCTTATAGGCTAAAAACATTAACAATTCTTGTTGACGAAATTTACAACCAACCTATACCTGCTACGAAGATAACACGTTTGGTGCAGTGGCTGAGCGATTAGCTTCTGCGCTACGGGTCGCGAGTTCAATTCCCCACGGATCGTAAATATTTATATAGCCTCCAGATAGTTGTTCCGTGTCTGGGTGCTTGTGCATGTGAGATTTGTGTCTGTAAACCTGTTTGTGTGTGTACCAAAGATACAGGAGAATCAAAGAGCGGACCAACGTTTCTTTTTTTAAAGTATGAATAAGAAAGAAAAAATGTTGTATAGAAAAGTAATGGTCCTAAAACTCAGCAAGCAACATAGGTACTTAAAAACATGACGAGTAAATGTATAATTACCGATACAACTTATACTATACTTAGTATACGAAATAGCTAAGTATACCAAATAAGTAGGTACATGACACATACCTAAGTATTCCCAACTAAACATTTATCTCATCTGGTAAAACCACATCCTATATCTGGTAAATCCAAAAACTTTAGTAACAGTGATCGAAACTAACGGCTGTTGTAAATTTCTGTTCCAATAAGCGTTCCGTTGAATTCCCTTCCAGTTTACGATTATCGTTCAAGTTTTCTGTATTTACTCGGGTTACAGTGCCCTAAGGATGAGGTTGCATTCGTTGAGCGACGCGA
Organism: Amphipyra tragopoginis; assembly: GCA_905220435.1. NCBI lineage: Eukaryota > Metazoa > Arthropoda > Insecta > Lepidoptera > Noctuidae > Amphipyra > Amphipyra tragopoginis. The sequence goes on along the minus strand of HG991995.1, from coordinate 24,755,622 downwards.
TTTTAAAACCTCGCCAAACTGAACGCGTATTTCACGCGCGTCGACGTGTAGCTACTTTCGTTATAACCCTCTACCGCAGCGTTGTATTGAACTATGACTGTCATACAGAACGCGTTCTATCTGACAGTCAGGCGAGGCCTTTATGTGTACGCAGCTGTTTTTCTCTGTCCACAATAATAAGTTCAAAATATGCTGCGTAATTGCCAAGTCTGAAAAATATCTTTGTACAATAACTTTCGTGAGACACATTCATATTTACGATTAGTTATGGTTTACTCACGTGCATTTCTCGGTATTGCCCGACTAGTTCGACTCGCGTTCTCGCCACGTGATCAGCTCACGATTATGGGGCAACTCCGAGAAATGCACGTGAGTAAACCGTAACTAATCATAAATATCTTTGTGAAAGAAATGCAAGACTTCGCTCTACATTAGACCTCAGAACTTTTTACGGCAAATGAGACGCGAGACTTGGCTTGTTTTACATGAATCTTTTTCATGGTATGCTACTGTACTCTACACACTTCATTAATAGAAATGATATAGTACTCAAAAGTTGTTCTTGTCATTACAAAACTGTGAAAAGAGTTTTAGTAAATTCGCTATCGCGTCCGCTATCGCTTTAGCAGTGTGGTCCCTACCTAACTATTAGGGTGAAGGTAGGTCTGTGATCCATGTGATCCTTAAGTATTTTACAACTTACCGTAGGTCGAGAGCATATTAAAAGGGCACGTTAGTGGCTTTTTAGAGGACTATCAAGTGTAAAGGGATGCGTTATAATTTAAGTAGCGTGTGTATAGTCTCGTTAGCGTCTAAACTGTTGGGTCCATGATAAATGGACTCATCTTCCTAGCGTTTTCATAAGTAGGGGTGGCTTTTAGTCTGAATTTGTCAGATTTTGATAAATTATGATCTCATTGACTGCCTCGTAGGTCTAGTGGTCGTAAGTGCGACTGCTGAGCGTGAGGTCCTGGGTTCGATCCCCAAGTCAAGCAAAGAGTTATTAGGTTTTTCCGTGTGGAATTTCTCAGTAGCAGTTCAGAGTCTGGATTTGTGCCCGGTTGATGGCAATTATGCTCGCCCCCTATTACATGGGTCTTAAACATAACGGCGAAATGAGGGTGTATACTATACATCTCTTCCCAACCCTTCGGGGAATACAGGCGTGATGTTGTTGTGTGTACTTTCATATTTCAAAATTTGGTTTACTGTACATGAAATCTATTGCGTAAAATTGTGTGACAACCGTTTTACTGGGGTGCAAAATATTATCTGTTTCTTGATTATTATTTCTTGGTGTGACACAAGTTTAATCACTCTGAGGGCCTTATCATAGTAGCGATTTATGAGAGAGTTCAAAGCGAAGCGATAGCGCAGCGAGCGCGCCGCGAACTCACGGCGAACCAAATGCCCTCTCACTGCGAACTCGTGGCGAGCCTGCTGCGCTTTCACCTCGCTTTGAATTCGCTCGCGAATCCTCACTGTGATAAGGCCCTCGCGGTACGCTCGCTGCGAGCTCGTGGCAACCCGCTGCGCTTTCATCTCGCTTTGAATTCGCTCGCGAATCGCCACTATGATAAAGCCTTAAGGCAACTTATGTCGACAATTGCAAATTTCACTGTGATTAAGGTTCTCGCAGTGCGCTCGCTGCGAACTCGTGGCGAGTCCGCTGCGCTTTCACCTCGATTTGAATTTGCTCGCAAACCCTCACTGTGATAATGATCTCGCGGTACGCTCGCTACGAACTCGTGGGGAGCCCGCTGCACTTTCGCCTCGCTCGCAAATCGCCACTGTGATAAAGCCCTAAGACAACCTATGTCAACAGTTGGAAATTTCACTTGCCAGGCATGTGAAAAACTCAATCGCTCACAAATTGGCTTGTTCAGTTATAAAGGAGATGTCTGAAAGACACTGTTCAAAACATCTATTAAGCCTCGTATTCACAAGGCAACAGTTGACGTGCAACATGTGACGCTCAACACGTTCGGCAACATTGCCAGATGACGCGGAACATGACGCTGAAAGAATTAGTATGCAAGAGTTTTTTGCACGGTGTCACGGCTCATCATGTTGCACTTTTAGAGAGAATTCACACGTACCACAAACGCACCACATCGTAGCGACAAAAAGTGGTCAAGCAATGGTTACGTATGAATAGTATTGCTGCAGCTTTGGCGACAATGTGGTCCGTGTGAATTATACTATTCAATTTCATACAAATTAGTGCCGCCCACATGTTGTTGTTGTGTGGTTGTGGTGTAGTTGTGAACCAGGCCTTATATTGAGCAACATGTACCTACTTAGCGCGTCATTTGTTGCTTAGTGAATTCGAGGCTTTAAAATGAAAAGACCATTGATTATAACAAACTCTGAAAACAATATTTTTTAACCCTATAATACGATACTTAAGGTCTAATTGTGCTCAAAATACATGCTGTGCCTCTAGTTTGGAATCAACGGTATCCCTAAACTGTAATTTTAATGTTTCAATAAATGATTTTTATTTATTTTTAAGTACAACTGGCGAGGCGTAAGCTGAGCTTTGCATTTGTGTGAGTGCACATAGAATCGATTGCCAAAAAGCAGTATAAACCGGTTTAAACCAAGCAAAGGGCGCGTCTGCATTTATTCTCACACAGATGTAAAGCTCAACTTAGGCCTCGCGCACGGTGCGATCGGTGCTAGCTGGGTGGTCAGCCCCGCTATCAGACTTGCTGTTTGGCATTTTTTTTACCACGACATAACCTTTTCTCGTATGGACTATACGAAAGATAGAGAGAGAAAATATACAACGATAAAACATATTTAGCAAAATAGAAACAGGTAAATGATAAGTTGCAACCGGAGATAGGAATGCACTCACCTACAAATGCCGTTGAGGAACTGCCCCACAGAACTATCTATATATAGAAATAGACAGTCCGATGTTCAAGGCGGAAACCGTTGGAGTACAGAAAATAAACTAGAGTGAACTGAAATGCATCAGAGCTGTCAGGATTGTTATCATATTGATTGATCTTTTTATAGGTTCTTTTTTGTTTGTAGTACTTTAGGTAGGGTCGTAAATATCGACTGAAAGACGGGGGTTTATTACTTCTATTTGGCTGACGGGTTTGCAAATGATCACTGAATAATGCAACTTGTTTATCTTCTAAATATATAAAAGCGAAAGGTCACTCACTCACTCATCACGAAATATCAAAAACCGCTAGATGTATAAAGATGAAATTTGGCAGAGAGGTAGTTTATAGTTAGTAGACGTCCGCTAAGAAAGGATTTTTGGAAATTCTACCCCCAAGGGGGTGAAATAGGGGATGAAAATTTGTATGGAAAATCGTCACTTAACGGGTTCAAAATTTCACGCCTGCGTGGATGTCGCTTATCGTGTAGATATTTCGCGGTTTTCGGGATAAAAGTAGCCTATGTCCTTTTTAGGGTTCCAGACTATCTCTGAAAATCGGTTCAGTAGTTTAGCCGTGAAAGCACACCAGAAATATAGACTGAGTTACTTTCGCATTTATCATATTAGTAGGGATTTATAGTCCTCTGTCGCATGCAGGATAATCTACAGGCCAAAATTGCGACAGAATGGACCCTGACAACAGGGAAATGGCACCGAGGTAGACCATGCAGAAGGTGGCGAGATGTACTCGACGCGTTTGATAAACAATGGCGAGAAGCGACCAGCAATAGAGAAGGGTGGAAGACTAAGGGGGGATACCTTTGTTCGTGGGAACATAAGGGCTGAATATAATAATAATAGTGCTCTAGGTATCGTAGGTGCATCACCAGACATAAGTATCACATGTGCCTAAATTCACACCGCCTATCATGTGCAGCGTGAGATAATTTTCTCCTCGTAATACCTCGGACGATAAGACGGGAGACGAAATAATGTATGGCTTATCTCGTCTCAACACGAGATAATGCGTTGACAAAATTATCTCACAGTGCGCACGCTAGTCCGGCTGGAACAATAGTCTGTAGACCACACATATATATATATATTTCGCTTGCAATATCAAACAGAGTTTGGACTACTCGTATTTTATTGAAAAATATGAATGAGAGGTTATGGATGCCATGCTTCTAATCTTGGAAAGGTTACAGGAACTGCATTTAGAGTTCCCCTCTTGCTTAAGAACTTTTAATAATAAATTACTTTCCCCACTCTTTATTTTCTTCTGTATCGTGGGTGCGTTTACAGACACAACTCTTCACATGCACAAACACCAAAACCCGGAACAACTATCTATAGGCCATACAAATATTGTTCCGTTTATTTTATTGTATACACCTATCGTGAATTTCGACGTGAAACGAACAAATCAAAGTAACCGACACAAAAATGACGGAATCTCACTCGTTTTTCCTTATTCCTGTCCCTGCAAGGGCAAGTTTGACCTTATTTTCTTGTCAAGTAAATTGTATCGTGTCCTTTATACGAGTTCCTACAACAATAATAACAAGTTTCAGAAGTCCCACTTCGAAAATGTTGTCGCTATTGCCTTCAGTCACAGATTGCACCTGAGTACAGGAGCCCAATTCTACTAACAGAAACATTTATAAATTGTAACTTAATCGTTTACTTAGACAGTTTTCGTTTACAAAAACTATCAAATTGTTTGACACAAAAACAAAACCAAACATTTTGACAGCTTTCGAATGAATGACCGATTCAGTTGACATTGATAAATGTTTCTGTTAGTAGAATTAGCCTCCAGGTCGGGTAAACGAATGCCACCGAATGCCGACGAATTCCGCTTTCGCTAGTCTTTGATGGAACAGCGAAAGTCAAGATTATTGAAATTGTTAAAGATATTGATTTTAAAAGAGTAACCATGTTGTTTATTTCCAGCTCTTCTCCATAGGTAACAGGAAATTGGAACGGTGTGCCAAAATTCGACTTTGCTTAAGCGTCATGCATGTCGTTTATCGCGTATTCCGTATTTTTCGGAATAAAAGTAGCCTATGTCCTTCTCAAGGTTCCAGACTATCTCTGTACCAAGTTTCATCAAAATCGGTTCAACAGTTTAGGCGTGAAAGCGTCACAGACAGACAGAGTTTGTTTCACGTTTATTTAGTAGGGATAAAAACGTTTGATTTGGGCCCGGCGCAGACGACGGACTTTTTGTCCGGCGGACTACCACGGACAAGAATGAAAGTAGTTGGTAGTTGTTGCCATCGCAGACACTAGAGTTCTAACGACAACTACAGACAAAATTATCGTCGTGTGCGTTGAGTCCGTGTTAAATTTCGCGACCGGTAAAGACTACTCGTACCAACCACGTCAATTACTGTCCGTGGCAGTCTGTCGTCTGCGTCGGGCCTTGATAAAACCTTGCAAGGCCAACGAATGAGCCTCCCCACCAATCATTTAATGGCCTTAGCTGGCCCAGGGCCTGCAGCAAAAAATGTTGTAATATTTTCCATTCGTTTGGCTTCTATACGTTAGGTGAGCTTAGTATACGTTACGTCAGAACTTCTGTACAATTTTTCTTTTTAGCGTACCTACCTAACAAAAGTCGGTGTTATGACTTTAGTAATTTCCCTCGACGAAAAGTTTTCATTTGTCGACATTGCCGTGCCGTTTGTTACAGAGTTCAAGTGAGTTCAGGTGTAACGTACAAATTGTATTGATGAAATAAAAGAAAGAACTATAATTGTTTTCTGTTTTGGGAGAAAACTGTGTTCCTAGTGTTTTTACGGACTGTTTACAAAGTCTGCTTATTTTTAGAGATAAATTAGATAGTATGCTTTCGTCTAGAATTAAGAAGGAAGTTAAAAAAAGGCTTTTGTTTATTTTATTCATTTGCTGACTTCCTCGTTGGTCTAACTAAGCGCTAGCGCGCACGGGTGACTTTTTTGTCACCGTGACTATTTCATCACTCTTAAGGTGTGTACGGACTAAGCGTTCCAATTCACGCGTATTCGGTTACGCGTACCAATGTACGCGCTGTCCGTACACACCTTTATAATATCTAAAAGTATGTATGGAGATGCAACCAGTTATCATGGTTTTGTCACCGTGAAAATCTTGTCACTGTTTCAAGTCCATTGGTATGAGTATTACGACATGAATACTGGGTGCATCTCCATACATAGGTACTCTTAGATTTTATAAGAGTGATGAAATTGTCACAGTGACAAAAGTCACCCGTGCGCGCTAGCTCTAATCGTCGCAAGCGCAACTGCTGAGCGTGAGGTCCTAGGTTCGATCCTCAGGTCGGGCAATGTGTTATTGGGATTTCCGTGTGGAATTGCTCAGCCTGGAGTCTGGATTTGTGCCCAGTTGATGGCAATAGGCTCGCCCCCTATTACATGGTACTTATTAACGAAATGAGGGTGTTACTATACACCTCTGCCAGCCCTGAGGGGAATACAGGCGTGGTATTATGTCAAATTTTCCCAAAGGTTGAAATTCAACACACATTATAGTGTCAATACCAGATAATTCTCCTAATTCAGTAACTAAATTGAAATGTATTAATATGTGAGCGGGACCAGTGATATGAAAATTAAATTTATTTCGAATAATAATAACGTTGACATCTAAACAAAACTTGAAATTTAAAGTGAAAACAAACAATATTCTGACTTCAAAACATTCTTTAACTTAAAAGTTACTTTGTTTCTACTTCAAGTTAAAAGTGAATGTTGCTTGCTTAAAAAAGTTACAACCTATTAAGGGACGTTCAGACTACGCTATAATATATCGCATATAGCAAATATGTATAGCACAGCAATATCGCTCCGCATACATTTTATGTGGACACGTTCACACAATGCTATACTATAAAGTATTGGCTTATTGTGCGCGATGAACTTGAGCGATTCTCAAAGCTATATCGTACGGTTCTCCGGTCCCCGCCCGGCCTCACTCCTACGTCATCCGTCGCCCGACGGATGGCCATCAAATAACTTGTTACACATAGTAGACCGGCTTGCGATATAGCGTATAGAGTGAACGTCATGCCAAATTGTTATAGCTTATGACGTAATATGCTTTACTGTATAGCAAAATACAGCCGGCTAACGAAGAATACAATAACTTGATTTTTGGTCAATTTTGAGTTATATTTATATTCGACTTCCGCTCGATTCGCCGATTCCGAATATATTTACATATACAGGGTGTAAAAAGACCCATCACATAGCGAAATCTACGCACTCTGTACATCAAACTAAAGTACATTGACAAAAAATAATTGCTGGGAAACGACTTTTATTTTTTGGCATGAAAAAAAACGCTTTTTTTGTAGCGCGCAAATTATGGTTGTGTTGTGGCGATGCCGCGCGTTTGCATGCGTGCAGCGGCCACACAGCCGAGCCAAGGCGGTCGTGTGCGTTTGATATTCATTACGTTTTTGTAACTTCAAATGCGAATTTGTTAGGAAAAATTTAAATTTTTGATAATGTTTGTAAGGAAGAAAGTTTAGTATTATGACTTAGAAATCGTTTTTGGAAAAAACTAAAAAAAAAATGTGTACTTTGACCTTCAATATCTCCAAAACCAATGATTTCCCAGGTATGGTTTGTTCGAAAAAAATGATCCCAATGATGGGTAGAATACGTGGTTTTCGTTACCGTTAAGGGTCTTTTTACAACCGATATAACTCAAAATCGTTCAAAAATCAAGTTATTGTGTTCTTTGTTAGCACGGCAGAATAATATAGCGTAGTTTGAACTGCTTCATGAGGTTCACGAAAAGATAAGGAACTTAGTACTTCCTCAGATATAGTAGGAACTAGGTACCTATTATGTTTTGATCCTCAAGAGACCGTCCAGGTACCACCAACTTCTCAGTTCCCAAGTTATTACAGCACTTTGTAAGACTAACTTGCCTTAACTTGATATTATCCAGCTTAAAGCTTATAGTTACAGTGTTAAGGCGAAGTGCGTGCTTAAGTTACAGCCTTTGACATAAGATGCTTAGCACTAAAACGATTTACAGGTCATCGAGTAGGGTGATACTTCAGTCACAGTAGACATATAAGCTAAAGCAGTACCTCAACTTACTATAATCTCAAGAATTGAAACACTCACACAGACACGCTCTTTATACTGAGTCGTTTTTTGTTTTTGTATGGAACTGCATTCCGAAAATACCTTATTTGTCTTGTTGCAGTGCGTGTCTGTGTGAGTGTGTCAAATCGGACGATTGTAGGTAGTTGAAGTACTGCTTTAGCTTATATGTCTACTGTGCTTCAGTGTAGTTATGGATAACTCGTCTATACAAGGTAAGTCGGAAAGGGGGTACTAATTCGCAGGCCACTTAAAGTATCACTGATGACTGTCTTAAAGAAAGTGTTAAAATTTAAAAATTCGGTAATTTTTAACCGACTTCAAAAAGGAGGAGGTTCTCAATTCGGTTGTATTTTTTTATTTTTTTTTTATTTTTTATGTTTCTTAACTCATATCTCCGTCATTTATGAACCGATTTGAAAAAATCTTTTTTGTGTTCGAAAGGGTATACTTTCCGATTGGTCCCATTTAAATTTTGTTAGGATCAGACCATGAACTTCAGAGATATGGAACGGAACTCCTCAAAGCAAAATTCTCAAATTACTAATATTGCTTTGTTTATTTTTGTTGTTGGGAACTGACTACTTGAAAAGAGGAGGGGGTGCGTGTCCCCCCCTCCCCCACTTTGGAATATTTTCATTATATCGTGTAAGGTATCATTTGAAAGGACTTTTTATGCCCGACTACGTCAAAGCCAAAAAGCAGGGTTATGAAGGAGGGGGTTAAAATTATGAAACTAAAACGTATTTAATAAAAAATAAACTTTAAAAAAAAGTAAAAACCGACTTCAAAGAAATACTAAAAGGAGTAAAATAATTATCATAATATAAAATTAACAGTTTCAGAAGTCGGTGCAACTCTACACTGAAGCAAATAGAAGCCACCGACTTCTGAAACTGTTAATTTTATATTATGATAATTATTTTACTCCTTTTAGTATTTCTTTGAAGTCGGTTTTTACTTTTTTTTAAAGTTTTTTTTTATTATTTGATTTTTTTAAGTTTTTTTTCAAAAGTGCTTCATTCCTGTTTTAGTTACAAATTCAGAAAATGGTGCTTCTAATTCATGATCATATTTGGGACCTACAATGTAAACACAGCTTAGTACAACTGAGGATACATAAATATCCTTTTTTTAATTTTATTTTTGTACCTCTTTTCGATGCTGTTCTCTTTGACCCAAAGGTTGACTGGTAGAGAATGCCTTGTGGCATTAAGTCCGCCTTATGTACCACCATTGTGCATTGAAGTATTAAATAAATAAATAAATACATAGGTTTTATCGTTTTATTTTTTGAGATCTTTTAACAGCTATTTCTCTTAAACTATTGACTTTTAGGACAGCTTTTTCCTACATTTTGACGAGTTATGCGAACATAAATGTAGGGAACAGCTGATTTTTTTTCCGCGATTTCAATTTTGTTCGCATAGTAAAAGTTGTTCATAATGATGAGTACAGTAACCCCTTAATAGGTTCTTAGTGTTTTTCCAATAACCCTGTATACCATATGAAGCAATCAACATAAAGTCCCCGTCGCGAGAAGCTATAAATTTTTTAAACACACATTCAGGGGTTCGCAACCTTTGGAACAAATAAAAAAAAACAGTTTTGTAATGATTTTTATTTTTATATAATGGTTTTATTTTATTTATATAATAATAAATAATAATCTACGAAAACAACACAAACAAACTGAAACGCATTCAAAACTCAAATGACAACATTGACAGCGTCAGCGTGAACTTACTTCAAAATGGCGGGCCAAATGTTGACGTTCCATGAGTCAGACACGTTCCGGTACCACAAAACATTAGACGATAGCGCTTTATATCGCTAAAATATAACCCGACTAAGTGAAATTGCTCGTTAGTTTCGTATTACACGTATGTAACTTTGAGTTGATTGAATTTGGAATTATTTGTTGTTGATTGAATTGTCGCTACGTAACTTTGTAGAAGTTCTTTATTTACAAAATTTATAGCTTCTCGTGACGGGGACTTTAAATATTAATGTATCGCGAAAGTTATAATATGAAAAAGAAATAATAAACATTTATTTATCTGCTAAGTAAGCTCAGAGTGTCATTCTACACAAGGGTAACCCTGAGTAGGAATGACATTGTAAAAGCTGTGTACCGTGTCGTCCATCTTGCAAGAGAGGCAAAAGACTTTTAATTAATATTTTTAATTATTGTATTTTAATATTCTATCTTGTTATGCCTATGGTATTTAAGAGTACGTGTATGTATGGTATGGGTTTAATAATTGCCTGAAATAAATGATATTTAATTTAATGTAATTTATACTTTTGCACAAAATTTGTAAAGAGGCGCACTAAACATTTTTATCATGAATGTGATCAGCTCTGCTCCAACTCAATAGAGAAACGATAGATAGTTTTAAACTGTCGTTCACGAGCAAAAGATTTGTCAATGGATTGACAGTTTTATCGATGTGTGAGCTTTCATCGACAACTCTGTCTATAAGTCATGCGCATTCCGCTAGAGAGCAATAAATTTTCTTAGGCCCTTGACAGTTGAGGCGATGAGTGTCGTTAAACTGCGTTGTAGGCAGAACCCAGTTTGATTTAGATGATCGATCTTTCAATTGTGTTTTGAATTTAAAATAAACCTCATGCATTTTAACCGGTGGTGACCAATACACTGTTGTTTGACCCAAAAATCAACCATGTAGTTTGGAAAAACATTTACATACAAACATACATAAACTCACGCCTTTTTCCTATGGGGCTAGGCAGAAACAGTAAAACGACCCTTACATTTTTTTTTCGCTTCGTCCACGTTCATACATCTTGTCATACATGCACGCCGGTTGAGAGTACTACGCACCAGTCCTTTTTGAAGAACATCACTAATAACATCGATGTATGTCCTTCTAGGGCGTCCTCTAATAAATTCTTTGACAACAAAGAGTGAATAGGCATTTTTTGGGTGTGCTCGTTCCATACTAAAACTTTCATCCCATCGCTTTATATCAGGCGAGATCGAGATCCAGAGCAGACTCATTAAAAAAAGAAACGAATAGCGGTAAAAAACCCGTTAAATGACCTATTTCGCCGAACTGGAATAATGATCGGTTACTGGTGGCATTGATGATGGGTGTTCATTGTCAAACTTTCAACTTGGGGTGCATGAAAAGAGCCTCCACGAGTGACGAGACTTAAGTACGTTCGGCGCACCCTGGGCAGTCAGCCCCGCTGCTGACCTTGCAGGCTGGCTAATCTTTTCACCACAGCATGAGCTATTTTCGTATAGCTCGTGCTAACACGAGAGAAGAAGAACCTTGGTGTTTGATATTAAAACACCTTTCGCACTAGTACTATGACTGCTATTTTCTACTCTGTTTCTAAAGACAGCTGGACATGAGCCTCCCCAAGCAGCACCACATCGACCGGTGTTCTGCTTCTTACATCCAGCGGAGTCCTGCGACCTTCGCTAGGTCATCGGTCCAGTGTGTGGGGAGCCTACCCACGTTGCGCTACTTTGCTTATCACAGTTAAAATAGACTGCTCGGAAAATTGGAGATAATTTCCATAGTGTCTGCGCATTTTCAAGTATCGACAAAAAATGTGTGAACAAAAACCAATTGAGTCCAAAATAACCAAGCCAATTGTGATTAAAGACTTCTACATTATATCTAATACAATCTACGGAACCGTTGTTAAGCTGAAATTCTGTCTTGAGCTTTTAAACGCCAATAATATTCAAAATTCCTGAGCGATCTTCATATAAAACGAATCCGAAACTCTTGTAGAAAATTGAGAATACTTTTCCTAATAAATTTATGCTCAATAAAATCTTATACTAAACTGAGTTCTAAAAACGAAATCGATAAGATTTTATTTCTTTTTAAATCTTTTATAGAAGTGCTGAAGGAAATGAAAGACCCATTTCACACAACAGAGCTGCTATTTCGACAAATACTAGCTCCGATTAGATATTCTCAAAGGAAAAACCATCGACAATAGACGCTTTCGATACTACTCCGATACTGTTAAAAATTCTAACGAAAGAATATAATCTCTACTAATCCCTACTAATATCATAAATGCAAAAGTAATTGTCTGTCTGGCTATCTGTGACGCTTTCACGCCTAAACCACTGCACCGATTTTGATGATACTTGGTAGAGAAATAGTCTGGAACCTGTAGCAGGACATAGGCTACTTTTATCCCGAGAAATACGGAATACGCGATAAATGACATCCACGCAGACGAGGCCGCGAGCTACCTCTAGCTATCTATATAGAAGCAAAATAATCTATATAAATAAAAAGAAAAGTCCTGACTGATTGACTGACTCATCAACGCCCAGCCCAAACCCTTGGACCTAGAGAGCTGAAATTTTGCGCAGCGGTTCCCTTTATAATGTAGACAAGGAATAAGGAAGGATTTTTCAAAATTCAACCCCTAAGGGAGTTAAATTGGGGATGAAAGTTTGTATAGAAAACCGTCACTTAACGGGTTTAAAATTTCACGCAAGCGAAGCTGAGGGCAAAAGCTAGTTGTTAGTATATGGACGCTCATTATAGTTCAAATGAAAGGGTTCATAATGGTTTGTAATACAGCATACACGTGTTAAACAAATTCATATGCTACTAAGTAATGCGCCCCTGGTACTTTCAAAATTATGTCACATAAGCACAATCAACTCATTACTGTCCCACTGTTGGGCATGGGTCTCTTCTTAGAATGAGAAGGGTTTTTGCCTTTGTCCATCACACGCTAGCCTGGTGCGGGTTGGCGGACTACATATACAGGGTTTTAACAAATTCGTGTAATTCCTTCAAACTACATGATCTATAAATGGTATAATATAGATCAACCCCGTACGGGAGTAAGATTGACAAAAAAAAACGTTTTTTCTCAAATAATAATGTTATGTGATAGAAAATTTAGATGCTACGCATAAATTAATGAAAGCACGGCGACAAAGCTGACGGGCACGACTAGCAGCGCGATACCGCTCCACGCAGTCAGTTAACTCGGGACGCTAAAATTACACAGATACAGAATACCATGGCATATTTTTTGAAATCTTTTTTGTTGATTATGAAAAAGTCCTATGCATGACCTTGCATCAGTGTCACCAGTAGATCACGCGGTTTGAAGGAATTACACTAATTCGTTTACACCCTGTATACAATTGAGAACTTTTTCTGGTGTGAAAGTTTCCTTACGTTTTATTTTGTTATCCGAGTCCTAAACTGCTAGTATGAAAAAGGTGTTAAAAAAAGACACGCAATGAAATAATAACCTCCTCTTCGAAGTCGGTTAAACAAAGACTAAGTTCGTCTTATTGGCTACTAAATAAACATTTCTGAACCATTTGCTAAGCTTGGAGCTCTTTGGTCTTTGAGTACGATATTAAAAACGTAAGTACGATTTTACTACGAAACTTTGAAAATCAGGATAAAAATCTTTTTAGAACGATAAAAGAGCATCAAATTTCGCTGAAAATATAGTTCAAATTGTTATTTTTACTCGATATTCTGCCCGAAAACGGAGCACAGCGGCCATATAATAAAGCGGGTCATTCACGGTGCTTTTCGATGCACTTAATATTTTCAAGACGTGTCTTAAAGTCGTGGAGAAATGTTTATACACATTTACGAGAGAGGTCAATTACGAAACGTGGATTGTATACGTGACATGTATCCGTATCGCTTGTTTACTCAAAAATTTGGAATTTCGCAAATGTAGTTCGATTCCGTTCGAAATTTGCGGCAAATCGAATTACGTACATTCGGAAAAATTTACATTAAAATAATCTCGTTGTCTACGTCTGAGAAGAATTTAAAACAGCCTTCTCGTGTGTTGGTATATCACACAAGACTTCGTTTAGTCTAAATCTTTTTAAAGACAGTGAACGCGTGGTTGCCGTTTTGATTACCAAATAAAAACGATGTTGTTTTAATAAACATTAATTACGTACGTAACACAACGAAGAGCAAACCTTGAAACTGGCTGATGGGTAGGTGAACTGTAATACAATCTTACACTTTTTGTCTATCCCCTTCATCCCCTCAGGCTCACATTGTTGCCGTTGTAATGTTTGAAAAGGTCCCTAGTATATGTATAAGACGACATTACTATGCCTCGCAAGGCATTGATGCTTTCCTATTCAAATCAATTTTGCTTAGATCGCCAGGGGTCATAAGCGTCAACAAAAATTACTAAAAAAACATATTCAATTCAATTTTGCCAAGATCGCCAGGGGTCATAAGCGTCAAAAATAATTCCTGAAAACATTTAATTCAATTTTGCCGTGATTGCCAGGGGTCATAAGCATCAACAATAACTACTGAAAATATGACAAAACAGCCAACGAACAGCCAGTCTTACACAGAAGCAACGTTGGCAACTTTTAAAGTTCATTCGCGTCGTACGCTCCATTAGTTTTGGGGGTCGATTTTTTCCGACCCTCCAACTTTCGGGGGCAGTGTCTCTGTCCCCAAGTTTGTTCCCCGACGAAAATAAACAAGGGATCAGACGAGTTTTTCTCTGATTATTTCCACGTGAAATATCACACGTTTAGCTTGCGGATAAGTGATTATAAACGGGCTACGTTGACCCGAGCAAAAAGTTACGGGGACGTTGTTTTTTTGCATTTTTATTATGTAAAGGATGTTTCACAGTTGACGTGACATGTAGGGCAAACTCACCACATTTTAGCATGGTACACTAGATGATATTTACATTTTTAGCGAACAATGTTTTGTATACAGAGTGTGAACAAATTCGTGTAGTTCCTTCAAACCTCGAATCAATTGGTGACACAGATTGATAAGAATAACAGAAATAACACAAAAAAATAAAACAAAGAAAACATGATTAACTTGAGTTATTTTAGCGTGCCGAGTTAACTGAGTGCGCGGAGCGATACCGCGCTAGTCGTGCGGGGCGTGCCTTTCAGCTGTCTCGCAGGGCTGCCATTCATTGATGACGCGTCACTGAATTATTCTATCACATTTATTTTTATAATGCAATTTTTTCTTTGCTCATATTTTGTTTCCCCTCTTCAGGTCAGATGGTTTTAATACGATCACTAACCACTACCGCAAGACAAAAAAGAGGTATTTTATTTTAAATAAAGCAGAATCCTGTCCATGGTTATACTATATCAGGGGCCTAATTCTCCTAAAACAAATTGTTGCCAAACGCAATCGAACCACAACCGCCAGTCAGTTTATGTTTTCGAAAACTTTCAAAATGATTGATTTTGTTTTTTTTTGTCTAACAATTTGATAGCTTTTGAAATTGAGAACTGTCTGAATGAACGGTTCGGCCTTGGTTCGGTTGTGATTTATCAAGATTTATTTTAGGAGAATTAGGCCCCAGTTATTACTGGGGCCTAATTCTCCTAAAATAAATCTATTATGATCTATTGATCATGGAGGTTTTATGGAACTACACGCATTCGATTATATCCTGTGTATGAAACTAATGTTACGCGTACGTGTACCTCGCCGCGTATTATGCTAGTAACATGAATGATTGCAGTATTGATCAGTTTCTTCATATATCCGTAAAACTAATTATTTTGTATTATAACGTTAGTATGATATGCAAGTTATAACTTAAAGTTATAACTAAAGAATATTTTTATCCGCCAGTTTTACCTGCAGATGCTACTAACGGATGGAACAATCTACAACGCTAAAGAGATCACTCTTCGTTATTGGTCACAGATGTACGAGTCGTGGCTTTAACCAATAACGGCCAGTAAGTTATGAACCGGGAACAACAAGACACCTGCTACTCAATACGTGACTTTTACCTTTCGTCCTGGCAGGGCAGAGCAGTGCGTTGCATTGCGTTGAGCAGCTCAGTGCTTTGCATTGCGTTGAGCAGCGCAGTGCGTTGCATTGCATTGAGCAGCGCGTTGCGAAGTTAACAAGTGATAAGTATGTCTTTTATACTAGTGGTAGAAATTGTTTTTTGTTGGATTTTCAACTTTATGAATTCCTGTTGTTTTCGAGTAGTTTGTTCACTGTGACAAATAACATGGTCAGTGGCCAAGTTCTGGGCCGCAATAATTTAATTAATGTATATATTATGTATATATAATGTATGTATATAGTAGTGCGTCCTGAGTGACGGCGCACGGGCGTACTCATATTGCGGATTGTGGAGCGACTTTACCGTGGCTTTACCGTCGATACCTGCCCTTAGTGCACGCGGAAAAGTTGACGCGTACGCGCTAGTTTAGTGTTTCGTTAATTTAAATTTGGTTTTAATAATGTCGTTATCAAAATTCAAACGTTTTGAACATTTATTTAATGCGCCGTTCATTCCGCCTGCGCGGTACGCCGTCACTCAGGACGCACACTAAGAAGAAGAATAACATGGTGACGCAGTTGCGAATGTGCAATAGGAAAATTAAGGTATTAATTTAAAATGACTGCCTTGTTGGCTAGTGGTGGCAAACGCGATCGCTGAGCGAGAGGTCCTGGGTTCGATCTCCAAGTCGGGCAGTGTTATTGAGCTTTTCTGTGTGGAATTTTTCAGTAGCAGCCCGGAGTCTGGACTTGTGCCCGGTGGATGGCAATAGGCTCGCCTCCTATTACATAGGACTTAAACATTACGCGAAATTATACACCTCTGCCTAACCCTTCGGGGAATACAAGCGTGATGTTATAATATTATGTTGTGTATGTTATTTCAGCATTTTGAATTTCCTTCGGGTTCTGCACAACAGCAACACCGAAAGGTAAAAATGTCAAGTAAAGTTAAAAGGTAAGGCATAATTTAAGAAGCTTTTTGTGACAAAAAAAAATACAATTTCATTCATTGTTGTCTTTGTGGGTGACGGGAACCAAGTCAAAGATTAAAATTTGATTAAAATTTAGGTTACGTTAGACGAATAATGGTGTCATAATATTATATTCCATAACGAGCGGTTCTGTATTTGTATAAGTATCATTTTTAGAGTATAATATAATGGAATATTGGTTTATTTGTATAGAATATAGGTACGGTACATAAAATATAGGTGTTAACAAAAAAAATATTGATCCTTGTACAATCTACCTTAAATTTTGTGACATTAAAACGTAAACCTACTGAACAAGAACGTTTTCAAACAACGCTTTAGGGATATTAATTAATGTTCATTAAATTCAAGCCTTTTTCCAACTTTTTTGAGGTCAGCTCCCAGTCTAACCCAGGGGCCGACTCCCTAAGTCCGTCAACGAAGCTAGTCGCCCGTCCGAAAGTAGCCCGAAACGTAGGAGTGAACAAAACAAGTGTCAAGTTCAACTTTTCGGACGGGCAAAAACACATCGGTAGTAGGGATAACTGTCAAATCGTGTTGTCATTCACTCTTAGTTCGGGCCCCGAAATAATCGTATGTCCGTAGGTAATAGGGAGTAGGAAACGCTCGTAACAAAGGCCGAAACCACGAACTTCGTGTTTAGGGAGTAGACCCCCAGATGCGGCTAAAGAACTAGTATTTTACAGGGAGCGACTGCCATCAAACCTCCGCAACTCAGTTACTAAGCAATGCCTGATATCCTAATCCTAAGGTTAGATTAGTTGTTAGACTTTCCGACTTCTGACTTCCGGCTGTCATAAGTATTCGTATGACACACGGGACCGACGGTTTAACGTGGTCTCCGAGGCACGGACGAGTCTCAATGTGTTACGAATGATCACTCATCCACGGACCAACCGCGGCAAATGCAGCTTAACCTTGCAAATCA
This sequence comes from Amphipyra tragopoginis, assembly GCA_905220435.1. Classification (NCBI taxonomy): domain Eukaryota; kingdom Metazoa; phylum Arthropoda; class Insecta; order Lepidoptera; family Noctuidae; genus Amphipyra; species Amphipyra tragopoginis. The sequence continues at coordinate 24,737,875 of HG991995.1, read as the reverse complement.
TATGATCCACGCGGTAGTTTATTAGTCACAAGCACCTACTCGTATAAATGTTCATTAAATATCAAATCTAATAACGAGTAAGTATTTATTTTGAGAGTACTAAGTAATATTCAGTATTAAACACAACCATTTCCCAATACTAGCGTTCCCAACCAAATTTTAATCACGGCACCAAAATACCAAACTTCCAAAATAATTAACCGAACACGAACGTTTCGGCCGGCTGCGCACGGAGCAATTTTATTGAAAACATCTCTATTGAACGGGAATGGCGCGGATACCTTTACAGAGAGAGCTTTGTAACTTCAGTCGCGTTCTAATATCCATGTTCAAGACGCCGGTGCTTGAAAGAGATATTGCTGGCCAGACGACAGCACTGTTTGGCTTCCTATGCAATCTATAAGGCTTTTTGTACACCTGGATTCTAAAAGTTGGTTGACAAAGTGGCGAGCGGGTTGGGTGGTCGGAAATTTAGCTACAGTTATTTAAGCTCTGATTGGTTACAGATGATGTTTTCGGATTTAATTAACGGTAACAGGCACTGCACGATTGGACTTTCATGAATGGTTATTGCAAATAATTTCGCACACGTGTATCGAGTCAGATATTAATTAAACTAATTGCTGTATAGTTTTACATTGGTTAAAATAATGATATGCACACCGCACAGTATAAATATCTACATCAAAATTTTATTTGTTTGTATCAATGCAGTGGTACAAAAACCTAAGGCCCCGTTTATAGAAACGCGGATCTTAGCGCGGAGCGGATAATTCAAACATAATAATTATGTCGATGAATAAGAGCGTTTACGAAGATGCGTTCTTCCGCGCGTATTATTTAACACGTTAACTGACCCCATACAGAATTTTTGGATAAGCTCAAACGTCCAAAGCAGTATTTGTTATTATTTTGTTTGAAATGGATACAAAATAACTAATTTTTCTTTTTTTTTTCTATTCTTTGGTGTTCTGTTGACAAGTCCTGACAAATACAGCAACTTAACTAAGAAGTCCATGAAGTTAGAGCTCATAGGAAAAGACAGGTAGAGTGTATCGTTTACGGTACTGTACCGTTTACAGTACACGGACGTGACAGACCCACACGGCGTGTTCTGTATTTGGTACACGGGACAGCTAACGTGTTAAGCTGTAGGTAAGTATGACAGTACGCGGCAGCAAGCGCGTTGGAATGCGCGATTGAAACCCGCTTGTCTATAAACGAGGTCTTATATTGTAAATACCAAGACAAAACGAAACCGAACCAAAGGAAAATGATTGTAGCTTCCATATTACTTTATTTTCTTAAAACTCTCGCAAGCAAATTGCCCACAACAACTTTGCAACAAAAAGCAGCACCGCATGCGAACCGCCTAACAAATGGCCGTTCTAAAAATTCCCCATTCCCGTCAGATGTATGTACGGTCAGCACAAAAGGCGGACACGGATGATAACGTCGGCAATGTTTGTAAAGCCTCGACGAACTAGAAGTCTAATATGTGGCGGGCTGTATTGTAACCGGGCCGGGATGTAGGTCTGCCTAGAACATTACATGTCTTAGAGGTACGGTTGCTGGCTCCGTTTGATATGCAAATGTTTGTGTTTGGTATTGGTTTTGACTTATGTAGTATTTAATTAATTTAAGGTAGTTTAGCTATGATCTAATTGAATATAGATATTTAATAGGAAACAGTTCCTAAATTTCGTTTATTTTTTATTGTTACCGCCTGATGTAAAACGGTAGCAATGAATACAGATGCTTACAAGTTCTTTTGTATAAACTAAAACATTATAAATTATAAAACATTCTGAATAAGCTGATTAAGTTACTAATTAGATAAATAAATTAACATCACGCCTGTATTCCTAGGGCTGGGCAGAGGTACCCGTCGCCCGACCAGTAACAGGACCGAGAAGGCGGCGCGCATGTGTTAAGTGCGCGCCTCTCAGGAGGACATGGGGCAAGGCCCTACAGAAGCAGAGGTCCGCCAGGGGCTGGCGGACCGACACGTCGCCCGACCAGTAACAGGCCCGAGAAGGCGGCGCGCAGTGTTCCGTGCGCGCCTCTCAAGAGGACGTGGGGCAAGGCCCCACAGAAGGAGAGGTCCGCCAGCCCCTGGCGGACCGAGGCCTGCCGGGGTTGCGGTGCATGCAGCTGCGACCCCGGCCAAGGATCAGAAGAAGGAACACCGTGGGTTTTTAGCCGGTAAGAGTTCGGCATACTCGTTCGCCTTCCCCGGGCAAAGGGCATCCATGAGGACCATCCGAATAAAAAAAAAAAAAAAAAAAGGGGCTGGCGGACCGAGGCCTTTGCCTTGGAAGGCAAAGGAGGGTTGCGGTGCTTGCAGTTCCGAATCCCGCGACCCCAGCCAAGGGTCAGGAGAAGGAACACCGTGGGTTTTTAGCCGGTAAGAGTCCGGCATAACCCTTCGCCTTCCCCAGGCGAAGGGTATCCATGAGGATTTTCCAACGATAAAAAAAAAGGGCTGGGCTGACTTGTTTTATAGTGCATCCTTATTTCCCCGTTACCCTTAATTCCCATGTAAAATGGCGCGAGCCTATTACCATCAACCGGGTACACATCCAGACACACACACATCCGGGTTGTTACTGAGATTACCTAGGGACCTAGGGATGGAACCCAAGACCTCACACTCAGCAGTCGCGCTTGCGGCCTCTAGACCAACGAGACAGTACAAGACAGGTTAAGATAAATAACTCCATGGATAATCATGCAGAGTATAATTAGGGATGTTGGACACCCATCAACGTCCATCATTACCTTCATGAAACAGAATTATTCAGACAAATTATGGAGCTTGTCCAATATCGGAATATGTAACAGAAAGCGCTGTTCAAAAAACATACTTTTCCAAGAGCAGTTAATTTCACGTGGGATAAAAGCGTCAAATGTCAAAAGACTTACATCGCGACGTGGGAGTCGAGTCAATTGATAAAGACGTCAAAAGGCGTCAAAAAGCCAAGTCCTGACAACGTACGACTTTAATATTAAATGAGTTGGAATTCTATCGTAAGGGAAACACAGTTTTAAATAATAAGGGAGTTCAGAACTTGTATGTTAAGGAGGTTACCTGACTCAAATTTCAAATTCTCATAAATCTAAAAATTATTTTGTTGAGCTAACTACTGAATGTATCGCTCAGAATATTTTACACGTATTTAAAGGTATAGTAAGCATTTTCCACTGAACAGTCTTATTTTTAAGAGTTTGGAAACAGCTTAAATTAATATTAAGCCAATATTGCAAATTCGCTCGGGAACTGCTGAATTTTTTACACAATATAAATAAAGCATTTTTTTAAAATGTCTACTATTTTGTAGGTTATAATATAATTTAAACAAATCGTGCAATTTTCGCTAGCGACTCTTGCCTCCATTGGGACCTTATCTTCCGAGATGTTAATCTGTGATACTCACTAACCCGAATAACTGCCTTAATATTAAATCGAGTAAGAGAAAGATAAAACAATAAAATATCTTGATTTCGCAGACGAGGATGTGGGATGTAGACTCAGCAGTCATTGTCCCGATAGTCGTTACGACGAATGGCCAAATAGTTAAGAGCCTCGATTAACACTTCGTCAAACAGCTAGATTAAGGTCTTGATACAGAAACCGGTACTTCTTGAAACGGCACGCATAGTCACGTGGTCCTTTCTCTGGAGTCCTGACCAGCGGCATCTTGGACTCTGTTCCTTGCCGGTGGACTACTATATTTTATATTTTTAAGTGAATATTTTTTTTGAAGATATTGCTGACGGGTTAACGTGCTCTTTGAGGTGCGGAGGGACTCGATGTGTAATCCACGGAAGTACCGCGGCAAGCGTAGCTTAACCTCGCAAATCGATTGATCCGCACGGCTGTTAATTGAGCCCTACCATGATAATTATTATTCATTAATATAATATAATAATTTATCCCAGAATTCAAAATATTCCAATTTTCCAAACTTCAGAACTTAATCTCAGATCTTGAAAGAAAATTGTATTGTAACACAGATAAATGTAAAACTCATTTCAACAACGATATCCAATAACCTGAAACAGATTTAGTATCATTCTCAATACGTTCGTTGTCAAAACGAAATAGAGGGATATACGTATAAAACCGTTATACGCTTATCAATACATATAATTCCCGAGAACTATCTCAATATCTATTACTATTGTACGAAAACTCGTTGCAAACCGATATACCACGATTTCAATCCGTCGATACGTGCACCGAATGCAATGGTAACGTTATACAGACATTTCTCTATTATACCACTCGTCCAATTTCACCAGAACTTCCCTGCCGCTTCGAATTCCATAAACGTTTGTATAGATAAGGGTTTTCTGCAATATCTAGGGGTCTTACGTAACTGGTTGCTAGGAGGTTACCTCAACCCGTGTTAGGATAATAATGGCTAGTATTCAAGTGAAGTTCCTTTCGCGAAGTTCTCGCGCAACGTAATATCAACTAGTTTTGAAGACTTAACTCATTAGAATAGAGACTGCGTCATAAAGTTGGTGGGTGAGTAAATATGCTGAATGTGGCACAGTTTCGGATTTAAATTGAGGTTGGCATTGTTCTTGCTTTATATTTCAATTTTCTGTATGAGTTTGTGTTCTATTTTAACTTGTACTTTCAAACAATTAGATGTAACTACAGTTTATGTTTGGGTAATACATTGTTTCATAATTGTTTCTACAATTGCATTTCTGTTCAAAATGTAGTCCCTTCCCCTCTGCATTTTGTCAGAGTTGTCCAAATTATGGACGATGGTTTAGGTTCTACTGACCAAAGAAAGTCATAAGATAAAGATAACGATAAAAATGCATTAATTTGTCCAAAACATGTGTAGATAATGATGTCACATACATGCAGTGTTAAATGATTAAGGGCTGATTTTTCAATCGTCAGATAACTTTTATCTGGGGAATAAGTTTGATGTTTTGACAGCTTTTGTATGGAAAATATGTCAAACCGTCATATTTATTCCTTGGATAAAATTTATTTGACGATTCAAAAATCGGCCCTTAGTAAATTATTATGATAAAACAGATAAAGAAATAACATGTAATTCAATTGTAATAATTATAAATATAATGTCAAAATGGCAAATCAAAATATTATGTCAATTATATAGATAAAGCATCACTTAAAAATCATTGAAACTATGTACTAACATTTAACTTTAACTAAGAAAGAAATATCCATTAACGAATAGCACGCATTCGTCAAAATGACTCAGTACAAACTGGAAACAGCAACTGGCTACAGCAACAGTCTACCCATTGCATTATTTGCCAGTTCCTGGTTTTATCTTCAACAAAAATCCATATCAAATTCACAACACAGAATAAATCTTCTCCTCCAACAGTTTTTTCTTCACCAAGTCCGCTTCAAATAAAACTTGTTACAACAGTCTATTCCGCCACGTCTACCATTATAGCGAACTTTGGTAAGTGGCGTTTGATTTAGGGAACAAGTCACAGTTATACGATATTCTCCGAAAACTTCGGCTCAGAGTGCTCACTTCGCTTTATGCTAGATATCTTGCAGGATAGATTCGAGAGGTAGTTAATGCTGTATAATCTCCGGATTAGAATGAGCTAGATATCGTAAGAGGTGATGAAGACATCATGATAGGCCATTCATTCGTTCTTATAACACCAGGAAAACAAATTTCCTGAGGACTTTAGAAGCTAGATGAGAAAATAAATTTAACATCTGCAACTCGGCGAATCATGGATGAAAAAACGAGTAAACAGACGGCTTTTGACGACCTGTTATTGCCAGTCAGCTTAAGTGCTGCTAACGAGCTGACCTGCTAATTGAAAACATGACGTCATTAAAGCGCGATAAAAACTACACGAAATTCAATGTTTTTGGTAGCTTTCGGAGATCCATTCACTGAACAACAAATCTGGAAATGACGTAGCATTTCAGAAAAGTTTGTTGTTTCATCTATGACGTTCGACAACCAACCGCACCTTGAAAACTCTCTAAATAAAGACCCATTTTAACGTGCCAACTTCGGTGCCTCACGAATTTCATTCAAACTTCAAGAAAGACTTTATACTAAGAAACGGCTGGTCGTAACCGTGGTAAATAGGAAAGGGGTTTCTTACAAAAGTAATGAAAGGATTTTTTTGTTGCAAGCCAGGAATAAAAACTCATTATTTTAAACGTCTTTGGTATGAATGAATAAAAAGAAATATGAACGAGGATGTAGACAATGGACTGCTTTATGTCGTGACCTTTTCAGTTTGCATGCATCAGTTTCCATTTTTAACAAGGCTGTTACAATGAGGGTCGGTCTTGTCTTCTTGTTATCATGTTTTTGGTTCGAATCACATAAGTCGTGTATGCAAGGAGGGTTATGGAAAATACGGGTAACTTTTGTTTTGTCTGGCAGGAGCTTTGGAAAGAATGTAAAAACTTTTCCAGACTTTGAGAGTATTTATTTAAAGCTGGTATATACACACATCAAAAGTATCTAGGGATCAACATATATTTTTGCAATAACTTTTCTCCTGATTGATATTAATTAAAATTTTCTTTAAGGATTCATCAAATAAAGTGTTTTCGTTTGTCACAGTAACGATAAACCAAGTCACCTTTGCATTAATAAAGAAATTTGCCATTTTCCTAATAAAGGGATTTTTGACATTTGAACCACTAACACAAAAGTTCGAAAAAAAGACTGAAATAACAGTTTTCTTTAAAATTTTATTGGGTAACTTAAACAATTAATAATCCGTGTTTCTACCGCGAACACTAACAACACAAGAACATCGGTTTGGCATACTCAAAATGAGTTCATCCAAATCACGCTGTGGAATGGCCGCCCATGTTCGTTGCAACAACAAAAAAAGGTCTTCTTGCGACTGGATACCCTCCATATTCGGCAGAGCTCTTCTCTGTAGCATATCCCATGCATGCTCAATCGGGTTCAAGTCTGGCGACTGAGCAGGCCAGGGCAGGACATTGATGTTAGCTGCGGCGAGAGTCTGTCTTACAACTCTTGCGGTGTGCGGTCGTGCATTATCATGCATTAACTGAAATAAGGGACCGATTTGCGCTTGTAGAGGAACGATGACGTCTGATACAATCGTCTCAGCATAAATTTGAGCGTTGAGGTTGCCTCTGATCCAAATCAACTCAGTTCTTCCGCCGATCCAAATACCCGCCCATACCATGATGGTTCCACCACTATAAGGATGGACTTCCTGGCAGGATTTTAATCGCTGTTGGCGTCCAGGGGTTCTCCAGTGTCGTATACGTCTTGTATCCGGTCTCATACCAAAACGAGACTCATCAGAAAAGCACACGAAACGCCATTGTTCTTCTGCCCAATTTCTGTGTCCTAGAGCCCATTGATATCGAATCCTACGATTGTGCATTGCTATAGGTGGTACCCGTAGCGGTCTTCGGGAATGAAGGTTCACTTCATGCAAGCGGTTTCTGACTGTTTGGTCGCTAATTAAGTTCCCTGAAGAGTGATGAAGCCTCACGGCTAACATCATGGCGGTTATTGTTGGAGCTCTTCGAGTTAAGATTTGAATGTATCGGTCTTGTCTCCGTGTGGTGCAGCGATACCGTCCTCCATGGCGCTCAGCCACGGTACCAGTGCTTCGGTAACGTGTCCAAAGTCGACTGATAACACTCTGACTTGTATTCAGAGCTAAAGCCACAGTACGTTGCCGGGAACCAGCTTCTATCATTCCCACGGCTCTGAGCATTTCTTCCCTGCTTAAATGACGTCGCCGCTCCATAATAACGTTGGTTTTAATCAGTAGTAGGGAAACAGTAGCACTAATAATGTCTTCAATGCGTTGTATGTTTTTATAGGGAAAATATTGACAGCTGATTTTCATCTTTTACTCGAATTTGATTCACAGTTCCTGATTCAAATTATGAAATGCACCAAAAAGGATCCATATAAATTTATAAAATCATAAATTTATTACAAAGCCACATCTCAATCTCAAGAAATCCGCATAAAAATGCTTGATCCCTAGACACTTTTGATGTGTGTATTTGTGTCTAGTGAGTTTGGAGACAAAGGATGGAGAAGGGGGTTTTGTGGCGCAACTTCCAAGAAGCTTATGCCCTTGGACTACGGAGAGCCGAGTTGATGAAATAGGCACTTACATTTCATAATTGAAGCGTTAAGTGGGCAAAGGCTCAATTTCAGTTACGTTCGGTTTCATAAAATATCACGATTCGTGCCACACGATAATGCAAAATGAGTATGTTAAATCCTTCTAAAAAATTACGCCGACTCGTTTTGAGACGTGTAAATTACGCTCGTCTGGCTTCAGCCTTAATGTTTCTCCTTTACGAATATTTTGCCAGAGCAAAATCTGCCCTATCGTGCAAATTGAGCCATAAAATCTTATAACGTATGTAACTGGACGGTAGACAGGTGTATATTCCATACCCGTAGGCGCTCGGTGCTTTCTACCTAGCTTGTCTACCTTTTGTGATGACGTCATACAGGGTGTTAATAAAAACCTAACCATGTTTGGCCAAGGTAATGCGTAATGTTTGGTTTTGAATCCGAATAATTAGGGATGTCTATACATATAGAAATGTCTATACAAAATTGGTTCAACCATTTTTTTTTTACATTTGTTGTTGATGATGACTAATAACATGACCTACCAATAACATAAACGTAAAAAAGGTAGTAAAATAATCAATCAAAAGATTCATTAAAGGTGTTTTACGTTAAATTATAAACACATAAAACAAGTTTTAAGTGACATTTTAATGGTTCTTTTTCATAACGTATGAAAGACTCCAACTTTCATATTCTATCTTGGTGTATATTTGGGTGGTTCTTCTAATTATACCGCTTGACAGCTGTATAATTAGATGAACCACCCAAAGATCTTTCCCTCGGCTGATGATCTCAACTCGTTTTTGATTCCAATTTCATTATTCCAGGCTTGTAAAGGTGCGAATTCGTAGCCGACTTCAGACAGCAGCAGCAGACGACGTATCGTTGCGACATGTCGCAGAGTCATGTCACTGCAGTCATGATTCCGAACCCAACCGCGGGTGGCTGCAGCAGACGGCAGCGCCGTTTTCCAGTTAGTTCTAAATGTTCCGTAAGACAAGATGTCTGACGTGTTTGGGCTAAGCGATGGCGATTTACTTTTGTATCTTTTGTTAGAAGAGGACGAAGACATATATAAGTATAGAGAGAAAAAACGACAAGCTACACATCCAATGCTGAAATGCAGAGCAAGCGAGGGAAGTTTCATTGGGCAACCTGGTTTATCAGTTTTTCTTCCTCGGAATTGTAAAATCTCATTTTTTGATAAAGATTCAACGTGTTGTCGCTCCAGCGTCGGTGGCACTACTGATCTGCGGTCGGGCGACACGTCTCGTCTGCGATCGTGCGACGTATAGTAGGGCGACGTGTCGCTAGTTGCGGAAGGCATTTCATAGAAATATATAGAAACCAGTAGTGTCGCAGCGACACGTCGTCTGCTGCTGCTGTCTGTGGGCTACGAACTCGTACCTTAATACTCTCATCCAAGCCTAGTTCAAAATTCGCACCCTGTATACCACACATTACACAGGAGTATAGACACGGGGCCCCATTGCTCGAGTTTCAACGTAAAGCAACATGCATTTCAGTGAGATACTGTACGTTAACTACACGACACAATACAACCAAGCTCGCTTCGCAGTGTTGTAACATTTAGATACTAAATCCCGTGTTCTGGTTGGAGACATTGAAATCCAAAACACGGAATTGGTTTATTGAAATAATTAAATACAAGGTTAGCCGGAAATGGTGTACTAATCCGAAAGGGTGTTAAAGTTCTCATAATAATGAATATCTTTTGTTCTGCAACATTCCCCAAAAGTCAATAGTTTAAGAGAAATTGCTGTTCAAAGATTTCATGAAAAAAAATACCCTAAAGTTTATCTATCCTCAGCTAAGATCAGCTGTTTACATTATAGATCATAATTATTTGGTCACGGATTAGAAGCTTCATTTTCTGAATTCGTAACTAAAGCAGAGATGAAGAATTTTTGAAAAATCTAAAATAAAAATCATCTATATATATAAAATTCAAAGTCCTGACTGACTGACTTAGTCATCAACGCACAGCCGTAAACCGCTGGGGTTAGAAAGTTGAAATTTTGACAGTAGGTCCCTTTTGTAACGTAGGCATCCACTAAGAAGGGATTTTTCGAAATTCAACCCCTAAGAGAGTTAAATAGGGGATGAAAGTTTGTATGGAAAATCGTCACTTAACGGGTTCAAAATTTCACGCAAGCGAAGTTGCGGGCGAAAGCTAGTTTTGTAAAATATAAATTATCGAATTTTGAAATTGTTACACTAGCTTTAAAACAGTCTTCAGTGATACATTATGTGGCCCGCGGATTAGTACCTCATTTCAGACTAACCTTGTATATTTACATTGCCCAAAATCATGTAGTGAACTTCAGCATCAGCATTAGCCCATTACTGTCCCACTGTTGGGCACGGGCCTCTTCTCAGAATGAGAAGGATTTAGGCTTTAGTCCTCCACGCTGGCCTGGTGCGATTTGGCTTACTACACACACCATCGAGAACTGTTTACAACCCTCTTATACAACCTTATTTTTACTTTATACGAAAACTGAGACACCCCAACAAGATTTTCACCAGAACTGCTTGAATATATGTTTTTTTTAGTAAATCTCCAAGTTACACATTAGTTTATGTCGCGTTAAGTTCCCTAAAAAAGTGTGAAATGCCTGAGATGTGCTATGCAGGGGTTGTCTAATACACGGAAACTGACCGAGAGGACCGTCTCAAGCCTCAAGGTGTCTATTCCCGTCAACTGTTATGGGTAACTACTGAAATAAATTGAAATTTATGAAAAAATAAAAGTGATTTAAAAAATATGTCAATCGATTCTCCTAGTGATTCTGAACAAACTAGTTTCAGGTTTAGTATATACTAAAACTAAGGTTCTATGTACAGGTTTCCTCACGATGTTTTCCTTCATCGTTAACGCAAGCGATAATCAAATTATGATCCACACATGAACTCGAAAAGTCAGAGGTATGGGTCAGGATCGAACTCAGGCCATCCTGCATAGAAGGTAAGCGTTCAACTGCTAGACTATCACTACATTACAGTTACAATAATGAACTTACCTTTTTTTTTAATTGACTCTTTTGCACCTGGTGGTAAGCAGACAGGGTCTGAGATGAAGAACACGATGCACACGAATCTAAGTAACGGAGATATAGAGGGCATTCTTAGTTTCCGAGATATTAAGGTTTATGTTGGTGACCCGGATTCATTGCTGCAGAGTGTACTTGACAAAACATTTATCAACAATTTTGCTGGTAAATAGTCGAAGAAGATTTACTATGCTCATCAGATTTACAGAAAATTAACTATAAACGCAACGCCTGTCAGGAGCTTATGCAAAATTATTATCTTTTTATTCTTTCTTGCTTCTAGAATATTGTTAAAAGCACGTACGCACGTTCTGTGTAGCGACCTACGCTTTAATTACAAACTTAAATTCATACTATGTAATGAAAAAAGTAATTAACCGTTTTTCTATAGTCAGCATTATTGCGTATTAATTTTAACTCGATTAGGCAAACACAATTAGGATTGGAGTTTAATTAAAAAACCCAATGTACTAACCTACGAAGAAAACTTTCGACAGTAGATATAGATAGATTTACTTTCATTAAAAGAAACTACAGGTGGAATACACATAATTAAGAATAGTAAAAATGACGGTCTTGTCGCTTAAAGCAATTTCTTCGAGACAAACGATTGGATAGAATTAATCTTTAAGAAAAATGTAAAGGTTTTATATTTATATTGTATTCGATTAATAATCAAGACTAATACAAACAGATTTGAGTAAATTAACATTAATTTTAACTAGCATTTTTATTGTTCCGACACGTCAACCACATTTTCATGATGAAAGACAACAAGAACAAAGAAAAAAAATGTTAAAATACTTAAAATTAAAGCTGTGTCTGTCTAGTACACCAGATAGATAAATAAATGGGGTGCACGTGTAACGGGGTGCATGAAAAGAGCCTCCACGAGTGACGATACTTAAGTACGTCCGGCGCACCCTGGGCAATCAGTCCCGCTATCAACCTTGCTGACTGGCTAATCTTTTCACCACAGCATGAGAAATTTCCGTATAGCTCTTGCTGACATGAGTGAAGAAGAAGAAGATAAATAAAACCTTTATTTTGTTAAACACAAGACACAACACACTACGAACTGCCCCCATGATCTATCTTTCACGTCGTCTGAGTCCATCCAAAATTTGTCTGGAAGATATCGCTATTAGCGATAAGACCGCCATTATAAACTTGTTTTAAATTATTTCTGTTTTTTTTTGTATCTTATAGAATATTATGGTTTAAGAACTTTATTTCCTCATTAAGAATTAACAATAATTCACTTACTGAGAAACACAATTTACAATTAATGTTATTACGAGTGTACAGAAACTAAGTTAAAAGTTAAATTATAAAAATTAGGTGGGTAGGCGATCACAAAAATATTGATAATCAACCAAGTAAGCACGAATCTAAAGAAAAAATGTGTTACTAGATGTGACATTCATAGGCAAAAGTTTTTTTTTTTAATGTAATATAAGATTTTAGTCGTTTTTTAAAACTAGACATACTTTTCGCTTCTTTTATTTCCATTGGTATTTTATTGTACATGTTAACACCTTCAAATTCGATATTTCTTTTTCCATAATTAACTGTCCTGGGTGGACGCGTCACTAAGTAATTGGAGTTTCGTAGTTTAATTTTGAAATATATTTGAATATTCTGTCTATCGATCCGTAAGACTATATTTATCCTCAGAATTTTCACCTTCGCCCTACAACATAAAGCACTCTTGCTACGCCCTCTTCATTATTTCCTATGATAAACCGTACATATGAAATTTCCAATGTGGCGGTATAATTCGGTGCCCTAGCGGTGCACCGTCCGAACCGGCCCGGTCATTCCTTCCGGTACATTGTCTTATCCGGCCCACTAGGCTGGCCATCAATCATAGACCGGGCGGGAATGCGACGGCCACACGTTGGGTATTTTCGAGTGGCGAAAAATATTCCACTTCCATCCACTCCATTTTCTACTCTATCATCGTTATAATACAGTTTGATATCGTGTAGTGATTGTATTGGTATTATTCTGCTAAAGTGACTTAATGCTACCGGTAAATTTGTAATGTATGGGCGGTATATACTATATGAACAGAGCAGTATTATTGATAATTCCATATATTGGATTCTGTATCGCAATAACGTTTGGCATACGGCATGTTGTAATATATTGCTAGTCTATGGCTATTACGGTCTAGAATATCCTTCATTGGGTACAAATACACAGATTGTATTTAGTTGACATTGCATATACGTAGGTATGTCGTCGCTTGCAATTACTCTACCTGAGCCAAAGGGTCGTCCGTCTGCAGCCAGTCAGGCGAACAGTCAACGGATCTATGCGTCCTGATGACTGTGTCAGGTATACACGGTTGTACATCGTAAATGACGGCTATGTGCAGAACGCATGAAGCCTTCATGTCCAATCATAGTAAACAAAACAAAAGATTAGAAAGAAAATATAATATTTTTATTTCCGTAGACAACAACGACGAAGGTAAAAACAAAACAAAAAAAAAAACATACCCTACAGTTAGGTACGTAAAAAAAGCTTTTCTCCTTGCAATACTCAAACACAGTATTTACAAGCAGTGTTGCCAGAATCATCTTTGTTTGATTATGAACCTAGAAATATAATGATACCATAAGATAATTCCATTAAAGTCTCAAATACTGTAATTATAGACACAATAGTTATACAATAGCACTGACGAACCGGTTCGTCGGTCGGGCCGCTAGCGGTTAAACATAGTGCAGCTCACTTATGGTAATGAATGAAAGATGGCCAGAAAGAAAAATAAAAGAAATAACATCGTAAATGTATTACACAAGTTCTCTGAAAGACTCTTAACCTGGTTGAAGACTCAATCTATATAAATAAAAAAAAAAGTCCTGACTGACTAACTGACTCATCAACGCCCAGCCCAAACCGTTGAACCTAGAAAGTTGAAATTTTGCACAGAGGTTCCTTTAATAATGTAAATAAGGAATAAGGAAGGATTTTTCGAAATTCAACCCCTAAGAGTGTTAAATACGGGAATGAAAGTTTGTATGGAAAATCACTTAACGGATTGCTAGTATCAAATATAATTATTAAAATACACAAACAAATTCGGAACCTAAATTAAATGAAGCAATTAAGCCAAGCAGTTTACTGTGTTCCGTCGTGTGTATGTGAGAGCCAGAGGGGTATAGGGCAATCCCTCTATATCTCTGTTACTTGGATTCGTGTTCTCCACCTTAGACCTTGTCTGCTCTTACTAGGGTCAAATGCTACCAACACAAATAATAAAAACCTAACATTTATCATAGTAAACGAATGATCGAAACACAATATCCTGAGGTTATTCTATCTACATTATTTTCCCTATCGTACGAGTATTAGGTCTCCCACCATCAATCATACCTTTTTCGGGTATTGTCGCGATATTAGAGTGCGTCATCAATAATAAATGTTTGTGTTTTCTATCTAATATTCACATAAAACGGTGATAGTTTTGTTTTAGAGGAAATAGGGTAATCTGAAACAATGTTTCGTCAGTAGCAGTACTTTGGTTCCACAGTTCAAACTTTGAGTGAAGAGATGTAAAAATTTAATTTTACGGGTCTCAAATTCTGGTACGTATATTGTCTCGTAGTTCGTAACTGTTATTACGATGTGAAAGCTTTCGAAAATGCAGTTTTCTACGAATAAAATTCAATGTGTAACTCTCTGTTTTCGTTTCAACAAAAACCTTGTATGTCCACAAACAAAACCCGAATTATTTCCCACAAAAGCGTTAATCGAACGTCCGGACCCGTCCTTATCAGACCAATTTGGTCTCGCAGACCACTTCATACCCGTATTGGCGCGTACCCATAAGAAATCATCACAAAAGATAAAGAAATAAAGACGAAACCGCTTCGATCCGGTCACAATCAAGGAAATTGAAAGGTCGACCCGGTTGGATCTGGGTCTGCCTTTCCACTACATTGTCTTATCCGGCAATGCATCATTTTGCCCCGTCTCACCCTTATAGGTATGGGTAGCTAATACGTACAATGAGCAAAAGAGATTAGTAAACAGACAACTAATTGCATTCGTATCATAACAGAGTTCAGCGTGTAGTTGCGAAACTGCGCAAGTTGATTTGTGCAACAGACTTTCAAATTGTGGACACACATACAGCAAGTCAATTTCTGCAAGTTTTAAGAACTAAGTGACCACTTGCGTGCAATAATTTGCGCAGTAAAACTTGCTAGTGGATTTCGCGCTTTGACATCGCTTGTCAGAGCGTGTCTTGTTTAAATACGTCAAATGGATTATCAAATCAAATTAGATCGCCTCGAAACGTTGTGTCGGACACTATACATATATATCAGCAACGCATAATATATTAGCATTTTAACAAATTACGCACATCGTATCAATATCAGGTACCTGCGTAGTCTATAGATGTTCGTTGTACGTCTGTATATCTAACTCGTTCGCCGTGTGTACATTCGTACGGTTATTTTAATAAATCCAGGATTTCATGTCGCAAAGGGCATGTAGCGGTACGTATATTGGTCGAAGGGTGAGAATTGCTCCACATTCTTTATATACAGCATCTCGACGGTTGAAGATGGAAATGAGAGGGGTTTTTTGTGAGTCGAAAACGGAACTTTTGAGGTGGGGTTCAAAGCGTTGAGGACTCGTTTCAATGCTGTCAAGTGCCGTCGAAAGGAGGTTGACAGTTTTATTTTTTTGAGGGATTTTCGTGTGTGTTTGAGATGTGTGTGAGCTTTATATTATTAGCAAACGATTCTTATAATGAAACGTCACAAAATGATTGAGGTATGGAAATTAGACTAGAGTTTTGTATGTTATTTTTGTTCGGTGTACCATGATAATTTATGATTTTTAGTCTAACCAACATTCCTACATACATAAATTCACGTCTTTTTCCCATGGGGGTAGGTAGAAACTGTAGAACGCCACATGCTACGATCCTTACATACTCCTTTCGCTTCGTCCACGGTCATACGTTTTGTCATACACGCACGCCGGTTGAAAGTATTACGCACCAGTCCTTTTTGAAGAACATTACCAATAATATGGATGTGTGTCCTTCTAGGGCGTTCTCTACTGGCGTTTCCACTGACATCCGTCTTGTAAATTCGTTTTGTTAATCGCCGTTCACTCATTCTTTCAACATGGCCAAACCACCTAACAAATAACCATAAACTCCTTTAAATTTTTGTCACTACATCATCTTTTAAACCGCAACTTGGTCTTATCACTTACATTATCTTATTACTTTGAATGATAGATTGAAGAATGATTCTTCTATCTATCATTCAAAGTAACACCGCAAGTACTTCGCAAGGAACGAATTGCCAAGGCATTTATTCTACTTTCATGACCAACATCAATTTGATAAAAACGTTAACAGTATTTAGAAGAAATAATTTGAAAATATAAATGTCTCGTTCTACGTTTGTTGTATTCAACAAAAATACTACAAACGTAGAATACAATTAGAATTAAAAAAGTCAATAGCAGATAAAAAGTTTCAAAAACATTTTTAATCTGTTATCAAATTGGTTCAGGCCGGAGAATAGTTAGTCTATGTAACGGTTTTAAATAACCTCCTCCTTTTCGCAGTCGGTTAAAAACCATAAACAAAATAATAATTACCTACTCTGAACTCCAATTCCGAAATTGAAATAATAATACTGTAGGTATAATGTGTCTCGTATTCATTATGTTTCATTTCATAAATTACAAATCATTCATGCAAATGTTTTGTGAGTCCAATTGTAAGGGTCCCATGTAACTGAGTCGTAACAATAATGCCTTCTGTAATAAATTGTGTACCAAATGTGTTGCCATTCAAAAGAATAATTCTAATATATCGTCTTTTATATCAAAGGGTATTGTTATTGTAATTATTCGTTTTCATGTATTATTTGTCTTCTATTCAAGTCTGAGTTAGAAACATTGTGTCTTTATTCTGAAAAGGTTATTGCGAAGTTTTAGGCCGCCCGCACGATATCAGAAAGGAGACTCTTTTTTTTTTGTATGGGGAGTAGGCCCACCACAAATTGTGGCGTATTGTAATGAAATGCATGTTTGTTTATTCCTTATAATCTCTAGATTACAGTGGTAATACTAGCAAAACTGTATGTAAGCGGAATATCTGAAATAAGACAATCAAAACACGGATCTCTTATTAGGCTATTGTGAGATCCATGTTTTTTTTTGTGGGGCCTTCTGATAATGTGCTGCCGCCCCCAAAAAAATACGGTAAATTAATTACGAATTGTGTTAAAGGTTAAAGCAGTAACGATATCATCTGATATTTGTAGCTCTAAATCTCTAGACATAATTCATTTGCATTTGAATCAACAAGTTTTAACGCGAGATTTGCTGCGGATTTTTCAGTTATTTTGTTGAGCGGCCTAATTTGCACCCCCAGAGGTACTGTGCCCCCTTAGGTCCTGCACCCCTGGTAGTCACCCCTATGGCCAACCCATAGATAACCCTTTATTTACTATGTGAGATAACGGGAATAGGAAGATGTAAGGTCGCGGACTCGAAATGTTTATCAGATTTCAAATTCGATTCCTTATCACACTGTGCGCAATAAGGTTCAAAATGTCAAATCAACTTACATAACATTAAAAAATTGTGAAGCGATGATTCTAGCAAAAATGCTCTATCCACTTTTTGATATTATGAACTCCTTTTTAGGTATGAGTGTCTAGTCAAAAGTTATACAAGGTTAGTCGGAAAGGGGGTACTAATCCGAAGCCCACTTATAGTATCGCTGATGACTGTTTGAAAGCAAGTGTTAAAATTTCAAAATTCGATATATTTTTTTTCCAAATAAAATGATTTTTATTTTAGTTTTTTCAAAAATTCTTCATCCCTGCTATAGTTACAAATTCAAAAAATGGTGCTTCTAATTCATGACCCCAAATATGACCTAAAATGTAAGCACAGCTGATCATAACTTTGGATAGATAGATTTTAGAGCTTTTTTTTTGAGATCTTTGATCACCCATTTCTCTTAAACTATTGACTTTTGGAAAAAGTTGTAGAACAAAAGTTATCCATTACCATGGGTACTTTAACCCCCTTTCGGATTAGTACCCCCTTTCTGACTAACCTTGTATAGAGCGAACTTGATTGAATTTACTAAATAGGCTGATTTCTTTTTCTATGCTGCCTAGTATTTAGCTTCTTTAAATTAACCTTTTTAGGTCAATTAAGAAATAAAAATCTTTGCCCTGTCAATTCTTTGCGAGCGACTGAGCGAACTTATGAAAAAGTAATGTGCAAGCAATTATAGACCTTAGGATGGTAAACATTTCAAGTCCGCGACTGTACTGTGTAAATATTAATTCTCACTAAAATTAATTATATATTTCACCATTGGCATTTTAGCGAGCTTTTAACTTTTTAATCTGCCACGATATAATGACACTAATACATTAATACAAGTTTCAATACAATAATTACGTTCTCCTCAGATTTATTAACCAACATACTATTCCCCGGACAAGTACCTACCGAAAAATTCATACCGAAACTCCGACCAGTCGATAGAAATAAAGACATAGTCCATACGAACCTACCGAACTATATTTTATATCATAAACATAATCAAGTTTGGGTCCTTAATAAACATATCAAGAATCGGACGGGCACACAAGACCCCTGGTAAGGTCACCCGGGCCCACCCCAGAGATATTATCGTGAAAGACAGTTGGGCGAAGGTCGGTCTAAGGTATCGGATACATTGACTGAGATTGGAGGGTTAGGAAGCGGGCTTGATACTTTTTATATCGTTTGCAGACGTAGCATAACCACTGTAGACAAGGGTTTTGTCGATGGAAGAATAGACAACATGACATATTTATAACGGAAATATGTCATTTTGTCTCACGGAGCAAATACACAAAGGGGATGTTGTTATGCTATTTTCCAATAATACGATGCATGACATATTTATTTTTCTTTGAATTAATTTAAGACAAGTAACAGATGTTCATGATTAGTTAGTTGGACTCGCGACCTCGCCGCGTGATCAGCTCATGATTAAGGGCTCCGTTTGGGTTCGAAACTGGTCGGGCAATCCCGAAAAATGCACGTGAGTAAACCGTAACTAATCATAAATATGAATGTGTCTCACGAAAGTTATAATACACGATACATGACATTTCGCGGGGCGAGGGGAATGTTACATCCTATCTACTTCTATATTTTCCATCTAGCGGCGAATAGGAAAAACTAAAACTATAATCTTCAGATATTGTAGGTAACTAACACGTGGTTTAGCCATATTACGCTAGATATCTCTAGTGTCACAAATGTAATGAATTACGTATAAAATTACTTATAAGTGAAATGTGATGCAATCCACAGCATCAGATTGTTTATTCGAGAAGCTTTTGCAAGATAACACACAACACTTCATCTTTTTCTTTCAAATAACAAAGACGTAGTGTTCACAGGACGAGTGCCGACAGACTGAAAAATGCCATGTCCACCGTGATGACGTCACGACTTAGCTGGTATCACAGTGCACAGTTGCATAGATCATCTTCTTTGTATTTGCTTCCTGTTTTGTCTATTCTTCGGTCGACCAAACCCTTGTAATGTTTCTGGTGGTCGTGCTACACCTGCTGATATGTGTGGAGGAAATAAAGGCAACAGTGAAGTAGATCTATTTACAGGTCTATTTTTATCACAGACGGCACCAGGAAATGTGTTTCTCCTTAAATGGGAGGTTATGCCTTTATTCGGCATTAGAAGATTGACAATCACAACGTCGTATTTAATCATTAGCAACTTTCAAAGTAAACTAAAATAATTAAAGTTCGTTCCTTTATAAGGAATCTTTTCACCGGAATCTCTTCATTATCATTAGCGATAGATTTAAAAAATGATCAAGAAATCTGGTGCCGTAGATAAAGTCAAATTAATGACAAGAAAACAAGTAAATGTACTCACATCACACACATCACATCAACACATGAACAAAAAAGGATAAAATAATATTAAAATATAACGCTATTTTTGTATAATAGGCTTTCATCGAGTTTATTGTTATGTAAAATGTTAAGCACGTCTTTTATCACATTACCAAGACTCTCAGGCGGTATCTACTGAAAATAGAATATGAATGAATCACAACCAAGGTTCTAAAAATATAAACATTTGAAGCCTAAAGTTACAACAAAGAATACTGTCAAAAACGGATCAGAAAGCTTTATCTTGTTCTACTTAGGGCCGATTTTCAATCGTCAGATAACTTTTATCTAAGAAATGAAAATGGTGGTTTGTCATATTTCCTATACGAAAACTGTCAAAACATCAATACCTGAACATTGAAAATCAGCCCTAATTAAAAGTAAAATCAATAAGTTATTAATTCCGAAAGTACCTCAATACTATTTTTATTATCCATTCCCATTTCATTCATTCCCATTACATCTACTAATGAGCTGTTCATTTCATGCCGTCATAACCGCTGTTCTCGGTCCAATGAGCGCGCACCCTAACCGGGGGGTATTATGAAATATGACGGGCCACATCGGCCCGATACTCGGATTAAGGGTCCCGTGCTAATCTCTCGCTGACTCCGACAAAATTGCTCATATCGTCCGACAATGGAGTCTGTAATTCGTACGCACCTGTTTTCGGGACTAAATTAAAAAAGTTTTTTAAGCCATCGATCGGATTCGTGATTAGGAAGTTTTTTCGGAACGTAATTGCGTGGACTTGATGTGAAGTTGCTTTTATTTGTTTAGTGTCTTAATGCCTTTTTTTTTCTTTGGTTTTATTTCAGTTTTTTATGATTTAAAGGGAAAAGATATTCGTTTGATAATTTTGTCGATTACAGAGTTGTACGAACGGCTGCAAATCAAAACATTTTCATAAGAGGTCAGCTCATACCGGAAACGTCTGTATCTGTTTTGACCCATTCAATACTTTACAGGTATAGGTTGTGAATGTTTTTTTTTATTAGCTAAAATCTTAGTTGTGTACTTTACTGTGATCCTGAAAACGTACACTACCTTAACATAAATAAACTTTAAAATTTTCGTGTATTTAATCTTCTCAAGATTTCGACTTTATCAAAATTCATTAATACAAGTTTCAATACAATACAGGCTTACTTATTTGTCGAAATAGATCAACCTCACAGTCGAACCTACACAATATTACCGCAACGGCTGTTTTGTCGACACGATGGCGTCATTATCGTTCGCACGGAGACATCTGAATTGTCTCCTCGAACGGGAACAATCTCGTAAAATTTTAGCATCAAATAGATTGCATATTTCGGAAAAGTGGAAAATAAGAGTAGCATATGGCCGATATGGTGTGCCTCTCTGTATGCATGGCACGACCGCCGTAGACAAGGGTTTTGTCGACAAAATGACTTATAAACAATCGCAATATGTCATTTTGTCTATACTTCAGTCGAAAAATTCCTTGTCTTCGGTGGTCATGCTTGCTGGTAATGTCATGCTGTCCTGAAAATAGGGACATATTAAGAAAGTGGGGACGACTTTTTGACTGATTAGGGTGATCTTAAAATTAGGTGTTTTGCAAATTGAAAATGATTTTTGGAACTCAAAACTTCTTTAAGCTCGTCATGATTGCTAATAAACCAAGAAAAATGAGAAAAGGTAGAAAACAAATCTTCTCAGCTCTTCCCCTCGGAATGAAGTCAAGGTATCCAATATAATCCGAGCGACTTTTTTTGTCGTTGACAATATTAAGGCGTAAAGCAAAGACATCTGAATTCTCAGCCGTGCGAGGGAGTAGACTCGTAAAATTTAACACCGCCCCCCATTCCGATCGCTTTGACACTTTTCAAGTATAACAATTATCGCCGGCTCGACGATCTCGTCGCGATAAATTAATTTAAGAAATTGGATATCACAGATAATTGGTTCTGGTATTATACGTCTATGTACAATGGGCCTTTTACATCGGATTTCTTGGGGAGAAAATTGGATATTGTATATTTCCTCCGCCTCTCGCTTATTTTTCTTCTGATTAAATTTCTGTACTTACAATGTTGCTTTCTCTCTGGAATTAGGCCTTTTGTTTCCTGTTACAGTAATAATGTATTATAGCGTGGTTTCTTAGGATTTTATGTTTTATTCTTCAATAACGTCATCGTTATACATTATATCTGACTGTTTGCTTCACCTTCAAAGCATCTTCTCTTGGGTCACCACGACCTGAACGAGAATAGCTCATGCCGTGGTACATAGCCGGTCAACAAGGTTAGCAGGACTGACTACCCTGGATGCGCCCGTCGCACGAACCTACTCAACCTCAAGCTATATATAGCCAGTGTGAGCTGATCTCTCATTGTATAAGCTTTCTGAACAATGAGAGGTCAGCTTATATTGGAAATGTAATAGCTTGATGTAGGTACAGCTGTGTGTACTTATGTATTACTCGTGGATGCTCTTATAATGCAATGTAGCACACCTATAAATACAGTAGACATATAAGCTAAAGCAGTACCTCAACTTACTGTAATCTCAAGAATTGAAACACTCACACAGACACGCTCTGTATACTGAGTAATTTTTTGTTTTTGTATGGAACTGTATCCCGAAAATACCTTATTTGTCTTGTTGCAGTGCGTGTCTGTGTGAGTGCGTCAAATCAGACGATTGTAGGTAGTTGAAGTACTGGGGTGCGTGGTCAGAAACCTCCTCGTGTGCCCGGTGGCTGCTGGTCCCTTATGGATACGTCCGGGGGGAACAGCAGTTGCTCGGGCCGGTGCACCCTGGGCACGGGCAATAGCTCTCGCAGGCTATTGTCTGTGGCGAATTCTGACCATGGGGGGGTGGCCAGTTGGCCATGGGAGGGCTCTTCCCCGCCCTCTCATCTAGGAGAGGGCATGGTGGAACGAGACTTGTAGGGGCGACGGGTTTGTCAGCTGGCAATAGCCAGCTGACCAACCCGTGCTGCGGAGGACGCGGCGCGGCACACCCTTGGGGTTTGGCGGCTCAGTCTGGGCCGCGCCGCGGTCTGATTGCGGGGATCGGCCGGGACCTCTCGCTTCCCAGCGTGGTGCGTTCCGTGCTGGGGAGCGAGGGATCTTGGGCTGCTGTCGCCTCCTTTTGCGAGGACGTAATCGCAAAGGGGGGCGGCGGAGCGCGCGCGGGAGGATGGCCCTCTCGCTGCGCCTCTGTGGGCGAGGAGGAGGTCGGAGCGGACGCCGGCTTTCCCTCCTCGTGGTGGTGATGGGCGGGCGAAAGGCGCGGGGGGGGCGCCTCCGCCCGCGTTGCACTCCACACCACCTCTGCGGGACATTCCGAGCCTCCCCCAACGGGGAGGACGTGCGGGGCCCGCCGCGGTGAAGGCGGGCGATCGTCGGAGGGGTACTGGAGGTAAAGGCTATGCCGGTTTCCCAGTGCCCTTCCACTCAGACGATGCGGGAATGCCGCTGGGTTGTTTTAGTGGGTATACCGGGCTAGCCCGGGGAGTCCCACATAGCCCCCCATTCCCCCAAATGGGCGTGGTATGCGTAATTGCATTTTTTCCCAGCGCAAAAAAAAAAAGAAAAAAAAAAAGGTAGTTGAAGTACTGCTTTAGCTTGTATGTCTACTGTGCCTATAAACGTACTTAGATGCTTTACGAGGAATTAAACGTAACTAATATACCTACAGCCTGCATAAGTTCACATCTATCTACCTTAATAAAGATTTGTCTTAATTTGTAATGTTCTAAAACCCCTCTACATCTTTGTTACTACACCAAAAACACACCCAACACCCCAATCTCTCAATATAATCGCATTTCAAGAAAGCAATCGTTTACTATTCGACTAACACGGCGTCATTCGATTCCGGGATCGACTAACGGCAAATTCCCTAATCGCCATCACTATGACCGTACTGGGTGAGACACGTGAGGTGTGTACTAATCGCCTGATCGAGTTACACTACACCTATGCGATTACTTATGTAATTACTAGGACCTTAGGACCGCGAAGTGGTCCTTGTGTGGCGCAAACGATGCGGCTACGAGATTCGTGTATGTAAGGTAGATCGAATTTAAGTGTTGAACGTGATGTGATTTGGAGTTTGGGTTCTGTGTAACGTATTAAAATGTTTAAGTAGGTAGGCATGCTATTTTAGAATATCTTTCATGACATAGTTAGATGTATCGACGATCTGAAGAAGAACATTGGGTTGGACTGGATGCTGAAGGTGAAGCCTGGGCCGGATTACAAGGTTTGGAGGCTCTGGGGCACCGAAGAAGTAGAAGCCCGTTGGAACGTTTTAAAAAAAGTACCTGGTGTATGTGAATCTCCTTGTCAGTTGGTTTATTTTTTTTTCAAAAACTCATAGGTACAGTGGAGGCCCCGTACTGAAGCCGCTGTTGCCTCCTACCCTAAATCCGGCCCTAGGCAGATGACCGAGCGTTCTGGCGTATCTTGGAGGCTTATGTCCAGCAGAAGATTGCGGTAGGCTTAGTTGATTGATTGATTGATTGAGAGACCTGCCAATGTCCATGCTGTAAATCATTTACAGAAACGCTTGTCCAAGTTCCGGGCTGAGCCGGAAACTACTTAGAAATACTAGAAAATGATTTTAAAGCAAAGTAGCTATTTTTATAGCAATATCTTTGAAAAAAACATATGGCACGTTTGAATCTAAAGCGCAGTTCAGACTACGCTGTAATATTCAGCATACAGCAAATATTGTATAGCACAACGATATCGCTCAGCATACATTTTATATGAACACGTTTACACAACGCTATACTAAGTATAAAGTATTGGTTTGATGTACGCGATAAACTCATCATACGATTCTCCGGCCCCTGCCCCGTCACTTCCACCCTATCCGATGCCCGACGGATCGCCGTCAAATAACTTCATATACATAGTAGACTGGCTTGCGATATAGTATATGTATAGTGTGAACGTCATGCTACATACTTACAAACAGCTTATGACGCAATAATTATGCTTTACTATAAAGCGAAATAGTATAGTCTGAACTGCACTTCACAAAAAATCTAAAATTTTCGTATAGTTAGTTCGTTCAGTTAAGTTTAGATTTAAACGTGTGATATACTGTAGAACTTTAAAGGGGTACCGTATGGTCCCAGACCGGTCATTAGAAACAATTGCGACGCTTACTCGCCTTCGTGTTCAATGCCGTCGGTTACAAATGCACCACTTGACCGCTCTAGGGGTGCAATTTGTCCCAATAATGGTTTTGTTAGGGTTAATGATTTCCTTAGCTGTTTTATACTTGAAAGATTATCTAGTAGGCAGGTTGTAGGGTCAGTTGTGTTTGTCTATACGATGGACAAGGCTTTGAGTTGTAAGGTAATCAGGTGTGTCTTCCATTTTGTCTATTCGATTGGATGGAGCTTGGTTGACAAAGGAATTATGTTCGATGTCTCTTGAAACTTCCATCGATGTATTTGAAAATCCCCATTTATATATTCCTTACTAGAGGTCGCCAGCGGCTTCGTCCGCGTGGATGTCGTTTATCGCGTATTTCGCGTTTTTATCTACTATAATATGCATGTGTTATACATATAAACCTTCGTCTTGAATCACTCTATCTATTAAAAAAACCGCATCAAAATCCGTTGGGTAGTTTTAAAGATATAAGCACACATAGGGACAGACAGATAGCGGGAACCGACTTTGTTTTATACCATGTAGTGATGTAAAAAAGTTTTTTTTTAAGTTTTCAATTTTCAAGTATTTTATTTTTGCTAAGGCGATTCGCACGTCGCCGCGACACGCGATAGAACGATTTTAGCATCGCATTGAATTATATGGAGCCGCATTGCGCAGCGCCCATGGCTGACGCGTTGACGCACGTCACTAGTACCTACGCACACGATAGTTGTCGCTCCAACATGCGTCGCCATGACGGAATCGCCTTAGTTACAGTATTGTGCATGCACTAAGCTAACTTCAGCATTAAAATTACGTCGAATAAATAACCAAAAATACTATCTCGTTACATCCTATCAACCAAACACAACCTACATCGACCTCAACTATTAACATCAACAACAATATTATATTATCTACCTATCCCTTCTTCAGATAACAACAAAGCAAAATTAATAAAACCGGGAATACACGATAAACTAAACATCAAAACCGAAACTATGTTTGAACCGTACGGAACCCTGAAAGGCAACTCCCACACTAATGGAGCCGGTCAATTACTTAAGACGGGGGAAACCGGATCATAAATCCGGGCTATCGATCAAAGTTCGGCCGTGTCCGGCCCGGTCAAACATGTCCGGTAGGTATTGTGAGTATACGGTGGACACAAGATAAGAAAATGCAGAAGGCCAAAGAAAATTTGACGTCGTTCAGGAATTATCACATGAATAACAAAGAGGATACTGGGGCCCAATTCTCCTAAAATAAATTGTTGCCAAACGCAATCGAACCACAACCGTCAGTCAGTTGTTGTTTTCGAAAACTTTCAAAATGATTGATTTTGTTTTTTGTGTCAAACAATTTGGTAGCTTTTGAAATTGAGAACTGTCTGAATGAACGGTTCGGCCTTGGTTCGGTTGTGATTTATCAAGATTTATTTTAGGAGAATTAGAGCCCTGTTTAATAAAAATGGTATTGTTCACATTGCTGGGTGATTGCAGAGCCAGTCCTTTTGCATCTAAGACGCTTCATAATAAATGTTTTTTTTCTTTTTGTAAATATATCTGTTACAGGCACATTTAAAAGTCAATGCAATGTTTTTTTAAGACTAGAGGGCGCCGGCGTTTTCTCTCTGACTAGTTTTGAGAAGAAAAGTCGAAATAAACTCAGAGTTCAAGGTCTCTCTTAAGGTACTATTTCGAACCGAGCTGCCAGCTGCAACTGCCGACAGCACGTGCATCGACTGCATGAAGTCGGCCACAGCTGCACTACTGGTTTATATGTATTTATATGAAGTGGCTTCCAAGCGCCGCGGCAGCAGCACGTGCAGTCGCCGTCGGCTCTGTTCAAAATAGTACCTTTAAAGTCCAGACATTGCGGTATAAAACTATGCAAGTGTAACTATGTAGGGCAACATCTGGAATGGTCTTTTGAGGAAAGAGCCACAGCACAATACGGCCGAAGTATCTTGGCGAGTCAAAAGTTAGCTGATTAGCTGCGCAGTAGACAATTTCGTTTATAAAAAATTCATTGCGCAGCCAAAAAAACTAACTTCAGACTCGCCAAGATACGTCGGCCGTATTGTACTATGGCTCTTTCCTCAAAAGACCATTCCAGACGTTGCCCTACATAGTTACACTGGTAAATTTCCGGAATGGAATGGTATGGATTGGAACCACTGCACTCGTAAATAGGACGAGGTATGGAAATATTTCTATTTCGTTAACTGTCTACCAGTGGCGTAGGGTAAAGTTTCTTAAAAGGGAAGCCGGACCAAATAATGCTTACCTTGCTCAAGTGTGATGCGTGATTTCCAGTAACTACTCGATTCAAAAGGGAAGCCGATAGGAATCGAGTTGTATGGAGCCTTCGCCACTGCTGTGTACAGGTATTTTGTTAACACACGGTATGAAATGGACCTTCTGTATTTGTGTATATTGTGTTCATACGTTCTGTAGTTGATTGATTTGTTAAGTAAAAGGTTATTTTTAGGTCAACGTGGTGTGTCGTGATATCGCTTTATCATGAAGGAATGAAGCAAAGGGGCTAATAATCGAATGCACCCTATGTATTAAGTTCCTATTATTCAACCTATCGCTGATCCGTCATTTAGCCTCTCACCCAAAATATCTCGAATACCATCATAATCAACTTGCCCCCGTTTTCTAAAAGACATGAATTGAATAAGTGTCAAATCTCGTGTTAAATCTCATGTCAATCAATGTTTGCTTAACCTCCTTTAGGCCGTAAGATGAATCTTGATGTTTCTTTTCAAAACTTTACCATACAAAGAATATCAAATATTTTTAAAGAACAAAACATAGGTACTATAGCTATTTTACGGTTTTTGATGATATCGTCTACGTTTTTTTACAATTTACGAAATAACCGCTATGCCAGGACTCTTATGTTGTTGAACAGAGTATAAAACCATAAACCACATACACTTGGGAGCAAAGAAATCGAGCCACTCCTATTTTCACGTGTCCTGGTTATTAGTTTTCATGAATTATATAATTCTAAGTTGACAAAAACGACCCTCATTGTAAAGGTTATCAAATAACCTTTTAGGCGATATATGTTTAGAATTGATATCTGTCCCATAATACCAAAAATAATAACAATTACATAAACGTGAAAAATAGAAGTGGCTCGATTTATTTGCTCCCAATTATATTAGTGGAAATGCATTCCTTGCGAAGTATGTGCGATGTAACTTTGAATGATAGATTGAAGAATGATGTGATAAGACAAAGTTGCGGTTTAAAAGATGATGTAGTGACAAAAATTGAAAGGAGTATGCTTCGGTGGTTTGGGCATATTGGAAGATTGAGTGAACGTCTATTAACAAAAGGAATTTATAAGGCGAATGTCAGTGAAAACGCCAGTAGAGGACGCCCTAGAGTGACATACATTGATGTTATTGGTGATGTTCTTCAAAAAGGACAGGTGCGTAGTATTTTCAACCGGCGTGCGTGTATGACAAGATGTATGACCGTGGACGAAGCAAAAGGAGTATGTAAGGATCGTAGCATGTGGCGTTCTACAGTTTCTGCCTATCCCCATGGGAAAAAGGCGTGAGTTTATGTATGTATGTATTAGTTGACATGAAATTTGACAGATGCTTAGTTATCTTTTGCGTTAAACAGCGTTCTGAAACCGGCATTTTGTCTATGGAAGTTCACTGATAACATCTCCCGGTCTCGAACATAATTTCCTGATAAATTAATCAACATAACTATACATGATACGAAATTGATAAGAAAAATTCCTCAAATTCCTCGGTGCCTCATCGACCCGCGGTCGCTTCGGCCACATCCATGGGCCAACTATGTCAAAAATGTTGCCCAAGACATTACTGCAGCCGAAGTTACGGTAAGGGGTGGTAATGTAGGCAGGGTAACCGCTTTTTATGAAGTAGTGCTTTTCGAGAGTGGATAGTTTGTGAGTTAGCGTCTCTTATTTTTGTTAAGAGTGTAACAATTAATGGCGTCAAAAACATTTTCTTATTTTTTTCACAAAAAAATCTTTTCATTCCTTTGTCCATATCCAGTAAGACTGTGATTGGATGATTGACATTAAGCCTTTTTAGGATAAGTTCAGCATAAGCAGCCCATTTTTATCCCGCTGCTGGGCACGGTTCTCTTCTCAGAATAAGAAGGATTTAAGTCTTAGTCGACTAAGCTGGTCTGATGCGTGTTGGAGGGTTTAAGTCATCGCGAACATTTTGGAACCGTCTCAGGTGAGGAGGTTTCGCTAACGCAAGTGATAATCAGTTTCTGATCTATATAATGATGATTCTGATCATGATGAAAACAGTTTACATAACATCATATATTCCCTTAAGAGTTGGGTAGAGGTGTATAGTACACTCTCATTTCGTCGTTACGTTTAAGTTCCATTGTTATAAGGGGCGAGCCTATTGCCATTAACCGGGCATAAATCCAGACTCCAGGCTGCTACTGAGAAATTCCACACGGAGAAACCCAATAACAATTTGCCCGAACTGGAGATCGAACCCAGTAATCGCGATTGCGACTACTAGACAAAAGAAGCAGTAAAAAAAATAACAGAAAACAAGTTTTAAGACGAAATTTTTTTATTTCTTGTTTACGTTATTATCTATCAAAATCGAAACTAATCGCGTTTAGTGTTTTCGAGGGTGAACAACCCTTCCGTGTATACCCCGATATATGTACATAAGTATACGCACTGGTTGAGGAATGCACTTAATGATTTTGATTAGACGCGTTTGTGGTTTTAATAAATGCTTTGTTTATAAACTTCCCCATATGTGAAAAGTGAAGGGTTTAAATGGGGTGCATAGTTTGAAGCTACAAAGGTAGTTGTAGGAATGTTTTCCTGCATTTGTGAATGATATGTTGATAAGATCGGTGTTTTAAATCTTGCTATTAAAACAACCGAAATGCTTGATAAGAGCTAGCGGCTGCTGATGCCTGCTAGGTTAAGCTGCTGGTGCCTGATGATGTGCATGGCGTTCTAACTAACTGATGTGATAGAATAAAACAACCATGCTGCTTGAGTGCGCTTGATACACTAAAAGTATATAATTTATTAAATGCTATGAAAATGACAACGTTTGTTGCTATGTATGTAAGGACCGCCTAGTCATCAATATTATAAGTTATAATTTAATTTGTGTTACACGAGTTTGCAAATTTGCTGAGCATATAAAAATTTACGAGTGGCTCGTACAGTAGTATTATGCCGGTTGAATTTTTTACTGACCATCGTGTCAAGCCTTCTGATGAAAAATAATAAAAAGAATCATTCTTTTTAACCTTACATAGGATTCGTAAGACACCTAATGATGATGTATACGAACTACTACTCTGCATTATAACTTTCGTCAGACACATTCATATTTATGATTAGTTAAGGTTCACTCACGTGCATTTTTCGGGATTGCCCGACTGTTCGACTCGCGACCTCGCCGCGTTTTCAGCTCATGATTAAAGGCTCCGTTTGGGTCCGAAACTAGTCGGGCAATCCCGAAAAATGCACGTGAATAAACCGTAACTAATCATAAATACTACTCTGTACTCAAACATTGAACTTTAAGTTGTCCATAAATTCAGCTGAATAGTTCAAAGTGTGGAGTGCAGAATTGCAGAGTAGTTACATCAAACAGACCCCTGGTTTCTCAACTCTTCGAGAAGAATCGAATCTTATGCTGATTGAAGCAAAATGAATGAGAATGAATTCTGTCGTGTCAACTGGTATTTGGCCAGTCCAAGATAAAGCTAGATCTTTTAGTTATATTATCTTTTCTTTACTTTGCGTGGCATTAAGTAAGAGCAATCCTCCTGTTTGCTACGCAGCTAAGTCAGTTCCTTCTCGACTGTTGCCGTGTCTGCAAGCGCAAATGGTTGGAGGATGCGTGGTACGTGAACTTTACTGTGAATTTCACGCGAGGCTTGCGCAAAGTTTACTTTCCAGCACTAAATTGCCGAGCTCATTAAATATGTACGTAGTTGGATCAAAAAAACCCATACTTTAATACATACATACTTCAATACATTAAGGTAATATTTTAGACCTATTTCCTATTTAATTATTCTAACTAGGCAACTTCGTCAACTTAATCACACGACCGTATCCGAAATAACCGATTACATCAAGATTAAACTCAGGTACCATCGGATTACAATAATTTACGATTTCGTCCTTGGACCGTACCTCAGATAGTGAGGGCCCATAAATTATTCCGAACTTAAAGTTCGTACTCCCGGCTATTATTTATTTAAAGCCCAACTGCGGATAGTTCGCGGCAAGTTTCGTCACTTCCGTTCAGCTGGGAGGCGCAGTTGTAATTTTCTTGTTGCGACTCTTCTTATTTAGTTGCGGATTGCGGATAAACTGTACGATTGACTTGGTGTTGAAGTTGTTTTGTGAGAGAACTTTTGAAGGGAAATTGAGTTTTTTTATGTTTGTTTTTTGCGGCAAGTGTAATATTTTATTTGATGGTAGGAATAGCACTTCTACGAACGCGCCAATGATATCCGCAGGGATAGCAAGGAGTGCGGGGGAGGTTCACTGGTCTACTGTATACCTGACCACCGCCGCACCTTCTCAAACATTCGCCAATAGCTCGCGAACTCGCCGACAATAAACCAGGTACGCACGAACGAACACGAACATCGAACACGAATATGAAAGTGTTTGCCAAAACACTGTGTGGTAATGGTACGCACATGCAAAGAACGTGTTCCATATTCGTGCTCGCGATGTTCTAGCGTACCCGGTTTAACCAATTAAAATGAGAGTGTTTATATTGCTAAATACATTTAGTCTATAGTGTGAGTCACCTAGTATTATTTATGTTACAGTGTAGGTTTTTGCTTACTATAAATCTGATTCAAACACAAACGGGTTCTAAGACGACACATTGCCTGACAATTTTAAGGATATTGCTTGCACACGGTCCTCATAACGAGACTTACCATTATCTCCAAATTAAAAACAACACGGCTCAAAAAAGAACGACACAGCAAGAAAATACTGTACAAATATTTCCATTTCTCCTATCTCAAGTTGGCAGCCCTCACCTGGCGTTCCGATCAAAACGCGAGCGTTTCGAGAATCAATCGAGAGAGAAAAAACCTCTTCGATAATATAATGGAATCGAATTATCACTGAGATGAAGACGAGACGGCTGTAGGGCTGTCTAAACAGACGTATCCAACTATGCTATTTTTCTTTCATTCCGTTTCGGATTAGTGGGATATTTTTTTAACGTGCGGATATTTGGGTACAGCACTAGTGTCGCAGGGTGATGCTTACTTATGAACATAGTGGTTTTATTTAGGTTTTTGAATGGGATGTAACACATTCCATTTCCTTTAGCAAGCGTGGTTATCAATGCTCGTTCCTTCTCTGTCTAATATAGGTACACCGTGGGCCCGAGGTACCCAAAAGACTTTAACTACGCCTTTCTGATGGTATTATGAGTCAAATGTTATATCAACGAAACTCAAATTCAGTATTTTTTTATTTTTTTACGGTACTTAATAATCCAATTAACTTTAGTATTTCATTGTAAACAATACCTTAGGTTGAACTGGCAACATTTAGAAATTATCGTGTGAGTGGATAAGAAACTTTTCACTTCACAACCCTCCCCGACAAATAAGACATACGGCGAGAGGGGTATGGTATGAAAAAAGTCGCAACGCTGCGTTCTAAGACTTGTTACCATAGATATTTTTCGATTTGTGAATTTCCGTAAATAATGAATATTTCGTAAATTAAGCTTTATTCAATAAACTATATCCTAGCTTTTCTTCTCTAATTAGGCATCGGAATCGAAGGTTAAAATCTTTCGGGTACCTCGGGCCCACGGTGTATATGATGATAAATACTCCATAATTTATTTATATTTTTACCATAATACAACGGCTAAACTCAACCGGATAGTCTCAAGTCCCAATGATTATGCACCAATTATTTTTAATGCCTGACCATTTTTCTTTGACAGCCCTACAAAAAGGGGGGATGAGTAGACAGGGCGAAAGTCTGTAATTCCATTGTGTTCGATAACAATCGCGAGTATCGAATTGTGTTTGTTCGTTCCCCTTCCTCTTGGTGCTATAACGAAGATTGTTATACAACTTTTCTGACCAGCAACAGGTTGAAGTGATAATGTTATTAATACTTATTGACTGTTATCTTGATCAATCTGTTTGTTGGCAAGCCTGTGACTGACGGTACGGCTACGTCATTCAGAATTTATGGCACTTGTTATGTGGTAGGAACATGATCGTGTAATTTGTTTTAGATATACAAGGTTAGTCAGAAAGGGGGTACTAATCCGAAGGCCACTTATAGTATCGCTGATGACTGTTTTTTTTTTTTTTTTTTTTTTTTTTTCTATTGGACTGCTGTAGGTCGTCCTAGGGGACGGTTTCTACGTAACCGGGCAGTTATTGGCGAGACCTGAAGGGTCTCCAGCCAATGGGGGGGAAGTAAAATACTTAACCTAAGCTAACTACTTGTACTACACTAACATCATGACTACCTGCAACAACAACACTAAGGGCGACCCCTAGTGGGACTCGGACCTCGGCTTAGGGCGTTGCTGGCGTGGACATAGGGGGGGGGAGACAGCTTGATGAGGGCTGAATTATCGGTGTGACTGCGGAGTCTGAAGAGACGACCGGCTCTACGACGGGAGAGCTCGGTGGATCGTGACCGGCGGCGGTGGGACGTCGCGACGGGCCTCGTCGGCGAGGACGGTATGCCGGACGGCGGCGGACGTTGTGTATTGTGCTGGTCGATTTACTCGCCTCCTGGAGGAGGGTTATTTCGTCATCGGATTCTAAAAGTGTGTGCCTGGGACGGCGAACTTTACTTATGAGAGAGGGACTGTAGTCGGCCGCTGCGGCGACTAGGGGGTTCGGATGGAGGGGGGCAGTGTTGAAGTAACGCTTGGAGATGCGTTTGAGGTATTGCCTGATGGTTGGCATTTTTAGATCGAGATGGAGTTGGACGTTACGCATGAACCACGGGGCAGCCGCGGCTCTGCGCAACACTCGATTCTGGAGGGTTTGGAAGGATTTGAAACGACAAGGCTTAACGTGTGCGAACACGACGCTAGCGTAAGTCAAGATGGGGCGGATGCACGTCACGTAGATTCTCAGCTTATTTCTAAGTGACAATTTACTGCGTGCTCTAAGGATGGGGTGGAGGCGACCGACAGCGAAAGCGGCGCGAGCGCGCACCGCTTTGATGTGGTCTCGGAAACTCAGATGATGGTCTAGGATAACCCCCAGGTATTTGGCTTTCATCTCCCAAGGGATCTGTTTGCCGAACATTAGGACGGGACGGATGTGGGTGTGGGAATCACCGTGTCTCTCGAAAAGAACGGCTGCGCTCTTTTCGGGATTCACCTCTATTCTCCATTTCCGGAACCAGACCCCGAGGGCGTTGGCTGCGGTTTGAAGGGTTCGAGAGATGCTATCGAGACTCCTACCGGAATAGTAGATAGCCGTGTCGTCGGCGAAGAGAGCCAACTTGGCCAAGCCACGTTTGGGAATGTCGCTGGTGTACAGCGTGAACAGAAGGGGCGATAGCACGGAGCCCTGAGGGACTCCGGCGCGGATGGGGTGAGGGGACGTGAGGGTGCCTTCTAGGCGATAGCGGAAGGAGCGATCCGACAGAAAGTCTCGAATGATGAGCACGAGACGGTCCGGCACGTTGAATTGGTACAGTTTGTATAATAAACCGTTGTGCCAGACCTTGTCGAAGGCTTTCGCTACGTCGAAGAAGAGCATGCCCGTTTTGTACGAGCGCATAAAACGGGAGCTAATGTGTTCGACTATGCGGTGCAATTGTCGAATGCAACAGTGCTGGGTTCGAAAACCGAACTGTTCGTCGGGGATGAGTTTACGGGAGTCAGCGAAATCCTTTAAACGGATATAAATGAGACGCTCATAGATTTTCCCAAATACATTGAGAAGACTGATGGGGCGGTAACTAGTGGGCTCACTCTTGGGTTTGCCGGGTTTGGGGATACCGATAACGGTGGCTTGTTTCCAAGCTTGCGGAAAGATGTTATTACTCAGAGCGCCATTGAAGATGGCGGTCATGAGGACTATGAGCGGGGCGGAAAAGTGTTTGATCACCTTATTGGTGATACCGTCTGAGCCGGGGGCTTTCCTAGGTTTGAGTTTCCTCACTATCGTGTGGACCTCGTCTACGGTGATGGGGGGTAAGGGGTCGTCGGGGTCTTCATCGGGAGGGAGGGTGGCCCTACGTTCGACCTCGCGATCCACCTTGGAAAGATGGACCGGGTCTGCGGGTTGGGTGCTGGGAGTACATTGGGCTTCTAGACTGTCGGCTAGACATTCGGACTTTTCGTCGTCTTCAAAGGCCGGCCTTTGGTTCGGACGATTGAGAGGGGGAGTTGAAGCTACACAATCGGATTTTAGATTTCGTTGTAATTGCCAGAAGGCCAGATGGGATGGCTCTAAGTCGCTCAACATCTTGTCCCAGTGGGCTTCCCAAACCTCCCGTACACGTTTCTTTACAGCACGCTGTAGAGAACGCATATGGGCGCGGTTAGCTTCGCAGGGAAAATAGTCATAGGCACGGATGGATGCGTTCTTCTCCGTCAGCAGTTCACGCACATCGTCCGGCAGCTTCCAGCGGTGTTCATCCACCGCTGGAACCTGCCGTGAACACTCGTTCACCACGGACTGTACGTGACTGGTAAGGGAGTCGATCGCGCCCAGCGTGTCGGCGATCGTAACGATATCGTCGGGGATGGAATCTAAGTGAACGGACGAGGAAGACTTGAGGCGCTCCTCTAGTTTTCCCCAGTCCGTGACAGTTTTGGTCGGGGCGGGTTGACCAGGATCCGGGGGACCACCCCGGGGACCTAGGTGAAGGACTACGGGGCGGTGATCGGAGTCTAGCTCTTCATGCGTCTCTATAGAGCGTAGACCGAGGTTTACGTTCTTTAGAAGCGCTATGTCAAGGACATCGGGCTGATGGTCAGGGTTATGGGGGTAGTGAGTGGGACACATCGGGGCGATAACGTCGAATTCGAGCTCCGGGCTCAACTCTTCGAGGTTACGACCCGCGTGGTTGTTGGAGTTGCAGCTCCACGAGAGATGTTTGGCATTGAGGTCGCCCGCTATGATAACGGAACCTCCGCCGAGGTCAAAGAGGGCTTTAAGATCGCTCCGGAGTTGGATCTTATTACTGGAGGGAGGATTATACACCGAGACGATTGTGATCGGCTGGTGTCCTGTCATGCCTAGTCTGCATATGGAAGTTTCCAGGAATTGGAGACCAGGAGGAGGGTCTAAGGGAGTGCAGTACAGGGAACGTTTGTAGTAGATGAGAGTACCACCGCCCCTACTACGGGTCCTGTCGTTGCGAACTAATTTATAGTTAGCAATTCCAGGGTTCCTGTTGTGGGGCTTGAGAAACGTTTCCTGCACTAAGAAGATGTCAATTTGATGATCACGCAAAAAGATTGCGATCTCATCTCGTTGACCGTTAACGCTGTTAGCGTTGAAGAAGCCTAATTTAAGGGATCGGGGCTTAATTCTACAGCTTTCTGTATCCATTGGAATTTATTGGTTGAGGAAAATGACTATGTCATCTAGTTCGCAGAGGACATTGATGCGAGCGATTGGATCGCCTTGAGAGGCGTTCCAAGCGGAGACTATGTTTTTCGCCCACTGCGTATTGCAGGAGGAGAGGGTTTGGATAAGGCTGGGGATCGTGTCCCTAAGGAGCACTTTAGTGGACGAGAGGGAAGTGGAGGGAGCAACCGCTGTTCGCGCTGGCCTGGGAGCGAGTGCGGGGGCGGGTGCGGGGGTGTGTGCGGGGGCAGCCTGTGATGTTGGGGGACTACGTGCAGCATGTGAAGCAGCTGGCACTATAGTGGGAGCGGGGATAGTGGAGCTCATCAGGGCGGGGATAGCCGGGATTGGGGGTCTTGTGGTTTGTTGCTGTTGCTGGGGCAACTGGGTAGTGGGCCTTAAGGCGGGGAACGACTGCTGATGGTTCGGCGCGTTCCATGGGGACGGCCTTTGGGGACTGAGGCGGGCGGGGAGTTGGGAAGAAAGAGGGGGAGCCGTGGAAGGACTCTCTCTTTGATGACGGGCGGCTGAGCGTTTAGCTAGGTTAGGGTTGCGCTGTTTTGGCGCTTTAGCGCACCCGCGATAATTCGCAGGGTGACCAGACTCGCCGCATAAAACGCAGCTGGGAGGCTCGAGACATAGGGACCTATCTTTAGGACGTTCACAGTCGCTAGTGCCGTGGTCGCCCAGGCACTTGACGCACCTGGGTTTCGCGTAACAATTACGCTGTGAATGGCCATAAAGCTGGCAACGGTGACATTGACCAGGCGGACCGGACTTATTGGGGCGCTCGACGCTTATGCCAGACAGGTGGCACAAGGTCTTAATATTATAGACGGTCTTAGACTCGTCTGAAGGCTCGCATACTGCGAGGACCATGTCGTAGGGGGTGCCACCGCGGCCGCGGTGCATGCGGTGGACTTCCAAGGCGGGGATGTTTTGCGACTTAAGGTCGCTGAGGATAGCGTCGGAGTCAATCTCCTTGGGGATGCCGCGGATAACGACTCTGATAAGTCGCTCATCGGGAAGGGCAAAGGTGTGGAATGACACGCTTTTTTCCCTTAACATACGCGTGAGATCGCGGAAGTCTTTTGACGTGGGGACCATGACTTTAATGCCCTGTTGGGTGGTGCGGGCACTAAGATAGTTGATCTTGCGATCAACACACATCTTGGACACATCGGTCCACTTCGCCTTGTCCTGAATGTACAGAGGCGGAGGAGAGGGCTCTTTCCTCGGAGCCGAGGTTTTCGAGCCGGTGACGGGGCGGGGGGAGGAAGGACGACTGGCCTGCGGGGAGGTAGCCGGGACGGGACTAAGGGAAGCAGCCGACGCGGGGGTCGCAACGTTTGTCTTGGGGGTTTTAGCCGGGACTTGGCTGGAGGAGGTCGCCTTATTTTTGCGGGCACGCTTTTTCCCCTTACCGACTACGGTAGTGTAGCCTTCTGAGGAAGAGGAAGCCGACGAATAGGATTCGGACTCAATATCGGAATCGGGGACTAAGGGCTCTGACGTGTCCATTGATGACGTCATCTCTGGAGCATGTCGGAGGGACGGGGAAGGGGTGTTTAAATTAGCGGAAGGCGCGGCTGCGGAGTGCAGGTGCGAAATTTCCATTGTTTCCGGAGACAATGGACCGGGAGAGAAAGGCGGAAGCGATAAAAGGCTTGGAATGCCATTGTTCTCGTCGAACAATGGCTCTCCTTCGCCGAAATAATCAAAGTCAGTATCGCAGGTGGGCGATAACGGATTAGTAGTGTGCCTTATGGGCCCACTACTAGGAATACGAGCGCCATATTTAGCGAGAAATTCGGGGTCCTTTAAAAGTTCCCGGAAGAACGCTAACAACACAGCGTCAGACATCTCGGAAAAGATGCCTGAGCCGTGTGTAAAAAATGGGAATTAGGCTTAATAAAAACGCGGCGCGCACAAGTACGCGACTATTTTTAGTAACGGCCTATAAGTCCTAACAATTTAATTTTTAAAAAAAACGCGATTCCCCGGGTGGATGAGCCCGGGGGTGTGTGAAAACCCTCCCTGTCGGGTATAGACAGGGAGGTTGAGTGCCTATTGGTGAGCCCTAAGCTTGTAATCCCGTCGCCAGTCTTATTGTGCGAACGGGTTTCTAAGTCTCTAGTGAGGTGCAATACTAGAGAGTGCTAGATGGGAGAGAACGGGGTTAGAGCTAGCGTCGACTAGGAGACCCCCCAAGGCCGGTGGTACTAGCTCCTTCCAATTTTCGCCTTGCCCTGAAGGGGCGCAGCTGGTGTATTGGGTCAACACCCGCTCGGTTTCGTTAACACTGCAAAGTATCAGCCGAGGACCACGAAACTGTGGATTTTCCCTGAAGGGGCACACGCGTTTAACAAAGAAATAGGCGTTCAGCCACCGCCTTGAAAAAGGCAGCTTTTGAACTTATAGTCGTGAAGTGGAGAACACTACGGCGGGGCGTAGCGATATTCGTGAGCGAGCACGTCGAGAAAGTACGCAGCGCGAGTTGCGGCACGTCCGTCCTCAGCGAGCGTCGGAGCGCGAATGGCTGATGACTGTTTGAAAGCAAGTGTTAAAATTTCAAAATTCGATATATTTTTTTTCCAAATAAAATTATTTTTATTTTAGTTTTTTCAAAAATTCTTCATTCCTGCTTTAGTTACAAATTCAGAAAATGGTGCTTCTAATTCATGACCCCAAATATGACCTAAAGTGTAAACACAAGATCATAACTGGGGATAAATAGATTTTAGAGATTTTTTTTTGAGATTTTTGAACAACTGTTTCTCTTAAACTATTGACTTTTGGGAAAAGTTGTAGAACAAAAGTTACTCATTATTATGTGTACTTTAACACCCTTTCGGATTAGTACCCCCTTTCTGACTAACCTTGTATATGGCATACTTATATGTACAATTTGGTAATTCGACTAACAAAATCCTTGTCAATCGCAAACGAACCACAACCGTCAGTCAGTTTTTGTTAACGAAAACTGGCAAAATGATTGGTTTTGTTTTTTATGTCAAACAATTTGATAGCTTTTGAAAAGGAAAACTATCTGAATGAACGGTTCGGCCTTCGTTTGGTTGCGATTTATCAAGATTTCTTTTAGGAGAATGGGGCCCCGGGAATGGTAAATGATTTACCTGCAGGCAAAATTTGTTTTAACCTGTGTAGTACTGTAATTATAGACACAATAGGTAAACAATGGCGGCCGTACCGTTTTCGGTACACTTGGGCGGTTGAGATTAAGATTTTTACATAAGTAGAGTGAGGTGGCTAATTAACGACCGTGCATTTACAGGGTTAAGGTAACAGCTCAAAAGAGAGAATTTGGCGACGTAATTTCAGGGGAAAATAAGAATTTTCCCCTGGTTATTACGACGTGTTCTTTATTTTGTTAGTATATTAGCATCACTTCTAGGCAATGCTTACGTTTAAATTGGTGTTATAAATGGTGATTGTCATTCAATTTATACAGATATAATGAACAATATAATATATTGAAGACACGTTTGGTGCAGTGGCTAAGCGATTGCCTTCTGTGCTATGGGTCGTGGGTTCGATTCCCACACGGAACAAAACTTTGTATGGCCTACAGGTGGTTGTTTCGAGTCTGGGCGTTTGTTTGTGAGATTTGTGTCTGTAAACGCACCCACGATACAAGAGAAATCTTAGTGTGTGGCAAAGTTTTTAAAAAAGAAAGAAAGAAAGAAGAAGAATATTTTTATATAAATTATTAGTTACACGATATTTGAACGTCTATTGATGCTTATAACGACGACCGCTTAGTACGACCAAATATTGCATGTCCTTTCATCATCGATATAAGCAGACTTCACTGTACCTATATTCTTTATTCAAAAAGAAGTAAGTTAATGGTAACAATGATGATGACGTCATTTAATATTCGCATTTAAAATTCTTTGCTTTTAAATCAGTTTAACATTTAATAAATTCCACGCAACATTTATTTGGATAACAGAAATTATTATACGTAGTGGAAACCAATGCGCTTATACGATTACACATGAAAAACCATAAAAGAGTAATTTTAAACTCCCAAACATCAAAATATACAGGGTCTTAACGAATTCGTGTAATTCCTTAAAACCACGTGATCTACTACTGGTGTAGACAAGCCCCGCACGGGATATAGCTTGAATAAAAAAAATAAAAAAAAACCTTTTTTTTTTCATGCTGCTTTGTTACCGATTGTATCTAAACCACCTATATTGCTTTCACGGTAACTTGATTAATTTGGCAGTTGTCAGTTCATGACATGAAAATAAATTGTAATGGCGCTTGTGTATGACAATTTAATTCAACAAGTATTAAAACAATTTAAAATATTAATAAAGCGTTACCCAAAAGGTTGTTTTAAAATCAGAAACATAGAAACTATATAGTTATATGTGTTTAACGCCATAATTATTTATTACATAAATGATTTTGAAAAAACCCCGACGCGTTTTCAAACTTGCGTCAGATGGTACCAGTTGCCAGAGACGTGCGTATCGATAAAATAATTTCGATAAATTTATATTAACAGAATGAATATTTTGACTATCGTAATAATTATAGACGATAGTCTCAGTTGATTGAATAATTAAAATAAGGCTCATTATAGCCCAGTTGCCTTGCAAAAGGTCGGTCAGTCCTAAATTTTGGATACGTGTTATGGATGTGTTCTTATAAAAATTACAAATTTTGTACCTTGAGTGACCTCGGCGCGCTCTGCCATCTTGGGTTAAAGAACCCAAAAATGAGTTTTTATTAAATAACTCCTTATGGGTTTTATGCCAAAAATTATTCACATCAATTTTGTAGAAAACTAAATTCTTATTTTTCATTCCCGACTCAAAATCAGAGGTATTTTATAGGTTTGAAGCCCATGTCTGTCTTTCTGTTTGGCTGTCTATTTCTCTCTCTGTCTGTGTGTCTGTTTGTGGGCTTTTCATAAAAACACCTAACATAACACATCCAAAATTCAGGACCGACGAACCTTTCGCAAGATAAACCTCTTTTTCGCGACCCGGCTACTGGGCTTATTATTGGTGATAAATAAACATTTATGTTCACTCATCCCATACCTGCTGGATTCATTATCACATCAGCACGTAATCGTCTATTGTTGAAGATATGCATGCCAATTGACTTAATCCTAATTACTTAAATCACAAGTTTTTGAAATGTACATAAAATCACATTACAATAATTTGTCAAATTCTCGCTGAAATTTTACAAATTTTATCGATAGTTGAATCGACTACAGTCACATGTCTAGTAACTCCTATTGACATGTGTCATTTTAATCTTCTTATCGTGAAAACAATATAATAAGGATTCAGTAAAAAATTAAGTTTTTTTTTTGCAAAATAATATTTTTTTTTGTGCCAACATTTCGATGCCACGCATAAATTAATGAAAGTACGGCGACACGGCTGGCAGGAACGACTAACGCGATATCGCTCTTTGCAGTCAGACAACTCAAGGCTCTAAAAAGACACAGAAAAGGAAACCCAAAAAAAAAAAATAGAATTTTTTTTTGGTTTGATTTTCGAAAATTCCCATTTAGGGTTAATCTGTGTCACCAGTAGATCACGTGGTTTGGAGGAATTACACGATTTCGTTAACACCCTGTATAGATAATATTAAATTGTTGTTGGTTAAAGTCGCATTGATTTCCTCTGAAAAGGCTGAGCGTATAATTTTACTAACATGATTCTATAATAAAAGAATATTATCTTATTTTTGTCTATAATATACATTTTAAATTATGCGCCAAGCCATAAAGGTGAACATATAAAAATTATAACATATAAAACGCACTTACCCCGCTCAATGTTTTGATATTGTGCAAAGCGTCTTGGGCTTTCAACGCCGCTTTGCGAGTGAAAAACGTCACAAAACAGCACCCTGTAACAGAAGCGCACACGTACATAACATGACATACACACGACATACATGGGGGATTGCCTACAACACACCTTACTTCAGACAAACTATACACAAAAATACCACGCAAAAAAACATTTACTATGGTAAAACTGGAAGAAAAACTGCGCATTTGCGTTAGTTTATGATATAACATAATTATAACTACTATAGATAAATGTATACGTTCATAGTTCACAAGGCGTTTAAAATTCGAATTCTGCATTATTTTCATTTGTTATCTGTAACTAGTGAGACAAAGTACGGAAAAAGTATGAGAATGACAAGTCCGAGACGGGCTGCAAACTGCAGACTGCAACCGCAAGTCGCCATCGGAATAGCGCCTTTAAGGTGTGCACTTTAAAGGTGCTATTCCGACAGCGACTGCAAAACTGCAACCGCAGACCGCAGCCGCAGATCGCACCGCAAGCGATAACTACTTTTGCAGTTTGAGGTCTGCAGCCCGTCTCGAACTTGTACCTTGAAAGAAATAGCTATCTGCAAGACTTGCCAATTGTTCTGTTTTTGAATTGTCATATTTGGCGCGTCAATGGAATATCTATTATCTAATTCTTTTTCTATAAAATAAAATTTGGTGTTAGATCTTTATTTTAAAGTTATTTGTCAAAGGTAATAATATCACAATATTTTGAAGTAACATCTGGTAATGTTCAAATGACAGTATTACAAAGAAAACTTTTTGAATTACCATATTTTACGACGACTTTTGTAGCGCGGCAACTATTTTGAAAATCCAAGTGTTTTTCCAAAGAGCATATTTGCATTTCTATTTCTTAGTATTAATCATGGTAAATCTAGATGACAGATGGACCATTTGGTGAATAGGTTTGTCTAAAATAAAGTAGTAAACATAAACAGTTAAACACATTGTAAGTCAGTAAAGCTCTAGAACGCACAGAAATCACTCATCGCAAGCTTAACAAACAAAACCTACATTATTATACAATATTACAACGAGAAATTAACAGCACACTTTAGAATTTATTTAGTTACATTTTTAGCCCGTTCATTTATTTATTTATATTTTTAATAAGCCTTCACATTCATTTTGCGAACTGCATTGACGTGAAAACACATGAACCAAGGGTCTAGTACAAAATTCACGCAAAAAGTGTTATGATTTTGCATACACCATCAGAGAGATATAAAATTAGAAATATCAATAGGTACTCTCATTTAAATCCTATGTCGTCATGACTATGCCTAATTTAGCTTTTCACTATACGAAGATTCGACTGCACCTATTGACGTAAATTAGTCTTCTTTTTAGTTTACATTCGGTTCGGACATTTTTGAGCGCTGACCCGAGGTGGTTCTATGTCAATAGCGAACTGCGTCCAATTCGAGCGTCGCGTCGAAACGCAGAACGCACAACGCAGTTCGCATGGATACAACTCGTGTGCTTGCTGACAATTTGTTCCTATATAGTTCCTACGAATTACTCAAATTACTTTTCACATGTCTATTAATAACTTTCGTTTCATCCAT
The DNA here is from genome assembly GCA_905220435.1 of Amphipyra tragopoginis. Lineage (NCBI taxonomy): Eukaryota > Metazoa > Arthropoda > Insecta > Lepidoptera > Noctuidae > Amphipyra > Amphipyra tragopoginis. The sequence goes on along the minus strand of HG991995.1, from coordinate 24,693,489 downwards.
AAGCTACTTTTCCAGGACATCTATAATAAGGTCACCATCTTATTAAACTAATTTCATAGACTGGGAAACCTCTGGGGCAAGACTAAGCTCTTTTCATAGATCTTATTAAACCTATTTTTGTATCTTTTGAAAGATTATTTTAGATTTATCTATCAAAGAGATGAAATAACCAAAAATCTTGTTAATAATTCTTTGAAATAAAATGTAAGAAACGTTTTAAGAAAAGTTTATTATTGATTTAATGTAAATTTTCAGAAAACCTTTAATGGTCCAAATATTTCTTACAACACAGGGCCGATATTTACTATGACAAGAAAAACATGCAAATAACGCTATTATGTTACAACCTTATATTTGCAGTTCACGCTGAAGCTGCTAGCAAAATCCATTTGACAGTAATAATGTCTTAATATCCCATTTTTCCAATTGCATATTTAGATGCGGCCATATTGCACCCTTAGTAATGTAAGTAAATATTGTTGTATTATGCCCTAAGGGTACTGCGATATGTCATTTGAAAGAAAACATTTTTTATTCAGCCAAGGACACAATGACAGCATACACAAAAAGAACGCACAAATAATTAAATATACACATTTTATGCTGTCGAGCATGCCCATGCCGAAAGGGTCACCAACTCAGCATAATATGCTGGACGTCAAACACCCAGCGCTAATTTTCAGTTGGTACCCTTGCAGTGACACACGGACGTGATACCTTTTGATGTGTCATAGTCAATAAAACCCCCCGTCGTGATTCAAAACAAATACCAACAAGAACATTTAACAGTAATCTAGTACACACTGCACAATTCTAATTCTGTAGAATGATCGACAGGGCATTACGTCCACCAGACGAGTCTAACACGCGGATGGCGTGCCTCCACTAACGAGTTCGCGTTATAACCTGTTAATTGTGACACGAACACTAACTATTTACATATTATGAACGAAGCAGTTACTGTTTCTAACGTTATAAAAGTCGTAATTAAAGAAAAATATAATCTAATTAGAGTATCGGATACGAAAAGGTTTATTACAAAAGTTTTGATTAAACAAACGGGTACAGTTCCCAGAATAACTATTTCGTTGGAGTTCTCTGTATTTGACAATGTATAGTTCGGGTTAAAGATTATTTATTTATCCCATAGTTATTAGTCTGAATTCAATAGTTTGATTAGGAAATCAGTATTTAATTTAACATGAAATACCGTTTCTGGAAGAACGATATTTTAATTTGTCCTTTTAGACATTACCCAAGAAAACTTTGTTTATTTATTCCTAGAAATTGTACACTTTTTATCAAACAGTTAAAAAGTTGCACTTATTAGAATTTATTTATTATTTATCGTGCCTTCTGAAATCAAGTAACTACCTATCTACACGTTGACGAAAATGGAAAATGTATTCAAAAATTTCTTTCAGCAGAATGTAAACGCGAAACAATATTCACTACACGCAAAACAATACAAAACGAGACATTAATTACGTGACGTCGTCAAAAAATAAAACAAGAGAAGACATAGAAAAACAATAAAAAACAGCATTTTTTTTAAAACACCCGTCGCTGCTTCAATGCAAACCTTGTCCGCTGTACCTAACAAAAGAAGAGACAAGGTACAAGTGAAAAGGGGGGTTTTTCACACAAAAGACTTTAATAATGGGACAAACAAAAATGTCAACATGCACGGAGACCTGACCCTATTGTTGGTGGCAAAACAATGATACGTAAAAACGGGACAACAAGCTTATAACACATATTGGAGAGAGAATATTTTTTATTATTCGTTTTTTATTTGCTTTACATTTTCATGAGTGTATTTAGGGATGAAAGGTACTTAACGTTTGGAAATGATGTCATTCTATATTGTTTGTATAAATCCGATATGAATACGGCAGGCTTGTACAACCTTTGAGTGGATATAAAGCTTAGTGAAGCTACAGTGATTGATTAATGTAATTGAAGTCAGTATTTTCAATTGTCAGTTGTGGGAAATGTGTTTGTATAGGAAAAAGCTTGAACCAATTGCAAATTATTTCCTATAAGTACTTTTGAAAGGGTAACTTTCAAAATGACCTTTAATTTAGGAGTAAGTAGGTAAGACATTTGAAATGAATCAAGCATGAAAGTATTTGGGGGTTTCACAATTTTTGTATAAAGTTTACTGCTTCAATATATATTTGCTGAAAGTTATCACCCCCAAAATATTATTTCTTGTCTTACAACTTTCCTTTTGTTAAATGTAGCAAAGTGTCGACCGATCTCAAATTACTTAATGAAGATCGACAGTTTCCAAGTTTGATAATTACGCAAGCACAAAGGGAAACTTTTAGATTTAAAATACAGACAGTTTCCAACAAAAGTTTAGAATTTAAAATAGTTGAAATTTTGAAACCAGTTTTGAGCTTAAATTTTAAAATATTCATCGTAAGATATTAAAAGGATGGATTAAGAAAATTTAATTTAGATGTGGGGGTAATTCATCAACTCGTCCTACATGCCTACGGCCCATTTAGGACAAATTGCAGAACATCAAAATAAATAATATTTTCATTCTGCAACTCGTCCCACGTATCTTTTTGTGTGGAACTTTAAACTTTATCGACGTTTAGTACAGTTAGTAAGACAAGATTTAACAATATTTTTTAAGAATTTGTAGGTTCTACTTTCGTTTTGTTTTTAGATTATTTGACGGAGTCGCACTACGGCCGCTACGCGTAACGTCTTTTATATTTATAACAACCCTTATTCTTGAAGGTGCATTTTTCTCGGATCAGTCGCGTTACAGCCGTTCTACCTAAACACTCAACGGTAGAAATGCCTGTAATGAGAAAAGAATCACACAGATCACATTAACATTTTGTGAAGCATGATACTAGGCGAGCAGACTTATCAGGAGATACTTTTTTTAGCCCACACACACGCAATAATGTTGACAATATTCTATTGGCAATATTATTTGCGGCTTTAATCAGACTGTTCGCCAATCGCTATCTGCGGTAAAATAAAATATGGAATTAACATTTTGTGAAGCATGGTACTAGGCGAGCAGACTTATCAGGAGATACTTTTTACGGACGCTAGAAAGTCTACATCGGGCCCATGAAGGGCCCGGTAGAAGCGTCCCTGAAGCACCTTGCTCCGCCATACCTCCCTGCGGCCATTTAACTGTTGATCTTTATGACGATTGCTTATTATTTTATAATTTTAGGTTTATTTCAAATCAAAACGGTTTGAGTTTTGGAGCTCTATTTCTCGTCGTTGTTCACTCCGGCCGGCCAATGAAGGCAAGCCAGAGATGAGGAACAAGACATCTCCCGGGAGATTAGGTCCGTGTGGGGTCGCTACTGCCCAACAGCTCGCCATAAGGTAGCCTGCGAGTTTAGGTTTATTATTGTTAAACCCACATGTATGAATGTTACCTCATAGGTTAATTGGTGTCACATTTGTGATGATTTAATCTTTTCTGTTTAAATATGACAATGTTGTGATGATTAAATATTTTATAACATTTTTTTTTATTATTTACACAGTAACACTTTTGCTACTGATTGTACCTTTTCTCATTTTGATAGTAATGTGGGACGAGTTGCAGAATGAAAATATTATTTATTTTGATTTTCTGCAAGTCGTCCTAAATGGGCCGTAGGCATGTAGGACGAGTTGATGAATTACCCAGATGTGGTGAAATACTATTTTCTTAGACCAACGTAGGTTTGATCAATCTGAAAATAGATTTATTTTTTATAAATGTTTTATTTATCAACTACATTAAATTGCGATTACAAATTATGAGATGAAAAGTTCTAAAGAGATTCAAAATATGAAACCACTGTACTATCACGAAATAGAGGATAATGCAGCACTCGACGAACAAAACTTAACTTCAAGGCTTCAGGGTATGCGGAGCAAAATTACTTCATTATTTCGTTTCTCAGTTATATCCTCAAACATCTCACTCCAACGAGCAGTCTTTAATCTAAACATAACTCTATCAATATTGAATAGACATTTCTATTACACGATCCTCTTCTGGAAAAGTTTCTTTGAGATTGATACTAAAATTAACAATTTCTAATTTCGTATCATTGAGGGTAAAATAACTAAATAAATAATCTGTAGGAACGTTTATATTTTATGTATAAAAAGATCTTTCAAATCGTCCCGTTTCCCATTTCAAGTTTTATCCGGAAATAATAGCGATGAAACGAAAATACAATTTTGTGCGAAAATTTCTAAATTTCTGGAATTTGAGGATAATACCAAACTCGTGTAATGAACACTGTTCGTATATCAAGTAACAAATCATTCAAAATAATTTCGTAAAATGTAGTGTCTGTGTTTGGAATTTCGAAAATATTGCGCTATTTTGATGAATAATGATTTTCATTAACATACGTCGGTGGCCATAACATTTTATTACAAAAAGTCTGTGTGCAATTATATTTCTGTTTTGAGTAGTGTAACTGGAATATCGATAACAGCATCAGCTACTGAAAGCAGTTTAAAATGAAACCGATGAAAATGCTTAGCTTTCATAATTCATTTCGGTTATTTCTGCACAGTAACAAGCACCATCAAAATTATTATTGGCATTTTTGTTGTTGTCAGACACTGAGGTTATTAATTAAACGTTGACACAAATAACTTTTGGGTCAAAATGTAACTTTTGTCCATAAACATGGCACAAAAACCACAACACGGTGCTCATGAAATTTCTAGAAGGAAATTGTCATACTAGCCATTAAATGTTACCTGTTCAAAAAGAAATGGTCTCCACAACCCATGTCTCAGACATTGACTGTTGTAAGTCTATTATTACTAATATACATAGTTAGGTTTAAAAAGCTCTAAGTTTCGTGCCGTCACACGAGTGTTCTTCTCTTTCATAGATAAACATTTAGTTTCAAAAGCATTAACACCAAAGGACATTATAAACTTTTGTTTGCAGGAACTGTCCGATTCATAATTTAAAAGCAAATTCGTGTTCCGTTTCAATTCAATGTTCACTTTTTACGCCATTATCACGTTGCACTTCATTTAAAGAATCTAAAGAGTTTTCGGAAACAAAAAGTTTTAATGAGCCTTGAGCCTTACACATAACATGTATGAACAAACCTTTGCTGGCTCCAGTGATTTTATCCCGCAGCACGTTGATCTGGTGTACCCTGCCGAACTCTTCGAACATCTGACGGAGGTCGTTCTCGTCCATGCTTCGTGGCACCTGGCCGACGAACATCTGGAATGAGGGGTAGATCAAGAAGTATTAGTACTTACCGTGAATATATTGGAGACAAGATAATATGGGACCATTCGGTTGTAGTATATTATGTTCTTCGGGATAATATATGAAGTCCGGGTAATATATTGCCTGACTGTTACATCATAAAACCAATTGGATTTTGGTTTATTTGATTCAGGTATAGCTGTTCAATTTTCTATTCCATTAGTTTTGTTCAATTTTGATTTATTGCTCAGCTAGCTATTATTAAATGTAAGCTATAATATAATGTGGCTATATGAGATACGAGGATAAAATAACACAATATTGTTTGGCCTATCATAAATATATTGGTGTGTTATTCAAAAGGGCTTACATTAACTTCAATTCCATGCCTCAATAGACAAGAAATAGAAAAGCTTGATTAACAAAGATACAACAGCCGATAAATAAATGATGACAGAAACAAATTATGCTACCACTCATCATGCTCGATAATTGCAATAACAACATAAATTCAAAATTAATGGGGACAATTAATAAGTCATGGTTGGCAAACTCGGTGCATAAAAGCAATCATGAGGACGTAATTGGGCGTTGGGCGGTGCTGCCACCTAGCGGGGCCGTCGAGCAACCGCGCGGAACATTTTTAATTACGTCGGCGCATCACTTCATTTGTGAATTTCAAACTTCATTTTCTTTAGAGCGAAATGAATTAAACGCGACTCAAGTTGGCTGAAGTGCGTTTTGTTCCGTTCCGTTCTGACAAGAAAGGAGGTTTCCAATGTTGTAATTGACGTTTTTGTGATGCTATTGTTAAAAATTTGTTGGTTTGCAGAAAATTTGAAAGGATTTGAAGCGGTACAATCTGTCAAGTGATTGTTCGATTTACTTGTAAGCAATTATATAGGCGTGTGGTAAGAAGATCGTTTTGTGAGCAAAATTATAATTGCCTGATGAGTAAGAAGTAGTAGTAGCATCCTCATCTAAAGATGTATGATGAAGTTGAATATGATAATTCATATTTCAACTTCATCATAGCCTTTAGACGACTGCTGGATGTAGATCTTCCATAGAATGATAATTAAAATTTTAAATAAATTATAAAAAAAATCCCTAGCTTTGCATTTTTTGGGAGAAAATTTAGCAAAATGCGTTTCGCTGAGTTAGGCCACTACAATTGGCCAGTCACAAGCTGTTTTCAAGCATTTCGAGTGGCCACCACTGGCCACACGTGTGCGGCAAGTCCCTGTGAAATGTATGGAAATTGTCTACAGCTTGTGGCCAGCCACTTGTGGCTGCAGCAAGAGGCCCGCATGCGTGGACTTTTGCTTGATTAATGCGTTATATGTAGGCATAAATTCAGACTCCGGGCTGCTACTGAGAAATTCCAAACGGAAAGACGCCAATAACACTTTTCCGGACCAGGAGCCTAATTCTCCTAAAATAAATCTTGATAAATCACAACCGAACCAAGGCCGAACCGTTCATTCAGACAGTTCTCAATTTCAAAAGCTATAAATTGTTTGACACAAAAAACAAAATCAATCATTTTGAAAGTTTTCGAAAACAAAAATTGACTGACGGTTGTGGTTCGTTTGCATTTGGCAACAATTTTGTTAGTCGAATTGCCCCCCTGGGGCCCAATTCTCCTAAAATAAATTCAGTCAGTTTTTGTTTACGAAAACTGACAAACTGATTGGTTTTGTTTTTTGTGTCAAACAATTTGAAAACTTTTGAAATTGGAAACTGTCTGAATGAACGGTTCGGCTTTGGTTCGGTTGCAACTTATCAAGATGTCTTTTAAGAGAATTGAGCCCCTCGGAATCGAACCCAGGACCTCATTCTCCGCATTTGCGCTTGCGACCACTAAACGAGGCAGTCTATTTAGTTATACTAGGATATTTCCTTAAATTGTCAACAAGAACGTATAAAAAATCAGTATTCATAATACTCAATCATCTTAATGCTACATTTGCGTTCCCATGAGCGATTATCGTTATCATAAGGATTCGAAGGTATGTGGGTCACTTAAAGAGGCCATTGACATGCACACGAAATGTTTAGATTCACTGTGAAGATTACAATATTTTCATTAAGTATGACTTTTTTTGTTTGATTTCATACTTTTACAAAAGTTTACAATATGCAGTAGAAGATAATTATTTAAGATTGCTAAAAACAGAGATTCTAAGTAGAGACAAAGAGAAAAAACATTTTAGAATATTAGAAAGAAGAAGGGGGAATATGATTGGTCACTTACTGCGACACGACAGCTTTATAGCCAACATCATAAAAGGTAAATTAAAGGCAAAGAGAAAACCAGGTAGACCAAGAAGAAAGTACACAGAACAATTGAAGGAAAAGACAGAAGTGATTACATACAGAGAAGTGAAGGAATTGGCTCTGGATAGAGAAAGATGGAGATCGCTACACCGACAAGTACCCAGCACTTACATTTTGAATTTTGGGTGGATGCTAAAAACAGCAGGATTTGAGCTTAATAAAACGTTTTATTTTTTTAAAAGAGAACTTTTTTTTATATCCTCATCTTCATTCTCACCATGATGATATCTGTCAAACTAATTTAGCATAGCATAGCACCCTCGGTGCAACACTGTCACTATTGTAATTGGAATAATGAGCTTAGTATGTATTATGTGCCCTAAAGCACCTCTGCACTTGGTGCGATAATGTCACTGGTTTGGTACGTATAGTTTTGCATGAGTAACCTCTGGTTTCTGAATTGAGAATCCTAGGATAAGCAGTACTTAAGTAACATTTGAGTACGGAGTTGTCAAAAAAAATGACGGATTTTCAAACATTTTTGTGACCAACTCCGTACTCAAATACTACTTAAGTATTGCTTATCCCGAATTTTCAAATCACAAACTGGAGGTAAGTGTCGTTGTGGAAAATCAGGAAGTGTCATCATTTTATACGATACTACTACTAAAAGCATCTCCTGAAAAAAAATCTTTTTTGCAAAAGTGACAGTGTTGCGCCAGGGCCGGGGGTGCGAATTTGATAAATTTCTATAATTACCTTGATATAATCAGGGTCTGGCATATCGGGCTTCTCGTCATTGTTGTTGTTGTTTATACTGGTGCTGTTGTTGTTGTTGATGTTCATGTTCATCCCACTGTAACAACAGGAAACAACTGGTTAGGTAAGTTAATACTAATACATTGGTAATATAATTTAATTGCTAGATAAACAGAATATTTGCATTTTTTGTAACATAATACCTATATCGAGGGGTAACGGGCTATTTGGTTTAAGCGACATTTTGGGTGATATTGAGTTATATATACAGTGGTGGACATATAATTAGAAACACCAAGTGTGACTTTAATGTTTACCATAAATTAACTTGATAATTAATGTTATACGTATCATAGTGGCCTTATACCTATTTATCTATAATGTATCCACATCATGAAGTATTATGTCAGTTTTGGAAATATCATACAACCGTTTATGTAAAAATTGGTATACTTTATAAAATAAAATGAAGCAGAACAACGTACTAAGGTGGACAACTAATTAGAAACAAAAAAAAAACATTAGCATAAATATGAACAGAGGTAACAAAACAATAAATAATAGAGTTAAATGGTACAAACGTTTTATAATAAACAATTAATGTTTGGTTGGGAAGCCTCTGCTGTCGATTACAGCTCTACAACGACATGGCATTGATTCTATCAATGTTTCATACATTTCCAGGGAATATTTCTCCAAGCTTCTACAAATGCGTCTTAAAGTTGTTGTAGTATGATACTACTAGTAGTACGATGTTAGTGATATGTTTATTGGACAATGTTTTCCTTACAATGTACCATAAATTTAGATTTGATTCAAATCCGGACTATTTGCAGACCACTCTAACACCGACACTAATTAGTCTCTTAGAAAATGCTTTAACGCTGTTTCTTTGGTTTGGATTATTGTAGTGTCTGTGTTAGAGTGGTCTGCAAATAGTCCGGATTTGAATCAAATCTAAATTTGTGGTACATTGTAAGGAAAACATTGTCCAATAAACATATCACTAACATTGTACTACTAGTAGTATCATACTACAACAACTTTAAGACGCATTTGTAGAATCTTGGAGAAATATTCCCTGGAAATGTATGAAACATTGATAGAATCAATGCCATGTCGTTGTAGAGCTGTAATCGACAGCAGAGGCTTCCCAACCAAACATTAATTGTTTATTATAAAACGTTTGTACCATTTAACTCTATTACACTGCACAACAAAATTGCAACTTTTGCCTGATGAATGAACTTTGTCACTTGATGTTTACTAATTTGATGTCACTAATTTTTAATATACCCTCATTTTTTTTGTAACAGCTCTTGTTTACGAGTTATAGCTATCACTAAAAATTCACTGTGTTACGGTTTTAATTTGCTGATATTTAAAATAATATTAATTATTCTCACTATAATTTGATATGGCATCATCGAAGCGAGTTTGTGTGAATGATCCAAATCATTTTTGTTTCATTTGCGGACAGTATATGTCTAAAGAATACCGTTTGAATGTGACAGCGTTCGTAATTGAGCCCTACAAAAATTACTTTGGTCACCCACTGGAAATAAAAGACAAGTCTTGGATTCGGCAAAAGATATGTAAAACATGCGTTGAGTTTCTACGTTTGTGGACAAATAAGAAAAGGAACAGATTCAGGTACGAAACCGCTATGATCTGGAATGAACCCGTGAACCACCACGACGACTGTTATTTTTGTTTGGTGAACATAACTGGAATTAACCGAAAAAATCGCTCCATATGGGAATTTCCTTCCATAACGTCGACACACAGACGTCTTTTGAGCCCTAAAATACTACCTGAACCTCAAGCTGGTACTTCACAGGAGGAGCCTATGCATATTGAGGCGATAACCGACAGTAGTGGTAGAGACTTTGAATGCGACCTGGAAACACCAAAACCGTTCAACCAAAATTATTTAAACGACCTTATCAGGGATCTGGGATTGTCAAAATCTGCTTCGGTTGAGAAAAATGCGTGGAATGAGTTTGTGTGGCTTGTTCAAAATTTTTTGGAAAACAAGAAAAGTTCGGACTTTTCTTAACACGTCGAACTACTAATGAGTCACTTCCAAAGGCTTGGATGTAACATGAGTATCAAGACTATCAAGTTACACTTTCTTCACAACCCCCTGGACTATTTTCCCGCCAACCTTGGGGATCTAAGTGAAGAACAGGGCGAGCGATTCTACCAGGACCTCCGCACGATGGAGGAACGCTATCCAGGCTACTAGAATGCCCATATGATGGCTGACTATTGCTGGAGCATACAGAACAGCTGTCTGCCTTCAGCTACAGCAAGAAAATCGTATAAAAGATTTTTATTTATCAATTTAAGAATATAATTTCATAAATTATTTTTGTAAATACAGTATTTCATTAAAAAATCATATTTTTTTAACTAAAGCTGTTACAGAAGTTTCAGTCAAAGATTTGAAATCGGCATAAAAAATTGGACTTATATCATGTATCATAACCCAATCATCAGGAATGCTGTTGTGCAGTGTTATTTATTGTTTTGTTACCTCTGTTCATATTTATGCTAATGTTTTTTTTTTGTTTCTAATTAGTTGTCCACCTTAGTACGTTGTTCTGCTTCATTTTATTTTATAAAGTATACCAATTTTTACATAAACGGTTGTATGATATTTTCAAAACTGACATAATAATACTTCATGATGTGGATACATTATAGATAAATAGGTATAAGGCCTCTATGATACGTATAACATTAATTATCAAGTTAATTTGTGGTAAACATTAAAGTCACACTTGGTGTTTCTAATTATATGTCCACCACTGTATATTTGGAATGAGAAAAATTCGCTGATTCCAAATATATTTAAATAACTAAATATCACCCAAAATGTCGCTTAAACCAAATAGCCCGTCACCCCTCGATATGTATATGGGGTAGCCTTAACAATGTAAAATTAATTTCATCATCAACAGATCGGCTGTTCCAATTCAAAACCTAGTAAGGGACACTTTTTACGGAATAAAAAAAAACACCAGCGTTGAAAACTCACAAAAAAGCAGAAATATTTAAGCATCGATACCTAGTAAGTGCACCGTTCACTGCCTCGTGAACACTTTAAAACCTAGTAAGTCACTTTATCCACGTAGTTTTACCTAAAATAAATACTTTTCAAAGGATGACCGATTTTACGTTTATGCGATCTCTTGTAAAATCTATACATATAAAAGGAGAAGCTGACTAACTGATCTATCAACGCACAGCCTAAACCGCTGGTGTTAGAAAGTTGAAATTTTGACAGTAGGTTCCTTTTGTAACGTAGGCATCCACTAAGAAGGGATTTTTCGAAATTCAACCCCTAAGGGAGTTAAATAGGGGATGAAAGTTTGTATGGAAAATCGTCACTTAACGGGTTCAAAATTTCACGCTAGCGAAGCTGCGGGCGGAAGCTAGTTTCGTTATAAGCCCTTACTAGGTTTTGAAATAGGACAGTCGATGGCAGTTAGTCTGCTGGACATAGCATAGCATAATCAGCCTATTATTGTCCCACTGCTGGGCATATAGGCCTCTTCTCAGAATGAAAACGGTTTGGGCTCTAGTCCACTACGCTGGCCTAGTGTGGGTTGGTAGACTACATACAACATCGATAACTTTTTGGTGACCTCTCAGGTATGCAGGTTTTCTCACCTTCATCGTTAAAGCCAGAGATAATCAAATTCTGATCCGCACATTAATTCAAAAGTCAGAGGTACGGTCTGGTTTTGGACTCAGACCGTTCTGCATGGAAGAGAAGCGATCAACAGTTAGGTTATCACTGGCTCGACATAGGCTAAAAATAATTAATATTTTAGAATTAAATTACTTAGAGTCAGATAAATTACTTGTAATTGTTTTAAATTATAGGCTTACGTATTTTTAAATACCTGCGTCACACAAGGTGTTATGTTTAGCAATTAACTTATAAATTATATACATTACACACATCAAAAAAAGTTTGCGATCACTAGCATAAGCTGATATAGTTTTTTAAAATGAACTTTATCAACAATTGAACTGTTTTATTGTTTTATAATCTAAATCTATATTTTTAAATAAAGAATCTAAAAAAAAAAGAAATCGTAATATAATCTGCCGTAACAAAAAAGATTTCGATTTTTCAAAGTGATCGCAAACTTTTTTTGATGTGTGTAGGTACCTAGCATAAGCATAATTAGGCCATTACTGTCCCACTAATGGGTACGGGCCTCTTCTCAGAATGAAAAGGGTTTAGGCCTTATACCGCGCAAGCTTGGCTCCAGGCTTGGTTCCAACATTAAATGGGTAATTTTGAATCCAAATACTGCATCACACATTGGCTTCAATACTACAAACTAGACCTCAGTCTAGAACGCTGGCCTGTGGCGGGTTGGCGGACTACACGGGAGCCTGCCGTTTTGCCAAAATTATTTTGACAAAATTTCATTACCCAAACACATTTAAGAGGATAATATCATTAAGGCATTTGGTCTTCAATCAAATAATTTATTACAGCAAACAATCTTTAGACAATAAACATTTAGTCAAATTATTGTAACACGCTTAGGTTAAAACTGTGACCACACAACGCACGAGCCGAGCGAGCGAAGCAAGCGTGCCGCGGCAGCGGCCCGGCGAGTGCCAGAAACATATTTTTTATTTTGCGTAAAATATGTTATACCAACTGAAATATTTGACTAGATTAAAATTGGTAAAAATACTAGTTGGTAAGCAAGTTATTGTTTAAACGTTCACTTGCCAAACATTAGGTTTGCGTTACAATTTATTTGTGAAGAGTTTATTTGCTAAGTAGTAATTTGCCAAATGACATTATACGGAAACTTGTTTGGGAAGTGATCATTTGGCAATTTTTTTTTCAATGAAACAAGGGTCACTCGGACTACACACACCAATGTGAACTTTATGAAGCCCTCTCAGGTGGGCAGGGATCCTACCGATATTTTTCTTCACCGTACATAGGTAACTAAATATTGAAAATATTTATAACAATCTCTCACTATAACGCTCAACGATTTTTTTTTTTAAGTCTTGTTATTTTAGTCCATAACTTTGTTAAAATACCTGACATTCTAAAGAGCTTAAACAAAATATTTTAGTATAAACAAAGTCCGTAAAATAAAGGATAAATCCAGGCTTAAAGGTATTTTGATAGCCTCTGTATACAAGAAAAAATACTAAGGATTAATTATATTACATTTTTTAATAAAAAGAAAAGATATTAAACTCTGATTACCAGTGATCGGAGTAGGTAGATTGATTTTTGGTACTTGTATCATAAATGCACACAGAAAGAATAACATGGATAAGCCATTTTTCCGGAAAGTAATTCCGGATTCAATTAAATATTGTTAATGTTGGTAGTGATATTATTACTACTCAATTCATTTATAGGAAGGTATCAAAACTAAATTAATTTAGTATTTATCTGTTGAATAATAAAAACAATCGAATTCCGATCGAAGCATTAATAAATTTTTTATGCACTCTACGAACCGAAGTAAACGCGAGTGAGCTACTTGGCATGTCGTCGGCGAGCGTACACATTGTTTTGATAACCGGTTAGTGCACCACCCATGATCCTTTGTTCTGATTGGTCGATGGGTTGTGTCAAATAGCGACAGAGTGCCGTTAAAAAAAGTTTTGAAGAATATAATATTGCTCATTTTAATACAATTCCTGCAGAGTTCCGTTTTTTTTAATAATCAATAAGTTCCGAAATTTTACGAAAATTACGAAATTCCGGAGGAATGTCCATATTAATATATACGTTTCGGATCAATGACCCCAATTCAATCTACCTACTCCGATCCCTGCTGATTACCTATACCTTTAAAATATCTAAATGAAATAGGCAAATTAAATTTTTATTTTGTTATTTTTGTTGCTTTATTTTTTTTCTTTTTTGTTAATTTTTGTTGGTTATGTGCGTGACGTCAAGATACAAATAAATTTGTTTTCTAAAGCCGTAATACTTTCAGTATTACTGTAGCAATCAAGATATGAAAAAAATACAGATAAATGCATTTATAGGCACACAATAAGCAATAGGTTTACATGAAATAGGTAACTAAAATGAGTGCTAAAAGCGTTATCAGCTTAGTATAATGTCAGGTGGCAGTGCTAGGTTCTCATCAAGCGCTGATTTTCAGCTCCAACCCACGAGTGCCATACGCTCGAAACTGGGTATCGAATAAGTTAACCAATCTTTATGTACATTGTATAATCGTAGGTGCGTCTGTTAGTGATCGTGTAACTTCTGAACGACTTGACCGCTTGAGGAATTAGTCAAGCCGATGGCACAGTAGACCTAAAAGATTATCCCCCTTATTACAAAAGATGGTCTAAGAAAAACCCTGGTTTTAGAGTAGCCCCGTCTATTTTTGTTATATGACATAAGAAAGTGATGGGTATATTTTAAACCTGGGTTTACCTTAGTCTTGGTTTAAACCATCTTTTGTAATAAGGGGGAATATGTCTACTGTGACGATGGTTCATAGCTATGCTAGAATCCGATAGATGGCGCTGTAGTTAAGTTATTTACGTAGGCACAGCCGCGGGAGAACAGCTAGTTATTATACCCTTTTTACCGTAAGATGAGTCCTTTAAATTACCATACAAAGAATATCAAATATTGTTAAAAACAATTCATTCAACAACAACAACAATTCAGCTATTTTACGGTTTTTATGATGTCGTTTAAGTTTTTCGATAGCAATCTCTTTACGACTACAATTTACGAAGTGACCGCTATGTCAGAACTCATTTTTGGGTGAACAGAGTATAGATAAATGTGCACTACAGAAAATATTATTATTTTATAATTATTTACAAGGTAAAAAAGATAACTGAAGGAACAACACGGAAAACTTTTTTATCATGATAATATACCAAAAATCTTTTTCAATTTGGAACCTTTTTTTAAATAAGACACGGACAAGTGCCTGCCAGATGACACGGGTACGGAATGTTATATAAAACATACAATTTAGAGGTTAAATTACGAGGTTATGCTAGCGTGAGGCTTTATTAAAACAGGCTACCTATTTTCGTGCCATAAACCTTTAAAAGCGATTAAGGGAAATAATGTTTATTTATTTACAATACCAGCTTCAAGCCTAGTACCAATACGCCACAAACATACAAAAACTATCAACTCATTTATAAAATACTATAATTGTATAAAAAAAAAAATAAGGAACAAAATGTTGTAAAACAATTTGAAAAGATAAAACAAAATGTATTTATGCATAATACTATGTATGTGTGTTTAAACTATGTGTGTATGTTCATTTAAAAATACTCGATCAAATTATGCAGTACTGAATGTATCGTGAAATATTTTGGATCTCTTCAAGGAAGCTATTTCAACTGATTAATTACCAAAGACAATAGAAAAACAATGGAAGCCGTCGTAAATACGCGGCGTTGGTCGTAAAACCCTTGCACCTTTAACTGCCCATTCCTATGATTTACCGAGTGTTATTAGTTAAAATTAAGATTCTTATACATATCTTTATCGATGATTAAGCAAAGACCCCCATATCTTTGCATAGTAGGCACTCCCATTCATTAGTAGCTGTCACACTTAAAATTAGATTACGAGTCATTTATCTGCCAAGTTTGGCAATGAAAAATGCTACTATTGGTAAGCAAAACCAAATGTTTTTGGCCATAGGAACCGGGCATACCTGAGCACCATTATTACCCAACTGCAGCAGGGAGAAAGGGTTATGAATCTCACTGGCTGTATATGTAAGTTTGTGTCCTCGAACACCCTAAACTACTGAACCGATTTCAACAAATGAAATGTCCTTGGATTGGTCTTGATCTAGTGTCCTATGGTACATGACATCACAATAAAACCATTATAAGGTGTTATATTCATCTCAGACTATAGTCACCGATCAGTTTAACAAGCGTGTTGATTTCAGACATCCCCATGATCGTTACGGCAGTGTATTAAGAAGCCTGGGGTACATAAAAAGAGCCTCCACGAATGACGATACTCGACTACGTCCGGCGCACCCTGGGCTGTCAGCCCCGCTACCAACCTTGCTGACTGGCTAATCTTTTCACCACGGCATGAGCTATTCTCGCATAGCCTGTCACACGAGAGTAGAATACGAAGCCATGTCACGGTTCATAAGTATAAGGAAAACCGAATTCAAAAAACTCGATAAAAATAAAAGAGAAAAAATAAAAAAGGTTATGTGTATACCCAACGATTCTAGAATATCCATAGTACCATTCTCGCGTGTGTGCGACGCACTTGTTGGCACTGTTATCACTGATAAGGCCGAACATCGCTCGATTACAGCACCTTATCACACTCGATCAACCAGCCACTCGGGGCAAACTAACGTTGTGACGTTATAGTTAAATGTAAGGTACATACATTCTTCTTGCTATTTTATTTTATAAATACCCTACGTTACTGTGATTATTTGTATTGAAAGCAATATTTACAAAGGAATGTTAGATAATCTGTGGCATTGGCTATTTTTAGATATAAAACTATAATAATGGCGGTTACATAGGTAACTGGATCTAGTGTCGCCGGATTCCAGCGCCGGATTAATATTGGATCAATATTATTCAAATAAAGCGCTGGATATTGGAGGCTGGACTGGATTGACATTACTTTACACTGGTCCAATGGTATTCGAACATTGCGATCCAGTTATGTGATGCCGTGTGGTGCCAGACGTAAAAAATAGCACTAACCCATCTGTTCCCATGGGTGTCGTAGAAGGCGATTAAGAGATTCACTAGAGGATGGGCAGCAGCGTTCTCTGAGTATTTTAACAACCATACTTTTATCGCCAACCCGCTTGCCAAGCGCGGCGATTATGGCCAAACGTTTGAACGTTTTTGTGAATTCAACCCCGAAGCGGGTGAAATAATAATGGTTGACAGTTTATATGAGAAATCTGGTAATTTTGAAGTAAGAAGCACGGAATTGAATATTTAGTCTTTTGGTGAGGAATAAACATACACGTGTTTGAGGTTTTTTGGAAATTAAAAAAAAAAAAAACAAAACAATCGCTACAAGTGTGTGGACCAAATTTGTAAAATCCATGCTTCTCACATGGACAACTGTATGTGGCTTGCTCACTTGTCGGGAAACCGTCTGACTTATTCGTGTACGACGGAAAAACCAAAAATAGGTATTGTGTATCCAAAAGCACTCCAATAAACAGATTTTAAAACTAAACACTTTCTTTCTCTAAGTGGCATTGCAACGCATGGTACAGCTAGTAAATAAATAAATATTAGCCTGTAACTGTCCCACTGCTGGGCAAAGGCCTCTTCTCATACAGAGAAGGATCGAGCATTGATCACCACGCTTGCTCACCGCAGGTTGGCGATTTCAGACATTGTTAAGTTCAGGTATCCTCACGATCGAGAGGCGACGGCCACTCTCCCTTCCCGCGCCAGACGCACAGGGCGCCGCCGGATGACGCGCGACCATCTCCGGCCACCCTAGTGTGTGGCCTGCGGGCGACGGGCTAGGGGACTCGTCGCCCGACGACACACATAGTACATACACACAGGGGACAGGCCCGAGAAGGCAGCGCGCATGTGTTCCGTGAGCGCCTCTCAGGAGGACGTGGGGCAAGGCCCCACAGAAGGAGAGGTCTGCCAGGGGCTAGCGAACCGAGGCCTGCCGGGATAGCGGTGCATGCAGCTACGAATCCCGCGACCCCGGCCAAGGGCCCGGAGAAAGAACACCGTGGGTTTTTAGCCGGTAAGAGTCTGGCATAACCTTTGGGAAGGGTATTCATGAGGATTTTCACACCCCAACAGTGATCTGGAGGGCTAATGACGTCATATTTGATGAATCATATTTCTTTTCATATTCGTAATCACTGCAAGTGGTCTTCACATCCAGCCAGCAGTTGTCCCGCAGTTGCACCGACTGCATTCTAATTGCTTTCAAGCTGCGTTTTGCATAGCTTGCAGTTGCGAATTACGAATATAAAACCAAATGTTACGTTTTTAGCCCCCCAGTGGATCATCAACCAACGCACTGTACATACGATTATTACTTACCTATCGTAAAGCTTTGTTACACACACAATTTCGCGATAAAACTATGTATTTGTGTACTCAGACATTAAGTACGGGGAGGGGGGAGGCAGATGATAAAACATATTGAAACGATAAAATGTAACCCTCGTGTTACTAGTAATATCCCTTGATTATTCTATCGATCGATAGATTACGGTTAGATAACGTAGGTAACGAACTTAGTGGTTAACAGGGATAATCACATTAAGGGTTAAATGCTTTGAGGACGGGGTGTAATGTTATATCGAAGCTCGGTAAAAAAAAAACTATTAGCCATATATTTTCCGTCTTTCCAGGACATTAATCGATATAAGAAGTGGACTTTTTGGTAAATTTACCTTTTAGGAATTTGCCATTTTCGAGAATCTTGTTTCTGGGAAGTCGTCCATCTAAGAAGTTGCCATTTTGAGAAGTAATGTTTTAGGAATCGGATCTTTTGGACCTGAACGCTATGGCAATTTTCCAAAAAAAAACTGTTATTTAATGTAATATGTCTGTAATTTAACTGGCAACCATACACTTCAAACCAGAACCCAGCAATGTTGCTTGACGGCAGATATAGGTATGATAGTAAAATTGTAATTCCTTGGACGAACTTTTTATACTAAGGTGCTTTTAAACGGGCTAGTTTTTTGTCAATTTCTTGCTGCCGCCAACTTGCCGATTATATCGCTCAACACAGTGCAACAATCGCTGCAATCTTGCAGTGCCCGGCGATATTGCCAAAATATTTCATAGTAGTCGCAAGTATTGAATGTCTAGTCGGCTAGATTGCAAATGATTTATCCCGCTTTTACTTTGCTGCAATATCGCAGTATATCGTCTTTGCTCTGATGTATGGGACAGCTGAGCATGAGGTCCTGGATTCGATCCCCAGGTCGGGCGAAGTGTTATTGGGTTTTTCCATGTGGAATTTCTTAGTAGCAGCCTGAAGTCTGGATTTGTACCTGGTTGATGGCAATAGGCTCGCCCCCTATTACATAGGACTTAGAAATGTGGGTGTACTATAGACCTCTGACCAACCTTTCGGAGAATACAGGCGTGATGTTATGATAAGTATTCTCAATTTATCACCAAAACCCGTCAACAACACAGATTTCTAAATCCTAAAGAACGTGATTGGTATACCAATATAGTGACATTTGGCGTCCCCCACACATATGAACGTACCACACAACATGTGACCAAGTTATTGTTATTCTGTGGACGTGAGCCATGGGTGCCACCCCATGTTTTATGGTGAAGAGTGGAAGCACGTCATAGGGACATATTAGATTTCTGTCTCGATATTGTATGTTACAGCACAATATTCTACGTATTGTAGTTGTGCGGTCCTTGATTAAGGAAGGCTGCTTGGCTCTTCTCTTAAAAATGTGTAAGGAACTAATCACATTATAAAGCATAAATTTTCAACAAGCTGTATAGTTTTTAGACACCTAGATTACCACCGCTACATGCCTGGGTTTGAACCCGTAACCCGGTGTTTAAGAAGCGGTTCTGTAACGTCCGGGCCTCCACGGCACAAATCAATAAAGCGCAGTTCAGACTACGCTATCATAAATAGCATAAATATAGCAAACATTGTATACCTCAACGACATCGCTCAGTATATATTTCATATGGCCACGTTCACATAGCGCTATGCTATAAAGTATTGACTTACTGTACGCGATAAACTTGAGCGATTTTCAGAGCTATATCGGACGATTCTCATGGATGCCCTTCGCCCGGGGAAGGCAAAGGGGTATGCCGGACTCTAACCGGCTAAAACACCACGGTGTTCCTTCTCCTGACCCTTGGCCGGGGTCGCGGGATTCGCAGCTGCATGCACCGCAACCCCGGCAGACCTCGGTCCGCCAGCCCCTGGCGGACCTCTCCTTCGTCGTGCTATATAGTTATAGCTTATGACGCAATATGTTTTACTATAAGCAAAATAGTATAGCGTAGTCTGAACTGCGCTCGGCCCGTAGCGTCTGGGTCGTTAGTTATTTTTTTGATTTGATTCATCCTTTTCAGTTATGTAAAGCTATAACTGTAACATCAGAGTTCAAAGGAGTCCACATGACACACAAAACACATAATCTGATCAAAATAGCTGTAATCTAGGACAATATGTACCTACAAGTATATGACTAACTGCCGCCAAGCAGCCATTTAAACAAATGCTGTTAGATAACATTGTGTACATGTATGTTTTTTTGTATGTGTGTGTATGTCGGCTATCATAAATATCATTCAAGAATGATATCGTAATACGTATGGCGACTACAGATTTTCGATAAAATCGTGTTTTCGGTGACGTAACGTCGCATTCTTTCTATTTACGGAATTAGGAGCACCACAAGTCTGCATAATTGGGTATCAATAATTTGGTACTTTAAAGAAAGTACAAAAAGAACAAGGTATGTGAAAAAAAAATATGAAAAAATAGAGGAGATACACGCTTTCGACGTTTGTGAAGGGGCATTTTCTGTCCTTGTCACACGAAACTGATATTGTACAGAGTGATGTCAAGTCACTATGAAGTTTTTAAGGCCTGACGTCATTTTTAAGTAGTGTTGTCTTTGTCTCGTGAACAATTTAAAATTGTTTATAACTTGGGCATTTTATTAAATATTTCATTGGTTTTTTCACTGTTGTTTAGTATTTTTGCAAAACTTTCGAGATTTGTAATAAGAAAAAAAAAAAGTCAGTTACTCTATCAGCCTATTACCATAGTATAAGCTAAAGCAGTACCTCAACTTACTATAATCGCCTGAATTTAAACACTCACACATACACGCACTGTATACTGAGTAGCTTTTTGTTTTTGTATGTGACTGTATTCCGAACTTACCTTAGAAGTCTTATTGCAGTGCGTGTCTGTGTCAGCGTGTCAATTCGGACGATTGTAGGTAGTTGAAGTACTGCTTTAGCTTATTATATTCTGTGCTATTACTGTCCCATTCGGGTGCATGAAAAGAGCCTCCACGAGTGACGATACCTAAGTACGTCCGGCGCACCCTGGGCAGTCAGCCCTGATATCAACCTTGCTGCCTGGCCAATCTTTTCACCACGGCATGAGTTATTCTCGTATAGTTGCGTAATAGCTGATACGAAAGAAGACTGTCCCACTGCTGAGTACGGGCCTCTTCTTGGAGCGAGAAGGGTTTTAGACTTTAGACAACCACGCTGGCTTGGTGCGGATTGGCGGATTACACACACCATCGAGAACTTTATGGAGCCTTCTCAGGTGTACAGGTTTCCTCACGATGTTTGCCTTCACCGTTAACGCAAGTGATGATCAAATTCTGATCCATTCAAAGTTTGTGTCATCACCATGCTTAATGAGGGTTCATGTAGATACCCCAAAAATCCCTTTTTATCCCTTAACAATTGCTTGGTCGCAAGTCTATAGTTACGTTCATGATAATAAATTACATTATCCTATTGTAACGGCCTCACACAAGGTAGATCGGGTGGGCTATGCTCGGAATTACACTACGTGATCATATCAGGAATGATGAGATCCACTGGAGAACCAAGGTAACCAACATAGCTCGAAGAATTGCTAAACTTAAGTGGTAGTAGGCGGGGGGCCCATTGCTCGCAGAACGGATGGCCGATGGGGCCGAAAGGTTCTGGAGTGGCGACCGCGTACCGGAAGACGCAGCGTTGGTAGGCCTCCCGCAAGGTGGACCGACGATCTGGTGAAGGTTGCGGGAATCCGCTGGATGCGAGAAGCACAGGACCGGTCGATGCGGCGATGCTTGGGGAAGGCCTATGTCCAGCAGTGGACGTTTTTCGGCTGAATGATGATGTAGATTATAACGGAACTATTCACACTCAAAATTAAAAGCTGGTCTCTACTATTATTACGTAGCCTCCAATCTATGTTTCGAATAGACGACCGATAACAACAAATATAGATAAAACCTTTACTTGATAACCTAAAAATAGCAAAAACATAACTTTCCAAAGTATTACTGATCTAGTTAACCCCTAAAGTACTGAGGACGGGGACTTAATAATCCAAAGGATGCCTAAAACTACTAAAGGATATCTTCACAAAGAAAACCCCAGCTTACCGGTATAGAAATAACATAATACCTACAACTAAATCCTAAAACGGATAGGGTACCCAAAAGAATATTATTCGAGCACTCTTTTAACCTAAGCTCCAGTCAATTGGGCAAAGAAAAAAGGTCGGAATAAGGAGACTCTATTTTCGCCAAGACAGTGCTATGACGTCACATGTCATGTTTACACAATTTATAGATTACAATTCGAGGCGAAAAGTTCAGAATTATGACGTCATTCACACGAAATCATGGGCGGTGACGCCAACACATGGTTTATGCCTCGGTAAACAGATATTCATTAAGGTGACGGGTGACATATTAAGGCTGTTAACGCACTAGGCGCTTTAGATAATTTGGCGTTCGCGGGTAGGCAGGATAAGCCAATCGGTCGTGCCTACGCTAAGTCAAAGTACGTTAGATTACTCGCTGTAGCCCGGTCGCGGCAGAATGTGTGCCTAGTGGGTTTGTGGTTAAGGCGTTTAGGCTTAGGCATTGCCAAATATACCTTGTAGATTATTGAAGATAACGAGAACTAAAGCGACAAGCAACTTAAATCAGTTTTTGTGAGTGAAGCTTCAATACACACACAAAACTATTGCCACTAATGTGTAGCTTGCCCGACATCCGTTTGTTACAATAGGGATCCGGCAGAATACCAGCATCAGGTATAATAACCTGGCATTATGATGAGCTGAACAACCATTATTCACAATCTGAGACACTCGTTACACGTTTGGTTGTGCTTAGTAAATAAATGGCAAAAACTGTATTGCATTTTCCTAAACTAAATTTTCCTAAACTATATTTTCTATCTCTTTGTAGTTTGTTCGGTTGTGTCAAATTAATGTTTTTTTTCTTTCAATTGACGTTCGTGTTTAGCGCTGTAGCGGAGCGATTAGCTTTCTGCGCTACGTGTCGCGGGGTTGCGATGCCCGCACAGAACCATAGCCTACTGAAAGTTGTTCTGGGTTTGGGTGTCTGTGTACGAGTATGTAAAGATTTTTGTCTGTAAATGCACCCACGATCCAGAAGAAATCCAACTAAGGGGCAGTTTAATAATAAAAAACGTTACTTTTGGCGCAGTAGCGGAGCGATTGGCTTTCTGCGCTATTGGGTCATCAGGGTTTAATTCCCGCACAAAACGAGTTTTGTATGGATGGTATGGGTCTTTGAACATGTGAAAATCAGTGTGTGTAAACGTCACAAAACAGAAAAAAAAGAGACGGAGAAAAGGTTTAAAAAAATTTGTTGCCCTCGTGTCAAAAAAATCATGAAAATAGTTGCAATACACCTGTACAGTTATAAGACTCGATATCATATAGATAGGACATGATCATAAACTTGAGCAAACTAGTCTGTACTCACAATATTTTATCAGAAAATTCACTGCATTGTACCTGTTGCAGCTGTAAAAATAAATTTTACAACTGCGAATCTCAGTACAAGATGTGACACAGAATTTAGTGATTGTCAACCAACAGGCAATAGCTTGCTACTGACTCATGAGTAGAATAATGAGTGGTGTGGAATATGAGGACGTGGTAAAGAGGCCTCGCCCACGGCGACTATTTGTAGCGATGCAGTCGCGCATGTGTATCGACACAGCCGCGATTCTGTCGCTGGCTGTGTACCTTCGCCCAGATTCTGTAGCGATAGTAGTAGATTCAGTAGCAATGCAGAAGCGCCTTTACAAAACGCGCGACAGCCTCTTCTTCTTCTCCCTTATCCCATGTTACTTGGGGTCGGCGCAACACGTTTTCTTCTTTCATTCCGTCCTGTCAACTGTCATGATATCACTGACACCCTTCTTTTTTGTAGCGACAGCATCGCTACAAAAAGTCACCGTGGGCGAGGGGCCAAAAGCAGACAGCAGTGACAGTCTAGCGATTGAACGCTTGCCGTCCATGCAGGAGGGTGTCTGTGTTCCATCCCAGGCCCGCAGTTCTGTTTTTTCGAATTCACGTGCACATAATACCAATTGCGTTAACGATGAAGGAAAACATCGTGAGAATACCTGTACACCTGAGAGAGCTCCAAAAAGTTCTCGATGGTATGAGTAGTTTGCCAACCCACACCAGTGTGGTGGACTGAGGCCTAGTCCTTCTCATTATGAGAAAAGGCCCGTGCCCAGCAGTGGGACAATAGTAAGCTGATTATGTTATGCTTATGCTACTTATAGCAGCTTAAAGACTCCGGACTTCTGCTTTGGTTAGGAACTGAACAGAACAACAGTTTTTTTTGTTTGCACAACAACAGTGTTTGGAACAGGTGAAGCTAAAGAAGAAAGACAATCTTACTAAAATAATTTTTAGAACGAAAAAAAGAGAGAAAATAAAAACATTGTGAGAAAACCTGTACATCTGAGAGGGCTCCAAAAAGTTCTCAATGGTGTGACTAATACGCCAACCTGCACCAGGCCAGTGCAGCAGTGTGGACTAAGGCTTAAACCCTTCTCATTCTGAGACAAGTAACGTGCCCAGCAGTAGGACAGTAGGCTGATTATACCATGCTTATGCTATGGCAGTTGTTAAAGATTCCGACCTACTGCTTTCATTAGGAACTGATTCTCAAATCAAGACAGGTGAAGCTAAAGAAGGAAGACAATCTTAGTACCATAATATTTTTAGAAAGAAATAAATAAAGACATGAGAGGTCTCCAAAAAGTTCTCGATTGTGTGTGTAGTTCGTCAACCCACACCAGCGTGATGGACTGAGGCCTAAGCCCTTCTCATTCTGAGAAAAGGCCTGTCTCCAAAAGACTGTTGGCTGATTATGCGTATGCTATAGCAGTTGTTAAAGACTCCGAACTGCTTTTCTTACGAACTGATTCTCAGATCAAGACAGGTGAAGCTAAAGAAGGAAGACGAATCTTACTATCATAATTTTTAGAAAGAAATAAAAAAAATGATATGTATAGCCACACAAATACTAAATTAAGAAAAAAATAAACAAATTTGCATTCAATTAGCAATTCACGTCGGAGGTTAAAAACGAGACCACTAACAATAAAACCATGATTACTCTGAAACTACAAATTTGCAAATATTTATCTATTAAGATTTCAAAACTTCAAACATCTGAGGTTGCAATTTTACCAACAACTCTTAAACTAAAATAGCAATAAAACTTAGCATGTACCCTAAGATCCAACGATTCATCAAAACTGTCGAAACTGTTGCCAAAATGTAGCTGAGGGAGCAAACTTTGAAAACTGGAACACCTACGTGGCAAAATTTAACTTTCTGATTAGGTAAGCAATTGAGAAACTAACTTTTTGGTAAGTTTTAATTGTAATACCGATAGAATAGGTAACTGAAAGAAGTAAGTATGCTGAGGTAGATATTGAAATTAGAGAAAAATTGCTTTCTAATGATATTAGTAAATATACTAATATCATTAATGAGCAACAATCAACCAATATTACAGTGAAGCGTGCTCATGACGGAGAAAAATCGTGATGGAGAGCAGTGGAGATAGCCCGACTTGTCAACACTCAACGCTACCCTAAATTCGTGATATTTTTAACAATCTGTGCAAATGCACTTTGGTTTGATGTGATTTCACAGAAATTGTTAAAACTAACAGGCTAGGTACATGTTAGTTTGGTTACGTATCATAATACCTAAGTTGGTTTCCATTATTTTCAAGATAACTACGGTCAAACGACCTACCGTTTAAAACACCTAAAGATCGTTTCACCTATTTTTGTACTTAATAACTAATGGACGAAATCCATAATGGAGAATTCATCTACGGTTTATTCGACTACAATTAATTCACCTAACGTTGATTAAACTAACGGACGATTCACCTACTGTTGATTTATCTGTGGTCTTGTGTTTGTCTTACTGGTGATTTTGTATATGTGACAACATTTCTGCGAGCAACTTGGAAGTAGCGCTCGCCGGCCGCTGCCGCGGCACCGCTCGCTTCGCTCGCTCGGCTCGCGCGCGGTTTGTCACAGTTCTAACCTAACCTAACCTATTTCACCCAGTTCAAAATAACGAATCATACAATCTGCCGCAGAAATGTTTTTACCATTGTCTAATTATCTAGTCGCAGGCAGATTGTATGATTCATCATTTTGAACTGAGTGAAATGGGTTAGGTTAGGTTAGAACTGTGACCAACTGCGCGCGAGCCGAGCGAGCGAAGCGAGCGGTGCCGCGGCAGCGGCCGGCGAGCGCTATTTCCAAGTTGCTCGCAGAAATGTTTTCACCATTGTCTAATTATCCGTTAAAAAGAAAGTTAAGAAAACACAAAAATCTTTGAATCATAGTTTATTTACATATAATTAGGTCATTAAGTTGAACTTAAAACAGGAATTATTAAAGAAAAGTAAAGATGTTTGTTAAAAGCGCTCAGTATTAATAAACTGTAGGCGAGTCGTCCATTAGGTATTTCATACATAGTTGAAATATCCAATATCTTAAAAGATCATTAGATTAATCGTTCGTTAGTGCAATTAATTTTAGTTTAATCAAGATTAGGTAAGTTAAACAGTAGTTGAGTCGACCAATATGCGTTATGAACATATGTGAATCAACCGTAGTTATCTTGAAAATAGTTATAATAAACTTAGGTATTATGATACGTAACCGTTAGTTTATAACCATCTTCTCTAAACCTAGTATAAATTGAAGTCGCTTTTCTCGTCTGCATCTTTGTCCACTTACTTCTTCTAAACTACTCAGTGTATTTTGATGTGGCTTCCATCTTAATTTAGTAAATTCGAAAGCTAGCTATAAACGCCGGAGCGGGTCGCCAGTTTACAATAAAATTTAAATGTAACATTTAAAAACAGCCGTCATTGAAGTAGCTGTTGTGATTGTCAACACACATGGCTAGGCTATGAACCATTCCGAATAAAACAGCTTTCAAAAAAATAAAAACTGCATTGAAATCGGTTCATCCGTTTGGGAACTACGGTGCCACTGATAGACAAGGTTTGAAAGTCAGAAACCCTACTGTTAATAAAAATGATGGGTCGAGCCCTTCTGCCTAGCATGGCAGCAGTAGGATGAGTTGGGTTGACAGTGTTAACAGTAACAGTAGATAAAATATTAAAAGTTAACTTTAAACACAAAATAAAACCTATTTCAATTTTGGATAGTAATAACAATGTTAATGTTTAAGATAGAGAGGAGAGAAGAAGAGTACACAATGTACACTGGACATATTTACATAGTGAAAGAGTCAGTTTGTAATGCAATCTATAATATTGAAATAAAATAGGCTATTGTGATAATAAAGATTGTATTATTATTTGAGGCAGTGTTATCAGGAAACGCGTCATCGTGAGACATGATGCAAAACACACGTGGAGTACTTAATGATCACAGAAAATTCCAGTTAGGTTCATTCGTTTCCATGAATATAGTTCTTTCTAATCTTTTCTGTCTAACCAGATGCAACTGACTGTATTTTACACGGAGCGACTACCACCAATCTCTGAACCCAGTTACTGAGCAATGCCCATATCCATAATAATCTTAGTTTTTTACCTTAGTTTTTTATCCATTATGGGGTTTGCAAGATTCTAATAAGAGACTTCTAAACCTTAAAATTTGTGACCAGCTATGTCTTGCAGTGAATTCCAAATTACTTGATTGCAATAAAGTCTATTATTAAGCGGAACCTGGCAAAAGCCGGAAGCCGGAATAAACAACACGTAGAAAAATATTTTCAAAAGATTGACGATTTTGATGATATAACGAAGTGATATGATAGTGAGTAGCACTTTTTAAGAAGAACAACAGCATAACCAAATACAATAATAGTTTATCTAAAAGCCGTTAAAAAACAAGTTTGCAAACATTATTTTACACTCACGTTTGATCGGAGATCCGTAATTATAACACGATTTGAAGTAGTAATGACTGCAGATAAGAAAGGCTTAAGACCTAACAAGAAAGTACTATATGATCATACCGTTACAGAAAACAACTTACCTAACCTTATCTTTGAAGTGTATTGTCTTATTGAGTTTCAAAGGAATATTACAACTTCTGATATCAACACGTTATGATATTGTGACACAATGGATTTTATTATTATACGATAACTATAAGATTCAGACCAGAAAACAGCTACATAACCTCCTCCTTCCAAAAACTTTGGACGTCAATAGCTGCTAACCAAATCTCACCTGTCTTTATCATTTTCTTTTAAAGAAAAGGAGACAGCAATAGTAGGTTACACTTAGTGTAGAGCACTAAATCAAAGGGGTGAGTTTAATAATGTACAAAATGTATGGTAAACTTTGAAATCAACTTCTCCTTTCGTTTCATTCTCCAGAAATATCACTGAATGTCCTGGAACACTTATGGTGGAAGTTTACACTTTTCTACGTTGCACAAGAGGACTTAAAACTACACTTACTTCGGTTTGCTGTAGGGCGACGATGGCGATGACTTGTGGTTCTTGTTCGGCTGCGTATGTCTGTTCGCATTTGTATCTAGGCCGCCGCCCGGGGAGATTTTGCCGGCGAGTGCGTTCAGTGTATGCAACATGGCGGGCGGCGGCCGCTTAAATCCAAGCGACCTGGTCACGCTGATGAGTCGACCACGTTTGTCGAGACGGTGCTGCTTGGGGGCCACGGCGCCTTATCTCCTGATAAGAGGCGCGGGGGCACAGACGCCCCCCGCCTCATCTCCACCTGACAGTCTCACACACGCACACACACTCACGCGCAACGTAAATGTTTGCACTTCTACGCGATATGGGTCAGCGTCCTGTCCGATTTATACATGGTTTTGGCATTTTTTCATTACTGCTTTAAGTTTTATTTTTGCACTGGTTTTCTTAACACGTTTCACTTAGTTTTGAAACTCACTTAGCTGTTGGATTTAAAAATTATTTTCAAAATGGTTGTTGCGATGTTTTGTTGTTACAATTAAGTCGGTTTTCGTTGTGTACCTACCTACGGATTATTAAAGGTTTTTGCATACTGAACAACATCGAGTGTATTATACACTTAAACATTACTTATGCATTAGTGTGGCTAATATTTTAACAAGAAAAATATAGGTAGACTACGTTGAAAGGCTAGTCCATATTCTTGAATTTGGATAAAATATTTATGACAATCATAGCGTGTAAACGAGCTTTATAAGTCAGATTTTATGTCAACAATATCCATCTGAGCGTCTCGTGGATTACCGAAAAAATATGGCTTCTAAGGTGTCAGATTTACAAACGCCTGAACAAAAACGCAAAGCAAAGAGAAATATATCCGCGCGTCGTAATGAAATATGTGACCGCAGGCGGTTTGAGAAAAGCCTTCTTTTATTTATTTTTTTATGATAAATACAAAGAAAATGAAAATGTCATCAGCTAAGCTTACAGCTTTAGCTTGTTATTTCCTTATTTATTTAGTAAAGGTATATATATACGTATCAGACATTACGAGTTATTATTAGTAGTTACCTAGGTAACTGATTTTGCTTTTCTACGTAGATACATAAATTAAATAAAGAATGACTACGTACAGCGGTTAAAATGCTGTGAGGTTATGTATCTCTGTTCACGGCTCATCTTCCGTGCGGAAGATGTCCGGTCCTTTGGAAGGTATACGGGGGACACAGGTCCAACGCGCAGAGGCCCCTTTGAGAACCGCGCAGAGGCCCCTTTGAGAACTTGTTATAATTATTAATTAACAAAAGCCGTTCCAATCACCATGGCTGTTATGCATTTGTAATTTTTGATATAAACCTCCGGTTTCTGAATTGACAATTCTAGGATGAGCAGTACTTGAGTAACATTTGAGAACGGAGTTGTCAAAAAAATTACGGATTT
The DNA here is from genome assembly GCA_905220435.1 of Amphipyra tragopoginis. Classification (NCBI taxonomy): domain Eukaryota; kingdom Metazoa; phylum Arthropoda; class Insecta; order Lepidoptera; family Noctuidae; genus Amphipyra; species Amphipyra tragopoginis. The sequence continues at coordinate 24,663,268 of HG991995.1, read as the reverse complement.
TAAAGCATTTTTTTGACAACTCCGTACTCAAATATTACTTAAGTAGGTATTGCTTATCTCGAATTCTCAAATCAGAAACCGGAGGTAATTGAGAAGTAACATTTGAATACGGAGTTGTCGAAAAAATGACGGATTTTAAAGCATTTTTTTGACAACTCCGTACTCAAATACTACTTAAGTATTGCTTATCTCGAATTTCCAAATCAGAAACCGGAGGTTAGACTACCAAAATATAAGAATATAAAATCAAAATGTCTCCATCTTAACAGTATATTTGTTGAAAACACAAACACTCTAGGGTTCGCAGTAACATGTCAATTCAAACGAGTCCCTCGGGGCGACCGCTCTGTTCGCGTTGACCCGGTATACAGGATTGAGACACCGATATACCTAAACTGTGTCAACTAATTAACTATTAGGGTTGCTGCTCACTTGGGTACTAGGCTGTGGCATCATTGTTTTAGCGCTATTTGCCCTGACGGCTAGCTAAATACAGTTGGCAACAAATATATCGGGATGCACAGACTGTTCAAAATAAGAACAACAAAGAAAATCAAACTATATCTCAATGTTGCAAGGGCTGTTTCAGAATGAACACAGTACACGACAACTATAATTTTGACAAGAATTTTATCCCATTGAGATAAAGTTTAATTTCTTTAGTTGTTTAGGTAATTATAACCGTCTATTCGTTCGATATATTTGATGGAAGCATTCAAAAAGCCTCGACAAGTGATGTTACTTAACACTCTCACTGCCATGGGATCCGCTGGCGGGCCCCACGTTTTCGAGTGCAAAGGCCAGGTCTTATTTTAAAGAAACATTAACAGCAGGCCGTGGGGTCCGCCAGCGGCTAGTTAAGAATGCTTTGAGCACGCCGTGGAAGCCCCTGTGATCCCCTAAATTCAAACAGATTTTTGTACTACTGGCCTGCTAATAAGGAAAAAAATACGTCTAGTATTGTCGTGTGTATACAGGGAGCTACATGTTGAAAAAAAATCAAGTCAAGTCAATTTCATTTTGAGTGATGGCCTACCGCAGCGGAATCGTTGGGACCCGCCGGCGGACTCCATGGCTTGCTGAACTGGAACCATGCTATATATTGCTGGCAGTGAGAGTGTTAAGTACGTCCGGCGCACCTTGGGTAGTCAGCCCCACTACCAACCTTACTGGCTAGCTAATCTTTTTACCGCAACGTGAGCTCATATAGCTCGTCTGACGCGAGAGATGATTATTCTAAGTAGACAATAAACGCTCAGCATTAGAGCTTAAGTCCAAAACATTGTATGTTAGTCTCCATGCCAATGTTGACTTCTAATTTTCGTTCGTTAATTCTTAGAACTTGTACGGAATGAGAAACGGCTCTTTTAATGTGTTTACTTTTAATTTTTGGTTCTCCAAGGAAAAATTATGTTACCGTGTTCCTAATTTGATTAAATAATTCATAAAATGTACCTATCTCACTAATACCTATTATTAATATGAAAGTTTTCGAAGATGCTTGGATGTTTGTTACTCATTCACAAACGGCTGACCTGTGATAACATAGACATATCCTGGATTAACGCATAAGAAACTTTAAATGTATCTGGCTACAATAGGTATGTACTCCTAGGATGCGAGTAAAACAGCGAGCAACAGCGACACACCACATAATATATTGAAATTTCGTACGTACAACATTTTAGTTAAGTGTTGAAGAAATTTTCGAACATCAAAAAACAACACGACATCCTAGGTTAGAAGTTTTAGTAATTAATGCTAAAAACGGCCGTTTTTGGTACTTATCGCTAAAACTTGGAATCCAGAAGCTCTAGTATTGATATTTGGTGTTCGAAAATTTCTACAACACGACTAAAATGTTGTACGTACGAAATTTCAATATATTGTGTGTTGACAGAAATAATGCTTTTCTTCTGAAGTGGCGCCACTTCTGGTGTGTGAAGCGCCTTAAGCGATATGCCACGAAGAAGTCTAGTGTTTAACAAGCCTAACAGAAACCCAATCAGTACCAACTTATCGGGCGCCGTATAAAAGTATAATCAACCCATTTGCAAGCATCGGGCGTAAGCACACGTCCCAGTTTGCGGAAACTCGGTTCCACGGTCAAATAAAATTAACTGAAATACAAATTGGTGTGTGTGAGATCCAATTTGGGGTAAAACGTTGTCATCCGTCTAAATTAGGCTTAATTACTGGGCATTGGTATTATGATTGGGATTGGTTGATGCGGAAGTTGCAGGCAATTTATAAAGGGGTTTTACGGATGTAAAACATGGCGGACGATGATGTGGGGAGTGAAAGAATTATGGAGTGCACGTTACAGCTATCATAATGTGCAATTTGTGTTATTCGAGGAATTTGCTAACATACAGTCAGAGATCCTATCATAGAGTACAGTCCGCCAGGCGTAAGCTGAGCTTTGCATTTGTGTGCGTGCACATAGAATCTATTGCCAAAAAGCAGTATAACCCGGTTTAAACTAAGCACAGGACGCGTCTGCATTCATTCTCACACGAATGCAAAGCTCAGCTTAGGCCTCGAGGACTGTACATTATGTGGATCACGTACCTAACATTATTTATTATATTAGCCCCTTATCGTCCCACTGTTGGGCACCGGCCTCTTCTTAGAATGAGAAGGGTGTAGGTTCTAATCTACCACGCTGGCCTGGTGCGGTTTGGCTGACCACACGCAATCAAGAACTTTTTGGAGCCCTCGTGCACGTTCTCAAACGATGTTTTTGTTCACCGTTAATGCAAGTATCGCGAGTCGAACTGTTCTTCTGTGTCACTGCATGTTCAGCTCATGATTAAGGGCTCCGTTTGGGTCCGAAACTAGTCGCGCAATCCCGAAAATACATAACTAATCATAAATATGAATGTGTCTCACGAAAGCCACAAAGCTACGTCCACATTTGTAGCATTTTGGCGTATCGTATCTCCTTCGCGTGGCACTGACGTGTATCATGATTGCCACATTTGTATGTGTGTTTGTCCTAACCAGCCAACATGATACACGTCGGTGCCACGTAACGGAGATACGATATGCCAAAATGCTACAAATGTGGACGTAGCTTAACACGAACTATTACAATAACATAATTACTAACACCACAATAAAGTCTACACAACCTTGACCGTAACACTTTAACGCAGTCGACGAGTATCGTATACTTAATCCGTTACGTAAACACGTCCCAAACAGACTTTATGGGTACTTTAGCGAGCGCAGTCACAGTACAATAAGAGCTTATAAATACAACAATAAAATCATTTTTTATGTTTATTTTTATTTACGTTTAAGCTGCTACGTTCGTAAAGGGTTCGTTTAGCGCGCCGATTGTTTTTTTTTATAGGATTTATTGGTTGTAAGAGGGGAATCGGTTGTTGGGGAACCAAGCTAAGCTAAACCATCGCATCAATTCATCTGGGTGTTACAAGAGGATTGTTTAAAAAATACGAAAGTTTGGATAAGTTATGTTACGAGTTTTTTTAAAGAGGTCTGTAAACAGGCTACAAAATTGCATCTTGTTGGCAATTTTACTGACCAGTATAGCTCAGTATATTTGCAACTTATACCCTTGCTGCAATTTCATTGTGCAATACATTGACGAGTATAGTCTAGCAAGATTCTGCAACTGGATTGCTGAGGAATTTTGTTTGTACACGCGGAGCTATATTGAGGCTAGATCTCAGCAGTTGCGAGGAGACAGCAGCGGCAGCGACAGGACGAGGCGGGGGAAGGCGAGCGAGGGAGAAAAGAGATGCACCTATACATCAGAGCAAAGACGATATACGGCGATATTGCAGTAAAGTCAAAGCGGGATAAATCATTTGCAATCTAGCCGGCTAGACATTGAGTACTTGCGACTACTATGAAATATCTTGGCAATATCGCCGGGCTACACTGCAAGATTGCAGCAATTGTTGCACTGTGTTGAGCGATATAATCGGCAACTTGGCAGCTATACAATTGTAGGAAGAAATTGTCAGAAAACTAGCCCGTTTAAGAGCACCTTTATAGATTGGACAACAACACAACACGATGTTAATTGAGAACAAGCTGACGGCCCACCTAATGGTAAGTGGTTACCGCCGCCTATATACACTTACAACACCTGAGGATTGCTGATGCGTCGGAAATAGGTCGGAAAACGATAAAGCTAAAAGATAATAAGAAAAAAAACCCTATCGTATATTAATGGTAAAAGTAGTCCTAATTCCTGACTTCCAAACTAAGTAGAACTTGTATTATGGAAGATGCAGTCAACTGACAATACTACAGACCAAACGAGTTTGTGCGTGGGAAGCCGTCGCCTCCTTCTGCGGTGATGGCGACCAAAGTGGGGGCAGAGAGGGATAGAGAGGCAGCTGCCACTCTCCCTTCCCACGCCAGACGCACCGGGCGCCAGAGTAGTGAGAGGTCCACCAGGAGCTGGTGGACCGAGGCCGTGGTGCATGCAGCTGCGAATCCCGCGACACCGACCAAGGGTCAGGACAAGGAACACCGTGGGTTTTTAGCCGGTAAGAGTCCAGCATAACCTTAAAAAAGGGGCCAACAAGCCTGAACAAAAACTGGAAAACCAGATCCTTCTCTCTACAAACCTCTCTTACATACAATTTTAAATGTTACTATTACATCCAATATTGAATTCGCTTACAGAACCCGCTCTGTAACCAAAAAAAAGGGCAAAAAGCCAAACGAAATCATATTACCATTAATAAAAAAGTATCCAAACGCTCTAATACAAAACCGTGGAATTTATCCGGGACATTAATGTGCCATTTTTGTCGGTAACATTCGAATAACGCGGCCGGCTTTAGATTTGTTCCGCTCCGGACCCTAATATTAATTCCATTATCATAATTCCACTCTTAATACTTTCCACAGAGGGTGGTGAGCCAAAATCTTGATGTTTTTGTTACCGTGCCAAATACCTATTTTATTTGTTTATGTATCACGTAATGGATAGTACAGAAGGGCTACTCGATGCAACTCGCGGTTGTGGTTTCAAACAAGCATAAGCATGAAAGGAGAGAAGCTTAAAAAAAACAGATTTTCCACACAAAATAATCAATGTTTCTCAACGAAATGTGTATTGAACGGTTGCGTATTATAATACCTAAGTTTATAGTAAGTTTATAATATATAAGTTTACGCGGCAGCGGCCGGCGAGCGCTACTTCCAAGTTGCTTGCAGAAATGTTTTCACATAAACAAAATCACCAGTAAATCAAACACAAGACCACAGATAAATCAACAGTAGGTGAATGGTCCGTTAGTTTAATCAACCTTAGGTGAATTAATTGTAGTTGAATAAACTGTAGATGAATTCTCCTTTATGGATTTCGTTCATTAGTTATTACAAAAATCGGTGAAACGATCTTTAGGTATTTTAAACGGTAGGTCTTTTGACCGTAGTTATCTTGAAAATAGTTAGAATAAACTTAGGTATTATGATACGTAACCGTATTGTACTATACACATTTGTTTTTCACGAATTCAGAATTTGTCCCATAGTAAAATTTGTACAGAATGATGAACATCGTTCATTGTTTTCGAGTGAAAGTGACTAACTAGTCTTGCTGCAGATAGGCACCGTAAGCAGCGAAAACGTCAACTAAAGTTCCTTCATTTGCAATTGCAGTGCAGTAAGCCTAGCACGAATATTTTGATGTATAGTAAAGTAAACGTAACGTTAATGTGAGTGAATTTTAAATCGAAAATACAACTATTCTCTAGGATTTTAGTTTAAATTTATGCGACAGCCACAATTTGTATCATACATGGATATGAATAAAAATAAATTCGACTAAATATGATGTGCGAAACGAGTATTTCCAATTCAAAATTCACTCGCGTTAACGCTACGTTTACGTTACCATACGTCACAACATTCGTGCTAGGCCTACGGTAGTTTTAAATGTTTCGCTTTTATCGTAGCCGTCGCGTAGCAGGCGTAGCAACCAATCATTGAACAATGATCGGAGTCGATCCGTAGCGCGCGTAGCAGCGTCCCACTGATCAATGACCAACAGAAAGTAACAAAACCAGCAACAAAAGTGAGTCTTCTGCACATTTTTATGTATTGCTTGTATTCATTACGCCTTTAATGCCACGCAAGATGTTGATGGCTTGTTGGTTCAAAGTTTTTGTGAAACAATTGTAGTGTCTGATGGGGTACCATGCCAAATTGTTGCTATAAGTGCTACTGGTGTTAAAAGGACGAGTAACGCATTTGTGTTATGAATAAGTCATAATGGTATTGTTTTTCAAATAAAGACCTAGTTTTTAGGTGATGCCTATGAATAATATGCGTATCTACCTACCTAGTTACCTTCAGTAGTTTCACAGGTTTCTATGATTTTGATGATTGAATTCGGCCACATATTACCTGTCGGAAATTATTGTCAGAAAATTTGAAGCGTGCGACTCTGGTCAGATACATTTTACAGCATGTAAGGGTAAACACTGTTATCACTCAAACCATGGGTAGTTGACTTAAATATAAAAATATTGGAAGGAGTAAAAAAAATATATATTTACGCGCGAGAAATGAGCGGCGCGGCGGCGCTACGACGCGGCGTACACACACTCGCTAACGAGACAGCTGACTGACTGGGGTAGCAAACTGTGCGGGGCCGTGCGTCAGGCCACGCGGCGAGTTCACCGCGCCCCCTTCCATAGCTTGTTGCCCCCGCGCATAGGGTGAAATGTTTTGGAGGAAAAAGGAAATTTATATAAAAAAAATAAAAAAAAATCATTGATTTTACGTTCTATACATGAAACCAAACCACTGGTTTCAAGGATAACGGTGTTTACCCTTACAGCCTGTATACTAGACCCCGCACACTGTCAGAATTTGCCAGATCTGGCAGCCTGCTGGCTTTAGTACAAAATATACGCAGAGAGGGTCGTCGCGCACGCGTCATGGGAAAGATAGATTTTAGCATATTTTTTATGAAATCTTTGAAGAGCTATTTCTCTTTAACTAGTGACTTTTAGGAAAAGTTGTAAAACAAAAGTTATTCATTATTATGAGTATTTTAACACCCTTTCGGATTAGTAACCCCTTTTCGACTAACCTTGTGTATTATACCAATTTATTCAGATTTTATCTACTTTCCAAAAGTATATCTTCATTCTAAATATCGATCGCAGTACTCACAAAAGAATGAAGAAAATCGCCCGACATTTTTCTCTAACGCTATACATATTTGTATATAAAGTTTTCCTCAGAATCTATTCTACATACTTATCGAAGTCTGGGGAGATATTAATCCGCTGAAAGCGATCAGCGGAGAGTTGGAACTTATACAAAGTCTACGCCATTTTGTGCTAAGCTACAAGATGGAATAAAAATGAAATTGCCTGATAAATTTTACATGCATAAGAAGACTTTTACGGCCACTAACGAGTTAAACAAAGATGTAGTTAGTGTTAAAACTCTGTTTAAAACCACGTTTCGCCAACGTACAGGTATGCAAATATGCTTGGTTAATAGGAGATAGAAGCTACGTAATATATTTTCGTCCCAACTACCGCAGTGTCTCAAGACGAAAGTCTTTGACCAGTACGTGTTGCCAGTGATTAAATACGGCACTGAAACGTAGTCGCTCACAATGGGTCTCATAAGAACGCTCAAGATCACTCAAAGGGCAATGGAGAGGGCTAGTCTCGGAGTTATCCTGCGTGATCATTATCAGAAATGATGAGATCCGCAGGAGAATCAAAGCAACCGACATAGCTCGAAGAATTGTCAAACTTAAGTGGCAGTGGCGGGGCACATTGCTCGCAGAACGGACGGCCGATGGGGCCGGAAGGTCCCGGAGTGGTGACCGCGTACCGAAAGACGCAGCGTGGTGGGAACAAGGTGGACCGATGATCTAGTGAAGGTCGTCGGAATCCGCTAGATGCGAGAAGCACAGGACCGGTCGATGTGGCGATGCTTAGGGGAAGCCTATGTTCAGCAGTGGACGTCTTTCGGCTGAATGATGAATAGGAGATAACATTGTGAGCGAATGTACATTAATCCTTTCCAGTCTTGACTTTTAAGAGTAGTAGAGCTCCTTGTAAAATAGTTCGACCGGGGTAGTACTACCTCCGTACCTATTTCTGTCGCTGAACAGCTGTGTTCCGGTTTGAAGGTTATGGGTGCCGGTGAAATTACAGCCACATGGGACTTTCCAACTTCGTTTCTAAGGTTGACAACGCATCAGCAACCTTCTTGGTGTTGTAAATGTTTAGAGGGTATAAACGAATTCGTGTAATTCCTTCAAAACACATGATCTTTTATGGTATAGATTAACTCCGCACGGGATTTAGCTTGAATAAAAATAAAAAAATAAAAAAAAATCATGCTGTAGCGGTAATTGATCATATCGAAACCACTTAATAAGGAATAAGTAAAAAAAAAATTGCGAAAAAAAAAATCTTTACTTCAGTGAACATTTCGATGCCATGCATAAATTAATGAAAGCACGGCGACACGGCTGGCGAAGACGACTGACGAGATTTCGCTATTTGCAGTCAGTTAATCCGGGGCTCTAAAATGAATCAGAAATAGAAAACCAAGTTTTTTTTTTATTCAGTTGATTTTCAGAAATTCTCATTCATGGTTAATTTCTGTCACCAGTAGATCACGCGGTTTGAAGGAATTACACGAATTCGTTTACACCCTGTATAGGTGGCAGTAACCACTTACCATTCAGGGGGCCAATTCTACTAACAGAAACTTTTATCAATTGCAATTGAATCGTTCATTCTGACAGTTTTCGTTTACAAAAACTATCAAATTGTTTGACAACAAAAACAAAGCCAAACATTTTGACAGTTTTCGTAAACGAAAACTTCAATTGCAATTAAAAAAATATTTTTTTAAAACGTTGCCCCACACTAAGATTTCTCTTGTATCGTGGGTGCGTTTGCCAACCTATTAACGAAATTAAAAAAAAACTCAATCGCTTTCTTTTGAATTTGTTAATGTTCTGTTCTGCCCAGCCTTACCCTATGTTGGGGTCAGCTTCTAGTCTAATCATATTTGTCTGAATACCAATATTTTACACGGAGTGACTGCCATAAGACCTCCGCAACCCAGTTACTGGGCAATGATTTCCTAAGGTTAGACCGGTTGTCAGACTTTCGGGCTGTTATAGGTATTCGTATGACACCGATCGTAATCATTTTGTTAAAGATCCATTGATACTAATATATCATAATATTGATTATATCTGTTGTTAGAGATAAAATGGCGTTATGGCGGTAGTTGCACATATGTTTACTTCACGGTCTGTCAAAAGGGTATTTAAAACAGTATGCAATGCGCTAGTCGGGCCCCCTGCCCCTTACTTTGACTGCGACCTTTGGGTCGGACAGACGCGCTCACAAATTATTATAATGGTTGTTTTGTATTAAGATTGTAGTTGCTATTCCTTCAGGAATAATAACTGATCGTAATAAAGGATTCAGTTCATACGTACAGAAGCCAGCACATCAAGATTGATTTTCAGTTTCGAGTAGCCACTCGAAACTGTCAAATTTTCCCAATCAACCTTGAATCTAATGCTTGTGCGATAAAGATGAAAATCCATTAAAGAAAATTGACAGGTTGTAGTAGCTTTATGTGCTGGAGTCTGTTCTATCCTTTTTTATTAATAAGTAACGCCCACAAAGCTAAAAATCTATCATGGTATTTTTCTTTTAACCATAATAATTGTATTCCCATAAACCGCTTAGTGCTGTCAAAACACCAATTACCCTCCCCTAGAGCGAAATAGCAAATATTTATAAAACTAACAGTTCACGCGCCATGATTTAATATAGGAATCAAATTAATTATAATTAACCATCAAACACACGTTGCACAATCATTCGAAACAAATTAATTGTTCCGTCATTCGCTTCATTAGGCAATGTTTCATTGTTTTAGAAACTTTATATTAATAGGTAGCTTTTTGATGTTATTAGTTACTATTTGGATGTAATTTGTGCATAATATCAACGTGTTAATTAGGATAGAAATAATTATCCTAATGTAAAACATACTAAAGGTGCAGTTCCACCGGCGAGGCGAGGCGAGGTGAGAATTGAAAAGTGTACGGGAATATTTCAATTCTCTACTCACGCATCTTTGGTGGAAATGATCTGGATTTGCAAGAATGCGTGAGACAAGAATTGAATTTACGTATTAATTATTGAAATCTCGCAATATTGCGCGAAACGGCTCACGATGGCTAGTTATGATGGACACGGGCTGGCTAGATTTCAATTCTCGCCTCGCTTCGCCAGTGGAAGTGGGCCGGTGTGATTTTAATTCTCACTTCGCTCCGCCAGTGGAAATGGGCCGGCGATATTTCAATTCTCGCCTCGCTTCGCCAGTGGAAATGGGCCGGTGAGATATTAATTCTCACTTCGCCTCGCCAGTGGAAATGGGCCGGCGATATTTCAATTCTCGCCTCGCTTCGCCAGTGGAAATGAGCTGGTGAGATTTTCATTCTCACTTCGCCTCGCCAGTGGAAATGGGCCGGCGATATTTCAATTCTCGCCTCGCCTCGTCTCGCCTCGCCACGCTAGTGGAACTGCACCTTAACGGTCGGTCGCGGTTTTGTTTACTTATAGCTCGCGTACACAGACTCGAAGCTATTTGTACTAACAAAATTGCCAAAAATCGCAATCGAACCTCAGGTTAATCACGATTTTTTACTTTTTTCGTACAAAGGAAACGGTCAACAGTACTTTTACTGTTTCGCATCGATTCATCTTTCGCATAAACGTAAAGTTACATGCGTACAAGCGTAGCTAATGCTGCCGTACGCTGACGTATGCTTAAGCAGGAGACCGGTTCGGTCTAACCTTAGAATATCGGCGTTGCCCAGTAAGGCGTAAATTGCACAGCAGCGGCGTAAGGTGCAGATGCGGCGCAGGCGCGTCGCTTTCATACATTTTTTGCGAAAATGGATTGAAGTGGCACGACAAAACGCATGAAAGCGACGCGCCTGCGCCGTGCCTGCGCCTTACTCCGTTTCTATGTAATTCACGCTTAACAGAGGTCTGATGGCAGTCGCTTCGTGTAAAAAATAAACTTTAAAAAAAGTAAAAACTGACTTCAAAGAAATACTAAAAGGAGTAAAATAATTACCATAATATAAAATTAACAGTTTCAGAAGTCGGTGGCTTCTATTTGCTTCATTGTAGAGTTGCACCGACTTCTGAAACTATTAATTTTCTATTATGGTAATTATTTTACTCCTTTTAGTCATCATCTGCCTAGCCTTTTCCCAACTATGTTGGGGTCGGCTTCCAGTCGAACCGGATGCAGCTGAATATCAGTATTTTACATGAGCGACTGCCTATCAGACCTCCACAACCCAGTAACTGGGTAATACGATACTCTTGGTAAGACTGGTTGTCAGACTTTCTGGCTTCTGACCAACAGTAACGACTGTCAAAGATCTACAAATGACAGCCGGGACCAACGGCTTTACGTGCTTTCCGAGACACGGAGGAAACTCGCTATGGTAAATGGTCACCCATCCACAGACCAACCTCGGCAAGCGCGGCTTAACCCGGAAGATCGGTCTATGCGGCTGTATTACTTAGCCACGAGCTCCTCTAATCTAATCCTCTATTTTACTCCTTTTAGTATTTCTTTGAAATCGGTTTTTACTTTTTTTTAAGTTATTTTTTATTAAATACGTTTCAGTGTCATAATTTTAAACCCCCTCCTTCATACGTAGTCGGGCATAAAAAGTCCTTTCAAATGATACCTTACACAATATAATGAAAATATTCCAATGGGAGGGGGGGGGGGGGGGGGGGGGGACACGCACCCCCTCCTCTTTTCCAGTAGTCAGTTCCCAACAACAAATATAAACAAAGCAATATTAGTAATTTGAGAATTTTGCATTGAACCGATGAGAAGTTCATGGTCTAATCATAACAAAATTTATATGGAACCATTCGGAAAGTATACCCTTTCGAACAAAAAAATGATTTTTCAAATCGGTTCATAAATGACAGAGATATGAGGGAACAAACATAAAAAAAAATTTAAAAAAAAATACAACCGAATTGAGAACCTCCTCCTTTTTGAAGTCGGTTAAAAAACTGGAAGCAGGCTGGGAAATTGGGATAAGCCTAGGCAGAACGAACAAGACCAAAAAAACAAAAACGCTATTAAACTTTTAGGTCATTCACTTATTTGTTATTGTTACCGAATCCCACAGGGAGCGTGCCACGACCGAACAGCCTGATATTAAAAAAACTCACTATTTTATTATGAACATTCAATGTGGAACCGTAGCGAATTATCCGCAGTGCCTATTACGGCAACGTAAATTGGGATTTTTTTTATTGAGCACGCCAAATCGACGACGTCACGAATGAGGCTTGGCAGGCATGGGGGAAAATTATTTAACTCGTGGTAAGAACGGCCGCCCCTTGCTGTTGAGGGGAAATATTTTTTAAGAAATGTTTTCGGATTTTTAAAGGTTTTTGACTTTGGGTTTAATAGGGAAATGCTTTTTATTAAATTATAGCACCACGAAGGCGGTTATGTTCGCAATGTAATGTGTTGTTTCTGTTAGAAATATAAGGCCCCAAGACACTGATAATGTTGAAATATTTTGAATTCAACCATATTTTACGAGCAGCAATACTAAAAAATGAAATGTTAATCCCTACTAATATTATAAATGTGAAAGTAACTCTGTCTGTCTGTGACGCTTTCACGCCTAAATCGCTGAACCGATTTTGATGAAACTTGGTACAGAGATAGCCTAAAACCTGGAGAAGGACATAGGCTACTTTTATCTTGAAAAACGTGGAGGACGCTATAAACGAAATCCACGCGGGCGAAGCCGCGAGCTACCTATAGTGTTAAATATTCCTCAGTCTCTCCGTCAACCTTCTAGGGGCACTAAGAAGATATTTTAAAGAAAGGGCCAAGTCCAGCAATAGATGGGCGGAAAATGTAAGGTAATAAATAATCATAACATTATATTGTAAAAGCTACAATATGTTTCTGATGATAGCTGTGTTTGCATTACGTGCAACCAATAACTCTGGACTACGGCTTAAACCCTACACATTCTGAGAAAAGGCTCATGGGAAAGTAATGATGGTTATGTATGTATATGTAACTCTCAACTAGGAAGCGAAAGCTTTTAGAACTTAAGAGTTTAAAACGGCTCCAACCAAAGTAATAATGCCCGGAAAACACTAAAAGTATTAGTAGAGTAAGTAATGGGACAGTTCCTAATAATAATCGCTTGCATTAAACGCAAACGTGCAGCGATAAACTACGCAAGCTAACAATTTTTACACTGCCACTACTGTAAAACTTCCCGCCGAGCCAAGTAGTCACGTCAGATCAACTCATATTTTACAACTTGCAACACTTTTCCAACTTTAAACCCAAGCACAGTCGTAACTCTATCATCTTCCATTTATAAACTCCAACTTTGAATAAACAAACCAGCCAAACACTAAAATAGTAATTAAAACCTTCTTCAAATTCCAAACACGACTATTAAAAAAAAAACTAAACTGTCAAGCTCCACTTTTGGCAGTTATTCAAAAAAAGAACTCCAACAGTGGCACTACTGGATGGTATTTAAATTTTTATAAAAAAGTTTTCGCTGTGGCATTCGAGTCTTCAAACTTGTCTCCAGTAATTATTTGTGTATTAAAGCTGTGTCGAGCATCTGCAGTGGGTCAGTTTTGTATAAGTTATAGTGGTACGAAGTTGGGGGTAACAAGTGGAGCGAAGCAACGGAGCGGGACATAGAGTTATGATAGTTTGGATGCGCTACTTTTAGGTCTGACGATGTTTACATTAAATTAAGCTAGACTGAGGGGGGACAGACTCGATGTAGAAAAACCGAATGATGTGGCAAATTTGGGCGAAGCTTATTATGTTGCAGTGCACTTTGATAATTTAACCTCCGGTTTCTGAGTTAAGAATTCTAAGATAAGCAATGCTTAAGTAATGTTTGAGTATGGAGTTGTCAAAAAAATGCTTTATAATCCATAATTTGTATGATGATTGATTAAAGCCGGAACAAGGAATCGTATTGCTGAGACGAAATCCTTAAATGACCTTAAATGGTCAGCTGTCGACAGTGGAGGGATCTATTTGACCACATATTGCTGCTGTATACGACTCGAGTCCACTCACAATGCTGGCCGACACTAAAATGATCGAATCAAAACCGTTGCATTTTTTTACCACTAATCAAACATAGCTTATGATTATAACCATGCCGATTAACCAGTTTTCAAACAAAAAAAAAACTACATTGAAATGGTTCATTCGTTTTTGAGCTACGATGCCACAGACACATGGGCTTCAAACGTATAAGACACCTTTTTCTGCGTCGGGGATTAAAAAGGGCTAAAGCCTCAGGCCGCACATTCAGAGCGGCGGCGGCGGAGCGTGCAGCGGGGCGTTCGAGCGTTTTATTGAGCGTGCATACATTTAGCTGCACGCTGGAAACGCTATTACGAAGACACTTCAACTACTAGTCTGTATGTTAAGTGCTTACGCTTATAAAAACGCCTCGCTACACGCCACGCCGCTCCGAATTTGCGGGCTAAGTTTTAACAGGTTAATCATACTAACTTAACTTGTCCAGACTAACTAAACAATATCTAAATGTTGCGCAAGTGAGCAAAGGTGGAAAAGCTAGAAGCAATCAAAATAAATAAATAAATGTGTGCGATCCATTTCATCAGAGCTCTGTGTCTGAAACTCCTCGCACGGACACTGGCTTTGTAAACCGACCGTCGACTCTGTAGTGGTAGAATTTCATTAATTTACATCCGTTCCAACTTTTCAACTCTTTCACCCTCCAAGAGTCACTCTGTTTCGTACTCCGGATGCTTTTTCAAAGTAAACAGAGGAAATTATTATTTTAGTAGACATACTAATTTTAATTAGTAAAATGGAAGGTTTTGTTTTCGGAATTTTGATTAAATGGGATCTTCCAATTGATATTAGAGGGTTGCTGCTGGATACCCTTGTGTACATCATTATTATGTTAAGTTCAGAGTTTTAAGAAAATTTACAACTTTCAGCTGTCATATCGTACGCTAAAAATGTTGCATATGGGGGCTATTATACTGTCATATATCTAGGATCATAGATCTATGAGTCATAGATATATGACAGTGTAATATAGACATATGAATCTTATCTATATACAAAGATATGACTCTGGAGGTCAAATAAGACATGTAATCCTAAATAGATGATAGTCATAGCCCCATAGCCATGTCCTGATAATTACTAAAAACTCATTTTCTTTTTCTTAACACGTTAATAGCTGATATTGAGAATAAGAAGGTTTGCTTGAATTATGTTACATACGAGTACTAGTTGTTATCATTAAATAAAAATCCGTCATTTCGCCTAGTTGGCATGCAAAATTTGAAGTAAGCTATCAGTAATGCTAACAGAACGCAACATTAGCTTAACTTTAACACGTAAGTACAAATTAGGTAATTTATTTTTTCATAATCTTTTTTATAAACTAATAATTTGACTTATTGATCAACTCGAAAACAACAGCAGCCAACTTATTTCATTCACATAACCAACAGAGACTTCAACAGTTCATATTCAGGCTCATCACAAAATACTGCACAAAGAATAAAATTTGACACTCACAAACAAAAATTGGGACAGGCTGGAACGCCCGCTGTGGTACGCAAAATTTATGGGGGCCTCCTCGGCATGAGCTATTTTGATTTCAATAATATTCACGACAAAAATGTCGGGGTACGGAAACGCCCCCGGCGGACGGCGCGACGCCTCGGCCGCGACACGGGTTGAATATCAGCCAGGAATAAAATATGTGTAGGAGAATTAACGATGTCAGGAATATGAGCGAAAATTTTGTGATGAAAACTGTATTTGTGAGTGTGAATTGTAGATATGTTTAGAAAGTATTGTTATGGTTTATTAACCACAATGATGGATAAATGACTAACTTGGCGCTTTTTTGTTTATTCGCATAAAATATGTGACGGTAACAATTAACGATGGTAGGAATATAGGTGAAAATTGTATGATTAAAACTATACAGTCCGCGAGGCCTAAGCTGAGCTTTGCATTTCTGTGAGTGCACATAGAATCGATTGCCAAAAAGCAGTATAAACCGGTCTAAACCAAGCAAAGAACGCGTCTACATTCATTCTCACACAAATGCAAAGCTCAACTTAGGCCTCGCGGACTGTAAGTGTGAACGTATGTGTTACGGGAGTATTATTACGGTTTCTTAAACAAAATTATGGATAAATGACTAGCTTGGCATATACACACATCAAAAGTGTCTAGGGATCAAGCATTTTTATGCGGATTTCTTGAGATTGAGATGTGGCTTTGTAATAAATTTATGATTTTATAAATTTATATGGATCCTTTTTGGTGCATTTCATAATTTGAATCAGGAACTGTGAATCAAATTCGAGTAAAAGATGAAAATCAGCTGTCAATATTTTCCCTATAAAAACATACAACGCATTGAAGACATTATTAGTGCTACTGTTTCCCTACTACTGATTAAAACCAACGTTATTATGGAGCGGCGACGTCATTTAAGCAGGGAAGAAATGCTCAGAGCCGTGGGAATGATAGAAGCTGGTTCCCGGCAACGTACTGTGGCTTTAGCTCTGAATACAAGTCAGAGTGTTATCAGTCGACTTTGGACACGTTACCGAAGCACTGGTACCGTGGCTGAGCGCCATGGAGGACGGTATCGCTGCACCACACGGAGACAAGACCGATACATTCGAATCTTAACTCGAAGAGCTCCAACAATAACCGCCATGATGTTAGCCGTGAGGCTTCATCACTCTTCAGGGAACTTAATTAGCGACCAAACAGTCAGAAACCGCTTGCATGAAGTGAACCTTCATTCCCGAAGACCGCTACGGGTACCACCTATAGCAATGCACAATCGTAGGATTCGATATCAATGGGCTCTTGGACACAGAAATTGGGCAGAAGAACAATGGCGTTTCGTGTGCTTTTCTGATGAGTCTCGTTTTGGTATGAGACCGGATACAAGACGTATACGACACTGGAGAACCCCTGGACGCCAACAGCGATTAAAATCCTGCCAGGAAGTCCATCCTTATAGTGGTGGAACCATCATGGTATGGGCGGGTATTTGGATCGGCGGAAGAACTGAGTTGATTTGGATCAGAGGCAACCTCAACGCTCAAATTTATGCTGAGACGATTGTATCAGACGTCATCGTTCCTCTACAAGCGCAAATCGGTCCCTTATTTCAGTTAATGCATGATAATGCACGACCGCACACCGCAAGAGTTGTAAGACAGACTCTCGCCGCAGCTAACATCAATGTCCTGCCCTGGCCTGCTCAGTCGCCAGACTTGAACCCGATTGAGCATGCATGGGATATGCTACAGAGAAGAGCTCTGCCGAATATGGAGGGTATGCAGTCGCAAGAAGACTTTTTTTTGTTGTTGCAACGAACATGGGCGGCCATTCCACAGCGTGATTTGGATGAACTCATTTTGAGTATGCCAAACCGATGTTCTTGTGTTGTTAGTGTTCGCGGTAGAAACACGGATTATTAATTGTTTAAGTTACCCAATAAAATTTTAAAGAAAACTGTCATTTCAGTCTTTTTTTCGAACTTTTGTGTTAGTGGTTCAAATGTCATAAATCCCTTTATTAGGAAAATGGCAAATTTCTTTATTAATGCAAAGGTGACTTGGTTTATCGTTACTGTGACACACACAAAACACTTTATTTGATGAATCCTTAAAGAAAATTTTAATTAATATCAATCAGGAGAAAAGTTATTGCAAAAATATATGTTGATCCCTAGACACTTTTGATGTGTGTATTTTTATTATTTGGTTTGGTCGCGTTTGACCACAGCTACGCTCTAAGATGGAGGACACGAATCAAAGTAACAGTATAAACACATAATACTGTGTTAAGTTCCTGCTGGAAGGAAACATATCGCATATTTCTGTACATGTGTTTGCTAAAGTCGGTCTTATTTGTCTAGTGTAACGTTTTGACAGCTTTTGTATAGAAATTATTGAAAAAAGTTTAATTTATAAATAACGTATGAGAGTTATTTGACGTTGGAAAAATCGACCCCTAGATTATAGGCATAAATAAAAACGCAAATACAATAGTACAGTAATGCCTAAACTACAAAACTTAATCCCGGGACCAGAAATTCTATTGTGTTCGAATAGTAGATACCTACCTATTCAGTTAAGTGGATTTACAGAAAGATAATGGATTAAGACAAGGACCCTTCACCCTCCGTCCTCGGACATGTCCACTAAATGATTAATAAATCAAATAAGTAGATCCCCAATCGGAACTATTGACAAATCTGATATCCTATTGGTCTCCTGTCAAGGACGAATCTTGTTATAAATCCTATGCTGTATTTTGCGTCTAATAGTCAATAATCTAAATATATGTATAAAAGCGAAAGGTCACTCACTCACTCACTCATCACGAAATATCGAAAACCGCTAAACGTATGAAGATGAAATTTGGCAGGGAGATAGTTTATAGTTAGTAGACGTCCGCTGAGAAAGGATTTTTGGAAATTCTACCCCTAAGGGGGAGAAATAGGGGATGAAAGTTTGTATGGAAAATCGTCACTTAACGGGTTCAAAATTTCACGCAAACAAAGCTGCGGGCAAAAGCTAGTATTATCATAAAAAGAGTGAGATAGGTACGTTACTAGTGCGCCGAAAATGTGGTCAATCAGACTGCACTAGCGGGTACGGCGGCGGGCGCGGGCGCTTGGTTCTTGGCGTCTGCGTGTTCACAGTAGTGCCGAACGAGCTATCGTATGACGCTTCGGCGGGTAAATCAAAATGGTTTAGTACTACACGCGCAGTCACCTAACAGACGCTGTATCACTGTGAACGGTACGGGCGGACTGAGCCATTAGAAACACCCGCGCCCGCGCCCGCTTCTTGCAGACGCGCAGCTCGCGGGAGTACTGTGAATGCAACTAGCGTCTACATACATTTTGATTTAAACGCGCTCGCGCTAGCATCCGCGCCCGCCTCCATTCTGAAAGAGTACAATGAAGCGTACTAAAGGCGCCAATTATCGCCTGTGGCCTCAGTCACTCTCGAACATGTGAACAATATGCACGTACGTTTAAGGCTTCAAAAATATGCAGTGCCGTTTTGTGAGCGTACCTATACCTAACGTATCTTTACATTTGAATGTCTTTGCTGATAGTTTTATTTTTAAACGAGAGGTTGATCGATGTACAGTTGTTACGCGTTGCTGCCTGAAGGGAATCGTCGACTCAGCTCTATCACCATATTGTGGAAATATTAAGCAATATTAAAATGACACCGATCGACCAGCGGAAATGGCAAGCTGATGTTGCACTTTGTGACGCATGTTTTTTTCGCGATTTAATTAGGTTTTATTTAATTTTTATGTCACTTCATATTCATACTTCGAATAGGAGCTTAGGTTAATTAGTAATAAATTGTAATAGTTTTATTTTATTAAATTAGTTGAAACAATTTTGTTTTTTTTTTCGATCCTTCGGCTGTAGCCTACGTAATTCAGTCTAGCCATTTTAATTTTGTGTAAAATGTTAATAAACTTTTGATCGCAAAACATAAGCGATTTTAGAATCGTTTAAAAATATGGATTTTTAAACGATTTTAAACGAAGACGTTGTTTAAAAATGTGTTTGTTTAATGGATTCTTAAAGCAGAATAAATGGTTAATGGAGTTGAGTGAATGAGTTAGTATCCATGGGGTTTCTTGTCGGCTCTTCTTCATAGGACATACACACATCTAAAAAAGTTTGCGATCACTAGCATAATTATGTATGTGAAGATTCCCAATTCAAAGTCCAACTGAAATCTGATTTATATTTATCTAGATAACTATCAATCTATATTTATCATGATAATTATCGCTTTGAATCCCGATTAGAAAATTCGGCTTCAAAAAGGCTACATCATTTTTCAAAGTGATCGCAAACTTTTTTTGATGTGTGTACTTTTTGGAACCGTGCAAATAATTTGACGAGACGTTTCCTAAATGCATGTACTGTGCCTATTTGAAAAAATAAAAACTTTTACCTAATTGAATCAAGAAAACGACATCAAAGAATGTTCAATTGTCATAAAAATGTACCGTACAAATTAATTAACTGTGGGTATTTAATACAAAGAAAATAAAAAAGTTTCGGAATGCATTATTGAATTTTCAACTTGCTCCCTAAATAAAGTCCCTCAAACACTTATTTTTTTAATTAACTCGCAAAGACGCGCCCCTAACACCAGACTAACACAAAAAAAAAAAAACTTATAAGGTACTACAAAGCATTTAAAATCAAAAATGTTTTAACAACTTTTAGTTTAGTGTACTTTACTTTTATTAGTTAAACTATGTACAGCTTTCTTAAGGTTAAAACCCTTTTGTGTGTACGGTCGGTCAACAAATTGGTCTATCAGTTTTGACAACATTTTCTAGCAAAACGAAATTGTTATTATGTTCACAGGTTGACGTCAATTTAAACTAGGAACGCACAATATCGGTAAAATACATCATAAAGACAGCATTAGCAAATTTTCAGATTATTTTTGCAAGTGAAAATAGACCTTATTGTTTTATGACGTACAAATGAATTTCAACCACTGGTAGACCATTTTTTTGGCCGAGTGTACATATTGGCGACTGCACGTATTTTCTTAATGCACGCGACTCTTGCACGTGTTGTCGAATCAAAATAAGACTAAGTGATTCGATAGTGTTGTCGCCCAGTCGAATCAAATCGAAGAACTTACCTTACTTACGATTGCTGACGACTAGCATGCTAATTCCACTAACAAAATTGTTGCAAACGAAACAGAGCCGTCAGGTAAATTTTCGTTTACTTACGTAAAATGTCAAAACATTTTTTTATCGTATATTTTGACAGTTTTTGTAAAAGAAAACTGTCAAATTGTTTAAAACTGTTTGAATGAACGGTTCGGTTGCGATTGATCAACGTTTATTAGTAGAATGGGCCTAACATGCGCAGCGTGAGATAATTTTGTCGTCGAATTATCTCGATGATAATGTATGGCTTATCTCGTCTCGGCACGAGAAAATGCATCAACAAAATTATTTTGCGCTGTGCATGTTAGCCCGAAAAGTCGCCAACAACCAAGTCAACTGTCCTTATTGGCTCTAAAGTCTACGACGAAATATACAGGGCGTCCCACGACTTTGCCACATGGAGGGGAAGTACCTTAAATACTGTAGATAGAAAAATTTACTGAAAGAAGACTTCATTTTTATTTTAAAAACAATACGAACTGCATTCAAATAATTTTAAATAATCACCTGTCTGAACCGGGAATCGAACCTGCTAAATGTGAAAATAAAAAAAACTGTAATTTTATTGCACTAATCGAATGGCTTAATCAGATACATTTATTTCTTCTAAATAACATAGCATCTAAAATAAAAGGAACACCATGAAATTTAACATTTATTTGAAATATTAAGACACGTTTAACTGTGCAACTTACAAACAATTAAATTTATTGAATACTCAAAATGTGTCTCTTCCTATTGTTTACAAATTGTAACTCTTATATTAATCTCGCTTACCGTTGATTTATTTCTTTTTTCATAGGTAGTGAAATTATTTGAAATAATACTTCGAAATAGTAATAAAGCAGTAGTACATAAAGTCAGTTGCTAGAGAATGCTATTCATTATTTTGAACAAAATTTTAAGTTAAATGTTAAATTTCATGGTGTTCCTTTTATTTTAGATGCTATGTTATTTAGAAGAAATAAATGTATCTGATTGAGCCATTCGATTAGTGCAATAAAATTACAGTTTTTTTTATTTTCACATTTAGCAGGTTCGATTCCCGGTTCAGACAGGTGATTATTTAAAATTCTTTGAATGCAGTTCGTATTGTTTTTAAAATAAAAATGAAGTCTTCATTCAGTATTTTTTTCTATCTACAGTATTTAAGGTACTTCCCCTCCATGTGGCAAAGTCGTGGGACGCCCTGTATATCGTCTAACAATCGAAGGATAGTTTAGTCGGATATATGTTTTTACGCTCGCAGCTTCGCACGCGTGGATGTCGTGATCGCGTAAAAGTAGCCTATGTTCTTTTCCAGGTTTCAGACTATATCTGTACTAAGTTTCATCAAAATCGGTTCAGCAGTTTAGGCGTGAAAGCTTAAGAGACAGACAGACAGACAGAGTTACTTTCGCATTTATAATATTAGTAGGGATTATAATTATGTACGCACCCAAATTCTTTCACACCGTCCACTATTCAACGTGTGCGTGAACAGGAAAGATTTTCTAACAATTTTAAAGAAAATCTCACGTACAAAAAGGACTTTGCAGCGTTCTGTACTCTTTAAAACACACCTGTAGATGCTGGAACATGAGTCAGCCCGTCGCCTCGGCAATTACTCAGCGAATTAGGGGAACCCGTCGACCTTACGCGGCGGTACACTCACAACGGAGGTACAGGAAGTACACGCACAAAAAAATAAGCTACAGAAGGCTAACAACAGAACATGATGAAATAACTCTGCTATCATAGACTCAAAAACTATTTAAGGCATGATTGCGACTCAGCTTTAGAAAAAAAAATAAGGTGATTATCAGACTAATCGTGCTATGAAAAATGTATGTTTGGTAGCTACAAAGCTAAAGTCACGTTTTAAAGCACTTTACAAGCATGCTCTTTTCGCATATATGTTTTGCTAATTTGTTTATAGGTCATCTTTCGATGGAGTGTGTAGTTCGCCAAACCGTACCAGGCCAGCCTGGTGGACTAAGACACTTACCCTTTTAATTCTGAGAAGAAGCCTGTGCCCAGAAATGGGACAGTAATGGGCTGATTATGTTATGTTTAGGCATTTGCTTGAAAAAAACAAGCTTGCGGCTTCCATTCGCTGGGTATCTATGATTACTATGATGAAATAGGTAAGCAGATTTCGGCTATCTGCAGTGTAACTTGAAAAAAAGATGTCTGTTTGCTGTATCCCTCACTATTAGGCTGAGGATATATTTGCAGTGCCGCGAATTGCGATACGTAAACAATTAAAACAAACGTATTGTGAATATTGTGTAATACGTGAATATTTCACCAGTGTCGCAACAGTAAACACCCAGAACGACAGCGAAATTTGTTTCAATCGCTTATGTGTGCAGTAAATATTACACATCGAGTATTAGAAACAGATATCGGCTAGCTTTGGGTTTGTAGAGCGTCGTCTGTAAAGTTAAATTTCTTTAGTTGTTTAGTTTATTACAACTATTACGACTGCCTCGTTGGCCCAGTGGTCGCAAGCGCAACTACGGAGCGTGAGGTCCTGGGTTCTATCCCCAGGTCGGATAAAGTGTTATTGGATTTATCCGTGTGGAATTTCTCAGTAGCAGCTCGGAGTCTGGATTTGTGCCCGGTTGATGGCAATAGGCTCGCCCTCTATAACATGGGAATTGAAATATAACGGCGAAATGTGGGTGAATTTCCCTTTGGGGAACACAGGCGTGGTGTTATGTTTAGTTTTTTATAAACAGTCTGTTCGTTAATATATTTGATGCTGACTATACGAAATAGAACTTCTGTTTTCTCTGTTATGTGGTGCTAGGGCGGTAGGAAACGTAATTTCCTACCCGCAATGTTTTCCTGCCACCGACGTACACGGATATAATGTTAATATAGAAAAGCCGAGGGCTTGATTGAATCTGTCGTGAATGCTGTAAGGAACCTCTGCATTTAGCTCTGCAGCGTTTACGATCTTATTTTTGCTTTAAGTTTTAATTTATTAAGGTGTTTTTCTTTTTATATGTAAACACAATTCTTAGCTAATCTAAGACGCCACTGACATACGGCGATGGAAACATCGTGAGGAAACCTGGACTTAATGATGGTCTTAAATCGCCAACCTGCAGTGTATTTTTTTTTTAGTTTATTGTTTGTTGTTTTATTTTAGGAGGGGTGTATTTATAATTTATTTTATTTTAATTACATAAGTATTATATATAAGTCTTATAACTGGCTTAATATCCGCACGTCATTCAGGTGATCACGGAAAATCAGCGCTGTGTTTGTGGTCCACGCCGTAGCACAGCATTATGCTGAGTGGTCACCTTTTTGTCGCAGTTGACCATTTTATTTTATTATTTTAATTTTTCATTTTTTTTACAATAATTATAGTGTGTATCTCAGTGACAAATAAATATTTTTTCTTTCTTCCTTCTTTCTTCTGTGAGCAAGCGTGGTGATCAAGTTAAGTTCAGGTTTTCTCACAATGTTTTTCTTCAACGTATGTCAGTGGTGACTTTGATTAACTAAGAAACTACCCACATTTTTTATTTTTATAAAAATGTGACTAAAAAATTAATGGATGAGAAAGGCATTACTATTAAGCACCAAGTATCGTTAACAATTAATGTAACGCGCCTAAGGGTTCAATTTAATTGGACTACGCCAATTAGTGCCGAAAATGGTTGTTTTATTTCAAAAATATTTAAGTGAAAACCGAACCGAAGTCAGTCT
Organism: Amphipyra tragopoginis; assembly: GCA_905220435.1. Classification (NCBI taxonomy): domain Eukaryota; kingdom Metazoa; phylum Arthropoda; class Insecta; order Lepidoptera; family Noctuidae; genus Amphipyra; species Amphipyra tragopoginis. The sequence goes on along the minus strand of HG991995.1, from coordinate 24,638,698 downwards.
AGACGTCAGTTCGAGTTGCTCAAGTGTATTAAATAGTTAAAAACACTAATTAGGTCCAATTTTACCATTGTGGATAACATTTATCAGTAGAACTCACGTTTTCACAGCTTTGTAAAACCTGTCAAATTGTGAAATTAATTCTATAGATAAACACATAGCAAAATGGTAACGATGCTAAAACTGTGCATTAAATATTTTTGGAAAAAGGTAACATCCGTTAAAGAGCGGGTCAGGGGGCCAATTTCGACTAACAAAATAGGCATGTTGACAGCATCAATAAATTGCAAATCTAATTACTTAGTCCGCCAAATTGAAAAATAATGGACACGTATTTTTTCTTTTGTTAAATCTATGAATATTTGGAAATATAAAACGTATCAAAACTCGAGAGTGAGGGCTTGTGACGTCAGAAGCAAGTAAAAATTGTACTGTCTTGTGACGTTTTGCCAATTTTAAAAGTATTGTATGTTCGTCAATTTTGGTTTACATAACAAAATAAAAAATACTCGTCAAATATTTTTTGATAATCTAACTGACGGACTAATTTAATTTAAAATTCAGGATCTACATGGTCAACGACAAATCTAACAATGATCCTGACGTGCATTTTTACGATACGGTAACGTAAATTTGCACGTTACGTCAACGCACCGTGCCACGTCACCGCACCGTTCCACGTTGACGACGTCGTGACGTGGAGATTGTGGACAGGCCGTTAGCCTGCGACATTCTCTATAACTGGTGTAGCAGACGTGTCTCTAGCTCAGGAGAACCTGGGGCCGTCTGCTACGTTACAAAGTAAAGCCGCAAGCACAGTTAGTAGAAAATTAACGTAAAATAAAATTGTAAGATGAACATAAAATATTTTGCCGAGTATTCAAACAGCGACAGCCAATATTATAATATGTACAATTATCGATTTCACATTACGGATAATATCGATAGTCGCCAATCGATAGTAAATTACAGCGCCGCGACGACATAAACATATTAAATGTTAATAACTTATCGATAAAACCGACATTTTACAAAATTATTATCTCGTCGGATGATTCCACGTTACGGTACGTTCTACGTAAATTTATTACCCCGTAAATTGTGATATCTCTGCTTTAAATAATGTTGAATATTTTAGTTTGCCAATTTTTAACGGTAAAATGTTTTATTGGCGGAATTTCGTTACTCATTTTGAGTTTTTTAATCTTAAATTCACAATTTCTTCCTTCACAACCATATCAGGCGTTTATGAAAAGTCAAATTTACGTGCACGGTTCCAATTTTTCGTTTCCTACGGAGAGGAACCGGCAAGAAACTATTTGGTTAGTTTTTTAAAATCTTTTAACAATTTCAGTAAATACAGTACTATGATTAAGCATAGTAAGTACAGCAAGTAAGTGATGTTGTATCAAGTCTTGAGTACATAAATTAACAAAAAAAAAAACAATGTGAAGCTAGTCATCTAGCAAGTCTACGAAGTTCTCACATTTACAAAAGGTAAACAATATGAAACACTCACTCACTCAATTTTATACACACCCACCAATTTATCTGTGAGACGAGTGGAGACGCCAATTTCAAAAAATGTTGCCAGTTTACAAGTAGTCACTTTGTTGGGGAAAAATAATTAATTAATGGGCAATTTATTGCATGAACAGAAAGTGCGTAACTGCCTACTCCTACAAAAACCATGGAAAAGTTTTACGATGTAATTACTTTTGAACTTATATACTTTTCTCAAAGGGCGCTGATGCAGAAGATTCTTCTTTATATTTAATTTTGTCTTGAAAATAATGTTGACCTGGACTGGACCTGGAACTAGATTGAAACTGGACCTGTTTTGTGCAGCTGGTGGCAGCACTACTTTTCTATAATTTTTAAGATAAGTTTTTTTTTGTAATTATACAGGGTGTAAACGAATTCGTGTAATTCCTTCAAATCGCATGATCTATTGGTGACACTGATTGACCCTACATAGGTTTTTTTCAGAAAAACAAAAAAAGTTTTCAAAAAATGAGCCATGGTATTCTGTATCTGAGTAATTTTAACACCCCAAGTTAACTGACTGCGTGGAGCGATATCGCGCTAGTTGTGCCCATCAGCTGTGTCGTTTTGCCTTCATCCATTTATGCATGGAATCGAAATTTTCAATCACATAAAACAAAATTGGGAAAAAAAAAGTTTTTTTTTGTCAATCTAAATTCCGTGCGGGGTTAATCAATAACATTAATAGATCATGTGGTTTGAAGGAATTACACGAATTCGGTAACAGCCTGTATTGTGTTTCTATGTATTTTGAGCCAAATAAATGGTTTTCTTTATTTCAGTGTTGGCGCTATGACAATACATTATGCCGTACAAAAATCAATATCAGTACCTTTTAGTGTCGCCAACCATACATGAGCTCCCCCACTCATCGAGCGCCTTTCAACGCAAATTATTTCACGCATTGATTACCCGACACCCAATTATAGGACATAAATTGGCAAGATTCCTGAACCGCGTTATACCATAGCGAGAGAAAATAATTGCTACCTACAGTTCGAACAACGTAATAGTTTCGATTTGACGTTTGAATTATAGGACTAAATAAATGTGTAGGTACAGAAGTTTAAATCTTAGATCTTAAAGAAAGTCGCCTTTTTATTTATCTGAATATAGCGTATCATTGATAAAATGAAACTAAACGCCACGGATTGGAGTAATTTATAACTAGTGTTGACATTACTCCCAGTATTTTGACAGATGTCAAATCGGACTTTTAATTTAATTTTTTTTTAGTAGTTTTTGTTATAGCGGCAACAGAAATACATCTGTGAAAATTAACTGTCTAACTATCACGGTTCATGAGATACAGCCTGGCGACAGACGGACACAGCGGAGTCTTAGTTATAAATAAAAAAATAAAAATCACCTATTTTTTATTACAACTTTCGTGAGACATTATCATATTTATGATTAGTTACGGATTGCCCGACTAGTTTCGGAAACAAAAGGAGCCCTTAATTATGAGCTGAACACGCGGCGAGGTCGCGAGTCGAACCCGCCGGTGACTAGGTAGTCGGGCAATCCCAAAAAATGCACGTGAGTAAACCGTACCTATTAACTTAATATTATGGGTACTGATATCGTGGTGGACTATGGATATTCAAGAGTGCACGTGACTTACCTCCGGTTTCTGAATTGAGAATGCTAGGATAAACAGTACTTAAGTAACATTTGAGAAGGGAGTGGTCAAAAAAAAGACGAATTTTAAAGCACTTTTTTTGACAACTCCGTACTCAAATACTATGTAAGTGTTGCTTATCCCGAATTCTCAATTCAGAAACCGGAGGATAGTCTTTAAGCTTTTAAAAAGAGATGGCAATGATAACTTTAACCCAAAATTTACGAAGTTACAAAACTCCTAATTCCATCTCCGATCAAAGACTTGTAGATACAACCTTTTTACCAAGAAAAACACCATTCATTGTACTCTCTACGCAAAATATTAAAAATAAAACATAACATTTGATATCTGAATAAAATATAGTAGATAAAATCACAGGCTTTACAGAGTTGAATTTACTTTTAGGATTGAATAGCACCTGCTTGTATACAAAGTCTTTGAAACAAAATAACTTTGTGGACGTGATGCCTCGCGAGATATCTCCCAGGAAATATGAATCTTAAAGGGCAAAACGTAATTCTAAATTATTTATAATGTACAACTCTGTTATTAATGAGATGCGGAGTGTGTACACTTTCCTTGACAACACCCGTTTGACAAGACATCAAAGAATGTTATAATGGTTGTGTTTTGTAAGCATTTCCGTGTCTTCTTCAATGATATCAAGGACCAAAGATATATACTACTCAAAACAAAATAAGAGCCACTCGTTATTTTCACATTTCAGTGTAATTTAATGAACGTTATGTAATTAAGAAGTAACAAAATATTGATGTTACAAACTCTTCGATATTTAACCTCTTTGATTTTGTACTTGAGACCAAACTGCAGGCCATCATTTAAAAAAAAATTGAATTTGAAATTTTCTTGTTATTTTGTTTCGATTTTTGTTTGAGTTTTGTTTCGATTATCTTTATGGTAATCTGAAATAATCGTTTAACTTTGTTTAGTTAATTTGTTTATGTAACATCTTACGTTAATATGCCACAAGTACGAAGACATATGGACGTAATTACTGCAACCAGAGCCGTTACAATGATCCAAGAAGGAATTTCGCAGTGGTCTGTGGCTTTGCATCTGGGTTTTTCTCGGAAAGCTATCCAAAACGCTTGGAATCGTTTCCAAGAGACTGGTAGTGTTGCAAGAAGACCTGGTTCGGGTAGAGTTCGTATTACAACTGTTCACGAAGATCGGTACATCCGGTTAAGTGCCTGCCGAGAACGCACAGTGACGGCTCGTAAGTTACAAAATCGCCTACGGTTGACAACGGGTACTCGCGTCAGTGACCAAACGATCCGTAACCGATTGCACGAAGACCAGCAAACTTCAAAACGTCGAGTTGTTCGAATTCCTTTGTCCAGGGCTCAACGTGCAAATCGTTGAAGTTTCTCCCGTCAATATTTAGACTGGGGCATAAACGAGTGGGGCATGGTGCTTTTCACCGACGAGTGTAAAGTAAAATTCTTTAATGACGATCGGCGCATTAGAGTATGGAGGCGACGTGGCGAGCGATTTTCTGAAGCCTGCATTCACGAGGTTGACCATTTCGGTGGACCCAATGTAATGATTTGGGTGGAATAAGCTTACATGGCAAAACTGAACTCGCTATTTTAAATGAAGGTTCCGTAACTGCTCAGCGTTACATTGAGGAAGTCATCAGGCCTCATGTGATTCCATTTGCACAGCGAATGGGTCCTGGGTTCATCCTGATGCAAGACAATGCCTGTGCATACACAGCTCAAGCGACCCAGTCTGCACTGGAAGGCTCTCACATTCAAGTGTTGCCGTCGCCAGCAAACAGTCCGGACTTAAATCCGATCGAGCACATGTGGGACCAATTAAAACGAAGGGTTAGAGAGAGTGCGCAAGAGGTCTACAACCAGCACCAACTGATTGATGCTTTGAAAAGTGCCTGGGAAGATATCCCAGCTGAAAACGTCAGCCATTTGATAGAGAGCATGCATTCCAGGCTACAGTAGTGCATAGCCAAAAAAGGAGGGCATACCCGTAATTAAAAAAGAGAAAAACAAATAAAAAGTGAAGTTTTTTTTAGTTTTTAGTGACTTTTTGTTATTTGTGTTTTTTATCCTAAATTGTCATTTTTTATCAAAAGTTAAATAAAAATGTTTATTAATCACTAATTTCAACAATTACTAGCCTAAACGGTAAACAATAACATTGTTTTAAGTTTACGTAAATTGAACAATGTGTTAATTTTATATTTTTCATGGTATACCTTAAATACCTAGTGGCTCTTATTTTGTTTTGAGTAGTATAATTATCAATTTGTTGGTCGGTTGAACAAACCATACTCTGCAAACAGAAACGTTAATTAGTTGCAATCGAAGCGAAGCCTAATCATTCATTCAGACAGTTTTCGTTTGCAAAAAACTGTCAAATTGTTTGACAAAAGAAATAAAAGCAAACATTCTGACAGTTTTTGTAAACGAGAACTGTCTGACGGTCCTGATTCGTTTGCAGTTTGGCAACAATTTTGTTAGTACGATCTTTTTTAATTTTAATAGTACTAACAATTTTTTTTTGTACTAAAAAATTCGATCTTAATACTGCAGAACCAGGGGCCTAATTCTCCTAAAATAAATTGTTGCCAAACGCAATCGAACCACAACCGTCAGTCAGTTTTTGTTTTCGAAAACTTTCAAAATGATTGATTTTGTTTGTTGTGTCAAACAATTCGACAGCTTTTGAAATTGAGAACTGTCTGAATAAACGGTTCGGCATTGGTTCGGTTGTGATTAAGAAAAATTGCTCCCAAATATAACATAGCATCACGCCTGTATTTCCCAAAGGATTGGGTAGAGGTGTAATAGGTAGTACACTCTCATTTCGCCATTATATTTAAGTCCCATGTAATAGGAGGCTAGCCTATTGCCATCAACTGGGCACAAATTCAGACTCCAGGCTGCTACTAAGAAATTCGAAAAAAAAACCAATAACACTTTGCCCGACCTGGGGATCGAACCCAGAACCTCATGCTCAGCAGTCGTGCTTGCGACCACTAGACCAACGAGGCAGTCTAGAAATGAGGTTTAAGAAACCCCACAGAGATCAAGAAGACGAATTTAGCTATCATATTGCAAAAATCACAATTATCTGTACACACGGCTACACATTAAGCTATACATTTCCAGTTTACACCGACCTTTCACTGTAAGGAAATCTTATACAATGCGAGATCAGCTTATACTGGAAATTGTAGCTTGATCTGTAGCCGTGCGTATATAGTATAAAACAAAGTCGCTTCCCGCCGTCTCTGTACGCTGTATCTTTTAAACTACGCAACGGATTTTCATGGAGTTTTCATCAATAGACAGAATGATTCAAGAGTAAGGTTAATATCTATAATACATTGCACTCGTGTGAAGCCGAGGCGGGTCGCTAGTTCCAATATAAAAACATCTACAAAAGTCACTTCAATTAAAAATTAACAATAACATTGACATCGTAAAATATCAATTCAATCATTTTATTGCAAACATGTTGTACAAAGATGGTAATACCACAGTGTACCTACTTACTACATACAGTGGGTCAACGCCCATACATTTGACAGGTCCTATGAAATATCAAAATTATGTAGGGGCGGAGGTTATGTCCCGAGTATGCAGTATGGCTACTCGGGATATAACCTCCGCTCCTTCACCCCGCAACCCCCCACACGATTGCTCTGTGACAATGTTCTACGTTGATCGACTGTAAGGAGTAAGATATAGGTAGACTGTGGTAATACTAAGAAAGTCTCAAACATGCAACCTGTTAAGGCATTGCAAAATAATATCACAGCTTCACCTCGACTTTACAAAAGTCACAAAGTCCAAATCAACCTTTCGCAAAAGCGAGCCAGCTCCTATGTAAATAAGCAAAGCGTCCTAGGTTTTTAAGTTCAGATTCCAAGTCAAACACTGAACGGGGTCCGAGGCGACCGCGCCGGTTTACAGTTAATTAACTAATATTTACATTGGAGGGTAGAAACAATTTCTGCTGGAACACCTGCAGGCTCTCCTGCGGCTTGGAAGGCTGCCTGTGAAACTGTACGGGCGAGAATTATGGCCGGGAACGAAGCAATGTATAGACGGGATTTAGAGCGGAAATAAACCCGATCTAGTGCGGCGTTAGTCTCGATATTGGTTAGCGATATACGGCTTTTAATACGAATTACGTATTCGTGAATTTACCTGGTTGCGGTGATTGCGTTTAGGATTCTATTAAGTCCTAAATAGAGTGCTAAATCAACTGTACATTTCAAAATTCACTGTAACATGTAAGTATGATGAAGATCTCCGAAGAAGAAATTGCTTTAAGCGATAAGACCGCCATTTGTACTGTTTTAATTAAGTGTACTCCTTCTGTTTTATTTCTTTTAGTGTACAATAAAGTATATCTATCTATCTCCGTGTATACATTATTTACTAGACTCCGCAAACTACCGGATCTGGTTATGTCTAATGGTAAGGATAGGTACACGGTGACACTGACATTCGACACAATGCAATCGCGACACTGAAATTAAACCAGCGATGTAACTACGACACTCGGTGTCGACACTGAGTTTCGAGTGTAATGTGTCGCCGTGTATCCTTACCATTACAGTTTGCAGTGTACTTATATAGTACACAATGTATGCGCTGAGCGACTGCCGACGAGCGTCAGAAAGTTTCTGTCAGAAATATTCTTACATTATGTGACCGGGCTCGAGAATTAATGAAACTTTATGGCTCAAAATAAAGACTACAATGAAAATGAAGACGAAGCAATATGATAGTTTTTCGGTAAGAAAACACAATGAAATTTTATCATTAACTATGTTAAATAAATGCATTCTTCAAGTCACCTTAATTTCTAAGATAACCATGGCAGTCTTTTCCTTACAAACTTTACAATACCTGCTTACAATAAACTCAAAATTATATCAAAACTTGCACAACCGCGGCGGTTGTTCCCGCAAACTGTGCCCGTATATCTTTAGGCATTACGTTGAGCCATATAAGAGGTGCATTCCGGGCGATTTAGAAATACAGTACCGTTACAAAGTGTCGTTATAACATCGTTTAATGTTAGATTCGGTCTAGTCTCTGGTCAGGTCGTTAGTGTGCATACGGCTTTACATTAATTCAGTTCATTTAGGTTTTGTTCGGTATTAAATTTCTAACTCGTAGTACATTGCTAACTAGTAGGAGTTTTATAGGATTAGTTTAAGCTGTGTCTGTGATCGTTATAGAACTTTTGTGGGACACGTTAATATTTATGATTACAGTTTACTTACGTGCATTTTTCGGGATTGCCCGACTAGTTTCGGAGCCAAGTGAAGGCCTTATTCATTAGTTGAAGACGCGGCGAGGTCGCGAGTCGAATTGCATACTTAAGCCATGTATGGACTAAGCGTTCCAATGAACGCGTCATCTAGGGATGTTGAATACGCGTACAGGCTAATTGAGCGTACACGTCCCATTTGTGTACGCGTTGCTGCAGGTACGGACTAAAGCCTTGTATGGACCAAGCGTTCCAATGCAGGCGTAGTCGGTTACGCGTACACAGCAATGCTGAAGCCTTGTACGGACTAAAGAACGCTTAGTCCGTACAAGGCTTAATTGCGCAACACACTCGTAATCGCTATGGCTTTGATTTTCACAGATCAACAATTTCCATAGCAACGTATGTTTTTATCCGACTTCCGACTTCTCCACAATTTGATCTTGTACCGCGCAATGAATATTGTTTTTGACCCATCAAATTTCATGAATGATGTTGGCTACCTTACGCAATTATCCTGCTGGTCTAAAACTAGTCGGGGAATCCGAGTAAACCGTAAACAAACTATGGCGCTTGGGTTGCGCCCAGATTTGCTTTCAATGAAAGACGAAGATATCGTTGTGCTATACAATGTTTGCTATTGATAGATATTATACCATAGTCTGAACTGTACTTTATTGTCACATCAGCTTTTCATTAGAAAGCACAACATCAAAATTGTGCCGACCTATGTTCCGCTCTAAGTACCCCCTTTACCCAAAAGTAAATTAATTCATCATCTGCCTAGCCTTTTCCCAACTATGTTGGGGTCGGCTTCCAGTCGAACCGGATGCAGCTGAATATCAGTATTTTACATGGAGCGACTGCCTATCAGACCTCCACAACCCAGTAACTGGGTAATACGATACTCTTGGTAAGACTGGTTGTCAGACTTTCTGGCTTCTGACCAACAGTAACGACTGTCAAAGATCTACAAATGACAGCCGCGACCAACGGCTTTACGTGCTTTCCGAGGCACGGAGGAAATTCGCTATGTAAATGGTCACCCATTCACAGACCAACCTCGGCAAGCGTGACTTAACCCGGAAGATCGGTCTATGCGGCTGTAATTATTTAGCCACGAGCTCCTCCCAAATTAAAATTTACCCAAAAGTAAATTAATTGTGGGTACATAAAAGTACCTACAGCTCTACCTACCCTTCCGGATTACGTACGTGACGATACATATATTCCAGTGAGGAGTGCTGGTTGGTTGGTAGCATCAATAAAATGCATTCGCACCACCTGAGCCCTGTCTGTGTTTGATATAGGGTTTAGTGAAAATATAGAAATGGGAAAAAGGGGTGCCCGTTGTTCAACCGAAGTATTTTATGTCAATTTCATTACGCCGACAACGATTCGCCTAACTAATGTTTGCTGGAGCAATGTTTTCCCTAGTTTGATTTCGCCGAATGATTATTAGCCGCGATGATTGATTGGCCGAAAAATCAAGCACAAATTTTGTTTCAGTCGAATACTTATTTGGCTATTGTTTAATTTGGTCACAAAACGGAGTTTAATATCACCTACCCGATTACCCGAACCCTAGAGTGTAATTTAAAAGCGTGGAACCAGAAGGTCGCGAAGGAGGTCCTAGGTGGACCGAGTACACGACGAGGAATGATGTGTTCATACGACAGATTATTATAGATTTGAATCATATCCAAAGTAATCATAATGTAAATCATTACTGTATTTACTGAAATTGTTAAATGTATTGATTTCAAAAATAGAACCCATGGAGTTTCTTGCCGACTCTTCTCGTTTTTATTTTTCTTAATTGGAACCGTGAACCTAAATTTGACTTTTTATAATAAAAAATGATTTTGAATTTGAATAGATACAGCAAAGTTTGTCAGAACGTTCTTTACGTATGTAAGGCAAGGGGCGCAATTTCTTCTGGAAAGCCCTAAGCTTTGCCCGCCACCAACGCGTGTTCGCAGTGAGAGGTCACGCACACGCATCCTGCAACCATTCTTGCTTACAGGAACGGAAACGGTCGAGAGCAAACTGAGTAATCAACATAAAAATTAGGAGTATTGCTCCCACTAGTTGCACGCAACGTAGGCTAAGTCACGTTATCTATATTATTTAATTCCATACCTGTGGTACAAAAACGTCTCATACTAATTGGTCATAGTGGTCATATCTTTCAAGTCAAAGAATTGATTAATAAACTCACGCCTGTATTCCCCGAAGGGTTGGCAGAGGTGTTTAGTACACCCACATTTCGCCGTTATGTTTTATGTCCCATGTAATAGGGGAAAGCCTATTGCCATCGACTGGGCACAAATCCAGACTCCGGGCTGCTACGGAGAAATTCCACACGAAAAACCCAATAACACTTTGCTCTACCTGGGAATCGAACCCAGGACCTCACGCTCAGCAGTCCCGCTTGCGACCGCTAGACCAATGAGGCAGTCTTATAATTTTATACGCCCTAAATAAATTTCAAATTACACGAAACCCATTTTTTTCTAATGAAACTTAACTTTGCCAGTATAAAAGATCTTAACAAACACTAAAAATTTTAATGGCCTCTCGGCCTCTAAATAATATTCATTCATTTTAATTACTCGTAAAAAACTCGAGAAACAAACTAAAAGGTCGTAAAGAACAACAAAATAAAAAAGTTGAATATTGGAGTTCGTAAGTTTGATTAATTAAGTGGTATGAAAAGAATTTTAATATAAAGAATCATAAACCTTAAAATACTTGGCTTAATTTTTATATAAGAGAAAACGATTATTTTTGGCTTGTAGTAGATACAGACGCAAGCATATCAAGCTACTATAATCTGTCAAATTTCTTTAATGGATTTTCATCTGTAACGCAAAACCATTAGGTTCAAGGTTGATTGGGAAAATTTGACAGTTTTAGGTAACTTGATGTGTCTGTACATATACCTACCCTTTTCAACTTAAGGTGAGTTCTGACGTTTCTCTATAAAACGTTACCATATAAAGAATATCAAATAGTTTTTTAAAACAAAACTTTGATAATATAGCTATTTTACGATCTTTATGTCTTTTTGTATTATAATTTATTACTTTGGTGAGACACATTTATATTTATGACTAGCTTTTGCCACGGCTTCGATCGCGTTAATTAAGTTCAAAAAAACTCTTAACATACAACTAAAGTTTGTAATGTAACAGACGGCCCTAGGATCTCCTGAGAGCACGTCTGCCACACCAGTTGTAAGGAATGTGACGTTATCAGTGAATCCTACCTATCTATCCCTAGTCGGGCAAATAAGGAAACACTTAACACACAACAATTTTATAATACGATAATAAAGAAACAGTCAGTAAATCCGGGAGTCACACGTAAATGCACTGTAACTGTTGGAACACACAATCCAGTTTACAGTTGGTAATGCGAGCACGAAAAATGAGGTGAAGGGGGTGAATACGTAGCCCGTCGACCAGACGGAGGGCCTGTAGCGCAGCAGCGCCTCAGCGCCGGAGGCCCAGCAATGGCCCACTCGGCGGGAAGCTGGCAGTTCAGCAAGCAGCAATGCCGGAGGCCCAACAATGGCCTACTCGGCGGGGAGCTGGTAGTTCAGCAAGCAGCATAGAAGAGGCAGAGGTCCGGTAATCGTCCACTCGGCGGAGTCCTATCAATTCCGCCGTCCGGCAGACCGTCCGCACCCTTTCGTTGTTCCTTTTCGAGTCCTTCCAAAAACAGCTTGCATTTTACTTTTCGCATTTTAAAATTTGAACGAGTGTGTTCCAAATAAGTGGCCTGTGATAGAGAAAGAGGTTTAATTGTAAAAGGTAAAAAGGAGGTGAAATGTGTGAAGTGAATGATGATGATAAAGGTGTGATCCTACAAGTTTCTATAATAATATAATTCAGTCGTGGTTCGTAAGACACGTGGCGCCATCAATGAACGTTATTGTTGTTTTCCTCGGGAACAGTACTTTTTCCCTTTGTCCGTTTCTGTACATCTGACAACGTATATCCAAAATTTCAGGATGATCGGTTCAGTGGTTTAGGCGTGAGAAAGTCACAAACAAACAAACTTACTTTCGCATTTGTAATATTAGTTAGTACTAGCTTTCACCCGCAGCTTCGCTTGCGTGAAATTTTGAACCCGTTAAGTGACGATTTTCCATACAAACTTTCATCCCCTATTTAACTCCCTTAGGGGTTGAATTTCGAAAAATCCCTTCGTAGTGGATGCCTACGTTACAAAAGGAACCTACTGTCAAAATTTCAACTTTCTAACCTCAGCGGTTTAGGCTGTGCGTTGATAGATCAGTCAGTCAGTCAGCTTCTCCTTTTATATGTATAGATTAGGATAGTTAGAAGTTAGGATTAGGATAGGATAGTTAGGATTAGTTACGGTTTACTCACGTGCATTTTTCGGGATTGCCTGACTAGTTTTAAACCCAAACGGAAGCCTTAAGAGTTCGACTCGCGACCTCGCCGCGTGACCAGCTCATGATTACGGTCTCCGTTTGGGTCCGAAACTAGTCGGGCAACCCCGATAAATGCGCTTGATGACGTCATTTACGTTTTTTCGATAGCAGTCTCTTACGGCTTTAATTTACGAAATGATCGCTATGTCTAGACTGTAATAAAATTAACTGTTGAAGTGGTTTAGTTTCAGTTAATCTTTATTATTTACCTTCAGGCGATTTTATCTTTGAACACAATTTTAACACTAAATTTCATGTAGGCGTACTTTGAAATCATGTTTAGTAAGTCCGACTATAATGCTTAGGCCCTCTTATATGACAACTCACTAAATACAATTATCGCTAAATATAATTTAAACACAGTTAACAGAAATATAAATTATGTTTAGTCTTCTATATTATATATATAAAAGGAGAAGCTGACTGACTGACTGACTGATCTATCAACGCACAGCCTTTTCTTTTTTTAAAAAAAAACGTTGCCCCTCACTACTAAGATTTCTCTTGTATCGTGGGTGCGTTTACAGACACAAATCTCACAAACAAACGCCCAGACCCGAAACAACCATCTGTAGGTCATACAAATTTTTGTTCCGTGTGGGAATCGAACCCACGACCCGTAGCGCAGAAGCCAATCGCTTAGCCACTGCACCAAACGTGTCGTCTAAACCGCTAAAAGCCTAAACCGCTGGGGTTAGAAACTTGAAATTTTGACAGTAGGATCCTTTTGTAACGTTGGCAGCATCCACTAAGAAGGGATTTTTAGAAATTCAACCCCTAAAGAGGTGAAATAGGGGATTTAAGTTTGTACGTAAGTCCGTCATTTTTGAAGTAAGAAGCATGAAATTAAATGTTAAGTTTTCTGATTAGAAATAAAGCTACACGTGTTTGAGCGTTTTTGAAAATTCAACGCCTAACTGTTTAAAGTTTGTATGAAAAATCTGTTACTTTTGAAGTAAGAAGCATGGATTTAAAAATGTAGGCTCTTGGTGAGAAATAAATATACACGTGTTTGAGGGTTTTTGGAAATTCTACCCGTAAGAGGTGAAATTGGGGATGAAAGATTTTTTCGACTTTATAACTACACCTAACAAGGGGCTTATCGAGGGCTCAAAATTTCATGCAAGCGAAGCTGCGGGCAAAAGCTAGTACTGTATACGCCGTGTGGTGCCGGATGTAAAGAATAGCACTACCCCATCTCTTCCCACGGGTGTCGTAAAAGGCGACTAAGGGATTCACTAGAGGATGGGCAGCAGCGTTCTCGGAGTATTTTAACAACCATACTGCGATCGCCAACCCGCCTGCCAAGCTTGGCGATTATGGCATAACACCCCAACATGGAGCACAGGACCGGTGGATGCGGCGATGCTTGGGGTAGGCCTATGTCCAGCAGTGGACGCCTTTCGGCTGAATGATGATGTTTAGCACTAAATGTATTTAGAGAGTTAGGGCGAGATTCACAGACCGCAGAGACTTTACTTTGCTAAGTAAGCGTTTCGTTCGAATATGAACATTATTTCCATGAATTTAATGTTCACATTCGTATGAAACGCTTATTCGTATTCGCTTACACGAATATGAACATTATTTAAGTAATTATAAGCTTTATATTCGTATGAAACACTTACTTTATCTAGTAAAGTCTAAGTGTAGTCTGTGAATCTTGCCCTTAATCTTGCCGATTTAAATGTCAATTTTGATGAAAGTGGCTTTGCGCTGAGTTTGCATTATAAGCTTTGGTCAGGAAATATTTCTTAAAAAAGTGTGTGTAGTTGGTTTTTCTTTTGAGATATCAGTACAAGAACTTATAAGTAGGTAAAGAAATAGTTATGTATTTGTGGATGTGGACGATTTTACTTATCGCACTGATAATACAATACTGTTGTAACTCAAAATGTGACTTTTTTCAGAATCGACGGAAAATTGATTATTTACTTCCTATTATAGATTATAAAAAAAAGAATACTTTAACTTTACTTTATAGGTAAAGTATTCATTTTTTTATAATCTATAATACGAAGTGAACAATCAATTTTCCGCCGATTCTGAAAAAAGTCACATTTTGAGTTACAACAGTATTGTATTATCAGTGCGTTATGTATGTTGTTCGGATATGCCCGACTAGTTTTGGACTCGACCGCAGCTCTTAACCATGAGTTCCTTACAACATTGAAAAAAAGAAGAAAGAAACATGCGCTACGGATCGTGGGTGCGATTCCCGCATGGAACAAACATTTTGTATGACCTACAGAGAGTTGTTTCGAGTCTGGGCATTTGTGTATGTGAGATTTATGTCTGTAAACGCACCCACGATACAGCAGAAATCACAGCGAGGGCGAAAGTCTTATTGAAAAAAAAAGTTGTAACAGTTCTCTAAATAAAAATACATAACAAGCACCATGTTTATTATACCTTAAACTATTAGTCGACTAAAACACAGAAATGCGTCGCATTCGCATGTGAATAGGTCATCACTCACTACATCCATAAACATGAATAGGAGGTATCACTCAAAGTTATTATATGAAATTAGTTCTGCAAGCAAAAATGGTATTTCGGAGTAGAAAAATGAGCCTAATTATGTTCATTTTAGCTAGCCTATTGTCAGTAGCAACAGTCATGATACATTTATTTCGACGGAAGCAGAAGCAGAACTAATAAGTTCAATCTTAAATCAGCGTTGCGAAACATTCCAACGAAAATACAGAACTTTTATTACCAAAAATAAAGTCAAAATTCAACACGACCTTTAAAACTTACGACAAAGCTCACTAAAATGACAGCCGTTAAAGTAAAGATATAACTTTCACAACCCTTAATAAATAATAACACGTAAAACTTTCCGAATTATTACAAAAATACTAACAAAAAACTGACCCGAAAATATACAACGAACCGCTAAATGTCACAACAGTATATAAAACTAAAATCATAATAATTCTGACCTCGTAAGTTTCCCGACACAATCAGAGAGAAAGTGTCGGAAAAAATAAAGAGCAGATATCCGCCGGGATCTTATAAAAACGTCACCTCATCGGACATTGTTCACAGGTCGCGGGATAGTGTTGTTACATGCCAGGTGGAAGTCCGGGATCGATGTCATTTGGGACGGGATTTTTAGGATTGTTTCAAATAACGCAGACCAGTTTGTTGTTCATACTGTTGTGTTTCGGAGTTCCGTACATCGCTATGATGAACATTCTCAATGACGTAATTCGTAATAGTAAACTTTCGGAATTCCGTGCATCGGGATGATGAACATCAATAAAGTCACTCACGTAATTCGTACTTTTAAACTTAACTCCCATATTACAAAAGATGGTCTAAGGAAAACCTAGGTTTTGAAATAGCCTTATTTAATAATATAATAGTCTCTTTTTGTTATATGACATAAGAAAGGGATAGGTATATTTTAAATCTGGGTTTACCTTAGTCTTGGTTTAAGCCATCTTTTGTAATAAGGGGGTATGAATACAGTACATCGGTATTTTAAACTTTGAAGTTCAGTAATACGGTCGTTGGATTAAACGCATTCATATAATATTATTATTATCAGCCATTTCTGTCCCACTGCAGGGCAAAGGCCTCCCTTCCCTCCTTCCATTAATCCCTATCCAGTGCTTTTATGCGCCAATCCTTGTGGAAAGAATCGAGTTCGTCCCGCCATCTCATTCTGGGCCTGCCGCGTCGTCGTTTGCTGCTGTTTGGGACCCATTGTGTGGTTACTCTAGCCCATAGCTTCTCCGGCATGCGACAGATGTGACCAGCCCAGTTCCATTTTAGCTTGGCAGCCGTGTGACCTACATCGGCAATTTGAGTTTTAGAACGCAGTATCGAGTTCCTTATACGATCAGTAAGTTTAACTCCAAGGATACTGCGCTCCATTGCTCGCTGACAGACCCCGAGTGCGGACTTTTGACGATTGGTTAGTGACCATGTCTGCGCTCCATAGGTGAGGGTAGGAAGAATGCACATGTCCATGAGTTTTCTCTTCAGTGAGAGAGGGAGAGTTCCTTTCATTATTTTCTTCATCGACCAATAGCTCTTCCAGGCGTTCTCGGTGCGTCGAGCAACTTCTTTATCATGTCTTGCCTGGAAGGAGACTATTTGGCCGAGGTATATCGAGCCTTTACCGCCGTTTTAGCGCAACCGACAAAAAACAAATTTTACAGGAGAAGGTTTTTTTTAAATATTTTTAAAAAGAAATGTGCTAGAAAATAGAAAATATACATACATTAGTGATTTTCAGACATTTACATATGTAATGGAAAAAAATACAAAAATATTTAGTATATAAGCTATTTATGTCGCTTAATTTATTTTTGCTGTCATATTCTAAGGTTGTTTTGGCATTTACGATAAAAATATCCATTAATATTAATATTACAATAAACTATATTTTGATAAATAAATAGATATTTTAAAAGGCGTTTAAATGAAATAGTTATAAAATATTGAAAATTAAAATTTATTTCTATTAAACAATAGGAGTAATGAGATCAATCAGCATAATTATAAACTTAACTAGTTATTTAAAATGAAATAAAGTATTTCTTCTCGTACGAATGATCTTAGCCCGTTTTCACTGAACACCAGGGTTATCATGGTTTTTACACAAAACATTAATTAAATAATTACAGCAATCATTTGGATTAGTGAGATCAATATTGTATTAATATAAAATTAAATTAAATATTTTTAATTCTCCTCATCCTCATCTGTTTCAGCTAAAGCATCACGTACGTTTCCATCATGCTTCATACTTAAATATTCTTGATGGTATCTGTTTGGAATCACGTTTTTGTTACACAGATCCTGTAAATCTTTGTATTTAGCTGAAGAAAGTTTGAGCTCTTCGACGTATAAAGGTGTAGGTCCCTTTTCCACAATAGCTTTGTTTGCTCTCGATCTGATGATAAAATCCATGTTTATTTCGTATTTGTCACTATCTTCAAAAAAACCGTATTGAAATTTAACAATAGGATTATTTTTATGAAATTGCACCACCCTTAATGAATTAAAATTAATCTTAAATTTTGCCGGTAATAAAGCTTGTGAAAAATTCTTCCAATCCATGAAGTCTCCATATTTTAAAACATTTATATTGTAGTTTCTAGGCTTATTTCTAGCATTAGTAATCATAGTTGGCCACTCAGAAGGAGCCCATACTGTTTTATTACGCACAAAACTTTCAATAGTGCTATGAATTGAGTCAACAGGCATCATGGTGTGTCCCGGTAAAAGATAAATTACCTTTATTTGTGTAATAGTAATTGCGGTTTTCAAGAAATGAATTAACATTGACATCATTGCTCGATTCCTATTTTGCCCGGCACAGCTATCGGAGTATAAATTTATCTCTGTATGGGTACCTCTTTGGTCTACCATAATCAAGTATTTAAAAAGGACTGTAACAATTTCATTACAGCCCCTTTTTCCGTCGCATTCACCCCACAGGTAACAGTAACCATCCCTTGTACCACTTTCGTATATACTTTCATTATAGTATGCATACTTCCTGGAATAGTATAGGGTAACACTTTTACCGTGTGGTGTATTCAGGACTTTTTCTAAATCAAAGCTTACGCATAAGGAGTTAGAATCAGTTAATTTGCTCATTTTTTGGTCTTCTAAAAACAGTTGCTTACATTTTTCTTTATCTAGAATGTGATTTTTATATTCAGGGGTTTGCTCAAAAATAATTTTGTTCTCAGGTGATAAATTTTTGCACTTCTCACAAAAAGCACATTTATCTTTTTTAGGCAGATGGAATCCGATATTAAAATCCCTTTTGAAAATGTTACGAAATACTCTTTTTGATAATACTGATGATTCTGGATTATTTTCTTTCACGTGATTAACATACTGTAAATACAAAAACGATATATTTTGAAATTCTTGAGGTAAATATACTTTAGTGCTTTTATTGCGACAATAATGGGATGGAACAGCAGGCAACATCTCAATAAATGATTTTAACTGTGCGACTTCTACCTCATCAGATTTATTATGAGGACGACTAGTTCTTCTGCCATCTCGAGTGGTATTCAGAGCTTTATTAGCATTTTCGATGGTGTATCTCATAGACATTTGGGATATGTTTAGGGTCTTAAGCAAAAATTGTTGACATACTTTAATATTCTGTCCATTGTAGCTGATAAAATAATCGTATGATATTTTGCGAACATTACTACTGGATCTTTTTCTTCCAATCGGTTTTTCTTTAGCACAAGACAGCAGGAAATCTTTTTGTCTTTTATCACAACCTAATCCCCAATAGTTTTCAAAAATATTATTGCGATCATCTTCCGTAAATTTATTTGCACATGAGTTACCACATTTTTTATTTATACAAGGGTTTGGTTGTATAGATTTCCCTACAGCAGCCTTACGATTTTTTTTTGCTAATAGTCGTTTTGGTAAAGGTTTTATTTTCCTATATCCTCTTTTACCAACACTTGTTTCTTCTTCTATTGTTTGAACTGACTTATCTTCATCCGAATCACTGGACGATGAGGCAGGTTTCCATGAATCTTCGCTATCAATAGAGGCAATGCTGTCGTGGGTCTCCAAATTCTTGGACATATTTAGTTCTTGTTGGTCAAACAGTGAACTGGTGCTCGGCTGTATTAATTGATTAATGAAAGCTGGCATAGTAGGATCATAAGTTGTTAAGTCTTTTATGTTCTGGTTATCTAAATCCATTAAAGTGTAAGTATTTTCAGTATCTGAATCACTGTATTCGACAAGTTTAGTTTGAGGTAATGGTGTTAATAATGCGTTAGTATTGAGCTCAGAATTTAAATCGGTATCACAAATATAATCGATCAACAAAGGTGATGTCGTATCAGTTAATATTGGGTCCATGTCAATATCGTTGTAGCTGTCTGTTAGTAAGAATTTATCTAGAGCTGGGGCCTTATCTTGCTGTATGTTCTCGGGAAAAGCAGTTCCAGGATTACTCTCTTCTGATATGGGAAATGGTGATATGGTGGAGTTAATCCATAATTTTCTTCATTCGTGACTATAAAAAACATAATAACTTAAAAAGAATCACTTAATAATAAATAAAGCATTAATGGACAGACGTAGGCAGTGACCTACTACTACGACTGCTTATTTTGTACCAGTGGTGCCCTCGCTTTGCGTTGGTTAATAAGATTTCTCATAGGAATTTCGGGATAAAAAGTACCTATCCACATTATCCCTGATGAACCCAGGGATAATGTAGTATTCTAATGGTTAAATGGAAGAATAGTACACAGAAGAATAGTACATGGAACAAAATCGTACTGGTATTTAAGTTTTCCCCAATTCAATTACCAAAATTAAAACACAATACATACCTTAGCTGCAGGAGTCGACATTGCTGTTTTATTTGATGTTTTCGAGTTAACTATCTGTACTTTATTTAAAACACAATAAGGAAACAATAACGAAACAATAATAAATACAATTTAAAACGTTATTATGGCTGTAACTGTTTTTTTTTGGTACAATTCAACGAGAACGATGTTTTTGTCGCATAACTTGCACGGAAATAAACAGGTCACGACAGGTTTGTTTATAGTAAACGCCTCATAGTCTATCACCTATGTCGGTTGCGATAACAAGTAGTGTCACTTGCGCTACAAAAAATTGATCGCAAGGCGCTTGCGATAAAAATGCTTGTTGTCGCTTACGTTATGGCTTTAAAAATATATGTATTTACGATAATTTTAGCATTTGCTACAACTTTATAACGGTTACATTTTGGCGGGAAATGTCAACAGGGATAGATCCGTTATGGTTTAAAATACTACTTACGATAAAAAAAGCATTTTCGACAAAAGTGTCGCTTACGATAATTTGGCGGTAACGGCTCGATATGTACATGATCATTTGTGATTTCTGGGAAGTTGAATTGCTAAAAATATGTTGCTTAGGGCCGATTTTTCAATCGTCAAATAACTTTTATCTGAGGAATAATTTTGACGTTTTGACAGATCTTCTATAAAAGTTGTCAAAGCGTGATATCCTTTAAATAAAAGTTAAGTATCTGACGACTGAAAAATCGCCCCTTAGTTAAATTATTCCAAAAACACCTGACGTGGAACAAATTTCTGTGAGCTTAATATTCATAAAACGAAAACATAAGAACAATTTTAGTCAATGCACTTCCAAAATGTACACAACACAAATTGTCATCAAACAAACAAAGTGTCAATAAAAAACCAGCTTATCCCGTACAAACGTAATGTATCCCGTATCCCGTACCTAAATTGGGACACCTTGCAACACTAATCGTGGCACAAAGTGGCAGGAAAAGTTTCTTAGTTCCATCTCCCTTACCCCAACCCTCGTAAACCCGCCCCGGGATTAAGTGAGTGGTCTCCTGAAGGATTTGCTGACGCGACCCGGCTCGCAAAAAGTCGCCAATGGCCCGGGAATGATACGCGAGGGATGTGAGCTAGTAATTAAGGAAGTAAGGTGGTATAATAATGATTGTAACTTTATTGACACGATAAACGTTGGTTTAATTATAATTATTTTGTATATTGTGAACGTTAGGAAAAACGATAAAATCAGTTATCGATTATCGAACAGCCTTAACAGTTTCAATATAACAACTAAAATTCAAGCGATTTACTAAAACTCTTTTCAAACACGTAACCTATTTCCGCCATTAAACGCTCCTTAAACTAAATATTTTCCACATTTTTATTACAACGAACATTATTGCGAAACTTTAAAACGCGTTATTAAAAGCCATGAAAGAGAAATATAATAAAAAAGCGAGAAAAACGTATCACAATTCAAGGCAGCTACACACGAGCGTCCGCAGCGAACAGTTCTGTACTAAACCTCGCAAGAATCTTATTAAAACTTGCCGGTACGCCGTCCATTTGTTTAACTTTTATTCCCATAGCTGGGCCAGTCGAAAATGTACGGAAAAAGTCCACGTGCAATAGTGTTGGACTTACCGATACAGTTCCCGGGATTGAGATTTTTGAATATGTAAGTAGGGTTAAAATTACATTTACGTATTCCGACTTTTAAGAAAATTTTAACGTTGATATAATTTTGCAACATTATTGTAACGTGGAATCTATGTCAGTAAGGAGATTAACATGTATCAAGGAGTTAATTACAACCGCAATATATCAGGGAGTATTAGTTTTCCAATTTCAACTTCTAGTTGACGAAAACTTAAAGTCATTACGAAACTAAGACCAAGTTAATGTAAAGCCAGCGTTTTAATAAAATTGATATTCTTGTTAAACAAATACTCTTAAAGGATAATAAAATTTCTAGTAAAAAATGCCTGGAGTTTGTCTCGAGGGAGATATTTAGACGCGATAGTCGCCGTGCGTATTTAGATTATGCCCGGGATGGGCCAATAAACCGGGATATCCCTCCGTGGCCGGAAAACTTTAGCGTCACTAGTGTGGTACTCCACCGTGTCCCTGAGAACTTTAATGTAACCAGTAAACGTAGGATTTATTCCATTGAGTTTGCTATCGTGTAACCTTCGTTTTATGAACTGCTAGTTGCTTGCGGTTTCACTCGCATTCTAGGGGAAGTACTTTATGTACCCGGGTAAAAAGTATGCTATGTCTTAATCGAAATCATGCTCTACCTGTATACCAAATTTCATCATAAACCGTTCAGCCGTGAAGGTGTGATTGATTAACAAACTTCCAAATTCACAATCATCCAAGTGGGATTTATAAATTCTGATTATGTGATTGTTGAGTTGAGTTATAAGAATAAAACTCTAAAATATGGGCTTGCAATAGAGTTCGAATAGCGCCCTATAAGTTATAAATATTTAATTAAGTTTGGCATAAGTTACGATCGCAGTACTATCATCATATATGTGCACCATATACAGGGTGGAAAAAATCAATGGGCCCTGAAGGGAAACCACTTTAAATCCTTAAGATAGATTATTTTACTTGAAGGAAACATTCCTTTATTTTTAAAAAGAAACAAATCTGCATTCATAGATTTCTCGACAGGTTTACCTAAACCGGGAATCGAACCAGCTAAAAATTTCAAAAAATAAATACTGGCTATTTTATTTCACTAGTCGATACAGTCAATGTTAAAGATAAATTTTCTCCAAGAAACATTAGGTCTTACACTCGTCTGTCGTACAAAATATCCATGAAATCTAATATTTAGTACACAAGGGCTTTAATCAACTTTACCTAGACTAGAACAGAATAGAACACACTTTTAAAGTAAAAGTCACTTTTTTTAACTCTAACCTCCAGAGACATTCTATGAAGTACAAGCTTGCTAATTTATCTCTGAGTACCTTGTTGAAGACTTAGATAAGAAAATCGTTTAATTGGTAAGAATAATTCTATGCACATTTCCTTCTTAAAGCTGGCGTCCACTAGGCTCGCCGAGTCGAGTCGAATAGCACCGCAATAATTCGCCTCCTTATACATTTACTATAAAACTGCGTTGATCAGCGACGATCCGAGACGCGTCGAGTCGCATAACTCGCGCGCATCGCTTGTCACGCGAATTTCTGTTTTAACGACTTGCGATTACTGACCGTTTCGCCTCACACGGAACAAATGCGACGACTCGATTCGACGCGTTTCGGCTGTAGTCGACGCCAGGCTTTAGACGAGGCGTTCTGACGAAAAGTTTAAAAATAGAACGTTCCATTTGACAATAATCCTACCAATTAGTAGAATAAAATAGCGAGTGTTTAATTTTTTGAATTTTTAGATGGTTCGATTCCCGGTTTAGGTAAGCTTGTCGAGAAATCTGTGAATGCAGTTTTGTTTCTTTTTAAAAATAAAGGAATGTTTCCTTCAAGTAAAATAATCTATCTTAAGGATTTAAAGTGGTTCCCCTTCAGGGCCCATTGATTTTTTCCACCCTGTATATGGATGCTTTTGCCCATTCTGTCAAACTCAAACCTCGTTTATCCAAAGTAGACTAGAACTACTTAGTTCTTTTTGAACGTTAATTTTACATGACTGCCCCCAAAAGCGCCCACTCTTCACCGCTTCCTAGTGTTTATGCTGTGAAGGAGAAACGGCGCAACAAACTTCCCAGCAACACAGTTCAGTCTGTCGATCGATCTATCGATTGCTAAATAACGATAAATAGGTAATAAAGACCAATCTCTAGTCCTAGTAACCTTACTGAAGGACCTCTTTTAGTCCTTATTAGCAAGACAGACGTCAACCGGCAGGGAAATATAACCGTAAAATAACATCACGCCTCTATTCGCCCAAGGGTTGGGCAGATACACCCTCATTTCACTGTTATGTTTAAGTCCCATGTAATAGGAGGCGAGCCTATTGCCATCAACCGAGCACAAATCTAGACACCGGGCTGCTAGTAGCAGCAGTAAAAGTAGCAGCCTGCTACTGAGAAATTCCACACGGAAAAACTCAATAACACTGCCTACCTGGGGATCGATGATTTCGACCAAAACAGTCTAAAAAATAAAAATGTCCAATTTCCCATTTCATAATGGAAACAAGTTGACCAACTTGCAAGAGTAATTTAGTCAGAAAATTAAATTAAAATGATGTATCAGTTTGGCAATATAAAGTTGTGCGCCACCGAGTGAGTTTTCATTGGAAACTTTATCAATTTTCGACTGTGCCGCCCCGAGGTCCGACCTCTTCCAATCAATTACGTCATCGTTTCTATACGGTGACGTAGGGTAGGTTGACTGTGTAGTAGTCTGACGTTGACTGTGTGTAATATACTCGTTGTTGAGGCAATATATATTGTTTACTGAAACATGGCTGTAATATAACTTCAGATGATGGCGATTTTGTTTCTGTTTTAAAATAAATATCAACTTCACTACTTTCGTATCAGGCAGGTGTATTGAATTTGGCTTTTATTCGAACCAGTTATGACTGTATTTTAAACTAGCTCATCACTTTCGCGAGGAAAGACGAGGTAAGGTGTTCATCGACACTGTATGGGGCAAAGCTACACCGCGATGCACTCTCACGGTGCTCATTTTTTTCTGGTACTGCTATTTTTCGATTCGCGCCAACAGGACCTATACCAATCGGAGTCGCGAGGCGAGGCAAGACATGCGAGAGCATGAACTATATTCCCGTTCATTATGCCTCATTGTCTCTCCGCGAGAGTGTAGAGCCAGCATGACAATATTTCCTACATGACATCTATATTTAATTATGTAATATGAGTGGATGTACCAATGTAAATAGCACATTGATGCTCGTTAGTTAAATGGCGATATTAATTACAAGTATTGTCGCGTTGTTTGTGTAAGGGATTAATCGTGGCCGCCATTGTCCCCGGGGAATGCCGCGTGACGAAATATAGTGTGAATATGCGTACGCGTGTGTAGATTTGGGTGGGGTTGGTGATTTAAGGAGTGACGTGAAGATGATAAGCTTTTGATTAATAATTATAAGTGTCAAAATATAATGAAGATAGCAGGACAGTTACGGCGAGATTCACAGACCGCACTTTACTTTGCT
This sequence comes from Amphipyra tragopoginis, assembly GCA_905220435.1. Lineage (NCBI taxonomy): Eukaryota > Metazoa > Arthropoda > Insecta > Lepidoptera > Noctuidae > Amphipyra > Amphipyra tragopoginis. The sequence goes on along the minus strand of HG991995.1, from coordinate 24,613,317 downwards.
AAGTAAGCGGTTCATAACAATATGAACCTTATTTTAATACAATTAATGTTTATATTCGTAGAAGCGAATGTGAATAAACGTTTCATTTTAATACAAATAATGTTCGTAGTCATATGAAAAGCTTACTTTACTAAGCAAAGTAAAGTCTAAGTGCGGTCTGTGTATCTCGACCTTCTGTGTTCTTCGGACAGAAGCGGGAAAGTTGTCGAGCAGAGAAAGACTGCTTCAGCTCAGTGGATGAATATGGTGGATGAATTAGCGTGGCTGACTGAATGGAATACTCCGTGGGAGGATGGATAAAGATTATAATACCCCTCCGTCTCAGGCAAGAGAGTCTAAAGAAGCGATGAAACTAGCACCATAATGTGTCCGAAAAATGACATGGGACTTACCACAATAGGCAAAACGTGGGTGTACAGGCTAATGTAATAGGAGAACACCTCTGCTTACCCCTTCGGGGATTAGGAGTCAGTATGTATGAATGGAATACTGCTAAATAGTGCCTCATAACTAAAAATGAAATCAGGATTTAGAGGTATCTGATAAGTGTGGTTAAATATGTAGAACAGCTTTTCATAATTTATAACTTAGTGCAGCATCAAAGTAACTCTTCGTTTAAGTCAATTAGAATGATTTATGTCGAGTTATACTATTCTTGGTTTTGCTCAGGTATAAATCAGCATGGATGACATACAGGGCTGTCCCAAAAGTCATTAAAGTCAGTCTTTGGTTAAAACATGAAAATAAATCATAACTTGTAAACTACAAAAAATCGCGAAACATACATGGGGGTGATTCGGGTACCTGTAAGTGTGCGTCCTGAGTGGCATATTGCGGATTGCGGAGCGGCTTTACCGTGGCTATACCGTCGATACCTGTCCTTAGTGCACCCAGGAAAGTTGACGCTTTCGCGCATGTTTAGTGTTTCGTTTATTTTACTTTGGTTTTAATAATGTCGATATCAAAATTCAAACGTTTCGAACATTTTATTTAATGCGCCGTTCATTTCGCCTGCGCGGTGCGCCGTCACTCAGGACGCACACTAAGAGTGCTCTGTCTCTGGACTTCCGCTTGACACTACTTTTTGAGACACCTTGTATATCTTTAAACCAAAACACACAACTACACTTCTCTCGAATCATTCAGTTGCCCTTTGTAAGTTCAGTTTGTGCCCTAATTAACCTCATTAAAAAATAATACCACAGCAATATTTCAATCCCTTTGATACTCAAACATATAATTCGTGTAAGAAGCTTAGAAGAAACTCAAGTAAAGGCAGAGAAAAGTAATTAAAAATGACGTCATTATAAGAAAATTATTCAACAGAGCGATTTCTAAACATTTGCTTACCCGTAAATTTCCGGTCGTAAAGTTTATTGGCAAGGAAAAAGAAAAATCTCAGCAAAATTAAATTTCATTAAATCCCTTCAGACCTTAGCTGTGGAAACATAAGGGAAACTAGATAGGGGGCGGGCAAGCTGGCGTCTAGCAGAGCATTAAAAAAACGTTGAGGTATCTTCTCAGCTAGTTTACACACAACATTGAATATTTCAGGATTTCAGTCAGAAGCCTGTTAGTTTCCGTAGTTCACATGTCTTTTAATCTACATCTACTAGCTAATGATTTAAGCCTTAAGCCGGGTCCGCAGCGCCAATTTTCTAACACGTTATTGTGTTTTTGCGAACAAAACTGTTAGGCCACGCCCCTATTTGGTTAGCAAACAATGTTAAGCCGGGTCCGCAGCGCCAATTTTGCTAACAAAACTGTTAGGCCACGCCCCTATTCAGTTCGCAAACAACGTTAACCTGTTTGCAAACACAAAAACACGGCGCAGCGGACCCGGCTTTAAAATGCAACATTTTATTTTGAAGGCTCTTTTGATATAAAGACAAAACATTAATTGTTTTGAAAACTTTAATTACCCTCTAACTTTGACAAGAACAAGATGGCAAAGAGAATCATAGATACAGAAAAAACTTTTTAAAATTAACTTCTGGCGCGAAAGATGCGATCATAAACAAACGTTATGTTTCTAACTAAACAAGCCTTGTTAAATTATTTGTAAATTTTTAAATTATTATGAATTAAACGCATAAGTAATCTTTAATTTATTTATTTATTTATACTTCTATGCACTATGGTGGTACATAAGGCGGACTTAATGCCATAAGGCATTCTCTACCAGTCAACCCTTGGGTTAAAAAGAAAAGCATCGAAATAGGTACAGCAAAAAAATAAATAAAAAAAGAGTTGACAGTTTTGAACTGAATATTTATAATACGAATTCCTAAGATAAATATAAATTACATAAAATACATATCTATAAATAATAAAATATATAGATATTATAATATATATCAAATACAAAATGTTATGGAAATCTAAATTTAATTATGACGAAGACTAATTAGATGATTAGGAGTGCAGTGACTTCAAGTAGTATTCTTTAACTTTGCGTTTGAACGAGAATTTTAATCGATTTATAGGATACGTCTGCTAATAACAAAGTTTTTAAATCATCACGACATAGTATAAAACATAGTCGCTTCCGGCTGTCTGATTATCCTTATGTATGTTTAGATCTTTAAAACTACGCAACGGATTTTGATACAGTTTTTTTTAATAAATAGAATGATTCAAGAAGAAGGTTTTAAGCTATAAAACGTACAAGTGTGAAGCCGGGGCGGTTCGCTAGTATTTGATAATTTAACAATTGAGTACACGAATACACACGCGTTACCGCCCTGAATTTATCACCGTATGTACCCATATTTACCTACTATTAAGCACTTCTCTAATAAGTCTCTCGAACACAGCGTTAAGGGTGGTTTTTTTATGATCACTCCTTCGTGATCCGAGAGGGGAACTCCCCCTGCTTCACGGGTTCCCCCTTAATGCGCGAGCGTGATTATACGCGTTTCAAAGACGAAAAGCTTATTACTATTAATTGGCATCTTCTGTTGATTTTTGCAGTAACGAATGTAGAGGGTTTCTTGGAATTAATTGTAAGTGAAAAGTATTGGTGAGTACCTATGTCGTCTGTCTCAGTTTTAGTGTGCGTCCTGAGTGACGGTGTACCGCGCAGGCGGAATGAACGGCGCATTAAATAAATGTTCGAAACGTTTGAATTTTGATATCGACATTATTAAAACCAAAGTAAAATAAACGAAACTCTAAACACGCGCGTACGCGTCAACTTTCCGGCGTGCACTAAGGACAGGTATCGACGGTAAAGCCACTCCGCAATCCGCAATACGCCCGTGCGCCTTCACTCAGGACGCACACTTGGTACTTGATGCTATTAACATTGAAGGTCTTCTTGAAGTATTCAATTACTTTGATTTAATTCTTGTCATAATTATTTGACAGAAAACCGTATTGCTAGACCGTGGTAAGCATTTGGAAATACATTTAATTGAAAGAAAACAGAAGTAAAGTTCGGTCGGCAGATATCTGGCTGTGACTGTGTTGTGTATAACTAATTCTGTAAACAACATAGATACTGCATGACAGCTAAGCCATTTTTTCTACGGGTCACGACACGACGTCGCGACGTAGCAAAATCTGGTGACAACTCCGAGCGAAAATATACACAACTAGCTTTTGCCCGCAGCTTTGCTTGCGTGAAATTTTGAACCCATTAAGTGACGATTTTCCATACAAACTTTCATCCCCTATTTAACTCCCTTAAGGGTTGAATTTCGAGAAATCCTTCCCTATTCCTTGTCTACATTATATAGGGAACCTCTGTGAATAATTTCAGCTTTCTAGGTCCAAGGGTTTGGGCTGGGCGTTGATGAGTCAGTCAGTCAGGACTTTTTATTTTAATAGATAGATAGCCGGGAGCAAATTATAGGATAGTCAGTGGAGTCATAGGAAAAAAATACAGCATTTAAACGAGGTGTTAAAAAATCAACTCTAAGAATTTTATGGGGTTACTCGGTATAGGAAATTGAACAACTTTAGTTCTACAACTTTTCGAAAATCGCGTATTTTTTTATAACTTTCTATGCAAATCAAAAACATATTGTACCTAATTGATTTGTATGGACAGGGGAGCTCGTGGCTAAATAATTACAGCCGCATAGACCGATCTTCCGGGTTAAGCCACGCTTGCCGAGGTTGGTCTGTGGATGGGTGACCATTTACCATAGCGAGTTTCCTCCGTGCCTCGGAAAGCACGTAAAGCCGTTGGTCCCGGCTGTCATTTGTAGATCTTTGACAGTCGTTATTGTTGGTCAGAAGCCAGAAAGTCTGACAACCAGTCTTACCAAGAGTATCGTATTACCCAGTTACTGGGTTGTGGAGGTCTGATAGGCAGTCGCTCCATGTAAAATACTGATATTCAGCTGCATCCGGTTCAACTGGAAGCCGACCCCAACATAGTTGGAAAAAGGCTAGGCAGATGATGATGATGATTTGTATGGACAGGCACAAAAAAAATTGGTGTAGGTAAAACAAAAGTTGTTCAATTTCCGATACCGAGTAACCCCACAAAATACTTAGTTGATTTTTTAACACCTTTTATTCATAAAGCTCAAATAAAGATCTTCGATTCTTAAAAAAACTGCATGCGAACTAGAAAAAGTATATCTCATTTAAAATTCTACAAATGAAACTTCCGTACATCTTTCACGACCGACAGTTTAAAATTAAAAAAAATATTAACACATTCTCGGCAAAGTCTTCATAAGGCATCCAGACAGGTATGCCAAGATTAGACTTCCTTTTTCAAAGTTGAACGAATGGTATTTTAATTATAGTAGCGTTAATTACGAGACAAAGGCTTGGCTAGGGAGCTTGTTCTCTCAAAGAGTAGGTATTTTACTTTTAAACGCGCTTCATTTGTTCTTCGGTCTTGGATATTTTAAGCTGATCTTAGAATTATATGCGCTGACTCAATACTCTGTTATTTTAACGATAGTTTGAGAGGTTTAAACTTTAATGAACCCTATCCGAGACATTGTTTTACAGGTTAAAATTTAGAAGGGTTTTTTGCTTGAGCGATTTTAATTTGTTTTTATTTCGTATTACACAGCATTTTAACTAGCGGAAGGCGTTTCCATCAATTAGTAATACTATAGGGTCCATACATACAAAAAAAAACCCAGAGAAAATAAAAAAAAAATCACAAAAAAATAAAAAAATGCGACGTAAAAGCAACGCTTACTGTACTTGTCTGTCAATGTGGAAAACACGGCAATATAGCATATAACCTATCTACGTTACTATTTTATTTTAAACAGACCGATTTTAATATGTTTATTTTAATCTGTTAATGATGTAGATAACGGGTTTAAGGGAACGCCATTGTTATTTTACATACTGTTTATATAGTTTGTTTGTAAATAAAGGTTTTCAAACATAGATGTTGGCGTGTTATGATAATTAATGGTTTGCTATGAGTGCTGTTGGTATATGAACAAATAAAGAAATATTTATGCTAAGCTGACTGCCTCTTTGGTCTAGCGGTCGCAAGCGCGACTACCGAGCGTGAGGTCCTAGGTTCGATTCCCAGGTCGGACAGTTTCAGAACTGTTAATTTTATATTATGGTAATTATATTACTCTTTTTAGTTTTTTTGAAGTCGGTTTTTACTTTTATTTAAAGTTATTTATTAAATATGTTTTAGTGCCATAAATTACACGGTTTAAGACTCCAGTTTCAGAACTGTTAATTTGATATTATGGTAATTATTTTACTCTTTTTAGTATTTTTGAAGTCGGTTTTTACTTTTATTCAAAGTTACTGATTTACTGTAGTACTAAAAAACATTCGTAGCCAATTCGCACTCAGTTCGGAAGAGATCGGTTTTACGAAGTTTATCAATGCGACTTCTTAGTCGTGTCGTATTGTACCTTGAATTTGAAGTTCCATATTGCAACTGCTGAAATTCCAGGTAAAGCCTAACCCTTGCTCCGTCCTAACCTGCCCAAATTGATTGGTATTCCTACCCACCCTCAAAGATTACACGCCCGTAAAGATATTTACGTAGATAGACTCAATTCAACAAACACAAGGCACTATCAACTACGTTCCGTTGTAGGGATCTCTCAAGTTTTTCCCGCTGTCTAATCGTCCGATCCCGGATAGTGGGGCGCTCGTTAGTATAATGGCTGTATTAATTGCCGCTCGTATTGTTTGCTGTCCCGGGGTAGGGTAGTGACGCGACGGGAATCGGACGGGGCGGCTGACAATCGATTGTTGTAATCGAATAAGATCTGTGATTGGGATCATAGTATCAGTGTCGAGATGTCTGGTATTAATTAGAATGTTGAATTTGTTAATTGGCATGTGTGTGCGGTTTATTAGATTTATCCGCGAATTGGTGAAACTAGAGATCTTACTCATAGAATAGAATATACTTTATTGTACACCAGTAACACAGCTCTTATACAATATCATAAATTGAAGGGTACAATGGCGGTCTTATCGCTGATACGACTTACCTCTATATACAAGCTTAGTTTTAGTATATACTAAACCTGAAACGAAACTAGTTTGTTCAGAATCACTAGGAGAATAGATTGACATATTTTTTACACCATTTTTTTTTTCATATTTTTCTATTTTGTTTCAGTAGGTTTCTACCCATAACAGTTGACGTGAATAGATACCTTAGACTTGAGATGGTCCGCTCGGTCAGTTTCCGTGTATTATACAACCCCTGCATAGCACATCTCAGGCATTTCACATTTTACTAGGGAACTTAACACGACATAAACTAAGGTGTAACTTGGAGATTTATTTAAAAAAACACATATTCAGGCAGTTCTGATGAAAATTTTGTTGGTGTGTCTCGATTTTTGTATATCTATATATATAAAAGAAAGTCGTGTTAGTTACTTCACTTATAACTCAAGAACGGCTGAACCGATTTAGCTGAAAATTGGCAGGGAGGTAGTTTAGAGCCAGGAGAAGGACATAGGATACTTTTTATCCCGTTCGACATCATGTAGGTAGGTAGTAGGTAGGTAGTAGGTAGGTAGTAGGTAGGTAGTAGGTAGGTAGTAGGTAGGTAGTAGGTAGGTAGTAGGTAGGTAGTAGGTAGGTAGTAGGTAGGTAGTAGGTAGGTAGTAGGTAGGTAGTAGGTAGGTAGTAGGTAGGTAGTAGGTAGGTAGTAGGTAGGTAGTAGGTAGGTAGTAGGTAGGTAGTAGGTAGGTAGTAGGTAGGTAGTAGGTAGGTAGTAGGTAGGTAGTAGGTAGGTAGTAGGTAGGTAGTAGGTAGGTAGTAGGTAGGTAGTAGGTAGGTAGTAGGTAGGTAGTAGGTAGGTAGTAGGTAGGTAGTAGGTAGGTAGTAGGTAGGTAGTAGGTAGGTAGTAGGTAGGTAGTAGGTAGGTAGTAGGTAGGTAGTAGGTAGGTAGTAGGTAGGTAGTAGGTAGGTAGTAGGTAGGTAGTAGGTAGGTAGTAGGTAGGTAGTAGGTAGGTAGTAGGTAGGTAGTAGGTAGGTAGTAGGTAGGTAGTAGGTAGGTAGTAGGTAGGTAGTAGGTAGGTAGTAGGTAGGTAGTAGGTAGGTAGTAGGTAGGTAGTAGGTAGGTAGTAGGTAGGTAGTAGGTAGGTAGTAGGTAGGTAGTAGGTAGGTAGTAGGTAGGTAGTAGGTAGGTAGTAGGTAGGTAGTAGGTAGGTAGTAGGTAGGTAGTAGGTAGGTAGTAAGTAGGAAAAAGTGCATTGCAACGCATGCGGGTACAGCTAGTAGGTACTAAAAATAACGTTGTATATACTTATACCTAAATTAAACTATAAAATAAATTTTTTTTAACTAATTTCTAAGAATAAATATTATAACATTATTATTAAGCACATTTTAAGCCCACACTTATGATACCTATATATACTATACCTTGTAATTGTAATAGTGATATTTGTTAAACAAAATAGTTTTTTATTTTATTTATTTCATTTTAATATTTAAATTGTTAATAATTGTGGAAAACTAGAATAAAGTTTCCTGCGGGACAGGCCTAGCCTAGTGCAGGAAATCTTTGCTAATATTATCAACATGCTCTCAACTATAGTAATAAATTAAATATTACAACCCTAGTTTTAACCCTGTAAAAGAACATGTAAAACATCTGACAATAAAGAATTTATTATTATTATTATTATTTAAAATCTATTTGATTATTATCAAACTGCCTCGTTGGTCTGGTGAGGTCCTGGGTTCGATCACCAGGTCAGGAGTTTCTTAATAGCAGCCCGAATTCTGGATTTGCGCCCGGTTGATGGCATTAAGCTCAACCCTATTGCACAGGACTCAAACATAACGGTGAATTGAGGGTACCTATACGATACACCTCTGCCCAACTCTTCGGGGATTACAAGCGTGATGTTATGTTACGTTAATTATCAAAGTTAACAATCAAGTGCGTTCTAGTCGCAAACATGGCACGGATCGATGACAGAGTAAAGATTAACGAGTCCCGGGAAAAATCGAGAAATATTTACAGTCGATCCAAGGTTAATTTCAAATATATCCTACCTAAAATTCGGATTCAAAATAACAACATCACATAGTCCACCCATAAGATTACTTCATATAATCCTGTCACGTATAGGATACTAGGGATCGCTCGCGGCTTCGCCCGCGTGGATGTCGTTTATCGCGTATTTCACGTCCTAAATCCTTCTGCGGGTTCCAGACTATCTCTGTACCAAGTTTCATCAAAATCGATTCAGTAGTTTAGTCGTGATTAGGTAACATACAGACAGAGTTAAAGCTCATTTACACGGAGATAGTTTCTCGAAGCGAGACTCGTTCTATCTTTGTCGTTCTCTACGATGAAAACAGAGATAACATGAGACTCGCTTCGGGAAACTATCCCCGTGTAAATGAGCCTTCACTTTCACATTTATAAAGGGTCAATAAACACTAAAAACATCTCTTAAGGGGTTATTGTACTCATCATTATGAACAACTTTTACTATGGGACCAAAACTGGAATCGCGAAAAAAGCTTTTTCCATACATTTTGACGAGTTATGCGAACATCATAAATGTAAGGAACAGCTGTTTTCTTTTCGCGATTTCGTTTTGGTCACATAGTAAAAGTTGTTCATAATGATGAGTATAATGAGTTCAGAGGTTGTTAGTGTTTTACCAATTACCCTGTAATATTAGTACGGATTAGTAAGGATCGAAATCTCATCGAACGCTATCCCATCCCTATGTCACCGAACTACGGGCTAGGGATTAACGAGTCCCGCGCTACCCCGGGCAAAGTTGAGAGATATCTACAAACGGTCCCGGGCTGATTTGTTTGTCTTGTTACGCGTCTATTAAGTTAAGAACAGTTATTTCGATAGTTTATATTTGTTCGGAGTCTTTATTGCATTTCGTTTTCGCTTTGTTCTCTTACGATCGGCGGGCATTAGTTGCAGTTAGCAAATTGTATTTTATTTCATTAGTTTTTGCTTGTTAAGGCGTTAGTAACATTGTTCAGTGAAACCTGGTTAACTGGGATCTCAAACGACCTAGATTTTTTATCACTCACAGACGCTTTTCATTTACCCAGTTTAGCCAAATAGGCAGGTTAACATGACAGTTGTCTTGTTTATAGAGGGTCCCACTATGAGAGGTTGAAATGTACCATTTAATACATATAGAGGTGGAAATGTTTGTAAAAGAAATGCATATTTTATAAATTGCACAATTAAATGGAAATGGTAGAAATTAGACTGTAAATAAGCGTGTCATAACTTGTCTTAACCTGATAAAATGTCTTACTTAAACGGTTTATTGAGCTACGAAGCCCCAATTACATAGGGTGACTGGTAATTAGTGGTCAATACTTTAACACATGATTGTACTCATGATAACAAACAACTTTCCCAAAGAAAAATTCTTTTTACTTTATTTTTTTCATTTAATATTTATTAGTAAACCGTTACGGAATGGACGTAGCTCGAAATACGTTTTTTTGTTTGTTTTATAAATAATGTTTTTCTACCAGCGCTGATCGGAGCAGGTCGGAACTAGTCGGCGACGATTGGAGCTTGTCAGCGCTGGTTTGCCCCATAGTATAGAAACTACATGCGCTGACTAACTGCGCGGACTAGCACCGACAAACGCTGGCAGATCGGCGCTGGCAACCCGCTTTCTACGTGTATTATACGCAATTACAAACGCCACAACAATGCATTACCCTCAAAATTTCTATGGCAGGATAACACCATAATACATTATTCCCTTCGACATCCAGATGAGAATGGAAATTCCTCTTATACATCTATTTTATCACAGTATTACGTCAATAAGGGGCGATACACAAGCCGTAAGGGATAAAAAATGAGAAAGACAAAATGTGTTTATTTATGTACGTGTAACGGTGCCAATAAAAGTAATAAGAATAATGGGTATATATCTGCCATCCCTTTGTGCCCTAAGGGGATATATAGAGGCTTAAACGGTAAAACAACGAGTGTTACAATTCTCATATAAAAGGAATTGAAGATGAATTTATAAATGCCCTTTCTGTGTATATTCTGTATCTGCAATACAAGGTAAAATAATAACAATCAATCAAAACTCATTTATTATTTGAGGCATTCCATTAATTTCAAAAATTTTAAGAGCGCCCATTCGAATAGCACCAATAGGAATAGGAATGCTATTGGTGCAATACGAATTTGTGCTCTTTTAATTGGTGCGCTAAATGGAATGCCTCAAATAAAATAAATAAATGTTTTTTTATTGATTTTGATTATTTGTTTAATGCCTCATTTATTTAAATTGGACTGACAAACAGTACTTTTTAAACGTCAAAATAACAACAGACAGTCACCTAATTCGCCCACTTTCACCGGTTCCTTGTGTCTATGTTGAGAAGAAGAAACGGTGTAACGAACTCCCCAGCAATACGAATCTGTGTCTTAGATGAATGTTTAAATTAAATCACAATTTTCTCACACAACTTTGCTTGGAGTTTTATAATATACTTTGATAATTTTGATACGCAATGAACGTAGAACCACAGAATAAATAGTACAAGGTAGAACCTCCTTAAGTGTGCGTCCTGAGTGACGGCGTACCGCGCAGCTGGAATGAACGGCGTGTTCGAAACGTTTGAACGTGTCCAGAGTGCGAGCGGGCGTGCACATATAACGGTGCATTCTACTGGCGGATGCGCTCATCAATACGCGTATTTTGATTTTTACTCGCGGATAGTGAAGTGAAATGTCGCAAATTAAGAATGAAGACTTTCCTGCTGCATATTTTATCACAGCAGTGATGGAAAAGCCTTTCATTTGAATGTCCAGGCACCCTGACCATAAAAATAAAAGGCTCGAAATAAAATATATTCTAAACTAAAATTATTGTAAAGTAATTTATTTTAACATACTTTATATTTCAATCACCATTACCTTTGCCTATACCTTACCGTTTCTTTTTTCTGTAGATACAATTTCGTGCTCTTTTTTTTCACACAAAAATATATCATCGGTAAAGAAACTGCTTTTTTCTAAATATTGCAAACGTTTGAGTTTTTATATCGACATTATTAAAACCAAAGTAAAATAAACACAACACTAAATACGAGCGCACGCGTCAAGTTTCTCGCGTTCACTAAGGACAGGTAATAGGTATCGATCCGTAATATACGATAATCCGCTCCGCAATCCGTCATACGCGGTGCGCCGTCACTCAGGACGCACACTAAGGTTGTACGTTCATTGCGTATCATCATTATCGTCGTTCCCTTTGCTTGTTAGCGCGAGACAAAAAGGCAATTCAGCAAAACTCCCGCTAGAAATAATTCTCCTAAAAATAATCATCCGTCAGCTATAATCTTTTTAGACATTCTTGACCATTCAAAACGGCATAAATTAAAATGCCGGGACCCTCTTCTTTCTATTAATAAAGGTCAACGTTATTAGGGACAAAGTGCGCACTCAACGATTTTTAATTTAATGACTTTTTCGCACTCAGAGACGGACATTTCAAGTGACGAATTAAAATCGTCGAGTGTGATTTGCTTCGGTACTTTCTATTTTGATTTCATAATGATGGGTCCAGTCGTAGATATTTATTTATATTGGAATTAATTATCATTCTATTTAAAGCAAAGCTCGTGACGCGAACGCTAATGATCATTCGATCAACCCACGCAAAACAAATATTCTTTTTGCAATTTATCAACAAAAAATATATTAAGTAACATAATTACTATGTGACAATATCATAAGATTCACCAAAACGGTAGTATCTATTAATTATAGGTTATCGTAAAAAAATTGGAACCTCCTACAAACTGGGTAACGTTAGTAAAATTATCCATATTCATATCAAAACTTGTCCAGTAACTGGGTTGCAGAGGTCTGATGGCAGTCGCTTCGTGTAAAATACTGGTCGCATCAGCGGTGGGAGCACGCAACTTTTTATCGAGTCGATTCGAGAAATATATCTATTCTAAACGTCAAATTTGAAATAAGATATAGTTAAGACGACAACTATTGTCGAAATTCATCTATTCTAAACGTCTTTGACATAAGATATAAAGACGACAACTATTGTCGAAATTTATCTATTCTAAACGTCAAATTTGAAATAAGATATAGATAAGACTTGTGTACCACCTATGTACATAAAGTTTAAATAAGTAGACAATAGTTGTCGTCTTATCTATATCTTATGTCAAATTTGACGTTTAGAATAGAAAAATTTCTCGAATCGACTCGACAAAAAGATCCGTGCTCGCACCGCAGGTTAGACTGGAATCTGACCCAACATTGATGGAAAAAGACTAGGCAGAAATTCATATCAAAACTTGGCTTATGAGCAAATAATATCTATAATACGATAAAAAATGTTATATCAAGACTTATAAGAAATAACCATCAAGGGTAAAATACGGTCCTAAATCATATACAGTCATTAAACTGTATTCCCAAACCAACTGTTTACATTAAACTTCAAAAAAAGAAAACAAGTTGTTTTTTCTACTACCAACATTATGCAGATTCGTCCTCCCAAATTACTTATTTTAAGCAATAAACGGCTGGGACGTCGTATAAAAATCTTCGCCCGAACCGACTTCAAAAGTTTGGTCCAAGTAATAAACTTTCGGCCGCCGCGGGCTGGGCTTAATGTGCCAACTTTTTTTTTAGGATGTGACAATATGTTCTGAACGTGGAGAAATGAGTTCGAGGAGTGTAATCACGGACGGGTATTAGTAAATTTTCTTGGAGAAAAATGAAATAGGGTAGATATTTAGGATTTTTGGAATCAGTGTGAGATTTTTGTTGAAATGATCGTATTTTTTATGAAGATACAGAAAAATGGTGAATGATGCGATTAAAACATCAACTAAACTAGCGCTTTTAGTTTGTCTGTGTTTTCTTTATTATCAAAGTAATACTTGTTTGTCTTGATGGAGCTGTCCTACGTAACATTACAACATCCACAAGACCACCAAAGAACCAATTTTTACATGGTCACTCGAGCCGGATGTATTAACTAATTGAAAACCAGTTTCAGAGACACAACAGATGAACAATAGACTAGAACATTAGCTGTTAATTATTTTCCACTGAACCGAAAACACAATACCCAATAGTTTGACCTCAATCTCAACAACTGCTGCTAAACATAATAAATTCCGCTGCCGTCTTTAACTCGCGCCACCCAATGTTCCAAAGGGCGGGACAGTGATAATGGTTATGGTTAAAGTTCGTCGTTCCAACTGTAGTAGGTATTCTGTGGCGTATAGCTAAGACGATGGCGGACTGCGATTTGTATCGAATGAGAGGCAGCAGACAGGGGTAAGACAGAAGTACCAGAGTCTGGAATAGTTATACTACGGATACAGTCAATTCTACGGCGTATCCGATGGTAAGTGGTTACCGCCGCCTATAAGAAACTACAACTCCAAGACGATTGCTGACGTGTTGATAACCATAAGGTCAATCAGACTGTACTAGCTGGTGCGGGGGCGGGCGCGGGCGCTTGAGTCTTGGCGTCTGCGTGTTCACAATAGTGCCGAACAAGCTATCGTACGACGCTTCGGCGGCTGAATTTAGAACCACACGCGCAGTCACCTAACAGACGCTTTATCACTGTGAACGGCACGGGCGGACTGAGTCATTAGAAACACCCGCGTCACCCGCAACCGCGCCCGCCTCATGCAGACGCGCGGCTCGCGGAAGCACTGTCAATGCAACTGGCGTCTACATACATTTTGATTTACACGCGCCCGCGCTAGCACCCGCGCCCGCCTCCACTCTGAAAGTGGTCTTAGAGACAAAATTGAAATGTCTCTTGTGCCTGTAATTTCATCGGCACCTTTCAAACTGGAACACAGCGATGTTTCTTGGCGGCAGAACTAGGTATGGTGGTAAATAGTACTTCCCCAGATGAACTCATTCATAAGGACCTCTACTGCTGTTACAACTCATACTTATGAGTTTCGCTAATCGAATTACAAAAATATATTCAAGTAAAACTATTACTGTGGCTGTCTATGGAGTCATCACTGATAGTGGTGAAACTACTTACAGCCATGGCATACGAAGAGAGCGATGGATGTTGTGGAATCAATGCAGTCATTCAAAATCGGGCTGCAAAAATTTATAAGTAGTGACGTACTTAGTAGTAAGCGGTATTCCTAGGACGCTTCCCATCCCTAACGGCTCATGCACATCACTGAGGCGCTGTCAACTGGCAGTGACACACGAAAGACGTGACGCGGTCGCTTCCCGCTGTAATGTATGCTAAAATACTGAGTGCTGTGCAATTCATGCCTTAACAATTGTAGGTTTTGCGAGTAAACTTTTCATTACATTACAATAATACTCATTTTTCAAACAATTGCCTTTCCTAGTCAAACCATACTGATTAAGATATTATATTAAATCAATTTATATCTTGTAACTTACCCTAAAACATTGTACAAGTGATTCTACTGTTCTTCACCTCTACAACGCCAAAGTTTCAAACATTTGATGTTATCGACGGCGACGATTTGCGAGTTTTCACATCTTAAGGCAGTTTTTGTTTCAGTACAATTTGTTATGCTAAGGGATTAGAAGACAAAGGGACGGGTATTTCAACAAACTTCTGTATCGCACACAGAACTGTCTATTTATTATGTTAATGTATTCAGTACTTTACTTTTTATATGTTGATTTGGGAAAGAAAGGACGCTAAGTTTACCCGATTATTTTTATCACGCGACCGTTTAAAACGATACTTTGGCTTACGATATCTCTGCTGAGGTTGTGGTAAATACAAAAGCGAATCCCGTGATCTTGGATATAGGACCTCGTAGGAACACGGTGGAGGTTTTTGGTGGTATAAGTCTGACATAACCGTCCGCTTTCCAAGGTGGACAAACATCTATGGGTTAGCGCACACCGATGGAGTGGTGGCGAAGCGACTAATTTAGTCACAATTGGAATTCAACTTAATTTACTTCGGCATACAACTGGAATTGGAATAGTGAAATTAAATCAAACTGGGAGGATCAAACCGTCGCTAAGAGCGGCTGAGCGGCCACAAGCGTCGAAAAGAGCCGATACGAGCCTAGTGGACATAATCGCGTCGAAGCCGCGGGACGCTCGGTGTGCCTTGCAACCAGCGCACTCTTCACCGCCACACCGTCAGTATAAGCTAACCTTAAGGCATTCTACAAGGTTAGTCAGAAAGGGGGACTAATCCGAAAGGGTGTTAAAGTACCCATAATAATGAGTAACCTTTGTTCTACCACTTTCTCCAAAAGTCAATAGTTTAAGAGAAATAGCTGTTCAAAAATTACATAAAAAATATGCTAAAATCTATCTATCCTCAGCTGTGTTTACATTTTAAGTCATATTTGGGGTCACGAATTAGAAGCTCCATTTTCTGAATTCGTAACTAAAGAAGGGACGAAGAATTGTTGAAAAAACTAAAATAAAAATTAATTTACATGGAAATAAAAATTATCAAATTTTGAAATTTTTACATTTGCTTTAAGACAGTCATCAGTGATACTTTTAGTGGCCTGCGGATTATAGTACTCCCTTTCCGACTAGCCTTGTATAAGGTGAATTCGATCAATAATCCCTAAGACAAGGTGACCTTATAACCGGGGACAAAAAGGCGTAATATGACGTCAGCGCATGCCGCACTCATTGCAATAAGATATCATTACACTTGGATTAGAATGACAAGCATTTCTCATGAAAAATTACTATAATAATAGTGATAAAACCACATTCGTACAATTTTTATTACATTTCTAGACGAAAACGAATGATCCCGTCTCAGAATTCTCGCTAAAGCCATCACAATTCTGACGTAACCACTTTTTCTTCAAATCAAAGTGCGTAATAGTAAATCCGAGAGATTTTATCGTTTCACAGACGCAATTAACGAACTTTTCTTCACAAAACGTTCGTTTTTAGATAAAAATCCTTTCTCAATGTTCTTTTATAAGGCTAATCAGATTGTTACAAGTTTTTATCGTGGGACTTTAGCCTAACTGTGTTGGTACTCTAACAATTGACCGTTTTGTTTCAAACTTGCTCCATAAACGCGGACGATTGCATTTGTCATTGTTATTGCTGTTATTGTGTTTGTTTGTTTATTTGTTTTTATCTTGTTTCTATGGTAATTTGTTGCTATTGGATAAAGATGTAACAATCTAGGTATACTAAAATTCAGTCTAGAATTTTCTCCTATTTCAAAGTTTTATAGGCTTACTTTAAAGTGAGCATCAATTTCGTTAATTTGTTGTCTGGTCTCAAGAAAAGCAAGTGCGAGTCGGACTCGCTCACGATGGGTTCCGTACCATTATCTATGAAAACGGCAAAAAAATCACGTTTTTTGTATGGGGTGTACTACGCCATATCGAATGCCAAAACATCGAATACCAATTGATCGAACACTATAAATCGAATGTTGAAATAGTCGAACGTTCATTTCATCGAATGGTTAATAAATCGAACATTCAATAAATCGAACACTCAATACATCGAGTGTTCAAAATATAGAATGTTTGTTTGATCGAACGTTCAAATTATCGAATGTTTGTTTCACTGAACGTTCATCGTATCGCATATTCATTAAATCGAAATATTAACATACTGATTACTTATTATATTGAATATTTAAAAACACTTGCATGGGTTTGAACCCACAACCCGGTGCATATAACAAGTGGGTCTGTAACCTCACAAACAAAAAAAAAAAAGATAAAGCTGTGTTTTTCTTCGACATAGCCGTAATTTTTGTATACTAATATTCAATATAATAAGTAGTCAGTATGTTAATATTTCGATATAATGAATGTGTGATGCGTTGAACGTTCAATGAAACAAACATTCTATATTTTGAACACTCGATGTATTGAGTGTTCGATTTATTGAATGTTCGATTTATTAACCATTCGATGAAATGAACGTTCGACTATTTGAACATTCGATTTATAGTGTTCGATCAATTGATATTCGATGTTTTGGCATTCGATATGGCGTAGTACACCCTTTTGTATGAGAGCCCCCTTATATATTTAGGTACTTTATTCTGTTTTTTTTAGGATTTATTGTTATAGCGGCAACAGAAATACATCATCTGTGAAGATTTCAACTGTCCAATTATCACGGTTCATGAGATACAGCCTCGTGACAGACGGATATATGGACGGACAGCGGAGTCTTAGTAATAGGGTCTCGTTTTACCCTTTGGGTACGGAACCCTAATGACCTTTTTCTGATCATATACAAGGTTATTCGGAAAGGGAATACTAATTCCCGGGCCACTTAAAGTATCACTGATGATAACTGTTTTAAAGAAAGTGTTAAAATTTTAATGTTGGATCATTTTGTTTCTATTGAATATTATTTGTGACAAAAATTGAAAGGAGAATGCTTCGGTTGTTTGGGCATGTTGAAAGATTGAGTGAACGGCGATTAACAAAAAGAATAATTTATAAGGCGAATGTCAGTGGAAACGCCAGTAGAGGACGCCCTAGAAGGACATACATTGATGTTATTGGTGATGTTCTTCAAAAAGGACAGGTGCGTAGTACTTTCAACCGGCGTGCGTGTATGACAAGATGTATGACCGTGGACGAAGCGAAAGGAGTATGTAAGGATCGTAGCATGAGGCGTTCTACAGTTTCTGCCTACCCCCATGGGAAAAAGGCGTGTGTTTATGTATGTATGTATGAATATTGTTTTTATATTGGTTTCTTCAAAAAATCTTTATCCTTGCTTTAGTTACGAATTCAGAAAATGGAGCTTCTAATCCGTGACTTTCAAATATGATCTAAAATGTAAACACAGCTGAGGACAGATAGATTTTAGTGTATTTTTTATGAAATCTTTGAACAGCTATTTCTCTTAAAATATTGATTGTTGAAGAAAGTTGTAGAACAAAAGTTATTCATTATTATGGGTACTTTAACACCCTTTCCGATTAACCTTGTATAGGTAGGTATACAAGTATACAATCATATAGTGGAATAATAACAAACGCTTACTAAATTATTATTACACAATCACCATAAAAACGAAAAAAGAAAAACAATAAAGCCAAATGGACGTGCATTTTTGATATTAAAGCCCAAAATATAGCTGCATATTTGATACAAAGGCCGGTAAATGGCTGTAAATTCGTTAAAAAGCATAAAACACAGTATAAAATGTAACCTACTCGACGCAAGCCTTACGGCATTTAATCCCCACGTCAGAATAAGGCCGCGTCAGGACTGGGCGTGATTTACACGCGACATGAGCGCGACAAACGCGACAGCTCTACCCACAGACGCGACGCGACGTACGAGTTCAAAGCGAGCCTCAAGCGACTGACACCAGCGTTGCGCTTACTGAAAATATACGCAGGAATTTAAATTATTTTGGAGTTTGGAGTTGTTAGGTTTTTCTTTACCTTTTGGGAAATAAAGGTAGACTAGGATTGGCTGTTGATTGTTATTGAATGGGATTTATGTGATGATTAATTCGTTTTCTGTCTAGAATGTGAACAGTGTGTCCGGCCATGGACCAGTGACATTCTAGGTACTTATATAGCAACTATTCTAGTACACAAACATACTACACAATAGGGTCCAATCCACTTCCCCGCTATTTTGCAGCCGTTTTGCTTTTTTGTTGAGATATAGTCCACAACTGTACGTATTTATGTGAACCCATTGTATCGTAATGTAAATTATAGACAATATTGTTGTCCTCCGAATAAGCCTACTTTTATCTCAGTAGAATTAAAACTTGGAGAGATATGACTTTTTTTGTACACACGTACAGAATATCTCAACAAAAAAATGGAAGTGGATTGGACCCAAGTGTATAGTGTATTTGTGTACTAGAATAGTTGTTATATAAGTACCTAGAATATCGCTAGTCCATGACCGGACACATTGTATAATAGCGTTTTTATGTTGTATACATAATCAGCCTACATTTCCCCACTGCTGGGCATTGGTCTTTTCTCAGAATAAGGTATAAAGGTACCCTATGTCCGTTTCTGCACACCTGACAACGTAAAAATGCAACATTCAGGATGATCGGTTCAGTGGTTTCGGCGTGAAAAGGTAACAAACAAACAAACTTAAACGTATAGATTAAAGTTCTAGTGTAAATCAAGCTTTACCTGTAACATAAACTTCGGTTTATAAAATATTTCATAAAGCTCAACCTGAACAACATTCTAAATTAAAAGCCAAACAGAAGTAGGTACCTACCTAACTGAAAAGAAGCCATTTTTCAATATTTGATTTACTAAAATGTCAGTTTAATTAACGGACCTAATCTTTATAGGCAGACATTGGTAGGGATTCTTAGAAAAGTTTTTCTGAAGTGTAATTATATTTAAAAGAACTTTTTTCTATTTCAATTTACCGTAGACGAATACTTTTTAATGTGGACGTACTGAAAATGTTGGGATTAAAAATATATTTGAAATTTTATTAGTAAAATTACTTACGTAAGTTTATAAGCTTATAATCACTTAATTCTTACTACTTTGAGATATTTAATCGAAGATTCGAGTAGTACCTACAGCCAGCATCAAATATATCGGGACCAACAGACTATTCATAATAACTTAAACAACTAAGGGCCAGTTTTTCAATCGTCAAATAACTTTTATCTGAGGAATAAATTTGACATTGTGACATACTATCCATACAAAACATCAAGCTTATATTCCTCAAATATACTCGTAAGGTAATCTGACGATTGAAAAATCGGCCCAAAATAAATTAAATTTTATCTCAGTGGGATAAAATTCTGTGTACTGTGTTTATTCTGAAACACACCTTCTATGATTGAGATGTAGTTTAATTTTCTTAGATCATTTTGAACAATCTGTTCGTCCCCATAGATTTGATGCTGACTGTACATTGACTGTACTATCCTTACAAAACATCAAGCTTATATTCCTCAAATATAAGGTAATCTGACGATTGAAAAATCGGCCCAAAATAAACTAAACTTTATCTCAATGGGATAAAATTCTGTGTACTGTGTTTATTCTGAAACACACCTTATATGATTGAGATGTAGTTTAATTTTCTTAGATCATTTTGAACAATCTGTTCGTCCCCATAGATTTGATGCTGACTGTACATTACCAAAAAGTTAATGCTACAGAAAAAAAAATCCCCTTTTGGCATGTGGTATACAAAAAAATTTTTACTACTTACTCCAACCGGGTGGTTCCCCCTTGTTCGATGGAACATGACGTCAACGGACAATATGAGTCTCTTTTTTACTCATTCCTTCCATAGAACTGCATACTAGCACTTCATCCGACTTCACTTTTCAGTGACGTCATGGAAAAAATGGGAATCGTAATTTTTCCCAAATTGTTCTACAAGTTTGACACAAAGATCCGACTATTTGTGAGTGATATCTACGTTTCTAAAATATATACAGCATGTAAGGGTAAACACCGTTATCACTCAAACCATGGGTAGTTGACTTAAATATAAAAATATAGGACCGAGTAAAAAATAAATAAAAATATACGCGCTAGAAATGAGCGGCGCGGCGGCGCTATGACGCCGCGTACCTACACACACTCGCTAACGAGACTGCTGACTGACTGGGGAAGCAAACTGTGCGGGGCCGTGCGATAGGCCACGCGGCGAGTTCCCCGCGTCCCCTCCCGTAGCTTGTTGCCCCCGCACATAGGGCGAAATGCTTTTGAGGAAAAATTAAAATTTTATAAAAAAAAAAGTTTTTATTTTTCATTGATTTTACGCTCTATAAATGAAACCAAACCACTGGTTTCAAGGATAACGGTGATTACCCTTACAGCCTGTATTTACACCATGTTCTGTAAAACGAACGGGAATTAAAATATCATATGTTCCAAGGTGCCGTGTGGTGCTGAACGTAAAGAATAGCACTACCCGATCTCTTTTCATGGGTGTCATAAAAGGCGACTAAGGGATTCACTAAAGGATGGGCAGCAGCGTTCTCGGAGTATTTTAACAACCATACTGCGATCGCCAACCCGTCTGCCAAGCGTGGCGATTATGGCAACCCCCTCCCCCTATTGTGGGAGGCCTATGTCCAGCAGTGGACGTCTTTCGGCTGAATAATGATGATAATGATGTTTCAAGGAATAAAACATGAAAAAATTGTGTAATTTTGTCCGATGACGTCATGTTCATAGAGTAAATGGGAACCCCGTGCTGGCTACACAACTGTTTCCTTTAGACTCATTTCTCTTGAATAATACCATAAGAAAACTGGCACAAAACAAAAGTACAACTGAATTTAAAAAAAGAATACACCGTCTTTATTTTAAAACGGAGCCAATTAACACAGCCGCAAGCCAATGAGCGCTTTGTAAAAACGACTTTTTATAGTCAAGATAGTACTAAAGAACCTGAAAGAACTGGCTTCTTTTTTTAACTACCCACTTGAAAAGTTCACAGCGCACAGCACAAACTCTTTGCTCCACAATTGACAAGTTTGCTTTACTTTTTTTTTAAGTGATTATGGACTTAAACGGGAGCTTCGGTTCGAAGAAAACGTTTAGGTTTTTCTAGGTTTTTGTTTGTGGATTTTCTGTTATTGGTAGAATCTTTGAAGGCAAACATGTTGTACTTAGACGATTTAATTCTCAGTAACTAGACATGTATATCCCAAAATGCGTTGAGATAATTATAATTACAACGAATAATAATTCTTAATCCTCATCGACCAGCGGTTTTTTTTTATTTAGTGGTATGCTCGCGTTCGACCACTATATCTCGCCTGATGGCAAGCAATGATGTGGTCGACGGTGAAACCGTCGACGACGTTTGCCTAAAAGTAACCTATTCATTCTTGACTTACATGGAAGCGGGCACTGTGTCCTCTTAAAATACAACCCTAGAACCCTCCCTGTGCAATGCCTGTTAGGGCACATCCCTGGGGAGATTGTAAAGGGTGTAAAGAGGTCTCCCCTGAGCCTCGTTGTGCACGGCAGCACGTGATCACTGTGCCACCGTCTTCTCTGAAGTCAATCAATGGGCGAACTGAGTTCCCTCTCTGAGAACTGGAAGGAAAGAGTGCACTATTCTCTGTCGAGAAATACAAGGAAATCGTCACCCTCTGCGCTAACTGTCGTAACTAGCAATTGATAATTTTTCAGAGAAATTCTCACAGAGTGACATATCTGCTTCAAATGAATAGAAATAAATAAATAGATACCTTAGGGCTTTAGGGCAACTACTAACGAAGTCAAGTAGGCCAAGAGCAATATAAAAAGTTATTAATTCAATAATAAAGCTACAGCTAACTCAACTACTGAAAAATTATCAATTGCTAAGACAGCGCGGAGGGTGACGGAATTAGCTGTAAGCAAGGTAAGCTTTCTTCTCAAAATCCACGGAAGTGTATTACAAAATATGTATCAATTATTTATGAACGTACCCCAGCAGCCATCGATCGCGTACTATTGTTGGTACACATAACTCGTTGTTTCGTCGGTGAGAGTAGACAAAACAACGATTAATATTGCCGTTAAACTAACGACAGGCCATTTGTTACGGCAATATTACGGAACTGAGGCGGTGCATAGTTACAAACCGAGCAGATGTATGTGAGCACAAAAGTGTTTTGAACAATAAACGGTTATGATTAAATTTTTCTGTTCATTGATTCTTTTTTATTTGAGGTTTTAGAGCCCCTGCAGACCACAGACTTTCTATCGGCCTATAGTTTGGTCGGTTTCTTAATCAATATGAAGATGAACTTTTTTGTCGG
The DNA here is from genome assembly GCA_905220435.1 of Amphipyra tragopoginis. NCBI lineage: Eukaryota > Metazoa > Arthropoda > Insecta > Lepidoptera > Noctuidae > Amphipyra > Amphipyra tragopoginis. Next base: position 24,590,126 of record HG991995.1, on the reverse strand, counting down.
CCGATACCGAAACGTAATGTGAGCGCACTTACTTGCATACGTCTTCATATTGATTAAGAAACCGACCAAACTATCGGTCGTTAGAAAGGCTGTGGTCTGCGGGGGCTCTTACTCTTATTGCGGACTGTCATATTCTGTACATTATTAGTTTTATTTGCGTTATGTCTATCATAAACCGTTACAATACATGTAATTATATTCTTTTGCAACAATATTGTCGGGTTTAGAAAACATTATTCATTGTTTTTAAGAGAACTTCGAATTCATTTGGACTATAGCTGCGTTTTAGATTAAAACATCTATGAACAATACTGCCATTTCATGCAGAAGCCACAAGAAGTCTCAAAAAAATTGCCTCCATACTTTTTAACTCATCATATACTTCAATTTATATCCATAAAGTACATATTCCTTGATCAATAAACGTATACTGAATGATGAATGGATTACAAATTCATTGTAAAAGTAATAATGTTTCTCATCAAATAACTTGATTTAGCACACGAGGTTGTCGACATGTGGGATGTTGACTCAGCAGTCATTGTGCCGATAGTCGTTACAGCCAATGACCTAATAGCCAAGAGCCTCGACCAACAGCTAATGAGGCTCGCGTTAGGCAGCTGGATCAAGTGTTTGATTCAGGAAGCGGTACTTCCGGACACGGCGCGTATTGTTAGGAAGTTCCTCTCTCTGGAGCCCTGACCGCCGGGTAGCTTGGACCTTGTTCCCGATACCGGTGGGCTACTATTTTTTATATTTTAAAATATGTATTGTTTTTATTTTTATAACATATTTATTTAAAAATATAATTTAAAAAGTATTTACAATGAATAAACGGAATCTAATGTGTCTCAAATAAATAGATTCAACAAATACGATTGTCGGCGACAGTACTCCCTAACAAATGATTTAGCCACGTACGTCTTTGCGTCCACGAATCATATCTTGCCGTATTTACATTTGGTTTCTTCAACCGCAACCATTATGATTTATTTACGTGAAACAGAGGATCGTTTGTATTCCGGTATACAGGATGTTTGGCGACGGTAGATTAGTTTTTGCACAACAACGATGGGCAGAGGAAAGGATAGTTAGTCATTTTAGTGGTTTCTTACAATAAATGGGCGGGGAGAAAACTTGTTTACATTTTTTATGTATAATCCGTAGCAAACAATCCGACAGCTCACCTGATGGTGTGTGGTGATGGTGTTAGTTGTTACCGCCGCATATACAAGGTTAGTCGGAATGGGGGTACTACTAATCCGCAGGCCACTTAAAGTATCACTGATGATGGTTTTACAGCAAATGTTTAAATTTCCATGTAAAATTATTATTATTTTAGTTTTTTTTTAATCCTTCATCCCCGCTTTAGTTAGCATCAGAAAATCAATCTTCTTATTTGTGACTCCAAATATGACCTAAAATGTAAACACAGCTGATCATAGCTGAGGATACATAGACTTCAGCATATTTTTTAAATTTTTGAACAGGTCTTAAACTATTTACTGGGGAAAAATTGTAGAATAAAAGCACCCCATACCCTTCAAACAGGAACACAGCAGTGGTGCTTAGCGGCAGAAATAGATATGGAGATAGTACTTCCCGGATGAACTCTGTTACAAGAAGCTACTACACTTATTACATACCATCACGCCTGTATTCCCCAAAGGGTCGGGCAGAGGTGTATTAGTACACCCACATTTCGCCGTTATGTTTAAGTCCCAGGTAATAGGGGGCGAGCCTATTGCCATCAACTGGGCACAAATCCAGACTCCGGGCTGTTACTGAGAAATTCCGCATGGAAAAACCCAATAACACTTTGCACGACCTGGGGATCGAAAACAAGACCTCACGCATAGCAGTCGCGTTTGCGACCACTAGATCAATGAGGCAATTACTTTTACACTACTACACTTATGTACTCTATTTCCTACATCACTCACACATTACTTCCCCTTACACACACACATCTCCTCAACACAGCAATATTTCCTTGCACTAATGACTCTCCACAACACAGTTCTATTCGTAATTTATATTACTCGTATTATTGTCAAAATACTTCCAAAAGCCTGATCGGGGCGGAGACCTGGTGTCCTGAAACACAGGCTTTTGCCTAGCTTAGGCACCAGTCTCCCACAATATTTTAATGTTAAAATTATTAGTATTCATCATCATCTGCCTAGCCTTTTCCCAACTATGTTGGGGTCGGCTTCCAGTCGAACCGGATGCAGCTGAATATCAGTATTTTACATGGAGCGACTGCCTATCAGACCTCCACAACCCAGTAACTGGGTAATACGATACTCTTGGTAAGACTGGTTGTCAGACTTTCTGGCTTCTGACCAACAGTAACGACTGTCAAAGATCTACAAATGACAGCCGGGACCAACGGCTTTACGTGCTTTCCGAGGCACGGAGGAAACTCGCGTGGCTTAACCCGGAAGATCGGTCTATGCGGCTGTAATTATTTAGCCACGTTAAAATTATTAGTATTACTAAGCAATAATGTACTTGTCATTGTAAAAATATTGTGGTGAGAAATAAATGATTTATTATAAAAAAAAAATCCTGTAATTTTGTAAGCTGGTACTGAATTAGGTTTTCTGTGTTCATCACAGAGTTTGTAGGTTTTTTATGATTCTAATATTAAATCAGAGATACCAGTTAAACGTTTGACACGTTTGGTGCAGTGGCTAAGCGATTGGCTTCTGCGTTACGGGTCGTGGGTTCGATTACCGCGCGAAACAAAAAATTGTATGGCCTACAGATAGTTGTTCCAGGTCTGGGCGTTTGTGCATATGAAGTGTCTGTAAACGACTGTATTACTGAACTTCGAAGTTTAAAATACCGATGTACTGTATTCATAAAGTTCAAAAGTACGAATTACGTGAGTTAGAATGTACGCTATTACGAATTACTTTATTCAGAATGTTCATCATTCCGATGTACGTTACTCCGAAAGTTCACGATTACGAATTACGTCATTGAGAATGTTCATCATTCCGATGTACGGGACTCCGAAAGTTTACTATTACGAATTACGTCATTGAGAATGTTCATCATCGCGATGTACGGAACTCCGAAAGCTTACTATTACAAATTACTAAATTTCGAATGTTCAACATCGAGATTCTGAGATAGTATTTCGCTTTTATGTATATAGATATATAAGGATAGATAGGTAAGGATAATTTAATTTAAATTTATTAAATGTTAACTTCAGTTCATGTTAATTTTGTGTAACTAGCTAGGTACTAACTTGCCAGGGTTGCGGACTTTGTTCTAAAGTTACCGCGGCCTTGGAACGCAAAGGGCATTAGGAGGAACACGGATGGGTTTTAGTCAGTAAGAGTCTGACACTCCCTTCCGCTCCTTCCGTAAGAAGTCAATTCATGATTTAACAACGTTGAAAAAAGTAAAGCTATATAACTATACAATTTTATAATTACAAATGAACTATAGCAGTGTATGGCTACAGAAATTAAAAATCTTAATCTAAATAGGTAATAGTAGTTTAATAAATTTTAAATATGCCAAAGTACCTAAATACTTTCTCAGAATGTCCATGATGAACATTCGAAATTTAGTAATTTGTAATAGTAAGCTTTCGGAGTTCCGTACATCGCGATGATGAACATTCTTAATGACGTAATTCGTAATAGTAAACTTTCGGAGTCCCGTACATCGGAATGATGAACATTCTCAATGACGTAATTCGTAATAGTGAACTTTCGGAGTAACGTACATCGGAATGATGAACATTCTGAATGAAGTAATTCGTAATAGCGTACATTCTAACTCACGTAATTCGTACTTTTGAACTTTATGAATACAGTACATCGGTATTTTAAACTTCGAAGTTCAGTAATACAGTCTCTGTAAACGCACCCAAGATACAGGAAAAATCCTAGTGTGGGGGCAAGGTTTTTCAAAAAAGAAAGAAAGTTATAAAGAGTACCTACTTAAACACACTACAAATACTTAAAAAACTGTTTTTTCACTATTTAAAACTCACAATGAAAATAAATAAACTTAAAACTTTAGCATGTTCGTGTTATGACACGCAGATAGCCCTTTTAATCAAACTGTCATTTTAATAATTAACCCTGTAGTGCTTGATATACACGCAACATTTTAAATTATATTAATAAACAGAAGAGCCTTGATTTATTAACTTTTAGGGTAATATAGTTTTATGAGAAAATAGTACTTACATATAAAAGTGCTGTTTGATTTATTTACATTTCGTGCAATATAGTTTTATGAGAATATAGTACATTTAAAAGAGTTTATGGACCGTGAAATTCGTAAAAGTTTATGTTAAATGTGCAACTAGAGACCCGAGGATAGAATCTCGGAATTCTGAAATATGCTTTTCGTGAAAACCTATGACTATGTACTGCACTCTGCAGTTCTAAAGGTGCTCTTAGGGCTCATTCACACGGGTTCCTTAATTGACGATTCGTCATAAAACACGATACGTCATGACGGATGGACGTTCACATTGCATATGGAATCGTGTTTTATCACGATTCGGCAGAATATCCGAATTGATGTTCACATTCGTTTCGTCTGGGATGAACTATCGAACACGATGGATCCGTCACAAAAAATCACGATTCGTGTTTTTTGACGAACGTGTTTTTTAAAAGACGATACGAGATTTAAGACGTGTCCGACATTTTTCACGATTCGTGATGCGTGTGAACACAAAACAGGCATTTAAAAAGAAAAACTGCCGTTAAAAAAAAATGAATCGTGAAAAAAGACGATACGTCAAAAAAAAACGAATCGTCTTCGTGTGAATGAGCACTTACACGTGCATAAAGTGACGCATTTTGAGGCGACGTCCTGTGATTTCGTAATCACTGTTAACTCACAATACAGAGTAAAACTAGTGGTGTAATAATTGAGTAGGTTTTGGTAGCTTGAAAGGCAGTGAGATGACCATAACATGTCATTCTTTACATGACACATATACTCACATCACGCCTGTATTCCCTAATAGTCCGGTCAAGTTAGCTCAAAAAATAGGGGTAGGTTAACAGAAATTCGCATAGAGCTGAAAATTGGTACGAATGTTTGGAGCACCATTATAAATCAAATGTAAAAAGTCCCCAGCGATCCCACACTTGCAAAAAAAAATATTCAAGGTCAAAGTTCGCAATTATGGGTTTTTTGCGTTTTTTAGCCAAACGGTAAGTTTTATGATAAAAGTAGGTCAGACAAAAATTATAGATTATGCAATTCTCTATAAGAATTGTCTACAATTTTTCTCCTAAACGTCACCGTTTCTGAGATATAATGGTTGAAAAAGTTGTATTCTTTATAATATGCGTTTCCACGCCACCTGGAAGGTAGTGTACTTGGCGCGTTTTTTTAACGTGGTTTCTCCAATAGGCCTATCCCACAATCTATTGTGATCCTGTTTAATTCAATACTAATTCAAAATATATAAAAACTGGTACTATTGGAAATGATGAAAGCCGTATGAATTCTAAAAAAATAGGTCAAATTATCCGTCTCATTCATAATCATCTGATAATTCTGCTTCCTCTTCTTCTTGTTCGTCTTCTTGTACTTCTTCTTCTACTTGTTCTTCTTCTTCCTGCTGGGTGTAAGTAAATTGGTCTAACAGCGATGTATCAGATGTCTCCTCACTGATATTGTACGAATCCTCTTCTGATGGTGATTCAACATTGGAGCACGACTAACCTTGACAACTGGTACATGTTAATCGCCATCAGAAGAGGATTCGTACGATATCAGTCATAAAGAATACAACTTTTTCAACCATTATATCTCAGAATCGGTGATGTTTAGGAGAAAAAATGTACACAATTCTTATAGAAAATTGCATAGTCTATAATTTTTGTCTGATATATTTTTATCATAAAACTTACCATTTGGCTAAAAAACGCAAAAAACCCATATTTGCGAACTTTGACCTTGAATATTTTTTTTTGCAAGTGTGGGATCGCTGGGGACTTTTTACATTTGATTTATAATGGTGTTCCGAACATTCGTACCAATTTTCAGCTCTATGCGAATTATTGCACTTTGAAATGTCTAATTTGACCGGACTATAAAGGGTTGAGCAGAGACGTATAGTAGGTACCCTTATTTCACTGTTATGTTTAAGTCCTATTGGCTTTTGCCCGCAGCTTCGCTTGCGTGAAATTTTGAACCCGTTAAGTGACGATTTTCCATACAAACTTTCATCCCCTATTTAACTCCCTTAGGGGTTGAATTTCAAAAAATCATTTTGTATTCCATGTCTACATTATAAAGGGAACCTCTGTGCAAAATTTCAGCTTTCTAGGTTCAAGGGTTTGGGCTGGGCGTTGATGAGTCAGTCAGTCAGGATTTATCTTGTTATTTATATAGATTTATTGCCATCAACCGGGCACAAATCCAGACTCTTGAGAAATTCCTCACGGAAAAACTCAATTACACTTTGCCCGACCTGGGGATCGAACTCAGGACCTCACGCTCAACAGTCGCACTTGCGACCACTAGACCAACGAGGCAGTCTTATGGCTCATTTACATTAGGTCGTTTTGACCGATTCGGTTGCAGCCAGTATCCGGTTACCGACTAGTGTAAACAGGTTTTCGATTAGCCGTATTTGGCCGTAGACCGTTTTTGTGACTGAACATGGCTGATTTGTGTTAAGATTCCTTGTCGTAACACAATAATTATGTCTATCCATGATGATGCTTTCAACACAAGTGTACACAGTTCGGCTGAATACGGTCGCCGAATCCGGTAAACCGACAACTTAAACGAATACGGTCGCCGGATTCGGTGACCAACTTAATGTAAACAGCCTAATTAGATGAATCAATTCGGTTAAACCGAATGCGGTCGCCGCGTTCGGTGACAGACTTGATGTAAACGCGCCTTATCTAATGGTAACCTGTAGTACCAATACACAGAGTCCTATATTTTACTTATTTTTTAGTTGTACGTAGCGCACAAGGAAAAAAATCTTGAAGCTAAATCATTACTTTCATAAAAAGCGACGACAATAGTTCGGAAAAACTCCGCCATTTAAATTCTCCGACCTTTTCAAGTCAGAATAAAAAGACCTTTCTTACAATCAGTGACAATAAATAAAAGGTAAAGATATGAAAAGAAAAGCGTTTGAATTTACATTTGTTTTGTACAATGGACGATTATTTACGTCTAGACGCATAATGGCGTATGTCAAGTGGTCGCCAAAAAGGACCCCTTTGAGGCGATCTAAAGGTCAGGGTAGAATGTCGGATTTTTACGCGTTCAAAGGTGATATTTGATAATGGGTCTGTTTGTGTACTGTGGATATTGATGTAGGTATACATGTAGCGATTTCTTTATTAGAGATTGCAATCTTTTTCTTTAATGAAAAAAAGAATGTTCTCTCTAGGCTTACAACGAACAGTTCTATCCGTAGCTGTGTAATTCAATTTTACGTAGCGTAAGCATCTCTGATTGGCCAACCCAGCTGGTTTAACAGTCCGCCTGCCTGGAACTTTATTAGCTTAACTTGTATTTGATGGATGTGCCAATTATTATAGTCTTGGTGCATAACCAAACCAGCGGAGAAAATGTTATACTTTTGTTCGTTATTTATTATACCTATAAGAGTCCAAACAAATTTAATCATGCCCTTATTTTGAACACAAAAAATATATTTTCACAACAATATGTAGGTCATCATCATCATTCAGCCGAAAGAAGTCCACTGCTGGACATAGGCCTCCCCCAAGCATCGACACATCGACCGGTCCTGTGCTTCTCGCATCCAGCGGATTCCCGCGACCTTCACCAGATCATGTGTAGGTACTAGAGCTTTATATTTTACAAAAATACAGCTCAAATATTTTTAGACTCATCCTATCAGTGCAAACGGTAATAGCAAAGAATTTTCCAATTAAACACCAATCAAAACACATACATACATCAAAAAACATTTAAAACAAATCCGAATAATTCAGCTGTAAAACATGTTCAAAGTTCGGCGCACGTAATTTGCTCGCGTGTTAATTTACGCGTTTTTACGCAGTCACGCCGTTGTGTGCCGGCCCTTACGCCCTAGTGATATATTGTGACAGGTTTAACGCCATTTTACGGTTAAGGTGCGACCTGTATCAACTGAATGTTGTTATTTATTAACTTGTTAAGATTTTTGTGTTTGTAAGATTGATATCGTTATGATTTTGTGTTTACCGTTTACTAGAATATTGTATATTACAAGCTGTAATAATTATGAAGTGTTTCAAGGTTGTCGCCATATGGGATGTGGACTCAGCAATCATTGTCCCGGCGAATGGCCTAATAGGCAAAAGCCTCGATCAGCACCCTCATGAGGCTCTCGTTGGGCGGCTGGATCAAGGACTTAAAAAGCAGTACTCCTTGACACGGCACACATAGTAAGGAGGTTCCTTTCTCTGGAACCTTAACTGCCGGCAGCTTGGACCCTGTTTCCGATGCCGATGGGCTACTATTTTTTTTTCATTTTTAAATGTATATAGTTTTTTTATTGATATGTATTTAATTACAAGTGTTTATAATGAAGTATCACATCTATAAATCCAGCCTATCCCTTCCTTGCGTCATTCTTCTCAATACTAAGGGTCGTGATCTCTATGAAACACTTTTACTTTTTTGTGAACTATATTCCACCATTTTGTTCCACAGCTCAATCCAGCCAAGCTTTATATAAACCATTCTATACAGACATGAATTTGGTGTGTTCCTCTGTGGCCGGACCACAGTTTAGTACTGAGATGTTATAGTTCGAAATAATACCTACCTAAAGTCTACTTTCATCGGAATATATATGTTACGGCTAATAGCCGAAGTGTGGCTACACCTAGTTTTAGCCGGGTACAACTAGGTGCAGCCAGTAGCAGTTGGTTAGAACTAGGTGTATCCTACTTATCCTCGGGTAGAACTAGGTTTACCCTTCATCATAGCGGGTAGATCTAGGTGCAGCCGCACACCGGTGGTTAAGGGAAACCCCGACACGGATAGGTTAGGTTCGAAGGGGATGACGGGGGCTAGAGTGAGCGAGTGAATGAAGCCCCCATCATCCCCTTCGTGTTAGGTTAATTTAAACCCTGCAGACAGAAATAGGAGCCCCGCTCCGCGGGGCTCCGTCGACTTAAGCTACACCTAGTTCTAACCAACTGCTACTGGCTGCACCTAGTTGTACCCGGCTAAAACTAGGTGTAGCCACACTTCGGCTATTAGCCGTAACATATAAATATATTTAGTACCTCAAGAGATATCTTTTTAATTAACAATTTATGTGGTCCGGCCGCCAGGCAGTGCTCTCTGGCCGCGCCACCTCAAATTAAATAGAGTATATTGAACTATTAATAACTCAATATCCCGAAAAAAAACTACTAATATTGAATAGGTTTCCCTAGAGGTCCAAAAGATCGGGAATCCAGAAATGTGCTACATAACAGTTGTATTACCTAGCTTTGCCATTAATAAATGAGCGCATGATCAATTCCTTTGGGCAAACAGCCATGAATGAATAAATGAATGAAAATGTGTATGTCCTAGCTATAGGGAACGAAATGCCGAATTCCGTACTTATAAATTAACTATTGCGATAGTTATAGTATACAGTTCGGACAACGTAATAGACCTGATTTGACGTTTGCTTTAAAGCACAAAATTAAGGCGCGATTCCATTAGGCAAGTCTTGCATGCAAGCATGACGTCACATTTGCGTACAAGTTGCTTACATTGGAAACATGTTTTCGAGAGTGTGCAAATTGCATGTAGGTTTTACTTACGTACAAGTGGAGATGTTCAACAATCGAGTTGGACATCGTGGGTATCAATCGCTAGTTCGCAATTCGAAAAGTGCAACTAACGTTTGCGCCTTCAATTTGCACGTCACTTGAATAAAAAAATGTACAAGTTTAAACTACCTCATACAAGCTGTAGCTTGTATGCAGGTTTGTTCAAGTTGTATGCAATTTGCAACTTGCATACAAGTAACTTGCCTAATGGAATCGCGTCTTATGACGTCATACTTGCATACAAGACTTGCCTAATGGAATCGCGCCTTTAATATGTACGGAAGTTGTAAACCTTCGATATTAAAGAAAGTTGCTATTTTATTTATCTGCACATAGCGCACCCATGATAAAATTAACTATTCGTCACGCACTGGAGTTATTATTATTAGTGTTGACATTACACCTAGTATTTTGACAGGGATCAAATCGGGCTTCTAATGCTTGTTTCCCACGGTGCGTGATATCGCGCACCACGACGCATGAGCTCGCACCGACGCACCATGGGGAGCGACTCGTCTGTGGTAACGTGGACGCGAGCAGAGCGGTGCGCCGTATCCGCCGCGAGTCGGTAAATGCAAAGGTGCGGTGCGAGTTCTCTTTCACACTTGGCATTTTAAAATGAAAAAATAGCTTCAAATCACGCACCCTCATAATGTGGCTTCCCACGGTGCGTGATTTTACGGATGATACCACGCACAGCCGGTGCACGCTATCACGCACCGTGGTAAGCCACCTTTAGATTGTCGTGAGTGTAGTAGACTGCTTCATTGGTTTACTGGTCATAAACGCTAATGCTGAGCGTGAAGGTCTTGGGTTCGATCCCCAGGTCGGGCAAAGTGTTATTGGGTTTTTCCGTGTGGAATTTCTCAGTAGCAGCCCGGAGTCTGGGTTCGTACCCGGTTGATGGCAATAGGCTCGCCCCCTATTACATGGGACTTAAACACGGCGAAATGAGAGTGCACTATACACCTCTGTCCAACCTTTCGGGGAATAAAGGCGTGATGTTATGTTATTAAGAATAGTCCATTGAAGCAAACATAAGCATTACTTTATTTTACAGCCTATAAAACACTGCAGTGAATACTCGTTAATTTCGACGTGACGTTTTTACGCGTCACCGTTGTGCGTCAAGATATATAGTGACGGATTAAAGCGTCACTAATGGACAAGGTACGTGATTTAAGCTAGCTTGGACAGACTTGTTTTTTGTTGCGATTATTATCGTAGTTATTGTGAGAAGAGATTTGTATGAAGAAGGGTGACAACAATATTTTTCTTTATCAATTATTTATTTACTAAGACGTCACTCGCGGCTTCACCCGCGTGGATGTCGTTTATCGCGTATTCCGTATTTTTCGGGATAATATAATTCAATCATGATTCGAAAGACACGTGGCGCCATCTATTATGGCGTCATGCTCGTGAACGGGTGCTGTCTATTGGGACTAGTCAGCTCGTGACTGCTATGGCAATCGTTTTAAAAGGCGAACTTTCTCATTGCTTTTCATGTTGTTAACTGCATGTACATTAATCTGCATTGTTCTTACATTACTACAATAAAAATTGTCAAACCATTTACTTTTTTAAAAAGAGTGTCTATGAAATTTTTTGCCGGTTCTTCTCCAAAGGACCTACTACTTGGAACCGAGGACCTAGTGTTGACCTTTTGAAAGCACCAGTGATCTAGTCTACTTGAAATAAAAACTGTTTGACTTTGACTTTATTGTCATAAGAATGTTAGTGTTGTTTTCCTCGAGAACAGTATTTTTTTTCGGGATGAAAGGTACCCTATATCCGTTTCTGTACACCTGACAACGTATATACACAATTTCAGGATGATCAGGTTAGTGGTTTAGGCGTGAAAAGGTAACAAACTTACTTTCGCATTTTTAAAATTAATTAGGATTTATTTTGACATTCCCAATACGGTGCTTGTTAAGTATTTTAATTTACGTAACTGTTGCACCTTTTGGTATTATGTTATGAAGTGTGTCGATTTGCATGTTAAATAAATTGTTTTATTTTTTATTTATAACATTGTCTTACAAATACTTGGCCATAGACCACATATCAAAATAACTACAGTACTAAACCAATCCACTGCTGGGCTATATTCCTTGACAGAAGTACTGCCTTTTTATGATAGCCCAAGTGTCCCACTAACCTACTTACTTCGACTACACCGAAAAAATATATTCACAACCAACGGACATCAATTTAAATAGATACGATCTTCAACAATCAGAATTAAAATAGTTCTTTTATTTTATGAATTAAATTGTACGGAACGTTTTATTTACAAATGATTGGCTTTTTGTTAACCAAAGTGGTCGATTATTGAGAGGCAACCTGTCGCATTTTGAATATAGTTTCGGTTTATTGTCACGCAACCTTGACTCAAAAACTAACACGAGTAGCTTAGTTTGTGAGGTACTTAACACAGTTTTCGGCATCAATTCGCAATCCACCTATACAGGGTGTTAACGAATTCGTGTAATTCCTTAAAACCATATGATCTACTACTGGCGTAGATTGACCAAGCACGGGATTTAGCTTGATTGAAAATAAAAAAATAAATTCTTTTTCTTTCATGCGGCTTTGTTTTCGATCATATCTAAACCACCCAATGAGGATTCAGTAAAAAAATAAGTTTTTTTTTTTTGCAAAGAAGTTATTTTATTTGACTGAACATTTCGATGTCACGCATAAATGAATGAAAGCACGGTGACAAGGCTGGCAGGCACGACTAACGTGATATCGCTCTTTGTAGTCAGATAACTCAATGCTCTGAAATGACTCAGAAATAGAAAATCAAGATTTTTTTCAATTTTTTTTCCTTTTCTTTTCAGGAATTCCCATTTAGGGTTAATCTGTGTCACCAGTAGATCACGTGGTTTGAAGGAATTACACGAATTCGTTTACATCCTGTAGAATATGGGTATTTTGCTTGAGCGTGCGTACAAATGCGTTCGTCTTTTCGCATCGATTTAGCTTTGGCATGCGTAAGCACGCTAATTTGAAAGCACAAAACCGGTGATATCTTCTACATGTCCGAAAACCAACCAGCTTTTTGCGAATTGATGCTGGTAATGGTAATAAGTTCCTGAGTGCCTGCAAATTAATAATGTTAATGAGTGAGTATAGAATGATCTTTTTTACCATCTGGTAATAAAATGGGTATGGTGAACCGAATAGAAGGGTTTAGCTTAGGTTTTTCTTTTCTTTATCTTAGTACTAGTTTTTTACCCGCAGCTTCGCTTGCGTGACATTTTAAACCCGTTAAGTGACGATTTTCCATACAAACTTTCATCCCCTGTTTAACTCTTTTAGGGGTTGAATTTCGAAAAATCCTTTCTTATTCCTTGTCTACATTATAAAGGAAATCTCTGTGCAAAATTTCAGCTTTCTAGGTCCAAAGGTTTGGGCTGGGCGTTGATGAGTCAGTCAATCAGTCAGTCAGAACTTTTCTTTTTATTTCTATAGATGAAATTGATATATCTATAGATGCTTACTTTAAAACTCAAATCATACGCAGGTGTGTATGATTCGAATTTAGATATTTTTTAATTGATTTATTTATTTCATAATTTCTGTTTTTAGTGATTTAGTATGAAAATAGACTTCAAATTAGTAGTATTTATTATTAAATGAATTTGAAAACAGGTGGGGTTCTAATCCGTCCACCTATTACACCTAATTTATTTCCAGACGGTAAAAAAGTCATCCGTTAGGTATATGCAAATAGTTTTTTTTTTTTTTTTTATTACTAGGCCTGCGTTTGGCCGCCATCTCGCCTGATGTTAAGCGATGATGCGGTCTACGATGGAGCACGCTTGCCCAGAAGAAACCGATTCACTCGTGACTTGAAGACGCCCAAATTGTAGCTGTCGGTGAACACCCACTCGGGCAGCGCATTCCACTGTTTGGCGGTTTTCACAATGAAAGTGGAATCAAAGCGTTCGGGTTTTTGGTATATCAACCATGAACCGATGGCGCTTTTTCGTGCTTCTGGCCGTCCGATAGAAATATGGTAATAAAATGAGTTACCTACCTACAGTATCAGGTATTGTTATCGTTATCTGAATAAGAAAAATAACAACGTATAGATATCACGGCTATCAAAGCCCTGCGGTGTCAAAAGGGCTTAATAAAGAGCTCGTTAATTTAGCACTCCTATACTCGTAAATACACAGCATATTCCATTCATACCACATAAGCAACTCCGTAACTCCATACACAGAATTATAATATGAAACACACATCAACATATCGTACCGCACTCAGTAGAGAACAATTGTAAGGCCATTCAAACGTGGCCCTGCCGAAATTAGGCTTAGCGCAACGTGGCCTAGGTCGATACGAATGAACTCAACCCATTGATACGAAACTGCATCCCCATGTGTAGCATATGTGTATGTTTAGGTTTCAGTTTAAGAATGGCGTAAGTGCCAATTTGAATTTATTTTTCGTATTATTTGAATATGGTGGTCGTAATATCTATACATATAATAAAATCGTAACCAAGCAAAAATAGTAATTTGAATACTATTGAAAAAAAATTGCTTCTTGTTTTAGGAACGATACTGATGCCGAAACTGAAGTTTTTAGAATTTGTGTCTGTTTGTATGTTTGAGCTTCATGTCAATACTGCAAAACAGATTTAGTTGAAATTTGGCAAAAATGTCCGTTATAGAGCAGGTGAGGTGATAGAGTACAAATTATCACGCTAATGAGTGTGGGTGATGAGCAGTAACCTTATGTTTCCATAGGCAAAGCCGCGGGTACAGCTATTTTATTAATAAAAAATAAATAGTGAAATAGGCGTTTAGCCAATGGCTAAACGAGGGACGTGCATTTGAAACCATCCACCCCCGGTTTCAAATTTGCTACGTTTTAAAGTGGTGGACTATTTGCTATTATTTTATTTAACACAACACTTTACACTTTAGTAGAAGTATTTAATTAGCTTCCTTAGAGGGTTTAACAAGTCTTTTTGTAATAAAAAACTCATAATTCTCAGACAAAAAGAATAAATAAAAAACGAAAAAACTGCTTTAAATGCTTGCTAAATTGTCTTACAAAAGTTCAGATTTCCAACTTACGCCTATATCCTGATGAAACCACGTGTGATTGTATCAAACACACACATGTGAACATTCGTTCAATCTGTGTGTTTGTGTATATTCGAGAGAACTGTGAGTAACATTCATTGGAGTTCGTATTTCAATGAAATGTTCGAAACACAATTACGAGTATATCAATGTTAAATCGATGGTGAGAATTAGCTAGAGCCTTATTTTACTCTGATATTTCAATAGCAGATTGTTATGCCAGCAGCATTTTAAGAATCAGTAATTGATGTAGATTTAAAGATACATAATGCTATTTATGATATGTTAAGGTACAATTCCGTGCATCGCGGCCGAATGCAGCCGTGCGCGATAGTTGGCGTGCGTCTGACGCGCGCGGCTAATGCGTCAATAGTCTTTTTTTTGTTTTTTTGTTTTTTAAAAAAACGTTGCCCCACACTAAGATTTCTCTTGTATCGTGGGTGCGTTTACAGACACAAATCTCACAAACAAACGCCCAGACCCGAAACAACCATCTGTAGGCCATACAAATTTTTGTTCCGTGTGGGAATCGAACCCACGACCCGTAGCGCAGAAGCCAATCGCTTAGCCACTGCACCAAACGTGTCGTCATAGTAGTCGTGTCTATAATATAGTGATTAATCTGTCGTTAGCCGCACGCGTCTGTCGCAGACTTCGGAAGCGGTGCCATACATTTTCATACTCTGACTATTGACGCATTAGCCGCGCGCGTCAGCCGCACGCGGTCGATCGCGCGCGGCTGCGATCGGCCGCGATGCACGGAATTGTACCTTTATAAAATAAGACAGGCCGCAAATTATAAGAAAAAATCTATCAGATGCGCACCAGTAGGTACTCTAGGCACCGGCTCTAGGCAAGCGGCTTATAGGCTTTCACTGCTATCTCGGGCATGTATCTTCCATGATTTAAGTTTCTGGTTCATAATCCAAAGCGTGGTAACTTGACAAACTTTATATGACATTTCACGTACGCTGCAAATAGACGCGTGTTGTAAGATTCAACAAAACCCAGCACGGGTGATACTATCCATACGGTCGGCCTGGTTAGTTAACACCTGAACTTTAAAGTCCAGCGCCAAGCAATTGACTGTGTTCCGTCGTGTGTATATGAGAGCCAGAGGGGTATAGGGGAATCCATCTATATCTCTAATACTCGGATTTCTATCCTCCGTCTTAGACGCTGTCTGGGCTTACCACCATTTGGTGGCAACTTGGGTAAAACGGAAACAAGTCAAAAAATAATATAAAAAAGTTTCTCGTCCCATTACCCACTAGGCAATCATGGCGCATATCGGTGCACATGTGACGTCATTCGAAC
Source organism: Amphipyra tragopoginis (assembly GCA_905220435.1). Lineage (NCBI taxonomy): Eukaryota > Metazoa > Arthropoda > Insecta > Lepidoptera > Noctuidae > Amphipyra > Amphipyra tragopoginis. The sequence goes on along the minus strand of HG991995.1, from coordinate 24,573,892 downwards.
CTTCAGCCTATAAGAGCCAACTGAACCAGTTCCGGTGAACGCACTCATCTGTGGTCGCTTGATAACGACACCAATCGCTTTAATTAAGCGCTGTGCGGTCTGAGTAGCGGAGAGGTAACATTGGCTAATATATTTATTTTTGATTGTGTCCCGTTTTTTACCAATTGGGGATCTTAGGTTGGCTACAAAAAGGGTTGTTTAATTTTGATTTAACACAGCATTTAGATTAATTAAAACAAACGAAATAAATCGCAGTTCACAATACGCCATAATAAATAGCTTATGACAGATATTGTATAGCACAACGATATCGTTCAGTATAAAGGGGTTCGAACATTTTTCTATGGAAGCTGGCATAGGCCCCTGCCGCCATGTGACACTTTAGGGCACCATATCCCCGATATTTTTTGTTTGTCTAAGTGTCCTCTACCCATATATGTTAGTGTAATCGTGCGCCGCAACTTGGAAAAAAAATCAAAATGGCAGCGGGGGGGCTATGCCACAAAGGTTCTATCCCCTTTTATATACACACGTTTACACAACGCTATACTATAAAGTATGGGATTGCTCAATATGCTTTACTGTACAAGGTGTTACATAATTCCCCAAGAAAAAGAAAATATTAATCAAGTAGTCTTTTTTGGTTGGTGTCATTTACCTCTCAGAGGAAATTAGGTAAGAATGTAAATAACTTTCTAGGTAGTTTACTCTTTAGTTTTATGTTTACAGGGTTGCGTTTCAGTGATGATTATTTTATGTTTTATCCAAGTTCTTTTTTTTGGGTCATACTACGTTTTTCAAATATTGCCAATAGACTCTTTATAAGGGACCTTTTAACCCCCTTTCGGCTAAAGGGGTATTTTTGTAACACGTTGTATAGCGAAATAGTATAGCGTAGTCTAAACTGCCCTTAGGCTTATATCGTTTGTTGTGTGTTGAACTCTACGATATTAAAAAAGGTTGGTCGCAAAAGGGGGAACTAATCTGCAAGCCACTTAAATTATCACTGATGACTATTTCAAAGGATAAGTTAAAATTTCAAAATTAAATATTTATTTTAATCTTTTTTTTTAAATCGACTTCTCTTTGGTTACGAATCCAGAAAATTGAGCTACTAATGAGCGACAAGCACACAAAAAGCCCCTAGCTAACGTAAGGATTACTTTTACAAAATCGATGATTGTACGCAATCGATATGGCAGGGTTACTACCACTAAAATAATAAATGCAGCACTAAGGTCCCCGTCACGAGAAGCTATAAATTTTGTAAATAAAGAACTTCTACAAAGTTACGTAGCGACAATTCAATCAACATCAAATAATCCCAAATTCAATCAACTCAAAGTTACATACGTGTAATACGAAACTAACGAGCAATTTCACTTAGTCGGGTTATATTTTAGCGATATAAAGCGCTATCGTCTAATGTTTTGTGGTACCGGAACGTGTCTGACTCATGGAACGTCAACATTTGGCCCGCCATTTTGAAGTAAGTTCACACTGACGCTGTCAATGCTGTCATTTGAGTTTTGAATGCGTTTCAGTTTGTTTGTGTTGTTTTCGTAGATTATTATTTATTATTATATAAATAAAATAAAAACCATTATATAAAAATAAAAATCATTCCAAAACTGTTTTTTTTTATTTGTTCCAAAGGTTGCGAACCCCTGAATGTGTGTTTACAAAATTTATAGCTTCTCGCGACGGGAACTTTAGTAACATAAACCTAACCTAAGCCTAAACAAAAAATATAATTTTATAATCCTAGTCATAACGCCCGAAGTCCTAACAACAAATTAAATTTTAGGTGAACACATAAAAACTTTGATCGTTCAATTCGTAGAGGTCAGATCGCAAAAAAATTAATCTCAATTCAGTTTATTACCGTACTCAATGGCTACGGCGTAGCGGCGTAGCACCGTAGCGGTCGCTCGTAGAGGCAGCCAACCGTTAAACGCTCCGTCGTAAATAACGGGCTGGGTTACAATAAATGAATAATTATCGGATGGTTACCGTTTTACGGCGGAGTCTAGTTTTTAGTAGATTTTTGATGGGAAATCAGGTGATGGATAGATAATGATAGATTAAAGAGGAAAATAAAATTGCCTTTAAGAGTTTAATTAGTAAAGGTCAAGCATTTTTCGATATTTGTCTATGGTATTTAATAATAAAAATAAAGATATCACGGTTCCGCATGACGAGAACCTCGTGAAAGCCGAGAAAGATAAAGAAATTAAATATCAAGACTTGGCACACGAGGTTGTCGCCATGTGGGATGTTGATTCAGCAATCATTGTGCCGATAGTCGTTCCGGCCAATGGTTTAATAGCCAAGAGCCTCGACCAACATCTCAAGAGGCTCTCGTTGGGCAGCTGGATCAAGGGCCTGGTACAGAAAGCGGTACTTCTGGACACGGCGCGTATTGTTAGGAGGTTCCTCTCTCTGAGGCCCTGACCACCGGTAGCTTGGACCCTGTTCCCGATGCCGGTGGGCTAGGTAATATATTTTTATATTTTTTAATGTTTTTGTTTTTTTTTTACTACAATATTTAAAAATGTGTTTTTATATGTCTTTAAGTGAATAAAGGGAAAAATAAAGATTAATTGAGTGTTTTATTAAGCTGCAAAATATCATTAATTTATTTCGATTAACACGCATCAACTTTGAATGAAACGAATCAATCAATCACTCTAAATTAAAAGCCCCAATCAATCACCGAATCTATCCACCTCAAAAGAGACATATTAATTAGCTTAGCCATTAATTTTTGTCTGGAAAACAATCTACAATCGCAACTAGCGGGGATTAATAGGTCAAGCGCGAAACAACATAAATCAGGCGGACGCTAAACGAATAATTGATGGTACAAATGGACGCACCCCCCCCACCCCCTCTTCATCCCCGTGTAGCTTCGCGCGAAAGCTAAGCGAATTAATTATCAACGGAGCTTGTATGGGATGTACTAGATAACGTGTTGTGTGCGTGTGTTATGTGTTGTAATAATGTATGTATGTGACTAACACATCGTGGAGTGACAAGAAAAACTCACTGGGGCTTATTACAAAACATGGTTTAAACCAAGACTACGGTAAACCCTGGTTTAAAATATACCCATCACTTTCTTATGTCATATAACAAAAAGAGACGGGGCTACTCTAAAACCAGGGTTTTTCTTAGACCATCTTTTGTAATAAGGGGGACTAAGCACAGTTTTTGAGAATAACAACTTTTATTCACGAAGTTCATTAGTTTTACATAACCGTTTGCAAAAGTCACTAAGAACATACTCTCCTATGAAATCCTATGGAATAGGAAAGTATGTGCTTAGTGACTTTTTCTTGGAAACGGTTATGCAAAACTAATGAACTTCGTGAATAAAAGTTGTTATTCTCAAAAACTGTGCTTAGTGAGTTTTTCTTGTCACACCACGACATACGTTTTCTTAGACAGGGTGTCCCAAAAAGTAGTGTCAAGCGGAAGTGTAGAGGTAGAGCATCCGATCCGAATCCGTGAAAATACCGATCTAGAGTAGAAATTTCTGATAATGTGCTGCCGGTGTTTATTATCAATATGTAGGTAGTAAATTTTATTTTTTCTAACACGCAGTGTTGATTTTTTAGAACACGTAATCCGTTTCTATTTGTGTAATATTATGATGTAAACTGTAACAACCAGTGTCGTAGATAGGGTCATGAGTACCCAGGGCAAGGATCGAATTTTGCGCTTCCTAAAAAAAACGGTAGATTAATTAGGAATTGTGATAAAGGTTAAGAGCGATTACGCACTGCATCCGATCCGAATCCGTGAAAATATGGATACAAAAAACTCGAACCGAATTCGGATATTGCTTTACGCACTGCATCCGATCCGAATCCGTGAAAATACCGATCTAGAGTAAAAATCTCGGACCGAACTCTGATTCAAACTCAAACAATTCGTCCGTCAATTGTTCTTTCGAATTAGAAACTCACGGATGACGGATAGAAATCGGATGACGGATACCGGATGTAGTGCGTAAACTACCATACAAATAGTTCTATGGCTACTTCGGTCCGTCAATTGTTCTTCCGAATTAGAAACTCATGGATGACGGATAGAAATCGGATGACGGATGCCGGATGTAGTGCGTAAACTACCATACAAATAGTTCTATGGCTACTTCGGTCCGTCAATATTTCTTCCGAATTGAAGACTCACGGATGACGGATAGAAATCGGATGACGGATGCCGGATGTAGTGTGTAAACTACCATACAAATAGTTCTATGGCTACTTTGGAACGTATTTTCACGGATTCGGATCGGATGCAGTGCGTAACCGCTGTTCGAGGTACCCGAATCACCCCCATGTATGTTCCGCGATTTTTTGTAGTTTTCTAGTTATGATTTATTTTCAATGTTGTAACAAAGCTCTGACTTTAACACGTTCAGTGCCGGGTGCCCTCGTCGAGAGCTCATTTTAATGTACCATTTTCTTGAAAAATGCACCGTCATGAAAGAAGCAAACACCTATTTTACGACATAGTAGCGTATTTTTACGGTTTTTAACCTAATGCCAGGAACCCTCCTCGAGGGTTCACTCTTAGCGCAAACTTAATGCTGCGGACCCTTACTGGAAGGTCCACTAGCAATATGTATGGCGGCATGGCGTATGAGCTCTATGAAAAGTGGTCTATGTCTATAGTCTATGGTGGACTCGAATGTGTTAATGTAATTTTTGATCATAGTGAGTATCAATAGTAGTTATTGCAGTATATTAAAATATCTTGACGACGTCTGTGGTCTAGTGGTTCGAGCACCGGACTGCTGATCACGAGGTCGTGGGTTCGATTCCCACAGGACACAAATATTTATGTGATGAACATAAGTGTTTGTGTTGGTCTGGGTGTTTTTTATGTATTATAAGTATGTATTTACAAAAAAAAAAAAAAGTATATAAGTATTGTATCCATTGTCTAGTACCCATAGTACAAGCTCTGCTTAGTTTGGGACTAGATGGTGCTGTGTAGAAAATGTCCCAAAAATATTATTATCTCTTTGAGATCACGGCTCATCTTCCGTGCGGAAGATGTCCGGTCCTTTGGAAGGCATACACGGGGACACAGGTCCAACGCGCAGAGGCCCCTTTGAGAACTTTAATCTAAAATGGGATGGGGCACCAACCGGGGACTATCCACGGCTGCACTATTGGAGTACAGTCATGGACCGTCCCCGGTGGGTGCAAAACTATTGTAAAATATGCTAAAAATAAAATTGGTCTATGGGAGGGGGTGTTTAATGGACTATTTAACTTCTATTGCCGGAAGAAAACGGCGTCTGCCTTTCAAGTTTGAGGTTGAATTTTGTTGGCAGACGGTGACTCGCCAGCTCACTAGCTGGGCCCCCTGAAAGCTGCCAGTACATAGGCGAAGGGGGCAACAAACGTGTGAGCGGCTAGGGGTGTAGAGAGGTGTGGCCCCGGTTTCGCCGTCGCGGGTCTAAAAGACCCGGAGTGGGTTTCCCCGCTATTACGCCTTTAGACACTTCCACCCCCGAGCATATAGCTCTGGCGGCCTCCCTCTGGACGGCCGATAAAGGCAAGCCAGAGTTGAGAGTCCTGCGGGCACTCTTGGGGTTCCACTCCAGCCAGCCAATAAAGGCAAACTGGAGACGAGGCCCTGACCGACTCTCTGAGGCAATAAGGTACGCAGTGTCGCCACTCACCAACAGCTCGCCACAAGCTGCCCTGCGGTTTGTAAGCTTTTCAGTAGACCTCATGATACATTTTTTATTATATGATGGGGTTGTTGAAAGCTAGTCTAATGTTTCCTCCGGTTTTACGTTAATCTCATGGTGAGGTAACGCGTTTCCCAGAGGGGTTATTATTATTATTATTATTATCTATCTAATGACATAATGTAGGTTGACTAGTAATTAGTGACCGATACTTTAACACATGATTGTACTCATGATAACAAACAATTTCCCAAAGAAAAAAATTTAAAAAAAAAAAAAAACAACATTACGAGCCACATCCATTCCGTAACGGTTTATTAAGAAATTTTAAATGAAAAAAATAAAATAAAAATAATGTTTCTTTGGGAAAGTTGTTTGTTATCATGAGTACAATCGTGTGTTAAAGTATCGGTCACTAATTACCAGTCACCCTAATGTGTGGTTGTTGTTGGTCCCTAGACCAGCTTCCATACATTTTTGCCGATTCTCCTTTTTCATCATTTTTCTTTTTGTGATTTCTGCACTCCAGGTCTACATTGCTCTCTCATAAACTCATAACTGTATTTACTCAAATTATTAAAGATATACCAAGGAGTTTCTTGCCGGCTCTTCTTCATAGGAAACGACTAATTGGAACCGTGCACCTAAATTCGACTTTTTATAAGCGTCTGTGATGGTATATGTGAAATAACAAGTCTAGATTTTGATTTTTGCTTTTTCGGCATGGCAATGCTGTATTCTGGTTTAAGGCTGAATGTGTGCCAATAAAATTACAGACACATGACACTTTCTAGTCCTAAACTAAGCAAAGCTTGTACTATAGGTACTAGACAATGGATATAATACTCATACACTTTTTTTTTGTAAATACATTCTTATAATACATAAGAAACACCCAGACCAACACAAACACTTATGTTCATCACATAAATATTTGTGTCCTGTGGGAATCGAACCCACGACCTCGTGATCAGCAGTCTGACACTCAAACCACTAGACCACAGACGTCCACGTGACTTTCTCACTAAGGTTGGCAGTGCATCAGCAATCTTCTTAATGTTGTAAGTGTACATAGGCTGTGGTAACCACTTGCCATCTAGTGGGTCATTGGCTTGTTTGCCACATAAAGTAAACGTGAAAACAAAATGAGGATCCTACGTATTCTAGAGCCACATCCTAAAACCAAATCATTGCAATTTACCATCAACGCAGGAAGTCGATTTTAAGGGGAAGTACTTTTTTCTAATGAGTTTTTTTTTCCTTTTGGGTCCTCCAGCTTTAATTCCGGGTAGAATTTCAGTGTGCCATCAAAATTCCTGTCTCGTACGTAATTTAAGGAAGGTAAGGGCAAACGTCAGTTTTTATTCAGAGTTCCCTTTTCGTGACTATCAAACAAGATTGTTTTTTTACTTTCTCAAATGGTTTTGTGTATTTTTGGTAGGTTTTGGTTATTCTTAAGGAGTATTTCACCAATATATCAATATTCTAGTCCGTAACTATTAACCAGTTCAGCTAAATGTGACCTAGAATTATGACATTTATGTGTTCAATAATCTTGTCATTATAACTATTGATATGTGAGGAGCTCGTGGCTGAATAATTACAGCCGCATAGACCGATCTTCCGGGTTAAGCCACGCTTGCCGAGGTTGGTCTGTGGATGGGTGACCATTTACCATAGCGAGTTTCCTCCGTGCCTCGGAAAGCACGTAAAGCCGTTGGTCCCGGCTGTCATTTGTAGATCTTTGACAGTCGTTACTGTTGGTCAGAAGCCAGAAAGTCTGACAACCAGTCTTACCAAGAGTATCGTATTACCCAGTTACTGGGTTGTGGAGGTGTGATAGGCAGTCGCTCCATGTAAAATACTGATATTCAGCTGCATCCGGTTCGACTGGAAGCCGACCCCAACATAGTTGGGAAAAGGCTAGGCAGATGATGATGATAACTATTGATATGTGTTGAAATGAAAATGTTAGCTATTGAAAAGTTTAGAGAGCGAATTAGCTCAATGAACAGTTAATGATAGGTTCGTGAAATACCCCTTTAAAATTGTATGGATTTCTATGCAACGGATTACATCAAGCGCCCGAAGTCCATCAAGCGTGCCATTTCCTTTTTACTAGTTTTCCTTGTCTACCAGCACGCTGGCCTAGTGCAGGTTGGCATACTACACTCATCATAGAGAACTGGTGTGCAGGTTACCTGAGGATGTTTTCCTTTACCGTTAACGCAAGTGCCCATCAAAATGTGAACCACACATGAATTCGAAAAGTCAGAGGTGCAGCGCAGGGTTCGAGCTCAGACGCTCCTGCATGAGAGGCAAGCTTTCAATCACTAGTATATCCCTACTATTTTTTTTTATACGTACACATGAACTTTAAACTGTTCAGTCAAACGATTAGAAACAGCATACTAATGTTTAAAGATAACTAGTTGACCCGACAGGCTGAACTCACAGAACTGTCCGCCTGTCAGACAGTTCTGTCATACAAAAATCCCATAGAAAAAATAACGTTCAGTTTTTCATAAATTTGCCAATGTTCCGGGATTTTTTTTACAATTTTTCTTTCCATAAAAGATAAATAGGAATAAAAAAATAATAAAAAAAAACGCTCTCCCGTCGTTTTTATATGATACGCATACTTAAGAACAGCGTTTCATTTGTATTTATATAGATTATGCATGCTTCTCCTAATCAAATTGTATGAAACCCTCGGCAGGTTAGGGTTAGTCTATACCAAGCTAGGAACCACAGACAATTATAAATTACCACTACCAACACTAATTAATTATTGTTAAAACAATAAGCGTCGTAATGAAATCTAGCCTATGGTATACCAAGGTGATGAGGAAGGGGATCTCAATGAGATCCCATAAACGTGCAATTTGTTATCTTGTAGTGATAGCAAACTAAGTAAATCTCTTGTTCAAATACATTATTTTAGAGTTTAATTTGGACCCTGTTAAACGGAAAAGATACAACTAATGTTTTATTACTTTGGAGTAAATGCGGTTTAAAGTTTGTCAGCGAAAATAAAAATAGTACACCCACAGTACCTTTTTGAAAATGAGTAGTGTAATAAAATCATACCTATATATTATTTTGAACGTAAAATATAATGCATTTTCATATGAAAATTATGGCTGTACAGACAATAGCACATCAAGCTACACGAAACTATCAAATTTTCCCAATCAACCTTGAACCTAATGCTTTTGCGGTAGAGATGAAAATCTATTAGAGAATAGAGATGTAAAGAAATTTGACAGATTAGTAGCTTTATGTGCTGGCGTCTGTAGGTATGGTCGCGGACTCGAAATGTTTATCAGATTTCAAAGTCGATTCCTTCTCACACTATGCGCAATAAGGTTTAAGATGTCGTATCAACTTATGTCATATCCACCTTATGAGAAAGTAATGTGCAAGCAATTATAGACCTTAGGGTGGTAAAAATTTCAAGTCCGCGATTGTACGCACGGCTACACATCAAGCTATACATTTCCAGTTTACACTGACCTCTCATTGTAAGGAAATCCTATACAATGAGAGGTCAGCTTATGCTGGAAATGTTCAGCTTGATCTGTAGCCGTGCGTACATAACTCGATTTCACAGAAAATGTTAGTAGATCTTTTCTGCTTAACAGGGTCCATTTGAGAATCTAATTTAATGTTGGTCAGAACTTTATTCATATTTGAGGCAAGGTTTAGTATCAATCTGATAAGTTTTTATGTTGACCCTACAAAGAGTCGTAACAAACAAAACTTTTTTATTTATAAGAAAAAAGAAATACGATTTATTTTGGACCGCACGGGGAATTACAGAAGTAACAACACAATACGGGGTGTAAACGAAATCGTGTATTTTCTTCAAACCACATGATCTATTAATGGTCTAGATTAATTAAACAGGCATGGGATTTTGCTTGATTAAAATAAAATCGATGGGCATGTGATGCGGAGGAATGAGGAACATGTCGTGAGGAAAATTTTGAGTATGAATGTGGATGGTTATAAGAGTGGAGAACAAAGAAACGATGGATGGATAATGTAAAAGATGATATGACTAGAAAGAGGGCGACTACTGAAATGACGGCTAAATAGAGAGCAGCAGGATGATGAGGACGATGATGATGCCTATTGGCTAGTCCCCACATGAGACTTAAACACAACTGCGAAATGTGGGTGCACTATACACCTCTGCCCAACCCTTTGGAGAATACAGGCGTGGTGATATGTTATTATTTTCAAGTATGACATTCATGCATGTCGATTCAGTTTCCGGGATTAAAAAACTGACTTTCGCATTCAGAATTAAAATCAAGCGTCTCAAAAAAAAAAACCAGTTTCAATTCAAACAAATCCCAACATTTCCATCCCCTCTTTTTTACGTTTAATTAGCAATCCTCACATACGCTAAGTGACCAAATATTTAAATACCAAACAGAGGATGTCGGTTGTACAAATATTCACAAATTGAATGAAACTGTTCTGAGTGAGTTGGTGTAGTTTCGTACGGTGATTTGATGCCTCCGGGGGAGCAACCCGAGTTCCGACGATTGCCGACAAGTTCCGACGATTCACGAAGCTAAGATAGATTTGTAGAGTCATATTAACGTTACTGTACTAGTTTTTGTGTGGGTTGGTTAAATGATTAAGTTAAAGCAAGTGGCTTAAATACAAGTGGTTCAAGCTTAAACTAACAAACAGTTCGTATGAAAATGTGTTACGTGAATTATTTATTTTTTTGCTTTTTTAATTTCTCATACATTTCCACATTGGTCTAGTGGTCGCAAGCGCGACTAGTGAGTGTGAGCGTGGTTCGATCCCAAGGTCGGGCAATTTTCCGTTTGGATTTTCTCATCAGCAGTCTGGAGTCTGGATTTGTGCCCGGTTGATGGCAATAGGCGCCCTATTACATTGGACTTAACTATAACGACGGAATGAGGGTGTACTATACATCTCTACCCATCGGTATGGGGAATACAGGCGTGATGATATCATCATCTGCCTAGCCTTTCCCCAACTATGTTGGGGTCGGCTTCCAGTCGAACCGGATGCAGCTGAATATCAGTATTTTACATGGAGCGACTGCCTACCAGACTTCCACAACCCAGTAACTGGGTAATACGATACTCTTGGTAAGACTGGTTGTCAGACTTTCTGGCTTCTGACAAACAGTAACGACTGTCAAAGATCTACAAATGACAGCCAGGACCAACGGCTTTACGTGCTTTCCGAGGCACGGAGGAAACTCGCTATGGTAAATGGTCACCCATCCACACACCAACATCGGCAAGCGTGGCTTAACCCGGAAGATCGGTCTATGCGGCTGTAAATATTTATCCACGAGCTCCTCCACACAGGCGTGATGATATGTTATGTATGAAATTCCTTATTTATATCCTTTGCCATTGTGAAGGACGGGTTTGTTAGACTTTTAGTCACTAAAACTACCACGATGTTCATTTTAGGACCTATGGTAGGGATTGCTAGTGCATTTACTGCAACTCCGGCAGGTCTTGTCTGCTGTGAGCTGGCGGACTCCGGGTTTTGTGGAATCTTGCCTCACGACTTTTTGTACCTGCAAATAGTCGGGCGAAGGGCTGGGGTCCAGACCTGCTAATTAGGCTAAGAAAATTTATTTCTTTTGTTTTTGCATTTTCATTTTATTTGCAATTGTTGCAAACCATCATTTTCTATGGTGCATTCTTGTCAATGAATACCAATAAAATATTCTTGTTCATATCCGTTAATTTAACACCCTGTCCAATATCTAATTTTACGTTTGTATACAGTGCCGCGTAAAACAGATCAAATATTATTTCACTCAAAACTTCTACACATTAACCAACACATAAACTGTCAAACATTATGTGTTAGTCTACGATGTTACTAAATGTCTATTGAAATAGCCAAACGAAGTGCACACGTACTTAACGCCGACCACAATACGTGAAACTGTTGGAAGCACATGCTAACCGCAATATAAGAAAACACAGAAGACCTGCTCATAATAATTCCCCGTAAAGAGGTCGTACATTAATAGCAATTTGTATTGTTTGCGCAAATTCGGTGAAGGCGGTAGCAAAACGTTTGCGCAAATTCGGTGAAGGCGGTAGTAAAACGTTTGCGCAAATTCGGTAAAGACGGTTAGTAAAACGTTTGCGTAAACGGTATTGTTATTACCGACAATACCGTTTGCGCATGCGAGTCGCAGCATGTAGCCGGACTAATAGGGAAGATGTACAGCAACCGGCTCCCCTGAACTTTAACTTGCATGGAGAATACACTGCTACTAACCAATAGAACATCCAACAACAATTACATACTGCAGTAGTAGAGCTACTTGTGAAAGAGTTTAACCACTAATACCACGATACCTATTGCGGCCGCCAAGTAGAATTCTGTCTTCTGGTTTGAAAATGATTGGAGCCGGGTAAATTTTAACGACTTTGGCGATCGATTATAATTATCTTTATGGTACGTTTAATGTGACTGACTGACAGGCAACGCACAAGCACAGGCTAACTCAGATATTTGAATTTTTTGATTTTGCAGAGAGTTTCGCTGCATACTCTAAGCAAGAACAAAGGACGGGATTTTCAAAATTCACCCCCAAATGGGGAGTGATGAGGGTTCTAATTTTATGCGGATGAAGTCGCGCGCTGTGAAGGTATTCAGCATGTTGTCGGGGATTATCAAACTGACAAAAGTATTTTTAAAATCAACTATCAATTTCAACCAAGCATCTTTATCATGAATTATACGAAATGTACCTTCTAAACTTGACCGCGATGTGTGAAAGCGTATAAAAGCGTACTGTGTAACAGTCCAAGTAACGCACGTTAATTGACAGATTGAGTGAGCAGCCACTCTGCTACCATCGATAGCGTAGGGTGGATACACGCTCCGGTTTAAACGGAAGACGTCTTATAAGTGAGGAGATTAAATTATGGACAATTGTGGGGAGAACTTGTGATCAAATTAGGGATATTGAAAAGAGGAAATGAAGTTCTGATAAAAATCTACTTACATTATAAGCTGATAGCATGTGCTCATTCAAAGTTTTGAAACAGAATTTTGATACTGTTGATATTTTAGATACGCTGTGTAGTCGTTATGGACCTATCCCCTGAAACAAAACCCTTTTTCCTTAAACGCATGCGGAAAGATAAAATTCTGTGGAAAAGACATTAGATCGAGCGTTAGTAAATGCTTAAACGTCAACGCTTGCGAAGAGATCAAATTGTATGAAAATGACATTTGCTCGAGCATAGTCAATGACAAACAGTTTCGATCTTTTCGCAGATTTAACGATTCAGGAAAAGAAGTTTTCTCTCAGCCCTGTTTTAGCATACACTAAACCTGAAACTAGTTTGTTCAGAATCACTAGGAGAATCGATTGGCATAGTTTTTATACCACGTTAAATCTTGCATTATTTTTTTCATAAGGTTTCTATGCATAACAGTTGACGGGAATAGACACCTTGAGGCTTGAGATGGTCCGCTTGGTCAGTTTCCGTGTATTAGACAACCCCTGCATAACACATTTCACACACATTTCACTCTCTACTGAGGAACTTAACGCAACATAAACTAAGGTGTAACTTGGAAAGAAGAACGGTCATTTGTGACCCAGACCCGACACGAAAGAGACATATTTTATCTCAATTTTTATTTCATGCATAGCTAAAATATATATTTTTTATATTCGAAATCAATGGCTAACACCAAAATATTGCCATATGTTTTTGTTCAGGCGATACATTTTTGTAATACCTATTTACCTACAAAAAATTAATGACGACACAATAATTATGAAATTATCCAGGTGACCCGGTGATGGAACTGGATTATGTAATTTTTAAACTTCTAGTATGACAATCGAGTTAGGGTTCATTAAAATCGTCTTAATCGGTGATTCATTGCAGATTAGAGATTACGGTATCATTAAGAAGCTGGCTAGATAGTGGAATATTTTGGTAGCTAGGTACTAAACACACCGAGTTTGAGCTTATCAATATTAACTCTATTTCAGTGCCGTTTGTGAAACAAAAATAAAACAGTAATAGAAAATCAATAAAAAAAAATTGTCTCAACAAAATCAAATGGCAATATGGTGTTAGCCACTGATATTCAGAATAGTGTTAATTTATTTCTGTTACATTTAATGTAACAAAATAACTGAGATAAGTTCCTTTTGTGTCGGGCCTGGGTAAATTTCCTATGAGCCGTGACCCTTCTTCTTTATTAAAAAAAATATAAATCTTGTTGGGGTGTCTCGGTTTTTGTGTATACTAAAAATAGTGTTGTATATTGCTAGTTTTAGTGTAGAAACTTTTACTAGTAAAAGAGCTTTGAACATTACTCATGCAAATTCGTGCGTTTGTTGAGATTTGTGTTTGCACTCACGATACAGAACTCCAAGTTTAAAAAACATTTTTTTTTATAAAGAAAGAGAGAAAGAAATATTTTTTATAGAGTTCGGACCATCCGAACAAGGGGATGTTAAAACCAAAACAGTATTTTTTTTTCAAATGTCCGACGCCTCCCCAATACATGGCAACCCTCTTACGTGGCAGAGAGCGGGCGTCGAAGGTAATGAGAGCGATTTCATTCTGTAGGTACACAGTATCGTATCGAATTGATTCGATTGTTATCGATTCTACCTGGCGTATCGATTTGATTGCTTTAAATAAGCGTAGCGGGGAGTCGTCCAACAGATACATATGGTTTAAAGAATCGATCAAGAGTGTATTGGATAATTTGAATGATGGATGTTTTGTTATTTTTTGCGCAGAGGAGAATTATTTTATTGTTGTTTTCTGTGGAACAAATTAAATTTTGTTCCACAGAAATGGATTGTTACGCTAAAAAGTTTCGTGTGGTTTCGGACGTAAAGAATAGCACTACCTCATCTCTTTCCATGGGTGTAGTAAAATGCGACTAAGGGATTCACTAGAAGATGGGCAGCAGCGTTCTCTGAGTACTTTAACCATACTGCAATAGTCAACCCGCCTGCCAAGCGTGGCGATTATGGCAAATCCCACCAACATGAATAGCACAAAAAATGTGGCGATGCTTGGGGGATTGGCTTCTACGCTACGGGTCGTGGGTTCGATTCCCACACGGAACAAAAATTTGTATGGACTACAGATGGTTGTTTCGGGTCTGGGCGTTTGTTTGTGAGATTTGTGTCTGTAAACGCACCCACGATACAAGAGAAATCTTAGTGTGGGGCAATGTTTTTATAAAAGAAAGAAAGAGAGAAAGAGACGTCTTTTGACTGAATAATGATTATGATGATGATATTATAAAAAGATTATTAATAGCCAGAATCTGCAAAATGTTATACTTAAATTTAATTGAACATCTATGTTCAGCGTATAAATTAGTTACAACTAAAGAACATAATATTGACCCCTACAGTCAACATCAAAACAAATAATGATGATTGCACAAAGTCTCAAATGTGTTTTATGAATGTAAACTTGTTTTTTATTAATATTACATCGTATAAAAATAACATGATAGACAACACAACAAATACTAGTATTATTAAAACTTTCAAATAATCATTACATGCACTGACAATTCAAAGTTTCAAAAAAGTCATCAACTTTTGCTGTTGATTGTACAGACGCCAGCACAAAAAGCTACTACAATCTGTCTTTCTTTAATAGATTTTCATCTTTATCGTAAAAGCATTAGGTTCAAGGTTGATTGGAAAAAAAAAACAGTTTCGGATAGCTTGACCTGCTGGCGCCTGCACATGAAGAAACGTTTTTTAAGAAATCATTTAATGTGGCAATGTTCTAAAAAGAACTGGTAAACATTAATTAGTATTCGAATGAATTTCAACTGAATTATCTTCTACTGTTTAGCTTTTTCCCATGTTCGGGTCAGCAGGCTTACTCCCGACAGGATCGAGTTTTGAATCGAGTCGACTTAGTGTCAATTCTTACTCTTGAAATCGACAAAACTGCACGACCGTGCTGAGGTTTGATTTAAAACTAACAAATATCAAAAACAGTCGTCAATTTTTATTCGAGCCGGTGCACAATTGTGTGCTTTTGTCGATTTCAAGAGTAAGAATTGACACTAAGTCGACTCGATTCAAAACTCGATCCTGTCGAGAGTAAGCCTGCAGCTTCCAGTCTAATCAGATGTGACTGAATACTACAGACCTCTACAACCCAGTTACTGGGCAATGCTGATATCCTAATGTTAGACCGGTTGTCAGACTTTCGGGCTTCTGTATTCGTTTGACACAGACACAGAATTTCAATTGAATTATGTTGACCAAAATTTCAATACGAATAAAGATAACACAAAAGGGGTCCATAGCATTGGTTGGCAAATCAGACGTCCAATGAGAACAAACAATGGCCGAAAATAATTGGGATATACGAGACAAGAGTAAAACACATCGGCGCGGTGCAAAACATCGCCATTACCACATTATAAATAAATACAGAATTTTAATTCTGTACGACGCCTGATATTGGCAGATAATATCGTCGTCTTTATAAACCTCGGGAATGCCATTTGGTAGTTTTTATTTTATTAGGACTCACACACACTCAGAGAAAATTCACACGTACCATAACCAGACCACATCGAAAAAAAGTGGTCAAACAGTGGTTACGTATGAATAGTGTCGCTGCAGTTTTGTCGACAAAATGTGGTCTGTGTGAATTAAACTATTCATTTTCATACAATTAGTGCCCGCCCACGTGTTGTTGTTGTGGTTTGGTTGTGGTGTGGTTTGGTTGTGGTGTTGTGTGGTGTTGTGTGGTGTGGTTGTGGTGTGGTTGTGGTGTGGTGTGGTTGTGGTTATGGTTGTGGTGTGTTTGTGGTTGTGGTGTAGTTGTGGTACGTGTGAAACAAGCCTGAAAGCTGCAATCATCATCTATATTTTTTTTTCCAGAAATATCTTTTTTTTAATTGACTTTTTATTATGATAACAATTACACAATCATACTAGAAGGACTGTTGAAAGTTCATTGAATTTATATCATAGGTTGAGTTACCAATTTTGCGCATTTTGCCTTCTGTATTCTACACTTTGCGGCTTCAAACCCAATATTATACAGGGGTGGGCTATACATCCCCGAAGTGGGGGGTTGGTGCGAGTTTATTTTCAATTCCGACAACAATACGCTGTTTTTCTCACAAACTACCCACTTAAATATAATGCGGTCGATACGGAGAGCGGTGGAGCGTTTTTATTCGCGGGCTTTTGGCCTGTAAGTTAAAGCAGGCAGCGGGTGATAAAGCATGTATGTAACTTTATATATTCTGATGTTAATTTAATTTTAATTTCCACACAGTTTTTGCTAGAGAATATCACAAGAATCACAGGTTAAATTAAGTAGATATAGATATTCCATCTCACGAAGTAAATCATTCGAAATTGAACCCTATGTCAGAGACATAAAAGTCACAACACCGGACTTCGTGAGATAAAACGACTAATACATATACAACGTGTAACATAATAATCGCAAACACTGATAGTATTTAGTTAAAAATCGGTTACTGAATCGATTTCAGCAATTTTAATGTGTGTAATTTTTTTTAAACCCGCGTTTACCATTATTCTTTTATTTGAGATAGAGAATTGAGCCTTATAATTAGGGTGTAAGGCTGCATTTTAAACGCAGTTGACAAGGAACAAGTAATTTCGTAAATAAATAATATGTGAGAACATAAAAGGAAAATTTCAGTGTATGTATTATTATAATATATTTTTTAATTGGCGTGTTTCGGAATTCCTGTTACATGTTGTATACTGAAAAAAAGGAAAATAAAGTCCAAAATTAAAATTTCTTGTTTTACGGATAGAAGAAAAACTAATTTATACCGCCTAGGGTTTCGAAGTTCCACATTAAAATAATATAATAAGTAACTACAGTACCATTGAAATTTCCAAGAACAAAAAAGTACGACACGCATTTCATTTTTTTCACTAGTGGGGAAAAGCGACAAAATAGATTTAGTCATCTCTTCTTACACGTACCACAGTACATTTCGAGTCCCTCAAGGAAGCATTTTATTTAGAAATATTGTTTCGGGACACACACGACTCGCCGATAGGCATTCTTGCTCAGATACGGCAGGTATTGAAGACATAATAAATGTCATTACAGAAGATCCACTATGAACTATGTTACGCAATTACATCAGTCCATAGAGCTCTCCTGTTTTTATATTATTACTAGCTGTACCCGGCGTTGCAATGCAATTTTTCTTACTTACTACCTACCTACTACCTACATTCAGAAACAAAATCAAAATAGTAACAAAAAGTTAAAAACATTTTCATGCATGCGGTAAACAAATGAAGAATATGGACATACTGAGATAATTTAGTTTTTTTTTAATTATCAATATTTTCTTTCGTAAGAACCTTCTCCTGACAATTACGAACAAAACAAAACCATGATGAATTTAGATGCTATGTTATTTAGAAGAAATAAATGTATCTGAACGAGCCTTTCGATTAGTAGGTACAATAAAATTACAGTTTTTTTTTGTTTTCACATTTAGCGGGTTCGATTCCCGGTTCAAACAGGTGATTATTCAAAATTCTTCGAATGCAGTTCGTATTGTTTTTAAAATAAAAATTAAGTCTTCATTCAGTAAATTTTTCTTTCTACAGTATTTAAGGTACTTCCCCTCCATGTGGCAAAGTCGTGGGACGCCCTTTAAACTAGTGGCCTATGTGAGTAGTGCACCTAACAGAGTGGCGCGTATACTTAGTTTATTTTTAGCGGTTTGACTGCGGCAGAAATTTGAATTTATCCTTACTTATCAAATACTAAAAAGACTGCATTACACCGCTGCTATGACACGACACGTCGACGTCGTCGTCACGAAGCGCTGCACTGTCCGACGCAATGCAATGCAACGCGCTGCCTTGCAAGGATGAAGTCTAAAGTAGAAATTGTATTTCCGAAAAGCAAGTAATACCTTAGTAAGCTTTTGCCGTCCACCTGTTTTATAGGGACTATATTATATAAGCCACTTCCTTATCTCGCGTTTTCGGGAATGAACCTTCTAAACGTTCTTGTTTAGTGGTGAGGGGACGGCTAAAGGTAACAATTTAAATTCACCTATGCACGATATATTTGCGGCTTTTCGGGCACACTTTACGGCGTGAATGGGCCGCTTTATGTAGTCGAGTGATTTAATGATGTTAGTTTGTGTTATTTTCCCATTTATTTTTGAGGTATTTTATTATTCAATCTTGGTTTAGAAACGGCGGGATAGTTCATTACTTTGAGAGGGGTAGTGCAAAGGAAAAGTTTGTAGGCATGCTTCTTTTGTTTAAGATTAGATTAATTAAACTATTTATTTATTTAACATTTACATCATTGTATCGTGTATTTTCGGCATGTTGAGACGCTGCACTTGGTCTATACCATGTTATCAAAAAGAAAAAAAAAACAGTAGTGATGGGTAACTTATCTGTTACGAGTATGATGGCGGACCTCATTTTACTTCGTGAGGTACTCACGAGGCACCCCTCATTTGAGGAGAGAATAGGTGAGAGAAACTAGAGAGCGGCGGGCTCGCTTTTGCGCTACCGTGTGCCGCTTCGCTGGACGAGGAAGGGAGAGAGAAAGGACGCCGAGTGCGCGAATAAACGAACACTCTTCATCAAATATTTGCATCCCTATCACTCACAAATTCACTCGCTCATGAGTCAGATAAACACTCGTGCTTATAGAAATAATAAATTAAGGAATTAGATGAGGCGGGTACGAGTACCGTCCGCGAAGCCTAAGCTGAGCTTTGCATTTGTGTGAGAATTAATGCAGGCGCGTTCTTTGCTTGGTTTAAACCGGTACCTATATACTGCTTTTTGGCAATCGATTCTATGTGCACTCACACAAATGCAAAGCTCAGCTTACGCCTCGCCAGTTGTACCTCCCTTATTTTTCATTTTCAGGAACTCAAACGAGGTAATTCACAAGTGAGGGCACATCACTGAAAAGCAGTGACAATATCTTGTCAACTCCTTATATTCAAAGCTCAGGTATCGACAAGGGTGGTGCAGGGGTTGAAAGGAGTAATTTAAACGCGCCGATCTAAGATAAATGTGGTTTAGGGCAAAAGGTAAACGAATGAATCTTATGTGAGCGAGTGAGTGAATGAATGATTAATAAATTTAAAGCCTAGGACATATCAGGCACATCTGCCGCGGCACACGGTATCGCAATAGTGTTTTTAAAGGCGGGAATACACACGCCTATCTAAAGCTTGCAAAGTGGCATGCAAGGAGCTTGAAGAAACCAGTTACTGGCACGTGTATACATTAAAAGGCATGCCTGTAGAAGGCATGCTAGTAAATTGCATAGCATTTGATATTTTGGTATGCAAAGTGTGACCTAAGTTGCGGGGGATGAAAATTAATCTTCCTACAGCTGCAGGCATGCCATTCCAGTAGGCTTCTAAATAGTGTGCCATTAAAAAGCATGCCATTTCACTTGTGTTAGCTCCTAGCATATGTAATTTTTTGGCATGCCAGCTACTTACCTATTTTTGTGACATGTTTACCGGTTTAAACGCCAAATGCGAATCACAGCTTCCGTCTGAGTCTGAATATAAGTCGGGGCATACGTATCGCAACACGTGCCTTGATAAAAGTTGTGGCACATATATTGCGACGTTTCCCAGTGAGTACGTGGCTTTAGAGGTTAAATAAGTAATTCAAAAGTATTGGTTAAGGTTTTCTGCAACTAGATTCTTAAATAAATATTTTTGACAGGTTCTTTGATATAAATCTGAGAAGATACAGGCTTTCTTAAATTTTAAAATCGATGGTCAAAGTATGAAACATAATTTCGAGGTTTACAGTTACTAATAATATTTTTCTGTTCTATGTTTTTGATTACATATTTCCAGTGCATAAAAAGTCACTATATTCTATTTTCTTGCAAATCATGTCCATCCAAAGGTTGTCTGGCAGAATTCGCCTAATGCGATAAGACCACCCATAGTACATCTCTATTATTATACATAGTAATGTTTCTTGTTTGTTTTGGTTACAATAAAAAGCATTGGATTGTATTTTTTTCAATTGGAAATATGCACATAGCCTTTACAGTTGTTATTATAAAATATTATTTTAATACTTCCCAGAAATATTATTTTAATATGTCCCAGTAGAATTCATTACCATAGTGCGGTTCCACTATTACCAACGGTGTATTACTAAGGAGTCTTCACTTACTATGCTAAGCCTTAAGGAATGGTCCCATTGGTAGCGTCAGAGTGTGAGCAAGATAAAACAGTAATGTATTTTGTAAATGTATTTAACACTTCGTTAAATAATTTAATTCTCTATTGTTATTTGCAAACAAAAATAATAATTAAAAATTGTCTCTCATTTTGTTTAAACATTAATTAATCGTCAGTTACTTTTGATTGTAACTTATTTGCAAAGTCAGCACTACTAAAAAGATGGTTAAGCTATGAAAAAAAAAGAAATTTTATCTATTCTATTTTGATTTTATTTTTATGACACTGTGAATATTGAGAATGAATCTAATTTAAACAGATAATATACTCGTAATTACTGTAATGTGGAGAAATAAAGGTGTAGTGTATTGTATTATATTCTCTAGTATCATGAAAGTCAAAAGAATAAACTGAAAAATACAAAATATTAAAAACACTTTCTTCAACATCA
Source organism: Amphipyra tragopoginis (assembly GCA_905220435.1). NCBI lineage: Eukaryota > Metazoa > Arthropoda > Insecta > Lepidoptera > Noctuidae > Amphipyra > Amphipyra tragopoginis. The sequence continues at coordinate 24,552,479 of HG991995.1, read as the reverse complement.
AAAACATATCCCAAACCGTCGAACTTCATTAAAATTTTGTCATCCCTAACACAAGTAAAGGGAAAAAAAGACTAGTAACATCATCGCTGTCACTGTGGCTACACGAAAATACGCGTTGACTTAATGATGTAAGAAATATGAGAAAGCCAAGGCCGGCGACAATGCGCTCTAATATTACACAGGCGGATGTTACACGCTCTAGTTTGCTCTTTAATAATACAGCCGACGACGCCAGATGAAATTTCAAGGGGCTTGCTTAAGGTGTTTCATGTACGTGCGTTTGTGTCGCTGCGATGTGTTTTTGTAGCATAAAAAAGTAGCCCTAAATATTGGCTGGCATTTTTACTGTTTTTTTTTTTATCTACGGCTGTGTACAGGTGTGCTACAACATGGCTCATGCACAGATTCATAGTTTGCGAAACTATTCTTAAAATATTGACTTGGGTTAATGATTGAGTTGACGTTTTAATTGGATGCAATGAGTGCAGGTGGAACTTGTATAAGGGCGTATACATAAAGGAAGCAGGGGCCCAATTCTCCTAAAATAAATTGTTGCCAAACACGTTCGAACCACAACCGCCAGTCAGTTTTTGTTTTCGAAAACTTTCAAAATGATTGATGTTGTTTTTTGTGTCAAACAATTCGACAGCTTTTGAAATTGAGAACTGTCTGAATGAACGGTTCCGCCTTGGTTCGGTTGTGATTTATCAAGATTTATTTTAGGAGAATTGGGCCCCAGGTAACCAGCGCCGACCCATCAGCGTTTATCGGTACTTGTCCGTGCAGGTAACCGCTACATAAAAGAAGCGGGTAGAAGCAGGGACTGGCATTTTTTAGCAAAAATACGCCTTATTCCCTTGAAAATACAGCAACAAATGACGGCCTATCAGCGCTGATCGGCGCAGGTCGGAACTTGTCGGCGCAGTTCCGAGCTTGTCGGCGCTGGTTCACCACACAGTATAGAGACTACCTGCGCCGACTAACTGCGCAGACCAGCACCGACAATCGCTGACAGATCGGCGCCGGCAACCCGCTTTCTACTTGTACACGCACAATTGTAATTTAAGATGGTTAAACAAATAAATAAATCCCCGTTTGTTAAACTCACACAATAACATTCTTATCTAAAAATCTTTACTAAGTTTTTGAGCAGCACTCCCGTCGCAGCGGGTAGTAGTACTTCGTGTGAAGTACCTTTATAATAAAGTCGACTTCCAGCGACTGAAATTTCGCGGTCCTTGTTATACCACTAGAGGTCTTAACCTCGGTTGCATTACGCTACTTAAAGCATTTTTGAGGCTTCCTTGAGAGCTTCATAAGGTAGGTAATAGGTGATATTAAAGAAGAAATTCTGCAGTCTCAGGAAATTGAAGGAAAAATTAAGTAGGTGCACTTACTTGACTGCATGAGCTAATAAATTGAGTCTATTAAAATAAGTCTATTAAAAAACTACTTTACAGTGAAGTTGAGTTTTTATTACGACATGTTATTGCTTTAACGCTGAGAGTATTAATATTAGTACTCATTTTGTATGTAGGCTTAATTTTTTGTAAATAAATGGTTAAATGTATGAATTTATGTCTCATTGTAAAATATCGACTGCCTCGTTGGTCTAGCGGTTGCAAGCGCGACTGCTGACCGTGAGGTCCAGAGTTCGATCCTCAGTTCGGGAAAGTGTTATTGGGTTTTTCCGTGTGGAATTTCTCAGTCGCAGCCCGGAGTCTGGATTTGTGCCCGGTTGATGGCAATAGGCTCGCCCCCTATTATATGGGACTTATTACGGCGAAATGAGGGTGGATAAGGCGTGGTGTTATGTTTAAAAAGTAAAATATCGACATAGGCCAATGTGCTACATGATTTGTACATTTTATTGGTGATTCACAAGACAAAGCAATTGTATGAGAAAATTGAATCAAATTACACTATAGTGGGACATTACAAGTTAACATAAAAATTACAAATTTCACATTCAGCCAATGGAAATATTATTAAACAAAATTAACGCTGACCTCAAAAGAAGAACAGAAGTAGATAATTATGTTATTATTTTTTCTACAAAAACGTAAAACATTTTCTAGAGTAACATAATAAGGCCCCAATATGATGGCCCTTAAAGCGATCTTAATTCAGTGACCACAATGGCGTATAATCTTATTAATATTTCACAGCTATTTTAACAAGATATTATTGTTAATTTTCGTGAAGACAGAGATTAAAGACGACGCCGAAGCGGGCGCGATGAGAGGGATTTTTTACGATGTGATTATAAAATACGATGTAATAAACAATATAGCGGTTTAAAAGTGTTTGTTTAGATGTTAAAGCTAATTGAATTGGAGTATCTTAGACAAGATCTCTTAACGACGGTGTCGTAAAGCAGCTGAGTAACAGAGGTATAGAAAAAAGGAAAAGCTCGCATACAACGCTCTGTGAACTGTTTTTGGCGCTTGGAGAGGCTCTCGTACCGTCGATAGACAATAATGTTGAGCGCAGTTTCCAGAAGGCAAGAACGGATTTGTCGGGCGGTCTGTTTCGTGTACTATAAGCAGCATAATATATATAAATCCGTTTGATAGTTAAAGTTTCAGGTAGACTCTGTTCTACATAAATCGATAACTAACACTACATCACTACACGCGATATATCTATATTTATGATTACTTAAGTTTTACTCACGTGCATTTTTCGGGATTACCCTGCGGGATTACAGGATTGCCCGATTAGTTTCGAAACCACGTTCGACTCGCGAACTCGCCGCGTGTTCAGCTCATGATTAAAGGCTCCGTTTGGGTCCGAAACTAGTCAGGCAATCCCGAAAAATGCACGTGAGTAAACCGTAACTAATAATAAATATGAATGTATCTCACAAAAGTTATAATACAAGGATTTATATCTTGTGTAAAAAGGTCCATTATTTAAAGACTCTTCTGTACATGCTAATAAAAACCCCCCCTCCATCCGAACCCCCTAGTCGCCGCAGCGGCCGACTACAGTCCCTCTCTCATAAGTAAAGTTCGCCGTCCCAGGCACACACTTTTAGAACCCGATGACGAAATTACCCTCCTCCAGGAGGCGAGTAAATCGACCAGTACAATACACAACGTCCGCCGCCGTCCGGCATACCGTCCTCGCCGACGAGGCCCGTCGCGACGTCCCACCGCCGCCGGTCACGATCCACCGAGCTCTCCCGTCGTAGAGCCGGTCGTCTGTTCAGACTCCGCAGTCACACCGATAATTCAGCCCTCATCAAGCTGTCTCCCCCCCCTATGTCCACGCCAGCGACGCCCTAAGCCGAGGTCCGAGTCCCACTAGGGGTCGCCCTTAGTGCTGTTGTTGCAGGTAGTCATGATGTTAGTGTAGTACAAGTAGTTAGCTTAGGTTAAGTATTTTACTTCCCCCCCATTGGCTGGAGACCCTTCAGGTCACGCCAATAACTGCCCGGTTACGTAGAAACCGTCCCCTAGGACGACCTACAGCAGCCAAATAGAAAAAAAAAAAAAATGCTAATAAAAACATTACTACATTGAGAACATCAAAACTAATTGTACCCCGAAGTCAATCTATCTTTTACATGCATAGAAGAATCGACTTCCACTAAACATACACTTCTCTAGATTAAATCAAGGTAACCCTACCCGCCTGCTAATCCCGTGCACAGTAAACTGCGCGAACGAATTACTGTAATTACGTTCGGCTGTGCCCGCGGGGAATAATTTGTTGGTTTTCGGACCCCAGCGAAATGTAACACCAGTCGGGGCGAACGTCTGTGGGGAGCGGTGAAGGTTAGGTCACACTAGCGTGCGTACTATTCGAGTACCGCGTACCGGGCCATATTATGTATAAAGTCGAAAACAGGCGAAATTTTTCAATAAAACAGGGAATTGATACTACGATTTGTGGATGGAAGATAATATAAATAAAAAAACCTGTTCAGACTCAAAACTTTGTGGCCAGCCTTCATGTAATGCTTTGTCAGCAAATATAGAACGCTTGTGCTTCAAGGCAACAAGTGCACCTTGTTCATAATGTACTTCTTTAGTGTTGCTACGAGTTATATGAGAATTGCGCATGCCGTGGTGAAAAGATTAGCCAGTCAGCAAGGTTGGTAGCAGGGCTAACTGCCTGAGCGTCAGACGTACAACGTCACTCGTGATGGCCCTTTTAAGGCACATTCATATTCATCATTACAGGTATAAAATCTTAAAATCACTTAAAAATAAATTTCTAGATCCATACATAGACACTTTGCTTGCATACATATGGATGAAGCAAATATACTTTTTTAGCTATTACGTTATGCTATGAAAAAAGTCACCAAAAAGCAAAAAGGAAATATATTTTACTCTAATATTGCTCGGCAAAGAAAAATCTAATTAAAGCAACATTCACATAATGTGCACCCACCCTTCTACAATGCGTAGGGGTGCTGACTGTCGTGAGTAACGCTTGCGGTCATAATCAGGGGTGCAATATTAAGGCTTCCTAAAAATGGAAATTTTATTAGTTATGCTCTTTTTGCCCGTCCGTCCGTCTGTTGGTCTCGAAATGAAGATTTACTCTGCCTTTGTTCGTAATGAAAAAAGCCCCTAATTACGAGAATCCCAAGATGTGTTGCAATTAAAGTATGGGCGGAGATGAAACCTTTAAAATGAAGAGGGCCTGTGATAATTTTCTTTCCAAATGTAATATATGTATTATAAAGGAGCCCAAAGCCTTTTTTCTCACATTATGTAGGTATTTTAATGTGTATCTACAGTCCACTAAATGAACTTTTGACCCTGAGAAGATGCCGAATGTGCCTTAAAAACTATGCTTGGCCGAATGATTCGTGATCGAAGTAAGATAATTATTTTATACAAGTCTTACAAGTAGAAAGAAGAAGGGGGAAAGTAGGTGGTAACATAATGCGACACGACAGTTTTATAAAAAATCGTAAAAAGTAAATTACAAGCAAAGAGAAAACCAGGTAGACCAAGAAAAAAGTACACAGACTAATTGAAGGAAAAGACAGAAGTGATAACATACTAGGAAGTGAAGGAATTGGCTCTGGATAGAGAAAGATGGACATTGTTACACCGACAAGTGCACAGCACTTAAATTTTGGATGGACAGTCATCTAGTACATCATAGCCCTTGATTTCCTCTTCCAGCACTCAAGGGAATTGGCATAATCATGTTCGAAAACCATTATCAATTTGATACACTAGCCAAAAATATTTCTAACTAGAAATTGGCGCCATATTTTGATCATATCGCCTAATATTGCCCACTGCAGTCCTGGCATGCATTGTACCACAATTTAAACATTAACAGTATCAGTGCATTTAGCTTGTACATGGTAAGTTTAAATGGCTCAGCGTGGACTATGAGCAGTATTATCTCGATAGTGTTAACAGCGGCCATAAAACTAATTTGGCCATAATGAGCACCCATTAGTTGTAGTATACTGTGTAACACTTTTAATATACAGGGTGTTAAAAGATTGTGCGAAAATCAACTTTATTTTTTAGATGATAAGATTGGTTTTCTAGTTGGTTTCCATTTCTGGTGAAATGGAAGTGCATTATTTTTAGGACATCCTCCATTGTATTTGAAGGGAGATAGACAGAATTGGGGCACAGTGAAAGAATAGCACAAAAGGCTTACGGAAACACAAAAGGAGGCCTTCAAAGAGCAGCGCAGCAGTGGAAAAAAAAACTGTGAAATATTTTAATTAAAGCTACACATGTCTATGTGTAGTGGCAAATTCAGTGTTTAAAAACAGTTTTCATTCCAAATGCTTTATTAATGAGGTCAAAATATTCAAATGAAAAAGGCAATGAAAGGCCTGATACAGAAAACAGTCCTCCTCGACATGTCGGGTATTGTGAGGAGGTTCCCGTCTCTGGGGCCCTAACCACCGTTAGTTTAGACCCTGCTCCCGATGCCGGTGGACTATTTTTTGTATTTTTAAATGTGCATATATTTTTATAATTATATATTTAAAATGCAATTCGTAAGATTTTGAATGAATAAAGTTAATAATAAGAATTCCATTCAAAAAATTAATGCCAGCAAACAAATTAATTATCTCCAATAAACAAGGATTATTTTATCAGGTTGATATAAATAGGCACATTATTTCAGCTTGCTTGGATTTTAACAATCTGTATTCATGCCAATTAAATTCATAGAAATTCCAAAAACCAATAATTAACTCAAGATTCAAGCTTAATTTTTGGATATTTCAATACGAAATTCATTTAATATCATATTTACTGTATTTTTTAATTAATTTTCCGCAGGTAATTATGCCAATTTAATAATTTTAACGAATACAAGCTATTTTTTATCGTATTGAGTAGCCCAAGACAGCAGAAACATTGAGCGTATCTTGCGCGGCTCATGTTTCGTCGCGATACGCGTCTTCTATACGCTACATACAATTGCTCCTACACGGCCTCACCATGCGTATTTTACGTCGTTACGCTGTGCGTAATACGGCCTAGAAGTTTCACGCGCTCATTAATACGCAAGATACGCTAAGTGTGTTTAAGCCCTAAAGGTATATTGCACTTTTGTTACAGGAAACTATTCATTTTCAGTAGTGCAAGCAGAATATCATGGCATTCATAGAACACCAATTTTAATGTTTTCAAGTCGTGAAACCGACAATTTCGGATATCAGAATGATTTAAGATCATCATTAGGGTTAATTGAAAAAAAAGCGTAATAAGTAGGTACATACGTTTGTACTACTAAGTATAAAAATATTGTTATTAGTAACGTTATAAACTTATTCTGTTATTTTTTGTAATTATAATGTACCTACATTAAATAATTTAAAATATTACGGTGCATACTTATCGCATGGGACGATTAATATTTCATTAGAACTCCACCTGGAACAAAAGAAAGAAAATACATTAGTAAAACTCAATAAAAAAAAAATTTGCTATCCGAGCTCAACATCTTAACAAAAAACCGGCCAAGTATGTGTGGGACCACGCACAGTGGGGTTCCGTAGCAAGGAGTATATTTTATACTATTTCACAGTTATTTTTGCGGTCAATAAAGTCAAAATAGCATTCAACTGAAAATAACGGATATTTCAAAAATTTATTAACGTATCTTGTTCAAACATTTTTTCGTTGATATTATTCTATTCTGAAATTATTTTATTGGGTAAGTGCTACAAGCTGATTTTTTTCAGTAGGTTTTTTTTTCAGCGGAATTGTTGGGTAGGTATTTAAATACCTACCCAACAATTCCGCTCACAACAATTATATGCGCGTTTTTTTTCATCCCTCTCGTCTTTTGTCGCACCTCACACTTTTGCTACTTTACTGGAGAACTTAATGCAACATAAACTTGGAGATTTATTTAAAAAATATATATTCAGGCAGTTCTGATTAAAATCTTTTTGGGGTGTCTCGATTTTTGTGTATACTAAAAATAGCGTTGTTTATAGTATGCCTGATTAAACGAGTGACACATTGAAAGAAGGTATTCAGTAATCGATGTTCGTTCCAAAACTATGAAAAAAATGACCTTATTTGATCTATTTTTCGAATATAATAATTGTAGACATTATTTCGCACAATAAAACTATTCGAAGCGAGATTTCAAGCGATAACGTAATGCAAATACCGACCGGCTTTTACTCCGTCTTTCCTGCCCTTTGTACCTGCCGAAACACTGGTCAATTTTTATTCCAATATTTTCGTAAAAGTTATTTATCCACATCATGTTTTTTTTTACAAATTCTTTACACGTGCACACAAATTATTATCGTCCGTGAACATATCACTCATTCAACCAGTCATACTGATTTATAATTCTTCGTTGGCTGGACTAACATTTTTGTCATAAAATGAGTGAAAAGATTTAAACATTTCCTATCAAAAGAATCCAATAACACTACTCAATTTGGGAATCAAATCCGCGCTTACAAACAGCGCTTGCTGCCGCAAATCCAAGGAAGCTGTAACTGATAGAACAGAAACATAATGATCCTACAAGTATACCCTAATTGCTTTATAATAGATAGCTTCAAGCATCAATATTTATTGTTCAGGTAAACGCGGATTTGATGAGGCCGTAGCCCAGTAAATCATGCAAGATGGTATAATGTAGAGCGAGGGTAACTTTCTTAATGTTTATGGATTTTTTGTTAGGAATTAGGGCGCAGATGGCAGAGTACTGTTGGTACTTTTAGTTAATGTATCAATAATGTACGTTTTTATAAGGATTTAGGTATTAGTGTCTAGCTAATATTTCATAGCCCATAGATATTAATCATGATAGTATGATAAGTATAGTAATAGTATTTGAACAGTAATTAATCAATCGGCCCGTTGATGTCCCACTTCTGGGCAAGGGTGGTGAACTAAGAACTAAACCCTTCTCATTCTAAGAAGAGTCTTAGAATGAGAAGGGTTTAGTTCTTAGTTCACCAAGCTAGCCTGGTGCGAGTTGCCAGACTACACACATCATCGAGAACTTGTTATAGCCCTCTTAAGAACGGTTACGCTCTGCATCCGATCCGGATCCGTGAAAATACGGATCTAAAAACGCACTGCATCCGATCCGAATTCGTGAGAATACGGATCTAGCGTCTAAAAATCTCGGACCGAATTCGGATATTGCTTGCGCACTAATCTGATCTCTGATCCAAATACAAGCAATTCAGGGGCCATCTTTGGCATATACGTCCGATTTGAATCCAAAGTAATGCGAAAGCGTTCATACAAACAGTAACTACTACGGCTACTTCGGTCCGTCAATATTTCTTCCGAATTGGACACTCACGGATGACGGAGAGAAATCGGATGACGGCAGTCGGATCTAGTGCGTAAACTTATATACAAATAGTTCTATGACTACTTCGGAACGTATTTTCACGGATTCGGATCGGATGAAGTGCGTAACCGCACTTAGAGTGAAGGTTTCCTCAAGATGTTTTCCATCACCGTTAACGCAAGTGATAATCGAGTCCTTTTTCCAAATGAACACCTTACCGTATAACTATGATGAGCCCCGCAGGCGTACTATGCGCTGCGTGACATAATTTTATCGTCGCATCATCTAGTGCCGAGATGAGATAATATCATTTTCATCATTACGTCGCGCTACGCATGTTAGGCCTACTGACGTGAGTGAAATGCAAACTGACTGAATGTAGGCGCTCAGTAAGTTTTCCGGATGCAGCCCCGAAACAATACCCCATTGAAATACCGACATTTGTCGGTTTTACCACCAAGTATTAAAAAAGAACTCTAAAACTAAATATATACTTGGGAGCAAATAAATCGAGCCACTTCTATTTTTCACGTATAATTGTTATTATTTTTGGTACCTATTATGGAACAGATCAATTCGAAACATATATCCCCTAAAAGGTTATTTGACAACCTTTACAATGAGGGTAGTTTTGTGTCAACTTAGTCCATAAAACAAAAACTAATAACCTTGACACGTGAAAAAAGGAGTGGCTCGATTTATTTTCCCCCAAGTGTATTTCAATGTTTTTCAACTTTAGCGATTTGTATGCATTATAACAATACTGACTTGTGTCTACCGCCATTTTGTATTCCCCAGCCGCCATTTTGATTTTATAAAAACAAAACGTAGCCATAACCATTGCACAGCTTAAAATCGAACAATGTTTCGAGGGTATAAAGAATACCACATACATAGATACGCATGAAAAACATAACCCTGTCTTTGCTCTTACGCAGTTGGGTAAAAAGGTGTTGTGTCTTTAAATATTCTACGCTATTAGAGCCAAGTCAGAATTATTCGAAATAAAATATTTGTTTTCAAATCGAAATAAATAGATACGTTAACACTCCAAAAACATGAGAATTATCAGCTATAAATACAATTCGTCAATATGAGACACCCGTCGCCATGTTTTGCTATCATCAATTCTGTACGGTGTCGGATTAATGAATAATTAATGTTAAGTCTCCGTGTTCGTGCCGTACACGATTTAATTTTCATTTGATTTGATTGTTCACGGGCTGTGGGAATGCGTCACGCTGTGAAGTGTAACGTAAATATGTACGAATCGTTGTGGGAGCGTGTGATACATATGTTTGTAGCTTTTGGAATACATATTATTATATAAAGCCCGTGCCGCATGAAACGCCGCAAGCCCGCCGTCGCGTTTTCAGTGTGCCGTTGTTTATACAAATACTAGGCCATACGTTTAGCGTCACTGCGGTCCACACCGCTTCCGTGTCGCTTTCTATGTGGCATAAGCTTTAATGAATCGTTGGGTTTGAAGGAGATCCATAAAATTAATTATTTAACAAATGTCTCCTTTATAAAACGTTAGTCGGAAAGGGAGTACTAATTCGTGGTCCACTTAAAGTATGACTGTTTAAAAGCAAGTATTAAAATTTAAAAATTAGGTAATTTTTATTTTCTATGAAAAAGTTTTTATTTTAACTCTTAAGTTTCAAATAAAAAAATGGAGTTTATCCGTGACCTGACATGACCTGAAATGGGAGTGTTCACATTTCAGGTGTGATCTGTGTAGATCTGATGATAGCTAAGATAATCTTAGCGTATTTTTATGAAATCTTTAAACAGGTATTTCTCTTATGCTACCTATTGACTTTTGGGGAAAGTTGTAGAACAAAAAATATTTTTTATTATGGGTACTTTAACTCTCTTTCGGATTAGTAACCCCTTGCCGACTAAAACCAAAAATCTTGTGAGTATAATCAACAGACTCGGGCGGGTTGTTGATCACAGTGTGATCTAATTTGTATACTTACAAGCTATTGCTCATCATCCCCTTATTATTATTAATTCATAGATTCATAGCATTTTTCCTTACATTATTATAAATGTGGTCGATGATGTACGTAAGTTTTAGGACGAATGACAGAGATAGACATCATCACAACATAGTATAAAAAAAGTCGCTTCCCGCTATCTGTCCCCATATATGCTTAGATCTTTAAAACTACGCAACGGATTTTGATGCGTTTTTTTTAATAGATAGAGTGATTCAAGAGGAAGGTTTATATGTATAATACATTGCACCCGTGTGAAACCGGGCCGCGTCGCTAGTACGATATACAATGATAAATGGTGAAAATAAAATAAATTTATCGGTTTAATTTGTTACCCGATTCATGTATGAGTCACAAAGATACCAAACTACTGGTCATACATTAGAAAACGTATGTATGTAATAAATTCAAGAAACTTATATTCAAAACCTACAACTAGGCATTTCTAAAGCCCAAATTTATTAAAGTCTTCGATTATAAATTTAGATTCATCGACCATACTGCCGTAACGATGTTACGTCTTCCCCGTGTTGAGTTATGGGTTACCGCCAACTTTTACTATTTTCCCCTTGCACAAATTTTAGGGTTCCGCCTTAAAATATAATATATTGAGAGCCGAAAGTAGAAATACAATATAGATTTTCGTTCAGATTTTTACGAGTTTCTACATATAAAAATAGTTTATTTTAAAAGTTTTTGATTACTCGTATAAATAGGATTTTGTTCAGTAGATTTTTATAGTATCAAGTTCTGATTTTAGTTGATCGAAACAGTTTTATATTTCTCTTATAGCATCGTTTAATGAGAAACTTTTATATTATTATGCAAGAATGTTTGAAACTTGCATTGTAATTGCGCAAAACACTCGTAAACTCTATGGCTTAGATTCTGACAGGTCAACAATTTCAATAGTAACAATCCCACTTTTCCACAACTATGTACCATGCAATGAATATTGTTGTAATGTCTAGATGAAAGCTAATGAAATTACGAATGTGATATGCAATTCATATGCTGGTCTTCAAGACATTCATTATAAAGTATCCAATAGTATTGTAATTAGCTCTAAGTGTAGCACTACAACCATGCCGAAAATACGCGACGCAATTTCGAGATGATAACGCTTACAATGCTTTTTAAATTACTCGCAATTCACCAGGCTGAAATTCCGTCACGTCTTGCCGATATGAAAAATAAATCTGCTGAAGTTCGGATGCGTAATTTCAGCATGGTGTGGTGCTATTTGTTTCTTTCTCGATTAAACTTTTTTTGCCAATCAATTCATCATATTTATTAGGTACAGGTCGATTGCGACCTCGCCCGCATAAATGTCGTTCATCGCGTATTTTTCGGGATAGAAGTAACCTATGCCCTTTTTTAGGTTCCAAACTATCTCTGTAATAAGTTTCATCAAAATCGGTTCAGCGGTTTAGGCGTGAAACCGTAACAGACAGACAGACAGAGTTACTTTCGTATTTATAACATTATAGTGGGAATTATTGTATTAAGTCTGAGTATTTATGGGCACTGGGGCATAATTCTCCTAAAATAAATCTTGATAAATCACAACCGAACCAAGGCCGAACTGTTCATTCAGACAGTTCTCAATTTCAAAAGCTATCAAATTGTTTGACACAAAAAACAAAATCAATCATCTTGAAAGTTTTCGAAAACAAAAACTGAGTGACGGTTGTGGTTCGATTGCGTTTGGCAACAATTTATTTTAGGAGAATTAGGCCCCTGAGCCTAGTTGCCTCAAAGCAGTTAATAAAATATCTGTACTGAACCTCTTCAAAAGCCTACTATTCTCACTTCCCCGTTATTTTTACTTCCCTATATCCCGCGGGAAGGCCTGAAAGAGGGGGGGAGGGGCAGATCAGGTGGGGTTGAACAGATAGTCGGGCGAGCAGTTGAATTATATTGTTATTTCTACGATCGGGAATCGATTGCGCGTCCCGCCGGTACGCGGTTACAGCGTTCATAGTCTAATGGATACCTTGTGTTGTAGATTTCGGCTGAGGATTAATTTAGAAGCGACGTAAACTGCGACAGAAGCGTTCGAAACAAATGTATTAATACGTCAAATGTATTAAAATGTATGTCGCTGCTTTGGGTGAATAATGACAATTCAAAAAAGAATATTTTAGGGAAGAGCCGTAATCGCCATGCTTGGCAGGCGGGTTGGCGATCGCAGTACGGTTAAGTACTCAGAGAATGCTGCTGCCCATCCTCCATCATCTTTCCAAGAGATGGAGTAGTGCTATTCTTTAAGTCCGGCACTACACGAGACTAAAGAGACCATACAGATTGATGAACACGGTATATGAAAACACAAATAAAACCAATGAAAAAATAGAGGAGGTTACACGCTTTCGAAGTTTGATGTAATTTCTTTGGAATGTGTTTTAATGTCAATTATCTATGTCAGTTGTATATAGTTTGGCTTCCTTTTACCTTATATAAATAAATCATCTACATATATATAGTACATTATGGTCTTTGATTGACATAAATCACTATCTCATTACGCGGAACCTTTGCAATCAGAAAGATGACGTTAAGGTTCATCCAAAATGGGCCGTTGTGTAGTGAAATCATAACTTTAAAAAGGAAGTTTTAATATAAGTATATCGACATTTTTAGCACATGTTATTCAACCTGTTATTACAGCTAGATAATTAATGATCTATTCGACCTATTCAAAAATAGAACCGTGTGAAAATACCTACAATATAGCAATAAAAATGTCTAATCACCTATTCAAAAATAGAACGGCATGAAAATACCTACAATATAGCAATAATAGTAGATTGTATCACGAGCAAAATAATATTTTTACGGCGAGGGCGCTTTTTTGAATCCAGAGCGAAGTGAGGGATTCTAGAGTAGAATCCCGAGCGTAGCGAGGGATTCTTTAGTAGAATCCTGAACGTAGTGAGGGATTCAAAGTACATCGCCCGAGCCAAAAAAAAAATTTGCGCCCGAGTGATACACTCTACTTTTCATCACCCACTATGAAAAAATAAAAGGCGCCTCATATTTTATTGTAATATTATTATTTAATAAAATATAGACTAACAACTAAATTGAAATTAAATAGTATCTAATAATAAAACAACTAAACACTTATATTTACATTTGAGACATTTTCGCAATTATGAAATTAATCTAAATACTAAGCGCGCGCTAGCGCTAACGTTCTCATTCTTTATTATTAATTTATTTTTTTATTCAGCTGGCGGTGCGTCTACGTGTCGTCGTACCAGCCAGTCTTTATTCAAACAATATTTGCGTTCGATTTCTTTGGCGCTGAACACTAAGATGTTCCAAATTCAAAAAGTGCGCGGCAAAGATAATTGCGGCTCACTTAAAAGAGTAAAGAGGATTAAAAACTCATTCCTGCCCGCTAAAAGTTTCATAGAGAAAACACCACCTTTGGGCGCACTTAAAGGCGAACCAAGTCGTCCTTTTCGAATAGGTGGGATGAAAACATTTATCATGACCTATATTCAAAAATAGAAAGGCGTGAAAATACCTACAATAGGTATAGCAATAAAAATGAGCGATGACCTATTCAAAAATAGAACGGCATGAAAATACCTACAAACGTGGCGGTAAAGGATATAATAAGTTGAGTATGTAGGTAATTCTGGTATCTGAAATGCCACAAAAATTCGACACACAAGTTATATTATATGAGAGTAAATAAATCCCCCGCTATGTCGGTCGTGAAGGGCGATATAGCCTTTTTTGATTAACGCCACAAGTATACCGTCTCAAGGAAAGGGTTATATTATAATATTCCGTCGTACAGGGTTGTCATATTCGAGATTATTACAATCTGTCAAGACTCGTCTTGTGATTGAATCGTCAATCTCTCTGAAGGTAAACTCGTCACCAAGGTCGAGAAAGTGTAAAATAGAAATATACAAGGTTAGTCAGAAAGGGGGTACTAATCTGAAAGGGTGTTAAAGTACCCATAATAATGAATAACTTTTGTTCTACCACTTTCTCCAAAAGTCAATGGATTAAGAGAAATAGCTGTTCAAAAAAAATATGCTAATATCTATCTATCCTCAGCTATGATCAGCTGTGTTTAAATTTCAGGTCATATTTGGGGTCACGAATTAGAAGCTCCGTTTTCTGAATTCGTAACTAAAGAAGGGATGAAGAATTTTTGAAAAAACTAAAATTAATGTATTTTTACATGGATTTAAAAATTATAGAATTTTTAATTTTAACACTTGCATTAAAACCGTCATCAGTGATACTTGGCCTGGAGATTAGTATCCCCTTTGCGACTAACCTTATAAAATTGAGGATGTATTTTCAGATGCTGTGAGTCTTCTGCTTATGACTTGATCCTTTAAATAAATAACGATAGAGCAAAGAAGAATATATTTTCCTAAAATCCACATAATAAAGCATATATAGATTAATGCCGGCAGGCAGAAGACTGCCTTGTTGGTCTAGCGGTCTCGGACTGCTGAGCGTGAGGACCTGGGTTCGATCCCCAGGTCGAGCAAAGTGTTATTGGGTTTTTCCGTGTGGAATTTCTCAGTAGCACCCCGGAGTCTGGATTTGTGCCCGGTTGATGGCAATAGGCTCGCCTCCTATTACATGGGACTTAAAACATAACGGCGAAATGTGGGTGTACTATACACCTCTGCCCAACCCCTCGGGGAATACAGGCATGATGTTATGTTATGTTAGCTTAATAAATAACTCCTTTACTTAATTGTCCAAATAAAACAAGGATGACGATGCACCAAAAGTTCAAACAAAACAATCACATTAAAACTACACTCGAATCCAATTCTCAACTACTAACAATCTCTCGAAAGCCACCATTACATTTTCACTAAACTCTAATAGAACGCGACAGCCCTATTGCAAGCCACAGCACAGAATGTACCAGTAGAAAAATATCCCACACTTACCCGCCACGCGTATTACTACTACTTATGTTTTATGTCAAAACATAAAAGTATATATGAGTTTCTCTGTGAGAATAACAGAAATAAACGGGTGAAATTTAAAATGAGCGATGAAGGAATACTGTGGCTTCGAAAATATGGGAATGCATAACATTATGTATGAAGATGTATATGTGGCGTTTCTTTGTAGGAGTTGAATGTGTACTGTTGTGCTGTATTGTATAAGAGTAAGAATAAATTGAGTAGTCTTGACGCTGCTGATATCATATTCGGCATAGCTATACAGTATCCGAAATAGTGAAAATGTTTTACCAGCTACACACCACAGTCTCAACATCAATTTTCTTAGTAACTAGATATTGTTTAGGTACTTCTTATATTATTTTATAAATTCTTTCATGTTTATAGTGTATTATGTAATAGTGTTATGTTACAATGGGTTTGACGTGACTTTAAGGAAAAAACACATTAAAAAAAGAAAATGAAACTTCGTATGTTGTATCCGAACAGATTGATCCTGCATGGGATGTCGTCAGAAAGAAAAAAAGAAACGAATAAAATAACTTCCTTTTATTTTTCTGAGTCATTTTAGCGCACCGAGTTAACTGACTGCGCGAAGCGATAATAATATCTCACTAGTCGTGCCTGCCAGTGATACGACCTGTCGCAAGAAAAAAAGTTTTTTTTTCTATTTTTAGTCAATCTTAATTCTGCGCGGGGTAAATCTGTACCAGTAATAGGTCATGTGGTTTTAAGGAATTACATGAATTCGTTTACATCCTATATAAATAGAATTATGCTACAGAACCGATATCACTTCAGTATCGATACCTTTTTAATGGAAAAATATTCCAAACTAAAGAAAAAACAATGAAAGTATACCTTTCCGTAAGGAAACCGTTCAAATACCAATACAATGGAGTCTTGCACAAAGTTTAATACCTATATAATGGTGAACTTTGGAAAAGCAAAGAAGTAAGAAATATTCAGTAGAACGCGAGATTAAATTCCCAAGGATTACCGTACTTAAGTGCGAAAACCGGAATATATTCGTAATTTTTTATAAATAACTTTTAATGCAAGCCCAAAATATATTCCAAACACGAGCAAAGTAACACCAAAGACCCTAAACTTTTTACTTTCCGAAAAAACCGGCCGCTGCCTTCAACTCTCCAAACAAAAAAAAACTTCGATCATTATTTATAATACTTTTTTCCACGTGGATAAATAAAGCCAGAGTCTAAATGCGGCCACTCTTGAAAATTTATTATGATCAATAGATTCTCAGTTTTCTCTTCATAAAAGTCCGACACCCTTCGTACAGTCCGGAAAAGTTCGAAACTCAGCCAAGTTATGTCACAAGTTTGTACCCTTCGTACAAAAGTTATTTTACTACTCCACTAAGACTTTAAGTAGGGAATGAAGATGGGGGATAATAAAAAAAAGTTCCTTTTGCAATATAAAAAAAAATGTAAGACCGATTTCTATGGAATTCGGTTCAAAGTCGCAAGGAACCGTTTAGCTTTATTGGCAGCGAGTGGCAAGTGCCGTTAATACCGGTTTGGGGAACTTTATTATTGAAGCCCGGCTGAAGTGAAATAAGAGCGTTCACTGAGATGGTGAAAATTCAAACTTAAAGGCACTTAGCTATAAAATTGCTAAAGTTAACGACATTGTTGATCACGTTTTGTATTAGAATTTTATACTTCAATGAAAATAATTAAAATAATCATTCATTTGTAGACATTATCAGAAACATGAATCTACATGATTGTATCTGAAACGCTGATACACTACAACCGTTTTTGATGTGAAAATGTTCGAAAAATTGTTTCTAGAAACATGATCAAACTATCTGCTACTTGTATCTGTAACATTGTTTAAATGTAAATAAATGACTAGAAAACATTAGTCTAGTGCTAATTTAAATTTAAGTAAACCGTACCCCTAAATCTGAATTTCTTAGTCTGCTCCACTTTAAAACAAAAGACAATGATCTATCCGCATATTCTTTAGAACAAAAAGACTCATTGCAATCGGCAATTTGGCTTCCATTTACTATAACTTTTGGATATGGTCCAATCAGGATGCATCTCCGTTTCCAACCATATCCTCCATTTTAGCCGTTCTGTAAGACTATTATCATTTATCGAAGAAAATTGATCTCAAATCTGTTTAAAGACGCTATAGGTGGTCAAATTTTGTAATCTGATTTATCGTCAAAGGAAGTCTGAATCTTGCATAAGTTTAAATTCAATAGTTAGTGCTGCATCTTTCGATATTACTACTACTATGCAAATTATTTTAATATAATTGTCGATATTCTGTTATCCACGATAATTTACTTGTCTTCGATTTCGAAATCGTTATCTAGTATTGTTTCTAGTAACGCTTTGAGCATATTGTCAGTTCTATTAAAGACTACAGTAACATAAATTAAATTGAAGGGTACAGACAGGAGCAAAACAAGGAATGTCACAAAATATTCAAATATAAATTTGTAATTTTGTAAATATTATAAGAATAATGTATATAGGAATTGTAAATATAAATTAAATATAACAACACTTAGATTTTTGCGTGTATTTTTATGTAGCAGTATGTAAAAAGCATAAAAACGATCATAGTCCCTCGTAATGAATCTTCAACAATTGATATGTAAGACAAAGTTATAAACTTTCAAAAATTAAAATGTTAATTACACAAAATCCTGTTTTAGTGACCTTCCTTGTTTTGCCCCTGTACCTTTCTATTGCTGATCAGTGGAACGTACTTTTATATCAGAATTTCTCCCTGCATCTTGGTAGTTTGCGATAAATGATTGCTTGTCGTTTATGCTTCACGAATACTATAGCAAAAACGAGAAGTAAGTTCTAAGCTTGATACATTCTCCTCTTAATTACCATCCCGTCGTTTTCAACTTCCAATACTCTACTTTATTACCTAAATTACAGTATTTAGTAGACATTGTGAAAATATATTTGGTTCAATCCGGCAACTTCTCTCCGCCAACTTGTTGGAAATAATTAAATTCCATTCTCCCAACATTCTCTTATTATTATTTATTGGTACAAACTACCCTCGGGGCCTGCTTCACTGTGTGTGTTATTTTATGAAAATTTTTGTTTTCCGTTATAAACGTTGGGAATATTTTAAACTAGCTTTTGCCCGCGGCTTCGCTTGCATTAATTTAAAATTTGACAATCAACTCATAACACACTACTAAAATTTGTATAATAATATATAATTCAATCATGATTCGAAAGACACGTAGCGCCATCGATTATCATAAGGACGTTATCGTTGTTTTCCTCGGGAATAGTACTTTTTTTCGGGATGAAAGGTACCCAGTGTTCGTTTCTGTACACCTGAAAACGTATATGCATAAAGAGAATGACCAAAAGTGTTACCAAAAAGTCTCATGCATCAAGATCAAAATATTATAGTAATTATTTTCATATTTTTTTACGACATTACGCGTCGGGGATTTGATTTTTGAACAGGGAATTTAATTTAAAGTTAAAAAGTGTTAATATTGTTTTATTCCCTTCACATGTTCGTTCCGTTTCACATGATTTATGATTATTATAACTTTGAATTTTGAAAGTGTTATGATCACATCTTTCAAAAAACATGTAAAAAAAAATATTTTGCCGATTCTACATTAATTAAAAAGAACTAGAATAGATTAGAATTTTTATTTACACGATTATCATTTTTTATCTATGGTTAATTGGCCGTTCACAGTCGGTCATAGAGATGTAGAATGCAATAGATGCGGATTACTGTTTTTTAGAGCAATAATAAATCGTGTATGACATAACCACATTGTCAGGTTATTTAGATTATTTCTAAAATCTCCGAAACTCGCGTTATGTTTAACAAATAACTTTTGTAGGAGTTAGTATGATAAGTGTAGTCCATAAAAAAACAAAGTTTGAATTTGATGCAGCATGGTACGGGACTTCATACATCCATGAGCATTGTCCTTTCACCATGATCGGTTCAGTGGTTTAGGCGTGAAAAGGTAAGAAACAAACAATCTTACTTTCGCATTTATAATATTAGTTGGGATAGTATGAATGAAGTTTGTTGCTTTTAAGAACGGGACCAGTTTTATTACATAGTTATTTGAAACGGCTTATTTCGTAATGGCGTCGCTGCATCGTATAATGTTTTTGACATTTGTTCTGGTTTAGCTGTGACTTTTGGGAAAAGCGTTCGGTATTTTTAACAAGGTACTATTCGCTGAAATAGAGTACCATATAAATGTGTTTTATTTTTATATAATATCGCCTCTTCGGATGAAAAGTGTATAATCTCAGAATTGACTAATTTTATAGGAGAATGTTTTCAACATTATGATAATATCCTGCCAATGTAAAACTAACCATTAGATCTCCTAGCGGCGCATTTTGAAACTGTGTTTTTTGTCACTATTCAGGAGAAATATAAGTGATACCTACTTAGCATTTCTGACCTGAAGCGATATGTCATGTCAGCTAATCATTTGGACATTTTGTTAGAAATAATTTTCCAAAAACACAACCACAATAAAATGGTGCTCGAATTGATCCGGAGTGTATGTTTCGTACCTACTATGTTCTCCTTAGTAAAAGCAACAGATATGGCAAAATAAAACCTCTGTTAAAAATTCATCCTTTGCTCTCTCTAGTCTACTCTCTCTTGAATCCTTTCATCTCAATGACGTCATTATTGCGGTGCACTTCAATACAAATGGTCCTTGGCGTAAGCGCCAGTGTGTCGTATGAAATGTAAGATCAAAAACAAAATATATTCATGCTCATTATTCTAAAACATTTTGGTTAAGAGATCTCAATGTCAGCTGTTGATTTGCGATTACTGTAGGGCCAATTTAATAGATCACATTTGACACTTCTTCAAAATTTAAGAACTTAACCTTGTAACGGAGGGCATAAATATTATTTATTTTTCCGAAGTTATAAGTGCACAATTGCTTAACTTTTTTCAACTACGATTACATATTTTTTTTACTGTAATAATGACAAACGAAGGTAATTTCACGATTTACTTTCACTAACAAGCCATAGGTACTAAACATAATAAACAAATACTGTTCTAATGAGAACTGAACGTCGTTAGAATGTTGCGTCAGTGAAACCTTTTTCTTTTTAAATACTAGGGATGTTACCCAAAAAATCGAAAGTTGATAAGTAGATTCGAATGCAATGAATATGTACTGAATTCGATTTACATATTATGTTTGAAGTCCGTATCGATTCATTCACTCTAATCGATGTTTTTAAGCAGGTCATCTCACTATGAAGCTAAAACTGACAGATGTCAATGTGATCTATTAAATTGGCCCTACATTAATGTGTATCTGTATTTATGCTATAGTGAAGCGATGAAATATTTACTTAGTGTTGAAATGACGCTTATTATCTAAGCCGACGACAATGCCCCAATTTTAACATAAGCGGATCGACCTGCGTCATCCCGAACAAAGATAAAGCTGCCCAGATGACCGTAAGGACCAAATTCCTGACAGCTATTCAGATGAACTAATCATAGTACCTACTATACTCTGAAACACATCAGAAAAAACTAAGAAAGTGTATGTGAGCGAAATCACTGCAGTTGAACAAAAAGTACAATTTTCTGCAGCTCATGCTTCGAATCCAATCGCTTCACAACAAAACTGCATCGCAGCGCTTATTAGGTGGTTACAAGATGGAGTGGTTCAGATTTCCCAGGAGTCCTTGTATTCTGTTGGCGTTGGTCAATCTTGTACAGATAGTAGCAATGACGAGCTTCTGTCTGAGTTTCAAGGTGGTTTGCGTTAAATTTTGATCAAATGTTTGATACTGTTGACTTTATTATGGACAAACAAGCCAATGAGCGCCAACATAGGCCAACAAACGTTCATCATTTGTTGAATTTGACCAAACTTTGTATAGAGCGAATCTAGTTTCATTCAGTTTGAAGCGGTATCGAGCCGTTTGTTGGTGTTCTTTGGCTAGTGGCCATTTTCACTAACTTATTTATCACACACAGTTTCTCTTAAAGTCATGTTTCTATCTCTATTTTTGTCACTTCTTTTTGACAATCTGTCTTGTCGTATTTGATGTCTTCCTTGGTATGCGTCCTATGACACGTATGATAGATAGGTTGTTGAAAACGGCGTTAGTTTATACTATGCATTAGAACACATTTTGCTTCAGGATTTGATGTTTCAAAGATAGCTCGATTTTTTGAGGAAACGAATATTGTTCATATTATTTCTGGTAAATTATCTTCTTTGCTGATATTGTTCTATTATATTGATAATTATCATTTTCATTTTCATTTTAGAGTATTTAATATATTTAAATCTATTTCCATCTAGCTGTACCCGGCATGCGTTGCAATGCAATTTTTCCTACTTACTACCTATCTACTACCTACCTTCAGAAACAAAATCAAAATAGTAACAAAAAGTTAAAACCATTTTCATGCATGCGGTAAACAGATGAAAAATATGGATATACTGAGATAATTTCTTTTGTTTTTTAAATATCAAAATTATCTTTCATAAGAATCTTCTCCTGACAATTACAAATACAACAAAAAAAAAATATGCGAAATCGGTCCACCCGCTCACGCGTGATGCCGTGACCAAGGAAAATAGGGATTCATTTCATTCATATATATACCTAGATAAGACGTTAAAATATCCTGAACACCTTGACAATTCCATCAAACATTTCACTAAACATTTTAGTCCAAAAAACGACATCTATCAAATCGTAAAATGCCTTCAATAGTAAAAAGAATTGCTACCACCACCGTCACGTAACTGTTCGGTCGTTCACTATCCTGATTGAATATCGATGGGCTCCCCTAGGGCAGAGCGCCATTGTTTTCCCATTGTGCGCCACCATGGGACAATAGATTAATGATTATACGTGCCCCACCAAATTGTTATGGCATCATCGAGAAAATTCATTCTTAAACGGCACATAATCGATTCCATTATACCGAAGTATATTATGAATTTTAAAATAGAAAGGTAAGTACATTTATCAAGCAATTTGTGTCTTAGTTCAGGATTTTGGTGTCATTTCATTTTGGAGAAGCAACAGACAGCTATAAATTTTAAAGACATTGGACGCATTTTGGACAGCATTCTTTGAATGGAATAATGTGACTTGTAATAAATTATATCCTATTCTATATTGTAATGGTGTACAATGAAATGTAATTGGATGGCGTCAGGTTGAAGAAGAAGGTATAGTTTTAAATTGTATTGTATTTTGAAGACTTGTTTGTAATGAAATAGGAGAAGACGGGTGGTCAATGTTTAGGTCTTAGGATGGAGTTTCTTGCCGGCTCTTCTCCATAGGAAACGACAAAAATAAAAAATAACTTTGAATTTTGAGATGCAAACTCTATTGTTTGTCAATTTTGACGATATGAGTATTTAGCGCAAAACCAATGGAATAACAATATAAATAACGACAACTTTAATGACATGTCAACTATTTCAGAAAGAAAAAAATAGGCAAAAACCTACATATATTTCAGTTGCAATGAAAATTGAACTATATCCAGTTGTATTACGGTTTAATATATAATACCAAAGCATGTTAATTCTAAATTTAAAGTGGCTGATGTTTACCAACAACAAGCATCAATGCAAATCCCACACGGGATCCGAAACAAACAGATACCTATCCACATTGCCCAACGTTGAAAGACAACAAGGGAACATCACTTGTTAATCAAATTCTAGACACTACACACTAAGCGGTATCAACGGCGAGCATTTAAAAAAGGAACGACACAAAGAAAGAAAAAAAACGAAACAGGCGATCCAAAAAATTCAAGCAAAATTGAGACGGACACACTCAAGCCGTAAACAAAGTGTGGCCGTCACAGAACTCGACACCTGCTCCTATTCCCCGTAAAAAAGGGCATAAAAATGGCAGGATGGGGGAAAAATAAAAAAAGAAGGAATGAGGACATTAGCCAAACAAAAGGGAGCCGAGAGGGTCATAACTCGAAGCGCATTTTCCTTTGTCACTGTGACGTTGCTAAATCCGCAACTGACGTTATATTGTTTAGGCGGGAGTAGGCAGTTGCGATTTTGTCGTGCGACTCGATTGCTATGTCGTCATATTCACGGCAAAATTACGAATCTACAAAACATGCGTTTTTCAAGAGAACATTATGAAGAACAATTGGAATATCGGTGTTGTGGTACAATTTGTTTTCAAAATGTTTCCTTTTCGAGGTACAATCAACAGATGTTTCAGATTTTATAAATTTAAACGCACATTCGTTTTATCTCATTATAAGATTCGTAAGTTTGCCGTGGATGTGATGATATGACAACACTCTTGCACATCACGACTAAGGTTTTTCCCAAAGTTTTAACTTCCATTGCTGGAAAATCTATCATGTCGATTAGTCACATATCGATATACGTCAACAAATGTACAAAATATTAGTAATTGTTTACAATGGTAATTTAAGTATGTGGTCAATAAGTGCGATTGGACCGTACCCACTAATGTAATCATACGCTGATATTGTTTTTTCTTTATCACCAGAAAGCTGTTTTTGTTCGCAGTTAGAAATCATCATCATCTCCCTGTTCTTATCCTAGACTAGGTAAGGTCAGCACAACATGTATTCCTCTTCCATTCTCCTCTAACAGCCGTCATCTCAGTACTCACTCCTTTCTTACTCAAATCATCCTTCACACAATCCACCCATCTTTTCTTTAGCCTACTTTTACTTGTACATCCATCCACAGTCACATAGTTCCCAGTTAGAAAAATAACTTCCTAATAACAATAGCTATACACAAACTCACATCAAATTCAAAACGCACGACACAGTCGCAAACGTATAGGCGGTCTAAATCCGGATGTGAAATCGTCCGCCTTACCTGGGGATCGCTTCCACTACTCATTTCATGCATATCATATGTAGGTCGGCAGAATTACAGGCGTACAAGTGTCACGAAGCATTAATCTTGTGGCTCCTAGTAGATTTGCGAGCTCTGCTCTGTCATTGTTTATCAGTCGTTACAACTGTGGGATATTCAGAATGGATATATTGATGTGTTTATTAAAAATCGTTTTTATTTATTGACCATTACGTTAGTTTTTTCAAATGAAATAAACGAGAAATTGTAGTAACTAAATTAATTGCTTGGCCAATATGCTGCCTTGGAGATGGCCAGCGGACCCCGGCCGGCGTTAGCAGATCAGCATAACGCCAAGACACAGTAGACATAAGCTAAAGCAGTACTCCAACTTACTATAATCGCCTGAATTGACACACACAGACATACCATGTATACTGAGTATAGTGCACTCTTTGTATGGGACTGTATCCCGATAATACCTTAGAAGGTTGTTGCAGTGCGTGTCTGTGTGAGTGTCAAATCGGACGATTATAGGTAGTTGAAGTACTGCTTTAACTAATACACATACTGTGACCAAGATGAAGATAAAAATGCTTGAATAAGGAGTATTATTTAAAGATTTGATAGAAGAAATCCCATTGTTAATCAAATAAAAATGCTAAATAAAGACCAAGGACACAGATTTATTTATACAATAACATTAGGCTCTCGACTAACGTCTATCATTTACCTATTGTATGGGAAGATAAAAAATCATTTTCATTCTTTATTTTCATTTCTAGACTTTGTATTTTCTCCGCGTATTATTTGGAATCCCAAAACCAGAGCTATTTTTCCTGAAATCCTTCACAAAGAAGCCTATCTACTACTTCATTTACAAAGAGTCTATCTATATCGATTCTTTTGTTCTGCCAGAACTCCATTTCTCCTTGAATAGCGCGTACGTCGTCTCGCCTCGGGCCAAAATCCGCAATGAAGTGAAATCAAAACGAAATAAATGTATTTTCCAAGAGATCGTGCCTAGAAGGTCGTTGAGTTAAGCACTTCTATTTGCAACGTATATCACTTTTAGATATAGACAAGACAATACAAATATAACCGTTTATTGACTCTTGAGTTATTGAACTTCCAATTTTATGTAACTGATCTGAAGAGCTATTATTATTTGAGTAACTTTTTGGTCCTGATCTAGTTTTTATTATATTTGCTCCAATGTTCAGGAGGCCAATTCTTCTAACAACATCACGCCTGTATTCCCCGAAGGGTTAGTCAGAGGTGTATAGTACACCATCATTTCGCCGTTATGTTAAATTCCCATGTAATAGGAGGCAAGTCTATTGCCAACAACTGGACACAAATCAAGACTCCGAGCTGCTGCTGAGAAATTATACACGGAAAAACCCATTAACACTTTGCTAGACCTGGAGATCGAATTCAGGACCTTACGCTTAGCAGTCGCTCTTGTGACCACTAGACCAATGAAGCAGTCTGCTAACAAAGTTCTACTAAAAACATCCAAACCGCCCCGCTTTGGACAGTTTTCTTATCCTAAAACTGTTAAAAGGCGTACTTTGAATTAGTTTGCAAATTATACATTTTCGCATCACATTCACAAATTGGGAGTCATGTCTATACAACCTAATTTTTACTTTATAAGAAAACAGAGACACCCCAACAAGATTTTCATCAGAACTGCCTGAATGTGTGTTTTTTTTCAGTAAATCTCCAAGTTACACCTTAGTTTATGTCTCGTTAAGTTCCCTAAAAAGTGTGAAATGCCTGAGATGTGCTATGCAGGGGTTGTTTAATACACGGAAACTGACCGAGAGGACAGTGTCAAGCCTCAAAGTGTCTATTCCCGTCAACTGTTATGGGTAGAAACCTACTGAAACAAAATTGAAATTTGTTGAAAATTTGTTGTAAAAATATGTCAATCGATTCTCCTAGTGATTCTGAACAGACTACTTTCAGGTTTAGTGTATACTAAAACTAAGCTTGTATAGCCTAGCTATACTGTATTGCGATCCTTAACGTAAAAAGCTATTTTTAGGATGCTCATAAACTTAGGATATCACTGGAAGTCTACGAAATAATATAAATTATGAGAGCTCCATAAAGATCAAATGGTGTGTGTAGTCCGTCAATCCGCATCAGTTCAGCGTGGTGGACTAAGCCCAAAAGCCTCCTCATCCTGAGAAGAGGCTCTTGCCCAACAGTGGAACAGTAATGGGCTGATTATTATGATAACGATAGTGATAATAATAATGATGATGATGATGAAAGATGATAATAATAAACCCCCTCTGGGAAAGGCGTTACCTCACCATGAGATTAACGTAAAACCGGAGGGAACATTAGACTAGCTTTCAACAACCCCATCATATAATAAAAAATGTATCATGAGGTCTACTGAAAAGCATACAAACCGCAGGGCAGCTTGTGGCGAGCTGTTGGTGAGTGGCGACACTGCGTACCTTATTGCCTCGGAGAGTCGGTCAGGGCCTCGTCTCCAGTTTGTCTTTATTGGCTGGCTGGGGTGGAATCCCAAGAGTGCCCGCAGGACTCTCAACTCTGGCTTGCCTTTATCGGCCGGCCAGAGGGGGGCCGCCAGAGCTATATGCTCGGGGGTGGAAGTGTCTAATGGCGTAATAGCGGGGAAACCCACTCCGGGTCTTTTAGACCCGCGACGGCGAAACCGGGGCCACACCTCTCTACACCCCTAGCCACTCACACGTTTGTTGCCCCCTTCGCCTATGTACTGGCGGCTTTTCAGGTGGTCCAGCTAGTGAGCTGGCGAGTCACCGTCTGCCAACACCATTCAATTTTAAATTTGAAAGGCAGACGCCGTTTTTTTCCGGCAATAGAAGTAATTCAATCCACTTAACACCCCTTCCCATAGACCAGATATTTTTCACCATAGTTTACAATAGTCTTGCACCCACTTGGGACGGTCCATGACTGTACTCCAATAGTGCAGCCGTGGATAGTCCCCGGTTGGTGCCTCACCCCAGTTTAGATTAAAGTTCTCAAAGGGGCCTCTGCGCGTTGGACCTGTGTCCCCGTGTATGCCTTCCAAAGGACCGGACATCTTCCGCACGGAAGATGAGCCGTGATGTCAAAGTGATAATAACATTATTAGATGTTATTATCACTATTTACGACTTTATTAAGTTGCACCACAATTTTTCACTTAAAGGAATCAAAATAAAAACTTGATCTATTCTCCCTATAGTTGTCACAATATAATAGGTACGATTTGACACCTGTCAAAATACTAGGAGTTACGTCAACATTAGTAATAATTACTCTAATACGTGGCGTTTAGTTTTATTTTGTCATGGGTGCACTATGTTTAGATAAATAAAAAGGCGACTTTCTTTAAGATCGAAGGCGTTCATCTTCTGTACACATTTATTTTGAGCTTTTATGCAAACGTCAAATCGGATCTATTAAGCCGGGTCCGCAGCGTCAATTTTCTAACATGTTATTTTATTTTTGCAAACAAAACTATTAGACCACGCCCCTATTCGTTTAGCAAACAATGTTAAGCCGAGTCCGCAGCGCTTGCTAACAAAACTGTTAGGCCACGCCCCTATTCGGTTAGCAAACAATGTTATCCTGTTTGCAAACACGAAAACACGGCGCAGCGGATCCGGGTTTACACTCAATAATTAGCCACAAAACTAATACATTTCATCAAAACATCAAACGCATCAGAAGCTCACCCTTGAACCTAGGTCGGAGCAAAAACATGAGCGATAACGCACCCAGTTTCTATTCATCACCCACAATGAACGCTTTGCAGATAAATCTTGCCATTCTCATCGTTAAGTAATAGCCCGGCCGTCTCCTGGTACATTCCGGTCGGTTGGATACGAAAAATTATGGACGTTGCTATTTGACTGTTACGAGTACATGCGTTACTGTTATTTTCTTTATTAGAGAACATTATACTTCTTCTAGTTCGAGAGAAAAAACAACGCGAGCTTGATGTTGGCGTAATGTTTAATCTACAGGAAAGAAAGAATGTATTTTTTTATGTAATAATTTGGCAAACAAACCAATGTTCCATCTGATGACAAGTGGTTACCGCCGGTAAAGTTGTACACTTTTTTTTAGACACACGTTTTACAGGATGTAAACGAATTCGTGTAATTCCTTCAAACACACATGATCTATTAATGTTAAGCACTGGATTTAGATTGATTAAAAATAAACAATAAACTTTTTTTTTTTCAATTATTTTTTTATGTGATACTAAATTTAGATGCCATGCATAAATTAATGAAAACACGGCGACACAGCTGACGGGCACGACTAGCGCGATTTTACTCCACGCAGTCACTTAACTCGGGACGCTAACATTACTCAGATACAGAATACCATGTTTCGTTTTAAACTTTTTGTTCAGTCTGAAAAAAACCTATGCAGGGTCATAGTGTCAGTGTAATTTCACTGGCACCCATACCTTTCTGATCGGAACACAGCAATGCTGCTTAGCGGCAGAAATAGGTATGGAGGTACAGTCCGCGAGTCCTAAGCTGAGCTTTGCATTTGTGAGAGTGCACATAGAATCGATAGCCAAAAAGCAGTATAAACAAAGCAAAGGACGCGTCTGCATTCATTCTCACACAAATGCAAAACTTCTTAAAACTGACAACAGTAGAATATTTACCCATTACAAGGTAAATGAAAATTTTTAGGAGTAGTAGAGCTCCTTGTGATAGTTCGAGGAAGTACTACAAAATGCAAAACTTCTTAAAACTGACAACAGTAGAATATTTACCCATTACAAGGTAAATGAACATTTTTTAGGAGTAGTAGAGCTCCTTGTGATAGTTCGAGGAAGTACTACAAAATGCAAAACTTCTTAAAACTGACAACAGTAGAATATTTACCCATTACAAGGTAAATGAACATTTTTTAGGAGTAGTAGAGCTCCTTGTGATAGTTCGAGGAAGTACTACAAAATGCAAAACTTCTTAAAACTGACAACAGTAGAATATTTACCCATTACAAGGTAAATGAACATTTTTTAGGAGTAGTAGAGCTCCTTGTGATAGTTCGAGGAAGTACTACAAAATGCAAAACTTCTTAAAACTGACAACAGTAGAATACAAACCATTACAAGGTAAATGAAATTTTTTTAGGAGTAGTAGAGCTCCTTGTGATAGTTCGAGGAAGTACTACAAAATGCAAAACTTCTTAAAACTGACAACAGTAGAATATTTACCCATTACAAGGTAAATGAAATTTTTTTAGGAGTAGTAGAGCTCCTTGTGATAGTTCGAGGAAGTACTACAGTCCGCGAGGCCTAAGCTGAGCTTTGCAAGCAGGAGGGTATAAATTCGATCACGGCCCGCACCTCTTAATTTTCGGATTCATGTGTGGATCAGAATTTGACTATCATTTTTGTACCTTGAAGTAAAACATTGCCAGGAAACCTACACACCAGAGAGGGCTCCATAAAGTTCTCGATGGTGTGTTTATTCGGCCAATCCACACCGGCCTGCCTGGTGGTCTAAAGCCTAAACATTTTCATTATGAGAAGAGGCTGTTTAGGCTGATTTTGCTTTTAATGCGCGTGTACTAACAAGTATTTTAAAATACCGATTGATTTTGAATAATATACAAGAAAATAACGTTCTCTTGCTACTAGCAATGAACGTAACCGAGTGGAAAGTAGATGTGTGAACTTCGACACGCTTCTTGCAAACAGGAATCTAAATTAAATGTTATACTAGTAAATGTTTAAACTCATTGACTGCCTCGTTGGAGCGTGAGGTCTTGGGTTCGATTCCCAGGTCGGACAAAGCGTTATTGGTTTTCTCTGTGTGGAATTTCTCAGTAGCAACCCATAGGCGTCTGGGGCAATAGGCTCGCCGCCTAATATATGGGACTTAAACATAACGGTGAAATGTGGGTGTACCATAAACCTCTGCTCAACCATTCGGGGAATACAGGCGTGATGTTAGGTATGTTATTAAAACTCAAAGTTACAGAGAGAGACTACTTAAAAACAAAATGAATAAAAATCTTTTATATTTTTGCCGCAGTGGAAAATAAATTATGGATGTTTTGTATTTAACTTAGTACTTCTATTTTTCGCATTTTACGAGCATTATCCGCTTTTTATATCACTCAATATTCGACCTTGGAATGTTGCGTGTACTTTGCGATTGACAAACGAAACCACGCAATGAAATGTTAAAAATATATTTGTTAGTGAGGTGAAAAAATAAAGTAAAACTTTTTTTAAAACAAGCTTTTGTCTTTCGGCTCCATCATCAGACCATCTCCATGCTACCATATTATTCCATTGTCACCGAAGTAACATAGGTGTGCCGAATTTCAGCTCAATCGGAGGCCAACAAATGCTTGAAAAATTTATCACAAAGGACCTTGAGTTATTTTGGTCCAATCGCCCCAACAGTGATGAAACCTGTGCCATATGAAAGCTATTTTGTGGTACCGTGTATTTCATACTAAGGCGGTTATATCAAAATCGAGCGCAAATATGGTGTTTGGGCACATTATCAAAACTGAGAATGTTGTCCCACCGGTTGTCTGGAAGGTATTTTTCGATTATTTTTAGCAATGATACTGTCTGTATTTTAGTCAAATGAAAGCAAAAATGTTAATAAATGAAGGTACAACAAAAAAATACAAAGTTTTTTATATTCATTAACTCACTCTCCTTAAAGGAGACCTGTGCCAGCAGTGGGACGTATATGAGTTGTTGATGATGATGACGACCCATTAACTGGCAAAAAAATAATTAATATCTCTATCACATCGCGCATCGTCACTTATTACTATCAGGTGGGATTGTGATCAAACGCTTGTCAATTTTTAACAGATAAAATGTACCAAAACACCCTGTTCGCGCTCGATTTTGACTTAACCGCCATAGAATAAAATAAATCGTACCCCAATAGCTTTCATATGGCATAGGTTTTTTAACTGTTGTGAGGATTGGACCAGGTCCCATACATTTTTGCTCATGGTCCTTTTGACCCGAAAACACATACGAACGATGCAAGTTAAATAAAAGCTTGTAATGATATCTTGAAGGCTGTTGGGAGAGCTAAGAGTCTGGTATAGATATTCGCTTTTTGGTTCGTGTCTGTCAGTAGGTACAGTGCGTAGACATAGGCCAATCGATACGTTTTCACAAGAATACAGTACCCCAAGTGTGAGTTTTTTTCGTTAACTACTGTAGTTGCGTCACACCAAAAATGTATGAAAATTTAGGCTGCGTCTCTAGGCGCACCGTTCACTAACTACTATTCGCGCGTTAATTGCACGGTGCGCCTAGAGACGCAGCCTAAATTTTCATACATTTTTGGCGTGACGCAACTACTGTAGTTAACGAAAAAAACTCACACTTGGGGTACAGGAATATTTTCTTGAAGTTATACTTTTTTTGGCGTATTGTGGCAAAATTTTTGATTGGTATGGAAGTTAAGCACGCAGCTGTAGCGGAAATGTGACAACATAAAGTTGTTGACATAAACATTTTTTCTATATTAGTCGAAGTATAACTTCTACCACGCGTACATGAGTAAAGCACCATTTAAAAAAAAGGCTTATTATTTTCCAGGTGACTAATAACTTAAAAGGCGACTAAGTGTTTGCAACTAATAAAATGAGGCGAGAAGCTATAAATAATGACTTGGCGACTAATATAATGACTTGGCGACTAATAATGTTAGCAGGGTGGTTAAGGGGAATCCCGACATGGATAGGTTAGGTTCGAAGGGGATGACGGGGGCTAGAGTGAGCGAGCGAAGCGAGCGAACGAAGCCCCCGTCATCCCCTTCGTGTTAGGTTACTTTAAACCCTGCAGACAGAAATAGGCTTAAGCTCCTTCGCTGTAGCTGCCAACCTATTATTTTTGCTACCCATTTCAATTATTTTTAAAACCCCCTGCCTGCTTAAAATGCTACTTCACTGTAGCTGCCAACCTATTATTTTTGCTACCCATTTTAATTATTTTTAAAATCCTAAATCAGATTAGTTTGTCGCCGCGTTAAATACATGCCTAAAAAAAGAAGAATATTCTTTTTATAATCTAGTTCTTCCTCAAATAAATAAAAAAAAAGGTTGGCCACCGAAAATAGTAAAAGGACGGCTTTTGCTAACACCGAAAGGGACGTGACACGTAAAGAAAACTATTTCAAGTGAATTTAAGTGAAGGATTTGGTAATGCTATAAAAAGGTACCTACCGCACGCATTTTATGACCGTAACCCGCTATTTCCTGCCTAGTTATTCTCTGATTTGTATCTAACATTTTATTCGCTACACGTTTATTTTGTATGTTTTCATGTAAGAAAAGCGATTGTGTTTTTTCAAAAGTCTATTTTTTGAGGCAATTCAGGTATCGAGATTTTACCTGGCAACTGGGGTGCATGAAAAGAACCTCCACGTGTGACGATACATAAGTATGTCCGGCGCACCCTGGGCAGTCAGCCCCGCTACCAACCTTGCTGACTGGCTAATCTTTTTACCACGGCATGAGCTATTCTTGTATAGCTCGTGCCGACACGATAGAAGAAGACCTGGCAACTGGTGCGATGGGGCTCGTTCGCACAGACCATCCGTATCTCCAGGATCATTTTGTACGGATCCATCGCTACTGGAGGTGATATACAGGTTGTTAACGAATTCGTGTAATTCCTTCAAACCACGTGATCTACTGGTGACACAGATTAACCCTAAATGGGAATTTTTGAAAATCAACGAATAAAAAAATTAAAAAAAAAAAAATATTTTCTATTTCTGAGTCATTTTAGAGCCTTGAATTATCTGACTGCAAAGAGCGATATCGCGTTAGTCGTGCCTGCCAGCCGTGTCGCCGTGCTTTCATTAATTTATGCGTGGCATCGAAGTATTCACACAAATAAAACATTTTTTTTTGCAAAAAAAAAACTTGTTTTTTTACTGAATCCTTATTAGGTGGTTTAGATACGATTGGTAACAAAGCCGCATGGAAAAATATTAATTTTATTTTTATATTTTTAATCAAGCTAAATCCCGTGCGGGGCCTGTCTACATCAGTAGTAGATCATGTGGTTTTAAGGAATTACACGAATTCGTTAACACCCTGTATAGGTATTACTACTGTTGTGTGTGTGAACTCGCTCATACAACTACATACGCCATTGCCGAATAAAAACGTACACGATAAAACGGACTGCTGTATATTTTGGCAGATTGGTATTTTTTACTGGATCGGGAATACTGTCTTATGTGTGAACTCGCTCATACAACTACATACGTCATCGCCGAATAAAAGCGTATACGATAAAGCGAACCCGTAAAACGGACCTTTGTGTGAATGAGCACTTACTTGAGAATTTAGTATAATACCGTAATTATGATTCCTATTAGGGGATCGTCGTCAATTAACAAGAAAGAAACAAATACATTTATTTGGCACAGACTAAAAAGCACAGAGTACAAAATAAAAGATAAAAAAAAAAAAAAAACTATGTGGAAAGTGTGCCTCACGGCTGCGCCAAAAAGGCCCAGTTCAGCAAAAAATGCCAGACTAGTGCATGACGCTGGTTTTTAATTGGACCTGAAGTGTGAAGTGACGGATGTAAGTTAGTTTTATACTGCAACGTGTGTATGTATATTTAAATAAAACAAATTGTGTTGGACAAAAAATAATAACGAACAAGTACATATTTGTAGATAGTGTCATTTTCAAACGCGTGGATCCTACGATCTAGCTATTGCCATAGTGGGTCTGTGGGTGGGTGACTGCTCGTTAAACATCAAAAACACTCCGTGCCTCACAGAGCATGTTTAACAGTTGATTCCAGGTGTCATAAGGATACCTATAACAATCGCTACGGCTAGTCAAAATTCTGAAAATCGACGTGGCCCAGTAACTGGGTTGCGGAGGTCTGATGGCAGTCGCTTCGTGTAAAATATTGGTATTCAGCTGAGTCTGGTTAGGCTGGAAACCGACCCCAACATACTTAGGAAATATGCTAGGCAAAACAGTACGATTTCTAGAAATGGGCTGTAGAAGGTCACAGCTCATTATAGTCACCCGGCACCCGACCCGCATCGCCTCGTTGCTCGGCGTCCACTCATTGTTAGCAGATGGATCACGGGTGGACACCACGTTATCACCAGTAAACGTCGCGTGGTCAACCAGAGGAGTCGTCGGAGGAGTTCACTCGATGGCAGCGCGCGGTTCACTCGGGACTTGTGCGTTGGCAATGCGCAGCAACGCAAGGCAAGCATGCGAGCAGCGAATTGTCACCGAGTGGTCAACTCGTCGTCCGCGCGTGGACGGCATACGCCCGAGACGATCTGGTGACGCTACG
This sequence comes from Amphipyra tragopoginis, assembly GCA_905220435.1. Taxonomy (NCBI): domain Eukaryota; kingdom Metazoa; phylum Arthropoda; class Insecta; order Lepidoptera; family Noctuidae; genus Amphipyra; species Amphipyra tragopoginis. The sequence goes on along the minus strand of HG991995.1, from coordinate 24,517,511 downwards.
GAGTTGATGTAATGAGCGCACATCCATACAAGTTCATATAAAGAACACTAACCACACAAGTCGAGGCGATGCGGGTAGAATGCCAGGTGGCTCTATCTAATGAACTGTGACCTTAAAACTAGAAGATACCACTTCGATGAATGGGATATTACAAATCGATATTCATGTTAATATCTCTTCGCAAGAACCTACATTATTATATTTCGCATTATGATTGACAGTTAAGCAAGCAATATCGCGTATATTCTCATAATCCAAAATACAATCTATATATTAATATTCATAAAATAATAGAACCTCATACAATCACGTTAACACATAAGTGACTAATTTCTATTATAGTTTAATCCTTTCAATTTGGGCTGTCTCATATAATTTTCGTGTACATTTTTGTATCAAGTTCAAACGAAGGTGACATTATTGTTGTCCCGACTAAACGGCCATTAAATTGTATCGAATTTTACATACCTACTTTGTTCTATATTTTTGTTTTCTCTTTCGTTGTCCTTAGGTGTACAAGGTGATGATTGAGATGAGTCTGTCTGGACAAGTCTAAAATCTGAATCTTTTTTTAATAAAATCTTCGTCATTGATTTTAGAGCTAATAAAAACTGCATTCAAAGATTTACAACTCATACATATTCGGAATAGAACTCGGTCATATTCCTTTAAAAAAATCACATCGTGTTTTGTTGCGGTTATCAATAGTGTAGGTTGAAAACAATAAATCTTACTATGGAATTGCTTGTGTAAAAAAATCTGTAGATTCAATACGTCAAAATCTTCAAATTCTTTACATTTTCGTTTGAAATAGGATTTCATTGCAGACCAGTTACCAAGTCAGTCACTGGGAACCGTCAATTGCAAGGGACCTAAAATATGTCCTTGTGGGAGCCCATTGTTCTACGTGACGTTATTAGCTAATGAGGTTACTACCTCGACCTCCCGGCCCTCCATTCCTTCGCTTATGAAAATTTACCTCAAATTTCTTAAATTTTCAAGGACATCGGTCGTGTCGCGTCTCATCCACGTCGCGTAGCTTTCGTTACAAAATTGTTTGAAACAAAACGTCTAATGAAACAAAGGACTCGTCTTACAGTCGGCGAATATAAATTTAATTATTAAACTCTTACTTTGGAGTTCATTACACTTTAGGTGAGCCGGTATTAGGGTACCATCGTGGCCAACTTCGACTAATTTTGTTGTTTTTCTTTGCAGGATTTTTTTGTTTTGTTTACGGAAAAATGGAAATTATTGAGGCCTATAACAAAGTCTACTTCTTCTTCTACTATTATGTCGGTACGAGTAATGTGAGAATAGCTCATGTCGTGGTGAAAAGATTAGCCAGCCAGCAAGGTTGTTAGCGGGACTGGCTGCCTATGGTGCGCTAGCCGTACTTTAGTATCGTCACTCGTGGAGGCTCTTTTCATGCGCGCTCTCTGAGTTAAGGATCTTGTATAGAATTCACGCACCTTACGACGTGTGAGTCATATTCAATGTTAAGAATTTTGGTATCTTTTCGGTGTCTTTCAATTTAAGCTATGCAGGGTGAAATTGTAAACACTCGGCAAACCGAAATGGGAGATTGTACTCATCACCATGAACAACTTTTACTATGGGATCAAACATGAAATCACTAAAACAACAGCTGTTCCCTCCATTTATGTTCGCGTAACTCGTCAAAATGTAGGGAACAGTAGATTTTTTTTGCGCGATTTCCAGTTTGGTCCCATAGTAAAAGTTGTTCATAGTGAAGAGTACAATCTCCCATTTCGGTTGGTCGAGTCGAGTGTTTACAATTTCAACCTGTAGGTTGACTGGTAAAGAATGCCTCATGGCATTAAGTCCACCTCGTGCAACATTGTACATATAACATACACGCGCCTGTATTTCCCGATAGGTCGGGCAGTGGTATATAGTACACCTTCATTTCGCCGTTATGTCTAAAGCCAGTATTATTGCCATCAGCCGCGTACAAACCCAGATTCCGGGTAGCTACTGAGAAACGTCGGGATAAAAAGGCATTTTGTGCCTCTTAAAGTTTTTTACGCGAGTAGATCCGAATCTGTATTTTTATAAAGCTACTGAGAAATTCCACACGAAAACTCAATAACACTTTGTCCGACCTGAGGATTGAACCCAGGACATCACGCTCAGCAGTCGCATTGCGACCACTAAGCAAACGAGACAGTCTGTACCAGTGTAAAAAAAGTATAAATAAATAAATAGTTATTAGTTAGGTATTTTCTTCAGCTTGGCGTGTTTTAAACACAAATAAAAAGTAATTCAGAAATGAAACACAGTTCAGTATTTACAATGATAACTTTCATGTTATGCAAATCACTGTATCTAAGTTAGGCGAAGAGATCTCGGCTGAAGGGTTTACTTACAGCCCGGGGCAACAGGAGCCAGGGGGTGGGGGGTGAAACGGAATATTGTATTAAACGCGGATATCCCTTTTGACAAGTTTTTCTTTGAAGCACCTGTTACAGCGGTATTTTAATAACTTTCCGATACTTCGCACTCTTTTTGACTTTATAAAGTGAGATGAACTCAAAGAGGTCTTGATGTCAATGACATAAATTGACTTTTAGAGCAAAATTGATTGAAATATGTATCGATATTAACTAACATCGATACGTTCTCTGATAGAACCAATATTTATAAGTAATATACAGAAACAGATGAAATGATCGATGGAATTTCGTTATCAATACAATTCAAATTTCGTCGAGACAGTAGCGCCATAGTCTAAAGGAGATCTGACAAGCTTCATACATTTTTGGACCAAAATCCAAATAGCCGGCCAAAGAAAAGTATATACATAATATGATAATACATGACTACCTAAACATTTTTTATTAATACGTCATTCCTCTAGGTCTGATATCTGAGTCACTACATAAGGTTAAAATGCTCGATCTTAGTGAAAAAAATTAAAGAATTCATGCGTTAAGATATTAACTAACAGTAGATAGTATCTTAATGTTTGTAATGTTTTTCATTTACAAATATTTTTTTAGTTTTGACTGAATTGAAATAGTTTAACCTTACGTAGTGACTCAAATATCAGACCTAGAGGAATGACGTCACATTAAAAAATGTTTAGGTATTCATGTAGGTACTATAATAATATATGCATAATTTTTTTTGGCCGGCTGCTTTACTTTTTGGTCCTTTTTTTTTTTTTTTCTATTGGACTGCTGTAGGTCGTCCTAGGGGACGGTTTCTACGTAACCGGGCAGTTATTGGCGAGACCTGAAGGGTCTCCAGCCAATGGGGGGGAAGTAAAATACTTAACCTAAGCTAACTACTTGTACTACACTAACATCATGACTACCTGCAACAACAGCACTAAGGGCGACCCCTAGTGGGACTCGGACCTCGGCTTAGGGCGTTGCTGGCGTGGACATAGGGGGGGGAGACAGCTTGATGAGGGCTGAATTATCGGTGTGACTCTTTTTTTTTTTGGTCCATTTTGTCAGATGTCCTTTATACAGTTAGCCATCGGAAGCGTTTTTGTAAAGCAATCATGCGGCGGTCAAGGGATTATATGAATGAATGTATGTATATATATATGGGGTTTGTGTCCCGAGCAGTTTTCTGCAACATGGGACACAACAGTCAGCCTAGCCGCATTTAGATTTAAAATAGTCAATTGTTCATGATATTCGAATGTTTTAATTAAATATGATAACGACCCTGTAAATACTTCAATATAAAAAGGCTATTAATATAAAAGGTGATGAAGAACAGACATACACTCAGCAAAATTTAAAGTGAATTCAGCAGTTATAATGGAAACATTGAAATATTTTTAACATAGTATCTGTAAAACACAACGAATACTTGGCATCAAACATATTTTACAAATTTATACTGCATTTGGTGAGAAAATCACTTGAATTTCGCTGTGTTTATCAATGAAAAAATAAGGAGATATTTATGTCATTGCGCGCCAAAAGTAATCATTCAATAACATGTCCATTGGCAGATCTTGCAGATACCTATCTCTTTCACTCTCCTACATTTTCCGTATAAAAAAATAAAGTTTTAATAAAGTAGTTCAAGAAAAGGTAAATAGCCTTTTTGCTATAACAGACGCTTCAAAGTTTTAAAATGTAATAATCTAATGTAAGCTGATTTGACATCTTAAACCTTATCGCGCACAGTGTGAGAAGGAATCATAGGTATTTGAATTTGATGAACATTTACAATCCGCGACTATACTACTGGTTAGAGTTAAGTTGTTAGTTAAACTGTGGTAATGCGGTATTGAGGCTATAATGCGAACTGAAACGGAACCAATGATGGAGGAAATACAACAGCGATGGCTATCGGTGATTAACATAGCGATAGCAGTGGCTAATGGTATTGGTCAGAAACGCGATACCAATAAGTTCTGGATGCCAGCCAAATAGCAAGCATGTTAGTAATTACATGTGTTGAACTAAACTCGCTAGGCTAAACGCAGCATAGATTGTCGAATTAATCTTAGCCACAAATACTACTCGATCAGTTTACGTAGATGTGGCAGGAAACTATGGGATATTAACTATCAGTAAGGATTTTTTTGAATCTATACTTTTCTTGGCGCATTGAGGGTAAATTTCAGTGGTAGCGAAAATGAAAAACCATGAAGCTAGTTGTTGATATAAACATTTTTTCTATAATTGTGACACCATGAAGTAGGTAAGTTGTTGACATATACCTCTTTTCTTTATGACACCATGAAGTTAGTTGTTAACCTGACAGGTGTCTAAAGCTCTGCAAAAAATATGATAAAAATGGGGGCACTGCTAGTAATAGGTATTTTAAAAAAATGCTTTCAAATAAGCTTTCTGGTAGAAAGTCGAAGTATAACTTCAACCGCGCGTTCATGGGTACACGCAGGCCCGGCGCGACGTCCCACCGCCGCCGGTCACGATCCACCGAGCTCTCCCGTCGTAGAGCCGGTCGTCTCTTCAGACTCCGCAGTCACACCGATAATTCAGCCCTCATCAAGCTGTCTCCCCCCCCCCCCCCCCCCCCCTATGTCCACGCCAGCAACGCCCTAAGCCGAGGTCCGAGTCCCACTAGGGGTCGCCCTTAGTGCTGTTGTTGCAGGTAGTCATGATGTTAGTGTAGTACAAGTAGTTAGCTTAGGTTAAGTATTTTACTTCCCCCCATTGGCTGGAGACCCTTCAGGTCACGCCAATAACTGCCCGGTTACGTAGAAACCGTCCCCTAGGACGACCTACAGCAGTCAAATAGAAAAAAAAAAAAACAGTACACGCACTATTTTTTTTGCCTCCACAAGGCCTTGCTTATGTGCATTGGGTGCACCCAAGGCAGCCAGACCCACAACCAACCTCGTAGACTGGCTAAACTTTTCACCACGGCGTATTATTATGGTATTCTCGTATAGCTCAGGCCGACATACAAGTCGCTATTGCTGGGGGATTTTGCAAAAAAAGAAGTTTGAAGTCAGTTGTGGTAAGGGAGTTTGCCATGTCTCTCGCGCATTTTATTTACGTTGTCATTAATTTTTTATCTTGGCTGGTATATTTTTCTTTCCTAGAACTTTTCAAGAGTGTTGAAAATAGCTTTTTTTCTCTACTTTTTTATCATTTAAAGCACAAAAATAAGCAAAATAAATACTAAATACACAAATATGCATGATACTCGCGATTGAATCGCTTTAGGGTGGCGATTTACGTCGTTGACGCGATAATAAATTTTGTCCAATAGCAGGCGAGCGCCGTCGGTTACGGTGTGTTCAGACTGTGGTAGTTTACCTTCTAGTACTATTGTGTTGGAATAGTCGTGAGTAATATCGTTTAAACGTACTATACTCTTATACAGCATGTTAACTAACGAAAGCCATTCCTGTTAACCAGCAATATGATAGTGCCCGAAGATACTAAAAAAAAAAAAACAAAGAAAACGAAAAATATAATAAAAAAATATAAATATCACAAAAAAAATGATACGTAAAAGCAACGCTTACTGTACATGCGCACTTGTCTATCAATGTGGAAAACACGGCAACATCGCATTTAACCTATCTACGCTACTATTTTAGTTTTAAACAGGCCGTTTTGAATTGATATTATTTTTTATTATAAGTATTTTTGAATATTTTTTTGCTTATTTTTGTACATTTAAAAAAAATCTAATATTGATGTAGATTAACGGGTCTAAAGGAAAGTCATCTGTTATTTTATTTACTGTATGCTGCTCATTCTAATCAATTTAGATATTGATAGGTTTTTCGCTAGCATCAGAATGAATCTATGTGAAATCGTTTGTGCCCGCATAAACTCATTTCAGCACAGTACACATTTTTCTTTCTATTTGTATTAGTTTGTTCTGTATGTGTAAATTATCATGTAAAAATGTTAACTTGTATTTCGTTTGAGGATGGAACTGAGCAAAAACAAGCCTTTTACTTTTAACAATATATAAAACTGGGAAGTAATTTAACTCGCAAACTTATAACTTAGTAGCCTTTAAATTGGATTTATACAACGTTCTTCACCAACCTTCATACATAATTTTATTGAATTGTGTGTGTGTATTATTCTTTATATTGTATCTTCTGAAGGGTTGGGCAAATGTTTATAGTCAGTACACCCTCACTTCGCCCTTGTGTTTAAGTCCCATGTAATAGGGAGCAAGCCTATTGCCATCAACCGGGCAAAAATCCTGACTCCTGGCTGCTACAGAGAAATTCCACACAAAAAACCCAACACTAGATCATCGACGAAGTACATAATTTTTTTTATTTTTATTATACTAAAGCTACGTTTTGTACCAAACACATGTTATTTAACTCCATCCATCTGACTCCAACCTTACGTCGCGGTTAACCGGGCCTTATTTCATTTGAAGTTATTAGATTGTTGTTTCGCGACCGCCTGCATTTATGATAGGTTGTATTAACACTCACTAAATGTTATATGTTTTACATTTAGCGCGAATTGTACGACATATTTAAGGGTGGAATAATGGGGTGTTAAATAGTGAGGGGTTACTGGTGTTTTTGAAGGAGAGGTGATGGGTTAGCAAGAAAGATATTAGGCCTCTTTTTCACACTTGTTTTTTCGTCGTAAAAACCTACGGTTAATTAGCCGTGTGTAGGCACGGTCATCAGTGTTGTATGGACTACTATAGAAGTTTGTTGACGGACAAGGCGGCCCAACGGCACGCTTGCGCCACCGTATGCACCGTGGCTACTCCTCTTTTGCGCACGGTTTGATTTACATTAGTGTTGTATGACAGTCTATGAGACTTTGTTAACGGCAACGGACGTTTTCGCGACGGGCAATTATTGCATGACAGCTTTCCAACGCTGATTTTGTGTTACAAAATGGATATAAATCAGTTTCGGCTGGTGGTTTGCCGTGTTGTGTACAAGCTCACATGATTTGCCTACGGCGCGGCTAATACGTCGTATGAAAAAGAGGCTTAGAGTTATGGTAGCTTTAAGCGCATCACGGACCACCAAGCAACGATTGACGCGCAATATGTGACGATCAACATGTTTGCAACATTTCCAGATGACACGAAACATGACCCTGAAAGAAATAGTACACAACATTTTGTTGCACGGTGTCGCTCACTATGTTGCACTACATTTTGAGCAACATGTTGCACATCAATTATTGCCTAGTGATTACAAGGCTTCATATTGTGTGTCATACAATACATGTAAGATCCATCTATTCATACACGAAATATTTTAAGGGATACATCTACAGGTGGTAGAGAAGCCATAAAAATAAAAAAATATCTAAGCATGTTTTTTTAAATGAAATAATTGAATTTTACTTGATACACATAACAAACACTGGCTCATTACTATTTTCAACATCCATTACGCTAGTTTCTACGTAGTATTTATTGTCATTGAAGCCCGCTTCAGAAACTGTATGAGCTGTATCCCTTAAAATATTTCGTGTAGGTATGAATAGATAGACCTTATATAAATATGCTTATTTAAATGTCAGTGCACTTAGTTACACAGTTAGTTACACAGATCAAAACTAAAAATATTGTACGTCATACAATTCTATGTTAAACCTTTCTATGATATGTTTGCACTGACATTTAATATGAATTTAGATATATGGCGCACAACATTTGTGGTTTTGGTCTGTGATAAACAAAATTATTATAAGTTCCTTTTTCACACGTTTCGTGCGAAGTGTAGTGGCATGTAGGATCGCTTTCGCACGCGCCGGTGTAATTTACCCGGCTGGAGTTCGCCGGGTGCGCGCCAAAACTACCACTGTGGGGGAGGTCGCCGTTTGCCGGTTAGCCGGCAGTCGGACTCACAGTAGTGTATGGAGCACATCGCAAGCTTTGACGCGCGCCGGCCGGCTAGTCTCAGAAGTCCAACCACGGTGAGACGACATGCGTTGCATCTGGGCGCTACTACTACTACGCTGGCCCGTGTGAAAGCTCATAATGGCACCGGGTACCCGTCGCCGGCTATCAGCCATCCGGAATATATGAAAAGGACTTAGGGCTCGTTCACACAGAACATCCGTATTTACAAGATCGTTTTTAACGGATCCGTCGCTACCAGAAATGATGTTCACACCGCATTTACAGTACCGTTTTTAACGGATCCATCGCTACTAGAGGTGACATTTTAATACTTTTGTTTGTGTGAACTCACTCATACAATTACATACGCCATTGCCGAATAAAATCGTACACTATAAAATGGACCTATAAAACGGACTGCTATATATTTTGTCGGGTCGGTATTTTTTACTGGATCTGGAATACAGACATGTGTGTGAACTCTCTCATACAACTACATACGTATTGGCCGAATAAAAACGTATACGATAAAGCGGGCCTGTAAAATGGACCTGTATGTGAACGAGCACGTAACAGAAAACACATAAAAACGTCACACAAAAAAATTTGGATATTTAAACGTATTTGGAGGATTCCGGCGACTGGAACCACAATTAACTGGGACCGCGGTCCCAGTTGCCGGATCGATTTAATTTTAATATTTTTCTTCCGGCGACTGGGACCACCAATAAATCAATACTAAAATCTATTGTTCAAGTCAAAAACAGTACAGTCAAATGAAAAAATGTTCGCTCAACACTTATAGCACATGAATAAATAATTTATTCATGTGCTTATAGTTTTGGTCTGAGATGCTCCTTTGTTTATTTTGTTTAGTGATTTACAATCACTTTTTGTAGCTTCGAACATTGGTTGGTTGTAATCTCGAATGCACACTATAGTCGTCACTACGACGACGTAAACAGTAAAATGTGAGGAAATAATACAAATGTTAAAAGTTAATGTAACGGTTGGAGTTCATAATTCTGTTCAATTAAGCAAAACCGCAGCCTTTCACCGCTTGCGTTATGTGCAATTAATTACAGTTAATTATAACAACGGAAATTATAATTTGATGTTATATTGAAAATCGTTAACTAACATGATTTATGTGTTATGACATGACGTAGTATGGGAGAGGTCAGAGGATCAATTCTACTAACAAAATTGTTGCCAATCGCAAACGAACCACAACCGCCAGTCAGTTTTTGTTTACAAAAACTGTCAAAATGATTGAGTTTTGTTTTTTGTGTGAAACAATTTGACAGCTTTTGAAAACGAAAACTGTCTGAATGAACGGTTCGGCCTTGGTTCGGTTGCGATTTATCAAGATTTCTTTTAGGAGAATAGAGTAAGTTTATTGAAGATACACTATACAGGGTTAGTCGGAAAGGGGGTACTACCACTTAAAGTAAAACCGATGTCTGTTTTACAACTTTCTTCTTTCTAGTTTGCCCTGCCCTAGTATTACTCCTGTAACGTGGGTGCTTTTACAGACAATATTCACATGCACAAACACCCAGAACCGGCAGAAAATTCAAAATTAGTTTAGTTTTATTTCCATTCAAAAGTAAAAAAAATAATTATTGTTTCAATAAATATTTATATTACTCATATTTGTTCATTTGTTTGTTTATTTTAGTTGTTGGCTGCTATTTACTATAATTCAAAATAAAAGTAAAACTTTTGAAAACACAAAAAAGCACACAACATCGATAAGCTCATCGTTAATAATTTTGTATGGGAAATAAAGGGAACATGTTTTTTTAGGTATTTCCAAAACTCATAGCACAAAAGCTGTTACTTTTAATGATAAAGGCTCATTAATACGGAGACACTTTCTAGAAGCGAGACTCATTCTGTCTTCGTCTTTCTCTACGATGAAAACAGAGATAGCATGAGACTTGCTTCGAGAAACTATCTCCGTGTAAATGAGCCGTAATTAAAAGCGAAGAGCTTGGTAGTTTATTTTACCAATAACCCAATAGAATAACCATTACCAATAGTGATGTGGCAATTGGAAAATGTGTCAAAATAGGGAAGTGTCAATCGGCATAAAATTAATTTTGTATTTAGTTTATCAGTGACTGTCCATTTTTTGTACGGATTTGAAATTGTGTCAAATCAAAATAGGGTATCGTCGCTTAAGTTCTAACACCGCGTAATTCAAAATGTAGTAGTTTAGAGTTAGGAATGTCACTAGAAAAAAAAATTGTAGAAAATACGACCATAGATACAACAAACAAATTATTGTTAAAGTATTAGTATGTGATACAGAAAGAAATACACACATCAAAAAAAGTTTGCGATCACTAGCATAAGCTGATATAATTTTTTACATTGAACTTTATCAAGAAAAAATCTTTGTTGTGTGTTTTCTTGATAAAGAAAACTCGTGTCTAAAGAATCCAAAAAGAAGAAGAAATCATAATATAATCCTACCGTAACAAAAAAGATTTCGATTTTTCAAAGTGATCGCAAACTTTTTTTGATGTGTGTATATCTTTTGCTGTCCTGAAAAGTTATCTGTTTTGAGATATGCGGTGTTAGAACTTAAGCGACGATATGTCAATAAAGTACAAAATCAGGCTCCTTCGTAGAGATATTCTCAACGATCGGTGGGTGGACCAGCAATCAACAAGCATGTTAGCGGTGATGTTATTGTGGGCTGTGTGTGTTATCGGTGCTGTTGCCGACTATCTTTGAATTCATTCATGAGTCCAAGGGACTCATACTGTTGTGATACAGCCTGCGTCACGTAAATTTATTCAACGATGAACGACAGTCAATGTGTCTGCGCATGTGTAAAGTCGGGCATGAACGTATTTGCCTATTGTTTTCTACAGGCTGTTCCAAAACTCAATGTCAAGCCGACGTCGTTTGACGACACGTTTGGTGCAGTGGCTAAGCGATTGGCTTCTGTGCTACGGGTCGTGGGTTCGATTCCCACACGGAACAAAAATTTGTATGGCCTTCAGATGGTTGTTTCGGGTGTGGGCGTTTGTGTATGTGAGATTTGTGTCTCACCCAAGATACAAGAGAAATCTGAGAGAGGGGCAGTTTAAAAAAAAACGGAAACAAATGAAAGAGACTGCTAAGAAAAAATAAAGTTTAATGGTTTTGGTGTTTCCAAGTTACTTTACCTCATAAATCTAAACTATTAAATGTGTTTTTTAGAAAAGTTGAAAACTTCTAACTTGGGAGCAAATAAATCGAGCCACTTCTATTTTTCACGTATAATGCTTATTACACCCATATACAGTGTGATTGTTACAATATTTTTGGATTTAACTGTTTTTTCTGGACTGTTTTAACCTTACCCAATTTTCTATCAAAATGACTGTTTTTCTTTATGAACCAATAAATTATTATTCAAAACGATTATCATTCAATAATACACACTGATTTTAAAGATTATTTAATGAAGTATCAAATGACATAAGTATTAACGTTCTTTAAAAAAATAATAATATAGAATTAATAATTCATGAAAACAAAACTGGAAACAAAAAACAAAAGGGAGTGGCTCGATTTATTTGCTCCCAAGTGTAAAAGAAAAAACTGAACAGTCATGCCTTAACAAACATAAGATTAGGCGTTATCATTTTGTTCCCGAAATGACGTTGAGTTTCAGGCAGCCCTGAATATTATAAGTAGGTAGGTAATAGATATAATATGTTTATTTTACGGAAAATATAGTTTAATAGATATTTTGGAATAGTCTGGAATGAAAAACCTAACGCGCAAAACGCTTATTGCGCAGGTTTCCAGTTTGAGCTATTTTTATGTGAGCGGGTTTGTACAATGTGTAGGTATGTGTGCACCGCGCAATTTCGAAGAATAACCAAATCCTCAGACTTTTCGCGTTCCTAAAAATCTCTGGTACATTAATCACCACCTCACATAAATTGCGTACCTAATAAATAATCCCCGAACGACTCGAGTAAGCACTTCTTAGGGACTGAATAAAAAATATTATCAAGTTAAATAAATCACTGGGTGACATTAAATGTACCGGGTCCCCCGGTTTTAAGACCGCAGCAATAGGAGTACATTCGTAAAACATGAATCGTGATGTACTGTACATTCAATGTACGGCGGTACTTAGAATGTGGAGATTAGGATTAGAAAACGTAATATGTGACGTGCAAATTAATGTTGTCTAACCTCCGGTTTCTGAATTGAGAATTCGGGATAAGCAATACTTATGTAGTATTTGAGTACGGAGTTGTCAAAAAAATGCTCTGAAATCCGTAATTTTTTTGACAACTCCGTATTTTTCCCATTTGACTGCTGTAGGTCCTATGGGATCGTTTCTACGTAAACGGGCAGTTATTGGCGAGACCTGAAGGGTCTCCAGCCAAATGGGGGGGAAGTAAAATGCTTAACCTAAGCTAACTACTTGTACTACACTAACATCATGACTACCTGCAACAACAGCACTAAGGGCGACGCCTAGTGGGACTCGGTCCTCGACTTAGGGCGTTGCTGGCGTGGATTTAGGGGGAGGAAACAGCTTGATGAGGGCTGAATTATCGGTGTGACTGCGGAGTCTGAAGAGATAACCGGCTCTACGATGGGAGAGCTCGGTGGATCGTGACCGGCGGCGGTGGGACGTCGCGATGGGACTCGTCGGCGAGGACGGTATGCCGGACGGCGGCGGACGTTGTGTATTGTGCTGGTCGATTTACTCGCCTCCTGGGGGAGGGTTATTTCGTCATCGGGTTCTAAAAGTGACGACTTTCTTTCTTGGGACGGCGAACATTACTTGTGAGAGAGGGACTGTAGTCGGCGCTGCTGGACTAGGGGTTCGAATGGAGGGAGGCAGTGGATGACAACTTCGTATTCAAATGTTACTTAAATACTGCTTATTCTAGAATTCTAAATTTAGAAACCGGAGGTATGTTTGACTTTTGCTATCGAAGGAGCATTATTTTTTGTTTGTATTTAGACTTTTATCAGACGACTATTTGAGAAATAGAAAAATAACATAACATCACGCCTGTACACCCGACGGATTGGACAGAGGTGTATAGTACAACCTCATTTCGCCGGTATATTTAAGTCCCATGTAATAGGGGGCGAGCCTATTGCTGCAATTCCAGATTCCGGACTGCCACTGAGAAATTCCACACGGTAAAACCCAATAACACTTCTGTCCGACCTCGGGATCGAACCCAGGACGTCATGCTCTGCAGTTGCATTTACGACTACTAGATCTATGAGGCAGTCAAATAAAAGAATAGGTGAAACGTTTTAGCCAACAGAGAAATATTGGTTTAAGTAAACACAGGTATGACCTTCGATCTCTTATGTATAATATAATTTTCTACGTGACATTCTCATGAACTAAATGCCCACTATAAACAAACAGATACAACAGAAAACACAACAAAAGCTTTCAATAAACAAGAAATTCACGATGCAACCGATAACGACATAAAGAATTGCAGTAAATTGAATAAAAATAAAATGAATGCGCACCTAAGAGGTTAGGGCGACCGACTAGACAGAGGGGCGTAACTAAATAAAACTGGTAAACAGGAAAAGCGAGGAGAATACTCTTGTACAACAGCACGGCACGGCAACAAGAGGACATCGATAAACAGCCACTAATATGCACATACTAATGAGATTACTCTTCCACCGTTCTACATTCCACGTTCCTACCTATTCGCTGCGTACACAGACCGCCCTACCATAAATCGTAGGACGGTTGTCGTTACGAGAGCGATAAATCTAACCATTCACTAATACACCACATTCAAATGTAACCGGCAGGGGGGGATCTCGTATGCGACTAGAGATTTCTGCCACCCAGACTCCCAATTTCTTTACACCTTAAAAGCGGTGCGTAAAGTATGACCACATTTATCTCAAGCAAGTTACGGTGACGTAAAGGTTAGGCTAAAGCGTGGGCGATTTAATAAATCGTGGTTACGTTGTTATTGGGATTTAATGTCTTTTAACGTAGAAGTGTTGAATGAAGACTAATAGAATCTTTCATTGTTTCCTTAGATTTGGTTTCGATCTCTATACATTAGATACAGACATAAATTCACGGTTTTTCCCTGGGTAGGCAGGAACTGTAGAACGCCACATCCTTACATACTCCTTTCGGTTTGTCCACTTTTGTACATCTTGTCATACACGCCCGTTGCTTGAGAGTACTACGCACCTCTCCTTTTTCAAGAACATCACCAATAACATCAATATAATAATATGTCCTTCTAGAGTATCCTCTACTGTGCGTTTCCACAGATTACTTTTCGAAACCTAAAGTGTTATAAATCTATCTCCTTAAAGTATTCTACTACAAAAAGATCGAAGTGCCACCTACTTTTTATTTTTAGCAAGCAAACAACTAAAAAATGCCAAGTGCTACAATTCTTGAATCATTATTGTGATTCTTGCATCATAATCATAATACAAGAATCGTTTGTTTTTACCACATAATTTTATCGAGATAATTTAACACGTAAATATTGAATCTCATATGCAGAATCATTTCATCCCAGATTAGAATCCCCACGAGTTCAATAAGATCACTATTTCCAAAAGAAGAATTCTAACCATAGACAGTTTTATGTTGCGCAAGGGGAGGTTAGTCAGTGAAGGATGTTGAACTCCTCGAGGTCTCAAGGGGTTGTAAGGCACAAGCAACTAACCTAAATGCACCTTAAGGAAGGCACAAATCTTTGGGTCATTGTTGGATGAGGAAAAATTACGTGAAAACCCTTCTGTACGTATTGTACTGACTGAGTGAATAAGACTCCCCAATGGCGCTTGAGTATACGTTTTTGTATATTTTTATGGCTTGCAATGATAGTTAGTGGAAGATTAAGGAGCACACAGCTAGATAATGGCGTAAGTACCACAATAACTGTCTCTGCTAACGTTTTTGAAACAAACATTGTATGAAAGTTCAGGGGAGTCAAAGTATGCTATTTATTTTCTTTCACTTCCTTTATTCATTCCATATACACACCTTTTACATTTTTAAATATTTCATAATACGATAAAAAGAAGTTGCCCACCGGCATCGGGAACAGGGTCCAAGCTGCCGGCGGTCAAGGCTCCAGAGCGTGGAACTTCCTAACAATACGCACCGTGTCCAGAAGTACCGCATTCTGAATCAAACGCTTGATCCAGCTGCCTAACGAGAGCCTAATCAGATGTTGGTCGAGGCTCTTGGCTATTAAGCCATTGGCTGTAACGACTATCGGCACAATGATTGCCGAGTCAACATCCCAGATGTCATCCATCCCAGATAACCTCGTGTGCCAAATCAAGATATATTTTTTCTATCATTTTCGTCTTTCACGAGAAAAACGAATGATGTTAAAATGACTTTTGCTTGCCATCACAGCATTTAAGTCATAAATATGTTTCTGATACTTTCAAGGTTAATTTAGAAAATTATTTAAAAAGAAAACAAAAAATCGTTGAGAATTGCAATTGACCTCAAAACTGAAGTCTCTTTTCTTGCCCACAACCCTTTGTCACTCCGCTACCGCTTAACATATTCTCGCTCGTTTCATTACCGAGGTCGATGCGTGACGGCATTTTGTTTGTATCGAGTATTCTTTCGACATCTCCAATATTTCTCGCGTGCCAAATATTGTAGGTGAGGTATAAAACACGGTTCTTTTCACCGATCTGGTATTTCAATCGAGCATCGCTAAAATGTTTGTGGAATGGAATCTGAAACCAGTATGTATGTAGATTACGTTTTTTCACAAAAATATTTCCCACTGGGTTTCCTTCTATTATTTGCTATTTTGTTGCTATTTTCAGTAAGTTTTGTATTTAGGGTGTTAAAAATTAACTCTAATAATTTTGTGGGGTTACTCGGTATCGGAAAATGAATAACATTCGTACAACAACTTTTCGAAATTAGCGTTTTTGTTTTACTTTCCATACTAATCAAAAAATAATTTTATTTCAATTGTATAAAAACTTATAGCAAAAATAGGCGAAAAAAATTTATTATGATATATTTTTTAATGCCCTATATTATACCTGACACAGCTACAGTATTCGAGTTTAATATATTTGTTTGAAGAAGAAGAAAATCAAAATGCGGTCACCATATACCTAAAATAGGCATCCCATTTCGACAACTTTTATATTCGGATAGATGTCAAGTTGTTTAAGTAAAATGTTACACACGACAATTAAAATGTTTACGATTTAGGAATGAAAGAATGGAATGAAAATGTTGTCAATTTGGGAAGTTACCTACTGAAATGTATATTGCATAGGTATTCAAAATCAATGTCGCATGTAGACCTACTAACTGAATTTACCAATAAAATATACAAAAAAACGATCTAAACATAAACCAGATATCCAACAAAACAAGTGACACCTAAAATTTTTAATAAGGTACCTACCGTTAAATGGGGCTATTTGATTACCACGGGGTTAATCGGAAATTCAGTTAAGGAACGTGCTTCTAAACCATTATGGCCACAGGCAGAGGTGCTATGTATTTACGATTTCAATGTTATTGTATCTTTCAATACGTGAAATTGTGGATAGTTTAAAAAATATGTCGATAAATCTCCTATAGTTCATTACAATTAGACCAGTCGTTTTCAAATAGCCCCATTTTACCGGTACGATAATTTTTATACGGAATCACTCCGAATATAATCAATCTTTCTTTGGGCTAGGTGGAGCTTCTGAGTGGTAGAATTTGACAAGGAAAATGGAAACTTTATATTGAGCGCCTCTCATCCTACTCATGGAAAGTTGAACAACTTGTTCGTGATATTAAGAGCCAAGTTTATGCCGAATAACCGAAGAGTGCTAGCTAGACATAAGTACCTCAGAACCGGTCAGAATAACTTAAAATTATATTTTTATTTTACGGACGGCTTCCACGGTGTAGTTTCCCCTGGGATTATGTTGCTAGAATAAAGTAATTATTTTTTCGAGAAAATTATAGAGCCTTAGACCTAGATACAAGTTCTTAGACTACGTATCTGTAAGGACCCATGGGAAACTGATATCTAACGGTAGAAGTAAATTATAGGTCTAGCGCATAACTGAGTCAGTGCCTGGGGTATGGGAGCGGCACGGGAGGGGTGACATATGACGTGACATGACGTGTCCGAACTATCTCGCTATACACGTGATAAATATAATGAAGATATCTCTTACGATATTTTTACTACTACTAGATAATGAAAGTGGTACGTGGACGGTACAGACAGCGATAAGGAATCTGATTAATTAAATTTGAGATTTCGGGATTTGTTTGTTGTTTTTTGTTCTTTCAGTTGAAAATATTAATACCTAGGTACTTATTAAATCAAATAATGTAATTATTGTAACTTATTTTTTTGTTTACATTGTCACGCGCAATTATATTAATTAATTTAACTTAAGTATACACACGTAAATATCGTAAGATATATCTTCATTATATTTATCACGTGTATAGCGAGATAGTTCGGACACGTCATGTCACGTCATATGTCACCCCTCCCGTGCCGCTCCCATACCCCAGGCACTGACTCAGTTAGGGCACGCCGCAATAGCGGCGGTAAGACCCGTTATGGAGGAGTGGCTGGAGAGGCGGCATGGCGCCCTCAGCTTCCGGCTGACGCAGGTGCTTTCGGGACATGGATGTTTCGGGAAGTACCTGTGTCGCATAGGCCGGGAGCAGACGCCCGGATGTCACCACTGCGTCGACTGCCCGGAAGACACGGCGCTGCACACGTTGCAGGAGTGCCGTGCGTGGGCGACGCAGCGCCGTGAACTAGTCGCGGCGATCGGTGGTGACCTCTCGCTTCCGGCCGTGGTTCTGTCCATGGTCGGGAGCGAGAGTGCGTGGGAAGCCGTCACCTCCTTTTGCGAGGTGGTGATGGCGACCAAGGAGGGAGCGGAGAGGGAGAGAGAGGCGACGGCCACTCTCCCTTCCCGCGCCAGACGCACCGGGCGCCGCCGGAGGGCGCGCGACGATCTCCGGCCACCCTAGTGTGTGGCCTGCGGGCGACGGGTTAGGGGACCCGTCGCCCGACCAGTAACAGGCCCGAGAAGGCGGCGCGCATGTGTTCCGTGCGCGCCTCTCAGGAGGACGTGGGGCAAGGCCCCACAGAAGGAGAGGTCCGCCAGGGGATGGCGGACCGAGGCCTGCCGGGGTTGCGGTGCATGCAGCTGCGAATCCCGTGACCCCGGCCAAGGGTCAGGAGTAGGAACACCGTGGGTTTTTAGCCGGTAAGAGTCCGGCATAACCCTTCGCCTTCCCCAGGCGAAGGGTATCCATGAGGATTTTCCCACGATAAAAAAAAAAAAAAAAAAAAAAAAAGGCACTGACTCAGTTATGCGCTAGACCTGTAGTAGTCAATTTAATTTGGAGTCCTCAATGTTTGCATCGTCGACGTTATTTTGTAACATCATTGTATGTACACTCATCATCATCATCCTCATACCATTATCCCAACTTATTTAGGGCCAGTGCAGCATGTGTTTTTCTTCCATAAATCTCTATTAGCCATAATCTCAGTAGTCACCTTCTTCCAAGTCATATCATCTTTTACATTATCCATCCATCGCTTCTTTGGTCTTCTTTCACTCTTATAACCATCCACATTCATACTTTTCTCACAACATGTTCCTCTGTCCTCCACATCACATGCCCATACCGTGACAATCAGTTTCCACACAATTTCTTAGTCACCGGCACCTCTTTCAGATTTCCTCTTACGTACATACATTGTATGTATCAGATTTCCTCTTATATATATACATTGTATGTACACGTTCAGTGCCGGGTGCCCTCGTGGAGGGCTCCTTTAAATGTAGGTTTTTCTTGGAAAATACACCGTCATGAAAGAAGCAAACACCTATTTTAAGACATGGTAGCGTATTTTTCACGGTTTTTAACCTAACGCCAGGAACCTTCCTCGAGGGTTCACTTTTAGCGCAAACGTGATGCCGAGGAAGGTCCTGTAAGGTCCATTAGCAATGTGTATGGCGGCATAGCGTATGAGCTCTATGAAAAGTGCGGTGGACTCGAATGTGTCAAGTTGGCAAAATGCCTTTGAATCTCTTTTTAACCGACTTCAAAAAGGAGGAGGTTCTCAATTCGGTTGTATTTTTTTTTTTTTTTTTTTTTTTTATATTTGTTACCTCATATCTCCGTCATTTATGAACCGATTTGAAAAATTCTTTTTTTGTTCGAAAGGGTATACTTTCCGATTGGTCCCATTTAAATTTTGTTATGATTAGACCATGAACTTCAGAGATATGGAACGAAACTCCTCATCGGATCAAAGCAAAATTCTCAAATTACTAATATTGCTTTGTTTATATTTGTTGTTGGGAACTGACTACTTGAAAAGAGAAGGGGGTGCGTGTCCCCCCCTCCCCTCCTTTGGAATGTTTTCATTATATCGTGTAAGGTATCATTTGAAAGGACTTTTTATGCCCGACTACGTCAAAGCCAAAAAGAAGGGTTATGAAGGAGGGGGTTAAAATTATGACACTAAAACGTATTAAATAAAAAATAAACTTTAAAAAAAAGTAAAAACCGACTTCAAAGAAATACTAAAAGGACTAAAATAATTACCATTATAAAATTAACAGTTTCAGAAGTCGGTGCCACTCTACACTGAAGCAAATAGAAGCCACCGACTTCTGAAACTGTTAATTTTATATTATGGTAATTATTTTAGTCCTTTTAGTATTTCTTTGAAGTCGGTTTTTACTTTTTTTTAAAGTTTATTTTTTATTGAAGTGAACAATTTCCATAGAAAAAAGTTATAAAACAATGAACGTAAATATTTAAGGTGCAATCCTAGTTTCAAGCTCTATCAAATAAAGCAAACAAAAGCTTTTTTACCAAAAAAACGATACTAGTATTCTGTTTTTTTTTGTTGCTCAACCATAAACTATGAATATGAATAAGGCCGTATCACAACTTACCGGCTTTTTTCGGCGAAGTCTAACTTTGTTTCAGTGTTGTAGATAAACAAGTGTTGTTTTAGTGTTCAGGTTACCTCTGGCAGAATGAAGTTTTAAGTTGATAAAATAAAAAAAAAGAAGTGAAAAACCTCAGGGGTAAAACTTTGGAAAAATAACTACAGCGCGCGAGGACTGGTTGGGCGATTTAAGTTTTTATATTTCTTTACTCGTGGCAGTTTTCTCGTTAACTTGAACTTAGAAGACGGTGTGATGTGGATCTTGGGATGAATGAAACGTGGAGTATGACTTGATTCACTTATCGCGATTTTTAAGAAAACGTTAGTTGGGATTATACCTAACTAAGAAGTCGCTCGCGGCCTCGCCCGGGCGGATGTCGTTTATTGCATATTACACAGGTATTTTTCAGGATAAAAGTAGTCTATGTCCTTTTCTAGGTTCCAGACTATCTCTGTACCAAGTTTCGGCGCACCGCTCCGCACGCGTCCGCGTTACCACGGACGAGTCTCTTCCCACGGTGCGACGGTGCGAGCTCGTGCGTCGCGGTGCGCGATATCACGCACCGTGGGAAACAAGCACTTAAGCAAGTGTTACATTTTAAAATTCGATCATTTTTATTTCCATGCAGTGTTTTTTACTTTAGTTTTTTTTTTAATTTGGCCTCCCTGCTTTTTTTCCGAATTTGACCCCAAATTAATATGACCTAAAATGATGAATGATGATGAATGCACAGCGGATCATAGCTAAAGATACGTCGATTTTAGCGTATTTTTTATGAATTCTTGGAACAGCTATTTCCCTTAAACTATTGACTTTTGGGGAAAGTGGTAGATCAAAAGTTATTCATTATTATGGGTCCAAACTTCAGGTCTAAAGTCCAAACTCAAGCTCGCAACGAGCTATAAACACAGATAGCTGACGTGGGTCAAAAGGCTGCCCAACTAAAATGGGACTGGGCAGGACATGTTTGCCGCATGCCGAATCTACTGTGGGCCCAAATAGCGCAGAACCGGTGCCCTGAGACAGTAAGACGGGGTCGCAGCAGGCGACGAAGGAGATGCCTCGAGGACACGGCGCCGCACATGATACAGTCCTGCTTGAGCAACGCAGCGCCGTGAACTAGTCGCGGCAGTCGGTGGTGACTTCTCGCTCCCGGCCGTTGTTCTTCCATGGTCGGGCGTAAGAGTGAGTGGGAAGCCGTCGCCTCCTTCTGCGAGGAGGTTATGGCGACCAAAGAAGGAGCGGAGAGGGAGAGAGAGGCAGCTGCCACTCTCCCTTCCCGCGCCAGACGCACCGGGCGCTGGAGGGCGCGCGACGATCTCCGGCCACCGTAGTGTGTGGCCAGCGAGTGGCAAGTTAGGGGACCCGTCGCCCGACCAGTAACAGGCCCGAGAAGGCGGCGCGTAACGCTCCGTGCGCGCCTCTCAGGAGGACGTGGGGCTAAGCCCCACAGAAGGAGAAGCCTGCCGAGGTTGCAGTGCATGCAGCTGCGAATCCCGCGACCCCTGCCAAGGGTCAGAAGAAGGAACACTGTGGGTTTTTAGCCGGTAAGAGTCCGATATACCCCTTCGCCTTCCCTGGGCGAAGGGTATCCATGAGGATTTTCCCACGAAAAAAAAGGCGACGAAGGAGATGGCGGAACGAACTGGACGCGTTCCTTGAAAACTGGAAAGAAGTAGCGCGCGAGTGGGAAAAGTGGAGGAAATGTAGGGAGGCCTTTTCCCAAGAGTGGGACAGCATATGCTGATAATAAATAACGTTTTGAGGTACGAGTACATAATACAATCTCAAGGCAACTATGCTAATTAAGGAACTTCCGTAGACTTAGACAAAGATATTCTTAAAGCGCTTAATTACAGCGTCAAGTAGATTATAACCTAATCCGTCCTTTTCCATCTCATCGAAGTTTTCCTTACATAATTTTAAAGTGAAATTTGGAATTTAATCTCATAATCGAAGTTGGAGTCTCTCTAGCTGAATTAGATGTAATCTAATTACGTTTGATTACGATAATTACGTAATCGTGTTGTGAATAATTATATTGTGAATGCCAAGTCCAGGGGGCTTACTATGACCTCTTAAAGCAGGACAGAAGTTGCCTGGAAGTGGAACTGCCCTACCTTTTTGTACTATGACATCGTTAGAGCAGGCCTGCGGCAGGCCTGCTACATTGACGATATACCTTTTTTTTTGTATAGACTTTCGTACCATGAATAAGCATTACCGTTCAACTTGATTCAATAGTCGTTCACCTTACTGTGATCATGGTACGATTTTTAGCGATTCAGAAGCAGGCCTGCTTTTGAACGGAAGTTGACTGGCTGGCATTTGAACGTTTTCATAAGAGGTCATGGTAAGCCCCCAGATAAAAACGGGTGCAATTTAATTGATTATATTCCTACTCATAAAAAAAATATAACCCTGGCCAGAATAAAGAAGTTATCAGTTGTTTTCCGACTAGTATTATATCTACATCGTTTGGTTTAGTTTCTAGTTATAAATCATTACATATTATTACAGACTACGCTATACTATTTCGCTATATAGTAAAGCATATCGCGTCATAAGCTATGACTATATAGCTTGACGTTCACACTATACGCTATATCGCATGCCGGTTTACTATGTATAGCAAGTTATTTGACAGGCGACGGAAAGGGTAGAAGTCAGGCGGGGCGGGGTCCGGAGAATCGTACGATATAGCTCTGAAAATCGCTCAAGTTTATCGAGCACAGCCGTTATGTTTGAGTGCCTTGTAATAGGGGCCGAGCCTCAGCAACCGGCCATAAATCCAGACTCCGTACTGCCACACGGAAAAACCGAATAACACTTTGCTCGACCTGGGCATCGAACCTAGGACCACACGCGAAGCAGTCGCGCTTGCAACCACTAGACAAATGAGGCAGTCAGTTGATAAAAACCTATGATAAACACATACGAAGTCGGGCGGGACGTTGTATATCAATCATGTATATAACGTGTATCTAGCCACGAGAAATGTAGTGCACAATACACTATTATTAGAATATCTAATAAACACTGCCGTGAATACTTGAAGGGCAATGCATTCTACGATAAATTTCACACTCGGTCAAATATCCACTCTCCTCACTCAGATTTCGGCATAAACATTCTAGGTACTTAATATCTGCAGATCGACCCAGAAGTATTATTATAAATTGTAGTGCATAATACAAAATCATTAGAACATCTACTAAAATACTGCCGTGAATACTTCAAGAGAGTATTCTACGATAATTTCACACTCGTCCAATTATCCACTCTGCTGACTCAGATTTCGGCGTAAACATTCTACTTAATATCTGCAGATCGACCCAGAAGTATTATTATAAATTGTAGTGCATAATACAAAATCATTAGAACATCTACTAAAACCCTGCAATGAATACTTGAAGAGCTACACATTCTCTTTTACAATTTCACACTCGTTCAATTCTCCACTCTCCTCATTCAGATTTCGGCGTAAACATTATACTTAATATCTGCAGATTGACCCAGAAGTATAATTATAAATTGCAGTGCATAATAGAAAATCATTAGAACATCTACTAAAACACTGCCGTGAATACTTGAAGAGCAACACATTCTCTTCTACAATTTCACACAAGTTCAATTATCCACTCTCCTCAGATTTCGGCGTAAACATTCTACTTAATATCTGCACATCGACCCTCCGTAAGCTTAAGTATTTAGTTAATTAAAGCCAGATGCACGCTATCCTAGATACAACCGCAGCGGTTGCAGTGCGGATGTGGTCACGTAGGTTGCGGATATTTCGGATACGATAACCGGAATCATTGAGATATGCAATCCGAGATTGGCAATAGGATTGGTTGAAATATTTACGTATATGATTCCACGTAAAATGCTTCTACGAAATTAAAATCATGAAAGTATTGCGATATAGACACGGTTGGTATAATAAGAAACAGCATTCTAATTGCGCAAAACACTCGTAATCGAAATATTGACAAGTCAACAATTTCCACAGTAACGTATGTATTAGATAACAATCTGACTTCTCCACAACTATGTATCACGCAATGAATATTTTTG
Source organism: Amphipyra tragopoginis (assembly GCA_905220435.1). Taxonomy (NCBI): domain Eukaryota; kingdom Metazoa; phylum Arthropoda; class Insecta; order Lepidoptera; family Noctuidae; genus Amphipyra; species Amphipyra tragopoginis. The sequence continues at coordinate 24,493,148 of HG991995.1, read as the reverse complement.
TATTGTCAAAATGAAAGCTATTGAAATTACGAATGTGATAAGCAATTCAGATGCAAGTTCACATATCCGAAAATGAGTAGGGGAATAAATACGCTTATCAGAATCAATTACTCATTGGGCATTTGGTTTCATGATGCGTACGCAATTACGCATCTCTTCTGTGGGAGGAAGATAGTACCATAGTACCTAATTAATAAAAATATAAGCTTTTTTTTCTGTCAGGAAATTTGACGCGTGCTCGTCGTATACACTGTGCATCCATTTTGTATTAGACCCGCCGATTGGCGGATATTTCTGATTGTGTGCAGGGTCTAGGATAAAAAGTATCCGCCAAGTGCTTTCGCGCAAGTGTCAGAAAATTTGTGACAGTTATTTCTTATAATCTGTGGTCGGGCTAAAGCGTCCTAATCTTTAATTTTCGCATATTAAAAAATTTTCGTTTTAATTAGGTACAAACTAATATTCATGTTTTGCTAATGATTATAATACGCGCTTAGTGCCGATTAAACTAAATATAAAAAGTTACCTACAAAAATAATTGCCGTTGTTTTTTTTTTATTTTTAAATCTTGGAACACGACTTCAAATCTTAAAATTATTGTATCTACGACATATGTACGAATACTTTTGTTTATTTAATCGCCATGCTACATCAGTTTCCCGTACATTTGGCTTGTCTATAAAACGACCCCTCTGTAAAACGGCTGGCCGTGCAATAATGGCGAACAACACATTTACATTAGTTCTCGTAATGTACCACATTAGGGGCTATTGCCTACAACGAGATAATATACTGATATCGGGGAAAACATCTCAACAGTTTGTATTGTGCTCTCCTGTAATTTGTGCCGGCGGATATTTTCGTTGAGTATTGCTGTTACGTTTATCGGTTTTTGAATCGAGCGGCAATAATGTGGACTTATCTTTACTTCTTTTTTGCAGGGCAGGTTATTCTACTTGGTACAGTAGAACATTTCAAACTTTAATAGGTATGTGTTTCACAAAGTTGTAATTCAAAAAGACAGTTAATAATTATGTTTTATGGGTTGAACTATATTTTAAAATAGTTTGAACGTGAACGGGCGCTGTCAGTTGGGACTGGTCATCTCTAATCTATCATGGCAAATTAACAATTGTAGATATGTACTATTATTAGCATAGTCATCTAACATTGTTCTCACTTTTTTTTTAATTCACTATTTAACCAACTTTCTGTAAATATTTGATGAAAAAGAGTAACCATAGAGTTGAATGCGTTAGTAACTTCTTTTTTTTTTCGACAGTTCTAAAGTACCTGTAAATTGTCTAATTTAAATAAATGCTTTGACTGACTTTGACAATTTTCTTTTTTAGAAGAAACTAGCTTCTGCCCGCACCTTCACTCGCGTTAATTTAGAATTTGACCATCAACTCTTAACACACTACTAAAGTTTATATATTAATATAATTCAATCATGATTCGAAAAACACGTGGCGCCATCCATTATCGTTATTGTTATTTTCCTTGGGAACAGTACTTTTTTTCGGGATGAAAGGTACCCTATGTCAGTTTCTGTACACCTGACAACGTGTATGCAAAATTTCAGGTTGATCGGTTCAGTGGTTTAGGCGTGAAAAGGTAACAAACAAACAAAGTTACTTTCGCATTTATTATATTAGTTAGGAAATTAGGATAGAAGGAAGGATTAATTATTATCTATACTACGAGTCACTTCAGTTATCCGTGACTATTAGTAAAGATAAATAATAGCCCAAATAATAGATCTCATAACTAACTTAATACCTCTTATTCACAAAGAAAGGATGCTTGAGTGGAGCAAAAATATTAGGCACACTACACGACCTCCAACCTAATAGTAATATTTATCTTCCATCCTCCACTTCAGTTCTTATAACTTTCTTCGTAATTCAAATAATTCTAACAAATACAGTACAATGTTTTACCACATATACCGACTTACTTGGAATAAAATTTTATTCTAGGCATAATCCACATCTATAACGCAGTTCAGACTACGCTATATTATTTCGCTAAATAGTAAAGTATATTGTATCATAAGCTATAACTACAGGGTGTAAACGAACCCGTGTAATTCCTTCAAACCACGTGATGTACTGGTGACACTGATTGACCCTGCTTAGGTTTTTTTCAGAATCAACTATAAACAGTTTTCGAAATATGAACCATGGCATTCTGTATCTTAGTAATTTTAGCGTCCCAAGTTAACTGACTGCGTGGAGCGCTATCGCGCGAGTCGTGCCCGTCAGTTGTCACCGTGCCTTCATTCATTTAAGCATGGCATCGAAATATTTCGTCGCATAAAAATGTTACGTGGAAAAAAAATGTTTTTTAAATTTTTTAATCAATCTGAATCCCGTGCCCCGTGTAATCTATACCATTAAGAGATCATGTAGTTTAAAGGAATTACACGAATTCGTTTACATCCTGTATATGTATAGCGTGACGTTCCCACTATACAGGGTGTTAAAGAATTCGTGTAATTCCTTCAAACCGCGTGATCTACTAGTGACATAGAATAACCCTAAATTTGTATTTCTGAAATCCAATTGAAAAAAAAAAAAACTTGGTTTTCTATTTCTGAGTCATTTTAAAGCCTCGAGTTATCTGACTGCAAAGAGCGATATCGCGTTAGTCGTACGCGCCAGCCGTGTCACCGTGCTTTCATTAATTTATGTGTGGCATAGAAATGTTCACTCAAATAAAAATGTTTTTTGCAAAAAAAAACCTTTTTACTGGTTTCTTATTACGTGGTGAAATAATTTTTATTAGTATTTTATTTATAATCAAGCTAATTCCCGTGCAGGGCCAATCTACACCAGTAGTTGATCATGTGGTTTTAAGGAATTACACAAATTCGTTCACACCCTGAATGTAATATCGCAAGGCGGTCTGTCGTACGATTCGGAATCGTACGATATGGCTGCTTTTCCACCAGACCTGTGTGCTACAGATGTGTGTCAAAGCAGCCAATATTATAGCTTGTTTTACTAACCTTTTGACACATGTTTGAACATCAAGCGATCTTATTGGTTCTTCTCTCGTGTCAACACAAGCTATACGAAAATAATTCATGCAAAATAGCATGAAATCTTATTGGTGAAAAAGCAGCCTTAAGCTCTGAGAATCGCTCAACTTTATCGCGTACAGCAATATTTTATAGCATAGCGTTGTGTGAAAGTGTCCATATAAAATGAATGCTGAGCGATATCGCTGTGCTATACAGTATTTGCTATAAGCTGTATAATACAGCTCAGTCTGAACGGCGCTTATAAGTTTTACGACTACATTAATCGCAACACTAAAACCGTTACCCTAATTTGTTAGACAATAAAATCGAAGACCGCTGTGCGAATTGAAGATTTTTATGTACCTGGAACAAGAAAACAAAGTCGTTAAGTGAGTACGAAGACGTAAAAACGTTAGGAAAGATATATGTAGGTGTGTGTTGTGTATGGTGGTCGGCGGTGTGGGTTCTGTCTTATGCCTTGTACAGACCAATCGAACGAAGACGTACGAATGGCTTTCGTCGGTGGACATCGAACGCTCGCTCGCCTTCGCTGTTGTGTTCATATTAGATATAAAAGCTAAAACAGTACCTCAACTTCCTATAATCGCCTGAATTGACACACTCACACTCACGCACTTTATACTGAGTATAATAATATACAAGGTTAGTCAGAAAGGGGTACTAATCCGAAAGGGTGTTAAAGTACACATAATAATGAATAACTTTTGTTCTACAACTTTTCCCAAAACTCAATAGTTTAAGAGAAACAGTTGTTCAAAAATCTCAAAAAAAACCTCTAAAATCTATCTATCCCCCGTAATGATCAGCTGTGTTTACAATTTGGGTCATATTTGGGGTCCTGAATTAGATGCACTATTTTCTGAATTGGTAACTACAGCAGGGATGAAGAATTTTTGAAAAAACTGAATTAAAAATCATTTTATTTGGAAAAAAATATATCGAATTTTGAAATTTTAACACTTGCTTTCAAACAGTCATCAGCGATACTATAAGTGGGTTTCGGATTAGTACCCCCTTTCCGACTAACCTTGTATACTCTTTGTAATGTACTCTATGACAGCCGTGACTGACTGCATTGTGAAAAAGTCTGGTTGCAGTGCGTGTCTGTGTGAGTGTGTCAATTCAGGCGGTTGTAGGTAGTTGAGGTACTACTTTAGCTTATATATCTATTGTGTATTTGATGTTCCGACACGTCGCGGAACACAGCCGAACGCGGGCGAGGCGTTCGCTCTTCTTCGCTGAACCGTCCACACCCACTCGTTCGCGTTCATTCGCCTTGGTTCGGTTGGTCTGTACAAGGCATTACAATAGGCCGACCCATTTCCTCTCCGATAAGTACTTGATTGAAAATTCTGTAAGGTTGGTACAGTCAATAGGAAAAGTTGATGAATATATTGGAGTTTTAAAGTCTCAAGTCTCAAAAGTTAATAATTGCTTGTCTAAAGTCTTAATACTATTTTTTTATTAGACTACTTTGTTGATGACTGTGTTTAGTTGGTTCTATATTGTAGAATTTCGAAGATTAATCGCTCCGCGTAAAACAAAAAAAAAAATCGTTATACAGTTACGTAAATCAATACAGGAATATTTCTGAGGTTTTTATCATATGTTGATCCAGCCTTTAGTTACCCATCGATATTCGTAATTCGAAACATATCCATCGCATGCCAAATACAACTCATTTTTTTTATGATTGTATTTCTCATATCATACATACCTGTAAATTTTAAAAGGTTCGCTAATAGAAAAAAAAAACAAAAGTAGAGCAGAAATAGCAAAATCCATAAATCTCGCAATTGCCATTTATATCAATTTAACAGATTTCAAGACTAAAACGAGACCAAAAAAAGCAAAAAGTACCAACGAGAACAAAAAAAAGCGAAAAGTACCTACTTTCCAAACAGTTTTCAACAGAAACATTGAAAGCTTTCAAGGCACTAAGTAGCCAGAAACCTTTTCGTTAAAACTTGTAAATCATATTAAAAGGTTTCCATGTGAAATGCCTCACCTGCTCGCGACTTCGGAGATAAAATAAATATTCCAGACAGAGAACAGAAAAACCAATGGAAAAAACTTTTTCTACGGGTCCCGATTTGCGTGTTCGTTTTTTTGTGTATCGGTACCAAAATAATTGGGAAATACAAATAGAGTTTACGATTTTAGTGAAAATTAAATTTCAAAATTTAAAATTCATTATTTTAGATACAATGTTTTGTTCGTGGCAGTACTTCAGAAAGGTATGTTGTTAGTAGGTAGTTACAGTACCGATTTTTTTTTCTAAGGGCCATATTGTTAATCGTCAGACAATTACTGTTAACTGAAGAATAATTTTGATGTTTTGACAGCTTTTGTCTAAAAAATAATGTCAAACCGTCATATTTATTCCTGAGATAAAAGTTATCTGACGATTGAAAAATCGGCCCTAAATCAAATTACTGCTAAAACTTCTATTTCCAATTAAGAAAAAAGAGAATAAAAAAAAACAACAATTATAAGCAAAAATTTTCAGAGTTTTACGTCAAAAGCTCATATAGCGAACAATGTTAGCTTTACCCTCAAACAAACATAACTTTTGACCCACAACCACAAACTATCGAGTCTAATAATCCGAATATCGCAAATAATCCGTCAGTACATTAAACAAATCCTCAGACTTAATTCCGAGTACACACAGTGCGCACTCACTCTCACCTCCAACGGTTCATATCGCAACGTTTCTAATTAAACCGCCGAATTCACAGCGAAGCGTCGACGCGCTAATATAATAAAGCCAGTATAAACCGCACTAAACGGGTTTAATATCAAGAGGGCGGGTGTAGCTCAACTTTTCGACGCGGTCGGGCGCATTACAACTTACAACCGGAGAGGATTAGCGGCGGTGTGTATTCAGCTTAATGTTAGCTTCTTTGTTTGCTGAGAACTTGTATCTTTGCGAGCTAATTATAGTTGTATCTAGACTTGGCTTTATTGACTGTTTGGTTGCATTAAATAAAAGCAACGAGGTGGGTAGGTTTAACCACGGCGCGCATGTGTTCCGTGCGCGCCTCTCAGGAGGACGTGGGGTAAGGCCCCACAGAAGGAGAGGTCTGCCAGGGGCTGGTGGACCGAGGCCTGCCGGGGTCGCGGTGCATGCAGCTGCGAATCCCGTGACCCCTGCCAAGGGTCAGGAGTAGGAACACCGTGGGTTTTTAGCCGGTAAGAGTCCGGCATAACCCTTCGCCTTCCCCGGGCGAAGGGTATCCAAAAGGATTTTCCAATGAAAAAAAAAAGGTAGGTTTAACCAGCCCAATTCTCCTAAAAGATAAATCGCTACTGAACCAAAGCCGAACCGTTCATTCAGACAGTGTGGCGTACTCCACATGTAATTGTTAATAGTATAGTTTTTGTTTATTTCTTTTATTTATATAATTTCAACAGACAAACAGTCAGTAGTATCTTGTTTTATTATTAGAGATAGGTGAGCGCGTCACAGCGACGATTTCTTTTGTTCACGTTGAGGGGCGCGTGCGCGGTCGCGGGACGAGGGTCCGGAGCTGCGCGCGCGCACCTCCATGCCAGTCCGCTACAGTCCGTCTAACTAGTCGAGAATCATCTGTGACGCGGAACGCTTGTCTCTCGTACCTAAACGCCTATCGTAGTGAAAACGCTAGTGCGATCGTATACTATATATGTAATCTGCTTACGCTTGCTTAACTGTTATCTCTAATCCTTCTCTTATCTATTGACTCTTTCTCCTTCTATCTATTGTGCTTGTAATTGGTGTAAATGAACATTAAAATTAATAGTGCATAAACAATAAGTGTGCTTATTTCTCTCCACACACATTCGGCACGTAACAAGACTTCTACAACAGTTTTTAATTTCAAAAGCTGTCAAATTGTTTTACACAAAAAACGAAACCATTCATTTTGACAGTTTTAATAAACATAAACTGACTGACAATTCTGGTTCGTTTGCGTTTGGCAACAATTTTTTTAGTCGAAATTGACCCCCAGATGAACAACTTAAATGAGGGATTGACACTAATTTATCTCAGCTGAATGACGACTCATTCACATGCGAATGCGACGTATTTCTGTATTTTTAGTCGAGTAATAGTAGGTGTAATAAATACAGTGGTTGTTACATATTTTTATTTAGGTAACTGTTACACCTTTTGGTATTAGTACACCTACACATGTATCGTGTGGATTTGCATCCTAAATAAATTGAGTTTCTTCTTTCAATTTTCTTTCAAAAATATTAGAGGTGGATAAAATTTATATATTTTACTTAAATTATCCATAACAAGAATTATAATCTGTTCGACTTCAACTTCGAAATTTGTATCTTGACGAGCATTCACTTTACAATTTATTTGATAAGATTACAACAAAGTAAAATTGAGTATCTACCAGCTCAAAATATTTTACCCATTATTTTCCCCAAACTGGGGAACTCAACCCAAAAACCACCGCAGAAAACTAATTTAATTATATCAATCTGCGACTTCGACAGGGGACCCAACATAAAGCGGTTCCAACAAATTGAAACGAGAATCGAACCCGTGACCCTACACGTCGCTCAATAAACGGACCCTGAATGTGTTTATCGGCATTTGATACTGGACCCTTGTCTCATAATATAAAAAAAGTAAAGAAGGACCATTTCTTATTAGGCGCGTTTTTTTTTTAATATTTATAATCGACCTCCGTTTGACCGCCTTCTCGCCTGATGTTAGGTGATGATTCTACCTACGATGGAGCACGCTTGCCCAAAAGAAACCGATTCACTCGTGACTTGAAGACACCCAGATTGTAGCTGTCGGGGAACACCCACTCGGGCAGCGCATTCCACTGTTTGGCGATTATTACAATGAAAGTGGAATCAAAGCGCTTCGTTAGAATCAAACCTTTAATAAGACACTATCAGGTGCGGCTTCGTTGGTGTAAAAAGTTTTAATAGACCTCGTTTCACCCTCTTTTATGGGTAGTTTTGGGAAATAGGTAGTACCATATTTATTATTTACTTTGAAGAGTATTATATCAAGTTTCAAGTTTCTAAATCCAGACAATAAGTTTTGCATAAAATCTTTTTCACTCCTTTTCACCCCCTCAGGGGTTAATTTCCGAAAATCCCTTACTGCACCGTCTACGTTATAAAATACTGTTCATGTATTTCCTTCAGCCTTCAGCGGTTAAGGTAGTGCGACTGTCTCGAACTAAGTAGATGCGGATTGCATATCATGCAACTAAGGTATCGGTCGATTGTAGTCCGATTTAATTATCATATGGGAATCGAATTGGGTAATGGCTAGCTAAGACCTGCTGCTGCTTCTACGCGGATGTTGCAGAGAATAATTCCATTAAGGGCTGATTTTTCAATCGTCAGATAACTTTTATCTGGGGAATAAGTTTGAAGTTTTGACAGCTTTTCTATAGAAAATATGTCAAACCGTCATGTTTATTCCTTGGATAAAATTTATCTGACGATTGAAAAATCGGCCCTTAATTAAATTACACTCGAGATGTTACTGGAGGTTGTGTTGTTCATACAATGCGACGCCCGTACGGCGCACAGTGGTTCAAAAATCGAGTTTCATACAAATAGGACTTCAGAAAAATCAAGTTCGTTTTTCCTTCGATTCATATATTCTATAGGTTCAGTGATGTAATAGAAAATAGGTATGTAAGACACACATAGTAACACAAACGAACGAGAAAAAAAAATCTTTTTTTTTTTGTATGGGACCTAATACTCTAAGTGTTCTATTTCAGAACTGTATGGAGCTGTAGAGCTGTTATTGATTTGGTGTGTTGTCCTATCCAAGGTGTACACCATGCACTACGCAACTTTTACCGAGACTTGCTCATTCACCCGTTAAAGGGCAAAGAATTCGTCCGTCGGAAAACCGTCCAATTTGAAAGCTGAATTAACTGCTTTTTATTCTTATAATAATAATGCTCAAACGGCTTTGATTGAGCTGTGGTTCTACAGCGATTTCAAAAAACATCTTAGTAGTATTGGCCTCTAGTACAGGATATGTGAGCCTATCCCAGAGTGGTGTAACCCTGTAGTTACCATTCTGTGAAAACGACATGGTGACTTCAACAACACTGCGCACACTCCATTCGGTATTCTATTTCATTTCGGGTACCTTCCGGGGTTTGGTCCTTCTGTCCCTATCTTTATTGTGATACTGGTCCTTTTTCCATCCATCCATCCGTCCCTTCGTCAACTAGACGCGTGACGTAAATACGCGTACTTATACATAAGTATTATTTTCTATTATTTGACTGTCTAATATATTGTGCGATTTTCTGAAGATAATGTGGGTCTGGAAGTCAAAGGCTTTTTGTGAATTTCCGGGCAGTTGAGCAGTGGGGCGCATGCTGATGTGGGTTCCTTATGTGAAGTAAAGAATATGAGGAAGGATGCTGTGATTCTTAGCTGTATACTTGTAACCCAGATAACGAGTCCACTCTATGTATTCCTGTGGTTATGGCAAAACCAAATTACGTACGGTATAATAGAGCTATTTGAAAAACATGGGGCTAATTGGCATGGTACAGGAGAATTTTCGTCAATTTTTTTAACTATCTACAATTTCAATAAATAAGTGTAAATGGTTAAAAAAGACAAAGATGGATATTTTTAAAAGATATATTAGAACGAAATTGCTTTGGAATTTTGCCATTTCTATAGTTACATATTATTTCTAACTCGTGACTGTATCGCGGCTATATATCCAGTCCGTCAACGAAGTTAGTCGCCCGTCCGAAAGTAGCCCGAAACGTAGGAGTGAACAAAACAAGTGTCAAGTTCAACTTTTCGGACGGGCAAACACACATCGGTCGTAGGGACAACTATCAAACTCAAACTCAAAACTCATTTATTCAAAATAGACTAGAATTACTTAGTTCTTTTTGAACGTTAGTTTTACAATATTATAGACATCCCACAAAAAGCCCTCCCTTCACCGCTTCCTAGTGTTTTTGCTGTGAAGAAGAAACGGCGCAACAAACTCCCCAGCAACACAGATATGTCTGTCAAGTGAATAAATTAATTGACTCTATACAACGAAAATCATCAAATTTTTTACAATAATAAAATTATGCAATTACAGGTAAAATAAAAATTAAAAATAAAGTAAGAAATCAATTCTGTTGTCAAATCATGTTGTCATTCATTCTTAATTCGGGCCCCGAAATAATCGTATGTCCGTAAGTGATAGGTGGTAGGAAACGCTCGTAACTAAGGTGGAAACCATGGACTTCCTGCTTAGGGAGTAGACCCCCAGGCTCGCTATCAACCTTGCTGACTGGCTAATCTTTTCACCCCGGCATGAGCTGTTCTCATAAAGCTCGTGCCGATACGAGAGAAGAAGAAAAGTGTGTGTTTAGTTCACAGCACAACATTGGGTTTATCCTGAACCTATACCAGTCTCGCCACATTTATTAAACTAATTTTAAAGAAAAAAATAAATAAAAGTAGTTTTGTTCTCAGTCTACAATCACAGGGAGACTCGACTTAATTAGCTAGCAAGCTCGAATACGCTCAAATAGGCCCCCAGGTGAGCTGAGCAAGGGGAAGACGGGCGGTAGTGTTAGTGCGAGCGAGTAGCGAGAGCGTCTTTATATGGAGTAGTGAATGCGGTGCAGTAAAGTGTAAAAGGGATAAATATGGCGGTTCGACAGCGTTTGCATAGAATAGTCTGTCAAACCGCCATATTTATTCCTCAGATAGAAATTATCTAACGATTTATCTTAGAGGATAGTTTGTAATAAAACAATATTTAGACCCATAATTAGTATGTACTAGCTTTTGCCCGCGGCTTTGCTCGCGTTAATTTGACAGTCAACTCATAACACACTACTAAAGTTTTAATATAATTCAATCATGATTCGAAAGACACGTGGCGACATCTATGAATGACATTGTTGTTTGCCTCGGGAACAGTACTTTTTTTCGGGATGAAAGGTACCCTATGTCCGTTTCTGTACAACTGACAATGTATAATTATGCAAAATTCAGGATGATCGGTTCAGTGGTTTAGGCGTGAAAAAGTAACAAACAAACAAACTTACTTTTGCACTTATAAAATTAGTTATGATTAGGATTTGTAGAAACGATGCGTATAATATTTCATAATTCTAATAGATATTTTCGAAGAAAATCGCTTTTGAATTTCGCTATATGCATACATATTTTGGCTCGTGACTGTATATACGGCTACATCAAGCTATTATACATTTCAAGTATAAGCTGACAAAATAAACAATCCCTTTTGATTACTTTCAATTAGGTCTCAGAGTAATGACAAAATGATGTCCTTCTTGTCGTCCCTGAACAACCTTATCAACCTAGGTTTCAGAGTGACGGCAGCGAGTAGTTAGATTAACGATATGCTTTTTATGTTGTTCCATAGCAAATAATCGCTCTTCTCAAGGGTTTTAAAGGCGGAATAACATTGACCTAGTAGTTGAATAGACCCAAGCCACCCAATGCACAATTATACTTCTGTGCACCAGAGACTTAAAAGCCGGAAAAAAAATCTTGGATGCGTGAGCCCGTCTGATGGCAACTCCACCTCGATAAGATGCGATCTTTGGCGAGAGAAACGTAAGCCTCCTGATCAGTTCATCGCGCCATCAGAGAGTATTCCACCTGGGCACACGTTGCCGTGGCTGACTTGAAAGACTTTAAACAGACTCCGCACCCAAGTCGGCCGCAGCAAAGAGAACGATGGCACCGACCTTCAGTGCCTATGCGGCGTCTCTCCACAGACCTTGGCCCACCTTTTGTCTTGCGCCGCGTGAGGACCTAATGACTGCGTCAGCGGATGGTGTTGCCGTGGCTGAATTTTGGTCCAAACCATTTTTTTTACAAAATTATACTATTTTGTACTTAGTATTTACGTATATATTTGCCATGGATATGCTAAAAAGAAGAAATAGTTGAATACAATATCGTTGGATTGGCATTGGACACTGTTCCAATCCAGTACTGGGACTGTTTACATTAGTAGAAAATCCAGCCAATCGAACGCTGGATCAAGTTGCTGGATAAACGTAAAACCACCTTAATTGCTCCAAAACGAAGAACCTAGTGCTTTGAAATGCTTACATGAAGACTCAACAGGTACACTCGCAAATGTACACAAAATACACAGTATGCTCCTACTAGTCAAGACTTCTTACTGCTCAATAGTGATGTGCCCCTCACTCGAGAGTTACCTCGTATTAGTTCCTTCAAACTGAAAAATGAGGGAGTTACTCTCTTCGAATGAGAGGTGCCCTATGAGTACCTTGCGAGGTAAAATGAGGTGCTTCCTCATACTCATTTAAATTAGACGAGTTACCCATCACTGCTGCTCAATGCACTGGTAGCTCAGCGACAGAGGTGAGTATTTTAGACTATGAAGCTGAGCAGTTCTACGAATTCTTTATAAAGTGACCCAATACACGCTTTGGTTTAGATATTCGCATTTAAAAAAAAAATATAGACGAAAATAAAATAAATAAACAGGCAGGCAGGTCTTTCTGAGAATTTTAGTCTAATATGAAATGGACCTTAAACTGAGGGCTCGGCAATGTAGAAATACTGTTATTATGAAACATTAGACCAGGTATTCAGGTATGGGAGGAATGCTTAAAAAATATTCTTCTAAATCAAGCATAAAGAAGAATGGGCAAGAAAAAAAAACCAGAACCAACAGAAACGACATTTGTCACACTTGATGTCTTAAACAATCCTGCATATCTTTTTTTTCCTAGGATCCGAGAGCATTCAATAGAACGAGGTAAAATTTTGTAAAAGAGTCTTTTCTCGTTTTGTCGAAATAAATAAATATTTATAGTAATCACTGTACCGCTGGTTCTCGTTTTTGGTAATATGAAAGGAAAATGGGTAAATTTGGTATAACCAAAACCCAGATCCAACAGAAACGATTCGCACTGGTATTTGTCACACTTAATGTCCTTAAAAAATCCTACATAATATCTTTCTTTTCCTAGGGTCCAGGAGAACAAAGTAAGATGAGGTCAAATTTTGAAAAAGAGCATTTTAGATAAATAAATATATAGGTATATTTATAGTAATCACTGTACCACTGGTTCTGGGTTTTAGTTATATGAAATTTACTCAACCTTTTAACCAAAATCATAAAAACTTCCCGCTGCCATCTTAAGCCTAGACCATTATGCACCATGAAGGGTAAGATCGTGTGAAGTGTCTAGGGAATTTTAAAGCGGTGTAATCTCACTCGCGAGTCTGCAAGGTACTCATAGTGTTAGGGTGCCTTTCCACCAGAGATGTGCTATGCAGCTATGCTGCGAGAATGTAAAAGCTAAGCTATGAAACTATGTGACCGTTTCCACTGATGCTAAGCTATGTAGCGGAGCGAGTAAGATGTGCTATGAAAATGCGCCGTTGCAAGGAAGATGCACAGCTCGAGCTATGCGACATATCGACAATAGGCAAGGCACGGGAATAGTCACGCTTACTACAGGTACACTGCTCTACACATATCTGCACCACTCGCGACCGTCCATAGCACGCATCCATAGCTCGCATCCACATCAAGCACCCTTCCCATAGAAAAAACGTAGCTTAGTTGAACCAGTTTCCACCAGTGCTATGCTATGTGGACCAATGAATATGATTGGTGGATATCAAACGCATCCATAGCAACATTGCATAGCACATCTCTGGTGGAAGAGCAGCCTTAAGGATATCGGTTGCAAACACCGCCCGATTCTCTAAGGTTAATTATAACGGTAGACGCCGAGTTCCTATTACAAGTTTCTGTTTTAATGTTAGCGCCATTATAGACGGAGTTTATATGGGAGATTTATGGGGAAGTATATTAGGGAGTGCTTGGTAATAATTCGGGTACAGCTGTTAAGTGGAAGTTATTAAGAACGGTTGCGTAAAGTACCTGTACAGTGTTTAAATTAGGAGCTCTTGTTACAGGTTCCTGCGATGTAGCATTTGTAATAAAATGTATACAAGGTTAGTTGGAAAGGGGGCACTAATCCGCCGCCACTTAGTATCACTGATAACTGTTATGACCTCTCAATCACCGTAATTATAGGCACAATAGATAAACAATAGCGGTGTCGTCTTCGGACGACACGCGGGACGCAATCGGTTAAAGCAAGTGTTAATATTTCAAAATTCGGTCATTTTTATTTCCATGCAAAATGATTTTTCAAAAATTCTTCATCCCTGCTTCAGTTACGAATTTAGGAAATGAAGCTTCTAATCCGTGTCCTCAAATATGACCTAAAATGTAAACACAGCTGATCATAGCTGAGAATTGACAGATTTTAGCGTATTTTTATAAAATCTTTGAACAGCTATTTCTCCTAAAGTATTGACTTTTGGGGACAGTTGTAAAACAAAATTTATTTATTATTATGTGTACTTTAACACGCTTTAGGATTAGTATCCCCTTTCCGACTAACCTTGTACATGTTCAAACAACCAAATTCCTTTTAATCAACTTCCTCTATTAACTTTATGATTGCATCTCTCAACCCTACCGCTGCTACAGAACCTACACTCTAAACGAACACCTCAAAATTGCGCTTCCAATTTTTTTCGCACGCTAAAATCAAACCGAGCAGCGTAGCTGGGAGCGTACAACCGGTTTACACTAGTCGCGACCGGTGATAGTCCGAAGCCAATCAACACGGTTGATCCGGCGGCTGATATCGATCCGAAACCCTGTTGAAACATATCGCCCTCGTGTATTGTACTAATCGAAAGTGCCGGTTGATTTGTACAATGCATTGGAGGGTTCATTTTTTGAAATAGAGTTTTTTTTTGTGTTGTTTTTGCAATAAGCACGCATGGCTTCGCACCCTTGCAGCCACTGACGTATAAAACGAAGAACATACCGGCGATGATGGAAACCATCAATGAAATTAAACGCAGTATACATCAGTGAAAAAATAGATAAAGCAAAGATTACAGAAGTAAACTGAGCAAAGTGTTATTGGGTTTTTCCGTGTGGAATTTCTCAGTAGCAACTAGCAGCCCGGAGTTTGGATTTGTGCTCGGTTGATGGCAATAGGCTCGCTCCCTATTACATGGGACTTAAACATAACACTTCTGCAGGCCTTCGTGGAATAAGGCGTGATGTTATGTTTTATCTTATGTTTAGAAGTAAAATCCCAATGATAGAAAGTTTTTTTTGTACTTATGAACTTTCATTAGTTTTGTCACAGTCAGAAAGAAATTCGTTTGCAATAAAGCAAACACTGGAACGTCAAATAAAAAATCTAGTAATGACAAATTATTAATGACAATGTCTTGGGATATGTACACTATTATTACACTAAAGGCCGATTTCAATAGCCGGATCCACACGAGACGATCCAACGCGCCCCGATCGCGCGCGGTAGGAGCGCGCTCCACAGGAACGTTTGGTGTGGACGTCTCGCGCGATCCAAACTGCGCGGCAGGAGCTCACGCTTCTTGCCGTGAGCAATCCGTTGATTGTTGGTTTTTGGATTAAGCACAAAAGTGCCTCAGTCTCCTGGAGCGCATGGTGTGGACGATTGTGTGCGGACCGCACGATCAAACGCATGGTCTGTGATCAAACGATATGGAATCCAGTTATGGATCGGCTGGAGCGTGTTGGAGCGGCGCGGCAGGATCGCAAGAAAATTCAAGCCGTCAGACGAGTACGATCCATGATCCATGCTCTACGCTCCCGTATCGCAGATCGCAGGATCGGTGATCTATAATTGGATCGTCTGGTGTGGATCCGGCTATTAAACTATCTATCGGCGGTTCCCACTACTCGAGATAGAAAGACTTAAGCTTCATAAAGTAATGTCAAATTTCTATCTCTAGTAGGCAAACCACCGATAGAGTGCTGCTTGGAAGTTAGTTGCGCCGTTTCTTCTTCACAGCAAAAACACTAGGAAGCGTTGAAGGGTGGGCGCTTTTGGCCGCTGTCTTATATATAATAATAATATTGACGTTCAAAAAGAACTAAGTAATTCTAGTCTATTTTGAATAAATGAGTTTTGGTGACATAGTCCGGTCAAGTTAGCTCAAAAAATAGGGGTAGGTTAACAGAAATTCGCATACAGCTGAAAATTGGTACGAATGTTTGGAACACCATTATAAATCAAATGTAAAAAGTCCCCAGCGATCCCACACTTGCAAAAAAAAATATTCAAGGTCAAAGTTCGCAAATATGGGTTTTTTGCGTTTTTTAGCCAAACGGTAAGTTTTATGATAAAAATAGATCAGACAAAAATAATTGTAGATTATGCAATTCTCTATAAGAATTGTCTACAATTTTTCTCCTAAACGTCACCGTTTCTGAGATATAGTGGTTGAAAAAGTTGTATTCTTCATAATATGCGTTTCCACGCCACCTGGAAGGTAGTGTACTTGGCGCGTTTTTTTAAAGTGGTTTCTCCAATAGGCCTATCCCACAATCTATTGTGATCCTGTTTAATTCAATACTAATTCAAAATATATAAAAACTGGTACTATTGGAAATGATGAAGGCCGTATGAATTCTAAAAAATTAGGTCAAATTATCCGTCTCATTCATAATCATCTGATAATTCTGCTTCCTCTTCTTCTTGTTCGTCTTCTTGTACTATTTCTTCTGCTTGTTCTTCTTCTTGCTGCTGGGTGTAAGTCAATTGGTCTAACAGCGATGTATCAGATGTCTCCTCACTGATATTGTACGAATCCTCCTCTGATGGTGATTCAAAATTGGAGCACGACTGACCTTGACAACTGGTACATGTTAATCGCCATCAGAAGAGGATTCGTATGATATCAGTGATAAAGAATACAACTTTTTCAACCATTATATCTCAGAAACGGTGACGTTTAGGAGAAAAATTGTAGACAATTCTTATAGAGAATTGCATAATCTACAATTTTTGTCTGACCTATCTTTATCATAAAACTTACCGTTTGGCTAAAAAACGCAAAAAACCCATATTTGCGAACTTTGACCTTGAATATTTTTTTTTGCAAGTGTGGGATCGCTGGGGACTTTTTACATTTGATTTATAATGGTGTTCCGAACATTCGCACCAATTTTCAGCTCTATGCGAATTATTGCACTTTGAAATGTCTAATTTGACCGGACTAACAGTTCACTAACTAACTAGAAAGAATACAATAGTTATAATATACCCTTAATTTGTTACATACTCACATACTCAGCGAACATCAAAACCAAGATTTTTATCTATCCACAAAATCACTGAAGAAATATCACCACAGTAAATCTTGCAAAATCTTTTCGACGTAACGGATAAAATTACCAGGCGAACAGAATGTCACAAGAGGACACTTACTAAGAGGCAGTGAATATCGTAAATCTCCTGCGACCTACTATTGTCCTAGTACTTTCTATTTTACTTTAGAGGTCAAAGCTGAGAGCATTATTTTAGTCTTTACGTGTTTTCAGGGACTTTTAATCGATTGGAAAAGTGATGTAGGTTCTGTGGAAAGTAGATAAAAGTTAAAGTATGATTTATTTTTGAATTAGTTGAAGTTTGTGAGGTTTATTAATCCCTACTAATAATATAAACGGAAGTAACTCTGTCTGTCTGTGTCTGTCTGTTACGCTTTCACGACTAAACCGCCGAACCGATTTTAATGAAACTTGGTACAGAGATAGTCTGGAACCTGGAGAAGGAAATAGGCTACTTTTATCCCGAAAAAATATGGAATACGCGATAAACGGAATCCACGCGGGCGAGGCCGAGAGTGATCTCTATAAATAGGAGATAAATTTATTTTAATTGCGGCTGATTTTTTAATCGTCAAATATTTGAAGATATTTTTGACGTTTTAACAGCTTTTGAATAGAAAATATATTGTGTCAAACCGTCGTCGTATTTATTCTTTAGTAAGTTATCTGATTAGATAATATTTATCTGAGGGATAGATATCACGCTTTGACAACTTTGCCATAGAAAATCTGTCAAAACGTCAAAATTATCCGTCAGATAAATGTTATCTGGCGATTGAAAAATCAGCCCTTAATCAAAATAATTTTATCTCCTATTTATCGTAAACCCCACAAAGTACAACTTCTTTATTCTTCTTAATAATTAGGGTAATTATTAAGGAGCGTGTTGTTGAGTGACTTGTTCTATTCGCTAAGAAAGCAAAATTGTCCTAAAAGTCATTTGAGAAGCGCATGGCATGTGCTTCGCAAAACTCAAATTGCATTTTTGTCACGTATAACTATGCCGTGTTCGACTCTGATCAGGGTGACGTTATGGTATACAGGATGTAAACGAATTCGTGTAATTCCTTCAAACCATAATATATGATCTATTAATTAACCCCGCACGGGATTTAGGTGTATTAAAAATAAAAATATACTTTTTTTCCCGTTTTTTTTTACGTGGTAGTAAATTTCAATGAAAATAAATAAATAAAATAAAAATAAAATAAAATCTTTTTATTTCAGACACTTTTGGCCCATAACATTGTTAGTAGAACGACTAATACTACGACTACGACTAATAATACAACTGACAAAAATTTAATTTAAGTATTTGCCACCCTCTGGGACCCCGGGCACTCGCACTTGTGCTTGAACCCAGTGCCCCAGAAGGGGGCTGTCCAGCTTGTGGCTGAGCACGCTCAGGATGGTGTTGGTGCTCCCACGCGTTCGGAACATCAGCGAAGCGATACGGCGCCGCAGCACAGTGTGAAAGCCGTCCGTGTGCGCGTGCGCAAACATCGCAGACGCACTACAGTAGCGTGGGAGCCCCACCAGCACCCTGAACGCGTTATTATATTGTATTCGGAGAGCGTTGATGGCCCGCTGCGTGTAGTTGACCCACAGATTGCAGGTGTAGAGAGTTTGGCAGAATGCTTTAAACAGAGTGATCTTTACCTCTAAACTACACCTTGAAAATCTGCGTGCCAACATGTTGCAGCGGACCGCCATCGCTCTCCTCTCCCTTTCTATGTCCCCATCGTCTTTCAAATCCTCGGTGACCACATGGCCGAGGTATTTAAACTCTCTCACTCTTCGAAGAGCGACAGCGTTAAGCAGCACTATGGCTCTATGCCATGCCTAAATGGACGGTGACACAGTTGATGGACACGACTAGTGCGATATCGCTCCACACAGTCAGTTAACTTGGGACGCTAAAATTACTCAGATGCAGAATACCATGGTTCATTTTGTGAAAACTTTTTTTGTTAATTCTGAAAAAAACCTATGCAGGGTTAATCAGTGTCACCAGTAATCACGCGGTTTGAAGGAATTATTATTACACGAATTCGTTTACACCCTGTATAAGTAATATACACATCAAAGTCTATAAAATAACAAGACGGTTGTTATTTTAGACGCTTGAGAATCCAATGGTAAGAGCTCTACACTTGAGGAAACTAGTCACTCAAGAGGCCAGACGGAGTCGTTTGAGCTCGGATGTGGTCGCGAAGTATGTGGCATGATGTAGGTAGTCCTTAAATCACCCTTATGTGATCTGAGGTTTATTTTTCATCCAATTACGTCTTTGAAGTTATCTTTAAGGGTGTCTCGTGCCTTATTGAATGTTTGGCTATATTATCTATAATAATCTCTTTTAGATATTAGACATTTGTATTGAATATATATAAAAATGACCGATTTCGCAAATTTTTTTTTGTTGTGTTCTTAATTTTCAGGAGAAATGTATGTGAAAAAGAAAATTTTGATATTTAAAAAAACGAAATTATCTCAGTATGTCCGTATTCTTCATTTTGTTTACCGCATGCATGAAAATGGTTTTAACTTTTTGTTACTATTTTGATTTCTTTTCTGAAGGTAAGTAAGTAGGAAAAAGTGCATTGCAACGCATGCCGGGTACAGCTAGTATAATATATTTTATTATCAGCCAGCGATTATTTTATTGTTGACGACACGTTTGGTGCAGTGGCTCAGCGATTGGCTTCTGCGCTACGGGTCGTGGGTTCGATTCCCAGACGGGACAAAAATTTGTATGGCCTACAGATGGTTGTTTCGGGTCTGGGCGTTTGTATATGTGAGTTTTGTGTCTGTAAACGCACCTACGATACAAGAGAAATCTTAGTGAGGGAAAAAGTATTAAAAAAAAGACAATTTTATTTTAAAAATAAAACAGTCACAGCTTAGGATCGAAGTACGTGCGTAACGTGCGACGAACGCTAGTTCAAATGTTTGTGCTATAAACTGTACGTCCTTAGAATGCTTGTGAGATGAAGGATTGTGCTATAAACTGTACGTCCAAAGAATGCTTGTGCAATGAACTGTAGTATAAAATAACGTTCGTGCTATGAACTGCAAGTCAACGGCTGCTTGAGCGAGGAATAATTCTGCGAAGGAACGATAGTGTTATATGTTCTACCGACTAGTTCATAGCACAAACGTTCATTAGAATTAGAACTAACATTTGTCGCACATTCGTATTTCGACACTCACATCTTAAGCCTACATTTAAGGATTGACGTAACCCATTTTACTCGATGATTGACAACAGATAAGGGTTGAAATACCGCCGACATATTTCATATTATTATCCTACTTTTATACTCAAAACAGGCAGAAAAATCTTAGAAATAGAAAGTCTCAATTTATTTGGAAATACAAAAGAAACATCACGTATCAATTGTCTGTCATTTTGCATGAATAGTTATGTGTCCTGGATTCTGTGACATACTTTGACGTCCTGCTATTCCCTTATGATTTATTTTATTTTTGGATTTAGGATAAATCGAAATATATATGTATATATCGGCGGAGGATCGCGTTATCTGTATGTTCCTGAATTCGCGCAAAATGTATAGTAACGCCGCTAGCACAGAGATGCGAAAGCGGGTCGAAAGCGGGTCGAAAGCTGGTCGAAAGCGGGTCGAAAGCGGGCCGAAAGCGGGCCGAAAGCGGGCCGAAGCGGACCATAGTGTTCTAACATCATACAAAATAAGGATAAACGGAGTTTCGCTATTCATTAGCTAGCCATACACGCACGGATTTGACCGCTTTTGAGATATTTGAGATTTGCCCGCCGGGTGTGACTCAGATCGGATCCGTGATTAGTGCGCGCTACACACACACTCACAGTTGGTACTCGGATCTGCCTTCCCTGTACCCGATCCGATCGTTTTGAGCACGGGCAGCGGGCAGGTATCCGGCAAGCATGTCCGTGTCTGTTCTCATTATACACGCACGGATTTGCCCGCCAGGCACGTCTGTTCGGCAGATCCGGTGGGCATATCCGTGCGTGTATGGCTAGCTATTAGTGTTTTGTTTCGGTTCGCTTCCGTTCCGCATTCGCGGCAGTATCTAGCGGCATAAGATCGCGTAAATTTCAGACTACTACATTTTATTTCGAATTTTCGCGAAACTCGAGCGTCGCGTCGTGTGTTCACAAAAATACAGATGTTATCCTCCGTCGAAATACCTAATATACTTTTCTTCGTATTTATCTTTGTATACTTTTTCAGCTTCTTCAACATTTAGTTACAAATCTCTTTCATAGAACCAAAACATAATTCTTAGGTTTTTAAACGTTTACGAAAAGTGGTGTGAAACATCCTTGAAACAAGCCAAAGTTATACAATATCAATTAAGGGGAGACTCGTTAAGTTCCTATAGCGGTAATTGCATACGCATACAAATATACGTCACGAACATCTTAGAACCATTGACACTGCTGTACAGATAAAGTTTCCTCGCAAACCTCCACATCTGGCGACCCCTTTGTTCTACAATTATAACAGAATAGGCAGAGCCCGGGGCGACACTTGGCCGTTATTAACTTGGGGTCTTGCACGTGACGAATTCTACGCGATTATGAAACTTGGCGAGCTTGGCAACTTGTGTTCCGGAGTAAGCTTAGTATATTTGCTTCTATGTAACTCATTCGACGAATCTGATTACTACGCGCACATGGCTTTACAGAAGGAAGTTTCTGTACTTCGAGTTTGTGCTACAAGTTCTCGTTGTAGTGAAAACTGATGTGAAATAAGCTGTTCTTCTCATTAAGATGCTGTTAAAATCGTTTGTAAATACAAAATGACCTAACTTTGTATTTCGTCTCACGTCTGCACAAGCTATATGAGAATAGGTTATGCCGTCACGAATACAGGCGTGATGATTAGCCATATCAGGGGTATAGGATATAGAGGAATCCCTCTTTATTTTTGTTACTGGGATTCGTGTGCTCCATTTTAGAGCGTTTGTCTACCGCCGCCGTCACTGAAAAACGAGATTATTTCGGACCAAGTTCGGAACGACGTGACGGCGATCGTGTGTCCACCACGACCGATCTCGATGGTTCTCAACACAAGATAGAAATCCGTGCACCGGCGCCGTCAATCTCGGATGTAGTGGACAATAGCAGATGTGTTTTGTATTCCCGGCATTTCGGTCCATCACGATCTCGGCGGAGTTCTAGCGGTAGATCCGAACTACTCACAATCTCGGTGGCCGAGATGACGGCGCTCGGATGACGGACGTGCGGTGGACACGCAGTCATAGTAAAGTATATATCGCTACTTCGGCAACGTCATCTCGTTCGACATGCCCTATGACACTGGCTATAATAAAAACGATACACTAGCCAGTAATTTGATAGCAAAAAATCAATAGAGCCTTACAAAATGGAGTAGGTGTAGTCATAAACTGGAGCCCGGATAAAGGTCCGAATACAGAATCTTGTTCTAAAAATAGTTAGCTTTACGTACAAACAAATATGAGAACTAATATCAGAGTAACAATTTTATTAATAACAGAATATGGTGGTATTTTCCACATCAAAGAGATCAGTTAATTGATTTCTGTTAGAATAGTTACGACATATCTCATTACGACTCTCGTTAGGGATAAGTCGTGTGACAAATCTAATAATATTTTGTCATTAATGGATACCATATATGTTGTATACATTTTTGCAGGGCTGAATTAAGGTTTTTAGTCTGCCAAATTAATATCATAATTATAGTTTGCGATTAATCACACTAGTCTCAATTATCAAAAAGCTGGATGGATTTTAGTCACACTAATCCGCATCGCCTGTGAAAGATTTCGATAGTGTGTTTTCAACTGCGAAAGCATTCTATGGTGAGCGCAAGCATAAATACGCAAGCAAAAATCAAAATTAAAAAAGTGTAAGCATGTTCACACAAAATGTCCATCTGCTATGAGTAAACTGCAAATTGATACTAATAATGTATTTTGTCCCTTGAATGAGTGCTCTAAACTGAATAGTAACTAGGGTTGTGGATTCACACGTAAAATTCAATCACCGCTGTTAGATCAATGTATTATACGAGTTTTATAATAAATTTCTGGATTTTAGTTAATTCCTTGTAGGTTTCAACAAAGTTAACACTGTTTTTCAAACCAAATGTCATTATCTTCTTCCTCCAAAGTCAGCTTTAATAAAATTAAGCTCATTTCTGCACCAAAACTACAGTCCAAGCATACCCAAATTCGTCTCTGCATCAAATAATACGTGTCCTTTTATATTTTCCCTTACGCTTAATAACTGGGAATTCCGTGTACATTACAAAGATGACAGCTCCCTTCGTATCTTCGTCATTACTTTTCTTTTTCTCGGCGAGCGGAGGTACAAATTAATCTTTCCCGCTATAGAGAGTGGTAAGTGGCAGTTCATTCTTTCCGAGACCATTGTGTTTGAAATTTCCATGGCGTTCTGGATGTGAGAGGAATGTGGTATTTGTTGATTGTATATTTGAGTTTATTGTTTTGGTCATCGAAGGTGGTAATGGTGAAACGATCGTCTTCTTTTGCTGTATTGGTTCTTTCTGCGTCTTTATTTGGGTGATTGTGAAACTCTCTTTTCTACACATCTACTTCATTAGCTCATCTTGTTGGTGTTGAAATCAGGTTCTAGGTTGGTATAAGTTCAGCAGCATAGGATCTCTCAAGCTTTTTTTTATATTATTTATATTGGTCGCGTTTGATCCTGGTATGACAGGGTCTAAGATGGAGCATAAAAATCCTTGTAAAGCCTGACGTCGACTACAGCCGAAACGCGTCGAATCGAATCGAGTTGCATTTGTTCCGTGTGAGGCGAAACGGTCAGTAACCGCAAGTCGTTAAAACAGAAATTCGCGTGACAAGCGATACGGGCGAGTTATGCGACTCGGCGCGTCTCGGCTCGTCACTAATGGACGCAGTTTCATACTAAATATATAAGCACCGAACTTCTTCGATTCGATTCGACTCGACTCGGCGAGCCTAGTGGACGCTAGCTTTAACAGAGATATCGAAAGATTCCCTTACGAGTACTGGCTCTCACATCCACACGCTACTTAAATAATGGACTTCTGCGTATGTCCAGCAGTATACTGGTAGGCTTACTCGTGTGTAAAGTGTATCCAGTTTAACAATTGCCCTATATGCTTGTCCAACTTTTCATTTCCGCCAAAATCACTCTCTTTTTCATTAAAATAATAGTAAGGATGTTAAAGATTTTAAGATTCGCTCAATTTTCTTAAGTTTAACCATCCAGCAAAGAGCCCCTATGAAAGCTCACATAGTTGTAAAACAGAGCAGTTTACACGCCGGTCCGGCGAATACTTTAATATATTCAGTTAGCCCGCTGCAGTCTGGCTCCCGTTTAATTGTTATTGCTAGCAGACTACACCGCGTTTTGGAATTTTAATTAAATTATTATTTTTAGTTTGGAATGACTTTCTCCGTCTGTTATTTAGATGCTTGTTAGACTGTGATTTTGTTGTGCCAACTGATTTATTAAGCTCTCTTGTATAGAACTGTTTTCGGTCAATCGATGTTGTTTTTGCTTGAATAGACTTTGGGTAAAGAAGTAGCAGAGAATTTATATTATCTTGGGACATACGTAAGTACTCTAGGTGGAAGTCTGAAAGTGGCACCGGTGGCTGAGAAATCGTGTGGAAACTGGATATCATAGTATGGGCATGTAATGCGGAGGAATGAGGAACATGTCGTGAGGAAAGTTTTGAGTATGAATGTGGTTGGTTATAAGAGTAGAGGAAGATCAAAGAAACGATAGATGGATAATGTAAACGATGAGATGAATAGAAAGTGGGTGACTACTGAGATGACGGCTAATAGAGATGTGTCGAAGAAAAATACATGCTGCACCGACCCCAAATAAGTTGAGACAAAGGCACCTATGGATGATGATACGTAAGTACTCTAGGTTTATGAAAAAATATGTTTTAGAGTGAGAATGTACAGACACCAGCATTATTTTGCCAATTGACGCTTACAACTTCAGTACCTATACTTAGGTTAGAATAAATAATATGATATGGTCTCATCCATAACCGCTCTACGACAGACCATCTGACCGATAGGCAACCTAACTTATTACGAGGCCTACCAACAAAAAGGCCACGAAAATATCTGTCGTAAACAACAAAGTATAAACCAAAATACACTAATCCATCATTACACACAAAAATCTAATAAAAACTAACTTTGTAACCAGATCAAAAGTTAGATTAACATCAAAATTGCCAACCGTAAAACTAAGGGTCAGAACTTATTACGTGTATAATTCTCGGGCCATAAAACGGGCGGGAACTAAAACCTTATCTAATTAGTATCGACGGGCGTCATGTCACGTGACTAGGACGGGAGTTAACGGGACGCGACGTAAATCCGTGCCGCAAACTGTACGTGATTTAGCGTTCGTGTGGGGCTATTAAGTCAGCGATTTTATTGAACAGTCTTATAAATAAGTACCTACGAAGTTAAAGCTTTTTCTACAAAAATAAAACTAGAGGTATGAGGCTTTTTCTACAAAAATAAAACTAGAGGTATGAGGCTTTTTCTACAAAAATTAAACTAGAGGTATGAGGATTTTTCTACAAAAATAAAACTAGAAGTGTGAGCAAATAAAAAGTAAAGGCTCGCTTTTTTTTAATATTTTTAAATTATTTACAGACACATTGACAGCAAAAACATGGATTCCATGTTGTGCTGGACGTAAAGAATAGCACTACCCCATTGCTTCTCATGGGTGTCGTAAAAGGCGACTAAGGGATTCACTAGAGGATAGGCAGCAGCGTTCTCTGAGTATTTTAACAACCATACTGCAATCGCCAACCCTCCTGCCAAGCATGGCGATTATGGCAAACCCCCCCTATTGGGGAAAGCGTATCTCCAGCAGTAGACGTCTTTCAGCTGAATCAGCACATTGACAGCTACCATGTCTAATAATGAAGTCATAAGCTATGTCTACACCAGTGCGCTTTCATGTTTATCTTGCGTCTTCGTCTGAAGCATGCGTGAAGCGCCATAGCGCATGCCTTAATACTAGTTCGACAAAAGCGCATGCCAATAGCGCACGCTAACCCGTCTATTGTATGTCGACTGACTACTGACCGAGGCGCACCTGTGTAGACGATAAGCTGCATGCGTCTTATGGCAATCAATATTGCATGCGCTTGATGCAAGAGGAATTGAAAGTTGAACGCGCACTGGTGTAGATATACCAAAATAGTCAGTATCGATCTGCCTGCTAAGCATAGTTTTTATGGTGTTGACTACTGAATAGGACAATTCGCGATATTTTCTGTAAATAAATCTGGTATAGACACTTTTACAAGTCAATGTAATGTTTTTTTTAAGACTAGATGGCGCCGGAATTTCTTATCTGACTAGCTCTGAAAAGAAAAGCCGAAACAAACTCAGAGGTCAAGGTCTTCAAGTCCAGACATTATGATATAAAACTGACTGACTTCTAATTAAGAATGATATTGAAACCCTTATAAATGAGCAAGGAAAAAACTGAAAAGACATCAATCTACGTTTAATTATGCGACAAGAGAGAAACAAATAAAACATAATATTACTTAGCAAACGAACAATGTACACACATTCTTTGTACAATGGAAGCACAAAACATTAATTAGTTCCGTCTCAACTCACGTAGAAAAGTTGATAAATTCCTTTAGTCTTCCACACCGGAGGAAATTAGCACTATAAAAGGCTTCTCCTTAACTCCTATTTCAAAGTACCTCGATATTTGCTTTTGTAGGTCGATATTTATTTAAGCTGCTGGAACTAGTGAGCTGGATTGGATGGGATGGTTAAAGCATCTTTAGTAGCTGTGGTAATTGAGCTAGTGTACTTAAAGAAAATACTATAATTATTGTGGTTTGACGTTAAAAAAAACTTTTTAACGAGCATTTTTAGAATCCGTGTGGTACCGGACGTAAAGAATAGCACTACCCTATCTCTTCCTATGGGTGTCATAAAAGGTGACTAAGGGATTCACTAGAGGATGAGCAGCAGCGTTCTATGAGTATTTTAACTACCATACTGCGTTCGGCAACCCGCCTACCAAGCGTGGCGATTATAGCAAACCCCCCTTTTGGGGGAGGCCTACGTCCAGCAGAGGACGTCTTTCGGCTGAATGATGGTGATGATGATGACCATTTCTAACACAAGTGTCTTTGCAATTTATTCCAATACATTGTGAATATCAAGAATATTTTATTTTTCAACAGTTTTCGAGTAATTGCAACTTTTAGCTATTTTTGTGGAATATATCCTTTTATGTACTTCTATTTTGTACCGTTTCTGGCCATGCCAGCCCCGCAAACACGCCTAGATCGTCACGCCATCTACGCTGCGGTCGATCTTTGACCATCTGTCCGGGTGCATTCGAGCGGCCGGCCGGCCAAAATGCATTATTAAATATTATTTATCTCCAAACCGTTTTGTATGAGTTTAATCTTAATTTTTTCCATACTCATAATATCACGCTTGTATTGCCCCAAGGGTTGGGCAGAGGTCTATAGTACACCCTCATTTCGCCTTAATGTTTAAGTCTCTTGTAATAGGGGGCGAGCCTATTGCTATCAACTGGGCACAAAGCCAGCCTCCGAGCTCTACTAAGAAGAAAGAAAGAAATACATCGAATTACCATTCAAATACAAATAAATCAGGGGGCCAATTCTACTAATAGAAACTTTTATCAATGGTAACTGAATCGTTCATTCAGGCAGTTTTCGTTTACGAAAACTGTCAAAATGTTTGATTTTGTTTTTGTTGTCAAACAATTTGATAGTTTTTGTAAACGAAAACTGTCAGAATTAACGATTAAGTTGCAATTGATAAACGTTTCTGTTAATAGAATTGGGCTCCTGAATACAATTCAACAATGAATTCTGCCAAATGATTTTATTTTTCAAAAGAAACCACAAACGCTCCCTAAAGTACCACTTACACACACAGGCATATTGTAAGACCCTTTTAAAGCATAATGAATATTTAATCATTAGAAAGCAAAATACCATCAAATTCAACGTTATGTGACCGAAAAACAGGTAAAAACCATAGTCGGCTGTCGCGGCGTGCCGACGCTCATTAGTAAGGTCTGAACCTCAGGACCCGAACAAAACCGAAACAATTTCACAAATTTGTCATCGCCACTGGGATTACAAAGCACTGCTCCATTTTCGTCGGACCTTTAGTAATTAACCGAAACACTTTGTCATAGAAATTTATTCGGGGCCAATTACCATCGCTTGTTGTGGTATAGGTCCATTTTTTTCCGCTCCACTATTTCGCGTAGCTTTGGTCAAAGAAAAACGTTTTCAGAAAACTTTTTTTTTAGGGTTCCGTAGTCAACAAGGAACTTTTAATGCCTATCCGCACACAACAGTGCCGGCACAGTGCCGACACATGCCGATCAGCAACGTATCGATCAGTGTCAGTGAAATATGATATTGTACCATACATTTTGTATGACGCTATCCGTACTCGTCAGTGACAGTGACGTTCCGGCAAATGTCGGCGCAGCACTGACATCACTGACACTGTGTCCCCCCCTTCTGCCAGCTAAACGGTTAGTTATGGATATGTGAAAAAATTCACCGTAGTAGTATATACAACGAAGTTAAAAGGAAAATCATCACAGCTAAGTAGGCTTTACAAGTTTACGACTAATGGTCGACCTGTGGAGAAACTTGGTGTGATGTTCCTCCAACCAAAGGGAGGATCCTCCAACCAGGCGGAGTCTTGTGCCTGGCGGGCTACTGCCCAACGGTTGATGTTGGGAGGTTGTATATATACTATCTGCGTGTTAAATCTTGATTGCGCGATGTAGGATAGTTCGCATGTGGCGAGATAGATTTTTTTGATGCCGCCACATCACTCCCCCCCTGAGACCGGAGGTCGATCGTCTTGATGAGTCAGCGGTCGTTGAGTCTTGAGAACTTGCCAGGGCCAGTGAGGGGTTCCTTTTAGTCGAAACCGGATGCCGCGTAGTTCGCAGTGAGTCGGAACTGTGAGCGGTGAGTGGTGGCTGTGGACTGCGTCGACCAGGAGAGAAGTGCCTCTGCTAGTTGACCGGCCGAAGTGCAGTATGATGCGCCATGATGCTGGAGTGGGCTGAGGGTCGTGACCAGGCTTGCGCGTTCGCTGCAGGCTAGTGGTCACATCACCCGTTGAAGCTGAGGATGCTGGCTGGCTGTGGGACTCGCTGCTTGCTGCTCGATTGAATGCTGAGCTGCTGAGGGAGTGATGATGTGGCTGCCGAGGCTGCGAAGGTTGTGTGTGACGTCATCAGTGTGGAAACACTGTCTGTGACGATCACGTCGGGGTCACCAATGTGGAGAAACTTGGTGTGATGTTCCTCCAACCAAAGGGAGGATCCTCCAACCAGGCGGAGTCTTGTGCCTGGCGGGCTACTGCCCAACGGTTGATGTTGGGAGGTTGTATATATACTATCTGCGTGTTAAATCTTGATTGCGCGATGTAGGATAGTTCGCATGTGGCGAGATAGATTTTTTTGATGCCGCCACAGACCAACCGAAAAGTAAAAATTTCGTACAAATTCCATTTAAAAATTACCAAGCCCTCTTTTAGTCCACATTATTGTACAACTACGGAACCCTATTACTGCGCGTGGCCGGACACGCACTTGGCCGGTTTTTTCTTTATCTTTTTTTCGAGTATTTTGTTGTGGTACGAGTTCCTCCTACATTTCCCTCACTTGTCTATTTTGCACTTGCATTGGAACATTGAAAATTAGTTTTTAAACCTGTAGAAGGTATTTATTTAGACTTGTCCGTTGGTCTAATGGTCGCAAGTGCGAGTTCAGACCGTGAGGGCAAAGTGTTTTTGGGTTTTTCCGTGTGGAATTTCTCAGTAACAGCCTGAAGTCTGGATTTGTTCCCGGTTAGTGGGAATAGGCTCGCCCCTATTTCATGGGACTTAAATACTGGGTGTAAGGGACAGTTTACTGAAAACTGAAACAGTGAATTCAGCCCATTATTCTGAATCGAAAATAAGTGGGTTTTTTTCTCGGAATTTTTCGAATTTACGGGAAATTGCTAATTTGTCTCTTTTATTCTATTACAATAAGTGTTTTGACAGGTAAATAAACTAGGTGTAAAGGACAGGTTACCAAAAATTGACAGTGAATTCAGTTATTTTGAATTGAAAATCCGTGGAAAATATCAACGAAATCTTTAGAATTTTCCGATTCTTAAAAAAACACATTTTATTTTTGCAATGTGCTGTGTGTCCTAATAGGAATGCTTATTTTACAGTAGAGAAATGTAAAATTTGTGAAAAGAAAAATCGGAAAATTCTGAGCAAAATTTCCACTTATTTCAATTCAGAATAATATGTGATAATAGGCTGAATTCAATGTTTCAGTTTTTGGTACACCGTCCCTTACACCTGTACCCCAAGTGTGAGTTTTTTTCGTTTACTACTGTAGTTACGTCACGACAAAAATTTATGAAAATTTAGGCTGCGTCTCTAGGCGCACCGTTCAATTAACGCGCGAATATTAGTTAGTGAACGGTGCGCCTAGAGACGCAGCCTAAATTTTCATACATTTTTGTCGTGACGCAACAACAGTTATAGTTAACGAAAAAAACTCACACTTGGGGTACTGGTATAACAGCGAAACGAGGGTGTACTATACACCTCTGCCCAACCCTTCGGTGAATACAGGCGTGATGTTATGTTAGTATTTACTCTTATTTTTGGTAGGAAATTGATAAATTATTCCCAAATTTTCTTTACAATTGTTCATTATCTAAAACCGGAACTCTCAGAACATTGTAAACATAATTATTACATCTTAAATGTGAAGTAATTACACAAAATACGAGAACAACAAACTGGATAACTCTTTGTTTTCCTCGGAGATATTAATATGAATCATCAACAACACAAAATTCTCAAAGTGAATATAATTGAAAATGAAATACCTTGCATTTAAATTTTAGAAGTAAATTATAAAGGTATTCGAAGTATTCAAAGTAATTAATATCATTCAGAAAGTTGTGACTTTTAATAAGCCCTGATATGAAAACACAAGACTTAAGATTTAAGAATGGATGCTTTGCCTTATATTTGCCTTTCGATGTGGAGCCACAAAACCAAAGTTTATTTATTTAGGCAAACCAATTAAATAAAGAAATATAAAGATAAAGAAACATTTATTTGGACACAGCAAAAAGTGACACAACAGATAAAAAGTGTGATATAATAAAAAATTAAAAAGTCTTGGGTATGTGTCTCACGGCTGGACCAAAAAGGAGTCCAGATCAGCTTGTCTATCACTATAAGTACTTGACGCTGGTTTTCGTTTTTGTCAAATACACGCAAAGACATTCATAGTCACATCATTTACAAATACAATAGCATTGCATGCATCTAAATTAAAGGTAAGCATTGCATTTTATTTAGATCTCACTATAAAATAATAATTAATATAAAAATGGATAACAATGTAATTAGAACATGTATCAATATTCATTTATTTTATACTTAAAGTTAAATCGAATTAAATAAAACAAGACTGAATTAAATAACAAACTAAAAACATAATAAAAACACACAGAAAAGAAACATAATTGAGCAAAAATCACACGAGTTAAGAAACAAGTGGAAAATAACTCTTCCGAAATATTGTTGCAGAAGTGAAAAGTCAACACTAAAGATAAAGTTTCAAGTATACGTAGGTGTTTTGGTTAAGATAAACGTTTAGTTAACCTTTCAAGACGTGGAAACTCGTCATATCACACGAGGAACACGGCCGTAACTCTTTGTCAAAGACTGTGTGACTTATGATTCTGATATAAGAAAGTTTAGGAGCTCGTGGGTAACAACCGCGCGGATCATATGATTTGCAAGGTTAAGCTGCGCTTGTCACGGTCAGTCCGTAGATGGGTGACCATTCGTCAACATCGAGACCCTTCCGTACCTCGGAGAGCTCGTTAGGGAGAAGCCACACGGTGCAATGCGGTGCGCCGCCGTACGGCTACCATTTTGCTGCATCAGCGTGCACACGTAGTACGCGGCGCCGCAAGCGCCACGCGATGCGGTGCGGCGCCGCTCCGCACTGTGTGAGGGCCAGGCCACACGGGCGGCGCGGCTGCGGCGCGGCGCCTGAGTGGCGCCGCTGCGGTTTTCTACATACAAAAATGCATTGTAGCCACATGGCGCCGTGCGGTGTGCTCCGGCGCCGCGCCGCGCGCGCTTCGTAATCGAGACGAGGCGGGGAGAGGTGTAAGCAGAGCGGAGCCGGAGCGGCGCCGCTCGCACATGTTTGTTTGCGCAGCATAGGGAGCATGTCGTACGTAGCGATGGGCAACCCCTCATTTTGCCGCCGCTGCGGCGCCGCCGCGGCTCCGTAGAACGTTGCGACGCCGCTCTGCCCGTGTGGTCGCCAGCGCGGCGAAATGGCTTGCGGTGCGGCGCCGCACCACCCGTGTGGTTTGCCTCTGAAACGGCTCTCCGTCAACACATCTGCGGTCTGCGACGCCGGAGCGGTGCCGCTGCGGCGCATACACCCTCCCCCCTCGTCTTGGTCCAGCGAGTGTGCAGCGCGGCGCCGCACTGTCTGGTAGGCATGGAAATTTGTATGTATTACGCCGCAGCGGCGCCGCTTAGGCGCCGCGCCGGAGCCGCACTGCATCGGCTTCCCCCTTACGCCGTCGGTTCCGGGTGACATACCTATGACAGTAGTCAGAAGCCCGAAAGTCTGACAGCCGGTCTTAACTTAGGATATCGGCATTGCCCAGTAACTGGGTTACGGAGGTCCTGATAGCAGTCGCTCCGTATAAAATACTGGTATTCAGCCGCATCTGGTTAGACTGGAAGCTGACTCCAACATAGTTAGGGAAAAGGCTAGGCAGATAATATTATTATAAGGATGTTTAGATAACCCTTAGGAGTTATCGTGAAGAGAGAGTAAGTGTGCGTCCTGAGTGACGGCGCACGGGCCTATTGCGGATTGCGGAGCGGCTTTACCGTCGATACCTGTCCTAAGGGCCCTTTTCCTGTGATGCGTATTTTCGCCCGCGCGCGGATCTGATCCGCGTGTAGGATGCCCGCATCCTATCATTTCATACATGTTTTTCCTATCATGCGGGCAGCACGCACGCGGAACGCGGATTGGCTGCGGTCGTGCAGCCCGCGTGCGTGCTAACCGGATGCGGGCGACGTTCTTCTTCCTTCAGTGTTGTTTTACTGTGACGCGGGTCGCACGCACGGTCATAGTACGCATGATTACTTTTTTAACGTCCATCTTTGTGCACGAGTTTAGTCACTGGCGACACTGCAGCGGTAAACGAAATCTTTGTCCTGCGTGTGGCCAGGAGCGTGCTATCACCCGCATGCGGACAAATCCGCGCACGGCCTAAAATAAGCTTGACAGGAAAAGGGCCCTTAGTGTACGCGGGAAAGTAGACGAGTACACGCGTGTTTAGTGTTGCGTTTGTTTTACTTTGGTTTTAATAATGTCGATATAAAAATTCAAATGTTTCGAACATTTATTTAATGCGCCGTTCATTCCGCCTGCGCGGTGCGCCGACACTCAGGACGCACATTAAATGATAATTTTTATACAAGGAAGAACCATTTCCCAAGATAAACCTAGTTGTTAACTATTAAGTTAAAGGTCCAGTGGTCAAGAGGTGTTAAAGAGACCGACAACTGTGAAGATAAGATTAAACTTCACAATACCGCATAATTGCTATCTTATCCGCATCTTAGCGACTGACTCCCTTTTTCAGTTCAGTTAGATACAAAACGTAGATTATCTCAACTCTACTGAGGATTGTATTGCATAGAATATATTATACCGGGTGTAAACGAATTTGTGTAATTTCCAAAATCAACAAAAAAGCAAACAAAAAAAAAGTTGGTATTCTATTACTAAATCATTTTAGCGCCCCGAGTTAACTGACTGCAAAGAGCGATATTGCACCAGTCGTTCCCGCTAGCTGTGTCATCGTGCTTTCATTCATTTATCAAGCGCGAGATCAAAAGGTTCTACAGTTTTAAATATGGTATGGTTTTTAGGTGGTTTATTATACACGATCAATTACTGCAAGAAAAAAAATGTTTTTTTACGTTTTATTTCTAATCAAACTAAGAAATCCTGTGCGGAGTCTACACCAGTAGTAGATCATGTGGTTTGAAGGAGTGAAACGAATTCTTTTACACCCTGATAAATAGGTATTGAAAATGTCTGTTCCGAAATATTGCATTATATGTTTTTATTCGCTTGGCTGCTCACTGTATTTTAAATTTTGATTCTATAGAAACTCAAACACATTTTGTTTGCATTTCTCACCTCAATTTCCATCTTTTACATGAATTCGATAACGTCTGGCAACATTCCAAAAGTTGATCCAACCCAATCCCCTGTTCTAAAATACGTATTGAGCCTTTGTTTCGACATAAACCCTCTCGTAAGCAAGATAATAATATAACGAACGATTGATTAAATTACTAAAGAAATCCAGAGAGATCAGTCTTAATAAGTACCGACATTTGTATTAAAACGTCTCCTTAACTTTCAATTAACTTAAACCCCAACATTTTTCTGTTAATTTATCGCCAACCAAGTATTGAAAGGTCTACATTTTCATTTCAAATTCATTCGACTCAATGTAATAAATTATCAATTAGGAAACCGATAAATCTCCAGGCTCCCGTTCAGCAATTGTACGTCCTTTGACCTCCGATTTAATGGCCATCGACTTAATAACTTCAGCTTTTTACTGAACCAAGAACACTTTTAACATGAATCCATATTCATGAGAGTACGTCTTGATGCCGTTGAATTCTCTCACCCAACACTGCGTTTTATTCAATTAATTCCCGATATCGACGTAGATCTTAACCGAACCACTCAACGCTCCCTTTTAAAAGGATCCCTGGTCTATGAATATTCTGCAAAGTACTTGAGCTAACAAGTCTTAGTAGGGGAGTTGTTGAATCGAAAGTATAACCTCAAGATCTTATTTAGAATGGGCTTCGAGTACAGCGATACATTAGAATATGTAAATTGCGTTGTTATCGTAAATTTCTCTCAAGGAGTTTTTAATAAATTTTATTTTTATTTTACTTAAGGCCTTTTATGTAAGTTACTCGATACACTGGGCGTTGAATTCTAAGTATAGTTAAATTGTGGCTACAATGGATGCGATATTAAAATATTTTGGTAGACATACTTGGGAGCAAAGAAATCGAGCCACTCCTTTTTTCACGTGTCCTGGTTATTAGTTTTGGTTTCATGAATTATATAATTCAAAATACAAAAAACTACCCTCATTGTAAAGGTTATCAAATAACCTTTTAGGCGATATATGTTTAGAATTTATCTGTTCCATAATACCAAAAATAATAACAATTATACCTACGTGAAAAATAGAAGTGGCTCGATTTATTTGCTACCAAGTATATTTTATATACTAGAACTGAAACCATTTCAACTGCTTGTACACGTAAAAACAAACGTATTTGGTTTCACGAAGACAGTAAGTGTCTGTTATTCAGTTCATTATTTATGTGAAAACAATATGTTAACATTAAACTCCAATACAATATTACATTGTTTATTCTAGCGTTTAAGCAAAATAAAATACATAAAATTACAATTATAAACCAAAGGCCTAACTTAGGGTTCAAAGGAATTAATTGTGCTTAGTGCGTTTGACTACTTAAAATAAACTTGCTTCATAGGTAACTAAGAGTACTTACTACCTTCATAACTACAATTGGGAGCAAATAAATCGAGCCACTTCTATTTTTCACGAATAACGTTTTTTTTTTTTTTTTTTGGTTTGCTCTTCTTAAATTTAAACTCATTTACCTAGGTCAGAAATTGAAATGAATTAAAAAGTTCATTGTGATTTTCGGCAGTTTAATACCTAGATGACAAACAGAATTTTCAAGTTGTAACCGCTAGTAAAAAACTTACCTCCGGTTTCTGAATTGAGAATTCGGGATATGCAATTCTTAAGTAGCATTTGAGTAAGGAGTTGTCAAAAAAATGCTTTAAAATCCGTAATTTTTTTTTGACAACTCCGTATTCTAATGTTACTTAAGTACTGCTTATCCTAGAATTCTCAATTCAGAAACCGGAGGTTAGACTACCATAATCAATCCATTAGGAAACCTAGGAAACGCTTGTCTTATAGCCACAACAATAATCACAATACTAACACGGCATCATGTCAAAAACTTGAGCGTATCTGTAGTTGCAAAGTGCGAACAATTGGGGAGCGTGTGGTGTAGTAATAAAATTTATAATTTGCATAATTTATAGTGTTTACTTAGTGTGGCTGTCATGATACGCGGGGCGTAACGTTTGGGGAGTTAGACAGATGCGAAATATTGCGTGTATCGTCGCGTACAAGCGCAGTTTGCCGACCACAGGGGTGAGCCTATTGCAATTTATGGGAGACAATATCAATCACTGGCTGAGACTTACCAGCAGCCCATTACTGTTTTTAGGCCTTAGTCCACTTAGGCCTGGTGCAGGTTAAAAGACTACACACGCCATCGAAAACTTTATGGCGCCCTTTTAGGTGTGCACGTTTCCTCACGATGATTTCCTTCACCGTGAATGCAAATGATAATAAAATTCTGATCTGAAGCCAGAGGTGTGGGCCGGGTTCGTACTCGGACCCTCCTGCATGGAATGCAACCATTCAACTTACTGCTTTTTACAGCACTGAGATTTGATTGAAAGTAACAGAGATCCTCTAAATTAGAAATTGATTCACTTGCGTTAATGGTGAAGGAAATCATTGTTAGGAAACCTGTAAATCTAAGAGGGCTCAATAAAGAGTTCTCCTTTGTGTGTAGTCCGTCAACCCACATCAGGCCAGGGTAGTGGACTAAGGCCTAACCCCTTCTGACTCTGTGAAGAGGCCTGTGCCCACCAGTAATGGGCAGATTGTGATGAACTGAGATCTTTCCGAAGATGTAAAATTAATAACATGATATTTTTCCTGGCGTGATATGAAATGCCATCACATTGATTCGAATATGCAATGGTGATGGTTAAATATCGTACGAGTACGCAAAGTGTTCGATTACCGCATGGAAGAAATATGCGTATGGCCTACACAATGATAATTCTTCCGGGACTGGGTGTTTGTACATGTTAAGGTTTTGTGCATCTTAATGCACCCACGTTATAGGACTATGCACAGCGTGGGGAAACGTTTTTTGTCATAGTAATAATTTGCGATTTCGTGCTTAGGTTTTTTCATTATAAAGCACAACTTTTAAATAACATCACGTCTGTATTCCCCGGAGGGTTAGGCAGAGGTGTATAGTACACCCACATTTTGCAGTTATGTTTAAGTCCTATGTAATAGGGGCGAGCTTATTGCCATTAACCGGGCGCAAATCCAGAATCCCGGGCTGCTACTGAGAAATTCACAAGAAATAAACCAATAACACTTTGTCCGACTTGGGGATCGAACCCAAGACCTCACGCTCAGCAGTCGCGCTTGGAATCACGAGACCAACAAGGCAGTAATTTACATATTATTATTAAAATTTATTATTCTAGTAAACGCTCATTTTATAGCCCCAATAATCACGATGTGTAGTTGAAGAGAATATCGCACATGCACACGATCCATTTAATTTCAGTGTAGAGTTAACGCGAAACCGACTGTACTTATAATAAACAAGTGATTAGCTTTAATTTATCGTTGCTGACTGTACTAATGTACTGTGAGTTAACGACTTGGAAAATTAATAACTTTATGTGTTAATGTTTTATTGTTGTGTTACTAGAGCCAGATGTATGTATACTCATAATAGTGAATAGTTCTGCAGTTTTAGATTTAAAGATGTAAAGCAGGTTACTCACCCAAGCGCAGTTCAGACTACGCTATAATATATAGCAACTATTGTATAGCACAAAAATATCGCTCAGCATACATTTTGTATGGACACTCTCATACAACGCTATATTATAAGGACGCGTTCAGACGACGACGCGCCCGCGAAGCGCACGCCAAGCGCGTCAACATCCACGTCTAATTCGCTTTGTTTGTTGTATAAAATTTGAGTTCTAAGACACATCAATAAATCTCACATTGCGTTTGTCATCCTAGTCGGGAGACACGAACGCAGCCTAAAGTGTTGGCTTGCTGTACGCTATAAACTTGAGCGATTTTCTGAGCTATATCGAACAATAAATTGTTGAAAATGATGTAAAACTTTAGTTTGCGAGTTGAACTTGAAGTTCACTCCGTCTTACGTGATAGCGATAGATTTAAATTCCAATGATCAGCAACAAATGAGAATATCAACACGTTTATGAAACACACCAGTCATTATAAATCTGAACCTTTTAAGGTGGATCCAGACTTTGCGAGGCATGCGCCACGAACGGCGCACTACGAATGCCTTGGAATGAGGCGTGCGTGTCGAAAAAATATACCAACGTATGCTCGGGTCGAGCCATCGTGTGCGAAGCAAATTCTTCGTTTGTCTGTCTTCATGTTTGTGGCGAGGCATGTGCTGCACACAGGCTGAGCATGTGCGAGGCGAGCCAGCGTGTGTCAGTAGGGATACGCATGGGTTGTGCGCCGTTCGCGGCGCATGCCTCGCAATGTCTGAATCCACCTTAAGGTAAAAAGTACTGGCTAATAGCTTCAATTCTGCTCACCCCCAGACAAAAAATGCGAGGAGATCGGATAACTATCAAACGTCTCTACAACATAAATTTTCATTAACCTTGTTCCAGTACACAAAGTCGACCTTGTAAAAACTTTAATGAAAAAAGTCTGAATGACAATTATTTTCCATTAAACTGTGACACGCATTGTATTTTATCAGGCCTTTCTTTTCTGATAGGCTGATAATCATTTATTTAGAACGTATTCTTTTCTTTTTTTGACCTTTTTGTTTTCTTGCTGACCGTTTCTACGTAACCAGGTAGTTATTGGCGTGACCTGAAGGATCCTGAAGGATGCAACAGCAGTAAGGGCGACGCCTAGTGGATCTCGGACCTCAGCTTAGGTCGAGATAACACGTATTCGCTTATTTTATCAGTGTACAAACTAGAGCAAGAGTAGGCCAATTCTACGAACAAAATTGACAAACTGCAAACGAACAACAACAGTCAGTCAGTTTTTGCTCGCCACGCTTGCTCACTGAGTATTGGCGGTTTCTACGCGATGTTTATCTTCACAGTTAACGCAAGTGACAATCAAATTCTAATCCTTATATGAATCTGAAAAGTCAAATTCAGTTAGGGGCTGGGATCAAACCCAGATTCCCGTTGCATGAAAAGCAAGCGTTCAAGCGATAGACTATTACAGCTTGTCTACTTTCTTTTAACCCAAGAATTAAAGGAAGCCAATTAACTGCCTCGTTGGTCTAGTGGTCGAACAACAACAACTGCTGAGCGTGAATTCCTCGTCCAGAGTCGGGAAAAGTGTTATTGGGCTTTTCCGAGTCGAATTTCTTAGTAGCAGTTCAGAGTCTGGATTTGTTTTCGATTGGATTGCAATAGGCTCGCCCCCCATTACATGAGAGTTAAACATAACGACGAAAATGAGGGTCAACTTATAGACTTCTGCCCAACCTTTCAGCGAATACAGGCGTGATGTTATATTATGTTGATTAAACCAAGCACTTCAATCATCTCCATTGATTCTTCAATCCCTTCCATTCAAGAACAGAATCAAAACATCGTTTTGTAATTTATCATATCTCTTGACTTATGGGCCCGCAAAGACCAAGCGGCTATCATGTCCACTATTCCCATTAATAGAGATTGGTGTAGGCAGGGAGGTTGCCGTCTCAATTAATTTATTGAGCAAATATATTGCTATCGTAGTGGAAGCTTAGGACATGCGATTCGATACCGGAAAGGTTCAAGTTTGGAACTCTGTGGTACCGTCCGCGAGGCCTAAGCTGAGCTTTGCATTTGTGTGCGAATGAATGCAGACGCGTCCTCTGCTTCATTTAAACCGGTTTATACTGATTTTTGGTAACCGATTCTATGTGCACTCACACAAATGCAAAGCTCAGCATACGCCTCGCCAGTTGTACGCTTGGTAGCGAATACAGCAAAAGTTTTTTTCATTTTAACCTGTAGACATACACAGCTTTACCGTCATCATCATCAGCCCACTACTGTCCCACTGCTGGGTACTGGCTTCTTCTCAGAATGAGAAGGATATAAGCCGTAGTCCTCAACGCTGGCCTGGTGCCCTTTGGTTGACTACAAACACCATCGATAAGTGTTTGAAGCCCTCTCAGGTTTGCAGATTTCCTCACGATGTTTGACCGTGATAATCAAATTACCGTAGATCACAAAAACTTATGTTCGCGTAATGATCACGCTTGGCAAAGTGGATTGTGAATGCAGTTCGAGTGTTTTTCCACTGCCGCCGTCACTGAGAAACGAATTTTTTTCGGGACGAGTTCGGAACGAAAGACGGCGATTATGTGTCCACCGACACCGGTCTCGGTGGTTCAGCTCTTGCAAATCCGTGCACTGACGTCGGCAATCTCAAGTGTATATGTTACGGCTAATAGCCGAAGTGCGGCTACACCTAGTTTTAGCCGGGTACAACTAGGTGCAGCCGGCCACATGCGGTTAAACTTAAATCTATCCTACTTATCTTCGGTTAGAACTAGGTTTAGCCTTCATCATAGCGGCTAGAACTAGGTGCAGCCGCACACCGATGGTTAAGGGTAACCCCGACACGGATAGGTTAGGTTCGAAGGGGATGACAGGGGCTAGAGTGAGCGAGCGAAGCGAGCGAACGAAGCCCCCGTCATCCCCTTCGTGTTAGGTTACTTTAAACCCTGCAGACAGAAATAGGACTTAAGCTCCACCTAGTTCTAACCAACTGCTACTGGTTGCACCTAGTTGTACCCGGCTAAACCTAGGTGTAACCGCCATTCGGCTTTTAACCGTAACATATATAAGCTAAGTATATGGATAAGTTCAAGCGTGTTTTGTATTGCCGGCATTTTGGCCCGTCACGATCTCGGGCCTAGTTCTAGCGGTAGCGCCGAACTATCTCCGTGGCCAATAATGACGACTCTCCGATGACGGATGTGCGGTAGACACTCAGTTATAGTGATTTATGTATCGTTACATCGGTAACGTCATCTCGTTCTTAGTGACGGCAGCGGTGGCCAAACACCCTTTTAGTATGGCCGTTATTTTTTGTTCAATGGCTCTCAACGACAACTCCGAGCGGCATATATTTCTATGAACTATTTATTCACGAAACGATATGACCTTATTACTGTCGTAAGTAAACGGTTCATGGAAATATTTATGGCAGTCGGAACCGTCACCTCATTCTATCGTGTCGTGTTACGTGGAAAAAGATCTATAGCACAATGTGGACTATGCAGTTCACGTTTAATAAAGTAAAAAAAAATCTTATTCTAAACTTCATTTTCACACTTTAGCTTAAAAAAGATGATAAAAACATTGAACTGCCTCATTGGTCTAGCGGTCACAAGCGCAACTGCTGAGCGTGAGGTCCTGGGTTCGATCTCCAGGTCAGGCAAAGTGTTATTGGGTTTTCCCATGTGAAATTTTTCAGTAGCAACCTGGAGTCTGGATTTGTGCCCGGTCGATGGCAATAGGCTCGCCCCCTATTACGTGGGACGTAAAACATAACGGCAAAATATGGGTGTACTATACACCTCTGCCAACCCTTCGGGGAATACAGGCGTGAGTCAAAATATTTAAAAAGGACAGTAAAATGAGAAAATTAACCGTTCTTTATACTATTCATTTAAATTTATGTTCTCTTTAACAACAAGCTAATTCACGTAATTTCATGATGCGCCGATAAAGTTTAAGTGAAGCTGCAGTTAAGTTCAAGTTTTAGTGCTAAATAGGATTCTTGTAGTATTTGAACTGCGCGTAAGCTGCACGTGAACTGCGCGTCGACTTCGCGACAGCCAAACTTACCTACAGTTACCTACAGCGCAACATTAAGGTAATGGTATTTTTGCGTAGTATACTTGCATTACGATTAGGGGTGCATGAAAAGAGCCTCCACGAGACTACTTCAGTACGTCCGGCGCACCCTGGGCAGTCAGCCTCGCTACCATCCTTGCTGACTGGCTAATCTTTTCACCACGGCATGAGCTATTCGTGTATAGCTCGTGCCGACACGATGGAAGGAAGGATTACGATACTACATATCATACTATAGAAAATATGGTACGAATAGTATAATTATACTACGAAATCCAACCCTGTTTGAAACGGGTTCCCTACGCCACTGCGAAAACCGTTACTTCGATTTTCATTAGATCGAAGACTTTATGACGAATCAACGATACTCCTAAACTACATTACTTCTAAGTCTTATTTGTGCGATGTAACGTTAGTGCGAAACACATTGTATCGAAGAATTTTACACCTATTGCTTATTAGGCCGAATGCTTCTTTCCTCGATAGAACAATATAAGTAAAGCGCATTTTTTTTTACTTTTACTTAATTATAGGTTAAAAAATGACAGAATTTGCTAAAAAACATACAGTTACAATTCGATGTGATATCTTATTTAAAAGCAGAAGTTAATAGGAAAAACCCCATCAAAAGGCCAAAGAGTCGCCAAAGCCATCGCAAGAATTGTCGAAAATCGCGACAAAATAGAAATTTTACCTTTTTTAAGAGCCAATCAATTGTATTGTAATTATATGGTTTTTAGCAATTTCTGACATTTTTTAACCTTTAATTAAATAAAAGTAAAAAAAAAATGCGCGTTATATTGTTCTATCGAGAAAAGAAGCATTCGGCCTAATAAGCAATAGGTGTAAAATTCTTCGATACAATGTGTTTCGCACTAACGTTACATCGTACAAATAAGACTTAGAAGTAATGTAGTTTAGGAGTATCGTTGATTCGTCATAAAGTGTTCGATCTAATGAAAATCGAAGTAATGGTTTTCGCAGTAGCGTAGGGAACCCGTTTGAAACATAAGAATACCCACAAAGTTGCGTTCGGAATCGCGCACTAATGACGCGCAGCAATAGAATGCCGTTATTGCGTTCGCGTGACGCGAACTTGAGGCGAGCGTATCTGACAGCGGCCGCCGATGATACGTGAATACGAAAAGCGTTGTTTTTATCGAAACTTAACTGCAACTGCACTGCAACTTAACTTCTTTAAATGTTTTTAAACTTTCGCGATTTGTACACATTATAAAAATATAGAATCGGGTCTTCTCGCGTAACAAACTTTAAGAGGCACAAAATACCTTTTATCCCGACGTTTCGGCCGAATTTCACCGGCCGTGGTCACAGGTAGACTGAAGTGACGGAGCAGTTGTCATCTTCTTGAAGCAAGGGCATTTTCTCCCTCCTCTTCTTTCCCTCACTTGATCTTGATTTTTTATAAAGTTATCGTCGGTACTTCGACACATCACACTAACGACGTCTTTACACTCGCCTAAACCGTCCCGTTGAACGTCGGCCGAAACGTCGGAATAAAAGGTATTTTGTGCCTCTTAAAGTATGTTACGCGAGAAGACCCGATTCTATATTAACTTCTTTAGTTAGGTTAATTAGCCTACAGTTCAGAGACATTTTTGTAAAGTTTATGAAGTCCGAACGTTACTAGCGAAGATCGGTGACTGTTATCTAATAGGGTCACACCTAAACAGTGATTCGTGTATATCCAGGGTTGGCACTCAAATGAATTTATGGTACAAAAGGTCGTCTCTAAGGCCTCGTCCAAATCCGAGGTAAGTTTTGTAAGAACCCACGAGGGACGAAAAAAAATTACAATGTAACAACTTTTCTCTGTCATTTTTGTTTAGAGTTTAAATAGCTTTTTTTTAAATTGCCTCTTTCTGAGCGTTGAAAAGACAAGTTATCGTACTTAATAGGCTTTTGTGCGTTGACGTCAGTTTGGGAGATAAATAATGATGTTTTAGTATTTCCAGTTTCAACGTTGGGGTTCGTCGAAATAATTATTTCGTCGATATTTTATAAGTACACCTAGACATAACACATATCCAAAATTTTGGACTGAAGGACCTTTTGCAAGTGAAACCCCTTTTTTGCGACCTGACAACTGGGCTAAAGGCTAAAAAAGGTTATAAGATTTCAAAAAATAAAACGAAGTATTTTTTCAGATATGACCGTTGTGATGCCACGAGCAATAAAGACAAAAATAAATAAATGAATGGATTACATACGTATATTATCATAAAAAAATCGAAACACGTCCGAATTTTTTTTTCTACAAGGATTTAATCCTTTTTTTAAAGTAATGGTCGGCGTTTCGATTTTTTTGATGAGAAGTATAAAATTAAAATACTACTAAATGAAAGC
Source organism: Amphipyra tragopoginis (assembly GCA_905220435.1). Classification (NCBI taxonomy): domain Eukaryota; kingdom Metazoa; phylum Arthropoda; class Insecta; order Lepidoptera; family Noctuidae; genus Amphipyra; species Amphipyra tragopoginis. The sequence continues at coordinate 24,448,517 of HG991995.1, read as the reverse complement.
AATAAATTAATTATATATTATGACTTATGTGTTAGTACACGGAAGAACTTGGGGGAGGCCTTTGCCCAACAGTGAGACAGTAAAGACAAAGAAAAAAAAAGTGATACGTGTGTGTAAAAAATAACAGTGCTAGTTTTAACCCTTTAACAATCCACTGTCCCGCACCGCGTCATATTCCCGTCTACTGATCATCAATCCCGAACCACTGATCGAGTAGCTCACAGCACGCTAAATTTATCAATATCGTACACCCGACTCGACCGACAGAGTGCTGCGAACAAACTTTTAATTGGAACAAAATCCCAGAACCGAAGGCGTTTTAATTAGGAAAATTTCCTATGAACAAGCGGACGATATAATTTCTATGCAAATCGAGCGTTTAACTTCGCATAACACAGTGGTGGGAACCGTTACTTCACAAGAGGGATCCGCAGTATATTTCTGAATTAATAAAGAGCTAATTGATCAAGTTCTGCTGACGGGTTATTAATGACTTTTGTTTGTTTTAAAGGGTTTCGGGTGTAAGCAACGTCTTTGTTAACGCTGTTGTTCATCATGATCGTGTTTTTTGATTGTGTGTACACGTGTTCTTGAGTGTAGTAAGTGTTGAATGAATTTTAGAATATAGAATATTGAACCTTAGTATTCATTTATACTTTGACACAGAAGGTTCAATATTCTATAATAAAAAAAAAAACAATAGGCATGTTGACACCATCAATAAATTGCAAATCTAATTCGTCTGTCAATTAGAGTTTTGAAAAATAATGTACACGTATTTTTTCTTTTGTTAAAGCTCTGAATATTTGGAAAGATAAAACGCATCAAAACTCGAAAGTTGGGGCTTGTGTCGTCAGAAGCAAGTAAAAATTGTACTTGCCTGTGACGTTTTGCCAATTTTAAAAGTGTCGTATCTTCGTCAATTTTGGTTTACGTAACAAAAGAAGAAATCGGCTCAAATATATTTTGATAATCTAACTGGCGGACTAATTAGATTTTTTCAGTCAAATACTGCATTTTAGGCTCGTACGGCGTGTAATTTTTTTTTTCTTGTGTCAAGGGTAAAGGGAATGTGAGCACTGAGATTGTAAAAGTAGTACAGTACTACGACTTATGAGTACTTCGGAAATCTTCGTGCTTCCGAATTTTTACGTAATATGCGACCAATTATGTCACCTATTCGGAATTGATCCGAAGAAGACGAATTCAGAGTTAATTAATATTATAAATTGGCCGGGTCGCATAATTCGTGCAAATTCGGTTAAACGAATATTTCCGAGACGCATAACTTATGTCGTCGTCCTGAGTTTTTCAATGTCATAATAATTATATCGATGCCTCCCTATAGTCGTTCTAAGCCACAAATTGCATTTTTGTGTTTTTCTCGTAAAAGTGTCTAGTTTTATGTATATCATCTGTTCCAAATATAAAAAATACCGAAAAACTATATACAGGGCGTCCCACGACTTTGCCACATGGAGGGGAAGTACCTTAAATACTGTAGATAGAAAAAAATACTGAATGAAGACTTCATTTTTATTTTAAAAACAATACGAACTGCATTCAAAGAATTTTAAATAATCTCCTGCCTGAACCGAGAATCGAACCCGCTAAATGTGAAAACAAAAAAAACTGTAATTTTATTGTACTAATCGAAAGGCTCAATCAGATACATTTATTTCTTCTAAATACCATAGCATCTAAAATAAAAGGAACACCATGAAATTTAACATTTAATTTAAAATTTTGTTCAGAATAATGAATAGCATTTTCTCTACGTCGTGCTTATAACAACTGACTTTATGTAGGTACTACTTTCTGCTTTAATACTATTTCGAAGTATTATTTCAAATAATCACTGAAAAAATAAATAATTCATCGGTAAGCGAGATTAATAAAAGAGTTACAACTTGTATACAATAGGAAGAGACACATTTTGAGCATTTAATAAATTAAATTGTTTGTAAGTTGTACAGTTAAACGTGTCTTATTATTTCAAATAAATGTTAAATTTCATGGTGTTCCTTTTATTTTAGATGCTATGTTATTTAGAAGAAATAAATGTATCTGATCGAGCCTTTCGATTAGTACAATAAAATTACAGTTTTTTTTATTTTCAAATTTAGCGGGTTCGATTCCCGGTTCAAACAGGTGATTATTTAAAATTCTTTGAATGCAGTTCGTATTGTTTTTAAAATAAAAATGAAGTCTTCATTCAGAATTTTTTTCTATCTACAGTGTTTAAGGTACTTCCCCTCCATGTGGCAAAGTCGTGGGACGCCCTGTATATTTGCTATTTTTATATTTGGAACAGATTATATACATAAAATTAGACACTTTTCCGTGAAAAACACAAAATGCAATTTGTGGCTTACAACAACTTACGTGGGAGACATCGATATACTTTCTTAGTTAAGACGCCACTGACATACGGCGAAGGAAAACATCGTGAGGAACCTGGTCTTATTGGTCAGAACTCGCCAACCCGCAGTGAGCAAGCGTGGTGATCAATGCTCGTTTCTTCTCTGTATGAGAAGAGGCCTTTGCTTTGCAGTGGGACAGCTACAAGCTGATTTATAAAATGTCAGAAGTCATACATAAATGCAGTACTGCATAAATTTGGCGTTGCAGAGTCAAAATTTGTTCCCACATCAAAGCTTTGTCGGTTTACTAAATAAACAAATTAAGTTGCGAAACTATCGCACCACGCGGGGCTTAACATTTGACAATGATTCATCAAATAACGTAGAACAGAACGTTATGTAGACCTTTCATGTTTATTTGTCATTATTATCTACATTACTACACATATGCTCAATATTTTGCCTAGCGTTTCTCCAACTATGTTTGTGTCAGATTCTAGTTTTATTTTGAATGAAACTTAAGCTTTCTCTAGGATTTCTCCTGTATCGTCGGTTCGTTTACAGACACAAATCTCACATGCGCAAATGCCTACACCCGGCAAAACTATCTGTAGACCAAACAAATATTTGTTCCGTGCGGTAATAGAACCAGCGACCCGTAGCGCAGAAGCCAATCGCACCAAACGTGTCGTCAAGTCTAACCAGGAGGTCTACTCCCTAAGCACGAAGTCCGTGATTTCGGCTTTAGTTAAGAGCGTTTCCTACTCTCTATCACCTACGGACATACGATTATTTCGGGGCCCGGACTAAGAATGAATGACAACACGATTTGACAGTTGTCCCTAATACCGATGTGTTTTTGCCCGTCCGAAAAGTTGAACTTGACACTTGTTTTGTTCACTTCTACGTTTCGGGCTACTTTCTTCGGGACTTAGGGAGTAGACCCCCAGATGCGGCTGAATACCAGTATTTTATACGGAGCGACTGCTATCAGACCTACGCAACGCAGTTACTGGGAAATGCCGATATAAGATTAGACTGGTTGTCCGATTTCTGACGCCCGTAATGTATAACACCCGGACCAACGACGGTTTGAAAATGCTCTCCGAGGTACGAGGCAAAGAGGGTTCTCGACTTGTAATGAACGGTTACCCAACACTCACTATTAACTTCGCAGATCGTGCAATCTGCCTCTTTGTTACACACGAGTCCCTCTCCTGCACTTGATATCTAACTTTGTGTACACCGAGGCACATTTGAATCGATACATTGTATTGCATCTGTCATATTCCATAACCATCTCTCTTGATACAAGTATCGCAACGTATGCTCTGGGGTGTAAGAGGCTTTACGAATAAAGTCAAAGTTAAAGTTTTTTATTTCAAATAGACCAGTTTTTTTTTATTTGTTTCCAAGCCTGCGTTTGGCCGCCATCTCGCCTAATGTTAAGCGATGATGCGGTCTACGATGGAACAGAAGAGCAGAAGAAACTGATTCACTCGTGACTTGAAGACACCCAGATTGTAGCTGTCGGGGAACACCCACTCGGGCAGCGCGTTCCACTGTTTGGCGGTGATTTCAAGGACTTCACTTTTAAAACGTCAAAACTAGATGCATGGTTCTATGGAGAAGAAACTTCATGAATACTCTTTTTAAAACAATCATTATCATCAGCCCATTACTGTATCACTCTTGGGCATGGGCATCTTCTCAGAATGAGAAGGATTTAGGCCTTATTTCTCTATGCTGGACTCCACTCACCACCTAGAACTGTTTGGAGCCCTCACAGCTGTGCAGGTTTCCTGACGATGTTTTTCTTTACTGTTATTGCAAGTGATAATTAATTTATAATCCGCACTTGAACTCCAGCAAGCGTTCAACCGCTAGGCTATCACTGCTTCCTCAATCATGTAAATTCCACTGAGTACTACTCTCGTTATTGGCTCAATCTCCAAAAACAACGTTGATCGCTCTGGTCTCTAAAATTTCAAATCCAAATATTTCCAAAACTGCTTGTTTAAAATCGAGCCAATATTAAAATAGGCTTATTTAGACACCTTCTCACAAGGATAATTCAGCCCTCATCAAGCTGTCTCTAGCCCGCGCCCCAGCCCCCGCCAGCAACACCCTAAGCCGAGGTTCGATTCCGACTAGGTATCGCCCTTAGTGCTGTTGTTGCAGGTAGTCATGATGTTAGTGTAGTACAAATAGTTAGCTTAGGTTAAGTATTTTACTTCCCCCCCATTGGCTGGAGACCCTTCAGGTCTCGCCAATAACTGCCCGGTTACGTAGAAACGGTCCCCTAGTATCACCTACAGCAGTACAATAGAAAAAAAAAACACCTTTTCGAAATAAAAAACACGGAACATAATATCAATATACAGGGTGTTAGCGAAATCGTCTAATTCCTTCAAACCGCGTGATCTACTGGTGACACAGATTAACCCTAAATGGGAATTTTCGAAAATAACCCAAAAAAAAAAATCATAAAATATTTTGGTTTTCAATTTCTGAATCTTTTTAGAGCCTTGAGTTATCTGACTGCAAATAGCGATATCGCGTTAGTCGTTCCTGCCAGCCGTGTCACCATACTTTTATTAATTTATGCGTGGCATCGAAATGTTCACACAAATAAAATATTTTTTTTGCAATAAAAAAAATCTTATTTTTTTACTGAATCCTTATTAAGTGGTTTAGATTATGATCGGTAACAAAGCCGCATGAAAAAAAAAAGATTTTTTTTTTTTATATTCTTAATCAAGCTAAATCCCGTGCGGGGCCAGTCCAGATAGGTCAACCAAATATCCCGGAGATCATCCCTATTGCCTTAGCCATTTCAATGTGACTCTCTGAAATACGAATATCATGGAAGTTTATGCTACTCAAACATTAGTTTCCACAAATTAGTCGTAGAGACACGTGTACATTAAATTATTTAGCCACCTGACACCTGCCTAAAAGTAAGTGCTTCTAAAACATTTAGTTTTGTACCTATGTAAAGTGATAAGGGCGTACTTAAGCTAACTTGCTAGTTGCTATACGCGTTAATACCTAATCTTGTTTGAAAATGTTCTAAGATGTTGATGATATTTAGGTTTTGTTTGAATTTAAATCTTGTTCGTACATGATAAAATCTTACATGGAACGATATCACTTGGTGATGTAGAAGTATTATTTATTTTGTTCCATCAATAATTTTTTTGCACGTTACCATCGAGCGAATTTGTTTGAGAATCTAATATAACTAATATTATAAATGTAAAGTTTGGATGTTTGTAAGTTTGTGAATGTGAATGTTTGTTATTTTATTGTAACTTAACGACTAAACGAATTTATATAAAAATTGGCACATACACACATCAAAAAAAGTTTGCGATCACTAGCACAATTATGTATGTGAAGATTCCGAATTCAAAGTCCAACTGAAATCTGATTTATATAGATAACTATCAATCTATATTTATCATGATAATTATCGCTTTGAATCCCGATTAGAAAATTCGGCTTCAAAAAGGCTACATAATTTTTCAAAGTGATCGCAAACTTTTTTTGATGTATGTAGGTACAACTGGCGAGGCGTAAGCTGAGCTTTGCATTTGTGTGAGTGCACATAGAATCGATTGCCAAAAAGCAGTATAAACCGGTTTAAACCAAGCAAAGGACGCGTCTGCATTCATTCTCACACAAATGCAAAGCTCAGCTTAGGCCTCGCGGACGGTACAACATGACCTGAGTAGGGACATAAAATACTCTTGTCCCGGTAATACCTTCCCACGCTCTCCACGTGGGCGAAACCGTGGGCTAGTCCACAATAATTTTAATTAATTCTTATGATTTTTTCTGGTTTGACACACAGCGTTAACTGTACCACCACTAAAATCTAATCAAGGTCCAACTATACTTGGGAGCAAATAAATCGAGCCACTTCTATTTTTCACGTAGGTATAATTGCTATTATTTTTAGTATTATGGAACTGATCAATTCTAAACATATATTGCCCAAAAGGTTATTTCATAACCTTTACAATGAGGGTAGTTTTTTGTATTTTGAATGATATAATTCATGAAACCAAAACTAATAACCAGGACACGTGAAAAAAGTGGCTCGATTTCTTTGCTCGCAAGTGTATTTATTTCCTTGGGTTAAAAAATATCAAGAGTAACTTAATGAACTTCTATATCGTTCGAAACAAACACTAAACAAAAGTGACAAACGATTCAAAAAGTTTTCGTTCAACGCTCAATTAAATCAAACGACTCGAGAATCGATTCGACTCGGTACTCGATTGAATACCGATTGTAATCGACACCCGAGTAAATTGATAACTCGGGGAAAAGACCGCTCTTAATGAATATGCGATTGAGCTAAGAAAGTTAATATTGAAAATTAAGTCTAGGATTGGAGTTATCTTCAATCTATATTTGCATATCTATCGCAGACCATCTATTAATCTAAAAGGAAAAGGTTGAAAGTGGAAGAGGATGAAATGGGTTTAAGCTGACTCATAATAGTTGAGATAATTTTGTAAAGTGTTTTTTTCATTATTCCGTACGTACTACTGCTTTGAAATGTTTGTAATCCGTTGTCTGAACCGGGCACAGATTTCCATACAAAATGTGTCGCAACTTTTTACTCAGTCGAATAGAATAATAATTTATTCGCTTACAATGTAGGTATTTAGGGGAAAGGTGGCTTGAAAGGGACACGTATTGAAAGGGACAATTCAAATTACCAGCAAAATAAAAATCGCTTCGAAACGACACTATTATTGTTGTATGGCAACCCCGATACACACCCATTCGCGCCTAACTTCACGCTCCTGTCTTTTCTAAAATGGCGATGTTGTGCGTGTGTTTATTTTTCTAACCAAAAGTTTTTTTTTTGTAATTCTTTGTAAACCTTTTGTCAAATGCTGTAAATTGATTGTTTATTTGTTTACTATTATTTACGTCGACTACATACTGACAGATACGAGAACGAAAGGTTAGTAAACTTTTATTTAAAATTATAGATTTTGTGGTTATGTTTTTAATTTGTGTATCATATTTATGAAAGGGACACAGCGAACGGTTATGAAAGGGACGTCCCTTTCATAACCTTAAATGTTGGTTTTACAGTAGCTAATAATAATTTATCTTCTTTGCAGTTTGAAAATGCCACCTAAAAAAAGAAAAGAAAAGATATTCAGAAAGCGTTGAAGATTGGTTTCAATGTAAAATTTGCACAAAATGGGCACATGAAACCTGTGGCATTAAAGGTGTCTTTAATTTTTTTTGCTCACTTTGTCACTAAAATTAGTTTTAAGATGGTCAGTAAAACAAACGATGATAAGACTGTTGATTGTTACTCTAATTAAGAAAAGCAATAATAATTATTAAACTGAATTATTTTTAATGGAAGAATTATATAAAAAAAGATTTTTGTTTAGTTTTTAGTTTTTTTTTTTAGTTATTGTCTTTAGGATGAGAAATATAAGACTAAAAAATGTGGTTGAAAAACAGTAGTCAACTGTATTTGTAAATTGTATTAATTTGTCTTAATATTATATCTAGAGAAGAATTGTTAAACTGTTGATTTTTGTTTAAAAATGTTAATGTCCTAGTCATAGTCTTTAGAATGAGAAAATAAGACTAAAATAATGTGATTTTAAAACGTAAGGACAACTGTGTACGTATTTTCTTATATTTAGTTTAAGTAAAGCAAAGTTATAAGGTGATTTTTCTTTGATATTATGTACTGTCCCTTTCATAAATTATCGTGTCCCTTTCAATGCAGTCCATTTATGAAAGGGACATTATACACATTTTTTAAAACTGCGATAATTTAAAACTAAGAATAAAGAAAGGTTTAATATTGCATTTTATTTCAATAGTAAAGTAATGTAGGCTTCCCATTCAGCTCTAACCTTTTTAAATTTTTGTATAATTTATTTACTAGAGCCTCTGCAACAAAAATGTCCCTTTCATGCCACCTCTCCCCTACAACAAGGTGGTGGTTACAATAATATTAAAGAATCCTTGTACATTCTACCATTTTGGCATGCAAACATTGATGCAGTTCATCATAAAATTCAGTACAGTTATAGCGGTTACGCACTGCATCCGATCTGAATCCGTGAAAATACGTTCCGAAGCAGCCATAGAACTATTTGTATGGTAGTTTACGCACTACATCCGTCATCCGATTTCTATCCGTCATCCGCGAGTTTCTAATTCGGAAGAACAATTGACGGACCGAAGTAGCCATAGAACTATTTGTATGGTAGTTTACGCACTACATCCGGCATCCGTCATCCGATTTCTATCCGTCATCCGTGAGTTTCTAATTCGGAAGAACTATTGACGGACGAATTGTTTGAATTTGAATCAGAGATCGGAATAGTGCGTAAGCAACATCCGAATTCGGTCCGTGATTTTACTCTAGATCGGTATTTGCACGGATTCGGATCGGATGCAGTGCATAATCGCTGTTAGTTTCTTTACATATTGCGATACATGTCGGGCAATATTTACCGGGCACATTTGGTGTGCACACATCACATAATTTTGAATTGTAATGTTTAGACTTCAAAGGTACGCGTCCATTGGCCCGCGCCGGACGCACCGCACGCACGGCACGCAACGGATTTTAGTTTGCTTTATATGATTTCACATAGCGCTGCGTCCACTATCCGCGCCGGCCGCACCAAATGCATATTTGTGAACGCAAAACTAAAATCCGTTGCATGCCGTGCCGGTGCGTCCAGCACGGGCCAATGGACACGTACATTAAAAGCAACTTTGATCTTTCGGCATTCTTGAATGTGTAGGTAATTCGGTTTCGATTGAAATTCCTTCTAAACAAGGTTTTATATAAAAGGTTGGTAAACTGGCTGATGGCCCACCGGCTTGAAAATGGTTACCGTCATCTATAAACACTTACAACACCAAGGGGATTGCTGGTGCTTTGCCAACCTTGGAGACAGTTGGAAATTCTCATTTACTGGCAAAATTCACCGGCACTCATACCTCTCAAATCGGATCACAGCAATGCTGCTAGGTGGCAGAAAAAGATATAGTGGGAAAGAACCTCTACTACTACTCATTTTTGACGTTTTTAAATCAAAAAGTTTTCCTCCGTGATCATATTAGAAATGATGAGATCAGCAGGAGAACCAGGGTAACCGACATAGCCCGAAGAATTGCCAAACTTAAGTAGCAGTGAGAGGGGCACATTGCTCGCAGAACGGTGGCAACCGCGTACCGGAAGGCACAGCGTGCGTAGGCACCCCACAAGGTGGGCTGATGACGGGGTGGAGATCGCGGCAATCCGCTGGATGCGTCAAGTACAGGACCGATTGATGTGGCGATGCTTGGGGGGGGGGGGGGGGCTGAATGATGTTCTGTTCTGCTATTCTGCCTAGCCTTTTTCCAACTATTGGGGTTGACTTCCAGTTGAACCAGATGCGGCTGAATAACAGAATTGTACACGGAACGACTGCCATCAGACTTCCGCAACCCAGTTACTGGGCAATGCCGATATCCTACGGTCTTCTTCTCTCGTGTCAGCACGAGCTATACGAAAATAGCTCAATGCTGTGGTGAAAAGATTAGCCAGTCAGCAAGGTTGGTAGCGGGGCTGACTCCCAGGGTACGTCGGACGTACTTAAGTATCGTCACTCGTTGAGGCTCTTTTCATGCACCCCTCCTACGGTTGAATCCTACGGTTAGACCGGCTGAATGATGATGAAATCTAAAAGGGGTTTTTGAATGTTTAAAAAAGACTACGGACGCACTGTTACATATTGCATCATTATTACTGTAGTACCAAGTATCAAGCTCGGTTCCTAGTTAAGTTTAACCTAGATACTAAAGCTTCTGAGAAACTGAATACGCATCTCAGGTTAGGTGGTAACCTAATTGGCTAGTCAGGTGGTGTTAGTAGAAAACTGAGAAAACTGACTATAATCTAGGTTTAGAATTAAATCCGATGTATGTCAACCAGCTTGAGATTAGATCTTGATGCAGTACTATTGATATAAGTAATCTTAACCCATTTTCGTTAGAATTTAAACTTCACCTCAAGGAGTGCTACCTGTTAATTAGGTATACTGTAGCAAAGTTCTTATCTTAGTATTTATTGTACAATTAAAATATCTATGTAATGATAAGAGTTTTTTTTATATTGTTATACAACATAATGTGCCAATAGTATTATCTCCTGGCTTCCAAACTAGGTTAATAGCCTGTGACTTGGTTGGGGACCAGTGTTTTAGGGGACCAGTTATGAAGATGATCTATTTATACTCCTGGGCTAAGAACATACTCCCCCTTATTACAAAAGATGGTTTAAACCAAGACTAAGGTAAACACAGGTTTAAAATATACCCATCACTTTCTTATGTCATATAATAAAAAGAGACGCGGCTATTTTAAAACCTAGGTTTTTTTCAGACCATCTTTTGTAATAAGGGAGACTGTGTTGTAATCAACTGAAACATAGTAATTGGCTTTCTAGACTATCATAATTGCTTGACAAGCACTCGAGGTTCCAAATGCTTGGCAAGCAATTTGGCCCGTCGAGAGCCATGCTTAAAGGCTCATTTACACGGAGATAGTTTCTCGAAGCGAGTCTCATGCTATCTCTGTTTTCATCGTAGAGAAAGACAACGACAGAACGAGTCTCGCTTCGAGAAACTATCCTCGTGTAAATCGGCCTTAACTGCGTGCTGGGCGTTAATTGTAATAGAAATTGAATTATGCTCAATTGAATTAGGGTGTCTAATCCTAAAGCATGTGTGTATAAAGAAGTTCAAAGAGTTTTGATATTGTATCAGGCGTCATACGCTGACAAGCACTATGTTTAATTTTTTCCCTTAAGGCCTGCTTTAGATGGAATTTTTGGACCGTTTTTACGTAACTGGGCAGTTATTGGCTAGGCCTGAAGGGTCTCCTCCAGCCAATGATAGGAAAGTAAAATACTTAACCTAAGCTAACTACTTATGCTACACTAACATCATGACTACCTGCAACAACAGCACTAAGGGCGACCCCTAGTGGGACTCGGACCTCGGCTTAGGGCGTTGCTAGTGGGGGATAAGGGGGAGACAGCTTGATGAGGGCTGAATTATCGATGTGAAGTATTTTCGATCGTCTAGACACACTTTAAGAACTAAGCGCCATATAGGCGTGCACTAATCAACAGATAATATATAATTAGTCACATATAATGTTACAGCGTCCACTTTACAAATACACGTTGGCAGATGTTCAAAGAGTAATTAGTCTATTATTGGTCGTCGCAATCGACTGCGCCTAATTAATGTCGACGCTTTGATTTAATTATATGCGTTTATAATGTTTAAATTAAAAGTTGTTGATGTGAAATCGTTTTTAATCAAATAAAAGGACCTATTGGCAGCGTTACATATAAAATATGGTTTCTGCACTGTGGTGGAACTACAGATGTCAGGAATTATTTTTTAATTACCGTCCTTTAAACTATCTTGTTCTGTTCTACTGCTGAGGTAAGAACTGAATTTTCCCCTATATGAGTGTTATTTATACAGGGTGGTAATTTGAGATGGGGCATGAAGGGCAGCTACCTTAACCATTGTAGCAATCTACCTTAATCATTGTAGCTACAGGAAAACGTTCTTAGAAGACCACCCCTAGCTTTTGGGATAATTTCAATCGGCATTCACAGATTTTGAAAAAAAAGTACAGTCAACGAGAAAAAGGGCTGCTCCATGTTCTGGCTATAGCTGATAATGGGTTATGGACCTAGTGCAATCTAGGCTGGTTGACTTTGGTCACGAAAAATTCAACTCCTAAAGGGGTGAAATAGGGGATTTAAGTTTTTATGTAAGTCTGTAATTTTTGAAGTAAAAAGCATGAAATTAAATATGAAGGTTTCTGGTAAGAAATAATGGGTTGTTAACGTTTGCATGAAAACCCTTATTCCATAGGGTTATTAACTTGAAATTTAGCACAAACACTCTTCAGAGTTAATAATAAAAGACGGACTTTTTGAATTTTAAACCTACATATTTATGATTAGTTACGGTTTATTCACGTGCATTTTTCGGGATTGCCCGACTAGTTTCGGACCCAAAAGGGGTCCTTAATCATGAGCTGATTACGCGGCGAGGTCGCGAGTCGAACTGTACCCTACACTTAAAAAAGGGCTTAAAGCGGCTTTAAAATTTCACGCAAGCGAAGCTGCGGGCAAAAGCTAGTACAAATATAAACACAAAACTCAGTGATTTCACTATCATAAAAAAATCTGATAGTCATCCACGCCAAGAACACAATGCGTGTTTTAACATGTTCGCAAGATATTATCGTCTGGAAAGTTTTGCCTGCATTATAATTGATATTCATGCAGTCACCGTAAGGGGGTGGGCAGGGGTGGTGGTGCGGAAGCAATAAATCGACTTTTGTTTGTAAGCTGTGTCCGATAGCATCGGTGGTGTTATAAATTGTTATGGGTGCATTTGTGTAGATTAATGACTGTGAAAGTGACTGAGGTAATGGGAAACTTCCGTTATGACTTATGAAAGCTTTTTTTTTCTTTCTTTAATTGATTTTGGGATTTTGAAAAGCCAGTTAGACGCGGGTGCTGACGCGCGTGACGGCGCTCACGGGCGCGTGTTATCTGAACGCGCCCATATAGCTACTGGGCAACACTGACACCGGCAAAGAGTTCCACACCTTGACTGTGCGTTCATGCCAGTAGCTTTCACAATGGCATACCAGCTACTTGCACGTGCGAGCTACAAGATGCCTGTATAGTGATGTTAAATGACATGCAAGTAGACTCTTTTCGCGAAGAGTTATGAATATAAATGTGGATGGATGGAGAGGAAGAGGGTGACCAAAGAAAAGATGGATGGACGGCGTGAAGAATGATATCAAAGAGAAGGGAGTCAGTGATAGCATGACGGTTGACAGGACGGAATGGAAGAAGAAAATGTGTTGCGCCGACCCCAAGTAACATGGGATAAGAGCAGGAAGATGATGAATTGATTTTGGGATTGGGCGGGTCAAGTCAGTCGCATGCATAAAGACCGCTGGGCAAGAGTCTCCACACAATGGGTGCCAGAAGATGGACAGCGCCGCCGCGGTCGGTCCAGAAAGAGGTGGCGAGATGACCAAGACGCGTACCGCGAGAGCTGGTTTGACGTGGCGCAGGAAAAGAGTACATGAAAGAACTTGGGGGAGGCCTTTGCCCAGAAGTGGGACAAAACAGGTTATTAAAAAAAACCCTTTTAAAAACATAAAAAAAAGTTTTGAATCAAAAGTTGTAATGTGAGAAAGTAGTTAGTAGAAATACTGAAAAAACTTTTTTAGATATTAGTTACTTTTTTAGATGTTAGTTACGTAAAAAGTGACAAAATAACGTGTGCTATTAGTAACCAACTTAACAAGCTACCGCGTAAACCTTTAAAGCAAGAGTGAAAAGGCATCTTCTGGATGCACTCGTTCCATCGTAGATCTCATTCATCGCTTTCCATCAGGCGAGATAGAGTTAAAAAGCAGTCCCTATTATAAAAAAATGCTACAGACATGTGCATTTCCGGCTTAAGCAGAATATTGCTGTTACCCGCATTCACTTGCCAATTTATCAGACTACGATCATAGTCCAGTCATTATAGTAAGTTCACCTCGGAATTCGAGATACCCAGCTGTAAGTCTGTAAATACTTGTATATTGACACCCTAAAAGTTGTCTCAAAACCTACATTTGGTAGGGTGTACGCAACTATTAAATTTCAAGGTCAAAGGTCACAAAAATCGTTTTTTTTGCGCTTTTTTTGTAAATATCTCATTTCCTATGGGTTTTTTGCTATTTGTATCTATGATCAATATTGTAGAATACAAAATTTTCTACAAATTTTGTCCAGAATTTTTTTTTATACGGTGAACCGTTTTCGAGATAGAGGGCGGAGAGCGCGCGGTCACAGCATCACTTCAGGTCAACCGGTGCCTCCGGTCGAAAACGCGCCATATATAGTTGATGAACTATCCATAAATCAATGATTTTAAATATTTGTCAATTTTTATTAACTATTACATTATATTTTATCATTTTTTTCCTAACCTCACCACTTTTTATTCAGTATTAATTTATTTAACAACACTTACCTGCCCATGTAATTGCAGAATTGTTAATGAAAATATAGGAATTATATTTGAATTTTAACCTAATTAATATTAATAACTTCTTACATAATGAAAAAAAAAACAAATAAATTATGAATTAATCTTTTTATTAAAAAATATCATTTTTATTAAAAGTAAAAAAATTGAATACAGTGTAGAAAAACTACAATTTATAATTTTAATCATCTTCTTACTCTTCATCGTCGTCTTCCGGCTGCTGGTAAATTTCAAACTGGTCTTCGTTATCGTCTTCAACGACATTTGTCTCAAGTTCTTCCATGATTTCGGGGTCAAAGGTTCCATCTTCGTTAATGTCGCTCTGATATGGTAGAGCATTGAGACAAGCTTGCCCATTACATTGGCCACAAGCTAAAGAGCATTGCAAGCCCGCGAACCACAACCACTCTTGCAGTTGCAGAAAATTGTATTTAGCAAATCTTGAGCAGGTGCTAAAATTGTCATGATAGGCTCCAGAAAATCATTTCGCATTGCCCAACCCTATACCTGGAGTTCCAAATCATGCCCTAATCAAGTTTGAACTTGATAATATACACGTTTGAAATGTTGATGAGCAGCTGCACTTGTTGGTGGAATATTTGAAAGCTGCACAGGTTTATTAAGTTTTGTAGACTTGACGTAATGCATATAACGAAGATGATCGAGACTTTTCACAGATTCCGGAGCATTATAGACTGCCAATAAGGTTTATGGCGCGTTTTCGACCGGAGGCACCGGTTGACCTGAAGTGATGCTGTGACCGCGCGCTCTCCACCCTCTATCTCGAAAACGGTTCACCGTATAAAAAAAAAATCTAGACAAAATTTGTAGAAAATTTTGTATTCTACAATATTGATCATAGATACAAATAGCAAAAAACCCATAGAAAATGAGATATTTACAAAAAAAGCGCAAAAAACCGATTTTTGTGACCTTTGACCTTGAAATTTAATAGTTGCGTACACCCTACCATATGTAGGTTTTGAGACAACTTTTAGGGTGTCAATATACACGTATTTACAGACTTACAGCTGGGTATCTCAAATTCCGAGATTCTTACCTAATTTAAGCTTAAATGACTGGACTATCAGCAGTTTCTCTGCCAGACGTAGTGATTGTGTCGAAACTTTCACAAGGATCGTTCACTGGAGAGCTGTGTGAGGCTTCAGGTTAGCAGCTGACGAATACGTCTACGTACAGTCAGAAGAAATAGCGTAGTAGATTACTTTAAATAAAAACCGGCCAAGTGCGAGTCGAACTCGTGCACGAAGGGTTCCGTACCGTTATCTATATAAACTTTAAAATAGTACAAACCGACTTCAAAGAAATACTAAAAGGAGTAAAATAATTACCATAATATAAAAATAACAGTTTCAGAAGTCGGTGGCTTCTATTTGCTTCAGTGTAGAGTTGCACCGACTTCTGAAACTGTTAATTTTATATTACGGTAATTATTTTACTCCTTTTACTATTTCTTTGAAGTCGGTTTTTACTTTTTTTAAGTTTATTTTTTATTAAATACGTTTTAGTGTCATAATTTTAACCCCTTCCTTCATAACCCTTCTTTTTGGCTTTGACGTAGTCGGGCATAAAAAGTCCTTTCAAATGATACCTTACACGATGTAATGAAAACATTCCAAAGGGTGGGAGGGGGGGACACGCACCCCCTCCTCTTTTCCAGTAGTCAGTTCCCAATAACAAATATAAACAAAGCAATATTAGTAATTTGAGAATTTTGCTTTGATCCGATGAGGAGTTCCGTTCCATATCTCTGAAGTTCATGGTCTAATCATAACAAAATTGATATGGGACCAATCGGGAAGTATACCCTTTCGAACAAAGAAAGAATTTTTCTAATCGGTTCATAAATGACGGAGATATGAGGTAACAAACAATCACGTTTGTTGTATGGGAGCCCCACTTAAATATTTTTTTATTCTGTTTTAGTATTTGTTGTAATAGCGGCAACAGAAATACATCATCTGTGAAAATTTCAACTGTCTAACTATCACGGTTCATGAGATACAGCCTGGTGACAGACGGACGGACGGACGGACAGCGGAGTCTTAGTAACAGGGTCCCGTTGGGCACGGAACACGTAAAAAGCCCCGTCAAAAAAGCAAGTACCCGGTAATTCCTAGAAGCCGACACAGAGCAATCAACTTCAGTATAATAGTTGAAAAGCGTCCATAGAGTGGTCAGACCTCGCCAGACTATTTGAAAACACACTAACGAGACACTTTGAAGCTTTGAGTCAAAGAAATAGTCGCAATACCGACGAGGTGTGGTTTCAAGATGCCTTGCTATATTAAAATGGTCGTGTAAGAGGGATTTAAACGGATGCAAGTGGTTTTTTGTATAAGGATGTTAATGCTGGTGTAATCTATAAATGATAACGATTCTTTACATTTAATTTTTATGAGTATTTCTTAAAGACTGCCCATACTTTAACATACCTCTGGTTTCTGATTTGAGAATTCGAGATAAGCAATACTTAAGTAATATTTGAGTAAAGAGTTATCAAAAAAATGCTTTAAAATCCGTAATTTTTTTGACAACTCCGTACTCAAATGTTACTTAAGTGAGCAGTACTTAAGTAATCCTAGAATTCTCAATTCACAAACCGAAGGATAGATATTTACTAAGAACTTAGCTTACGTACTCGGTAAATGTAGGTAACATTACAAGGATATGGAAATCCAAAATGAGGAAAGATATAAAATCAGATGCTTCTATTAAGAACTATGTCTGTATGATAATTATATGTGTATTTATATTCGATTATACGACATTCACGACCCATTTTACCAACTTAGGATAACTTTTATCAGAGAAATCGAGGTATAGACTTTGAAAAAAAAATTTCAAATCGTAAAATGTCAAAACGTATTTACTTCTCAGACAAAAATTATCCGAATTTTTTTAAATTAGCCATTAGTGCATAAACACGTAGAAAGCGGGTTAGAGGCGCCGATCTGCCAGCGCTTGTCGGTGCTGGTCCGCGCAGTTAGTCGGCACAGGTAGTCTCTATACTGTGTGGCGAACCAGCGCCGACAAGCTTCGAACTGCGCCGATAAGTTCCGATCTGCTCCGATCAGCGCTGGTAGGCCGTCATTTGTTGCTGTATTGGCGTGGATTAGTATTTGGAACAAGGCGTATTTTTGTTAAAAAAGCCAGTCCCTGCTTCTACCCGCTTCCTTTATGTAGCGGTGACCTGCACGGACCAGTACCGATAAGCGCTGGTAGGTCGGCGCTGGTTAGCTGCTTCTTTTATGTATACGCCCTTAGAACGGAAATTAGTTGTATTCTGTTCTAATTGCAAAAACCTGGAAAATGTCTCTTCCAAAACAATCTTTTTACGTTTAACTTTTGGCCAAATAAGGTCTGTACCATTTTCATAAACCTAAAAGAAATCCCTCTAAGGACTTTACTAAGTAAAATATTTATTTCAATATCCATTTACATGATTGTACAAGTAAAATTAGATACACCTTTACCTAAAACACTCGCGACCACAAAACGTGACCAACAGTTTTAGATCTAAGCTCCTCTGAAAACCCTCGTCCAATCACAAGTCCGAATCTAAAAAGGGAACACACGAACAATCTGAGCAATATTTAGAAAGGTTCTGACCAAAATACACGTTCGGACGGAATTAGGGGAACGCAAAAAGACTGATAGAAAATTTATAAGGGTACGGGAAAAGCATTTTCTATGCTGATGGTAGGAAAGGCGAGTGCATCAGTTGTTTGAAGTGCCGCAACAGTTTTGAAAAACGAATGTTGGAAAATTGGACTGCACTGGGCAGTTCTTTGGAAAATTTCTAGTTGTTACCTGGTGTTTCCAAATGATTTTACGTGATATTTTATAGAGGTGACGTTATTTTGGTTTTAATGGTTACACTTTTGGTGGAAATGGTTTTCGTGTATCTAAATTAAATTGTATTGTGGTATGCAATTTAAAAAAATAATTATTTGGGGCTAATAGTAATTATTTGATGTCGGTTGTAAAGCGGTTGTGTAGCAGAAAGTGACCAATAATTTCCCCATGTCTTCTTTCTATGTGCGAAACGACAGTTTTACAACCAACATCATAGAAGGTAAATATTAGAGGCAAAGAGAAAATCAGGTAGACCAAGAAAATAGTACACAGACCAATTGAAGGAAAAGAAGAAAATGATAAGATACAGGGAAGTGAAGGAATTGGCTCTGGACAGAGAAAGATGGAGATTGCTACACCGACAAATGCACAGAACTTAAATTTTGGAGAGAGAGAAGTAATTATTTCAATTAAAAATAGACGTAATCTTGCTTACTAGGTATAGTTCTTATTCCAAACAATTGGCGATGCCCATCAAAATATACAGGGTGTAAACGAATTCGTGTAATTCCTTCAAACCGCGTGATCTACTGGTGACACTGATTGACCCTGGATAGGTTTATTTCAAAATCAACAAAAAAATTTTTCTGAAAATGAACCATGGTATTCTGTATCGTAAGTAAGTAATTTTAGCGTCCCAAGTTAACTGACTGTATGGAGCGATATCGAGCTAGTCGTGCTCATCAGCTGTGTCGCCGTGCCTTCATTAATTTATGGATTGCATCTAAATTTTCTATCACATAAAAAAAATTGGGAAAAAAAGTTTATTATTGTTTTTAGTCAACCTAAATCCCTTGCGGGGTTAATCTATATCATTTATAGATGGGGTAGATGAAGAGAGCCTCCATGAGTGACGATACTTATGTACGTCCGCCGCACCCTGGGCAGTCAGTCCCGCTACCAACCTTGCTGACTGGCTAATCTTTTCACCACAGCATGAGCTATTCTCGCATAGCTCGTGCTGACACGAGAGAAGAAGAAGATTTATAGATCATAAGGTTTGAAGGAATTCCACGAATTCGTTTACAACGTTCGTTTGTTCGTTTCGTATTTTAATTGCATTAGTTCTAACTCTGCTTATACCAGATACCCTAACGCCTGAACACTGCATAAATATTTCATCGCATCCTAACTTGTCCAGTTGTATACCGAAACCCAACTGGGTCGAGCGAGCGTCACTTATTTCGTATGTATGAGACGAATGTCTGCGGAGGGCGTATTTAAAAGTAGACATTTGACTGGACCCGGCGCCGGCTGAATACCAAAATAAGAGTTTACGTTGCCCCATCTCTAGCGCTGGAGTCGGGAACTACTTCATTTTTAACTAGCGTTTCGTCTGCTTCGATCTTGAGAAAAGATGGGAATAAAAGTAGGTGTACGAGTTCATAAATAATATAGAACGCGTAACCAGTGCCGGACTTAAAGGACCTGGGGCGACAAAGAAGTGGAGGTCCGTTGAAATGTTTAAAAAAAAAATACCTTGTGATTGTAGACTTTTTTCTCTTTGTCAGAGAATAGGTGTGTATTTTTTTCTTATCTAAAAAATATTTTAAAACTCAGTTTGTGGAGGCCCCTCTGTTTTAGAGGGCCCGGGATTATAGCCCTTGTTGCCCCAAATCCGGCCCTGTGCGTAACAGAAATAACTAGAAACTAGTTTTAATCCAGGGATTTAAAAATCAAAAATTAATAATTGGACTTTATTCATAATTACAAATTATTTATAGAAGAATCATAATTATAATATTTTGTAGGGTTCCTGACAGTATGTTTATCCGCTCATTTCTCACAATTTAAACCTAAATGTATTTATTTGTTTACGCATTTACAATTATTTTACACTAGATAGGGCGTTTGTGCACTACAAGGAATTTTACTGTCAGTCCGATTTTTTACGGTCCGATGTGGCTAAAAAAACGGGTGATTGGCTTGTGCACTTGTCCGTCTTTACTCGGACCGGTAAAACGGCCCTGAATGGAGAAAAGTAAAACGTCGGACGGTAAAATTACGGACGCAGTGCACAAGCATAAACACGTTTTTCATTACTGTCATCTTGGACCGGAAAAACGGCCCGGAATGGAGAAAAGTAAAATGTCGGACGGTAAAATTACGTATAGTGCACAAACTGTATAGTATAAACATTTATGGCGTGCCATATCGGACCGTAAAAATCGGACTGCCGGATAGTAAAATTACTTGTAGTGCACAAATGCCCATAAGATTAGATTATAAAATTGTATGTTAATGTTATGGAAGTCAAGTATTCTCGCTTTACTCGTTTTATATTCTACTCCTGCTAGTTATTATCGTATTTCTAGAATAACAATTGCCTAGATAAATGCTGCTGGAACGATTCACTACTTTCTTTGAATCTACAAATAGGATTAAAAAGTAGAATACATTATCAAATTAAATTCAACGAAATAAATTCAAGATATTTAGATTCTTTTGCAAGTCAATAAAATTTTGCAGAGAATTAAATGCAATAGAGATAGCGATAGAAGAGCTATTTTATTTTATCAGAAAATTTCCAATTTTAGTAGAGCAAAAATACAATCTGCGATAATAATCGCTGGCAAACAAAACAATTCGAGTTCAACAGCTAAATAAATAAAATTAGTTCTGTTCAATTTATTTTTATTGGTATTTTATTATTTGTGTATTTCAGCAATATTTTATGCAAAGCCTGTGTTGATAGAGCCCCGAATAAAAATTGATATTTATTAATATACAAAATATCAACATCTAATATAATCCTATTTGATGTTTGATTTATTTTTATTTATTGAAGTTATTATATCAACAAAATTATTTGAATAAAATTATTCATGTACAATTATTCAAGTTTATTATTTGACTAGCTGTACCCGGCATGCGTTGCAATGCAGTTTTTCCTACTTACTACCTACCTACTATCTACATATGAGATACTGACATACTGAGATAATTTCGTTTTTTTTTTAAATATCAATTTTTTTTTTGATAAGAACCTTCTCCGGACAATTACGAACACAACAAATAAAAAAAATTGCGAAATCGGTCCAGCCGCTCACGCGTTATGCCGTGACCAAGGGAAATAGGGATTCATTTTTATAATATAGATTGGGGAAAATTGATACACAGAAATAATTAATGTATTATTAATGTATGTAGGCGCATAACTTCCGAACGACTGTACCAAATTAGAAAAATCTTTTTTTTGTGTGTTCGTTGTTGTCAGGACAAGGTTTGTAATAAAAAAAAAACAAAAACAATGGCGGTAGGTACGAAGTTCGCCGGGTCAGCTAGTTTGTAAATGTAATCATTATGAATATATTACTCTCATGTGGGATGAAAACATTGATGCTTTAAAGAAACTACTATGAGTTAACAATTTATTTCTACAATATTCTTAATAATATTTCAATTTTATTAATAATATTCAATCATATTATCATTTTTTTCCTTTATCATAGAATCTACGTGAGATTTCAGAGTCAATCATAGATTAAACATCACTAAAAACTGCAGAAAGTCCATATCCAAACACCGTCACACATGAAATACCTACATAAACAAAATAGACAACACAAAGCCGACATTGTCATATTAAGCCCGCACAAGATCAGGCTTGAAGAAGACTTTGTAGTAATCTCTGAAACCACGCCAAGATAACACAAGACGCTAGCTAAAGCCTAGACCAGATTATGTTAGTATTTTAGTCAGCTGACGAATATTTTAGTTCTAGAGTAGCTTTTGTAGCAGAAATGCACGACGAAACTAATTTCGTGCGAAGATTTTGATTACATTTTTTTTTTTTTATTTCAATATAAATAAATTTAGAATTACTTCTTACTCACTACTTGACTACCTCGTTAGTCTAGTGGTCGCAAACGCGACTGCTGACCGTGAGGTCTTTGGTTCGATCCCGGGTCGGACAAAGTATTATTGGGTTTTTCTGTGTGGAATTTCTCAGTAGCAGCTCGGAGTCTGGATTTGTGCCCGGTTGATGGCAATAGGTTCGCCCCCTATTACATGGGACAACGGCGAAATGTGGGTGTATTAATCACCTCTGCACAACCCTTCGGGAAATAAAGGTCTGAGGTTATGTTTAACATTGCACTAATACGACACAAGTTATGTACTTCAGCAATCTTCGTCTTTCCGAATTTATACGAATTATTCGACCAATTAAGTGTCACACAAATTGATCGGCCCCCTGATTCAGATCGTGTCGAATAAACAGTTGTCGAACTATTCTGTAAGCTATCTTTTTTTTTTCTCGCTACGAGAATCGGTTTAGTCCCATCTCTTCCCCTGTGTGTTTGTAACCACAAAAATTTCCCATCTCTATGAAACGTAATAGGGGAAGAGATGGGAAGGAGAAGAGATGGTAAGGAGAAGAGATGGTAAGGAGAAGAGATGGGAAGGAGAAGAGATGGGAAGGAGAAGAGATGGGAAGGAGAAGAGATGGGAAGGGGAAGAGATGGAAAGGAGAAGAGATGAGACTAAACCCGAGAATCAAAGACGGACCGAGATTACAAACCGAATCGTTTGACAACTACTTATCGAAAATGTTCTGACTCGGGGGGCAGGTCAATTCGTACAAATTCGGAAACACGAGGATTGCCGAAGCGTATAGTAGAAGTGTTGTAGTTTACGTAGTTTCCTACACAAGGTTAGTCGGAAAGGGGATACTGATCCGAAAGGGTGTTAAATTATCTATAATAATAAACAACTTTTGTTCTACAACTTTCTCCTAAAGTCAATAGTTTAAGAGAAATAGCTGCTCAAAGATTTCATAAGAAATACGCTAAAATCTATCCTCGGCTATGATCAGCTGTGTTTACATTTTAAGTTATATTCAGGGTCACTAATTAGAAGCTCCATTTTCTGAATTCGTAACTAAAGCAGGAATGAAGAATTTTTGAAAAAAAACTCAAAAAATTATTATTTTTCATTTCATCTTTTGAAATTTTAACACTTGTTTTAAAACGGTTATCAGTGATACGAGTACATTAAGTGGCCTGTGTATTAATACCCCCTTTCCGACTAACCTTGTATAGTTTATTTTAATGTTTTCAGTCAGAACATATTATTCACTCTGTAACCATTCACCACTTACTCATGATCACGTCATTGTTCTGCGTCTTACGCTATCTTTCTCCCTTTTTTTCTGTCAAAACGTTTACCTACTCCATATTCAATTGAAGGAAATCATTTACATTATAGCCACAGCGTGCACTCCTCAAGGATCGTACAACAAATATTTTTCCTACATTCTCATTCATATCCTTTCTTCGCGAACAATGTAACGAATGTTCCACCAACCGAAAAAACCACAAACAACATTACGACATGAATTAATGAACAAAAAAAAGAAACACCAGTGCCCTATTCAACGAAAACCATCGGCTTACAAACGTCCGACCTTTTTAAAAATAATAATTCAAAACAAAGAATAAAATACGAAACAGAGTGGACTTTCTATTCTGGTCAGAATGGTAAAGACACGGCCTCTAGAGAAATGTAAATAATTTAGAGTAGCGTCCTTTGAGTACCGGTCCCATTAAATTCCTTCTGTTTGTTGCCCTAATTAGGTAAATTACTCTTGGGAATGTTTTTTCCCTGTATAAAAAAAGTTTCAAATGAAAATCACGGCCGTAGGTGTAAAATTACTATGGACACGCACGGAGTTTTTCATATTATTTTTCACGTCGCCTCCCCCTTGCATAGTGAAAGCGATTTTTATCAGATCTAGGCTTGATTAAAATGTTACTTTCCCTTTAGTAAATCCTTTGAGACAGGGAATGAATGTAAAGCATGAGGGATATTAACGGGTAGTAACTAGGCTATTCCATAGGAAGTTGTTACGGCTATAAAGGGTTGTAAGGACGGCTCATGGGCTGTGGGACAATGGACCTCCATTGTACTCGAAAGCTATAATGTAAAATTGCCTGCTGCGATGGTCTATCAACCTTTTATCTAAGTAAAACCTGACCTTGGAAGGAAAATGGTGTAGGTGGATGAATGTTAGAAAAACATTAACAAAAATTAAGAACGTCATTATCATCATCCTAAATTTAAGAATGCAGATAAGTACTTAAAACTCCAATTTTGAAAACAAAACCACTGCCGTCAAGCAATAAGACAAGAATAACAGTAATCTGAAACTACTATAATGTTAATTAACAACCTAGGAGAACAATGATTTGTTAAAAGTATGTTAAGGTCTTCTTCTGTCGTGTCAGCACGAGCTATATGAAAATAGCTCATGCTGTGGTTAAAAGATTAGCCAGTCAGCAAGGTTGGTAGCGGAGCTGACGGCGCAGGGTGCGCCGAACGTACTTAAATATCGTCACTCGTGGAGGCTCTTTTCATGCAGCCCAAATACATGTTAAAGTAATTCGAATATTCACCTGGTTGCATTAAAAGAGCCATCACGAATGACGATGCTTATGTAGTGTAGGTACGTCCGGCGCATTCTGGGCGGTCAGCCTCGCTACCAATCTTGCATACTAGCTAACCTTTTCACTACGGCATGAGCTATTTTCGAATAGCTGCCGATACGAGAGAAGAAGAAGAAGTGAAGAACCAATAGGTAGAATATGAAAAATAGTACCCAAATATACATACATCCCAATGAAAAAGGTGTTCTTATGTTCTAACTCCAAGGACACATTGTCACTACCCTGCGAAAGCATCCTTACAGACAACCATTGACTTCAAGTTAAGACAGCAAATCCATGTAATAAAAGAAAGATAAGTATTTATGATTAGTTACGATTTAAGGTCCGCAACTGCACAGATGCAGCACGGCCTCGCCTCGAATTTAGGCTACGGCTAGCCGCCAGCACGCTAATTACGCGTCGTCCGCGAGGTGCAAGCTCGCAGTGCAAGCAAACGTGCAAGACGGCGCAACGACGTTGTTTCGCTGGTGACTCGGAGTCGGCGCGCAGTGAGCACGCGGTCCGCTCGCTTGCAGTGCGCGGGCTGCAAGTCTAGTTGTAAGGTAGCGGCAAGCGCGCTGACTGCCCGCCATTTGCTTTTTCATATTGACATCATGAAATATATGATATGACACACGATTTAATGCTCTAATTTGAATGACAAGTTAATTGCTGGGTTGGAGCGGTGTCGTTGCGGTGCCGGTATAGTGCGCCATGACATTTACTCACTTTACTCACGTGCAGTTTTAGAACCGCAAGAACCGTAACTAATCATAAATATGAATGTGTCTCACGAAAGTCTTAATACAAAAATAAAAGAAAGATGTCTGAATACCTTCTTGAACTTCCATCGGTCATATTTTTCAGCAACAATACAGTTACCTAACAGGAAAAACCATTCGTAAACAATACAGAAGACCGCATTTCCATACTTCCTACCTTATATTCTAAAAAAGTACGCTCAGAAGCACATTTTCATTTCACCAGAGCAATTTTTCTAATTTCTAAAAAAGCATTGCGTGCACACTACGTTTGGTTTGAATTCCACAAGTTTTTCAGGCATACATACTTGAAAACAGAGCATTCTTAGAGTCGTTGGGGTCATATCTTTTCAGAGTCTGTTGAGTGCGAGACAAATTAAAGAGAAGTCCTATTGTAGGGTGAATATGTTGAGAGGCCAAGTTAGGATAAAATAAAAAAATACCGTCGCGTTTAGTGAGTACCTTTTCTCATCAACAATACAAAAAATGTAGGGCTTGAAATTACAAAGGTGGTAGGTGATTACGGTATAAAGCAAAAATAATTAGATGAAATGATTTTTTGAGAAAAACATGAATAAGTTTTTTTTTAATTATTTACTTTCTATTGGACCATTAATGCAACTATTTTAATCACGCGAAATAAACTGTTCACGTATTACGTAAGATACACAGATTTTAATTTCCTACTTTTTGTAGTAGGCACCTTTGTAATTTTCAACCCCAATTTGGAATTGAAGGAGAAAACAACACATACTTAGAACCTTTTTCTCGGACAATAATCTAGTACAGCATGTATTTTTTGGATGTACTATTATTTTGTAACCTTGTAGAATAGTATGACTAAAATGACTAATGACACCCAAATATTTTGATTGAATGCGTAAATTCCTTGCACGAGACGTCGAGTCACAAATGCTTGCACCACCTCCAATTTTAATTCCTTTACGAGTAAATCAGAACATGGAATGGCACCACGCCATATTTCATGTGAAAGTTTTAATATGGTAATTCAGGATCGCGTTTTATAATCAAACTGTTGTAATTGCTTTTTAAAAAGGTCGTTTTATCAAGATGTTAATTACAATAAAGGGCGACGTATTAAAAACAACTGAAATATAATAATAATTGTGATCATAAAAAAATAACAAATAAAGCCATAAAGCAATTACTTGTGACCAACTTGTTTGTGACTAAGTTTTGAGTAATTTTTATTCAAATTAAATATTCATTGCTTGCTAGATTTAGGGGGCAGGTATTTCACCAATCATTAACTGTTCATTAAGCTAACTCGGTCTCTAAACTTTTCAATGTATTAAATTTGCATTTCATCACATTTCAATAGAGATAATGACAAGATTATTGAACACATAAATGTCACATTTGTCCGTCACATTAAGCATAACTGGTTAATAGTTACGGACTACTTATTCATACCCCTTAAAACTACACTCAATCTATATAAATAAAAGGAGAAGCTGACTGACTGACTGATCTATCAACGCACAGCCTAAACCGCTGGGGTTAGAAATTTGAATTTTTGACAGTAGGTTCTTTTCGTGACGTAGGCATCCAGTAAGAAGGGATTTCTCGAAATTCAACCCCTAGAGGGGTGAAATAGGGTATTTAAGTTTGTATGTAAGTCCGTCATTTTTTAAGTAAGAACCATGAAATTAAATATGAAGGTTTCTGGTTAGAAATAAATATACACATGTTTGAGCGTTTTTGGAAATTCTACCCCTTTAGGGGTGAAATCAGTGTTGAAAGTTTGTATGAGAAATCTGGTACTTTTGAAGTAAGAAGCGTGGAATTAAATATCTAGAGTCCTGGTTAGAAATAAACATACACGTGTTTGAGAGTTTTTGGAAATTACACCCCTAAAGGGGTGAAATGAGTTGTTAACGTTTGTATGAAAATCCGCATTCCTGGGGTAATTAACTTGAATTTGGCATAAACACTCTTCAAAATAAGTAATAGAAGCCGGACTTTTTGGATATTACAACTAGGTACACCTAAAAAGGGGTAAACGCGGGTTTAAAATTTCACGCAAGCGAAGCTGCGGGCAAATGCTAGTTTGACATACACTTTCTTGTATGTTTACTTATGTTTTTTCCTGTTTAGTTTGAATTGTATTGTTGGCAGATATAATAAACGAAAGAAGAAGGTATTTCCAAATCTCCGTACACAACTAAAAACTCTTGGTATTTTCCTTTACATCTTTAAAATAAGTCTCAAACATGTCCTGCTTTTTACCAAACTCATGCGTACAGCAAGCAGTCGAGCTAGCGAAGGAGCGGCATTCAGACTACGAAGCTTCTCGTCTCGCCCCCCATTCATTGTGATGATTGCTCCACACTCATTATAGCTATACACCGCGACTCCTGAGTGTCCCGCCAGGATGTTTGACTCAACCGTCGCTATAGCAATGACGAGATTTTTATGCCTTTTGTGTTCGTGAAATGTTTTGTGGTAAATATCAATATGAAGTGAATATTTTAGTTTGAAATTATGATTTTCCTTGCTGTTTGTTTTCTTGGCTATGGACTTTTCTTTTCTTTATGTAAGTTTCGTAATGGGTAATTAGAAGCTATGAAATGTGACTAAAAATATGATTTTTACGGTGAAGTAGTATGTAGAGGAAGTTTAAGTTCAGTTGAGTAGGTTTACGAGCTGCTGTGACTTTTTTTTACGTTCAAATCGTAATTTACACAAAACATTGTTTTAAGTTTTTACTTGAAATCTATTTCAATAAAATGGTTGTAAAACAAAAATCACACCTTCCATTGTTTATCTATTGTGTCTATAATTAAAGTACTTGAGTAATTAATTATCTGAGCACCGCGACTCGTCGGTTAGCTTGGGTTAGAAGTGAAAATTTGACACAATTTTCGTTGCTGAACATGCATCCTTGATCAATTACACATTTTCGCTGACCAAAACCTCTATACTTAGCTAATCGTATGATAGTCATAAAATATGAACAGCTTTTACTTCCCCTTAAGTCACGATTTGTATTGTTTCTATCAGAACAATAATTGGAAATGCATCTATATTTTTTTTTCTTTTTGTTGGAAATAGAGACTTTGCCCAGAAGTAGTACAAAAAAGGCTGATGATAGAAAATAACTATCTTTTTATATTATCCAGACAGAAGATTTAATTTTTTAACCATTTATTCCAATGAAATCCGAAGGGATAGAGATGAATGTACGAGTACAAGTGCCAATTCATTTAAAAAAAAACCTTTAACGGAAATAAACGCAAAAGGAAAACCCTAAAATCTTCGCTGGCTCGTACTTGCTAGTTTTCTAAACGAAGAAAATATGAAGGCTTGTACGCAAATAACTGAACGTCAAAAGAGACGCGCTTACTCGCCATATTATACTACGAGTACCATAAGGTGAAAATAAATAGTAACGTTTTTATACGTTTCCTTTAAGTTTGTGCACACGTCGCTATCGTTTGTACTTTTTGTTTGATGTTGTATAGTGTGTTGATGCCTTTGTTGACTTTATACTACCTTGTTTTTTTTACGTGGTGTATTTCTTATTGGTATCCTGGGAAAGGCGGAGGGATATACTTTTCTGGGCTAAAACAACCACCATGATGTTTCTCCGAGGACCTACGGCCAGGGACGCCGGGTGCCATCGAACGACATCGGTCGAAGACTAGAGTAGAAACTATCGATCGACATCGACTAATCCATTCTACCATCGATCGAATGGCATGGAAACACCCTAATTCATTAACCGCAACCCCGGCAGAACGTTAGGTCGTGTACGCACTTTTAAACACGAACATCCCGAACCCGAAGCACGAATCACTGTGCACGTGTTCACCGAACACACTGTTCGGTAATGGTACGCAGCGCAACAAAGGAGAATGACCAAAAGTGGTACCAAAAAGTCTTGCATTAAGATCAAATAATTATTTTCATAATTTTTTACGACGTTACGCGTTGGGGATTTGAGTTTTGAACAGGGAATTTAATATAAACTAAAAAAGTGTTGATATTGTTTTATTCCCTTTACATGACGTTCAGTTTTACATGATTTATGATTACCTTGAATTTTGAAACTGTCATGATCACATCTTTCAAAAACACGTAGAAAAAAATATTTTGCCGATTCTATTAAAAACTAGAATAGATTAGAATTTTTATTTAAACGATTATCATTTTTTTATGTATGGTTAATTGGCCGTTCACAGCAGGTCATAGAGATGTAGAATGCAATAAATGCGGATTGTCGTTTTTTAGAGCAATAATAAATCGTGTATGACATGTCCACATTGTCAGGTTATTTAGATTATTTCTAAAATCTCCGAAACTCGCGTTTTGTTTACAAAAAGAGTTAATTTGTAGGAGTTAATATGATAAGAAGTGTAGTCTATAAAAAACAAAGTTTGACTTTGATGCAGCATGGTACGGGACTCCATACATTCATGAGCATTGTCCTTTGTAAACATGTGTGTGCACAGCTTTAGGTAAGCATATACCATAGTGATGAAAAATGTAACGTGGCATACTAAACATTACGGTACCTATATGAAGCTACGTTTATGATATTGAAGATTTCCTACTTCAATTTTATGAAACTTTTAAATAATAAAATTATGGACTCTATTAAAAAAAAACTATACATACAAACCATCTGCCTCGTTGATCTAGTGGTCGCAAGCGCGACTGCTCAGCTCGAGGTTCTGGGTTCGATCCCCAGGTCGGACGAATTGTTATTGGGTTTTTCTGTATGGAATTTCTCAGTAGCAGCCCGGAGCCTGTATCTGTGCCAGGTCGATGGCAATAGGCTCGCCCCTTAATACATGGGATTTAATAATAACGGCGAAATATGGGTGTACTATACACCTCTGCCCAACCCTTCCGGGAATACAGGCGTGATATTATGTTATTTAAAAAAAGGTTAAAAGTTAATAAAACTACTTTCCGTTGACGGGTAGTTTTCCAATTGCCATCTATAAAACTAAAAACTTTGACAATATTTTATCTGCAGGGAACAGTGTTTTTTCGAGAGATTATTTATAAGCAGCTGGTAATATCCGGTTTACATTTCTTTTTAAAATAAGTCAGACTAAAATATCTTCAGAATGCATAACAAAATACCAGTCAAGAAATAACTACACAAAAAATAAGTGGAATCATTATAGTTGACGTAAACAAAATAGCGCGCCGTAATCGAAATATCGCGCCTTAAACGAAATAGCAGACTAAAAGTCGCATCTATTAAGTCGTCGTCAACATTTTTAGTTCTGTAATTGTGAGCTGAGTGAAGACAGAAATTGCCATAATTGCTGTAGCAACACGGCAAGGATCTTAATTGTGTTATCTTCAAAAGAACGCCATTAAGTAATTAGTGTTGGATAGATTAATCTAGTTAAATGTTGAGATGCTTTAGACTAGTTGCCGCTCAGTTTTGTTTGTGTCAAAGGTAAAGACAAACGGGAAATGTTGTTTTAGTTTTCCTTATGGTGAGATGAAAATGCATTCGTTATTTTAAAATTGTTGGCACTAAACATTAGTAACTTGAAAACGTAAAAATCTAAACAGAGTAAGGCCGTTTGTGAACAGGTCACGAAACGACACGACAAATTGTGGTGACGACGCAGAGTGTCATATTTTTCTACGAACCTTTTTCTCACGAATAGACACGTCACTTACCTACTACAAGTGTCATAGTAAACCATTCATAGTATCGATAGCTGACCTTCAAAATCAGTCGTACTATCAATAGTGCTATTTGATACTATTTACACTTGACAATACAATCGATAGTAAAAATGACCAATACTATCGATAGGTACTATCGATTCTTTTGGTCATTATCGGCAGTATTTAACGTGATACTATCGATAGTTTAATCAAGAATCGGTAGTATTGATATAATTATCGATATTACTCGTATGACTGATTTTCAAAACCACGATACTGTCGATATACTATAACTATCGCAACATCAGTAGGTCATCGAAAAATATGGCGGTTGTAGACGTCACCATATTTAATCGTGCCGTAGAAATCTGTCCGATTTGTTTAGGAGTGATAGAGCAAATCGACTTTACTAGGCAGTCCAAAGTCCTAACCGCGAAACAATAGTCTACGTACTAGCCTAGCGGTTATGTAGCTTAGCCAGTGAAGCAGTCTTGTCTAGTTCAAACTACTGCAACTAATTCAGCCCAGTAACCGAGCAAGTGAGCTGAGATCTAAGTTTGACTAATCCATAATCGTCTTTCACAAATTTAGCAAGAATATTAATATAAATCTTTCAGTAAGTAGGTTTTTGCCATGTCATTTAGAATATAATAATTCTTCACGTAAACTTGTGAACGCAATATAAATATGTCTTTAAACAATTAATTACTACATAGTATAAAACAAAGTCGCTTCCCACTGCCTGTCTGTCCCTATGTATGCTTAGATCTTTAAAACTACGCAAAGGATTTTGATGTGTTTTTTAATAGATAGAGTGATTCAAGAGGAAGGTTTTAAGCTATAAACCGTACACGTGCGAAGCCGGGGCGGGTCGCTAGTCAGAAATATTTAAAACTAGAGTTCGCCTGCAGCTTCGCCCGCGTGGATGTCGTTTATCGCGTAGATATTTCGCGGTTTTCGGGATAAAAGTAGCCTATGTCCTTTTTCGGGTTCCAGATTACTTCTGTACCAAGTTTCATCAAAATCGGTTTAACGGTTTAGGCGTGAAAGCGTAACAGACAAACAGAGTTACTTTCGCCTTTAAAATACTCATCATCATCATTCAGCCGAAAGATGTCCACTGCTGGACATAGGCCTCCCCCAAAAGGAAGGGTTTGCCGTAATCACCACGCTTGGCAGGCGGGTTGGCGATTGCAGTACGGTTGTTAAAGTACTCAGAGAACGCTGCTGCCCATCCTCTAGTGAATCCCTTAGTCGCCTTTTACGACACCCACGGGAAGAGATGGAGTAGTGCTTTTCTTTAAGTCCAGCACTAAACGAGACTTTACACGAGAGTATAACTTAGTAATATTACTAAGTAATATTACTTAAATATTACTAAGTAATATTACTAAGTAATATTACTAAGTAATATTAGTAGGGATTGCACGAAGTAGTATCGAATTAAACTTTCAGCAAAGCACGGTATTTGAAAACAGATATACTGGCTTCCCGGATCCATAGGCCTTAATCAAATACCACATTAATGCAGGCAGCCTACGTGGTATTGGCATCCGTAGCCTGGTTATTCTATAGGCATAGCAGGATGGATAATCTTTACACAACGTGCAACAGCAATGCGTGGTCATATTTAAGGTACCAGCGATTGGGGTTACTTTGATATGAAGGGGCGACATTAATAGTTACTAAAAATATTGCATTTGGTTATATATCTCTGTAAAAATTGAACTTAATGCATATCTGCCCAGAGGTACCAGTTGTCAAGGTCAGTCGTGCCCCAATGATGAATCCCCGTCAGAAGAGGATTCGTACAATATCAGTGAGGAGACATCTGATGCATCGCTGTTAGAACAATTTACTTACACCCAGCAGGAAGAACAAGAACAAGCAGAAGAAGAAGTACAAGAAGACGAACAAGTACAAGAAGACGAACAAGAAGAAGAGGAAGCAGAATTATCAGATGATTATGAATGAGACGGATAATTTGACCTATTTTTTTAGAATTCACACGGCTTTCATCATTTCCAATAGTACCAGTTTTTACATATTTTGAAACAGTATTGAATTAAACAGGATCACAATAGATTGTGGAATAGGCTTATCGGGGAAACCACGTTTAAAAAACGCGCCAAGTATACTAAGTACCTTCCAGGTGGCGTGGAAACGCATATTACGAAGAATACAACTTTTTCAACCACTATATCTTAGAAACGGTGACGTTTAGGAAAAAAATTGTAGACAATTTTTATAGATAATTGCGTAATCTACAATTTTTGCATGACCTATTTTTATCACAAAACTTACCGTTTGGCTAAAAAACGCAAAAAACCCATATTTGCGAACTTTGACCTTGATTTTTTTTTTTGCAAGTTTGGTTTCGATGGGGACTTTTTACATTTCATTTATAATGGTGTTCCGAACATTCGTACCAATTTTCAGCTCTATGCGAATTTCTGTTAACCTACCCCTATTTTTTGGGCTAACTTAACCGGACTAAAAGGCGACTAAGCGATTCACTAGAGGATGGGCAGCAGGGTTCTCTGAGTACTTGAACAACCATACTGCGATCGCCAACCCGCCTGCCAAGCGTGGCGATTATGGCAAATCCTCCCAACATGGCTTGGGGGAGGCCTATGTCCAGCAGTGGACGTCTTTCGGCTCAATGATGATGATGATGATTAAAAAAGAGAATCGTAAAAAAAAATCGTTTTTTTTTGTAAATGTTCAAACTTTATATATTTTTTTTAATTGACTGCCTTTCGTGTTCTTACTCTTGCAGCTTGCAAAATGAGAATCACACATTTCCCGTTCCCCCACCCCAAAATTAACTTAGGTAGCCTAGTAACCTATAATATCGACGGCCGCAAAGAACAAAAAGACAACTGCATTTTTGCGAAAATCACTTTTTTACATAATTGAATTCAGAATTCTTTATTTTATCTAGTGATATTTTTTTTTCATACAAAATCTCATTTTTTCTTTGTTTTTTGTCGCGTATTTAAAGACAACTACACCTTTTTTTACAAAGTAACGAAGTACACACGAACATCTACAATTGTCCGTGTGTACGTCGTACAATTCGGCGCGTCGCATGCGATAAACAAAGATATCAGTCACATGACCGTTTTGTCATGAGCGGTGGGGCAGTTGACTTTTTTTAACTTGCATACTTACTCTTTCTACGACCTCAATTTTGTTAATCTACATTTCATAATACACACATCAAACGTGTCTAGGGATAGGTTTAGGTTTAAAGAAACTTTATTCTCAATGAAAACATAACATGTCACTTACTTGAGAACAATACTATTCATAATTAAAATTACAAAAGTTCGACATCACCAGTTACAGACTAATTAACAGATCGGAAACCCGACCCACCCAACGCATTTATTTTTCCAGATGTAACATACTGGCTGAGCTGAGTTTTAAATGCATTGAATGAGTGTACATTTCTTATTCGTGAGGGTATTTTATTATACAGTTGTGCTCCTTCAAATGTTACAATTTTTTTGCCATAGTTAGTTGTAGCTTTTGGTAAAACCAGTAAGCTTGCTCGTCGTGTGCTCCGTTGAGTAATTTGTTTGTATTGGGTAAGTATAATATTTGTGTGAATGCTTTTGTTGAGAACTTTTCTGATGAAAATACATGTGTTATAAATATATAGTTGTTTTGTATTCATTATTTTTGTGTCATTATATATTTTACTGGTTGATGTTAAGTATGGATACTTAAAAAGCATTTTTATCAATTTATTTTGGGATATTTGAAGTTCTGACAATTTTGTTTTTGTAGCATTGCCCCAGATTTCAATTAAATACAGTAGATGATGATAAATAGATGATAAAGCACATTTTAGCGAATTACTGCAAGTTCTTAAATTGTTTTTTTTTTTGACTCCTCATAGTTATTTAGCGACCTCTTCATAATATAAAAAAGGAAAGTTTTTGAATTTCGATTAAAAGTTGAAAATCTTCTGTCAAGTCGTTTTCCTATAAAATCCTGCAACGGTTTTGAGACAAAACCGTTTCTACTACACTTCTGAGTCAGATCAATATACATGAACGCTATTAAGGACGAAAAATGTCACTTGAGTTGGGAAAAACGATCAGAGCCGTAAGAATGTGGGAATCTGGCTCTCGGAAACGTACTGTGGCCATCGCTCTGGGCACTACGCAGAGTATAATAAGTCACTTCTGAACACGCTACCGTATCACTGGCAGCGCAGCTGAGCGTCATGGAGGATGAACTCGCATCACCACAGGTAGACAAGATCTTTACATACATATCACTGCTCGATGGAATCCTAAAATGAGTGCGGTGATGGTGATTACGAGGCTTCATCGCTCTTCGTTCTGCCTAGCCTTTTCCCAACTATGTTGGGGTCAGCTTTTAGTCTAAACGGTGAGCTGAACACCAGTCTTTTACACGGAGAAACTGTCATCAGACCTCCGCAACTCAGTTGCGCGGCAATGCCTATATCCTAAGGTTAGACCGGTTGTCAGACTTTCGGACTTCTGACTACCCATAACGACACTACCACAGGTATTCGTATACCCGGACCGACGGCACAACGTGCTCTCCGAGGCAAGGAAACTAAAATAAGATAATAAAAAGAAATGTATGCTTAAGCACCACGCGGCTTCCAACAGCAAAAAGGAGTGGGGCGCGTATTCGTGGACTGAACGCACAGTACAATAAAAACATGTAAATACATTATTCAATGAAATATAAATTTATTTTTCTCATGCTTTGCAAGATGAGCATTCAAAGGCTTCATCGCTTTTCAGGGTTGTTAATAAGCGATCAAACCATTAGAAACCGTTTGCACAAAGTCAATCTCTGTTCGCAAAGACCGCTACGAGTGCCACTGATTGAGCCCTGCAATCGTAGAGCCCGTTCACAATGGGCTCGTGAACACAGAAATGGGGCAGAAGAAAAATGGCGTTATGTGTGCTTTTCTGATGAATCTCGCTTTGACATAAGACCAGATGGGTGTTTCTCCGAATTATTTTAACTTTTATTAGACTAATCATTATCCTCATGGCGGAGTTAACAATATAGGCATAAAAACCTAATCAAATGATAATGCAAATGGATACTACGCCACTGCAGTCAAATAGTAAAAGAAGAATTACAATGACTGGAAGCTACTGTAACGTTAACAATCTGAGAGAATAATGACTTGTTAAATAAAAATTTAAAAAAAAACGGAGAAACACCTAGATACTAGATGTATTGGTGGACCTCAGGATGCTAAAAACGTGGAAAAATATTGTTATGGCCGAGTATTTGAATCGATGGAAGAACAGAACTTATTTGAATCAGAGGCAATCTCAATGCATAGATTTACGCTGAAATGATTGTTTCGGATGTTGTCATTTCTTTGCGGACCCAGTTGGGTGCTTTGTTTCAGCTTATGCGTGATAAAACACGTCCAAACACGGTCAGAATCATTAAAACACACTTGCTGAAGCTATCATCAACGTGCTACGGTAGAAAAACAGACTACCGACTGTTCATTTTATGCAAGAAAAACCTTCAATAACTTAGTTTGGAATTTGATTATTTCTTGAAGAAAAAACTAGGAAGAAATTATTATTTGTTCAGTAAGTTTGATTATTGTGATAAAATAATCTTTACTTACGTGTATTAACACGGGTTCAATTCCTTTGATCCTATGCTTTGCTTTTGTATGATAATAGCTTGTATAAGATTCGATTATTGATTTGTTTTTGAAGATAGTAACTCCTTAGAAATTTTATTTTCTCTACAAATATTGCATTTTTGTTACTTTGTAATATGATTACGATGATTAAAAAAGAATAAATTACTAAGAATAACTTAATTCTTCTCTTGAACTCCAAAAGCTCATCATATTAATAGCATGTTATCTGCAATATCAATATCTGAACCTTTAGAATTACGAAGTAATTTGAGACAACTACAATATCTTGGTGTCAGTCATAGTTACCCTTTATTTGTTGTCGTAGTTAGATATATATTATAAAAGAGAATAACATTATCTCCTTTTATAAGTAAAATTGTTTGGGAATCAGTAATTACAAAGTCCTACGTAGAAGCGAACATATGGCAGTTGACTCAGTTAGTTATTTATTTTGTGCGAAGTAGAAAAAGACATCTGCCGTATTTCGAAAAAAATATATATATCAGTTAATTGACCTTCATAGTTTTGTTCAAAATGCCGAATAATATAACTATTGCAAATTTGAAGAGGCTAGCTTTATTTTTGTAGAAGTTATTACATTTTCGCGTTAAAAACGCTCTCCTGAAAACTAGTGATTTTGTAGATAGCCGTTTGTTCTTTGCTGCCGTCGATATATGACAACCACCTTCATTGTAATTCAAATTGCCACTAGTTCAAAACCGCAACTTCTAAAACTTGGGTAATAATCTAAAACTTGAAATTGCACCGCGGCAATCCGAAACTTTCAACCAATTATACACATTGATTTGCATATTCAAAGTACCTACTGCAATAACCTCTCCTACACTAGTACCTTGTCAGAGAACACCTCTGGGAAAAGAGCATTTCGCACTGGCCCTATCCATTGCTCGTTACATACAAGCTAATACACCCACTAAACACGATGAATAATTAATGTACGACAACCGCAAAGATAATTATATCTTGCCGTATCGTTTTTGGAGCAAGGAATTGGAAAGTAGGACGGTCGTAGTGGATTCTTCTAGTGAATAAGTAATGTATTGTTTTGGGATGAAGAGAGTGGGCGCCTGCATTATGTACGCGTATAAATAAAATGGTTTTCATTTCCCTTTGCGTATTTCTTTACTAGGTAAGAACATCAAACTGTAGGCGTGAGTAAGCCTCGTCTTATTTTTGAGCTCGTTGTTTCGCGGCTATAGATCAATGTATCTTCTTCTATTCAGGAAAAACACTAGTAAGCTGTGAAGGGTGGGTGAATTTGGGGGTTGTCTAATGTAATTTTGACGTTTATAAAGTAGGTACTGTTTTTCAGTCCAGATTAAATAAAGGTGTTTTGATTTTTCTGTTTTAAAAAAAAAAAAACACTTGTGACCATTAGCAAACTCTTTGTGACCTAAACTCAACGGGCCGTACCGTACCTATATGAAATAATTTAAAAAATAATCTAGTTATCAACCATGAGTGTTGTCAATAATACGTTTGCATGTTATATTCGGGAATTATTGCCATAATCTTTACACTTTGCAGTGATAGCCTAGCGGTTGAACATTTGCCTTTCATGCAAGACGTTCAGTTGTCGGTTATCGCTTGTGTGAAACGTGCACAACTCCAAATAGTTCTCGATGGTGTGTGTCGTCCGCCAACTTGCGCCAAGACAACGTGATGGATTAAGGATTCGTACCTAGCAATGGAACAGTAATGGACTGATTTTATGCTCGTTTACTTTGGGCTTGATGAGCCAGTATGCCGTAGTCGCCGGCACAGGAGAATGAGGCCTATTCTCTTGAAGAAATCCCTTTGAGCGGTAATTTTCCGGAAACCTCAAGGCCACTTCATTGAAATTCGCCAAGCAATCCGTCTTTCCGATTCATAAATACGACAGAGTAACATATAAACTCCCAGATTCATATATTAGGATCAGATATATTTTTTGAGATGATTCAAAGCGACCACAAACACATACGCACTTCAGATCACGTACAAGCGTCACATGGCTCTGAGAAAGAGATCCTTCATCAAATATCGTTCACATTTCGCTTTTTATATATCAAAAGGAAATATTTTATGTCTATTGAGATAAAAGACTTGCTCTGAGGAAATGAGCAGAGATTTAATTCTTAAAATAGGATATTGTTTTTCAATAAAAGCTTTGTCTCACACTAGGATTTCTCTTATATCGTGGGTGCGTTGTCAGATGTCTCTGTACCTAGCGATTGACCATGCCCTGCGTTTTAACGAATACATTAAATAATTAGATCTATACTTGTTGTATTGACATAATATAATACGCAATTTGTTCCGTTTTAGTTTTTATAAAAAATGACTTCTTCTATAACAGTTAGCCAGCGATGTACTTTTAAATTACGCACTTTAAAAAAACAAAATCTAGATAGGCGATTAGTTCTACATTAACTCTAATTACTTATCTACTTTTTATTTATGATGTTCATTACTTTAAGTTAAATAAGACAATACAAAGAAGTAAACCTAGCGATGTATTTCTAAGTAAATGAATTTCTTTCGCTTATAATGCGACAGTTTTGTCCCCATTACAATTCATTTATATTTTTTTAGTATTTTGAAATACCTGCTTAGATTAGTTTTTTTAAATAACCTAATAGGTTCATTTACTTCTAGAAATTACCTGACAATTTAAAAACACATAAAATGGGATGATATAATTAAAATTAAAAACGTAGAGACAATTTTGATCATTAACATTATCATAATAATAATTTATTTTACAATAACGAATGGTCACCCATCCACGGACTAACCGTAACAAGCGCAGCTTAACCTTGCAAATCATATGTTCCTCGAGTTGTTAATTTCCCAAGACCCTCCAACTAGTTAGGTAATACGACTGTAAATCGCTTTTCATGACTGTTACTACAAGTGTTGTGGCGTTTTAAAGGGTAGTTCAACGTGACCATGATTTGCATAACTTATGATTAATGGAGTGCAAACACCGGTTAAGGGTAACGGGGGTACTGAAATTGTTATTAGTTGTTGACCACCTGTGTGATATTTGTTTTTGAAGCAATAAAGGCTCATTTACACGGAGATATTTTCTCGAAGCGAGTCTCATGCTAGAGTGCGCGCAAGATAAGTCTGCGCGCGGCCGAAATCGGAACTAATCATGGTCCACCAAAGTGTGTGCCGTTTTATCAATTTTGATAGTAGAACTTGAAGATTGTAGGAATATTTAACGGGAAAATTATGTTTAGCAATAAAAAAGTTAGGCTTAAAAAGCGGTAATTTGAACTTTTGCGATCACGGCAACGTTTAGCACGCCCTCAGTCGCGCGCAGAGTTATCTTGCGAGCACTCTATCTCTATTTTCATCGTAGAAAATGACAACGACAGAACGAGTCTCGCTTCGAGAAACGATCCTCGTATTAGTAATAATTATAATAAGTTATTTATAGAATTAGACATATTTGCAATGCCGGCTAATAAGTTTCGTAACTGTCTTATTAAATCAATCAAGAGCCTTTGAATATGTCAAATAATTGTTTTCACCTTTAACATTGATTCGTTTTGCTCATAAAATAAATATTCTGTTTTGTATTTTGTGGATAACGGTGTGAGTTGCACATTTGTATCATGTATTTGTTTTGTAAGTTAGCTCATAAGATCTAATGTGTAACTGTTTGTTAGTCCCAAATAAATAAATAAAATAAAATAAAATAAAACCGGCCTTAAGCCTGACATCGTGGTGATAGATCGATTAAAACGCCGCACGATGATTGTTGATATCACTGTACCGCATGGGGTGCATGAAAAGAGCCTCCACGAGTGACGATACTTAAGTACGTCCGGCGCACCCTGGGCAGTCAGCCCCGCTACCAACCTTGCTGACTGGCTAATCTTTTCACCACAGCATGAGCTATTTTCATATAGCTCGTGCTGACACGAGATAAGAATATGACGAGAATCTCGTGAAAGCCGAAAATGATAAAAAAATATATATCATGATTTGGCACAAAAAGTTGTCGACATGTGGGATGTTGACTCAAAAGTCATTGTGCCGGTAGTGGTTACAACCAATGGCTTAATAGCCTAGAGC
Organism: Amphipyra tragopoginis; assembly: GCA_905220435.1. Taxonomy (NCBI): domain Eukaryota; kingdom Metazoa; phylum Arthropoda; class Insecta; order Lepidoptera; family Noctuidae; genus Amphipyra; species Amphipyra tragopoginis. The sequence goes on along the minus strand of HG991995.1, from coordinate 24,407,531 downwards.
CTTGACCAACGTCTGATGAGGCTCTCGTTAGGCAGTTGGATCAAGGGTTGGATTCAGAAAGCGGTACTTCCGAACACGGCGTGTATTGTCAGGAAGTTCCTCTCTATCTGGAGCCCTAACCAGAGTTCTTGGATCCTATTCCCAATGCCGGTGGGCTAATATTTTTTAATGTTTTTTTTTTGTTTTTATAGAAATATCTTAAAATGTAGGTAGATAATAAGTTAGAAAAATTAATAAACAAAAAGTAATAGTAAATTGTATTTTTTACACTCTGGCTGCTTCGTTGTTATAGTCGCAAGCGCAACTGTTGAGCGTGACGTCCTGGGCTCGATCCCCAGGTCGGGCAAAGTGTTATTGGGTGTTTCCGAGTGGATTTTCTCAGTAGCAGCCCGGAGTCTGGATTTGTGCCCGGTTGATGGCAATAGGCAAGCCACATGGAACTTAAACATATTGGTAAAATGAAGGTGTATAAACTCTGCCCAACCCTTCAACAAATACAGACTTGATGTTATGTTATGTTTTTTACAGATGTTCTAAGAGACGATTTTTTTTTCTTTTATGTTAATTTTCTATCTGTTTCTACCCTATACTTTAACCCTATTTTTCTATTACCCTACCCTACCTCATTACCTCATTTTGGTCCCCCTTTCGCTAAAACAAATTGGAGCGTAACATTAAGAAATTGTAATGAATTAATTTTGTGGAAAATTAAATAATACTACTAAGGTCGTTTAAAAAATTGTACGAGTGTGTTTGAACTATTTATGTTTAAAAGTGATAATTCCATTTGACCAAGATTTGAAGGATATAACAACATTAAATTACCCAGAAACTCGAAAAAAAATACTATGTATTTTATTGAACCCAAAAATAAAATACTGCCTGATTCATGTTGAACATGGAAAATATACAGCCGTAGTCGGAATCACTAGTTCTGACGTCCGCAAGCTTCGCTAACACCTTGTTACATGCGTCAAAACTAAAACGGGGTACGTGTCAATTCTCAACGAAAACAATTACGCGTGCAAACGGGCCGAGCAATTTACATAGAGGGGCGATGTCGCCCGGGGCGCGGGACCGCCCGATTAAAATCCCTAAAATACACGTCAACGTGTTGACGTTTTGATGAGGCGAAATAAATTGTACGGGATAGAGGGGGGCACCTCCTAACCCCCGGGGTATATGCGTGCCCCAAGAAAATGAAGGTAATCAGCCGGCTGTGTCGCTCGTTTTTGCTTTGAAAACTGTGCCGTGCGCGAATTTTATCAGGTTACATAGTCCAAATGCTGGGTTGTGTATTTTTTCTCTTTTATTTCGTTCGTGTATAATCATTCGTCTTGGATTTCGTATATTACGCAAGATTTGCAGAAATTCAACATGATTTGGAATGGTAGTTACCTAGTTATTCTAGTCATTGCAATTGGTTACTTTATTCTGTACAATATGATTAGCTTTCAGTTTTCGCAAAAAGTAGTTACCTAAGGAATGCAATAAATGTTTTTATTTTTGTTTTAAGCTAATAAATTGGTATCATAATTTATCATTATCATAACAGACACATGTTCACACACATTTCCTATTATGAAACGTTCTTTTTTAACCTCAACAGCCTCAATAACCTTTGTCCATCCATGGGAAACACTCAAAATCTTCAAGAACGACCTCAAATTCAAACATTTTCTCACGAAAATCTTCAAACATCCAACAACCATTCAACAACCGAAACTGCGCACAACACCAACCACAATCTCACACAAAAGCGTGCCCAAATCAAACTGTAACCATGCAATAATAGGGCCGTCACTACCCACGACACCTCGTCACACTCACAACGGTGACCATTTAAAACTTTCCGGGACACGTGACAGGAGGTGCCAACCCTGGCACAAGCAATTTTAAACTTTATTGTTTAAGTAATACGGTCGCTGGTTGCGGCGATGTGTTGCAATATGGATGGGAAATTCAAACTACATCGCTTTCAGATCAGGTTGATGGAAGGATCGAAGGTTGAAAAAATATGGGTTAATCAACTTTTGTTGTAACTTCATGTTGGGTAGTACAGAAATGATAAAGTATTTATTTTCGTCGCAAAACTTATCTTACACAATCTCAGCTTTACCGAGAAGTTAGAATGTACGGTCAGGGAAACGAATTGTCTATCAAATTAAGACACTACGTACACACATCAAAAAAAGTTTGCGATCACTTTGAAAAATGGAATTCTTTTTTGTTACGGTAGATTATGTTAGGATTTCTTCTTTTTTTTAGATTTTTTATATAAAAATATAGATTTGGAATATAAAACAATAAAACAGTTCAATTGTTGATAAAGTTCAATTTAAAAAAATATATCAGCTAGTGATCGCAAACTTTTTTTGATGCGTGTATGTTTGCCGTATTTATTACCCATTTCATGCGACTACCCCGTCCGTTGCCCGACGGATTGCCGTCAAATAACTAGCTATACGTAGTATACCGGCTTGCGATATAGCCTATAGTGTGAACGTATAGTTATAACTTATGACGCAATATGCTTTACTATACAAGGTTAATCGGAAAGGGGGTACTAATCCGCAGGCCACTTACTGTTGTTAAATTTCTAAATTCTATTGTTTTCATTACTTAACGTAAAAATAAAATGTTTTTTTTTTCAATATTTCTTCATCCCAGCTTTAGTTACGAATTCAGAAAACGGAATTTCTAATTTGTGACCCCAAATGTGACCTAGATTGTAATCACAGCTGATCATAGCTGAAAATAGATAGATTTTAGCGTATTTTTTATGATATCTTTGAACAGCTATTTCTCTTAAACTATTGACTTTTGGGGAATGTTGTAAAACAAAAGTTACTTATTATTAAAGGTATTTTAACATCTTTTTGGATTAGTACCCCCTTTCTGACTAACCTTGTACAGTTATAGCTTATGTTGCAATATGATTAACTATATAGCGAAATAGTAAGCGTAGTCTGAACTGGGCATAATGTTCATAGATAAATAAGCAACTGAATATTTTCATCACGTTTTTTTTTTCTCACAGTTACGAGTGTCGAATAGCAAGCTAGATAGGGATGCATGTTATTACAATTTAGTGAAACATATGCTTCAAAATAGAGTAAAATTACATCGCATTCTGCAGGCAATTTATAGACAGAATTACCTACGTAATTGAGAGGCATTCACGCCAATGAATGTGGCGTAATAAGGAGCCTGTTTCAAGAGAAATGTACCTATATGAATACTTTATTAAAGAAAAGCTTTCTCGAGAAAATTGTAGTTCTTTTAAGAACAAGGGCATTCTTTATTCATTCTTTAAGAGAAATTCAGAATTAATTTATTGTTCAACGGAAAATTCTGTAGTAAATAAAATTGACATCAGTGTATTATATGATACTACCCCGTACTAAAATAATAATATAAAGAAGACTTTCATCGTTGTAGATAAAGTGAACTTAGTTTTCTAAAACATTTTTATTTTACTTTTTTCTGTCTTCATCGTAAGATTGCGTTTTTGACATCTTACAAAATAGTGTTGTGACACATTTCAAATTATTATCGAAAAGATTTTAGTAAATTGCGAGCCGTAAGTACTACATAGAAAAGTAATAAAAAGGACTAATTTTTCTAAGGGCTGATTTTTCAATCGTCAGATAACTTAAGTTTGACGTTTTGACAGCTTTTGTATAGAAAATATGTCAAACCGTCATATTTATTCCTTGGATAAAATTTATCTGACGATTGAAAAATCGGCCCTAAGATAACAATATTTAATATTGTTTAATCAAATACAGTATTATTACTATATCTACTCTCCATCAAACTGTCGTCGCTGCTATCATTTCGTTCATTAACTATAATTTCAGTGTCTAAAATTTGATAAATTGTATTTGTAGCAGTACATCACTATTGACAATAATAATTTATTGTACCGTAATCGGCAATTGTTCCTTCATACGTATCTGTCAATATTTACGGATCTTCATAAGCGGGCGAACGTCAAAACGTACGTACCGTAACTTAAGTACTCACATATTTTTTTGTTCATAAACTTGTACTTTTCTATGCCATACATAATCCCTACTAATATTAATGTAAATGCAAATCAATTTTGATGAAACTTGGTGCAAAGATTGTCTGGAATCTGGAGAAGGACATAGGCTACTTTTATTACGAAAAATACGGAATACGCAATAAAGGGTATTTTTTTTTAAACTTCGCCCCTCTCTTCGATTTCTCTTTTACCGTGGGTGTGTTTACAGACACAAATCTCACAAACGTAAACGCCCAGACCCGAAACAACCATCTGTAGGCCATACAAATTTTTGTTCCATGTGGGAATCGAACTCACGACCCGTAGCGCAGAAGCCAATCGCTTAGCCACTGCACCAAACGTGTCGTCGCATACACGCGGGCGAAACCACAAGCGACCTCTACTACTTAATATTCCTTACAATTACGAAAAGAAATATTGGACATCGAACACCTCCCAACTCAAGGGGGTTGAAAAGTGAACATTATTATTATAAATAAAGCGAAATGTCAAAAATGCTGCCCTAAGGGGCCAGGGCGAAGCGTGGTGACGCATAAAGAGATTCGTCCCTCCGTAAATGATTACAATAAAACTACCACCATGCGGGGGTAAGCAGGGAGGGCGGTCGATTTGCATAATTTTACTTTTATTACAGTCACACGCTTTGTTGGAATTGGCGTCTGAAGTTAGGGCCGGTTCTTTGGTTCATTTCGGAAAATTATAGCTGTTGATGTTACAAAGGAATTTGTAAATAAGAAAAAAAAGAGAGCGGGATGTATTATGTAGAGTGTCGCGTAGTTCTGTCCTTGTTTATTAACCACCCAGTGATAAAGAAATGAGAAATGTATCCATATATAACATTTCAACATAACATCACGCCAGTATTCGCCGAAGGGTTGGGCAGAGGTGTATGGTACACCCTCATTTCGCCGTAAAGTCCCATGTAGTATGGGGCGAGTTTATTGCCATCAACGGAGCACGAATCCAGACTCCGGGCTGCTACTGAGAAATTCCACACGGAAAAACCCAATAACACTTTACAAGACTGTAGGATCGAACCCAGGACCTCACGCTCAGCAGTCGCGCTTGCGAACACTAGATCAACGAGGCAGTCTATAACAATCAAAATCAAAAGTTTTTATTTCACATAACCATTACAGGCGCTTATGAAAAGTCGAATTTAGGTGCACGGTTCCAATTAGTCGTTTCCTATGGAGAAGAGCCGGCAAGAAACTCCATGGTTACTCTTTTAAAATCCATATCTTTAACAATTTGACGACACGTTTGGTGCAGTGGCTAAGCGATTGGCTTCTGCGCTACGGGTCGTGGGCTCGATTCCCACACGGAATAAAAATTTGTATGGCCTACAGATGGTTGTTTCGGGTCTGGGCGTTTGTTTGTGAGATTTGTGTCTGTAAACGCACCCACGATACAAGAAAAATCTTAGAGCAAGGCAAAGTTTAGAAAAAAAAAAATTGAGTGTGTAGGTACACAGTTATGACTTAGAAAATCTGAATCTGGAAAATACTAGTGCTAGGTCAATCTGTGTCACCAGCAGATCACGCGGTTTGAATAAATTATACAAATTCGTTTACACCCTGTATTTTTAAACTAAACTTTGGCAAAGCCGATTATTAGTTTCTTTTTTAAGATATATTTAGATAACAATTAGCATCATTAGTACTACACCGAGCTCCATTTACTTTTCTATTTGTAAAAATAAAGACTTGCATGAAAGAAAACAAACCTATAGACATTACGGATACCAGCTTTTATTAAGAAAATCCTACAATTTGAACATCCCCGACAATCATCACCAACAATGAGCATACCGTATCATATTCTCATTAACACAATAGCCTTTTTCAACTGAAATACAATACCAAAAACAAAGGACTTCATTAAAAATACTGGTATACGCATGGAATATTAAAACAGAATCGAAATAACGAATCATAACAAACCACGATTTATCTGAATCGAAATAACGAATCATAACAAACCACGATTTATCTGAAATTATTGCGTATACTGAGCTCAATTAAAATTGGACGTGAAACATTCGGATACGGATCCGGTTTCAATTTTAAATAATTAGCGGGTTTGCAAAGGTTCAATTCTCCTAAAAGAAATCTTGATAAATCGCAACCGAACCAACGCCGAACCGTTCATTCAGACAGTTTTCAATTTCAAAAGCTGTCAAATTGTTTGACACAAAAACCAAAACTATTCGTTTTGACAGTTTTCGTAAACAAAAAGTGACTGAAGGTTGTGGTTCGTTTGCGTTTAGCAACATTTTTTTAGTAGAATTGGCCTCCAGAGTTTGCTTCAAGGCAGGGCCACACATGTGAATCTTGAGATGTCTCCCGTAATGAATACGATAAAGCTATGTCTACACCAGTGCGCTTTCATGTTCATCTTGCGTCTTCGTCTGAGGCATGCGTGAAGCACCATAGCGCATGCAATAGCGCAAGCCTTAATAATACTAGTTCGACAAAAGCATGCCCCTAGCGCACGCTAATCCGTCTATTGTATATCGACTGACGGAGGCGCAACGGTGTAGACGATAAGCTGCATGCGTCTTATGGTAATCAATATTGCATGCGCTTGACGCAAGAGGAATTGAAAGTTGAAAGCGCAAGATGAACATGCAAACGCACTGGTGTAGATATACCATATTGTCCAGCACTCAACTTGCGTAATACAGCGCAAACACCTAGACTACCAACGTGGCTCGATACCGCTAAAAACAAAAATCTAATAAATCAGATTGATTCTATACAAAATTTGGTCAAATTCAACAAATAACGAACGTTTTTTGGCAATTGTTTTGCCTTCGTAAAGTAGGTGTGTACGCTGCATAACACACTAATAATCGTAATAGCGTTCATTTTGAAAATACAGTAATCGTCATTGCATGGTGCATAGTTCTGAAGAAGGCGGATTGTTAAAACATACGATGCAATTGACATTTTTGACGTTCAAAATCAAAACGATTGCGATTCTAACTTCTAGTTTCTGAGTTGAGTATTCAGGATAAGCAATACTTAAGAAATATTTGAGCAGGGATTTTATAGCATTTTTTTGACAACTCCGTACTCAAATGTTACTAAAGTACTGCTTATCCTAGAATTAATCTTAACTCAGAAACCGGGGGTTAAAATACAATGCTGGTCTCTTCGATCAAAGTTTTACCAAACGTATGTAATAAAATTTATTTGTTAGCGACCTCGATCAATTTGAGGTAGGTAAATACATCATAGTATGTTCAGCACAGACGCTGAGGATATTCTCTATGCAGAAGCAACAGACGGAAGTCATGGGCAAATCAGTGGTGCTCACACGTCAAGAAGATGATGAGATATAGATGGATCGAGCGCTCATCACGCAACCACAGTGAAAGAACCTCGGGATTCATCATGAACGAAGCCGTGTTAGTACCTTAGGAGTAACTATATTTTAGTCACCAGCGAAAGCCAAAACCTCTAGAGAACATTCATAAATAAAAAAGACCCGGTCCATTCGAAGTCCCTCCTCTATAAATAAGCAACGTTGCATACCCTTTAAAAATATGTAACCGTGAGGATACACCAAAAACACCCTAGCCCAGGCTATCGACCCTCCCCCCCTCTATTCACGCGCATCAGGAATACCGGAAGCAATTATTTTTGTACCCCCATCATAAGACGAGGGTGGAAACGTTAGCCGTATAGATTTGATTTAACATTGTATTGCCATTTTGTTTTAAATTACCCTGCAGACGATTTACTATATTTTGAAGGCTGAGAACAAGTACATTCAACAGGAACTTTACACGAAATCACTATCGAGATCTTTAATACACGTGTAGAACAGATGTAGCTGACATAAGTTTCCACTTCGATGTCCCTTCACCTAGACTACTTAAAGCCGAGTTCACCTGCGTAGGATAATTTATAACTGAGGAGTAAATTTGACATTTTGTCAGGCTTGTCTATAAAACAATCTGTCAAAACGTGTAACTTATTCCTCAGATCTATCAAAGTTACCCTTCGCAGAAATGAGTGAAATTGAAAAATCATACGAAAAAAACATGCTTGGTACAAGTAATAGTAGATTTTTTGTGTACAGTCCTAAAACACATCATGGACGTCATTACGTCATTTCTACTTTTTATACCTATACAGCTAATTAGACGTTTGCAGGCAATCTTCATAAACAACTTCAACTTATCAGCCTAACAAACTCAACGAAAACACGTCTTAACGTCTTTAATTAAAGTCTGTAGAAAACAAAATAACGCAGATCTCCTACAGGTGTCGTGCCTCATCCGAAGAAACAAAGCTCACTCACGCTGTTTTAGCTAATGTGTTTACACCATTACTTGCAAGACTCCAAGAACCACCATACAAGACCTGCCCTGCCCCTTGAAATACCAAACAAAACTGTCGCAAAAACTGAGAGAGTAAGCCAACTGACGGGTCAAATTATCTGGTCGTGTTTAGGGATTTCGACAAACATCGTCGGCAACAGACGCGTTAAGTTTTATTACTTTCTTCTTGTAAATTATACGTATAATACAGGGTGGAAACGGATTCATGTAATTTCTTCAAACCTCGACATCTACTGGTAATACAGATTGACCCTGCATTTGAATATTTAAGATTCAACAAAATATACTTGGGAGCAAATAAATCGAGCCACTTCTATTTTTCACGTATAAGTTTTATTATTTTTAGTACCTATTATGGAACAGATCAAATCGAAACATGTATCGCCTAAGAGGTTATTTGATAACCTTTAAAATGAGGGTAGTTTTGTCAACTTAGTATATACTCCATGAAACCAAAACTAATAACCAGGACACGTGAAAAAGGAGTGGCTCGATTTATTTGCTACCAAGTGTATTTTAAAATGAAAACATAGTGTTCTTACTTGAGTAATTTTAGCGCCCCGAGTTAACTGACTGCGCGAATCGATATCATTTATTTAGTGATAGTCGTGCCCGCCAGCTATGTCGCCGTGCTTTCATTCATAATAGGTATGCGTGGCACTGAAATGATCGACCAAATTAAAAAAAAAGTTTTTTTGTTAAACTTATCTTTTTAAATCTATTGCGGGGTTAATCTATATGTACAGTCAGCAACGAAAGTCCATGAACAGATACTAATTTACAAAACACCTAAACACTAAAACGGACCATAAATCACTTACCAGAATAGAGTACAGAATAAGGTTATCATTTCAATGTTTCAAAAACGCTAAGCATTAATATGTTATAAGTCGCTAAACATCATTACAGCATAAGTCGATTACTATCATTTTACCGTAAGTCGCTAAACATCATTACAGCGTAAGTCGGTTACTATCATTTTACCGTAAGTCGCTAAACATGTTATGCGCGAGTTTTTTAACTTGATAATGCATGAGTTGTTGAATCTCATAATTGAATACAAGATAGGTACTACAGAATTACCTTTTTTGCGCAATTACGAAGCTGATCAATTTAATTTGCTGTCAAATCTTATGTCAACGAATGTGATTGGTTGACCTAACATCGTTCTGATTTATTTCACAATTAAACAGTTGTGATCATGTGGTTTTTAAGGTATATGCTGTTATTTTATAGTAAAGCCTACAAATTAGTGATGTTAGGCCGTGGCCCCATGTCCACGGTGCGGCGCCGTCCGCCGTGAAACGGCGCGGCGCCGCGCCGCAGCACGGCGCCGTGTATGGTGCACCGCACGTTAGTTCCGTGGCTGGCGTAAATGTGACATGTCTATAATTGCAATTTTTCAGGGCGATCATTTTAAAGTTTTAACCTCTTCTGGTAAACCGGTAAATTAGTTACGTATGTATTTTAGTTGTTTTAAAATATACACGATGTTAACGAATTCGTGTAATTCCTTAAAACCATATGATCTGCAATGAGTAGCAACTGGTGTAGATTTTCCCGGCATGGAAATAAGGCAGATTTAAAAAAATCTTTGTTTTTCATGCTGTACCTATGGCTAAGTGATCGAATCTAAACCACAGGATTCAGTAAAATACAAATGTAAATGACGTCAACGTCAAAATCCAAGATGGCGGCTGTGAAATTTTACAAGATATGCATCATGGCAAAACCGAACGCACGTATGTGTGTACATGCTACTGTTCGTACTGCCAGTGGGTCTCTGTAGCAATATGGATTCGACCTTTTGCCAGTGTGTTATCGCTGTAAGGTGTACAGTGTCCTGTGACATTATTAAGATTAAAATGCAGGCATTGCAATTAAAGGCAGGCGGTGAGCTACTAAAAAATGTAACGCGTATGGCTTTCTATACCAGCGCACGCACTAGCGGTTCTTTTTAAAATGACTTTTAAAACGTATCGTGCTAGATTTTGGCTAAAGACTTGTATATTCGATGCGATTCGATGATAACTGGCTACTAAAATCAGGCTACAGTGCATGTTCACGGATAAGCTGTGGCGCTTTTAGCATTTGAAAAAAAAGGGGTGCATGAAAAGAGCCTCCACGAGTGACGATACCGAAGTGTACGTCCGGCGCACCCTGGGCAGTCAGCCTCGTTACCATCCTTGCTGACTGGCTAATCTTTTCACCACGGCATGAGCTATTCTTGTATAGCTCGTGCCGACACGATAGAAAAAGAAGCATTTGAAAACCGCTTGCGTAAAATCATATATATATCAACTCAGTGCGTGCTTAGTCGGGCTGATTTGACATCGTCAGATATCTTTTAACCGAGTAATTAAATTGACGTTTAACAGATTTTGTACTTTTTTGAGCACGGTTATCAATCCGAAACATGGTTAAAATGAACCGAGATATTTTGTAGGCATTTATTACGAATTCAATTCCTGAAGATATACTAGAAAATGTAGCAAATTAAAATGTCAGTTTCATTCAAACTGATTGTTTCGAATTTAATGGCTTTCGCGTGGAATAAATACTCGTTTCAATTTCCTTACGATGTTTTCCTATAACTTGACTATCAGATTATATTATAAACAAAAGACACGTCAATGACGTCACGCACGAAATGAAAGGGATATAGCTATATGAAGAAAAAGAAAAAATGCTGTATTGACACAATAGTAAGTACACATTGTATCTATTTTTGAACTTTTAATTTATGACTCTAAGTACAATCAAATACAATTCATTTTACGTTGCCATCCTGACTTTATGAATAACGTGTTGCTTAGTTACCTTTGAATGTTTAGCTTGTTTACTTACTATAGACCTTTAGTTTGTAAATAAATATTTGACATTGTGACTGCTCAGTTATATTTGCAACATCTATGCCACAAAACAATTTGAACAGTTTTGTTGCATAGATGTTTTTGGTATCTTGAATGTGTTTAATTATTTGGACACCTGAGTTGCTCATCTACTTCTGACGCTGACCCTATAAAAACTATCTATAAAAACGGCAAAAAAAAACACGTTTGTTGTATGGGAGCCCCCTTAATTATTTATATTATTATTAATTAATTATTATATTATTTAATTATTATTTATTCTGTTTTTTAGTATTTGTTGTTATATCGGCAACAGAAATACATTTTTGTGAAAATTTCAACTGTATAACTATCACGGTTCGTGAAATACAGCCTGGTGATAGACGGACGGACGGACAGCGGAGTCTTAGTAATAGGGTCCCGTTTTACCCTTTGGGTACGGAACCCTAACAGGATCGCATGTAAACATATCGTAAACTCGTAATTGTTTTATAAAAAATAAAAACAATCCACATTTAAAAATATAAAAAAATAGTAGCCCATCGGCACGCGGCATCGGAAATAGGGTCCAAGCTACCGGCGGGACTCCAGAGAGAGGAACTTCTAACAAAATGCGCCGTGTCCAGAAGTACCGCTTTCTGAATCAAACCCTTGATTCAGCTGCCTATTAATAGTATTTAAATTATATTTAATTTATATTCTGAACTAGTAGCTGTGTTTATTCGGCAATGTTTTGATTATAAAAATACAGATACTGGCTTGGAGCAAACGGGTTTAACGAACAGGAAATATAGGAAATTAGCTATGCTCAGCGACTTTTGTATTTATTACAGATCATACAATTTTGTCGGTAGTAATGTACAGCAATTAATGGTTTAACCGAGTTCAGCGACTTTTGTGATTCAATTATGACAAGTTGTTTTATAATTTACTTTAGTCAGTAACTTATGCTAAATAATAATGATTACAAAATATTGGAAATAAATTATGTTCAACGACTTTTGTTGCTGACTGTACCAGTAATAGATCCATGTGGTTTTAAGGAATTACACGAATTCGTTTACACACCCTGTATACGACTTGCCTATACTGGTTTCCACTGAAATACTTTCCCTTGTAAAACGATAAAAATGTGAAATTCTCCAAGGGTCTCCCTGTTTACCGTGGTGATTCGAGCGCCATGTATAATTTATGACACGCCTGCGCACGTAACGTAGGAAATATTGCGAAAATATGTGTTTGGATTAAATTATTTTTTTCGAAGTTTCGATACCTTTGGTGATGGATATGGGTGGTTACAATAGATTTTGTTGGTAAAGCCCGTGTTGACTGAACGGAGTAATTGATTAATTGAAATTGAACAGCAAACGGACAACACGCATGTTGAATAAATGCATGAAAGTAAAATCATTTTTTTAAGGCTGCACTCGTTTGGCAAATTGATGAAACCATATCCGAACACTACTTCGATGAAAGCAAAGATAAACTTACATATTTATTTGGCGCTTCTGTAGTGTTCAATATTCGAATAAAAACTCACTTGTCCATTTTATGCCGACAACGTATTCTTTCATACTTTGGCTACACAGTGCGTAGAGGCGACGAAAATTTGGAAAATTGATTGTAGTTGGGAACACCGAAGGCAAAAGATTGCGCGGTCGTTCACCAACAAGATGGACCGATCAAATAAAAGACTCGTCGTCATCCAAATTCTACACGATTGTAAGAGACGCGCTGTACAGAAACCGGTGGAAGCAGATCATCCGCTCCAGATGCAACCCTAGTGCTGACCACGATCCTCAGACATGAGGGACCGACCCGAGAGAGAGAGAGAGTAGTGTTCAGAGGGTAATTCTACTAGCAAAATTGTTGCCAAACCGCAAATAAACCACACTGTCAGTCGATTTTAGTTTACAAAAACTGTCAAATGATATTAGGTTAGCTGTCAAAAAAAATTGATTTGGTAAACGAAAACTGTCGGAAGGAACGGTTCGGCTTCAATTCGGTTGCGAGTGATCAACTTTTTTGTTAGTAGAATTGGCTCACAGGTACCTACATGTCATTATCTATTGAAGCAACTCTCGGATGCAAGCAATCCGGGTCACCAACATAAACCTTAATATGTCGGAAACTAAGAACGCTAGCTTATTCAAATAACAATTACTAAAGAGACTTTTTAATACTACTCAAATAAAACTTCTTAAATAGTCTTTAAAAAACTTTTTGCTTGAATAAGCTATCATTCCTAGTTTCCAAGATATTAAGGTTTTTGTTGGTTACCCGGATTCATTGCTTTCGAGTGTAAATTAAAGTTATATATTACGACTCATGAATTAAAAAAAATAGGCATCACACTCAATAACATATCTGAATCGGCACAAATGCACTCGTAAATGGAAACTACAAAGTACCCACCAGCACTGAAACGAAAACTCCATGAATATTTTCCCCACATGCGGCTAGGACGCGAATTTCTTTTTTTTTCAAATTCAAAAATAGAAAAAAAGAACACGATAGGCCGTGGAACACACAAATTCGTTGCAGATGCGTATCGCAGAACGAATTGACTGGCGCGGGTTACCGGCGTCGATGCTCGCAAAAAAAAAGAAAAAATACAGCAATAGAATCAAAAATGTTAGATGCGGAACATTGGGGGGACGAGGACGTGTCGCGTCATAGATTGAAAAAAGATTTCTGTATTGGCCTATTGGTTGACATAAAAAATGAGGTTTTATTACTAACTGAATGATATTGTTATTGTAGCAAAAGCAGTGTTATACGGGAATGTCTATATTTATCTTAGAATAAGTACTAAAGCATAGAAGCCGCCTCAGTACTTGAAAAACGTACAGGGGCATCTGTCAAATAAGAGCAATTTCGAGATTTTGAGCCAAAGCCAAGCTACCAAATTAAATAGCCCGCCACTAGTACCGCCTGTCAGACGGCAACGACATTTTAAATTTTGTCGTAGGTATAATACTTGTGTCAGTGGCGCCACATGAGTAGATAAACGGAACAGAGACAAAGCTTCATACAACCGCGCAAATCGGTTGCACTACTACAAGCACGCGGGGCATGTGTGCGTGACCACTGGCCGCTTGTCACGTACGCGGCGAGATTGAAAAAAACCGGTTTACGCTGGCACATCCAGTTGACAATCTCAGGGTTAGTGCGACACACGTTGTTTGTTGCTAGTTGGAATATTTTAATTTAAAAACGTGGTATTTCATTATTGATAATGGTTTTTTACTGTACTGTGTGTATGAATAATACTTGAAAAAATAAAAATATATCATACATTAACTATTACGGAGTAAAGCTGTGAGTTCCAAATTAAAAAAGAAAGTTGTTCTTATGGATTTTTTATTTAATTAATAAAAAGAAAACCGAATGCCTATTCCGTCAAAGCGAAGGCAGAGGAGTTCTGATATACAGCCACAAGTTTGTGATGACGGTATTTAGCGCCATTAAGGCCGTGGCCCCATGTCTACGGTGCGGCGCCGGCCGCCGTGTGACGGCGATGGCTAAGTGATCGAATCTAAACCACAGGATTAAGTAAAATACAAATGTAAATGACGTCAACGTCAAAATCCAAGATGGCGGCTGTGACATTTTACAAAACATGCATCATTGGTGTCATTTCCGTGGTTTTCGGGGGTGCTGATGACGAAAATGAGGTCAACGTCAAAATCCAAGATGGCGGCTGTGAAATTTTACAAGATTATGCATCATGGGTGTCGTGTCCATGGTTTTCGGGGGCGATGATGACGAAAATGAGGTCGAAATCAAAATCCAAGATGGCAGCTGTCAAATTTTACAAGATATGCATCATTGGTGTCGTTTCCGTGGTTTTCGGGGGTGCTGATGACGAAAATGAGGTCGAAATCAATATCCAAGATGGCGGCTGTAAAATTTTACAAGATATGCTTCATTGGTGTCGTTTCCGTGGTTTTCGGGGGTGCTGATGACGAAAATGAGGTCAACGTCAAAATCCAAGATGGCGGCTGTGAAATTTTACAAGATATGCATCATGGGTGTCGTGTCCATGGTTTTCGGGGGCGATGATGACGAAAATGAGGTCGAAATCAAAATCCAAGATGGCAGCTGTCAAATTTTACAAGATATGCATCATTGGTGTCGTTTCCGTGGTTTTCGGGGGTGCTGATGACGAAAATGAGGTCGAAATCAAAATCCAAGATGGCGGCTGTAAAATTTTACAAGATATGCATCATTGGTGTCGTTTCCGTGGTTTTCGGGGGCGATGATGACGAAAATGAGGTCGAAATCAAAATCCAAGATGGCGGCTGTAAAATTTTACAAGATATGCATCATGGGTGTCGTGTCCATGGTTTTCGGGGGCGATGATGACAAAAATGAGGTCGAAATCAAAATCCAAGATGGCAGCTGTGAAATTTTACAAGATATGCATCATGGGTGTCGTGTCCATGGTTTTCGGGGGCGATGATGACGAAAATGAGGTCGAAATCAAAATCCAAGATTTTATCTTTTAAAATTTCACAGCCGCCATCTTGGATTTTGATGTTGACGTCATTTACATTTGTATTTTACTGAATCCTGTGGTTTAGATTCGATCACTTAGCCATAGGTACCGCATAAAGAAAAAAGATTTTTTTTTGTAAATCTGCCTAATTTCCATGCCGGGACAATTTACACCAGTAGCAGATCATATGGTTTTAAGGAATTATACGAATTTGTTAACATTCTGTATATTTTAAAATAACTAAAATACATACGTTAAACTAATTTACCGATTTACCAGAAGAGGTTAAAACTTTAAAATGGTCGCCCTGAAAAATTGAAATTTTAGACATGTCACATTTACGCCAGCCACGGAACTAACATGCGGTGCACCGTACACGGCACCGTGTGCGGCGCCGTGCTTCATGGCGGACGGCGCCGCACCGTAGACATGGGGCCACGGCCTTAACAAGGAAAATTGTCGTTGAACTATTCGTATTTATATTAGTTAAACAAATTGGTTGCAATACTATTATTATTTATTAAACATGAAAATAATAGGCTATCGCATTACGTAGGTAAGCAGTCTGGAACTACAAAATCTGTCCGTTTTCTGTTCGAAATCCTGGGTTAGATTTAGGTAATGCTCAGGAATGTGGTGATATGAAGCTTTATTACAAAGATGACTAAGATAGACCGAAGTCGAGTAAGGCTAAATCCGCCGCCATATTAACAGTAAGGAAGAGAGAGAATAAGTAGGTATGACTGGTATGATCAGTTGGAAGAAATTCTCATACTAAATATATGGAGGGAGCGAAAGACAAAATTTTCAATATCTGGTTTTTCTTTTTCCTGAAGTTATTTATATTATTTTACTCTCCATATAGCCTAATTTTGATAATAGCCTTAACTTTTTAAATATCTCTTAAATTGACGAAAAAATCGTCTGTTGGCACTTAACGATTCCGCCCTGTATATACTATCTGCCTGTCGAATGTTGATATCTCGATGCAGGATAGTTCGCATGTGGGGTGATAGATGTCGCCACACTATCATACTGAATAATAAAACTATTTAACAAATGCTTAGTTTAATTTGTTTTGAACTATTGTGACAACCCTACCAAAATAGGTAACAGTTTTGCACGTTCTTAAGAAGCTTTGTCTCTGTTCCGTTTATCTACTCATGTGGTGGCGCGGTGATTTGAAAAAATATTTTAGTCTAGAATTTATATTTAATGAATTGTGTTTTGTATATGTGCACATTGTTCTTATAAATAAGAGTGTGCGCTACGTCCTGAATAGTAAAAAAATGTAAATCTCGCAAGGGATGTACAAAAAATCAAAGTGAAAAATTGAGTGAAAATATCAGTTTCCACAAGTACGTAGTATTTTTATGTTTATTCATAGATTTTCCTTTAAATATATTTCATTATACATTAAATAAGTAAAAGTAAGACATAACCTTTTAGAAGAAGTAAAATAAATAAGTATAAGCTATCTAAATCTTATCTATTTATCAATATGAATATTCGCCAAAGAAATTATTAAAGGGGTGCGAAAATTGTATCGATAAATCTATCGACAACGTGATTTTTGTGTTAGGTTTAATTAATTAGGTATTTATACTTTTTTTTTTTCATTTATGTTTCCCTGTGACGAATATTTTCGAAATAAATTGATTGCCGTGGTAGCTCACGAAATTGGTTGGGTTCCAAGAAAGCACCACAGAATTTGCTCCAGCCATTTCACTTTATCTTCTTTTACTCGTTCTGGCAAATGGCGGAGACTGAAGGAGGACTCTATATCAACATTATACCTTCAATCTAAATTTAAAAGCCTAAGTTCTTATTGAATTGCATATCTACAGGAAGTAAAATAAATCGAGTAATTTCTTTAAAAAAAATTGGGACAGATTAACCCCGCACTGGATTTAGCTTGATTGAAAATAAAAAAATAAAAATCTTTTTTTTCTTGCAACATTACGTTCGACATCTTCTTTCGGCCATTCATACAATAGACTATTTCAGATAATATTTCATTGTCTTGTTTATCTTTAAAATAAATGCTGTTAATACAGTCGTAATCTTCAAGCCTGATAGATTAGGAGAACAGTGAATCTAAACAAAATTAACGTAGGTATTAAATAAACGATGATTAACTTACTTCTCAATCAGTTTGCATTTGGTGCCACTAAATTTTACACCTCTTTACCGTAATTATCTTTAAAATCTTGTATTTTTAGGGATGCAGTTTTTTTATAGATAGAGTGATTCAAGAGGAAGGTTTTAAGCTATTAAACGTACACGTGCGAAGCCGGGGCGGGTCGCTAGTTATATATAAAACAATCATTATTTTGTTTAAAATTTCCAGCGCCTCGAAATTGACAACTTACCTGAGACCACGTGGCGCCGTTCTAGTGACAGAAAAAAACGTGCATGTCCAAGTACATTACAAGGAATACTCAATAATAATGTATTTAACTTTTGTGAAGCTTTTAGTAATTGCAAATTAAATAATAGACATTTATACTTAAACGATGACTTTATTTATTGATAGCGATAATAACAGGACCAGTCGAAATGATATGCTCGGGAGAGGCCTATGTCCAGCAGTGGGCATCTTTCGGCTGAATAATAATGATATTATGACTTTACTTTTGTCATTATAACTTTCTAAGAAGTAAGTATTTAAATGTACTATGGCAATATCCGGCATGGCTGTTATTTGGTTAACACAATCATAGTCACCTTCTTTCGGTCTTACAATACCACTTCAGATATTTCGTAATATACATTATACGATGACTTTATTTTATCGATAGCTATAGTCTAATAGTGTGAATACCCTCATCCCTAGTCTCTGTACAAAAGGTTACAAAATTAATTTTTACGGCCTGTCAAAAGTTTATCTTTCCCGCTCTGACAACAGCGAGTCCGCCATATGAGTAAATAGCATGGCTATATTTTGATTCGTTTATGCTAAGTAGCGCTCCTTCTATGCTTTAGTACTTATTCTAAGATATTTATCTATGAGAATATTTGAGTGAACGTAGGATAACTTTTTCATCATCATTCTCATACGTCATTTCACCTTCTTTCTATTTATATTAAACCTTTTTTTATCACAGGCCACATCGTTTTCGAACACTCTATATTCAAAATTTAAAACGCTCTCGATAAAAAAGTTCTTTTGGTCGGATTTCACCTATGCGCATATCTGTGTGGCTGTTTTAGGGAATTCCTCGAAAACTAAATGTTATGTTGGTTATTCTAAAAAAATATTTATGGAGATATTGACGCAGCCCTAAGTGTTTTTTTTTTATTTATTCTGCACATACCTAACTATATTATTATCTGTTTCTAAAGACACAATGAATAATTTTTCTAAAAACTTATATAACTTCCTCTAAGTTTCGTAGCTCTCTTCGTCAAAATGAAATACATTCCAAAGTTTCTTACGAGTATTACCACAGTTTTCCCGGTCTAGCAGTATCTAGTGACCTAGTTAAAGGGATTACCTAAATTATTATTATGATAGGGCGAGTTTTTCGCTGCCAATTCTAAATTCATTGTATTATGGTTAAAAATTAAAATGAGGGCCATTCAAAACTTTTAGGCGAAGCTTTGACCTCTTACAGTCTAACTTTAACACAATTTTCAATTTAAATTAGACCGTTTAAAATCACGCAAAGGAGTACCCATTAATTTAACGTTTGCATAACGTGGATTGCCACGTATAATCGCGTGGATTAAGCCACCATGTATAATTGTAGCAGTTGACATTTTGATAGATCGTTTGTGGGCAGTTTGTAAAATTGTATAAGTGTTATTTTAGTAGTAGTGTTATTACGCACTGTCGACTGGTCGCCAGAGACTAGGTCTCTCGGCGACCAAAATCTCTCGGCGATCGGCGACCAAGTGCGTAAACACCTATTTAAACTATTGAAAGTCACAGTGGCCGTCGAACAAGTCTTCGGCGACCAGTCGACAGTGCGTAATGGCTCTTAATCACGTTGTATTTCAGTGAGACGCCTTATTTGATAAAACAAATCATCAACTGATGTATATGAACATGGACGAAGCGAAAGGAGTATATTATAAGGATCGTAGCATGTGGCGTTCTACAGTTTTTGCCTATCGCCATTCCCAAAATGCGTGAATTTAAACATGTATGTAAATTAAAAATTATGAAAAACACGCATTATGCGTTCTTGGAAGCATGCAGAGCTGAACTATTGTAGCTGAATTTCACTGTTGACGGTATTAAGCCCGTTGCTAGTTATAGGGCTCCGACGTTTTCCTCAAAGACAAAAACAAAGTAGCACTTTTCTCAACATAAGAATCGTACCCAAGACATGAGCTCGACGTCCGCACTTGCTACCAGCAAATCATTGTGGCAGTTATAAGTGAACATAATTATGATCATCACACCTGTATTCCCCGAAGGGTTGGGTAGAGGTGTTTGGTATACCCTCATTTCACCGTTATGTCCAACGCGGCGTCCTACGTGATTGACCTAGAAGCGAACGCGAAGCGGAGCGACGCGAAGCGAAGCAAACGCGATCAGTTGGCTTGATATTTCCGCGTGAACTGGATGCGGTGCCGTACAGTGCTACTGAATGGCGGCGGCGCGCGGCGGGCGGTTCGCGAGCTCGTAGGACAAAGCCACCGCTTCGCACCGCATCGCATTGAATTCGCGTGTCACCGCATCGGATGGCTTCGCAATCGCGTTCGCTTTGAACCGCCTACGTAAGACACCGCGTTAGTCCCATCAACCGGGCACAAATCCAGACTCCAGGCTGCTATTGAGAAATTCCACACGGGAAACCCAACAACACTTGCCCGACCTGAGAATCAAATTCAAGTCCTCACGCTCATCACTCGCGCTTGTAACCACTAGACCAATGAGTCATTCCTACAAGAGAAATATTCCTAACATTTAAAATAAACTCAAAATAATACCGCTTTTCAAATGCACAGGAAAAAATATGGATATTCCCGAAGCTGAATGCTAAAAAATACTCACAGCTCAAACAATTTATATTCCCGTTTTCATTTCGACCGGTAGCAGAGCCAATTATAGATATTTATTTGGCATCAACAAAGCCTTGCCCGTGGACCAACAGTGATCAAAAACAAAGGTATGTAACTAACAATGAAATATGAATCCGATGTGAGCATTGTAAATTTGAGCATCCGTCTGTATGTACATTACTTTTTATTATACGAAGCTGTGGAATGGAAACCATAGATAGATTGTAAAGAGTTTTATGTACGACGATTTTGAAATATCGGGTGACTCTTTTTGCCATCTGGAAATACAGTGGGCATAATAATAGATTAACGGAGTAGAAGGCTTTGGCATAGTTCTTTATTTTTTTCGTTAACTTGTTATTTTATTTATTTTCATTTATTTCACACATACAACTACGTATATTATCACTGGTCTAAACCTAATACAATAGATCAGTTCAAGGACTTATAACTAATTATATCTATTATCTACCAGCATGCGTACTTATGTTCTTATTAATACCTATCTTACAGACAATATTATTATGAAATTGATATATTAATAGATACCTACTATAGAATTTCAAATCATACGCAAGTGTGTATGATTTGAATTTAGATGTTATTTAATCGATTTATTTACTTAAATTTTTTTGGTTTTATTGATTGAGTACGGAAATTTACTTCAAATTAGGGCTGATTTTTCAATCGTCAGATAACTTTTATCTGGGGAATAAGTTTGACTTTTTGATAGCTTTTGTATAGAAAATATGTCAAACCGTAATATTTATTCCTTAGATAAATTTATCTGACGATTGAAAAATCGGCCCTTAGTAGTATTTACTGACAAATAAATATGAGTACAGGCAATTAAAAAAACAGCGTAGTTAGATGCCCGAGAGTCTGACAACCGGTCTAACTTTAAGATTGGCATTGCCCAGTAACTGCGTTGCGGAGGTCTGATAGCAGTCGCTCCGTGTCAAATACCGGTATTCAGCCGCATCTGGTTAGATTGGAAGCTAACCCTGTATACAACAACATAATTGGGAAAAGGCTAGACGTCTTAAGCGAAACTGAGAAACCAAACCTTATACTGGGAAGATGCTAGTGACCTTAAAATATTAGCCTGTAGCTGTCCCACTGCTGGGCAAAGGCCTCTTCTCATGCAGAGAAGGAGCGAGCATTGATCGCCACGCTGGCTCACTGCGGGTTGGCGATTTCAGACCATTATTAAGTCCAGGTTTCCTCACGATGTTTTCCTTCACCGTATGTCAGTGGCGTCTTAGATTAACTAAGAAAGTACATATGACACTGAAAAAGTCATATTGGTACATGCCTGGGTTTGAACCTACAACCCGGTGCTTAAGAAGCGGGTCTGTAATCTCCGGGCCACCACGACATTTTTCTAGTGACCTTATTCAACGGTAATGAAATATCAGATAATTCCATAAAACAAACAAAAGCAGCAATAGAGCAGATTGTGTCACAAAATCAAATGCTGTTAGAGAAAGTTTTATCAATTTATTCAGCCATTGACGAACAAAAAACAAAAAGGCAGCGTTAAAATATTATGATTAAATAGATACAGATTCAAAAAGTAAGGAAACCTAGCTATAGTCCCCGTCACGAGAAGCTATAAATTTTGTAAATAAAGAACTGCTACAAAGTTACGTAGCGACAATTCAATCAACAACAAATAATCCCAAATTCAATCAACTCAAAGTTACATACGTGTAATACGAAACTAATGAGCAATTTCACTTAGTCGGGTTATATTTTAGCGATATAAAGCGCTATCGTCTAATGTTTTGTGGTACCGGAACGTGTCTGACTCATGGAACGTCAACATTTGGCCCGCCATTTTGAAGTAAGTTCACACTGACGCTGTCAATGCTGTCATTTGAGTTTTGAATGCGTTTCAGTTTGTTTATGTTGTTTTCGTAGATTATTATTTATTATTATATAAATAAAATAAAAACCATTATATAAAAATAAAAATCATTACAAAACTGTTTTTTTTTATTTGTTCCAAAGGTTGCGAACCCCTGAATGTGTGTTTACAAAATTTATAGCTTCTCGCGACGGGGACTATAGTCTATTTTAAATCCATGAACTACTGGAAACCATTTCTCTAATCCATTACGCTACCTCTTTTTTGTGTGTGAATAACACAATACGAACGTATGTGGGTGTAAACGAATTCGTGTGATCCCTCAAAACCGCATGATCTGTTACTAAAGTACGATTATTAATTCCAGTCAGTAAAATGACAAATGCAACTGTCACTGATACAAAAAAGGGTGACCCGCTACAATAGTGATGTTCGGCAATCAATAGACTTAGACATTTAGTCATGCTTTATTTTATTAGGTATCAGCGTTTTTTTATTGTAAATATTTAATACATACCGTATTAAATAATACGATTTTAGAAATATGGACCTTACCAGCATATTAAAATTTCTCACTACAACATTATTACAAAAGCTGGGAAAAAAATGTATTAAGAGATTCAGAGGAATTAACACTAGAAAGTCAGGAAAATACAAGTAATTTTATACGTTTTTATTCATTGCGGTTGCTATTGATTCCGACTCCGATTCTGAATCGGTATATTCAGAATCGGAATCAGTTACATTTATAATGAATGAATCCACATATTCATCTATGATGTCACATTTTGTCTTCAACTTTTATGGCATGGTTGATGCACTGTCTCCAATTTTCAGGCGTCACTTCCTACAAGCCTTCTTCAAATAATTTTTTTACGTCTTTTATTTTAAAAGTTTTATTGTTCCTGGCGACGTACCCCTTTGCTTGAGCCCAAACTAAATCTATTGGGTTGAGCTCACAGTGATAAGGGGGCAGACGCAGGATTGTGACACCGTATTCAGCGGCCAACTCTTCCACAGCATATCGTTCGTAATTAGATTTTTGTAATTTTACTATTTCTATTAATTGAGCCTTTATCATTGTAGGTTGATATTGAATTTGTTTTTCATCCAACCACTGAATAATATCAGCCTTCCGCCAGTTTGAAGTGGGGATACGCTCGACTTTTCTTGAATGGTACGGTGCGTTATCAAATACCAGCACCGCATACCGTTAACAAGTAAGAAATAAACAAGAAATTGCAGAGAACCCTAAACACTTCTGTCACCGTCGGAATTCGGGAGCAGAATGAAAAACAAAATGGCGTCCATAGCGTGACAAGTGATAACCATAGTGCTTCCAATAACCAAAAACAAATAATATAACAGTATTTTATGTAATATTTAATTACCTACCGTGTATGTCTTCTGTTTAATTACCGTAAATTACATATTTTTATTTATATAAAGGCAATTTGATATTGAATAAAAAAAATGTAATCTCGACTAACTTTTAATTGTAAAAACTTGATTCTACCACATCACTATTTATTTGGGACTAAAGACCTGCAACACTGGAAATGTCATTTTACTGACTGGAATTAATAATCTTACTTTAGTATAGATTATCCCCGCACGGAATTCAGACGGAATAAAAAATAAAAAAAAACTTTCTTTTTTGCAGTATGGGTAAGTAGTCGCATCTAAACTACCTTACCAAGTGGCCAAGTGCGAGTTGGGGTCGCGTACGAAGGGTTCCGTACCATAATCTATGAAAACAGCAAAAAAACACGTTTGTTGTATGGGAGCCCCCTTAAATAATTTATTTTATTCTGTTTTTTAGTTTTTGTTATAGCGGCAAGAGAAATACATCATCTGTGAAAATTTCAACTATCTAACTATCACGGTTCATGAGACACAGCCTAATGATAGACGGACGGACGGACAGACAGCGGAGTCTTAGTAATAAGGTCCCGTTTTACCCTTTGGGCACGGAAACAGAAAAAGAAAAAAACTTTTTTTTTCGATTGAGCATTTCTATATCACGCATAATATAAATGAACGAAAGCACGGTGACACAGCTGGCGCGCTATCTGGATATCTAACGCTATCAGGACAAGCTCGATATCGCTCTGTGCAGTCAGTTAATTCGGGACGCTAAAATAGCTCTGGCTAAGGACACAATGTTTTCTTTTTGATTTCTTTTTGTTGAATCTGCAATGTCCCTTGTTCGGTTAATCTGTCACCCGTAGATCACGAGGTTTGAAGGAATTACACGGATTTAGATACAACCTGTATTTATAAAAAAACTAGCTTTTGCCCGCAACTTCACTTGCGTGAAATTTGGAACCCGTTAAGTGACGATTTTCCATACAAACTTTCATCCCCTATTTAACTCCCTTAGGGGTTGAATTTCGAAAAACCCTTCCTTATTCCTTGTTTACATTATAAGCGGAACCTCTGTCCAAAATTTCAGCTTTCTAGGTCCAAGGGTTTGGGCTGGACGTTGATGAGTCAGTCAGTCAGTCAGGACTTTTCTTTTTATTTATACCTATACATAGATAGAAGATAGTGCAGAGGGTAAGTACCTACTACATAATAAAATATACACATATATGTGGACATATATAAAAAGTAGTGAAGAGGGTATTAGAAAAAGACCTTACAATCGAAGGGAAATTGAAAGCACAGCCAAAAATATCTTTACTTCGCTCCAAACGCAACCCCACGTCAAGGGTCCTCTAGGGGAGACGAAATTAAGTACAACGACAGATATAAATCACTAACCCAGGACCGCAAAATGTGCATGCATCATGAAAACTGGGTATTATCTATAGAGATGAAGCTAGAGGGTTTGTATTAAGCGCTTTATGAAAGAAAGAAGTTGCAAAATATGGATAAATGTAATTTAAACACGAGCTAAAGTTAGTACGTAATGTTTACTGTTCTCTCTTAACTATCCTAAATCATAGCACTGTATTTACTGAAGTTGTTAAAGATATCCTTTTTTAAAGGGTAACCATGCAGTTTCTTGCCGGCTCTTCTCCGTAGGAAACGACTAATTGGAACCGTGCACCTAAATTCGACTTTTCATAAGCGCCTGTATTAAAGTCCCCGTCGCGAGAAGCTATAAATTTTGTAAACACACATTCAGGGGTTCGCAACCTTTGGAACAAATAAAAAAAAACAGTTTTGTAATGATTTTTATTTTTATATAATGGTTTTTATTTTATTTATATAATAATAAATAATAATCTACGAAAACAACACAAACAAAATGAAACGCATTCAAAACTCAAATGACAGCATTGACAGCGTCAGTGTGAACTTACTTCAAAATGGCGGGCCAAATGTTGACGTTCCATGAGTCAGACACGTTCCGGTACCACAAAACACTAGACGATAGCGCTTTATATCGCTAAAATATAACCCGACTAAGTGAAATTGCTCGTTAGTTTCGTATTACACGTATGTAACTTTGAGTTGATTGAATTTGGGATTATTTGTTGTTGATTGAATTGTCGCTACGTAACTTTGTAGAAGTTCTTTATTTACAAAATTTATAGCTTCTCGTGACGGGGACTTTATGTGATTTTTTTTGTTTTATTTGATTTCCTTTTATAAATAGAAAACAAAATATTGGATAGTCTAATAAGCAGGTAACTAGACAACATGGGATAAGGATGAATAGAGGCCGAATCATATTAACTAGCACAAATTCGCAAAACGCTGCATGATTTTGGACCACGGAATAGAAAAAAACCAGTGCAAGTGTCGCACTTGTGTCACAATTTTGCGGAGGTCCGCAACACTGCACGGGATTAGGTACTTGATGTGACACCACGTCTCGAACTCCCACACATTACAAAAAAAAGTTAATCAAAAAATCAAAAAACCCGCCTGCATAAAAAGCGAACTAAAAAGATGTAAACAAGACGTACTTCTAATCATAACATACATAAAATAACGTCAAACTTACGTAGGTTTTAAAAAAATCATGCTATCAACTCGTCACATGCAGTCGGAGGCTAGGCAGTCAGTTTGTGAATTACATTAGTCTTAGGAAGCTGTATGTGCACGCCGCCAATACAGACATATTTTTTCCTTATTAGCAAGCCAGTAGTACAAAAATCTGTTTAAATTTAGGGGGTCGCAGCGGATCTCACGGCGTACTCAAAGCATTCTTAACTAACCGCTGGCGGACCCCACGGCCTTCTGATACACCAGCGTCCAGAAAAAATTGCTTAACTTGCACGCCTTTTGAGTTTGAAGTCATACATGAAAGCATTATTAATATATAGGGTGACTGGTAATTAGTTACCGATACTTTAATACATGATTGTACTCATGGTAACAAACAACTTTCCCAAAGAAACATTATTTTTATTAAAAAAATCATTTAAAAATTTATTATTAAACCGTTACGGAATGGACACGGCTCGTACAATGTTTTTTTTTGTTATTTAAATAATGTTTCTTTGGGAAAGTTGTTTGTTACCATGAGTACAATCATGTGTTAAAGTATCGGTCACTAATTACCAGTCAGCCTATATAAAACGCGATTACGAATATATCCTCGCAGAAAATGTAAACGTTTGATAACATCACATTTTGCTCAGTAACTACTTTTTCTGTCAAACAAAGGTGCGAATCATAAAACAAATAGCCTAAAATTATATTACACGAGACAATAGAAACAGTTAATTGTATTCACAATTTATTACACTTTTTAATTGAACAATTTAATGTAGGTAACAAAGTTTTGATTACATTTTATAACGGCCAGTACATTTGTAAAGATAAAATTTGAACAATACCACAATTGTTTTATTTTTTGATACAGACAAACTGAATGTAGGTGTTTGAATTAAATGGAAGAGAATAAAGATTAATTGGTGATTTAACAAACAAATTATTTTAATATGTCCACACAATACATTCTGTAATTTTTTAATTTAATTGTATACTTGTATAAACTAATGCATTTTTCCCATGGGGGTAAGCAGAAACAGTAGAACGCTACATGCTACAATCCTTACATACTCCTTTCGCTTCATCCACGTTCATACACTTTGTCTTACACGCACGCCTGTGGAGAGTACTACGCGCCTTTCCTTTTTGAAGAACGTCACCAATAACATCAATGTATGTCTTTCTAGGACGTCTACGGGCGTTTCTACTGTTATGCGCCTTATAATCCATCCATACTTTTGTTAATCGCCGTTTACTCATTAATTTACATAATACTAGAGGTCGCTCTCGATCTCGTGCGCGTGGATGTCGTTTATCGCGTATTCCGTATTTTTCGGGATAAAAGTAGCCAATGTCTTTCTCTAAGTTCCAGACTATCTCTATATCAAGTTTCATCAAAATCGGTTTAGCGATTTAGACGTGAAAGCATCACAGACAGACAGAGTTACATTCGCATTTATAATATTAAGGCACTTATAATATTAAGGATTATGTGTATAATTTATTAATTTGCTGTTATAATTCTTTTTCAGACTAAAAACGGCACACAGATATAAGAATTTAATTACCCGACAACCTTATTTAAAAATTAAATACTGCATTTAACTGGAAGTTACAGACGACCCAAAGCAAAAAAAAAACAGTACCTTGTCCCCCACAAACCGTCTAAAGACAGAGAAAACAAAAGGAAGATAACTCTATTTCGAGCAATAAAATGAAACCCGTCTCGAGCAAATTTTCTTCGAACAAGCCAAGAAATTAATTAAGGGACATTGGAGTAATAACTATCCAGCTAAACAATTAGTCGTGGACTTTTACGGATGAGTCTGAATAAATTAAGTATATTTGCAAAGTTTTATAAAGTTTGTTGTTGTTAAATTGTTGAACAATTCCGTTGCAGGCCTTTTTAACAGTCTGTTTTAAGGCAGGTGAAAGTTAGAGTACATTGTGTTGTACAGTCATTGACGTAGAAATACACGCACCAAGGGTTTAGTTCAAAAATTCACGATAAAAACTGTGCTCAGTATGCATACACCACGAGACCGACTATGCATGCCATGTAGATTTAGAAACACCAAAAAAGTAATTTAAGATTAGTTACGGTTTACTCACGTGCATTTTCCGGGATTGCCCGACTAGTTTCGGACCCAAACGGAGCCAGGGGGCCTAGGTACTCCCTAAGTCCGTCAACGAAGTTAGTCACCCTTCCGAAAGTAGCCCGAAACGCAGAACAAAACAAGTGTCAAGTCCAACTTTTCGGACGGGCAAAAACACATCGGTAGTAGGGACAACTGTCAAATCGTGTTGTCATTCATTCTTAGTTCGGGCGCCGAAATAATCGTATATCCGTAGGTGATAGGGAGTAGGAAACGCTTGTAACTAAGGCCGAAACCACGGATTTCATGCTTAGGGAGTAGAACCCTTAGTCGTACAGTTCGATTCACGAACTTAGCGCGTGTTAACTCATGATTAAGGGCTCCGTTTGGGTCCGAAACTAGTCGGGCAATCCCGGAAAATGCACGTGAATAAACCGTAACTAATCGTAAAGTAATTTAAATTCTATGTCGTCATTATAATGCCTAATTTAGCTTACCACCATTTTTACAATATGAAGATGACCATGTGACTGCACATTGGTGTAAATTACTTTTTCGCTTTTTATTCTAGTCTACATTCAGTTCGGATATTTTTGAGCGCAGACACGAGTTTCATGTGTTTCTACGTCAACGTGTACACAGGTAAATATCAAGCTGCACATTTCCAGTATAAGCTGAGTTCTCATTGTACTGAAAGTCTGTACAATGCGAGATCACATCACACTGGAATTCCATAGCTTGATATGATGTAGCTGTCTGTATAATGTATCTTTAATGTTGGTAATATTAATGGTAATAAATAATCTTTGTTTTCAATCAACGTGTCAACATATTTGGGCACTCAATTAGTACAAGTTTTTATGGGTTTTATGGGTTAATAATTATGATAATGTGTGTTGTGACGTGTAAAGCCTAATTAGTATACAAAATTACATATCATACTCATTGAGTTTTCATTATACAGGATTACTTCGAATTTACTGGCGAAACTTCACAGGGTTACCAGGTATCATTACTAGAACGCATTCAAATAAAAATGATCAACTTTAGCAGTTAATTACATAACAAGATATCTAATGCAGTAGCAAAGAGCGCGCACGTAGTAGGTATCTTAGTATCAAACTAACATAAGTTGAGAAATTTCAATTTGAATACCTACTGATATTTTCTTTAAACGATACCTAATAACCCTGTAAAGTTTCGCCAGTTAATTTGATATTTAGCCAGTTTGTTATTAAAATAAACACATATTCTATTCTCAAATATTCAGATTGCTCACACCTTCCAGTACTTTATAATATATATACTTCGGAGCAAATAAATCGAGCCACTTCTACTTTTCACGTATAATTGTTATTATTTTTGGTACCTATTATGGAACGGATCAATTCGAAACATATATCGCCTAAAAGGTTATTTGATAACCTTTACAATGAGGGTAGTTTTTTTGTCAACTAACCAAAACTAATAACCAGGACACGTGAAAAAAGGAGTGGCTTGATTTATTTGCTCCCAAGTGTAGATTCAGAATACTCACACCGCATTCAAGAGCGAAACTCTCAAAATAAGTCATACAAATGAAGCCAAGAAATGACAATTGTAAGCCCATCACCCATTCTTCTTTTATTCTCAAACTTTCACTCCACATTCTAAGCACTCTGAATAAATCAAACCAAAGTGTAATATCGTTGACAATGGGTCATTCGGGCCGATGGCGCTGGCGTGTCGTGTCGCCTGTCACACAAAGCGGACATAACGAGGGCAGGCCGGAAGCGGCTCGCTGGCGCCCATGCAGCATCCGCCGCGAGAGGGCGCCACCGGCAATATTTCCGTTTCGAGTCTGAAGTGAACTGACGTGAGTTAGTGAAGGTTTCTCGATGTAAGTTTATTTATTGGGAATATGAATAGGTAAAATGTAATACGGTGTAGGTTGTGGGGCTGTGGCCATTTATAGATAAAGACATAATCCGTTTGCTGTTGCGCGGTCGGGTAAAAATTGTGGAAATTATTAAAAGCCAGATACAGTTGAACGAAGAGATAAGTATTCAGGCAATTACATTCGTAGTTTAACAGGGTAATGTGTGTGTTGAGTGGCCAAGTTTTTGCCATCATTTGTCTGGGTGAGACATTCATATAAAAAGCTACCCACATTATTACAATGTCATTTTTTTTTTAATTCCTTTCCCCTCACTAAGATTTCTCTTTTATCGTGGGTGCGTTTACAGACACAAATCTCACATACTTAAACGCCCAGACCCGAAACAACCATCTGTAAGCCATACAAATTTTTGTTCCGTGTGGGAATCGAACCCACGACCCGTTGCGCAGAAGCCAATCGTTTAGCCACTGCACCAAACGTGTCGTCAAATTGTCTGCGTAGTGCATTGATATCTGTTGTTTGCCTGTATATTTAACTCTTTTGTTGACTGTACTAAAATTATATTGTGACCAGTAATTATAATATTTCAAAAAATGAATACTTGCAATAGTACATCTTACACATTATTCGTTATGTGCAATTTAATTATCATTAGGGTAAAGGTATGTACGGACTGCGCGTTCCTGTGTACGCGTAGTCGGTTACGCGCGCACAGGAACGCATAGTAATAGTATGGAGGTGCCTGTCTTAAGCCTTATACGGACTAAGCGTTCCTGCGTGCGCGTAACCGACCACGCGTACCAATGTACACGCTGTCCGTACACACCTTAATAAATCTATAAAACATAGTACCCACAGGTCACTTCGACATGTACCCACCTACAAAACACTCACTTTCTTTACGTAATAAATATAGAAACTCTGTTAAAGCATATTTCTCAAACAAAAATAACGCAAACTTGAAACATCTCGAAAATCGCAACATCAATTTATATTTTGAGAAGTACAACGTATTCCAAGTCAGTTTTACTGCCAAAAAACTTCAAGAGATAAGTTCATTTTTATCGTTTTCTGTTCTGTCAAGTTATTATTCCGTGTGATGATTTATATTGCAAGCGTTATTTTATCGGAGTTTAAAAATAAAGGTATAGGTATTTTGTCACACCTTATTTTATTATTTTTTGCATTATTTGGGTAGAAGTAAGAAAAGAGAGATACAGGAATGTAATTTGAGATGGAGCAAGAAGGGCAGCTATCTTAACCATTGTAGCTACAATAAAACGTTCTCAGGAGACCACCCTTAACTTTTAAAATAACTAGTAGCTGCATTCACAGATTTTGAAAAAAAAAACACAGGCAGCGAGAAAAACGAGTTTTCAAAAAAAAAAAAAAACTTTCTAATCAATCCTATTTCCCATAAGGATCAAAAACTTTTCCGGAATAATTAAGGTTGGAGTACTAAAAATGTCAGAAATTGCAAAAAAACTTAATTGAGATGGGGTAGTAACAAGGGCAGCTACCTTAATCATTGTGGCTACAGGAAACGCTTTCCTGTAGCTAAAATGATTAAGGTACCCATCATGCCCCATTTCAAATTACCACTCTGTATTTCCATGAACTATCTGCAAAAAATCAGAGTACACAGCTTTGATTGTTTATTTTTCATCTACAGGATATGCTTATAATTTTTGCTTCCCCTTTCTGATAGGCTGATCAATAATTTAATCTGTCGTCAAATCTCATGTCAACAAATGTGATTGGTCAATCAAAATTGTAACAACCAATCATAGCACGTGACATGAGATTTTGGAGCTTCTTTCTCCTAACCTTTTCCCACCTACACACATCAAAAAAAGTTTGCGATCACTTTGAAAAATCGAAATCTTTTTTGTTACGGTGGATTATATTATGATTTCTTCTTCTTTTTAGATTCTTAAAACTGGGTATTTCTATTTAAAGAAAACACACAACAAAGAATTTTTCTTGATAAAGTTCAATTTAAAAAATTATATCAGCGCTAGTGATCACAAACTTTTTTTTATGTGTGTATGTTGGGGTCAGCTTCCAGTCTAACCAGATGCGGCTGAATATCAGTATTTTACATGAAGCGACTGCTATCAGACCTCCGCAGCACAGTTACTGGGCAATACCGATATTCTATGGTTAGACTGGTTGTCAGACTTTCGAGCTTCCGACTACCCATAACGACTGTCATAGGTATTCGTATGATACCCGGAACCGACGGTTTAACTTGCTCTCCGAGGCACGGAGGGGTTTCGATGTGCAACGAACGGTCACCCATCCACGGACTGACCGTGCCAAGCGAAGCTTAACCTTGGAAATCAAATGATCCGTGTGGTTGTTAATTAGCCACGAGCTCCTCTGAGATTTAACAGCCGATTCGTTGATTTTTGTTTTATATAAATTGGAGGTTAGACACTGTTTTTACTACAGAAGCTGTTACTA
This sequence comes from Amphipyra tragopoginis, assembly GCA_905220435.1. Classification (NCBI taxonomy): domain Eukaryota; kingdom Metazoa; phylum Arthropoda; class Insecta; order Lepidoptera; family Noctuidae; genus Amphipyra; species Amphipyra tragopoginis. The sequence continues at coordinate 24,374,501 of HG991995.1, read as the reverse complement.
ACTTAATAAATAAGACACAATAAGAAATAAAATAAAGACGTGTGAACTAGCATCATTTTTACACACGTTGTAGACAATGCTACATTTTTCCAATATAAGCTGACCTCTATTTGTACGGAAAGCATATACAATGCGAGATCAGATCATAATGGAAAATATAGCTTGATATGAAATCGTGCGTACAACATTTTCATTCATTTATTCAATCACCAAATGACTCGGAGATATGTTTCTTTTTTATTATTTCCTGCCTGAACTAAATGTTATTCCGCTCTATGATTTATGGTGCCATTTTACGAGCTTACGAGTTTATTAGTTTGAATGTCACGTTATTTCTAACAATATTAAATTTTTTTTTTTGTTTGAGGATTTCTTACGGTACCTACGGATTCATTTATTTGTGTCGTTATTGCCCGTGACATCTCAACGGTCCTATCTGAAAACATGCGTTGCAGCATTTTATTGTTTTTAAACGTCGCAGCCATTATACTGAGTTAGGAGTCTTTTTGGCCTTGAAGTTTTTGTCTGCTGTGGAACTCAAATTTTAGATTTTTTTTCTTTCTTTGTTTCTTTCTTTCTTTTCAAATTTCAAAACTCATTTATTCAAAATAGACTAGAATTACTTAGTTCTTTTTGAACGTCAAAATTAGGTACATAAAAGACAGCCCCAAAAAGCGCCCTCCCTTCTCCTTATTTAGGATCTTTCTCCTGTGGATTACTATATCGGTGAAACCAGTTTCGAAATCGGTCTACTAGTTTCCGAGATACAACAACGAGTTACAACATACAAACAAACTCACTTTCTATAAAGCATTATAAACCTCAACCACAACGGTATATAACCCTAAACTGGTAATATATATCTCACCGAGACCTAATAAACACAAATATTACGTAGGCGAGTATCAAATAGTTGGCAATGTCAAAATAATCCGGTTCGAGAAAACATATTCATGTCAATGTCTGCCAACGGAAATAGAAATGTGGGCCGTCGCTGTGGAAATAGGTGCAATTCTAAAAATATACGCTTTCACGGAGAGCCAAGTATTGACTAAGTACACAGTGAAGGGTTAAAAAATGTATTCAATTAACTTGTCAGTTGCATAGTCTACATCATAACTAGTGACAAGAGTGTTTTACGAATGTAAACTTGTTTTTTTTATTAATATTGACAGAATAGACAACACTAAATAAATACTAGTATCATTATAATTGGCAAATATTATTAAATTCAACGTTTAAAAAAGTCATCAACTTTTGCTATTGACTGTACACATATTTTAATGGCGTTTTTTGTTGATAGGAAAATGCAAAACCGAGAATGACACTTTTTTTATCGAAGTAACACCGTGCTTGGCTATTGTAGCTTTAATTTAATTCACCCGTTTTCGCTAAAAATCAATAATAATCCCCGAAAATTGGTATTTTTAAAGTATGGATCAGTAAGTAAAGGAAACCCACACACATACATTAACCCTGAAAACATAAAAATTCTTTTTATGACAATAATGTAAAAGGAGGAATATTGCAGACTTGGCAGCCAATCTTTGATTGCTTTTTTCTCTAAAAAGGCAAATTAGGACTATCCTGGGTTTTTTGCCTAAACCGTTTAATTTTTTTTGCATGTACTGTAATTGCATTGTCAAGTTCCCAGCTTCCTTCACTAAATTACGCACATAAATCAACAACAAAGTACAGAAATGATTGGCTTTGTTACTAAGACCGCGTCGGCTGACTTGTTGCAGCTACATAACATAGAATATAAAAATATTAAGACAAATGAGACTATAAGAGCTCAAACAAACCACGTTTTTTTCAGGCGCTGTCGACGCGCGTTTCGCTATCGCGCGTTGTCGGCGCTGCTAAACTTGAAATAGGCAGATTACTTGCGATTGCATCACTGCAAACTCACAAGAAACGCGCTACAGACGCGCGTGAGCAACTCTCCTTGCAAAGTAAAACGCGTGTAGCACGCGCGCGAAGAAGCGTGTATTGCACTACAGACGCGCGTGTCGGCAAGTAACCGATTAAAACGCGCTGTACGTATGTGTTTGCAGCTAAACAGACGCGTCTGTATCGATGTAACTCCGCGCTACGAGCACGTTGACAGCTCGCGAAAAAATCGTCGTCTGCATACTACAATTTTAGGAACGTGTGAATAGGTAAATTGGTTGCGAAAACATCGCGTTTGCAGCACGTTATAGTTGCGTGCGACGCGCGTCGACAGCGCCGGAAAAAAACGTGGTGTGGAAGAGCCCTAAAATTTATCAAAAGATGACAGTCACAATAGGGTTATCACTTATTACTTACTTGAATGATATTGGGTGCTTAATTCAAATTGACAATACTAAAAACAGCCATTACCTGTAAAGAAAAGAAACATATTTCATTAGTATTAATATATTGTTTTAAAGTAATCACCTAATTATACAGTGTTGTAAGTTTTTTTTGAGTATTATTTCACAATATTTCACAACACGTCTCGCACTCGCTTGACTCTGGAGGGTTGATTCTCTATAATATTTGAGAAAAACACGCAAGAAACGCGACCAAGTTACAATTTAACAACGTGACTGATTAGCCACTTTAAATCCGAAAACAATTAACTCTGTTCATAATTCTTTACAACTTTCAAGCTATGTCTACACCAGTGCGCTTTCATGTTCATCTTGCGTCTTCGTCTGAAGCATGCGTGACGCGCCATAGCGCATGTCTTAATACTAGTTCGACAAAAGCGCACACCCCTAGCGCACGCTCATCCATCTATTGTATGACGACTGATGACTGACCGAGGCGCACCGGTGTAGACGATAAGCTGCATGCGTCTTATGGCAATCAATATTGCATGCGCTTAACACAAGAGGAATTGAAAGTTGAAAGCGCAAGATGAACATGAAAACGCACTGGTGTAGACATACCATTAAATGGGACAAAGAAAAAATTCGTGAAAAAAAAAACAGCTGTTCCATACCAAATAAATCAGTGTTGCTTAACAAAATAGATACTTGCAGTTTTGTTGTGAACAGACGTGTCGAACATTTATTAAAATAAATAAATAATTACTTGCTGAATCGTGACCTAGTTTCACCAAATAGCCGGTAGCAAACTGTGTCATACGTAAGCATAACATGTGTGAATCGTTTGTGTGAAAATGTGTATATGTGATTAACAAGTAAATTACTTGTATCACAATGGCAACCAGTCCCTTCAGCAGGGGTGGCAGATGTGCTCGGAGCCCGCCTCCTACACCTGTGCCCGCACCCGCACCTGCACCTGCACCTGAGCCCGCACCCGCACCTCACCCTCAACCACCCAGCCAAAGAGAAGATGTATTGGAAGTTATATCTACGCCGGAAATCCAGAACTGGATGTCGTCCATTGAGCAGTGCCTAAATGAAGTGTGCTCAATTACATCAGAGGGCAAATTAAACATGGAGCAAAAACTGCGTATAAGTGCCCTTTGCAGAAAAGTTAGTCACGGCACATCACAGATGGCCGTTCAGTACCAGTCCCTTAAGATGAGAGCCGTCCACGCCCACTCCACCGTCCAAACACTCGAAGACCAAATTGATCTGTCGCAGCAACTGCAAGACCTTAAGCTGTCAATTGGAGCTTCAGTGAAACCGGTAACGGGAACTTCATTTGCTGAAATGGTCAAAAAGGGTACCAACAATTATATACAGCCGATAAATCTAAGCTCAGTGGCCATATACCCTAACGACAAACTGAAGTCGAGTGAGGACACAAAAACACTTGTCCAAAAAATTATCTGCCCCGAACAAATGAAACTTCACGTAAGAGGACTACGTAAGACGAAAAATGGAGGGGTCATTATCAGCACTGAAACAAAGGACGATATTGAGAAGGTGAAAATATCGATGCAGCAATCAAATTCAGGCCTTACAGTAGACGAACCTCCAAAAAGGAAACCTAGAGTAGTAGTTATCGGAGTGCCCTCATCCATGCAAGAAAAGGAAGTTTTTACTTGTTTGTTCCACCAGAATCTAGCAGAAACCCTTCAGGATTGCAGCCTCGAGACCTTTTTGACCTCGATTAGGTTAAGCCATAAATCGGGTAAGAAGGACGCTGAGACCTGTAATTATATAATAGAGGTATCTGCAGATATACGTAAAGCCCTGATAACGAAAGACAGAGTGTTTGTGAATTGGTCGTCATGCCCTGTGAGAGACTTTACTCTAGTCACACGCTGTTATAAGTGCCAGCAGTACGGACATGCGGCCAAATCATGTCGGGAGACTACTTTTACCTGTGGCCACTGTGGTGATCAGGGTCACTCCATTAAAGAATGCACAAAGAAGGCTGAGGAACCAAAATGTGCTACTTGCTTCCACTTCAAAAAGCCGAGCAATCACAAGACAAGTGCTTCTGACTGCCCAGCGAAAATAATGGCTGAAAAAAGGTACATAAATTCAGTTGATTATGGAGGCGCCTAAGAGCGCCGTTAATTACGTATTTTTTAGTCCTTGTTATTGTTTTTTATAATTATGATTAATAATTTAATTAATGACATAGATAATTTCTCTGTATCTGAATCCTACGTTTGTGACGTTGAACACTGTAAACAATATCTCTCCTCCCACACTAGTCCACTAACCATACTCACCCAAAACATTCGCAGTATTTTTAAAAATTTCGACAATTTCAGCATTTTTCTACAACGTCTACAAATAAACTGTGACGTTATTGTACTAACCGAATGTTGGCTTTCCAAACAATATAACATACCACTAATTCCGGGATATAATATGTATCAAAGTAACATAAACTACAATCAGAACGATGGGGTGATAGTTTATGCAAGAAATCATCTCAATGTGTCTGTCGAGGAACCAGATATGCACGATTGTAACAGATTGTTAATTAAAATTGGGTTAGAATTAGCGATACTTGCCTTATATCGACCCCCCTCTTTTAGAAATATAAACAATTTTACTGACTCTCTAAACAACACCTTGCAGAACCTGTCATCTTTCAAAAATACTATTTTAATTGGAGATATTAATATCAATATTCTTCCAGAAAGTGCTGACGCAACTGCTGAGGAATACCTTAACCTATGCGCCTTCCATGGTTTGCTTCCTGCTCACACGCTTCCTACACATCAAAGTGGTTCCTGTTTGGACCATATTATGCTCAAATCAAATTTCCCTGCACTTGCCCTTGTAATTAACTCAACAATAACCGATCACAACGCTACCCTACTTATTTTAAATTGTAAATTACCTAAAGTAGACACACGCACAATTTCTAGTTTAATTGTAAATAAACTTGAAGAGGACTTACGCAATATCGACTTTGACCCAGTCTACGATTCCGCTGATCCGCAGTTTTGTATGTTGTACCTAATCAAAAATGTACAACATGCAATTCAGAAGAACACGGTCATGTCTCGGCGAAATAACAAAAACTACAACATAAAACCATGGATCACGCCAGGACTCATTCGCTGTATGAAAAATAGAGATAAACTGCATATGAAAGCTAAATCTAATCCAGATAATTTAATTTTGCAACTGTCCTATAAACGATACCGTAACTTCTGTAATAATCTTCTAAAAAAAGTAAAAAGCAACTACGATAAAATTGCACTAGAAAAAGCTGGTACAAATAGTAAAAAAATCTGGAATTTTATTAAAAGTGTAACGTATAACTCGAAACGAAATCAGTCATCTTCAGGTTTATTACAAGCACACTCATCACAGTTAGCATCTGCCAACATTGCGAATAATTTCTTCGTTAATGTTGGTAAATGTTTGGCTGAAAAAGTTCAAGGCCGATCACAATATCTAACAAGCACACCATTTACGTGTAGTACTATTTTATCATCCTTTGTGTTGCAAGACACTGACGAGACTGAGATAGAAACGATAATTATGAGTTTGAAGGACGACTGTGCAGCTGGCTGGGATAACATACCAAATAAAATTATTAAACAGTTCAGGCACATTTTGGGACCACCACTAACTTATATTTTCCAAAAATGTTTATCCACAGGTCTTTTTCCCGAGTGCCTTAAAAAAGCTGTTGTTGTCCCTGTTTACAAATCAGGCAGTAAAGATCAAGTGACAAATTATAGACCTATTTCCTTGCTGCCTAGTATGTCTAAAATATTAGAAAAAATTATGAATTTAGGCTTTACAAATACTTGGAGGATAAATCAATTTTATCTAAAAGGCAGTTTGGATTTAGGCCTAAAATGTCAACAGACGATGCTGTGCACCATCTGACTGACTATCTAGCACAAGAACTTGATAATGGTAACCACACAGTAGGAATCTTCCTGGACCTCGCCAAAGCTTTTGATACAGTTTCTATTCCCATTCTGTTGCACAAGCTTGAAGCCATAGGCATCAGAGGTACCCAGCTGAAATTATTTAAAAGCTACCTAGAAGACCGTACCCAATGTGTAAGGATTGAAAATGTTCTCAGCGATACTAAAAAAACCACGTCCTTCGGAGTTCCCCAAGGAAGTATTTTAGGGCCTACACTATTTTTGGTATACATAAACGATCTTTGTAACCTAAATCTAGATCACGGCCAAATTATTTCTTATGCTGACGACACTGCCCTTCTGTTTTCGGCTGACTCAGAAAAAAATGTCTACAAGTTTGCGCAACATGGATTCAATATTGTTAATAAATGGCTTCAACATAATTCATTAACACTAAATGCAGACAAGACAAATTACATTAAGTTTTCGATGCGCAAGCAAACACCAACAAGCACTACCACAACATTACATGCTCATTATTGCACAATTCCTACAGATAACCAATGTATTTGTCCCAATATTAAAATGACTAATACAACAAAATACCTTGGTGTTATAATAGATGAAACTCTTTCGTTCAAACAACATATACAAGCTTTAAATAATAGAATTCGCAAGTTAATATTTGTTTTTAAAAAATTACGCTATATTGCTGACCCAAAAATCGTTAGACAAGTTTACTTTGCTCTATGTCAATCAATATTAACTTACTGCATTACCACATGGGGTGGAGCGGGTAAAACAATCTTACTAACCATCGAGAGAGCTCAAAGGGCGATTCTCAAAGTGTCTACTTTCCGCCCTTTCCTTTTTCCTACAAACCTCCTTTACAAATCTTGTGAAGTATTAACAGTTCGACAGCTATTTATAATGGGCATTGTATTAAAACAACACACAGCTCTACCCTACAGCACTGCTTATACTAATAAAAGACGTAAAGATATAGTTTGTCCACAAAATACAACAAAACATGCTTTTGTATCCAAATTTTACCTGTACCTCGGTCCTCTTCTCTATAATAGGCTAAACTCGAAAGCAAACATTTATCCCCTGAACTACACAAATTGTAAGAGAATTCTCAAGGATGCTCTTCAAAGTATGTCTTACGAAGATACAGAGAATTTATTAACTGTGTTAAAGTAAATATATGTACAACTTTCACCTAGGTTAAGTATTCATCAAATTTAGAAATTAAGAGTTAAGCTACTCAACATATAATTAGTGATCTATTGTCAAACTGCTAGTTATTTATTTTATAAGTCTATTTAAGCTCTTCTCGCCTGAAACACAGGATTACCTAGTTCAGGCACGTAAGTCTTAGGAACATAATTTACATTTAAGCAAAAGTGTACGAATTTTTATGCCCTGTAATTTTTTGAATAAAATATTATTATTATTATATTAAAATGTATGAAACAGCTGACTTTTTCTCACGAAATCAGAGTTTGTCCCGTTGGAAATGTTGTACAGAATAATAATCAGAGTTCATCGTTTTCCGATTTAAGGTCACAGCTCATTAGAGCATTGCCTCGCCTCGTGCAGTTAGTATTCTTTATAATTATGAACTTGTATGGATATGCGCTCACTACATCAACTCCGTAGCGTCACCGCATCGCCTCGGGCGTATGCCGTCCACGCGCGGACGACGAGTTGACGACTCGGTGACAACTCGCTGCTTGCATGCTTGCCTTATACGTTCATGTTAGGAGATGTGGTTTCCGCACTTAGTCCTTTAAGTGGACCATTGTACGTGGGCCATGGCGGCCATCATTCCAATCAGCCCACCTCCTTCCAGAAACAGATTAGGGCTCTCAGTCCGCATGATTGCCTTGCGTTGCTGCGCATTGCCAACGCCCAAGTCTCGAGTGAACCGCGTGCTGCCATCGAGTGGACTCGTACGACAACTCCTCTGGTTGCCCACGCGACGTTTACTGGTGATGACGCGGCGCCCACCCGTGAACCACCTGCTGACAACGAGTGGACGCCGAGCGGCGAGGCAATGCAGGTCGGGTGGCTGTAATGAGCCAACTTTTAAAGTGACCAACCTATCATGCTGTATATTTTCATATAATGGTGGTGCTGCTTGCAAAGTCCGTTTGACAATAATATTATCGTTAAAATCAGTATAATTATGTAATACTGTATTTTACCAATTGCACAAGGGGGTGATAATGCGGTCGTGTTATTTGCATGTTAAGTTTTGATGTGTTACAGTGAATAAGGGGCCTTCTCCACGAGCGTGAGAATCGCGGCGATATTATCGTCGTGCCACGTATTTCTATATACTCTCTTAGAACGTGTCTACACACGGCGATTTTATCGCGGCAATAGTTAGTATTGAATTTGATGGCACGGCGAGGATATCGCCGCGATTCACTCGCTCGTAGAGATGGCGGCTAAGGCTCTATGTAACAAAACGTTACACAATGTTCAAAGAAGTTTCAAAATCCGCCCAACAATTTTAGAGATTACATCCCACCTGTATCAAAACAGATTATTTCTTTATAATATCAGCGTTGATATAGGTAGGTACACAAATAACAAATTAAAATGTCACCGTGACAATCTGTTTCGAGGAAAATAGATATTTTATACTAGAAATCGAGGTTAATGCACTTCGGGTGTATAAAAGCTGACAGGTATTTAAATCTGTAGTATTATTCAAGGCAAAGCTGCTATAGCCTAGCGGTTGAACGCTTGCTTTTTATGCAAGAGGGTCCTAGTACGCTCCCCGGGTTACCCTTGTTTCATCGAAAAAAAATTGCCAAATTTTCACTTTTCGTAATTTCATTTGCCAAATTACTTCTTAGCAAATAAATTGTAACGCAAACCTAATGTTTGGCAAGTGAATGTTTAAACAATAACTTGCTTACCAACTAGTACTTTTACCAATTTTAATGTAGTCAAATATTTCAGTTGGTATAACATATTTTACGAAAAATAATAAATATGTTTTTAGCACTCGCCGCCCGCCGTCGCGGCACGCTCGCTTCGCTCGCTCGGCTCGTGCGTTGTGTGGTCACAGTACTAACCTAACCTAGCTGTTTCGATTTAAAAAAGATATGAGCGTGTTACAATAATTTGACTTAATGTTTATTGTCTAAAGATTGTTTGCTGTAATAAATCATTTGATTAAATACCAAATGTCGTAATGATATAATCCTTGATAATATTCTGCCGAGTAAAAATTTGACCAAATGAAAATGTGCGTACTAAAATCATTCTAAAATGCTGCATTGGTATAAAAAGTTTGCTAAAATGCGTTTGGGTAATGAAATTTGGCCAAAATAATTTTGGCAAAACGGCAGGCTCCCACGCTCCCCAACTCCAGCTCGCACCCCTGAATTTTAGGATTCATGCGGATCATAATTTGACTATCACTTGGATTAACGGTGAAAGAAAGCATCGTGAGGAAACCTGCGCATTTGGGAGGGTTCCATAAAGTTCCCAATGGTGAGTGTAATCCGCCAAACCGCAATAGGCCAGCGTGGTGGCCTAAGCCCTTAGAGCTCAAACACACCACGTTTTTTTCAGGCGCCGTCGACGCGCGTTTTGCTATCGCGCGTTGTCGGCGCTGCTAAACTTGAAATATATATATACTTGCGATTGCATCGCTGCAAACTCACGAGAAACGCGCTACAGACGCGCGTGAGTAACTCTCCTTGCAAAGTAAAACGCGTGTAGAACGCGTGCGAAGGAGCGTTTATCGCGCTACAGACGCGCGTGAGCAACTCTCCTTGGATTAAAACGCGCTGTACGTATGTGTTTGCAGCTAAAGAGACGCGCTGTGACAGCGCGTGTGTATCGATGTAACTCCGCGCTACGAGCGCATCGACAGCTCGCGAAAAAGTCGTCGTCTGCATACTGCAATTTTATGAACGTGTGAATAGGTAAATTGGTTGCGATAACATCGCGTTTGCAGCGCGTTATAGTTGCGTGTGACGCACGTCGACAGCGCGTGAAAAAAACGTGGTGGGTAAGAGCCCGTATACTCTTCTCATTTTGAGAAGAGGCCCGTGCCCATCCGTGGGGCTGTAATGGGCTTATTATATTATTATTCAAAGACTTATCGCTCTATTGCCCTCAAATTAATACGACAAAATAAATAAATTCCTTGGAAGCTCAAACGCGTATAAGTATCATAAAAATCATTCTTGAATGGAATGTGTGTTCAGCTGTACGTTACACACTAGAAGATCTCATAACACAGTGGAATCGAAGTACTCAAGAGCTAGTCAATAAAATGAAAAACCCAACAAAACCTTCGTTAACACTTCCAACACAATAATACCACTTGTTGCATCAAAAATTCAACACAACATTGTAGCAGACGTAAAATAAAAATGGCAATTCCTTTAAACTCCCGAATATCGCGAGCTCACACGGCTTTAGTGAATACCATCAAAAGACATCTCGAGAACGTTTCTGTTGAGCCAATGTTGTATTTATTTCATCTCAGCCAGGATTAGGCTTTCCCACATCGAAACTCGGGGCAACAGGTGCCACCCTCCGCCTCATACCGCCCCCCGCTACCCTCACTACGGCTACAAAACAAGCACAACAAGATAAAATACACCCTCCGGTAACTAAACACTGTTTGTGCACATGAGGCCGAGAAAAAGTACACAGTCTAGTTCGGATCGTTTCGGAGCAGTTCGGGGCTCGCTGCTCGTCGATTGAATTTTGCTTCGAAATTTCATTTGGTAAATGTCAGTCGTGTGCATGTTGTGTCGTGTGAAAAAGAAGCAGAGTAGTGCTAGTTTATTTTTTGTTGAACGGTTCATGATCTTTGGACTTGTCGTAAATGTTTTTATTTTTGCTAATAGTAAAAAAAAGCCTTGAAATAGTTTTATATTAAAGGATAAAATTGAGATGGTCAATTTAAATAAAAACCCACCAATCTAAATACTTCCATTCAAAATCCACAAAACTAAACCCAAAAAAGATTGAATAAAAACTGTACTTCTTTGGACAAAAATAAATCCAGTTTACACTACATCGTGTGTACACATAAAATTGATCGCAAGTGTACACGTCTAGAAAATGTGATGATTTTAAACGAGCGGACTCCACCTCAGGAGCAGAGTTGAGTCGACTGTAACATTTATACACTCATGTTTCTGTAATCATCTCATCACCATAAAGAAGTAACGGTAGTACGGTTTGAGTAGGTAATGGTTTAGAGATTCTTAGTTCAATCTCAAATGCATGGTTCCTCATATCTAAGAACCAATCATATTGCGAACCAAACGTTGTATTTACAATGGCAGAAACGTCATACTATGAACTATGATACTTCATTAAAGTTTGACATGGATCTAATGAAAGTAGCGAAATAGAGATCTAACATCAAATGTCCTGGATTTGACAAATTTTTGATATTTTCCTTGACAAGCAACGCCTCTATCCACGCTCATTCAGAGCCAGTTGTACAACTGGCGAAGCGTAAGCTGAGCTTTTCATTTGTGTGAGTGTACGTAGAATCGATTGCCAAAAAGCAGTATAAACCGGTTTAAACCAAGCAAAGGACGCGTCTGCATTCATTCTCACACAAATGCAAAGCTCGGCTTAGGCCTCGCGGACTGTACAGTCCGACGACTGTATTGGTTGATGCAAGTCTTAGTTTTTACTAATAACGGTTGGTAAAATATAGGAATCGGGTATTACATAAATGCTAAGACGAATCGTATGATAACAAAATATAATTGTAGTTTTAGTAGAAACTCCCAGTCATTGTTAACGTTTATAAATCCCCAATAAACATAAACGAAAAATGTTTTTTTTTTCTGTAAATGAAACTTTTACAGACACTCAATTTTTTAAGACTAGATGGCGCCGGCATTTCCTATCTGACTATTCCTGAGAAGAAATGCCGAAACAAACTCAGACGTCACAGCCTGTTTTAAAGTCCAGACATTGTGGTATAAAAACTATGCGAGTGTAACAATGTAGGGCAACGTCTGTAATGGCATTTTGAGGAAAGGGTAGCTTTGAGTTGAACTGTCCCAACTGACGTTACGTACGAATCAGCCATTGTGTAGCTAAAACCTTACTTTAGGCAGCTCTACGACCCCCAAATACCTCAAAAATACCCCTTCTCAAATGAACAATTACCTAATACAAATTTAAGGATTGCTCGCACCAACAGAATGAGGGAACAATACAAATTATAAGCTTAGCCTTCCCCATTCTTCACTGAGCAGTCTTTACGGAAAACAAAACACATTGTAGCTACGATCCTTTCCCTTCCAATTATTTCCAACAAATTACGAACCAAAAAAAAATCAAGCAAAAGATTTTTCAACGTCGCATCGCCGTCGTAACAAATTATTTGCGTATCATACTAATTAGGAATCAATTTGAAAGGGACCAGACAACATATTGTGTTCTTTCAAAAGGTTTGCAACCCTCCATTGTAAGTTGACCCCTCGTGTGGATGATATGGGCATTCATTGTTGGACTTTTATAACAATACGAAAAGCGGGGTGGGTCGTGTTACGTTGGGTGGTTCGCTTGCCATTTCGGTATAATTGATTTCGCTTTTTTTACGGTCGGGTGAGAGTGCTACGTCACGCGAGGGATGCGTCGGGGTACCCTGGTTAAATGGCAACCGGCATATATTATGTCTATTGTACCCAAATTGGATATTTTCGACGGTTTTCTCTGAAATATTTGGCCTGAAGTTGTGGTATAGATAACGTGAGCATACGTCCCGATTTGGGCGGGACAGTCCCGCTTTCGAGCTATTTGTCCCGTTGTCCCCAAAAACAAAAAAGGCCCGCTTTGAAAAAAATTGTGGCAATGTATTCAATATAAATCAAGCGCATATTTATTAGGGTAAAAAATAATGATCACGTCAGGTATACAGAGTGTAAACGAATTTGTGTGATTCCTTCAAACCACGCGATCTACTGGTGACATAGATTAACCCTAAATGGTTATTTTTGAAAATCAAGTAAAAAAAAATTCAAATTAAAATCATGGATTTCTCTATTCCTGCGTTATTTTAGAGCCCCGAGTTAGCTGACTGTAAAGAGCGATATTGCGTTAGTCGTGCCCGCCAGCCGCGTCGCCGTGATTTCATTAATTTATGCGTGGCATCGAAATATTGACTCACATAAAATATTTTTCTTGCAATTTTTTTTTTCTTTTTTATACTTAATCGTTACAAGGTGGTTTAAATACAATTACTTACACATACCGCATGAAAAAAAAAAGATTTTTTTTTTTTATTTTTATTCAAGCTAATTCCAACAATCTAGGCAATCAATATAGGCAATCTACACCAGTAGTAGATCATGTGGTTTTAAGGAATTACACGAATTCGTTAACACCCGTAGACATCCACTAGATTGTCTGTCATTTTTTTTAAATTAAAGTATAACTTAGTAATTTAACACATCGTTTACAGCTTTTTTTTTGTCGTGGGAAAATCCTCATGGATACCCTTCGCCCCGGGAAGGCGAAGGGTTATGCTCTCTTACCGGTTAAAAACCCACGGTGTTCCTACTCCTGACCCTTGGCCAGGGTCACGGGATTCGCAGCTGCATGCACCGCAACCCCGGCAGGACATCGTTTACACCTAAGAAAAAGTCGCGATACAAGTTGTAAACAAATTCTGAAGGTCTTTTTAAAGTAGTTAACATAATATTACTCCTAATTCCCCGGGTTGGACAGAGGTGTATACTAGCCGTTATGTTTTAGGTCCCATGTAATAGGGGGCTTGCCATCAACTGGGCACAGTTTCAGACTCCGGGCTGCTGCTGAGAAATTCCACACGGAAAAACCCAGTAACACTTTTCCGACCAGGGAATCGAACCCAGGACCTCACGCTCAGCAGTCGCACTTGCGACCACTAGACCAATGAACTACTTAGTTACTTGTTTTTAATGTGTAATGAACATGTATAAAATAATAAACATAAGTGTTTAAAGATCTACTTAGTTTGCTTGTTAAAAATGTATTGTCAACTTTTTTAGGGCTCTGTACCCAAAGGGTTAAACGGGACCTTATTACTAAGACTCCGCTGTCCGTCTGCGTCTGTCCGTCTGTCACCAGGCTGTATCTCATGAACCGTGATAGTTAGACAGTTGAAATTTTCACAGATGATGTATTTCTGTTGCCGCTATAACAAAAACTTCTAAAAAAACGGAATAAAATAAATATTTAAGGGAGCTCCCATGTAACAAAGGTGTTTTTTTGCCGTTTTTATAGATAATGGTACAGAACCCTTCGTGCGCAAGTCCGACTCGTACTTGGCCGGTTTTTTATCGGCTTTACTTGTAGAATACATCTTATAAACCTATACGAGTGATAGGGTTGTCACACATAGAAATGTAGACATAATTAAATGTCCAACCTTTCTCGTGGCCTAAGTCAAAATGTCACAGACTTAATTGTTCGTGTACCGTGTTTGGATGCCCTTATGTGTTCGTTTACCCGTGACCGAAGAATAACATAAATATATCTATTTTAAGGTGCATGTACCGATGGACCGTCCATACAATGTTTGTAGGGATTATACGCTAAGAATAGACACTCTTTGTTTAAAACGAATCATTTTATCACTTTTCTACAATCAAATGTGCTCGCGAATTCACTCTTTAGGAAATAACTTACACTAATTACTGAGAAAAACAATCATGAAATTCAGACAAAATTTGACACTTCTTTACATGTGTGGGTTTGTTTTGACAAGCAAACTAAGCGCCATGTTTGTTATAGTTTAAAATTGTAAGCGATAGATGGCGTGCAGGCGATATTGTAAATAGATATTAAAATATGCAGCGTTGCCGGTCTTCTGTAACCTTGACGGCGGCTGCGTTGCCAGCTAATTTGACTATGATTCGAATGCATGTACATTTTCAATTTGTTGAACGTAATGTTGATGCACTAGGATTTGCGCGCGGAATTTGTTGCGTGTTATATTTTGTATGCTATTTTAATTTATTCAAATTGCAATATGTCTAGTAGGTACTTATGTAATTGATTTCAATTGAATATAATTATTGCAATTTATTATTGGTAGGTAAATAATTTTATTAATTATTCAAAATACGCAATTTTATTGTAAAATAAAATTACCTAGGTATATTTCGACGGTAAGTATTAGAAACAGCAAGTTGGCCCGTGAGTTGGGTTTTAGACGCTGCAATCTCGTTACAATACTAATTACGTACCTACGTGTCGATGTTGTCATTATGTATATTTTATGGTCAACCATGAATTAAATTATTCAGTAAGTCACCAAAGTAACCACAACATTAAATTTCGTGAAAAAGCAATCTTGGGATATGTTTTTACCAGGTAAAGAATACTTTGTATGCATATAGCCCCCCGCCGAGACGCCGTCGCGAGCAGACGTATTTTTGAACGTTCCGTGTTTTAAATTCAAAAAAAATTGTTTAAACTGCAAAATATTGTGTAAACTATCAGTGAAACGATCAATTAATTAGTGATTACCATCTCAGTGATAAAATATTGAAACAATTACAACACACAATTAACAATATTATCAAAATTATCAACAGCAAATCAAGACAAGTTGTTATAAAAAATCGTGTTAGCGTGCGCCGGGCCAAGTGTCCTTGAAAGTGAATGCAAGGACAAGCTTTGCACCTGCAGCTACAGTACCTATTTTTATTAAATAGAACGCTATTTTCAACTCTCTTAATAACGACGACTTGGTCCGATGGCACATGGGCCGGACTGTAAGTGAACGTGACCGTGTGAGTATCAAGTTCAAACCTCCGCAAAACACATTACTTTTTGGAATGTTTTTTATTATGCTGCTAAAATACCAGAAAAATCTGAGATTTTTTTACGAAAAAATTGGAGAAATTTCTGAAATATTATAATTAATACTTGCACAAATTGCTGCCTGCAACATTGCTTAATTAAAGAAAAATCCGCATTCATTGTTGCTTTATTTTACTTTTGGTGCATTTGAACGCCCAATATGCCGCTAAATCGAACACCGCCAACCTCACCGAAATCTAACTTCAAAATCAATGATGGTGACGCTGGTACTAATATACTAAGTAAAGTTATTTTTTACAAATATACTAAGTAAAGTTATTTTTCTTTGTAGCACCTGTGAAGCAGTGGTTTCAAGACAAGAAGAAACAATTTTTGTTCAATTGATTTTTTTTTGTAGTAGTTTGTTTAGAATCTACATAATCATTGTATAAAGCTTTTAATTTGTATTTACTATAAAAGGTGAAATAATACCTTATTGAACTCAATAAAGATTTAGATTTTTGTTTTACTAAAAACTTAGGTAATAAAATAAAACTATATTTTACTGTGTATATTTGACATTATTTATTTCCTTTTTTTATTAATCAATTAAATGTTTTACGCCTTAAAATATAACTTTTATTTTCCTAAAATAGTACTAGTTTTAATTTATCGTAGGTGTCGTTCTGCCTACCCCTATTTAGAGTATTTCTACAAAATATTTTAGCCCTTTTTTAAATACACGCCATCTAGTGGTAAACTTTGTAAACGTAGGGAATACGTCTATGTGTGTGTAAAAGTGTGTAAATTCAATGACAGATGTTATTATGGGATTCTGTGTCAAATTGGGTGGATTTTGAGGCATTGTTATGATCAAGTTCATTAAAAGGTAATGACCAGGTGTCGCGAACACTACTTCTACAACTTATTAATGCTCAGATTTCACATAAAACGAAATAAACTCAAAATAATGATTTCAGCGCCATCTAGCGGGAAAAGTGCTGGGAACAGCCCGTATCTTTCACCTTAAGCAAGGTAATTTAATAGCCTGTCGGGATTGGGCAGTTCTTAATTGCTATGACAATCCTAAATGGCAGATTTGTCTATTTGTGAATCTTATGTCAGTTTATTTCTACAGTTCGAACAATGTAATATGTCCGATTTGACGTTTGCATATATAATCAAAAAATAAATGTGTACAGACGTTGTACACCTTCGATCTTAAAGGAAGTCGCTTTTTTATTCATCTTAACGTTATTCATCTCACTCATGGTAAAATGAAACTAAACGCCACGGATTTGAGTAATTATTACTAGTGTTGACATTACCTACTCCTAGTATTTTGACAAGTATTAAATCGGGCCTATTAGATTGTTACAAGTATAACTGCATAATTCTCATATTATTTATCACATTACTGTGAAGGAATTAAAATGATCTACTATTTTTTATTAAAACACGGAGTGCCTTGCCGGCTCTTCTCAATAGAATCTAACTTTTGAAACCGTGCACCTAGTTTTGACGTTTTGTGCTTGACATCTGGTCTATTTGCAGTAAAATACCTTGACTGATTTATGTCACAAGCACAAGTGAAACAATAAACAGTTTATACAATGTTAGTCGGAAAGGGGGTACTAATCTGAAAGGGCATTAACGTACTCATAATAATGGCTAACTTTAGAAAAATTGCCGTTTAAAGATTTGATAAAAAAATCGCTAAAATGCATTTTTATCATCAGTATACGCTGCGTTTGCATTTTAAGCCAAAGGACGCAGATAAAAGAAGGGATTTCGATTTTCTACCTTTTTACCTCATTTAGTTTCTCTAACCAATGTTGTATACAGATTTAAACCTAAATGCCAAATGACACAAAACAGACATCGTCAGCAAGAAGAACATCTTTAATGATGTCAAAATTCATCAAAATAAATAACAATGTTCATTTAACATGAATTCAATCCACAATTATCATAATCTCTACATTCAATTTCCCTTCTACAGAAATGCTAACTAGGCACATAGAGTAACAAGTAAATACAGAGTTACACCCGACACCAGAGTATAAAGTTGCTGTTACAGCCCTAACCAATTTAGCAGATATTGTGTGTAACTTAATAGTGATGAGCACAGGTAATATCGTTCGAAGACAGACGTAGGGTTGCCTCGAGCGTCATTACCGTGGTGTTCCACGGAAATGACACAAGAAATATTGCTAGGTATAATAATTTATGTTTGTTCCACGGAAATGACACAAGAAATATTGCTAGGCATAATAATTTATGTTTTTGAAGTAACGTGTTTATTGGTACAGATTTAATCACACATGCACAGACTTCCAGACGGTACAGGAATCAAACCCGCAAACAAAAGCAAAGCAACAATCATTTAGTCACTGCCAATCAAACCGACTAAAAGCCGTTTTTAGATGATCACATACGCTAAATCACAAATTCAAATTCACTGCATGCTCATTTCCAATACAATTCTGGGCCAACCCTAGTTCACACCAATACCTAATAGTACAGTGATTATACTAATCACCTATGAATACCCAGTCGAGTGTGTACAATTATACGCTCAGGATTATATCTGGTGAAGCATTTACCGTTGATTGTAATAAATCATATTGCAAATCGATATACGTATTATTATGGATCGGTACACGCTGTATATGAAATACGGTATTGTTCATTGGAGGGTATCGCATTAAGCTATATTGGTTTGTCCGTCTATCTAAATTGGTATTTGTATTAAAATATTATATTTATATACTTTCGCACAAAATTTGTACAGAGGCGGACTTGGGCATTAGATTAGATTACAGAGGCCTTACGGTGGATTTAGACGGGTCGATTTTAGCCGTGCGGCAAGTCACCAGTCACATCGCCGTGAAATCGAATCGCCATCCCAGTTACACCGGTCGACAAAAATCGCATGCGACTTGTTCATTTCTAGCGGAACAACACAGCGCAAAACACACCTCATGTGGCGGGCGATCGATTACAACTTGACCATTTACACGGTCGATTTTAGTCACCCGCCGCATGAGGCTTGTTGCCGCACGGCAAAAGTCGGATGGCACCCAACTTTGGGGCTTGCGATTAGTCACTTGCGGCCTAGTCGAATTGTCATTTAGACGGTCGATTTTCGCCGTGCGGCTTAGCCGGGCAACGAAAATCGTGTAAATCCCCTAGTAGGCATTTTCTATTAGTCGATCTCAAGAGTGATGCATAGAAAACATGGTAGTATAATATAGTCGTAGAGTTAAGTATGTGATGCGACACAATATACATACATATTATAATAAAATCTTTTTCGTAACGAAGCAAAAACTGTAGGGACAAAGAAGATATTTGAAAAAAAATATTGCTACTTGTAACACTAGAAACGATACCGATGTCGAAACAGAAGTTTTTAGAATTTCTGCTTGTTTGTTTGAGCTTCAAGCCAATAGAACAGATTAGGTTGTTTGGCAAAAGTGTCCGTTAAAGAGCGGGTCAGGTTATAGGGTACAAATTATCACGCTATTGAATGTGGATGATAAGCAGAAACCTTGTTCCCGTAGGCAAAGCCGAGGGTACATCTACTAAAAATAAACACAAAGGTAACTGATATGATGAGGAACAATAAAATAATAGTTATGATTGTTTACGGTTTTAGTCTTCTCTCGTGTCAGCACGACCTATACGAAAATAGATCACGCCGTGGTGAAAAATTAGCCAGTCAGCAAGGTTGGTAGCGGGGCTGACTGCCCAGGGTGCGCCGGACGTACTTAAGTATCGTCACTCGTGGAGGATCTTTTCATGGACCCCAATGTTTTAGTACGAGTAAACCGTAAACAATCATAACTACTAGTACTACACTACTATAGTCTCGTGTAGTGTCGGATTTAAAGTATAGCACTACCCCATCTCTTCCCGTGGGTGTCTTAAAAGGCGACTAAGGGATTCTCTAGAGGATGGGCAGCAGCGTTCTCTGAGTACTTTAACAACCATACTGCGATCGCCAACCCGCCTGCCAAGCGTGGCGATTATGGCAAACCCCCCCTTTTGGGGGAGGCCTATGTCCAGCAGTGGACGTCTTTTGGCTGAATGATGATGATGATGACGGTATTTGCGACCTCCCCCCTCCCCGATATGAACCCTGCTTCTTAATGATACAAGAAAAACACGGAATTAATCGGACCGCGTGTCTTACGTCGAATGATGTTTACACGTCGTAGATCGACAAGAACTATTCGAGCTTGAAATGTACTATTATTGAAATGAAGTTGTCAACCGTAGCACTGTTATGATTGTAAAAAACATGAAATTTCGTCAAAAGTGGTAAACCATTTTTTGGCCGACTAAACGCACGTTGTTCGAACGATGCGCAGTGGACGATAATGAGAGTAGACCGGGCGTGTAGTCAGGGCCGTCTTTAACCTAATGGAGGCCCTGGCCACACTAGGATAATGGGGCCCCTGGCGACCTTGAAAGAGCACTATTTTTTTACAACAGACAAAGAAATAACCATAAATAATGAAGTATGCATTAGAGATTGCAATTGAAAGACACAAAAAAATGAAACACTAGTTCACTGATGATTTTTCTTTAAAACAGTGTACTTACTTAGTATACCATTAAAATGTATTGTTATATGTTTAACTTTATCTAAACAGGCTATAATCGGAAAGCCTGATTTTCGGGCGAGAGTAGATTAGCTTCGCGCATGTAAAAGCTAATAAGCAAGTAGATATTGTAGTCAGTCATTATCGTCTGATTTTTTCGAACTAAATATGATTATCGGTAATAAATATCGGTTATCGTTTGGTGATATATATGGCAGGAACTAGGGGGCCCCGATCGATCGTGGGGCCCTAGGCACGTGCCCAGAGTGCCCAGTGGGAAAGAGGGCCCTGCGTGTAGCAGGCGTAGCAGATCAAAACGAGTACAACTAAGCAACTTACAATAGCACTCACACTAAGCAAAAAGTGTTCACATGATGAAATCTAATGTACAGTAGGTAGTTCACATCGTCTGCAAAACAATCATTACAAAAGACCCATTACATAGCCAAAATCTACGCACTCTGTAGGCACATCAAACTAAAATACATTGGACGGAAATAATTGCTGGGAAACGACTTTTATTTTTAAACATAAAAAACGCGTTGTTTAATCACCCCTAACTGAAAAAATACTAAATCGATTTTGTTGCAATTTTCATCCGTTATCCGAATTTTATTTAGCTCAAAATCTGTGCAAATATCATCAAAATCGGTCAAGCTCAACAGGCGATATGATTTTTTTAAATTCCATTTCGAACTAAATATCCAGTATCTTCTGAAGACTATTATTCGAAAACAGACAATTTATACGGGTTTGTTGCCATAGTAGTTTTTTGTACTCTTGAAAAGAGCTATCCAACTATGGTAAATTTTATTCATTTTAATTGGACATGAGTACCAAAACGCCCATCATCCTTTATATCTGTTTCAAGAAAGTTATAATACAAGAATAATACTGTTTGAAACTTGACTGTTGTCTTTTCACCTTACAATATCTTTAGAGTTCAAAATGATTAGTAAACGTTTACCCCGTCGCTTCCTTACACTGCCAACAAGGGTAGGGCAACAAAACGAAACACTTCAATCAAACGGGTGCATTAACCTTGTGTACTCAGGTACTTCCCTTTGTGTTTAATCGACTTAATTAGTCCTTCAGAAATCGGCCGTAAGCAGATTAGAAACAAACAAAGCAAGTATTTTGAGCAAGAATTTCCCCCTTTGACAAATCTGTGTAATTAAATTAAAAATAATCTCGCTTTCAGTGGACTTTAGTTAATTTATATTGTATTTTATTGGCCATTCCGGAGTATTGTTTCAAAATTATTGGTGTCATAAAAATATTTTCGAAGGAATTTAACAATACTAGCTATTGCCCGCGGTTATACTCGCATCCTAGAGAAACTTCTTCATGTACCTGGATATAGTGAAAATCTTGTGGTTATCCAGGAGATGTTCTATCTGTGTATGAAATTTCATGCAAATCCGTTCAGCAGTTTATGCGTAATTGAGTTACAAACATTCATCCATCATCACAAACTTTCATATATTTATTGAGATTTCTAGCTAAATTTTGACACGTTTGTGAGAAGGCCTACATCCAGATGT
This sequence comes from Amphipyra tragopoginis, assembly GCA_905220435.1. Classification (NCBI taxonomy): domain Eukaryota; kingdom Metazoa; phylum Arthropoda; class Insecta; order Lepidoptera; family Noctuidae; genus Amphipyra; species Amphipyra tragopoginis. The sequence continues at coordinate 24,352,317 of HG991995.1, read as the reverse complement.
TGTGGTGATAATGCTAAGAGCGCGTTCAGATGACACGCGCCCGCTAAGCGCACGCCACGCGCGTCAGCACCCGCGTCTAACTCGCTTTGAAATTTGTTACAGATAATTTGAGTCTCATAATACATAAATAGATCTCAAATTGCATTTGCCATCCTAGCCAGGAGGGTGGAAGCGGCGCGGGTGCTGCGCGATTGCAACGCGTGCACTACGCGATAGCTATTCGGGCGCTGAGCGTGCGCGTGTACTTTACATGGATAAAAAATATACGTTAACCCAAGGGACTAACTATTAAATTCCAATGTTTCTGAGGAGGGAGCGACTCGAAAGAGGGGCGCGCGCGCTCTCGCGCCTTAAAAAATCGCGCATGTCTGAACGCAACCTAAAGAAGATTCAGTTAAATTATAGAACTATCTCTCTATTTCTCTCTCGTGGGCCAATCGAGCATAGCTCATGCCGCGGTGAACAAATTAGGTAGTCAGCAATCTTGGTAGCGGGACTGACTGCCCAGGGTGCGCCGGACGTACTTATTTAAGTATCGTCACACGTGGAGGGTCTTTTAAGGGGTGCACTCTATAAAAATAATGTAAAGGTTTTTTAATGGGAAGGATAATGAGAGATGCTAGAGAAGACAAATAAAGGATATCTGACAAAATGGACCAAAAAGTTAAGTAGCCGCCCAAAGGAAATTATGCATAATTATATTATTATAGTACATGACTACCTAAACATTTTTTAATATGACGTCATTATTCTAGGTCTGATATCTGAGTCACTACTACTAAGGTTAAAATGTTCGATCTTAGTGAAAAAAATTAAAGAATTTAAGCGTTAAGATAGTGACTAACAGTACATAGTATCTTAATGTTTGTAAGTAGAATAGATATACATATACTATAGGCTATGTATATGTGGTAGTATCATAATATGTATATACTTTTCTTTGGCCGGCTACTTTGGATTTTGGTCCAAAAATGTATGAAGCTTGTCAGGTCTCCTTTGTGTATTGCCGAAAATAGTTATAAGAAATTTTATTCTGTTTTATGTGGAGATATCCTGTTGGATACCCATCTACCCTGGGGAAAGGGATAAGCCAAACTCTTACCGGCTAAAACCTTCGCCATATGGCTGGGATCGCGGGATTAGCGATTGCATTCACCGCAGCCATGAAATCTACCCTGGCATTCAGAATGTCTATTATTATTTACTGCAACTACATTGGTTAATAACCAACAATATTGCATTGTAATTCAATTATTCCGTCTAGACATGCAACATTGGCAAGCACATCAGCGATGCCAATCTAATTTCCGCAATTAAGCCTATTATAAATTGAATTTCGCCCTCAACGTCGTATGCAAACAATTGGTAAGACTTTAAAATTTTAGGCAAGACTATTCGCAATATTATGAGTATCATATTGAAGCCCACAATGGCCCATTACAGGCGGGGGGCTTCCCATCTCCAAACAAATATAAAGGGGAACAATCTTGTCTACCTCGGCTTTTTGTTGTTTGACTTGAAATTACATTTTAATATTACTTGTTTGCTGATCTGGGTGGTAAAACATGCTATCAGTTAAGGGCCGTTCAGATTATGCTATAATTACAAATTTAGTCAGAAAGGGGGTACTGATCCGAAAGGGTGTTATAGTACCCATCATCATCATATCAGCCTATTGCCGTCCACTGCTGAACGTAGGCCTCCTCTAGAGATCGCCAATAGTACCCATATTAATGAGTAACTTTTGTTCTACCACTTTCCGCAAAAGTCAATAGTTTAAGAGAAAAAGCTGTTCAAAAATTACATAAAAAATATGCTAAAATCTATCTATCCTCAGCTATGATCAGCTGTGTTTACATTTTAGGTCATATTTGGGGTCACAAATTAGAAGCTCCATTTTCTGAATTTGTAACTAAAGTAGGGACGAAGAGTTTTTGAAAAATATTTTACATGGTAATAAAAATTATCGAATTTTGAAATTTTAACACTTGCTTTAAAACCTTCATCAGTGAAACTTTAAGTGACCTGCGGATTAGTACCCCCTTTCTGACTAACCTTGTATAAAAATCGTAATAAATATAATTGACTAAAGTATGGACGAATAATTTTTGAAAAAACTAAAACCTTTCCGTCTAACCTTGTATAACAAATATTTTATAGCACCACGATATTGCTCAGCATACATTTTATACGAACACGTTCACACAATGCTATGCTATAATGTATTGGTTTGCTGTACGCATTAAACTTGAGCGATTCTCAGACCTATATCGTATATCGTACGATTCTCCTCTCGTTTCACTTCTACCCTGCCTGCCACCCGACGAATCGCAGTCAAATAACTTGCTATACATAGTAGATAGCCGGCTTGCGATATAGCGTATAGTGGGAACGTCATGCTAAATAGTTATAACTTGTGACGCAATATGCGAAATATTAGAGCGTATTCTAAACTGCGTTTCATGATAATACAAAGCATACACGACCAAAGCCAATATCAAAAGCTAGTTCACAGTAATCTACCCTCATTCACAGCGATTAAACGAAAATAGCTAAAACTATTTCAGTTAAACACAGCTCGCTAATGAGAGAGGACATCCATCAATGTGACACTGCACTTGCTACAGTTTACATAAGTGTGTATGATAGTCATTTTAATTAATTATTAAACTGTTGGCAATAAATTCAGTGGATTCAAGGGAATTACGCTTGAAATAGTATATAGTGTTAGTCTCCATAAAGTGCACATAATAATATGAAATTGGATGACACAAGCATGCGTTGCCTGTGGTCCTATTGCTTGGTTCTACTGTTATTATCACGGGTAAGGGCCTGTCCACATCTCCACGTCACGACGTCGTCAACGTGGAACGCTGCGGTAACGCGCACGGTGCCACAGTAGACATATAAGCTAAAGCAGTACTTCAACTACCTACAATCGTCCGATTTGACACACTCACACAGACACGCACTGCAACAAGACAAATAAGGTATTTTCGGGATACAGTTCCATACAAAAACAAAAAACTACTCAGTACACAGAGCGTGTCTGTGTGTGTTTCAATTCATGAGATTATAGTTTCATGAGATTATAGTAAGTTGAGGTACTGCTTTAGCTTATATATGTCTACTGTGACGGTGCGTTGACGTAACGTGCAAATTTACGTTACCGTATCGTAAAAATGCAGGTCAGGATCATTGTTAGATTTATCGTTGACCATGTAGATCCTGAATTTTAATAAGAGAAACAGTAAGATATGGTTTAAAGCATCGGAGCACATAGACGGCGACTAAATCACGGGCGTGGAGAGCGCGGGTGGAGCGCATATACGTGTGCGCTTGTGGCTAACGGCGGAACGTGTTACGACACGGTAACGTAAATTTGCACGTTATTTCAACGCACCGTGTCGTGTTACCGCACCGTTCCATGTTGACGTCGTCGTCGTGACGTGGAGATGTGGACAGGCCCTTACGCATGCCTACTAAATTAGAAATTATTTTTTCCGTATGTGGTCCTACACCATGGGCAACGAATGCAAACGAGGTGCCGTCAAACACGGCACCTTTGTCTTCTTGTGTCATATTTATGATACTCCAATTTTATATTTATGATTTTTACGGTTTACTCACGTGCATTTTTCGGGATTGCCCGACTAGTTTCGGACCCAAACGGAGCCCTTAATCATGAGCTGAACACGCGGCGAGGTCGCAAGACGAACTGGCGCAGCACCGCGCCGCGTAGCGTTGCGCCCGCGACCTCGCCGCGTGTTTAGCTCATGATTAAGGGCTCCGTTTGGGTCCGAAACTAGTCGGGCAATCCCGAAAAATGCACGTGAGTAAACTGTAAATAATCATAAATATGAATGTGTCTCACGAAAGTTATAATACTCCTATTTTAGTTAATAAAACACGAATTTCTTAAAAACAATATCAGTTACAGTGATAATACTAATATGACATAATTATTTGTTAAATACCAGTAACAATAAAATTCAATTAGTGTTGAAAAGAAAGAAAAAAAATTAAACTAAAAAGATTTTCCTTAAATTCTGCCTTATTTTTAAATGTTGCACACACTGTGTGAAAGTGTTTTTTGGAGTGTATTGCATTTCATCTTCATTGTCTGTTATTTACTAACTGTTTTTGATTTTACATGATAGACCACTTAGTTAAAAAAAATCAATAAAAAAGTTAACGTCAAATGAACCAAGATTTTTTTGTTTTATTATTTTTCTCTTCGATAAAATTATGTATATTTCACCCAATTTTATATGTGCACTTTACGTACACTCACGTTGTATTGGGATTTTTTTAAATTTTACAATGGCTTCATGATACAAATAAATTCAATTTCATATCACATTGATATTTGTTATAAGTAGGGGTCGGATGCATATTTACCTAAAGTTAATTTTTATCTATGAAAGTATGGAAGCGGCTTCTAATAATTTTTTTTTTGTAAAAAAATCTTTATGCCAGCAGCACCGAGATAGCATAACTTGTCGGGTGTATAGCGTAGAAGCGACTTCTTAAAATTATTTATTAAAAAAAAACAGGGATTCTTGTATTTTATAGTTATTTAAAATTAATGTTTAACCCCCGATGCGAAATAATAATATGTGTAGACTGTAAGAAGACGAGTGGTGGGTGACAGACAAACCAAAAAAAAAAAGAATGTCCCGGAACCGCGGGATTTTTTCGATACAAAAGCGCATTCCATATTATCCAACATTTCAAGTTTAGGTGAATATGCATCCGAATATCGGATCTCTAGATATAAGTGACCTGCAATTGCACGAATATCTATCATTTCTTCAAGTACAGTTTCAGCTCGTAACGTTAACGTACATATGTAAAAGTTCTGAGTTAAATCCTTTCTGTAAGCAAACACGTTGCTTATTTCCATACATTTTCTTGGTAAAATGCACTCATTTTAGAAAGAAAATGTATTCAAATAAACAACATGATTGCTTGTTTTAAGTTTGTCTACAGTTATATTAAATAGAGTGCCAGTATGTTTTATGATCAAAATTGAATATGTATGAAAACTCAAGTTGCATTTATCTTACATTCCACAGCTTTCATAAGATGCCACTTCACAGACTCACAGCTATCAAACCAGATTCTCCATTACTTGTAAAACGACGATAACATGCCATACACTTGCCAAGCAATCGCGAAATTTAATAAAGCCAGAGAGGTTGGCGTGTGTAGTCATTTACATTTAAAGCACCAATTATTTGACGTCATTAGCGCCCTCTGGTGGTCATAAAACGCACCCAACACGCGCACAACCGCCCCTCTTTCGCGTTTATAAATTAGAAATAAAATGGCGATTTTTAATCTGTGCCTCCCGTTGAGTCGGCCGTTTGTCTGTGTCGGTGCGTTGCTTGAATTAATTTAATAAATTTTGTGAAGAGTGTGTGCGATTTTTTATGATATGGCTTGGTGTAAGTGAGTGTGTGTCCATGAGTGTGTGTGCGTGGGAAATAAGCTCATTTAAGTTTGTTTTATGTAACAGAACATTATTTAATTTTAATAAGCTTACTTAAACACCATTTAGACTTAAATATAAAATACTGTATTGTACAGTGTCTTTTAAACCTTGCGTCATTAGTTACAAACAGTTTAAACAAAGTGTTTTGAATGGAAATTGTAAAATACATATTTTAGAAAATGCTTCTAGCAATAAATGAAATTCACTGACTTTCTATTGCAAGGAAAACAACTAGTGTAATAATAACACCCCTCTTTTTTCGTCGGGAGCTCAAAATACAAAGCAAACACTCGATACCTTGTTTACCTTCATGCTTAAACACGAAAGTAACTCCAGCACCCTCAGACCAAGGACCTGTCTGTTTGTCATTCTCCTATTATTACCGTTTTATTCACGAATCTAAAGCGAAACAGATGTTGACGCTCAAGAAACAATACATGGCGCACTCTCTGCAAAGTTAATGCAAATTTCAAGTAGCATTCTCGCGAAACGGCAGATCTGAACAGTCATTTAACCCCCCCAACCCCCCTCATTTAGAAACAAGTACCAACGAATTTAAATCACATTCAAATTTCGCACTTCGATTAAAAGCTCTAAGAGCAACGCGTAAGTGTTGAACAAACATTGGTACAGGCTAACTTAAACGTACGCTGGACAGTCCGGATTACCAGGAGCTCTGATCCCTGAAGCGATGACCCCGCGTAATCCCAAATATCGTATGTGTCAGGGAGGGGACAAGTGTCTAACTGAATTGGTCGCGTTCATGTGATCCCAATTACTATGTGCAGGGAGCCAAGCCGCTTATGCAAATGACGATTTCCCGCGGACGCATCTAATGGGCCGTGAGGGGTGGTGGGGGACCGATGCACTTTTAGAAGCATCCCTTGTTAGGGCTGATACACAAGCAAAATATTACTTTAAATAAAATAAGATAAGTCTTTATTTGCCTTAAACATGTTATCAAGGTATTATAACGTTCGTGAGACATTCATATTTATGATTAGTTACGGTATAATCACGTGCATTTTTCGGGATTGCCCGACTAGTTTCGGACCCAAACGGAGCTCAGAGTTCGAATCGCGACCTTGCCGCGTATTCAGATCATGATTGAGGAAGGTCATATAGAGAAATAGTATAGCGTAGTCTGAACTGAGCTATAACTAGTTTAAATATAATGTCCACATGTTCAGCTATATAGAATATGTATCAATTGCATTGAAAAATAATGAATTAACAAGGTAGAGGCCAGTATAGCATTGAATAGAAATTTACAGATTAAATTCTGATTAATTGGTCAATACAATAAAAGTAATTAAAATTACACATCACATAATTATCCGTAATTACAATAGGTTAAATAGCGAGGTAGTTTTGTTAGGTAGCTTTAATTCATTTGCATATTTTCCCGATTTACTTTGAGCTTACAGAACCGATTAAAAGGATAGTAAACAGGCAGTATGAGTACTTTATCGAAAAAAAAAAAAACAACAAAGGGCGTTTTGAATAAAGAGCCAATAATAATGTCCTTACTATAGGAGGACCAATAAATTTTCAGTCACTTCGTATTCAAAAGTCGAATCCTTGACAATTCAAAACATAGAATAATCAATCCATTTCTGTCCCACAGCTGGACATGGGTCTCTTCTCAGAATGAAAAGAGAAATGGTCTTAGTTCAGCTCGCTGACCTGGTGCGCGTTGGCGGACTTCAGACACCATCAAGAACTTTATGTAGCCCTCTCAAGTGTGAAGATTTCCTCACGATGTCTTCCTTCACTGTTAACGCAAATGAACCGAATTATGATGCTGGAGCATGAATTGAAAAACAAAAATGTGCAGGTATACGGATGTATCTATATTATTTAGATACGATTTTGATTTATCTTAATTCATACAGAATTGATTTATATAGGTACTTTTTTTAATTTTTAATTATTACTTTTCTTGTAAATGCATAATTTTATTATTGTAAAAATGTTATGATTTTCTTTGTATAGAGTCAATTAATTTATTCACCTGACAGACAGATCTGTGTTGCTGGGGAGTTCGTTGCACCGTTTCTTCTTCACAGCATAAACACTAGGAAGCGGTGAAGGGAGGACTTTTTTGTGGCCTGTCTATTGTTAATCTGACATTTAAAAAGAATTAAGTAATTTTAGTCTATTTTGAATAAATGAGTTTTGAGTTTGAGTTTGAAATTCCCTCCAACACAAATGGTCTGTATTCAACCGCTAAGCTATCATTACACAGAATCCAAAGCCTACAGTCTGCATCCTTGGCAACCCTATCCCTCCCTACCCCCCTTTCAGTGCTAAATCAGGATCGTGGTGCAGAGTATAAAGTGACCAGCGGATAGACACTGGCAGGTTGTGTAACGTAACACTTCAGACAATTGAACTTCAAGGAGTGCAGTTTAGTCTTTTGACGAAAATAGGCTGGATTATTTTACACTGTCTGCTATGAAGTTATTATTGCCTTTTGTGTCAACGAAGACTTTGAAAAGTGTGGTCAATGTAGATTATAGACAAAATTGGCCCACCAACACAAGGATTACTTGTGAACCATTTCTCCTAGAGTTTCAGCTCTTGATCTTGATTGACCAGTAAGGTTTACAATAGCATTATAGGTACTTTGTTTAATCCCTGTTGGAAGTCAAACATAGTTGCTTATTTCTATACAATTCTTTGCTAAAATTGGTTTAATTGATCTGATGTTATAAGTATTGGAATAGACGAGTAATTCTTAGTAGTATTTACTCGTCTGTACTAGTAACAGCGTCCACGTGATTCTTACCCATGATAAGGAAGATGTCATCATCGTGACGATGCGTTAGGAAATAATAAACATTTCATAGAACAAACACCCGAACCAGCCTCCCGATTCAGAACCTTTTCGATAAACAGTTGTCAGCCGATTCGGTTTGTTGTCTCGTTCCATCTACGATTCACGTAATCAAAAAAGAATCGTTGGACTAATCGAATTGTTCTGAATCAGGAGGGAGGTAGGAGTAGTATGTCTTTGCCGGGGTCGCGTTGCATGCAGCTGCGATAATCGTGACCCCGGCCAAGGGTAAGGAGAAGGAATACCGTGGGTTTTTAACCGGTAAGAGTCCGAGTTCGTTTGGGGGTGGCGAAGGGTATCCATGAGGATTTTCCGAAGAAACAAAAAAAAAGATATTAGTATGTCCATCCGCATGTTTGGGTGTTTATCTCTGTAACTGCTAAATGGATTGTGATACGGTTTTATCCACATCAAGCTTAATCAATATTGGTTTCGGCACGCACTCCTTTCCTATGCTTGCAAAAGTGCTAGTCGTCGCTTTAGAGTGAAAACCTCGAGAATGCAAGGGGTCATTTTTATTTTATCACGACGTATATGTAGGTCCTACTATAATTATAACAGAGCCGCTCTACACGTAATTATTTTGTAGGCACTGAAATTGAGCCTTTATTGGTTATACAAGGTTAGTCAGAAAGGGGATACTAATCGGAAAGGGCGTTAAAGTACCCATTATAATGAGCAACTTTTGTTCTACCACTTTCCCCAAAAGTCAATAGTTTAAGAGAAATAGCTGTTCAAAAATTACATAAAAAATATGCTAAAGTCTATCTATCCTCAGCTATGATCAGCTGTGTGTATATTTTAGGGCATATTTGGAGTCACGAATTAGAAGCTCCATTTTCTGAATTTGTAACTAAAGTAGGGACGAAGAGTTTTTGAAAAATATTTTACATGGTAATAAAAATTATCGAATTTTGAAATTTTAACACTTGCTTTAAAACCTTCATCAGTGATACTTTAAGTGACCTGCGGATTAGCACCCCCTCTCTGACTAACCTTGTATAAAAATCGTAATAAATATAATTGACTAGCTTTTGACTGTGATTTAGCCACGCTAAAGCCCACAGGAACCGTGCAATGACCAAAATGCATTCCCAAGGTTTTCACTCTAAGGCGAGGTATTACAGATATAAATTCTAGCTCAGTTTAAAGGCCCAAAAAATCTCCCCACGCCAATACATTGGCTCGAAACTCGCAATTTGATCAATTTATAACTAAACCGAACACTTTTATTGGCGCTTATCCCCTTTAATTGCTAAGGGTTGGAGCACGTATCGCTTTTTTTTTTGTCGTCGGTAGTTGGGTGATTTAAGAGAGCAATTACGACGTTCATTTTGGAGGTATTAATTTTATTGTTGATAAATAGCTACTAAGCTTTTCAGCGGGTACTGAAATTGATGTAAATTGTTTTATAGCTTCTTTAGTTGCAAACGTAAAAGTTCTTAAATTAGTCCGGTCAAATTAGATATTTCAAAGTGCAAAAGTTCGCATAGAGCTGAAAATTGGTACGAATGTTCGGAACACCATTATAAATGAAATGTAAAAAGTCCCCATCGATCCCTCTTGCAAAAAAAAATATTCAAGGTCAAAGTTCGCAAGTATGGGTTTTTTGCGTTTTTTAGCCAAACGGTAAGTTTTATGATAAAAATAGATCAGACAAAAATTGTAGATTATGCAATTATCTATAAAAATTGTCTACAATTTGTCTCCTAAACATCACCGTTTCTGAGATATAGTGGTTGAAAAAGTTGTATTCTTCATAATATGCGTTTCTACGCCACCTGGAAGGTAGTATACTTGGCGCGTTTTTTTAACGTGGTTTCCCCGATAGGCCTATCCCACAATCAGCATCAGAAGAGGATTCGTACAATATAGAAAGAAAGAAAGAAAGAAAATTATTTATTCTGGACTCACACAGGCAGTTACAGAAACACAGACAAAATAAAAGGCAGGATAAAAATTTAGACTACCTGCACGAGGCCAAAAAGGGCTCCTATCTCAGCATAATGCTGCGACATTTAAAAAACAAAACGTCGCAGCGCTGGTTTTCAGATAGGACCATTGTGATGCCACGGGCAATAACGACACAAATAAATAGTTTATTATAATTATGCTTATGTATTACGTGTGTGTGTGTGTGGAATAGATAATAAAATTATAATAATTTAATTTAAATAATAATTTATCAATGTCAAACCAAGAATAGAGAAAAAATAAGTTTATGCATTTCCGGACGAGCCAGCCGCTCGACGCTTCCACATCATTTGTCTATGGTTTGTTTATGACCAAACAAGGAACGCCGATCCGGCGCAGGCACCGACCGGTTGTCACTTGGTTTTGTTTGTTCTATGATTTAAAATGGCCGAAAACGACAACAGAAGAATCTTTGAGTTGCAGTTTATTAATGCTAAATTTTAAAAGGAAATGGCATTGTACCTATTGTATATACTAGTATGTGCAAAAGTGTGTATAAGTGGAATTAGTGTTATATGTACTAAATTGTGTAGTGTAAAGGTTTTTGGACATAACAACTTATCAAGTTAAACACAATTATCAACAAGCTGCTGCATCGTAAATTGGATAATTCGCTGTCGTACTCCGCTCTGCTACCCATTCCCGATTGCGTGCAGACCCCGGGTAAGTTTATACACTTGTTTTTTGTATATTTAATAGATGTTGTTTATATTTGGCTCTAAAACTATTAACTATTTTTATAGCACGAAGAGGTGGCGGCAGGTCATTCCAGCAGCGAGTAGCAGCGAATTTGAAACTCCCACGAAACGCAGCAGTTCTATGCCTTGGGGTTGTCAAAAGGTAAGCAGATGCTCTTGTGTTTTTTTTATTGAATTCACGCGACCAGGACAATTTATTGTACAAATACTCTGGTTTTTTGGTTAGTATTGTGCCAAACAGTAGAGTAGCCAGATGAAGCTTTCTGCGGGCCGACATCTTCATCAGATTTCCTTTGTTTAGGAATGGAGTGATGTGAGATCGCGGAGGGACATGGAAACAGAATCTCGCACAAGCATTTTGTACCCGTTGGATAAGTTTATTGGTTCTACCGAGAATGCAGGTCCCATACACAGTGTCAGCGTAGTTCAGCTTGGATAGAACAAGTGACTCACATAGCATGACACGCATATCCACACTTATGTAGGGACGGACTTGGTACAAAAGCTTGAGACGGTAAAAGCAGTTGCGGACAGCCTCCAAAACATGGGTCTCAAAATGCAGCTGCCCGTCAAACACCACTCCAAGATTACGGGCTTCTTGAACCCTTTCAATGGGACAGCTATCAATCTTGAGGTCCAGGTTGAAAGAAAGGGTTTTAATGATAGTATCTCTGGACCCCATAACCATAAACTTTGACTTATTTGGATTCAAGACCAAGGAATTTCTCTTTGACCATGCTGCAACTCTATCCAAATCCTCATTTATTCTAATTACAGCCTCGTCAGTATTCCGGGAGTGAAAGGAGACGTACAGCTGCAGATCGTCGGCATACAGATGGAATTTTGTGTTGACCAGGCAGTTGATGATGTCAGCACTGTACAGGATGAAGAGAAGTGGACCCAGGATAGATCCCTGAGGGACACCCCTATTCACCTGCTTAGGACTAGAAGCTAAAATACCCCCATCATTATCATTTGTGACCTGTACAAACTGAGACCGGTTACTCAGGTAACTATCGAACCATTTGATTGTTTTAAAATTACACCCATAAAAGGACAACTTGGAAAGAAGAAGTGAGGTATTGATAGAATCAAAAGCACGAGAAAAATCAAGTAGAACAAGCAGAGTTCCCATGCCCTTGTCTCTGTCTTCAAGTATATTTCCAACTACATCCAGGAGGGCTGTAGCTGTGCTGTGCTTTCTACGAAATCCAGATTGAGCCATTGGTAGGATGTTATGGTGCTCTAGGTATTCCCTAAGTTGGTTGCAAACAACCTTCTCCAAAATCTTGGAGAGACATGGCAACAGGCTAATGGGACGAAGGTCCTTTGCTCCAGTGGGATTTGTAACCTTAGGAATGGGTCTAACTATTGCCATTTTCCACAGATCCGGGAAAGAAGAGGTGGCTATCGATTTGTTGATGATGGAAGTTATCACTGCAAGTGTCCGAGGAAGGGTCATCATCAGCATCTCCAGCGACATACAGTCAGAACCCTGAGCATTGGACTTGAGGCTGCGCAGAATTTTCAGCACAACATCCTCCTGGACCGGCTCAAGTTGGAAGTCATTAGAACCAAATCTGTTGAACTCAAAATAAGTTAAATCTGAGATTGTAACCTTGCCACTACCTGGTACCTCCAAAAAGTGTTGATTGATACTCTCTGGGTCATTGCAAAAATGTGGTAAACGATGCTCTTGTTTTTTAGATATGGCAATAGTAGATTTAATGTGGCTCCATAACTTCTTAGGCTGTTTAATATTATTATTTATGTATTTTTTAAAGTATGCACACTTCTCACTATCCACTGCAGCTCTAACGAGGTATTTAAGTTCTTTGTAGGATTTTATGTGATATTCAGATTTTGTAAGTTTAGACTGTCTATGGCACTTGTCACGTAACTTCATCATTTCCTTAACAGTGTCAGTTATCCATGGATAAGATTTCTCCTTGATTAAAACTTTTTTAAGGGGCGCATGTAAATCAAATAAATTCAAAATGTAATAATTAAATGTTGCCACCATGGAATTCACATCTTCAAGACTTTCAATATATTCCCATTCAATTTTGTTTAAGTCATCGTCAAAAATGTCCAGTAAGATGTCTTTGAGTGGCCTATATGTAATCCAGTGTGGGGTAGGTTTCTCTAATTTGAAATTTAGTTCAACCGATATTATTGCATGTTGGCCCAACTCCGGTATGTGAGATACTGAGACCCCACACACACGGGCATCTGTGCATACAATATCAATTAATGTTTCGCTGTGGTCTGTAAAGTGGGTTGGCTCAGTGATAAGTTGTTTAAGCTTTGAGTACAGTAGAAAGTTGTTGAGTAGTTTAGTCTTGTTCTCTGTTGTATTTAGTACATTAATATTAAAGTCGCCAAGCAGGAGGACTTTATCTGCGTTAGCAAAGGAGGTGAGAGAGTCGGTTATCGCATCTAGGAAGACGTTCACGTCTAGCCATGGTGGCCTGTAAGCCGTACCGATAATCACTGAATGCGAGTTGATGTTCAGTCTGAGCCACATCTGCTCGACCTGTGACGCGGGCGGGTGCGACACGGCGCGCACGCGGACCCCGTGGCGCACGTAGAACCCTACGCCGCCTCCGCGACCGCCGCGCACGGTGGCCGGGCGCGGCACGTGCCGCAGCCGATAGCCCGGAACAGATGGCGCGCGACCCTCTTCTCCCGCCCTGAGCCAAGTCTCATTTATCGCCATGATGTCTACTGAGAGGCTTTCCATAGCCACCAGAAACTCCTCATGGCGAGAGCCTAGCGATCCCGCATTGAATAATCCAACTTTTAGATTTTTTGTTTTATTCATTTTTAAAATCAGTTGTGTAAATACTTTTTTTTTTGTACCTTATGTTTGATGTAGTTTGTACGAGTAGTAAAGTGTATAGCATAGTTTGTGGTATATAGTGTAGCATAGTGTGTAGCCTAGATTGTAGCAATGTATATATTATGTAGTAAATAGCAATTAATGTAGTCAGTAGCGATATAGAATATGTTGTTGTATATATAGAAAATGTATTGATAGGAAGCCACATTAATATAAATAGAAAATGTTCATACTTTATAATTGCTCTGGCAGCAAGGGCACTAAATTTAACCAAAAAATACTGAAATAGGAGCAATTTTGGCCTCGCACTAAAAGATAAAAATACACAAAAAAATAGAAATATACAAAAAGACATAGATACACTGTAAACAAGTTCAGAACAAATCACACATAATATTGAGTGTACAGGTCGCGTATTAAAAACCTTCAAATTAAACCTCCTTGTCAGCAGATGCTTCACTCCCAAAAACACGATGAAGATCCTCCTCTGAGCGGATGTAATGGGTAGGCTTGCCATCACCCTGCTTGGCCAGGATGCGTCCGAACTTGGCCCAAGTATATCGCCAACCGAGACGGCTGCCAGCTTCACGGACGCGATAAAACAAATATTTGTTCGCCCTAGTGAGCCTCTCGTTCAAAAAGAATCGGCGCGGGGGAGCAGGGAACCCGAGGTCCGCCGTGGTGGCTCCACGCCGCACGCGCGCACTCTGCAGCAGTTCGTCTCGCAGTGCGCGCCGCGTCAGGCGCACCACAACGCGCCGCTCCCGCACACCCGCTCCGGCTCCTCCCGCAGGGCCCACTCCTCCTACCGGACTTGCTCCACCTGCCGGACTCGCTCCCCCAGCTGGACTCGCTCCACTGACCGGGCTCACCTTACCACCCGCGCCCGTCCTAGACTCGCGCTCAGTACGGAGGCCCACCCGCTGCGCGAACACTATATCGCGTTCCTCCAGGGTAACCCCGAGCTTTGCCGCCACCAATACGACCGTGTGCACCACGTTCTCGCCCGGTATCTCCGGGAGGTTGGCGATCTCTAGATCTGAGCTCAGCAAATCCTGCTCCCGGTCATTGAGCTCGAGATGCAGTTTCGCCACGGAGAGCTCGAGCTGGCCTACTCTGCTGTCGGGCGCAACGGTCATCCTCTGCTGTTGTTCCAGAGCTTCAACCCTTGCTTCCAGACCATCGACTCTCTCTGTGCAGACTCCATACGATGAATGGAGCTCGGCCATTTCCCGCCGAAAATCCCGCAGCTCATCCCTGACCTCACGCAGCTCCGACCTGAACAGCTTTATCTCCTCAGTTAGTTGGGATTCCGGTGAAGGTTCGCCTTCTGCACATTTCGCAGCCCCAGCCTGGGCCTGGACCACAGTCACCGGCGACCCGGTCACAGCACCAAGAGTTTGCGCTGCTACTGACTCGGTGACTTCAGCAGGGCCACTACTCAACTCTTTGACAGGAGTAGCACTATTGTCACCCCTGGGCACCTTTTTTTTGCAGTCCGGGCATAGCCAGTCACTGCTTATCTGCGCAGACTCAGGCAGTAGCAGGCAGGCGAGGTGGTACCGGTTAGGGCAGGTGAAGTTACTGCAAATAGCGCCCCCTTTTGCCGACAAGAATCTGCCACAAGCTGCACACTTGGCCATGGTATGTAAAGGTATCGTCAAGGGGAGATAGATGGCGCGGTAGTTAATGTGTTGAATAAGCGACAGATGGCACCTGCACCGCGCACAATATTGAGCCGATGCACAGATCTGTATAGGAACTAGAGCCCGCACACTGACAATTAAGGTTTGTTTACTTCTCGTGACACTAGTAAGACACTTTTTGGAGGTACTGTTGATAATAACTTTTTTTTAAGTAACTGCAATGTTTGAGATGTGAATAAGTTTTGTAATTATTAGGTCCAATAAACACTTTATATCTACTATTTATTTACGGGATAACACTCACGCACGTAAACAACTCTGTATCGCGTCTATGTATACTATTATTTTGGAGTTATAACAAAATTACAATTATTAACAAGCAAAAAAGTGAACAGCTGATGTGTATCGTAACTCGTCCGTGACGTCACCAGTATATCAGTATATCAGTGAGGAGACGTCTGATGCATCGCTGTTAGAACAATTTACTTACACCCAGCACGAAGAAGAAGAACAAGCAGAAGAAGAAGTACAAGAAGACGAACAAGAAGAAGAGGATGCAGAATTATCAAATGATTATGAATGAGACGGATAATTTTACCTATTTTTTTAGAATTCACACGGCTTTCATCATTTCCAATAGTACCAATTTTTACATATTTTGGAATAGTATTGAATTAAACAGGATCACAATAGATTTTGGGATAGGCCTATCGGGGAAACCATGTTAAAAAAACGCGCCAAGTACACTACCTTCCAGGTGGCGTGGAAACGCATATTATGAAGAATACAAATTTTCCAACCACTATATCTCAGAAACGGTGACGTTTAAGAGAAAAATTGTAGACAATTTTTATAGATAGTTGCATAAATCTAAAATTTTTGTCTACCTATTTTTATCGTAAAACTTAGCGTTTGGCTAAAAAACGCAAAAAACCCATACTTGCGAACTTTGACCTTGAATATTTTTTTTTGCAAGTGTGGGATCGATGGGGACTTTTTATATTTCATTTATAATGGTGTTCCGAACATTCGTACCAATTTTCAGCTCTATGCGAATTTCTGTTAACCTACCCCTATTTTTTGGGCTAACTTGACCGGACTAAAATTGCCTATTTTGTTTTAATTCATCGCAACAGATAAATTTATCTACGAAGCGCTCTCCATATTTTTAATAGATAGATGGAAAGAATATGCTTTATTGTACACCATAATTATACTAAAAAAACATAAATAATTTAAAACAAGGCAAGGGTAGAATGAGTGAAAGAAAATATACTGAGGAAACCTGCACACCTGACATGTCTCCAAAAAGTACTCGATGGTGATTGTAGTCCATCAACCCGGACCAGCTAGCATAAGCCACACATTATCTCGTCTCGGCACGAGATAATTCGACGAGAAAATTATCTCGCGCTGCACATGTTAGCCCGCCTAGCTACAACGATGGACTTAAAGCCTCAACCCATCTCGTTCAAAGACGATTCCCATGCCCAGCAGTGGGAAAGTAATAGGCTAATTATGCAAACTCAAACAGCAAAAGCTAATTCTACAATAATTATTAAACCACAAGATATTCACCCTCAACCATTAATTTCACATCTTTCTGAGCTTAAATAGCAATAGAACAAATTAAATTAACAAGAGATTGTCTATCAAACTAATAATGCGACAAAAACATGTGTTCTCGTGTTCCGTATCGTCGATTGATCTGTGTTTTATCGCTGGGCGGCCATATTTGAAAATAATTTGCAGCATTTTGCATAATTTCGAAATAATCGTGTATTATGGAGGCTTGAATGTAGGGTAAATGATATACGTACGTTTTTAAATTGATCGTGTTATTGCTTTGAGCATTCAGAGAATTTGTTTTGATAAGGCTTAATTACTTTAGACTTAGATTTAGTAATAAATGATGCCAGCTTTGAGGGTCGATTTCTAAAGATAGTAGATGGTAAAATTGTTTTTTTTTTAATCTTATGGCTTCCTGCCTCGACTTGCATGCCCAAACGGCTTGTGCAAATGTTTGCGCAAACGGTATTGTTGCTAGTAATACCGTTTTGCAGTCTTAATTAACGTACATGCTTACTTGTGCAAATTTAATGATGTGCAAATAAGTTTGAGCGTATCACGGGATCATAACTGTGGTATACGACACGGTTGGTGCAGTGGTTTCTGTGCTACGGGTCGTGGGTTCGATTCCCACACGGAACAAATATTTGTATAGCCTACTGGTAGTTTTTCCGGGTCTATGTGTTTGTGCATGTGAAGATGTGTGATTGTATACGCCCCTAGGATACAGGAGAGAATATACGAGAGGGGTAACATTAAAAAAAGTTTTTGAACTTTTGGGTATAAATCAAAAATGTTAGAATGATTATTGACGACATATTTTTATATTAAAAGGCATTATTTTCCAATTTATCTCTTAAGGGCTAATTTTTGAATCGTCAGATAACTATTATCTGAGGGATAAATTTGACGTTTTGACAGATTTTCCATACAAAAACTGTCAAAACATGAGAAATATTCCTTCCTAAATCTTATTAATATAGAAATCAATCAAGGAACGCCTTATAAATAATGTAGCTAACAAGGCTATGTAGATACGATGGCATCCATCAACATGTTGTCAACATAGACATGCAAGATCATAGACAGTCTCATGCCATTGGCATGACGTTAGGCGCGCCAAGTTTCAACGCGCGCGCCGACTGATCTTTCATAGGGCTTGCGCGATAAATGTTTGTCAACGAAATGTGGCTTAAACCAAGACTAAGTTAAGAGTTTAAAATATAGCCATCACTTTCTAACATCGTATTATTATAGACACTAAAAAGAGAAGGGGCTATTTTAAAACCTGTGTTGTTAGAACATCTCTATCTCTAATTTATTTATTTTTATAAATGGCAACTCGTCAATATTAGTGCCAGCGTACAGTCTTGAAAGATGCACAGTAAAGAGTTAAAAATGGGGAAAAATAAATAAAGAGAAAATAGTTAAAGTTCGTTTTTTAATTCCTGAGACTGAATTGACATGCGCGAAACGTCAAATTTGAAAAAAATGATCCTAAAATTTACAAGTTTCACATTTGCGCCTGTCAATTTTGTCTCAGAGATTATGAAACGGACTATAGGTTAGGATAAGGAATAACCAAAAAAAGAACATAAAGCCTCTCATAATAAGAGGGTTGAAATATAACATTTTCAGAGCACCATCATTAAAAAGTCATAGACCACCTGAATTATTATTATTCATAATACCTTCAAATATGAGCCGGAATTACTATTCATAATACCTTCAAACACGACTTCACTCTACAATCTGTGGAAATACCCTACGATACATTTGCTGGTCACGGTGTGTAACGTCACTAATGTATATTAAAGACACACACAAACAAACATTAGCACAAAATATGCTTGAAAAAAAACTGTACTTAATACTCTCTACTGTAATTCATTATTTCTACCAAAAGATCATTAAGTGGTTTAATAGGGGGCGAGACTATTGCCATAAACCGGGCACAAATCTAGGCACCGGGCTGCATCTGAGAAATTCCACACGGAAAAATCGAATAACACTTTGCCCGACCTGTCGCGCTTGCAACCAATAAACCATCGAGGCAGTCGAACGAGTATTAAGAATTATTTACTAATAATTCACTTTTTAAGAACTAATGTTTATAAAATAAACTTATAATGAGTGTTCAGATAGTACTTTAAAAGTTATTTATTATAAAAAAACGGTTATTATAACGATTAACGTGTCAAAGTAAGGCGTGTGCGCAAGCCCTAACTGAAGATCAATACCACAGCATAAATATGTGTGCCAGCATTTCTATGTCAGTTGTAAATGATAGATTGAAAGATTATCACTTTGAAGTCGAAGTGACACACTGTTAAATCGTTTTGAATTCGATTATTTAATCGATTTGATCTTCATTTTATACGACAGTATTTAGTACAAGACATTGCTATGTTGACTGTATTGACAGGTTGGAGAACATCCGATGTTGTGACATAAAAATAGTTGAGTGTGTGAGTAATAAACAAATTACTTATTGAAGATTAATTTATAATCTAAACATGTAAAACAAAGTCGAGTTAGTTACACCATTTATAACTCAAGAACGGATGGACCGATTTTAATGATCTCTGATTAGTTGGATTTGTCTTTGCCCCGAATAGCAGAATAACTATTAATAATATCGGAAAAAATAATGGGGAAAAAATAAATTAAGTTTAACTAAAAGTTAGAACGATATTCATTGACCGTTAGGTGGTACAAAGTTCGCCGGGTCAGCTAGTTTCGCATTCTCGAAACTCAAGCTCACGTGGACGGAATACGCAAAATACAAAAAAAATATGTTTACTAAATTCAATAAAACTCATACGAGCGATTGAAAAGTTGCCAGACCTAATGAAGCTCGCGAATTACAACCTTCTTTTTTTTTATTTGCATACAAGTAGGTACGTATCAGACGGTAAACTTTTTTAATTTGAGCTCCCCGCCGGACGGCGTAGCACGCACTCTACGACGTAGAGGGGGCGTAGCGCCTCTACACGTATCGAGATTTATTTTTATGTTATGAGGATGAACTTAATACGGGCAAGAATAAATTGTCGTGTAGTATTTAAATTAATAAAAAATCACACGTGTAATAGTGACTGCCTCGTTGGCCTAGCGGTTACAAGCGCGATTGCTGAGCGTGAGATTCTTGGTTTGATCCCCAAGTCGGGCAAAGTGTTATTTATTTGGTTTTTCCGTGTGGGATTTCTCAGTAGCAGCCCGGAGTCTGGATTTGTGCTTGGTTGATAGTAATACGCTCGTCCTCTATTACATGGGACTTAAACATAATGGCGAAATGAGAGTGCACTGTACACCTATGCCCAACCCTTCGGGTAATTCAGGCGTGATGTTTGTTATGTAGTGGAGTAATTAAGTGAAAACATAGGGGTAGGCTAAGCTGAAATTAATAAGAAAAATACTATAATTATTTGTTGTCGGTACGTGTATTACACCGTGGGCCCGAGACCCGAAAGATTTTAACCTTCGATTCCGATGCTTAATTGGAGAAGAAAACCTAGGATATAGTTTGTTGAACAAAGCTTAATTTTCGAAATATTCATTATTTACGGAAATTCACAAATCGAAAGATATCTATGGTAACAAGTCCTATGAACGCGGCGTGGCGACTTGTCATACCATACCCCTCTCGCCGTATGTCTTATTTGTCGGGGAAGGTTGTGAAGTGAGAAGTTTCTTATCCACTCACACGATAATTTATAAATGTTGCCAGTTCAACCTAAGGTATTGTTTACAAGGAAATACTAAAGTTAATTGATTTATTAAGAAAAGAAAAAGAAAAATAAATTGTATTAATTGGACTTTTGTTGATATAACATTTGACTCATAATACCATCAGAAAGGCGTGGTTAAAATCTTTTGGGTATCTCGGGCCTACAGTGCAAACAGAGCAGTAGATATAATTCCCTTTCAAATTTTCAATAGGACCATTGTTTATCTTTCCTCGTCAATATTTAATTTCTGACCCATTCAAACCATCAAGAATAAACACAAACATAATGCTTCCGTAAACAAATAATTACCAAAACTAAGCCATTAGCCGAATCGGAGTGACCTTCCAATTTGGGTGAGGCTGTAATTTATTCATACAACCCAACTTATCCCGGCCTCGCTTTGAATCTATTGTGATCAATAATAATGAGTTTCTGAGGTGTGCTACACGGTACTAGAGTGTATAATGTACATATTGTATAAGTACCTAGGTACCAATGATCTCTATGTACCTTCCCATAGGCAACATAACATATACAAGGTAATTCGGCTGTCCCATTTCAAAACCTAGTAAGGGCTTAAAACGAAATTTTACAGGAGAGCACATAAACGTTAAATCGGTCAGCCTTTCAAAAGTATTTATGTTAGGTAAAACCATTTGGTTAAAGTGACTTACTAGGTTTTAAAATGATCAGAGGCAGTGAATGGCACTTACTAGGTATCAATGCTTAAATATATCTGCTTATTATGTGAGTTTTTAACACTAGTAATTTTGTTTTTGGTAGAGACTTTTAGCAAGATAATGCAATAAAACGATTTTTGTAAAAAGTGTCCCTTACTACTCGTAGGTTTTGAAACGGGACAGCAGAACTGGTTATTGGTCACGATCCCGTGGCAGGATTGTAGCACATGTTATATCCACTATCTAGTATCACAGTAATGCTTTATGCAAAAGTGAACCGTAGGTATAGCAAACATCTTTACCGATAAAAAAAAATAAACTTTAAAAAAAAGTAAAAACCGACTTCAAAGAAATACTAAAAGCAGTAAAATAATTACCATAATATAAAATTAACAGTTTCAGAAGTCGGTGGCTTCTATTTGCTTCAGTGTAGAGTTGCGCCGACTTCTGAAACTGTTAATTTTATATTATGGTAATTATTTTACTGCTTTTAGTATTTCTTTGAAGTCGGTTTTTACTTTTTTTTAAAGTTTATTTTTTATTAAAAACGTTTTAGTGTCATAATTTTAACACCCTCCTTCATAACCCTTCTTTTTGGCTTTGACGTAGTCGGGCATAAAAAGTCCTTTCAAATGATACCTTACACGATATAATGAAAACATTCCAAAGGGGGGGAGGGGGGGACACGCACCCCCTCCTCTTTTCAAGTAGTCAGTTCCCAACAACAAATATAAACAAAGCAATATTAGTGATTTGAGAATTTTGTTTTGATCCGACGAGGAGTTCCGTTCCATATCTCTGAAGTTCATGATCTGATCATAACAAAATTTAAATGGGACCAATCGGAAAGTATACCCTTCCGAACAAAAAAAGATTTTTTCAAATCGGTTCATAAATGACGGAGATATGAGGTAACACACATAAAAAATAAAAAAAATAAAAATAAAAAAAAAAATACAACCGAATTGAGAACCTCCTCCTTTTTGAAGTCGGTTAAAAAACGAAAATGGTTCATTTTTGCATAAACTATTTCTAGGTTGTTAGATAGTGGATAACATGTTCTACAACCCTAACATGGGACCGTGAACCGTGCACACTATATTATGATCAAACAGTGAATATATGCCTAAAATTACATTAAGTTTTTACATTTTTCCCATGTTACGGGCTAAAATATAAAATTTCCTCACTGCAAGCTAGGAAAAACAGCGTGTTGTAAGATTCAACAAAACCCAGCATGCTTGGTGGTAGGATCTCTTCGGTCCGACTGGCTAGCTACAATAGGCCACAATAATGAACGATTTTGATGTCATAGTTGCGATAAACGCACGATAACTAAGAGCGAGATTCACAAACCGCACAGACTTTACTTTTCTAAGTAAAGTAAGCGGTGCATACGAATATGAACATTATGAGTATAAAATTAATGTTCATATTCGTATGAAAATGCGAATGTGAACATTATGTGTATGAGAATAAAGTGCATATTCGTGTGAAACGCTTACTTTACTAAACAAAGTAATACCGAAATCTGTGAATCATGCCCTAAGGCTAGCCTTTTTGTGGTTTGCGGCAATATCTACTCACAAAACAAAACCTAAATAAACCTCTTAGCGAAAATAATAATGTTAACATCACTATCTCTAATAATAGGCTACACGGCACAGAACAGATTAATACAGAAGATTCAGTCCACACAGTCTGCGACAAAACAACTAACCGTTTAGCGCAGTTCAGACTACGCTATACTATTTCGCTATTAGTAAAGCATACTGCGTCATAAGCATGACGTTCACACTACGCTATATCGCAAGCTGGTCTACTATGTACAGCAAGTTATTTGACGGCGATCCGCCGAGTGGCGGACGGGGTAAAAGTGAAACGAGGCCAGGACCGGAGAATCGTACGACATAGCTCTGAAAATAGCTCAAGTTTTTCGCGTACAGGAAGCCAATACTTTATAGTTTAGCGTTGTGTTAAAGTGTCAATATAATAAGTATAATAAGTAAATGTATATGCTGAGCAATATCGTTGTGCTAAAAAATATTTGCTATTATAGTCTGAACTGCGCTTGAGAAATGTGGAGAGTGCTTCATACGATAAATATATCATCTGGTACGTGCCACCAGTGCGCTTTCATGTTCATCTTGCGCTTTCAACTTTCAATTCCTCTTGCGTCAAGCGCATGTAAGGTAAAGGCACCTAATTCCGCGGTATTTTCACCATAACTTGAAAGAACATTAAAAATTAAGTATTTAATATACCTTTCTGTAGAATTGGCTATTTTTATTAGAAGTATTATATATCTTATTTTTGAAATATACTCACAGTTTGACAATAAACGTTTATTAAAACTGTCAAATTATTTAAAAATACGAAGAAGTCCGAGGCACCTAATTCCGATTTAAAAATCCTAATTCCGATGCATTTGGTTCCTAATTCCGAGTGTACAAAATACAAAGGAAAGGAGGTGGGGAGAATGATACATGATGTTCAAAAAATCAAGTCTATTTATATAGTCTTTGGATCAGTCTCAGACTCTGTCTTACATGATTATTAATATGGCACCACAATATGTAATTTACTTAGATAGGAATTCGGGAATATTGTACTGTCGAGAAACTTTATAAACACTACTGCCATTATGAATTGCTGTAATAGCATTTTGGAGATCCTCTTCCGTGTACTTTTTTCTTGGCTTTATTCTCCTACAATAAAACAATTATAATAATAAAACAATTTATTAATAGTATATAATGTAAAAGTATAACTATATCTGAGTATATCGAAATATGAAAGTTATATAATATACAATTAGTTTACATGTTTATGTTTATATTCTTACAGTTACTAAAACCATACAAAAGTTTTGAACAAGCTGCGTAAGATAATGAACACTCTGTATTTAACGTGTGCCAATACCACGGAATTAGGTACTAATATAACCTTATTCCGACTTAAATACATCGGAATAGCGTTTTATAATACTAAATCAAGGTTTCTAATTCCGAGTAATAAAAAGTAAAAGATTTTTTTAATATTAAACAAATAAATTAATGTTCAATTGCGATATCTTTGAAAAAATATACAAAGATCACTCAGGATTATATCAGAACACATTAATAACTTAATTTTCTGTACTTAGCTTTTCCATACAACGAATTAATAAAGTACCTAAACAGGCAATCTTTGACCTGCTATAATTAGTAAATGCGACGCCATAGTGTACCTCGGAAATAGATTTTTATATCTATTGGTTATTTAAGTAATCACAGCTAAAATATTAAGTTCGTAATCATAAAACTGCCTTCAAAATTAAAAAAAAACTCTACGTCTATTAAATTGCATTTCCGTGGTATACATCGGTATTTAGGAACCAACTAAAATATTTGGCACCTAATGCCGCGGTATTTTAAACACGTATTTTCTCCTCAATTTGTAAAGATAATATTAAAATGTTAACTGTTTTCAATAAAAAATATAACCCTTCCAATACTTCAACCTAAACAAAAAATCACACAGTATAAAATTATCATTTAAAACACTATTTAGCAAATCGTATTAATCACGTGCATAAGGTCCGAAATGTATGAAGCGCGCGTTCGAGTCAGCTGCTAGCGTCAAACTTACTGTTTATTTTAAAACGTTAAAGCACCAAAGCTCTCTTTTGCTCATATAAACATAAACAGATAAATTATTAATTGATTAATGTATCTTGCAAACAAAAAGAACTTGTAAATTGCTTGAAAACGTCGTTATTCTAAATACGTCGGAATAAGGTGCCATTTTTAGAACCCCTCGGAATTGGGTGCCTTTACCTTAATATTGATTGCCATAAGACGCATGCAGCTTATCGTCTACACCAGTGCACCTCGGTCAGTCGTCAGTCGTCAGTCGACATACACATCAAAAAAAGTTTGCGATCACTAGCATAAATTATGTATGTGAAGATTCCGAATTCAAAGTCCAACTGAAATCTGATTTATATTTATCTAGATAACTATCAATCTATATTTATCATGATAATTATCGCTTTGAATCCCGATTAGAAAATTCGGCTTCAAAAAGGCTACATAATTTTTCAAAGTGATCGCAAACTTTTTTTGATGTGTTTATAATATACCACATATAGTGACCGACATTTTAACACATGATTGTACTCATGACAACAAACAACTTTCCCAAAGAAACATTATTTTTATTTTATTTTTTTCATTTTAAATTTCTTAATAAACCGTTACGGAATGGATGCGGCTCGTAATATGGTTATTTTTTTAGTTTTGTTTTACGTAATGTTTTTTTGGGAAAGTTGTTTGTTATCATGAGTACAATCATATGTTAAAGTATCGGTCACTAATTACCAGTCACCCTATAGACGGGTTAGCGTGCGCTAGCGGCATGCGGTTTTGTCGAACTAGTATTAAGGCATGCGCTATGGCGCTTCACGCATGCTTCAGACGAAGACGCATGATATACATGAAAGTGCACTAGTGTAGACATAGCTATCAAGTGCGACTAAGGTCAAATCTGATCAAATTAAACATTATATTATGGGCCTTCTGTATTAACTTGTTTTTGACGGTAGGCTCGCAATTAGTAAAACGATCTGAGAGGCGAACTGGACGCCATTGTAATACCTGGACTTGGTCGTTAGAGGGAATAGGACGAATAACATCTTTATGTACGACTATGTTTCACGTTCCTGTAGTTATTTTATCATAATAAATTAATAATTATGATCAGTCAAGGTCTCTCATTAGGAAAAGCACTGTACTAAATTGGGTTTATGTGGAAGATAATATCTGAATGGAGTTTGAACGGGGTTTTGGGCACTTCAACCTCAATAACTATTAAACCGTTTATGAGATTCATTCAAATATTCCAAAACTAGTAGAAAGAACTATCACCATCATCAGCATTCAGCCGAAAGACGTCTACTGCTGGACATAGGCCTCCTCAAAAAGAGGGGGGTTTGCCGTAATTGCCACGCTTGGCAGGCGGGTTGACGATCGCAGTATGGTTGTTACAGTACTCAGAGAACGCTGCTGCCCATCCTCTAGAGAATCCCTTAGTCGAATTCTACGACACCCACGAGAAGAGATGGGGTAGTGCTATTCTTTAAGTCCGGCACTACACGAGACCTATTGCGATAGAAAGAACTATTGCGATGTAAATAGATGGTTTTTTTACCAAGTCACAAAATTTCTTAGGGTTATCTACTATTACTGTCATCTGTGATTACTTTCCTTTATTGTTAATGACACCACCAAATGATAACCTATATATACAGTGGTGGACATATACCTAATTAGAAACACCAAGTGTGACTTTTATTTTTAGTACAAATTAACTTGATAATTAATGTTTTACGTATCATAGAGGGCTTATACCTATTTATCTATAATGTATCCACATCATGAAGTATTACTATGTCAGTTTTAGAAATATCATAAAACCGTTTATGTAAAAACTGGTATAATTTATAAAACAAAATGAAGCAGCACAACGTACTGAGGTGGACAACTAATTATTATTAGAAACAGAAAAAAAACATAAGCATAAATATGAACAAACGTAACGAAACAATAAATAATGATGTTAAATGGTACAAACGTTTTATAATAAACAATTAATGCTTGGTTGGGAAGCATCTGCTGTCGATTACAGCTTTACAACGACGTGGCATTGATTCTATCAATGTTTCATACATTTCCAGGGAATTTTTCTCCAAGCTTCTACAAATGCGTCTTAAAGTTGTTGTAGTATGATACTAGTAGTAGTACGATATTAGTGATATGTTTATTGGACGATGTTTTCTTTATAATGTACCACAAACTTAGATTTGATTCAAATCTGGACTATTTGCAGACCACTCTAACACCGACACTACAATAATCCAAACCAAACAGAGAAATTCTAAGAGACTAATTAGTGTCGGTGTTAGAGTGGTCTGCAAATAGTCCTGATTTGAATCAAATCTAAGTTTGTGGTACATTATAAAGAAAACATAGTCCAATAAACATATCACTAATATCGTACTACTACTAGTATCATACTACAACAACTTTAAGACGCATTTGTAGAAGCTTGGAGAAAAATTCCCTGGAAATGTATGAAACATTGATAGAATCAATGCCACGTCGTTGTAAAGCTGTAATCGACAGCAGATGCTTCCCAAGCAAGCATTAATTGTTTATTATAAAACGTTTGTACCATTTAACATCATTATTTATTGTTTCGTTACGTTTGTTCATATTTATGCTTATGTTTTTTTTCTGTTTCTAATTAGTTGTCCACCTCAGTACGTTGTGCTGCTTCATTTTATTTTATAAAGTATACCAGTTTTTACATAAACGGTTTTATGATATTTCCAAAACTGACATAGTAATACTTCATGATGTGGATACATTATAGATAAATAGGTATAAGCCCTCTATGATACGTAAAACATTAATTATCAAGTTAATTTGTACTAAAAATAAAAGTCACACTTGGTGTTTCTAATTATATGTCCACCACTGTATATAGATATGGTGTGGTTGCCAAAGAGGATTTGTTAAAGACACCACTAATGAATAGTGTTGTTGCCCTTCAGGGCAAAAACGAGTATGTTTAAACTAACTCATATTATCTTATTACTAATTGTGGCAACCCAACATTACGGTGGTGTCATTAACAAATCTTTTTTGGCAACCACACCCCGGGGGGTATCATTCGGGGGTATCATTTGGTGGTGTCATTATCAATGAACGATTATTTTCGTTAACGGTGTAGCAAAACATCGTGAACTTCAAAAAGTTCGCCATCCCGCACCAGGCCAACGAAGGCTAAGCCCTTCTCATTCTGAGAAGATACCAATGCCCAACATTAGGACGGTAATAATTACAAAATATAAAATAACTAGCTGACCCGGTGAACTTCGTACCACCACATTTTTTTTGCTTGCTGAACAACTGAACGTCAATCTGTTTTGTCAATTTATTAAAGATGTCTCTCAGTCTTCTGTCTCTTTCACTCACTGACTTTTCATATTATGAGATTTAAAAAAAACTGTTAGTTTTCTTTTATACAAACCTCGTCCTGACAATTACGAACAAACAAAAAAACATTATCCAATTTGGTGCAGTCGTTCGGAAGTTATGCGCGTATACATACATTTCGGCGATTCATTTTTACATAATAGAAGATATAGATAGATTTTAAATACCTACAAACCTAACAAAAAACCGTCATGATTCCAGCTAATCCTTAGCTTTTATATAAATTACTAAAATGACCTAGTATATCGTAACAAATGCGTCCATTCTCATAGTATTAATGAATAATCGAGTGATCAGTGGATATTCAATATTTATGTGGGAACACAAGCTGGGCTTTAACCTATTAGTTTTATGTTAAATTAATGCCCCTGGATTATGAAGGGTGGTAGTTTTCCATATTTATAAATTGTTTTTGTATTGATTAAGCTACGGTTTATTTATTGTTTTGTTATTGCTGAGTTATTGTATCGTGATATCGGACGATTATTAGAATAGATTAATTATTATAAAGACTGCCACGTTGTCTAGCGGTCGCAAGCACAACTGCTGAACTTGAGGTCATGGGTTCGATCCCCGTCGCGCAAAGTGTTATCGGGTTTTTCCGTGTGGACTTTCTTAGTGGCAGCCCGGAGTCTGGATTTGTGCCCGGTTGATGGCAATAGGCTCGCCTCCTATTACATAAGACTTAAACATAACGGCGAAATGAGGATGCACTTTACACCTCTGCCATCTCTTTGGGGAATACAGGAGTGTTATTATGTTGTTATAGTCGTTATTTTGACGATTATTAGATAGATTTTACCCCGTGTGAGGACGGTCTAGAATATAAAACTTCCTCACCGCACGCTGGGAATAGAGGCGTGTTTTAAGACTTAGCAAAACCCAGTACGATTGGTGGTAGGATCTTTACGGTCCATCTCCTACACTCACATTAAAGCCAGTAGCAGTTAAGTATTCCGTCGTGTGTATGAGAGTTAGAGGGGTATAGGGAAACCCTCGTGGTGCAAAAATAGGCCAGTCAGCAAGGTAGATAGCGAGGGTGCGCTGGACATACTTGAATATCGTCACTCTTACAGGCTCTTTTAATGCACCCCAACCTTCTGTAAACATTTTTTGATATTACTAGTCGGGCAATAGCAAAAATGTACTAATGAGTGTACACACATCAAAAAAAGTTTGCGATCACTAGCATAATTATGTATGTGAAGATTCCGAATTCAAAGATAACTATTAATCTACAGGGTGTGAAAAGACCCATCACATAGCCGAAATCTACGCACTCTGTACATCAAACTAAATTACATGGACAAAAAATAATTGCTGGGAAACGACTTTTATTTTTTGGCATGAAAAAAAAAACGCTTTTTTTTGTAGCGCGCAAATTATGGTTGTGGCGATGCCGCGCGTTTGCATGCGTGCAGCGGCCACACAGCCGAGCCAAGGCGGTTGTGTGCGTTTGATATTCATTGCGTTTTTGTAACTTCAAATGCGTAATTTGTTAGGAAAAATTGAAATTTTTGATAATGTTTATATGGAAGAAAGTTTAGTATTAAGACTTGGAAATCGTTTCTGGAAAAAACTAAAAAAAAATGTGTTCTTTGACCTTCAATATCTCCAAACCCAATGATTTCCCAGGTATGGTTTGTTCGAAAAAAATGATCCCAATGATGGGTAGAATACGTGGTTTTCGTTATCGTTAAGGGCCTTTTTACACCCGATATATTTATCATGATAATTATCGCTTTGAATCCCGATTAGAAAATTCGGCTTCAAAAAGGCTACATAATTTTTCAAAGTGATTGCAAACTTTTTTTGATGCGTGTATAATAGTGTGTGTAATGTAAAAATGAGTACCCGTAACTAAATGTAAATAATTTTCTATAAACACTATGAAGTGATTACGAGTGCCCAAATTCATACTCAAAAACATTGCGTTTCCGTAGACTAAATATTACGTCAACACTATGACTATAAGTTTAAAATGCAGTGGACATGGCATCCCATGTTCGAATTATTCAAAACAAAACTAAACGAATTAAATTTAATAACAGCGTCTATTACCGCAAGCGACGCGGTAAATTACGCGGGCGGTAAGTGCGACACCAAATTTCCTTGTTACCAGTAGCGGTCATGTGTAAGGGTGGGCACTGACGTGTTATTATTTCGCGATATAACGTCGCCTCGGCGGCTAGCCGCGCGACCGACGGTGCAGGGTTGGTAAACTTATTAAAAATCCTAGCATTTATTTTATTTCGTCAGAAATTTTGTTGCAGATAGGGCTGTTACTCGTTATGCATTTTTTGTTAAATGATTATATTTTTTGCGTTGATTTGTTACCTTTTCACGCCTAAAACACTGAACCGATCATCCTGAAATTTTGCATATACGTTGTCAGGTATACAGAAACGGACATAGGATACCTTTCATCCCGAAAAAAAGTACTGTTCCCGAGGAAAACAACAGTAACGTTCATAGATGGTGCCATGTGTCTTTCGAATCATTATTGAATTATATTATACTGTAGAAACTTTAGTAGTGTGTTAAGAGTTTTTTTGAGCTTAATTAACGCGATCGAAGCCGAGGACGAAAGCTAGTCAATCATAAATAGATACATTTATACAATGGACAAAGATACGATACGATAGGTACTTGTACACCAAGACTGCCCGTTATCTCTTTCCGCTATTCCAGTCCATCCTAAGGTTGTCTGGAAGAGATCGTCTTGTGCGATAAGACCACCCTTTGTACTATTGTGTAAATGTTTGTATTCCTATTTGGTTACTGGTCTATTATGTACGAGTACAATAAAGAGAATATAAATAAATAGCATACAGGGTGTTAACGAATTCGTGTAATTCCTTCAAACCACATTATCTGTTAATGGTATGGATTAACCCCGCACGTCATTTAGATTGATTATAAGTAAATATAATATTTTTTTTCCATTTTTTTTTTTAAATTTATTGAAAATTTCGATGCCATGCATAAATTAATGAAGGCACGGCGACACAGCTGACGGGCACAACCAGCGCGATATCGCTCCACGCACTCAGTTAATTTGGAACACTAAAATTACTCAGATACAAAACGTCATGGTTAATATTTAGAAAAAAAAAATTTGTTCTTTCTGAAAAAAACTTGTGCAGAGTCAATCAGTGTCACCAGTAAGATCACGCGGTTTGAAGGAATTACACAAATTCGTTAACACCCTGTATAGGCGGGTATTGATCTTTGATAATTACGCGGCTTTGAGTTTTAAAAATTAACAAATAAAAACGCCTGGCTTTTTGGCAGCGGACTGTGAATGAAAACTAAGGCAAGATTAGTTGAACGTCGAATTTTTTTGTTACGACTTTTCCTTTTTATTCCTAACTAATCAGTTTCTGCGAATCTGTCGTACATTTTCACAGACAGATTTTTATAGTATTGATACCTGCACAATTCTGAAACCAAAAACCATTATAATCAAAGCTTAAAACCCATTTCCAATTCATATCCTCCAACCCAACATCAAAAGCAAAATCCATTCAACATTTCCAACGAAAAACTAATAAAATAACCGCATCGCAAAAAATGCTATTCATATAATATCCGCATCGCGCCAACCCTAATTGGACGGCGTACGTACATTATTAAAACTGTCGACTTCCAGTGTAGTAGATGCAATGCTATCGAAAATAAATAGCGACACTGCTATGCGGAATATTCTAGTTATTTTTGTAATTACTCCGCAAGTTATGATAAAACGTTTTCTAGGGTTCCTTGGGTGGGGGTCTTTTTTTCCTATTGGTTGTAGAGTGCGACTCGCCATGCCTATAATTTAGGAATAAGCTTAGTGTAAGATTGATCGTTATATTATAGTCCTTACAACCGACAACACGTATCTTATTTGATACCTGGGGCCTAATTCTCCTAAAATAAATTGTTGCCAAACGCAATCGAACCACAACCGTCAGTCAGTTTTTGTTTTTGAAAACTTTCAAAATGATTGATTTTGTTTTTTGTGTCAAACAATTTGATAGCTTTTGAAATTGAGAACTGTCTGAATGAACGGTTCGGCCTTGGTTCGGTTGTGATTTATTAAGATTTACTTTAGGAGAATTAGGCCCATGTAGGCCTAGCACGAATGTTGTGACATCCATATGTCACAACATTCGTACGTTTATTATATTGTGTACGTTTACGTTACCATTAACGTAAACGTAACGTTAACGCGAGTGAATTTTGAATTGGAAATACTCGTTTCGCACATAATATTTAATCTAATTGAAAACTTTACTCATATCTATTTAGGATACAAATTGTGGCTGTCGCATAAATTTAAACTAAAATGCTACAGAATAGTTGTATTTTCGATTCAAAATTCACTCACATTAACGTTACGTTTACGTTACTATACGTCATTAAAAAAGTAAAAACCGACTTCAAAAAAAACTAAACGGAGTAAAATAATTATCATTTAATAAAACTACCAGTTTCAAAAGTCGGTGCATTCAATTTGTTTCAGCGTAGAACACCGACTTCTGAAACTGGTAGTTTTATTAAATGATAATTATTTTACTCCGTTTAGTTTTTTTTGAAGTCGGTTTTTACTTTTTTAAAGTTTTTTTATTTCATACTTTTTAGTGCCACAAATTACAATTACAATAGTGTACAAATTCTCGGACCAGCACTACAACTAGAACGTCGTCTACATACGATTTGTGTATTTTTTTTTTTGTGTTTGTTGACTTTTTCAAAAAGTGCTGAATAAATTTCAATAAAATTTATATGGGACCACCTCTGAAGTATGGCCTACCAAAAAAAAAAAGAATTATCAAAATCCATTCATAAATGGCGGAGATATCGCGTAACAAACACACAAAAAAAAAAAAAAAAAAACATTCAGACGAATTGAGAACCTCCTCCTTTTTGAAGTCGGTTAAAAATATTCGTGCTAGGCCTAATGTACCCTCCACATTTCACCTTGCCAGGATTCGAACCTGGAATCTTCTGATTCTGGAATCTTATTTGACAGGATTGTTTTCTGTAGTCTACGATAGTATTTATTTCATCAGAAAAATTTCGTCTCATATTTCATTCAATATTTTTCGAGGCTTTAATTGATAGCCTAAACTATAAGCTTAAGATTTTACTGAAAAGCGACAGCTAAAATGCTTTTTCATGAACTAAAGTCTCTCAAAAAAGTTTAAAAATCTTATATATAAAGAGACTAGTACTGACTGACATTTGATTCATCAACGCAGAGCCTAAACCACTAAAGCTGGAAATATGAAATTTGGACAGTAGGTTCCTTACGTGACGAAAACATCCACTAAGAAGGGATTATTCGAAATTCAACCCCTAAGGGGGTGAAAAGGGTGATTAACGTTTCTATGCAAGTCCGTCATTTTTGAAGTAAGAAGCATGAAATTAAGTATTAAGATTTCTGGTTAGGAGTAAATGTACACGTGTTTGAGCGTTTTTGGAAATTCAACCCCTAAGGGGGTGAAATAAGTGTTGTAAGTTTGTATGAGAAATCTGGTACTTTTGAAGTAAGAAGCATGAAATTCAATATTTAGGTTACTGGTCAGAAATAAACGTACACGTGATTCAGGGTTTTTGGAAGTTGAACCCCTAAGGGGGTGAAATAAGTGTTGTAATTTTGTATGATAAATCTGGTACTTTTGAAGTAAGAAGCATGAAATTTCACGCAAGCGAAGCTGCGGTCAACAGCTAGTGTATAATAAAAAAAACACCAAGAATTTAGAATTTACAACAATTTCAGAGATACAACTTCAAAGTTAATTGTTACAGTTCAAAACTTAATTTACGTTAAGTTTAAGGTATTAACATTAATCTCTAATCTTTAAAGTGGTATCAACATAATTTGAGCAATTAAACAAATTAAGGCGGTATGCTGAATCACGTGCCAATTGGGATTGAAGGTACCAACCGGATGCCTTCTGATATAGGTACCTAATGAAGATGTACTTCTCAAGAAACGGGGGCGACCATCTTCTTTTATGTATGCATGGTACTGGTACGTCACGAAGTGATAGCCCTATTTCTGTCTAAGACAGTACGACAAACTATTAACCTCCGGTTTCTGAATTGAGAATTCGGGATAAGCAATACTTAAGTGGTATTTGAGTACGCAGTTGTCAAAAAAATGCTTTAAAATCCGTCATTTATTTGACAACTCCGTACTCAAATGTTACTTAAGTACTGCTTATCCTAGAATTCTCAATTCAGAAACCGGAGGTTAGGCTCCCACAGACGCTGCGTCCACTATCCGCGCCGGCCGCACCGAACGCATTTGTAAACGCAAAACTAAAATCCGTTGCGTGCCGTGCGTGCGGTGCGTAGTTGCCTTTTAACTTGAGTGGTACAGTCTGTGCAGATGATACCACGTCAGTGCGTTCAAACCACGAAGACGCGCCCCGCTCCTTTTTGTGAGAGGTAGTGCGCCTGTGCATACATTTAAGTATCGTGTGGCGATAGAACTACCATAACAGCAATTTATAATACACACTTTGCACTGTAGCGATTTAACTGAAGGGTAGGGCGCATTTTCGTGGAATGAACTATCTGTAAGTTTAGATGATTGGTACAACTGTTCTTTCACAGCCGGCTGCGCTCGTTGCCGATTGCAAGTTGAATTGGTGATATGTGCATTTTCATATACAAAACAAAGTTTTTAATAAAAATTAAACTGTCGCGTTGGTGATCAGTCGACTGTCTACTGGAGCCCTAAGAGGAGCACACGTTAACCAACTTCCGGTAACTAGAACTGCACTCGCTTCAGAGGAAACGCTCTAACTTACGACGGACAAGTGAACTGTTCTACACTCTAGGATACATCTAGGTTTAGTAAACTAACTACGACTGACTTAGAGCGTAATAATGACAAATTATGACGGTTCTGCGTATTGAGTACAAGTGCCTGAGTAGATTGAGAAAAAATATTGAGGATACGATCCGTTCATTATTAAACTAGCTTTTTCCCGCGGCGTCGCTCGCCTTAATTAAGCTCAAAAAAACTCTTAACACACTACTAGAATAAAATAATTCAATCGTGATTCGAAAGACACGTGGCGCCATCTATGAACGTTATTGTTGTTTTCCTCGGGAACATTATTTTTTTTCGGGATGTAAGGTACCCTATGTCCATTTCTGTACACCTGACAATGTATATGCAAAATTTCAGGATGATCGGTTCAGTGGTTTAGGCGTGAAAAGGTAACAAACAAACAAACTTATTTTCACATTTATAATATTATAGTAAGGATAAGTTAAGATTAAATAGTTATATAAAAGTCTAAAGTCTAAGTCGGATATAGACGCACCCGTCATTACACATTGACGTAAAATCGAATGTAGACTTAAACCCGAAAATGAAGACTAATTTACGTCAATGGGTGCAATCGAATCTTCGTATTTCGTAATATCCTTCGTAAGCTAAATTAGGCATTGTGATAACGAGATAAGACTTAAATTAGTTTGTATGTGTTTACATAAAAACTAATTTAAGTCCTATCTCAGGACACTTTTTTCGTGAATTTTGTACTAGACCCTTAGTCCATTTGTTTCTATGTAAGACACGGTCAGACAAGCGATGGCAAAGACATAACTCCATTAAAATAAGAACGTAATTAGTTGCCTGTATACTTATCTCGTTGGTTAACTGTACATACAGGGTGTAAAAGAATTCGTGTAATTCCTTCAAACCACGTGATCTATTGGTGACACAGATTAACCCTAAATGGGTATGTTTGAAAATCAAGTAAAAAAAAAACGTTTTCTTTTCCCGAGTCATTAAGGCCCGAGTTAATTGATTGCAAAGAGCGATATAGTATATAGTCGTGCCCGCCAGCCTCACAAATGTTGACTCACATAATATTTTTTTTTGGAAAAAATTAATAATCTTCTTTTTTTACTGAATTCTTTTTATTGAAAGTGGTTATGATACGATTACTTACCTACCGCATGAAAAAAAAAAGAATTTAATTTTTTTAATTTTAGTCATGCCAATTTCCGTGCGGTGTCAATCTACATTAGTAGTAGATCACTCTGTTTGAAGGAATTACACGAATTCGTTTACACCCTGTATATCGGAGTGACAAGACAAATCTCGATCTTCTTTATAAACCCTTAATTGTATTATCTCAGACTACCCACTCCGTCTCAACTACTATTCCGTCCAAGCTCCGAGTAACTACAGCTTAAAGGGAAGCTGTTGTGTAGGGGTCATAAATCTCCAGCTCGATTATCGACTACCTGTCTTGAAATAGGGGTAGTACCTATGTGTTTGTGTGCGTTTTCTAAACAAGGGGTTACTCTTTGAATCACTGCTCATTTTTTGCTTGCGTCTTTCCGAGCTGTCGTTAGAGCTAGTATTTTTTAATTATAACACTCAGACAAAATAAAAAACCAAGACATAGCGTTGTTAACAGTGAAGTGAGGCCGGTTTCATAAACATGTGTGTGTGAGGCGTAGTTTAATTGTAGTTTGGTGTAAATATGTGCGTGTGAACGTGCATGTACAGAGCAAGGTGTAGTTTTGCGCATGCTTCACTGTGTTGTTCGCAGCGCTATGTTTTGGTCTTTTATTTGGTCTAAGTTCTAACATAACATCACGCCTGTATTAAAGGGATAGGCAGAGGTGTATAATAGTACACCCTCATTTCGCTGTTATGTTTAAGTCCTATGTAATTTGGGGCGAGCCGGGCACAAATCCAGACTCCGGGCTGTTACTGAGAAATTCCATACGGAAAAACCCGTTAACACTTTGCCCGATCTGGTGATTAAACCTTCACGCTCAGCAGTCGCGCTTGCGACCACTAGAACAACGAGGCAGTACCGATTTTTTAATCACTACGGTATAAATCCGACACTTACGGCTTAAGATTGAAATGTGATTTAACTAGGATTTATGTTGCCCTAGAACGGGTTTATTTATTATTAGTTTGGGAAAACGAATAGTTACGGACATTTCTTAGTATACAAGTAATGAAAAAAAGAAAGATTAATATACAAGATATCCCATAAGGTAGTGTCAAGCGGAAATCCAGAAGTAGAGCACCCGTAGAGGCGATTTTAGTTGAGACAAATAAGTATTTTTTTTTAATTAGATTCTCTATTAATCTAATTTAGAACAAAATTACTGTTGATTTCACTATGTCATTAAAGTCAGAGTCAAAACATGAAAAGAAACCATAACTCAAAAACGAATACCTAGTTATAATTCGAAGTTATCCACATCTTAAATACTAAAAAGTTATTAAGGAACTATTTGCACACGAATGAAACTTAAACGGTAAAAACTAAATGAAATTGACAAGTGAAAATAATAACAGTAAAAAATAAATAAAATGAAGGTATAAAATAAAACTACAGTATGAAGTTATAAATCCGCCGGTCACGATCCACCGAGCTCTCCCGTCGTAGAGCCGGTCGTCTCTTTAGACTCCGCAGTCACACCGATAATTCAGCCCTCATCAAGCTGTCTCCCCCCCTAAGCCCCCGCCAGCAACGCCCTAAGCCGAGGTCCGAGTCCCACTAGGGGTCGCCCTTAGTACTGTTGTTGCAGGTAGTCATGATGTTAGTGTAGTACAAGTAGTTAGCTTAGGTTAAGTATTTTACTTCCCCCCATTGGCTGGAGACCCTTCAGGTCTCGGCAATAACTTCCCGGTTACGTAGAAACGGTCCCCTACGACCATATAAAGCAGAAAAAAATGAAGTTAAACATTTCAGTTCATTAAAAAAATTAATCATTTCAGTTCATTTATTTAGTTTTTAGGTGTGGACCTGGGGGTCTACTCCCTAAGCACGAAGTCCGTGGTTTAGGCCTTAGTTGCGAGCGTTTCCTACTCCCTATCACCTACGGACATACGATTATTTCGGGGCCCGAACTAAGAATGAATGACAACACGATTTGACAGTTGTCCCTACTACCGATGTGTTTTTGCCCGTCCGAAAAGTTGAACTTGACATTTGTTTTGTTCACTCCTACGTTTCGGGCTACTTTCGGACGGGCGACTAACTTCGTTGACGGACTTAGGGAGTAGGCCCCCTGAAATGATCCGAATTCAATTATCGACATTGCAATAATGTGACATCTCGACTTTGCTATTTAAAAGAAAATGATCCTTCCATTATTAACAATAATTATTCTCGTTACTGATATTACTGAACCGTAATACTCAAGTAACACCCACACTTGACAGTTTTCTTTGTTAGTCAACCATTTCGTGCCGCGTCGCAATGATTGTTATTAAACAAAGAACCATACTAAAATGTTTTGAATGTGGCTCGATATGCCACTAATGGTTATCTACGTAATGTAAGCTGGTGATTAAATGGCTTAAGTCATGTACTGTTTACTTTAAAATTATTTATTCGTCTAGTGGCAACATTCATAGTTAAAGTCAAGGACCTCAAGTTCATTTTTGGTAATAGAAAAAGAATTAAAAGACTCCTGATTCAAGACTTTAGGAGCCCAATTCTCCTAAAAGAAAGAATCGAAACCTAAACAAGGCCGAACCGTTCATTCATACAGTTTTCGTTTTCAAAAGCTGTCAAATTGTTTGACACAAAAAACCAAACCAACCATTTTGACAGTTTTTGTAAACAAAAACTGACTGACGGTTGTGGTTCCTTTGCGTTTGGTAACAATGTTTTCAGTTGAATTGGCCCTCGTTAACTTTACATGAAGCAACGACCCATAGCCTTGCACAGTAGACTCTCCCATACGTTAAGTGTCTAAGCACACTATGCCGAAGATACGCGACCGAAGTTCGGCTTGATTACGCCTGCAATGCTATTTGAATTACGGACGACACATTATGCCGAAATTACGTTGCGTTATAGCGTACAGCCGAACTTCGGTCGGGCGTAAGTTCAGCGGCAATTCGGCGGCAACGTATTCTGTAGAGCACACATTATACGCGACCGAAGTTCGGTTCGATTGCCGACGAAGATCCGGAGCGGACACACAAAGTTGCGCAACTGAATTTCTGCTAATTTTGGCACTTATGGTGTGTCATATCTGCCGAATACGTCGGAACGTAAAATCAGCTGCGGAACTTCGGTCGCGTATCTTCGGCATAGTGTGTTTGGATACTAATAGCTATCACTGGTAAAATTAGGTTACGAGTACCATTTACATACTTACCAAGTTTGGCAATAAAAAATGCCTACCGTTGGTAAGTAAAACGATTCGTTATTGGCTATAGGAATCAGGCATAGTGTAGGTCTAATGAACAGGAATTAAAACAAGTCTCAAGATTTACACTATTTTCTGTCTTGTATAAACATGACGCCACCACATAATAATTAAGGCTAGATTTTAGTAACGTCGGATAGCATTTATCTAAGGAATAAGCTAGACGTTTTGACAGAATTAAATTAAACAGAAGCTGTCAAAACCTAAAACCTCAAATAAAAGTTATCTGACGTTGATGAAATCAGCCCTAAAGCCTTTAATGTTTCAATACATTTAAACTCCCAAACGTTTGAAGTCAGTAATGTAAAGTTAAAATTATTACTTATTGAAAAGAAGCTAATAAAATTTACCTAAACAAATAATTGGAAGTAAAAATTCCCATCACCAATAAATTTCTGCAACTCAATATTTTCAATTCGAAACAGGGAAAACTCCCCCACCATGAAGTCAAATTAAACACCCCGAAAAAAAACGTTCAAAGAACTTTTTAAGTATTCGATTCCAATTAATGGTGGCAAAATTCGAAACGTATTTGATATACAATTTAAACACTTTGATGTTTCGAAAATGTTTCGGGAAGCCGCTGTGTTACGGATTAGCGGATTGTGGAGGAAAAAAGCAGTTAGCACTCCGTCATTCGGGGATAAACTCTATTGAGAGTAAAATGAGACGTTTAAAACGATTTGTTGAACGTTAAGATGAAAGGAATTGGTCTGGCTTTCGGGTAAGCTTATGGTACTTTGACTCTTGCTGTCACATGAAAAATATATCGAGTTTAATTTCACAGAGTTCATTTTACAAAGGACAATGCTCATGGATGTATGGAGTCCCGTACCATGCTGCATCAAAGTCAAACTTTGTTTTTTATAGACTACACAAATATCATATTAACTCCTACAAAAGTTCTTTTTGTAAACGAGTTTCGGAAATTTTAAAAATAATCTAAATAACCTGACAATGGGGTCATGTCATACACGATATAATATTGCTCTAAAAAACTGTAATCCGCATCTATTGCATTCTACATCTCTATGACCGGCTGTGAAAGGCCAATTAACTATAGATAAAAAATGATAATCGTTTAAATAAAAAAAAAAAATCTATTTAATTTTTTTTTAATTAATGTAGAATCGCCAATTTTTTTTTTCATATTTTTGGTAGATGTGATCAAGACACTTTCAAAATTCAAGGTTATAGTAATCATAAATCATGTGAAATGGAACGTCATGTAAAGGGAATAAAACAATATCAACACTTTTTTTACTTTAAAATAAATTCCCTGTTCAAAATCAAATCCCCGACGCGTAAAATTGTAAAAAAATATGAAAATAATTACTGTTATATTTTGATCTTGATGCATGAGATTTTTTGGTACCGTTTTTGGTCATTCTCCTTTATCGGTTGGTTGAAGAAGGTTTTAGCCTATTTGATAACCCATGCTATGCTTCAAAGCTGAGCTGTACTGATCTTTCTGCTTTGTTCCCAGCAGTACCACCGGTGGTACTGAAAAGTATTCCTACTAGTACCACCATTGAAATTACTTGGTTATAGGGGTACCACTAAGAATACTTGCTCTCTCATAACTATTCTAAATCATAACTGAACTTACTCAAATTGTTAAAGATATGGATTTTAAAAG
Organism: Amphipyra tragopoginis; assembly: GCA_905220435.1. Classification (NCBI taxonomy): domain Eukaryota; kingdom Metazoa; phylum Arthropoda; class Insecta; order Lepidoptera; family Noctuidae; genus Amphipyra; species Amphipyra tragopoginis. Next base: position 24,310,957 of record HG991995.1, on the reverse strand, counting down.
AGTACCGATGGAGTTTCTTACCGGCTCTTCTCCATAGGGAACGGCTAAATGGAACCGTGCGCCTAAATTCGACTTTATAAAAGCGCCTGTAATAGTTTATGTGAAATAAAAACGTTTTGTTTTGATTTTTAATTGCAATTTCTTGTTAGTACCACCGGTGGTACTGAAAAATATTCCCAATAGTACCACCATTGAAATTACTTGGTTATAAGGATACTAGTGAGAATGCAATTTCTCATAAGTGCCACCGGTGGTACTAAAAAAATTTACCAATAGTATCACCATTGAACTTACTTAGTTATAGGGGTACTAGTGAGAATGAAATTTCCCATTAGTGCCACCGGTGGTACTAGTACTGGGTACAAAGCATTTTTATCAACGTAATAAGCCAAAGAATAAAAAAAATATAAACAGCGACGTCAAACGTTTGACCCCTTTTTGTAAAACGCATGACTACATTCATTAGGGCGTCGGCTACCGCATTTTGTTTTACCCTCATTAATTGTTGTATGAGAGGCTGTGAGCTGCGGTCAAGCTACACTTTGTAATAATAATGCACAATTATATTTATATTTAGTTAAATCTATACAGGGTGAAATTGTAAACACTCCACAAACCGAAATGGGAGATTGTACTCATCACTATGAACAACTTTTACTACGGGATCAAACATGAAATCGCAAAAAAAAAATCTGCTTTTCCCTACATTTGACGAGTTATGCGAACATAAATGTAGGGAACAGCTGTTTTTTCTTCCGCGATTTCAGGTTTGGTCCCATAGTAAAAGTTGTTCATAGTGATGAGTACAATCTCCCATTTCGGTTTGTCGAGTGTTTACAATTTCACCCTGTATAATATATTAATTAACAATGAAATTAAGTTTTTGATAATGAATTTTGTCGGGTCTTTGGATTTTTAATATTTGATTATGGTTTTATTATTATTTGAATTAGTCCCGCTTGATTCTAGTCGTACCGGATTTTAAGCACAAACAGGGGCTAAGATGGACAATATGAGGGTTTTTATAGTTTAGATATCCGCGGTCGTATATTTTACTAAAACGAATTATTTTTTCTTGTGATTTTTCATTTGTTTTCAAAGCTTTATAGTAGCTTTTTCCCGTGAAAAAAGAACTGGAATAGAACAAGATGATTCTTCTCATGCAAGCTGCAGTTACAATTAGCTTGCTTAATGGAAACAAACTTGCAAGCAAGTTGAGATTACATGAAGGTTTTATAATTTTGTATAAATAGATAACATGTGACAATGAATACGTCTCATTCAGTCTCTTTCATGGGATGAGGCAGCGGTGAATCATGACCACGTATAAAATGTATATCCCTTACAGCGGTTACGCACAGCATCCGATCCGAATCCGTGAAAATACCCATCTAGAGTAAAAATCTCGGACCGAATTCGGATGTTGCTTACGCACTATTACGATCTCTGATTCAAATTCAAACAATTCAGGGGCCATCTTTGGCATATCCCTTTGGCGTCTGATTTGAATCCGAGGTAATGCGAAAGCGTTCATACAAATAGTACTACGGCTACTTCGGTCCGTAAATTTTTCTTCCGAATTAGAAACTCACGGATGACGGATAGAAATCGGATGACGGATGCCGGATGTAGTGCGTAAACTACCATACAAATAGTTCTATGGCTACTTCCATATACAGGGCGTCCCACGACTTTGCCACATGGAGGGGAAGTACCTTAAATACTGTAGGTGGAAAAAATTACTGAATGAAGACTTCATTTTTATTTTAAAAACAATACGAACTGCATTCAAAGAATTTTAAATAATCACCTGTCTGAACCGGGAATCGAACCTGCTGAATGTGAAAACAAAAAAAACTGTAATTTTATTGTACTAATCGAAAGGCTCGATCAGATACATTTATTTCTTCTAAATAACATAGCTTCTAAAATAAAAGGAACACCATGAAATTTAACATTTATTTGAAATATTAAGACGCGTATAACTGTGCAACTTACAAACAATTTAATTTATTAAATACTCAACATGTGTCTCTTCCTATTGTGTACAAATTGTAACTATCTCGCTTACCGTTGATTTATTTCTTTTTTCATAGGTAGTGAAAGTATTTGAAATAATACTTCGAAATAGTAATAAAGCAGTAGTACATAAAGTCAGCTGTTATAAGCACGACGTAGTCAGAGAGAATGCTATTCATTATTCTGAACAAAATTTTAAGTTAAATTTCATGGTGTTCCTTTTATTTTAGATGCTATGTTACTTAGAAGAAATAAATGTATCTAATCGAGCCTTTCGATTAGTACAATAAAATTACAGTGTTTTTTATTTTCACATTTAGCGGGTTCGATTCCCGGTTCAGACAGGTGATTATTTAAAATTCTTTGAATGCAGTTCGTATTGTTTTTAAAATAAAAATGAAGTCTTCATTCAGTAATTTTTTCTATCTACAGTATTTAAGGTACTTCCCCTCCATGTGGCAAAGTCGTGGGACGCCCTGTATAGCCGTAGTACTATTTGTATGAACGCTTTCGCATTACCTCGGATTCAAATCAGACGCCAAAGGGATATGCCAAAGATGGCCCCTGAATTGTTTGAATTTGAATCAGAGATCGTAATAGTGCGTAAGCAACATCCGAATTCGGTCCGAGATTTTTACTCTAGATCGGTATTTTCACGGATTCGGATCGGATGCAGTGCGTAATCTCTCTTACTACTCGTAACATAGTCTTTAGTTTTACTAACTTATTGAGTCCTGGTAACTTGAATAAATATTTTTTTATTCTATAAGTATTTATTACCCAAATAACACCACACTTGAATACATCCATAACTGATATTAAATTTCATATCATATACAGATTGTCTCTTAGTTAACCACATATCGCCTCTCTGGTAAATTTCGCAGTTTCTGTACAGAGACAATGACTTTACCAGTTGGGATCCCTAGGGGATTCGTTGCGGGACCTTTCCGATACAACTCGATTTAAAGGACCAAGACGGGGATCATCTGAAATTTAATATTTAACCATGTTTTGTGAAGCTTCTCGAAGCGGAATCGGAGATTTATAATTTAGTGAGTTCAAGGCCACTTCACACAAGAACAAATATTTCTTTGGCTGACCGATAATTAATTATTGTTTAAAATCTTCGTAATTTTTTTATTTTTTATTTATGCCTTTATTAATCCATAACTTAAACTAATTAATATAAGAAAGAAAATTAAATGGTTATGTTTAGCATAGTTAGTGTTTGATTTTAAGTTATGGCCCCGTCTCGGGTATAGGCCTCCTCCAACTGTCTCCATTTTTCCCTATTTTTCGCCATCTCTATCCAGTCTCTGCCCGCTATTTTTTGTATTTCGTCAGTCCAACGATCTTTGGGTCTGCCTCTTGGTCTTTTACCTCCTGGGCCTTTCCACATTGTGGCCAGCGACATGTGTTTCTCAACCGACATGCGGGCTATGTGGCCTGCCCATTTCCACTTCAGGCGCTTTGCATGCTTACCCGCGTCTATTACTTTGGTTTTATGCCTTATATCTTTGCTCTTCTGTTTATCTATAAGCTTGATACCTAAGATGCTCCTCTCCATAGCGCGTTGGCAGGATCGTATTTTTGTTTTTGTGTTTTGTTAAAGATCCAGGTCTGTGCACCGTCTTCGTAAATACCTACGTGTAATACATTCGGGACCAGTGAATCCGGGACTCGTGTAGTGCAGGACTTAAAGAATAGCACTACTCCATCTCTTCCCGTGGGTGTTGTAAAAGGCGACTAAGGCATTCTCTAGAGGATGGGCAGCAGCGTTCTCTGAGTACTTTAACAACCATACTGCGATCGCCAACCCGCCTGCCAAGCGTGGTGGATTACGGCAAACCCCCCTTTTTGGGGGAAGCCTATGTCCAGCAGTGGATGTCTTTCGGCTGAATGATGATGATGATGATGAATCCGGGTCACCAACTTAAACTTTTCTCGAAAATAAGATTGCTAGCTTATACAAATAAAACTATTTCATAAGTTATTTATTATTAATGTCGTGGTGTTCTAGAGGTGACAGACCCGCTTGTTAAGCATCTGCTTGCGGGTTCATACTCAGGCATGTACCAATGTGACTTTTCAATGTCATACATACTTTCTTAGTTAATCTAAGACGCCATTGGCATACGGTGAAGGAAAAGATCGTGAGGAAACCTGGACTTAATGGTCTGAAATCGCCAACCCGCAGTGAGCAAGCGTGGTGATCAATGCTCATTCATTCTTTGTATGAGAAGAAGCGTTTGCCCTGCAGTGGGACAATTACAGATTCATATTTATTTTTTATTATTTTATTTGAATAGTATTAAAAAGCCAAAAAATACTTTTTATTTAAATAAGCTATCATTCTTATTTCCAGAGATATTAAGGTTTATGTTGGTGACCCGGATTCTTTGCTACCGAGTGTATTTATTTAGGAATTGTAACCACGTTGCAGGAGAAACCAGATGGGACGGGTTTCTTTAAGCAGTTTTTTATCATACCCACGTGTAACGACATACCATGCCGAATTCAGCGGCTGATGGCCAGTATGGTGGCCTAACAGCGGTTACGCACTGCATCCGATCCGGAGAATATAAAAAACTCGGACCGAATTTGGATATTGCTTTCCGCACTGCATCCGATCCGAATTCGTGAAAATACGGATCTAGAGTCTAAAAATCTCGGACCGAATTCGGATATTGCTTACGCACTAATCCGATCTCTGATCCAAATCCAAGCAATTCAGGGGCCATCTTTGGCATATGTCCGATTTGAATCCGAGGTAATGCGAAAGCATTCATACAAACAGTACCACGGCTACTTCGGTCTGTCAATATTTCTTCCAAATTGGAGACTCACGGATGACGGAAGTCGGATCTAGTGCGTAAACTATCATACAAATATTTCTATGAATATTTCGGAACGTATTTTCTCGGATTCGGATCGGATGAAGCGCGTAACCGCTCTAAGGCGCTTCTCATTCTGAGAAGATTCCCAGCAGTGGAACAGTTATAGGCTACATGCTATTATACTGTGTAGCTACACTGCTGGTGACTGCAGTCTCCTAGCTAATTTACGCTGTGTCGTACACTGCACTCACTTCAAAATTCATCAATGGATTACCAACTTTGATTAACTTCTTGTTTATTCTTGTATGCAAGCATTAAACTTCAATCACTAATCCACTCGCGAAGCGTGGCATTATCGCTATATCCTCGAGGAATGTTTGTTGCAACGGTCTACAGAGAATCAGTTGAAATTTTGGTATACATGGTTATTTGTTGAAGTTGGTAAGTGGGGAGAAATCTTGATTTTCGTTGAAATGAGTAAATGGGGAGAAATCTTAAATTATTGGAGCTAAAGATTTTTTTTAGGGGAGTAGTTTAGGAATGATCACTTACCCCTACCACAAGACAAAAAATTTTTTTTTAATATTCATCATGCTAAATCCTATGCGTTTTAATCTACACCATCATCATCTGCCTAGCCTTTTCCCAACTATGTTGGGGTCGGCTTCCAGTCGAACCGGATGCAGCTGAATATCAGTATTTTACATGGAGCGACTGCCTATCAGACCTCCACAACCCAGTAACTGGGTAATACGATACTCTTGGTAAGACTGGTTGTCAGACTTTCTGGCTTCTGACCAACAGTAACGACTGTCAAAGACCTACAAATGACGGCCGGGACCAACGGCTTTACGTGCTTTCCGAGGCACGGAGGAAACTCGCTATGGTAAATGGTCACCCATCCACAGACCAACCTCGGCAAGCGTGGCTTAACCCGGAAGATCGGTCTATGCGGCTGTAATTATTTAGCCACGAGCTCCTCTCTTTAATTTACACCAAGTTTTAATCTACACCAATTATAAGGAATTACACGAATACATGTACACCATATTTAAATAATTTTCTTTGTATTATAAATATGGTTTTCCTTATCAGGTACGACTAGGATTAAATGCGACCAAGAAAAATAATCGCTACTAATATTATAAATGCGAAAGTAACTCTCTGTGTGTAATGCTCTCACGCCTAAGTGTGCGTCCTGAGTGACGGCGCACCGCGCAGGCGGAATGAACGGCGCATTAAATAAATGTTCGAAACGTTTGAATTTTGATAACGTCATTATTAAAACCAAAGTAAAATAAACGAAACACTAAATAAGCGCGTACGCGTCAACTTTCCCGCGTGCACTAAGGACAGGGTATCGACGGTAAAGCCACGGTAAGGCCGCTCCGCAATCTACGCCCGTGCGCCGTCACTCAGGACGCACACTAAACGCTGAACCGATTTTAATGAAACTTGGTACAGAGATAGTCTGGAACCTAGAGAAGGACTACAATAGGCTACTTTTATCCCGAAGAATACGAAATACGCGATAAACGACATCGTGTGGGCGAGGCCACGAGCGATCTCTAGTATAAAATAAAAATAAAGTTTAGTACAAAACGGCCACATACTAATCCATTTCTAAACAGTGTATAACGCATTTAATAAAAAGACAATGTTGCAGGCGGGTCTTGTGTCTAAGAAAACCAGAACAATACATTTTAACGATGTAAACCGGTATGACATAAAGATATTTATCTGAGATGACTGAAAAGGCAAAGAGAGTTGTTCGCCTCTATCTGAGTCTTTTGATTGGATGCATTTACCTGGTTCTAGACTAAGTTATGCATTGTGCAGTGAACGTTGATCGTAGATGGACTCAGTCAAGATTGTTGCATGAATATTTTGTATTTTATTAGCTGGAATTAATAAATGTACATAAAACATTTTTCGTTTAGTGCGAGCTGCAAGAGTAAAAGTAACGATAAGATCTGTGGAGTCTGCTTATAACGACGACGAAGGGACATGCAACATTTGGTCGTAGGTACTAAGCGGTCGTCATTATATCAGTAGATATTCAAATATCGTGTAACTAATAATATATTTTCCACCATATGTCTACAAATTGAATGACAATCGCCATTTAAAACACCGATTTAAACATATGTAATGCCTTGAAGTGGTGTTAATTTACTAACAGACCAGACTACAACCAGATAAAAATCCTTATTTTCCCTTGAAATTAGTTGGGAGCTATATCCGGAGTCGTTTGGTCGTTATAAACGGCCTCTTCTCTTAACAATTTCAATGAAAACCAAACTAAATGGAGTTAGTGGAGCGAGTGGGGTATGGTATGACCAAAGTCGCAACGCCGCGTTCATAAGACTCGTTACCATCGATATTTTTCGATTTGTGAATTTCCGTAATTATTGAATATTTCTAAAATTAAGCTTCATTCAACAAACTATATCCTAGATTTTCTTCTCCAATTAGGCATAGGAATCGAAGGTTAAAATTTTTCGGGTATCTCGGGCCCACGGTGTTTAAACAAGGCCTAGTCGAATAAGGTACACAGTACAGTATCAGTAGATAAATAATGTATATACAAACCGACAGCCATTTAATTAAACCAATATTTCACTAAACTAATAAATACTCAACCAAATTCATATTTGTAACATGATTCCAATAAACCGTTTTATATCAAAACAAACAGACGGGTCAATCAAATTTAATAACAGTGCAAATATGTACGAAACGTATAAATTTTATTAGTACATGTACATACATATTATTAGGTGTACTGAATGTCTATGTTTATTGAAAACAAACATTATTCAGAGAGCTAGGAACAAATATTATTCAGGGAGCTAGGCATTTATTAAATTATGAAGTCTAAATGTTTACCTATTAGAATGTTTGTGTATTCCAATACATCAATATTAGAGTAAATATATTTTTTGATACATTTTTCATAAACTTTTGAATGCTGAATAATTTTGTGTGGAAAATGCGAAAAGATACGTATCTTTGCTCGTGTAATTTTGAAGTTTCTACGTTCTTCCATAAAATATTATTTTGATAAAGGCACTTGTATATATTTTAATAAATATATTTGGTACAATCAGCATCAAAAGTAAGTAATACTTTTGCTCAGATTGTCAAAGCGTGTTTTACGAATGATAGCCTAGTTATTGTTTTTGTAAAAAAATATGATGTATTACATAATTAAAGCTATACATTTCCAGTAGGTACATCTATATATACTATGCTATACATGTCTCGTGTAGTGCCGAACTTAAAGAATAGCACAAACCCATCTCTTCCCGTGAGTGTCGTAAAAGGCGACTAATGAATTCTCTAGAGGATGGGCAGCAGCATTCTCTGAGTACTTTAACAACCATACTGCGATCGCCAACCCGCTAGCGTGGCGATTACGGCAAACCCCCCCTTTTGGGGGAGGCCTATGTCCAGCAGTGGACGTCTTTCGGCTGAATGATGATTTCCAGTTAGAGCTGACCTCGTATTGTAACATAGGCTTTCCGTACTATGAGAGGTCAGAATATACTGGAAATATGCTTGATATGTAGCCGTGTGTACCTAGTAGGTACCTACCATAGAATACTTTAATTCTAGCCTTTTTGATAACTGGGAACAAAAATTAACATCTAAAATAATTACCTATTAATTTTAATTCCTACGTTATGCGCCGAATTATGGTACTGACTTTCTTATAGTGGAAATTTGAGTGTGTTTTGTATTAGAAAATGTGTTTAGGTTGCCGTGTGTGTGTTTTTTTGTAAACTTTTTATCACAGCTGCATGTTCCTTTTTTTAAGTTGACTCTTAATTTGTGGAGGAAGATATACGGGTACACAATCGTATTTTTTACGATCTGGGAGCAACAGCTGATTTGAACTGAAATCACTACACAACCAATTTTTAATTACTATCATCATAAACTTTTGAATAATCTAAAGGAATAAGTATTTGATTTTCTGAAGAACTAAGTCATTAATTCTGTATTTATCTTTTGTAATTAAATATCCCTAAACCTAAAATTTTAATCAAAAGCCATTCATTATTTGACTTGGAACGAATAAGTTTAATATTTGTAATAGAAAAAGATCTCTTTTTGAAGTTATAAAATTTTATTGACTTACATAATATCTTTAACAAACAGTATTAGAAACTATTTTACAATCATATTTATGATTTGTTACGGTTTACTCACGTGCATTTTTCGGACGCAAACGGAGCCCTTAATCACGACCTGATCACGCGGCGAGGTCGCGAGTCGAACTGTTTTATAATCGTCAGTTAACTTCATACTAAGAGATAAATATTGCTGATTTGACAGTTTCTCTATAAAAATCTATCAAACTAAAATACCTATCTATTTTCCAGACAAGAGGTATCCCAACCAATGGTATGGTTTATTTATCTATCACATAAATAAATGGACAACTAAAATAATTTAATAATTTCATAACAAGTAAATTTTGCTTATTAGCAAACAAAGTTTCATTCTAATTAGCAAACCCTGGTAGCTTATTAATTTGGTTACTAGTAGCACAAATTATGTAGTCACTTTTATGAAACTAATATCGTAATATTGTGTTACTTATTACAAAACAGCTTTGACGTTTTACGTGAGAGTCCTTTGAACAGCATAATGCCAGCTATCAGTAACAGTATTTTAGATATTTACTGTAAATCAGTAAGAATATTTTGCAATTATTGTTGTCATTTAATCAGTAACATTAATTAAATATTTACTACAAATCAAAATGAATATTTTGCATTCATTGTCACTAAATCAGTGACAGTATTTAAATATTCACTATGAATCAATATGAATATTTTGCATTAATTATCATTACATCAGTAACACAGTATTTTAGATAAGTACTATAAATCAATAGGTATGAATATATTGCATTTCTTGTCATTAAATCAGTAACAGTATTTAGATATTTACTATGAATCAATATGAATATTTTGCATTTGATGTCATTTAATTGAAGATGAGACCAACAAAAGCCCATACAAGTAATGAGTACCTATGCTTTCAGTTTCCTATGAGAGTTTTCCTGTAAATTTTCACACGTAGAATTCCGCGGTTGGTGTAATAAATATACTCTCGAAATAATTTAATATCTTTGAGTTTATCTTACAAACGAATACTAACTGATAAGTTATATACTCTCGAATGCCGTCAAAGTAAATATTATTTTATAATGGTAATGATCTCTGATATTACAGTTACAAAAGATATAAGGAGAATTCTAGTATATTTTTCGTAAGATTTTCTTAAGAAATGGAAGTATGGAGCCGACGTTACAGTTCCAATTCAAGCCACCTGGAACACATTCGTTTTCAAAAATTCAGCAACCGCCAAGTCGAGTTGTTTTACCAATAAATTAAAGTACAATTCCAACGTTACATTACAAAATAATATTAATAATTTAAGAAAGAACCTCTTACCGTTTATTGTAACTGACAAGCCGGCCGCTTTCGCATGTAACACAACAAGCAACCACGTGATTGTGAAACAAAACATCGCAACAATGACGTCACTATTGTATAATTCTTTATTCAAAATGGTTTTATTTTATGAATTGATAAACACAAACACTTGTTATCGCGAGCGTATGACGTAGAGCGTCGAACGTTGTGACGCGACCGTTTTTGCCGACTGCTCGGCAAGCACTGCCGGCCGCCCAAAGCTTCGCCCCCGCCCGCCCTACGGGCCTTTCTTTGTTTCCCTCAGCTCCCCCCGCGCCGTGTTAAACAAATCTCCGTGTGCCGTGATCTTCTCCGTCAATTGATTTGTGACGAAATAATTTCGCTGTGATAATTGTTTTCTTGCGAATTAGCGAGTGTTTTATGTTTTTAGGCGGGCTTAGCGAGATGAAGTGGAGTTTGACGTTGTATACGAGTTTACAGTAGTAATTGAATTGTTTTATGTTGTGTTATTGTAAAAATCTTTATCAATGATATAATTACGTAACATCATCATAACATCATGCTTGTATTCCCCGAAGGGCTGGCAGAGGTGTATAGTACACCCTCATTTCGCAGTTATTTTTAAGTCCCATGTAATAGGGGGCGAGCCTATTGCCGTCAACCGGGCACAAATCCAGACTCCGGGCTGCTACTGAGAAATTCCACACGGAAAAACCCAATAACACTTTGCCCGACCTGGGGATCAAACCCAAAACCTCAGGCTCAGCAGTCGCGCTTGCGACCGCTAGACCAACGAGGCAGTCCTTGATATAATTACCTAATGACTCTAATGAATTACGCTAAGCATTCCCGTATCACCAGAATGTGAAATAACTGGGGCCCAATTCTCCTAAAATAAATTGTTGAAAAACGCGATCGAACCACAACCGTCAGTCAGTTTTTGTTTTCGAAAACTTTCAAAATGATTCATTTTGTTTTTTGTGTCAAACAATTTGATAGCTTTTGAAATTGAGAAATGTCTGAATGAACGGTTCGGCCTTGGTTCGGTTGTGATTTATCAAGATTTATTTTAGAAGAATTAGGCCCCTGTTTTTATTATTTGTTTTCAACCATAGATTATGCACTACCATCCGCGAGGCCTAAGCTGAGCTTTGCATTTGTGTGAGAATGAATGCAGACGCGTCCTTTGCTTGGTTTAAACCGGTATATACTGCTTTTTGGCAATCGATTCTATGTGCACTCACACAAATGAAAAGCTCAGCTTATACCTCGCCAGTTGTACAATTTTATTAAGTTTCGAACTTATATGTATTACTGTTTTTAAGATACAGTAGGAATAAAAAGCAAGCATTGAAATATGTAACACTTCATTTACCTGGATAAAAAGTATCCTATGTTCTAATGCAGGTCATGGTCTACGTGTGTGCAAAATTTCATCTAAATCCGTTCAGCCGTTAAGGGCCAGCGCAGACCGAGAGCAGAGCAGAGCATTTTTTGAGACCACTGAAAAAACAACTTTCAAGACTAGCTAAGCTAAGTGCAAGCTAAGGGTAAGCAAGTGCAAAATTAAATACTCGAACACGCATATTGCAAGCTCGAGCATGGTCGAGCATCAAGTTTGGATGTGTTTAATTTTGCACTTTATGCTACAGTCTTAAAGTAGTTTTTTAGTGGTCTCAAAAAATGCTCTGCTCTGCTCTACTCTCGGCGTGCGCTGACCCTAAGGCGTGATTGATTAACAAACATGCAAATTCGCAAACTCACAAACATACAAACTTTCACGTTTATAAATATTAGTAAGATTTTTATTCGAGATATTACTAGGAAACGAATAATTGGTATAAGTACAGTGTAATCGAATTCGTGTAATTCCTTCAAACCACATGATCTATTAATGGTACAGATTAACACCGCACGGGATTTAGATTGATTAAAAATAAAAATAAACTTTTCTTTTCCCATTTTTTTTTTATGTGACAGAAAATTTCGATGCCTTGCATAAATGAATGAAAGCACGGTGACACAGCTGACGGGCACGATGTTTGGTTAATTCTGTAAACAAACTCATGCAGGGTCAATTTAGTGTCACCAGTAGATCACGCGATTTGAAGGAATCACACGAATTCGTTTACACTCTGTATAACTTTACAACGAATCTTTTAGTGTAGCGCCACACCATGCCGAAATTACACGACCGAACTTCGGCGTCTTGTTTTTTATGCAAGTAAGACGCAACGTAATTTCAGCATGGTGTGTTCCGGGTTATTTAAAAAGCATTGCAGGCGTAATCACGCCGAAATTACGTCGCGTATTTTCGGCATGGTGTGGCGCTACGCAATGTAAGTACGTGTACGATTCGTTCCGAGTATTTGTTTTGTGCTTTTACATATATTTTGCTTTTAAAAACTCATCAGAGTATTCATATCGGGCTGATTGATTTCATCGATATTTATTGGATTTTTTTTTATGTTAAAATTACGTTTTTAATGGCCAATGTTTTGAATGGAAGATGAAAATATATCACGGGTAACGTTTTTTTAAAATTATTTTTGAGCCAGTCACTGTGACTGGGTGTTTTTTTTTAATCGAAGTTCCACAGGTATTGTTAAAACGAATATAAAATAATATAAGAAGTGCTTAACATAATATTGGGTTTATGAGTAAGCTTTATTCATAGGCTGGATGGACACTTTTGGAACTTTACTTTTGTTAAAAAAAACACTACTTACTTTTGATACTGAATATACTTTTACTAATAACATCACGCCTGTATTCTTCGAAAGGTTGGGCAGAGTTGTATAGCACACGTACCCTCATTTCACCGTTATAAATCCCATAATAAGGGGCTAGCCTATTGCCATCAACCGGGCACAAAACAAGACTCCGGGCTGCTACTGAGAAATTCCACAAAGAAAAACCCAATAACACTTCGAACCCAAGACCACACGCTCAGCAGTCGTGCTTGGGACTACTAGACCACAAGGCACACCACTTTTACTAATCGCTTCTACTAATCAAAATGTAAACAAACTCTAACGTCCTATTCAGATGAAACGGCGTTCAATGCGCGTTTACAACTCTTTAATAAAACGCACTTCTGTGTTACGCGTAAAGCATTTTTAATTAGTTTGTACTGAACCTTTATTGAATACTAGAGGTCGCCTGCAGCTTTGCCCGCGTGGATGTCGTTTATCGCGTAGATATTTCACGGTTTTCGGGATAAAAGTAGCTTATGTCCTTCTTCGGGTTCCAGACTATCTCTGTACCAAGTTTCATCAAAATGGGTACAGCGGTTTAGGCGTGAAAGCGTGACAGACAGACAGAGGTACTTTTGCATTTATAATAAAGGTAAGTAGGGATTAAATATGCGTATTGTGTATGTTGATATAAATAATATTGTATTATTTAGAACAGCGATAAACGCACTTACGCGCTAAAATATGGTACATAAGATGTTACAGTAAATTTGTTTCAGCATGTCCCGCCATACAATCAGCGATGTCAATTAATCTAATTTACAAATTACAGATTCTATTGATTTGTCTTCTAAATAGTCCTTAAAGGTATAATATCTTTTAAACAGTAATAGTTTGAAAAGTATTTTTTAAACATTGTCAGCGGTGAGTTTTGAAAACTATTAGGTAAATGATTGTAAATAATAATCAACATGCAGTATACATTTTTCTTAAATAATTGTAATTTTATTGGTAGTAGACGAAGTCTATCTTTATGCCGTGTTCGGCTATTTGGCCTGTCCACTGACAGGCCAAATAGCCGAACACTGCATAGTTTCAAATAAATTGTAGTTTCTTTAAACAAAAATACATAAATTTCAAAAATATATAAACATGGCAGAGGTACAATTTAACGTTTTTGAAATAAAGGCTTATTACAGCTGTCTAGTAAAAGTAGTAGTCGCACATGTGTTAAGAACGACGTTCCAATGAAAAGGTATCTAGCTACTAACTCTACCAAACGCCACGTACAGCGATTTACGATTCTTACACACCTCATTCAAGCAACTTCTCATACAAGCACCCGTTCGCATGGAATAACCTTTTTGGAGCATATTGCTTCGTACAACGTATATCTATTGTGTGTGTGAGAAATGAACGTATCTACGTGACGGTAAGAACGACTAGCTAAGGAGCATTGAAGCGTTCTTTGTACTTACATGTAATTTGTATACTACAACGGACAATAGATGACGCAAAAGGTCACTACGTGTTACTTTATAAAAAGCATGCTTGGCCGCGTCTTTGATGCGTAGCGAGCGCGAGTGCGAGTGTTCGTCGCGTCAGTGAGTGCGAATCTTTATGTAACACTAGCTGTTGCCCGAAGATTCATTCGCATCATAGGTAATTACTTCATGTATCCGAATAAAAAGTATTCAATCTATAAAGTACAAGTCTGAGACGGACTGCAACCGCAGACCGTAAGTCGCCATCAGAATAGCGCCATTACGGTGTACACTTTAAAGTTGCTATTCCGACAGCGACTGCAAAACTGCAACCGCAGACCGCAGCCGCAGATTGCACCGCAAGCGATACCATCGATTATCGATCGATGCTATCGATCAACGTCGATTGATTGGGAAAGTTATCATGAACCATCGATTCATCATCGATCTATTGGTGTGGTGGCACCCTTAACCCAGATCATGGTCGAAGTCGCCATCATGTATGGCAAATTTTATCCAAATCCGTTCAGCGGGTGTGTTTCATTAACAAATATCCAAACATCTTCACACAAACTTTCACATTTATAATATTAACGTGATCTTTACTAAACCGACAATAGTTTTTTTAGGAAAATTAAGTACGCCATTTTGTTATGGTGACAAATTAATAATGTAGAATTGCCATTACTTCCCAAATTATATAATAAAAATTCCGACATCCAATGATTAGGGACCCCTCCCATTCCGCGAGTAATTGCCTAATATCATTAATGAAAACGAGGAATCGTACATAACGATGATATTTATTAGATAGAACTCTTATTTCTTTACCTATGTCTGATTCTTTAAATAAGTAGCTTATGTAAAGGTATCTAACTAATAACATCACATAAAATCACGCCTGTATCCCCCGAAGGATTCAGCAGAGGTGTATGTATAGTACCTACATCTTCATTTCGCCATTATGTAAGGCCCCTCGCCCACGGCGACTTTTTGTAGCGATGCTGTCGCGCGTTTTGTAAACGCGCTTCTGTGCCGCTACTATCGCGCGTTAGTCGCGTTTGCAACGTGCGTACAGAATCTGGGTGAAGGTACACAGCCAGCGACAGCATCGCGACTGTATCGATACACATGCGCGACAGCATCGCTACTGCATCGATACAAAAAGTCGCCGTGGGCGAGGCTTCTGAGTCCCATGTAATAGCACAGTAGACATATAAGCTAAAGCAGTACTTCAACTACCTACAATCGTCCGATTTGACACACTCACACAGACACGCACTGCAACAATACAAATAAGGTATTTTCTGGAAACAGTTCCATACAAAAACAAAAAACTACTCAGTTTACAGAGCGTGTCTGTGTGAGTGATTCAATTCATGAGATTATAGTAAGTTGAGGCTTTAGCTTATAAATTTACTGTGGTAATAGGCTCAGAGAATGCGAGGTAGTGCTATTCTTTAAGTCGGCACTACACAAAACTTCTTTTTTAGAAGACTAAAATCTGTAAAAATAATTTAATAGTTGAAATGGTAGACCTAATCGGCTTATAATAAAATTACTTTTTCCTTCGGTTTCTGAATCGAGAATTCGGAATAAGCAATACTTAAGTAGTATTTGAGTGCGGAGCTGTCAAAAAAATGCTTTAAAATCCGTAATTTTTTTGACATTTCCGTACTCAAATGTTACTTAAGTACTGCTTATCTTAGAATTCTCAATTCAGAAACCGGCGGTTTGTCTCTTATTACTTTTTCATTTCAGACACAGATATCTTGTACTTAATTTGTTAGATCTTAAGTTGTATTACTTTTATTGTTCCGATAAAATTTATTATGATTCGCTCAACGAGATATGAATACCTATCACTAGAGGATGGGCAGCAGCGTTCTCTGAGTATTTTAACAATCATACTGCGATCGCCAACCCGCCTGCCAAGCGTGGCGATTATGGCAAAATCCCCTTTTGGGAGAGGCTTATGTCCAGTAGTGGATGTCTTTCGGCTGAATCAAGTACCTAAATGATTTAACTTTGACGGGTTGATTGTGAGATATGAATGGCACAAAAATCGATACAGGACAGGTCCACTTCACAATAGGGTATTTGACTGAAAAAATCTAATTAGTCCGTCAGTTAGATTATCAAAATATACACTGGACCGCAAAGAAAAAGGGTCGCTTAGAAAATCTTCAATATCTTCAAAAGTACCTGACCTAGCTTAATGAAATAAAGACTGAATTAAAGAATATTTTAATGCGCTAAAAGGTAAATAAAAAAAATCAAGCATTTTATTTTTAATAAATGTAAAAAAATAGGTCAGGAACTTTTGAAGATATTGATGATTTTCTAACCGACCCTTTTTCTTTGCGGTCCAGTGTATTTGACCGGTGTTTTTTATTTTGTTACGTAAACCAAAATTGATGAAGATACGACACTTTTAAAATTGGCAAAACGTCACAAGCAAGTACAATTTTTACTTGCTTCTGACGTCACAAGCCCCCACTCTCGAGTTTTGAGGCGTTTTATCTTTCCAAATATTCATAGATTTAACAAAAGAAAAAATACGTGTCCATTATTTTTCAAAACTCTAACTGGCGGACTAATTAGATTTGCAATTTATTGATGCTGTCAACATGCCTATTGGACAAAGCAGGGTTGAAACACAGAATGTTTCACAAAAAACCTCGTAAAATAATGCGAGCCCTCCGACCCGCGACCCGTAATTACCTAATATCATTACAGCAGAGAACCATATCGACGTTATTTTATTAAATTCGCATCAGTTAATTGATTAACGATGTCGCATGCCGTTGTTTTGGGGAGCAGAATGAAATTTGTGTCATCAATTTAGATACATATGGGGCAGAATTTGTAATAGGTACGTGATGAGCAATAATCTCATCTCTGTGCCTAATTTCATGTTCATGTGTGGTATTATTATTTAAATTTTGTTTTTAATTGTACGGAAATAGTCGACAACTGAATATTTAAGTACCCGAAAATTTTGAGGGTTTAAATTCGATTTCAGCCATAAAAAACGGTATTTTCGCATCGATTCGGTGTACTTATGATATCATTTCGGTGATGCATGCATGCTGTAGAATGCTTGCACAGTTGAAAGCACACGATTTCGAAGGTCATAAGCATAGTTAAAAATAAAATTAAATGTATATTGTGTTTTTTTTTTTTAATATGTGTTTAAAAATATAATTTACATATACCTATGCACGTTTAAAATGAACAAATGTAGTTAAAAAAATGGTATTGTAAATCGAAGTAAAGTTATTTACTTTAAAAACTTTAAAAGAGGAAATTCTTTCATATTAATCTCCAAAATTATTATTTTACTTACTGTTCTTTGTTTTTTTATTTATTATAATTTCTTTTGTTACATTATTTTTGAATAATCCCCTTCTCTGTAGGATTAATAATCTTAATTCAAACATTATTAACTTGTTTATTAACAGGAATACTAATTAGAACATGCTGATTTTGTTATACTTAATTTTTGACTTTTTAAGAGGATTATAATTCTCCTAAAAAAGACAAAAATAAATAATGGAACCAGGCCATTACTTTGCGGAAATCCATGATACAAATGTGCGATTACAATATTTAGCTATATTTCATAAAATGAATGGTTTTTGACATCCAAACATAAATAAATAAAACTAATAATACTAAATATTTAGCTTAATTTCCGCCAAACTAGAGCAAATTCCGCAAGTTTGGCGGAAATTAAGCTAAATATTAAGCATTATTAGTTTTATTTATTTATCTTTGGATGTCCAAAACCATTCAGTTTTTTGCGGATTGATACTGATTGATGTGATCAGTCCATAACGCTATTTTTATAATCTACTAGATATCGCCCGCGGCTTCGCCCGCGTGTATGTCTTTTATCGAGTATTCCGCGTTTTTCATAAAAATATGATAAGATAAAAGTAGCCTATGTCCTTCTCCAAGTTTCGGACTATCGGCCTGTCCACATCTCCACGTCACGACGTCGTCAACGTGGAACGGTGCGGTGACGTGACACGGTGCGTTGACGTAACGTGCAAATTTACGTTACCGTATCGTAACACGTTCCGCCTCTAGCCGCAAGCGCACACGTATATGGGCTCCGCCCGCGCTTTCCACGCCCGCGAGTTAGTCGCCGTCTATGTGCTCCGATGCTTTAAAACCATACCTTACTGTTTCTCTTATTAAAATTCAGGATCTACATGGTCAATGATAAATCTAACAATGATCCTGACGTGCATTTTTACGATACGGTAACGTAAATTTGCACGTTACGTCAACGCACCGTGCCACGTCACCGCACCGTTCCACGTTGACGACATCGTGACGTGGAGACGTGGACAGGCCGTATCTCTGTACCAATTTTCATCAAAATCGGTTTATTAGTTTAGTCGTTATAAAGTAACAGACAGACATACATAGCCACTTTCGCATTTATAATATTCGTAAGGATAAGCCAAAATGCAGCCGAAAATCAAAAACATTTAATTCAACAATTCTCGTTCCTTCCTTTTTCAATCTTTCAACAATCAGTACCTACTGTGAGTGGCAGTTCATTATTAATATTTAAATGGCAACTTTATTAATTACAAAGCGTATATTTGCTGACGGCCATTGTCAATACGAATTAAATATATTTTAATTTCGCGTTCACAGCACATCAGTCATGCGATATCAGTTAATTAATTATAATATTGTTACACAGTGACTCGACGGTCAATAGTAATTTGGATATTTACATCAAATATGATTGAGCGTGTAGTATGTACACTGTAACACGCAGTTTTAATTTACTCGAAGTATTTGAAGCCAAAAACGACGAGGAAATTGTGGCTAAAACAAAGAAGAAGGAAGTGCGCGTTCACACGACACGCGCCCGCTTAGCGCACGCCACGCGCGTGCACCAGCTTCTAACTCGCTTTGAAATTTGTTGTGTATAATTTGAGTCTTATGACACATCAATAGATCTCAAATTGGATTTGCCATCCTAGCCGGGAGGGTGGAGGCGGGCGCGGGCTCTGCGCGATTGCGACGCGTGTACCTACTACGCGATAGCTATTCGGGCGCTGAGCGTGCACGTGTACTTTACATCGATAAAAATGTACGTTAAGACAAGGGACTAACTATTAAATTTCTGAGGAGGGAGCGACGCGAAAGTGAGGCGCGAGCGCTTTCGCACCGAAAAAAAATCGCGCATGTGTGAACGTTGCCGAAGTGGGTTCCTTCGTTTGGGGGCGGGCTAGAATATAAAACTTCCTCATCGCACGCTGGGCATAGACGAGTGTTGTAAGACCCAACACAACCCAGCACGCTTGTTGGTAGGATCTATACAGTCCACCTGGCTAGCTACCACCCTCACATTAAAGTCCAGCAAGCATCTTACCAAGCAGTTTATTGTGTTCCGTCGTCTTTATGCGAGAGCCAGAGGAGTATAAGGAAATCTTTCTATATCTCTGTTACTGAGATTCATGTGGTCCATCTTAGACCCTGCCTGCGCTTAACATCAGGTACCACTGGGGTCAAAAGCGATTAAAAACAAAAAAAAACGAAGTTCCATCAGCACGATAGGTTGACGACATCAAACCTGTCGTGACTAACACTTGGATGCGACTGGCAGTGACCGTAGCATGCAAAAAAATAATGCATGCCCAGCAGTTGGATTGAGTTGGCTGAACAAGATGATGTTAAAGGTAAAAGTCCGAGACGGGCTGCAAACTGCAGACTGCAACCGCAGACTGCAAGTCGCCATCGGAATAGCGCCTTTAAGGTGTGCACTTTAAAGGTGCTATTCCGACAGCGACTGAAAAACTGCAACCGCAGACCGCAGCCGCAGATCGCACCGCAAGCGATACTACTTTTGCAGTTTGCGGTCTGCAGCCCGTCTCGGACTTGAACCTTTATTGTTTCACTTTCAGAGTCAGTAAAACCTTCGTAGACTTTTTTAAACGCAAGAGATTTTATGGAATCATGTGGTAAGAGACAATGTACCTGGCACCATAATTGTTCACGAAAAATGGCAATAGGTTCGCCAACCATCATGGGACTTTATACTCTAGTAATTGGAGAACACGTCTGCCTACCCCTTAGACGATTATATATGTTTATGATCTAACACCAACGGTATTGCGCCGACAATTTTCGCCGCACGATTAGAACGCACGGCGAAAATCGACCGTCTAAATGACAATGCAACTAGGCCGCTAGTGACTTAAAATCGCAAGCCCCAAAGTTGGATGTCATTCGACTATTGCCGTGCGGCGACAAGCCGCATGCGTCGGGTGACTAAAATCGACCTTGTAAAGGTCACAGCTCATTAGAGCCACCCGGTACCCGATCAGTATCGCCTCGCCCCTAGGCGTCCACTCGTTGTCAGCAGGTGGTTCACGGGTGGACGCCGCGTTATTACCAGTAAACGTCGCGTGGTCAACCAGAGGAGTCGTCGGAGGAGTCCACTCGATGGCGGTGCGCGGTTCACTCGGGACTTGTGCGTTGGCAATGCGCAGCAACGCAAGGCAAGCATGCGAGCAGCGAGTTGTCACCGAGTGTTCAACTCGTCGTCCGCGCATGGACGGCATACGTCCGAGGCGATCCGTTGACGCTACGGAGTTGATGTAGTGATCGCACATCTATACAAGTTCATACAAAGAATACTAATCGCACGAGGCGAGGCGTTACGGGTCGGGTGCCGGATGGCTCTAATGACCTTAAATGGTCAGTTGCAGGCGATCGCCCGCCGCATAAGGTGTGTTTTGCGCTGTGTTGTTCCGCTAGAAATGAAGAAGTCGCATGCGATTTTTGTCGACCGGTGTAAATGGGGTGGCGATTCGATTTTTACAAGCGATGCAACTGGTGACTTGCCGTATGGTTAAAATCGACCCGTGTAAATCCCCCATTAGTTACCATTATTTGTTATTCAAACAAATAAATATAAGAAACACAATATCAGATAAACGAGCTCTAATGACTAAAGCTTCGTACACACGGACGATTAAGCAAATCCAGATTGCAAGACTCGATAAGGTAAAGCAATTTATCTAATACCGTTAATACTTTGCGATATTCTGGGCGAAGTGAGCATTTTATTTGTATGTTCGGTACGAAGATAAGGTAGTAAATTAGTCCATTACTGTCCCACTGCTGGCCTCAGTCCACCACATCGTACGGTGCAGTTTGGTGGACTACAAACACCGTCGAGAATTGTTTGAAGCCCTTTCAGGTATGTAGGTTTTCTCGCGATGTTTTCCTTTACCGTTAACGCAAGTGGTAATCAAATTGTGATCCGCACATGAATTTGAAAAGTATGAGGAACGGGCCGGGATCGAAATCAGACCCTCCTGCACGAAAGGTAAGCTAGGCGATCACTGCTTCCCAAGCGACAACTGAGTGGCCGGGTTTCGGGATGGCAATAGGGGCTTTAATTCTGGGGCCTCTACAAGCAAGGGGGCCCCGCAAAGAGCTTTTTTTATTACAAACAAATTACACGCGTTCTGACGGTTACGTATCATAATACCTAAGTTTGTTCCCACTATTTTCAAGATAACTACGGTCAAAAGACCTACCGTTTAAAACACCTAAAGATCGTTTCACCTATTTTTGTAATAACTAATGGACGAAATCCATAATGGAGAATTCATCTACGGTTTATTCGACCACAATTAATTCACCTAACGTTGATTAAACTAACGGACGATTCACCTACTGTTGATTTATCTGTGGTCTTGTGTTTGTCTTACTGGTGATTTTGTAAATGTGACAACATTTCTGCGAGCAACTTGGAAGTAGCGCTCGCCGGCCGCTGCCGCGGCACCGCTCGCTTCGCTCGCTCGGCTCGCGCGCGGTTTGTCACAGTTCTAACCTAACCTAACCTATTTCACCCAGTTCAAAATGACGAATCATACAATCTGCCGCAGAAATGTTTTTACCATTGTCTAATTATCTAGTCGCAGGCAGATTGTATGATTCATCATTTTGAACTGAGTGAAATAGGTTAGGTTAGGTTAGAACTGTGACCAACCGCGCGCGAGCCGAGCGAGCGAAGCGAGCGGTGCCGCGGTAGCGGCCGGCGAGCGCTATTTCCAAGTTGCTTGCAGAAATGTTTTCACCATTGTCTAATTATCCGTTAAAAAGAAAGTTAAGAAAACACAAAAATCTTTGAATCATGGTTTATTTACATATAATTAGATCATTAAGTTGAACTTAAAACAGGAATTATTAAAGAAAAGTAAAGGTGTTTGTTAAAAGTTAAAAGCGCTCAGTATTAATAAACTGTAGGCGAGTCGTCCATTAGATATTTCATACATAGTTGAAATATCCAATATCTTAAAAGATCATTAGATTAATCGTTCGTTAGTGCAATTAATTTTAGTTTAATCAAGATAAGGTAAGTTAAACAGTAGGTAGTTGAGTCGACCAATATGCATTATGAACATATGTGAATCAACCGTAGTTATCTTGAAAATAGTTATAATAAACTTAGGTATTATGATACGTAACCGTTCTGACGAAGAGAAAAAAGTTCACATTCCTTAAATAACCAATAATATTTATTTCTGTAAATAAATCTGTTACAGACACTTCTAAAAGTCAATGTAATGTTTTTTAAGACTAGATGGCGCTGGCTTTGCCTATCTGACTAGCTCTGAGAAATAAAACCGAAGGAAACTCGGAGGTCAAAGTCTCTTTTAAAGTCCAGACATTGTGATATAAAACTATGCGAGTGTAACAATGTAGGGCAACGTCTGGAATTACCTTTTGAGGAAAGAGCTATAGTTTTGAGTTGAACTGTCCCAATTGACGGCATGCATGCATCAGCCATCGCGTAGCTCAACCTTATTTTAGTGAACTCAACGATCCGACGCACGACGCCACCAATCAGCCGGACACATACGTAGGTCACAAAAAACACAAAATATTCAAATATTTAGAAACATTTCAACGGCCCCCTTCATCTTTGTTGCCCCAGGGGGGCCCCAGGGCCCCAAACCTTCAAATCCGGCCCTGAGATAGGAACTGCGCAATATCTACGTAATACCTATCTTATACCTACGTTGGCCCTGCTAGTCATTCTACGCGCCACTTTATCGATACACCGATGGGAATTTCTCACATTTCACCGTACATTGCTCGTTCACAGGTGTCTCCGATCCCAGCTGCCGTGGAAACGGTAGCCACCCGTCAATGAATAATGTATGAATTGAACCGATCTACGCCTCGACACAATGTGTTTTGTTAAGATGTTACTCGTCGCCTATTGGAAATTAGGTCACATTAAAGATACATGTCTGTGAAGATAATGGGAGTACTGATGAAGGTAAACCTTTGTTAGGGTAGGTAATAGAAGTACAAAAGCTCTGTCCGGTTCTTCTAACATGTAGCTACTCAAATAAATTACACTGATTACTAACTTAACTGAAAGGAAGCCGGTTATCTTGGTATGGGCATGAGATGAGGAGGGACGAAAAGCATGTGACTAAGAGTGATGAATACAAAATAATGTTGATGATGGAGAAGAGAGGAGGAAACCAAAGAAAAGGTGGATGGATTGTGTGAGAGATGTTTTTTTTTGACATCTTATTGCTCTTGACTCTGGTCAATGTCAGAGGTGACAGACACAAAGTCTACGATGGAGCGAGCTTACCCAGAAAAAGCTGTTCACTCTCACTTTGAAGAGATTCGGGTTGTAAGCGTTCGGAAACACAGACGCAGGTAGTGAGTTCCACTCTTTTGCCGTGCGCATTATGAAGGATGTTTGGAAGCGCTTAGTGCGAATTGGTGGAATAATAATAATAATAATAAGGCCCGGTTGTCAAGGCGACATGCCAAATTTTCAGAAGAAAAATATAAAATAAATATAATAATAAATACACAGGAATTCACAAATTCCTGTGAAGAAACAGCATTTATAAATAAATAAAACGGTAATAAAAATATCGACATGATATACAAACGAAAAAACTTGCGAAACAATAGCAATCTGGAATCGACATTGTAACCATGAAATTTTAATGAACAACAAGAACAAATGTTGACAAGAAGCCGGGCCAAGACCCAAGGCACACGTCTACCATCTTCGGCTTCGTCGCTCAGCTCCGCCTCGCAGCCGCCGGAACCCGCCTCCACCGTGAGTGATGTGACACCGGCCGCTGCAGTTGCGTCGAGCTCGAGCGACGAATACTTCTCGCCGCCAACATCACCACCACCACGACGACGAGGAAGAGGCCGACCGCCGGCCAGCTTGGGACCTCGAGGCCCACCGGCCTCTGACAGGGTCCCCGCTGCCGGTGGAAGTGTGCAGCGCATGCGTTGGACGCAGAGCATGAACGAGAACTGCATGCGCGCATACTTTGGGGCTACAGAGGGGGGAACTAATCTGACCGCGTACCGTGGCCGGATGCTCTCTCTGTTTCAGGCGCTTGAACCAGCTGTCAACGTCTCGGCGCAACGATTGTCGGATCAGGTGCGAGTCATCCAACGTGATCATAGGTTGGATGACGCCGCGCTTGATAGGCTTCGCTCTGAAGTGCAAAGTAGCCATGTCATCTCTCTCCAGTCGCAGACTGCGGTGCAATTGCAAGTCCCTACTGTGGTTCCACCGCGGTCCATTTTCGCTGACGAGGAGAGCGATGATAGGGTTACAAATGTAAGTACCCAGTGCAGTGACCAATTGAGGAGTGCTTTGGAGCTTGCGATTCGGGAGTATCGGTCCACCCCGCCAGACCTTAGACCACGGCTACCTCGTTTGCCCATGAATAAAAAAAACAGGGCGCTAATGTGTGCTCTGGATTCGCTGCTATCAAGTTATTTTGATGGCAGCGAAGACCTCGCCGATGCCCACTCCATCCTGTACTGCGCGGCAGTTGCAGCATGTCGTGTAGCTCGTATCAAATTTGATAATAATGATAGAGCTACACGACCAAAACCTGCCGTACCGGCGTGGCAGTGCAGGATTGAGCGTCGTATTGGCGAGGCTAGAGCACTCATTGGCAAACTAATATGCTTCAGGGAGGGTAATACTCGCCCAAGAGTGATGCGCTTTGTAAGGCGGGCGTTCTCGGGGACTGATACCAGTCCTCGAGATTACATGTCCCGTGTTACAGAGCGCATCGACTTCCTGAAGCAGAAGGTTTATGCATGGGCAAACCGTATCCGGAGGTATAAGCGGCGAGTGGAACGATACACTCAGAATCGCATGTTCCAACGCGATCAACGGTGGGTATACAGAGCTTGGGAGCGGTCAGACCAAGGTGTGGGGGACGCGCATCTGCCGGATGATGACGCCATGAATTCATTTTGGCGCAGCATCTGGTCGGTGCCTGTCTCTCACACCGAAGGTGACTGGATGCGAGACGTCGAGCGAGTGTGTGAGCCGATATTAGACATGGGGGCTATTTCAATCAGCCCCCAAGACGTGGCCAGTGCAGTCCGTCCGTTGCCAAACTGGAAATCTCCAGGGCCGGACGGGCTGCACAATTTCTGGCTAAAATGGCTGCGCAGCTCACACGCTCGCTTGGCGTCTCATTTCCAGTCATCTCTGGAAACTGGGACGCTCCCACAGTTCCTAACAACAGGAGTTACCCACCTGCTCCATAAATCAGGTAGTACCGCGGAACCCAAGAATTATAGACCGATCACATGTTTGCCGACGGTCTATAAGCTTCTTACATCCATTTTGAGACGCAAAATTAGTTGTCATATTGAAAATAATTCTATTATGTCTGCCTCTCAAAATGGATGTAGGAATGGGTCCCGCGGTACTAAGGAGC
Organism: Amphipyra tragopoginis; assembly: GCA_905220435.1. Taxonomy (NCBI): domain Eukaryota; kingdom Metazoa; phylum Arthropoda; class Insecta; order Lepidoptera; family Noctuidae; genus Amphipyra; species Amphipyra tragopoginis. The sequence continues at coordinate 24,284,688 of HG991995.1, read as the reverse complement.
TACTCCTCATTGATATGGCCATTAGCCAACAGGTTCGCCGATCCCGAAAGGATCTGTCGACATGTTGGATAGATTACAAGAAGGCCTACGACTCGGTGCCACATACATGGCTCATGAGGGTGCTGGAGTTGTATAAAGTAAATACAACTCTATGCACCTTCCTGACATCATGTATGGGGCAATGGAGGACGGTCCTTCGCTATCCAGGATGTCGACAAATTCAAGGGATAGGAGAACCAATCAGGATTGAGCGGGGTATATTCCAGGGCGATAGTCTGAGCCCGCTGTGGTTTTGCCTAGCCTTGAACCCTCTAAGCACACTGCTGGAGGGTTCGGGGTTGGGCTACCGGCTGAGAAGAGGTGGTCAGGTAATATCCCACCTCCTTTACATGGATGATCTGAAACTCTTTGCCCCCAACAATTTGCAACTGCTGGAGTTACTGAAGGTAACTGAAACTTTCAGTAATGCCATCAGTATGGAATTTGGTGTGGACAAATGTGCAGTCATGCATGTAAAGCGAGGGAAGATTATGGAATCCGTGGGAACCCAACTCTCGGATTCCATAAACCTCAGATCTCTCTCCTCAACCGAAACCTACAAATACTTGGGTATGTCGGAGGCGTTAGGCATCAATGAGGCTGACATGAAGCAATCGTTGAGGGAGCGCTTCTATGGCCGCCTGAAAAAAGTACTGAAAAGTCTTTTGTCGGGCGGAAATAAGGTGCGCGCCTTTAACGGTTGGGTCATGCCGGTCCTGATGTACTCCTTCGGCATACTCAAGTGGACTCAGACCGAACTTGACGCCCTGGATAGGAGGGTCCGTACGCTGCTGACTGCGTATCGAATGCATCACCCACGCTCGTCGGTAATGAGACTGTATATTCCGCGGAAGTGTGGGGGTCGAGGCTTTTTAAATGCTAAGACCCTCCACAACCGCGAGGTGTGCAGTCTCAGGGAGTACTTCTCCCAAGCCGACGTGGGGATGCATCGAGATGTGGTCGCAGTGGACAAAGGATTCACTCCGCTCTCCTTGGCTAAAGAGAACTGGCGCAAGCCTGTAGTACTTGATACTAATGGCCGCAAGGAGGTATGGCGGAGCAAGGAGCTTCACGGACGCTTTTACCGGGCCCTTCACGGGCCTGATGTAGATTTCCTAGCGTCCGTGGCCTGGCTACGATTCGGTGACCTCTTCGGGGAAACCGAAGGTTTTGTTTGTGCAATTATGGACGAAGTAATGATGACGAACAATTATGGAAAATATGTCGTGAAGGACGGCACGGTTGACATCTGTCGGGCATGCCACTGTCCCGGTGAATCTATCCGACATGTTGTCTCTGGTTGTTCTCGTCTTGCTAACGGTGAGTATTTGCACAGACACAACCTCGTGGCTAGGATTATCCACCAGCAACTTGCCCTAAAATACAACCTTGTGGACGCAGAAGTACCATACTACAAGTATGTGCCCGACCCAGTTCTCGAGAATGGTCATGTCACATTGTACTGGGACCGATCTATCATCACTGACAGGACTATTGTAGCCAATAAGCCTGATATAGTGGTGATAGATCGATCAGAGCGCCGCGCAATGATTGTTGATATCACTGTCCCGCATGACGAGAATCTCGTGAAAGCCGAAAATGAGAAAAAAAACAAATATCTCGATTTGGCTCACGAGGTTGTTGACATGTGGGAGATTGACTCAGCAGTCATTGTGCCGATAGTCGTTACAGCCAATGGCTTAATAGCCAAGAGCCTCGACCAACATCTGATGAGGCTCTCGTTAGGCAGCTGGATCAAGGGTTTGATTCAGAAAGCGGTACTTCTGGACACGGCGCGTATCGTTAGGAAGTTCTTCTCTCTGGAGCCCTGACCGCCGGCGGCTTGGACCCTGTTCCCGATGCCGGTGGGCTACTATTTTTTATATTTTTAAATGTTTTTTATATATAAATATTTAAAAATGTAAATAAGTATGTATATTTAATGAATAAACGATAATAATAATAATTTTTATTTGCAAACAACTTAGTACTAAGTTACATAACAACTTGGCAACAATATTATAATAACAAAACGAGATTAGCATCTGTATCCGAACTAGGCAGAGCCTGTATTTCGGCTATCAGCGCCTTTCCCCAGAAATTATTTAAAATAGTAGATAGTCATCTCCAAGTACAAGGTGTGTTGGTTTGTTCTATCCTTTATTATATCAATCAGGTAGGTAATAATATTTTACATAATTATTATTTACAATTGTAAAGTGTATGTATGTGTGTGTGTGTGTGTGTGTGTGTGTGTGCGTGTGTGTGTATGTGTGTATGTGTGCGTGTGTACACGCGTGGTTGTGTGTTATCTATACTAAAATATTTTTTCCAATAGTTGTTCTGTCTCCTCATAACTAAGAGATTAGATTAGATTTCATTCTAATCCGCACTATTTGCAGACCAGTCTAACACTGACACTACAGTAATCCAAACCAATGAAACAGCGTTAAAGCATTTCTAAGAGACTAATTAGTGTCGGTGTTAGTGTGGTCTGCAAATAGTGCGGATTAGAATGAAATCTAAATTTGTGGTACATTCTAAGTAAAACATTGTCCAATAAACATATCACTAATACCGTTCTACTACTAGTATCATACTACAACAACTTTAAGACGCATTTGTAGAAGCTTGGAGAAAAATTCCCTGGAAATGTATGAAACATTGATAGAATCAATGCCACGTCGTTGTAGAGCTGTAATCGACAGCAGATGCTTCCCAACCAAACATTAATTGTTTATTATAAAACGTTTGTACCATTTAACTTCTTTATTTATTGTTTCGTTACCTGTGTTCATATTTATAATAATGTTTTTTTTCTGTTTCTAATTAGTTGTCCACCTTAGTACGTTGTGCTGCTTCATTTTATTTTATAAAGTATACCAGTTTTTATCTAAACGGTTGTATGATATTTCAAAAACTGACATAGTAATACTTCATGATGTGGACACATTATAGATAAATAGGTATATGCCCTATATGATACGTAAAACATTAATTATCAAGTTAATATATACTCAAAATAAAAGTCACACTTGGTGTTTCTAATTATATGTCCACCACTGTATGTAACCCAGCGTGTAATATTGTCGTATATTTTCTTAACTTGCCGCACTACAGTGCAATCGTCTAGTGTATTCCTCAAGTACTAGCACCCGCTCCCGCCAGTAGCGTGCCGGCTCCCAGGGCACACGGACTTCTTCACAAATCTTCTTTGAAGTTGGTGGGCTACGCCTGTAGCCCGCGCGAGCGTTGGAGGAAGTAATTTTTTTACTGTAGGTACAGTTGGTAAAATTGAGGTAAATATGATACATTGGCTGTAGTATTACTAAAAAACGTACTGTAAATTACTTTTTTAAGTATTTGTTGTTTGTATTTATGGATATTTGATGCAGCTTAATTATGTTTTGGTAATTTTTTAGACGTCGGATAACTTGAACGATTTGTGTAAACAAGTACAAAGATGGCAGCTGGAAGATGACGAAGACGACGATAATTTGAGTAAAAGTGAGGAAGAAGGTGGATTCGCGGAACAAAGTGACCCGCTTAGATCTTCTCACCATTCTCATAAGGAACAAGATGGCGAGCGGGACGAGGACGAAAATGAAGACGTTCCTCTGTTGACTTTCGCTTGCTACCAGTCCGTTGTACCATTATAAAATGGTACAAAATGGAGTAAGTTTCCACCGCCCACTTCAAGAACCAGATCTCACAACATTTTAGTTCGTCTAGTAGGCCCAATAGGTGAAGCAAAAGACGCAAATAGAAGAAGTGAATCGATCTTGCAAGAACTTCTATTGAGCGTCGTATACCCCATCAAAATATATCCAGAGATATAAAACTGAAATCACACTACTTCTAGGACTGGCGGAACAAACCCCAGAACATAATATGCCTATTCGGGGAGGAGTTCGTTGGTGTTCTTTTTGCAGCAGGGCTAGCGACCGCAGTAAACGATGGCGCATTTGTACCGAACATCAGGCAGTCGTGTGACGTGAATGTATACCAACAGAGTGATTTATTACCAATTATTTTGATAATTGGTTCAATTAGATACTTAGAAACCAATTTTATGATAAAAATAACGTTCCTAAATGAAAATAAGCCTAACAGATTGCAAACCTTCCAAATAAAGTCAATTTTTAAGAAGTTTTTGTTTATGTTTCAAATTATAATTAAAAAGCTAAATTTTGTTAATTGTATGAGCCATTGTGGTAAAAATAAAGATGTATAGTAATTATAGACCGTGTTTTATTCATTTTCTGTCTTATTTGGAGAATTAATTGACCTGTAAGTGGGCTACGCCTGTAGCCCGCGCGTGCGCTCAAGGAGTATTTACGGGCGCGTGCACTCTAGTGTTATATACACTTGATGATTCAGCCGAAAGACGTCCACTGCTGAACATAGGCCTCCCCCAATAGGGGTGGGGTTTGCCATAATCGCCACGCTTGGCAGGCGTGTTGGCGATCGCAGTATGGTTGTTAAAATACTCAGAGGACGCTGCTGCACATCCTCTAGAGAATCCCTATCCCTTACGACACCCATGGGAAGAGATGCGGTAGTGCTATTCTTTACGTCCGGTACCACATGGAAATTATATATATTTATAGTAACGTATCGACAAGTTGTTTAAAAATGATTTTTGCTCCGCCATTTTGAAGCTTCTTTGGTAAGTAGTTGCGCGGCGACCTACCGTGTCACTTGAAACTGGTCACTAACCAATAGCGCTGTGTACCATTGCAATACTAGTGCTACTCTGTGCTAGAAACTGATTAGTAATTTGAGTTAGTAATTGGTTTCGTTTGAGCAGCTCTTCATGTGAGAAGGGCCGCATAGCGATTATTCGATATGTCTCCCGTTAACCCTTAAAAGAGCATAAGGTTTAAAGAAAAAGTAACCATGAAAAAGAGTAACCATGGAGTTTCTTGCCGGCTCTTCTACATAGGAAACGACTAATTGGAACCGTGCACCTAAATTCGACTTTTCATAAGCACCTGTATTGGTTTATGTGAACTAAAAAAATTTGATTTGATTTGAGTAAATAACAAACAATTTGGCAATTTTCATACCGTCGGCTTACTGCAAGAACTCATTAAGTGACGTACGCAAAACTTTGAGGAATCATTTAATTACTTTTGACTTCATTGGAAGCCCTCTTAACATAGTAAATATTATACGTTTAAAATAAAATTCAACAGCTTTAATGAATTTTATTTTAAACGTATAATATTTACTATGCTATAGGGCTTCCAATGAAATCAAAAGTAATTAAATGATTCCTCAAAGTTTTGCGTACGTCACTTAATGAGTTTTTGCAGTAAGCCGACGATACATAACTAACAAAAAAAACTTTTTATATGGGTATCATTTTTATTTTTATTTTCTAGTGAACAAATGTGATATTATCAGGTTAAAAAAAATAACAAGGAGGTTTACGCGACATTTTCTAAAAAAGTTAGTTGCCCTTTGCCTGAAGGGTTAAGAATTGCGACTATAGCTATTCGAGTCATTAAAACATTGTATAAAAGTTCCCTAAACAGAACTGTGATCAGAAAACATTAATTTTATATTTAATGAAAAATATAAATGGATAGTTGCATCAAAGAATTTGAGGTTATAAAGTAAGACGTAAAAACTATTAAAATAAAAATTTGACATTTTCAATTAGGTCTAATGGTCGTATGTTTGCTATAATCAAGGCAACCATTACTAAAGAAAAGCGCTGGAATAGAATAAAACATTTTTAAGTAAATTGAAAATAATTCAAGTTCAGTTTTTACTATTGATGTTTGGAACTTGATCTCACGTAATTTCAAAGTCCTCAAGTTTCAAACTCCCGACCCCAACCTGCTATTTAATCAACTCAGTTCGCTCCCCCATCTTTATAAACTTCAAATACACACTTGATTAAATAAAACACACAAAAAATAACCCGAAATACCTCCGTGTGACGATCGAGTGAGACTGCGAGTGCTCGCGTGCACTTCAAAGCGTTCGGTTGCTAAGCAACGGGACGACATACCACGTCGCGTGTCAACCGTGCAACGCGACCGGTTTAATTAACCCTCCCGCTGACACCTTCGCTTAGTTATATTGGGATAAAATCGGGCTTACTTTTGAAGTAAAATATTGTAATAAATATTTATTCCACGAATTCTTCTAGACGAATCGATATAATCGTAATGTAGATTTTACTTATAGTATTAAAAACTATTGGTATAATTAGATCGGGCAAAGAAAAACGATTCGACACAGCAAATAAACCTGAAATCGGTTATACAATGTGTTTGGTGTTCAACTACGTTACTGGATAGGTCAAAAATTAAAATGTCGGATTTACAAAGGGGGGTATTTTTTTTTATAGAATTAAGAGTGAGTACGCCGTTCGACATTTCATACAAATTTTCAAGTCTTTATTTTTCGATATGACTGAACCGATTTTAATGAAACTTCATACCCATCAAGCAGGATACAAAGGACTTAAAAGTTAGCAGAAAACATTTTCGAAAAATAGTGTTACAGTTAAACTAGACCGATTTTAAATTTTCCATACAATCAGAAATTTCCAATTATCTTTTTTTAAGTAAGACATTTCGAAAATGTTTTCTACTAACTTTTTAGACTTAAGTATCCTACTTATGTGTGTGAAGTTTCATCAAAATCGGTTTAGTCGTTACGAAAAACAAAGGCTTGAAAATTTGTTTGAAATGCCGTACGGCATACACGCTCTTAAGTGTTTAACATGTCGTAAAATTTTCGGTAGTGCAACATCAAACAATGTATTATTTTTCTTAAGTAAAACATCATAGCTAGAGATCCGAGGTTCAAGTTCGATTCTCACATAGTGCGAACTTTGTTAGGTAGGTATATTTAAACTCTCAGCTTTAATTTCTTCATTTAAGATTGGAACTATATCAAACTAGCTTTTGCCCGCGGCTTCGCTCGCGTTACTTTAGAATTTGACAATAAACTCTTAATACACTACTAAATTTTTTATAATAATATGGTTCAATCATGATTAGAAAGACACGTGGCGCCATCTATCATCATAAGAATGTTATTGTTGTTTTCCTCGGGAACAGTACTTTTTTTCGGGATGAAAGATACCCTACGTCCGTTTCTGTAGGTACACTTAACAACGTATTTGCAAAATTTTAGGATGATCGGTTTAGGCGTGAAAAGGTAATAAACAAACAAACTTACTTTCGCATTTATAACATTAGTTAGAATTAATGGTAAAATATTTAAAATGGTAATTAAATCTAACACTACCGCTGACTGACTTCTGATGCCTGTAAAGATCGCATTCGAGATGGTTGTACATTGTACATGTACAATAGTTACTTAGGTTGTCACTCCATTAAAGAGGTGCATTAAAAGAGTCTCCACGAGTGACGATAGTTAACTACGTCCGGCGCACCCTGGAGACCAATTTTACTAAATTAAATTACGTTGATCAATCGCAACTGAACCGAAGTCAAACCGCTTTCATTCAAACAATTTTCGTTTAAAAAACTGTCAAATTATTTGACACCAAAAACAAAACCAAACATTTTGACAGTTGAACTGATTGATGGCCTGTAGTTAGTTTGCGGTTTGGCCATAATGTTGTTAGTAGAATTGGACTCCTGGACTTTCAGCCCCACTACCATCCTACGCTTGCTAAATACCTTAACATTTCACCATGACATCAGTTATTTTCGTAATTCTCGTCCTGTCACGATATCATACTTCGTCGAAGTAAAATTAACCAATCAGATACCAATATTTTATCATCGTCAATGTTACGTGATTTTACTCGCACCTTATTGATCAATTTGATGCAGCTTTACTCATCTCTACTCCTCCTTAATTAAGTGTCAGCCTAACATCGTTGCTTTAAGTTTCATGCCACATAAATACATTTTAGAGTCCACTTAATTGTGGCAAAATTATGAGCAAGTGCAACAAAATATTTGCAGAACTTGCTGTGCTTATAATAGCAGGTGCTATTTCCGCGTTGACACAGAAATCAGTTCGGCTTGCAAAATGATATTTGGTATGACTGGATGTTTTACAAGTAAAGACTTTAATTTGTTAGTCATCCAGATTTAGAATTTAACCGGGACACTGTTTGGAGAGGCATTTTTCTGCCTTGAGACTAAGCCCGACCACACATTATAAGAAAATTTCCGACGCGCGCGCGAAGACGCTTTGCTCATACATTTTGTACTAGAGCCAACAGGCTGCCGGATCCGGCAAATTCTGACAGTGTGTGGGGTCTAGTACAAAATATATCAGAAATTTTCTGCCAGAAATGACTGAAAACGTGCGGCTAAAGCGTGTTTTAGGACCGTCTTTCCCAACGTCGGATAACTTTTATCTGGAGAAAAGTTTGAAGTTTAGACAGGTTTTAAATAGAAAATCTGTTAAAACGTCAAACTTAGGCCGGCCATACACGGGCAGCTTGAAGCAGTCAGGATCAACTGCTTTAAGCTGCAACTGCATAATAAACTACAGCCTTCTACGTACGTACATACACGAAACAGCTCGAGCAGTTGCAACTGCTTCGGGCGGTTGGTGGCACAGCGTGCGGTCAAGCAGTCGCCAGGCATACACTGACTGCTCGAGCTATCCGTGTATGTTTATCACTGGCTAACTGCTCGAGCTGCCCGTGTATGGCCCGCCTTACTCTAAGGATAAAGGTACAGACTAACTGATCCCACGTATGCAACGTAAGCGATGCATTATGACATCTGGGCAACTGACAATACAAACATTATCTATGAAAATAAATGATTTAGAAACACTCTTGTCATATGCAATGCAACGTGAACATGTTTGTTTCTTAGTCGTGTCTGTCTGACATAGTTAGAATTGGACTCTAAGGCAGAAAACAATGTCCCCAGAACTCAAGACGTACCTCGTAGATTCGACACCGCAGTCGACACCCAAGCAGTTTTCTCCGTAGATAGTACCTATGAACATTTTTCAATGAACGATACAAGTAGTTTTGTGTTGTTTTGTGGGTGTTAAATAGAAATATGGCCCTCGGAGTCGTATCCACATAATATCAAATCGCGTTTTTCCACGGGACACGCCGTGAAAAAACGATCTTATTGAAAGAATAACAGTAGTCGCATAGGTACATTCAACTCAATCAATAACACTAAAATTACCGCCTCATAATCGCCGTCCGCTCGGCCGTCCACACACGATGACTAATATTCATAGCCGATGGACAGCCGCTAATAAAACGCACAAAACCGTCTCTGGCAACAGTGCGACGCGACATGGGTGATTGATGACGCGCGATCGATTACCGGCGAGCCGCGGACGAGCCGCTGTCACTGTACGTACGCAAATGTGTAGACGGCCTTATGTCAACGCGCGAATATGTTAGCGGACTTAATGGAACATAAATGAGTTAATATTATTGTAATTTAGATTAAGATTCAATTCGAAATTCCGGAAAGGTAAGTAAAAGCATCAGGCACCGAAAATTCTTTATTTGTAATGTGCCAGTACAATTTGTACTCAGTACTATATGGATGAGACAAAATATAGCGGCGACGCTAACTGCGACACATAAGCAATTGAAACAATTATAATATAATCGATTTTGAGCATTATTACAAAGTAGTAATGCTCAAAATTTAATCTTGCATTTTTACATTACACGCGAATGCTTCCGGTGAGGGAGCGCGTTAACATGTTTAATTTTATATTATTAAATCTGAGTAATAATTATTATGTACGTAATGTAAACGTACACCTAGACTGCCCGTTTTTCTCTTTCCATTCTTCCAGTCCATCCAAAGATTGTCTGGAAGAGATCGCCTTGCACGATAAAATAGCCCAATGTGAATTTTATCATTTAAATTGTCTTTCCTGATTTATGTTTACCTAGTGTTTGTAAAATAAAGATATAAATAAATAAACATGACAGCGATCTTTGATGATATTAATATTAACAGGTACATTTGTTTCAATCACTTGTGTGTCGTAGTCGCGACTAAAGGCGCGATTCCATTAGACAAGTCTTGCATGCAAGTATGACGTCACATTTGCGTACAAGTTGCTTATATTGGGAACATGTTTTCGAGCGTGTGCAAATTGCATGCAGGTTTTACTTACATACACGTGGAGATGTTCAACAATTGAGCTGGACATCAATTTGATATTATTTTGATACTTATCAATAAAGATGATTATTTTCTCGTGCCCCCACCCAACAGCCATTATGTTTCGATAAATTGTACAGCAAGAGATACCATGCCCATACACATCACTCGTTCGCAATTCGAGAAGTGCAACTAACATATGAGGGTCCAATTAGCACGTCACTTGAAAAAAAAATGTATACTTAAGTTCAATTACCTAATACAAGTTATAGCTTGTATGCAGGTTTGTTCAAGTTGTATGCAATTTGCAACTTGCATACAAGTAACTTGCCTAATGGAATCGCGCCTCGAAGTAGAAGAGTAGCCTCAGCATTTTAGTGCCAATACCAATTAATCTCTGTATATCACGAGATTTCAGGACATTTACTAAGAAATATGTTATCAGAACTATCGTAACAAACATTACAAGGGAAGTAGAGCCTCAAATCTTTTAACAAACTACACAAGTAATAAAACAAATCTCACTTGAAAAATATCTTTCAAAACTGACCATTTACCATACAAACGGTCACTGATCCCTCAGGTAGTCGAGAACATACTTTCTTACGGTAAGCCCACCTGCTAGGGCATTTCCATCCCTTTTGGAACTACCCGAAACAAGGACCAAAGCTCCTTAGGACACCCTTGGGCATTCGCTTCGACCCTGACTTGCCTTAGTGCCTTTAATATTCGCGTACATTCGTTTTGAAGACAATGGGTATTGAAAATTCCTTTTTTGAGTAGGTACACAAATCAAAAAAAGTTTGCGATCACTAGCATAAGCTGATATAATTTTTTATATTGAACTTTATCAAGAAAAATCTTTGTTGTGTGTTTTCTTTGAATAGAAATACCTACCCAGTTTTAAGAATCTAAAAAGAAGAAAAAATCATAATTAAAATTTAAAGTCAAGGAAATTTCCATATTTTCTAAGATTATAATTGTTAACTGCATTTAAACTTCAGTCAGGCTTTGATATAAGTCTAATTTGCTCTATCCAAATCTCTAAATTTACACCTAATCATCTTCTTGTCTCGTGTCAGCACGAGCTATACGAAAATAGCTGAAGCTGTGGTGAAAAGATTAGCCAGTCAGCAAGGTTGGTAGCAGGGCTGACTGCCCAGAGTGCGCCGGACGTACTTAAGTATCGTCACTCGTGGAGGCTCTTTTCATGCACCCAATAAAAATACCTATTAATAATTACTTAAATTGGTTACTTACGTACTCGATTCTAAAAAAAGTACATTTTGATTTCGGGTTAATTAAATTATACCTTGTAGTGTACCACAAATAGGTATGAGTAAGGAAATACACAGACAACCTCCAGTAATATTTACAAATAAATTCGAGCTGCAGCGTGCTATGGGGTAACTTATTGGTATTGACATAAGTGATTGATGATCTACGATCCATAACGAAAAACCCGTCCGTGGACGTTATTGTGGACAAACTACTAAAGTATAGCCAAAACATATTTTTTTGGATAAAAAGTACACTATCGTTTCATCGTAAAACATTCATTTACGATTCATCAAATTATGCATAAATCTGCTTAATGATTATTTTTCTGGCTAACGTTTATTTATTTGTTTAGTATTATTGAATATTAATACACATTTTTATTACTACACACACACGGAACACATAATAATATGTTGATGATAAACTATTTATTGTTTTTATTTAGTAGTATTTCAATATTGTACCTACATAATTTATCTATTTGTGTCGTTATTGCCCGTGGCATCACTAAGGTCCTGTCAGAGAACCAGCGTTGCGACATTTTGTTTTTTTTTTTTAAATGTCGCAGTATTATGCTGAGATAGGAGCCTTTTTTGGCCTTGTGCAGGTAGTTTAAATTTTTTATCTTTTTTCTTTTTGTATATTGTTTTTGTTCTGTAACTGCCTGTGTGAGTCCATAGTAAATATTTTTTCTTTTCTTTCTTTCATTTTGGTTTAAGAGGGAGGTTTGCGAGCGTGAGAACTTATTTTCGAACCCACACTTCGACATTTCTACTAATACAGCTGCATCACACAATGTAGTGTACACATACCAAAAAACAAAAGCGCACCGAAGGTTTATATTGTGGCGCGCCGGGTTAAATAAACCTTCAGTGCGCGTTCGCTTCTGAAGGACTAGTAAGTATGTTGCAAAAAACGCGCAATGTATTAGCTATTTATTCACCGCACCGCGAGGCACGCGTGCCCATAGTATTGGTGTCGTGAACAAAGGGTGGGGTCACAGTGTAATCGGTATTGACAGATTTAAACTTAGAATAATTACTGTAATATATTATTGTTGATTTTCTGTGTTTCTATTTTCGAATATAATGACACATAATTTTTGTTTGGGAATATTTTAGGGTATGTAAATGTTGCGAGGGAAGATAAGAGCCAACATAAAAATGAAAACGAGATAATGTGTGATTGATTTGTAATGAAAAACAATTAATGTACCTACATAACTCAATTACTGGGTATAGTAATTTTTTTTTCTCAGTTTGATATTTTAAAATTACTTATATTTTATTATAAAAAATTTATAGGTACATCTTAGTACACACGGCTACAGATCAAGCTGTACATTTTCAGTATAAGCTGATCTCGCATTGTATAGGATTTCATTACAATGAGAGGGCAGTGTAAACTGGAAATTTATAGCTTGATGTGTAGCCGTGTGTACATACAAGAATTAATGCTTGATAAAATTATTTTCTTTAATTTATTTATTTATTGCTTGGGGCTGCTGACATCAGATAAAACATTTTCGCTGTTCCGTTTCTTTGATTTTCTTTCAGATTCTCGTTTTTTAATTGCCTCAATCAAATAATTGGGCTCATTTATTTCCATTTTTCTGTCTAATCTTGAATCTGTTATTTCCGGAAGCATACAATCAAGATGAAACTTTTGTAATTTTCTTTACGTTTTCCCATTTCTATCTGAAATAGTAATAATATGCAGAAAAATATATTAACAAGAAATAGAGAACCCTTCAGCTGACAAGCTATCAAACGTCAAAATTTACAAGTCTGCCCACGGCCTTGACGTAACTACGAAACGTGGTAAAATAAGGAAATCATTATACTAATAATAAGTGAAAAAGTTCTCACTGGGGCCTCTGCGCGTTGGACCTGTGTCCCCGTGTATGCCTTCCAAAGGACCGGACATCTTCCGCACGGAAGATGAGCCGTGATCTCAAAGTGAAAAATATATATACCAATATAAAACTCACAATATATTCGGACACAGTGTCCGAATTGACATATTTTAATTTCAATATTGTTTTCACTGATGATTCGGACACCAATAAAAAAAGCTGTTTTGTACAGTCAGATAAAAAACTTTCAACGATACCTTAATAATTGTGGAAATCCGTTCTCCGCCCAGCCTATAGTTATAAAAAAAAACAGTTTTTAACCAGATTATAACTAAAGCAGCCGTTTTTAATAAATAATATTATAAACCCACATACATAGATAGATACGTGCTTTGGCAGTCAGGTAAATAAAGATGGGGTATTCCTCGAAGCGCAACCACTTTGAACCGCACCAAAAGTATTCCTTGAAACCCACCAACGATGAAACATAGAGAAGAGAACGAAGGATTCGTGATAAATTATATCGATGGACGTTTTAAAATTCAACTGTTGTTTATTTATTAAAACTACCAGGAAAGCAGAAATGAACTGGAACTAGGTGCTTAAGCGACTTACCTCCGGTTTCTGAATTAAATTCGGGATAAGCAATACTTATGTAGTATTTGAGTACTGAGTTGTCAAAAAGATGCTTTAAAATACGTAATTTTTTTGACAACTCCGTACTCAAATGTTACTTAGGTACTGCTAGCTTATCCTAGAATTCTCAATTCAGAAACCGGCGGTTACTACTTAGCTCAATAATGGTAAAAATACAGGTTTTGAAATTGAATCAATTGTTGTTTTGAAAAGTACCAGGGTGACAGAAATTAACAGAAAATAGGCGCTTAGACGATCTGACTAAGTGACAGTGACCTATAAGGTAAGATATATAGGACAGTTTTAAGTTTTCTATCTTATTTTATATAAGAATAATAACGAATACTTTATATTCCTCTTTGTGTTTAATCGTTGGTGCACAGCTTAGTGACATCGTTTAGGCACCCATTTTCTGTTCATTTCTGTCACCCTGGTACTTTTGAAAACGACAAATGATCAATTTCAAAACCTATATTTTTACCATTATTGGGCTAAGTAGTAAGTAACCTCCGATTTCTGAATTGAGAATTCAAGATAAGCAATACTTATGTAGTATTTGAGTACGGAGTTGTCAAAAAAATGCTTTAAAATCCGTCATTTTTTTGACAACTCTGTACTCAAATGTTACTTAAGTACTGCTTATCCTAGAATTCTCAATTCAGAAACCGGAGGTAAGTCGCTTAAGCACCTAGTTGCAGTTCATTTCTGCTTTCCTAGTAGTTTTAATAAATAAACAATAAGGGGCAACTGAATTTTAAAACGTTATCGATATAATTCACTACGAATCCTTCATGCTCTTTCTTCTCTATGTTTCATCGTTGGTGCGTTTCGAGGAATATTTTGGTGCAGTTCAAAGTGGTGAGTCCACAAAGCTATTTATTACTGAAAAATGCCACCTTAAAGCCACAAATAGTTTTTTTGGTAACGCTTTTTTTGTCACATATACTTTTTCATCGGACTGTACTAAAGCTTCAATAATTTGATGGTGTCCAAATATTCAGTGAAAAAAATATTGAAATTAAAATGTGTCAATTCGGTCACTGTCCGAGTCGTCTATCTTATTGTTCAAAGAGTGAAAAAATGCAGTCATGTCACGACACTCGCAACCCACCCTTATGCCTTGTGCGTAGATGTTTCGAGAGCTCGGTTCGAATTATAAACGGACGTGCTGTCACCTTGGATTCTAGGATGACACTGAAAATTTTTCGCGTGTGTACTCTTTTATAAAACAAATTACGGGAGAGTATTGCTCCATACTAAAATGTATGGGGAACGGAAAACAATTTCCGTAAAAAATTAACAATGTTCAGACGTAGATTACTCTCATTTGGTTTGATTTATTAAAATAATAAAACGGTAGACGTGTTATTCATACTTTCGTGTCACGATTAAACTAAATAGATTTTTATATAGTCCTTTTGTTTAAAGTAGTTCAAAAAGTTAAGTAAATTTAGTTAACATTCTGTCCGATAGATGGCGCTGTACCGAATTCCTTTAAAACTGAATTGCGGTGTTAAGATTCTCCGTGGTTTAATGACCCTAGTGATATTTTGTATAATAAAAAAAACTATTACATTCGCATACTTCCGAGTATTATTCAATCCTTTTAAAGTAGCTAGATCATCCCAGGTCATCCCCTGTACATTTTGGTCCGTCGAGTCGAATTATATATTCGAACTAGCTAGGGAATACTGTTGCGGTGAAGTTTTTTGCCTTAGTACACCGCGGCAGTTGTTAGGGAACACTGAAGGGGTTGTGGATCGCAACTCAGGTGTTGGAAGGGTTTCCCCGAGAAGGGAGACAACATCAGGTGGCGCCGGGAGCGTGACGTCATCAGCCAGCCCTGAGAAGAGGAAGTACTGTCAAGCAGAGCACCGTCGTCAGCAGCGCATCGTGACGTCAGTGGTGGCGTGCATCGTGACGTATCCGGAGAACAGCGGTGGAATATTGTGTGTAGTGTGTGTGACGAAGATAAACTGTGAGTACATTTTGTGTTATATCATCAGTGAAGAAATAGTTCAAATACTTTGCAAATTCCGCACATTCCATTAACTTAGTCGTTTTCTGCATGAATTTTGGACTTAGAAAAATCAGTGCATAAAATTTACGGACTTAGAATTGTAAGCGAAAAAACGACGGAACGTGGAATCTATGCCCGATTTCGCTCAAAGTTAAAGTTTTGCCAAACACTTGTAAAATTTTCAAGATTTACTGATTAGAAGATAAGTGTTGCAAATTATACTAAGTTCATTTTTACCTCAAAAATGGAAAAATACGGCAATTTGCAAATAAATTTAAAGACAATTATTGAAAAGTCGAGAACTAATTTTAAGAAGACACCTAAGGATCGTTTCTCTTATCAGTACATTGATGCAAGATTAGAGAAGTTGGAAAGAGATTGGCAGGCATTTTGTAAAAATCACTTCGAGATATTAGAATTAGACAGTGCAACGGTTAAATCATTAGAATGTGTTGTAAGTGATGTTTATGAGGCGACAGAGGAAATTTACATTTGTTATAAGTCGGAACTAAAGGTCGCATTATGTAATTATCCCGCTCCAGTCAATAACACATCAGTTTGTAAGCACACTCAAGACGTTTCTGTACCTATGTCGTCTGGTTCTTCTGTAAGATTACCTAAAATAACTATTCCTACTTTCTCCGGGAAATATTCTGAATGGACATCTTTTCGCGACTTATTTATTTCTTTGGTGCATAGTAATCAATCTTTAGATTCGGTACAAAAATTACACTATTTAAAGGCTCATCTTACAGGAGAAGCAGAACAATTGATAAAGTTTGTACCTATAGCAGCAGCTAATTATAATCAGTGTTGGTCGCAGTTAGAATCTAGATACAATAACAAACGATATTTGTCAAATTGTATTTTGAAAAGACTATTTAGTCAACATAATTCGAATGTCGAGTCAGCTACAACATTAAAAGAGTTGTTGGACACAACAACGGAGTGTTTACATGCATTAAAGAATTTGGAAATTGATGTGAGCTCATGGGACATTATTATTATTCATATTGTTACTTATAAATTAGATTCAGAAACGAGGAAGCAATGGGAACTACATGTCTCAAGTGACAACTCGAACGAGTTGCCAACTTTTAATCAGTTTTCAAAATTCTTAGAAAGTCGTTTTCGTGCATTAGAGTTTATTGAGCCTAAATCAAAATCTTTTGTTCAGCCAACTACTTCACAAAACAAAGGTCACTTCAATAAACCAAAAGTGTTTCATATTTCAAATCAAGCTATTGCATGTGAATATTGTTCAGATAATCACAAATTATGCTTTTGTAAAAAGTTTGCAAAAATTGATTATAATAAAAGGCATGAATTTGTTATGAAAAATTACATGTGTTTTAACTGTTTAGGTAGTAATCATTCGGTAAAACAATGCCAAAAATCCACTAATTGTCGTCTTTGTAATCGTCGTCATCACTCACTTCTTCACCCAAACAACAGCTCAGCAACTACTGTTGCACAACATAATAACAATGATCAGGTCACAAAGGTCAACCCGTCCCCACCAGTGGCGGGATCGTCATCAAACGAGAGTTCACAAATTGTCTCATGTTTTTCGTCAGGAAATAGTAGTCAAGTATTGTTGGCCACCGCGCTAATCAATGCTGAGTCGAAATTCGGAGATAAACAGGTCATCAGAGCCTTGATTGATCAAGGCTCACAGGCTTCTTTTATAACCGAGGCCACAGTACAAACGTTGGGCCTAAAAAAGGTTCACGCAAATGGTATTATTTCAGGTGTTGGTGGAGATAGCACCATCACTTCAAAATCCGTAGTTTCTTTGAAGATTCAATCGAGAGTTGATTCGTCTTTCGAAATTGTAGTCAGAGCGTATGTACTGAAATCGATAACCACTCTTCTCCCAGTTATGAAAATAAGTGAGTTGCAAGAGTTGGATTTACATACGATTACATTAGCTGATCCCCAGTACGATAGGCCTAATAAAATTAATATTTTATTAGGTGCTGAAATTTACTGTCAAATCATACAAAAAGGACTTTTGAAAGGACCTACCGGTACTCCAGTAGCTCAATGCACCTCTCTCGGCTGGATACTGTCTGGGTTGGTATCTAATAAACAAAATGATAATACAGAAACTAAACTTGTAGTTATGAAAGCTACCGTTAATGAGGACGAAATTCTGAAAAGGTTTTGGGAATTGGAGTCAGATCATTCTTCAATTTCACAAAAAATGTTAACTGAAGAACAACAGAAATGTGAAGAATATTTTAATAGTACAACGCGTAGAGCACCTGATGGGCGTTACGTGGTTCGATTACCTTTTCGCGATGCTGATCCTGCATGTAAATATGGTAGATTTCGGAAGATAGCTGAAAATAGATTTAAGTCGTTAGAAATAAAATTAAATAAAAATAAAGAAATGAAAAAAAGATATACAGATGTTATAAAAGAGTACTTACAGTTAGGTCACATGATTCCTGTTCCAGAGAATGATGATAAGCAGTCTGAATCTGTTTATCTTCCCCATCATGCGGTCATACGAGAGGACAAGTCCACCACAAAGGTGAGAGTCGTTTTCGATGCGTCGTGTAAGGGTGTAAATGGCGTATCCTTGAACGACACATTACTGATTGGTCCACCATTACAACCTGAGTTACGACATCTAATTATACGATGGAGAGTACATCCTATTTGCTTAGTGGCTGATATAATAAAAATGTATCGCCAAGTGCGAGTCCATGATGATGATGCGGTGTTTCAACGAATGTTGTGGAGAGATAATCCTGAAGATACGGTGCAGGAATACCAGCTGGTCACTGCAACATTTGGAACGGCCTCCGCCCCATACTTAGCAGTCAAGGCTCTTCAGCAGGTAGCACTTGATGAAGGAGATAAATTTCCAGAAGCTGCAAAAAAGGTTCTTGAAGACTTTTATATGGATGACCTTATGAGTGGCTGCGAAACGGTAGAAGAAGGCATTAAATTATTTAAAGAAATTAACATGTTACTAAGCAAAGGTGGATTTAAATTACAAAAATGGATCAGTAATGATGAAAGGATAATAAAGGAAATTAATTTAGAAAATAAAGAACAAGACATAGTAAAGGAACAAGGTTTAGAACACAATTTGGAAATTAAACTAGACTCTATAATGAAGGTTTTAGGACTCACCTGGAACCGTAGAGATGATATCTTTCAATACTCTGTGAAGCTTATGAAGACCGCAGGACCTGAAACAAAAAGAACAGTTATTTCTAATATATCACGGTTGTTTGACCCATTAGGTTGGTTGGCACCGACGTTGATTACAGCAAAAGTATTTATCCAAAAGCTGTGGTTAGCGGGAATAAGCTGGGATGAAGAAATTCCAAACCAATTATTAGATGAATGGAATACTTACTGTAGTGAGCTGCCACAACTTACGGAGTTCAAAATTCCTAGATGGCTAAGAACAAAAGCGAGTGATATCTCAGTAGACTTACACGGATTTTCCGATGCTTCCAAGGTGGCATATTCGGCAGCAGTCTATATACGTAGAGTTGATGTCACTGGTAACGTTCACGTTTCACTAGTTGCTGCTAAAACACGTGTCGCACCTATAAAACAAATAAGCATACCGCGTCTAGAGTTGTGTGGCGCAGTATTAGTGACACGTTTGCTAGTTGAGATGGCAGAAGTTTTAAATATCCCCAAAACTAACTTGCGGGCATGGACAGATTCGACGGTCGTACTCGCGTGGTTGAATAAACATCCAAGTCATTGGAAAACTTTCGTAGCCAATAGAGTTTCTGAAATTCTTACAACGTTAGACGCATTTCAATGGGCACACATACCTTCGAATCAGAACCCTGCCGATTGCGCGTCCAGAGGAATACGACCTGTAGAACTTATAGATAATATTTTGTGGCTACGAGGGCCAAAGATTTTACAAGAAATAGATATAAATTACCCTAGGCCAAAAGAATTAGAAGTCGATTTAGAAAGGTCAATAGTAACACATTGTGCATCTGTCAATAATTTTATATGGGACAGATATTCTTCTCTCTCTAAGTTGTTATGTATTGTGGCATATTGTAGACGATTTTTAAATTATAAAACAGATACCGATCGGGCTAAACACTTGCGTAAATGGGAGATCGATGAGGCTTTGAATTGTTGTGTTCGGCAATGCCAAGGGCAAGAGTTTGAAGTAGAGCTCACAGAATTAAAACAGAAAGGTGAAGTTAAGACAAAAAGAAGTAAAATAAGAACACTTAACCCGTATATTGACGAGAAAGGTATAATTAGAGTTGGTGGTAGGCTTCAAAAGGCTCAATTAGAAGAGAAAACAAAACATCCAATTGTATTACCCCATCGATCCCATTTCACGCAATTGATCATCGGAGATGCTCATATTAAAACTTTACATGGGGGACCACAACTCATGCTAACTTACATACGGTCAGCATACTGTATTATTGGCGTTAAAAATTTAGTAAAACATCATGTCCGTCAATGTGTTCCTTGCGTAAAAAATAGTGCGACTGTGAAGACTCAAATGATGGGTTCTCTACCATCAGTTCGCGGAACTCCGTCCAGAGCGTTCTTACACAGTGGAGTAGATTACGCAGGCCCTATAAATGTTAGAACGTCAAAGGGACGCGGACATCGGTCTTATAAAGGCTACATATGTTTATTTATATGTATGGCAACACGAGCCATACATTTAGAGATGGTTAGTGATTTAACTTCCCTAGGCTTTTTAGCAGCTTTCAGACGATTCGTATCTCGTAGAGGTCATTGCACGGATTTATGGAGCGACAATGGCACCAATTTCATTGGCGCGTCCAAAGAGTTAAGAGAGTTACTGATAGCGCAAGAGTCCAACCTGACTGAGGAAATCGCAAAGAGCTTAGCTCTCATCGGCACAACGTGGCATTTTATTCCTGCACACGCTCCCAATTTCGGTGGATTATGGGAGGCAGGAGTAAAATCCACCAAGTTTCATTTAAAACGGGTCATAGGTAACTCTACACTCACTTTTGAAGAGATGACCACTCTCCTGACCCAGATCGAGGCGTGTCTAAACTCCAGGCCGCTTTCAGTCGTATATGGCACAGATCCAGATGAGTGCACACCGCTGACTCCGGGTCATTTTTTAATAGGAGAACCAATACTTACCGTGCCTGATACAAATTATCATGCAACTCCTATTAGTAGCCTGAAAAGATGGCATTTAGTGCAAGGTATGTTGCAACATTTTTGGCGTAGATGGGCTAACGAATACTTGACACATTTCCTCCATAGATATAAATGGACTAATAAGATACCTGAACCCCAAGTAGGAGATGTTGTTTTGGTAAAAGAAGATGACTTACCTCCTGCGAAGTGGCTTCTTGGTAAGGTTGTAGAAAAACACCCAGGTAGTGATAATCTTACCCGAGTGGTTACATTAAAATGTAAAACTTCTTATTTAAAAAGACCCACTTCAAAATTGTGCGTGCTGCCTGTCACAGATTAAAAATGTATTTATGTTGTTTAGTTATTAAGAACAGTTTGTAAGATTTGTAGTAAAGTTATGTTATAAAGTAAAGTTATGTTAATACGTACAGTGCCAGTTCCTGTAATATAGTAGTAGTAGAGATTTCCCACCAAGGCTAATTTTGTATTCTTGTTGTTTGTATTTTCAATATGTCTGCCACGGTGGGCGGTTATTTTTAAGGACTAAGGTCCTTGGTGGGCGGTATGTTTAAAGTAGTTCAAAAAGTTAAGTAAATTTAGTTAACATTCTGTCCGATAGATGGCGCTGTACCGAATTCCTTTAAAACTGAATTGCGGTGTTAAGATTCTCCGTGGTTTAATGACCCTAGTGATATTTTGTATAATAAAAAAAACTATTACATTCGCATACTTCCGAGTATTATTCAATCCTTTTAAAGTAGCTAGATCATCCCAGGTCATCCCCTGTACACCTTTAAAATTAAGTAAATTCTGCAAATAGAAAAGGTCGATTTAGATGTTTTTGAGGGAATTTAACATTTTTTTTTCTCGAAATGAATGATGATTTCGCAAATATCTCGCGGTGAAACTGTTGGCACATCTATTAAGGTTCTTCATTTTTTTTTTTATGTAATTCCATGCGGAGAGTTTATAGAAATTTTGAAAACAGTAAGTGCCTTTTCAGGTGTTTCTTAAGGACTCTCCTCTTAAGAATCCATTAAACACAAATTTTTAGAAAAACATAACAAGAACTCTGGAATCGTTTGAAAATAGATGTTTTTAAATCTGAAATTAAGCTTTTAAGAATCGTTCAATATCTTCGTATTATAACTTTCGTGAGACACATTCATATTTATGATAGCGAAGGAAAAATATTTCGTGCCGCGAAAAGTACGTGAAGCCATCGAAATCAGCCGTCACCCGAATTTTAATAGAAATGGTGGTTGGACACTGCCTCCTGCCTGGAAACCAGCTCTGAAGTCTACTTCATATAAAAGTGAGATAAGTCTGGAGTGTGACACAGTTAGCGCGGCATGCACCGGCACTCTTTCCTCAAACAACATGGACACGACAAGTGACGAAGACGCACGAGCAATACCGAAACAGAGCGCGCCCCTCTCGTCGCGAGCGCAACGCTACGCGGCGCGGTGCAGCGTCAGTTCGACTCGCGACCTTGCCGTGTGATCAGCTCATCATTAAGGGCTCCGTTTAGGTCCGAAACTAGTCGGGCAATCCCGAAAAATGCACGTGAGTAAACCGTAATCAATCATTCAATATCTGTATTTTAAAAGTCGCAAATTGTTTAATTTTATTTTCAAGAGCAACTTGAAAACAAAAGACTCTAATGTACTCTTCTTTTAATGAAGTGGTTGCTTACAAAGTCGCTATTCGTGTAAAAGGATCCAAACAAACGGGTGTGTCTGACTGTTGCGCAACGCGCTAGTTGCCTGTTGCGTTGCGACACATCGGTCTCTCGGGCGACAACTAGTTGCAAGTGTGTACGAGCATGGATGGTCATGCACTTAAATTTACAAAAACGTGAATAATAACTAGAAGGGCTCTTAAACACCACGTTTTTTTCAGGCGCTGTCGACGCGCGTCTCACGCAACTATAACGCGCTGCAAACGCGATGTTATCGCAACCAATTTACCTATTCACACGTTCATAAAATTGTAGTATGCAGACGACGACTTTTTCGCGAGCTGTCGACGCGCTCGTAGCGCGGAGTTACATCGCGCTGTGCCAGCGTGTCTACGCTGGCACAGCGCGTCTCTTTAGCTGCAAACACATACACACAGCGCATTTTAATCCAAGGGGAATTGCTCACGCGCGTCTGTAGCGCGTTTCTCGTGAGTTTGCAGCGATGCAAACGCAAGTAATCTGCCTATTTCAAGTTTAGCAGCGCTGACAACGCGCCATAGCGAAACGCGCGTCGACGGCGCCTGAAAAAAACGTGGTGTGTTTGAGCTCTTAATAAAATAGAAAATTAAATGTTATGTTTAATTCACTGTATATTATTCTTACCACAGGCATAGCCTAGATTCAATTAACAAATCAAAGGCCTAATTAAGACCGTCCCGCATAAGAATTAAATTCGTTTTTTCAAGCCGACGTTGTGGTTGTGCCTAATTTCGGTCGGTCCATTTATAATATGCTCAAATTGAGGGTAGAATGAGCTTAAATTATTCAAGACATGCACCAACGTGGGTCCCGCACGTTGACACTTACACGCCAATTTGAAGTCAACACGTTCTCTGTATTCATTATAGAAATGTTATCGATAGCGGGTAACACTAAGTAATGATAAATTATATTTATTTCTGTAAATAAATCTGTTACAGACACTGTTTTAAGCTTTCACGGTTTGTCTTTAAATTTAAAATGTCACTTACGGGATATCTTCCGTGATTATTTATTTGTTTGTTTGAGTTCCCGATATTTCGACGCTGTTGCAAGCGCCATGATCGCGGGTTGACTGGAGATTGCGGGTGGATGAAAATAAATTGTTAGGAGCAGACAAATCTGTCTACCCTCTTTCTTTGTCTCTTGCTACGCGCACTACTGGAACTCGACACTAAGTCACGGCAAAACACACTCACAGTATCAACACGTTTTTTGGAGTCTTTATAACGATGCCGGCTGCCATTTATGAGCATGTTCATAACTGGATTCCACGTACTTGACAATTTGAAGCCATCCTCTCGATTGAAATTCTTGTGTTTTCTTATTTCAATTGCTTCTCTTGTCAGCCTTGGTATGTAATGTTTGTCCGTGGACAAAATACTTGGCTTGTGAAATTCAATCCAGTGATTGGGCCCTGACTGCAGCAGATGTTCAGCTATGGCAGATTTTTGCTCATCATTGTTTTTGACAGCTTTAATGTGCTCTTTGATGCGGCATGAGACAGTTCGCTTCGTCTGACCTATGTATGAGCTGCCACAGCTGCAATCAATTTTATAAACCCCAGGATGTTCATATGGGAGTATATACTTAGGGGAACGCAGACTTTGTGCAATTTTCCTATGAGGAGTAAACACGGTCTTTATCGAGTATTTACTCAATAAACGACCTATCTTGTCCGTTACTCCTCTCAGATATGGCAAGAAAGTTGTTTGGCGCTCCACTGTAGATCTGGTGGCTCGTTTCTTTTCTGGTCTTACTGCTCCATCATTTGTTCTGTAGCCATTCATGAGTAGCACCTTCTAAAGGCCAGTTTTATCAGCAAATTGATGGGGTTGCCATGGGTAGTCCAGTGGCACCTGTTGTTGCTAATCTGTGGATGGAACACATCGAAGACTTGGCTATTTCTACTTGTCCTGTGCCTATCAAGGTTTGGAAGCGGTATGTAGATGATGTATTCTGCATCGTCAGAGGTGGAGTACCAGAAGTTGAGAGATGTTTGACCCACTTGAATAATATCCATACGGCCATGCGTTTCACAGTGGAATTGGAAAAGGATCGGTCTTTAGCCTTTCTTGACGTCAAGGTCATTGCAAGGAGTGATGGGACCCTAAGCCATTCAGTTTACAGGAAGCCGACTCACACGGACCGTTATTTACACGCCACCTCACATCATCACCCCTGTCACCTCAATTCTGTAGTCACCTCACTTACAAATCGCGCATTTGATCTTTGTGATACTGAACACCTTACTGGTGAATTGTCCCATGTGCAGAAGGTGCTACTCATGAATGGCTACAGAACAAATGATGGAGCAGTAAGACCAGAAAAGAAACGAGCCACCAGATCTACAGTGGAGCGCCAAACAACTTTCTTGCCATATCTGAGAGGAGTAACGGACAAGATAGGTCGTTTATTGAGTAAATACTCGATAAAGACCGTGTTTACTCCTCATAGGAAAATTGCACAAAGTCTGCGTTCCCCTAAGTATACAGGGCGTCCCACGACTTTGCCACATGGAGGGAAAGTACCTTAATTACTCTAGATAGAAAAAAAATCTGAATGAAGACTTCATTTTTATTTTAAAAACAACACGAACTGCATTCAAAGAATTTTAAATAATCACCTGTCTGAACCGGGAATCGAACCCGCTAAATGTGAAAATAAAAAAAACTGTAATTTTGTTGTACTGATCGAAAGGCTCGATCAGATACATTTATTTCTTGACCATGAAATTTGACATTTAATTTAAAATTTTGTTCAGAATAATGAATAGCATTTTCTCTATGTCGTGCTTATAACAACTGACTTTATTTACTACTTTCTGCTTTATTACCATTTCGAAGTATTATTTCAAATATTCACCATGAAAAAATAAATAAATCAACGGTAAGCGAGATTATTAAAAGAGTTACAATTTGTATACAATAGGAAGAGACACATTTTGAGCATTTAATAAATTAAATTGTTTGTAAGTTGCACAGTTAAACGTGTCTTATTATTTCATATAAATGTTAAATTTCATGGTGTTCCTTTTATTTTAGATGCTATGTTATTTAGAAGAAATAAATGTATCTAATCGAGCCTTTCGATTAGTACAATAAAATTACAGTTTTTTTAATTTTCACATTTAGCGGGTTCGATTCCCGGTTCAGACAGGTAATTATTTAAAAATTTTTGAATGCAGTTCGTATTGTTTTTAAAATAAAAATGAAGTCTTCATTCAGTAAATTTTTCTATCTACAGTATTTAAGGTACTTCCCCTCCATGTGGCAAAGTCGTGGGACGCCCTGTATACTCCCATATGAACATCCTGGGGTTTATAAAATTGATTGCAGCTGTGGCAGCTCATACATAGGTCAGACGAAGCGAACTGTCTCATGCCGCATCAAAGAGCACATTAAAGCTGTCAAAAACAATGATGAGCAATAATCTGCCATAGCTGAACATCTGCTGCAGTCAGGGCCCAATCACTGGATTGAATTTCACAAGCCAAGTATTTTGTCCACGGACAAACATTTCATACCAAGGCTGACAAGAGAAGCAATTGAAATAAGAAAACACAAGAATTTCAATCGAGAGGATGGCTTCAAATTGTCAAGTACGTGGAATCCAGTTATGAACATGCTCATAAATGGCAGCCGGCATCGTTATAAAGACTCCAAAAAACGTGTTGATACTGTGAGTGTGTTTTGCCGTGACTTAGTGTCGAGTTCCAGTAGTGCGCGTAGCAAGAGACAAAGAAAGAGGGTAGACAGATTTGTCTGCTCCTAACAATTTATTTTCATCCACCCGCAATCTCCAGTCAACCCGCGATCATGGCGCTTGCAACAGCGTCGAAATATCGGGAACTCAAACAAACAAATAATCACGGAAGATATCTGTTACAGACACTTTTACAAGTCAACGTAAGTTTTTTTTTAAGACTAGATGGCGCCGCCGCGCCGGCATTTCTTATCTGACTCGCTCTGAGAAGAAAAGCCGAAACAAACTCAGAGGTCAACGTCTCTTTTAATGTTGACCAAGGTAGGTAGTCGTCGATTAAAGGTGGTGGTCATTCGACGAAGTGTATCATTCTGTGTTGATCAGCTGAAGAAGTCTGACCTTTTATATTTGACTAGCTTGTCCTTATTTTCTGATCTTGTATAATTGTGTAAATTAATATATTGTGACAGAGTTCATGTTACTAACACTAACCCAAATATCTCAAAACTCTCAGTGGTCGAGAGTATATGTTGGTTTTATCGTAATCGTAACTACCTAACTAATATTATAAATAAGAAAGTAAGTTTGTTTGTTTGTTACCTCTTCACGCCTAAACCACTGAAGCGCTCATCCTGAAATTTTGCATACACATTGTCAGGTGTACAGAAACGGACATAGGATACCTTTCATCCCGAAAAAAAATACTGCTCCCAAGGAAACCAACAATAACTTTCATAGATGGCGCCACGTGTCTTTCGAATCGCGATTGAATTATATTATTATAGAAAGTTTAGTGGTGTGTTAAGAGTTTTTTTGAGCTTAATTAACGCAAGCGAAGCTGCGGGCAAAAGCTAGTTTACTATATTTACCTTACTCGCAATCCTGCCATAACAATATTAGCTATAACAGTAATGATGGAAACACCCCTAAACGATTATGTTTGTTTTCTTTTACAGAAAGTAATTTATATCACTATCCCACTGCTGGCCACGGGCCTCTTCTCAGAATAAGAAGAGCCTTAGTGCACCACGCTGGCCTGGTGCGGCTTGACGGACTAAACATACCATCGAGAACTTTATGGAAGCCTTCTTAGGTGTGTAGGTTTCCTCACGATGTTTTCATTCGCCGTTAACGCAAGTGTTTGTACTTTTACTTTGCATAATAGTCCACTACTTTTACGGAATCGCTTGGCTAACAAGCCGAGAACCCACCTGATGGAAAGTGGTTAGAACACTAAAGGCAGATTCATACTAGACTTACGTGTCATCATCGTATTATACCGGATGACTTTTTTACAGCGGTTACCGCACTGCATCCGATCCGGATCCGTGAAAATAAGAATATAAAAAACTCGGACCGAATTCGGATATTGCTTACGAACTAATCCGATCCCTGATCTAAGTCCAATTCAATTCAGGGGCTATCTTTGCTATTTATGTCCGATTTGAATCCGAAGTAACGCGAAAGCGTTCATACAAACAGTACTACGGCTACTTCGGTCCGTCAATATTTCCTCCAAATTGGAGACTCACGGATGACAGAGATATCGGATGACGAAAGTCGGATCTAGTGCGTAAACTACCATACAAAGATATGCGATATTCTAGGTATTTATGTAACAATTATTCTAGTACACAACAACACTATAAACTAGGGTCCAATCCACTTCCATTTTTTATTGAAATATTCTGTATGTGTGTACAAAAAAAGTCATAGGTAGATATCAGGTAGGTATCTCAAAGTTTTGGTCCTACTGAGATAAAAGTAGGCTTATTCGGAGGATAACAATATTGTCTTTTGTTTACAGTACGATACAATGGGGTCACATAAAGACATACAGTTGTAGACAGTATCTCAACAAAAAAGCAAAATGGCTGCCAAATAGCGGGGAAGTGGATTAGACCCTATTGTGTAGTGTATTTGTGTACTAGAATAGTTGCTATATAAGTACCTAGAATATCGCTAGTCCATGGTTGGACACACTGTATATTTTCACAGAATTCGACTTCGTAAAAAAAATTCACCGTGACAAAAAATCACAACGAGCGCCCGGCCTAATTTCACCGGCACCCATACCCCTTCAAACCGGTACACAGCAATGCTGCCTGGCGGCCAAAATAGATATGGTTGCAGTACTTCCTCGGATGAACTCATTCACCAGAAGATTCTACTACTACTTCGAAAAACCGATCAAAGTACCAGTTGTTTCTGTGTAGTAATAAAAATATACACGTGCCAACAATTAAGTGGAAGACAAAACCGAAACACAATTAGGGACGCGCCATTTTCATTTCCGTGACTTTGTTGTCCCGAAAAGTACAGAAAGAGCTCACGGGGAAATTATTCAAATTTGTGGAACTAAATCTTTGAGGGGAAGGATAAATTGTGGTGGTAGCTGGCTTATGATGCTAATTTAATTATTGCTGCGACGTTGCATCACTAAAATGAGTCATGAGTTTTAAGTCTGTTGAGTCAACTGATGGGCTTCGCTTTAACTCTGTAACCTGAATGCACTGACGGAAGCTGTTTAAGTCCCATGTAATAATGACGAACGATGAACGACGAACATGTAACAAAGACGACACGTTTGGTGCAGTGGCTAAGCGATTGGCTTCTGCGCTACGGGTCGTGGGTTCGATTCCCACACGGAACAAAAATTTGTATGGCCTACAGGTGGTTGTTTCGGGTCTGGGCGTTTGTTTGTGAGATTTGTGTCTGTAAACAAACGCACCCACGATACAAGAGAAATCTTAGTGGGGGTAACGTTATTTAAAAAGAAACAAAATAAAAAAAAATAAGGGGCGAGCTTATTGCCATCAACCGGGTACAAATCCAGACTCAGAGAAATTCCACACGGAAAATCCAAAACAACTTTGCCCGACCCGTAGATCGAATCCAGGACCTTACGCTCAGTCGCGTTTACGACCACTAAACCAACGAGGCAGTCAGTATCTGTTCTTATGCTTACGAATTAAATTATAAACCTGTCTCAGTTTTTCTTCAAAGCTTTTTCTGAAGACATAAAAGTCGACTTCTTGGGTAAAATGACTGTAAAAAATACGTTGTTCTTAAACATGACTATGTTACCTTACGTAGAAAAAATACTTCAACAACACCACGCTTATAACAGTATCGACACACTACTCAAAACATTTCAACAACCCTAACCCGACACAACTCCATCGCTTTGAACCCTCTACACGCCACTCCTCACATACCTTCGCATTTATTAAGTGCGCAATCGCGATCGAGTTCCATTGCAGCTTCAACTGCACCTACTTCAGCATGCTAAGCCGTCAAAGCCTTGTTACGAACACATGAACAGCTAGGGCCGTACGTCGTGCGTGAAACACTAGTTACATGTAGCCTACCTAATTGTTCGATGCGTCGTCACCTTTGTGAGGCTGAAATGGCCGTCACAGGTAGGCAGTCAGCCGATACTGGGTCATAGAATCGTGTACAGATATGACTTGTGTGTGTTGTTGATTTTTTATTTCAAATCAGATTACAGGCACTTTTAAAACGTCAAAACTAGGTGCACGATTCCAAAAGGTAGGTTCTATGGAGAAGAGCTGGCAAGAAACTCCATTAATACTCTTTTTTAAATAGTAGATCATGACAATTTCATTACAGTAGTGTGAAAAATAGAATGAGAATAATGCAGGTTAACGTAACAAATAAACTCACATAAAGGTACAATTCCGTGCATCGCGGCCGATCGCAGCCGCGCGCGTTCGATCGCGTGCGGCTGACGCGCGCGTCTAATGCGTCAATAGTCGTGTCTATAATATACTGACTAATCTTTCGTTAGCCGCACGCGTCTGTCGCAGACTTCGGAAGCGGTGCCATACATTTTCATACTCTGACTATTGACGCATTAGCCGCGCGCGTCAGCAGCACGCGATAGATCGCGCGCGGCTGCGATCGGCCGCAATGCACGGAATTGTACCTTAAGAGTAACAAAATAAATAAATATCCTTCTAGGATTGCCGTAGCAGGTAAGAGCTGACCAGTCCCGACAGACAGCACCGTTCACGAGTACGTGAACGGTGCTGTCTGTCGGGTCATACTTGACGTGCACATCCGCATCGCTCAGCTCAACCATATTGTAGGGAACCCAACGACCGGAGCACTCTTTATATGTCTGCCTGGCAGGCCTGAATTATATTTTTCAACGGGCGATAGCATATACAAGGTTGGTCGGAAAGGAACTAATCCGCGGGCTACCTAAAGTATCACTGATGGCTATATTGAAGCAAGTGTTAAAGTTTCAAAATTCGATAATTTATATTTCCATGCAAAATGATTATTATATTAGTTTTTTCAAATAATCTTCGTCTTTGCTTTAGTTACAAATTCAAAACATGGAGCTTCTAATCCGTGACCCCAAATATGACCTAAAATTTAAACACAGCTGATCGTAACTGAGGCAGATAGATTATTGCGTATTTTTTTTTTTTAATCTTTGCTCAGGTGTCTCTTAAAATATTGAAGTTGCAGAACAAAAGTAATTTATGATAATAGGTAATTTAAATTTAACACACTTTCGGAGTAGTACCCCCATTCTGACTAATCTTGTACATTTGAGATTTGAGCTTAGCTTATATATTTTAGGTACAATATACTTACAATTAATATTATTTAGGTACAAAATAAGGTTAATGGTAGGCTATGGTCCGTCGAAAAATCTGATTGTGGCCTGCCAGATAGACATACACACGCCCTTTATTCGTTCTCCTAAACAAGTCTCGCTTAGGCGATTCGCACACTGCACCGCATCACGCAGCGTAGTGCGGGAGTGCGTGTTCTTATGTTGAAACGCATTCACGCGCAGTGTTTTCAGTGTGT
This sequence comes from Amphipyra tragopoginis, assembly GCA_905220435.1. NCBI lineage: Eukaryota > Metazoa > Arthropoda > Insecta > Lepidoptera > Noctuidae > Amphipyra > Amphipyra tragopoginis. The sequence continues at coordinate 24,253,345 of HG991995.1, read as the reverse complement.
TGCGCTATGCGTGTTTTCTATACAAATACAGATACTTGCAAACACCATAAGAAGACGCACTCCCGCGCTACGCTGCGCGATGCGGTGCAGTGTGCGAATCGCCTTAAAGTGATAAAACCGCCTTTTGTAGGTAATGTTCTCACCAGAATGTATTAATTTTATCTGTTTTAAACACGTGATCTACTAGTGACACAGATTAACACTGCATGGGATTTTTTCAGATTCAAAAAATGTTTTTTTCACTAGCCAAGTCTTTTTCTCTTTCTGAGTAACTTTTGCGCCCCAAGTTAACTGACTGCATGTAGAGATATCGCAATAGTTGTGCCTGCCAGCTGTGTCGCCGTCCTTTCATTGATTTATGCGTGGCGAAATCTTCTATCACAATATTTTTTAAACCTTATTCTTTGGTGGTATTCTACACTTACCCATACCACAAGAAAAAAATTGTTTTTTATTTTTAATCATGCTAAATCCCTTGCGTGGTTAATCTATACCAGTAATCGATCAACCCTGTTTTCAGGAATTCTTTTACATAACCTTTATGTATAATGAGCAATAGAGCCTAAAGGCATAAGGCTGAGCATCCACCAGAGTTGCGTTAAGCTGCGTAGCGAGGAATGGGTTTTGTAAGCACCAATAGAATCACTTCTCTGGTGGGTATGGGTTTAGCGGAGCGAGGTTTTTGTTCATACAAAACAAGCGAGAAATTTGAGCGAGGGATGTGTTGCGAGGAATGTGTTACGAGGAATGTGTTACGAGGAATGTGTTACTAGGAATGTGTGCGAGGATTTCAAAATATGCGCCTACCAGTCAATCAATTGATGGTGTTTGGAAGAGGTAGATGATCATTTGCACAATTAACACATTACGCAGTACACATTCCTCGCACCGCTCTGGTGGATGTCCAGCCTTATGAAAGTTTTTGTTTTCAGAAACACTACAGATTTGTTATTCGATAAAACAAATAACAATACGGCAATATATATTAAGTACACAACGCAATTAAATATACCACGAATTTGCTTTCAAATGATGTACCTACGAGAGTTATTGAGAAACAACGGTTAAGCACTTACGTTATTTTGTGGTCACGGCGTTGAAAATCAATTCTCTGAACCGTGATTCTGTGAAGGCTCTATTACAGAAAATACCCCAAGTATTGTTGCTTGGTGCATTCCAAGAACACGAGTGCTCTTAACAGAAACCAAACCCACAATAATAATAAGAAAATTATGAAAAAGTTCTACAATTTTTTATTTTTTATTATTGGTCTTGGTCGTGTTTGACCTTAGATTCAAGCGCACAGGGTCTAAGATGGGGCACACGAAACCAAGCAACAAAGATATAGATGGATTCCCCCATACCCCCTCTGGCTCTCACATACACACGACGGCACACAGTAATTTGCTTGGCGCCGGGCTTTGATGCGACGGTGATAGCTAACTAGGCGGACTGTATAGATCCTATCACCAAGCAAAACTGTGATTTCAACCACTTATGACCGGTTCCTATGACCAAAAACGAATCTTTTTGCTAACCAATGTTAACATTATCATTATTGCAAAGCTGGGTTTATTATTAGACTCTTCAAGCCACTACGCACAGTCGACTGGTCGCCGGAGACTTGGTCTCTCGGCGACCAAAACATAGGTGACTATATAGGACCCGGAGACCAAGCCGAGCGTAATGTTTCTTGTACATTCGTGAAGAATGGACGTCGAAAAAACTACCATTGCTATAGTAGCGTTAATAAAAATAAAGAGAAAAAAAGAAAAGAAATACAAGAGAGTATTGGGTATCCCGATTGGAATATTGGGCACTGGATAGATCCCAAATAGCTTTTCGGAATTGTATTTACAATATTAATATCTCTGTATCGAAAGCCTGTGCCAGTTTTGTGCGCGACGTCCGGTCGTTTCGACAGTTTCTCGCAGTACGAACGCTTCCATTTAAACCCGTGCTTCTATTGGTCGCCGGCGACCAGCAGTCGGCTGTTCATCGCCACTGAGCGGCGAGTCGCCGAGTCGCCCGAGCGACCAGTGACCAAGTGCGTAAACACCTATTTAAGCTATGGAAAGTTACAGTCGCCGTCTACCAAGTCTCCGGCGACCAGTCAACAGTGCGTAATGGCTCTAAGTTAATTCTATCTGGTTAAAGCTACTAACACTACTTCCTCGTGGATTAGGTGAACTGCTTCGTTGGTCTAGTGATCGCAAGCGTGACTGCAAAGCGAGTCCTGGGTTCGATCCCTAGGTCAGGCAGAGTGTTATTAGATTTTTGGAATTTCTCAGTAGCAGCCCGGAACCTGGATTGAAGGCAAAAGTCTCGCCACCTTTTACATGTGACTTAAACATAACGGCAAAATGAAGGTGTACTAATACACCTCTGCCCAACCCTTCGGTGAATACAGGCGTGATGTTACGTTATGGATTCAGTGCTTAGGAATCGGCTACAAAGCGGTGCATGCATTTGAGTGGCTTCAGTTTCATATTTTGACACGGCCCTACTTTTCAGGAACGGTGTCATGAAAGTCAAAGCTGTTCGTACAAAAGAATCGTGTCTTTGAAGGCTGTTTTAACCGTTTCACACTGCGGGTTGAAATAAACGTCGTCACAGGTGTTCCAGTCATTTAGTTCATGGTTCACAGATTAAGTTAGATCAGACAGTGATAGCCTAACAGTTGAAAGTTTACCTTCCATGCAGGAGAAACTGAGGCCAATTTCGTTCCAAAGTCCAAGTGAAGTCAAAGTTTTTTATTTCAAATAGCCCAGATGTTTATTTTATTTATTTGTCGCAGAATCAAAACAGAGGCGCAACTATTAGAATCACTATTGATTATTGTTAATGAAGTACAACGCCACCTATTATCGTTTGTCGGAAACGTCAAGCAGTGTGCTTGGGTGAGGTCGGTGCGGGGCGTGGCATGTCTTGTTTGACGGTTGTCAGCAAGCTGCCAGCTGTAGGCTGTCGGCTGTCATTCTTTTTGACATTGGATGCATTTGATTTGAGAGAAGTTACTTTGGAGAGAGACACGAGGGCGAGAGGTCGTTTAACCAGTTTCCATCGGTTTGATCATTTGAGATTTTATTATTTTGGTATCGAGAGTGAATAAATAGAGGACTATAATCAGTGTTGAGACTATTATTTCCTACGTACACCATGTCGAACTTGGACTCTGATGACGAGGTACCCCCAATGGGTGAACTACCCTCGTTATATTTATTTGCTAGCGAACCCGCATTGGCTTCGCACGTGTACATTTTATAGCTTAAAACCTTCCTCTTGAATCACTCTATCTATTAAAAAAACCGCATTAAAATCCATTGCGTAGTTTTAAAGATCTAAGCATACATAGGGACAGACTGCGGGAAGCGAATGTGTTTTATACTACGTAGTTTAGTTATACTTTCGCACAAAATTTGTACAGAGGCGGACTTAATGCCATAGGCATTTCCTACCAGTCGACCTTAGGGTGGTGTAGAGAAAACATGTTAGGTGCACTTAATAGTGTTAGTATGTGATGCGATGGCATTATTGCCAATAATATTAACATTTATAATTAAAAAGATACAAATTAAATAAACCAAAAAAATACTAGATACCATATTCACATATATACATAAATATATATGTATATTAATAATCATAACCTACATAAATATTATATTAGTTAATATACATATTATATAATACCTACAAAAATATAAAAAAAGGATAAATCAGTTCTGAGATGATTCTGCCAATCCCTTGTGAAGATGTTCACGTAATTTAGTTTTTGAAGAAATAGCGACTGATGGCCATCCTGATCTCCAAGGGAAGCGCGTTTCAGAGAAGAATAGACTGGACAAAGAAGGAAGAATGTATAAAGTCAGAAGATGTCAGGCACTTTAACACATTCGAGTCCACCACACTTTTCATACATCTCATACGCCATGCCGCCTTACATATTGCTAGTGGACCTTCCAGGAGGGTCCTCGGCATTACGTTTGCGCTAAGAGGGAACCCTCCAGGAGGGTTCCTGGTATTAGGTTAAAAACCGTGAAAAAAACGCTACTACGTCGTAAAATAGGTGTTTGCTTGTTTCATGAGGTGTATTTTCCAAAAAAACCTAAATTTAAAATGAGCCCTCCACGTGGGCACCCGGCATCGCGAATGCGACTACAGTGTGCCCTCCTAGAAGGCACCCGGCACGTGTTAAAACGTCAAAACTAGGTGCACGGTTCCAAAAGCTTCTATGGAGAAGAACTGGCAAGAAACTCCATGAATAATCTTTTTAAAAACGTCAAAACTAGGTGCACGGTTCTAAAAGCTTCTATGGAGAAGAGCCGGCAAGAAACTCCATGAATAATCTTTTTAAAATAGTAGTTCATGACAATTCCATTACAGTAGCGTGAGAAATAATATGCAGCTCTGACGTTTCGAATTTATGTGCGGATTAGAATATGATTATACTTTCAAAACTTAACTGGTTCATGAGGACGTGAACTGTCTAGCATAAGCATAATCACCCCATTACGACCGTATATATATATACGCTAAAGCAGTACTTCAACTACATACAATCGTCCAAATTGACACACTCACACAGACACGCTTTGCAACAAGATTCATAAAGGTATCATCGGAATACAGTCACATACAAAAAGTGCATTATACTCAGTATACAGTGCGTGTCTGTGTGAGTGTGTCAGTTCAGGCGATTATAGTAAGTTGCGTTCCTGCTTTAGCTTATATATTATCTACTGTGCCATGACTGTCCCACTGCTGGGCACGGACTTCTCTCAAAAGCCTTAGTCCATCACGTTAGCCTTGTACGGCAGTTCTGCGACTACTTCATGTTCATTGTTTAATATTGATGATAATTCCGAAAAATATCATAATCAGCCCATAACTTGCCCACTGCTGGGCAGGTCTCTTCAAAATGAGAAGGGTTTAGACCTTCGTCCACCACACTGGCCTGATGCAGATTGACGGACTACATACACCATAGAGAACTTTACGGAGTCCTTTCAGGAGCCCAATTCTACTAACAGAAACATTTATCAGTCAGTTTTCTTTTACAAAAACTATCAAACTGTTTGACAACAAAAACAAAACCAAACATTTTAACGTTTTCGCAAATGAAAACTGGGGCCTAATTCTCCTAAAATAAATTGTTGCCAAACGCAATCGAACCACAACCGTCAGTCAGTTTTTGTTTTCGAAAACTTTCAAAATGATTGATTTTGTTTTTTGTGTCAAACAATTTGATAGCTTTTGTAATTGAGAACTGTCTGAATGAACGGTTCGGCCTTGGTTCGGTTGTGATTTATCAAGATTTATTTCAGGAGAATTGAGCCCTTGTCTGAATTAACGATTCAGTTGCAATTGATAAAAGTTTCTGTTAGTAGAATTGGCCCTCAAGTGTGTACGTTTTCTCACGATGTTTTCCTTCACCGTTAAAGCAAATGCTATTGTCTAATCTCTGCATTAAATTAATAAACTAGGAAACGTCAAGAATCTCAGTATTAGTAGTATAATTCGTCTCTTCAGAGGGTATCCTGGTGATCTGTAACACAGGTTTTACCTGTCTCAAATATCAATCTCTATTTAAGATGTTATTTTTTTACTGTGACTATGTGATTATGAGAAAATAAACATTTATTATTATCATATTACTTATTAAGCCTGATTTACACACTGTAAGTAACTGACTCCAAACTCGAGACAAGTCAGTGCTGACCCGATATTTATCAGCACAGTATTGACTCCAAATCAATTTACACTAGGAAAATATCGTGTCAGTTCTGACTTGTCTCGAGTTTGGAGTCAGTTACTAACCCCGTACAAATCAGGCTTTATTCAAATTCTGATCCGCACGTGAATCCAAAAAGTCAAGAAATGCGAGCCGAATCCGAACTCGGACCGTCCTACACAACTCCTAGAAGGCAACTGTTCAACCGCTAGGCTATCACTACAACAAAAAGTAAAAAAAAAACGAATACGACAATAATGTCATATCTCATTTCTGTAACAGCACGTGTCTTTCAGAGTACGAGTCTCACAAAGGAAGCGTGCAGTACAGTTGAGCACAGTCGTAAATAACGCTGTATGACAGTAGGTAACATACGCTCAGCTGTGCCCCGATAGTTTCATATCTACAACTATTCTGCTTGATTGTACGTGATGTGTTGTTTTGAGTTTGTGCGTTTAATCGTTTCCGATCTGTGTTGGAAAATATGACGTTGTTTTCTTGTGTAAACACAATATTTCACCAACATATCAATAAGTAGTCCGTAACTATTGATCAGATAAGCTAAATGAGAACTACAAATATGAAATTGATGTTTTCAATGATCTTGTCATTATCACTGTTGTTAAGTGGTGAAATAAAAATGTTAGCTATTGAAAAGTTTAGAGACCGAATTAGCTTAATGAATAGTTAATGATAGGTTGGTGAAATACCCTCTAAATTTACTTTTGAAAATAGTTATCATTATGGGAAAGGAATTAACACCCTATTACTTACAAATGATGGTAAAAGTTTGTTTAACTAAAATGGTTTTTAAGACTATTGCCATCTCTATTCATTGGCATGCAAATGAAAAGGACAGATATAATTAAGTCGGTGTTTGAGTAAGTGTTTTATGATAAGTATGAATGGTTCTATGGAAAATTCTAGTACCACACCATAAAAGGAGAATGACCAAAAGTGGTACCAAAAAGTCTCATGCATCAAGATCAAAATATTACTTATAGTAATTATTTTCATATTTTTTACGATATTACGCGTCGGGGATTTTTGAAAAGGGAATTTAATTTAAACTAAAAAAGTGTTAATATTGTTTTATTCCCTTTACATGACGTTCCGTTTCACATGATATGATTATTATAACCTTGAGTTTTCAAAGTATCTTGATCACGTCTTTCAAAAAACATGTAAAAAAATACTTTGCCGATTCTACTTTAAGTATTCTTAAAAACAACTAGGATAGAATAGAAAATAATTATTATTTGAACGATTATAATTACTTTTATCTATGGTTAATTGGCCGTTCACAGCAGGTCATAGAGATGTAGAATGCAATACATGCGGATTGCTGTTTTTTAGAGTAACAATAAATCGTGTATGACAACATGTCCACATGTCAAACAAAATACCTAGTTTTAAGGTTATTTAGATATTTTTTTTAAATCTCCGAATCCCGGGTTTTGTTTACAAAAATAACTTTTGTAGAAGTTAATATGATAAGTGTAGTCTACAAAAAACAAATTTTGACTTTGATGCAGCCTTAGATGCAGCTTGGTACGGCATTCCATACATCCATGAGCATTGTCCTTTAGGACAGTGTTTATAATGCTCTATTTATTATATTCGATAGAATTTCGATAAAAAATAATATCACAGTATTCGTGATCTCGCCGCGTGTCCAGCTCATGATTAAGGGCTCGGTTTGGGTCCGAAACTAGTCGAACAATCCCGAAAAATGCACGTGAGTAAACCGTAACTAATCATAAATATCTATACTATTTAATACAGATACATTTCTATAAAATAAGATCAAAGCTCCTGGCTCTTGTGACAGGGGATGATATGTGAATTCGCCAGTATAAGTAGGTACTTAATGACGAACATTATCTAGGCTATTTTAATACCTACAGATACCTTTAAAATAATATCAAAGCAGGAGCTACTTAAATGAAGATGATTTGAATAATGTATGAAAGCACATCAACAAGAAAAAACATTTCTTAAAACTCGAATTTCATCGGGAAAGTCCACAAAATACTCGCCTACGGTTTTCCCCCGGCATCCAATAATTAGTTTGGGCATCCTGCAATGGCTTCGTCACTTGCAACACTGACGCCTCACCGCAACCCTATTTCTTTTTTTATTAAACCCTGTTGCTGCAACGGTAAATTGTTGACAGCTTTCTATTTTTTTTGACAGCGGGTCTTTTTGAACAGACTTTATTTTAAAGACTGATAGCAACATTTGTTACGTTGTATGGTTTGTAATAAATGCTTTTTCGTTGTACTGTTGTAGCGTTTATAGAATTCAAGAAAATCTGTGCATTATGTAAATATGAACAAAAAGTTTCCATAATTATGACAGCGTTAAAGTAGATAGCATCAATGAAATGAAAAAAAAAAGAAAAAGTCAATATAATAAAATAGCAAAAGAGATGAAAAGCAGACTGTCGTTGTAGTTACGGAATCAGTATCAGATGAAATAGTGATCAAACCGGGGAAAGAGATAATCATCATCATCTTCCTGCCCTTATCCCATGTTACTTGGGGTCGGCGCAACACGTTTTCTTCTTCCATTCCATCCTGTCAACCGTCATGATATCACTGACTCCCTTCTCTTTCATACCATTCTTCACGCTATCCACCCACCTTTTCTTTGGCCTCCCTCTTCCTCTGCATCCATCCACAATTATTTGGTCACATGCGTTTCATCTCTCCTCTTCACATGCCCATACCAATTACCAAGACAAACGGTTCCCTTTCAACTTTTCTGTGACTGGCGCTACTTTCAAACTTCCTCTAATATACTCATTCCTGACCTTATCCATTCTGGTCACTCCATACATCCATCTCAATATTCTCATCTCCACTACATGCTATCTTTTTTCATCCGTCTTCTTCGGGGAAAGAGATAAACCCCATTTAAAGAAAAGCCATAAAATAAAAAATAAAACAGTAATCGAAGTAAAAGTATTGCAAAATTAGAAAACCAATAAAACAGAAAACACCATTTCAAATTCAAATTTCTATTTATTCAGGTAGGTCCCAATCAGACTCTCAAACAAAAAAACTCATTAAACATTTCGAAATTAACTTTTCTACGTAGATTATTTTCCAGACCGAAATACAGAACTTGTAAGGAACCCTTTCCAACCTGTTGCTGGTTTAATCAATCAAGAGTAATCTTTGCCTAGGTTCCCTCCTCGTAAATATTAGCACTGGGCCTTTAGTACTCTCGCTACTTTTGCAATCAATCAGGTCGTAGCTTTAGCGGATTGATTATTTTCTTTTTGCCTATTTAATTATGTAGGTCTAGGTGGATTGGTTCGAATTGTTCTGAATCAGCTCTCGAATTGTTTTATTTTGGTGAGGTATTCCAAAAATTTTGTGGATGATTTTGTTTTTTTAGTAAAGTTCGTCAACAGGTGTTGCATGATCGCAGAAGACAAGGGTTTTGTCGACAAAATAGAAAGCAAACAAACAGACACAACATACTTACAAATGAAAAATATAATGATAAACGTGGCTACCCGCTGGGCCAAAGTACCTACTCTAAAAATAAGGATTAATTACCATCGATTCGAAAAGCAGAAGAATTAAAAATAGGAAAAAAAGATATAACATAAGCATGATTATAATTTTTTGTTGTGTATCAAGGCTGGACCTAACAGGTACCCAGATCAGCTTAAGCATAAGCCAAGCATAAGTATTTGGCGCTGGTTTTCATCTAAGACCTTTGTACTCCACGGACGTCAGTCAGTGAGTGCCGGCGATAATTTGTGTGTGTGTGTGTGTGTTGTATACAACTTCATTTTTAGTATATAAAAAAATCGAGATACCCCAACAAGATTTTCATCAGAACTGCTAGAATGTGTGTTTTTTTTTTTTAAATAAATCTTCAAGTTACATCATTGTTTATGTCGCATTAACTTCCCTAGTAAAGTGTGAAATGCCTGAGATGTGCTATGCAGGGGTTGTCTAATACACGGAAACTGACCGAGCGGACCGTCTCAAGCCTCAAGGAGTCAATTCCCGTCCACTGTTATGCGTAGAATCCTATTGAAAGAGAATTGAAATTTATGAAAAAAAAAGGAAAAATATAATGTGGTGTAAACTCTATGTCAATCGATTCTCCTGGTGATTCTGAACAAACTAGTTTCAGGTTTAGTGTATACTAAACCTAAACTTGTTTATGTAAATACTGATTACTTACATAATACATTACAAAGTAAAAAAATGACAAATGACCAATATGCTTATGTAATTTTGTCTATTCTTCCGTCGACAAAATCTTTGCCTACGGTGATCATGCTACGTCTGCAGAGACTAGTATTAGTCTTAGTGACAGCTAACCACTATTTTATAAGGTACAATTTCAAATATGTTTTTCTATTAACCAAGAACAAAATACGACAGCATTTACAATTTTTAGTACTATGAGTCCGCAGGATCTTCTTTAATTTCGGGAATCACTGCATCAATAGAAATTCCTTTATCAATATGTTGCTATATCGACCGAGCTATGGACATTTGCAGGTCCACATTGTTTAGTACCGGACCTTGTCTAGTCTCGAGAAATTTACATGTGTGTATGTAAATCGCTATGAGGTCGGAACAAACGGGTTGATTTTGTACAATCGCGCGCTAAGCCTTTTAATTATTATTTTCAGAATATCCAATTGAAATACAAATCAGAACACGGGTTTTGTGATATTAATTTAGTTCTTAGCTAAGAATCTTGTAAATCTGCTCTCGGATGCAGTTAAATACTTTTTATTAATTGGTTATAACTTACCGAAAAGGAATAATTGTTGATGGAGAGGTTGAGATGATTGTTGATGATAGTTGGAGGAGATGATGTAATGCCTGGTACGCTGCCGTATTCAGCGCCTCATGTTGGAAACTTATGATACAGGTAAGTTTATCGATTCCGTCCACGAAATAGGTGTTGCCTAGCACTTAATATTATTAAAAAAATGCTATATCTTATTACCTAAAACCTTGATTTTATTGTCAATTCTGTTAGTAAAATACCATTCTAAAATTGGACTTTACGAACTAACTCCAATTTGCAATTAATTATATTATTTTAGGAGGCGAATCTAATCCAATTACGCAGTACTAATTACAAGAAAGATGTAAGTTTAACATAATTAATAACAATTCTATCTTGATTAATGTCCAAGCTCTTAGGAGCTATTATCGGAATTGGAATTTGCCGTCAATCTGTCGACAAATTCTATTGTTGTTTGTTAACTTTGAAGATGTGAGATAAAAATGTTTCTCTCACTTTATTTTTAGATAAAAAATAGGTGTCCAAATTAAATAGAGTTTTTAATAAAAATGAATAGCTTTGCAAAATTAATCAGATTTTATCGAAAAGGGAACGATATTAACACAACAATTTGTTGTAGCCAAGTCTTTAAATTGTGTCAAAGCATTAAGTGTTATTTTCACATTGAGTTGTGTTCATATTTTAGGTCAAACGGCTAAGATTATTAAAAAAACAAACGTAGATTCTGTTCAACGAACGATGAGTTCTGACATAGCGGCTATTTTATAAATTGTAGCCGTACCAAGACTGCTATAAAAAAAACGTAAACGACATCATCAAAAACCGTTAAATAGCTATTTTATCCACGTTTTTTTTTTTAATCGTTGATATTCTTTGTACGGTAGCGTTTTGTAGAAAAACCCCAGGAGTCATCGTACGTGGAAAAGGTAATACAAGTTTAGTTTCAGTATACACTAAACCTGAAACTAGTTTGTTCAAAATCACTAGGAAAATCGATTGGCATAGTTTTTTTTTTTTTTTTTTTTTTTTTTTTTTTTGTTTTGGCAGGAGTGGGAAATCCTGCGCCAGACGCACCGGGCGCCGCCGGAGGGCGCGCGACGATCTCCGGCCACCCTAGTGTGTGGCCTGCGGGCGACGGGTTAGGGGACCCGTCGCCCGACCAGTAACAGGCCCGAGAAGGCGGCGCGCATGTGTTCCGTGCGCGCCTCTCAGGAGGACGTGGGGCAAGGCCCCACAGAAGGAGAGGTCCGCCAGGGGCTGGCGGACCGAGGCCTGCCGGGGTTGCGGCGCATGCAGCTGCGAATCCCGCGACCCCGACCAAGGGTCAGGAGAAGGAACACCGTGGGTTTTTAGCCGGTAAGAGTCCGGCATAACCCTTCGCCTTCCCCAGGCGACGGGTATCCATGAGGATTTTCCCAAGAAAAAAAAAAAAAAAAAAAAAAAGGAGTGGGAAATCCTCATGGACACCCAAGCCACCTCACTAGTGAGATGGCTTGGGTAGTGTCGGACTCTTACCGACTAAAACCACACTCCTGCCCCGGCGTGAGCCCCTGCCGTACTGGTTACGCAGGGATTTTGCAATGGGCTGTTTCTATTGTATTGCGCCTTACATGTCTTACTATGTTCGGTATATTCGGTATAATATGAAATCCAAATTTTTAATTTTCGCTACTCTATTTAACAGTCTATTTTATGCATCTATTTATTAAAATTAATTATTTATCCTATAACTTGACACCTCTATTTATTTCTAATATTTACTTGTTTCACTATTTTTATTATATATTCTATAAATTTTGATCTAGTTTTCTTATTCACAATGTGCACGCTTAATTTATCTTTCGTGATTTGGTCTCCGATTACCATTTCTAGGTTGTGTCTGTGGGAGCCATATACAGGGCACTCCGTCAGGAGGTGGAGGACAGTCTCTTGTGTGTCGGGGTCGCAGGCGCACGCTGGGTTCTCCTTGCACTTGAAGCGAGTCAAGTATTCGGAGAACCCACCGTGCCCTGTTAGGGCTTGGGTCAGGTCTTTCGTCATCTCCATCTTACGCACCGTCCTGTACGCCGCGATCGCACAGGGGAAAAACAGTTTGGTGGTGGCCGCCGTTTCTCCCGTACAGTATCTCCGGTTCCATTCGCCCAGCGTCTCCATTCGGATCATTCGCTTGGCGAATGAAACCGGGCATCTGTCGTAGTCGGGTGCACGCTTGGACTTCAAGGCAGCCTCCTTCGCGAGCGAGTCGGCTCTCTCGTTACCCTCCAGCCCCGCATGAGCTTTTATCCAGAACAAGGAGACGCTCTTGTTCTGGATATTGCTGCTGCGGATGGCGTCTCTAGTTTCTACTGCGAGAGGGTGGAGGGCTTCGGGGTTCACGACCGTTTGGAGGGCTGCCATGGAGTCGCTGTAGATAGCGAACGCCGTCTCGGTCCTTCGGAGGACTTCTTTTGTGGCTTCGCAGAGGGCAAGGAGCTCAGCCTGGTAGACGGTACTGTAAGACGGCAGAACAAGCTTTCGGGTCTTCGTCTCGGCCGCGCCAGTCCATACTGATAGCGCGGCTCCGACTTTACCCTCGATCTTGCTGCCGTCTGTGAAAATACGCACCGCGTAATCGCAGTGGTTGCTATATTGTTCCTCGTCTACCAGGCGTCGCAGTTCCATGTCCCTCTGCTCCGCCGGATGTGGTGCCTCTAGTGCCGATGCCATTTGCTCGATCTCCCTGCCCGCCAGCGCGGGATGGGACACTACCCCCTTCTTGGCCTCATACAACGAGGCCGCCTCCCGGATTCGGAGGTCGAGAGGGAGTATCCCAGCCAGCACCAGTGCTGCGTTCAGGGAGACCGTGCGATAGGCACGGCACAGCTTCTGAGCGAAGCTCCTCTGGACGGCGTTCAGCTTCTTCTGCACCCCGACTTTACTCGCGGCCGGCGACCACGCACTCGCCGCGTACAGGACGATGGGCTCCACTGCAGCTGTGTAAATGCAGCGGATCACTTCTGGATGGAGACCCCAACTGACCCTCGCAGCCCTCGACAACTGCTTGTATATACCGACGGCGCGGGAGCAAACGTTTGCGACGTGGGTGTTGAAGGTCAACTTGTGGTCGATGGTGAGACCGAGCAACTTGATCTCCTCCGACATGCCAATGTCGACTCCGCCCATCCTCAGACATGGGGTGTCGTGTTTAAGCTTCCGCGTGATGAGCATTGCTTTCGTCTTATGCGGTGCGAACTTTAGCTTATTCGCGACACCCCACGCCCGGACATACTCGAGGGCGGCATTGGCATCCACCTGGACCTCAAGTGCAGTCCCCCCATCGAACACAAGGACGACGTCGTCCGCAAACGCCTGACATTGGACCCCCCTGCTCTCCAGCCCTTTGAGCAGAGGATCCAGCAGGAGGTTCCACAGTATGGGACCACCGATAGACCCCTGAACGCATCCTTTCCCGGTCCTGGTCTCGTGCTCCGCTCCCGCATATCGGACTCTCACCACTCTCTCGGACAAGTAACTGTCGATGACCCGCCTCAAGTTTACAGGACACTTTTCCTCAGCCAGACGCACTCTAATAGCCGGCCACCATGCGCTGTCGAAGGCTCCCTCAATATCCAGGGACACAACCGTAACAAGCCTCTTCTCAGAGAGTCTGCCACGGATGTACCCCATCAGGGCGTAGAGGGAGTCTTCGGTGCTCCTCTGGGGCATGAAGCCGTACTGGCGAGTACTCATCCTGGGCAACAGATAAAACTTGAGTCGGGCTACCAACATCTTCTCGAACATCTTGCCGAGTACAGGCAAAAGACCAATCGGCCTGTATGATTTCGGAGTGGTGTAGTCCTCCTTTGCGGGCTTGCGGAGCACCACGACCGTTGCTTCCTTCCAGGACCGCGGAAAGTATCCATGCGCCAGGCACTTGTTAAACAAGCGCAGAACCAGGTCTGGGTCGTGGTGGATCGTGTGGCCCCATATGTCCGCCGTTAGACCGTCGGAACCGGGGGCTTTTTTGGGGTTGAACGAGGAAGCCGCTCGCTTCAGCTCGTTGAGAATGAAGGGGGGGTCCAAAGGCTCAACTTGGTTCCCCCCATTCACCTCTTCCGCTCGTTGCCGCATCCTTTTATGCTCCTCGTTTTCCCCCTCCGTACGGTCTTCCGGGTAGAACGTCTCCGCTAGAAACCTCGCTGAGGCCTCTGGGTCCAATGTCCTTGCGTCCCTCACCATCGGCAAGTCCTCCTGCCTCTTCTCCGTCCTGCGGATCACCCTGTAGATCCCTTCCCAGACACCTTCCCTGTCCTGCTTCTCGCAGAAACCCTTCCAGCTCTCGACCTGAGCTTTGACCACTGCCAACTCATACTCCTCTTTCTTTTTCAGGTACTCCTCAACAACCTTTTGCCTCCGGACTGGCGCTGCACATCGGATCCTCCGCTTATGGGTGACGACCTGTCTCTTCAGGCCAGCGAGTTCATCGGACCACCACGGCACGGTTACCTTCTCTACTTGCTTCTTTTTGGGCATCATGTGCGCACACGTCTGTTGCACAGTTTGTGTGAGCTTTTGGACTACCAGGTCTATACGTTCCGAGCTGTCGATGCTATTGATCAGCTCGGACGTAATGTAATTTTCCGTTTTAATTTTGGCCAGTTTCTAACGAAACTGGCCCCAATTAACTTTTCTTGTGTTGTAGACTCTGGTAGTCCGGCTCACCATGATGCCCGAAGACTTTACGAGGTTTATGTTGAACTCTATGCCGTTGTGATCCGACCCTGTCAAATCGTCGACGACTCGCCAGCCATCTATCACCGTCAGCATATCCGATGTGCAGGTTGTGACGTCGACGCAGCTAGTGTAACGTCTGTCACCCCTAACTACGTCGAAGGTTGGAGTTTCCCCTGTATTGAGTACTTGCAGTCCAAGCTGGTCGAGAGCTGCCAGCATCTCGTCGCCTCTGCTATTCGTCTCGCTGCTGCCCCACCAGATACTCCAGGCGTTGGCATCTCCTCCCATTATGAGCTTATGCGGGCCGGTCTCGCTTTCGATCTTCCTGAGCGTGTCCAGGTATGGCCCCAAGGGCTGATCTGGCTCAAAGTAGAACGAGACCAGCGTGAGCTTCCAGGCACCGGTTTGGATCCCCACCACGACGATGTTATCCGTGGTGAGTTCTGGGTACTGCCTTACGGTTATGTTTGGGTCAAAGACGGCGATTGCCGCTTTGACAGTCCCTTCTCCTTGCCTGGTGCTCTGAAAGATTCTCACGCCTCTGGTCCCGCTCATCCTTTTAGCGTTGCCGACGTAGGGCTCCTGGATCAACGCTGCAGTTGCCTTGCGCTTCTCGGCCTCGATCATAAGCTCATGGGTCGCCAGCTTCTTCCTTTGGAGATTCGCCTGGAGTATTTTGTGCGGCATTTTTCTCATTGGGACCACCTTAGCAGTAGGCAACGGACGCGCGTGCCAGCCTGTCCCACTTGACCCGGATAGGACACTCGGGGCTAAATGCGTTGTGGTCCGACCTCTCCATCTTCGCCTTGACGCAGTTACGGCACTTAGGGGTATCTGCCTTAAGCCACTGGGCACATTCTACTCGGAGGTGTGGGCCCCCACAATGACTGCATAGGTCGGCAGGCTCTTTACAGAGCCGCCGGCCATGCCCATATCCCAAACACCTCGTGCATTGCACCAGTGGCGACTGGTCGTCGACAAAGACGGTCTGGAGGTCGATACGCGCCTTCCCCTTGTCCAGCATCCTGCTCCAGATTCTCGGGGACGTGCTGACCACCACGTTGCTGGTCTGAGGGTTCCTTGCGTTTCGCCTATATTTTACGGCAAGGCGATCCTCCCCTTTGTCGAGGCCATGAAAAACGTCCCGGTTTTGATTTCGTAGCGCCCTCAGCACTTCCTCGTCAGAGTGAATTCGGAGGACGCCCCGGAAAACTAGCATCGGATCTTTGTTCTTCATCTCCTCGACAACGAGGTGATCTCCTGCCTTCTCCAATTTTTCCCGAACCCTACTTCTTTCTTCTGCTGACCGACAGCCCATTATAATCTTGCTGTCTTTGGCCTTCCTCACGCTCTCTATTTCGAGTCCACCATCTTTAGCGTTTACCGCTTCTCTTATTTTTGTCAGGACCTCTTCACCCGTGTCCCCTTCATTTTTCGACGTCACCACTATGGAGTGCAGTGCGGTCCTTCCTGGGGTCTGCCTTTTCGGTGGACCCGCTGCTACACTCGCATAGGTGGCCGTCTTTTCCAGCAGTTCCCCCTGTCTCTCCATCGCTACCTGGAGCCTCTCCATCCTTTCGCTGCTCTCCTTCACCAGCGCGCTGTGCTCCGCTAGTGAAGCGAGCAACGAAGTAAACTCCTGGGAGGACTCCATTCTCTCCGGCGGAGCTGTGGCCTCGATGACCTCTGTCGCCACTAACTCAGCCCCCTTGACTTGAGTTTTAGCCGCCGCCTCTTCCTTTACCAGTTGGTATAACCGTTCCACCGACTGGGTGATCCCGGCCTTCAGGTCTGACCTCAGATTGCGCGAGTCGTTTAAATGCGACTTCGCGCGCAGGAGGCAGTTCCGGGCCTCGGTCACCCGGTCGGTGGGTTTAAGAGGCTGGTGTTGTTGGCTCGCTCCCGGCGATCCTCCCGCCACTTCAGCGGATGTTCTCCGCGCAGCAATCTTAGCTTCCAATGGAGGCGCCACTCTCCGCGTGGGCTTTGGGAGGGTCGCCGCGACCTGAGCAGCCTTCTTGGGCAAAGGGGCGGGCACTGTAGAAGGGAGCTGGGCTTCCGCCACCTTCAAGATCTCCTTTCCGCTCTCCCACTCCCCAATGCTTCGCCTCACACTCGAGGCCTGAATTGAAGCACTGGGAGGGGAGGCTTCCCTATCTCCATTCGATGGAGAGACATGGGGATCTGTGGGGGTCTTCTTTGCAGGTGTCCTTGCGAGGAACATGATGGTGGGATTAAAATAAGTAAATAAATAATTATTAAATTAAACGATTACAAATATTACAATCAATTTGGTTGGCTCAATAAAACCGTGTCGAATTAAATATAGTTAAAAACGATCCCTGTACAGGGGGGATCGATGGGTCACTCACGAGCTGGCTAAAAAGTGCCAGTCCTGTCAAGTTGATAAAAGCGGTTCAGGCTCTCGTCAGAGTCCCTGTACGCGCGCAGACACGTCAGTCGTCAATAAACAGTATGTACGTGTCCACAGGTATATATAAAAGCTAAAACTAGAATTAAAATTTTTCGCCACTCCGAAAAGTTTACCTACCCAAGCGAGTAAAGGGTGGGTGGGGGGGCAATTTTTTGAATTTCTGCAGCAGCTATCCGCGCGTGCGAGGTGTCAAAACACGCGTCTCGGCGCGAGCTGTCGAAATATGGAGAAAACGGAGGTAAGTGCCGAACAAAAATTTGAAAATATAGCCAAAAAGGATGTTTTTTAAGGAAAAATTTGGTTAAATTTGAAAATTTTGTACTACGCTGCGGCGCTCTGGTTCGCGAAAAGCGGTGCAGAGTGCAGGTACGGCAGGTAAGTAATTTATGAAATACTAATATGAAGTGTTTCGGAGGGAAAAAGTCGAGTAGGTCGAATTTTTTATATGAAAATTTTGAATAAAATAAAATTTGTATGGAAAATTATTTTCCACGCGTCTAGGTCAGTCAAATTAGGTGTAGACGTTAGAGAGAGCCTAATCAAGCTTAAATTAGCTGAAAACCGCTTCAAAATGCGTCACCGGGATGCAAAGTTATAACCATTGGCATAGTTTTTATACCACTTTAAATCTAGCATCTTTTTTTTTCATAAATTTCAATTTTGTTTCAATAGGTTTCTATGCATAACAGTGGACGGGAATAGACATTTTGAGGCTTTAGACGGTCCGCTCTGTCAGTTTCCGTGTATTAGACAACCCCTGCAACACATCTCACACATTTCACACTCTACTGGGGAACTTAACGCAACATAAACTAAGGTGTAACTTGGAGATTTATTAAAAAAATACATACTCCGGTAATTCTGATTAAAATCTTGTTGGGGTGTCTCGGTTTTTGTGTATACTAAAAATAGTGTTGTATATAAAGTCTATCACTTTTGAGCTCGACTTCACTTACACGTAAGAACGCTCAGGTAAATTCTGCGTTCACTTTCAATCCCAAATGTTTTGTTCCGTCCCTAAGGGTGGTCTAAATTACGAAGCCCTTTAGTCTTCGGAGGCAATACATAAATATAAAACAATAGGGCCATTGTCCATTAAACTTCATGCGAAACCAAAATTTATTTCGCAAAACTTTCTGATTGGATATCCCAGGTTTTTGTTTATCGGGCCTATGCCCATCAGTGGGATAGACAGGATTAATAAACGAGACTGTGGGCCTGGTTTAGACATTGAAAAAGGTTAAATTTAGGTTTTTACATGGGTTGGATTAATATCTTAGTTTGGGATTTGCGAATTGGTTTGGATTTTGGGAAAATAATAAGTTTGTAATTTAATTGTACACGGATCAGGTATTTTAATACGTTGTATGGCTACCGTAATATTTTATGCTGTAATAGATAATATTATTCAAAATACTTCAACCTTGTTTACAAGGTGTAAAATAATTCGCGTAATTTTCCGTAAAACGACATGATCTACTTACTGGTATAAGTATTTTATTTGACTAAAAATAAATTAAATTGTTTTGACAGATAAATATTTAAAAATGTAAATTATATCGGGTGTAAAAAGACCCATAACGATAACGAAAACCACATATTCTACCCATCATTGGGAACATTTTTTTCTACCAGACCATACCTGGGAAACCATTGGTTTTGGAGATATTGAAGGTCGAAGTTACCATTTTTTTTTAATTTTTTTCCAATAACGTATTCTAAGTGATAATACTAAACTTTCTTCCAAACAACCTTATCAAAATTTTCAATTTTTCCTCACAAATTACGCATTTGAAGTTACAAAAACGCAACGAATATCAAACGCATTCGACCGCCTTGGCTCAACTGTGTGGCCGCTGCACGCATGCAAACGCGCGGCATCGCCACAACCACACATTGCGCGCTACAAAAAAAAAACATTTTTTTTATGTCAAAAAATAAAAGTCGTTTCCCAGCAATTATTTTTGGTCAATGTAGTTTAGTTTGATGTACAGAGTGCGTAGATTTCGGCTATGTGATGGGTCTTTTTACACCCTGTATGTATATGTAGATGCCGAATAAACGAAATAAATGTAAATAAAAGTTTTTTAACTCATTTAACTCGAAGGAGGAGGTAATTAATTTTTTTTTAGAAAAACGCCGGGTTTTTTTTTCGGAATGTTTTCCTCCCGAGGATCAAGCAATCTCTCCTCGATTCCCGTACCCTCAAACATCTCGATTGGTGTAACTTCTATCTAAAGTCAACCGCTAAATACTCTTCCTGAACCAGTTTTAAACTATACTATACCTACTTATCGTACACCAACAAGGACTCCAAAAATATTCAAAATCATGTCAGCTTCATAGTACACTAGAAGTAAATAAAAAATCCGTCGTACAAAAAGGTCAAATCATTCGGGAGACGATGCTTTGGGCTTTAGCCGAGTTCCCAAGGTCCCGAGAAGACACGACGGCACTTTACAAGCAACAAGCGCCGAGAAATACACAAGGCTTAAAAAAATATGATAAAACACTCTACTGGAAATAGGGAGAAAAGATTCTTTAAGAAAAACGTAAATCGTGTTTTTGTGGTTATAGTGAGTGTTTTGTGAGCCTTCCTTTTAGGCTATAGTCTAAAAATATCTTCGTGCAATATTTTTAGGGTATGCTCGTAATAACTTTCACCAAAAATACGGTGTACTTACATTGTTAAGCTGAATAATGCAAGTTAGCAAAATTATTGAAGTAAAGAGATAAATAATAATCACCTCTGAAATATGATAATATTATGATATAATTCGAATCACTGATTTTCATATCCTACAAAAGAATAGTAGACAAATAAAGATATAACCAATGAAACATTTAGTAAAATGCTCAAAGATAGCACTACGGTGCGATGACGTTATACCTTCCTTATAAACTTAAATACATACATAGTAACTTGATATCAATCCTTAGAATATCCGTTCCGCGAGATAAGGACAGTAAATGCCCTCTCTAAAAACTTTAAAGCGGGTTTAACTCCTCAATTTTCATCATTTTTATAAAATTAATAAAAAATCGTTATCTATTCTATAACTTTTTTGAAATAATATCATTATGGTCATTTTTAAAGTAGTGAACTAACCTATTCCTGTCGGTGAAATTAGATTCAGGTGAATCCCAATCGACCTTATTGCCAATTATCGAGCGCTATTCCAATCCTTGCATATAATTCAGAATATTGCAGCGCAAAAACCTAATCAGACTTTGCGCTACCTAGAACCACAACATCCGCTGGCGGCCTCGTTCCTGGTAAACCAATGAAGCAATAATAAAAAATATGCAAAGAAATATCTAGTTCAGAGGCAATGCAGTCTATAAATAAGTTAGAAATTCCTGTCCATAATTTTATTCGAAAGATCCAATCGAAAAATAGTTTCTGTAATTTTTCTTAAATTGTATACCGTAATTCCGTTGGTTTCCGTTTTTTTTCGGTCTTCACGCAAAATGTCATCGTGAAAAATTTGGTCACATTCGCAAAAAATATACAAAAACTCATCAATCAACTCTTTCAACTCAACGTTCTCACAATTCTGCAGTGTTCGTATTAGGTCTCTCCTGAGAAAAAAATGGCTCGAATGACATTCTGCGACATAGACGTTTTGCGAAAGTGACATTGTGCGAAAATTGCGTTTTGAGAAAATGACATTGTGCGAAAATTACGTTTTGCGGAAATGACATTATGCGAAATAGACCAAATTTTTCACGATGACATTTTGCGAAAGTGACGTTCTGCGTCAAGACCTTTTTTTCTATTGGGCTTATTATAGATGTTCCTTGTGGAACAAGTCTACGTAATCAGGCAATTATTGGCGTGACATGAAGAGTATTTAGCCAACAGGGGGGCAAGTAAAATACTTTACCTAAGCTAACTATTTTTTATACTACACTAACATCATGACTACTAGCAACAACAGCACTAGGGTGACCCCTAGTGAAACTCGGACCTCGGCTTAGGGCATTGCTGGCGGGAAATTGGGATGGAGACAGCTTGATGAGGCCTGAATTATCGGTGTGACTGATAGGGTGAAAGGTGTACCGAAAACTTAAATACCGAGTTCAGCCCATTATTCCGAATAGAAAATAAGTTGAAATTCTTCTCGGCATTTTCCAACTTTTCCGAATTGTTTATAATTTTACATTTCTCTGTTGTAAAATAATTTATTTTAATAAAATTCGCATTTTGCTAAACTAAAATGTTTTTTTTTTTTAACTAGAATTCGCTATTTCCGTTTTTTTATTTGAACATGCTTTTTTTCCATTTTGGCATCGCTTACACCCGGCATAATAACTTTCATGACTGACATTAATTCATGGATTACTCGTAACGGCATATCGGGTTTTAATCAAGATTTCGGATTTTTCAAACATTGTATTTAAACAGTTGGAAAGCCGTTCTCCCAAAAATTCCAAAATTTTTCAGTAGTTTATTTGAAAAGCCTGCCACATTAATTTATGGGATTGACTGGGAAATGAATTCCTTCTTTTGTTTTTTCTGTGTGCCTTTTCGACTAGCGGAGGTTGGCAGTCAGCAGCTCCGCATAATTCCTGCGGTCCCTTGTGAGGCGAAATAATTTGGCAGCATTCGCGAATCCAGTCCACTCCCAAATTTTTCCCAACCAATACTTCTTTTATTTTATTTTAATTTGACTTGTGCCATTTGGCCTCAGTCGCACCTGGTGGTAAGCGCCGACAGGGTACAAAATAGAGCAAACGAATCCAAGTAACAGAGATATAGAGGGATTCCTCTATACCCCTCTTACCCCTCTGGCTTTAAACATGATGGAACACAGTAAATTGCTGGGTCATACTTTAACGTGAGAGGGATAGCTAGCCAGGCGGACTGTATAGATCCTACCACAAAGCGTGCTGAGTTTTGTTGAAACTTATAACACGCGTCTGTTCCCAGCGTGCGGTGAGGAAGTTTTATATTATAGCCCATCCCCACACGGTTTAATTCCTGCAGCAATTTGTCCCTTGCCTACACAACGGTGGTGCTCCTTAACGGGCCAAATTTTCACGGCAATATGTGGTTGCAATATTTTGAAACAGCCCGGCCATTGCATTGATAGTTTACTGAAGAATAAGGCCCGGTTTCCACTAAAGCGGAGAGAAGAGAAGACGAGAGGAGATATGTTTTGAATAACCAATCAGATTTCGTTATTTCCACATCTCCTTTCTGCTTAGCTTCTGTTGAAATGGATCAAGAGGAGAGGAGATGTCTCATTCTTCTATAGAATTTTGGGCCGCGAGCGAGCAAGCGGCGCGGCAGAGCGGAGATGTGTGTGTAGTCGAGCGGTCGGGCGGCGCCCGCGCTCGCGCGCCCCTTTCCCCGATGCCTTCTTCCCGCGCCTCGCGCACCCGACCTGAATGATTTCGAGCTCTCACAGCTCACATCTTCACTACGCACAGCTCACATCGCTCCGCTACGCATCTCCTCTCCGCTTTGGTGGAAATAAACTGCCAACTTCGCAGCACATCTTCTCTCGTCTCCTCTCCTCTCCACTTTGGTGGATACCGGGCCTAAGGCCAGAAAATGAATTGTATTTCGGCAACAGTAGGTATAGGCTATATTGCTTGTTTCATACACGGGCCACAGTCAGCGACTACAATGGCTGATGAGACCATCACCACGACTATCCGTCACTAGCAATCTTCAAACTTCAAGAAAAACGAAGTCAAAAACAGACGCATAGGTGCCGTAAAATTAAAGAACGATAGAACTGGCCCGCGAATATTGCAGTATTTGCGATAACGGAGTGATCGCCAGGCAATACACAAAAATAGTGCACAAATATTAAATGTACTTGATTTTATTGCCAAGCAATACTTAAAATATTGTTATATATTGAAATGTGGCCCACTTAGGAGCACCTTAAGTTTCAAGAGGTAGCCATAAATCTCGTGCCTAAACACGTTTTGTACGGAACTCAATAAAAATACGGAAATCAAGTCCTGACGCAACGCGGAGTAGGTACATAAACGAGTGAACCTTACTCTCTGCGACAAATAAATCAAAGTGAAATATTTTTTGTGAAGCAAAGTTTTGTTCAAATTATGAATACTGTAGTCAAGTCACCTGTTCTTGACAAGTTTCCTGTCTTCCTTTGTTGCTAAATGTGAGAAAAATGTTCTGAGGAGTCAAGTGCACCCGTTGGGATAGTACTTCAGAAGTAAATCTTATTATGAATAAAAATTCAGCAGAAAAATTATGTTAGGAAATGTTTTTAAACCAAGCATAGTATGTGCAGTATGTGATTTAGACTAGGAATACTTTATAATATACATGGTGTCCTGAAACTCAACGTCAAACCGGACAAATGATATATGACATAAATAATTTTATTGACATTTACCACTGAATTATATTATATTTTGATATCGTATTAAATACATTATTTGCACGCTTTGTTGTGGCAAAATATAGAGATACCTTCTAACCTCATTCTGTATTAACATTTTGTACTTACCTACCTATATTGCAAATAAAAATGATTTCATTTGATTTGATGGTTTAAAAAAGGTCAGAAAAAAAAAGTTTTCAAGTTTCAAAGTTACCATGAATAAAATTTTACCTCATAAATTAAATGATTAAATGTTAAAAATAAGTAAAAAACTAAAATAAAACACCATGCCGCCATAGCTGCCCTATTGGAATGTCTTCACCAGTGTGCTTTTATGTTCATCTTGCGCTTTCAACTTTCAATTCCTCTTGCGTCAAGCGCATGCAATATTGATTGCCATAAGACGCATGCAGCTTATCGTCTACACCGACGCGTCGGTCAGTCGTCAGTCGACATACAATAGACGGATTAGCGTGCGCTAGGGGCATGCGCTTTTGTCGAACTAGTATTAAGGCGTGCGCTATTGCATGCGGTATATGGCGCTTCACGCATGCTTCAGACGAAGACGCAAGATGAACATGAAAGCGCACTGGTGTGGACATAGCTATAGATGATCTTAACTATAAAAAAGAGATTTGATTATTAAAATACCGTACATTAATTAATTATACAAGGTTAGTCAGAAAGGGGGTACTAATCCGAAAGGGTGTTAAAGTACACATAATAATGATTAACTTTTGTTCTACAACTTTTCCCAAAACTCAATAGTTTAAGAGAAACAGTTGTTCAAAAATCTCAAAAAAAAAATCTCCAAAATCTATCTATCCTCAGTTATGATCAGCTGTGTTTACATTTTAGGTCATATTTGGGGTCATGAATTAGAAGCACCATTTTCTGAATTTGTAACTAAAGCAGGGATGAAGAATTTTTGAAAAAACTAAAATAAAAATCATTTTATTTGGAAAAAAAATATCGAATTTTGAAATTTTAACACTTGCTTTCAAACAGTCATTAGCGATACTATAAGTGGGCTTCGGATTAGTACCCCCTTTCCGACTAACCTTTTATAAAATAAACCCACTCCAATAATTATTTGAAAGTTTCTCTTTCCCTTAAAAACGCACTGTTATTTCACCCTACTGTTCATTTCCAGTCAAAATTGAGATAGTTTTTTTAAACTACAGCTCAAACTGTCCGCTGCAGTTGATCGACTGTTTTTGTGTGTCAATAGCGCAAAGTATCATTTGTATGCAAAATATCTGCCAGTATATTTTAAAAATGGTGAAAAATATACGAATGCAATTTTAAATAAATCCGGTTCCACAATTGAGGCCTTCGGCTTGATAATAGAATTAGGCTTTTTGTAAACAAGTGGGGAAACATTTCCCACTGCTGAGCTATAAGTCTCTCCCATAGTGAGACGTGTGCTGGAAAGTTTGTTCCGCTGTGTCTTCTTCCCAGCAAAAGCACTAGGAAACGGTGATGTATGGGCAAATATACGTAAGTACTACATTTTGTAGTTGAGGTACAAAAAGTGCTTATTTATTTCATTCCACTTTAAATACAGGGTGTAAATGAATTCGTGGAATTCCTTCAAACCACATGATCTATTAATGGTGTAGATTAACCCCGCACGGGATTTAGATTGATTGAAACTAAAAATAAACTATTCTTTTCCAAATATATTTTTTTGTGATAGAAAATTTCGATGCCATGCATAAATGAATGAAGGCACGGTGACTCTGCTGACGGGCACGGCTAGCGCGATATCGTTCCACGCAATCAGTTAACATGGGACGCTAAAATTACTCAGATACAGAATACCATGGTTCCTTTTTTGAAAACTTTTTTTTGTTACACACAGATAAACTAACAAAGTACTAGGTATTATGACAATGAAAAAGTCACATTGTTACATGCCTGGGTTTGAACCTTCAACCCAGTGCTTAAAAATCGGGGTTGTAATCTCCGGGCAACCACGATAATTTAGTTTTTTTTTTTAATAAGAACATCTAAAAAAAATTAATCATCCTAACTCCCGTATTAAGAATATAAAAATTGATTTTCTACTAACACAACTGTCACTCCTAAACTTCACTCCTACAAGTAAACAAGCGCCTACCTACCTAAAGAAGTAAATTCCGACAACATCTGCGATATAAATCGCGTCGCACCCAACATCGACGTTACTTCAGAAGCAACTGACTCAATTTGATCAGTATAACTGCGTTCCAACTGTCGCCCAGTAACCGCGGCCCGTTCGCCATCCAAGTCACGGACTGGGGTGTGGTCGGAGTTATAGCGGGAAAGAAGAAAGAATTAAAGAAAGGAAATAGGTCGGTGGTAGGATTTTTAGGCGCATGACACACGTTACATTTATTTATCAAGATATTTTGGTTGCTATCCTGGACCGTGACTTATGCGCATTTAATCCGCCACAGAATTGCGATCCGAATTATTGTGATTTATATTGAGCGTGTAACATTCGCCTTACGGTCCGACTGGTTAGCTACCACCTTCTCATTATCACTCGGAAGCAGTTTACTATGTTCCATCGTGTGTATTAAAGAGCCAAAGGTGTATGGATGCCCTTTATATACCTGTATATCAGGTCCACCTGGTGCTTACTCGTACCATAGGGTCAAACGTGACCAAATAACTATAAATAAATATATAGTTTGAAAAACTAAAACACTCGCTTTTGTTAGTATACATACTTAATAGTAAAAAGTAAATGTTGCCTGTAAAATATAACATTTTATCTGGATAGTGTTCTGTTCACCTTTAAGTCAGAAATTTAACGTGAAAGCTTATCTAGTAATTAATCGCGGGATTCCCTAGTTCATTTACCGCAATCCTGGGCCTCAGGTTGGTGTAGGCCCAGGATTACACATATCATAGGTAATCTTAGGTAATATCCAAGGTTAAGCTGCGCTTGCCGCGGTCAGCCCGTGTATGGGTGACCGTTTGTTATATACCGAGTGCCTCGGAGAGCACGTTAAGCCGTCGTTTCCGGGTGACATACGAATATCTATACGACAGTCGTTACGGGTAGTAAAAAGTCCGGCAGTCTGACAAATGGCCGTTTTATTTCTATTGATGTGTAATCATCAAATTACTTCTTCCGCTCTGACCGGAGCGGAAGGGAGTGTCAGGCTCTTACTGACTAAAACCCTTACGTGTTCCTCTTAATGCCCTTTTCGTTCCAGGGCCGCAGTAACTCTTTCAAACAAATTCCGCAACGCTGAAAACTGGCCTAACCTTAGGATATCGGCATTGAACAATAACTGGGTTGCGGAGGTCTGATGGCAGTAGCTCCTTGTAAAATACTTGGTATTCAGCCGCATCTGGTTAGACCAAAAGTTGACCCCAACAGAGTTGACAAAAGGCTAGACAGATAAAAGGACAAACATGTATCAGCAAAGATTATTGTATTTTTATGTTTTCCCTCTTGAACTGGCACCACAATTTTATGAAGACCGCGGACAGAGTTCACTAAGAGGTGTTTGTATTGAAATTGATTTATGTAAATTTTGTGGAGAAGACGCGTCTGCCCGCTCTGTCGACGTGCGGATCGTTAAAACGAACAGATTCAGTTTTAAGTTTTATGTGGAATATTTATATGGAAGATTATTGCTGCTGTGTTTTTTTATAAGCTCAGTTGTGGTTGTGTAATAATATCAAATGTGGTTTTAGGCTGACCCCACATTAGGCGTGCGCGATCCTCGGGCGTGTGAGTAGCGCGAGCGCGCTGCGTGAGCGTCGCGTTTTGCTGCCCTGCGGCGTGTATGGAGAGTGCACGCGGCGCCCCCGCGTCGCTCACACGCCCGAAGAACGCGCGCGCCTAATGTGGGGGAGGCCTTAGGAGAAACATACTAGCTTCATGTAAAGGTATCCATGTAATGCCTCGTCCGTGCCTCGACATGTGTCGGGCACATTTGGCGTTTACAAACACTGCAGCGATAATATGTGCCCGAAGTGGATGTAATTGTTTGCAATTGTGTACTACGAAATGTTTCACTGAGATTGAAGATAGGACAGCAAGTCAACGATTAAAAAATATGGTAATCATCATGGCAATGATTACTGAGAACGCTGGCGTGGTACGAAAAAAACTGTGGCTCCTAAAACATCCTCCCCCGACTGACTAAGTTATGCCTACAGAAAACATCAAATATAATCAGACTGATGACAAGCATTCCATTTTCAACTTTAATTTGACAACACAATTTAAAGTATTTACATAGTTGAAAACCGGAGTTTGATTACATCATGCTCATTACAAGCGCAATCACCATTAAGAATAGAATAATATCAATTTATTTTCATAGAAAGTAGGTACATAAAATAACGACGTTTACAAAAGAGTGAGGGCCTGTCCACATCTCCACGTCACGACGTCGTCAACGTGGAACGGTGCGGTAATGCGGCACGGTGCGTTGACATAACGTGCAAATTTACGTTACCGTATCGTAAAAATGCACGTCAGGATCATTGTTAGATTTATCGTTGACCATGTAGATCCTGAATTTTAATAAGAGTAAATAGTAAGGTATGGTTTTAAAGCATCGGAGCACTAAAAGCGCCATTTACACGGAGATAGTTTCTAGAAGCGAGACTCGTTCTGTCTTTGTTTTTCTCTACGACGAAAACAGAGATAGCATGAGACTCGCTTCGAAAAACTATCTCCGTGTAAATGAGCCTATAGACGGCGACTAACTCGCAGGCGTGGAGAGTGCGGGCGGAGCGCATATACGTGTGATACTACTACTAGAACTAGATATACTAGAGGCGGAACGTGTTACGATACGGTAACGTAAATTTGCACGTTATGTCAACGCACCGTGCCGCGTTACCGCACCGTTCCGCGTTGACGACATTGTGACGTAGATATGTGGACAGGCCCTGAGCCTCGTTAAATTTATCTTGAAAAAGCCATGCAAACATTTATGAGATCAATAAATTAAAACATTTCCTTAAACTAATACAACAATAATAGAATCAATGTCATAGCAAAAATTTTGATATAGAGCGCGATATGTGTTTTAACTTGTTTTGCTTAGGTTTTTCCCAAATATGTTGGGGTTAGCTTCCAGCCTAATTAGATGGACTGAATACCAGTATTTTACACGGACCAGCTCCAGACCTCCGCAACCCAGTTAATGGGCAATGCTGGCATCCTAAGGTTAGACCGGTTGTCAAAATTTCGGGCTCTTTACTACCCGTAACGAATGTACGCGATATAACTTTTAAGTATAATGTATAATAACATAATATCCAGAAAAAGCAGCGCCATATAAAATTACGCAACACCCCAAGTAACTCATAAGGATAACATAAAATAATAATAAAGAAAGCCATATTTTTTCCACCATGACACATACACTCGAGCCAAAATGTGTCAGTTCTCGTCTCTTGAGAATTTCAGTACATCATAATCATGATTCAGCATTTGATGGGAATTCAAGGATTAGTTCTCTCGCTAGCAAGACAAATCTGACATTTAATCGCGAAGCAAGAAAAATATTTAGTTAGTTAGGTACACGGAAAAGAGCTATAAAGCCTGGCGTCGACTACAGCCGAAACGCGTCGAATCGAGTCGAGTCGCATTTGTTCCGTGTGAAGACGAATCGAGGCGAAATGGTCAGTAATCACAAGTTGTTAAAACAGAAATTCGCGTGACAAGCGATGCACGCGAGTGGTGCGACTCGGCGCGTCTCGGCTCTTCGCTGATCAACGTAGTTTTATAGTAAATGTATAGGAGGCGATTTATTGCGATTCTATTCGACTCGACTCGGCGAGCCTAGTGGACGCTAAGGGCTCTTTGTCAATTGTACAGAAATGGACACAGGATACGAAAAAAAGTACTTTTCCCGAGGAAAACAACAATAACGATAATAGATGGCGCCACGTGTCTTTGGAATCATGGTTGAATTATATTATTAAAAAAACTTCTAGTGTAACCATAGTGTGTGTGTGTGTGCTGGGACTGCTGGTTTCAAATCCTCATATTTCCTCCAAAAAAAACCCAGTTCGTCCCTGCCCAAAATCCAGAATTCTCTTTGACGAAACTTATTATTGCTAAATTGATGGAATATTGATAATGTACACACCTTTTTCGCTAAAAAATAAAGCGTAACACTTTGATCTCGTGTTTCGGGAATTTCGTATTCTAGTGACGGAGGTTGTAATCAAAATTTATACGATCAGGCCCTGATTGAGGTCTGTTTTGAGAGAGATCCGGTGCCTCTATTAGACGTCGAATCAAACTTTGCAATGTGTCTTATGAATTTTGTAGCAGGTACAAAGTTGATACGATTATTATATTGAATTATGAGATGGGGATAGCTGAATTGAATTTGGAAGAAGACAAACATTGGAACGAAGGATATGAAAAATAAAAAAAATACTTTAATTGGATGTTCTTTTTAGGCCGCTTGTATACCGACTCGCTTAATACATTTAGGGCTGATTTTTTAATCGCCAGATAAATTTTACCTGGGGAATAAGTTCGACGTTTTGACAGCTTTTGTATAGGAAATATGTCAAACCGTCATATTTATTCCTTAGATAAAAGTTATCTGACGATTGAAAAATCAGCCCTTAGTGCTAAAAATATTTAAAATATCATTGTATTTTAGTGAATAGTTTGTAGTTGATAGAGATAGAATGACAATTGAAATATGTTTATCACTAAATCGATACCTTTGGGTAGAAAGGTCGTATAAACCAAAACCCGACTTTTCAGGAGAGCAGAAAAACTTTTTTTTTTTTACATAAAAATTTATAACTTTTTTGTTTTTGAAGTTATAAAAAAATGATCTATGAGTAAGGTTCTTACAATTTGTAAATGAAAAAGGTTAAATCATCAAAACCTATCTATCTTCTTTAGTTTTAAAGTTATCTTGGATTTACGTCTACCAAAAAATCAATTCTTGGTTGATACACTCCATGAAAAAGTACTTTAAAAAAACTGTATAGGTCGTGTATCCATTTTTGGTAAGCTTATGGTCACATTTAATGTCGTAAAAACCCGTATATGTAGTTTTTTTTTGTATTAAAAACCATTTATAATCATAGATCAATTGAATTTTGACTAATAAACAATCTTGTTACTCTCAGAATTAGTAGGAACTTAATTATTATTATTCTAATACCCAATAATGATCGATTCAAATAAAATAAAACTACCTGAAATACGAAATCAACATTTATTAAGTATTATAATCAACATTCACTATTATTTCAATAATGGTACAACATACCTAACAGGTTTAACATTTTTAAATTGAAAAATAATTATAATAACTTAAACTGAAACGTGAAAAAAAAATCTACTTAGTCATAAAAAACAAAAATTATTCAAACTTCTTCTGAATTAAAGTAATCAGGCATTTTAATCATTAATAAAATTATGACATGTTCGTTTTTTTAATTTTTGTACATATTTAAATGTACTTAATTCAATAAATTATTGAATTAAGAGCCTTTGTACTAAGGCTTACTTACTAAGTAATTTATTGAATTGAAACTAAATACAAAAAAATAAAAAACGATCACGAACTAAACGTAACTAACTTATGTACTAAAAGTCACTTATTCATGATAATTATTTTGTATTCATAATTAGTTTAAAATTATTTATGAATTGTTACTCTAAATTATTTTAATCTCTCTTCAAATCACGGCTCAAAATCAAAATCAAAATCAAAAGTTTTTATTTCACATAAACCATTACAGGCGCTTATGAAAAGTCGAATTTAGGTGCACGGTTCCAATTAGTCGTTTCCTATGGAGAAGAGCCGGCAAGAAACTCCATGGTTACTCTTTTAAAATCCATATCTTTAACAATTTGAGTGGGTACAGTTATGACTTAGATATGAGAGAGCAAAGTAGACTTAAGAGCAGGAACCACACAAAAAAAACAAAATGAAAAATATGGTCAAAAATTAACTAGGTATCCAGGCATCTAGCAAGTCTACAAAGCTCTCACATTTACAAAAGGTAAAAGGACGCTAAACTATATAAAACAACTGACATTGTTAATTGTCATCAAAACACATTACAAAGAAAATCACTGTATAGTAAGATAAAGATATCTTGAGAGTAACGAAAGTAATATAAAAAA
Organism: Amphipyra tragopoginis; assembly: GCA_905220435.1. Lineage (NCBI taxonomy): Eukaryota > Metazoa > Arthropoda > Insecta > Lepidoptera > Noctuidae > Amphipyra > Amphipyra tragopoginis. The sequence continues at coordinate 24,221,177 of HG991995.1, read as the reverse complement.
AAAAAAAAACAAAAAAAGCTAATCGTAATGAGGTTAGTTAATAGACATACCTACACATACGACGTTAATGAGGTACCAGGGAAGCCACATGTGCAGAAGGAGTTATTTCCAAACACCTTTGTCGTCAACGTAGTCCTTAGTCTTGTAGGCTCATCTTCCGTGCGGAAGATGTCCGGTCCTTTGAAAGGCATACACGGGGACACAGGTCCAACGCGCAGAGGCCCCTTTGAGAACTTTAATTTAAAATGGGGTGGGGCACCAACCGGGGACTATCCACGGCTGCACTATTGGAGTACAGTCATGGACCGTCCCAGGTGGGTGCAAGACTATTATTAAATATGGTGAAAAATATCTGGTCTATGGAAAGGGGTGTTAGGTGGACTAGATAACTTCTATTGCCGGAAGAAAACGGCGTCTGCCTTTCAACATTTAAAATTGAAAAGTGTTGGCAGACGGTGACTCGCCAGCTCACTAGCTGGGCCCCCTGAAAATTATTTTAATTATTATTATATATTACTTTAAAACGAATGAATTGAATTGAGAAATACATTTTCAAAAAAAAAAAAATTTAGGTGACAAAGAATACAATCATTTAGCATAGTCTTGTTTTTTTTACTAAATAACATTTTACTAACGAACGAAATGTGAAATTACGTAAATACGAAAAGTTATTATTCTTTTATAATAATAATTGTATTATTCAATTAGCTCTTCCTCGTCTTCTTCGTCGGTAGGAACTCAATTTCCTGCGACCACCAGTATACCTGGCGCTTGGCAGGGTAGATGTGAACCCGAGGCATCGCCGCATCGCAAATATGCGACATAGCCTCCAGGAACCACTCCGCCTCTACGTTGATGTCGACAGGCCTGTCCGGTGTTGACACCCAGGCCTGTACGATAGAGGCTTCCAGGAGGGACTCCCTGTCCAGCCGCTTTAGCGCTCAGCGCGGACAGATCCCACCCAGGACCGTTCGGGCCGGAGCGCCTGAGGTGTGGGCGGAGACGTCGAATCGGATATACCGATGGTCCGACAATGTCTCCACCTCCTCCATGACGCGCCAGCCCTGGACACGGCACGCTAGAGCGGGGGTAGCGAACGTGAGGTCCGCTATGGATCCGCCCCGCTGTCGCACGCACGTGTGGACGGAACCCCGGTTTAGGATCTGTAGACCCAATTCCAGGGCCCAGTCCTCCAGCACCTCGCCCCGCGAATCCGTGGCCGGGGAACCCCAAGCCGTAGACTTGGCGTTGAAGTCCCCGAAGACGATCACGGGACGAGGATGACTGTGACCGACGACGACGCTCAAACCCTCGAGGAAATCCTCGAAGTCGGCGATAGACCGGTTGGGGGAGAAATATACTCCCACAACCACCAGGTCTTCGAGAAGGGCCGCCACGTATCCCCATCCACGAGTGACGTTCTCAATGGACGGAGAGCCAGTCTGTTTATCCCGCTCGCTCTTCTGCTTGTCGCTGCGCGCCAAATGCGAGCCTTGTGTGTTGGTCGTAAAGTGCTTCCTGCAGTGAACATGATTTATACACCAACGTTGCGAACTGCCTTTGGATTTACGACGTCGAATTTAAACTATGTTTAGGTAATGCATTTAACACGTTAGGGCGTATAAACCATTTACAATTAACGACTATTTTTACGCCCTGAGTTAGTATAAATTATGGTCATTACATCATAACAAAACTACAAAAAAAAAAAACATTCGGCTTTTACATTGAAAATTTATCTTTTTTAAGAGGCTATGACCGAAAATTTCTGGGTCGTATTAACCATTTTTGTGCGAATTTCTGCATTTCGTATATACAGATCGATAGAGAAAAAAAATCTGAGAAAAATGGTATATATAACTCAATTTGGCCAAAATGGTTTATACGACCTTTCTACCCAAAGGTATCGAAATATATTAAGCGAGTCGTTAGCCAAGTGAGTCTTAGCGTTAAAACGCACTAGCGGCCAGCCGCAATGCGGCGTGCCGCTTGCGGCTGGCCGCATATCGATTTTTATGTGAAACCGCATGATCTCAACGCACTGATTTCCGGCCAGCCGTCGTGCGCCAGTGCGTTGAGATTATGCGGTTTCATGTAAAAATCGATGCGGCTGGCCGCTAGTGCGTTTTAAGTCTTATTGTGGTTGTGAACTAAGTATACGTGAAATCACGAAAATAATACAACACTAATCGATTGTAACAAGAACTGTAAATGCAGTAGGTATTTCCCACATCAACATAAAATTTGGATATTAGTGGGGAACTTGCTCAGCAGTGGAAAATTATAAGCTTAGAACTGTTAATCTAGGGCAAGCGCGTGGCAGTCCAATAAATGTGCAGATTCATAGGAGTACCAGCTATGAATACCAAACCAGTGGTTTGGTTTCATTTATAGAACGTAAAATCAATGAAAAATACATTTTTTTTTAAATTTTCTTTTTTCCTCAAAACCATTTCACCATATGCGCGGGGGCAACAGGCTACGGGAGGGGGCGCGGGGAACTCGCCGCGTGGCCTGACTCACGGCCCCGCACAGTTTGCTACAACAGTCAGTCAGCTGTCTCGTTAGCGAGTGTGTGTACGCCGCGTCATATCGCCGCCGCGCGGTTCATTTCTCGCGCGTATATTTTTTTTTTACTTGTCCTATATTTAAGTCAACTACCCATGGTTTAAGTGATAACGGTGTTTACCCTTACATGCTGTATTTTAATACCAATGCACATTTGTTAGTATTTTCTTATCCTAGCTGTACATCTTCAAAATCCAACTCCATAAAAACGTGTAAACCACTCCATCACACCACTGCACGTGTCCAAACCCCAGAGACACGCCAGTCACCGCTCGATTAAACGCTTGAATTAGTGCGGGGGGGGCCACAGCTGGGACCCTATCATATTTCAATATAGACCCCCCGAGTAATGAGACATTACGGTGATTACGACAAGCTTGATGTACATTGCCCCTTGAGTACCGAGGTTCGTGACGGGAATTGGGAATGCAGCGTTCGTGTTATTAAGGTTTATGATTTTTTCGCTGTGTGTTATAAGGAAAAGGGGAAGGACGATTTTGTAATTATTTGAAGATGCTAAGTATAAAGAAGTAGATAGGTTGTTACTGATTTTAGCATTGCAAAAATATTGCTGGACTGATGCAAAAAAAAGTTTTGAAAAAAATTAAAGTCTTGCAAGAACAGGATTTTAGTATAACTACTCAGTTTTATGCGGCATATCCAAATAACCAACGAACGCTAACGAACGAGTCTCGATAGCACTGAAATTGAATAAAAATGGATTCGTTCTGCACACAGTTTGGTCTTTAACAAAATGCCGAACGTTCGTTGGCGTTCTATGGCCTTCGTTGGCTAGTTGTGTACGTGACATAAGATAGAATCTGTAATAAAATCGTAACGATGCTAAATTGAACATTAAATATTTTTGGAAAAAAGTAAGTGCAACGCATCCTAGAAAAGACACAGATCCCAAAAAAAAAACCTTTTTAGAATTTTTGTCTGTTTGTATGTTTTAGCTTCACACCTATGCTATTGGACAGATCCAGTTGAAATTTCGCAGCCACATTGGTGAAAGAGCGGTCCAGGTTACAGTGTACAAATTATCACGCTATTGAGTGTGGATGATGAGCAGCAATCTTATGTTTTCGTTGGCAAAGCCGCGGGTATAGCTAATGCGGAACAAAAACTAAAAAAATACATCTTCTGACACTAATTTTTTACACGTCACGACAGTAAAACTTCATTTCAATACCTAAATTGATCCACTACAAAACCGAACGATTTTACATAGCCACGACGCATTGTACACGCAACAAACCGAAACGCCCGCCAATCATTAAGTCTCGTCCCAGGTGTCCAAGACGGACATCAGAGCTAATGCACCTATTTATGTTATTGAAAACTCAATATTTTCAAGACAATAACAAATGGCACTCGGCAGCGGTGATCAGTCTTTCGTATTGTTTAATGGAATTGGCAAAGTCCTTGAGCCGAATAAATAGTATTGTACGTTCGTACCAAACTTCGTATAATCTCGTTTTATTGTTAGCTCAAGGATCAATTGTTTGAATTTGATATTTAGATGGATTGTTATTGAATTTTGAAGGTAGTATTTGTCTGTTAGTAGCTTTTGTTTGGGGAATTGGTCAAAGGTATAGTTGAAGGTATTTGAAATTATTTATACAGGTTAGTTTTATTATAACTATGATTTTAGCTACTAAGGTCTCAGCTTTGTGGAGGTCTTAAAATATTATAATAATAATTGAGACCGTTGAGACAAATGAGTCTGGGGTGACTTACCTACCATAAAAATTAGACGAATGTTTGTTTCCAGCAGGGATTTAACACAGTTTTATGCTTTTATGAACATTAACAGTCACTCAAGATGAGATGAAATTCTGTTTGAAGAAATGGTTCAAAATATATCGTGTGTTGGTGAGCACTTTTGTCATATGTAATTTGAAATGAAGTAGAGAAAAAAAAGTTCCTTCCATCCATTTTCATAACTCCATTTATGGCCGAATCGTCAGAAAACTGTTAGCTGAGTTTTTGGGTTGACGGTCTTGACAGCATTAGTATAGAAAAAATGTCAAAACATCAAAATGAATTATTACTTATTCCTCATGAAAGTTACCGGATGCTTGAGAAATCAACCTTTAGCTCTTAAACACACATAACAGCATCAATTCACATTTCAATCATAGAAAACAGGTATTTTTATGAATATGTGTTGGCAATTTTTCACCTATTTGCATCAATTCACCTTTCGCATTCTTTAGCACACTTACGCACGCTTAAGCATTCTCTAGACTACTTCCACAGCTGAAAGCACACGATTTCACAGGTGATGTGGGTACGTGTGTCTAAAACCATCTAGAATTTTGCGAATTCATGCTGAATAATGTGATTAGTCCCTTATATAACATTTCACTAGACTTTGTCGCCTCATTGGCCACCTCAATTCTAGCATTCAATAATCTTTCAAACCATAAGGGCGTTTTAGGGAGAATTCACATGTACCATAACCACACCACATCGTAGTGACATAAAGTGGTCAAGCAGTGTTTACGTATGAATAGTGTCGCTACAGTTACGGCGACAAAATGTGGTTCGTGTGAATTAAATTGTTAATTTTGTAGTTTTAAAGATAAAGATATTTATTTGTATAAAACATCAGTGTACAGTACAAATTGTGGTTTGCAGTGTAAGGTGTTAATTACATGGTATAACGATCTACATGTTTTGCCAAAATAAAATTGGCGTACAAATTCGGTAGGTAACAAATATAATTTACATTCATTATTGGACGATGAGACTTTTAACATTGCAATAGTTTAGTCCAACTTAAAGAAAAAAGAAAAATATTATATTAAACAGAAGCAAAATGTCGTATTAACATTATGAATTATTCAAAAAATCCGTTAGAGTTTAATAACACTTATCAATTAAGTAGTGTTTTAATTTTTGTTTAAATTGTTTTAAGTTTAACTGTTTTATTGATTTAGGTATTTTATTAAATATTATTGGTGCTAGACATATAATGCTTTTGTGCATTAATGTCGTGTTAGCTTTAACTACACATAGCCTGTCATTATTTCTCAGGTTACGACTAATTACATCAGAGACGCGATTAAATAAATTAGGATTAGTTTTCACGAAAATTGCTGTCTCATAAATAAATAAAGAAGGAAGAGTAAGAATCTTATATTTAATAATTTTGGTGTGGTTGTGGTGTAGTTGTAGTACGTGTGTAACAAGCCTTAGAGTCGTGCGGATTTTGTCACGCTCGCAAGCTCGCACGACTCTAAAACTGTGTTGCCGAGGACTATAGGATTTTAGCCTTTTTTTAAGGCTAGACTCGTAATTAAGGGGCTTGACACGCTAAAAGCCTATAAAGACTTTAAGTCCTTTAGGCTAGGCCTATTTAAGACTCTTGGTTGGATGTCCAACCTCTTGCAAAGGCCTAATCTTTTTTTATTTGACACCAGTAACGCTTAACGCTTCTGAAATGGCTATGAAGGCTATGAAGCTCTTAGTCTTCGAGGCTATGGCTATACAAGTATCTTTTATATGTATTTTGTTTACACCTGTCTCCAGTACAATCGTTCTCCAAAGCAGGAAATTTGGTTAGAAAATAAATTGTCTGTCTAACAAAAACATTAGATTTTCTTATCTTTTTCTTTAAATAAATGCATAGTTATCAAATTAATGTTGCTTAATTCATATGATGGCTTGCTTAGACTGAGTCTCAAAAATGGCTCCAGCCTTAACATAAGCCTATTACTTAAAAAAAAAAACTCCCGTTGGAAAAAAATGCCTAAAGGCTTTTATAGGCTCATATGCTTTTTAAAATGACTAGTCTTTTAAAGCCCTTTCTTTATTAGCTTAGCTCTAGGCTTAAATTTAGGGCTAAAGGCCTATAGTCCTCGGGAAAACTACTCTAAAACACCCTAAAACAAAACTCGAAACCGATGACAGTTACAAAACAAATATTTTAATCTGCCAACCCAATACAACATTTTATTTAAACGTTTTTATATGCTCACAAGGTACCTATCGATCTAATTCCAACACACACACGCTAAAGTTCTGATCAAAACTCTTTCCAATAACTGGCAACTGGACATTTTCCAACGTCAGCTGATTAAAACCGACCGGGTTGATAAACCAAATAGGTTGAAATAACCAACCGAGTTGGATTGGAAAACTTTTGTCTGGCACTAATCTTCGAAATGGGGTTCTCTCATCAATAACATATTATAGTCAGGTTGAAATGGAATGTTATGATACGGGCTGAGTCGAGAAAGTCGCGAAGTTGTGTTTATTTAAAACGTCGGGTGAGGATGTGTGCATATAAATTATGCAATGCATTTAATTAAATCGTGGTTTGTGTGATAAAGCAGAAAGTTAAACTTAAGCCTTTCCTTTCCTTCAAGAACGCGGGACACGAGCGGTGCATGTCATCAGCGGCCCCGCGTCAGTTGTATTCAAAAGATTACTATGAAGCATGTCATACCAAATGCAAGCGCGGGCCCGCCGTGGAGACGACCCGTTCGCGCCCTGCGCTCGCATTTAGTGTGATAATAATCCTTTGAATACAACTTACACGGCCCCGCCGATAACAAGGGCCCGCTCGCGCACCGCGTTTGGTGTGTTGAACGTTTGAGTACTTAATTAATATCACTCATCTAAGTAACTGTATGTTACGTAGCGTGTTGTTAGTTATTTATTTCTCAAAATAAGAGAGGTACCTAATTAATGACGATCTCAATGAGTATGCCTGGTGTTGTAATATTAATATGAAATTCCGAAAAAAAGTAGGTATTAATATTGTCAGACACATCTTATTACGGAATTAAAATTACAGGAAATATTGATATTTGTTTTTTTGAAAACAGGTTACTAAAGGGGGTGGTAAATAATCAACATTTTAGGGCAATGTGTAGTCGACAGTGTCCAGCAACGATTTACAGAATCATATTATTTATTATTGTTAGCATTATATTGGGCAATGTGTGACTCAATGGTTACCGGTAATTAATTGCTGTCTATTATCGCCCAGCGGCAGCCATACTCGCCAACACTCAACCACACCAGCAATGTTGAGACACTATTTCCAGGCAAATTTTCAATATTTCTGGGCAACTTATCAATATTTCCGGGAAACTTGTCAATTTTGCCGGGCACATTGTCAATATAGCCGGGCAACTAGTGAGTATTGGTGGACAAGTTGTCAATATTGCCGGGCAAGTTGTCAATATTTCCGGGCAATTTGCCAATATTGCCGGGAAAGTTGTCAATATTGCCGGGCAAGTTGTCAATATTGCCACGCAAGTTGTCAATATTGCTGAGCAAGTTGTCAATGTTGACCAAACATTGATGAGTAACAAAACATTGCCGGAAAATGTTGATCGTTTACCGGCCGCTAAAAATACATCCGCATCAACCCCAGCATTAAATCATTCCAAAAAGCCTTTAAAAATACGAAAAAATCTTGTAAGTTAACTTCGTTGTATCTCAAGCTGAAACAAAAAAAGGGTTGTAATATTTCAACCGAGGTTTTGTACCCTATCAAACATCGCTTGGGCGCTTAACCACGGTCGATAAGGTCGGGTACCCACTGTATTATCTTGCGTCCTTCGCACGGCTCACTCTAATGCTCTTTATGTTTTTATTCCATTACTTTAGGCCGCAACGCGAATGTAGTCGCAGGTTTACGTTCCCGGCGGCTGTCGTTAAGGTAACGTATTGCCATAGGTAATGCCTTTTACCAGCGTTGCTTATTTTAACACGCCAATGTTTTTTCTGTAAGTAAAACATTGGAAAGTTGATACAATACATTTTCGTTTAGTTTCGTCTTGGGGAGCTTTTTATTACTTTCGAATATATTTTGGTTACGTATGTTGTTTTTTAATTTTTTCCTTGCTACGTTAATATTTCCGAACTATCGAAAAACATAGTAATGGTAATATACAAGATGTTAAAAAATCAACTCTAAGAATTATAATTATGGGGTTACTCGGTATCGGAAATTGAACAACTTTTGTTCTCAAACTTTTCGAAATTCGCGTATTTTTTTTATAACTTTCCAAACAAATCAAAAAAAAATTTTAATTGATTTGTATGGACACGCATAAAAAATTGGCGAATTTGGAAAAGTTGTACTTTTTCCGATACCGAGTTACCCCACAAAATTCTTAGAGTTGATTTTTTAACACCTTATATATTTTTAAAATACTTTATATATAAATCTGACTGCTTACTTACTCGTCATCCTCCTGCCCTTATCCCAACTTATTTGGAGTTGGCGCAGCATGTCTTTTTCATCCATACATCTTTATTAGCCCTCGTCTCAGTAATCTCGTCTCACTCTATTTCTAGTCAAATCATCTTTCACACTACCCATCCATTGTTTCTTTGGTCTCTCTCTACTCCATTGACTTAGAATAAGTATGGACAACGAGTGTAGTACAAAATTCACGATAAAAGTGTCCTGAATTGACATAATATAAACATAGAAATACCAACAAGCTCATTTACCTACGATGGACGAAATCCTATGTCGTTATCATAATGCCTAATTTAGCTTGCAACAATTTTTACCATACGAAAACATGACAGCACTGCTCAATTTTTCAAATTTCGAAACTTCATCTAATGTTAAACGAAAATTTGGAGAACATAGGAGTAATAGAGCAACCTTAATTTTTAAAAGATTTTATTATTAGTTATATTTATTGTGATTGCTAAATATTTAATCCAACTGAAAGACCATAGAACATTTCTTGCAAAATTACAACATCGTCATTTTCAAAAACGCGATTTCGCTTCCTTTGCTGAAGTATCACGATCAGCATCAACATCATCTAATTAATCTCGAGGAAAACTGAAATTAAATCAGAGACATATTCTTATTTTTCAGAAAACAATTTAATGTCATGTGTATTCAAAAGAGTTCATGATAACTAAACAAACGAGCCATGACGTCACGTGTCCACTATTTGCCATTAGGAAGTTCCAGAGCCCGTTTTCCGGCTCTACCATTGGACCTACGTCATTATTTATGTGATGAAAAGTGCTTATAATGACAAAATACATGAGCTGAAACTCGACGAGCCTACCATTTGTTCCCGTGCTTGCCTAATCTTTGGCTCCATCATCAAATTAGTTCAATGACATTTTAATGATCTAAAATATGCACATACCTACCTGCAAAATTTCAGCTCGATCGGAAACTTGGTAGTGACCGAAAAACCAATACAATTTTGAAACGGAAGGACAACATACATATTTTCGTACATAATATGTTTGCATACAATGCAAGTTTAAAAATAACTTGTTTAAATGAATAGAACAAAACAAATTGCAATTGGTTCAAAATCGCGATACAAAAAAACATCTCGTAAAAATAACTACTCTTTGGAATCTTTGTTCTAAATTCTGTCAAATATGTCAAGTTTCTTATGGTAATCCAACCAAATGAAGTTGACATAATTGGTCAAACAAAGGAAGGAAAATAAGATAATTTTTGTTTAGTTGGATTATTGTGTGTTTTGCTCTTGCAATTAATTCAATTTTAAGTAAAATACAATGTTCCATAAAAAAATTATACTTTAAAATTGTAAAACAATAATGTAACTACTGAAAATATGATACACCATCAACTTTTTTCACTTTTGTGAGTAGTTTTTACACGATTTCACTACACAGAACGGCATTGTTGACATGTGACATTGAGGTGTAGCTGCTTGTTCGGCCAAATGAAGAATGACGCGCGCAATTGTAGCTCTTTTCAAATTTCTTGTGTTTTAACACTCATTCGGTTCGGACACTTTTGAGCGATGACCCGAGGTCCATACTTATTCTAAGTCAATGCTCTACTCTTATAACCATCCTAATTCATACTCAAAACTTTCCCCGCGACATGTTCCTTATTCCTCCGCATCACCATGTCAATACCATGACAACCGGTTTCCACACAATTTCTCGGTCACCGGCGCCACTTTCAGACTTCCTCTTACATACTCATTTCTAATTCTGTCCATTCGCGGAACATCGCCCATCCTTCTTAGCATTCTCATCTCAGATACATGCAATTGCCTTTCATTCATCCGTTTTGTGTGACTACTTACTGTATGCGCAAAATAAGGATATGTAAAATGTAGCACAAAAAAACCTCTACAATTATCTAAATGAATTTATTGTTTAAAACATGATCGGGTATTTGACTACTGTTAAAGATATACAGAATTTGGTATTATTGTAGAAAGCACAGAAAGAAAAATTTAAAAAAAATTATGGAGCTTTCGAAGTTTGTGGAGTTTTCTGTCCTTGTCACACGAAACGGATATTGTTCAGTCGCGGACTCGAAATATTTACCACCCTAAGGTCTATAATTGCTTGCACATTGCTTTTTCATAAGGCCGCTCGCAAAGAATTGACAGGGCAAAGATATTTTTTTCTTAATTGACACAAAAAGGGGGAATTTAAAGAGGCTATATACTAGGTAGCATAAAAAAAGAAATCAACATATTTAATAAATTCAATCAAGTTCCTCCTATTACAACTTTTGACTAGACGTACATTTCTAAAACGGAGCTCATAACACCAAAAAGTGGCTAATAGCCTTTTTGCTAGAAACGACGGTTCACAATTTTAAAAACCAATACTTGTAAGTTGTTATGACATCTTGAACCTTATTGCGCACAGTGTGAGAAGGAATCGAATTTGAAATCTGATAAACATTTCGAGTCCGCGGCTGTACAGTGATGTCAAGTCACTATTAAGTTTTTAAGTTATGACGTCATTTTTAAGTAGTGTTGTCTCTGTCTCGTGAACAATTTATAGTTTTTATGAGCGACCCGTCCCGGCTTCGCATTTTTACATTTCATAGCTTAAACCCTTATTCTTGAATAACTCTATCTATTAAAAAAACCGCATCAAAATCCGTTGTGTAGTTTTAAAGATCTAAGCATACATAGGGACAGACAGCGGGAAGCGACTTTGTTTTATACATGTAGTGATAGTGATAACTTGAGCATTTTATTAAATATTTCATTGTTTTTTCACTGTTGCTTAATATTTTTGTAATAATTTAGAAATTTGTAATAAAAAAAAAAGTCAAATAAGCTATTGGAAATGCTTAACATAGGTACTCCCTTTTCAACCTGTACCATTTTGTTCGACATATATGTCCAGTTTAAACTCAAACTCAAAACTCGTTTATTCAAAATAGACTAGTATTACTTAGTTCTTTTTGAACGTCAAATTTACATAAGACTGCCCCCAAAAACCACCCACCCTTCATTATTTATTCTAATACATCCAAATAAAAGATTAACTTCAATTTAAAACATTCCTGTTTCGTTTGATCTCAAAATAAACTAGTGTATCTTTGTCGCTTATCATCCGTCGCAAATTGCAAGAGTCAACAGAGTGAGCGAGTTATTTATTTTACCCACCTGTTACTACTAAAGTGATATATTAACTTGGCACTTTATTGCATTGCTTTCCCTTTTTTCAGAGTAACTTGCAACTTTACTAAAACGTGACACTGCATTTGTTTTAGTCGAAATAAGTGCATCTGATGTTCTACAAGCTGAGTTTTGAGATACGAATGTAAACTAAGGCTACAGACACACTGAGCGTATCGAACGCGGCTCATGGTTCGTCGCGTTATGCGTATCTATCGCGCTACATACGAATTCACGTGCGCGGCCTCATCACGCGTATTATACGTTGTTACGCCGAGCGTAACAGGCCCTATAACTTTTGTTCTACCACTTTCCCCAAAAGTCAATAGTTTAAGAGAAATAGCTGTTCAAAGATTTCATAGAAAATACACTAACATCTATCTATCCTCAGCTGTGATCAATTGTGTTTACATTTTAGGTCATATTTGGAGTCACGGATTAGAACTTCCATTTTCAGAATTCGTAACAAGAGCAAAGATGTTTAATTAAAAAAAAAAAAAACATTTTGCATGGTAATAAAAATGATCGAATTTGAACAATTTGTTGATCGAATTGAAACAGTCATCATCAATGATACTTAGAGGCCTGCGGATTAGCACCCCTTTTCGACTAACTCTGTACAAATTCATTTAAAAAAACATATTTCATCACAAAACTCCTCTCTCATCGGCCCAAAAAGCAAAAAGCGCGAACAGGCACGCTCCAACGCAGACAAAAATATTTCCACCAAAATTGAATTAGGAAAATTTGCAAAACAACAGTCTAATCTAACAGCCGGCGAATGTTAATTAAACAAATTAGTTAGTAGAGTGTTGTACGATCTAGCGACAAATTCAAAGTTTTGAAAAGTACGGACTTTACGTACGTGAGTAATTTACTAATGCACCGACGTCGCAGTTTCGTATCGCAATGGGAATGAAATGCGGTGGGTAGCGATTCTGTGTAGCGGAGCGGACGCGGCAGCGATTGAGAATAGATTTTGCCAGAGGAGCGATTTATATTTTGATGTAACGATCTGACGACACGTTTGGTGCAGTGGCTAAGCGATTGGCTTCTGCGCTACGGGTCGTGGGTTCGATTCCCACACGGAACAAAAATTTGTATGGCCTACAGATGGTTGTTTCGGGTCTGGGCGTTTGTTTGTGAGATTTGTGTCTGTAAACGCACCCACGATACAAGAGAAATCTTAGTGTGGGGCAACGTTTTATTAAAAAAAAAAAAAAAAAATGTAACAATATTAAACAATGACTGTGCTTTTTTGGTGACGGACAGGCCGCCTTGGTAATATTTTTGGACGCGCTAACTAGCTCAATAAATTCAATACCATTATGCAAATGTGACTGACGATAGATTTAAGATATTATCTAAGATTTTGCCATGAAAGCGATACATATTTTGATGTGACAATATGAAACGATGACTATGTTCCTCTGTTGTCGAATCGGTTAGATGTAGACACATTTTTGGACGCGCTAACTAGCTCAATAAATTCCGTATCATCATTTAAATGCACTGTTGTGATAGGAGATTTTGTAATGTATTTAATATGGAACTTTTCCCGATGGTTTATTGCGTTCGACATACTAAAATAATTAAACGTTTGTTAATAATTTCAGAAAGCTTTTTTTTTTCTTTTTGCGTATCCTACCCTTAATATATTTTCTGCATAAGTGCGTGAAATAAATAACACAAACAAAATATTATAATCGAAGTAGCTTTAAGTGGCTTACTTAAAACCTGTCTTAATTTATAGTAATAAAATATCAACATTTCTTTATTAATACCTTTATTTAACCTACCATAATAAATATCCGCTAGAGTCTGTGCGAAAAGAGAACCGTCGTGGCGTAAAAAGGAACTAACATTCAGATTGCATTTACTGAGTAACATACGTTTACTACAAACACGTTAACGTGTTAAACCGTGTAGTATAATAACTAGTTTACTACAGCCGTATTAACTATTACCGTTTTTGTATTGAACAATACATATACGGTAATTATAGACTGCGGCGCCCTCAAATCTATGACGGTTCTCTTTCCGCACAGACTTTATCATCCCATCCATGTCCTCACCCGAAGTCCTCGGCACAACACTCGAAGCGCGCACCTCTCTCATCATATTTGCAGCTTTCATTACAGATATTAAAAACTATGCAGCCGGGATCCGATTCATTAATACGAAAGAATGCGGAGTATGTACCTAACCATTGTTTTTTAATTCCAACAATGTACAATGTAATGTGTTTTATATTTGTGTATGTGTATTTATTAACTTTTATGTTCTTTTAGATTAGCTACTTAACATTTTTTTTTATATATTTGATTCTAAGCCTGCGTTTGACCGCCATCTCGCCTGATGTTTAGCGATGATGCGGTCTACGATGGAGCACGCTTGCCCAGATGAAACCGATTCACTCGGGACTTGAAGACACCCACATTGTAGCTGTCGGGGAACACCCACTCGGGCAGCGCATTCCACTATTTGGCGGTTTTCACAATGAAAGTGGAATCAAAGCGCTTCGTTCGGGTTTTTGGTATATACCATGAACCGATGGCGCTTTTTCGTGTTTTCTCCTCATTCTATTTCTACACTTTATTTTTCTATTTTCCTGCTTTTACGTTTTCCTCGTGGACTTTTTCTATGTAACCGGAGTTATTGGCGAGACCTGAATGGTTTTCAGCCAATAGTGGGGAAATAAAATACTCAACCTAGAATAAGTAATTATACTACACTAACATCATGACTACTAGCAACAACAGCACTAAGGGCGACCCCAGGTGGTACACAGACCTCGACTTAGGGCGTTGCTGGCAGCAGGTTGGCAGGAGTGAGCTTGATGAGGGCTGAATTGTCGGTGTGACATTTCTACACACTGCTGTCTACGCCTATATTTCATTTCTCGTTTCATAGGTCTACAACTTGATTAAATTTACTAAATAGATTGATTTATTGTCTATACTACCGCTATGCTATTTTTCTATACTCATTATGTCAATTAAGAAAAAAATATCTCCTTGTAAATTCTTTGCGAGCGACCGAGCGACGTTACGAAGTAGTAATGTGTAAGCAATTATAGACCTTAGGGTGGTAAACATTTCAAGTCCGCGACTGTACATACAGCCAACAGACGACGCATGCGCAGCCGTAATAATCTCCTATAGAGCTTAATTTACCAACATTTCCCCATCGAAATACTGATCCATATCACAAAATGAATTTCCATTCAAACACTGCGATATACAAAGGAAAATATGAAATTGAAGTAATTATATATTGTGAGTATATTATATTAAAAACTATAATATCGAAGCGTAACCAACAACATTTTAATTAATGTATTACAAGCTGTCAACGTCAAACATCCGTAGGGTTGACAGTTTCAAGTTCTAGTCGCGGTAATAAATAAAAACACGTACCTATTGTAGGGAATCTTTCACTTCACGCCTCATTCCCCGAAGGGTTGGTAGAGGTGTATAGTACACCCACGTTTCGCCGTTATGTTTAAGTCCCATGTAAAAGGGGGCGAGCCTATTGCCATCAACCGGGCACAAATCCAGACTCCGAGCTGCTACTGAGAAATTCCACACGGAAAAACCCAATTACACTTTGCCCGACCTGGGGATCGAACCCAAGACCTCACGCTCAGCAGTCACGCTTGCGACTACTAGACCAACGAGGCAGTCAAATGATAAAGTACGTTATTAATGGTACAAACTATGTCGCACTTAATATCATTCTCCGCCTACCCTGTTATCTGTATGCCACAAGAACTAATGGACGCTACGGATAATGCTTTACTCGTTGCTTAGTTCTGGGCCGACACAGTGTAGGTTGTCATCGACACGCTAAGTAGAAGAATGGTACAAAAGAAACCTATAAAAAAGGTTTCGTTCCGGAGTGACGATCTGCAGGTTTTATATTCAGAGTAAACATAGTCAACACTCGTGGGCGCTAGACGGCAACGCGTCTGTCACTTATTAACAAAAAACGCCCCTTAAAAGCAACGAAAGCATATATCCAAAATC
Source organism: Amphipyra tragopoginis (assembly GCA_905220435.1). Taxonomy (NCBI): domain Eukaryota; kingdom Metazoa; phylum Arthropoda; class Insecta; order Lepidoptera; family Noctuidae; genus Amphipyra; species Amphipyra tragopoginis. The sequence continues at coordinate 24,205,168 of HG991995.1, read as the reverse complement.
CACGCGGACAAAGTGGCGAGCTGGTAGAAAATCAAACTGATACTGCAACCTAGACTACGTATTGTTCTGAAACCGCTTCCAATTATCTTCTTGCTTGACGTATAAAATGATTTCACAGCCACTGACGCTGACGTCCCAATTTTCTCTACCCATTCCGCAATGAACTTGGCATAAGCATAATTAAATAAAACCGCAATATTAGAAGTTGTGGTAACCCTGAACACGACGTGAGTAGTGAATCGATAGCGACACGTTTTCCGGTTTAATTAAAATTTCGCTATAACATTACCTTTGGACAACCCTGCATTGTAACTAGTAATTATGGGTGTGCTGATAAAAGAGGGGATTTTTGTTTAAAAAATCTTGCTAATGTTATGAATAGAAAAACTTGTTAGGGCATCATTAAAAAATCTTTGCAATTTTTTTTTTTTTTTTAAACATTGCCCCACACTAAGATTTCCCTTGTATCGTGGGTGCGTTTTACAGACACAAATCTCACAAACAAACGCCCAGACCCGAAACAACCATCTGTAGGCCATACAAATTTTTGTTCCGTGTGGGAATCGAACCCACGACCCGTAGCGCAGAAGCCAATCGCTTAGCCACTGCACCAAACGTGTCGTCAAATTGATTGATAAAAACATTGTTTTTTTTTTACTGTAAAACGATCTATCTTAATAAATGATGTAAATACACCTTTACCAGCGTCAGACTGATCTGATACTTGTTTGGTCCAGGCGTGAGAACAACCTAAATTATGATTTTGTTAATGTAAGTATCTATTTTTATCCAGTATTAGCGATCCGCCCCGGCTTCGCACGTGTACGTTTTATAGATTAAAACCTTCCTTTTGAATCACTCTATCTATTAAAAAAAACCGCATCAAAATCCGTTGCGTAGTATTGTAGATCTAAGCATACATAGGGACAGACAGCGGGAAGCGGCTGTGTTTTATACTATGTAGTGAAGTAAAATAACAGAGGGCGTTCCCTTAAACCCGTTAATTTATCAATGAGTGAATCGTTCAATATTGTGTTCAAACATTCATTTATCGTTCAACTGCATTGAATAGTGAACGCCAAAAGTGAAAAAGAGCAATCCTCCTACATTTTCAAACGCGACCAAGTCAAATAGTAAAAAAAAAAAACATTTTCTTATCTATAGATATTTAACTCTATATCTATGGTAAGCATATTACGCGGGAAGGGAAATGCCCCACAACAGCGTCTCCTTTTTAACCTTTTGACCGCCATAATACAAATCATTTCCCGGGTTCGCTGCGCTAAAAATAAGTTGAGCTATTTTGTAAATTTAATAATGGAACTTGGGACCCTTTGTCCAATAAGTACTGTTATAGGCTGAGTTGAAGATGATTGATGAATAACAGAATAATTCAGTACATAAACAAAGATTTATTTGGAGTCTATTAATTAAATAACGTTTATTAGTACACCCAAAAACCGAGACACTCCGACAAGATTTTCATCAGAACTGCCTGAATAATTATATGTTTTTCTTTTTTAAATAAATCATTATATTTCTAAACTAGCAACCTGCCCCGGCTTCGCCACGGTGCAATGTATTATACATAATAAAAACCTTCCTCTTGAATCACTCTATCTATTAAAAAAACCGCATCAAAATCCGTTGCGTAGTTTTAAAGATCTAAGCATACATAGGGACAGACAGCGGGAAGCGACTTTGTTTTATACTATGTAGTGTTTAGACGGATAGGCTTTTAAATATGATCTTTTGAATGTTCAAAAATGTGAATGCGACAGCACACATCTGACTACAGCGGTTACGCACTGCATCCGATCCGAATCCGTGAAAATACGTTCCGAAGTAGCCATAGAACTATTTGTATGGTAGCTTACGCACTACATCCGGCATCCGTCATCCGATTTCTATCCGTCATCCGTGAATTTCTAATTCGGAAGAAAAATTGACGGACCGTAGTAGCCATAGTACTGTTTGTATGAACGCTTTCGCATTACCTCGGATTCAAATCAGACGCCAAACGGATATGCCAAAGATGATCCCTGAATTGTTTGAATTTGAACCCTAAGCAACATCCAAATTCGGTCCGAGATTTTTACTCTAGATCGGTATTTTCACGAATTCGGATCGGATGCAGTGCGTAAAGCAATATCCGAATTCGGTCCGAGTTTTTATATCCATATTTTCACGGATTCGGATCGGATGCAGTGCGTAATCGCTCTTATATGGAATATATTTCTAGACTCTTCTTTTTACCTAAACACAAACACTATGTATTTAATGTATTTACCTATCACATTGTCCATTAACTACAAAACCTACTTAATTGAAAACGGTCCCTACACCGGGTTTAGGTGATGCCTTGATTTTAATAATAGATAACATTGACGGCTACGGTCTTCAGCTGATGGCTTTATACCAGATTAGTTAGTTTAGGACCTGGTTTAACATGCGGTTACGACAAAACTGAATAAATAAAGTTGATTATTTAGAATTATTATACTTTGTATGTACCTATATTGTACAGTGTGATATTAATCATTAGAACTTAGAACGGGATATTTACCATGTTTATTATTTGTTGTGAGTTTCCGATATTTCGGCACCGTTACAAGCGCCATGATCACGGATGAACTGAAGTAATTGCGGGTGGATGTTTATGAGCAGACAACACGATTCTGTTCCCGACACAGAACAGAATCGTGTTGTGAGTGACATAAGTGACAATGGTAGTGGCGTCGAACGCAAAAAACGAACAAGAAAGAGGGTAGACCGTTTCGTCTGCTCATAAACATCCACCCGCAATTACTTCAGTTCATCCGTGATCATGGCGCTTGTAACGGTGCCGAAATATCGGAAACTCACAACAAATAATAAACATGGTAAATATCCCGTTCTAAATTGTAATGATTGTGTTAGTGACCATGTCAGTTTAAAAACTTATAGTGTGATATTACCGTGAATTCGTACTCTTTGCACAAAAATCCTTTATTTTCATTGTAAAATTAATAACAACACCAACTGTGTACTGTCGAGAGCCGTCTGTCCAGGGTGTCATACGAATATGACAGTTGTTACGGGTAGCCAGAAGCCCGAAAGTCTGACAACCGGTCTAACCTTAGGATATCGACATTGCCCAGTAACTGAGTTGCGGAGGTCTGATGGCAGTCGCTCCGTGTAAAATACTGGTACTCAGCCGCATCTGGTTAGACTGAAAGCTGACCCCAACATATTTTTTTTTTCTTTTTAAAAAACGTTGCCCCACGCTAAGATTTCTCTTGTATCGTGGGTGCGTTTACAGACACAAATCTCACAAACAAACGCCCAGACCCGAAACAACCATTTGTAGGCCATACAAATTTTTGTTCCGTGTGGGAATCGAACCCACGACCCGTAGCGCAGCAGCCAATCGCTTAGCCACTGAACCAAACGTGTCGTCAATGTCAGTTGGAAAAAGTCTAGACAGAACATTCAAAGCAAGTGTATTTAAGGCGGATGTACACGACATCACTGACGCGGTCTTACGTAGGCGTTTCAAAGCAACGCGAATTGCGAAGCGACCCGATGCGGTGACACGCGAATTCAATGCGATGCGAAGCAGCGGCTTTGTTCTACGAGCTCGCGAACCGCCCGCCGCGCGCCACCGTCATTCAGTAGCACTGTACGGCACCGCATCCAGTTCGCGCGAAAATAGCAAGAAAACTGAACGCGTTCGCTTCGCTTCGCGCCACGCCTCCGCGCGCTTCTCCGCACTCCACGTGCGTTTGGTCACGTAGGCCACTTCAATAGGTATCGACTGTTTGCTGTTTTCGCGTCGCGCCATGCCGCTTCGCGTCGCTTCTAGATCGCTCACGTAGGATGACGAGTGATGCGTCATTCGCTTGTGGTCGAAATTCGATCATTATTTTGCCTACCTTAACATGAATATACACACATGTCTCTTTTGGGCACATCTACGGCACATTACCTTTATTTTAATAGTAAAATAATGTTGGAATTTCGATCACAAGCGAATGACGCAACACTTAGTGATATCGTTTACATCCGCCTTAAGATAATAATGTCCCACAATAGTTGGTCATTCTTCTCCTGTTGGGGTCAGATTCCAGTCTAACCAGATACGGCTAAATAATAGTATTTTACACGGAGCGACTGCCATCAGACCTCTACAACCCAGTAACTAGGCAAAGCCGATATCCTAAGATTAGACCGATTGTCAGACTTTCGGGCTTCTGACTACCCGTAACGACTGTCATAGGTATGATAACCGGAACTGACCATTTAACGTGCTCTCCGACACACAGAGAGGTCTGATGTGTAAAGAACGGTCACCCATCCACGGACTGACCGTGGCAAGCGTAGCTTAACCTTACAAATCATTATGATCCGCGCGGTTGTAAAGTAGCTACGTACTCCTTCGTGTACATCTGCCATGTATGTATATAAAAATGAATCCCTATTTCCCTTGGTCACGGCATCACGCGTGAGCGGCTGGACCGATTTAACAATTTTTTTTTGTTGTGTTCGTAATTGTCAGGAGAAGGTTCTTATGAAAGAAAATTTGGATAGTAAAAAAAACGAAATTATCTCAGTGTGTCCATATTCTTCATTTGTTTACCGCATGCATGAAGATGGTTTTAACTTTTTGTTACTATTTCGATTTTGTTTCTGAAGGTAGGTAGTAAGTAGAAAAATCGGCCAAGTACGAGTCCGACTCGCGCATGAAGGGTTCCGTACCGTAATCTATAAAAACGGCAAAAAAATCACGTTTGGTGTCTGGGAGCCCCCTTAAATATTTATTTTATTCTGTTTTTTAGTGCAACAGAAATACATCATCTGTAAAAATTATAACTGTCTAACTATCACGGTTCATGAGTGGTGACAGACGGACATACGGACAGCGGAGTCTTAGTAATAGGGTCCCGTTTTACCCTTTGGGTACGGAACTCTAAAAAGTGCATTGTAACTCATGCCGGGTATAGCTAGCAAGATACGAAAATATCCCATAATTTCAATCTAAGGGCTTGTACACAAAACTGCGATGCGACGTCGCATCGCAAAAATCTGCAAGCTACATAGAACCATACCACCATACTCGTATTTTGCTGCCATGCGGCGTCGTATCACATCGCATCGCAGTTTTGTGTACAAGCCCTAACAAAATCTGGTACTACGAGTATTAATTGACAAAATGACCAAACCAAAACACCACAAAATCTCAGTTATTTCAGCACCAATTACCGCAACGCCAACTAATGATTTTCATCTCATGTTTTATTTAAAACCTTATGCAACGGAGACAATTTTGTCCCGCTACGAATAAAACCAGCGTCTCGAAGTAACGTTGACTCGGGAAAGTCGGAAAACTCGGAAACTTTCAATTGAAACGTCACGATAACGAATAACAATAGTCTGTGATGCTGAGCCTCTGTTTGTTTGGGGATAGAGTTCTTGACAACTTTTTGTATCTATGTTATGTTAGTTTTATAGTATTGGATTATTTCCTTGTTGACTTTTGTAGAAGGTAAACATGATGTATTAGCTGTTTTTCAAGCTCCGTAAGTTATGCACAGATGAGGATGTATTTGAGATGATTTCCAAAACCAGCGTATTTGATTGACCTATCTAGTGCATTTTTAACCCCCGACGCAAAAAGAGAGGTGTTATAAGTTTGACCGCTATGTGTGTCTGTCTGTGGCACCATAGCTGTTAAACGGGTGAACCGATTTAGGTGCGGTTTTTTTATTTAAACGCTGGTTTTCTAGCGGTGGTTCTTAGACATGTTCTATCAAAATCGGTTCAGCTGTTTCAGGGTCATCAGCTGTTTTGTTATTTGCGTTGGGGGTTTTGAATTAAAATTTTAAATTTATGTTATCATATATATTGATATTATTGTGTTCCGTATTTTTATTTCGAAAAGAAGGTGTCTAAATAAGTTTATTTTTAAATTGGCCTCAATTTTCACCAAGCAGTTTTGGAAATTTGAGACTAGAGCGATCAATTTTTATTTTAGAGATTGAACCATTCATGAATAACCTTTTCGGTACCATTTTCGATCAATCCGTAAAACTTAGCTAGATGTAATCATTAGCTACAGCTAAATTACTTCATTGTCTGGAAAAGGTGGAAAAAATATTTTTAAATATTTTCCCCCTTATTACAAAAGATGGTTTAAACCAAGACTAAGGTAAACCCAGGTTTAAAATATACCCATCACTTTCTTATGTCATATAACAAAAAGAGACGGGGCTATTTTAAAACCTAGGTTTTTCTTAGACCATCTTTTGTAATAAGGGGGTTAGGGTTTTGTACCTTGAAAGAAGAAACGGAACCTTTATAATCATTTTTTTTCGTCCGTCACACAGGTTTCAAAATGTTTTATATGAAATTTGAAATTTAGAATAACGTTAGGTATTGCTGACGCGCAAATAGATAAAAAATGGTTAGAAAATAAATTAGATATATTTTGAGGGTTACGAAAAACCAAAGAAAAAAAAATCAAGAAAAGTCTAATTTGGTCTATCGGCTGCTCACTGTAGTATTTGATACGAAACCTCATTATGCGAGCTCGACTCATTCTTGGCCGGCTTATTGAATATACACACATCCAAAAAGTTTGCGATCACTTTGAAAAATTATGTAGCCTTTTTGAAGCCGAATTTTCTAATCGGGATTCAAAGCGATAATTATCATGATAAATATAGATTGATAGTTATCTAGATAAATATAAATCAGATTTCAGTTGGACTTTGAATTCGGAATCTTTACGTACATAATTATGCTAGTGATCGCAAACTTTTTTTGATGTGTGTCGGTAATATCCGTTGCATCCTCCCACAAAAATAACCAAAATAATGTGAGTTTACATTATGTCCAAACAACATCAAATTATCTCCTTTTTTTTTCCTTGCCTAATTCATCTCAAATAGGTTTAAGGATTCAGAAATAAATGGAAATGCGATAATAATGAGAGAAAATGAGATTGCTGTGTTAACATGAACAAGTAATATCATCCGAGTCGTCTTTATAAAGCTAGATCTTATGTCAGTCCCGTCAGAGGGTCATCAAGTGCCCTCAACGACTTTATAAAGCGAGAGTGAGGGAGTGAACTAGACGGCTTGGATGCTGTACTTTGACAGAAGTACGAAAGATAAATCCGGTCAAAATGTTTTTCGAGTTTAGTGAATAAAAAGATAAGAATTTCTATAAATATGTTGTGATAGTTGACTAGCGACCCGCCCAGGCGTTGCTCGGTTAAGTTTTAAGCCGGGTCCACTGCGCCGTGTTTTCGTGTTTGCAAACAGGATAACATTGTTTGCTAACCGAATAGGGGCGTGGCCTAACAGTTTTGTTAGCAATATTGGCGCTGCGGACCCGGCTTAACATTGTTTGCTAACCGAAAAGGGGCGTGGCCTAACAGTTTTGTTCGCAAAAACACAATAACATGTTAGAAAATTGGCGCTACGGACTCGGCTTTATAGCTTAGAACCTTCCGGAATAAATAACCTAAATACAACCTATAAAATACAATAAAACCGCATCAAAATCCATTGAGTAGTTTAGAAGAAGTCTTCAATTTACACTATTTAGAGATAAAATGTAGCCTTATTTATGATTAATTACGGTTTACTCGCGTGCATTTTTTGGGATTGCCCGACTAGTTCAACTCGCGACCTCGCCGTGTGATCAGTTCATGATTAAGGGCTCCGTTTGGGCCCGAAACTAGTGAGGCAATCCCGAAAAATGCACGTGAGTAAACCTTAATTAAATATGAATGGTTCTCACGAAAGTTATAATACAAAAATGTAACCTGACTAAAAATATCCATGGCCACCCTTCTGGTAGGATTGGTGATAGCAGATTAAACTAAGTGCTATCCTAGATCATCATGGCCGAGGTCCGAGCCTCACTAGGTGTCGCCCTTAGTGCTGTGTTGCTAGTAGTCGTGATGTTAGTGTAGTGTAAATAGTTAGCTTAGGTTAAATATTTTACTTCACCACCATTGGCTGGAGATACTTCAGATCACGCCAATAACTACCTGGTTACGTAAAAAGGGTCCGCAAGGAAGATATACAAATAGAAGAAATTAAAATTAAAAAAATGCTTTATGGGATTATGATGGGATTTTTATCTGTAAAAGTACCCACGATAAAGTAGAAGGCCTAAAGAGGGGTAACGTTTTAAAAAAAAGAGTTATTATGCTAAAGAACGAAGTAGGTTTTTATCAAACCCTATATTCGGGTTGGTGCTGATTTACCAGCATTAATCACAAAAAAAAACCACAACAACAGGTACCCTAGGCACATTAAATGACCAGCAAACATCACCCCTCTCATCTCAATCACAAGGAAGCACCAACGAGTGTGTGTGAGCTTCCTGACCACTTTATACACAAGCGAGTTCGACATCTCCACTCGGAACTGTCCCGAATGCTCCACATAATGATGGGGTGAATTTTCTTCACAAGTGTCTTTCGAGTGGTACAGACGCACACAGTAGTGATACCGTTCAAATTTAAAGTAAAAGTAGTGCCACATTCTATGCAGGAATATTATCCCAGTTTCTACTAAATTCTAAGCCACATTCGACCAACTTTAAATTCAAGTTTTGTCACTTATTCGACAAGTTCCGAAAGTGGGGAATTCCGCACTGCAGGTTGACCCCTAATTGCTACTAAACGTAAAACAAAGGTCAATCTAAAGTCAGTAACCAAGAACTTTTAAAAGAATATTAAGATTCTAAGTGTAGCGCCACACTATGCCAAAATTACGTGACCGAACTTTGGCGATTATGTTTTTTTATATTTAAAGTTTATTATTTGATTTAGTCGTGATTGACTTTTTTTTATAAATTTTTCTTTGGACTCCTCATGGATACCCTTCACCTTGGGAAGGCGAAGGGATTATGCCGGACTCTTACCGGCTAAAAAACCACGGTGTTCCTTCTCCTGACCCTTGCCCGGGGTCGCAGGATTCGCAGCTGCATGCACCGCAACCCCTGCAGGCCTCGGCCCGCCAGCCCCTGGCGGACCTCTCCTTCTGTGGGGCCTTGCCCAACATCCTCCTGAGAGGCGCGCACGGAACACATGCGCGCCGCCTTCTCGGGCCTGTTACTAGTCGGGCGACGGGTCCCCTAACCTGTCGCCCGCAGGCCACACGCTAGGGTGGCCGGAGATCAGTCGTGATTGACCCTAGTCGCACCTGATGGTAAGCGGAGACAGGGTCGAAGACACACGAATCCAAGCAACAGATATATAGAGGGATTCCCTTACACACCTCTGGCTCTCACATACACACGACGGAACACAGTAAACTGCTTGGCGTAGTTAGCAGGGTATTGGCAACTCGTAATGTAATGTCAGTATGGTGTGACCTAAGTACAAATGACTCCCATTCTTAACGTGGGCCCGAGGTATCCGAAAGATTTTAACCTTCGATTCCGATGCCTAATTGAAGAAGAAAAGCCACGACATAGTTTGTTGAATAAAGCTTAATTTTCGAAATATTCATTATTTACGGAAATTCTAAATATCTATGGTAACAAGTCCTATGAACGCGGCATTGCGACTTTTGTCAGACCATACCCCACTCGCCGTATGTCTTATTTGTCGGGGAGGGTTGTGAAGTGAGAAGTTTGTTATCCACTCACACGATCATTTATAAATGTTGCCAGTTCAACATACGGTATTGTTTACACGGAAGTAATAAAGTTAATTGATTTGATAAGAACCGATAAACAAAAAAAAAGACTGGTTTGGACTTTCGTTGATATAACATTTGACTCATAATACCATCAGAAAGGCGTGGTAAAAATCTTTCGGGTACTTCGTGGTTAGGGTGTATAGTTGCTAATAACTACATCAAACGTATTTTTTTCGACTCTACCGTTCTCAATATATTTCCAGACAACAGAAAACAATTTTCAATCGAAAATCTATCCAAGATTCCCCGTCAAAACATTACTACAACAAACACCGTTAACACCTAATGGTTATCGGGGGAAAATATTAAGAGAAGGGGGCGCCAGCTTCCAAGTTTATTGACCGTCTAGCTTGTAGTTACAGAGATCGCGGGCACCTAATCAAGGCCCAGGTAATTCTAGCGGCCGGAGAGAGCAGCTGATTGGTTATCGATCCGCTGCATCCTTGCCTTGGCTAAAGATAGTTTCTGTTATTGATGGACGCCTGGTAGGAGACTTGTAATCTTAGGGCTGTATAGTTGAGATATAAGTCGGTTTGGCTGCTTAAGAGTGATGTTCGGTAGCTACTGGTAATGTCTGTTAAGTTTTAATGGAATCTTGAGTTTTGAGCCAGGATTAGGCTACTTTTCTACCAGATATGTGCTACAGATGTGTTGCAAACAAGCCAATATGACAGCCTTTTTAGGGTTTCGTACATAAAGGGTAAAACTGGACCCTAATGACTCCGCTGTCCGTCCGTCCGTACGTCTGTCACCAGGCTGTTCTCATGAACCGAGTTAGACAGTTGAAATTTTCACAGATGATGTATTTCTGTTGCCGCTATAACAACAAATACTAAAAAACAGAATAAATATTTAAGGGGCTCCCATACAACAAACAAGTTTTTTTTGCCGTTTCTATAGATAATGGTACGGAACCCTTCATGCGCGAGTCCGACTCGCACTTGGCCTGTTTTTTACTAACCTTGACACATGTTTGAAAATCAATCGATCCTATTGGTGGATTTGACACATCCGTAGCACACAACGCTGGTGGAAAAGCAGCCTTAGTTAGACTAGACACTATGTTTCCAAGTCTATTTGCATATTGCTCAAAATTGATTGAACCGGTAACACCCCGCCGTCGTCCTAGGACGACACCTGCCATTGTTTATCTATTGTGTCTATAATTACAGTACTTAAGTATCGGTTCATTGATACGTAGAGACGAAGAAGATAAACTCTTAAATGCTAGACCAAAATCAAGTATTGGAAGAGACATAAGTAGTGTGATGATGGTGAAGCCGATCCAAACAAAATCTTTATACTTACCTAGAAAAAATCAAGACCCAGGGAATCACAGTAGCTGGAAAAAAGAATAAATAAAAAAGATTGTGATTGCACCCTTGCCTCGGATATTTTTTTAGCTGTTTTTTCTTCTGATTTTGTTAATGATGAATTGTCGGGTAACTTATCTATAATGTATTTTTAAGATTTCCATACATTATGTATCTCTATCTAAAAGTTCGTTAGTGTAATGTTTATTAAGGATTTGTCACACAGGATGCGTTCTGCGTCCTACGGTCCGGTCAAATCGAACGCAGCCCGCATCCTATGTGAACATCATTTGCGGTTTATATATTTTATGTAATTACGATCTGACTATGCGAGCACAAGCAAAGAACGTAGGGAACGCACCGGTCAGGCGGTCGGGGTGAGAAGGTAGCGGACGGGCTGCCCGGTTGCGGGCAGGCGGGCAGCGGGCGGCGGGCGACACGCAATCAAATATAAAAGGATCGCTGTTTGCCCTGCCCGTCAGATCTCTGACCGTGCCCGGATCGCTGACCGGTTGCCCGACCATGAAGTTCACATAGGCTACGTTCGATTTGACCGGACCGGAGGACGCAGAACGCATCCAGTGTGACAAGTCCTTTAACGTCAGCTTATTACATTTTTCAAAGTAAATAATAACACGTGTCGCCGATAAGGTTGATAATATTAGCACATAGATCAAATGGCTATTTATACAAAATACTGTTGAAGCAGGCTTTCTGATTAATAGGCCAGCGAACAATGATCTTACGCATGAAGGTAACCCACATTCAAGCGGAGTATTAATATGCGACATAAGTTATAAGCGGTCGCGGGTACATCACATCACATTATACAATGTTAGTCGGAAAGGGGGTACTAATCTGCGGGCCACTTTAGAGTATCACTGATGACGGTTATAAAGCAAGTGTTAAAATTTCATAAATTGATACTTTTTATTTCCATGCAAAATTATTTTTACTTTAGTTTTTTTTAATCCTTCAACCCAGATTTAGTGACATATTAAGAAAATGAAGCTTTTAATCTGTAGCCCCAAATATGACCTAAATTGTGAACACTGCTGATCATAACTGAGATTTTAGTTTATTTCTTATGAAATCTTTCAACAGCTACAACATCAGGTTTTTAGGGCATCTAGCCCCATTCATTGTCTTTAGTATGTACACTACATAAAACTGTACAGCTTTTTTCAAATTGATGCTGATTAATGTGATACATCCTTAAATCGCTTATAACTTGACCCTCATATCAACAACATAGCAACATCATAATAGAGCGCAGGGCAGATGTGTCACACTGGCCGCACGTTTACACACGGTCGAGCCGTTCATCAGTAACCGTACCATCAGTTCCTTTATCCATCAAATAACTCAGATCTTCATAGCCCACTGCTGGACATAGGCTTTTTCGAAGCAGGAGAGTCCTAATTACAGCCGTGCAACGCTGAGCAAGAGACCGTTAAACCTGACTCTCCATATCGGAAATATACATGTAGGATGTTAGTTCGGAACGCATCATAATTTAAATAAAAGTTATTGTGCATGAATGCAGCGATGAGTGAAAGAGAGTATGTGTGAGAGCGAGAAGAAGGAGTGTGGCGAGCTAACAAAATACGATTAAGACGAGTCGAAGATGTTTTAAAATATTAAAAGAAGTTTCGAAGACGAAAAGGTATTTTATTTCGGTCATCCACGCCACCACCCTACATACATAACGTAACATCATAATATCACGCCTATATTCCCCAAAGGGTCAGGCAGAGGTGTAAAGTACACCCTCATTTCGCCGTTATGTTTAAATACCATGTAATATGCGGCGAGTCTAATGCCGTAAATCGGGCACTCATCTAGACTCCGAGCTGCTACTGGAGGTCGAACCCAGGACATCACGCTCGGTCGTCGCGCTTGCGGCCAGATGTTTTTATAGAATCCATTAGTCAATTTTTAAAACTATGACAGATTGTGATTAAGAGTTGCTTCCACGAGGACTCGCTAAATACAATCGGCGCTAACTGCATTTGAAATTTAATTGTATTTCTTTCAATTGTTGTTTAAAGTTGATAAACAGAATGAATGCAAGCTGGGGCCTAATTCTCCTAAAATAAATTGTTGCCAAACGCAATCGAACCACAACCGTCAGTCAGTTTTTGTTTTCGAAAACTTTCAAAATGATCGATTTTGTTTTTTGTTTCAAACAATTCGAAAGCTTTTGAAATTGAGAACTGTCTGAATGAACGATTCGGCCTTGGTTCGGTTGTAATTTATCAAGATTTATTTTAGGAGAATTAGGCCCCTGGCCTTACTTTGCTTTTTTTAAACACCTATCGACATAATAATTCATTTTAAATCATCTATCTAACTAACTAGCAACCCATATTTTATAAACATTTTAAAAGTAACCACGTAAAAAAAAATCACTCGGTTCAACGTTAACGGTTAAAATCTTCACTCAGTGTCTGTCTACTTTATGTTTAGAGAAGGCTACAACTACGTGCTACGGCGTAGCCCTAATGGCGCCCGTCAGCTACGCGGCTACAAGTAGCTACGTACAGTAAAACTTTTATAACACCTAGAAATGGTTTCAGTATTTTATAAAGGCCCATTTAGATGGAGAGAGTTTCTCGACTCGAAGATACGATTATCGAAAGAACATTTAAAAAGTTTCTTCGTGTAAACATTCACGATTATCGCCCTTCCCCTTGGGCGACAATTGCCTCGCAATAGAATATATCTGTCTCCGTGTAAACAGAACTAAATCACTGAAGTCTGAACTCGAATGGCAAAACTCGCACTCAAAAACGGTTCAAACCGATTTGTACGATACTCGTATGAACTTGAAAAAATGTCATACGAGATCGTGTTTATACAAGTCGAGAACTCGTAAGCAAGAATCTTCTTACTATAATTTTCGCTGTGTAAACAGTCACAGTAATTTATCGCCTAGCGAAAAATTACTTGCGAATCTCGTATAACATAATCATAGGCGAGAATTTAGTTCTTGCCTGTATGTAAACATTATGATACAATAATCTTATGGCGATTATTGCTTGCGATAGTAGCATACGATTTCTCGCCAAGAAACGTTCGAGAAACTCTCTCCATCTAAATGGGCCTTAAGTCACATTATTATGTGAGCCTGAGTTTTTATGTTTTGCTAACGATGTTACGACTGTAAATTGCATTACGACTTGTGTGAAATCTATGTCAGAGGCTTATTTAAGGCCCATTTAGATGGAGAGAGTTTCTCGACTCGAAGATACGAATATCGAAAGAACATTTAAAAAGTTTCTTCGTGTAAACATTCACGATTATCGCCCTTCCCCTTGGGCGACAATTGCCTCGCAATAGAATATATCTGTCTCCGTGTAAACAGAACTTAATCACTGAAGTCTGAACTCGAATGGCAAAACTCGCACTCAAAAACGGTTCAAACCGATTTGTACGATACTCGTATGAACTTGAAAAAATGTCATACGAGATCGTGTTTATACAAGTCGAGAACTCGTAAGCAAGAATCTTCTTACTATAATTTTCGCTGTGTAAACAGTCACAGTAATTTATCGCCTAGCGAAAAATTACTTGCGAATCTCGTATGACATAATCATAGGCGAGAATTTAGTTCTTGCCTGTATGTAAACATTATGATACAATAATCTTATGGCGATTATTGCTTGCGATAGTAGCATACGATTTCTCGCCAAGAAACGTTCGAGAAACTCTCTCCATCTAAATGGGCCTTTAGTCATAAACAGCCGTGTTATGACTATTCAACATTCAGTTTCCCGTAAATTTTGTACGTAAATTCGCGTTGTAAATAATTGAATAAAGTAACCTGATAGTGTAGTTATGTACTAGCGCTACGTCCTTCTTCATCATAGTTGGCCCACTACTGCCCCACTGCTGGACACGAGCTCCGTCTAAGAATGAGAATATTTTACGCCTTACAGCGGTTATGCACTGCATCCGATCCGAATCCGTGAAAATACGTTCCGAAGTAGCCATAGAACTATTTGTATGGTAGTTTACGCACTACATCCGGCATCCGTCATCCGATTTCTATCCGTCATCCGTGAGTTTCTAATTCGGAAGAACAATTGACGGACCGAAGTAGCCGTAGTACTATTTGTATGGTAGTTTACGCATTACATCCGTCATCCGATTTCTATCCGTCATCCGTGAGTTTCTAAAGGCCCATTTAGATGGAGAGAGTTTCTCGACTCGAAGATACGATTATCGAAAGAACATTTAAAAAGTTTCTTCGTGTAAACATTCACGATTATCGCCCTTCCCCTTGGGCGACAATTGCCTCGCAATAGAATATATCTGTCTCCGTGTAAACAGAACTTAATCACTGAACTCGAAGGCAAAACTCGCACTCAAAAACGGTTCAAACCGATTTGTACGATACTCGTATGAACTTGAAAAAATGTCATACGAGATCGTGTTTATACAAGTCGAGAACTCGTAAGCAAGAATCTTCTTACTATAATTTTCGCTGTGTAAACAGTCACAGTAATTTATCGCCTAGCGAAAAATTACTTGCGAATCTCGTATGACATAATCGTAGGCGAGAATTTAGTTCTTGCCTGTATGTAAACATTATGATACAATAATCTTATGGCGATTATTGCTTGCGATAGTAGCATACGATTTCTCGCCAAGAAACGTTCGAGAAACTCTCTCCATCTAAATGGGCCTTAATTCGGAAGAACAATTGCCCCTGAATTGTTTGAATTTGGATCAGAGATCGGATAAGTGCGTAAGCGATATCCGAATTCGGTCCGAGATTTTTACTCTAGATCGGTATTTTCACGGATTCGGATCGGATGCAGTGCATAAAGCAATATCCAAATTCGGTCCGAGTTTTTTATATCCGTATTTTCACGGATTCGGATCAGATGCAGTGCGTAATCGCTCTTAGTCCACTACGCTGGCCTAATGCGACTTAACGGACAAAACACACCATCGAGAACATTTTTTTAAGCCTTTTTAATTGTGTATGTCTAATACCGGTTTCCCACGGTGCGTGAAAGTGCGCACCGCGACGCACGTGCTCGCACCGGCGCACCATGGGAAGAGACTCGTCGGTGGTAACGCGGACGCGTGCGGAGCGGTGCACCGTATCCACATCACGCACCCTCATAATGTAGCTTCCCACGGTGCGTGATTTTACGGATGATACCACGCACAGCCGGTGCGCGCTACCATGCACCGTTGGAAGCCAGCTTAATACATTTCCAGTATGTGCTGATTTCACGTCGTATCGGCTTCATCATTCAGCCAAAAGACGTCCACTGCTGGACATAGGCCTTCCCCAAGCCATGTTGGGTTTGCCATAATCGCCACGCTTGGCAGGCGGGTTGGCGATCGCAGTTTCAGATTCGCAGATCGCAGATTGTTAAAGTACTCAGAGGACGCTGCTGGCCATCCTCTAGTGAATCCCTCAGTCGCCTTTTATGACACCGATGGTATGAGATGGGGTAGTGCTATTATTTACGGCCGACACCACACGGCACCGTGTATAGGCTTACTATACAGTAAAAGGTCATCTAAACTGGAAGATTAGCCATGTGTACCTGTCATATTATTCTCCAATGACTGTATTGGGTAACCTATATTAACGAAATTGATGCTTATCTAGTCATGGTTTAAGGGGTTCGAACATTTTTCTATGGAAGTTGGCATAGGCCCCTGCCACCATTTTCATTTTTTTTTCAAGTTGCGGCGCACTTTGAAACTAACATATATGAGTAGAAGACACTCAAATAAACAAAAAATATTCAGAGATATAGTGCCCTAAAGTGTCACGTTCCCGAGATATTTGGACTCAAAGATTTTTTTTCAAGATTATCTCGATACAATATCTCGGTAACGTGACACTTTAGGGCAACATATCTCTGAATATTTTTTATTTGTTTGAGTGTCTTCTACCCATATTTACCAGTTACAAAGTGCGCTGCAATAAAAAAACTTAAGTCAAAATATCTCGGCAACGTGACACTTTAGGGCACCATATCTCTGAATATTTTTTGTTTGTTTGAGTATTCTCTATCCATATTTACCAGTCACAAAGTGCGCTGCAATCTTGAAAAAAAATCTTGAAGTCCAAATATCTCGGCAACGTGACACTTTAGGGCACCATATCCCCGATATTTTTTAACAACTTGGAAAAAAAATCAAAATGGCAGCGGAGGGGCTATGCCACAAAGGTTCTATCCCCTTTATATCTCATCTTTCCACAATTTATGACTGCCTCATCGGTCTAATGGTCGCAAGCGCCACTGTTGAGCGTGAGGTCCTGGGTTCGACGCTCGGGTAGGGCAAGCCGTTATTGGGGTTTTCCATATGGAATTTTTAGTAGCAGCCCGGAGTCTGGTTTTCTGCCCGGTTCATAGGAATAGGCTCGCCCCCTATTACATGGGACTTCAGCATAGCGAAATGAGGGTGTATACACTTCTGCCCAACCCTTTGGTGACTGGGGTGAGATTTTGTTATGTTTATATCTCACCTATTTTCATGATATTTTTGTTGAGTTTAATTAATTTATTGATCAAAGCAGCACATAAAAATTATAAACATCGCTCATACTTAATACCATAAAAATCCACAGCCGAGTGTAGCCTACTGTGAACTATGACTGCAACTAAACCACAGTCGACAATAACAGACAAAACTGTTTACAACAACAATTGAATAAATAAACATTGCATTCAACGTCCGAGAACCGAACCAACGTCTTCAAAGGTCGAAGCACATAATACATTTGTTACACACGAATCATATTCCCGACAATATCATTTTGTGAGTCGGCGTAGCATGAAATACGCCCTGAGTGACTCGGCACAAGACGCCGACACTAAAAACGATACGCTTGCGCTGTACGGAAAGCTATAATATATTTTCAAATGCTTTAAAAAGCGTTGGAAGTTTTTATGAAATGGAAAAGGATCGTTTAGCAAATTTTCGGCCAACTTAAATTGTCCGTATATTAAAATCACAATAATTGTCATTTGTTATTAGTCGTATGAAATGGGTATAAATACGGCAACTTACGTAGTGTCTTTACTTGCTAAACAATTCGTTTTCCTGACCGAACATTTGAGAGTAAAAACAAGCAATCAGCTAGTTTGACAGGCCACACATTTGACAATAATGCATTTGTTTTCATTTATCTGTAAAGCCGCTTATTCAACGATACACATGTAGCCAGTGATGGCAGGCGACATCGCCAGACATCTGTTTCCACGACATTTTTGCGTTAGGTTATTGTTATGATTATGACTTGTCGCCAGATAAATCATGCGATGACGGGTTACGCAGCCGGTAATCGCTGGGCGACACATGTCGCGGGACATGTTTGACCCCATAATGATTACGCGGTTTTAGCGTTTATTCTCTGGTGGGGTTAAAGCATGTTAGTAAAAAAAGGGGTTCCGCACCTTAAAAGAAAAAACGGATAAAGATCACTTTCGTCTGTCCTTCTATCACAGAGGTATTCTCAAAATCTATACAAGGTAGGAATTTGAAATTTGGCTTAATATTAGGCTAGGTACGTCAGTCAATCTGACTACCATAATCCTGACATTCTACGAGATTGCAGAGACAATTGATTGCTATTCGTTCATTGCAGCTGCAGTTACCTTTTGTTGTATGGCCTGCAGCTAAAAACAAAATATGGCGATCAACTGTATCTCGAGCAACTTAGTGGCCCATCAACGTAAGAGGGTTTGTGCATTTTCTGCCTCACCGAAACAACAGACATAGCTTAAATATCCTAGCTCTACCTACGCCACAAGCACCACCAACTCGTCCTTTCGGAAACGAACCTCTCTCGTTGTAATATTTCATCCCCCTGCACCCCCTCAAATCATGAAACTTCTTTTACAGTGATTTGATGATATTGCACTTTGACGAACGCCCGGTACGAGGGATACACGACAAAAAAAAAAGAAAAACAAGATGGATGACTCTGTGTGAATGAATGGAGGCAGATTGGAGGGTCCTTGAGATCTTACAAACATATGCTGTAGGGCTTTTGATATTTTTTTTCACTCAATACCTTTCATGTTGATTAAAATGTTATTGTCGATGGATTCGTTGTAATATTTTTGCGATGGATATTTTTCTGTAGTGCATCAATTGTGAGTGTTATTGATGTCAAAATATTAATCATAAATATTATTTTTGACAGAAAACAAAGCGTTGGAGAACAAAGGGGTATTTTAATGGAATGTAATTTGAAAATAAGCGTTAAAATAAATGTGATCGTTCACAAGTTTTGCATTTTAATAGACTTATTTATAATATCCACCCTTTAGAGGGGAATAAACCATTTTAAGTTATTGTTTGTAATATTCTTTTATATTGAGAACTCAGTTTACAGTAGCTATTTTCGGAAATATTCGATAAGGGGGCCATTTCCACTAAAAACATTGATGCTAAATCACAAATGAACTGCAACCGTTCAGTCAGATCTCGTTTACGAAAAGCTGTCAAAATGTTTGGTTTTGTTTTCATTGTCAAACATTTTAATAGTACAGCTGATTTATCTGATTCTGAATGTTCGGTTTAGTTTGCGATTTGTAAAAATTATTTTTGTGGAATTGGCCCTTAGCTAAAGACTTTTATATTTAAAACATCAGTATTGGTTCTATTTGCCTGCGAGATATTTTCTTGTGTCTGGTTACTAATTGAGAATTTAAAATTAAACTTACTTAATCGCGAGGTTGAAACACCGACAATAATATGTATTATGTAGCGTACAAATCTAGGCAACGAAGGCCAACTATTTTTCTTGAATTTGACCAGACTTTATATACAATGAATCTGATTTCATTCGGTTTTTAGTGGTATTGAGCCCCGTAAAGGTCATGGCACATAGCACAACCGCAACTGCACAGCTGCAGCATGGCGTCGCCTCGAATTTAGGCTACGGCTAGCCGCCAGCGCGCTAACTTAGCGTCGTCTGCGAGTTGCAAGCTCGCAGTCCGCGCGCCGGCCGCAAGGTGCAAGCTTGCTGTCACCGCGAACATAGTACATATATGGCATTTGTGAAAGGAGCGCGGGCGACCGACGGCACAGCGACGTTGTTTCGCTGGCGACTCGGAGTCGGCGCGCAGTAAGCACGCGGTCCGCTCGCTCACAGCGCGCGGGCTCCGAGTTGAGTTGTATGATAGCGGCAAGCGTGCTGACTGCTCGCCGTTGGCTTTTACATATTGAAATTATGAAATATATTATAGAACACACGATTTAATACTCTAATTTGTATGATAAGTTAATTGCTGGGTTGGATCGGTTCCGTTGCGGTGCCGGTATAGTGTGCAATGACTTTTAATCGGCGTTCGTTGGCTAAGTGTACGCTACATAACTCTAGCAAATAACCTAAAAGAGGTACAAGCAACAATCTTACGGCTGCATAGTTGCTAAATCGCGC
The DNA here is from genome assembly GCA_905220435.1 of Amphipyra tragopoginis. Classification (NCBI taxonomy): domain Eukaryota; kingdom Metazoa; phylum Arthropoda; class Insecta; order Lepidoptera; family Noctuidae; genus Amphipyra; species Amphipyra tragopoginis. The sequence goes on along the minus strand of HG991995.1, from coordinate 24,184,727 downwards.
GACTAGGTTGCAAAACCGAAACTAGCAACCATATTTAAGTAGTTGTATAAGTTTACTTGTACTAAACATCCCTCCTTATTTTAATATGCAAAATTGTAGACGTTATTTAAAGTTTCTTAATATGTTGTCTATGTAAATAGTATTACGCACTTACCTGTCAGTTCCACCGGCCATTGCCTTGTAGTCTTGTATATCCATGTCGCCCATGTACTGAGAAAAATCTGCAAACAAAATAAATAGGTTAAATTGATGACTATACAAGCGAAAGCGGTTATGAAAAGGGGTTATATAAAGTGGAAGTATTCAAGTGAGACTATGAGGAATTTGTGTAGTAATATGGGACTGATTTCAGGAATTACAGGAAGTGTGGTGGGAGAGGAAAGACGAGAGGAGAGGGAGAGATTTTATTTATATAGTACAAGGTTGGTGGGAAAGGGAGTACTAATCCGAAAGAGGGCTAAATTCCGCCTAAACCGTCCTGTCGACGTTAACACTTGCTGATGACTGGATTCCATGTGACGGCATCTATCTCACCACATGCGAACTATCCTACATCGCGCAATCAAGATTTAACACGCAGATAGTACATATAAAACCTCCCAACATCAACCGTTGGGCAGTAGCCCGCCAGGCACAAGACTCCGCCTGGTTGGAGGATTCTCCCTTTGGTTGGAAGAACACCACACCAAGTTTCTCCACATTCCATGATGATGATAAAAAGGTATTTTTTTTGCGAGTAGATCCGAATCTATATTTTAATAATAGAAGCAAGTAAGTAAAAAAAATGATTTTGCTTGGATAATTTATTTACACAGTGGCAGCACTCCCAGCCGATGACGTAGCCTTGGGCCAATCACGTGACCTAGCTTTCACGAGAAGAGACCTGGTGAAACATATTACTACACCATGTATTTATCAACCACCTTCACAAGTACATAAACTCGTTCAAATACATTACAAAAACAAAACAAACGCACACCCATCACCATATAAATCAAAGCGAAATCTACGAGACGAATGCCGAATTATTAATAACGCAAACGATTTTCGACATCAATTGGCGGCTCTCGGCGAAATTCGTCGCGATTTTGTATTCGGACCACGTGACCCCTCCCTTTGGCGCGGCGGCGGTGGGGGGAGGACGACAAATCACGCACACACTGTGGCCAGGCCACTAAATGAATATTGACATCGCACTGGCTAACGGGTTGAATTGATAATCGCGTGGTGATGATAGAGTATTTTGTCGGTGTGAACTTGATTTGTGGTCTATGATTTTAGAACGCTATACTATTCTTGAAAATGGTTTTTGAGATTAGCAGAGGCTCAAAATGTAGTTAATTGCTGTGATATTATAACTGTAAAAGTTTATTTGCGGGAATCCGCTGGATGCGAGAAGCACAAGAACGGCCGATGTAGCGATGCTTGGGGGCGGCCTATGTCAAGCAGTGGACGTATTTCGGCTGAATTTACATGATGACGATGAAATGTCTGTGAAAATTGTTTATAAAAGTAATATTTAGACACAGCAACAATTTAATTAATGTAGTCTCATTGTATTACATATTTTAAATTATGTTGATTAGGTTGATTATAATTTAGCAAGTGGTGTGCACTCCTGTAAGTGACAAGTTCACTATAACCCAAAAAAACCTCTGTAACGATTAATGTGTTAGTGAATAAATTGTTGGAGGGCCCTAATAAATAAATACAGATGTATGGATGAATGGTATGGACGACTATGTCATGGATTAACATTCATAGGATATTTTTTATCCTATGAGTACACGAAGTAGTTTCCCAAGAATGCGAGTGAAACCGCAGGCAACAGCTAGTTGTACAAAACTTCGTTTTTTTTTTAGTATACCTAGATTTTAATTTAAGGAAATTACGTTTGGCTAATAATAATAAATAATGCCCTACAAAATAAAACTGGGCATTTTTAATTAATTTCATTACGAACCTAATAATTTTCAATTCAATCCAAACTATTCTTTACCATGAAGTAAGAAACCTTACATTAGCCGGTAATGTTTTTTCGTAAGATTTGTGAGTCGCTTGGGGGAAATTACTCATTTTAGTAATTCGTAGGCAGTAAGCTAGGAAACCGAATTGCCTTGAGTATTCTCGTATTTTATTGCTAAGGGACTAGAAAAAGGTAATGTAAGAAGTGTTTTTTTACATTCCTTTTAGGAACTGAAACTAGAGCATTTTTTTAACAATATGTAATATGTGCATGTACTTCAATTGGTTGGCACCCTTGTATAGGGTGCAAACGAATTAAAGTAAGTAATATTCACGTTGAGTATGTACGGCTTTACTCATATGCATTTTATCAGGAATGCCCAACTAGTTTTGCCTAGTAGCGAGGTCCTCGCCGCGTGAAAAGTTCACGATTAAGGGCTCCGATTAAAGCTGAAACTATTTGAGCATTCCTGATAAAATGCATTTGATTACAGAAATACATATTCCTAAATAATATGGCTATTGTCAATTCATGAAATCTGCAGAAAATAAATAATTAACTGCGATAAAAAAATGGTTCCAGTTGTAAGTAAGATTGTCAGATTGTCTTTTTAAATCCCTAAAGTTATTTATACTACGATATTTTTCCTAAAGTATACTGCCACCCTGAACTTATTAAGTACGGAATTTCGTTCACTTTTATGAAAATGTATGAAAACGAGTGACATAAATAATCGGTACCGAATTTATGACAGACTAGCGACCCGCACCGGCTTTGCACGTGCACGTTTTATAGATTAAACCTTAAACCTACCTCTTGAATCACTCTATCTGTTAAAAAAACCGCATCGAAATCCGTTGCGTAGTTTTAAAGATCTAAACATACATAGGGACAGACAAACAGCGGGAAGCGACTTTGTTTTATATACTATGTAGTGCTATACCGACAAACTTTGGTAAAGATTTCAATCAGATAAAAAATGTTAAGTCTTACACATCGAAAAAAGTTTTCCTCTTCACAATAATTTAAGTAGGTATGTAAATATCGGAAAAAAAACTCCATCTACCCTCACCTGTCCAATTTCAAATCCGAAACGCTACGCAACAATGGCAACCGCTCACCACTCTAAAATTGAAACAAATTGCGTCATTCATCTTATATATTTTTTCATAATTTCCAAGTAAATAATTTTGTCCATTCCTCAGAGATAATGGAGGGGGAGCGAAGATGGTGGGGCGGGGGGGTTAATGAATGGCACAGATTTTGCATAATTAAAAAGGGGTGCTCCAGATGATTGCTTATTTCTATGACTAATGGTACCGTTGACGGGCGACGGTTTTGACTCTGTATCGTTATATTGTCTACGTCTTTAAGAATTTTGAGGGAGGCGTGAAATACTTTTGATAAATGCCTAATGGAAGGACAAAAGTGAAAGGGTTCGTAAAAAGATAAGATTCTTTTACGTTCTTTGAATATTTTCAAGGAAGCAGTGATAGCCAAATTCAAGGAAGCAGATAGGTTGGCTTCCACGCAGGAGGGTCCAAGTTCGAAACCGGGCAGCACCTCTGAATTCTCAAATTCATGTCCAAATCAGAATTTGATAATCACTTGCGTTAATGGTTTCTTAGTTCGAAACCCCACACGTGGTCCCCGGGTGGTGCCAATCAGGTGACAACCTTTCGCTTGGTGGTAGGATCTTTACGGTCCGCCTGGCTAGCTACCACCCTCACATTAAAGTCCGGCGCCAAGCAGTTTACTGTGTTCCGTCGTGTGCATGTGAGAGCCAGAGGGGTGTAGGGGAATCCCTCTCTATCTCTGTTACTTGGTTTTGTGTGCTTCATCTTAGACCCTGTCTGCGCTTACCACCAGGTGCGACGAGGGTCAAAATCCGACCAAGTCAAGGAATAAAAAAAAAACAACGGTGGAGCGAAACATCGTGAGGAAATCTGCACACCTGAGAGAGCTCCAGAAAGTTCTCGATGGTGTGTGTAGTTCGTAAACCCGTTCCAGGGGCCTAATTCTCCTAAAATAAATCTTGATAAATCACAACCGAACCAATGCCGAACTGTTCATTCAGACAGGGGCCTAATTCTCCTAAAATAAATTGTTGCCAAACGCAATCGAACCACAACCGTCAGTCAGTTTTTGTTTTCGAAAACTTTCAAAATGATTGATTTTGTTTTTTGTGTCAAACAATTCGACAGCTTTTGAAATTGAGAACTGTCTGAATGAACGGTTCGGCCTTGGTTCGGTTGTGATTTATCAAGATTTATTTTAGGAGAATTAGGCCCCAGTTCTCAATTTCAAAATCTGTCAAATTGTTTGACACAAAAAACAAAATCAATGATTTTGAAAGTTTTCGAAAATAAAAGCTGACTGACGGTTGTGGTTCGATTGCGTTCGGCAACAATTTATTTTAGGAGAATGAGGCCCTAGGCCAGCGTGGTGGACTAAGGCTGTTAACGCCCAGCACTACGGGTGCGGGGCGCGTCGCCATGCTCCCTACTCCCCGAACACAGCGACTATAAAAGCGCGTGCGCCGCGGTTAGAGACGACCATATTGTATTATATTCGTAGAATTATCGCATTTAAAGGAAATTGTAAAAAGTCAAAATAAAAGTATATTATCCACAAGCGTATCGAGACTTCTAATTTCAGCTCCTATCTACACAGACCTAACACACACAACAGTCTAAGCCTAGACATTTTTTGGTGCTGTGACCAGGATATTGGATGTCAAGGAACAGTAAATATATCAATTTGAAGGAAGAGGATATAAGGGAATTGAAGGACACAGGAAAAGAGAGTAGTCAAGGAATAACAGACTGAACGCCTAGAGAATTGGTGAGCCCGTTCCATTTTTTTCCTACTTACCCACTTCTTAGTCCAGTGCAGATTACTTGGTAAATTATTAGTAAAGTTTCTAATATCCTGTTGTAATTAACGAAACCTGGTAATATTTATTCACAATATAACACAACGTAGGATTTGGCGTATTAGTCACCATGTCTCTAACCTCTAGAAAAATTGCAGACCCAATAAAAAAGAGAAGTTATATCAAGGGTAGATTAACAATTTTTAAAGGTTATTTAGAGGATATTAAAGCTGTAGAAAAATTGTCGGACCAGCAAATTTCTGAGTTAAGGTTAAGGTTATCCAAATTAGAAGCATGTTTCTCCACTTTCGATGACTTGCAATCTGAAATTGAAATTGAATCGGAAGATTCCGATGAACAAATGAAGATTCGTTCCGAGATCGAGGGTCAGTTTTATTCATTAATATCTCAAGGTCATTGTATTTTGGACAAATTAGAGGAATATAACATTAAAAGGAAAAGTCTGGCCCATCAAACGATTAAACAATCCGATAGTTTCGAAAGTGCGACTGCATTTACTAATTCAATAAAATTACCCACTATCAAATTACCAACCTTCGATGGGAATTATAGTCAATGGTTAGAGTACAGAGACACATACGAGGCATTAATCCATAATAATGATTCGATTGAGACAATAAATAAGTTCCATTATTTACGATCGTCATTAGAGGGTAGCTCCGCTTTGGTCATTAAATCATTATCATTTTGTTCTGATAACTATCGTTTAGCGTGGGACTTATTATGTCAAAGATATAATAATAAACGCCTTCTTATAAGCAATCATATGAAATCATTATTTAATATGGAGTGTATAACTAAAGAGTCTGAAAAATCTTTGCGGTTTATGATTGATAATGTAACTAAGAATTTAAGAGGTTTAAAAACGTTAGACCAGCCGGTAGAACATTGGGATACTATGATTATCCATTTAGCAGTAAATAAACTTGATAATGTAACGAGTAGAAAGTGGGAGGAACATAAAAGTTCTTTAGAAGATGTTCATACCCTCGATCATTTTTTAAAGTTTTTACGCGATCGAGCGGATGTATTAGAAACGGCGAGGCCTAGTAAATCCTATGGTAATTGTAGAAGTGAGAAGGCAGCTAGTTTTGTTGCGTCCGCTCAAGTTGGTTATAATCATAGTTCAAATTGTGTCGTTTGTAAGCAAAATCATCGCCTATTTGAATGTACGAGGTTTATTTCTATGAGTTTAGAAGAAAGAAACAATGTAGTTTCAAGGAATAAATTATGTATTAATTGTCTAAAACCGGGTCATCGTGCCTATAATTGTAAATCCTTCGGTTGTAAAATCTGTAAATATAAACATAACGTATTATTGCATAGAAATAGACCTCAATCTGAAGATACCCGTAAAAATGTAAGTTCAAACCAGGACAGTACTACTCGTACGATAACGTCACAGTCGATGTCGTCGGGCGGAGTTGTAGCTCAAGTTGGATGCGAACCGACACCTACACCTCTGCCGGCCGTCGCGACAGTTGCTGTGCCTACGCGGTATGCGCCGCCTGTCGCAGAACCGGTTTCCTTATCGACAGTGGCCACTCAATTTGTTTTGTTGTCAACCGCGCTCGTTAACGTTTATAGCGAAATAGATCATAAATATTATGTAGCACGCGTATTGTTAGATTCCGGTAGTCAAATATCCATAATAACGGAGAATTTTTGTAATAAATTAGGATTGTCTTGCAACCGGATGGATCATGAGTTTAATATTTATGGTATAGGAGATACAAAGGTACAATTAGCACAGAGTTGTAAGTTTGTAATAAACTCATTGCGTAATAATTTTGCCGTAGAAGTGAACTGTATGATTTTATCAAAAATTACTAATATGTTGCCAAATGTAAAGGTAAATGTAAATGAATTGAATATTCCAGGTGACATATTGGTAGATTTAGCAGATTGTAGATTTTATGAGCCCTCAGAGGTAGATATCTTGATAGGAGCAGATTTGTATTGGGAACTCGTAACCGGACAACAAGTAAAATTAGCTAAAGGTCTTCCCTCATTGCTGAGTTCTAAGTTAGGTTGGCTTGTTACTGGTCCCGTAGATATATGTGTACGTAAACAGGAAGCAAAATGTAATTTGGTTAGAAGTATTAGTGAACAGTTGGAGAAATTCTGGAGGGTTGAGGAAGTCTTATGTATAGATCAATTACCGTATAGTACTGAAGAAGAATTTTGTGAAAAACACTTTGTAAAAAATATGTATAGAACTGTAAATGGTAGATTTTGTGTTAAAATGCCCTTCCATACTTCCCCTTCTGTATTAGGAGATTCATTAGCCAAGGCGAAATCTTGTTTACTGAACTTGGAGAAAAGGTTTAAGAAGCAACCCAATGTAAAGGGTGATTACGTAGAATTCATAAAGGAATATGAGCACTTGAATCACTTATCTGAGTCTTGTAAACCCACGTTTGCATGTTATTTACCGCATCACCCAGTCATTCGAGAAAAAAGTGAGACAACAAAACTTCGCGTCGTATTTAACGCCTCGGCGAAATCAAGTAGTGGGTATTCGTTAAATGATATACAAATGGTGGGACCGGTGATTCAAGATGATTTATTTAGTATATTGCTTAGGTTTAGGCAACATAATTATGTTTTGACCTCAGACATAGAAAAAATGTATAGACAAATATTAATATCTGAGAGTCAAAGGCATTTGCAGATGATAGTATGGAGGGAGAACGAGTATGATCAAGTTAAATATTTAAAATTAAATACTATTACCTACGGAACCGCTTCAGCGCCGTACTTAAGTACTCGTTGTCTCTTGCAATTGTCTAATGAGTGTGAAGATCCAGAAGTTAAGGAGATAATTAAGCATGATTTTTTCATGGACGATTTAATAACTGGACATGAGACTGAGGAAGGGCTAAATCGTATTTGCAGACTAATTACTAAGAAGTTAAGTTCAGGCTGTTTTAATTTACGGAAATTCCGATCGAATGCCAATCAATTATTTGTAGAAAATAAATTACAAGAAGTACAAGAACTTACCGAATTTAAAACTGTTACTAGTACCTTGGGTTTAACATGGTCACCTCAGTCTGATTTGTTCAAATTTTCAGTACAAGTGGATAAGCATGAAAAAATCACTAAGCGCAATATTTTATCGTCCATTGCTAAAATATTTGATCCGTTAGGTCTTCTAAGTATATTTGTTGTTAAGGCTAAATTAATTTTACAGAAAATATGGCTATGTAAATTAGAATGGGATGATCCAGTAGACGATGAGATAGAAAAATTATGGCATAATTTTATAAAAAACATGAATTCTCTAAGCTGTATAGAAGTACCTAGGCATGTTATGTGTAAGGATGCATTGAGTATTGAGATTCATATTTTTTCGGATGCGTCTATGTGTGCATATGGCACGTGTGCTTATGTGCGTTCTATCAATCAGAACGGAGAAATTCATGTGCAATTACTTTGTTCCAAGTCAAGGATCGCCCCATTAAAAAGTTTAACAATTCCTAAACTCGAGTTATGCGGCGCACTATTGTCCGCCGAGTTGGGGAATAAGGTGACTCACTCTTTGCGATGTACTGTTGCTCGTTATGTGTACTGGACAGACGCGATGGTAGTGCTCGGTTGGTTACGAACATCTCGTGCAACTCCCAAACAATTAAAGGTATTTGTAGCAAATCGAGTAAATAAAATTAATTGTTTAACTAAGAACTGTGAATGGAGATACGTACCAACCGAACACAATCCAGCCGATTATATTTCCAGAGGAGTAGATGAAATGAATAATAATGTACGAACCTTGTGGTGGAGTGGTCCTCAGTTTTTATCCTTAGCCGAGTCTCATTGGCCGAAGGTAGATAATCATAAATTAAATAGTATAACGTTACCAGAAACTAGGTACGTAAGCTCAATAGTAAAATGTGATAATATTAACAACCCGTTAATTGAATTTGAACGTTATTCTAAGCTCAATAAGGTACAACGTGTAATGGCCTACGTACTTAGATTTGTTAAGAATTGTAGAATAAAAGTAATGAACAATAGACTTACTTACCTGTAGTTATTTAACGGCTGATGAGTTAACTGATAGCTTGATGTATTTAGTTAAAGTCTCGCAATTAGATGCATTTCGTGACGTATATGATAAATTAGTAAACAATAAGGTTTTAGATAGTAAATGTAGAATTTTATCTCTTAGTCCCTTTTTGGATCCAAAGTTTAAGGTAATACGTGTAGGTGGTCGCATTAGGAATTCACCTCTCTTGCATGAACATAAATATCCCTTAATTTTGGATTCTAAGCATCGATTATCAAGGCTTATCTTTGAAAATGAACACCATAAGTTGTTACATGCTGGACCTCAGTTATTGTTATCAGCTGTTAGGGAAAATTACTGGATTGTTAATGCTAGAAGGGTGGCTAGGAGCGTAGTAAATAATTGTACAGTATGTAAAACATTTAGATTTAAGTCTATAGTACCAATTATGGGCAACTTACCCAAGGAGCGTTTAAACCCAGGGACGCCTTTCGAAACTACCGGAATGGACTTGGCTGGGCCCTATTTGATAACGGATAGAAAGGGCCGCGGTTGTAAAATAAGCAAATGTTATATGTGTTTATTTGTGTGTTTTACAACCAAGGCACTGCACTTAGAAGTTGTAAGTGACCTGAGTACCGAAGCATTCCTATTGTCTCTCAGGAGATTTATTTCTCGGCGCTCTAAACCTAGTTTGTTATGTTGTGATAATGCTACCAATTTTTTAGGAGCTAGTAATGAGCTTAATAGATTTGTATTAACCAATAAAGATGATTTAACAGAATTTTGTTCTAACGAAGGCATGAAGTTTGCCTTCATACCCCCTTATGCCCCAAATTTTGGAGGGTTATGGGAGGCAGGGGTAAAATCAGCTAAGTTCCATTTAAAAAGAATATTAGGGAACAGGCACTTGACATATGAGGAACTTTCTACTTTATTTTGCCAAGTAGAAGCTATTTTAAATTCCCGACCATTATTTCCCATGTCATCCGATCCCAACGATCTCCATCCCCTGACTCCCGGGCATTTTCTCGTAGGCAAGCCGCTGATAGCTCTTCCCTCTCGAGTATTGACAGACATTAACTGCAATCGAATCCACAGATATGAACAATTGGAACAGATGAGGCAACATTTCTGGATGAGATGGCAACACGAGTACATAACTGAGCTCCAGCATCGTACCAAATGGCGTAAACCTGATGTTTCCCTACGTGTTGGAGATATGGTCATTATGAAGGAAAATAACCTGCCGCCCTTAAAATGGAAGATTGGACGTATACAAACACTACACATGGGTAACGATGGTGTATCCAGAGTGGCTGATGTGAGGACGGCTAGTGGCACTGTGCGTCGAGCTATCAACCGCCTGTGCCCGTTGTTCGCGCCTGATGATGGATAGTTGAAGGAGCGACCTTCAACGGGGGGAGTATGTTAACGCCCAGCACTACGGGTGCGGGGCGCGTCGCCATGCTCCCTACTCCCCGAACACAGCGACTATAAAAGCGCGTGCGCCGCGGTTAGAGACGACCATATTGTATTATATTCGTAGAATTATCGCATTTAAAGGAAATTGTAAAAAGTCAAAATAAAAGTATATTATCCACAAGCGTATCGAGACTTCTAATTTCAGCTCCTATCTACACAGACCTAACACACACAACAGTCTAAGCCTAGACAAAGGCCTAAACCCTTTTCATTCTGAGAAGAGACCCGTGCCCAACAGTGGGACAGTGATGGGCTAATTATGATAAGTTATGAATATTTCACGTGGAGGAGCTCGTGGCTAAATAATTACAGCCGCTTAATACCGATCTTCCGGGTTAAGCCACGCTTGCCGAGGTTGGTCTGTGGATGGGTGAACATTTACCATAGCAAGTTTCCTCCGTGCCTCGGAAAGCACGTAAAGCCGTTGGTCCCGGCTGTCATTTGTAGATCTTTGACAGTCGTTACTGTGGTCAGAAGCCAGAAAGTCTGACAACCAGTCTTACCAAGAGTATCGTATTACCCAGTTACTGGGTTGTGGAGGTCTGATAGGCAGTCGCTTCATGTAAAATACTGATATTCAGCTGCATCCGGTTTGACTGGAAGCCGACCCCAACATAGTTGGGAAAAGGCTAGGCAGATGATGATGATGAATATTTCACGCATAGGAGCTAGACAGAGTTTTGGAGAACAGTGTTTTCAAAGGCGCTGCTGATGACGAAACATTCGTAATTTCAATAGCTTTCATTTTAACAATACAACAATATTCTATTAGGAATGAAACTACAAGGGATGAAATAATTAAGGAACTAAATATAAATAGGTTAGACTTAGGTGTATTTCATAAATTTCTAGCAAGACCTATGTCGCGCGAGGCTATGATGATTTATGCGTTAGTTAGTTTTTAAAGATAGTATGCTTGTAAATTGTGATTATCTACATATTTGTTTTTTTTTGTGTGATATTGTTTAAGATTAGGTTTATGATGGAACTGACATGAACTGTGTTCAAAAGTTCCAAATAAATTAAAAAAAAAAAAAAACATTATTCATTGCATGGTACAGTCCGCGAGGCCTAAGCTGAGCTTTGCATTTGTATGAGAATGAATGCAGACGCGTCCTTTGCTTGGTTTAAACTGGTTTACACTGCTTTTTGGCAATCGATTCTATGTGTACTCACACAAATGCAAAGCTCAGCTTAGGCTTCGCGGACTGTACAGTCGGGGACTTGAAATGTTTACCACCCTAAGGTCTATAATTGCTTGCACATTACTTTTTCATAAGGTCGATATGACAAATGGGAGGATCCATCATCATGAAAGGGTTGATATGACATCTTAAACCTTATTGCGCACAGTGTGATAAGGAATCGAATTTGAACTGTGACAAACATTTTGAGTCCGCGACCATACATAGTTGTGGAGAAGTCGCATTGTTAATACATAAATTGCTATGGAAATTGTTGATCTATCAAAGTCAAAGCCATAGCGATAAGGAGTCTATTGCGCAATTAGCATGCTGGTCTAACATACAAGCCCAATATCGCAAAAGCCTATTAGACTTGCAATTAACAAATTGAACGTTGTATTTGTGTATCTTGCAATTAATCGAGTAATTCAAGATGCTCATCGCACTAGCGTTCGCCAACGTTTAATGAACGCCTACGTACGCTGGACAAACGCCCTGAAATGCGACCCATAACAACATGTATGAATAGCGCTAGGGAAAAGAGAATATAGGAATATCGTTCGAATAAAGAGAATATAGGAATACCGTTCCAGCGGTTACGCACTGCATCCGATCCGAATCCGTGAAAATACGTTCCGAAGTAGCCATAGAACTATTTGTATGGTAGTTTACGCACTACATCCGTCATCCGATTTCTATCCGTCATCCGTGAGTTTCTAATTCGGAAGAAAAATTGACGGACCGAAGTAGCCGTAGTAATGTTTGTATGAACGCTTTCGCATTTCCTCGGATTCAAATCAGACGCCAAACGGATACGCCAAAGATGGCCTCTGAATTGTTTGAATTTGAATCAGAGATCGGAATAGTGCATAATAGTCGTGTGTAACTCTTTACTGAGTCGACTCAGTGAGTCGTTTCTTCAATCTGATGCATTGAAACGTATCTCGAAACTATACAAATAGTGTATCTGTACAATTCATTCTGCTCTTTCGGATCTCTGTCAATTTGCCTCATTTGGAACGTGGCTATACACGAACTCTCTCACTCATGCATCGGCTGATCCGAATCCGAAACGTCGCGAACTGACGCGAACGAAAGAGTGAGATCGCCGCTCGTCGTGTTCTGTCGGGGCGCTTCGGGTGCTATGAGCTTGCGTCGAGTCGACTATATTTTCTTGCTTTGCGTACGAGTAAAAGAGATACAAAATAAATTTGATGACGAATATTGCGCGCACTTGTCGCATCGTTTGTTTATGTTTTTTTAGTTGACCTTTGTTTGCGCAAGTAAAAACTTAGTTTTTCTAAATTAATTAGTTAAGTGCACGTAAAGTTTACGGAATTGAATACGTATATTCTCGAATCGGGATATTCGGGATTCGATTTTATTTAACCTTAATTCATTATAAAAGTAATATTTAGGTATGTTTTACTATTATGTATTTTTTTATAAATATGTAATATGTATGCATTAAAATAACAAAGGTCAATTAAAAGCGAATTGAAAAAGTATCTAATTGATTCGCGCAAGTGATTTAATTTCTGCTCTCCTTGGCTTGAGTTTTGTTTAGTGATTCAAATGATAAAGATACGTTCCACTGATACGAATCTTTGAACTGATGCAGATACAAATGATACGTTCACTTCGGTGATACACTTTTCCCAGCACTAGTGCATAAGCAACATCCGAATTCGGTCCGAGATTTTCACTCTAGATCGGTATTTTCACGGATTCGGATCGGATGCAGTGCGTAATCGCTCTCAGGAAAAGGAGAATAGGCGCACATCCTGGGTGTGAAACGATTGCGCCAAATATCTGGTTTATTGTTGAATGGTTAATACAAATGTCAACAAAATCATAGCCATAGTGATTACGAGTGTGTTGAGCAATGAGAATGCTTATCCACTGCTTATGTATACAACATGTATCTTATATTTAAGCCTAAGGGTGCTTTTCCACCAGAGATGTGCTATGCAACGTTGCTACGGATGCGTTTGATATCCATCAATCATATTCATTGGTCCACATAGCATAGCACTGGTGGAAACTGATTCAACTAAGCTACGTTTTTTATATGGAAGGATGCGTGCTGTGGATGCTAGCTATGGATGCGAGCTACGTATGGTCACGAGTGGTGTAGCTATGTGCAGGTGCCTTCCCTATTGTCGATACGACACATAGCTCGAGCTGCGCATCTTTCTCGCACAGCTACATAGCTTAGCATCAGTGGAAACGGTCACATAGTTTCATGGCTTAGCTTTTACATTCTTGCAGCATAGCTGCGTAGCACATCTCTGGTGGAAAGGCACCAGGCTAAGGCTATTTGTAATTTAAATAGTCCTTTAAACACTAGCCAATTACGGACTAACTAACATTTTATTTAAATTATAATACTTTATCACTAATGTTCAAAAAATTATGGATGGCACAAAAAGAAGCTCGAATTTATAATTAATTAAAAACCTGTGTTCCTCGAGGCAATGAGGCAGTTTTTCTGTAAGTTAATGTGGGTGTTCCCCTTGTTTCGCAGACAAAAATTTCATAGAATTTTGTTTTCGCGAAAATGTTCCATAAAATATTTGGTCCTTGTATTTTTATTTCGAATATTATTGTTTCAAAGACTATTTACTTGAATGAAACATATTTCACAGAAACACAATTCAATGAATTTATAATCTCATTTAGATAGATAGATAGATAGATAGATAGATAGATATACTTTATTGTACACTAAAAGAAATTAAACAGAAGGAATACAGGTAATCAAGAACAGTACAAATGGCGGTCTTATCGCTTAAAGCAATTTCTTCCAGACAACCATTGGATGGAAAGAATTGTTATTGACTCATTTTTTTGTTTAACAAACATATTTAACAGTAGAATTATTTTTTAACGAATATTGTTTGTTCACATCCCGACAAGGATAGGTTAGGTTCGAAGGGGATGACGGGGGCTAAAGTGAGTGAGCAAAGCGAGCGAACGAAGGACCTTGGTCCCAGAATCTGTTTTTGTTGTAAATATTTGGTTGGTACTGTGTCACTCGATAAAATGTTTTTCTTGGTAATATGTTTCATATTAACTAAACAATATGAGGATAAAGAATATTTGATTTGTTATTCTATGATTATGATTATTCTAACATTAAACTTTATGTGAAACAAAAATCAATGATTAAAAAATCTTCAAAGTAAGCATTCTGCGTATTGATTATTTTATGAAACGAAAATATGAGAAATTGAGAAAAAAATTATATGAAACAAAATTCTATAAAACTATTAGCTATAAAACAACGTACAACCGTTAGATCGATTACGCACTGCATCCGATCCGAATCCGTGAAAATATGTTCCGAAGTAGCCATAGAACTATTTGTATGGTAGTTTACGCACTACATCCGGCATCCGCCATCCGATTTTTATCCGTCATCCATGAGTCTCCAATTCGGAAGAAATATTGACGGACCGAAGTAGCCGTAGTAATGTTTGTATGAACGCTTTCGCACTACCTCGGATTCAAGTCGGACGCCAAATGGATATGCCAAAGATGGCCCCTGAATTGTTTGAATTTGGATCAGAGATCGGATAAGTGCGTAAGCGATATCCGAATTCGGTCCGAGATTTTTTCTCTAGATCGGTATTTTCACGGATTCGGATCGGATGCAGTGCGTAAAGCAATATCCGAATTCGGTCCGAGTTTTTTATATCCGTATTTTCACGGATTCGGATCGGATGCAGCGCGTAATCGCTCTTATGCCTTATAAATTACTCAAAAGAAATCATAACAAATATAATATAATATAACATACCACCATGTCTGTATTCCCCGAAGGGTTAGGCAGAGGTGTATAGTACACCCTCATTTCGCCGTTACGGTTAAGTCCCATGTAACAGGGGAAGAATCTATTGCCATCAACCGGGTACAAATTCAGTCTCCGGGCTGCTACTAGGAAATTCCACACGGAAAAACCCAATCACACAGCCCGACCTTGGGATCAAACCCAGGAGATCGCGCTCAGCTGTCGCACTTGCAACCACTAGACCAACGAGGCAGTCATCAATGTTATGAATTTTCATGTGTTCTATGGGACTTCAAGATTTTGGATTTAAATGAGATAGACGTCTATGGGAAGGGGTATTTAGTTGACTACATGAAATATTTTTGTATTATAACTTTCGTGAGACACATTCATATTTATGATTAATTACGGTTTACTCACGTGCATTTTTCGGGATTGCCCGACTAGTTTCGGACCCAAATGGAGCCCTTAATCATGAGCTGATCACGCGGCGAGGTCGCGAGTCGAACTGACTTGACGAGTCACTAATTATTCATAAATATAGTTGAAATATATTTCCTTATATACAGGGTGTAAAAAGACCCATCACATAGCCGAAATCTACGCACTCTGTACATCAAACTAAATAACATTGACCAAAAATAATTGCTGTTAAACGACTTTTATTTTTTGGCATGAAAAAAAACGTTTTTTTTTTGTGGCGCGCAAATTATGGTTGTTGTGATGCCGCGCGTTTGCATGCGTGCAGCGGCCACATAGCCGAGCCAAGGCGGTCGTGTGCGTTTGATATTCATTGCGTTTTTGTAACTTCAAATGCGTAATTTGTTAGGAAAAATTGAAATTTTTGATAATGTTTGTATGGAAGAAAGTTTAGTATAAGACCTAGAAATCATTTTTGGAAAAAACTTAAAAAAATATGTGTACTTTGACCTTCAATATCTCTAAAACCAATGATTTCCTAGGTATGGTTTGTTCGAAAAAAATGATCCCAATGATGGGTGGTAGAATACGTGGTTTTCGTTATCGTTAAGGGTCTTTTTACACCCGATATATAAAACGGCGTCTGCCTTTGTAAATTATAAATGAATTCTTCTTCTCTCGTGTCAGCACGAACTACACGAAAATGTTGTGGTGAAAATATTAGCCAATCAGCAAGGTTGGTAGCGGGGCTGACTGCCCAGGGCGCGCCGGACATAGGTACTGAAGTATCATCAAAAATTAATTCTAACAGGCTTTATTATAAGTCCCTCTCTTGTCGTAACAACAAGATTTTTTCTTGTTGTTAAAAGACAGCTTAACTAAAACTTTGCATAAACAAAGTTTCTCCAATAAACAACTTACGCGAAAAGTTTCCACTTAGTAGATGTATTTTGTTAATATAAGTATCCATGATGAAGCACATAAAGCTCAAACATGAGCAGTTTCAGGGCAATTCATTACCCGCCGACAATTGCTGGAATTAGCAAACTGAAGCAATTTCAGTTACAGAGCCATATTATGGACTGATGATGTATGTTGTTTTGTGTTCTCTGTTAAGTTGTTATGTGGCGGTAACGTAAAAATCACTGAATGATGCCTACTTTGTCAATTTTAATCGCACGTGTAACAGCAACTTTAAAAATACCTACGCACTTTGCGGCTAGCCGGAACGCAATCAGCCGTCCGGTTGGCCGCAATCAAAAATGTATATGAGTAAATAGTTTTTATACGCACGTATACGCATACCTACGTACTACGACGGCAGCCGCAACGCAGTGCGTATAAGAACTATATTCTCGTACATATTTTTGATTGCGGGCAACCGGACGGCTGACTGTGTTCCGGCTAGCCGCAAAGTGCGTAGGTACCCTTACGGCGGTTACGCACTGCATCCGATCCGAATCCGTGAAAATACGTTCCGAAGTAGCCATAGAACTATTTGTATGGTAGTTTACGCACTACATCCGGCATCCGTCATCCGTAATTCTCCAATTCGGAAGAAATATTGACGGACCGAAGTAGCCATAGTAATGTTTTTATGAACGCTTTCGCAGTACCTCGGATTCAAATCGGACGCTAAATGGATATGCCAAAGATGGCCCCTGAATTGTTTGAATTTGGATCAGAGATCGGATAAGTGCGTAAGCCATATCCGAATTCGGTCCGAGATTTTTACTCTAGATCGGTATTTTCACGGATTCGGATCAGATGCAGTGCGTAAAGCAATATCCGAATTCGGTCCGAGTTTATTATATCCAGTGATGATGGATGCAGTGCGTAATCGCTCTTAAGGTATAGACAATTTTGTGAGGAAAATGATCAAATATTGCAATTTTAACCCTTGCGTTAAAACAGTCATCAGTGATACCTTAAGTGGCCCTCGTATTAGTACCCCCTTTTTGACTAACTTTGTATTTCTATGAAGCATATGCTCATGACCAACTCTAGTGTCTTAGCAGTAAACGGTCCATAGGAAAATATGGCGATTACGGTCCTAACCACGTTTTGCCGTATCATGTTATATGCCTAAAACGACCTAATTATCGATCTACCACGTAAAATAACGACTTGCTGCTAAAATAATTACAGCCAAGTTTCCGGTACCGTTTAACTCCTAGCTCAGGAATGACTAGTCTATCTCATCCCTAAGGTGTCGTTAGGGACGATAGAATGTTACTGGTAAAGCAAATCCCAAGATAATTCAGTATACCTTAATGCCCGCCACATACCTTTGGATTAATCTAATCGGTTTCACTGATCAGTTGTAAGTCTTCAGTTTTATCGTACGGTGTGTATGACGAAGGGAGAGAGTTATAATAGCGGGTCTCCATTTTCGCGTGTAGTGCAAGTGCACGACTGTTTGGCAGTTCGCATGCGTAGTGCAAAAACTGTAGACGCACTTTCGAGGGGTTCGCATGTTGTTCGCGATTGTTCACGCTTGCTCGTAGGATGCATGTACGTAGAATGCAAGGTGCGTGCGTGTGTGTTGTTTGCTAGTGTGGACACAGCTTAAGGGCCTCTTTCCTGTCATGCGAGTTTGTGCCCGCGTGCGTGCGTCACTTGCATGCGTGGCGCTCGCAGTTAACCTTTTCATGCGTGTTTCACGCATCACAACAAATACCTACATGTATGAAAAGGTGAAATTCGGGCATGAGCCCGTGTCACAGGAAAAAGGTCCTAAGATATTCCTGGCCCAATTAGGGGTTGAAGCCCAGGGGCTATAATATGATAACTTCAGAATTCTGTATATGCTATTTTCGCACAGCAGTCACAAGACAAAGTTAACATTAAATTGGCTTAAAAATGTAAGCCTGCAATAAAGTAATGCCAAAAATATCTAAATTTTTTGGTAAAATATACTATCACTATCTTAGTTCTAAAGCTACGTACACAACTCTCTCCAATTTTATGACAATGCCCAATTTTCGGCGACAGTTACTTCTAATTCCTTCCTCTGGGAACGAGCTACTCGCAACATACTTTTGGAGAGCTAAATGGGGCACAGACGTTTCTCTTATTCGAGCAAACACCCACGGGACCAGGCCTACTGAAACTTTTGCCAGAAAAAGTGCTTTATTTATGGCAAGAATGTTATGTAAGTGGGTTGTATGGTGTGTTTATGGGTTGTTATGAGGTGAAAAAGCTTTTTGAGAGCAACGTTTTTATATTTTGATAGGAAAATATTTGGTATCGAATAATATAGGCTATATTATAGCGCAATGCGAACCGCCCTTAATGTCAGGGTCTTGTGTATGATTTTATAAAAAGAAAAAAATAGAGAGAACAACAGAGATGCGCGTCACCCGGAGCCCAATTCTACTAATAGAAACTTTTATCAATTGCAACTGAATCGTTTATTCAGACAGTTTTCGTTTACAAAAACTATCAAATTGTTTGACAACAAAAACAAAAACAAACCTTTTGACAGTTTTAGTAAACGAAAACTGTCCGAATGAACGATTCAGTTGCAATTGATAAAAGTTTCTTTTAGTAGAATTGGCCCTCTGATGGTATGCAAACCGTCGCCCGTACATGATACGTCACAATATTTTTTGTATGTCCATAAATAATGCAGCAGCGATAGCCTAGCGGTTGAATGATTGCTTTCCATGCAAGAGCATCCGAGTTCGAATCCAGCCTACACCTCTGACTTTTCGAAGTCATGTGTGGATCAGCATTTGATGATCACTTGCGTTAACGGTAAGGAAAAACTTCGTGAGAAAACCTACACACCTGAAGCGGCTCCAGAAAGTTCTCGATGGTGTGTGTAGTCCGCCAACCAGGTCAGCGTGGTGGATTAAGATCCTTCTCATTATAAGTTTGGCACTTGTATTTGCTTAACATACCGCGAATATACCGCGGGATGCTTCGTCGTGCCGCGGCATGCCGAAGCATTCCGCGGTACGACGTGGTATACGCTGTCAGGTGTACAGAAACGGACATTACCTTTCATCTCGAAAAAAGAACTGTTCCCGAGGAAAACAACAATAACGTTCTTATGATAATAGATGGTGGCACGTGTCTTTAGAATCATGATTGAATTGATCCAGAAAAACACGAAATACGCGATAAACAACATCCACGCGGGCGCAGCCGCGAGCGATCTCTAGTATCGTATAATAATGATCTGAAAGGCCCGTATTAATAAACCACTCAAAATGGCGGCCTGGGAGCAGTCCCTTAACCTTCGGTCCGTCGCGCATTTTTTACTAACGCGGTTCGTCGCGTGGGGTCCCGCAAGACCCCAATAATAAAACGCCTATAAAACCTCTTCTAACTTATATCTTTCGAACTATTTTAGCTGTTTCTTACTTATTATTCAATGACAATAATACTACAACAAATTAATCAAAAATATTCATTTATTCGCTCTTTAAACTTAAAATCTAAAATTAGGAACATTAGTTTCTCTCTTCGAGATCATTTCACAGTTTTTGTTTTTTTTTTTCAACTATATCAACAAACATAATTTTTTAATAGAACTATATGTGATCACAATAGACTAATTAACACTCTAACATAAAATTTGGATCGCACCAACAAAAAAAAAAATACAACTTTTAGCAAATGAATTTAGACTAATTTTCCTTTTGAACACAGTCAATACAAACGGATTTGGTGTGTGTAGGGCATGTGTTACCCTTACAGAAGTGGCAGATAGATTTAAATTTTCTATCTATTTGCCTTGGGCGATGAATGCAGCACTTCCTCATAGGAACAATGACGCTTTCATCAGGTTGAATATTCTGAAACGGATCCCTACCATCCGAGCTTTCCAACTCCATGGGCTGTTCATAGAGCGATTTTAAACCCTGATTTGGTTCCTCTGGTATCTGATATGGTTCTGTGGGAGCCAAATCATCGCTTTCTTGCTCCGAATCCGTGTTGTGATCACTTTTTTCATCGGAGTATGTCGCGACTTAATTTTCGTCATCCTCGCCATCGTAAAAAACTCCTAGATCTTCTTCCAGCCAATTTAAAACACATTTTTACTGTTTTTCACACATTTTAAGTCAATTTTAATTTAATTTCAATGTAAAACAACGAAAAAATGAAAATAAAACACATTACAAAAGAAATCAATCATAAATTTTCAACTCATTTTTACTTACGCGGTTCGTCGCGTGGGGTCTTTGAAGGCCCGAGCGCACAAAACACGTCTATATCTAACGGCGCAGGCGCGCGAACTCAAGTTAGCGGCAATACGCGGTAACTATAATCCAATTTCGGAGGGTACCTAAAGTACTAAAGCTCGCGGACAGTTTTAAATGTGTTAATTTTACATATTTCTAACACCCGGGCTTTCAAAGACCCCACGCGACGGACCGAGGGTTAAGAGGAGCTGTCATTTAAACGTCATCTGAAATTCATATTATATTTTTCGATATTTTTAAAATTTTCGTATTTAGCTTCTTAAGTAATATCAAAACGGCACTTAAGAGGGAGCTGTCAAATTAAAGCTATTTATTTATACGGACCTCAATCACCTCTGACGGTATCCACAGATAAAATAGTGTATTTTTTTATTATTAGACTTAGTCGCGTTCATGGGAAAATCCTGATGGATCAAAAAATTTTGAATAGATCCCCTTCGCCTGGGAAAGGCGAAGGGTTGTGCCGGACTCTTACCGACTAAAAACCCACGGTGTTCCTTCTCCTAACCCTTGACCGGGGTCGCGGGATTCGCAGCTGCATGCACCGCAACCCCGGCAGGCCTCGGTCCGCCAGCCCCTGGCGGACCTCTCCTTCCGTGGGGCCTTGCCCCACGTCCTCCTGAGAGGTGCGCACGGAATACATGCGCGGCGCCTTCTCGGGCCTGTTACTGGTCGGGCGGCGGGTCCCCTAACCCGTCGCCCGCAGGCCATACACTAGGGTGGCAGGAGATCGTCTCGCGCCCTCCGGCTGCGCCCAGTACGTCTGGTGCGGGAAGGGAGAGTGGCCATCGCCTCTCTCTCCCTCTCCGCTCCCTCCTTGGTCGCCATCACCACCTCGCAAAAGGAGGCGACGGCTTCTCACGCACTAGTCACGTTTGACCCTAGTCGCACCTGCCCAACTAACATTTTAGCGTTAAGACAAGCTGTAGTGGACCTGTATATCGGTTCTGCTTAGACATTAAAGTGTTAGTGTAGATCTTACAAGAGAGTTATAGAGTGTAATAACACCTTTATATCTTCGATTTTGGCGCAAAATTTTGCAGGTAAAGTCTGTATAAACCCTTTAGAGTGGTTCTATATAACCTTTAGTAGGTGTGTTTGAGAGGTGTTACAAGATCGTCGGTTTCCGCTTGAAACTTTATTGCACCTTTATATTGAAGTTAATTGATACTAGGGTTTTCGCCCCGGGAACCCGGAACCGGGAATTCCCGGGAATTTGGGGATTTTAGGACCCGGGAATTATTTGTCGGGAATCCCGGGTACCCGGGAATTATTTGAAATGAAGAAATGATGATGAAAAATGAAGGGTCTGCACGCTTCCTAAGATTTTAGAGCATTTTCTGTCTCTCTCGCGTGAAACGGACATTGTACTGCGTGGTGTGAACTTAGAATGGGGTAAATGTATCGTGATGTCAGCACACAGTACTGTCACAGTCTACCTATATCTTACTCCTTACAGTCGGTCAACGTAGAACATTGTCGCAGAGCAATCGTGCGGGGGGTTGCGGGGTGAAGGAGCGGAGGTTATGTCCCGAGTAGCCATACTGCGTACTCGGGACATAAATTCCAGGGCTCGCACTTTTTGATTTCGAATTTGATTGATATCGTTCACAGAAATTATATTAATTTATTAATAGTATGTATGTTGTATGTACCTATCCAAAATGGCGGCCATGAAAATTTTCATCTTATCATCATGAGTGTTAATTTCATG
The DNA here is from genome assembly GCA_905220435.1 of Amphipyra tragopoginis. Lineage (NCBI taxonomy): Eukaryota > Metazoa > Arthropoda > Insecta > Lepidoptera > Noctuidae > Amphipyra > Amphipyra tragopoginis. The sequence continues at coordinate 24,162,044 of HG991995.1, read as the reverse complement.
GTTTTCGGGGTCACTGATGCCGAAAATAACTTCAAAATCCAAATCCAAGATGGCGGCCATGAAAATTAGTAAAGTAGTCGTCATGGGTGTCAAATCCAAGGTTTTCTGGGGTGCGGATGCCGAAAATGAGGTCAAAATCGAAATCCAAGATGGTGGCAATAAAAATGTCAAATTAGTGGTCATGGGTGTCATTTCCATGGTTTTCGGGGGTACTGATGCCGAAAATGAGGTCAAAATCGAAATCCAAGATGGCGGCAATAAAAATGTCAAATTAGTGGTCATGGGTATCATTTCCATGGTTTTCGGGGGTACTGATGCCGAAAATGAGGTCAAAATCGAAATCCAAGATGGCGGCAATAAAAATGTCAAATTACTGGTCATGGGTATCATTTCCATAGTTTTCGGGGGTACTGATGCCGAAAATGAGGTCAAAATCGAAATCCAAGATGGCGGCAATAAAATGTCAAATTAGTCGTCATGGGTGTCATTTCCGTGGTTTTCGGGGGTACTGATGCCGAAAATGAGGTCAAAATCCGTTTCCAAGATGGCAGCTTTTAAAATTTCAATTTAACCATCATGGGTGTCATTTCCATGGTTTTCGGGGATGCTGATGACGAAAATAAGGTCAAAATCTATATTCAAAATGGCGGCCATGAAAATTTTCAAATTAGCCGTGATGGGTGTCAAATCCATGATTTTCTGGGACGCTGATTACAAAAACGAGATCCATTCTCAAACACCAAGATAGGGACCACGTTTTACCTGGCAAATTACATTTAACTGATAAATTTTTTTGACCGCCGTATATTGTCGAGGAATACTTAGGCTTTATTTCCAGCATCAGCACCCACGAAAACCATAGAAGTAATAACCATGAATAAATAATAAGTAATTTTCTATGGCTCCTTCCTGGATTTGGGAATCATTTGTTACTCTTACCAACCCCCGCAAGCGTTAGCCACTGCGACTGTAACCTCGACAAAATTTGTAGTTTTAAATATTGTTTGAAAATTCCAGGATAAGATGGCGGGCGAAGTTGCTGCTACATACCTTTGCATTATTTTGTCAATCGTCAAAATTACGCATGCGTGGTTTTCTTTTTGCGTGTCGCTGTTTCTATAAAACGTTAATTAATTTGGACGTTTGTTTGACAAAGTTTGTGTAATTTGTTTTATGTGACAACCCTATGACAAGTGTTACCAATTTTGACATTTCATAGGACCTGTCAAATGTATGGGCGTTGACCCACTGTATGTAGTAAGTAGGTACACTGTGGTACTGTTGTCTCTGTCTAGTAAACAAATTTTAAACAATTGTTTTTTTTTTTTTGTAAATGTTTCTTTTGTAGAAACTATTTATTCACAATGCTTATCTTTTGTGTAATTTCGAGATTTATAATGAAAATATACAGGGTGTAAACGAATTCGTGTAATTCCTTCAAACAGCGCGATCTACTGGTCACAGATTAACCCTAAATGGTTGTTTTAACTACAAAACAGGTTATTTAAAAAAAAAGTTCTGTTTTCGAGCCCTTTTTGCGCCCCTTTTTGAGTAAACCGACTGCAAAGAATGATTTCGTGCTAGTCGTGCTAGCCAGCTGTGTCACCGTGCTTTCATTCATTGATGAGTGGCGTCGAAATGTTCATACGAATAAAATTTTTATTTAGCAGTTTTTATTTTTTTATTTGTACGTTATTAGCTGGTTATGTTTCGATCACATACCGCTACCGCAAGAAAAAAAAAACTTTTTTTTTATCAAACTAAATCCCCTGCTCGGTCATTTTACACCAGTACTTAGTACGTCATGTGCTTTTAAGGTATTACACGAATTTGGTAACACCTTTTATAGTCATTCCCCTTATTGTTATTCCGTAATATTTTGCCATATTATATGAAGAGAAGTTTTTTTTTCATTAAAGAGACTCGCGACATCGCACAATAAATGGATGTAACTGTTCCTAGTTCAATTTTTTAAATAAGTGTAAGGTTTATTATTTTAATAAGAAAATTCGATTGGTGTGTTAGAGAATTTATCATGTTTAAAGTACTTACACAAGTTTAATGTTGAAATATACGAGAAAAACTATATTTATACAAAAACATGAAAATTCCCGGGTACCCGGGAATTCCCGGGAATTAAGAGAAAAAATTCCCGATTCCCGGGAACTCAAATAGGCCGGGAACGCGAAAACCCTAATTGATACCTCGAGTTACATAAAATATCTATATCGGTGTCAGATAGAATTTGGATCGGTATTTTGATACCTAATAACTCATTTGTAACGTTTTCGGTGTGAAAAGCAAATAGTAAAAGCTTTAAGGTCTTCAAATTATTTAATTTGTCGAGTTATTATTATCAACATGAGTTATCATTTTATCTGGCGGCCATTGCAACATTTTCATCACGAAAAGTATTTTTGATTAACAGTATTCTTGAAGTGTAAAGTTAATTAGATATTAGTGCGCTTGCAAGTTTATTGTGATTGTATATTATGTTTTGCATCTCAGTTTTGATGCGCCTTAAAAAAAAGCAGATTTTGTGAAAAAAAAGGAAAAAAATTAAAAATGTTAATAACCTAAAATAGTTTTTAGACACTCATTTTCAAGTATTGGTTAGTTTTAGTGATTGTATACAAAAACTATGTAAAATAATTCAGAAAATTTTGCTATTTCGTTATTTAAAAGTGATTTTGTATTAATATGTTTTTAGGTTATGTTGACAAGAAGTGACAAAAAATGGCGATTTTTTCTTAAAGCTACAGTCCTCTCTTAAGTCTATTATGACACCCGATGAACTACTACGCCTGTAGTTAAAATTATTGTGCGGCCTATGGTTGACATAAGAATTACAACTTATTTATCTAACACCAAAACCTTTATATCAGGATCTTACGAAACTGCTATAACTATTTAACCTATCATTGCCTTTAGTCCAACAGGTGTAAGCTGTATATTAGAGTTATACAACGCATGCAGAGTTTGGTGTTATTACACTTGTGGCGGCATCTATCTCGCCACATGCGAACTATCCTACATCGCGCAATCAAGATTTAACACGCAGATAGTATATATACAACCTCCCAACATCAACCGTTGGGTACCCCGATAATTCAGCCCTCATCAAGCTGTCTCCCCCCCCCCTATGTCCACGCCAGCAACGCCCTAAGCCGAGGTCCGAGTCCCACTAGGGGTCGCCCTTAGTGCTGTTGTTGCAGGTAGTCATGATGTTAGTGTAGTACAAGTAGTTAGCTTAGGTTAAGTATTTTACTTCCCCCCATTGGCTGGAGACCCTTCAGGTCTCGCCAATAACTGCCCGGTTACGTAGAAACCGTCCCCTAAGACGACCTACTGCAGTCCAATAGGAAAAAAAAAAAAAAAAAAAAAACAACCGTTGGGCAGTAGCCCGCCAGGCACAAGACTCCGCCTGGTTGGAGGATCCTCCCTTTGGTTGGAGGAACACCACACCAAGTTTCTCCACACACTCTTAATTAACTCCGTTGTAGAACCGATGACGTTACTGAAGTTGAAATACAGCCTTACGATATATAAGCAACTCCACTAGAGCAGATTTATAGCATTAAGAATTATAGGGAGTTAATGAAGATCTATATACTGCTTTTAGCGCTGCAGGCCGGTACAAGCTTTAACGTCTTAAGTATAAAAGCAGCCACTGCTACTACACTAACCGTAAAGAAAATACTGCTTCGTTGTTTACAGTTCTAATACATTCTGAAGAGCTAAACGTATTTCATAAGTAAACTGTATCACCTTTAGTGACAACCGAATCCACTATAAATTAATAGTAGCACTCTCAGCTTTAAAATGACCTGCAACCAACGCTTAATTGTTTGTTGGGTGCTGACTGGTATACTGCTTGGCGCCGAACTTTAATGTTCAGGTGGTAGGTAGCCAGGCGGACCGTATAGATCCGACAATCAGGCGTGATAAATTTTGTAAAATTTTACAACACTCATCTATTTCCAGCGTGCGGTGAGGGAGTTTTATATTCTAGCTTAACACCCCAAACGGGGAAAAAGAGCCTACAACCTAAATGACTGATATTATGGTCACTCTTGCAAGAACGAAGAAAAGCTCTAAAACGGATTATTGCTTTGCTAACATTCTTTTCAAATTTAATGTAATGGCTCCATCAATATACGTTGTCGATGAATAATGATGTTCCCAAAATTTATTTTCGCTACTCCATTTTGACATGAAATTATTACTTACCTAAGCGTTCGAGATTACAGAAACTGTTTAATAAATCGCTTCGACTATTTGTCTCGGGACTTTGTTAAATATATAAAATGCCTGTCAGCTGCAAATCTGTTTAGAAACAAGCATCTAGGCTAGTTAATAGGCAATATTCTAGAGAAAATCAGTTTTCAGTTAAAAACTCATTACTGTAGGAATGAAATTACATTGCTCATTTTTATTTATTCATTCATTTGTAATTGAGAATAATTCGTTTGTAGAAATGCAATTTAATGTTTTTATTGTTTATTTTAGTAGATTTTGTCAGATGCAGCTTCAAAAAAACTTAGTCGGCGTGATAGCGTGACAGATGATGATGACTTGGTAAACCATAACCAAAAATGTAACAGCAAAATACAAGACCTCTTTGCTGACGTTGACAACAATTAGACTTAATTTAAGACTGCCTCGTTGGTCTAGTGGTCGCAACCGTGACTGCTGAGCGTGAGGTCTTGGGTTCGATCCCCAGGTCGGGTAAAGTGTTATTGGGTTTTTCCGTGTGGAATTTCTCATTAGCAGCCCGGAGTCTAGATTTGTGCCCGGTTGATGGCAATAGGCTCGCCCCCTATTATATGGGCCTTGAACGTAACAGTGAAATGTGGGTGTACTATACATCTCTGCCCAACCCTTCGGGGAATACAGGCATGATGTTATGTTGTGAAAAAAAATAGTGGGATACAATACATTTTCTTCTTGTTCATAGTGAAGGAACAGGGTCCTAATTCTCCTAAAAGAATCTAAATCGCAACTGAACGAAGGCCGAATCATTCTTTCAGACAGTTTTCCATTTCAAAACCTGTCAAATCGTTTGACACAAAAAACAAAATCAATCATTTTGACAGTTTTCGTAAACAAAAATTGACTGAAGGTTGTGGTGCGTTTGCGTTTGACAATCATTTTGTCAGTCGTATTAGTCCCCAGATCAGCATCCGAATTGCGTATCACATTCGTAATTTCAAAAGCTTCATTTTGACGCTACAAATATTTTTATTGCGTGGTTCAGACGCCAGCAGGTCAAGCTACCCGAAACTGTCAAATTTTCCCAATCAACCTTGAACCTAATGCTTTCACGATAAAGATGAAAATCTATTAAAGAAATTTGACAGATTGTAGTAGCTTGATGTGCTGGCATCTGTACATAGTTAAATACACAGAAGTAGAATCGTGAATACATACGTTGCTATGGAAATTGTTGAGTTGTCAAAATCAAAGTCATAGCGATTATGAGCGTTTCGCGCTATAAGGAAGCAGAATTACCTTACTAAAATACAGATTACGTGGAAATATTTCATTGATTTATTCCTCTCAGTACTAGGTATATTAACAGGTTTTTTTAAAAGAAATTGTGCGGGGACCTTACATGAAAATGTTTGGTTTTGTTTTTCTTGTCAAACAATTTGACAGTTTTTTATAAACGAAAACTGTACTTAGTATTAAAGAAAACAGCAAGATTCCGGCACGTTTCCTGCTTCAAAAATATCTGAATTAGCTTACAGTTGGATAGTTGAACATCAAGTGAGTAACCAACCTTACGATCGATTCCTTATCGATTTCCAATATTTGTTCAATTTCATTTCTTTGAAATTCTTAATTAAAATCATGCAATTTCTTTGATCAAATGCAAAATTTCTTTGATCAAACGAACATTGGACAAAATTATTTGTTATGTGAATACCAGCCTAACTCAATGCAAAAAGCATAGCTTTCATATTAATGTCAGTGACATCAATTTGATAGCTGAGATTCGTTCGAAAACAAATTATAACTGTCATCGATATGAGACTCAACTCGATTAAATATTATGTAGGCTTACAATATTATGTAAATGGGCCTATATTAAGGCCAGGGTTAGGGCACATAATATAAATACCTAGTACTACGGTTAGGATGTGGCTATGTCTCTTTGCCCTTACAAAACTAATCGTGTACTAACAAAATAAACCGTATATTTGTGTCAGGACAAATTTTAATGTGTTTGTATTATTTTGTTGACCTCGGTGGAGTAATAAAATATTAAAAAGCCATTTGTACCACATTACGTTGGTACGTTTTATTCCATTTAACTTGGTTATCCTCTGATTTATTTATTGTCTTTATACTCAATCAATTTAACTCCATTTATTATATTTGAAGCGACGCGGCATCGCTTTATCAATCACTTTACAAAAAAACTCTCAAAGAATCGTTTTTTGTTTTATTAATAATAAAGCCACCGTTTTGTCTCGTCATTCTCTTTCGCATGTTACATTATGATTAGGTTAGACTTCAGAAACTCGAGTTATAAAAAATCCACGTTTTTAGGTACCCGCGAAATTACGGGCGACGTGGATTCGTAGCCAAAACTTTCCAAATTCCCCTACGTTTTCGAACGAAATTGTTTTTTTTCACACGGCGCCGAAGAAATTTTTCTCGAGTGAAATGTGCCCTTTTATAAATTGCAAAGCAGCGGCACGGATAACTTTTGTAACGACGTTCGCGTCAACTCGAAAAATTGGCAATTGACAATTTAGAGGATAATTTGTGAAGAAAATAAATTGTACGATCCAATGTAGCGAATATTGAGGCTTTCTTCGTTGGTAAACAAAGAGTGCTGGTGACGTCAATAAGGAAGTAGCAGAGTAATAAATTAAGATAATTATGGTTATAAAATGAATGCCCGCCTGCACTAAACTTTGACAACGCATTAGTTCATGCATTCTTCAACTCTCTATACCCTTTTTAACGTAAGGGTCGGCTCACACAGAGACGCGACGCGACGCGACGCGGCGCTTCGCGGCGCATCGCGGCGTCGCGCGGCTTTGAGAGGCGCAGCGCCGCTCTTGCACGCCGCGCATACCGCTGCGTCGCGATGCATCGCGCTACGCCGCGAGGCGTCACGAGGCGCAGCGCTGCGTGGTGCAACGTATTCTGAGTTCTCACAATGAAATGTGTATCTTTTCGGGTAGAAAATAAAGTTATATTTTGAGTCGCTCGTTTAAAGTATGCGCGCAGCGTCGCGTCGCGTCGCGTCTCGGTGTGAGCTGACCCTAAGGTGAATCCTAGGATTTTGCTACAAAACGTTACCACACAAAACAATCTTAATATTAAAAAGAAAAACTGTATGAAATAGTTATTTAACGGTTTTTGTTGATGTCGTTTACGCTATTTCGATAGCAGTCTCCTTACGGCTATAATTTACAAAATGACTGGTATGTCAGGACTCATCTTTCGCTGAATAGAGTCTAGGACGTATTTAGCCGTAAAGGTCACAGCTCATTAGAGCCACCCGGCACCCTCGCCGCATCGCCACGTCGCTCGGCGTCCACTCGTTGTCAGCAGGTGGTTCATGGGTGGACGCCGCGTTATCACCAATAAACGTCACGTGGTTAATCAGAAGAGTCGTCGTACGAGTCCACTCGATGGCAGCGAGCGGTTCACTCGGGACTTGTGCGTTGGTAATGCCGATGCGCATCAACGCAAGACAAGCATGCGAGCAGCGAATTGTCACCGAGTTATCTATATCTGTGCACAGAGTGGTCATCTCGTCGTCCGCGCGTGGGCGGCATACACCCGAGGCGATCCGGTGACGCTACGGAGTTGATCTAGTGAGCGCACATCCATACAAGTTCATATAAAGAATACTAGCCGCATGAGGCGAGGCGATGTGGGTCGGATGCCGGATGGCTCTAATGAGCTGTTACCTTAAGAATGCATTGCATCAACTTTAAGCAGCTGCCTAAATGTTTAGGATATGTTCTAACTTTATGATATCGATTTTCCGAGTCTTAGGCGCTAAGCTTACTTTACCAAGTTTTTAAACAGCAAAACGTCAAAGAGACGGAATTGTAGCATTTCTCCCGCTCTATCTCGTATAATTATCTCGCTCATTCAATGAGGTAACATCAAACGTAGGAGTAACTTTACGTTGTATAGTTTGTTCAGATGAATTTTATATTTAAGATTGACTTAGTTTAAGAATTCCTTAGTTAAGCTCTGACTTAGCCGAGATTAGTGCATACGCTCAATAATATAAAATAAAGCGATGTGTGCATACGCACCACACGGCTACCTCTCACAAAAAGGAGTGGGGCGCGTCTTCATAGATTGAAAGTACTATACGTTCTAAGTGTTTTATTTTCATGGACAAAAACTACGTATGGGACTGTCCCTCGTCTGCGCTGGGCTTTATTCTTACAATTTAACTCGAATTATTAATATGAATGTTTGGATCTTTGCATTTGGCCTTATTTCCCTATCGTAGGTAAAGCCTACAACACACGAGCAGTTTTTAGTTTCATAGTACATCAGTTATATCTATTTGAGGCACTCCAACAGTTTTATGAATTTCCAGTTTCAGATTGGGAGTAAACCTGAAGAAGCGCGTCGAAGAACGCATCAGCGCGCATCCAAGTAATAAAGAAAATTGACATGTATATCAATGACTAAGGTTCATATTTGCATGTGCTTTAGCAGCAGAAGAGCGGAAGCGGCGACACCGTGCTCAAACCGCGAAATGCGCGCGTATGCGCGAGTAAGCGCTCGCATACTGAGTTGAGGATGATTCACGTTACACCGTGCCATGTCAGGGCCGGGACCGAGCTGGAGTTCAGCTTCACATATATTTTTTACCGAAGCTAGACCCCCGTCGTTCAGTCCTGGTCATATAACATCAGTGACCAGCCCGGAAGCGACGGAGATCCTGCTTTGGTACAAAATATATGCGACGTTGAGCTCCGGCCTGGTCCCGTCCCTGACACGGCACGTTATATGTCATCCTTAGGTCGGTCGGCTGAGCTCGGTCACCGTCATCGCCACTAAAACATAATCGCATATTATGCAAACAAATATGAACTTTAATGATCGATCATAGATACTTGACAATTATCTTTATCACGTTGTAAATAATGCTTCCATCCGCTTCGTAGCGCCTTCGATTCACCAGAAGTGAATCTTAGTTTACTAAGAATTTGTGTTGACGTTTGTTAGACTATAGCCACAACAGTCTATTGACCATCTACCTAGTATTGAATATGAGCCGGAATATTATACAATAACTGCCTACACTTGTCAAGGGGGTTATTGACGGTACAATGAAAACATCGTCATCTTGCTATATACTGCCCATTTCTCTGAATTATTCCATGATTCGCCTTTCGATACACTCGCAACGATGGACAATAAACAGATCTTAATGGTCACAATCTAAACTATATTTAAACATTACTATTGACTTATCTATTAATTTTCCATACTATCAGACACATTTTTAAATATGCAAAAAGACGAAAAAAAGAAGAACTTTGAAAACAGTAGCACACCGGCATCGGGAACAGAATCCAAGCTGCCGGCAGTCAAAGTTCCAGAGAAAGGAACCTATGAAATTTCCTATGTATCAGAAAAGTATGTTCTTGGTGACTTTTTCTTGCAAACGGTTATGCAAAACTAATGAACCTGGTGAATAATAGTAGATTGTTGCACCGAGCGCAAAGTGAGTCATTAATGCACGAGTGTTATGTTGGTGCCCGAGCGTAAGCGAGGGCACTAAATTAGCACGAGTGCATTAATCACTCACTTCAGCAAGGTGCGTAATCTACTTTTCTTTCAACTACCAATTTACCTACCGTGATAAAATATACCTACTCAAAATAAAAACTCAAGTTAATGAAAACAAGGTTATCCTGCGACTTTTGCGGCAAAAGGTTATTAACAATTTTATTTGCAGCTGTTTTTATACTTTCTGGACTTGAATTCATTTCGCTATCTATTTCCATTTTTTAAAACTTTTCTTGCTAAATAAGAAGTATAAAAGTTTTACAATGGTACAAAATGCGCGCCATTTGTTTTTTTTTTCACCAAGTCGGTTTTATTCAGCCGATTTTTATTTTCAGCCAGTATCTTTTTGATCTAATGCATAAGAATGCATACATTTAATATTAAACTTAACGGGAGACATTAAACCTCTGTGATAAATTTATATCTAAATAAAAAATAAAAAACTGCATTAATGAAAAACAGTGCAGTAATGAAATGTCATACAACATTTCTGCACTGTTTGCAGTGCAGTAATGAGATTTCATACAACATTTCTGCACTGTTTTGCTTCTAAGCAGAAAATACGTATTTTGTGATCGGTTTTGTAGTGATTAATGATAACATTACTACGTAGTTGAAAGAAAAAGTCATTTTTCTCAAAAACTGTACTTAGTGAGTTTTTCTTGTCACCCCACGATCAATTCTCCTCACTTCGTACACAGACAATCGTGGTTGCTTTTACAGACACAATCTTCACAAGCACAGACACCCAGAACTGAAACAACTCGGAGACAGACCCGAAACAACGTAGGCCGTACAATATTCTTTTGTGTGCGGGAATCGAACCCACAAACCGAAGCTCAAGGGACTTACTATGACCTATTAAGAAAACGGTCAAATGCCAGCCAGTCAACTTCCGTTCAAAAGCAGGCCCTGAATCGGTAAAAATCGTACCATGACAGTACTAAAGGTGAACGACTATTGAACCAAGTTGAACGGTAATGCTTGTTCATGGTACGAAAAGTCTATACAAAAAAACGGTGAACGGATTTCGTAAACGTCAACGTAGCAGGCCTGCCACAGGCCGGCTCTAACGATGTCATAGTACAAAAAAGCAGAGCAGTTCAACTTCCAGGCAACTTCTGTCCTGCTTTAAGAGGTCATGGTAAGCCCCCAGCAGCCAATCACTTTGTCACTGCACTAAACATATTGTCAGTCCGAAACTAGTCGGGCATTTCCGAAAATACAAGTAAACCTAACACTCTAATAAACAGTTTTTGACTTATCAGTTCAGTAAAAGCTGTTCGTCTGTTCAGAGCCTAAGGCATGTTTATTATGACACGAAATGGGTTCCCCTACAACGTATTATGGTGACATTAGGACATATGAAGATTATTTGTTTGGGAGGGGTTGCTACGATTACCAGAAAATGATTTTTATTGGGATGTTGGAAAAGATTCATATATCGTAATAAAGGTGAAGGATGGGGGTGTTTTGGATAAAAGAGAATAATAAAAAGTATTATATATAATGTTTTGACAGTTTTAGGCTATTATATGTAACACATGACATTACGCCTGTAATCCCCGAAGGGTTGGGCAGAGGTGTATAGTACACCCACATTTCGCCGTTATGTTTTACGTCCCATGTAATAGGGGGCAAGCCTATTGCAACCAACCGGGCAGAAATCCAGACTCCAGGCTGCTACTGAGAAATTGGATACGAAAAAACCCAATAATACTTTGCGCAACCTGGGGATCGAATCCAAGACCTCACACTCAGCAGTCGACCAACGAGAGACCAATGAGGCAGTAAATTATACTAAACAGGCCATTATACCAGAACTGCGAATTGTAACAAGATTACGGAAATTAATTGTTTTTTATTAAGCTGTATAGGTACAACAAGATAGAACAGAGCAGATGTAACTTCCCAGCGCATGTTGGTGCGCTATCATAGATTTCTCACGGATTTTCTAAATTGTAAATTCAAAATAAGATATCCATCGCACACCCATCCACAGACTGACCGCGGCAAACGCTGCTTAACCTTGTAAATCGTATGAGCGATTGCTAATTAGCCACCAGCCATCTGTTAATGTTTTTCAAATATTCACCCATAAACAAAAGAAATAGTATTTAATTGAAAATTAAAAACATTTAATAGAAAAATGCTTGTACTCAATCAAAGAATATTTTGAAAATAAAAACGTTTAAAACCCCTAGTATAAGCACAAATAACATAAACCTAAATAAATAAAACATACAATTTATAATACACCTATACCAATACCTATATACTTGATAACAATGATAACATATTACGCTCATATACTATATTGTTTTAGTTCTAGTACCTATCCATAATTTAAAATATTGTGTACCTATTAAAAATAACAATAGTCAAGAATTAGGAACTATGTACCAAGTAGTCACATAAGTATAGAGCCCTCAAATATTGCAACACCTGGAAAAGGTTGCTAAGCTGTACCTACTTTATAAGACCTGTATTATTTTACCTCAGTGTGCAAATAAATAGTTTCCCCCTTATTACAAAAGATGGTCTAAGAAAAACCTAGGTTTTAAAATAGCCGCGTCTCTTTTTGTTATATGACATAAGAAAGTGATGGATTTATTTTAAACCTGGGTTTACCTTAGTCTTGGTTTAAACCATCTTTTGTAATAAGAGGGTAAGAGTTTGAAGTACTTAAACTTCAACCTCGTTTTATAAAACACCCGCGAACCTCAAAACCCTCAGTTTTATTCCAAGAAAATTTCCATCCCACGTTGTGATTGTTCGGTATCGTACCGGGTTCCGTTCCCGGCTATATTTCTTGATCCCCTGTCCGAAACACAATGTGGGTGCGCTGTTAATCTTTTTATGTCGACTGCATTATTTTACGTGGGTTTCTCCGTGTTATTTAAGGTGCTTAGGTAGAATCTTTTAGGATTTTTCGTAAGGATGAAAGGTTGAGGTGCGGTCGTGTGGTTAGATTTAGTGTATTGGATAATGTAGGATTTTTGGTCGTGTAAGTTGGAAAGTATGAGCGGTTAGTTTGGGTTTTGTTTTGGGAATATAAATATGAAAAAGTGGATCAGTTGGTCAAAACTGTGTGGCTCACTAGATTGAGACTATTGACCGATTTACCTCCGATTTCTGAATTGAGAATTCTAGGATAAGCGGAGGGAGCGGATAAACAGCAAAAAATGACGGATTTTAAAGCGTTTTTTTGACAACTCCGTGTTCAAATACTACTTAAGGATTGCTTTTCTCGAATTCTCAATTCAAAAACCGGAGGTTAGTTTTGTAAGCGCGGCTGCTAAGCGTGGCGTCCTCTGTTCTATCCCCAGGTGGAGTACCAAAGTGTTATCGGTTTCTTTCGAGTAGAATTTTGCAGTAGCAGCCCGAAGACTGGATTTGTGCCCGGTTGATGGCAATAGGCTTGCCCCTTATTACTTAGGACTTAAACATATCGGTGAAATGATGATGTACTATATACCTCCTCCCAACTCGTCGAGGAATACAGAGTGATGTTATGTTCTATGTGTTGTCATAGATAAACCATAGAAAAATTATGTGGAAGCGTGGTGCTCGTCCGCAGTGCTTACTTACCTGCTTCTTAGGGTTTCGTACCTACCCAAAGGGTAAAACGGGACCCTATTACTAAGACTCCGCTGTCCGTCCGTCTGTGACCAGGCTGTATCTCATGAACATAGTTAGGCATAGTTAGGCAGTTGAAATTTTCACAGATGATGTATTTCTGTTGCCGCTATAACAACAAAAACTAAAAAATAGAATAAAATTAATATTTAAGGGGGCTCCCATACAACAAACGTGATTATTTTGCCGTTTTTATAGATATATATGGTACGGAACCTTTTGTGCGCGAGTCCGTCTCGCACTTGTCCGGTTTTTACTTTACTGATCGGCACTTATTAATTTAAATGACTTAATATTTACTGATTATTTTATACACACGTAACATAAACTCATAATTAACTGCTCGTTGGTTTTATTTAGTAGTATTTCAAATACGTAATATTTATCCATTTATTTGTGTCGTTATTGCCCGTGGCATCACGACGGTCCTATCTGAAAACCAGCGTTGCGGTATTTTGTTTTTTTTTTAATGTCGCAGCATTATGCTGAGATAGGAGCCTTTTTTGGCGTCACACAGGTTGTTTTAATTTTTGTATGCTGTCAACTTCTGTGACAGCCTGTACAAGTCAAAAATAAACAAGTAATATTCTTCTTTCTTTTCTTTCGGATATAGAGAGATACAAAACTATACTAGAAGGTAAAACTATACCAGAAAGTTTAGTTTTTTTTCTCTATAGGAGTGTGAACTGTTAAAAAATGATCGTGTATCAAATCATAACGAATTGTTTTAAATACTTTTTTTTTACTTTTCTTTAATTTGCATGATTTTATTATTGTAAATAATGTTATGATTTTCGTAGTATAGGACTCAATTAATTTATTCACCTGACAGATAGAACTGTGATGCTAGGGATTTTGTGGCGCTGTTTCTTCTAAATAGCTTATACACTAGAAAGCGGTGAAGGGAGGGCTTTTTATTGGGCTATCTGTTGTAATATTGACGTTCAAAAAGAACTAAGTAATTTTAGTCTATTTTGAATAAATTAGTTTTGAGTTTGAGTTTTGTCTGTTAAATCATGTACACTGCGATAGCTGTGGCCTTACGCTACTTATCCGAAATTATTATTAGCTAGGGTGTTGTCAATATAGAAACTGGAAATTTAAAAATCGTACAGTACAAATTCTGTTCATTTTTAACTCTGGTGCTACTTGAAACTGAAAAGACTATTCTATACATATTTCTGGCTCTTTTTATATTTTACCAACCATCAAGTCATAATTATTTATTTTCTCTTTGAGAACTATTATAAAAAGGAATTCACAACCCAATAGTTATATGTATCCTAATATATATCGACGCCCGAGAGTGAAAACCTCGGGAATCCATTCGGTTATTACACGGTTCGTGTGGGCTTTCACGCGGAATACGTTGGGGGCAAAAGCTAGTCAATTATATTTATTATGAATTTTATATACCCAATAAAGGCTAGTTTCAGTGCCTACAAACTAATTTCACATAGAGCGGCTCTCTTGTAAGATATAGTCCCTATTAGTCGTGATAAATTATAATGACCAAATTGCATTCCGGAGGTTTTCACTCCCGGGCGACGATATACGGATTTAAATTTAAAAATAACACCTGCACGGGTTTATAAATCATTTTTACAACTAATGAAAATACACACATCAAAAGTGTCTAGGGATCAAGCATTTTTATGCGGATTTCTTGAGATTGAGATGTGGCTTTGTAATAAATTTATGATTTTATAAATTTATATGGATCCTTTTTGGTGCATTTCATAATTTGAATCAGGAACTGTGAATCAAATTCGAGTAAAAGATGAAAATCAGCTGTCAATATTTTCCCTATAAAAACATACAACGCATTGAAGACATTATTAGTGCTACTGTTTCCCTACTACTGATTAAAACCAACGTTATTATGGAGCGGCGACGTCATTTAAGCAGGGAAGAAATGCTCAGAGCCGTGGGAATGATAGAAGCTGGTTCCCGGCAACGTACTGTGGCTTTAGCTCTGAATACAAGTCAGAGTGTTATCAGTCGACTTTGGACACGTTACCGAAGCACTGGTACCGTGGCTGAGCGCCATGGAGGACGGTATCGCTGCACCACACGGAGACAAGACCGATACATTCAAATCTTAACTCGAAGAGCTCCAACAATAACCGCCATGATGTTAGCCGTGAGGCTTCATCACTCTTCAGGGAACTTAATTAGCGACCAAACAGTCAGAAACCGCTTGCATGAAGTGAACCTTCATTCCCGAAGACCGCTACGGGTACCACCTATAGCAATGCACAATCGTAGGATTCGATATCAATGGGCTCTTGGACACAGAAATTGGGCAGAAGAACAATGGCGTTTCGTGTGCTTTTCTGATGAGTCTCGTTTTGGTATGAGACCGGATACAAGACGTATACGACACTGGAGAACCCCTGGACGCCAACAGCGATTAAAATCCTGCCAGGAAGTCCATCCTTATAGTGGTGGAACCATCATGGTATGGGCGGGTATTTGGATCGGCGGAAGAACTGAGTTGATTTGGATCAGAGGCAACCTCAACGCTCAAATTTATGCTGAGACGATTGTATCAGACGTCATCGTTCCTCTACAAGCGCAAATCGGTCCCTTATTTCAGTTAATGCATGATAATGCACGACCGCACACCGCAAGAGTTGTAAGACAGACTCTCGCCGCAGCTAACATCAATGTCCTGCCCTGGCCTGCTCAGTCGCCAGACTTGAACCCGATTGAGCATGCATGGGATATGCTACAGAGAAGAGCTCTGCCGAATATGGAGGGTATCCAGTCGCAAGAAGACCTTTTTTTGTTGTTGCAACGAACATGGGCGGCCATTCCACAGCGTGATTTGGATGAACTCATTTTGAGTATGCCAAACCGATGTTCTTGTGTTGTTAGTGTTCGCGGTAGAAACACGGATTATTAATTGTTTAAGTTACCCAATAAAATTTTAAAGAAAACTGTTATTTCAGTCTTTTTTTCGAACTTTTGTGTTAGTGGTTCAAATGTCAAAAATCCCTTTATTAGGAAAATGGCAAATTTCTTTATTAATGCAAAGGTGACTTGGTTTATCGTTACTGTGACAAACGAAAACACTTTATTTGATGAATCCTTAAAGAAAATTTTAATTAATATCAGTCAGGAGAAAAGTTATTGCAAAAATATATGTTGATCCCTAGACACTTTTGATGTGTGTATTTCATGAAACGCCAACAAGCCAGGCTATATCCGAGAAAAGATTTAACTAAAAAATCCAAACCGTATTTCACGAAACTAAAACAAAAAAAAAACTAACTGGTAAACACGAATTTTCGGTCCGTCTGTTTGACAAATATCAATTTTTACCCAACTTTGTTGGTACCTGTCTCTACTATTGAAAAAGTGTAGTCAGTCGCATTTTTGTCGCAACAATCTGCCGGTCGCCGTTTATGAATTCAGACTAAACAAAAAGTCAAAAGAGACTGAGGAATTTACAAAATGAAAGTTTCAAAGAGGAGGTGAAAAATATTCAAAGAATCGTTCTATAATGGGGAGGCGATAATAATAAAGTCACAACCTCTCGTCGAGCAAAAGTTGCGAAAGTCACGACAGGTAAATAAAAAATGTTGAACATCTGACACGGTTTAATGAGCGGAATAATGTGACTGACAGTTGTGTCAATCACTTTGGATCGAGGGTGGCAAAATTCTGTCATAAGTCGGAGTGCGTAAAATCAAAACTTGCTAAACGTACAGCGATCGATACGCGTCATTATGAATATTTAAAGCATAAATGTGCCCAGCAGTGGGACAGTAATTGGCTGATTATACAGGGTGTAAACGAATTTACGTAATTCCTTCAAACCACGTGATCTACTGGTGACACAGATGAACCCTAAGTGGGTATTTCTGAAAAGGAAATGAAAAAATAAAATAAAAAAAGAACCGTGGTTTTCTATTTCTGAGTCATTTTAGAGCCCCGAGTTAACTGACTGCAAAGAGCGATATCGCGGTAGTCGTACCCACCAGCCGTGTCGCCGTGCTTTCATTAATTTATGCGTGGCATCGAAATGGCCACTGAAATATAAATAAAAAATTGCATTTTTTTTTTCTTTTTTTTAACTGATTCCTTATTAAGTCGTTTAGATATGATCAATTACCACTACCGCATGAAAATAAAAGATCTTTATTTTTTTTATTTTTGATCAAGCTAAATCCCGTGACGGCCAATCTACACCAGTAGTAGTCTCGTATTCTTTAACACCTTGTATATTATACAGGGTTAATCGGAAAGGGGGTACTAATCCGCAGACCACTTAAAGTATCACTGATGACTGTTTTAAAGAAAGTGTTAAAAGTTCAAAATTCGATCATTTTTATTTCAATACAAAACGATTCTTATTTTAGTTTTTCAAAAATTCTTCACCCCTGCTCTAGTTACGAGTATAGAAAATGGACCTTCTAATCCGTGACCTTAAATGGAACCTAAAATGTAAACATAGCTGACAATAGCTGAGGATAGTAGATATTAGCGTTTTTTTTTTTAAATTTTGCTCTCCTATTTCTCTTAATTTATTGACTTTTGGGGAAAGTTGTAGAACAAAAGTTAGTCATTATTATGGGTACTTTAGCACCCTTTCGGATTAGTACCCCCTTTCCTACTAACCTTGTATACAGCAATAACAACAACAACAATCAGCTAGTCAGAGGGGTGCATGAAAAGAGCCTCCACGAGTGACGATACTTCGGTACGTCCGGCGCACCCTGGGCAGTCAGCCTCGCTACCATCCTTGCTGACTGGCTAATCTTTTCACCACGGCATGAGCTATTCTTGTATAGCTCGTGCCGACACGACAGAAGAAGAAGCTAGTCAGATAGTCTAGCGGGTGAATGATTGCCTTCCATGCGGTCTGAGTTCGAACATAGCTCGCTTATATGACTTTTCGAATTCATGTGTGGATCAGAATTTGATTATAACTTGCGTTCGTATGACACCCGGGAATGACGGCTTAACGAGCTCTCCGAGCCACGGGTAGGCTCGATGTGTATTGAACAGTCACCCATCCACGGACAGACCGAGGCAAGTGCCGCTTAACCTTGAAAATCGTATGATCTGCGCGATTGTTAATTAGCCACGAGCCCCTCTTCTCCTCCTTACAAAAATAATTACAACGTGTAAAATTCATTTAAATTGATAAAAAGATAAAGATTTAGGGCCTTATTACAAAAGATGGTCTAAGAAAAACCCTGGTTTTAGGGTAGCCCCGTCTCTTTTTGTTATATGACATAAGAAAGTGATGGGTATATTTTAAACCTGGGTTTACCTTAGTCTTGATTTAAACCATCTTTTGTAATAAGGGGGAAAGAATCATTTATTTGGACAAAACACAAAGTGTCTAAACACACTATGCCGAAGATATGCGACCGAAGTTCGGCGTCTATGTTTTCTATATAGGCAAAATGCGACGTAATTTTAGCCTGGTGTGTCGCGGGTAATTTAAATAGCATTGCAGGCGTAATCACGCCGAACTTCGGTAGCGTATTTTCGGCATAGTGCGTTTAGACACAAAGAAACACAACAGATAAAGAGTGTGATAATTAAAAAAAAAAAACTTGGGTATGTATCTCACGGCTGGACCAAAAAGGTGTCCAGATCAGCTTAATGACAAGCGCTATAAGTACTTGACGCTTGTTTTCGTCTGGAACCTTTGCGCTCCACGGATGTCAGTCAGCGGTCATGCCCGTTCACTTAAACCAACATGTGTGTATGTGTTAGTGTATATAAAGAAAGAAAATAAACAAATACGCAATAAATAAGGAACAAATTGCAAATTGCTTGATTGTACGCCATAAACAAGATTAGATTAAAATTCCGTCAGTTTACTGGTTTAACCTGAACACCGAGTTTATATACTTCCAAACCTTCAATAGAAAGTGCAAGCGCTCTCCGCATTCGTATTCAATACACACCCCAACTACGTGTCCGAAATTTTACTTAACCGCAATCACGAACCCTCGACAATTTGCTTCGATCGACTGCATAGGATGGATTTAATCAACTTTTTACTGAAAAAAAGCAATTATCGAAGAAATAAAAAAAAATTAAGTTAGTTTTTTATTCATTATTGGTTCACGTTTGACCACTATTTCACCTAATGGTACGAGTAAGTGAAGATTTTTGTTATAATACCTCACAAACGCCAAGAATATTATTTTGAGCCACTTTTTCGACTACGAGAAAATTATTTTTCATGGCTTCCTAGGTTAGTTATGGGGAAATTAGGGATGAAATGGGCTGAGAACAGAAAGTGATGCAGAACCTAGCATCGAACCTTGCTATCAAAAACAAATATGAAGGATACAAACATAATACAATGCATTCCACGATTGGCAAGTCTGCAATTTACTAGTTTTTTCCTATTTCGTAATATAAAATAAAAAACTAGCTTTTGCCGGCAGCTTCGCTTGCGTAAAATTTTGAACCCGTTAAGTGACGATTTTCCATACAAAGTTTCATCCCCTATTTAACTCCCTTAGGGGTTGAATTTCTAAAAATCCTTCCTTATTCCTTGTCCACATTATAAAATTGAATTGAATGTTTTTGTATGTTTGTATTGTTATTGAAATTGTGTACCTAATAATCACTGTGAGTCTTTTGTTACTTGATTATGAATAAAAAAATATATATAAAGGGAACCTCTGTGCATTTCAGCTTTCTAGGTCCAAGGGTTTGGGCTGGACGTTGATGAGTCAGTCAATCAGTCAGTCAGTCAGGACTTTTCTTTTTATTAATATAGATATAGTTTTCTGGGATGACACTGGATTTTAGCGAAAACGTGTCAATAACTACAATAGACTAGCATCATGATGCTGTTTAACTTTTCGAGTACTGTATTTATAGACACAATAGATAAACAATGGCACCGACGATCCGGATCGTCGGTCGGGCCGCTAGCGGTTAAAATGTAAAATAAATGTGACGTTCCCGTTTTTTGTCTGTACCGTCGTATCGTCTCACAGTTTGAACCCTCAAACAGTTGGAAAGCGAAGAAAAAATCAACGCAAAAGTGAATTTCTAACAGTTAGATTAGCATAAAGACGGCGCGAACTGTAATCATTGCCCCGGCGCATCGTGACCTGAATGTAAGATGAGAAGACTGTACACTGTCTGCCTTAGATGTGGAGGTCATTTTTTTTGTAAATTATTAGGTAATTTTTTGGTGATGGAGGTCGATAAAGGTGGAATTTACTGCGGTGTTTTAAATTGGAATTTTATCAAAACATCCATTTGCAACGAGTCAAATTAACTTGATAGATAAATAATCATTTGTCCAGGATTGGATTACAATAAAATGTTAGTGGGTTAGGTCAAGATTTTTGTGCGTATGTTATCAGAATTTCGCATTTTTTTTTCAATAATGTCTTTGTTTCTTTCATATTCAAGTCCAAGTCAATTTATTATTGTTTAAAGGTTTATCGACGTCTTATGAAACGTCAATACTAGGTGCGCAGTTCCAAATAGTAGGTCCTATGAAGAAGAGCCGGCAAATATTGATATTCTTTCGAAAAAATGGATTGGAATATCGTAACTTTAATTTTTGGACTGCCTCGGTGCCTTGGGTGTCGTAAGCGCGACTGCTGAGCGGCTGCTGTCAGGCCTCGGGTTCGATCCCTATATTGGTTAGAGTGTTAGTGGATTTTTCGGCCCGGATTTTGGATTCGTGCCCAGTCGATGGCAATAGGCTCGCACCCTAATACACAGCGAAATGAGGGTACTATACAACTCTACCCAACCCTTTGAGGAATACAGGCGTGATTTTACGCTATGTTATTTATTTTTGTTTGATGTGGGCATCGAGATAATAATGCGCCCAAACTACACACAAACGTAACCTGTATCCCATTATTTCAAAATACCCCTTTAATAAAAACAAAACACATACAAGAGTAATTTAAGAAACTTCACGGCGACCACGCTTTTAAAGGCACTAGTTTCGTTCAACTTTAAGTCTTAGTATCACAAACATATTTTATATCAAGAACATAAAAAGTAAGTTTGGATAAAATGAATTTCTTATGACTCTAGTTTTATAAAATGGTTAAATTTTGATAGCTCTGTTTACGTTGCTTGAAAGGTTGAGTGATAAAAAGTTTATGTCAAGACAGTTATTATTATAAAAATCCACCATGCTTTGTCATAAGTCACTCTGCAGACTTGATAATTCGGGTGGCGCAATGGCTTAGTGTCCTAAGATAAAAGTGAGTGGGATTTACAAAAAAAAAATGCTTATTACTTGCCCACTGTTAGGCACGGGGTACAGTCAGCGAGGCCTAAGCTTAGGCTTTGCATTTGTGTGAGAATGTATGCAGACGCGTCCTTTGCTAGGTTTAAACCGGTTTATACTGCTTTTTGGCAATCGATTCTATGTGCACTCACACAAATGCAAAGCTCAGCTTAGGCCTCACCAGTTGTAGTACTTCCTTGGACGAACTCTTTCACAAGGAGCTCTTCTACTATCGAAACCCTGAATTTGATCTGAATAATTTTGTATGATCTACACATATTTATTTCTTCCGGTTCTGGGTGATTTTACATTGTGTCTACGTATGTGTAGTAGAAAAGTACGAGTATAACGTATTATTGAAATAACGCAAAACCTAAAAGTAGTTTGTTCAGTATCGAGGGTAGAATCGATTCAGTTAATTTTCAAAGCAGGTGACAAAAATTTATCAAAAAAAACATTGTTTTTTCTCAATTATCGCAAACGCGCTCCATTTGCCTAGACTAAAATTCAAAACGTTACTTACGTTCAGCGGCACGAGGCGGGGTACTCGTCTGATCAAAATAATCAGACCAGAAAAGTAGAAACATAATTTTCCGGTCAACTAAAAATACAAATATCTTCTTCAATAATTGATGAAAATAAATAAATTATAGCTAGATCAAATGTCTAGAATAAAAATCAGTTGGGGTGTCTGAGGTCACCTTGTATGGTAAAAACCTTAGCGTGGATTCATCAGAAGAAAAAACAAAATTACCTGTAAACATGCCACCTTCACGTCGATGTTATTCGTGGCAACGAAAATTCTAAAATAATTATCAAAATTCTACTTACGAGAGTAAGATTCTAAGTTCAGTAATATGAAGATAATAACAAAGTATTAATAGAATAACTACATATAGGTACATAAGCCAATAAGAAAACATAAATGTCACTTTATTCTAATTATTCACAAATATCAACCTAAAAAACAAGGGAACTAAGTTGATTTAACAAAAAATCTACAGAAACAATTATTGATAGAAAACATTTGTTCCAATAGAAATTGAACTATGTATAATGGCATTAAGGTTTCTGATGACGCATGTTAATTCCTAATTTAAAATGGGTTATGACTTCGTTTACACTACTTTAAGCTTCTTAAGTATATGATTTAGTCCCACTTATCATCACCATCATCATCAATCCGTATTGGCCACAACTCTCATATTGCCATAATCACAAAACATGGCAAACGGATTGGTGGGCACAGTATGATGTAATTAGCCCACAAAAAGGAAGCTACTACCCTTCTTGACCATCCCTTTGTCTCCTGTTACGACCCATAAAACTCCATCAACGACCCACAAATCTCCATCTATGGGACGTAGGTGGCCAAAACTACACGGTAATACGTACATAATATACAATTTGAATACCTAATTGCGTTCCCGGCATCAAGTACATTTCGTCTGAAACAAATAATGTTAACGGTGAATATAGAAGAATAACTCAATAGGAAAACCCCGTAAACATCTCCCATATAATGGCAATCGATTCCATTGAATCTTTACAAATGAAACTGTCGTACCTATGTCACGCCGTATCTCTGAAATAGGTGCCGCTCGCGGCGTCACCCGCGTGAATATAAACACAGAGTAAACAGGCTTGGAAGCTAAAGGTACAATTTCGTGCATTACGGCCGATCGCAGCCGCGCGCGGCTGATGCGTCAATAGTCAGAGTATGAAAATGTATGGCACCGCTTCCGAAGTCTGCGACAGACACGTGCGGCTAACGTCAGATTAGTCAGTATATTATAGACACGAGTATTGACGCATTAGACGCACGCGAAAGATCGCGCGCGGCTGCGATCGGCCGCGAAGCACGGAATTGTGCCTTAACAGGTTAGAAAGAGATTATTATTGTTCTGAGAGAATGGTTCGAAAAAACGTTTGTCATTAGTCATCATGATCATCATTTTTAGCTCGTATCGACTTACTGGTTATAAGCCTTCTATCCCTTTTGCTAATCCTCTCTGATCTTTGCCAAACGCATCTAGATCTGATCTATGTTGAACGCATCCTGGTCTGCTCTGCGCCGAACGCATCCAGCGTTCTAATTGGACAAAACACTAGTAATCGCTATGACTTCGATTTTGACGGGTCAACAATTTCCATGGCAACGTATATATTAACACATCGACTTCTCCACAACTATATACCACGCAATGAATATTGTTGTATTATAAAAATGAAAGCTATTGAAACGAATGTGATACGCAATTCAGATGTAGGTCTGATTTGCGCCAAACACATTCATCTGATCTGCCACGAACGCATCCATGTCTGATCTGAGGCAAACGCATTCAGGTCTGATCTACGGGGAACGCATCCAGATCTGATCTGCGCCGAACGCATCCAGGCCTGTTCAGCGATAGCTTTGTCATCAGTAATTAAAACTATGCTTACATATGCTTACAATATCCATCGAATGACATCCACCGAAAGAGATTTATGTTTTTTTTAAATATTTTCACTTAAATGAGCCATTTACAAGCCCTTGTGAAACGTCAGATTCTAAGTGACGATATCAAGGTGAACAACCGAAAAACAAAAAAAATATATATATTTCGCACATACAGACAAAACAAAGTTTATGCAAAACATTGGCAAATTTCGATTGGTTCGTTAAACTCGCCATATTTCACGAGAATTGAAAAGCGACGCTCGATGTAATTAGTATTCGAGGGGCTGCACTAAGCTCTAATAAATATCTTCTAATTGGATATGTCGTTGAGTAAGCCTTGCAATCCTGGTGACGTCACCTGACACACAGACTGACAGGTATTATCGTGTCGTATTAGAGGTGAAGATTTGTTGGGTGTACGTCTTGATGTAATGTTAGCTATATTCTTATAACCGGTAAAACGTTATATTTATTCAAAGCCAACTCTAACTACATCTATATATATAGGACACTTATTCTTAGTCGTCATTCTAAATACGGTAGGTATTTAGAATAACGACGAAGATTTGTGTCTGTAAACGCACCCACGATACAGGAGAAATCTTAGAGTGGGACAAAGTTTTTTCCTACTAAAAAAAAAACTGTATTCAATACAAAGGACACTTTTCTACACACAATTATGTAGGTTTAATAACGCATAGCACCAAGAACCTTCTCCATTTTAATGAAACCTGATGCTCTACTCACCCTATTTTGGTAAAAATAATAAAGAACAAACAGGAAAAGATGGTTAACCTATCAACCTTTTAACATAAAACCTTTTTAGTCCGCAAAAAGAAATGCTTCGGTCCATACATACATTTTTTGTACTCATAATAACCAAATCTGCTCTGCCCTTATCATTCGTTACACAATAGTTTTATAGAAACTCAGTCATAGATATTAGGGGGTACGTACCCCTAAAAAGGTTGACCAATCCTTTGTCGTAGAATTCCAATATCGGATGAATGTATAGAATTCAGTTCTATAGGGGATGGCCTATTCATGTTCTGTATTGCGGGTACGGTTGGCAGCGTAATATTGGGTAGATAATATTAAAGAGAATTGTTTTAGAACTCGGGAATAATTATAAAAAAGTTTTATTTAAGGTTTTTAGTGTATTTTTACGCTAAAGCTTATAACTTTTCCAATTACTATCAAACTTTGCAAATCTTTAAGTGACCATCGTGCTATAAAGATGGATTTCTATAAACCTTCTACAACAGTTGCCGAAATTATATCGGTTGGATTTGACCGTGACATTATAAAAACTATCACATTTATATTCGTTTATTATAAACTAGCTGACCCTACACACGTTGTTCTGTCATACAAAAATCTTTTATAAAAAAGACCTTTCCTTTTCCCGAATTTTTCGGGCAACTTTTTTTAATTTTTCTTGATTGATCACGCGGCGACTCGCGTTCGAATCGCGACTTCGCCGAGGGATCAGCTCATGATTAAGAGTTCCGTTTGGGTCCAAAACTAGTCGGGCAATCCCGAAAAATGCACGTGAGTAAACCATAATTAATCATAAACAATTTTGTTAGTCGAATTGGCCTGAAGGACTGATTTTTGACTTTTTTTCTTAACACATTCGAGTCCACCAAACTTTTCATAGAGTTCATACGCCATGCCGCCATACATATGGTTAGTGGACCTTCCAGGACGGTCCTCGGCATTACGTTTGAGCTAAGAGTGAACGAAGGGTTCCGTACCATTATCTATAAAAAGGCAAAAAAAATCATGTTTGTTGTAGGGGAATCTCCTTAAAAATTTATTTTATTCCGTTTTTTAGTAGGTTGTTGTTATAGCGGCAACAGAAATATCTCTGTATCTGTGTAATCTGTGAAAATTTCAACTGTCTAACTATCACGGTTCATGAGATACAGCCTGTCACCACAGACGGACAGACGGACGGACAGCGGAGTCTTAGAAATAGGGTCCCGTTTTATCTTTTGGGTACGGAACCCTAAAAACCGTGAAAAATACGCTACTACGTCGTAATATAGGTGTTTGCTTGTTTCATGACTGTGTACTTTCCAAGAAAAACCTACATTTTAAATGAGCCCTCCACGAGCCACCCGGCATGGCGAATGCGACTACAAGGTCTACCCGGCACTGCACGTGTTAAAATACGAAAAGACCAAAAACCAGTTAATATTATTTTATTAACAATCCCAACTTCGTAATATTTGTATGCTGACGGTAGCTATAGTAAAAGAATCTGACCCATAGCATTGTGAAACCCTCCAAAGGATGATTATTAATTTGTCCACCTTAATACATTACTCGTTATTAATTGGTATTGTGCTCTTTGGCTTCAGATGAATTATTGTTGATTGGGAATTTGTTAAAGCTATGTTTATCTTTACAATTCCTATATTGTGTGGGCTGAGCATAATGACAAGTTGTAAATATCTATAACATAATATGAGAGTGACTGCAATTTTCACATTAAACGCATATAGCATCTCCTCTTTTATTGAAGTTGTTTAAAAATAGTCCAGTAGTAGCGAAGTTATGCATCGTAAAGTCTAGTTTTTGAATATCAGGCCGATATGTTTTTTTTTGGTAGGTATTTATAGCATTATAATCAATTCATCCGCATTTTATATGATTGGCTATTGATTTTATAGTACACTTCTCATCAACAAAATTGAAACACTTCTGTTTTTTTTTCTAAAAGGAATTAATCCTGTTTCTTTATTACTAAATTGTCGCATGAATAAAATAACTTTAAAAAAAAGTAAAAACCGACTTCAAACAAAAACTAAAAGGAGTAAAATAATTACCTTAGTATAAAACTAACCGTTTCAGAAGTCAGTGCAATTTTATACTGAACCAAATTGAAGGCACCGACTTTGAAACTGTTAGTTTTATAATATGGTAAGTATTTTACTCTTTTTTAAAATCGGTTTTTACATTTAAATGGGACCACACCTCGGGAGAATACTCTTTCAAACAAAAAAAAAAAGAATTTTGCTAATCCGTCTATATATTTATGACGGAGTTATGCCCCAACATACATACAAAAAATATAGATACAAACATCCGAATTGAGAACCTCCTCCTTTTTGAAGTCGGTTAAAAAAACGGAAGTGTTTCGATTTTTTTGATGAGATAAATATTTTGTTAGACATGTTTAACCCTTTTTTCGTGTCAGCACGTACTTTTCCAGAATAGCTCATTACCGTGGTGGAAAGCTTAGCCAGTCAAGAAAGTCTAGTAGCGTGTATAGCTTGACCAGGGTGCACTGGACACACTTTAGTATCGTCAATCGTGAGGGGTCTTTTAATGAGCCCACTTTTAACGTACCAAAAATTATAAAAACCAAAAATAACTTTCCAATAGTCTGTGTACCCCTTTAAATCAGTTAATAAAATCAACAAATTTTTAGCTTATCATTCTATTCAAACCCGAAACTAAAAGACCGAAAAGAAAAACCATAGACTCAATCTTTTACCCTTTTCAATAGACACAATCATATCGCCATCTTGACTTAACGATACAAGCTACAACATCAAAATGTCCGCCCTAATCAAGTTCAAAGCCGTTCCAACCAGTTAATACCGGTTCGTACACCCTATCTATTATGATGTGCCATCTACCCTTCAAAAATCCTTGGTAACGGCCGTTTAAAATTTCCAAAGGCGTATTGATTTCTGCCCACCCTCTGATGGTACGTGAGGGTAAGGACTAAGGGTGCGCTGTCAATAGTCAATATGCTATCGGCTTGGGGACGACTATCTGTAGCGGATAGTCTACGTATAACTATAAAATATTATCTGAATTTGTTGCGCACGTGCCGTATAGATATTTTTTTATAATCTTTTATTATTTCTTTCTTATTTTGTCATAGGACTCGGTTAATAAAGTGAATCAGTTAAAAGAGCAGTCGTTTTATTTAACACTACACGAATACATGCTAATATCAGGATTTTTTTGAGTTGGTGGTCAGAGTGCACAGTTTAAAAGCAAAATCCACTTAAGGAATCAGAGGGCCAATTCCACTAACAGAAACTTTTATCAATTGCAACTGAATCGTTCATTCAGACAGTTTTCGTTTACGAAAACTGTCAAAATGTTTGGTTTTGTTTTTATTGTCAAACAATTTGACAGTTTTTGTACAGTCTGAATGAACGATTCAGTTGCAATTAATAAAAGTTTCTGTTAATAGAATTGGCCCCTGATTCCTGCAGTGGATTTTGCTTTTAAACTGATTCAGCTTCGGATCGGTTGCGATTGACCATCATTTATTGTATAGTAGAATTGCTTTCCAGGAGGCAGATGCGGCTGAATACCACCATTATAAACGGAGCGACTACCATCAGATTTACGCAATCCAGTTATTGCAAGGCACTAGGTACAACTGGCGAGGCGTAAGCTGAGCTTTACATTTGTGTGAGTGCAAATAGAATCCATTGCCAAAAAGCAGTATAAACCGGTTTAAACCAAACAAAGGACGCGTCTGCATTCCTTCTCACACAAATGCAAAGCTCAGCTTAAGGTACAAGTCCGAGGCGGGCTGCAAACTGCAGACTGCAACCGCATCGCCATCGGAATAGCGCCTTTAAGCTGTGCACTTTAAAGGTGCTATTCCGACAGCGACTGCAAAACTACAACCGCAGACCGCAGCCGCAGATCGCACCGCAAGCGATACTACTTTTGCAGTTTGTGGTCTGCAGCCCGTCTCGGACTTGTAACTTTAGGCCTCGCGGACGGTAAATACTTACGGAAAATTAGATAACAAGGCGCAAACTGTGACATAAAACATTACCCTAACGCCCCTTTCACACGGCAGTCCAGTTTTTTGCAGGTTCCCGTTTTCTGCAGGATCCCGTTTGATGGTGAATGTGTTTATATGCTAGCGTTCATACGAGCATCCCGCATGCGAGATCCTGCAAAAAACCGATCCGCTCGAATTGTGCCATTCGGTTTTGTTACTAGAAACTGGATCCGTCGTCCAGTAAAAAGCGGGATCCCGTTTAATCACACATATATTTCAATAGCAGTGTTCACACGGCTTCGGGACCTTCGGACCAGCTTTTTGCGGGACCAGCTGCAAAATTGAACTGCCATGTGAACTCAGCGTCCAGTTTTGCAGGATATAGTAAAAATCTGGTCCTGCAAAACTAGACTGTCGTGTGAAAGAAGCGTAAACATAGATAGGTATCGATTACCCAACCTTCACAACCAGATCTCACACTCGATTAAATGCCCACGTACCCCACAAAAGCACATAAGCACGACTACCCTCTTTAACTCCAAAAAAGGCCAAAATCTAAATGACTCCGGCAACAGAAACCCCTAACCTCGATATATAAAAAAAAAAACTATACGCACGAATAAGTCACTCTATGAACCAAACATGGCAACTCAACCGGCAAATTGATTCAAAAATATACCGTCAAATTGAATAGCTGTAAGTGAGTTACGTTCCGAAATGTTCCAAGCGTGACCCTATACTTCATTGTTTTATATTGGGCTTTTTTTGCTTGGCTTGCTTTTGGGGTAAACAGGGAAGAGCATCGGTATTGAAAACAAATTAATGGTTGGTCAGAAAATGTGTCAATAACTAAGTATAATATCTATATATATAAAAGAAAGTCGTGTTAGTTACTTCACTTATAACTCAAGAACGGCTGAACCGATTTAGCTGAAAATTGGCAGGGAGGTAGTTTAGAGCCAGGAGAAGGACATAGGATACTTTTTATCCCGTTCGACATTTTGATATTTAAAAAAAAAAAAATTATATCAGTATATCCATATTCTTAATCTGTTTAGGTAGTAGGTAGGTAGTAGGTAGGTAGTAGGTAGGTAGTAGGTAGGTAGTAGGTAGGTAGTAGGTAGGTAGTAGGTAGGTAGTAGGTAGGTAGTAGGTAGGTAGTAGGTAGGTAGTAGGTAGGTAGTAGGTAGGTAGTAGGTAGGTAGTAGGTAGGTAGTAGGTAGGTAGTAGGTAGGTAGTAGGTAGGTAGTAGGTAGGTAGTAGGTAGGTAGTAGGTAGGTAGTAGGTAGGTAGTAGGTAGGTAGTAGGTAGGTAGTAGGTAGGTAGTAGGTAGGTAGTAGGTAGGTAGTAGGTAGGTAGTAGGTAGGTAGTAGGTAGGTAGTAGGTAGGTAGTAGGTAGGTAGTAGGTAGGTAGTAGGTAGGTAGTAGGTAGGTAGTAGGTAGGTAGTAGGTAGGTAATAAGTAGGAAAAAGGGCATTGCAACGCATGCCGGGAACAGCTAGTTTCATATAAAGGGTAACCCGAAACTCAACGTTAAGTTAGGAACAAACGTTGAGCGGAAGAAGATTGATCAGAAAAAAAAACACATTTATTGTACATTTAAAAAAAAACTTTAATGTTTAACATAAGATATAATTATGACGTAAAATCTTTTCACGGTAACTTGGAAACTCGGAACCGATCTTTTTTATCTTTTAATCATTACTGTACAAGGTGTTAAAAAATCAACTCTAAGAATTTTATGGGGTTACTGGGTAACGGAAATTGAAAAACTTTTATTCTACACTTTTCGAAATTCGCGTTTTTTTTATAATATTCAAAAAAATGGGAAAAAAATATATTTGTATGGCATAAAAAAAATTGGCAAATTTTGTAGCACGAAAGTTTTTCAATTTTCGATACCGAGTAACCCCACAAAATTCTTATAGTTGATTTTTTAACACCTCATATTACACTTTCTCATCAAAAAAATTGATGCACTTCTGTATTTTTTTTTCGGGTGGCTATTATTACTTTAAAAAACGGATAAATTCCTTATAGGTACCTAGAAAAAAAAAACTTGAAGTATTTCGATTTTTTTAATGAGAAGTGTACTGTACTATATTAGTTTGACGTTCGTAGTTGATTCGTTTCGATCCAACACTCTACAAAAGATATTCGGTGTTAGTTTTTCGGAGTAGGCTCATTTAGTAAACACACAAAATAATTATGTTTTTATGAATAAAATTGTAGAGAAATCACATTGGACCCAGTGCGTTTTATGTAGCCTCGCCTTTAGTCAGAAACGATGCTGCGCACCATTCCAAAATACAATCTCTCAAACCACCTTCACTGCGTCAACGAAAAGAAATGCAACCGTCTATGTATTTACATCATAATAATAACTCCACAAAGGTTGCAGTGAGCGAGCTTCTAAACAAAAAAAATGTCTTCAATAAAGAACCTTTTTAGTACTTCCTCTTTAAAACTGTCGTTTATAAAAAAATACATCCTCTATCGCGAAGCAAAAATTACGCGGCAAAGACAAATAGGAGACGATATTTTATTTACACTTTTAATTAGTGTTTATTTATCAGACTAATTAGCGAGCTCTTAGCCGGAGGTCCATTTTATTTTAAAAATAAAAAACTTTTATTTGTTTAGCCGTCGTCCTGTTGAATTTGAAATAGATTTGCTTTGAAATAGGACGTTGGCAGTTGGTTAAGTTTTGAGTCTAGAATTTATATTAATCTTAGTAGGTATTTAAGTATTATCTTGAATATCACATCCATTTGATCATTAGTCAGCTTGTAAACAAAGGCCTCCTCATTTTCAAAGGAATGATTATATTATAATATTGGTAGACGTAAAATAAAAGCACTTTGCCTAGCTTTTTTCCAACTATGTTGGGGTAAGTTTCCAGTGTAGCCAGATGCGGCAGAATGCGAGAGTGCGTGGGAGCGAGAGTGCGTGAGAAGCCGTCGCCTCCTTCTGCGAGGAGGAGATGGCAACCAAAAAGGGAGCGGAGAGGGGCCGAGAGGCAGCTGCCACTCTCCCTTCCCGCGCCAGACGCACCGGGCGCCGGGGCGCGCGACTATCTCCGGCCACCGTAGTGTGTGGCCTGCGGGCGGCGGGTTAGGGTACCGGTCGCCCGATCAGTAACAGGCCCGAGAAGGCGACGCGCAGTGTTCTGTGCGCGCCTCTCAGGAGGACGTGGGGCTAGGCCTCACAGTAGGAGAGGTCCGCCAGAGGCTGTCGGACCGAGGCCTGCCGGGGTCGTAGTGCAATCCCGCGACCCCGGCCAAGGGCCAGGAGAAGGAACACCGTGGGGTTTTAGCCGGTAAGAGAAAGAGTCCGGCATACCTCTTCGTCTTTCCCGGGCGAAGGGCACCCATGAGAAATTTCCCAGGAAAAAAAATAGTTTTTGCTGCATAGGATAATTTATTTTAGGTCCTCCCATCTTTCCATCTCCCATCTTCCATATTTCGTGTATTCATTAACGTTACATAAAAAAGGAGCCTTCCGGCATCGGGAACAGGGTCCAAGCTACCGGCCGGTCAGGAACCGCGTCTAGGTAAATATTATTACTTATATGAGGATTACGTGCAAGAGCAATTTGGCATTACCTTTGTCCTTAAAAAATGTAAGAGTCATCAATAAATTAATAGTACACATGTATCGATTCGAACTCTGAATATTCGGAATGCAATATGTAATGGCATCCGACAGATGCTTCCGTGACATCTCTTTATTACATTTTAATGGAACATGTAATAAAGAAATATGCATTTAAATTCTCGATTACAACTGTCACGCTTGTCATTCTCAAAGGGATCGGCAGAGGCATGGTATAATATGTTTCACCAGGTATTCTCATCCCGTGACAGCCAGGTTACACGCTTGGCCCAAGACTACGTCATTGGCTGGGAGTGCTGACACTAAGTGTAAATAAATTACCCGAGCACAATGCATTATTCACTTACTTGCTTCTATAAAGAAGCAAGTTTGAACAAGTCATTTTATAGTTTACTTTTTTAACTAAGTAGATGAATAACACAAAACTCTAATCCTAACTAATATTATAAATGCGAAAGAAAAGAGCCTCCACGAGTGACGATACTTAAGTACCTCCGGCGCACCCTGGGCTGCCAGCCCCCTACCAACCACACGTTCTCACCACGGCATGAGCTATTATTATATAGCTCGTGCCGACACAATAAAGAAGAAGAATGCGAAAGTAAGTTTGTTTCCTTTTCACGCCTAAGAGCGGTTACGCACTGCATCCGATCCGAATCCGAGAAAATACGTTCCTTCCGAAGTAGTCATAGAACTATTTGTATGGTAGTTTACGCACTAGATCCGACTTCCGTCATCCGATTTCTGTCCGTCATCAGTGAGTTTCTAATTCGGAAGAAAAATTGATGGACCGAAGTAGCCGTAGTACTGTTTGTATGA
The DNA here is from genome assembly GCA_905220435.1 of Amphipyra tragopoginis. Taxonomy (NCBI): domain Eukaryota; kingdom Metazoa; phylum Arthropoda; class Insecta; order Lepidoptera; family Noctuidae; genus Amphipyra; species Amphipyra tragopoginis. The sequence continues at coordinate 24,128,729 of HG991995.1, read as the reverse complement.
ATGCTTTCGCATTACCTCGGATTCAAATCGGACGCCAAATGGATATGCCAAAGATGGCCCCTGAATTGTTTGAATTTGGATCAGAGATCAGAGTAAGCGATATCCGAATTTGGTCCGAGTTTTTTAGACTTTAGATTCGTATTTTCACGTATTCGGATCGGATGCAGTGCGCAAAGCAATATCCGAATTCGGTCAGAGTTTTTTACATTCTTATTATTTTCACGGATTCGGATCGGATACAGTGCGCAACCGCTGTAAACCACTGAACCGATCATCCTGAAATTTTGCATATACTTTTTCAGGTGTACAGAAATAGACATAGGGTACTTTTCATCCCAAAAAAAGTACTGTTCCCGAGAAAAACAACAATTTATGATAATAGATGGCATGTTTCTTTCGAATTACGATTGAATTATTATTATCAGAGATCGGAATAGGTAGAGTAGTAGTATAAACTTCGAGGAAGGAAGTAACATAGAGTGGATAATACCTTGGACTTTGGACGTCTGTGGTCTAGTGGTTCGAGTGTCGGACTGCTGATCACAAGGTCGTGGGTTCGATTCCCACACAACACAAATATTTATGTGATGAACTTAAGTGTTTGTGTTGGTCTGGGTGTTTCTTATGTATTATAAGTATGTATATACAAAAAAAAAGTATATAAGTATTATATCCATTGTCTAGCACCCATAGTACAAGCTCTGCTTAGTTTGGGACTAGATGGTGCTGTGTAAAAAATGTCCCAAAAATATTTATTTATTTATTTAATACCTCCTCTAAAATCCGGGAATAATTATAATGACGTTTTAATCCCGGGATTTAAAAATTACGAATTATTTATTGGACTTTATTTTTAGTTACAAATTATTGATTTGATAGGGTTCAGGTCGGGCAAAATGTTAGGGGGTTTTACTGTGTGAAATTTCTCAGTAGCAGCCTGGATTTGTGCCCGGTTGATGGCAATAGGCTCGCCCCCTATTAAATGGGACTTAAGCATAACGGCGAAATGTGGGTGTACTATACACCTCTGCCAACCCTTCAGGGAATACAGGCGTGATATTATGTTAAAATATGACACAAGCTAAGCCGGGAGTCGCTAGTGTTGTTTAAAGAGTGGATCATGGTGTATGGTTTTATAAAGGTTACAAAGTAAAGTGAGCTAAAGTGGTCTGTGGTGTTTTCCCGAAGTCATTTGTGATGTGATAGGTTTTCGCGTAGCCTTTTTGTTACGTTAGTACCTTTATTGCTTTACAAACTCAATAGATTTTGCTTTTTACTTAATTTTCAGGGCTTTAGGAGATATCAATCTCGTTTTTTCGTCGTACATACATACAAATTATATTTTTAAATACACATCTTAAAAAAAACCTGAACATAATAGAATAACTACATATACTTGTCAAGAGGATTATTGATGGTACAATGAAAACATCGTCATCTTGCTATATAATATACTACCCATTTCTACGAATTATTCCATGATTCGCATTTCGGTTTAAATCATTTATTCTCAAAAAGACAATAAGGCCACTTACATGAGAATACAAAATAACATTTAGTTTAATTATCAAATTAACCGCCACCGAGATAAGTAAGTAAAAAAACTGTTTACGTAACACAATCGTAACATCATTAGAGACTTAATAAGTAATATCATTAGCCGGTAGGTAGTTTAAAACAATAAAAGCGACAAAATGCGTAATGTTAATTAAGTACCCGCTCAACATTTTTTTTTCGAGACAGAAAATAATTTTAACATCGTTTATTTATTGTAAACATACCTTCATATAAATTATATTTTTAAATACATTTCAGTAAACAGTATACATTTCAAAATATAAAAAATAGCCCCCGGTCATCGAAAACAGGGTCCAAGCTATCGGTGATCAGGGCTCTAGAGAAAGGAACCTCCTCAGTATGCGTGCCGTGTCTTGGAGTATCACTTTCTTTATCAAGACCTTGGTCCAGCCGCCTAACGAGAGTCTCATATGGTTTTGATCGAAGCTCTTGGCTATTAGGCCATTCGCCGTTACGACTATTGGAACAATGACTGCTGAGTCCACATTTCACATGCCGCCGACATACTCGTGCGCTAAATCAAGACAATAACAATTGAGGAGCTTAGGATCAAAAAGTGTTTATACACTTTTGACTCGACACCAGTGGCGAAGGCTCCATACAACTCGATTCCTATCGGCTTCCCTTTCGAAAATTATGGCAAATACTAGTATCTATTATTTTCAATTATCTTTTAAACAAAGAATTGGTCCGGCTTCCCTTTTAAGAAAATTCACCCTTCACCACTGCTCGACGCCTCTTTTTTTGCATTGGACTCAAAGCCTTGGATATTATCGATTTATGAATAGTTTTTTAGGGTTCCGTACCCAAAGGGTAAAACGGGACCCTAAAACCCCGCTGTCCGTCCGTCTGTCCGCCTGTCACCAGGCTGTATCTCATGAACCGTGATAGTTAGACAGTTGAAAGTGAGCTGTTGCCGCTAAATCAACAAATACTAAAAAACATAATAAAATGAATATTTAAGGGGGCTCCCATACAACAAACGTGTTTTTTTTTGTTGTTTTTATAGATACCACTATCTATAAAACTATACGGAACCCGTCACGCGCGAGTCCGACTCGCACTTGGCCGGTTTTTTTTAAATAGTGTTATTTTCCAAGAAATCAGAGAGAGAGAAAAACATCTCCAAGTCGCATTCTGATCAAAAAGTCACATTTACAAAGTAAACAGGCCTACTCGTAAATAGTTTTTCTCGATTTCTGAACAAAAATTAAAAGTGTAAATAAAACATTTTACTCCTGTCCTCCTGAATTGTTATTAAAAGCGTTACATAGGCGATCGATTTTTGGTAAAGTTAATTTACTTTTATTAAGGCGAATAGATCAATCAATCTTTATCAATTCATAAGATCTGTAAGACAAACAATTACGAAAAAAGACAATAAAAAAAAAACAAAAAAAAAACATTAATAACACTCAAAATTGGAACGATTACCGAACGAATGTCTATAGTCCGTTCCTCGTGAACAAGCCATCAATTTCAATAAAACGCTGGAGTGAGACAAAAAATGACGCAATCAATCATGCGACCCGTCACTTTGACGTCGCGTTTTGGGGTGGCCAACGTTTCAAAAGTTTCCCCATATTATTATGGGGAGCACCATTTGTTTGTATAGAGATATTACCTATAATTTTGTCGATGGTGCAATAACTTTGTCATTATTTAATGGACGCATGGAAAAGTTAATGTGAAAATAAAACAGTGGGTTTATAAATTCTTTTATCAGTATTCGTGGTCAAATAAAGTAACAAAATAAAGCCGACCGTTCATCTTTTAAAATTCATTTAATACGCATAATAAAATTTCCATGTACACATGAGACCCAGTTTTAAACAACTATAAGGGTGCTTGTGCACTGTGTCTGATCCGAGTCCGAGAAAATACGATCCGAGGAAATTCGGCTGCAATTTTTTTTATTAATTTTTATTTGCATCCTGTTTTTTCTCAATACAAAGGAGTTCAGTCTCCTGAACTAACGGTTACTAAATATACCACATGTATCCCAGGATACAGTGCCTTCCCTAAATCTAAATAGAAATCTACGAAAGTTGGATCGGGTGTGGTACACAACTGATCATAAAAATAGTACTGCAACTAGTTCAGATCGTATTTTCTCGGATTTACACTCTTACTGTGAAATTATTTTCATTAATATGATGTACAATAATGTAGAGATTGGTTGATGCTCATGACACATCAAAATCCTTACCTATAGCTGCTGCAATAAGACACAATAGATACCTATTCGTTGAACTTGAATTTCTAGATCAAACAAACAGGCAAAATGGCTACCATTACAATAAATTACGTTTGAAATTATTTTGTGGAAAACAGTTTGTTTTTAAAAACAAACTCCGGGCCGCTCTATTAGATGCACCGCTCACGTATGACACTAGGCCACAAGTATAAAAGGCATATTGTTTGTTATTTTCGCGACGCGGTGCTCGACGCAATGTAACGCACTACGCCACCCAGCTAGGATGAAGGGTAAGTGTAGTGCCATACGATGCCAAAATTACGCGTCCAAAATACGGCGGCCATGTTTTTTATATCAGCAAGACACGGTGTAATTCCAACTGGTGTGTCGCAGGTAATTTAAAAAGCATTGCAGATGTAATCACGTAATTCCGTCGTGTTTTCGGTATAGTGTGGCGCTATACTAAGGTGTAGGCAAGTTCATGCGGTATCAACATTTTAATGTGTCTTGCCCAAGTGTACTGAAAACGGTACGGTCGCCATTGTTTATCTATTGTGTCTATAATTACAGTACTACACAGGTTAATCTGGTAATTTTTAAACACTGTCTAGTATAATGAAACTTCAAAAGAGGATGCCACTTTAGCAGTGAAATTGTCCGTTTACATTTATATTCTTTTCGACATCCGTCCGTTTACATTTATTTTTATACTCGAATTCCATTATAAAGCGTAATGAAGTTAGATCTTGCTTCGAATGTGTTCATATTGACTGGGCTATCAATATTGCTTCCACTAAGCACTAAGGTAAACAAACATACAAACAGCAAGATACAATATTACGATTATTGCAAATATACCTTAGCGACATAAACGTTAAGCAAGGAATACATGAGCAGCTTCTTGCAACAACTTTCGTAACTGATGAAATTTTAGTGTTAATGCAATAATGCAATGGTTAGCTTAAGTGACGAATAAAAAAAGTATGCACACACTCACGTTAACACTTTAAGTATGTAGTGTATTTCATACTTGAAAGTGTTAAACGAAGAGATTTATGTTGTCTATAAAATAGTGTTCGGAATTGCTGTAAATCCACTCAACGAAACGACTTTTTTTTACTTATGCATGGCAGTTGCCTAATTTATAAGTGTTCCTTGTAAAGGCCAACTTTACCAACGTCGGATAACTTTCATCAGACGAATAAGTTACAAGTTTTGAAAGAACTTCTGCGCAAGAGCTGTCAAAACGTCATATTTAATCCTCAGATAAATGTTATATTATTGTTGTCAGTATAATATTATTATCTAGCACAAACGGCCACTCAGATTTGTAAGACTACTCAAAGACTTATTGACCTTACAGCATACCAGTGCAAGACACTTGTCAGTTATTTCGTCTTACAACAGCATTTAGCAAGAATATTGGAGGATTAAAAAAAAACTTTACGAGACCATGATACAACAACCATAAATTCTCTTCTAAAGTGCGCCCAATTCCATACTTGCAGAAGTTTGAGAATGCACTATAGGAGTAAAAAAAAGGTGGTCTTAGGACACTCGTAAGTCCAAAGTTTGCTAGTTGGTAAGACAAAAGAAAGAAAATAAACTTTATTCAGCCAAGAACACGATGACAGCATAAAAAATAAGAACATAAAAAGAATTAAACATACACATGTTATGCTGTTGAGCATGCCTATTTAAGCCCAAAGAAGGTAACTGTCCGTCTATAACTAAAACTATGTTCAACAATATTTTACTCTGTTGTGTTCTAGTCCTTACAGCCATGTCTATATAGGTACGGAATGCCCAGTTGCATTGGAATGACGGCCTGAAGCAATAGGCCGTTGCTATTATCGTACAGCCAAGGGTCTATTAATACTCGAAGTGAGCCTTTACCATAAAGCCAAGTACTTATGTAATATGGCATTATATCGATGGCAAATGGGAACTTAACGAGAAAGTAGTATAAGTGAAATTGTGAAGGTGCTTATTTTCTATAAAAAGTAAGTTCAATAACTAAAACCCGACTACTGAAAAATTAGTGAAACAAGAAAATATTATCATCTGAAATTGTTTTGTGCAAACTATTCAATATTTTTCGTGTATTAAATAAACAACTTACATATATTATAAATATATATTTTAATAACAACAACAAATTATACATATTTTAATAATTTAATACATATTCATAGTGATGTTCAGAGTATAGCCGTGGTATGTCGTGCCGTGGTAGTATGGTCTGTGGTCGACCACTAGACCAACGAAGCAGTCTAAATTTTAAGATGTGTATTTTAAAAATACAGGGTTAGTCGGAAAGGGGGTACTAATCCGCAGACCACTTAAAGGATCACTGATGACGGTTTAAAAGCAAGTGTTAAAATTTCAAAATTCGATAATTTTTAATTCCATGTAAATTAATTTTTATTTTACTTTTTTCAAAAATTCTTCGTCCCTACTTCAGTTACGAATTCAGAAAATGGAGCTTCTAATTCGCGATCCCAAATACGACCTAAAATGTAAAACAGCTGATCGTGGCTGAGGATAGATAGATTTTAGCATATTTTTTTTGTAATTTTTGAAGAGCCATTTCTCTTAAACTATTGACTTTTGGGGAAAGTTGTAGAACAAAAGTTACTCATTATTATGGGTACTTTAACACCCTTTCGGATTAATACCCCCTTTCTGACTAACCTTGTATAATTTAAATGTTACGAGACAACGAGAATAATAATTTATTTTCTCATGGTCCACAGTGTTAGTAAAAAATTTGCTTAATCTTTGCTAGTACTTAATAGCTAAAACAGAACCGATTCGGTTGGCTAATAAAGAGCTTATGTAATTTTCTCAGTAGGTAATTATAATTCTTACGCCCTAGAACATATATCGATGTTATTGGTGATGTTCTTCAAAAAGGACAGGTGCGTAGTACTTTCAACCGGCGTGCGTGTATGACAATGTATGACCGTGGACGAAGCAAAAGGAGTATGTAAGGATCGTAGCATGTGGCGTTCTACTGTTTCTGCCTAACCCCATGAGAAAAAGGCGTGAGTTTATGTATGTATGTTATAATTCTTATTTTGCCTTTTACGCGATGTTCACATCCATAGTTGGCATGATTAATTTTAAAATACGACCACATACTGTTCATACATTACAAAACTAATTATACAAGCCATAACCCGCAACTTAACAACTACCAACTTTACAAGAAATGGAAGCGAAAACTCCCAACCGCAGTAGAAACAAATAAAAACAATTTTGCAAAAACATTGACCGCTCCGCAACGACTATTAGCCATTACCGCGTTCTAGCGAGTATGGCTTCACCCCGTTGCGCCCGACTGTACTTCCTAAGGCTTCGAGGTAAGTAATGAAGCTGCCGCTTGTTTATGGTACAGTCGAGCACTGCAGCGGGCTTAATTTATTTTTGCTATTAAAAATAAACGCGGAGTTTTGCTGCGGTGACTTCGGTAAGAAACGGGTAAGTAAACCGAAATTGGAAAGAAAAACTGGATGGTTTTTAAATATAGGAAGATATTTGTTTCTTCGAGAATGTCGTTAAGCTGATAGATGGGAGAGTGGATTGTGAATGTTTAATGTTCAAGAATTAATTTACTAAATTAATTATTATACAGCATGACTGATTAACAGTGATCGGAAAAGGGTGAGCTAATTTACTTAAACTTCAAAGAACAGAGACAAAAACTGGAGACTTCCTTACGACAACATTTTTTTTGGGAGAATTTTCTCGGAGATTTTCTTTCATTTGTTTTCTAAAAATAAAAGACAATCTCCTTTTTTGAAAACAATAAACAATGTCTTTTTAAAAACAATGAAAAACGTATCATCTGGTTTTGTGACAATTTTGGGAAACAAAAATAGGAAACGAATTTAATTGTTTTCTGTATAATCACTTTAAATCCGAAAACCATGAACTCTGTCATCATTCTGTACAACTTTTTCCATGGGACAAACTATACAGCAATACACCGTGGGCCCGAAGTACCCTAAAATTTTTAATCACGTCTTTCAATTTTCAATAATGTTATGTCAACATAGGTCCAATTCAGTCAATTTAAATATTTTGTTTTTCGGATCAAAATACATCAATTAACCTTAGTACATCCTTTTAAACAATGCCTTAGGTCTAGCTGGCATTGTTTAAATTATCGTGTGAGTGGATAAAAAAACTTCTCATTTCAAGAACCTCTCCGACAATACACGACTGAAGGCTAGTGGGGTATGGTATGTAGGTACATATAATGATGACCGATTCATCAGATACAATTTTTATTTATGATTAATTACGGTTTACTCACGTGCATTTTTCGGGATTGCCCGACTAGTTTTGGACCCAAACGGAGCCCTTCAAAAATAATAACCATAATACGTGAAAAATAGAAGTGACCCGATTTATTTGCTCCCAAGTGTATTTCTTAGCTTTTCTTCTCCAATTAGGCATCGGAATCGATGGTTAAAATGTTTCGGGTACCTCGGGCCCACGGTGTATAGCTATATTATGAGAGTTCATGGGTTTCGAATGTAAAGTGAATAATCAGACATGCTGTGGAAAGCGCGTCATAAGTGTGTGTCCTGAGTGACGGCGCACCGCGCAGGCGGAATGAACGGCACATTAAATAAATGTTCGATACGTTTGAATTTTGATATCGACATTATTAAAACCAAAGTAAAATAAATACACGCGCGTACGCGTCAAATTTCCCGCGTGCACTAAGGACAGGTATCGACAGTAAAGTCCCGGTAAAGCCGCTCCGCAATCCGCAATACGCCTGTGCGCCGTCACTCAGGATGCACACTGACACCTATGTAAAACCACTCAAATATAAAACAGCGGTAACCAAGAAAAAATGTTTTTCAAAATATCAGAGAACATTGATATTGTACTATAATAAACTTCAAAAATAAACGACGACGAAACTTTGAAATGTCAAGCAATGTTAACAAGAGACGCCGAAACCTAGCAAAAAAAAGTTGTTTCGAACACGGTACCTATGTTTACCCAAGATTTAGTTTAAAAACAAAATAATGTTACACTGTTTTATATTACTTTTTTTAAATAATATTTAACTTAAGTTGGCAAGGAAGCGAGGTTTAACAGAAAAAGTCTTGATCAATATAAAAATTGTGATTTCAGTGAAGTGATGTGAATCTTGTATTTGTCTTTTTTTTGTCTATTATTAACCTCCGGTATCTGAATTAAGAATTCTAGGACTTAAGTGGTACTTACCTCCGGTTTCTGAATTGAGAATTTGACGTTGAGAACGTCTCAAACTCTACTTAAGTATTACTTAAACATTTTTTTGTTTCTGAATTAAGTTTTCTTAAACTGTAATCAAAATTTGAGTCTTTTACTCAATTTTGACAAATAGCGTGCTTATCGCATACTTAGGATCGTTATTTGCGTTTCACAACTAAAAAAATCGCGTTTGACAATGCTCAAAGCATTCTCAACGTAAAGTAAGCAGTTGAAAGTTGAGCGACCGTATTCGGCTACTCAAACTGTAATCATTTAGGTATTTACGTGAAAAGAGTGGTATTGTATTTTAATGATTGTTGATATCACGGTTGTTCCCGATGCCGGTGGACTACCTACTACTTTTTATATTTTTAAATGTTTTTTTTGGCTTTAGATAGAAATATTTTGTGGAATGAATAAACGGAATGTAAATATTATTATTTTTTATTTAAACTGTGGTACATTTTCATAACATTAAATAGGAAACAATCTTATAACAGCTAGTGCAAAGGCGCTTAATGACATTACTCCTAATTTACACTTATATTTTAGTAGAAATCACAGAAATTCATAATAATTATTGTAACTTAAAATAAACAGGTACAGTTTTATTTAGCAATCGGTTACATTTAAAAAACACTGCTATTCGTAATACTTGAGGTAATATAAAATAAATTACGCTTTTATCGTGAATTTTGTACTAGACTCTGGACGTATTCTACGTTTGGACAAGAATTCGAACAGAAGAAGCATGGAAAAGGCTGGCATAAAAAAGTAGTTTGACAAGGCTGAAAAGGAATTGATGTCGTAGGCAATGTACCTTCTACATCAAATCCTTTTGATGTAGAAGGTGTCTACATCAAATCCTTTTATGCCACTTCCAACTGCTTTTTTAAAATTCGTATCTCCAATTCATGCTTCTTCTGTTCGAATCAAAATTTTTGCATCTCATTTTTTTCTGGTAGTATGTTAATTAATTTTTTTTCTTAAAATAAATTTTCTTTAAAGCTTCTGCTGAATACTTAATGAGTGATATGTTATCTATTTATTTTTTTCGTTGAGGCACTCGTATTGGTTTTATTTTAGGTTCTGGGTTAGACTCTGGTACTGACTTTTCGGGAATTTCTTCATTTTTTTCTCCTGGAAAATAAACGTTGTAGTAAATATTATTCACATTATTACACATTGTTTGTTTGTTGTTTGATGTTATTATAAAAATGTTTCAACATAGTTTCGTCTCTAGGGCTTGACGTGCAGAGGCTGTTATATTCTATAGAGAAAGCCTTCCAGACTTCTTGTTTTTTTTAATGTAGTATGCCTCTGTCCGTTTCCATTCTATAATACTTTGATATCTGGAGCAAACATAATAACACGCATCTAGATATGTACATAACTACATTCGTGAAAAATAATTATGATCATCATCATCATTCAGCCGAAAGACGTCCACTGCTGGATATAGGCCTCCCCCAAGCATCGCCACATCGACCGGTCCTGTGCTTCTCGCATCCAGCGGATTCCCACGACCTTCACCAGGCCATCGGTCCATCTTGTGGGAGGCCTTGACCAGGGCTAGCAGAGCCGCCGGGGACTGAGGGCTTTGTGCTGTTGATTAATAGCGGAACATAATAGATTAATTGTACTTACTTTGCTATTATTGAAAGAACATTTTCTTTCTCCTCGAGAGTATAGTTCGGCGATCTCTTTTTTTATCCATTATTTAAATATGTACTTTATCTACACTCAAATATATATATATAGAATAGAAAAGAATAGAAATGTAATTTATGTAAATGAAAGGTTATGTTTATTTTCACAGTTTGACAGTTTGACTTTCACGATCCGTTTCATACTTCAAAATATAAGATAAATATTTTTTAAAAATGGCATAATATGCATTAGAAACTTTAACCACTGGAATATGTTAAACTTTAATGACGGACTGTAACAATAACTAACTTTTTAAATCTGTATCAAAATTATAATAATAATATTATGCAATATTATGAATTTTCGAAAAGTACCGGTTTTTGTATGTATATCGGAACGTGACAGCTTTGGCTGGAAATACTTAAATGGTACTTAGGTAAATGATCAGTTGATGGCGGTTTGACGAAATTTGATTCTGACTAGTGAAACGTAAAAAACTTAAGGGCATACTTAAATATTTGAGAATAATCAGTTAAGATTTGCTACTTTTCTCAATTCAGAAACTGGGTGTTACCTCCGGTTTCTGAATTGAGAATTTGACGTTGAGAACGTCTCAAACTCTACTTAAGTATTACTTAAACATTTTTTTGTTTCTGAATTAAGTTTTCTTAAACTGTAATCAAAATTTGAGTATTTTACTCAATTTTGACAAATAGCGTGCTTATCGCATACTTAGGATCGTTATTTGCGTTTCACAACTAAAAAAATCGCGTTTGACAATGCTCAAAGCATTCTCAACGTAAAGTAAGCAGTTGAAAGTTGAGCGACCGTATTCGGCTACTCAAACTGTAATCATTTAGGTATTTACGTGAAAAGAGTGGTATTGTATTTTAATGATTGTTGATATCACGGTTGTTCCCGATGCCGGTGGACTACCTACTACTTTTTATATTTTTAAATGTTTTTTTTTGGCTTTAGATAGAAATATTTTGTTGAATGAATAAACGGAATGTAAATATTATTATTTTTTATTTAAACTGTAGTACATTTTCATAACATTAAATAGGAAACAATCTTACAACAGCTAGTGCAAAGGCGCTTAATGACATTACTCCTAATTTACACTTATATTTTAGTAGAAATCACAGAAATTCATAATAATTATTGTAACTTAAAATAAACAGGTACAGTTTTATTTAGCAATCCGTTACATTTAAAATACACTGCTATTCGTAATAATTGAGGTAATATAAAATAAATTACACTTTTATCGTGAATTTTGTACTAAACTCTGGACGTATGCTACGTTTGAACAAGAATTCGAACAGAAGAAGTATGGAAAAGGCTGGCATAAAAAAGTAGTTGGACAAGGCTGAAAAGGAATTGATGATACCTTCTACATCAAATCCTTTTGATGTAGAAGGTGTGTACATCAAATCCTTTTATGCCACTTCCAACTGCTTTTTTAAAATTCGTATCTCCAATTCATACTTCTTCTGTTCGAATCAAAATTTTTGCATCTCATTTTTTTCTGGTAGTATATGTTAATTCAATTTTTTTCTTGAAATAAATTTTCTTTAAAGCTTCTGCTGAATACTTAATGAGTGATATGTTATCTATTTATTTTTTTCGTTGAGGCACTCGTATTGGTTTTATTTTAGGTTCTGGGTTAGACTCTGGTACTGACTTTTCGGGAATTTCTTCATTTTTTTCTCCTGGAAAATAAAAGTTGTAGTAAATATTATTCACATTATTACACATTGTTTGTTTGTTTGTTGTTTGATGCTTGATGTTATTATAAAAATGTTTCAACATAGTTTCGTCTCTAGGGCTTGACGTGCAGAGGCTGTTATATTCTATAGAGAAAGCCTTCCAGGCTTCTTGTTTTTTTTAATGTAGTATGCCTCTGTCCGTTTCCATTCTATAATACTTTGATATCTGGAGCAAACATAATAACACGCATCTAGATAAGTACATAACTACATTCGTGAAAAATAATTATGACCATCATCATCATTCAGCCGAAAGACGTCCACTGCTGGATATAGGCCTCCCCCTGCTCATCGCCACATCGACCGGTCCTGTGCTTCTCGCATCCAGCGGATTCCCACGACCTTCACCAGGTCATCGGTCCATCTTGTGGGAGGCCTTGACCAGGGCTAGCAGAGCCGCCGGGGACTGAGGCCTTTGTGCTGTTGATTAATAGCGGAACATAATAGATTAATTGTACTTACTTTGCTATTATTGAAAGAACATTTTCTTTCTCCTCGAGAGTATAGTTCGGCGATCTCTTTTTTTATCCATTATTTAAATATGTACTTTATCTACACTCAAATATATATATATAGAATAGAAAAGAATAGAAATGTAATTTATGTAAATGAAAGGTTATGTTTATTTTCACAGTTTGACAGTTTGACTTTCACGATCCGTTACATACTTCAAAATAAAAGATAAATATTTTGTAAAAATGGCATAATATGCATTAGAAACTTTAACCACTGGAATATGTTAAACTTTAATGACGGACTGTAACAATAACTAACTTTTTAAATCTGTATCAAAATTATAATAATAATATTATGCAATATTATGAATTTTCGAAAAGTACCGGTTTTTGTATGTATATCGGAACGTGACATCTTTGGCTGGAAATACTTAAATCGTACTTAGGTAAATGATCAGTTGATGGCGGTTTGACGAAATTTGATTCTGACTAGTGAAACGTAAAAAACTTAAGGGCATACTTAAATATTTGAGAATAATCAGTTAAGATTTGCTACTTTTCTCAATTCAGAAACTGGGTGTTAGTTTTTTAGTACTTAAGTAACATTTGATTACGGAGTTGTCAAAAAAATTACGGATTTATTTTTTTGACAACTCCGTACTCAAATATTACTTAGGTATTGCTTATCTCGAATTCTCAAATCAGAAACCGGGGGTAAGTATTGGTTTTTAGTCTATCCTCCGGTATCTGAATTGAGAATTCTAGGATAATCAGTACTTAAGTAATATTTAAGTACGGAGTTGTCAAAAAAAATACTGATTTTAAAGCATTTTTTTGACAACTCCGTACTCAAATACGACTTAAGTATTGCTTATCTCGAATTCTCAATTCAGAAACCGCTAGGATAAGCAGTACTTAAGTAATATTTAAGTACAGAGTTGTCAAAAAAAATACTGATTTTAAAGCATTTTTTTGACAACTCCGTACTCAAATACGACTTAAGTATTGCTTATCTCGAATTCTCAATTCAGAAACCGCTAGGATAAGCAGTACTTAAGTAATATTTAAGTACAGAGTTGTCAAAAAAAATACTGATTTTAAAGCATTTTTTTGACAACTCCGTACTCAAATACGACTTAAGTATTGCTTATCTCGAATTCTCAATTCAGAAACCGCTAGGATAAGCAGTACTTAAGTAATATTTAAGTACAGAGTTGTCAAAAAAAATACTGATTTTAAAGCATTTTTTTGACAACTCCGTACTCAAATACGACTTAAGTATTGCTTAGCTCGAATTCTCAATTCAGAAACCGGAGGTGTGCATGAACTTGATTATTTGTTTTTATATCAGAAGTCCCCAAAAAATACGATTAATTTAACTGCTACCGTCCCAGCGCCACCGATCAGCGGCGGCATCTATTGTTAATCTATTGTGTCTCTAAAACTGATTCTTAATGAGTTCATTAACAACAGGTGAATGTTTTTATGTACCTATCTCATACATCCTTACTTAAACACGATTGTAATTATTAGATACTAATTAAATTATACCTGTCCTTATCATTTGTATTCCAATGAATAGAGGTGGCATTAGACTTAAGTATTGTTTATAACTAAGGATGTAATTATGTTATGGTACATAATGGATTAAATTTCAATAAAAAATACAAAAAGATTTTGAGATTTTGAGTAATGTAAAGGTATATATAGTTCGAAAATAAATATTTCACTAACGATCATTATCACAAAAACGCAACTAAACCTATTTCAGAAGCTCAACAAAACATTCTTTCCCTCTACTTCATTGTAAATTCAAAATAACTTCGCTCTTTTTTCAGAGTCGCTCATTTCGCTCGTGCCCTGGGGCTCTAAGCTCAAATGCTTCGTCCATGTTTGATTCTTATTTACAAGGCGGCAAAAGTAAATTACGTTCCAGCTTGGGATTGATTGTTCTCGGCAATCCCTCGAGATTGCGATTGCAAGTTGCAATTTTATTGCAACCCTGCCGGCCGTACTAAGAGAGTATGGATCGACTTTGCTTCTTGTTTTTTTTTTGTTTTGGATGACGATCTTAAAAAGCTTTGAACCTTTTCATTCATCTTAATTAAATCTATGTGCTTTTGATTATTCTTTGTGTGGTTTTGGTGAAAATATGAGTATCTAGAGGTCACGAGCAGCTTTGCCCGCGTGGATGTCGTTTATCGCGTAGATATTTCGCGATTTTCGGGATAAAAGTAGCCTATGTCCTTTTTCCGGTTCCAGACTATCTCTGTACCAAGTTTCATCGCAATCGGATTAGCGGTTTGTGCGTGAAAGCGTAACAGACAGAGTTATAATATTTATTTTATTATATAAGTTTCGCATTTATAATATTAGTAGGGATTACCAGTTTTTCTTCCGACTGCCTCGTCCAGTGATCGCAATCGCGACTGTTGACCGTGAGGTTCTGGGTCCGATGCCCAGGCCGGGCAAAGTCTTATTGGGTTTTTCCGTGTGGAATTTATCAGTAGCAGCCCGGAGTCTGGATTTGTGCCCGGTTGATGATAATAGGCTCGCCCACTAATACATGGGGCTTAAACATAACGGCGAAATGAGGGTGTACTGTACATCTCTGCACAACCCGTCGGGGAATACACGCGTGATGTTATGTTACCAATTTTTCTTGCGTACATTTAGGATACCAAATCTGATACGCGATAATTATGCTAATATAAGAAAAAGAGTACTTGTGCATCTAAATTCATAACATTTCTTAAATGCCTATTCGTTTGCTTGTTATTATGCCTATTTGCAAATATATCAATTTAAGTATATTAACAAAACCTTTGAATTTGAACTTGAATCCATAAACTTTCTTCTAAACAATTTTTTTTGTCTGTAAAGATGATTCCGGTAGTATTCACCCAGAACTGTAGTATATAACAAGTCATTTTTGTAGTATTTTACTAAGGGCTGATTTTTCAATCGTCAGATAATTATTATCTGAAGAATAATTTTGACGTTTTGACACCTTTCTATAGAAAATATGTCAAACTACTATATCTATTCCGCACATAAAATTTATCTGTCGATTGAAAAATCTGCCCTAAGACAAAATAAACTTTCTTCTCAAACATCATCTGCCTAGCCTTTTCCCAACTATGTTGGGGTCGGCTTCCAGTCGAACCGGATGCAGCTGAATATCAGTATTTTACATGGAGCGATTGCCTATCAGACCTCCACAACCCAGTAACTGGGTAATACGATACTCTTGGTAAGACTGGTTGTCAGACTTTCTGGCTTCTGACTAACAGTAACGACTGTCAAAGATCTACAAATGACAGCCGGGACCAACGGCTTTACGTGCTTTCCGAGGCACGGAGGAAACTCGCTATGGTAAATGGTCACCCATCCACAGACCAACCTCGGCAAGCGTGGCTTAACCCGGAAGATCGGTCTATGCGGCTGTAATTATTTAGCCACGAGCTCCTCTTTCAACGACAAACTTTCTTCTCAAACGATACCGAGAAATACCAAAAAAACTAAAATAAACACAGGTGCCTAAAAATCATGTAGCTATATTTCGTAACCTGTTACTTAAATCGCAATAAAATAAAACCCTAAAGTACTGAGCTTAATACAATTTTAAGGATAATACTCAAGCACTCGTTGTAAGCCCGCAAAGTCGGACAAATGTTTCCCGCAAATAAATAAAGGTGCAGAATTTCATCTGGCATTTATAGACGTGGCTGTACTTTACGACTTTTTTGTTGACTGTACGCGTGAATTGTGGAGAGTAGATTTCTTGGTGGGCGAAAAAATAGATGAATTTGTTAGCATAACTAATTAGGTATTTTCTATGTAAAACTTAAAGTTAGCTAATAAAGTTTTAATATAAATATAATAATGATTTGGAAATTAGCCAAAATTTAGAATATTTATACAAGGTTAGTCGGAAAGGGGGCACTAATCCGAAGCCCACCTATAGTATCACTGATGACTGTTTGAAAGCAAGTGTTAAAATTTTAAAATTCGATATTTTTTTTCTCAATAAAATGATTTTTATTTTGGTTTTTTCAAAAATTCTTCATCCCTGCTTTAGTTACAAATTCAGAAAATGGTGCTTCTAATTCATGACCCCAAATATGACCTAAAATGTAAACACAGCTGATTATAACTGAGGACAGATAGTTTTTAGAGATTTTTTTTTCAGATTTTTGTACTACTGTTTCTCTTAAACTATTGAGTTTTGGGAAAAGTTGTAGAACAAAAGTTATTCATTATTATATGTACTTTAACACCCTTTCGGATTAGTACCCCCTTTCCGACTAACCTTGTATACGCGCCGTCTCGCTGCGCAGCGAGGTGTCATGCTACCAACGATTTTACGATACGTCTCGCGACTTTGCGATGCGTATCGCGGCGGCGCGCGGCGCAGCGCGAAATTACTGGCCTCTTCCAGAATCGTCGCGTCGCGTCGCGTCTCGGTGTAAACTGACCCTTAAATGACACTTTTGATCTTAGTATAATGAATAGTTGAGACAAATGCGTGTTCTGTTCGTCTAATTTAGAAAAAATAACTATCACGTCACTATGATCAAAAATGTAAATAAATTCAGTTTGGTTACAACATGAAAAAAAACAACTCGAAAACTACAAAAAGTCGCGGAACATACTCATGGGGGTGATTCGGGTACCTCTAAGGGTGCTCTACCTCTGGACCTCTGTTGATACTACTTTCTGGGACACGGTGTATAGGGTTTACCAAAACTCAACGTCAAGCCGGGAACAAATGACAGGGCGGGCAGTTTATGAAAGTTTGGAAAAAATTATTAAAAAAATTAAAGTTGTATGGTAAACTTTTTTTTTTAAATAACACATTTAATAGTAAGATTAATTAAAATTTTATTCATGACTAGCTTTTGCCCGCGGCTTCGCTCGTGTTAATTAAGCTCAAAAAATATCTTAACACATTACTAAAGTTTCTATAACACTTAACATAATTCAATCGTGATTCGAAACCGTCCGAACCGACACGTGGCGCCATCTATGAACGTTATTGTTGTTTTCCTCGGGAACAGTACTGTTTTTCGGGATGAAAGGTACCATATGTCCATTTCTGTACTCCCTACAACGTATAAGCAAAATTTCAGGATGATCGGTTCAGTGGTTTAGGCGTGAAAATGTAACAAACAAACAAACTTACTTTCGCATTTATAATATTAGGTAGGATTACTTTGAACGTCGTTCTTTTTCTAAATATTCGTAAACTAACATCATTTTGTTCCCGGGCTTGACGTTGAGTTTCGGGACATCCTGTTTAATCGTAGATAAAAAAAGTTTGTAAAAAACTTGCACTAAGTTCCCTGAGGGCACCAAACATGCACCGAGCAAGCAGGCGGCTCTTGATTTCGTAGTCTTATTACGTAAAGAAGTTTTTTTTTATGTTTCTAGCTTGTTTTCCGCATGTTTTTCTTTTCTACGGCGTTTTACCCCCATTAGACTTTAAGGATGGGTAATCAATGTGATAATTTTTGGGGGCTGAGTCACCCTCGTCCGTGGGAAGGCACCCTTAGTTCGAAACCCTACACGTGGTCCCCGGGTGGTGCGAATCAGATGACAACCTTTCGCTTGGTGGTAGGTTCTGTATGGTCCGTCTGGCTAGCTACCACCCTCACATTAAAGTCCGGCGCCAAGCAGTTTACTGTGTTCCGTCGTGTGTATGTGAGAGCCAGAGAAGTATAGGGGAATCTCTCTATATCTCTGTTACTTGAATTCGTGTGCTCACAACGTCCAAGAGGCTGCAAGAGATTGTACGATTTTTTTTAAATTAATAAAACCAAACTTGATACAAAAATATGGCAATATTAGGAAGGCAATTTTAGGAAATGTTTATTTAACTTGTGCACAAAGTTTAAATATTACCAATAAATGGTTCCCGAGAGAAAATGCAATATATACTTTTAAATATAACAATTTACATATAGTTTTCAAAACGATACAATCAGTACTTTACTCAACAAAGTCATTTTTTATTTGTATGTGAATTTAAAATTAAAGTCGAATTGTAATTACTGACTTAATATTTTTTGTTACAATACCTAACAATTATATAGTTCATGATTTTCGGATGTAAAGGGATTTACCAGTCATAAACATAACATAACATCACGCCTGTACTCCCTGAGGGGTTGGGCAGAAGTGTATATACATAGTACACATCCATATTTTTATGTTTTAAGTCCCATGTAATAGGGAGCGAGCCTATTGCCATCAACCGGGCACAAATCTAGACTCTAGGCTGCTACTGAGAAATTATACACGAAAATACCCCTTAACACTTTGTCCGACCTGGGGATCGAACCTAGGACCTCACGCTCAGCAGTCGCGCTTGCGACCACTAGACAACAAGACAGTCCCACCCGTCATGCTGTACGGTCGGGGAATTGAAATGTTTACCACCCTAAGGTCTATAATTGCTTGCACATTACTTTATCATAAGGTCGATATGACATTAAGTTAATATGACATCTTAAACCTTATTGCGCAGTGTGATACGAAATCGAATTTGAAATCTGATAAACATGTCAAGTCCACGACCGTACATTCTACGATATGTGGATCCACCTTAATTTACATTACATTACTGATTACCTACATATTCTTAAAGATCTTGATCAGCCAAGAACCGAATAATTAATTCATCGTCCTCGTAATTAAATCGCAAAATTTTCACTTGCTACTGAAATTTAATTATGAATTCCTGAAAACCAACGTCTGAAACGTTCGCCCAAGTTCTGTGGGAATCGTTTAATAGTTTCTTTTTAACCGTTTCAAGCGCTCCAGTAATTATTTGAACCGAGTCTGCATCGTGTATACTAATTTTTAATTAAGTTAATTGATAGTTGATCTTTTTATTTCTTGAATATTTAAGTTTTTTGCTACCAGACTGGGATGAAATCAGATCGGCAATGCGGCAAGTTTTTGTGATTTTTTGCCAAGTTTAGTAGAGATATTGCTTTAACTCGAGTGCGTTCTACGAAAGAAGAATCCAAACTTTTTAGGATAGACCAGTCCCAGTTCAGTGGGTTCCAGTCAGCTTGTGGCTGAAGAGACGCAAGACTTCCCAGTGTGGCATGCATTTTAGTGATGACCGCATCGGCTACCAAAATCACGGCACTGTAAGCGGAGGTTGTGAATCTCCTAGAGTGCGTTTCACAAAAAAAGATGTCCCTTCTACGCTACCACTGTTTTCATTATTTTGTATGCTTTTATCACAGTGTACCTACTTACTACATACAGTGGGTCAACGCCCATACATTTGACAGGTCCTATGAAATGTCAAAATTGGTAACACTTGTCAAAGGGTTGTCACATAAAATAAATTACACAAACTTTATCAAACAAACGTCCAAATTAATTAACGTTTTATAGAAACAGTGACACGCATAAAGAAAACCACGCATGCGTAATTTTGACGATTGACAAAATAATGCAAAGGTATGTAGCAGCAGTTTCGCCATCTTATCCTGGAATATTCTAACAATATTTAAAACTACAAATTTTGTCGAGGTTACAGTCGCAGTGGCTAACGCTTGCGGGGGTAGGTAAGAGTCATAAATTATTCGCAAGTCTACGATGGAGTCATAGAAAATTACTTATTATTCATGGTTATTACTTCTATGGTTTTCGTGGGTGCTGATGCCGGAAATAAAGCCTAAGTATTCCTCGATAGTAAAAGGCGGTCAAAAAAATTTACCAGTTAAATGAGATTTGCCAGGTAAAACGTGGTCCCTATCTTGGTGTATGAGAATTGATCTTGTTTTTGTACTCAGAGTCCCTGAAAATCATGGATTTGACACCCATGACGGCTAATTTGATTTTTTTATGGCCGCCATCTTGCATATAGATTTTGACCTCATTTTCGGCATCAGCATCCGCGAAAACCATGGAAATGACACCCATGATGGTTAAATTGAAATTTTAACAGCCGCCATCTTGTTAATGGATTTTGACCTCATTTTCGGCATCAGCATCCCCGAAAACCATGGAAATGACACCCATGATGGTTAAAATGAAATTTTAATAGCCGCCATCTTGGAAATAGATTTTGACCTCAATTTCGGCATCAGTACCCCCGAAAACCATAGAAATGACACCCGTGACGACGAATTTGACATTTTTGTAGCCGCCATCTTGGATTTCGATTTTAACCTCAGTTTCGGCATCCGCACCCCAGAAAACCTTGGATTTGACATCCATGACGACTAATTTACTAATTTTCATGGCCGCCATCTTGGATTTGGATTTTGACGTTATTTTCGGCATCAGTGACCCCGAAAACCATGAAATTAACACCCATGATGATTAGATGAAAATGTTGATGGCCGCCATCTTGGATTTGGATTTTGACGTTATTTCCGGCATCAGTGACCCCAAAAACCATGAAATTGACACCCAGGATGATTACATGAAAATTTTCATGGCCGCCATCTTGGATTTGGATTTTGACGTCATTTTCGGCATCAGTGACCCCGAAAACCGTGGAAATATACATTTTCAAATGATTGTTCCCACGAAAAATCATTTGAAAATGTATGTATGCCGCCATCTTGGATTAGTAAACAGACTTTATAATAAAATTCTCGTAATAGGTACACATAATATCAATAATAAATTAATATAATTTCTATGGACGATATCAATCAAATTTGAAATCAAAAAGTGCGAGCCCTGGAATTTATGTCCCGAGTAGCAGTATGGCTACTCGGGACATAACCTCCGCCCCTTCACCCCGCAACCCCCCGCACGGTTGCTCTGTGACAATGTTCTACGTTGACCGACTGTAAGGAGTAAGATATAGGTAGACTGTGCTTTTATAATGAAAAATTAGTGGTGCCAACGTAGACGAGGAGTTTTTTATTTTTTTGTGAAACACTTTTTAATGCTAGGGCAATTAATTAACGCATTAATTTGCACACATTCTTAGGGACTTGTGCAAATTAAATGTGGTCACGGCATAAGAGATGCACAACCTCCGCCAACAATGCCCTGATTTTAGTGACCAATGCATTTATCGCCAATTGCATGCCACTCTGGGAAGTTAAGCGTCTGGACTGGGACTGGTCTACCCAAGAATGATTTAGATGAAAATGACAATGAAGTGCGGTCGAGCACTTGGTTTTTTACGCTAAGGGTCAAAGATTCGATCCAAAAAGCACTGAAATATAAATAATGCATATACCCAAGACTATAAACTAACCTAGATTAGAATATAATAACGGAACGAGGCCAATATTTAAAAAAGAAACTTTATTAAAACGAATAAACAACTAGCGCCAAGGTTTTATTAAAAAAATATTAACATTTTAAAGCAATATTGCATAACCCGTCGTAAATTTCAACAAAGCAACCAAGGTAGTGAGCATTTTTATGAAATACCATCCGAAACAGGAGACGTGCTACAAGCCAAGCTACACCGAAGAAGCCCGGCTATACACCGAGGTTTATTTGGATGTATTCCAAAAAAGTTTCCAAAATAACCGAACTTAGGTACATTCCCATCTGCCGAGTTCGCCACCTAAGTGAAAAGTTAGAAGCAAAATTACATTTCGCCGCGCCAGTAAAAAAAAAAGTATATTTCGGCGTTTCCGTAGAATGTCCGTGTTAAGAATATAAGAGGCTTAGAATAACGCAATCCGCGTGTTTTTTTAGAGTGTCGCGAGAATTTCTTTGCGTGGGGTGCGTCTCGAACTTTTTTCATTCGCGGCAGGATCGCCTAAGCCAATGATACTCAACCTGTAGCTCAAATCCAATTGTGTTACGGGGCCGAGGTTTTGGTGAGGAAATAGCGTCGGAGGAGCCTTTATGTTTATCAACAGACGGTTTACGCTAAAAATAGCCTACCTTTTTGTCCATACAGCGTACGGTATTGGAATAATAATGTCTCTAACACCTAAAAGATGGAATTATGAAAAGAATCAATTTCCGTTGATCAACCATTATTTAATTTAATAATATCCGTAAATTCCTTTAAGTCTCACACAGAAGGAATGCAATTTGTCGATAATTTGGTAAATTTGGTAAAGCCGTCAATTCCCTCCGTCGGATAGTTACTTCTCAAGGCAATATACAACTCGTCTTTGTCTTCGTTTAAAATACCATCTAGTATTACTGATTTACCAGATATAAAGTTCAAACCGCTTATTAAGCGCATTTTGATGTCTAAAGCTTATTACAACATAAATCAGTATATCGAAGATAGGGAAGCCTGGCATACAACTCCTTACTGCACATTGCGACCCTCTGGCCCTGTGTAGGTAACTGGCTGTAGGTATTATGACCTAACATTATTGTAATGTTTACTTTTAGAATTTTATTTTTTTAATTTTATTGACTTAAAATAACCTGTAAGTACGTTATTTTATCAGTTTTTTTTTTAATATGTATATTTATTATTTTTTTGGTTTTGTATATTTTAATTCAAATGTGCCTTTTACTTAATTAATTATTGTATTAATTGCTTAAACTCTGGCAAATTAGTTTGATATGATTTAACAATTTTTATTTTAATATATTTTTATTTTACAATAAAAAGACAATACGTACCTACTCCCTAAACTGTAAAGTATGAGAATCATGCAGTAATTAATGATACACCTTTATTCATATCATTATTTTGCAACTGCCTATTGCCAGGTAGTATGAGTTCGTCATGCTCACTAAAATGTCCTGCTGACGGTGGCGTCGTGCATCCGATCGCTGAGTTCCCTGCAACATGGTTGAGCTGAGCGATGCGGATGTGCGCGTCATGCTCGTGAACGGGTGCCGTCTGTCGGGACTGGTCAGCTCTTAACTGCTATGGCAATCCCAAAAGGCGTATTTTTCTATTTCCTAGGTAGGTATTCATATATGAGTTTATCTCTTACATTAACCTGCATTATTCTCATACTCTTTTTCTTACGATACTGTAGTGAAATTGTCATGATCTATTTAAAAAGAGTATCCATGGAGTTTCTTGCCGGTTCTTCTCCATGAGACCCACCTTTTGGAACCGTACACCTAGTTTTGACGTTTTAAAAGCACCTGTAATTTGGTCTACTTGAAATAAAAAACTGTGACTTTGAGCACGTTAAGAGCTGGTTTTCCGAATATAAACACTTTTTTTTCTTCTGCAGCGGCCACAGGAACGTTATAACCAAGATACTTCGACACTTCGACACTGAAGTCTTTTGAAAAATCATACTCTAAGGCGTATGCTACTCGCTCAATATTTATCACGACATTTGGATCGCGATATTTATTTATTTACAGGGGTTAAACGCGCACCCGTCGCCCGACCAGTAACAGGCCCGAGAAGGCAGCGCGCAGTGTTCCGTGTGCGCCTCTCAGGAGGACGTGGAGCAAGGCCCCACAGAAGGAGAGGTCCGCCAGGGGCTAGCGGACTGAGGTCTGCCGGGGTCGCGGTGCATGCAGCTGCGAATCCCGCGATTCCGGCTAAGGGTCAGGAGAAGGAACACCGTGGGTTTTCAGCCGGTAAGAGTCCGGCATACCCCTTCGCTTTCCCCGAGCGAAGAGAATCGATGAGGAAAACAACACAAAAAAAATTGTTTAAACGCGCAATTAATATCACTATCAAAGATCACGATCCTAATATCGTTATAAATACTGAGCGTTTAGCATTCGTCTAATATCCTAAATAAAAGGTTGACTATCACTGATCCAAGCTTAAAAATCCCGGTTTGATTTCGTTTGGCCGCCCATAACTGCTACTTATACACAGGTGGTTCCCCTTTTTCACAACTTTATGCAAAATAGTATTCAAGTTTAATATCCCCTGTAGGTATTACGTTTTATAAATTACTTCGCGACGTGGCCTGAAACAAAGTTTTCGGTTCGACTGGGAATTTTTATTTAAATGAATTATAACTTTCCCTGTACCATCGACAAGATGGTATTATTAGTGAAGGTGTGGTAGGGTTTATGAAATTGTTTTTGTGTGTTGTTTGTTATATTTATTAAATTAGATAAACAAGCGTTGAGATTGGTTTTATTTAATAATAATAATAGGCCTCGTTAATAGGCTTAATAGCCAAGAGCCTCGACCAACACCTAAAGAGGCTCTCGTTGGGCGGCTGGATCAAGGGCCTGATACAGATAGCTGTACTTCTTGACACGGCGCGTATTGTTAGGGAGTTCCTCTCTCTGAGGCCCTGACCACCGGTGGCTTGGACCCTGTTCCCGATGCCGGTGGGCTACTATTTTTTATATTTTTAAATGTTTTTTTTTATGAAATACTTAAAAATGTAAATAATATGTCTAAAGATGAATAAATTATCTTTTTCTATTTGGATCGTGGTATTTATTGCGCATTTAGGTCAGTTTATTAATTGTCACACAATAATTTCAGACATTCAATTAATTTCACGGTCCAGCAGTGCGAGCACGGATCTTTTATCGAGTCGATTCGAGAAATTTATCTATTCTAAACGTCATATTTGACATAAGTTACATGTATATCTTTTGTCATTTTATCTATATCTTACGTCAAATTTGATGTTTAGAATAGATGAACTCGCATCGACTCGATAAAAAGATCCGTGCTCGCACCGCTGGATCGCGATCCAAATATCGTGATAAAAATTGAGCGTGTAGCATGCGCCTAAAACCGGGTACGCACGAATGAACACGAACATAGCGAACACGAACATCGAACACGAATCACTATGAAGGCGTTCGCCAAACACACTGTTCGATACTCGTGTGCGATGTTCGTGTTAGTTCGTGCATACACGGGTTAAAAATCATGAAAATAAACGTTGGCTTCCGTAATATTATGACATGTATGAGTAGGTGTTACAAGTATAGCGATATTCTGTTATATGTTTATAAGGGATATAACATTTTGAATCAAGGGGGTTGGTTTAGACTGGCAGCCGACTCGAGCATTGTTGGGAAATTGCTAGGCTGTTGATTACAAAGAGGGATGGTGTTATTAAAAAGGGTTTGACGTATAAGTAACTGATTGATTTTAAATATTCCCTATTTAATTGCCTAATTAAATACTATCTAGAAGGGTCTTGGGATATACACACACAAGATTCCTTCCGTGTATGAGTATTTTATTTATATTTTTTATGCATAAAACTGTACACGCGGACTTAAGTTAATGCTTTAAGCATTTTCTACCAGTCAACCTTAGTGTCATGCAGAGATGAAATCTTCTCTGTTTTTTTCCTGTTTCAGATTTTTGTTATGTCGCTGCTTGAATTCAAAAGGGCCACAAATGAAAATAACTAAAATCCTTTTTATTGCAAAAATCGTATCAATTCTGTTTATATTTTTATATGCGAAAAGACACCCAGTATTTTCGCATTAATAATAGTCCAATCACACTACTGCCCTCTTTGCATTTTTACACTTTGGTGGCTAATTTCAGGTCAAAGCCGCCATTTTGTCAATTGTGACCCGGCATTCTGCGTGACCACACGTATTCTTTGTAAAAAAGGGCCACATTTCCAAAAATATCTCAGTTTCATTTAAATTTTTTATTAAATAAAATTTATATTAATATTAAAAAGTGCCACATTTTGGAATACGACCGTATTGAGTTTAAAATACATGTAAGTATAACATTATTTTATCAGCAAAAGTGCCGTGTTTTGTAATGCGTTCGTTTTGGATTTAAATGAAATGAGTTTTATGATTATTTTACGAAAAAAAAGGTGCAGTATTTGGAATGCTTCTGTTTTGCACAAAAGATTAAGGTGAATATGACAGTTTTTATTGAAACAAATATGCATTATTTGTTTAGGTTGTTTTTATGTTTCAAAATTAAATCAAAAATTATAATAATTAGAGTTTCAATAAAATTATTAACATATGCTTAAAGCTTAATACTAAATATTTGACAAGGCGCCTGGCCGAATAAACCGAATATTCGACCAAACTAAAATTAGTTTCTAAGTTTTCGATAATTGTGTTGCCGCGTAATCACGTTGTTATAAGCATGTATTTTGTCCGTCAAATATTCTGCTAACAACATTGTTTCTTAATTTATAGATATTTATACCTTAAAGAAAAATGTCTGGTAAGATTAGAAAAAGAGAAAGACAAGGAAAGGGTAGGCAAACACTTTGTAGTCGCAGTCTATGATTTACAAGCGGTAATGCCCTGTCCACAAGGTGAAGTATCAAGCTTCTATTACGTTCCAAAGCTGAATCTTTTGAATTTTACTATTACCGAGCTTGGTACTAAAAACACTACATGTTTTGTGTGGCACGAAGGAGAAGGAGGCCGCGGCGCTAACGAAATAGGTTCATGCGTACTTATGTACTTAAAGAGTTTGCACGATAAAGCAAGTGAAGATTTTGACGTTGCTTTTTATAGCCACAATTGCTGTGGTCAACAGAAAAATAAATTTATGTTGGCAATGTATCAGCACGCCATAAATGAGTTTCCGAAACTTAGGAGCATAACTCTTAAATTTTTAAATAAGGGGCACACCCAGAATGAGGGGGATGCTGTTCACTCCATCATTCAGAGGAATATCACAAGAGCATTAAAATCTTCGCTAATTTATGTACCTGACCAGTACATAACTTTGATTAAAACCGCAAAGAAGAAAAGGACACCTTTTACTGTAAAGGATCTCACACATGAGAATTTTATGAATTTGAAATCTCTGGCTGTTTGCAACTACACCACCAATGAAGATGGAGACAAGGTGAAATGGGCAGATCTTAAAGTCATTAAAACTAATCAAGAGCTTATGCTTCTTCGTAGGAAGTCTTATATAAAAACATGTTCTTATGAACATGTTTTTATATAAGACTTCCTACGAAGACGCAGAGTATGCCCAAGTAACTACATTAAAAAGCAGGCAAAATGCACCTGAAACTGGTCCGCGAACTATGAAAAAACTCTATGCCAATAAGTTACAAGTTGCTGAAGCGAAAAAACAAAGTCATTTTAAACCTGATTGAAAAGAATGTGATCCCAAAGTATTACGAAACTTTTTATGCTAATCTTTAATATGATCATAGTTTTAAATGATAATTAAGTAAGTATACTTATTTAAACCAGGGTATTTCTGAGACTGATTGATACAGACTAATTTTAGTAGAGGAATAATTTAAAGTGTTAGTTAACGTTAAACGTTTTGCTTAAGAGAGATTATTGTGATGACTTTTACTCTGTTCAACGAAACATGAGTCCTGACAGCTCGGTTATTTCATAAAAGATTGCCGTAAGACCGCTATCGAAAAAATGTCAACAACACCATCAAAAACCGTGAAATAGCTATATTAATTGTTTTGTTTTTTTTTTAAATTGTTTAAAGGTTGATTTTATAGAATTTTATTGCAAGGTATTGCTATCATTTAGTTATAATTGCGTATTCTTAACACATTGTACTAAACAATGATAGAAAACATCTAATAAAACTTGTTTTTACTATGATTTGTGGCTTTTTATTAATTACATTCATAAACAATATGGTAATTTTTTATAAGCAAAAGGGACTTATGTGATGTTTTACTTAACTGGATAAAATTTACACGAAATATGAAATTATAGACGAATAGAGGCTTGAAATATACATCCGATGATATATAACACATAGGTATAGAATCTATATTTTTTTAATAAAAAAACAAATACCACGGCCAAAACTTTGATGAGCTCTCCTGTAAAAAAATGACTTTTAGACTTATGGCCCCTTTGAATTTAAGCAGCGATGTGTACAACTTTAAATAAGGTTTTTATGTTTGACTTACTTATGTGCGCCAGCTTGCCGACTTTTGAAGACCTGGAACATAAGAGAAGCTATTGAGAATTATTTTTGTGTTATGCCTTTCGTGAATCAGACTTAAGCGGAGCCCTGAGTTGATTCAAGGTAAGGTCGCAAGTCGAATTGCTTCTTTTGGGTTGGAAAATATAGTCCGACAAGTTATTGCGCGACCGTCCTACGGGGCGACAGACGTTGGGGGGACGCGGTACTCTGGATGTTACTAGGTGCTACCGCGTCTATAGATAGCGAATCATGCACTGCAAATAAAGATAAAAGGCAGGTAGGTATCAAATTAATTTAATTATCGATTTATTTCTATTTACACGTTTAGAGTTTCAAACCTATTACATTACTATGAGGGTGAGCAAAATACATTATTATTAATTCGATCCAACGTTACTTTCATTATACCTTTTTTCTAACAGTAAATCTGGCCAAACTATTGCAAACCGTTCACTTTGAAATACTAAATGTTAATTAAAACAAAATCAATTAAGCCGACCAAAATATCCAAACCATCAACAATAAACCAACATTTTACCCTCGCGTACGCATAATTACAGCATTTTAATTTAACAATCTGTCACCTGTCAACGCTTCAAATACACGTCGCTGCGAGCATTCGCAATTATCAGCCGCCATATTGTTGCGAAACGGTGAAAAGCGATGACAGATGCTCAGTGGAGATCAAATAATGAATAAAACGCAAGACTAAGGCGGTTTCACCCCCGTGCTAACGAGAAAAGTTGAGTTTGGCTGATACGCTCCGAACCGCACATTTCACTCTTTTTAGGGTGAGTTTTTGGTGGTGCGGGAAAGCGATTTTATTTTGCATAGTGGCATATTTTAATAGCCAGCGGATTCCCGCGACCTTCACCGGGTCATCGGTCCATCTTGTGAGGGGTCTACGATGCGCCTTCCAGTACGCGGTCGCCACTCCAGAAATGGTCGATGTGGCGATGCTCGGGGGAGGCCTATGTCCAGCTGTGGACGTCTTTCGGTTGAATGATGATGATGGCAATTCTGTATGAGTTGGTGATTGTGGGTGATGAGCGGAGCGGATGTAAGTTCGTTTGTGAGCGGAATATGAACGGGTGTCTTTTCAGACCAAATGGACAACTGATCAGCTGGTTAAATTTTACTGTTGCGTATGGACTTCCTATGTCAGATGCTCCTATAGCCTGACAAGTTCGTACGCGACCGTGGTACAAAGCGTCAGACGGGACGCGGCATTCTAGATGTTGACGGGGGCGGGTGGTACAGCGGAGAAGGGAACCGCACGCGCTGCGCCACAATTTACTAGAAGCTACCGCGTAGCCCCAACGTCTGTCGCTTTCTTCGCACGAATTTGTCTGACTATAGGAGCGTCTGACCTAGGAAGTCCATACGCAATAGTAAAATTTAACCAGTGATCATTTGATTTGAACAACAACCATTAATACTCCGCTCTTAAACAAACTTGCACCCGCTCCGCTCATCACTCACAATCACTGACTCATACAGAATTGCCGCTCGCGACTGTCAGCGTTTCTAGTTCATCTGCCTCGTTAGAGCACAATTGCCGACGTGAAATTAAAACCGCCGCCCATCCGAACGTACGTACGTCATTCTGAAATGTTGGAAATTCGATCAGTTATTGTTCAGAATTTAAAGGCCTGCTCTGTTTTAGTTCATTGTTTAATAGGTTCTGATTTGCGGTCCGTTGATGGGTATAGGGTATCACAGTGCAGTGTGTAATGGGTATTGTATCTCTCTAGTTAATTAATGACAAAAGTTTGACATGCGTATAATATGGTCGAAGGACGGCAGCATATTATGAGATTTTTTTGTCGGAAAAATTCTGACACGTGCGCGAAGGCCCTCTGCGCATAAATTTTGTACTAGACTGCCAGGTTTGACAAATTCTGTCAGTGTGCGGTCTCTAGTACAAAATGTATGCGCACAGTGCCTTTTGGTGCGCGTCAGAAAGTTTCTGGCAGAAAAAATCTTATAATATGCGACCGGGCTAACTTGTCCGCCCTGAAGATAGGATCTCCGAACTTTCGCGCATATGTACTCAGGAAGGAAACAGTTACTGTAAAAACTATCCAACGACATCACGCCTGTATTCCCCGAAGGGTTTGACAGAGGTGTATAGTAAACCATCATTTCGCCGGTATGGTTAAGTGCCATGTAACAGTGGGCGAGCCTATTGCCATCAACCGAATACACTGACAAATTCCTTACGGTAAAACCCAATAACTCGTTATCCAATAAACTTTGTTATAAAAATGGCTGATCTTAAAATGATGTTAATTAAAAGCTATTTTGTTCTTCAAAAATTTACTGCGTGCGTATTCACCTGCACGAAGTTCAGGGTGGTCAAGATAAACCGTACTGTACTGTTGCGAATACAGGATTGTACTGTTGTCAAAGACAAATGTAACTACAGCTCTCGACCGCCGTCAGCATGTATCGTGTGTCAGCGACAGTGAACGGCATGTTCACTGCCGTCGACATACTGTCTAGTGTGTCAATGTAACATCGATTGTCGTCGACGTGGCGTTGAATTGAAAGTCGCCGGCAGCAGTCAACAGCGTGTCGACGGTAGCGACCTTTGTCGTTTTAACAATTAATTTAACACGTTCTCTGTCCCTTATACAAAAGGCAAAATTACTCCTCAAGTGCACTTCGATATTCATTAATAATTCGTTTATTTTTAATGTATCTCTTTGGACATCACGGCTCATCTCCCGTGCGAAAGATGTCCGATATTAATGTATTATTATTAGGTTTATTACTTTTTTTAGCAATTCTGAAATTGTCGTCTTAGAGTGAAAACCTCGGGAATGCAATTTGGTCATTTTCATTTTATCACGACTTTTAGGTGCTAATAAAAGAGCCGCTCTATGCGAAATTAGTTTGAAATTAGTCTTTATTGGGTGTATAACATTTGTAATAAATATAATTGAACAGCTTTTGGGGTGCGTGAAAAGAGCCTCCACGAGTGATGATACTTAAGTACGTCCGGCGCACCCTGGGCAGTCAGCCCCGCTACCATCCTTGCTGACTGGCTAATCTTTTCACCACGGTATGAGCTATTCTCATATAGTTCGTGCCGACACGACAGAAGAAAAACAGCTTTTGCCCGCGACTTCTTCCGCATGAAAGCCCACACGAACCGTGCAATAACCGACTGTATTACTGAACTTCGAAGTTTAAAATACCGATGTACTGTATTCATAAAGTTTAAAAGTACGAATTACGTGAGTTAGAAGGTACGCTATTACGAATTACTTTATTGAGAATGTTCATCATTCCGATGTACGTTACTCCGAAAGTTTACAATTACGAATTACGTCATTGAGAATGTTCATCATTCCGATGTACGGGACTCCGAAAGTTTACTATTACGAATTACGTCATTAAGAATGTTCATCATCGCGATGTACGGAACTCCGAAAGCTTACTATTACGAATTACTAAATTTCGAATGTTCATCATGGACATTTCGAGAAAGTGTTGTACTTTGGCATATTTCAAATTTATTAAACTGCTATTACCTATTTAGATTAAGATTTTTAATTTCTGTAGCCATACCAGTGTATGGCTACAGAATAACAACATGACTACATAACAGTTTATAGTTCATTTGTAATTAAAAATTGTATACTTATATAGCTTTACTTTTTTTTAACGTTGTTAAATCATGAATTGACTTCTTACGGAAGGAGCGGAAGGGAGTGTCAGACTCTTACTGACTAAAACCCATCCGTGTTCCTCCTAATGCCCTTTGCGTTCCAATGCCGCGGTAACTTTCGAACAAAGTCCGCAACCCTGGCAAGTTAGTACCTAGCTAGTTACACAAAATTAACATGAACTTAACATTTAATAAATTTTAATTAAGTTATCCTTACATCTATACTTATACATAAAAGCGAAATACTCTCTCAGAATCTCGATGTTGAACATTCGAAATTTAGTCATTCGCAATAGTAAGCTTTCGGAGTTCCGTACATCCCGATGATGAACATTCTTAATGACGTAATTCATAATAGTAAACTTTCGGAGTCCCGTACATCGGAATGATGAACATTCTCAATGACGTAATTCGTAATAGTAAACTTTCGGAGTAACGTACATCGGAATGATGAACATTTTCAATAAAGTAATTCGTAATAGCGTACATTCTAACTCACGTAATTCGTACTTTTAAACTTTATGAATACAGTACATCGGTATTTTAAACTTCGAAGTTCAGTAATACAGTTGCAATAACCAAATGCATTCCCAAGCTTTATTTACACTCTAAGGCGATGATATGTTTTTAAGTTTGGCTTTTACCCATTACGATAAATTTAAGAACAAAAGACCTAATAAAATCCTTAAGCGGACGTGAGAGCCAAACGCATCACACTGCTCAAAAAGCTTTTGACACTTCTTCGGGGATGCTGCTTAGTACAAAATATGTAGACCATTCTTCGGATTTTCTAAAATTCGGTAATAATGCATCCTCAGATTATAAAACAGAAGGCAGATAGACTGTACTGAACCATAATGTGAGGCACGTCTGTAGACATGTGTGCGTGACAGCACTATAAGAACACGTTGCCTCTTTGTGCGTGTACGGTTGCCATGATAATGACAAAATTCCCATAATATTTCATTATATTAAATAAACAATTTACTGTCTCCGAAAAATGCAGATACATACAGAGTTATACATATGTATATAAAGTTAATCTCTGCCATTGAGTCAGATTGTATTTTAATGCAAGTACCTACTTTAGAAATTTATTAATCTCAGATTACAGAATAGAAGACGATAAATAGAAATATTTTGTGGATTTATGGCAGTCATTTAGTATGTGAATGGTTGTAATTATGTTTTTGATAGCTATATTTACTTTATGTTGGCAAATCGACTGACGTACATGATTATTATTAGAGACAGACAATACATTATGTAGTTTTAGTTACGAAGACACATACAAACGGACACACATACCTACAAACATACCAACCAAAAAACGCGATAAATAAAACACTAGGTATAATCGAAATAAATATTTTTGTAAATCGTTATTCCTGTATTCTTTACTTATTTCCTTACTTAGGGGGGGGTAAATGTTTCAATATAAACAAGCAACACCGAATGATTTTTGTTAAGGTTTTGTGTTCCAAGATGTCACTAATAATAATCACGTAAAATAATATCCAAATAGATAAATAATCAATAAAACCTATGAAAAGATACTCCATCTTCTTTATTTTGTTTTTAGGAACAGTTTTTGCAATGTTTAAAAACGCAAGACGGCATTATTATCATAAATATTAAAATTATCGATGACGTCCTAACAATGCGGCGCTTCGTGTCATACTGACTCGAGATTGTATTCGCTTTTGAATTTGTATTTGCTTTTTTGGCCGCACTCACGTTGTTCCTGTCAGTCTATCTGCCTTCTGTTTTATAATCTGAGAATGCATCCTTTTGGATATTTATTTGAACTCCTGGTTGTTTCTTCTACTACAGCGTACCTTAGACCAAGAATTTAAAGGGACCTATGTTAAATTAATTTACATAACTATACCGTATTCAGGGAGCCGTGAGATAAAAAGCAAACAACATTTGACTACTCTTAATAAAAAGATTTTTTGTAAAATATTTCAAAACAATAATTTCTAACAAAAAGAAATGAGATGATGTTAATTTAACTAAACACTTCTTCCAAGAACTACTTCTTGTAAGTTTAGAATTTTTCATTGCCTAGTTTCAAATCACAAGAGACATAGTAAGATTGTTTACATTGTGTCTCTTGCCTACTTGAATACCTACGGTATAGGTGTATTTATTTTATGTACTTTTTTATTGTTTTGCATGTGCATAAAAAAATTGATTTAAAAAAAAATATTGCCTTGCAGAAATCGCCGAA
The DNA here is from genome assembly GCA_905220435.1 of Amphipyra tragopoginis. Classification (NCBI taxonomy): domain Eukaryota; kingdom Metazoa; phylum Arthropoda; class Insecta; order Lepidoptera; family Noctuidae; genus Amphipyra; species Amphipyra tragopoginis. Next base: position 24,094,137 of record HG991995.1, on the reverse strand, counting down.
TTTCGATAAGACCGATGACAGTACTAAGACTTCTGTTTTCCAAAAATGTTGTATTTTCTTTATTAATATTTTTTTTATAACCGTCTCCACTAAAGAAAAACGTCCGAAACAATAATTTAAAACATGCTTTAAGAGGGCTATCGCATTTTCTCACCTCTCTCGCTCGCACAGGACCATATTTTTTAAGAATGTTAAATTAAAAGATGCATTTTTTAATAATGTATTCAATGGGCTCCCTTTAAAATAATATTAATTTAATAGGTATAATTAAAAACATTTTTACTGTGACATTTATTAAACTTATCTCAAAAACGGATCATAATAATTATTGAGCTGAGTTTATTAGGGAACACGATAGTACCTAATGTGTTTTTAATAATTACCTATCAAATTAATATTATTTTAAAGGGAGCCCATTGAATACATTATTAAAAAATGCATCTTTTAATTTAACATTCTTAAAAGTATGGTCCTGTGCGAGCGAGACAGGAGACAAAATGCGATAGCCCTCTTAACAGCATATCCACTATAGTTAACCATCATTTTGTCTATCCATCCCCTCAGACACCCTTGTAAGTCTCCCTGTCTGTCTGTACGGCAACAATCGTAGTAATTATTGTTGGAGTACCGGCAGAATGATAAGTGCGTTGTTGATTCATCGCGAGTTGTCACAAGTAGTGGGGGGTATACGGCGTGGAAGTAAAAATACGTGAATAATTTAGATTCATTTTCTGAATCAATTATTACAGAGGGTGAAAATTTAATTGATGTTATGAAGAGGTTTTTAATTCCAGTATTTTTATTACACATACAAACTAATAAAATGTAGACCATTAGCAATAGGTAGTAAAGAAAACTTGAAATAAATACCCATATGTATATTTATGACTCATTTAAGTTTAATTCTAAACTAAAATAAAGTTTAATTTATTTAGTTGTCTAGATAATTATCAACAGTCTGTTCGTCCCGATATATTTGATGCTGACTGTAACTAATTTCGCCGAAACTGTTAAGTCCCATGTAATAGGGGGCGAGCTTATTGCCATGAACCGGGCACAATTCCAGACTCCAGGCTGCTACTAAGAAATTCCACACGGAAAAACGCAGTAACACTTAGTCCGACCTCAGGATTGAACCCCGGACCTCATTCTTAGCAGTTGCGTTCAATATACCAACGAGCTTTGAGCTTTGAGTTATTAGTAACACATTATTTAAAAAAAACCCTTACTTATTTTGTCTCAAAGTTAAAATGTAAACAAAGTAAAGAGGATCATTATAATTATCTTTACAAAGACTTTTAAATAATAAACTCCGGCTCATAACTGTTATTGTCTTTTAAACTCTAACTAATCTTACTTTTAAGTGCTGTCGTCTATTGTCTTATAAGTACCTATAACACATAAACTTAAGATAAACTCAATCGTAAATCCTAAACTTGAATACTGAAACTACGTAGCGTAATATTCAAAGCGAAACTTTAAAGTTTTTACCTTTTTAACTTTCAAACTATCGTATTAAACTTGGGATAGTATTAAATTATGTAAAATTTCACCGTATTCACCTCCGTGAACTTTATTTTTAAAGTTATCTTCTTGCCTATTTGTTTGTAGGTTGTGGGGTAGGTAGTTTAAGCTTAACAAGACTATCATCTATGCACGTATACATAAAGAAATCAGGTAACCAGCGCCGACCTACCAGCGCTTATCAGTACTGGTCTGTGCAGGTAACCGCTACATAAAGGAAACGGGTAGAAGCAGGTGCTGGAATTTTTTAACAATAATACGCCTTATTTCCTTGTAAATAAAGCAACAAATGACGGCCTACCAGCGCTGATCGTAGCAGGTCGGAACTTGTCGGCGCTTGTTCGTCACGTATAGAAACAACCTGCGCCGACTAACTGCGCGGACCAGCACCGAGAAGCGCTACCAGATCGGCGCCGGCAACCCGCTTTCTACGTGTATACGCACTAAGACTTAAATCCTTCTCATGCTGAGAAGAGACCCGTGCCCAGCAGTGGGATTGTAGGGCTGATTATGCTTATGCGGACAACCTATGTGGTAACAGGCTAGAATATAAAACTTCCTCATTGCATTCTGGAAATAGACACGTGTTGTAAAATCAACAAAAACCAGCACGCTTGGTGGTCGGATCTATACGGTCCGCCTGGCTAGCTACCACCCTCACATTAAAGTCCGCTAAGCAGTTTACTGTGTTCCGTCGTGTGTATGTGAGGGCCAGAGGAGTAGGTATAGTTAAATCTCTCTATACAAGCTTAGTTTTAGTATGTACTAAACCTGAAACTAGTTTGTTCAGAATCACTAGGAGAATCAATTGACATATTTTTTACACCACATTTTTTTTTCTTTCTTAAATTTCAGTTTTGTTTCAGTAGGTTTCTACCCATAACAGTTGACGGGAATAAACACCTTGAGGCTTGAGACGGTCCTCTCGGTCAGTTTCCGTGTATTAGTAACCCCTGCATAGCACATCTCAGGCATTTCACATTTTACTAGTGAACTTAACGCCGCAACATAAACTACGGTGTAACTTGGATATTTATTAAAAAAACACATATTCAGGCAGTTCTGATGAAAATCTTGTTGGGGTGTCTCGGTTTTTGTGTATACTAAAAATAACGTTGTATATTTGTTACTTGGATTCATGTGTGCCATCTTAGATCCTATTTGTGCTTACCCCATCAGGTACGACTATAAACAAAAGTCAAAAAAATCAATGAAAAAATATTTGCAGCATGACAAGTCAAATGAAAAAGATATGCTGCGTCGATCCCAAATAAGTTGGGATAGGGGCGGAGGATGATGATTACAGTCTGATGTTGTTGATGAGGTTAGTTTCAGTTTTTGAACAATGTCATACGTTGCTAGCAAGACACTATAAGCATGATTTTATCGGAAAACGGGTCGAGTGTTTAGAAAATTAATATAACTTCATCAGTAGTGAAGAACTTAATTCATCATTTAAGTTCAAAATCTTTTTCAAAATGAGAGTTAGTAATAATACTAAAGTAGGAAGCTTTTTCGAGTGAATGCTGCTACGCTGAAGCGGTAAGCCGATTAAAATCCCCAATGAGACTTATATGGGGTGACACACGGCATTTTTTATCAAATCACATTTTCTTTTTGTTTTATTTTTTGTAGATAAGAACTCAGTTTTTACAGTTCCGTACTCAAAGGGTGCGAATGACCTACTGCGACCTTAATAAGGCTTGTTTCACACGTACAGTCAGCATCAAATACAGGGTGAAATTGTAAACACTCAACAAACCGAAATGGGAGATTGTACTAATCACTATGAACAACTTTTACTATGGGACAAACCTGAAATCGCGAAAAAAAAGCTGTTCCCTACATTTTGACGAGTTATGTGAATATAAATGTAGGGAACAGCTGTTTTTTTTCTATTCTAAATGATCTGAACATTTGAGAAAATTAAACAATATCTCAATGATACAAGGGGGGTTTTAAAATGAACACAGTACACGACAACTGTCATTCTGACAAAAACTGTATCCTATTGAGATAAAGTTTAATTTCTTTAGTTGTTTAGGTTGAACAGTCTGTTCGTCCCGATATATTTGATGTTGACTGTATCACAACAACACCACAACCACACCACAACAACACGTGGGTGGGCACTAATTTGCATGATAATTAATAGTTTGACTGCGTCGTTGGTCCAGCAGTCGCAAGTGAGAAAACAAGGATACTATTCAGTTTGCCGCCGACTGACGTTTTACACAGTAATTACAAATAAATTAAAAAAAAACCTTCACTGTTCATTATCATCTTCTTACCCTTTTTTTTCGGTTTGGAAATCCTCATGGATTTCCTCCGCCCTGGGGTGGGCGGAGGGGTCTGTCAGACTCTTACTGACTAAAACCACCCCGATGTTCCATCTCACACCTGCGCCGGGGGTCACGGGAACTAACGATACTTCCGCAACCCCCGGCTGGTGCCGGCCCGCCACCGCGGGCCTCCTCGGGTTAGCGGGGGGAGTGAGGTGTTAGACTCCCCCCGCGCCGTCTAAGAGGGGCGCGCTTGGAACACTTCGCGCCGCCGCCTCGGGTCCTGATGTGTGGGGGGCAACAGACTTCCCCAAGTCCGTCGCCCCTGGACCCAATCATCTTCTTACTCTTATTCCAACTTATTTGGGGTCGGCGCAGCATTTCTTTTTTTTCCATACATCTCTATTAGGTACCCGACATCTCAGTAGTCACCCCTTTTCTAGTCACATCGTCTTTGACTTTATCCATCAATCGGTTCTTTGGTCTTCCTCTTCTCTTGTAACCATCCACATTCATACTCAAAACTTTCCTCACGACATGTTCCTCATTCCTCCGCGTCACATGCCCATACCATGACAACCGGTTTCCACTCAGTCACCGGTGTCACTTTCAAACTTCTTCTTACAAACTCATTTCTAATTATATCCATTCGCGTAACACCACACATCCCTCTCAGCATTCTCATCTCAGCTGCATGCAATTGCCTTTCATTTACCGCTTTTGTGGCCCAACATTCTGATCCATACGAAAAAAAACCTTCATTATTGTGAGTTATTTCTATGAGCATTCGGAGGTGGAAAATTGGTAAAAAGTGTTATTCAAACCCGAGTATAAATCAGAAAGGTCTATTTTCATAGTAGAAATTATACTTGGGAGCAAATAAATCGAGCCACTTCTATTTTTCACGAAGGTATAATTGTTATAATTTTTGGTATTATGGAACAAATCAATTCTAAACATATATCACCTAAAAGGTTATTTGATAACCTTTACAACGAGGATAGTTTTTTGTATTTTGAATTATATAATTCATGAAACTAAAACTAATAATGTACTTTCTTAGTTAATCTAAGACACCACTGACAAAAACGGTGAAGGAAAACATCGTGAAGAAACCTGGACTTATGGTCTGAAATCGTCAACCAGCAATGAGCAAGCGTGGCGATCAATGCTCGTTCCTTCTCTGTATGAGAAGAGGCCTTTGCCTAGCAGTGGGATAGTTACAGGCTAATATTTATTTTTATTTAAAACTAATAACTAGGACACGTGAAAAAAGGAGTGGCTTGATTTCTTTGCTCCCAAGTGTATTTGCAAAACAAAAACCGTAATGCTTTACGAGTTTCATGCCCGTATGTCCCACATAGGTTGAGAAGGAACTGCTCTGCTTCCATAGTTATATAAAACCCTATTTTATAACGCATAAATTGTGAATACTTAGGGGAACTTTGTTCCTTATATTATACTTATATCAGAATAATTAAGTGCCATATTCCTTTGATAAATTATTTTGTAGGATTACGTTTATTGATCTTATAAAGGTAGAAGGCAGGTATGTTATCTAGTAAGGTCTTATTTTAATAGTCCACGATATTTTGCATAGCGCTTTAGTGAATGCTGAAGCTAATGTACCTAGGTATCACTAAAAATTAAATCTGTTTTTTTTTTGTTATACATTTTTCATAAACCAATCCTTTCATTACTTACTGGTTCTCTAAGTTGTAACATCATCCTTGCATCTAGCAAGAAAATTAGTAGCGTGCACGGATGTTATTACACGTAAAAGAACCAGTAAGTTAATTAATTGATTCATATATTTTTTTAACTGAATCTAATCTATAGGTACTATCACATTATTTGTTTAAAGCGATGTTGCAGGATCTAAAAGATTTGCAAAACAGACTCTTAATCGCAATCGCTTTAATTTTGACAGTTCATCAATATTCTTTGCACCGTATGCTTTAAATCTTATCGATGGATATGATACATATCCTTGATATCCTCAAGATGAATATCTTGTCGACACCAAGCAATGAAATAAAATATTGCTGTATTGGCAAAATGAAATCTTACGTCACTGTGACCGGGTTTAAAATTAAGCATACAATTTTTGACGTGGCTTCATCAACCAAGACAAACCCCGTGAAACTCTATAACGGATAACCCTGACGTATCCATTATTTCAGATTATGATTGTCACCATCGTATATGATGTTGTTAGTTACTGGTGGATGCATTAATCTGTTCATCTTACCAATATAATCTTTTCGTCATCTCATAAAATATCCAAGGGAAACGATAGTGTAGCATAAGTTTAATCAACCTATTACCACAGACTACCTATATCTTACTCCTTACAGTCGGTCAACGTAGAACATTGTCGCAGAGCAATCGTGCGGGGGGTTGCGGGGTGAAGGAGCGGAGGTTATGTCCCGAGTAGCCATAATGCATACCTGGGACATAACCTCCGCCTCCTACATAATTTTGACATTTCATAGGACCTGTCAAATGTATGGGCGTTGACCCACTGTATGTAGTAAGTAAGTACACTGTGCTATTACTGTCCCATTGCTGCAAGGGCCTCTTTTGTCATGAGAAGGGTTAAGGCCTTAGACCGGGTGCGGGTTGGCGGACTACACACTCTATAGTAGAGCCCTTTCAGGTGTGCAGGTTACCTCCACCGTTTACGTAAGGTTTTCCTTTTTTTTAAGACATTAACGCAAGAGATAGGTAATTACATTCTAATCCGCACATGACTTACGTCAACGCAAGTGGTTATTAAATAAATCCGCACATGAATTTGAAAAGTCAGAGGTGCGGGCTGGATTGAACGCAGATCCTACTGCATGGAAGGCAGGCATTCAACCGCTAGGCTATCTCTGCTCAACGACAGTGATGGTTAAGGTAACGATAGTGTATTCAATTCAGCCTTCATAGTTTTAATACAACATGGCCTGGATTATTAATAATAGGCAGCTAGCAAAGGACCGGTCGATGTGGCGATGCTTGGGGGAAGCCTATGTTCAAAAGTTTTTTGTTTGAATGATGATGACGACGATGAAGCAGGTAGCTTAAGTTCTTAATAATTTTTGAAGGGTTTGTTTATTTTAAACAAGAAAAATCTAAGACTCCTCTGACATATGGTGAAGGAAAACATCGTGAAGAAACCTGAACTTAATGGTCGTAGTCTGAAATCACCAACCCGCAGTGAGCAAGCGTGGCGATCTACGCTCGTGCCTTTTCTCTATGAGGAGAGGCCTTTGCCCTGCAGTGGGACAGTCACAGGTTAATATTTATTAAAGGAAATCCTTCCTTTATTATGAAAATTATTCCTGATAATGTCTATAGATAGAGTTTTGGAAGAAGTCTGCATCGACCAGTCTGCGGTTGACGGTTGCCAATTGGTTCGCCATTCACAAGCTGTCATTGCCAAAGAGCGTACGAAGCGACACCGCCATCCAACCTCCCAGGAATAAAATACCTTAAAATTTAAATAAAATTCTGCTCACCTCTTTAATCGAAAATTATTTCTTTAGACAGCAAAGTCTCCTGCTTGATAAACTCAAGAGTCACGGTAAATTCTATAAGAATACAACGCAACGTATCAAACACTAAAAATTTCGTACAATTTCAAAGATAAAAATCGAAATCAAAAAAAGACTACATAAAATATATAAAAAAACACACAACACAAAATATGTATTAACTAAAATTTCAGTCACATTGCTCGGCCATTTGTCTTACAACTGAGAAAAAAATAATGACATATGAAAGTCACTGTTTTTTTTAACGATTTTCAATGATGCATCGTTTGTGGCCTGTTAGTATTGTTTTAAAAAGGTTTTATGTGACATAAAGAAACTTTTCCAAATACAATCATATTAGGTATTCTTCTAATTGAATTTTGTGAACACATACACCAACTGACTATTGTATTGAGATTTAAACGCATCATTTTTGCTCGACTGTTAATTTTTACAAATACTATTAAATCGATAGTGGAATTATAATGTCAAGAGATCAATTCTACTATAGCAAAATTGTTAAAAATTGCAATCGAACCGCAGCTAATGGTCAAACAACCGTGGTTCTGCTGCGGTTCCATTGCGATTTTAAAATGTTTAGTAGAGTTATTATTTAAATTCTTTGTAAAGAACTAAAATAATCCTCATTACTTTGTTCACATTTGTCTTTGAGGCAAAAAAATAAAGCCTTTTTTTACATAATATGTTACTCAATGTGTAATGTGCTCGTCGTTTGACTGGTCGCTAGCGTGATCGCTGAATATGAGGTCCTAGGTTCGATCCCCAGTTTGGGCAAGGGTTATTGTGTTTTTCCGTGTGGAATTTTTCAGTAGCAGCCCAGAGTCTGGGTTTGTACCCGGTCGATGGCAATAGGCTCGCTACCTATTAAGTGGGACTTAAACTTGAGGGCGAAATGAGGGTGTACTATACACCATTGCCCAACTCTTCGGTGAATACAGGCGTGATGTTATGTTAATAATTCGTCGCTTTCAACTACCACTGAGGGCCACAAACCCTAATCAGGTAATCCTTGCAGAATCAAAACGCTATTTTACAAAACTATGAAATAAACATCATCATCTGCCTAGCCTTTTCCCAACTATGTTGGGGTCGGCTTCCAGTCGAACCGGATGCAGCTGAATATCAGTATTTTACATGGAGCGACTGCCTATCAGACCTCCACAACCCAGTAACTGGGTAATACGATACTCTTGGTAAGACTGGTTGTCAGACTTTCTGGCTTCTGACCAACAGTAACGACTGTCAAAGATCTACAAATGCCAGCCGGGACCAACGGCTTTACGTGCTTTCCGAGGCACGGAGGAAACTCGCTATGGTAAATGGTCACCCATCCACAGACCAACCTCGGCAAGCGTGGCTTAACCCGGAAGATCGGTCTATGCGGCTGTAATCAGAGATGTGAATTATTTGAAATACATGTATTTCAAATACAAATACAAAATACCTATTTTTATTTTGCATTTGAAATACTTTTTTTCAAAATGTATTTTCTATTTTATTTGAAATACATTTTAAAAATATTTAATATTTGAAAAATGCAAAATGGTTTTGCTAATTTTTTTAATTCATGTTTCATATTTTTCGTTCTTAAATTCTTGTTAAGTATTTACTTTAAAGAGTATTTGTGCCAAGTTTCAAGTTTATAAATACTGGAAATAAGATTTTTCAAATAAACTTTATCACCCCTTTTCACTCTCTTAGAGTGCGCTTTCACTATAAAAAACAACTACTCTCCAAATTTCAAGTTTCTACCTTTTGCGGTTTAGGCTTTGCGAGAATCTTACATTAGGACTTGTTCTTTTTAAGCATGTATGTGTATATAGATGATTTTTCCAATCTTTAAGTCGCTATGTCTCATGAATTCGCAGATTCAACATGAAAGAGGAACTCTTTGATCAAATACTAGTGTTAAAATCATTGAAAAAAGGTATTTTATTTGAAAAACCTATTTTGAAAATACGTATTTTGCATTTTGTATTTAAATACTTTCATTGAAAACCATTTTGTATTTTTATTTGAAATAAAAATGTAACCAAGCATTTGCATTTTGAATTTAAATACTTTTAACTTTACTATTTTGCACATCTCTGGATGTAATTATTTAGCCACGAGCTTCTCCTCTCTAACTATGAAATAAACATATTACAAATGATATCACAAACTTTATTTTCATCCATATTTCCAATCCAGACGACAAATCTTCTTAAAGATTTTCAGCGTATACATTGATATTTAAAAATACCCGGATTTTTTAAGCAAACGAAATGCAAATCGAACGTTCCCATCTTTATAAAAATGCAAAAACGGACCATGAAGTTTATAATCGTATTTTATCAAAGTCAAATCGTGTTTCGACATTGTGAAAGCTTTGGGTTTTATTGTAGTGCAAGATGAGCTAAGCTATGCGAGTGCGTAAAATTGGTACATCTGCTGCAGTGGTTAAGCAAGGGGGAGACACATGCAAAGCGAAAGTAGATGGCAGCACCTCTGTTGGTATTAATTACAACCAATGGGGGCCAAATTCTGAGGAGCTCGTGGCTAAATAATTACAATTGAGTTCGACTCGCGACCTCGCCGCGTGATCAGCTCATGATTAAGGGCTCCGTTTGGGTCCGAAACTAGTCGGGCAATCCCGAAAAATGCACGTGAGTAAACCGTAAATAATCATAAATATAAATAATTACAGCCGCATAGAACGATCTTCCGGGTTAAGCCACGCTTGCCGAGGTTGGTCTGTGGATGGGTGACCATTTACCATAGCGAGTGTCCTCCGTGCCTCGGAAAGCACGTAAAGCCGTTGGTCCCGGCTGTCATTTGTAGATCTTTGACAGGCGTTACTGTTGGTCAGAAGCCAGAAAGTCTGACAGCCAGTCTTACCAAGAGTATCGTATTACCCAGTTACTGGGTTGTGGAGGTCTGATAGGCAGTCGCTCCATGTAAAACACTGATATTCAGCTGCATCCGGTTCGACTGGAAGCCGACCCCAACATAGTTGGGAAAAGGCTAGGCAGATGATGGGGGCCAAATTCTACTAACCGAAACTGGCATGGCATGGCAATTGAATCGTTCATTCAGACAGTTTTCGTTTACAAAAACTATCAAAATTTTTGGTTTTGTTTTTGTTGTCAAACAATTTGATAGTTTTTGTAAACGAAAACTGTCTGAATAAAAGATTAAGTTGCATTTGATAAAAGTTTTTGTTAGTAGAATTGGGCTCCTGAATGAGTTAAATTGTCACGAGCAATAATTTCAAACAAACTTTCAAAATCAATATCAAAAGTTTTTGTTTCACATAAAACATTACAGGCGCTTATGAAAAGTCGAATTTAGGTGCACGGTTCCAATTAGTCGTTTCCTATGGAGAATAAGGAGCCTTTAGGCTAAGCGTATGCTGAGACGCAGGTGACGCAGGTGCACGCAGCGCAGCGCAGAGCAGATTTTGTAATGTATGAACGTACTAAGAGCTGCGTACGCTTCGGCGCAGACGCGTGCGACGCAGATATGCGTCTACCCTGCTCTGCGCCTCGTTGTAGTGCCTGCACAGATTTCTGCGCGACGCGTGCATGTCGACATGTGTTTTTTACCGCTAATTCAAATTTTATTGCAATGACAGAACATTTAATTGAATTAGTGCGTGAACCTTGTTTATATGATAATAATCATCCACTCTATTAAAAAAAACATGTTCGTCAACTCGAACGCGTCTATTCTTTGTACTAGTTAAAACTCGAATGTGTCTTCGAGCTGCGTCTCAGCATGTGGTCGTGGCCTATGTCAGCCTCGCCTGCCCTACGTGGCAAAATCTGTACTGTGCTGTGCTGCGTCACCTGCGTCTCAGCATACGCTTAGCCTTAACCAATGAAATTGTTTTGGTACCAGCGATGGTAGCACCATTAGTTCCCCAGTGTGCTACCTTGAGTTTCTGCGGCTACGGATCGTGGGTTCGATTCCTGTGCACTGAACAAATATTTGGATGACCTGCAGATAGTTGTTCTGGGTTTGGGTGTTTGTGCATGTGAAGATTTGTGTCTGTAAACGCACCTACGATACAGAAGAAATCCTAGTATGGAGCAGAGACGAAAAAACTTTTTTGCTGCGCTTGCCGCGGGCAGTTGGAAGATGGGTGACCATTCGTTACTCATCAAGATCCCTCTGTGGCTCGGGGAGCACGTTAAACTGTCGGTCCCGGGTGTTATATAAATACCTATGACAGTCGCTAAGGGTAGTCAGAGAAGCCCAAAAACCTGACAACTGGTCTAACCTTAGGATATTGCATTGCCCAGTAACTGGGTTGCGGAGGTTTGATGGCAGTTGCTCCGTGTAAAATACTGGTATTTAGCCGCAACGGAGCCCTTAATCATGAGCTGAACACGCGGCGAGGTCGCGAGTCGAACTTTTCCCATTCCCGAAAAATGCACGTGAGTAAACCGTAACTAATCATTATAATTATTGCCAAACTTGCATATAAATATACTCGTAAGCCAATTTTACCTATGACAGCGACCAACTTATGGGATGATCTAATATGCAAAGCTATGGGAATCTTGCTTCATTGTTGGTAAAGATACAAGAGTCTTAATATTTAACCAATAACATTCGGTAAAACAGAAATCAGGCATAACAGAGATAAAGATCAATGAAGAAATATTTTGTCCGCTGAACTATTTAGCTTCGCTTGCAGTATAACCTCAGCTTTCCACCTGACCTGATTGCATCGCAAATTGTTCATGAATAAATAATATTAAGACAGTATACTTAAGGGGAATCACTCTTCGAGAACTGATTGTGTATGTAACGTAATTTCTTTACTTTGAAACGCTAAACGTACTTATTTTATAAATAGGAGAAAGCGTGCGCTCTTAAAAAGTCTCTTTGGTGATTTTCTAGTCCATTAAGTCATTTGGTTTGGGATGGCGTTCCCTGAAATGATAGATTATAAAATTAAGTAAAAATAGGGGAGGTTTTTGCTTGTGCACTTTTTAGGTCCGTTTAATTTTTTTTTTTTTTGGATCTACAAGTTGTAAACAAATTCGTGTAATTCCTTCAAACCGCGTGATCTACTAGTGACACAGGTTAACCCTAAATGGGGATAGGTATTGAAAAAAAAAAAAAAAACTATATAAAATCTTGGTTTTCTATTCCGGAGTCATTTTAGAGCCCCGAGTTACAATACGGCCGACGTATCATGACGAGTCTCAAGTTAGCTGATTAGCTGCGCAGTAGACAATTTCGTTTCTAAAAGATACATTGCGCAGCTAAACAACTAACTTCAAACTCGCCAAGATACATAGGCCGTATTGTAACTGATTGCAAATAACGATATCCCGCTAGTTGTGCCCACCAGTCGCGTCGCCGTGCTTTTATTCATTTATGCGTGGCATCGAAGTGTTTACTCACATAACATTATTTTTTTGCAAAAAATATTGCTTATATTTTTACTCAATCCTTAAAAGGCGATTTAAATACAATCATTTACCAGACATCTAGTTTCTTATAAGAAAGAAATGAATATCGATTCATTACTTAAAAGCATCCATGTAAGCTTTAACAATATTGAAAACATTAATTAATTAAAAAGAATACATTGAAGATACTTTTATACTGAACTTATTTATTTGAGTATGTATACGTATTATGAATCAATTATTTTTTATCTTACATATTTTAAAATATGTATACGAGTACAAGGTTAGTCAGAAAGGGGGTACTAATCCGAAAGGGTGTTAAAGTACACACAATACTGAATAACTTTTGTTCTACAACTTTTCCCAAAAGTCAATAGTTTAAGGGAAACAGTTGTTCAAAAAACTCAAAAAAATATCTCTAAAATCTATCTATCACCAGTTATGATCAGCTGAGCATAGCAGATCATATTTGAGGTCATGAATTAGAAGCACCATTTTCTGAATTTGTAACTAAAGCAGGGATGAAGGATTTTTAAAAAACTAAAATAAAAATCATTTCATTTGAAAAAAATATATTGAATTTTGAAATTCTAACACTTGCTTTCAAACAGTCATCAGCGATACTATAGACTTCGGATTAGTACCCCCTTTTCGAATAACCTTGTATATATAACAGAAACATAACATCACGCCTGTATTCCCCAAAGGGTTTGGGTAGAGGTGTATAGTACACCCACATTTCGCCGTTATAGGGGGCGAGTCTATTGCCATCAACCGGCCACAAATCCAGACTCCGGGCTGCTACTAAGAAATTCCACACGGAAAACCCATTTAACCCTTTGCCCGACCTGACGATCGAACCCAGGTCCTCACGGTCAGCAGTCGCGCATGTAACCACACCAACAAGGCAGTCCTTTTAGGGTACAATCCAGTTATTCGTTTTGATCATCATCATCATCATTCAGCCGAATGACGTCCACTGCTGGACATAGGCCTCCCCCAAACAATGTTGGGGGGGTTTGCCATAATCGCCACGCTTGGCAGGCGGGTTGGCGATTGCAGTATACAGGCTGTTAACGAATTCGTGTAATTCCTCAAAACCACATGATCTGCTACTGATGTAGACAGGCCCCGCATGTGTTAGCATTATGGGTAATCATACCTTTTACACCGCTACTATTCGGAACTATATATACACTTAGGATTATTAATTTATTTATGTTTAATTTAAAAACGTTTAATAGAATACATTTAAAAGTATGTTATTTGACTACAATTAAAAGTGAAGCAAAATATGTTTAATAAATGTAGGAATAGTCTAAAATTGTAAGAATTATATTTGGATAATTATTTCTTATTTATTTAACTTGTTTATGATTAAGAAGTACTGACAACGGATTGTAATAAGAACAAGTTGACAGAGGCAGAATAGAGGGGGATTCTCGGGCAGATCGTCGAATGGGACGGACGTTCACAATTGTTATACTAGTTGTTTGTTTTGGCTAGGGATTCTTGTTCTTATTTTATCATCTTAATAATGGTTGTCTAAAGTATTATGTTGTGATCTAGTTCATGTTACTAACACTAACCCAATTACAAGTACTCTCAGTGGTGGAGAGTCTATGTTGGTTTTATTTATTCCATTTACCTTGCCCACAATACTTACATATTGATATTAGCTATAACTGTAATGATAGAATCTCCCCAGAAAGCTAAAAAGCTATTAATCCTATTAGTAAATTCAGGTATTTGATTAGCTATCCTTCGGGATAGCTTTTATCAGAAGTGGGATAGGCTCCATTGCCTATCTTATTTTCTGTGTAGATTTGTATATAGAGTACAAGTTATTACAAGACAGAAAGATAATTAAAGAAAAAAAAAAAAAAAAACGTATCCCTACCTACAAAAAAAAAAAAAAAAATATATTGTGAACGTTCCTCCTTTTTACGAATCTGTCTAATCGTAATTGTTATTTTAAATGTGTTGAAAGTTGATTCTAGGACTCTCAACACGGGACAGAGGATCTGCCGACCTGTTGCAACACGTCGAACCTCGCATGGACTTGTCGGTGCTGCTGCCCAGTGTGACATGATGTGTGATTGCGTCATGCCACCATGTGTATCGCCGTCAGGTACTGAAGTGCGAGCGAGGTAACGGACAAGCTTATGATTGCAATCAATGCCATAAGCCTGGTAAGATTGAACCATTTGTATTTCATCCTCCCGATACGTCTTTTAATGATTTTAACTTGTAGTGAGGTAGATCATGAGTGTAATTTAGATGGATGCGGACGAGATATCCTCTAATCCGTGATCTGTGTATTCAA
Organism: Amphipyra tragopoginis; assembly: GCA_905220435.1. NCBI lineage: Eukaryota > Metazoa > Arthropoda > Insecta > Lepidoptera > Noctuidae > Amphipyra > Amphipyra tragopoginis. Next base: position 24,079,058 of record HG991995.1, on the reverse strand, counting down.
TATGTGTTTGGCGCGTAAAGGCAATTATTTGAGAGGCTTAATTTCTTGTAAAAGAAATTGAATATTTACTTGGGACGCCTTCTGTCTGATCAGTTCACAGGAACTGTGCTGGTTTACATCACCTGGAGTTACCATTATATGGTCTTTGAACTGGTAATGTTTGGAGAGTTATAAAATAAGAACTCTCAAATTTATTTATTTTTGCTTGTTTGTATTTGTGTACTTAAGCGTATAGTGTTTGTGTATTGGGCATAAGTCCTGCAGACACATAGTGTATGTGTATTGGACGTTAGTCCAGCAGACACGGTAACGTGTGAAGTTGCTCTTGTACAAGTTAACATTGTACGAGTAAAATAATGAAAAGTTTAACAAGAAAAATAAGTGCTTCATTAAATTATGTAACATGTGTCGTAAGGAGAGCTAATGTTGTGCTACCTCATATTGATGATGAGAAACGCTAACGTCGTGCTTCTTTCTCTTGTTACCTGTTGATGACGAGAAACGTTAACGTCGTGTTTCTTTCTCGTGTTCCCTGTTGATAACGATGAGGAATCGCTAATGTAGTGCTTCTTTTTCATTGGTCGTTTACGTAAGCCTGCGTGGTCTTACGAGTTCTCTTTAGCAAGTTGCGTTGCTAAAAAGATACCTGTGGCTTTACTAAAAATGTGTGCTTTTATGTAATACAGGTGAGGATTTTGACAATTAAGAAACCACGCCTGGTCTAGTTGCTGCCAGTCACGAGTATGAGCCGTGCTTATGTACATGAGGTGATACCGAGCTACAGCCCGTGGCACCGTGCAACGCCGAGCATCGTTCCAGGCTTACATCGATTTATGATGAGCTTCTGCCTGCAGCAAAGAAATGAAGAAAATATAACGAGGATGTGGTTTGGTATTTTGTTTATTCTTAGAGCTCTGTACTCCTACTATTTTTGGTAACCTAAAGACTGCTAGATTAAATTTTGAGTTCATGTTTTTTTTACGATGATTTTTATGTGTAACAACCTTATGGCCCTGTCTAAGCTTTATAAGTAGTTTGGTTCATGCACTCCCTTGTTTACATTGCACAGAGGTGTGAATGTAATTGTGAATTATTTTTATGTTTAAAGACAACCTGAGGGCTCTGTCTAACCTTTTAACTAGTGTGGTTCATACACTCCCTTGTTTACATTGCACAGAGGTGTAAATGTAATAATGAATTTTGTTGATGAACATCATTGAGGAATTATAGATACGTGATTACCATTATTGCAATATGAAATGGTCATGAGATTTATTTATGTGTGTTACAATGAGATTTAGAACAGAGCATTTAAGTTATATAATTTAGCTCTTAGAACGCTTACAGGACCATACAAAACAATATTTAAAGTGTTGCACTGTAATAGATATGAAAAAGCGATTATGGTGCTATTTAGTACCATAGATGACCTTTCTGACACTTTTATGTATCATTCATGAATTTTATGATTGGGTAATTATAGAAATCAAGTTATTAACAGGAAAAAAAAAAGAGAGATTGTTTGTATTATTTTGATTATGTTAAAATGAGAATAGGAATATGGTTATACTTACCTACCAGATATATATGATAATAGATGATGATGTACCTATGTGATAATATATGGTGAGATGGAAGTCGTGGGGTGGTCGGCTCGTTAGGGTTGGCGAAGCTCACGTTGCAACCTATGGACGGTTGGAAGACGTTGAGTCGTCGACCGCCGGTGAAGTCTCACGGTGCATCTCCTAAAGCATAGGTCACTTATTGGAAGTCGTATAGTGGCTGGAAAGTGAGAGAGCTTGACCAGTGAAGCTTGCGGTGCAATTTGTGGCAAATGTAGGATGTTATGATGAAATTATGAATACAGGATTAAGATAGTGTGATTAAATGTAATATTGTTTCACCATCACGGGCATAGGTCACTTATTGGAAGTCGTATAGTGGCTGGAAAGTGAGAGAGCTTGATCAGTGAAGCTTGCGGTGCAATTTGTGGCAAATGTAGGATGTTATGATGAAATTATGAATACAGGATTAAGATAGTGTGATTAAATGTAATATTGTTTCACCATCACGAGCATAGGTCACTTATTGGAAGTCGTATAGTGGCTGGAAAGTGAGAGAGCTTGACCAGTGAAGCTTGCGGTGCAATTTGTGGCAAATGCAGGATACATAGGTTACTTACTGGAAGTCGTACAGTGGCTGGTATGTGAGAGAGCTTGACCAGTGAAGCTTGCGATGCAGTGGGTAGCAGATGTACAATAATTATGAATATGAGATGATGAGAATAAGATAGATTAACAAAAATATGATTTTGTCGCCCAAATGAGAAAACTCATTATCGCGAATGTGAGTCGAAGTGGTGTGTTGGACATGAGTGGCATATGAACTTGCCGTCCAAAATGTGAATGTGTTGCTAAATACCTATGTAAAAAAAAAAAAAAAAAACACGAATGTTGTGTGATATTGTTAAAGTGAATATAATGGCATTTAAAATGTTTGATTTTGATAGATCAATCAGCATTTTGATTGCGAAGGTTGAAAATATTGAGTGACCATGTTGACAGATCCATGGGTGTTTTTGATATTTAATTATTTTGAGATAATATGTAATAGAATAGATTTACGTAGAATTATATATATTTACCTGTTGTTAAGTTTGAGGACAAACTTATTGTCAGGAAAGGCCGAATGTTAGCATTATGGGTAATCATACCTTTTACACCGCTACTATTCGGAACTATATATACACTTAGGATTATTAATTTATTTATGTTTAATTTAAAAACGTTTAATAGAATACATTTAAAAGTATGTTATTTGACTACAATTAAAAGTGAAGCAAAATATGTTTAATAAATGTAGGAATAGTCTAAAATTGTAAGAATTATATTTGGATAATTATTTCTTATTTATTTAACTTGTTTATGATTAAGAAGTACTGACAACGGATTGTAATAAGAACAAGTTGACAGAGGCAGAATAGAGGGGGATTCTCGGGCAGACCGTCGAATGGGACGGACGTTCACAATTGTTATACTAGTTGTTTGTTTTGGCTAGGGATTCTTGTTCTTATTTTATCATCTTAATAATGGTTGTCTAAAGTATTATGTTGTGATCTAGTTCATGTTACTAACACTAACCCAATTACAAGTACTCTCAGTGGTGGAGAGTCTATGTTGGTTTTATTTATTCCATTTACCTTGCCCACAATACTTACATATTGATATTAGCTATAACTGTAATGATAGAATCTCCCCAGAAAGCTAAAAAGCTATTAATCCTATTAGTAAATTCAGGTATTTGATTAGCTATCCTTCGGGATAGCTTTTACATGGGATTTAGCTTGATTAAAAATAAAAAAATAAAAGTATTAATTTTTCATGCGGCTTTGTTACCGATCGTATCTAAACCGGCACCTAATAAGGATTCAATAAAAAAAATAAGGATTATTTTTTTTGCAAAAAAAATGTATTATTTGTGTGAACATTTCGATGCCACGCATAAATTAATGAAAGCACGGCGACACCGCTGGTAGGCACGACTAACGCGATATTACTCTTTGCAATCAGATAACTCAAGGCTCTAAAATGACTCAGAAATAGAAAATCAAGTTTTTTTTAGTTTTTTTTTTAGTTGGTTTTCAAAATTTCCCATTTAGGGTTAATCTGTGTCACCAGTAGCTCACGTGGTGTGAAGGAATTACACGAATTCGTTAACACCCTGTAGTTGTTAAAGTACTCAAAGAACGCTGCTGCCCATCCTCTAGTGAATCCTTCAGTTGCCGTTCACGACACTCACGGGAAGTGATGGGGTACTGCTATTCTTTACGTCAGGCACCACATGGATTATTCGGTTAATCGTTTTAGTGTGCAATAAAGTATAATATACACTTTACAAAAAAAAAAAACAGCAAACTTCCGTAGTAGCATTTGAAAAGGGCGTTGTAAATAGTAGATAGAGAAGTCTAATTTTAGACAGGCAATGCACGCCAAGTTAGTGACGACCAGGTGAATTATTGAAGCATTTGTAATGCAACCGACATCAACGTGCTAGACCGTACTAACTCATGCATGCCTGTCATAGTTCAACTACTTCAAATTTTAATGTCTCTATAGAATTTTGATAGACACTAAATACGGCGAAAATATCGATTTCAATGGCTTGCTGTTTGAAACCTAATCTTGAATTGTGTGGAAACCGGTTATCATGGTATGGGCATGTGATGCGGAGGAATGAGGAACATGTCGTGAGAAAAGTTTTGAGTGTGAATGTGGATGGTTATAGTGCGTATACACGTAGAAAGTGGGTTGCCGGCGCCGATCTGCCAGCGCTTGTCGGTGCTGGTCCGCGCAGTTAGGCTGCGTTCACATTTGCGCGATTTATTCGGCGCGAAAGCGCGCGCGCTTCTCTTTCGAATAGCTTCCTCCTCAGAAACTAACTATTAAATTCCAAATGTAATAGTAGTCCCTTAATTGTCTTAACGTACATTTTTAATCGATGTGAAGTACACGCGCATGCTCAGCGCCCGAACAGTTATCGCATAGTCCACGCGTCGCTATCGCAGAGCGCCCGCGCCGCCTCCACCCTCCCGGCTAGGATGGCAATTGTAATTTGAGATCTATTGATGTGTCATAAGACTCAAATGTATACAACAAATTTTATAGCGAGTTGGACGCGGGTGAAGACGCGCGTGGCGTGCGCTTAGCGGGCGCGTGTCGTCTGGACGCACTCTTAGTAGGCGCAGGTAGTCTCTACACTGTATGGCGAACCAGCGCCGACAAGCTCCGAACTTCGCCGACAAGTTCCGACTTGCTCCGATCAGCGCTGGTAAGCCGTAATTTGTTGCTGTATTTGTAAGGGAACAAGGCGTATTTTTGCTAAAAAATTACAGCCCCTGCTTCTACCCGCTTCCTTTATGTAGCGGTTACCTGCATGGACCAGTACAGATAAGCGTTGGTAGGTCGGCGCTGGTTACCTGCTTCCTTTATGTATACGCCCTATGAGTAGAGAAAAACCAAAAAAAACGATGATGGTGATGGCTAGAAAGAAGTGACTACTGAGATGATGGCTAATAGAGATATATGGAAGAAAAATACATGTTGCGCCGACTCTAAATAAGTTGGGATAAGGGCAGGCGGATGATGAATTGATGATGATGAGTGTGCGTCCTGAGTGACGGTGCACGGGCGTATTGCGAATAGCGGAGCGGTTTCGCCGTGGCTTTAGTAATTTCCTATGGAGAAGAGCCGGCAAGAAACTCCGTGGTTACTCTTTTAAAATCAATATCTCGAAAAATTTCAGTAAATATTCAGTAAATAATACTGACGATACGTTCGGTGCCCTGGCTAAGCGATTGGCTTCTGCGCTACGGGTCGTGGGTTCGATTCCCACACGGAACAAAAATTTGTATGGCCTACAGATGATTGTTTCGGGTCTGGGCGTTTGTGTATGTGAGATTTGTGTCTGTAAACGCACCCACGATACAAGAGAAATCTTAGTGAGGGCAAACGTTTTAAAAAAAAATACAAAAATACAGTACTATGATTTAGGATAGATAAGAGAGAACGATGTAGTCTAGAGCACAGACCAGTAAGTAATGAAGTACCAAGTCTTGAGTACGAGAGTTAACAAAAAAAAAACACTATTAAACAATGGTAATTTACAAATTATAAAGTGGCTATGCATCAAGCAAGCCTACGAAGTTCTCACATTTACAAAAGGTAAAAAGGAAGCTCAACTATATAAATCAATTGACATAATTAATTATCATCTAAAGTTTGGTGAAAACATCATTGTAAAAGAAGATAAAGAGATCTTGAGAATAACGATCGCATTAAAGAATAATAAAAAAATAATCATAGTTGAGGATAGCTAATAGACATACACATACGTCGTTCATCCACTGCACAAAACGTGTTATCTCGTCCAGGAATCGTTAATCTAATTCTTTTCTTTACGAATAAAAATGTCCAATAATCGTAAAGTATAAAATCGGAATCGAACCGTAGTCGTATCGTTATCAAAAATTATTAAATAAGACGTATTTTGTCGAAGTACCTACTTTAGTTATTACTTTCTATTTATAACTAAATAGGATTGGACACCAATACCTATCTGATCGAATTTCATAGAATTAATCAGCTGAAGAGGATCAAAACTCAAATAGAATCAAATCTCTTCTAGCTATTTTATTTTTAGATATAATATTATTGGATTAGATTTTTTGCACGAATGATTACATCTAAATATCTAGCATATTGCACGTTAAGTAGGTAGGTACTAATATTGTTTCTGTAAAGCCGTGTACCTACGCACGAACGAACACGAACATCGAACACGAATCACTATGAAGGTGTTCGCCGAACACTTTGTTTGGTAAAGGTGTGTCCAGACCTGGCAAATGCGCCGCTCCCGAGCCGCTGGGAACTGCGCGCGTGTTGCTTGCGTGCGGTTATAGCCTGCGTTTGGTGCGCGGCTCTAGTGCAACTCCGGCAAGGCTCGAGTGGGGCGTGCATGCAGCGCGCGCGCAGCTTGTGCGCACATAGTTTCTTTCGTGTTTGAACTATGAGCCTCAGTTGTGAATTTGCTTCCGAAGATGTCAGACCATACGACTGCCGTTACCATAATTGCTGCGGCATCGGCTATTTTATTATTGACAACGAGATTACTGAGACGCGGGCGGGGCGACGGAGGTGCATGGCGGGCAGCACGCGCGCCGCTCGAGTACGGCGCGTAGCTTGCGCGCGAGCGGCGCAGGGGCTGCGTACGAACATGAAATGCACGCGCGCAGTTCGCAAGCGGCTCGCGAGCGGCGCATTCGAGGCGCATTTGCCAGGTTTGGACACACCTTAAAGAAATGGTATGTACATGCAAACAACGTGTGCGATGTTTGTGGTCGTGACATTCGTGTTCACTCGTGCGTACACGGCCTATGACGCAAACAAGTTTTTTTTTTTTGAAAAACTGCTCTTTTTCCCATTTAGGTTATGTCAATAAACTGTTTAGCTAATGAATTGTAGATTTCTTGTTAACTACATGACCAGTCTAGTGCACCTAATAAGATTATAAAACATACAATCTATGGGTCAAAAGAGTGACTCTAAACAGCCTCAAAATAGGGCGACCTGATAAATTAAAAACCGGCCAAGTGCGAGTCGGACTCGCGCACGAAGGGTTCCGTACCATTATTTATAAAAACGGCAAAAAAAACATGCTTGTTGTATGGGAGGGTATGTATTTTTAAAGTGAATATATAACTAAATATTCTGTGAATATTTCAAGCGTCTACCTGTAGCCGTTATCAATAACGAGCAAAAACGAGAAAAAAATCACGTTTGTTGTATGGGAGCCCCCTTAAATATTTATTTTATTCTGTTTTTTAGTATTTGTTGTTATAGCGGCAACAGATATACATCATCTGTGAAAATTTCAACTGTCTAACTATCACGGTTCATGAGATACAGCCTAGTGACAGACGGACAGACAGCGGAGCCTTAGTAATAGGGTCCCGTTTTACCCTTTGGGTACGGAACCCTAAAAACAGTCTTCCAATTCGCTCAAATTAAACCTCTTGTCTTATCCAAGGGCCTAATTCTCCTAAAATAAATTGTTGCCAAACGCAATCGAACCACAACCGTCAGTCAATTTTTATTTTCGAAAACTTTCAAAATGATTGATTTTGTTTTTTGTGTCAAACAATAAGATAGCTTTTGAAATTGAGAACTGTCTGAATAAACGGTTCGGCCTTGGTTCGGTTGTGATTTTTCAAGATTTATTTTAGGAGAATCGGGCCCAAGATCATCTAAACTCTTAAAGCAACGCGGTCGACGTCTCAGTCGGGAGTAGCCATAGCGTTCTCTTTCAATACAAAAAAGTCTGTCATTTTTTGCGCGGGGCAGGGGGTGGGGTCTCACACATATGCATTCTACGCTGTAGCTACGCCATTCATACATTAAAAATAAAACAAAATTAGGCCTCATTTGACACGAACTGTCAAATAGGGCCTAAGCGAGTTGACAGAAGCAAAATGTTCCGCATGGCCACTCCCGACTACTGCCCGAGTCTGAACTCTAAGTATGGCGCCACACCATGCCGAAATTACGCGACCGAACTTCGGCGTCTATGTTTTTTATATAGGTAAAACGCGACGTAATTTCAGCCTGGTGTGTTGCGGGTAATTTAAAAAGCATTTGCAAGCGTAATCATGCCGAACTTCAGTCGCGTATCTTCGGCATAGTGTGTTTAGACACTAACAGAATGCACACTAATCGGAATCGTATCGTGGTCGTATCCAATACTATAAAAACCCTATTCTAGTAATAGCCCCGGGTCAATACGCGTATTGTATCGCCGTATCCAAGTAACTGTCGACCTCATCAACTATTGACCGCTTCGTATCGACCGACACACTTGTCTACGATACCTATGGTAATTTGTGTTATTGGTTTCTGTATTAAATATTTCTTTGTATGGGGTTGAGGCCCATGTAAAGATCTAATGGCTGTTTTGAACGTTACAGCGTTACTTTCAGCTTTTAAAAATACTTATAGTCACGGTAAGATATTTTTATTATTTGACTTCATTGACATAGAAACACGTGGACCACGGGCCTAGTTCAAAATTCACAAAAAAAGTGTACTTAGTTTACATAAATATATGTACACTACCAGAGCGAACGAACGCGTGGTGCGAACCAAGGCAAACCGCAATATAAACTTAGAAAATAATTAAATAATTTGTTTAAGTAAATAATTGACAACTCAGACATCACTATATAACCGTAGCGAAGGCTCCATACAACTCCAATCCTACCGGTTTCCCTTTTGAACAGTCACTACTAGTGTCTTCTATTGCCAAATAATATAGTTGCATTACAGGTAATTAATACAATAAAATTAAAACATTACAAAAACGCCTAGTTTTTTTACGCCGGCTTCACTCTTACCAAAATTTACCCTTCGCCACTGCTATATAACAGATTATAGAATAGCGGAACTCAGATACCCATGGTAAGATTAAACTTGTGTTATAAGCACCAAATACCGCTTCACATTGTAATTTTGAAGATTGTAAGTTCATCAGGAAAAATACCAATTTATTTAGAAATACCAACAAACTAATTTAAATCCTATGTCGTCATCACAATGCCTAATTTAGCTTTTCACCATACGAAGATTTGACTGCACGCATTGACGTAAATTCGTCTTTTTTTTCACTTTTCAGTCTACAATCGGTTCAGGAATTTCTGAGCGCTGATTTCTACGTCAATGCTTGATGGTAAGCGCAGACAGGGTCAAAGATGAAGCACACGAATCCAAGTAACAGAGATATAGAGGGATTTCCCTATACCCCTTTCGACTCTCACATACACAAAACGTAAATTGACGGAATTCCTATGACTCTCGTTACAGATAAGTTAGAAACCGGAAAGTTTGACAACTGTTCTAACCTTAGAATATCGGCATTGCCCAGTAACGGGGTTGCGGAGCGGAGGTCTGATGGCAGTCGCTCTGTGTAAAATACTGGTATTCAGCTGCATCTAGTTAGACTGGAAGGTGACCCTAACATAGTTGGGAAAATGCTAGGAGGAAGAAGTAGATGCTATCGTACATCCTTCGATAAATCTTCTCGATGTATGCCATAATTTACTTCTTCATGTATCTCTTGAACACTTACCACATACTTATACATACACCGGAGAAGAAAGGCTAAGATATAGTTTGTTGAATAAAGCTTAATTTTCGAAATATTCATTATTTACGGAAATTCACAAATCGAAAAATATCTATGGTAAAAAGTTGTATGAACGCGGCGTTGCGACTTTTGTGACCATACCTCTCTCGCCGTATGTCTTATTTGTCGGAGACGGTTGTGAAGTGAGAAGTTTCATATCCACTCACACGATAATTTATAAATGTTGCCAGTTCAACCTAAGGTCTTGTTTACAAGGAAGTACTAAAGTTAGTAGATTTATTGACAAAAGAAAAAAAATACTTAATTGGACTTTCGTTGATATAACAATACATTTGACTCATATTACCATCAGAAAGGCGTGGTTAAAATCTTTTTACTTATGACATGTTCGTAAAATAATAATGCTAATCGTACAATACTTATTAGGGTCAGTTCACACCGAGATGCGATGCAACGCGGCGAGGTGCGCACTTTTTAAGATAGAGATACTATATAAAACTTGTTGACTACACAAAAAGGTAAACATTTTAGAGAGAGCGCGAGGAGAACTGGATACGTGTCGAAGTACGCCTCGTTATGCCACGAAGCACGGTGCTGCGGAACCGGTCACCGCAAGCATCAAGACGCGACGCAGTGCGCAGATACTTGAGAGAGCACGCGTTGCTTCAAAACAGCGTCGCAGCGCTACCTCCCAATACTACACGTCGCACAAACTGCAAAAATATGCTTCGCGGCGTCTCGCGGCGGCTTTTTATGCAGTACAGGTTCTCGTGAGAACAACTAGCTTCTTCAAGCATCTGGGATCCTCGTCGCGTTGCGTCTCGTTGTGAACTGACCCTTACTCTATTAAATGGTTCATAGAACTAAGAATGGCACACAGCGCCACCTGTCACATCATACATGAGTTATTATCGCAACATTTATGATTGGCTGCCAAGCATACACTGCAATCTAAGGCACGAATAAATCTTAATAATTAGAACACGTTCTATTAAATAAATGTCTCTTTTAAACTCTGGACACAAAGACTACAACACATTTGATTATTCCTGGTGCACTGTCTGAACTTAAATTAGATATGTAATCTGGAGTGCATATAGATACAGCAGCACTCACCCATTTCTGTTTTTTCGTTTTCGGGTGGAAACCTTAGCATGGCGCCCGGCCTTCGGGGATAAGACTGGGGGGTGTGGGATTAAATTCTTACCTCACTAAAACCACCCTGGTGGTCATCATTGCACAAGAAGGACCCAGAACCCCCCTGTGTGCCTGTTAGGACACATCCCTGGGGAGACTGTAAAGGTCTCCTCTGAACATTGTTCTGCACGGTAGCACGTGACTATTGTGCCAGTGTCTTCTCTGAGGTAACTACAAGGGCGGACAAAGTCCCCTCTCTGAGCCCCCGCGACCGTAAGCAGCATTCACTCTATTCTCGCATCAATACGCGCTATACGGGAATGGCTCGTGCCGTGGTAAAAAGACACGTGTTAGAGTGGAGACCGCGTTTGGGCAAACGTAGTGTGGGACGCCCTGCGGCACGATGGACCGACGATTTGAAGAAGGTGGCTGGCAGCGGATGGATGCGGGCTGCCCAAGACCGGGATGGTTGGCGATCTCTGGGGGAGGCCTACATTAAGCAGTGGACGGTAATAGGCTGATATGATGGTGAAAAGATTAGCCAGCCAGCTAGATTGGTAGCGAAACTGACTACCCAGGGTGCGTCAGACGTATTTAAGTATCGTCATTCGCGAAGGCTCTTTTAATGCACCCTACTAACAATATTAATTTAAAACTAACACAATACCACGAAGTTCTGGTTTATTCATAGGTTATAAAGGTCAGAGGGGAGTTCGTTCTACCTAGCCTACTCCCTAAGTCCGTCAACGAAGTTAGTCGCCCGTCCGAAAGTAGCCCGAAACGTAGGAGTGAACAAAACAAGTGTCAAGTTTAACTTTTTGGACGGGCAAAACACTTCGGTAGTAGGGACAACTGTCAAATCGTGTTGTCATTCATTCTTAGTTCGGGCCCCGAAATGATGGGAGTAGGAAATGCTCGTAAATAAGGCCGAAACCACGGACTTCGTGCTTAGGGAAAAGGCCCCTAGATGCGGCTGAATACCAGTATTTTACACGGAGCGACTGCCATAAGACCTCCACAACCCAGTAACTGGGCCATGCCGATATTCTAAGGTTAGACCGGTTCTCGTACTTTCAGGCTTCTGACTTCCCGTATCGACTATCATAGGTATTCGTATGACACCCGGGCCCGACGGTTTAATGTGCTCTCCAAGGTACGGAGGGATCTTGATGTGTAACAAATGATAATGAAACCGAGGCGGTTACCATTAAAAAAATAGTGTATCATGTACAATATCTTATTTTTAAGAGTTATGAATATAAATGTGGATGGATGCAGAGGAAGAGGGAGGCCAAAGATAAGACGGATGGATTGTGTGAAGAATGATATGAAAGAGAAGGGAGTCAGTGATATCATGACGGTTGACAGGATGGAATGAAAGAAGAAAACGTGTTGTGCCGACTCCAAGGAACATGGGACAAGGGCAAGAAGATGATGATGTACAATATCTTATTTTCTAAGGTTCAATGTAACCTCGTCTCCTCACTTCTTCTAGTAGAGCCATCTTATCACACTAAAGTTCTATTCATCGAGCCAAATATAATAGCCCACTGATTAATGTTCTAATAAGACAGGCCTGTACGATATAAAATACGCCTCAATGAATCACACAGAACAATGAGCTTCACAACAGTTATGAATGGGCCAAGAATAAAACTACAGCGATATATATTATCACTTTATATGACAATAATATATGTATTGCATCATGGCAACGGTACTAAACTGCGTGGCAAATTGCATGATAATAAAATAAGACTGGTTAGTCGCTTTAGATCCGAAAACCATGAACTCTGTTCATCATTCTGGTCAAGTTTTATGCTGTATAGAACTGGGCTGAACGCCTGCCTTTCATACACATCTGGATCTGAGGTCGAACGCGGCCCGCGCCTCTGACTTTTCGAATTCATGTGCGGAGCAGAATTTGATTTACACTTGCGTTATCGGTGAAGGCGACAAAACCTGCATACCTGAGGGGGCTCCAAAAAGTTCTCGATGAAATATAGTCCGTTAACTCGCACCAGGCCAACGTCATGGGCTAAGGCTTCTCAGTGGGACGGTAATTATGGCTCACCAAACACTTAACAAGGGGGAAACGTAATGATGTTTGTGTAAAACAATTAATTTGTGTACCCACTCTAGTATTAAAATAAACATATTACTGTTATATCGCAATAGCAATTTCTCTTGGCTCTTATCAGATAGGGCTCCTAAACAGACCGCTTCATAACAAATCAGCACAAACCGATCCAAGATCAAGATTAAGATACAGTTGAAACTATGAAATTAATGGCCGTCTTATTTATTATTAGTTACGGTTTACTCACGTGTATTTTTCGGACTTAAACGGAGCTCCTAATCATGAATTGAAAACGCGGTGAGATAGCGAGTCAAACCTGAGTTGATTAAGAGTTCCGTTTGGGACCCGTCGCCCGACCAGTAACAGGCCAGAGAAGGCGGCGCGCCGTGTTTCGCGACCGCCTCGCAAGAGGTCGTCGGGCAAGGCCCCACATCACACAAGAAGACGTCTGCCAGGGGCTGGTGGACCGAGGCCTGCCAGGGTTACGACGCATGCAGCTGCGAATCCCGCGACCACGGCTAAAGGTAGGAGAAGGAACACCGTGGGTTTTTAGCGGGTAAATCCCCGAAAAAGGCATGTGAGTCAACCTTAACCAATATATAAAAATGAATCCCTATTTCACTTGGTCACGGCATCACGCGTGAGCGGCTGGACCGATTCCGCAAAATATTTTTTTGTTTTTTTCCTATTTGTCAGGAGACGGTTCATACGAAAGAAAATTTTGATATTTAAAAAAAAACTAAATTATCTCAATATGTCCATATTCTTCATCTGTTTACCGCATGCATGAAAATGGTTTTAACTTTTTGTTACTATTTTGATTTTGTTTCTGAAGGTAGGTAAGTAGTAGGTAGGGGTAGGTAAGTAGGAAAAAGTGCATTTCAACGCATGCCGGGTACAGCTAGTCATAAATAAAAATATGTCTCACGAAAGTTATAATTTTATGATACAAAAATAATGTCTGTCTAAAATAATTATTTTACTATAGGTATCAACGACAGCCAAAAGCAGGTGGTCAATTCTTCGAAACATTGTCATGGTAGTTGATGCATCAAAATCTAAACACCGTGCACATAATTAGTTCAACACATCATGATACATTGCAATATAGCCGTGACAGTAAACACACTCACAATAAACACAAGAGGCTAATTAATATCGCAGTCCAAAATAGTATCAGGTCATCGCACTGGCGAATCAGTGCATAGTGTTCGAACATTTAATTTACACGTTTTAGCACAAATAATTGGACGCTATTAGTGTTTTAGTGGGTGTCATATTGAATTAGCGGTCGAGTTAAATTATAAATTCGATTGATTTCCAATATTAGTGCAATTATAGTGATAGTGCGTATACACGTAGAAAGCGGGTTGCCGGCCCCGATCTGCCAGCGCTTGTCGGTGCTGGTCCGCGCAGTTAGTCGGCGCAGGTAGTCTCAATACTGTGTGGCGAACCATCGCCGACAAGCTTCGAACTTCGCCGACAAGTTCCGACCTGCTCCGATCAGCGCTGGCAAGGCGTCATCTGTTGCTGTGTTTGCAAGGGGACAAGGCGTATTTTTGTTAAAATTAAAATCCTTCTACCTGTTTCCTTTATGTAGCGGTTACCTGCACGGACCAGTGCCGATAAGCGCAGGTAGGTCGGCGCTGGTTACCTGCTTCCTTTATACTACGTGTTACAAAAATACCCCTAAAGCCGAAAGGGGATTAAAAGGTCCTATTTAAAGAGTCTATTGGCAATATTTTAAAATAAAAGTGAGACACAATTATTTTTTTTCACTAATCATAAAACTAAAATCATCACTGAAACACAACCCTGAAAACATAAAAGTAAAGAGTAGACTACCCAGAAAGTTATTTACATTCTTACCTAATCTTCTCTGAGAGGTAAATGACAACAACAATTTTTATGGTTAATCCAGTAGTCTTTTGACTACTTGATTATCATTTTTTTTTAAGGGGAATTATGTAACACGTTACATATTCGCCCATAGGCTGGCGGTTTAATGGTTATTTTCCATGCAGGAGGGTTTGAGTTTGAGCCCAGTCCAACCTTTGACTTTTCTAATTCATGTGCGTAGGGCCCAATTCTACTAAAATAAATCTTGTTAAATCGCAACCGAACCAAGGCCGAACCGTTCATTCAGACAGTTTTCGTTTTCAAAAGCTGTCAAATTCTTTGACACAGAAAACAAAACAAATCATTTTGACAGTTTTCGTAAACAAAAACTGACTGACGGTTGTGGTTCATTTGCTTATGGCAACAATTTTGTTAGCCGAATTGCTCACCACCCAGAATTTGATTTTCACTTGCGTTAATGGCGCTGACAAAACATCATGAGGGATCCTGTTCACGAGAGAGAGTTCCAAAAAGTTTTCGATAATGTGTGTAGCTCGCCAAGACTGCAACCACCAGACCGGCATAGTGGCAGACTAACACTGGTGGTGGTGGTGCGTATAGGCCTAAACCTTTCTCATTCTGAGAAGAGACCCGTTAGCAGTAAGCACCATTTGTGTCCAGTAGTACACTGCTAAGCCAACATATTCTTTCTTCTACAGGGTGTTAACGAATTCGTGTAATTCCTTAAAACCACATGATCTATTACTGGCGTAGATTGACCCCGCATGGGAATTACCTTGATTAAAAATAAAAAAATAAAATTCTTTTTTTCATGCGGTAGGGGTAAGTGATCGTGTCTAAACCACCTAATAAGGATTCGATAAAAAAATAAGCAGTTTTTTTTACAAAAAATATTTTTCTTTTTTTGAACATTTCGATGCCACGCTTAAACGAATGATAGCACGGCGTCACAGTTGGTGGGCACGACTAGCGCGATATCGCTCTTTGCAGTCAGTTAACTTGGAGCTCGAAAATGACTTGGAAATAGAAAATCAACTATTCATTTTGAAAATTTCTTTTAGTTGATTTTCAAAAATACCCATTTAGGGTTACTCTGTGTCACCAGTAGATTACAACAGTTTGAAGGAATTACACGATTTCGTTAACACTTTGTATTTATTCTAATATTTATAAAAGTATAGATCGGATCTACTCGCGTATAAAACTTTAAGAGGCACAAAATACCTTTTATCCCGACGAGTAGACGTCGGTCTACCCGTGACCACGGCCGGTGCAATTCGGCCGAAACGTCGGGATAAAAGGTTTTTTGTGCCTCTTAAAGTTTTTTACGCGAGTAGACCCGATCTATACTTATATAATGTGTACAAATCGCGAAAGTTTAAAAACATTTATTCTAGTACTCTATTGAGGCTAAATAATCATTGATCAGACGGCAGTGTATACAGTGAGACGATATCGAACTGCAAAGATCTAGTTCTTTATAAATATTAAATCATCATCATTATTCAGCCGAAAGACGACCACTGCTGGACATAGGCCTCCCCCAAGCATCGCCACATCGACCGGTCCTGTGTTTCTTGCATCCAGTGGATTCCCGCGTCCTTCACCAGATCGTTGGTCTACCTCGTGGGAGGCCTAACCACGCTACGCCTTCCGGTACGCGGTCGCCACTCCAGAACCTTTCGACTCCATCGGCCATCCGTTCTGCGAGTAATGTGCCCCGCCCACTGCCACTAAGTTTGGTAATTCTTAGAGCTATGTTGAAATATTAAATGGTGGCCGCTCCGCTTGAGACTAGATACAGAACTGCGTCGTTTTCTCACCACCACGCGCGAACATAACCACGAAAGCCACTAAATACTGAGAATCGCTCCAGTAACTGTTACCACAGTAATAGTCGTTAATTTAATACCGCAGTAATAACAGACTCGTTTTAGTTATGCCTACAAGTGAAGCGTATGCCGTGGAGATCGGCTAAAATACATTTACATGCTCATAATTAATTTGCCAAGAGGTCATAATTTCTGGTTTAATTAAAATCCTCCTACAAAATCATACGTCACCATGAAATAAATTACGTTGATGAAATAGATGCAGGAAGTACAAATACAGAGTTAGTCTTTTAAGTGTATCTACGCTTCGGGTTTTGACTTAGAAAGTGAAATAGAAGAAAGAAAGAAAGAAAATATGTTCAACCGCGATAAGACGCGGCACAAACATTTTTTGTATAAAAAAATGATGGAAAATATCCGACAAGTCCGCGCAAAACGTCCATCGCTCAGCATAATGCAATGACACAGGTAAACACGATAGGTACATATCAAGCCATACACCAAAATAAAATATTCATTATCATCATCAGCCTATAGCAGTCTACTGCTGGACATAGACCTCTGCAAGGCACGCCACTAAGCTCGATCCTCGGCTTCATTCATCCAGCTGCTACCAGATGTCTTGCGAAGATTGTCACTTCACCTAACTTCAGAGTGTCTGAAGTCACATGTTATATTTGCCGATTCGCGTTCTCCACTCGAGAACATCTAACCCAACTGTTTTTTACCAAATATCAAATACTAGCTGTGTCCTTGCGGCTTCGCCCGCGTAAGAAGTTTTTTTTTTTGCTATGTCACAAACCTTCGCGCAAGTAGCAACAACAACTGCACAAAGTTTCAACTCAATCGGAGAAACAATACTCGAACGCATTGGAGACGAACACATAATCAAACAAACATATTTTTATATAATAGATTAATTTAATAAAATATTCTTTAACCTATCTACACAATTGGAAATACACGACACCAAATATTAATCGGCTCGTTGCCAACTAACGGAGTGCATGTCCATTCATTTATTCATATTAGTATGTATGTGTGTCACCTATTATATCATTTACTCACATTACTAGTCTAATGAGGATGAACAGCGTTCATAAAACCGCCAAATGATATCTTTTTTTGAAGATTACAGCATATTTTTTAATTGGCAGACATTCACAGAATTCTCTGTGTAATAAAATTTACAGAGATTAGGTTATGTAAGAGAGATTTGAATGTATTAATGCTCGCGATGACATGTTTAAAGATGGTGGAGAAGATATTTTTTTTATTTGGTTTCTTTTAGAACAAAAGTATTTTGTCTATTGAGGTTTTACTTTTTTTTTAAGTGGTTTCTTTAGTTATAATTCCTATTCACACGTCGTGAATCATAGTCCTCTTTTTACCGGTAAATTAAAGTCTAAGTTGCCACGTTCGTTATTAACAGGAATTAATGACGAGTTCGGACCGAATTCGGTTATTGAGATTTATCTAACGAAAGTTGTTGTTTAAATTATTTGATTAAAATTATTTTGTAGTACACTTAGCACGGTATGCATTGACGTGGATTGGTCAGAGGGCGCGCCAATGCACACTGCTATTTGAACTTAGAAATACCAACAGACTAATTTGATTCCTATGTCGTCATCGCAATGCCTAATTTAGCTTTTTACCCTACGAAGATTCGACTGTACCTATCGACGTAAATTAATTTTTATTTTCGCATTTTAGTCTACATTCGGTTCGGACGTTTTGAGCGCTGACCCGAGGTCCATATATTTTTCCGTCAATGACTGTATGGGATTATTATGCATAAGTCAATACGTAGAACATATTATTCTGCCGTCCAATTTCTACAAAACCGTCAAGAGACATTTTGTCAAATTTGAGTTTTAAATACTCCGATAAAGCGCAACTTTTTCTCTATAGACCATTTTTGTCAGTTACGGGATTCAGTGTTTTACAGAGACATTATCATATCATACCATACGATACCATATTGTAGATGGTCACATTTCAATACAGAAAAGCATGACTAAAAACCAAAAACATTAATTACAAAAACTTTTTTTTTTTAAACGTTGCCCCACTCTAAGATTTCTCTTGTATCGTGGGTGCGTTTACAGACACAACTCTCACAAACAAGCGCCCAGACCCGAACAACCATCTGTAGGCCATACAAATTTTTGTTCCGTGTGGGAATCGAACCCACGACCCGCAGTGCAGAAGCTTAGCCACTGCACCAAACGTGTCGTCAATATTAGTTCTGTAACTCATAAAAATTTATACAATGAGCTTAAAGTAGCCCAACAATTTGGTATAACAAAAACATGTGTATGTCTTCAGAGTTCCTAGGGACAACATTTTCCACGTTTTGGCTCATAACTCAAAATTAGATTATGACGGCCTTTTAGAAATCAGACGACAGTATTGGAAACCATACATATCGATATTATTGGTTACCAGGCAAGACAGTAGTGGTAAAAACGTTATCATATCATGAATATAAAAACAGCCATAAAGATTTTGGTCCCAATACGGAAATCGTTCCCAAGACTACTTAGGAAGTCTGCGTCGTTTAGGATGTAGTTATATAGGTATACTTTTTTGTTTATTCAGAAGGCAATAGTCGGTAAGTGTGGACAATAGTCCGTGAGTCCAAATATGTCCCTCGAGGACTATTACGTTGAACATACTCCTAGCAGAAGCACATTTAGCTTATTTAGAAGTTAATAGAAATAGTGGATATGTTCGTAGATAGAACGCTTGGAAAAATAAGAACAATTTCCACATGGGCTAAGAAAATTTGTTCCTTAGATACGCTTCTGATGTGTTCTCAGAAATATTTGCATAAACCAGTTACGGTTTAAACCACACAATTGTATAAAATATGCTTTGAAAAGAGGACCAGTCTATTCTTCTAGTAAACTAAATATAGTGTGAATTTACTTATAGCCTTTTTAAAATATTTATATTTATTTAGTTTATTCATTATCTATACATACATATTTCCCGGGGCGTCGAGAGAAATACTTATAAATTAAAACAATTTAAAGTGCACTTAGGCATCGAAATATTCCTCCACATAACGTTAATACGTCATAATGCGATTTTATTAAGTTTGATCACACTGCGTCGCGTACGTGGCTGGTTTGAGCAATTATAATTTTCTTACGAAGATAATGTACGGTTTTCCTTCCACTTTCTTCAATAAACTAAGACTTTATAGAGCCTCCACGAGTGACAGTACTTAAGTACGTCCGGCGCACCCTGGGCAATCAGCTCCGCTACCATTGCTGCCTGGCCAATGTTTTCACCACGGCATGCCTTTTTTTATATAGCTCGTGTCATGAGAAGAAGAACAAATTAAACTAAATAGATTCTTATTTATTGATCTTCCTTGGAAACCACTCATTCCAACCACACCCATCTATTCAGAATGCACGACCATGTTTATTCCGGCCACAACGATAATAAGCTTGTAGTTAAATCAAGTGTTAAAATGCTCAACTAGACTGCACTAAATGCATTTGGAGGCGTTTCCTTCAATTCGCCAAGCCGTTGGCGGATACTTAGGGCTGCCAAGTGCTAAGATTGTTTTTTAATGTCGCTTTTATTTTTAAACGTGAAACAGAAATGTTTTATGAAAGTAGTAAAAAATTGTTCCGTGTGGTGCCGGACGTAAAGAATAGCACTACCCCATCTCTTCCCGTGGGTATCGTAAAAGGCGGCTAAGAGATTCTCTAGAGGATGGGCAGCAGCGTTCTCTGAGTACTTTAACAACCATATTGCGATCGCCAACCCGCATCCCAAGCGTGGCAATTAATGCATAATAATTAAGGCAAGCAAGCGCTAAGTCATTTGCAGGATAGATAAAGAAAGAAATAAATAAAATCAATTTATTCAACATGCAAATTGACACACTACATAACATAATGCCAAAAGGTGCATCAGTTACGTAAATAAAATACTTGAAAAGCACCGTGTTTATTACACATAAACTCACGCCTGTAATCCCCGAAGGGTTGGCAGAAGTGTATAGTAATATTGTTTATAGGAATAGTGTTTATTACACCTTAAATTAAAATACTGGTATTAAACCTTCCAACTTTTTTTTTTATCGTTGCAAAATCCTCATGGATACCCTTCGCCATCCCCGGGCGTGGGTGTTCCTTCTCCTGACCCTTGGCTGGGGTCGCGGGATTCGCAGCTGCATGCACCGCAACCACCTTCCACCATACCACCACAGCGTATTAATATAAGTGCAGTTCAGACTACGCCATACTACTTCGCTATATAGTAAAGCATATTGCGTCATAAGCTATATCTATACACCGTGGGCTCGAGGTACCCGAAAGATTTGAACCACGCCTTTCTGATGGTTATATCACCAAAAGTCCAATTCAGACAGTTTTTTTTTCTGAACGTAAGAAATCAATTAACTTTAATACTTCCTTGTAAAGAATACCTAATTTAGGTTGAAATGGCAACATTTATAAATTTTCGTGTGAGTGGATAAGACACTTCTCAGTTCACAACCCTCCCCGACAAGTAAAACATACGGCGGGTCCTATGGTATCACAAAAGTCGCAACGCCGCGTTCATAGGACTTGTTACCATATAAATTTTTCGAGTTGTCAATTTCCGTAAATAATGAATATTTCGAAAATTAAGCTTTAAAAACTATATCCTAGTTTTTCTTCTTCAATTAGGCACCGGAATCGATGGTTAAAATCTTTCGAGTACCTGGGGCCCACGGTGTATAGCATGACTTTCACACTATACGCTATATCGCAAGCCGTTCTGCTATGTATAGCAAGTTATTTGACGGCGATCCGTCGAACGACGGACGGGGTAGAGTAGAAGTGAGGCGGGGCGAGGACCAGACAATCGATATATTTCTGAGCATCACTCAAAATTATCGCGTACGAGCGTATTATTATTTATTACGTATGAGCGATTTAGTTGTGCTATACAATATTTGCTATGAACTATAGTACCTATAGCGTGGTCAAAACTGCGCTTAACTGTGAATTTAATTGTCAAATTGTATAATGTAATGTCTTTCTCACCATAAATCTTCAGAAAATTCTTCGGCCAGAACTAAGACTGGTCGTAAATCTATAAGGCTCAACTAAATCAGAGCATTCGACAGCCCTAGGGGCAAGCACAAACTGCACTAATTGTTTTGGAGTCGATCCAAAATATATACTTACCAAAATTTCTCTAGTAACACGGTGCATTTGTGAATTGTTTTAGTTATATAGTGGGTGCAAGATTAATGTCCAAAGTCCTACATTGATTGGAATTTATAGGCACAGCAGATGGCTTTATTTTGAGGACTCGCTGTATTTTGGGATGTATTTAACAAAAAGCGGGTACAACAACCTGAATTTGTGTCGTGTTTTTGTCGTCTGTTTTCGAAGGAGGGAAGATGGAACGGCTTATTACCCGAACGCTTTTTATTATTAAGTCTTGTGATTAATCTCTTACTGCCTGCTTCGTTGGTCAAGTGGTCGTAAGCGCGATCCCCAGGTCGAGGAAAGTGTTATTGGGTTTTTCCGTGTGGAATTTCTCAGTAGTAGCCTGGAGTCTGTATTTGTGTAAGGCTGATGGCAATATGCTCGCCTCCTATTACATGGGACTTAAACATAACGGCGAAATGAGGGTGTACAGAGGTGTACCTCTGCCCAACCCTTTGGAGAATACAGACGTAATGTTGTGTAATGTTATTAATCTCTTACCCCCTTATTACAAAAGATGGTCTAAGAAAAACCTAGGTTTTAAAATAGGTCTCTTTTTGATGACATAAGAAAGTGATGGGTATATTTTAAACCTGGGTTTACCTTAGTCTTGGTTTAAACCATCTTTTGCAATAAGGGGGTTAAACTCTAAAAGAGCCCAGAGTTTCGCCTACCAAGTTTTGGTAATAGGGTGTAAAACATGGCGGAACCTGAGCGGGCACAGCTAAAAGACCAATCAGGTATTTTCCGAAATTTCACTCCATTCTTCCACGTATGGATGGCATGGGTGTCGGAAAAGGCAATTAAGTTTGAGAATCTTTGTCCATATGGCAGAATCTCTTCACGACCATTCAGGTCCTGAGCAGACGATGGATATTTTGTCCGGCGGACTGCCGCGGACAAGAATGAATGTGGTTGGTAGTTGTTTCCCGTCTCAAAAATCGGCACGAACTCAACGCACCCGACGGTCATTTTGTCCGTGGTTGTCGTTAGAAGTCTAGTGTCTCCACAGGCAACAACTAACAACCACATTAATTCTTGTACGCGGCAGTCCGCTGGACAAAAATTCCATCGTTTGCTCAGAGCCTTTTGAATGCATGAGCTTTTTGAATACCATGTGGCCACCACAATAGCGTTAGGAGTGGCCGTGCATGGATCGTCTCTCAAGCCGTCTCGCCTCCTTTTGCGAGGTAGTGATCGGGATAGGGTAGTGTTTCTCTAGTACAAACACGTCGCACGTGGCAGCGCTGCGGTGCGACTCGTCTACGAACGTAGCGCTGCTCCAGCGCTGAGCGATGTGTTCTACTAGAAAATCTCATTGCTATACTGTAGGTATTTATACTTCGTAGCCAGATAAGTACGGAACTATAAACATTCCTAATTTATTATTAGATAGCAGTTATTATGTAATATGCATACACTATAGTATATTAAATGTCTAACAAATCAACTGGAGACGGGGTCCTTCCTGCATTGATAAAACTTCGTTGGACAATAATATACCTATCTACAAGATTTAACATAATTAACTATAAAGTAGTTTGTTTATAAGCGATTTTTCAAGCGATATATGTATTTTTTATATTGAGCAAGCAACAAAAAGGTTCATTGGAGATCACAATATAAAAATAAACAACAAAAAAAAAAAAAGATTATTTCCTGTTTGCAAGATAATAAACAAACAAAAAAAACAACGTAGTAAGATAACGCCACGCGTCTATCCAACCAATCGGGCGTCAGCAGAATTTTGTGTAAATTTTACCAAAAAAAAAGTATTTTTTACCAATTTTACTGTTTGGTAAAAAAACTTTTTTTACAAATCATTCCGATACATTTACACAGTACATCGAAATAAAGAAAATGAAAACAATAAGTCTTTTTACTATGTCCTTTAGAATGCTTCTACTTTATACCCTTACCCCATATAAATATCCAAGAAGTGGCTTACTCTCTGCTGGAAACTATACAACTATCATAAAACAAAATGGAGAGTTACTTACTACCTGCAGCTTACCTATAGGTTGTAAATTAATATATTACTCAAGTTATCAACTTATATTACTCGTAGACAGGGCCGGAGTTGAAGGTTTGGAGGCCCTATGGCAACGAAGAAGTGGAGCCCCGTTGAATTGTTTTCAAAAAAGTACCTCGTGAATGTGAACTTTTTGCTCTTTATTAGAAAAGGGTGTCATTTTTTTCCTTATCTAAATAATTTGAAATCTCATAATAGGAGGCCCCTCACTTGTGGAGGCCCCGGGATTGTTATAGTAATAATAATCGCAACATCTCATCGGGTGCCGCTGCTAGCGCCATCCAACGGACCAACATGTCAGTTGGTTGTCGATTCCCCGCTCGTTAGGCAGGAACTCCGTCCGCGCAACAATATTTTTTCAGTTAATACTGTTCTACACTCATTTAACTATTGTATTATTATGTATAACTGTTTATTAAGTGAATTGTCACTTAATAAACATTTGTACATAACAATACAATAGTTAAACGATTATGTACCTAATATGTCAGTTTGGAGTATTGACTTCAAACTGTCATATTAGGTACACAATAGTTTTTATTGAGAACAACTCGTTTAAAGCCCCCGTTGCCTAAATCATGAATCTAAACCCTAAATCCGGCCCTGCTCGTAGTATTGTGTGTCGGGTCGTTAGGCATCAAAGTATAGCATATATCAGTCGAGCTAAACTACGCGTCAAACCCGTGAACCAGTTCTAGATCACCTATCCAAACAGATTGATGCAACATGTTGTAATTTGTTAGAACATAAATTGATGCGTTTTTTTCCTCGTTTTCTATTGACCCTAGTCGCAAGTCGCTAATGGTAAGACAGGGTCAAAGATGGAGCACACGAATGATATACAGGGTGTTAACGAATTCGTATAATTCCTTCAAACCGCGTGATCTAGATTGACACAGATTAAACCCTAAAAGGGATTTTTAGAAAACCAACTGAAAAAAAAATAATTAAATAAAATCTTAGTTTTCTATTTCTGAGTCATTTTAGAGCCTCAAGCTAACTTACTGCAAAGAGCGATATCGTGTTAGTCTTGCCCGCCAGTCGCGTTGCCGTGCTTTCATTAATTTATGCGTGGCATCGAAATGTTCAAGCGCATGAAATAATTTTATGCAAAAAAAAAATTTTTTTTTTACTGAATCCTTATTAGGTGGTTTAGATACGATCAATTACACATACCGCATGAAAAAAAAAAAGATTTTTAAATTTTTGATTTTTAATCAAGCTAATTCCCATGCGGCACCAATCTACACCAGTAGTAGATCATGTGGTTTTAAGGAATTACACGAATTCGTTAACACCCTGTAGAGGGATTCTCTTATACCCCCCTGGCTTTCACATGCACATGAAGGAACACACTAAACTGCTTGGCGCCGAACTTTAATAAGAGGGTGGTAGATAGCCATGTGGACCGTATAGATCCTACCACCAAGCAAAATTTTCTGTCCTCCTGATAATTACTCAGATGGAAAGATCTATTAAAAGCTGTTCAAATTATTATTTTTTGTGATATTAGAGTTCGTTGTTAAACAGTTTTTTTGGGGAAATACTGTCAACATACCGATTTCTGCCGCCAAGAAAAATTGCTGTGTTCCAGTTTAAATGGTACGGTCGTCCGCGAAATTACAGGCACATGAGACATTCGACCATGGTCTCTAATGTACGATTTCCACCAAACGGGCAGCGTCGGAACGCAACGCAGAGCATCGCAGCGGATGCTCGAGCATGCGCCGGTAGCCGACCGCGTCCGCCTGACGGCTACAATCTGCTGGAAACCGGGCGCATGCACGCGCGTTTTCGCGTATCCGCTATCGCAGTCAATTTCTACCTGCGCTGTGGCCGAGCGGAGCCGACTGGACTCGACGACAGCCGAGCGCCGCCGTCGACGTGCATGAGGAGCCGACCAGCTACCGCGGCATACGCGTGGATCTAACCGAGTTCCAAGCAGTGTAATTCCATGAAAACATGAAACTTAACTATTGTATAGAAGCCTGAATTTCCTTTAGCACAGTGTGAAATGCACTCCGGCGCGGCCCGTTTTGTGGAAATCGTACATAATGCTAGCAACGCATCAACAATTCTCTTGGTGTTGTAGGTATATAGGCGGCGATAACTAATTTGCGTCTGGTGGGTACCAAATATTTGTATTGTTTAGTTTTTAGTTTTGCTTGATCCAACTGAATCCAACCTTTAATGTGATCAAGCTTAACAATGAAGCAAGCTTCTATCTCTAGCGATCACTATTTAGATGGCTTGGTCATCAATGCGTCAGATTCTTGAAGGAGTACTGGTTCGACGGCTTGATGATCACAATTTCTGAGTCACTTCTGCCAACACTCACCAAAAGTGATGGAGAGATTCAAAATACTCTCTTGTGGTCTGTAGCATAATCATCTCATTACTGTCCCACTGCTGGGAACGGGTCTCTTTCCAGAATGAGAATGGTTAAGGCCTTAGTCCACCACACTGTCCTGGTGTGAGTTGGCAGACTACACACTCCATTGCGAACTTTATGGAGCCTTTTTAGGTGTGCAGGATTCCTCACGACGTTTTCCTTCACCTTAACGCAAGTGATAATCAAATTAATTTTGTGGTCTGTGGAGAGATCCAATTATAACTATCAAAAATACTATGTCACACTAACGTTCAGGTAATTTTGTCGCACTCTTTGTCAATAAAGACATACGGTGATAGATTTGTTTCATGTTCAACACGATGAAAATTATCTTTGTATTTTTAAAGTCTACAAAATATTTTATCACAAAAAAATTACTCTTCCCTATTTTTAAATCTAGTTTCATTGTGCGTCAGCCACAACTGTTCCAAAGTTTCTTTAACAGAAACAAAATGCACACTTGCACAGCTTAGAAGTTAAGTTTCAATTTATCAAAAAATCCAGAAAAATACAGTCTAGTTGGAAACCACGAGATTTTAAAAGAACGTTTCCCAATAAAATTGCAATCACGCTGGTTGGAGTCAAAGAAAAACTGCTTGACAAACTATTTCAGCCTAGCCTGAAATAGCTTAACGAAAAGGGGAAAAGAAACAATCACATTCACGACCACCTTTTCTTAACCTTCCGTGTATGAGGTGGGGTATAACACACCCCAACGGTTAAAAACTCGTAATAATTCTTCACTACATACTCGTAGTATAAAACAAAGTCGCTTCCCGCTGTCTGTCTATGTATGCGTAGATCTTTAAAACTACGCAACGGATATTGATGCGGTTTTTTTTAATAGATAGAGTGATTCAAGAGGAAGGTTTAATGTATAACACATGCATATTATAGTAGAGAAAAACGCGGAATACGCGATAAATGACATCCACGCGGGCGAAACCGCTGGCGACCTCTAGTAAACTACGAGTATAAAGATGCGCGAGTTCGTTTTCTCAGTAGCTGCAAATGCGACGTTGCCCTTCCAATCAGTGCAATTCATTTAGTCTGGCGTTACCCACAAAGCGCGTGACACGTGCATAAAGTGTGCTTGGGTATCACACACCCCATATGAGTGATAACGTAGAAAAATTTATAGTATTTTTTGTGACCTACGCAAATGTTCGGCTGATTGGTAACGTCGGGTCATTGAGCTCCCCATAATAAGGTTGAGCTACACGATGTCTGATACGTGCCGTCAGTTGGGACAGGTCAACTCAAACCCGCTGTGGCTCTTTCCTCAAAAGGTCATTCCAGACGTTGCCCTACATTGTTACACTCGCTTTAAAAAAGACCTTGACCTCTGAGTTTGTTTCGGCATCGCAGAGCTAGTCAGATAGGAAATGCCGGTGCCATCTAGTCTTAAAAAAGCATTACATTGAGTTGTAAAAGTGTCTACAGATTTATTTACAGAAATAAATATAATTTATCATTTAAATAATATTTACAGGTACAAATTTCCTTAAAACATGTCTGGGATAACCGCATCTGAAATTCAAGATCTTCATCTCTACAACACACGAAGACTGTGAATTTAGCATGTGCTATTATTTCCTATTAATAACTGTCATGTAGTTTTAATTTGTTGATTTTTTAAATTTTAATTTTGGGGTATCTCCAATCCCACCTAGTACGGTGTTGTATGAGATTTAGTGACCTAGTACACGGAAGGTTAAAAGAATGTTGTCTTTATAAACGATTTTATTATAACGCCGGTTGGTGACAGAACTATCTCTGCACCGCGAGCGTTTCGCGTTGCACGCCCAAAATAATTACACTTTCGAGGTCACTGCCTACGTCGACATTTTATTTTCTTCTGTGCATCGTATAGTAGGTAAAGCTGCAATATATTTACTTGTGTCTCCTTGATTTTCAGACTCAATTGTTTTGTTTTTCGTCTGTGAGGTAAACAGTTGCGGTATTTTTATGTGTACTGGGACCTAATTCTCCTAAAATAAATCTTGGTAAATCACAACCGAACCAAGGCCGAACCGTTCATTCAGACAGTTTTCAATTTCAAAAGCTATCAAGTTGTTTGACACAAAAAACAAAATCAATCATTTTGAAAGTTTTCGAAAACAAAAACTGACTGACGGTTGTGGTTCGATTGCGTTTGGCAACAATTTATTTTTGGAGAATTGGGCCCCTGATTTTAAAGCGGAAATTATTGTCAAAAATAGTGTCTTGAAAACAGTTTGTAAAACTGTAATTAGCGGATAGCTACGTATCAAAATTGTTATACACCGTGGGCCCGAGGTACCCGAAAGATTTTAACCTTCGATTCCGATGCCTAATTGGAGAAGAAAAGCTACGATATAGTTTGTTGAGTAAAGCTTAATTTTCGAAATATTCATTATTTACGGAAATTCACAATTCGAAAAATATTTGTGGTAAAATAACAAGTCCTATAAACGCAGCGTTGCGACTTTTGTCATACCATACCCCTCTCGCCGTACGTCTTATTTGTCGGGGAGGGCTGTGAAGTGAGAAGTTTCTTATCCACTCACACGATAATTTATAAATGTTGCCAGTTCAACTTAAGGTATTGTTTACAAGGAAATACCTACTAAAGTTAGTTGAATTATAATGTTCAGAAAAAAAATGTGTCTGAATTGGACTTTTGTTGATATAACATTTGACTCATAATACCATCCGAAAGGCGTGGTTAAAATCTTTCGGGTACCTCGGGTCCATGATTGTTGAGTGTGTGTTGCATGAGTGTTGCATGATGACATAATGTCTGCAAGAAAACCATTTAACGAGTCACTGCATCATCATCAGCCTAATACTGTCCCACTGCTGCGCACTGGCTTCTTCTCAGTCACGCCAGTCGAGTCAATACAAAATTATATTTATCAAAAATAAATTTCAAAAAGCTTAAACCTGTGATGGAGTTGATTGACAATTCTCCAATCTTTTTGTCGATAAATATGAATATAACGCAACTAAATCCAACGGAAAACCGTTTTCCGTTGCATTTAGTTGCATTGCGGTAGGTGCAAGAGTTGCATGAGCAGGAGATGAGTCACATAGGTGAATAACCTGCTACTCCTAAAAATTCGTCCTCTTAAAGTTATTTTCTCGGCCTTTTGCCAGCATTCGCACTGCTAAAGGAACTCGCCATGCGTTTGTTTGGAAAGCGTGAGTTTCTTTCCTTTCTTTTTTTAAAAAAAAACGTTGCCCCTCTCTAAGATTTCTCTTGTATCGTGGGTGCGTTTACAGACACAAATCTCACATGCAGAAACGCCCAGACCCGAAACAACCATCTGTAGGCCATACAAATTTTTGTTCCGTGTGGGAATCGAACCCACGACACGTAGCGCAGAAGCCAATCCGTTAGCCACTGCACCAAACGTGTCGTCAGTTTTTTTCGTTTAGTTTTTTTGGTCTTCTGGTTTATTTATAGCGATGGCAATCATTATGTCTTCATTATCTTCACTTGTCGTAATAAAATGTGGACCTTTTAAAGCCAGATAGTATTATAGAACAATGCAACATGGTTGAGATGACCGACGCCGATGTATGTTTCATGCACGTGAACGGGTGCTGTTTGTTGGGACTGGTCAGCTCGTTACGCAATCGTTTTATAAGGTCAATTTTCTCGTTTCTTTTTATGTTTTTAACCGCATGTACATTATTTTGCATTGTTCTTATATTACTCCAATGGAAATGGTCAATCTATTTTTTTTAAAAACGTCCTTTTACTTTTCTTGCCGGCTCTTCTCCATTGGAGCTACTACTTGGAACCGAGCACATAGTGCTGACCTTTTGAAAGTACCAATAATCTGGTCTACTTGAAATAGAAATATTTGACTTTGACTAGGTATAGAAAATATGTGGTTTGCGATAAATTAAAGTCTTTGTCAAAGAGTTGATTCAGTTGGCGAGAGACCAGCAAAAGTTTGAACACAATTACCAAATTGAGGCCAGTCTTTAATTGTAATGACGTATTTGAAGTAGATACAAAGTTTGGACTGGATAAAACTCTTTCTCTTATGTACACTTTTATTTTCTTTTGTCACTTATGATCGGTTCCTATGATGCCTCTTGCATCTTTGCATAGAGAAACAGGCTGACGACTGAGCACTTGGACACCTAATCTAATACGAGAAAACTCGGCTGGAAATGTATGAAGTTCAGATAGGAGGCAGTTCACTAGCATTCATACAAATACAGCTTATTGGGACCGAAATTTCTTGGATTCAGATTCAGAACAATACACAAGCGCCTTTGGAGAACACCTGTGGCAAAGACAAGGTATTCTAGGTGCAGACTGGAAGATGCGTATACATATATGCGTTTTGTGACTCAAATGTCATTCAGCAGTAACAGTATATATTCGACATACATATTTATGCCCTCAACATTGTTTTGAAATCCACAGGATTAAGAATTTGGTACTGAGCCAAAATTCGGTCACTTCACCGAATTGTTTTAATTAAATGCATCTCAGCTAATACCAGTTTTTGTTCAACAAAATGATGTCTTGAAGACATGAAATGATCAAACAATGCAATATTTTATGAAGAAAGTTATCGAGGCAGGTGTTTTTAGAATGTAATTGTTTTCAATGTGACCGCAACTATTTAAAAATAATAAACTGTTCCGTTCTGCCGAATCTTTTCCTAACTATGTTGGGGTCAGCTTCCAATCTAATCAGATGCAGCTGAATACCAGTATTTTACACGGAGCGACTGTCATCAGAACTTCTTTTTTTAAATAATGCTCTATTTTTCTTAAAAAGAACTGCCTGTACTCTTAGATTTCTGATAAATGATTAGAACCTATAAGAGGATTAAATAATCTGGGTTACTGCAGATCCCGAGCAGAACCAGTCCCGAAGCATAAGATGGAGAATTGAACCAATAATAATTATTGTAAGTGCATGAGGTCAAAATCCTGTAGAAATACTCATTATTGGTATTTCTATTGGCTATGGAGATTGAAAAGATATGGAAATGTGATGTGAAGGAACGAAGAGCATGTCACGAGAAAAATTAAAATTTTGAATTTGGATGGATATAAGAAAAGAGACAGACCGAAGAAAAGATGGATGGATTATGTAAAAGATGATAATAACATGGCTAGAAAGAAATTGAACACTGAGATGACGGTTGATAAAGATGTATGGTGGAACAAGGTATTATTTTGGGCTGACCATAAATAAATTGAATTGAAGGTCGAAAGATGATGGAAGAAAACATCGTGAGGCACACTTGAGAGAGATTCAAAAAGTTCTAAAGCCTAAGAATTCTAAGCCCTTGGCCAAAGGACTAGGTCTAAAACGTTCTTTTAGAGAAGAGGCCCGTGCTCAACTTAGGACAGTAATAGACTGATTATGGCAGGTAGATGATGATAAAGGTTAAATTAAACCAAAAAGTCACCACTTGCGATTTGGTCCCCTCAAAATTGTTCTTATTATAGAATTAATCAAACAAACATGACTCCCAAATGAATTTCTGTGCGAGTTTGCCGTCATTGGGATTAGTACCTCCTTATCGCAAATTCAACTGTTATTTAGCAATGTTCATACTAATATTATGATATAACATAACTAATGATCGAGGAATAAAGATAAAGATAGACTGGCACGACAGAAATGCGTTGACCTATGTGACGGGCGACGATAACCTACGGGTCGGTTGGTACGCCCTAATGGAACGTGCACAATTGTTGTTAGTATACTCGCAATTTTATTTTCATATCATAATAAGCTATAAGCATAATACGTATGTAGATGGGCTGGTTGCTAAATAACAACCGCGCGGCTCATATTATTTGCAAGGTTAAGCTGCTCTTGCCGCGGTCAATCCGTAGATGGGTGGCTATTCGTCACACATCGAGAGATAGGGAATGAAACCCAGAACCTCACTCTCAGCAATCGCGCTTGCAGCCACTAGACCAACGAGGTAGTCATTCGGAGCTATTTGTATGAAAAACCTAAATTATTCAAACTCAAAACTCATTTATTCAAAATAGACTAGAATTACTTAGTTCTTTTTGAACGTCAGGTTTACAATAGACATCCAACAAAAAGCCCTCCCTTCACCGCTTCTTGTTTATGCTGTGAAGAAGAAACGGCGCAACAAACTCCCCAGCAATTTTAAGTTTTTTTTAAATTAAATCTTACGATTAGTGTATTTTAAACAGCACAAAGTTTGTGAGGGGCTTGTGGCTAAATAATAACTTTGCCGATCGTACAATCTGTGAGGTTAAGCTGCATTTTCTGGCTTCAATCTGTGGATGGGTGACTGTTCATCAAGGCCCTTCTCTGCCTCGGAGAGCACGTCAAACCGTGTCGGTCCCGGTTGCGTACGAATACTTACCTATGACAGTCCTTACGGGTGTTCAGAAGCCCGAAAGTCTGACAACCGGTCTAACCTTAGGATAACGGCATTGCCCAGTAACTGGGTTGCTGAGGTCTGGTTATTGTGTACTCCTTTCTTACAGCTCATGAAGGTGTACCATGAAAGCTTCTCTGTTAACAAAATTGTGACTAAAAGCACTTAAAAATTGCTTATACTTTCAAGAAAAACTGCGGCCCAAGTCTAGTTCCAGTGACTCCAATATAAAACTGATTGCTTAACAATTTCTAAGAATATTGTAACGATATACCAGTCACTGGAAATCGTCGTCAAATGTCTAGGCGTAAATTTTAGACGAGCCATTCCCACGACGACCTAATTTAATCGTATGACTCGATATCTTTAATTATACTAGAATTTAGAAGCCTGTTTGTTTCTCAATTCATGAGCCAAGCATAAAGGTAACAAAAATATTTAAAGCATTATCTAGTGAGCCTTAGCTGGAAACATCACGTATGAGTGACGAAGAGACTGCATTAGGTGCATGGTATACCGCTAGAATTATCCTAAAGATGTCATTTTTTTACGAATTAGTACTTAGTAGTTCTAATAGAGAATGCTTTGACCGGGGAAGTTCTACCGCCATACCTAACTATACCGCCAAGCAGCATGTTTCAGTTTGAAGGGCATTTTGGTGCCGATGAAATTTTAGACACATGTCATGAGACTTTTCAACACGTATCAGCAATCCTCTTGGAGTTGTAGGTGTACATAGGCGGTGGTAACCACTTACCATCAAGAGTGTGTCAGCCTGTTTGCCAAACTATGATATAAAAAATAAATAAAGTAAATTCAGAAACATCATCAATCACGTCCTTGTTGGTGAAGGAACTGTTCTTTGAGCGCTCGTCCAGAGCCTTTTAATTAATTGAATCCTTTTAAAGGGTCAGATAAATATAACACCAAAAAGTATGCTGTTTTTTAGTGTAAATTTAGTTTTCTTTTTCTTTTGAGTCGGCACCAGCTATGAGTATAATAAATGAGAATAGCTCATGCCTCGGTGAAAAAATTAGCTAGTCAGCAAGGTTGGTAGCGGGGCTGCATGAAAAGAGCCTCCACGAGTGACGATCCTTAAATACGTCCGGCGCACCCTGGGCAGTCAGCCTTGCTACCAACCTTGCTGATTGGCTAATCTTTTCACCACAGCATGAGCAATTTTCTTATAGCTCGTGCTGACACGAGAGAAGAAGAAGCGGAGCTGACTGCATAGAGTGCGCCGGACGTACTTAAGTATCGTCACTCGTGAAGGCTCTTTGGTAATATAGTAAGTAGCTGTATTAAATATCTGTCTCGGGAAAAACCAAGACAAGAAGTTAGTTTCACAAAAATATATTTGCAGTTTTATGACAAACAGTTAGTCATCAAATTATTACCGGAAAATGGATGACGCGGCTTTCTTTCAACGTTTTACGATTGGCTTGTTTGCCAATGTCAACGAAATAAATGGGCTTAGGACGATTAACACAAGGAGATAAAGTTGGTATGTATTTTTTTATTATAAAGAATAATAGGCCGTTTGGATTTTTGAACGTTCACCTATTAATGTAGGAATTTGAGGAAAATTTCAATGTTTTATTTAGAAAGTTGTCTACACGTCATACAGTACGCTGCAGTAAACATTACACATCGAGCTTTAGAAAGAGATAATTAGAGAGATTCGTAGAGCGTCGTCTTTGTCACTCATACCAATGTGAATTTGTACGACTGACAAGACAAATCAGCGACAAAACGTCACATGTATGAGTGACAGAGACGGCGCTCTACAAAGCCGAAGCTAACCATTATCTCTTTCTAGAGTCGATGTGTATTATGTACAGCTGGGTACTGTTTGTCGTGGGTGGTAGAATATTATAATAGTTTATGTAGAAGGGTTTGGGTACATGATCGTTTTTTAATTAACCTATCATTAGAGTCGTTCACCTTCGTCGGCATTGTACGCATCAGTATTCCATGTATGGCTAGTCTTTCAAGGGCGTTCACCTATCAGCAACGGACGGAACGCACGCATCGCATCATCGGCTTACCGCGCGTACCGATGACGTCATTCGAATTAACAAATGACAATGTCCAAAATCCGATTGCTCATCTCGCTCATTTTTGCGTCGCCATTCCAAATGCTGCCAACGCAGTGGACGCACTACAATTTAAGGATCCGTTTGATGCGATCCGTGCGATGCGTAAACACATAAAAAAAAGTTTACGATCACTTTGAAAAATCGAAATCTTTTTTGTTACGGTAGATTATATTATGATTTCTTCTTCGTTTTAGATTCTTTAGACACGAGTTTTCTTTATCAAGCAAACACACAACAAAGATTTTTTCTTGATAAAGTTCAATTTAAAAAATTATATCGGCTTATGCTAGTGATCGCAAACTTTAGTTGATGTGTGTACGCTGCGAGCAGGTAGGCACCTACCATAGATCGATAGACAAAGCTGTACTTTACTCTACTATTGATCGGCTAACCTTTTTATTTGGTCTGCACCACGGGTTGGGAAAGGAGTGGCATAGACTGCAGCAAATCCAGGGACTTGCTGGTTCCCGAAAAAAAGTAGTACCTACTTGCCGAGACCGACGTCTAATTACGTAATGCCTAAGGCTAAGTAATATTAATAATAGTATTTTATTTCCCTCAAAAAGGTACAATTCGGTACATAGTGTCTAGGTTACAAGCAGATTCAAATCTTTGTGAGAGCTGGAGTCTATACAGGGCTCGGGACCTGTATGAAAGATCTCCAGGCTCACACCCTTAAAAATTACAGTATTTAAGTTGCACTAATGTACTACAATATTGTAAAAGCTCCAAGTGTTGAGAGGAAGAGGAGAAATATACAAAACAAAGGGAGATGTGTTTTTGGAGAGTGTTGTGTGTCCGTGAGTGCAATATAAGTCCTCACGCCCAGCGCTCGTGAAGCTAAGTTCTTAAGGCTAAGTCCACCTCTGTACTTATTTTGTGTATAAAAAATAAATAAATAATTACTGACAGGACATCTAAATCAAATAATAATCAATATGACCATCTACATGGTCGAATTGAATAGTAAAAAGATATGATTAGCAGCTAAAAACATAATAAAACTATAACCTTTTTTCACAAATAATAAAAAAAGATAATTGTTAAAATAAATTTGATTGTCAAATATCTTTATAAAATTGTTCAAATAAATACTACAGTATCACAAACTTTAACAACAACGTAAACCCTTATCTCAGATTCCAGTTAATGTAGTTACAATGTTATAATAAATCTCTTCTTGGAAAACGATATCAAATTGATCTGACAGCATTATGAAATTCGATTAAAACTGAGCTTTTATTAATCTAGAAGCCGACCTCAACGTAGTTTGGTAAAGACTGATAATTAAATTATTTTATAATTAAAATTAAAGTTTATTCATTTAACAAACATATAATTTACATTTTTGAACATTTCGATAAAAAACAAAAAACATGTAAAAATATAAAAATTAAATTCTACCGGGCATTGGGAACAGGGTCCAAGCTGCCGGCAGTCATGGCTCCAGAAAAAGGAACTTCCTCACTATGCGTGCCGTGTCAAGGAGTACAGCTTTTTGCATCCCTTGATCCAGCCGCCCTACGAGAGCCTCATGAGGTGTTGATCGAGGCACTTGGCTATTAGGCCATTCGCCGTAACGACTAACGGGACAATTACTGCTGAGTTTACTTACTAATTATTGTTACTTAACATCAAAAGAGGCTCTCACTCAGAGGCGCCACTCACACTTATTGCGTCAGCTTAAAGATTATTTTTTATTTCAGTACTAATAAACATTCGTGGTCTTGAAGTTGCACTCAGTTCGAAAGTAATCGGTTTTACGAAGTTTGCCGATGGTTTGGGACTTTATTTGTCGTACTGTACCTACACATGGACACGGCGTAGCAGGCGTCTCTCTCTAGAGCCCTGACCAGCAGCCGATTGAATCCTGTTCCCAAAATGATGTTTTTTATTTTTGATATAACGTCGTGTGTATGTAAGAGCCAGGAGGTATAGGAGGGGTATAGGAGAATTCCTTTACATCTCTGTTACTTGGAATCGTGTGCTCCATCTTAGACTCTGTCTGCCTTACCATCAGGTGCGACTGGGGTCAAACGAGAATAAGACAAATAAATTTAAAAAAAGTTTCTCTTAGATGTGTATATTAGTTGATTACTACATGCAGCTGAATACAAATATATATGATATTCCTGGCGAAGAATATACTATACGTATTTTGCCATGGGTATGGTATGGTAAAAAGCAGACTTCTTCTTTTGCACTAACAACCACATACGGCGAACACCAATCCCGAACCATCATGACGATGATGATGACGTGGAATGACTGCTATCTGACCTCCACAATATTCCAAGTAAAGATAGTGGTATCCTTGTTGTTATGAACGTGTATAGAAATACAGGGTGTCCCGAAAAAAAACCTCAAACCGGGAACAAATGATAGATGAAGACTGTATATAAAAAAGTTTAATCGTTTTCGAATTTCAAAGTTATCATGAATAAAATGTTACCTCATAAATCTTAATGCCAGCTGTACACACTCGCCGAGACAACCCGAGACTTAGTAGCTGTCCTTTACTATTTGATGTAAAAGTTAAGGATAGAGATAGCGTCTCGCGCTGTCTCGGCGAGTGTGTACAGCCGGCATAATATATTTGACTGCCTCTGTGGTCTAGTGGCTGCAAGTGCGACAGCTGAGCGTGAGGTCCTTCGTGCGATCCTCAGGTCGGACTAAATGTTATTGGGTTTTTCCGTGGCAAATTTCTCAGTAGTAACCCGGAATCTGGATTTGTGCCTGGTTGATGGCAATATGCTCGCCCCCTATTATATGGGACTTAAACATAACGGCGAAATGAGGGTGTACTGAATACCTTTGCCCAACTTTTCGGGGAAAAGAGGCGTGATGTTATGTAATGTTTATGTAAATGTAAATATTAATACAGTTTTATTTAAAGACTTAGAAAAAAAAAGCTAAACACTCATAAACTGCCCTATCATTTGTTCCCGACTTGACGTTCAGTTTCAGGACAGCATGTATATGAGAAAGCTGCTTTCGATTAAAAAATAAATGTTGTAGAAACATTGCAATTTTTCATCGAGAAACCGTTGGACTTATTTATGAGCCATGTTGTTCTGCGATTGAAAAAGTATAAATCAAGAAAGAAAAATTATTTCAGAGTTTCAATAAATAAAGCAACAATGCTAAGGAATCAAAAGATACTCAGAGTCATTAAAAAGCTGATTCTATTAAAGCTATTCAAAGTACCTACTACGACAGAAGTTATGCCCCTCGGTAATCTTCGTGTTTCCGAATCTATACGAATTAACGACCAATTAATGGCGAAATACTCAAACGCTACTCAATTTTATGTTGCTGTTAATAACGTGCTGTCACTGTCTCTTCGCCTTAAAGTGTCAGTGAAAGCAACTTAAAATTGAGCAGCGTTTGAGTATTTAACCATAATGTACGATTTCCACCAAACGGGCCGCGCCGGAGCGTATTTCACACTGTGCTAAAGGAAATTCAGACTTCTATACAATAGTTAAGTTTCATGTTTGCATGGAAATTACACTGCTTGGAATTCGGTTAGATCCGCGCGTATGCCGCGGCAGCTGGTCGGCTGCTCGAGTACGTGGACGGCGGCGCTCGGCTGTCGTTGCGTCCGGTCGGCTCCGCTCCGCCACACCGCAGGTAGAAACTGACTGCGATACACGAGAACGCGCGCGCATGCGCCCGGGATCCAGCAGATTGTAGCCGTCGGGCAGACGGGGTCGGCTACGGGCGCGTGCTCGAGCATCCGCTGCAACGCGCTGTACTCCGCTCCGCTCCTCCTTGGCCCGGTTGGTAGAAATCGTACATAAGTGATCTATCCGGAATTGATACAAGGAGGACGCAGCCAAAGTTATACAATCGGTAGCTTGTAAAACTGGGCAACATTTCGAAGATAAAGTAAATTAAATTTACTCGTGCAGCAATCAATTTATTTTCTTTCATTCTTTGTAATGAAAAAAGCTGTTGGTTTAAAACACCCAAGAGTCTAAGGTTGTGCCATGTACGAAAAGGAACAAACGTTTTTAAAGTTTCATGGACGGAAATATTACTAAATTATGATGCTTGCCTTCCATGCACCAGCCCGCACCTCTGACTTTTCAAATTTATGTGCGGATCAGAATTTATTTGTATGTGAAGAAAAACATAATAAGGAAACCGGCGCACTTGAGAGGGCTGCAAAAAGTTCTCGCTGGTGTGTCACGTCCCCCAACTCACACCAAGCCTGCACAGTGGACTAATGCCTAAACTCTTATCATTCTGCAAAGAGGCCCATGCGTAGCAGTAATGTGCTGCTTATTCTTAAGGTACTATTCCGAAGCGAGCTGCCAACTGCAACTGCCGACAGCACATGCAGCGACTGCATGAAGTCGGCCGCAGCTGCACTACTGGTTTGTATGTATTTATATGAAATGGCTTTCAAGCGCCGCTGCAGCAGCCGACGGCATCTGCACGTCCTGCTGCCGCGGCGCTTGGAAGCCATGTGCTATTGATGCAGTTGCAGTTGGCAATTCGATTCGAAATAGTACCTTTAGATAGTTATATTCATGGTACCGAAAGGCGCAGAGTGGGTAGGCCTCCCACAAGGTAGACCGACGACCTGGTGATGGTCGCGGCAATCTGCTGGACGCAAGAAGCACAGGACCGGTCGATGTGGCGATGCTTGGGGGAGGCCTATGTCTGTCAGTAGGCGTCTTTCGGCTGAATTATGATGACGATGATGGTATTCATGGTTTTATGAGTCTTTATTGAAAAGCCTAGTCTAAAAAAATAAACGAATATACTGTAGACTCTACATTTATTACTACTTTATATCCAGCACTTAACAGATAATAAATAGTCTCAAAGGGGGAGTGACAGTCAGGTGTTTGATTTCCCGCGAAACTTGCAGAACTGAAGAACGAAGTCTGCCATTAAGGCGGAGACATTAAACCTACAGCCAATTAAATACTGTTCAAATTGAAGTTATTATAGTTAAAGTTATCATTGTTATAACTTAAATACTTCTTTTAGATTTAAAATTATTACCACGCATCACTGGAATATTTAATACTATAACGCTATACAGTAAAGCGTATTGCGTCATAAGCTATAACTATACAGCATGACGTTCACACTACACGCTATATCGCAAGCCGGTCTACTATGTTTAGCGAGTTATTTGACGGCGATCCGTCGGGCGACAGACGGGGTAAAAGTGAGACGGGGCGGTGACCAGAGAATCGTACGATATAGCTCTGAGAATCGCGCAAGTTAGTCGCGTACAGCAAGCCTTTACTTTATAGCATAGCGTTGTGTGAACGTGTCCGTATAAAATGTATGCTGAGCGATATCGTTGAGCTATACAACATTTGCTATATGCATAGTGTAGTCTGAACTGCGCTTCAGTGCGATAGTTTTAACTTCACTTTTATGGTGTTGGTAAACATGAAAATGGATATAAGAACTCTGTTCTGATACCATAATAACAATGCCATCATTGTGTGACGCCGCCAGAAAAAAAAAAACTTTTTATTTATTTGTTTTTATTCGTGTGCTGTATTTTGACCATACAAAAATATTCATTGCACCAAATTATGGAAAACCATGCACCACGTAATGAATATTGTTGTAATATGAAAATGGCAGCTATTACGATGGCGGTTGAGTTACAAAATTAGGGTGCCAGCTGGTGTTGCGAAAAACCTCTACTGAAGGAGGGTAGGAGGCACCAGCCGGGGGTTGCGGAAGTGTCGTTAGTTCCCGTGAACCCAGCGCATGTGTGAGATGGAACACCGGGGTGGTTTTAGCCAGTAAGCGTCTGACAGACCCCTCCGCCCACCCCAGGGCGGAGGACATACATGAGGATTTCTAACCCGAAAAAAAAAGGGTAGGATCACTATCATGGCTGGTTAATTATTAAGATATCGTCATTGAAAAATCTGAACAAACCGCAACCATGAACCTGCATCCTAATGGCGTAGGAAGGCCGCAAATCATAGTTGCGAAGTTCATTACCGCGATGTACGTTACTGCGGCTGAAAGGTAGGTTAGGTTAGGTTAGGTTACAACTGTGACCACTCAACGCACGAGCCGAGCGAGCGAAGCGAGCGATGCCGCGATAGCGGCGGCCGGCGAGTGCCATAATCTGTTTGTCATTATATTATATTATTTAAGGGACTCTAGGGATGATAATGGCTATCCTGTTATAATAATAATAAGTAGGTCAAAACTGCCTCGTTAGTCTATTGGTTGCAAGCGCGACTACCGAGCGTGAGGTGCTAGGTTCGATCTCCACAGGTCGGGCAATGTGTGATTGGGATTTTCTGTGTAGACCTTCTCAGTAGCAGTCCGGAATATGGATTTGTGACTGGTTGATGGCAATAGGCTCGTCTTCTATTACATGGGACTGAAGCATAACGGCGAATTGAGGGTGTACTATTATACACCTCTGCCTAACCCTTTATGGAAAATACGCGTGATGCTAAGTTATGTTATGTAAGTAGGTCAAAATAATAAGACTACTTAGGCATAGTTTACTCTCATCAATATGCAATGTGCATACTCCTTTATAATTGTGTAAATATGCATTAGATACGCCTGTTTTATTTTTAAAGGTCGATAGATGGTCACGTTAATTAATATTAACTAACAGGTCAGTTTAATTAATTTTATTAGTAAGTAACATATATTGTTTCATAAATATTTAAAAATA
The DNA here is from genome assembly GCA_905220435.1 of Amphipyra tragopoginis. Taxonomy (NCBI): domain Eukaryota; kingdom Metazoa; phylum Arthropoda; class Insecta; order Lepidoptera; family Noctuidae; genus Amphipyra; species Amphipyra tragopoginis. The sequence goes on along the minus strand of HG991995.1, from coordinate 24,037,637 downwards.
CATAAGTTCCAGAAAAATGTAGGTACTTATGTTTTTTTTTCACGGATAAAGTAGCAAGCCGATTTATGACTTCAAAATTATGTTTATTAAAATTGATTCCCTTATATTATAATATTAACTCCAAACTGATATTAAAGTTATAAAAACTTGACATGAATTACGATCTCCACCCAATAAAATACTCATAACCATTTCATAAAAAGTCATGCAAAAGTTAAATAATTTTTCGTATCATAAGAACGTTTCAAAGTTACTCGTTTCTCTATCAAAACTTGCTAACTTAGATAACTATTTAACGAGAATTTGAGGCTCATACCGAAACGATCAAGACTGTCCCATTTTTTATGTAACACTTACATCTCTAATACCGAAACTTAAATTCGACAACATAAATATCGCCAGCAATAAAAAAGGAATAAAGACCGTCGCAAAAACTAGACATTACGTCAATATCAGTAATAACACTCATAAAAATACATAACACAGTGAAAGCACGCCTAATAAACAATTAAAAACAATAAAAATTTGCATAATACGCGGCAACTCACCGGTTGAATCAGATAAACATCAAATAAATGCACACAACACCACAAATTGAACCACACACTGCACGTAATTGGGACGCCAAACCCGTCGAAAACTTTGGCTAATCAGCCGAATTGTTAGCAAACTCGTACTTTCGTACCACGTGTTGCTTTCGTACACTTTGTACGCGGGAAAAACAATTTTATTTCATGAGCGTCGGACGCCCCACTCGCCCCTCTTTCCCACAAGTAACTGACAACTGACTGACCGTTACGTATTTCTTGTACATATACATATAAACAATTTATTTTCATAGCGCATCGATGCGACTAATCTATGGAACGGCGTGTCGGATTTTTGATTTTAGAAATGATAGTTCTATTTTCGTATTCCAATGCCGCGACACTATCCGATCGCAGTTTGCGCGGATAGATTTAATACTTATTTTATACAATTTATTGAGTAGGTTTTAAGAGTTTTTTTTCATCTTAAATGAAGCTGCTGAAGGCTTCGGACACCATTTCTTCCAAGCTTTCGTATCGGGGTCGCAAAAATATATTTTTTGTTCGAAACTTCAAAATAAAATCGCATTATTAGTTTTTTTTTAATTGTGATTTATTTGTTCATTTTTAAACTTTTTAGTTTACATTTTTAAATATTTCAGTAAAACTATAAAAAAAACATTCAAGAATGTAAAAAATAGTAGTCCATCGGCATCGGGAACAGGGTCTAAGCTACCGGCGGCAGTCAGGGCTCCAGAGAGCGGAACTTCCTAGCAATACGCGCCGTGTCCAGAAGTACCTACCGCTTTCTGAATCAAACCCTTGATCCAGCTGCCTGACGCGAGTCTCATCAGATGTTGGTCTAGGTTCTTGGCTATTAAGCAATGGCTGTAACGACTATCGGCACAATGACTGCTGAGTTAACATCCCACATGTCGATAACCTCGTGTGCCAAATTAAGATAATATTCATTATTATATATTCGCCGCATCAGTGCCACTGCGGCGAAGCTGTCGACAGCCTCGGACATCATGGTTTATCTGGCTGCAGGAGTGCAGGTCGCATAGCACGGCACGAGAACTTAAATGACATAATCCGTCGCGCTCTTGCAACCGCCGGTGTGCCAGCTGTACTAGAACCTAATAATGGCTTGGTACGCGACGATGGTAAGAGACCTGACGGAATGACGCTATTGCCATAGAAGATGGGTAGGTATCTGGTATGGGATGCGACTTGTGTCAACACCCTTGCTCCATCCCATCTTCCTAGCTCGGCGGGCTGTGCTGGCGCTGCCGCTGCGGTTGCGGAGACCCTCAAACAGCGCAAATATTGCAACATCATAGGAAACTATGACTTTGAGCCGTTTGGGGTGGAAACGCTCGGGTGATGGGGTCCGAGTGCGCGTCTCCTTTTTAAGGAAGGAAGAAGACTGGTCGACACTTCACGTGACCAGAGGGCTGGCTTGTTTTTCGACCAGAGAATTAACGTTGCCATACAACGTGGTAACGCTGCCAGCCTTCTGGGCACGCTTCCAGTTGACAGCGATGCGGAGGAATATTTTGATGCACTCTACTAGTTTATATTGGTAGTTTAGTCTAGCGTGTAATTATTCTTTGTTTTTAATTAAGATTTTGTTAAGATTTAAATTGTATTAATTTAGGTTAAAAAACGTATTGTATAAATGTTATTTCAGCACATGAATAAAGGATATAATAATAGTGACACTGTTTTACAATGTAAACTTCCAAACAATGTAAATGATAGGGTAACAAAAATAACAATAAACTATTTGTCTCAATTGACTTTACCAACCTGCGCAGGATTACTTTGTTCAATCTAGTTTCAGTTGTTACATTCTTTGTTTTATTTTGTATATGATTTTGCATGCACAGAATATAATTGGTGTAATATATTTTCAACGAAAAATTTTCTTATGATCCAAGCCATTGCAATGCCATTTTAATGTTTTTTAACCGATTTCAAAAAGGAGGTTCTCAATTCATCTGATGTTTTTTAGGGTAAAACGGGACCCTATTGCTAAGACTCCGCTGTCCGTCTGTCACCAGGCTGCATCTCATGAACCGTGATAGTTAGACAGTTGCAATTTTCACAGATGATGTATTTGTGTTGCCGCTATAACAACAAATATTAAAAAACAGAATGTAATAAATATTTAAGGGGGCTCCCTTACAACAAACGTGATATTTTGCCGTTTTTCATAGATAATGGTACGGAACCCTCCGTGCGCGAGTCCGACTCGCACTTGGCCGGTTTTTTTCATTTTGGATGTTCGTGCATAATTCCGGCAAATGTACACCGATTTGGATGTTTTTTTTTTTTTAGTTTGAAAGATTTTTCTTCCGATAATATGGTCCGATTTGAATTTGGTGAAGATCTGATGAGGACATTCAGAGATAGACAATGGAACTCCTCAATGACGAATAGTACACGTAATGTGATTGGGTTACAGGCAGCGTCTTTAGTATCTAACCATGTTTTAAGTAAGAATAAGGAAAAAAAACGAATAAAATAATTACCTACAATAATACTTTAATAGAATTAACAGTTTCAGAAGTCGGTGCTAATCCACACTGAACCAAATTCAAGGCACTGACTTCTGAAACTGTTTATTTTAAGTATCTTAATGAAACGTTTTACCGTCCGCGAGGCCTAAGCTGAGCTGTGCATTTGTGTGAGAATGAATGCAGACGCGTCCTTTGCTTGGTTTAAACCGATATATACTGCTTTTTGGCAATCGATTCTATGTGCACTCACACATATGCAAAGCTCAGCTTACGCCTCGCCAGTTATATATACAACAAAATATATGTATTAGGTAATGATTATGAATATTTATTTGCGAGAAACATAGCATGGTTTGTTTTAAAAAAGTCCATGAATCTTTGGAAAATATCAGAATAGGACTTCAACATTAATTATCAATTGTTATGGATTAGGTATCATTATTTTCATCTCCATTATTTAGTTTCATAACTTAGAACAAAATAAATGATCAGGGAATTTAAAAAAATATTACTTCATTTGAAAAAAAAAAACATCGATTGCCGTATCTTGCATATAGCTATCTCTTTCACTCTTGTGCTTCTTCCATATCTTCGTCTTCCTCATTACAGATACTAGTAAGAATTAAGCAGAATTGAATTTAAAACACCATGTTCTATGAACGTAAAATATTATTACTATTTAGTATAAAATATCATTGCTTGGAAAGCATTATTGTTAACAATAAAATAATTGTCACATACATCAGAAAGGGGGCTCCATTTCAAAGCTTTGGTTGTAAAGAAAGGGACATACAGACACGCAAACAGCACATTACCTGTATTACAATCAAAATAACAATAGCAAACGTTATTGTCTAATATTGGGTTAACAATAAGCAGTTTGTTTATTTTAAATGACATAGAACAATTTTATACGATAGATAAAAAAGCTAGTAGCCAATTGAGCGCTTTTTATACATTATATCGTTGACAATCACGATATACCGTTGCCGCCCACGATACACCGTTGCTAACCACGATATAACGTTATCGTATAGATGAATTTGACGCTTTTTTTTACAAATTCGTACAAAATAGTACTCTGCTATGTCGCAACGTATCGTTCAAAATTATAATTTTGACAGTGTGCACTTATTGCATTACTAGCTGATGCCTGCAGATTCGCTCACGTCGTAAGTCAATATGAAGTTATATGTACTTTTCCGGGTTGCAGGCTCTGTGCCAAGTTTCATCAAAAATGGTTCAGTAGTTTGGTCATGAAGAATTAACAAACAAACACAACCTAACTTTCGTATTTATAATATTAGTGTGGATCGATGTAAGTACATAGTTCCAATGACAAAGACAATAATTATTTATCCTTCATCATACTATTTTAATTTTCAACAATATTTCTATGCCGTGTGGGGTAGGGCTAGAATCTAAAACTTCCTCACCATAAGCTGAGAAAGAATAGACGCGAGTTGTAAGATGCAACAAACCCTGGCTAGTTATGTGCATCTGAATTGAGGGATCAAATCTTAAATCCTTGCACGCAAAAAGATAAAATTAGTAAAAAAAAAATGATAAATGCAATTTCAAAAAAGTTATCGTTAATGATCAGGGGGAATCAACTTAAACCGCAATAATTTTGAGAGCATTTTTTGGAGCTGGGAATTTGTTAAAAACTTTAACAAATAATTGATTAATCTATACAATTTTATTCGCACATTCCGTATATTCTGAGATTCTTGTATGACACTTATTTCGAGCGTCTGAACTGAGGGATCAAGTTTTTCGACCACAACTTTAATCGCGCTTAACACATTTTTGGAGTATCCCATCAGGTTTTTATAATTTTTTACTAATTCTGCCTTTTTGTTTTGTAAAGATTTAAGATTTGATCCCTCAGTTCAGATGCGAGGCTAGCTATCGGGTGATTACTAGCTAGGCGGACCGTGTAGATCTTAGATCTTGCTTGTTTCCGAACTTTAATGTCCCTCACATTAAAGTCGCCCAGCATTTTACTGTGTTCCGTCGTGTGTATGTGAGAGCCAGAGGGGTATTGGGGAATCCATCTATATCTTTCTTACTATGATTCGTGTGCTCTTAGTCTGCGTTTAAAACAAACATCTAAAACTTCTGAAACCTACACTATAAAATAATATTTATTACAAGCTATATTAACTACAACATTATTGTTTGTATAGGATATTAAATTGTTGTTTTGTGATTTCTCCTGGCTGCTCTGGATCGACTTCTAATTGGACTGATGCACACCGAGCTTTTGTATATTATGAAAAACTAAAACGTTTGTTTCGCTCGTTTCATTTATTATTTTGGTTATGTAGGCACTTAGCATATGCGGGCAGTACATGTGTGTAAGACCGTTTTTCCGCGGCTCACGTCATGACAAAATTCGGTGACGATGTCGATGTTTCTGTGAACTGTTTACTACGACAATAATAGCATTGTGTCGTTTCGCTAATAAACGGTTCATAAAATATAATATATGGGGCTCGGAGTTGTCACCACATTTCGTCCACATTTGTCGTGTGACGTGGAAAACGGCTTATTTGCCACCAATTTTTTTTGAAGATGTGATCGAAGCTAATTTTTTTTTTTGAATGTCTCGTCTTGTCTTATCTTCAGCGGACGAAGCAGGCGTCAATCGTTCAATCATGAGTACACAATTTTTATTTGACCGCCAATTGTAAGTTCTCATGTTTCTATTATTTACTTTGTACATTTTTGTAATTAATTGTGCAAATCAGTTGGTACTATACTAGGCTACTTTCAGAATGAAAGCAACAGACAAACAACGTTGAATCGAACCAAAAACTGAGGTAGAATTAACCACTCAAACTCCCCATATTCTCCCTCCAAAACAAAACAAATCTACGTAATTATGTCCAACCGTACCTCAAACGTTACAAAGGTAGCTAGCTAAAAGCAAATGACCAAAATCGATACAGAGCCTTTAATAATTGATACCACTGTGGACGGTGCGGGTGGCTCCAAGTTTACTTTTACATGTCTCATCGATCCGTACAACGATTACGATAGAAATAATTGTGGAAAAGTTTCAAAGGGGATTGTTGAAGTCGTAATTATGGATAATGTAGTGTATTTTTTCGATTTGTAATTAGGGGCTTTGTCGATGTAGACAGTACAATTAAATAATAGGGTAGGTACTTTATAATTGTATATCGTTTTCAAAAGAAGAATTGTTGTTTGCCTCGTTGGTGTAGTGGTTGCAGGAGCGACTGCTGAGCGTGAGGTGCGGCGTTTGATTCCTAGGTCGGGCAATGTTATTGAGTTTTTCCGTGTGGAATTTTTCAGTAGCAGCAGTGCAATTCTGTAAGAATGTCACCTCGATCGCGACTGTCAATTAGACACTTGTCGTGACACAGCGTGGATAACAAAACTACGCATTATTGATTATACTGTCGATTATCTGTGTATTATTTGCTTCTATTATCCATACTGTGACATTATGGATATCGAGCTAACCGTCGATATTGAGGTAGGTTTCTTACAGAATGACACTATAGCACGGAGACTGGATTTGTGATCGTTTGATGACAATAGACTCACCTCCTATTATATGGGACTTAAATGAGGTTGTACTATACCCATCTGCTCAATCCTTTGGGGAATACAAGCGTGATGAAGAAGAAAATTTGATTTTTCTACTTACTAAGGTAAAGGCACCTAATTCCGCGGTGTTTTCACCATAACTAGAAAGAACATTAAAAATTAAGTATTTAATATAACTTTCTGTAGAATTGGCTATTTTTATCAGAAGTATTATATATCTTATTTTTGAAATATACTCACAGTTTTACAATAAAAGTTTATTAATAATGTAAAATTATTTAAAAATATGAAGAAGTCCGAAGCACCTAATTCCGATTTAAAAATCCTAATTCCGATGCATTTGGTTCCTAATTCCGAGTGTACAAAATGCAAAGGAAAGGAGGCGGGGAGAATGATACATGATGTTCAAAAAATCAAGTCAGTTTATCTTTGTTTGTCTTTGAATCAGTCTGACTCTGTCTTACATGATTATTAATATGGTACCACAATATGTAATTTACTTAGATAGGAATTCGGGAATATTGTACTGTCGAGAAACTTTATAAACACTACTGCCATTATGAATTGCTGTAATAGCATTTTGGAGATCCTCTTCCGTGTATTTTTTTCTTGGCTTCATTCTCCTACAATGAAACAATTATAATTATAAAACAATTTTATTAAAAGTATTATAATATATAAGTATATCTATATCTGAGTATATCGGACTATGACAGTTATTTTTAAGGGCAAATTTATATTCTTGCAGATACTAAAACAATAGTAAAGTTTTGAACAAGCTGCGTAAGATAATGAACACTCTGTATTTAACGTGTGCCAATACCACGGAATTAGGTACTAATATAACCTTATTCCGACTTAAATACATCGGAATAGCGTTTTATAATACTAAATCAAGATTTCTAATTCCGAGTAATAAAAAGTAAAAGATTTTTTAATTTTAAACAAATAAATTAATGTTCAATTGCGATATCTTTGAAAAAATATACAAAGCTCACTCAGGATTATATCAGAACACATTAATAACTTAATTTTCTGTACTTAGCTTTTCCATACAACGAATTAATAAAGTACCTAAACAGGCAATCTTTGACCTGCTATAATTAGTAAATGCGACGCCATAGTGTACCTCGGAAATATATTTTTATATCTATTGGTTATTTAAGTAATCAGAGCTAAAATATTAAGTTCGTAATCATAAATCTGCCTTCAAAATTTGGAAAAAAGTCAACGTCTATTAAATTGCATTTCCGTGGTATACATCGGTATTTAGGAACCAACTAAAATATTTGGCACCTAATGCCGCGGTATTTTAAAAACTTATTTTCTCCTCAATTTGTAAGGAAAATATTAAAATGTTAACTGTTTTCAATAAAAAATATAACCCTTCCAATATTTCAACCTAAACAAAAACTCACACGGTATAAAATTATCATACAAAACACTATTTAGCAAATCGTATTAATCACGTGCATAAGGTCCGAAATGTATGAAGCGCGCGTTCGAGTCAGCTGCTAGCGTCAAACTTACTGTTTATTTTAAAACGTTAAAGCACCAAATCACTCTTTTGCTCATATAAACATAAACAGATAAATTATTTATTGATTAATGTATCTTGCAAACAAAAAGAACTTGTAAATTGCTTGAAAACGCCGTTATTCTAAATACATCGGAATATGGTGCCATTTTTAGAACCCCTCGGAATTGGGTGCCTTTACCTTACTCATCAGATCTATTCTACCACGTCATGACGTCATCGGAACAAATTCATGTCTCAAAGTGCGTATAATAAGGTACTATAATAATGTGAAAACCGCCAGACAGTGGATGCGCTGCCCGAGTGGGTGTTCCCCGACAGCTACAATCTGGGCGTCTTCAAGTCACGAGTGAATCGGTTTCTTCTAGGCAAGCGTGCTCCATCGTAGACCGCATCATCGCTTAACATCGGCAGTGTAATTCTGTAAGAATCTCACCTCGATCGCGACTGTCAATTAGACACTTGTCGTGACACAGCGTGGAAAACAAAACTACGCGTTATTGTTTATACTGTCGACTATCTGTGTGTTATTTGCTTGTATTATCCATACTGTGACATTATGAAAATCGAGCTAACCGTCGATATTGAGGTGGGTTTCTTACAGAATGACACTACAGGCCAGATGGCGGTCAAACGCAGGCCTAGAATCAATAATAAAAAAAAAACTCTGGGACCCTGACTACAGGTATCTTGAACCCTATTCCCAATGCATGAGCTACCTTTATGTTTTAAAATGTTTTTTTTTGTATTAGTTTACAGAAATATTTTAAAATATTGATAAATAAATATTAAAAACATCTTAAATATACTCATCACTTTGAATTTAGGTTATAAATTATTCAATGATTTCAAATTTCGAATCACAACGTCGACCAATGGAAAAACGAACCGCAGCCTATAATAGATGTCACTAACACAACCATTTGACGTTTAAAAGCTGTCATGGCGGATATTAGTCCTCATTTTCTAACCCATTAAAGCATCCTTCACCACAATAGTCATACTGAACGTCCGTCCACTAGAAACAAAGGGTTGTTCGAGGTCTGTGTATCGATAATTCTATAAATAGAGTTGCGCGTTGCATTCTGTGGGCTTCTAACAATGAGTGCCACGATAACCAAGAACGCTCGCATGTTTATAGGGCATGCATTGACACAGAAAATGAATAGAAATGCTTGTCAGTGTTATGTGGAAGACAGTTGTATTATAGTAGGCGTTAGTAGAAGCTTTCGAAGTAACTTTATACAAGATACTAGGTTATTTTTACTATACACTAAACCCGAAACTAGAGGGGCTGCGATTTGCGAGATTAAGTAAGCCCGTGGGTGGGTGAGGTCGAGACCCCTCTGGGCCTCGAAGAGTACGTTGAACTGTCAGTCCCGGGTGTTATACGAATACCTGTGTCAGTCGTTACGGGTATTCAAAAGCCGAAAGTCTGACAACTGGTCTAACAGGTATTGCTCAGTAACTGGGTTGCGGAGGTCTGAAGACTTGAAGCTGACCACAACATCGTTGGGAAAAGGCTAAGCAGAACACACAAGCTGAGACAGACCCTTTCACTGACTGCTTGCTGTTGATCTTGTAGTCGCAAGCGACTGCGGAGCAATGAGGTCCTGGATTCCAGGGTTAGGCAGTGGGGTTAGGTTTTTTCGTGTGGAATTTCTCAGTAGCAGCCCGGAGTCTGGATTTATGCCTGGTTGATGGCAATAGGCTCCCCCTATTACATGGGACTTAAACATAAAGGTGAAATGATGGTGTATATTAAGTACACCTCTGCCCAACCTTTCGGGGAATACAGGCGTGATTTAAGCCGAGACATGCCAAAAAGATAAAGTAGAAGAAAGTCTAAGATAAGGCATGGCCCGGGACCGACGGGTTACCGTGCTATCTGAGGCACGGAGGAGTCTTGATGTTTAACGAACGGTCACCCATCCAAGTACTGACCACGGTAAGCGCAGCTTAACTTTGCAAATTTTATGATCTCAGCGGTTATTAATTAGCCACGAGCCCCTCCTTCTTCCTGTCCTCACTATTGTCTCCTGTCTTGGCTTTTGTATGTATGGTTGTGGACTCGAAATGTTTATTAGATTTCATAGTCGATTCCTTCTCACACTGTGCGCAATAAGGTTTAAGATGTCATATCAACTTATGTCATTTCGACCTTATGAAAAAGTAATGTGCAAGCAATTATAGACTTTATGGTGGTAAACATATTCCCCCTTATTACAAAATATGGTCTAAGGAAAAGAAAAGCCTAGGTTTTAAAATAGCCCCGTCTCTTTTTTTATATGACATAAGAAAGTGATGGGTATATTTTAAACCTGGGTTTACCTTAGTCTTGGTTTAAACCATCTTTTGTAATAAGGGGGTTTAAGTTTGCGACTGTATATTAAAAATAACGTTGTATACTTAGATGTAAACTTCTACAAACTACTAGTTTAAAATAAGAAAATACAACAAAATAAGTTAGTGTAGCGACACGCTGTGCGGCTAAAGTTCGTTGCAGTTACGCTTTCAATGTTTTTAAGTTACCCGCAATATACATCGCCGAACTTATGTTACAATTCTTAGCCGCCGAAGATATGTTGAGCGAAAAATCGGCAACCATAATCGGTTATCCTTTTATACAAGGTTAGTTAGAAAGGGGGTACTAATCCGAAAGGATGTAAAAGTACCCATAACAATGAGTGACTTTTGTTCTACCACATTCCCCAAAAGTCAATGGTTTTAGAGAAATAGCTGTTCAAAAATTACATGAAAAATATGCTAAAATCTATCTATCCTCAGCTATGATCAGCTGTGTTTACATTTTAGGTCATATTTGGGGTTACGGATTAGAAACTCCATTTTCTGAATTCGTAACTTAAGCAGGGATAAAGATTTTTTGAAAAAAACTGAAATCAAAATCATTAATAGGGAAATAAAAAATTTCGAATTTTGAAATTTTAATACTTGCTTTAAAACAGTTATTAGTGATACTTTAAGTGGCCTGCGGATTAGTACTCTTCTTCCGACTCACCTTGTATAAGGTCTTATTTGAATAATCCACGATATTTTGCCTAGTGTCTTAGTAAATACTAAAGGTGATACACCTACCACACTGAAACTGATGATATAAATATATTTTCTGTTAAAAAATAATGTTTCAAATCAATCAATTAATTTACTGGTTCTTTTAGGTGTAATAATATACGTGCACGCTACCTATCAATGAGCGCTGGGCCATTTTCTTGCTAGATGCACGGATGTTATTGCAACTTAGAAAACCAGTAAGTAATGAAATGTCGGATTTATTCAAAAAAACTGATTTTACTTTTAGTGATACCTACATTATCTTCAGCATTCACTTAGTCGCTATGCAAAATAAATGTATGCAAAATTAAAGACCTTAACATCACGCCTGTATTCCCTGAAGACTTGGCAGAGGTGTATACAGTATAGTACACCCTCATTTCGCCGTTATGTTTTAGGTCCCATGTAATAGAAGGCGAACCTATTGCCATCAAGCGGGCACAAATTCAGACTCCGGGCTGCTATTGAGAAATTCCACACGGGAAAGCTCAACAACACCTTGCCCGACTTAGGGATCGAACCCAGGACCTCACGCTCAGCAGTCGCGCTTGCGACCGCTAGACCAACGAGGCAGTCTAAAACGAGGTAAGCAAACTAGGATACGGGTAAAAAAACAGGGAACGTCACAATTTGTATGTATTCTATTTTATTTTTAAATATTTTTAATAACTAAAAAGTCCAGTGTCAAAAAAAAAATATCTAAATATAAAACATTTAATTAATTTTAAGTAAAAGTTCCTTGATACAATGATCTCAATAAAAATGATATACTTCTAAACTTTTAATTGCGTTTTTGTCAAAATTTATTCATTAGGACATTCCCTGTTCTTTGCCTGTACCCTTCTTATAGACTTTATAGACAAAGATACACCAAATACGCTTCCATAGATAACAGTTGACTCAGAAGATATTTGACTCTTCTTGTGTTGTCCGTGACGTGTTCTACAGTTCACCGGTGGCGATGGCTATTCTTCTGTAATAAGGTTCAAGCACGCGATCAATTAAGTGATCAATAATAACTTAAGTTTTGTATTCCTGAAGGGTAATTCAAGTGGCGACATGCTACTTAGAACCACGCTTGATAGTAGACAGGGTGTAAATGAATTCGTGTAATTCCTTAAAACTACATGATCTAGTACTGGTATAGATTAAACCGGAACGAAAGCTTGCTTAAAAATAAATAAATAAAAACTTTTTTTTCCTTTTTCAGGGGTTAGTGATCATATCTAACTAAACCAACGAATAAGTTTTCAATAAAAAAAAAAAAAATTGTTTGCCTTTTTTTTATTATGTGGTAGAATGTTTCGATGCCAGGCATAAATGAATGAAAAGACGACGACACAGCTGACGAGTACGACTAGCGCGATATCTCTTCGTGCAGTCAGTTAACTTGGGGCGCTAAAATGACTCGGAAACAGAATATCTGGTTTTATTTTTAATATTACCTTTTTTTGCTTTTTCTGAAAACATCCAGTCGTTGGTCAATCTGTGTCACCAGTAAATCACGTGGTTTGAAGGAATTCGTTCACACCCTGTATAGTGTGGTTTTAACTTTTATGTAAACTAGTAAGTATAATAAACATTTTTTCCCTCATATCCCTTGTGGGGACGGGCTAGATTATAAATTTTCCTCGCCGCACTCTTGTAAGATTTAACAAAACCTATCAAACTTGGTGGTAGTCCGGAATCTTTACGTTCCGACTGGCTGTAGCTACCACCCTCACATTCGATCCGGTGCCAAACAGTTTACTGTAGTCCGGCGTGTGTATGCGAGAGCCACAGAAGTACCTATAGGGGAGTCTGCTACTTGGATTCATGTGATCCATCTTAGAGCCAGTCAGCGACAAGAGAGAAAAAAAAAACCTGCCTGGCAATTGCGTAATGTAATCAACATCATTCATGATAGCTGATGTGTCAAAAAAAATATTCATTGCGTGGTATGTACAGACACCAGCACATCAAGCTACCCGAAACTGTAAAATTTTCCCAATCAACCTTGAACCTAATGTTTTTGCGATAAAGATGAAAATCTATTAAAGAAAGACAGATTGTAATAGCCTTATGTGCTGGCGTCTGTATATACATATAGTTGAGGAGAAGTCGGATAGTTAGTACGTTAGTACATACGTTGCTATGGAAATTTTTGACCTGTCAAAATCAAAGCCATAGCGATTAAGAGTGTGTTGCGCAAATAGAGTAATATTATTATTTTGACAACCATTCCTATACATAAACTCACGCCTGTATTCCCCAAAGGGTTGGCAGAGGGGACAGTACACCCACATTTCGCCGTTATGTTTACGTCCCATGTAATAGGGGCGAGTCCATTGCCATTGACCGGGCACAAATCCAGACTCCGTTTTGATACTGAGAAATTCCACACGGAAAAATCCAATACCACTTTGCCCGACCTGGGGGTCGAACCCAGGACCTCACGCTCAGCAGTCGCGCTTGCGACCGCTAGACCAACGAGGCAGTCAACCATTCCTGTATTTACTTTATAATTTTTAATTTAACGACTACATTAATTCTTAGAAATGTTGATGTTGGAGTCAGTTCACCAAACTAGTTCTACAGGATGCCGTGTTTGGTCAAACACATTTCCTTTCGTATTCGTGTTGTAAGTGGGCTGGACATCCAGTCGGCAGTTGCCACGCAGCTGTACTAACTACATCTTAAGGCCCGGTTTCCACCAAAGCGGAGAGGAGAGGAGACGAGAGGAGATGTGTTTTGAATAACCAATCAGATTTCGTCATTTCCACATCTCCTCTCCGCTTAGATTCGGTGGAAATGGATCAAGCGGACAGGAGAGGAGATGGCTCATTTTTCTATAGAATTTTGTGCCGCGAGCGAGCAAGCGGCGCGGCAGAGCGGAGATGTGTGTAGTCGGTCGGCCGGGGGGCGCCTGCGCTCGCGCGCTCCTTTCCACGATGCCTTCTCCCCGCGCCTTGCACACTCGAATTGACTGATTTCGAGCTCTCACAGCTCACATCTCCGCTACGCGCAGCTCACATCTCCTCTCCGCTTTGGTGAAAATAACCTGCCAGCTTAGCAACACATCTCCTCTCGTCTCCTCTCCTCTACGCTTTGATGGATACCGGGCCTAATTGCCTTCAAGCTGTATTTCGGATTTACATTCTTTACAGTTGCGACTGGATGTGCAGTCTACTTGCAGTTATGATTATAAAACGAAATATGTTTCACTAAACACGGCGTTATTAGCTTTTTTTTTTATTTTTGAATTCATGTTTCTCGATTGCCAATCAATGTCTTAGCCGTAACTATTATTGCATGAAGTCCTTTAGTTAGAGCGTGTGAAATTCAGCATGAAATAGCAGTCTATGTGGGTACTCCACATATGCAGGCTCCGGCCGACCGCAATGACTTGCGGTTTATTGAACAACATTGCGATCCATTGAATTCTGATGACAAATGCTTCATGTATCATTGAACTACAAACCAAGCTGAAAGTATTGCATATTATGAGGAGCTTAGGATCAAAAAGTGTCATTTATACTTTTGGCTCGACGCATCTTTTTTCTCATTGGTCTCAAATCCAATATCCAAGGATTTTGATCAATTTCTGAATAGGTGTGATTCAAAAAGTGCAATTTTTTAAGACAAAATAGCAATGACAAAATAGCATCTCCAAGTTGCATTCTGATCAAAAAGTGACATTTACAAGGCAAACAGGCCTAGTCGTAAAAAGTTTTTTCTGATTTAGAACAAAATGAAAAGTGAAATTGGAACCGTTTGTTCCTAACCGCCTCATATTATATTAACAAAGAATTGAACTCTTTCTAATTAAAAAATAAAGGCTGTTAAAAAAAAACCTAAGAATTTTGTGGGGTTACTCGGTATTGGGAATTGAACAACTTTCTTAGATCAACTTTTCGAAATTCGCATATTCCTTCATAATACAAATCGAATAAAATTATTTTTTGATTTTTGTATGTAACTTTTAGTATGAATTTATTAACACTTATAGAAGTGAAGTCGAAATATTACCAACGTGCAAAATTTTCTTGACTCTACTTAAGGTGAATCTACCGCATCAACTGCATCAAGGCATGTTCTTAGATTTATTGATACATGCACATATTTACAGCAACGTGTTACCTCTACTCAAAGTACTCAACCATTTTTTACGTGGACATGTCGTCATGGGCTTCCTGAGGAAGTCGGACTCATACCAACTAAAACCTTCACGGGGGTCCTCCGAAGACCTATGGCCAGGGTCAAAGAATTCGCTATTGCGTTCACCGCAACCCCGGACACACCTACACAAAGCTTGAGGACTAAAGTGAAGGGTGGGAGCTTTGGGGGTGCAGTCAAATGTAACTACCAAAATGTGACGTTCAAAAAGAACTAAGTAATACTAGTCTACTTTGAATAAACGAGTTTTGAGTTTGAGTTTGAGTTAATAGAAATACGTTCCTTTAAAAAACTGTATTATTTTCATCATAACATCCCAAAGACCTGCACCGATGTCCTGGCGAAGGTAGCGGAAATCCGCTGGATGCGAGAAGCACAGGACCGGTCGATGTGGTGGTGCTTGGGGAGGCCTATGTCCAGCAGTTGCTATCTTTCGGCTGAATGATGATGACGATGATCCCGAAGTCGTCCACAGTTAGGCATGGGCTTCCTAATCGACCGCCTGTGATTAACGGCCAGGGCAGGATATGCAAGTGATAGCTTGAACCTGTATGCACTGTTTAACATTTCCTAATAAATGTCATGAAGAACTTTGCCCACTTCATTAAAGTCAAAGCAGTGCGTATAAACATATGTGCAATTAAAAATATCCTCAAAACTAGGTCATTTGCTAATGTCGTTACGAGCTATTACGCTCAAAATAATTCATTCATATTTAGCCTATATTGCTTGAATATTTTGTTCTGCAGCATCTCTGGCATCTCTCCAAGAGTGTGTCGGTGCATGGTCACTTTATAACTGGCATCTCGGAAACTATCGTGAGCTGGAAATAAAAAAATAACCTTGATTTAATCTTTGATATGATCGTTGCGAACAGTGAGTCGTGTAGATGCATGTTTTTCATTCTTTGCAAATTTTTTTGCGAATATTTGTGTGGTCTCGATTTCAAATATAACAATTCATTTGTCTTCTTGTGTGTTTTAAGGGGTGACTTCATTTTGAAGTCAGGTAACATCATCTATATCAGTTATATTATTTTGGGAGCTTTTATCATCATCATTAATAACTATTTCTCATCATTCTTTCTATTGTGTCATGTTTTTTTGCTTGATGCCATATGCAACCGAGAGATCTTTATAAAATTCTCAATGGTGTGTGTAGTCTGTCAACGTGCACCAGGCCAGCATGGCAAACTAAGGTTTAAACCCTTCTGAATATAACAAAAGGCCTGTCCCCAGCAGTAGATCAGTAATGGGCTGATTATGTATAGGATCTTTACAGGTCATCTGCTTACCTAGCTTTTGGTCTGCCAATTCTTCTTCTGCCGGATCTGAACCATCATTTTGGTACAGATCAACATTACGTGCTGTAACCACGTCTTTCATCATCATATCAGCTCGTGAACAGCCACTGTAAACACGAACTAAAAAATTGAAATCCCTAAAACTGGAATGGCAATGACAGCAAATATTTTAACGTTGTCTCTGCAATCTCTTGAATCATTTTTAGGGAGATATTACACTATCATAAATAAGATCATATGTCTTATTTGACCTCTAGAGTCATATCTTTATACGGAGATATGATTCATATACATATATACAGGTTGAAATTGTAATAATATATGTTATAATCTGCTGTTCCCTACATTTTGACGAGTTATGCGAACATAAATGTAGGGAACATCTGTTTTTTTTCGTGATTTCCGGTTTGGTCCCATAGTAAAAGTTGTTCATGTGATGAGTACAATCTCCCATTTCGGTTTGTCGAGTGCTTACAATTTCAACCTGTACCTATATTGCATTATCATATAATTATCTATTTGACGACACGTTTGGTGCAGTGGCTAAGCGATTGGCTTCTGCGCTACGGGTCGTGGGTTCGATTCCCACACGGAACAAAAATTTTTATGGCCTACAGATGGTTGTTTCGGGTCTGGGCGTTTGTTTGTGAGATTTGTGTCCGTAAACGCACCCACGATACAGGAGAAATTTTAGTGTGGGGCAAAGTTTAAAAAAAAAAAAACTATGACTCATAAATCTATGATCCTAGACACATGATATTGTAATATCCCCCTACAACAAATATAATATGGTCTCAATAAATATAATTTCAATTTCATTCAGTACTCTTATTGCATTTCGCTAGTATTTATACACCTAGAACATTACAATATTATATGATGACATTCTTTAAGCTCATAACAGAATATCATTGCAATAATATATTTTATATTGAATATTTGCGACAGGTATTTGCATAACCGTTCAATATGAACTTAAAATAAAGCTCACTGCTGTTTGTATTTGTCTTTTTGATATTAAAAAGAAAATATATCGTATACAACCAGATTACATGAAAATTGGGATCAAAAATGGCGGCGTATTGTTATCGTTATTTGCATCTCCCTCACGCACGTTCTTTATGAAAGAAAGATAAATAATATATTTTAAGAATAGTAGTAGCTCCTTGTGAAAGAATTCGTTCAGGCAAGTACTACCTCCATACCTATTCCAGCTGCTAAGCAGCATTGCTGTGTTCTGGTTTGAAGGGAAGGTATGGGTGCTGGTGAAAGAACATGAGACTTTCCAACTTTATCTCTAAAGTTGGCAACGCATCAGCAATCCTCTTGGTGTTGTAGGTACGAGTATATAGGCGGCGGTAACCATTTATCATCAGTTGAGCCGTTTGCTTGTCGGCTAAACTAATAGGTACATAAAAAAATCACCATGTTCAATCCCATTCTTTAAGAGATCTTGTTGTATTTGTGTATCCTATTAGCTGTTTGTAAACGTCACATCAGGAAACAGGGAAGCTACTATTGATCATAATTTTCCTTAGTTTTACAGAAAATATAGCACGGCAAAGGTGGCATGACGATCTAGACGTGTTTGCGGAGCTGGCATAGTTAGAAACGGCACAAAATAGAGATGTTTGGAAGACAAAAGGGTTTTGAAAGGGGGCCTTTGCTCAGCAGTGTAATTTACTATAGGCTAGTAAAGCACATCAAACAGCAGAAGTGGTAAATTGGTAGTAATTGGTTGCTTAGTGCGGCACCGATGATAAATAATGATGTGTTCAAACAACCAACGACTATGCATATTTTTTTTTTGACCTAATCCAAATCATTTCCCTGATTTAGAACTATTCGATTTGCTATCCTATTTTCTCTCGTTAAGACAATCGAGACAAAAACACTTATCGAAACTTTCTGAACGAAGGGGTCGATAAGAATAATTGGACTTCATATTATTTACAATTCAGGGCGACTAGCTTTTTTGTACCAAATCCATGGCTTTGTTTTATCGTTACTCACATGAACTTCAAGATTAAACTTACTCATGGTCGCATAGCCCCAAGGTCCATCATACGTAACATATCATTTAGGGAAAAATATCACAACACTACATCAAGTAATCACTTTCCGCACTCCGAGCAAAGACAAAAAAGTTCCACTCCAAAAAGTTCCGCCTAATATTTTTTCCGTAACACATTCTCTCAGAGGAAACACGGGGTGGTTGAAAAACGATTGGACGACGGGACACAGCGATCAGGAACAACAACATCCTGTTGGCAGATGGCCAGCAATCTCGATTGATAAATACTTCAGTTAGAATTGTAAAATACGAACGAATTTGGAGTAGAAAATGTTAAAGATTTTTATTTTAAAGCGTCATGTTTTAGTATCGTTCGTAATTTGTCATTTGCTTGGAAATTTTGGACATGTTAATGGAATATTTATTTTCACAAGATTTAATGAACAATCTTCCTGACTATTTAAAGTCACAAACGCAGTAAATATTATTTTTATTGCATTTATGATTCAGTCGGTGGATGAGTGACCGTTTTCTACCACTTCAAGACCCCTCCGTGCCTCAGAAAGTATGTTAAAACATCGATCCCGAGTGTCATGCGAATACCTTTAACAGTCTTTACGGGTTACCTTAAGTTATCAGCATTTTCGGCCGTGTTTCTGTCCTTGGTCGGGAGCGAGAATGCGTGGAAAGTCGTCGCTTCCTTCTGCGAGGAGGTGATGGCGACCAAAAAGGGAGCGGAGAGGGAGAGAGAGGCAGCTGCCACTCTCCCTTCCCGTGCCAGACGCACCGGGCGCCGGAGGGCGCGCGGCGCCCTCCAGCCACTGTTGTGTGTGATCTGGCGAATCCTGCGACCCCGGCCTAGGGTCAGGAGAAGGAACACCGTGGGTTTTTAGCCGCTAAGAGTCCGGCACACCCCTTCGCCTTCCCTTGCAAAGGGCATGCGTGAGGACATTCCTATGAAAAAAAAAACAGTTTATCAGCATTGCCCAGAAACTGGCTAACGGAGGCCTCAGCATCTGGTTAGACTGGAAGCTGACCCCAGAATAGCTGGGAAAAGGCTAAGCAGACCAATTATATTTATGATGGGGTTTTCCAAAAGTCGACGAATCAACAAGCAATCAGGTTGGTAGTGGTAGTAGTAGAACTCCGTGTTATAGAGCTTGTTCAGAGAAGTACCATCACCGCATTTTCTATTGCCTAGGAGCATTGCTGTTTTCCAGTTTGAAGAGTAAGGGGTACTGGTGAAATCATAGGCTCATGGGGTTTTCCAACTTTATCTCTAAGGTAGGCAATGCATCAACAATCCTTGGTGTTGTAGATGTAAACACCATGACTGAAAAGTCGCTTTTAATAACAAAACCATGAACTCTGGTCATCATTCAATTTGTACTGTTCTTAATTACGTGTATTCCTTCCGTTTTATTTCTTTTAGGGCCGGCGCCCAGTGACGGCACGGCATGGCATGGCGTGGCAAAAGATTTTTTTCGTGGACAAGTGATTTTCGACCTTATTTCAATGAATTTAGCACTGACATTATTTTGTCTAAATCGAAACGTCTCACGTGATGAAGCGACTTACCGCGGCATGCCGCGGGACGTCACGTCATTCCCCGAGATACTGTGACACGTCGCGGGATACTACGGCACGTCGTGGCATTTCACAGGATGCCACGGCACGCCGCTGCAACACGTGAGACGCATAGGTTACTGTTGTATGTTAAGGAAAGTGAGTGCTAAAGGTGTCTCTCTTTTTCCTCAGCGACAGTGAATTTTAAACCTTATTTTAATAACTTTGGGACAAACTTTAAATTCAACAAAATAATCAATGTTGCTTCACAACAAGTATGGAACAGCAATATTTTTTTTCACGAATTCAGAATTTTTCCTATAGTAAAAAAATACAGAATGATGAGTAGACTTCATGGTTTTCGGATGTAAAGCGACTTACCAGTCCTGCTGTATAGGCGGTAGTAACCACTATGCATCAGATGGGCCGTCGCCTTGTTAGAAAGAACAAAGAAAAAATGTATAGTAATAAGTTTAATTTGGTCTGAAATCTAGTTGGTTATAGATTTCCTACAACATTGATTAAAACCGGCCAAAAGCGTGTCGAGCCACGCGCAGTAATAGGGTTCCGCAGTTGCACAATAATGCGGACTAAGAAGAGGGCTTAGTAATTTTTCAATGGAATTTGTACGAAATCTTTACTTTTCTGGTTAGTCGACTATTAATCGCAAAACTTGTAAAGCCTACTTAGCTGTGATAGTTTTCCTTTTACCTTCGTTGCATATACCACTACCGTGAATTTTTTCACGGATCTTAAACTAACCGTTTAGCTGGAGGGGGAGGACACTTGACTCTAACAAAAATAAGCACTTTAATGTCACTCGCCGTGTACCGTAAACGGTACGGCCGCCATTGTTTATCTATTGTGTCTATAATTACAATACTACACAGGTTAAAGCTTAATATTTCAGAAACGAATCCAAAAATTTTCAGCACAAACCCGCAATATTTTTGAAAGACCTATACAACAACACCCCACACTATGAGGTAGACTAGAAAAAAAACAACAAAAAAACATGTTTTTATTGTTATATTTTACCACTTTGACGGCGTATATTTATGCCAAATTGTAGCTTTCTAGTACTGAGAGTCTCCAAGCTAAGCTACGGACGGACGGATATGGCGAAACTATAAGGGTTCCTTGTTGACTACGGAACTCTAAAAATCACGCACGCCATGTTGTACTGTTTTAAAAACCCCAGACGAAACACTTCTTCGTAGCAAATTATTAGCACTGTTTTCTATTTTCATTCTAGAAGCTAGATCGTGAAAGTCGAGCCTAGTTTATGCGTAATACATTTTTGTCAACGTATAAACTGATTTGTAACAGTGCGCCATTTTGGCGGGCAGCCAAACGACACGCAATTGCGAATGGGTGACGTAGATACTCCTCTGGTGAGATTATCATCATCTGTGATCATAGAAATTAGAGCGATGTGCTTGGAATTGCGTCGGTCATGACCTCATGATGTGCTTTCGTTTTGATATGCCCTAGATTAGAATACTACTTATTACGTTCTCCAATAGTAGTGCCTGGTTATGTCAATTTATATGAAGACGTACAGCTGCTAGAAATAATTTAATTTGAGTTGATTAATAAATTGCAATAATTTATATTTATTTTAGGGAGTGCCTCCGTTGCCGGCGCCGGCTCCCAAAAATAACGCCTTTGGGAATTACATTACTGCCGGCAGCCGAGATTAAAACATCGGCTGCCGGCACCCAAAATGGACACCGGTAGCGGTAGTTGGATGTTTGGTAGGTATGTTAGTTGAACCTACCTTAGGTTAGATTTTGGGCAAAACACTGTAACTCGTCTTCCAAATGACTAATTTCAAGAGCAAGCGTAGCGAGCTCTGTAATTTGGGGCACCCCGACACGGATAGGTTAGGTTCGAAGGTGATGACGGGGACTAGAGTGAGCTAGCAAAGCGAGCGAACGAAGCCCTCGTCATCCCCTTCGTATTAGGTTACTTTAAACCCGGCAGACAGAAATAGATCGACTCTGCTTTGGAAACCCAGACAACAACCCAGCACTCTCTTTATTATACCATTTTCCAAGTCTTTAATTTTTAATAGAATAATCTTCTTTTTCGTCTACTTAACAAAACTCTACCATGACTTGCCGACAACGCACAGCTTAAACCAGTGAGACTAGAAGCATGAAATTTTGCACAAGAGTTCTTTATACATATAACGAAGGAGAAAACTAAGCAAGGATTTTTGAAAATTCATCCCATAAATAGGATGAAAGTTTGTACGGAAGTTCGTCATTTTTGAAGTATGGGAAAACCCATCGTGCACACGGCTAGTATTTAATAAACTTCAGTTTAAACAGATGCGAGTAAATCAGTATTGATATTGTCGTTTGAATTCATTCACGTCACAGTTCAAGCATATCAACTGCGCAATCTATAACGCACCCCTTAAAATTTACATAGTTTCAAAAGACTGCATAAATTATTACCTTTGCTTCTATAATCTGTAAAGATGTAAGTATTCTATTCTCTGGTAAGATTTTTATCGTGAAAAATTACGTTGTAACACAGTTTTGTTTTTATCGCCAGATTCTTAGTTCCGGGAGATAGATATTATCTCCCTTTGGAACAAACTCTGGACTTTCATCTCAAAGTTTTTTGCAGATTACATGTTTAATTTTTGTTTAAATATTTAAATTTGATTGATCTACAAAAATAAATATTTGCTTTCTTTACAAAAATATACACGTAAAAGTAGACACCCATTTAATGAGACACCTATCTCCCTTAAATCCTTAATTTTGGTCAAAACAAGTTATTTAATACACAAAAGTAATACGACTTGGTCTTGGTCATTTCTAAAAAAATAGTTTATGACGTAAATAGCCACTTTTCATAAGTATTCATACGATAACATTCTGCTTCGTAACATAAGTAATAAGATTTATTTTTGTAGTTAGCACAATCTTGTAAGACTAAAGGGGAACGCCCATAAAATGCTTGAAATGAACGGAAACTACTAATAGTCCTAAATTCTAATTAGAATTAAATATGCATAATGAATAATTCTCAAGTTTGTAAACGTAGGAGGAAAATATAACGATCTTTAAAATATTTCGCTTGATATCCGTCTAATTCATTCTTATTTTTTAATGGACAACTGTGTTTAATCTGACATGTGTAATCGACATTCAGCCAAACAAGAATTTTCAAATAATTTATCGAAGTATTTTATAGAATTATTGCACAGTTATCGTTCATTTAGAATAATTCGACCTAATTATAACGTTTATCTAATGAAAGTAATATTATATGCATGTCAATATTAATTAAAATAAAATTATTTTCAAATAAGAAAAAGTATCGTAGGCTGCATGGATAACATGTCCTTTGCCTTACTGACAGTTTGATATTGATTACTGCATTTCATTTTTCCGTTGAATTGTGGTTTTGAATTGATCGATTCACATTTTGCGTTTGCGACTTGAGTATAACTTAATAGGATATAATAACGACGACTTTGGCCATTTTTAAGGATTTTGATTTTACTTCTGCACACGTTACCCCTTTTCGAACTCGACTTAGATTGAACCCGCCTTGACGACGACTCGGCTTTTTGACGACGGACCTGGACCTGCTTTTTATACGACTCTGCTATTGTTTTGGACTCTTACACCGTGTACATTTAAAAATGGATGGAAACGTACACTGTGTTAATTGCTATCTCGATCTTACAGCGATGAGACGTAATGTCGTATCAGAGCAAAATGATGAAGTACGTCGTTTAATACAGGCATGGATAACACCATTAGCTGTAAGTATATTCATTCCATAGTTTTTGTGAATAATTATATTGAACTGAACGCACTGACATTGAACAATTAGTACATTGTTTTTTGTTCTTTCTCACAGGTTGAACCAGGTAGTGTTGTTTGTGATGCATGTCTTAGATTAGCGGTTCACACTATCACCGAGACACCTGGAACCAGCCGGCCAGGTAGACAAGTAGGCCACCAACATGTGTGCGTTTGCTGTGGACAGTCTGTTCTACGACAACGATCACATGTTGTAAGAAATAGCAGTGATCGTGAGAGGCACATAATGAATGTAGTAGCACACAGAATCCAACCACGCCAGGTAAGTTCATTCCTCTGCCCTAATTCTGTGTAATTCCCTCTTATCCCGTGCAAATAACGTCACTATCATGTCTTTTAAAAACTTATCACAGAGTACTTTTTTATGCATAGGTTTTCGTTCATCGAGCTTGAAGTAAAACAAAACCAACTTTTACTTTTCATTTTGCTTGCAGCTACGTTCTTCGGATTTGATCTGCCACCCATGTTGGCAACGATGCAGCCGGGCTACCTCACCCCCTACTACTCCTTCACCAAGCCCGAGTCCGGTACCCAGTCAGGCAGGTAGTTTGAATATACCTCTACATGAAGAACCTCCTCAAATAAGATCCAGCGTACTGTTACCTAATTACGGAAGAGCAGTTGATACTCAAAGTCATTGTTTCTATCCAGGATGTAATATGATTGATAGACATGTGGTACCACTTTCATTAAGGGTGTGGCTCTTCAAGGACTACAAGTTTTATATACCAAAGAATTCAAAAATATGTAGTCATCATTTGAATAGTGACTTTTGGCATGAACTCCCTGCTTTGGAAGATATGAATCATGAATTCACTGTGGACCACATTGAAGACTTTGCATCATTTGTGAATTATGAATGTCGTGCTTTGGACTTCGAAAATATACACCTAATGGAAGAACATATGGTGTGGTACTTTTTAGGAATGAGTAGAAATAGTTTTGGTACTCTAATGGGAGAGGTGCCCCGATTGGCGCAAATGCATAGAGGTTCTACTGCCCTTGGAGCTTACCTGATGAAATTGAGAACTGGAGATTCTGATGAAAGATTATCATCTCTTCTACAAATACCGAGAAGTACTCTGGAACGTCTAATGGCTAAAGCAAGGGAAAAACTGCATCAAGATTTTGTTCCTATGAACCTTGGAATTGGACATATAACAAGAGAACAAATAGCAGCAAGAAACCTTGTTCTACCAAATGGGCTGTTTGGCGAAGTCGACGGAATAAGGAAGCCTGTCGTAATTATTGATGGAACATATATCTATGTACAAAAAAGCTCCAACTATTTGTACCAAAAAGAGACATATTCTCTTCACAAATATCGAAACCTTGTGAAGCCATTTTTGCTTGTTTGCTCCGATGGCTATATAATCGATGTGTTAGGCCCTTATCCAGCAACAACTTCCGATGCTCAGATAATGATTAGTGAATTTGATGAACCCAGTAAGCCATTGAGACAATATTTTCAGGATGGTGACGTATTCATTCTTGATAGAGGGTTCAGGGATTCCATTCCACTTTTGCAATCTTGCAATTATAGTGTTCACATGCCATCAACACTGCAAGTAAATGAAATTCAATTATCCACTCTGGAAGCTAATAAAAGCCGAAGAGTTACTATTTGCCGCTGGGTTGTGGAAGCCGTAAATGGAATATTCAAGCAGCAATTCAAATTATTTCGCCAAGATTTTTTTAATAGAGCTTCGAGACATTTAATGGTAGATTTCTCTATAGCAGCAGCATTAATTAATAGGTTTTATACTAGAATAGTTGACAGGCCAGATGCTGTTGATATTTTGCAAATAATACATCAGAATATGTATACAGAAAATATACTAGCTGATTATGTGATCACAAATAATTTGAATCGTCGCAGAGCGCAATTCCAAAGCATTAATATAAATCCTAACAATGTTGCTGATTTCCCACAACTGACATACAGCGAAATGGTTTTGTTGGCATGTGGTACGTACCAAATAAAACAGGCTCGCTCATACTATGGCGAGCACACACGAGCGAATGGTATTTATAAGATTGAAATATGTAGGGAACTGGATAACGAATTAGTTGAGCATTTATCTCTTCCGGGTAATTGCTTTTTACTTCGAGGAAAAATACAAAGCAGACATATTTCTCAAAAAATATATTTTGTTTATATAATAATTAACAATTCCTTATCAGGGATAAGGGCTTTACAGCATCGCTATTGTAACTGCCTCGTGGGACGGCGAACAGTTGGTACCTGTGCCCATACTATGTCAATAATATGGTACTTAGCATGGGCCCGGTACCAACCCAATATCAATCCTCCTGCACAGTTTCTTGATGATGTGTTAGTGGTTTTTAATGATGATTAAAACATTTAAATGCAGTTTTGTTTATTAATTATTGCGTAATAATCTTAAACCTTGACTTAACCTATATTTTAGAAAAAGATGTTTGGAACAAGTTTTGCCGAGTTTTTTTGTAATTATTGAAAATGATATGGGTTCCCTACGACTTATAGTGCAATTTGGCGTATATTTCATTGTTGTTTATTTCAGGCATTTTTATGTGTGGCATCTGGGCATTTCCCTTTGCAAAGTAAGATCAGAATTCTCAGTTATTTTAGGCCCGTATTAATAAACGTTCCTCAACTACATGTTCAAGTACGTTATCATTTGATACGTCATTATTACGATGTCAGCATCTCAAGATCATGGCTAATTAATAAACACACCTCAAGGCGCTGTACTTGATGGCTTGGATTGACCGAAGTTTAGTAATCATTCGTCACATTTCGTCATTCCTATGTCGTAAGACTTATTGAAATACTTGTATTTTGTTAAAACTTTAAAGTTATATTATCTCACACGTTTCCCCTACAGAGGGCGGGGGCGGTCAAAATCAAAATCCAAGATGGCGACTGCAAAATTTTACAAAATATGCGTCATGGGTGTCGTTTCCGTGGTTTTCGGGGGTACTGATGACGAAAATTAGGTCAACGTCAAAATCCAAGATGGCGGCTGCGAAATTTTACAAAATATGCATCATGGGTGTCATGTCCGTGGTTTTAGGGGGCGCTGATGTCGAAAATGAGATCAAAGTGAAAATCCAAGATGGCGGCTGCGAAATTTTACAAAATATGCATCATGGGTGTCATGTCCGTGGTTTTAGGGGGCGCTGATGTCGAAAATGAGATCAAAGTCAAAATCCAAGATGGCGGCTGCGAAATTTTACAAAATATGCATCATGGGTGTCATGTCCGTGGTTTTAGGGGGCGCTGATGTCGAAAATGAGATCAAAGTCAAAATCCAAGATGGCGACTGCGAAATTTGACAAAATATTCGTCATGGGTGTCAACGGTGTAATTTTACAACCATGAAAATGACACCAATGACGCATATTTAGTAAAATGTCACAGCCGCCATCTTGGGTTTTGACTATGACCTCATTTTTGGCATCAGTGCCCCCGAAAACCATGGAAAAGATACCCATGACGCATATTTTGTAAAATCTCGCAGTCGCCATCTTGGATCTTGACTTTGATCTCATTTTCGGCATCAGCACCCCCAAAAACCATGGACACGATACCCATGACGCATATTTTGTAATATTTCACAGCCGCCATCTTGGATTTTAACTTTGACCTTATTTTCGAAATCAGCACCCCCGAAAACCATAGAAAAGACACCCATGACGCAAATTTCGTAAAATCTCGCAGTCGCCATCTTGGATTTTGACTTTGATCTCATTTTCGACATTAGCGCCCCCTAAAACCTCGGAAAAATTACCCATGACGCATATTTCGTAAAATCTCGCAGTCGCCATCTTGGATCTTGACTTTGATCTCATTTTCGGCATCAGCACCCCCAAAAACCATGGACACGATACCCATGACGCATATTTTGTAATATTTCACAGCCGCCATCTTGGATTTTCACTTTGACCTTATTTTCGAAATCAGCACCCCCGAAAACCATAGAAAAGACACCCATGACGCAAATTTCGTAAAATCTCGCAGTCGTCATCTTGGATTTTGACTTTGATCTCATTTTCGACATTAGCGCCCCCTAAAACCTCGAAAAAATTACCCATGACGCATATTTCGTAAAATCTTGCAGTCGCCATCTTGGATTTTGACTTTGATCTCATTTTCGGCATCAGCACCCCCGAAAACCGTAATAATTAATTTCACCCAAAATATTTTCAAACACCATGTTTCGCGCAACTAATCACGACCTCAAGTCACGGACTGCCTACACTCAGATTTAAGCATCTCGATTACCCACGTCTATTGTATACCGTACTTGAGTGGTGAGTTTCGTTTATTAATCAGTCCATCACTCAGCTGATGACGTAAAACCAAGCCGTAACTTGAGTACGTAGATTATATGTTTATTAATACGATCATGACCTCAACATTGTCATCAAGTGCGAGTTCTTGGGCTGAGTACCGTTTATTAATACGGGCCTTAGTGTTCGTATCACAAAGGAACAACTAGAAATTTTACCGCGGCAAAATAAATTCTCATGAGAGAGCTAAAATTATTCGTGTGTAGTTTCTTAACGCATGGATTATGTATTTCATGTTCTGCAAAGAAATATTTAAGCGTAGTTCGCGTATTCAAATCAGGACTAACGACAAAATAAAACTTTTCTAAGAAAATATGCCTATATTTAGTAAAAATGAGTTGTTAAGTTATTCTTCTAAAAATAATGCTACAACTTAAATCACATAACATCTCACCTGTATTCTCCGAAGAGTTGGGCAGAGGTGTATAGTATACCCTCATTTCGCTGTTATGTATATAATATTCGCAGTTATGCATGAAAAATTCCTCATGGAATAACCCAATAACACTTTGCCGGACCTAAGGATCGAAGTCAGAACCTCACGCTCAACAGTCGCGCTTGCGACCACTGGATCAACAAAGCAGTCAGGTCAAGCCAAAGTAAGTAAGAATAATCAGTGATAGCTTCCGGTTGTCACCACTGCGTCGACTACCCTGAGGACACGGCGCTGCACACGCTGCAAGCGTGTCCTGCGTGGGCGACGCAGCGCCACGAACTAGTCGCGGCAGTCGGTGGTGACCTCTCGCTTCCGGCCGTGGTTCTGTCCATGGTCGGGAGCGAGAGTGCTTTAAGCCGTCGCCTCTTTCTGCGAGGAGGTGATGGTGACCAAAGAGGGAGCGGAGAGGGAGAGAGAGGCAGCTGCCACTCTCCCTTCCCGCGCCAGTCGCACCGGGCGCCGGAGGGCGCGCGATGATCTGCGGCCACCGTAGTGTGTGGCCTGCGGGCGGCGGGTTAAGGGACCCGTCGCCCGACTAGTAACAGGCCCGAGAAGGCGGCGCGCTGTGTTCTGTGCGCGCCGCTCAGGAGGACGTGGGGCAACGCCACACAGAAGAATATAGCTTAGAGGTTGAAAGCTTGGCTTCCATGCAGGAGGGTTTAAGTAAGATCTTTTAAAATTTAACTAAGATCTCGCATCTCTGACTTTTGAAGTCATGTGCAGAACAGAATTTGATTGTCACTTACGTTAACGGTGGAGGAAAATATCGTGATAAAACCTGAACGAAAAGTCAGGGGTGAGAGCCGAGATCGAACTCGGACCCTCATGTATACAAGGCAAGCGATCAACCGTTAGCATTGACTGCTCCATGTTTATAGAGCAGGCACCACAGGTATTTCAAAATATCTGTAAATGTTCATACATTATTTTGCCACTCAACGTTTGTTTAAAGCGGAGCGTCTAGATGGCGTTGCTAACGTATTCTATTACCTTTGTAAAAGCTTGGAAAATATAGGTTTTCGCTCGATATAGATATTTATTGCACCCTGTAGGTAGGTAATAGCAGCGCTCCTTCAACACAACGAAGTGGCACAATGCTGAGATAAGATCAATTTTTAAATGACATCATTCAACTCGTACCCAAAAACAAAAGTAAACAGAAAAAAAGTTAACGTTCTCTTATGTCAAACTAGAGGTCACCTGCAGCTTTTCCCGCGTGGATGTCGTTTATTGCGTAGACATTTCGCGGTTTTCGGAATAAAAGTAGCGCATATCCTTCTTCAGGTTCCAGACTATTTCTGTACCAAGTTTCGTCAAAATCGGTTCAGCGGTTTAGGCGTGAAAGCGTAACAGACAGACAGACAGAGTTACTTTCGCATTTATAATATTAGTAGGGATAATATTCCAAACATTTTTACCATTACAGTAAAAGTCTAAGATTAACCCTCTGGCTGCTATTTGAATTTAAAAATACGAAAATTGATTTTTTTGCCTACTATGTTTGGACTACTAACAAAAGTCTATGGAGTAGACCAAAAACAGGTCAGACAAACAACTTTTTACGCTTGATCTTCGTTTTTCTATCAGAAAATAGTATTTTCTTTTTCTGGCAATTCAGATTTTGGGTAGAAAATATTTGAATCCTGAACGATCTCCTTCGAGTTTTTTTTTTTTTTTTTACTTATAATCTCCAATTTGAAACTGAAAACCCGCTAGGTGGCGCCATTGAAGACCGAGGTGAAAATTACAGAAGCGATATTGAATTTAGACTGTAGAATTGGTCTAAAATGAAATTATTTATTAAATTGTCGTTTATTCTTTGTACAAACTTGTAAATAATATTTTTAAATACATAACATAAAAAAAAACATTTAAAATATGATAAATAGTAGCCCACCGGCATCAGGAACAGGGTCCAAGCTACCCCTGTAAAGCGCGCCCTGTCCAGAAGTACTGTTTTCTGTATCAGGCCCTTGATCCAATCGCCCAACGAGAGTCTCATCAGATGTTGGTCGAGGCTCTTGGCTATTAATCATTGGCTGTAACTACTATCGGTCTCGGTTCTCAGGAGCCTTGTGACAGAAAAAAATCCTGAATGTCCCGAATGATTAATATTTGTCATTGCTAATGTACGAGATAAAATTAATTTGTTTTCTTTCTTCCTCTTTCTAAGTGTTAACTTAATTTGCTTTGATTTCAGCAGGCAAAGAACCAACATCTTTAATTACACCGGTAAATGTTGCTAAACTCGTGGGTAGTGAGTGTCGTGATTGGTTTTGAGTATAATTTCTCTCTCCTCTCTCAAAATTTCTAAACGGGGTGACCTACAAAGGAGGCATTGAAATGGAGACCCTTGTTTTAAAACGGACATTAATTACTGGCTCATGACTTCATAATTAGAGGTTATTAAGTCCCAATTTTACATTGTTCAATCATTTTCATCTACTTAAGCATGTAATTATAACATTTATAATGAACCCATTCACAATAGAATAAGTTAAGGAATATTCCACATTTTCCTTGAAGATGAAAATTGCCGTAAATAACCATTGAGTGGCGACGAGAGGGCGTGAGTGCGCCGCCATTTTATAGTCCTCCCAGTCTAGAGGATAATCGTTCCTGGAAAAACCAAGAATTGAATGTTTAGTGTAAAACAATTGTTAGTGAATTCTGTGTGGAGAGTTTGGTTTACTATAATTTACGATATGAAAAAACTGGAGAAGAAATTTTTATGTTTATTGAATTTATACTTTTCTTAAATTGTATATTTTATAAAGATGCCGTATATAATCTCGGTTACGATATCTAATTATGTTGGTCAAAAGGTATTTTTATTTGCGGTTGAGCTGCAACAAGCCTAGGCTTGTTGCATGTCAATAGATTAAACGCAGTAGTGTATATAATTGCGAAAAGTTATAGGCTCGATTATTAACACTGGGTTGCTGGTTCAAACCAGTGTGAATTTTTCAATGTCATAATAATAGGTAGTCTCTTAGTTAATCTAAGTCAAGGAAATGAAAACATCGTGAGGAAACCTGGACTTAAAACTTGAGGAAACTTGGAATGGTCTCAAATCGCCAACCCGCAGTGAGCAAGCGTATTGATCAATGCTCGTTCTTTCTCTGTATGAGAAGAGGCCTTTGCCCTGTAGTGGGACAGTTACAAGCTAATATTTGTTTATTTATTTTCCATTGTAGATGAATTTAATTCGGTTTAAGTATCCCGATTTCGCACTGGACATAAACCGAAGAACTCTGACTCACTGGAAAACCTAAAGCAGCCGAAAAGTAACAGGTGACCAATTCGACTAACAAAATCGCTGCCAAACGCAATCGAACCACAACCGTCAGTCAGTTTTTGTTTAAGAAAACTGTCAAAATGATTGGTTTTGTTTTTTGTGTCAAACAATTTGACAGCTTTTGAAATTGAAAACTGTCTGAATGAACGGTTCGGCCTTGGTTCGGTTGCGATTTATCAAGATTTCTTTTTAGTCGAATTTGGGCCCTGGACATAAACTTTTCCGAAGAACTCTGACTCACTGGAAAACCTAAGGCCTGGTTTTCACAGGCCCAGTTCCTGACCACCCAGTAGTCAGCAACTGTACATTCTGCTGTCTATACAGTACTGTCACTTTTCCGACGTGTTCTCACTACTGGGTCTGCATTGGAGACAGCGGTACACAGCTACTGTGTTACTAGTTCGGGCCTGGTGTTTCTGACCCATCTAGTTGCGTTCGTATGGAGCGAGTGACAACCCAGTAGCTTTCCTTGTGGGAGTGGGGGAAGGCCAGTGGACAGTAGAAACAAACATTTTTGAAGTAGCTGTCCGACAGCAACTGATCGTTCAGTACTGGCTCAACTTTGTTTTCTCGGACCCAGTAGCTGCTAGACAGTGTACAGGGATGTTTGGCTCTAGTTCCTGCACATGTGGCTTCCCTGGTACCTCATTAACGGTGCATGTCTATTAACTATCCTCAATTACGTTTTTTTTTATTGCTACCTTTACTCTCAAGATATCTTTTATCTTACTTTACAATGATTTTTTGTCTAAGTTATGATGACATTTAAGTATGTCAATTGTTTTATATAGTTTAGCTTCATTTTATTTTTTGTAAATGTGAGAACTTTATGGACTTGCTTATACATATAATTGTGTAAATTACTGTTATTCATGTTGTATTTTTTTTTCTTCTATTTTTTCCCCTTTTTGGTCAATTTTTGTACTCAAGACTTGGTACTACATTACTCCAAGGTCTGTGGTCAAGACTACATTGTTCTCTCTCATAGTACCTACTGCATTCACTGAAATTGTTAAAGATATCCTTTTTTTAAAAAGAGTAACCCTGGAGTTTCTTGCCAGCTCTTCTCCATAGGAAACACCTAATTGGAACCGTGCAAATTCGACTTTTCATAAGCGCCTGTATTGGTTTATGTGAAATAAAAATATTTAATTTGATTTGATGAGTAACTGTGCTTCACTGTCCGCCAGCTGCTAGGCCTGTGAAAACTAGGCTTAAAGTAACCAAACACAACCTTTAAATTCTTATAATTTTCAGTGTCTGTAATAATAGTACCTGCAATACGGCCATGTAAGCTTGCTAGCTTCCCAATAACATGCACACAAATCCCGTACACATAAACTCCAATACATTACAGGCCAATTTAAACAAAACAATATGTCTTCAAAATCGAAACATTTGTTCGTTTGAAACTCAGAGGTCGTTATGGTCTACCTAAAGCATAAATTCATTGTAACACAAATCGTTTTCGCTCGGTGCGCCTTCGAAAATGGTCTTTAATGTCTACGGGGCTTTGTGTAAATAATGTTCTTTAAAATTTATCGCCATAATAAATGTTGGGTACCCCTTTTTCTATGAAAATAAGTTTAAATTTACTGGTCGGTGTAGGTCAAGTTATGCTTGTTTTCATTTTGTTAGATATTTTTGTTATGGTTTCAATTATTGTCATTATGGTTACCCATGTTGACTTTTAGCAAAGTTGGTTGATTCATGTTATGTAGTATTTTTTTTTTTTGCTATTTAGTAATTAAGGCTCTGTTTTAGAACATCACGTGATTGAGAAAGGCTTGTAGTTTGTATGCAACATTTTACAAGAACTGAGTATAATACGTGTAAATGACTCAACAATATAATCGTTCAGGGGTGATTCTATCATTACAGTTTTAGCTAATATCGGTATGTCAGGATTGCGAGCAAGGTAAACACAGTAAATAAAACCAACATAGACTCTCCACCACTGAGAGTACTTGTATTTGGGTTAATATTAGTAACATTAACTAGATCACAGTATATTACTTTACACAATTATTACAAGATCATAAAATAAGGACAAGCTAATCAGATATAAAAGGTCAGACTTCTTCAGCTGTTCAACACGGAATGCTCTCGCTTCGTCGAATGAGCACCGCCTTTATAACCTCGGGTGGGCCGATCCATATCGACGACTACCCTCTCTTGTCAACATTGCCCAGTGCTACCCGCTACCGATAACACGGCCCTCCTGCAAAACACACGTCCTCGTGTGTTGGTGGTTGGTGGTTGACGCACCATCAACCCCATCGTCAAGATTGTACATCAAGGCCTAACTTCAGTGACACCTTCGGACCTTAAACAGAAACAAATAATACAGTACACATCTCGGCCACACCTGATCACTCATCTCTGACCTCGTCAGGTTACTCATATCTTTGACCAAAGTAACATGAAGAACATCGAAAGGATGTTTGAATCGACTAGAGCGTGTTATCCCATTGACGGCCAACAAGCTCATCACCCGTGGCTTGAACTAGTTAATATTCATTCAGTATCAACCTAGTTCTAAATTCATTCATAACTTCTCGTATCAAACATCTTGCAAACATACACACATTAGATTTCAACATTTTCACAAAAAAATACTATCTCAGATGCCTAATAGATAGTTCTACTTTGGTTAAACATCAAATTATAGTTATTCAACAAATCATAATAGGTACATAAACACACAATCTCATCATACACAAATTCATAAAATCATTTAAATACATTTACAATATTTTTCAGGGCTAAATATCTCATTATAGTTTTTCACAAATTCATAATAAGTACATAAACACTTAAAATATTTCTTGGATAAATAACTCATTATTCACAAACTCATAGTACATATCAACCCTTAAAATAATTCACGATTCAATATCTCATTATTATTCACAAAATCCTACATTCTTAAATATCTCAATTCTTCACAAAATCATAAAACAAACATCCTAAATGTTTCATGGTTAAATATCTCATAATCATTATTCACAGTATCATAGTACATAATTATAAACACTTAAAATATTATCTCAATTATTCCCAAAATCATAATACTTAAGCATCAACCTTTAAAATTTTTCATGATTAAATATCTCAATTATTCACAAACTCATATTACAAAACTGACATGATGTTGTAAACATAACATTTCTATAATGCGCTAATAATACAACCTTTTTACAACAATCCAATACATATTAAACACATCTTTAACGAAAATAAGTCAAATTATTTCTTATTTAAAAAATGAATTGGACTAATTAATCTTTAACGGAAGCCGTCATAATAATTATCTTCAATAATACATACAATTTCCTGTTTTCGTCTACAAAAATACATTTTAAACCATAAGTAATAATAACAAACTACTTTTTAATTTCAATAAACTATTTTGCACCATTCTACAACAAGAATTATAACAAAACCAATAAAAACAAATATCAATATTTTCAAAACTTTTTCAAAACTTTAATTCAAAACAGAATCAGTCATTTTCACTGCATTTTCATTTATCAATTAATAGCATCACCCGCCTTGGATCTAGCCAACTCATTTGGTATCACCCGCCTGGGATCCTGTTTTATCAACATGGCATCACCCGCCTTGGATCTAGCCATATCATGGCATCACCCGCCTTGGTTCCAGCCCTATAACAATTGCTTCGTCATGTTAGAGTTTCAGCTTTCCCCAGGCGAAGCCTCTGGCCAACCCCGGTTGGCCAAACCGGGCGGTGCCATAGGTCAACCCTGGTTGCATCTCACCACAAACTCTAATACGACTTGCAATGTTTTTCCTACACGAATAAATACAGATGCCGTATTTATTTTCCACGAATAAATACAGATACCATCATATTTATTTTATACGAATAAACACAGATATCATCTCATTTATTTTACACGAATAAATACAGATAACATCTCTTTTATTTTACATGAATAAGCAAAGATATCATTTATTATTTATTTTACACGAATAAATAACCTCTCATATTATATTTCCTTCATCAAACTTCCTTCACACATAATAAAATGGTTGTGACTCACCGGATTTATCACATTTTCTCGTTCTCACACTTCTCACCATTGTAATATCAATCGAATAATCAAGTTTTTGTCAGTCCGTCTACAGGGGATTTTATTTAGCAAAATATTTACATGTGGGTATACAATCATAATGTGGACTGGTTTTTTCTTGTTCCACTTCTGATGTAAATGACTCAAAAATATAATCGTTCAGGGGTGATTCTATCATTACAGTTTTAGCTAATATCGGTATGTCAGGATTGCGAACAAGGTAAACACAGTAAATAAAACCAACATAGACTCTCCACCACTGAGAGTACTTGTAGTTGGGTTAATATTAGTAACATTAACTAGATCACAGTATATTACTTTACACAATTATTACAAGATCATAAAATAAGGACAAGCTAATCAGATATAAAAGGTCAGACTTCTTCAGCTGTTCAACACGGAATGCTCTCGCTTCGTCGAATGACCACCGCCTTTATAACCTCGGGTGGGCTGATCCATATCGACGACTACCCTCTCTTGTCAACATTGCCCAGTGCTACCCGCTACCGATAACATACGAGTATTTACCCCAATAGAAAAAAAAACAACAAGGAAAACATTATGTGCATCCACCGGCAAAAACCTTTTTTTTAAAAACGAAATAATTCGAAATTTACTCATCCCCTTTTTTATTAATAAATATTTAAAAAAAAACAATGTTATTTAATTATGCTTTATTGAAATTATTTTAAAACCTACCTTAGCTAGTGTTCATCAACAGTTTTCCGACTTTTTCCGAGTAAACAGTTAATTAACCACCGAATTAATGTTGATGAACACTAACCTACAGTCCGAGGTTGCTGGAAATGAACGTGGATGGCAATTGGCAGCGCTGCTTGTATAGGAAGATGTCAAAAACCTGTCAAATCCAATGCATTTCGTTTTAGTTCTCTATTTCACCACGTGCCTTTAAATCCATGTCAGACTGTATCAAAAATGGTTGAACAGTGGAACCCACAGGGGCCCAATTCTCCTAAAATAAATCTTGATAAATCGCATCCCAACTAAGCCCGAACCGTTCATTCAAACAGTTTTCAATTTCAAAAGCTGTCAAATTGTTTGACACAAAAAAAGCAATAATTTTGACAGTTTTTGTAAACAAAAAACTGACTGACGGTTGTGAATCGTTTGCGTTTGGCAACAATTTTGTTAGTCGAATTGGCCCCCAGACGTCACAAATACAGTTGAACCGTTATTGCTCTGGGGCCCAATTCTCCTAAAATAAATTGTTGCCAAACGCAATCGAACCACAGCCGTCAGTCACCGTCGTCAGTTTTTGTTTTCGAAAACTTTCAAAATGATTGATTTTGTTTTTTGTGTCAAACAATTTGATAGCTTTTGAAATTGAGAACTGTCTGAAATAACGGTTCAGCCTTGGTTCGGTTGTGATTTATCAAGATTTATTTTAGGAGAATTGGGCCCCTGAGATTGAACCGAAATTGAACCAAACGGTGGATCGTCGTTCATACTTAGATTACGAAAACTACCAAAATGGCCGGTTCGGATTCGTTTCGGTTGCGATTAATGAAGATTTTTGTTAGGAGAATGGGACGTCAGTACATTTCATGTTAGTTCTCTATTTCATCACGTTCATTTATTTAGATCCATGTCAGACTGTAAGTTCATCATAATAATCACGAATTTTCCTACAAATTGTAGTGAACGCTATAACATAGTGCCGCATCATTATTATACGCATATTATCTGTTTAATACACTCTATCCCTTAATATTCCCACCCAATCTGTCTATAGGGATGGGCAACACAACATCCTAACTTCCTTATCTTAACTAATATTATAAATGCGAAAGTAAGTTTGTTTGTTTATTACCTTTTCACGCCTAAAGCACTGAACCAATCATCCTGAAATTTTGCATAACGTTGTTAAGTGTACAGAAACGGACATAGGGTACATTTCATCCCGAAAATACGTACTGTTCCCGAGGAAAACAACAATAACGTTCATAGATGGCGCCAGGTGTCTTTCGAATCACGATTGAATTATAATAGAAACTTTAGTAGTGTGTTATGGGTTTTTTTGAGCTTAACTAACGCGAACGAAGCCGCGGGCAAAAGCTAGTTTTTGATATTTATGATTAGTTAAGGTTTAGGTACTCACGTGCATTTTTCGGATTGCTCGATTAGTTTCGGACCCAAACGGAGCCCTTGAGTTCGCTTCGCGACCTCACTGCGTTTTTAGCTCATGATTACGGGCTACGTTTGGGTCCAAAACTAGTCGGGCAAATCCCGAACAATGCATGTGATTACAACGTAACTAATCTTAATTAGTAAGGTGCCTAAGGAAAATTAAAGTCATTTTTAATATTAGTAAAAAAACCTTTTCATATGTTTCAGTTGTATGGTGTTCAATCAAAAACTGTTTTATTTTACTATAATATGGCAGAATTTGTAGTTACTTATTATAAATAAGATGGAGGTGGTGCATGATGTCTCTACGCGACTAGGTGAAGATCGCATGAATCCGCTGGATACGAGAAGCCGGACAGACAGACCGGTCGACGTGGATCACCAAGCATCAGCTTGGAGGGGGCCTATGTCCAGCAGTGGACGTCTTTCGGCTGAATGATGATGGTGATAAGATACATAAAAAGTGCGTTTTGATATCCAATATGTTCAATAAGTAACGATACTGAAAATGTAATATAAAAAATTTAGAACGCCAAAAGACTGCGAATAAATGTTAGTTAGCTAATCCGACATTTTTGTAATTAACAGTTCCGATTTTCTTTCCTACGTAAGAGTTACAATTATTATACCTACATTGAAAACATCAACCATCCTTTTCATCCGCACTCGGCTAAAAATCAATCTCGTCCCATCCCTACAAGGTGCGTGTGTAACATATTCGTAGATAATTTAGATAATAAACCTTATTAAACCCAGTAGGGTAGGGTTTTGTTATAGATGTTATCACGCCCTAATCATTGTCAACCCTCTTTTTGGGGTGTTTTGATGTCAATATCAGGGTCGAAGCTAAAACTTGCTTGAATGAGATTGTTTGCAACTTTTCTGTTGCGTTAATTTTAATAGCATGCGTGATTATGGAAATAAGGACCAGATATTATTATTATTTGGTCCTTTGGGATGATTAGAGCATGTTATTGTCTGGATTTTGGGTTTCGGTCCTTTGTGAATAAAATTAACCTATGTGTTATAACGGAATACTTTTATTGAGTAGGTAGGTACAAATAGGTGTCTTTACTAAGGTTTATATTGGTAGTTTACTTATTGAATATGCACTGCAGTCTACAAGGTGTTAAAAAACCAACTCTAAGACTTTCAGAATTTCCTT
Source organism: Amphipyra tragopoginis (assembly GCA_905220435.1). Classification (NCBI taxonomy): domain Eukaryota; kingdom Metazoa; phylum Arthropoda; class Insecta; order Lepidoptera; family Noctuidae; genus Amphipyra; species Amphipyra tragopoginis. The sequence goes on along the minus strand of HG991995.1, from coordinate 23,998,026 downwards.
ATAAGTAGGCCTTTAGTGAAAAAGTGAAAAGATTGCTATTTAATGTGGCATTTATACAACGTGTAACATAAAAAACGCAAACTCTGAAATTATTTTGTAGGTATAATAATGTAATATTTTGATTGTTTTGCATTAACTGTTTTATAGTAATTTTATGTCATAATGGTGTATTAATGGCTCATTCGTTGATGTTAAGCTATGTCTACACTAGTGCGCTTTCATGTTCATCTTGCGTCTTCGTCTGAAGCATGAGTGAAGCGTCATAGCGCACACTAATCCGTCTATTGTATGTCGACTGACAACTGACCGAGGCGCACCGGTGTAGACGATAAGCTACATGCGTCTTATGGCAATCAATATTGCATGCGCTTGACACAAGAGGAATTGAAAGTTGAAAGCGCAAGATGAACATGAAAGCGCACTGGTGTAGACATACCATTAAATTACTACTTTGGACCACTATTAGTTTCATAAGTTCATGCGGCTATCTACTGAATCGATTTCAGCCATTTATACGTGTTTTTTTTCTAAAACGTGCTTTTTTGAATCATTATTTTAATAGGGGTAGGTGCATGTATTGTGATTTTAACTGAATATTGTAATGGGGGTGTTTGAATTTTTGCGTTATTCCTGAGGCCCAATTCTCCTAAAATAAATCTTGATAAATCGCATCCAAACTAAGCCCGAACCGTTCATTCAGACAGTTTTCGTTTTCAAAAGCTGTCAAATTGTTTGTCACAAAAAACAAAACCAATCATTTTGACAGTTTTCGTTAACAAAAACTGATTAACGGTTGTGGTTCGTTTGCGTTTGACAATAACTTTGTTATTCGATTTAGACTGCTGTTACATGTTGTATAGATTGGCTGAGTAACTTTCTCAGTTTCTCAAAAAAACATTTTCAGATCTTGGCCTGTCCCTTTAATTTAAAAACTTCAACATACTTCAAATCCCAGCTCAACGTGGCCCATACAAAATAAATCAAACAAAGTACAAATTTCACAAGCATAATCTTCAATAAGAAAAAAAGTGTCCAAATAAACTCGACGGGCCACCCCAAGCCCGTTTTTATCTGTTCAGTTGAGACCATCTAACCGTCGCGTACCCGGTCCTCTGCAAAATTTAATCCCGGGATAAAGAGTATCGCTAGCCGGTATTCCCTGGTATATTTTTGGGTATATTCCCCGGGTTATATCCCGTCGAGTGGTCACATGGGGGATTTGCTAGCGGTCCCCCCCTCACTGCAAATTTCTTCTCGCAATTGCCGTTTTTATTTTGTCGGAGTGAACTTAATCTACATATTTGTGCAACTGTACAGGCTTGGCTTGTTTATTTTGTTTTTGGTGTAATTTTCTCTCCTTTAGAACGAGTGTGATATGAATTGTGTGGAGTAGATATCGTTATTTTTAAATTTGAAAATGAAATAAAACCGGTAGACGTAATTATTGCAGAATTGTGAAGCTTAAGAGCGGTTAAGTATTGCATCCGATCCGGATCCGTGAAAATACGGATGTAAATAACTCGCACCGAATTCGGATATTGCCTTTCGCACTGCATTCGATCCGAATTCGTGAAAATACGGATCTAGAGTCTAAAAATCTCGGAATGAATTCGGACATTGCCTACGCACTAAATCGATTACTGATACAAATCCAAGCAATTCAGGGGCCATCTTTGGCATATATCCGGTTTGAATCCGAGGTAATGCGAAAGCGTTCATACAAACAGTACTACAGCTATGTCGGTCTGTCAATATTTAATCCGAATTGGTGACTCACGGATGACGGACAAAAATCGGATGACGGAAGTCGGATCTAGTGCGTAAACTACCATACGAATAGTTCTATGATTATTTCGGAACGTATTTTCACGGATTCGGATCGGATGCAGTGCGTAATCGCTCTAAGGCGAGCTTTGAAGTTAGTATTACTTTCAGATTATGCGATCTTAAATATTTAAGTTAAGCCCTTTTCTCTCGGAGAAAAGTTACAGAAATACACATAAAAGAGTACACAGATTGATAAATAAGTTTCGCGATCAAAGCGAGCAAATATATAAAGACGTCAATGATCAAAATTTTAATTACATCAAGTTCAAAACCGAGAATGTCGATTAAAATCACACAAGGCCAACTTCTGTTTGCTCAATGAAATCTGCCAAACACGACTGGAAAGACCAAATTGCTTAAATTTGCCGAGTACCGGCGAAGTTTGCCGAGATGACACGAAGTTCACTGTGTCTTGTTTGTACATAATTATGGAAGCTCTCACTTAACGTGGTTAGTATAATGTTTTGATTGTTTTGTATTAACTGTTTTAGTGATTTTATGTTATTTCGGTGTATTAGTGGTTTGTTCGTTGATGTTAAGGCACTACTTTGGACCATTATTGATTTTTAAGTTCATTGGGCGGTCCGTTTTCAGAAGAGGAATAGGCTACTTCTTGGCAAGCATGCACCATCGTCAACCGCATCTTCACTTACCATCAGGTGCGATATTGGTCAAACATGAGCCGATAATTATTTAAAAAAAAGATTAGGTACATGTCAATCAAATTGGCATGATATGCATACAATGCATGCTCAGAAATGTGAGGTCTAATAATGGTCATACGGCCAAATACTCAAACGCTAACGCGGCGTCTTACGTAGGCGGTTCAAAGCGAAAGCAATTGCGAAGCGATCCGATACGGTGACAAGCGAATTCAATGCGATGCGGTGCAAAGTGGTGGCTTTGTCCTACGAGTTCGCGAACCGCCCGCCGCGCGCCGCCGCGCCGCCGTTCAGTAGCACTGTATGGAACCGCATCCAGTTCACGCGAAAATATCATGCCAATTGATTGCGTTCGCTCACGTGCGTTTGGCCACGTAGACCACTTCAATACTAGGCATATACAGGGTATTCACGAATTCGTGTAATTCCTTAAAACCACATGATCTACTACTGGTGTAGATTGGCCCCGCACGAGAATTAGCCTGATTAAAAATCAAAAAATAAAATAAATTTTTTTCATGCGGTAGTGGTAAGTGATCGTATCTAAAAAAACTAATAAGGATCCAGTAAAAAAATAAGATTATTTTTGTCAAAAAATAATTTCATGCGCTTGAACATTTCGATGCCACGCTTAAATGAATGCAAGCACGGCGACGCGGCTGGCGGGCAAGACTAACGCGATATCGCTCTTTGCAGTAAGTTGACTCGGGGCTCTAAAATGACTCAGAAATAGAAAACTAAGATTCTATTTTCAATTTCTTTTTCAGTTGATTTTCAAAAATTTCCTTTTTGGGTTAATCTGTGTCACCAGTAGATCACGCAGTTTGAAGGAATTACACGAATTCGTTAACACCCTGTATGTAGATATCGACTGTTTGTTGTTTTCACGTCGCGTCGCACCGCTACTAGTTTGCTTCTAGATCGCTCACGTAGGACGCCGCGTTATCAATTTTAAGTTGCCGTTAATTTCTGCTGTCACTGTCATTTCGCCTTAAAGTCACAGTGACAGCACGAGACTTAACGCTAACTTAAAATTGAGTAGCGTTTGAGTATTAGGCTAATAGAAAGAAAATCCAAAATATGCCTAATTTTCAATAAATAAAGTCTGTAACAGCTGAAGCCAGATTTCAGTCATAGGCAACACAAAATTTAGCTAATACAGCTACTGCTAAACTTGGGACAATATCTAAACTTTTGTATGAACGCAGCTAAAACTTTACTCATGTTTAGCAAAATTTTGTGTAGTTGATAATTTTAAGTTTAAATTTTACACTTAAATGTTTATTAACACCGTTTTTATGCTTGTTGGTACAAAACAAGATTTTAATAATTACATTATGATATCTAAATTTTTAGTTATCATTTTTCTTTTATTTTATGTTCTTTGTTATTAATTATGACCAAGAATTAGTAGAATGATCACAAAGTTGCTCAAATTAATATTTATCAAATAATAATTGGTCAAATTAACATAATCGACGTGATTATAAAAAAAGCCGTCCAGACCGCAAATGATTTTAGAAAGCACACTAAACATACTGCTTATTCTTATTATACCGTCAAAATTTCAGCAAAATTTAAAGAAGGACTCAATTTTTATTCAACATGTAAATCAATACAATCAATAATGTAATGCCAAAAGATGTTACCATAAAAAAAACCGAACATACAAAACAAAGCGTCTGAACAGGGGCCCAATTCTCCTAAAATAAATTGTTGCCAAACGCAATCGAACCACAATCGTCAGTCAGTTTTTGTTTTCGAAAACTTTCAAAATGATTGATTTTGTTTTTTGTGTCAAACAATTCGACAGCTTTTGAAATTGAGAACTGTCTGAATGAACGGTTCGGCCTTGGTTCGGTTGTGATTTATCAAGATTTATTTTAGGAGAACTAGGCCCCAGTTTTTCAGTTAAAGAAGCAACTGTAGAATTTAAGTGAATATTGACACCATCGAGAGCAACGAAAATAACTTACCTACTAACGATTTATGTGCTCTTGGTACAATATCTGAATGCGACGTATTTCTTTCTGTATTTTAGATATAACTTATTACTAAAAACCAAAAATTCAGAAATGCGTCGCATTCGAATGTGAATGGGTTCATCATTCAGCTTAATGCTGTTTTAGGACTAACTTTCCCAACATGCAACTCCAACAGCTCTGATTTTCAGTGACTACATTGATTGACATCATAACGTGTAGATACTTATCCAACACAAGACGAAGCTAATTCTGCATCTGAGTACAAAAGCTTATTATTTAGTTTTGTCTTAATTATCTAGGTAGAAAACGGAAGCCTATCTAGTTCTTGGACTGATGCCGAGTAGAATGATGTCGTCTGAATTCTGGCTAGGACAACAGTCAGGTAAATAAGTCTGCCAGTAAGTGAGCCCACACAATAGCATGAGGCTAATTTATTAGACAGCGCTTAAGGACAGTCAGGCTAGGAGACCAGCGGAGATGAAAGAGGTAGCGATTTGCTTGGATGCTTGAAGCAAGAGTGAAATAATTCCAGGATTATGTCATCGAAAATTCGAGGTATTACACGGTGGGAAATAATATGGGATTCCTTTTTACATAATATCATGCCTGTATTCCCTAAAAAGTTGGGCAGAGGTGGATAGTACACCCTCATTTCGCCGCTATGTTTAAGTCCCATGTAATAAGAGTACATCAACTCGGCATAAATCTAGACTCCGTGCAGCCACTCAGAAATTCCACACGGAAAAAACCCAATAACACTTTGCCCAACCTGAGGATCGAACCCAGGACCTTACGCTCTGCAGTCGCACTTGCGATCACTAGACCAACGAGGCTGACTTCCTTTTTATTTAAGACATAAAATTTATTAGTGAGATTTAATCCTTATTATTGACCCTATCAATCGATACAATTAGGTACAGCTTTTTCGCAACTTATTGTGTCAGTTATATCAACAAGTTAGGCAAACGACTTAATAAAAATCTACAGAAGAAGTCCTTAATGCTTTTAAAAATTAAATAAAGTTTCGATTGCATGAAATTAGCTATCTTCATTATTTAAGTTACTTTTCCTCTCTGATTCAGAAAGATCTACGACTATCTCCTTTTCTCTGGTTACGAGCATCGTAGAAGGAACGAGATAAAAAACCGAATCGGTCGACAACTGCTTGTCGAAAAGCTTCTAATTCGGCGGCCAGGTGTTTAGTCAGGACTGTCAGGACTCATCTTTGGGTGAACGAGTATAATTATAAATACAAATCATCTCGTATACAAAGATGTTGCAAGACGGCTGGTCGACACTGCCAGTCTGGCAGCATTGCCACGTTGTATGGCAATGCTAATCCTTTGACCAAAGTCGAGGCCAGCCTTCGGGTCACGGGACGTGTCGACCAGCCGCCTTGCAATATATTTTATAAACAATGTAAATATTGTTTACATGCATAAAAGTTTCCATTAAAATGTGCCTAACATAAATAGAAATAATTATTCCAAGTTCCAACTTCATAGCCCGACAGCAGAGGGTAGTTGGTGAAATTTACACCCTCTACCTTGTGGCGCGCTCTCTTAACAAGGTTTCTAACAAACACTGAGTAGAAATTATATGAATTCACCTCCTCTGTTATTAATACTAGTTAAAGGCAGCTCACATCTCATGATGTGATATGAGCCTTAGATGAAGGTGGCTTGATTTAATGCCAGGATATTATGTGGGTAGTTTGTCATTCGTATATTCTACTACGTTGCCCCACATTTTAACAGTGGCATAGTTTTATACCATAGTGTCTGGACTTTAAAAGAGACCTCTGAGTTTGTTTCGGCTTTTATTCTTAGAGCTAGTCAGATAGGAAAAGAGGGGCGAAAGTTTAAAAAAAAAAAACATTAATTTGACTTTTAGAGGTGGCTGTAACTAGGCTTGCCAACCATCCCGCGAGAGGCGGGACGTCCCGTTTCTAGAGCTTTAGAGGATGCGTCCCGTGGAAGACGTGTGCGGGACGCCAATAATTGTCCCGTTTTATCGTACCTACGACCAAACCTTCAACCAGATATCGGAATTTAGTGAACGCACGTTTTGTTTCACTAGTTGTATGCCAAAGTAAAACATTCAATAAAACTATATAATTAAAATAATTTCTAATTGTATTTTTTGCCTCCCTATACTTTGACAGTTGAGTTCCGCTTTTTTTGCCACGTCCCGCATTTTGATTGCTAAAGTCCCGGTAAATTCATACATTAAGGTTGGCAAGCCTAGCTGTAACAGATTTATTTACAGAAATAAATATTATTTTATCATTTTCTTTTATCATTCTTTGTATAGAAAACAGAAATTTAAAGATGGCACATAGTAGAAAACTAATACAAGGTTAGTCGGACAGAGGGTGTTAAAGTATCCATATAACGAATAACTTTTGTTCTACCACTTTCCCTAAAAGTAAGGAGTTTATGAGAAATCTATACTCTCTCTATACTAATATTATAAAGAGGTAGAATTTGTTTGTTTGTTTGTATGTAGGAGGTAATCTCCGAAACTACTCATCCGATTTTAAAAATTCTTTCACCAATTGAAAGCTACGTTATTCCTGAGTGCTATAGGCTGTATTTTAGTATCCACAAATTAGGGATCCGTAAATTAATTACAATAATGTAACCCAAGGTATCAAAAATTGGCTTATCTATACTTCTATTATAAAGAGGTAGAATTTGTTTGTTTGTGTGTAGGAGGTAATCTTTAATAATATTTTTTATTTAAATTAATGCGAGCGAAGCCGCGGGTAAAAGCTAGTAGCTTATAGATTTCATAAAAAATACGCTAAAATCTATCTATCATCAGCTGTGTTTACATTTTAGGTCATATTTGGGGTCACAGATTGGAAGCTCAATTAATCTGAATTGGTGTTATCGATAGCGGGTAGCACTGGGCAATGTTGACAAGAGAGGGTAGCCGTCGATATGGATCGGCCCACCCGAGGTTATAAAGGCGGTGGTCATTCGACGCAGCGAGAGCATTCCGTGTTGAACAGCTGAAGAAGTCTGACCTTTTATATCTGATTAGCTTGTCCTTATTTTATGATCTTGTAATAATTGTGTAAAGTAATATACTGTGATCTAGTTAATGTTACTAATATTAACCCAAATACAAGTACTCTCAGTGGTGGAGAGTCTATGTTGGTTTTATTTACTGTGTTTACCTTGCTCGCAATCCTGACATACCGATATTAGCTAAAACTGTAATGATAGAATCACCCCTGAACGATTATATTGTTGTGTCATTTACATCAGAAGTGGAACAAGAAAAAACCAGTCCACATTATGATTGTATACCCACATGTAAATATTTTGCTAAATAAAATCCCCCGTAGACGGACTGACAAAAACTTGATTATTCGATTGATATTACAATGGTGAGAAGTGTGAGAACGAGAAAATGTGATAAATCCGGTGAGTCACAACCATTATGTGTGAAGGAATTTTGATGAAGGAAATACAATATGAGAGGTTATTTATTCGTGTAAAATAAATATTAAATGGTATCTTTGCTTATTCATGTAAAATAAAAGAGATGTTATCTGTATTTATTCGTGTAAAATAAATGAGATGATATCTGTGTTTATTCGTATAAAATAAATATGATGGTATCCTGTATTTATTCGTGGAAAATAAATACGGCATCTGTATTTATTCGTGTAGGAAAATACATTGCAAGTCGTATTAGAGTTTGTGGTGAGATGCAACCAGGGTTGATCTTTGGCACCGCCCGGTTTGGCCAGCCGGGGTTGGCCAAAGGCTTCGCCTGGGGAAAGCTGAAACTTTAACATGACGAAGCAATTGTTATAGAGCTGGAACCAAGGCGGGATATGCCATGATATGGCTAGATCCAAGGCGGGTGATACCATGTTGATAAAGCAGGATCCCAGGCGGGTGATGCCAAATGAGTTGGCTAAATCCAAGGCGGGTGATGCTATTAATTGATAATTGAAAATGCAGTGAAAATGAGATTCTGTTTTGAATTAATGTTTTGAAAAAGTTTTGAAAATATTGATATTTGTTTTTATTGGTTTTGTTATAATTCTTGTTGTAGAATGGTACAAAATAGTTTATTGAAATTAAAAAGTAGTTTGTTATTATTACTTATGGTTTAAAATGTATTTTTTGTAGACGAAAACAGGAAATTGTACTTATTATAGATGATAATTACTATGATGACTTCCGTTAAAGATTAATTTGTCAAAGGGGAATGCCAAGATTTCCTTTACGACTCGGCCAGAAAGAACAAGAATGAAACATATCTTATTAAAAAGGGCAAATATTGTAGAATGTATTACAATAACAACATTTCCGCTGGAAGTACACCAAGAAAAGTTATAGGTCGATAAAGTTGACCTTAATAGTAGATTTTTAGCTTAGGGAAGAAAAGTAATTCGAAAATCGAACTAACACTTTCTTTATACTCCGTCTACATTTTCATGACAATTTTTTTTAATCCTTGTCATATTGATAGACCTTCAATATTTTTGTAAAAATCTTAATATTATTGTTTGATTAAAGCATTTAATTATGTAAATAACAAAATTAAACCATTTTTGGTCAAAATAATACCTAAATAACCAAACCAAAACCAAGTCAAAATAAATATTACATTATTTTGAATTTGGCGTTTATTGACGTTGCCATGGCAACGATGATAAACCATGCATGTCTTAATACAAAATTATATAAAAATCATACTTTTACTAAACAAAGTATTTTATTTACCAAAATCTTGCCCAACCGGAATTCATAATATTGTATTCACGATAAGGAATAGTTACATTTAATATGGTTTCTTACTTCCATACAGATACTTACTTTGTCGCATAATTAATCGTAAGAAACAAGTGGAAGTTATTTTAATTGTGACAAAGGTGTTGTCGCCATTAAAATAAAATCATAACAATATTCGATTTTAAACGTAATCGATTATCAAGTACCTATGCATATCATCGAATGGAATATAAAATAAAAAAAGAAATATAGGCACTTATTTCGCTACATAAATAGTTGATAGTAATAATAGCATGTTTGTAAATTATTTCATAATATTACAAAATATTAATTTTAAATTAATATACCTAAATCAAAGAGATTAATTAAATATGTTAACTAACACTTGAACGTGTTTGGTGTTATTTATTTTGTTTCGTATAAGAAAAGTAGCCCGTTTAAGATAAATCACAACAATAGTGACAAACGTGTTGTATTATAGTGGTTACTAGGATTATTCGTAACAGCTTAATACTAATAAAGCTTAGTACTATAATTTATAGCTAATAATGGAAGAGCACAATTCACTTAACACATTATTCAAAAAAGAAAACGTGAATAAAAAATAAATACTTGTGTAAATAAAATAAACAAATAACATGATATTACTGTGATATAATTATTTACAATTACATTATTGTTTCATAGTTGTAATCGATTTATAAATGTAATTTTAGTATCGATGTAATTTTATTTTTAATCTGTGCAACATTTCTGTTTGTAGTTGTAGATAAAAAGCGTTGAAACTTACTAACCAAAACATTGAAATACTATTTAAAATGACTATCCGACGGTGTACTTCTCCAGACTTTATTTATATTACATAAATCTTACAAAAAATAAACGCGAATTATCAAAATTACGGCATGTCAGTTCATACTACTTTGTAATGGCCGGATCTTGGCATTCCCCTTTATTTTTAAATAAGAAATAATTTGATTTATTTTCGTTAAAGAAGTGTATAATATGTATTGTTGTAAAAAGGTTGTATTATTAGCGCAACATAGAAATGTTATGTTTACAAAATCATGTCAGTTTTGTAATATGAGTTTGTGAATAATTGAGATACCTATTTGATCATGAAAAATGATACTTAAGTATTATGATTTTGGGAATAATTGAGATAATATTTTAAGTTTTTATAATTATGTACTATGATACTGTGAATAATGATTATAAGATATTTAACCATGAAACATTTAGGATGTTTGTTTTCTGATTTTGTGAAGAATTGAGATATTTAAGAATGTAGGATTTTGTGAATAATAATGAGATAATGAATCGTGAATTATTTTAATCGTTGTTATGTACTATGAGTTTGTGAATAATGAGATATTTAATCTTGAAATATTTTAAGTGTTTAACGTACTATGAGTTTGAAGTGTTTATATGCTGGTACAATGAATTGTGAATAATTGAGATATTTAATCATGGAATATTTTAAGTGTTAAATGTAGGTACTATGAGTTTGTAAATTATTGAGATATTATGTTATGATTTTGTGAATAATTAAGAGATTTTTACGAATGAAATATTTTAAGTGTTTACGTATTATGAATTTGTGAAAAACCATAATGAGATATTTAGCCCCGAAAAATATTGTAAATGTATTTAAATGATTTTATGAATTTGTGTATGATGAGATTGTGTGTTTATGTACCTATTATGATTTATTGAATAACTATAATTTGATGTTTAACCAAAGTAGGACTATCTATTAGGCATCTGAGATAGTACATATTTTATTGTGAAAATGTTGAAATCTAATGTGTGTATGTTTGTAAGATGTTTGATACGAGAAGTTATGAACGAATATAGAACTAGGTTGATACTGAATGAATATCAACTAGTTTAAGCCACGGGTGATGAGCTTGTTGGCCGTCGATGGGATAACAAGCTCTAATCGATACAAACATTCTTTGGATGCTCATCATGTTACTTTGGTCAAAGACATGAGTAACATGACGAGGTCAAAGATGAGTGATCAGGTGTGGCCGAGATGTGTACTGTATTATTTGTTTCTGTTTAAGGTCCGAAGGTGTCACTGAAGTTAGGCCTTGATGTACAATCTTGACGATGGGGGTTGATGGCGCGTCAACCACCAACCACCAACACACGAGGACGTGTGTTTTGCAGGAGGGCCGTGTTATCGATAGCGGGTAGCACTGGGCAATGTTGACAAGAGAGGGTAGCCGTCGATATGGATCGGCCCACCCGAGGTTATAAAGGCGGTGGTCATTCGACGCAGCGAGAGCATTCCGTGTTGAACAGTTGAAGAAGTCTGACCTTTTATATCTGATTAGCTTGTCCTTATTTTATGATCTTGTAATAATTGTGTAAAGTAATATACTGTGATCTAGTTAATGTTACTAATATTAACCCAAATACAAGTACTCTCAGTGGTGGAGAGTCTATGTTGGTTTTATTTACTGTGTTTACCTTGCTCGCAATCCTGACATACCGATATTAGCTAAAACTGTAATGATAGAATCACCCCTGAACGATTATATTGTTGTGTCATTTACATTCGTAACAAAAGGAGAATTTTGCAAAAACCTAAAATACTAATTATTTTGCATGGTAATAAAAATTATCTAATTTTGAAATTTTAAGGCTTGCTTTAAAACAATCATTAGTGATACATAAAGAGGCTCGCAGATTAGTACCCCGTTTTCGACTAACCATGTAGTGTGAAAATCTCTAAATCACTTTTAATGACTCCTTGGGGTTCAGCCGAAATGGTATTTTCTTAGCAAGATAGCCAAATGGCGATTAAAAAAACGTGTAGATGTACGTACACCACCTTCAAACTGCTTATGTAAAACTGTACCTACCTACTGCCATAATCGACTGTTGGAAAGAATTTTGACGTTCAAACGGCATTCATCATCATAATCAGCCAATAATTGTCCTACAGCTGACCACCAGGATAGGATCAGCGGATGGGCCTCTACTTAGAATGAGAAGGGTTAAGGCGGCTTTATTGCAGGTTGTCGATCGTCTAGTCAAAAAGGTGATCTAATAAAAAAACTGCTTTTTTACTAACAAATTATGATGTAGATTTAGAATCAGAATAATTATGATACAGAAAGATCAGTATTGCTGGGGAATTTGTTGCGCCGTTTCTTCTTCACCGCATAAAGATTAGGAAGCGGTGAAGGGCGGACATTTTTGGGGGTTGTGTTTTTTAACATTTACGTTCAAAAAGAACTAAGTAATTCTAGTCTATTTTATATAAATGAGTTTTGAAGTTAAGCAAGGGATTCTGGGATACATTTTACTTTGCTAGTCTTTGCTAGAATTTTATTTTAACAAACCGTAAATTATTTAAAAAGGTCCAAAAACTAAGAAATATTCTTTCTAAAATGATATAAAAAGTAAACATTACAAATAAACGATAACACAAGCACATCAATAAAATAACAAGCGAAAATATTTTCTAAGGATTCCCATTAATTAGAGAGGATTCCGAAAATAGGAGAGCACTCGAATCCCTCAATGACTCCCCCTTTCGCTCATCATTATATCACCCCTTTTTAGAGGGTAGGTATTTAGAATCAATAAATAAGAGGCTTATCGAACGAGTTGTAATCAAGGGGTGCATTAAAATATCTACTTGTATGCCAAAGTGGGCAAGACGTGAGTGTTCAGTGTCCGGCACAGAAATCTTAATAGGTATTTAGGTATCTGTGGTATCCGGCTATTGGTTAGAATGCTGTTTTCAATTGACTTCAAAAAAAAGAAGTTTCTTAATATGAAGCGTATTTGTAAAAAAAAAATATACAGCGTGTCCCAGAAAGTAGTATCAAGCGGAAGTCCAGAGGTAGAACATCCTTTGAGGTACCCAAATCGACCCCATGTATGTTCCGCGATTTTTTGTAGTTTTCGAGTTATGAATGTTTTTCATGTTTTTTAATCAAACTCTGACTATAAGGACATTTTTGATCATAGTGACGTGAATAGTTGAGATACATGAGTAATTTTTTTTTCTAAATTAGCTGATTAGTGATCCTATCGAATGCATAAATATTTGTGACCATAGATGTAACGGATGCGTTACAAAAAAATATTGAATTGTCATAAAGTTAAAATCCTGCATGTTTCCTAAATCTTTGTGGGTGATTTAAAAATAAATCTCCCTAAACTTTTTTTGTCAGATGTATCTTAAAAACTTATCCATTTCATCAGCTATTTACCCTGTAAGTTTCATCGAGCTATCTCTACGACATCACAATAAAAATTTCATTCAAATCATACAATATCGAAAATTCCAGTTGTAAAAGGGTGAATGAAAAATTTATTAAAACTAACTAATAACGTCTTTTTTAGTAACCCTCGACGCAAAAAGAGGGGTGTTATAAGTTTAACGTGCGTGTCTGTGTGTCTGTCTGTGGCATCGTAGCTCCTAAACGGATTTTGTATTAGTTTTTTCTTTTGTTTGAAAGGTGACTTTATCGAGAGTGTTCTTACCTATGATTCAAGAAAATCTGTTCAGCCGTTTGAAGATGATCAGCTCTTTTCTGGTTGTCGAAGGGATATGAGCAACTTCTACTGATCTGATCGTTTCGAAATTTACTATCCTGTGACTTCAATGATATTGATGACATGAGACAAGAAGGAAGTCATTACAACTTATCATAAACTTAAAGAATCAATAGGCACACAATACCTCTACTGTAAGTTGGGTATCATGTTGTTTCAGATGATACTTGAGTATCAGGTCAAGGTTTACCATGTTATTGTAATATCATTGAAGTCACAGGATAGTAAATTTCGAATCGATCAGAAGAGTAGAAGTTGCTCATATCCCTTCAACAACCAGAAAAGAGCTGATCATCTTCAAACGGCTGAACAGATTTTCTTGAATCATAGCTAAGAACACTCTCGATAAAGTCACCTTTCAAACAAAAGAAAAAACTAAATCAAAATCCGTTTAGGAGCTACGATGCCACAGACAGACACACAGACACGCACGTTAAACTTATAACACCCCTCTTTTTGCGTCGAGGGTTACTAAAAAAGACGTTATTAGTTAGTTTTAATCAGTTTTTCATTCACCCTTTTACAAGTGGAATTTTCGACATTGTATGCTTTGAATGAAATTTTTATTGTGATGTCGTAGAGATAGCTCGATGAAACTTACAGAGTAAATAGCTGATGAAATGGATAAGTTTTTAAGATACATCTGACAAAAAAAGTTTTGGGGAGATTTATTTTTAAATCACCCACAAAGATTTAGGAAACATGCAGGATTTTAACTTTATGACAATTCAATATTTTTTTGTAACCCATCCGGTACATCTATGGTTACAAATGTTTATGCATTCGATAGGATCACTAATCAGCTAATTTAGAAAAAAAAATACTCATGTATCTCAACTATTTACGTCACTATGATCAAAAATATCGTTATAGTCAGAGTTTGATTAAAAAACATGAAAAACATTCATAACTCGGAAACTACAAAAAATCGCGGAACATACATGGGGGTGATTTGGGTACCTAAAAGAATGTTCTACCTCTGGACTTCCGCTTGACACTACTTTCTGGGACACGCTGTATAAACCTATTTTATTTTTTTTAAATTTATAAGCTTTGTCCCACACTAAGATTTCTCTTATATCGTGGGCGCGTTTACAGACATAAATCTCACATACACAAACGCCCAGACCCGAAACAACTATCTGTAGGCCATACAAATTTTTGTTCCGTGTGGGCATCGAACCGACGACCCGTAGCGCAGAAGCCAATCGCTCAACCACAGCACCAAACGTGTCGTCAAATCATGTTAATTTAAAAGATGATGTAGTGACAAAAATTTAAATAAGAAATTGCTTAAAGGTGGTGTGGTCATTTTGAGAGAATGAGTCAACGGCGATTAACGAAAAGAATCTGTAAGGCAGATGTCAGTGAAAACGTAGAGGACGCCCTAAAAGGACATACATCGATGTTATTGGTGATGTTCTTCCAAAAGGACAGGTGCGTAGTACTCTCAACCGGCGTGCTTGTAGGGCAAGATAAATGAGTAGGTACGTAAGGATCGTGTAATATGGCGTTCTATAATTTCTGCCTATCCCCATGGGAAAAGGCGTGAATTTATGTATGTATCATCATCTGCCTAGCCTTTTCCCAACTATGTTGGGGTCGGCTTCCAGTCGAACCGGATGCAGCTGAATATCAGTATTTTACATGGAGCGACTGCCCGTCAGACCTCCACAACCCAGTAACTGGGTAATACGATACTCTTGGTAAGACTGGTTGTCAGACTTTCTGGCTTCTGAGCAACAGTAACGACTGTCAAAGATCTACAAATGACAGTCGGGACCAACGGCTTTACGTGCTTTCCGAGGCACGGAGGAAACTCGCTATGGTAAATGGTCACCCATCCACAGACCAACCTCGGCAAGCGTGGCTTAACCCGGAAGATCGGTCTATGCGGCTGTAGTTATTTTAGCCACGAGCTCCTCGAATTTATGTATGTAGGTATATATTCTTAAATTGGTTACTTTCCCTGAACAGTAACTTTTCCGCATTACATTCTATCAATAAAGGAGACTTATAAAACATTTTGTATTTACCTGTAAAACTCAAACATAACTTGAAAATTCGAATACAGCTTTACTAAAATATTTATCTACCGTACATTGGGAGCAATTATAAACTTTGCACCCCACTTGGAAGTTCATGCGTTATAAAGTGGCGTATTTAAGCTTAGATTAATTAGGCGAAATTTACCCCTTCGACTAAAAACGATGACGTTGAAATAGAGAATATGGAAGAGACACAAAGATTATGTAAGTAGTGTTTTTTTTTAAATACTCTCCTGAGCAATAAATTCGGGTCACTATCATGGTTTATGTAAATAAAAGTATTCTATAGATTATTTAATACTAAAATAAAATAAAATAATAATGAAATTAAATAACATGATTTTTGTTTGGCACTTTCAGATGAAGCCCAAAAACATATATGTACGTAAACGTAGGTTTAATAATCTCCTTTCTTGGTTAGTGTATAAAAACTTTTTATTTGAACGAGCTAGCATTCCTAGTTTTCGAGATAATAAGGTATATGTTGATGTCCCGGATTCATTGCTCCTGTGTGTAGTTGCTCAAGCAAAAATAAGTGGGAAGTAGCAGGAACACTAACCCAAAAAAATGGTTTACCACTTACCACCCTAAGATTAAAATTCGTTTGCGCGTCACAAAACAATAAGGTCGATTTTCACTTGCAAATATTATCTGACAACAACCTTAGCGATATTTTCATTTGACAGGAACTGTTGTCAAAACTGGTAAATCACTTATTTGGCCCACCCTATTTGATAGTCACTGACATCATCTAAAACCGTAAAATGGCTGTTGGCCATGTTTTGTTTTTTTTTTTAATATTTGATTTTCTTGTATCATAACGTTTAGTAGAGAAACTCCAGGACTCACCTTATGGTGAAAAGGGTACATATAAAATAGTTTATAAAATAGAATTATCAACCCAATTCCACGTTCAGGCTATTTCTGTTTTTTTTAATCCAACTAGCTGTACCCAGCATGCGTTGCAATGCTCTTTTTTCTACCTACTACCTACCTACTACCTACCTACTACCTACCTACTACCTACCTACTACCTACCTACTACCTACCTACTACCTACCTACTACCTACCTACTACCTACCTACTACCTACCTACTACCTACCTACTACCTACCTACTACCTACCTACTACCTACCTACTACCTACCTACTACCTACCTACTACCTACCTACCTACTACCTACCTACTACCTACCTACTACCTACCTACTACCTACCTACTACCTACCTACTACCTACCTACTACCTACCTACTACCTACCTACTACCTACCTACTACCTACCTACTACCTACCTACTACCTACCTACTACCTACCTACTACCTACCTACTACCTACCTACTACCTACCTACTACCTACCTACTACCTACCTACTACCTACCTACTACCTACCTACTACCTACCTACTACCTACCTACTACCTACCTACTACCTACCTACTACCTACCTACTACCTACCTACTACCTACCTACTACCTACCTACTACCTACCTACTACCTACCTACTACCTACCTACTACCTACCTACTACCTACCTACTACCTACCTACTACCTACCTACTACCTACCTACTACCTACCTACTACCTACCTACTACCTACCTACTACCTACCTACTACCTACCTACTACCTACCTACTACCTACCTACTACCTACCTACTACCTACCTACTAGCTACCTACTACCTACCTACTACCTACCTACTACCTACCTACTACCTACCTACTACCTACCTACTACCTACCTACTACCTACCTACTACCTACCTACTACCTACCTACTACCTACCTACTACCTACCTACTACCTACCTACTACCTACCTACTACCTACCTACTACCTACCTACTACCTACCTACTACCTACCTACTACCTACCTACTACCTACCTACTACCTACCTACTACCTACCTACTACCTACCTACTACCTACCTACTACCTACCTACTACCTACCTACTACCTACCTACTACCTACCTACTACCTACCTACTACCTACCTACTACCTACCTACTACCTACCTACTACCTACCTACTACCTACCTACTACCTACCTACTACCTACCTACTACCTACCTACTACCTACCTACTACCTACCTACTACCTACCTACTACCTACCTACTACCTACCTACTACCTACCTACTACCTACCTACTACCTACCTACTACCTACCTACTACCTACCTACTACCTACCTACTACCTACCTACTACCTACCTACTACCTACCTACTACCTACCTACTACCTACCTACTACCTACCTACTACCTACCTACTACCTACCTACTACCTACCTACTACCTACCTACTACCTACCTACTACCTACCTACTACCTACCCGATATTTTTTTTTTTTTTAAATATCAAAATTTTCTTTCATAAGAACCTTCTCCTGACAATTACGAACAAAACAAAAAAAAAATAGCGAAATCGGTCCAGCCGTTCACGCGTGATGCGATGACCAAGGGAAATAGCGATTCATTTTTATATATATAGATTACAGCCCAGTCTGGCACTGAAAACTCAAAATCTCGCACTCTAAACCACGTTTTCGACCAGTCGACCCAAAAGTACTGTACGTTGTATAATAAATATATTAATAATACTTTCTTTTTTATTGTCCTTTCTAGTAAGCCATTAGGGTTGTCACAGCACCGAAGTGCGAATGTTCCCGTAAGATAAGGCTCACACGCGACTGCTTTTTGTCTCATAATGCCTGTCTTAACGTGTGAACCTTTGTATTAAATCGTTAGCTTGTGTGGGATTAGCTCGCTCGCGTATGGATCTATGTTTAAATAATGAGAATTCGTTGGTGTTTAAGTTTGATGTACCTAAAGTTTAGTAGTTCATGTGCTTTATGAAATAAGTATACCTATACTATTTTACGTACGATGTGTGAATAAACTGAGAACAGGAGGTCAATTATTCGACTAACAAAATTGTTGCCAAACGCAAACGAACCACAAACGTTAGTCAGTTTTTTGGATTCCGTAGTCAACAAGGAACGCTTACAGTTTCGCCATGCCCGTCCGTCTGTCCGTCTGTCTGTCCGTCCATCCGCAACTTAGCTCGGATACTCTTAGTACTAGAAAGCTACAATTTGGCATGGATATACTTATTAATCACTCCGACAAAGTGGTAAATAAAAGCAAGAAAAAGATTTTTTTAGGCTTCCTTCCTTGCACTTAAAGTGGGGGGTTTCGAGACTACTGTCTCGAAACGGAATAAGACGAAATATAAACGATTACATTTCGTCTTATTCCGAATTTTCGCGAAACCACGTGCGTTTTTCCAAAGTACGAATTACGCGATCTTGCGCCTAAAACTACATTATAGCGAAACAACACCGTTCGCAACTTACATGAAAAATAATACAGGATACAGCCGTGTAATTCCTTCAAACTGCGTGATCTACTGGTGAAACATTAACCCTAAATGGTGTTTTTGGAAAAGGAAACAAAAAAAAACTTGTAATAAACTTGTTGTTCTATTTCTAAGTCATTTAAACCCCGAGTTAACTGACTACAAAGAGAGAAATCGCGCCAGGCGTGCCTGCCAGCTGTGTCACCATGCATTCAATGATATAAGTTCATCGAAATTTTCTATCAATATTTCTTTTTCTTTTGCATTTTTTTTCTTATTTGTTTCGTAACTTATTTGGTGCTTTAGTTACGATCGCTACCTACCCCTACTGGAAGAAAAAAAAGATTATTAATTTTTACTTGTAATCAAGCCAAGTCCCGTGCGGTGTCAATCTATATTACTTACATTAGTAGTAACTCATGTGTTTTTAAGGAATTACACGAATTCGCTTACACTCTACATATACAACGTTATTTTTACTTTATGCGAAAACCGAGACACCCCAACAAGATTTTCATCAGAACTACCTGAATATGTGTTTTTTTTTAGTAAATCTCCAAGTTACACCTTAGTTTATGTCGCGTTAAGTTCGCTAAAAAAGTGTGAAATGCCTGAGATGTGCTATGCAGGAGTTGTCTAATACACGGAAACTGACCGAGCTGACCATTTCAAGCCTCAAGGTGTCTATTCCCGTCAATTGTTATGGGTAGAAACCTACTGAAACAAAATTGAAATTTATGAAAAAAAAAAAACAAAAAAAAAGTGGTGAAAAAAATATGTCAATCGATTCTCCTAGTGATTCTGAACAAACTAATTTCAGGTTTCGCATATACTAAAACTAACCTTGTATAGATAGAAAAGCAAACAAACAGATCAACATGAACCGCAATTAGTATCTATAGGTACTAGACATTCTACAATTAATTCGTATCCCGACACCTGCAATTATCCACTACACACATACACAACTCGCAAATCTGTCCACAATACAACAGTATACTAGTACATTGAAACTAATTACAACAAGACTAACCGCAACAATGCGACGAACATAATGACGTGTTAATACTGTAAGTATGTACATACGTCACTGTTGCGTCATCAGTCTAGTTTGAGAGCCATCAATCAGTATTAACTGTCCGTTACGTCTTATGCAGTAGTGATGACAGATTTAGAACAGTGTAACATTTTGTGGTATGAATCGTAATGTTTTTCTTTATTGTGGTTTTAGGAAAATAACAAGGATCTCGTTTGTTTAAAAATCGTTCAGGATGTTGTTCGGTCTGCCGTGGCGGTGCAGCGCGTCTGGGATGTTTGCTGAAGCACGCACTGATGGCTTCCAGGTCATCATGCGCAAAAAAGCAGCTTCACTACTGGCCCGTATTCGGGGGAGTAACAACGGCATTCTGAACGCAATAGCTGTACGTTTTGACTGTCCCTTTCAGGATCAGTGGGTCAAGTCTTGTGTAGGTATGGCGAGTCATGGCAAATCCTAATCCTATATAATATTATAAATGCGAAAGTAAGTTTGTTTGTTTCTTAACTTTTCACCCCTAAACCACTGAACCGATCATCCTGAAATTTTGCATATACATTGTCAGGTGTATAGAAAGGGACATAGGGTACTTTTCATCCCGAAAAAAAAAATTGTACCCGAGGAAAACAACAATTATGATAATAGATGGCGCCACGTGTCTTCGAATTATGATTGTATTATTACTAAAGAAGCTTTAGTAGTATGTTATGAGTGTTTTTTTTATTATAAATTAACGCGAGCGAAGCCGCGGGCAAATGCTAGTACCTATTACTTATTTATTTTATTTATTTATGAATTATAATTATGTCTTACAGCTGGACCAAACAGGCCAGTATCCAGACCGGCATAATATCAAGCACACGTCTTCATAATCCTATAAACTTGCAAACTTGTTGTGGGTTTGACTACCCCACTAATGTAAATGTTTTTAAACTTTCGCGATTTGTACACATTATAAAAATATAGAATCGAAAAGAATTTCAATCGGGAAGATGGATACAAACTATCAACATCATGGAATCCGGTCATCAGCAAGTGTTATCGTCAACGGGACGGTTTAGGCGAGTGTAAAGACGTCGTTAGTGTGGTGTGTCGAAGTGCCAACGATAACTTCATATAAAATCAAGATCGAGTGAGGGTAGATGAAAATGCCCTTGCTTCATGAAGATGACAACTGCTCCGCCACTTCAGTCTACCCGTGACCACGGCCGGTGAAATTCGGCCGAAACGTCGGGATAAAAGGTATTTTGTGCCTCTTAAAGTTTGTTACGCGAGAAGACCCGATTCTATATTTTTATAAAGTTTGCAAGTGCAAGATCACAAGTAATTTTATTAATTTTAAGCTCTCCTATTGCAAAGCCAAATGGTAATTAGCACTCGTGAATCATCAAAAACTAAAAACACAACCAGACGGACAAATAATAGTACAAACCTCAAAAGTTGAAACTCCATTATAAGGGTTAACGTGAGTAGAAGAATTTCCCCTGTCTCTATTTGATAGGGGTCGGGCTATTAGCAGATTGGATCCCGGAGTACATCAATCAATGTTCAGTATTGACCGAGACTTGGTGATTTATTGAGTGAATGCATTGTTTTTTGAACGAGTCTGTAATGACAGGCGGGTGTCGTATGGTTTGGAAGAGCTGAGGATTACCCTAGGAGGATGGGTGACATTCTGTCTGTATCTCCTTACCAGAGTGGCGACGGCCTGTAAAGAGACGGTGAATCGACGACGACTACAAGAAAAAAAAAATCGCCCGTCGCCTAATCAATGTCCATCTTCACACAATTATAGAATTTTGTTTTAGTGAAATCGCCGTCGCGTTATCGTCCCATTCGCCTTTCCAGTGCGACCGCGGCCTTAAAATCAAGTAATTTTGGTATGTCGACACTCGTGCATTTTCATGTTCATCTTGCGCTTTCAACTTTCAATTCCTCTTGCGTCAAGCGCATGCAATATTGATTGCCATAAGACTCGAACTAGTATTAGGGCATGCGCTATTGCATGCGCTATTGCATGCGCTATGGCGCTTCAGGCATGCGTCAGACGAAAGTGCAAGATGAACATGAAAGCGCACTGGCACATACCATTTCGGTAATGGTTCCTTCTAGGACCGTTTGTAGCATAGCAGTGTATAACTGACGTGTGAGGTCTTTCGGCGTACTTAGCCTGTGAATAATAATTAAACACTAATATTACCCTAGGTGTCGTATGAAACGACTGCAACATGAATTCAATTTAAAAAAATGCATACAATACCAACCCTAACTAATATTATAAATGTGAAAGTAAGTTTATTGGTTTGTTACCTTTTCACGCCTAAACCACTAAACCGATCATACTGAAATTTTGCATATACGTTGTCAGGTGTACAGAAACGAACATAGGGTACCGTTATTTCCGAAAAAAAGTACTTTTCCCGAAGAAAACAACAATAAAGTTCTTATGCTAATAATAGATGGCGCCACGTGTACGGAATACGCGATAAACAACATACACGCGGGCGAAGCCACTAGCGACCTCTAGTATTATAAAAATGCGAAAGTAACTCTGTCTGTAACGCTTTCTCACTTCTAAAGCGATGAACCGATTTTGTTGAAATTTTGTACTGAGACAGTCTGAAACCAGAAGAAGGACATAGGCTAGTTTTATCCGGAAAACGGATAACCGATCGGATGCGATAAACGACATCCATGCGGGCAAAGCCGCAAGCGACCTCTAGTACCAACATAATAATTAAATCCATTAAGGCTGGTTTACACGAGGATAGTTTCTCGAAGCGAGTTTCATGTTGTCTCTGTTTTCACCGCCGAGAAAGACAAAGCAAGAACGAGTCTCGCTTCTAGAAAATATACTCGCGTAAATGAGCCATTAGTTGCCAGCGAAATTTTTGTCATTTGTTTTTTTTTATTGTATTGTTGAGACCGAAAGTAGTCTAATTTACCCGGGACATAATTTTGTACCCGGGTGCTAGGCACCAATGATAACCTAATTGGTTGAACGTTTGCTTTCAGGCAATGCAGGAGCGTCTGAGCTGGCTCTCGGCCCACACCAGTGACTTTTCTAATTCAGGAGCGGAGCAGAATATGATTATCACTTGGTTGGTTAAGTCAAGGAAAACATCGCGAGGAAAATTGCACACCTGAGAGGGTTCCAGAAAGTTCTCGATGGTATGGTTGGGCCACCAACCCACACCAGGCCAGCGTAATAGACTATGGGCATATACATAAAGGCAGCAGGTAACCAGCGCCGACCTACAAGCGCTTATAAGTTAAAACAAGTGTCAAGTGCAACTAAAACTAAAAACACATCAGTAGTAGAGACAACTGTCAAATCGTGTTGTCATTCATTCTTAGTTTGGGCCCCGAAATAATCGTATGTCCGTAGGTGATAGGGAGTAAGAAACGCTCGTAACTAAGGCCGAAACCACAGGCTCCGTGCTTAGGGAGTAGACTCCCTGGTCCGTGCAAGTAACCGCTACATAAAGAAAGCGGGTTGAAGCATGGGCTGACGTTTTTTAACAAAAATACGCCTTATTCCCTTGTAAATACAGCAACAAATGACGGTCTACTAGCGCTGATCGGAGCAGGTCGGAACTTGTCGGCGCAGTTCGGAGCTTGTCGGCGCTGGTTCGCCACACAGTATAGAGACTACCTGCGCCGACTAACTGCGTGGACCAGCATCGACAAGCGCTGACAGATCCGCGCCGGCAACCCGCTTTCTACGTGTATACGCACTAAGACCTTGACCTTTCTCATTCTGAGAAGAGGCTTGTGCCCAGCAGTAGGACAATAATGACCTGATTGGGATCCTTTCTTTTCGCATAATGTTCTTTGTCCTAATATACTTCGGCATAACGATTTTGGCACAATTTGTTTTGGCATAATAATACTTCGGCATAATTTTTTTAGGCATACATTTTATTTTGGCATAATCATCTTAAAAACTAATTTGTTTTGGCATAAATTTTATTCGCATAACGATAGTAGGCCTAATGACTATTAGCATAACGTTAGTTATGATAATCAGAAATGTTTTTACCATTGTCTAATAATCTAGTCGCAGGCGCAGCCCGACACGGATAGGTTAGGTTCGAAGGGGATGATGGGGGCTAGAGTGAGCGAGCGAAGCGAGCGAACGAAGCCCCCGTAATCCCCTTCGTGTTAGGTTACTTTAAACCCTGCAGACAGAAATAGGAGCCCCGCCCAGCGGGGCTCCGTCGACTCTGCTTTGGAGCCTCAACCTTACAAACATCCCCTTAAGTTTTTATTGTGTAAATGAAAGTAGGTGACGAATAATCGTCTACCGTATACCTATAAAAATATGTTTTAATATCATTATGCGTAAATAAATTTATGCTTTAGGATATTATGCTTAAAAAAGTTATGCTTTAGAACTTTATGCTTAATCATTATTATGGTTAGAGAAATTATGCTTAAAAAAATTATGCGTAAGCTGTTATGCGTAATTATATTATGCGAAAATATAATTATGCCAAACAAAATTATGCTAAGTTATATTAGGTCTTAACATTTTATGCAAATGGATAGGGAACCACCTGATTATGTTACAGCCATTTAAATCTCCGGGCTGCTGCTTCTAAGGTTTTTTTATAAAAACTCAATAATACTTTGCCCAACCTTCGAGTCATATCCAACAGGCCTAGTGAGTATCACCTAGCAGGCCAAGTCATTTTAGCATGTTCAGTCTGCAAGACCCTATAAATAAACAATTCTCGCAAACCAAACTATCAACAACCCAGCATTATCAATTATCGATCCGAAAACAAACTGCGTGCTATCGCGTGATAGCATCTCACGTTTGAGACGTATTGTCCCAAACTCCATTGTGTGGTAACTTCGGGGATTGTTCTAAGGAGAATTAATAGAAGTTTCCACGTTCAGCCCGCGCCTGGAGCCCTATTGTACCCCTGATTTATCGGCCAAGAACAATGATAAATCAAATCGGAATTGCCCCGGCGTTCTTCGAATTACCTTCGCTTTGGCTTAGGATGTAAGTAGGATTTGCGGGCAGGTTTTGAACTTGGTTTTCTTTGTGAGGTAAGGGTTTAATTAAACAGGACATGGAGCCTGTTTCCTTTGGAACACATATGTTTAACTAGGTGTGACCGTGGCTCTGTCCGCGTGAATATTTTCAGAATTTCCGTGGTGTATTCGGGTCTTTACCAGGTTTTGAGCCCTTCTTTGCTAAATTTTATATCATCTTAATCATAGCAAGACGTAATAAAAAGCACTATCAAATTCAGGTTAGTAATATTATTCCTAAGTACGCATGCATTTACACGTGCGACATTATTAGTTGTCGAAGAAGGGGAAATTTTCTCATTTCTCCTAACTCCCTCTTAGTCGTTCTTTATGGCGCTCATGGGAAACCATGGCGTATTGAATTTTCTACTTTTCCTTGTTATAATACAATAAAATTTATTTTATCCTTCAATTTAGCATTTTTATCACATTCTTCAAAATTTATGACTGGCTCGTCGGTCTAGCGGTCGCAAGCGCAACTGCTGAGCGTGAGGTCCTGGGTTCGATCCCCAGGTAGGGCAAAGTGTTATTGGGTTTTCCGTGTGGAATTTCTTAGTAGCAGCCCGGAGTCTGGATTTGTGCCCGGTCGATGGCAATAGGTTCGCTCACTATTACATGAGACATAAACATAACGGCGAAATGTGGGTGTACTGTACACCTCTGCCAACCCTTCGGGGAATACAGCGTATGTTCAAAATATTAAAATCGCTGGCCCAGTCACCACCAGCCTTTATTTGATATGTAATTTATAGTGTGACTGCTACAATACGCATAATTAAATATAGGCTTTAAAATATTAATTAGAGGTGCAACAGACAGCATTTTGGCCGAAAACCCGGAAACCGGACGTCCGGTTGAAACTAAAATCCGGAGAGCTTTATTCATTTTACATAAACAGCATTTCCTGTGTGGTGAGTTGGAAATAAGGTAATGAATGTTTCTTTATGCACCCATCTCGATTGAAAACTTAAGAGCAATGTGCCCTTTTAGAAGGGAATATATTCGTCTGGGGCAGGTATGCACAAACTTATTAACACGAGGGGCATTTAAAAAATAAAAACCGGCCAAGTTCGAGTCGGACTCGCGAACGAAGGATTCCGTACCATTATCTATAAAAACGGCAAAAATTCACGTTTGCTGTATGGGAGCCCCATATAATTAAGCCTAAGCTAAAGTAAATATTTAATGGGGCTTATGCTTACATAAGCCCTATTAAATATTTACTTTATTCTGTTTTTTTAGTATTTGCTGTTATAGCGGCAACAGAAATACATCATCTGTGAAAATTTCAACTGTCTAACTATCACGGTCCATGAGTTACAGCCTGTTGACAGACGGACGGGCAGCGGAGTCGGAGTCCCGTTTTACCTTTTTTTTTCTGTAAATAAATCTGTTACAGACACTTTTACAAGTCAATGTAATGTTTTTTTTTAAGACTAGATGGCGCCAGCATTTCCTATCTGACTAGCTCTGAGAAGAAAAGCCGAAACAAACTCAGAGGTCAACGTCTCTTTTAAAGTCCAGACATTTTAGTATAAAACTATGCGAGTGTAACAATGTAGGGCAACGTTTGGAATGGCTTTTTGAAGAAAGAGCCATAGCAGGTTTGAGTTGACCTGTCCCAACTGACGGCACGCATGCATCAGTCATCGTGTAGCTCAACCTTTTTTTACTTTGGGTACGGAACCCTAAAAATAGTTAACAGAAAAATAAATAGAAAAGTGGGCATTTAAGAAAAAAACAAATATTTATTCCGAGATAATAAGCTGGCCCCTATTGTTAAAATATTGCAGTATTTTCATAAAAATGCATAAAAGAGTAATTCACTGGCGGGCCGCTCGTATATCGACGAAGGGCCGCATGTGGCCCGTAGGTCGCGGTCTGTGCATCCTTGATCTAGGGTGTCCTCAAACCTACTAAGTATTTCTGGCAATTATATTATAGGTTGTTACCTATTTGACGTTTCTGGTAAATCAGGTCTTCTTCTCTCGTGTTGCTTTAAGTGAGTAGCTCATGCCGTCGTGAAAAGATTAGCTAGTTAGCGAAATTGGTAGCGAAGCTGACTGCCCAGGGTGCGCCGGGCGTACTTAAGCATCATCACATCACCCGTCATCTTAACGCCTCCATCATTCAGATGGGTTTATGTCAGACCTTCAAAATCAAGTCAAAGTATTTATTTCAATTAGACCATTTACATGCACTTTTGAATTATCACAAAACTGATAAAATTATGAACTTATCACAAAAGTAATTACGATCAAATTTAATTTTGTGGACAAACTACTGAGGCCTCTTTACTCTAGAAACCGTTTATGAATAATTAAACTCCACTCTAGCCGTAAATTTTTATAAAAAAGGTAAATAAACTGTCGATGGGTGCCCCTCCACCGTCCACGTTTGGCCCCCAGCCCTCAAAATTCCGGTCACGTCCCATACTTCTTTCTGAACGGAATTGCTTCCAATAATCTCGTAAACCAATTGAATTGAAACCTTTTTGGGTTCGTAACACGCCACATTTTGGCACGAGCCGTGTCGACGCAGTGATTCTCCAAGAAAATCTGAAAATCTTTCTGAGCTTCTACACTTTGTATGGATCGTGGGACGCCGTGTTCCAGGAACGGTGCGGCTAAGGCTTTTACATCAATTTTCGTATTACCAATGGATTAAATCCAAGGGTTATCCCCCTAAGGAAAGTTTCCGATTGGATTGGGAGGTTGTCGTGAATCAACGTTATAAAATTTGTATTCAGGTGGCTACCTTACTTTCTCTGGACGTTAGTTGGGGCGATTTTTAAATTGTCCGCCATGTTTTGTGAGTATCGGTGTATGAAGGATTTATGGGATGTGTTCTGAATTTTCAATGGAGTTTTATTCTTAAGTTTGTTGTGCAAGGTGGTAAGAGTGGTTGTGCATTGGCTTCGGGCTTTGATTTACATTCAAGTCAGGTGGTTCACGGGCTTGAAACCCTCTGTTAATGTTTGGGACCGCAGTTTCGGGTGAACGGAACACTTGGAAATCTGTAACCCTAGATAGATAGACCACAGTGTCCTTTTACTTGAACGAAGAAAGAAAGACAGTAAATTTATTGAGCTAAGGTCATAATAACAGCATAAACAATAGAAAATAAAAACAAAAACATAAAAGAATCAAACACAAATATGTTATGCTGTCGATCATGCCCATGCCGAAAGGGCTCAACTCAGCATACGCTGGGCATCAAATACCCAGCGCTGATTTTCAGATGGTACCTTTGCCATGATACATGGACGAAAAAATTACGAACGTAATGTTAAATATATATTTTATTATTTGTTTAAATGGATAGTGTTTTTAAAATGTGTCGATAAATAATGCATATATATTATTGTGATAAACTATAAAAATATTTATTAAGAAACAGAAGATATAAAAGTGCTTTTAATTTGTGACAGCCAATCAAAATCAAAAACTGGCAATATTAACTGACCAATAGCAGGCGGCGGTGCGCACTTCGAATATCTCTCTCTCCACTCGTGTGGGAGCTGAACACTCACATACCAACGTTCACTGCTATGTTATATTTTTATTGGGCGCAAAGACCAAAAATGTTCTTTAAGTGAAAAATCTACCAAAACGCGTTAACCACACAATATCGTAGGAACCATCATCTGCCTAGCCTTTTCCCAACTATGTTGGGGTCGGCTTCCAGTCGAACCGGATGCAGCTGAATATCAGTATTTTACATGGAGCGACTGCCTATCAGACCTCCACAACCCAGTAACTGGGTAATACGATACTCTTGGTAAGACTGGTTGTCAGACTTTCTGGCTTCTGACCAACAGTAACGACTGCCAAAGATCTACAAATGACAGCCGGGACCAACGGCTTTACGTGCTTTCCGAGGCACGGAGGAAACTCGCTATGGTAAATGGTCACCCATCCACAGACCAACCTCGGCAAGCGTGGCTTAACCCGGAAGATCGGTCTATGCGGCTGTAATTATTTAGCCACGAGCTCCTCACAATATCGTAGGAACCATGACACGAATTTCACTTTGTGGTCGTTTCGTGTTAGCCACAACACATTCTGATGGTTTTTGCTAGTGCCATTACATTTTCGCGTTGTGGATGCTCTTAAAAAACCACAACGCGCTCTGGCCAATGTTATCGCTCAATGAGCGTTTTTGGTCTTTGTGCTTTACATTAATATCACTTGCAGATTTTTGTTGTCAATTAAAAACTCCTAGAAGTGTCTCTCGAATTCATTTTATGACAATTGAAGCGTTAAGTGGATAACGGTGTTAACTAACAAATAGTTCAAATTTTAATGTAGTAATAGGCTCTTTAAAATAGCAACTAAAGCTCAGAGTTTTAATGTGCATACTTCATTCATTCATTTCATTTTCATTCAAAACTTTGAGCTTTAGTTGATAAATTGATTTAAATATTAACCTTTATACTTATAAAATGCCTAATACAACATTTGAACTATTTGTAAGTTAACACCTTTGTTCACTTAACGCTTCAATTGTCATCGATTAGTTTGACAAAGAGACGTGTAATGCCTTCTAGACCATACTAATATCCAGAAAGAGGAAGTCGGTTCAATGGTCACGGCTGATGTCACGGGAGATCCCGAGGTCAAACCTCGTGCTCAACCGTGACGAGGTCATTGAGGTCACGCATTTTGATGATGCTCGTATTATTGTCTAGTCTAAAAAAATGGAAGAATAAAATTAAAACAAAGTACTTATCATGAATTGGAAGAAGTAAATAAGGTTAGTAGAATGGAAAATATTGATTGTGTGTTCTTTTTCTTTAACCCACATTTCCTTACTACTAGGTGTGGGTCTCCTTCGTGATATATCCATCCATCCATGTTTGTAAGTGTCTCTAATATTTTAAACGCTGCTTTTTTCAATTTTCTGGCTTTAATTAAGTTGCTTCTTATAGTGGGCAAATTCATCATTTACTTCTCATTAACCACCACCATGGTGCTTTCAAACAAAAATCAATCTTTAGGTTTGCAAGGTTTTGTAATGCTCTGATTGGGAGATAAAATAACCTAAAATATACGTATCGGTTAGGTTTATGTATTGACACAGTTTATACTCTGTTATATTTTGTAATTACCCATTTTGGAAGAGTTAGTTCACTAATAGAATGATGGACGTTGAAGAAGATTGCCTTCGCCAAATAGGTCTGTGAATCAGTTATTTTGTGGGTGGTTTAGGATCAGCATATCAATAAAGCAAGTCTGACTCTTTCCATACTCCAGTCATTCTCCAATTCATTCAAAGACGATACATTGAAAACAAACTCGGGGCATCAGGTGCCTACGCCTAGCGTTTCTCACGAGCAATTCAATCGTTTATAAATAACTTGGTTAAAAGCCGCGTGTATAAGTTAGTATGTATAACTTCAAGTCCATTCTACTCTAATACCATTACAAATACAAAATTATCGCGGCATTGTAGAAGTATCGCGTGTGTATTGCCTCTAAGTCGATAATAAGTTAGGTTAAGCACTAAACTTCTTTGTGCTTGGTACTTATACTGGACTTTTAGCTTTACAACTATGTGTCATGCGAAGGAGCGGGCTTGATTGAACCATTTATACTATTATCAAAGTGCATTTGTTGAAGGTTATATACTTTATGTTGTGATAAAGAAAATAACTTCTTGACACGCTTTGAATGCTCACAATGTAAGCTGTGGTACAACTTATAATAAATTGCTTATTGGAAACAGATGACCGGAAGATGTATGTAATAATTAAATTTTAACCTACTGCAAAACTGGTATCGTTTTCGGCATATAATAGTCAACGACTGTTGAGACTCAAAAGGATGGCTTCTTCTCTCGTATCAGCACGAGCTACACGAGAATTAGCAAGGCTAGTAGCGAAGCAGTCAGCCCAGGCTGCACAAACACCATGTCAAAGTATTATCATTATATGCTCGACTAGTTTCGGACCCAAACGGAGCCCTTAATCATGAGCTGATCACGCGGCGAGGTCGCGAATCGAACTTTTTCGACTTTTTCATGATTAAGGGCTCCGTTTGGGTCCGAAACTAGTTGGACAATCCCGAAAAATGCACGTGAGTAAACCGTAATTAATCAGAATTTTTTTATACATTTCTTCCAAAGTACGGAACCCTCGGCGCGCGAGTCCGACGCTCACTTGGCCGATTTTTATTATTTTTCTACATTATCATGATCATTTTACATTAGTACTAGACGAGTACCTATATTAACTTAGCACCTTGCGAGACTACAGACTTTACGCATCGTCGCTCACCCTACCGCACTTGTTTTATTATATCTTATGAATTCTTCGACGTCAGCGTCATGGCGTCTGTGACGTTATGGGGGTGTTTTATGGAGGGGTAAGCAGAGGTGTTCTCCTATAACAAGAGTCTGTACTCCCACGTTTGGCTTCTTGTATTAAGTCTAATGTAAATATAGATATTCTATCTCACGAAGTCATGTATATCATTCCAAATTAAACCCTATGTCAAAGACATAAAAGTCACAACACATCGTGAGATACAACGAATTATAATAGGTGATAAGCCTATTTTAATTTTTCGGACACTTGCCTCGAGAATCCATATATTATTATTCTGTACTCTACTGATTGCCTCGTTGGTCTTGTGGTCGCAAGCGCGACTGCTCTGCCGTCGTAATAGAAAACACAGTATCTTAACTTACTGTGTTCTCACTTTTTTTTTATTACCGTAACAACGAGACTGAACTCTACCCGGCAAAATTTACGGTGTATTTTTAGCACTTCTGGTTCCAGAGATACGATTACTAAAAACACAGTAACTTTTACAAACTAAGACCAAATAATAGAACGAAACACAGCATGTAGGTATTACATAACTTGAAAACAGTAAGTAAGAGGTTACTGTGTTAATGGTAATAAACAATAAATACCGTAAAGAATAAACTTTAGATAAGAACACAGTAAAACGCTCTTGCTAGTCTAAAACACAGCATTTTTTCCAAATACTGTGTTATAGATTAGTTCAAGATTTCAAGATTATAATTAAATCACCTGGCAACAATACAGTACCTAAGATACTGTGTTATAAGAGAATTATGCTGGCAATCGATTATTTAAGTTCCTTGACAAAATAACAGTATTTAACGTGTGCGTTACCGCAGCAAAATAATGTCGAAAATAGTCATTTAAACCTTATAGATCGTTAGTTGCCCAGCTTCTGTAATTGTTGCGCACATTTTTAAATTTGTTGCACTTATAGTTTTTTAGTTATTTCACAAAATCATTTTTTGCTGGGGTAACGTTACCGCAGCAAAACATTTTTCTTTTTAATGGGAATATTGAAATAAAGACTAGCTATACAGTTAGTTGTCTAGACGACGTAAATGTTGCACCTTATTTTGTGTTTGTCATGTCTTCGGCTGCGAAGTTATTCAAGATTTTGCTGGAGTAACGTTTGTGGTTTTGCTGGATCTCTGAAACGGATAAGCGGATTCTAATCATCTTTTGTACACAACTTTTTAGGAATTAGTTTTAATTAGTTGTGCAATAAAACAACCAAAATATTGCACCGTTTAAAGGTTATTCAATTAAATATAAAAACACTTCAATAGGTCCTAACACTCTGAATAAGAGATGTAAAGACTTGCTTTAAACGTTATTTTGTAGCTTGTAACTGCCTTCAAATGTTTGTGAAATTTCGTTAGTATCATGCAAGTCATTAAAAAGTTATGATGATATTCAGTTCTCCATTTTCACGGTCACAATGCGCGCCGAGTTGTTTGGCCACTGATAAACCTGTATGTGGATATACAAACTGAATGTTATATCAATTTTCAGTTGCTTAGTTCAGCTTTATACCTGTAAAATTTCAGCGTAGTACATACAATAATTAACGAGATAATAAAATAGAAGTAATTAGGAAGTGCAAGACCGTGGTAACCCGACCAAGTTTAGGTGGTTACAAAAAAGCGACCGCGTAGTACATTATGCTATCTTCTAAAATATGTAGGATAGTGTTACAAGTTTGGTACCGATGTGTACACAAGTGTTAAAAAAAACTTCATGTTTAATAAAGATTTTTTATTTACAGGTAAAAAATTAATTTTAATTGAACTTTTAAAATACTAATTACTAATTACTCAAGCACCGTAATTACAGACAAAATAGATAAACAATGGCGGTGACGTCTTGAGACGACACACAAACAATTAATTAAAAACAGATAGCTATTTCGTTTTTATGGCATTTTCCATTATTTTTTAAATGAAAGAAAAACACAGTTTACACTTTTTCTTTAAAAATATAAATGTTAACTTTTAAAATATAAAAACATAACATAACATCACGCCTTGTATTTCCCAAAGGGTTGGGCAGAGGTGTATTATAATAACACACCCACGTTTCGCCGTTATGTTTTAGTCCCATGTAATAGGGGGCGAGCCTATTGCCATCAACCGGGAACAAATCCAGACTCCGAGCTGCTACTAAGAAATTCCACACGGAAAAACCTAATAACACTTTGCTCGATCTGGGGATCGAACCCAAGAACTCACGCCCAGCAGTCGCGCTTGCGACCACTAGACCAACGAGGCAGAGGTTTAAAATATAAATTAAAAGGAGATCACCCATTTTGTTCGATGATTTGGGATAAAAAAAAAGTAACGGCAACCAGGAATGAATTATATTTTATTTAAATGGTGGCAGGAGTACAAACATTTCTTTGTATGGCGACAATGCTGTAATAATAATAAAATAATTCTTAAAACCCCTAATACAAGTCGTCGTTTTAATTTTTACCTGATGTATACTTATCTCCGAACCCAAATAGTTTTCGACTTCGACGCCATAGTAAAAATAATGCGTTACACGTGTGCTTCAAAATTGTGTAACTTTAATGATGGCCGCCAAAAACCCCAATTTTATCCCAGAATGGGTGATCTCCTTTATAACAATCACAGATAATAACAGTTATAGAATGAATGTTTTCAGTTCACACTATACCTACTTATGCCTACTAATACCTATTTGTATCGTTTAAAAATTACAGATCAAAAATAATAATAATAAGCATTAACTTATCTCTTCGGATATCACGGCTCATCTTCCGTGCGAAAGATGTCCGGTCCTTTGGAAGGCATACACGGGGACACAGGTCCAACGCGCAGAGGCCCCTTTGAGAGCTTTAATCTAAAATGGGGTGGGGCACCAACCCGGGACTATCCACGGCTGCACTATTGGAGTACAGTCATGGACCGTCCCAGGTGGGTGCAAGACTATTGTAAAATATGGTGAAAAATATCTGGTCTATGGGAAGGGGTGTTAGGTGGACTAGATAGCTTCTATTGCCGGAAGAAAACGGCGTCTGCCTTTCAACATTTAAAATTGAAGTGTTGGCAGACGGTGACTCGCCAGCTCACTAGCTGGGCCCCCTGAAAAGCCGCCAGTACATAGGCGAAGGGGGCAACAGACGTGTGAGCGGCTAGAGGTGTAGAGAGGTGTGGCCCCGGTTTCGCCGTCGCGGGTCTAAGAGACCCGGAGTGGGTTTCCCCGCTATTACGCCTTTAGACACTTCCACCTCCGAGCATATAGCTCTGGCGGCCCCCCTCTGGCCGGCCGATAAAGGCAAGACAGAGTTGAGAATCCTGCGGGCACTCTTGGGGTTCCACCCCAGCCAGCCAATAAAGGCAACCTGGAGACGAGGCCCTGACCGACTCTCTGAGGCAATAAGGTACGCAGTGTCGCCACTCACCAACAGCTCGCCACAAGCTGCCCTGCGGTTTGTAAGCCTTTCAGTAGACCTCATGATACATTTTTTATTATATGATGGGGTTGTAGGTTGTAGAAAGCTAGTCTAATGTTCCCTCCGGTTTTACGTTATTCTCATGATGAGGTAACGCCTTTCCCAGAGGGGGGCGTTAACTTAAAGTTATACTTTTAACAAATTACAATCAAAAGTACATCAAGTGACAGTTGCATAATGATAGTCCCGGATAGAATAAAGGTGATCTCAAGGTTACGGTGAATGCTCCTTAAAACCATCAACAGAAATCATCAAAACCATAAAAATGGCACATTTATCTCTTACCTCTAACTTAGAGAAGAGCTAAAATGTGCCATTTTGCGACTTGACGTTTAGTCTCTTCTCTAAGTAGAGACTAGAGAGCCATCATCATTCAGCCGAAAGACGTCCACTGCTGGACATAGGCCTCCCGCAAGCATCTCCACATCGACCGATCCTGTGCTTCTCGCATCCAGCGGTTTGCCGCGACTTTCACCAGATCATCGATCCAGAACCTTGAAGACATCCTCCAGTGCAGCGGTGAACAGTTTCGGAGAGATGACGTCTCCCTGCCTCACACCTCGCTGCAGAAGGATAGGTTTCGAGGTCTGATCCTGTAATCGGACTGACATAGTGGCGTTTTCATACACTTCAGCACTTCGACATCGAAGTGCTGAACTATCGGTACATACCGATAGTCAATCTCGCAATCTGGTTTTGACGAGATGAGCAGTGTTGTATTTGAAGTCTTGTGGATCAGTATTATTAGCTTCTGCTGAAATTATTTTTGTAGTGATTAAAGAGCAAAAAGTGTATTTTTCTATCATATTGATAACATCCTGTTAAATCTGTTCCAAAGCAGCAAAAATAATGAATTAAAATGTGTTTTCACGATAGTGAAACAGGGGGAAGACGAAAGGGTGATGGGGAAAATTCGAAATAGTTTCTAAAATCGTTAAAATGAATCTCAAACGTTATTAATGGTCACTGGCCTATAGTCTGAAGTGCCCTGAAAACTCAGATCTGCCCGTAGTGTGAAAATACCTTTAGTTAACAAAGATAAAACAATTTTTTTAAATCATATATTTCAATCTTAACCCATCGAGGGAAGATTGAAGTAGAGGTTCTCAAACTTTCCACTTTAATTGCTTAAGATTATACTGAAAATAAAACATCACATGTAATTATATAAAGTGTAATTAAAAAATGTAAAAAAAACTTTTTTTTCTTGACTCCTGTACAATTTTAAATAATGAAAGAGTTTTGAATTACATGCATATTCCCTATTATCGTTACAATATGGCGAAATTCATCCTATTCTAAGTTGAAACAAAGTATGTGCCATTGAGCACATAATTGATATCTACCTATTTAATAAGTAGCCGAAAGATAATAATAATAACGTTTTCATAGTAGGTAAAGATATAATATTGTTATGTCTATTTAACAGTGTACGCGTCTGTACCGAACTTGTAAGGTGTATTATACTAAACATTT
This sequence comes from Amphipyra tragopoginis, assembly GCA_905220435.1. Lineage (NCBI taxonomy): Eukaryota > Metazoa > Arthropoda > Insecta > Lepidoptera > Noctuidae > Amphipyra > Amphipyra tragopoginis. The sequence goes on along the minus strand of HG991995.1, from coordinate 23,961,455 downwards.
TAGAAGATAGCATAATGTACTACGCGGTCGCTTTTTTGTAACCACCTAAACTTGGTCGGGTTACCGCGGTCTTGCACTTCCTAATTACTTTTATTTTATTATCTCGTTAATTATTGTATGTACTACGCTGAAATTTTACAGGTATAAAGCTGAACTAAGCAACTGAAAATTGATATAACATTCAGTTTGTATATCCACATACAGGTTTATCAGTGGCCAAACAACTCGGCGCGCATTGTGACCGTGAAAATGGAGAACTGAATATCATCATAACTTTTTAATGACTTGCATGATACTAACGAAATTTCACAAACATTTGAAGGCAGTTACAAGCTACAAAATAACGTTTAAAGCAAGTCTTTACATCTCTTATTCAGAGTGTTAGGACCTATTGAAGTGTTTTTATATTTAATTGAATAACCTTTAAACGGTGCAATATTTTGGTTGTTTTATTGCACAACTAATTAAAACTAATTCCTAAGAAGTTGTGTACAAAAGATGATTAGAATCCGCTTATCCGTTTCAGAGATCCAGCAAAACCACAAACGTTACTCCAGCAAAATCTTGAATAACTTCGCAGCCGAAGACATGACAAACACAAAATAAGGTGCAACATTTACGTCGTCTAGACAACTAACTGTATAGCTAGTCTTTATTTCAATATTCCCATTAAAAAGAAAAATGTTTTGCTGCGGTAACGTTACCCCAGCAAAAAATGATTTTGTGAAATAACTAAAAAACTATAAGTGCAACAAATTTAAAAATGTGCGCAACAATTACAGAAGCTGGGCAACTAACGATCTATAAGGTTTAAATGACTATTTTCGACATTATTTTGCTGCGGTAACGCACACGTATTTAACTACTTACTGTTTTTTTGCCTAGACCTTTCGAGCGCGGAAACAATATTTACTGGGTTTTAGCTGGGTTTTGCCTGTTGGCAATTAAGCAAATTTAAAACCACTTGCCGTCATTTGGCATGAAGCTGTGTCTGGACGTAGAGCAGAAGAGATAACCAGCACTTTCCACCAGTTTTTAAATACAAGAGAGATGTTAGTAACATAATTATTTGGACTGATAACTGTGCTTCTCAAAATAAGTGCTGGATGCTATTTTGTTTTTTAATTTACATAATCAACAGCGATGAAATATCCACAATGACTAAAACCTTCAAATACTTCGAGCCAGGGCACAGCTTCATGTCAGCTGATTCCTTCCATCACCAAGTGGAACTTTTACTGAAGCGCAAACCAAAAATATACGATTTTAATGATTTTGAGAATGTTGTCAAATCATCCAACTCTGGAAAAGTCGACGTCAAGGTTATGACCGTTAACAATTTCGCTAATTTCATCTGCTCAACGCCCCAAGAAACTATGTCCTATAATTTATTTGCGTGAATTGGTAGAAGTACAAGGCAAACGAAATTCTTACAGCTTATATGTATTATTAAAAAGTGATTTCAAGAAGACAATTATACTGAATTACAGTTTTTGAAAGCGAACTGTGAAAAAAGTGGTGTTCCTTGTCCTGTCTTAAAATCTTCCCCGCGAGGAATTAGCACACAATTAAAAAATGCTGGTATTGGCAAACTGGAACCACTCATGCCTTCTAGTCGCCTTATATTTTGGAGTGAATTACCCACAAATGATATGGCTCTGGATCTGTGTACAGAAATTGAAGATGGCTGTGAATAAGATTCCCTAATAATGTGAAATTTTATATAATTTTGTATTTGTAAACTGGATCTTTTGTTGAGTTTATCTAAACATTAATTTGTTGTTTTTCGAAAGCCTTATCTAATTATGTAAATAATGCAAGATCTCTTGAGTGATAGTTCACTCCATAAAACTAAAGAATTTTAATACCATCGTCTCTTCATCACGTAATAAGTAAAGTTAGTTTGTACGAACAATATTAGTTTTAAAAAGTCGTAACATAAAAGGCTGCGCTACCAAATAAGAGATTTTGTGTTATTTATATTTCTTACGTACCTGTTTTTATAATTATTTAAAAATGTTATGACTGATTAATCTCATTTGTTTAATAAGTAAAATCATAACTAGACATAATTATAATTTGTTAGAAGATTGCAATTTTTTTTTTTGTAGTCATTGCTTATTCCGAAAAGTGATTAAAAATACTTTTATAAGATTATTATTTAATGTTAAAGCCTAGAAAGGCATTCAATTTGAGACGGATTTGTTTAGTTTAGCTGTTTTAACATTTAGTAATTATTCGTTTCATTTACCTGGACCATATTCATGCTGTTTCGATACATTTTAGTAAAGAAAATTATATCATTTTTAATACAAAAATTTGCAAAGTTTAGTCTATAACACAGTAATCAAAAATACTGGATTAGACAATCATCGCTAGCTTTTATCGGTTGTAATGTAACAGACGGCCCTAGGATCTCCTGAGAGCACGTCTGCCACACCAGTTGTAAGGAATGTGACGTTATCAGTGAATCCTACCTATCTATCCCTAGTCGGGCAAATAAGGAAACACTTAACACACAACAATTTTATAATACGATAATAAAGAAACAGTCAGTAAATCCGGGAGTCACACGTAAATGCACTGTAACTGTTGGAACACACAATCCAGTTTACAGTTGGTAATGCGAGCACGAAAAATGAGGTGAAGGGGGTGAATACGTAGCCCGTCGACCAGACGGAGGGCCTGTAGCGCAGCAGCGCCTCAGCGCCGGAGGCCCAGCAATGGCCCACTCGGCGGGAAGCTGGCAGTTCAGCAAGCAGCAATGCCGGAGGCCCAACAATGGCCTACTCGGCGGGGAGCTGGTAGTTCAGCAAGCAGCATAGAAGAGGCAGAGGTCCGGTAATCGTCCACTCGGCGGAGTCCTATCAATTCCGCCGTCCGGCAGACCGTCCGCACCCTTTCGTTGTTCCTTTTCCAGTCCCTCCAAAAACAGCTTGCATTTTACTTTTCGCATTTTTAAAATTTGAACGAGTGTGTTCCAAATAAGTGGCCTGTGATAGAGAAAGAGGTTTAATTGTAAAAGGTAAAAAGGAGGTGAAATGTGTGAAGTGAATGATGATGATAAAGGTGTGATCCTACATTACCCCAAAAACCCGGAAAAAAAAAATTTTTACTTAGAAAAACATTTTTTTCAACCTATAAATTTTGAGGTTAGGAATATATTACCTTGACACATGCATTCATCATTCTATCAAACAATCAAGCACTCACACTAACAGAGGGAGGGGATATGGCTCACGACTACTTTGAGATCAATGGCACATACTCCACAAGGATATATTTGAGATAATGAAGGCTTATTTTTAGGGTGTCATAACCCGCACCGCTTAGAAAACCAAAAGAAAGATTAAAGATAATGAAGGCTTATTTTTAGGGTGTCATTACCCGCACCGCATAGAAGAGAATAGATAAGAGATAATGATAGATAATGAAGGCTTATTTTTTTGGGTGTCATTACCCGCACCGCATAGAAGAGAATAGATTATAGATAATGAAGGCTTATTTTTAGGGTGTCATTACCCGCACCGCTTAGAAGAGAATATAGTAGATAAGGAGGGAAAGATAGTAAAAAGAAAAAAAAGAATGGGGATGATAGCCACGTGATGTAAAAAAAAAAGCCAAATAGTTCCCAATAATGAAATGAGATGAGATGAGATAGGTACAGCAATGTAAAAAAACAGACTATAGAAAAACAGAATATGCAATTTAAAAACATATCTAATTAATAAAAAAAATACAAAGGACAGATAGGAAGTACAAATGGTACAGATTATGGTGCTGCATTCTGTTTGTAAGTAAGACGACTTGAAAGTTAAAAAAAAAAAAAAAATGCAAGTAAGTAGTATAATAGCAAGTAAACAGTAAGTAGAAAGTAAGTAAACAGTAAGTAGTATGCAAACCCAAGTTTAAAAATAACTTCTTCTAACTCGTTTCATCGTGAAGTGATGAATGTAGTACTATTCAATGTTAGTAGTAGTGTAGTAGTGTAGTGTAGTTAATAATTACTAGTAGTGTAGTTAGTAATTACTAGTAGTAGTAGAGTAGTTAGTAATCACTAGTAGTAGTAGAGTAGTTAGTAATTACTAGTAGTAGTAGTGTAGTTAGTAATTACTAGTAGTAGTAGAGTAGTTAGTAATTACTAGTAGTAGTAGTAGTAATAGTATTATATATGTAATAGGCTTCAGCTTTCAAGTTCTGAAAGCTTGCATGAACGTATACTACGAGGATACTCTCCTGCAGCACGTCGTAAAGTCTACCAAACCCCGTCTTATCAGTGACCACGAATGGTTTTAAAAACACTTCAAAGAGAAGAATGGTTGTAGATTACGCATGGGTAATCTGTAAGTGATGTTTGTATGTGGGGATGTAGTCTAATGTTGTAAGAGTACTGTAGAGTGTACTACGTTCGGAGTAATGTTTGGAGTATATTGTAAGTTCACGGAGAGTCGAAAAATATTCGTACTTGTGAAGTAAGTTTAGATTTTAGAAAAAAATCTTTAAGAAAGAAGATTTAATTCTAACTTAAAAGATCAAAAGAGTTCGCAATTAACCATAAAGTTGTCAAACTCAAAAGAAAAATAAATACGTCAATATAATATGACAAATGTATGTTGACGTATTATATGTCAATATCCTAAAATAAATAATATTGAATTATTTTATAGGAAAATAATTCAGTATTTTATTTCCGTAAAACGTTAAATTAAACGTACGAATCGTAAGTATGAACGAAATATGTAGGTAAGATAACAGTTCTACACAGAAATAAAACCACACAAATTTTATTCCTAATAGTGAGTAACAGCAGGGATAGAAGAATTTATTTTTCGAAGAATATTGCGGTAGACGCAATCTAAGTAGACTAGCTAAGCTACAACTTGGGTTTACTACCACCAACCAACAAGGTAGAAAGCATGATCATCTACAGCAAAAATATTAAGTCACCTTACAGGATAGCAAGATGAAACGTAGAACGTAGAGTATGTAGGCTCACCAGAATGCAACACAATATCTCTGAAAAGACAAATAAATATTAACAGAGAGTTAGGAGGGGAGGGAAAAGAGTAAAAATAGAGATAATAGAGGCCGAATGAATATCCAAACTATACAATTCGTAGCTGAATTATTTTAGAATTTAGAGGAAAAGGGAGGGGTTCAGACAAAGTTGGGCGCCAAACTGTAATGTAACAGACGGCCCTAGGATCTCCTGAGAGCACGTCTGCCACACCAGTTGTAAGGAATGTGACGTTATCAGTGAATCCTACCTATCTATCCCTAGTCGGGCAAATAAGGAAACACTTAACACACAACAATTTTATAATACGATAATAAAGAAACAGTCAGTAAATCCGGGAGTCACACGTAAATGCACTGTAACTGTTGGAACACACAATCCAGTTTACAGTTGGTAATGCGAGCACGAAAAATGAGGTGAAGGGGGTGAATACGTAGCCCGTCGACCAGACGGAGGGCCTGTAGCGCAGCAGCGCCTCAGCGCCGGAGGCCCAGCAATGGCCCACTCGGCGGGAAGCTGGCAGTTCAGCAAGCAGCAATGCCGGAGGCCCAACAATGGCCTACTCGGCGGGGAGCTGGTAGTTCAGCAAGCAGCATAGAAGAGGCAGAGGTCCGGTAATCGTCCACTCGGCGGAGTCCTATCAATTCCGCCGTCCGGCAGACCGTCCGCACCACTGACCTCTATAATTACCACTGGACTGGCTGCTGTCAAAGTGCTTTTGTGCCCGTTTGATAATCGCCATTTTGGCGCTGTTAGACGTAGCGAGTGTCTGTGGTACTAAAACTAGTGATGTCGACATCAGCGAACCAATATCGATATAAAAAAAAACTCTTGATAATAAGTGTTAACAGTAAATAAACGTAGTATCATAATTACTTACTATATTATATTAAGGTGGGAGCGCCGACTGTGCCCGCGAAATTCAAATTATCTTACTTTTTTTGCATTTTGTAGGTCAATCCCAGATCTCATGTTGATGATTGATTGATTTGCATACATAGAATTTTTTACATACATATAAATTTGGCACACATGTTAAGACGCTGGTATAGACTAACATATACGTATATGCAAAAACTATGCAATTCTAGTTATATTAGATAGGGCAGAATTGACAACCTCCTTTTTTTGAAGTCTGTTAAAAAACATGAATTATGTCTTAATCAGACTGATTTTATACTGCGAAAGTTTGGATGAATATTTGTTACAATTTCACTCTTAGCTACATAATGAGACGAAATTTGGCACACTGTTAGATACCTGGATAAACAAACCGTAAGATATTTTTATCGGTTAGCTACGAGAAGCCATGGAATAATGAATTAATCAAACCAGAGTCACCGACATAACTCTTAAAATTTGCAAGTTGAAGTGGCAATGGGCAGGCCACATCGCTCGTAGAATTGACAACCGATGGGGTAGAAAAGTTCTCGAGTGGCGACCACGAACCGGAAGACGCAGCGTAGGCAGGCCTCCCACTAGGTGGACTGACGACATCGTGAGAGTCGCGGGCAACCGATGGATGCAAGTGGCAAATTGTCGTTCGGCGTGGCGGTCTAAGGGAGAGGCCTTTGTTCAGCAGTGGACCTCTTCTGGCTGATGATGATGAATGAATTAATCAAGTAACATAGTTGAAAAGGTAAAATAAAACACTTTTTATAAATTTAATTTATATTTTTAATTATTGACGTGCCCAAATTATTTGACGTGTCAAGAAATTTCTTAAACTTTGACCGGACGAACCGGACCGGAACGAACGGAAAGAAAGGAACTGTGTTGTCTATGACTAGCACTAGCTGCTGCAGCCAGTAACAATGCAGCTAATTTAGCCTCCCAAAGTAACAGAATGCCGGACGCGTTGAAGCAATTCCTAGATGCTCCAAATCTATCCCGTAAGGAAAACCCGATAAAATTTTGGATAGACACGAGACATTTTACCCTAGTTCTTTCGAATCTGGCACTTGAATAATTGACACCTACGGCTTCATCTGTGCCTTCAGAGAAAATAGTTTCTGCCGTAAATCTAGCGGTTCCTAATAAATCTTCTTCTACTCTCGTGTCAGTTCGGGCTATACAAAAATAGCTCATGCTGTGGTGAAAAGATTAGATAGTTGGCAAGGTTGGTAGCGGGGCTGACTGCCCAGGGTGCGCCGGACGTAGGTACTGAATGACGTATCGATTTTGCCTAATAAAAAGGAATAATGATTGAATTACCTTCGTTTTTATTAAGATTCTCATACATTAAAATAATGTGAACTTTGTATAAAAAAAACTATTCCCTATTATTGAGCCAGACTGAACTAAATACATCATTACTTTAAAACCGAAACTCTCTGAAAATTTGACTTGAATGTCGATATTGATATTTTAATAAATATCTATACATCGATATATCGATATTTTTTTTCACTTCCGACATCCCTACAATATACGTCAAAATTAGTTCTGTGGACACACGCTAGCACGCTATTGGCGCTTCAAATTGGCACAAAAAAATAGCTGTCAAACTTACGGAACAGCCAGTCCAGTGGTAATTATACAGGTCAGTGGTCCGCACCCTTTCGTTGTTCCTTTTCCAGTCCCTCCAAAAACAGCTTGCATTTTACTTTTCGCATTTTTAAAATTTGAACGAGTGTGTTCCAAATAAGTGGCCTGTGATAGAGAAAGAGGTTTAATTGTAAAAGGTAAAAAGGAGGTGAAATGTGTGAAGTGAATGATGATGATAAAGGTGTGATCCTACACGGTTTAAGTTAAAATACAGTAATTTGACTTACTAGATTCACAGTTAACTAAATTTCGTTATGTAAATTAGATTATAACACAGCAAAATAACAGTTACTGTGATGAAGTAAAGAATTAAACAGAATCTTTACATAGCTTAATCACAGTATTTCGTAAATCTTAGCTAGTACACAGTAACTGTGTCAGTTACTGTCATTTAGTCTAGTACAACAATTTTTACTTATTTTTTTTTACCAACAAGAACACAGTTATGGATTTATAACGAAATATTTAAATATATATAAAACATAAAAATACCCATGTAATAGCGCAACGTTTTTTTCATCACTCTACATTCTAGTTAGGTTGCTAACTTTCATAAATTTGTCACAATCGAACATAGTTTCAAAAAAACTTTAGGCGCGTTTTTCTCGAAACGGCTTTTTCAAAGTTACTGTGTTCTCTGATACGACGGCAGTGCTAAGCTTTAGGTCCTGAGTTCGATCTCCAGGTAGAGCAATGTTATTATTGGGTATTTCAATGTTGAATTACTCCGTAGCAGCCCGGTGTTTGGATTTGTGCCAGGTTGATGGCAACAGGCTCGCTCCCATGGGACTTTAACATAACGGTGAAACGAGGGTGTACTGTACAACGTTATTTTTGTATATACTCGTACAAAAACCGAGACACCCCAACAAGATTTTCATCAGAACTGCCTGAATATGTGTTTTTTTTTTATAAATTACCAAGTTACACCGTAGTTTATGTCGCGTTAAGTTCCCTAACAAAGTGTGAAATGCCTAAAATGTGCTATGCAGGGGTTGTCTAATGCACGAAAACTGACCGAGCGGACCATCTCAAACCTCAAGGTGTCTATTCCCGTCAACTGTTATGGGTAGAAACCTACTGAAACAAAATAGAAGTTTATGAAAAAAAAAAATGTTGTAAAAAATATGTCAATCGATTCTCCTAGTGATTCTGAACAAACTAGTTTCAGTTTTAGTTTATGCTAAAACTAAGCTTGTATAATACACCTCTGCCCAACCCTTCGAGGAATACAAGTGTGATGTTATGTCTGTACTCTTACTGAATTCACATGAAGATTCAGTATAAAGTTAACTTAACAATTTGGAGTTATTCGCGGAAATAATAGACAAATACCAGTATGTACGTCATCACCGATTTATTTGCAATTAGAGACATCACATTATACAATGCTATTGTTACCAACACTACAAAAAAAGAAATAACAATGTTTGTCATGACAACTACAAATTGTATTTCATTGCTTATTGTTTTCTTAATACATTCGTACAAATATGCAAATAAAATGTTCAGTATTAATTCCGTCAAACTAGTTCGGTAGTTGTATAGTACTTTTTTTTCTTCTATTTGGCTGCTTTGATGGTCCCTTTGGACCATTTCTATGTCATCTGGCAGTTAATAACAAGACCTAAAAGGTCTCCAGCCAATGAAGGAGATACAGTACGCTCGGTCGCGAAGCATTTGCGAAGATTCGCGCCCGAACGGTTGACCAGTCAACATCTCCTGAGGACGCTCCGTGGTGGGGCGAAACACATGTCGTATCAGTTTGGGTTGCATGTTACATTATTATTTAATCACACCTTTCTGCATGTGCATATACAACAAGACGCTTCACATCCTGAAACCATCAGCTCTGCTCATCATTTTGAACAACTTTTACTATGTTTTGCAGTTTTTTTTTTACGAATTTAGAGTTTATTCCAAGCAGTTTACTGTGTTCCGTCGTGTGTATGTGAAAGCTAGAGCGGTATAGGGGAATCCCTCTATGCCTCTGTTATTTGGATTCATGTGCTCCATCTTAGACTCTGTTGCTATTACCGTCAGGTGTGACTAGAATAAAACGTGACCAAGTAATATAGTTAAAAAAAAAGATGCTTGCGGCAGAAATAGGTATGTTTGGTACTACTTCTGTGAACGAAATCTGCTACAAGGAGCTCTACTACTATTAACAAAATCCCACTAAACTGTGTTCAACCTGGGAATCAGAGTTAGCATAGTAGCAGCACTTCTTACCACTAGATTCATGAAAAGTTAAAAGAGACTATTTTGCATCATACAATAGATATTTAGTGGAGCTCGTGGCTACATAAAACCGTGCGGATCATACGATTTGCAAGGTTAAGCTGCGCTTGCCGCTGCCAGTCCGTGGATGGGTGACCGTTCGTTGCTCTTGAGACCCCTTCATGCCTCGGAGAGCACGTTAAGCCGTCGGTCCCGGATATCATACGAATACCTATGACAGTCGTTGTAAGACCTCATTTACGGAGACGCGGGGCGTCGCGCGTGGCGTTGTGCGGCGCGGCCCGCACTGTATTCAAACATATGGCGTTGCGAGTATGAGAGCGTTTACGGAAAAGCGATTTTACACGCGTTTGCTTGAAATGCAGGCGGAGCCCGCGGATGGCATCGCCGCGTCACACGCGACGTTTATCGCGGCGGCGCACGCAGCGTTTGATCAGCTATTCCTGCAATTCTCCGTCCACTGTAAAACGTAGCGTCAACCGCGGCGGGGCCCGCGGCGTCGCACGCACCGCATCTTCATAAACATCATCGTACATTGCCATATATTTGTGTTTGCGCGTGTGATGATGCGGGCCGCTGCACGCGCCGCCACAGAAAAATCGTACGACGCGCCGCGAGACGCCACGCCGCACGCGACGCGCGACTCCCCGCGTCTCCGTAAATGAGGCCTAAATAGTCAAAAGCCCGAAAGTCTGACAACCGGTCTAACCTTAGGATATCGGCATTGCCCAGTAACTGGGTTGCGCAGGTCTGCTGGCGGTCGCTCCGTGTAAAATACTGGTATTCAGCTGCATCTGGTTGGACTGGAAGCTGACCCCAACATAGTTAGGAAAAGGCTAGGCGGAATAACAACAGATATTTACTAACTGATTTATTTTGACCGTGATCGTGACACTAAAGGCATTGAAGGCCTTCATAACTCTTTGTGTCAACTTTATTATGTAAATAATAAAAATAGTTTTGTTACATTATGTCTTACATTACTTTTAACCGACTTCGAAAATGAAGAAGTTTTCAATTCGATGCGTATCTTTTTTTTTATTACTACTCCCATTGCATCGGGACTTGGAAAGGTTTAATTTAAAAAAAAATGGAGCTCTATACTCTCGATTTGGCGCTTATGAATGTTGTGTGTAGTTTTTTGATGAATGAGTAGATTTTTAGTTTTAGTTTTTTAGATTGTATTATGAAAATGAATTACCTATACAGGGTGTTAACGGATTCGTGTAATTTCTTCAAACCGCGTGATTTACTGGTGGCACTGATTGACCCTGCATAGGTTTTTTTCAGAATAAACAAAAAAAAGTTTTCAAAAAATGAACCATGGTATTCTGTATCTGAGTAATTTTAGCGCCCCAAGTTAACAGACTGCGTGGAGCGACATCGCGCTAGTCGTGCCTGTCAGGTATGTCACCGTGACTTCATTAATTTATGCATGGCATCAAAAATTAGTATCACATAGAAAAATATTTGGGGAAAAAAAAGTTTATTTTTATTTTTAATCAATCTAATCCCGTGCGGGGTTAATCTATACCATTAATAGATCATGTGGTTTGAAGGAATTACACAAATTCGTTTACACCCTGTATTGACAACGTTCTCGTTGCAGAATCGGTCCACGAATTTGTATACTATTGTAATTGTAATTTGTGGCACTAAAAAGTAAAAACCTAAATAAAGTATTAGAAAAAAACTTAAAAACGGACTTCAAAAAGGCTTAGGTGGCTAAACGGACACAAAAAATCTCGGCGCCGGCTGAGTTTCCTATTTTTAAATTTTGATGTCGTACATTCGCCCGAATGTTTTTGTGCATGTTGCCGAGTTTACACCTTTTATAACTCGTAGTAGTACATTCGGCCAAAATAAGATTTCGTATTTTCGGGAGTTTCATTAATTCTTTAATTGATAGTGAAATAACGATAGGTCACTGTATTGACAAAATAGCACTATGCTTATGAATATATAACTTAAACATCGGTATGTAACATGTGTATAATCGATTCTAATTAAGATTAAAATAATTATTGCCATTCGAAAATGTAAATAAAACTCCCTATTTCAAATATTTCTGTACAGTATCGTATAATTTATTGATAACTACGCTCAATTTTATTGATTACCTCAGATATAAATATCGTCGTAAGGATAACGAATTTATGCGAAATCTTATTTTGGCCGAATGTACTACTACGAGTTATAAAAGGTGTAAACTCGTCAACATGCACAATAATATTCGAGCGAATGTACGACATCAAAATTAAAAAATAGGAAACTCGGCCTGTGCCGAGATTTTTTGTGTCCGAATAGCCACCTAAGCCTTCAAAAATGACTAAACGTAGTAAAATTATTACAGTACTTACATAAAATTAACAGTTTCATAAGTCGATGCCTTCAATTTGTTTCAGCGTAGATAAGCACCGACTTCTGAAACTGTTAATTTATAATATGGTAATTATTTTACTCCTATCAGTATTTTTGAAGTCGGCTTTTATTTATTCTGTGCTGATACGATGACTATGATAATAAAAACCATAACTCCACTTCCCTTCGCCGTAATCGGGTTCATCATCATCATCTGCCTAGCCTTTTCCCAACTATGTTGGGGTCGGCTTCCAGTCGAACCGGATGCAGCTGAATATCAGTATTTTACATGGTGCGACTGCCTATCAGACCTCCACAACCCAGTAACTGGGTAATACGATACTCTTGGTAAGACTGGTTGTCAGACTTTCTGGCTTCTGACCAACAGTAACGACTGTCAAAGATCTACAAATGACAGCCGGGACCAACGGCTGTTTGCTTTCCGAGGCACGGAGTAAACTCGCTATGGTCACCCATCCACAGACCAACCTCGGCAAGCGTGGCCTAACCCGGAAGATCGGTCTATGCGGCTGTAATTATTTAGTCACGAGCTCCACGAGCCGTAATCGGGTTATAGGAATAAAATCTTTTCAGTACATACTCATCTTTACGACACAAATATTTGCACAGATGATTAACACCACATTACACAGCGCGTTATGTTTTATTTGTGACTCACGCAGTTAGCTGTTTGTAGATTCTATTGTGTTATCTTTCCATACGAAAAAAAATCAAACGTAAACGCGCGCGTTTATGTTCCGAAAATCCTGACAGTAAATATTTATTGTGTTTGTGTCTTTGTTTTTGAACAGCAAATGTGATGTTGTATACAGTGTGAATATTAGCATGATGACCTGGAAATACAAGATAGAAATACAGCGTGTATCATATTTCTGTTGAATTTTCCCAGCCAGTATTCCGGAGTATTTTCAGGGCAAAGTAATTATAAGCAAAATCAGTCTATTATTGTCCCACTGCTGGGCGTGGGCCTCTTCTCAGAATAAGAAGGGTTCAGGCCTTATTCCACCACGCTGACCTGGTGTGTACAAATCGAGAACATTTTGGAGCCCTCTCAGGTGTGTCCTCACGATGTTTTCCTCCACCGTTAACGCAAGTGATAATCAAATATGATTAGCATAAGAACTCGAAAAGGCAGAGGTATTGAGATCGAACTAAAGAATTATAGATAATCTTTAAGTTATCTTAGCCTCTCAGGGTGTCATACAAATACCTATGACAGTCGTGACGGGTAGTCAGAAGCCCGAAAGTCTGACCACCAATCTAACCTAAAGCTGACTTCGCACGGTGCGTAGTAGCGCGCACCGGCTGTGCGTGGTATCATCCGTAAAATCACGCACCGTGAAAAGTCACATTATGAGGGTGGGATGTGGATACGGCGCACCGCTCCGCACGTGTCCGCGTTACCACGGACGAGTCTCATCCCATGGTGCGCCGGTGCGAGCTCGTGTGTCGTGGTGCGCGCTATCACGCACCGTGGGAAGCTGGTATAAAGGTGTGTACGGATAGCGCGTACATTGGTTCGGGTGGTCGGTTACGCGTACCCAAGAACGCTTAGTCCGTACAAGGCTTAAGACAAGCACCTCCATTCCACACTATTAAGGTGTGTACGGACTAAGCGTTCCAATGTACGCGTAGTCGGTTACGCGTACACAGGAACGCTTAGTAATAGTATGGAATTGGAGGTGCCTGTCTTAAGCCTTGTACGAACTAAGCGTTCCTGCGTACGCGTACCAATGTACGCGCTGTCCGTACACACCTTTACTATGCGTTCCTGTGTACGCGTAACCGACTACGCGTACACAGGAACGAGCATTCCGTACACACCTTTAGGATATCGGCATTGCCCAGTAACTGGGTTTCGGAGGTTTGATAGCAGTCGCTCCATGTAAAATATTCGTACTAAGCCGCGTCTGGTTAGACTGGAAGCTGACCCAAACATAGTTAGAAAAAGGCTAGGCAGAACGTTAAGTTATTTTAATGTACTATTAATAATCTCTGTGACTACAAAGAAATTCTACTCACCTATTGTATCGAGAAATCAAAACATAGTAATAACAAATCATTGTAGTAACAAGGATATTAAGCCGCCATCATAATACGATGACGCCGATGACGCCACTGCTATGCGATATGTTCAAAACATAATAATACATCATCTAGAATGTAGTAATCATTGCTCAAGAGTTAAACATTGTATCGTGCAGAGCCGGTTGTAAATTATTAGTATAACTGGATAATGGTTATATTTCATAGTCATCTTGGAGGTAAAATTAAGATTATTATGAGGAAAATGTGTTTCAAGGTCCATTGCATTTCTAAGATGCGGTAGATTATTTCTTTTAAACATAAACTCACGCCTTTATCCCGTGGAGGTAGGCAGAAACTACAGAGCACCACATGCTACGATCCTGAAGCCTTGTACGGACTAAGCGTTCCAATGTACGCGTAGTCGGTTACGCGTACACAGGAACATTTAGTCCGTACCTGCAGCAACGCGTACACAAAGGGGACGTGAACGCTCGCCTTACGCGTGTACGCGTGCCTGTACGCGTATTCAACATACCTAGACGCGTACAGCGGAACGCTTAGTCCATACAAGGCTTTACATACTCCTTTCGTATGTATTCGCTTCGTCTACATTCATACTCGTACATCTTGTAATACATGCGCGATAGTTTTTTTTTTTTTTTTTTAATAAACGTTGCCCCTCACTAAGATTTCTCTTGCATCGTGGGTGCGTTTACAGACGCAAATCTCACCCACGACTTGTAGCGCAGAAGCCAATCGCTTAGCCACTGCACCAAACGTGTCGTCTTAGTTTGGAGTAATAAGCACGTCTTTTTTGAAAAAAATCACCAGTAACATCGATGTATGTCTTTCTAAGGGGTCCTCTACCAGCGCCTTCACTGGCCTTATAAATTCCTTCCGTTAATCACTGTTCACTCATTCTCTCATGAGAAGGGTTTAAGCCTTAGTCCACCACGCTGGCCTAGTGTAGGTTGATGGACTACACACACCATCAAGAACATCTTTCGAGCCCTCTCAGGTGTGAAGGATCCCTCACGATGTTTTCCTTCACCGATAACGCAAGTGATAACCAAATTGTGATCCGCACATGAAGTCGAGCAGTCAGAGATGCTGGGGGCTTACTCCCTAAGTCCGTCAACGAAGTTAGGCGCCCGTCCGAAAGAAGCCCGAAACGTAGAAGTGAACAAAACAAGTGTCAAGTTCAACTTTTCGGACGGGCAAAAACACATCGGTAGTAGGGACAACTGTCAAATTCTGTTGTCATTCATTCTTTGTTCGGGCCCCGAAATAATCGTATGTCCGTAGGTGATAGGGAGTAGGAAACGCTCGTAACTAAGGCCGAAACCACGGACTTCGTGCTTGGGAGTAGGTAGACCCCCTGGTCTACCTGGTCTGGATCGAACTTCGACAAACCCTTCTGCGTGGAAGGCAAGTATTGAACCCGTAGGATGTCAATGTTGTTACTGAAATACAAGCTGAAACTAATTTACTTTACAACTATCCATTTGGAGCAGTGCTGCTTACCCCAAAGGCAAATAAATAAAAGTTAAACATTCTGTAGGTAACGATTAAAAGGTTGTTAAATGTAATTAGTAGTTCTGAACTAGCAAATTACTAGTTAAAGAGTTGTTGCGTGTCATAGATAATAATAAACAAAATCTAGGACAAGATAAAACGTCACTAAGCTTGTTGTATAGTACAATGAGTTACTTGGACAATGTCAATGTCTTTACATAACATTACATTCCTACATACTAATTAATCTTATAAATGCGAAAGTGAGTTTCTCTGTATGTTTGTTTGTTGCTTCTTCACGACTAAACTACAGAACCAATTTCGATAAAACTTGGTACCGACAGCGCTTGAAACCCTGAAATAAACATAGGATATTTTGTATTGACTACTGCGCGAGCAAACCTAGGGCGTGAGCTAGTAAAACATAATAATTATACTATTATCAAATATTATACAAGATGTAAGGGATGCTCGGACGATGGACCGAAAATTAAAACAGCGAATTCAGCCCATCATCACCATTATTCTGAATTTAAAATCAGTGGAAAGAATTCCCAAAATTATCAGATAAAAAAAGTGTTGCGCGGAAATGTGTTACTTTTTAATAGGATACTTTATAGGCATCAAAGAAACGTAAAATTAATGAAAAAAAAGACAAAGAAATTTGAAAATTCCGAGCAAAGTTTCCTATATAAACACAGGAGCTCATGCTTAGTAATGTTCATACAGATCGATAGCTCTACGAGCTTCAACAACGTTTCCGTGGTCAGTCTTGGATGAGTGACCACAGTTCACACATCGTGAGCCCTGTCTGTTTCACAGAGCACGATAACCGTCGGTCCCTTCTGCCATACGCATCTATGATTATCGTTATGGGCAGCCCGAAGTTCTGGCATCTGGTCTGTGTAAAGATTATCGGGATCTTCACCCTGCTTGCAACGTTTTAGAAGCATGTAATATACACTTGGGAAAAGGTCATGCGATGATGATGAGAGGGAATAGATAAAGTAAAAACCGACTTCAAAAAACCTGAAAAGAGTAAAATAATTAGCATTGTTATAATAAAATTATAGTTTGAAAAGTTGGTGCTAATCTACGTTAACCCAAACTGAAGGCACCGTCTTATGAAACTTTTAATTTTATTACATTGTAATTTGTATTTTTTTGAAGTCAGTTATTACATTTTTTTTTGTTTAATACGTTCTTTATAGTGCCACAAATTACAATTACAATAGTGTACGAATTCGTGGACCACTACTGCAACTACAACGTCGTCTATATATACTTAATTAATTTCAAACTACTAATAAGATTGAATAAAAAATCACACAACCAAACTTAATGACCAACTCGAAAATATTCCGCACCAAATAAACAAGAATTACTAAATCAGTTTACAAATTTCAAAGAAATCGGTGTAAATACAGAAAAAAACGCATTGAATTGAAAACCTCCTTCTTTTCAAAGTCGGTTATACATAATAACAAAACAGTGAGGAGACAATTTCGAGACGAAATCGGGAATACATATACGAACATTATGACTTAAACGTGTGGAAAGGATAATAAAGTAGGGACGTAAAATTGTCAGTGTCATTTTTTGTTGGTTCATAATTAGCAGTTCTTTTGCTACTAAAAACAAACTCCTTACTTAATGTCAAACTAGATGAATCCTAGATGAATTTAAAATATTCACATTATAAAGCATTAATTAAGATGAATCTGTTTTCGTGACCGGTTAATGTTCTCACAAATTAAAGTTACTGCGACAAGCACTGTTAAAAAAAAGAACAAAAAACTTAAGAAAAACTTGACGAAAACTTGTGAATACGAATTTAAATGTATTTACTGACTATTGTAATGGTTTTTACTATACCTTGACACGCTGTATATTATTTTGCAAAGACGATTTGATTTCATGTTTACCACTAATCATGTAGGTATTAAACCTAGTAGCATTTCTTGGCATTAAGTTGGGCAACATACTGGATGTAGCCCAACTAAGGGTCAAAATACACGTCCGATAGTTGCTTCCGGGAGCCAGATCCGACTATCTGATCGGATTCATGAAATATACGTACGATTCTCGTGACCGATTTTTTCTGGACGACAACGACGCCCGGACCATGCTTACGATTCTGACATGCGATCCGATAGTCTGATCGTACGTGTAATTCATGTTCAAACAAATGTGTGACGTGGAGGCCTTCAGATAGTCTGATCAGACTATCGGAACCGACTATCGGAGGCAAGTATCGGACGTGTATTTGGGCTCTAAATGCCAACTAAAAATTATCATCATCATTCAGCCGAAAGACGTCCACTGCTAGGCATAAGCCTCCCCCAAGCATCGCCACATCGACCGGTCCTAGGGGTCTACTCTCTAAGCACGAAGTCCGTAGTTTCGGCCTTAGTTACGAGCGTCTCCTACTGCCTATCATCTATGGACATACGATTATTTCGGGGTCCGAACTACGAATGAATGACAAAACGATTTGACAGTTGTCCTACCGATGTGTTTTTGCCCGTCCGAAAAGTTGAACTTGACACTTGTTTTGTTCACTCCAGTGGCGAAGGCTCCATACAACTCGATTCCTATCGGCTTCCCTTTCGAAACGAGTAGTTACTGGAAATCACGCATCACACTTGAGCTAGGTAAGCATTTTTTGGTCCGGCTTCCCTTTTAAGAAACTTCACCCTACGCAACTGGTTCACTCCTACGTTTCGGGCTACTTTCGGACGGGCGACTAACTTCGTTGACGGACTTAGGGAGTAGGCCCCCAGCACCGACAAGCGCTGACAGATCGGCGCCGGCAACCCACTTTCTATGTGTATACGCACTAATGCTAGGCGTTCGGGCTTCTGATTACTTGTAACGACTGTCATAGGTATTTTATATGACACACGGGAACGACGCGACGACGGTTTAATGTTCTCTCTGAGACACGGAGGGTCTCGATGTATAACGAATGGACACCCATCCATAAACTGACCGCGGCAAGAGCAGCTTAACCTTGCAAATCTTACGATCCGCGCGATTGTTAATTAGCCACGAGCCCCTCATCACGTGCAATAAGATGTAAGTATTTATTAATTACCAATACATGCTGACATTTAATTGGTTGTTTTACTAGAACAAAAGTTGTTCAGACCACGGTTTACAATCACATAACAGCATCAATTATTTTTTTATAAAATGATACTAGGCGTTCGAGCGTTCTTAAAAAGTCTTATGTTGCTCAAACGTGTTCAAACATTAACTGTGACATTAAAGTACTCATCGCGGCAATCGTGGTAAAGTTCCCGGCAAATAACTTATGGCGCCGACTACGCACCTCTGACTTTATTAACTTTGTCTATATTGTGTTTTTTTTTAAAGACCAATGACGTTTTTTTTTATTTGATGCCGTAGAATGGTACTAGACCATGGTCTGAACAACGTTTGCTCTAGCTAAACAACCAATTAAATGTCAGCGTGTATGCATAGGTGCCGCGCCGTAGAAAATTACTTCGAAAACTATAAAACACGGTTTTACTAATAATAAATCCCGGAAAATACCTAACGGGAAATAAACATACACTAAAGATCTTTGAAATTGCTTAGTTAAAGAAGATCTTATGACTACCAGCGATAATTAATAATAATATTACTGCGTGCTTCCGTAATTACTGAAGAATTCATGCTCATATTATTTAACACAACAATCGTGCATGACGTATGCAAATATTGCAATCGGTGTAATCGTACAATTTTTGCTAGACAATCTTTGCAAAAAAAAGAACGGAATCGCAAAAATTGATCGATTATATCAAAATCTGTTTTTGTGTATAATAACTTTCGTGAGACACATTCATATTATTAGTTACGGTTTACCCACGTACATTTTTCGGTATTGCCCGACTAGTTTCAGATCCAAACGGAACCCTTAATCATGAGCTGAACACGCGGCGAGGTCACAAGTCGAATTGTATTTTTTTTTCTACTCCTTTCCTCATCGCGTGTCCGTGTTTGGGTCCGAAACTAGTCGGGGAATCCCGAAAAATGCACGTGAGTAAACCGTAACTAATCACAAATATCAAAATCTGTAATCAATATGAAATAACAGTACGCATAAAAGGTCGTGTGTAATCAACATAGCATAATTGAAGAAGACAATAGACACAAACCACAGATTATAGTGTAAAACGGCGTTTCGGAAGGTCGCGAATGCAAATAACACTTTGTTGACCGGCAGTCAGACGAATCAACTTCTAACTAAAAATTCTTGATATTTAGCTTAGCTGACACGTAGTACTTTTGACTTCTATGAGCTGACATAGTTAGTGTTGTCATAATTATGTTACACAAAGGCTGTATTATTAACTATAATCATTGATGCGTCTGTTAGTGATCGTGTAACTTCTGAACGACTTGACCGATTACCAAAGGACTACGTTGACGACAGGGATGTTTGGCATTAGTTCCTGCACATGTGGCTTCTCTGGAACCTCATTAACGACGTATGTGTATGTCTAATAACTATCCTCAACTATGTTTTTTTTTATTGCTATCATTACTCTCAAGATACCTTTTATCTTATTTTACAATGATTATTTCTCTAAAGTTTTGATGACATTTATCTTTTGTAAATGTGAGAACTTCGTGGACTTGCTTATAGACATAATTGCGTAAATTACTCTTATTCATATTGAGTATTTTTTTTCTTTTTGGTTAATTTTTGTACTCAAGACTTGGTATTACATTACTCACAGGTCTGTGGTCAAGACTACATTGTTCTCTCATACCTATCCTAAATCATAGTACTGTATTTACTGAAGTTGTTAAAGATATCCTTTTTTTGAAACGACTAATTGGAACCGTGCACCTAAATTCGACTTTTCATAAGCGCCTGTATTGGTTTATGTGAAATTTTTTTTTTGATTTGGTTTTTTTGGGGTCATATTTACATAATATTTTTTTTGAATCAAGACGATAGTTCGTAGCTATGCTAGGATTCAATAGGTGTCGCTGTAGTCAAGTTATTTACGCGGACATAGTCGCAGGAGACAGCTAGTAGGTGTATAAAAATACTAACCTCGTTCATTATTGTAGCGAAAATTAAATCGTCCTGTTTCAATTGATGAATTTGGTTCAGTCGTACCGGATTAATTTGTTGTTAAAGTATCACTCAAAATTAGGTCGACAGACTTTTAGCATACATTTTTAGTTGATTTTGATTATGAAGGTGACATCGCCGCGGATTCAGCTCATGTGTAGTCGTGTCTAGTCTGCTCTAATCGGACAATACCGATCGGTTTCACACGAAAAATGCTCATCAGTGCATTTTTCGTGTGAAACCGTAAATATATTCTGTTGATCCTTGTTAGATGAATCCTGACATAAATTGGTAATTTCGTAAACTGTAGCCGTAAGAAGACTGCTATCGAAAAAACGTAAACATCATCAAAAACCGTAAAATAGCTATATTATCAATGTTTTGTTTTTTAAATATATTTGATATTCTTTGTTTGGTAACATTTTGTAGAAAAAGGTCAGGACTCACCTAACGGTGATAAGGGTATAATTAACATGATTATGAAGGTACCAGCCAAGTATCAGCAATAAATTAAAAGCCTGCCTGCTTGACAGTTCCTTAAAAAAAGTTGGGTATTGCTTGGCCTCATTTTCAACCCGTATCAACCCACTGCTGGGTATAAGCCGCGCCTCTCTCGGACCAATTCTCTTGGTCTGCGTCGATCCCATCCAGGTCCTTCCAGGAACTACTCGATCACATTTAAACTAAAGTGTGATAATATTCTGTAGGCTATCAGTGATAGCCTAGCGGTTGAACCCGAGTGTGATCATGGGACGCACCTCTGAATTTTCGAATTCATCTGCGGATCAGAATTTGGTTATGACTTATGTTAACTGTGAAGGAAAACATCATGAGGAAACCAGTACATCTAAGAAGACTGCATAAAGTTTCTTGATCATGTTGTGTATATCCCGCCAACCCGCACCAGGTCGGCGTGGTGGACTATGACCTGAAACACTTCTCATTTTGAAAAAAGGCCCGCACCCCTCTTTGGGACAGTTTTGGGCTGATGCTGATCCAATTATGTTGGGGTTAGCTTTCAGTCTTACCAGATGCGGCTGAAAACCAGTACTTTACACGAAGCGACTGCCATCAGACCTATGCAACTCAGTTACTGGGTAATACCGATATCCTAAGGTAAGACCGGTTGTCAGCCTTTTGGGCATCTGACTACCCGTCACGACTGTCGTAGGTATTCGTATGACACCCGGGACCGACGGTTTAACGTCCTCTCCGGGGCACGGAGGGATCTCGATCCCCGCAACCCAGTCAATGCCGATATCCTAAGTACTCTTACAGAGTGGAGGCGCCCGTATCGTTCACAGTGATATAGAATCTGCTAGGTGACTGCGCGTGTGGTTCTAAATTTCAAAATTCCATTTTGATTCACCCGCTGAAGCGTCGTACGAGTACGATAGCTCATTCGGCAGTACTGTCAACACGCAGACGCCAAGACTCAAGCGCCCGCGCCCGTCCCCGTACCCGCTAGTGTGGTCTGATTGACCAGTAAGGTTTGATCAGTTGTCAGAGTTTTGCGCTTCTGACTACCCGTAACAACTATTATAGGTACTCGTATGATACCCGGGACCGAGACGGCTTAACCTACTCTCCGAGGCATGGAGGGGTCTCGATGTGTAACGAATGGTCACCCATCCACGGACTGACCGCGCCAAGCGCAGCTTAACTTTGCAAATCATATAATCCATGCAGTTGTTGATTGCCCACAAGCCTTCTCTAGTCAGTGAGCTGATGATGTGATAATATTTAAAT
The DNA here is from genome assembly GCA_905220435.1 of Amphipyra tragopoginis. NCBI lineage: Eukaryota > Metazoa > Arthropoda > Insecta > Lepidoptera > Noctuidae > Amphipyra > Amphipyra tragopoginis. The sequence goes on along the minus strand of HG991995.1, from coordinate 23,938,881 downwards.
CGAAATCATTTATTAAATGGATACCTATCTCATAATATCCAGATGTACTGAGTGCGGAAGTAGACAGAAAGTTTCTAAACATAGTTAATTCAACAATATTAAGACCCTTTCAAGATATAGTGATGCTCAGTGACCATATCGATGGTAATTACCTCGTGTTTTTATTTTTACCAGTCCGAAGTTAATTTCCATAACTGAGTAGTGTTGTGCGGTGTACCGTGGCATGCTCTGACGCCGCTAGTGATGAAAATAGTCGATATGCTTATTGTTTTTCCTTTCCTTTTGTTGGTTTTTCATTTGTTAATTGTTGACGATTTATTTGTAAACAATCTTCAGTATTAAAAAAAAACATTTATTTTGGTATAGTCTGTGTAAAATATTATTATTTTTGATTGCGGGTTACATTAATAACAAAATTTTGCAAGGTTAACAATTGAACGAAAAACTCTCTAGTAAGTAAACTCAGTAGTTTTCAGTATTTATTATTACAAAATGCAGATGGAGGATCAGCCAATCCGACTGCTGAGCATTATTTTGCTGAAAAATAAAACCGTGACCAATCAATCTTAATAACACAATAAAAATTAACATTTAAAAACATGCATTACTCACAATATCACGTAACTATAAAAAAAACATCGATATCGTCACCGCGCATCACTCCAGCGCACCTTCCGAGTCAATTCAGTGTTACGTGCAAGGCGCAAGCGCGCGATCGTGTTCTTAATTCAAACAGTTTATACTAAATATTATTTTTTTATATGGCAGTGGTGAACCGACCGTGTGGTGATTTCCATTGTGTTAGCAGCAAATCATGTTTAGGAAGGACTTCTAGAACTGGCTGGGTAATACTTATTGTTTAGTCTTTACAGTATACTGACCTTGTTAGATGTTTACTAAGTGAATCTGTGATTGAAAACTCAGGTTTACGAGAAGTTCGTTGTAATTATTTTTTTTCCGTGAATCGATCTTTTTTCTTTCTTTTTTTTTGTGTATCATTAGCAATGTTTGTAGGACGAGGTCTCTGTCACAGCGCGTTGGGTTAATTCAAGCTGATTATACGTTTCTGCTGTAGTGATGTAAATTCTGTATTTATAGCTATCTACCTATAGTATTTTGTTTTAACTTGTATCGTGAGCGTCCTTTAATAATTAGCATGTATTGTATAATGACTAGATGTAAACACCTTCGTAGCCTATTATAAATAGGTATATACCAGTAGTTGAGTTCTGAAACATTAAAAAAATAAGCCCATCCACATGTTACTGAAATCGATTTAGTGATCAAAAGCGTGAATCCTGCGCGTGAGTTCCTGGGTTTGATTCCCAGGTGGGACAAAGTCCAATGATTGGGTTAGGGTTGGAACTGAACCCGATATATAGAGATAGACCCGGAATTAGGATTTAATACCGTCTTTGGGCAACCTACTATATTATACCTATATACCTCTGCCCAACCCTTCAGAAAACACAGGTGTGATGTTATGATGATGTGGGCAACCTGTAAGTGAACAAAATACCTATATTCTGCTACCTAAGCCAAAGACTATTGCATACATAAAGGGCCTTATTACAAAAGATGGTTTAAACCAAGACTAAGGTAAACCCAGGTTTAAAATATAACCATCACTTTCTTATGTCATATAATAAAAAGAGACGGAGCTATTTTAAAACCAATGTTATTCTTAGACTATCCTTTGTCATAAGGGGGAAAGCGTTCACTCGTCTCCAGTCTTTAGTAAAGGACTAGGTTTTACTCACTAATTTAAGTCATTCAAATAGTGTAAACGATCAATTTATACCCGAACCCGACCAAAAACGAATCGTTTTGCTTACCAATAGTAGCATTTTTCATTGCCAAACTTGGCATGTACTCGTAAATAGACTCGTAAGCTAATTTTAAGTGCAATAGCTACTAATGAATGGGTTTACTATGAAAAGATATGAGGTTTTTGCTTCATAATTGGTAAAGATATAAGAGTCTTAATTTTAACCAAAAACTCTCGGTAAATCATAAGAATTGGTCATGAGGGATTCGATTTGTGTCAAAAACTACCAATTTTGTACCTTATTAGTAGACATTAGAGTTGTAACTAACACTATCCAAATTTCAAAATGGTTGTAGCCCTATACCATGATGATTCAGCCGAAAGATGTCCACTGCTGGACATAGGCCTCACCCAATAGGGGGGGTTGGCCATAATCGCCACGCTTGGCAGGCGGGTTGACGATCGCAGTGTGGTTGTTAAAGTACTCAGAGAACGCTGCTGCCCATCCTCTAGAGAATCTCTTAGTCACCTTTTACGACACCCACGGGAAGAGTTGCGGTAGTGCTATTCTTTACGTCCGGCACCACACGTACAAACGATGGTAAAGATATTAGAGTCTTTATTTTAACCAAGGGCAAATCATAGGAATTGGCCATAAGTGATTCGAATTGTGTCAAAAACGACCAATTTTGTACCTTATTAGTAGACATTTAGAGTTGTAACTTACACGATCCAAAGGGGTCCGAACATTTTTCTATGGAAGCTGGCATAGGCCCCTGCCGCCATATTCATTTTTTTTCCAAGTTGCGGCGCACGATGAGACTAACATATGTGGGTAGAGGACACTCAAACAAACAAAAAATCAGAGATATAGTGCCCTAAAGTGTCACGTTGCCGAGATATTTGGACTCAAAGATTTTTTTCAAGATTATCTCGATACAATATCTCGGTAACGTGACACTTTAGGGAACCATATCTCTGAATATTTTTTATTTGTTTGAGTGTCTTCTACCCATATTTACCAGTTACAAAGTGCGCTGCAATAAAAAAACTTTAAGTCAAAATATCTCGGCAACGTGACACTTTAGGGCACCATATCTCTGAATATTTTTTGTTTGTTTTAGTGTTCTCTATCCATATTTACCAGTTACAAAGTGCGCTGCAATCTTGAAAAAAAATCTTTAAGTCCAAATATCTCGGCAACATGACATTTTAGGGCACCATATCCTTGATATTTTTTATTTGTCTAAGTGTCCTCTACCCATATGTTAGTGTAAACGTGCGCCGCAACTTGGAAAAAAAATCAAAATGGCAGCGGGGGGGGCTATGCCACAAAGGTTCTATCCCCTTTCAAAATGGTTGTAGCCCCATACCATATTCTCTACTAATGACTGGAGTTGTAATGAGGCTTAAGTTTGTAAGACTTTTAACAAGTGCTACACGAGAAGAGTTGAAACACTAAACCGCGTACGCCGATTATAATGATTCGGCTGTACCTACATTAATTACGGGTTTTCTTTTACAAGGTTAGTCGGAAAGGGGGAACTAATCCGCAGCCCACTTAAAGTATCACTGATGAGGGTTTTAAAGCAAGTGTTAAAATTTCAAAATTCGATAATTTTTATTTCCATGTAAAATTATTTTTATTTTAGTTTTTTCAAAAATTCTTATTTATTCATTTGCTTGAAATATGGTACACAAGTTGTTACATAAAAAATAGACCAAGACATATTTCACCAGTAATATAGGCATGCAAATATTAAATTAAGTTACACATGTACACATGTCAAATGAATTTAGAATTTAAAAAAAAAAAAAAAACTTTACATTACATAATTTAGCGAGCAGCATGAGACAATGTCTCTTAATAAGCGCAGTAGTGGCAACAACTATTTTTTAAGAAATCTTTAGTGTAGTAAAAGCTTTCTTGTATTAACCACTTTCGCAGTGCAAAACAAATTTTTTTATAAGGTAATTCTTCCATCCCCTTGGGCAAAGAGTTAAAAATAAGTGGTGCCATATAGACACAACTTCTTCTTAAAATTTCTAACGTTCTTCATCCCTACTTCAGTTACAAATTCAGAAAATGGAGCTTCTAATTATTGACGCCAAATATGACTTGTAAACACAGCTGATGATAGCTGAAGATAGATAGATTTTAGCATAGGTATTTTTATGTAATTTTTGAACAGCTATTTCTTTTAAACTATTGACTTTTGGGGAAAGTGGTAGAACAAAAGTTATTCATTGTTATGGGTACTTTAAAACCCTTTCAGATTAGTACCCTTTTCTGACTAACCTTGTATATCTACAACATGAATGTTTAGTCGTTGTACATCCGAAAACCATGAACTCTGCTCATCATTCTGTACAACTTTTACTACGAGACGAAATCTGAATTCGTGAAAAGCACAGCTGTTCCATTCATTTTGTTAAGCAATGGTAGCGCCGTGCGTCGGGTCGTTGAGCTCTCGATAATAAGGTTGAGTTACACGATGGGTGATGCATGCGTGCCGTCAGTTAGGACAGGTCAACTCAAACTTGCTATGGTTCTTTCCTCAAAAGGCCATTCCAGACGTTGCCCTACATTGTTACACTCACATAGTTTTATACTACAATGTCTGGACTTTAAAAGAGACATTGACCTCTGAGTTTGTTTCGGCTTTTCTTCTCAGAGCTGGTCAGATAGGAAATGCCGGCGCCATCTAGTCTTAAAAAAAAACATTACATTGTCTTGTAAAAGTGTCTGTAACAGATTTATTTACAGAAATAAATATCATTTCATTTCATTTCAACATTGATTATTTCGCATGGATCCGCTGTTTTGTTTTTCACGAATTCAGAGTTTGTCCCATAGTAAAAGTTGTACGTGATGAGCAGAGCTCATGGTTTTTGGATATAAGATGACTGTCATGCTGTATACAAGATTCGTCGGAAAAGGGGTACTAATCCGAAAGGGTGTTAGAGTACCTATAATAATGAATAACTTTTGTTCTACAACTTTCCCTAAAAGTCAATAGTGTAAGAGAAATAGTTATTCAAAAATTTCATAAACAATACGCTAAAATCTATCCATCCTCAGCTACGATCAGCTGTGCTTACATTTTAGGTCATATTAGGATTGACGGATTAGAAGCACCATTTTCTGAATTCGTAACTAAAGCAGGTATGAAGAATTTTTGAAAAAAACTAAATTAATATTCATTATGCATCGAAATAATTTTTTTCGAATATTGAAATTTTAACAGTTGCTTTGAAACAGTCATCAGTGATAAGTGGGGCGCGGATTAGTACCCCTTTCTGACTAACCTTGTATATGTTACGGCTAAAAGCCGAATGGCGGTTACACCTAGGTTTAACCGGATACAACTAGGTGCAACAAGTAGCAGTTGGTTAGAACTAGGTGTAGCTTAAGTCGACGGAGCCTGTCTGCAGAGTTTAAAGTAACCTAACACGAAGGGGATGACGGGGGCTTCGTTCGCTCGCTTCGCTCGCTCACTCTAGCCCCCGTCATCCCCTTCGAACCTAACCTATCCATGTCGGGATTCCTCTTAATCACCGGTGTGCGGTTGCACCTAGTTCTATCCGCTATGATGAAGGCTTAACCTAGTTCTAACCGAGGATAAATAGGATACATCTAAGTTTAACCGCATGTGGCCGGCTGTACCTAGTTGTAGCCGGCTAAAACTAGGTGTAGCCGCACTTCGGCTATTAGCCGTAACATATACATACCATTTTATCACCAAGGTACCCATTATAATATATCAACAATTCGTTTCTCTTCCCTTCAATAATGTTTTTAATTGTTTAATTAGAAATAGGGAAAACCGTGTAAAAACTCGAACAAGGTAAAGAAATTTACTTGTTAAATATTCGAAGACAGGTAAATTCATTCAAACCGACCTATCAGCTAATTAGTCTGTTCCAAAAACCCAAATTACAAAAAATATCGTAAAACAGTAATTTAAAATAACTCGATTCCTTATCCAATCTTCTTTTGCATAATCGAACCTAAAACTGAATTAAAAGTGGTCAATTTTTTTTTATTCTGTTGTTTGGTCAACGTTGAACCTAGTCGCAACTGATGGTAAGTGCAGATAAGGTCTAAGTTGGAGCACGTGAATCCAAGTAGCAGAATGTAGAGGGATTCCCTAATACCCCTCAGGCACTCACATACACACGACGGAACACAGTAAACTGCTTGACGCTGGACTTTCATGTTCAGTTGATAGCTAGCCAGGCAGTATCGTATAGATCCTACCACCAAGTGAGCTGGTTTTTTTTTTTAATCTTACGACACGCGTCCATTCCCATCGTGCTGTGAGGAAGTTTTAAATTCTAGCCCGTAAAACACATTGCAACAAAGCAAGTAAATTTACAAAGTCAGGTATAGTTAAATTTGAACAAACTATCAGAATGCAAAGATGAGACAGTTAAAAGTGCCAAATTTGACCACGCGATTACGTGTTATAATAACTTATCTTCTAAGTGTCATATAAAGCACAAACATTACTTTAGAATGTAGTCATTAATCGCTATTAGTCAACACGTTTTTTAATCGTAAAGAGGCTCTTTGACCATTCGGAAGACTATTAATTTTCGGCTATGAAAACCTGCTTCTTATGTTGGCATAATTACCCTATTGTTGTTTCACTATTGGGCACGGTTGTTTTTTCAAAATGAAAAGAGTAAGTATGTTGGCTTGTTGCAAAAACTTTATAGAGCCCTCTCAGTTGTGCAGGTTTCCTCACGATATCACCGTTAACGCCAGTAGTAGGTAATCCAATTCTGATCCGAATATGAATTCCAAATGTCAGAGCTGCGGGCCGTGATCGAACTCAGACTCTCCTGCATGCAACCGCTAGATTATCACTGCTTGCTTCTATCACTCTTCACAGTTACCGCCGGAGCAGAAAACATAAACTGTTTGCTGTTCCGACAAGTCGTACTGTGGCTCGTTCAAGATCACCCATACCGCGAAGTCTCACTGCGCTCAATGCCCTCCTGGACGCCAGACCGAATTTTGATATGTTTGCGGATGAATGGAAGGTGATTTTGTCGGAATGTCTGGAGTACTGCGAGAGGAATGCATCATGAACGAGTGAAAGAATATACTGTCAGAAGCACTGTAAGGGATTTATGAAAGAGTTTATTAGAATTATTTTTTCTTGTCCTTTTATGTATGTATCGTTTTTTATTACTATCTTTAATTATTGTAGGTAATTGGTCTAAGACCGTTTTAATTAAAGTAAATAAATAAATAAATAGGTAATTCATTAATTTTTGTCCCCAAAACGTCGTTTACTAAAAATGGGACTTTACAAAGAAGGGTAGGCCATGGGTACATGCTTTTTCTTACAAACGCATCACTAATGGAAAGAAGAAGTTAAGCTATCTTTACCGCGGTCAGGTATGGATGGGTAACCGTTCGTTACTCCGAGCCTCGGAGGCACATTATGAGAAAAAATCTATAAGAAAATTTCTGACGCCTTCCTGAAGGCGTCTACTCATACATTTTGTACTAGAGACCCCGCTCACTGTCAGAATTTGCATGCAGGCTCTAGTACAAAATGTATGCGCAGGTCGCGGACGCGTCAGAAATTTTCTGGCAGTAATTTCTTATAATTTGCAGCCGGGTTATCGTCGGTCTTGGTTATCATACGAATATGACAGTCGTTACGGGCAGTCGGAAACCCGAAAGATTAAAAAAGTCGGAAACCCGGAAGATTAAAAAAAAACTAACCTATCATTGGTTCAACCATAACATGTCAGTATTGCCTAGTAACTGGGTTGCAGAGACCTAATGGCAGTTGCTCCGTGTAAAATATAGATGAATAGATGTGGTGACACTGGAAACTGACTTGAACTGAGGTGAGAAAAGGCCAGCATGATATTTATAATAAAATATGAATGGCTATAAACATGACCGAAAAAACTATCTCTGACACATACAATAATAATAAAATGCTCTGGGATGCAATCAAAACCATCACAAACATTAAAAAAACAAAAAATTACGCGACAGAATTAATTAATAGGTGCAATCCTGGTGAATCGGTGGATAAGATAAACGAGTTTTTCGTAGGCGTAGGCAAGGACTTGGCGGATAAAACTATACACTGTACAAATCCAGAGCTGTTGCAGAGCAAATTTTTCGCAACTAACGACCCAAACTACTGTCAAAAATCTCTCGCCCTATTAGACACAGATGAGACTGAAATAAGGAGCTTGATCTTGGGATTGAAAAAAAATTGTTCTCCTGGATGGGACTCTATACCTAATGATTTACTTAAACAAAATTTACGCTCCCTTGTTTCCCCAATAACACATATTTTCAATGTATGTTTATCGCAAGGAATATTCCCTACAGTCCTAAAAAAGTCCATGGTGCACCCGATACATAAATCCGGAGATAAAGACCGTGTCACGAATTACAGACCCATCTCTATCTTGCCTTCGATCTCTAAGCTCTTGGAACGTATCCTTATTAAAGGACTGACTAATTATCTAGAGTCCAATAACCTTCTCTCGAAAAATCAATTTGGTTTTCGAGCTGGTGAGTCGACAAGTGATGCTGCCCATGAGCTTGTGGATTATGTGGTGGGAGATCTGGATGCGGGTAAGAAGACCCTAGGCATATTTCTTGACTTGGCCAAAGCCTTTGACACGGTCTGCATACCACTACTTCTGCAAAAATTGGAACGACTAGGCATTAGAGGAAATCAACACAAAATATTCGAAGACTATCTTTCTAATCGCTTCCAATGTGTACAGGTAAACGAACACATAAGCAATGATTTACCCATCTCCTTTGGCGTACCTCAAGGTAGTATTTTGGGTCCTACACTCTTCCTCATCTATTTGAACGACCTCTGTGAGCTGAATGTTATGGGTGGCAAAATTATATCATACGCGGATGATACGGTGCTCTTGTTCTCTGCTGAGACTTGGGAGAATGTGTATAAATGTGCACAACATGGATTTAATGTAGTAAGTCACTGGCTACAGAAAAACATCCTGACTCTTAACGCAAGCAAGACTCAGTATGTCCATTTTTCCATGCGTAATTTAAATCCACCTTCCCCGTCTCTTTCCATAATAGCTCACAATTGCTGTAATAATGAAACATGTTCCTGTCCTGTCCTTATCAATACGAACAAAATTAAATACTTGGGAGTTATTATTGATAATAATCTAGCTTTTCGCTTTCATACAAACATGGTAACTTCTAGGGTAAGAAAATTAATTTTCATCTTTAAAAATCTACGTCATGCAGCTGATCCTAAATTGATTAAGCAAGTATACCTAGCCCTGGGTCAATCAATAATACAGTATTGTATCTCAGTATGGGGCGGTGCGTCGAAAACTATACTGAAAACGTTAGAGGTTGCTCAAAGAGCTGTATTGAAAGTAAGCACTTTTCGTCCGTATCGGTTTCCGACGTACCTCCTCTACCAATCTTGTGAAGTCCTTACGGTCCGACAGCTCTTTGTGTTGCAGGCAGTCCTAAGGCAACATGTTAACACGAACTATGACAGAACCACCTATTTAGCTAAGCGCCGACGAAAGATCATTGCTTCCAAAAACCCACCAACCTATAAACACCCATATGTTCGCAAATTCTTCTGCCACCTAGGCTTCTTTCTATATGAAAGAATAAATAGGATGATTGACATATATCCCTTAAATAGAAACCAATGCAAATCCAACATAATAAACTACATACAAAAACTAAACTACGATGAGACCGAAAACCTTTTATCAGTAGTACGGTAGCTCACATACACACCCTCTCTCACTCATTCACTCACTCACATTTTACACAAGGGGGGCCACTACCATACTTACATAATTTTATTTTTATTTTTATTAAGACTGATAGTATTATTTTAATTTGTTCATTTCATTATTAATCTTTTAATCATTTTTTTTTTATTATTTAAATGTTTAATGATTTAAATATTCCAATTTTTATCTTTTGTACTTAGTTACTGGTATGATTAGTTTTGTGTAGAGCTAGAACTAACTAATAGTTAAGTGGTGCATATATCCAGGGAAGAGTAACTCACTAGATCATAATCACGAGTAATATAGACATTTGTTTAATTATATTTTAAAATGAGAAAATACTTTGGAAACAATAAATTATTATTATTATACCACCTATAGTTTCACATTGTTCTTGAAAGACAATAGTTCTGTCGTAATATATAATAAACTTACCTATATAATGGACCTATCCGTAAAGGATGTCTCATCCTCAAGTTCTTGCAATTCCGGAATCCCCAAGGTCTCTCGTGTTTTCTCAAGATCAAGGACAAGGCTTTTTGGCGATTACATTTTTGTTTTAACGTCATCAAAAATTCATTATCACTACATGAGTTGTTTTCCTGTGTGTACTTAATTTTGACCTCGGTAGAATCGTGGTCTAGGTAGCCTTTTAATGGTTCTTATGTTAGTTGTATGTTACATTTTAAAGTTGTGTACAAAAGGAATAATGTTTGATAGATTATCGTCGTCGAGGACGACCCTGGCATAGGTTACGTGATGATCTAAAATGTTTACGGGGCTGGCATGGTCAGAAACGGCACAAAATAGAGAGGTTTGGAAGGCAAAAGGGGAGGCCTTTGCTCAGCAGTGGGACATTAAAAAAAATACTAAAAAAAAGTTGAAAAAAAAAGTTGATAGTGAAGATAATCGGTATCTTGGTATGGGCATATGATAAGGAGGGACAAAAAGCATGTGACCAAGAGAGTGATGAATATAAATGATGATGAATGGAGGGGAAGAGGAAGACGAAAGAAAAGTTTGATGGATTGTGTGAGAGTACAATCCACCCAGGATTGTGTGACAGTTGATATGAATGTAAATGAAAACTGGACGGATATTAGAGAAGAATGGAAGAAGATAACATTTTGTGGCGACCCCAAGTAACTTGGGATAAGGGCAGGTAGAAGATGAATATTATTTTACAAATTTTAGATAATAATTTTCATTCAGAAATTGCCAGGATTTGATTTTTAAAGTCGCGTTAGTCGTATTTATAATTTTCGATTTGATATTAATATACAATACCCATTGTTATTCAATGCATGACCCCATTTAGACAAAAGTGGCTCATCATAGCAATATTATCTTTTGAACCATTTCTTCAAGTAGAGGTTTAGCTCATCTTGTTGGACCGTTAAGTTTCATAAAAGCTTAATACGTTATATTCCTATTTCCAAACATGTTACTTATTTCTATAGTGCGTACCGCTGCCTGCTTTTGGTCAATGAATATTGCCAGATTTTGATCGGCTATTACAAATTAAAAGTACTTTTATATATTATGTTTTTATAGTTTATCACAATATAATTATGCATTATTTACTGACACCTTTTTAAAAGTATTATCCACATGAATAAATAATAAAATATATTTAACCGTTAGCGGCCCGACCGACGAACCGGTTCGTCAGTGCCATTGTTTATCAATTGTGTCTATAATTACAGTACTTGAGACTTTAAAATGACCTTCGTCCGTGTGTCACTGCAAGGGTACCAACTGAAAATCAGCGCTGGGTATTTGACGCCTAGCATATGTTGAGTTGGTGGCCCTTTCAGCATGGGCATGCTCAACAGCATAGAATATGTATGTTTGATTCTTTTATGTTTTTATTTGTTTAAGCTATTATTGTGTTCTTGTCTGAATAAAATTTATTTTCTTTCTTCTACACAATTAATTTTTTTGCTAAAATGTATCTTATTTGTCTAATGGTATATTAACGTGGCTTGCCCAAGTGTACCGAAAACAGTACAGCCGCCATTGTTTATCTATTGTGTCTATAATTACAGTACTACACAGGTTAAATAGAGTATTGGTTGTTATAATGAATGTTCCTGGGGGAAACCACGGTATTACTCGTAGAAGGTGGGTTTTCTATTTCATATTTATATAATACTAGGTATTCGGTATTTTTCGGGATAAAAGTAGTCTGTGTCCTTCTCTAGGTTCCAGAGTATCTCTGTACCAAGTGTCATCAAAATTGATTCAGCGGTTTAGGCGTGAAAGCGTCACAGACAGACAGTTACTTTCGCATTTTTAATATTAGTAGGGATTACTGTCTCCCTATAAAATCAGATGACAAGAGGTAAGATATTCTGTGGGTGTATTTTAAGACACCTAACATAAACACCCATAGTCACAATCATTATTTATTTTTGCAGAGTAAAGTAATTTTAATTTTAAAATTCCACACGTAGTCAGTTTATTCCACACATGCAACAAAATAAAGCAAAATATTTTTTATTTGTTGTTCACGATTTTTTGCAATGTCAGACAGATAATTTGCAATGGTGCATTAAGCTAGTAGCAGGTTTTTACAACCATTGTTTATTTGCATAATTACCATACCGTACCTAATCAAGCGTAGAATAAAATCGGATCTTATAAGATTATTGATAACATAATATCACGCTTGTATTCCCCAAAGGATTGCGCAGAGGTGTATATCACACCCTCATTTCGCTGTAAGTCCCAAGTAATAGGGGTGAACCTATTGCCATCAGCCAGGCACAGATCTGGTTTCCGGGCTGCTATTGAGAAATTCCACACGGAAAAACCCAATAACACTTTGCCCGACCTGGGGATCTCAGCAGTCCCGCTTGTGACCACTAAACATACGCGGCAGTCACAAGGTTATTAGAGGCCACGCCCACGGCGACTTTTTGTATCGATACAGCCGTGATGCTGTCGCTGGCTGTGTACCTTCGCCCAGATTCTGTAGCGATAGTAGTAGATTCAGTAGCGATGCATAAGCGCGTTTACAAAACGCGCGACAGCATCGCTACAAGAAGTCGCCGTAGGCGAGGGGTCTTAATGTTCATAGTTATTCGCCAACCCGCACTAGACCGACATTCCGAGAAGAGGCATGTATCCAACGTGAGGCAGTAATTGGTTGATTATGTTACGCTATAGTTATTCTTATTGATCATATTGATTTCCTTCAATGTCAAGTGCGTAGTACGGATGCAGGAAGTGAGTGAAGCAACACAGGTGTCACCTGATACCTAGTGGTTTTGTACGATCTACACAATCAGCTTAGATGGTAGTGTTCTGAAGTTTCTGCCCGTCTCTATAAAGAAAACAGCGTAATATTATAGGTAGTGACAGCATAATTATTTAACGCTTTCCTTCCATGCAGGAAGATTCGAACCCAGTCCGGACCTCTGACTTTTCGAATTCATGTGTTGTAGTATCACCTTCTTCATCGTGCAGGCACGTGTATAGGTTCAGGCAATTTGAAGAAGGTGATAATAGAGTGTAATAAGAATTTGATTATAGCTTGCGTTAATTGGTGTATGAAAAACATCGTGAGGAAACCTGATAGATCTTCAAAAAGTTTTTGATGATGTGTATTGTCCGCCAGACCACACCAGGCTAGCGTGGTAGACTATGGCTTTAACTCTTCTCACTTTGAGAAGGGGCCCGTGCCCAGCAGTGCGACAGTAATGGCACAGTAGACATATAAGCTGAAGTTATATGTCTACTGTGGTAATGGGCTAAGTATGCTATAATATGTGTATGTCTTTTGTTCATATCTATTACTACTAATGGCAGTATTTGATTGATTGATAAATGCGTGCATTACACTACACCCTATTAATAATTTTTAAACTTAGTAGTATTGCATTTTGTTTTTGTTTTTTTATGTCTTTGCCCCACACTAGTATTTCTCCTGTATCGTGGGTGCGTTTACAGACACAAATCTTCACATGCACAAACGCCCAGACCCGGAAAAACTATCTGTAGGTGATACTTACAATTTTTTGTTCCGTGCGGGAATCGAACCCACGACCCGTAGCGCAGAAGCCAATTGCTTAGCCACTGCACCAAACGTGTCGTCAAATTATAACATTTATTATAATACTTAGGTCCCTGTTCCCTAAGCTAGTAGACCGCTATTTTATATGTTTAAAATATCGTTTTCTTGTAAAAATTGTGTTTTTAAAATATACCTAATAAGATTGAATGTGAGTAAAGGTTATAATAATAGTAGGGCTACACGTAACATCACAACCAAAACTACAACCCATCTTATATAAGAAAATGTGCGTGAAAATATATAACTGAAAGTAGTAAATCATGTGCGGCCTATAATAATGAATGATTGTCGAAAGAGGATCGCGTGCGCTGTCAATTCACTCTCTAACCATTAGACCATATAGGTACTTTTTATTTCCTAACCATTCCAAATGACTAAGTAATGTACATAATTAACGCTAGGAAAATAGCTATTAGCGTAATAAAATGTGATAATGCAAGAGCCGTTTATTATAATGATTGCATCTGTGGTTGAAAGTTTGTATTTCCTTATTTGGTGTGTGGAATTTTAAGTGGAATAAAATTGATGTATGTATTTGTTGCGAGATAATTCTTTCATATGTATCTTAAGTAATCTTATTATGTATTTTTAGAAAAAAACTTTTAATGGTAATACTAATAGTTATTCTAAACTAGCTGTACCCGGCATGCGCTGCAATGCACTTTTTCCTACTTACTACTTACCTACCTACTTTCAGAAACAAAATAAAATAGTAACAAAAAGAAACCATTTTCATGCATGCGGTAAACAAATGAAGAATATGGACATACCTACTGAGGTAATAGGGTATTTGACTGAAAAAATCTAATAAGTCCGTTAGTTAGATTATTAAAAAATATTTGACCCGTATTTTTTCTTTTGTTTCGTAAATCAAAATTGACGAAGATACGACACTTTAAAAATTGGCAAAACGTCACAAGCAAGTACAGTTTTACTAGCATCTGACGTCACAAGCCCCCACTCTCGAGTTTTGATGCGTTATATCTTTCTAAATATTCATAGATTTAACAAAAGAAAAAATACGTGTCCATTATTTTTCAAAACTCTAACTGGCGGACTAATTAGATTTGCAATTTATTGATGCTGTCAACATGCCTATTTCGTTTTATTTAGATAACAAAATTTTCTTTCATAACAACCTTCTGCTGACAATTACAAAAACAACAACAAAAAATTTAGCGAAATCGGTTCAGCCGCTCACGCGTGATGCTGTGACCAGGGGAAATAGGGATTCATTTTTATATAGATAGATAGATTTCGTGAGACTCGTAGCTAATTAAAATCGCGCGGATCATTTACAATTTGCAAGATTATGGTGTGCGTGCCGCGGTCAGTCCGTGGATGGGTGACCATTCATTACACATTGAGACCTCTCCGTGCCTCGGAGAGCACGTTAAGCCGTCGATCCCGGGTGTTATACGAATACCTATGACAGTCTTTACGGGTAGTCAGAAGCCCAAAATCTGACAACCGGTTTAACCTTAGCATATCGGCATTGCTGAGTAACTGGGTTGCGGAGGTCTGATGGCAGTCGCTCCGTGTAAAATACTGGTATTCAGCCGCATCTGGTTAGACTGGAAACTGACTCCGACATAGTTGGAAAAAGTCTAGGCAGAACAAACAGTTAGTTAAAATTATACTCTTTAAAAAAGTGTTCACTTTGTTTGTTTATACAAAATAATAAAAACGAGGAAGTTTTCATTCATAAAACATTTTGAATTTTTATACTATCGTCTATCATCAGATCATCACACACTTTTGATGTTAACTGTAAACGATTTAATATTAATTTCATATGTGAAGGTCTTATTTGTTCAACTGGATCAATTTTCTTTCATTGCGACATTACCTTACTTTTTTATATTTAGTTCAGCTGTTTTAAGCGTCGAATTCATTATACCCGTTCCAACGTTAGGTGAGTCTTGATGTTTCTCAACAAAACGTTACCATACAAAGAATCCTTACTAATTTCACAGTGTTACCTTCTAACTACATACAGTGGGTCAACGCCCATACATTTGACAGGTCCTATGAAATGTCAAAATTATGTAGAGGCGGAGGTTATGTCCCAAGTATGCAGTATGGCTACTCGGGACATAACCTCCGCTCCTTCACCCCGCAACCCCCCGCACAATTGCTCTGCGACAATGTTCTACGTTGACCGACTGTAAGGAGTAAGATATGGGTAGACTGTGCTAATATTATAAATACGAAAGTAACTGTCTGTCTGTTACCTAATCACTATTAAACTACGTAACTGATTTTGATGAAACTTGGTACAGAGGTACTCTGGAATCCAGAAAGAGATATAGGCTACTTTTACCCCGAAAAATTCGGAATACGCGATAAACGACATCCACGCGGGTGAAGCCGCGAGCGACCACCAAGTATCAAATATTTTTAAAAATAAAACATGGATAATATAGCTATTTTACGGTTTTTGATGATGTCGTTTACGTTTTTTAGATAGCAGGCTCCTTACAGGTACAATTCCGTGCATCGCGGCCGATCGCAGCCGCGCGCGGCTAATGCGTCAATAGTCGTATCTATAATATACTGACTAATCTGTCGTTAGCCGCACGCGTCTGTCGCAGACTTCGGAAGCGGTGCCATAATACATTTTCGTACTCTGACTATTGACGCATGAGCCGCGCGCGGCTGCGATCGGCCGCGATGCACGGAATTGTACCTTTAGGCTACAATTTACAACATGACCGCTAAGTCAGAACTCATATTTCGTTTAACAGAGTATAGCAAGTTAAATTGTCGAAGTTGACTTCTGTAAACTACCTTCAACGGTAGACACATGCAGCACGTCGACTTCTGCAAGTTTTACGAAGTAAGTGAGCACTTGCTGCAATAAAACTTGCAAGCGTGCAAGTTATGGCGCGTTTACATTAGGTCATTAACCGAATGCGTTGGCCGCATTCGGTTTAACCAGATTCGTTAAACTTATTCTTATTCCACAAGTCAGTAATGACCGAATATGGTCAATTGAAACAAATTTTATTCTAGGTCGGCTTTGCAAACAGGCAGCTTTAAAAATTGATCGCTGTGGTCTCTAAAATTTCAAACTTAAATATTTCCAAAACTGCTTGGTTAACTTCGAGGCCATTATAAAAATACACTTATTTAGGCACCTTCTTTTCGAAACTAAAATACGCAACACAATTAATATCAATATATAATATGCACCAGTGAAGTCAACCAAATAAACTGATTTTGGAGATCATCCCGAATACAGCAGACCGAATATCAGTTTACATTAGTCGGACAACTAAAACGGCTGCAGTGGAATACGGCCAAACTGACCTTATGTAAACACGCCATAATTTACCTAGCTGGTTTTTGGGTTTACACGAAGCTTGAGTATATGAACTCTTGAGCCAAGAATCAGCTTGTTAGTAACATTCTTACAAGCTCCACTCGCAAATATCGTTAAAACAACATAACATCACGCCTATATACCCCAAAGAGTTAGGCAGAGGTGTGTAGTTCACCCTCATTTCACCGTTATGTTTAAGTCCCATGTAATAGGGAGCAAACCTGTTCCCGTCAACCGGGCACAAATTAAAACTCCAAGCTGCTACTGAAAAAATCCACACAGAAAAACCCAATAACACTTTGCCCGACCTGCCGCCTGATTCAGAACCTTTTCGCTAAGCAGTTGTCGGTTCGGATTTCTATCTCCTTCCGTCTACGATTCTCGTAATAAGAGCAAAAGAGATAGCTTACCGAATCATTGGATAGCTGACTAATCGAATCGATCTGAATCAGGGGCACCACGAGTGACGACACTTAAGTACGTCCAGCGCACCCTGGGCTGTCAGCCCCGCTACCAATCTTGCTGACTGGCTTATATGTCCACCACGGTATGATCTATTCTCATATAGCTCGTGCCGACACGATAGAAGAAGAAGAAGGCTGTGAATCGTATCCAAGATTTCATGCTCAGCAGTCACACTTGTGACCACTACACAAACGAGGCAGACCAGACGCGTATTGTGAAAATATTATGCAAAAACAACAAACATTGTCATGTACACAAAGAATGTATTGTTTTGATTCCAATAACGGATATATTTGTTTACACCTCTTTACTTAGTATTCTTGAGTTGTTGCACACAAGAATGACAACAAAAATGGTGCATAATGCTTCAAAGAATTCAATTGTCGCATCGATGTAAAAAAAACATAGCTGAAAGTTATGCGTTACGGATTTGGAAATCAATGTAAATCTGTATAGCTGTGTCTAGACCAGTGCACTTTCATGTTCATCTTGCGTCTTCGTCTGAGGCATGCATGAAGCGCCATAGCGCATGCAATAGCGCATGCCTTAATACTAGTTCGACAAAAACGCATGCCCCTAGCGCACGCTAATCTACTGTATGTCGATTGACGACTGACCGAGGCGCACCGGTGTAGACAATAAGCTGCATGCGTCTTATGGCAATCAATATTGCATGCGCTTGACGCAAGAGGGATTGAAAGTTGAAAGCGCAAGATGAACATGAAAGCGCTATGATGTAGATGTAACATACAATTCCCTGCTTTAGCTAAAAGTCTCACAAATCACCTTCATTATCAGCAACCCATTACTGTCCCATTTCTGTCAACGGATCTCTTCGAATAGAATGAAAAGGATTTAGGCCTTAGTCCACCACGATGGCCAGAGCGGTCTACTCCCTAAGCACGAAGTCCGTGGTTTCGGCCTTAGTTACGACCGTTTCCTACTCCCTATCACCTACGGGCACACGATTATTTCGGGGCCCGAACTAAGAATGAATGACAACATTATTTGACACACAATTGCCCCTACTACCGATGTGTTTTTGCCCGTCTGAAAAGTTGAACTTGACACTTGTTTTGTTCACTCCTACGTTTCGGGTTACTTTCGGACGGGCAACTAACTTCGTTGACGGACTTAGGGAGTAGGCCCCCCTGGTGCGGATTGGCGGACTACACACACCATCGAGAACTGTTTGGAGCACTCTCAGGTGTGCAGGTTTCCTCACGATGTTTTCCTGCACCGTTAACGCAAGTGATCATCAAATTATGATCCGTACTTGAAGTTGAGAAGTCAGGTATCTGGAATGAACTTCGATAGACCGTTCTGCTTGGAAGGCAAACGTTCAACTGCTAGGTTATCTTTGCTCACACGAAACACCAATACAATATTATCCTTACCAGTATTAAGAACCTTAGATTGTATTGTCCTGTGTGGGCCGCGATATACGCAAATAGACGCCTGTTGTAAGACTTAACAAAACCCAACACGCTTGGTGGTAGGATCTGTACGTTCCGACTGGCTAGCTACCAACCTCACATTAAAGCGCGGCGTCAGTTTACTGTGTTCCGTCTTGTGAATGTGAGAGCCAACGAGTAATAGGGGAGTTCCTCTATGTCTTTGCTACTTGGATTGGTGTCACAGAATATACAGGTTGAAATTGTAAACACTCGACCAACCGAAATGGGAAATTGTACTCATCACTATGGATAACTTTTACTATGGGACCAAACCGAAAATCGCGAAAAAAAATCTGCTCTTCCCTGCATTTTGACGAGTTATGCGAACATAAATGTAGGGAACATCTGTTTTTTTTTCGCGATTTCCGGTCATCCCGGTTTTCATCCCGAAAAAAGTACCGTTCCCGAGGAAAACATCAATAACGATAATAGATGGCGCCACATGTCTTTCGAATCATGCTTGAATTATATTATTGTACCTAAAATTCTAAATTAACGCGAGCGAACCTGCGGGCAAAAGATAGTAGGAAATAAAATGACAAACAGATAGCTGAAAGGTGGGTTAGTAGAACTGTTACCACTCAACGCACGAGCCGAGCGAGCGAACAGAGCGGCGCCGCGGCAGCGGCCAGCGAGTACCACAAACGATTCGCTTCGCCGATCACTTTCCACAATTCGTTTAATGGGTGCATTCAGAAACAAATGGTTATTGGTTGATTATTAAGCGAATTATTAATTATGTAGTTTTCCACTAGGTACATACAGCATTCATTTTGAAGAGCGCCTTAATTTTTTTTTGTTGTTATTTTCATTAGTTTTAAAGTGCTTTATTTAAAATACATCCCAATTAAAAATCGTATCATTGGGTGTCTAAGATTACATGTGTCGAAATAAGATACCAACACACACATTTTTTTAAATCGAGGTCTTTTATCTTTTGCACTTTACATTATTTATCATTTCAAATCGACCGTTTGGTGCATAATAAAGAATGACTTGTTTTTGTATCTGGGCCTTACGAGGCTCCTACTGACCTAAGACAACACAGGCACGGTAATGTTATCTAAACACAGGCCATAATAAGTCCAGCATAGCATTCATAATAAACATAACATAAACTCACGCCTGTATTCCCTGAAGGATTGGCAGAGGTGTAAGTACACCCACATTTCGCCGTTATGTTTACGTCTCTAGGGGGCGAGCCTATTTCCATCGACCCGGGCACAAATCCAGATTCCGGGCTGCTACTGAAAAATTCCACACCGAAAAACCCCATTACACTTTGCCCGACCTGGGAATCGAACCCAGGACCTCACGAACAGCAGTCGCGGTTGCGACCGCTAGACCAACGAGGCAGGCATAGTATTCAGTGTGAAAATATTTTCAAAATGGTAATAGGATCAATTGTTTTGCTCCAACGGAATGCTTGAGTCGTGCAAGTGCTATAGCTTATAATATACGGGTTTAATAATATTGAACAATGATACTATTCATTTCTATTCAATTGTAGTAAATTGTACACTTGTGTAGTTACAACGATAATAATATTGTTGTACTTAGTTTATTTTTAATCGGGGTTCGGAGCGATAATTATCAAGATAAATGTGTGTTCTGCATAGACTTTTCCCAACTATGTTGGGATCAACTTCCAGGCTAACCAGATGCGGCTGAATACCAGTATTTTTCACGGAACGACTGCCATCAGACCTCCGCATCCCAGTTTCTGTGCAATGCCAGGATCCGAAGGTTAGACCGGTTGTCAAACTTTCGGGCTTCTGACTACCCGTAACGATTGTCATAGGTATTCGTATGACACCCGGGACCGACGGCTTAACGTGATTTTTGAGGCACGGAAGGGTCTCGATATATAACGAACGGTCACCCATCCACGGACTGACAGTGGTAAGCGCAACTTAACCTTGCAAATCGTATGATCCGCACGGTTGTTAATTCGCCAGGAGTCCCTCCAAGCCTCCTCCTACCCTATCAAGATAAATATAGCTTGATAATTAGGTATCAAGATAAATATAAATCAGATTTAAGTTGGATTTTGAATTAGGAATCTTTACATACAGACAATCCCCATCTATGTAGTTGAGGAGGACGAAAGGATGATATTTCAGTCATCAATTAATTAGTGCGTAGTTTGTGGTTTTTTTTATGCCGGTCACGATCCACCGTGCTCTCCCGTCGTAGAGCCGGTCGTCTCTTCAGACTCCGCAGTCACACCGATAACAGCCCTCATCAAGCTGTCTCCCTCCCTATGTCTACGCCAGCAACGCCCTAAACCGAGGTCCGAGTCCCACTAGGGGTCGCCCTTAGTGCTGTTGTTGCAGGTAGTCATGATGTTAGTGTAGTACAAGTAGTTAGCTTAGGTTAAGTATTTTACTTCCACCCCATTGGCTGGAGACCCTTCAGGTCTCGCCAATAACTGCCCGGTTACGTAGAAACCGTCCCCTAGGACGACCTACAGCAGACCAATAGAAAAAAAAAAAGATCTTTTATTCTATTTGCAAGTGTAATTTTTGTTTTATAATGAAGAAATTTGGACAATAGCAAATAAAAGTTATTGTGTCCAAATTTCATACAAAACTACTTCCTTCTAACGTAAAATTTGATAGGTACCTAGTACCAGTTCAATAAGGATCAGTTGTGACAATTGGTAATATATTTATCGCGATAAACCACAAAACATATTTAGCTTGTTAATTTCGCACTAAGCACGTGATGAGCAAAGTACGGCCCGCGATCAGTTTTGATGGTCCGCTAACAAACGCAGTCGTAGGAACATTGCGAATACTCTCGAAAATAAATGTGAAACCTGGGTTGTGCGACACTACTAAGTTCTGTTATTGTTATATACGCCTATAATGTGAGAACGAGTAAAACGCCTATGACAAATTTTAATATATATATAATGATATTTATTAAATTATATTTAATGATATTTATTACTACGAAAATTACATACGTAGTCATGAATATTCTGGCCCCCATAAGATTCACCACTCAGGATTAAACTATCATACTTCCGGTTTCTGATTTGAGAATTCGGGATGAGCAAATACTTAAGTAATATTTGAGTACAAAGTTGTCAAAAAAATGCTTTTAAATCCGTAATTTTTTTGACAACTCCATACTCAAATGTTACTTAAGTATTTGCTTATCCCGAATTCTCAAATCAGAAACCGGAGGATAGTTACGTTAGCTAAAACAAAATACGAGTTTGGATGCACCTATTATACTAAAAGCCGACATCATCACAGAACATCAAAACATTGTATATTTTCGATTCGAATGCATCAACGTTTTTCCCGGACTTTATAAAATAATACGCCACTTTATAAACGAAAACGGACTCGGAAAAATAAAAATAAAAGACAGCTGCGTTCCAACGGACTTTACTCAACTGCGCATCACTCGATAATATCATTGATTAGTTTTCTGACTCATATCGACATATATGCTTACATTCCGAGTTAATTATAAAAGAATACCACAAAAGAAAACAGTAAGCGATATGCGTACATCGAACAAAAACATAGTATCGTGACGTTGATAGTATAGTTCCGGATATTACCTGTGGATTTAGACACGGTAAGGTAGGTACAATGTATCCACACAATTAATCAGTAGATTATAGACGGAAAAGCAAATCATTAGGAGTAATTTATGAGTAGCTTTACGTAAATTAAAGAGCATTGACGTAGAAATACATGAACCAAGGATTTAGTACAAAATTCACTAAACAAGTGTCCTGGGTTTACATGCTTCACCAGAGCGCGCCAAGCCACACCGCCATCTAAACTTAGAAATACCAACGAACTAATTTATATCCTACTAGCAACCCGCCCCGGCTTTGCACGTGTACGTTTTAAAGCTTAAAACCTTCCTCTTGAATCACTTTATCTATTAAAAAAAACCGCATCAAAATCCGTTGCGTAGTTTTAAAGATTTAAGTATACATAGGGGGAAGCGACTTTGTTTTATATTACGTAGTGATGTAGTCATTATAATGCTTAATTTAGCTTTTCACCTCACGAAGATTCGACTGCAACCACTGACGTTTTGTCTTCATTTTCGCATTTTAGTCTGCATTGTGTTTCTACGTAAATGTTATTGAGTATACTCTTCCTACCCGCACATTGAGTAACTGAGACCACAACCGCCAGTTGATATTGTTTATAACGTATTGTAAACCTTTGGTCAGAAGACCAAGGTCACTAATTGTAGCACAACACGCGCACCAGTAGGCGTAAAAGTGGTGTATACCACCAGCAAGTCCGTCAGGAATGTCTGGAGTGATAATTATGTTGGTATGCCTGTCAATTCAGGCTGTACTATCAGCTAAGTAATAAGATAAAAGGATGGTGCATAGTTTTGCAAAATTGATTGGCTGAAGATTTATTTTCAGGTCCTACTAATAACTTCCCAGTTACGTAAATAACCATAATATTTGCACACCAGTCATCTGTTTGAGTATAGGTAATGGAACTTATTCTTATTTTATAAGGTTAGTCGGAAGGGGGGTACTAATCCGCAGGTCACTAACAATATCACCGAGAAAGTGTTAAAATATCAAAATTCTATAATTTTTATTTCCATGCACAATTATTTTTATTTTAGTTTTTTTTTTAAATTCTTCATCTCTTCTTTGGTTACAAGATGAGAAAATGGAACTTCTATTCCGTGACCCCTAATATGACCTAAAATTTAAATACAGCTGATCATAGCTGAGGATAAATAGATTTTAGCGTATTTTTATGAAATCTTTCAACAGCTATTTCTCTTAAACTATTGACTTTTGGGGAAAGTTTTAGAACAAAAATTATTCATCATTATGGGTACCTACTTTAACACCCTTTTGGATTAGTACCCCCTTACTGACTAACCTTGTATATGATTTGCCAACTTATAGTACTTGTATACTTGCAAATAAATTAGTCTTCCTTATTATTCGTGCCATGCTTCTTATACTGTATTATGTTGCTGTAAAATAATATTAACAAAAATTTATTAGAGTCAGTTTTTAATTTCGTAATTAGATGTAGATAATTTTACAACCATTCTCATTCATTAATATAGCAAGTTGGATAACAATCAGTAGATATTTAAAATTAAAATACCTTCAAGAAATCTAAAATTCTTGAAATATTGTAAAAAAATCTAACGGGTCAGTAATTTTGGTTTCAAGATCGTTAGCAAACGAAAGGATGTTGACGTTGCATAACAATTCTACTGCATATTTTAATTTATTATATATTGCGTACTTTATTATTAACCAACTTCAAATTGGAGGCTATCAATTCGAGGCGTATCTTTTTTTAAACATAAAATAAAAAAAGTTAAATCGACTTAAAAAAAATAAAGTAGTAAAATAATTACTCCGTGTTATAATTTAACAGTTTCAGAAGTCGGTACTTATTCAAGCTGAACGAAATTGAAGGCACCGACTTCTGAAACTGTTAATTTTAGAAAAATGGTAATTCATTTACTCCTTTCAGTTTTTTCTTGAAGTCGGTTTTTCCTTTTTAAAGTTTTTTTTTATTCCTTCTGTTTGATAATATTATTTCCCCGATCTGCTGCGAGCTTGAATTGGTATCGTACAATAAGAATATCGGACGTCGACATCCTTATGGACTTTTAAAACACTGGTTGTGAGGGAATATTGGCATGAACATCACGCTTGGCAAACGTAGTATTGGATCGCAGTAACTTGACAAAAACACATAACAAAGTGACTGGCTCTAATCGATTAATTTAGTCTATTCGTTTTAGAGATCGACTCGCGACGTTGCCTCGTGAGGAGCTCGTGAATAAGGGCTGGTTGAGTCTGAAACTAGTCGGGCCTACCCGAAATATGCACGTGAGTTAATCGTTTACATCCTTAAACATGAAATATTCATGAAACTTCCTTACTCACGAAAGTTAATTAGAATAAATAACTATAGACACAATAAATGGTTATGCCGTAGTACATATTAGTTCTATGGGTTAAGCAGTTGTGATATGGTGGTGTTTATAGTGTGGTAACCACCACACTATATCGTTGTGTGGTGATGGCCCGGAGGTTACAGACCCGCTTGTTAAGCACCGGGTTGCGGGTTCAAACCCAGACATGTACCAATGTGACTTTCAATTTCATACGTACTTTCTTAGTTAATCTAAGACGCCACTGACATATGGTTAAGGAAAACATCGTGAGGAAACCTAGACTTATGGTCTAAAATCACCAACCCGCAGTGAGCAATGCTTGTTCCCCAGCAGTGGGACAGTTACAGGCATATTTTTGCTTAGCTGTTTTTTTTATCTGCTTTATTATTATGCAAAACACTCTTCATGGCTATGGCTTTGATTTTCATAGGTCAACGATTTCCATGGCATCGTATGTATTAACAATCCGACTTTTCCACAACTATGTACCACGCAATGAATATTGTTGACCTGTCAAAATCAACGCCATAGTGATAGCGAGTGTGTTACGCAATTAGAATGCATAATTATGTCAGAATCATTCCAAGTTTAAATCACATAAACTATAATTATTCAGCCGTGATCATTCCACACGGAAGGAGTGCAGGACAAAGGCCTCCCTACCCGCCACTCCTCTCGATTTAATGATTTCTGTGGCCAATCGTTTCAATAAGTGTCTAACTCGTCCCGCCATCTCCTTCTGGGACTACCGCGACGTCGTCTAACGTTATGTAAGCTTCACTCAATGCTGAGTTTTGCCCACTGCTCGTCCGACATGCGGCAGACGTGACCAGCCCAGTTCCATAAACCATGATTTCGTAAAATCAGTAAACATCTCGCAAATACAAACATCCATTCAAAATTCAACAACGAATACAGTCATGAACTTCAAAGCAGTGACGTAACCTAGCACTTGTCAACTATGATCTAGCGTAATCGATCACTTGTCATCGTGACGAAACATTAGGCTCATTACAATGTTACTGACAGATTTGGACCATTGGAGTGGAGAACCGGAGCTGTGACGTAATGCTGTTGAAGGAGGTTCTAACGCGCAATTCAGACTACGCTATACTATTTCGGTATACAGAATAATTTTTTAATCACTGTTAAAATTTTTTCGAGGCATTAGGTATCATTCAAAGATTCCAGTTTTGAATAGAAATAGGTAGGTAGGTAAAATTTTCATAAATAATTATTTTTTCCGGAAGAATTATCAACTTAGCGTGGTTACTAAGTCAAACGTTGAATACTACGCTTGTCGCTCATGCACAGAATCAGAGAAAGGGATTCTCTTACCATTTAAACCACCTTGGACTGTGGTGGAACAAATTGAGCGCCGCAATTCATTCCCTTTCGTCCTATGGTAGGGCCGGCCGCGGCCCTGCATCAGAGTGAGAGGATTTGCCTATTTTTTTTTAAAAATCGTTTTTACTTTCGATACAAAAATACCTAAAAAAAAGATTGGATGGCGATTAAAAAATCTGTCTGTATAGTAAAGCATATTGCGTCATAAGCTATAACTATAATTAGCATGGCGTTCACACTATACGATATATCACAAGCCGGTCTACTATGTGTTTAGCAAGTTATTTGACAGCTATCCGTCGGGCGACGGACGGGGTAGAAGTGAGGTGGAGCGGAGACCGGTGAATCGTACAATATAGCTCTGAGAATCGCTCAAGTTTATCGGGTACAGCAAGCCAAAACTTTATAGTATAGTGTTGTGTGAACGTGTTCATATAAAAGTATGCTGAGCAATAAAATTGCGCAATTCAATATTTGCTAGATGCTATATATTATAGCGTAGTCTGAACTGCGCTTAACAATTACATATGATTAGGTACAATACGCGCATTTTATCTTGACCGCTCTGAACGTCGTCGTGCAGTTTTTGCAATAGATTTTTAGGTACAAAATGGCTTTTAATTAACATTTAATGAACACCATCTTAGGATCAACCATTAGTTAAGCATAGTTTATTTAATACTTTAGTCCCGCCTTGCTGGAGGAACCTCCCTTTTCGTTGCAAGAACACCATACCTTGTTCCTCCACACACCTTTCTTATTGAAAGATGTATGTACTGCAAGTATCTGTTAATGATAATGAAGCATTGATCAATTAATCGTCAAGTAAATTTTTCACCCCCCAATATGCGGACATAAAAAGTATCAAAGTGTGTTAAACGCTGCAAGCCTGTAAAAGCTGGAAGTACAGTCTGCATCATAATCGTCATTTAAAAAGTTCTTACCTGAGTTCCCTACCATTACAATGTCATTTGACTAATTAAAAAGATATGCCTGTTAGAAATGTCAAAGAGATTTGTTCCGCTCTAATTAGAGGCCCGTGCTACTAAGTAGGAAGTTCAATTATTATCACAATGTTAAGAACTTGGCACAAATGTGTTAACGTTTTGTAATAAATGCGACGTTTTTCTTGGTAAATTTATTTACTATCTGCATACGGAAATCTGTTTATAAGGTCACAAAATCTCAGAAAACCTATGAGTTAACATTTGCCTACTGCTAAATTAACCTTCTTTAGCCTCACATCTTTACCCTGTTTGTTAGGTTCTTTAGCTAAATCGTGCAGTGTACTTCTAGGAGTAAAATCTGTAATAATTCCTACGGGTACAGGTGGAAAATGCTACTAATCTAGTACCTAACTATTACTTTTTAGTAGTAACAGAACTCCTTGTAAAAGAGTACGTTTGGGGAAGTACTACCCTACTTACTTCTGCCGCTAAGCAGCATTGCTGTATTTCAGTTTGAAGGGTATAGTTGCCGATGAAGTACAATAATATAGTTAGTACAGTTACGTGAGACTTCAATTTTTTCTCTAGGATTGGCAATGCATCAGCAACCCTCTTTGGATTGTAGGTAGTTATATACAACACTATTTCTAGTATACACACAAACCGAGTCACCCCAACAAGATTTTAATCAGAATTACCGGAGTATGTTTTTTTTTTATAAATCTCATTGTTATACCTTAGTTTATGTTGCGTTAAGTTCCCCAGTAGAGTGTGAAATGTGTGAGATGTGTTATGCAGGGGTTGTCTAATACACGAAAACTGACCGAGCGGACTGCCTCAAGCCTCAAGGTATCTATTCCCGTAAACTGTTATGCATAGAAACCTATTGAAACAAAACTGACTATGAAAAAAAAATGCAAGATTTAACGTGGTACATATGCCAATCGATTCTCCTAGTGATTCTGAACAAACTAGTTTCAGGTTTAGTTTACACAAAAACTAAACTTGTATAAGTAGAGGTAGCAACTTACGCTCAGGTCCAGAAGGCCAGTAGGCAAACAATTCCAAAAAAAAAAAGGCATAGTTATATCAGGTGATTATGAAGCCCCGTCAAATTGCACTTCTATCAACCATTCACCTAATGAGCGTGATAATACGATATTACTTACGTTACCATCTGTCTTACATTGTCTTGGCATTGACCTTGACCCCTTGTTTGTCATCCTCTATCTAACTTGATCAATTTTATTTTCAGACACTAAAATCGACATGCGAGATCATAAAAACACAGCTATGCACCATAGCAATTTCTCTAACTTTGTTCAACTCAGTCCGGCTCCCAAGAGAGGCGTTCAGATATGGAGCAGTTCCATACCTGGTGGTCTATTCGTTCTGGCTGCTGGCTGCGGGGCTGCCAACGACGCTGCTGCAGCTTGCTATGGGTCAGCTGAGCCAGCAGGATCCTGTGGGGGTATGGAGAGCAGTGCCAATATTGAGAGGTGTTTTTTTTTGCTAATTATCGCTTCAAGTCTGTAATATACAGTGTGTTTACTAACGAAAGGCGTTCTTGTTAACCAGCAATACAATAGCGGCCGTACATACAAAAAAAAAATTACAAACAAAATAAAAACAATTAAAAAAAACAAAAAAAATATTATTCGTAAAACACTGTAGGTACTTACTGTACATTCGCACTTGACTATCAATGTGAAAAACACGGCAACATCGCATTTAACCTATCTACGCTACTATTTTGATTTTAAGCAGGCCGTTCTGAATTGTTTTTCTTTTTTTCGAATATTTGTTTGCTTATTTTTGTATTTTTATATTTTATTTTAATCTATGATGTAGATTAACTGGTTTAAGGGAACGCACTCTGTTATTTTACATACTGTATTTATATCATATTTTCGAACACAAGTCCGCTTAGTTCTGTACCATCATCTTAAGCCTGGGTAAGGATGGGAAATCATCAAGTGACTTCTTCCTCTCTGGGCGGAGCGGAAGAGAGTGTCAGACTCTTACTGACTAAAACCCATCCGCGTTCTTTCTAGTGCCCTTTGCGTTCCAGGGCCGCGGTATCTCTTTCGAACAAATTCCGCAACCCTGGCAGGCACTGGCCCTAGCGGGCCCCGTCTACAATGCTGACATCTCTCTGAGGCGCGCGTGGAACACAACGAGCAGGGGACAGACCAGAAATAATTCGTTCGATCTGTCCGTACGTCTTGGTGACAGGGGAACAGATCGATTTTTTATTCTTGATTGGCCCCCCGAAGGGGATAGATCAGGGGGACAGATCGGAATATTCCTTTTAATGCACCTCAGACTAGAAACCTATATTCAGACCAACAAAACGTGAATTTTTAGGCAAAAATTTACTGTTTTTGGTTCTACCAAGTTTTAAACTACTAAGATACTTTACTATGCACATTGCAGAGTATCGTATAAAACCAACATGTAGGTAAATCTTCCATGCCGCAGCCTCGTGTGTACACAGCTAAATCCGATTATAATGTTGACGTAGCTACTGCGGTGTTTTCTATGTATTTAGCACTGTTCTGTAAAATGTTCTCTATATCCTTTTACCTAAATACAGGAACACTATGGAAAGGCTTCTCCAGCTTTCCATAACCTTATAGAAAGTTTATAGAATCTAATCTATCAATCGACAGCCCATCCATTCATCCATCTGAAATCTTAGGCCCCGTCTATGGAGAAACGGAACTTAGCGCAGAGCGTGATGCCAATTATACGCTGTGCGTCTGCCTGGGTGAAGAAATATGCTGTTTCTTTCTTTCTTCTTCTTCAAGTATGACGATGTATTGGAGCATTTTTCCACGCGTATTTTTTGATTTGTAGTTGTATGTCATCATCAGCCACTGTTAATTTAGAATCATGTTGGTTGAACTTTGGGATTAGAAACTTTAATTAATTGGACAAAGTTCAATTTCCATTGCAACAGAAATGGTGATAGGACCTTTTCAAAAAAATTATCACTCTGAAATCAACTTAGTTCACTTCTGATTAAAGTTGTCATTTAACCATCATTATTAACTATTCCATTAACGAGTATGCATGTGCTGTGCGCTCATAGACCAAACAACTACTCGTACGTGTGTAAAAATAAAATTTAATATTCCTCATAAATCTGTAACATATTTTTCCAGGTGTCGGCCATTTAAAAGTGCTGACGTCATACATATGTTGCGTTTACTACATGATGTACGTAGCGCTGTCGTCTGCTTACCTCGTGTGGATAGGCAAGGGGTCTTTCCCTTTGAAGGATTGCACTAAACTGCACATGACGCCGGTAAGCCGCTTTGTATTTCATTGTTCTGTAAAACAGGGATATTTTAATAAGTGCGGAGCTAAATTCATAAGGGGAAAAGTCTGAAATTTGTGGGTAAAAGTCTGTAAAGCAGGCCTTTGCAAGCAGTTTTAAATGCTACTTGAAGTAAAATTTACATTCATTTAATTATAGCAATGTCGTGGCCCAATTGCGGATTTCAAAGTTGTCATGTTTCAATGTGACTTTTTGAATTTCTTATGTTGGATCCACACAGCTCGGCGGCACTACCGGCAGCAGAAGCCGCTGGCAAGTGCCGCCGGTAGGCGCCGGCAAGCGCGGCTCTGAATCGATATTCGCAGTTATCAAAAACGAACGACACTAGCACTAATTGAAAGCCGCGGACGAACTGTCTTCCCGCTGCCGGCGGCCTCGGCGGCAACATGGCCGCCGGTTTTGTTGCGACTGACGTTCACAAAGTCGGCGGCTCATGCTGCCGGGCTGTGTGGATCCACTATTAGTTACTTTCTAAGATAATTATGAGCCCACCATCTCTTGGTTAACGAAAACATCCCTACGTTACACGAAGTGAGCAAGCGTGATGATTCGTGCTCGTTCCTTCTCTGTTTGAGAAGAGTCCTTAGGCTTGCAGTGCTGCAGTGGGATAGACTATAGCATGATTAGGCAGCTGTCCCACCGCCGGCGAGGAAGCGACTAACTATCGGCTATTTACTCGCTCAAGAAACGTATAATAGATATACATTCCGTGTAAATAAAAGAGATGCATATTATTATATTAATAGTTGATCGCTGACTGTTTACACTGCCGGCGAGGACTCGCTTCACTAGTTTGTCGCTGAGCAACAAAAGCTATCAAAGATAATACTCGCTCAGCGATACTTGCTCAGCGATACTCGCTTGGCTGTCAGAAGTCACACCGAGAGACCAACCAACAGTAATTTGCGAGTGGTGCAAGTAATCGCCCATCGCACTCGCGACTCGTTTATAGCCCAGCGACAAAACTATCGGAACTACACACTCGCTTCTCGCTAACTCGTTTCTAGTTTCTAGCTCTACTCGCTGCTCGCTCATCGTTCGCGGTGGGACAAGTGCCTTAATTTAGCAGATTAGTTGTCTCATTTCAAAACCTAGTAAGGGACACTTTTTACAAAAATCGTTTTATTGCATAATCTTGCTAACCTAGAAAGTCTCTACCAAATACAAAAACACCAGCGCTGAAAGCTCGCACAATAAGCAGATATAATTTTAAGCATCGATACCTAGTAAATACCATTCACTGCCTCTGATCATTTTAAAACCTAGTAAGTCACTTTAACCACATGGTTTTACCTAACATAAATACTTTTCAAAGTCTGACCGATTTTACGTTTACGCGCTCTCCTGTAAAATTTAGTTTTAAGCCCTTACTAGGTTTTGAAATGGGATAGCCGAGATGGCAGTGACAGCCTAGAAGTTGCCTGCCATGCAAGAGGGTCTGTGGTTTGAATCCGGCCCGAACCTCTGACTTTTCGAACTCATGTGCGGATGAGAATTCGATTGTCACTTGCTTTAACGATGAAGGAAAACATGTTGAGGAAACCTGCACACCAAAGTTCCCGATAGTGTGTGTAGTTCGCCAATCCGCACCAGGCCAGCGTGGTGGACTAGGCCTGAACCTTCTCATTCTGAGAAGAGGCTCTTGCCCAGCAGTAGGCAGTAGTGGGCTGATTATGATTATAATTTTGCAGAAAAAAAATCTTAGACACGCATCGCTTCCCTTCAAGTCAATTTAATTTTTTTTTGTTGTATCTACCTTTACTACCTTTGAAATCTTTACGTTACCTTTGAAATCCTTGTCTTATTATGTATCAATGTTTGAGTATAAATTCGAAAACACTTTTGTATGAACTACTATATCATTTATTTATACCTACTGTTTATTCCAGCACGGATATGAAAACAAAATGAACGCAACCGAGTGTTTCAAGTAAGTCAATACATCATAAAACGTTTCGTAAAAATATTGAACTTATCTCTTTCCAATTTAGTTTTATTGCAATTTTTATGGAAAATGGTATCAATTTCATTGACTTGGAAAAAGACAAAGATCGCTCCTTCAGTCTCGAGACTATAAAAGGTTTAAAAATTTAATATACAATGTTAGTCGGAAAGGGGGTACTAATTAGAGTTTTGAAGCAAGTGTTAAAATTTCAAAATTCGATAATTTTTATTTTCATGTAAAATAATTTTTATATTAGTTTATTTCAAAAATTCTTCGTCCCTACTTTAGTTACGAGTTTTGAAAATGGAGCTTCTAATTCGTGACCCCAAATATGACCTAAAATGTAAACACAACTGATCATAGCTGAGGAGACTTAGAAAGATTATAGCATTTTTTTTTTGTAATTTTTGAACAGCTGTTTCTCTTAAACTATTGACTTTTGGGAAAAGTGGTAGAACAAAACTTACTCATTATTATGGGTAGGTACTTTAACACCCTTTCAGATTACTACTTTAGTACCCCTTTTCTGACTAACCTTTTATAAAAATAATATTTGTACGTGTGTCGGCTTTTTGCTTCTTTGCATTTGCGCATCGTTTATCCAATTGACTGGAGACTATGCCGTTTTTGGTATTTGCGCAAAGGATATAGATAGACACAAAAAAATCTTACGCAACATAAATTAGTTTAACAAAAAACAAGACTTAATGGCTCAGGTCAAGGAATATGGTGTTAAAACCTCAGGAGCTTCGCAAAACAACAGCCAACCTGTATTGGGGGCATTGTTAAATGCGATGGAACTAAATTGTCAGATGACGAATACCTTCATCTAAATATAGGAACAGGATCCATTCTACCGGTGGTCACAGCTCCAAAGAGACTAACCTAACAATACGTGCCGTGTCCAGAAGTACCGCTTTCTGTATCGAGCTGCCTAACGAGAGCCTCTTCAGATGTTAGTCAAGGCTCTACGACTATCGCCACAATAACTGTTGAATCAACATCTCACATGGCGATAACCTCGTGTGCTAAGTCAAGATATTAAATATCTTTATCATTCTCGGCTATCACAAGATTCTTGCCCGAAGAGATCGATCCATCCCCACTATTATAATTACATTTATTTCTATAAAGGCAGCCGTGGATAGTCCCCGGTTGGTGCTCCATCCCATTTTAGGTTCAAGTTCTCAAAGGAGCTTCTGCGCGTTGGACCTGTGTCCTCCGTATGCCTTCCAAAGGACCGGACATCTTCCGCAAGGAAGATGAGCCGTGAACATCAATATGTATAATGCCGTGAATCATAACAATTACATTTATACTCATTAAGATTTTCGACAGCCGCTATTAATGTTCAAAGTTCAACCTTGTTACTTTTAAACACGACTATTACTGTAATCCTAACAGATATTATTATAACTTTCAGTTCAACATTTTTGGCGCCGTTCACGGAATACCCACAGTATCTTGGCATAATGACGATTTTAATATTTTTGCTATGGTTCTTCGTGCCCATTCTGTGAGTAATAACACTCTTATTACAAGTAATATTTCCTTGTTCGTTTGTAATAACCCATTTTTTTGGAATATTTTTAGGCCTTGTGTTAAAATGTGTGTTAGAGCATTGGGAATTATTTTGAAAGTTGAATAGATTAAAATTCATTGTGATAATCTTTTTTACTATCTACAACAATTCTAAGTAAACCCGTGTTTCAAACTAACTCTACTAAGCTTTAAAGGGAAATAGCACTGGGCTTGATATATTTCCTGTTAAAAATTCTAATCCAGCGGCCATTAAAATGATGTATTAAAAGGTAAACAAACCTTTGATCGTGAAATATCCATTTTTCTTTGAAAATACAAAAAAACAAAAATGATGTTTTCTTTTTTGTGTTGCATTTGAAGAACAAGAGTTAGTATTTAATAAAAATGTGTAATAATTGGCCATTAAAATGATGCATAAAAGGTAAACAAACCTTTGATCGTGAGATATCCATTATGCTCTAAAAATACAAAAAATAAATCTGAAAATTTATTTTTTTCGTTTTTATGTTGTATTTCAAGAAAAAGAGTTGATATTTTATAAAAATGTGTTTTAATGGATTCTTTAAAAGCAATATCAATGCGTTCATGATCAAAATTTTGTTTGCTTTTTATATAATATTTTAAAGGCTGTATAAATACAGCCCGGTTACCTATATACAACTGATAAATGATATCTAAGCTTGCTTACCATCACGACTTACCTATAACGTCTTCAGTGACTTTAAATGAACGAAAGTACACACGCCTACAATCAAGCTGGTGGTCCAGTATAAGCTGACCTCTCATTGTACGGAAAGCCTATACAATGCGACATCAGCTTATACTGGAAATGTTTAGCTTGATATTTAGCCGTGTGTACCTGTATGAAGTGTAATTTCTATATCATTGGCTTAGCTTAGCTGTACAAAAGTGATTTCATTATGAGTGAAAATCAGCTCACTCGAGAAAGCAGACAATTTTTTAATAGTCATGTTAACATCGATTTGCAATCATAATAAATTAACAATTACTTTTAAAACAAAACTAATAACGTTCGATTTTACAGAAAAATATAGTCTCATAAAAGTAAATTAGTTTCACACTTCAGTAACAAACACAGAAATAACTACACAATCATTTAACACAATTAGCGTAATTTTACGTATACAAGCTAAACATGCTAAAAATATTTGCTCAAATTGTATGTCCCTATTTAGAAAAATTGGGACATGTTTTCCGGGAATTAAATAGGTAGAAGAACAAATAATTCATGTAGATATCATAACTTTCGTGAGACACATTCTTTATGATTAGTAACGGTTTACTCACGTGCATTTTTCGGGATTGCCCGACTAGTTTCGGATCCAAACGGAGCCCTTAATCATGAACTGAACACGCGGCGAGGTTGCGAGTGAAACTCGATCCGAAAAATGCACGTGAGTAAACCATAACTAAAAATATAATTCATGATACTTTGTCGTAGTCGACTGAAAAAGTTTTTTTGACAGTACTCAGACGTTTCTATATCTGTTGTAATATTATTTCGCTTATTTGCAAAAGAGAATTTATGAAGTCCTTTTGCTGTTTCAATTATCTTAGAATATTCACTCGGAAACAATGAATCCGGGTCACCAACATAAACCAAAATAACTCGGAAACTAAGAAAAGAAAAAGCTTGTTCAAATAAAAGTATTTTATAGACTATTTAAGAAGTTTTATTAATTTCATTTGAGAAGTATTAAATAGTCTATAAAATAAGTTTTATTTGAATAAGCTATCATACTTAGTTTCCGAAATATTAAGGTTTATGTTGGATAACCAGATTCATTGCTCCCGAGCAACTTCAAATACCGTAAGATTATTCGAAATTCCTCTATTTTGATTATCTTTACATACGAGTTCGTCCATTTTAACCTTTGTATTTACTTCTTTCAGTTTATACCGCCTTTACAAAACCTTGAAAACGACTCTTTGCATTTTGACGGCAATCATCGTGCTTATCGCCATACTCCTATCTACATTTCTGGCTAATAGCACAGTTCTTGATTCGATGTTCGAATCGTGCGTGCAATGGTCATCATTGTCTCAGCCATACATTTGGCACAGCGCGCTAGTACAAGCGCTCATGTCTACGCAGGTTGCAGGTGGATACTTGACCAGCGCTGGTGGATCAGTTTATAGGAACTCTGATGTTCGGTGGTAAGATAACATTGAATTAATTTTCTTAAGGTTTGATTTTAGTAACGTCATAAATACTTTTTATCTGAGGAATAAGTTTGATGACAGCTTTTGTATGGTAAATCTGTCAAAACGTCAAGTTTATTCCTCAGATAAATGTTATCAGCTAACGTCAGTAAAATCGGACATTAAAGGCGCGATTCCATTAGGCAAGTTTTGTATGCAAGTATGACATCACATTTGCGTACAAGTTGCTTACATTGGAAACATGTTTTCGAGAGTGTGCAAATTGCATGCAGGTTTTACTTGCATACAAGTGGAGATGTTCAACGATTGAGTTGGACATCATGGATGTCAATCACTCGTTCGCAATTCGAAAAGTGCAACTAACGTTTGCGCGTTATATTTCCTCGTCACTTGAATAAAAAATGTACAAGTTCAAACTACCTCAAACAAGTTGTAGATTGTATGCAGGTTTGTTCAAGTTGTATAACCCACCCATTGTTGTTACCCATCCACAGACTGACCGTGGCAAGCGCAGCTTAACCTTACAAATCTTATGATCCTCGCGGTTGTTAATTAGCCACGAGCTCCTCTCGTCTCTCGTTCTCGAGGATGTTGCATGAGGGTTAAAATTAAAACCTTTTAACTTAGCATCACTATACTTAACTCATCATCGAATCATCATTCTCCTGCCCTTATCCCAATTTATTTGGGGTCGGCGCAACATGTATTTTTCTTCCATACTTCTCGATTAGTCGTCATCTCGGTAGTCACCCCCTTTCTAACCATATCATCATTCACACATACCATCCATCGCTATACTTAACTAAACGCAACAAATGGTAATTTTACTCAACTGTAACTTCTTGCCCATGTATACAACAGCGACATTTAACTACTTCTGCGCCAAATATTGTATTAAGTCCCACGAATGAACACTGCCTCCCAAAATACAAGCTCTGGCTTAATTTGGGAATCAGTATCAGTACCTCTAGTGCATTACATTAATAATTATATTGTGTCTACCTCTTACATAACCCAATGTGAATGTATTTTTTTAGTGACAATAAACCTTTATATTTTTTTCCAGGACATCAGCACTTGTGATAATGACGAGCATATTTGCTGGCTGGCTCTGGGTCTTACTCTGGGAGTCTATTGGAGGAAGTAGCAGAAAGGACACCAGCTTCATATCAATTCTAGTCTTAATATACGAATCTTCTGTCTCTGAGAAGAGGAATAAGGAGTGGCCTCTGCTTGCGTTTGGCGTTGTGTTTTTCTCTGGTATTATTAGTGTGGTAAGTTTTTTTGTAGCATTATTATGTACCTATTTTATCTACTGGCCAATAATGTCACAAATGCAAGAGTCCTGGCTCTCCTGCGAATTTCTCACGCGTTGTGACTACAAGAATTTTCCACTATTTTAGGACAAGTCAAGCGTGGTGATCAATGCCCGTTCCTTCTCTGTATGAGAAGTGACCTTTATCTAACAATGGGATAGTTCCAGGTTATTTTTTTTAGTACTAAACGACGTTCGGATTTATTTATTCAAAATTTTTAAGTCCCGCTGAAAACAGCAAAAAATAACAATTTCTAGATCTAAAGTTTGTTGAGAATAAATTAACCTTCGCCTAAAATATTAATTTTAAGACTGCGGTAATAAAGTAATTTGATCCTAATTCTAGCAGTCTGTTTCCAAGTTGTGGTCATAACTTAAATATAATAAGTTATGAGTACTTTGCAAGTACGTTTTAAGATGTAATTACAACTTTAATCTGTAATTTACACGTTCTTTTTAACTGTCTAAAAGGGAGCAGTTTCTTTAGCATCAATCAACGTTTATTATCAGCAGTTCTGTATACCTACACAGTATTATATTATATTATTGTATGATATTAATTATCTGAGAGAACCGTAGACATTATTTTCGTTTATACACATACAGGTTGGGTAAAAAATCGTGGATCAAACGAAACGGGGTAATTTTTGGGGTTATTTGCAGCATTTTTTGGTAGTACCTACATTGTTTTTACAGTAATTTTCTTATTTTGCATATAATTTTTCGGGAGACTTAAAAGATATTGAAAAAAGTGTCCAAAAATCCATAAGCAGTGATGATACATTTCCTAGAAGCAACTAAACACCATTTATTGTTTTAAAATAGATACCTATTTTACTCTAAACGCCCTTTTATTACAAATTTTGGTATTTTCTTTAAAAAACACTCAAAATTGTCATTACTTTTAAGGAGACCAAGTGAGGGCCGGGCTCCGCCACACAGATGTTTTTAAAATTTATTTGCAAATAACCCCAACTATCGCCCTGTTTAAGTACCCATAATAATGAATAAATATTGTTCTACAACTTTCCACAAAAGTTATTAGCATGTGAGAAATAGCTGTTCGAAGATTTCATAAAAATACGGTAAAATCTATCTATCCTAAGCTATGATCCGCTGTGTTTACATTTTAGGTCATATTTGGGGTCACGGTTTAGAAGCTCCATTTTCTGAATTCGTAACTAAAGGAGGAATGAAGAATTTTTTGAAAAAACTAAAATTAGAATCATTTTGCATGAAAATAAAACAGATCGAATTTTGAAATTTTAACAAAATGCTTTAAAACAGTCATCAGTGATACTTTAAGTGGGCCGCGGATTAGTATCTCCTTTCCGACTAACCTTGTATATAGAACGAGTCCTAATGTAAGATTCTTGCACAGCTTAAACCGCTAAAGGTTGAAACTTGCAGCCAGCCTATTGGTATGTCTACACCAGTGCTCTTTCATGTTCATCTTGCGCTTTCAACTTTCAATTCCTCTTGCGTCAAGCGCATGCAATATTGATTGCCATAAGACTCATGCAGCTTATCGTCTACACCGGTGCACCTCGGTCAGTCGTCAGTCGACATACAATAGACGGATTAGTGTATGCTAGGGACATGCGCTTTTGTCGAACTAGTATTAAGGCATGCGCTATTGCATGCGCTATGGCGCTTCACGCATGCCTCAGATAAAGACGCAAGATGAACATGAAAGCGCACTGGTGTAGATATAGCTTATGAGCGAGATACCCTGTGGGCACTCTTATTTTGCTCAAAACCTTGACCCAAGTCATTTTCTTTCTTCTACTTTCAGTTGATACTCCTATACCCACTTTACGACAAGCTCCATCGAATGATGGGCGACCACTGGCGGCTCTTCGCCTGTGCATCATCAGCTGTTGGGACTGCCCTCACTGTGGCGGTACTGGCTCGAGGGCTGGAGGTGGCTACCATTCTGGATGTGCTGGTGATACCAGTGCTCGCTGTGTTCACGTCTGCTGTGGAAGTTGTTGGATTTGTGTTTATTTATGGTAAGTGTATCTGTATTAGTAGTCAGGAATAATGAAACTCACTCAACATACATAACATCACGCCTGTATTCCCAAAAGGGTTATGCAGAGGTGTACAGTACACCCTCATATCGCCGTTATGTTTAAGTCCCATGTTACGGTTGATGGCAATGGGCTTGCCACCTATGGGCGGCACGATGGGCACAAGTCCAGACTCCTGACTGCTTCTGAGAAATTCCACACGGAATTACCTAATAACACTTTGCCTGACCTAGGGATCGAACCCAGGGTCTCACGCTCAGCAGTCATGCTTATGGCCACTAGACCAACGAAGCAGTCTATAACTTTTTTATTATTTTTTGTGTACAGTATATCGCAGAATCAACACAGAAGCACAACTATTAGAATGACTATTGATTATTGTTAATGTAGTAGGACGCCATCTGTTATCGTTTGTCAGAAACGTCAAGCAGTGTGCTTGGGTGAGGTCGGTGCGGGGCGTGGCATGTCTTGTTTGACGGTTGTCAGCAAGCTGTCAGCTGTCATCCGTTTTGACATTGGATGCATTTGATTTGAGTGAAGTTACTTTAGAGTGAGACACGAGGGCGAGAGGTCGTTTTGCCAGCCTGCACCGAACTTACCGCGTTTCTGTACTTTAATCTATTTCCATCGGTTTGATCATTACAGATTTTATTATTTTGTTATCGAGAGTGAATAAATAGAGGACTATAATCAGTGTTGTGACTATTATTTCCTGCCTACACCAAGTCGAACTTGGACTCTGATGACGAGGTACCCCCAATGAGTGAACTACCCTCGTTATATACATAATTTTATTTACATCTTTATTCATTCGCATTCATAACTTTACATTTTAAAATATACATCTATAAAAGATACATTTAAAATATAAAAATAGAGGTCCACCGGCATCGGGATCAGGGTCCAAGCTACCGCTGGTTAGGGCTCTAGAGACAGGAACCTCATCATAAAACGTGCCGTGTCGAGGAGGACTGCTTTCTGTATCAGGCCCTTGATCCAGCCACCTAACGAGAACTACATGAGGTGTTGGTCGAGGCTCTTGGTCATTAGGCCATTGGCTGTTACGACTATCGGCACAATGATTGCCGAATCCACATCCCACATGTTCACAACCTCATGTGCTAAGTCAAGATATTTGATTTGTTTATCTTTCTCAGCTTTCACGAGTTATTTATATTATTATTTTAATGTCTAGGGTATAAATCTAAGGCAATAACTACATCAAAATACATTTTAAAAAAACAGTTCCAAAATAAAACAATTAAAATATTATTTTTTCAGGTTGGTGTTACCTCACAGTCGACATAGAATTCCTCACAGGAGTTAAGCTCCCATACTTCTGGATAGCCACATGGTGGATAACGCCAGTCCTACTCATTGGAGTAACAGGCTGGTGGCTCCGGGCCTTGCTGCGGATCTCCTGGGGCAATGGTCACACGGTCTGGCCTTTACTGGCAGTGTTTGTATTAATACTTGTGGTCATGGTCATATTTGCTGTAGTGGCCGTGGCGAAGGAGGAGCAGTTTAACTTAGTAACTGTGAGTATATTTTTATTTGATATACAGTATGTAAAATAACAGAGAGCGTTCCCTAAAACCCATTAATCTACCTCAGAGGTTTCCAAAGTGGTTCAGATGGCAGGGTGACCCCTGAGGGTCCTCTGGAGGTCCACGGGAGACTCGACGGGGGTCTACGTTGAAGTGACATAAAGATCTAATCTTCACATTTTAAATGGTAATATGGTAGAAATGTAGCTGCAGGGGGTCCACCAGAAACCATTTAAATTTTGAAAGTGGTCTATGAGAAAAAAAAACTGGGAACCACTGATCTACATCAATCAGTATTAGATTAAAATAAAAAACAAGCAAAAAAAAAAAAACAAAAAAAAAACAATTAGGAACGGCCTGTTTAAAACCAAAATAGTAGCGTAGTAGGTTATAAGCTATATTGCCATGTTTTCCACACTGATAGACCAGTGCGCATGCACAGTAAGCATTGCTTTTACATACCAATTTTTTCATTTTTGGAACATTTTGAAAAAAGAAAAGGAAAATGTTTTGGTTGGGATTTTTTTTTTTTGTATGAACGGACGCTATAGTTTTGTTGGTTAACGGGAACGCCTTTCGTCAGTAAACATAAGTCAATACTGGTACCATTTTGTCGTGCACAAACCAAACTAAAATTAGAGAATTTCCATCTTTTACTAACAGACAGCGCCAGAAAAGGACGGCGATAGATAAAAACTAAGTGAGAGATGTCAAACTAGTTTACGCTTTGAACTTCATCATGTTTTTAGTGGACACGTTCTGACGTGTCGTCTTTTTAACCGACTTCAAAAAGGAGGAGGTTCTCAATTCGGTTGTATTTTTTTTTTTTTTTTTTTTTTTATGTTTGTTACCTCATATCTCCGTCATTTATGAACCGATTTGAAAAATTCTTTTTGTGTTCGAAAGGGTATACTTTCCGATTGGTCCCATATAAATTTTGTTATGATTAGACCATGAACTTCAGAGATATGGAACGGAACTCCTCATCGGATCAAAGCAAAATTCTCAAATTACTAATATTGCTTTGTTTATATTTGTTGTTGGGAACTGACTACTGGAAAAGAGGAGGGGGTGCGTGTCCCCCCCTCCCCCCCTTTGGAATCGTTTCATTATATCGTGTAAGGTATCATTTGAAAGGACTTTTTATGCCCGACTACGTCAAAGCCAAAAAGAAGGGTTATGAAGGAGGGGGTTAATTATGACACTAAAACGTATTTAATAAAAAATAAACTTTAAAAAAAGTAAAAACCGACTTCAAAGAAATACTAAAAGTAGTAAAATAATTACCATAATATAAAATTAACAGTT
The DNA here is from genome assembly GCA_905220435.1 of Amphipyra tragopoginis. NCBI lineage: Eukaryota > Metazoa > Arthropoda > Insecta > Lepidoptera > Noctuidae > Amphipyra > Amphipyra tragopoginis. The sequence goes on along the minus strand of HG991995.1, from coordinate 23,896,555 downwards.
TCAGAAGTCGGTGCAACTCTACACTGAAGCAAATAGAAGCCACCGACTTCTGAAACTGTTAATTTTATATTATGGTAATTATTTTACTACTTTTAGTATTTCTTTGAAGTCGGTTTTTACTTTTTTTAAAGTTTATTTTTTGTATGGAAATTTTAGTTCAACTAAATTTGACAGCTCTTATTTACGTCTGTCTCTTTCATATTTTATCAGAGAGAATGAGATGACAATATCCTAAATTAAGTTTAGTTTCTGCACAATAGGATCGGCACCACTGTTTAACTGTTAGTATCTGAGCCTCCTCCATCATAAAAAACATTAAAAGGGAAAATCTAATAGTTAGCACGCTTGGCTTTTTGATGTATTCCTTTTTTTTCTGTAAAAAAATTAAGCTCATATACCGAATTATTTTTTTCACAAATACAAATCAATTTTTCTCATCCATTTAGAGCTATACTTACATCAAAAACAAGCGACAGTTAACTAAAAAAAAAATTCTAAAATATTTTTCCTTTACAGAAATTAATTTCATCATTCCATCCATCCCGATTATGGGGTCCAGAGGAACCCATGGCAAGATACGTGTGGATGTCACAACGATACATTAACGAGACTCTAAGCACAGACAACGAATCAAATTCCGAACAAAACAACTACGCAACAATAATGTATAACAAAGACATCGACAAGAAATACAAAGATGAACCATATAAAAACGATCTGTACCAAAGAACTTACAGTAAATATAATAAAAACAATATTATCAATAAAGATAAATCGATATATAGTACTCACACAATACCCAGAGGTAAGAAAAAGAATGCAGATGAAAAATACCGTTCGCCAAATATATGTATTGCCAAAGGTAAATTAGGCGGCCCTGTAGAATGTAGATGTAATAGACATTTCACACTTAACGTTCCAGATTTAAGGAGCAATGAAGTAACTACCAGTCTTTAAATACGTACAACGAAAAAACCTAGTCGAATTATTTATTTAAAATTATGTGAACACTTGAACAAATAATTGTATGGGCAGGTTGTGATGTCAACCGCAATATGACTAACATGGAGTGATGTTATAATAAATTTCAAAATCTCTTTTTGTAGTTTTGTTTTTAAATCGTTATTACCCTTAAATGCTTTACCCTTAGAGCGGTTACGCACTGCATCCAATCCGAATTCGTGAAAATACGGATCTAGAGTCTAAAAATCTCGGACCGAATTCGGACATTGCTTACGCTCTAATCCGATCTCTGATCTAAATTCAGGGGCCATCTTCGGCATATGTCCGATCTGAATCCGAGGTAATGCAAAAGCGTTCGTACGAACAGTGCTACGGCTACTTCGGTCCGTCAATATTTCTTCCGAATTGACTCACGGATGACGGAAAGAAATCGGATGACGGAAGTCGGATCTAGTGCGTAAACTACCATACAAATAGTTCTATGACTACTTCGGAACGTATTTTCACGGATTAGAATCGGATGCAGTGCGTAACCGCTCTTACATGATAAATAATAGTAATAGTAATAATCTTTATTGAACAAATAACCTTAAAATTTACTTATCTAGCTCTCGTTACAATTTGTGAAAGGTGTCCAAATTTAATAAACCCTGCCTCCTAAACTAGGATACCCTGTGTCTTAGGTGTCAGTGTTCTACTGTCGCTTGGACTTTAGCTTAACCCTTATCAAGTAACAGTACAATAATTCAGTAGATTATACATAATAATATAAACAAGGAAAGAAAGAGAGTAAGGAGTACTGTGAGTGTGAGTGCGCGTGTGTGTGTATGTAATGTATATATATGCGTGTGTGTGTATATATGGGATAAATGCTAGCAGAAAATAACAACATCGAATAAATGTACATAGAATAGATTGTATAATAGTGTAGTATTGAAACTAAACTCGTGATGTCGTATAATGACGCTCTCTCGGTTAAAGAATGCTCCCACACTGGTGTTAAAAACAGCATGACTTTACATCCGAAAGCCATGAACTCAAGCAGAGTTTATGGTTTTCGGATGTAAAATGACGAACCAGTCATGATGTATACGCATATTTAATACATCCGGCTCGAAGGACCAATGAATAAAACACAAACTTAGTACTCTCGTGAAATAACTATATAGGTATTTTAAAAATATAATTCTGTATAGGTTTTGCTATAGTCTTCTTCTTCCTGCCCTTATCCCATGTTACTTGGGGTCGGCGCAACACGTTTTCTTCTTCCATTCCGTCCTATCACCCGTCATGATATCACTGACACCCTTCTCTTTCATATCATTCTTCATACCATCCATCCATCTTTTCTTTGGCCTCCCTTTTCCTCTCCATCCATCCACATTTATATTCATAACTCTTTTCGTCACATGCGTTTTTGCTATAGTACAAACTCTAAATTCATGAAAAAAAGACAGCAGTACCATTCAAAATAATCAATGCTGCGTTAAAAATGTATGGTAGGTATAATAGCTGTTTATTATTTCACGATTTCAGTTTGTCCCAGTTTAACAGAAAGATGAGCGGAGCTCATGGTTTTCGGGCGTAAAGCGACTAACTAGTTTCGCTGTATATTGTACAATTTTATAAAACACTATAACATTTCTATAACTTACATTTTGTTATAGGTATAACAGCTTCTTTTGTTATACAAGCGTGTTAATGACACTCTACACCCTCAGTTGCACGGACCAAAAACGGTAAACTTTATTCTATGGAAACATCGGAATGAATAACGGTATTTCTCCAGAATATCTATAGAATAAAGGTGACCGTTTTCAGTCCCTGTCAGTGTCGGAGCATCACTAGGCACTACGTGAGTATTAAAATATCGATCCACCTGTTTATTAATAAACGCTGTTAAAACTTGGCTCCCTAAAAAGATTACGGAGACAGTCTCTAGTTGAGAAGGGAGAAAGTGATCAATTCTTAGATGAGGACTACACAACATATTTGCTACAGAGACAGAAGCAAAGAAAGAACCCACAAAAAAAAATCAAATGCTTTTGAAATAAGAACACAAATTTAAATAAACATAACATCTAAATGTAGAATGTTTCATTGTTCCTATTTTGAAAAGGACCACGCGGGCATTACTGACAAAAGAAACTTTTTTTTTCGGGCCAAGAAAAAAGGGAATGATAATCGTTCACACAGTAAGAGACGGGTATGGGGGGAAAAATGAGAAATGGACGAACTTTTTAACATAAATCTCGGACAAAAAAGTATGAAAAGTATTACTTGTGAGAATCCTGCCCCTCGGTTTGAGTGTACTAAGTTATTTTGATAGGTACATATAAATTTTGTTTGGTTATATCTTGTGATGTTAGATAACAAGGACAATAAATTATTTATTTTATAATATATTTCGAGGGGTGACGTGATTTTGGTAAATAAACATGTTTCTTAGATTTTTCTGTAGTTTTGTCATATAAGTACATGGCGGACATCCCACCCATACGTACAAAGCGTTTTGCGAACACATTCATTGTTCGCACAGCTAAGGAGTGGAATTCCCTGCCGGAGTCTGTGTTTCCTGATAGTTACAACCTTGGGGTCTTTGAGTCAAGAGTGAATAGGTTACTTCTAGGCAAGCGTGCTTCACCGTCGACCATATCATCGCTTACCATCAGGCGAGATAGTGGACAAACGCGGGAATATCGCTAAATAAAAAAAATAAAAAATTCAAATAGGTATATTTTGACTGCCTCGTTGCTCAAGTGGTTGCAAGCATAACTACTGTGCGTGAGGTCCTGAGTTCAATACCCAGGTCGGGCAAAGTGTTATTGGGTTTTCTGTGTGAAATTTCTCAGTAGCAGCCCAGAGTCTGGATTTTGTGTCCAGTTGATGGCAACAGGTTCGCCACCTTTTTTTATAAAACCGCTACCCCACACTAAGATTTCTCTTGTATCGTGGGTGCGTTTACAGACACAAATCTCACAAACAAACGCCCAGACCCGAAACAACCATCTGTAGGCCATACAAATTTTTGTTGCGAGTGGGAATCGAACCCACGACCCGTGGCGCAGAAAGCAATCGCTTAGCCATTGCACCAAACGTGTCGTCAAACATGAACTTAAATATGACGGCAAAATAAGGACGTACTATTCACCTGTGCCCAAACCTTCGGGGAATGCAGGCGTGATGTTATATTATACACGGTGGGTCAAAAATTGTGGATCAAATGAGACAGGGCGGGGTTGGGATTACTTGCAGTAAATAATATCCTTGTGGCAGAGCCCTAACTTGATCTCCTTAAAAGTTATGACAATTTGAGTGTTTCTTAAGAAAATAATACAAAATAAATACAATTAGAGTAAAATGGGTACCTATTTTAAAACAATAAAAATGGTGTTTAGTTGCTTGAAAATGCTTTTATGATAGTAGGTATCATGATTTATGAGTATTGGCACTTTGATCAATATGTTTTAAGTCTCACGAAAAAATATTTGTAACTTTAGAACCTTACTGTAAAAAAAAATGTGCTACCATAAGATGCTGCAAATACCGACACAGAGCGCGCCCCTCTCGTCGCGGGCGCAACGCTACGCGGCGCGCTGCAGCGCCAGTTCGTCTCGCGACCTCGCCGCGTGTTCAGCTCATGATTAAGGGCTCCGTTTGGGTCCGAAACTAGTCGGGCAATCCCGAAAAATGCACGTGAGTAAACCGTAAATAATCATAAATATGCTGCAAATAACCCCAACTATCGCCCTGTTTCTTTTGATCCACGATTTTTGACCCACTCTGTATATATTTCCACCAAGTATGCATAGGCCCTTATATTTTGTTATTGCCTCATACTCAAAACTCATTAATTTTTCGATACCCAGTGAAGTAGTAAACAACCCAATAATTAACGTTAAACTCACCGTTAAAATGTAAACAATTCTGCACTTCAGACTCTAGGTAAAACGATAATCAAGTTAATTTATTTCTTCAGATAATCTAAACGAAAGTGACCTAACACCGAAAATATATTAGGGCATGTATACACGCCTTAGTTAGCAATTTTAATGATAAGGCACGCGTGCCGCATCGTTTTGAGCTCTAATTTAATTGAATCACCTGCCCTTAATGAAAATAATAAAGTTTATCACGGTATAGCCTTAAGGTGTGGTTCTATGGACACGTTTCTGTCGAAATAAAGACTTATTCTTTCTTCTGTACCATGGGCGCACATTAAAAGATTTTTTTGTCAGAAAATTTCTGACGAATCACTGTTTTCATAGGTACAGTGTGTATTACCTAAACCGTCCGAATTTGCCGAATCCGGTAGCTTGTTGGCTGGTTTTCATGAACACGTCAGAAATTTTCTGACCTTTCGGCCGGATTTGTTCTTGTACCAAGTTCATTCCTATTCAAGTTATGGCGAAGTATTAGTTTTACACGGAGCAATTACTGTCTGCTTTCCGCAACTGGAAATTGTTCTGAATATCAAGCCAGAAAGTTTGCTTTCCCCCAAATAAAACTGCACAATTTAATAACAGTGTCTATTGTATGGCGCTTCGAATTTACAACCATCTACCTAAGGCTATATTAGACTGTCCTTATTTAGGTGCATTCAAATTTAAATTAAAACAGTTTCTTTTTAATAAGGCCTACTATAATGTTAAAGAATATCTTAATGACAAAATAATACCCTAAGCTAAATTCATAATAATAATAACAACATTTGACATTGTACTGATTTATAAACATTACTATTATATAATGATAATAATAATAGCATAAATCCAGTCCACCTAACACCCCTTCCCATAGACTAGACATTTTTCACCACATTCTGCAATAGTCTTGCACCCACCTGGGACGGTCCATGACTGCACTCCAATAGTGCAGCCGTGGATAGCCCCCGGTTGGTGCCCCACCCCATTTTAGATTAAAGTTCTCAAAGGGGCCTCTGCGCGTTGGACCTGTGTCCCCGTGTATGCCTTCCAAAGGACCGGACATCTTCCGCAAGGAAGATGAGCCGTGACTGAAAAGAGATACAAAGATAGCATAATAATATAGTAATATAATAATAACATAATATAATAATAATATAACTAACCTACACACAATTATATTTGTATGTCTATATGGCAAAACATAGAGCACTAAGTATATATTACTAATTAAGATCAATATTGTATCACATAAGTTTCACAAATAAATAAATGATTGATTGATCAAATGTGATATGAGTACCACTCCGTAAATCATTCCATAAGGTTTAAAGCTATCATAGATTAACCGAAAAATCTTCCACTTGTTCACTAAGATAGTCGGGAACTACACGGAATTCTGCGCACTTGTTATAGAGATCCTCCTGTTAAGCCAATTACTAATTTGTCGCATTCATGAAACCTGCCACTAAACAGATAATATAAAATTAAGGGTCGTGCTACCAGATGCCTGAATTTTTCAATATCTTGCTCGCAGTAAATGAGAATTTATTTGATAACCGCTCTTGAGAGCAGCTGGTGACGAATTATGGTTACTTAATCATATTCTTCATCATTTTTGGGACAGGTTCTAATATAAATTGATACAGTTATTATGTGACTTTGTGCAGAGGAGACTAAGTAAGAACGTTTCTTGAATATTTTGGCTGGGCTTAGTAAATTTTAAATTTTATTATAGGTATTTATAACAATGAGCTATATGTACGTCATGTGTGCTGAACATGGGCTGTCTATATTCCAGACCACGAGGTACAATGGTGAATATTGCACACAGTATCACACAAAACAGTCAATATTAGTCGACTGTTATCACTAACCTATTATGAAATTAAGGCCGTTCATACATTACGATACTCGCAAGAGACGATACTTTAGTCGCATGCCAATAGAATACATGTTCGCTACTCGAGATTCGTACATTATGCTAATAAAAACAAAGAAAATTTCATCATTTGCATTTGCAACAAGAAATTTCAAGACGTTTTTTTTTTTAAATTAGCATCCTTTTTATTGAAATGTATTTCCTATTTTTCCCCAAATCCTTTAAGTCGTACCTTCTCTCATAATTATTCGGGCAATTTAACGTTGTACCAATACTTTTGGGGCCCTCACTACGAAAAACATTAACCCATACTTATTGTACGTAATACATGTAATTTTTTAGTACTAACTGTACATTATTATTGGTGCATTCACTTGGTAAGACCCTTAAAACGGTTGAGGAAAAAGACAGTAAAACGTTTTATTTTATTGAGTGAAAAACCACACAGCACACCCATTTTATCCCATCTACCCAAAACATAAGAACAAAAAGCCCCATCAAACATTCACCAGAAAATTTTCTTATTAACGTCGAGAATGGGACCGATAAAAAGACCGACTGATATAAATTGAATGATAATTTGTTCCATGTCGGAGGCATAGGGAAAAATCGCTTCCCAACGTTTCGAACAAGATAGATGCCCTCAGATAACGACCGGGCTATTCCTTACATCGGGCTTTTCAATTGGAAATATCGATTTCCCACAATCGATATGGAAAGTGTGTGGTATTAAAATGTTCTAATAGGAGATTTTAAATTTCAAACTCAGCTGAGTTTTCTTTTCTTCATTGATTTAATAATGCATTTTAGTGGATTCAAGCCATCCAAAAAGTTTGTGATAATAACGAAGAACCTTTTTTAAATTATTTCGTCGATTTTCTGGTTCTTCTTTTTTCTGTAGAGTCAGAAAAACTACAGGTTAAACTCTTGATTCCACGTTTTTGTCATTTGTAAATTATGTTTGTTGTTTAATTCAACTAAGGGCCAATTTATCAATCATCAGATAACTTTTATCCACAAAATTTATCTGAAGATTATTAAATATGGCAGCTTGATATATAATATAATTATATTCTATGTAAAATCTGTCAAAATAATTACTCAGAAGTTGTCTAACGATTGAAAAATGAGGCCTTGTGTGACATTTATATAACTAATATTGGTAACATTTTAAATTTCACTCACCCGGTGTAATAAAACGAAGCCACAGCTATAAATAACACCACCTAACACACGCTAAATAATTACTTTAATAACGCAGATAAAAATGTAAAAGGAAACCCAGCTAGGGCACGGCAGAAGGAAGGTAATGTTCGTAATAACCAGTGTATAAGAAATCTCGGGAGGCTGTGGTGAGTTACAGCCACATTTGTCCCCGCCATGTGACCTACCTATCTGATTGTGAGGGCGCTAAAAATACGCTTCTTGACTGGATTATCCTATTTTTGGTGCGGGTTTCAAGATTTACGGATTGAATTTTGTGTTTGAGAATATTGGTCGGCAAATTGATTTTTAACCGACTTCAAAAAGGAGGAGGTTCTCAATTCGGTTGTATTTTTTTTATTTTTTTTTATTTTTTATGTGTGTTACCTCATATCTCCGTCATTTATGAACCGATTTGAAAAATTCTTTTTTTGTTCGAAAGGGTATACTTTCCGATTGGTCCCATTTAAATTTTGTTATGATTAGATCATGAACTTCAGAGATATGGAACGGAACTCCTCATCGGATCAAAGCAAAATTCTCAAATTACTAATATTGCTTTGTTTATATTTGTTGTTGGGAACTGACTACTGGAAAAGAGGAGGGGGTGCGTGTCCCCCCCTTCCCCCCTTTTGAATGTTTTCATTATATCGTGTAAGGTATCATTTGAAAGGACTTTTTATGCCCGACTACGTCAAAGCCAAAAAGAAGGGTTATGAAGGAGGGGGTTAAAATTATGACACTAAAACGTATTTAATAAAAAATAAACTTTAAAAAAAAGTAAAAACCGACTTCAAAGAAATACTAAAAGGAGTAAAATAATTACCATAATATAAAATTAACAGTTTCAGAAGTCGGTGCAACTCTACACTGAAGCAAATAGAAGCCACCGACTTCTGAAACTGTTAATTTTGTATTATGGTAATTATTTTACTCCTTTTAGTATTTCTTTGAAGTCGGTTTTTACTTTTTTTTATTGTTCAACGTTAATCATCATTTCGTTAGCTCGTAGATCATGGGCTAGAGCAGGAGACTACTTCGATTAGCGGTTGGTGCGGTTTTAAAGATTAAAGAATTTATGACAGAATTTAGTGGTTGAGATTATTGTTTGGAAAATAGACTTTTGTTCAACGTTAATATTCATCCCTTCAGCTCGTAGGTCATGGACTGGAGAAGAAGACTACTTCTATTAACGGATGGTGCGGTTTTAAAGATCTATGACAGAATTATGTGGTCGATATACTTGTTTAGAAAATAGATTTTTGTTCAACGTTAATCATCATCCCATCAGCTCGTAGATCAGTCTTTCTCAAAGTGAGCGATAACGCCCCCTTGTGGCGCAAGAATTCTTCAAGGGGACGGTAAAAGTAATGATTGCGATTGTGATTATTAAGATGTGGTAAAGTTAATTTTTTTCGGAAGCGCTAAAAAATTATTGATTCTCAAAATGGGCTGTAGACGAAATAACTTTTAGATCTTCTGTCGTAGATCATGGACTGGAGCAAGAGACCACTTCTTTTAACGGTTGGTGCGGTTTTAAAGACTTATGGAATTTATCACAGATATTTTGTTGTTGAGAATATTGTTTTCAACGTTAATTATTATCAAGTCAGCGCGTCAAACATGGGCTTCCGTATAAACTATTTCCATAAAATGTCGTACGAAACAATTATCATAATCACGACGCTTAGCGATCATGATCGCAATACGATGATCACACAGGAAAATAATGACGCCCATTTTCCTCACATTATTTCATAATCACCACTAATGACACCTACTGGTGGAGAAAGGTTTACTTATTCTTAGCACACGAAGAACAGCGAGCATAAAAATAAACAGCCTATATTAAATCGGAAGCGTCATCTTACCGCTCCGCCAGATAAAGTCATTATTAGTCGCTATTAATTCCGTACAACCTCTCCTTTCTTGCTCAATTTTTATCATATCGGACAGGACTCGGGTTACTTTTTGCACACAACCGGGTAAATGTCATAATGTTAGCAAAAATAGACACCTAAGTACAATGTGTGTAAGAAGCAGTGATAAATAACTTTGGAAAGAAAGTCAAGTGACAATAAGCTTTTATGTTGGACTGTACGTAGCGGACGTGTGGTCGTAAGTCAAAAGAAACTCGAGACACTATTGTAGTAAATCAACTCATAGCATTATCAGTATCTGGTTATTATTGTTCCACTGCTTGGCATGTCCATCTCGAAGTCAAATCAAAGTTAAATAATTTTATTTCAAGTAGACCAGATTACTGGTGTTTTTAAAAGGACAACACTAGGTGCTCAGTTCCAAGTAGTAGGTCATAAGGAGAACAGCCGGCAAGAAACAGCATGGACACTCTTTAGAAAATAAATGGTTTGATGGATTAATGTAAGAGGCGTTATTATTCCAAGGTAAGAACAATGCAGATCAGTGTTCTGCCTTGAATATCGGGTGTAAAAAGCGATAACGATAACGAAAACCACATATTCTACCCATCAATGGGATCATTTTTTTTGTACCAGACCATACCTGGGAAGCCATTGGTTTTGGAGATATTGAAGGTCAAAGTATACTTTTTTTTTTGTTTTTTACAATAACTTATTCTAAGTGATAATACTAAACTTTCTTTCAAACAACCTTATCAATATTTTAAATTTTTCCTCACAAATTACGCATGTGAAGTTACAAAAACGCAACGAATATCAAACGCACACGACCGCCTTGGCTCAGCTGTGTGGCCGCTGCACGCATGCAAACGCGCGGCATCGCCACAGCCACACATTGCGCGCTACAAAAAAAAGCGTTTTTTTATGCCAAAAAATAAAAGTCGTTTCCCAGCAATTATTTTTGGTCAATCAATGTAGTTTAGTTTGATGTACATACATAGTGCGTAGATTTCGGCTATGTGATGGGTCTTTTTACACCCTGTATACACGCGGTTAGCAACATAAAAAGTAATGAGTAAATTAGCCTTTAAAATGATTACCTACGCAGTTTTAAGGATTAAGCAGTTACGAGCTGACCAGTCCTAACAAACAGCACCCGTTCACGAGCATGACGCATACATCGGCGTCGCTCAGCTCAACCATGTTGCAGGGAACCCAGCGAACTGATGCACAACGCCACCATCAACAGGACATTTTAGTGAGAATGACAGACTCATACCGATAGACAATAGGCAGCCAAATATTAAGAATGAAAGTGTAACATTATTTGCTGCATAATCCTCAGACACACAGCTTAGCGTGGGTATTATTATAATAATATTAATAATTAAATTAACCATTGTGATTTAATGTGAAACTAATAGCAGCAAGTATTAGCAGTGTGTAATTTTTTTGTTGTCTAAAAACAATTCAGCAGTAATAGCCTAGCAGTTGAACGGTTGCCTTCTATGCTGGAGGGTCCGAGTTCGAATCTGGCTTCTGACTTTTCGAATTCATGCGCGGATCAGAATTTGATTATCATTTGCGTTAACGGGGAAGAAAAGCATCGTGACGAAACCTGGGGCCTAATTCTCCTAAAATAAATTGTTGCCAAACGCAATCGAACCACAAACGTCAGTCAGTTTTTGTTTTCGAAAACTTTCAAAATGATTGATTTTGTTTTTTGTGTCAAACAATTTGATAGCTTTTGAAATTGAGAACTGTCTGAATGAACAATTTGGCCTTGGTTCGGTTGTGATTTATCAAGATTTATTTTAGGAGAATTAGGCCCCTGCACACCTGATAGGACTCCAAAAAGTTTTCGCTTGTGTGTAGTTTGCTAACTCGCACCAGATCTACTTGTAGACTTAGGCCTACACTCTTCTCATTCTGAGAAGAGGCCCGTGCCCAGCAGTGGGACACTGATGGGCTGATAATATAAAAAATTCAAAGACTCTTAATGTGGAGACCTGGGGTGCTGCCTGCTGGGACTGGTCAGCTCGTAACTGCTATGGCAATCGCTTTAAAAGGCTAACTTTCTCATTGCTTTTCATGTTGTTAACTGCATGTACAGTATCGGTCAAAAGTCCAGTAGCAATCTCACAAAGCTATTGATAATCAAAACCAGTCGCACTTATGACCTTCTTCTATAAAGACATTTCAAACACATACACACACACACACCCGTATGTCGCACTCTTTCATCATGAGTCAATCAGAAAGAGCGCGGTATATAATAATTTGTTTTAAGTAGTTGGCTGACGTGTGGATACTGGATTTGAAACAAAATGAATCTTAATAAATGAAATATATCACAAAAGATGAGGGTAGATTTGAAACAAAATGAATTTGCTGGATTGAATAAAATAGTATGACGTTGTTGGTCGGTGAACTTAATTACGAGTGTTTGTGTTATTGCTATTAGTGGTTTTTTGTTTGAATATCTTAATTCAAAATGCAAGCAAATATAAGTATTGAAGTCAGGGCAAACATTGTCGCCTTGCATAGAAATGGACTTATTATATCTCAAATTTCCAATGAAACCGGCTTATGTGTAAGTTATTTTTTAAATATTATGTGAGGATAGTTGTGAACGGTGTATGATTTTCTTGTTAGTAAATCGGTAGTTACAAGTGTGTAATAAATTGTTATTTTTGTTTTAGAGAAATACTGTGAGGCGTTGGGTTAAGAGATCTGAGGAAGAAGATAGTCTGAAGAGTCGTGTAAGAAGTGGAAGGCCGCCGCTTATTAACCACTCTCAGCGACGTTTTATGGTGGAAGAATATGAAACGAATGGTTTCACACCAATTAGACGCTTTGCAGAACAATTTGATGCGTCATTGCGCACTATTCGCCGCGCACTCCATGCCGAAGGTTTGCATCACCGAAAACCGGCAAAAAAACCGTTTTTGACGCAAAGGCATAAAGAGGAACGATTGTGTTTTGCTCGGGAATATTTAGATTTTAACTGGGAGACTACAATATTTTCTGATGAAAAGACTTTCAAATCTTGTCAGAAAGGAAGACTTCATTTATGGCGTAAGAACAATACTCGTTGGTCTGACAACAATATTATTCCTAATACGGAATCAGGTAGAATAAGTGTGAATATGTGGGGGTGGATTAGTGCCCAAGGGCCGGGTGAGTTGGGATTTATACCTACGCGTGCCAACAGCTCCAATTACGTCGAAGTCTTGAACGACATTATGTTACCTACTGTGCGTAATATTTACCCATCACAAGACTGTACTGAAATTAGTTTTGTTCAAGATAATTGTCCAATACACCGTGCCAGTATTGTTCGTGAATGGTTTAGTAAGCATTCGGATATTAAAGTTATTCCGTGGCCAGCACGATCCCCTGATCTAAACCCCATTGAAAATATATGGGGTTTAATGGTGCAAAGATGGGAAGCACGAGACGAGAAATGTCCTGAGCATCTCAAATCCCACTGCATGCAATTGTGGGATAGTTTACGTGGCACAGATATATGTGCAAATATTGTGGGCTCCATGCGTCGACGTCTTTTAAGCTGCATTGATAATAATGGAGGCCACACTAAATATTAATCTCTCAATCACCGTAAACATAGACACAATAGATAAAAAATAGCGGCGGTAGATTGGCGTGCCACCCGATACGATGACAGTTAATTAAACAACTTAGATCATTTATTTTTTACAATGAATGTGTTGGCTGTAATAGTATTAAGTTAGTTTATGATTGTATAAGATTGAGGTTAAGTTTCAATCTTCTTTTCGTCAAGAAAACGAACACTTAAGCTATAATCTCAAAACACACATAGATCAATTTAGTGTAGCGGTTCATTCATTTTGTTTGTAATATTATAAGCGTCGTAAATAAATATTGTTGTTTTATTACCACACTTTTTTATTCTGAGCACCCTTAATTGCTATAACTAGATACTTAATAATGCTAAATAAAAAAACGGTAAAATAATCAGGTGATTATTTCACTGTTCTTTTAATTGCTAATATTTATTTTATTCCTATTTTCAATACTATTAATATTTAATTTAGTTAAATATAATTCCTACTGTTGCAATAATAAAAAAAAACATTGTAAAAAGAGAATCTTTTCTTGGGGATCGATCCCACTGTCTGTGTTTATCAGTCCGTTGCCTTGGTTTTTCTACTGACAAGCCTTGTTAATGTTACGCGAATTTTAACAATATACTGAACCGGCCAATATCACGCGGTTACTGCCTGTCAAAAGATGACGATACGACGACGATGGACTATGTGTGTGTGTGGTGAGGTCTCATTAGTAATAAGGTTGAGTGCGTTAAGACCATCACTCACACAAACAGACGTACGCACGCTACGTTCATAGGAATATGATCATTAAGGTGTTGCTGCACTTATGACCGCTGACTGTACATTAATCTGCATTGTTCTTACATTACTAAAATGAAAATTGTCAAACCATTTACTTTTTTAAAAGAGTGTCTATGGAGTTTCTTGCCGGTTCTTCTCCAAAGGACCTACTACTTGAAACCGAGCACCTAGTGTTGACCTTTTGAAAGCACCAGTGATCTGGTCTACTTGAAATAAAAACTATTTGACTTTGACTTTATTTGACCCCACAATAAGAATCCCTCTCTTATGGAGGTCCCGAGACTAACACTGCTAACACCGACTCTAATAGGATGCCGTTATCAGACTATGCTCAGAATACCGGCTGCCTTCATATGAGTAGTGTTCGAGTAGGAATCCGAGTGCGTTCTGCCAATGTGTACTCTGGGGGCCAATTCTACCAGAAAACGTTGATCAATCGCAACCGAACCGAAACCGAATTGTTCATTCAGACAGTTTTTGCACTTATTACGAGTAGATTTAAACAGGAGTAGGGCCCAATTCTCCTAAAAGAAATCTTGATAAATCACAACCGAACCAAGGCCGAACCGTTCATAGACAGTTTTCGTTTTCAAAACCTGTCAAATTGTTTGACACAAAAAACAAAATCAATCATTTTGTCAGTTTTCGTAAACAAGAACTGACTGACAGTTGTGGTTCGATTGCGTTTGTCAACAATTTTGTTAGTAGAATTTTATTGGCCCTCTGATTGTGTCAACGCTTTATGTAAGAAAGCTGGGAAACGCAATTAACTCCATAATCAAAGTGTAAAGCGTTTAACGTAAGAACTAAGATTGCATAAACTTATATATTGCCAGTAAAATGCTGTACAGCAATTAAGAGTAAACCGAGCCAGCAGACAGGTGGCTTCTTATTAAACTTGTTCTATAAAGGAAACTAGCACGACTGCGGTTCATAGCGTACTGGATGCAATTCCCCGGCTACACTAAAAGTTTTTTCGAGAACATAACACATTACATCACGCCTGTATTCCCCGAAGATATGGGGAGAGGTGTATAGTACTTCATTTCGCAGTTATGTTTAGGTCCCATGTAATAGGGGGTGAGTCTATTGCTAACAACCGGGCACGAATTCAGTCTCCGGGCTGTTACTGAGAAATTCTACACGGCAAAACCCAATAACACTTTGCTTGACCTGGGGATCGAACGACCGCTAGATCAGCGAGGCAGGAAATTAAAAAAAAAAAACCCCAAAGGATTGGAGAGATTATTGAAGGGGGCGAGCTGATTATGAACAAACGGGCACAAATCCAGACTTCGTGCTGCTACTGGGAAATTCTACATGGCAAAACCCAATAACACTTTGCTCGACCTGGGGATTGAACCGCTTGACCTCTTGCGACGAATAAAATAACTTTTTTTTTTATGTAAGTATCTTTGTCTACTTTTCTCCGAAAATCTGAAAACATAATGACGTCTTGGTGTACTTTTTTCTATGGAAAAGGAAGGAAATAAAAAGACGCAGTTTCTTTTTAATTTTACCACTTACATTTTTATTTTATCATGCAGATACGATTTTTATCTGCTACTTTATCAATCGATGATATGTGACGGTAACTAACTTTTTTTGAAAAAAAAATCTTGGCTTATCTAGTGTTTTTGCAAAAAAATCTTCGCATACCTCGATTTTTTTTTAAATAAACGTTGCATTTTTTTTTTCGAAATCATTCCTCCAATTCTCATAGTTTCGTTTTCCGCATAAAAGTCTCATCTCAAAAACCCGCCCTGTAGCTCGCAAGTAAAATGCTGAACAGCAATTAAGAGTAAACGGAGCCGGGCAGACAGGTGGCTTCTTATTAAACTTGGTCCGGCAACCGACGTAATTTATATAACTATCAACTTACTTGTTATGTACATAACTGGATGCCCATGTTTAGTAATAAACAGTGTACTTTAGGTGTATGGAGTTTTGTAAGTGTTATTTTGTCGGGTTACATTTTTAGAATAATTTGCCGAAGGCCCGATTTTATTAGGAATTAGTTATACGTTTTGAGAGATTTTCTATAAAAAAGATTTCAAGAGAAAAAAAAAGTTGCGAAAATGTCAATCGATGATCGCCAGACAATAGATACGCCAATTAACAACCATTTTCAATATCCTATCTATCGGCGGTTTGCCTTACTATAGATAGAAATTTGACATTACTTCTATGGAGCTTATGTCAAATTTCTATCTCTGGTAGGCGAAACCGCCGATAGGTAGGTTATTGAAAACGGCCGTAAATGTATGGAAATGACATAACAGATCGCTTGACTGGTCGAAAGTTTACGTCAATCCAGTACATCCCATTGTCGTATCTATTCTACGAGTATAGCGATCATCGATTGCCATTTGTCTTCAGACGCAGGTCTGGAATAATTTCCAATCCCGTGACTGGCGTGGCGGTGCATAAACGCATAACATGCAATTTACACGTACAACTATAGGATATATATACTTTATTTCCCTATGAAGTCCCTACAAAGTTATCAGACTTTTGCCTACATTTGCATTCTAATTGCGCAACACTAGTAATCGCTAAAGCTTTGATTTTGACAATACAACAAATTTCATTGCGTAGTATATAATTGTTGAGAAGTCGGATTGTTCATCCACACGTTGTTTTGGAAATTGTTGACTTGTCAAAATCAAAGATATAGCAATTACGAGTGTTTTGCGCAATTAGAATGCAGATTTAATACTTGATAACGAATACGCAATAAAATTAAATAGAACAAAATAAAGGCGGAGTGGGAAGGAGGCAAGATACCCTCCACCTTTTCCAGTATTTACGAACACCAAATAACTTCTAAAGACTTACCACTTATAATAACACCGTTTATACAAGTACTTATACCACAAACTTAGCCGTACGACTTAACTTACATAATGTAGATATGTGTACAGTAACTACAGCACTTCAGCGCATAGATATGGAACAACTTGGGTATAACACTGATATGCATACTTATAGTTATGGTACCCTAGTACAGTCACGAGCATAAATATATTACTATGGGCACATCAGCAATTATATCTGTCCCAGGAACGAGTTCAATAATATCTGTCTGCATGAACGCAGCACAAACATCTGATCATTCATAGGCATCATATTAAAGTGACAACTTCCCAAAGCAAAAACATGTGACGATATTAGTTTCAAAATAATGTGATACCTTTTTGCAGCACAAACATCTGATCGTTCAAAGGCATCATATTAAAGTGACAATTTCTCAAAAACAAAAACATGTGACGATATTAGTTTCAAAATAATGTGATACCTCTTCGCAGCACAAACATCTGATCGTTCAAAGGCATCATATTAAAGTGACAACTTCTGAAAAGCAAAAATATGTGCCGTTTACTAATTCTGTGTTTCTGTCAGCATTTGCATTGATTCCTCGGTAACGTGCATAAATATATGACGATAAATAGATGGCAAAAATATCTGACGTAATTCTGTCTTCCATTTTATCTTTCATATTATTTTTGAGTTTGTAAAATGATCCCATTGCAATTAAAAATAAAAATTCTATATATATTTTTAATAATATTTTATTTCAAACAATGTTGACATGTAACATGGCTAGAAAAAAAAAACATAATTGTATTAAACTACCATAACATTAAATCATTATGCTTCTTAAAATCGAGTGTAGCCGCCATTCGCATCTATTACGTCCTGCAGATTTTATACCATCAATATCAATTCTTAAAACACGGCAGCGTGAAATGAAAAAATAATCTACCCACAAAAATATAATAATTGAATTTTGATTTTTAATTTGTAGATATATAAGCATAGTATCAAAATCTATCCAAAATATGATAATTTTACAAACTCAAAAATAACATGAAAGATAAAATGGAAGATAGAATTATGTCAGATATTTTTGCCATCTGTTTATCGTCATATATTTATGCACGTTACTAAGGAATCAATGCAAATGCCGACAGAAACACAGAATTAATAAAAGGCACATAGGTATTTTTGCACTCCAAGAGTATCACATTATTTTGAAACTAATATCATTACATATTTTTGCTTTTAAGAAGTTGTCACTTTAAAATGATGCCTTTGAACGATCAGATGTTTGTGCTGCGAAGAGGTATCACATTATTTTGAAACTAATATCGTCACATGTTTTTGTTTTGGGAAGTTGTCACTTTAATATGATGCCTATGAATGATCAGATGTTTGTGCTGCGTTCATGCAGACAGATATTATAGAACTCGTTCCTGGGACAGATATAATTGCCGATGTGCCCATAGTAATATATTTATGCTCGTGACTGTACATCATATAGGCATCTTTGGCTTCCTGTCTAGTGTAACAAGCGAGGTTACGAGATGTGAGGTTCAAGAATTGATTCTCTAATTCAAAATTTGTATTATCATTAAACTTGTGGCGGCATCTATCTCGCCACATGCGAACTATCCTACGTCGCGCAATCAAGATTTAACACGCAGATAATATTATACAACCTCCCAACATCAACCGTTGGGCAGTAGCCCGCCAGGCACAAGACTCCGCCTGGTTGGAGGATTTCCTTTGGTTGGAGGAACACCACACCAAGTTTCTCCACAAACTAGCTCGCTTTCAACCGCATGGGATGTAGAAAAACAAAAAAAAACATGAGTAGTCTGTAAAATACAGGCTACCAATGAAAACTACTAGTATCATTAAATTTAATCCGCATATTGGTCGATGTCGATTCCTATAAGTAGTTTACGGTTATCGGTTAAAATTAAAACTTGTAGCTTCTAGCGATGCCCGATATGTCGCTTTGTATCGATATTTCGTATCGTAATGTATAGCAACTGATTGTATCGATACACGACATATATCGTATGCCTTTGTATCGATACTGTAAATATCGTATTGAATTAAAGAAAAAATAAACTTCTCACCTCAAATGTAGGTCTGCTTTGATATTAAAATTTACAAAAAAAAACAACAGTTACAAGTTATAATACTTAAAAAAGGGAAAATGTAGGCAGACACACGATTTTTTTAAAAGTAATATTACTTTACCTTACCTATCCGCGTCGTATTACAAAATTTAAAGCCGCATTTACAAGTGTGGCGGCATTACAATAGAAGAATAAGTTTGTTTACATTTGTAATCTTTGTTACAGTTAAGTACCTGGGTTAATATTTCACAAACCAAATATCACTCTAAGTTCCTACTCAATACAATACGACATTTTTGATGCGATATTCCGGCGAAGCGATACGATACTGCCAAATATCGAATTGACGTGTATCGATACAAAATATTGATACATCGCATTCTGTTGTATCGATACGTATCGGGCATCGCTAGTAGCTTCTACCAATAATGAAACAAAGACTCCATAGTTTTGCACGGTTGATCCTTCCATAAAAGCTTACGAGCCTATTTACAACCATTGTATTGGTAAGCAAAACGATTCGTTTTAGGTCATGGGAACAGGGCATTAATAATTTGAATCGTACTCCAAAATGTTCACCTAGAACACCTTAACCTTTAAAAATAATAACTGATATACAATGTTGTTCGGAAACCGCTAACGGTATTAAAGTACCTATAATAATAACTTTTCCCAAAATGAATAATTTTGGAGAACATTAAAAACCTATCTGTTTAAAGATTTCATAAAAATATGCAAAGGCAACCCTGACATCAGCAGCTGCTGTGTTTATTAAATTTTAAGTCGTATTTGGATTCCCAAATTAGTAACTCCATTTTCTGAATTCATAACTAAATCAGGGTTGTCTATTAAAAACTAAAAATAAACGTATCATTTTATTTTAAAACTTGTTGTAAAACAGTCACCAATGTTACTTGAAGTGGCCCTCGAATTGTTACCCTATTTACTACTACCCTTTTATATTACAATATATTCAGTTGCGGAATCATTAGAACAGTCTAAACGCAGCACCGCACAGTCATGACCGTTCTATCCGCTATGGCAATGAATAATTCGTTCGAAGTTCCACGGGCACAACTTTATACAAATGGCAGGGTGGCTGCCGTATTACAAACGGAACAAGTTATAAGTGACAATATTAATTGGGGAGTCATTTCAGGAAACTAATTTTCCGGTTCTAAGGTTGGGAGAGGACAATGAAGGTTGAGTTTCATGAGAAGAAAGACAAATGAAAGTCTGGAAAGCGTCATCTTTAGACCATTACCACAGTAAATATCAGAAGCGGTACCTGAACTTCCTATAATCGCCTAAATTGACACACTCACACGACACGCACTGCAACAAGACTTCTAAGTGAGCTTCACAATGCAGTCAGTCACGGCTGTCATAGAGTACATTACAAAGAGTACATTATACTCAGTATACAGTGCGTACCTGTGTGAGTGTGTCAATTCAGGCGATTATAGTAAGTTGAGTAACTGCTTTAGCATGGCACAGTAGATATATAAATATCTACTGAGCCATTACCGTATAGAGATTTTAGTTCAGAATCTTTTAATTTCTCTATAAATTCCTAGTAATGGCGTCATAATTTATATTCAGTAACAAATACGTCGGTTTATGGCTGTTTTCAATAACTGGAAACCAACAGTTTGCCGCAGTTGAAATATATAGAACATCATTAAACCTCAATTTTGGGCTAAATCTGAAAGTGCCAGATATTAACATCTATTAAATTTAACTTGTGGAGTGCTTTAAATGTATTGACTATTTTTGTTTGGTTTAAAATTTTGCCCAAAATGCATGATGTCAAGTTACTATTATAATATAGTTGTATGAATCTCCCATAGATAGCTTATGAAAAACGGTCGTTGGGCGAATTGTCAGATTGCTCCTACGCACTCTTTTGATTAAGACTTACACATTTTTCAAGACTTATTTTATGTCTAAAACTAGAAGTTACGTAGAGCATTTCACCAATATACATGTTTTTAATTCCATTTAATAATTACATGTGAATACAACTTGATTGCGTTTATATTTTACTCTAATAAAGTAACTAAAAAAATATACGTGAACAAAACGCCGTCCGCTTATGTCAAAAACTTGTTCACTTTGACAAAATTTACTGCGTTTTGCGCGATTGTTGCAATCCAACATTTCGGGTTATTCCCCTGCACCCATTCGTGGTTCGTTAACTTTGTTATACGAGTATTCGGTACTTAGTTCATGATGCTGGAAGCGGTCAGTGTGGTACAAAAACTAGCTAGAAAAGGGGGATTTGTGTGGCGTTACTTTTTGGTCCCGCACCTGGTTTACAGCTTGTGGTTCTACGCTTTGTGTTCCGGGGTACAAAGGGTATTATTTTAAGATTGAATTAGGCACATCCCTACAACAAGATTTATTTTTCTTTTTGTTGTGTTTCTTTTAGAGGTAGGAAAACCACTTTGGAATTGAAGCAACTCGTGTTTTCGTAAATATATAATTTGATAATGAAGATTGTAAGAGCCCAAATACACGTCTGATACTTGCCTCTGATAGTCGGTTCTGATAGTCTGATCAGACTATCTGAAGGCCTCCGCGTAATACATTTGTTTGAACATGAATTACACGCACGATCAGACTATCGGATCGGATGTCAGAATCATTAGCATCGTCCGGGCGTCGTCGTCGTCCAGAAAAAATCGGACACGAGAATCGTACGTGTATTTCATGAATCCGATCAGATAGTCGGATCCGGCTCCCGGAAGCAACTATCGGACGTGTATTTTGACCCTTAAGCTGGCTTTTCACCAAAGCTGTCTTAAGAAGCGGAGCGGTGAGCGAGGAAAAAATCCACCAATAGGATTGCTATTTTTTTATTTAACTTTCGTGATACACTTTCATATTTATGACTCAGTTCGACTCGCAATCTCGCCACGTGTTCAGCTCTCGATTAAGGGCTCCGCATGGATTCGAATTCTCACTCAAGTCTGAAAAATGCACACGAGTAAACCGTAACTAATCATAAATGTGAATGTGTCTTACGAAAGTTGTACCTAGTACAAAAAGCAATCTTATTAGTGGATCTCCGATTCCTAGCATAGCTCTGGTGGAAAGCCAGGCTTATGCTCTTCGTAAAGCCTTGTATCCACCTGAGCATGCTCAGGTGAATGAGCTGCTCATTCGCCTGAGCGTGCTCAGAGGAACAAAATGAAAGTTTTGGTCGAACGCGAACGAGCCTCGACATTGAAAAAGCTGTGCTCAGACTGCTCAGTATATGCTCAGCTCCGTCATGTCTTCACGTGTCCGTGTAGCTGCTGCGGCCTTTATAATCCTTCACAGTGCCATAAAGAAGATGAGAAAACAACCAAGGTGGTGGATGAGAGAAATATATCGTCATCGAAGGAACAACTCGGCTAATATGATTCTTGAATTGACTTTCAAAGGAGCCACAAGCCACACATTTTATAAATAACAGAAAAAGTAAAATAAAACGTAAACTCGAGGATCTTGGCGCACTCGTCATTCGCCGAGCCTTTCAAACACAAAAACAACCGTCCACACTGAGCGCCGAGCGAATACTGAGCGCCTTTGAGCGCGGACAAAAACCGACCAGGTGCGGGCTCGCCCTGAGCGTGCTCGGACTTGCTCGGGCCGAGTGTGCTCAGGCGTCTCCACTTGAGCGGCCCGGCCAAATGAGCAGCGATTCGCCTGAGCGTGCTCAAATTGATACAAGGCATAATACTGTTTTGTTTAGGTTCGTTTATTCAACATCATTTAGTACTTTCTTATTTATTGTTTTGCTGAGGTCTGTCTCTCTTTCCATAGCTTTCTGCCTTGGATGCCATGAAAGGCAACAGGGTTATGTCAAAATAGGGCAGCAGCATTTTCTTGTACCCTAATAACAAATTACTGCGATCATAAATTTTTATTTATTACTAGGCCTGCGTTTGGCCGCCATCTTGCCTGATGTTAAGCGATGATGCGGTCTACGATGGAGCACGCTTGCCCAGAAGAAACCGATTCACTCGTGACTTGAAGACACCCAAATTGTAGCTGTCGGGGAACACCCACTCGGGCAGCGGATTCCACTGTTTGGCGGTTTTCACAATGAAAGTGGAAACAAAGCGCTTCGTTCGGGTTTTTGGTATATCAACCATGAACCGATGGTGCTTTTTCGTGCTTCTGGCCGTCCGATAGAAAAAAGGGCAGGGGGGTATTAGATCATGCAGATCTGAAGCACACTCTCCGAAATGTGTCCGATAAAAAACCGATAGACTGGCAACTTTGCGCCGATGCTCAAGACTTTGGAGCTTGGTCTGAACAAAGGAGTCGTTGCTGATGAGCTTCTTGGCACGCTTCTCAATGGACTCCAACGCCTCAAGCTGTTATTTGGCTGAGCCATCCCAAAGGTGCGAGCAGTACTCCATGCACGAACGAACCTGTGCTTTATACAGTTGAAGCAACTGTTCCGATGTGAAGTACCGCCGCACCTTCGAGAGGACACCCAGCTTTTTAGCAGCCAATTGAGCTTTGGACTCAATATAGGAGTCAAAGTTGAGGGTTGACGTCAGAGTAACGCCCAAGAGCTCAAGATGGTCAGTTATCGGTATAGACACATCTCGAAAAGTAGGAGCCAGCTGGAATGGCCTCCTTTTGGCAGAGAACAGACACGCCTGGGTCTTTGATGCATTGAACTTGACCAGGTTGGAATCGCCCCAATCGGAGACTGCCTTAAGGGACAAATTCGAGCGCTCGACCATGGCTTCTCTCAGAAACTGGATTTGTGGTCTATTGGTCTGTGCATTGGCTACATAGCTCTCTACCACAGTGCTGTCGTCTGCGTACCCAAAGGTTCCGGGCTTTAGCAGGTCGTTGATAAAAAATAATAAAAATATATTTTACAGGAGAAGTAAAAGCAATATCTCGATTGCCTTGATTGCGTCTACTATGTCCTATATTTATAACTAGCGACCCAACCCGGCTTTGCACGTGTACGTTTTATAGCTTAAAACCTTCCTCTTGAATCACTCTATCTATTACAAAAAAACCGCATCAAAATCCGTTTCGTAGTTTTAAAGATCTAAGCATACATAGGAACAGACAGACAGCGGGAAGCGACTTTGTTTTATACTATGTAGTGATTGTTTAGTTATCCATATAGTAATTAAGTCGCAAACATCCTTTTATTATTTTTACTCTTTTGTACCTCTTTGATGCTGTTCTCTTTGACCCAAAGGTTGACTGGTAGAGAATGCCTTATGGCATTAACTTCGCCTTATGAACCACCATTGTGCATTAAAGTATTAAATAAATAAATTGCAATTGTCTTAATGAGTGTCTAATCTGCCATGGCAAATGAATTGTAGGTACTCCTAGTAGCATAGCATATCTTACATTGTTCTCACATTTATTTTTCATCTTCACAATGTAATCAACTTTTTGTAAATATTTGATGAGAAAGAGTAACCAAGGAGTTTATTGCCCGTTCTTTAAAGCCTTTGAACGTAGCAGTAACTTTTGTTTCGGCAGTGCGTGGTATCATCCGTAAAATCACGCACCGTGGGAAGCCACATTATGTGGGTATGTGATGTGGATACGGCGCACCGTACCGCACGCGTCCGCGTTACCACGGACGATTCTCGTCCCATGGTGCATCGGTGCAAGCTCGTGTGTCGCGGTGCGCGCTATCACGCACCGTGGGAAGCCGGTATAAAGCTGGCTTCCCGTACGTGGTAGCGCACACCGGCTGTGCCTGGTATCATCCGTAAAATCACGCACCGTGGGAAGTCATATTATGAGGCTGCTTGATGTGAATACGGCGCACCACTCCGCACGCGTCCGCGTTACCACGGATGAGTCTCTTCCCGTGGTGCGTCGGTGCGAGCTCGTGCGGAGTGGTGCGCGATATCACGCACCGTGGGAAACAAGCATAATTGAAATAAATGCTTTGACTTCGTTGGTCTAGTAGTCGCAAGCGCGACTGCTGACCGTGAGGTCCTGGGTTCGATCGCCCAAATTGAGGGCCCTGGTCGGGCAAAGTGTTATTGGGTTTTCTGTGTGGAATTTCTCAGTAGCAGCCCGGAGTCTGGACTTGTGCCCGATTGATGGCTCATCCCCAATTACATAGGACTTAAAAACAATACACCTCTGCCCAACTCCTCGGGGATTACAGGCGTGATGTTATGTTTATGTGATGTATAACAAAGAAGAATAACATCAATTAAACATTTCGAAATACCTCCAGCTTACTAACTTTATATTTTACAAGTTTGATATTAAATTCGAAGCGTTTCCATAGTAACTAAAACTAAATCAAATACAGTACTCATGTTAAAGTTGAGCAATATATTACCCAGTGATCCGTGAAATATGTCTGTCTGTGTGTGATTTACTCCTGAACAATTTATCATAGGTATCTGTCAGAAGCAAACTACTCCGACGGGAATAAACGATATGAATTTTAGTTTTATATGAAATAAATGTATCTATGGAATTGTTGGTGGATTTTGTTTTATTGTTCCCATTGTAGATTTACCTCTAATTGTTATAAAAGAGAAAAAAATGGAAAAGCTATCTCCTTGGATTTTAAAAAAGAAAGATAAAGATAACTTTAATGTTTTGTAATTGCTTGCAACAAGGATTTCTAGTAAATTGCAACAAGGGGATTGCTAATTGCTACGAGAAAATACTGATAGTAAAATATAATAGGAAATGTATTTATTGGCTCTTAATACAGAAAAAAAAGAAAGGTAGTAGAATAGAATAGAATATTCTTTATTGTGTACACAGATAATAAGAGGGACAAAATTAATACACTTTGCGGTGCCAGCACGAATCTGTTATCGAGTCGAATCGAGAAATTTATCTATTCTAGACGTCAAATTTGACATAAGATATTGATAACTGCTGTCGTTTTATCTATATCTTATGTCAAATTTGACGTTTAGAATAGATACATTTCTCAATTCGACCCGATAAAAGATCCGTTAGATACCAAAGCCGGTCTTATCGCTGAAAACGATTTCTATCAGACAACCTTTAGATGGACAGTACTTGTTTGGGAGAACGAATAAAGGGCAGTTTATTCGTCTTTTATGCAGTTGGTATAGACGCCAGCACCCACCAGGCTACCCGAAACTGTAAAATTTTCCCAATCAACCCTGAAACTAAAGCTTTGGCGATAAAGATGAAAATCTATTAAAGAAATTCGACAGATTGTAATAGCTTTATATGTTGGCGTCTGTACATACTTATGAAAATGTAAAAAGCTCTTGGCCCATTTGGTACTTATTGTAAGTGCCAAATGGGCCAACAACAGCTTAGCATGTCAGATGGCAGTATTGGGTACTTACTACCTAAAGATTTTCAACTACAACCCTCGAGTGCCATAGTTTTGAGGAGTACCTAGGACCAAGGCAAAACTCCCCGTACTATTATTATGCTTGTGATTCATAAAGATAATCCCTTTAAAAATATATATATTTATTTTATAAAACATTATACAACGTGTTACAAAAATACCCCTAAAGCGTATAGCGGATTAAAATGTCCCTTGTAAAGAATTGGCAATATTTTAAAATAAAAGTAAGACCCAATAAAAAAAAATGGACATATCATAAAATAAAATCATCACTGAAACACAACCCTGAAAACATAAAAGTAAAGAGTAGACTACCCAGAAAGTTATTTACATTCTTACCTAATTTCCTCTGAGAGGTAAATGACAACAACCATGAAATACTACTTGATTGACATTTTCTTTTTAAGGGTAATTATGAAACACGTTGTATAAGCCACAAGCCTAAAAATACTGGTTTAACTTTAGGCCATGTTAGATTTTCATGATATAGGAATAAGAATGACGGAGAATATTTTTTTTTCTTAAACGCCTATAACATAGCCTTTTTTTACCACAATGCTGCTGCCTACTGTCGTAAATTCATAATTATAATTATCATAATAGCCTGTACTGTCCACTGTTGGGCAATGGTATCCCTCCCTCCATTCCTTCTATCTGTCGTGGTGCTGTTCAGCTTCATGCCAACTGTCAAGGGCCTATCCAACTCGTCCCGTCATATTCTCCACGATCTGCCGCGACCCCGTCTCGTCCTAAATTCGTTCCACGAATAATACACGTCAGCTAGGTACTTAGGTCGATGTTCACTATCATTAATACTCTGAGTTAAACACCCGTTTATCTAAAAATTTTGTTCATTTTACGAGTAAACGGTTGTTTAACCAGAGAATTAATGTTGGTATTACTAGCACTATTTCAGAAGCATTGCTGAGACGATTTACTACGCTAGATCGTCTGAGTGTAAAGTCACCCGAAAAGAGTTGTTTGTCCAAGAATGTATACCAGCTGTTTTATCAAGCTACTAAGGCATGTTCACCAACTTTATTTAATTCTCTGGGTTAACAAACTTTATGTAAAATTCTACTACATTTTTCGAGTAAGCGATTGTTTAACCAGATAATTGATGTTGGTGAACACCAGGCTAAGGCTGCTTTTCCACCAGAGATATGCTATGCAACGTTGCTGTGGATACCTTTGATATCCGCCAGTCATATTCATTGGCCCACATAGCATAGCACTGGTGGAAACTAATTCAACTAAGCTACGTTTTTTATATAGAAGGATGCGTGCTGTGGATGCGTGCTATGGATGCGAGCTATGGATACGTGCTATGTATGGTTGCGAGTGTAGCTGTGTGCAGAGCAGTGTACATACAGTAGGCGCGCGTTTGTCACCGAAAGGAGGTTCGAGCTGCGCATCTTTCTCGCACAGCTACCTTGCGGCAGCGCATTTTCTTAGCACATCTTAATCGCTCTGCTACATATTTATTTCGTAGCTTAGCTTTTATATTTTCGCAGCATAGCTGCTTAACACATCTCTGGTGGAAAGGCACCCTAAGGCGGGTGTGGTGCGGTGAGGAATATAAAACTTCCTCACCGCACGCTAGGAATAGACGCGTTTTGAGTTTCAACTAAATCTGATTCTATACGGTCCGCCTAGCTAGCTACCACCCTCACATTAAAGTCCGCCGCCAAGCAGTTTACTGTTCCGTCATATGTGTGTGAGACCAAGAAGGGTATCCTAATATATAAGGGGAATCCTAATCGTATGCTCCATCTTAGACCCTGTCGACCCTGTCTACGTTTACCACCAGGTGCCACTAGGGACAAACGTGACATTGTCAAAAACAAAAAAAAACTTTATACCAACCTAAAATTCAAGTAACATTGGCCATACCATAGGATGGCCCATCTCACATCATGCCGTGCGTGCCCTAACAGCTGCACGTAGGAAGATTTAATGGCTACCAATGACAATGCAGTCAAAGTGGCCAAGTTCTGGGGGGGAATAATATAATATTTTTTTTCTCTCTCTTAAATAAAACGTTGCCCCACACTAAGATTGCTCTTGTATCGTGGGTGCGTTTACAGACACAAATAATATAAAAACACACGCCCAGACCCGAAACAACCATCTGTAGGCCATACAAATTTTTGTCCCGTGTGGGAATCGAACCCACGACCCGTAGCGCAGAAGCCAATCGCTTAGCCACTGCACCAAACGTGTCGTCAAATTAAGTAGTTAGTTTGTTATCGAAAAGCTAACGGCCAGATTCTTCATCAAAAGTAACAGCCAAAGTAACGTGACAAAGTCAAAGTAACGGTAGAATTTGTTTCTTTACACGTTAAGCTGTTGCTTTTACTATTATTTTTGCCTCTAACCTTTACTGCTCAATAAGCTGCTGTGAAAGCTAAAGTAAACGTCATTTTATCAAGTTGTAGGTTAGACCTTACTAACGGCCAGTTTCTTTATCTAAAGTAACAGCCAAAGTAACGTCACAAAGAACATTCACTTTGACATTTGGCACTACTTAACAGTAAAATTTCAGTCATGCCGTCTGTAAAAAAAGCTCCCCTCGATTTTTTGGGTAAATTACGACGTTTGTGTTGTGGCATCTCCTTTGACTTTATCTGTTACTTGAATTAAGAAACACATTTGCTGTAACATCGGTAAAGGTCAAGTAAAAGTTAATATTTTCATTGATTACTTAAGCTGTTCATGAAGAAACTGGCTGTAAGAAGAAGAAGTGGTAACATTTTTGAAATAAACGATTGCTTAACTAGAGTTTTGATGTTGGTGAAAACAGCTTAAGTCGTGAATATATAACCAGCCTTATACAGTTTTAACGTTGCTTTATTAAACGTGGATCTTTCAGGATCGATGTTCTAATCCTAGAGTAGTCTCCGTAATTAACGCTCTCTTCGCCTAACGATGTTCAGTTAAATTCTCCTTTTTCACATTTATATCCTCTTAGAAACGCTCAAAGGATTTAATTATTACTGGAAGGTTCTATTTTTCCGTTTGCTAGAAGGTTTTTTATAGGTTGGTTGGTATTTTTGAAGAAATTCGTCTTTGTTTTATGGGGTAAGATAACCATGAGAATTTTAATGACTTATATAACACACGCTTTAAAATTTGTCTACACAACGTTATTTTTAGTGTATTACGGCTAATAGCCGAAGTGCGGCTACACCTAGTTTTAGCCGGGTACAACTAGGTGCAGCCAGCCACATGCGGTTAAACTTAAATCTATCCTACTTATCTTCGGTTAGAACTAGGTTTAGCCTTCATCATAGCGGCTAGAACTAGGTGCAGCCGCACACCGATGGTTAAGGGTAACCCCGACACGGATAGGAAAGGTTCGAAGGGGATGACGTGGGCTAGAGTGAGCGAGCGAAGCGAGCGAAAGAAGCCCCCGTCATCCCCTTCGTGTTAGGTTACTTTAAACCCTGCAGACAGAAATAGGAGCCCCGCTCAGCGGGGCTCCGTCGACTTAAGCTCCACCTAGTTCTAACCAACTGCTACTGGTTGCACCTAGTTGTACCCGGCTAAAACTAGGTGTAGCCGCACTTCGGCTATTAGCCGTAACATATACAAAAACCGAGACACCCCAACAAGATTTTCATCAGAACTGCCTGAAAATGTGTTTTTTTTTTATTAAATCTCCAAGTTACACCGTAGTTTATGTTGGGTTAAGATCCCTAGTAAAGTGTGAAATGCCCGAGATGTGCTATGCAGGGGTTGTCTAATACACGGAAACTGACCGAGCGGACCGTCTCAAGCCTCAAAGTGCCTATTCCCGTCAACTGTTATGGGTAGAAATCTACTGAAATAAAATTGAAAATCATGAAAAAAAAAATGTCAATCGATTCTCCTAGTGATTCTGAACCAACTAGTTTCAGGTTTAGTATATTCTAAAACTAAACTTGTATTAATCTTGCTAGCCCTTCACAGAATTTGTTTTAACCGACTTCTAAAATAGAGGTTATTTGTGTTATAGGTTGGCAAACAAGCCGACGGCCCATCTGATGATAGTTGTTACCGCTGTCTATACAAAGTTATTCGGAAAGGGGGTACTAATCTGAAAGGGTGTTAAAGTA
Source organism: Amphipyra tragopoginis (assembly GCA_905220435.1). NCBI lineage: Eukaryota > Metazoa > Arthropoda > Insecta > Lepidoptera > Noctuidae > Amphipyra > Amphipyra tragopoginis. Next base: position 23,865,934 of record HG991995.1, on the reverse strand, counting down.
CCCATAATAATGAATAACTTTTGTTCTACAACTTTCCCCAAAAGTCGACAGTTTAAGAGAAAAAGCTGTTCAAAAATTTCATAAAAATACGCTAGAATCTATGTATCTTCAGCTATGAGCAGCTGTGTATAAATTCTAGATCACGGATTAGAAGCTCCATTTTTTGATTTTGTAACTAAAGCAGGGACGAAGATTTTTTGAAAAAACTAAAATAAATTAATTTTGCATTTAAATAAAAATAATGGAATTTGGAAATTTGAACAATTGCTAACGCTTTTTAGTTATACTTTAAGTGACCTGCGGATTAGTACCCCCTTTCCGACTAAAAAACCAAACTGCGGCCCTTCTCCTAAAAGAAATCTTGATAAATCGCAACCGAACCAAGGCCGAACCGTTCATTTAGACAGTTTTCAATTTCAAAAGCTGTCAAATTATTTGACACAAAAAACAAAGCCAATAACTTTGACAGTTTTTGTAAACAAAAGCTGACTGACGGTTGTGGTTCGTTTCCGTTTGACAACAATTTTGATAGTCGAATTGGCCCCCTGTTTATTCAGACAGTTTTCTTTTACAAAAACTGTCAAATTGTTTGTCAATTGACAACAAAAACAAAACCAAACATTTTGACGGTTTTAGTAAACGAAAACTGACTGACGGTAATGATCCGTTTTGGAAACAATTTTGTTAGTGAAATGGGGCCTCAGTGTCTTTGAGCTATAACTACAGATTTACCACACAATCCTTAATAAAATTAGATTTTCAAAGTATGACACCCCGAAAGTCTACCAACCGGTCTAAGCTAGGATATTGGAATTTCCCAATAATTGAATTGTGGAGGTCAGATGACTGTCGCTTCAAATACTATCAGTAACAAAGTTTATTAACAAATACTCGCTTTTAAAGGAATTTGACAAGGACGAACACCTCATCCATATAAAATTCCGGATAAACTTGGGTCTGCTTAACAACTTTAGTTAGAAATAGAATAATAACATTAGGTTTCGAAGTAAAGCCCAAACACGTGTATAAAACAAAAAGACCCACAAACACCCACAATCTCAGTAACACTCATTATAGAATTTTTCTTCTTGTTTTAAAAGCGTTCTTATTTTAACGTTCACTTGAAAAACCGTAAACAAACATAAGCGCTGTTGGGGCGGCGGATATCAGGAATTTGAACATCATATCCGGTATGTACCGGCAGCTTCCGGCGGTGTGTGCTCTACATCCGGTGTAAGGCGGTAAGGCGACGAGAATGGGCGTTTTTCCATTGGCACGGTACCGGCACGGCAGCGGCCCGGGAAAGATTGGGGCAAAATCTCTAAATAATATAAATTGAAGTCGATTTTCGCGTGTGTCTGTGCTCACACCGATAATTCAGCCCTTATCAAGCTGTCTCCTCCCCCCAGCCGCCGCCAGCAACGCCCTAAGCTGAGGTCCGAGTCCCACTAGGGGTCGCCGTTAGTGCTGTTGTTGCAGGTAGTCATGATGTTAGTGTAGTACAAGTAGTTAGCTTCGGTTAAGTATTTAATTCCCCCAATTGGCTGGAGATCCTTCAGGTCTCGCCAATAACTGCCAGGTTACGTAGAAGGGGTCGCCAAGGACTATCTAAAGAAGAATAAAAAAAAAAAAATGCTTGTTTTTTTTGTGTTTTTATCCGCTTACTTCTTCTAAACTATTTAATAGATTTTGATGCGGTTTTTATCTTAATTTAGGTAATTTCTTGCGGAAGGTTTTAAGCTAAAACTTACTCAAGCAACGCCGGGGCTGGTCCCAAATGTATGAATAAAAGCTGTCGCCGACAAATGGAAAGACGCATCATATATTTTGATACACTTTTGTTTTCTCCGGTTGCTGGGCAATCGCCTGCGCCATACCGGTGCCAGCCAGTGGAACAACGCCGAGTGACGTAAGCAAATGTTGTATTTATCTTGCATGCACCGTAACCCCGACAGGTCTTGATCCGCCAGCTCCTGGCGTACATCTCCCTTCGTCTTCCTACCCCATAGCCCCGCGTCATTCTAGAGGTGCGCGCGGAACTGTAGTGTCATTCTGTAAGAAACCCACCTCAATATCGACGGTTAGCTCGATATCCATTATGTCACAGTATGGATAATAGAAGCAAATAACACACAGATAATCGACAGTATAATAACGCGTAGTTTTGTTATCCACGCTGTGTTTACGACAAGTATCTAATTGATAGTCGCGATCGAGGTGAGATTCTTACAGAATTGCACTGCAGGTCGGGCGACAGGCTCCAAAGCTCGCCGCTCTCGGACCACTTTCTACGATGGCCGGAGATCATCGCGCGAGACTATAATCTGATCTATTTTTAACTACCTCAACTCCTCGCTAAAAATAAATCAAACAAACCGCAAAATCCTTTAAACGGGTCCCCCCAATTTCGAAGCTCAACTAACCTACAAAACAACTGCACGTCGTCCACATAGGTAATGAAAAAACTACCAAGTCACGCTTGAATTCCTTTTATTAGATTACTCGGACCTAAAACTTTGATTCTTAATTCTCCTTCAGCGTTGGACGGCGCAAATTGTGTTAACGTCGCGAGATCACAAGCTTTATCCGGATTTCATTTAGATAATTGAATGAGAATCTATTCTGACTGAGAAAAGGTCCGAAGCGAGTGAGTGGAGGTGTGGCTTGGAAAGCAGCGAGTAGTATTTTGTAGTGTAAAACTAATTTAAGTAATTCTTTTGTGTGCTATACAGGGTGTTAACGAATTCGTGTAATTCCTTTAAACCACGTGATCTACTAGTGACACAGATTAACCCTAAATGGGATTTTTTGAAAATCAATTAAAAAAGAATTCAAAAAAAAAATCTTGATTTTCTATTTCTGAGTCATTTTAGAGCCTTGAGTTATCTGACTGCAAAGAGCGATATCGCGTTAGTCGTGCCTGCCAGCAGTGTCGCCGTGCTTTCATTAATTTATGCGTGGCATCGAAATGTTCACACAAATAAAACTTTTTTTTTTTTGAAAAAAATAAATTCTTATTTTTTTACTGAATCCTTATTAGGTGGTTTAGATACGATCGGTAACAAAGCCGCATGAAAAAATAATAATTTTATTTTTTTTATTTTTAATCAAGCTAAATCCCGTGCAGGGCCTGTCTACATCAGTAGTAGATCATGTGGTTTTAAGGAATTACACGAATTCGTTAACACCCTTCATTTATAGTTTTTTTCATTTATAGTTAGGTCTGCTTTCGTGTTGGTACGAGTTATTCGAGATGAGCTCCTGCCGTAAACAGATTAACCAGTCAGCAAGGTTGGTAGCGGGGCTGACTGCCCAGGATATGCCAGAAATAAGTACGTAAATATCACCGCCTTTTGTACCCTATTTAAAAAAGACAATAATTATTTATTTTGCTACTTGAAATGAGAGCGATTTATAAATTTTGACGTAGGCAGACAACGTAAGTTTGTTGATCTTTTAAACCATCTCAAATGTCAATCCTATATTTTTAAGTAAACCCAAAAAGCGGTGACTTAGTATTTATGAGGGGCATAAGTAATCGTTGCATTAAGGATGCGCAAGACCGAGTGAAATTCCCTTTAGCTGGAAGACCCTAGACATAGATATTATTGTTTCTAATGAAATAAGGGGTTTTTCAATACTTCACAAGTATTTATGATTAGTTACGGTTTACTCACGTGCATTTTTCGGGATTGCCCGACTAATTTCGGACCCAAACGGAGCCCTTAATCATGAGCTGATCACGCGGCGAACTCACAAGTATTCTCCTAAGTGTTGCTTTTGGAATTACGCTTTTCGTTTTATTTTCTCCTCATTCGTTTTCAATTCAATTTATTTTAGATTCAATTATATTCATTTTAGATTCAATTTCAGACATTAACTGATCGCTGTCAAACCAAGCTTTCAAAACAACTGTAACAAGAAAAATATCTACACAGGGTGTAAACGAATTCGTGTAATTCCTTCAAACCGCATGATCTACTGGTGACAGTAATTGACCCTGCACAGGATTTTTTCAGAATAAACAAAAAAAAATCAAAAAATGAACAGCGCTATTCTGCATCTGAGTTATTTTAGCGTCAAATTAACTGACTGCGTGGAGTGATATCGTGCTAGTCGTGCCCGTCAGTTGTGTCGCCGTGCCTTCATTCATTTACGAATGGCATCGAAATTTTCTGTCACACAGATTTTTTATTTGGGAAAAAAAAAAACTTTTATTTTTAATCAATCTAAATCCCGTGCGGGGTTAATCTATACCATTTATAGATCATGTGGTTTGAAGGAATTACACGAATTTACATCCTGTATATTCTTTAAAAACCTTTCCGCTCCCCGCTCCGCTCATCAACCCGCCACCTTCGTAACCCAACATAACCAAACGCTGACTACAGCGCTATCACACGGCGTCCGTGTGATTAATTCTATACGTTTACCTGATCCGGTTCCGCAGTTAACCGCGATCGCTAACAAGACCCTTTTTCTTGGAGATTGGGTAAGCGGTAATGTCTGATAGCTTCACGCTCATTCTATTTTATGGGTGGGCAGATTGCTAATAAGTGTTCCTACATTAAATGGAAAAGTGCTAGGTAGCTATTTGTTTTTAACCAGGAACATGGGCGGAGCCAGGATTTTGTCCAGAGTAGGGCAAAGCAGCTCAGTCAAACAGTAAATATTTTTCTTGTTTAGGATTCCGTACCCAAAAGGTAAAACGGGACCCTATTACCACAGTATACCTACTTACTACATACAGTGGGTCAACGCCCATACATTTGACAGGACCAATGAAATGTCAAAATTATGTAGGGGCGGAGGTTATGTCCCAAGTATGCAGTATGGCTACTCGGGACATAACCTCCGCCTTCACCCCGCAACCCCCCGCACGATTGCTCTGCGACAATGTTCTACGTTGACCGACTGTAAGGAGTAAGATATAGGTAGACTGTGCTATTACTATATTGCTTTCACGGTAAGTTGATTAATTTGGCAGATGTCAGTTCATGACATGAAAATAAATTGTAATGGCGCTTGTGTATGACAATTTAATTCAAAAAGTATTAAATCAATTTAAAATATTAATAAAGCCTTACCCAAAAGGTTGTTTTAAAATCAGAAACATAGAAACAATATAGTTATATGTGTTTAACGCCATAATTATATATTACATAAATGATTTTGAAAAAACCCCGACGCGTTTTCAAACTTGCGTCAGATGGTACCAGTTGCCAGAGACGTGCGTATCGATAAAATAATTTCGATAAATTTATATTAACAGAATGAATATTTTGACTGTCGTAATAATTATAGACGATAGGCTCAGTTGATTGAATAATTAAAATAAGGCTCATTATAGCCCAGTTGCCTTGCAAAAGGTCGGTCAGTCCTAAATTTTGGATACGTGATACGGATATGTGTTCTTATTAAAATTACAAATTTTGTACCTTGAGTGACCTCGGCGCGCTCTGCCATCTTGGGTTAAAGAACCCAAAAATGAGTTTTTATTAAATAACTCCTTATGGGTATTATGCCAAAAATTATTCACATCAATTTTGTAGAAAATAAAATTCTTATTTTTCATTCCAGACTCAAAATCAGAGGTATTTTATAGGTTTGAAGCCCATGTCTGTCTTTCTGTTTGGCTGTCTATTTCTCTCTCTGTCTGTGTGTCTGTTTGTGGGCTTTTCATAAAAAAAAACACCTAACATAACACATCCAAAATTCAGGACCGACGAACTTTTCGCAAGATAAACCTCTTTTTCGCGACCCGGCTACTGGGCTTATTATTGGTGATAAATAAACATTTATGTTCACACATCCCATACCTGCTGGATTCATTATCACATCAGCACGTAATCGTCTATTGTTGAAGATATGCATGCTAATTGACTTAATCCTAATTACTTAAATCACAAGTATTTGAAATGTACATAAAATCACATTACAATAATTTGTCAAATTCTCGCTGAAATTTTACAAATTTTATCGATAGTTGAATCGACTACAGTCACCATGTCTAGCAACTCCTATTGACATGTGTCATTTTAATCTTCTTATCGTGAAAACAATATAAGACTCCGCTGTCCGTCCGTCTGTCACCAGGCTGTATCTCACACTTGAAATTTTCACAGATGATGTATTTCTATTGCCGCTATAACAACAAATACTAAAACAGAATAAAATAAATATTTAAGTGGGGCTCCCGTACAACAGAGATGATTTTTTTCCGTTTTTATAAATAATGGTACGGAACCCTTCGTGCGCGAGTCGAACTCGCACTTGGCCGGTTTTATTAAATCTGGAAGTGCCGAATACGGTTATGGGGCTATTTTGCCCTTGCCCACCTTTTGAGGCCCAAATAAGTATAACCGGGCATTGGTGGGACATGAATGTCATGTTGACTGGAATTATACTATTTAACCACTCTTCCCTGTGCCAATGAGGGAGGGCCAAAAGCGCCCCATCTGCCCTACCCTGGCTAGGCTCCAGGCCTAAGAAAAATTAACTCATTGTTTGATTACAAAGTCAAAAAAGACTAAACAAATCGATATTTTTATTTGAGAGTTTCTGCCTACTAAAGCCGGGTCCGCAGCGCCAATTGTCTAATATATTACAGTGTTTTTGCGAACAAAACTGTTAGGCCACGCCCCTATTCGGTTAGCAAACAATGTTATCCTGTTTGCAAACACGAAAACACGGCGCAGCGGACCCGGCTTATCTTATAAGCGCCTGATGCATTATATTTTCTATTACTCGCACCTCAGCGTGCTAGAATGAAAACAGTTTTTTCGTACATATTACTTCTATGGTTTTTTCACACACAAATGTGTAGGTACTTTTTCACACACAAATACCACTGATGACGATAGTATAGTCCCAACACCTAGACGAAAAAATATTTATCGACTTTTGTTGATGACTGTATCAAGATTTACCGAAAAAAAAAACGCAATGGCACTTTTTCTAGCCTGTGAATCAAACCTAGACCACACGCTCGTCATGCGCTTGCGATCATTAGACCAACAACGGAGCTGGAGTTGCCATTTCTAAAAATATATTTTATATAAATAAATCATTACAATTAAATTAGTATGATATTTTTTTTATTTTACTACCTTTTATTCCTATTTATGATTATTTACGGTTTACTCACGTGCATTTTTCGGGATTGCCCGACTAGTTTCGGACCCAAACGGAGCCCTTAATCATGAGCTGATCACGCGGCGAGGTCGCGAGACGAACTCCTCTGCCCTGTACTACTATTTTTTTGGTATTTTTAATTGATTTTGTTTTATAGAAATATTTATTTAATATGTATATAATATCACTACATAGTATAAAACAAAATCGCTTCCCGCTATCTGTCTATCCCTATGTATGGTTAGATCTTTTAAACTACGCAACGGATTTTAATGTGTTTTTTTTAATAGATAGAGTGATTCAAGAGGAAGGTTTTGCGCTATAAAACGTACCCGTGTAAATCCGGGGCGGGGCGCTAGTAATTAATAAACGGAATTATATTAATATGGCCTAACCATACCAATTAAGTAATCAGCTTAAGTGCTACATCTAACTTAGCTATAGGCCTAATGTCTGTCTTAATTAGCAGCAATGTAGCACGTACAGTGGACCATGTAGGTACCGTCAGCTCCATTGGGCCATAAATGATTAGGAAATGTTCTGATTGAACTATTAGGCTGATTAGCGTATTGTTATTAGCTTATTGTTTGACGGTAATTAGGTAGATAGTAAATCGTTGGATCAAAAATATTCAGTATTGGGTAATTACACCAGAATAATTATAGCAAAATCAGTTGACCCGTGTTTTTTTTTGGGTTTCGTTCCCAAAGGGTAAAGCGGGACTATTACTAAGACTCTGCTGTCCGTCCGTTCTTCCGTCCGTCTGCCACCAGGCTGTATCTCATGAACCGTGATAGTTAGACAGTTGAAATTTGCACAGATGATGTATTTCTGTTGCCGCTATATAACAACAAATACTAAAAAACAGAATAAATAAATAGTTAAGGGGGCTCCCATACAACAAACGTGATTTTTTTGCCGTTTTTATAGATAATGGTACGGAACCCTTCATGCGCGAGTCCGACTAGCACTTGGCCGGTTTTATTTATATTTGATACTAGCTTTCGCCCGCAGCTTCGCTTGCGTGAAATTTTGAACCCATTAAGTGACTATTTTCCACACAAACTTTCATCCCCAATTTAACTCCCTTAGGGGTTGAATTTCGAAAAATCCCTTCTTAGTGGATGCCTACGTTACAAAAGGAACTTACTGTCAAAATTTCAACTTTCTAACCCCAGCGGTTTAGGCTGTGCATTGATAGATCAGTCAGTCAGTCAGCTTCTCCTTTTATATGTATAGATCCTTTGTGTGGTGGGTATCGTTTTGTAAACAAAGGTGACACCTTACGTTAAAAAGGGGTACTTATAGCAAGTTTTGTGTCGACTGGACACAGCCATCTAGTTAAAATATTCGCAGTAGTGTAGTGAAGTGGTAATGAATGGTCCTGAGGCTGCTGTTCTGGTGGCCCACGTAGTCGCCGCTTGCCGTCACTGCCACTTGCAGGTTAGTACTATCTATAAATTTACCTATACAACGTTATTTTTAGTATATACAAAAACCGAGACACCCCAACAAGATTTTCATCAGAACTGCCTGAATACCTATGTGTTTTTTTTAAATAAATCTCCAAATTACACCGTAGTTTATGTTGCGTTAAGTTCCCTAGTGAAGTGTGAAATGCCTGAGATGTGCTATGCAGGGGTTGTCTAATACACGGAAACTGACCGAGCGGATCGTCTCAAGCCTCAAGATGTCTAATCCCGTCAACTGTTATGGGTAGAAACCTACTAAAACAAAATTGAAATTGATGAAAAAAAAAAGAAAATGTGGTGTAAAAAATATGTCAATCGATTCTCCTAGTGATTCTGAACAAACTAGTTTCAGGTTTAGTATATACTAAAACTATGCTTGTATATTTACAGCTGATTCTGCTTATGTTCAATGCACACGATTGTACTTCTCGAATCATTCTCCTCCCGCGTCCCGTAGACCATCAAGAAGGCCAATAAAATATTAATAATAACACTACAGAGGTCGAGTCTACGCGGTCATTACCGTCGGTTAGAGCTTGCAGTCATTAGCAAGCGACCAACAAGTTCCTTGACCCTAAATGACATTTTTGTGTTGACGTCAAACATCTAGAACCCTAAAATAAGGACGTTCATGACATCGTTTTACATATACATCATTAACGATGTTGTTGTAAATAAACCTCTTACTAAAATTAATTATCCATAACAGAGTTGGTTGATTATCGTCCTAATTTACTGCATTTTTCGTTCTATACATGTTCAAAAGTCTAGTGAATTGTTTCATAGAAAATTAATAATTGAAGTCGTACCAATCATGTTTACACAAGGTCCTCGTCGGTCTTTGTATTGATCCACATCGAAATATCAGTGGACTGCGAGAAGACATTGAGTCTTAAAACGAAAACGAGTCCGAAAAACGAACGTCAAAATGTCAGTTAAAAACGAAACAACGATGAACATCGAACTTATAAACATACAATCAATGTATCGTCAATCAATGAACTACTAGATGTCAATTAACATTTGGGAGTTGGGTGAACGAAAGACAAAACGTCAAATCACAAAAATCTATCGTTGAATCCGAAACTTTCGTGGTTCCATCAGCCGTAAAAATCGTAGTTTGATTTTCGGAATAAGCCCCTTGAGACGGTCAGTTCGATAATAAATTTCTGTGAATAAGACAACTCCTGCATGGCATGCCTCACTCATTCTGCATCCCACTGCGGAACTTAACGCCACATAATCTTTTGCCACCCAGCGTACTAAGTATGTCTAGAACGTAGATTTATTTTATACCTTTGTAATTTAAAAAATGGGCGATGACTTTGCCCAGCAACACAAATATAACAAAAAAAAAACTGTCTGTTATGATAAAAATCTTTTTGAGTCATAATAATTATTTGCCTAAGATGACATCTTTCTTGTTACGAGAAAAATTGAATTGTTCATACAAACTTTATATATACGTTTTTCAAGGAACTTCTTATCTCAGTAGGATGTACAATTTCCGTACATTTTTACACGTAACCATTGCTTGCGTGTGATGTAACTCAGATTGGATTCTTCAGAAATCTGTGTGGTCCTGCTGGAGAGTTTGGTCTCTGGCAGGACCACATTGAATCGATGATTACCATGAAACTGAACATGAAACTATAGAAGTTCAATTTTTATATTAGGGAAGAAACTGTACATTTCTTGTACAGTTTCTTCTGCTGGTTCATCATCATCATCCTCCTGCCCTTAACCCACCTTATTTCGGGTCTTCGCAGCATGTACTTTTCTTCCACACATCTCTATTGGCCGTCATCTCAGTAGTCACTTGCCTTCTAGTCATATTATTTTCATGTTTTACACTATCCATCCATCGTTTCTTTGGTCTTTCTCTACTTTACGTATCTGTTTGTCTATTAACGAACCTCATCACGATTGGCTTTCTTTTTTATTACTATCGTTACTCTCAAGATACCGGGATACCTATTTAATTTGTGACCATATTTTTCATACATTTTTTTTGTGTGTTTCCTGCTCTTAAGTCTACGTTGCTCTCTCATAACTATTCTAAGTCAAAACTGTACTCAATCAAATTGTTATAGATATGGATTTTAAAAGAGTAACCATGGAATTTCTTGCCGGCTCTTCTCCATAGGAAACGACTAATTGGAACTGTGCACCTAAATTCGACTTTTCACAAGCACCTGTAATGGTTTATGTAAAATAAAAACTTTTGATTTTGATTTGATTTTGACTCTTGTAACCATTATATTATTTTCTTCTGCTGGTTAAATTTACTAAAGAAGTCATGCTGGAGAGCATAACATGTTATACTGTTTACTTATCATCAAACATGATTCTCTAGAATCATTCGATGCCACCTTAGTCCCGTTTATTCCGGCTAGGTGCACCGTTTGTTCCGCCGTTCGACTCTAATTAACTAGCAGTCAATTGCAGGACGCCTTCAGACATAACCCAGCCGGGCGGGGCCAATTATACGCCAATTAATTTTGCAATAACAACAGGGTTGGTTACGTTGTATTTGTGTTGAATAAAATAAAAGAAATTTTATGAAATACGATATCATAGATGCGTTTGTTTATTTCATAGTTCAATTCTGCATAATAGGTATACAGGGTGTTAATGAATTCGTGTAATTCCTTAAAACCACATGGTCTACTACTGATGTAGACAGGCCCGGCACGGGATTTAGCTTGATTAAAAATAAAAAAATAAACGTTATTATTTTTTCATGCAGCCGATCGTATCTAAACCACGTAATAAGGATTCAGTAAAAAAAATAAGTTTTTTTTTACAAAATAAAATGTTTTCTTTTTGTGAACATATCGATGCCACGCATAAATTAATGAAAGCACGGCGACACGGCTGGCAGGCACAACTAACGCGATATCGCTCTTTGCAGTCACATAACTAAAGGCTCTAAAATGACTCAGAAATAGAAAATCAAGTTTTTTTTTGAATATTTTTTTTAGTTGATTTTCAAAAATTCCCATTTAGGATTAATCTGTGTCACCAATAGATCACGTGGTTTGAAGGAATTACACGAATTCGTTAACACCCTGTATATACTATATAATTATGTATATCTAGTGTATCATATTTAATACATAATATCACTCCTGTATTCCCAGACGGGTTGGCCAGAGGTGTATAATAAGTACACCCTCATTTCACCGTTATGTTTAAGTCCCATGTAATAGGGGGCGAGCCTATTGCCATCAATTTGGCACAAACCCAGACTCCTGGCTGCTACTGAAAAATTCCACACGGAAAAACCCAATAACACTGCCCGACTTGAGGATCGAACCTAAGACCTCACACTCAGCAGTCGCTTGCGACCACTGGACCAACGAGATAGCTCGCTAGTGAGTGAGTGGGGTGCATGAAAAGAGCCTCCACGAGTGACGATACTTAAGTACGTCCGGAGCATCCTGGACAGTCAGCCCCGCTACTGCTGACTGGCTAATCTTGCCACCACAGCATGAGCTATTCTTGTTCAGCTCGTGCCGACACGATAGAAGAAGTGAGTTTATAAAATAAATCAGCCTCTAGCCATCCCACTGCTGGGCAGAGGCAGCTTCGCATACAAAGAAGAAACGAACATTGATCACCATGCTTGCTCAGTGTGGGTCGGCGATTTTAGACCACATAGGCCCCTCACCCACGGCGACTTTTTGTACCGATGCTGTCGCGCGTTTTGTATCGCGTACAGAATCTGGGCGAAGGTACACAGCCAGCAACAGCATCGCGGCTGTATCGATACACATGCGCGACAGCATCGCTACTGCATCGCTACAAAAAGTCGCAGTGGCCGAGGCCTCATCCAGGTTTCTTCACGATATTTTCCTTCACGTATGTCAGCGGCGTATTACAGTAACTAAGAAAGTACATTAATGACTGCTAAGTCCACATCCCACATCCCGACAACCTCGTGTGTTAAATCAAGATATTTTATTCGTTTATCTTTTTTTACTATATATTACTTAGATTTCACGAAGTTTCAGACACAATTATTATTACACAGATTTCTTTCTTTCTTTTTTAATAAAACGTTGCCCCACACTAAGATTGCTCCTGTATCTTGGGTGCGTTTACACACACACAAATCTCAAATACACAAACGCCCAGAACCGAAACAACTATCTGTAGGCCATACAATTTTTTTCCGTGCGGGAATCGAAACCATGACCCGTTGTGCAGAAGACAATCGCTCAGCCACTGCACTAAACGTGTCGTCAAATATATGACTGCTAAGTCCACATCCGACATCCCGACAACCTCGTGTGTTAAATCAAGATATTTTATTTGTTTATCTTACTCAGCTTTCACAAGGTTTCAGTTATAATTACACAGATTTGGAAGATAAATGAAATTATTTATAGGGGGGATATACTTAGATTAGTTTTTATATCGACAACTACAGGAGCTGAAGCGAACTTACTCAAAACTTGTGGTTTCGAAAAGTCTTAGCGCTACTTGCGAGATCTCAGTCATTAATCTTTTACAACATTTCTAAGAAGTGCCCTCCAACTTGCGACACTTTTATGTTTACTACTCAACACTGAAAACAAAGTTTAAACCTTAAGAGGAAACTTTCAAATGGAAAACTACGTCAAAATCAAGTTATTTACGAGGCAAGAACGCGTCGGCTTCAAACTGCCGCGCTGTCCATACTACTAGGGTAGGGTAAAATTAAGGTGCAGGACCACAATAATTAGAGTTTAACAGTAACTACTTATGGTAATCCCGCACCGAGGTTATAAAATGTTATTATTATTATTAGCCTGTACTGTCCCACTGCTGGGCAAAGGCCTCCCTCCGTTCCTTCCACTTGTCGCGATTCTTTGCAGCTTCATGCCAAACCTTAAGAAAGGCATCCAACTCGTCCCGTCATCTTCTCCGCGGTCTGCCGCGACCCCGTTTCGCTATCTCAGGGCTCCATTCTTGTGCTATACGGGCCCACAGCTCATTTGGCATACGGCAGACATGCCCTGCCCAGTCCCACTTCAGCTGGTCGGCCTTTTCAGCCACGTCGACAATTTGAGTTTTGGAGCGCAGTATTGTGTTTCGAACTCGATCAGTTAATTCAACACCAAGTATACTGCGCTCCATAGCCCTTTGGCAAATGTAAAAAAAATGTATTTTTTTATTTTTTACTAGCCTTTTGACTGTCCCACTGCTGAGCAAAGGCCTCCCCTTTTGTCTTCCAAAATCTCTATTTAGTGCCGTTTCTGACCATGCTAGCCCCGCAAACACGTCTAGATCGTCACACCACATACGCCGAGGTCGACCTCGATGGCGATGTCCTCCTTCAGGCGTCCAGTAAGTAACGGTCTTTGCCCACCTGTCCGGGTGCATTCGAGCGTACCTCTGATGTGTTTTCTTAGCATACCGCGGGATGCTTCGTCGTGCCGCGGCATGCCGAAGTATCCTGCGGTACGACGTGGTACGCCGCGAGATACTTCAGTATGCTGCGGGATGCCACAGGATGATTCGGTATGCCAAAGCACGCCGTGCCACTCCATGCCACGCCGTGTTGGCCCTAATTACTACTTTAGTAACTATCAAAGGCTTAACATACTAGCACTACAACAGCCCTCTGTTGAGACTGTCATTATAAAAACAAATCACATGCACAAACAACCAGAATATCAAATAAATCTAGACGTGCCTTTATCTGTAAGCCGTTTAGATAACAATCACGCCTATAATCCCCGAAGGGTTGCGCGGAGGTGTAATAGTACACCCACATTTCGCACTTATGTTTAAGTTCCATGTATCAGGGGCTATTGTTATCAACCTGGTATGCACGGCTACAGATCAAGCTATACACTTCCAGTATAAGCTGATCTCGCATTGTGTAGGATTTCCTTACAATGAGAGGTCAGTGTACACTGGAATTGTATAGCTTGATGTGTAGCCGTGCGTACAAATCTAGACTCCGGGCTTTAATTGAAAATTCCACACGGAAAAACCCAATAACACTTTGCCCGATCTGGCGATCGAACCCAGGACCTCAACTCACGCTCAGCAGTCCAACGAAGCATTTTGGAACTATTGAGCTGAATTTATGGAGCAAAGTGTAGAGTGCAGACTTGCAGAGTAGTTTCATCAAACGGGCTCCGGGTTAATCCCTTTTTAGAATTCCGTACCTAAAAGTCAAAAACAGAACCCTTATGGTGAGACTTCTGTGTCTGTCTGTATGTCATGGCCCTTTTTAGGGTCCCGTACCCAAAGGGTAAAACGGAACCCTATTATTACTAAGACTCCGCTGTCCGTCTGTCTGTCACCAGGCTGTATCTCATGAACAGTGATAGTTAAACAGTTGATATTTTCACAGATGATGTATTTCTGTTGCCGCTATAACAGCAAATACTAAAAAACAGAATAGAGTAAATATTTCAGGGGCTCCCATACAACAAACGTGTTTTTTTGCCGTTTTCATAGATAATGGTACGGAACCCTTCGTGCGCGACTCGCACTTATCCGGTTTTTTATTCTCATTCCTATTGCTAACGAATTGAAATTTGACATAGCTGCAGAAGTAATTTGCACGTATCTATTCGTGATGAAAGTACCCCCCCTGCAAGCCAAACGACCGAAAAATAAAATGAAAATATAAAGTTAAAAAAAAATGTACGGAACGCCTCACACTTGACCGGTTTTATAAATACCTGAAATACAAACCAAAATCTCCTCATACAGAATAAAAGTAATTAAACTCCGTCAAAACATCCAAACATTTTCAACTACAAACTTTAACAAACTAAATCAAATTAGAATGTTTTCGCAAACAATTCGGCGCTTAATTAATTTTTGACAGAAACCGCTAACAAGCCCGACCATACAAGCTTATAACTTACTAATTAAGTACTCTATGTTAATAGGCTAGAAACATCGGATACAACACTTGAAATACTTAGTATATATTTACCATATAGGTTAATATTTCTGAACTATGCCAGCCTAATGAAGTGAAGATAATTCAATCTAGATTGTGGTTTTCGATTCGCCACTACTACTAGTAGAAAACTTCAATAGTTTATATCATCACCATCATCATCATTCAGCCGAAAAACGTCCACTGCTGGACATAGGCCTCCACCAACCCATGTTGGGGGGGGGGGGGGGGGGTATACCATAATCGCCACGCTTGGCGGGTTGGCGATCTCAGTACGGTAGTTAAAATACTCAGAGCTGCCGATCCTTGAGTGAATCCTTTAGTCGCCTTTTACGACACCCATGGGGAGAGATGGGATAGTGCTATTTTTTACGTCCAGCACCACACGGTACAATGGTTTATATGGTTAATGGTTAAAATTTGAAGAATATTAATTTTCTGCTTCTTTAACTTTAAATTGACTGGTAAAACTTCACTGGGTTACAGCGGTTACGCACTGCATCCGATCCGAATCCGTGAAAATACGTTCCGAAGTAGCCATAGAACTATTTGTATGGTAGTTTACGCACTACATCCGGCATTCGTCATCCGTGAGTGTCTAGTTCGGAAGAACAATTTGACCGACCGAAGTAGCCATAGAACTATTTGTATGGTTGCTTACGCACTACATCCGGCATCCGTCATCCGATTTCTATCCGTCATCCGTGAGTTTCTAATTCGGAAGAACAATTGACGGATCGAAGTAGCCGTAGTACCGAATTGTTTGAATTTGAATCAGAGATCGGAATAGTGCGTAAGCAACATCCGAATTCGGTCCGAGATTTTTACTCTAGATCGGTATTTTCACTGATTCGGATCGGATGCAGTGCGTAAAGCAATATCCGAATTCGGTCCGAGTTTTTTATACCTATCCGTATTTTCACGGATTCGGATCGGATGCAGTGCGTAATCGCTCTTAAACGCAGTTCAGACTACGCTATAGTAGCACAACGATATCGCTCAGTACACATTTTGTATGGACACGTTCACACAACGTTATAATATAAAGTATTGGCTTGCTATACACGAAAAACCTTAGCGATTTTCAGAACTGGGGCCTAATTCTCCTAAAATAAATCTTGATAAATCACAACCGAACCAAGGCCGAACCGTTCATTCAGACAGTTCTCAATTTCAAATGCTATCAAATTGTTTGACACAAAAAACAAAATCAATAATTTTGAAAGTTTTCGAAAACAAAAACTGACTGACGGTTGTGGTTCGATTGCGTTTGGCAACAATTTATTTTTGGAGAATTAGGCCCCTGTATCGTACGCTTCTCCGGTCCCCGCCCCGTTTCACTTCTGCCCCGCCCGTAGCCCGACGGATCGCCGTCAAATAACTTGATATACATAGTAGACGGGCTTGCGATATAGCGTATAATGTGATCGTCACGCTAATTAGTTATAGCTAATGACGCAACACGCTATACTATAGGTACAAGGTTAGTCGGAAAGGGGGTACTAATCCGCAGGACACTTAAAGTATCACTGATGACGGTTTTAAAGCAAGTGTTAAAATTTCTAAATTCGATCATTTTAATTTCCATGTCAAATTATTTTAAATTTTTAAAAAATTCTTCGTCCCTACTTTAGTTACCCATTCAGAAAATGGAGCTTCTAATTTGTGACCCTGAATATGACCTAAAATGTAAACACAGCTAATCATAGCTGAGGATAGATAGATATCAGCGTATTTTTTATATTATTTTTGAACAGATATTTTTCTGAAACTATTGACTTTTGGGGAAAGTGGTAGAACAAAAGTTACTCATTATTATAATTTAACACTCTTTCGGATTAATAGGTATCCCCTTTCTGACTAACCTTGTATGGCAAAATAGTATAACGTAGTCTGAACTATGCTTTACTAGGTTTCATTAATAGAACACATTCAAATAAAAATATACCAAAACTTTAATTAATTAGTTAACAAGATACCTAACTGACGCGCACTAGTGAAGAGCCCGCACGTATTTTTTAGGGCCATTTTCCTGTCATACGGGTTCGTGCCCGCGTGCGTGCGTCACCCGCATGAGTGGCGCTCGCAGTTCACCTTTTCGTGCGTGTTTCACGCATCACAATAAATACATGCATGAAAAGGTGAAATTCAGGCGCCACGGGTGCGGGTGACGCACGCATGCAGGCACGAGCTCGCGTCACAGGAATAAGGCCCTTATTTGAATATTTTCTTGTCATAATACTTGCTAACTCTGCCAGTAGAGGGGCTCGTGGCTAATTAGCAACTAACTTGCCGCGGTCAGTCCGTGGATAAGTGACCGTTCGTTACACATCAAGTCCGCTCTGAGCCTCGGAGAGCACGTTAAGCCTTCGGTCACGGGAGTCATACAAATACCCTTGACAGTCGTTACGGGTAGTCAGAAGCCCGAAAGTGTGATAACCGGGGTAACGTTAGAATATCGGCATTGCCCAATAACTGGCTAGGTAGAACAGAATCTTTTCAACATATTTACACTCTAATCCACATAATTAATAAAATATTTTTTTAAATTACATCCGCCCGTATGTCTTGCGAGGGTATCAACTGAAAATCAGCGCTGGGTGTTTGACGCCCAGTCATGCTGAGTTGGCGTTGGCTTACGGCATGGACATGCTCGACAGCATAAAATGTGTATGTTAAATTCTTTAATGTGTTTAAGAGCCCCCACAGACCACAGACTTTCTATCGGCCGTTAGTTGGATCGGTTTCTTAATCAGCATCAAAATATACGCAAGTGCGCACATTATAATGATTCGGTATCGGTCAATAAAAAGTTCATCTTCATACTGATGAATGACCCGACCAAATTATCGGCCGATAGAAAGTCTGTGGTCTGCGGGGGCTCTTATTGTTTATGCTGTCATTGTGTCCTTGGCTGAATAACATATTTTATTTTATTTCGTTCTTTCTTTCTTTACTATTTATCAATTAGGCCTAAAGTGTCAAGAACCCTGAACCGTCTTCAAAAACAATTTCAACTGTCAGTTTCTTTTCTTGGTTGTCGCAAATGACCCTGCACTTATAAGGCACTTATACAGGCAGACATTCGTAGCAACCTTCGTAGCAACCGTTCGTAGCAACTGCTCGTAGCAACTGCTACCCTAATGCATTTGTTGTGTTAATTCCGTATCGCTTATTAAGAATTCATGGCAATTTACTTTGACATTATTCTGAAACTCGAAACCTTAGGTGAGGAGACGTTTGAGTTGGGCCTTTAAAACAGCGATTGTGCGAGTTTTATGTTACAGTAAGATTGGAGTTAGGATTATCCAGCCACTGAAGACAAAGTCGGTAATTTACAAAATTACTCACCACTTATTTACACACTTGGGAGCATCAAGCACAAATTAGGCCTAATCTTCGGACTTAAATATTATTATTCCAACTAACAAGAATCCATTTTGCAGGAACAAGGTGTTATGTTTGATTGGATATCTATGTTATCTGACCGTTCCTTGGTAATAGTAAAATTCACTCAAGAGCAATTTAATTCAGATCATCAACAACCTTAATATTTCGAAAACTAAGAATGATAGCTTATTCAAATAAAAAGTATTTTATGGACTTTTTTAGAAGTTTTAGTAATTTTGTTTTAGTAGAATACTACTAACACAGACAGAGTAAAATATTTAGGTACGGTTTATCTCTTTAGGTTTCTGCCTATTAGAGACACTCTTTTAGGGTTTTGTTCCCAAAGGGTGCCAACGGGACTCTTTTAACTAAACCTACGCCCTCTGCCCGTCCGTCCGTCTGTTTGTCACAAAGCTGTATCTTTTTAACCGTAATAGGTAGTCATTTGCAATTTCCACAGAATATGTATCACTATGGCTTCTATCATGGCCTAAAATGGCATGAAATATTAAAAAGTTTGAATTGACAAAGGGTTCTCAAACAAGAAACCTCGAACGAATCCAACTTCTCCACAACTACACCACGCAATGAATATTGTTGTATTGCCAAAACGAAAGCTAGTGAAATTACGAATGCGTTACGCAATTCGGATGCTGCTTCCCAATCGCATTTTACGCTTCATTCGCGTTCCTCAGAGCCTAAACGCAAGACACGTGATACATATTATATTAAAGCGAGGCACTCAAGTACATCACATACTGCAGTGTGGAAAGCTTTGAGCCTCGCAGTTTTGAGTGTACTGCGAATTTCATGCCAACGGCTGCGTATAGTCGAATACGGCTGTATTGACGAGGATTATCCAGATGAATCGTGTTATTTTATGGTCGCAGCGGCATTTTATTGGCAGTTTATAGAAGCATATTGATGAACATGTGATTCTCCCTAAAAATATACTGTCGCTGGCAGAACGAGTTGATTGGAGAAAGTATTAAAGAAGTGTTTTTAAAAATAATGCATATTAACGTAATTACAAGGAGGTGCCTAATCTGTACACCTAGCTTCCAGTCTATCCAGATGTGGCTGAATTCAACTGCATCTGGTTAGACTGGAAGGAAGATACCTAACACCTAACGACACTAAATTATAGGTTCATGTATTTTTAAAAGCTACAAGTTTGCCAACGTGCTCTTGGCCAGCTTTGTGGACTAAGGCCTAAACCCAGGAGAAGAGGCCCGTGCCCGTAAGTCGTGTAAGTTGGACAGTGATTGGTTGATTGTGATGATAAAACTGCACTCGATTCCACTTATAACTCAGAGAAACATATCCTAACTAATATTATAAATGCGAAAGTAAGTTTGTGTGTTACCTTTTCACGCCTAAACCACTGAACCGATCGTCCTGAAATTTTGCATCTACGTTGTCAGGTTTACAGAAACGGACATAGAGTACCTTTCATCCCGAAAAAAAGTACTGTTCCCGAGGAAAACAACAATAACGTTCGTAGATGGCGCCACGTGTCTTTCGAATCATGATTGCGTTATATTATTATAGAAACTTTAGTGGTGTGTTAAGAGTTATTTTGAGCTTAATTAACGCGAACGAAGCCGCGGGCAAAAGTTAGTATCAGATATACGGTTCCTAGTGAAAATAAATAGCGCAATCAAGGATCGAATGTCCACAACTTCTCTCCAAGCTGGCTCAGGATGTCACACCCTCATTCTCGCTTGAGAAATCTTCTCCATGCTCCGTTCGCGCGCATAGTTCACCGTAGCAATTCATACATGATTCGCGCGGTCAAATCATTCAACCAAATTATTAAAAATAAAAACCCCTCAATTGATCTGTTTACAAGCAGTTAGGCATTTATCAATACCATTCTTTCTGAGGATTTTATTGTATCCGATACGTTGTAAACTTACCTCCGCTAGTTTCGTTAGTTTTAAACCATTGTAACAATCTTTTTTATAATTGTGGAGGCTTGTAAATGGCTTGTCGTCGATTACTCCACTATGAAGTATCGAAAACAAGCCATTTACAAGCCTTTCTTTCTTTGTGTTGTTAGCTGTAAGCCACCCAAATAAAATAAAACTATAGTTTATACAATTCATTTTTTGTGTAGCAGTTCGATCCATAGCAAAATACACCTTAACTTGCTGCAGTATAGCTTAAAATGACCGATGCGCTACGAAATTAAACCACTACATAGTTTCAGCAGTCATATGTAAAAAAAAAAAAAACAATTGATCTTTAACCCTCAGATAAGCATGCCATCGACTGATAAAGTTTGATTAAAACCAGGACAAGCAGGCCAAAACGTTGTTTTGGCAAGGACACAGAAAATTAAAAAGCTTGCAAAAATATCGACAACTTTTTGGATCAGACTGTACCGAACTTGATAGATTTTTTGCGTAGAAAGATTAGTCACGATTGCTGCCTAGTAAAAAACAACTTTAATCTTAACGTCTGGAACCTTGTGAGCAACTTATAAATCTTGGCACATCTTAAAATTTTTCAGCGACAAATTATTAATGATTTAACATTTCAAAACCGATATAAGTTATTATAGCCGTCGTTTTGTGTGTGTATTCATTCATTACAAGATTTTGGTAAAATGTTAGTTAAATCCCAGTCCACATGCGACTTTTTGAATTCATATGCCGATCAGAATTTGGTTATCAATTGCGTTAATGGTGAAGGAAAACGTTGTTCGAAACCTGCAAACTTGAGAAGGCTCCAGAAAGTTCTCGATGGTATGAGTAGTTCACCAACCCAGCGTCGTAGGATAAGGCCCAGACCTTTCTCATTCTGAGAAGAGACCCGCTCCCTACAGTGGACAGTAAGGGGCAGTTTTTTTTTTTTTTTCTCTTGGTCTTCTTTAGGTAGTCCTGGCGGGCCATTTCTACGTAACCGGGCAGTTATTGGCGAGACCTGAAGGGTCTCCAGCCAATGGGGGGGGGGAGTAAAATACTTAACCTATAAGCTAACTACGTGTACTACACTAACATCATGACTACCTGCAACAACAGCACTAAGGGCGACCCCTAGTGGGACTCGGTCCTCGGCTTAGGGCGTTGCTGGCGGGAACTTAGGGGGGGGGGGGGGGGAGACAGCTTGATGAGGGCTCAATTATCGGTGTGACTGCGGAGTCTGAAGAGACGACCGGCTCTACGACGGGAGAGCTCGGTGGATCATGACCGGCGGCGGTGGGACGTCGTGACGGGCCTCGTCGGCGAGAACGGTATGGCCGGATAGCGGCGGGCGTTGTGTAGTGTGCTGGTCAATTTACTCGCCTCCTGGAGGAGGGTTATTTCGTCATCGGGTTCTAAAAGTGTATGCCTGGGACGGCGAACTTTACTTATGAGAAAGGGACTGTAGTCGGCCGCTGCGGCGACTAGGAGGTTCGGATGGAGGGAGTAATGGACTGATTATGCTTATGCTCCTTATACCTAACAAGAACCAGAGAGCTCAGAAAAAAATTTGAACATTGGAATAATAGAATTTATTTATTTATCCATCTTACATCTATCATTACGGTTTTTTTAACCTAAAGCGATTATGCACTTATCTTAATGTTATCACAACATATTACGAATTGAAATGGACTTGACAATTTACTAATAGCAGAACATAAATAAGAAATGCTTAAATAGTATAATGGGGTGCATGAAAAGAGCCTCCACGAGTGACGATACATAAGTATGTCCGGCGCACCCTGGGCAGTCAGCCCCGCTACCAACTTTGCTGACTGGCTAATCTTTTCACCACGGCATGAGCTATTCTCGTATAGCTCGTGCCGACACGATAGAAGAAGAAGTAAGAAATAAACAAGTAGAAGGTATATTTATATTGTAAAGGCAAAACAAAAATAAAACATTTCAAAAACATTTATCCAATTTTAGTTGCGTAGCAATGCCCCATTATCCTATGGAAATGTCCTCTCGAAAACCCAAAATATTTTCTTCCAAAATCAATACTTCACTGCTATTTCCTTAACCTCACACACGGGCAAGTTAACAAAGCGGTGAATAAAAGTGCAAAGCCATTGGAGGCCAGGTAATCGCCTTGACAAGGGTCCCGCATCCAGACACCTGCGCACTTGAAATATTATGCGGAGGACTAAACGGATTTGACAGAGGAATTTGGAATTTTTTGAACGAATTATGAGATAACAACTTTGAATTCGGAATATATTTTAAAAGACTGGTTTAAAAAGGGTGTGTTTCAAAGAAAAAATATAAAGAATAATTATGTTTCCTATTTACAAAAACTTTTAGTGTGTCTATTTACTAAAACACAGTTTTCTAAAAAGCAGAATAAAATTTTGTCTTCGAACCATTAAATAATGTCATGTTTATAGTTTACTAGAGTATGCAGCTGAAACAGTCATTTAAGGTGCTAAAATGAAGTTTTTTTTATATATACTAGGGTAGTCGGAAAGGGGGTACTATTTTTTAGAGGTTAAAACGGGATATTTACCATGTTTATTATTTGATGTGAGTTTCCGATATTTCGGCACCGTTACAAGCGCCATGGTCACGGATGAACTGAAGTAATTGCGGGTGGGTGGATGTTTATGAGCAGACGAAACGGTCTACCCTCTTTCTTGTTCGTTTTTTGCGTTCGACGCCACTACCACTGTCACTTATGTCACTCACAACTCGATTCTGTTCCCGACACACAAAACTCACTGTATCCGCTCGCGAACTTTTTTCAGTAGTTTTACGGTTTTTACACAATTGAACCACTGGGTTCCAGGTCCTCGACAGTTGAAACCCATCCTCCCGGTTGAAGTTTTTATATTTGGTAATCTCTATCGCTTCTCTTACCAGTCTAGGTAGATAGTGGCGTTCTGTCGAGATGACCTGAGGGCTATGTAACTCAATCCAATGGTTCGGTCCCGATTCTAAAAGGTGTTGAGCTATGGCCGATTTTTGGATGTCATTGTTTTTCACAGCCCTTATATGTTCCGAAATTCTACAAGCTACAGTACGTTTTGTCTGACCGATATACGACTTTCCACAGCTACAGTCTACTTTATAAACACCGGGTTTCTCCAACGGAAAGTTGTCCTTTGGTAAACGCAGCATCTGAGACACTTTCCTGAACGGGGTGAAGATAGTCTTTACTGCATATTTCCGTAGAATGTTTGCAACCTTATCTGTCACTCCCCTAACGTACGGCAAAAATGCTGGTTGCCTCTCAACGTCGTACTTCCGGTGTTTATGTGAACTTTTTTGTCTACGCTGTGCGATCCTTGCTGTATATCCATTCCTCTGTAGGACCTTCTGTACATGCGTTAGCTCACCTTGTAAATGTTCCTCGTCACATAGATCATACGCGCGGTTGGTGAGTGAAGTCACTACAGAGTTCAGCTGTCTGGGATGGTGGTGTGAATCAGCGTGTAGATATCGATCCGTGTGAGTCGATTTCCGGTAAACTGAGTGGCCTAGGGAACCGTCAGTACGTACTAGTATCTTCACGTCCAAGAATGGAAGTGTCCTCTCGTTTTCCATTTCGTAGGTAAATTTTATTTTGCTGTGTATGCTATTTAGGTGTGCTAAGCATACTTTTACCTCGTGTTCATCTCCTTCAATGATCCCAAAAACGTCATCCACATACCTCTTCCACAGTTTTATTGGTGTAGATGCAGTGGAAATAGCCAACTCTTTAAAATGCTCCATCCAAATGTTGGCTACAACAGAAGCCACTGGACTACCCATGGCTACACCATCAATCTGTAGGTAGTACTGACCTTGGTAGATGAAGAAACTGGTCGATAAACAGTGATGTAGTAATTTCGTATATTCTACAGGGATGTTCTTTTCTTGCAATTTAACTTTAACCACATCCATGCAATCCGCCACTGGTACGTTCGTAAATAATGACTCAACATCGAAGCTGATCATTACATCCTTTGTTTGGAGTTCGATGGACTGCAGGATATCAATGAAATGCCGAGAGTCTTTCACATAAGATGTTGAATGTCCAACTAATGGTTGAAGCACACCAGCTACATGCTTCGCCAGGTCGTACGTGGGCGAGTCAATCTGACTGACTATGGGCCGTAGCGGAACATTTTGCTTGTGCACTTTTGGTAAGCCATATAGTTTAGGGGGCTGTACATTTCTAGGACGGAGCAGGTACTTAACTGTGTCATCAGGAATTACATTTTGACACTCTTTTATTAATTGGCGTGTACCGCGATTCGTTCGTGCCGTTGGGTTGTAGTTTACTCGCTTGTAGGTGTTCACATCACTCAATAGATTACGGATCTTTTCATCATATTCAGTGACGTTCATGACTACAGTGGCATTCCGTTTACCCGCTTTAAGTATCAGTACGTCCTCATCCTTGCGGAGGTCACGTACTGCGGCTATTTCGTCAGCGGTGATATTTGATGTTGGAGGTTTAGCGTGACGTAACACTACGGCGGTATCCTGTCTCAGCACATCGGCATCACTCGCCGGTATCATATTCCGCCTTATCGCTTCCTCTACGCTTCCGATCACCTTTTCGTAAGGGATGCGTTTCGGAGTAGGAGCAAAATTGAACCCTCTCTCAAGTACTTTAAGAACACTGTGCGATAGTTCTTTATTGGACAAATTAACAACCGTTCGAGTAACTTGTGAGTTATCATGGTAGGGACTCACCGGTTTTTGTTTTTGAATTAGTGTCTCGTATTTTTGTTGCTTACTCACTGCACTTAATTCTCGCGAGCGTTCGGCTTGCAAGTAGGTAACACGATCACAAACATTGAAATCACTAGCTGTCAATAAAGTACTGCATTCTAGATGTAAACAATATAACTCACGACGGATCTCATCCAATTGGTATCTGGTATTGCGGATGGCCTTACGCAACAACTTAACACTCGCGTTACGTAGAATACTCGCGGAGCCGTGGATGTCCTGGCGAGGTTTTAGTCTCACACATACAGGAATAACGTCCGCGTTCCTGCACTTTACCAGAAACGTCAAGGACTCCTCCAAAGAACCACACTTTTTCCGCGCGCGTTCTAGATGTTTCACTATTTTTACACAATCCGGCCCGTACCGGTTCACAATATAAGTTTTTAAACTGACATGGTCACTAACACAATTTTTAGAGGTTAAAACGGGATATTTACCATGTTTATTATTTGATGTGAGTTTCCGATATTTCGGCACCGTTACAAGCGCCATGGTCACGGATGAACTGAAGTAATTGCGGGTGGGTGGATGTTTATGAGCAGACGAAACGGTCTACCCTCTTTCTTGTTCGTTTTTTGCGTTCGACGCCACTACCACTGTCACTTATGTCACTCACAACTCGATTCTGTTCCCGACACACAAAACTCACTGTATCCGCTCGCGAACTTTTTTCAGTAGTTTTACGGTTTTTACACAATTGAACCACTGGGTTCCAGGTCCTCGACAGTTGAAACCCATCCTCCCGGTTGAAGTTCTTATATTTGGTAATCTCTATCGCTTCTCTTACCAGTCTAGGTAGATAGTGGCGTTCTGTCGAGATGACCTGAGGGCTATGTAACTCAATCCAATGGTTCGGTCCCGATTCTAAAAGGTGTTGAGCTATGGCCGATTTTTGGATGTCATTGTTTTTCACAGCCCTTATATGTTCCGAAATTCTACAAGCTACAGTACGTTTTGTCTGACCGATATACGACTTTCCACAGCTACAGTCTACTTTATAAACACCGGGTTTCTCCAACGGAAAGGTGTCCTTTGGTGAACGCAGCATCTGAGACACTTTCCTGAACGGGGTGAAGATAGTCTTTACTGCATATTTCCGTAGAATGTTTGCAACCTTATCTGTCACTCCCCTAACGTACGGCAAAAATGCTGGTTGCGTCTCAACGTCGTACTTCCGGTGTTTATGTGAACTTTTTTGTCTACGCTGTGCGATCCTTGCTGTATATCCATTCCTCTGTAGGACCTTCTGTACATGCGTTAGCTCACCTTGTAAATGTTCCTCGTCACATAGATCATACGCGCGGTTGGTGAGTGAAGTCACTACAGAGTTCAGCTGTCTGGGATGGTGGTGTGAATCAGCGTGTAGATATCGATCCGTGTGAGTCGATTTCCGGTAAACTGAGTGGCCTAGGGAACCGTCAGTACGTACTAGTATCTTCACGTCCAAGAATGGAAGTGTCCTCTCGTTTTCCATTTCGTAGGTAAATTTTATTTTGCTGTGTATGCTATTTAGGTGTGCTAAGCATACTTTTACCTCGTGTTCATCTCCTTCAATGATCCCAAAAACGTCATCCACATACCTCTTCCACAGTTTTATTGGTGTAGATGCAGTGGAAATACCCAACTCTTCAAAATGCTCCATCCAAATGTTGGCTACAACAGAAGCCACTGGACTACCCATGGCTACACCATCAATCAAAATAAAATAAAATTTACCTACGAAATGGAAAACGAGAGGACACTTCCATTCTTGGACGTGAAGATACTAGTACGTACTGACGGTTCCCTAGGCCACTCAGTTTACCGGAAATCGACTCACATGGATCGATATCTACACGCTGATTCACACCACCATCCCAGACAGCTGAACTCTGTAGTGACTTCACTCACCAACCGCGCGTATGATCTATGTGACGAGGAACATTTACAAGGTGAGCTAACGCATGTACAGAAGGTCCTACAGAGGAATGGATATACAGCAAGGATCGCACAGCGTAGACAAAAAAGTTCACATAAACACCGGAAGTACGACGTTGAGAGGCAACCAGCATTTTTGCCGTACGTTAGGGGAGTGACAGATAAGGTTGCAAACATTCTACGGAAATATGCAGTAAAGACTATCTTCACCCCGTTCAGGAAAGTGTCTCAGATGCTGCGTTCACCAAAGGACACCTTTCCGTTGGAGAAACCCGGTGTTTATAAAGTAGACTGTAGCTGTGGAAAGTCGTATATCGGTCAGACAAAACGTACTGTAGCTTGTAGAATTTCGGAACATATAAGGGCTGTGAAAAACAATGACATCCAAAAATCGGCCATAGCTCAACACCTTTTAGAATCGGGACCGAACCATTGGATTGAGTTACATAGCCCTCAGGTCATCTCGACAGAACGCCACTATCTACCTAGACTGGTAAGAGAAGCGATAGAGATTACCAAATATAAGAACTTCAACCGGGAGGATGGGTTTCAACTGTCGAGGACCTGGAACCCAGTGGTTCAATTGTGTAAAAACCGTAAAACTACTGAAAAAAGTTCGCGAGCGGATACAGTGAGTTTTGTGTGTCGGGAACAGAATCGAGTTGTGAGTGACATAAGTGACAGTGGTAGTGGCGTCGAACGCAAAAAACGAACAAGAAAGAGGGTAGACCGTTTCGTCTGCTCATAAACATCCACCCACCCGCAATTACTTCAGTTCATCCGTGACCATGGCGCTTGTAACGGTGCCGAAATATCGGAAACTCACATCAAATAATAAACATGGTAAATATCCCGTTTTAACCTCTAAAAATTGTGTTAGTGACCATGTCAGTTTAAAAACTTATAAGGGGGTACTACTTTACAAGCCTCATAAAGTATGACTGTTTTAAAACAAGAGTTAAATTTTTATTCCCATGCAAAGTGATTTTTACTTTAGTTTTTATAAATTCTTCATCCCTATGTTGTAATAAAACTGTTTACCGTCTACTGTTACACAAAAGACTTCCCTTAAAACGAAAGAATATTCACACCAGATTGGGTAAGTGGGGTAGTTGGGATGTTCACTTTGGATAATAGTTTTTATGAAAATATCAAAAAACTCTACATTCGTCAATTTATCATGATCAAACTAGAATCTCACTATACTATAGATATAGATCACTTCCTAAAGAGATGCTAATTTA
Source organism: Amphipyra tragopoginis (assembly GCA_905220435.1). Lineage (NCBI taxonomy): Eukaryota > Metazoa > Arthropoda > Insecta > Lepidoptera > Noctuidae > Amphipyra > Amphipyra tragopoginis. The sequence goes on along the minus strand of HG991995.1, from coordinate 23,837,175 downwards.
TTAAGTTGAAATTTATATTTCATTATCACCATAAATTTTGCCTTGTCCACTGCATTTTTGGAGCATTCATGAATTCACTCTACCGGTCTCTTACCGATTAAAAATACCACGGTGTTCCTCCGAGGATCTATAATCGGGATCTTGGGATTCGCTATTGCATTTAAGTCCACTTTGGTGCTAGGCCTCCCCATACATTTTCACGTCGAACTTTTATACGAATTTTACGGGCTAGAATATAAAACTTCCTCACCGCACGCTGGGAATAGACGCGTGTTGTAAGATTATACAAACCCAAGCACACTTGGTGGTAGGATCTATACGATCCGCTTGGCTAGGTACTACCCTTACACTAAAGTCAGCCAAGCAGTTTACTATGTTCCGCCGTGTATATGTGAGAGTCAGAGGGGTTTATGGGAATTCCTCTATATCTCTTGTAAAAGACACAACAACATAATCGCTTAGGGGTGATTCTATCATTACAGTTACAGCTAATATCAGTATGTCAGGATTACGAGCAAGATATGTAGTAAATAAAACCAACATAAACTTTCAACCACTGAGGCTGAGATCTATAGATCCAACTTGGACTTAGCTTAGACTTTGCTCAGACTTTACTTACGTAATACTTTGCTAAGTGTATGCTTAGCATAATCTTAGATTTGGAATTTATAGACGTATCACGTTGAGACTATACTGAGCTTAGGCTAAGCATAGGTACGCTAAGACGGTCGATGTCAAATACAATTTAATGTTTCGTTTCAAGCATTACATTCGTGATTTTTCTTCATAAAAGTTTAACAATAATAATAATATGTAAATAATCTAGAACTATGCTCATATTTCTTCTATGTATTATTATTATAAGAATAAGCAGAAATTGGCATGCTTACAAGTGTTTTTTTTTTTTAGTAATCGAAGACAATACTTTAATCATTGAAACGGATCGCATCGTTTTGACATCTGGCCGCTGTTTGTGTCAAAACAAAACTGTCCATTCAGTGTTTGCAATTTGTCGAAAAAAAGTAATTTTTAATTCTTTTTTATACATTTTAAACTTAGAAAAACATTTTTATGTGATGTAATAATACCTAATTGTTTTTATCTTAACTAATTCAGAATTAGTTATCAACATCAAGGAAATCTTTTCTAATCTGGTATTACTGAGTTGAGTCTGGTCACTTGATAATACTACAAAGTTAAAAAGTTGTGTAAATATAATGATGGTAAAGTAAAGTTTGTACCATTATTTTTTGTTAGGATAATAGTAGCCTAAGTATTTGCTAAGTCGTCGATTTTGTGAACTTAGACTTTGCTAAGCATTTGCTAAGCACGCACTCAGATGAATTCAAAGACGGCTCTATAAATACTGACTTTGACATAAGTCTAAAGTAAAGTCTGAGCAAAGTCAGAATAGGGTCTATAGATTAAGCCTGAGAGTACTAGTATTTGTGTTAGTGATATCAACTAGATCACAAATAATACTTTACACAATTATTACAAGATCACAAAATAAGGACAAGCTAGACAGATATGAAAGGTCAGACTTCTTCAGCTGATCAACACAGAATGCTCCTGCTTCGTCGAATGACCACCGCCTTTATAACCTCGGGTGAGTTGATCCACATCAACGACTACCTTCCTTTGTCAACATTGCCCAGTGTTACCCGCTAGCGATAACACTGTTACTTGGATTCGTGTGCTCCATCTTAGACCCTGTTTGCGCTTACCATCAGGTGCGACTCGGAACAAAAGTGGCCAAATCAAACAATAAAAATGTTTTGAGTCGTTTGCGATTTTGCGTAGTTTCAAAATTCCACAACAGATTTAAAAGCCTGTTTACCAGTACCTACTAAAATCCAGAAACTCCATAAACATTCTATTGGCTGCCAACAGCCCGACAGGTGAAAAACAAACGGCACTCCGTTATCACATTACGTCAAATCCACCGGTACTTTTACTGCCAAATGGGCCATTACGTCAAGTGTGGGTATACCGACGATTTTGTTTGACGAATAAAAATTCCCCCTTTGTTTGGTGGCTGATAGATAAGACGGGGTGCGCGTGTTTTTGTTTAGTGTGTGAATGTTAACATAATATTTATGTAGGGTTATTTTAAATTTACGGGCGAAACTTGAAAGGATTACTAGATATCAATTATTATTACAAACCCATCCAAATAAATCATCATCATTCAGCCGAAAGACGTCCACTGCTGGACATAGGTCTCCCCCAAAAGGCCCTCCGTTTGCCGCAGTCACCACGCTGGGCAGGCGGGTTTGCGATCACTGTATGGTTGGTAAAGTACTCAGAGAACGCTGCTGCCCATCCTCTAGAGAATCCCCTAGTCACCTTTTACGACACCCACGGGAAGAGATGGTGTAGTGCTAATCTATAAGTCCGACACTACACGAGACTCCGTATACGGGATTCACAATCCAAATAAATAGCAATAGATAATGCCTTGTACAGAACAACCGAACGAAGGCGTATGAATGGCTTTCACCGATAGACACCGAATGCTCGCTCGCCTTCGCTATTGTGTCCACACAGAGCGAAGCTTTGATGTTCCGACAAGACGCGGAGAACAGCCGAACGCAGGCGAAGGCGTTCGTACGCGTTCGCTCGCCTTCGCTGAACTGTCCACACCTACTCGTTCACGATCGTTTGTTTGCAGCAGTTTGCCATCGCACGGTTGATCTGTACACTGTACAAGGCATAAAAAGATGACATGCACTTTCTTCACTACTGTATTAATTAGGTATCTAACTAAAATATGGGTATTTTCTATTGGAATGTGTTCTATCAATGACGACTAGTAACTTTATTCCCTTCTGACCTAATTCTATACCCATTCTCTTTTTATTATTATCATTACGTATCTCTGATCACGGCTTATCTTCCGTGCGGAAGATGTCGGGTTTTTTGAAAGGCATACGGGGGACACAGGTCCAACACGCAGAGGCTCCTTTGAGAACTTTAATCTAAAATGGGATGGGGCATCAACCGGGGACTATCCACGACTGCACTATTGGAGTACAGTCATGTACCGTCCCAGATGGGTGCAAGACTATTGTAAAATATGGTGAAAAATGATCTGGTCTATGGGAAGGGGTATTTAGTTGACTGGTTAACTTTTATTGCCGGAAAAAAACGGAGTCTGCCTTCAAGTTTATTATTATATTATTCCGTTTATTTAATTACAACAAATGTCATAAAAATTAACATTCTTAAATATGTCTATACAAAAAAAAAAAAAAACGTTTAAAAATATAAAAAATTATAGCCCACCGGCATCGGGAACAAAGTCTGAGCTACCGGCGGTCAGGGCTCTAGAGAGAGGAACTTCCTAACAATACGCGCCGTGTCCTAAAGTACCGCTTTCTGAATCAAACCCTTGATCCAGCTGCCTAACGAGAGCCTCATGAGATGTTGGTAGAGGTTCTTGGCTATTAAGCTATTGTCTGTAACGACTATCGGCCCAATGACTGCTGAGTCAACATCCCACATGTCGAAAACCTCGTGTGCCAAATCAATATATTTGTTTTTTTTATCATTTTCTGCTTTCACGAGATTCTCGTCATGTGGGACAGTGATATCAACAATCATTGCGCGGCGTTCTAATCGATCTATCACCACGATGTCAGGCTCATTGGCGACAATAGTCCTATCGGTGATGATAGATCGATCCCAATACAATGTGACATGACCAATTTCGAGAACTGGGTCGGGCACATACTTATAGTATATAGTATAGTACTTCTGTGTCCACAAGGTTATATTTCATAGCAAGTTGCTGGTGGATAATCCTAGCTACCAGGTTGTGCCTGTGCACAACTCACCGTTAGCAAGACGAGAACAACCAGAGACAATATGTCGGATAGATTTACTGGGACAGTGGTATGCTCGACAGATGTCAACCGTGCCGTCCTTCACAATATATTTTCTATAATATATGACTATTATCATAGTCATTAACACTTAATGGAGAGTCAAGTCAATTTTTTGTCAAAAATCCTATTTCAACCAATTGGTCTAACCAATGACTAGTAAAATAAAGGCAAGAGTACAAACAACTCCGAAACCTCAGATCCACACACCCTTACCGACAGAGTTTATTTAAACTAATAAAATCCTTGGCGTGTTTCTCGGAGGCCATTCCTACGACGTCCTGTAACCCGACCCTGTGGTATGCTTTTATTTTCATTTACCCAACCTAACCTAATAAAGTGGTCTTCTGTGACCACAAAGAGTTGTGCCGTTTTCATTAAAAATCATATTTGCTGAGAGCTTTCGTTGTTTTTGAGGAAACATGATCTAATTAAGTTTTTTTTTCGCAGAATTTGTTTTAGATGTCAGTGAAAATAGAAAATCAGACGGCTAGATTTGATTATATTTTCATTATAGATATTTCAGAAGATGTTTGATCATTTCTTAACTTTAGCCCCACATTAGTATCGTGGGTGCGTTTACAGACAAATCTCACAAACAAACGCCCAGACCCGAAACAACCATCGGTAGGCCATACAAATTTTTGTTCCGTGTGGAAATCGAACCCACGACCCGTAGCGCAGAAGCCAATCGCTCACCCACTGAACTAAATGTGAAATAAATGACACTGAAATAAATGCCGTCAACTACGACTGCCTCATTGGTCTAGTGGTCGCGAGCACGATTGCTGAGCGTGAGGTCCTGGGTTCGATACCCAGGTCGGGTAAATTATCATTGGGTTTTCCGTGAGGAATTTCTCTGTAGCAGCCCGGAGTCTGGATACGTGTCTGCCCCCTATTACATGGGACTTGAACATAACGGCGAAATGTGGGTGTACTATACACCTCTGCCCAACTCTTTGGGAAATACAGGCGTGATGTTATGTTAGTTTGATCATTTACACAACTACGCACTATTATCACGAATCAAAGCATCCAATTTTAAGATGATACACACCACTAGCGCAAATTGATGACGGCTACTTACAAGCAACTATTCAACATACAGACATAATTATATCAACATACATACATAAACTCACGCCTTTTTCCCATGGGGGTAGGCAGAAACTGTAGAACGCCACATGCTACGATCCTTACATACTCCTTTCGCTTCGTCCACGGTCATACATCTTGTCATACACGCACGCCGGTTGAAAGTACTACGCACCTGTCCTTTTTGAAGAACATCACCAATAACATAAATGTATGTCCTTCTAGGGCGTCCTCTACTGGCGTTTCCACTGACATTCGCCTTATAAATTCCTTTTGTTAATCGCCGTTCACTCAATCTTTCAACATGCCCAAACCACCGAAGCATACCCCTTTAAATTTTTGTCACTACATCATCTTTTAAACCGCAACTTTGTCTTATCACATCATTCCTCAATCTATCATTCAAAGTTACACCGCACATCTATATATATAAAAGAAAGTCGTGTTAGTTACTTCACTTATAACTCAAGAACGGCTGAACCGATTTAGCTGAAAATTGGCAGGGAGGTAGTTTAGAGCCAGGAGAAGGACATAGGATACTTTTTATCCCGTTCGACATTTTGATATTTAAAAAAAAAAAAATTATATCAGTATATCCATATTCTTAATCTGTTTAGGTAGTAGGTAGGTAGTAGGTAGGTAGTAGGTAGGTAGTAGGTAGGTAGTAGGTAGGTAGTAGGTAGGTAGTAGGTAGGTAGTAGGTAGGTAGTAGGTAGGTAGTAGGTAGGTAGTAGGTAGGTAGTAGGTAGGTAGTAGGTAGGTAGTAGGTAGGTAGTAGGTAGGTAGTAGGTAGGTAGTAGGTAGGTAGTAGGTAGGTAGTAGGTAGGTAGTAGGTAGGTAGTAGGTAGGTAGTAGGTAGGTAGTAGGTAGGTAGTAGGTAGGTAGTAGGTAGGTAGTAGGTAGGTAGTAGGTAGGTAGTAGGTAGGTAGTAGGTAGGTAGTAGGTAGGTAGTAGGTAGGTAGTAGGTAGGTAGTAGGTAGGTAGTAGGTAGGTAGTAGGTAGGTAGTAGGTAGGTAGTAGGTAGGTAGTAGGTAGGTAGTAGGTAGGTAGTAGGTAGGTAGTAGGTAGGTAGTAGGTAGGTAGTAGGTAGGTAGTAGGTAGGTAGTAGGTAGGTAATAAGTAGGAAAAAGGGCATTGCAACGCATGCCGGGAAAAGCTAGTACTTCATATAATTAAAAATAATTATATCAAATCACGCTTTTTTTCCCATGCGGGGTAAGCAGAAACTACCGATCGCCGCATGCTACGATCCTTAAGCGTGAATTACACAGAAAAGGCATAACGTGCAGATACGGCGCAGGCGCGTCGCTTTCATACGTTTTGTCGTGCCGCTTCAAATCTTTTTCGCAAAAAATGTATGAAAGCGACGCGCATGCGCCGTGTCTGCACCTTACGCCGCTTCTGTGTAATTCACGCCTTAGAGGAAGGATACACGGTGACACAACGGTGACACAATACACTCGACACTCAGTGTCGATACGGAGTGTCGTAGTGTGTACATCGCCGTTACACTGAGTTGCGCATTAGCTCGGGTTTAAGGGGATAGAACCTTTGTGACATAGACAAACAAAAAATATCAGGGATATGGTGCCCTAAAGTGTCACGTTGCCGAGATATTTGGACTTAAACATTTTTTTTCAAGATTGCAGCGCACTTTGTAACTGGTAAATACGGATAGACAACACTCAAACAAACAAAAAATATTCAGAGATATGGTGCCCTAAACTGTCACATTGCCGAGATATTTTGACTTAAAGTTTTTTTATTGCAGCGCACTTTGTAGCTGGTAAATATGGGTAGAAGACCTCAAACAAATAAAAAATATTCAGAGATATGGTGCCCTAAAGTGTCACGTTACCGAGATATTGTATCGAGATAATCTTGAACAAAAAATCTTTGAGTCCAAATATCTCGACAACGTGACACTTTAGGGCACTATATCTCTGAATGTTTTTTGTTTCTTTGAGTGTCTTCTACCCATATATGTTAGTCACATCGTGCGCCGCAACTTGGAAAAAAAATGAAAATGGCGGCAGAGGCCTATGCCAGCTTCCATAGAAAAATGTTCGGACCCCTTTCAGTGTCGCGATTGCATTGTGTCGAATCAGTGTCACGGTGTATATGTAACCTTACATACTTCTTTCGCTTTGTCCACATTCATACATCTTAACCAAAACAACCAAAAATAATTGAAAAATATGACGTGTCAAAACTTTTCTAAATGTGCTTCAAGCTTAATGAATTTTACGATCAAAACTTTGGTTACCTATCAAAGAAAATTTTAACGGGGGCGTTGCACAGATGGATACTGGGACCCACACTCATAATTCATCTTTTGAACACACGCGGGAGACGAGGGAGGGAAATTCTATTGAGGGTCTTTGGAGAGAACCACAATATTGCTGTATTTATGAAATAATAAACCAATGTGAAAAATGTCTAATAGAAATAGAAACCGATTAAATATTTATCTTTAATACCCTTTAAAAGTAAATGCTTTGGAGTTACTGTTGTATTTAAACGTGACTTTCATTATTTCACAAAATAAAAATGTAGAAACAGAAACCTCACTTGTGACAAAGACATACTTAGTTACAAATTATACGACCCCGACAATCTTTCTTTGTGTGTTTAACTCCGGCTTTGTCTTCTTTTGATTAATTTATTTATTACAGCATCATAATGCTAACAGAAAAAATCATGCGCAATAAGTACTAATTTTAAACACTTATAACTGGTAGGTAACGATATTTAAAAAATTAAATGAATACAATAAACAAAAATTAAATAAGTAGATAGGGGCATGTGCTCTACCCGTGGACGATTCCCAGAATTTGACAAAAAACTATTTTTAAAAAAAAAAACCTCATACTTTTATCATGAAATTATTTATCGTAAGGCTTAGTAACTAATCAACTCTTAATAATTATCAGTCTCCAATGCGATGGCGGAAATAATTGCTCAGAAAATTAAAGATTTTCAAAAACCCTTATTTTGTCCCTAGGTACAACGTACAAATGTACCTATGGACAGCACAAATGTACTTATGGACGGTAATGTACCTGTAGACAAGCATTTAATATTGCAATAAAAACAGGTTTTCGTAGCGATAATTCTGGAAAACGTTGTCGATAACATCGAAACCATCCTATACCAGCCATTTTGTATTGATGCCAGCTTTTAAGAGTATTTTATTTATTTTTTGCACAGAAAACTGGTAGACAAGTTCCCGGGCTTGTTTGGAATCTAGACCCATATGCATGTAGGCTGCTTTTTCTAAATATTCACGTAACATCATTTCTTCATGCTCTTGAAACACTTTTTTTACGTCATTCTTCAATAGTATAACGATAAATTTATATAATAATTAATCTATAGTTTTTTCATTGAAATAATGATCTCATGATAATATTTGTTGAGTTGAAAATATTTCAAAATGATATATTTTGGTATTTTGTATTTTTCAGACACCCTACGATCTAAACATCCACTTTTGACTTCTATAACTGCTTTGGAGAGAGTGTCTGGACATATTTTATCCCGTTTCACTCCGGTTTCACTACGAGGCACTGAAAAAAAACCGAAACAAATGTAGTAATTTGTCTGTGTAAATTACTGTCCACAGGTGCAACCGATATTATGTACCTATGGACAGTCCACAGGTACATTCATTCCCCCGTCCACAGGTACAAATATTAAGACATAACCTAGAAAGGGTTAAATCTTTCTACAGAGCATTAACAGAATCGCAGAATGGTCCTTATTTCAATGAAAAACAACGAAGTTCTGTAAATCATCTATAATTATACTTCTAGTTTAAGTTATCTCACAGAAAAACACCTTGAAAATGTACAAAAAAACTTACTTTTTCAAATGAAAATGTTTAACAGCACATAACAACAGATTTATCACTGACAGCTTAGTGACAGTTAGGCAGTGTTGCCATTCGTCAAAAAAAGTTTACGAATGCGTTCTAACTACGAATTTACGCCGTTTGGTTTTTGAAATATTGGTAGTGTCCATAGGTAAAGCCGTCCATAGGTACAACACTTGACCCTACATATAAATGTATAGTGTGAAAAAAAGTTATAAAAATATGTTATCGTTTAAAAATAATCCTTACTAATATTGTAAATGCGCAAGTAACTCTGTTTGTTTCTCTGTTACCTCTTCATGACTAAACTACTGAACCAATCTTGATGAAACTTGGTACAGAGATAATCTGGAACCCTGAAAAAGATATAGGCTACTTTACACCGAAAAACGCGGAATATGCGATAAAGGACATCCACGCGGGCGAACCACGAGCGACCGTTAGTAAAATACAAGTAAAATCATTCTAGTCAAATTCCGGATATGACACTTAACACACATACCTAATTGATATTAATTCGGAAACGCTAAGATTGATGAGGCGCATATTCAGGATGCAAAAAGACCCATCACATAGCCGAAATCTACGCACTCTGTACATCAAACTAAATTACATTGACCAAAAATAATTGTTGGGAAACGACTTTTATTTTTTGGCATGAAAAAACGCTTTTATTTTGTAGCGCGCAAATTATGTTTGCTTCCGTGCAGAGACCACACAGCCGAGCCAAGGCGGTCGTGTGCGTTTGATATTCATTGCGTTTTTGTAACTTCAAATGCGTATTTTTTTAGGAAAAATTAATTTTTTTACATAATGTTTGTATGGAAGAAAGTTTAGTATTATGACTTGGAAATCGTTTTTGGAAAAAACAAAAAAAAATACATGTACTTTGACCTTCAATATCTCCAAAACCAATGATTTCCCAGGTATGGTTTGTTCGAAAAAAATGATCCCAATGATGGGTAGAATATGGTGGTTTTCGTCATCGTTAAGGATCTTTTTACACCCGATATAGCTTATGTCGTAGTACTGTACAGTTTTTATGATTAGTTACGGTTTACTCACTTTCATTTTTAGGTGAGTAAACCGTATTAACTAATCCTAATTGAATGAGTCTCACGAAAGTTATGATACAAAAATACTGTACCTTTGCCTCGATCTTATTTGAAGTGGAACTTCTAAACCCTTTTTTTTGTGCGAATATTCTTCAAGAGTTGGATCATAAAACTTACATTTGCGTGTAAAGTCGAGGAGAGGTCGCGGAGACAATGAACATTTTTATGACTAGACTTCACTGAATTATAAATAGGGATTTTTAGGTTTTATGTCTAAATTATATTGTTATGTTTATGTGATATTAATAATAGAATGAATTTTGATATCATATTTACAAACTTTTTGAAAGGCGTTAATGGTAAAAGAAGACATTTTTGTATTATAACTTTCGTGAGACACATTCATATTTATGATTAGTTACGGTTTACTCACGTGCATTTTTCGGGATCATCATTGTTGGTGGTTGATATGAGTTTGAATTAAAACCTTCGAATGTTGACTGTTACTACAGGTTTTGCTATAATGCACAATACGGAAAAAACGGATAGGAAAGTTATGGTAACTCACGGTTCCTGCTGTCGTTGTTACTTGTAGTAGGTACACCTATAGTCTTGGGACGTCCCTTTATGTGTTAATTACACTCAAAAACAGACACTTCACAATGTTTTAAGGGTTCTTGTTCGGAGCCGGTAAAAAGCCGCCCTTTTGGGTTGTTGGAAGGAATGAGAGAGAGTGATTGATAGGTAGATTGAATGTTAGAAGGATATTGGGTCAATGGAAAAGGAAGTGGAAGTGTGTTATGCAGTCGTTTTAATACTTTTTACATACTTTAACAATCATCATGCATGATCAGCTCATGATTAAGGGCTAGGACTAGTCGGGTAATCTCGAAAAATGCACGTGAGTAAACCGTAACTAATCATAAAAAACCGGCCAAGTGCGAGTCGGGCTCGCGCACGAAGGATTCCGTACCGTTATCTATAAAAACGGCAAAAAAATCACATTTGTTGTATGGGAGCCCCCTTAAATATTTATTTTATTCTTTTTTTAGACTACTAACCGCTATAACAATAACTATATTGTTATAGCGGCAACAGAAATACATCATCTGTGAAAATGTTAACTGTCTAACTATCACGGTTCATGAGATACAGCCTGGTGACAGACGGACAGCGGAGTCTTAGTAATAGGGTCCCGTTTTTCCCTTTGGGTAGGGAACTTAAAAAGAAGACATCGTAAGGACACCTGCAAAACTGAGATGGACTAAAAAAAACGTTCTCGATGGTGTGTCCACCAAACAGTACCAGGGGCCCAATTCTCCTAAAATAAATCTTGATAAATCACAACCGAACCAAGGCCGAACCGTTCATTCAGACAGTTCTCAATTTCAAAAGCTGTCGAATTGTTTGAAACGAAAAACCAAATCAATCATTTTCAAAATTTTCGAAAACAAAAACTGACTGATGGTTGTGGTTCGATTGCGTTTGGCAACAATTTATTTTAGGAGAATTGGGCCCCAGGCCAGCGTGGTGGATTAAGGCCTTAACCCTTCTCATCCGGAGAAGATGTTGGCGCCCCGCAATGGAACAGTAATGAGCTGATTATTCTATATTATGCTAATATAAATTTGGGGCGGAGAATCATAATTTTGGTACAGTCAACAAAAGAGTTAGGTATACAAGCTAACAATGGATATCGATGTACTATGCAGGCAGCTGTCATCGTAATTGTGTGCGTATTAATTTTTTATACGCAAGACACGTTCAGACAAGCGATTATAAAGATTTGGCCACCCAACATGTGCATAACTCTGTAAAAATAAATAATCTATTCAACCGGAAAACTCGTTATAATTCACATGCGAATGCGACGTATTTTTGTATTTTTAGTCTACTAATAGTTTAATTTAAGGTATAATAAACACGGTTCCTGTTATCTAAGTATTTTTATTTTCTTAACCTTTTTTCATTATGTTATGTAGTGTCGATTTGCAAGTTGAATAAATTGTTTTCTTTTTTTCAATAATACGAATGTAAATACAAGGTTAGTCAGAAAGGGGGTTTTAATCTGAAAGGGGGTTAAAGTACTCATGATAATAAATAACTTGTGTTCTACAACTTTTTCCAAAAGTCAATAGTTTCAGAGAAATAGGTGACCAAAGATCTCAAAAAAATAATCTCTAAAATCTATCTATCCCCAGTTATGATCAACTGTGTTTACATTTTAGGTCATATTTGGGGTCATTAATCAGACGCACCGTTTTCTGAATTTGTAACTAAAGCCTTGTATATGCCTGTATAAAGAGATAAGCTCTTTGGTTAACTGTACTTATAATTTGTTGATGATATCGTTTTGTATTTTTTTTAGTTAAACAGTAGATATTTAGCACCAACTTCGAATGACAAAAAAAACGAACATCACACTTTTTTTGGATAGTGACAAAAAAAAAACGATGTCCCCAATTTCAAAACAAACAAAACGCATATTTACACGCAACCAATTTTAAAATCCCCTTCTCTTATCATCTTTCTACAAACTACACGACTGGGACGTCACCTTCTATATAAAAGTTTTATGGTGTGGAAGAAAGGGGTTCCTACTATCAAGAATGTCGGTCCAAGTTTTTGCATCAACTTATATTTTTACGCGAGCATTTTGTTTGGGGACCCTCCGAAGCGGTGAACGACCGGCCGAGATCAATTATACGGGGTGTAAAACTTTTACTGGGTTTGTTACCTTATTTTTTTTTATCTAAAGGGGCGAGTCGCACCCTTTCTGTATTGGAACGTAGATGTCCTAAGCAACTTAAACTAACAAAAAGTGTTTAAAACGAAGTGAAATCGTTGTCAGTTTGTAATGTTTTTTTTTAGTTTTGATTTTCTCCTTGATATTATATTATTATGGTCTTTGATTCATGATATTATATGGTCAAATAAGTTATGCTGGGGGTAAAAGGGGGTGCTTTAAAAGAGCCTCCAATGACGTCACTTAACTACGTGCGGCGTATCTTAGGATGCTAGCACACCAATCGATCGATTGTCGATCGATGGTCGATCGATTGTCGATCGATGGTCGATTGATGATGGATCGGGTAATAGATAGGTCGGTCTGAAAAAGCCACCATACCAATCAATCGACGTTGATCGATGGCATCGATCAACAATCGATCGATTGGTGTGGTAGCACCCTTAGGCAGTCAGCCGCTTCCAATCTTGTTACCTGCCTAACACAGGTTGGCGGACGATAAAATTCCTTTTTTCGTTATTAAAAGTTAAATCCTCCTTAATAAAATAAATAAAGAAATAAAGTATCTGGGGCCTAATTCTCCTAAAATGAATCTTGATAAATCACAATCGAACCAAGGCCGAACCGTTCATTCAGACAGTTCTCAATTTCAAAAGCTATCAAATTGTTTGACACAAAAAACAAAATCAATCATTTTGAAAGTTTTCGAAAACAAAAACTGACTGACGGTTGTGGTTCGATTGCGTTTGGCAACAATTTATTTTAGGAGAATTGAGCCCCAGCTATTTCTCTTAAACTATTGACTTTTGGGGAAAGTTGTAGAGCAAAAGTTATTCATTATTATTTGTATACTTTAACACCTTTTGGGATTAGTACCCCCTTTCCGACTATCCTTATATTAATAGTACCTACCTATATAATAGTAATATACTGATATTAAAACCTCTAACTGTTTTCATAGAGCAACACAACTCGTAAAAATTATAAAAAGAGGCACGTCCCCTCCATAGTGGCAGAGTTTCCTTCAAACAAACGTGGCTTGAAGTTAGTGCACGCTTTTAAATTTATTTCTAAACTCGACAGCGGGTTCGACAAAATGTTATCCTCGTGAATGCAGTTACGTGATTCACGAATTGGGCAATCTTGGTTACTAAGTCACTACTGCTACTACTTAAATAGGTAGTCCGACAAGTTCGTGTGCGACTGTCCGGGCAACACATGCTCGAAAGGGTCTAAGGGAGAATGTGCACTTCTCAAAATGAGCACTGGACGAAAAATGTGCAATTCGCAATAAGTGCACTTCTCATAATAATCACTTTTCAAAAAGAGCACTTTTAAAATGAGCACTTCTTAAAATTTGTGGTTATGGATATGCAAAATGGTCTCCAAATAAAAACCTTTTGATTTTCGATATGTTTATGTGATTATTGTTTAAAAAGCAAAATACTTTTATTTGAAGACGTTTTTGTGCACAAAATGTTCACATTTTTAGAAGTGTCTATTTTGAAAAGTGCACAATTGCGAAATGCACATTTTGCGCCAAGTGCACATTATGAGAAATGCATATTCTGCGTCAAACCCGTTGGAGGGACGCGGTAGCACCTAGTAACACGTGGCGCAGTGCACGCGTTTACCTTCCCTGCTGCACATTAAACATCTATCTATCTATCTTGGCTTACTATCTTGTTTTGTCTACAATTCTCATAACGAGAGAAAAAGAGAAAACATATCGAATCTTTAGATAACCAGCTTATCGAGAAGCAAGTACGAGTATGACTTCGAATAAAAATTAGGCAATGAAAGATGGATATTTTTACAACGAACAGTTTTGGAAATATTTAAATGCCAATCCATCTAGTTATAAACTGTCAAAACTCTAAAGTAGTTTCTTATCAGCTTATCAAGTTGTGACAGTAACTGCTCAGGACTTTTAATTGCAGCATGATGCCGCAAAAGCAGCCACTGAGCTGTATAAATTCGTGACCTACTTTCTTGTGGGCAAACGACCAGCAAAAGGCATTAAAAATAAAGACTGACCGGTAAACCCCTAGAATGAAATGTGCAGTGAAAAATATAAAGTAAATAAAACGTACACAAAATCGTCTTCATTTGTACCGAGTAGTATTAGTTCGAACAGACTACAGTATGTTTGAAATTTTTTAAAGGAATAACTTCAATGAAAATCTTGGAGCATACTGTACGTGGCTGTCATACATTCTTGTTTCTGAAAATTTGATATTTTAACTTCAATGTAAGTAGGTACTTTTATATTTTCACTCTTGTTTGATTTTTCAAGGACAAGTACATTCTTTCAATGTGCTCTGAGCACGCATGTCGACATCCACCGCTGAACATGGGTACAAAAGAGCCTCCCTAATAGGTTTGATGCAATAATCAACGTTTTGTATTAGTATTTTTAATTACAGTATATTTTAGCCACTGCACAAATTGAGCTATTTTTACGACACCGACAGTAGTTCAGGGGGTGAACCAGGAAGAGAGGGGTGAAATAGGTAGAAAGGGGGTGAAACAGGAAGAGACGGTTGTCCGTTATATTATCTAGGGACCACATATTTTACCTACAGAACTCAACAATACAGTTCAAATTTAATATTTCAGGCCATCTGTCAACGATTTACGCAAAAAGGCGAAAATTATACCTTTATAGTATTGCTAACGGTTTTATTATTTCAATATATCGAAACAGACAGGTTTACGGGCGTTTTATAGGCGATCAAACTAAACTATAGCGAATTTCACTTTTTTCTTCAACGATAAAAATGTTTGCTGGTGAATTCTGATTCGTGTTTTAGTTCTGTAGGCTTTATAAATAGAGTTACTATATATTCTTATTGTGTTACGATTTTAGAAGTTGATGTAGGATTGTATCACATTAAAGGCGAGTCTATTATCATTTACAGGGCAAATTACAAGGGCATACTGCTACTATTAATTGTCTTACAACAGTTGCAACATTTTACCCGATCCCGGAATCAAACATTATACATAAGTACCTATAATGTTTGACCACAAAAAAATAACCACTTTAAAGGAACCAATCCAACATTACCTACCTACAGTTAGGTACCTTTCGATGACGTAAGCACATTAACCTTGACCTCTGGGTAACTTAACTCCAGTTTCTGTTGCCAAATCTCATGTCAACGAACGTGATTGGTTGACCAAAATACTTCTTCTTCTCTCGTGTCAGCACGAGCTATGCGACAATAGCTCATGCTGTGGTGAAAAGATTAGCCAGTCAGCAAGGTTGGTAGCGGGGCTGACTGCCCAGGGTGCGCCGGACGTACTTAAGTATCATCAGCCATCAGCCATTTAGAAACCCAGATGAGTTAAACTGCGTTATATTAAATACTAGCTTATGCCCGCGCCTTAGCTCGCGTCAATTAAAAAAACTCTTAACACACTATTAAAGTTTCTATAATATAATTCAACCACGATTCGAAATCACGTGGCGCTATCTATGAATTTTATTGTTGTTTTCCTCGGGAACAGTATGTTTTTTCAGGATGAAAGGTACCCTATGTCCGTTTCACTACACCTGACAACGTATCTGCAAAATTTCAGGGTGATCGATGCAGTGGTTTAGGCGTGAAAAGGTAACAAACAAACAAACTTACTTTCACATTTATAATTTTAGTTAGGATTAAATTAAACGCAAAGAAAAACATACATTATTATGTTAGTCAAATGCAAAGATACCTCTTTCTATTGACTTTACCCCAAATACCGTAACAACTCGTCTTTACCCCTCCTAATCGGATATTCGATTAAAGAAAATAAAGAGGGCACTTCACCTAACTTGTAGTACTAGTTAAGAATACAAACGGTAGTGAGAGTTGAAAAATATTTGCCCGGTAGGTGCTCCACTGTCCCCGGTCCCGAAAGGGTCGTTGGACGAAAGCCTTTTTGAGGGGCGGCCTTATTCTGATGTTCACTGGTAGTGCTCGCGTCTCTGAGTAGAATTCCGTTTTTCTTCTATTAATTTTGTTCAACTAATAGTTACATAGCAATATGGAGTATAATTAAACGCGACAGATTTTTTTAAATAAATAAAATCTTACTGTACTTATACAAAGAAAAACGATGTACAATATACCGATTTTATTTCTTCTAATACTCTTGTATCGATTTACATAAATCATAAAACATGGGGTGGATGGAAAGAGTGTACTTAAAACCTCGAGCACGGTAATTATAGACACAATAGACAAGACAAGTAAGTGTCGTCCTGAGACGACGGGCGGTACGCAACCGGTTAAAGTACGTCTTGCGCACCCTGGGCAGTCAGCCCCGCTACCAACTTTGCTGACTGGCTAATCTTCCTAGACATGTGCTATTGACGTATAGCTCGTGCCGACACAAGAGATGAGATGAATAAAAAAACAGAAATTGTTGAGAAATAGATCTAGACATTATTAATTAATAGATACAGAAAAGACTACTGCAACTGTACATGTATTAATAATAATTAATGATAAAGTATAAATAAAACAACGTATCATACTTACTATTCCGTGTTAAACAACAGCCCAATCGAGACGTGGCCTTGAATCACAAATTCCGCCGGAAGAAATTAAACCAGTTTGTTTTTTTATGACAAATAGAATACGATTCAATGAAAAAGACTAGCTCACCGAGTTTACTAGGTCAAGGATAAAATTCATTAAAATTTACAATCGTCGACCCATCGACATCGGCAGCCGTCGCAGAAGTGATGATAAGCTCCTAAGACTCCAGGATTTGCTCATCCTTTGTGACAAAGAATGTTGTCGTCGGAAATTTTAATACAGAGCACAAAAAAATCGAGAAAAAACTAAATACGCACGCTATTTCTGCCAAACCTCGTCACAATGATAAATAATGAGCATTTCAATAAGAATATAGAAATAATGATACAAATGTTTAAAAATCAAAACTCTAAAGATATTATTTCAGCAACAATAATGGAGTGCATTAAAAGAGCTTCCACAAATGACGAACCTTAAGTAAGTCCGGCGCACCCAGGACAGTCAGCCTCGCTACCAACCTTGCTGACTAGCTAATCTTTTTACAACGGCAAAAGCTAGCGAGAGAATAATAATAATTATCGGCGATGATCATGTCAATGACCACCAAAATAAACAAACATTATCTTCACGTTTTTTCCGTTCCGATCTATTCATGTTTTTTGTTGTTCTAACAGTATAATAAATACGTCATACATAGATACGTTTACATCAATAGTTTTCTAATCATTACGCATGTAGCGATCGCACGATAATGAATATGAACAAAAGAACAAAAAAAATATTATAATGTAGTATGGAATAATACTGTGTAAAAAGTTCATTGCTCTTTCATAAAGGAAGGCAAAAATTGGCACACATAAGATGAAGTCAAATATTTTAATAATAATATGCTAAAGTATATTTTTATATCAGACATTTCAATGTCACGTAACAAATGACCAAAAACAGGCATAGCAAAATTATCTATGTTGTCACTGAAAATCTAATATCCTGTAGTTTTTCTTAAGGTATTATATTAAGTGTCGATAAAACTGTACAACCTGCCATGGCCACTGATTTTGGTTTACTTAAAACTGAAATTTATTTAGAGGACTCTATCTAAATAATATATCAAAATAATAAATAGGTAGGTACCAATATTTGCACATACCAACGTACTTGTTAACTCAAAAACAAATACGCGTACCAAAGGACCACTTTACTCTGAGAAAAAAAGGACCAACTCACTTACGATTTTATTACAGTTTACAGAATAACCCTCAAAACGGGGACCGACTGCGGACAATCCGTATTGCTGTTTTGATTAAATTTTGACAGAGAAAAGCAGATTGTTCTTTTTATGCAGCACCGGAAAAATTGAACTGGACCGGGCCAGAAATATTTTTATTGACTACCCCTTTTGCAATAGGGATATGTTGTTCGATGCAGTTAGTATTGTACAGGTCTTTTATGGTTTTGTAGGCACACATTTTTGGAGAGAGAGATAAATAGATATCATGTTTATTGTCTCGAAAGGGACAGAGGTTAATTTATCTGAACGATACATAGTAATTATACGGTGAACGTATATAGAGCTGCTATTAAATAGACAGTATGGCCTATCCTAATAGTGCCTAACTGTTTTTATGTTTTTAATGTTACGTGGATTTGCAACTTGCAAAGCTACTTTCTTTCAACTGAGGAACTATTTCTAGAATATAAAACTTCCTCACATTGCGTTGGGAATAGACACGTGTAATAAGTATCAACATAACCCAGCACGTTTGGGGGTAGGATATATACGGTTCACCTGGCTAGGTACCACCCTCACATTAAAGCCAACGAATTTACCTACTGTGTTCCGTCGTGTATATGTGAGAACCAGAGGGGTATAGGGGAAGCCCTTTATATCTCTGTTACTTAGATTGGTGTGTTCCATCTTATCTCTTATATTATTATGATCGAGCCTCATTTTACCGATACATATTATCACTATCAAAATTTAAATTATTATTAGTACATTTTTTTTACACTAACTTTCCTTTTTCTCTCCCAATTTTAATTTTAAGCACCATATTGTAACAAAACCCGATTTTACATGAAATTATTTTAAAAAAGTACCCATGGAGTTTCTTTCGAGTTCATTTCCATAGGACATACTTTTTGGAACCGTGCAATTTAATTGTGGAGACGTTTCCTAAGTGCATTACTGTGCCTTGAATTTGAATTTTGACACGACTGTGGAATCAGATAGATTGCTACCTTGAAATGATCCCGCAGCCGCCATTAATGTGACAACTTCTTACATCTAAAAAAAACATTAAACGGGA
The DNA here is from genome assembly GCA_905220435.1 of Amphipyra tragopoginis. Taxonomy (NCBI): domain Eukaryota; kingdom Metazoa; phylum Arthropoda; class Insecta; order Lepidoptera; family Noctuidae; genus Amphipyra; species Amphipyra tragopoginis. Next base: position 23,817,680 of record HG991995.1, on the reverse strand, counting down.
TAAATACCTCTAATGTTTGCAGAAACGGGGTTAACGTGACAATAATAAACATAATACTATCAAAATAATACGACTAAAAATAAGCGCATCATTCCATAAAAAAAGAAACACGGTTAAACTAAGCATAACTGAGAAAAAACGAATGCCTTAACGGTTCAACGAGTTCTCTCACACCTGTTCTAGTTCCGACAAAAATTGGTATATAAAGAAAAAAATAGTAGCAATTTGATTATTCAAATTCTTAATACTAAAGATGCTAAAGTATCTGCCAAATAATTTTACACTCGTATGTCAACTTAATTTTAATTAGAAACAGAATTGCAAACAGTCTACACAACAACTGTGGCAAATCACAATAAAATGTAATTTGTACTGTCCAGCAATCGGTGTAACGCTCCAACGGTTGTCTCGATCTTGTCCCTGAAGTGTTGCGGTGCTTACTAAACGCTTTCCTCATCATCCAAACAAAGTGAAAACTATAAATAGCTTCCACAACACTAGATCAGCACAGTCAACCTACAAACATGAAGCTGTTAGTAGCAGTGGCAGTTCTGTGCCTAGCGGCGGCGTACGCTCGGGAATTGGGCGAGGAGGAAAAGGATCTCGTGGCTGCAGCCAGTGGGAAGAGCCATCATCATGAAGAAGGTGGCGGCAAAGAACACCATGCCGACCACCATCATGAACACGGTAGCAAAGGACACAAAGGCCACAAAGGACATCACCACCACCATAAAGGCGAACACGGACACCATGGAAAGCACCACAAAGAAGGCCACCACCACGAACATGATGGCCACCACAAGAAGCACTGGGATGAACATGACCATCATGGACATCACCATGAGCATGGACACCACCACAAAGGTGGCAAACACGGCCATAAAAAGCACCACGACAAGGGTGAAAAGACCGACGGTTATCACAAGAAGTACCATAAGGACGAGTTCCACAAGGACCATCACTTCTACGATGACCACCACAAAGAAGGCAAACACCACAAGCACGGCAAGCATCACGGACATCATGAAGACAAGGGAGGACACCACAAGAAGGGTGGTCATCACGAACATGGACATCATGAACACCATCACGGCAAACACGGACACCATGACAAACACCATCACGATGAAGACCACCATGGACACAAAGGTCACCACGGCCATGAAGAACACCATCATCATCATCATGATCATGGCAAGAAGGGCGGTCACCACGACCATAAGGATTGGGGTTTCCACCATGGAAAGCATTGAGTCACCAAAAATATGCTGTGATATTGTTTTATATTTTTGTTACGGGTTTTTGTTAGTTTTTTATAAATTATTGAATAAGCATCGTTACAAAAATGTGCGAATAAAATTGTTATAATTTATCAAATTGTTTTTTTAACCTGACTAGACAATTCCAGAGTTCATAGGATTTAAAATAAGATTTTTAATCACCAGAACAGTATACATTTTCGAAAATATTCTAGTTACTTCTTGAATATTTCTTTATGGATGACTAGAGACACCCTCCATCCTTCATAGTGCTTGTAAAACAAAAGCATCGTCCAACTTTATTACTTTAAAAAATGGTTTACAAAACTGTAGTACAATTTGTCGGTGGACTTTTGCTATTGCTGCTTAAATCAAATGATTGATAATCGATCCCAATCCAAAAACTATAGATTGAGACAGGTTTTTGACCTTACTTCATTGAATTTCTGCCAAAAACCTACATCAATCCAGATATTAAGGATTGAAATCAGTAAAACAGTGATGGTTCCAAAGGTGACATCTACTGATTCTAACCGATCCAGGCTGTATAGGAATAGGACCAACTGGATCAGCAAAGCATGGAACTGAAAAGGTTGGATACAAAGAAAGGAGTCATATACCCAGCAATGGCTCAATTTTAATACAAGCTGTAAATTTTAAAAATGATGATCCACCAGTGGTTGTGTTATTGTGTGTATTAGGACTCATTAAACATATAGATGATGCGGCTGTACTTATTGAAATTGCTGATAAGAAACTCGTACAACTACCTATAATATAAGATAAATAGGCCAAATACGATACATGACCTGGAAGATGTTGATTATAGCCCCAATGAAGAAGATGATGAGGAAGCAATGACTAGAACAGACAAAAGTCCTCCTAGTAGAGAGTGTAAGAGAAAGACTGCGAACCAAAACAGAGACGTCAAAAAAAGCCCTGCTAATACAAAGTGCTTAAGGGAAACAAGTTACAAGCCAAACTTTTACACGAGAAAATATTGATGACGCTGCCCTTATAAATACACCGACGATTTATTTGTAGCTAAACGAGCGGCAGAAATTGTAAAGTTTTGGAGTGCCGGGTCTTTTGAAGCAATATTACAAGGATATGTCAAGGAATGAAATAAGAAAATTTTCAATTCATTAGCATCGAGGCGAATATAAACCAGTTTTATTTTTTTCATTTTTTTTAACTTTACCCCACACTAGGGTTTCTCCTGTATCGTGGGTGCATTTACAGACACAAATCTCACATACACAAACGCCCAGACCCGAAACAACTATATGTAGGCTATACAAATTTTTGTTCCTTGTGGGAATCGACCCCACGACCCGTAGCGCACAAGCCAATCGCTCAGCCACTGCACCAAACGTGTCGTCAATTATTATAATAAGACAAAAAGAGGTAGGTATACAAAAAAAATATTTGAAGATATTTATTAGAAGATTTCTAAGCCAAACAAGAAATAGAAAGTTATTTAGTGAAAAATCAAAATCATGGGGTAAAACTTCTATGTAAAAGTTCTGATAAATTAAACGCAATGATGAACTTCATTTGCTAATTTACCTAGATATTCTTCACATTACTGTAGAGACAGTGGAACTGTTAATTTTTTATCTCCGAATTTAACTCGCAATTTTATATGACCATAAAAGAAACACGATGATGTGAAGTTTCACAAGACTTTGACAAGGTTTAATGAAAGATTTAAGTCTTTAATTTCAAAAGCCGTAATAGGATAGCTATTAACTACAAAAAATATTCTACCTTTGAACTTAATACGAAAGTAACGAATTCAGAAGAAAAAAGCCTAATTGAAAAGCAACACATAGAACATTCAGAACATGCAAAAAGTGTACGAGAGCAAATTAAGGCGAATTTGGCAGCAGCCAAAACACATCCATAGAAACACCATCATTTGATCTGGAAAAGACTCATAGCTTGCCAAGGCTGACAAAAATCATAGTATATGACAAAATGTAGCTCAAGGACATAAATTACGGGAGTATAACTGATCAAAGACTTTTGTAGATATACGGCTAGAACACCAAGCAGGATGAGGTACGCTGGAAGTTTGACCATTCTCCGAAAATTTTGGGGAAATGACAAAAAATAAACATATTAAAATCTAATTTCACAGTCTCAATATTCTTGGTTAGGATATCAATATGGTACTTGTTCTTTTACTCATACTTCAAAATTATCGAACTTTGAAGAAAGGAACTCTTCGCTTTTTTCAACCTCTTCTTCTGCCTAGATTTTTTTCCGTTGGGGTCAGCTTTCAATCTAACCAGATGCGGCTAAATAGCAGTATTTTACTCGGAACGACTTCGATTTTTGCAACCATACCAAATGATTTCGGATCTAGGGATGTTGAATGCGCTCTAAAAACACATTATTGCCTGTACTACACTGTTAAAGATTCCATTGTTGTCGCAGAAAGAAAAAAAACAACTCACTAAACTACCAAAAATGTTTTTTTCTCCATTGAACCCATTCAGAATCTGAAAATTAACAGAAAATGTGTTACCAACCAGTTTTTTGGATGACCACGTTTGAAATACAATTAATTAGTATCAAACTAGCCAACAACGCTTTTTATGAAATTCAAACTTGCCGATGAAATTAAAACAGGAAACAAAAAAAAAACTGGGGGTAAACAGAGTGCCTGAAAACATACCCGTAGCAAAAAAAAAGCAAGCACTCACTCAAAAGCTAATAGAATCTTAAATTCGAAATATTATACTGCTGCATTATATTTCTGTATTCTAAGAGCGTGATAATCGCAAATTAATGCATGATTACTAATCGTGTTTTTAACATTAGTACTACTTACTACATTAGAATATAGTTATATGCCAATCGGGAAAGCACGTGAAATTCTGAAGACCGTCAAATCGCACTTGTCGCGCGGAAACCATTTACTCTTGACCCTGAAATGTTGCGACGCTTACTGAACGCTTTCCTCATCATCCAAACAAAGTAAAAACTATAAATAGCTTCTACAACAACAGATCAGTACAGTCAACCTACAAACATGAAACTGTTAGTAGCAGTGGCAGTTTTGTGCCTAGCGGCGGCTTACGCTCGGGAATTAGGCGAGGAGGAAAAGGACCTCGTGGCTGCAGCCAGTGGGAAGGGTCATCACCATGAGGAAGGTGGCGGCCATGAGCATCATGCCCACCACCATCATGAACACGGTGGGAAAGGACATAAAGGCCACAAAGGACATCACCACCACCATAAAGGTGACCACGGTCACCATGGAAAGCACCACAAAGGGGAACATCACCACGAACACGGTGGCCACCACAAGAAGCATTGGGATGAACATGACCATCATGGACACCATCATGAACATGGACACCACCACAAAGGCGAGAAACACGGCCATCACAAGCACCACGACAAGGGCGAAAAGACCGACGGTTACCACAAGAAGTACCATAAGGACGAGTTCCACAAGGACCATCACTTCCACGATGGCGATCACAAAGAGGGCAAGCACCACAAGCATGGTCACCATCACGGACATCATGAAGACAAAGGAGGACACCACAAGAAGGGTGGTCATCACGAACATGGACATCATGAACATCATCATGGCAAACACGGACACCATGACAAGCACCACTACGATGAGGATCACCATGGACACAAGGGTCACCACGGCCATGAAGAACACCATCATCACCATCATGATCATGGCAAGAAGGGCGGTCACAAGGACCACAAAGACTGGGGCTTCCACCATGGAAAACATTGAATTGCCAAAAATAGACTGTGATATTATTTTATATTTTTGTTACGAGTTATTGTTAGTTTTTTTATAAACTATTGAATAAGCTTAGTTACAATAATTTTTAAATAAAATTGTTATGTTTTTATTGAATTGTTTGTTTGACCCGATTTGGCTGAATATTCAAAGGATAGAGTTTAAAGGAAGGTTTTATTATAATTTGAGAAATATTTTAATGTCTGAACGCAATTTCAGCAAATCAGCCTAACCATTGCTGAAATTGATTAATTATATTTACCTACTCAAAACCGTGCTATCCATAACCAGCAGCTGCCATTGGAACTTCCTTTGTCATTTTCAACTATGACCAGTATTGAGCAAATTATATGTAAATAACCTTTTCTTTTCACTTACGTTTTCAAATGAACGTATCATTGCAAATTAAAGCATGATTAACATGAAAATTAAACTCGCTTCACATAATTACGTTTGTAACAAACGCCGACCGTAATCAATCTTGGCAAAAAGATCACCTGTCCCTTTGGATTAATAAGGGGAATTCGTATGTGGCTAATTTCAAATCCAGGGTAATAGATGACTTTGTACCAAGGACAGTTGCAGGATTAGCTGGATTTGGGGACATTTTTATTAGATTAGGTTTTTTAATTTGTACTTCGCCGAAAGTTCTAATCCAATTGAAAACGAAGGTTCAGAATAAGTGTCAAAGTATCATTTATAATTCGGGACCGATCCGATTTCACCGACAAGGTGAGATCGCGGACAATACTAAAATTCAATAATAGAGTCTGATAGAATTGATCTTTGACTGTCTAATTATTTTAAATATTTACTGTTGTCAAATGTATTTGCTTGAGTTTTTGGTTTTTATTATGTATCGATATTAAGTATTAAACTAATAATAGACAGGCCGTCTTGCATCAGTAAGAGCTAAAGAGGCGTAAATAGAATTGAATAAAAGTGTACAGAATATTTTACTAGTGTACTTCTTCAATTCAATTAATTTCGTTTCAATTTTTTCACGGATAGGTGATGGTCTAATTTACTACATTGGTCATCCCATTTAGCCCTAGGTAGACATATGACGGTCAGAAATTACAACTAAAACAAACAATGAAACATTAATATTATACTTCATTACAGATTATTTATGTTAGATCAATGTCAAATTATGTGAAATAGTTTTGTTTTTGTTTTTTTAAAAAACGTTGCCCCACACTAAGATTTCTCTTGTATTGTGGGTGCGTTTACAGACACAAATCTCACAAACAAACGCCCAGACCCGGAACAACTATCTGTAGGCCACACAAATGTTTGTTCCGTGTGGGAATCGAACCCACGACCCGTAGCGCAGAAGCCAATCGCTTAGCCACTGCACCAAACGTGTCGTCAAATAATAATAAACGTCAATAGTAATAAACAATAATTAATAAGTATGAATTAAATCGTCTATTTTATACTATTACATGACCTAATTGTACTCAAGTCTGCCGACGATGAATGCCCATTTTTCTGTTGTGCATACAAATTGCTTGGTAATCAGATTTATTAGAAATTCAAAGGCTAACTTACGGAGCTCCTATTTACCTTACCTTACACTAGCAGAAAATATTGTTATTTAGCTAAAGCTATTCCAATCTCTTCTCAATATTCTCCAAGTTACTAACAACTAATTGCCTTAAGAGCCGATCCAATAATTCGCTCTTTATCCAATTACTTGATGTCTACTAACAAGATCCTAAGAAAATAGATTGGAGCAAAATTGACAGAGGCCCAAGTAAGGGGCCTAAGATTAAATAACATCGTAGACAAGCCGTAGATTACAATACAATACGTTTAAATACATATTAGATTATTCTAGACCTCCCCTGCGCGTGGGTATGGTACTATTTGGAACGAGTGAAAAAATATATTGATATATCCGGAACATTTTTTGATCTCTTTCTATAAAGATACCACAGGGTTAAATTTTGGGGCCATTATTGTTTTTGTTTTGAGTGATCCGCTTTGCACTTATTTCACTCATTCAGTACTGGGCACGGATCTCTTCTCAGAATGAGAAGGGCTTAGGCCTTAGTCCACCACGCTCGCCTGGTGGCGGTACAAACTCGAGAACCTTTTTTCTAGTTTTGTGCAGGTTTGCTCACGATGTTTTCCTACACCGTTAACCTTATTTTGTTCATGACGTAAACAAAATAGATTAAGTAACTTGTACTTTTTAAGTTTTTATTCGGACGAAATAAATCTGAATTTATAAGCAAACCATAAAATTATTTAAGAATTACGTACTTGAACCATAAACGAATAAATTGTTCTGATGTGGGAATCAAATCAACGATAACTCCAAAGATGGTGAACACTGCGTTCAAGATCAGTCATCATTACTTTTCACCTCTACTTGGTCATTTAACAATCTTTCAAATTCACCATTATCACGAATGTAATCCCGCTGCAACTCGCAATGTACCTCCAAAGTAATATAGCCAAGACTGCCGCCAAGTTCACCCATTTGCTAGCAGTAACTGCTAATGTTTGACCCTAACTCTGGTGACGTAGTGCAAACTTCAGCAATGTACTAAGTATATATAATTGCACAGAAATCACAGCACAAATCAGGCTTGGAGAGAAGTTTTTATTATTTCCAAGTTTTTTTCTTGCATGATCTGCTTTGGTTCAAGATAGTAGGGTCGAAGCTCTATTAGTTTCTGTAACTCATGATAAAGCCAGGGTAAATTAGTTCTTCTAAGCCCTGTATCCAAGACAAGTGGGAAGGAAGTTTTAGCAGAATATACAGGGCGTCCCACGACTTTGCCACATGGAGGGGAAGTACCTTAAATAGAATAGAATAGAATATACTTTATTGTACACCAAAATTGTAACATAGCTCTTAAATACTGTAGATAGAAAAAAATACTGAATGAAGACTTCATTTTTATTTTAAAAACAATACGAACTGCATTCAAAGAATTTTAAATAATCACCTATCTGAACCGGGAATCGAACCTGCTAAATGTGAAAACAAAAAAAACTGTAATTTTATTGTACTAATCGAAAGGCTCGATCAGATACATTTATTTCTTCTGAGTAACATAGCTTCTAAAATAAAAGAAACACCATGAAATTTAACATTTATTTGAAATATTAAGACTCGTTTAACGGTGCAACTTACAAACAATTTAATTTATTAAATACTCAAAATGTGTTTCTTCCTATGGTATACAAATTGTAACTATCTCGCTTACCGTTGGTTTATTTCTTTTTTCATAGGTAGTGAAATTATTTGAAATAATACTTCGAAATAGTAATAAAGCAGTAGTACATAAAGTCAGTTGTTATAAGCACGACATAGTCAGAGAGAATGCTATTCATTATTCTGAACAAAATCTTAAGTTAAATGTTAAATTTCATGGTGTTCCTTTTATTTTAGATGCTATGTTACTTAGAAGAAGTAAATGTATCTAATCGAGCCTTTCGATTAGTATAATAAAATTACAGTTTTTTTTTATTTTCACATTTAGCGGGTTCGATTCCCGGTTCAGACAGGTGATTATTTAAAATTCTTTGAATGCAGTTCGTATTGTTTTTAAAATAAAAATGAAGTCTTCATTCAGTATTTTTTTCTATCTACAGTATTTAAGGTACTTTCCCTCCATGTGGCAAAGTCGTGGGACGCCCTGTATAGGTACGTAAAGATTTTGGATTTAATGCTATGAATCATTTAAAAGATGATGGCCGTGTTAGAGAAGATGGAGATGGAGATGGAAAGATAGATATTTCTACATCATCTCACTTTGTGTTAATGTGGATTTTCAAGATAGCCATTTTCATAGTAGTTAGTCTACAGGTGGCTGTTTCTACAAACACAATAGAAACCAGATAAAATGATTTACTTGCTTAAAATACACTGCATAATGTTCTGGTCATATAACATTTCAAATGAATATCTCTAATAGATGACATTTGAACACAGTGAGTTCCTTGTGACATAAGTAAATCGGGAAAGCACGTGAAATGCTGAAGACTGTCACATTACTCTCAGCTCGCGGAAGCCGTTTCGCCTAGCGATATAATTCTCAAGCGGCGGCGAGAATATTTCTATGTTTAGTCAGATTTATTTGTTTATTTTTGTCTTCGCTTTGTACAACATGTGAATAAGCATTTTGTGGTTGAACGAACTCCCTTTGCCTTGGCATAATTTAGTCTTGCTTATAGATTTGATATTAGAAGAAAAACACAATTTCTCTATTAAAATTAAAATTTATTCTAGTCTGCTTAGTACTTAGCTTCCTTTGCCATATGAAAATAATTAGTTACATGAATTTTATTTGTTCAATACATTGATACTTTCAAAATGTTTTTTCTCTTAAGATTTGAGGTAGTCGGCCTCGCGAGTCAACCTCACATACAATGAAACGCTTCTGGACCAAAACAGTTAAGTTAAGCAGTAGTTGAACCGCTCAACAACTGCTTATCGAAGAGGTTCTGATTCTGCTAAGCTGGAAACGCTTTGCTAGGATTAAACAGTAAAATGAATGCGTCGCTTTACGCTTTTGTCTTGTACCACTGTAATCCCAAGCCTCATCCCTATACGCACGGTGTCATAGTAACATGAAGCATCATCCGAACGTATCGTTTGAGAGTACGCTCACTTTGCTCATCGTATCGGTACATTACTTTAATGTCAAATGCGACGTTGTCATTGTTCTGCGCTACTGTTTGTAGATACTTGATCATGCGATCAGATCTAAGTACGAGCCAGTCGTACATTTTTGTATACCTACACAGCAAATTTCTATACTTATATAACCTACATTAAACAACTTATAATATTGATAACTGGACGGTGCGTATATACGTAGCAACAAACATTGTCATCTTCATAGCATTTAATGAATAATAGCGGATGACTTTTTTACAGTCTGGAAGAAAAAATGGGTATACTCGTAATAGGTGAACGGAGTAGAACCCCATGGCATAGTTTTTTTTTAATTGCCTGTAATTAAATTTATTTATCAATAAATAGTACTAATATGAAGCAAATTTTCACACTAAATGAATAAAAACAGAAATTTTAATGTAAATAAATCGATTAAATAGTATCTAAATTCAAATCATATACCTACACTTGCGTACGATTTTAGTTTCTATAGTAGGCATCTATAGATATATATCAATTTCATTAAAAGTTAAAGAAAAAAAAAACTTTACCAAAGCCTCTCCGTTCATCTATTCTATCCATTTTTCCAGATGGTAAAAAAAGTCATCCGGTATATAATTTTAGGGATCAAGCGCACTCAAGCAGCATGGTCGTTTTATTCTATCACAGTAGTTAGTTAGAACGCCATGCATATCATCAGGCATCAGCAGCCTAACCTAGCAGGCATCAGCAGCCGCAAGCTCTTATCAAACATTTCGGTTGTTTTAACACCGGGCTTATCAAACATAATCATATTATAATATCATTCACAAATGCAAGGTAAACATTACTAAATGTTTGGTTCTTTGAGCCGGATCGAACCCGAGCCTTATCAAGTAGGTTTCATCAAGATAAGAATCGGATCCGGACATCATCAAACATTATCTAGATCTATCGGCAAACATAACCATTGATACACCGTGTTCATTGCTTATGGCAGAGAGGATACCTGATATGCATGGCGTTCTAACTCACTAATGTGAAAAATAAAACAACTATCCTGTTTGTGTGCGCTTGAGTTTATCAAAATCACACAAGATTTACATATGCAGGAAAACATTCCTTGTTTTTATGGTTGGGAAATCATCATATGACTCCTTCCGCTCTGGGCGGAGCGGAAGGGAGTGTCAGACTCTTACTGACTAAAACCATCCGTGTTCCTCCTAATGCCCTTTGCGTTCCAGGGCCAGTCGAAGACGGTGTTTGATACCAAGTTCAGAGGTGACCCTATTGTACCAGGCTATAATCTAAACCCCTAGCAAGAACTGAGGAACTTTCTGAAAAAAAAAACAACATTTCCAGAACTTCGATTCGAACCCAAGAAGTCCAACAATAGTAAAGAATTAAAAGATGAGGAGTAGTATACTCTTCTTCTTCTCTCGAGTCGCCATGTGCTATACGAGAATAGCACATGCCATGGTGAAAAGATTAGCCAGTCAGCAAGGTTGGTAGCGGGGCTGACTGCCCAGGGAACGCCGGACATATATACGGATCATGACACATGTATCGTCACTCGTGGAGGTTCTTTTAATGTACTCCAAGTTATAGTACATAACATAACATTCCTGCATTCCCCGAAGGGTTGGGCAGAGGTGTATAGCACACCGTCATTTCGCCGTTTTGTTTTAGCCCCGTGTAATTGGGGGCGAGCTTATTGCCATCAACCGGCTGCTGCTGAGAAATTCCACAAGAAAAAACCCAACAGCGCTTTGCCCGACCTAGGGATCAAACCTGTGACGTCACGCTCTGCAGTCGCGGTTGTGACCGCTAGACCAACGAGGCAGTTGTAGTACTTTAGTAATAATATTGTCAGTGGAAAGGTAAAAAGACTAAAGCGCCAATATACCTACTTTACAGGAGAGCGTTTTAAAGTTTTTTTTTGACGAAAAAAAATCATTACAATTTTTCTTTATGAGGTATCTTAATGAAACTTACATACCAATGTTATGTGATTTTTTTCTATTTTTTGGTTTTTGAATGAAGCTTCTATCTCTAATGGTTCGTGAGAAAAATGTCGCTTTAGTCAATATCAACTAATCATTTCGAAAAACTTGGTAAGGCCAAAATACTAATCCACCCTTGATGATTTTGTACCCACAGTCGAAAATTACTAACAAGCCATCAAGTACTAAAAGATAACCAAGTAAATATACTTATGGTTCTATGTGTTGCATAAAATGGAAAGCATAAATCACTAACAAGAATATTTACATTTAATCTTGTCCAAGTAAAATGACTTACTACTAATTTAATACCATCCCGATTTACAGACACAGGAGAGTAAAATTACTAAAGCACAAAAAGTTTCATGTTAGTAATCTAACCATTCAAATTTTTTATCCAGGATGTCGGCAGATTTTGAGTAGTGGAGAACCGATCAGGATCAAGTATGATATATTCTAGGGCTAATGTTCCTTGTGGTTTTGATTGACCTTCAGTCCTCTAAGTACATTGCTGAAGAAATCACTGCTGGGCTACCAGGTGAGGAGAAAAGGTCAAGTAATATCCCAACTCCTTTACATGGTTGACCCAAAACTGTTTGCCCTCACCGATTTGCGTCTGATGGAGTTACTGAGTTACTGAAGGTAACTGAAAACTTTAGTAATTCTGTCAGTATGGAATTTGATGTGGACAAAAATGCAGTTATGCATGAAAAGTGAGGGAAGATTGTGGTATCCTAGGGACTTCGAGTAACTTAGATCCCACTCCCCAAAACCTACACAGACTTGGGTATATCTAGGTGACAGGCATTAGGGAGACCGACATGAAGCAATCGTTGTGGGAGAGCTTCAGGCCGCCTGAATATGTTCAGAAAAATGTTTTATTGGGCGGAAGCAAGGTCCTTTCCTTCGGCATAGTCAAGTGGACTCAAACGGTTCTTGACGCCTTGGATAAATGATCCGTGCACTGCTGATTGTATATTTAATGCATCACTTGCGTTTATCGGTGATGTGGCTGTATATTCCACTGAGAAATGTACAGTTTCAGGGAGATGTGATCACTGTGAACAAGGAACTGACCCCGCTCTCCTTGGCTTAAGAGACTGGCGCAAACCTACAATACATAGCACCAATGACCGCAAAGAAGTATGGCAAAGCAAGCGTTCGTATCCTAGCTATTTTTTCTAGACGATTTCGATGGTCTTGTATGTGCAATTGTGAACGAAGTTATGATGACGAACAAGTACTGGAAATATATTGTGAAGGATGGAACGGTTGACATTGTCGAGCCGTCCGGGAAAACGGCGAGTATTTGCACAGACATAACCTAGAGGCCAAAATTATTCACCAGCAACATGCTCTGAAATTCAATCTTGTACCTACATCGTGTACCACACTTCAAGTATGTCCGACTCAGTTCTTGAAAGTGTCAAATTGTACCGGGATCGATCTATCATCCATGACCTACAGGACTGTTGTTCTCAAAAAGCCTGATTAGTGATCGACCGGAGCGTCGCACAATGATTGTATTGTTGATATTATTGTCCCTCATGACGAGAATTTCGTGAAACTTAAAAAAGGCACGAAGCACACGAGGTTGTTAACATTTAGGACGTGGATTCAGCAGTCTGTGCCGATAGTCGTTATACGGCTAATGGCATTAGGCCATTAGTCAAGAGCCTCGATCAACACCGCAAAAGGCCCTCGGTAGGCGGCTAGATCAGGCTTGATACAGTGTGCGGTATTCCCTGACACAGCACGCATTGTGCAAAGGTTTCTTTCTCTGAAGCCATGACCACAAGTTGCACTCGCGCGCACGAGCCGTTCAAAGATTGGTCGTTAGTCCACCGCGCCATCACCCAACTACACGCCGTATAATTCTTTCTTAGTTTGGTGCGGTTTATAGACAATGGTATAGAGTTAGTTTAAAAAAAAGCGTAATATATCGTATTTTTAACCCCCGACGAAAAAAGAGGGGTGTTATAAGTTTGAAGCCTATGTCTGTCTGTCTTTGTGTATGTAATATCGTAGCTCCCAAACGAATGAACCGATTACAATACATTTTTTTTAAGGCTGGTTAAATCGGGATGGTTAAAGGCTGTTTAATGGAAATCGGTTCAGCCGTTTCAAAATGATCAGCTCTGCAGTTCACAGTTGGAGTAGAGATTTCAACCAAACAATAGATATCCATTTGACTTACATTTATGCAAACCTAGTGACAATAGTAGGGTACAATTTTTAGGGGAATTCGGGTTTGGAAGGTTGTTAACACTTCTAACTTCGAAATAGCTAATGATCAGGCAGACTCAGTGATTTTGCCACATTTACATTGTGTTTTTGACAAGAATGACTTTGAAGGTGGCTCAGGGAGGTTATCCGCCCTCCGCCATGACTAGTTGTAGACCCATCGTGTTTGAGCTTGTATGACTCGTTATGGCAAGCAGCTTCTCATCGCAATAATAATTAATAATCGATTACGAGGATCGACAGTCACAATTTATAGCAACAAATTACAAAGAAGGGGGTATTTTTAAATTTTAAATATTGACTTAGTGGTGATAGATCGATCAGAGCGTCTCACAATGATTGTTGGTATCACTGTTTCGCATGATGAGAACCTCGTGAAAGCTGAGAAAGATAAAGAAATTTAACATCAAGACTTGGCACATGAGGTTGTCGACATGTGGGACGTTGATTCAGCAGTAATTGTGGCGATAGTAGTTACGGGGAATGGCTTAATAGCCAAGAGCCTCGACCAACACCTAAAGAGGCTCTCGTTGGGTGGCTGGATCAACGGCCTGATACAGAAAGCGATACTTCTCAAAACTGCGCGTATTGTTAGAAGGTTCCTCTCTCTGAGGCCCTGACCACCGGTAGCTTGAATCCTGTTCCCGATGCCGGTGGGATATTTTTTTAAATATTAATGAATGTTTTTTTTTAGAGAAATATTTAAAAATGAAAATTTTGAGTTAAATTTAAGTATAATTATTATGTTAAATGAGACGTATAGCCTTTCGCACTATTAAATAAAATCTCATACCGACTACTGAATAGACTTCCTTATTGAATTTAGGGATATTTTTTTTACTTATCCGCCATTCATTACAAATATTTGTAAAACGATTTTTATTAAAACGCCAACAATACTACGACACAATAATGCAGATTTACTAACAAACCACTGAAATGGATTTAGTCTGAAGGATTAATTACTTATAAACATTATTTAGCTTAAATGGGAAATCGAATATTACTGATAAGCCATCGTTTCTCTTAAGTACTTAGATAAAAAGTATTTAAGCGACGTCAACCTATAAAACATCGAAAAAACGTCGCTTTAGTCACTCACCAATGTACTTACAGGCAAAATTTTGGAATGCTAAAGCGCCAAAAAAGTGCTCAGATCACCACGAGACCTAGACCAATCGACGCAGAAAAAAAATTGCAGTCGAACTGTATATATAACTCATTTTGACCAAAAGTGGCGCTTTAGTCTTTTTACCTTTCCACTGACGTATATACTTCTACTACTTATATTAAGGATTTATAAAATATCATCTACCAAAAAGGCCGTCTACTGAAAATTATATCAAATCAATTTCATACCAAACAAGAAACACAGAACATAAATGTTCTTACATTAATGTAATCGCTATATAAGTTACAGACAGTTCTCTGAAACCAATAGAGTTAAGTGGCCAGAACTGCATCACTAGTTAACTACTTTTCCGATATTTGTTCCTATTGCTGTTTCTACGTGTATTAGTCGAAACACTTTCTAGGTATTCGGGTATAGGGCGCCGCTTTAGATAATAAAACTTTCGTAAAAATATTAAACTAACAACTTGCTGAAGTTTTCAGTAAACTAACAATGGTGGTCTAGTGTTCAAGAATGGTAGTATTTTAAAGATTTTAGTTTATTATGAACCGAATAAAACCGGTATAAGTACCGGAAGTAATCTATGTTTCAGGCATTTGGCTAATTTTTGCAACTTCTGGCTTTGTGTGTGCCACTTGTAATGTAACAGACGGCCCTAGGATCTCCTGAGAGCACGTCTGCCACACCAGTTGTAAAGAATGTGTAGAGCATTCTATACCTAGTAGTGTACTTAACAATAATAAGATGCTTATAGAATAAGAGGCAGGACTGCGTCACGTCCCTTGGAGTAGTCAGCGAGTTCCTTCTTGTCGTTACGGCGTCCGTCGATGGCCCACACAGCCATCTGATAGAAACCGGCGGCAGCAAACAGACCGGCTGTAGCATTTAGTCATAGTCATTAGTAGACGTAGACGACAGCCGGTCCGATCGCCGATCTCGTATGTGTAGCAGGAGACGAAGTGAAAAGAAGGGGTCACCCTCGGGCACCGGAACGCATCTCACCCCGGTATCACGGGAGCGCAGGTTCCCGGATAGGTGGTGGAGGCTCAGGCCGTCCAGCCCCCCGGAGTCCCATGTAAAGGCAGGTGTTGCTTAGAGCAGTGTATATGGAATGGTTGATGTGATGGCATACCACATATAATTAAACGGTCACTCACACGGATTTAAATTTATAATATTTATATCAATATAATATAATAAACAGTAAATCATAGTATCAAAAATCACCATGGTGTAAAACAAATCAAAGTCCAGTCTCCTTTCAAATCCCTATCTGTCATTATTCAAAAAAAAGTATAAAATATAAAAATGGCCAGTAGGTAGGTGAATGACTATGAAGAAGGTCGCACTCTAGATTTTATCTTTGAATAGGCAACTTCCAGTTGCCTTAAACATCACCCTCACTTGAGCCTTGCTCACGCGCACTCTCACGCTGGCGACATAATTATTCGACTCGCCTGATTTTACCGGCTAATACTGATTAACAGCCTAAATAGCCACAAAATAAGTTTTTCTGTTGGTGTAATTAGTTTCTGCTGTTCTAGCTAATTGTCTATTGGCTATCAATGCATTCTAGTCAGGCTGTTAATGACGTTGTTCCCTGCTAAATGCAAACCTCTGCTAAAAAGGAAGTTTGCAATGTGCTGGCCTTGGGTTATCCAATTTTCATTTTTTCTTTCTTTTTTGCTCTTGACGCCAACGGTATCAAATCAAATAACAGCAATAGTAATACTCCGTGTTCCTAGATAGTTGTATTACAGCAAGCCCAGGGAGTTGGAATACAAATCGCTTTTGTTATAAAACTGTAATTCTTATGCACATTCTAGTCTCAAATGTACTGTTTAACGAACCGAGTCGGTAATCGTTTCGATAAGTTTAGCCTGCTTGCAGTTATTTTATTTAGTTAATTTAGGTATTTCTAATTAGAACAACAATACTTATAATGGTCTATGAAAGTTCTAAAGCACATGAAAAGTAGGTACCTACATTAAAAGCGGTCGTGTCGTCGGCGAACCCGCGGGAGTTGTATTCAAGGGATTATTATGAAACATGTCACATCAAATGCGAGCGTGAGGCGCGAGCGGGTCATGTCGGAAGAATAGAGTCGGAAGCAATAAATCCGGGTCACCAACACAAACCCTAATATCTCGGAAACTAAGAATGATAGCTTATTCAAATAAATAGTATTTTACAGATTATTGATAGCTTATTCAAATATCGTATTTATATATAATTTAATGAGAAATAATAAATCAAGCCACAAATGTATTTATTTTCCACGTGACCCAACTTCTCATTTTATAACTAAGCAACGGGAAAATGAGATAACCTCTAATAAACTAATTCGACTTTTTTACAACGCCAACTATTAAATTTTTGGGCAGGTTAGGTTCGAAGGGGATGACGGGGGGTAGAGTGAGCGAGCAAAGCGAGCGAACGAAGCCCCCGTCATCCCCTTCGTGTTAGGTTACTTTAAACCCTGCAGACAGAAATAGGAGCCGCGCGCAGCAGGGCTCCGTCGACTCTTTTTGTTTTTCATTTGTTTTTATTGTGAAAATGAAAGTGGCTGACGAACAGTGGCTTATATAGAAGATAACTAGTGGCTAAGATAGTATCATTCAGACGCTCGTTAATTGTGGCTGACTTAGTAATTTAGAAGCCAATGTAGATTTTTAGAGGCGAATAATGCTATTAAAAAGAAGTCTGTTTAATTTGCACCCTAATTCAATCACAAATTAATAAAACGTTTTAAATAGTCTACAAAATACTTTTTATTTGAATAAGCTATTTAATTTTGGGGGAGGCCTATGTCCAGCAGTGGACGTCTTTCAGCTGAATGATGATGATGATGATGATGAATAAGCTAGCATTGTTAGTTTCTAAGTTAAGGTTTATGTTGGTGACCCGGATTGATTGCTCCCGAGAGTATGTTACGTTTAAAATTCGACCCTACATTATTTTCACTAGTACCTCTAACGAGTAAGACAAAGATTTGGGAGAAGTACGAGAGTAAAGGGGATAATATCTGCAAGATCTTCCAGTTGGGATATTTTTGAAATTTATCTTTTGGCGCGTCTATGACACAGTAGATATATATAAACTAAAACAGTACCTCATCTTGCTATAATCGCCTGAATTGACACACTCACACAAACACGCACTGTATGCTGGGTATAACGCACTTTTTGTAAGTGACTGCATTCCGATGATAGCTTAGAAGTCTTATTGCAGTGCGTGTCTCTGTGAGCGTGTCAATTCGGACGATTGCAGGTAGTTGATGTACTGCTTTAGCTTATACAGGGTGTCCCTGGAAGTATGGATCAAATCTAATAGGGCCGTGGGCAAGGTCATTTCAAAACTTGTAGTAGTAAAAACTTGAGTAAAATTGTTGCCAGACCAAAAAAACCTTTGCAGTAAATGTTTTTTCTTATTGAACACATGTTTTTTAGCTGCGTAAAAGTATTACCACAAGAAAGGCCTAATGTTCGCCAAAGTCCTGAAAAAAATATGATAGCTCTGATAGTATTTTTTATGATTTATTTCTATGCGTAGTGATTGAAAAAAAAAACAATAATTGGTCATAACTTTTGAACCGTAAAAAATTGCACCACCATTCTCAGGGTTAAAAAGTTTGGAAATGACATTGCCCACGCCCCTATTCGATTTGATCCATACTTCCAGGGAGATCCTGTATAATATATTGTGTCTATGACGTATCTCCTTCTTGGTTATGAATATAATTTCCCGAACATACATGAAATATAACATAATAAACGTAGAACTCATCGCTTCCCACAAATAAGCGCAGTTGTTTTGTGGTTAACAGTGGTCACATTCACAGCTTAACCACAGTTAACGATGGCTGTTACAATCATTTTGAACCGTTGCGTTTAGATACAAAAGGTCATTTGAAATAGGGCGTTTAATTCAACGTTCAATGGTTAGTTACCAGTGGAGTGGTAAAAGGCTGTTATTTATGTAGTTATGTAATGAGTCAATGCCCTTTGGGTTAGTAGAGTATTTTTTTATCGATGTACTTTCTTACGTTTTTTTTAGGGCTCGCTACGTGGGCATGCTCTTGAGCGTTCCGCAATCCGAAATAGGGAAAGCAAAAAGTATGATGCAAATTCACTAGAAAAGCAATTGAAATAAATGTTTGTATAATAATGATAATAACTTCGCCTATGTACTGGTGGCTTTCAGGGGGCCCAGCTAGTGAGCTGGCGAGTCACCGTCTGCCAACACATTTCAAATTTAAACTTGAAAGGCAGACGCCGTTTTCTTCCGGCAATAGAGGTTAACCGGTCCACTAAACACCCCTTTTATAGACCAGATATTTTTTTAACATATTTTACAATAGTCTTGCACCCACCTGGGACGGTCCATGACTGTGCAGCCGTGGATAGTCCCCCGTTGGTGCCCCACCCCCGCGTTGGACCTGTGTCCCCGGTATGCCTACCAAAGCACCGGACATCTTCCGCACGGAAGATGAGCCGTGACTAAAAAGTGATAAATAATAAAAAATTTATTCAAAAAGTTAAATGGTAAAGTACAATAACTATGTATTGTGTGTTTTCCAAAGTTTAAAACGGGCTCCCTTGATATTAAAAAGTTACGAGTAAATTCACGTTCAAACGCAAAGTTAGGGAACTTCTTGAAGTCGCTGCACTCCTAATTATCTAATGACAGCCTAGTCACAGTAGATATATAAGCTAAAGCAGTACTTCAACTACCTACAATCGTCCGATTTGACAAAGCCACCCAGACACGCAGTGAAACAAGACAAATAAAGTATTTTCGGGATGCAGTTCCATACAAAAACAAAAATCTACTCAGTATACAGAGCGTGTCTGTGTGAGTGTTTCAATTCTAGAGATTATAGTAAGTTGAGGTACTGCTTTAGCTTCTTTAGCTTATATGTCTACTGTGGCCTAGTGGTTGAACGCTTGTCTTCTATGCAGGAGGATACTGAGTTTGACCCCAGCCCGCACTTCTGAGTTTTCGAGTTCATGTGCATATAATAATATGATTATCACTTGCTTTAATGGTGAAGGAAATCATCGTGAGGAAATCTGCACATCTGAGAGGGCTCCAAATAGTTCTCAATGTTGTGTGCAGTCCGCCAAACCGCACCAGATCGGCGTGGAGGACTAAGGCGTAAATCCTTCTCATTCTGAGAAGTGGGCACAGGGCCCAGAAGTGGGACTATAATGGGCTGATGATGATGTTTATGATCACTCTCGTGTTGCTTAGCGATTTTGCTGCTTATTGCGAGTTGTTTTGAGCAGTTGTTTAGCGCTAAGACTCGGAAAATCGGTGTCGTAAAGTTAGGACATGTCCAAAACATTTAGATAGCCTAGCATTTTTATGGCTAAGTGCGTCCTAGAGAGTTAGGGTGTATACATAAAGGAAGCAGGTAACCAGCGCCGACCTACCAGCGCTTGTCGGTACTGGTCCGTGCAGGTAACCGAAAAGGAAGCGGGTAGAAGCAGAGGCTTGCATTTTTTAACAAAACCACGCCTTGTTCCCTTGCAAATACAGCAACGAATGACGGCTTACCAGCGCTGATCGGAGCAAGTCGGAACATGTCGGCGAAGTTCGCAACTTGTCGGCGCTGGTTCGCCACACAGAGAGGACTACCTGCGCCGACTAACTGCGCGGACTAACACCGACAAACGCTGGCAGATCGGCGCCGGCAACCCGCTTTCTACGTATATACGCACTTTGGCATGCACTTAAGCGTTGTCAAAGTTTAATGCAAACGGCCATTAATATCTTTATACACGTACTTTTATCTGGACACCAAATCCTCATCATGCCTCTACATTATCTTACAATGACATTACAAAATATCTTAGAAGTCTCAAAAATGCCCCATCAAGGTGCAGTCATAAATCGCCCGGTGTGCAGAGAGCACCATCTAAGTTTGCCAAACTTAGCCCTCCGGGGTATTGTATAAGATAATGTTCGTAACTTAGAAGATAAAGGTAGTAGGGAGTACAATTAATAGGAATAAGCTGCACATGAGAATACAAAGTGTCAATTTTGTTTAAGAACACATTTCGTCTTCTGGGAGTGAACACTTCGGGAATGCATAATTATGGTCATTGCACGGTTCCTGTGGGCATTCACGCAGATGAAGTCGCGGGCAAAAGCTAGTCAATTATATGAGCCTTGAGTTATCTGACTGCAAAGAGCAATATCGCGTTACTTGTGCCTGCCAGCCCTGTCGCTGTGCTTTCATTAATTTATGCGTGGCATCGAAATGTTCACACAAATAAAAAAAAAACATAAGCAAAAAAAAAAATTATTCTTTTACTGAATCCTTATTAGGTAAATTAGATACGATCGGTAACAAAGCCGCATGTTTTTTTTTTAATTTTTAATCAAGCTAAATCCCGTGCGGGGCCTGTCTACATCAGTAGTAGATCATATTGTGGTTTTAAGGAATTAGGTACACAAATTCGTTAATACCCTGTATACCCAATAAAGGCTAATTTCTATGCCTACAAACTAATTTCACATAGCGCGGCTCTCTTATAAATTAAAGTATTGCGTGCAATGTTTAGTTTTAGTTTTATAATTATTATGTCACCTGCCGGTGATGGCGCACACTGTTTTACAACTCAATATTATATGGTATTGGGTTCTATTATGTTTTACACACAATTCATTAGCAAATTATCATTTCAAAAGCAATAGGTATTTGTCAAAGTTTAATTTCACAAACAATTGCTTTAACAATGACATCAAAACACAAACATTCATACGACAAGCGGCCATCTGTAAAATCCAATATTTTATTTAATTTTCAAAGATAAACTGACATGTCAACATTTTACAGAAAGCAAAAGTAATGCTTTATAAATAATTAATTAGACCAAAATACAATATATATTTTTTATTAAATTTATAGGTATACATATAATTTACACTCCAAGGCGACGATAAAAAGTCAAGTTACGATATGCGGATGGACGCACAGCGTACCTACCTTTATACAAATACAAATATCGTTTATTTGTCAATGTAGGTATATTACAATAGATGGTAAGTAAAGAATTAGTCCGCCACATTGTATCCATACAGATATACAAATTTGTTAGTTTCTGTAATTCTATTCTAGGTATTTAACACTAGTCAATTTAAAATTATATCACAGACAATACCTAATACTAATCTATCCTTGTAATTTAATAAACATATCATTATAGATACATAAATATAATTATAACAGCTTTGGTTCATTTGACATTAATCTTGCAATATTATTTATCTTCAAGTTAGTCAACCCAAATCTTTGTGACCGTGGAGGGATTTATTTGACTACTCACGTTGATGGCCGACAGTAAAATGATAGATGAAATATCAACCTTCTTTACACACCATTAAGATTACAATGAAAATAATAAAAAAATACTTTTCCTGTGCTGATTCCAAACATTTTCTTTTTTTTTCTCCACCTTTTATAGTTAAATATGTCTGTCAACTAATGGTGTTGTATCTTTTTATTAAACCCCTTGAATTCTTCAGGAATATATACAGAAACTCACCCCATTTTTCCGGGAATAGGCTACGGAAAATCTCTCTCGCTCTTCTTAGGATGAGAAGGTAAACTCTTTCCATAAAGTTAGTCCACCACGCAAATCTAGTGCGAGTTAGAGTATACACCATCGCCAACTTTTGGAACCCTTTTAGATTTGCAGGTTTCCTGACAATGTTTTCCTTCACAGTTAACGCAAATGAAAATCAAACTGTGATCCGCACCTGAATCTGAAATGTCCAAAATGCGGGGTTAAGTCGAACTCTGATCCGCCTGTATGGAAGGCAAGCCTTTAACCGCTAGGCTATCACTGCTGATATACTGAGGAATCACAAGTTTTCCTTAACAAATTGACTGCAGACGAAAGAAAATTGGTTTTCCATAAGAGCCGTGACGACCACAGGCTGGCCGACGACCAACTCTTCCGTTCGAGCCGCATCTCCCACAGGTGACCTCATTCCGTTCGGGCCCCGCCACCCATAGGTGACCTCAAATCAGAGGATTTCAGAGGAAATTTGGTAAAAACAATGTTTTTCAACTGGCCCCGCGAGAGAATCCAGTGTCGCCCACAATTGTCCGTTTCGGCGTTGAATGTGTTAAATAGTAGCACGGTAACAAAATATGCCAAAAATAATACACCTATAACGCATAATAACTTCAATACATACCCCAATATGAGCAGGCACTCATTCTCTTTGACAAATACGTGCTAGTAACACGCAATCAATGAAACAAAGTGCACTTTACAGAATACGTGACACCTGTGGAGAATGGGGGATATCCCGCGTGTACACAACGCCGCGTTTGATCCCCCTGTGTGTGCTAAGCTTTATTTAAACTTTTTCGTTTTATTCGACAGTGCGTTCGCACCTTTTGTTTTGAGCACAATGTTTGTTGTTGTGTGATGCGGGTTCTATGTGATTGTATAGGTATCTACGTAAAGCCGATTTGGT
This sequence comes from Amphipyra tragopoginis, assembly GCA_905220435.1. Classification (NCBI taxonomy): domain Eukaryota; kingdom Metazoa; phylum Arthropoda; class Insecta; order Lepidoptera; family Noctuidae; genus Amphipyra; species Amphipyra tragopoginis. The sequence continues at coordinate 23,794,150 of HG991995.1, read as the reverse complement.
ATAAAGGACGGCTATTCGTTAACGTAAAATTATTAGGGTAAATAAATAAATATTAGCCTGTTACTGACCCAATGCCCTGCCAGGGTAGCAGATTTTGTTCGAAAAAATTACCGCGGCCCTGGAACGCAAAGGACATTAGGAAGAACACGGATGGCTTTGAGTCAGTAAGAGTATGACACTCCCTTCCGCTCCAGAGTGGAAGAAGTCATTTGATGACTCGACATCCTTAAAAAAAAAACTTTCCCAATGCAGGGCAAAGTCATCATCATCATCATTCAGCCGAAAGACGTCCACTGCTGGACATAGGCCTCCCCCAAGCATTTTGGGGGGGTTTGCCGTAATCACCACGCTTGGCAGGCGGGTTGGCGATCGCATTATGGCTGTTAAAGTACTCAGAGAACGCTGCTGCCCATCCTCTAGTGAATCCCTTCTTCGCCTTTTACGACATCCATGGGAAGAGATGGGGTAGTGCTATTCTTTAAATCCGGCACTACACGAGGCAAAGTGTTATTGGGTTTTTCCGTGTGGAATTTCTCGGTAGAAGCCCGGAGTTCTGGATTTAATTTTGTGCCCGGTTGATGGCAAAAGGTTCGCCTCCTATTACATAGGACTTAAACTTAACAGCGTAATGAGGGTGCACTATAGACCTCTGCCTAGCTCTTCAGGGAATGCAGGTATGATTTTATGTTATGTAAATTATATTTTATCGTGACGATGCTTTAAGGTTCTTTCGTTGAGATTCATCTCCTCGCCATGACTATTATGTTCATTAACAAACTAAAAGATGGCGCTGATGCGTCTTGGTAATAACTTAGCATCTTCGACCTGATTTTTCCAGGTGTTATAATTTCTCGACTATTATGTAAATCCACGAAAGGTAACAACATAGGAAGTAAAAATTAGTAGACGATTACGTTATTGGTTAAAATTAATATGGTTCTTGCATCTTCACCAATAATAAAGCAAAGACCTTACGCATTGCATAGTAGAGCCTCTAACGGGTTAGTAGCTACCAAATTAAAAATAAATTAACCACCGAGTCCATTAGTATCCCCAATGTGGCAATAAAAATGTTACCATTGTTAAGCAAAACGATTTGTTAAGCCTTGTACGGATTAAGCGTTCCAATGTACGCGTGGTCGGTTACGCGTACGCAGGAACGCTTAGTCCGTACATGGCTGTACAAGGCTTAGCCTTGTACGGACTAAGCGATCTAATGTACGCGAGCTCGGTTTCGCGTACATTGGAACGCTTAGTCCGTACAAGGCTTTAGTGTTCATAGGAACCGAGCATAAATAGACATAATCATCTTTGACATAATATTTTTTTTCGTATCCTAAACGACTGTCATACTGAACTTCAAAATACTGATGCAGCGATGTACTGTATTCATAGAGTTTAAAAGTACGAATTACGTGAGTTAGAAGGTACGCTATTAGGAATTACTTAATTGAGAATGTTCATCTTCGCGATGTACGGAACTCCGAAAGCTTACTATTACGAATTACATACTTGAGAATGTTCATTACTTATCACATCACTATTAATTAACAGACTACTCCAATGGTTGTGCCAATATTCAATATCGAATTCTCTCAAAATCTCGATGATGACCATTCGAAATTTCCCAAAAAAAAAACCTAAAGAGAGTACGAGAATTATTCTTGACTAGCGACCCGCCCCGGCTTCAGACGTGGACGTTTTATAGCTTAAAACCTTTCTCTTGAATCACTTTATCCATTAAAAAAAACCGCATCAAAATCTGTTGCGTAGTTTTAAAGATCTAAGCATACATAGGGACAGACAGAGGGCAGCGACTTTGTTTTATACTATGTATTGATGCCGTTTCCACAATTTACAATTTACTAAGAGTGACCAAAGAATATTTTTCCGCAATTAACGCGCAAACGAATTCTTGTTTATGCCAATGTATTGTTTTATGCGGATCTTATCGCAATAATTTAAAATAAATTATTTGAAATAGTGTTTTGAATTAGTTACATACATTTTATTACCTAGTATTTTTTGTTAAGATAAGATAATTTTTATTTTCCTAAGATTGACAACAGTGTCAGCAAACTAAAGGGCAGTTCAGACTATGCTGTACTATTTCGCTATATAGTAAAGCATATTGCGTCATACGCTATAACTATATAGCATGACGTTCACACTATACGCTACATCGCAAGCCAGTCTACTATGTATAGCAAGTTATTTGACGGGGATCCGTCGGGCGACGGACGGGTAGAAGTGAGGCGGAGCGAGCACCGGACAATCTTACGAAATAGCTCTGAGAATCGCTCAAGTTTATCGCGTACAATACTAGCAAGCCAATACTTTATAGCATAGCGATGTGTGAACGTGTCCATATATCGATACCGGAAGTATCACTTAGCGTAAGGGACAAAACACGACTTTTCAGGAGAGCCAAAAAACAGTTTTTATTTTCGAAAACTGTCTGTATTTTTTTATTTTGTGGAGCGATTTTGATGGGGTCTAGGACAAAGTTTCTTAGATTTTTTGCCTCTTTTATACTAAAAATACAAAATTTAAGAAAACCTAGTGGTTTCGAAAATAGCATGTCCCTTACGTTAAAAAATTATGTTTAGTTGTGCCCTACGTTACACAAATTTTAGATGTAAACCGACGTGAATGATGTATGTAACAAGAAGGATAAGAAAATTGTGTGTTATTTTAGTGTAAAGGTCTCTATTAGTGTTGCATTTTGATGTAAGAAGACCTTCCTATTATAGTTAATGGTGATATGGAACCGTATTACTATGGAGTTAAGGTCTATGACTTGTGAGACTTATTTTTAAAAATAAATAAATAAAACCATGTATATTAACACTAGAGCGCACGCGCGGGCTACATATGTAACCCAGCGTGTAATATTGTCGTATATTTTCTTAACTTGGCGCACTACAGTGCAATCGTCTAGTGTATTCCTCAAGTATTAGCACCCGCTCCCGCCAGTAGCGTGCCGGCTCCTACGGCACACGGACTTCTTCACAAATCTTCCTTGAAGTTGGTGGGCTACACCTGTAGCCCGCGCGAGCGTTCGAGGGAGTAATTTTTTTACTGTACAGTAGGTGAAATTGAGGTAAATATGATAAATTGGCTGTAGTATTACTATAAAACGTACTGTATATTACTTTTTTAAGTATTTGTTGTTTGTATTTATGGATTTTGATGGAGCTTAATTATGTTTTGGTAATTTTTTTAGACGTCGGATAACTTGAACGATTTGTGTAAACAAGTACAAAGATGCAGCTGGAAGATGACGTAGACGACGACATTTTTAGTGAAAGCGAGGTAGAAGGTAGATTTGCGGAATAAAGTGGCCCGCTTAGATCTCCGCACCATTCTCATAAGGAGCAAGATGGCGAGTGGGACGAGAACGAAAATGAAGACGTTCCTTTGTTGACTTTCGCTTCCTACCAGTCCATTGTACCATTATGAAACGGTACAAAATGGAGTAAGTTTCCACCACCCACTTCAAGAACCAGATCTCACAACATTTTAGTTCGTCTAGTAGGCCCAATAGGTGAAGCAAGACGCAAATAGAAGAAATGGGATTCGATCTTGCAAGAATTTCTATTGAGCGTCATATATCCCATCAAAATATATCCAGAGATATAAAACTGAAATCAAACTACTTCTAAGACTGGCAGAACAAACCCCAGAACATAATATGCTTATTCGGGGAGGAGTTGGTTGGTGTTCTTTTTGCAGCAGGGCTCGCGACCTCAGTAAACAATGGCGCATTTTTACCGAACATCAGACAGTCGTGTGACCTGAATGTATACCAACAGAGTGATTTATTACCGATTATTTTGATTATTGGTTCAATTAGATACTTAGAAACCAATTTTATGATTAAAATAACGTTCCTAAATGAAAATAAGCCTAACAGATCGTAAACCTTCCAAATATAGGAAATTTTTAAGAAGTTTTTGTTTATGTTTCAAATTATAATTAAAAAGCTAAATTTTGCTGATTTTATGAGCCATTGTGGTAAAAATAAAGATGTATAGTAAATATAGACTGTGTTTTATTCATTTTCTGTCTTATTTGGAGAATTAACTGAACTGTAAGTGGGCTACGCCTGTAGCCCGCGCGTGCGCTCAAGGAGTATTTACGGGCGCGTGCACTCTAGTGTTAATCAATACTTTGATTTAAAACAAATGATTTAAGCTAAATAAACAGTTTTTTCCCCGTAAAACCGAAAGAAAACTAACACAAACTTTTGAAACTAAATTAACAGTCTTCTAATCCTATAATTGAGACTACTTTATCTATTTTTACTGTACCAATCAAAGAAAGTACATAATACACTTTATGATGAGAACATAATTTACTCGTAAAACGAAAATAAACTTCTTAAACGAAAATTAACCAAAAAACAGTAAACATTGCATAAATCTTAAGGTTAATAGAAAAATTATAAAGAAAGTGAACAATTATTACTAAAGAGAGTCAGACTTATCCGTAAAACCGAAAGTAAACTAACACAAACTTCTCAACTAAGTTAAACTATGTGCAGTCTCTAGTGCAATAAGGGTTTTCTTTGATCAAATAGACTTAATTTGGTTTGAGAAGTTTTTGTTAGTTTAATTTCGGTTTTACGGGTAAGTCTTAGACTGTTCATTTAGTTTAAATCATGTTTTTAAATATTTTTATCTCACGGTTAAATGGTGTTAAAATCTTTGTAAAAACAAAGTTTTTTCAACTTGAATTGGGAGATATAAACTCTTTAGAAATAATTGTTCACTTACTTAACAATTTTTGTATTAACCTTAAGGTTTATGCACATAGACACACATATACAATTTATACAATATTTACTGTTTTTCTGGATTGATTTTACTACTTAAGTTGTTGATTTACGATGAATCTAAAATAAAAGTGTTAATAAAAATGAACGGATTTATTTCTTTCTAATGAAAAATAAGTCTCACAAGTCATAGACCTTAACTCCATAGTAATACGGTTCCATATATTACCAATGACCTATAATAGGAAAGCCTTACTTACAATAAAATGCAACATTAATAGACATGTAACATTAACGTAAGAGACAATTCTACACATTTTGTTAAATATTTTGAAATAAAGTTTAATGTAAGGGACCAAACCATTTGACTGCAGTGACTTACTTTACTTTTCGTATAAGAAATATTTGTAAAGGTCTTTTACATCCTTTTTTTAGACAAAAATTGTTCTTAGCTGTTCAAAAATGAGTAACGTAAGAGACATTTTTTCAAGATAATCCAAATTCTGAGTACGCCAGTCGATGGAGCAGAAAATTCCGAATTCAACGATGTATATAACTCATTTTGGCCAAAATGTCCCTTACGCTAAGTGATACTTCCGGTATCGATATAATGATAAATTTAAAAAAACCCCAACGCAAATAACATAACAGCTGGTGACCCTGAAACGGCTGAACCGATTTTGATAAAACATGTCTAAGAACCACCTCTAGAAAACCAGCTTTTAAATAAAAAAAACCGCACCTAAATCGGTTCACCCGTTTAGAGCTATGGTGCCACAGACAGACACACATAGCGGTCAAACTTATAACACCCCTCGTTTTGCGTCGGGGGTTAAAAGTGTATGCTGAGCGATATCGTTGTGCTATACAATATTTGCTATAAGCTATAGGTATATTATAGCGTAGTATAAACTGCGCTTGACGCATAAGTAGGTACCTACAAGTATTTGCGTATAACAAAGTAATATAAACCTGTACTGATGTAAAACATTTTTATATACATATCATTGTTATAACTGTGGGAATTACAACATTAGTGTACTATTTTAGATTTAAATCTCACGTAGATAATAACCCTTTATCACCATATTTTCCGTACTATTACTTACTAGACAAAGGCACGAAGGTCGATTTTAAAGGAACTTTTTACAAAGATGATCTGCCTAGCCTTTTCCCAACTTTGTTAGGGTCAGCTTCCAATCTAACCTGATGCGGCTGAATAGCAGTATTTTACATGGAGCGACTGCCATTAGACCTCCGCAACCCAGTTACTGGGCTATACCGATATACTAAGGTTAAACCGGTTGTCAGACTTTCTGACTACCAGTAACGAATGTTAAGCAGGGAGTGGAATCTTATGGCAAAACAATTGAAAAGTGATAGAGACAGGCCATTATTTTTTATCGAGTATTCAAGCTATCGATACTTTTTAACCGACTTCAAAAAGGAGGAGGTTCTCAATTCGGTTGTATTTTTTTTTTTATTTTTTTTTTTTTATTTTTTTTTTTATGTTTGTTACCTCATATCTCCGTCATTTATGAACCGATTTGAAAAATTCTTCTTTTGTTCGAAAGAGTATACTTCCCGATTGGTCCCATATAAATTTTGTTATGATTAGACCATGAACTTCAGAGATATGGAACGGAACTCCTCATCGGATCAAAGCAAAATTCTCAAATTGCTAATATTGCTTTGTTTATATTTGTTGTTGGGAACTGACTACTGGAAAAGAGGAGGGGGTGCGTGTCCCCCCACCCCCCTTTGGAATGTTTTCATTATATCGTGTAAGGTATCATTTGAAAGGACTTTTTATGCCCGACTACGTCAAAGCCAAAAAGAAGGGTTATTGAGGAGGGGGTTAAAATTATGACACTAAAACGTATTTAATAAAAAATAAACTTTAAAAAAAGTAAAAACCGACTTCAAAGAAATACTAAAAGGAATGAAATAATTACCATAATATAAAATTAACAGTTTCAGAAGTCGGTGCAACTCTACACTGAAGCAAATAGAAGCCACCGACTTCTGAAACTGTTAATTTTATATTATGGTAATTATTTCATTCCTTTTAGTATTTCTTTGAAGTCGGTTTTTACTTTTTTTAAAGTTTATTTTTTTAGTTTTGAACTTTGTTGCTTAATTAATTTAACAAATATTTTAATTTTTTATTCTATACACATAAATAAACTTTAATGACACCTGTATAAAACATTGTATTATCTATCAAAAAATTCTGATAACTATCGCGACTTGGGAAGTTTAACATAAAGACACTATTATGATATTTGATCACTTTTGATTTCGGTAATAGTACCGTAGTATTTTTTTATGTTCATTTCGTGTTGATCTATTATTTTGTGTTTCTAAAAATTCCTAATATGTCCGTCCGTCCGTCTGTATTCTCAGCTGTTACAAAGTCCCTTTTTACTATAAGTTGATTCCTGACGTTTCTCTACAAATCGTTACCATACAAAGAATATCAAATATTTTTGAAAAACAAAACATGTATAATATAGCTATTCTACGGCTTTTGATGATGTCGTTTACGTTTTTTCGATAGCAGTCTCCTTACAGCTACAATTTACGGAATGACCGAGCTGTCAGGAACCATCTTTGGGTGACAAGAGTATAATCACCTTTCAATTGTTTTGCCATAACATTCCGCTCCCTGGTTATAAGTTATAACAAAGTGAATTTATAAGTATGTTTGTTTACTGTTTTAGGTTTAAATTTCACGTAAGTACACAATACTATGGCAAAAATGCTTTACAGTAATATTTGTGTTTATTTTTAATATTATATCGCATCACATACACAAAACTGTTTAGTGCACCTACCATGTTTTCTCTGCATCACCCTAAGGTTGACTGGTTGAAAATGCTTAAGGCATCAGGGGCCTAATTCTCCTAAAATAAATCTTGATAAATCACAACCGAACCAAGGCCGAACCGTTCATTCAGACAGTTCTCAATTTCAAAAGCTATCAAATTGTTTGACACAAAAAACAAAATCAATCATTTTGAAAGTTTTCGAAAACAAAAACTAACTGACAGTTGTGGTTCGATTGCGTTTGGCAACAATTTATTTTAGGAGAATTGGGCCCCAGGTTCGTTTCTGTACAAATTTTGTGCGAAAGTATAAATAAATAAATAAGTAGGTAACAGGCTTTGTCACGTGTAGTGCCGGACTTAAAGAATAGCACTACCCCATCTCTTCTCATGGGTGTTGTAAAAGGCGACTAAGGGATTCTCTAGAGGATGGGCAGCAGCGTTCTCTGAGTACTTTAACAACCATACTGCGATCGCCAACCTGCCTGCCAAGTGTGGCGATTACGGCTAACTCCCCCTTTTGGGGGAGGCCTATGTCCAGCAATGGACGTCTTTCGGCTGAATGATGATAATGAGGCTTTGTCACCTAATTTTCTGGATTTATATTACCCAAGTACTAAGGTCGATGTTAAAGGAACATCGTCCAAAAACCTATATTTTTTCATTACTTTCTGGAACATTTCAGTTCGATTGACCGAACTTTATGACTTGGAGAACATATTCTAGGTTTTCTTTTAATGTAACATCAGCGCAAAGATAGTAAAATAGTAATAAAACGCAAATTATATATTTTCGAATCACTCAAAATGAAAAATCAAACAGTTTACGACTTATTTGATGAGTTACGATCAGTAGAAGGTCGAATTCTTACTTTTCACGGAGTTGCTAGGCAATTTTTATTGCACGCGCCTTTAAATTGATTTTGGCGTAAATCCTGAAACTCATTTATCGTTTATTACGCCTAACAGCCTTTATCATCACCAACACGAGCCTCGCAGTAGGCCGGAAAGTATTATCATCCATGGGAACACACTGTGCTAACTGTCCTTGACAAAATTTATATGTAATGGACGAAAGTGAGATCCGGCAATCCAGTCACTCATAGTATTGATGAAGAAACTTGTGCCCTTAGTAATTTTACTGTACCTGGAATGATTAGATGCAACACTTTAGTATTAAAATAATTGAGTAACCAGAATCGGTTTATTATCTTAAACTCCATCCTACACTCTATCTACTCCCTTATTACGAGAGATAGTTTAAACTAAGACTAAGGTAAACGTAGATTTAAAATAGCTATCACTTTATAAAGTCCTCCTCAAGTATGGGGGGAGGATACTTGAGTAAGGCCTTAGCCTGCTGAAGCAGTGAACTTGCATGGGCTGTGAGAACATGTAGCACAGCATAGCATAATCAGTCCATTGCCGTCCCACTGCTGGGCACGATCCTCTTCTCACAGCGAGCAGGGTTTGGCCCTGACACGGTGTCTTACGTAGGCGGTTCAAAGCGACGCGAATTGCGAAGCGATCCGATGCGGCGACACGCGAATTCAATGCGATGCGGTGCGAAGCGGCGGCTTTGTCCTACGAGCTCGCGAACCGCCCGCCGCCGCCTTCATTCAGTAGCACTGTACTGCACAGCATCCAGTTCGCGCGAAAATATCAAGCCAACTGATCGCGTTCGCGCCGCGCCGCACTCCACGTGCATTTGATCACGTAGGCCACTTCAATAGGTATCGACTGTTTATTGTTTTTGCGTCGCTTCTAGATCGCTCACGTAGGATGCCGCGTTAGTCCACCTCGCTGGCCTGGACTGCTTGGCGGACCACACACGCCATCAATAACTTGTTTTTTTCGGAACCAGGACTCCTCATGACGTTTTAAGAACGTGTGCAAATCATAAAACATCCATCGCTATGGAGATATCTTCTACCAAAACATGCTCTAACTCTACTTCATCTCATCACAAGCTACCTACTTTATAAATTACGTTTGCATTACACTAAATAATGCACGAGACAAGCGTGTGGCTGATAAATGTTTCAGAGTACCGGATTGCGAGTGTAGGGAGCGGGCTAATCAAATATTTTTATGATCGACGCCATTTTACGGCCGTAGAGGTAGCTTTGTGGTGTAAGGTACAAGAAAATAGCGGATAGACATGATTTATTGATATTTTATTTAAAACTTAATCCAATATAAATTACATCACGCCTGTAGTCTTCGAAGTGTTGAACAGAGGTATATAACCCTCATTTCGCCGTTATGTTTAAGTCCCATGAAATAGGGGGCAAGCGTGTTGCCTTCAACCAGGCACAAATCCAGAGACTCCGGGCTGCTACTGGAAAATTTCACACGGAAAACTCAACAATAATTTGCTCGATCTGGGGATCAAAGCCCTTCCTTACGCTCAGCAGTCACGCTTGCGACGACTAGACAAACGCTGCAGTCTTCGTCAAGGAGGTAATCCGACATGTGGCTGTAAAAGATATATAGTGTAAGTAGATAAAAGTATGCAGAGCAGTTTTTACCACTTTATATGGTTAGTCGTAATGGAGGTACTATCTGTGAGTTACTTAAAGTGTCACTGACGACTGTTCAAAGCAAGTGTTAAAAATTCGTTGGATTTTAAGTCCTTTTTTTAAATCGACATCCTTGATTTAACTTAGTTTCAGAAAATGGAGCTAAATGACCCCAAATATGATTTACAATGTAAACAAAGCTGATGATAGTTGTTGATAGATACATTGTAGCGTATTTTCTATGAAATCATAATATTTTGATGTTTCTCTAAAATTATTGACTTTTGGGGAAAGTTGTAGGACAAAAGTTATTCATTGATATGGGTAGTTTAATCATTATTATCAGATTAATTCTCCCTTTCCAACTAACAACACCTATAATTGGATTAAAAGCCAGTAAAGATAGTAGCGTAAGTACTATTTTCTATATCATCAAAACGTTAGGTTTTCCACTATTCGAAATAAGCTTTTAATCTTTCTTATACAAATAGTGTTTCTGCTAATTTTACTTACAGAAACGTTGATCAGTCGCTACCGAACCGAACATTTAGACAGTTTTTGTTTACAAAAACTGTCTAAATGTTTGACAATAAGAACACAACAAACATTTTGACAGTTTCCCTTAACGAAAACTGATTGTTTGTAGTTTTTTTGCAATTTGGCAACAGTTTTGTTAGTAGAATTGCCCCCCTGGAGACCTTATAATATGGTCACTATTGAAACTCTAACAGAAATTAAATAGTTCCCTCCTACAAAAAAAAACCTAATTTTATTGGATTATCCGTTGCAGTTATGAACTTCTCCGTGAGATAGGATGTTTAGTCATCCATCAATTCAATGAATCGCGTTTCACTTGTACCATACTTATGTATACAAGCGTTCTTCACAGCGATTGCTCATTTGTGTACATAATTTGTAAAAGGAAATAAATGTAAATAATTCAAGGAACGCTAGAGGACGGGTTTTGTTGAGATTTTAATTTTGACAAGTACCCTTTGATCACACTTGTTGTACTTATTTTTTATCGTCTTAAATGTAGGTGTAGCGAAAATATTCTTTGCTAAAACAAAATTAATATGATGGGAATTTATCTACTTTTTGTTAATGAGCATAAATCATAATAGGCCCAGATATAATTTTGCTTAAAAAAACCCTTTCCCCCAAACAAGGATTTCTCCTGTACCATGGGTGACACTAAAGAATAATACTGCGGCCACACATGGACTCAACTATAAGTCCAAGCTTGGCTGGAAGATTAAAAGGGAAATTTTGAATCCAACTACTGTTCACATCATCATCATGTCCAAGGGTCGTTGGAGACCAATCGACACATTGGTGTATTGTTTCCAACACATTATGGCTGTCCCATTTCAAAACCTAGTAAGGGACACTATTTACAAAAATTGTTTTATTGCTTAATCTTGCTAACTTAGAAAGTCTTGGTAGATACAAAAACACAAGCGTTGAAAACTCACATAAAAAGCAGATATATTTAAGCATCGATATCTAGTAAGTACAATTCACTACCTCTGATCATTTTAAAACCCAGTAAGTCACTTTATCCACATGGTTTTACCTAACATAAATACTTTTCAAGGACTGACCAATTTAACGTTTATGCGCTCGCCTGTAAAATTTTGTTTTAAGCCCTTACTAGGTTTTGAAATGGGACAGCCGATTACATTGGTGCAAATACGGTCAATGTGACGCCGCGGTATAAGATAATACTTATTTAAATGCATACGCACCACGCGGCTACCTTGCACAAAACTGCAAAAGGTACTCCCTTTGCGCGTCTTCGTGGATTGAACTATCTGTATCAGAATTTATTTCAATCAATACCACTATTTATTTTCAAGGACTACTATTTTATTTTAGACTTAACTCAAATTTCTTTTTATAATTACTGACAACTATTGCACATACAAATCAACTGTAAACGTTCGGAATCACTTTTTGTTCGGATACGAAAATCGAACCGCGACCCTGATCGGTAAAGCTGCGGCCATTCACGTGTTCCTTTGTCAATGATGACGTAACAAGAGCACTGACCCACTAAGTTGCACATAAAATGTTTTATTGCGAATTCTGTTAGACTGTGAACATTTTCAAGAGCATATAGTTTCGTTTGTGATAGAGAAATATGTAATGACGTATAAAATCATGATCTGGTTTACCTACTTTATTCATAACATAACATTAGGCCGGCCTCATACAGTCTGAATATCTCTCTGAATTCATAATCTTAGTTGGAGTTCATTTCTTGCTTAGTTCACTTTCAACCTGTGGGCACAGCCGCAGCTAGTCGACTTCAATAAATTTTACGAACTAAGCAAGCATTGGACTGCTATTAAGAATCTGACATGTTCAGAATGTGTGAGTCCAGCCTTAGTTGTACTTAAAGCAACAGTCCATTTATTTATTTATTCTACTATGGTGGTACATAAGGTGGACTTAATTCCGAAGCATTCTCTACCAATCAATCTTTGGGTTAAAAAGGAAAGCATCGAAATAGGTACAGAAAAAATTATGAGTTGGCAATTTTGATTTATTTACATAAAGACCCGTAAAGAAGGGCTCGTGGCTAATTAATAAATGCGCAGATCATGGTTTGCAAGGTTAAGCTACGCTTGCCACGGTGTGTCCATGGATGGGTGGCCATTCGTTACACATCGAGAGCCCTCCGTGCCTTGGAAGTACGTTAAACCGTCGGTCCCAGGTGTCATACGAATACCTATGATAGTCATTACGGGTAGTCAGAAACCCAAAAGTCTGACAACCGATCTAACCTAGGATATTGGCATTGCCTAGTTACTGGGTTGCGGAGGTCTGAATAACATATACCGGTTGTCACAAAAAGTTACAAAGGTCGAAAGAAAGTACTATAAATGTCTATTAGTTGGCACCACACCAACTACACACATCAAAAGTGTCTAGGGATCAAGCATTTTTATGCGGATTTCTTGAGATTGAGATGTGGCTTTGTAATAAATTTATGATTTTATAAATTTATATGGATCCTTTTTGGTGCATTTCATAATTTGAATCAGGAACTGTGAATCAAATTCGAGTAAAAGATGAAAATCAGCTGTCAATATTTTCCCTATAAAAACATACAACGCATTGAAGACATTATTAGTGCTACTGTTTCCCTACTACTGATTAAAACCAACGTTATTATGGAGCGGCGACGTCATTTAAGCAGGAAAGAAATGCTCAGAGCCGTGGGAATGATAGAAGCTGGTTCCCGGCAACGTACTGTGGCTTTAGCTCTGAATACAAGTCAGAGTGTTATCAGTCGACTTTGGACACGTTACCGAAGCACTGGTACCGTGGCTGAGCGCCATGGAGGACGGTATCGCTGCACCACACGGAGACAAGACCGATACATTCAAATCTTAACTCGAAGAGCTCCAACAATAACCGCCATGATGTTAGCCGTGAGGCTTCATCACTCTTCAGGGAACTTAATTAGCGACCAAACAGTCAGAAACCGCTTGCATGAAGTGAACCTTCATTCCCGAAGACCGCTACGGGTACCACCTATAGCAATGCACAATCGTAGGATTCGATATCAATGGGCTCTTGGACACAGAAATTGGGCAGAAGAACAATGGCGTTTCGTGTGCTTTTCTGATGAGTCTCGTTTTGGTATGAGACCGGATACAAGACGTATACGACACTGGAGAACCCCTGGACGCCAACAGCGATTAAAATCCTGCCAGGAAGTCCATCCTTATAGTGGTGGAACCATCATGGTATGGGCGGGTATTTGGATCGGCGGAAGAACTGAGTTGATTTGGATCAGAGGCAACCTCAACGCTCAAATTTATGCTGAGACGATTGTATCAGACGTCATCGTTCCTCTACAAGCGCAAATCGGTCCCTTATTTCAGTTAATGCATGATAATGCACGACCGCACACCGCAAGAGTTGTAAGACAGACTCTCGCCGCAGCTAACATCAATGTCCTGCCCTGGCCTGCTCAGTCGCCAGACTTGAACCCGATTGAGCATGCATGGGATATGCTACAGAGAAGAGCTCTGCCGAATATGGAGGGTATCCAGTCGCAAGAAGACCTTTTTTTGTTGTTGCAACGAACATGGGCGGCCATTCCACAGCGTGATTTGGATGAACTCATTTTGAGTATGCCAAACCGATGTTCTTGTGTTGTTAGTGTTCGCGGTAGAAACACGGATTATTAATTGTTTAAGTTACCCAATAAAATTTTAAAGAAAACTGTTATTTCAGTCTTTTTTTCGAACTTTTGTGTTAGTGGTTCAAATGTCAAAAATCCCTTTATTAGGAAAATGGCAAATTTCTTTATTAATGCAAAGGTGACTTGGTTTATCGTTACTGTGACAAACGAAAACACTTTATTTGATGAATCCTTAAAGAAAATTTTAATTAATATCAATCAGGAGAAAAGTTATTGCATAAATATATGTTGATCCCTAGACACTTTTGATGTGTGTATTTCATAGATTTGTCAGTTCGATTCCCGGCTCAGGCAAAAATATTTGAATGCAGTATTTGAAAAAAGAAAGAAATAAAAATTATTAACACGTAGAAAGACGACGCACATACAAAAAATGAAATCAAAACAAAAAGAGAGCCGGACATTCAAAATAAAATTAATTTTGTTATCAGCAATAAGTGGTCAGCCAACCATAAAAGGCAGCAGTCAGTATTTCTTATTTCGAAAAATAAAATGATGTCACCTTTAAGTTCTTCTTCTTCTATCGTGTCGGCACGAGGTATACGAGAATAACTCATGCCGTGCTGAAAAGATTAGCCAGTCAGCAAGGTTGGTAGCGAGGCTGACTGCCCAGGGTGCACCGGACGTACTGAAGTAACGTCACTCGTGGAGGCTCTTTTCATGCACCCCACCTTTAAGTAAAAGCTACATTATCAATACTTAAAGTACAGACGCCAGCACATCAAGCTACCCGAAACTGTCAAATTTTCCTAATCAACCTTGAACCTAATGCTTTTGCGATAAAGATGAAAATTTACTAAAGAAATTTGACAGATTGTAGTAGCTTCATGTGCTGGCGTCTGTACTTTCCCTCAATGACCACGCGTTTTGGGACACCAGGTATAATCACCCAATTATGTACGATTTCCACCAACCGGGCCATGCAGGACCGCAACGCAGCGCGTCGCAGCGGATGCTCGAGCACGCGCCCGTAGCCGACCGCGTCCACCCGACGGCTACAATCTGCTGGAACCTGGGCGCATGCGCGCGCGTGCTCGTGTATCCGCTATCGCAGTCAGTTTCTACAAGCAGTGTGGCCGAGCGCCGCCGTCCACTTACACGAGCAGCCGACCGGCTGCCGCGGCGTCCGAGCGCAACCGACCAGCTGCCGCGGCATACGCGCGGAACTAACCAAGTTCCAAGCAGTGTAATTTCCATGCAAACATGAAACTTAACTATTGTATAGAAGCCTGAATTTCCTTTAGCACAGTGTGAAATGCGATCCGGCGCGCTCCGGCGCGGCCCGTTTGGTGGAAATCGTACATAATCAGCCCATTACAGTCCCACTGCTGGGGGTGCATGAAAAGAGCCTCCACGAGTGACGATCCTTAAGTACGTCCGGCGCACTCTGGGCAGTCAGCCCCGCTACCAACCTTGCTGACTGGCTAATCTTTACACCACAGCATGAGCTATTTTCCTATACCTTCATGCTGACACGAGAGAAGAAGAAGAAGTCCCACTGCTGGGCACGGGCCTCTGCTCAGAATGAGAAGGGTTTAGGTCTGTGCAGTGTTCCTCGCGATGTTTTTCTTCACCTTTAACGCAAGTGATAATCAAGTCAAACCGAAAATCAATTGGACAAGTCAAAGGTCCAGGCTGGGTTCGAACTTGAATCCTACAGTATTTCCATGCTGTAATGTAACATGCGTGCAAGCGTTCAACCGCTAGTTTTACCACTGCTTATTAATAAGTACGAGTATACAGGGTTATTGGCAAAACACTAACAACCTCTTTAGGGGTCATCGTACTCATCATTATGAACAACTTTTACTATGGAACCAAAACTGAAAACGCGAAAAAAATCAGCTGTACCCTACATTTTGATGAGTTATGCGAATATAAATGTAGGGAACAGCTGCTTTTTGAACATGACCAAATTACCTCCTTCCTCATCATCCAGTACTTCTACGGTATACCTACTTAAAACAATAGTCCTATTTACTTAAGGACACGTAAGGAAATCTAGTCAAGCGTCAAGTTCCTTTACATACTCACATAATAAAAGCTCATATTTGGGAGAAGGATCCCTAAAAAAAACGGTCATTCAGTTGAGAATACCATCACTCATTGATCCACAACATTATGTAGGAAGTGGGACATTCACCATGGAGCTAGCTATAAATCAGGACATGTTTGCGTGCGTTACCCATAAAATATGAGATTACCGTGGATAATCCCGGCTGCAGATTTTTATGGGATATTTAGAGCCCGTTTTCTAATTTGTATTTATGATTATGTTTCCTGAAGTTTATAATCCCTGGGGGGAAGATAAGCATGTACTTTTGTGGAGGCAGCTCTTGCCAATATTAGTATTAGCCCTCGGAAAAGCACTCTTTCAGCTTTATGATTATAGAGTATTTGACTTTTATTAAAAATGTACAATAATTTAGTATTATTTTAATGAATGAAATTAAAATTATTGTACATTTTATTAAGAACACGGTATGTGAAAATATAAATATTTTTTTTTAAAAAAACGTTGCCCCACACTAAGATTGCTCTTGTATCGTGGGTGCGTTTACAGACACAAATCTCACAAACAAACGCCCAGACCCGGAACAACCATCTGTAGGCCATACAAATATTTGTTCCGTGTGGGAATCGAACCCACGACCCGCAGCACAGAAGCCAATCGCTTAGCCAATGCACCAAACGTGTCGTCAAAGGTTTCGGAATTAGTTACGAGCGTTTCCTACTCCCTATCACCTACGGACATGCGATTATTTTGGGGCTCGAACTAAGAATGAATGACAACACGATTGACAATTTTTCCTACTACCGATGTGTTTTTACCTGTCCGAAAATGTTCACTCCTACGTTTCGGGCTACTTTCGGATGTGCGACTACTGTCGTACTGTACTGTGTACTGTCGTTGACGGACTTAGGAAGTAGGCCCCCTGTCTCGTGAACAATTTTAAATCGTTAATAACTTTGGCATTTTATTAATTAATTAATTGGCTCTGAACGTTTCTGTATGTGAGATTTGTGTCTGTAAACGCACCCACCACGGTACAAGAAAAATCTTAGATTTTTTAAAAAAGAAAAAAAATTGTGTTTTCACTGTTGCTCTTATTACTTTTGTAATATTTTAGAGATACCTAAAAAAGAAACAAATGACCTTTTTTAATAATAATAGAGGATGCTCGCGGCTTTGCCCACTGTCGGATTGGTTGTCGGTTGGATGTCGTTTATAGCGTATTCCGTACTTTTCGGGATAAAAGTAGCCTATGTCCTTTTCCAGGTTCCAGACTATCTCTGTACCAAGTTTCATCAAAATCGGTTCAGCGGTTTAGGCGTGACAGCGTAACATACAGACGGAGTTACTTTCGCATTTATAATATTAAGTAGGGTTTTTTCCGTACTAAAAACTAAAACGAAAACAGTTTCGGTTCCTAATATTTTAGTACCAAGTTTAAGTTGGACTGTCCCTTCACACATTAACCTTGACAAGAAAGTCTAATTACAAAATGGTCGTTAATTAAAAAATCTTGACTGTAGTATATAAACGAAACACATTAACAGCTTATCTCGCACTTGACCGCTTTTTTTTCTAAACAACATTTGAATCGACGCTAACGAGTCCCAATAATCTGACCAACTTTTTTCTGACCCCCTTATAAGTGAAAGTGACTGGTCCACACAGCAATCCATTCATCTGACTAATGTTAAGAACGACAGACAATACAAACCTCTCTCTATTAGCGACTGAGTATAATTTCTTACATTTACCCGAAGTCAGTTAAAAGTGTGAAAATGACAGTTAGATACTTTAGCCATTAAACAGTTCCAGGTAACGGGATCTATGCATGGTGTTTGAACACAAGTGTTGGCTCAAATTTTAAACGTAGATCCACTTTAAATTTTTCTTCAGATTTAAAATGATATAATAATTAATCTGATAAAAGTAAAACACAAAACATTTTTGTACTAATTTTTCTATCAAATTTCAAGTTACAGCAGTGAAATCCCTACTTCCCTACTAATATTATACATGCGAACGCTACTCTGTCTGTCTGTCTGTTACGCTTTCACGACTAAACCGCTGAACCGATTTTGATGAAACTTGGTGCAGAGGTAGTCTGTAACCTGGAGAAGGACATAGGCTACTTTTACCCCGAAAAATACGGAATACACGATAAACGACATGCACGCCGTCGAATCCGCGAGCGACTTGTAGTTTCTTACGCGAACTTTCTGCGACGCGAATTGCGAAGCGATGCGATGCGGTGACACGCGATGCGGTGCGAAGCAGCGGCTTTGTCTTACGAGGTCGCGGACCGCTCGCCGCGCGCCGCCGTCATTCAGTAGCACTGTACGGCACCGCATCCAGTTCGCGTGAAAATATCAAGCCATCTGACAGCGTTCGATTCGCGCTGCGCCGCGCCGCACCGCACTCCATGTGCGTTTGGTCACGTAGGCCACTTCGATAGGTATCGACTGTTTGTAGTTTTCGCGTCGCGCCGCGCCGCTTCGCGTTGCTTGTAGATCGCTCGCGTAGGGTGACGCGTAACTACTGTAGTTGCGTCACGCCAAAAATGTATGAAAATTTAGGCTGCGGGTCTAGGCGCCCCGTTCAATAGGTACTACTATTCGCGCGCAAATTGAACGGGGCGCCTAGAGCCGCTGCCTAAATTTTCATACATTTTTGGCATGACGCAACTACGGTAGTCAACGAAAAAAACTCACACTTGGGGTACTGATCCCAAATTGGCTGGGAAAAGGCTAGGCAGCACATTGTCCATCTATACAGGATGACTAAGGACATCGACAAAATCACTATAAACTATATCCACAATAATCCGATATTCATAGTCACAACACAGCTCGCTATGACAGGCTCCATTATCAGGCAGAGCCGGTGGGCTACGGGAAATATTTCCCTTTCACAACCCCTTTGGGCCCCGTCCATTTTTAGAGGCCCCTTTGTCATTGTCAATCGTATTGATTTTCAGGAGCCGCTCTTGAGCGATTAAAAAAAAGTTTGAAAATTGAATCCTGTTGTGTATGGAACGGTTGAAGGTGGAAGTATGAAAATAATGTGTGTGTTTTCAGTTGATATTTTGTGAAGCTGTGTTTGTATGGGACATTTTTTTAGACTGTAAGTTGATCAGGGAGTCTAGTGACGCCGCGTTTGGTGAAACATATTTCGTATTCATTTTCGGTAGTTGTCACACAGTTGCACTGACTACATCCTAGGGCTCAATTTACACTACCACGGAATGGAATGGAAGCGACAAAATTGTACATAGCATAATGAACTTTATGTCAATTGTATAAAGTACAAACTAAATAGCAGCCAAAAACCGTCGCGAGGATTCCCCGGAAGACGCTCAGTCAGTTGTATAGTTTACAGTTGCGATTGGATGTGCAGTCTATTTGCAGTTATGATTACGTATATGAAACGAAATACGTTTCACCAAACGCGGTGTTATTCCCCACCTGGCTAAATTAGTTTAGGAGAGTAGGTATACAAGAATAATGATAAATTGACTATGTTGAAGTGTTTCTAAAACCTTATCATCACATATTTCGGCTAGAGCGATAATGATGATGATGAGTATCCAGTGATGAAGTATGAAGTACAAGAAGAAGAGTTGAGAAAAAATATTAAGCATTGTTATCATTCTTGACTAAGACTTTTTTCAACTTCGGTGTAATACGCTTTCATGTCGAGTGGCCCAGGGGGTGATACATATTTCTGATGACTGCACATCGAGTCGGCAGTTGTCATATAGTTGCACTGACTAGATATATCCTAATTTTCTCAAACTGCATTTGTCAGTTGTATAGTTTACAATTGCGACTGGATATGCAGTCTACTTGTAGTTATGATTACGAATAAGAAACGAAATATGTTTCACCAAACGCGGCGTTATTACCCCCCCTGGCTAAATTAGTTTGGGGGAGAGGTACCAATACAAGAATAACGATAAATTGACTATGTCAATGTCTTTTTAAAGCCTATATTGTCATCACATTCGGGCTAGAGTGATGATGATGATGATGAATATCCAGTGATGAAGTATGAAGTACAAGAAGAAGACTTGAGAAAAAATATTAAGCGTTATTATCATTCTCGACTTTTTTCAACTTGTCGAGTGGATCAGGATTTGAAACATATTTGGTTTCATAATCAAAATCAGAACTGCAAGTAGACTGCACACCCTGTCGGTAGTTGTCACATAGTTGCACTGACTACATCCTAATTGCCTTCAAGCTGCATTTCGTCACCCGGGAGTGAAAACCTCGGGAATGCAATTTGGTAACTTTTATTTTATCACGACGTATTTAATAAGTACTATAATATATATACAGGGCTACTGGTAATTCGACGTATTCCTTGCACCACGTTATAGGGGGGCTAATATGCAACAAATTAAACCCCACATATGTTCTACGAAATTCAATGGATTTCGAGATATTGCAATTTTTATATTATTTTTAATAATATCCAGAATTCCTTCTTAAACATTATTTATTTATAAAATATCAAATTGATCGGCTTTGATTATGATATTAGCTTGTAGCTGATACTTTTACAAAGCTTTCTGCGTATTTAACTGTTCTTAATGACCATCCAATTGAAAGTAATCATTAAAAGTTAAATAAGTGTATTAGAAAATCATCGAGGTACACGATAAAGAATGATGTTTATCTCAAAAATTTACTATGACACTAAGTGTACAAAATGCAAGACAAACATCCTTATTTAATCAGCTATCCAACGAAGTATAGACGTTCAAAAAATATTTAGAAACTAATGTAAAACTGTCTTATAATACTGACAAAGGCGATTTCTGACAAATCTCTACAAGCACGCAGGTGGCCCGTTAAGTGCAATTCATTGCATAATCCTTGCGTAGAGATTAAACAGCAGTCTGTCGGGCACCAACTGTCCTCTAAATGTCAGGATTAGATTAGGTCAGGTCGTTAGGTTATGTTTGGTCAGGGTTAGGTAGGTTAGGTTAGGACCTAAGTGTGCGAGGGAACATCGGGGTGGTTTTAGTCAGTAAGAGTCTGACAGACCCCTCTGTCCACCCCCAGGACGGAGGACATCCATGAGGATATCCAGTAGGCAAAAAAATATGGTCAGGTTAGGTCGTTAGGTTAGGTCACGGTTAGGCTTAGGTTAGGTCACAACTTCGATGCCCTGGGATCTAGAGGCAAGGGCCCCCGCGCTGAGATATCTGCACCTGCGTCATCTGGAAGCTGAGGTTGCCATGCTGCCTCTCCAGCCACTCCTCCATTATGGGTTTTACCGCCACTAATGCGGCGTGCCCTGCGTTGGGTTGCGCAAGTCGTTCCCTCCACAGCCACTAGGATCTGGCGGAGACCACTCCGCTCAAGCGCCTCCTCGCTTTGGCGATATCTCAGCGCGAGGGCCCTCGCCTCCAGATCCCAGGGCATCGAAGTTGTGACCAAACCTAAACCTAACCGTGACCTAACCTGACCATTTTTTTTTTGCCTTCTTGATATCCTCATGGATTTCCTCCGTCCTGGGGGTGGGCAGAGGGGTCTGTGAGACTCTTACTGACTAAAACCACCCCGGTGTTCCCTCGCGCACTTAGGCCGGGGGCCGCGGGAGCAGTACATTCGTCCGCATCCCCCAACTAGTGCCGGCCCGCATTTGCAGACCTCAATCGCGGGGGGGAGTGAGACTTCCCCTGTGTCATCTAGGAGGCGCGCGTGGAACACTACGCGCCACCGCCTCTGGTCCATTTGGATGGGGGAGGCGGACGTCCCCAAGTCCGCCGCCCCTGGACCCGTTTACGGGGGTTGGAAGAGGGCGTTATCCGCCCTCCGCCGACGCCCGGTGCGCCTTCTGCGGGCTGGAAGAGTGCTTGCACTCTCCCTCTCCCTTTCCGCAGTGATGACACCGGGCGTCCGGCTCCCTGCCAATGCGACACAGGTACTTCCCGAAGCAACCGTGCCCCGAGAGCACCTGCGTCGCCCGAAACCTCAGGGAGCCGTGCCTCCTCCCGAGCCAGAGATCGAGCACCGGCCGGATCGCCTCAATGGTGACGAGGCCGGCGGTAGGGCGTGAAAGCCTGTCCCGCCATTCCGCCACTAAGACCTGACGGAGCTCTGACCGACGCAGCGTATTCTGTCGCTGCACCAGTCTTTCGCCCCGCGTCCGCGCCTCCTCGCGCCACCTGTGAAGTGACGCAAGGGTTTTCGCCTCCAGGCACACTTAGGTCCTAACCTAACCTACCTAACCCTGACCAAACATAACCTAACGACCTGACCTAATCTAATCCTGACATTTAGAGGACAGTTGGTGCCCGACAGACTGCTGTTTAATCTCTACGCAAGGATTATGCAATGAATTGCACTTAACGGGCCACCTGCGTGCTTGTAGAGATTTTTCAGAAATCGCCTTTGTCAGTATTATAAGACATTTTTACATTAGTTTCTAAATATTTTTTGAACGTCTATACCTCGTTGGATAGCTGATTAAATAAGGATGTTTGTCTTGCATTTTGTACACTTAGTGTCATAGTAAATTTTTGAGATAAACATCATTCTTTATCGTGTACCTCGATGATTTTCTAATACACTTATTTAACTTTTAATGATTACTTTCAATTGGATGGTCATTAAGAACAGTTAAATACGCAGAAAGCTTCGTAAAAGTATCAGCTACAAGCTAATATCATAATCAATGCCGATCAATTTGATATTTTATAAATAAATAATGTTTAAGAAGGAATCCTGGGTATTATTAAAAATAATATAAAAATTGCAATATCTCGAAATCCATTGAATTTCGTAGAACATATGTGGGGTTTAATTTGTTGCATATTAGCCCCCCTATAACGTGGTGCAAGGAATACGTCGAATTACCAGTAGCCCTGTATATCTTATAAGAGAGAGCCGCTCTATGTGAAATTAGTTTGTAGGCACTGTAGCCTTATTGGGTATAGAACATTCGTAATAAATATAATTGACTAGCTTTTGCCCGCGACTTCGTTCACGTGAAAGCCAATAGGAAACCTGTAACGACCATGCATGCGTGCCCGAGGTTTTCACTCCCGGACGACGATTTGTCAGTTGTATAGTTAAAACTACTGGATGTGCAGTCTATTTGCAGTTATGACTTCGTAATCATATTCGTAAGTATATGAAACGAAATATGTTTCATCAAACGCGGCGTTAATTATCCTCCAAGATGTTTTTGTTTTTTTTTATCACAGGCTAAGGATTTATGAGTCACCTCTATTTCCACCAAGATAGAGGCTAAGGCACAAAGCAAGTTGAGGGTTCTTGCAAAATGGATAAGAAACGTCACTCCTAGACTGCACATCTTCAACCACAGTAGAAATACAAGCTTAGTTTTAGTATATACTAAACCTGAAACTAGTTTGTTCAGAATCACTAGAAGAATCGATTGACATATATTTTACACCACATTTTTTTATTTTTTCATAAATTTCAATTTTGTTTCGGTACCTAGGTTTCTACCCATAACAGTTGACCGGAATAGACCTCTTGAGGCTTGAGATGGTCCGCTCGGTCAGTTTCGTTGTCTTAGACAACCCCTGCATAGCACATCTCAGGCATTTCACACTTTATTATGGAACTTATCGCGACATAAACTACGGTGTAACTTGGAGATTTATAAAAAAAAAAACACGTATTCAGACAGTTCTGATGAAAATCTTGTTGGGGTGTCTCGGTTTTTGTATACTTATACTAAAAATAACGTTGTATAAGCTGAAGCAGTACCTCAACTTACTATAATCGCCAGACACGCACTGTATACTGAGTATAATGCACTTTTTGTAAAAGACTGTATTCCGAACTTACCTTAGAAGTCTTGTTGCAGTGCGTGTCTGTGTGAGTGTGTCAATTCAAACGATTGTAGATAGTTGAAGTACTGCTTTAGCTTATCACTACATAGTATAAAACAAAATCGCTTCCCGCTATCTGTCTGTCCCTATGTATGCTTAGATCTTTAAAACTACGCAACGGATTTTGATGCGGTTTTAATAATTAGATTTAATAGATAGAGTGATTCAAGAGGAAGGTTTTAAGCTATAAAACGTACACGTGTGAAGCCGAGGCGGGTCGCTAGTATAATTATATACTGTGCGTCAACTGCGATAACTATAGACATACAAAGTAAATAAAACCCAAGACTTATTTCATTTTGTATTTTATTATTATGCAAATTACCATTTTTTTAATATTACGACCTATTCTTAAAACAAGAAATAATAGTAATTGAGCTAATAGGTCCTATTTATATATTCATATAAATAAATCTTAAAACTAAGCGGATTTACCCTGGATTTAAATAAAGATAAATTAATACAAAATAAAAGTACCTACCATCTAAACAAACCCTGAGATAAAATACATTAACTTAATAAGTAGTTGGACATCAATTGTCCAATGCTGGGCTCGTATATTAATTGTATACATTTGTAGTAGAGATATTACATTAGGGAAGTTTGTCTTACGCATTGGTGCTCTTCAAATTGATGCGCTAAATGGAATGCCTTTTTTTGGGGTATGAAAAAGCCCTACCTTATAATAATACCCATTGTCATAGGGACACTATTCTATTATACCTACAATATTTTTTGCTAATGAATATGTGATTCGGAACATATTTTGTAAATAAGTGACAATATTAGTTCACGTAAACAACTGTTTGATTTATACCGTGTTCCTTTTCTTTATTTTATTGTAGTTTTTTACATAAAAAGATACTGTAGGAATATTTTCCTGTACTTGTAAATGATAATTGTCTGTTATATCTGTTGCTATTAAAACAATCATGCTGCTTGAGTGCGCTTGATACACTAAAAATATATGATTTATTAAATGCTATGAAAACTACAATGTTTGTGACCACGAATGTACGGACCACCTGGTCATCAATATTATTAGGTAGTTATTTAATTTAAGTTACACGAGTATAGTTTGCTCTATAAACAAAAATGTATGACTGGCTCGTACAGATACGAATCGCGTAAATTTCAGAAAAATTAAACATAATTAGTAAACTTAACCGGAAGATCTATAAAGCAATGGTGAGACCTGCGGTCTTGTATGGATCAAAATGTTGGGCCACAAAAAGGCTGAATGAAAGAGAATTGCATGCAGCTGAGATGAGAATGCTAAGAGGGATGTGTGATGTTACGCGAATGGATAGAATTAGAAATGAGTATTTATGAGGAAGTCTGAAAGTGGCGCCGGTGACTGAGAAATTGTGTGGAAATCGGTTGTCATGTTATGGGCATGTGATGTGGAGGAATGAGTAACATGATGTGAGGAAAGTTTTGAATATGAATGTGGATGATTATATGACCAAAGAAACGATGAATAGAGAGTGTGAATGATGATGTGGCTAGAAAGGGGGTGACTACTGAGATAACGGCTGATAGAGATGTATGGAAGAAAAAGATATGCTGTGCCGACCCCAAATAAGTTGGGATAAGTGCATGAGGATGATGATTATAATGATGATGATATAATTATGATGATGATAACCCTTTATAGGGCAGATTTTACATTAAGGCACATAATATATGAAACCACAATTACTTGTCGTCACTGGCGATCATGTTGGTCAAATTTATGTTGGTGGTCGCGTTTGTGCGCTGTACCCGTTTAAGGTCGATGAGCTTTTAGCACAAGGGTGATCATTCTTATTATCAGACTAATGGGGTAGCTCTGTACAAATTTCGATAGGGCAGCTATAAAGGGTTAAATATAATTAGTAATTTGTTCTTAGAATCTTTGAGCATGCTATTTGTGTGTACAAACGCATATAATCTTAGTTTATATTTTATAATATTAAATACCATTCCTTCACTCACATCTTTTTAAACTCTTGTCTTAAACCTAAGCCATATATCACGATCTACAACCCTTCCAAAGTTATGGTCAACCATGGTCAATTTTGACGGTGTTTTAGCGCACGGCTCGATTTCGTATTTCTTCAATAGCGCCTTGCTTACGTTTCTTATTATTTTCAACGCCAACTGTTCACCTACAACAAGAAATAAAAGAGAAATTAGTACACAATACTTATTTAAATTAACACGTTCCGGGACATTACGTCGTAGGGCGGATATAGAAATCCAATGCGATGCGGCACAACGCCTGTCGACGATTGTCTTTAAGCCTCAATGAAAACCACTACGTTGACATCCAGGCGCCGGAAATGGAAGTTTCATGAACGTGACGTACATGTGTCATAGTGCGAGATAGCTTAGCGGTGTGTCGTATCACTCAAAATAAAATGTGCGTGATTTTACACAACGTCATTCGACGTTGCGTACAATCTTCCATACATTTTGATGAAACATCAGATCACGCCTCTCGACGGAGTGTCCCAGAACGTGTTAAACTGCCTCGTTGATCTAGTAGTCGTATGCGCAACTGCTCAGCGTGAGGTCCTGGGTTCGATCCCCAGGTCGGGCAGTGTTCTTGGGTTTGCGCTGTGGAATTTCTTAGTAGCAGCCCGAAGTATGGGTTTGTGCCCCCTATTACATAACGGTGAAATAAGGGTGTACTAATACACCTCTGCAGGGTTCGGCAGTCATAAAATATGCCCATTTTCTAAGAGTCAAATGGTATACAAGGTGTAACATAAATAACGCACAACCTCATAAGGGGTCACTGTACTCATCATTATGAACAACTTTTACTACGGGACCAAATCTGAAATCGCGAAAAAGAAAACAGCTGTTCCCTACATTTAGGTTCGCATAACTCGTCAAAATGTATGAGAATTAATAATAATTAAAGATTTGAGGTCAAAAATAACTTTTACTTAATTTCACAATAGATGTTAGTGTTAGCCTTCATGGTTATAAATAGAATATAGAATACCTACAGACATTTCACACGGAAGTTAAATAAAAAAGTTATAGGTACATGTAAAAAAATAGACTAACGAGTTTGATATCCATTTGATTATAATTTCACGGAAATCACAATCATGTGACCAACCTAAATAACTTCTACGAAATCAAAATTAAACTAGTTTTTGACTCATAGTTATGTTTATTCATAAAACTCAATTTCCCGTGCTATGAAATTTTGAGCACATTTTATGAGTTAATTAAGGATCTACTTATATGTTTGTTTGTATACTTTTCTACAGGGTGTTAACGAATTCGTATAATTCCTTCAAACCACATGATCTATTAATGGTATAGATTGGCCCCGCAGCGCACGGGATTTAGCTTGATTCTAAATAAAAATTAAAATCTTTTTTTTTATGCGGTCACGGTAATTGATCATAATTATCTAAACCACATAATCAGGAAACAGTAAAAAAAAAGAAAAAAATATTTGAAAAAAGTATTTTATTATTTGAGTGAACATTTTGATGCCACGCATAAATTAATGAAAGCAAGGCGACACGGCTGGCGGGTACGACTAACGCGATATCGCTCTTTGCAGTCGGATAACTCGAGGCTCTAAAATGACTCAGAATTAGAAAATCAAGTTTTTTTTTAAAAAAAAAAAACAGTTTATTTTCAGAAATACCCATTTAGGGTTAACCTACGTCACCAGTATCACGCGGTTTGAAGGAATTACACGAATTCGTTAACACCACTTATTTATGTACCTATAAATAAATAAATATACCTAGACATGTTTTATTTGTGGTATGTATGAAAGATGACGTAGGTAAGGTTCTGTCGAAAGATGATGAAATAAAAGAGCGATGGAAGGTATATTTCGAAAAAACTAATGATCGAGGAGAATGTCTGGAAAGGTATGCTCAAGGAGGTACAAGTAAATATAGGTTTGGTAAAGGAAATTAGCATGGATCAAGTGAGAAAGTTAAAGAGGGCCCACATGATTACCAGTAGAAATATGGAAGTTGTTAAAAGAAGATGGTTGTTACATGAAAAAATTATCCCACAAGAATGGTGCAATAGTTCGCTAGTGCCCATTTTCAAGAATCAAGGTGATGTACAGGACTGCAACAATAAAGCTCATGTCACCCAGTATAAAAGTATGGGAGATTGTGCTAGAGAAAAGATTGCGAGAGGAGAGTGAGATTACCCCAAACCAGTTTGAGTTTATGCCAGGTAGAGGAACAATAGACGCCATTTTTGCACTCCGCCAGGAAGATGATGATGATGTTTTATTTGTGGTTAAAGCTATCTTCAACTCGCCTTTTATTCATCCAATGTAGAGATTGCATTATAAATACTCACACAAGGTTAGTTGGAAAGGGAGTACTAATCCAAAAGGGTGTTAAAGTACCCGTTATAATGAATAACTATAATACTGAATATATATAATTGGGTATTTATTATATACAAGGTTAGTTGGAAAGGGGTTACTACTCTGCAGACCAGTTAAAGTAAGATGACGGTTTTAAAGCAAGTGTTAAAATTTCAAAATTCGATCATTTTTATTTCCATGTAAAATCATTTTTATTTTAGTTTTTTTCAAAAATTCTTCGTCCCTACTTTAGTTACGAATTTAGAAAATGGAACTTCGAATTCGTGACCCCAAATATGACCTGAAATGTAAACACAGCTGATCAACGCTGAGGACCGGCTTAACTTTGATTTTCGGGATAGCCTGTATACACAAGAAGACACATTTCACATAGTTTCTAAGCGATTGGCTTTCTGCGCTAGGGGTCGCAGTTTCGATTCCCGCTAGAACACGTGCGGTTCCTTACAAAATGGTTGAGCTGAGCGATGCTGATGCATGCGTCATGTTCGTGAACGGACGCCGTCAGTTGGGACTGGTCATCTCTAATCTGCCATGGCAAATGAATTGTAGGTACTCTTATTAGTATAGCATATCTTACATTGTTCTCACATTTATTTTGTTATTCACAATATAACCAAATTTTTGTATAAATATCTGATGAAAAAGAGTAACCATGAAGTTTATTGCCCGTTCTTCTCCATAGGAATATACACTTTGGAACGCGGCAGTAACTTCTTTTTATTTCTTGACAAATCAAAAGTGCATGTAAATGGTCTAATTGAAATAAATGTTTTGACTTTGACTTTGAACAAATACTTGTATGGCCTATAGACAGTTGTTGCGGGTCTAGATGTTTGTGCATGTGAAGATTTGTGTCTCTAAACGTACCCACGATATACCATTATGAAATACAAGTACGTAGAAACATAAAAAAATATTACTCTTTAAAATATAATCGACTCTATAATTTATGAAGCAAAATCAATACATAATTCGCAAGTTTTCATTTTTTTTATTGCTCTTCTATAGATGGTCCTTGGGAATCCCTTTTACGTAACCGTTCAGTCATTGGCGAGACCTGAAGGGTCTCCAGCCAAATTCATAAAAATAAATACTTTTAAAATTTTAGACACTTTTTTTTTTTTTTTATAAAAACGTTGCCCCACACTAAGATTTCTCTTGTATCGTGGGTGCGTTTACAGACACAAATTTCACAAACAAACGCCCAGACCCGAAACAACCATCTGTAGGCCATACAAATCACTTACCTTTGTTGTTGGCTGTACCTACTTCAAATCCGAACACTCGACTTGAAGCTACATAAACAAACTTTCTAACCCATTGACAACTTCGAGTATAGTATATAAGTAAACTTGCAATATCATTGTCCTATTTATCATAATAAGTTCTGTGGCCTCGATAGAAATATAAGTGGAGAAAGCCTACTATGGTGCGAATGTTTATGATAGTGTAATACTTTGTAGATGTTTGTAGCACAATGACTTATTCTACTCAGTTTAAAAGTATGGTAACATAACATCATAACAACATTACGCAAATATTCCTCGAAGGGTTGAGCAGATAGATGTGTGTAGTACACCCCCATTTTGCCGTTATGTTTATCTGATTGGGGCCTGCCAGGTAGACATACACATAATTATACAAGGTGTAACATAAATAAGGGCACAGCCTCTTAAGGGGTCACTGTACTCAAAAAAAGAAAGACAGATGATTTATTTTGCAAATATGGGTACAAAGTTCAGCCATGTTTTACCAATCGGCATGCAAAAAATATTAATGAGACAGCATCACATCAAACACATTAAATTAATATACAGAGAGGAAGATAATTTAAACTCACATGATTAACCTACTTATTATTCCTCTATATTAGCAGTCAGAAGAGAAAAATCCTTTTCATTAAAAAAATCTAAAATACCTATTATAATATAGGGTCAAGTGTTGTACCTATGGACGGCTTTACCTATGGACACTACCAATATTTCAAAAACCAAACGGCGTAAATTCGTAGTTAGAACGCATTCGTAAACTTTTTTTGTCGAATGACAACACTGACTAACTGTCACTAAGCTGTCAGTGATAAATCTGTTGTTATGTGCTGTTAAACATTTTTATTTGAAAAAGTAAATTTTTTTGTACATTTTCAAGGTGTTTTTCTGTGAGATAACTTAAACTAGAAGTATAATTGTAGATGATTTACAGAACTTCGTTGTTTTTCTTTGAAATAAGGACCATTCTGGGATTCTGATGCTCTGTAGAAAGATTTAACCCTTTCTAGGCTCTGTCTTAATATTTGTACCTGTGGACGGGGGAATGAATGTACCTGTGGACTGTCCATAGGTACATAATATCGGTTGCACCTGTGGACAGTAATTTACACAGACAAATTACTACATTTATTTTTGTTTTTTTTTCAGTGCCTCGTAGTAAAACCGGAGTGAAACGGGATAAAATATGTCCAGACACTCTCTCCGAAGCACTTATAGAAGTCAAAAGTGGATGTTTAGATCGTAGGGTGTCTGAAAAATACAAAATACCAAAATATACCATTTTGAAATATTTTCAACTCAACAAATATTATCATGAGATCATGAAAAAACTATAGATTAATTATTAGATAGATTTATCGTTATATTATTGAAGAATGACGTAAAAAAGGTGTTTCAAGAGCATGAAGAAATTATGTTACGTGAATATTTAGAAAAAGCAGCCTACATGCATATGGGTCTAGATTCCAAACAAGTCCGGGAACTTGTCTACCAGTTTTCTGTGCAAAAAATAAATAAAATACTCTTAAAAGCTGGCATCAATACAAAATGGCTGGTATAGGATGGTTTCGATGTTATCGACAACGTTTTCCAGAATTATCGCTACGAAAACCTGTTTTTTTTGCAATATTAAATGCTTGTCTACAGGTACATTACCGTCCATAAGTACATTTGTGCTGTCCATAGGTACATTTGTACGTTATACCTAGGGACAAAATAAGGGTTTTTGAAAATCTTTAATTTTCTGAGCAATTATTTCCGCCATTGCATTGGAGACTGATAATTATTAAGAGTTGATTAGTTACTAAGCCGTACGATAAATAATTTCATGATAAAAGTATGAGGTTTTTTTTAAATAAATACTTTTTTGTCAAATTCTGGAAATCGTCCACGGGTAGAGCACATGCCCCTACTTTATGAACTAAAAAAATTCGCAGCTTATTTTTAAAAAGTGACAAGGGCACTTCTCTCCAACTTTTAGGCAATTTATTAAATATGATAGGAGCCATACAGAAGACAATTTGCGCATAAGGGTTGTTCCCGCAGTATGAAGGCATACCCTGCTGTTGTCGCGCCTATTACGTGGGATTACTTCATCTAATCGTTTGAATCGATGGGGATTTGTTTTAACAAAAACAGCTATTTCTAAAATGTATAGATATCGCAAAGTTAGAATTTTATATTTTTTAAAGTAGGGCACACAACTATCAGTAGGTTTCATTTTAAACATTGAGCGTACGTATAACTCATCATTGTGAACAACTTTTACTATGGGACCAAAAATGATCCCGAAAAAAAAAACAGCTGTTCCCTACATTTTGACGAGTTATGCGAACATTAATGTAGGGAACAGCTAATATTTTTTCGCGATTTCAGGTTTGGTCCCATACTAAAAGTTGTTCTTAATAATGAGTACAGTGAGTTAAGAGAGTTAAGAGGTTGTGTCCTTATTTATGTTACACCTTGTATATAAATGTGTATATATAGGGCGAGCCTATTGCCATCAACTGGCCACAAATTAAATCTCAAATGTACAAATGCCAGACCAAAGACAACTATCTGTAGGCGATACAAATGTTTATTGTGCGGGAATCGAAACCGCGACCCGTTGCACAGAAGTCAATCGCTCAGCCACTACACTATTACTGATAGCTTACTTTAAATGCATGCCAACTAGACGAAATGACGGATTTTTATTTAATGATAACAACTGAATGTAACTCATGTTAAGCATTTAACCTCCGGTTTCTGAATTGAGAACTCGGGATAAGCAGTACGGAGTTGTCAATAAAATGCTTTAAAATCCATCATTTTTTTGACAACTCCGTACTCAAATGTTACATAAGTATTGCTTATCCCGAATTCTCAATTAAGAAACCGGAAGTAAAACGTTCTTGTTTAATTACTGAACTACGTATTTTTACTGTTTCTCTACATCTAAACAGTCAGTTAGCACATCTAAGTAGGTATTAAATTTCATCCTCATTTACCCATACAGCCCATACGGTACTACCACTAATTGCTTTGGCACTCAAAGCCACATAGCAGTGAATGCGCGGCTAAAGACCACTCAGTGCGTAAGCGCCGGTTGCTAACCCATTGCTGGCTAGCCTTTTGTTGTTTACATAGCAGATTAGATTGAGGACCGGTTGTTGAAGCACGCAGGAAGTGGCTTGTGTCCGGAAGTGGGCAACGATAGGCTGAGTTTAGAGAGAAAACGTAGGGCATACTTAAACATGGTAATTTTTAGTAGGCTTGATCGTCATAATCACGGAATAGAAAAAAAACAAGTGGAAATGTCCACGCAGCTATCGCGCATGTGTCACAATAGGCATGTTGACAGCATTAATAAATTGCAAATCTATTTATTTATTTATTTAAATTTCATGTACATTGGTGGTACACAAGGCGGACTTAATGCCATAGGCATTCTCTACCAGTCAACCTTTGGGTCAAAAATATACACTTCGAAACTGGTACAAAAAAATCTAATTAGTCCGCCAGTTAGAATTTTGAAAAATAATGGACACGTAATTTTTCTTTTGTTAAATCTATGAATATTTGGAACGACAAAACGCATCAAAACTCGAGAGTGGGGGCTTGTGACGTCAGAAGCAAGTAAAAATTGTACTTGCTTGTGACGTTTTGCCAATTTCAAAAGTGTCGTATCTTCGTCAATTTTGTTTAACGTAACAAAAAAAAAACATTTCAAATATTTGTTGATAATCTAACTGACGGACTAAGATTTTTTCAGTCATATACCCTATTATGATTCACGCGATTAGCTACTTTTTGTCACACGACACGTCTCGAACTCACACGTAAAATATTAGAATCATGTCATAATATGCAACTAAGTATATCGAGTATAAACGATAGCATAACGTAAAATGCATCCAACAGAGGTGTATAAAGTACAAGATTTTGATGTATTTCAATAAATTGTCGTGTCAGTTTGACGACACTGGTTCCCGCACTAACGAAGTATGAGCACTTTCACTTGATTTTTCTATTTTGTGGTAATAACAGTTGCCTTATTGGCTAATTCAGACTCTTGTATCATTAACAAATAAATGAAGCAAAGACCCAACAGTTTTGCATAGTAGACCCTCTCACGCTCTTGTCTATCTATCACAGATAAAATTAGATTACGAGTCCATTTATATGCCGAGTTTGGCAATAAAAAATGCTACCATTGGTAAGCAAAACGATTCGTTTTTGGCCATAGGAACCGGGCATTAGTGGTTCCGAACGTGCCTCCTGACTATGAACTCCTAGGTTTATATGAAAGTAGATAGATATAGCAGCAGGCTAATTTAGGTATTTTTTGAAGCAGGAAACGTGTTTGGAAATTGCAGGTTTCTTTAATAGCAGGTACAGTTTTCGTTTATACAAACAGTAATTTGTTTGACAACAAAAACAAAGGCAAACATTGTGACTCAAGAAACCTGAACGATTCTTGAGGCACAATTCTCCTAAAATAAATCTTGATAAATCGCAACCGAACCAAGGCCGAACCGTTCATTCAGACAGTTTTCGTTTTCAAATGCTGTCAAATTGTTTAACACAAAAACCGAAACCAATCATTTTGACAGTTTTCGTAAACAAAGACTGACTGACGGTTGTGGTTCGTTTGCGTTTGGCAAACATTTTGTTAGTGGAATTGGCCCCCTGAACGATTCCTACCAGTTTCCTGCTTCAAAAACATACCTGAATTAGCTTACTATAATTATTAGCAACAGTACACACCCCTTTTACCACCCATGTGGAGATCACATTGGTACAAGCACGATGGAACTAAATTACATTATAGGGAATCCCTCCGCTGCCGGCGCCGGTTGCCATTACGAGTGCCGGCGCCGGTTGCCAAACTGGCTGCCGGCACCGCGCCGGCTATAGACACTGTTTTTATATACCTTCAAGGCCTCTTCAAACTCGTCATGAGACGAATATTCGTCACCCACTTTCATTTTCACAATTAAAACAAATGAAAAACGTATGAGGATGTTTGTAAGGTTGTTTGGGTTTCCAAAGCAGAGTTTAAGTCTGCAGGGTTTAAAGGAACCTAACACGAAGGGTATGACGAGGGCTTCGTTCTCTCGGTACGCTCGATCATTCTAGCCCCCGTCATCCCCTTTGAACCTAACCTATCCGTGTCGGGGTGCTTTATATTACTTGATATTACAGAGCTCGCTTCGCTCGCTCTTGAAATTAGTCAGTTGGAAGACAAGTTACGTGTTTGGTCCATAATTTAACCTACCTTTCAACTAACATACCTACCAAACAACTTATTACCTCTGCCGGTGTCCATTTTGGGTGCTGGCAGCCGATGTTTTTAATCTCGGCTACCGGCACTAATGTACCGCCGGTTCCCAATGGCGTTATTTTTGGGTACCGGCGCCGGCGGCGAAGGCGCTCCCTTCATTATATGCTTCTCTATTCACGGCTCATCTTCCGTGCGGAAGATGTCCGGTCTTTTGGAAGGCATACACGGGGACACAGGTCCAACGCGCAGAGGCCCCTTTGAGAACTTTAATCTAAAATGGGGTGGGGCACCAACCGGGGACTATCCACGGCTGCACTATTGGAGTACAGTCATGGACCGTCCCAACCCAACTAACATTTTAGCGTTAAGACAAGCGGTAGTGGCCCTGTATATCGGTTCTGCTTAGATATTAAAGTGTTAGCGTAGATCTTACAAGAGAGTTATAGAGTGTAATAACACCTTTATATCTTCGATTTTGGCGCAAAATTTTGCAGGTAAAGTCTGTATAAATCCTCTAAAGTGTTTCTATATAAGCTTTAGTAGGTGTGTTTGAGAGGTGTTACAAGATCGTCGGTTTCCGCTTGAAACTTTATTGCACCTTTATATTGAAGTTAATTGATACCTTGAGTTACATAAAATATCTATATCGGTGTCAGATAGAACTTGGATCGGTATTATGATACCTAATAACATATTTGTAGCGTTTTCGGTGTCAAAAGCAAATAGTAAAAGCTTTAAAGTCTTCAAATTATTTAATTTGTCGAGTTATTATTATCAACATGAGTGCTTCATTTTATCTGGCGGACATTGCATCATTTTCATCACACAACATTTTTTGATTAACAGTATTCTTGAAGTGTAAAGTTAATTAGACATTAGTGCGCTTGCAAGTTTAATGTGATTGTATATTATGTTTCACATCTCAATTTTGATGCGCCTTAAAAATAAAATGATTTTGTGAAAAAAAAGGAAAATAATTAAAACTGCTAATAACCTAAAATAGTTTTTAGACGCTCATTTTCAAGTATTGGTTAGTTTTAGTGATTGTATACAAAAAATATGTAAAATTATTCGGAAAATTTAGCTACTTCGTTACTTAAAAGTGATTTTGTATTTATAAATTTGTAGGTTATGTTGACAAAACGTGTAAAAAAAAATGGCGTTTTTTTTCTTAAAGCTACAGTCCCCTCTTAAGTCTATTATGACACCCGATGAACTACTACGCCGGTAGTTAAAAGTATTGTGTGGCCTTTGGTTGACATAAGAATTACAACTTATTTATCTAACACCAAAACCTTTATATCAGGATCTTACGAAACTGCTATAACTATTTAACCTATCATTGCCTTTAGTCTAACAGGTGTAAGCTGTATATTAGAGTTATACAACGCATGCAGAGTTTGGTGTTATTACACTCTTAATTAACTCCGTTGCAGAACCGACGACGTTACTGAAGTTGAAATACAGCCTTACGATATATAAGCAACTCCATTAGAGCAGATTTATAGCATTAAGAATTATAGGGAGGTATTGAAGATCTATATACAGCTTTTAGCGCTGCAGGCCGGTACAAGCTTTAACGTCTTAAGTATAAAAGCAGCCACTGCTACTACACTAACTGTAAAGAAAATACTGCTTCGTTGTTTACAGTTCTAATACATTCTGAAGAGCTAAACGTATTTCATAAGTAAACTGTATCACCTTTAGTGACAACTGAATCCATTATAAATTAATAGTAGCACTCTAAACTTTAAAATGACCTGCAACCAACGCTTAATTGTTTGTTGGGAAGTGGGTGCAAGACTATTGTAAAATATGGTGAACAATATCTGGTCTATGGAAAGGGGTGTTTTGTGGATCGTTTAACCTCTATTGCCGGAAGAAAACGGCGTCTGCCTTTCAAGTTTTATTTGAAATGTGTTGGCAGACGGTGACTCGCCAGCTCACTAGCTGGGCCCCCTGAAAAGCCGCCAGTACATAGGCGAAGAGGGCAACAAACGTGTGAGCGGCTAGGGGTGTAGAGAGGTGTGGCCCCGGTTTCGCCGTCGCGGGTCTAAAAGACCCGGAGTGGGTTTCCCCGCTATTACGCCTTTAGACACTTCCACCCCCGAGCATATAGCTCTGGCGGCCCCCCTCTGGCCGGCCGATAAAGGCAAGCCAGAGTTGAGAGTCCTGCGGGCACTCTTGGGGTTCCACTCCAGCCAGCCAATAAAGGCAAACTGGAGACAAGGCCCTGACCGACTCTCTGAGGCAATAAGGTACGCAGTGTCGCCACTCACCAACAGCTCGCCACAAGCTGCCCTGCGGTTTGTGAGCTTTTCAGTAGACCTCATCTTACATTTTTTATTATACGATGGGGTTGTAGAAAGCTAATCTAATGTTCCCTCCGGTTTTACGTTAATCTCATGATGAGGTAACGCCTTTCCCAGAGGGGGATATTATATATATCCCAGATTATATGCTTATTATTAAAGATCTGTCATTCATATAATTTTCCTAAGGAAGTATGACTTCAAACAATGCTAGCATAATTGCTTTGGTGTTAAAGCTAGATATATCATCAGTAAAGGCAAGGGTTAAAGATCATGTGAATGTAATTACAATGACTGTAGCTGTTATGTTACCTACGACCATATTACTTTTCCGTAAAAATATATTTTTAGAAGCAAATACGTATGAATTGACACTATACTGTAAATTGAGCCTTCATTTTAAGTAAATAAAACAAATATCTCACCTATGCATTTCCTTGGTCCGGCTCCAAATGGCAAATAAGCATAACAATGCTTAGACGCGCCTTCTTCATCCAAAAATCTGTCAGGATTAAAAGTGGTTGCATTGACATAATTCTCTTCATCTCTATGCAAAGCCATTACAGGAACGTTAATTGTTATTCTCCTATCAATCAATAAACCACCTTCAGGATGATTTATCTTCGTACATTGTCTAGAAATAATTGAATATGGGGGATGCAGTCGCAGCGCCTCTTTTATAGCAACGTCCAAATATTCGTCCCTATTGTCTTTCGAGACCGAATTCCTTGATTTCTCTTGTACCTCAGGATTCAATGCTAATTCATAGATCAGTGCAGTTAATGCATTTAGGCAAGGTATGTACCCCTCGGTTATGAATGAAGATATTACTGAAAAGGCGAATTCTACATCAGAATGACGCTTTCTATTCTTCTCTTTAATTCCAATTTGATAAACGTTGCCCAAATTTTTGATCTGAGATAAGAGTTTTGATTTTTCGATTTCTAACTTTGTTTTTGTAGAGGGCTCTCCGAATATGGTTGCCAATCCAAACGTTATGTACAAAGACGGAAAAATATCCTTCAAGTAACTTTTAAATCTCTCGATCAATGTACGCTTTTGTATCGCTGATCTCACATCCTTTACAACTGACCCTCCGCCGCTACCGAGAAGCAAATCC
The DNA here is from genome assembly GCA_905220435.1 of Amphipyra tragopoginis. Taxonomy (NCBI): domain Eukaryota; kingdom Metazoa; phylum Arthropoda; class Insecta; order Lepidoptera; family Noctuidae; genus Amphipyra; species Amphipyra tragopoginis. The sequence continues at coordinate 23,755,580 of HG991995.1, read as the reverse complement.
TCGAATACTTTGTCCAATACCTTCGACAATATCTCTTGAACGTTAGCGTCACCATTTGTTCCCGGCAAACAGTCACTCAAACTCTCCAATTCACAGTTCATGTTACTCAATAAAGACTCGTAACCTTCACGCAATAGAGTCCACTTTTCCCCGTCGGCGTAAAACAAATTGTCTCGTAAACAAACATCCTGAGATTTGTCCAAGCAGAGACCTCGGCTATGGAAATTCGCGAAATCCGTCGACAACATCCTTTTCACCGTGTCGGGATCTTTCACTATCAGGTCGGGAATTCTGCTTTTAACACGACCAACGAACTTGTCGTTTGGGTATTTGGAGTGTAATATGTTGACATCTTCAGTGCTGCTCCTGATTCCAAGGACTCTGTGGTAGTCACCCCCAAAGAAGGGGATGGAGGATTTGTAGGGCACGTGGCGGACGTACCAGTAGCTGAAGAATTTGGTTACATAGTCGACGATTAGAGCGATTATAAGCACGGCGATTACTGCGAGGTTTAGGAGGAAACTTTCGAAAAACATGGTGCGTTCGACCGCGGTGAGCTGTCACTGGTGACTGTAAGTTTGTTGCAAGAGGCTCTCAAAGTGGGTCGCCTACGGTACCATGAGTGATCTAGCCGCTGCGTTCATCTTCGTGGCATTGAACTTAACATTGTGATCTTGTAATTAAACGCTGTTGTATTTTATGGCAGTTAAGTTTATTATAATAATTGCTCTATTTGTACCGGTTCCTAATACATTGTATATCTAGTTGTTATTTTACTTTGACCAGGATCTAGCAATAAATAAAGAGCTGTGCGTGCTACGACAGATCATTTGAAAAGAAACCTGTTAACGGTTACTGTGGACTCATTAACTTTTCTTTAATTAACAATATCAAATAGCATACTTTTAGAAATACTTATTCTAAAACTAAGCAACAGAGATAAAGGTGAGCCTTTATACGTCATAATACTTCATTGAAATAAAGTTTGAACTAGGGAAGAACACTTGGACTGATGTTCACCAACATTAAAACTGGTTCAACAACCGTTTAACGTGAAATTTTAGGGCTGGTTTTCCCAACATAAATTCTCTAGAAACAACTGTTGACCTAAAGTTGTATTAGGTACATTTTTCGAGTAAACAGTTGATTAACCAAAGAATTAATGTTGATGAACGCCAAGCCTTATTACTCGTAGCATCAATTCACATTTAAGTTATAGAAAATAGTAATATTATATTATCAATATTGGTACGGTAAATTAATTACCTATTCGCATCGATTCAACTTTCGCATGCTTGTGCATGCTCTAGAGTGCTTTCGGATTTAAGATCGAACATTTTCCCAGGTAATGCGGATAGTTTTGTGTCTCAAAGTTTCAAACCACGGAGCTTTTGCGAATTGCTGCTGACTAATTTAAATAACATAGCATAACATCATGCCTGTATTCCCCGAAGGGTTGGGCAGAGGTGTTTAGTACACCCTCATCTCGCCGTTATGATTAAGTTCCATGTAATAGGGGGCGAGCCTATTGCCATCAACCAGGCACAAATCCAAACTCCGGGCTGCTACTGAGAAATTCCACAAGCAAAACTCAATAACACATTGCCCGACCTGGGGATCGAACCCAGGACCTCACGCTCAGCAGTCAGCAGTCGCGCTTGCGACCACTTGCGACCAACGAGGCAGTCACTCATTTAAAAATAAGTCCCTAAATATTGTATTAGCTTTTTAGAATTTGCTGTTTGCACTAAGTATTGCACATCTCATACTTTGATTGGCAGCTGTTTAAAATCGTGACAATGACTCATTCGAAGTGCCTTAGAAATCCGGCCACCGCCACTCAGAGTCGCCGGTCGCCGCGTTACTCTAAGAAAACGTCCACCACCAGCTATTTTATTGTTGGCTCCAATAACGCGATGACGAAATATCCAGCTTTTGTGCTTGCGTTCATGCACTCCATTTCCGCGTCGCGTCTGGTACAACGCGTTGTTTCGACTGCCTCGTTGGTCTAGTGGTCGCAAGCGTGACTGCTGAGCGTGAGGTCTTGGGTTCGATCCCCAGGTCGGACAAAGTGTTATTTGATTTGCCCGTATAGAATTTCTCAGTAGCAGCCCGGAGTCTGAATCTGTGCCCGGTTGATGGCAATAGGATCGCCCCCTATTACATGAGACTTAAAAACATAACGACGGAATGTGGGTGTACTATAGGCACACATCTACCCAACTCTTCGGGGAATACAGGCGTGATACATAACGTATGTTATTTTTATATTTAATGCAGACCATACATTTGATAAATACCTAAGAGGCAAGTTAAAGATAACTCAAACGTTGGCATACTATACACCGTCCTCTGCCCAACCTTTTGGGGAATACAGGCGTGATGTTATTAATCGGATTTTGTATCTATATCATGGCACTCATACACTATGCATCATGATGGAGCTTTGGGTAGGTAAGTACCTAAATCTTTCAATTCCCTCAGAATTCCTTGCAAAATGTTAGGATAATTCCTGGTCTTCACAAAATACTCAGCAGGTAGATACCTATCTATATGTATACCTATGTTATTAATTTACCAATAAATGCTAATGCCCATCCATCACATCAGATAAGAATCTGGCATCACAGGCTTAGCATAGGCATTAATTTATGGTACCCACTTTAACCCATGATAACAAACAATAAAGATAAAAGTAAAAAAAAACAAGTTACCGACATTCCTACTTAGTATTAAAATGCTCAAAAAGGCTTCACATCAAATAAACATCAAGTTGTAATGATCAATTGAAATAAAAGAAGCCATTTACCGCTACCGAATTACGAACTCCAAGAATTTGTCAGAATTTTATTTGAACGCCATCTAGCTGAAACACTTAAAAGTTTTAAATTGTGACCGAGGCTACCATGATGCTTTTTAGAATAGCGCCATCTATGTTTTTCTTTTTGAACTTCTAAACCTCTTACTGAGCTGTCATGCCAGATGACAAGTTATGTTACTAGTTCACACTGTCTTCACTAGGTGGCACTAGTATTCACTTTATTTCTTGTTAGACAATTTAAAATTAATAAAAAAAAAAATTTTAAATTACCTGTCTACTCGTATTTGTTAAAGTAATTATAAGTTTTGATTCAAATCAATGAATATGAAGAGTGGAATCTTTTCTTTACTGGGAACTAGGAACAATCGCTGGAATTTTGAAAGACATCTACTTTAAACAAAATACTTACACTAAAAACAGCACCATAAATTAATAACCAACTTAAATGAAAAACACATCAATAACTGACGCATCTACTAAGTTGCATAGAAAGTACCTACTAGGTAGGTACCTGTATGAGTAGGTATCTACTTACATAGGTACAAAGTCATTATTCATGGGGCAATCCCACACAGTAGTTACCTACGGTACAGGTAGGACATATTAATCTGAGACAAAATGTAGGGACACCCTAAGGGGATAACCCGATACAGATATTGAGGCATTCATTCTCTCGATTCGTTGGATTAATGAATGATTTTCTATGACGGATTATAATTATTTTTTACATTAACCCGGCGAGCATGAGGTGAAAAAAAGTTACTTCAAGAATGTGGCAGGGTGGGACATACCCTTAACTTAATGTACCGTAATGTTGTTCTGTTTTTTTTTTTAATTTGTTTAATTTTATTTTGTAAAATAATGAACTATTTTATCGAATTATATGAGAGAAGTTCTTTGTAAAATAATTATAATTTATACATTCACGTTTTTCTTAGACTATAATAATTTTATGAACAAAATTTAGGGTTTTATAAAAATTAAGAATTTAGCAATAATCTTAATCTTTGGACTGTAAATCAGCTTAAACCTAAAAGATAATGAGATCCTCCTCGTAAATAAACTTTTTTATTTTTTTTTATTTGAAAATTAATAGATTTATTAGTACTGTTGAGATCAGCACAATTTTCGCAAATAAATTTTGCATGCTCCAAACATTATGGGCTTGGCACAAGCATTACAGCAATGTTTGGTTTTTCTATCCTTCTTATATGGACAATCCGACGACAATCTGACATATCGTCCAGGTACATATGCATTCCTAGGTGAGGGCTCACCGAGCTGTTGGCGGACGTAATTCGTTTTTTTTTTTTTTGATTTTCTTGAGTATCGGTGTTCGTAAATCATTGATAAGCCCAAATTACGAATTAATTCTGTTTTCTTGATCGTAATTCGTAACTAATGAAATAAAGTTTTTTTTTCAATAAATGAACTAATGACCAATCCATTTATTATAATAAAAAAAAGATAAAACAAAAAGCTAAAAACAACAAACAAACAACAAAGACAATAAACAAAAAGCAACAAACAAACAACAAAGAGCTAAAAGTAACCGAAAAAAACTAATAAAACAATTAAAATTCATGGTTACATCATTACGTAAACAAAATACGTCAAAAATGAGGCAGGGTATAACATACCCGAGACATGTTTGGCGACATATATCCAGGCCGTTGCCTCCCGCCACTCTGCAATCACGCCACTACCCCGTCCCACACGCCCCTAGCTCCAGCTACTGAGCGAGCTAGTGTCGCCAGGCGAGGATTTTAAAATATACACTAGGTAATTTTTAATTTTACCAGGGTGTGAGATACCCTGGCTCATGCTCGCCGCTCGGGTTAAGACGAATAACGTAAAAAATAAAAATCTTGGCTTACCTCGACTTCATTAAATTACCAACATCCTGTACCCTGTGTGGCTGTGTCCCCATACGAAGCCCACATAATCCACAGCCCACGTTGAATCCGCAGCGAACACTGTGGAAGCGTTCCTTTCCGTTAGCGCACGTGCACGATGCAAATATCTATAGGACAGGGTATAAACATATTCGTGTACTTCGTGATACAGATTGACCCTGCATGGGATTCTTTTAAATTCATCAAAAAAATCGCGAGATCGTATGCTGTTCGCGAACTACTCGCGAACGTGTCATCATAGTGCGCAGAAAATACTCTTAACTACGAATTCGCATCTTACTCAATAATTGCTTATCAGCTAGTCAGGCAGGCGCCATGAGTACGCAGGTCGGCGACTGGCGTTGATTGGCCTGAATTCTTGGTGCAATACAACCTTATCCAACTTGGGGACCGCATAACGTGAGCCGAGTTGCACTAACATATTAATCAGTTCCATAAGCAACTTAAGCAGGGCTCGAAGCAACGCTGATCTGTAATCATATGGAGCGAAACAGCACGCATCGCTATGCAGACCTATCTGTCGCCCCTAGTCGCGAGCGATGTATAAACACACAGCCATTTGGTCTTCTTCTCTCGTGTCCCACGAACTATACGAGAATAGCTCATGCCGTGGTGAAAAGATTAGCCAGTCAGTAAGATTGGTAGCGGGGCTGACTGCCCAGGGTGCGCCGGACGTACTTAAGTATCGTCACTCGTGGAGGCTCTTATTAACCGACTTCAAAAAGAAGGAGGTTCTCAATTCTTCTAAATGTTTTTTTTTTTGTGTGTTTGTTACTCGATATCTCCGCCAATTATGAATGGATTTTGATTATTCTTTCTTCTCTTCTTTGTTTGATAGACCATACTTCAGCGGTGGTTCCATATAAATTTGATCGATATTGATTAAGCGCTTTTTGAAAAAATCAACAAATACAAAAAATATAATACTTAGATGACGTTTTGGTTTGTGGTTCCCTTTAACAAACGTTTTGATGAGGACTTTCAATCTCTGTTTTAACTGTCATCGCAGAAACATTAGCCACGAAAGAAAAGAAGATTGTATGTGTTTGTAAGGAAGCCGTCACGATAAATAATTATCGTGACGGCTTCTTTACAAACACATACTTACAATCTTCTTTTCTTTCTTGGCTATATAAACTTGGACTTGGATGTGACATTAATACCTATTCTTAAAGAAAACTACCTAATTGTTGGAAAAATTACACAACCTTGTCATTTAAATTTGAAGTCTTAAACCGTGTTATGTCATCATCTGCCTAGCCTTTTCCCAACTATGTTGGGGTCGGCTTCCAGTCGAACCGGATGCAGCTGAATATCAGTATTATTTATTATTATTTGTATGGCACTAAAACGTATTTAATAAAAATCTTTAACTAAAAGTAAAAACCGACTTAAAAAAAACTAAAAGGAGTAAAATAATTACCATATAAAATGAACAATTGATCAGAAGTCGGTGCAATTCTTCACTGAAACAAATAGAAGCCACCGACTTCTGAAACTGTTAATTTTGCATTACGGTAATTAGTTTACTCCTTTTAGTTTTTTTTTGAAGTCTGATTTTACTTTTATTTTTTTTCGACGTTTCGATCTAATTGCACCGGGCGAGCGGCGGCCGTGGTCACTGGTAGACTGAAATGACGGAGCAGTTAACATCTCCGTGAAGCAAATCTGAATCTCACTTGATCTTGTTTTTCAATTATCATCGGTACTTCGACACACTACACGAACAACATCTATACACTCGCCTAAACCGTTCCGTCGACGATATCATTTGCTGATGACCAGATTCCATTGATGTTGATAGCTTGTATCCATCTTCCCGATCGAAATTCTCGTAACTACTTCTTTTTCAATTTAAAAACAAAAAACATTTACGGAAAATGCGTTCCGAACACATGTACGCGACTGATTATCACATAAGGCACTCTGTTGACCACCCATTAATATAAGGATTCACAACAGCAAATTACCTACCCATACATGGTAGTTATAGCTACATATCGTAAGTATGCAACTGTCCCGTCTCAATAAGGCGGCCATATGCAATTTATTTCCCACTAAATGAAGATGTAGTACTTCGCATCTAAATATAGAACACATGCTACCTGCAAATAGAGTAGCACGCAATACCTGCTTGTCCCCTCAGGCTGTCATATGGATGCGAGATGTTAATCTATAGATTAGTTTTATAGAACTTTATCTAAGTTGGACATGTATCTTTATCATATATGATTTGTAGAGATAGTAACCTTTTCAAAGTTTTCTAGATACATATAAGTTCAAATTTATGTCGTATAGCTGTGCCCGCGGCTTCGTCTGCGTGTTAGATAATATACAGCCTAATATATCCTGAAGGTCCATTTTAAATATTGGTGAAAAAAAAATTGAAATTTGATGTGTAGTTTCGGAGATTATCTCCTACATACAAACTTTACCTCTTTATAATGTTAGTGTAGATTATATATTTAATATCCGGGTATCAACACAGGTAATGTAGTTTTTTTTTTTAAATGAAATCTTTTTTGGCCTTTCGCTCATTTCCTGGAGGGCTACGATGAGATTAATCCGATTGAATATGGCTGGGTACTCAGTGATCATCTCATTTCTACTATCCTCCTATAACTCAGATTTTTGATTGTAACGCTTCATGGGGACGCCTGTGTTCAATAATGGACTATAATGCCGTTTTATGTAGTGTGTAATCAAATCTCGCTATTTACGTTTACCATTTTTTTTTTGTTTTTTTTTTGTCTGGTTTAAATTTTATAAATCGTATCCATTTCCTGTCTCAGACTGCACCAAAAGTGTCTACTTCTGTATGCAAAATGTCACTAAAATTCTTAATATGGTCATAACAAGCTATTTATTAAAAAAAGTAATAAGACTTATAAGATACTTGTTATTTCTAAAAAAAAAACTGTAAATGTAACTAGCCACTTTCGATCATCCACGTAAGAGAACTAAGTACGCTAACGAGTAAAGAGCATGAGTGCAACTCAATTCAACTCAAAAGGAGCATGAGTAGACTATACATAATGCCAGTACTTATTTTATTCAACTGTTTCTATTTTAAGTCCAAATTAAAATAGCCACAACGTTACACATATTAATCTATCACTTCTATCATTGATCTATGCGCGTGCGCATGATTCATCGTACCGCAGGGTTGTCACGTAAATAATTTAAAAGTCTAGAAGTCAACCTGCAACTACAGCACACTTCAGAGCGCTGCTACTACGTTTAAAATTCTAGTCAAATCAATTGGCCTTTTGTGGAAGTAGATATTATTTCTCAACCCATCAAAGAAGTTCAAATTGCAGTGACGGGCTATCGGTCAAAGTATAGTAGGGATGGACTTTTAATTATAAAATTTTCAGATTGAGCCTACAGATACTGAGATACAACCTAAGTGTCTGCCTAATATTGACTTGCCTAAGATTAATTAAATCTGAACATATAACGTTGGTTTTATGACATGACCCTCACGCTTCCGTGGGATGTTCGAAGTACAAGTAGGCGAAAAACGTTGTTTTTTTCAGGCGGACTACACGATGGCTGATGCATGCGTGCCAGCTGTAGAATTAAGATGAAATTTAATGTACTGACATTTCATTTCATTTCACGTTCATTTAGATCCATGTCAACCTGTATATTTTTAAACACAGCACAACCCTAACACCACATGACATCAACCACAAATCTTGATAAACCACGCTTGCAAGGTCGATCATTACTCACTCCATTGTAAGATCAAACAAATGTTCTATGACAACTTTAATTATTGCTCCATATTAATTGTTGTTAACTTTATCTCATTGTTGGCTTAATGAATCACTTTGAATTCTTGCGCTTACATTAGTGTTCAAGATTTTTGATAAAGGTATATAGGAATGTTGAGGCTTATTAGTAAGTATGGAATAAGCGTCTAATTTAATCAGGTTCTGGGTAGTGAACGTCAAACGGTACTGCGTTATATCAAAAACTAGCTTTTTCAATACGCAAACTGTGGCCTCCTAATGGCCGATTCCTATGATTAACCGAGCATTATTGGTTAAAATTAAAACTCATTATATCTTAACTAACAATAAACGAAGACCTTTGAAGACCTTCGAAGAGCTTTGCATAGCATATCCTCTCGTACGTTATTATAGTTATGACAGTTAAAATTAGCTTACAAATCTCTTTATTTGCCTAGTTTGATAATAAGAAATGCTAATTCGTAAGCAAAACGATTCGTTTTTGGTCATAGGAACCGGGTATTAGTATTTATCGAAGCACTTGGCTATTAATCCGTTGACCATAACGACAATAATAAGTATAGGAAGAATGACTGGCAGTATCCACGTCTCATATATCGACGACCTCGTTTGTTAAATCAAAATATTTATAAATCCCATTTTATTTGTCGTACATTCCAAAAAAATATAATGGTAGCCCACTGCTTCGAGAACAGGGTCCAAGCTGGCGGGGCGGTCAGGGCTCCAGAGAAAGAAATCTCCTTACTATGCACGCCGTGTCAAGGAGTACTGCTTTCTGTATCAAGACTTTGATCCAGCTGCCTAACTAGAACCTCATCAGATGTTGGTCGAGGTTCTTGGCTATTAATACCTTGGGTGTAACGACTATCGGCACAATGACTGCTGAGTCAACATCCCATATGTCAACAACCTCATTATTATTAGGGCAATTATTTGCAGACATGGAATTCAGCAAAAGGAAATCGTTCGTGGAAGAAAGCCTACTCGTATCATGTTGAAACCATTAAATCTTTCAACAGTAACTATCGGTCCAGGGAGCCACATGTCTGTGGCGGAACATAAAGACTCGAACAAATTGTCAAAAATTCCAAAAAAATCCTTTGATGCACCACTGAATTCCAAAAAAATCTAATCAGAACACTCTGTGACCCCAAGAACGACAAAAAATCACATCTATAGTCACTGTGACCGTTTCATTTGCGACGTAATCAAAAATCGAGATCGATTCAATTCAACAAAAGATCTATAGATCACTGATCGATCTCTCACTGTGCTCGGGAAAGTGATCTATTTGAGTGTGTTATTGATTTTAAATCGGCCGTGGAGGTTTTAGAGGAGGTTTTTGATGGCACGTGGTGCTTAAAGATATTTTTTTGATATCTGAGTTTTGAGAACCATCAGAACCTTGATTAAAATCGATTCCTTTATGAAATTTAGAAGCTATTGGCGTGTTTTCATGCAAAGGAGTAGTTGATCCGCTGTCTTCATCGTTTTTCATTATGTTATTAGCTTCATGTTTATCCATTATTCGACATGACAACCATAATATTTGCACACCAGTCAACTGTTAGAGTATGATTGAGCTTATTCTTATTAACTTTGTCAACTAATTGTACTTTTATTCTTGCCAATAAATAATTCTTCATAATATTCATTTTCACCTTCTTTTTAGCTCATTGCTAGGATCCGGTTTTCTTGAAAGAAGCTAGTTGTGATCCTTCTTATGGAGTGCCTGACCAGTCTTCTTCTTCTTCTGAACTCATAGGATCAGTTTCGGACTTCACGCTTTTGGAGTACCTTATTGCGTATAAAAGACTTTTAAAACGAAAATAAGAAATCTGTTGCGATGCTTTTAATAGAAGTCTCCATCTTTTAAAAACCATATCATCAGCTTATCATTCCTAAATTAATAATTCTTGACAAGTTAGTGTTTACCTATTCTTAATCAAGACTGCAGGAAAACAAAGTTATACTTACTTTAGGTTTTGTTAGTATTTTGTGACCAAGTATTTTGTACCCTATTTTTAAATGATGTACTTCAAGATTTCAAAGTCATTCGAATCAAATAAACTCTTTACAGTCCACTTCTGGTCAAAAAAAACCTTTACTTTGGAATAAAATAAACCATCAATGCTTTAATTTTTGTTTGCACTAAAGATTACATCAAAATTATACCACTTATATTATGGCACCATAATTTTTTGCCATATCGCTCAGTCTACAAAATAACAGTTTTCAAATCATTAATAAAACAAGATTATGCGGCGACACAATGTCGGTGATCCTGCGCATTACCCTAATGACCACGGCATTATGGTACCTGACCATATACCCTCGTTTATTACCTTTAATAAAGGTAACGAGTTTTTTATAAGCTCATATTAGCTGGTTTTGGGTATAAGTGTGGTACAAATTATATGTCTAGGACTAGGATTTTGGATTGGTCAATGATCCTAATAATATTATAATCGATTGACAATAAACGGTTAGGGTTTGCACGCACAAATAAATTTTGAGACGCAAAAAGAATTAATTTTTGACGTAACAATATTTTTGTGTGGTATAAAATCATTAATTATTTGAATGAAATATGTCTTCGAGAGCCTATCGTACGTATATGATGTCTCTTGTAATAGGGAGTGCGCCTATTACCAATCATCAGACAGAATTACGTCCTTTACACCGAACTGAACTGGCCCTAGGCTAACATGCGCAGCGCGAGATAATTTTTTCGTTGCATTATCTAGTGCCAAGACGAAATAATGCATGGCTTATCTCGTTTCGACACGAGATATTGCGACGGCAAAATTATGTTTCACTGCGCATTAGGCTTGTTGGTAATGGCTTAGTTTCTTTTGGCCGCCTTCAAAACCAACAAGACTATGCCTTTTATCTCTAGTGAATAGATACGTCATTAAAAACGTCAGTTAGAAGCCTACTAACTATGACCAGAGAGATAGCCTGCGATTGACAAAATTAAGACCTGGTAAATCGAACTCGCCACCTCAGCTAGATTCAAAATCACTGCACCAAAACCAATGAGGCGGTACCAGGGTACCAGTTATAAAAAGAGATCAAATTAACATACGATAGATACGTCACAGGCGATAGCGTATGATTGACGGCGCCAGTAATTTCGTAAGGTGTGTAGCGATGCGCATGAGATCACCGCGCATGCGTGAAGGGACGGGGGGATTGAATGAAGACTTGATCTAATATGGAAGGTGTTTTTGATTGCATGTGCTTTACAGTTGCAATGGAACCGGTGTGAAAATTTAATTAATAGTAGGTAGGCGTACATAACTGCGTAAGTAAGTTATAGAACTACCTTAAAGACTTGCCGGTACTTTCCTAGCTGCAGTGTGAGAGATGAGCTATCGCTCGGGTTGCCAGCTTTTTGTACAAAAATTATAATTATGTTAAGGTTGGAGAAGGAAAATAAATAGCATACAAGGTTAGTCAGAAAGGGGTTACTAATCCGCAGGCTATTTAAAGTATCACTGATGACGGTTTCAAAGCAAGTGTTTAAATTTCAAAATTTGATTATTTTTATGTCCACATAAAATGACTTTTGTTTTTTTTTTCAAAAATTCTTCGTCCCTACTTTAGTTTAGGATTCATAAAATGGAGTTTCTAATTCGTGACCCCAAATATGACCGAAAATGTAAATAGCTGATCATAGCTAAGGATAGATAGATTTTTGCATAATTTTTATCTCATTTTTGAACAGGGAAAGTGGTAGAACAAAAGTTACTCACTATTGTGGGTACCTACTTCAACACCCTTTCGGATCAGTACTCCCTTTCTGACTAATCTTCTATCGAAAAAAAAACAGTATTTTATTGCTTTAAATACCTACTTCTTTTTTGTTAGAACTTAAAATAAAGGTTTTGCATGATATGCCTCCGGGTTAACAGTGCTTTATCTATGGATTAGCGACATGCTCCGGCTTCGCACTTGTACGTTTTATAGCTTGAATCCTTCCTCTTGAATCACTCTATCTATTAAAAAAAACTGCATCAAAATCCGTTGCGTAGTTATACAAATCTATGCATACATAGGGACAGACAGAGGGAAGCAACTTTGTTTTATACTATGTAGTGACTAGTGATTAACAGTATAGAGTAATACTGTTTAGAACAATATCGTTGGTAACCTTAGCTATCGTCATTATTAATTTCTCGAATACCTACTCAAGATTCTAGGTCTTTACTGAGAAGTTACTATGAATTTTTGCCAGACCTGGAGATCGGATTCAAAGCCTATGCCCAAGCATACAGAGAGACTTCATCGTATGTACTAAAGACTCCATTTAGACTTTCTGTAATCCCATTACGTACTAACTCTAAGGGTCGATTTTTCAATCGTCAGATAAAGGAGAATGGGCAAATTTAATATAACCGAAACTCAGATCCCATAATAACCCATTTTTTGAGCAAGCACCTGGTGTGGTGTCAGTTTATAGGCGTTGCCTATACAAAGTTAGTCAGAAAGGGGGTACTAATCAGAAAGGGTGTTAAAGTACCCATAATAATGAGTAACTTTTGTTCTACAACTTTCCCCAAAAGTCAATAGTTTATGAGAAATAGCTGTTCAAAAATTACAAAAAAAAATACGCTAAAATCTATCTATCCTCAGCTATGATCAGCTGTGTTTACATTTTAGGTCATTATTTGGGGACACGAATTACGAGTAGAAGCTCCATTTTCTGAGTTCGTATATGAAGTAGGGACGAAGAATTTTTGAAAAAACTAAAATAAAAATAATTTTACAAAATTATCGAATTTTGAAATTTTAACACTTGCTTTTAAACCGTCATCAGTGATCCTTTAAGTGGTCTGCGGATTAGTACGTTTATCTACTCATGTGTTAGTACCCCCTTTCCGACTAACCTTGTATATACCCAACAGTGATCTACGGTTGAATTATTTTATAAATATTTATTTCATTTCTGTATGTACCTACTACATCGACTACACGAACGGACTATTTTTTCAACTTTGACCTCACTTTACCGTGTTCTGCCGGAGCCTAGGAAAAAAAAGATGTGCAGGATTGTTTACTGTGACAAATACCAAGACGAGTCGTTTCTGTTTGTTCTGGTTTTTTTTGCCCATTCTCTTTTTATCTGAGGGATAATTATCACGCTTTTTGTAATAGAAAATCTATCAAAATGTCAACATTATTCCTGAGATAAAGGTTATCTGACGATTGACAAATCAGCCCTTAATCAAAATGTACATAATGCTATCCATTCACAAAAAAAAAACGTAAGTATGGAAATAATAATTGGCTTAGATGATTAAAAATTCTATAATTTCAACGCACACCTATCTTAAATTTTTACAATTCAACTTACATCAATACTACTGCAGAATACTCAAAAAACACAAAAAAGGTCAACTATTTATTACTATATTACCGACCGACGCCGCTGAGGGCCAAATAAAAATGCAAAAATCGTTAGTCCTGACCTTGCGGTCTTTTAAACCGTTATACTGATCCCTTTTTTTGCCACAAAACCATGGGGCGCAGCTATTCCTCTGATCTTTTAAAACGCAAAAGGAGCGAATGATATAAACATTATACGGACCGAACTCACTGGGGTAAAGGATTTACCTCCGGTTTCTGAATTGAGAATTCTAGGATGAGCAATACTTAAGTAACATTTGAGTACGGAGTTGTCAAGAAAATGACGGATTTTAAAGCATTTTTTTGACAACTCGGTACTCAAATACTACTTAAGTATTGCTTATCTCGAATTCTCAAATCAGAAACCCGAGGTTAGTCGATTAATGATCAATTTTAACGCCGGATAACTTTTATCTGGGGAATAATTTTGACAGTGTTGTATTGAAATTCTGTCAAAACGAACTTATTCTTCAGATAAAAGTTATCCGATGTTGGTAAAATCGGCCCTTAGTGGGGGGTATACACGTAGAAAGCGGGTTGCCGGCACCGATCTGCCAGCATCGGTGCTGGTCCGCGCAGTTAGTCTGCGCAGGTAGTCTCTATACTGTGTGGCAAACCAGCGCCGACAAGCTCCGAACGTCGCCGACAAGTTCCGACCTGCTCCGATCAGCGCTGGTAGGCCGTCATTTGTTGCTGTATTTGCAAGGGAACAAGGCGTATATTTGTTAAAAAAAATGCCAGCCCCTGCTTCTACCCGCTTCCTTTAGGTAGCGGTTACCTGCACGGACCAGTACCGATAAGCGCTGGTAGGTCGGCGCTGGTTACGTGCTTCCTTTAAGTATACGCCCTTAGAGAAAGATGAAAGCGTATTGAACTTAAATCCGATGTAAATCTTTGTAATTCCAACGTAGTTTTGGCTAGTTCAAGAATCCATAGTATGGTCATAAGCCTTTTAATTACTGTTTATAAGTTTGCTGCTGTAAATTCTTCTTATGGAAGGAGGTAATTTTCTATACTTTTGCCTCTTATAGAGAAATAGCTATCTTACCGTTGCAATATCTTTTTCTTTTTTCGTATTCCTGGTGTCGTTGGTGACATCTGGTCGTGCAGCTAATGAGCGCATCACTGTGTTATACTCTGTTCAACGAAATATGAATCCTGACCTACCGATCATTTCGTAAATTGTAGGCGTAAGGAAACTGCTATCGAAAAAATGTAGACGACATCATCAGAAACCATAAAATAGCTATATAGTGTCTGGCTATGGACTAGCGATATTATAAGTACTTATATAGCAACTATTCTAGTACACAAATACACTACACACTAGGGTCCAATCCACTTCCCCGCTAAATGGCAGCCATTTTGCTTTTTTGTGAGATATTGTCTACAACTGTATGTCTCTATGTGAACCGATTGTATCGTAATGTAAACAATAGACAATATTTTTGCCCTCCGAATAAGCCTACATTTATCTCAGTAGGACCAAAACTTTGAGAGATATGTAATTTTTTGTACACACGTACAGAGTATCTCAACAAAAAGATGGAAGTGGATTGGACCCTAGTGTATAGTGTATTTGTGTACTAGAATAGTAGTTATATAAGTACCTAGAATATCGCTAGTCCATGACCGGGCACATTATATAATCCAAGGTTTGTTTTTTTTTAATATTTGATATTCTTTATAAAGTAACATGTTGTAGAGAAACTACAGGACTCACGTATAATATTACTGCTTTATGACATGTAAATGCAATTGATGGAGGCAATTCAGGAAAAACAGAGGTAACACCATATCTGAAGGATCGCTTTTTAACATAAAAATTCACATAAACAAAAAACTTTCCCTTTAAAACAGCTCAAGTGTACAATCCTCGCAACAGGTTTCGCCGGGACGCTATGGCGAAGACAGTTTTGACTATAAATAAGTGTTGTATTGTATTCAATGTAGCTACTGTTTGCCTGGGCGGCAGACTACAAAAGAATTTGGAATCTTTTTACAATAACTAGCCATGCCAGCCGGTTCTGCCCGCATAATCGAATAGGTGAATTGTTTTTAGCTTCATTTTTTTCTTGTTTGGTATTGAAATTATTTTGTACATTGTTGTTATAATTTAATAAGTTGTACATATTTTATTTAAATGTGTATAAGCTATTTCGGAATTGTTAAAAAAGTCAAAACTAAAATAGTAGGAATCAGGCTAAACTGATGGATTCCAACGCCTTTCATAACTTAAGTCTTGAAAATTATCTGTTTTTGATAGATCTATTCTTAAAATTTGGATTCAGAAAAACTTTTTAAAAATAATTATTTATTCCCAAAAACTTCGTCCAAAAACAGATACAAGCCCACATTTCTTTTATCAACTCAATATAACTGTGGGACTGTGGGCCGGCGACGTTTTTTTTTTTGCTTAGATGCCGCTACAGTTATCGAGCTACAAGATTTGGGCCGTATTAGCGGCGCACACGCATCGGTGCGTCATTATCAAGGTGATATGCGCGTGATTTGTGATACAAAAAAAGATTTAAGAAGTCAGGTGTAACATGGTGGTTTGGTATTTATTATTCATACTAGCTACCTGAATACTGTTGTATACGAAAAGCTACGCTGTTTTTGTCATCTTATTTTACTGTATCATGTCTTAGAAGTGGTTACTGAATCAATACAAGGTTAGTCAGAAAGGGGGTACTAATCTAAATGGGTGTTAAAATACCCATACTAAAGATAAAATTTTGCTCTACCACTTTCCCAAAAGTCAATAGTTTGAGAGAAATAGCTATTCAAAAATTACATAAAAAATATGCTAAAATCTATCTATCTTCAGCTATGATCAGCTGTGTTTACATTTTAGCTCATATTTGGGGTCACGAATTAGAAGCTCCGTTTTCTGAGTTCGTAACTAAAGTAGGGACGAAGAATAAAAAAAAAAAACTAATATAAAAATTATTTTACATGGAAATAAAAATGATCGAATTTTTAACTTTTAACACTTGCTTTAAAACCGTCATCAGTGATACTCTAAGTGGCCTGCGGATTAGTACCCCCTTTCTGACTAACCTTGTATAAGGAGTTAAAAAATCAACTCTAAGGCCGCGTTTCCACTGACGCGGAGCTGGGCGGAGAGGAGCTTAGCGGTGCACAAATTGACCAATGACTATGCTTGAAATCTCCGCTCCGCTTCAATGGAAACAGTACGAGCGGGGTGGAGCAGAGCTGAGCGGATATTCATACATCGAGGCGGTGCAGTGCGGAGGACAGCGAGCATTGGGGTGCAGAGCGGAGGACAGCGGGGCGGTACGGAGCGGGGCGGTGCGTGACTCGCGTGCAGTGTGTCAGTTGTCTTCGTTACGTCACTAGGTGCATACGTATCAAAATGGATGAGAAGTTCATTGAAACTGTTAGACAATTTCCGTGTTTATGGGATACGCGATTGAATACCTACAAATGCAACAAAACCAAAGATGCAGCTTGGGAAATTATAATCTCTCTCTCTCTCTCCGCCCAGCTCCGCTCCTCTCCGCCCAGCTCCGCTTCAGTGGAAACACTGACCACTTTTCACCTTTCTTCTCCGCTCCTCTCCGCCCAGCTCCGCGTCAGTGGAAACGCGGCCTAAGAATTTTGTGGGCGTACTCGGTATCGGAAATCGAACAACTTTTGTTCTACAATTTTTCGAAATTCGCCAATTTTTTTTTATGCTTAGAATTAAAATATTTTTTTGATTTGTATGGAAAGTTACAAAAAAAAAATACGCGAATTGCGAAAAGTTGTAAACTGACTAAGGCCGAAACCACGGACTTCGTGCTTAGGGAGTAGACCCCCAGATGCGGCTGAAGAATAGCAGTATTTTACACGGAGCTACTGCCATTACATCTCCGCAACCCAGCTACTGGTCAATGCCGATATCTTGTGGTTAGACCGGTTGTCAGACTTTCGGGCAGGAACGTAACGAATGGTCACCCATCCACAGACTGACCGCGGCAAGCGTAGCCTTCCAAATCATAATTATTATCCCCGTGTCTACAACCACCTACCGAAGTTTTTAATAGATACATCCTCACCTGTTGTATTAAAAAACCAGTTAAAAAAGTTTTTAATAGAAAAAGCCTATTACAGTGTATCTGAATATTTGCAGGATAAGCTACAAGAATTTTGTAATTAATTGTGATATTGTGATAATTTTGATCTCATAAAATACAGTTTATTATTTATTTATGTAATTATAATTACGTTACCATGTAAAAAAAAAAAAAAAAAATTAATATCTTGTGTGGGTGTACTAAGCACCTCTGCCTTACCCATTGGGGAGAACAGGCATGATGTTTTGTTAATTAATTTGTAATTTATACTTGAATTTGTTTAAATACTATTTTTTTCTGCAGTTACCTGTAATTTGTATGCCAAATTAAATATGGTGATACCAAATTGTATGTTACTTATGATTATTTTACATCTGTTTTTCTACCCATATTTGCAAATAAATTATTTGAATTTGAATTATCCACGCGGTTGTCAATTAGCCATGAGCCCCTACATGGACCAATGAGGTGAAAATTTCGGATGATAAAGCAGTGGATAATAAACTGAAGCCCAATTCTACTAACAGAAACGTTTATAAATTGCAACTTAATCGTTTATTCAGACAGTTTTCGTTCATGTACAAAAAGTATCAAATTGTTTGACAACAAAAACAAAACCAAACATTTTGACAGTTCTACTCGTAGTAAACGAAAACTGCCTGAATGAACGATTCAGTTGCAATTGATAAAAGTTTATGTTAGTAGAATTGGCCCCGTTTATGTTTGTAGAGGTACCATTAATGTACTACAGGAGAAACTACTATCTGTAGTACATTTTTGTACTTTATTATAGAAATAAATTAAATTCCAAGCTAACTTCGCGTCAATACCCCCAACATCTAGTTCAGACTAATAGTTAAATCTTATTAAAGTAATCCAAATTTGGTCACTTCCAATATAGTTTGCCCATAAATCTAGTACCCATCAGACGTATGAATGGGGTTGGGCACTCAAGTTAATAAATTAATCGTTCGTGATACAATTATTATTGTAATGATCGGCTCCCGTCTGCGAGAGTAAAATAAAACGGCGTGTATCGTAATTGAATCTCTTGGTGAGCGCGTTACGAAATAACAGCCCAACTGTTACTTTTTCACTGTTATTTTTCGGAGCTGCTAACTATTGCGTTGGTTAAGTTGAATTAGTAATGCCACTCCCCCTAATAAGCTTCAAGATTACCGATTCTATTACTTCTTCAGATTCTATCAGTGATCTACCGAAAGAACCGATGTTTAATATAGTGCCTACCATCGCCATTGAATAATTATGCAAATGGAGTTACTGATGTTCAATTAACAGTTCTAAATTATATGTTACGAGTATGTGATAGGGTATAGGCCGTTAAATTGCTTTTGACGTGAACAGTTAATTTAGTGATTAACATTATTTTGTTAA
This sequence comes from Amphipyra tragopoginis, assembly GCA_905220435.1. Classification (NCBI taxonomy): domain Eukaryota; kingdom Metazoa; phylum Arthropoda; class Insecta; order Lepidoptera; family Noctuidae; genus Amphipyra; species Amphipyra tragopoginis. The sequence continues at coordinate 23,736,196 of HG991995.1, read as the reverse complement.
TTTGGGATAAAATTCATCTCCGGCTGTCGCATCTTGTTTCCGTCAGTCGTTTATAATTCGATAATTAACAGCTTTGATTAATACGTAAACACTTTCATCGATAAAAACTATGTTTCGATTGGTGTTACAATAACACCTGTGCTTTATTTTCGTTCCACTCTTTTCCTCAGTTTTTTTTCTTCTAGAGTTATTGAAGGATTGGCCACAGAAATACTTAAACCAAGAGGAGTGGGAGGAGGTTGGGGAGGCATTTGCCCTGCAGTGGGACGACCGTGGCTGAAGAATAATAAAAAAAATGCGTACCTTATTGTCTCAGAGAGTCGGTCAGGGCCTCGTTTCCAGTTTGCCTTTATTGGCTGTCTGGAGTGGAACCCCAAGAGTGCCCGCAGGACTCTCAACTCTGGCTTGTCTATATCGGCCGCCCAGAGGGGGGTCGCCAGACTTATATATGCTCGGGGGTGAAAATGCCTAATGGCGTAATAGCGGGGAAACCCACTTCGGATCTTTTAGACTCGCGACGGTGAAACCGGGGCCACACCTCTCTACACCTCTAGCCGCTCACAAGTTGTTACGCCCTTCGCCTATGTACTGGCGGCTTTTCAGATGGCCCAGCTAGTGAGCTGGCGAGTCTACGTCAGCCAACACAATTCAATTTTAAATTTGAAAGGCAGCAAGCAAGGAGCAAGAAGTTATAACCAGTCCATTGAACACCCCTTTCCATAGACCAGATATATTTTACCATATTTTACAATAGTCTTGCACTCACCTGGGACGGTAAATGACTGTACTCCAATAGTGCAGCCGTGGATAGTCCCCGGTTGGTGCCACACCTCATTTTACATTAAAGTTCTCAAAGGGGCCTCTGCGCGTTCGACTTGTGACCCCCCTTCCAAAGGACCGGACATCTTCCGCAAGGAAGATGAGCCGTGAGTTTAAACGAGATAAAAATAGTGACTAAACAAATTAAATATCTTGACTTAGGACACGAGGTTATCAACATTTGGGATGTGGATTCAGCAACTATTGTGCCGATAGTCGTAACGGCCAAGAGCCTCGACCAACACCTCATCAGACTCTCGTTAGGTGACTGGATCAAGGGCCTGTTATGGAAAGCAGTCCTTCTCAACACAGCGCCTATTATGAGTAGGTTCCTATCTCTGGAGCCCTAACCACCGGTAGCTTGAACCTTGCTCCCGATGCCGGTGGACCTCTATTTTTGATATTTTTAAATGCAAATTTTTAAATAGTTTTATATCTATACATATAATAAAACAGTAAAAAAACTTTGTCTGTACATTGAATATATTTAAAAAAAAATGATTGAGGGGGGTTCAGAAACAGTAATAGAGCACGAATCCAAAAAAAAAATTGTGTCTGTTTGTCTGTTTGTTTGTACACGCTAATCTTCGGAACTACTGGACGGATTTGAATGTTTTTTATTTTGTTGTATAGGTATTAAGTCTGGGCAACATATAGGCTATAATTTATCTTGGAAACTTGAACACCTGATGCAGAACCGCAACAGACCAGCTAAACTATAAGAGAAACAAAAATGGTACCATAGCAAAAATTGTTCCGCGTGATGACCATTTTCTGTTGAGAGAATAAATTTGAAGATCTGGAACACCTGATGTGGAACTCCAAGAGCCCAGCTACACTATAACATATATAGGAAAGACGTGTTAGCAAAAGTTGTTCAATCTGATAAGCACTCTCTGTTGACGTATAAAAACTGAAGATCTGGAACACCTGTTGTGGAATTCCAAGCGCCCAGCTACATTTTAACATATATAGGATTGACGTTTTAGCAAGAGTTGTTCAGCCTGATGAGCACTCTCTGTTGACGTATAAAAATCGAAGATCTGGAACACCTGTTGTGGAACTCCAAGAGCCCAGCTACATCATAAAACACATAGGAATGACGTCTTAGCAAAAGTTGTTCGGTCTGATGGGCATTTCCTGTTGACTTTTAAAAATCGAAGATCAGAAACATCTGATGTGGAAATAAAAGCTATCACTAATTTCACTGTATAATTATAAAATAACATAAGCTGGGAGTACCTCCACGCGGTGACGGCGGTAACAGTTAAGGACTGATTTTCGATGACGATGGTATAGGTATCATTGAAAAGTTGACTCTACTGGCCAAAACTCCCATTTATTATTTTATTTTATCGAATTAATATGCCTTCGGGATAATGTTATTTGAGTGTTTAATTTCCTTTTCCATTTATCTTCGTGACAAGGTAGTCTACCCAGTAACGCAGGGGAGCAGTCACTTAGATTTTAATTGATCAGGTATCTTCACAATAAAACTATAACCATGCCTAGAAAGAGGTCAAATCTTTCCCAATGTTTCAAAGGAGCTAAAAAATTGAGGATCATAAGATCCCAAGAATCTACCGAAGAGCGTCAGGAGAGACTTGATGCTGTTCGAGAACGTCAGGCTGCAACTCGCTCCGTGAAAACCTCTTCAGATCGCGAAGCACGCCTGCGTTCTCAGCGTATTTACGCATCTACATCCAGGTCTCTAGAGACCAGTGAAGAATATGATGCGCGACTGACCGCTGATCGTGAACGGCATGCATTGTCTCGCGAGTCGGAGACGTTCACGGAAAGAGAATTACGCTTGAGTTCTCAGCGTATATACACATCGACTTCTAGGTCTCTAGATATAAGTGGGGAACGTGATGCGCGACTGACCGCTGATCGTAAACGTCACGCATTGTCTCGCGAGTCGGAGACGTTCACGGATAGAGAATTGCGCTTGAGTTCCAAGCGTATCTACGCATTGACTTCTAGGTCTCTAGCGACAAGTGGGGAACGTGATGCGCGACTGACCGCTGATCGTGAACGTCACGCATTGTCTCGCGAGTCGGAGACGTTCACGGATAGAGAATTGCGCTTGAGTTCCAAGTGTATCTACGCATTGATTTCTAGGTCTCTAGAGACAAGTGGGGAACGTGATGCGCGACTGATTGCTGATCGTGAACGTCATGCATTGTCTCGCGAGTCGGAGACGTTCACGGATAGAGAACTGCGCTTGAGTTCTCAGCGTATCTACGCATTGACTTTTAGCAGGTCTCTAAGGACAAGTGCGGAACGTGACGCGCGACTGTCCGCTGATCATGAGCGACATGCATTGTCTCGCGAATCGGAAACGTTTACCGATACAGAATCACGCTTGAGTTCTCAGCGTATTGGTTCATCTACTAACAGGTCTTTTGAAACGAGTGATGAACGGGATGTGCGACTAACTGCTGATCGAGATTATCATTCATTGTCCCGAACACACACACAACAAAATATTCATAATAATCAGTCAGAAAGTGAGAGAGAAAGAATTGCTGGAGTACGGCATGAAGAGACAGAAGAAGAGCGCAACGAACGTTTGAATTCTGGTTGACTTCGACATTCTCTGAACAGAATGTCGATATCATCTGAAGAATCGGATGTGGACCAGCTCAAGTATAAGAAATATAAAATGGTGCCATAGCAAAAATTATTCCACGTGAAGAGCATTTTCTGCTGTGAAAATAAATTTACAGATCTGGAACACCTGTTGTGGAACTCCAAAGCCCAGCGACACTATAACATATACAGGGTGTTAACGAATTCGTGTAATTCCTTCAAACCACGTGATCTATTAATGGTATAGATTAACGCCGCACGGGATTTAGATTGATTAAAAATAAAAATAAACTTTTTTTTTCTCAAATATTTTTTATGTGATAGATAATTTCGGTGCCATGCATAAATGAATGAAGGCACGGCGACACAGCTGACGGGCACGACGAGCGCGATATCGCTCCACGCAGTCAGTTAACTTGGGACACTAAAATTACTCTGATACAGAATACCATGGATCATTTATTGAAAACTTTTTTTTGTTGATTCTGAATAAACCTATGCAGAGTCAATCGGTGTCACCAGTAGATCACGCGGTTTGAAGGAATTACACGAATTCGTTAACACCCTGTATAGGAATGACGTCTTTGCAAAAGTTGTTACGTCTGATGGGCATTTCCTGTTGACTTACAAAAATTAAAGATCTGGAACGTCTCGAATCCCGTTGTTTTCCCGTCCCCGGGATCTTAGCATTCAACATCAGACGTTTCAGATCTTTGATTTTGACGACCCCGTTGTCGCTGGCATAAGCAACAGGATCCGCGTACGAAGTCGCGGGCAGAAGCTAGTATATAATAAAAATGAATAAAGGGAATGAACATGGAGTTATTCCGCTCCGTATAAATTTATTAAACGATGCAGTGCAATATAACAGTTCAGTTACTTCGGTATTTTAGTTACTGCTCCAATTTACTGGCCCATCACTAGTGTAACCCGAGTCTGGTAGAGCTACACCACATCGTCGCTAGCAAGTTTATGGTTTTTTGATCTAAATCTAAAATTGCTTTTACGTCTCGATATTGCCTCTTCAATTATATCAAAAATTCTACAGCGCGTGTAACAATACACCTAGTATTAATAACAGTTTCAAATTGTTTTTTTTTAGTACCGAACTTATTGAATAGGTACTTATTTTCATTGCGATTGTCACAGGCAATCATCATCATCATCATCAGCCCATTCTATCCCACTTCTGGGCACGGCCCTCTTCTCTGCTCTTCTGGTGCGAGTTGGCGGACTACCCACACCATCAGAAGGATTTAGAGCACTATCTGGTGTGCAGGTTTCCGACGATGTTTTTCTTCACCGTTACCGCAAGTGATAATCAAATTAGGATTCGCACATGAACTCGAAAAGTCGGAGGTGCGGGCCGGGATTGAACTCAGACCCTCCTGCATAGAAGGCAAGCGTTCCACCGCTAGGCTATCACTGCTATATTTCTCAGGTAATGTTATTGTGATAAAAAAATCATACACTCATATCCGTGAGTAACAGATTCTCATTCCAAATTGTCATCAAAATGTTTACCATTTTACTCGTTGACGGGGAAATTGTTACTTCAGTACCCACTCTACTCTACTTTACATCACACGATTAAGGTAAAGGCACCTAATTCCGCGGTGTTTTCACCATAACTAGAAAGAACATTAAAAATTAAGTATTTAATATACCTTTCTGTACAATTGGCTATTTTTATCAGAAGTATTATATATCTCATTTTTGAAATATACTCACAGTTTGACAATAAAAGTTTATTAATAATGTCAAATTATTTAAAAATATGAAGAAGTCCGAAGCACCTAATTCCGATTTAAAAATCCTAATTCCGATGCATTTGGTTCCTAATTCCGAGTGTACAAAATGCAAAGGAAAGGAGGTGGGGAGAATGATACATGATGTTCAAAAAATCAAGTCTATTTATCTTTGTTTGTCTTTGGATCAGTCTAAGACTCCGTCTTACATGATTATTAATATTGTACCACAATATGTAATTTACTTAGACAGGAATTCGGGAATATTGTACTGTCGAGAAACTTTATAAACACTACTGCCTTTATGAATTGCTGTAATAGCATTTTGGACATCCTCTTCCGTGTATTTTTTTCTTGGCTTCATTCTCCTACACTAAAACAATAATAATAATAAAACAATTTTATTAATTTTATTAAAAGTATGTAGTATATAAGTATAACTATATCTGAGTATATCGGAATATGAGTTATTTTAAAGGGCAAATTTATATTCTTGCAGTTACTAAAACAATAGTAAAGTTTTGAACAAGCTGCGTAAGATAATGAACACTCCGTATTTAACGTGTGCCAATACCACGGAATTAGGTACTAATATAACCTTATTCCGACTTAAATACATCGGAATAGCGTTTTATAATACTAAATCAAGATTTCTAATTCCGAGTAATAAAAAGTAAAAGATTTTTTAATATTAAACAAATAAATTAATGTTCAATTGCGATATCTTTGAAATAATATACAAAGCTCACTCAGGATTATACCAGAACACATTAATAACTTAATTTTCTGTACTTAGCTTTTCCATACAACGAATTAATAAAGTACCTAAACAGGCAATCTTTGACCTGCTATAATTAGTTAATGCGACGCCATAGTGTACCTCGGAAATAGATTTTTATATCTATTGGTTATTTAAGTAATCAGAGCTAAAATATTAAGTTCGTAATCATAAATCTGCCTTCAAAATTTGAAAAAAAGTCAACGTCTATTAAATTGCATTTCCGTGGTATACATCGGTATTTAGGAACCAACTAAAATATTTGGCACCTAATGCCGCGGTATTTTAAAAACTTATTTTCTCCTCAATTTGTAAAGAAAATATTAAAATGTTAACTGTTTTCAATAAAAAATATTACCCTTCCAATATTTCAACCTAAATAAAAACTCACACGGTATAAAATTATCATACAAAACACTATTTAGCAAAGCGTATTAATCACGTGCATAAGGTCCGAAATGTATGAAGCGCGCGTTCGAGTCAGCTGCTAGCGTCAAACTTTCTGTTTATTTTAAAATGTTAAAGCACCAAAGCACTCTTTTGCTTATATAAACATAAACAGATACATTATTTATTGATTAATGTATCTTGCAAACAAAAAGAACTTGTAAATTGCTTGAAAACGCCGTTATTCTAAATACATCGGAATAAGGTGCCATTTTTAGAACCCCTCGGAATTGGGTGCCTTTACCTTAGTGGAAGTTATATCAAATTATTCACGAAAAACCTTCCTTCAAAAACCTACGAACATACATACATATCGACGCTTGAAAGGCAAAAATTACCAAGCGACATGTTGGCAATTTTACACTAGAGCATTTCAAAGTTTTTTTTATAAAAGAATAAAGAAATGGCCAATTTATCATAACTACTTGATTCCAACGAATTTTAAGTACAGTTTAAAGGCTTATAATAAACTGGCATTTAAAGATTAAGAACATAAATAAAACTTTAAAATACTCTAGTGTAAAATTGCCAACATGTCGCTTGGTATTTTTTTCCTTTCAAGCGTCGATATATACTCATGTCTCTAGTCCCCAAAGGGCTAAGCAGAATATTCTCTGTCTATAAACCATAATTCGCTTCTTGTATTAAATCCTATGTACCTAATGGCGAGCCATTGCCTTTTTTCGGGCCCAAATTATGATGCCAGGTTCATCGCCTCTCGTTTTACCAACGATAAAGGGGAATTGTTTTCTTAATCCGTCCCCCCACGGACCTATTAAAAGTCTATTAAAAACAGCTAATTTGTTACCTTATTCCTTTTAAATAGACTTCAAATTCCAGTAAAATAATTTCCGTTCTAAAAGAAAAGAATATATACCAATCTTATCTTAAAGTGACAAAACCATATAATCAGACGGCCAGTAAGCTCAAGACTGAAATGGACGCATCCAGACGGTAGCTGGATCGAGTCGCGTCCATGATTATAGTAATTTCTACAGCGTTCCGAGTAGCCATTTGCTCGATATTGCGTTAGTATCGATTTCATTAGATAGGCTCAGATTTTTATAATAAAACGTGCCGGATGGTAGGTATATGTAAACTTTTTGTAACTAGAGTAGTAATTACAATGAGTAGGTGGTGCTATCAGTGTTGGTGTGGCCATAAAGTACGCTGGCGAGGTAGCGGGTGATACGGCGTTTTTTTTTATTTTTGATCTGCGTTGGATATGCATACGGAAACCTAGGTCGTCGGTTTATTTTGATGGACCCTTACCGATATTTACTTACTGGACGAGATATAAAGTAGGTTTTTTCTTCTTACGTACTGACTGAGCTATATGTGAATAGTACATGCTGTGGTAAAAAGATTAGCTAATTAACAAGATTGGTAGCGCGGCTGGTTACCTATGGTGCGCCGGACGTAGGTATTTAAGTAGCGTCATTTGTGGAGGCTATTTAATGCAGTTGTATATTATTGCTTTTGTTCATTTTCAAATTATTAAGAGCAAAATATATTAAGTAGTCGATCTATTTTTGTCGATCTATTCTTGTTTTTTTATTGTATACAATAAAAAAAAATTACTGTATTGTTTCTATACAAAAAGCGTCTGTTGGTTTCTTTAAAATCTAATAAAACTTTTAAACAGTGGCTTTGGCTAGAACTGGGTTCACTGCGAAATGGCAATGTTTTAAGAGAGTAAGTTTACGGCTTCTTCATGACAAGTTTGACGCCTGCATTGTTTGACAGGGAGGTTTGACGTAAAATGTGATGAAAAGATGATGGAAACCGCAGCACCACCTTAAGTACTCATCACAGCTAATCGGAACTAGTGAAATTGTCTGTTGAATAATGTCAATCAAATAACCAATGAAATCGCTTTAGTATCTACCAACGATGGTTGCGCCTTAAGTTTGTTTAATTGATAGATTAATATATTAGTGGGTAGGGCACATTGCTCGCAGAACGGATGGATGATGGGGTTAAAAGGTTGGTGGGGCCTCCCACAAGGTGGACCGATGATCTGGTGAAGGTCGCGAGGATCCGCCGGATACGAGAAGCACTGGACCGGTCGATGTGGCGATGCCAGGGGGAGGCCAATGTCCAGCAGTGGACGTCTTTCGGCTGAATGATGATGATGATGATAATGATGAATTAATATATTCCAGCGAAGAATATCGTCATCAGATAAAAAAAATCTATAACCACTTTCACCGCGCACTTCGTAGCCTAATCTGAAACCCGAAGTACTAGCCACATTAATGATCGCATGCGCAGACAGCGATTGATTGATTGAGCGTTTTATTGGCGTCCAGCCGATGCGTCTCTATGTGATTATGAGAAGTCCACTTTATTAGGGCACTGTGTTCGTACGATGTAAAATGATCACCAATATTCGATGCTTATTTTTGTGCTAGTTATCGCCTGCGGCTTTGATTGTATATTAATTAAAAATGGAGTTGAAGTTTGATGCAATAATTTTAGTAGAGCTAGAGCAGTGACGCCAACGAGTAATCTGTATTTTGATAGTTTAGATCTTTTTTTTATATAAAATTGTAGCAAGGTAAATAGATCCAAGGCATTATAAGTAAGGAAAAAGGTGTACATGGGATGATCTCCAAAATCAGCGTATTTGGTTGACCTCTCTGGTGCATTATAAATTGATATTAATTTGTGTTCCGTATTTTATTTCGAAAAGAAGGTGTCTAAATAAGCCTATTTTATATTGGTCTCGATTTTAACCAACCAGAAATATTTATTTGGGGTGCATGAAAAGAGCCTCCACGAGTGACGATATACTTCAGTACGTCTGGCGCACCCTGGGCAGTCAGCCCCGCTACCAACCTTGCTGACTGGCTAATCATTTCACCACGGCATGAGCTATTCTTGTATACTCGTGCCGACACGATAGAAGAAGATTTCAAAAAGAAGGTGTCTAAATAAGCTTATTTTATATTGGTCTCGATTTTAACCAACCAGAAATATTTAGGTTGGTAATTTTAGAGACCAGAGCGATCAATAATAATTTTTATTTTGGAGATTGAGCCAACTACATTTAACGTAGAAAGCAATTTATTTGTTTTGTTTCCAATGTTAAACTGACAAAAAAGGCATAGTAAGTGCGCAAAACACTCGCAATCACTATGGCTTTAAGTTTGATAGGTCAACAATTTCCATAGCAACGTATGTATTAACAATCTGAATTCTCTGAATGTGATACACAAGTTGGTTTTACTTTAATATTGTATTGGCAAACAGAGGGAACTTTCTAACTTATTATCTACATTTTTAAATATTTCTATAAAAAACAAAAAACATTTATAAACATAAAAAAATTGTAATAGGTAATTATTATTATCATGACGGACATTATGACGGATATTGATTGAATTGCATGAAATAGATAGAATAGAACAGAAAATTTTGTTTGCTTAGAATGTAGGCATTATGGATAAAGTGCTAACAAATACATAGTTGGTGAGTCCATGTATATTCTGCCTTGTGGCATGCAAAAATTAATAGGTAGGTTAAGCTAAGTGCTGTAGCTACTAACGAATAGAAAGGTCTACTATGGAAAGATATGGGGTCTTTATAAAATACATAAGAGTCTGTATTTTCTCTTATTTTATTTAAATGCTCATGAACAACTCCGTGCCATCATAACTTTCATATCTGACGGTCTACTCCCTAAGCACGAAGTCCGTGGTTTCGGCCTTAGTTACGAGCGTTTCCTACTTCCTACAACCTACGGACATACGATTATTTCGGGGCCCGAACTAAGAATGAATGACAACACGATTTGACAGTTGTCCCTACTACCGATGTGTTTTTGCTCATCCGAAAAGTTGAACTTGACACTTGTTTTGTTCACTCCTACGTTTCGGGCTACTTTCGGACGGGTGACTAACTTCGCTGACGGACTTAGGCCTGATTTACACAGGGTAAGTAACTGACTCCAAACTCGAGATAAGTCAGTGCAGACCCGATATTTACCTAGTGTAAATTAATTTGTAGTCAATACAGCGCTGTCGCGATCAATTTACACTAGGTAAATATCGGGTCAGCATTGATTTGTCTCGAGTTTGAAGTCAGTTACTTACCCTGTGTAAATCACGCTTTATTAGGGAGTAGGCCCCCTGTTACGAGTGTTAGGCCTCATTTACACAGGGTAAGTAACTGACTCCAAACTCGAGACCAGCCTGTCTGTGGTGACCCGATACTTACCTAGTGTAAATTGATCGCAACGGCGCTGTACTGACTCCAAATCAATTTACACTAGGTAAGTATCGGGTCAGCACTGACTTGTCTCGAGTTTGGAGTCAGTTACTTACCCTGTGTAAATGAGGCCTTAATCCGAGCGTTGTTTGTCCTGCTGCCATCCTCCTTCAATTGTTATGTTTTATGTAAACATTCTTTTTACAAATTACCACGGAATGTTTTAAATAAATCAGTGTAAATTACAGCAGCGTGCACGTAAACAAGAGCCAAGTTCGCAACATTGTTCGAGAGTTCTTAGATAAAATAATTTGCAACAATGTTTTACTTAATTATCTTTATAGAAGCAATCGGTGTTATCTTAAGCGAAATAATATTGTAATGAAAACGGTTGATAAAAATTAAGTACTTACTGTAGTGCATTCCGTAAACGAGTTCTGTGGTCTTAATGAAAAACCAATGTAAGTAAATATTATTTTAATTACTCTATTAAAGTGCGAGAAGGAATCATACGGTAGATAATTTTAGCTATTCATTAATTAGGAATAATTATTCTAATAATATAGTAAGCTAACGATGGGTGTGTGAATGTACCGACGCCTTTGCTTCTATCATTTTCACAGCAGATGTTAGGGTTTTAGGTTAGGGATCTTAGGGTTCGTTTGCCAACTAAGCCTCTAGCTTCTGAAAGGCAGAACAATTTGATATGTTATCAAATCTCATGCCAACGAATATGATTGGTTGAATAAAATACCAACAACCAATCAAATCACTTGACATCCCATTTGACAGCTGATTAGTAAATTTTTGTATTAGTCAAACGTTTAGAAACCATCTTCTACTTATACGTCCTTAGTTCTTTTTTGTATACACCGTGGGCCCGAGGTACCCGAAAGATTTTAACCTTCGATTCCGATGCCTAATTGGAGAACAAAAGCTATACTTATATAGTTTATTGAAAAAAGCTTAGTTTTCGAAATATTCATTGTTTAATGAAATTCACAAATTGAAAAATATCTATGGTAACAAGTCCCAGGAACGCGGTGTTGCAACTTTTGTCGTACCATACCCTCTCGCCGTATGTCTTACTTGACAGGGAGGGTTGTGAAGTGAGAAGTTTCTTATCCACTCACACGATAATTTATAAATGTTGCCAGTTCAACCTAAAGTATTGTTTACAAGGAAGCACTAAAGTTAATTTATTCAAAAAGAAAAGAAAAACTAAAAAACAAAAATTGATTTTCTTTTTTTACTTTTTTCATCTTTTGTTGATATAACATTTGACGCTTAGTAGTATCAGAAAAGCGTGGTTAAAATCTTTCGGGTACCTCGGGCCCGCGGTGTATAGGTACCTATCCAATATCATAAAGGGCTCCCAAGTGGTTTTGAAAACGTGTCGTTTATTATATAATTTACTAACGATCCGCCCCGGCGTCGTTCGGGTACGTTTTGAAACTTAAAATCTATCGGAAGAAATAATCTAAATTACGATGAAAACCGCATCAAAATCCATTGAGTAGTTTAGAAGAAATAAGCGGACAAACAGACAGATGCAAGAAACAACTTTTTCTGTTTCGAGCCAATTTTACCAAAGTTGGATAGCTTTTATCTAGGTTTTGTATAGAAAATCTATCAAAATGTCAAATTTATTCCACGGACACGTAATCTAACGTTGGTAAAATCGACTTTAGCGATTTTTAAGTTTGGACTAATTGCAAACATTTTCAAACCCGATTAATTTTGTTTTGAAATGAATTAAAAATACAAGTGTATTTTCTATGTATGTATTAAGGTGCGTACAGATTAAGTAACATGTTGTTTAACTTGTGTTATATAACACGTCCACAATATGTAACATTGTTTTTCAACATTGCAACATATAACAATACTGTACACATTAGAAAAACAATGCAATATAACCATGTTATATAACACTGTCGTTTGTCGTTCTGCAGTGCTATTCACAATGTCGACACGAGAGGACGTTTTGCTAGCTGATGCAGCGACTGTTGTAATTTTAACTAACAACAGAAAAAAACGTAGATGCTGGGTTCGTCCTAGTTTATTGACATTGTTGTAAATATTAATAACATGTTATATAACACTTTTGTTATTATAACATGTTTTATAACATTCAGCCTCCACTTTACTGAAACATGTCATATAACAACGTTTTATAACATGTTATGTTACATAATATGCGCGCACCTTTACACATTTTTGCGTCGAACTAGAAGTGAGGCAAAAATATAGGTTGCATCAGGAAGCTCTTCCCGTACAACATGTAAGAGTTAATTGAAGAAAACAGGTTCCAACATGCTGCTAATAGGCCATGAGCTAAACCTGTCACTATGTGTATAGTGCTGCAATTTTAACTATTAATTTATAGCCGTGTGTGGCTTAAACGGTATCAGAAGTCATTTTGTATTACATTCCTTATTTGCTTCATTAGCGGTAGAGGCTTTGGATTGTAACTGTTTTTGAGATTCTGTGCCAGTGTGAAATTGGTTTGTCTTCTTAGATTTTCTAGTTCAAAATTCTTGGGTTGTGCAACACCTTATCCGTTTGTGAACTAAACACAACGAACTTTCAATACTGGAGTCTGCCCTCAATCATATTATCAATCTCTCTCAATCACTCAAAGGTTTGCTAGTAGAAAACTCATTTTTGAGTTTAGCTCGCCTTGGTACATGACTTCATTGAATTATAATGTTTTATTGTAATTTTCTTGTGTACAATAAAGAATAAGAATAACTTTATCACTGTTAAGTCTATCACACATAATTATTTTCTTTTCTTTTTCTTTTTAATCTTGTGATTGCCATAATCCTGTAATATATATGTTAATATAAGAGGAAGACTCTGGCTTCTGTAGAATTACAGGAGCCAATGGCTGTCTGTATGGCTAGGAGCCAGGGAACGAATGATATGTATGTATCAAATTATGTCAATAAATAATCATTATGATCTTCATCATCACTTCGATCAATAAAACGTCCACTTCTGAAACATGAACCATTTTAAAAACCGTTCTGTGTTCATACATCGCTTGTAAAAATACGTTTTTTATATATAAATGTAGATCCCAATTATCTTATATTTGTGGGGAAATATAATTAATTATATTTTCTCATTAGAATATCATTCATCAAAATTAAATACTTAAGAATTTAATACGTGTTAAAATTATTCAAAAAACCAACCAATTTCAATTGAATAACAATCGTCACTATCCAAATAAAGACTTAGCTAATCTTAACCATGCACCCGACAATCATCTCGCGAAACATTTACAAATAAATTACTAGATTCAATAAAACCAAAATGCTATATGATTTCATCAAAAGTAAACCATACTGAGCGCTCGGCTTATAAAGGCGAAGTGATCTTTAAATTAGACGGTAACACAGGAAATGGCTTCTTAGCCCGTCAGTGTAGCGGTGATTAGCGATCGCCGATCACCAATCGGCTATCACATCTAGTGAGCAGTTGATCACTGACGGTTGAGTGCACGTAAAAAGTTCACGCAGAGATTAAGTAAGCGCTTTGGTTGTAGATGCGACACGATTTACGTCACGTCAGAAACTGTGTGATTTTCTCATAACCCAATAACACTTTTCCCGACCTGGGGATCGAACCCAGGACCTCACGACGAGGCAGAAAACATAACTGTATAGGGCCGTTCAGACTACGCTATAATATACAGGGTGTAAAAAGACCCATCACATAGCCAAAATCTACGCACTCTGTACATCAAACTAAAACACATGGACCAAAAAGAATTGCTGGGAAACGACTTTTATTTTTAGGCATAAAAAAAACTCTGTTTTTTTTGTAGCTCACATGTAATGCATGTAACCGAATGTGCCTATGTGGGTCGTGTAGCGGCTACACAGCTGAGCCAAGGCGGTTGTGTGCGTTTGATATTCATTGCGTTTTTGTAACTTCAAATGCGTAATTTGTTAGGAAAAATTGAAAATCTTGATAATGTTTGATTGGAAGAAAGTTTAGTATTATCACTTAGAATACGTTTCTGGAAAAAACTAAAAAAAACAAAGTGTACTTTGACCTTCAATATCTCCGGAATCAATGATTTCCCAGAGATGGTCGGGTAGAAAAAAATGATCCCAATGATGGGTAGAATATGTGGTTTTCGTTATCGTTAAGGGTCTTTTTACACCCGATATAGCATTTAGCAAATATTGTATAGCACAGCGCTATCGCTCAGCAGACATTTATAAGGACACGTCCACACAACGCTATACTATAAAGTATTAGCTTGGTGTACGCGATAAACTTTAGCGATTCTCAGAGCTTTATCGCATGATTCTCCGGTCCCTGCATCGCCTCACTTCTATCCCGTCGGTCGCTCGACGGATCGCCGTCAAATAACGTGCTATACATAGTAGACCGGCGTGCAATATTGCTTATAGTGTGAACGTCATGCTATAGATATAGTTATAGCTTATGACGCAGTATGCTTTACTATATAGCAAAATAGTGTAGTCTGAACTGCGCTTATTTGCCGTAAAAATACCGTCTGTAACCTACTTGATCTGTGTAAAACCAGTAAGCTCGCGGTGTGTTTAAGTATGGCACGATAATTGAAGATATGCTCGTATCATACCCGCGGAGCTACTTCCACAGACCTGACGCCTGATTACTTTGTACCCAACTGGATGAGATTACCGTCTTGGCCGCGAAATAAGCGTGTGTTAACGTTTAGTTTTAATCATTGTGGACACTCAATTTACTTCATACTTTACTGGGGCCCAATTCTCCTAAAGTAAATTGTTGCCAAACGCAATCGAACCACAACCGTCAGTCAGTTTTTGTTTTCAAAAACTTTCAAAATGATTGATTTTGTTTTTTGTGTCAAACAATTTGATAGCTTTTGAAATTGAGAACTGTCTGAATGAACGGTTCGGCCTTGGTTCGGTTGTGATTTATCAAGATTTATTTTAGGAGAATTGGGCCCCAGGTGTTTCTATAGGGAAGAAATGACATCTAGTGCGACCCGGGGGTTCGATTAACAAAATTGTTGACAAACGCAAACGAACCGCAAACTTCATCCACGTGAAAGCCCACAGGAACCGTGCAACGAACAAATGCATTCCCGAGGTTTTTGCTCTAAGGCGACGATGTACTGATTTTCTCACTCTAGTTTAAGGGGGTATTTACAAAACCGCTATTAATTAGCTGTTTTTCGGTACATTTTCCGATCAATCCGTGAAACTTAGCTAGATGTTATGGTAAGTTACGGATAGACTACGTTTTTGTCTAAAAATGATAGTTAAAACATTTTTAAATTTGTTAATTTATAATTAAATAATATTAATTCTTCGTAGCCTCCTCCCACGAAAATACTGAAAATGGGGTGAGTTTCGGTACATTTTCCTGAAGAATTCAAGGGTTTTAATAAATAAATACAATACCATTAGTTAACAGACATATTAACGTTAAAATGGTAGATAAAATAAAATAAGAAAATTGTTGGAATATGCACAGGAAAATAAAAAATCATTTTGAATTTTTTTCATATATTTTGCTAGGCCGATGAACCTTAACTGTGTGAAAATAAAGTTTGTTTTCCATCTGTCATTTTACTGTCAGCCATCATTGTGAGTAGACTCGAGTCGCTTGACAGCAGAAATAAGCGGTCAAATAGATCCCTCGACGGTCACAAACATTTGATTTGACCTAACTTGAAGATAAAGGTACGCTGTGTGTGTGTTGGTCGTCCGCATATCGTAATTATACTTTTTACCTACGCTTTCTGCAAACGCGTCCTTAAGGGCCACAAAGTTAGCACATATTTTATTCTATCGCAAGTAATCAGAGTACACTGGCAGTATTTTCAGGCTGACGACATAAGAATATGAACGACTACACAGGCTGTAAACGAATTCGTAAAATAACTAATAAACGCCGCAGGGACAATGGATTGATAAAAAAAAAAACACTTTTTGTTGCTGTACGGTAAGTGATCGTGTCTAATTATACCACCTAATGTTACTATAAACATAATTTTGTAGTAAAATCTTATCTCGTGTATAGTATCACCTTCATGATCATCATCTTCACCGACTGGCCATTTTTATATTTTATACTTTTTTTGATAATGACAGATGAAAATTCTAATTTAGACTTGGTTTTTTTGGGGGATTGTTTTGAGACCCCATGGTGATTGCTTTTGATACGAATGTCTGTTTTATTTTATATTGATATAAATATTATAAATTTAAATCCGAGTGACTGTTTAATTATGTGGCATGCCACAGCAATCATACCCTGAACACTGCTCCATGCAACATCCGTTTTACGTTGGACTTGGAGGTCTTGTGCGAGCTGGACAACCTAAGCCTCCACCACCTATCCAAGAACCTGCGCTCCCATGGTACCAAAGTGAGATGCATTCCGGTGCCCGATGGTAACCCCTTCTCCCTTCTTTTACACTTCATGTCCTGCTACACTTACGAGATCGGCGATCGGACTGGCTATACTCTACCGTCATGACTAAATGTGCTACAGCCGGTATGTTTGCTGCCGCCGGTTTCTATCAAATGGCTGTGTGGGCCATTGGCGAACGTCGTAACTACAAGAAGGAACTCGCTGACTACTCCAAGGGACGTGACGCAGTCCTGCCTCTTATTCTCTAGCCATTTCTATTTTTGTTATTTACGTAGGTCCTAGGTATTGAATGCTCTACACATTCTTTACAACTGGTGTAGCAGACGTGCTCTCAGGAGATCCTAGGGCCGTCTGTTACATTACACGTGTCAGCACGAGCTATACGAAAATAGCTCATGCTGTGGTGAAAAGATTAGCCAGTCAGCAAGGTCGGTAGCGGGGCTGACTGCCCAGGGTGCGCCGGACATACTTAAGTATCGTCACTCGTGGAGGCTCTTTTCAGGCACCCTCCTCTAGGGTGCAGTAAAATAATTTTACGTGATAGAACATTTCGATGCCACATATAAAAAAATGGAAGCACGGCGACACAGCTGCTCAACGAGCGCCATTTCGCTCCGCACAGTCAGTTTAAGACGGGGCGCAATGATGAATCACATTAAGAACACCATAATTATCGTCATTTTGAAATGGTTTGAAGGAATTACATGAATTTGGATACAGCCTGTGTAGGGTATTTAGGTTAGGATTAGATAACCCTTGGTTTCTGTACATGAACTTAATCTGAAATATTTTGATTTATTTTAACTTTGGGTAAAGGCTTTTGGTAGGTACTACGTTTTACCATTATATGTCCTAGGACAGCAAATTATACAGGATCTGATGAATTATTCTTCTTTACGTTTATAAGTAGTGTATATTGGTTAAAATCATCATATAAAGTTGTCTGGTCTATTTATATATTATTTCGAGAGAACTGACAATCGGTATATTAGGAAGCTTTTACGCTGCAGGATCAGACAGCACCCATAAAACTTCAAGACAGTATATAGCCAACTTAAAAATTCTGTAATTAATTAATTAAAGACTGCATGTTTACGCACCTTTACGCACCTGCATAGTGCGCAAAAAATAAAAACACAAGCAAAGCTTTAACGAAACGAGAATCGCGATTAACGAACATATCGAATGGAATTAACAATATCATCCTGCGCCTGAGTTGTGAAGTAATCAAAGAAACAACGATCATTTTTTTACGGTCGGTTCCCGGTACAGTCATAATGTACGCGCTGTGTTGACCAGGACTTTGTTGCAACCAGGACAACACGTCTTATATTTAATACTAGATTGGCTATTTATAATCTTCTTTGAAAAAATAAAATAGAATATTTATTATTCCTGTTACAGAGAGCAGAACATGGGCCAAATTCTCCTAAAATACATCTTGATAAATAGCGGTTGCTATTTATCAAGATGTATTTTAGGAGAATTTCTCTCTAAATCTCTCTAGTCTAAATTAATGGTTTGGCCTTGGTTCGGTTGAACCAAGGCCAAACCGTTTATTTAGACCAGGGATGCACTGACTTATTACGACTAGAGGCCACTCGGGCAGAATATGAGCATGAAAGCGGATCCCACAGCTAAAAACAACCAAAAAAGTTGAATTAAAGATTACTGAAAACATTAAACGTACACTAATTCGCATACAAGAGTTGAAGTCGCTAGCGCATGGCGGGCCGCACGTATATTGATGAAAGCCGCATGCGGCCCGCGGGCCGTTTTCTGTGCATCCCTGATTTAGACAGTTTTCAATTTCAAAAGCTGTCAAATTGTTTGACACAAAAAACAAAAACCAATTATTTTGACAGTTCTCGTAAATAAAAACTGACTGACGATTGTGGTTTGTTTGCGTTTGGCAACAATTTTGTTAGTCGAATTGGCACCCAGGTTGGTTACTTCCTAATTAATATGCACGTCATACTCGAGAATGGATGCTGTCTGTCGGGACTGGTCAACCATTAACTGCTATGGCAACCCTAAGGGCCCTATCTCACTAGGACAACATGGTGGCGGCCACCGGTCACGCCACCAAGAAAATGTATGCAGTTGTATGAAGGGTACCTCACCTGATATCAGCTTGGTTGCGCAACAAATTTGTTGCCGGCAACCGAATCACCCGCTAGTGGCGCAACCCTTAATTTGTATAGAGCTATTTGGCACCTCACTCACTCCGCCACCAGTTACACTACTACGGACGCCCCTCCCGCCCGAATCAACACTGTGCTTCCACGTGTCATTCGTACCGTACACTTCAATTTTGAAACTGATAATCCTGGTGTTTCTCGCTTGGTAGCTCAAGACACCACGGTAGCGCGACTGGTTACACTGCCATGGTATCTCGGTGAAATAGGGCTCTAAGAGGTATATTTTTCTATCAGTTATTCTCATGCGAGTTTATTTCTTACATTAACCTACATTATTCTCATTCTATTTCTCACACTACTGTAATGAAATTGTCATGAACTACTGTACTAAAAAGAGTGTTCATGGAGTTTCTTGCCGGCTCTTCACCATAGAATCTACCTTTTGAAACCGTGCACCTAGTTTTGACGTTTTAAAGATGCCTGAAATCTGGTCTATTCGAAATAAAAAAAACTTTGACTTTAATGAAACAATAGCAATCGATCAGTCTATTGCCAATTTGTTGAAGTGGAGAAAGGAATACAACTAAGAAACACATTAATAGAAACGATATAATTTGCTGCTCATAGTTTTATTACTGTTATTAAAGTTCTTGCAACTTGTAATAATCACAATGTGATCAATGATAATAAGATAATAAGGAATAGCGAATATATAAAAAAATTATATAATCAGAGTCCAAAGAAAAGTATTTCTTCTTAGCAATAGGTATCGTATTTAACGAAATCAAACTAGACAAAATTAGCCCTAAAAGTTAAATATTAAAAGTTAAAAAAATTTTTCACTGATGATTCGGACACCAAAAAAAAAACTGTTTTGTACAGTCAGATAAAATACTTCCAACGATACTTTAATTGTAGAAATCCGTCCTCCGCTCCGCCTATAGTTGTAAAAAAACAGTTATCAACCGGATTTTAACGAAAGCAGCCGATTTATTTTAACACTTTTTATCTGACTGTACTAAACAACACAAAACAACAAAAAAATGCACGTGAGTAAACCGTAATTAATCTATATATCTATATACCTATAATAAAACAGTAAAAAAACTGTGTCTGTACATTGAATATATTTAAAAAATAATAATTGTGGGGGGTTTAGGAACAGTAATAGACCAAGAATCCAAAAAAAAAATTCTGTCTGTTTGTCTGTGTGTCTGTTTGTTTGTACACGCTAATCTTCGGAACTACTGGACGAATTTGAATGATTTTTTTGTTGTTGTATAGGTATTAGGTCTGGGCAACATATAGGCTATAATTTATCTTGGAAACTTGAACACCTGATGCAGAACCGCAACAGACCAGCTAAACTATAAGAGATACAAAAATGGTACCATAACAAAAATTGTTCCACGTGATGAGCATTTTCTGCTGAGAGAATAAATTTGAAGATCTGGAACACCTGATGTGGAACTCCAAGAGCCCAGCTACACCATAACATATATAGGAATGACGTCTTAGCAAGAGTTGTTCAACCTGATGAGCACTCTCTATTGACTTATAAAAATCGAAGATCTGGAACATCTGTTGTGGAACTCCAAGAGCCTAGCTACACCATAACACATATAGGAATGACGTCTTAGCAAGAGTTGTTCAGCCTGATGAGCACTCTCTGTTAACGTATAAAAATTGAAGATCTGGAACACCTGTTGTGGAATTCCTAGCGCCCAGCTACACTATAACATATATGTATAGGAATGACGTCTTAGCAAAAGTTGTTCGGTCTGATGAGCCCTCTCTGTTGACGTATAAAACTTGAAGATCTGGAACACCTGTTGTGGAATTCCAAGCGCCCAGCTACACTATAACATATATGTATAGGAATGACGTTTTAGCAAAAGTTGTTCAATCTGGTGAGCACTCTCTATTGACTTATAAAAATCTAAGATCTGAAACACCTGTTGTGGAACTCCAAGAGCCCAGCTACACCATAACATATATAGGAATGACGTCTTAGCAAAAGTTGTTCGGTCTGATGAGCCCTCTCTGTTGACGTATAAAATTGAAGATCTGGAACACCTGTTGTGGAATTCCAAGCGCCCAGCTACACTATAAAATATATGTATAGGAGGGACGTTTTAGCAAAAGTTGTTCAATCTGATGAGCACTCTCTATTGACTTATAAAAATCTAAGATCTGAAACACCTGTTGTGGAACTCCAAGAGCCCAGCTACACCATAACATATATAGGAATGACGTCTTAGCAAAAGTTGTTCGGTCTGATGAGCCCTCTCTATTGACTTATAAAAATCGAAGATCTGGAACACCTGTTGTGGAACTCCAAGAGCCTAGCTACACCATAACACATATAGGAATGACGTCTTAGCAAAAGTTGTTCAGTCTGATGGGCATATTATCCATAAATATGAGAGCCCAGCTTGGTGGTAATTCACATGCCCAAGAGTTTTCGGGAGTATTATTATTGAAAGTTGAGGAAGGTCTCCTTCCTGAAGAGAATGGTCTGGTGAATGTTCCTGAAATACTTGGAAAAATTGTTGCCTCTGAAGAGGAACTGATACGATAGGTATTTGGGAACATTCAGAGTATAGCAAACCAAGAAAATTCATGGTTATGCGAACGCGTCCTATTGACCCTAAAATTTTATCATGCTGCAAAAATTAATGAAAAAAAAATTGGCGGATATTGTAGGGGATGAAGTGGTTTACACTTTTTTCGACAGTTTTGTCGATCAGGACGACGCCACTAATTACCCAGTTGAGTTTCTCAATTCACTTACAGCGAGTGGTCTCCTTGCTCATAAAATAAGACTTAAAGTCGGTGTTCCCATAATGCTGATGCGAAATTTAACTCCGCCAAAACTGTGCAACGGAACCCGTCTTATTGTCAACGCTTTACAACGTAATATAATTGTTGCTACAATCCTCACTGGGTGTGGTGCCGGAGAGACTGTGTTCATACCGCGCATACCACTCATCCCCAACAAAAGCCGCTGGTGTTGACCTGACATCCGGCTGTATTTCTCATGGCCCACTTTATGTTGCTTTTTCAATGGTCATTAACGCTTCCCGTCTTTATGTATTAGCTCCTGAAGGAAAAACCCCAAATATAGTTTATAAAGAATTTTGTTTAAAGTTATTTGCAATATTATTGTTAATTCAGTGTACCCTTGGGATCCGCTGCGGAATTACGGGAAGAAAAGTTTTTTTGTTGTATAAGTATTAAGTATGGGCAACATATCTATACTAATATTATAAAGAGGTAGAATTTGTTTGTTTGTTTGTTTGTTTGTTTGTTTGTATGTAGGAGGTAATCTCCGAAATTACTCATCCGATTTCAAAAATTCTTTCACCAATAGGAAGCTACGTTATCCCTGAGTGCTATAGGCTATATTTTGGGATCAAAAAATTTGGGATCCGTAAATTAACGGGAGCGAAGCCGCGAGCAAAAGCTAGTAGGCTATAATTTGACGACACGTTGGTGCAGTGGCTAAGCGATTGGCTTCTGCGCCACGGGTCGTGGTTTCGATTCGCACACGGAACAAAAATTTGTATGGCCTACAGATGGTTGTTTCGGGTCTGGGCGTTTGTGTATGTGAGATTTGTGTCTGTAAACGCACCCACGATACAAGAGAAATCTTAAAGTGGGGCAACGTTGCAAAAAAAATAAAAATTTGGAAAATGGAACACTTGATACAGAACCGCAACAGACCAGCTAAAGTATAAGAAATATAAAAATGGTGCCATAGCAAAAATTATTCCACGTGAAGAGCATTTTCTGCAGTGAGAATAAATTTGAAGATCTGGAACACCTGTTGTGGAACTCCAAGGCCCAGCGACACTATAACATAGGAATGACGTCTTACCAAAAGTTGTTTAGTCTGATGGGATTTCCTGTTGACTTACAACAATGAAAGATCTGGAACGTCTCGAATCGTCTCGCGCATCCCGTTGTTTTCCCGTCCCCAGGCTCTTAGAATTCGACATCAGACGTTTCAGATCTTCGATTTTGACGACCCCGTTGTCGCTGGCATAAGCAACAGGATCCGCGTACGAAGTCGCGGGCAGAAGCTAGTCACAAATATGATTGTGTCTCACGAAAGTTATAATATAAAAATGTACTAAACAACTTCAATTATTTGATGGTGTCCGAATAATCAGTGAAAAAAAATTTGAAATTAAAATGTGTCAATTCGGACACTGTGTCCGAATATATTGTGTCCGAGTCGTCAGCAAATCGAACTTTTTACTACTTTAATAAAGTTACTACGAGATTGCTAGCGGTTTGAACTTGAACGGTGCACAACAGTATGTTTCTCTGCAAAATATCTTCTGTCCCGAAACTAGTAGATAAAGTAATAAAAAGTATTACTGATACTGACAACTTTTTAGCACTAAGACTGATCTCATGGTCACTCTATGTGTAATAACTGGGAGCGCGATGGGGGCGCGCTAATGTCGCGCCCCGGGCACGCTCGCTATCAGTAGCCATCTGATGCTTCAAGCGACGTGCCATTATACGCTACGAAGCTTCAAGACTTCGTACTGGTAAGTTACCAGAGGACTGATCTTTTTTAATCCTGTAATAATATCTCACGGGCATATTTTTAGGAACAAGAGGCATTCCATTTAGCCCACCAATTTGAAGAGCACGAATTCGAACCACACCAATAGGAATAGGAATACTATTGGTGTGATTCGAATAGGTGCTATTCAGATTGGTGCGCTAAATGTAATGCCTCCATATTTGGGGTTGCTCGATCAGTTCCAGTTTTGCTAGGAGTCCTTAATCATAAGTTTTTCACGTGAAAAGGTCGCGAATTCAACTAATCATAAAAGAGCGTTTGATCAATGTGAAAATTGGTATGGCATAAGGGACATCACTGGTTTTAAAAATGTAACATTTAATTAACACGAAATTGTTGTGTTCTCGTTTCGATATTTGAAGTGACAATCACTAATTCGGTGAGATTGAATTGTTCCTCTTAATTTCATTTCCTTCGTTTCAACTGCGAGTTTTTTTTCCAAGTTTTTATTTAAGCGCACAGAGTGCGCAAGACCGCCTCTATGCGGCCTCCGCTTCCTTGCAGAATCGACCGCGCGCACTATGCTTTATTTACACGATCGATTTCATCAGTTGTATTAATTTTACACGTCGATTGTTGGAAAACACATCTACCAACAATACATTTCCAGGATCGCAAGCATGACCGTGCGGCAGAAGTGGCCTTTTTATGCTTGGGAAATCACCATAAAATATGACTCCTTCCGCTCTGGGGGGAGCGAAAGGGAGTGTCAGACTCTTACTGACTAAAACCCATCCGTGTTCCTCCTAATGCCCTTTGCGTTCCAGGGCCGCGGTAACTCTTTCGAACAAATTCCGTAACCCTGGCAGATTCTTACATGCCTGGAAGTGGCCTAGCGGTTGAACGCTTGCCTTCCATGGAGGATGTTCTAAATTCAATCCCGGCTTGTACCTCTGTATTTTCGAATTCATGTGCGAATCTGAATTTGATTATTACTTGCGTTGACGGGGATGAAAATGGTCGTGAAGAAATCTGTACA
Organism: Amphipyra tragopoginis; assembly: GCA_905220435.1. Classification (NCBI taxonomy): domain Eukaryota; kingdom Metazoa; phylum Arthropoda; class Insecta; order Lepidoptera; family Noctuidae; genus Amphipyra; species Amphipyra tragopoginis. The sequence goes on along the minus strand of HG991995.1, from coordinate 23,711,469 downwards.
ACTGAGAGGGCTCCAAAAAGTTGTCGATGGTGCGTGTAGTCTGCCAACCCGCACCAGGCCAGCGTGGTGGACTAAGGCCTCATCATTCAGCCGAAAGATGTCCACTGCTGGATATAGACCTCCCCCAAGCCATGTTGGATGTGGGGGGGTTTGCCATAATCACCACGCTTGGCAGGCGGGTTGGCAATCGCAGTATGGTTGTTAAAGTACTCAGAGAACGCTGCTGCCCGTCCTCTAGAGAATCCCTTAGTCGCTTTTTACGACACCCATGGAAAGAGATGGGGTGGTGCTATTCTTTAAGTCCGGCACCACACGGGGAATTCGTATGACACCAATCATCAAGGCATAAAGGGATTCTCAATAGCACAGAGTGGTCTCAATGCATAAATAAAGATCGGTCACCCATCTGAGATCTGATCACCATCGCAACGTTTAGCCATGAGACAGCAATGTCAATCAAAATTAGGTTCAAACTATGTCCAGCTTTCGTCGCCTCTGCACATTTTTATAATAACTGATCTAGATTTAAAACAGTCTGAATAGTATATTATCCTAGACTAAGGCCTAAACCCTTCTTATTCTGAGAAGTGAAAGAGAAGAATGCCGAGCCCAGCATTGGGACAGTTACAGGCCGATTATCCTTATGCTCTTATGCTTAAGCATGACTGTAGTAGGTATAGGTACACACATAGGTATACAACATCTATGTTACATTCAAGTGATGATTTACATGCATTACACGGTCGTTTTCATACTACCGTCATAATGCGTCTGTATTAAAGTAAGTAAATGGATACTAAGTCGAGTCATTGACTTAATGGTAGGCTGCAGATTGCTCACACTTATAAGACGTACTCAATCCCTAGATCGGATGTTAGGTGAGATTAGTTTTTCCGAGGTAATTTATCGTGAATGTTTGCAACATCGAATCAATTTTGGAAGCACCTATGAAGGCATACCCTTATTAGCTTTTGCATTATTAACTTACTAAATGTCATAATTATCTATCCAACAGGTTTTCGGAATAAATCGAGATTTGTTGGAGCAATTCGTTCAAATAAATTAGCCGCAGAATGTGTCGTCAAAATATTACGACGCGGACTGAAGTGAGTGAGGGGCAGAAAAATGGCGTCGCACTATTCTTACCCACAATTAAAAATATCATCACATTCTACGGTTCCCCCCCCCCCCCTCCCCATTGGATGGAGACCCTTCAGATCTCGCTGATGTCTGCCCGGTTACGTAGAAACCGTCCGTCCCCTAGGACGATCTACAGCAGTCAAACAGAAAAAAAAAAAACATTCTACGGTAAATCCATTTGACCGAATTTACCCTATATTTGGGGTTTGCTCCAATGCATTGTATATATGTAGACATGCGCAGTTTTAAAGATATTTTGTTTTATAATTTATAATAGGCAGTGAGATTAAGTATTCTCGTAACTTTGTTTTTTTTTTGCATAGCCTTTTCCCAACTATGTTGGGGTCAACTTCCAGTCTAACCAGAAGCGGCTGAATACCAGTATTTTACACGGAGCCACTGTCATCAGACCTCCGCAACCCAGCGACCCGACAACCTTAGGATATCAGCATTGCCCAGTGGGTAATGCCGATAGTATCCTAAGGTTGTCAGTCCGCGTCAGTACCCGTAACGATAGGTATTCGTATGACACCCGGGACCGACGGCTTAACGTACTCTCCGAGGCACGGAGGGATCTCGATGTGTTACGAACGGTCACCCATCCACGGACTAACCGCGGCAAGCGCAGCTTAACCTGGCGAATCGTATGATCCGCGCGGTTGCTATGTAGCCACGAGCTTCTCTTTGATAAAGGTAATATAATTCTAAAATAAATATTTAAGTTTATTATGTCTGTTTCGAGTACCTACAGTTTCCACAAAAACAATTTGCCCATTTCGTGCAACTAAGCTAAAATTGGAGAAACCCTTCTGGCGATGTGTTTACGTTGTAACAATATATGACAGTCGATTTGAAGGCAATCCTAAAGAGTAAAAAAAGCTATTATTCCATACAGTAGCCCTTGCGTTCGCCCTGAGGAGGAGAATACTGCAGTAACGTACATTCGGGTAGAAAAGTGTTAGTGTCTGCACAGAATATGTATAAATAAGCTAAAGCAGCAGTTCAATTCTGTAAGAATCTCACCTCGATCGCGACTGTCAATTAGACACTTATCGTGACACAGCGTGGATAACAAAACTACGCGTTATTGATTATACTGTCGATTATCTGTGTGTTATTTGCTTCTATTATCCATACTGTGACATTATGGATATCGAGCTAAACGTCGATATTGAGGTGGGTTTCTTACAGAATGTCACTACAGTACTTCAACTACCTACAATCGTCCGAATTGACACACTCACACAGACACGCACTGCAACAAGACAAAAAATAAAACTACTCAGTATACAATGCGTGTCTGTGTGAGTGTTTCAATTCAGGCGATTATAGTAAGTTGAGGTAATGCTTTAGCTTATAATATGTCTACTGTGGTGTCTGTGTTGTCTAAGCCTAGAACAAATGTTATGACGTATAGTAACGTCAATGTAACGTTAATGTGAATGAATTTTGGATTGGAAATACTCTTTTCGCACATAATATTTAATTAAATTGAACTTTATTCAAATCTATCCATGATACAAATTGTGTTTGTCGCATCTCAAACAAAATACTATAGGACAGTTGTATTTTCGATTCAAAATTAACTTACATTGACGTTACGTTTACGTTACTGTACGTCAAAACATTCATGCTAGACCTACTGTTGTTATTTGTTTAGTCCGCGCAGTAGAATTGAAATACGACAGTTTATTGCGGCGTGCAGACATTGCTGGACATGGGTTCATAACAAAAGATGATACCTGTATTGCCTAGTGTTCTATTGTAAGGCCATCTCACAACAGAGACGTTGCTCATGAACATGTTCATGACTAATTAATTTATCCAAGATGCAAATAAATTCTATATGTAGTAGGTATTTGATACAAGACTTTTGCCAGGCGTAAGCTGATTCTTTTGCTAACAGGCACACACTGATAATTGAACTCCTAATTGCTAGCAATATAAAATAGTACTTGTCGCCACAAGCCAATGGAGCTCTCGATAATGATAGCCGGTTACGATATTACGTCCACACCTTTTCCTCAAACTTTTTAACTAGACAAAAACAAATTGACGCTCCAAATTGCAAAGTCAGCCTATAACTGGAACATGTTATTAAAATCTATTAGATTTAATAACACTTTAGTGCGCGCCAGTACCGCGGTGTACTGTGATTATTACCAGTTTTTGTGGAGTCCTCAGACACGTGGAGCGATGAAATTATGGTAATCACAGCTGGTACCAATGCAAGCCACCGGTTTTTAGGGTACCTTTAGTGTAAATTCTAAAGAAAGTATATTATACGCGATTTACTGTATCTGGCGCTACTCTGAGCGTGGCTAAAGGCTCATTCTTGATAGGTTTTAATAGACTTGTGTTCCTCCAACCGCTTTATTTGCCTGCCTATGACTAGACAATACGGATAAGGTTATCCAATTTTTGCCGCTTTTTTTCCCAGGTAAACACAAAACATGAAAAAAAAAACTGTTCGTAAACATAAGTGTTGCTTGTAATTTATGTTTTCGTATATTTATTTGTATATTAGATTAATTGTATTTTATGTAAGTTTCTTGTGTATTTTTATTCTTTTTGTATTTATATCGTTCTTTCTGTCTGTATGTTTATCTGTTTCTTTTGTTTTTACACACTATTGTCTGTATTTTTTGTTCTGAATTCTCCTCTAGCAGATCTTCTTGAAAAGATTTATTTAAGAAATAAGCAGTGCCTTTGTACGCTATGGTTTAGATTCACTTATATTTTATTAAGTGTTGTGCGTCCATAAATTATTAAATGAATAAATGAAACCCCTTTTATAAATTTGTAATTTTTAAACACTGATTAAATTATACCTGTCCTTGTCATTTGTATGCCAATGAATAGAGTTAGCAATAGACATAAAACCCATTTTAGTTAAACAACCTTAAACCATATTAAGTAAAGGTGAAAATGTCTAATATTTCAGCTTAAAATTTGAATCTCTGGTACTTTACTAATTTGAGAGTATACAGAACACAGTTTCATATCGGTTACGAATTATTCTTACACTAATACTTACAATAATACTTCTTACAGTTTTTATTACGGAACCCATGACAGCGAACAAAACAGTGGCACAAGGTAATAGTAGTTTTTTTAAAACAATAATTGTCGTCCACATTCATCAACATCTGGTCTATTTGGACCATCAGCATCACGCATACGATTCAGTATCACCAACTTACAATGAGGGAAAGGAAAGGCTTTAGTAAAGACAGAAAAGCGATCGTAGGAAGTATTTATGAAAAATAATGTTGTGACGGCTTACAACCCGTAACATAAAGAATGGGATTAAAAATTGTGGATTTCTATTTGCCTTTCACTCATAGAGAATGTGCGTGAGCGAGAGGCAAATAACGACAAAAATTTTAGCGACGCCGCTTTCTATCCCATTCTTTAAGTAATTTTTTACATATAACCTTCATTTTTCTACTCAGCTTGTGTCTGTACACCACTGGCTATAGGCACTTGCCATTTTAGCATCTGGTTCTCTGTCTTTGCATTCAGTCCGTCCCAACTGCGTTCTTCAGTCGGATTAGACGTGACCCGTGCATATGGCTGGAGGGCGATCTAAGACCTTCCTTAATAAAGGTCATTTTGCTCCATGGAGCAGCATGCTAAGAGGAGCTGTCAAAATGTAAACGACGTCAGAATTTTTATAGCACATTTTTTTTTTGTTCTTTCTTTATTTCAAATCATGTCAAACCGACTATTAGAGAGAGCTCTCAAATAAGAGCGATTTATTGATACGGGCCTTAGTCTTTGCGTTTACCGCAGTTCAGTTTTTGACTGCTTCAAGAAATCAACAATCAGTAACTAAACAAAGCATATTTTATCTATATAAATAAAAAGAAAGATCCTGACTGACTGATTGACTGACTCATCAACACCCAGCCCAAACCCTTGGACCTAGAAAGCTGAAATTTTGCACAGAGGTTCCCTTTATAGTGTAGACAAGGAATAAGGAAGGATTTTTCGAAAATCAACCCCTAAGGGAGTTAAATAAGGGATGAAAGTTTGTATGGAAAATAGTCACTTAACGAGTTCAAAATTTCACGCAAGCGAAGCTGCGGGCAAAAGCTAGTTCAAAATACACACATCAAAAGTGTCTAGGGATCAACATATATTTTTGCAATAACTTTTCTCCTGATTGATATTAATTAAAATTTTCTTTAAGGATTCATCAAATAAAGTGTTTTCGTTTGTCACAGTAACGATAAACCAAGTCACCTTTGCATTAATAAAGAAATTTGCCATTTTCCTAATAAAGGGATTTTTGACATTTGAACCACTAACACAAAAGTTCGAAAAAAAGACTGAAATAACAGTTTTCTTTAAAATTTTATTGGGTAACTTAAACAATTAATAATCCGTGTTTCTACCGCGAACACTAACAACACAAGAACATCGGTTTGGCATACTCAAAATGAGTTCATCCAAATCACGCTGTGGAATGGCCGCCCATGTTCGTTGCAACAACAAAAAAAGGTCTTCTTGCGACTGGATACCCTCCATATTCGGCAGAGCTCTTCTCTGTAGCATATCCCATGCATGCTCAATCGGGTTCAAGTCTGGCGACTGAGCAGGCCAGGGCAGGACATTGATGTTAGCTGCGGCGAGAGTCTGTCTTACAACTCTTGCGGTGTGCGGTCGTGCATTATCATGCATTAACTGAAATAAGGGACCGATTTGCGCTTGTAGAGGAACGATGACGTCTGATACAATCGTCTCAGCATAAATTTGAGCGTTGAGGTTGCATCTGATCCAAATCAACTCAGTTCTTCCGCCGATCCAAATACCCGCCCATACCATGATGGTTCCACCACTATAAGGATGGACTTCCTGGCAGGATTTTAATCGCTGTTGGCGTCCAGGGGTTCTCCAGTGTCGTATACGTCTTGTATCCGGTCTCATACCAAAACGAGACTCATCAGAAAAGCACACGAAACGCCATTGTTCTTCTGCCCAATTTCTGTGTCCAAGAGCCCATTGATATCGAATCCTACGATTGTGCATTGCTATAGGTGGTACCCGTAGCGGTCTTCGGGAATGAAGGTTCACTTCATGCAAGCGGTTTCTGACTGTTTGGTCGCTAATTAAGTTCCCTGAAGAGTGATGAAGCCTCACGGCTAACATCATGGCGGTTATTGTTGGAGCTCTTCGAGTTAAGATTTGAATGTATCGGTCTTGTCTCCGTGTGGTGCAGCGATACCGTCCTCCATGGCGCTCAGCCACGGTACCAGTGCTTCGGTAACGTGTCCAAAGTCGACTGATAACACTCTGACTTGTATTCAGAGCTAAAGCCACAGTACGTTGCCGGGAACCAGCTTCTATCATTCCCACGGCTCTGAGCATTTCTTCCCTGCTTAAATGACGTCGCCGCTCCATAATAACGTTGGTTTTAATCAGTAGTAGGGAAACAGTAGCACTAATAATGTCTTCAATGCGTTGTATGTTTTTATAGGGAAAATATTGACAGCTGATTTTCATCTTTTACTCGAATTTGATTCACAGTTCCTGATTCAAATTATGAAATGCACCAAAAAGGATCCATATAAATTAATAAAATCATAAATTTATTACAAAGCCACATCTCAATCTCAAGAAATCCGCATAAAAATGCTTGATCCCTAGACACTTTTGATGTGTGTATAAGTAGCATGCATGTAAACAAAGTCAGTGTGGGTTACTAGTTTTATGATAATAAACTGGTATTAATTTAAAACTCGATTACGAGGCGAAACAAACATGATTAATAATTTTGTTTAATAAAACACTTCTCTTTTTAGGTTTGCAAGGACTGGTAATCGTCTTATTATTACCGGACGGACCCATTATGTACCTCTATCGAAGTGTTTTGATTAGAGTTATTTATTTGCTTGCCATCAAGTTTGAAAAAAGTGTTTTATTGATTTAGCTCATTGTACTGCAACACTTACGAGGTCTTTGATATAATACAGGTCATAAAAAAAAAACATTTAACTCTGTTCTAATAATATACCCATTGGTTCAGATTTTGAATTCATTATGGATAGTCCAATAATCACTACAATGAACGGTCACAATGGAAATTGCCATAGTTACCGCCTTTGGCAGGCGGATTGGTGATCATTATTTGTTGTCATTGGCAGACAAAGAGACACTGCTGTCCATCCTTTTAATACACCTTCGGCGGGGAAAGTGTGGCTTACTGCTGCCGGGAACTAGTAGGTATGTATTTTTACGGTACAGCATGTTGTGCCCCTACCACACTGTGCCCCTAGTGAAAAAGGGTATAAGTCCTTATAATAATAATAATAAGCATTTATTTCGGGTAACCCATAGTGTTAGTAACAATTTTAACTTAATAACTAGTGTTAGTACAAAGGTAGGCACATTATATATAAAGGGCATAAAAACTTATAACCCTTTAAAAGGGTATATGTCCTAAGTAAGGGTATAAGTACTTTTTCATTAGAGGAACAGATTTATACTTAAAACTTTTCTCGTTACATGCTCCTCATTCCTCCGCATCACATGTCAATACCATGGCAATCCAACGCTCACTTATATTATCGCTATCGCTTATGACTATGACCGCTCCATTACCTAGCAACCAATACTAAATTGCGCGGTCGCCATACTTGTATAATTAAGAAAGAAATGCGTTCTATTCGTGTTTTTAACTCAAAACAAAATGGTTTGTCGCGAGAATTATTTGTCACACAAAGATGGGAAAAATATTCCAATTTCATATGAGTTTGTAGAATAAAAGTCATTTGAGTAATGACTTACCTACTTGTGTTATGTTGCTTAATGTACAAAAGTAACTGTTTTTAATAAGATGTCAGCAATTTTGGCTTATTTAAGATGAGCTTGTAATGTCTAGTTGGTTTAATGGCTTTTTGGTTTTGAAAATAAAATGTCTTTTTCATTTTCCGTTCACGGATGTCGAGTTACGATTTGGTTCTTGGGTAGTGATAAAACTACTTACAGCAATTTTCCATTTTTGTTATCGACTGATAAATGTCTCATGTTGGGTTAGTCAGACGTGCGTAAATTACGCCGCGGAAAGTGAGTCGCGTAATTTCAGTTACGTTTGGTTTCGTACAATATTTCTATTCATGAAAACCACGCAAAATCAGTACTTTATATGGTAAATTAAGGAAGAAAGGAAATAAACATGTCTGTGGGGGTGGCGCAAGTTGCATACCGAGTGGCACGTCTGAACGCGTCACACAGCTTCAGGCATGCCATTTCAGTAGGCTATTAAAGATTGTGCCATTATAAGGCATGCCATTCCACTTGTAAATGTATCTTCCTGGCACATTTACTGGAGTATGCCATTTTTATGCTTGCAAGCTACTTTCCGAAGTAAAAACAAAGAAAAATTGTATTCTAGACTAAACTACCAATATAAACTAAAAGAGTGCATCAAAATATTTCTCCGCATCGCTGTCCACTGGAAACGTGCCCAGAAGGCTGGCAGCGTTGCCACGTTATGTGGCAACGCTAATTCTCTGGCCGAAAAACGAGCCAGCCCTCTGGTCACGTTTCCAGTGGACAGTCGACTTTCCTATTATACTGGCATTTGTATTTGAATTTGAAATTTTGCCTTTATATTTGATAGTGAGAAATGAAGAAGGCAAACCGACAAACTTAGTTAAAGATACCCATTAGCAAATAAGTACCTACAGTTGGTGCTCTAAAGAAACTGGCCGTTGGTGCAGCGCCACTTAAAGTAGACTAATCAATCTTGAATAGAGTCAAGAACCTCAAAAGTGCAAGCGGTCAGTAGCATCTACCAGACTAATGAGGGTAATCTATCAAATTCAGTTATTCCCATAAAATTTTAAATCAATACAAAATTGTCGCTCAACATAAAAGACTGTCTATCTCAGAATTATCTAGAGGGTAATTAAAAATTATTGGAACATAAAACCAGAAAGCTTTTTACATTTAATAGAACAAGTCAAAATGCTACTGTTCGTCAGCCATTAATCATTATGGTTTCAATAAACTAGCTTTTAGTCGCGACTTAGCGTGGATTTTATTTTCTAGTGACGTATTTATTCTTGCTTGAATGCTGTCAAGGGCTGTGCCAGTTTATTTTGGGAGATGATCATTACAAAATTTACCACAGCAATGCTGCTTAGCGGCAGAAACAGGTATAGAGGTAGTACCTACTTCCTAGACAAACTCTTTCATAAGGAGCTCCACTACTCTTACTTATACACGCTGACATTTAATTGGTTGTTTTGCTAGAAGAAACGTTGTTCAGACCATGGTCTACTACAATTAAAATGCATCAAATAAAAAAAACGCCATTACGTAAGTCTTTAAAAAATCTCAAGAAAGACACCACCAAAGACACAAGGGGGGGACCTGTGCAGTCGGCGCCACGATGGTTCAAGTTATTTGCCGGGAACTTTACCGCGATTGCCGCGATGAGTACTTTAATGTTACGGTTAATGTTTGAACACGTTTGAGCAAAAGACTTTTTAAGGACGAAAAGATTTTTTTTCTTAAAATTTTTTGTTGCTTTAGAATCGTATTACCATGGTCTGAACTACGTTAGTTCTAGTAAAACAACCAATTAAAAGTCAGCGAAAAAAAAACAAGTAAATGTTTGAGTTTGAATATTGCTAGTTTAAAATACTGAATGAAGTAGATTATAGTTAGATTATAGTTATAGTTCACGTTTGTTCATAAATAAGGGCCATGCGATTAGCGAAAATATTACGCTTATCACAGAATTGTGGTATAGGCACCTATTGAATCCCATTTCTCTAATGTTGGCAGTATGTTAATAGTCTGCAACCATTATCTATTTATGTTAGGAATATTTACAACGCATGTGCATTCTGCAACTGTAAGCCAAACATAAACAAAAACATGGATCAGTGGTTCGACAGATTTAACGTCGCAGTAAATATTCTTTTTCACACATTTTGACTTGCAGTGTCAATGGAAGGACGTGCCATGTTATTGTAGTTGATCTACAAGGTACAACATAAATAACGAACAACCTCTAAAGGGGCACTGTACTCATCATTATGAACAACTTTAACTATGGGACCAAACCTGACATTATTTAAGAAGAAGAAAAGAAGAGAAGAAAACATGAAGTCGCGAAAAAAAAAACAGCTGTACTCCACATTTTGACGAGTTATGCGAACATAAATGTAGGGAACAACTGATTTTTTTCGCGATTTCTGGGGCCCAATTCTCCTAAAATAAATTGTTGCCAAACGCAATCGAACCACAACCGAAACAAAATCAATCATTTTGAAAGTTATCGAAAACAAAAACTTTCAAAATGATTGATTTTGTTTTTTGTGTCAATCAATTCGATAGCTTTTGAAATTGAGAACTGTTAGAATGAACGGTTCGGCCTTGGTTCGGTTGTGATTTATCAAGATTTATTTTAGGAGAATTAGGCCCCTGGTTTGGTCCTATAGTAAAAGTTGTTAATAATGATGAGTACAGTGACCCCATAAGAGGTTGTGCGTTATTTAAGTTACACCTTGTATACTGTGACCACGGCTTGAGCTATGCTCGTGTACCTCGAACCGATACGAGAGAAGAAGAACTCGTTGGTCAAGAAGCTTGTAATGTAACAGACGGCCCTAGGATCTCCTGAGAGCACGTCTGCTACACCAGTTGTAATAGGTGGTGGAGGCTTAGGTTGTCCAGCTCGCACAAGACCTCCGAGTCCAACGTAGAAACGGATGTTGCATGGAGCAGTGTTCAGGGTAGGGTTGCTGTGGCATGCCACATAATTAAACAGTCACTCGGATTTAAATTTATAATATTTATATCAATGTAAAATAAAACAGACAATCGTATCAAAAGCAATCACCATGGTGTCCAAAAAAACAATCCCCCCAAAAAACCAAGTCTCAATTCGAATTCCTATCTGTCCTTATCAAAAAAAGTATAAAATATAAAAATGGCCAGTCGGTGAAGATGACGATCATGAAGGTGATACTACAAGCTCAAAAACCCTCACAAGCCTTGTTGCTTTGATGGGCTACAATTGATTCACGTTTTAATAATTTATTTATCTGTTTAATCTTCAAACCGTCAGATTGTCATCGCCTAGCAGCAAAGTGACTAGGTGACGAGCGAAAGTCATAATCTAACAGGCCCTTAGCAATTGAAAGAAATACATTTATGAACAATTTCCTGGCCCCAATATCGCCCACGTCACAATCAGGCCCCCGTATTTATATATTTACTTAGCTAATTGGTTGTAAATCGACTCGGATTGTTCAAAATGGTCGGCAACGATTTTGTGTAGTAAAACTCATAAACCTCCCTACGCGTCCGTTGTCGGTTAATGGTTCCATGATAAGGCCTTTATGGTCTAATTGGGGATTCAAATGTAGTTCTCGGAACATTTTTTGTCTCAATCATTATTAATTTGAACGCCAATTAGTCAGATGAGGTTCTGTTTTTGTTACTTGTTTTATTTGATTGTAGTGGGATGAGGATGGTGTAATGGTGGAGGGCTAAATTTAGCATTAGGTGGGTCCCATATTGTCGCCTCAGGCGATTAACACACGGCACCGCGCACCGCCACGGTAGGCGGTGAAGCGGATCTCTAGTCACATTGGTCTCTAAGAAATCCGTTGATGCCTAAAGCGTGAATTACATAGAAACGGCATAAGGCGCAGGCACGGCGCAGGCGCGTCGCTTTCATACATTTTGTATGAAAAAAATTTGAAGCGACACGAAAAATGTATGAAAGTGACGCGCCTGCGCCGTGCCTGCATCTTATGCCGTTTCTATGTACTTAATTCAGGCCTAAGGCGATTAACACACGGCACAGCCCGACCGCGCGGTCGGGCTGTCTGTGTACGTGGGTTAGGCATCAGCGGCTTTCATAGAGACCAATGCGACTTGAGATCCGCTTCACCGTCTACCGCGGCGGTGCGCGGTGCCGTGTGTTAATCGCCTAACATACGTACACAGACCGCCCGACCGCGCGGTCAGGCTGTGTACGTGTGTTAGGCATCAACGGATTTCTTAGAGACCAATGCGACTTGAGATCCGCTTTACCGTCTACCGCGGGGGTGCGCGGTGCCGTGTGTTCGGCATCAACGGATTTCTTAGAGACCAATGCGACTTGAGATCCGCTTTACCGTCTACCGCGGCGGTGCGCGGTGCCGTGTGTTCGGCATCAACGGATTTCTTAGAGACCATTGCGACTTGAAATCCGCAGCACCGCCTACCGCGGCGGTGCGCGGTGCCGTGTGTTAATCGCCTTAGAGTGAAAACCTTGGGAATGCAATTTTGACGATTTTATTCAATCACGATGTTAGGTACTATAATTATAAGAGGGTCGCTCTATGCGAAATTATTGTGCAGCCACTGAAATTCAGCCTTTATTGTGTATATAAAATTCGTAATAAATATGTTTAATTGACTAGCTTTTAAAAAAAAAAGGAACCGTGCAATGACCAAATGCATTCCCGAAGTTTTCACTCTGAAGGCGACGATATATCGATGGGCAAAATAAAATACAAAATTTCCTCATCGCACGCGGGGAATAGACGCGTGTTATAAGATTCAACAAAACCCGGCACGCTTTATGGTAGGATTGTTACGGTCCGAGTGGCTAATTACTACCCTCACGTTAAAGTCCGGCGGCCAAGTAGGTGGAGTCTCTCTATATCTTTGCTACTAGTATTCGTGAGCTCCATCTTATACTCTGCGTACGCTTACCATCCGATGTGAAAAATATAATAAAAAAACATGGACTTATAACGATGAAAACATTTTCTTTGTTCAGTTAAGACCTTGCCGATGTTTAAAAACAAAGCTAAGTTCTTCTTTGTTGTTTAAAATACAACATTCTTTAGTGGACGCGTGCCGTGCTCTTCACAGATATACTGTGATAAAAATATGGCATAAATACGTCCGCCATACGATCCACAGACGAGAGGATTAATTTTAATTTAGTTCCGATTTTTTTAATTGGTCAATTTTCAGATGATGTTAATTCGATAACTGAATTGTAATCCATTTATTACATGTAATTCGATATTTGAATTGAAATCAATTTCTTACATGTAATAATAATTACAATACATTATTTTATCTCTCTTCTGCTACCTCTCTTACTTCATACCATCCGGTCTTCCCGTCCCCCCCCCAACTTCCACTGCTGAACAAAGACTGGACTGACTGGACGACACGTTTGGTGCATGATTAGCTTCTGCGCTACGGGTTGTGGGTTCGATTCCCACATTGAACAAAAATTTGTATGACCTACAGATGGTTGTTTCGGGTCTGGGCGTTTGCTTGTGAGATTTGTGTCTGTAAACGCACCCACGATACAAGAGAAATCTTAGAGAGCGATAATGTCTTTTAAAAAAAAAAGGCCTCCGAACGACCGCTACAATCAACGCTCAAAGGCGAAATTGCAGTAAACAGCACCTCATGGATTGGTGATCAATGTTTGTTGTTGCTAGCAGACTGAAAGACGGTGCTACCCATCCTCTTGAGACAATTTCCTAGGCCCCCATTCATGGTGATGCGGAATCCATCGCTCACTCGACAACACAAAAAACATGCGCATAAAAACGCGTCTTGATAAACGCTCAGAGAATCAACATTTTTTTTTTTTCTGTTTGACTGCTGTAGATGGTCCTAGGGGACCATTTTTACGTAACCGGGCAGTCATTGGCGAGACCTGAAGGGCCTCCAGCCAAGTGAGAATCATCATCATAATCTCACTACCTTTATACCACTCTAGGTGGGGTCGGCACAAGATGTATCCCTGTTCCATCCTCCTCTATCAGCCGCCATCTCAGTACTCACTTCTTTCTTACCCGTATCATCCTTCACACAATCCATCCATCTTTCCTTTTTGGTCTACTTCTATTTATAAATCCATCCACACTCATATTTAACACTCTTCTGGTAACATGACGCTCTAATACACGTCATTGTTTGAATTGTCCACTTTACGCTCCAAATCTCGCTCCGTGCTAAGCTCCACGCCACCAGAAACTGTCTCAGTCGCATTTAATTACACCCAAGGTTGAATAAGGCCTAATTTTTGCAGGGAAACAGACGGAACACTGCTCTTTCAATGGCAGAATACGAGTAGTTAACTCGTGTATTTATTTATTTATCAGCCTATGCTATCCCATTCCTGGGCAAAGGCTTTCCTTCCGGAGGAAATGCCTCCACTTTTCCCAATCCCGCGCTACGTTCTTCTAGTTGTCAAGGAATGCATCCAGTTCGTCCCGCCATCTCCTTCAAGGCCTGCTGTTTCAGGGCACCAGTTCTGTGCTATTTGGGCCCACAGTACATTCGGAATGCGGCAGACATGTCCTGCCTAGTCCCATTTTAGTTGGGCTGACTTTTGAGCCACGTCTGCTATCTGTGTTTATTTTAAACTGATAATTATTAGTTTACTCCCCACATTTGAGAGCAAAGACCTCTGCACTCGCATCAATACCGCATTCACCAATATATTATTACCATAGTAGAATCAATCACCAATAAACAGGATCCTTACTCGTTTCAAAACATAATTTTCATAACCTAAAGCATTTTGGTTACAAATTTATGGGCCACGGGACCAATTTACCATTGGACAAGGGTATAGTAAATCGTCAGCGCATTATTACGTCATTACCATAATGCAACCGAATTTTGGGTGTATGGTATGAATAATATGATCATTTGTATGTATGAGTTTGTTACAAACTAAATTAATAGTTTGAAAAATTCTGCGCACGATCAATTTTGATTATTTTAATAAAGATGTGTCAGTATACAATGTGTCCGGTCATGGACTAGCGATATTCTAGGAACTTATATAACAACTATTCTAGTACACAAATACACTACACACTAGGGTCCAATCCACTTCTATTTTTTTGTTGAGATATTCTGTACGTGAGTACAAAAAAAAACATATCTCTCAAAGTTTTGGTCCTACTGAGATAAAAGTAGGCAATATTGTGTATCGTTTACATTACGATACAATGGGTTCACATAAAAACATACAGTTGTAGACAAAATCTCAACACAAAAGCAAAATGGCTAGCAAATAGCGGGGAAGTGGATTGGGCCCTAGTGTGTAGTATTTGTGTACTAGAATAGTTGCTATATCAGTACCTATACATAGAATATCGCTAGTCCATGGCCGGACACACTGTATAAAATATGGCTTAGAATTGACAATGATTTCAGAATCCTTGATTAGATCTCCGTTCATTCTACCTAGCCTTTTCCAGCTATGTTGGGGTCAGCTTCCAGTCTAACCAGATGCAGCTGAATACCAGTATTTTACACGGTGCCACTCTCATCAGATCTCCGCAACCCGGTTACTGGGCAATGCCAATATCCTTAAGTTCGACCGGTTGTCAGACTTTCGGGCTTCTGACTACCTGTAACGACAGTCGTAGGTATTGTTATGACACCAGGAACCGACGGTTTAACGTACTCTCCGAGGCACAGAGGAGTCTCCATGTGTAACGAACGGTTACCCATCCACGGCATGACCGCGGCAAGCGCAGCTTAACATCTCAAATCGTATGATCCGCGCGGTAGTTAATAGGTAAACGACGAACCACTCAATCCTTGATTAGATCTCCAAATTGGTTAAAAGTATAACTAAGCTTTTCTTCAGGGCTAATTTGTGGTGTTGCGGTGAATTAAATAGCGAAACCCGCGACTCTGGCCATAGGTCTTCGGACAAACTCCGTGGTGGTTTTATTCGTAAGTATCTGACATAACTGTCTGTCTTCCGCAGGGTGGAGGGTACAGTAAGGATTTCCCTATGTTTAAAAAAAGGGGAACTTGTGGCCCCACAGGGCAGACTGAATTAGCAGTCATGATGCTATTTAGGAAAGGCCCTGTCCAGCACACTATAAGTAATAGCTAAACTCGATTACTTGTCATTCATCAAGTGCTAATTCTCTTCCTCGTAGCCTTTTCCCAACTACATCCAACTACATTGGGATCAGCTTCTAATCCAACCAGATGCGTCTGATTACCAGTAATTTACACGGATCCACTGTCATCAGATCGCCGCAACCCAGTTACAATGCCAATATCCTAATGTTCGACCGGTTATCAGAGTTTCAGGCTTCTGACTGCGTGTAACGACATGTGTATTCCTGTCCTATGTCATAGGTATTCTTATGGCACCCGGGACCGACAGTTTAACGTGCTTTCCGAGGCACGGAGGACTCCATCCATAAGTGCAAATTAAATGCAATAATACTTCAGCATCCTTCCACAATTGCTAATGAATAAATCTTTGCCCAAATTGCACTTGCTTTAATTTCTAATTTGAAGAGGCTATCACTTCTGAAAAAATACAGTAGGTACTTGCAACAGTAATGCTAATAAACCAAAATGAGATCACAAAATTACATTATATCTTGCAGTACAAAGGCAATCATGAATAGATCTTATCGATAGCATCTATTCAATAAGCGAGAACGTTATCAGTCTCATATGAATGAGTCTCAATATGACTGAACAGGTTCTTGTTGAGTAGCCAGGGATGAATTTGGGAGGTGCTGTGGTGCTGCATCCGGCAATGACATGGGTGCATTTAAAACTATTCATAAATTACTCTACTACTACACAATAACATAAGTAAAGTTTAATAAAACGGCTGTAATTTACAACTTTATGTACTTATTTTAAAAAAATCAGGACACAGGAACGTTGCACTGCTTCGTCAAATGTAACGAGCTAAAACATTTTGGAGGTCACAAAAATTAATTGAAAACAAGACAAGAGGTTCGTGTGTATTTAAATAGATACAGTACAATTTGGAATACAGTATCGGTTACCATTAATACATTGTGTTAGAATAAGCAAGATTGACATGTATATTCGTTATATGTATTTCCACCGCTGTCACCATGAAGTAAACAACGAGATAGCCTGATACAGACTCTTTATTTCCAAACATCCGCAGTATCATTCACAACATAAATAATTGTCATGCAACACACCGATTGTACTGGAGATCCAAAACATACATTTATACTTCAAATTGTTTGCACCCGCGCACCTCAGTCACAAACCTCAGTTCGTCCCTGTACAGGATATTACCCGAGTGTAATTATTGGGAGGGATTCATTATGACGTTACGTGACAGCCACCGAGGTTCATTTCATCATCGTATGCAATTTGCTTGGAACATTAAATTATAAGATAGGTGGCCTCCCGAGAACCATATGACTCTCATCTCTGGTAGGAGGCAATACAGTCGATATTGATAATAAAAACTAACGAATCCTGTCATTACCATCCTGCGGCTTCTGTTGACTGTAACAGTAATGAAATGTTTGTTGTGCCAATGACAGGGATACGTGAGGAAGGTAATGATGATTTCGAAAAAATATTATTTTGTTTTCTTTTGAATCTGGTGTATGTTCGAATGTAATTGGTGTCTGCGACATCGCAAAGGATAAGCCATTCTTTGTCTGCCTGTGGTTTTGCTGAGAAAGGCAGTATGAATTACATAACATCACGCTTTATTCTCAGAAAGGTTGGCGTAGGTGTATAGTAGGTATAGGTACCACCCTCATTTCGCCGGTATGTTTAAGTTCCATGTAATAGGGGGCGAGCTAAAATCACTACATAGTATAAAACAAAGTCGCTTCCCGCTGCCCGGTCACGATCCACCGAGCTCTCTCGTCGTAGAGCCGGTCGTCTCTTCAGACTCCGCAGTCACACCGATAATTCAGCCCTCATCAAGCTGTCTCCCCCCCCCCCCCCCTATGTCCACGCCAACAACGCCTTAAGCCGAGGTCCGAGTCCCACTAGGGGTCGCCCTTAGTGCTGTTGTTGCAGGTAGTCATGATGTTAGTGTAGTACAAGTAGTTAGCTTAGGTTAAGTATTTTACTTCCCCCCATTGGCTGGAGACCCTTCAGGTCACGCCAATAACTGCCCGGTTACGTAGAAACCGTCCCCTAGGACGACCTACAGCAGTCCAATAGAAAAAAAAAAAGGTTCCCGCTGTCTGTCTGTCCCTATGTATGCTTAGATCTTTAAAACTATGCAACGGATTTTGATGCGGTTTTTTTTAATAGATAGAGTGATTCAAGAGGAAGGTTTATTTATATAATACATGCATATTATAGTGGAGAAAAACGCGGAATACGCTATAAACGACAACCACGCGGGCGAAGCTGCTGGCGACCTCCAGTAAATGTTAAAATACAAAGCAGCGAGCTGGATAGATAGATAGATATACTTTATTGGACACTAAAAGAAATAAAACAGAAGGAATAAATACACTTAATTAAAACAGTATAAATGGCGGTCTTATTAACGCTGGACTAGTGCCTAAACCGTTCTCATTCTGAGGAGAGACCTGTGTCCAGCAGTGGACTCAGTATATTGAGTAGTAGCAGCGTTCACATTGAATGCTATACTCTGATAATCCAATTTTCCCTAAAAATATTGCTAATATCGGCAATTCACGAGTTAATGTGCTCTGTGACTGAAATAGGTCAAGGGCAGTTAACCACAATTACGCCAAACTGGCGAAGTAAATTATATTAACCTCTTGCTATACAGTATGTTAACGTCGTCGTTAACCAGAAATACTATAGCGTCCGCACATACAAAAAAAATTATTCCCAATGAAAACAAAAAATAAAAAATTGATTCGTAAAAGCAACGCTTACTGTACGTACGCACTTGTCTATCAATGTGGAAAACACGGCTACATCGCATTTAACCGGTTGCGTACCGCCCGTCGTCCCAGGGGGCCTACTCCCTAACTCCGTCAACGAATTTAGACCCCGACCGAAAGTAGCCCGAAACGTAGAAGTGAACAAAACAAGACAAGTGTCAAGTTCAATTTTTCGGACGGGCAAAAACACATCGATAGTAGGGACAACTGTCAAATCGTGTTGTCATTCATTCTTACTTCGGGCCCCGAAATAATCGTATGTCCGTAGGTGATAGGGAGTAGGAAACGCTCGTAACTAAGACCGAAAGCACGGAATTCGCGCTTACGGAGTAGATCACCAGGACGACACTTAATTGTCTTATCTATTGTGTCTATAATTACGGTGATTGAGAGTTTAACCTATAGCTATGTCTACACCAGTGCGCTTTCATATCCATCTTGCGTCTTCGTCTGAAGCATGCGTGAAGCGCCATAGCGCATGCAATAGCACAAGTCTTAATACTAGTTCGACAAAAGCGCATGTCCTTAGCGTACGCTAAGCCGTCTATTGTATGTCGTTGTTGACAGCCGACTGACCGAGGCGCACCGATGTAGACGATAAGCTGCATGCGTCTTATGGCAATCAATATTGCATGCGCTTGACGCAAGAGAAGTTGAAAGCGCAAGATGAACATGAAAACGCACTGGTGTAGACATACCATATCTACGCTACTATTTTGGTTTTAAACAGGCCGTTACGAATGGTTGTTTTTTTCGCATATTTTTTTGCGTATTTTGTAAGTTTTTATTTTAATCTTTTAATGATGTAGAATAACGGGTTTAAGGGAACGCCCTCTGTTATTTTAAATACTGTATAATTTTTCCATACTAAAACAATTACACCAAAGAAATAAAATCCAATCCGCAAAAACAAGTCCACTTAATCACGCGAATAAATTATTTGCCGGCGATCTTAAACAGCGTCTAACGATGTCAAAACATTTAACAGCTAATGCAGTTATGGTCTGTTCTAGTCTAGTCATAAAAAGATAATAAAATACAGAGAGGAAGTATCTAATAATGACCAAGCCGCAGTAAGCTCGAGGCGAAATGGTTATAGCTCTTATTAATCGGAAACTGCCTTAATTTTGGTCAATGATTTTGAGAATGCAAATGCTGCTACTGAACACAATCAAATTTCTACCTTATTTGAAGTCTCTGATAGTTTATTTTCAATTGATTCAGAGTTTTAAGGTACGTTATCCGGTCACCGAGTTTCGCTAGAGGCAATAATTTATAAATGTTCGTATGGCTGGTTTGATGGTACAAATTAGACAAAGGTACATCGGGGAATCTCTACGGTCTTCATTCTTTTCTGAATTATGACGATATTGAGATGTGGTACGGTTTTTATGGTAACGGAAAATTGATGATTAATAGTTTCTATAAAAAATATAAACATTGTAATTAACTTTGTTTCGTTGATAGAGCTTCTTGTGAAAGAGCTCGTCCGGGGAAGTATACCACTACACCTATTTCTGCCACCAAGTAGCATTGCTGTGTTCTAGTTTGATGAGTATATACAAGGTGTAAGGGGTCACTGTACTCATCTCAGGGAAATCGCGAAAAAAAAATCTGCTGTTCCCTACATTTTGACGAGTTATGCACACAGAAATGTAGGGAACAGCTGATTATTTTTCGCAATTTCAGGTTTCGTCCCATAGTAAAAGTTGTTCACAATGATGAGTAGAGTGACCCCATAACAGGTTGTGCGTTACTTAAGTTACACCTTGTATATACCTAAGCTAAAGCAGTACTTCAACTGCCTACAATCGTCCGAATTGACACACGCACACAGACACGCACTGCAACAAGACTTCTAAAGGGCGCTTTCAAATTGAACGGTTGCCGTCGAGCTGCAGCCGTGCCGCAGCGGTGCGGCTGTCGTGCTGCAAACGGGCGGTTGTGTTTTTACATACAGTTGACGCGACGAAAGAGCAGTGTGACGCCCGACCTGCTGCCGTGCGTGCACGGTACGGACGACGCACTGCTCTCCGGCCACGTCAACTGTTTAAAAAAACACAACCGCCCGTTTGCAGCTCGACAGCCGCACCGCTGCGGCACGGCTATAGTCCGACAACAACCGTCTAATTTGAAAGCGCCTTATGGTAAGTTCAGAATACAGTCACATACGAAAACAAAAAACTACTCAGTATACAGTGCGTTATTGTGTGAGTATGTCAATTCAGGCGATTATAGTAAGTTGAGATAATGCTTTAGTTTAAAATATATCTAAGTATTTTGGTACAGGTGACGGTGAAATTACAGGTACATGAAATATTTCCAACTTTGTCGCTAAGGTTGGCATCAGCAATCCTCTGTTGTAGATGTATATAGGCGGCGGTAACCATTTTCCATCAGGAGGGCTGTAGGCTTGGATGCTAAAACTATTATATTAAAAAAAGATACCGCTCTCGAAATCTTTATTTAGAAGAATCAAAGATAATTAAATTCAAAGGTAAACAGTGACAAAAACCATAATCTTTTACTTCTCTAGTAATCTCAATAACAGCTTGATTGAATTATAAAAGGAGTCATAATTATACTATATTATAAGACTCCTTCAATTTGTATTGAAACTAAAAAACTATGTTTTCCGTCGACACAGGATGTTTTCTTCATTTACGCAGTTTTTTGGTTTTTTATTTGCTGAAAATGTTTTTATAATGAATGGAAATAATTATTACACGTGGCGAATCTGTTTTCAAAAAAAGACATAACCAAAGAAAAGAAACATTTGGCACAAGACGCAGAAACACAGACACAATATCAAAGCAGAAAAAAAATTGAGACCAGACTTTATTTACCTTTTACCGCTGTCTGTCTTGCTATCAAACAAACCGCATCCAAACCAAACATTTTGAAGAATTGGGCTCCGGTTACCTTTTTTTTAATACCTTTAATACTGATTCGCTGTACTGCACTGTCCGACTCACTTCGCACATAAGCGAGGTAATGCTCTCAAAACAATAAGCCCCATACTTAACCGCCTACGCACATTGAATACTTACGACCATATGGTCAAACCTATAGTTACAAAAAAATAGAAAACTAATAAATAGACGCCGAAATCAGCTCCCAGCTATTACGGTAAACCAGTAATATGGAGATACGAATTTTTTTATGAACCACAATGAGTAGTTATTACTGTGAGATGAAAGCCGATACTTGCGCACGCGCCAAGACTTAGAATTATTTTGGAATGTACGCACGCCAGATGTTATCGCGTTCGGTCTTTAAAATTATCGTTTTTTGTTTTAATGTACTGTATTGGAAGTGAGGGAATGGTTGCTGGAGTTTGGTTTATTTTTGGTAATTTTATGTTTTATGACTTTATACAGGGTGTTAACGAATTCGTGTAATTCCTTAAAACCACATGATCTACTACTTGTGTAGACAGGCCCCGCAGGGGATTTAGATTGATTAAAAAAAAAAAAAAAAAAAACTTTTTTTTTCATGCGGCTTTGTTACCGATCGTATCTAAACCACCTAATAAGGATTCAGTAAAAAAAATTGAATTTTTTTTTTGCACAAAAATTATTTTATTTGTGTGAACATTTCGATGCCACGCATAAATTTGTGAAAGTGCGGCGACACGGCTGGCAGGAACGACTAACGCGATATCGCTCTTTGCAGTCAGATAACTCAAGGCTCTAAAAAGACTCCGAAATTGAAAATCATTTTTTTTTTGTTTTATTTTTTTTAGCTTTATTTTCGAAAATTTCCATTTAGGGTTAATCAGTGTCACCAGTAAATCACGCGGTTTGAAGGAATTACACGATTTCGTTAACACCCTGTATACAAGGTTATTCGGAAAGGGGGTACTAACCCGAAAAAGTGTTAAAGTACCCATAATAATGAATAACTTTTGTTCTACAACTTTCCCCAAAAGTCAATAAATTAAGAGAAATAGCTCTGGAAAGATTAAAAAAAATACGCTAAAATCTATCTATCATCAGCTGTGAACTGTGTTCACATTTCAGGTCATATTCGGAGTCATGGATTAGAAGCTCCATTCCCTGAATTCGTAACTGAAGCAGGAATAAAGAATTTAAAAAAAAAACAAAATTGAAAGCATTTTGAATGGAAATAAAAAATATCGAATTTTGAAATTTTAACACTTGCTTTAAACAGTGATTCTTTAAGTTGCCTTCGGATTAGTACCCCCTTGTTGACTAATCTTGTATATTGATTGTTTTTACTGTCTAGCATTCTTGGTAATGGCCAGGAAAGTAATGGTATGGTATGGTGATAAAAAAATGCTAAATCGAAGTTACACAGACTCATATTTTTAAATCCTACGACCCGTAATCCTTCCACATAATTTGGTCCTTTGAGCCGGATACCTGCTACGTCCGTCCAATAGGACCAGCAGAAACGAAAATATCCTCAAGATTCAACATTTGAAGAGAAACAGTCAGGGGGGCTTATAACGCCGCGTTTTATCATCATCATCATCATTCAGCCGAAAGACGTCCACTGAGACATAGGCCTCCCTCAATGGGGGGTTTGCCATAGTCACCACGCTTGGCAGGCGGGTTGGCGATCGCAGTATGGTTGTTAAAATACTCAGAGATTGCTGCTGCCCATCCTCTAATGAATCCCTTAGTCGCCTTTTACGACACCCATGGGAAGAGATGAGGTAGACCTATTCTTTACGTTATTCGGTATTCTTCCGCATAGTATTTCTTTTCATATTTGAAATCTTATCTGTGAGTAGCATATCCAGTAGGCAGTTGTCACGCAGTTGCACTGACTACATCCTAATTCCGTTCACGCTGGTTTTGGCAGTTGCATGGCTTACAATGGGGGTTGGAGACTTTGTTCGAAAGAGTTACCGCGGCACTGGAACGCAAAGGGCATTAGGAGGAACACGGATGGGTTTTAGTCATTGAATGGTTTACAATGGGGAGGCAAACGCGAAACGAAAGTATATAGCAGCATGTTGGTACCAATTACAACCAATCAAAATGAGTTAAGTTGTCATTAGCAATAATGTCAAACAAACGTCAACCAATGAAATTGCTTTGGTACCAGCGAAGGTAAAGCCATTAGTTCCCCAGTTTCCTACCCAATTGAGACTGCATGTATAGTATACTTGCAGTTATGAATACGAATCATCTTCATCATCTTCCTGCCCTTATCCTATGTTACTTGGGGTCGGCGCAACACGTTTTCTTCTTCCATTCCGTCCTGTCACCCGTCATGATATCACTGACTCCCTTCTCTTTCGTATCATTCTTCACAAAATCCATCTATCTTTTTTTTGGCCTCCCTCTTCCTCTCCATCCATCCACATTTATATTCATAACTCTTTTGGTCACATGCGTTTCATCCCTCCTCTTCTCATGCCCATACCAAGACAAACGGTTCCCTTTCAACTTTTCTGTCACTAGCGCTACTTTCAAACTTCCTATCACTAGCGCTACTTTCAAACTTCCTATATTATACTCATTCTTGATCATATCCATTCCGGTCACTCCACACATCCATCTCAACATTCTCATCTCCGCTACATGCAATCTTTTTTCATCCGTCTTCTTCACGGCCCAACATTCCGATCCATACAGTACGACAGGTCTTATCACGGACTTGTAGATTTTCCCCTTTAACTTGAGAGGCATCCGAGGGTCGCAAGTTATTCCAGTGACCTGTCGCCATTTCATCCATCCTGAGTTGATCCGTTGCGTTACGTCTCGGTCTACAGTTATGAATACGAATATACAACGAAATATGTTTTATTTCGTAAAACATATACCACATATACGCGGCGTTATTAGCCCTCAGGTCTTTGTTCTTTTGAATTATATCTCCAATTTGTTTATACTACTGAAACAATGTTGCTAAACGTCGTTCATTCTCATACTTGCGTGTCGACACGCAAGTACACTCTCTTACTTTTCTTCAGAAATACCAAATAAAAAATGTCAATAGGACTGGCATATAAACAATGTTGGTAGTACAAGTATTATTTAAACTAAAACACTATTGCAACTAACAATTTGGCCCGCAGTACCGTTGTGGCTATAGATCAGCTCAGGTGTTGTCTGCCTGCGGGCTTCTTGTGTGGTGCAAGTTAAGAGATGATGAAATCGAAACGCTACTCGAAAGTTTGCTCTCTGAGCAATGGTAAATGTGAGTTTTAGTCATGATAGGCTTGGTTTTATTTTTAGGCTTTTTCAAAGGTTTTATGTCGAAGACCAAACATTCTATGAGGCTTAAGGAGACGGTGATCCGCCTACTCTATTCAGATTGTTACTATTTTCATTATTATGTAGGTACGGAGCCAGTTTGTACATATTGAATAGAACTAGTTTTAATTTATTACCGTTTTAAAATTCTTCTTATGCTTATTCAAGAGTCTGTTGTAGCAAGGTAAAGGCCTCGCTTCCTTTTTTCCATTTTTCCCAATCTTTTGCAGTCTGAGGATTTCGAGTACATAAAAGATTAACGGTTGAAACTTGCCTTTCATGCAGGAAGATCTAAATTCGATCCCGACTCGTAGTGGCTTTTGTAATTCATTTGCAGATCAGAATTTGACTATCACCTGCGTTAACGATAAAGGAAAAACATAGTGAAGAAACCTGAATACTTGAGAGGACTCCAAAACGTTCTCAATTGTGTGTATTAGTCGGCCAACCAGGCTACCGCGGTTGTTTAAGGCATAAAAAGATTGCCTCTGCGGTCACTAACCCGCTTTCTCAGGGTGGTGACTACGCGTGTTCTATGTAGAGTTGCTTCTGTCAGTACAGTGTAATAAAAGCTTTTCTTTGCAAGTTGGGTAAGTTAAGCAGCTCTTCTCTTATAACTTGGACGGTTTCTTAACCAAATGGCAGGTGAGATCCTACCTTATAGTAACCACCACGCCCGTCCATATGGAAGAATAAATTTGTAGTTGTTGGCTAAAATATTGTTAGTTACGGTTTACGATGCCCACACTGTCAACGGATTTATATATGGAGATGTATTTATGAAGTACTAGAGGTCGCTCGCGGTTTCGCTCGCGTGGATGTCGTTTATCGCGTATTTTTCGGGATAAAAGTAGCCTATGTCCTTCTTTAGGTCCCAGCCTAGCTCTGTACCAAGTTTCATCAAAATCAGTTCAGCGGTTTAGGCGTGAAAGCGTAACAGACAGACAGAGTTACTTTCGCATTTATAATATTAGTAAGGATAAGTACGTCTAAAATGTTGGTCGGAAAGGGGGTACTGATCAGAAATGGTATTGAAGTACCCATAATAAATAACTTTTGTTATACAATTTTCCTCAAAAGTCAGCACGAGGTATACGAGAATAGTTCATAATATAAATACGCGTTGTAAACACACTTGATGATACATTTTTTAGGTCATATATTGGGATCACGGATTAGTAGTTCCATTTCATTTATAAATCAGGGTTGTTGTTTTTTTTTTATAAAATAAAAGAAATTAGAATCAATATTTTTGAAGCTTAAAAACTTGTTGCAAAGCAGCCTTGTGTGATATCTATTTGAATTGCCTGAATAACCTTTTATAATCCGGTGTAGCCTAAGGTTTTGGTATCCCCCCGTGATAGGGTCGATGGGGTTAGATAGGAGTCTCTCCATGTCTACTAACCCAACCCAAAAATAGTTGAGAAATGGCAGATTCTTCTTCTTCACTCGTGTCAGCACAAGCTTTACCTATAAGAATAGCTGATTATCATAATCAACCCATTAACACGGGGCTCTTCTCAGAATGAGAAGGATTTAGACCTAAGTCCAACACGCTGGCCTGTCCCTGATTCAGAACGATTCGAGTAATCAGTTGTCGAAGAATTTGGTAAGCTATCTCTTTTTCTCTCGTTGCAAGAACCGTAGAGGGAAAGAGATAACAAACTGCGTCGGTCGACAACTACTTATCAAAAAGAATCTGAATCAGGGAGCTGCCCGGCTGGTGAGGGTTGGCGGACTACACAAACCACCGAGAACTTTTATGTTTTCGAGAATAGCTGATGCCATGGGAGACGGAGCCAGTAAGTAAAGTTGGGAGTGGGGCACGGGTAGCTTCGGAATTACTTAAATATCGTAGCCTACTTAGAAGCTATGGGCGAGATTAACAGACCGTACTTAGACTTTACTTTGCTAAGTAAAGTTAGCTTTTCATACTAATACGAACATAGTATAAAATTAATGTTCATATTCGAATGAAATGCTTATTCACATTCACTTATACGAATTTGAAGATTGTTTGTATTCTAATAAAGTTCATATTTGTGTGAAACGCTTACTTTACTTAGCAAAGTAAAGTCTAAGTGCGGCGAATCTGACCCTAAAAGACTGATGAGGACATGTAAGTCTGCTACTACTCGTTCAGTTGTTCACAATAATAAAGAATTTGATCATATATATGACTAATAATCTCGAAGTCAATAATGAATTTTACTTTAATAGGAATGCCAAAGCAGTATTGAGCTGAGTTCCAATCTCGACTGACAGCATCCGTTCACGAGTTTGAAGCATGAGTCAGCATTGTTTCACTCAACCTTATTGGTTTTCAAGTACAAATAATATGTTTTAACTGACTTCGAAAAAGGAGGTTCTTAATTTGACCTGTATGTAGGTATTTTCGCGATTATCTCGAGAACAGTTGGTCATATTTTGGTGCGGTTTTTGTTTTATGACATGCATAGAATTTTCTATACATCGCTGCTTTGCACAAATAACCACACAATCCAAATGTTCAAACTAGGAGACAGCGAAATCCAAAATAGCGCTCATTTTCATATCGGTAAAAATTACGAAATGGCAACAAAAAAATATGTCATTGCCATTGCTTGATTTTTAGCGCCATTTTTCTTCAACAATGTTATCTTAAAAGGCTCTCCACTAATTTATGTTTTTTTTTAATTGTGTCAGTATTCATCCAAAGCAGCGATATGTATTTATGTGGGTTTGCCGATGCTTATAATATCATCTTATTTGTCTATTGATAGCGATGTTCTGTGTTTAAAACATCAATAAAGATCAGACTAAATTATTTTCTTAAATTTTACTAGTCGCACAATATATTTTTTGTATATTGAGTCATATACCACAGACATCGTCATCAGCACGAGGCGCCTGTTATTAAATATAATGATACTATCATAAAAATTACCCCAAATTGTTTATAAATGAATAGGCCCCAATGTTAATTAATAGACCTATAAGTTACGATCAAACATTCCAATAATTGAACAAAAAAAATTTAATTGATTCAATACCGGCGCCCATCTTTGATGATCAACATTAGAAATCAATTAATTGAATGAAAATAATTCGCGTAAAATTATTATTACTGATCGTATCAATTAAAACGAGAGTGGTTCAATGTTACGCAAAGATTTAATCCACTTTCGTTTATTTATAAAAATAATTTTTGAGACTCATATTGAACAAAATTTCTTAGTCTTATCGATGTCTGTGAACGGACCACCAATGAAGGATTATGTCGTGGTTTTTTTTTGATTGTGTACCTATTCGTGATTAATAGAACGAATGCCAAGGATCCGTGTTTTCTTAAAAATGAGATTTTTCCTTTAGTTTTCAATTTAACAGTACATCCAAACTCAAACTCAAAACTCATTTATTCAAAATAGACTAGAATTACTTAGTTCTTTTTGAACGTCGGTTTTAAAATATAGACATCCCCCAAAAAGCCCTCCCTTCACCGATTCCTAGTGTTTATGCTGTGAAGAAGAAACGGCGCAACAAACACTCCCAGCAACACAGATATGTCTGTCAAGTGAATAAATTAATTGACTCTATACAAAGAAAATCATAATATTTTTTACAATAATAAAATTATGCACATAAAGGAAAAGTAAAAATTAAAATAGTACAGAAGTAGGTATATAAATCAATTCTGAATGAATTGAGATAAATCAAAATCGTATCTAAATAATATAGATACTTATATAAAACAACACATAAAAACTAATGGTTTCCAGGGAAGCCACATGTGCAGAAAAGAACTAGCGCCACACGTCCCTATCGTCAACATAGTCGTTTATCTTATAGTATGCCTTTTTAATGAGAACTGATTTAACGTGAGATTTAAATTTGCCATCAGTGAGATCCGTAATTGATTTGGGAAGCTTGTTATAAAATCGAACACAGTTTCCTAGGAATGACTTATTAGTTTTGGATAATCTAAATTTAGGGACTACTAATTTATGTTTGTTCCTAGTATTTATATTATGAACGTCGCTTTTTACACTATACATTGGCAGATTTTTACGTACAAACATAATGTTTTCAAAAATGTAAAGGGCAGGCATCGTCAGAATATTAATCTCTTTAAAGAAATCTCTAAGAGACTCCCGAGGACCCATATTATAGATCGCGCGGATTGCCCTTTTCTGTAATATAAATATAGAGTCGCGATCGGCCGCTGCCCCCCACAGCAGAATACCATATGACTTACCTAATGCTGTGGAAGTATGCAAAATAAACAAGTCGGGCAGTAGGTACGTCAGTTAGCTGTCTAATTCTTCTGACTGCAAAAGCAGCAGAACTTAACCTACTAGAAAGGGCAGTTATATGAGTTCCTCACTGTAATTTAGAATCTATTGTTATGCCTAGAAATACAGTTTGTTCTACTATGTCACCAGAATTTGATCCTTATAAGTGTCTGTATGGGAGGGCGCAATAATACAAAATGTGCTTTTTTTCAGAATCGATGTTATTTTTTTATTTTGAGTAGTTATACTGTTTAATTTTTAGCAACATTGGTTCCGAAGCTCCTTTGACCATTTTTCGCTATTGCTTATACTTAAGGACTTGGCTATCCATGGCCAGTTGAAAAATTGAGCTTGTATCACTTTGCCCCTTGGAAATCGACTGCAAAAGGGAGAATATGGGAGAAGTATGGTGTCTGGATCGATGTTATATGTTTAGACAAATATCGTTTTTGGTAATATTTTGATCTGGACATGGCTTTTAATATTACTGGCATATGTCGCAAAATATTATTATCTGGATACTTATAATAATCAACCCAAGGTGTCGAATGAGATAATTCTATAGGATTTTAATTCAACAATGAGCAATCTGGTGTACATGCTGACGTCGTGTAGTTTAAAAACAAATCGACTTATAAAAGTGATTTTAAATATACAATTTACAGAACACGGGGATAATAAACGTAGGCAAAAACGCTGTCAGGCTCAAATGGGATTGGGTGGGTCACGTTAGCCGCATGCATAACGAGTGCTGAGCAAGAGTCTCCACACAAGGACTGAAGCTGGACGGCGCTATCGAGGTCGGCCCAGAAGGAGATGACGCGTGGGCTGGCTTGAGGTGACGCTGGAAAAGATTACGTTGAAGAACTTGGGGAGCATTTGCCAAGCAGTGAGTAGGAGAAAGAGAAAAAAGAAAACCAATTTCATGAGACACGTGCATTTTTTCGGGATTGCCCGACTATTCGTGTAGGTGTGTGGGTGGAGTGTAGGTTTATGTATGTATCTATATCATTTAGATACGATTTTGATTTATCTCAATTCGTATAAAATTGATTTATGTACTTCTTTTAATTTTTAATTATTTTCTACTTTTTCTTTATTTGCATAATTATATTATTGTAAAAAATATTATGATTTTCTAGAGTCAAGTAATTTATTCACATGACAGACAGATCTGTGTTGCTGGTGAGTTTGTTGCGCCGTTTCTTCTTCACAGCATAAACACTAGGAAGCGGTGAAGGGAGGGCTTTTTTGTGGGCCGTCTACTGTAAATCTGACGTTCATAAAGAACTGGTAATTCTAGTCTATTTTGAATAAATTAGTTTTGAGTTTGATTCCAATCCCGAAAATTGCACTTGGGTAAACCGTTCCCAATCAAATACACAATTTTATATCCCGTAACTCAGAAGTCACGCGGATAGAAGTCGATACCCAATTGATGCAAGACACTTACCATTATCAGTACCGAAAATTACCTAAATGAAAGCACAAATACGTCTCGTGAACGCTAACGTTTTTATTACACCTCACTAAATGCAAAGTAATAAATCAATACTTCTAGTAAGATAATATAATCGGGGCGGTAAAATTCCGGTTGTGCTGCGTAGGCAGGCTGTAATTAAAGAAAACGTTATATGAAATCGATCACGGTGACGCCGTGAGCTTGTTTTGTGTGTTTACTTTTATTATCATTTCTTTGACGGTGATTAGGAGAAGTACTTACGTAGAAAGTATACAGCTGCTTCTCATCTAACCCTTCGTGGGAGCTGGGCAGAGCAGTGCGTTACATAATTGCGTTGCGTCGAGCATCGGGTCGCCAACATTACAAGCGACATGCCTTCTTTGTTTTTAAAAACGTTGCCCCGCTTTCTCATTTCTCTTGTATCGTAGGTGCGTTTACAGACACAAAATCTCACATACACAAATGCCCAAACCCGAAACAATCATCTGTAATAGGCCATACAAATTTTTGTGGGAATCGAACCCACGACCCGTAGCGCAGAAGTCAATCGCTTAAGGTACTATTTCGAACCGAATTGCAACTGCACGTGCAGCGGCTGTCGGTAGTTGCAGCACTTGCAATTGCAGCGTGCAGCCCGAATCATTCTGAGAGTGGCGGCACATGCAGCGACTGCACAACCAACACTAGGAGGCGGCCAGTCATCTATATCTATAAAAGGAGAAGCTGACTGACTGACTGATCTATCAACGTACAGCCTAAACCGCTGGGGTTAGAAACTTGAAATTTTGACAGTAAGTTCCTTTTGTAACTTAAGCATCCACTAAGAAGGGATTTTTCGAAATTCAACCCCTGACGGGGTGAAATAGGGGATTTAAGTTTGTATGTAAGTCCGTCATTTTTGAAGTAAGAAGCATGAAATTAAATACTAAGGTTTCTGGTTAGAACTACCAGCTACACGTGTTTGGGCGTTTTTGAAAATTCAACGCCTAAGGGGGTGAAATAAGGAGTGAAAGTTTGTATGAGAAATCTGTTACTTTTGAATTAAGAAGCATGGAATTCAAAATGTAGGCTCTTGGTGAGAAATAAATATACACGTGTTTGAGGGTTTTTGGATATTCTACCCGTAAGAGGTGAAATAGGGGATGAAAGATTTTTTTGATTTTATAACTACACCTAACAAGGGGCTTAATGAGGGCTCAAAATTTCACGCAAGCGGAGCTGCGGGCAAAAGCTATTTAGAATATTTTCAGGATGGCGGACGTGTGGAATATTGGTGAAGAGAACTTGCTGTTATTAGGAGAGGAAGAAGATGACGATGACCTGATGTTATTACACATTATGCAAAGAAGACAAGCCACGCGTCCTTTATTAAAATGCAGACCAACTGATTTTATTAATTGGTTCTCTTCAATTTCGGAGAAACTATTTTTTTTTTGTAATTTACAAGTCCGTATGTGGTATGTGTGTTTGGCGGTTGCTGCACTACTGGTCTGCCGTCGACGGCGCCGTGCGTCTGCAGCAGCACGTGCAGTCGCCGTCGGCTGCACGTGCTGCTGCCGCGGCGCTTGGAAGCCATTTCATATGTATACATACAAACCAGTCGTGCAGCTGCGGCCGACTTCATGCAGTCGCTGCACGTGCTGTCGGCAGTTGCAGTTGGCAGCTCGGTTCGGAATAGTACCTTTAGCCACTACACCAAACGTGTCGTCAAAATATTCTACAAGGTTAGTGGGAAAAGTTACTAAACTGAAAGTGTGTTAAAGTACCTATAATAATGAATAACTATTGTTCTACCACTTTCCCTAAAAGTCAACAGTTTATGAGAAATAGCTGTTCAAAGATTTCATTAAAAAAATATGCTAAAATCTATCTTTCCTCAACTATGATCAGCTGTTTACATTTTAGGTCATGTTTGGGGTCGCGGATTAGAAGCTCCATTTTCTTAATTCGTAACTAAAGCAGAGATGAAGAATTTTTGAAAAAAATAAAATAAAATAAATGCATGGAAATAAAAATTATCGAATTTCGAAATTTCAACACTTGCTTTATAACAGTCATCAGTGACACGTTAGAGCTCAAACACACCACGTTTTTTTCAGGCGCCGTCGACGCGCGTTTCGCTATCGCGCGTTGTATAGCGATTGCATCGCTGCAAACTCACGAGAAACGCGCTACAGACGCGCGTGAGCAACTCTCCTTGCAAAGTAAAACGCGTGTAGCACGCGCGCGAAGGAGCGTGTATCGCGCTACAGACGCGCGTGAGCAACTCTCCTTGGATTAAAACGCGCTGTACGTGTGTGTTTGCAGCTAAAGAGACGCGCTGTGCCAGCGCGTCTTTATCGATGTAACTCCGCGCTACGAGCGCGTCGACAGCTCGCGAAAAAGTCGTCGTCTGCATACTACAATTTTATGTACATGTGAATAGGTAAATTGGTTGCGATAACATCGCGTTTGCAGCGCGTTATAGTTGCGTGAGACGCGCGTCGACAGCGCCTGAAAAAAACGTGGTGTGTAAGAGCCCTTAAGTGGCCCGCTGATTAGTAGCCCCTAAAGCCGGGTCCGCAGCGCCAATTTTCTAACATGTTATTGTGTTTTTGCTAACAAAACTGTTAGGCCACGCCCCTATTCGGTTAGCAAACAATGTTATCCAGTTTGCAAACACGAAAATACGACGCAGCAGACCCGGCTTTACAGACTAACCTTGTATACTAGTGGCTTACGTCAACAGTCCATGAGCGGCGCGTTTAATTTGTTTTAGCGATTTGACTACGGCAGAGAATTTAGCCTTACTTATCAAATACTATAAAGACTGTATTACAACGCAGTTGTAATACAGTCGAGTACGAGTCTTCCACCTGGGCACGCGTTGCCGTGGCCGACTTGGAAGATTTTAAATAGGGTTCGCACCCAATCGGCCGCAGCAAAGAGAATCTCCTAAGGTGGGGTTTCGCAAATGGCACCGATCTTCAGTGCATATGCGGCGTCTCTCCGCAGACCATGGTCCACCTTTTGTCCTGTGCCGCATGCTGTCACCTGCACGCGTGAGGACCTAATGACTGCGTCAGCGGATGATGTTAGTTAGATATAGATGATGTTAGTGGGAGTTAGTGAAGCACGTAATCTGGGTCTGAATATGGACGCTGAGTTAAGATACGAAGCGCATGTGGCCACGTCAGTGCGCACTTGTTTTTATAGGTTGAAGGTCCTTTACAAAATAAGGCCGTATCTATCTGAGGAGCTGCGAATCCAACTAGTTGAGTCGCTCGTACTCTCAAATTTAAATTATGTGGATACAGTTATTGGCCCTCGACTGCTAGCAAGAACTGATCGACTGATCCAGAGGGTGCAAAGTGCCTGCGCTCGATTCTGCTTTAAAATCCCACCAAGAACTCACGTAACACCATTTTTAAATGAGCACTCAATTCTCAAAATGAAGTCGCGTCGTAAATTGCATTTGGCTTGCCTGCTGTTTGGGGTTATAAAGTACAAGCAGCCGAGCTACCTTTACAACAAACTGAGCTGGATCACTAGTAGAAGGGAATGCGCAAACAGACAGTGCTCGCAACAGCTTGCTACTCAGCCGCACAAGACAGCCGCCTTCAGAGGCAGTTTCAGGTACGCTGCATCCAAATGCTGGAACAATATTCCCCCGCCGATACGAGATATTAAAAGACTTGATACCTTCAGAAGCCGGCTCCGACAGTTCCTTCTTAACTCGCAGAAGGAACTGGGCATGACGATTTCAAACACGTCGTTAATTTAAGTCTAGTGGTGGGTACCAACCTGTGAAAAAAAAGGGAAAATATATTGTAAACATTCGATCACAGTCAATATTTTCTGATCTATTAATTTCAATATCGTCTCCAAATAATGCCAACAACACAATTATAATAATACTTAACAACATTTATATTCCTAAAAGCCATTATACTCGTAATACTTACCTACATCTATTTTTATTACATACACACCTAAAAACCAAACAAAAATTGCGCGCCTCACTTATATTCTTACCATTATGTGCTTATTATATCTATTAACATTAAACACACCTGAAACAAAATTTATGTATAATATTAAAAAAAAAAGAATGTGTTACTCACCAAACAGTTTCATATACAAAACCACTATTACACTTTTATACTTTTTGATATTATAACTGTACTGCATCTGCTCGACGTCCGTATGTCGCTACTGGGATCCAACAGAATACCAGCGTCAGGTATATTTGCCTGGCACATGCTGAGTTGGACTCCCATTTGGTGCAACTTGGAGACACACACCGCACTTTGAATTTTTTTTATTTTCTTATCGATTGGTTTTTATGTCGGTAGGTAGTTTGACACTACTGCCACAGATTGTTATAATGGGGTATCTGACTGTTGTTTTTTTTTCTACACTTTCTTTAAAATAATACCAAATTGTTGTACATTTTCAATAGTAGTCAGATACCCTATTGTCTTTTAATTTTAACATGTTTTTTATTTTAATATTTCTATCTTCTAGTATTGTTTTATGTAATTGTGCTTTTGTGTGTTGTGTTTTCTGTATGTGCCAAATAAATGTCTTATCTATCTATCTATCTATCTATCTATCTATCTATCTATCTATGTTGTCGTGGCTGAAATATGGGCCAAACAAAAAATTTACCAAAATTATATTATTTAGTATTTATATTTGCCATCGATACGCTAAGAAAAAGAACGCAGTTGCTAGGACGCGTCGACCACGTCGTAACGACGCAATGCAGTTCAACGCGCAGCCGAGCTAGAACGAAGACGTCTGACGCAAGTTACGAAGTTGTGTCCTCTTCATCTCTCCTTAGATACAACAATTAGAGCAACACGTGTCACTGTGATGTGAGAAGTTCATCAAAGTGACATGAGTCGTGTCAACAAGTGCAAAGCAGCTGGTGAAAAGATTAGCCAGTCAGCAAGGTTGGTAGGGGGGCTGACTGCATAGGGTGCGCCCGACGTATTAAGTATCGTAGTTCGTGGATTATTATAATACGTAACCACCACAAGTGCATCCTACCTACTATATTGAAATTAAACTATTTAAATAGTGTGGCAATGACAATACCCTTGCTTTATTAAGTCTCTATCTGCCCTTGAAGTGGGAAACATAATAAAATGGGTGGTTAAGGGCTTCAGTAACTGAAACATATTTACTGACGGTAGTTTGCCCCAAGTTCTTGCGCATACCAACTATGCGTTGGTATGAACCCGTGGCATAAAATAATAAAGCACATAACACCTGAAAGTCGTAAACATAATTATATTGGTATATCGCAATAATTCTATTGCAGTTTTTTTTTAATAAAATGTAATTTGTTGATCTCAATTTGATGATTACAATTATTTAAAAAAAAAAAAGTGTCAAAGTTTTCTGTCAAATCCTAGCTCTAGTCTAGCGTGATTATAAACTTAAAGCGAAGAAACGCTGAAATAGCGGTTTATTAAATCGATAATCGAAAAAAAAACCGAATGGATGAATTGCCAATTAGTTTAATTTAATTTTAGGGGTCACTTCATCCTAATCAAAATATGAATACATGAATAGCATAGACGCGGGCAACGTTGCGGCACAATACTAGTCTAGCGATACATTTACTAATTGAATTAATTGATTAAACATAATTACAGTTTACGATTTTATGATTTACAACTGACTTACATTCCAAATTTCTGTAATACGCTCATTATATTGGCATAATTAAAAAATCTAGACCGAAAAAAAAGAGTAATCAAAAATAACGACCAACAAATCGTTTATAAGATATTAATTACAAATAAACAGTAAATCATTTGAGGGAAATAGGCGAAAAGGTGTTGTATACTAATAAAATAATTATCATCTACCTACTGATTGCCAGTATGTATCATTCGAAAGGCGTGGTCAGTTCACACGAATGTACGATTTATGTTACTCTAAAAGCATTAACAAACCTTCAAAAAAATGATCTTAAAAAACACTGCAATATACATCGATGACTGCCAATGATACAACTTATAATCTCCGCAGCAAAACTGGTAATGGATAGCGAATACAGGATTAAGCAATAATATCTACGTGTAGCGACAGTGTTACAGTAGAAGGTGAGGTAGAAGGAGTTGGTAGCACTCAAATGTTGTTCTGATATTATTTTTTGCTAAGAAACAATTTCCTGTCGGAATAAAAGAAAAGGATCGTAAATTATTCGTTTGTACAATATCGATTCTTTTATGTGGATGGCTGGACAATATTTTTATATTATTTTCCAGTAAAAAACTACGCGAGGCTAATCTATTTTTTTTTTGATAAAACGTATCTAGTCTACGTCTAAACCAATTATTTTGACAGATTTCAATACTGTCAAAATGTTTGGTTTTTATATGAAAACTGTCAAAATGTTTGGTATCCCTTTAAGAAAACTGTTTTTTTTTTTTTTTTTTTTTTCTATTGGACTGCAGTAGGTCGTCCTAGGGGACGGTTTCTACGTAACCGGGCAGTTATTGGCGAGACCTGAAGGGTCTCCAGCCAATGGGGGGAAGTAAAATACTTAACCTAAGCTAACTACTTGTACTACACTAACATCATGACTACCTGCAACAACAGCACTAAGGGCGACCCCTAGTGGGACTCGGACCTCGGCTTAGGGCGTTGCTGGCGTGGACATAGGGGGGGGAGACAGCTTGATGAGGGCTGAATTATCGGGGTGACTGCGGAGTCTGAAGAGACGACCGGCTCTACGACGGGAGAGCTCGGTGGATCGTGACCGGCGGCGGTGGGCCTCGCGACGGGCCTCGTCGGCGAGGACGGTATGCCGGGCGGCGGCGTTTGTTGTGTAGTGTGCTGGTCGATTTACTCGCCTCCTGGAGGAGGGTAATTTCGTCATCGGGTTCTAAAAGTGTGTGCCTGGGACGGCGAACTTTACTTATGAGAGAGGGACTGTAGTCGGCCGCTGCGGCGACTAGGGGGTTCGGATGGCGGGGGGCAGAGTCGAAGTAACGCTTGGAAATGCGTTTGAGGTATTGCCTGATGGTTGGCATTTTTAGATCGAGATGGAGTTGGACGTTACGCATGAACCACGGGGCAGCCGCGGCTCTGCGCAACACTCGATTCTGGAGGGTTTGGAAGGATTTAAAGCGACAAGGCTTAACGTGTGCGAACACGACGCTAGCGTAAGTCAAGATGGGGCGGATGCACGTCACGTAGATTCTCAGCTTATTTCTAAGTGACAATTTACTGCGCGTTCTAAGGATGGGGTGGAGGCGACCGACAGCGAAAGCGGCGCGAGCGCGCACCGCTTTGATGTGGTCTCGGAAACTCAGATGGTGGTCGAGGATAACCCCCAGGTATTTGGCTTTCATCTCCCAAGGGATCTGTTTGCCGAACATGAGGACGGGACGGATGTGGGTGTGGGTATCACCGTGTCTCTCGAAAAGAACGGCTGCGCTCTTTTCGGGATTCACCTCTATTCTCCATTTCCGGAACCAGACCCCGAGGGCGTCGGCTGCGGTTTGAAGGGTTCGAGAGATGCTATCGAGACTCCTACCGGAATAGTAGATAGCCGTGTCGTCGGCGAAGAGAGCCAACTTGGCCAAGCCACGTTTGGGAATGTCGCTGGTGTACAGCGTGAACAGAAGGGGCGATAGCACGGAGCCCTGAGGGACTCCTGCGCGAATGGGGTGAGGGGACGAGAGGGTGCCTTCTAGGCGATAGCGGAAGGAGCGATCCGACAGAAAGTCTCGAATGATGAGCACGAGACGGTCCGGCACGTTGAATTGGTACAGTTTGTATAATAAACCGTTGTGCCAGACCTTGTCGAAGGCTTTCGCTACGTCGAAGAAGAGCATGCCCGTTTTGTACGAGCGCATAAAACGGGAGCTAATGTGTTCGACAATGCGGTGCAATTGTCGAATGCAACAGTGCTGGGTTCGAAAACCGAACTGTTCGTCGGGGATGAGTTTACGGGAGTCAGCGAAATCCTTTAAACGGATATAAATGAGACGCTCATAGATTTTCCCAATTACATTGAGAAGACTAATGGGGCGATAACTAGTGGGCTCACTCTTGGGTTTGCCGGGTTTGGGGATACCGATAACGGTGGCTTGTTTCCAAGCTTGCGGAAAGATGTTATTACTCAGAGCGCCATTGAAGATGGCGGTCATGAGAACTATGAGCGGGGCGGAAAAGTGTTTGATCACCTTATTGGTGATACCGTCTGAGCCGGGGGCTTTCCTAGGTTTGAGATTCCTCACTATCGTGTGGACCTCGTCTACGGTGATGGGGGGTAAGGGATCGTCGGGGTCTTCATCGGGAGGGAGGGAGGCCCTACGTTCGACCTCGCGATCCACCTTGGAAAGATGGACCGGGTCTGTGGGTTGGGTGCTGGGAGTACATTGGGCTTCTAGACTGTCGGCTAGACATTCGGACTTTTCGTCATCTTCAAAGGCCGGCCTTTGGTTCGGACGATTGAGAGGGGGAGTTGAAGCTACACAATCGGATTTTAGATTTCGTTGTAATTGCCAGAAGGCCAGATGGGATGGCTCTAAGTCGCTCAACATCTTGTCCCAGCGGGCTTCCCGAACCTCCCGTACACGTTTCTTTACAGCACGCTGTAGAGAACGCATATGGGCGCGGTTAGCTTCGCAGGGAAAAGTGTCATAGGCACGGATGGATGCGTTCTTCTCCGTCAGCAGTTCACGCACATCGTCCGGCAGCTTCCAGCGGTGTTCGTCCACCGCTGGAACCTGCCGTGAACACTCGTTCACCACGGACTGTACGTGACTGGTAAGGGAGTCGATCGCGCCCAGCGTGTCGGCAATCGTAACGATATCGTCAGGGATGGAATCTAAGTGAACGGACGAGGAAGACTTGAGGCGCTCCTCTAGTTTACCCCAGTCCGTGACAGTTTTGGTCGGGGCGGGTTGTCCAGGATCCGGGGGACCACCCCGGGGACCTAGGTGAAGGACTACGGGGCGGTGATCGGAGTCTAGCTCTTCATGCGTCTCTATAGAGCGTAGACCGAGGTTTACGTTCTTTAGAAGCGCTATGTCAAGGACATCGGGCTGATGGTCAGGGTTATGGGGGTAATGAGTGGGACACATCGGGGCGATAACGTCGAATTCGAGCTCCGGGCTCAACTCTTCGAGGTTACGACCGGCGTGGTTGTTGGAGTTGCAGCTCCACGAGAGATGTTTGGCATTGAGGTCGCCCGCTATGATAACGGAACCTCCGCCAAGGTCAAAGAGGGCTTTAAGATCGCTCCGGAGTTGGATCTTATTACTGGAGGGAGGATTATATACCGAGACGATTGTGATCGGCTGGTGTCCTGTCATGCCTAGTCTGCATATGGAAGTTTCCAGGAATTGGAGACCAGGGGGAGGGTCTAAGGGAATGCAGTACAGGGAACGTTTGTAGTAGATGAGAGTACCACCGCCCCTACTACGGGTCCTGTCGTTGCGAACTAATTTATAGTTTGCAATTCCAGGGTTCCTGTTGTGGGGCTTGAGAAACGTTTCCTGCACTAGGAAGATGTCAATTTGATGATCACGCAAAAAGATTGCGATCTCATCCCGTTGACCGTTAACGCTGTTAGCGTTGAAGAAGCCTAATTTAAGGGATCCGGGCTTAATTCTACAGCTTTCTGTATCCATTGGAATTTATTGGATGAGGAAAATGACTATGTCATCTAGTTCGCAGAGGACATTGATGCGAGCGATTGGATCGCCTTGAGAGGCGTTCCAAGCGGAGACTATGTTGATCGCCCACTGCGTATTGCAGGAGGAGAGGGTTTGGATAAGGCTGGGGATCGTGTCCCTAAGGAGCACTTTAGTGGACGAGAGGGAAGTGGAGGGAGCAACCGCTGTCGGCGCTGGCCTGGGAGCGAGTGCGGGGGCGGGTGCGGGGGTGGGTGCGGAGGGAGCCTGTGATGTTGTGGGACTACGTGCAGGTTGTGAAGCAGCTAGCACTATAGTGGGAGCGGGGATGGTGGAGCTCATCAGGGCGGGTAAGAAAACTGTCAAACATTTTGGTTTTTTATACGAAAACTCTCCAAATGTTTGCTTTTTCTACGAAAACTGACAAAATGTTTGGTTTCTTGTACGAAAACTGTAAAAATGTTTGATTTTGATGTAGTTTGGTTGCGATTTGTCAACATTTCTGATGGTGGAATTGGCATGCTCAGTATTATTGCTGTTTGAACTTTAGTAGACTCATCAAGTCGGTTGCAAACTGCAGACTTCGCCCATCTGACACTGGTGAAGATTTTGCTTATCACCGAAGTTGAATATTTAGAGTGGCTTATTAGATATCGATATCTGCCGGTTGTGTCGATACACTTTTCCGTTTTAGATTACCCGTACACGCCAGACTCAGACCGTGCGCGTGGAATCCTATGCTTTGAATCAAATCAAGATTTTAGTGGCGGTGGTGATTTAAATTTCTTATCTACAAAACAAAATCCAAGCAACGGAAGTGCAGTTACTGTACTTTCAAGCTCAAGGCTGCTGCTTCAATTACTGAATGATTTCAATAAGGAACTATTCAATAGTATAAAAAACTGTCTAGTCTAAATTACAGATAATATCTATTCTTACGAATCTAGACTTTAGAGCATACGCTTTGTATATCTGTGCCTTATATGGCAGACACATTAAATGAAAATAGTTCATTTAAAGAAATGATTCTGCAATACATTTAAGCAATTTGTATAATTTATTTTTTTATCCGATGTATCCACTATGTATAATGACAAAAGAAGTTCATTGCATATCATAAATTACAAAAAATCTTAACGTTAGTAGATTCATCATCATCATCATTCATCCAAAAGACGTCCACTGCTGGACATAGGCCTCCCCCAAGCATCACCACATCGATCGGTCCTGTGCTTCTCACATCCAGCGGATTCCCGCGATCTTCACCAGGTCGTCGGTCCAGTAGTTCAGTTATTAGTAGTTGGTATATTTAGACTAATTCATTCGATTCGGCGTGCATTAAAATAGTCTCAAACCTAAATAATATAAAAATCGCATAAAACATTACAGACGTTTATGTAAATTCGAAATTAGGAACACGGTTCCAATTTCTCTTTTCCTACTTCAACTTCAAAACTCATTTATTCAAAACTAGCTTTTGCCCGCAGCTTCGCTTGCGTGAAATTTTGAACCCGTTAGGTGACGATTTTCCATACAAACTTTCATCTCCTATTTAACTCCCTTTGGGGTTGAATTTCGATAAATCCTTCCTTATTCCTTGTCTACATTATAAAGGGAACCTCTGTGCCAAATTTCAGCTTTCTAGGTCCAAGGGTTTGGTCTGGGCGTTGATGAGTCAGTCAATCAGTCGGTCAGGACTTTTCTTTTTATTTATATAGATAGACTACAATTACTTTGTTCTTTTTGAACGTCAATATCATTAAGACAGCTCCCAAAAGCGCCCTCCCTTCAGTCTCCAAGAGTTTTTGATGTGAGAAAAATCGGCGCAACAAACTCCCCAGCAACACAGATCTGTCTGTCAAGTGAATAAATTAGTTGAGTCTATACACAGCAAAAGTTAATATTAATTACAGTAATGAAATTATGCAAAATGCGGATGATAAACAAAATAATGAAGAAGAGCCGCCAAGAAACTCCATGGTTACTCTGCTAACTGGTAACGCTTAAACTGTTACCGCACTTGTCTATCACTTCCCATTCGACAGGTTACAAAACACCATTCATATCTATAATACAACAAAAAAGCCGAACTAATCCATCTTTCATCACAATAGCGCTAATTGAACCACCGTTCGCTACCATTCCGAATGAAAGGGTGAAATAAAAAACGGGACAAAAGGTGTTATAGAGTAAAAATTACCAGGCTGTTATGAATATGTATGTATCATTATGGTAAGGAACATGTGCGCGACACATGGGCAATGGACCATAAGGTCCTATTGATACGAACTTATTTATTCATCGCACGATAAAAATCGTAGGTAAGTTTTTGCTGTGGATAAATTATTGTTGGATTGTCGATATTTTTTTGTATTGGTAGCATGTTGCTGTGTTTGTTTAGGTAGATACCTGTTGTAGGTTGTTAGGTTTTCTGATCAAGTAAAAGTCTAACTTACCTCAAAATGTCATAAAGGTTGGCTATCTGGTCATTGCTTTTCATGTTGTTAACTGCATGTACACTAATCTGCATTGTTCTTACATTACTACAATGAAAATTGTCAAACCATTAACTTTTTTAAAAAGAGTGTCCATGGAGTTTCTTGCCGGCTCTTCTCCAAAGGACCTACTTCTTGGAACCGAGCACCTAGTGTTGACCTTTTGAAATCACCAGTGATCTAGTCTACTTGAAATAAAAACTAGTTGACTTGACTTTACCTGATCAATGTCATGTAGATTAGCAGTAGCTTCCAGCTGTGGGGATACACCTGTTAGATGAAGGGTACACCGATAATCTCAATCATAATCAGCCCATTACTATCCTACCGCTGGACACGGACCTCTTCTCAGAATGAGAAGGGTTTAGGTCTTAGTCCACCAAGCTGGCCTGGTGCGGGTTTGCGAACTCTACACCACTGAGAACTTTTTTTCGTAGTCCTCTCATTTGGGCATGTTTCCATTGCATACGATGTTTTCCTTCACCGTTAATGCAAGATGTAATTAACCTGTCAATTACCATTTATACAAGGTTAGTCAGAAAGGGGGTACTAATCCGAAAGGATGTTAAAGTACATATAATAATGAATAACTTTTGTTCTACAACTTTTCCCAAAAGTCAATAGTGTAAGAGAAACAGTTGTAGAAAAATCTCAAAAAAAAAAAACTCTAAAATCTATCTATCCCCAGTAATGATCAGCTGTGTTTACATTTTAGGTCATATTTGGGGTAACGAATTAGAAACACCATTTTCTGAATTTGTAACTAAAGCAGGGATGAAGAATTTTTGAATAAACTAAAATACAAATCATTTTATTTGGATTTTTTTTATCGAAATTTGAAATTTTAACACTTGCTTTCAAACAGTCATCAGTGATACTATAAGTGGGCTTTGGATTAGTACCCCCTTTCCGACTAACCTTGTATAGACACAATAGATAAAC
Organism: Amphipyra tragopoginis; assembly: GCA_905220435.1. Lineage (NCBI taxonomy): Eukaryota > Metazoa > Arthropoda > Insecta > Lepidoptera > Noctuidae > Amphipyra > Amphipyra tragopoginis. The sequence goes on along the minus strand of HG991995.1, from coordinate 23,667,601 downwards.
AATGGCACTGACGGGCCGCTAGCGGTTAAAATCAAATAAGATAATCTTAATGCAAGAACCTAATTTTGAAAGGCGTAGGTATACTAGCTGATGAATCTTTAAACGAAGTTAATGCCAAACATAGGACTTGGGAACTGAATCTCCCTTGAGACTTAATTATTTGCATTTCGTTTAAATGTCTGACATCCACGCCATCCGTGTTTTTACTTCTTTATCCTAGAGTATCAATCATCAAAATCAAAATCAAAAGTTTTTATTTCACATAAACCATTACAGGCGCTTATGAAAAGTCGAATTTAGGTGCACAATGATTTAATAGTGCATTAGAATAGCTTCCACGAGTGACGATATTCCAGTACATCCGGTCTTCTTTTCTCGTGTCAGCACGAGCTATACCTACGTAATTAACTCATGTTGTGGTGAAAAGCTCTAGATTAGCCAGTCAGTAAGGTTGGTAGCGAGGCTGACTCACCAGGGTGCGCCGGACGTACTTAAGTATCGTCACTTGTGGAGGCTCTTTTCATGCACCCCAGTCCGGTGCACCCTGAGCAGTCAGCCACACTATCAACCTTGCTGACAGGCTTATATATTAATCACGGCTACTCTCATACAGCTCGTGCCAACACTAGAGAAGAATGATTCAATATACTATAAATTGTCCTGGTAACAGCTGTCTGGCACATACTTACTTACTGTACTGGACAGTTACTTACTAAGCCGTCAGACACTAACCCCCTTATTACAAAAGATGGTCTACGAAAAACCTAGGTTTTAAAATAGCCCCGTCTCTTTTTGTTATTTGACATAGGAAAGTGATGGGTATATTTTAAACCTGGATTTACCTTAGTCTTGGTTTTTACCATCTTTTGTAATAAGGCCCATAATATATAAATTCCTTTACTTTCCTGCTATTATTATTTGTCTCATGCAAATATACCATATTATATACTTTCTTTCTTCTTTCCATAAGATCGTAATCTTCTAACTCTACCTGAAACTCATTGCAGCTACCACAAAACTATTTTAGGATCGGAAGGTATACTATTTTCTCCACGGTTGATTGGATGCACTGCGCGTGCGCACCCCGGCCGTGGTCCGTCACGCAGCCTCGTGCCCATCACCGCACCTTGCTGTGTTTCGCGTTTTTTGTCAAAAAAATAATATCGTCGGTTTTTCAAGTGGTTCCGTAGTTACTATTTTTGATGTTGCTGTACAGCTCAGCTCGTTTATAAGATTTTAAAACGCTACCAACATTAGTTACGGTTTTTTTGCGGTTTTAATACCAATGACTCAGGGCATTTACATTATCAACCTACTTCAAAAATCTAGTGCCAGATCACTCATAAATACCTTCCTTCCTATACAAAAAAAAAGCTTTATCTGCCTCGTTTAAAGAGGCTAGTAGCTAATTAACAACCGCATCATATGATTTGCCAGGTTAGGCTGCGCTTACCGGGATCAGTCCGTGGATAGGTAATATTCGTTACACATCGACACCTCTCCGTGAAGCTTGCTAAACCATCGGTCCCGGGTGTCAATAGGAGTACCTATGGTCTGATGATGGCCTGGTTTGAATAAACCTAGATCGGGTAGGTCGCTACATTTCATTCTTTTTTTTTTTTTTTTTTGACCTATTAATTAACGTTTATTTTGTTGATATTTTACACATAATACATTCTTATTGGATTTAACTTGTCTTGCACCTGTAATTAATATAAGTTATACACTACTTTAGACTTAGACATTAATATAACCATTATTATAAGACCTTACTAATACTACTGCGGCTATATGTAGACTTTTTGTAAAAGTTTATAAATTTTTCTTTTTTTCTTTTTTTTCTTTTTACCGATTGTCTGAAGCTAGAAAGTCTGACAGCCAGTCTAGCTTTAGGACATCGGCCTTGCCCAGTAACTGGGCTGCGGTTCATCTGGTTAGACTGGAAGCTGACCCCAAATTAGTTGTGAAAAGGCTGAGCAAAAGAGAGCCCCGTTTAAAAACCGCTTTACAAATGATTTTGGCATATTTGAGCTTCGATTGGCAGTCTGATATTTGGCAGCCCTTCCAATAATGTTGGAAAGATGTGGTCTTATCATTTAGAAATTATATTAGAATCGGTCCTTTCGGAAATAAGTTACGGAACACTAAAGATCACCCATTGAACGGTGACGAACGGAAATTTTGTGGTCCTGGCACGAGCGACGTAAATTATGTGGAAAAAAATCGTTACGCTGTATTCCGGCCACCAAAAAGATCGTGGTTACGATTTAATTTGATTTTTGTTGAATTCATCGCTATGTCGTAGGTCTTTGTCTAGAAAAAAATGTGACTATATCCGACCGGTTCGTTACCTATAAAATTATCCGTACCGAGATGTATTGTATTTATTATTTTTTCCCAAATAGGTTATATCTTCAAAAATCCCATATCATAAGCTCCTCTTCAAAACACGTCGACTGAGTAAATGCAAATTTTCACGTACGGAAAATAATGAATCATAGTAGGTACTTCGCAAGCTAATTAATTATGATCACATTATGCTTCTGTATGACACATAGATCTGCCTATTTATATTTATACTATTAGGACTCATACTACAATCAAGACAAAAATATATTTTCTATTTCTACTTAGGTTCAGAAACCAGGAAAATCTTTACGAGTTTAAGTCCGGCCGCACATTATCAGAAATTTCTTGCAGAAAATTTCCTGCACACGATTCTGTTCATACAGGAAAATCTTTACGAGTTTAAGTCCGGCCGCACATTATCAGAAATTTCTTGCAGAAAATTTCCTGCACACGATTCTGTTCATACATTTTATACTAAACCCCGCACACTGTCAGAATTTGCCGGATCAGTCTTGTTGGCTCTAGTACAAAATGTATGCTGGCGGGTCTTCGCGCACACACTAGACAGATTTTCTGACAGAAATTTCTGATAATGTGCGGCCGGGCTAAATGGTACCAGTATCAGAAATTTATTGACGAGCTGAATCTTTCTTTTCTTTCTTTTTTTTTAAATAAACGTTGCCTCACACTAAGATTAATCTTGTATCGTGGGTGCGTTTACAGACACAAATCTCACTTAAGCAAACGCCCAAACCCGAAACAATCATCTGTAGGCCATATTTTTTTTTGTCCGTGTGGGAATCGAACCCACAACCCGTAGCGCAGATTCGCAGAAGCCAATCACTTAGCCACTGCACCAAACGTGTCGTCAAATAATAAATGTTTTATTCCATTTTGAAGAAACAATAAGAAACACCATGCTACATAGTTTACAACACAGCAAACTGTTTTAAAATTACCTTTTGAAAACATTCAAAGATTCGAATTTGACCGGGTTGTAGAAGCGAGGGTTAAAAGAATAAGGCTTGAGGTTTTGACAGTTGTTGCATCCGTTATAAGCTTCCTTTGCCTTCAATAAATTATTGAGTGTGTCACTTGTTTACCCCATTTAAATTATACTACTTTTTACCGCTATTATGCTGACGTGGTTTTGGGTTTTTTTGTGGAAGTCTTGTTAGACCTTGTTGGATTGTGTGAGTCTAGAGTAAAAGCTATATTCGAGAAACTGAGCCAGCCAAAACAAAAGCTATCTGCTTCTCTTCTCATGGTTTTTTTTATTGTAGATGAGTCAAGAGGATGAGTGGCAATTTTAGTCGTGCAGTAAGTCACCAGTCGCATCGCTTGTAAAAATCGAATCGCCACCCCATTTACACCGGTCGACAAAAATCGCATGCAACTTGTTCATTTATAGCGGAACAGCACAGCGCAAAACACACCTCATGCGGCGGGCGATCACCTGCAACTGACCATTTAGACGGTCGATTTAGTCACCCGCTGCATGCGACTTGTCGCCGGACGGCAAAAGTCGGATGGCACCCAACTTTGGGGCTTGCGATTTTAGTCACTTGCGGCCTAGTCGAATTGTCATTTAGACGGTAAGAGGATGAGTAGCAGCATTCCTCGACTGCATTATGGGGGATTTACACGGGTCGATTTTGGCCGCACGGCTAGGCCGCACGGCGAAAATCGACCCATGTAAATCCCCTATTAGTGCACCAACAATAACACTGCGAAAGCCAGTTTCCAAATGTGGCGGTTATGGCAATTTTTCTTTACAGCCATGTTGGTCTATCCATAGGCACGTGCTCAGTTAAGGATATCTACAGTCTGATATGGTACCTACTTTTTCATCGCTCGAGCCATTAGGCACTGTCGACTGGTCGCCGGAAACTTGGTCAACGGCGACAGTGACTTTCTATAGTTTAAATAGGTGCTTATGCATTTGGTCGGCCGGGCGACTCGGCGAATCGGTGACTCGCCGCGCAGTGGCGACGCACAAGCGACTGCTGGTCGTCGGCGACTAATAGAAGTGGTCACGGGTTCAAAGGGAAGCGTTCACACTGCGAGCAACTATCGAGACGAACGGACGTCGCGCACAAAAATTGCTCAGGTTTTTATACAGATAAATTAATAAAGGAAATACTATTCTGAAAAGCTATTTGGGATTTATCCAGTGACCAATATTCCAATCGGGATACCCAATACTCTCTTACATTTCTTTTCTTTTTTTGTACTTTATAATTAGTAACGCTACTATTGCAATAGTAGCTACTTCGACATCCATTCTTCACGAATGTACAAGAAACACTACGCTCGGCTTGGTCTCCTGGCCCTAGTCGCCTATGTTTTGGTCGCCGAGAGACCAAGTCTCCGGCGACCAATCGACAGTGCATAATGTCTCTAAAGCACGTGAGTTATATTCAAATTAACTCTATGCGAGTCTGGAGTCAATCGTTCAATGTAGCTACCGGTAAAAATAATTAGCATCTGCATAAATAAAGCATGAAAACTCGACCATTACAAGAAGCTAAGACTTATTCATAATGACAGTACTCAAAATGATAGGTAGAGAATATTTACACACGAAAATAGCATTTTAATTTCCGACTCCGTTGCAATATACTATTCAGACTGTTTTAAATCTAGATCAGTTATAATAAAAATGTGCAGAGGTGACGAAAACTGGACATAGTTTGAACCTAATTTTGCTGTAAACTTATTTATTTTCTTCGTAATAAATTAATTTATTAACTGAGAATTAACATTTGTATAATAAGTTTTTTTAACCTAAATTAATAAAATCTAAACTAAATCTAAAGTAAAAACAAAGAATAATTATATCCTAGACTAAACTACCATTATAAACTAGAAGAGTGCATCAAAATATTCCTCCGCATTGCTGTCGACTAGAAAGCGTGCCCAGAAGGCTGGCAGCGTTGCCACGTTGTATGGCAACACTAATTCTCTGGCCGAAAAACAAGCCAGCCCTCTGGTCACGTGAAGTGTCGACCAGTCTTCTTCCTATTTCCTTAAAAAGGAGACACGCACTCGGACCCGAGCGTTTCCACCCCAAACGGCTCAAAGTCATAGTCAAGCCATTTTGATTGAAATTGCTGTCTCATTGCTAAACGTTGCGATGGGTCTATGATCAGATCTCAGATGGGTGACCGGTCTTTACACATTGAGACCACTCTGTGCTATTGAGAATCTGTCTAGGCCTTGGTGATTGGTGTCATACGAATTCCCCGTGTGGTGCTGGACGTAAAGAATAGCACTACCCCATCTCTTCCCATGGGTGTCGTAAAATGCGACTAAGGAATTCACTAGAGGATGCTGCCTATCCTCTAGTGAATTCCTTAGTCGCATTTTGCTGCTGCATTCTCTGAGTATTTTAACAACCATACTGCGATCGCCAACCCGCCTGCCAAGCGTGGCGATTATGGCAAACTCGTCCTTCTTGGGGGAGATCTATGTCCAGTAGTGGACGTCTTTCAGCCGAATGATAGGGGTGCATGAAAAGAGCCTCCACGAGTGACGATACTTAAGTGCGTCCGGCGCACCCTGGGCAGTCAGCCTCGCTACCAACCTTGCTGACTGGCTAATCTTTTCAGCACAGCATGAGCTATTTTCGTATAGCTCATGCTGACACGAGAGAAGAAGAAGCCGAATGATGATGATGATGATGATTGGTGTCATACGAAATCCTAAGACAGTTGTTACGAGCAGTTAGTTGCCTGGAAAGTCTGATAAATGGAAGACCTCGAAAATCGATACTATGCTGGGTGGTTATGGTCAGGTGGGGCAGTTAGGGGTGTAAGTATTAATACTGACCAACATAGTTGGCAAAAAGCTAAAGCATAGCCTTTTGCCTAGCCGCTAGTCCATTGATCTGCTACGATCAAGTCTAGAACGACTTGTTTACGAGCAAGACTAAAATCAATTGGTCTTGACGTCATAATCTCCCCGTCAATGATGACGAATCAAAGACAAGACGTGTCGCATCTACAAGCACTACCTATTTAATCTCTTGCGCGTCATAATGTTAGTAGCATTAACGACTGCTCCACATTTGTGCTGGGCTGCTACAAAAAACGCGAAGGCGTGCAGTTAAGTAGATAAAACAACAGTGCCCGTCAAATTTCCTCCAGACATTAATCACACTAGTGAGTTCGGTAAGCCGGTAGTGTGGCCATGGTTTTTGAGTTAGATGAGACTTTGCTATAAGTATAACGTTTTTTTACAGTCAAATATAAAGCGAACAATTCTAAATACAATAAAACTAAATCTTAAAATATTTTACTTACTGTTTCGCATTTTTTACCCTGCTAAATGCGACGAAGTTTACGAGTGGTTGTCTTAAAAAACTCTAAAAGAGTTATTACACTACTCTGAATTAAGGAATCCTACGTTAATCCTATGTGAGATTTCGGTAGGTGTAAGGCGGATCTCACAATAACACGCGCCACACTCTAGAGCGCGGGGCGACGCCGACGCAACCACGTGCGCGGCCTTGGTGGCGCAAATCTGCAACATCATATGGTTTTATCTGCATATCCGTCCGGGGCCGCCGATTTCGATATCTCCGCAAATAAAGTTCAATTCACGGTCGACCACTGCGCCCGTCCATCATTCGCAAAAATTTGCGCGTTTCTGCAGATCCCAGTATGCCATACCTTGCAGGACGCCACGCGCCACCGCGCGTTATTGCGTGATCTGCGCACGGTCTGCAACGACGTACGTCGATGCGTTGTTAGTATGTTGCACTATGCGCGTTTTATATACAAACTGAAGTACTTACGGTCAACGTTAAAAAACGCAGCCACGCGCACCGGAGCGTTGCACGTGATAGTGTGAGATCTGTTTTAGGCCGATAAGGGGCTTAATTAGCCAGTCAGGATGGTTCCTGCCTTCCTGACTCGCTTAGCCTCAATTCTAATTACGATTCCTTCATCATTCAGCCGAAAGACGTCCGGTGCTGGACATAGGTCTCCCCCAAGCATTGCCACATCGACCGGTCCTGTGCTTCTCGCATCCAGCGAATTCCCGCGACCTTCACCAGATCATCGGTCCACCTTGTGGGAGGCCTCCCCACGCTGCGTCTTCCGGTATGCGGTCGCCACTTCCCCTGGACCTGGACCAGGACCTGACCCTTGGCCGTGGTCGCGGGATTCGCAGCTGCATGCACCGCGACCCCGGCAGGCCTCGGTCTGTTAGCCCCTGACGGACCTCTCTTACTGTGGGACTTAGCCCCACATCCTCCTGAAAGGCGGGCGCGGAACACTGCGCGCCGCGAGCGCCGCCTTCTCAGCCCTGTCACTAGTCGGGCGACGGTAAGGCTAACTGCCTAGGGTGCGCCGCATGTACGTCAAGTTTCATCAGGCACAATATCACAAAAAAAATATATATTAATGTTTCCGTACTAAAATTAGTGTTTTAAAAAATTAATGCGCACTGCCTGCCATACCCAAACTGGCAATGCTTTAAATCTTTTCTAAAAATTAATAACCCTATTAAAATAAGAGATTTTTTATACATTAATAACTATATCTTAAATCTTAGGGTCCATTATCATTTTCATTTGGTAAAAGAGCACCATACAAGTATCTATATTTAATTGAAACATCGTAGTCACAGTATTCGCGTGCCGACGCGGTCGCGCACTTTCTACTGCTAACGGTTGGCGCGTGCGCAACGCACCTGTCCCGCGACCCCAGCCCGTGTGGTTAACATTATGTTGTTTCATTACATTCGTATCGAGGCTTCTAGTCTGTTTTTGTTAAAAAGGCAAAGTTAGAGAATTTGCTCTAAAAATAATTCAATTCAGGTTTCTTCTTATACGTGTACGATTAATACTTAGTACATTATTAACAGTTGAAACTTTTCTTTTAATCTGTTGCAAATTCCTTTTTCTCGCATTTTTTTCCGACATTCTCATATAGATCTGCTATAATACATTAGTTTTTAACCGATTTTCCCGTCCAACAGTCCGATGATACCCTTAAGACGGGAGTCTGGTGTCCAAACTTAGTCTTAAGGGATTAAGACTAAGTTTGGACACCAGGCTCAGCTTGTAGGTTGGTGTCCTTAGAGTAAAAGGCTATGTGCCACGACATCTGAAACACAACTTTTTCTTTGGGATAAACCTTATCTAAACAAAAACCAGTTCCACTCTTGAACTATTTGGATATAGATTAATAATGTCGTGAATAAATGTAAAACTACTTTTACTTAGCTACTTTATTCCGCTCTCCGCTTTGCTCTAAATACTCTACAGTTAGAGCAAAGCGGAGAGCGGAATAAATTAACTGAGGCAGACTGAACCCGAAAAGTGGAGAGCTTAGAGTTCTTACTCGGCAATAGATTGCTGCAATATACTCACCCTGAGTTGATTCAACACAGACTCGGGGAGAGAACTTAGAACACGCATGGATCCGCAACGAAATCGCTTTTGACAAATGAAATTCGAAACTTTATGAAATAGTATGTTGAAAGAGAACCGACTATCTTAGTATGGGCATGTGATGAGCATGAGGAGGACCAAAAACCATGTGACTAAGAGAGTAATCAATATAAATGTTAATGGACGGAGGAGAAGAAGGAGAACAAAGAAGTGAGAGATGATATTAATGAAAATGGAGTAAATGATAGCGGGACGGATAATAGGGAATGGAGGAAGAAAACATATAGCGCCGACCCCAAGTAAGCTCTTATCCCAAGTAACTTGGTATAAGGGCAGGCAGAAGAACGGAATAGTAAGTTAAACCCATTCAAGCATTTCGGTATGTAAAGTTGTTTTTTTGTTTTTTTTTTTTTTGTATTTTTTTTATAAAGATTTAGGCTATTTAAAAAAACTAATTTGGAATATTTTTGTTTTCTACACGGTAGGTAGTTATTTTTTAATATTTTTTAAAAGTTTTTCTAGTGATGACATCACGCGATAGGAGGGGTTACCATAGACTCGCTTCCGGCCGTGGTTCTGTCCATGGTCGGGAGCGAGAGTGCGTGGGAAGCCGTCACCTCCTTTTGCGAGGTGGTGATGGCGACCAAGGAGGGAGCGGAGAGGGAGAGAGAGGCGACGGCCACTCTCCCTTCCCGCGCCAGACGCACCGGGCGCCGCCGGAGGGCGCGCGACGATCTCCGGCCACCCTAGTGTGTGGCCTGCGGGCGACGGGTTAGGGGACCCGTCGCCCGACCAGTAACAGGCCCGAGAAGGCGGCGCGCATGTGTTCCGTGCGCGCCTCTCAGGAGGACGTGGGGCAAGGCCCCACAGAAGGTGAGGTCCGCCAGGGGATGGCGGACCGAGGCCTGCCGGGGTTGCGGTGCATGCAGCTGCGAATCCCGTGACCCCGGCCAAGGGTCAGGAGTAGGAACACCGTGGGTTTTTAGCCGGTAAGAGTCCGGCATAACCCTTCGCCTTCCCCAGGCGAAGGGTATCCATGAGGATTTTCCCACGAAAAAAAAAAAAAAAAAAAAAAAAAAAGGGGTTACCATAGACAAAGAAACCATTTCTTTGTCTACGCCAAGTATAATACCAAAGAGTATTCCTACGTCACGAAAAAGGAAGATAGTCACTTAGAGGTCAAATAGATGTCAAACGAATTCGTGCGTTTCTGCTAAAATAAACACCATATTATAATTTTAAGAGCTAAAAATTGCAAAATATGGTTTACCATACTAAAACTTCGAAACGGTTTTGGAATCAGCATAGGTTAACTTTTACTTTAGGTACCTACATACCGAATTGTTACAGTAAATTTAGTAATTCGGTCTCAATCTTGTTTTTCATATGACCCAAACGAATCTAAAAATGAACGAAAATACCACAATTGAAACGTAAAATGAAAAATATATTCGATCAAAATGATGTATTGATGACAAAATTAAAATGACCTTTGACACTTGCATTTAATTTTTTTAATCCCATTTGCAGTTACACCGTTATTTCACGGAGCTATTTTTCCTATTGATTGCAAACTCGAATGAATTCGACTACCCAATAGAGTCTTTCAAAGACTCTGAAAGCCTGAAATTTGTTTTTTTATTGCATCTAATTCAATTTGGAAGAGAAACCAACTGAACATTGATTCGATTTTACAGTTCGCGTTCTTAGAAAGCTTAAAGTCGTGATAGATATTTTAAGGTAGCTGTATCTACTGTTTTGGAAATAAAACCTTTTTTTGTCTCGTCATTTTGAAGACTATTACAACTAAACGTTTTACTTAAATTCTTTTTGTAGAAACTTGTTGTTAAATTCTTGGACACGAAGTTAATAAAAGACGTGTACCGTCATTACCAGAAAGACCACACGACTCTGAGTTAGAATAGGCCACTCCCCCTTTTATAAGGAGTGCGCATGCGCCATCTGTCATAAGGTGCAATTATCACATCATTCTTTCAAGACCATGGGTGCAGCAGTCTTTGGTATACTTAGTCCTATATTCAGCAGATATAGATGCATTTCAGCAAGGTAATATTAACACAAGAAGATGAACGGCAAAAGGCTCAGTACACATCGTCTGCCTTGTCTTTCTGCGTTGCATTGTTAATTGTAGGTTCTCCTGCCGCTAATATTTATGCAGGAGCTATCCGTTGTCAGAACTGTAACACAGTATTGATAAGATGTCAAACAGGCTCCGCTACTTGCCTACGATCTATGGGGATCTATATTGCGTTCATGGTATTGCGTACGCGATCCCTTATGCCAAGCGTTAATGGCGTACAAAAGAGTTCAACGAGAGGTTAAACGTATAAAAGAAAAGGTGCATGAGATGAAAAAAACAGTTTTTAGCTAAAACAGAAAACCAAACTGATTTTTATGTTACAGTTACGTTAAGTGCTGAAATTTCAAAACTGGGGGCCAACTCAACTAACAGTAGGGTTGATCAATCGCAACCGAACCGAAGCCGAACCGTTCATTCAATCAGTTTTCGCATACAAAAACTGTAAAAAAAAATTTACAGTAAAAACAAAATCAAACATTTTGACAGTTTTTGTAAACGAAAGCCCACTGACGGTTGTAGTTCGTTTGCGTTTTCCCAACAATTCTGTGAACAGAATTAGGTGCTCTGATATTGAAATCAAAAGGTGAAATCTCTGAAATCAGATATCTTGAGGAGAAGCCAGCAATAAGAATTTTAAGCTGAAAAAAAAAGAACAAATATTTTAAAAACTGCAACATCTGGCCATCCGTAAAACAACTTAATTTTTACTTCTTCATTCGCCTCAACATCTAAAATCATTACCACCTTTTCCGGTCACCCCTTCATTGATAATGAGACGTTACGTCAATGTATCCGAATTACTTAACGGTCGCGGGGGTGGGGTAGCCGTGTGAGCGCGGAGGGCGGTGCAACAGGTGACTACGCACCTGCCAACGGTCGGTCGCTTCCTTTATGCGACTGACATTACGATCGGTAGATTAGACTTATGGATCTGTGTAGCTAAATTGTGGGGAATTCATTTTTTTGTTTGGTAGCTAGTATAAATTCCTATTGTTTATAATAGTTCAGTTCTTTCTGTGTATTAGTTATTTATTGTTGAGTAATTGTGCTAATTAAGTTAATTGAAAGTCGTTGTAAGTGATACAAGGTGTAAAAAGTAATTAAAAATTCAATAGTACACTGAACTCGGCATGTCACAAATAAAAACATTATTTTCGCGAAATCAATAACCATTTACCAAGTTCTTGATTATTTAAGAATTTAATAGCAATTATATTAACGTGACTAAATCTTGCTAGGATTATATTTCGTTTTGTTACAATATACTGAGAACTAAGCCTGCCCTGAGCTTTGTTTTGAAGATATCTATAATTAAAATTGTCTAAGAGAAATGCTTAGAAAGCGGATGTCTGGTGTTGAGTTTTTGGATGAATGGTGATGCTCATTCACCTGAATAATTCCTTAATTAATTGGTTTATGTTATAACTAGCTTTTGCCCGCAGCTTCGCTTGCGTGAAATTTTGAACCCGTGACGATTTTCCATACAAACTTTCATCCCCTATTTAACTCACTTAGAGGTTGAATTTCGAAAAATCGTTCCTTACTCTTTGTCTACATTACAAAGGAAACCTCAGTGCAAAATTTCATCTTTCTAGGTTCAAGGGTTTGGGCTGGGCGTTGATGAGTCATTCAGTCAGTCAGGACTTTTCTTTTTATTTACATATAGGTAGATAATTTAGTGAAGCTGGTAGAAGGTATAGTTTCTTTCTATTTCCGCCTGAATCAACTTAGAAGAGACATAACCTACAAAATTTAGTAAGTGATGACAAAATAATATCAACATCAGCGACACTTCTGACATGCCCGTCGTGCACAACCACCTGCACTATCCAAGATCTAAACGAGGCCAATGATAGAGCTGTATAGGCTGCTCAATACTGCAGTGCGAGCACGGTTCTTTTATCGAGTCGATTCGAGAAATTTATCTATTCTAAACGTCAAATTTGATATAAGATATGGACAAAACGACAGCAGTTGTCGTAGCATCTTATGTCAAATTTGGCGTTTGGAATAGATACATTTCTCGAATCGACTATATAAAAGATTCATGCTCGCATGGCTGGTCGGATAAAATTTAATACGAGTCAATTGACACGAAAAGAAGAAGAAGCGACACTGCTGGACATTGGTATGTTTTGAGAAGAAGGTATTACCCTTAGCCACAACTCTGGGGTTAGGATTAGGGTGTAGCGACTAATTTACTTAATTGGAGTGAAAAAAAATCACACTGTGAGGCTCAAAGCGCTGCGACAAGCGTCCAAGCGGCCATAAGCGTCGAATAGAGCCGGTGCACGTGTACTAGCTAGCGCCGCGCGCCGCTCGATGTGCCTTGCGACCAGTGTACCACAGTCATTCTTCGCTGTCACTTTGTCGGTGTGCGCTCATCCTAGTAAAGACAGGAGCAGCCAGCTCAAACCGAGACACTGAATCTGCAATCCGCTTGCCAAAATTAACGCTTCTGTCATCTGTTGATCGTTATTAGTACCTCATTGGTATGACAGTAGAGGAACAAATAAAAATGAGAAGGCACCCTATATAACCTTAGGCGTGAATTACATAGAAGCGGCGTAAGCTGCAGACGCAGCGCAGGCGCGTCGCTATCATACATTTTGTGCGAAAAAGATTTGAAGCGGCACGACACAACGTATGAAAGCGACGCGCCTGCGCTGCGCCTGCGCCTTACGCCGCTTCTATGTAATTCACGCTTTAGGGGTCATCGGCAGGCCGCACTGCGTTCAGATGAAGTTGCCGTTTGGGGTTGTGACAAGGTAACCTGGAGGTTACTAACCTACAGGGAAGTGGCAAGGGGCTAATACCTCCTTCTCAAAAGAGGCCAAAATCTAGCAGTGTCGCTACTATTGATTTTTTTTTTGGTCATCTTTGTCTCACTTGTATAGGTTCTATCCGAAGATGAGCCAGGCGGAAGTATAAACAAAGTATCAGCTTCCTTAAATTCTTATATCATAAACCAGAACACATGATCGAAGGTACCTACACAAAGAAAATAAAAGGCAGCAACAAACACCACTTGTAAAATAATCAGCACTACAAACAACGATTCGAACGTGAGCTATCTCCTCGACAATCCACCACATAAATGATTACACTATATTGAACCCTATTGCGACGAAATAAGGTTTACCAAAGTGCAGGAGTATCGTGGTGTTTTGTTTCAACGAAATTGTTTTTGCTCCGGCACGCGTCTCCTAGCCTAGCCTACTTCAGGGTGATCAGTTGATAGGGCTGCCCTTTCTTTGTTGTTGTTTTTATTTTTTTATTTGTCATGTCGTGACTTGTTTTTAGGTAAGGCATGTCTTGTCGCACGTTTATAATGGGGTCAGTAGAGCTCTAAGCGTTAAAAGGTGTAATTGTTTAAAATCACTTGTGAAACCAATTGATAAAAAAGAACCAAAAGCTACTGTTGTTCTCCAGAAAAAATGATGCCTTAAACGTTCTAGAAACGGGATAAGATCAGGGAGGCTGATAACGAGTCACATTGGGTGAATCATGATATTATTATGTCGTTTCATATTCATAATCATAGCTACAGTCTCCTTAAGACACTTCCTTCCCCCAGCGAAAATGGCGCCACTTCAAGTGTTGTAGAAATTTTCGAACTCCAAATATCAACACTAGAGCTTCTGGATTCGAAGTTTTAGCGATAAGTACCAAAAACGGCCGTTTTAGCATTAATTACTAAAACTTCTAACCTAGGATGTCAAGTGTTGTTTTTTGGTGTTCTTAAATTTCTACATCACTTGACTAAAATGTTGTACGCACGGCTACAGATCAAGCTATACATTTCCAGTTCAAGCTGATCTCGCATTGTGTAGGTTTTCCTTACAATGAGAGGTCAGTGTAAACTGGAAATGTATAGCTTGATGTGTAGCCGTGTGTACGAACGAAATTTCAATATGTTGTGTGTTGACAGAAATTACGGTTTTTTTCTGAAGTGGCGCCGTTTTTGCTGGGGGAAGCGCCTTAATGCTTTCAAGGTGCTTTTGGCAGTTGACTGAATGTGCGTGCAGTCCAGTTACAGTTATAATTACAAATTTGACGTTATTATCCGCAGTTATTAGCTGTAGTCTGTAGTAAAAATACAGCGCGGACTCTTCTACAAACACAGTGCTACCGGAGCGCTGCCGCAAAGCTGGTGCAGAATCTATAATAGCTGATCTATGCCGGAGTTAAAACAACTACCATGACCACTGGCCCAGACAAGAAATCAGCTAACAGGTTGCTTACTGAAAGTTCTGGAAGTCTGTCAATCCTGGCAGCGTCGCTATGTGATGTTCGGGCTATCGGGGCCTGGAATGATACACAGACTAGTGGTATAGGTCCAGACTGCCATCATTGGCACGATAGTACAGACCCAAGCTACCCGAGACTGTCAAATTTTCCCAATCAACCTTGAATCTAATGCTTAAGCGATAAAGATGAAAATTTATTAAAGAAATTTGACAGATTGTAGTAGTTTTATATGCTGGCGTCTGTACGATGTTAATAGTCTTAATTTCAGAAGTTTATACTAGGTTAGTCGGAAAAAGGGTACTAATACGCGGGACACTTAAAGTATTGATGACTTTTAAAATTAAAATTTCAAAATTCGATCATTTTAATTTATTTTCGAAATGATTGTTCTAGTTTTTTCAAACATTCTTCGTCTCTCCTTTAGTTACGAATTCCGAAAATGGAGCTTCCGTGACCCCAAATATAACTTAAAATGTAAACACAGCTGATCATAGCTTGGGATAGATAGATTTTAGCGTATTTTTTATAAAACCATTGTTCAGCTATTTCTCTTGAACTATTGACTTTTGGGTAAAGTTGTACATCAAAAGATATTCAGTATTAAGCGTACTTTAGCACCCTTTTTGATTAGTACCCGCTTTCCGAATAACCTTGTGTACTAAATTAAACGTGCTACATTTATGTATGCTTATTGTCTTTGATTATACGTACCTTACAAACTAATACTTTGGCCAAAGGATTAGCATTGCCGTACAACGTGGCAATGCTGCCAGCCTTCTGGGCACGTTACCAGTAGACAGCGATGCGGAGGAATATTTTGATGCCCTATATTAGTTTATAGTTTTATTAGGATATATTTTTCTTTATTTGTATATACTTTTATTCGTAATTATGTAAATAGGTATTGTTTGTGTAAATATTCAGATTAATTAAAGTTTATCCTTACAATCTAATCTTACATACCATAACCTACGTGATGTACCTGCGTACATCCTACCACATCACAATAAGACGCTTTTGATTTGCACTGAGATAAGGCAAACTATAAATAATCTCAAAGGTTCCTCGTGTTACCAGCCCTATTTCAATAGTGGTGGAATGATTGGCGCGATGTGGCGATGGCCAATCGTAATAGTTTTTGTTTCAGCATTAGATGAAATTACACCTCCATCGTATATTTGCTTGTGGTTCAAATAATATTGATCTGACTCGTCAGTAATACCACGTATTGTACTCAGTTTTGTTTGTTTAATATTTGGATCGGAAGCAATTTGGCTTTTAGATTGATTTCTTTACCTTTTGTGTTACGTAAAAAAGTCTACTGATATAATTTTTTGATGACGTCACTCTTTAGACTTTTGTCAGGGACGTGCTTACCTTCCTTTGTGAAACTTGACAGGTTATAGGTAGGTAGGTATAATAAAAGTTAAAGCAATTTCGGAAATCTAATTTGGCTAGTTATTCAATGAGTCTGAAGTTGGCAGAACATTTCTGTACAGTGACATCTTCATGACGTCTCTTCCAATACTTCAATACTATTGCAACTAACAGTATTCCACTCCTACAGGTTTTGTTGTTGATAACTGTTTTGTTTTTAGGGTTCCGTACCCAAAGGGTAGAACGGGACCCTATTACTAAGACTCCGCTGTCCGTCCGTCCGTCTGTCACCAGGCTGTACTCATGAACCGTGATAGTTAGACAGTTGAAATTTTCACAGATGATGTATTTCTGTTGCCGCTATAACAACAAATACTAAAAAACAGAATATCTAAGGTGGCTCCCTTAAAACAAACTTGTTTTTTTTGCCGTTTTTATAGATAATGGTACGGAACCCTTCGTGCGCGAGTCCGACTCGCACTTGGCTGGGGTTTTTTATAAACTCCCCCATATAGTAAAATAGACCTGAGGGGCTAATACAGCCGCCTTTGGTAGACTGCACATCCGCAACTGTAAACGATGCAACTGCCAAATGCAGCTTAACACGTTCAGTGCCGGGTGCCCTCCAGGAGGGCACCCTATAGTCGCATTCGCCATGCCGGGTGCCCTCATGGAGGGCTCATTTTAAATGGAAAATTTACCGTCATGAAACAAGCAAACATCTATTTTACGACGTAGTAGCGTATTTTTCAAGGTTTTTAACCTAATGCCAGGAACCCTCCTCGAGGGTTCACTCTTAGCCCAAACGTACCTAATGCCGAGGACCCTCCTGGAAAGTCCGTTAGCGATATGTATGGCGGGATGGCATATGAGCTCTATGAAAAGTGTGGTGGACTCGAATGTGTTAAAGGCAATTAGAATCTAGTCAGTGCAACAGCATGACAACTACTGATTGGATGTGCACTTGCAGTTATGATTACGAAAATTAAACAAAATATTATGTTTCACGCGGCATCATTAGCCTCCCGGCCCCTTGATTCAAAATGTTTCGAGAAGTCAGCTGTTGACCGATTTGTTATCTCATTTTGTCTATGATTCTCGTAACGAGAGAAAAAGAGATAACAAACTGAACCGTTCGACAACCGATTGTTGAAACATTCTGAATCAGGGAGCTGGTAGATACCTAAATTCAACATTTTTCTTTTACATCTACACTAAAATACACGTTACGTTGTCATACTAAACGCTTCTCCACAACCAAGTGCGTACTGTCAAAGTGAGGAACTCCTTGCCAGCGTCAGTGTTCCTCACGACCTTTAACCTTCAAAGCAAGAGTGAATAGGCATCTTCTGGATGCACTCGTTCCATAATAGACCTCATCTATCCCTTTCCATCGAGGTCGAGAGCGGACTCAATTATAAATAAATTTAAAAAAGCCTAGCAGCTACAACAAAACAGTTTAAATCCACAAATATACTACTTAGCTACCACCGCCACGCACCAACGCTAACCACATGAATAAGTCACACAATTAGGTCCCTAGCCTACCGAGCCCGGTTCTCGCACCAACGTCATAAACAAAGATTGCAGCTCATTCCCAACTTATGTACCTTAAGCACGCTATCCTCCATATTATACTGGAACCATAAATTTATATCTTCGCACCCTGATGCTGCTTTGTGCAAATCGAACATCGATGATTTATGAACAATTATCGATTAATTCAAGCAGCGGTCGTAAGTTTAATCGGGATTATTAAGGACTCGATCCGAGTGAGCAAAGCGACGGCGTTTAAATCATCTGATGGCTCTTAAAGATTCCTCAATTAACACTCCGCTAATCGTTTTATGGAGATTTGAATATGAATTTTGGTATTGAATTTCCGTTTTGTTTGAATCTTTTTGAATCGATCATTGTGTCTTTTGTTTCTTTACTTAAAGTTAGTTTTTTAATGCCGAAGACTGAATCGTAGTACATATTACTTCTATGAAATTGACAAACACTAAACGTCAAAATTGAAAATAATGTTCCTAAAATTGGCAAATTTGACATTTGTACCTGTCAATTTAGTCTCCAGGATTAAAAAACGGACTGTAGAATTTGCCAATCTTCTCCTCATGTGTTGTGATAGGTGACAGAGGAGAGGAACGAGAGGGATTGTTGTAGGGTATCAAAGAATAGCAACCACGAGTGTGTTGAAACTAGTACCTTAGTTCCCAATAATATGAGAAAATGTGGTTGTTTTCCTAGCGTTAAAAAAGGAACGATTTAGATGGAACAAACCCTAAGCAAGTAACTCAAGCCTTTTGGGGCACTACTGTATCTGTACCCACTCACAGTAGGTGCACATAACTCGTCGATTGTTGCGGCGACCGATCGATTTTTTGTCGACCAAAATGGGAGCAATACTCATCAGATAGCGTTACAAAAAGCCGATGACGGCCGAGCACAAAGCCGCCACCGTCTCGCCTCGATTACGGTCTATGACAACGCAGTTTGTTCGGAACAACACTCCATATTGATCCAAACATCTTTTCTATTTTGCTTTAGCTCTATTAGATTTTTTGTTCCCGCGATAGGACTGTGTAAATGTCCAGTGTATCCTGACCTCTAGTTGTTAACATTTTGTTTGGAAGTTCTGGTTTCTTTAATCTGGTGATCTATGTTAGTCGGCCGACACCAACTCCCGCCGCGCGATCTATGGCATTGTACGGCCGCGCCCATCTCAATTGTTAGTTTAATCGAGCTTTTTGTAATCACCGTTTGGATAGTGAATGCAATACTTGTAATGATCGCCTTAAGTTCAGTAAAAAGTAAAATGGAATCTGTGGAAAAAATTCTCTGCTTACACAAGTTTGCGACTTGAACTTTAAATTGTGACCAAATAAAAAGTATGAATGACTTGAGACTTTCCGATGAAGTTCGGAAATGTAAACTTTGCAATCGTAACTGTTTTTTTAATTTTTTAAATAATTTTGTTTTTGCCACAAAATTATGCAATGTCGTCGACAGACGTCTGATAGATGATTTATTTTTGAATATAATGTGTATAAATGAATGATTATACACGCTGACATTTAATTGGTAGTTTGACTAGAAATAACGTTGTTCAGACCATGGTCTATTACCATTCTAAGGCGACAAAACAAAAATAAATAAAAAAAACTGGGCGTTCTTAAAAAGTCTTATGTTTCTCAAATGTGTTCAAACATTAACCGTAACATTAAAGCACTCATCGCGGAAATCGCGGTAAAGTTTGCGGCAAATAACTTGAACCATCATGACGCCGACTGCGCAAGTCCATTTGATTTGTATGTTTTTTTTTGTGTTTTTTAAAGACCAATGACGTTTTTTTTATTTGTTTCTCTATTATGGTAGTAGACCATGGTCTGAACAACGTTTGTTCTAGCAAAACAACCAATTAAAATGTCAGCGTGTATACAGGGTGTTAACGAATTCGTGTAATTCCTTAAAACCACATGATCTATTTACTACTGGTGTAGATTGGCCCCGCACGAGAATTAGCTTGATTAAAAATCAAAAAAAATAAAAACTTTTTTTTTCATGCGGTTGGGGTAAGTGATCGTATCTAAACCACCTAATAAGGATTCAGTAAAAAAATAAGAATTTTTTTTTGCAAAGAAATATTTTCTTGCACTTGAACATTTCGATGCCACGCATAAATGAATAAAAGCACGGCGACGCGACTGGCGGGCAAGACTAACACGATATCGCTTTTTGCAGTAAGTTAATTCGGGGCTCTAAAATGACTCAGAAATAGAAAACTAAGATTTTATTTTCAATTTTTTTTTCAGTTCATTTTCAAAAAATCCCTTTTAGGGTTAATCTGTGTCACCAGTAGATCACGCGGTTTGAAGGAATTACACGAATTCGTTAACACCCTGTATATGAAGGAATACCTGCTTAGATATAATCCGAGAATTTTTTGTCTTCTCACAGCCGAAAACCATGAACTCTGTTCATCATTCTGTACAACTTTTACTACGGGACAAACACTGAAATCGTAAAAAACCTGCTGCTCCATATAAAATAATCAAAGTTGCTCAACAAAATGTATGAAACATCAGGGTTTTTTTTTTCAAGATTTTAGTGTTGTTCCCATAGCAATAATTGAATTATGAGCAGAGTTCGTCATGGTTTTTGGATGTAAAATTACTTACCTAACTAAGTGGGGTTGACATTATGACAATAAATGATACCACGTGTTCTATGATGTGTTCTAGTACCGTAAACAAAAAAAACAGTTACTTCCAAGCACATTTTTTGTCGCATGATTTTTCAATTCCACTCATTCATGTAGATGAAGGGACCTTGAAGTGGAAACTTATGTTAACTACATCTGTTCTACACGTGTAAATAAAGATAATTTTGGTTTAAACGGGTCATAGATTTACATAACGTCGCGTAGAGATCTTGATATTCGTAAAATTATTAAATCGTACGAAAATTCCTGTGACTGAATGTACAATGTCGTAAAACTCATCATAGAATGGTATCTGGATGGAATGGGATTCTGTTATGGACAAACTAAACTTAATATAGGCTATTGTCATTTTTTTCACTCTAATAAAATAAGAAAGAGACATATGTAAATAAAAGCTGTCAAATTTTGTTGAACTAAAAGTTCCATACAAATTTAGACGACATTTAAAACGTGTCGACTAAAAACACGGCGAAGTTCAAGGCGTAAACTAATTTGACATCTCTAACTTAGTTGTTGTTTATCACCGTCCTTTTCTCGCGCGATCTGTTAGTAAAAGATAGCAATTCTCTAATTTTACTTTAGTTGGTGAACAAGAGAATCGGCACCAATGTCGTAACGTCATCCCCACTTTGTATACAAATATTTTTAAAACTTGTTTAATGATTTTGTTTAATCTTATTGGTCAGGTAGAATGCAAAAATTAGAGATGTAGGTACTAAATACATGTACTATGATTGTTACCTATAATAAGCTTTGTTGATGAAACTATCTCGTGTGAACCTTAAATACATACAGGAACATTATTAATAAAACTACCCACACAAAACGAGGCATTCCTACCTACTTTCAAATTACACATTACTAATAGTTAATAAGAAAGAGTTTAATTTAACATCGTGATCGTTTACTGGGTCCAATCGTTTTGGTGGTCTACATCAATGGACCACCCAACAGTATAACTTAATAATTGTATCATCGTACAAGATTTATAATGTTACTGATTGACGTGTCTTGTTGGATCAAGCGATGGTTATAAAGTATGTACTTTTTAACTAGGAGTTAACATTAAGTAATACATCGTTTAAGACCTTACTTTTTCTTACTCTGTTTTTCGAACAGAGTAAGAAAGATAGACAACAAACCTTACTTAGCAGATCTTATACAGGCTGAAATTGTAAACAGTCGACAAACCGAAATGGGCGATTGTACTCATCACTATGAACAACTTTTTCTAAGAGAACAAAGCCGAAATCGCGAAAAAAAAAATCTGCTGTTCCCTACATTTTGACGAGTTATGCAAACATAAATGTAGGGAACAGCTGTTTTTTTTTCGCGATTTCAGTTTTGGTCCCATAGTAAAAGTTGTTCATAGTGATGAGTACAATCTCCCATTTCGGTTTGTCGACTGTTTACAATTTCACCCTGTATAAAGATAGAATAAAAAATACATTCATCCCTACTAATATTATAAATGCGAAAGTAACTTTGTCTGTCTGTCTGTTACGCTTTCACGCCTAAACCGCAGAACCGATTGTGATGAAACTTGGTACAGATATAGTCTGGAACCTGGAAAAGGACATAGGCTACTTTTATCCCGAAAAATACATGTGAAGAAGTGTACAGATGAAGCTGCAAGCGTCCTCTAGTCTTTATGTAACAATAAATTATGCTATCGACTATGCCCATGCCGAAAGGGTCACCAACTAAGGGCATACAGGTGGGTAAAAAATCGTGGATCAAATGAAACAGGGCGATATTTGGGGTTATTTGTAGCATTTTTTGGTATTAATTTTTTTAGAGTAATTTTCTGAATTTACAAATAATTTTGCGTGACATTAAAGATGTTGAAAAAAGTGCCAATACTCATAAATCATGATACCCACTGTCATATTACAAATTTTAGTATTTCTTAAAAACACTCAAATTGTCATAACTTTTAAGGAGATCAAGTTAGGGCTCTGCCACATAAATAGTTTTTACTGCAAATACCCACCTATCCAAATAGCCCTGCTTCGTTTGATC
This sequence comes from Amphipyra tragopoginis, assembly GCA_905220435.1. Taxonomy (NCBI): domain Eukaryota; kingdom Metazoa; phylum Arthropoda; class Insecta; order Lepidoptera; family Noctuidae; genus Amphipyra; species Amphipyra tragopoginis. The sequence continues at coordinate 23,644,876 of HG991995.1, read as the reverse complement.
CACGATTTTTGACCCACCCTATTGTTACAACGCTATTGATTGATTGATATAGCTTTAAAATGCACATTGCCTGTCAATAATTTACTAATGCAGTATGATTGGATAGCATATCGCAGCGTTTTTGGTATTACATATTTCTTCTTATTCTGCCTGCCTTTTCCCAACTATTTTTGGTCAGCTTAGAGTCTAACTAGATGCAGCCGAATACCAATATTTTGCACGGAGCGACTGCCATCAGAACTTCGCAACTGCAGTTACTGGGCAATGCCGATATCCTAACGTTAGGCCGGTTGTCAGACTTTCGGGCTTCTGACTACCCTTAACCACTGTCATAGGTATTCGTATGACATCTGAGACCGACAGCTGAACGTAGGTACTCTCCGAGTCACGGAGGAGTCTCGATGTGTTACGAACGATCACCCATCCACGGACTGACTGTGGCCAGCGCAGTTTAACATTGAAAATCATAATGATCCGCACGGTTGTTAATATATATATATATATATTTTTTTTTAAAGTATCGTTTCCCCGCACTCAGATTTCTCTTGTATCGTGGGTGCGTTTACAGACACAAATGTCACACACACAAACGCCCAGGCCCGAAACAACCATATTTAGGCCATACAAATTTTTGTTCCGTGTGGGAATCGAACCCACGACCCGTAGCGCAGAAGCCAATCGCTTAGCCACTGCAACAAACGAGTCGTCAAATTAAAAAAAAAATAGCCCTGTTGTATATCTCCTATGCCATGCCACATTACCACCATAGTTTTAAAATAGTCCCATTTTACCGGTGTTTACGACTGTAAAAGCGGTCAGATTAAGAGACCAGATTCAGTAAGTGGTAATTGAGGTTTTCTATTCAAAAAAATCAGTTATAGCGCGGGTTTGCAAATTCTCGATAGTTGAATGGCGATGCACTCGCCCACTATCACATTGAGAACGAATGCCGCCTGTGGGCGTACAAGAGTACATTTCACAGTCATAAGCACACATTAGTATTCCGTACCTACTTAATTATGTATATCGAAGGTGACAGTTTATACACATACACAAACGAACTTGGAATAAATCTGAAAGAAAAAAACGCGAAATTATATTAACAACTACAGGTCGCTCGCGGTCTCGCCCTTGTATTTCGCGTATTCCGTATTTTTCGGGATAAAAGTAGCCTATGTGCTTTTCCAGGTTCCAGACTATCTCTGTACCAAGTTTCATCAAAATCGGTTCAGCGGTTTAGGCGTGAAAGCGTAACAGACAGACACACAGAATTGCTTTCGCATCATCACTACATAGTATAAAACAAAGTCGCTTCCCGCTGTCTGTCCCTATGTATGCTTAGATTTTTAAAACTATGCAACGGATTTTGATGCGGTTTTTTTAATATACATAAAGAGTGATTCAATAGGAAGGTTTTAAGTTATAAAACGTACACGTGGGAAGTCGGGGCGGGTCGCTAGTTTAAAATATTAGTAGGGATGGTTTATGGTTTAGCGTCCGACATGACTCTAAATAAACGTAGATGGTGGCGCTGCTTGTGAAGAAAGATGTCAAACCTGTCTGAGCGCCTACCATCAGACCTCCATAACCCAGTTACTGGGAAATGCCGATATCCTAATGTTAGACCAGTTGTCAGACTTTCGGGTTTCTGACTACCCGTAAAGACTATCATTGGTATTCTTATGACACCCGGAACCGATTTAACGTGCTCTCCGAGACACACTGGGTCTCGATGTGTAACGAACGATCACCCATCCGCAGACTAACCGCGGCGAGCGCTGCTTAACCTCGCATTTCGAGCCTCTCCAAAAATATGACACATAATAAGCGCGTATAAACAAAAAACCTGACACAGTCTATCTACTTTGTTGGTTGAGTTGATCCCGTGACTCTAACACAGCACACAATGCCAGCTACTGAGCCATTAATTACTCTAGTACTGTAATTATAGACACAATAGATAAACAATGGCACTGACGACCCGAGTCGTCGGTCGGGACGTTAGCGGTTAAGGTCTTAAAAGTACGCCTCTTCGGTGATTTAGCTGTGATGAACTGTGTTCAAAAGTTCCAAATAAATAAAGAAAAAACAATACGCCTCTAAAATAATAACATAACATAACGCCAGTATTCCCCGAAGGGTTGAGCAGAGGTGTATGATACACCCTCGTTTCGCCGTTATGTTTAAGTCGCATGTAATATGGAGCGAACCTATTGCCATCAACCGGACACAAATCCAGACTCCGGACTGCTATTGAGGAATTTCACACGGAAAAACCCAATAACACTTTGCCCAACCTCAAATCAAATCAATTTTTTTTATTTCACATAAACCAATACAGGCGCTTATGAAAAGTCGAATTTAGGTGCACGGTTCCAAGTAGTCGTTCCCTATGGAGAAGAACCGGCAAGGAACTCCATAGTTATTCTTTTAAAAAACAGGATATCTTTAACAACTTCAGTAAATACAGTACTATGATTTATGATAGTTAAGAGAGAACAATGTAGTCTTGACCACAGACCTGTGAGTAATGTAATACCAAGTCTTGAGTACAAAAATTAACCAAAAACAAAAAAATAACACAATATGAATAATAGTAATTTACACAATTATATGTATAGGCAAGTCCACGAAGAACCTGGGGATCGAACCCAGGACCTCACACTCAGTAATCGAGCTTGCGACCACTAAATCAACAAAGCAGTCACAGTCGCAGACTCTGAAATAAATAAAATAAATCCATCAATATCTTATTTAAAAAAAAACATCACGCTGTATCAATTCACGAAAACGTAGCAGCTCAAGTCAATAGCATTTATCATCGTCATTAGAGAATCGTTATAAATAAATCAATAAGTTTAATTTATTAGTTTTGACGCGGTGAAAGTTAAATGATTATGTCAGCCACTATTTACTAGCCCGAGTTATGTAAAACATTTTATATTACCAGCCAATTTATATAATTAATTGAGATTCTGCTACTTGTGCAATTAGTTTTTTTCTTATCTTTAGATTAAATCTTTTAGATTTAGGTATTTAGGGTATGGACACCGGATGTCAGATGAGTTGTGAGTTAACCACTCCCACTTGCAGTAATTTAAGCAAAGATGACGGGAGGTTTTATGGCGAAGAAATAGCGCATGCTCGTATCGAAAAGGGAGAAGAACGCAACATAAATAAAAATGATCGCTAAAATTAGTACAACTGGCGAGGCGTAGGCTGAGCTTTGCATTTGTGTGAGTGCACATAGAATCGATTGCCAAAAAGCAGTATAAACCGGTTTAAAACAAACAAAGGACGCGTCTGCATTCATTCTCACACAAACGCAAAGCTCAGCTTAGACCTCGCGGACAGTACAAACCTATTTTGAAGCGACTTCGAAAAAGTAGAGGTTGTCAATTCGAAGCGTACCTTTTTTTTTGAGCATTTTTTTGTTTAGTCCAGAATTCTCTCGAATTGGTCCCATATGAATTCATTAGGTTTGGTTAAGTGGTTTTTTATAGTATTAGTAGTTTGAAAATGAATTACCTTAAAGATGACGTTCTAGCTATATTAGTCGTTCACGAACGTGTGCACTATTGTAATTTATGTCACAAAAAGTATTAAATAAAGAACTTAATTAAAAACAAACGTAATTAAAAACAAATTAAAAGGAGTAAAATAATTACCATTAATAAAATTAACAGTTTCATAAGTCGGTGCATTCTAGGTATTTGTTTCAGCATAGAATTGCACCGATTTCTGGAACTGTTAATTTTATCATATGGTAATTATTTTACTCCTTTTAATTTGTTTTTAATTACGTTTGTTTTTAATTAAGTTCTTTATTTAATACTTTTTGTGCCATAAATTACAATTAGGTACAATAGTGTACACGTTCGTGAACGACTAATACAGCTAGAACTTATAACTATTTTACTCCTTTCATTTTTTTGAAGTTGGTTTTTACTTTTTTATTTTTTTTTATTAAATGTTTTTACCGAAAATTACCCAATTGACGTTAAACTCGCTCTTTATTTAGTACCTCGAGTTTCAGACTAAATTATTACAAGTTTCATTCAAACTATTTCGCACTAAACAGTTGCCATTTCAAGAATCGGTATTGTAAATACATATAAAACTTCTCTCATATAGCCCGCTACACCTAAGTTGTCCCTAGATTTTTATATTGACTTCAAAACTGTCTCTGATGTCAGTGACTGCCTCGTTGTGTGTCGCAACTGCTGAGAGTAAAGTCCTGGATTCGATCCCCAGGTCGGGTAAAGTGTTATTAAGTTTTTCCATGTGGAATTTTTCAGTAACAGCCCGGAGTCTGGAGTTGTGCCTGGTTGATGGTAATAGGCTTGCCCCCTATTACATGGGATTTGAAACATAACGGCGAAATGAGGGTGTTCTATACACTTCTGCCCAACTCTTTAGGGAATATAGGCGTAATGATATGTTACGTTTTGTAAAAATGTTATGATTTTTTTTCTGTGAGTCTTCTTAATATATAGCTGACTATAATATGTTCAGCATCTATACGTCTCACAGTGACCATGAATCACCACAATCTCGAAACCAAATAAAATCGCAGTAATAATAAAATCTAACAATAAATAACGTTCAACATTGAATTTCCTCGCCAATGAAATGTTAGTATAGCTTTTATCGAGTGCACGGTTCATGTAGCGTCCCACAAGGCACGGACACTCCACAGCAGCAACAATTAAGTCTTAATACACTCCACTGGAGTTGTTTTATGCAAATCAGTTGAGGGCTTGCGTGTACAACGCCTACTCGCTTCGAGAAACTTCTAAATATAAAGCAGATAGTTTTAAATTGCGATTAGTTTTGCAGGTTCCACGCTGGTTTGACATGACTTGGATGTATGGAGTGTGCCAGAGGAAGTCATGATGTACGTATGATGATGTTATTAAGTCATATTTTATGGGGTTCAGTGTATTGGCTGTCAGAGTAAGCAAGATTACATGGGGACAGTTTATTGTGCTGTCAGTTGTCGATGGATTAGCGACCTGTCATTTATAGGTAGCTTGTTACGCTTCCTACATGCAGGGGTCGAGCAATGCAGGCAAACGTCTTGGTCTATCAATATCTTTAGTTACCTATTGAATGATGGACATAATTCGATGTCATTGGTTGGCTAATGTTGCAGGTTAAGTTATGATACTAAGGTCATTGCTGATGAAGACTTTGCAATAATCGTAATTCATAAACACAGCTTAACATCATCTGGGAATCTCAAGCTCCTAATAATTTTTGTGCATGTTTTTTTTTTCTTAGTATCAGGCGTAGATTAGAGATTGGTATGTTTGTAGCTGCAGTAACCGTTTGAGCTAAAAAGCTAAAAACAAAGGGCGATTAACTGTGTCTCGAGCAACTTTTAGTGGCCTATGTACGGTCAGTCGTAAGCGCAGTTCAGACCAGCATATAGCAAGTATTGTATACGCTCAGCATACATTTTATAATGAACACGTTCATACAACGCTGTACTATAAAGTATTGGCTTGCTGTATGCGATAAACTTGAGCGATTCTCAGAGCGATATCGTACGATTCTCCGGCCCCCGCCCCGCCTCACCTCTACCCCATCCGTCGCCCGACGGATCACCGTTAAATAACTTGCGTGAACTAACTAACAGTGTGAACGTCATGCTGTATAGCATCATCACAAGCTTATGATGCCATATGCTTTACTATATAGCGAAAGTGTTCTGTGTGGTGCCGGACGTAAAGAATAGCACTACCCCAACTTTTCCTATGGGTGTTGTAAAAGGCGACTAAGGGATTCACTAAGGGATGGGCAGCAGCGTCCTCTGAGTATATTAACAACCATACTGCGATCGCAAACCCGCCTGCCAAGCGTGGCGATTATGGCTAACCCCCCTATTGGGGGAGACCTATATCCAACAGTGGACGTCTTTCAGCTGAATCATCATTACCATATAGCGAAATAGTATTACGTAGTAGGGGGCGAGCCTCTTGCCATCAACCGGGCACAAATCCAGACTCCAGGCTGGTACTAAGAAACACAAGGACAACCCCCAGTAACACTTTGCCCGACCGGGGGATCGAAGCCAGGACCTCACGCTCAGCAGTCACGCTTGCGACCACTACACTAAGGAGATAGTCATCATCACAATTAGCTTGTGAATTAACATCATTTTAATTTAATGATAAGCATTTTTAAAGTAAACTTCTACTTTCGTACCCACAGTTCTAAAAGAAATAGCATTAGATTTTAAAGAAAGAAACAGCAAGGCGATCGCAATTTATGGGCCGGGATACCCATCACGATTACCGAGCCATTACTTAGCATTTGAAAATCTTAGGCTAACTACACATCGCCATGCACCTACAAACAAATATCGATCAATTGTGTCTCGACTCGAGCAACTTAGTGGCCCATGTGCGATCAGCCTTAGGGTTTTTTATTGCTTTAGGCATAGGACATACTACGAGATCCTTTTTCAAACTACTGAGATTATCTAGTGTGCATGTTTATGTATTTTTTTGTAAAAATGCCAGTGATTATAAAAAAAATAGGAAATTGTTACTTTTGCAGATTAATTGCCATAACCAGCATGGGAAAAATATATAATTAAAAAAAACTTTTAAAGTAAATTGGAGTGTCTTATTTTCATGAGGTCAGTAAAAAAATGAAATGCAGTTTAATTTATAGTAATTTATTTATTGAAATACTTATCTAAAAATATAAATAATATTCATAATTTAATAATTCGTTGCGTATAAGCACCCTTACGCTATATTTACAAAAAAATGGACGGAGATGAAAAATCACAATACACTTACTCAATGTAGGTATATCTTAAGCCCTTAAATTCAATATGTACAATGATATTTTAATTCTACTTACACTATGTAGTTATAACACATTGCCTGTGAAAAAATATTGGTTCAAACTATCAAGATCAGTTGACACTATAGTGCCACGATATTCAGCTCATAAATCTGATCAAAATATTCGCTCCGATAAAGTGTCATCAAATTATTCTGTAGCCTATTGGGCAGAGCGATTATAAATTATCGGTACCAGAATATATCGGTATTGTTATTATGATGTCGATTGACAATATTTATCAACATCAAATCGATGTAATAAATTAAAGGTTCGATAAATAAATAATTATGACTTTTAACAATTAATTTTGTTCATAGATTTATATAGAAATGATAAACGCTACTCTAACAACATTTCCAATTGATTTTGCTTACATAATTCATTCAAAACGATAATATAAATTAATTTTAAATACTTTACACCCCAAAATTAAGTCCATAGAAACCGTATTTCAAAAATAAAATCGAATATACACGTACTAGAAAATGCTAAATAATTAAAAAAGCCCCCAAACGTTTTTGTCAATTTCTTATATTTAAATCCTAAATAAAATTAATCATAAATACAACTTAAATAGTTAACACTTATAATTAATTAGTCTAATATCACACTTTTATATTTTGTAAGACGTATAAAGTCCTAAATGTAAAAAAATATGTAAATATATACATCATTGTCGATGTAGAAATGTATACATAAGTTTTATTTTTCAATTCAAGTGGCATCCCTCGCGCTGTTCCTTTGATGTTTAGCTGAAACAAAAGAAAACAAAATATTAAAAATATAACCAAGAAGTAGAATTTGGATTATGAAAAGATATGGCTGTAGACGTTTGCTACTGCAAGGGGTATATGACCAAATTATCCTAAACAAAAAGTAAAATTTTGGTACTGATCCACTTAATATTTCCTAGCCATTGCATCTACAATATCCAAGAAAATTTCATCATTATTATCATTTAGCCGAAAGACGTCCACTGCAAGACATAGGCCTCCCCCAAAAGGGGGGTTTACCGTAATCACCACGCTTGGCAGGTGGGTTGGCAATCACAGTATGGTTATTAAAGTACTCAGAGAACGCTGCTGCCCATCCTCTAGAGAATCCGTTAGTCGCCTTTTATGACACTCACGGGAAGATATGGGGTAATGCAAAAAACGTTGTAAGATAGTAAATCAAATAATAACAACAATTCTTTGTCCCTCATTATTTTCCCTATAACAGTAACACGGGATATTATAGTTAGTACATCATAGAAACTTACCAGTATGCAAGAACAGATGGTTCTTCAGGTTGGTGTGCTTTGAGAACCCTCGGGAGCATATGTGGCACTTGTAGGGCCAGGAACCGCTGTGCACATACATGTGAGACTTGAGGTCCCCAGGAGTGGGGAACGACTTGGAGCAGAGGCTGCACTTGTGAGGCTTCTCCTGCGAAAGAAGATTGAGGGTTAGACTTTGAAACAACATCAATTTTTAGGGACATTTTCTTAGTAATGGTACTTTTTGCCGCCGGTTTACATTTTGTTCATCAATCTAGAAGTAGCAAGTACCGTTACTATGGTTTTTTGAGATATAAATTTCGATTTCTAGATCAGACATAGTTCTTCTGAAAATATCCAAATTATTGCTTTGCTTGATGAAGGCAAAATTGATGAAAATGTAACGGGCCAAGCGCAGATTAAAGATAGGAAGATAAACCAATACATGTTCGTTTACCAGTTCATATAGAATGACTTGGTAAGAAACACGCATGTCTTAGAACCGCTGGCGAACGAACGGGCTACGTCCTTCATACGTCCAGGCGAGCCATTAGATAAAATGCAAGTCATAGGCGAAGTCAGAAAGGACTCACAGGAAATAATGCTAAAGGTTTGCGGTCAAGAATTCTTAAACGAATATAACTTCAAGCGTAGGGAAAGAACAAAAAAAAATCTTTATAAAAAACTGAAATGCATGAATTTATTTAGAACACTGTACAAAGAGACACAACATAACATACATAATAATGAAACGGAAAAAAAGAAGAAAATTTACAAGATGCGGCAACCAAATATTTAAACTATCGTCAGAACATCTGCTCGATCTAAGAATCCAACTCATCTCAAGAGTTTCAGTCCTATTAGACTAAGACCAATTCCACAACAATTTTATTCACTCCTTTCAAAATAAGCTCCTAAACTGCGAACATTTCTTTATTCTTCTGGATTTATTCTACACTTAACAACAGTACAAATTCTAATTCACAATAATAGAGGCCCAAAAAAAAGAAAACCAATACTCTTAAACAATAAAACAGCTAATAACACTCATCACGACCAATAATCAAAGTCATGACATCGCACATCGCGCGCAAATGAATTTATAATGAAGGATGCTGGCTCAAACCTGTTGAGTTCAGCCAATGTAGTTCAATGAGTCTTGATATTTGGAGTCATTTTATTAAGATTTTATTCGAAGCAAAGCCAAATGACGGATCATTTTGGCATGACATCTAAATAACCTGCATCTAAAATATTTAACAGAATTTGTTTCCTTATCAAAAGCTTCAATGAAATCCCTATCGATTGGTAGTTCGTAAATTGTATAGTCACTCAGAAAAATAAAACAAAAACTTTCCAAAGAATATTGATTAAGCAAAATGCACCCAAAAACGATACTGCTGTATAAAATGCAAACAAATAAAGCCTAAACATCAACTACCGATTCCAGAAGCACTATTAATACCACCATACCGCTACTATAAAACTTAATACTTTTTGTCGCACTCATAATGAGTCCATCACTAACCGCGGTGGCATTAGTCGCCAGTATGCGAGCAGCCTAACACGCATTACGAAGCAGTCATTACGTGACATTAGGCGTGGTGGTAATGTGCGCACGAGCGATGCGATTGTCGCCACATGACATTCGTAAAAGAAATATAAAGGTGTAGTCGCTTCTTTATTGCGTACTAATGAAATCAACCGTACTTGTTTTAATTTGTGGTATACTTATAATGAATTAAATACTGCGGATCTACTAATTACGTATTATTACGATTTACAATATCTAGAATATATTTTAAGTATTATATCCACCTTCGAAAAAAACAGAAGCTCCAAAATAGTAAAATAAATGGTGGCCGAAAACATTATTGTATAGATTCAAAAAAGATAAGAAAGTAAAAAAAACTGATCACATTTAAGTCTTTTACTAATGTAGGTAACCTTATCATTCACTTTCAACCGCTTATTTACATACAACAGTAAATGGAATAGTGGAATCTCATAACGCAAGCAAAACCCTTGCTTAAAAGGTGAAATCCTGACCCTGAAATATGAACACTTAAAAGTTCTTCTTTGTTTTTAATGGGTCAAGCTTATAAACGGGATAAAGTCGCAGGGGTCAAAATCTATCTTTGGCACTTTGTACAATAGGTACTGAAGTGAGTAAAAGCATCAAAAACTTATGAAAAAAATGTTGCTCCATACATTTTGATTGAATCGGCATCGATATTTCTGAAGAACATCTGTTTCTTTTCTTAAATTCAGATTTGCTCCCTTATTAAAAGTTGTTTATATTCATGGGTACGGTCATCCCCTAAAGTATTATTTTTATCTTTATTTTACACCTTGTTTATCAGTAAAGATCCCGTAATTAACAATCCAAGTACTTAAGTACACTTTATCAACTCGACGAAAATCATAACAGCTTTTAAGTTTGCCGCAACAAAAAAAAAGTACGAACCGAATCACGCTACAGATGATCCGTAAAACAGTGAGCGTGAAGAGTAAATTGAATACCATATCGTCATTCCATGCTTCCCATGCTACTAAACGACCATTTGTTTTTATGGTAAGAACGGTCAAAATAATTTGTGGTCACCAAAACATTCAATTTGGACGTTCAAAATACTTTAAGTCGTGGATTTGTGGACGGCTTTAATTTTGTGGTTGGTCTGACCACTGCTTTCGTATGTTAAATTCGGGAATATAGCATGAAGAATTGTCTAAAGGACTTCCTTTTCCGACTGTGGTGGAATAAAAGGTAAAGCTGTAATTTCAGCTGTGTTTGACGAAAGTTCACGCATAGCTCTAAAACTATTAGAAAAGTTTTGTACCTAATACTAGTGCTATTACTTTCAAAGCATGTTCATAATCGCTCCTAATTTTATCGGAGCCAGAATTTATCAATATTTCTTTACTCCGATAAAATAAGCAGTACCTAGGTAATGAAAATTAAAGTTACAATTTTTTCTCTGTTTGCCTCTAAGCTTAAAATTCAGTAAGTGCGTTTCGATTTCGATCAATCTATGGATCCAATAATAAGATACGACCTCCGGATAGGTATCAATTTAAAAAGGCGTTTACTACCTGATTTGCTTACGTATTTTGTTATATAAAATTTCCAATTTTAGAGCATTTATCAAGTAATTTAAATGTAACATTTAAAGAGAAAGCACTAATAATATTTTATGTAACAGAATTTGGGTAGGTAACTGTATTTAAAATGCGATCAATTAATTCAAAATCTAAAACATGTATACGACGAGAGGTTTATTACTTTATACTTTGTAGAAAATAAATCATTATAAAATACAATGTTCGCACGACATTCGAATGATCGTGATTAAATAATATAGCTCTAGATTGGCCAGAAGTCGTGAAATGTAAAGTATCTATACGATTTTAGTTGTGGCCATGGTCAATAGGAACCAATTCTACCAACAGGGGCCTAATTCTCCTAAAATAAATCTTGATAAATCACAACCGAACCAAGGCCGAACCGTTTATTCAGACAGTTCTCAATTTCAAAAGCTGTCGAATTGTTTGACACAAAAAACAAAATCAATCATTTTGAAAGTTTTCGAAAACAAAAACTGACTGACGGTTGTGGTTCGATTGCATTTGGCAACAATTTATTTTAGGAGAATTGGGCCCCTCATCTGTTACCAAACCGTAAACAAACCAAACTGTCAAAATATTTGGCAACAAAAATACAACCAAACATTTTGACAGTTTTTGCACTCGAAAATAGTCTGAAATAACCGTGTGAGGGCTAATTCCACTTAAAGAAACGTTGATCAATCGCAACCGAATTAAAGCTGAACCGTAACGTTAAGCGTTGAAAATAAGATATTAATGTGTCAAACGATTTATTATATTTTCGAAATTAAATCACCATATATTTCGAAGTTTGACTTACACCGCGATGTGGGATAAGGTGCAATTAATTCTAGTAAGTAATAAAACTGTTGCCAAATCGAAAAGAAACCATAACCATCGTCAGTCAATTTTTGTAAATGAATACTGCCTGAATGAACGGTTCGGCTTTGGTTCCGTTGCGACTGATCAACGTTCTTGTTAGAATTGTCCCCCAGGGGTTTTTGTATCTAATAAAAATTTAAATATCGTGATGCTTTGTTTTGTGTAAACGGTATGCCAGTATTACTTTTCTTACCGCTAAAGTGCCGTTAATTCTATAAAAAGTGTATTTTGAAAAAAATAACGATACCTCCAATATTTCATTTCTTAAAAAAAACGCCGCAAATTATCTTTGTCTCAATGTGATATATGCATGAAATCCCAAGACTATTAAGTGCTATAAAACTCAGTTCACAGACAACCACACCATCAAAACTTTTTGTTTTAAACTTTATTATCGTCTTTCCAAAACAATATATCAAAAACTTTAATTAATTCTAAAATAATTTCCTGTAAGCAATCTAAAAAAAAAACTTAATAAAGATACATCCTAGAAGCGTTTCCATTAAATTTTTACTCGCTAATTCACACCAATCTACGAACCCTATAATTTTGATTGCGCGCCCAAATTAAAAAGGCTACGATGGGTTGGGTAGTGTGCGATCGAAATAGCCATTTTCATGTGGGCGGGTTATGCAGTAGCTCAATCAGGCGGCAAAAAAACGAGTACCGATATTATACCGACCCTTCTTGCTACCGAATATTGCAACATATAAATCAATAAACAAAGAGCCATTAGTTGTCTGACAATTTCCTTTGGATAAATCACGATGTTGGCAAAAAACCGGCCGTCTCATCTGTACTCCGATAATGAAGGAGCGAGGATTATTTATGACAAACGATATTGGTGCGATAGTATATTCTCTTGTTAATAAAAAACAAAATATTTTGACTTTGACGGAATATTATTTTTATGGAATTATTACTTCGAAATAGTTTTATTAGAGAAACCTCGGTTGTACCTACAATTCTAATGATTCTATAAGGATAGACTTGAATATGATACGTTTTATAGCAAAAAATGTAGTGACACTAATCTCATTAATGACGTTTGGAGCCAAATTAACAAATAAGAGGTTAAAGATTACAACAATGTATTCTTATCAGTGCCGTATTGGAAAATTAGAAACTTTCTCTTATATGAATGTGTTTCAAATAAATGCCACATCATAATCTTTGTAGACTTATTGTTCACTTGAAGTTGTCACTAAAAAGTTTAATTAGTTCCACTGTTGTTGTATTGGCGTGGCGCCACATAGTCTCACGAGATAAATCTTCACAATAACATCCATAAAATGACAAATGATTTTCAATTATTCTTAAAAGAACCAACATACAGCATATTTAAACAGCTTTCTTAATAAATCGCAAAATTAAAAACGTTTCAATACCGTAAAATTCTCGATGTCAGAATCGCACAATCGATCAAGTAGTCCGTACGGGCTATATCTCGCAGTTACAGTGACGTATGGCCTCTCGATACGCCTGTGCTGCGTTATGGAAATCGAATGCAAATACGATGTGCTTCGGTTAATTTAGCTAAATAAATTGTTGCGAAATAACCCAAGAAGGTATTTCGGTATTGATCTCGTTAACGTTTATTTTCGGTAGTCAGAATAAACGTGGGTTGAAAAAAATGTCATCGTCTTCTATCTATAAAGATTGTCAGAGTTTTTTTAGTAAAATTACAGTTTGCCAGTTACAGTGTTAAGTGTCAAAATGGCAAGGAGCTTACTTAATCATTAGTTCTGAATAAAAACTAGATTCATGTACTGGTATTTCTCTGAATAAATTCACATAACATGATTTTATCGTAAAATCTCTTTTACTTCAAGACATTTCTGCATCAAAAGTGACGTAAACGTTGCCAGCTAGTGTATCCCGATGCACGGAAGCAATACCGGTCTAAGGCGGTGTTCAGCTTTACCACTAGGCGAGCAATCAATACCTTAATCGAATAAACCCAAAGCCAAACCCGTTTCAAAAATGAACTAACAGAGTTATGATCTCAGTACTATCACTAAATTACTCATAAATATTAATATATTCAACGGGGAACTAATTAATAACCACATAGCCAATTATCTAGAGCTTCAGTTAATCAATATTGTGGTGTCGGGCCAATCCGTTGTCAAGACAAGAAGTTAAGTAATTGGTACATACTATGTCTTAGAGCTCTGTTATTATGACTCCCTTATTCGTGTTTCGAAACGGGTTTACTTGGTTTATTGCAGACATTTTGGGGTTCTGTAAGTTAAAAGTCGAATTAGTGTGCCAGAAATTTTGTTTTATACAAGCTTAGTTTTAGTATTTATACTAAACCTGAACTAGTTTGTTCAGAATCACTAGGAGAATCGATTGACATATTTTTTGTACGCATTTTTTTTTCTTAAATTTTTATTTAGTTTCAGTAGGTTTCTACCAGTTGACGGGAATAGATATCTTGAGGCTTGAAATGGCCCGCTCGGTCAGTTTCCGTGTATTAGACAACCCCTGCATAGCACATCTCCGGCATTTCACACTTTACTAGGGAACTTACCGCGACATAAACTACGGTGTACCTAACTTGGAGATTTATTAAAAAAAAACACATATTCAGGCAGTTCTGATGAAAATCTTGTTGGGGTGTCTAGGTTTTTGTATACACTAAAAATAACGTTGTATATTTGTATTGCAATGTCTGTATGAGCATAATCTCGTGCACGTATGTTTTGCATGTTAGGATGCTGCACGTAGATATTAAAATAAATAAAGGGAACGCGGTATAATCGAAATGAATAATGTTTTTTTTATTAATTCATCATTCAATTAAACTTTTTTTTTCAGTTTTTTTCTTTTCTTTAGTTTGTTTTGTAGTGCTATTGTGTTTTGTGTCTTTTGTTGCCCTAAATAAAGGTTTTATTCCGTCTATCTATCTTATTTTTGTGTTTATACATTTTGTGAGACATATTATGCAATAGTCGGGCAATCCCGAAAAATGCACGTGAGTAAACCGTAACTAATCATATACATATATCTTATATAATCTGTAAAGTCGTTTACATCAATGCCAGAAATATAGAAAATTAAATATGCCAATAAACTTGAAAAATTACAAGCTGTCAATAACGCCGATTGATAGACTTTTTAGTAAGGAATTTCTATTAACTCACTGCAATAATTATGCAGTACCAGTTTCGCACGGCATTGGTATCAGTGCGGCATCGATAGTGTGACTGACTTTACTTTTTTTAAGAATAAATTATCGGAGCGACAAAGTATCAATATCATAGTTAATCGGAGCGCACAATATTTACTTAGGGTTTGTTTCACAATCGTCGGTTATCTCTTGACTGAGAGATGATAAGATCGTTTGACAGTTTATCTATAGAAAATCTGTCAAACCGCCATATTTATTTCAAAGATAATAGTTATCAGAAGAATATGAAACATGTCCTAAGTTAAATATAGTCCGCTCCGATTAACTCTTATATTGACACTTTTTCGCTCCGATAAATGATTCTTTAAAAAAAAGAGGAATAAGGTTCACCCTTACATAAAAATGTATGCTATATTATTTATCTATAAAGACAGTTTCTTTATCTTTACACCTTAACTTAAAAACAGGTGCAGAACCCTTTCAACCATTATTCCTTTAACCGTTTCATTTCTAAATAGCGTCCATTAATTTAATATAAGCTATTAATTGACAATGTATGCAATTTATTGGCTGAGTCTTCATGATGTGCGATGTTGCTGTTCGACTCTCAATTGTGTCTTTGCGTGTTCATAACTTGACGTAATAAGGTATGCACTGCGCGCTATGATTTGTGTGTAGTGTATTAGCTTCTATTTATTGTGACTACCGTTAGTTTTGCACAAAAGGAGGGATGATTTAAGCGGTTTGTGAATGAATGCACTATATGAATGCTCACGGACAGTAATGTAGTGTAAATTCATGTTATAAAACCAATACAGATCAGTAATGGATGTATTCTAGATCAGCTTTTGAATTATCGGACACAGAATGATCAATAGACCACTTATCGGGTTAAGAGATCAGTCCATTCTCAGTCCGATAAATTATTGTTTCGGGTGTTGTGTTTACTATTGTATGTTTCAGGCCCATTAGAAGAATTAATGGAATATACAGCATGACTCTAAATTCGTGAAAAAAATCTGCTGTTCCATACAAAATAATCAAGGTTTTTCAGTCAGGGTTTTTTTTCACGAATTCTTATTTTGTCCGATACTAAAAGTTGTTCAGAATGATGAGCAGAGTTTATAATTATCGGATGTAGAGTGACGAACTAGACATGATGTAGAGTCAATGGCAATAAATGTAGGAACTAAGCTGTACGGTTGGTTAACCAGAGAATGAAATGTTGGGGAACACTATCCTTAACATGGCGGCCTGGCGCCCAATTCTCCTAAAATAAATTGTTGCCAAACGCAATCGAACCACAACCGTCAGTCAGTTTTTGTTTTCGAAAACTTTCAAAATGATTGATTTTGTTTTTTGTGTCAAACAATTTGATAGCTTTTGAAATTGAGAACTCTCTGAATGAACGGTTCGGCCTTGGTTCGGTTGTGATTTATCAAGATTTATTTTAGGAGAATTAGGCCCCTGTTCCAGCAGTATCCTAATTGGAACTATCAAAATGAGAAGAGAATTTGATATATTTGATAAAAAAAAGCCATGAGCATCCCAATTAAATGACACCAAACCGACACTTAAGGGACAGCTCTCAAATGAAAGTTATTTATTAATGCGAACCCTAGATATTGAGACTGTCGAGTTCCTTACCATAAGTACTTTGAGGTAGTGAAAACCGGGCTTATACCTTAGTGTGAATCCTTCCTAACCAGGCTATTTCATTAAGTCACCTCCGTGGAATAATTTAATCAGTACAGTCCACAGCAAAAGAACGATAAAGAATGATTGATAGTGCAGACGGTACACAGATGCAATCTGCCGCTGTGCCGGTCCCGCGTTATTTTTCTTTTTAAACATGAACGTTTAATCTCAGGAATGAATGGACTTGTTTATGTACATGTATGGCGGATGGGGTAGGCAGAAAAGGAGGTGGAACTAGTTTTGATCGATCTGCGGTAAAGCCAAAAGGGTTTTGACAGGATGTATGGATGTTTGTACGTAATCTCTGAATTATTGAACACATTTTGAGAAGTAAATATTGATTTTGTCTAACTGATGAACTCTTACGTATGTTATGTTCTAAAGGAAAATTCAGGGAATGCTACGTGTTTTAGTTTATAATACAAGGTGTTAAAAAATCAACTCTAAGAATTTTATGGGGTTACTCGGTATCGGAAATTAAACAACTTTTCGAAATTCTTGTATTTTTTATAACTTTCCATACAAATAAAACAAATACTTACTTTAATTGATTTGTACAGACAGGCATAAAAAAAAAATCGATGCCGAGTAACCCCATAAAATTCTTAGAGTTGATTTTTTAAGCCCTTAGAAACGCGAGTTTGCGGACTACACAAACCTTCGAGAACTTTTCTTTTTTTGTGAAACCCTCTCGCTGCAGTTTTCCTCACGATGTTTTTTTTTATTGTATGCCAAATTCATATAGGCCTTCTCATTGTGAGAAGAGCCCGTACCCAGCAGAGGGTAAATAATGGGCTATTTTATGTTAGGGATGTATGTAAAATTCATATTTTGTATTCATCCGTATTAAACGAGATACTTAGGTCTATCTACTAACTGATTCCTGTTCATCTATCATTTTCCTAGATAAGTACTTACTGTTTCATAACAGTAGCCACACAATACCAATAAATTAATATCATACATAGTCCATAATTACGACATCAAATTAAAATAAAACCAATCGACGCATGCGTGGGCGCCTGATAAGGGCTGTTTACTAAATTATAACATACAAAAATCAATCTTCCTATCGCTTGAATAAAGATGAAAATTGAGTGTACTGCGGTTCCATATGAATCATTTTAGGCAGATTGAATGGCAGCCAAAGGGATTAACAAGTTTTTGAATATTCATTTTGGAGTTGTCGCGTGTTATCCGAAGGCTACATCGTCTACTTGTGGTATTATTAATAATTATTACCTTTTTATTAATAGTATTGGTGACGGAACTGGTTGTTGTATAGTCATGTGTGTTAATAAGTATGCATAGCGAAATTAAAAAGCGATTTTTCTTTCAAAATATGTGTTAGAATTATAAAATATTACACACATAGTTTCTACAAATACATACGAATTATCGTTATGAATATTTCTTAATTACAAACTATGTATTCACTAAATGAATGTTTAGAAATGTATTATACGTGACTGTACTAATATTTTGTGTCACAAAATAATTATATAAAATGCGTTACACCGTGGATTTTCAATGGTTAACGATATCTTTTAGTTTGTTTATGCTAATGAAATCAAATACCTACTTTATTAGATAATAATAAAATATTTTTAATTATATGAATATTTATCTCCTCAGTTCGTTATGTTAATTGTAAATTTGCTGATAGGTGTTAAATAGATGCATAAGAAAGATATGAAAGCAGTGATAGCCTAGTGGTTGAATGCTTGCCTTCAATGTAGGAGGGTCTGGGTTCGATCCCAGCCTTATACCTCTGACTTTTTAAATTCATGTGCGGATCAGAATTTTATAATCACTTATGTTTGCGATAAAGAAAAATATCGTGAGGAAACCTACCAACAAGAGAGGGCTAGGCTTTGTAAAAAAAATTCGATGTGTGTGTAGTCCGCCAACCCGCATCAGGGGGCCTACTCCCTAAGTCCGTCAACGAAGTTAGTCGCCCGTCCGAAAGTAGCCCGAAACGTAGGAGTGAACAAAACAAGTGTCAAGTTCAACTTTTCGGACGGGCAAAAACACATCGGTAGTAGGGACAGCTGTCAAATCGTGTTGTCATTCATTCTTAGTTCGGGCCCCGAAACAATTGTATGTCCGTAGGTGATAGGGAGTAGGAAACGCTCGTAATTAAGGCCAAACCACGGACTTCGTGCTTAGGGAGTAGACCCCCAGGCCAGCGTGGTGGACTAAGGACTAGACCCTTCTCAGTCTGAGAAGAACATGCTCAGCAGTAGGACAGTAATGAATTGATGTAGGTAAATCGATAACAAAAGCAACCTAGTAGGTACATTATGTTAAATATCCTAGCTTAATAGACACGGATGTAACAAAGTAACTGATGTACTTATTCCTCATTATACAGCAGCAATTATATCAACAACACCCAAGTATAAACAGCATTAGTAAATGTCAATCTACCGTGACAGAACACCGTAACAATAGACCATAATCACTGAATGTCATTACAAGGAAACTCATCGCAATAATTGACACATCTGCAATACGTTTTTTACACACAACGTTCAAATGAAGCGGAAAATATTAGCTGCACGCATTTCTTTAATCTATAAAAAAATCTATACAAATCCAAGATGGCGCACGCGTCCGTGCTTGATTAAAATGAATTATGATTGTTTGTTACAACATTGGGTCATTATTTACAAATCAAGTGTATTGCTGTCTGACAATTGTCACGCGATGTACAGTGTAGTTCAGAAAAAATAGCACCCGGATCGTTTGCACAATAATTATAATGTAAATGAAATGAGCTACTGATGTGAGGTGAAATTATTATGAACATCTGTTATTTGATTTGCCTTTTTTTTGCTTGGATTTTGCCATGTGCCACTTTACTGTTGGCTGTAAGTGTATAATTTGGATTAAGTTTTTCTGTTCTATACTAATCTGACGCCACGCTGCCACCTTTCAAATCATTTTAAATAAATGGAATTATTCTTTATTAAATAGATCACCAAAAATTTTAATCAGAAGCTCAGCACCTCTTTAAACTTCTCTTGTACCTTAAACACCTGCTAGCCCAACATGCGATGCAGGCGACATAATTTTGCTGTCGCATTATGTCGTGCTAAGACGTGATAATGTATGGCTTATCTCGTCTCAGCACGAGATAATGCGACGACAAAGTTATGTCGCGCTACGCATGGTAGCCCATCTGGGGCCAACACTAATAACAGAAACATTGATCAGTTGCAACCGAACTGAAACCGATCATTACACAAAACTGTTACAATGTTTTACAGTGAAAACAAAACCTAACATTTTGACAGTTTTCATTAACGATAACTGACAGATGGTTGTCGTTCGTTTACGATTTGCCTACAATTTTGTTAGTGGAATTGGTCTACTGATTTTAAAGAGATAAGTTCCATTTCCTTTGTTGATTTGGTAATATTTTAATATACACTGGTTTACGGCTAAACAGAAAACTATCCAGATCATTGAATAGCGATAAAACCCTTGTAATACACAACCATACGACGTTCCTATGATCGCGAATGGCGGCATTCTACAAATCACGCAATGAATACCCAGTTACTCATAAATCGGTGCTTTCTCATACATTCGCTATCAGGCCGTAAACAATCCCATACAAACGTGTAGCCTCTTTCATTTTGTAAAACATTAAAATGTATAAGTTAGTGATTCTGTGATTACAACGATTTTACAATTGAACTATAACTTTGGTGATGTTTTGACAAGACAGAGAAGCTGGGACAAGAATATAATCGCAAAAACATATGAATCACGTATACATTCTTTAATGCGGTAGGTAAAGTTACAGTTACTGCAGAAGTTGTAATCATTTGTTATACAAAAATATAGGGAAACAAACTAAATTAAATAACATTAGCACCTGCTAGTTTTATATTATTTTAAATTTAAACAACGTTACTCGGAAAGCCGATAATAATCCGTGAGCAACTTAAAGTATGATAGCTGTTATAAAGCAAGTTTTAAAATTACTAAATTCAATATTTTTTATTTCCACACAATTTTTATTTTTTTTTCGTAAATTCTTTCTCCCTCCTTTAGTTACGAATTCAAAAAACGGAGCTTCTAATCTGTTACTCAAAATATGACCTAAAATGTAAACACAGCTGATAACAGTCATAGCTGAGGATAAATAAATGTTTAGCAGCTATTTCTCTTAAATTATTGACTTTGGGAAAATTTTAGAACAAAAGTAATTCATTATTATGGGTACTTTAACACCCTTTCGGATGAGTACCCCCTTTCCAACTAACCTTATTTATACGTAATTTTTTTAACCCATTAACCGCTAGCGGCCCAACCGACGATCCGGATCGTCAGTGCCATTGTTTATCTATTGTGTCTATAATTACAGTACTCGATAAGTTAAACAATTTGGCTCAAAAACATGCTTTTCATTTCAGAGAAAACGATAGAACGATGAATAATTAAATCGATCGATATACATCGATTTTACGTAGATCGAAATCAATTAACGATAAAATCCGTCAGCTAACATCGTTTTCACAAGCATTCCCAAATATGTGTGTCAATAAAAACACTCTACAACACTTCTACGATACCGACGACGTATAAATATAATTACGACATAAGTACAATATTTATTAAGACGTTCTAAGACGTTTTACTCTAACGGTCGGATCCGAAGCTTGTTTTATATGCAAACGGACAAACGATTCGTGATTGGACCCCAATTTCGAAGCCATATAAAAAAACTGTACCAGTTTAAATTGTCAACTAGCTGCCTTGTTAATTACTTGAGAGTAGGCCGGGAGGCGGATTGAAGAAATACGTTATCTGTATAATCCGTCAAGGTAGATTATGCGTGCACGTTTTAACTGAAGCTTTAAAAGTAAATAACAGCTTTAAAAATATAATTGAATAGTGTTTTATGAGATTGAATTTACAGAATTAACTTAATATGACTGCTAAAAATAACAAATTACTTTTAAAAGTGACAAGATTTATGAATGTGGACGAAAGGAGTATTGATTGTAGCATGTAGAGATTTGTAGTTTATGCCTATCCCTATGAGACAGTGGCGTGAGTTTATGTATGTAAGTTGAGAACTAATTTGATGAATCAAGAAGATGGGTTAATGACATGATACTATCACCAATGCCAAATAATGACTTCATTGACTTGTAAAAGTGTCTGTAACAGATTTATTTACAGAAATAAATATCATTTCATTTCATTTCAATGCTTATTCTAGGCAGGTGATTTTGGTAATATTTCAGTATACCTACATTTTTAATTATATTTAATGGGAGCTTTTATTAAATGTACTAAAAATCACTAATAAATAAAAACAAATACAATATTTATCACTTTTTGGACATCATAATTCGACGCTCCAATCTCTCAGTCTATAATATATTTCAATCGAAATGGACGGCGGACATCAAACTCGACAGATATAGACATAAACTAGTCGTCATATAACGCCCAGTTTCATTATTCGAAAGTCTTTGGTAACCAATAAAAATTCATTAAATCGACTTCCTGTTAAAACAAGTGGTATTATGGTTTTGATACTTATGTATTATGTGGGCCTAATTATCTTGGTCGGAATGTTACTCTCGCCAAATTAATGTGTCTTGTTTTTATTTCAATTAACGAAATCATATTTTTACCGTTTCATTTTGATGTGTTAGGCTTTAATGTATTGGTTAGGCTTTTATTCTTTTAAGGTTAATGTTCACTATTACTAATCAACTGCTGGTTACCTAATTAATGTTCTGTCTACCCTTTTACCAACTATGTTGAGGTCAGTTTCCAGTCTCACTAGAATACCAGTATTTTACACGGAGCCACTGCCAACAGATCTCCGCAACTCAGTTACTAAGCAGTACCGATATCCTAAGGTTAGCTCGTTTGTCAGATTTTCGGGCTTCTGACTACCCTTAACGTCGGTCATAGTTATTCGTATGACACCCGGGACCGACGGGTGTCATATCAATACACCTAAAATATTAGTACGAAGCAGTAAAGTACGAGCATAAATTCTAAAATAAATAAATTCTAAAATAAATAAATTCTAAAATAAATAAATTCTAAAATAAAATAAATAAATAAATTCTGGAGTAATCTAAGAGGTTCTAATGTCAAATAACAATGCACTACTGTCAAATAACAATATTAGGACTTAGGACCTGTCAATTTGCTACAGTGAATTAATAATTCTACTATAGTACATTTTTCGAGAAAACGGTTGTTTAACGAGAGAATTTGTGTTTGTTGACATCATCCTAAGTGTTACTTATGACTAGTTTTATTTCATTTAAATCTAACATGATTATTATAGACACGCACGTGGAATTTACGATTAATTCAATTTTATGCTCAAGTAAGTACAATGTAAAAATATTTTGTGATACACATACGGGTATGCGGGACTCATTGCATGTTGTTACAGAAATCTAATTAAACACTACTACTTATAAAATTAATTATCAAGTAAAAAGAACAAAAAAATATGTCCAAAAATCTATTTATTTTTAAATCTTGCCAAAAAAAAAGCAAGCGTAGAAGCCTGCGCATACTAATTTAAAAAATATTGAGACAAAACTTTAACTGGCGCTTATTAAAAAATATTAGTCATTACAAAAAAAGCATTAACACTAAAACGACTACCATCAAAATATCTTTCACTATCCAATCCGTAATTGCACAAGGAAAACCGTTTTTAACCGATTTTTAAAACCCTTATTAGGGCAGGTGCGTACGACAGGCGCGCACGCACCGGCCACCAATAACTTTTTTAATGAGATTATAAAAGCAATATGGTATCGTAAAAGCTTGTATCAATGTATTCCGGATAAATATATTTTATTCGACAATAACACATTATGTCGTATTGTTAGACTAATTTATGACGAGTTAGGCAGGATGCCTTATTTGGTATAATTCAGTTACATTTTTATGATAGATATTAATCTTAATAAAGGATTCATCTTAATTGTTTAATTTAATTTATCTAAATTTCGGTTGATATTTCTTTTTTGTTTTTTAATTCTGCTTCAACGGTGCGACAATCACAAATTTCACTTGCACAAAAATGAAAAACATCGTAAGAAGTTAAAATTCTTCCTCATCCGTACAAACCCTCATTGGTACAGTACGACAAAGTCTAGGTCTTTGTCTAGGGTCAAAAGCAGCCAGGACAAAGAATTAAAAAAATGGTTCTTGATCTAGTCGTTGTTGAAAGATTTTGGATTTAATAAAATCTCCTTCGCTGTCTCAGCAATCAAACTTTGGAACGCGCTCCCCCTTGATATTGAAAAAGCCCCGAGTAAATTCTCGTTTAAACGCAAAGCTAAGGAATGCTACTTGAAGTCGCTGCACTCCTAATCATCTAATTTAGTCTTCGTCACAATTGCATTTAGATTTTCACAATGTTTTGTATTTGATATATATTATAATGTCTATATATTTTATTATTTGTATTGTATTTTATGTAACTTATATTTATCTTATTCGTACCATATTCAGTTGAAACTGTCAACTATTTTTTTTTTTTGCTGTACCTAATGCGGTGCTTTTCTTTTTAACCCAAAGGTTGACTGGTAGAGAATGCTTTATGGCATTAAGTCCGCCTCATGTACCATTATAGTGCATAGAAGTATAAATAAATAAAAAATAATCAGTGGTTTTATGTAATCCATTTAAAAGCACTTACAAATTGTTAAGACTTCAGCTGCAGCTGAAAATCATTACTAAAACATTCATATAATAATATTCTACTTTTAGAATAGGTCACGAAGGTTCAGTACCGTTTTATGAAAGAAACTGAAGTTCCATAGTTACAAATTACTATAATTAAATGAAATTCCAATAAAAAACAAGTGTTCCGTGGCTTCCATGGGTCTTGACCAAGTGTCAGTCGGTGGTGGAACTGACAAACGCAAATCACATTCTGATTTGAGACAACCACCAATCTTATTGGCTCCTTGTTACTCAAATCGTGTGGTCCAAGTAATGAGGTCTTGCGGTAAGAACCGCTATGATTTCTTAGATTGTGGTTTTTTTCATGAAGTAGGCAGTAAGAAAATGCATTAGATTAACGTTTAGGACTATTAATGTGACTTTTGTATTTGTTTCAAATGACATCAATCTTTCATATTTGTTACCAGAATGTCTACTAAAATTCGCGCTTGAATTGAACGCCGCGCCTAGAGGTGCTGTCTAAATTTTCATACATTTTTGGCGTGACGCAACTACAGTGGTTCCTGAATAAAACTCACACTTGGGGTGCAGATCTACAGAATATTTATGATTAGTTACGGTTTACTCACGTGCATTTTTCGGAATTGCCCGACTAGTTTAGACCCAAACGGAGCCCTTAATCGTCAGCTAAAAACGCGGCGAGGTCGCGAGTTACAAAATTTACGAAAGTTATATTACAAAAAAATCTGCAAACGTTTGATTTACTATAATTTAACTACCTGCAAAGAGGAGGTAGAGTATTACGTGCAAATTAGATCTATATGAGCCATGATTTGAGTGTTAACTGTAGTTAACTGCTACGCTTTATCCTACAAACTCGCTTTCCGTTCATCAATTGCGTCAAAACGCTTCGCTTTGTGCGGCAACCAATTGTAGGGACGCAACACCGTGACAGACGAACAGACAGACTGACAACAAACAAATAACGAACCTCTAACGAGTGGAAAAGTGTCAAGCGCACGCGCAGATTACCGCTGGTTGTAAGGAAGGACCGTTTTACCCAACGCAGTAACAGTGGAAAAGGTGGGGTTACGTTTTTTGGCAGTTTGAGTTTGTACAAATCAAAATTTCAAGAAAATATATTTCCTGTCAAGATGACCGGTCAATAATATTGAGGTATTAGCACCCAATTAGTTTTCCTTCAAGGGATCAATAACTCGTTGACTGCCTCGTTGGTTTAGCAGTCGCAAGCGCGACTGTTGAGCGTGAGCTCCTGCGTTCGATCTCTAGATCGAGATGTATGATTGGATTTTTCCGTGTGTAATTTCGTATTAGCAGCATGAAGTCTGGATTTGCGCCCGGTTGATGGCAATAGGCTCGCCCCTATTACATGGAACTTGAACATAACGACGAAATGGGGGTGTTGGCCACTTCTGGCCAACCCTTTGGGGGATACAGTTCCGCTGTCCCATTTCAAAACCTAGTTAGGGCTTAAAACGAAATTTTACAGGAGAGTGCATAAACGATAAATCGGTCAGCCTTTGAAAAGTATTTATGTTAGGTAAAACCATGTGGCTAAAGTGACTTACTAGGTTTTAAAATGATCAGAGGCAGTGAATGGCACTTACTAGGTATCGACACTTAAATATATCTGCTTTTTATGTGAGTTTTCAACGCTGGTGTTTTTGTATTTGGTAGAGACTTTCTAGGTTAGCAAGATTATGCAATAAAACAATTTTTGTAAAAAGTGTCCTTTACTAGGTTTTGAAATGATATCTACAGCCGAGTTGTGATATTACGTTATGTTTATGGATAAATTTTTTTTTTTAATTGTTCTCAATATCCATACCGCCAAAAACACCTATGTACCTTTTTGTTGTATGGTAGTGGGGAAGGTGTGATCTGAACATATTTTTCTTGACTGAATATCAAGCCCATCGCCCTAGTTCGAAGCATTCCTCACAATCTTCACTGCTAGGAAACCAAAGAACGACAATTCTAAAGTTTTTTAGTTAAAAGGTGATGTCGGTTGTGTCTTGTCCGTTGTCAAGATATTAGTGTGTCAGCCGCCATGACAGGTGATGCGACCTACCGACATTGTGACGACATTACACACCTTTAGAATATATTTAAGTGAGGGTTTGATCGTTTTACATTAGTTTATTCTATTACTTTTTCAATAAGTTCTATCTAATCTAGCTTTGGAATAACGAATCTTTTATCATTACCACAGTTTAGAGAGAAATTAGTAAGTTCAAAAGTTTATTTATTTTGTCTTAGAGGTCGCCTGCGGCTTCGCCCGCGTGGATGTCGTTTATTCCGCCTTTTTCGCGACAAAAGGTGGTCTATGCCCTTCTCCAAGGTCTAAACTATCTCCGTACCAAATTTCATCAAAATCGATTCAGCGGTTTAGGAGTGAAAGCGTAACAAACAGACAGGCAGTTATTTTCGCATTGATAATATTAGTAGGGATTATAATGACGCTAAAATGAAAAGTGTCCGCGTGACGACAGCCGATAGCGTGGAAGACCAGGAGCGCGCTGTAAAGATGACATCGAGGCCAATGATTAAACCGACATGGACGAGGCTGGTATGAGACAGAGGACGATGGCAGCTGCTGGAGGAGGCCTTTGCCCGTAAGTGGGTACCCAAATAGCAAATAATTGAATTATCAAATACACAGCTAAAATAGTAAACAAATAAAACTAAAAATAAACTTTTAATAGAATAATAAATGTAATTGCATGTTATTTGTGCAATGTTAATTAAGGAATGCTGTGAATATTGTTTGGGAGTAAACGGCTTATTTACTTATTCTAAAATTAAAAATCTATCTCTTCCAAATATGTTTGCACGATCGATATTCAAACACAACAATATCCAACAATAGCTTCTATTTGGTTTAAGCTGCAAACCAGTCTCAAATATCCCAACCCGAGAGCTAAACCTAACACTTCATACAATTTCATACACCAAGTTATAAACAAACTCCTGAAAGGCCCATACATAACATCCTATAACTAGCCCATAAAATATACCTACCAAACTCCTGGCTATTGTGTATCACTCGATTCCATCAAGCTATTGTGAAGGCTGCATTATTATTTAGCTTTCCTATACTTAACTAGCCGTCCAATACTGTCCAGTTTAATTCAGCGGCTCAGCGCTGTGACAGCTGAAAAGAACCATTTTACGAGGTAGAATGGCCGATCGATCAAAGACCGAACGAATAAAGGATGGTCTATCAATTTTCTTTACTTGCAGATGTTCAAATACACAGTTAATCTAGATTTTGATTCGGATAAATGGGCTGGGAATTTAATTTTGTTGGAATTTATTCGATGTTATTTGGATCGATTAAATAAATTAACGTTAATCGGTCCGTAATTATCTGTTTATTGATATTGGGAATGATTAAGTCGATTTAGTTTTTTAAACGGACAAATTAGCGACTCATTATGAGAATTGTTTTAAATTCGGTGCATGTTTAATTTATTTTTTTACTCAAGCTTTTTTTACATGGAACGATTTTTTCGAATAATAATTATGAATGAATGAATGAATGATTTATTTATTTACTTAAAATTTCTTAACGCTAAGTACATTGCCCCACAAAACTGCTTACGCAGTTTAACTGTGAGATCGTTGAGTCTCTCTTACATTAAAACATAATATCAGGTAAGTACATCAGTAACCTATAAAATAATAAAATAGTCTAAGAATATGGTCTTCTGTTTAGTGCTTTTAATTCTTGAATATTGGTGCATTACAATACGAGTCAGGGCTGCCAAATAGCCAATACAAATGATAGAAAACATGTACAGACAAAATAAGAACTTCCTACTATATAAAGAAGTCGGCTAAAAAAATTAAGTCCTTTCTGGGGTCGTAGAAAAACGTTGTAACAAACATCCAAAATTCAAGTTCCCATGAGTTCACGGACCGTATCGTAAGCAAAAGACGTTGCCGAAGACGCCACGATCACCAGACCGTGGACATATGGTTCACACGATCGTATGTGAACCTATAAACACTACCGTGTCAAAAGGACATAAGTGCAGGTCCAAATTTCAGAGTTCGAATAAGACATCTGATTTTTTCGAATAATCTTTGGATAAAAGGACAAAAAAAAATCATTTTTTTTTTCATTTTTAAAACATTTAATAGGCATTTTTTATCAAATCACAGCAAACGAACTTACGTCCTTTTGGATAACAACAGCTGTTTAAGTTCGAACACTACCAGAGCCTTTTGTTTATGAACGCACGTATGATTTCTTTTTCGGATCTTTATCTAACCAAAATTAATTACTGTGTTATTTTCACGAAATCTCGTAACTCGGGTATAAAGATAATCAAGTTTCAGTGACTTGTAATAAAAAATTAAATACTTCATTGAAACTTGAATATTATTTACATAAAGATAAACGAAAATACTTATACGATTCTCAATAACAATTGAATAATATTTTATATTACTTAGCATCTTCGTCATCATTAACTGCTTATCAAACAGGAGTAACTCCAAATACTTGAAATTTTAAGATCTTTTTACAAAAAAAACTACAAAAAAGAGTAAAACAACAAAAAAAAAACAAAGTTAAAGAAAGTATGCCAGCCAGAATAATTTATCCGATTGCCTTTAATGATTTCAGCATTGTCTCATATCGACGATACATCACCATCGATGCGTCACACTCCATGACCGTAGGAGTTCCCACGTTGACCTGCAATTTATTGGCCCTTACTTAACTGTAACTACCTGTGACCGCAGGTGCGTCTTAAGGAATAAGGGATGTAGATCATGGGACGTTTTTTTTTTTTGCTTGTTTTTTATTTCTTTGCTCTTGTTTTTAATAGTTTTGGTGGATTTTACTATATTTTGTTTGTGACGTATTGAAAGTTTTTTGTGTTTTTTCATTTGTAATTCTGTTCAAATGTGCATTATTGCAGCAATGGCTATGTTCTTGTTGTATGCACGTATATAAAATGTTGATAAAATTATTAATTTGAATTTTTGTCCTCATTCTATTACAGCAGCATTTTATTTCAGCCATAATTAAGTAATACATTATTTATGTTATAGGTATAACCCGTTTCAACGTAAGGTAACTCCTGAGGTTTCTCTACAAAACATAACCATGCAAAGAATATCAATTATTATTTTTAAAAAAAACATGGATAATATAGCTATTTTACGGTTTTTGATGATATTTTATTTATTATGTTTTTACCGATAATCTTCTCGGCTACAATTTGAAATGATTGCTATGTCAGGACTCGTTTTACGTTGAACAGTTTTAAGTTGCAAACGCTTTTAAAAAAATATTCTTTTATTAAAAAAAAGCCTCAAAAATTATTCGAAAAAATAGTTTTTAACACTTTCTTGGCATAATTTTGTTAGTGACAGCCCTGTGCCCAGTCACCGTGTACACTTGTGTGATTTTCTTAAGTCGCGGACACATGAGGTCATAGTTAAATAAGTAAAAACTGAAGGTGGGGCGTTATGGGAACTGAGCACGGTAACTCCTCGGTATAATGTGAGGCTTTACCGAACCGTAGTATAGCACTTTGGTGTATTATCATCACTTAGAACTATACTTAATTAACTCGGGTAGTTTTATGTAAAGAGCATTTTCTTGTAATTACCTTTTTTATGATGTGAGCTAATGTTTTTTCCTTACTTTTTTTTGCAAGTACTCAACTACTAGGTACCTAGTAATCAATCTAGAGATGTTGAAATTATGTGAAATAATATTTAAAACCAGTAATTCATTCCCTAAAAAAGATCGGTGACATTGTGGTGGGATATTTATAATGGTGCCTACGTAATTTGCAACGAATATAGTTATTTACCCATAACAATCCTATCCTGTTCAGAGGATTTCGTCCTGCAGCGAATGACACAACAACAACCGATTTTAATGAGAACTGCCTGAACAGTATCGTGTATTTTTTTTTTTTATTAATCTCCTAGATTACATGTTGCGATAAGTTCCCCAGTAGGGTGCAGAATTCCTGCCAGGGTTGAGGAATTTGTTCGAAAGAGTTACCGCGGCCCTGGAAGTTGCTGGCTGGAACGCAAAGGGCATTAGAAGGAACACGGATAGGTTTTAGTCAGTAAGAGTCTGACACTCCCTTCCGCTCTGCCCAGAGCGGAAGGAGTCACATGATGATTTCGCATCCATAAAAAAAAGGGTGCAGAATGCGTGAGGTTTGCCACGCAGAGGTTATCCAATACTATGGAAATTTACCGAGTTGACCATCTCAGGCCTAAATTATTATTTTTTCATGCGGCTTTGTTACCGATCGTATCTAAACCACCTAATAAAAATTCAGTAAAAAAATAAGAATTAATTTTTTCAATGTTTTATTTGTATGAACATTTCGATGCCACGCATAAATTAATGAGAGCACGGTCACACGGCTGGCAGGCACGACTAACGCGATATCGCTCTTTGCAGTCAGATAACTCAAGGCTCTAAAATGATTCAGAAATAGAAAATCAAGATTTTTTTTTAATTTTTATTTAGTTGATTTTCAAAAATTCCCATTTAGGGTATAATCTGTGTCACCAGTAGATCACGTGGTATGAAGGAATTATACGAATTCGTTAACACCCTGTATACAGTTATTAGATAGATTATGGAAGCATACCTAACTCCTCTTTACAACATTACTACACTATCAACAATCCACAACAATAGGTATCTAGGTAATAATTACTTAGTGTACATAATGTGCATTACACCACTTAATCATCACGGAACTGTCTAGAATAACATCATAATACCTACGCCTTGCATGCAAGCTAAATAGTTCGAGAAAAAAAAACGAGCAATTAGAGGCATCACCGACGAACAACGCAATGAAAAAGGATGCGTTCATGTGAACTATCATTAGAAAAACGAATGGACCTCATTGTTCTGAATCAAGGATAAAACGTTTTTTTTTTTATAGGATTTCGCAAACGTATTGCAATCGATGTAGGTTTCCGTAATTGTGTTAACAATGGCGATTACTTGGTTGTTGATGTATTTGAATCATGAATCTTAGATTTAATGGCATCAGTTTCAGATTTAAAGGCTAATCATTGAAGGAGCCGTTTTAATTACTTCTTAGAGCTGATTTTACGAACATTGGATAACTTTTATCTGAGGTATTGACAGCTTTTGTGTAGAAATTATGTCAAAACAACCAACTTGTTTCTCCGTTAAAGGTATCAGACATCGATAAAATCGACCCTTACGTTAATTTTGTTAAGTTAATTAAGCAATTTTTTACCCGGAATAAAAAACACGTAAGTATAATCATAAGAGGCGATTTAGAAATAAGGGATATGAGATGAATTTATGGGACAATACCTCAACGCCCTTTTTTCATAGTACATATTACTTCTATGTTTTCATGGCTCAAACATGTTGATAAGTCAAAATGTTTTGATGACACTCCGACATAGTCGTAATCGGTTCATGGCGCTTCGACTTCAAATTTCAAAACTCATCTGTTCAAAATAGACTAGAATTACTCAGTTCTTTTTTAACGTCAATGTCACAAAAGACAGTCCCCAAAAACGCTCGCCCTTCAGCGCTGCCTAATGTTTATCGTGTGAAGAAGACACGCCGCAACAAACTCCCCAGCAACACAGATCAGTCTGTCAAGTGAATAAAAGTTGAATCTATACACCAAAAATGTGATTAATAAATTACAATAATTAAATTATAAAAATTAAGGATGATAAAAAAATAGATATATAAAACAATTCTGGATGAATTGATAAGAAAATTAGAGCTTGGAGTCATCACCATATTTTTTGTCGTGTCGTGTGTCGTGTTGAAACGGCATAGAGCTTGTAGTTACACATAGAATTTTCTGCGTAAAAACAGATACAAAGTAAGAATCACACTTTTGGCCATAGATGATAAGTTCCAGAGTAAAGTAATCTCTATCTGTTTGCCAAAAACGACGCAATCACAGATTTTAATACTTACATAATTATCAACTGTGATTAAACGATGATAATCAACTTCTCAAAGACGTTAACTCATAGTTTTGACAGTTGTATAAGCTACGTAAGTACATCAGCGTACGTCCTTCTAAATTTTGAAAACCTGTCCTCTTCCGACTTTGAAGCAAACAATATCATTTGACGTCAATGTTAACAAAAAATATGGTAATTTAATATAAATAGCTCCATTGTTGAAATCAAATATAAATCATGATATCAATCACGTATGTGTTTTAAAATGTAATGTATCTGCAATGAGATAAGTTAATAAGATTTTGAGGATAATTCTAGTAAGATTTAACATTGAAATTTTAATAAACATCATTTACCTAAGTTCCTAAGCATAAAATCTACTTGCAAGTTTTTTTGCGCCAGTTGACTTGTGCAAACCACTTTCAAACTATGGATACATCTGCAACAAGTCGTATTCTGCAAGTATTACGAACTTAATAGCGAGCAATGGCGTGAAAGAACTTGCACAGTGAACTTGCCAATGGATTTGGCTCCCTAGATAGATTTTTAGAATATGCTTTATTGAACACCATAGCAAGTAAACAGAAACAATTTAAAATAGGGTACAATGGCAGTCATATCGCTAATAGCTTTATCTTCCAGACAACCATTGGATGGACTAGGAAGACGTGAAACGCTCATTTGCGACAAGAACGTGTTAAGTCCGAAAACCGGATTTTCAGAAAACGCCTTTGAAACTTTGGAATAAAGGCGTTTTCTGAAAATTCCGGCTTTCGGACTTAACAAATTCTTGTCGCAAATGAGCGTTATAGTGAACTCTATTCTGTTCAACGAAAGATGAGTCCTGACAGCGATTATTTAGTAAATTGAAGCCGTAAGGAAACTGCTATCGAAAAAATAACGGGATAACGAACTAGCTTTAAAATATAATAACAAGTCTATTACAGATAAATTTGAAGTCGCTCAGACACTCGAAAACTTTTTCACGAACATCCCGGTAGAGGTTACGAAATCCCTTGTTTCGTCCTCTATACTAGCTGAATCACTGCTTAAACAAAATTTCTGTAAAGATATACCTATCTTTGAATTTGAGCATATTTCTACTGCTTCGATTAAAAAAGCATTTAAAAGTCTTAACATAAAAAATACTGAAGACTTATGGGGCATTTCTGTAAGGGTTCTTGGAGTTATAATTGACACCATTGCCCCTATACTTGCAGGCATATTCAACCAATGTTTAGATAGCGGTACATTTCCCGATTTGATGAAACATAGTAAGATAATACCAATCTTCAAATCGGGCTGCAAGAATAACCCCTCTAATTATAGACCCATTTCTGTGCTTCCAGAACTAAGTAAAATTTTTGAAAAAATTATGCTTGATCAGATGATGTTTCATTTCAACCTAAACGGGATATTGCACAGTCGCCAGTATGGATTCACGAAAGGTAGGTCGACCACAGACGCAGGAGTGAAACTAGTCACTCAAATTTTGGAATCCTGGGAGAGCTCTCAGGATGCTGTTGGCATCTTCTGTGATCTCTCCAAGGCTTTCGACTGCGTTGACCACAACACACTTATTTGTAAATTACACCATTACGGAATTCGTGGACGAGCTGCTGACCTCGTTTTTTCTTATCTATCAAATAGACAGCAAAAAGTGGGTGTCAATGGTGCTATATCGTCGGGGTCTCTGGTTAAGATGGGCGTGCCTCAGGGCTCAATTCTTGGGCCTTTTCTATTTCTAGTTTATATAAATGATCTCCCTTTTATGATGTCCAATTTATCTGATATAATTTTATTTGCTGATGATACTTTCCTAATTTTTAAAATAGATAGGAAAGATAGGGACGTTTTACATGTCAATGAGAGCCTAACTGTTCTTTCTAAATGGTTTACAGCCAATAATCTATTACTTAATGCAAATAAAACAAAATGCCTTAGATTTTCTCTACCAAATGTACCCCAAGTAGGTTTAAATTTAATGCTTGATGCCAAAAAACTTGATACAATTAATGAAACCGTATTCCTAGGTATAACTATTGACTCAAAATTGCAGTGGGGTGCTCACATTACTGCCCTGTCGGCGAGGTTAAGTTCTGCTGCATATGCAGTTAGGAAAATTAGGCAGCTGACTGATGTGGCTACAGCTAGGCTAGTATACTTCGCTTATTTCCACAGCATTATGTCCTACGGCATTCTGTTGTGGGGCTTAGCAGCTGACGTAGATTCGGTTTTTATTTTACAAAAGAGAGCAATCCGTGCCATTTACAACCTGGGTTCCCGCGAGTCCCTTAGAAACGTGTTTAACGATATTAAAATACTCACTTTGCCGTCACTCTATATCTTAGAAAATATTTTATATGTACGCAAAAATTTGCATTTGTTTAATGTTAGGAGTGATTTTCATGCTAAAAATACACGGGATAAACATAAAATTGTGATACCTAAATTTAGACTAAGCAAAACTAGTAAGTCATTTCTAGGAAATGGCGTACGTTTTTATAACAAACTACCGAAATCTGTAACAGATCTTACCGAGGGAAAATTCAAAACCCATATTAAACGTGTCCTCACTCAAAAAGCATACTACAAGATTAAGGACTACGTCGAGGACAGGGATGTTTGGCTCTAGTTCCTGCACATGTGGCTTCCCTGGTACCTCATTAACGACGTATGTGTATGTCTATTATCTATCCTCAATTATGATTATTTATTTTTAATTTTATTGCTATCATTACTCTCAAGATATCTTTTATCTTACTCTATAATGATTTTTTGTCTAAGTTATGCTGACATTTAAGTATGTCAATTGTTTTATATAGTTTAGCTTCATTTTATTTTTTGTAAATGTGAGAACTTTGTGGACTTGCCTATACATATAATTGTGTAAATTACTATTATTCATATTGTATTTTTTTTTCTTCTATTTTTTGTTTTTCTTCCCCTTTTTGGTTAATTTTTGTACTTAAGACTTGGTACTATACTCCAAGGTCTGTGGTCAAGACTACATTGTTCTCTCTCATAGTACCTTTTGTATTCACTGAAATTGTAAAAGATATCCTTTTTTAAAAAGAGTAACCATGGAGTTTCTTGCCGGCTCTTCTCCATAGGAAACGACTAATTGGAACCGTGCACCTAAATTCGACTTTTCATAAGCGCCTGTATTGGTTTATGTGAAATAAATTTTTTTGATTTGATTTGATGCGAAAAACGGAAACTGCCATCGAAAAAAAGTGAACGACAACATCAAAAGCCGTAAAATAGCTATATTATACATGTTTTGTTTTTAAAAATATTTGATATTATTTGTATCGTAACGTTTTATAGAGAAACGTCAGGACTCACCTTACGGTAAAAACTGTACAGTGGATTTGATGCTTAAGTGCGTATACACGTAGAAAGCGGGTTGCCGGAGCCGATCTGTCAGCGCTTGTCGGTGCTAGTCCGCGCAGTTACTCGGCGCAGATAGTCTCTATATTGTGTAGCGAACCAGCGCCGACAAGCTCCGGACTGCGCTTGTAGGCCGTCATTTGTTGCTGTATTTGCAAGGGAATACGGGTCTTCCCACATTTATCGACGCGGAATCGGCTTAAGCCGAGTGCGTATCACCACACTACTCGACTTATCTATACAAACGGCTCGTTTCGCCGTCGGCCGGCGTCGCGACGCGTCGTCCGAGCTGAACCGATGCGAATGGTATTAGTAACACCCTTATTACGTAGACATAAAGGCTTTTTTGACCGGTGTTAGGCGATTCCTCGTCGATAAATGTGGTTAGACCCTAAGACGTATTTTACTTCTACCCGCTTCCTTTATATAGCGGTTACCTGCACGCACCAGTACCGACAAACGCTGGCAGGTTGGCGCCCCGGTTACCCGCTTCCTTTATGTATACGCCCTAAGAGAAGCCTAAATTCCTAAAGTAAATAGCATCAATACTTAGTAGTCATTTCGCAAAATCGAACGAAGTTTAAAAAAAAAATAGAGTGATTTTCATAACGTGAATCAACGCAACCTCCGACCTATTCCCACGGGTATGGTCCGGTGGGCATGACTTCTACGGACCGATGCGCACACGCACAGAATGGAGCTGTGTGTGAACTATATAATATGAGACCAAAACAAAGGATGAGGTGTACTGATCTGGGAATGGATTAATGTGATGGGACTTATGCCTTCCCGCATTGTAGGTGAATGCTAAAGAAACCGTGTGTCGGGAACTTCGTGGAGTGAGCGCCATCTGTTGTCCGCTGCCTAAGTAACAGTGACGTCAACATCGGACCACCACTGCCCGTTGGAGGGAGGAGACCGGCTCGCTTGGTGCGCCCGGCGGATTGCTTCTTGGACCGTACGACGGAACACTCGTCTAGAGTATTCTGTGTAGATCAGCTGAAGAAGTCAGACCTTTTATATCTGACTAGCTTGTCCTTATTTTATGATCTTGTAATAACTTGTAATAATGATCTAAAGTATTATATTGTGATCTAGTTCATGTTACTAACACTAACCCAAATACAAGTACTCTCAGTGGTGGAGAGTCTATGTTGGTTTTATTTACTACATTTACCTTGCTCACAATCCTGACATACCAATATTAGCGATAACTGTAATGATAGAATCATTCCTTAACGATTAAATTGTAGTGTCGCTAACACGTGAAGCTATACAATGACTTGATAATTTCTCCTTCTGCCTGTCCTAAGTTACTTGGGTCGGTGCAAAATGTTTTCTTCTTCCATGCTTCCCGCTATCATTTACTCCCTTTTCATTCATATCATCTCTCACATAATCCATACATATTATTATTTTCTTTAGCCTCCCTCTTCTTCCCATCCATCAACATTTATATTCATCACTCACTTAGTCACATGCTTTTCGTCCTTCCTCATCACATGATTTGATTATTACACGAGAACAAAATAATTAAACATAATTAACAACAACAATTACAACTACAACAAATACGTTAATTTTTTTCCGCCTTTAAATTAGTGTATGAGTATGCCTATTTAAAATAGAAAAGGCGCTTTTTGCATCCTAGCGCCAACGCCGTCCACGCCTATGAGAACGCCAATATGGAAACAAAGAAAAGATCGTACCCTGCAGGCTTACTCCCGACAGCATCGAGTTTTGAATCGAGTTGACTTAGTGTCAATTCTTACTCTTGAAATCGCCAAAACTGCACTACCGTGCTGAGGTTTGATTTAAAACTAACAAATATCAAAAACAGTCGTTAATTTTTATTCGAGCCGGTGCACAATTGTGCGCTTTTGTCGATTTCAAGAGTAACAATTGACACTAAGTCGACTCGATTTAAAACTCGATCCTGTCGGGAGTAAGCCTGCTGTTCTTGAAATGATCGTTCTAAGTGCGAAAAAGGAGCCTCAAGGAACATTTGATCCTCTGTTCATCAATCTTGATTCTTCTGCCGTATCTAAATTTATCTTCTGAACTTAATAATAATAATAATAATAAAAATTTTATTGTTTCATAACGTAACATGTTACAATATTAAGATGTGACACTGGATCCTGCACTAGGATACCCTGTGTCTTAACTTCTGATTTATATGAACAAATAAGCTGCACCTATTTATGGGCCCTACACGTTACGATTTCGTCACTTAAAGTAGACTTGCATAAGCTTGGGTAACTGCCACCCTCACATTAAAATCCGGAGCCTTGCAGTTTACTGTGTTCCGTCCATGGTTCCGTCGAGTGTATGTGAGAGCCAGAGGGGTATATGGGTATCCTTCTATATCCCCTTACTATCCTCTGTTACTTGGTAAATGGTGCTCCATTTTTGACCCTGTCTGTGCTTACCATCAGGTGGGACTAGGGTCAAACGCGACCGAGGATAATAATAAAAAAGGCTGCGTGACGCCTTAGTGTCTAGATACCTGGCAAATTCTATGAATAAAGAATAAAACCTACCTTTATGTGCGTCATTCGATGGTAGTACAGGTTTGAGCTGGCGGTGAACCTCTTCCCACAATGCTGGCACTGGTGGGGTTTCTCGCCGGAATGGATTCGTCTGTGGGTGTTCAGGCTGCTCGAAGTACTGAAACCTTTGTTGCAGACCATGCAGACGTGAGGTTTTTCACCTAAAATTTTATTCAGAGATTAGATTTTTTTTCGTGATTTAGCCTTATACAAGCTTAGTTAGAAAGGGGATACTCATTCGCGGCTACTTAAAGTATCACTGATGACTGTTTTAAAGCAAGCGTTAAAATTTCAAAATTCAATATTTTTTATTTAAAAATCCACATAATCTTTAGTTAAGAATTCAGAAAATGGCGCTTCTAATCCGTGGCCCCAAATATGACCTAAAATATCAACACAGCTGATTTTAGCTGAGGATAGATAGATTGTAGCATATATCTTTTATGAAATCTTTGAACAGCTATTTCTCTTAAACTATTGACTTTTGGGTACTTTAACACCCTTTCGGAGTAGTACTCTCTTTCTGACTAACCTTGTATACAATCGCACTATGACTGCTCTAAGATTTTTTATGTTCTACGTGAAGCCGTTTTAACCCCGCTAAACCGATACCCATATTTTGGCTTTTACCCGTACATTAGCATTCCTTACAAAATTTTGAGTATGATCATTAGCTATATTTGTATTCAAATCTTACTCTTAAATTTTGTGGTTTTTATTATGTTAATTCAACCATTGTATCCGCTAAGTGAAAAGAAAAAAGACTCCACATCGTCGCCATATTGATTGATTAAAAATGCTTAAATTATCAATTCTCAGATTTGCATTTGTGCGTTATTTCTCAAGGAGCAATAAAGTTGCAAATATCAAGATCTCTAAACGAAGTTATAAATAAAATGTAGCAGTAATAAAAGTCTACAAATCTAGATATATATTTACGTAACTAGAAACGACATGCCAGTATATTACAGTAGTCGATTTGTTCGTTAAAATTTATTTACGATTAACCCATAGAGATTTGATTACTTTAATTAAGAATTGAAAAAAGTTATGGCTATGGATAAATTAATAATTTATTCGTTTTCTTCACTAGCTACGCTTTGAGGCTGTGCTTGATTTAGCAAGGAGTCACATTTATTAAAAATCTACTGTAAAAAAGGAATCTGTAATTTCGCGAACAGAGTCAAATTGCCATTTTAATAAAAAAATCTAACGTTTTTTTTTTAACTTTTCTTTCTTTCATTTTTCTTATATATTTTATTACTAATTATTACACAGTACTCAATACTTTCATGTATTATTTTTATAGCATACCATAATGTAATTTTAACAGGTCAGGTAGGATGGATCAATTATGGACCAATTTATTTACTAACAAACAAGTAAACAGTTGAATTGTTTTAGTACCTAATATAATTAATTTGACGAATGTTTACGTCATTTTATTTTATCGCTGTGACTTATGACTTGGTTATCTTTAATTAAGTTAAGAGCAAATAAAATCAGTTTTTAATTAAAATAGCTGTGACTAAATAACTGCTATAAACGAACGACGTGTTACTGCATCTAATACATATAGATCTACTTTACAACGTGAAATAAATGTGAGAAGAGTCACATTGGGTTTGGATGCAAATTAAGAAACTCTAAACTTTTGTTAATAAGAAATTGGGTGGAAAAAGCTGACACTGAAGGGATTCTAGTTTTTTACCAGTTTTCCCGCTGAGTTCTGAAGACTTTATGATAAGTCGGTTGCCGATAGATTCGGTTCGTTATCTCGTTTTACTCGTTCACCAAATGGGGAGCAGGTTAAAGATGCATATTATTAGCACCCGTGATAAATTAAGAAGCGTCTGCCATAAACTTCTCAAGCACAGTACTTTCTTAAAACTTTTTGATGTATAAATATACAGGTGTATCCCAATTTGTGTAATTCCTTCGAACCCCATGATCTACTGGTGACACAGATTGAACCGAATTGAATAATTTCAAAATTATATCATGGTATTCTTAACGTGAGTCATTTTCGTACCCCGAATTAACTGACGGTCTGACTGCGCGGAGCAATATAGCACTATTCGTGCCCGCCAATTGTGTTGATGCACTTCCACTCATTTAAGGCATCGAAATTTTCTAAGTTTCACATAAAATTATTTTGCTTGATTTTTGTTTAAATCTTTTAGCTCGTTTAGTTACGATCACTTACCACTATCGCAAGACAAAAAAGAAAATATTATTTAAATTTTTAATCAAGCAAAATCCAGCACTATGTTAATCTATACCATTAGATCACGTGGTTTTAAGGAATTACTCAAGTTCGTTTACACCCTTTATGGTATTATAAGGTAACCATCTCTCATTGCTATTCGACAGTTTAGTCACATGTCTCAGAACGGTCGAAGCAGTACCTAGTCAA
Organism: Amphipyra tragopoginis; assembly: GCA_905220435.1. Taxonomy (NCBI): domain Eukaryota; kingdom Metazoa; phylum Arthropoda; class Insecta; order Lepidoptera; family Noctuidae; genus Amphipyra; species Amphipyra tragopoginis. The sequence continues at coordinate 23,603,903 of HG991995.1, read as the reverse complement.
AACCTGGCTCGAAAGATCTTTAATCCATTTCTATACACAATTAATACACATTTCTATAAACAAATACTCACCGGTATGCGTTCTCATATGACGTTTCAACAACGAAGGTCTGTCGAAGGCTTTCCCGCAGACTTCACAAGGAAGCAACGCCCTTTCGGACTTCGCTGGTCTTCTTTGGATTTTTGGAGTCATATCCAGGAGTTCGTTTGAAGAACCAGCTGATGATGACGTTAAGGAGTCTCCTGATACAGATTTGTGTTCATCGTCTGGACCAGAGGGAGGAGAGATTGGGAGGAGGACTCTTGAAAGGAGGGATGTTGATAGGTCTAACGGAGAATCTGTGAAAGATAAGGTGTTGGTGAGTGATGGTCTTGTCAAACGGCATACTAATTTAAATTGTGATACTAGGCATGAAATGTGGTGCTAGCTTACACTTAAAACATATACAGGTGACCCAAAGCTCAAAGTCAAGCCAATGTCAAGAAATAAATGATGTTTATGACTGCTTAATTTTTTTTTAAAGTTTTATACTTTTCTTTTAAAAACACATTTTGTAGTACGATGTTTGTTCATGGTAACTTTGAAATTCGAAAACGATTAAACTTTAAAACTATTTATATTTTTTTCTGAACATTCATAAACTGCACTACCATTTGTTTCCAGATTGAATTTGAGTTTCGGTACACCGTGTATACTGAAGCTAGGAATAGATTCACAATATAAAGTTCAACGGGAGCAACTTTGAAATTTGAACTCACGATCACTCAATCGTCTGTCAGCGCATTAGCTATCGGAATTGAATGAAAGGCATAACTTAACAATACTTTAATAAAACACTCCATACCAACACCCATCCTAGTAATGTAGAAATCATTCCGAACGTACAGACAGACAACTTCTCCAACTTTATTTATAAAGCTATAATTTTCTCACGAAGGGTGAAGGCATTAAACAGGTTGATACGTCAACAACAATCAATTTTATTGATATCACTCAATCAGACTTCATTATCAGATATTAAAATATATTTTTATGCTAACAAGCAACAAATCTTATAAACTCGGCTTCCTTAAGACGTTTCACGTCATAATTTATAAATTCTTTGCCGTCAACATACAACATCATAATTATCATTCTTCAAAATTGAATATTTTCACTTTATTGATATTAGTTTCTCAAAAACTACCATCGATAAAACTCTGAACGAATTTTACGGTGATTAGGCGGGCAGTGGGCGCTTTTTATAATTCAGATCAAATGTTTTTATATAATTCCAATCAAGCAAAAATTTTTAATGAACCATTTTTATTGACAACCGTAAATTTCGCTATGGATCTTTGGACAGTTTATGTTTATTGAAACTCGTCTTTAAATTTCTTTGATACAATTAATTGGCGTCCTCATTTCGGGCTTTTACTCTTAAAGGTTGATCTTCAGTTGTTCGCATTGAAGTTTCCGCGGATTAATAAAGGATTGGATTGCAATAAATCTCGGATAGTGACGTCGAATGGCATGGATTAATTAGCGGCGTGTTTGTGTTCTAGATCAAGGATAGGTTGTTTCTTTATCCGTTGTAAGGGTAGGTGTATTTCAAGATGGGAGGATAGAAAATGCTAGATATGGAGCGGCGACCGGACAGATGGGGGGACGATAATATCTCTCGCTGGTCGACTGTCTACGCTTCGTTTTGCCTACTTTATTTGCGTAGTGATGTACGGCCGTATAGGATTTTAATTTATTTATTCAATTATGCGGACTCCGATAGAAAATTGTGGGGTTTTTATAGAATACGATAAGGTGTGAATAAAAAACGAAGGGTTTGCGTGTTCAAATAAAGGTGTAGGTACTTTATACGATGGAATAATCGTTTCCTTTTGAAATGTTTTTCTAATCTTGAAATATGTAGTACTGCAGAAAACAATTATAATTTATTATTACTAACTAAAATACCTAATACAATTATTTTTACTATTTATTAAAAAGAATAAAGTACGAAATCAGGACCTTTGTCTATCCATTCGTAATATTATTTAACCCTCCAAATCCGCACTGATTTTTTAACTGACCCAAATACAATCAAAATAAATAATAAATGTCAAATAATCAATAAATATAAAATTTCACAAACTCTGAACATTTTATTTAGATCAGTATTCATAATACAGTCTCGTGCGATCTGATCAATATAGGGACAAACGAAGCCGCCGCGTTATCAAACCGTATGTTACTTAACTGGTCAGTTAGGCCGAGTTTATACTGAGAATATTCATGGAAATACCTTTGGTATTTCTGTAATAATCACAGCGATTATGGTGTCACTAGACTTTATATATCGTAGATTGAAAAAGCTGCTTGAAACGTTTTTAATCTTCATTTTTTTATATTTACTAAAGGAAGGTAAAATCACACAAAATAATACTTACGTAATTAAAACTACGTACAAATATAAATAATACAAAATAAATCTATATAAAAAGCGTTATTAGGCGTCGAAGTACTCCTCGACATCGCTGTAATCTGGAAAAGCCAATTAGGTACGAAAATAGTTCACTAAAGAGTTTTCGACCCCACCATCGTACCAGAATGAAGAGGAAAAGGTTAAAAAGAAAAGCATAAAAGCATCTTTTTATATAATTAACAATTTCTTGCGGTAAAATTTTGGAAAAAACCGGATTTAAAATAAAAAAAAACTATGTATTTATTAAAAGACAAGAAAGTTTTATTTTGTAAAGTCGCGTATCCACATTATAACATTAATTGGTTCAAATAAGGTTTAATAAAAGTAGTTACCAATCTACCAATAAACGTTGCAAATACGCCAATGTTGGTCATACAAATTAACCCCCAAATACCGCGTAACTTTTATACGCAAGTAACTTATTTCAGCACAATGTGCACAACTTAACTATAAAAAAGCGATCAGGAGTGCCGACTACCGAACCGCGACGCGATCCAAGTAGGAATTCTCTTTGATGTGCCGACTGTATCGCGCTTTGAAATAATGTCGCGATATCTTGTGTGTGTGTGTGTGTGTTATATGGTACAGTTTTGGAATAATGTCGTGTTGGTAATATTTGTGTGTGTTTGGTTGAATATGCTGATTATAAATACATACATACATACATAACTTCACGCCTTATTCCCCGAAGGGTTGGCAGAGGTGTATAGTACAACACCCACGTTTCGCCGTTATGTTTTAAGTCCCATGTAATAGGGGGCGAGCCTATTGCCATCAACCGGGCACAAATCCAGACTCCGAGCTGCTACTGAAAAATTCCACACGGAAAAGCTCAATAACACTTTGCCCGACCTGGGGATTGAACCCAAGACCTCACGCTCAGCAGTCGCGCTTGCGACCACTAGACCAACGAGGCAGTGATTATTAATATATTTTTGTATTACGAAGTTACCTTAATTACTTACATTAGCTTTTCTTTGTGAAGATAAACGGAGCGTTGTTATTAAAAATTGTTGTAAATAAACGTTCGTTTTGTAAATTAACATTTAAAAATACATTTTTTCCATCCTCGCTCACGGCTATGGATGTTCTTAACAAAACCGCAAGCTATACCAATATTTAATTACACAACTCACTTGGAATATTTTGCAATAAGTGTTAAATACCGTCACATTTTGAAACATCTCTAATTTTATAACATAAAATATATTCCTATAATCTAACGAGACACGTTAATTTACAATCGTGTGAAAATAGCCACTTAAGTGACTTAGTACTATTTTTTAATTGAGTTAGAACATTTCTCTTTGACGTGTCGCTGTGAAGATTGCTATTAGATATAAAATGTATGTATATTGATTTATTAGGTTGATAGTTCGCACGGTCTTGTAACGTCATTGGGGCGACGACCTAAGATGCTATACCTCAAATTAAAATTCACATAGAAACCTAGCCTGTGATTTGTGAGTCCTAACGGTTTGGCAGAATTGCAGTATTTAGATACCACTCAAAACAACAGAACATTTTGTAGGTTAGAGTTAAAATTTATAAAATATAGAAACAACCTGAATATTTTACTAAAACTGTTTAAAAGTCCAAATTATCATAAAAATATAACACTATATTTTAAAATTAAAGAATAAAAAAGACTTGAGCAGTGACAGGTTATCAACACATCGAATGTTTTATTACCTATTTCAATTGCATTTTTTATTATTAATTTGTCCTACAATCGATTTTAGATCGCATGCCTTAAAATAAGTACTGCGCGCACGACAGACTGTCTAAGATAGCATTTCTCTTTCAAATTATATTGAAAGACACGGCTCAACAAAACAGTTCAACATCTAAGCGGATCCTTATATCGGCCATCAGAAACGACCAGGGGCCCAATTCTCCTAAAATAAATTGTTGCCAAACGCAATCGAACCACAACCGTCAGTCAGTTTTTGTTTTCTAAAACTTTCAAAATGATTGTTTTTTTTTTTGTGTCAAACAATTTGATAGCTTTTGAAATTGAGAACTGTCTGAATGAACGGTTCGGCCTTGGTTCGGTTGTGATTTATCAAGATTTATTTTAGGAGAATTAGGCCCCAGCGCCAAAAAAATTAACGAACCAGGAAAATCTATTTAAATTCAAGAAATCCAATTTCAGTGTGTATCAACTTAATTTGAGTTCCGAATAGAAACTAACTGAGTATAATTATGAATAACATGTTACATTTTTGCAACAATTAATATTGTTTATTCAATTAGATATTGAATAATATTGCTCACATGCAATTTGAAGTAAATTGAGCCTTATATGAAGATGTGAACGCTTAGTTTATAGATTAATGAAAGATTGTTGAGATAGCTTTTGTAGGGTGCACATTTTTATTGTATTTTTATGGACACCAGTTTTTTACGGAATATGTTTTCTGTGATTTTTTATATCGCTGTGTTTGTTCAATGAAGAATGAAGTCACGCCCATCTCTTGTTATAGGTTTCGTCGGAAATATCACTACATAGTTTAATACAAAGTCGCGTCCCGCTGTCTGTCTGTCCCTATATAAGCTTAGATCTTTAAAACTACGCAACGGATTTTGATGCGGTTGTTTTTAATAGATAGAGTGATTCAAGAGGAAGGTTTAAATGTATAAATTGCACCCGTGCAAAGCCGGGGCGGGTCGCTAGTAATAAAATATAGGAAAAAAAGTCAAATAAGATCCCATACCCAAATTACAAACACGTACCAACAAACAGGCATGACTTTTTTCATCACTTATATAAGTGATGAAAAAATTATGTACACTTATATTATTGTAAGTGATGAAAAAAGTCATGCCTGTTTTAATGAGCGCACGGATAAAGGATCACGTACATGGATTCAAAGCTGGTAAAACACTAATTATATAATTATAAAAATAACGAAAGAAAAAAGGTCCCATCACATGGTAAACCTACTTAAATTAACGAGTTTGCTAAATCTGGGTACGCCCACTATAACATCGGACTAAGTACAAAATAGAGTTCGAGATCATAAAATAAAGCACTACTGAATGCAATTACTTATATTTTACTAGTTATCAGTTTGATAACATTATCATATCTGAATGGGCAGCCCAGTTTTATGTGAATTTAATGGTGAGCTAATAATTACCATCCCTATACAGTAAGGAATATTATCATTGAAAATTTAATCTTATAAACGTAGCTGTTGAATAAAAGGGATAAAAATTATAACTGGGGCCGGTTTAACGACTAACTGATAAGTGAAACTGTTAATTCTAGCCGCATTTTAGCTAGATATTGTAGATAAGTTTACCATTTCAAAGATGGGACGCGGATTGTTACAAAGTAATGTAGATTTGCAGATAATGTGCTCGCAAAAAATATGTACATAATTTTAGATGAGGTTTATTCAATAATGTTAAACATTATTGTTTTATTTGATAATATACTTGGGAGCAAATAAATCGAGCCACTTCTATTTGTAACGTAGGTATAATTGTTATTATTTTTGGTATTATGGAACAGATCAATTCTAAACATATATTATATCGCCTAAAAGGTTATTTGATAACCTTTACAATGAGGGTAGTTTTTTTGTATTTTGAATTATATAATTTATGAAACCAAAACTAATAACCAGGACAGGTGAAAAAAGGAGTGGCTCGATTTCTTTGCTCCCAAGTGTATAACCTTGAAGTTAATTTATAATTGATGATAAAAATGAAACAAATCTATTTCTCATTTCCTATAATGAACGAGACGGCGAAAGAGTAATTTTAGAGCATATTTGTCATAAAACTAAAGTTCCTTCTAGCATGGAAAATAATAATCAAGAATTTCAATAAATTGAAATAAGTAAGAACGGTTGAAAATAAAGATTACGGTTGTTTTTTAGGATGTTACTTTTTTCTCAGCTCTGCTTATCACCTAACGGCTCCACATACATTTTTAGAAACCTCCACAGTTTAACCGGTCTAACTATACCATGATCGGTGAGAAAAAAATATTGGATTAATTTAATATTTTTATACACCGCGCGTCATAATAACTGTCTCGCCATGATTTATGGTTCCCATGATGTGTACGTATATCGATTTATACACATTATGTTTTGCCAGTAACTTCACTTTATAGACTGTATTTTGAGAACGTTATCCAAAACTTTTGTATTGTTGAAAAAATGAGCGCTTTTTTTATTCCGAACTAGAAAATCGGAAAACAACATTGTGTCGCAACAACTAAACAATGACTAAGTACTCCATTTTTAAAAATCTATTATCATGACTTTCCAATAAGATTACTGCTAATCGTTTATAAAAACGATTGTGCCCACAAGAATAAAACATAAATTCCAAGATAATGAAACGGGTTTATTTAAGCATTGTCAAATTGTAAATGTCTTTAACAAGGTACGTTTACGTGTTATAAGCGAGAATCACCATAATTTAAGTAGTATTCGTAGATACGAAAGGCTAAAGTCGTTGCGTAGTTTGACATACGGGTCGCCAGCGGCTTCGCCCGCGTGGTTGTCGTTTATCGCGTATTCCGCGTTTTTCTCCACTATAATATGCATGTAGTAAACCTTTATACATATAAACATTCCTCTTGAATCACTCTATCTATTAAAAAAAACCACATCAAAATCCGTTGCGTAGTTTTAAAGATCTAAAAACATACATAGGGACAGACAAAAAGTGGGAAGCGACTTTGTTTTATACTATGTAGTGATATACAATTGAAATATTTCGAATGCGTCTTAAATTCACTTGTTCAATTCGCAAATTGTTATTAATCTTGTTGCAGCTGACTGTACTATTTACAACAAAGGCAACGTTTAAAATCATTTGACTCAATAATCATTAATTATGGCCGAAACCAATAACCGATCCCAATCCAAAATCTCTGGATTGCTATAGATTTCTAATAGAAATTCAAAAGAAGTAATGTCTAAAATCTACATCAATCCAGAGATTACATTTCATAATCATAATTCAGTAGAAAGAAGTCCACTGCTGGACAAGTGCCTCCCCCAAGCATCGCTACATCGACCGGTCCTGGGGGCCTACTCCCTAAGTCCGTCAACGAAGTTAGTCGCCCGTCCGAAAGTAGCCCGAAACGTAGGAGTGAACAAAACAAGTGTCAAAAGTTCAACTTTTCGGACGGGCAACAACACATCGGTAGTAGGGACAACTGTCAAATCGTGTTGTCATTCATTCTTAGTTCGGGCTCCGAAATAATCGTATGTCCGTAAGTAATAGGGCGTAGGAAACGCTCGTAACTAAGGCCGAAACCACGGACTTCGTGCTTAGGGAGTAGACTCACTGTGCTTCTCGCATCCAACGGATTCCCGCAATCAACACCAGGTTATTGGTCCACCTTGTCTTAAAGGACCTCAGACAAGACATTACATTTAAAAAAAAAACGGATATTTGTTTCGGCCGTAAGTCACAATAAACTTATTCTGGCGCTTATTTTAACTTAACCCACTTGTCATTTTTTATCAGTTTGCGTTTTATCCTCATCATAATTTCAATTACCTTCTAATATCGAGTCCATCGTCTGCCTATAAAGGTTGTTCCTCATCTTCACGAAGAACATCTCTTCCGGTCTTTCGGGCAGATAGTAGACCACCAGTTCTGTGTGAGCAGATACGGGCTTCACCGCTTCGTAGACCGGCTCACCCTTGACCTTCGTGCAGACTAGGTTTACCTGCCAAGATCAAAGTATCGTCAGCAATTTGTCAAGAACATAGATAGAATGGCTTTTATTATCTTTCTACGGATTGCAAATCAGATCAAAACGGACATTTTGGATATGAAACTGATATTTAACCTGCTATATTTGCATTCTAATTGCGCAACTCACTCGTAATTGCCATGGCTTTGATTTTGACAGAACAACAATTTCCATAGCAACGTATATAATAACAATTCGACTTCTTCACAAGTATGTACCACGCAATAAATATTGCTCTATTGTCAAAATCAAAGCCATAGCGATTACGAGTGTTTTGCGCAATAAGAATGCTGGTTTGACTGAAAGATTATAACGTAAGTACTTATAAAATTTTAGGATGACTATTCGAGAGTAAAAAGTTTCAATTATGAAATCGAGGTAGGTACCTTAAAGGATTTTTTTTTTTAATTTAAAATGATACATCGTCTTGTTCCAAAATTACCTATCAAGAAATACGTAATATACAGATGGTTCTACACCGTACTTACTTGTGGTCCATAGTTATCTGACACGCGCAGGAATCGAACCCAGTTACAGTGACGGACCTGCACTCCTCCAGACGTGCATACTTCGTCGAACAGCCCGAAACGGTGTCGGATCTGATGACAAATTGATAAAAACTTCGTTAAAACAAATGTTTAATAAGAAAAATAGTTATGTCATGGTTTCATCTTACAAAACGCTGTGATTCAACTCGAACTTATTATGAGTCATTAATTAGTAAATTAAATATTTTGATTTTACATGCCACCAATCAAACAAATAATCGTTAGTACAGGCTTATTTATAATTATGTCACTAATCAAAATAGACATCCACGCCTCACGGCTCGACAAAATGAGGTGACGACTCCTAGCGCCATATATTTCTCTGAACCCTTTACTTCAACAAACATAGCACTGCTAATCTTAACTTCATAGGTAACTCAAACAAGCGTAAAACACTCATAAAGTAGCTCCTACCAAGCTTCTAGAAACAAAAAAAAGTTTCAACACTAAATTAAACTTTCTACGCATCTAGCCTGGATTTCAATTTAAGATAACAGTCATTCATATCAGAAGGCATTAGTAGTAAAATGTTCTGAGCGCAATACTCCACCATACCTAACCACATTATCATAAAAGCGATGAAAATTGCTCGTGCATTTCTGTAATCCTATGTGTCAAAGATTAAAACTCGTTGCTGTACAGATACGGTAGTAGCGAGACTTGATGCGGGGCAGTTTAAGATTATAGTAAGTTTTATCTGGAGTCGTATTGCTTTGTGGGTGGACTGGATTGTAAAATGTAACCGCATTGCAGGTCTCACATTGCATCATTTTTAAAACAAATGAAAAAATATATTATACAAAGCCTCATTTACACGAGGATGAGAAACTCTCAAAGCGAGACTCGTTCTGATTGTGTCTTTCTCGTCGGTTAAAACATGAGAATCGTATAAATCAGCCTTTATTGTGTAGTGTGTAAGTACTGGCCACTACATTACTTGTTTTTTCTCTCCCTGGAAGTCCTTAATAGAAATGGTTTTACTGTATAAACAAAAGCTTTATTTAGAGTAATCCCCTTCTAATACAAAGTATTTGACTTTGTTATTCACACATACCTATACAAGGTTAGTCGGAAAGGGGGTACTAATCCGCAGGCCACTTATAGTATCTCTGATGACTGTTTCAAAGCGAGTGTTAAAATTTCAAAATTCGATGTTTTTTTTTTCAAATAAAATGATTTTAATTTTAGTTTTTTCAAAAATTCTTCATCCCTGCTTTAGTTACAAATTCAAAAAATGGTGCTTCTAATTCATGACCTAAAATGTAAACACAGCTGATCATAACTGGGGATAGATAGATTTTAGAGTTTTTTTTTTTGAGATTTTTGAACAACTGTTTCTCTGAAACTATTGAGTTTTGGGAAAATTTGTAGAACAAAAGTTATTCATTGTTATGTGTATTTTAACACCCTTTCGGATTAGTACCCCCTTTCTGACTAACCTTGTATAATAGTATTATGTACTTTCGTACTTATATTTTTACATTTTACTAGCTGTGCCCTCGCAGTTCCGCCCGTCAAAGAAGTTATTTTTTTATTATGTCATAAACCTTTGCGCATGAGCCATAACAACTGTACAAAGTTTCAACTCAATCGGATGAACGATGCGCAAACGCACAGAAGACTAACAAACAATTTTTCGTATATTTAATAAAGACACAGGTGTATTTAATTTGTGTAGATAAAAATATTCACGTTTGTGTTAATTAAAATGATTTACTGTTTTCTTTTGACGAAGCCGCTTTGTCATTTCTCTCTTCCGAAACTCAAATAATGTCAAGTTTGATGATAAAGAAATGATACTATCAGATAGAAAGAAAGATACGAGAAATGATTAATAGTTGTTCTAACAATTTGATATATTGTATTAAGAAGTTCAATCGTGACTAAATTAATTAAGTTTGCGGCCTAAAATTGTTATTTATAATCTGTGACTTAATTAAACGTGTGTGAATTTGAATAGGTAGTTCAAAAGTAGGTTGTGTTAAATTATTGAGATAAAGTATAATAAAAGAATTGGCCGCAAAATTGGCAGTGTTTGATGAAAAAGAAATGTATCTATCGCCTTAAAGTAGCAAAATGATAAAATAAAAGATGTTATCCATTAACATGTGGCGCTGAATCGACACCTGTACCCCAAGTGTGAGTTTTTTTACGTTACTACTGTAGTTGCGTCACGCCAAAAATGTATGACAATTTAGGCAGCGCCTCTAGCGGCGAATAGCGGTACTAATTTTTTTTGACATTTTTGGCGTGACGCATCTACAGTAGTAACGTAAAAAACTCACACTTAGGGTACTGTTCAATCCTTTGTGTGCATTTTACAGTTCATAGCTTGGATCACGCAGTAATACCTACTATTAAATACTTTTTATTTATGAATTTTACCTAATAAATCTAACAATTAAGTGTATTTTCACTAAAAAAGTTTTTTTTCTTACATTCATTAATTTTAGGTCCTTGCTTGGCGTTGAGGATATCCTGTATAATAATTATATTTTATTGATCAATTTTTGACGCTCCTATATCTTAAATTCAACCAGCAGTACATAGAATACCAAAGCAATGTCGGTATCGCTAGGATTCTGCTTACATCTCCAGACAACGTGCGTGCAGACATTATCTTAGATTAAACATCACCACTAAGATAATCATGCGCAAACATCAACTACTTTCACACTGTCGTATCTGCTCTATTTGTTCTGTGGTCGCTTTCAACAAACCGCCAACGCTACGTTATGCGTAATGACGTGAAAATTACAACAAATATGAACGCCGGCGCATGCGCCGAGCCGCAAGATTCAATCCGCCATGTTGCAATTAACGGGCCTGATACAGCCAATGAGATAAAGTACAGCTAGCTGCGCAAAATTAGTTAATTGAAGAGCTATTTTGTTTAATAAAATATGTGTGATGTAGAGTGCATTTACGTTTATGTATTTTTTTAATTGTTTGCGTCCCTTTTTATTTCACGGTCCTTTTTTGTTTATTACTTTAATTATGGCCAGTTGCACCAGATTTTCGATGAATTGATCTACAATTTTGTATTATTACCTTTACCATTTTACGAAAGTTGTAGTGCTCGCCATTTTAAGTAACGCATCTCATTCAACTTGCCTATATACAGAGTTGTTTTATGACGTTCCAAATCGTCGCAATTTCTAGACACCATACTGGCGACCAGATTTGCCTTCTATAGTGGGCTAGAAGCTATAAATTGGAACTATAAAACGAACCTTTCGTTCAGGCAACTGAAGCAAAACATCAATTTCTTAGATAGTAATAAATATATTGGATTTTTTCGTATGAAATTTCTCAGTAACAACCCGGAGTCTGGATTTGCGCCCAATTGATGGCAATAGGCTCGCCACCTATTACGAAATGAGAGTGTACTATATACACCTCTGCCCAACCTTTCAGGGAATACCGGCGGCGGCGTGACGTTATACTGGGTGAAAACTTTCAGCGGGGCAGTAAGGGGAAGTACCTTATCCGTTGCAGCTACACGAAAATGGTCTTCGGAGACTATCCATATTTTTTATGGAATTTTGATCCCCATTCACAGATTTTCAAAAAAATGTACAGTTAGCAAGAAAATTTCCACCCTGTATAGAAATAAATATCGACCTTATATTTTACTAAACTGACTTAATTAACTATACCTAATGACTTAGTAAAAATATAAATGACACGTAAACAACATCGTTTTATATTTATTTAACCAAAATTTATTTAACTATGATAAGATTTTATGACATTAATAAGTATGAATATTCAACGGGCAGTACTTAAATTAGATATGGCCACAAACTAATTATGCTAAAGTACAATAAATATGCAAATATATGCTGATATTGTACGCAGATCGGTCTATTAATTTTTAATATATGGTTTTGTATATAAATCTCATCAAAACGAACGACAACTGTTGGTTTTTAATAATGTTTATCAAAAAAAATTGATTGGTGTTGACTTTTTTATGGAAAAATGATAATAAATCGATTTATGAGATTTTTATTATTTCTTCGCTGATCTGGGAATAAAAAGACAAACATAAAAATGTTTATGGTACATAACGGTGTAAGCAGCCGTTTCAATTAGTACCAAACCACTATGTGATTCCAGAATTTTATTAGAACATGATTGGTAAATTTTTCACTATACTTGTTGCCAGTAATCTAGCAATCTATTCAATGTAAGTAGAAGAAAAAAAGCAAGAAAATTAAAGCACTGTCTCGTTAGTTTAGTGGTTGCAAGCGTGACTGATGAGCATGAGGTCCTAGGTTCGATCCTCAGGTCGGTAAAGTATTTTTGGGTATTTCCATGGAATTTCTCTGTAGAAGCCTGGCCTAGGCTCGCCCTCCTTTACATGGGACTTAAACATAAAGATAAAATAAGGTAATACCTACACCTCTATCCAACCCTCCGAGAAATACAAGCGTGATTTTATGTTGTAAAATTAAAGAAAACTATTAAGGATAAAAAATTAAATGTTATGTAAATCTGTATAAATAAAAAGAAAACTCCTGACTTACTGACTGACTCATCAACGCCCAGCCCAAACCCTTGGACCTAGAAAGCTGAAATTTTGCACAGAGGTTCCCTTTATAATGTAGACAAGGAATAAGGAAGGATTTTTCGAAATTCCATCCCTAAGAGAGTTAAATAGGGGATGAAAGTTTGTATGGAAAATCGTCACTTACGGGTTCAAAATTTCACGCAAGCGAAGCTGCGGGCAAAAGCTAGTTAATTACTAAAGATAGTAAACTATTTTTGTAATTACTGTTAGCCTATACCATACTACTGCGAAAAGATAATATTTGGATTATATAAAACACAAAAACCCTTCTTATTAAACACCGGATTACAGTTCGAAAACAAAACGTCAATCGTCCACTTTTTTGTCTCTGTTTCGCATAGTGGTCCCCATAAATCTGTGATCCCGTTATTTAGAATAAATTGCAACCGTCTGCAGTCCTTTGTGACGTCGGGTTTTTGTCCATATGATGCACGCCTAACCACTGGGAACCAAATAAATACATGGTGAAATTTTGGGCACGCTTTTACGATGTGACTCACTGGGCAACTGAATTGAAAGGAAATAGAAAAAAAATACATTAAGCAGAGTACCTAACCTACCTATCAGCATTATTTTACAAAAGCAAAGTAAACATAAAAATAAAGGAAACGTTTATTAGAAAAATGTTGCGTAAAACAAAAAAAAATAATAATAAAAAAATTGCGTAAATGAAAAAATCTTTCTATCTGTCTTACTCATCAACTGAACCGAAAAAAGTTTGAAAAAATGGGAAAAGATATACGAATGGCGTCCCTACCTTATTTATGATGATGATGATGTGTTAATTGGTTTACTAATTCAAGTTAGAAATTCATATTAATCACACGACGACATTATTTATAATGTAAAGCAATAAATTTATCAATAAGAAATATTAGTTAAAACTCTCTAAAGCTTAAAGGGCTTGAATGGAAATAGAAATCACCGTTAAGTCACTCCAATTCAAGTATTCGATACAAATATTCGACTCAATCAACTCAATGAAAACAAGGTTACAATTTCAATCGATTTCTTCGCCATATCAATTAGTGAAGAATAAAAATGTATTTTCAACTTGTGAATTATGATAAATACTGTTAGTTACCCAGCATTATAAACCTTCGTTATGGCTATTAAATAAACTTTATTAATAAACTACGCCCTACGAGTCGTTATAGAGCAACTTAAAATTCCGTACGTCGTCGTCAGTCGATCCGAATTCATTACCGATTGCCGCAATCGATTTCTGTATCGATTTTTAATCAATCTCCTAAATGGTCTCTATCAAATTTAATTGACGTCAATCGTGAGGAAGTTAAAAAGCGTTCTTATATTGATCGACCTGGAATGACCGTTGGGAAAGTAACGAAAGTACCTTCTGATTATTATATTTTGGTGACATTTCGAATCCCTTGCGATCTTGTTATAGAATCGGTTTTTTTTACGGACTTACGTCTGTTTTGATATGAATCTTATCTTTTTGTAATAAATCCACTTAATTTTGTGTAATCGGTTTTTTATCGATGTTCTCGTTTTAATTGCCTTGAACTTCAAACTTTAGATGTTACTAACACATTAAAGCCAGCTAAAAAAATCACTAATTGTTTCCTAGGTTTCTTAATTCAATCTAAGTCAGCTAGCCTTCTTCAGCATTCTACAGCTAATAATATTGATAAAAAATACTCGACGTGTTTACAACAACAAATGAAAAAAAAAAACTGGATTCACTCTCACCCCTTTCAGAACTCAACTAGAGTAAGTCTCCTCGGTTTAAAATATTTTTTCTAAGTACACCCTAATCGTTAATAAACAATATCATAATTTCGCTGTCACATTACCGTGCTGCTATTCTCACCTCGCGCACGGCAGCCTGCGCCGGCGCACCGCGAGCGATCACGATCGGATCTACAGAAGCGGCTGCGCCTGAGGCGTCAAATCGTTCGCCGTTTGCGCACGCTCCGTATGACGTACCGTTCACATTGACCGAGACGGTAGCTACGATTTTATCGGCGGGATGAATTTTTGTATGTTGTTGGGAACCCGTTTAACTGTGTTTTCATGGTGGGCTATCTAGGTTGTAAGGGACTAGATATACCTACTTTTAGCCGTAAAAGTATTCTGTAAGTTTTTGTTTTTAAAACATGTTTTTTATTTTTTGTATTTAATTTATTGCTAGGAGCTAAAAAGGGAAGTTTTAACTTCTTTAAATTTAAATGAATAGATGCAGTTTTAAAACAAACCCAATCATGTATATGAACCGAAAGGCCGTTATAATAACTTACTTACTCACGAAACGACACGACACTTGTAATGCCGTAGTCAATTATCTATATAAATAAAAAGAAAAGTCCTGACTAACTGACTGACTCACCAACGCCCAGCCCAAACACTTGGACGTAGAAAGCTGAAATTTTGCACAGACGTTTCCTTTATAATGTAGACAAGGAATAAGGAAGGATTTTTTGAAATTAAACCCCTAATGGAGTTAAATAGGGGATGAAAGTTTGTATGGAAAATCGTCACTTAACGTGTTCAAAATTTCATACAAGCGAAGCTGCGGGCAAAAGCTAGTGGTTCATAAAATATAAACCATTATTGAGCAAAGCGCGAATTCATACACAAAAACTCATTCTACAAGTACCTTAACAAATAAATAGTATAAACAGATGTGTAACGTCAGTTATGTCAGCCTTCTCGGCTTGCTACACTGAATTCTTATCTCCGTAACGAGTCTCATTCACTACTATTTTAAATTTCAAATTCAAAGTGCTTTTGCTAACCGTGGACCTTTTAACTAATAATTGCTTCGTAGGTAAAAGTTTCACGACTTTCTCTAGGATAGGTTTTAATTTTAACCAGGATAAAGAATAGAAAGGTTGAAGAATGTACGGGATAGCAAACAAAATATGTAGCTATTGAATTTACGTTTAAAAAATCATAATCTGCCTATTAATGTCCCATTGCTGGGACTGTAGTGGGCAGGGTCTCTCTGGGTCTCTTCTCATTTTTTTTCTCTTGGTGGGCCATGCTGGTTTGGTGCGGGTTGGTGTCGGACACTCACCATCGAGAACTTTTAGAGAAGAATCATTCGTTCGGTAAAAGAATCCTCTAGTCTCAGTAGTTCGGTTGTTTTGTTCGGGGCCGAACTACTGAGACTAATTTTGTCTCATTCGTTCTGTTATGACGTCAAACCGAACTGTTGAGACTTGTGTTCTGTAGTTCGGTTAATGATATTCTCCGGTCAGTATTCTTATGGAAGTGCCTATTAATTAATAACTACCAAACTATGATTTCAGAGAACATGTTTGATTCTGTATTCATAATAAAAACATTTTATGTTTACATCCCTAATTGGTATCTTTTTTAGTCTCAACAGTTCGGTTTGACGTCATAACCGAACTAATGAGACAAAATTAGTCTCAGTAGTCCGGTCCCGAAAAAAACAACCGAACTACTGAGACTAGAGGAAAAGAATGAGGAGAATTTTGCTCGGGAAGAATCGATGAGAAACACATAGATTTAGAAGAGCCATAGAGCTCCTTGTAAAAGAGTTCGTCCAGGGCAGTACCACCTCCATACCTATTTCTGCCACTAAGCAGCATTTCTGTGTTCTGGTTTAAAGGGTATAATAGATGCCGGTAAAATTACAGGCACATGAGACTTTCCATTTTTGTCTCTAAGGTTGGCAAAGCAGCAGCAATCCTTTTGATGTTATAGGCAACGGTAACCACTTATCACCAGGTGAGCCGTCAGTTTCTTTGCCAACATATTACATAAAAAAATATATAATTAGGCCTATGGAGATACATGAAGAAAAACAGACCAAGTATGTTATTATCTACATTGGTCTTCTCTTTATTTTACCACCTTGCTCCGAACTGAAGCTATTTATATCTAATGCACTGTCATATTCCCCATCATTATCATCCAAGCAGTGTATAGAAGATACTTAAGTGGGGTTTAGACACTCATTAAACTTTGTCAAAAATATATGTGGTCTATTCTGTATGAATCTTCTTTGACTACAGGCATTCCCTATACATTTTTGACGTTGATATGTGTATTACATAAAAAAACAAGATTTTTTTAACTAGGCTTATGGAGATACATGAAGAAAAACAGAGCACGTATGTTATTATCTACATTGGTCTTCTCTTTATTTAATCACCTTGCTCCGAACTGAAGCTATTCATATCTAATGTACTGTCAGATTCCCCATCAAAGCAGTGTTTAAACCCCACTTAAGAAAATTCTTAAGTGGAGTTTAGACACTCATTAAACATTGACAATAACATATGTGGTCTATTCTATATGAATTTTTTTCGACTAAAGGCATTCCCTACACATTTTTGAAGTTGATATGTGTATTATTGCACGAATGGACCGTATAATTACAATGTTTATTGAGCTGTAGTCCTACGTGACGTTCACCTTTAGCCAATCAGTAGATAATTACTTTCAGTAGCTCACGGCAGTTTTTATTATTGGTAAGCCACTTGAATAAAAACATATGCATGAAGTACATATATCAAAAATAATACACTAATTTCAAAAGAGTTCTTAAACAGAAGCCAAAACGCGCGTCCGCGCCTCGGGCGCGCATTTCTGACAGCACATGTTGAGCAGTTGGAAATTAGGTTGGGTTTCACCAACCGTACTTACGCTGGTGTTCACCAAGATTAATTTTAAAAGTACTCAAAAAATTTACTAGAATTTTAAGTAAATAGCAATAGAAGAAGGTTGGAAGACTAAGGGGAAAACCTTTGCTCACCAGTGGGACGATGAGGGCTGAATATTATCTATACATATAAAAGAAGAAGCTGACTGACTGACTGACTGATCTATCAACGCACAGCCTAAACCGCTGGGGTTAGAAAGTTGAAATTTTGACAGTAGGTTATTTTTGTAACGTAGGCATCCACTAAGAAGGGATTTTTCGAAATTCAACCCCTAAGGGAGTTAAATAGGGGATGAAAGTTTGAATGGAAAATCGTCACTTAACGGGTTCAAAATTTTACGCAAGCGAAGCTGCGGGCGAAAGCTAGTACTTAATAATTGTTCAACCAGAGAATTAGAACACAGTGAACATGAACTTTATTGTGTGATCTCTGATATAAATAGGTTAAGTACCATCTCTATGCAAAGGCGTAAAATAGTTTTTTTTTTATTCTATTGCGCGATATTGCAGTCGGCTATGTGTGCTATGTCACATATTGAATAAATGTTTTTCTATTCTATGGAGAGCATCATAAACCTAGACTGTTTATTACAAGATTCTGGTCTTCCTGCTAAAAGCATTAATCTTCTAAAATCAGCGACTATTTTTGTTACAGTCTTTTTAGAAAGCTGAATCTATAGTAGGCAGATATCAAGCTTAAACCAAAAAACGCAAATGTTCTATTTACTAAACAGTAGCTTATAGTGTCGAGAGAGCTAACTAGTTAATTTAAAGACTACATTCTCTTTTTAGTCATACATACATAAATTTCCTAATTTATTACCCACTCGCTCGGTAAGAACCAACCTTAAATAAAGGCATGATTGCACGCGCGGTCGCCCGTAGCGATTATTTGCCGCACGCCGACGAAATTGCACGCCAATGCGTTCGTGCGCACAAGTCATTATATCTCAAGAAAGCACGTAAAAAAGCTCGTTAGACTATCAAATGATTTGAATTTCATAAATTTTGGACTTAATGGATCGCGTTCACGCGTTTTTCTTCGGGGTAGGTGGGATTATAAGGCGCAACGCGTTTCGGATTAGGTTGCGATTGAAAATTAAAATCATGAATGTTGTCATTCCTATTTTAATAGTCACAAGAAATACAAACATAGATATTTAAATAGGGGTCGTGAGAATTCCATCTTTGTATATAAAAACTACAAAACCCTAGTTAAATAATATAATCAATATACAAGGTTAGTCGGAAAGGGGGTACTAATCCGAAGCCCACTTATAGTATCGCCGATGACTGTTTGAAAGCAAGTGTTAAAATTTCAAAATTCGATTTTTTTTTTCCAAGCTTTTCCAAGTGAAATGATTATTATTTTAGTTTTTTCAAAAAATCTTCATCCCTTCTTTAGTTACAAATTCAGAAAATTGTGCTTCTAATTCAAGACCCCAAATATGACCTAAAATGTAAACACAGCTGATCATAACTGGTGATAGATAGATTTTAGAGAATTTTTTTGAGATTTTTGTGCAACAGTTTCTCTTAAACTATTGACTTTTGGGAAAAGTTGTAGAACAAAAGTTACTCATTATTATGTGTACTTTAACGCCCTTTCGGATTAGTACCCCCTTTCTGACTAACCTTGTATATTCTAATTTAATATCACCATCGCTATCAAATATCCTCATACAAATGATGAACTTTTAAAACCATTATTTAGTCTATATAGAGTGCATTAAAAGAGCATCCACGAGTGATGATACTTAAGTACGTCACGCACTCTGGGCAGTCAGCCCCGCTACCAACCTTGCTGACTGGCTAATCCTTTAACCATATAGCAGAAAGAAGAAGTATTTTATACGTTTAACATTCTAATTTCGCATAATCAAAAAATATACTTGGGAGCAAATAAATCGAGCCACTTAAATTTTTCACGTATAATTGTTATTATTTTTGGTACCTATTATGTAACAGATCAATTCGAAACATATATTGCCTAAAAGGTTATTTGATAACCTTTACAATGAGGGTTGTTTTTTGTCAACTTATTATATAATTCATTAAACCAAAACTAATAACCAGGACACATGAAAAAAGGAGTGGCTCGATTTATTTGCCCCCAAGTGTATATTTGACTAGGTACCAAAAAAGACAAGTAAGTGTTCCTATTATTATATTATGATATAGCCAATTCATTGTACACGTATCTTTGAATACAGTTTGTAAAAACACAAATTGATATCCAAATTGAAACTTAGGCACACTTTTGTTCCTTAATAGCAAAAGAGGATTCAAATTATTTAGAACCTGTTTTTTACAATAATTTTAGCCAAATAGCCTTTTAATAGTCTGCCACTTAGCACGTGTCTATCTATACATAGTTTTTATATACAATTTAATTCTAGAAAAAAGGTATTGAATAAAAAAAGTACTAAAAAGTAGGTGCCTGCTGAAAATTATAGTTCTGGTTCTAAAGATGAGAATAAAAACATAACCCTGTCTTTGCTGTTGCGCCGTCGGGTAACGTGCCAAATCCATTAGCACGTTTTATTGCGCTAGTTGACTCGTGCAACTGACTTTCAAACGTTGGACACACTCGCATCAAATCAATTTCTGCAAATTTTCTAACTAAGCCAGCATCTGCGTGCAATTAAGGTAGTGAATTTGGCGCTTTAGAGTTTTGAACTCACACGATTGAGTTTTGGTCCCAATGTGATAGAGCATGCTAATTTTGGGGATCAACTACAAGATCCAGAAAAGGTACGATAGTTTTCTACTTAAACTTGAAGACTCAAACCTCATTTTGTTTTCGAACTAAACGCGATAGAGGATTTTGTTCAAGACAGCGAGACTTGATGCAAACATTTTCCTGACTATCACTTTGCTCAAACGAGCCAATTAAATATTTAGATACTCTTAATTTATTAATTCTTAGCCAAAAACCACTACAACTCCAAAACTATAAAGTTCAAACAATCTCAACGTGCTGATTCAAGGAAAACTACAATTTAACAGCGGATAGAGCACGTGCCTAGATAAGCGGTGGAAACAATTTGCGAAAATGGTACAAGTTCGTGAAGGCCGCGGGTGCACTGTAATAACATCGTATTACTGCAACTGGACATAGGGTCTGCGTGTAGCCTAAGTCATAAGCAGTAGAAGACGCGATTACAAGGTACCAGAAGTCGTTGCAAGACCTTAGCGTATATTATAAGAAGTTTCTGACGCCTGTGCTGTGCCAAGACCCTTTGCGCATGTATTTGGTACTAGAGCCCACAGGCTGCCGGATTTCAAAGTCAAAGTCAAAGTTTTTTATTTCAAATAGACCAGATTACAGGCACTTTTAAAACGTCAAAACTAGGTGCACGGTTCCAAAAGGTAGGTTCTATGGAGAAGAGCCGGCAAGAAACTCCATGAATACTCTTTTTAAAATAGTAGATCATGACTATTCATGACAATTCCATTACAGTTGCGTGCGACATAGAATGAGAATAATGCAGGTTAATGTAACAAATAAATTCACAGAGTAGAAAATAGGAAAAGAAAATATGCCTTCTAGAATTGCCCTAGTAGTTATGGGCTGACCAGTCCCGACAGACAGCACCCGTTCACGAGCATGACGTGCACATCCGCATCGCTTAGCTCAACCATATTATAGGGAACCCAACGACCGGATATACAACGCCACCATCAGCAGGACATTTAAGTGAGCATGACAGACTCATACTACCAGACAATGGGCAGTAATATGATATGATTAAAGGTGTATCATTAATTGCTGCATGATGCTCAAACTTTATAGTTTGGAAATTGATATTATCGAAATTATACATGTAAAACAATATCAGACTATTAAGGCAGAGTATTATACAAATAAAATTGTAGTGGGATATAAAAATTTCAATATTTGAGTGTAAAAAATAATAATATGAAAATTGATAAAATAATGTACAGGTTATTTTAAGTCAATAAAAAAAGAAGAATAATAAAAGTAGGTAAACATTAAAAATAATGTTAGGTCATACAACCAACCAGTTAGACAGGGCCAGAGGGTCGCAATGTGCAGGACGGAGTTGTATGCCAGGCATCTTTATCTTCGATATACTGATTTATGCTATAATAAGCTTTAGATATCAAAATGCTCTTAATAAATGATTTAAACTTTATATCCGGTAAATCAGTAATACTAGATGGTATTTTATTGTAGAACCTAACACTGTTCCCCATAAACGACTTGCTGGTTTTTCTTAGTCTAAAACCAGGTACTGTTAGCTTGTGTTTATTGCGAGTATTTATGTTGTGGACGTCACTTTTCTTGTTATACTGGGCAATGTTCTTTCGAATGTACATAATGTTACTAAGTATATACAGAGATGGTAGGGTTAGTATATTTATTTTCTTAAATAATTCACGAAGCGATTCACGGCAGCCTAGATTATAAATAGCTCGGACTGCTCTTTTCTGTAATATGAAAATAGTACCTACATCAGCAGCCGAACCCCACAGTAATATGCCATAAGACATAATACTGTGAAAGTATGCAAAGTACACCAACCTAGCCGTAGCTACATCAGTCAACTGCCTAATTTTCCTAACGGCAAATGCAGCAGAACTCAGTTTGCCTGCAAGTGCCTCTATATGAGGTCCCCATTGCAATTTAGAGTCTACTGTGATGCCCAGGAAGACAGTCGAGGGAACCGGATCTAACGCTTTCCCGTCAAGTTTCACATTTGAACTAATGTGGGGTACATTTGGGGTGGAGAATTTAATACATTTGGTTTTTCCTGCGTTTAGGAGAAGATTATTAGCAGAAAACCAATTTGAGATAACATTAAGTGTATTATTAGGTTCTACAAGATCCCTGTCCTTCCTATCTACTTTAAATATAAGTGACGTATCGTCAGCAAATAGGACTATGTTAGACATTGTATCCTTTATTATGTTTGGAAGGTCATTGATATATACAAGGAACAGAAAGGGGCCTAAAATTGATCCTTGAGGAACTCCCATTTTTACTAATGAGCCTACAGAAGTAACGTTACCAACAGCCACCCTTTGTTCCCGATCCGACAAATATGAATTTACAAGATCTATAGATTTACCTCGGATTCCGTAGTATTTTAGTTTTAGAATGAGCGTGCGGTGATCCACACAGTCAAACGCCTTGGAAAGATCACAGAACACTCCCACCGCATCCCGTGCCTCTTCCCAAGCCCCTAATACTGATTTGATTAAGGTAGATCCAGCATCCTCCGTTGATCGTCCCTTCGTGAATCCAAACTGACTCCCGTGAAGAATCCCATTGTTGTTAAAATAAACTAACATTTGATTTAAAATGATTTTTTCAAAAATTTTACTTAGTGCTGGTAACACAGATATTGGCCTATAATTAGATGCGTTGTTTAGGCAACCTGTTTTAAAAATGGGCACAATTTTACTACATTTCATAAGATCGGGAAAAATGCCATCCATGATGCAAGTATTAAAGATCGCTGCCAAAATAGGCGCGATGTTAACTATTATTGACTCGACAGCTTTAACTGACAATCCCCACAAGTCCTCGGTTTTCTTAACTGCTATTGTTTTAAATGTTTTTAATATGTCTGAGTGTGAAATAATACTAAATTCGAAATTTGCAGTATTAGGTACATGCAAATTTGTATTTTCTTTTAGGAGTGTCTCAGCTGCTAGAGGGGACGATGGAAGATATTTAGTAGTCTCAATGGGAATATTTGTAAAAAATTGCTCGAAAAAATTTGCAACTACAGATTTATCTGAAACCAGTTTGTCATCTATATTTATGTTTAATACACTATCCGTAAGCCTACGATTACCAGTCTCAGTATTTATTATTTTCCATGTCGTTTTTATTTTATTATTAGATTTTTTTATTTGATTACTAATATAAGCAGCTTTTGCTTGCATGCAAACCTTTTTAAAGATTTTTGAATATTGTCTAACGTAAATATGAAACTCATTATTAGATGTATATGACTTTTTGTCATAAAGATCGTACAAGACATCCCTACTGCGTCTTATACCTTCAGTGGCCCAGGCACTGAACAAGATTTTACGTTTTATAATTACTTTTTTTACTTTGCAAGCCTGTTGAAACTCTTCACATATAGCAATAAACAGTGTACGATACATTTCATTGGGGTTGTCAATTTGTGGCTTTAATGTAAACAATTGTGATTCTAGATTTTTACTAAATTTTTCTAGACTCTTTTTTGTCAACGTCCTACATTGTATTATTTTGGGACCTTCGACTGCTTTATACAATAACTTAACAATCTGACATTTATGGTCGGAACGAATGCCGCTAATAAGACGCTTATCTATTAATTTAAAATTAGTCATAATATTATCTATGCATGTGGCTGAGGTGGGTGTCACTCTAGTTGGCTCAAAGAACATATGTTTCAAGTTGAATGATTTAAAAAAAGATAAAAGATTTTGTTTATCTGTGGTATTTACTAGAATGTCAATATTGAAATCTCCACATACTAATAACTTTTTGTTGATTTTTATTTTTCTAAGGGCATCCTCCATTGTTAAAAGAAAATGAGAGGTATTAGAGGAGGGAGGCCTATAAACACACAAAATGACATACTCCTCCGTTTCTGCACACGCGAGCTCGCATACTCGTTCAACAGAGAGATTGCGAACATCTAGTCGCTCTTTGCATTTCATTTCATTTCATTTTTCTTTTCATTTCATTTGGCAAATTTTGTCAGTGTTCGGGGGTTAGTAAAAAATGTACGAGCAGAGTGCCTTACGGCGCGCATCAGAAATATTCTGATAGAAACTTGTAATTTGGAGCCGGTCTCAAATACGCATTCAATTCAATCTACACGGTCAATCAGAGTCTAATCTTTCAAAATGTAAAATTACCCAACTGGTTCAGTCATGTTTCAATTAGTCAATTTGGTATTTAGATGAAGAATGTCAGTTTTTTCATCTAGTTTGCCCAAAATGTGGCTTCGAATAATTCTTACTCCAAACTTATCGAAGATTATTCGGATTTTCAGAACAATTTTGCCGCATTTATATTTAAAAAGCTTTCTCTCTCACCAGTTAATCTTTGGTTTGTTTACAATCAGTACATTGACTTTTTCAATGTCTTATGTACTCTCTTAATTAATCTGAGACACCACTGACATATGGTGAAGGAAAACATCATGAGGAAACCTGAACTTAATGGTCTGAAATCGCAAACCCACATTGAGCAAGCATGGTGCTCAATGGTCATTCATTCTTTGTATGAGTAGAAGCCTTTGCCCTGCAGTGACTGTTTCACTGCAGGGCAAAGGCTTTACAGGCTAATGTTATTATTGTTATTGGTTACAATCAGTTCTCGCTAACCGTCAGTAACTTGCATCCCACATAGCCTAAGGGCTAGTACTGAGGTCCCAAATGTTACAGTCATGGTCTCAAATTGCATCTCATTTCGTCAGTACCACCGGTTGCAATGATTGTGAGCTTGCCACTTTGCCCGTACCACTTTCGACAGTTTTAAAATGACCTGTCTCTGATATGAATGATACCACTATTTGCGTAAAGTGGTATCATGAAGGTATGGTAGACAAGGATGGAAGATTGAGATTGATAGTAGTGATTATGTGGTGCCGTGTAATCTTCTGTTAGTAATAATCCACATTGAAACTGGTACCAACTCTGTTTTGCATAGGCTAAACTTTATTTAAGCAACTACCATCTTTTTCGCTTTAATAAAGTAAAAGACGGACGTAAATAAAAGCTGTCAAATGTAGTTGAACAAAAATTTCCATTTAGACGACACGTCAGAACGTGTCGACTAAAAACACGATGAAGTTCAAGGCGTAATCTAGTTTGACATCTCTAACTTAGCTATCTATCACCGACCTTTTCTTGCGCTGTTTGTTAGCAAAGCAATTCTCTTATTTTGGTTTAATTTGTGAACAAGAGAATCTGCACCACTGTTTTCTTTTAGTCATACTTATGGAATATGAAGCAACTAAACGGCTATAACACATGGATTCGATTGGATTAGATTCATGCAGGCAGCAGCATTGGTGACTAATTTACCTCTATATCTATTGATGATCAAACGGTGAAGTTCTGGTCCTTCCTAAGAGTGGCTAACTATACTTTACTGTTATTGGATGTATACTGAAGCAACAAGTTTCCGGAGGTTTGGACCTCCGGAAACAGTTGTTGGTACGATATACAGGGTTACTGGTTATCGGTCACGATCCCGTGCCAAGGTTGTAGGACATGGTATACTCTATCTAATAAAACAGTAATGCTTCAGGTAAGTAATAGAAAAACATTTTCGCGATATTGTTTTTTACTTATTAACTTCGAAATAATATCTCGAAAATGGTTCACTTTTGCATAAAGCATTACTGGGGTTTTAAATAGTGCATAATAAAGTCGGATATTAGGTAAAACACATCCTAAAACTTAAACAGGAAGTGCTAGAAAGAAGATACAATGTACTTACTCTTAAGTTAATAAAATTTTCTTAGACAGTAACCTATTTGCCTCAAAAAAAAACAAACACCGTATCATAAACGTCAATAATTCAATTAAGTTCCTATAAAACACGCAAATTGCTTGTTAACACGCGTTTACACGCTAATCGCGTGCGGTACCGACCGTGACGGAGGGGTATCGCACGCGTAACGCGTCACGGAGGGGTATCGTCACGGTGAGCTACCGGGGTGGGCGACAGAGCATGTCATTGCTGTCATCGTCAATTACGATTAGCATGTAGTTAAATAATTAATGTGAAGTTTATCGAGTTAACTAAATTACGGGTGATTTACAGTGGTAAAATGGTGTACATATTTCAAATTACGAGTTGTTTCCCGCGTTTCACTCGCATCCTAGATGAACAACTTCTATGTACCTTGATAAAAAGTATCCTATGTCCTGATCCAGGTCATAGTCTATCTGTGTGCCAAATTTCATCAAAATCCGTTCAGTCGTTACGACGAAATTCATTAACAAACATCCAAAACCACAAATTAACAAACATTCAAAATTTCATGATTATAAGATTGTAAGCTGCAAATTTTACGATGGACTAAGGATAAGCACCAACTGAAGTGGCGAAGGCTTGTAACACTGTCACTGAAGGTTACAAGCATTACTTACAATAACTATCGTGATTTTAGACGACATTTAAGTACGGTTAAGCATAGCTAATGTTCTAAGAACACAATGATCGTTAATATTGCTAACTACACACATCAAAACAAGCGTAATACGACAAAACTACAGCCATAAACCTACTCTTTATCCACTAATCACACAATATAAATTACGTGGTATACCGAGCCGTGACGAGAGGCACTCATATGTCACGGTTGGGTCTACCACGTGCGATATCGTAGTGGGGTAGGCAGCAGACCATGTCACACCTGTTCCAGCAAAGGTCGTTCAGGTGTAGGTCGAAGGGGTGGTAAATGTGAGTTCAAAACTCAATGAAATATTTAAGCAAATCGGAGACTAAAGGAAAACTCTAATGGAGAAGCATATTAACTGACGTTCACCTGACACTGTAAAGAGGGAGAAGATAATGAATGCAAGGCCAGCAATAAATAGACAGCGTTTAGATACATTTATTTATTGACAATGTATGGAAACATAGAAGTCCACTTTGCTGTTAGGTCGCAAAGAACAAAAAGGTGTTTCGCTTCTAAAATAACGTTAGAAACAATCTGTGTCTAGCCGCTTCTAGTCAGAATGCCATAAGGATTCTACAAACCTTCGAGTTAATGAAGACTATCCTGACTAGCCGACGACGGATGACGGACGTCAAGAAAGTATTTCAGGATGGACACGACATTCAGTAATGAAGTAGGTATACAACAGAAGAGAAGACAATGATGACAGAGCCGAGAAAAATTAAAGAACTGTTTAAAGTTCGGCTTTCTTCATACACAGAAAACATGTTCACTGCATAACATGTCCACAGATCTTAAAAAAGAAATAGAGAAATAATACCAACATAATACAGATATCCAGCCTTGTCTCGTGATATAGAAAGCCAAGCTAGAATGGAAATGAGTACCGGAGTAGCGGTGAATGCACTAGCAAATCCCTGGACCCCAGCCTCAGAAGAAAACTGTAGCGGTTTTAGGTGGTTAGAGTACAACATAACCCTCCGGATTTCACAGGGTGGACTTCCCCACACTTCGCCACATTAAAAAAAGATAATAAATGCCATGCCATGACCACCCCTTTGCCACAGGTGTACTCGCAATAGCAATAATAGCGAAGCGTGACGGAGGCAAACATATGTCACGGTTGGGTATACCACGTGCGATATCGTAGAAGGGTAGCCAGCAGACCATGTCACACCTGTCAACACCTTTTAATTAAACAAACACCGATTAAATTGATGCTACTTACTTACTTGCTATGTTTATAAGTACAATTGCAGGGGGAATGATTGACTGAAAATGTTCCAGAAGAAAGAAAGGGAAAATGTAAAAAAGGGAACAGATTTGGATACAATTTGGCACACCGATAGACCATATCCTTGAGTCCTGTCCTTTATCTGGGTACACGGAGTAGTTGCCCTAAGATGGCTACGAAACCGCAGTCAACAGCTAGTAAGGGTTAAAACAGCTTTTTGTGCGCTGACAGGCTACTAAAGCTTTTGACCTAGATTACACTAGAAAGAAGAAAATATGATAAACGGGATAATTTGGACAATAGACCATGTGGTAAAACGATTAAAGATCAACTAACAGTACCCATGACACGGGTAACAGAACGGGTACCCGGTACGGAATACCGGTACGGGTATTCAGAAGCTCGAAAGTCTGACAACCGGTCTAACCTTAGGATATCGGCATTACCCAGTAACTGGGTTGCGGAGATCTGATGGCAGTCGCTCCATTTAAAATATAGTGGTATTCAGCCGCTTCTGGTTAGACTGATGGCTGACCCCAATATAATTGGGAAAAGGCTAGGAGGAAGAACCGTGTGGTGCTGAAGAGGCTCTACTGTTTGAAAGATTATAAAAATTTCGGGGAAATAATTTAGTTTAGAGCTCCTACATCTTGACCATGCGGAAGACGTCTGGGCAGCAGATTTGTGATCACAGCTCAAATATCAATGTGCTGGCATTCAACCTCATGATACAATCTCTTTGCCACTGCGTAAGGAAAACCGTGCACGAAATTAAAGACCAGAAAACCACCAGGTCAAAGTTTTTCTTTTATCCCCAACAGTTTGCAGGAAACTTTATCTCTTGAAGACCGTTAAAATTGTGTTACAAGTAAATCTATTTGTAGTTGGACTCACGTTTCGATCGCGATCAAGTCGTGATTCTGGCTGGGTGCGCCTGCGCATTCACAAAAACGCCATAAAGGCTTGTTGGAGTTTAATTAAATATAGCTGTCACTGGAAACGGTTTATGTTATTGGGTATTAACTACGTTTGTTGCTAGGTGACGTGTTGTCGGGAAAACGGATTTAATATGTGAGAGCACGTGAGACTGAGTTTGGGTCAAAAGAACTGCATTGTTGGTACCACGGAATTTAAAAAAACAAGTGGAAGTGCCACGCAACTATTGCGCTTTTGTTACATCTATGCAGAGATCCGCAATACTGGTTTTGTCGCGATTAGGTATTTTCTGTGACACGACGTCTCAAACTCATATGTAAAATATTAGAATCATGTCTTACTGTGCAATTTTAACGTATAATATAGCAGAACAAAAATTTTATCTCACAGAGCTGTATGAATGTATTAAACTTTGATGTCTAGGCATTTCCACAATTTTTATTCTATTTCATGGTTGGTACTGACAGTGTGATATGATTGATTCAAATACGTAAAGTCAGTCAGGATAGTGTGATATGATTTATTCAAATACGTAAAATCAGTCAGTTCAGATCAGATAAAATAAGTAAAGATCAGCTGTTTGAATAAAAGTTGAGTATAAGAACTAATAATCAAGGAAATTAACTCATTAACTGATCACGGCTCTGTAATTTACCTACTAATAAGTCATTCCAGTTACCTGACCGTATTTTCAGTACTAGCAGCAAGTTCACTTATATAGCACAACTAATTTGAAACAACATCCCTTAACGAAGCAGACGAAACAGCTACCATAATCCAAAAAAAAGGACCGCAATCATAAAGTTCCAGGTCCAAATCAGTAATATATGGTCCAATTTGATCTTTATCTCAACTACTGGAAGCATTTCTCCCAAAAAAGGAGCGCAGGAGCCGAACAATCAAGCTGTCACAATTTTAATCAGAGCCTCGGCGAATTCTATCGCTTTTTTTCACTTTTGGATTCCCTTGCGACGTAATAATTGCGCCAAATCACTGGCTTGGGTTGGCCTCGTGTTCGTTTGTATAGGTTTATGTGGTACTGTCTATAATACTTTTAAGTTTGTTTTGGGAAATAGGGTGAGTTGTGTTTTAAGGAAGATTAAGTGTGATATTAAGGTTCCGAAATTGCGGAGGCCTTTTTCGCCTCGCTAAGAAGATTAGCCCCAGACTACGCGAAAAGAAAAGTAACACCTGATGTTTTCTCTCTTTCTGGCAAAGTGCTGTATCTGGCAGTAGATTAATATAACAGCCCGGAAGTCTGACAACCGGTCTAACCTTGGGACATCGGCATTGCCCAGTAATTGGGTTGTGGAGATCTGATGACAGTCGCTCCGTGTAAAATACTGGTGTTCAGCCACATCTGGTTAGACTGGAAGCTGATCCCTAACATAGTTGGGAAGAGGCTAGGCAGAACATAAGGTTAAGAAATTTAAACCGTACATATTATTGTTATGTATAAAGTTGTATGTATTTAGCAGTGGTAATAAAAAGCTAGAGACTGTCTTAAGAAAGGTGAAGAAAAAAACTAGAAACAAATAAAAAAAAATGGTCTTGTATCCCCGGATTAACTAAGAATTTACGTATTTGATACTTGAATACTTTATAATTTTTATCAAATAATTTTATTCCTAGTTAATGGATACAACGACCTTATTTTTTTTTTATTTGCCTTCTTTTTTACTCCCGCTTTCATTAGACAGACTCTATTCATATTATAGTGTCCATGTAATGAAACGTAAAATTATAAAACTCAAGTGCATCATTATATAAATGAATTCATATTCATAATGATAATGCATTTGTTAAATGCAAACATCACTCAAAAGCAAAAACACAAACTTTTATCAAATACTAAAACGTAACATTAAAAAGTTCGTTAAATCCATGATAAAGTTCGTCAAACAACAATGAATGAACGAGTACATTCAACGAACCTTTCTTTCTTTCCGTGTTACATGACTGTTACAGTAAAGAATGCGAAATCGTTTAGTATGCAACTACAAAAAGTGTACAACGGCCGAGTATTTTAATTCCGACCGAAGCCGTAAGGTTTGTAATTATCCCGTAATTGGTGGGCTGGTCAGGCCCGGTAGCAGATATATCACGGGATGAGGTTTAGAATTAAACTGGAGCGCATTCTGAGAGTAGATTAAAAGTATGGAAGCTGAGGTTCAATTACTTTACAGCTTGAAATACTTATTAAAGTGAATGCGAGCAGTCGGCTGGCGAATTTTTTTTTTTTTTTTTTGTAGATTTTTTTTTAAATATATTTTACGTAAGAACTGAACATCTTTAATGGCTTATTATTATGATTTACCGAACGTTACTGATTAAAATTAAGACTATTGTTATGTTTACCAATGATGAAGCAAAAATCTCCATAGCTTTGCACTGTAGACTGTCCCATACGTGAGTAACTAACTATCTATGAAGTTAAAAAATAAGTTCTTTTCAATTTCATTTCAAAGGTTGAAGTAGTAAACTTTATAATTATCCCATAATTAGTGGGCTGGGCTGGCCCGGTAGTAGAAATATTACAGGATTAGGCATAGAATTAAACTGAAGCGCATTGAGGGTTATAAAAGAGTATAAAAGATAAAATTGTGGACTGTTTCTAGAGGGATGCACTTTATTGTTTACATGACTGCCTACAAAAGGAAGGTTATGTTATGTTATACTTTTCTAAAGTTTAAAAAGAACAGGTTTTAGTAATAAAAAACAACTTGGATTAAAAATGTGATGATTTCCACTTTGCACAAGACACAAAAGTTGAATGAAGATGAATTAGGTACTGGTGTACTAAGAACATACCTACGGTTTTGTAGAGTAGGTAAAAGTCGTTACATTGCAGCGGCGAAGGCTCCATACAACTCCTTTCTTACCAGCTTCCCTTTTGAACAGTCACTACTAGTGTCTACTATTGCCTAATAATATAGTCACATTACAAGATTGAATCCCTAGTAATATTATAAATGCGAAAGTAACTCTGTCTGTTTGTGACGCTTTCACGCCTAAACCGCTGAACCGATTTTGATGAAACTTGGTACAGAGATAGTCTGGAACCTGGAGAAGGACATAGGCTACTTTTATTTCGAAAAATACGGAATACGCGATAAACGAAATCCTGACGAGGTTGAAACATTACAAAACCGCCTAAATTTTTTTTTACGCCTTCTTCACTCTTTCCAAAATTACCCATCGCCAACTATTACATTGTTTTGTATTACTTCCAAATCCATATTCTCTTCTATGCTATTAACATTATCGTTGTATTAAAAGACAGGAAATTTTAGCAACTTTTGATTCAACATCTTCGTACCAAACGTGGTTTCATTGGTTCTTATGTACCTCACTTAGAGTGCATTAGTAGAGCCTCCACAAGTGACGATACTTAAGTACAGCCGGCGCACTCTGGGCAGTCAGCCTGGCTACCGATCTTACTGTCTGGCTAATCTTTTCACCACGGTATAAGCTATTCTCGTATAACTCGTGCCGACACGAATGAAGATGAAGGATGTAGGTACTTACTTCGAAAATAACTGTACCGCACTTTAAATTCGTACAAAAATAATGGGCAGCCAAGAGTATTAATCTTTGTGTTAAAGAATATAAGCAAAACGTGATATATGTATAATAGAAAACGATTTTTAAAAACATTATCGCCCATCAAAATACATATGAGCGTGCATAAAAAGTGCGCCAGTTAGTCCAAGAACCGTTAGTTTTTAATAAACAATATAGACATTACATGTAGTAATTACATGTCGGCTAGCCAACTCGTTAGCTCACTGCTTATTATACGAACATATTTAAAAATAATTCGTGTTTCATAAAGTTTTGAACTCTCCAACATAATATTTAAAAAAATGTAAATAGTTTTCAAGAAGAGATACTTTGATATCCTTTCGACTATTCGAAATTCAATTTAAATTACTTATGATTTTTGTTTTTCGGAATTTAGTTTAAAAAGGCAACATTTCAGTTATTAGTGATCTAGAGATATTTATCTAGATATGCTTTATTGTACACTAAAATAAATAAAACAGGAGGAATACACATAATTAAGAACAGTACAAATGGCGATCTTATTGCTTAAAGCAATTTCTTCTAAAACCATTGGATAGAAAAATTGTTAAGAAAAAAAAACATTCTGATGAATTGAGAACCTCCTTCTTTTTGAAGTCGGTTAAAAATGTAAAGGGAAGTTTTGCAGTGTACAAATAACCTAATAAAAATCGGGAATCAACTAAAATCTATAAACATTTTTGTATATTTTTTAACTCTTTTTTATTTAATTATGGAACTCTGTATTCTATTATTTAAACCTTTTATCGCTGTTATTTAAATATAAAAATGACTTGAGTTTTTATTTTTGAGACAAAAATATCTGTTCAATACCAGAATTCAAGATTGCTTTTGCATTTAACATTCATGTAGTGCTAAGAACAGTCGTTAGATTGCATAAATTCTAATTTTTTAGCATCTCTTGACTCAAATTTGAGCAAACTTAGAGAGAATTCCAGATTAGTACTACTTGGAGATCTAAATATAGACATACTCACCGTAAATCCAAGCGCTGATAATGTAGCGTATCAATGTCTGATGGCGCAACATGGCCTTCTTCCCGCCATTACAAAACCCACAAGGGGAAACAGTTGCTTGGACCATATCTTTGTAAGAAGTAAAGATTCTTTGTTGGGAGTGGTCGCCAAATGGACGGTAACAGATCATGACGTCGCTATGGTCGGCATTAATACATCACACGAAAAGCCAAATAGAAGGAAAAGAATAATCCTGAAGACAAATTTTGAAGCCGTGTCTGCTGAACTCCAGAAGGCTGACTGGACCAAAGTTACGGACAAGAGCGATGTAAATGAATCGTTAAAATGCTTTAATAATATAATTATTTCAGCAGTAAACACTCACACACATATATCCAAAAGTAGCCGCTCGAAGTACAACCTAAAGCCATGGATCACTCCCGGATTGATGAGATGTATGCGTCATAGAGATAGTTTGCACCGCCGGGTAAACCTAGACCCTAATAATGAAACTCTCAAACTGTCGTACAAGAGGTACAGAAATTTCTTTATAGACATTCTACGTAAAGTGAAGAAAAACTACGATAGTAAAGCCTTAGAAGATAACAGGCAAAACACAAAGAAATTGTGGTCCACTATAAAAGATATATGTGAGATACAACGAAAAAGAA
Source organism: Amphipyra tragopoginis (assembly GCA_905220435.1). Classification (NCBI taxonomy): domain Eukaryota; kingdom Metazoa; phylum Arthropoda; class Insecta; order Lepidoptera; family Noctuidae; genus Amphipyra; species Amphipyra tragopoginis. The sequence continues at coordinate 23,569,384 of HG991995.1, read as the reverse complement.
ACGACTCTGCTGAGCTTTTGAAAGCTAAAAGCACTGCTCAGGAATCGCTTACTTTCTGTAATCGCTACTTTACAACAGTAGGCAAAAACCTGTCTGAACGGATACTTCAGCGGCTATCGACTTCTGAAGATGCACTATTCGCCGATATCGACATAAATACCTCACCAGTTGATTCGATGTTCACGACGCCTACAGATATGTTTGAAGTGGACTCTATCATAAGAAATCTCAAACACGATAGTGCACCTGGCTTAGACGGAATTAAAACGACGTTAATCAAAGTGATAAGGACCATAATTTTGGAACCTTTTACTTACATCTGTAATCTCAGTATCTCATCAGGCGTTTTCCCAGAGTATTGGAAAACCGCACTAGTGTCGCCGATCCATAAGGCCGGGCCTAAGAACTCTCCGGATAATTACAGACCTATATCTCTGCTTTGCATTTTTTCAAAAGTGCTGGAAAAATTAATGAATTCACGCATAGTAAATTACTTAGAAAGCAACTCACTTCTGTCAGACAGGCAATTTGGATTCAGAAAGGGAAAATCGACAGCTGAGGCGGTCGAATTGTTGACGAACATCACATCTAAACATACAGATGGTGGCAAACGTTGTCTTGGAATATTCTTGGACCTTGCTAAGGCGTTCGACACCATCTCTATTCCTATCCTCCTTAGAAAACTCGAAAAGATAGGAATAAGAGGAACAGCACTTGACTGGCTTCATAGTTACTTGAAAAACCGCCGGCAATGTATCAGAATCGAAAATTTGGTCAGCGATGAACATGAAATCAGCTTTGGAGTCCCGCAAGGCAGTATACTTGGCCCAACGCTATTTACAATATACATGGATGATATTCTCAAAATTACCATTCCTAACGCTGACATAATTTGCTACGCAGATGACACTGTGATTCTGTTCCATGGAACCGATTGGGAAGATGCCTACAAGAAAGCAGAAGCAGGAATGGTCAGGATCTCAAACTGGCTCGACACGAACCTGCTAACACTAAATGTTACAAAGACCAAATACATTGCCTTCAGGAAAACACTGGCTTCCGAATTGCCATTATGGAATTTGAAAATTCACGGGAACTTGTGTCATAACGCATTTAACACCGCCAATCAATGCTTATGCAACAATATTGATAGAGTAGATGAAATAAGATACTTAGGAGTAGTCATCGACCAACACCTATCATTCAAACCACAAATCAGGGAACTTGCTAAACGGGTTAGGAAGCAAATCTATATTATGAAAATGATACGAAATAGTGCACCTGTGGATATAAAAAAAATGGTTTATACAGCCTTATGTCAGTCGCTCATACAATATTGTATATTAATTTGGGGAGGAGCGGCTAAATCTCACTTAGTTATCCTTGAAAGAGCCCAACGCGCAGTCCTTAAAACTCTCTTACACAAACCCTATCGTTTTCCTACAGAAATCCTGTACTCAGAGGCCTCTCTTCTGAGCGTAAGAAAATTGTACATCCTTAATGTAACAACAAAGACCCACATCGAAATCTCGAAACGGAGTGATTTAACTACTTTACAGGCCAAACGTAATTTCAGAGTTCCAACTCCAGCAGTTAAATCCGCTTACGCACAAAGACTCCCACTTTTTCTGCATCTTCACACCTATAATGCTGTGATCAAACAGTGCAATATAAGAAACTTCACTCGGAAACAAATAAAAAGTACACTAACATCCTGGCTACTAAACCTATCATACGACCAAGCAGAAAAAATAATACAAGTGATAAAATAAATTTTTGCATTCATTTGCCGCACGCATGTCTCTGTCTTACACATACTCTCACTCAAACACCATCAAATTCATACCTACCTACACCTCACACTCACACAATCAACACTCCCTTACCCATACACAGTCATATTATTATACTGCAGTATAGCGTCTATTTTATTTTGTTATTATTACTTTTCATTACTAGGTTTAATTTTGATCTTTTTTTAAATATTTTTTGTAATTTTATGTAAACATCACAAAAACATACGAACATAATATTTCATGTTTAATGGTAAACGCTCTATATTGGTACCCAAGATACAGGCTTGCCTAGTTTGGGGCCAATGTGTAAAGTTTTGTAACATCTTACTGCAATAAAAATTTATTATATTATATTATTATATTATTATTATAAAGGACGTTTAACATGGACCAAATCTGGTACATGGGGAATTAAACCGGGTCTTTATTGGTTTAACACCTTTGTTAGGGTATACTGTCGTGTAGTGAGGTTTATTTAGTTTTAAATATGGTTGTTTGTAGCGACAAAAGGGGAATATAACTGATGTAAAATTCTATTCTCTGCTTATTTTAGTCGTCTGATTTCACTTGTGCAATAGATGCTTTTACGCTTAAAAAGAAAAATAAACTTTCATTTCGTCAGTGCGCTTGCCAGAACCCATAATTAATTATGTGGATTTTATCAACTTTTTAGGAAGCGGACTATTTTATCTGATAACTAATAAGTTTAAGAAAAATCTAAAAATCCAAAAAATGTAAAGAAAAACATCTTGTTTTTATAGTGGTAAAATTTTTTTTTATAGTGTTACACATAAGCTCAAATATAGGTACTTTTTTTTGTATTTGTCGTGCATTTTTCAGATTTTTTGGCCGCGCATATTAATTCTTTATGCACACACTTTTACTCTACCAGTCGACCATAAGCTTATTTAGATTGTTAATAAAAATTGAGATTTCGATTAGGCAAAACGAACATGTTTGCTGATAGCCACAAATTATTTTTATTAAGAATCTAGCAACAGTAGCAACCCTTACAAAAAAGGCGTTATATATTAAAAACTAATTTGAAAACTAATTCTGTGAACTTTGATAGAATAAATCATACCTTTCTGCTACCGAAATATTATATTCAAGGTGGTGTAGGTGTTATAAAAAGGTGATCTCACACAAAAAATCAAGGTAGTATCATTTTAATAAACTCAGTATAGTAGGCTAATATTTAGCGAACATTATAAGCTAATTGGAAATAGTTTAGCTGCGGTCGTTAAATTAGAAAAAAAAAACGAAAATAATTGAATAAAATTGATCGAAATTTAACGAAATAATAGTGGTTTTTACTTATTGTTTGATTTCAATTTAGATTCGCTTAGATATATAGATAGATAGATTACTCGTTATTGTACCTGACAGACTCCAGCACACAAAACTAGTACAATCTGACTTTCTTTAATAGATTTTCATCTTTATCGCAAAAGCATTAGGTTCAAGGTTGATTGGGAAAATTTGACAGTTTCGGCTAGCTTGATGTGCTGACATCTGTACACCAGTTATAAAGGAAATGATGCAAAACACATTTAATAAAATAATAGCAGTCGCTCGCTGCTTTGCCCGCGTGGATGTCGTTTATCGCGTATTTTTCGAGATAAAAGTAGCCTATGTCCTTCTTCATGTAACAGACTATCTCTGTACCAAGTTTCATCAAATTTTTTAGTTTAGTCGTGATAAGGTAACAGACAGACAGACAGAGTTACTTTCGCATTTAATATTAGTAGGGATTGGAAAATGGGCGGTCATCGCACTTTTCGATCTCTTAGCATAGTAAGATTCTAAATTAACAGTAAGAAAAATGTATTTCAAAAATAAAATAATAGTAAAGTTGAAAAATGGGTAAACTTAGAATAAATATTCTCTAAAATAGGAAGGTTATTATTTTATACGAGTACAATTAAATAACCTTCTTATCTTAATAAATTAAAAACATGTAATTTTGTACGTTTCGAATTTAAAAAAAAAACAAAAAAAACTCCTCGTTTAACATTATCTTTTCTGAAATATATTTTTCTTTTTTGTTACTTAGTCACAGTTATATATTATTCACTTTTCTTGCGTCAACACTCAACACCTATCCTTAATGAAAGGCATGCAAGATAAAACTAGACGCAAGTATGTACAGCGACGAGTTTCATAGATTTGCTTATTAATAAGACCGACAAAGAATTCGTAACGGATAACGGTATTATATATGCTAATCCGATCGGTACATCGAGCAAACTTTATCTGTAGTTAGGGTTGTCAAGCTCAAACATAGATAGACTTAAAAAAGGAGGTTCTTTATTCGACCTTTAATTTGACTTAGGCTCAAATTTTTCCGAACAGTGTGGCACCGATTTCAGAAAATGTTGATTTTATTATATGGCCATTATTTGGTATCTTTCGGTTTTTGTAGACGTTTTTTTTATCAAAGTCCACTTCCCCCTCTCCCTCATTGGTGAAAAAAGCTTTTGAAGTATCTTAGTTTTGAAATATCCATAAAGAAAAAAAAAGCTTATATAAAATACTAGTGCAAAGATGAGAGATGGAATTCGTCATCATCATCTCCCTGCCATTATCCCACTCTTAGTGGGGTCGACACAACATGCTCTTCCATTCTTGTCTATCAGCTGTCATCTCAGTATTCACTTCTTTCTTATTCATAATCATTCTTCACACAATCCGTCCATCTTTTCTTTGGCCTACCTCTACTGAGAGAATTACTGAAAGATAAATCTTCCCTTTCATAAAACTTTTTCGTTAATGTTTTAATTTTATAGTTTTTTCTTCAAATCGTCAAGCAGTGGACAAATCGTTCTTTTCTTAAACGTGATAACCCTATTACTAGTAGACGCATGCCTAAACAAGTGGTGCATGCCTTAATACGTTGTCTGTTTATGCACTCGTAATTAACACGGAATGTAAATCAATTGCAATCGATTTTGATATTAGTTTCTCTTTGTAAGTCTGACTCAATCTAGTTTGATGTTGTTGATTAACTTTACATAGGATTAAAGCATCGTAATCTTAACATTATTGAATTCGAAGTTCCATTTTTATAGAGTTTATGATATTTTACCATTGAGGTAGAAACACATGGGACCTCGGGTCAATGCTCAAAAATATCCAAACCGAATGTAGACTAAAACGCGAAAAAGAAGACTAATTTACGTCAATGACTGCAGTCGAATCTTCGTATGGTGAAAAGCTAAATTAGGCATTGTGATAATGACATAGGATTTAAAATAGTTGGTTGATATTTTTAAGGTTTTATCGCGGTGTGCCTTGGCGTTCGCTCTAGTGGTGTATTTAACTCAGGATACTTTTTTCATGAATTTTGTACTAGATCCTTGGTCCATGAGTTTTTACGTCAATGTATTTTACGTAAAATATAAATATCTCACCGCGCTCAATGCCTCTTGGATGCCAGACCGAATTTTGATATGTTTGCGGATGAATGGAGGGTGATTTTGTCGGAATGTCTGGAGTACTACGAGAGGAATGCATCATGAACGAGTGAAAGAATATACTGTCAGAAGTATTGTAAGGGATTTATGAAAGAGTTTATTAGAATCGTTAGAATACTTCTTAAATTTTTATTTTCTTGCCCTTGTATTGTATGTATCGTCTTCTATTACTGTCTTTAAGTATTGTAATTGGTCTAGGACCGTTTTAATTATGTAAAGTAAATAAATAAATCTTTAAGACATTTTTTTTAAATTGCAAATACCCATTTATTGCATTGTATTTATGTGCAGATTTATTTACTTTATATTTTTTTACTTTATCCTCAAATATTTATTGCATTCCATAGTGTAATTTTAATAGGTAGGCTTGAGACTATGGGATCAATTATGGACCTTGTTGGACACAGCATATTTTAGTTGGAGAAAGGAAGTAGTACTCGGGTGAACTTGATTTTACCTATCAAATGTAAACATAATAATAATTATTATGCATGCAAATTGATAGATAAAATTGCTGTAATTAATTCTAAAAAAGTGCAAAATCCATTTCTTAATACTTGTTTTAAAAGATGCTACCTCCATTAATCGAATTCGTGACAAATTAGTGCTTATTTTTAACATAATTCTAGTCTAAAATCTACTTAAAAAAAACTCCTGCACCAACTCACCGACAAAAAAACACCAATAAAATAATATCAAGATAAACAAAACAACTTTAATTGCATCGTTATCACTAAAACGTCACCCAAGGAGCATAAATGATTGGCTCTTAGACAAAATAAGAATTAAAATAAACAAGATGACCAAAATGAAGTCATAAATATAGGAAAGCGGCACTTTTAGTCTCGGATCTAACAAATTAACAGCCGATTAAGCTACCGATTCAGTTAAGACTTGTGACAGTGAGTTAATGTGAAACAACAAATAACATTGATAGCGGTGTTACTGGCGACGACAAAATTGTTATGTAAGTAACATTGAAAAAGGATGTTTGAAAAAGTTTTGTTAAAGCAGCTTACTACCTACTGGTTTTAGCAAGAAGACTGGAGATGCTGAATATCATTGTCCCTCATGGATAGACCAGCCAAAAACTTGGCATGTTCGATTATAATCGCCAAGACAAGCAAACGGAGGTTTTTATATCATGCTTGCTTAGACTGGTGTTCACCTAAAATTTTATCACATTTTTCGAATAAACAGTTTATCCATAAAAATATTGTTGGTGATCACCATTTTTTGTGTAGGTATATTATGCTGCTATTTATCTAAATGGCATTAACCAATTAATCTCAACTTAAGGCACTCAATGGTTGGGTAAGAGAGCTTTTCTTTGGCTAAAACTATAATTGAAACCATCAACGTATGACTAATTAGGTACATAGTTAAAACTATCACTAAAATTAATTACAGAAATGTTAAGGATTTTATTTCCGAATCTATAATTTGCATCTGTTAAAACTCTAGCTATATTATCAAATAAATATACAAAGCAATAAAAAGATGCCGCAGGCATCGTCTAGTTTGCAAATAAAATCAATTTACAACAAAATGTGAAAATATTATATTAAAATTACGAATCAATTTAGATTTTAATTTACGAACTCGTAAAAAGAAAGTCATGCGACTTGTGTGTGTGACTGTACCAATAAATTGTTTACCTTAATGCAGTTACGCGGCTCCTTAGATGTCGGTAACTGATAAACGAAATCCGAATACCGTCAAAATAGTAATCAATTTTATCAAACTGTTTAGTTAATGTTCGTTTTTGTTGGGTTAAATTCCTAAACTACTGTTCGAATTTCTTGATGATATCTACGGAGAAAAATCACGCTTCTGGTCTCAGATGATTTAAGTACGGTATAATTGATGGCAAAGAATTGCTTAACGTTTAACTTAAAATCAATTATAATTAAAATATAGGGTTATTTCAAGTTAACTATCCAGTCTTCACAGAGTCACTAGGTCATCATCATTTACGTTAAAAAATACCTAAACTTTAATTAATTAGATACAAACAGGAGATCACGAAGTATAGTGCTAACTACCAGAAAAGACTTGCAAAACATCAAAATGAGCTTGCCTTCAGACTGAGCGGAGACAAAAGTCTACGCTATAGGCGTTTGAAGAGACATAGTGTTCCAACTGAACACTACTGGATAGATTCATCAGGACGGAAGGAGACACAGACGCCCAATGAGAAGTGTCTCACCAAGCTAAACTACCCAATCAGATAAACTGATATCAGACAGTGCAATGGCTTAGTGCACAAAAGATAGCCATGAAGCGGAAATTAACAAAAAAAAAACAGTGAATGCTTGTTTTCATTCCTCTTGCTCGTGTTCACCGCGCACTTACACACAAATAAAGAATATTTGATAGAATCCTTGAAAAAACACGTGTTCGTAGTGTCTCAAAAATAACTCCTTTCTTGTGTAAACGTTGGCAAACAAACCATATTATTAACCATAATATTATTCCGAGAGTGGGAAAGTGACAGCGCTAGACAGCTCTCTAGCGCCATCTCTTACCCACTCTCGTAACGTATTAAAACATTCCTGCTCTAAGAGATCATGGCAACCCCCCTGATTGTAAATGGTTACTCCCACCTATACACTCCCAAAACACCAAGAGGATTGCAGATGCGTGGCCAAACTTAGAAACAAAGTTTGAAAGACTCATGTGCCTGTAATTTCACCGGCACCCATACCACTTCAAACCAGAACACAGCAATCCTGCTTGGCGACAGAAATAGGTATGAAGGTGGTACTTCCCTGGACAAACTCTTTTACAAGGAGCTCTACGGCTCTTCTAAATCTATGTGTTTCTCATCGATGCTTCCAGAGTAAAATTCGCCTCGTTCTTCGACCGAATGAACCTTCTTCTATACAATCTCATTTTTACTTTATACGAAAACCGAGACACCCCAAAAAGATTTTCATCAGAACTGCCTGAATATGTGTTTTTTTTTTTTAGTAAATCTCCAAGTAACTCCTTAGTTTATGTTGCGTTAAGTTCCCTAAAAAAGTGTGAAATGCCTGAGATGTGCTATGCAGGGGTTGTCTAATACATGGAAACTGACCGAAAGGACCGTCTCAAGCCTCAAGGTGTCTATTCTCGTCAACTGTTATGGGTAAAAAACTACTGAAACAAAATTGAAATATATGAAAAAAAAAGTGGTGTAACAAATATTTCAATCGATTCTCCTAGTGATTCTGAACAAACTAGTTTCAGGTTTATATACTAAAACTAAGCTTGTATAAGTTCTCGATGGTGAGTATAGGGTGAGATAGTAATTCCCTGGACGAACTCTTCACAAGAAGCACTAACTACTCTAAACCATTGTCCTACCGTGTAAACAACCAAGTAAAATAAATATCAAATTATTATGACTCGGTCAACATTTTGCCTGTTTTCCATTAATATTAGGAAGCTAATTAACAGAATGTGAATCTTATAAGCATCAAATTAGTATACAGTCATTAGTATACGTATGTGAACGTAATCCTGTTTTCGTGATAATAATAGTATAAGGTATAGGCTGTTGACATATGTTTTAATGCTTTCTCACGCCTAAAAACTAAAGCAAATAAATATATAAATAAATCTGTTTCTAGGCGATATATATATTATTTTAATTCGTCCATCTAAACAGTGATGATATAAATAGAATCCCTACTAATAAATATTATAGATGCGAAAGTAACTCTGTCGATTACGCTTTCACGCCTAAACCGCTGAACCGATTTTGATGAAACTTGGTACAGATATAGTCTGGAACCTGGAGAAGGACATGCGCTACTTTTATCCAGAAAAATGCGGAATACGCGATAAATGACATACACGCGAGCGAGGCCGCGAGCGATCTCTGGTAATATTATAGTTTTAATACTTTATTAAAACTAAATAAAAATTATATTCTGTATGCCGAAGGGCTAGAATATAAAAGTCCTTCACTGCACGCTGCGAATAGTCGCGTGTTATAAGATTCAATCAAACCCAGCAAGCTTGGTGGTAGGATCTATACGACCCGCCTGGCTAGCTACCACCCTCACATTAAAGTCCAGCGCCAAGCAATTTACTGTGTTCCGTCGTGTGTAAGTAAAAGTCAGAAGGGTATAGGGAATCCAAGTATAGGGAAGGGTATAGGGAAATCCAAGTATAGGAAGGGTATAGGGAAAGGTGTAGGGAAAAGGTAAAGGTAAGGGAAATCCAAGTATAGTAAGGGTATAGGGAATCCAAGAATCACGAATCCAAGTAACAGAGTTAAAGAAGGGTAATTCCTCTATATCTCTGTTACTTGGATTCGTGTGGTCCATGTGACACCCTGTCTACGTTTACAATCACAATCAGGTGAAGTTAAACGCGACTAAGTCAAAGAATAAATTATTTTCATAAATCAGCTAAAATAATCACACTTCGGTTCTAAAAATTAGGAAATTAATATTTCATTTCATTTCTAGTTTAACAGCTATTTTAATGATATTTCCTGTAGTTAAATCAACTAATTTGCTGGATGCCTTATCTTTATTAACGTTTATGTCATAACAAGCTAAAAAGCTAAAACCGCTCCAGTTTTAATCTCTTAATTAATTTTATATCTAATTTAAAATCTACATAAAACTATAAAACTGGTAGATTTTAACAAAGTAATAATACAGCTTTATACGAAACACAAATCAATCGATAATTTACAATATATAGTTGTAAAACCTAATAACACCATCATATTCAATAATCACCTTTCACACAAAAATAATTATAAGTCACAATTCAGAATCAATTTTAATGTTCATTATAATAAATCCAAGACCAGACAATCTGAATCAATAATTCATTGAAACTACAAAAGCGTTTTCTAACGCCGATTCTAAACTAGAAAATAATTAATAAAAACTTGATAAAGCCCCACCGACTTACACTGCGATAGAACACAGAGGAAATTGATAAATTATTTTATCTATTCTGTCGCCCACGACACAGATTATAAAGCAGAAAGTCAACGTTTAAAAACTTGAGAACTAGTCAAAGCACCTAATAAATTATGAATAGTTGATTTTTATCGGAATCCCACACTATCCAAATATTTTCGATTATCTGCTGCTGTCAGGCTTCTGATCCCCAAAGGCTATGTGTGACAGTGTGACCCACATTTTGCAGATAACGGGTGATTAGGATGCCACGTACCAATTTCCGAACACATTTCGTAAGGGCTCCTGTACACGATGCCGCCGCCGCGCCGACACCGCGCCGCCACCGCGCCTCTATGCTGTGTATACGCTCGCTACCGCACCGCCTCCGCGCCGCCGCCGCACCGCCACCGCGCCGCCATTCGCCACTGTTTGACTTTGCTTATTCCATTACCGGCCGCCAAAGTATGCGCATGTATGCACTTAATTTTTAGTAACCTATCATGGATAATTTTGATTACTTTAGTGGAGGAAAGAGAAGTGTTATGGGACAACAGTTTAGAATTCATTTTCTGTACATGTACGTGGGCCACACTGAAAGTTTCTGGAATGGGCCACTTGCATTAAAGATATTAAAAAAGTAATTGCTATTTAAAAAAATATAACTCTTTGGCTGTAGAACACATTTAATTTTTTACATCTGTCATTTGTTTTTTCTTTGTGGCGTCAATTTGAAAATTGCGTGTTGGCCTAAAAATGGATTTAAGTCGAGAAAATTTAGATGTATAATTTTCTATGACTTTTGCTGTGGTTTAAGTCAACATATAAAGTTGACAAAGACTTAAATTAGCATTTGGTGATGAAGCCCCATCTCGTAGCTCTGTGTTATTTTGGTATACCTAATGATTTCAAACGTGGACGTATTCATCTCCAAGATGATTTTCGTGAACACAATATAAAATAAACATTACAAGTGTTTTACTTTATGAGAATCCAGAAAATTTCAGTGTGACCTATGTAGTAAGCCAACACTAACTTCTTTTTATTCGTTAAGTTGGACATATCCGTGCGAGTACTACGCGTATGCTCTTCGCAGCCAGCAATGTATTACTAACAACTGTATAGTGGTATGGTAAAATCAAGCGGCGCGGACGCGGTGGCGGTGCGGCGGCGGCGCGGGGGCGGTGCGGTAGCGAGCGTATACACAGCTTAGAGGCGCGGTGTCGGCGCGGCGGCGGCGTCGTGTACAGGAGCGCTAATTGCTGTAGGTACAGAATAAATAATTACGTACAGAAACTTCACTCACTAACTAGTCCGTCAAGTACTTAGAAAAACATGCTCCGCGTATGCGAAATTGACCTTTATTGTTAGGCGAGAGATTCATTCCGCTGCGCTGTGTTCAGCTCTTCACTAATATTCGGTTCAGGGGGTCTACTCCTTAAGCACAAAGTCCGTGGTTTCGGCCTTAGTTACGAGCATTTCCTACTCCCTATCACCTACGGACATACGATTATTTCGGGGCCCGAACTAAGAATGAATGACAACACGATTTGACAGTTTTCCCTACTACCGATGTGTTTTTGCCCGTCCGATAAGTTGAACTTGACATTTGTTTTGTTCACTCCTACGTTTCGGGCTACATTCGGACGGGCAACTAACTTCGTTGACGAACTTAGGGAGTAGGCCCCCAGTTTTCTTTTCTGTTTCACTCCGGAGTTGCAGCAGTACGCAAGCAAGTTTTCATACCTAAACTGCGCTCTAAGACACTTTTGCTAATCGTCAATCGAAATCATCTCATGAATACAAAAATACGTAATTTTCATCTTCAAGGCGTGCAAAATTTCAAACAATTACGGTATGTTATTAGAGATGAGAATGATATGGGTACTACTTAAAACCACGATTGGGTAATGTAAAAATGTTCATTAAATCAAAATATTAAAACCCAACCTACATTTAAAAATAAAGTTTTAAGTTACATGTCATCGATGTGGTGCATGAAAAGAGCCTCCACGAGTGACGATACTTAAGTACGTCTGGCGCACCCTGGGCGGTCAGCCCCGCTACCATCCTTGCTGACTGGCTAATCGTTTCACCACGGCATAAGCTATTCTTGTATAGCTCGTGCCAACACGATAGAAGACCAACCATCAACAAAGATATACCGAGAATTTTAGGCAAATGGTACGGATGGAATCTCAAGCATAAATATCAAAAATACTTTTATTTTTGTTCCGTTGTTAGGCAGACATAACATAGCTAGACTTCTAAGTCTCGCCTGTAGAATGGCAGAGTCTGCCTTTAATGTCACCGCCGATTATAAGTCTCCAACATATTTATGACAAAATTTATGAGATCGACATTTATTTCGCGAAATGGCAATATTGCCAAATTGGATATGTTTTATATAAGCAGGTTTGTACAATCTTTTTACAGTTAGCTAATGAAATATCGTTGTTCACCATAGTAGGAAGTACCGAAAAAATAATTATTGATGTGTCTGCATATTTAGCAATAAGAAAAACATAGTGTGGCTGAATGTGTTACTACTTTAATTGGAGAAAGAGAAAACGATAAGACACCCAGAAATATCAACAACCCATATCTTATTGTTACTGTTTCTAATACGTACAGACGCCAACTCATCTACCCAAAACTGTCAAATTTTCCCAATCAACCTTAAACCTAATTCTTTTGCAATAAAGATGAAAATCTATTATATAAATTTGACAGATTGTAGTAGCTTTGTATGCTGGCGTCTGTACAAGGCCAACGAGTGATCCTTTTTTTGATAGTTCACATTGTTCTACTTAGCGTTTTCTATTCTACACAGAGCGATTGCCATCAGACCTCCGTAACAGTTACTGGGCAATACCGATATCCTACGATTAGTTTAGAACGGGTGTCAGACCTTCTGGCTTTTGGTTACCCGTAACTACTGTCATTGGTATTCGTACGACACCCGGGACCGATGAGTCAACGTGCTCTGCGAGACACGAAGGGCTGTGTAACGAGTGGTCACCCATCCACGGACTGACCACGGCAAGTGCAGCTTAACCTTGAAAATTTAATGATCTGTGCGGTTGTTAATTAGCCCCTCATTAATCAACACATAGATTAATACCTCAGGCACGGTAATTATAGACGCAATAGATAAGACAATTAAGTGTCGTCCTGGGACGACGGGCGGTACGCAACCGGATGTATGAAATTATCATATCAAAATGAATCACAGATGAATGAAATTCACTTAGGAATTATAAGTCAGGAAAGTGGTCTAACTACTCTTATCCAGGAAAATATTTATCACAATTTTGCACAATAAAAAAACGGACCACTTTTTGGCATTCTGTAGTTTCTTACCTATTCTATATTCCGTGGTGTCTTCCTATCTTAATGAGAAAAATAGGCGTAATTTTTTTATGTTATTCAGTTCATTTCATAAAGATATCTCGGACTAGTGCAGTCATTTTCTGTTTTAGAATTTTGCTTGTGTATATTCGAGGACGAGAGGCACCTGAGAGGGCTCCAAAAAGTTCGTCGATCGTCATCTACCTAGCGTGGAAGACTAATGCTTTAAACCCTCGTTTTTAGAAGAGGCCCAATAGTGGAACAGTAAAGGGTTTTATATGGGCTATCCTTCTACTCTGTAATCATCATCCAGCCGAAAGACGTCTACTGCTGGACACAGGCCTCCCCCAAAAGGGAGGGTTTGCCGTCATCCACCACGCTTGGCAGGCAGGTTGGCGATCGCAGTGTGGTTGTTAAAGTACTCAGAGAACGCTGCTACACATTCTCTAGAGAATCCCATAGTCGCCTTTTACGACACCCACGGGAAGAGATGGGGTAGTGCTATTCTTTAAGTTCGGCACTACACGAAACCACTCTGTAATAAAGCCCGTTATTTGTTTCAAACAAACACAAAAGCACACAAAAATAATCTCCATAGTTATCATTTTCAAAAACATTCTTGCTTATACAAGGTTGGTCAGAAAGGGGGTACTAATCCGAAAGGGTGTTAAAGTACACATAATAATGAATAACTTTTGATCTACAACTTTTCTCAAAAGTCAATAGTTTAAGAAAAACAGTTGTTGGAAAATCTCCAAAAAAAATAATCTAAAATCTATCTATCCCCAGTTATGATCAGTGTGTTTACATTTTACGTCATATTTGGGGTCATGAATTAGAAGCAGCATTTTCTGAATTTGTAACTAAAGCAGGGATGAAGAATTTTTGAAAAAACTAAAATGAAAATCATTTTATTTGTAAAAAAATATATCGAATTTTGAAATTTTAACACTTGCTTTCAAACAGTCATCAGCGATACTATAAGTGGGCTTCGGATTAGTACCCCTTTCCGACTAACCTTGTAGACTAAATCTTAATTTTTCCACCTAGGCAATTAATTGAAAAAGTGTTTGCTCCCATTGGAAATTCTTATCAAAACTAATGCGGCACGGAGCGTATTACATTAACCGGTAGTTAGATGCGTTCAGGCCCAGGTTCGATTACCTAGCACAATATTTACGGGCAGACACGTCACGACTAACGTCCATTGAAAATTACTAGTTTTTAAAAGCAATTTTATTGCTAGTTGAATATTCAGTTAGCGTTTATATTTTAAACGTTATTGTGGATGCGATTTTTAATTTATTTCGTGAGATAATACGTACACACGAACTGAAGTGTTTAGCAATCTATTTTAACCCACAACGGACAACTGGAGCCCAATTCTACTAACAGAAACGTATATCAATTGCAACTTAATCGTTTATTCATACAGTTTTCGTTTACAAAAACTATCAAATTGTTTGACAACAAAAACAAAACCAAACATTTTGACAGTTTTCGTAAACGAAAACTGTCTGAATGAACGATTCAGTTGACATTGATAATAGTTTCTGTTAGTAGAATTGGCCCCCAGGTCACTCGTATGTTTTGACCCTTTTGGCCAAATAAATATTCAAGCTCACAATTTTAAGTTGTCGTTAAGTCTCGTGTTGTCACTATCACTTTAAGGAAAAGTGACAGTGATAGCACGAAATTAACTGCAACTTAAAATTGAGTTGCGTTTGAGTATTTTTGATCATTTCATTTTGACTGTTGCCACAGACAGTAGCTGTAGCTCCCAAACGGAGTAACCAATTTCAGCGCATTTTTAGGGTTCCGTACCCAAAGGGGAAAATGGGACCCTATTACTAAGGCTCCACTGTCCGTCTGTCTGTCCGTCTGTCACCAGGCTGTATCTCATGAACCGTGATAGTTATACAATAGAAATTTTCACAGATGATGTATTTCTGTTGCCGCTATAACAATAAATACTAAAAAACAGAATAGATAATGGTACGGAACCCTTCAAGTCTGACTCGCACTTGGCCGGTTTTTGTTTGTTTGTTTGAAAGCTTGTATTTCACGATGTTTATTAGCTATGTTTGATGATAATCACTTCAGCCATTTCAATGTCGGGGGTTTTTTAAATTAATAATTTAATGTTTCCTGAATATGATGTCTTTTATTGAAACAGATAGTCTCTATTTGGTCCTTATTGAGTATCAAAAATAGTGGGATAAGGTGGTGATGGAGGATGGACATCAATACAAGGATGATACATCCAAATTATTGTCTCGGTATAAAACAAGAATTTTGACAATTATACAAGTTTTTAAACTGACATGGTCACTAACACAATCAGTAGAACTTAAAACGGGATATTTACCATGTTTATTATTTGTTTTGAGTTTCCGATATTTCGGCACCGTTACAAGCGCCATGATCACGGATGAACTCAACTCAAAACAAATAATAAACATGGTAAATATCCCGTTCTAAGTTCTAATGATTTTGACAATTGCCTGCTGAAATTTAGATAAATGATTTGTTCGTGCGGTCGATGATTTTTTCTTGCGATCGTTATTCGTGAGATGTGGAACAAAAAATATAGACAGGTGTATTAATTGAGAGCCTCCTTCTTTTTCTTGAAGTCGGTTAAAAATAAACAAAGTTTATCTACTTACCGAAGTTCATTTCAGCTGTCAGAACTTTGTTTACAGTTTTTAGTTTAGAAAAAAAACTGTTATGAAACCATTCAGAGGAAAAGCAAAAACACTGACAGGTAGATACACTTATTTTTGTTACGTGTTTCAATAATATAACTGTACATTATTATTAGACTATGACTGTAGAAGATGTTTTTACGGTTTTGCTGAAACAAAAAATGATATACGAGGTTACTCGGAAAGGGGGTGCTAATCCGAAGCCCACTTATAGTATCGCTGATGACTGTTTGAAAGCAAGTGTTAAAATTTCAAAATTCGATAAATATATTTTTTCCAAATAAAATGTTTTTTATTTTAGTTTTTTCAAAAATTCTTCATCCCTGCTTTAGTTACAAATTCAGAAAATGGTGCTTCTAATTCATGACCCCAAATATGACCTAAAATGTAAACACAGCTGATCATAACTGGGGATAGATAGATTTTAGAGATTTTTGTACAACTGTTTCTCTTTAACTATTGACTTTTGGGAAAATTTGTAGCAGTAGAACAAAAGTTATTCATTGTTATGTGTACTTTGACACCCTTTCGGATTAGTACCCCCTTTCTGACTAACCTTGTATACAGGGTTATTTGTAAAACACTAACAATCTCTTAAGGGGTCATTGTACTCATCATTATGAATAACTTTTACTATGGGACCAAAACAAAAATCGTGAAAAAAAATCAGCTGTTCCCTACATTTTGACAAGCATAAATGTAGGGAACAGCTGATTTTGTTTTTCGTGGTGACGTTATCTCGGGATCACGTGACTGACGTCATCATCGTCATCATCATTCAGCAGAAAGACGTCCACTGCTGGACATAGGCCTCCCCCAAAATGAAGGGGGTTTGTCGTAATCGCCACGCTTGGCAGGCGGGTTGGCGATCGCAGTATGGTTGTCAAAGTACTCAGAAAACGCTGCTGCCCATCCTCTAGAGAATCCCCTAGTCGCCTTTATGACACCAACGGGAAGAGATAGGGCAGTGCTGTTCTTTAAGTCCAACACTACACGAGACTGACGTAACACATATGATTAAAGTTCAGTACCTATTTAAGTAAAAAATAAGCTACAACATTTCTTAGTTCAAGGATAAAACAATATTGACTAGGTCAACGTTCGATTTATAAGTACAAAATTACATCTTCGAGTATTTCCGATCACGTACGAAATTAAGCTATCAAAAATTCAGCCAATTAGGGGCGTTTACGTCAATGCGCAGGAGTTTTTTAACAGTTTCTAACGGATAGCTTGCTAGAGTAATAATTTATTTTAAGCCTGGGATAGTGACTGTAATTATGCTTCGCTTTCGCTTTTTTTAAAATGAGCAAATCATTAATTTGTAATTAATATTCTTAAATATAATGTGAAACTCTTGTAAAAGCTAGAAACTTAGAAACACATGCATGCAACATTATAATTTTTAGTCTCGACCAAAACAGATGTACTTATCACATTTCAATAAATTAGACTAAGTGTTTTTAGGGAAATTATGACCTAGACGCGTACCGTGAGGGCTGGTTTAATGTGGCGCAGGAAAATAGGACATGGAAGAACTTGGGGCAGGCCTTTCCCCAGAAGTGGGAAAATAAAGGCAAAAAATGGGTTTATCTACTTCTAGTCAGGCAAACAAGCTCTGATCCCAAAAATTTACATCAGGTCCATTCTTCTGGTCTAAAAAGGTATGGGTGACTTTTACACGAAGTATAATCATTACGGCCTCTGCAATTTAATTAAGAATGCCATACATAGAGACAAGAAACTGTTGGTCCCGGGTGTCATACAAAAACCAATGACAGTCGTTACAGGTAAAAGCTCAAAAGACTGACAAACGATCTAACCTTAGCATATCGGTATTGCCCAGTAACTGGGTTGTGGAGGTCTGATGGCGTTCGCTACGTGGAAAATAGTGGTATTCAGCCGTATCTGGTTGGACTGGATGCTGATCCCAACTTAATTAGGAAAAGGTTAGACAGAACAGAACATAAAGACAGAAAAGTGAGGTTAAATAATTTAAAACCGTAAAATTCATCATCATCATCATTCAGCCGAAAGACGTCCAATGCTGGACATAGGCCTCCTCCAAAAGGGGGGGTTTGCCGTAATCGCCACGCTTGGCAGGCGGGTTGGCGATCCTCTAGAGAATCCCTTAGTCGCCTTTTACGACACCCACAAAAAGAGATAGGGTACTGCTATTCTTTAAGTCCGGCACTACACGAGACGTACACACGGCTACAGATCAAGCTATACATTTCCAAGCTGATCTCGCATTGCATAGGATTTCCTTACAATGAGAGGTCAGTGTAAACTGGATATGTATAGCTTGATGTATAGCCGTGTGTACCATTCATAAGGAATAATATACAAGTAGGTACTTAGCAGATGTTCATCACATGTAATTACAAAGGAGTCTCGAATGTCATTAGTATAGTTCTGCGGTGAAATTCGAGTGGCTGACTGCGGTGGGATATGAAAACGAGAAGGTTACCCGCGAGGATGAGCATTGAAGGGTATACGATCGTGTTTTACTTGACTTTGAACAAAAAATCTAAAATACAAGATACTTGTTTGTTTACAGAATAAAGCCTGTATTAATAAACCCCTCTCATGCCTGAGCGCAGATTCCGAAGTGAAGCTGTCAAAATGTAGTTTTTTTTACGCTTGACATTTTTTACTGTCAAATCAAGATCTCAAGTCATATTTACGATTAGTTACGATTTACTCACGTGCATTTTTCGGGATTGCCCGACTGGTTTGGATCCGTTTGGGTCCGAAACTAGTCGGCCAATCCCGAAAAATGCACGTGAGTTACCGTAAATAACCATAAATATGAATATATCTCATGAAAGTTATAATAATCTCAATAATTTGAGATTATTATAACAAAACGATACTTAAGACCAATCTCATTATGAGCGCTAATATATTAACACAGGAAATAAGTATGAGCTTCATCCCTTTCCAAGGCCACCAAATACAATACAAAAGCTATGTTTACACCAGTGCACTTTCATGTTCGTCTTGCGTCTTCGTCTGAAGCATGCGTGAATCGCTATAGCGCATGCCTTAATACTAGTTCGACAAAAGCGCATGCCTTTAGCGCACGCTAATCCGTCTAATGTATGTCGACTGGCGACAGACCGAGGCACACCAGTGTAGACGATAAGCTGCATGCGTCTTATGGCAATCAATATTGCATGCGCTTGACGCAAGAGGAATTGAAAGTTGAATCAAATCAAATCTTTTTTTTTTATTTCACATTATCCAATACAGGCGCTTATAAAAAGTCAAATTTAGGTGCACGGTCCAATTAGTCGTGTCGTATAGAGAAGAGCCGGCAAGAAAGTCCATGAAAGCGCAAGATGAACATGAAAGCGCACTGGTGTAGACACACTAATAGTTCTCCTAAGGTATCCTAAGAAATGATAGTAGCATCGGCTAGTTTCCTATTCTTGCTCCGTATAATGTCAAAATAGTAGAGCTTCTTGTCACAGAGCTCGTCCGGGAAGAACTACCACCACACCTATTTCTGCCGCCAAGCAACACTGCTGTGTTCCGGTTTGAAGTGAATGGGTACCGGTGGAATTACAGGCCCATGAGATTTTCCAACGTTGTCTTGAAAGTTGGCAACGCTTATACTCTTGGTGTTGTAGGTGTAGGCTGTAAACACTTTCTATCAGGTGGGCCGTTGGCTTGTTTGACAACCTATTACATTAAAAACAAAAAAAGTTTCACACATGAGTGAAGAAACGAAACTTTAAATCAGTATGAACTCGTCCAGAATATAAAAGTTATTGGATTCAGGAAGGATAATAAACAACTAAGCTAAGAAACTACCTCAAGGCCCTTAGACCTTATTGAGCAAAGAAAACCTAAATACAAGTAACAGCACAAACCCATATTAACGCACAAATTCATTCTAGAGACCAATAAACATTTATTCAAGCCTACCTATCAGCTAAACTACCAACCATTCATCGGTAGAAGCAACCGACCGGTACCACACAACTAATTGGTCGTAGTTACCTTGTTACTACTCGTAAGATTTCTCTTAATTGCCAAATCGAGTAGTAAAACAAACGTTTTGGCACCGGCCGAGCATTCGGAACATCGAGGGCGCGGCGCAACGAGATTATCAATAAATTCCGACGCCTATTGACGCTGTTGAACGTAAGTGAGGATGTGTGTGGGTAATAAAAGCAGAACTGGATTGTGTACTGCTGGTAATGGTCGTCCGGTTGACTTCCGTTTCTAGGGTTTAGATAGTGGTGTTTCGCTCTCGATTTGAGGTAATACAATCTGGTTTAATTAATTTTGTTTATTTTTACTTTTAGAAATAATAATTCTGCAGGTTATTTTTATTTTAGTTTAAGATTATTTTGTTATATCGGCTCTTCTGCAGGCGTAGCATGACCCCCGTAGACATGGGTTTTGTCGACGGAAGAATAGACAAAATTACATATACACAATGGCGATAACACCATTTTATCGACTGAAGAATAGACAAAATTACATAAAAACAATGACAATAATGTAATTTTTTCGACTGAAGAATAGACAAAATGACATGAACACAATGGCAATAATGTTATTTTGTCGACTGAAGAATAGGAAAAATGACATAAACACAATGGCAATAATGTTATTTTGTCGACTGAAGAATAGGAAAAATGACATAAACACAATGGCAATAATGTTATTTTGTCGACTGAAAAATAGGCAAAATGATATAAACACAATGGCAATAATGTCATTTTGTCCACTGAAGAATAAACAATGACATAAACACAATGGCAATAATGTCATTTTGTCCACTGAAGAATAAACAATGACATAAACACAATGGCAATAATGTCATTTTGTCTATTCTTCAGTCGAAAAAACCCTTGTCTTAGGTGATTATGCTACGCCTGCAGCACGGGATTTCTTCAACATTAAACAAAATCATATACAAATAACAATATTTTTGCTTTCCTTTCGAGGCGGAAGACATGCTTTATGTAGTTGTTTTTAGGTAATGTGTAGAATAAAATATTCGCAGGAGATGGCTTAAAAAGAGACCTATGCCATTGCCAAGCGGAAGCCATTAAATGCCAAAGCACCTAATAATTACTTAGACAAAATATTTTTTAATCAATCTAGAGCAGACCATTATAAAGTTACCCACCTTTCTGCTCCAAATATTAATTAATTTAATTAATTGATAAACGTTTAAATAACTTCCTCGCAGTTGTATACGAAACATGTATTTTTGACAACCTATGCTAATTAGTTTGTCCACTGGTTTAATAACATATGGCCCGAGACCTATAATTTATGGGATCCCATGCTGTCATTTAACACTTATCTAATACGGTAAACTGCTAAAATTCACACATATATCAATTTTTAACGAGATTTCAGCTTCCGACGTACGAAAAATATAAGAAAAGTAATTAATTTAATGATACTTAAGGAAAAGTAAAAGTAAAAGTTGTCAATTTTTTATTACCTATAGGTTTCTTTTAATGGCGACAAAATAACGTCTTTCTCTAGTTTTGTTTTGCCGATAAATATTTTCTGGTTGTAGGTCTATTGCATTTTAAGTAGACTATAAAAATAATCTAACTAGATGTTTCAAGTTTTTAAGACGACGAGGCGCTATCTCGAATCTTCTTAATTTAAACTAATTTAAAACCATACAAGTGATTAATTTTAAGTAAGGATGTGCCCTAACGGTTGTTGCTCACGGGTGTTCTGGGGTAGACAAGAGGACACGGTGCCCCTCTCCATGTTCTGATAGTGATCTCGGAGATGGTTATACAGAGAAGAAGAATCCCGCAGTCCCGGTCTCAACAAGGAAACCAAAAAAAAACTTTATAAAGTCTTATAAGACATCCTAAACGTGTAAGAAGAAAGTTATACTCGTAATGTAAAGCTCTCTTTAACTTAACTGCTACTAAAAACAATTCTCAAGCTTCCAAAAGTCGGCCATCAACAAAATAAGTTTGATTTATAAAGGTTTACACAAATGTACTCATACCCGCTAGGTGGCTAATGTATTTGACCTCACATATACTCGTGTTAGCATTTGAACTCCTAATGCTCAACCACAAATCACCTCCGAACCTTTTCCCATCACCTATCACCCGACAGTCACGACAAATCGTATTAGAATTAACAGCTATCTATCAATTGACACGTACATTTTTCTAATACACAACTTCCATTACCGTTTTTGTTTGCTCGAAGAAAGACCGAAGCAGTTACGACAGGTTATTGGTAACAAATTTAATAGTACCAGTCGTAATCTTGATCGATAGGTAGTAAATGCTTGTGTGATGTATAAACAGCTGTCTATAAAATCGTTCGTTGTTTCACAATTAACAGGCTATATTTGAATATATTTGCGTCAATTTTATATAGTAACAACATAAATCTAATTATCAAATTGATTATAAAATGCTTTTTTATATATGATGGTGCTAATAATATAAATGGTAGATGTGGTGAAGATGATGCATCAAATATGAAAGTTAATGGATTTGAATCTACTGAAGTCAATTGCGGCCTAATTTTTGTGCCAGTTGCTATCGAATAGCTACTTGGAAATAAATCATGTGCATCATAAAATTCGTATTTGCCTATAGCTTGGCTAATATCAAAATCATAACTTTTTTTCTCAAGAATCTTATTTGATTAATATTTTATCAGATGATGGATAGAAAATATTAATGATGTACTTGAAAGTATTTCGTTTTTATCAATATTTATTTATTTTTCTTCTGGCTCTCGCTCAGTAGTGCTTTTATTAAGACGTTAAAGAGTTTTAGACCACAACAAGGATTTGACTCATTTCATTGGTACCAGTCATAACTGCTATGATATTATGATTATGGTTATGACATGACAGCTACTATGTGTACAGCTAAACACAACAACCTCCCGTAAGTAATAATACCATTGTCAATGAAAACTGCAATGATCTTTGTGTCTTTGTCCATCTCATTTAATTTGTATGAAAGAGATGCACCTACACTTTGTCTCGCTCCTTTATAAACTTAAACCTTCCATTCATTATTATTTTCAAATTACGCTACTTCCGATGGAAACATACCGTAAGCAAAATTACACTAATAAATACCTTTAAATAGTTTGATTTGATTCGATAAAGACGGGCCCAAATTCACATGGAAATCTTCCCATAGCATTTAGAAACTTGGCTCCAGTTGATATAGAATCATTGGAACGGACGTCCTCTATTAGTCCACAAGGGATATTAGCATAAATTACTAAATATATAATTTATATGAATATATTTGCATATTGGATGTTGCCTATTATAGACAAGATGTTGAGTTAGTTAAATCATTAAATCAGTAAAAGATTTGATGCTTTCGATATGAAAAGGCCCGCTCATATTTTAAGAGCAGTCTTTAATGATGCTGGTAGTAAAATAGATACTCATTTCGTTTTTGAAACTTCTATTGAAGCTTCATAGTTAAAGATATAAATATTTAATTTTCATATTATAGAAATGGATGCATTAAGTTGGGAAATATTTGATAATATAGTGTCGTCTACGTCAAAGTAAATTGATTTGATCATTTATCATAAACACAATCATCAATATGCTTTACACATTCAAATAATCGGGTAGGTAGAGGCACTTGCATAACTGGACGTGTGTTTATTAAAGCATTATTTACACTCACTTATAGTGTACAATAACAAATTGATAACAAGACCAAACACAATATTATAAATTTTATTTCATAAACTAGACAAGTTGATGAAATATCGACGATCAAGATTTTAAAACATTTCGTAAACAAAAGTAAAATAAAGGTAACATCTTCGCAGTTATATCAATTGCTTAATGATTTTAGAACAGATAAAAATGATCGATGGTCAACCCTCGCTCGCTCTTCATTATCCTTCGCTTAGGTTTACTTCGAACTTATTTCAAGGTTTAATTAGTCTTCTCTTCTATCATATCACGTCACATCAGCTCGCAAATGTATTCCGTTGAAGATAGTCGAGCTTACTATTGATCATTAACTCATTATGTGAATCAGAATTTTATTGTGAAGGAAAATATCTTGAGGAAACCTGCACTTCTTAGAGGACAATAAATTGTCCTCGATGGTGTGCGTAGTCCGCCAACCCAGGCCGATGGAGTAGACTAAGGATTAAACTTTTTTCGTACTGAGAAGAAGTCCGTGCCCAGCAGTGGGATTATGGGCTGATTATGTTATGTATATCACTTGCAAATGTTCACCATTGGCCATGAACTTCCCAATGACTGTTACAATTAACGGTCAAAAGGAAGATTACCATAATCGCCACAGTTGGCAGATGGATAGGTGATCGCAGTTTATTGTCATTAGCAGACAGGAACATGCTGATGAAGACATTCCATTTAGAGCATCAATTCTAATTAGCCAATAGGAATACTATTAGTATGATTCGAATTGATGCTCTGCAAATTTTTGCGCCAAATGGAATGCCTCTGCTGTTGCCATCTTGACAAAATCCCTTAATCACTTTTTATGGACAGAGATGTATTGCTACATTGCTAGGGAGTTTGTTGCGCCGTTTCTTCTTCACGGCAAAAACACTAGGAAGCGGTGAAGGGAGGGCGCTTTTGGGGGCTGTCTTTTATGTACCTAATGGCGTTCAAAAAGAACAAAGTAATTCTAGTCTATTTTGACAATGAGTTTTGAAGTTGAAGTTTGATGACACCTATTGGAGGAGAGTGGAGGGGTGCCTTTTCTTTGCTGAGAACTACACGGAACTTACTATTCATACTTGTGCTCATTGTTATTCACAGAGAGTATCCTCCCATAATACAGATATGAGACTTGATATCCACGAGATCGTAACCTGAGTCGTCACGGTCAGTCTCCCATAGCTTTCCCATCAAGAGGTATCAGTATGTCCAGATGACACGGATCGTATTGCCGAGATCGTTGAATGAAATTGTAAGAACTTTGAGACGTTTCGAAGTGTGAAATGTGTTAAAAAATATGGGTCAATGGTCTCGGCTGTCTGTGCATCTTTTAAGGGCTGAATAGACATTTATGCATTTCTTTCGTGGTGTTGGAACGGAGTTAAAAAACGGATTAGGGTTTTATTTGTCAGGCTTATTATAGCTAGACATATACAGCCTGTCCCAGAAAGTAGTGTCAAGCGGAAGTCCAGAGGTAGAACATCCTTTGAGGTACCCAAATCACCCCCATGTATGTTCCGCGATTTTTTGTAGTTTTCGAGTTATGAATGTTTTTCATGTTTTTTAATCAAACTCTGCCTATAACGACATTTTTGATCATAGTGACGTGAATAGTTGAGATACATGAGTAATATTTTTTTCTAAATTAGCTGATTAGTGGCCCTTTCGAATGCATAAACATTTGTAACCATAGATGTAACGAATGCGTTACAAAAAAATATTGAATTCTCATAAAGTTAAAATCCTGCATGTTTCCTACATCTTTGTGGGTGATTTAAAAATAAATCTCCCTAAACTTTTTTCGTCAGATGTATTTCAAAAACTTATTCATTTTATCAGCTATTTACCCTGTAAGTTTCATCGAACTATCTCTACGATATCACAATAAAAATTTCATTCAAAGCATACAATATCGAAAATTCCAGTTGTAAAAGGGTAAATGAAAAATTGATTAAAACTAACTAATAACTTCTTTTTTAGTAACCCTTGACGCAAAATAAGGGGTGTTATAAGTTTAACGTGTGTGTCTGTGTGTCTGCCTGTGGCATCGTAGCTCCTAAACGGATTTTGATTTAGTTTTTTCTTTTGTTTGAAAGGTGACTTCATCGAGAGTGTTCTTAGCTATGATTCAAGAAAATTTGTTCAGCCGTTTGAAGATCATCAGCTCTTTTCTGCTTGTCGAAGGGATATGAGCAACTTCTACTGGTCTGATCGATTCGAAATTTACTATCCTGTGACTTCAATGATATTGACGACATGTGACAAGAAGGAGGTCATTATTACAACTTATCATAAACTTAAAGAATCAATAGGCACACAATACCTCTACTGTAAGTTGGGTATCATGCTGTTTCAGATGATGCTTGAGTATCAGGTCAAGGTTA
Organism: Amphipyra tragopoginis; assembly: GCA_905220435.1. Taxonomy (NCBI): domain Eukaryota; kingdom Metazoa; phylum Arthropoda; class Insecta; order Lepidoptera; family Noctuidae; genus Amphipyra; species Amphipyra tragopoginis. Next base: position 23,543,072 of record HG991995.1, on the reverse strand, counting down.
CCATGTTATTGTAATATCATTGAAGTCACAGGATAGTAAATTTCGAATCGATCAGACCAGTAGAAGTTGCTCATATCCCTTCGACAAGCAGAAAAGAGCTGATGATCTTCAAACGGCTGAACAGATTTTCTTGAATCATAGCTAAGAACACTCTCGATAAAGTCACCTTTCAAACAAAAGAAAAAACTAAATCAAAATCCGTTTAGGAGCTACGATGCCACGGGCAGACACACAGACACACACGTTAAACTTATAACACCCCTTATTTTGCGTCAAGGGTTACTAAAAAAGAAGTTATTAGTTAGTTTTAATCAATTTTTCATTTACCCTTTTACAACTGGAATTTTCGATATTGTATGCTTTGAATGAAATTTTTATTGTGATATCGTAGAGATAGTTCGATGAAACTTACAGGGTAAATAGCTGATAAAATGAATAAGTTTTTGAAATACATCTGACGAAAAAAGTTTAGGGAGATTTATTTTTAAATCACCCACAAAGATGTAGGAAACATGCAGGATTTTAACTTTATGAGAATTCAATATTTTTTTGTAGCGCATTCTTTACATCTATGGTTACAAATGTTTATGCATTCGAAAGGGTCACTAATCAGCTAATTTAGAAAAAAAAATTATTCATGTATCTCAACTATTCACGTCACTATGATCAAAAATGTCGATAAAGGCAGAGTTTGATTAAAAAACATGAAAAACATTCATAACTCGAAAACTACAAAAAATCGCGGAACATACATGGGGGTGATTTGGGTACCTCAAAGGATGTTCTACCTCTGGACTTCCGCTTGACACTACTTTCTGGGACACGCTGTATAATAAAAATATTTTAAAGCTGCATGCATTGTTTTAAACTTTGTCTTTCTTTTGTATTTTTCTTGTAACGTCGGTGCCTTTAAAGATTCAAACGGCGGAACAACTATCTGTAGCTCATACAAATATTTGTTCCTTGCGGGAATCGAACCCGCGACCCATAGCGCAAAAGCCAGTCACTCAGCCACTATACCAAAAGTGTCGTCGTAAAACCAATTACTCCAATTTACTTCTACTTATTGATTAATTAAAGAAGGCTGCAACTTTAAACAATCGAAGAAATAAATAATACTTAAACGATAATTTAATATAATATCTGAAAAATATATTCTACTTTATTAGGCATTTTTTTTTTACTAATTACAGTTTCTTTCTATAACCTTAAACAAAAAGACTGCACATTGTTCCGAACATTTTTTTTCCTAGACAAAAAAACATTCATCGGTCCCAGTATCGCGCATTAGTAAAAACTTCTTTAGCGATCCTCGTGTCAATTTATTTCGCCATTGATATTTTTTTGTCCACTAAGCAGGTAACTCTTGAGGTAACATTTTTCAAATTTGCACCTTCACATAATGCACCTTTTTTATGGTTTTAACGCAATTCCACTAACGATGCATTTGATTGTACACTTCCGGACACCTTTGTGAAACCTGTTCAAGGTGTTTTTTTTTATCCCATATGTTATAAAGCAACAAGGGTAATCGACCAAATAGTTCTTTTTTATTAAAATATTGCATCGATTTAATATTTCGATTATGTTTGATCGGTATTTGAAGAGTAACTGTCAGTTGAAATGGGTAAAATAAGTTATTAAGCTTCAAGATATGAACACAAAAAAATAATTTTATAGCTAATGTTATACCGTATAAATGATTGCTTACTTAATTTAATTTTTATCAAACTTCCATCTCAAGTTTATTGAAAAGCAAACCTTATTTCGTGCACTTAAATATTGAATTAGTTTGTTCTGCTCTCAGCATTAAACATTTATAACAGTGCTCCGGTACGCCGTTTCTGATGACCACAAATCACAATTTCAATAGTGCAAAGAACAAATTGGTTTCCAGCAAATAATTATATTTTATTGCAAACATTTCTACCGATAGCAGCGCGAACATAACTCTGCGGAACTAACTAACTAGTCTAACGAGTAAACTGTACGTGTGAGGTATGTCTTTGTGTTTGTTTATTGTTAAATTTATAATAAACAAGCTGTTGAAGTGTTAAGAATAGGAATGTACTCTTTGTAAAGATTCCTGTTCACCTTTTAAAGCCCAATACTTATATAAAAATAATAGAGGTTTGGGATTTCGTTGCTTCCAAACTAACGTAAAGAGAATTTTTACCTACATAAAAAATTGTGCAAAAACTTTTTATAAGCTCTAGAAATTAGGCTAGATATTGCTTGTCATGTAGCATATAATATTACAAGCGGTCTATGAGTATTATAGCACTAATGAAGCATTCAACACAATGACAGAGCTGTAATTGAATTTTATGCTAACTAAGAACAGCGTGAAGCTCCTCTTTTTTTTGATAATAAAGTTCATTTTACAGTTGGTTATTTAAATGTTTTATTTATTAGATTCTTTTGTCAATTAATAAAAACGGTAACGACAAATTTCGATAAATTGAAAAAAATTATCGATGACTTTTTAGTGTCTGGAAAATAATGGGTAGGTAATAGGTATAATGGGTGAACGGAGAAGGCTTTCCCAAAGTTTTTTTTTCGTAATTTATTTTGATATTGCTATAACTATAGATACTTATTAAATAAACTCAAATCTTACGCAGGTCGGTATGATTTGAATTTAGATATTATTTAATCGATTTAATTACCACAAAATTTCTGTTTTTTTTTATTTATTCATAAAATTTACTTCAAATTAGTAGCATTATTTGATAACTAAATTAAATTTAAAAAAAAAATGGCATGGGGTTCCACTCCGTACGGTAAAAAAAGTCGACCAGTATAATCGAATAACCAGCAAAACGTTATAGTTCAAAAATTAAATCAAAACGTTACATTTATTTTACTGCTCCATTATAAACTAGAAGATGTATTAACTTCTGCTGATTGATGACGTGATAATTTCTAAATTCAACCGCGCCTAAGCGGGATTTAATTTACAATACAACAAAATGTTCCAACTTTTTGCCTATAAATAAGGCATAATGGAGCACTGTGTTTAGCTTCGAGCGACTTTATAGTTGCCCAATATCCGTGTTTAACTATATTATGTTCCCACGCGTCTTAATCTGTTATTTTTACTGCTTTCTCATTAATAATAGAAACAAGTTATTTGCAATAGATAGAAAAAAATGGCCATAAAGCATTATTATTGGTATTTTCGAACGATATTTTACTTCATCATTCACCATCTGTCTTTAAAAGCCTGTCTTCTTTGGTAGTTTCATTAAAATAAGAGTCATTTCGCTACACCTTCCGGTTTTTAATTATGATTTTGAAATTTTCATCGTACGTGATGGTGAGTATTTCATTTCTTCAACAAGAAAGTTCTTAAATTTTGAGCTTATCCGCATTATAGTTTACAATCTAGTGACAAACTATTGGTACTGGATTAATACCTTATATGGAAATGTGAGCAGTGTACAAACTTCATTCATTAGTGGCAACCCATTGGCACTTGATTAATTCCTTGTATGGAATTTTGACCAGTGTACAAACTCCATACAAGCTAGTGACAACCCATTGGTACTTGATTGATACCTTGTATAAAATTGTGAGCAGTGTACAAATTCCATACAAGCTAGTGACAACCTATTAGTACTTGTTTACTTCCTTTTATGGAATTGTGACCAGTGTACAAACTCCATACAAGCTAGTGACAACCTATTGGTACTTGATTAATTTTTTGTATGGAATTGTGACAAGTGTACAAACTCCATACAAGGTAGTGACAACCTATTAGTACTTGTTTAATTCCTTGTATGGGATTGTGAACAGTGTATAAACTCTATTCCTTGATTGTGTTTCCGAACCAACAACATAATGTAAACATTAAATTATTTCCTTTCATACATCTATAAACATAAAAACCATCAATAAATCATCAAAACTAACATTGGTGAACAATCCATGACTACCGCACAAGATATTTTTCTATTCACCTCTATGCGCCGACTCTAATAGCTCATAATATTAGTAAACCAATAAAAAAACACTGTAATCGCTGGTAATGAAATTCAAATCGTGATCTAATCGTTCTAAGAACTTCGAAAAGAGAGACATAATGACTAAAATTTATATGATTCCAATGAATTTTCATATAAAATGGGCGCTATAAAGAGTCAGTATATCTCATTCGTTTATTTACGATGTTTGATGGGTCTATCGCGAAATTGCTTTGTTTTTATTTTTTTATAGTTTTGGGAATATGAATTAGTATCAATAAATGTCAGATTTCATTAATTCTGGTTTGTTTTTTTTTCTGGCTCTTAGAAGTTGGAGCAGTGGGAATTGGATTAATCAAGTCTTTTGCGAATCGTAGATATAGTTATGATTAATGACGTATTTATATATCTCACTTCGCCTGTTTAGTTGGTATACCGATCTAAGTAAGTGTCGTAACTGTTTCGGTACAAATCTCAATTAAAAAATAAACTGTATTATGTATTTATTAAGGATTTAAAGTCAAACCTAAATTAATAAGTTGTCGTCAAAGGCCGAAATGGGCTAAGCTGTTAAGTGGATGTCCATTAGCAAGTACAGTAAGTCCTACACGATTAAGAAGTCGCATCGGCAAACTTCGTAAAATCGATCACTTCCGAACTGAGTGCGACTTCAAACCACGAATATGTAAATATTACTACAGAAAAAATGATGTTTAAGCTGTCGCAATAAGTGTGAGTGGCGCGAAAATGAACGACTGCCATGGGTTTGTCCGATCGGGTACATCGATGTTACTTCTTACTTGTCTACTGATAGGACTAATTGATACTATATGATATAACTAAACTCGGATTTGATAGCGAAGGTCATTATGCAGTCATTTTAATAAACAAAACAAAAGACAAGCCGGCCATACATTCTCTTTTCCCTTCATTTCTATGTAAAATTTCTTCTTTTTATATCTACTTTCTCATTACTCTTATGAAAGCGAATTATAACTTCATATTAACACATGATGCTTACAAGGTTTTTAATTGTCCTTATTTGTGACTTTACGAACAATAGGTGATTATAGCATTGTAGAAAGCTGTGCACCACGGGGCGATCATTGTATTTGTTCGTCTGGGTCGAGATATCGATGGATTTACTATCTTTTCAATTAAAGATATCGATACTATATAATAATCGGAGCTAACAAGGGACCATCTGTTTTCAATTAATTAAAGCACGAATAAAGCAAGATCGCTGCAAGTCAATCGTTAAGTGTTTTTGTAATTGAATGTAAAGGCTGGGTAGACGGTTATTAAAATGTTTTGTGCAACTGTCATTTATAGAGCGACGGATTAATTGAGTGGATCGTGTTTGTAGCTGTATAGATGTGCATTTATAAATGGTTATACCGAGTGTAAACGAATTATTGTAATTTCTTAAATCCAGGTGATCTATTACTGGTTCCTATAGATTAAACAAAAATGGGGCTTTGCTGGATTAAATATAAAAAAAATAAAATCTTTTTTGTCTTACGATAGTAGTAAGTAGCTGAACGTAGAGCCAAAAGATAGTGATTAAAAAAAAATTACGACGACACAGCTAGCGGGTACGATTAGCACGATATCGCTCCGCGTAGTCAGTAAAATAAGTAAAAAAGTAGGGGCGGGAATAACTTACGTTAAGAACAACATGTTTTCATTTTGAAATTTGTTTTGTCCTATGCTTAGAAGATGCAGTTAAGTAGATCACGAAGTTTGAAGGAATTACACGAATTCGGACACACCTTGTATAAAATCACGATTAAGGCGTAAAAGTAACAGTTTCAGTGGAATACAATTTTAATAGGTAGGTATGTACTTAGTTATTTAAAAGTGTGGCGCTAGTTCTTTTCTGCACATGTGGCTTCTCTGGAAACCATTAGTTTTTATGTGTTTGTTTATATTTAATAATTATCTTTATTATTTAGATACGTTTTTGATTTATCTCAATTCATAGAGAATTGATTTATATAACTACTTACTATTTTAATTTTTACTTTTCCTATAATTGCATAATTTTATTATTGTAAAAAATATTATGATTTTCTTTGTATAGAGTCAGTTAATTTATTCACTTGACAGACATATGTGTTGCTGGGGAGTTTGTTGCGCCGTTTCTTCTTCACAGCATAAACACTAGGAAGCGGTGAAGGGAGGGCTTTTTGGGGGATGTCTATTTTGTAAAACTGACGTTCAAAAAGAACTAAGTAATTCTAGTCTATTTTGAATAAATGAGTTTTGAGTTTGAGTTTGAAAGGTTTTTCATAATTTGGAACACTTTTTTACACAGTAAACTTTTAAGAAACTTTAAGTTTAAAAAGTGCAAAATAAGAAATAAAAATAAAAAAAACTCATTTATATGATAAACTCATCTATATCTCAACGTCTTCATTTTAGTTACAGTTACAATGATAAAATAAATTAAATGTACAATGTTCTTTTTATCTTTCGGCAAGTGTATACACAGTCTAATATCTAATCTACGTACGTTATGCATGCAACCGAGTAAACTGAATATGAAAAGCCAGGTATAAACAAGCAAACGTATTGGATCATAAACATAAAATGATAATGTCGACGAGTACAACTGGATGAACATGCTTACCCTACGGTATAACGCGAAACATGCCTAGGAAATGACAAGATACAGTTGAGAAGTAGAAGTAGATAATGTAAACCTAAATTGCCTAATATTTGTACCTACATGTTAAAGTTAAGCTAGATTATGTTGTGTTTTGTTAGTAGCTTACTTTAAATTTTGCATGCCAACTAGGCGAAATGACGGATTTTTATTTAATGTTAACAACTTGTCTGTAACTCATTTCAAGCAAATAAACGTTCTTATTCTTAAGTAGTAGAAGAAAAAATCTTACAAAAATAAAATAAAAGAAAAGCTTTATTTTTTTAAGATTTTTATTTCAAATCTTTAAGGCTTGTGTACACCAACACTAATTCTCTGGTACAACAACCATTTACTCGAAATATTTACTAGAATTTTAAGTAAATAATTGCCTTACTGTTGTTATATCTGAAGGATCGACAGTAGCCTCTAATTTCTCTACGTACCCTGACTACAGTTTGCTATCAGTTTTTATTATTTAATAATATAATAATAATATAAGTTTATTTGGGCTTAAAAGGCATTTACAAGCAAACATTTACAAACAAAGAACACACAATTATGCACTTTGTTTGTAAATGTTTTTGTTTGTAACGATGCACACATGCATTTTAAGTAGTAATCTGTGGAAAATGTAGTGGGTAGTATATTTGTTAAGTTATATGTTAACAGTTTCACTGTTCAGACAGCAGACACAATAATTAAACAATGCACTTATTCATATATTGCGTATTTTATATGTAAGTGTTATTAAGTCTGTATATGTTTTGTATGTAAAAAAATCATAAAACCGCCCCTGGTACACTTAGATTTTATTTGCAAGACGAGATACGTAAATTACCCTACAAGTGTTCTCAGGGTTCAATATCTCTGTCACTATTAATATTTTACCAGATATTCGCTTATGAAAGCATTGCATAAATCTGTTTCCCTTACATGGATAACTAACGAATACTTTTATAACATATCTTAGTACAATTCCGCAAATAATTAATTAAAACATTTAAAAAAAATACATTATGAAACAGCAAAAAAACAAAAAAAAACTTTAAATGAATAAAAAGGATAATATATGTAATAAAAGACAAGATAAAACCAAATCACGTCAAAATGAAATCGAATAAAAATTCGTATTCGCTTATTTTTAAAATATTAAACGCGTTTTATAATTACCTTACCATCTGAACAAATAAACCACGGTACGGAATATTAATCAAGATTGTGTTATTACGCATGTCTATAAAATATTTCATAACAACGACGTTATGGGCATGGACACCTATCAGCAAACATCTAATCACCGTGGCCAGCTAACGATTGGTTATTCAAATGTTTGAATATCCTGCGGGGAGATGGAATTGCTTCATGCGTGAGCAAATCAATAATAAATAGCATATTATAAGGAATAAAAATTTAATATAAATTTATAAAAAAAAAACAATTAAATAAATGAGCTGACTACGAAAAAAAAACAAAAAAATAAATAAAAAAAAACTTCGGTTTAAACTGTTTCTATTAAGACTTAAAAAAAAGTTTTAAATTTCTTTAACTGATCTTTCGTAGGTAAGTATTAAATCGTCACAAATCATAACACAAAATTTTATCTCACCTCAAATTTATCATCATCACGCAACTTTGATAGCGTGATATTTTTTACTTGGAATGTCACAGCGCTGGCGGGAAGGCAGCTTCCGATCGTTCTTCCGTAGCAAATAAACTTTAGACCATCACGGCATTGCCCTCGTGACTTATGAATCTATTAGAATAAATTAACAACCAAGAATAAACTAACAAGATTAAATTAACGATATCACAAGCATGTTAATTCGAATTTAAACGACAATTCCCACGTTTAATAATGGAATTATTCCAAATTCTATTCGATAAACATATCCGATTTTCTTTCTTTCATCGCGTTTTATCGAACTATGAATATGCAGGCTTCCGTATTAATTTAAATTTTATTCATCTTGCGTGATCTAAATGTTAATGGTTATGACCAGCATAACGCCATCCTCATGAATACTAAGAAGTGGACACTTGCACCGCTCCTGGCTTCTTTTCGCATAACGCTTTCCATTCTGAAAGCCCGTGCTATAAACTCAGTTTGATGTGTTATTGTATTATGCAAAACCGACTTGTTTATAGATAGCAGTTTATGGATTTCGATATAACATTACAATTTTAAATACTAGACTGGTAGTTGATTTTTTAATTAAATTTTATGGTCGCCTGAGGCTTGAAAACGTTGAATAATTTTGAAATCTTATAAAATAACTCTAACTTTTATTGGTATGTAGTGTTTTGCGCTGTGAGTGCGTCCGTAATTGGGAACAATATTGAAATATAATAATGTATCTATAGTTAAAACGATAATTGATTTTAGAATACGTAACTTCACATAGTTTGGATTTCGAAAATACAACTACAGTTTAGAAGATTGAGTCATATGAACTTAATTTGGGGCCGAACCAAAATTGTATTAAAATTTACTTATTTAGGTCATTGACCGGGATTTTATAGATAATTAAACAATCTATCACCCTGTGCATGATGTAATAGGTAATGGAAAACCAAAATATAATGTTGACCGTAGCTCTATTCTACCTGCTCATCCCACTAGAGACCTACCGTGAAGACATGTATATTCAAAAGCAGAAACGTCTAGTAGTGAGGGGTAGTCTCATTGTAATATTGAAATTTTACCAAGACAACGTAAATCCTCAAGGGACATTTAAATAAATGTGAATGAAATGAATCTTGTACCTCGCATAAATCAGTCATAGCTTGACAATGGGGCAAGCTGAGGACTTAGTCACAAGATGCAGTGGTGACCGGCATCTGTCAGTGTCCAACATAGGGTTATACTCTTTATTTTTATAGACGTAAAGAATATTCTAGCTTGAAATCAAGATTGAAGATAACGTGTTTTTCATTTTTGCGAAATTATAATAAGTAGCGAAAGGTGGTCAGTATTTTAATGAAAATTTAAAGGTTCTTACTAAATATCCTAGAGTGATATGATGATGGATTGTGAAGATATCTTTAGTTTGTGATCAGTAAGATATGGTACCTGCGTACATGTGGATATATGAAATTATGAACACATCAATGTAAGCACAGAGAAGCAAAGCGAATAGGCAGGGGTAAGTAAGTTCTATTATACAATTTGAATGAAATCGATCAGAAGTAGAGACCTTCTCCAAAGACTTCTATTCTACTGCCGACATCCGTATCGGTTTACTAAATACAGAACCTTATTTAGGTCTAAACAAAACAGTAAACAAGATTGAAACTCTCACTCCATTAACCAAACATTCTGTATCGCCAAATGCGTTACCAACCTCCTCATAAGCTAACATCAAAAATTGATTGACTTTTTCCACACACGAAGTAACTTCTATTTGTATGGTATTCTCAAGACCATTCAAAACACATACATACATTTCAAACAAATCACTTCTTCGTGGTCTATCAATTAGATGTACGTCAATAATTATATGGCTATGTTTATGGGCACTTTTAATTATAATATGAATATGAATTTCTAATGAGAACTGTTGAATGATGTTCGTATTAGTGAAACTTATTTTCTGTGGATAATATATCATTTAAGGATGATTGACGTCTGATAAGGTATTTTTTGTGATTTGGTAAGTGTGGTTTATTAGTTTTAACGTCTTTATTTATTTCTTGTTTATTTTTAGTATTAACATTGCTAATGAATTATGTGGAAACGATTTTTGCGGATAATTATAATTTACCTGTTTTTTCTCTGACTATGCTGAAAGATTTCAAAGTTTCTTTCTTTATGTCTAAATTAAGTCTTTTCTAAGCTCTTTTTTTAATGCATACTGCTGTTATTCTAGTTTCTTGGTTCTTCTGACGCTCACCTTATACTGTTACTGCTGCAATTACTTTGAACAAAAGAAACAAGCCGTGCTTTTCGGCATACCCCAAGGAGCGAATCTTAGCATTTTTGGTATTACGTTTTTGGGTGAAGTGCAATTTTATAGCGACTAGCGACTGTGTTACGCCAACTCTTCCACACGCCACTCAAAATGTTGTATGCGAAATTCAAATTTCATTTCCCAGCGTCACATGCATCTTATTAACTGACCTGACACGGAAATTAAGGAAAGACAATTGCCTATTGCGAACTATGTTTTATCATACGCCTTCTATACATAATACGAAGTAAAAACAACATTACCACACTAGAAGAGAGTGTTGAGCTCATTGTTCGAACACAAAAGCGAAAGTTCATTCATTCATTCGTTATGAGATAATTAGGTGTTTCACCTTATTGCGTCACACGCCAGTTTTTCACCGATTGTTTGGACAGTGAACTTGTGTGTATGGAAAAAAAATTGCCACGCGTGCTATTGTTGTGTGATCTGTCGGAAGTTTTTTTTTCTAATGAGATACAGATAAACTTGTTGACAGTACGGTTGGGGAACTGTCACCTACCGAATTCGTCAGTTGTCATTATGGTTGGTATTGGTGAGATTTCGGATGTTGAGTTTGGCAGTTGTTCCTCGTTGCTTGGCTTAAAACAATGTGCAGTGTTTTATGAAAAACTATTATCCCTTATTGCTCTTGTTTCTACATTATGACTAGCTGTTGACCACAATTAAATACCCTTCCTTTTGTTTCTGTTAAGCCTGTCTAGTTTTATGTCATGTATTGGCCTGTGAGTTAATAACTTTCCAGAAAGAGTTTCTGCAAAGTTCGTAACTTACAGGCCAGTTTAAATTTTGTTTCCCCCCGAAAATTAAAAGCACGTACCTTCTTTTTTCATAAAACGATCACATCTACTAAGTAATTTAAGGATTACAACTCAGTTACCTCCAGTCTTGGTCACAAGTCATAAGGTTACTCATGCAATGTCAACGTCCGCGGAGGTAATTGCTTCATTTTTGTCACTGCGTGAATACAGTCGTTGTTCCCACGGCTCGCTCGTCTTTTGTCTTATTTCATTGTTGCAATAACGACGCGAATCAAATTCATTTCCTTATGTGTGCTATGATTTAAGTTGATTTTCTTTGTTAGGCTCTAAAGATGTAGTAACTCGAAAGCGAAATGTGAAAAAAGCAGGTAGACAATCATCTTTCCAAAATACGGAATCGTCAATCAAATCAACTTCACTGCTCATGAGTTAACGTATCTGTATCGAGGTAAAAATTTTGTTCCATTATTGTCATTTTGTCAATAAAAATTATCGGAGTGTTTCTGTATAGTTTTTGCATAAATATCATTACCATTATAGAACCATAAAGCGACTTCATTATCGAACCTTTCCCGATCGAGTTCGTCTACTACTATAATCCGTCGGCATAAACCATTTTTATCTCTAACATATCCAAATGAATCAGCAACAAGCTTTCCTTTAGCTTTAATTATACCGTTAACCACTTCACAATTAAGCAGTCCATCGTACAAGCAATCATACTACCTAACTATACACTTATTAGAACTCGATTTGGAATAATTTAGAAGTTTCACGCTCCAATAAGTTTGGTATAAACGCTGTTATAAATTGGTGTTGTCAAAATATATGAAACAGTCGTAATTAGGCTCTTGTAACGAACAAAAGTGGTATAGTTAATAAAGGCGCGTGCGTTGAAAGACACAAAAAGCTACTAGTTTGTGTGGTACAAGTTAAGAGCGGATATTTTATTAAAGTATTTTCGCTCATACTTATCTAAAAGTAAAGAAAACCAGAGAATGTAGAAAGAGAAGAATAGAGAAGGTATGAATGGCTTCAGAGAAATGTTTTCTATTAAAATCAAATAGTGCACGCGTGCCGTAATCATTAATGTCAGTACCTTGCCACTTAGTCCCAAACCCAGAACAGATAGTCTAGTTCTCCCCATGGGTGTCTTAAAATGTAATTAAGATAATTTTTCTACCTTGGCTTTATAACACACTAATCTATCCATATCTACATTTAGAACATTAGATGCAAAAATCAAGTCTATTACTTTACTACTGGGTACTTTGGGTAAAGTTATGTGTTGTTCAAATCAGGTCAGATAACAAGGTTCGACACAAACGGAAACTTGTAAAGATTGGACGATAAACAAATAATTTTCGTTTATTTCGCTTTATATTTACACCATATTCTCTTCCGGCGAGCTCAATGAACGCTAACGAAGTTAAATTAATTATAAACATAATGCTGTTATCAATACTAACATCTGCCATTACTACAGTCTAACCCGATATTACTATTGGGAATAGTTAAGTTCTACATACTTCCTAGCATTTTCCCAGCTTGTCCACTTTCCTTAAAGAGATTGTTCGACTACAGCTACTTTAATTATATCTACTACTGAATATGCATCTACTTCCTCTTTTGAATTTGGTTCTGGCTGCAAAAGATCTATTTTTACTTATAAATTTTCATCTACACGCAAAATATGAGGTTCCTCAGCCTATCCGCTTACTTATACGTTTTATGTAGCCGTCAATGGTCTGAAGGGAATAAGTTTTTATTTTATGTAAATCTTTGTTTATGCATAGTCCACAGTTTTCATATTTACCTAATTGAAAACATTGCTTGTACTTTACTGTTTTAGCTTTATAGCTCGTCGGGGAGCGAAAGCTTATTTTCTATACATGGTATTTTTTTTTTATCTGCAATAGATATAATTATATCTCCCTTAAGTACTCCCGTCCTGTCATCAGCGTCAACGCTTTTACTCTGTGCTCTGTTTTTATAGAATATAGATATACTACCAGCAAGCGAACATAGTCAACAACAAACACTGCAATTGCTTTTTTACAATACACCGCACAGACCTGACGCCAAACCAGTTCACAGTGAAAGTTAATATTTGTGCATTCTAACACCTGAGCCAAGTGCGAAAGCTTCCGGTCAGAGCCTCAAGGTATTTTTCTATATAATTACTGATATGAAATAATTTTCTATTAGAGGCTTTAATGCCGGAATCGCCGAATCTAAGTGGCGATAAATAATGTTATTAAACGATCTAGTTTGGTTATGGAAGTTTCTTTGAAGGGCGTGGTTGGGTAACTTCCTGGATTCTTGCGTAAATGTAGAGAAATGTCATCATTTTGTGAGTTTGCTGAGATACGTTTAAAACAGTGTCTGTCTTTGATATTGACAGAGTAGTCATTGGTGGTGATGTGCAATTAATACTTTTTTAAAGATTTGCGGCTGAAACAATTGATATTTCGTTTAGAACACTAATTGTAGCATAAAGTCACGTAGTTATGAAGTTTAAATCTATTGACGTTTATTGCTACTAGTTCAAAACTCAGTACAACGATATCAGAAAAAGCTCAAAATTTCGCAGCAGTCCAAAACATAGCAGGTACTATTAAAGCTGGTGGTACTAATCCAGTACCAGTAACAAAAGTTTATGCAAAATCTAGTAAAATAGATTATACTTAAGGTATAATAATATTATCGTATCGTCTATTATATCTACTTAGTTACAGGTTCCAATTATTGGCAGAACAAGAAGTTGCCGTTACTTATTGACATCTACTCACAGTATAATTCTGTTCCAATATACTCAAGTGTTCAACTAGGAATGTTTTCTCTCGATAAGTGGATAAGTAGTATAGATTTGTCTCATATAGTCATCGATAAAATTCCTAGTATCTCTAAAGCTAAACGCCATTACAGTAATTTACAGCTAAAACAGTTATGTACTTCATACATACAAGAACAATATTCAGATTATCATACAATTTTTACTGACGGTTCCAAAGATAAACATTTGGGGGGCGCAGCTTTTTTGGATCCCATTCATCTGATTCACATGAAGGTTAAGATTGATTCAGATATTTCTATTATGCATATTGAACTGATTGCGATATTGGAAGCTTTATCCTATATTTTATCAATCAATGGCGATAAATTTGTGATTCTGACAGACTCCAAAAGCTCGTTGCAACACTTGGCTCGTAACACTTCTCACATGCGAGGTATTCCGACAGCCTACGTTATATATGAATTACTCTTAAAACTTCAATCCGATTCCAAAACGGTACGTCTCCAATGGATTCCGTCGCATGTACAATATGAAGAAAATGATGTGGTAGATATGCTCGCCAAACAAGCGTGTGTTGATGGTGTTCCCATGAATATCACCCCACTGTATTCGGACTATTTCGGAAAGGCAAAAACAAAGTGTTTAGATCTTTGGCAGGAGTATTTCGATGAAAGATCAAAAGAAAAGGGGATATGGTACCGAACTATCCAGCCAGAGATTTCTCGGGTTCCGTGGATTGATTGTGATCTTAACAAAAACTTAATGACTATAGCCTTAAGACTTCGTTCCGGACATATTCCATCAAATAAGTTTTATTATTTAATGAAAAAAGTTTCGTCACCAAATTGTGATTTATGTGGAGTGGTTGATGATGTCCTTCATGTCTTGATGGAGTGTGCCCGGAATGAAAATACTAGGATAAATATTTTTGGACCGTTTAAAATAAATGACATTGGCATTTGTAACACCATTCTTGCTCTTCCAGTGTCCGATAAAGCAAAACTTTTGTACAAATTAGTGGTTAGTAGATCGTAAGCTATCAATAAAAATATCAATTATTGTCTTTTCCCGCACTGGGCGATGTGGTCGCTAAGCGACAAAGCCCTGTAAATAAAGTAAAAAAAAAAAAAAAAAAAGATTATACTTAAGGTCAATATTGAAGGACAAAATTCCAACCTCACCCATAGATCCAAGACAAAAACGTACATAGTTAAGTTAAGTTTGATTACAGTTGAGTCTTTAAAAGCAATTCCTAGCATTTCATTCCTATGATCCATGGCCACACTTGCCACCAGTAAATGACTCAGAGAATAAGATAATTCAGTATCCACAATCAGACCCAGAACTGTTTATAACTGCGAATACTTTATCACGTACCAGCCCTACTATGGGGAAAGCGTATGATCATGCGGTTATATTATGATACAGTTTTTGTTCAATTGTTTATAAAAACTATCATCTAGTAACCGATGGTGTTCGTGACTGTCCAGTATTGCGTCTAACTGGATAGCTGGCGGTTTTGTAACTATACTTCTTTGATATAGTTATTTTGTATCTGTTTATGGTGTAGGTAGTTTTTTTTTTTGTCTTGTTTGGTTTCCTTTAGTGTGATGGGTACTTTTTTAGCTATAAACTTCGGTTGTGTGAAATTATCGGGATATAATCGAATTGTATCATAAAAAGCGATAATTGCACCGCTTCCCATTAATGCACGTTAATAAACATGCTTCTAGCCATAGGCAGGTCTCCCCTCTGGATTGCTTTATCTAACTGTTTTTAATCTAAAAATATTCCTTTCTAAACCTACTTCTTTTAAGGATTGCAGAGTTGAAAAACCTGGCCGACATTATACTTGTGACTAATAATAATAACTAAACTAAACTATTTTTGTAACCAACGGTGTTCATGCCTGCTTGTTGGGTATTACGTGTGACTAGACAAAGTAGAGAGCCGGTGGATTTGTTACTGTAATAATTTATATTTTGTAACTATTTTGTTTTTAAGTTCGTTTACGCTGTTGTGTTTTTCCTTGTTATGCTTTGTTTGAATTTTTCTTGCATAATATTTGTACAATTTGAATCACACTACGTGATGCATGAAAAAAATGACATTTCTCCAAACGACTTGTATGAAGTTACCCAAGTTGGATCTGTACGTTACTTAGTCAAAAAATATGTGGCAGTTATATGTATATCAGGAAAATGACTAGGGATTTCGCCTGAGATTTCGTGGTACACAACAGAGAGATCCCGGATGATGTCGAATATTCCAATAAATAACATAATTTTACTGGAAAACTGCGTAAAACAAGCAACGCTTCATATTTCATAGAAAAAGTATTATTTCCTTAACTTACTAGAACGAGTTCAATAATATTGTATTAAAATCCACCAGAAGCAAGAAGATACATTTTTATAATACAATCTGTTGGTCTCTATTAGCACTATAGTGATTATTTAAAAACAACCTTATTTAACTAAACAAGAAATGAGCAAGTTGCGTTGTAAAAATTCAAGTAGGATCCATGTTTACCAATGTGGACTCTTTTAATAGATCTAAAAAATACTGACGGAATAGATAATTCCTACCTGCGTTTTCCTTTCCTTCCGCATCGATATGGAAATTCATTATCTTATCGATAACGATTATATTACTTACGGGTTGGAAAACAGATTGTTAGTCATCATGGGAATTAAGTGGCAGTTTCATGATGTCATAATAAACATGACCTATCACACCGGTACATATTGTATCGTAGGAATTTCCTCATATTTTCCACTTAACCGCTATTAATGTATTTATGTTAGGTTACCTATCTACTAGAACAATTTACCGGATAGTTTTTACGTAAATACTAGAACATAATAAGGAAAAAAGTGTCTGGGTTTTCGAAAAGCATCCCAAATTTTATTCTGGAAGTCTAATTAGGAATAGAAAGGTCTAGACTTTCCGATGACGCTGTAACCCACTGGTTGCGACGCCAACTGGACTCTGATAAGTTATTTCTACAAAATCATAGGAGAATCATGTTTCGTTTTTGACTTAAGTAAATCTGCGGTAACCCCCCGCTCTGGGGAAGGCAAAGGTATTATGCCGGATTTTTACCGGCAAAAAGCCGTGTTCCTCCTACGGACTTATGATGTCTGGGATTGCGGGATTCGTTGTTGCATGTTCCCCAACCCCTGCAGGTCTTGCTCCCCTGCAGGTCTTGCTCCCCTGGCAAAACCATTCTTTTGTTGGGCCTTGCAGTACATCTTCCTGACCGCGCGCGGTCCGCGTTGCATATGAGAATCATCTAACTTCCTTCCAAATACCATCAATTACAGTCACCTGACTGCCTGACAAGGGTGTGAATGTGTGTCTATCATATAAAGTTTACATCGGTATTATAGCAATCTACAATAGTGTTTTCTTATAAGTAAAACTCAAACAGCAAGCAACACGAAGTGCGTCTGCACAGTACAGTAAAAACGTGCTGGGTTAAAGATCGGCTGATGAAAGAACTGTGAAAGGAGAAACCAGATTGCTTGTCCATTGCTTACGAGTAAGCAAGTAATTTTCCTAAGATGCCACTATCAAAGGCCGCTTATGATCAACCGTCTTAAGAAAAATATTCTTTCTCCTTAGTCGGGTTTTGTAACTTCTACAGGGTGTAAACGAATTCGTGTAATTCCTGCAAACCGCGTGATCTACTGGTGACACTGATTGACCCTGCATAGGTTTTTTTCAAAATAAACAAAAAAAATTTTTCAAAAAATGAAATAAATCGTATTCAGTATCTGAGTAATTTTAGCGTCCCAAGTTAACTGACTGCGTGGAGCGATATTGCGCTAGTCGTGCCTGTCAGCTGTGTAGCCTTGCCTTCATTCATTTATGCATGGCATCGAAATATTCTATCAGATAAAAAAAATGGGAAAAATACGTTTTATTTTTAATCAATCTAAATCTCGTGCGTGGTTAATCTATACCATTAATAGATCATGTGGTTTGAAGGAATTACACGAACTCGTATACTCAATCAAATGGTTCTCACACTTAAACCAATTTATTATACGCTAACTGCACCCGCGGTTTTGCCTACAGAAACATAATGTTACTGCTCATCACCCAAACTCAATAGCGTGATAATTTGTACCATATAACCTGCCAAATTGCAATTGAATTTGTCCAGTAGCATTGGCATGAAGCTCAAACATGGCATGACAACTAAAAATGACATTATTGGCATCAATATCGTTCCTAGAATGCGTTGCATATACATTTTTCCAAAAATATTTAATGTATCGTACAATCGTTACGATTGCATTATATGTTAATGTGTATAACAGTTCTGCCAAATTACTAAGTTCTTCCGTGTGGTGCCGGACGTAAAGAATAGAACTACTCCATCTCTTCCCATGGGTGTCGTAAAAGGCGACTAAGGGATTCACTAGAGGATGGGCAGCAGCGTTCTCTTAGTACTTTAACAACCATACTGCGATCGCCAACCCGCCTGCCAAGCGTGGCGATTATGACGAACCCCTCCAACATTGTTTGGAGGAGGCCTATGTCCAGCAGTGGACGTCATTCGACTGAATGATGATGATGATGACTTAGTTCCTCGTCTAGATATTATAATTATGTATAAACAGCGTAAAACTGTTCCACTGCTGTGCACGAGCCTCTTCTCATAATGAGAACGGTTTAGTTAGTCCACCGATCGTTGAGTTCCCTGCAACATGATTGAGCTGAGCGATGCGGATGTGCACGTCATGCTCGTGAACGGGTGCTGTCTGTCGGGACTGGTCAGCTCATAACTGCTATGGCAATCCCAAAAGGCGTATTTTCCTATTTGCTAGGTACTCATATATGAGTTTATTTCTTACAGTAACCTGAATTATTCTCATACTATTTTTCTCACGATACTGTATAGAAATTGTCATGATCTATTATTTAAAAAGAGTATCCATGGAGTTTCTTGCCGGTTCTCTTGGAATCGTGCACCTAGTTTTCATCTGTAATTTGGTCTACTTGAAATAAAAAAACCTTGATTTTGACACCACGCTGATCAAAAACTTTATGGGATTCGATCAAGTATACAGGATCCCTCACGTTTTCTATGTGTTTTACTCAGATTAGCTTTTGTTTTATGTTTCTAATCTTAATTAAAGGATTTAAGGATTTTTGCATTGCATGCAAACAACTTTACGGATTATTTCGAATTCCCTTTCTTTATTTTTTCTTTACTTTTGCATTTATAGACTATCCTTGGTTCTTAATTTAATAGAGATTACTTTCATAAAGCCCCGACTGTTATCTAGACTTTAATATGCAAACCTTTTATGGTAATTGAATAATATCGCATGCAGATGCGATTTTGAAAGTGAAATTTTATTTTTAGATTTATCTACTTAGATAAAAGTTTTAAAAGATAATTTTAGTGTTTAGTATCTATCTTATTGATAAAATAGTAGTTAAATATGTATTTTTATTGTCCATTTACAAAATGGACAATAAAAAAATGTAGTTAAATTAGGTACCTAGCTTTAGTAAATTGTCAAAGTAATGATTGTGTCAAACTGAAATCTCCAAGCACAAGTTAAGTCAACTTCAACTTCAAAACTCATTAATTCAAAATAGATTAGAATGTTTTAGTTCTTTTTGAACGTTAATGTTACAAAAAACAGCCCCCAAAAACGCCCGTCTTTCGCCGCTTCCTAGTGTTTATGCTGTGAAGAATAAACGGCGCAATAAACTCCCAGCAACACACACCTGTCTGTCAAGTAATTTTTTTTTATAAGGTTTTAGATAGCCAATTGATCTATCTATACTTATATGTATACAAATAAAAAGAAAGGTCCTGACTGACTGACTGATTGACTGACTCATCAACGCCCAGCCCAAACCTTTGGACCTAGAAAGCTGAAATTTTGCACAAAGGTTCCCTTTATAATGCAAACAAGGAATAAGGAAGGATTTTTCGAAATTCAACCCCTAAGGGAGTTGAATAGGGGATGAAAGTTTGTATGGAAAATCGTCATTTAACGGGTTCAAAATTTCACGCAAGAGAAGCTGCGGGCAAAAGCGAGTAATCAATAATCGAAATTGTTCGACTTATTAAGACTGGATGTTTAATTCCTTCAAAAATAGAAAATGTTGAGACCACAAGCTATTGTCTTAGGACCTATTGCAAGTTATACCATAATCCTATCCCAGCCTTTATCCCATTTCATATAGAACTCTAAAGGCAATAATAGCCTAGCGGTTGAACGCTTATCTTCCATGCTGAAGGATCTGTGATCAACACCAGCCCGTACCCCTGACTTTTCAAATTCATGTGCGGATCAGAATTTGACTATCACTTGCGATAACGGTGAAGGAAAACATCGTTAGGAAACCTGCACACCTAAGAGGACTTCAAAAAGTTCTTGATGATGTGTGTAGTCCGCCAACCCGCATCAAGCACGCGTGGTGGACTATGGCCTAATTCCTTCTCATTCTAGGAAGAGGCACATGCCCAGCAGTGGGACAGTAAATGGCTAGTACTATATTACGTTTAGATTTACATTCCAACATATACAAGGTTAGTCGGAAAGGGGGTACTAATCCGAAGCCCACTTATAGTATCGCTGATGACTGTTTGAAAGCAAGTGTTAAAATTTCAAAATTCGATATATTCTTTTGCAAATAAAATTATTTTTATTTCAGTTTTTTCAAAAATTCTTCATCCCTGCTTTAGTTACAAATTCAGAAAATGGTGCTTCTAATTCATGACCCCAAATATGACCTAAAATGTAAACACAGGTGATCATAACTGGGGATAGATATATTTTAGAGTTTTTTTTTTGAGATTTTTGAACAACTGTTTCTCCTAAACTATTGAGTTTTAGGAAAAGTTGTAGAACAAAAGTTATTCATTATTATGTGTAGGTACTATAACACCCTTTCGGATTAGTACCCCCTTTCTGACTAACCTTGTATATCTAAATTATACACCGTGGACCCGTGTTACCCGAACGATTTTAACCACGCCTTTCTGATGGTGTTATGAGTCAAATGTTATATCAACAAAAATCCAAATCAGCCATTTTTTTTGTTTTTGTTTTTCTGAACATAATAAACCAATTAACTTTAGTGTTTCCTTGTACACAATACTTTAGGTTGAATTGGCAACATTTATAAATTATCGTGTGAGTGGATAAGGAACTTCTCAGTTCACAACCCTCCCCGACAAATAAGACATACGGCGAGTGGGGTATGGTATGACAAAAGTAGTAACGCCGCGTTCATAGGACTTGTTACCATAGAAATTTTTCGAGTTGTCATATTTCGTAAGTAAAGAATATTTCGAAAATTAAGCTTTATTCAACAAACTATATCCTAGCTTTTCTTCTCCAATTAGGCATCGGAATCGATGGTTAAAATCTTTCGGGTAGGTACCTCAGGACCACGGTGTATGACTGAAAAAAAACATGGAACACCAACCACAGTACAGAGATCAAATTTATACCTCACTGATTTTTCTCAGCATGTAAAAAAACCTATGAAATTACCATAACAATAGACATGAAACTTAATCTTATACCTCGATCCCAATTATAATGTTTTTAAAGACGGCATCAAGCTAATCTTATATTTATATATTTGTTTTGTTATTTATAACATTTTCCCATGTATAAAATTTTACATAAACATTATTTATCTTGTATTGTAATAAAATATTCTTAATAAACTTCAGTCAAGTTACCATGACGGTTTTATTTGCGTAGATCATTTATAAAAGTACTAGAGGTTGCTTGCGGGTTCGCCCGCGAGGATGTCGTTTATCGCATCCACCACTGTTTTCGAGACAAAAGTAGCTTATGTCCTTCTCCGGGTTCCAGGGTATCTTTGTACCAAATTTCATCAAAATCGGTTCAGTAGTTTAGTTGTGAAGAAGTCACAGACAGACAGAGTTACTTTCGCATTTATAGTATTAGTAACGATGATTGAAATAGGTTCCTTATTTTTAATATGACAACACAATGTGTTATTTAAATTATGTTTTTAAACTTTAAATTATAAATCTATTAACTAATGGAGATTTAAGATTTTAAATTAATATAATACCTATAAAATAAATAATCTAAGTCTTGTGAAAATTGGATAGATGCTCACACCTGTATAAGGAAAAAGAATATTGTGAATATACTAATTTAAAGTGAATCTGTTTTAATTTAGTTCATTAATATTTATATGCCTACAAATTAGTAGCGTGAGAAAATAGGTATTTGTTTTTAAAAACCTATTTAGATCTCACAAATAAAATGATGACTAATTTATTTTGATTTATAATTATGTTACGGATCTTAATAAGTCTATAAGATTCTTAATGGTGGCATATTCCATAAAACATTTTAAATTCATTATACGCGAATAATTTTTGATTGAACAGTCGTTAATTAATTATACGTGCCTAAAGTATAGAACAAAATGTAGATAAACATGAGTTTAAGGTATGAACCTTACTACAAATAAAATTAAATACATTGTTCTTAAAACTAAAAAGATAATTATGAGATAATTATTATTGTTAAACAACAAAGTTTTCATTAAACGCTTAATTACTAAGCAGGTACATATGGTGATAATAATCGGATATACAATGATATGAAATAATAAACACCCTACACTATTATTGCGGTAAGGGGTGAATGAATCAACCCTTATGAACTTACATAACCAACTGACCGTGTAATACGTTGACATACACTTGATGACACAGGCAAAATATTTACTACATTCCCATTCAATACGCCGCAATAATTTAGAAGAAACTTAGAAGTAGATAAAAACTTTGAAGATTTTTCAAAAGCCGTACGATAAATTACTTAAAAATATTACTTACATCATGATCCGGAACGTATGAGTAAACATGTAGCTTATCGATCCTTATTGTACCCTGGAATGGATACAGCAGCGACCCTCGAGGAAGCTCAGCCGAGGTCCACACGCTGACGGAAGCCTCGCGCCCTCTCGCACCACCAGGCCTCAAGGCCAAGCTTAAGTCTTGAGGAATCAACACCAAAGTCTCCATCTTCAAAACACTTCAGTCTTACTTCAAAGTTCCACCCACGGTCACGACATAAATGAGTTATATTTAAAAATGTGACCGGTCTCGTCCATCACACTTAATGAGGATAAATAAATTAGTATACGAAAAAAAATGTCGGGACGTCGGTTCGATTATCGGTCGGCGATGTCGCCAACGAAATATCGGCTGTGCGTGATCGATCGCCCGGTGAAATGTCGTTATGTATTAATCACTGCGCGTGAGTTTGTATAGTGTAGCACACACTCGAAAAAAAAAAGTTCTAAGTCCACGAAAAATGCGCGAACGATACGAAGAATCTGTAGAGTTGTAAGTCCGGTAATTCGGTACAATATTACATTACGGCTCTGGGCGGGTAGTGTACGGCGCATGCGCGGTAGGATGCGCACGCGCTCTTCTCTGAACGTGCACTGAAGGAAGCGCTAACATTGACCTTAGCCGCGGCCGTGATCGCGTTTACAGTTCATTTTTTGTTCGATAAAAAGGAGAGGAGTAGAGCCCTACAACAAATAACTAAAACCAGCCAAGCTAATTTCAACCTTATTTACAGCTCGCCAAGATACATGAGAATGTAAACGCAAGTTTGTAAGGTGTATAGTAAGGTGCTCCCCTCCAAAGGCGGCACCTGCTTGACCGTGCGCCGCCCGTCAGAGTGGCGTAGAGCGCTGCGCGGCGCGCGCGCACCTGATCCACCTGTACATTATAGGCAAACTTTTTTTTGGGATCAATTAGAATTTTTTTCTTAACAAAAGTCCGTGTTATATGCGGCACTAATTTTAGTAGCATTACGTTTTAGTATGCGTAACATTTTTTCTGTTTTAAAAACGTAACGGTTTAAAATTTTCGCGGTACCTACCCATAAATCATTAAATTATTGCATAAATTATCAATTAGTCTATTACGAGCATGTACAGTCGACTGCAAAAGTGTATATCATTTTTAAATGACTTAAATGCGATGCGAATCTTTTTTTAAATAGGATTTTAGATTTATTGCTTACAATCTTATTCCTAGTTAATTGATATTGAAAGAAATACTAACACTTATTAAAACACCCTTTTGGTTTAGTAAACTATTTCAATATTACAAAAAGCAACATAGAACCAGCAAAAACGCTGAATAATTTAAGAAATTGTTATCTACCATGATACCTCTATTTCCTATATTCTATATATTATTCTTCAACCAATATGCATATTTAATTACAAACAAACAGCCAATTCATTAGACGCAATTTAAATATTCAGATAAGCGGAAAAATCATCCATTATTCTTTCCCGTCTCAGGCCGTGTTTGATTGCGTGACTCTTCTAAATGACATGTCAGTGTATTATAATAAAAACCTGGTACCTACTGTTTTATATCTTTCGCACGCTTACGTCTGGCATTGTTGAACACTGGCTCCAAGTTCAAATGTCTTCATTGTGTATAGTATGGAAAAAATGTGCGCAAACATCAATGGTTTATCTTTATTGCGACTGAAAGTTGAATAAATTGGTTTAATTAAAATTTGGAGTTTCATAATTAAGATCAATTGCGCAGTGTACAGCTCTACTGAGTTTATTACTTATTAATTTATGTAGAATCAAATGTTACGCATATATTCGTTTTGGGTTAAATATTCTTAACTACATAAGATAAAAGAAGCTGATCTAGCGATATTTGATGAGCTCAAGACTACATTCTTTAAACAAAGTGACATTTTCGTTAAACAAAGTGCATTCAATTAAGAAAACGCTGGAATGTAATGAAACTAACATTTAAGTAGATTCATAGGTTGTTAAAAACCCAACAAAAAATAGAAACTTAAGGAGATAGTCTACTCAAAACTTAACAAAATCGACTTGCGATTTTCTATTACACTAGCCATTAGAATGATGAAATATTCACACATAGTTTTTACAAATACATACAAATTATGGTTATGAATATTTCTTAATTACAAATTATTCTCTAAAAGAAATTCGTTTGTTAAGTTCGCTATGTGTATACATATTATTACATACACGTGACTGTACATCTTGACACATCAGATTTTCGAACTGTCAGTTATATTAAATTATATCGATGGACCCAGTGTGGTATTTTTGGAAAATAATCAAATGAAATTGATCGATATTGCCCACAACCGTGGTGTTATGATATCGGATCCTCCTCGTGGAAGACCGCAGCTTTAACACTGAAACTTCTTACTCACCAAAGAATTTACAACCTTGTAGCTCGAACTTTAGAGTTGTTTTTCGCTGTTGTGTAATAACCACACATGATACGAAATGTCGACGACCTGAACACACCTGCCGCCAACCGCAATCCCACTTGAACTATATTAGGTATGTTATAGGAATTTAAAAACGTGTTACTTACCAACATGCAACGTGACTCTTAGGTATTTGACATTTTTAAATAAGGGTTGTTTAACAATAAACTGATAGGGATCCCGACGTTGATAGTTTTTGGTAAAATTCTTCAATTCGAACATGTGACAAGAGACCTACCTATTTCATTTGTGGAAACAACAAGTTCTGGGATAGTGATACCTAAGTAGATAATAAGGTAAAGGAAAAATAAGGAGAATTTTACAAAAAAGAAAATCCGTAAAACAGCTAATAAATATTATAGGTACAAAAAACTGTTACGGATTTACTCAATACGGTAAAAAAGTGAGAAATGATTTGTGATGCCGACTGTATCTAAGTATTTTTAAATGTTTGTAATGAATAGGTATAATGTTTGTAACGGTAACGGGTATGTATAGGCATGCGATTAGTAGATTTTTTACGGCCAATTTAGAAATCAAAATAGATATTAGTGGCCACTTTGTTAAGTTATTAAACGGTAGTTAATGGTCATAATAATTAATGATCGAACTCAACTTTTTGTGAAAGAACAAAAAAATTCAAAACTTGACGTGGTATACTACTCAAATCTCTACCAATGAAACCCTTATCAAAACCATACACCACAAAATCAATTAGCATAAAAATCAGCACATCTATCAACAACATTCGAATTATAAAAATTCAATTTCCGAATGAGTTGCGCATACGCAGCGGGGCGGGGTTTCGGGGCGTGGCGTCCGAAGGCCGGCCCCCGCGCTGTGCGTTACCGGTGCGCAAGACCTATTGTTAGCGCGACCGACGATTTTTATTTGTCAGTCGAACGTGTATTTGTTTTAGAAGCTTTTGTGAGGTTTTGACTGTAGGTATATACGCCTACTGGCTATGTTGATTGGATTAAAGTTTTGTTTACCAGGAGCTCTTAAAAACTGTATTATTTAAGATTATTAGAAAATAATACAGTATTTTATCATTGATAGAGTCTGGAATGTATGGAATTACGATAAGAGTAAAAAGTGGTAGTATTCGAAACACAAAGTAACGACCATAGGGGTTGATGGGGAATTGGGGGATCATGCTGTTTGGTTATTTAGACTTAAATCAAACTATAGGCAAAGTAGTATTTGGGTTAAGGTGATTGTGTGTGCTCTTAATAATTAGTTACACTAGATATGGTATATTAAACTGGCTCTACCTTTTTAATGATATTATGTAGAGTCTGGTAGAGTCACTCTAATTAATTTGTAAGTACCTATAACTTGACAACTTGTGACAGGTAGCAGCTCTCTATCACCAATCCTCACATAATGAGCAGCGGTTTGTACACTAGGTACATTGATGGGATAAGTAAGTACATATGTAGACATCAATAATTGATTGACTTGTACGTATTTATAGTAATTTCTTATAGATGCCTACTTATATCATTCATAAAAGGAATTTACTTATTCGTCATTTTGTTATAATACCCGTCAAACGACTTCTGGAAACATACGACAACATATTTTCATTCCGCCCGCAGCGTTAGTGTTTTAACCGCTATGTAAGTCTAGCTACCGAACCTATCTAAGTAGATTTTTTCTATCGTGTCGCACGAGCTAGCTAGTCATTAGCCAGTCAGCAAGGTTGGTCGCGGGGCTGACTGTCCAGGGTGCACTGACGTCCTTAAGCATCATCGTGGAGGCTCTTTTCATGTCCTATATCTAGTTTGTTGTCTGTTACAATAAAACAGTAATATCTAGTTGTTAGAAAATTTAGTAATAAGTACTACAAAATCGCATTGGGGACATTCCTGTAATGATATTTGTAAGTTTGGTTGAAATAAATAAATAAATAAATAGTGAAATGCGCATTTGAGTCCAGAAACCCAAGTAGATGATGGACAGTAACGTCACCAGCACGATCCTAAACTTGAATATTTCGTAGTCACCTTCAGTATCGCCTGTTTACCTAGTAAAGATTAGCCCCTAAACTACGCGAAAAGACAAGTAACACCTGATATTTCCTCTCTTTCTGGCAAAGGACTATATCTGGCAGTAGATTAATATAACAGCCCGAAAGTCTGACAACCGGTCTAACCTTAGGATTTATGATTATTTACGGTTTACTCACGTGCATTTTTCGGGATTGCCGGAGACGAACTCTCTCTCGTTCGTCTCGCGACCTCGCCGCGTGTTCAGCTCATGATTAAGGGCTCCGTTTGGGTCCGAAACTAGTCGGGCAATCCCGAAAAATGCACGTGAGTAAACCGTAAATAATCATAAATATGAATGTGTCTCACGAAAGTTATAATACAAAAATAACCTTAGGATATCGGAATTGCCTAGTAACTGGGTTGCGGAAATTTGATGGCATTCGCTCCGTGTATTGGTAGTCAGCCGCATCTAATTTGACTAGAAGTTGACCCGAATAGGTATAGATGAAGGTTAGGCAGAACAGATTAATATAATAAGCCTGAGTTAGTGAATAGGTAGGTAGTTGAGTTCTACTTTATCTCATCTCTCATAATAAAAATAACTTGGAACCTCCAGCGTTAACGTCAAAATCTTCGCCCCGTATATTCCAAAACCGATGATCCCACAACTGACAGACATTAAGCGGACTTAACCCGTCACGCGTCCATGTGGCTTAATTGTCATTAAATTCAACTCAATTTGTGCTCAAACGCAGATAAGTTGGTGTAACACGTCGCCTTCGATGCGGTATTGTACGCTGTTGTTGTACCTACCTCTTTTATTTTATTTTTCAGCTTAAAGATTTAATGTTATGAAGCGAAGAAGTGGGGCGGTTATTTTGACGGGTATTTTTGATCCAACCACCCGCTTTGGTGGGTTAAGTGAGTGAAGGATTTGTTTTAATATGGAATATGTAATTTAATTGATAAAGAACTACTTACACAGTCTAACAATGAAAATCGTGACTAGGTCACTTTCGACGGATAGACACGTAGTATTTGGTCTCTTTTTAAGGCATAGGTAACTATCTTTTATTGCTAACCTCTGTCATCCGACAACGGTTGCACCACACAGTTTCCATAGCTAAACAGTTGAACTGTAAAAGTGTACTGTAGGTAGATATTCGTAGTTCCCAATTAAAAATATATCACTTTACCGCTAATGTCCCAGCGCCGCGGATCAGTAGCGACATTTATTTTTTATCTATTGCGTCTATGATTCTTGTTTTCAATCAGTTATGTAGGTGTTAGTCAGTAGAAGTCCTCAAGCATGAAGAGCCACCAAGGTTGACCCTTAATCGCATTTAAAAATCTCTACCTAATTCTTCTAAACCATTTTCTTGCGTACTTACTTAGTAACTAGTAACTTAGCTGGAATTAGAAACAGTTACATTTAAAACATTTAATTTAAATAAAAACATCAACATTAAGGGCGTGCACTCCAAAAAACAGACATCAAAGCATAACGTCCAAACAGGCCACGCCGAAATCGGATTGTCTCTAATCTGTATCAAAGGTACGGTGACACGCCGACATGTCCCAAGTCTCTCCGATTTTTATTTTAATACATCAAAAGATATACATCTTAATTTTTTGACGTATTCACTGGGCTGTCTGTGGTTTACAATTGACATTCTGTCGGTAATAGTAGATATCTAGTTATAATTTGATTTTGAGTAATGCGCAAGCGCAGGTGTCGAATTTCGTTGGTAATGCTCACGTCTTGTTCATGTTTCGTGGGATCATGTTTACAGTCTTAATTTTGGCTTGGAATAGTTTATGGTATTACCGATCGAATAGTCCGTGGAAGTATGGTTCACACTGGCCTAGCAATGGAAGGTTGAAAAAAAAGATTAACAGATTTATCTTAAATAACGAATGAAATAGTTTTACTAATGTCTCAATCTGATTAGACTGGACCTTGGAGTATCTAGACTTGACCAAACAGTGGATACAAAAATAATTTTTAAAAGTATTATCAAATTAAAAGTTAGCTCATCGTTGTACACAAAACACGTTTTCTTGTAACTTTTGGAATTGACTGTATCGTATAAAAGTTTCATTAAAAGAATTGTATACGAAACGAAACTGAATGTTGAACATCAGAATAGTGACGAAACGACACTTTTGTTTAGGGGTTTTACTGTAGTTCCGAAACGGGAAAGTTTCCAAACGGGAAGTAGCCAAAAATGGTGCCTATTTGTTCGAAATTAACTCTACTATGAATCAAAATAAAAATAATAATCAACCCATTACTGGTGCATGTAAAGAGCTTCCACGAGTGACGCTACTTAAGTACATCCGGCGCACCCTGGGTAGTCACCCTCGCTACCAACCTTGCTGACTGGCTGTTTTCATCACAACGTGAGCTATTTTCGTATAGCTCGTGTTGATACGAGAGAAGGAGAAGAACCCATTACTGCCCCAGTGCCAGACATGGGCATTGATTTCGTGGACTACAAATACCATGAATATTTTTTTTTAGGATCCCTCATGGTTTTCCTAACAATATTTTCCTTCTCCGTTATCCCAAAAATCAGAGGTGCGGGCCGGGTTTGAACTACGACCCTACTGAATTGCGTTTAACCGCTCTAGGCTTTAATTAATGCTATTTAATATTATTTTTTTGGGACATTTTTCTACACAGCACCATCTAGTCCCAAACTAACTATTTAAATTAATATAACTCAAAACAACCTGCCTTTCTATTGGCTATTGGACTTTATTTTGGGGCACCAACAGAGTTAAGCTATTTATAGCTGACGTCCTAACATAAAACTTATTAGAAACACTGCAATTTTTTGTATCAGTAAGTCAATCATGTATTTTTGTATTAAAACTTTCGTGAGACACATTCATACTTATGATTAGTTACGGTTTACTCACGAGCATTTTTTGGGATTGCCCGACTAGTTTCGGACCCAAACGGAGCCCTTAATCATGAGCTGAACACGCGGCGAGGTCGCAAGTCGAACGAGTTGAGTTACGACGAGTTATCGAGAGAGTAAATCTTAACTAATTATAAACAACGAAGTAACTTTTTTATTTTTTTCTATTGTTCTCCTGAAGATTGTCCTCGCGGACTGTTTCTCTGTAACCGGGCAGTTATTGGCGAGACCTGAAGGGTTGCCAGCCAATGGTGGGGAACTAAAATACTTAATCTAAGCTAACTACTTATACTACACTAACATCATGACTACTAGCAACACAGCACTAAGGGCGACCCCTAGTGGGACTCGGACCTCGGCTTAATACGTTGCTGGAAGACAATATCGGTGTGAGCAATCATGTATCGAAGGTACCTCTCTACGCGTACCTCTAAACAAGGCTCTACCCAAGTCATTTGTCTACTCTGTCGTGAAGATATGCCACAACAAAAGAAAAGCAACACAAAGCGACGGGACAGCTCCTGCCATTACGCATACATTTGCATGCAACGATCGACTCCCACTTAATTTGGTGATTTCTTCCGGGCCTGAGGCGTATCGTCGACGCATTCCTGCACGCTATGCTACAGATTTAGTAGAGAAAGGCGAATTTTAAGAGGATGTCTGATAGACATAGGTGTAGTCTGTCCATTACAATTTTGTATAAATGGTAAACAAATATTTGGTCATGAAACAGTCTTCTAAAAATACTCGTTTTTAGAAAACGAGTGATATTTATAGAAGAATAAGTGTTAATTAAGGTATTTAATATTATGTTTAATGGATTCTTAAAGCAAAATTAATGTTCCGCGATTAAAGGTTTGCTAAGTCTACCTTTTACACTAAATTTAAACAGCCTGACTATAGATATATATTGTTAATAATAATTATTGTTGGTAGGAGCTTTGTACGAAAATTCTTGTATATCACGGAAAGGGACCATTTAGCAAATTGACCGCCGATTTAAATTGTCCGTATAATAAAATCACAATTGAAGGTGTGGGATCAAAAGTGGTTATTACGTCATAAACAATTTTTCAGAATGACCAAAAAGTTTTAAGTCGTAGGTACCTATTACTTTTTAGTTGTAAATAGCTTGTTTTGACCAAAATTAAGAACTTTAGGGAAATTTTTCATACAGAACTAGCCACTTTTGGTGCAGTCTCAAACGGGAAATGTATACTATATTTAAAAAATAAAAAAAGCAGATAGAAAAAAATTGAAAACGTAAATGGCGAATTTTCATCAGACACTCTTCAATTGTCATTCGTTATCATTCGTGTGGAGAGGATATACTACGGTAAACTTACGTAGTGTCTTATTTTGTTAAACAATTCGTTTTCCTGACCGTTCTTCTCCAGGGCCGGCAAAATAGCACTGCCTTTCAAACTTCCTATTTTCCTTTCTGTGGAATACGGTGCATGCCTATTCCTAACCATAATTCTAAAACTCGAATTTGTCTCACGAAAGTTTTTGGAAAGAGTATGATGCTACCACATGTATTTAGTTGATAACTTCTGGATTTTGAGAAGAATATTACAGGAGAACTTTTGTAGCTCTGGCTTGAGATTGAGAGCGAAGTCAAGACAAACAGTATTCAGTATGCTAATTCCAGTATTTTTTGAAGCGATTAATCCAGTTTTCGTTTACGATAACTGTCAAAACCTTTGGTTTAGTTTTTGTCAAACACCTTGATTTGAATTAAAGAAACAGGCAGGCATCCTACATTTTCCCGTCTCAAAAGAATATCTGAATTAGCCTACAACACACTTACAAGCGCAATTTATGCATGTAAACAGGGCAATTCATATAGCCATATGGTCAATACATTTCGCGCAAAGGGAAATGCCCCACATGCCGTCTCCTTGCTATAAAGGCACCTAACTGAATAGCAAGCTGTCGGGTATTACGCATTCGTTTTATGTGCAACTTTTGGCAAGACCTTTAATAGATAGGTATTTGTTTTAATTTTGGTCTCAGATCACGACGACGGAAAGGTGACCATCCCCCACTGAGAAGAAGTGGATGGGATAGGGCTAGTGGTCATAGTAATCATAAAAATAGTAATAAAATAAACTAGATCGAAAATTAAAAAATAATATTTTCAATCAAATTAATTAATGAATAAAGTTACTAAATTGGTAAAACTCTTTGCAACAGATTCATTTATGCAGCTACTTACCAGCAGGTTGCCGCTGCGCGTAGAACGCCAAACAGCTGGTAAATACCTGGTCACTTTATTTATTACTTCGTTTGTTTGTTTTTTTTTTTTATTTACTAAATATTTTTGTATTATGTTTATGATTATTGACCACTGGCTACCCGCGTGTTAAGTTAATGTCGCCATTGTAGCGCCACGCTGTATAAGACACGAGACGCAAACATCCAAAGCCAAAGTACCATCCTTTGTTATGTAAGTATCATTATATTATTATTCAACAGATGTCTAGTAAGGAGTTAACTGCAAAAAAAAAACAACGGCTATTAAACTAGGTTCTCCTTATCGTTTGTCTAATCGTAATTGACAGGACCTACTAAACCTGCTCCGTTCTTACAAACTACTTAATTGCCGGAAGGGTAACAGACATCAAGAACATCAGTGTACCTACATTATTCTAAATGGTCATCTCACAAAAACCATAGCGGCCGGTGGGTTGTTCCCGTGAACGACGGCTGATTTAACATTTAAATTTGTTCCTCAGGCGATGCAGGAGTCTAATTGTTCGGTCGGCGCAAATTATAAATTCATTAATGGGAAGCTTCCACCGGCGGCCATGGAGATTTTTCATATCTATAGCGTGTAGTTATTGTAGTGTCAGTGTGAGTGTGTACAAGTACATTTGGTCTGCATGTGTGTTCGGCTTGGGATATGTGGGCGAATGTCAAAGTGGTGTAATAATAAACTGTCAAAATATGCAATTTGTCAAAGGTGCAATAAACTTCAGGAGTTGGTTTAGATTTTGATTGGTTTTTTAATTGAATTTGGAGTTGTTTGAAACAACTAGTGCGACAGCACTTTAAATTAGTATCGATTTATACCATGATTTATCAACACCTACATAACAAAACTACTGTTTTCTCCACTATACAAGATGTTTTTTTTTTATATCCCATAACTCTAGGGTATGACTGAGACCATAATATCAAATAACCAACTGGCATATGAATTATTCTTCAATCATCATTTTTTTTTTGTTTTCATTTTTCATACAAAATAATTCGACAAAGTCACGTTTATTAATGTAAGACACCCTTACGTGAAATCTGACAACGTCGCATTTTCTTAGCTTTAAATAGGTACCTATGAATGATTGGTTTGAATAAAAATGAATTACTCTTATTTATCAATGAAACTTAGATACCTATAATTTAATTATGATTGATTATATCTTCGAAACTATGCATTTTTGGACCACCTATTCTAGGAGATTTGTGTTCTTTTTACTTAAATAATATAACCCTAGAGTTATGGGATATCAAAAAACACACATTGTATATTACAGGCCCATTCAACTTTAAGATTATCTTCTGTCGGTTCCGGATGTCATACGAATACCTATGACAGTTGTTACGGGTCATCAGAAGCCCAAAAGTCTGACAACCTGTCTAACTTTGGAATAATATCGGCATAGCCCCGTATCTGGGTTGCGAAGGTCTGATGGCAGTCGCTCCGTGTAAAATACTGATATTCTGCCGCATCTGGTTAGACTGGAAGCTAACCCCAACATAGTTAGGAAAAGGCTAGGCAGAACGAATTTTTCGATTATCTACTAAGGAACTACACTCAACACACTCTGCGGACAATTGAGTTGGAAATCTGTTATCGATAGCGGGTAGCACTGGGCAACGTTGACAAAGGAGGGTGGTCGTCGATATGGATCAACGCACCCTATGTTGTGGGGGCGGTGGTTATTCGACGAAGTGAGAGCATTCGGAGCTGAACAACTGAAGAAGTCTGACCTTTTATATCTGACGAACTTGTCCTTATTTTATGATCTTGTAATAATTGTGTAAAGTATTATATAGTGATCTAGTTCATGTTACTAACACTAACCCAAATACAAGTACTCTCAGTGGTGGAGAGTCTATGTTGGTTTTATTTACTACATTTACTTTGCTCGCAATCCTGACATACCGATATTAGCTATAACTGTAACGATAGAATCACCCCTGAACGATTATGTTGTTGTGTCGTTTATAAATCCAACTCAGTTATCCGCAGAGCGTGTAGTCTATAAGACCAGTCTTTTCGCATCGATGACGCTGTTGTCAGTCATTCCTCGTATGTTGACTGGGAAATCAAATAGTGATCCTGCCAATAGTTAATCACCAAAGCGTTATTAGACTTACTCACTCACTCACCGCAAACAGATGTGATTTTTACAGCCCTGAGTAGGTACTCAGGGCGGTTAAAATCACATATGGGCATAATTAGGTAATTATGCCCATAAATTTCATGATCATCGAATCGCATTTAGCTCTAGAGTGTGTATTTTGCCATAAAACACTTAAGTAGTTATAAGCAAACTCATAACACAAAAACACCATAACTATTAAATCTTATAAAGCAACCCAATACAACGACTTCACGCCTCCTTCTCCTAATTCATCATCACATACAAAGCAATTGTTTATTGTTCAAAAGGTCACTAACCTTACGGTAGCAGGAACATTTCTAACAAGATATTAATTGTAGACCAGACGCCTACGGCTAAGTCTTGTTATAGATAATAATTGTTGGTCTATACTTGTAACTATTTTTCAAACCATAGTGTACGCCGTGTACGGGCAGGTCTCATTAAAAACGTATAGAGGCTGAGGTGATTAGATTCAGAAATGGTGTACTGACACGCGTTTAGTGTATTTGGTAATGAATGGGTGTTGGTAGAAATAAATGTTGAATTGGTGGGCGTTCGAATGTTATGTTGTGTTTTTACATGGTGACGGCGAGTTCGAAGGAGGTTCGTGTCATAAACAGTCTGCTCTCTGTGTTTTGAGATAAATGCCCGTCTACACTAAACTTTCATGCCTAACTTTCCGTGCGCACTTAACCATAAAAATGTGTTGCACCAACCATAAGCGGCTGCCTAAAAGGACATGTGCTAACTTTACGACACCGATTTTCCGAGTTTTAGCGCTAAGAAACTGCTTACCAAGTGTCAAAACAGCAAAACGTCAAAGAGAAGGAGTTGTCGATATCTCCCGCTCTATCTCATAGGTATCTACCTAACTATCTCACTCATTCTACATTAACTTATCGAATACTGTAATTATAGACACAATAGATAAACAATGGCACTGACGATCCGGATCGTCGGTCGGGCCGCTAGCGGTTAAATACTCTTCGTAATTTCTCTGTTTTTCCAACACGACACGACAAAATCTAACTAACGAATCATCAAATTTTGTCGTCTCGTATCGTTAGCTGTGGAAAAATATTCAGTGTTCCGCGATTAGAAACAAATGCACGAATAGTTTCCTCGTATAATCTGCAGGCTAATTCACGTAACTAAAGAAGTTTAGTTGCAATGCTTATCGTATTTTATTCGTAGACATACGGCCCAACCGTAGGCTAGTTTGGCTGTCGTGCAGTTGACGCGCAGTTCCCGCGCAGCTTACGCGCCGTTCAAAGAGTACATACATAACATAACATCACGTCTGTACTCCCCGAAGGGTTGGGCAGAGGTGTATAGTACACCCTCGTTTCGCCATTATATTTAAGTCCCATGTAAGGGCGAGCCTATTGCCATCAACCAGGCACAAATCCAGACTTCGGGCTTCTACCGAGAAATTCCACACGGAAAAACCCAATAATACTTTACCCGACCTAGGTATCGAATCCAGGACCTCACGCTCAGCACTCGCGCTGGCGACCACTCGGACAACGAGGCAGTCAAAGAAAAGTAAAAGTTCAAAGATTACAAGAACAATATTTATAACTAAAGCTTGAACTGCAGCGTCACTGCAACTAGGGTTACCATAATTATGACAGGCGTTTGCCGCATTTGACAGGCATTTTAAGGTTTAGACAGGCGTGCGGCCGGCATTGGTCTGAGACAGGCATTTTTAAATTTCCGTGACATTACGGAATTTATGAAAATCTGCCAGTTTGTGTTCTCTATTTTGGCACACAATGCGAATGTAGAACGTACGTTTTCTCTCGTCAACGCCCAGTGGAGTAAAGAAAGAAATCGGCTGACAATTGAATCAGTAAAAGCAATATTAATTACACAGGAAAATTACAAAACTGTATCTTGTGAAGATTTTTACGTTTATATATTAGAAAAGAAAGAACTATTAAAAAACTTATGTCCTCTGACAAATATCAGTAATAAATATCCTTCTTCATTATTATCTGTTGGCTTTAACTTATTACTTATAGCGTTTTGCTTTAGACAGGCATTTTTATGAAAATTCAGGCATTTCAGGTACCATAGACAGGCATCCCTCTATTTACATATGGTAACCCTAACCGCAACTTGATCGGTGCGTCATGAAACTAGATGAATTACCTCCGGTTTCTGAATTGAGAATTCTAGGATTAGCAGCTTAATTAACATTTGAGTACGGAGTTGTCAAAAAAAATACGGATTTTGAAGCATTTTTTTACAACTCCGTACTCAAATACTACTTAAGTATTGCTTATCCCGAATTCTCAATTCAGAAACCGGAGGTTAGCTTACTGAGCAAGAATTCCATCAAAGAGTAGGTAGGTACTATAAGCAAGTAGATATCGTGACTAACAAATAAAACATTTCTCTCCAAACGTGAATACGATTGTAGATTCATATCCTCTAATATAAAATTAGATCTCCAGTTCCCACAAAACGGTCGGTAGCCAAAGGAAACGATACATTTTGGTCTGTAATTAATAATTCTTTGAAACAGACGTAAACGTTTTGAGCCCAGAAGGGTAGAATGCTAAACATTTTGTGCTAGAGGCTAGGAACTTATATTGATGTTTTAAATAAAAGCTGAGCTGAGGATTTGGCTAATGTCGGCAGATAAAGGATGTAGACATTTTAAAAGACCCGTAAAGAACGGTTAGTTACCTCGAAGACGAAACATGAGGGTTTTAGGTTACCCCAAAAATATTGAGTGCTGTAAAGAAAATAAATGTTATTCAGCCAAGGACACAATAATAGCATATACAATACTTAAAAACATAAAAGAATCAAACATTAAACAACTAACATCATATTTTATGTTGTCGGGTCAAGAACTTAATATGCTAGGCATCAAACGCCTAGCGCTGATTTTCAGTTGGTACCCTTGCAGTAACTCACGGACGAAGGAATATACGTTTTTTTATATGGATCAAAACGTTTTTAAAACGTGTCAATAAATAATGCATATATCAATATAAGTATGCATTATTTATTAGATAAATATAAAAATAAAAAGAAAGATAATGATCTAGCACACGAGGTTGTCGGCATGTGGGATGTGGACTCAGCAGTCATTGTCCTGATAGTCGTTACGGCGAATGGCCTATCAGCCAAGAGCCTCGATCAACATCTCATGAGGCTCTCGTTGGGCGGCTGGATCAAGGACTTGATACAAAAAGCAGTATTCCTTGACACGGCACACATAGTGAGGAGGTTCCTTTCTCTGGAGGCCTGGTTATCGGCAGCTTGGACCCTGTTCCCGATGCCCGTGGGCTACTATTTTTTATATTTTTAAATGAATATTGTTTTTTTTTAAGATATGTATTTAAAAATATAATTTATATGTACAATGAATAAACGAGGAAATAAAATATAAAAGTACTTTTAATTTGTGACAGCCAATCAAAATCTGGCAATGATAATTGACCAATTATTGCATAATCTAATTTACAGATCTTATAAAAAGTAGCTCCCCATCTGTATTTGACAGGAACTTTCTTTGGTGATCTGGTGATGTGCTTAGACAATAACTTCTGCGGTAGATTAGGAATATTACAAGACAATCGGTTATGCTCTACCTACTAAATCATTATAACTTCTATGTACCAGAAATCTTCATTCTAGCTAGTCCTAGGAATTTCCTTTTAAGCCGGGTCCGCAGCGCCAATTTTCCAAATCCCCAACCGACCAAATCAATTCTCATATTGGCTTTCACATTCAAGTTTTTTTTATATTTTTATTTATTCAAGAATTTTAAAATGCGAACTTAAAATCCCTATTTCGACAATCCCCAAACCTTAAAACGAGCGCTATCATTTGAACGTTTACAGAATTCCATTTGGCCAGTTTCCAGACGCATATTAAGTTCGTATGCAATTTGAATACCGCCTACGGTTAAGGAATGGCAGCTATCATTTAGAGCAATACCATGATGACTACTGTTGTGCTTATTCGTAATCGACCGAATTTGGAAATGGAATAGATAGAGATGGGATAAATGTACCGTGGAATCGATTTTAATGCAAATCGATGATTCGAACGACTCGCTTTTAGATACCAAAATGGGGGGGAGTGAATACAATTTAAATTCATTATTTTCCTTTTTAGCGTGCTTATGTGCAAGTAAGGCTCAACTGGAGAAAATATAGGTCAATGTTACCTACTGTAGGTATTTATGATTAGTTACGAACTGATTCGACCCGCGAACTCGCCGCGTGATCAGCTCATGATTAAGGGTTCCGTTTGGGTCCGAAACTAGCTGGGCAATCCCGAAAAATGCACGTGAGTAACCCGTAACTTACCATAATAACCCGTAACTTACCATAAATAAGAATGTATATCACAAAAGTTATAATACAAAAATGTTACTGTATCCAATTATTGATGATACTGTGGCTATAAGTGATTCCAGCCAAACCAATATTAGGAATTCTAGGAAGCTGCTTCACCTCATATTACAAAAACAACGAAAAACTACATAGATAATTCATTAGAAACTAACAATATGGGTTCAACAATTAATTAAAAATACCCATTTGTAAATTCTTTCCAATGCTATTTTTTTTTATTCGTACAGGCGACATAAAAAATCGCCTAACATAGTTGGTAGTAATTTATTATAACGCAAATTGACTCATAGTAGGCATATCGAATCGAATTATAATCGACTAGTTAACAAAATTGCCCATCTCTATATGTAATGGGCAATCAGATTTGAAAAAGGAATTTCGATATGCAGAGGTTTTTTTTAATAAAAAAAGGCACTGTTTTAGCATTGGGCGTTGC
Organism: Amphipyra tragopoginis; assembly: GCA_905220435.1. NCBI lineage: Eukaryota > Metazoa > Arthropoda > Insecta > Lepidoptera > Noctuidae > Amphipyra > Amphipyra tragopoginis. Next base: position 23,503,474 of record HG991995.1, on the reverse strand, counting down.
AAATAAATTGATATGCGTGAAACCAAACGGTAAGCAAGAGGCAATTTCAGAATTTATGTATGGATTATTGTTTTTTGTTATTGGCAATTTAGTTTGAATTCGTTGTTCTAAAAAAGTTTTATTGACCTACATAGTCAGTACTGCTGATGGTATGAGAACATAATTGTTGCATATAGCGCTCTTGTAAATATAAGCATAATCAGTTCATTACTGTCCCACTGCTGGGCACGAGCCTCTTCTCAGAATGAGAAGCGTTTAGGCTTAAGTCCACAACTCTGGCCAATGCGGGCTGGCGTACTTCACACACCATCAAGAACTGTCTGCTGCCCTTTCAGGTGTGCAGGTTTCCTCTTGTGGATGCTGCTCCTAAATGAAACTGAAAATGTACCTATTATTCCTTGTGATTAAAAAAGTCCATAACTCAAAGTCATATTCAAAGATAAAGTCCGGGTCGTGGATTAGATTCCCACATGGAACAGTATTTATATGGCCTTAGACTGAATTTCGGGTCTGGGTGTTTGTCCGTGTAAAGATTTGTATGTTGTGTAACCGCGATACAGGAGTATCACTAATATGTAGAAAACAAAAAGTAAGTACCTACCTAAATGAAAGTACGGGGGGCCAAGAAAACAGTTTAGTCGTACGTACTACTTTTGACAAAATGTCCTTTGCAATCAAAATATCGCAAATGTTGACAACGTCATTTCAATAATAGTCATTTTCAAGGCAAAATAGTTCTTGTCGATTTACGACGTGCAACAGATATTCGACGTAAGACTGGTACTTACACAAACCATTTTTTTGGGCAACTGTACCTAATTCCATAAGTCAAAGTTCCCATCTCATTCAACGCGAAAGTTTAAAAGTTCTTAAGATAAAGTCCAGTCCTACAAATATCTAATTAAAAAGTCGACACAAATGATCTAATAACGATCCCCATCTTTGGAGTTTGGACTACACAGCCTGATTCGCTATAGTTAAGCAAAGAGCTACGAATTCATTTCGGTAGCAGTTAAATAATTTGGTGGTCATCTCTTATTTCAAATATAGGTACGTACCTAGTTATAGTTAATCCTTAGGGTCTTTTAATTATTTAACCCACGTAACCACTTCAATATTTTAAAGATACCTATAACATTTTATGAAGTTATCTGCCCTCTAATTCAGGACATTTCGATAAGTCCGTTGTCGAACAACTGTTTGTTATCTCGTTTCTTTCATTACGAGAATCGTACACAAAACGAGTAAGAAAGCTAACAAACCGAATCGGTTGCCAATTAGGTACTTATCGAAACGTTCATGTTGATAACTTCCGTTTAAAATGTTGTTTTTTTTTTGTAACATAATGCGTAGGAGAAGCAGGGTAATAGGTAAGCGATATTATGTATGAATCAAATGTTTGGTTTTGGCCTGTGATAGAATAGGTACCATTTAAACTATAAAGCATTGGTAGGTATTTGCCTTTGTATTGGCTTCGTGATCCTTACCTAATTAACGGTACGTACTATTAACTCAATCTCTTAGTGTAGTAGTTACCCTTTTAGTACCTGCTGACCAATAAATAGTCAATAAACTAGGCTCGGGTGTAACTAAACTTCAAGCTTCATTTCGGATAGTCAGAGCGCCTGTTCGTAACAAGATAGCAAATTGTCGTTTAGCGGTAAAACATATCATCCTGAATCAAGCATGAGCTGGGACCCAATTCTCCTAAAATAAATTGTTGCCAAACGCAATCGAACCACAACCGTCAGTCAGTTTTTGTTTTCGAAAACTTTCAAAATGATTGATTTTGTTTTTTGTGTCAAACAATTTGATAGCTTTTGTAATTGAGAACTGTCTGAATGAACGGTTCGGCCTTGGTTCGGTTGTCATTTATCAAGATTTATTTTAGGAGAATTAGGCCCCTGATACAATTACCTACATATAGTACCTATTTACTAATACTCTGTAAATTGTAGTATCTATAACCAAAGCCTATGTCAATCATTCTTCAGAGAAAATTACTACCGATCAAGTGGGGTTATTTAAGAACCACGAAGCTAATTGGGATACAGCTTCTTAAACCATCATGTCACCACAGATGCTGTGTATTTGCGATTTCAATTTTATTTGGCGAGTCATGTAGGTAGTTGATAAAATATGTCGTAAAATTTCATATTCATGCAGTGTTATGGTAAGCGTTTTAGCTTATAATATACATAAACAGATGTAGATGGACAGAACCGCAAACTCCGCGAAGAACCAGAAAAATTGCCTCATCATGAATGTAGGAGCTACAAACAATCAAGAAAAAATAGAGTAGGTAGCGGGGCTAACAATAAAATAAAAATAGACGCTATTACTTTAATAATTGCGTCGTGTAAAATCAAAGGTGGCATTCTCACTTTTAGCAACTTTTGAGCAAACGAAAACATGAAAATTACTTAGCTACTCTGCCCTAACGGAAGATCTCTCTTTGGAACTAAATCGAGATTTTGTGTCGATTTTGCAAAGGATGTGGCCATGTTTGGTTATGATATGTCAAACAAGCAGCAATTTTTTTATATTTTTTAATTCTTCGTCTATAACTCAAAAGTGCCAAAAACTGAGATAGCGCCTTTGATTCTTTAAGACGCAATTAGTACCTAATAGTCACTAAAAAAATGCATGAAAAGAGCCTCCACTAGTGACGATACTTCAGTACGTTCGGCGCACCCTGGGCAGTCAGCCCCGCTACCAACCTTGCTGACTGGCTAATCTTTTCACCACGACATGAACTATACTTGTATAGCTCGTGCCGACACGATAGAAGATGATTAAACAAAAAGCTCAGTCTATCTTCATCTAATAATCATAGCTCCACCACAATTACCTTTGTGTTGTTCTCATTCAAATAGTCCAGTCTTGATGAATACATCGATATATTACCCTCCAATTACCTGAATTATTCAATGTTCAATTATTAAGATTTATTGTAGAGGGCTACTCCGATTGTGGTTGTTACTGTGGAACTGGTTCGTTCTCTCTTGCGGTCATCTGGGACTTCGAGTGTAATTTAGGATGTAATGAGGTTTTAAATTAAACAAATTACCATCTGTCTTAAAAAGAGATAACTCAATAGATGCAGGTGACTATCCTCCGGTTTCTGAATTGAGAATTCCGGATAATCAATATTTAAGTAGTATTTGAGTATGGAGTTTATGGAGTTGTCAAAAAAATGCTTTGAAATCCGTCATTTTTTTGACAACTCTGTACTCAAATGATAGTTAAGTACTGCTTATCCTAGAATTCTCAATTCAGAAACCGGAGGAATACCTACTAAATATAATATAGGTTTACAAATGAACAAAAATATTAAAAACAAACAATCAGTTAATAGGTCTAGAGTATTTTAAACAAATACCAAGACTTTCATAAATAATGCATCTGAATCAGCTATCATAATTTGTCTATGATGACATGTCGCTGCTTTTCATGAACACAATCCAAAATGTTCAAACTAGTTAAGGAGAAAGCGGAATCCAAAAGAGCCCTATTTTTTTTGCGAATAAAACGCACAATCTCGTAGCGGCAAGAATTACGAAGTGGCATCACAAATTAATGTCATTTGCCATTAATTTTGCATTTCGGCACCATTTTCTTCAACAGTGTAATTTTAAAAGGCTCTTTTCAAAATAAGCTTTTTTAGGGTTCCGCACCCAAAGGGTAAAACGGGACTCTATTACTATAAGACTCCGCTGTCCGTCCGTCCGTCTGTCACCAGGCTGTATCTCATGAACCGTGATAGGCAGACAGTTGAAATTTTCACAGATGATGTATTTCTGTTGCCGCTATAACAACAAATACAAGAAAAAACAGAATAAAATAAATATTTAAGGGGCTCCCATACAATAAACGTGATTTTTTTGCCGTTTTTATAGATAATGGTACGGAATCCTTCGTGCGCGAGTCCGACTCGCACTTGGCCGGTTTTTTTTTTATTGTGTCATTATTCATCCAAAGCAGCGATGTATTTTCAGACTGCCGCATGAATGTAGAGTTTCTAGTCCACACGAACAAAGGTCCTTTATGTCATATAACCCAGCTGTAACATATTTTTAAATACCCAATTTCCTACATACAATAGCCATACTTATTCCACTGGCTTCGGTCGTTTATCAGCCTTTTATAATACCGATATTCTTTAGAAATTCACTTACTACATGGAGTGCTAATTGCAAGCAAAATGAACAGATAACGATGCCCATTCATAGTAAGACTCGGTCTTATAAAATTATATCGGTCATTAATTTGCCATATAAGTAATACAAAATGTGTAGGAAGGTTTAAAACAATATTGGCAGCGACTGTTGGATTCATTTTGCAGGAACTCTTGTGTAGGTACCTAATGGTCCACTTTGACGCATTTTTTATGCCATTGCAGTACCCAAGTTTGGTTGGCTTCTGGTATAGTTAAGGACTGCGATGCATTTTGAAAATGTGCCAATGTGGGCCATTGGGTGCTAGCCTAAATGAGTCGTGTAAAATCAAAGGTGGCAATCTCACTTATTAGCAACTTTTAAGCAAACGAAAAAAATGAAAAATTAAGCAACTTTGCCCTAATGGAAGGTTGCCGTCTTTGGAACTAAATCTGAGATTTTGTATCGATTTATAGCAAAGAATATTGTCATGTTTAGTTATGGTATGTCAAACAAGCAGTTTATTTTTAATATTTTTTTTATTTTCTGCGTCTTTAACTCAAAAATGCCACAAAGTAAGATTACCACTTTTGATTATATACGACTCTAATACCCCTATTTTTCTTTTTATACAAAAAAGGATTACGAAAAAAAAATGTTCCTTATCGAAGTCGGCCAGGCTTCCACTTTGATGATCCCTGTTTTATCATTCAGGTTCCAAAGTAGCCTCAATTAGGAGTTGATTTTTTAATCAGGAGTGTAATTTAATATTTATTATCTTCGCCATGTAACATTGCAGACACCTCTGCTCCGAATGTTTTTTTTTTCTATTGTTCTGCTGTACCTAGGTGCCATGGTTCTTAGGGACCCCTTCTACGTAAACGGGCAGTTATTGGCGAGACCTGAAGGGTCTCCAGCCAATTTCCGAATGGACTGCTAGACTGCTATACCGTTCGGTATAGAGGTGTACCATGTATTTCAGGTGTTCCATTCCTCTGTAGTAGGTATAGAGTAATATAATGGAAAACTGTCAATGTTGCCTTTTAAATGCATACCTAGGTACTTATTAGTTGCATTTTCGCGGAGATGATAATATTATGACCAAATGCAATATTTTTAGTAGATAACTATCAATGTTGCACGTTCCTTACTGATATCCAATGAGCCCCGTGGTTTTCAAATAGCCCGACTTCACCGGTAAATATCTTATATGACAATCCCTAGGAATCAAAAGAATACTTCCAAAATTAAAATCATAGCTCTTTATTATAGTAACCATTCCATTTACCATGACACAATTATTGTACAAAACTTTATCAAACTTAATCCAACCCACATTCACGACAAAACATCCGAAACCTGAACAGGTAGCCTTACAAAGAGCGGGCCCTCTCACAAAGATAACGCAGACAGGACCAAAGACTAAAGAGATCCGCCAAAGATATCCCCTGGCTAACAATTAACAATGAGACATTATACTCAGGAGTAATGCTGCCGATAATTACCAGGCTGGACGATTTGCACAGCCAAGTTAAGTTATGGCTTCTTGTTCTATCGTATTAATTGATGGTGCTTTTTGAAAGTTTGTTTTCGTAGTACCTATACGTGTAGGTATGATATTGTCATACTTTGGGTTGATGGTACGGTTTTTTGAATGGTTTTTTGAATGTGGTGGCATATTGGTTTTATTTGTAACGAAGTTTTCTATTTGGTTACAGGGAGTCTACTCCCTAAGCACGAAGTCCGTGGTTTCGGCCTTAGTTACAAGCGTTTCCTACTCCCTATCAACTACGGACATACGAATATTTCGGGGCCCGAATTAAGAATTAATGACAACACGATTTGACAGTTGTCCCTACTCCCAATGTGTCTTTGCCCGTCCGAAAAGTTGAACTTGACACTTGTTTTATTCACTCCTACGTTTTGGGGTACTTTCGGACGGGCTTCGAACTTCGTTGACGGACTTAGGGAATATGCCTCCAGGGTCGAACTCAGGATACCGGCTGCGAAACTTTTTGAGGTAAATAACAATTCTGCCGTACGAGCAATAAATGCAGTAAGTGCAATTTTTGAATATAGACCACTAAATCTTATTAGTTACGGTACGAATTCGTAGCCGACTGCAGACGGCAGCAGCAGACGACGTGTCGCTGCGACACTACTGGATTCTTTGTATTTCTATGAAATACCTTCCGCAGCTAGCGACACGTCGGTGTCGCCCGACTTCACGTCGCATGATCGCAGACGACGTGTCGCCCGACCGCAAATCAGTAGTGCCACCGACACTGGAGCGACAATACGTTGAATCTTTCTCAAAAAATGAGTTTTTCCAATCCCGAGGAAGAAAAACTGATAAACTGCATCCATCTGCAGTTGGGTTCGGAATCATGACTGCAACGACATGACGCTGCGACATGTCGCAACGTCACGTCGTCAGCTGCAGTCGTCTGCAGTCGCCTATGAACTCGTACCTTCGCATAACTTATACAGTACCTGTATTATTAAAATAAAACACTCACTGCGTTTATTGATCGTACGGCACAATCATTATTTTTTAGGGTTCCGTACCCACAGGGTAAAACGGGACCCTATTACTAAGGCTCCGCTGTCCATCTGTCCGTCTGTCTGTCCGTCTGTCACCAGGCTGTATCTCCTGAACCGCGATAGTTAGACAGTTGAAATTTTCACAGATGATGTATTTCTGTTGCCGCTATAACAACAAATACTAAAAAATAGGATAAAATAAATATTTAAGGGTGGCTCCCATACAACAAACGTGATTTTTTTGCTCGTTTTTGCTCGATATTGATAATGGCAACAGGTAGACGCTTGAAATATTCACAGAATATTTATTCATAAATTCACTTAAAAAATAAAGAATTAAATTAAAATAAAACAAATATAGGGGGGCTCCCATACAACAGACATGATTTTTTTGCCGTTTTTATTTTGTTTAATGGTACGTAACCCTTCGTGCGCGAATCCAACTCGCACTTGGCCGGTTTTTTATGTTCGTGCAGTTTTGTTTTTGCTGTTACGAGTACCTACTTTGATAAATCCGCCCTATTGTTAATTAGCTCCCTAAATACAGAGGCCAATGCGCTGCTGCTTTGTACCAAATAATTTACCCACCCTAGATTGAGTATGGTTAGAAAGTACACCTATGGGTAGAATAAGTCCAGTTAAGCATAAACGCTCCATAAAATATGGGTAACTAATGGCAGGTTACTAGACCATTGTTCACATGCACGGAGCATCGACCAAGCATTAACTGGATTAGGTAGGTACCTACTTAATTAAAGCAAGCAACCAAGACTGATACCACAGTCTACCTATATCTTACTTCTTACAGTCGGTCAACGTAGAGCACTGTCGGAGAGCAATCGTGCGGGGGGTTGCGGGGTGAAGGGGGCGCAGGTTATGTCCCGAGTAGCTATACTGCATACTTGAGACATAACCTCCGCCCCTACATAATTTTGACATTTCCTAGGACCTGTCAAATGTATGGGCGGTGACCCACTTTAAGTTGTACCTAAGTAGGTAAGTACAGTGTTCTGATACTGTACTTACTACATGACTGTGCGATAACTATGCGATGACTTTGCATACGCGGAATGAGGAACGGCTGACGATTATCATAATTCAAAATAATTTAAATCATTATCATCATCATTCAGCTGAAATATGACCACTGCTGGACATATGCCTCCCCCAAGCTAGCAATGCCGTCGGCTAGCGACTAGCCGCGTGGTGGGCCACTTTTCCATTTTAGTATGCAACCGCTTGTGATCGTACCACCACAAAATTGTATATTAAAATGGAACGGTTACCCGCTAATGCGCAAGGGAGCTTAGTCGCCTTCTACGACACCCATGGGAAGAGATGGGGTAGTGCTATTCTTTACGTCCGGCACCACACGGAATAAAACAAAAATAATTTAAATAAAGAATGTAAATTCACAAAATATAAAACTTTACCTACCCTTTTCGCCGTAAATTGATTCCTGACGTTTCTCTACAAAACGTTACCAAACAAAGAATATCAAATATTTAAAAAAAAACATGAAAAATGTAAGTACACATAGCTATTTTACCGTTTTTGATGATGTCGTTTACTTTTTTTCGATAGCAGTTTCCTTACGATACGACTACCTACAATTTACCAAATTAAAAGAGTACCTACTATCTACCTATCTAGTTAAAGGTAGTTTGATGGACCTCTATTGAATTAAATTGACTGGCTTTTGACTGGGTTAAATATTGGGGTCGGTATAGGTAGTTGGGGTTTTCTACTTTTTTGTTAAGAAATTCCCTGTCTCCGGGAATAGTTTCAGTAAACGGAAACAATACCTATATCCTCTGAATACAGAAAGTACCATAACATTTGTTCCTGTTGATTCGGTATAGACTCACTTCCTATTCCATGGGACTAATTTCCGTCATCAGTTAAATTTGACTGAACGACTTGCCTACCTCCACCTCTGTTTATTCTTTCGGGGATTACAAGCGTGATAGTACATCATAAAAAATAAAAATTCGAACGAGTTACAATAACCAAATAAGATTCCCTGTATGCGTGAAACAGAACGAATGTCAGCATGCGTGTGCAGCGTTGGAAGTTGTCATATTTTAAGCATTTTATTTAGTCTTACTTCTTCGCTTTTTACAGTGTAGAAAGAGATAGATTATAGAAAGAGGAAAGTAATTGGCATTAAATTGACACAACGCAAATGACACTGACAGCCAGCAATGAGACGTAACAGCCGTTTGTTTATTTTTAATTTTTATTTACTGTTGATTTTTGATTTGTTTGTTACTGTGCCTCAATTAAAAATTAACTGAGAAAAGAGAAATGGAATACCACCATGGATTTATTCAAAAAAAGATACAGGCCGAAGAAAAGAACAAAAAGTATAAACGCGGGAAGGAAAAAAGTACCCATGGTTTTCGTTGAACAAATCGAGGTAAGCCAAATTGTGACTTGTTTTTATTGGATTGTGTTTATAATTAGTTACAGTTTACTCACGTGCATTTTTCGGGATTGCCCGAATAGTTTCGGATCCAAACGGAGCCCTTAATCACGAGCTGAACACGCGGCGAGAACGCGGGCTCATGGATTGTATTTGTTGTCCACTGGCTTAAAATCATTGTGGACCCTCGTATTTTACTTCGCCATCAACAATCACCGAAGAACCTTGTCTTGTGGTAGACTAACGTGAAGAACATTTAAGACACAACTCCAACACACAGAAGCTCTTTGGATCATTTTAATCATTATTGGGTCATCAATTGTTTTGTTATGGTTCTGTGTAAACAGCTTATAAATGCCCCTTCCTTGGAATACAAGAGGTGAAAACAATATTAAAGATTATTTCTGTAGAATTGTTATAACTCCATATTATTATACTTACCTAGGTAGGCGTGCCAAATAATGGATAAAGGAATGGCATCTTTTGCTTATGAAATGCATGGTGTGGCAAAACTTTAAAAACTTCATTAGTGTCTTTTACACCTTGTAAGTCAAAAGAATATCAACTTAGCAAACAATTTGACCTAATTATCAGATAATATCATTAATCAAAAAGTAAAAAGGCTTTAATTTTGAATGTTTAGATTCAAACTGAGTACTATTTTTCAATTATTGTTGTCCACTCCATATTTAGAGCTAATAATACAAACATGTAATTATACCACTGCAGGACGCAGGCCAATTTTTACTCACAATATGCGCTGTGGTATGACATTGCGGACACTTGCTTGCAGTGGCGAAAGCTCCATATAACTCGATTCCTGTCGGTTTCCCTTTCGAAATATGGCAAATACTAGTATCTATTATTTTCAATTATCATTTAAACAAATAATTGGTCCGGCTTCCCTTCTAAGAAAATTCACCCTTCGCCACTGCTTGCTTGTTTAACTAAAACTGAAGTCTATTTTCATAGAGTGAAGGAACAAGCATCTATCATCATGCTTGCTCACTGCGTGTTGGTGATTTCAAACCATATCAGTAATTTGTCTGTCAAAACTGGTGATTCCAGTAATTTCCTCTATAATCCATTACAGGTAATGGTCATTGGGAAGCCCTTGTTCAGTCATGGATGTTTCAGAATCTGAGGTGACGAAAAGCAAAGAACCGTGAAAATGAAAAACAAATTGTAAGTTTAAATTTTTTTTGATAACTTTATACTTATGTAACATGGCAAGAAAGTGATCGATTTCACTTTTGAAATTTTGACTCACTAGCACAAAAATATTTCAATCAGCCTATAATTTGATTGAGAAATTGTGGGATGAGATGGTGGCTGATAATAAAAAGGCAGATAGAAAATGAACCTTATTTCCACACGGTTAAGGAAGTTTAGGTTGACCTGTATGCCAAAAATTTGTTTAAAAAAATATATCAAATATCATATCATGTGGGATATCCCTGAATATTATGTCTTTCAAAATCAGTATGATGTTTCCTTGACCATCTTACAGCCATAAGCCCCGTTTAAAAATTGCACAACCTGATATTTGTCTAGGATCTACATTTCGGACTAGAGCGAGTGATGGTATATTAAATAAGGTGTTTATAGATAGATTTGTTTAGGCCTCACCAAAACGGTACGTACTTATAAATAAAAAACAAAAAAACCTGACTGCATAAAAAGCGAACTAAAAAAATAAGAACTGAAACGATGTAAACAAGACATAACTACCTACTTCTAATCATAACATACATACCGTAAAAGGTATGTAGGTTTTCAGTTACATTTTGTTTACAACTTTTCAGTTCTTAGTTTTTTAGTTCGCATTTTATGCAGTCGGGTTTTTCTCCCGCCCGCCTCGTCTAGTTGCGGCGACAAGACGCGGCGTTGTCATTTGCATCTGGCGTCTTGTCGCCACGATAGACGCGGAGCTGTCGCTTGCGTCAGCGACTAGTACCACAGAAAGTACCCCCTTTCCAAGTAACCTTGTATAGGTAGACTGCTAAAGTAATGACATGATTAAGTTAGTTTCTCTGTCTGTGTGTTTGTCACTTCTTCACAACTAAACTACTAAACCAATTGTGCTAAAACTTGGCCCAGGAATAACTCGAAACTCAGAGAAGGACAGACTAGGATACTGTATCTTGACATACCAAGTTAGCGAAGCCGTGGGCTTCAGCTGGTTTATAACATAACAATTTGAGTGTATTTTTCAGACGTCTACAAGATGCAACGTACTACCAACATAAGTACTATTTTAACACTAACTAGAGCCTCGCCGTTCTTCGTAGGACTGATAGTTGGATACATATTACATTTAACGCGTGGAACGAAAGTAACTATACCCTGGGTAGGTAATGTTTAAGGTCTAACTGTTTAGCTTTGCTTTCGCGCTCTTATTACATTTCGGTTTGATGACTCACTAACATTCGGTTCGGTTTTCTTTTGTGTTCCACTCCGAAGGCGCAATGGCGTGTAGGCACATTTTCATACCAAAACCGTGGAGGACACGCCTGCTTGAAATAAGGGCTCGTTTACGGAGACGCGGGGAGTCGCGCGTTGCGTGCGGCGTGGCTTCACGCGGCGCGTCGGACGTTTTTTCAGTTTACAGACAGGCGGCGCGTGCAGCGGCCCGCATCATCACACGCGCAAACACAAACATATGGCAATGTACGATGTTGTTTATGAAGAAGCGGGGCGAACGAAGCCGTGGGCCCCGCCGCGGATGTCGCTACGTTTTACCGTGAACGGCGAATTGCAGGAATAGCTGGTCGCAACGCTGCGTGCGCCGCCGCGATAAACGTCGCGTGCGACGCGGCGATGTCATCCGTGGGTTCCGCCTGCATTTCAAGCAAATGCGTGTAAAATCGCTTCTCCGTAAACGCTCTCATACAACGCCATATGTTTGAATTTAGTGCGGCCCGCGTCGTCAAAAGCGACGCGCGCCGCCCCGCGTCTCCGTGAACGAGGCCTAAGGACTATCATAGATTGAAAATGTAAACTGTGATATGGATCTTTTGGCTGGCAAACGAACAGTCCTGGTTTGCTGTTATTCCTAGGTCAGGCAAAGTATTCGTTAGTTTTTTAGTTATCCCAATACACATTATTCTGTCTCATCATCATAAATATCATAAGCCTGGAGATAGGGATTTTGTCATGAAACTAGCAATACTCCGTTTTTCCGACGCCCAAGAGGGCAGGGAGTGATCTTTCTATGCTAGAAATCACGACTACACTTGCTACAAACAAAAAACAGTCGGGCCAGCATGCTCAGCGCAATATAATTTTGTCGTCGACTTATAGCGTCTCGGCATAAGACAAATCGACGACAAAATTATTTATTTATTTATTCTTTCGCACAAAATTAGTACAGAGGCGGACTTAATGCCATAGGCATTTTCTACCAGTCGACCTTAGGGTGGTGCAGAGAAAACATGGTAGGTGCACTAAATAGTATTATGTGTGTGATGCGATGGGATTTTTGCTAATAATATTTACACTTATAAATAAATATACAAATACAAATGAAATAATCCAATAAATACTAGATAACATATTCACAAGCATACATAAATATATATTATTAATCATAACCTACATATATATTATAATAATTAATATATGTACTTACATAATATACAAGGTTAGTTGGAAAGGGGGTACTAATCCGAAGCCCACTATAGTATCGCTGATGACTGTTTGAAAGCAAGTGTTAAAATTTCAAAATTCGATATATTTTTTTCCAAATAAAATTATTTTTATTTTAGTTTTTTCAAAAATTCTTCATCCCTGCTTTAGTTACAAATTCAGAAAATGGTGCTTCTAATTCATGACCCCAAATATGACCTAAAATGTAAACACAGCTGATCATAACTGGGGATAGGTAGATTTTAGAGTTTTTTTTTGAGATTTTTGAACATCTGTTTCTCTTAAACTATTGACTTTTAGGAAAAGTTGTAGAACAAAAGTTATTCATTATTATGTGTACTTTAACACCCTTTCGGATTAGTACCCCCTTTCTGACTAACCTTGTATACTACCTACAAAAATATAGACAATGATCTTTGCTGAGATGATTCTGCCAATCCCTTGTGTAGATGTTCACGTAATTTAATTTTGAAGGAATAGCGACTGGTGGCCATCCTGATTTCCAAGGGAAGCGCATTCCAGAGAAGAATAGACTGGACAAAGAAGGAAGAATGTATAAAGTCAGAGCGGTGAGAGGGACATTGTAAAAGACGATTATTTGAGGAGCGAAGATTTCTGTTATGATTAGAGCATATATACTGATCCTATCTTCCCCCGATTACAATTTCGGGGGAAGATGCCACGAAAATTCCCATTTTCCCCCATTCGGGGGCAGACATTCGGGGGAAGATGGGAATAATCCAAAATGAGAATTATGTGGCGCTGCGCATATTATGCTTGCAGGCCAACGTGATTCCGCGGTTTGGGTATGAAAAAATCCTACGCACCGCTTTGTCTCCGGAGTGAAACATAAAAGAAAACCGAACCGAATGTTTAGTGAACGCACAGCGAAATGAGAAAGCTCTTTCCTAATACTATAAATGTAAAGCTCAATTTCGCATGAGTGGAGCACATTTTTCTAGATATCTGACGCGTTAGTTCGTGAGGTCCCTGTAAGTAGTACTATTTAATTATGTGCTTATACTTTAATTTTTTCAGATCCTAGTCATAATCATATGGATCTGCGGGCTAGCAACTTCTACGCTAATCGTATACTCAGCGCACCCTATCATACTGACGGATTGGGATAACGAGTTAGCTGACGGCATGATCAATTCGTTTATGCGACCAGCGTGGGCCATGTTTATTGGCTGGCTTATGTTCGCCTGTGTGCATGGATATGGTGGTATGTCTGATTTTGGTTTTTCACCCTTCTTTGCTACTAACAGACTTTTTTGCTTCGAACTTTGACTTTTAAATACCGGGCGTAAAGGACGGTGTACCGAAAAGTGAAGCAGCGAATAGGCATGTTGACAGCATCAATAAATTGCAAATCTAATTAGTCCGCCAGTTAGAGTTTTGAAAAATAATGGACATGTATTTTTTCTTTTGTTAAATCTATGAATATTTGGAAAGATAAAACGCGTCAAAACTCGAGAGTGGGGGCTTGTGACGTCAGAAGCAAGTAAAAATTGTAGGTAATTGCTTGTGACGTTTTGCCAATTTTTTTAAAAAAGCTGACTAAACGTTCAGCCGCCCGTCACCAAAGAGAGAGTCCCTCCACGGCTCCCCCCCCTCTTTCATCCCAACCCCCCGCCCGCCTCAGTCCCCAAAGGCCGTCCCCATGGAATGCGCTGAACCATCAGCAGGCGTTCCCCGCCTTAAGGCCCACTACCCAGTTGCCCCAGCAACAGCAACCAACCACAAGCCCCCCAATCCCGGCTATCCCCGCCCTGATGAGCTCCACCATCCCCGCTCCCACTATAGTGCTAGCTGCTTCACAGCCTGCACGTAGTCCCATAACATCACAGGCTCCCCCCGCACCCACCCCCGCACCCGCCCCCGCACTCGCTCCCAGGCCAGCGCCGACAGCGGTTGCTCCCTCCACTTCCCTCTCGTCCACTAAAGTGCTCCTTAGGGACACGATCCCTAGCCTCATCCAAACCCTCTCCTCCTGCAATACGCAGTGGGCGAAAAACATAGTCTCCGCTTGGAACGCCTCTCAAGGCGATCCAATCGCTCGCATCAATGTCCTCTGCGAACTAGATGACATAGTCATTTTCCTCATCCAATAAATTTCAATGGATACAGAAAGCTGTAGAATTAAGCCCCGATCCCTTAAATTAGGCTTCTTCAACGCTAACAGCGTTAACTTTACGTTATAATCTAATATAACGTTATAATCTTGAAAATCTTTTTTTGGAGCCTACGAGGATAACTGCCACTTCAGCTACTTGTCTGGACAATATATTTACAGATATTGTACCTAATAGTCAACAAATTATAAATCAACTTAACTCTGATCATTGTGGACAGTTGATAACATTTCTTAAGGAAGACAAGAAAGTGGTAAAAAAGGATATTACTGTAGTGCCTAAAACTGTGGGTCGCTTGGAAGGATTTAAAAATAAACTTATTAGCAAATTGCCTTACTTGTGTTATAGTGATGATCCTAACCAGTTGTACAATACATTTTTTAACATGTTTTGTACAGAATTTAATTCCATTTTTATTCCCAAGAAGATCTCAGTTAAAGGTACTGCAACCTTCAGTGAATGGGCAACTATAGGTATACATAAAAGTCGAAAAAGACTTTATGAGTTGTATGAAGAAAAAAACTATAACAATAGTGAAGAATTTTGTCAGTACGTTAGAGATTATTCAAAATTATTTAAAAGAATTTGTCTTGTAGCCAAAATTCAATATTTAAGTTCAAAAATTAACGTATACTTTGGCACCTAAATGAATTACTAATTTTTTGGAGCCTAGTCATTGGTAGTATGAGTTTATTTTTATTTCTAGTATTGACGCTATGAATGTCGCTGTTCTTAGAGAACAAACTAATATTTTTCTTAACATACATCAAATTTTCATAAATCATTGAAATTATTTCATATATTTTTTTGTTTTTTCTATTTTTGACATTCTGCATGATGATTTATTGATAATTATTATTATTGAATTATTATTATTGAATTATTATTTTTTACCTTGACATTTTGTCGACTATTATTATTAATATGTCGTTTGTTTTATATTATTTTTTATTTTATTAAATTGTGAATGTGAGTACTATGTAGGCTAGCTTTATACATAAATTTCGTAGAACTGTTTGGCGGTTTGAGTATTTTTTTTGTGACCTACGCAAATGTCCGGCTGATTGGTGTCGTCGTGCGTCGGGTCGTTGAGCTCCCTAAAATAAGGTTGAGCTACACGATGGCTGATGCATGCGTGCCGTCAGTTGGGACAGGTCAACTCAAACCTGCTATGGCTCTTTCCTCAAAAGGCCATTCCAAACGTTGCCCTACATTGTTACACTCGCATAGTTTTTATACCACAATGTCTGGACTTTAAAAGAGACGTTGACCTCTGAGTTTGTTTCGGCTTTTCTTCTCAGAGCGAGTCAGATAGGAAATGCCGGCGCCATCTAGTCTTAAAAAAAAAAACTTACATTGACTTGTAAAAGTGTCTGTAACAGATTTATTTACAGAAATAAATATCATTTATCATTTATCATTTAACGGTCAACGAGATGAGATCGCAATCTTTTTGCGTGATCATCAAATTGATATCTTCTTAGTGCAGGAAACGTTTCTCAAGCCCCACAACAGGAACCCTGGAATTGCAAACTATAAATTAGTTCGCAACGACAGGACCCGTAGTAGGGGCGGTGGTACTCTCATCTACTACAAACGTTCCCTGTACTGCACTCCCTTAGACCCTCCCCCTGGTCTCCAATTCCTGGAAACTTCCATATGCAGACTAGGCATGACAGGACACCAGCCGATCACAATCGTCTCGGTGTATAATCCTCCCTCCAGTAATAAGATCCAACTCCGGAGCGATCTTAAAGCACTCTTTGACCTCGGCGGAGGTTCCGTTATCATAGCGGGCGACCTCAATGCCAAACATCTCTCGTGGAGCTGCAACTCCAACAACCACGCGGGTCGTAACCTCGAAGAGTTGAGCCCGGAGCTCGAATTCGACGTTATCGCCCCGATGTGTCCCACTCACTACCCCCATAACCCTGACCATCAGCCCGATGTCCTTGACATAGCGCTTCTAAAGAACGTAAACCTCGGTCTACGCTCTATAGAGACGCATGAAGAGCTAGACTCCGATCACCGCCCCGTAGTCCTTCACCTAGGTCCCCGGGGTGGTCCCCCGGATCCTGGACAACCCGCCCCGATCAAAACTGTCACGGACTGGGGTAAACTAGAGGAGCGCCTCAAGTCTTCCTCGTCCGTTCACTTAGATTCCATCCCTGACGATATCGTTACGATTGCCGACACGCTGGGCGCGATCGACTCCCTTACCAGTCACGTACAGTCCGTGGTGAACGAGTGTTCACGGCAGGTTCCAGCGGTGGACGAACACCGCTGGAAGCTGCCGGACGATGTGCGTGAACTGCTGACGGAGAAGAACGCATCCATCCGTGCCTATGACACTTTTCCCTGCGAAGCTAACCGCGCCCATATGCGTTCTCTACAGCGTGCTGTAAAGAAACGTGTACGGGAGGTTCGGGAAGTCCGCTGGGACAAGATGTTAAGCGACTTAGAGCCATCCCATCTGGCCTTCTGGCAATTACAACGAAATCTAAAATCCGATTGTGTAGCTTCAACTCCCCCTCTCAATCGTCCGAACCAAAGGCCGGCCTTTGAAGATGACGAAAAGTCCGAATGTCTAGCCGACAGTCTAGAAGCCCAATGTACTCCCAGCACCCAACCCGCAGACCCGGTCCATCTTTCCAAGGTGGATCGCGAGGTCGAACGTAGGGCCTCCCTCCCTCCCGATGAAGACCCCGACGATCCCTTACCCCCCATCACCGTAGACGAGGTCCACACGATAGTGAGGAATCTCAAACCTAGGAAAGCCCCCGGCTCAGACGGTATCACCAATAAGGTGATCAAACACTTTTCCGCCCCGCTCATAGTTCTCATGACCGCCATCTTCAATGGCGCTCTGAGTAATAACATCTTTCCGCAAGCTTGGAAACAAGCCACCGTTATCGGTATCCCCAAACCCGGCAAACCCAAGAGTGAGCCCACTAGTTATCGCCCCATTAGTCTTCTCAATGTAATTGGGAAAATCTATGAGCGTCTCATTTATATCCGTTTAAAGGATTTCGCTGACTCCCGTAAACTCATCCCCGACGAACAGTTCGGTTTTCGAACCCAGCACTGTTGCATTCGACAATTGCACCGCATTGTCGAACACATTAGCTCCCGTTTTATGCGCTCGTACAAAACGGGCATGCTCTTCTTCGACGTAGCGAAAGCCTTCGACAAGGTCTGGCACAACGGTTTATTATACAAACTGTACCAATTCAACGTGCCGGACCGTCTCGTGCTCATCATTCGAGACTTTCTGTCGGATCGCTCCTTCCGCTATCGCCTAGAAGGCACCCTCTCGTCCCCTCACCCCATTCGCGCAGGAGTCCCTCAGGGCTCCGTGCTATCGCCCCTTCTGTTCACGCTGTACACCAGCGACATTCCCAAACATGGCTTGGCCAAGTTGGCTCTCTTCGCCGACGACACGGCTATCTACTATTCCGGTAGGAGTCTCGATAGCATCTCTCGAACCCTTCAAACCGCAGCCGTCGCCCTCGGGGTCTGGTTCCGGAAATGGAGAATAGAGGTGAATCCCGAAAAGAGCGCAGCCGTTCTTTTCGAGAGACACGGTGACTCCCACACCCACATCCGTCCCGTCCTCATGTTCGGCAAACAGATCCCTTGGGAGATGAAAGCCAAATACCTGGGGGTTATCCTCGACCACCATCTGAGTTTCCGAGACCACATCAAAGCGGTGCGCGCTCGCGCCGCTTTCGCTGTCGGTCGCCTCCACCCCATCCTTAGAACGCGCAGTAAATTGTCACTTAGAAATAAGCTGAGAATCTACGTGACGTGCATCCGCCCCATCTTGACTTACGCAAGCGTCGTGTTCGCACACGTTAAGCCTTGTCGCTTTAAATCCTTCCAAACCCTTCAGAATCGAGTGTTGCGCAGAGCCGCGGCTGCCCCGTGGTTCATGCGTAACGTCCAACTCCATCTCGATCTAAAAATGCCAACCATCAGGCAATACCTCAAACGCATTTCCAAGCGTTACTTCGACTCTGCCCCCCGCCATCCGAACCCCCTAGTCGCCGCAGCGGCCGACTACAGTCCCTCTCTCATAAGTAAAGTTCGCCGTCCCAGGCACACACTTTTAGAACCCGATGACGAAATTACCCTCCTCCAGGAGGCGAGTAAATCGACCAGCACACTACACAACAAACGCCGCCGCCCGGCATACCGTCCTCGCCGACGAAGCCCGTCGCGACGCCCCACCGCCGCCGGTCACGATCCACCGAGCTCTCCCGTCGTAGAGCCGGTCGTCTCTTCAGACTCCGCAGTCACCCCGATAATTCAGCCCTCATCAAGCTGTCTCCCCCCCCCCCCTATGTCCACGCCAGCAACGCCCTAAGCCGAGGTCCGAGTCCCACTAGGGGTCGCCCTTAGTGCTGTTGTTGCAGGTAGTCATGATGTTAGTGTAGTACAAGTAGTTAGCTTAGGTTAAGTATTTTACTTCCCCCCATTGGCTGGAGACCCTTCAGGTCTCGCCAATAACTGCCCGGTTACGTAGAAACCGTCCCCTAGGACGACCTACTGCAGTCCAATAGAAAAAAAAAAAAAAAAAACCAATTTTAAAAGTGTCGTATCTTCGTCAATTTTGGTTTACGAAACAAAAGAAAAAATACGGCTCAAATATTTTTTGATAATCTAAGTGACGGACTAATTAGATTTTTTCAGTCAAATACCCTATTCAGCTCATCATTCCGATACAGTATGCTCAATCCAATACGACGCGCCCATCTCAGTTTTGTGGTCGGTAGCCGCGTGGTGCGTATGCACACATCTAACTATTCCGTGTTGTGGACTGCTATAGGTGGTCCTAGGGGACCATTTCTACGTAACAACGATGTATAATGCGGCAACGCGTAGTACAAACAAGGCGGTAATAAATAAATACTCGTAACCGGGCAGTTTATTGGCGAGACCTGATAACCTAAGCTAACTACTTGTACTACACGTCACATCATGACTACCTGCAACAACAGCACTAAGGGCGACCCCTAGTGGGGGGAGCGCGAGGCTTAGGGCGTTGCTGGCGGGGACTTAGGGGGGGGAGACAGCTTGATGAGGGCTGAATTATCGGTGTGACTTCTGTGCCGAAAGGCTAACACAATAGCTATTTATAATGCACACTCTTGTGCTCTAGCGATTTAGACAAAGAGTGGGGCGGGTTTCGTGGATTGAACGGGATATTGCCCGTGGTCCACCTGTTCTGTCCACCTTTATGGAACACGGCCAAAATAATATCCCTTAGTCCACTTAGGTGGACAGAACCAGGTGGACCACGGGCAATAGCCCATCTATATAGTGTCACACTATAGAGCAAAATCAGTCCTTTTTATCCTTCCAGTAAATTACGCGACACAGTTTGCGCGTCGTAAATACCGCTCCTCTGGCCTCTTCCTTACTCTGCAAGTATAAACAGGGAGGTTACTTTCAATACGAAGATGTTAATCATATTAATGTAAACCTTATTATATCTAGGGTTGCCACCTTTTTTTGGAGCAATAAAAGTACATTTGTGTTTTGGGATAGCAAAAATAAAACACGATGTAAAAAAGAGTACTTTTATTATTTATGTGTTTATACACCTATTTTTAGTCGCTTCTAGATTCTTGAAAACATGTTGCGATTCTTTCAAAAATGTGCGAATGTTTCAATTACAGCCATGGACCGTAAAGTAAGTAAACTATGCCAAAAAAGTCTAACTATGTAGTAGGATGAGAATCAAATGAGAGTGGTGTCAGGTAAAAAGAGTATTTTAGCGTACTTTATAACTGTCTTAGATTATAAAGTACACCTACGTGAAATAGAGTACAATACTATAATAGAGTACGGGTGGCAACCCTACTGATGCCATAAGTCACTGCCATAAGTCACTATGTTCCTTCGTGAAATGTGACAACTATAAACTTTATGTCAAACATATTTGTCTTTCCAGGTCCAATCAACTGGTTACTATCTCTCCGCGCGTGGAAGGTGCTAAGTCGTATGTCGTACGCGATGTACATAGTACACGACCCTATGATGTTCGTCGTCAACGCTATGCGCGTCGTCCCCGTTTACTTTACCGTGAAATTAGCTGTATGTATAGTATTACTATTTAATCCAGTTACTGTCCCTTGCCGTTTTAAGGTCAAGCTATTTACCTAAATAACAACCGCGTGAATTGTACGATCTGAAAAAAAGAAAGAAAATAGTATTTATTTTAGACTGGCACAGGCAACGGGCAAATTTGAACAATATACAAAAATTTAAACAACCTTCGAAATTAGGCTGCGTTTGCCGTCGTCAGTCTGCGGATGAGTGACCGTTCGCTACATGGAGACTACTCCGAGTCTCGAAGAACGCATTAACCGTCGGTCCCAGGTGTCATACGAATATCTATGACTAAATAAAGCCCGAAAGTCTGACAACTGATCAAACTAAGGATATGTAAGTAAAAATATAGGAAATAGATTTATTTGTCTTAAGATGACGCACACGACCACAAACAAATATCAAGATAAGATAATAATAAAATAGTGAAATTAAATATGTTTAAAAATGAATAAAGGAAATAATAAAAGTGTTTATTTATCTCATCATCACATTACAGAGTAACAGTAAATAAAGTAAATAAAGATGGAAGAAAAAAAAAACAAAAGCAAAATAAAATAAAATTTGGTAAAATATGCGTCACATTCGAGCAAATCGTCCATCGCTTAGCATATTGCTGTGATACATGCACAGAACAGAGCAACAGCGCTTGTTTTCAGCGACAGCGGTATCGGTATTGCCCAGTACTGACTGGACCGATTTCAGCTTAGTTGCGAACAGTTTAGCAAGAGGAAAAAGATAAGCTATTGTACCCAATTTTCTCTTGTGAGTTTGTAGAAAGTAACTAGATGATTATGTTACGAGATTGGACAGCAGAAACGTCTTAAGCCGGGTACAGACTTACGAAATGTAACATGCAATGTAACACGCAATGAAAGAATTTGCCGTCCACATTGTCGCAATGTATCGTGCAATGTTACAGAATTCTCATAGTGTGGACGCCTTGCGCGCACGAACCGTGCACACTACGCGCACGAACAGAGCATTTCAACTCGTGCGCGCCGCGATCCGCCATTTGTCGTGTTTTCGCCGAACACAAAGGGGCGCGCAGTGTGCACGGAGCGCCAGTGTGGACGGGTTGTGTGTGTCTGTACTGCGGAACGTTCGCTTCGTTCGTTTGAAATGTTCTCCGCGCGCATGCCGGAAACAGATGTGAGTAGGTACATGCTCGGTTCGTGCGCGCGCTGCGTCCACACTTATGAAATGCTCCTTTCATGTTACATTGCATGTTACATTACAGCAGTCTGTACCCGCCTTAAGGCTTTTGTTTACCAACATTCTCAGCTCTCTAGTACTGCCCCCTGATTTAGAACGATTCGATATTTCGAAGGTTGCTATCTCTTTCCCTCTCACTACGAGAATCGTAAATAAAACGAGACAACAAACCTAATCGGTCGACAACTGCTTATTTAAAAGGTTCGGAATCGGGAAGAATCGAAAAGAATCGGGGGGCTGGTAACTTAAAATTCTAGTACATTATTCTATTAAACGAATGTAGCAAGGGAATTAATGTTGGTGAACTCCAGCCTTAGTGCACTAATAACAAGATACTGTGTCATTGATCACCAATGTGTTTACCATGTGTGGGGATTATGGCAATATTTCGTCACGAGTTCATACCCTTAATTGTAGTTAGTTATAGCACAATCTACCTATATCTTACTCCTTACAGTCGGGCAACGTAGAACATTGTCGCAGAGCGATCGTGCGGGGGGTTGCGGGGTGAAGGAGCGGAGTTTATGTCCCGAGTAGCCACACTGCATACTCGGGACATAACCTCCACCCCTACATAATTTTGACATTTCATAGGACCTGTCAAATGTACGGGCGTTGACCCACTGTATGAAGTAAATAGGTACACTGTGGTTATAGTGATGATAGTCCGTAGTAGTAGTAGAAAGTAAACAATATATGTGTATTTATTATATTTCAGTTTATCCAGTTCCTAGCTGACTTCACACTGGCAGTGGCAGTAGCGTTCATACTGACTATTACGATTGATACACCGTGTTCTGTACTCATTAAACATTTTATGGGCGGAGGTAAGTTTTGTTTAACGCGTCAAATACCTAGAAAATGTGTTCCGCCCATGCGAAATTAAGCCTTAGTGTAAGGTGAGAGCTTATGTTTCCCTTGGTTGCTTTTTGTTCGGTCTCTTACTCCGGAGGTGAAACGTCGCGGATTGACACCAGACTTCTTGTAATTTACTCTTCTCACTTCTATACAGTTAAGAAATCAGTCCCAATTAGAAGCCACGGGCTTTCTAATAGCCTTAAAGAATATGTCTGGTTTCCACGTTACCCAAAGAGCCATTACACACTGTCGGCTGGTCGCCGGAGACTTGGTCTCTCGGCGACCAAAACATAAGCATAGTCGCCCAGGCGACCGGCGACTAAGTGCGTAAACACCTATTTGAACCTTAGAAAGTCACAGTCGCCGTCGACCAAGTCTCCGGCGACCAGTCGACAGAGCGTAATGGTTCTAAACTCGCCCAACCATCTCCGGAGAGGTAGGCAGTGCTCTCATAGTGACGATATTAAATTCCAAGTAATAAAATACAATAGACTATTTTCTAAAGGACCAACCTGCTGCTGTACTTGATTTCGAGTAAGGGATCATTGGAAACAAAACTCAATTTAATCGCTCTGACAGTCAGTTTTTCTTTGTCCACTATACCAATCGTGGCTGAAATCAATATTCAGAATAATATAAGCCTTAATATATCACAGTGAGGACTGAACAGGGTTCAGATGTCAGAGGGGATTTGCTACCTCACCATTTCTGACCGTATCAAACTTAGGAAAATGTTATGACGTTAATGTTTATGACCTTGTTTTTTTTTTCTTTCAGGATCAAAGAGGCCTACACCAAAAGTAGTAGTGACAGAAATAACTGAAGACAACAAACCAGATGTTAGTAAACCGTGACACCGGAGAGCCAAGACAATGTCACTAAAATTTAGATTTATTATGGAACAAAGAAGATCTTGAACCATATTTACCTCAAGAAGAGAAGAGTTGAAAGTTGTGGCATTTTAATTTCTTTCAAAATACAGACCATCTTATTTGCGACGCCTGTCAATCCCGCAAAAAGGCGGAGCAACGATACTGGCGGATAGATAAAGATGTTAAGAAAATTGTAGACCTGTAGTTTTATAATTATGGTTAATTGAATGTCACGAAACGTTTTTATATAAGCGCGTGAGACGCCCAGCGACTCTTTTCTAAATTGTCATCAATAATAATAATTAATAGAATTAAGATAAATATATGTAAATATTTAAGATAAAACTAAAATATAATAAGGATAAAACACGCGATTTTCATTTATTTATGGATTCTGGTCCCGAAAATTACGCATATTTCCTTAATCATAGGTACTATAAAATCATGTTATTACGTCACCCCCACGTTGTAGGAAAGATTATTTCTCTTTACAAAGACTTAATAGTTAACTAAAGGGTGTCTCAGAATGTTTTTCGTTTTTAGATGTTAAATAAAAAACAACAATATCAATTAAAACTCGTTTTATTTATTGTTAAATTAAAGAGCAGTTCTTGAAGTTTATGTATGAAAAACAACCGTTTGCAAATTCGCACCATTCACTTGTTCACACTCATTTAACCTGGAGCTAAAATTTTCAATCACTCGCTGGAGCATCGGTCTTGGAATAGAGTTGATTTCTTCAGTGATTCTTTGCTTCAAAACATTCAGGTTGGGTGGAAATGGATTGTACGAGTAAACTTTACTTTTTAGGTAGCCCCATAGGAAAAAATCAGCAGGCGTTAATCTGGCTCCTCGGTGGCCAGTTGATGTCTCCTCGGCGACTTATCACTCTTCCAGGGAATAAATCGTGAAGAGCAGCTAATGAGTCATTTGTAACATGAGAAGTGGCTCCATCTTGCTGGAAAAAGGTGTTGCGGTTGTAGCCATACTAGTTCAGCTGCATTTCTGTAGCCAAAAAAGTCCGGATCATATGGCAATATCGGAAATTAACGGCCTGAGTTCGACTTCGGTCATCCTCAAAAAAATAAGGACCGATAATTCCTTGACTTGATATGGCAGCCCAAACAACAACTTTTGGTGAGTGCAAGGGCCTCTGATGCAGTTCTAGCGGATTCTCGGAAGCCCAGTATCTGCAATTTTGTTTATTCACGTGACCGTTGATGTGAAAGTTCGATTCGTCGGAGAACCAGATGTTATTGAAACTCCTAAAACGGTTTTTCATTGTCCTGCAGAATTCGACTCGTTTATCAGGATCATCAGGCTTCATTTCTTCAACAATAACAATTTTATAGGGGTGAAAATGTAAGTCTTTCGAAATAATGCGATGACCGTAGATTTTTTCAAATTAAGAGAAACTGCGCGCAATCTCAACGACTGTCGTAGGTCGTCCATAACAGACTGGCGAACGCGGTCGACGTTCATGCTCGTTCTTTGTGTCCTTTTGCGCCCAGAAGATTTGTCCGGCGTTGTATTCCCAATCTCTTCAAACTTGCACACCCAATGCTTAATTAAATTGGCACTTGGCAGATGTTTTAAGCTTGTTAAATTAAAATATGTCCTGTAGAGACGACGAACAATAGTGTAGGAATCGTTGTTTTTATAAAACGCTCGCACGCAAAACGCGCGCTGCGGTTTAGTACGCGGTCGTCGACATTGATGCAAATATTCTCAATAATTCTAATATTATTTTTTTCCATGGAACTAGTAGCTCAGTCGCCAAGTAGATTTACCTTGCAAAAGGTCGGTTAGTCCAGAATTTTTGAATATGTACCTATTGTTTAGGTGTTCTGATGAAAATTTCAAATTTTCGACCTTGAGTGACCTCAGCGCGCTCTGCAATCTTGGATTAAAGACCCCTAAAATAAGTTTTTATTAAGTAACTCCATATAGAGCTGATCATTTTGTAACGGTTGAACTGATTTCCAACAAATTTAGCGTATAATCATCATGATTAAACCAGCTTTCACACAAAAAAAGACGCATTCTAATCGGACCATCCGTTTTGGAGCTACGGTGCCACAAACAGACACACAGACAGACATATAAACAGACAGCCATACAGATAGACAAACATAGGCTTCAAAGTTATAAAATACTCTTTTATTGTGTGGGTTAAACATAGGATTCAAATGTGTAACACATTTCTTTGAGCCGAGAATGTAAAATTTGAAATGCATAATAATTGTGCTTTTTGTCAACTTTAAAGCGCACTAGGTATGTGGTAAACTATTAGCTAGGTATAGAAAAGAACGCTTCAGAAAAGAATTGTAAGAAATTGAACTTTCTACAAAATAGGTCAGAGCTATTTTTGGCGTAAAACCCATAGATCAGAAGTTATTAACTAATTTTTGGGGTCTTTAATCCAAAATGGCGGAGCGAGCCGAGGTCACTCAAGGTTTAAAATTTGCAATCTTCTGAAGTACACCTAAATATGACATATCCAAAATTCAGGACTGACCGACCTTTTGCAAGATAAACCCTTTTTGCGACCTGGCGACTGGGTTATACCAAGATTTTTGTTTATCAGTAGTTCCATGGACCGTAGTGGAAAAACTGAAAAACAAACAATGAAAAAAAAAACTTGCTTAACGACCGACCCGGTCGCGCAGAGCGGCCACCCCATACTTGGAAGCGGTCAAAATTATTTTTAACAAATTAATGATGCAGAATGAATAAAAACGTGTTAATTTATTTAATTGTCATTATTATTTTAGTTTATGAGTAGTCAATATCACCCACTGTTGAGTAATTTTATAGGTTCTAAGAGAAGTGTTCGCTATAAATAGCGTTGAATTTTATTATTACCTACACAGATTATAAAAATCTGTTAAAAGGTTATTATTAGTTCGATGCACTTCTTTATTAACAGTACTGAAATAGACATAGGCACCGAACGAGTACTAAAATGAAAAAAACAAGTAGGTATTTTTCGTTATAGGTATGTATTTTAATAATTTAGAAAGATAGTTACAATCGGATTCTTCACAGCTTGGCAAGCTTATGTCTTCTAAATCTTGTAGGTACTTTCCGAACTTTAAATCTTGAAATATCAAGTCTGCCAGTTCACGACGAGAAAAAATATGTACGCGCCCTACAATAAAAAAATAATAATTACAACAAGATTAGCAAACTTTAGCAAGTTTTTTTTTTCATACCATAATAAAAGAAGGTCTACGGTATATTTTCCTATAGGTTTTGTTGCAAAAAGTAACGAACTGTTATAACTTTTATTCTCGTAAAATAAATTTTATTTGTAAAATTTGATCTTATTAAGTTCACCACAATTATCACATTAAAGTATTTGCTTTAAGTATGTAAAAATCTATTGTATTATAATAAAATAGATACCGTGAGCTACAGAATCCATGTTTCAGAACTTCACTAACTTTTGTCGTTTTGTCATTGAAAAGCAACAGAGAACTGCAATTTTTACTGAACGTATTCTAGTCACCCGATTGTAGAATGTTTGAACTGTTGTTAATCATACATTTTGTCATAAACATACCTTCGTATTTGCG
Organism: Amphipyra tragopoginis; assembly: GCA_905220435.1. Lineage (NCBI taxonomy): Eukaryota > Metazoa > Arthropoda > Insecta > Lepidoptera > Noctuidae > Amphipyra > Amphipyra tragopoginis. Next base: position 23,475,928 of record HG991995.1, on the reverse strand, counting down.
CATTTTGATGAAGAAACTATTCAAATAATATTAGCCATATTTTTTTTTGACCTACCTTCAACTTTTCAAAATTGGTTTTTGGCCGACCCCGGCCGCTCTGTGGGTCGGTGTTAGGCTTGCCAACCGTCCCGCGAGAGCCGGGACGTCCCGTTTCTAGAGCTTTAGAGGATGCATCCCGCGAAAGACGTGTGCGGGACGCCAATTGTCCCGTTTTATCGTACCTACGGCTAAACCTTCGGGCAGAAGTCGGAATTTAGTGAACACGTTTTGTTTAGCTAGAAGAGTGGAAATTGGGACCACGAATATTGCGTCGAACGAACGAAAAAATAATTTCTTATTGTATTTTTCGCCTCCCTATACTTTGACAGTTGAGTCCCGCTTTTTTTGCCACGTCCCGCATTTTGACTGCCAAAGTCCCGGTAAATTCGTACTTAGAGGTTGGCAAGCCTAGTCGGTGTGTTCAGTTGATTGGTTGGTTGTTGTTGTTCATGTTGTTATTGGTATTTCTACCTAATTATTACAATACAATAAAAAAATACTAACTTGATTGGCCATCGAAGAGGTAAATAGAGGACATTAGGCTGGACATCCACCAGAGCTGTGCGAGGAAAATGTGCGGTGTGAAAATGTGTAGCGAGGATATGAAGCGGTGTGACCCTTTCCACCAGAGCTGTGCGAGGAATGTGTAATGTGTTAATTTGTACAAATGATAATCTGCCTCTTCGAAACACCATCTATTGACTGACTGGTAGGCGCATACTTTCAAATCTTCGCACACGTTCCTAGCAACACATTCCTCGCAACATATGCCTCGCTCGCATTTCTCGCTTGTTTTGTATGAACAAAAACCTCGCTCCGCTAAGCCCATATCCACCAGAGCTGCGCAGAGCGAAGCTAGGTAAATGAAATGATTCTATTGGTGCTTACAAAACACATTCCTCGCTACGCAGCCACATGAGTAGATAAACGGAAACGCAGCTTAGCACAGCTCTGGTGGATGCTCAGCCTTATTATTCACATTTTGCTACTGCGCTGCGCAACCACTCGCCCAACTTCAGAGCGATCTAAAAGTTTGGTGCATATCTACTGTAAAGTATCACTTTCAACCATCTGCAGTATGTAAATTAATTTATGTACCTAATTCTTTAAAACCGCATGATCTACTACTGTTACTGCTACTGGTATAGATTGAAAGGAAATATAAAAAAAACAAATGTCTTCTGGTTATGGCTTCCAGTGAAAGCCTAGCGGTTGAACGGTTGCCTTTTATACTTCAGGGTTCGAGTTCGAATACGGCCCGCAGCTCTGACTTTTTGAATTCATGTGCGGATCAGAATTTAACTATCACTTGCGTTAACGGTGAAGGAAAATCGTGAGGAAATCTGCACACCTGTGAGTGCTCCCTAAAATTATTGATGGTATGTGTACTCTTCCAATATGCAACAGACCAATGTGGTGGACTAAGACCTAAACCCTTCCCCCCTTATTACAAAAGATGGTTTAAACCAAGACTAAGGTAAACCCAGGTTTATAATATACTCATCACTTTCTTATGTCATATAACAAAAAGAGACGGGGCTATTTTAAAACCTAGGTTTTTCTTAGACCATTTTTTGTAATAAGGGGGTTCGTGTTCTGAGAAGAGGCCGTGCTCAGCAGTGAGACAGTAAAGTAATACAATAGGGTATTTGACTGAAAAAATCTAATTAGTCCGTCACTTAGATTATCAACAAATATTTGGCCCGTACTTTTTCTTTTGTTACGTAAACCAAAATTGACGAAGATACGACACTTTTAAAATTGGCAAAACGTCACAAGCAAGTACATATCGAGGGTTGAAAGGCTAATTGATCTAAGCGACATTTTGTAAAACTTGCAGGAGGACAGATTAAAGTTTCATTTTTTGGAAAAAAAATCATAAAAAAACAACTATTGAATAGACTTTTATTTATTCAATATAGTATATCCCTAATTAAGTCAGGAAGTTTTTTAAGCTATTACTGTTGATAAAAGTGTATTATTTTAGAAAATTTTTGTTGGTTAGCCCAAAATGCATCAAATTTAGTTATTTTTTGAGAAAGGAAAAATGGTTCAAATGCCTACCGTAAATAAAATAGCTGAAAGTAAACTGGTTCAAGCATTAGCTTAGAATAAAATAATATGAGAGAAAATGAATTTAGCGCCAAGTCAACTGACACTTGGCGCCAACAAACACATGCCCAATGAGCCTAAGCAACATTATGGTGTTGCACCAGAATGAAGTAGTTTGATGCAGCCATTAAAGAGACTGCAGGAAGAAACAAAATGAACCCTTATTAAATTATTGTAGATATTGATGCTCAGGCCATCATTATTCAGCAACGTCCATTAGATATTTTTGAGGTTGGTATAGTTATTTCATCATCATCATCATTCAGCCGAAAGACGTCCACTGCTGGACATAGGCCTCCCCCAAGCATCGTCACATCGACCGGTCCTGTGCTTCTCGGATCCAGCGGATTCCCGCGATCTTCACCTTCACATCGGTCCACCTTGTGGTCGCCTACCCACGCTGCGTCTTCCGGTACGCGGTCGCCACTCCAGAACCTTTCGGCCCCATCGGCTATCCGTTCTGCGAGCAATGTGCCACCCAATGACACTTAAGTTTGGCAATTCTTCGAGCTATGTCGGTTACCTTGGTTCTCCTGCGGATCTCAACATTTCTGATATGATCACCCAGGATAACTCCTAGCATAGCCCTCTCCATTGCCCTTTGGACGACCTTGAGCCTTCTTATGAGGCCCATTGTGAGTGACCACGTTTCAGTGCCGTATGTAATCACTGGCAACATGCACTGGTAAAAGACTTTCGTCTTGAGACACTGCGGTAGTTGGGACGAAAAGATATTACGTAGCTTCCCGAACGCTGCCCAGCTGAGTCGGATTCGACGATAGATCTCTTTCTCGAAGTTGGACCTACCTAAATGGACAGTTTGTCCTAGGTAAACATAATCGTCGACAACTTCGATTTGACATGATCTTTGTCTTATCCATGTTCATTTTAAGACCCACTCTTTCGGAAGCTCTACTAAGGTCATCAAGCATTGTACTGAGGTCCTCCATGGTCTCAGCCATGATGACTATGTCGTCGGCAAACCGAAGGTGAGTGATGTACTCGCCGTTCATGTTGATGCCTAGCCCTTTCCAGTCCAGAAACTTGAAGACATCCTCCAATGCAGCGGTGAACAGTTTCGGAAAGATGACGTCTCCCTGCCTCACACCTCGCTACAGAAGGATAGGTTTCGAAGTCTGATCCTGCAATCGGACTGACATAGTGGCGTTTTCATACAAACACTTCAGCACTTCGATGTACCGATAGTCAATCTGGCCCCGTTGAAAAGACTGCAGTAGAGCCCAGGTCTCGATCGAATCGAAGGCTTTCTTGTAGTCCACAAATGCTAACCAAAGAGGCAGGTTATATTCTTCGGTCTTCTGTATAACCTATCGCAGCGTACCTATGTATGTGATCTACGGTGCTAAAGTCTTTTCGGAATACGGCTTATTCGTCGGCTGGAAGTCGTCAAAACTGTACGCGAGACGATTCGTGATGACTCTTTAAAACAGTTTGTAGATATGACTTAGAAGTGAGATGGGCCTGTAGTCTTCAATAGGGTATCCCTTTTTGAAGAAAAGTATCGTTAGTTAAGTTTTCCCTTCGAGTATGACGGAATTAAACAGCTTCTCAAGGGCCTTAAAGACCGGTTTTCCACCCGCCTTTAAAAGATTGGCCGTAATTCCGTCATCGCCCCGCGCCTTGTTGCATTTAAGGTGCTTCAGAGCCATCCTAATCTCGTACAGGCTGACGTCCGGGATGTCTTCGGTGTAATGTCGAATCAATCTAGCTCTTGGGTCGTTTGCCAGATTCGCAACGGGTTCACTTGTTGAAGTGTACAACTGTCCATAGAACTTCTCGACCTCTCTCAAAAGCTCTGATTTGGAGGATTCTATTCTGCCATCACCGGTCTTCAGTTTCGTAAGCTGATTCTGTCTAATAGACAATTCTCTTGCAAAAACTTTGGAGCCCTTGTTCCGCTCAATCGCCTCCATAATACGCTCAGTATTAAATCAACAAAGATCGCACTTCAATGACTTAGAGATCCGTCTATTGAGCTGCCGGTATTTAAGCACGTCATCTGGAGACTGCAGAATCATCTTGCACCTTGCGTCCATGAGCTTAAGAGAGGTCAGAGAGTTTTTTAGTTCTATTTCTACGACGGGTCTTGAAGATCTTAGACCCAACAGTATGGACAGTTTCCACAAACCCATCGTTGTAATCGTCCACGGAAGAATCTCCCTAGGCATTCGAAACGATTCTGATGTTCAATCTGAAATCTCTCGGGGTTTTGGACCTGAATCGGTGCAGGACAGAGCGTAGACTTCATCAGTCGAGATCTTTCCAGCTTGATATTTAGTTAGATTCAATGTGCCTCTTACCATGCAGTGATCATTTCCGGTTATCACCGAGTTTATCACAGAGACATCATTAAATATTTGCTTCCTCGTCGACATGATGAAGTCAATCTCATTTTTAGTTGCACCATCAGGGCTCAGCCAGATCCACTTCCTATGCTCACGCTTTCTGAAGAAGGAGTTCATCATAAAGAGCCCTTCGTCCTTCTCCATAAAGCTGACCAGTCGATGGCCCCATTGATTGCGACTTCCAAGTCCAAATTGCCCCACTCGCAGTTCATCATCGTCTCGCTTGCTTGTTTAGCGTTAAAGGCCCCCATGACAACAGTGAATTTATAGTTATTTAATATAACTTAATGCAAAATGGTTTAAGCGACACGGTTTTTTAATGAAGATGAATGCAAAATACCCTACCAGGTACCCTTTTACAATACCTTCAAAAATAAAATAATCCGTTAAGACAAACAAACAGACACACTCCATACACACATCTCAAGAACACCCCCACACCACACATACACACACAGACCACGTTGTAGAATTAAAATATGTAAAATAAACTATTGTTGTACTTAGTATTAGTTGTACCTAACTACATTTCTTACTTTTATTAAGTTTTGGAACGCTGTCGTCTCCTCTCTTGGAGGTAGGCGCTAATGGCGGCGACAAAACTGTTTCCTAACTAATGTAGCTGTTAACAACCACAAAATTTTGTACACTTGTTGATGTTCCAATAAAATATTTGATTTGATTTCGACGGTTGAAAGGCTAATTGGTCTAAGCGACATTTTTTGCGATATTGAGTTATATACATATTCGGAATCAGCAAATTTTTCTCCGTCGTTTGAGTCAGGTTTCAAATTTTTTTGACTACTTTTTTGGCGCTTAGTACCCACAGCAAAACAGGCCTCATTTCTAAGCTCATTGATCTATACGACACAAAATTAGACAAATTTGAGGACTCGATGACTTAAGCTATTTTGATTTTTCGAACTTATTATCACGTGTGTCGATTAAGGCATTTGGCTTTTTCGACATGGTTGGGGTTTTGTCGTTTGGCCCATTTTGCATTAAACCAAAACAATAAGCTATGTCGTTTGGCCCATTTTGCATTCAACTTCATTAAAAAATCCGTGTCGCTTAAACCATTTTGCATTAAGTTATAATATCTAACTATAACTTCACTGTTGTCATGGGGGACTTTAACGCTAAACTGGACAAGCGAGACGATGATGAACTGCGAGTGGGGCAATTTGGACTTGGAAGTCGCAATCAGCGGGGCCATCGACTGGCCAGCTTTATGGAGGGGCTATTTATGATGAACTTCTTCTTCAGAAAGCGTGAGCATAGGAAGTGGACCTGGCTGAGCCCTGATGGTGCAACTAAAAATAAGATTGACTTCATCACGTCGACGAGGAAGCAAATATTTAATGATGTCTCTGTGATCAACGCGGTGATAACCGGAAGTGATCACCGCATGGTAAGAGGCACATTGAATCTAACTAAATATCAAGCTGAAAGGTCTGATGAAGTCTACGCTCTGTCCTGCACCGATCCAGGTCATAATCCCCGAGAGCTTTCAGATCGAACTTCAGAATAATTTCGAATGCCTAGGGAGCTTCGTGGACGATTACAACGATGGGTTTGTAGAAACTGTCCATACTGTCGTAAAAATAGAACTAAAAAACTCTCTGACCCTACTCTTAAGCTCATGGACGCAAGGCGCGAGATGATTCCGTAGTCTCCAAATGACGCGCTTAAATACCGGCAGCTCAATAGACAGATCTCTACGTCCTTGAAGTGCGATCTTCGTCGATTTAATACTGAGCGTATTACGGAGGCGATTGAGCGGAACAAGGGCTCCAACGTTTTTGCAAGAGATTTGTCTATTGAGCAGAGTCAGCTTACGAAACTGAAGACCGATGATGGCAGAATCGTATCAGCCAAACCAGAGCTTTTAAGAGATGTCGAGAAGTTCTATGGACAGTTGTACACTTCAACAAGTGAACCCGTTGCGAATCTGGCAAACGACCCAAGAGCTAGATTGATTCGACATTATACCGAAGACATCCCGGACGTCAGCCTGTACGAGATTAGGATGGCTCTGAAGCACCTTAAAAGCAACAAGGCGCCGGGCGATGACGGAATTACGGCCAATCTTCTAAAGGCGGGTGGAAAACCGGTCTTTAAGGCCCTTCAGAAGCTGTTTATTTCCGTCATACTCGAAGGAAAAACGCCACAGGCGTGGAACAGAGGTGTCGTGATACTTTTCTTCAAAAAGGGATACCCTATTGAAGAACTACAGGCCCATCTGACTTCTGAGTCATATCTACAAGCTGTTTTAAAGAGTCATCACGAATCGTTTCGCGCGCATGTTTGACGACTTCCAGCCTCCCGAATAAGCCGGATTCCGAAAAGGCTTTAACACCGTAGATCACATACATACGCTGCGACAGGTTATACAGAATTTCGAAGAACCTGCGTCTTTGCTTAGCGTTTGTGGACTACGAGAAACCCTTCGATTCGATCGAGACCTGGGCTCTACTGCAGTCTCTTCAACGGTGCCAGATTGACTATCGGTAAGTACATCGAAGTGCTGAAGTGTTTATATGAAAACGCCACTATGTCAGTCTGATTACAGGATCAGACTTCGAAACCTATCCTTCTGCAGCGAGGTGTAAGGCAGGGAGACGTCATCTCTCCGAAACTGTTCACCGCTGCATTGGAGGATGTCTTCAAGTTTCTGGACTGGAAAGGGCAATGGAGAGGGCTATGCTAGGGGTTACCCTGCGTGATCATATCAGAAATGATGAGATCCGCAGAAGAACCAAGGTAACCGACATAGCTCGAAGAACTGCTAAACTTAAGTGGCAGTGGGCGGGGCACATTGCTAGCAAAACGGATGGCCGATGGGGCCGAAAGGTTCTGAAGTGGCGACCGCGTACCGGAAGACGCGGCGTGGGTAAGCCTCCCACAAGGTGAACCGATGATCTATTGAAGGTCGCGGGAATCCGCTGGATGCGAGAAGCACAGGACCGGCCGATGTGACGATGCTTGAGGGAGGCCTATGTCCAGCAGTGGACGTCTTTCGGCTGAATGATGATGATGATGATGAAATAACTAAAAAGTGGCATACCAACCTCAAAAATATCTAATGGACGTTGCTGAATAATGATGGCCTAAGCATTAATATCTACAATCATTTAATATGGGTTTATTTTGTTTCTTCCTACAAGCCCTCTAATGGCTGCATCAAACTACTTCATTCTGGTGCAACACCATCATGTTGCTTAGGCTCATTGGGCATGTGTTTGTTGGCGCCAAGTGTCAGTTGACTTGGCGCTAAATTCATTTTTTCTCGTATTATTTTATTCTAAGTCGATGCTTGAGGCAGTTTACTTTCAGCTATTTTATTTACGGTAGGCATTTGAACCATTTTACCTTTCTCTAAAAATAATTAAATTTGATGCATTTTGGGCTAACCAACATAAATTTTCTAAAATAATACACAATTATCAACTGTAATAGCTTAAAAAACTTCCTTAATTAATTAGGGATATACTATATTGAATAAATAAAAGTCTATTAAATAGTTGTTTTTTTATGATTTTTTTTCCAAAAAATGAAACTTTAATCCGTCCTCCTGCAACTTTTACAAAATGTCGCCTAGATCAATTAGCCTTTCAACCGTCGATTTGATATTTGAAAATGGGCCAAACGACATAGCTTATCGTTTTGGTTTAATGCAAAATGGGCCAAACGACAAAATCACAACCATGGCGAAAAAGCCATTTTAATGTTTAATGCCTTAATCGACACACGTGATAAAAGTTCGAAAAATCAAAATAGCTTAAGTCATCGAGTCCTCAAATTTGTCTAATTTTGTGTTGTATAGATCAATGAGCTTAGAAATGAGGCCTGTTTTGCTGTGGGTACTAAGCGCCAAAAAAGTAGTCAAAAAATTTTGAAATCTTACTCAAACGACGGACAAAAATTTGCTGATTCCGAATATGTATGTTATATACATATTCAAAATTCAATATCGCAAAAAATTTCGCTTAGACCAATTAACCTTTCAACCGTCGATATTTATTTGCTTCTAACGTCACAAGCCCCCACTCTCGAGTTTTGATGCGTTTTATCTTTCCAAATATTCATAGATTTAACAAAAGAAAAAATACGTGTCCATTATTTTTCAAAACTCTAACTGGCGGACTAATTAGATTTGCAATTTATTGATGCTGTCAACATGCCTATTTTACGTTTTGATTTAGGTACATTCCAACCTATGTCTAAGTTATACAAGGTTAGTCGGAAAGTGGGTACTAATCCGAAGCCCACTTAAAGTATCACGGTTGACGGTTTTAAAGCAAGTGTAAAATTTTCAAACTTCGATAATTTTTATTTCCATGTAAAATAATTTTTATTTTAGTTTTTTCAAAAATTCTTCGTCCCTACATTTGTTACGAATTCAGAAAATGTAGCTTCTTATTCGTGACCCCAAATATGACCTAAAATGTAATCACAGATCATATCTCAGGATATGATCAGCTGTGAAATATTTTAGCGAATTTTTTATGTAATTTTTGAACAGCTATTTCTCTTTAACTATTGAAGTGTGGGGAAAGTGGTAGAACAAAAGTAATTCATTATTATGGGTACTTTAACACCCTTTCGGATTAGTACCTACCCCCTTTCTGACTAACCTTGTATAAATGAAAGAAAATACGGAACACCAACCACAGTACGGAGATCCAATTTATAACTCACTGTTTTTTCTCAACATGTAAAAACCTATGAAATTACCATAACAATAGATATTAAACTTAATCTTATACATCGATCCCATTAGGGCCTCATATGGGGCTAATTATGTAAGTTATAATAGTAGTTTGTGATTGTATCTAAACCACTCATAAGTGTTAAATAAAACAATGAGCGAAATATTTTTTTAACCACGCTTATTTGAATGGAAGCCCGGCGAAACAGCTAGCGGCCACCAATAGCGTGGTATCTATTGCTCCGCGTAGTCGGTTAACTCAGAGTGCTAAAATGCCTAACGTGAAGACCACGATGTATTTTATTGAAGTTTGATTTTTGATGAATCCATAAGAATCCTATGCATGGTCAATCTGTGTCGCTAGAATACCACGAGACTTGAAGAAATTACACGAATTCGGATACACTCTGTATAGTGCGATGATATATAAAAGATTTATGTATGTTTGAGTTAAAAGTGTTATAACACAGTTGATTTGTTAGCGACAGTGACCGCATCTAGCCGAAACGTCCTGAGTTCTAAGGTAATTTTACACATTTTTTATTATACACATAGGTATCGTCCGCGAGGCCTAAGCTGAGATTTGCATTTGTGTGAGAATGAATGCAGACGCGTCCTTTGCTTGGTTTAAACCGGTTTATACTGCTTTTTGGCAATTGATTTTATGTGCACTCACACAAAGGCAAAGCTCAGCTTATGTCTCGCCAGTTGTACCTACTGTCGTCGCTTTTATAAACTGTTGATGTTAAATCGTGATGTCGGGTCACAAATCGATTGTTTTTAGGGTTCCGTACCCAAAGGGTAAAACGGGACCCTATTACTAAGGCTCCGCTGTCCGTCTGTCCTTCTATCCGTCTGTCACCAGGCTGTATCTCATGAACCGTGATAGTTAGACAGTTGACATTTTCACAGATGATGTATTTCTGTTGCCGCTATAACAACAAATACTAAAAAACAGAATAAAATAAATATTTAAGGGGGCTCCCATACAACAAACGTGATTTTTTTGCCGTTTTTATAGATAATGGTACGGAACCCTTCGTGCGCGAGTCCGACTCGCACTTGGTCGGTTTTTTTTTTAAATTAGCTATTTAATCTACCTGTTCTAATCGCTCGCCATATGGAACACTGTTTTTCGCAATGGCAAAAGAGTAATTTGACAGAAAAAATAAAAATAAGTACTTTTTTGTTTTTTTCTCTAAATCTACTGCGGCTCTCTGTTGTGGTTGTGTGCCTTTTATGAAAGCTAGTTTTGGCGCTAAATACCTATTACGTCTAAAGGTTATAAGATAATCATTTAACATTTAAAAATAACTATGAATTGCGTTTGCCAGTGTGCTGTTGAAACCAGTTTTAATAATGTGATGATAAATATGATTGAAATTCCAAAAATACATCCATTTTGTGTTTGGTGTTTGTTGCGTCGTTTCTTCGTAACATTGACGTTCAAAACTAAATAGTATGATTTAAGTAACTGTTAGTAAACGTCTCCGAGTGTGGCAGTAAGAAAGGGATTTATTTCATTGATACACAGAGTGACTCGTTGCTCGTACATTAATTGGTACCTATAGAAAAAAATATAAATAACTGAATCTTCCTTTCAGATATTTATAAAATCCAGACAAAGGACTCAGCAATGAAAACTCCTGAACAGCCCATTGATTACGTATCAATTGCTGATTTCTACGTGGGAAAGTCTGTCTTCATTACTGGCGGTACTGGTTTCCTTGGAAAGGTAAAAATATCTGAATTATTTTTCGCGTCTCGTTGTAGTAAAGGCTTATTTTGAAAGTAAATTCTTGGCACTATACCCTTTTCACCGTAAGTTGATTCCTGACCTATCTCTACAAAGCGTTATTATACAATGAATATCGTCTATGCGAGCGCGGCGGACAGTGTCGTCGCAAACATTATTTGTAGGAAACAATTAATGTAATTAGTATGTAGGTATAGGTACCTAATATTATATAATTGTGTTCTTCGCGATTAGTGCTTAAAAAAGCAGAATGCACAGCATTCCGGACAAACCTCAGTGGTTTTTGGCTTGCTGTTTTGTGTAATACCTACCCTTTTGTATGTGAGAAAATAAATAAACTCAAAAAAAACTAACCATTGATACTATAGCTATTTTAGGGTTTTTGAGGATGTCGATTACGTTTTTTCGATAACAGTTTCCTTACGGCTACAATTTACGAAATGACCGAGCTATGAGGACTCATCTTTAGGTGAATAGAGTATTAGATAGGTACGTAGGGTTGATACGCGTATGACTGAACGTTGAACAACGTTGGTCAACAAAATCTATGATATTGTAGTATCGGATAATCCGTTTTAAAATGGCTATAATTTAAAAGATTAGCTAGATATTGAGGTTTTGGTCAGCAAATATTTATAATTAATCACCAATGCATGATTAGCGGGGAGACTTTGGAAAACAAGCTTATCAGCGTTGTAAAAAACGGGGAATTATTAATCGGGCGAATAAATAATATATGGAAGACTGTTAATGAGATACTTTAATACTAAACCGAGCGGCATTAAAATATATTTGCGAAAAATTAACTTAACTGGTGAAAAATTATGAATGATTAAAATTCGTAAAATGAGCTACTAGCAGTGGGAAACAGTTAATGTAAGCTAGCAACTAAAATTCCAAGTGTCCGAATTAAATACTAATTTGGGCGAAAAAAATACTGAGTGGGCGAAAAGATAGGTACATTTCCTTACCCCGACACTGATAGGTTAGGTTCGAAGGGGATGAAGGGGGCTAAAGTGAGCGAGCGAAGCCCCCGTCATCCATTTCGTGTTAGGTTACTTTAAACCCTGTAGACAGGAATAGGAGCCCCGCGCAGCGGGGCTCAGTCGACGCTCCTTTGGAAACCCAAACAACCTTACAAACATACAACAATAAAGTGAGTGAAATTTGTTCGCTTAAGAATTATTACCTATACTGATCGTTCTGAATAACTAGTACCTACCTCAAATTCATAATTTGAAGTCGCCGTTTTCAATATTTGTGTTCGCCCTTAGTTTTTCGCCCGCTTAGTATTTCAGTACGCCATAATCAGTATTTTTGACTCCCTTACTTTGAATTTATATTCGATCGTATAAATAATACCCGTAAAAAACCACGAAGTGGAAAGTGTTCAATGAGAGCGTTGTGATCACTTGTAATTCTGGTCGCTCCCTGCTGGTAGACCTAATCCGATATTACAAAAGATGGTCTAAGAAAAACCTAGGTTTTAAAATAGCCGCGTCTCTTTTTGCTTTATGACAGAAGAAAGTGATGGGTATATTTTAAACCTGGGTTTACCTTAGTCTTGGTTTAAACCGTCTTTTGTAATAAGGGGGAATAAGTTGCCTACAGCTGCTACAGCTTTTTTTTGTATTATAACTTTCGTGAGACACATTCATATTTATGATTATTTACGGTTTACTCACGTGCATTTTTTCGGGATTGCCCGACTAGTTTCTGACCCAACCGGAGCCCTTAATCATGAGCTGAACACGTGGCGAGGTCGCGAGACGAACTACAGCTACAGCTTTACTGGATTTTTGTCAATCGAAACGTAGCGTCAAACAATATCGAAAAGGAAAATACATACAATAATCATTATCGTGTCATAAGTCAATATTAAACCAAAACATCCGAAAACCCCTTCAGTTCTCCATTTATTCTAGTATACTTTATTCCACTTTTGTATTATTTTCAGGTGTTGCTCGAAAAGTTGCTGTATAGCTGCAAGGATATCGATAACGTTTACGTACTAATCCGTGACAAAAAAGGCATCAGTGCCCAACAACGGCTAGAACAGCTGCTAGATAAGCCCGTAAGTAGGTACTATAAGTGTTAGGTAGGTATGTTAAAACCATATTCAGTCTGGGTAGCTGGATACTTAATCATTTACTGAAATCGTAAAGTTCTTGTGATTAAACATAATTCACGTGTCTGTCGTTTATTTGACGGCCTAATAATTCTTGATCTTGTCCAAACCTATTCCGAACCACGTTGTGGTTGACTTCTGAACATAAGTGCTTTTTTTTCTATTGGACGAGACCTGAAGGGTCTCCAGCCAATGGTGGGGAAGTAAAATACTTAACCTAAGCTAACTACTTATACTACACTAACATCATGACTACTAGCAACAACAGCACTAAAGCCGACCCCTAGAGGGATGAGCAAAGGCTTAGGGCGTTGCTGGCGGGTCTTGGGGAGTCAGCTTGACGAGTGTTGAATTAATTATTGTCGGCGTGAAACCATAGGTGTGTTTGAATATAACTGAAACATTATTATGGCTGCTTGACAGTTCGTCTATAGAAAATCTGCCAAACTTACGGAATTTATAAGTGGTGTATGAAACTCACTAAAACTCCAACGAAAAGGGAGGACCCTCCAACGGGGTACTGTCCAACGGCTGTATGGTCTTCTCTGCTCTCCGCCAATGACGCGAGGAAATGGAGTCGGGGCGATGGCTCCTTTCCCGTAGTGGCGGGGTCGCGACCCGTGAATACGAGTAGCTGCTAGGGGTGTTTCTGTAGGGCAATGTGTTTCACGACACCCGTGCACCCCAGTCCCCAACCCCATAAAAGTGAAACCCTCAGTTTCCTGGGAGAGGCCTAGCGTGAAGCGTGTGTGTCAGGTGGTCGCGTACCTAAAGGCTCATTCATATAGAGACATTTTCTCGAAGCGAGTCTCATGCTATCTCTGTTTTAATCGTAGAGAAAGACTATTAAGACAGAACGATTCTCACTTCGAGAAACTATCTTCGTGTAAATCAGCCTTAACTGCTAATGTTGGGCGTTGGAATATACTTATCTGCGTGTTACATTTTGATAGCGCTATTCAGAATTCTGCGACGACATCTTCAGTGCTGTACTCTGTCTTAACAGTACAGTAATCATTACCTATAATTTTTATGTTACAGCTGTTCTCAAGGATCAAGGAAGAGCGGCCACAGGATTTAAATAAAATTATACTAATACCAGGTGACATAAATCAACCGGACTTAGGTATTTCAACGGAAGATGAGGAAATACTCCTAGATAAGGTACACAATGTTTCTTTATCTTTACATATCTGCAGTCTGGTCTGGAAAATAGATAAATCTGAAACTGCTTGTATCAAATTAAAATTTCCAATTGTATTCTACGTTTGTAGTGTAGTAAATGTTTTTTTTTTTAAATAAAACTCCCCTTTTTTGTTTACTTTTTTATTAAATTGGTTTGAACAACAGTCAGAGTAGTAGAGCTCCTTGTGAAAGTGTTCGACTGGGAAAGTACTACCTCCATACCTATTTCTGTCGCTATACAGCGTTGCTTTATTACGGTTTGAAGGGAATGGGTGCCGGTGAAATTACAGGGACATGAGACTATTAGAGATGCGCCGACTAGTCGGCCAAGCCGATCACGATTTCGGGGGTAATTTCCGTGACGCTTTGTTTACAGCAAATTCGCGCGAAAGTGCAACCGTGTTTTGATTAGAAAGAAAGAAAGAAAGAAAAAGTATTTATTCCTACGCCCAAACAGACGCACAAGCATACTTAAAATTACTAAGATAATTACACTTATAATAATTAAACAATTACTTAATTTAAACATATAATTGCCTGGCAACCCAAACACAAAACAATAAAAAATAAAACTGTGACTTAATTAGTAATCTATGCAAATCACGATTAGTTCACATCGTTTCTCGATTTTTGCTTTTTCACGGGGCGAGAGGTGTTTTTGTAAAAAAAAATACAGACAATACTGTTATTGTTCATTAAAGTGAAAGAGCTCAATTACAAATTAATCATGTCAAAAAGAAAGTCTCGTGTATGTTTTTTTTTTGACCAATTGGGCAATGATTCCCGTGAAGTCAAGTAAGAAGCCGGATAGTCGGCGCTCTTTGCCGAATAATCACCGACTACGAAAGTGGGTGGATAGTCGGTTTCGCTGACTAGTCGACACATCACTAGAGACTATCCAACTTTGTATCTAAGGTTGGTAACGCTTCAGCAATTAAAATTAATTAGAATATTTATTTGACACTTAAAAATACATGTTACAAGCCAGTCTTAATAAAATAGCACACGAATGTATTGCCACGAATCTGATCCTAACCCCCAAACTAGGCCTGGACCTGTATTTTAGGGGCAATCCTCTTGTGTTGGTGTTGTAAGTAGTCACTTACCATCATGTGGGCCATCGTCGGCTTGTTTGCCAAAATATTGCATTTTAAAAATAGTCCATATATTGAACATGGGCCTCTTACAGCGGTTACGCACTGCATCCGATCCGAATCCGTGAAAATACGTTCTTAAGTAGCCATAGAACTATTTGTACGGTAGTTTACGCACTACATCCGGCATCCGTCATCCAATTTCTATCTGTCATCCGTGAGTTTCTAATTCGCAAGAACAATTGACGGACCGAAGTAGCCGTAGTACTATTTGTACGGTAGTTTACGCACTACATCCGGCATCTGTCATCCAATTTCTATCTGTCATCCGTGAGTTTCTAATTCGGAAGAACAATTGACGGACCGAAGTAGCCCTACAGCTACTTACTACTGTTCGTATGAACGCTTTCGCATTACCTCGGATTCAAATCAGACGCCAAACGGATATGCCAAAGATGGCCTCTGAATTGTTTGAATTTGAATCAGAGATCGGAATAGTGCGTAAGCAACATCCGAATTCGGTCCGAGATTTTTTACTCTAGATCGGTATTTTCACGGATTCGGATCGGATGCAGTGCGTAAAGCAATATCCGAATTCGGTCCGATTTTTTTATATCCGTATTTTCACGGATTCGGATCGGATGCAGTGCGTAATCGCTCTTAGTAGTATACCGATAAATGATAATGTAGTATGTATGTTTTAATTAACGCACAATACGATTCCACAGTCAGATATTTTTATTGAATGGGGTAAACTATTAGTGCAGCTGTCTGTACTTATTATATTTTCGTATTTTTTAGGTGTCCGTGGTGTGGCACGTAGCAGCAACAATAAAATTTCACGAAGAGCTAAAAACAGCTGTAAATGCAAACGTTAAAGGTACACAATATGTACTTAATCTGTGTCAGCGCATGAGGAATATAAAGGTAAAAACTACGTGTTATTTCCATCACCGACTTACGATTATGCTAATTTGCAATTAAGATGTAAACGAATTCGTGTAATTCTTATGAACCACATAATCTACTACTGGTATTGATTAACCCCACAAGGCAGCTTGATTAAAAATAAAATAAAAAATAAACTTTAAAAAAAAGTAAAAACCGACTTCAAAGAAATACTAAAAGGAGTAAAATAATTACCATAATATAAAATTAACAGTTTCAGAAGTCGGTGGCTTCTATTTGCTTCAGTGTAGAGTTGCACCGACTTCTGAAACTGTTAGTTTTATATTATGGTAATTATTTTACTCCTTTTAGTATTTCTTTGAAGTCGGTTTTTACTTTTTTTTAAAGTTTATTTTTTATTAAATACGTTTTAGTGTCATACTTTTAACCCCCTCCTTCATAACCCTTCTTTTTGGCTTTGACATAGTCGGGCATAAAAAGTCCTTTCAAATGATACCTAACACGATATAATGAAAACATTCCAAAGGGGGGGGAGGGGGGGACACGCACCCCCTCCTCTTTTCCAGTAGTCAGTTCCCAACAACAAATATAAACAAAGCAATATTAGTAATTTGAGAATTTTGCTTTGATCCGATGAGGAGTTCCGTTCCATATCTCTGAAGTTCATGGTCTAATCATAACAAAATTTAAATGGGACCAGTCGGGAAGTATACTCTTTCGAACAAAAAAACATTTTTTCAAATCGGTTCATAAATGACGGAGATATGAGGTAACAAACATAAAAAAAAATTAAAAAAAAAATACAGACGAATTGAGAACCTCCTCCTTTTTGAAGTCGGTTAAAAATGAAATCCTTTTTTTTTCTTGAGGTATGTGTAAGGGCCTGCGCCCACTGGCAGCACGGCATGGCAAGGTATTTTTAAGCTCAAATAATTTTAAACTTTATTCATACCCTTTACAACTCATAATTCCCGTACCGCGGGATGCTTCGGCATGCCGCGGCACGACGAAGCCTCCCGTGGTATGCTAACCAAATACAAGTGCTAGTGCTATTAAAATAAAGATTAACATTATTTGAATTAAAAAAATCCTTTGCCATGCCGTCCTGCCAGTGGGCGCCGGGCCTAAGTGATCATATCTGAATCACCTAATAAGGACATTTTTTTTCTGTGGTCCTACAATGAAAATGAATGAATGAAAGCACGCTGACACAGCTACGGTTAGCAGGCACGACTAGCACGATAACTTTTGACGACACGTTTGGTGCACTGGCTGAGCGATTGGCTTCTGCGCTACGGGTCGTAGATTCGATTCCGCGAGGAACAAATATTTGTATGGCCTACAGATAGTTGTTCCGAGTCTGAGCGTTTGTGCATGTGAAGATTTGTGTCTGTAAACGCACCCACGATACAGAATTCCCAGTGTAGTGTAGAGCAAAGTTTACTAAAAAAAAATTGTACTATCGCTCCACGACGTCAGTTAACTTTGGGCACTGAAATTACGGAAATAGAAAAAAAGGAAACTTTTAAAAAAAAAGTTGCATTTAGAAATCCCATGCAGGGTAAATCTGTGTCTGATCACCAGTGATCGGAAAAAGGTGAGCTAATTTACCTAAACTTCAAAGAACAGAGACAAAAACTGGAGACTTCCTTACGACAACATTTTTTTTTCGTGAAAATTATTCCGAGTTTCGGGACATCACTAAAGTACATTTAATATTAATGTTAATAGTACAGAAAACAATTAAATTCGTTTCCTATTTTTGTTTCCCAAAATTGTCACAAAACCAGATGACACGTTTTTCATTGTTTTTAAAAAAGATATTGTTTATTGTTTTCAAAAAAGGAAATTCTTTTATTTTTTGAAAACAAATGAAAGACAATCTATCAAAAAAAAAATATAAAAAAAAATGTCGTAAGGAAGTCTCCAGTTTTTGTCTCTGTTCTTTGAAGTTTAGGTAAATTAGCTCACCCTTTTCCGATCACTGCTGATCACCAGTGGATCAGGCGGTTTGAAGGAATTACTTACATGAATTTGGAAACAGCCTGTACTTCTTCTCTTCCCACATTTTTAGGTATTTGTCCACGTGTCCACAGCTTACTGTCACACAGATAACAAAATATTAGAAGAAAGGCTATATCAACCACCAGTGGAGCTCGGCGAAGTGTTGGAATTCCTAGAACAACCACATCATGACGGCAACCAAATAAAAGTGCTTCTTAGTAAGTTTTATATATCTTCAACGACTGGCCAAGTGACTGGAGCCCAATTCAACCAAAAAATTGTTTTAAATCGAACCGCAGCTTAACCTCGCCATGGCCGTTTGACCGTTATTTATATAAGAAAAAAAAAAACAAGTCCCGGTGGTCATTTTCATAACAATTTTCTTAGTAGAATTGGCCTTCTGCTTGCCTTTGTTCTCCGTAGTTTGAAGAATATAGAAGCAATCCTAGTCAGGGACAACCCTTAAAAGAAGAAACTGGAGATTGTTGTACATCCATTGTTTTCAAATGGCGATTTTAGATCCGAAGTGAAAGGAAGTTATTTTAATTCTCGAACATTGGAATACGGGATTTGGCTTAAAGAGCCAATAAAAATTACTAGACGATAGAATTGAACGTTTAAACCTCAAGAACCGGAATCGCACTTGCTGCCATTAATTTTTTTTCTTACATCCTAATAAAATCGGATCCGTTATACAAAGTTTTCAAATTAAAAATGACAAACGTTCGTTCACTTGGTGTGTGTATGTACCATTAGACAAACAAAAATCTTCTGAACGTATGAAGTTTACAATTTATTATTATTTATTACAGAGGGACAACCAAACACTTACACGTTTACGAAGGCGCTAGGAGAACATTACGTTGCAGAAAATCACGGAAATATACCCACAGTCATCGTCAGACCTTCTATCGGTAAATTTGTCGTTTCCTATTATTGTTAAGTTATATCTGTAATATCGGTGATAAAGTTATTATCACTCATAATAGGTTTCTTCTGAATAGGGGCCTCCTAAAATACTTGCTGTTTAGCTAAGCGTTGACCGTATGGGTGTTCGCATAAAAAACATTTTCCGGTGCAGATCGGTACCTATGGTCGGTGCAGGTCAACCTACATGAAGAAACAAGTAAATATTAAACAACCCGTAGGCTTATTCACGTAATTTCATGACGCGCCTTTCAAGTTGCAGTGACGCTACAGTTACGTTCATGCGAGCGAATCTTAAAGCGATCACCTATTAAGAGAATAAGAAAAGCGTTGTTGGGGTCGAAATTTAACTGCAACTTAACTTCTTTAGTTAGGTGAATCAGGCCCCAGGTAGTCGGCACCGACAAGTTTCAACCTGTTTCTTTATGTGTAAGCACATAAAGGTGAACGAGCACCTAGACGCACCGCAGGAGTCGCACGCGCCTCAGTCATCGCATTTTCTCATGGTCTCGCGCAATCGGCATCGTACGCGCCGAACACGCCGAACGCGCCGCAGGCACCGAACGCGCCGCACGCACCGAACGTGCTGCACGCATCGAACGCACCGAACGCAACGAACGCGCTGCACGCACAGTGCTGCCGTAATCGTATCCACTTCTGTACATTTTATTATATCAATATTTTCTGTACAGAACGAACGTACGTAGTACACTACATGGAACTTGATCCTGTTATTGTCGGTTGCCTATTGTTATAGGAAGAAAATGAAAGAAAAAATAAATTACAGAATACGATTCGGATGCCGTCATCCTCGCCGACCGCACCGCACTCGCCGCATGCATCGAACGCGCTGAATTTGATGACGTCATGCATGCGCTGGTGGAATCCGTATACCTACAGCATTTTACTGAAATGCGGGTCTTGCAACGCGGACAGGTGCGCGAGGTTGCATGCGATTTCATATAAAGATTTATAAAATGCGATGACTGCGGTGCGTGCGGCTCCTGGCGGCGTGTCTAGGATCACCTTAAGAAACATAGGGCTAATTTACTCGCAGCGTTCGGTACCGACCCGAATCTATTTGTCTGTACCCGGCGGAAACCCGCTCCGTCTGCGCGTTAAACATATTTTGTTTCCTTCTATTTTTTGGCATGCAAGCTACTTCCCTATTTTAGTGGCATGTGTATTCCCGCCTTAAGAAACAAAAAAGTGGCCTTTATTTTTAGTATCAGCGTCGCTACGAGAGCCTTTAACAGGATGGGTGGACAACTGGTCTGGCGCCACCGGCATCATCGCGGCGACTGCGAAGGGAGCTAACAGAGTACTATTCGGCGATCCGAATAACATATTGGACATAATACCTGTGAACTATGTGGCCAATCTCATTATTGTGGCAGCTACGAGATGTAGTAGGTAGGACACACATGTTTCTTATAACCACGTCGGTAAATAGGCTTTCCGACTCGCGATGGACAGAAATCGGATAGAAGTGATTATTGGAAAAAGCGGCTTATGGATGAGACGCTCAAGTAGACCTTCGGCACCACACGGTACCGTAGGGTGCCGGACGTAAAGAATAGCACTACCCCATTTCTTCCCATGGGTGTCGTAAAAGGCGACTAAGAGATTCACTGGAGGATGGGCAGCAGCGTTCTCCGAGTACTTTAACAACCATACTGCGATCGCCAACCCGCCTGCCGAGCGTGGCAATTATGGTAAACCCCCCCAACATGGAGCACAGGGCAGGTGGATGTGGCGATGCTTGGGGGAGGCCTATGTCCAGCAGTGGACGTCTTTCAGCTGAATGATGATGATGACTCGAGTAGACCTACAGATCTGAGCTTAGATTTTTACACGTTTTACTTCTTCTTCCGTGTCGGCACGAGCAATATGAGAATAGCTCATGTTGTTGTGAAAAGATAAGCCAGTCAGCAAGGTTGGTAGTGAGGCTGACAGCCCAGGGTACGCCGGACGTACTTATGTGTCGTCTCGTGGAGGCTTTTCACATTAAAAATGGTGCAGAGGTCAGATGATCCGAATCCGACGATAAATAAATTGTTCTCTGTCAGTATAGATACGATAGGGACGTGTGGCGCTAGTTCTTTTCTGCATATGTGGCTTCCCTGGAAACCATTAGTTTTTATGTGTTTGTTTAGATAAGTATCTATATTATTTAGATACGATTTTGATTTATCTCAATTCATACAGAATTGATTTATATACCTACTTATGTACTATTTTCATTTTTACTTTTCCTTTATGTGCATAATTTTATTATTGTAAAAAATATTATGATTTTCTTTGTATAGAGTCACACAATTTATTCACTTGACAGACATATCTGTGTTGCTGGGGAGTTTGTTGCGCCGTTTCTTCTTCACAGCATAAACACTAGGAAGCGGTGAAGGGAGGGCTTTTTGGGGGATGTCTATATTGTAAAATCGACGTTCAAAAAGAACTAAGTCATTCTAGTCTATTTTGAATAAATGAGTTTTGAGTTTGAGTATCTGTGGCTCTTAAAGTTTTTCTAACCTTGTCCACTGGATCTCAAATTATAGGATCTCTTGTGCCGTGGGAACCAGTGTCTTCCAAACAATTTGAAACTAACAACATACATGCTATACTAAGAGACTACATCGACGAGTCCTACGTATACTGGTGCAAGTGCAAAATCCCAATTTTTCAGGAGAGCAGTATAAAGGTTCTAAAGATTTTAAATTTGACGTACTTAAATCAAAAGAAATATTTGAAATTTTCAAATGGTGTGGTATGGTCCATTCCAAAATTTCAAATATTTCTATTGATTTATGTCAAAGTTAGAGGCTTTCGAACCTTTAAACCGATCTCCTGTAAAGTTGGGTTTTTGCACTTATACTAGTATACGTAGGACCTATTGACATAATGAGAATACATCCTAATCCAATTAAAGAAACAGTGTATATCATTAATTTAATATTTTTTATATGATGTGTGTGGGTGTGCGCTCTCGTGTGTGTGCTAGTTCGTGCGTACTCGTACCAAGAATTGTAGTTATAATAATTATGTTTTTTAAGAGCATCATTTAGGTTTGTTTAAAAAAAAAGAAATTGAATATTACAGTTCAGACGGTGTTACTGTATACAACTGTTGCACAAGTTCCTGTAATCCTATAACATTGAACAATGTCTTCAAGAAAGCCAAAAGAGTTGTAATTAAGAATGGATTTGGTAAGTTCAAAATAACTTTAAAAAATTGTTGATACACTCTTCATTTTTCCATTTTTCTTTCATTTCTAAATTAGTAAATATTTTATTTTTTAGATGGCAACACGCACGTTTCTCTAACAATTACCAACAGTAAGCTGGTGATGTCTACTCTAACCTTTTTGCTACAAACTGCGCCTGCGTACGCAGCAGATGTACTTCTACGTGCCCAAAGAAAACAACCAAGGTATGTGATGTAGTAAATATCCATTTTCTTCTTCCTTGAAGCATGTTTTTGCCACCAAGATTAACGGTCCGCGTGGCTAGCTACCACCCTCACATTAAAGGCGCCAAGCAGTTTACTTTAGTGTTCTGTCATGTGTATGTGAGAGCCAGAGGGCTGTAGTTACTCTGTCATCGGCAAATTGCCAGGCGTGCGTGAGTGTAGCGCCTAGGCCCATATCTTATACGCTACGCTAAGCCGTAGCCCACGATTAACTTGGGGATTTATCTGAATCGGAAGCGGCATTTACTTGTGGAGGGATAAAAACAGTATAATAATGCAAAATGCGCTTTGAATTTGATTATTGCAACGGTGAGGGAAAAACATCGTGAAGAAACCTGAGACGTCCAAAAAGTTCTCTATGTTGTGTGTAGTCTGCCAACCCGCATCAGACCAGCGTGGTGGACCAAATTCTAAACCCTTTCTAATTCTGAGAAGCAACTCATGCCAGCAGCGGGACCGTAATAGACAGATTATGAATGAATCGCTTGTCAAGTACAGGGATCACAGAAATTACTCCCAAGACCTTTTACTGCCGTAGTTTACTGCCGTCGTTGGTCTAGTGGTCGCAACCGCGACTGCTGAGCATGAGGTCCTGGTTTCGATCCCCAGGGCCGGCAAAGTGCTATTGAGTTTTTCCGTATGGAATTTCTCAGTAGCAGTCCGGAGTCTGGAATTGTTCACGGTTCATGGCAATAGGCTCGCCCCTCTATACATGAGACTTAAACATAACAGCGAAATGAGGGTGTGTACCACACACATCTGCCCAACCCTTCGTGAAATACAGGCGTGATGATATGCTATTATCTTTGACTTTAATGACCTGGAAGGAATGCTCCCATTAAAACATTCGGCAAATACAATAATAAAAAAAAATACAATTGCTATTGTAATCTCCAGGTACATGAAAATCCAATCCAGAATAATCGTCGGCCGGGATCTCCTCAACTTCTTCACCTCCCACTCCTGGGAGATGAAGGCAGACCGCGCGCGTGCGTTGCATATCTCCTTATCAGCTGACGACAGACATGAGTTCCCCTGCAACCCCGCTGATATCAAATGGGATGAATATATAGCTATATACGTTGAAGGAATCAAACGGTTTTTAATGACTTAGTGTATTTAGATTATAAGTTATTCGGTTGTACCTTAGGAGTGCCTAATTATTAAATGATAATTGTTGTGTCGGTGTAACTTAGTTGTTGAATGACAAACCCCTAATTTCGCTTTATATAAAGAAATGCTTTGTCCAATTTGTCATACAGCTTTACAGTACGGGCGGATCGGTTTGTAGTCGCCAAATCGGATGTCAACTTCAACAAGATTCAGTTTTTTTACCGTGTCTTGAAACTGAATGTGAACTCATGTATTGAAATTCTGTTGCCACTAAACCGAATCCTGAAAAAAACCGATTCGGTAGAGAAACACACGACGCCGTGTGAACGTACCGTAACTTCCAAAAGCGTTTTTTTTTCTATTTTTCTCCTGTGGATGTTCCTTGCGGGGACCCCTTCTACATAACCGGGCAGTTATTGGGGAGACCTGAATGAAGGGTCTCCAGCCAAACGAACATAGTGCCACGCATAAATTATTAATAAAAGTCCGGCGAGACAGCTGGCTGGCACGACGGGTGCGGTAGCACTCCGCGCAGTCAGTTAACTCATGGCACTAAAATACTTTTCGCTAGAAACACCATGTTTTCTTTTATAATTAGTTTTTTGTTGAATCCAGAAGAATCACATGCTAGGACAATCTGTGTCACCAGTAGATCATGAGGTTTGAAGGAACTACAAAAATATTACACGAAATATTGTATGTTTAGTCCCCGCATTCAATAAATTAGTCAAAAAAGCAATTAATCACTAGTTCTATTAATAAATTATATTTTTTTTTCATCTTTTTATCTTTGCGTCACGCTAATCGTATTGTTTGTACCTAATATCTAATCAAAATTATAAGCCCAGTGGATTGATATAATCAATTGAAAATATAAACTAAGAAAATCTGTAATAATAGCTCATTACCTATGAAGTCTTCGATTACAGTTAAAATTATTATGTGAAAAGATCAATATGAAATTGATATATTTGTTATTTTTAATTACCATATTTAAAAATGGGATTGTTGTCAGTGGCTATTTGGAGTTGACTGTGCCCGATCATAAAAATGTTTTTGATTTGAATCTATATGAATCTGTGTTAGATCCCGAATTATGTGAAGAACAGATTAGATATATCCAGGATGATCTGCTACTGTTACTCGAATGTAAGTAGAAAATTTAATTGCTTCTTACCTCATCAACTAAAAATCACCTTAATACTACCTACTTTCAATAGGTTGGAATGTGTAACCCTTTTCAAACATTTATAAGTAGTATTTGTATAGACTGATGGCATCTATTTAATATTATAACGTGCAGTAGAAAAAGTCATAAGTAGCATTTTTTTACAGTTATTGATGCTGGCATTCGTACACCAAGAGGTGTATTGGCTGGAAATCTGTTAGATCTTGGAAACTACTACCAATGTTTGGGAATCAATCAGTCAACACCAAACTCGGTCATCCAAGGGAAATATTGCATGATCAACTTGCCGTTAAACCAAGATTGGCCAAGTTTACCAACATTATCAGAATTACCAAATATAAAAACGTTAAGATTAAAAGATGAAGTTGTGAAGCGATTGACAGAGTATAACTCATTGATAGCAGAAATTCAAGCACTTGATGGAACAGGAACTAATTTGACCAGGTAACGTGCAGTATTCTTGCTTAATAATAAATTAATCACCTTATTTTAGTAGTATCCAAGCAGGCTGTGGATTTTTTCCGACTATGATGAGCTTATAGCTCCCTGGGAACTCCCAATCACTTCAAGTGAGCCTTAGAACCTTCTAAGGCTCACCTGAAGTGACAGAAGTTCATTTTAAGACAAGAATTCATGTAGTTTTCGTAAAAGGCAAGTACCTAAGAGATGAAGTCAGCATCCTTTTGTGTGCCAATAAAGCCCGAAATATTCTATAAGTCGTGTCTAATCGTGACTGACCAGTATGCACGGTCGCGTTCGTACGCTCCAGACAGATTTACGTCGAATTTCTGACCGCTCAAGGTCATGTCCGTTATTTACGACCGATAGTTTTTACAATAATGTTGATTGATATAAATATCATCAGTCGTGACAGTCGCATTCGTCACAACCGGCGCGTTCGTCGCGTCCGCGCTGAACAGCATAGCATACCATAGTAATTGCCCAGGTTACCTACTTACTACGTACAGTGGGTCAACGCCCATACATTTGACAGGTCCTATGAAATGTCAAAATTATGTAGGGGCGGAGGTTATGTCCCAAGTATGCAGTATGGCTACTCGGACATAACCTCCGCTCCTTCACCCCGCACTCCCCGCACGATTGCTCTGCGACAATGTTCTACGTTGACCGACTGTAAGGAGTAAGATATAGGTAGACTGTGGTAATTGGTTTGCTCATCATGATATTATTGATTCCTCACAGCCATTATTGAAATAGTCTTACAACATTATCTGCTAGTTAATCTGAACTACAACACGCGGCGCTTAAGCTACGTTCACAATTTCCTTCTCCTGACCTTTGGCCGGGGACACGGGATTCGTAGGTGCATGCACCGCAACCCTGACAGGTCCGCCAGGGGCTGGCGGACCTCTCCATCTGTGGGGCTTACCCCACATCCACCTAAGAGGCGCACGCGGAACACTGCGCGCCGCCTTCTCGAGCGTGTCGGTCGGGCGGCAGGTCCCCTAACCCGCCGCCCGCAGGCTTCACACGAGAGTGGCCGTAAATCATCGTGCGTCTGGTGCGAGTAGAGAGAGTGGTAGCGGCCTCTCTCTCCGTCTCCGCTCTCTCGCTGGTCGCCATCATCTCCTCGCAAAAGGAGACGACGGCTTTCCACGCACTCTCGCTCCCGACCACGGACAGAAAGAACTAAAGCCGCGAGTAGCGAGTAGTGCGATAAACCTAAAGGATCCTCCTATGACGTTGGAGAACTCACACTTCCCTTAAAAGACGTTATTCTCACACTTTATTAGCTGCCTAACATCAATAAATCAAAGTTGTTCCAATCTCATTTAGTTATTAACAAGTTCTACTTATTTACAGCATCGTTGGGAGTCCTTTCGCTGCTCTAACTTTTCAACTAGCCGTTTGCATACCCAAGTCATGTTCTCCGCGTACGGCATTAAGCTCCTTCTTCGGCAGCTCGGAACTTAGTCACATCGATTTTGAGGAAACTTTCTGCCGACTGCCTAATGACAAGCCTTGGGTGGCTGGGGACTACGTTGCAGTGTAAGTAATACCCAAACATATTTTATTTCTACTATTCGTAAAGCTCCTCATAGTAGAAGCAAAAACAAAATCATATTCCAGCTCAAAGTCTTTGTCTCAAAAGTTAGTAAGATTTTTTTTAACGCTCCTTCGTTTCTTTTATCGTATTTTATTTTAAGCGAAAGAAGAAGAACACGAGTCTATGACACGACCTATCTTCAACACCAAATTCCGAGTCACGTTTACGGCATGACACATGTAGAAGAAATGCGCGCGTGCGTAAGAGCATTACGGCAACGGCAACGATAAACGTAACTTGTTATTTAAAAGTAAAACATCATCATCTGCCTAGCCTTTTCCCAACTATGTTGGGGTCGGCTTCCAGTCGAACCGGATGCAGCTGAATATCAGTATTTTACATGGAGCGACTGCCTATCAGACCTCCACAACCCAGTAACTGGGTGATACGATACTCTTGGTAAGACTGGTTATTGTCAGACTTTCTGGCTTCTGACCAACAGTAACGACTGTCAAAGATCTACAAATGACAGCCGGGACCAACGGCTTTACGTGCTTTCCGAGGCACGGAGGAAACTCGCTATGGTAAATGGTCACCCATCCACAAACCAACCTCGGCAAGCGTGGCTTAACCCGGAAGATCGGTCTATGCGGCTGTAATTATTTAGTCACGAGCTATTTAAAAGTAAAACATATGAAAAATAAATACTCAAACACTACTCAATTTTAAGTTGCCGTTAAGTCTCGTGCTGCTACTGTCTCTTCGTTATGTTTAAATAACAAGTGACGTCAATCTGTGCCGTAATGTTCTCATTCATAAGCGCGTTTCTCATGCATGTGTGTTGATGTAAACGTGACTCAGAATTTTGCTTGTTATGAAGGTAGCTGATAAAACAATTATTCATCAATTAGAGGATTAATTATTATTAATAGGTAATATTTTACACCGATCTTACTATAGTTACCGACAAGATAAGATTAAATTGTTTTTTTCTTCCATTTCAGGGTTATATTTTCATTCATTGGGCTCCTTGTTTTGCTGAGTACCGCATACGACCTTTTTCACAATGTTTTCCTTCAGAAAGGTAAGAAAAAGGACTACTGTAAGATTAGAACATTTCTATAAAAAAAACTTCACACTCTTACAGTACAACACAATTAATAGGTTACATCGATATACCTACCTGATCGAACAACCAATGGAAGTAGCTTTTTTTCGCGCCTTTCACACTTATTGCGTCAGCGTAAAGATCATTTTTTACTGCAATACTAATAAACATTCGTGGTCTTGAAGTCGCACTCAGTTCGGAAGTGATCGGTTTTACGAAGTTTGCATCGGCAAACTTACGATAACCGATACGATAAACGATATAACTAAGACATTACATCGGTAACGTCTTAGTTATATTGTACTGTAGCGGCTTATTATTGCTTATTTAATCCTCATTCTATAGCGGGCTCAGATATCGGGTAGTATGTCCAATTTTGGATCGTCGGGATACAGGGTAGCAACTAACGTAATCGAACACCTTTCCTTTTAAAAAGCATAGCACATTAACTTATGGACTTCTTCATGTTATGGCTCATTAAAATCGGGGGTAATAAATAGTTCAAGATAAAAAAAAGTAAAAATCGACTTCAAAGAAAAACTAAAAGGAGTAAAATAATTACCACAATATAAAATTAACAGTTTCAGAAGTCGGTGACTTCTATTTGTTTCAGTGTAGAGTTGCACCGACTTCTGAAACTGTTAATTTTATATTGTGGTAATTATTTTACTTCTTTTAGTTTTTCTTTGAAGTCGGTTTTTACTTTTTTTTAAAGTTTATTTTTTATTAAATACTTTTTAGTGTCATAAGTTTAACCCCCTCCTCTTCATAACCCTTCTTTTTAGCTTTGACGTAGTCGGGCATAAAAAGCCCTTTCAAATGATACCTTACACGATATAATGAAAACATTCCAAAGGGGGGGGGGGGGGGGGGACACGCAACCCCTCCTCTTTTCCAGTAGTCAGTTCCCAACAGCAAATATTAACAAAGCAATATTAGTAATTTGAGAATTTTGCTTTGATCCGATGAGGAGTTCCGTTCCATATCTCTGAAGTTCATGATCTAATCGTAACAAAATTTATATGGGACCAATCGGGAAGTATACCCTTTCGAAAAAAGAAAGAATTTTTCAAATCGGTTTATAAATGACGGAGATATGAGGTAACAAACATAAAAAAAAAAAAAAAAATACAACTGAATTGAGAACCTCCTCCTTTTTGAAGTCGGTTAAAAATATATTTAAAGAAAGTTTCTGTTTACTTTTTCGATTTTGCGAAATTGGGTTGGTTTAGGCTGATAACTTTGTGGACGAATAGTAATTAGCTTTTATTTGGGGGCCTATTTTCAAAACATTTGCAACAAGTAGCCACATATCTAAGTAAGTTATCCATTTTTATCTTTGTAAGTCTAAAAATTACAAAGCTTTTGTTTTTATCGCGTGACTTTTGCTTGCTAAGTCTAGGCATGAGACCGATATATCAAAACATAACTAATATCGTTTTCAGTCAGAATATCATACCATATCGATAAACCAAAGTACATAACTAATATCACATATAGTCGCTTAAGTTCTAAAACTGCGTAGCTAAAAACAATTAACTTTACAGTTGTATGGATCGAATTTGATTGAATTTAGTAAATAAATTGGTTTCTTTTTCTATGCTACCTAGTATATACCCTCTTTAAATGAACGTTTTTATGTCAATTAAAAAAAAATATCTTTGCCCTGTCAGTTCTTTGGAAGCGAACGAGCGACCGTATGAAAAAGTAATGTGCAAGCGATTATAGACCTTAGGGTGGTAAACATTTTCCCCCTTATTACAAAATATGGTTTAAACCAAGACTAAGGTAAACCCAGGTTTAAA
This sequence comes from Amphipyra tragopoginis, assembly GCA_905220435.1. Lineage (NCBI taxonomy): Eukaryota > Metazoa > Arthropoda > Insecta > Lepidoptera > Noctuidae > Amphipyra > Amphipyra tragopoginis. Next base: position 23,446,006 of record HG991995.1, on the reverse strand, counting down.
ATATTCCCATCACTTTCTTATGTCATATAACAAAAAGAGACGGGGCTATTTTAAAACCTAGGTTTTTCTTAGACCATCTCTTCTAATAAGGGGGTTCAATTGTCCGTGACTGTACACATCGCAAAATATAATTACACTCAAAAGCGATAAGGTCGAATTTTTAATAGTTAAATTACATAATAGATAATAATAGTGGTGTTTCTGTAGTTGTGAGAGTTGTCAAAGGACAATGGGCAAAATTGTATGGAGCTTGTCCCATCGGCGGCCACATCTCTACTATTTACTTCCTAGTAGGCAATTATGTATACAATAAGACTACAAAAGATTGTTTCTGTAACTTCCTTGGATAAAAAGTTATCATAGGTGGATTATATTTAAAAAAATATCGAATTAAAGCGGTTACGTATCATAATACCTACGTTTATTCTAACTATTTTCAACTTAACTACGGTTGATTCACATATGTTCATAACGCATAATGGTCGACTCAACTACAGTTTAACTTACCTAATCTTGATTAAACTAAAATTAATTGCACTAACGAACGATTCATCTAATGATTTTTTAAGATATTGGATGTTTCAACTATGTATGAAATACCTAATGGACGACTCGCCTACAGTTTATTAATACTGATAATTAGACAATGGTGAAAACATTTCTGCGAGCAACTTGGAAATAGCGCTCGCCGGCCGCTGCCGCGGCACCGCTCGCTTCGCTCGCTCGGCTCGCGCGCGGTTGGTCACAGTTCTAACCTAACCTAACCGATTTCACTCAGTTCAAAATGATGAATCATACAATCTGCCTGCGACTAGATAATTAGACAATGGTAAAAACATTTCTGCGGCAGATTGTATGATTCGTCATTTTGAACTGGGTGAAATAGGTTAGGTTAGGTTAGAACTGTGACAAACCGCGCGCGAGCCGAGCGAGCAAAGCGAGCGGTGCCGCGGCAGCGGCCGGCGAGCGCTACTTCCAAGTTGCTCGCAGAAATGTTGTCACATATACAAAATCACCAGTAAGACAAACACAAGACCACAGATAAATCAACAGTAGGTGAATCGTCCGTTAGTTTAATCAACATTAGGTGAATTAATTGTAGTCGAATAAACCGTAGATGAATTCTCCATTATGGATTTCGTCCATTAGTTATTACAAAAATAGGTGAAACGATCTTTAGGTGTTTTAAACGGTAGGTCTTTTGATCGTAGTTAAGTTGAAAATAGTTAGAATAAACGTAGGTATTATGATACGTAACCATTAAAGCATTTAAAAGAATTATTACAGTTTGTATCTTAAATACAATATTTTGTACACCTCGCGATGATGTTACATTGATATAATAATGAATTTAAGTATATAATAATGATATGATTATGTTATTATATACGTAGGTAATATAAAAATATTTATTTAGGTTTATTAAATACGTTGATGTATTGAAATGAAAACATGTCCAGATTACAATAATACAATATTGTGCTTAACTTAATAACTACAATAATGATTGGGCTTTAATCATCATCAACGATTATTTCATTTAAAAAATCAGCTGGCAAAAGAATTTCTTCCTCTTAGTTTCTCGCCCACCTTAATGTGGGCACAGCAACCACAGCAGACACGATGCTTTTAGCATCAGCGATCGGCGATTTTGCGTTTGCATCGCGTTTAGGCGACTCGTTTGTGTTCCGAGTGAAGTGTTAAATCGCGGCATTCAGCGACCAAAAAGCGATTAAATCGTCGATCGCCGATGCTAAAAGTCCTATCGTATCTGTGGTGGCCCTTACCGGTAAGGTTATGACAAATAAGTATTTAACATTTACGTAGCGCAATATTTTATTAACATTATTTTTTGATGCACACGTCATTGAAATAAACAAAATGTAATGATTTTTCGTATTTTTTATCATCAAAACAAAAATTGCAGCATGAAGAAATATGATAATTCATTATAATAGTATTTTACCTATATCTTTTTTCCCAAATGATATTTAATCGTACTCCTTGAACAATATTTGTTCTAAAAGCACTCACCTTTCAAATGATACTAGTTTCATTAATGGCCGCTGATGGGCCAGAACGCCCATCGTCCTTTGGAATGATCTTTAGTTTATTAGACATAAGGTGAAGATTTGCAGTTAGCGTTTGTTTCGGTTTTCGTTGGCGCAGTCGTTACCAAACATTAGGTACCTACTAGGGTTTTCGCCCCGGGTACCCGGAACCGGGAATTCCCGGGAATTTGGGGATTTTAAGACCCGGGAATTATTTGTCGGGAATCCCGGGTACCCGGGAATTATTTGAAATGAAGGAAAGATGATGAAAAATGAAGGGTCTGCACGCTTCCGAAGATTTTAGAGCATTTTCTGTCTCTCTCGCGTGAAACAGACATTGTACTGCATAGTGTGAACTTAGAATGGGGTAAATGTATCATGATGTCAGCACACAGTACTGTTGTCTCTGTCTAGTAAACAAATTCTAAACGCTTGATTTTTTGTAAATGTTTCATTTGTAGAAACTATTCACAATGCTTATCTTTTGTGTAATTTCGAGATTTATAATGAAATTATACAGGGTGTAAACGAATTCGTGTAATTCCTTCAAACAGCGTGATCTACTGGTCACAGATTAACCCTAAATAGTTTTTACTTTAAATAAAAAACAGTTTATTTCCAAAAAAAAGTTCTGTTTTTGAGCCTTTTTGCGCCCCGAGTTAACCGACTGCAAAGAACGATTTCGTGCTAGTCGTGCTAGCCAGCTGTGTCACCGTGCTTTTATTCATTGATGAGTGGCGTCGAAATGTTCCTACAAATAAAATTTTAACTAAGCAATTATTTTTTTTATTTGTACCTAGCTTGATACGTTTCGATCACATATCGTTACCGCAAGAAAAAAAAACTTTATTTTTAATCAAGCTAAATACCGTGCTCAGTCATTCTACACCAGTAGTAGGTTTTAAGCTATGACACGAATTTGGTAACATCCTTTATAGTCATTCACCCTATTGTTATTCCGTAATATTTTGCCATGTTATATGAAGAGAAGACTTTTTTTTCATTATAATAAGAAAAGTCGATTGGTATGTTAGACAATTTATCATGTTTAAAGTACCTACTTACACAAGTTTAATGTTTAAATATACTAGAAAAACTATATTTATACAAAAAACATGAAAATTCCCGGGTACCCGGGAATTCCCGGGAATTAAGTGAAAAAAATCCCGATTCCCGGGAACTCAAATAGGCCGGGAACGCGAAAACCCTAGTACCTACTATAGATATCTGAAAACGGGTTTTTCAGGATCGATATGAAAATTTAATATCGGATATGTAATCGTTTGAGCTAATAACGAAAATACCCATGTCTACTTGCTACATATCTTATGATAATCACGTTCAAATGGCTGGGTTTTTTTAATCTAAACTAATGCTATGAATTAAGTACGTATGTACCTAGGTCTATTTGTGTTTTGTTATCAGTATGTTTGTGTTTAGAGGCTATTAATTTTATCATCGAATCCATCAGTTGTGCGATTATAAATAAATCTAAAATGTAGGTAAAGATTAGGCGATTGTAAACTTTATAATGTTGTCTCAATGTTTACCTACGCACAAATATATTATTAACAAAATTTTAATGAAATGTGACTACTGAATCAGAATAACATGCAATACATTTGCAAGGCTTGATATCGATGCGAATGTTAGAAGTGGGTGAAGATCGATTTCCAAGATTTTTACAAACTTATTTTAGTTAAGTACATGTGAAGCGGGTTAGGAAGAGAGGCAACGTCAAATTTTTTTTTTGTATTCTTTAATGTGAACGGCGGGTGACTCAAGTGACTTTACATTTATTTAGACTTTATGTTCTGTTTATAGATCTACAGAAACCAAAACTCAACAAGCTGCTCCTATCCTTCTCTGCTTACACCAACACTCGTCGTCTCGTCACATATACTCCGGTCCCTGGTACCTTAGAATGTCTGGATGGCATCAGGTCCTTAGCCATGATGTGGGTCATCATAGGTCACTCATTTTCGACTCGGATTTCGAGCGGGATCACGGGTAATGCTTTCGAAACTTATTCTGTAAGTATAACTTGCTATACCTATAGTATCTGGTAGACTTTTTTTCACTAGGATCTGTCGGAACTCGCTCCGATCAGGCGTCTCCTTCGCCTCCATATCCCAGGCCATCGATCCGACTAGGAGGCTCCCCGTCTCGAAAGAGATCGTACGGTACACCCTTATCACCCGGACGGCCATCGCTCGCTGCGGTCTCCGCAGGATTGCGACGTTGAGGGCCGTCAGGGTGTCTGCCCATATTGGCGCCCCATATAGGGCCATGGACCGTACGATCCTCGCGTAGAGCCTCCGGTAGGAGGCATTGGGTCCCCCCAGATTGGGCAGCAGCCGCGGCGCCCATCAATTTCGGTGCAAGCTGCCGAAAGTGAGGCCCAAAGTCCCATCGGCCGTCGAGGACGAGTCCCAAGTATTTCATCGTCGACTCGACGCCGATGCGGACACCTCCCACCACGATGTGGGATCCCGAGGGTGGTCCCCTCCGGGGCCCGTGGAAACACAGGGCCTCGGTGGTAGACTAGACCAACAACTATGGATGTCGAAAAGGCGACTAATGGATTATGTCAGAAGGATGGGCAGCAGCTTACTCCTGTCTGCTAATGACAACACACTGTGATCACCACTAAGTCTGCCAAGCGGGGTGATTATGACAATATCACTAATGACCGTTAATTGTTCAGTTCCTTTTGTCATAAAAACAGGCTTGCCGAAATGAATATTTACGTGCGTGCGTGTGCACCTGTATTATTTACAGTTGTTATCTCAAATTCAATATATTTTTAGATTAGTAATAATCGTCGGTTTGATTGAGTTAATATTGATTTGGTAATCTAGTTGATCGTATTTACCAATCATGAATGCGTAACCTGTGTAAGTTTCTACGTATATGAAAATGAAACAAAAACTAAAACAAACGAGTAAAATTATACACAGAATTGATTTATCTCCATGAAAAACTGTGTTGCTGGGGAGTTTGTTGCGCCGCTTCTTCTTCCCAGAATAAACACTAAGAAGCAGTGAAGGGCGAGCATTTTGGGGGCTGTCTTTTGTAACATTGACGTTCAAAAGGAACTTAGTAATTCTAGTCTATTTTGGATAAGTAAGGGCTCTTACACACCACGTTTTTTTCAGGCGCTGTCGACGCACGTCGCACGCAACTATAACGCGCTGCAAATGCGATGTTATCGCAACCAATTTACCTATTCACACGTTCATAAAATTGTGATATGCAGACGACGACTTTTTGCGAGCTGTTGACGCGCTCGTAGCGCGGAGTTACATCGATACAGACGCGCTGGCACAGCACGTCTCTTTAGCTGCAAACACATACGTATAGCGCGTTTTAATCGGTCGGAGTTGCTCACGCGCGTCTGTAGCACGATGCATGCTACTTCGCGCGCGTGCTACACGCGTTTTACTTTGCAAGGAGAGTTGCTCACGCGCGTTTGTAGCGCGTTTCTCGTGATTTGCAGCGATGCAATCGCAAGTAATCTGTCTATTTCAAGTTTAGCAGCGCCGAAAACGCGCGTCGACGGCGCCTGAAAAAAACGTGGCGGCTCTAACAGTTGAAGTTGAAACCCAGGATGCGGTGATAGTTGAACGCAATAATTAGTACTACTTTCTTATAGGTTCATGTTCTTTATTTACAGTGGATGACATCATTTTCATCTGTATGGATTGTTGCGGCTCCAATCACTGTGGACACTTTCTTCATGCTGAGTGGCCTTCTCGTAGTCTACACTACAGCCGGGAAATTAACTAGCAGTGAGTTATCATTGAATAGGTACCTTCATAGCCTTATCGTGGGCGTCTAGTCTAAGGCAGTGGGGGGACATCGAAAGATGGTTTCGTTGCATTGCGTACCTATCTGTTTATACAAGGTTGGTCTGAAATGGGATACTAATCCGAAAGGTTGTTAAAGTACCTATAATAATGAATAACTTTTATTCTACAACTTTCCCTAAAAGTCAATAGTTTAAGAGAAATAGCTGTTTAAAGATTTAATTAAAAAAAAAAATGGCCAAGTGCGAGTCGGACTCGCGCACGAATGGTTCCGTACCATTATCTATAAAAACGGCAAAAAAATCACGTTTGTTGTATGGGAGCCCCCTTAAATATTTATTTTATTTTGTTTTTAGTATTTCTTGTTATAGCGGCAACAGAAATACATCATCTGTGAAAATTTCAACTGTCTAACTATCACGGTTCATGAGATACAGCCTGGTGACAGACGGACAGACAGACGGAAAGCGGAGTCTTAGTAATTGGGTCCCGTTTTATCCTTTGGTTACGGAACCCTAAAAACGTTGAAATCTAGCTAAATTCACCTGTCCTTACACTTTAGGTCATATATTGGGGACGCCGATTATATGCTCCATTTTCTGAATTTGTAACTAAAGCAGCGATGAATAATTTTTGTAAAACCTAAAATAATTACTCGCGCGAATTAGTACCCCCTTTCCGATTAACCTTGTATTTGTCCGTATCCGTACGCATATTTACCTGAATCGATTCCTACTCATAATCCTTTTTTCTTTCAGTGAAATTACTCAAGAATCTCCATCTTTTCTATCTCAACCGCCTACTTAGAATGTTCCCTGTGTTGGCTGCAGTGATTCTTCTACAAGTTTCTATACTGAACCGCGTAGTTGATGGTCCGTTTTGGATGATACCAGCGACCGAAACACATAATTGTAGAGTATACTGGTGGTCCACGTTGTTATATATTCAGAATTATTTAAATCCGTCGAATATGGTGAGTTTATGATTTAATTTAGATTTTATTAAACAGTGAATTTATATATGATTAAGGACCGATTTTTCAATCGTCAGTTGACTTTTATCTGAGGAGTAATTTGACGTTTTGATAGCTTTCGTTAAAAATCGGCCCTAAGAAAAATAGAGAAGACGCTTCAAAGCGTTTCAAAATGAAGTTCAGAAATGGGACGATACTCTCGAGAAAATTTTAGAATATTTTCATGGCACCTTGTATACCAAAGAGCAACGAATTATATTATTTTATCCGAACCTCCTTTTTACAGTAGCATCAAAAATTATAAAGTCCTACCAAGCATGCACCTAAACTGGTATGAAAAACTCGGGCATTTTTTGGATACAACCAGTTTTTAAATTACAAAAAACCTTTAAAAAAATGATTTTCTGACTACCAATATTACACCGGTAACCGAATAAAAATAACCGATATGCAAAACGGTAACAAACAGATTAATTGATTACCAAAAATGGAGGTAATCTTTGTATTTTGAATCGAGTGTCACAGTAAAGGTAACCTACTGTTAAAATAACTTACTGTTAAGGTAACTTTTTATTATTCTATAATTACAGTACCGTAACTTATAAGTAGAGATCGGATATTCTGATGCATATTCACCTAAACTTGAGATGTTGGCTAATAAGGAATGCACTTTTGTATCGAAAAAATCCCGCGGTTCCGGGACAATTATTAGTTTTATTTTTTTGGTATATTTAACACACACCTCTCTTCTTCTTACACTCTACATACACACATATTTGCATCGGGGGTTAAACATCAATTTTATGCAATCCAAGAATCCCGGGGTTTTATTTTTATTAAATAATTTTAAGAAGTCGCTTCCATACTATACACCCGACTAGTTAAGCATTCCCGGTGTTCCTGGCACACCTGTTTTTTTTTACAAATAAAATATTTTAAGAAGCCGCTTCCACACTTTTATAGCTACAAATTCACTTTAGGTAAATATGCATCCGAATATCCGATGCCTACTTATAAGCGTATACGGTCTCTGCTACCCAGTAACGGTAATCATGTTTTGTAGAATGTTAATTAAGGGACCGAAAACGAATATAATAAGGAATAAAAGATACCGTTTTCGGTTTCAGTTTCAATTTGAAAGACCAAGATGCATGTCGTTGGCTAAAAGTGATAAACTGATGACTCCATTTCAATATGATTTCACAGGCAATTCAAAAACTGCTTTTTTCAAGTAATTATACATATTGAATTAAAACAAAAATCACTTTAATTGATAGTAGTCTAATATTACTCAGAAAACGCTTCTTTTGCAAAATAAATAATTAACGAACTACCTAGAAATTATTAAATTTTATTCATTACCTGTAAAATCGTTCAAATGGAGTTATCAGTTTATCATTTTTAGCCGACGATGTGTAGGTCTGGGCCATCCTGCTTAAGTGATAAAAATGCTCCATTTCTATTCCAGTGTATCGCCCATTCCTGGTACCTTGCTATAGACATGCAACTCCACATAATATCACCGCTCGTACTAGTCTGGTTACTGACCGGCAGACGAAGAATTGCGTGGACAGCGCTCGTCGGTGCTATGATAGCCGTACTGACCGCTTCTACTACTTATAACTATATAAAGGAGTTCGTTCCGGGACTAACAGTACCAACGTAAGTTTTTATTTTGCCCAAACCTTGTATACACCGTGGGCCCGAGGTACCCGAAAGATGTTAACCACGTCTTTCTGATGGTATTATGAGTCAAACGTTATATCAACGAAAGTCAAACATAGTTTTTTTTTCTGTAATTTTTTATATTAACTTTAGTACTTCCTTGTAAACAATACCTTAGGTTGAATAGGCAACATTTATAAATCATCGTTGGAGTGGATAAGAAACTTCTCACTTCACAACCCTCCACGAGAAATAAGACTTAAGGCGAGAGGGGTATGGAATGACAAAAGTCGCAATGCCGCGTTCATAGGACTTGTTACCATAGATATTTTTCGATTTGTGAATTTCCGTAAATAATGAATATTTCGAAAATTAAGCTTTATTCAACAAACTATATCCTAGCTTTTCTTCTCCAATTAGGCATCGGAGGTTAAAATCTTTGGGGTACCTCGGGCCCATGGTGTATATTATTATGTAGGATGGGTGGGGTGCATTTACGGACCCAATTTAACATGCATAAACATTCAGACCGATCTTTACTCACTCAGATCTTTAAGTCCATTTATTGTTTCTGAATCTGCAAATACGAAAATTGGAAACTGCCTTAAAATAAAATTATACTATACTAGCTGTGTGCCCAGTAGGATTTCCAATACTTCAAAAATGACGAACTTCCATACAAATTTTCAGCCCCTATTTAACTAAATATCCATTTTGAATGCTCATTGGTCTAACCTTAGGATATCGGCATTGCCCAGTAAGTGGGTGGCGGAGGTCTGATGGCAGTCGCTCCGTATAAAGATAGATAGGTAGATAGATATACTTTATTGTACACTAAGGCTCAATTTACACCGCCGCGGAATGGAATGGAAGCGACGGAAGTGTAAATAGCATAATGAACTTTATGTCAATTTTATAAAGTACAAACTAAATACAATTCCGTCGCTTCCATTCCATTCCGCGGCGGTGTAAATTGACCCTTAAAGAAATAAAACAGAAGGTAAAATACTGGTGTTCAGCCGCATCAGGTTAGACTGGAAGCTGACCCTAACATAGTTGGGAAAAGGCTAGGAGAATACTTTCCTAACGCTCATGCACCTATGTTGTATAAGGAACTCTTGTGCAAAACTTTATGCTTCTAGAACCACCGGTTTAGGCAATTGTCCCACCGACGGCGAGGAAGCGACTAACTATCGACTATTTTCTCGCACAAGAAACGTACAAATAGATATACATTCCGTATAAACAAAAGAGATGCATATATTAATAGTTAATCGCTGACTGTTCACACTGCCGGCGAGGGCTCGCTCTACTAGTTTGTCGCTGAGCGACAAGAACTATCAAAGATAATACTCGCTCAGCGATACTAGCTCAGCGATGCTCGCTTGTCCGTCAGACCTCACGCCGAGAGACCAACCAGCGGTCATTTGCGAGTGGTGCGAGTAATCGCCCAGCGACCACTAGCTTCTCGCTGCTCGCCAACTCGTTTCCAGTTTCTAGCTCATCGTCGGCGGTGGGACAAGTGCCATAAGCTGTGCGTTGTCTGTCAATCAGTCTGTGTTCGAGTTTTATTAACACCTTCGAGTCCACCACACTTTTCATAGAGCTCATATGCCATGTTGCCATACAAATTGCTAGTGGACCTTCCAAGAGGGTCCACGGCATTACGTTTGCGCTAAGAGTGAACCCTCGAGGAGGGTTCCTGGCATTAGGTCGAAAACCGTAAAAATACGCTACTACGTCGTAAAATAGGTGTTTGCTTCTTTCATGACAGTGCATTTTCCAAGAAAAACCTACATTAAAATGAGCCCTCCACGAGGGCACCCGGCATGGCGAATGCGACTACAGGGTGCCCTCCTGGAGGGCACCCGGCACTGAACGTGTTAAGTAGATTATTCTTCCTTGTTGGCCAAAAACTCTATTTATGCGTACATTTGAAGTACCAATCATATTTAGTTTAGGACGGACAGAGTTACCACAGTAATAAGGTTCCGTTCTGACCCTTCAAATACGAAACCTTCAAAACAGCTTCCTATACAAAATTATCGATCATCTTGTTTACTTTGCATGAGATATACAAGGTTAGTCGGAAAGGGGGTACTAATCCGATAGGGTGTTATAGTACCCATAATAATGAATAACTTTTGTTCTACAACTTTCCCCAACAGTAAATAGTTTAAGAGAAATAGCTGTTCAAAGATTTCATAAAAAATACGCTAAAATCTATCTATCCTTAGCAATGATCAGCTGTGTTTACATTTTAGGTCATATTTGGGGTCAGGAAATAGAAGTTCCTTTTTCTGAATTCGTAACTGAAGCAGGGATGAAGAATTTTTGAAAAAACTAAAATAATGATAATTTTTTGTGGAAATAAACTTTATCGAATTTTGAGATTTTAATACTTGCTTTGAAACAGTCATCAGTAATACTTAAAGTGGTCTGCGGATTAGTACCCCCTTTCTGACTAACCTTGTATTTATATGTTTGGTTTTTTTTAATACTTTTTACATAAAAAAAATACATATGCCTTAATCATGTTCTACCAGTCGACCTTTATTCTATCCACACTTATAAGTGAATTTGTCTGCCTGTGCGTTTGTCACTTCTTCACGACTAAACTACTGAACCAATTTTGATGAAACTTGGCACAGAGATATCCTGAACCCGACGAAGGGCAGGATACTTTTTATCGACATGCCAGCGTGTGCTTTAGCTAGTTTATATTATTATAACAATTTGCGTGTATTTTTCAGACGTCCAGAGGCTAAACTGGACTACATAAATAACTACTACATTAACACTCTAACCAGAGGTTCGCCGTTCTTCGTAGGACTCATATTTGGATACTTATTACATCTGAAGCGAGGAAAAAAAGTAACTTTACCCTGGGTAAGTAATGTTTAAGGACTGCTCTCAGAAAGTTTCTCAAGTACACGAACTGTGCCTTTTTGAAATAAATAACTTTGAACTTGAAGTTAGGATTAAAATAGAATGGTAATATCACATGAATCTATTGTCTGGCAACCATGGAGTTCTGCCAGGGTTGTGGAATTTGTTCGAAAAAGTTACCGCGGCCCTGGAACGCAAACGGCATTAGGAGGAACATGGATAGGTTTTAGTCAGTAAGAGTCTGACACTCCTTTCCGTTCCGCGCGGGGCGGAAGAAGTCATTTAATGATTTCCCAGTGTAAAAAAAACCCCTTTTGTTAGAGGTTATAGTCACAGGCTCTTTTCACGCACCCCAAAATAAACAAAAAATACAACCCCAAAAAATAAGTAAAAACTATTGTTCTTGCTCGACTAACACCTTTGTTTAGGCATAGGGGTGAGCTGAAAATCGGCGCAGTCAAAGCACAATCTGAGCTCACCTATTGCCATGTTGTAAAGTTGTATATCATATTTATTTGTTTATTTGTGTTTTTAGGTTTATTTGAAGTACTTAATTTAATGCCTCCCTATTTATTGTTACACTGAGAACTACCCCTCTGTCTTTTTTTTTCTTGCACTTCATGTCCATCCAAAGGTTGTCTGGAAGAAATCGCCTAGTGGGATAAGACCGTCCATTGTACATCTCTATTTTTATAGTAATGTTTCTTGTTTGTTTTGTGTACAATAAAGAGTATTGTATTGTATTGTAAAGTGTGATCCTAGATAATATTGACGAATGGAGTACTTTTGTAGCAATAAATATCTATCTGCTTTTTTTTCAGATCCAAGTAGTAATCATATGGGTCTGTATGCTAGTGATTTCGACGCTAATCATATACTCAGTATACCCTACCGGCCAGATGGATTGGGATAACCAGATAGCTGACGGCTTGATCAATTCGTTTATGCGACCAGCGTGGGCCATGTTTCTTGGTTGGCTTATATTCGCCTGTGTGCATGGATATGGTGGTATGTATGATTTTCATTTTATATTATACGATTTCGGCTGGGCAGTATTCGGGAAGCTACGTGATATCTTTTCGTCCCAACTACCGCAGTGTCTCAAGACGAAAGTCTTTGACCAGTGCGTGTTGCCGGTGATTACATACGGCACTGAAACGTGGTCACTCACAATGGGCCTTAGGGCTTTACTGCACTTAAGTGGCAGTGGGCGGCACATTGCGAGCAGAACGGATGGCCGATGGGGACGAAAGGTTCTGGAGTGGCGACCGCGTACTGGAAGGGGCAGCGTGGGTAGGCGACCACAAGGTGGACCGATGTCAACGTGAAGGTAAAGGGAATCCGTTGGATGCGAGAGGCACAAGATCGCGAGATGTGGCGATGCTTGAGGGGAGGCCCATGTCCAGCAGTGGACGTCTATCGGCTGAATGATGATGATGATGATTATACGATTCCACACGTCTTTGATTTTTTCGTAATGGACACCTTCATCTAGCTAATTATATCGACCATAATGACCAGCAACAGTCTAGCAGTTCTTGTAATGGTTGAGGAGCTCGTGGCTAATTAACAACCTCGCGTACCATACGATTTGCAAGGTTCAGCTGCGCTTGCCGCGGGCAGTCCGTCGATGGGTGACCGTTCGTTACACATCGAGACCTCTCCGAGCCCCGGAGAGCACTTTAAGCCGTCGGTCCTTGGTGTTATACGAATACCTATGACAGTAGTTACGGGTAGTCGGAAGCCCGAAAGTTTGACAACCGATTTGGGATAATCCTCATGGATGTCCTTCGCCTGGGGAAGGCGAAGGTGTATGCCGGACTCTTACCGGCTAGGCGAGACGCGCACGGAACACAGCGCGCCTTGTTCTCGGGCCTGTTACTGGCCGGGCGACGGGTCCCTTAACCCGCCGCCCGCAGGCCACACACTACGGTGGCCGGAGATCGTCGCGCGCCCTCCGCCGCCCGGTGCGTCTGGCGCGGGAAGGGAGAGTGGCAGCTGCCTCTCTCTCCCTCTCCGCTCCCTCTTTGGTCGCCATCACTTCCTCGCAAAAGGAGGCGACGGCTTCCCACGCACTCTCACCCCTGACCATGGACAGAACCACGGCCGGAAGCGAGAGGTCACCACCGACCGCCGCGACTAGTTCGCGGCACTGCGTCACCCACGCAGGACACGCCTGCAGCGTGTGCAGCGCCGTGTTCTCGGGGCAGTCGACGCAGTGGTGACAACCAGACGTCTGCTCCCGGCCTATGCGACACAGGTACTTCCCGAAACAACCATGTCCCGAGAGTACCTGCGTCAGCCGGAAGCTGAGGGCGCCGTGACGCCTCACCAACAACCAATTTAACCTTAGGATATTGGCATTACCTAGTACCTGACTGGGATGTGGAGGTCTGATGGCAGTTGCTCCGTGTAATATACTGGTATTCTGATGCATTTGGTTAGACTGAAAGCTGACCCCAACGCAGTTGGGAAACGGCTAGACAGATAGATAGTCTAGCAGTTCTTAGCTATTATATTATAAATATTAGGGCCTTTTTGTCAATGGTCAGGATAAGCTGCGTATTCCTTAGGCGACATCATGCGACTTCTGTTTCCATGACGTCTTCGTACAATGACTAGTCGCGTGACGTAATTCATGTCGCGCTATGTACGGCAATGTCACGCTATGTACGGCAATGTCACGCTATGTGCGGTAATGTCACGCTATGTACGGCAATGCCACGTTATGTACGGCAATGCCACGTTATGTACGGAAATGTCACGCTATGTACGGCAATGTCACTCTATGTACGGCAATGTCACGCTATGTACGGCAATATCACGCTAGTCGCCGCACATCGCTGGCGACATGAGTCGTGGGCCATTTGTTCACTAATGAATGCATTTTCTTGGCTGAGTATTACGTTACATCTTACTCGTGAAGAAGAGAGGCTAACTTCAACTTACAGACGTGAACATTTTAATTGAACCTTATGTCACTGCCATAAAAGTCACAATGCTCCCTCGTGAAATGTAACAACTATATCAATCATCATCAAAATGTTATGTAAAAAATTGTCTTTCCAGGTCCTGTCAACTGGTTACTGTCTCTTCAAATGTGGAAGATTCTAAGTCGTCTGTCATACGCGATGTACCTAGTACACTATCCTATGATGTTCGTCATCAACGCTATGCCTGTCGCTACTACTCATTTTACCTTGATATCCGCTGTAAGTATGGTAGTATTTTTTATTTTACTTTAAGGTACAAGTCCAAAACGGGCTACAAACTGCAGACTGCAACCGCAGACCGCACAACATTGGTTTGTATGAACCAGTAGTGTCGCTTGTCTGCTGCTGTCGGGCTCGGGAGGGGGGGGGGGGGATTTATCTGCGTATTAAATCGTGATAGCGCGATGTAGGAACTGTCATCTATGAGAGTTGTCGATATTATCGCTGTAGTCGTCTACACCACTGGACTGTTGCGTAGTTCGCATGTGGCGTGTTAGATGCCGCCACATGCCACATAAAATTATGGATAGGGTCACGTAACCTATTCAACGAAACCCTACACGATGATTTACGTGAATATAAAAAATTACCCTCGCTTTCCTGTCGGGAAGTAACATTTGTTTAAACGATTTTTTTGCCTTTCCCTCTCGAAGTTCTAAATATTTAAAGTTGTAGGCCGCTATCGTGAGAAAAAAGCTGTTTAATTTCTAATTGGTTTGGGTTGTCGTAACTTGAAGAAAAAATAGAAACATGACTTATCTACCCATTTAGCAATTAATGCGTTCTTGAAATGCTCACATGTCTAGTGCTTATCAAGTACGCTAGATGGCGTTATCGTACACGTTGGATGAGTGGTTATATTTTATATTTTCCCCCTCAGAACGATCTTTAGAGTTGTTTTTTTAATAATGTAATTATTTTACTAAACTTCATAGCTAAGTTTCTCGATTGCCGTGTTTGTTTAAAAGAAAATGGCACGAAGTTGCTTGTCTAAAACGTTACATTTAGCGCACTCTTTCAGTTTTATACGAAACGACTAAAAAACACCGTTTTGAAAAAGCGAAGATCACCAAGGGTATTGAAAGCAGTGTGACTATTCCAAAACAGATGTCACTGTTTAAAGTTTTACTTCAGCCTCTGCCTACCGCCTTTCGAAACAGCCTAATGACACGTATTTCTGTATTTATTATGTTTCAGTTCTTCCTATTCTTAGGTGACTTCACACTAGCAGTTGCTGTAGCGTTCATACTGACTGTTGTGATTGATGCACCGTGTTCTGTACTCATCAAACATTTTATGGGTGGAGGTGAGTTTTCTTAGTTGTAACTTACTCTTCTCCTTTCTAAGCAGTTAAGAAATCACAGTTGACAGTCACTGGCTGTCTACAGTCTTAAAAAATACGCCTAGTTTACACGATACACATAGAACCGTCTAACCACTTCCGGATGGGTAGGCAGTGCTTTCGCAATGACTGTAATAAATTCCAAGCGATAAGCTACAACAGATTAGCCAAAATAGGCATGTTGACAGCATCAATAAATTGCAAATGTAATTATTCCGCCAGAGTTTTGAAAAAGTATGAACAGGTATTTCTTCTTTTGTTAAATCTATGAATATTTGAAAAGATAAAACGCATCAAAACTCGAGAGTGGGGTCTTGTGACGTCAGAAGCAAGTAAAAATTGTAGGTACTTGCTTGTGACGTTTTGCCAATTTTAAGTGTCGTATCTTCGTCAATTTTGGTTTACGTAACAAAAGAAAAAATACGGGTCAAATATTTTTTGATAATCTAACTGACGGACTAATTAGATTTTTTCAGTCAAATACCCTATTCCGAGTAACGGATCACTGGAAATCAACCTAAGTTTAGCAGCTCTGGTGACTATCAAAAGACTGCCGAAGTGACTACTGTGTGCACTATATAATACCAATCGTGGCTTAGATATCATTATCGGGACCAAACAGGTTTCAGTTGTCAAACCCCTCTGACAACTGAAACCGCTTTGCAACAAGTTAGGACAGTGATGGGCAAAGTACGGTCCGCGGGCCAGCTCCGGCGCGCGAACCCTTTTGATCCGGCCCGCCAACAACCGTAGTCGTAAGAACCTTACGAATAGTCTCAAAAATAAAGAGTTTTGTTTGTGTCGACATAAATCAATGTACATGTCGCAGACAAATTTCGGTTTATAGAATTAGGTAGCAGTGATTATAGCATTACAGTTAAAACCGATGTCTGCTTATCAGCGGCATTATGGGCATGGTAAATAAAACCAACATAGACTCTCGACCACTGAGAGTACAATTGTATTCAGATTAGTTGTTAGTTACATGAATCACAATACAATATCAAACAAGATAATAAAATAAGAAGGACAAACTAGTCAAATAATACAGGTTAGACTTCCACGAGGGTTCGACATGAAATGCTTCATCAGCCTGTTTGTCCTAAATCGACCACACATATTGTTATTGGGTCACACCGATATCTGTCATCGCGCCACAATCAAACATTGAAGTATTGCGTTTAACAATAATTTAAAATAATGATTAACAAAAAACAATGATGCTTGACATTTCACACGCTCGCTCTGCGACATACATATAAATTGGCTTTAAAACAATATTTATTAATATGAAAACTACATAGGTAGTAATGAAAATTCTGGCCCCCGTCCTAACTGTTAGGAAGTTGATATTTATGACCCTGATATTAACTCTTTCTTACAGGACCAAAGAAGCCTACACCAAAAGTGGTAGAGACAGAAACAATTGAAGACAAAAAACCAGATATTAGTAAACGTGACACCGCAGAACCATGATAATGTTACTAAAATTTAGATTTACTAAGGAACAAAGAAGATCTTAAACTACTACAAACAGTCTCGAAGAAACGGGTTAAGTGATTGTGGAGGTTTAAATTATTTAAAAAATACACCACTGTTTACTCAGCGAACCTAATTGGTGGTCACGGAACGTATTTATATAATATATAAACGCCCCTAGCAACTTTTTTATATTGTAATCAATAATTAATAGAATTAAGATAAAAATAAAATATAATAAGAATGAAACGCCTGATTTTTATTTGTGGTGATCCTCGCGATCTCTGAATTGGTAAGGTCTTAACCGTGTGGTGTAAAGTAAAGTAGACTTTATTGTTTCTGATTGAGTAGTTACAGTTGTTATACATTTATAATGATAATGTTACAACATCAATCAGCTTATTCTTCTGGGCATACAATGTTTTAAAGATAATGTGACCAAATCTCAGAATGCATTAATAACAATCAATAATTATTTGTAGCATTTTTTAATTGTACATGAAATAATCTTAAGAGTACCTAATATTTTATTATAAACTTTAACACACAAAAAACGTACTATTTTAATAGTAAAGGTTATATTTATGACTAGCTTTTGCCCGCAGCTCCGCTTGCGTGAAATTTTGAGCCCTCGTTAAGCCCCTTGTCAGGTGCAGTTAAAAAAACAAAAAAATCTTTCATCACCTATTTCACCACTTATGGGTAGAATTTCCAAAAACCCTCAAACACGTGTATATTTATTTCTCACCAAGAGCCTACATTTTTAATTCCATGCTTCTTACTTCAAAAGTAACAGATTTCTCATACAAACTTTCAGAACTTATTTCACCCCCTTAGGGGTTGAATTTTCAAAAACGCTCAAACACGTGTAGCTTTATTTCTAACCATGTCATGCGTCTTACTTCAAAAATGACGAACTTACATACAAACTTAAATCCCCTATTTCACCCCCTTAGGGGTTTAATTTCGAAAAATCCCTTCTTAGTGGATGCCTATGTTACGAAAGGCACCTACTGTCAAATTTTCAAGTTTCTAACCCCAGCGGTTTAGGCTGTGCGTTGATAGATCAGTCGGTCAGTCAGTCAGCTTCTCCTTTTATGTATACAAGGTTAGTCGGAAAGGGGGTACTAATCCGAAGCCCACTTATAGTATCGCTGATGACTGTTTGAAAGCAAGTGTTAAAATTTCAAAATTCGATATATTTTTTTTCCAAATAAAATGATTTTTATTTTGGTTTTTTCAAAAATTCTTCATCCCTGCTTTAGTTACAAATTCAGAAAACGGTGCTTCTAATTCATGACCCCAAATATGATCTAAAA
This sequence comes from Amphipyra tragopoginis, assembly GCA_905220435.1. Taxonomy (NCBI): domain Eukaryota; kingdom Metazoa; phylum Arthropoda; class Insecta; order Lepidoptera; family Noctuidae; genus Amphipyra; species Amphipyra tragopoginis. The sequence continues at coordinate 23,427,486 of HG991995.1, read as the reverse complement.
TGTAAACACAGCTGATCATTACTGGGGATAGATAGATTTTAGAGTTTTTTTTTTGAGATTTTTGAACAACTGTTTCTCTTAAACTATTGACTTTTGGGAAAAGTTGTAGAACAAAAGTTATTCATTATTATGTGTCCTTTAACACCCTTTCGGATTAGTACCCCCTTTCCGACTAACATTGTATAGATTAATTACGGTTTCGTACGTTTTCGTCGAGTCGTTCCGAAACTAGTCGGGCAATCCCGAAAAATGCACGTGAGTAAACCGTAATTAATCACAAATATGAATGTGTCTCACGAAAGTTATAATACAAAAATAGTAAAGGTTAGTTCTACACTTCAGCATAACTATCTTGGTAGGATCCCTTTGGCTAAATAGATTATTCTCACAACTTTATTCAAACAGTTGTGAGTGTTTTCTTACAAACAGTCTAATATCGAGGATATAAAAAAGTCAGTTTATATTTTAGTTCTAAAAAGTGGTTTACTAGGATCTAGGGACACGGTATTGCATATTGCTCTCAAACGTTTTTTGTGAAACTGAAAAACTTTGTTGATTATAGTTGAGTTGACCCACAACATTAAAAGTGCAACATGCAATACGGCCGACGTATCTTGGCGAGTCTGAAGTTAGTTGTTTGGCTGCGCAATGAATCTTTTAGAAACGAAATTGTCTACTGCGCAGCTAATCAGCTAACTTTAGACTCGCCAAGATACGTCGGCCGTATTGTAAATAGGATTTGACTGCCTCGTTAGTCTAGTGGTCGCAAGCGTGACTGCTGAGCGTGAGGCCCTGGGTTCGATCCCCAGGTCGGACAAAGTGTTATTGGGGTTCTTCCGTGTGGAATTTCTCAGTAGTGGCCCGGAGTCTGGATTTGTGTCTGGTTGATGGAAATAGGCTCGCCTGTTACATAACGGCGAAATGTGGGTGTTGTTACTATACACCTCTGCCCAACCCTTCGGGGAATACAGGCGTGATGATATGTTTTTTTTTAATATAAATTGGATTCCGGTCCCGGAACTTCCACCAATTTCTAGGTTCATGCTAGGAATTCAAATGCATGGTACAGGCGCCAGCACATACAGCCACTACAATCTGTCAAGGTTCTATAATAGATTTTCATCTTTATGGTAAAAGCATTAGGTTCAAGGTTGATTGGGAATATTTGACAGTTTCGAGTAGCTTGATGTGCTGGCTGTACATTACTGCAGCAGTAGATGGAGCTGGCTCAAGAAGTTTCTGGCTTATAAGATTGAAAAAAAATGAATTCGACAAACATAGGTACTTACAGATAGTTAAACCCACGAAGACGCGCCTCACCCTTCATCTAAATCGCTACAGTGCAAAAGTGTGCATTATAAATTGCTATTGCGTTAGTTCTATCGTAATACAATAGTTAGACGTGTGCATACCAACACTTATTAACATAATCTGAAGAGATATGTGCATACGCATCACGCAGCTACCTCTAATAAAAAGGAGTAGGGCGCGTCTTTGTGGATTGAACGCACTATACAGGGTGGTAATTTGCGATGGGGCATGAAGGCCAACTACCTTAACCATTGTAACTACAGGAAAACGTGCTTAGAAGACTACCCCTAACTTTTGCGATAATTACAATCGGCATTCACAGATTTTGAAAAAAAAGTACAGTCAGCGAGAAAAAGGGCTGTTTTCACAAATCTTTTTTATGATGCCAATCGTACCCATTTCCCATATGGATCAAAAGACTCTTCCGGACCAACTGAGGTTCGAGTACTAGAAAAGTCATAAATCGCAAAAAACGTATTTGAGATGGGGTAGTAATAAGGGCAGCTACCTTAATCGTTGTGGCTACAGGAAAATGTTCTTAAGAAACTGTCCATAATTTTTAAAAATATTTCGAACTGTATTCACAGATTTTGAAAAGAAAAAAACTTTTTTTTTCTTCCCCTAACTTCGGCCCTAACTTTTAACGAAATGTTGTTTTTCGCGATTTCTGATGTTTCTAACTCTAACCTCAGTAGGTCCTAAAGAGTATTTTGATCCTTATGAGAAATAGGATCGATTGACATCATAAAAAAAGTTTTGCGAGAACCGACCATTTTTTTGCTGACTACCAAATTGTTTTTCTTTTTTTTTGTACATTTCGAAATAATTTCTAAAATTATTCTAACCCATCTGAAATAGTTTTTTGTTATTTCTCACGTTTCTTGTACTCAAACCTCAGTTGGTCCGGAAGTCTTTTGATCCTTAAGGGAAATGGGATCGTTTGGCATCATAAAAAAGTTTTGTGAAAACAGCCCTTTTACTCGGTGACTGTACTTTTTTTGCAAAATCTGTGAATGCCGATTGAAATTATCCCAAAAGTTAGTGGCAGTCTTCTAAGAACGTTTTCCTACAGCTACAATGGTTAAGGTAGCTGCCCCTCATGCCCCATTTCAAATTACCACACTGTATACAATTTGTAACAAAAACCCTGTCCGATCCAGTATTGGCGTATTCCTGGTTCAACATACCTACGTACTAGAAAAAAATGTTATAAAAATGCAACTCATAAAAACAAAAGTTATTGATTTTCAATTTTTATAATCGACGCGAAATTTCACACTGAATATGGCAAATTTTCATAAGTTGATAACACTCCCTGGGGAAAAATAATAATCTCAAATCCATTAAATGGTTACTTGATGCGTACGCGGTACGATGCCGATTAATACTCTCCTAAGGATCGGACAGGGTTTTTGTTACATGCTGTATGTTTTGTTGCCCGCATGCTACAAATGAAGCAAAGTCGCAAGTAATCAGTAGTGATTCATTAATTAATCATTTTTATCAGAAATTGTCACTTGACCATTTGATAAATCTGTAAGACCAATAATTAATCTTTTTAGGGTTCCGTACCAACCTTACCAAAATGGTAAAATAACCCTTACGGTGCGACTTCGTCTGTCCGTCTGTCTGTCACAGCTGCTTATATTAGGAACTACTCAGGCCACTCATATCGACTTGAAATCGTTTTATGTCCGTTTATAGGGTGGAAAAAATCAATGGGCTCTGAAGGGAAACCACTTTAAATCCTTAAGATAGATTATTTTACTTAAAGGAAACATGCCTTTATTTTTAAAAAGAAACAAAACTGTGTCCTCATATTTCTCGATATGCTTACCTTAACCGGGAATCGAACTAGCTAAAAATGCAAAAAATACACACTCGCTACTTTACGTTCGTTATTATAACGTTATATTTTTAAACTTTTCGTCAGAACCCCTCGTCTAAGAAGGAAATGTGCATAGAACTATTATTACAAATTAAACGATTTTCTTATCTAAATCTTCAACAAGGTACTTAGATATAAATTAACAAGCTTATACTTCATAGAATGTCTTTGGATATTAGAGTTTCAAGAAAATTATGACGTGTGTTTTACTTGTTGAAAGTAAACAGTTCTAGGTAATTATTAATAGGTAAAATAATCTATCTTTAGGATTTAAAGTGGTTTCCCTTCAAAGCCCATTGATTTCTTCCGCCCTTTATATTGCAAGTGAAAAAAAAAACAATGCATTAAGTTCTGGTGGGGAGTTGAAATTTTAGAAACAACCCCTCCCCCCCATTTATTTCTGAAGTTAGCAAAGCGAAAAAACTGGCATAAATCGAGATGATACAGGTTTATGACAACGATATCTGTAACTAGCACAGTTTTTTAAAAATCAGCAAAAATCTTTACAAACGGATTAAGAAGAGAGGTTTCAAAAAAAAAAAAAAATGAACTTTCCAAGGTACGGAACCCTTGGTGCGCGATTCCGACTCGCATTTGCCCAGTTTTAATTTAATTTATCACTGTGTCACGCTAATGATATTGATATAATCAATTAAGGACCAACTTATGAAATCTTAAAACAATCGCTCAGTGAACCGCACGAAGTCTTCGGTTACAGTTAAAATTATTATGTGAAAATATCAAAATGAAGTCGATATATTTGTTATTTTTAATTACCACATTATTTAGAAATGGGAATATTGTGAGTGCCCATTTTGATATGATCTTGCCCGATTATAAAAATGTTTTCGATTTGAATCTCTATGAATCTGTATTAGATCCGGAATTGTGTGAAGAACAGATGAGATATATCCAACAAAATGATACGGAACTATTACTTGAATGTAAGTAGAAAATTTAATTTTCTCATACCTACATAATTCACCAAAGGCCATCGAACCTCTCGGGTCAACAGCACCCAAGCGAAGTAATTCGGTGGCCTTTTGTATTGTCAGCGGAACCAAGTAGCAAGTAATGCCAGTGTCAGTGTCACATGGTTGCGACTCGGCCCGTATTTTAGCAAACCATCATGTAACCTTTTGTACGGAATCATCATCAACCTGCATTAAAAGAGCCACCACCAGTGAGTATACTCAAGTACGTACGGCTCACCCTAGGCAGCCAGCCTGGCCATCATCCTTGCTGACTGGCTAATCTTTGTCTCGTAGGTATAGCATTAACCATTTATTTATGTGTCGTATTGCAAATATTAATTACCTACACTAGACACTTATTAATATTTGCAATTCCTCATATAACTCCCAATTGCAGTTCCTCTTATAATCTGAATTTACTGTTTTTAGAAAAGTTGATCTATGCAAAATCTTTTTTTAACCCTTAATTTGGCAAGACTAAAAAGTTGTAGTAGGAAGATGCCGTTAATATATTGTGTTCATATGCATTCAAAACAAACGGGAAAAATAAAATAAAAAATTATGCCTGAAGGATTTCCTGAAAACACAACGTTAAGTATACTCAACAAAATGCGATGATTAAAGAAATAAGGTATAATATAACTGTTGTGTATACTTAACAAATCCAGCTTACCAACACTTTTAAATTGAACAAAATGTAGGGATATTAAAAAGAAATATTTATTGAAAAACATGTTTACATGCAGTAAGTGTGGTTAAATTGGTGATAATTGAAGTGACAATTTCTTTCTATAACAAAACATAGTCTAACGTTACATTTTAGACAAAAAATGTAGTAAACCCTTTTTACAGTAAGCGCATCGACCAATTCCTTGCCATGCTCAGGGAAATGGTCGATATTGATAAATTTGTAAAACGACACAACAACATAATCGTTTAGGAGTGATTCTATCATTACAGTTATAGCTAATATCGGTATTTCAGGATTGCGCGCAAGGTAAATGTAATAAATAAAACCAACATAAGACTCTCCACTACTGAGAGCACTTGTATTTGGGTTAGTATTAGTAACATGAACTAGATCACAATATAATAATTTACACAATTATACAAGATCAGAAAATAAGGGCAAGCTAGTCAGATATAAAAGGTCAGACTGCTTCAGCTGATCAACACAGAATGCTCCGCTTCGTCGAATGACCACCGCCTTTATAACATCGGGTAGGTTGATCCATATCGACGACTACCTTCCTTTGTCAACATTGCCCAGTGCTACTACCCGCTAACGATAACACATTTTATGTCATCTACGGGCCTGGGACGTTTAGGTTTTTTTCAGGGTTCAAATCTTGGATTGTAGTTTTATCTACATTCCTTCCTTCGTGAATGCAATGCTCTATAAATTTCCTGATATCCCTTGATCTTGAATTCTGAAAATAATATAGATATTTGCAGGCACCCAAGCACGGAACAAACAAAAATAACACGACGCATACGAATAAATGACGTGCAAAAAAAAAGGTTAGATTAATACGCTAATGCGTGAAAGGTGTGAAAATTATGCATTTGATATATTTTTGTATTGATACCAAACAAAAAAAAACAGCTAAGTTCAGTTCGAAATGAAAAAAACCTATTGGAAAGGTCATAAAAATATTTACATATTAATGGAAACTGAACTTAATCGTAAGGTGATAAAGTCGATTTTTCAAAACCATGTAAAAAATCGACATGATATAATTTGATTTCAAAATAAGATACATGTCATGCCTTTAAGCTAAACCGAAACTTGATTTTCATTCCGAAAAACCATTCCCACAAAAAAGCTGATCAAGCCGATATGAAGCCCTTGAAACCATTGTTTCAATAAATCTCACCATGTAGATTTGTTGAGTATACTCTACATACTGTATTCACACAAGATTACTCACCACCGGATTTTGTTGAGTATACTTAACAATCATGGTTACTGCCTTGTCGTGTTCTTATCCGGGTGAGAAACGGATTGCAAATATTTTTTTCGTATTGAATACACATTATATAAATAGAAATAAGTAACGCATGTATCAAAATTCGCCCGAAAACCAACAAAAATAAATATTTACCTGTAAAGCTCGCAGAGCATGTTGTCTCGTTGCCATTTTTGCTACCTAATGTCAAGTAAAATGTTGCGAGGCGGGCAAAATACTTTTTCCTATCAAATTAAACTAATATTGAAGTGTTCTTAGCCTACAAAATTCAAACTGCAGAAGAAAATTTGACGTCTAGATTTTTTTATTTGTAACGTTGAGTATACTCAACGAGACCAAATTAAGGGTTAATCATTTATCTTCATCGGAGGCTCTTCATCATCAATATGCGCATGGTCTGTTTTGGTCATCAAGACTATAAAATACCACTGAATCCTACCAATCCCACTTTTTACGAAAATCTGCGCAGTGTTTAACCGACTACAAAAAAGAGGAGGTTCTCAATTCGTTTGAATGTTTTTTTTTTGGTTCTTAAGTGGTAAATTTTCAATGGTTCTCGTAGCCAGGTGTTTGAATATCATAATCAGCCCATTACTCTCCCACTGCTGGGAACAGGCCTCTTTTCACAAGGGTTTGGGCCTTGGTCCACCCACCACGCTGGCCTGGTGCGGGTTGGCGGACTACACATAAAGTCGAGAATTTTTGGAGCCCTCTCTGTTGTGCTGGTTTTCTCACAATGTTTTTCTTTCACCGCTAACGCCAGTGATAATCAAATTCCGATGTGAACATGAACTGCTAGATCTAGATTAATCCGACATCAATAATTATTTGACTCGTTCTCACTGCTGACTTTTAACTGTCTTTTGGATATATTTTTATCTTGGATTAACGGGGATTACAACCATTCCTGCACATTTATAATCCCTTTATCATAATGCACGTGAAGCAAACCTGTCACAACTCGAAAAGTATCACAAATAGTGCTACTTTGTGTACTTTGTTTTATGCTTTACGTTCTCGATAATATCATGTACTTATTTTATTGTTATTATAAGTTACCTTGATAAGGGGGTGCATGCGTAGGGTCTGTTTTGTAACTTTACAAAATTATTTAAATAAGAAAACGCTTCTCTGACAGAAAATGTTTGCAACAGGGGATCCATTAAACCCTCCTCCATCCCCGCAGTAGCCTCAATCGTTGCGGTTGAGGTAGCTTGTTTCTAAAGTCAGCCCGGTTTCCCACACTCGGTACCATTGGTTGCCTGACACAGCCATCCTGGCAGGCCTGGCATCTCATTATCAATAATGGCAGGTTCGAGATATATCTCTTGATTAGTACGTTGTTATTTAATATGGTAGACGGGTAGCTCAAATAAATCAATACAATTATGTCGGCCTGCTTTAGTCCACTAGTAGACCTTATTTAAACTTCTCCTAAGTTGTGCTATGTCATCAGGTTCTCTGACTTCCGCTTCCACTCCGTCTCAGCTACATAAGTCTTCAGTCTATAGAGCTAGGGGACGTACCACGTTACGATTGTTATAAACGATGTTTTCCAAATGCAGTCAAAATCACCTCGATAGCGGAACTCCGCATGGTGACAAAATTATCATGCTGAGGTTTGCTTAATAATCTTGGTTTCAAAATCACTACTGTCGATATCATTGAGTAAACAATTACAAAGGTTTTGTCATCAAGATAAAGGATTGTGAAATGCGATGTTTTAGTAGTAGCTGTTATGTTATTGAGGCCTTGAGCAGACGAAGGACATTTTGTCCAGCTGGCTGTCGCGGACACGAATTAGCGTGGTTGGTAGTTGTTGTGGAATATTCCGATCAGTCCCCCTGATCTGTCCCCTCGCCGGTAACAGGGGAATAGATCGAAACCTTTTATTTCTATTTGTCCCCCTAAAGTACAGCAGGGGACAGACCAGAATTATTTCGTTCGATCTGTCCGTTCGTCTTGGTGACTGAGGAACAGATCGATTTTTTTATTTCTGATTGGCTCCCCGAAGGGGACAGATCAGGGAGACAGATCGGGATATTCCCTTGAGCAGTGAATACATTAAAGTTAACGCCAACTACGGACAAAATGACCGTAGTGTACAACTACCAACCAAGTTCATTCTTGTCCACGGCAGTCCACCGGAGAAAAAGTCCGTTATCTGCTCAGGGCCTTATCATATTAGCATAAAAGTCCGCTGCTGAACAACCCTGTTCACTGTAGCAGTCATTGGGAGCACCCGCTCCCAATGACTGTTACAATGAACAGCTATATGGGAAACTGCCATAATCACCACGCTTAGGGTACCTACCTACGCACTTTGCGGCTAGCCGGACATATATCTATAGAACTAACGCTGGTTAAACACATTGTGATTTTGAAAAAAATATGCGGGACTATAGAGCATTATTAGGTATGTATTGAACCCGTGTAACACAACATATGTTCGGGAAAATAGTTTTTATACGCACTCGTACTACGCTGGCAGCCGCATCATAGTGCGTATAAAAACTATTTTCCCGTACATATTTCTGATTGCGACCAACCGGACGGCTGACCGCGTTCCGGCTAACCGCAAAGTGCGTAGGTACCCTTAGATTGATGATCGCAGTTTGTCGTTATTAACAGACAAGGCGGACGCTGCTGGCCATACTATTGACGTATTGTTTTCTTTTTTTTGTTACACGGGTTCAATACATACCTATAATTTTTTTCAAAATCACAATGTGTTTAACCAGCGTTGGTTCTATAGTTTTTTAATATTATTATTTGATTTTGTCGCATTTGACCCTGGTCGCTCCTTATGGTAAGCGCAGACAGGGTCTAAGATGGAGCATACGAATCAAAGTAACAGAGATTATAGAGAGATTCTCCTATACCCCTCTGGCTCTCACATACCTACACACGATGGAACACAGTAAACTGCTTGGCGCCGAACTTTAAAATAATATTATAGAAAAATAATAATATTATTTCTTGACGTCTAATAATTTTTATAATAAGTCTAAAAAAATGATAACGCGATAACATTTTTTTGCAGTTCTTGATGCTGGCATTCGAACACCAAGAGGAGTGTTGACTGGAAACGTAAGAGATCTTGGAAACTATTACCAATGTTTGGGTATCAATCAGCCAATACCGAACTCAGTCGTCCAAGGGAAGTACTGCTCGATAAATCTACCACTTAACCAAACTTGGCCAAGCTTACCAACGTTACCAGAATGGCCTGATGAGTGGCCCACAATCCCAGAACTCCCTTGGCCTCCACTGAATCCAAATATGAGGTTGAAAAAAAACGTTGTGAAGCGCTTGACAGAGTATAATTTAGGAACCTCAGCATTTCAAACTTTCAATGGAGCTCCAAGTAATGTTAGCAGGTATGTTTAGATTTCTGTACTTAATATAATATTCATCATCATCATTCAGCCAAAAGACGTCCACTGCTGGACATAGGCCTCCCCCAAGCATCGCCAAATCGACCGTTCCTGTGCTTCTCGCATCCAGCGGATTTTCGCAACCTTCACCAGATCATCAGTCCACCTTGTGGGAGGCCTACTACGCTGCGCCTTCCGGTACGCAGTTGCCACTCCAGAACCTTTCGGCCCATCGGCCATCGTATTTCATATTCATTTAGACTTAATTGCATTCTTTCGATTATGAGAAAACCCCCAGCATAGTTGATTTGAGGAATAATTCACTTAATTTTTGTGGTATCAAGCATTTCCTATAGGATTAGTTAGAGATTAAAATCATATCATATCTTATCTAATAGCACAGTCGTAATTAGTTATAGTACGTACTACGAAGTTAAAATGACCTAGGCATTATTTGGCGTTTTAATTTCTAGCTACAATGTGACTAATTGGAAGATTCCAATCGTTGTGACTTGTGACCAAAAGTCAAGTCACGGTCATTCTTTACCTTTTAATGGTCACGTACAGAGAAATATTTCAAGTATTTAACGTGACTACACATTTATGATGTTATTGTAGGACAGTATCTGTAATTCCCGGATATGTCAACTTTCAATAATAGATACTATAATGTGGTTACTTGCGCCTCTTCGATGGCTACAATGACTCCTTGGCTTTTACCAGTATTGTATAGCATGGCAGAGTTTGTTTTGCTAAGGATCTGAGTTTTTAATTTGGTATGTCAACACCAGTGCGCTTTCATGTTTATCTTGCGTTTTCGTCTGACGTATGCCTGAAACGCCATAGCGCATGCAATAGCGCAGTCTTATGGCAATCAATATTGCATGCGCTTGACGCAAGAGGAATTGAAAGTTGAAAGCGCAAGGTGAACATGAAAGCGCGCTTAAGTAAACATACCAATAGGGTGTTTGACTAAAATTTGTGGAGACTGACATTATGCTGAGTAGTGTGAAGTTAAAATGGCGATAATGTGTTAGTAGGCCTTTTGTTTTGTAGTATAAATTTAATTGATGTTATCCATTGACGTAGAAACACATAAACCAAGGGTCTAGGACAAAATTCACGATAAAAGTGTCCTGAGTTTACATACACCACCTGAGCGCGCGCCAAGGCACACCGCCATATAAACTTAGAAATACCAACAAACTAATTGAAATCCTATGTCGTCATAACAATTCCTAATTTAGCTTTTCACCATACGAAGATTCGACTGCACCCGTTGACGTAAATTAGTCTTTCATTTTCGCGTTTTAGTCTACATTCGGTTCGGAAATTTATGAGCGCTGACTAGGGTTTTCGCCCCGGGTACCCGGAACCGGGAATTCCCGGGAATTTGGGGATTTTAGGACCCGGGAATTATTTGGCGGGAATCCCGGGTACCCGGGAATTATTTGAAATGAAGAAATGATGATGAAAAATGAAGGGTTTGCATGCTTCCGAAGATTTTAGAGCATTTTCTGTATCTCTCGCGTGAAACGAACATTGTACTGCGTGGTGTGAACTTAGAATGGGGTAAATGTATCGTGATGTCAGCACACAGTATTGTTGCCTCTGTTTAGTAAACAAATTCTAAACGCTTGTTTTTTTTTTGTAAATGATTCATTTGTAGAAGAAACTATTCACAATGCTTATCTTTTGTGTAATTTCGAGATATATAATGAAAATATACAGAGTGTAAACGAATTCTTGTAATTCTTTTAAACAGCGTGATCTACTGGTCACGGATATGGTTTTTATTTTAAATACAAAATAGTTTATTTTCTAAAAAAAACTTCTGTTTTCGAGCCCTTTTCGCGCCCCGAGTTAACCGACTGCAAAGAACGATTTCGTGCTAGTCAGCTGTGTCACCGTGTTTTCTTTCATTGATGAGTGGCGTTGAAATGTTCGAACGAATAAAAATTTTATTTAGATTTTTTATATTTTTTATTTGTACCTTATTAGCTGGTTATGTTTCGATCACATATCGCTACCGCAAGAAAAAAACACTTTATTTTTATTTTTAATCAAGCTAAATCCCGTGCTCGGTCATTCTACACCAGTGATAATGTGGTTTTAAGGTATTACACGAATTTGGTAACATAGGTTTATAGTCATTCGCCCTAATGTTATTCCGTAATAATTTTGCCATATTATATGAAGAGAAGACTCTTTTTTTCATTAAAGAATCTCGTGACGTCCGTCGCTCAATAAATGACTGTAACTGTTCCTAGTTAATTTTTTTAACTATGTAAGATATTTTATTTTAATGGGAAAAGTCGATTGGTATGTTAGACAATTTATCAATTTATCATGTTTAAAGTACTTACACAAGTTTAATGTTGGAATATACGAGAAAAACTATAATTATACAAAAAACATGAAAATTCCCGGGTACCCGGGAATTCCCGGGAATTGAGAGAAAAAAATCCCGATTCCCGGGAACTCAAATAGGCCGGGAACGCGAAAACCCTAGCGCTGACCCGAGGTCCATAATGTGTTTCGACGTCAATGATGTTATCAGTCTGTATATCCTACACGCGTTGCGACACATTTACTGTCACTCATAAGCTGTCTATACCAGTGCGCTTTCATGTTCATCTTGCGTCTTCGTCTGAAGCATGCGTGAAGCGCCATAGCGCATGCGTATGCCATAATACTAGTTCGACAAAAGCGCATGCCCCTAACACACGCTAATCCGTCTAAATATGCCGCACAGATACCTACAAGTTCACACGCGTCCATCTTGACGACTGACCGAGGCGTACCGGCTTAGACGATAAGCTGCATGCGTCTTATGGCAATCAATATCGCATGCGCTTGACGCAAGAGGAATTGAAAGTTGAAAGCGCAAGATGAACATGAAACGCGGTGTAGACATACCAGTAACGAAGCTGAAATGCTACTTATCGCTGTTGCAATAACAAATATTTTGCCTACAGAATCGCTGATACTCCTCTCGCCGATCTAACATTTCGGCTAGCTGTTTGCATACCACAGGCGTGTACTCCGCGCACGGCATTAAGCTCCTTCTCTAATGGCTCACAGCTTAACCTCATCGAGTTTGAAGAAAGCTACTGCCGTCTACCTAATGACAAGCATTTTGTAGCTGGTGACTACGTTGCATTGTAAGTGATACATAGGTACTTTTATATTCTTAAATTGGCGTATCAAATATGATTAACAAGACCCGGTTTATCAGAGTGAAAAATATGGTAGCCAAAATTAAGTTTGTGCACAATAGTAGATTGTTGCATCGAGCGCAAAGTGAGTTATTAATGCACGAGAGTTATGTTGGTGCCCGAGCGCATGCGTGGGCACTAAATTAAATTAACACGAGTGCATTAATTACTCACTTAAGCAAGGTGCGTAATCTACTTTTCTTTCAACTACCTACCAATCTACCTACCGTGATAAAATATCCATGTAACATTTTTTTAACTTTTCTTGCTAATTAAGAAGTATCAAAGTTTTACAATGGTACAAAAAGCGCGCCTTTTGTTTTTTTTTTCACCAAGTCCGTTTTATTTAGCTGATTTTTATTTTCAGCCAGTATCTTTTTGATCCGCATACATTTTATATTAAATTTAATGGGATACATTAAACATCTGTGGTAAATTTATCTAAATAAAAAATAAAAACCAGTGCATTAATGTAAAACAGTGCAATAATGAGCACATTTCTGCACTGTTTTGGTTCTAAGCAAAAAATACGTACTTTGTGATCGGTTTTGTAGTGATTAATGATAACATTACTGTACTACGTAGTTGAAAGAAAAAGAATTTTATTCGCATCAATGTTTTGTGTGTTCCTCTTTCTTATTATCTAAGAAAAGATGGCGTTTGCAAACTACGACCCTCAAACTGACATAAAATAAAAATAAACACGCACGCATTGCACACGGCTTTGTAATTTTATGATGTCACCAAAGAGTGACTTCTAATGTGTGTGCCCAAAGGTAGCAGATAATAAATAAGAGATTAAATTGTTCAGAGAATTAATAGTTAATATTTTTAGATTTTAACCAGGAAGTAGACACTGATATCTACTACAAGATTACAACTTATTTTTTTTGTTTTGCAGAGCAATATTTTCTTTCTTCGGGCTCCTCGTTGTGTTGAGTACGGCATACGACCTACGTCACAATGTGTTCCTTCAAAAAGGTGAGGATTGAAAAGACCGATTATTATAGTACTCTTTACTCTTTTACTAATACTTATATAAACCATCCAAGGTAATCAATTTCTTTTCGGAACTGCTGAAATTGTAACTCTATGACATCAGCCATCAGATCAAAAAACTCTTGTGTTCTGATAGCGTGAATCCTAACTAATATTATAAATGCGAAAGTAAGTTTGTTTGTTTGTTACCTTTTCACGCCTAAAGCACTAAACCGATCATCCTGAAATTTTGCATATACGTTGTCAGGTGTACAGAAACGGATATTGGGTACCTTTCATCCCGAAAAAAAGTACTGTTCCCCAGGAAAACAACAATAAAGTTCTTAGATGGCGCCACGTATCTTTCGAATCACGATTGAATTATAATTATTATTATAGAAACTTTAGTAGTGTGTTAAGAGCTTTTTTGAGCTTAATTAACGCGAGCGAAGCCGCGGGCAAACGCTAGTTATAATAATATATTTCTTCTAAAGCGCAGTTCAGACTACGCTATAATAGGTATATAGCATTTAGCAAATGTCGTATACCATAACTATATCGCTCAGCATACATTTTAGGACATGTTCACACAACGCTATGTTAAAAAGTATTGGCTTGCTGTACACGATAAACTTGAACGATTTTCAGAGCTATATCGTACGATTCTCTGGTCCCCGCCCCGCCTCACTTCTACCCCGTCCGTCTTGTTTCTATAATTATGGTGTTTACTATACAGCATGTAAGGGTAAACACCGTTATCACTCAAACCATGGGTAGTTGACTTAAACATAAAAATATAGGAAGGGTAAAAAAAAAAAAATATACTCGCGAAAAATGAGCGGCGCGGCGGCGCTACGACGCGGCGTACACACACTCGCTAACGAGACAGCTGACTGACTGGGGTAGCAAACTGTGCGGGGCCGTGCGTCGGGCCACGCGGCGAGTTCCCCGCGCCCCCTCCCGTAGCTTGTTGCCCCCGCGCATAGGGTGAAATGCTTTTCAGGAAAAACGAAAATTTTATAAAAAAAAAGCTTGTTATTTTTCGTTGAGTTTACGTTCTATAAATGAAACCAAACCACTGGTTTCAAGGATAACGGTGTTAACCCTTACAGCCTGTATACTAAACACATTTTCTCGCTTCTTTGTTATTTGTAAATCATGTTTTGTTGTTTTTTTTGATCACGCTCACAATCGCACGTTTTATTACCTGCAGCGAGAAATTGTGGAAACTATAGCTAGTTACATTGCGCAAGTTATTGAGGTAATTGCTTGCTTACATATTTACACTAAAAGTAAGTTTTGGTAAAGCCTTACGGGCAGCTTGCGGCAAGTCGGTCAGACTTGCTGTGGTTGTGCCCACATCGATTGTCATGTAGTAATCTTCCGCATTTTTACTTTTGAGGGATTAACCAGTCGAGACGTTTAAGCGGTAATACTAAAATTGTTCATAGATAAAACGTAAAAGATGGATTTTCCCACTCCATAATCTTTGTCTGTCCGTGACTTATAAGATATCCGTTTTACACACGTGCTTATCAAAACAGATGTTTTATTAAAGACTAGCTTCTGCCCGCGACTTCGTACGCGGATCCTGTTGCTTATGCCAGCGATAACGGGGTCGTCAAAATCGAAGATCTGAAACGTCTGATGTCGAATTCTAAGAGCCCGGGGACGGGAAAACAACGGGATGCGCGAGACGATTCGAGACGTTCCAGATCTTTCATTTTTGTAAGTCAACAGAAAATTCCCATCAGACTAAACAACTTTTGCTAAGACGTCATTCCTATATGTTATAGTGTCGCTGAGCTTTGGAGTTCCACAACAGGTGTTCCAGATCTTCAAATTTATTCTCACAGCAGAAAATGCTCTTCACGTGGAATCATTTTTGCCATGGCACCATTTTTATATCTCTTATACTTTAGCTGGTCTGTTGCGGTTCTGCATCAGATGTTCCATTTTCCAAAATAAATTATAGCCTTTATGTTGCCCAGACTTAATACCTATACAACAAAAAAACTTTTCTTCCCGTAATTCCGCAGCGGATCCCAAGGCTACACTGAATTAACAATAATATTGCAAGTAACTTTAAAAAATATATTTATTAATTTTATTTGGAGGTTTTCCTTCAGGAGCTAATACATAAAGACCGGAAGCGTTGCTGACCCTTGAAAAAGCAACTTCTCTATCCGTGAACGTCTCCGACTCGCGAGACAATGCGTGACGTTCACGATCAGCGGTCAGTCGCGCATCACGTTCCCCACTTGTCTCTAGAGACCTAGAAGTCGATGCGTAGATACGCTGAGAACTCAAGCGTAGTTCTCTTTCCGTGAACGTCTCCGATTCACGAGACACTGCATGACTTGCACGATCAGCGGTCAGTCGCGCATCACGTTCCGCACTTGTCTGTAGAGACCTCGAAATCGATGTGTATATACGCTGAGAACTCAAGCGCAATTCTCTTTCCGTGAACGTCTCCGACTCGCAAGACAATGCATGACGTTCACGATCAGCGGTCAGTCGCGCATCACGTTCCGCACTTGTCTCTAGAGACCTCGAAGTCGATGTGTGTATACTCTGAGAACTCAAGCGTAATTCTCTATCCGTGAACGTCTCCGACTCGCGAGACAATGCACGACGTTCACGATCAGCAGTCAGTCGTGCATCACGTTCCGGACTTATCTCTAGAGACCTCGAAGTCGATGTGTGTATACGCTGAGAACTCAAGCGTAATTCTCTTTCCGTGAACGTCTCCGACTCGCGAGACAATGCATGACGTTCACGATCAGCGGTCAGTCGCGCATCATATTCTTTACTGGTCTCTAGAGACCTGGATGTAGATGCGTAAATACACTGAGAACGCAAGCGTGCTTCACGATCCGAAGAGGTTTCCACGGAGCAACTTGCAGCCTGATGTTCTCGAACAGCATCAAGTCTCTCCTGACGCTCTTCGGTAGATTCTTGGGATCTTATGATCCTCAACCTTTTAGCTCCTTTGGAACATTGGGAAAGATTTGACCTCTTTCTAGGCATGGTTATAGCACAGTGTACCTACTTACTACATACAGTGCGTCAACGCCCATAGGTACATTTGACAGGTCCTATGAAATGTCAAAATTATGTAGGGGCGGAGGTTATGTCCCAAGTATGCAGTATGGCTACTCGGGACATAACCTCCGCTCCTTCACCCCGCAACCCCCCGCACGATTGCTCTGCGACAATGTTCTACGTTGACCGACTGTAAGGAGTAAGATATAGGTAGACTGTGGTTATAGTTTTATTGTGAAGATAACTGATAAATTAAAATCTAAGTGACTGCTCCCCTGCGTTACCGGGGAGGCTACCGTTTCACGAAGATAAATGGAAAAGGAAATTAAATACTGCAATAACATAAGCCCGAAGGCATATTTAATCGATAAAATAAAAACATAAGTGGGAGTTTTGGCCAGTAGAGTCAAATTTTCAATGATATACCATCGTCATCGAAAATTAGTCCTAAACTGTTACCGCTTTCACCGCGTGGAGGTACTCCCAGTTTATGTTATTTTAAAATGATACAGTGAAATTAGTGATAGCTTTGATTTCCACATCAGATGTTTCTGATCTTCGATTTTTATAAGTCAACAGGAAATGCCCATCAGACCGAACCACTTTTGCTAAGACGTCTTTCCTATATGTGTTATGGTGTAGCTGGGCTCTTGGAGTTCCACAACAGGTGTTCCAGATCTTCGATTTTTATAAGTCAACAGAGAGTGCTTATCAGATTGAACAACTTTTGCTAAAACGTCATTCCTATATATGTTGTAGTGTAGCTGAGCCCTTGGAATTCCACAACAGGTGTTCCAGATCTTCAATTTTTATACTTCAACAGAGAGTGCTCATCGGGCTAAACAACTTTTGCTAAGACGTCATTCCTATATATGTTGTAGTGTAGCTGAGCCCTTGGAATTCCACAACAGGTGTTCCAGATCTTCAATTTTTATACTTCAACAGAGAGTGCTCATCGGGCTAAAAAACTTTTGCTAAGACGTCATTCCTATATATGTTATAGTGTAGCTGGGCTCTTGGAGTTCCACATCAGGTGTTCCAGATCTTCAAATTTATTCTCTCAGCAGAAAATGCTCATCACGTGGAATAATTTTTGCTATAGTACCATATTTGTAGCTCTTATAGTTTAGCTGGTCTGTTGCGGTTCTGCATCAGGTGTTCAAGTTTCCAAGATTAATTATAGCCTATATGTTGCCCAGACTTAATACCTATACAAAAAAATAAAAACCATTCAAATCCGTCCAGTAGTTCCGAAGATTAGCGTGTACAAACAAACAGACAAACAGACAAACAGACAGACTTTTTTTTTTGGATTCGTGCTCTATTACTGTTTCTAAACCTCCCTCAATCATTTTTTTTTAAATATATTCAATGTACAGACACAGTTTTTTTACTGTTTTATTATATGTATAGATTAACGTTTTTTGAAATTTAATCATAACATTGTTGTTGTGATTATGATAAAATTCGCGTCATTATGTAGTAATTTTGGATTTAGTTGATAGGGCGGCGTGTTACAAACTTTGCCGAGTTTTACAGTATCGCGGCTTGAAAATTTCGGCGATCTATGTAGCGAGCTATGCTCGAAGCTTTTTAGGAAAATATTAACAATATAGTTATTCAGAAACTAGAGGTCACTGCGTACCAGTAATCGTTACGTGTGACACCTCTTTGCCATCTGGCATAGGGGCGTTGTTTTATCTGAACAAAAACAAATATTTTAAAAGAGTACAAATCCTTGTAAGTTTTTGCTGTTCTTCTCTGGATCTACGTATTGGAACCGTGCATTTAAAGGCGCGATTCCATTAGGCAAGTCTTGCATGCAAGTATGACGTCACATTTGCGTACAAGTTGCTTACATTGTAAACATGTTTTCGAGAGTGCAAATTGCATGCAGGTTTTACTTGCATACAAGTGGAGATGTTCAACAATTGAGTTGGACATCATGGGTGTCAATCACTCGTTCGAAATTCGAAAAGTGCAACTAACGTTTGCACGTTCAATTTGCACGTCACTTGAATAAAAAAAAGTACAAGTTCAAACTACCGCATAAAAGTTGTAACTTGTATGCAGGTTTGTTCAAGTTGTATGCAATTTGCAACTTGCATACAAGTAACTTGCCTAATGGAATCGCGCCTTAAATCTATTTGTCTAAAGTGCTACACTGTGCCTATCTATACATATAAAAGGAAAAGCTGACTGACTGACTGACTGATCTGTCAACGCACAGCCTAAACCGCTGGGGTTAGAAAGTTGAAATTTTGACAGTAGGTTCCTTTTGTAACGTAGGCATCCACTAAGAAGGGGTTTTTCGAAATTCAACCCCTAAGGGAGTTAAATAGGGGATGAAAGTTTGTATGGAAAATCGTCACTTAACGGGTTCAAAATTTCACGCAAGCGAAGCTGCGGGCGAAAGCTAGTTCGAAATAAAAACTTTGAATCTTTGATACAACATTGTATACATTACGATAACGTGGCACGCCCATTGACACTGCAAGTAAAAATGTGTGAGAAAGAATATTTACAGCGACATTAAATCTGTCGAACGACTGATCCATGTTTTTCATTAAACTACGCGTCAAAATGGGGAGAATGCACATATCCATGATTTTGCGCATGAGTGACAAAGGAAGACTTCCTTTCATAAGCTCCTTCATGTACTTATATGTAATTCATATACATTTGTACTAGAGGTCACCAGCGGATTCGCCCGCGTGGATGTGGTTTATGGCGTATTCTGCGTTTTTCTCTGCTATAAATATGCATGTATTATACAAATAAACCTACCTCTTGAATCACTCTATCTATTAAAAAAACCGCATTAAAATCCATTGCGTAGTTTTAAAGATCGAAGCATACATAGGGACAGACAGACAGTGGGAAGCGACTTTGTTTTATACTATGTAGTGATATATATTTTTTCATGAATTCAGTTTGTCCCATACAAAAAGTTGTAGAGAATGATGAGCAGAGTCCATGGTTTTCTGATGAAAAGCGACTAACCAGTCATGTTGTACCTACTATACAGCATGTAAGGGTAAACACCGTTATCACTCAAACCATGGGTAGTTGACTTAAACATAAGAATAAAGGAATGAGCAAAAAAAAAAAAAAGCGCGAGAAATGAGCGGCGCGGCGGCGCTAGGACGCGGCCTACATGCACTCGCTAGAGAAACAGCTGACTGACTGGGGTAGCCAACTAGCGAACTGTGCGGAGCCGTGTGTCTGGCCACGCGACGAGTTCCCCGCGCCCCCTCCCGTAGCTTGTTGCCCCCGCGCGTAGGGTGAAATGCTTTTGAGGAAAAATGAAAATTTTATAAAAAAAAAAGTTTGCTGTTTTTCATTGATTTTACGTTCTATTAATGAAACCAAACCACTGGTTTCAAGCATAACGGTGTTTACCCTTACAGCCTGTATAATAACATATCCAACAAAATGATAGATCGATAGATAGACTTTTCAAAACATCATAACAATAGCAAAAATCAGGAACAATATTTAAGTGTAGAATGGCGGTCTTATTGTTAGTAGCGATATCATCCAGAGAACCTATGGATGGACTAGGAAGACGTGAAAGATAGATTGTGGGGGCAGTCCGTGGTGTACTACTGCACAATTTTTAAATCTTCTCTCGTGTCAGCACGAGCTATACGAAAATAGCCCACGCCGCGCCGCGGTGAAAAGACTAGCCGCCAGTCAGCAATGTTAGTAGCGGGGCTGACTGCCTAGGGTGCGCCAGACGTACTTAAGTATCGTCACTCGTGGAGGCTTTTTTCATGCACCCCTAATTTTTAAATTATATTAATTGATGTTGACTGCCTCGTTGGTTTAGCGATCGCAAGCGCGACTGCTGAGCGCAAGGTCCTGGGTTCGATCCCCAGGTCGGGCAAAGTGTTATTGGTTTTTTCCGTTTGGAATTTCTCAGTAGCAGCCCGGAGTCTGAATTTGTGCCCGGTCGATGGCAATAAGCTCGCCCCCTATAACATGGGACGTAAACATAACCGCGAAATGTGGGTGTACTATACACCTCTGCCAACCCTTCGGGGAATACAGGCGTGAGTTTTATTAATTGTTGTTTTGATTTTAATTTAATTCTAATTAATCACATTTTGCTTAACCTTGAGATCTGACCCAAGACCTTACAAAGTCGTAGCATTTCGTAAAAAGACTTATCTAGGTACATTGACGTAGAACACGTGTTCTACGTCTATAGCTAGGTACCTACGATTTACTAATATTGATAAACACTAATCCCAAGAATTAAGTCTATTTGTCATATACTTATCATAGTCAAATCAATGTTCATGATTTGTTTTTTCTACTATTCATGCTAGTTTATCATTGACGGATAGTTTTGCGACATTATTAAAAGGGTAGGTACTAATTAACTGATAAGCAACTAAATTGAACGTTGATTTGTGTTAGAAATAACTTGATCAGTGAAAAACAAATTTTGATCAGTGGAAAACACTAATTGATCAGCGATGCATGATCAGCGGCGAGATATCGACGAAAAGTTTTTTTTCTAACCTAACCAGTTCTTGATTTTTGTAACAGATTAAGTATTTATTCCGCTGACCAAATATACTTGGGAGCAAAGAAATCGAGCCACTCCTTTTTTCACGTGTCCTGGTTATTAGTTTTGGTTTCATGAATGATATAATTCAAAATACAAAAACTACCCTCATTGTAAAGGTTATCAAATAACCTTATAAGCGATATACAGTGGTGGACATATAATTAGAAACACCAAGTGTGACTTTTATGTTTACCACAAATTAACTTGATAATTAATGTTATACATATCATAGAGGGCTTATACCTATTTATCTATAATGTATCCACATCATGAAGTATTATCATGTCAGTTTTGGAAATATCATACAACCGTTTATGTAAAAACTGGTATACTTTATAAAATAAAATGAAGCAGCACAACGTACTAAGGTGGACAACTAATTAGAAACAGAAAAAAAACATTAGCATAAATATGAACAAAGGTAACGAAACAATAAATATTGGAGTTAAATGGTACAAACGTTTTATAATAAATAATTAATGTTTGGTTGGGAAGCCTCTGCTTTCGATTACAGCTTTACAACGACATGGCATTGATTCTATCAATGTTTCATACATTTCCAGGGAATATTTCTCCAAGCTTCTACAAATGCGTCTTAAATTTGTTGTAGTATGATACTAGTAGTAGTACGATGTTAGTGATATGTTTATTCGACAATGTTTTCTTTACAATGTACCACAAATTTAGATTTGATTCAAATCCGGACTATTTGCAGATCACTCTAACACCGACACTAATTAGTCTCTTAGAAATGCTTTAACGTTGTATGGATTATTGTAGTGTCAGTGTTAGAGTGGTCTGCAAATAGTCCGGATTTGAATCAAATCTAAATTTGTGGTACATTGTAAAGAAAACATTGTCCAATAAACATATCACTAACATCGTACTACTACTAGTATCATACTACAACAACTTTAAGACGCATTTGTAGAAGCTTGGAGAAATATTCCCTGGAAATGTACGAAACATTGATAGAATCAATGCCATGTCGTTGTAGGGCTGTAATCGCCAGCAGAGGCTTCCCAACCACACATTAATTGTTTATTATAAAACGTTTGTACCATTTAACTCTATTATTTATTGTTTCGTTACTTTTGTTCATATTTATGCTAATGTTTGTTTTCTGTTTCTAATTAGTTGTCCACCTTAGTACGTTGTGTTGCTTCATTTTATTTTATAAAGTATACCAATTTTTACATAAACGGGTTATATGATATTTCCAAAACTGACATAATAATACTTCATGATGTGGATACATTACAGATAAATAGGTATAAGCCCTCTATGATACGTGTAACATTAATTTTCAAGTTAATTTGTGGTAAAAATAAAAGTCACACTTGGTGTTTCTAATTATATGTCCACCACTGTATGTTTAGAATTGATCTGTTCCATAATACCAAAAATAATAACAATGATACCTACGTGAAAATTAGAAGTGGCTCGATTTATTTGCTCCCAAGTATATTAATTTCGCTTTCCACTATAAATAAAGTTAAAGATATTGTTGGTATGTAAGATAATAAGTTTTCGTGATTACCTATAGTATAACAATAATTATCTTATCTCAATTATGATTATCGGGATTTATATTATAAGTATTTACCAGATTACCAGATAATTTTGCCAGTTTACTCGTCTCATATCTTATAATTCTCTTATAATTAATTTATTTTGTACAAATAACAACATTCTTATCATCACACGATGCGATATTTTTTTTTTATACGGTACGTTGGTTAATGCTCTTGGATACCCGGAAGGTAATGCCGGACTCCTACCAGTTAAAACCACCAGGGTGTTCCTCCGAGATCCTATGGCCGGGGTCGCGGGATTCGCCAGTGCGTTCACCACAACCTGATGTTACCTAGTGTAGCGCCACACCACGCCGAAAATACGCGATGTAATTTCGGCGTGAATACGCCTAAAATGCTTTTTAAATTACCCGCCACACACCAGGCTGAAATTACGTTGCGGTTTGCCGATATGAAAAACATAGCCGCGGAAGCTCGGTCGCGTAATTTCGGCATGGTTTGGCGCTCCATTAACGTAGAGATTATATATTATTATCTTTGATGCTGCATCAGTCACTAAGTTCGGAGTTCACCAACATAAATTCTCTGGTGAAACAACTATTTACAAAAAAATCTAGTATATTTGTTTTTATAGAACTAATTTTGGTGAACACCAGCCTAAGTTTAGGATTCGTAAATTATTATAAAAGTGTTTAAAAATATTTTTGCTAAATATGTAGGTATAGCTTATTTGAGATTTAACTCGACCTCAAAAAAGGGTTTCAAGGTTCTTTTTTGCTTATTTTGTCTTTTAACTTTGTTGTTTTTAAATCGTTTTTAATCGTTTTTTTTTAATAAGTACTTCGGAAAATGAAAATTTTATTATTGTGCTCATTATTTTATGCTTTTCAGTTTCTGCTTTTATTCAAAGTTTCTTTTATTTGTCTTGTGTAAAGACTTACATAGTAGGTATGTTTCAGGCAATCTGTGGGAAGAACATTAAGGCGTTGCCCCCACCGAGAGTAAAAAGCATTATTTCTGTCAACACACAACATATTGAAATTTCGTACGTGCAACATTTCAGTCAAGTGCTGTAGTTTTCGAACACCAAAAAACAACACTTGACATCCTAGGTTAGAAGTTTAGTAATTAATGCTAAAAACGCCCGTTTTTGGTACTTATCGCTTAATCTTCGAATCCAGAAGCTCTAGTGTTGATATTTGGTGTTCGAAAATTTCTACAACACTTGACTAAAATGTTGTACGTATGACGGAAATAATGCTTTTTTTCTGAAGTGGTGCCATTTTCGGTAGGGGAAGCGCCTTAATCTCTACTGTCTTGAACTAATTCAATTAGAACTTAATCATCAGCCAGTCTTTTATAAAGTTTATTAAAATTTCCCTTAACAGATCCCAAGAAACCAACCCAAATCAACAAGCTGTACCTTGCCTTCTCTGCTTACACCAACACTCGTCGTCTCGTCACATATACTCCGGTCCCTGGTACCTTAGAGTGTCTGGACGGCATCAGGTCCTTCGCCATGATGTGGGTCATCATGGGGCATACCTTCGTCACTCAGATTTCCAGTCAGATCATGGCGAATCCTTTGGATGCTTTGGATGTAAGTGTAATTTGTATTTTAGCTGGGAATATGATAACACCCTCGACCGTACTTCTCGGCAAGGAAGCCACCCCGTCTCCTTGTGTGAGTGTCTTAAAAAGCGATTAAGGAATTACCTATGTCAAAGCAGCAGCATCCTCATCAGCGTTTATCAAACTGCGATTACGCATTCGTTCAGCAAGCGAGGTGATGGTAAATGGTCCAGGAGAAGGCTGTAAGAGTTGTGTGATAATAGACTTTGATTAATAAAAATGTACTCGGTATACTGTATGTGTGCTCATCGACAATCACATCGTAAAAAGTAATTATAGTAAAAATAAATAAAATAAACTTAAGACGTTTTTCAATGGGTAATTGAAAAACGTCTTAAGTTTATTTTATTTGTTTTATTTATTTTTATTATAATTACTTTTTACGAACGTCAGCTGTCGCTGAAAACCACAGCAATGTGCTGAGCGATGGCCGATTTGCACGGATGTGACGCATAGTTTCCCAATTTTAATTTTGTCGCTTTTTTTTTTACTTTTTCTAAATTTTTAGTTATGTCCACGTCAAGGTGCAAATTTTGTTTTATTTCTTTCTGCTTGTATAGATAATCTTCATTTTCATCCAATATTATATTTCTTTCACGGTAACTTGATTAATTTGGCAGATGTCAGTTCATGACATGAAAATAAATTGTAATGGCGCTTGTGTATGACAATTTAATTCAACAAGTATTAAATCAATTTAAAATATTAGTAAAGCGTTACCCAAAAGGTTGTTTTAAAATCAGAAACATAGAAACAATATAGTTATATGTGTTTAACGCCATAATTATATATTACATAGATGATTTTGAAAAAACCCCGACGCGTTTTCAAACTTGCGTCAGATGGTACCAGTTGCCAGAGACGTGCGTATCGATAAAATAATTTCGATAAATTTATATTAACAGAATGAATATTTTGACTATCGTAATAATAATAGACGATAGGCTCAGTTGATTGAATAATTAAAATAAGGCTCATTATAGCCCAGTTGCTTTGCAAAAGGTCGGTCAGTCCTAAATTTTGGATACGTGTTATGGATAAGTGTTCTTATAAAAATTACAAATTTTGTACCTTGAGTGACCTCGGCGCGCTCTGCCATCTTAGGTTAAAGAACCCAAAAACGAGTTTTTATTAAATAACTCCATAAGGGTTTTATGCCAAAAATTATTCACATCAATTTTGTAGAAAATTAAATTCTTATTTTTCATTCCCGACTCAAAATCAGAGGTATTTTATAGGTTTGAAGCCCATGTCTGTCTTTCTGTTTGGCTGTCTATTTCTCTCTCTGTCTGTGTGTCTGTTTGTGGGCTTTTCATAAAAACACCTAACATAACACATCCAAAATTCAGGACCGACGAACCTTTCGCAAGATAAACAAACCTCTTTTTCGCGACCCGGCTACTGGGCTTATTATTGGTGATAAATAAACATTTATTTTCACTCATCCCATACCTGCTGGATTCATTATCACATCAGCACGTAATCGTCTATTGTTGAAGATATGTATGCTAATTGACTTAATCCTAATTACTTAAATCACTAGTATTTGAAATGTACATAAAATCACATTACAATAATTTGTCAAATTCTCGCTGAAATTTTACAAATTTTATCGATAGTTGAATCGACTACAGTCACATGTCTAGCAACTCCTATTGACATGTGTCATTTTAATCTTCTTATCGTGAAAACAATATAATTCCAAAATCTCTAGATTGGTATAGATTTTTGACATTACTTCTATTGTATTTCGGTCAAAATCCTACATCAATCTAGAGATTTTAGATTAATATCGGTTATTGATATCGGCCGTTAGATAGCCCATAGGCAAGGCAGCTTAGATCGAAACCAATCTTTAAATTTTTGTAATCCAATTTTATTGCTGATATTGCTCAATTATTACCTATTTAAAGTATGATAGGATATTAGGTTAACGATACACACAGCCAATTTATTGCTTCTTATGACATTTATTCGAAATCCAAGAACTCGTAAGTTTCGTATCATAGACTGATAAGTAGATATTGACCACGTGAACATAAATCCATGTAATAAGTATGATAATAATGATTATGAGAGTGGTGGAGCAGTGATAAGCTTGAATGCTTGCCTTCCATGCAGGAGGACCTCGCACCTCAGACTTTTCGAATTCATGTGCGAATCAGAATTTGATAAGGTATCACTTGCGTAGGTAAACCGCCGTAAGCTTGGCCCTTCCGATGATCTGCGGGACGCGGGAGGGGATTATGTAGCCAATCGCCTGTTGGCCGCCAGCAGCGATAGATAACAGCGGACTTGCTAATTGGTCGAATCATTCCCCTCCCACGTCCCGCAGACCATCGGGATGGCCAAGGTTACAGCGGTTTACATATAAAACATCTTGAGGAAACCTGTACACATGAGATAGCTACAAAAAGTACATGATAATATGTAGTCCGCTAACCCAAACCGAGTACCTATGTTGTTGTTGCCTATGTATTTTTTGTAAAATAACGGAGATATCTAGTGAAACAATTTATCATTACTCTCCTATGTCAGAATACGGCGATTATACAGACGCCAGCACATAAAGCTACTACAATCTGTCAAAGGGGTTTGTGTAACTTTGTATGGACTAGTGGCGTCATTTTTTTTTTCAGCGGCCACCTATAGTTTTCATGTTACTTTGTTGTGCTGTGTTAAGTACACATATATGTTCAATTATTTTTGTCCTAAGTAATATCGAAGATGAGATATTTACATTTGAAGATTTTAAAAATGTCGTCTATATAAATACTCTAATTACTGTCCTGCCTAAAGAAATCTTAGTTATGTTTTTAGAAGTTTGGTTTTACGACCATCTATCAATGTGACGTTAGTATTGGGTCTTGGAAAATAGTAAAAACACATTATTATACTTTATTGCATTTTATTACACGATAAATAAAAACACAATTTTTAACTCTCTTCGTCCATTTCGTTCTCAGTGTCATGTCGAATAATCGGATCTAAAAATTGTGCCGGCGGAGTCAGATTATTTTGATATCTACCCCAACCCATGTACCATATAACGGACATTACATGCAAACAGCAGCCTAAGGTCCGTTTCCCAATAATACATGAGCAATAGTGGCCCAACATTGCATCCAGCCCTTGTGTAGATCTTTCTACGAGAATATACACGTAATTATCCGTCTAGATGAATGTCTGGATTAGATATGATGGCTTCTAAGAAGCCACGGATAAATCCAGTTTAAGGTTTCCGCCGAAAAATCATAAATATTGGGTTCTCTGCATACTTCAATCACCTATGAGCCGTCACTTTTTACATGTTCTCCGTAGTATAATAGCTACGAGCTTGTTGTACTTGATACGTTGCAAGTGCATAGATAATTAAATCATCGGCGCATAAAATAGGAAAGTCATCCAGCCCAGGAACTTCAGCATTCAGCGGTCCATTCATCTACGTCGTTGTATTTGATTTATTTTATTTGGATTTCTTAAAAAAATACTGCAGAAACCTAAAAGAGTGCAGTAGAGTATAATAACTTCTTCGATTTTAATGAGCAATACAAAACCAAATATCTCCGTTCCGATATGGTTTAGAGAAATGTATTCATAATAACTTGTGATCGCTTTTTTCTATTCTTTCATAATATCTAAGTTTCATTACTAGCCGCTCAACTTCAAAACGACGCCAATTTTACCCAAACCCCTTTCGTTAATAGATTTTCAACTTTATCGCGAAAGCATTAAGTTCAAGGTTGATTGGGACAATTTGACAGTTCCGGGTAGCTTGACCTGCTGACGTCTGTACGTCGTTGACGTAATTGTTGTCAAGCTTAATGACCGTTCATCGGGCACGGGCTTTAATTGATTGATGAATAATTCATAACACAAATCAGTCAATGATTCTGTTAACACTAAGAAGCAGTGAAGGGCCGGATTTCTTTGGGGGCTGTCTAATGTACCGTCCGCGAGGCCTAAGCTGAGCTTTGCATTTGTGTGAGAATGAATCTAGACGCGTCCTTTGCTTGGTTTAAACCGGTTTATAAATACTGATTTTTGGCAATCGATTCTATGTGCACTCACACAACTGCAAGGCTCAGCTTACGCCTCGCCAGTTGTAACATTGACGTTATAAAAGAACTAAGTAATTCAGGTCTATTTTGAATAAATGAGTTTTGACTTTGAGTTAGTTTAGATTTTACTTGGATTCTTTTGCAATTTTACTAGTACCTTATCACTAATCTAATCACCTTAGCACGCTTTCCATCTAAGATATTGTTTCCTCCTCAGTGGATGACGTCATTGAAGTCTGTATGGATTACTGCGGCTCCAATCACAGTGGACACTTTCTTCACGCTGAGTGGCCTTCTTCTTGTGTATACTACAGCCGGTAAATTGACTAGCAGTGAGTATCTGAAATTCTCGTTTTCTTGAATTCATGACAAGAATAGAAGTATAGAAGTTCCGTGTGGTGCCCATAAAGAATAGCACTACTCTTCCCATGGGTGTCGTAAAAGGATTTCGGGATTCACTAGAGGATAGGCAGCAGCGTTCTCTGAGTATTTTAACAACCATACTGCGATCGCCGATCCGCCTGCCAAGCGTGGTGATTATGGCAAACCCCTCCCCCATCGGGGGAGGCCTTTGTTCAGCAGTGGACGTCTTTCGGCTAGATCATCATAGAAGTTTGTGCGCGATCTTGGCTATGATAGGACTTTAAAATTTGCTAAAATTGAGGCAATAATGTCAACTGGATGAGTATAAGTAGCTGTGTCCTCTAAAACTTTGTGAAGGATAGTTTATGGAAATACTAAGTTTACGGTAGCAAAGAGAAGATCCAATAGCGGCAACGGAAGACTTCAGTCCGTACCTCTGACTGTCTCAATCTCATTTAAATCTATGTGCGGACTAGAATTTAATAATTAACTGCGTTAACGGTGAAGGAAAACATCGTGAGGAAATCCTGCACACCTGAGAGGGCTCCAAAAAGTTCTTGATGTATGTGGAGTCTGCCACCCCGCACTATGCCAGCGTGGCAGACTAAGGTTTAAACCCTTCTCATTCTGAGAAGAGGCCGTGCTCAGCAGTGGGATAGCAATGGGCTGATTACGTTTTTTTTTTTCCAGTGAAATTACTCAAGAATCTCCATCTTTTCTACCTCAACCGCCTCCTTCGAATGTTCCCCGTGTTAGCAACGATGGTTCTCATACAAGTATCAGTGTTGAGCCGGGTAGCTGATGGCCCATACTGGGCTGTAGCGGCGTCCCACACGCATAGATGCAGAGTATACTGGTGGTCCACGCTGTTGCATATACAGAATTATATCAATCCGGACCATATGGTGAGTTTTTTAATACATTATTTAAAACATTGTGTTCATAACTCCAACTTAGTTAGGAAAATGTAATTCAAGGACCTTTTTCACGAGAATAGTTTGTTTTTGTTTTGTGTAGAATTTATGATTAATTACGGTTTACTCACGTGCAATTTTCGGGATTGACTAGTGCAGAATTGACTTGTGTAGAATTACAAATTTATAGATGAGTTGCTGGGAAGTGTGTTGCACTGCTTCTTCTCCATAAACGGAAGCGGTGAAGAATGGGTGCATTTGGAAGGGTATCCACTTATGTATCTCGACGTTTAAAAAGTACTGAATTAATAGTAGAGATGTAGTTCAGTCTGGATTCGCTTGTTCGGTTCCTAGGTATTTTGATCGGGTTATTGGCGCTAGACTCGTATAATGGGCAAAGGAGGGGGGGGGGATACAGCCTAGTTACGACAGTCACATTAAAACTTAAATTGTGCGTAGAAACAGTAGCGAAATCTGTAAGCCCCATTTCTATGAACGATGACACTTATAGTCCAGTCAAAATAGACTTTAGTTTGGAATAATTCGAATAGAGGTAATAATTGGCACATACCTTAAAAATGAACTG
The DNA here is from genome assembly GCA_905220435.1 of Amphipyra tragopoginis. Taxonomy (NCBI): domain Eukaryota; kingdom Metazoa; phylum Arthropoda; class Insecta; order Lepidoptera; family Noctuidae; genus Amphipyra; species Amphipyra tragopoginis. The sequence goes on along the minus strand of HG991995.1, from coordinate 23,397,055 downwards.
TCAAAAATCCCCTTGGATCCCACTTCTGTAAAAAAAGTTATTCAATAACTTACCGTTGATGAGATATTGGCGAATAATCGATTTTTTTGACGTTTGACATTGAATAACTTTTTTTGCAGAAGTGGTTTCAATGAGGACTTTGACATTTCTATTGTAATGATGTATTCAAGGTCTGTTCTAATTTTCAACTCTAGGAATTATCCATTAAGGCTTCTACGCCCTAATTTCACCCGGCGGGTTATTGCGGCCAACTAAGCAAGCGAACATGATGCAAAACAAGCCCGGGGGCGTAACCCGCTGGGTAAAGCCGCCATCGCCGGCGGCTTTGGTGTGTAGAGGCCTTTAAGTTTTTTTTTCGTAATTTCGTTTCGTCAGGAAACAGTTCATTGAAATAAATGGTGTTCGGAGTCTTTTTTTCGTGTCGTGTCATGTGCAGTGAAAAAACTGACTAACAATTATTACTTATATTCGTCTGCTTAGTTCAAAGAATGTTCTTATTGCCTGTACACCTTACTATTTTGCCCAATATGCCAAAGTAGTCTCCAAACCTATAGTAGTTTAATGGTTAGAGAATTTGTTTGTAAAACGTTTCTCACTGGCACTTTAATGCCTTAAATTGCTTCGAGAAAAGGGTGTAAGTATGGCTGTGCCTGCTCAAATTTGGCGTCGACTCTGCCATGTCCCATCATTCTTCGGAAGTAACTACAACGTTATTTTTACTTTATGCGAAAACCGAGACACCCCAACAAGATTTTCATCAGAACTGCCTGAATATGTGTTTTTTTTTAGTAAATCTCCAAGTTACACCTTAGTTTATGTCGCGTTAAGTTCGCTAAAAAAGTGTGAAATGCCTGAGATGTGCTCTGCAGGAGTTGTGTAATACACGGAAACTGACCGAGCGGACCATTTCAAGCCTCAAGGTGTCTATTCCCGTCAATTGTTATGGGTAGAAACCTACTGAAACAAAATTGAAATTTATGGAAAAAAAAAAACAAAAAAAATGTGGTGTAAAAAATATGTCAATCGATTCTCCTAGTGATTCTGAACAAACTAGTTTCAGGTTTCGCATATACTAAAACTAACCTTGTATAATAAGCATAGCTTACATTCGTTTTTTTCTATTGCAGTGTCTTGCCCACTCCTGGTACCTCGCTATCGACGTACAACTCCACATCTTATCACCTCTCGTACTAGTCTGGATACTGAGCGGAAGACGCCGACTTGCGTGGTCGGCGCTCGTCGGTGCTATGATAGCTATACTAGCCGCTTCCACTACATACAACTTCATCAAGAAGTTCCCTTCGGGGCCTATTATACCTTCGTAAGTATTTGTCATAAATAAACAAACATCTTTAATGAGCCAAAAATTGTTTACAGGGTGAGACAGCACTAACTCCTAAAGAAAGACAGTCTTATGTTATAAGGAGCCCCCCGTTGATTCCGTACATATAATTACAGCTCCGATAATTTTATGTAGTTATTATTATGAAAAAAAGATTATAATTGGTGTGTGTGAATGGGTCTCTGAGTGCAAGCGTGCAGAGGCGGACTAGCAGTCTTGGCCGCCCTAGGCCGCTAGTACTATCTGCCCTAGGTCGTGAAGTACCAGCCGCCTCTTTCTCAACTCCATTACTGAGCTAAGATTCTGTTTCCGCGATTGGCCATCCCCTCTTATTTGGCCGCCCTAGGCCCGGGCCTAGTCGGCTTTATGTGAAGTTCGCCTCTGCAAGCGTGTGTGTGTGTATATAAGGGTGTGTGTGTCTAAGTCCCATTCTGTAGCAGGTCAGAGCAAGATGTCAATGACGTCATGAAACGACGTATGCGCGGATGACAGATCATTTTGTTTCATCAAACAAATCTGAAAATTTGCGCTAGCGCCCTTCCGCCAACTCTTGCCATCGTTGGGACCGTGTCTTAAATGTCAATCTGTCATACTCACTGACTCTAGCGCGTTCAGACGACACGCGCCCGCTAAACGCACGCTACGCGCTGTAGCCCCCGCGTCTAACTCGCTTTGTTTGTTGTATATAATTAGATTTAAGAGATAAGATTATGACACGTCAATAGATATCATATTGCATTTGCCATCCTAGTCGGGAGGGTGGAGACGGCGCGGACGCTGAGCGATTGCGACGCGTGTACTACGCTATATCTGTTTGGCCGCTGAGCGTGCGCGTGTACGAGTACTTTACATAGATGAAAAATGTACGTTAAGACAAGGGACTAACTATTAAAATCCAAAGTTTCTGAGGAGGGAGCGACTCGTAGGAGACGCGCGCGCGCTTACACGCCCAAAAAAATCGCGCAAATGTGAACGCAGGTCTAAGGTTTTATACCAGCCTGCTAAATAACATACGACGAACGACTACAATTGTTTTTAATTTAATGTGTATTTTTCAGACGTCCAGAAGATTCGGCGGATTACTTAACTAACTACTACATTAACACTCTAACCAGAGCTTCGCCGTTCTTCGTAGGACTCATATTTGGATACATATTACATCTCAATCGAGGAAAGAAAGTTATTTTGTCTTTGGTATGTACCTAATATAAACCTATTTTAAAATTATATAATAATCATCATCATTCGGCCAAAAGTCGTCCACTGCTGTACACAGGCCTCCCCCAAAAGGGGGGGGGGGAGGTTTGCCGTAAACTCCGCGCTTGGCAGGTGGGTTGGCGATCGCAGTTAAAGTACTCAGAGAACGCTGCTGCTCATCCTCTAGTAAATCTCTTAGTCGCCTTTTACGACACCCATGGGAAGAGATGGGTTAGTGCTATTCTTTAAGTCCGGCACTACACGAGACGTAATATAATAATAACTGTTCTAAATAAATTTAGATGTTGTTCTATCAAGCGTTTTCCCAACAATAATGAGGTCAGTTTCCAGTCTAACTAAATACGGCTGAATACCAATATTTTACACGGAGCGACTGCCATCAGACCTCCTCAACCCAGTTACTGGGCAATATCAATATCCTAAGTGAAGACCGGTTGTCAGACTTTCGGGCTTCTGACTACCCATAACGTATGGTATTCGTATGAAACCTGGAACCGACGGTTTAACGTGTTCTCCGAGGCAAGAAGGTGTCTCGATGTGTCCCGTCGTGACTGATTGACCGAAATGACCACGGCAAGCACAGCTTAACCACAGTGTACCTACTTACCTACTACATACAGTGGGTTGACGCCCATACATTTGACAGGTCCTATGAAATGTCAAAATTATGTAGGGGCGGAGGTTATGTCCCAAGTATGCAGTATGGCTACTCGGGACATAACCTCCGCTCCTTCACCCCGCAACCCCCCGCACGATTGCTCTGCGACAATGTTCTACGTTGACCGACTGAAAGGAGTAAGATATAGGTAGACAGTGGCTTAACCTTGAAAATCATTTATGATCCGTGCGGTTCATAAGTAGCCACAAAGTCCTCTACTGTCATAAAAGTATTCGACAATAGTAGATTGTTGCATCGTGCGCAAAGTGAGTTATGCACGAGTGTTATGTTGGTGCCCGAGCGCATGCGAGGGCACGAAATTAACACGAGTGCATTAATTACTCACTTTAGCAAGGTGCGTAATCTACTTTTCTTTCAACTACCTACTCAAAATAAAGCTCAAGTTAATGAAAACAAAGTTTAATTCAGCTTCTCCTCAAACATTTAAAACTTACAATTATTAAATGTGCAGTTATTAAAAGTGTTTGCAATTTGAGTTGGAACATTTATTCGAGTATTTGTTTGGTTTATTTGTTAAGAATAATAATTATTCATAAGCTTTTAAATATTTATCCCGCGACTTTTGCGGCAAAAGGTTATTAACAATTTCATTTGCAGTTGTTTTTATACTTTCTGGAGTTGAATTCATATCGCTATCGCTATCTATTTCCATTTTTTAAACTTTTCTTGCTAAATAAGAAGTATCAAAGTTTTACAATGGCACAAAATGAGCGCCATTTGTTTTTTTTTTTTCACCAATTGGATTTTATTCAGCCGATTTTTATTTTCAGCCAGTATCTTTTTGATCAAATGCATACAATTTATATATATTAAACTTAATGGGAGACATTAAACCTCTGTGGTAAATTTATATCTAAATAAAATATAAAAAACAGTGCATTAATGAAAAACAGTGCAATAATGAGCACATTTCTGCACTGTTTTGGTTCTAAGCCAAAAATACATCCTTTGTGATCGGTTTTGTAGTGATTAATGATAACATTACTACGTAGTTGAAAGAAAAATAATTTACTGTATTTTTTCCAGTTCTCATCAACGCTGCTATGGGTTTGCGCGATAGTAATAGCTCTTCTCACCATATACTCCTCTTATCCAATCATGCAGTTGGACTGGGACAATCAGTTCGCTGACAGCATGATCAATTCGTTCATGCGACCAGCGTGGGCCATGTTTATTGGTTGGCTCATATTTGCCTGTGTGCATGGATATGGCGGTATGTATGTTTTTGAATTTTATTTGATTGTGTCATATTGTATGTAATACGCTATAGCGATGGTCCGTTTCGCTACTACGCGCAAATCAATCCCTTCAAAGACAAGTTTTTGGTTACACTTAGTTATTTGGCTCCCAATCTGACTACTGTCGAAACTGACCACGTTATGGCCCAGTGATTTCCAGGTATGCATAAATCTATAGCACTATTGTGAGCGCACACTTCTGAGAGCATTCCTTATAGAGCTATAAGAACTTATATTCGCGTAATCCGCAAATCTCCGTCCGCCATCACCCGAGATACCTGGACTACCAACCGTTTTTCCCCTCAACCCGTGATGTCCAATCGTCCTTGCGTACAGTGGCTGTAACTTTGCGAATTTAACAAAAATCTAAGTTCTATCCTGTTGTACGATATTTGCGCAAATAAATGAGGGTTTGTCATTTAGCTTTATTTAGGAGTAAAAAACCTTGAATGATATATTTATTGAGCAAAAAGAGGGGTGTTATAAGTTTGAGTCTTTGTCTGTTTGGCACCGTAGCTCCCAAATGGGTGAACCGATTACAATGCGGTTTTTTTTTGGATACCTGATTTAATCGGGATCATTTCAGCAATAACAATTTTAGAGGATTTTTAATTAAAGTTTTATTTATATACATATATTTTGGCTTTGTAAGTGTTACATACTTTCAATATTTGACCTTCCAGGCCCTGTCAACTGGTTACTGTGTCTTCGCGCGTGGAAGGTGTTGGGTCGCCTGTCGTATGCGATGTACATAGTGCACTACCCTATAATGTTCGTCATCAATGCCATGCCGGTCGTGCCCATCTACTTCTCCGTACGATTCTCTGTAAGTAATCGCTTTTTTTCTCATATTTACTTTATTGGAGTCTACTATTAGATATAAGTATTGCCAAAAAAGGAGCTGATTGTTTTCGATATAGGTATGGGTTTGAACCCTTAGACTAATCAAACTAATTAGTATCAATAGGGTACCTATTTGACTATTATTTTTTTATTACAAATTTCTAAAGTATTACAAAAATATTAAGCAACAGTGAAAAAACCAATAAAACATTTAATAAAATACCCAAAATAAACAATTTTAAATTGTTCACGAGACAGAGACAACACTACTTAGAAATGACGTCATACCTAAAAAACTTCATAGTGACTTGACATCACTATGTATAGACGCCAGCACATCAAGCTACCCCAAACTGTCAAATTTTCCCAATCCAAATGACATCTTAAGCTTTTGTAATAAAGTTGAAAATCTATTAAAGAAATTTTACAGATTGGGGTAGCTTAACGTGCTGGAGTCTGTACAATATCAGTTTCGAGTGACAAGGACAGAAAATGCCCACCCAATGCACAAACTTCGAAAGCGTGTATCTCCTCTATTTTTTTTCTTTTTCTCCTTTATTTTTCTTTCTATACTCTATCTTTAAAATAATACCAAATTGTTGTTTTGTAATAGTATTTAAATACCCTATCAGCAACACAGCTGGATGGTTTTAGAATCATTTCGCATCACCTGTGAAATCGTGTGCGGCTGTGAAAGTAATTCTGCTGAAGCATACTCTACGACTAAATGATACTTAAGCGTATTATAACTTTCGTGCGACACATTCATATTTATGATTATTTACGGTTTACTCACGTGCATTTTTTCGGGATTTCCCGACTAGTTTCGGACCCAAACGGAGCCCTTGAGTTTGACTCGCGACCTCGCCGCGTGATCAGCTCATGAATAAGGGCTCCGTTTGGGTCCGAAACTAGTCGGGCAATCCCAAAAAAATGCACGTGAGTAAACCGTAAATAATCGTAGATACTTGCGGCTTGAAGAGTCATTTTGCAAATTATAAAAAAGCGCCCTCTATTAGCTCTATCCGAAACAAATATGTCCAGAATACTAAGTGGAAACATTCAACACGGGAAACCTACCGCGGGTAATACACCCATTTTACTATAGATGACGCCGTGGTATCTTTTAAAAAAATATGAAAACTGGACTGATTAAAAAATATTGCGTTGCCAGAATTTGAGTTCGAGAAGGGTTTTCAAATAGGTATTTGATTGGGGGCTTACTTTTACTACAAATGAACTTAGAACGTATTTCGGATGTCGAAACCCCTTCTAATGGCCGGTTTCTGATTTGAGAATTCTAAGATATGCAGACCTAAATATCATTTGAGCGTATACAAAGTTAGTCAGAAAGGGGGCACTAATCCGCAAGGGTGTTAAAGTACCCATAACAATGAGTAACTTTTGTTCTACCACTTTCCCCAAAAGTCAATAGTTTAAGAGCAGTTCAAAAATTACAAAAATAATATGCTAAAATCTATTTATCCTCAGCTATGGTCAGCTGTTTACATTTTAGGTCATATTTGGGGTCACGAATTAGAAGCTCCACTTTCTGAATTGGAAACTGAAGTAGGGACGAAGAAAGAAAAAGAAACGAAAGTAAAAAATATTTTACATGGAAATAAAAATGACGAATTTTGAAATTGTAACACTTGCTTTAAAACCGTCATCAGTGATACTTTAAGTGGTCTGCGGATTAATACCCCCTTTCCGACTAACCTTGTATTATAGGGCAAACATTCTGCTTACCTATCTTAGAATTCTCAACTTAGAAACCGACTGTAAGCCCATGTTTGGTCGAATACGTAAAGTTAGCTATACATCAGCCAATTAAAGTGATAATTAACGTTCTTTGGGATTATGAACCTTAATTCAATGAGTAGGGGAAGGTTGCTATGAATGGACCACATAACTTTACGACCTCATATCTCAAAAAGTATAAGTGTTAAAATGAAAGCAGTTTATTATTTTTATTTCGTAGGACCTTTATTTATAATAATCAAACGCACAAACAATTCGGGCCAACACTTTTTGAAATAAACGAAGAAAACTAAATTTTGGGCTGTTGCCTTCTTTGGACCATGGGCACCTTCATTGAACCACCAAGTTGCCATCAATGGACTTCGAGAAATTTGTTCTAGAGGTCCAATCGAGGCAACTAATTATAATTAATTATCTATATTACTAAATTATGACAAATAGCTTTCTTTTTTTCGGCGACATTCTGGAATTTTAAATTTATAATGATTTTTCTGGTGAAGGTCGCGGGAATCCGTTGGATGCGAGAAGCACAGGACCGGTCGATGTGGCGATGCTTGGGGGAGGTCTATGTCCAGCAGTGGACGCCTTTCGGCTGAATGTTGATGATGATGATGAATGATTTTTCTATGGTTTTAATGAAATATAATAAGTGAAATACTTAGTACATAATTAGTGAAATACTCACGACCTATTCCCATTATTATGGCTAAAAAAATACAATAAAAAGTTGCTATGATTGGACCGGTCCAACGGTGGAACTCTCTTGAGGTCCATTGATGGCAACAACGTATTGGTTAAGAAAAACTAAACTAAAATATAAATCGTCATGATTAGACAAAATTGAATAACACTCATGGAATCTCAATTAAACTGTCCAATATTTCATAACAGTGCACGCAGAGAAATATGAATACTATGATACTTACGTCAAATTGTACCGAGTGAAATTATAAGATTTTGACCGCCGCAAACACAACCACACGTGTCTCTCCTGACCACGTGCCGCAACGTCACTGAGGTAAGAGGGGGGTGCAACTGAGTCTCCACGGACTCGTTTCGACTAGTTTGGTTGTTGCTAGCATGCACAGTTTTGGAAATACCTTGGTGGTCCAATGAAAGAGCTAGTCCAATGATCGCAACCTTCCCCTAATAGTTCAGTTTCCATCACATTCAAATTACTTTTAAGCTCTTTTCGGTAATTTTTGTCATTCTAAAATTAACATAAAAACATGTTGTCAAAGTTGATAATTGCGTAATTAGTAATAACGTTTATTTCTCTTTCCATATTGGCTTTAGTACAAACAAAAATTTTTACTTTTTGTTTCAGTTATTCCAGTTCTTGGCTGATTTCTTACTTGCAGTGATAGTATCGTTCATAGTGACTATTTTGATCGATGCGCCGTGCTCTGTACTCATCAAACATTTTATGGGTCCAGGTGAGTTTTACTTTTAATACCTTGTGTAGTCCGTGGGGGGGGCGGATTAAGAACATAATTCCCCTCCGCTGCCGCTCAAGCGAGTCGTAAGAGGTGACTAACTTGGCATCGAATTTGAGACCAGAAAATGGTAATACGACGATTAACAACCAAGAACTCCAAACTATAATTTATTGAGAAACAGCTTTTTACCCGACTGCGCTACAGCAAAGACAGGGTTTCCGACTGCATTGTAATGATTTGATAGCATGATTTTTTGAAAACCGTCTTGTATACATCTTTTCAGTTTTTAAATTTTTTTCTTCATCCTCTTTTTACCAACTTTTTAGATCGCTTTTTAAGCAGTCGGGTTTTTTGTTTTCCTTATTTTTTTTATTTTTAGTTAGATGTTCTTGGCAGTTTATTTATGTAGAGAATTAGTAAAAAAAAGCTGTATGTCAAAAAAAATCTGTTAGTAGTTCTAGATAGTTAACCATCGAATAGGTTCGCCACCTATTAGGTACATGGGGCTTAGGGTTGAGGGGAAACGTGATGGTACAAACTCCTGTAATAGGAGAAGAGCTCTGCTTACTCTTTCTGAGATAACAGGCGTGAATATATGTTGTTACAATACCCCAAGTGTTTCCGGGTGCTATCAACGATACTTCTGAGTCGCCTGACAAACTGAAACAGAATTCGTTTAAACCATGCAATCATAACCGTCACTTCTGTGGTACTAGGCGGAATTGTAGTATTGCGTACCTGCGATAATGTTCACTCATGGGAAACCGTGCCAATCATTGGCTGTAACTGAATATTTCCTAACACAGACACCCAATAACACAGCTAGGCTCCCATAAGATGATCAGACGGCATTTAAACTTGATGACTGTGATACCTATTTAGGAAAAGGTTTTGATGACATCGATATTTTTATAATAATGATTAAGATACTAATTCTTAGCTAATTGTTCCAGGACCAAAAAGGCCTTCACCAAAGGAAACAGAGAAGGAAAAAATTGAAGACAAGAAAACAGATCATTCTAGACTTTAAACATACATACTTAAGGTATAGCTAATATTTATTATAGTCAAGTATTTAATGTGAGTATACCAAGTATATCTATGTTAGGTTGTATTTTACGTTTAATTTTTGGTTCTGAAAAGTCCTTAGTACAGTAGAACGTTTGCTCAATTAAAATTTTAAGTACAGTCGCCAGCACATCAAGCTACTACAATCTGTCAAATTTCTTTAGTAGATTGTAAACTTTATCTCTAAAGCATTAGGTTCAAGATTGATTGGGAAAGTTTGACAGTTTCGGGTACCTTGATGTGCATACAAGTACTGAGGCATTGTTGTCGAAGGTAACAGAGCTGCAATTTGTAGACACCCTTATGGCCAAATTCTCAAAAGCTAGTCTCGTGCTTTCACTGTCATTTTAAGGCGAAGAGAAAGTGACAGTATAAGAATTAACGGCAATTTAAAATTGAGTTGTGTTTGAGTGTTTAGACATTTGTCACTATGATAAGACATTATAAACAAGGAATTAATAATTTTTAAGCGACATTTAGCCGTTCCTAGATATGCGTGAAAACATAGGATAAGTTAAACAAATAAGATAATAATAGTTAAAAATAGTGTACAGATTTTTTTAAGTTGTTAAAAAAATTGAAATAAAACAAATATTTCATCATAAATCTTTATTTTTATTACCTACCCTCGCCACAAACACTTAAAACACATTATTTTGTACGATAACAAACAAAAATATAAAAAATAATATATTTATTAATTTACAATTGTATTTCTTTACTCCGAGTTTTTATAGTTTGTTCAGTACGATATCAGAAATCTATATTATAAAATTATTGGTCCTAATTCTGTTGAGCACTGACCGAAATAAACTAAAAATATTGCTATCCTTTACTTGAAGATAAAACAAGAAAGAGATGGAAGAATATTAAATCTGGCAAATTAGGTTGAACTGAAAATTTTCCAAACAGATTTGGACGACGCTTCAGTATATTATGTCGAATATCTGCCTGACATGATGAAGTTCAACAAGTAAACTAATTTGACAGCTCTAAAAATATTCCGTCTCTTTCTTGTCACACACACACACACACACAAACACACACACACACCAACACATACACACAGACACACATATACACACAGACACACACATATACACACAACACACACACTATGCATTTACATAGTCTAATATGTAAGTTTGGACCTACTTTATTTTTTGTGTTACCTACCTTGTTCTCCTGATTTTGCTGTTGACATTGCTGTTTAACTAACAGATTTTGCTGTATAAGGGGAATTTACTGGCTTCTGTATTATACTAGCTCAGGGGCCAGGGATTTCAAATAATTGTATAATTAAACAAGTGTCAATGAAGATTTTTCAGTTTTTCATTTAATAAAAGATAGCAAAATATTTTGTCAAGTTTAGTTAGTAGCGACAGAATCGGCATTATCTATTTAAACTGAGGATGTTCACACAATACACATTGCCGTGAAAACACAAATACCAATTTTAAGTACATATAAACTAAATTAATTTCAGATACGAATATGATTAAGAATGTTATAACTCAATTTTATCTGCAATAGAAACTGAACTATGTACAAAGCCATTAAGGTCGCTAATAGCTTAACCACGTTTATTTTCTAGTTAAGTGTAGCTTGTAGTCTTAGTTTTTGCTACTTATTTATACTTTTCGTTTTTACGTAGATTTTTCTGTCTCCTCCTAACTAACGCTGGATTCCAATGTCTTGCTGACCGTTGTTGATTAAAACTAACATTTGTATCTTTGCCAATGTCAAAGCGTATTCTTTACAGCTTAGAATAGGAAACGAAATTATCCTTTAAAAGCGTTTGCAGTATAATTTGCTTCAGTCTTCAAAGGAACAGTTAGGCATTCGCATAATTGCTTCGATTGTGTATAGAAAACGGTCCGGTTTTGACTAAGAAAGATAAGAGTATTTTAGAGCATACCGTCGCCTAAGAGTGAAAACCTCGGGTATGCATTTGGTCATTGCACGGTTCCTGTGGGCTTTAACGTGGACGAAGTCGCGGGCGAAAGCTAGTCAATTATACAACCTTAGTTTTAGTATATACTAAACCTGAAACTAGTTTGTTCAGAATCACTAGGAGAATCGATTGTCATATTTTTTTCACCACATTTTTTTTGTTTTTTTCATAAATTTCAATTTTATTTCAGTAGGTTTCTACCCATAACAGTGGACGAGAATAGACACCTTGAGGCTTGAGACGGTCCTCTCGGTCAGTTTCCGTGTATTACACAACCCCTGCATAGCACATCTCAGGCATTTCACACTTTTTTAGGGAACTTAACGCGACATAAACTAAGGTGTAACTTGGAGATTTACTAAAAAAAACACATATTCAGGCAGTTCTGATGAAAATCTTGTTGGGGTGTCTCGGTTTTCGTATAAAGTAAAAATAAGGTTGTATTTATTACGAATTTTATACACCCAATAAAGGCTTAATTTCAGTGCCTACAAAATAAAGTCGCATATCTGTCCAACTTCCCCAACGGGGATTTTGACATAATGCTCGAATCTGTCAGACGTCCCCGTTGGGGATTCCGTCATCGTCGCTTCCCGCTCGCCATATAACGCAAAGTTTAGCATAGTAAACTTTTGTGTATCTCGCTCAAATTTGGCCAGATTAAACTAGACAAAAAAAGAAAGAAATAAAGTCCAGAGGCTTAACATTGTAAAATTGCGTAAAATGCGCAATTAATTACCGGAAAAATCAATAGCCTGACAGATGGCGCACATTTGACTTTTGACGGCTGACAGAGGAAGGGATAGAGCGGCTCTTTTATAATTATAGTACCTATACGTCGTGATTGAAGAAAAATGAACAAATTGCATTCCCGAGGTTTTCACTCTAAAGGCTCACAGACACAATGCCGCCGGGTTTGCCGCCGGCATTGCCGCGCGGTTTGCCGGCGAGAGTTTAACCAGGCCGCCGGGTATAACGCCTATTGACTTACACCCGCGCGGCAATAAGCCGGCGGTAAAGCCGGCGGCATGTGTGTAGTAGCCTTAAGGCGACGATAAGGGAATTCTCTCGCCTCAATATAAGACACTGAACTTATTGTTTAAAATATCTGCCTAATTTTCCCTTTTTTTCCCAACGGTCAACAATTCATAGCAATCGCACCAAGGGTGATATTCAGTGCGAATAGACTTTGCTAAGTGAAGTAAACGTTTCAGACGAATATCAACATTATTTTCATGAAATTTATGTTCATATTCGAATGGAATGCTTATTCAAATTCGCTTATACAAATATGAAATATATTTGTATGAAATAAGGTTCATATTCGCAAACGCTTACTTTACTTAGCTAAGTAAAGTCTAACTGCGATCTGTGAATTTGGCCCTAAAACTTATCGTATTAAGATTATTTTATCTATCACAGATACCTACGTCATTCATAAATTCTAGGAATCCTATTGCGTGTTAATATTCCTAGTACCTGTAATTCGCAAAACCCCGCGTGCCATGTATTGTTTTTGGCCGGTTTTAAACCGGCCCTCAGACTGTTGCATTGGAAACACCGTTCCATCTAGAAATTCTCGCAACTGATTTGTACATATCTTGGTACTGTCAGTCATGTTACTTAGATTTATTATTTACTTAATTCTACATCATATTGCTACCTACAATACTGTCTCACAAAGAGCATCTTATTAAGAGATTATAAACTAAATGTCACCTACCCTACATTTATATCTTTATACAAAACATGCACAAACATTTATTAATTAACGATAAATTCATTAATTAAAAAAATATCTATAGTAAAGACAATCTGTCCCCTTATTCAGAATGTCTCAATAAATCACTTGTCGACATATTCGGTTTGTAATCTCGTTTCGTCTACGGTTAGGCTTGCCAACCGTCCCACAGTGTTGCCGATTCATAGTAAGACACGGACAAAATTATTTATGATGTGAATTTACTACCTATCAAATCAATCAAATCAAATCAAAAAAAATATTTCACATAAACCAATACAGGCGCTTATGAAATGTCGAATTTAGGTGTACGGTTCCAATTAGTCGTTTCCTATGGAGAAGAGCCGGCAAGAAACACCATGGTTACTCTTTTTAAAAAAAGGGATATCTTTTACAATTTCAGTGAATACAGTAGGTACTAGGTTTGTTTGTGAGATTTGTGTCTGTAAACGCACCCACGATACAAGAGAAATCTTAGTGTGGGGCAACGTTTTCTTTAAAAAAAAAAAAAAAAAAAACTGTGAGAGAGAACAATGATGTAGTCTTGACCACAGACCTTACTATCATCAGTATTGTATTGAAAATATATGTATTTAATGTAATAACCATAATTTACTATGCAAAACCTGTGTCACGCGGCTTTACTCGCGATAAACTGGATAAAAAATTAAATAGTAGCCGATTTCATGTTCTAAAATATTAAGTTTCATCCAAATCCTACAATCGTTACTCACACATACACACTATCTTTCGCGAGCGAGAGCCGGGACGTCCCGTTTCTAGAGCTTTAGAGGATGCGTCCCGCGAAAGACATGTGCGGGTCGCCAATTGTCCCGTTTTATCGTACCTACGGCTAAACCTTCGGGCAGAAGTCGAAATTTAGTGAACGCACGTTTTGTTTAGCTAGAAGAGTGGTGATCGCGACCGCGAGTCTCACGTCGAACGAACGAAAAAATAATTTCTAATTGTATTTTTCGCCTTATACTTTGATAGTTAGGTCCCGCTTTTTTTGCCACGTTCCACATTTTGATTGCCAAAGTCCCGGTAAATTCATACATAAAGGTTAAGTCCCGTTAAATTCATACATAAAGGTAGGCAAGCCTATCCAGAATATGCTGTAATGAAGCACTGTAACACCTGTACGTCACCACATTTTTGAAAATAAATCCTATTTATTCTCAAAACGAGATAGCACGCCGTTCGACACCTAACTTATTGAATAGTTCTGAATCAGAGAGCTGTTTTACTAATAGTTTTATCCTTATTCGGAAATATCAAATAATTTTTACGTTTTTTTCTATCCCTGCTCGCCAAGTTGACCTTTGACCGTGGCGATTTCAATATAAAACAAAATCAAATTTATTATTTCGTTGCGTTAAATCCTAGGCATCTTTTATCGGTACGAACTATACGAAAATAGCTCGTGCCGTGGTGAAAAGATTAGCCTGTCAACAAGGTTGGTAGCGGGGCTAACTGCCCAGGGTGCGCCGGACGTACTTAAGTATCGTCCTTCGTAGATAATCCTACATGAAAGGAGCATTGATCCTGCTGTCCTTTTCATTTAATCTCACTCAGGAAGTACAATTATAAACCAACAACTAAGGTGCCAACTTGGCGCGAACCCGTAGTTATACTAACGTTTAAGTCAATATATAAATGTCATTTTCTTCTAAACAAATATCAACTTTAAGAACATGTGAACTCGGTAGATTTCAGAATAACAAAAACAATGGAACAGCTCATAAAAATATTTAAGTTGCAATAGAAATTGAACTATGTAAAATTGAATTACAGTTTCTAATTCCAAAGCATTTAACTCTAAATTCAAAATAGCTGAAATGTACAAGTAAAGAGTGCGTTTAGTAAAGTCTAAAGAATATGGTGGCAAGATATTGTCGCTTTTTAAGTTACAAAATATAAATAATATCAGTTTAACAGAACGTGCTGCACTTATTTTAAAACTAAATAAAAAATCTAAATCCTTATCTATGCTTTAAGAATTTACTTACATAAGTCAAAAACTTATTTGAAAATTCAGCTGTTAGCCGGTATCTTAACGCTAGATAAGCCAAAGTCCTGTGAATAACCGTAAAAATGAAAAGTCCTAAGATTTGAAACCCAAAACTATCTGTTTCCATACCCAAATCTCTTAGAATCAACGTTGGGTCTGAATATAGACAGAACTCTTCCTTGCACTCCATTTCGTTTCGGTTTTGGTAGAGGGCTAGTGAGAAGCTAGTTACGCCGTAGCGGAGAAAAGAGGCCGACATGAGGACTCTCATGGTCGATTCGATGGAGGGACCGAAGCCCATGCCATAGCACGCGAGGGCGAGAAGAGGCGCCGCGGTCGCTGGAGCTACTATAGACCCGTTCTGAAAAGAAAAACGAATTATTTTCAAACATATTCTTTTAAGTGTTAGTACAATCAAAATAGACTTCGTAATTTATTTCTTTCAATGTTTTCAGGCGATAAACGATCGAGCTAAGTAAATGTTATTGGGATGAATATTCGAAAAACAATAACAAAAATGAAGAATGTCATTTTAATCATCCCAAACATAAGCATGCATGTTTAAAACTCCAATTATGATAATGAAAACTCAAACTATACGAGTAATAAGATCAATCGAGAAAAAGTTTTTTTGTTTAAGGATGGTATATCATCTAATGACTTCTTCCGCTCTGGGCGGAGCGGAAGAGAGTGTCAGACTAACTGACTAAAACCCATCCGTGTTCCTCCTAATGCCCTTTGCGTTCCAGGGCCGCGGTAACTCTTTCGAACTAAATCCGCAACCCTGGCAGAACAATGATTTGTTAAAAAAGATACAAAGGTAATTTGTGTGAATATTGTGAAATATTCACACATTAGCGTGACGTACTCCCTTCGGTCCGGTATCAAACTTGACCCTTCTCGATCGAAGGCACCCGTTAAACCTTTATACAGGGTGGGTCAAAAATCGTGGATTGAACGAAACAGGGCGATAGTTGGGGTTATTTGCAGTGAAATATATCTGTGTGGCAGAGCCCTAACTCGATCTCCTTAAAAGTTATGACAATTTGAGTGTTTTTAAGAAAATATCATTTGTAATTAGAGTAAAATGAGTACCTATTTTAAAACAATAAATGGTGTTTAGTTGCTTGAAAGTGCTGTCATGACAGTGAGTACCATGATTTATGAGTATTGGCACTTTATTCAGTATCTTTTAAGTCTCACGAAAAATTATTTGTAACTTTGGAAACTTACTGTAAAAAAAATGTACTACCAAAAAATGCTGCAAATAACCCCAATGTTTCGTTTGATCCACGATTTTTTGTCCACCCTGTATAGGCTATAACTGCTCCATTTACGTCTATAAAAAATATACTCACAGTAACACTAAATGCGGAGCCAACAGCTAGCCCAAGTCCTTCAGAGCACATCGCTATTAGCAGTCCACTGCCTGAGAATAGCAGGTATCTGTTCCACTCCAACATCTGACCCGACATCAGATAGGCGACCGTCATGAATATCACGCCAAGAACAAACTGTAATGAAACATAGTGATTTTTATTAAGGAGGATAGTTTGTTTTTATTTTGCTACATTATTAATTTTAAGGTTAGGGAGGAGCTCGTGGCTAAATAATTACAGCCGCATAGACCGATCTTCCGGGTTAAGCCACGCTTGATGAGGTTGGTCTGTGGATGGGTGACCATTTAGCATAGCAAATTTCCTCCGTGCCTCGGAAAGCACGTAAAGCCGTTGGTCCCGGCTGTCATTTCTTGATCTTTGACAGTCGTTACTGTTGGTCAGAAGCCAGAAGGTCTGACAACCAGTCTTACCAAGAGTATCGTATTACCCAGGTACTGGGTTGTGGAGGTCTGATAGGCAGTCGCTCCATGTAAAATACTGATATTCAGCTGCATCCGGTTCGACTGGAAGCCGACCCCAACATAGTTGGGAAAAGGCTAGGCAGATGATGATTAATTTTAAGGTTAGAAGAAGAACTGAGGCAGCGGCGCCTAAAAAGGCGACTGAACAGTTTTTTTTAACCTTTCCACTCTCTTATTTTTCTCCTGTATCATGGGTGCGTTTACAGATACAAATCTTTACATGCACACACACTCAGACCCAGAACAATTATCTGTAGGCCATAAAGATATTTGTTTCGTACGGGAATCGAACCCGCTAGCCGTAGCACAGAAAGCCAATGGTTCAGCCACTGCGCCAAACGTGCAGATAAATAGACAGACGCGAAAAGCGATTCCAATTTATAAATGTAAAATATTAAAGGTCTTACCATGCTGGGAATGGTAGATATTGTTAGAGCTGTGTAGTAAGCTTTCAAACTATACCAACGATTGAAATATTCTCGCCTAAGTAAGCGCACTTGAAACGGAACTGTAATGAGAAACATCATCGGTTAAATATAACATAAGTCGCTTCGTGATACCCAAACGGTTTGATAGTGAGATTGTGTTTTTTTATTATTAACAGAGATATAGAGGGATTCCACTATACCCCTCTCATATACACACGATGGAACACAGTAAACTGCTTGGCGTCGACTATATTGTGAGGGTGGTAGCTTGCCGGGTTTGAAAGAATTACACGAATTCTGATATATCCTCTATTATAGATTGGCTTCAATAAGTCGATTCCGATATTGATCGAAAACCTCATCATCTATGTGTGTTAAGGAATTTTTCATCTTAAACGTATTTTAGTGGTATCAAATAATCACAGCCCTCCAAAAAAAGGTTAGGGTCGTCGTGGGTAAGCGTACACACTAGCGTCTAGCCAAAGCAGGCCAACAAATGTTCGTCATTTCTTGAATTTGACCAGACTTTTTATACAGACAGGGTGTAAACGAATTCGTGAAATTCCCTAAAACCACATGATCTATTACTGGATACTGCACAGGAAAAGGATGATTAAAAAAAAATCTTGTGGTTAGGTTAAGTGATCGTATCTAAAGCACCTATTAAGGTTTCGAAAAAAAGAGCTAAACATTTTTTTTGTATTTTTTTTTCTTCGTTTTACCATTTATATGCCGCCGTGCTTAAATAAACGAAAGCACAGCGACACAGCTCGCAGGCATGACTAGGGCGATTTCGCTCCGTGCAGTTAGGTAACTTGGGGCGCTAAAATGACTCTGATACAAAATGAGAATGTAAACCTGTTTTTTTTTCTAAATCTGAAAATTTCTACTGCTTAGTCAATCTGTGTCACCAGTAGATCACGAGGTTTGAAGAAATTACACGAATTATTACACGTTTACACACTGTATAATGCCGTAAATCCGGACGAATCCAGTTTCATTAGGTTATTAGCGGTATCAAGCCCCGATCGTTGGTTAAGTGAATATACCTACTATACTTAAATACTTACACAATAGTACAGGTATCATGGTATACGTATACACAATGAACACGAGGCAGCTGAGGCAGAACTTGAAGTTGACAATGGGCATGGCGGCGTTGTTGCCCACGTTGAAGAATATACTGCCAAAAAGCACAGCTGCTAGCAAGTGGTGAATTAATTGAATCCAATGTGACGTCTGAAATGGAACGAAAATTCATATATTAGTTTACTGTTAGCCCGAGGAAAAGTGCACGCCAAACTTTTTGACCGCTATGAAGCCAGTGGAATGGTTGCGCAGTAGCAAATTTATCTGTAGATATTTAGAGTTACTGGTTATTGATCATCGACTATCTAATAACCTAGTAATAAAAATAATAACAATAACAAAAACGACAATGGTTCATTTTACATAAACTATTTCTGGGTTATTAACTGCAATAAGGCCGTTTGTCCACCGTCGCCGTCACCGAGAACGAGATGGCGTCGCCGAAGTAGCGATACATACATTACTATGGCTGCGTGTACACCGCACGTCCGTCACCACCGAGATTGTGAGTAGTTCGGCGCTACCGTTAGAACTTCGCCGAGATTGTGACGGACCGAAATGCCGGCAATACAAAACGCATCTGCTCTTGTCCACTACATTCGAGATTGACGACGCCGGTGCACGAATTTTTGTCTTATGTTGGGAATCACCGAGATCGGTCGCGGTGGACACACGATCGCCGTCACGTCGTTCCGAACTCGGTCTGAAATAATCTCGTTTGTCGGTGACGGCGGCGGCGGTAGACAAACGCTCTAAGAATGCTGTCAGTGCAACTGCGTGACAACTGCCGACTGTATGTGCAGTCTACTTGCAGTTATGATTATGAAACAAAATACGATTCACTTCTTCTTCTTCTAAATACGATTCACTAAATGTGACCTTATTAGCTGTCCAGTTTTTTTGTTGGTGGAAAATAAAATCAAATACGAGTAGACTTCGTTATACAATGCTTACCGAATTCCTCTTATTCTGGATAAACATACGGCTGCTCAGTATGAAAAATTGAGTCCAGAAGGTGGTAGGGAACTCCATTTTATACGACTGATCATTAGCTACGTGTTCTGTGAATATTCTCTGTACAGACTCGTCTGAGTGCAGCACGGGTTTCCTGCAATGACAAACCGTAAAATTAATGTTAAAATAGTTGGAGACAGTTGGTTTCATGGATTTCCATCAGTCTGCTGAACATTTTACTTCATTGTCTTACGTCATTTTACTTTTTGGGATGGTTCTACCCTCCCAAAAAGTGGAATGGGTGACATAATGGCCAGCCCTCGTACTGACTACTCCATGGCCTGTCAACAGTGTGAGTGATAAAGCCAGGATTGGCAGGATGGTTATTCCATTAAAGGTATGTTCTCGATTGTGAGATCTCGTCAGTCAGTGCGTTTGTGATGGAGGTATGAGGAGTTGGACACGCTGCGTTATGTGCTCTTCCTTTACACCATGTTTCAATAATTTTCACAGGTTGTTCGAGCAGTAGAGATACTTAACTGCCTCTCACAACGAATTGATATTTTTACTTGCTCTTTGGCGGAATTCCAGAGGGTCACACTTAATTATTTGTCCTCTGCATGATTACATCTTTGTATTGGGTCGAAGCATGTAATAACATTTATAACTTGTGAAATAAATAAATAATATTAAAAGGTACAAACCTTCCACCTCTAGCCGTCATTCTGTCAAGCCTCCTACACATTTTTCCATTCTGGCACAGTTCTGACAGCTGAGCGGTTGACTCCATATCACTGACAAGAGTTTCCAGTACAAAGTCTGCAGGGTTGTGGGTGGTGGGGCACACGTGGCCAGCTTCAGCCATGTAGGGCACTAGGAGTTGAGGCGCACCCTGGAAATATCAGAAATATATTGATTATTGTTTCGGTAATGGCAGAAAAACAGGAAACTTGTGCTCAGTAGACTAAAACAGTGGCTTTAAACTTCAGGTTCAGGCAATAATGTTTTTTGATGGGATTTATAAACTTTGCATAAAAAATATTTTGAAAGAAGTTTGTATATCATCGGGGTCGGTAATGATTTAAACAAAAGTAATGCTAAAAGGTTTTTTTTTTTTAAAAAAAACCTCTTTATTCTGTTCCCAGAGGTAAACGCAACGGCTCCCATCAGCCAAACTGCACGCATGACTTCCACGGTATAACAAGGAAGAATAAAAGAACGACCCTTGCTAAAATCACACGATGAAAACGTCGGAGATCTCGTACTATAAGTTTGTTTACTTATAGTACGAGATCTACTTTACTTTAAACTTAAGGGGAAGATATACAAAAGCATGATTAGACCTGCTGTCTTGTATGGATCAGAATGTTGGGCCACAAAAGGAATGAATGAAAGGCAATTGCATGCAGCAGAGATGAGAATGCTAAGAGGAATGTGTGGTGTTACACGAATGGATAAAATAAGAAATGAGTACATAAGAGGAAGTTTGAAAGTGGCATCGATAACTGAAAAGTTGTGTGGAAATCGGTTGTCATGGTATGGGCACGTGTTACGGAGAAATGAGGAAAATGTAGTGAAGAGAGTTTTGACTATGAATGTCGATGGCTATAAGAGTAGGGGAAGACCAAAGAAACGATGGATGGAATGTGTGAACGATGATATGGTTAGAAAGGGGGTGACTACCGAGATGACGACTAATAGAGAAGTATGGAAGAAAAAGACATGTTGCGCCGACCCCAAATAAATTGGGACAAGGGCAGGAGAATGATGAGTACGAGATCTACTTTGTTTAAATTATCGTTACTATAACTAAATGTGGCGAAATGAAATTTATTTCTGTAAATAAATCTGTTACAGGCACTTTTAAAAGTCAATGTAATGTTTTTTTAAGACTAGATGGCGTCGGCATTTCCCATCTGACTAGCTCTGAGAAGAAATGGCTGTCATGGCCTTCTTGCCCAGGCTTCTTTATTAATGCCTTAACCTTAGATACTCTTTGATTATTGAGCTCGTAATCTTCCACCTGTATTTCAGAACTTTAGTATCTACATGTTCGAACAAGAGTAGGTACAATATAAGTTTTAATGACAGGATCAAACTTAAGTCGTGAACATCAACTTGTCTAATACTCGTCAAGTAGTAAATACTTGAAGCTATAGACTAACATTTAAATGTTGATTTATAGTCTTGAAATTGGTAAAAGTCGTACCAAAACCTTTTAGACTTTGTGGCTTTAGTTTTTAGGCTTTGTGGAAAAACACAATAATGACTTCTAACATTATGTGTTCCTGCCTCGGAGAGCATGTTAAGCCGTCAGTCCCAGGTGTGATACGAATACTTATGACAGTCGTCACGGGTAGTCAGAAGCCCGAAAGTCTGACAACCGATCTAGCCTTAGGATATCGGCATGGCCCAGTAACTGGGTTGCGGATATAAAATACTGGTGTTCAGCCGCATCTGGTTAGACTGGAAGCTGACCCCAATATAGTTGAGAAAGGCTAGGCGAAGATCGTGTGTTCATCCAATCTAAATCGGGATTTAAGGGGTTCGGGTTCTCAAAAAAACTATGTGCTTTTCTTTTGATATTACTCAGGTTGAGTACAGAGGAATTAGGGGTAATTCCTCTTCGCTTCCGGCCGTGGTTCTGTCCATGGTCGGGAGCGAGAGTGCATGGGAAGCCGTCGCCTTCTTCTGCGAGGAGGTGATGGCGACCAAGGAGAGAGCGGAGAGGGAGAGAGAGGCAGCTGCCACTCTGCCTTCCCGCGCCAGACGCACCGGACGCCGGAGGGCCTGCGACGATCTCCGGCCACCGTAGTGTGTGGCCTGCGAGCTGTGGGTTAGGGGACCCACCGCCCTACCAGTAACAGGCCCGAGAAGGCAGCGCGCAGTGTTTTCGTGCGCGCCTCTCAGGAGGACGCGGGGCAATGACCCACAGAAGCAGAGGTCCGCCAGGGGTTGGCGAACCGAGGCCTGTGGGGGTCACGGTGCATGCAGTTGCGAATCCCGCTACCCCGGCCGAGGGTCAGGAGAAGGAACACCGTGGGTTTTTAGCCGGTAAGAGTCCGGCATACCCCTTAGCTTTCTCCGGGCGAAGGGCATCCATGAGGATTTTACCACGAAAAAAAAAGGGATAATTTCTCTATCCCATGATAATAATAAATGTTTTAAAGTATATTTTCATCAGTAAAGGGGAGGATGCTTATAAACGCTCGGTCCTATTCGTAACCAAGATAACATGGACCGAAGCAATTCCAATCGTGCTCCATCGCAGCAAATCAAAGCGACACACTCACTAATTGCATTAGTACAGCTCAAAGGCACCTGATACCTAGCCTAGGTGCTAGATATAAACGTAAATGATTTCGGCATAGTCTTGAAAGGTAACAATAATTATTTTATGGGCCCGGAAACCGTCCTCTACTGACCTATTATTAGGGTTAGCTGTACCCGCGACTCCGTCCGCGTGAAAGTCGGACACCAATATTGTGTCGCAATAACTAATCTTTCTTCTTAATAACTTTATAATATCTTTTGATTGAGCAAACCGATTACGATTAAACAAAAACTAAATGTTACTCCGAGATATGCAAAATATTTGTCTATTAAAGTCAACCGCATTAAGTTAGTACTTTTTATGTGATGCGTGCACAAACAAACTGACACATAGACAAACAGACAAACCAACAAACGGGCAAAAATTGCAAAAATGATCAAAATGGATTCTATTGATTATCCTTTAACCCCTCTCCATTTTTTAAAATATTTCTCATATACATATACACATACCCCTTTATTACAAAAGGTGTTTTATACCGAGACTAAGATAAACCCAGATTTAAAATATACCCATCACTTTCTAACATAACATAGCAAAAAGAGACGGGGCTATTTTAAAACCAGGGTTTTTCTTAGACCATCGTTTGTAATATGGCGGACCAACTACAGATTTATTACATGTATAGAAATTTTCATGATCATAACGTTTAACAGAAGGTTTGATGATCGCAGTTTCTTATTTTAGCGGACAGGACCACGCCATCGCCGATATTCTTCACATGACGCCTTTATCGTCTACAAGCGACAATAAATACAAAAATACGAAGGATTTATCTAAAAGCAGAGACAAAATCAAATAGAGTTTAAAGTAATCGCCGTAAAAGCGTTTTATATCTGAGCCATTACTCACGTGAGGGTTAAGTGAAACACTCTGAAGTTATGACAGACTATTATCGAGACATCATTTTAGGGTTAAACACGTATCTTCGCTATAAAGTTTATGTCGTCGCCGCCTTTACCGAAAATTCATTATGTTACCTAAGTAAATATAATGGTCGCAGGATTTGCATGTACTCGTGACCTTTTGGTGGGATTAGGAATTAATCTAGCCAGTTTAAGCCTTATTACGGTAGACGTGCCATTTACGCCTTGATACCTCATGTCACGAAGAAAGTGATCGTTAAAAAGTTTCCTATCAGACCGAGGCTAAAGAAATAATATTATTAGCCAACGTTAGAAAGACTATTTAGTTCAATGTATGATATTGTAAAGGAGCTCGTGGCTAAATAATTACAGCCGCATAGACCGATCTTCCGGGTTAAGCCACGCTTGCCGAGGTTGGTCTGTGGATGGGTGACCATTTACCATAGGGAGTTTCCTCCGTGCCTCGGAAAGCACGTAAAGCCGTTGGTCCCGGCTGTCATTTGTAGATCTTTGACAGTCGTTACTGTTGGTCAGAAGCCAGAAAGTGTGACAACCAGTCTTACCAAGAGTATCGTGTTACCCAGTTACTGGGTTGTGGGGGTCTGATAGGCAGTCGCTCCATGTAAAATACTGATATTCAGCTGCATCCGGTTTGACTGGAAGCCGACCCCAACATAGTTGGGAAAAGGCTAGGCAGATGATGATGATGATGATGTATGATATTGTTGAGCTGTGTTACAATTTTGGTGTACAATAAAGTATATTCTATTCTATTATTATGCACATATTTAGGCGGAAATAAATAAGACACCATTGCGTCACGGCGCTGTTGGTGTTGTTGCATGTTGGGAAAATTAGTCCCAATGCTGCCACAACACAGCATTATGCTGAGTTATGAGCTATGACCCATTCACATGTGAATGCGGCACATTTTATATATATTTTTGAGAGCCCAATTATACGTCCGATACTTGCTTCCGATAGCCGGTTCCGATAGTCTGATCAGACTATCTGAAGGCCTCCGCGTCATATATTTGTTTGAACATGAATTAAACGTTCGATCAGACTATCGGATCGGATGTCAGAATCGTAAGCATCGTCCGGGCGTGTCGTCGTCGTCCAGAAAAAATCGGACACGAGAATCGTAAGTGAATACATGAATCCGATCAGATAGTCGGATCCGGCTCCCAGAAGCAACTATCGGACGTGTATTTTGACCCGTCTAGTACGGCCAGCATCAAAAGTAGCGGAACATTTGAGTTTTTAAACTTTGCATTAATTAGATAACTAATTGATAGGAAGCAAAATAATTAAGGCATACTTAGAGCTATATCTAGCAGCTCTATAGGTATCTATTAAACTTTTTGTTTTAAAACAATTCGTTTTCTAATATGACAAGTTTAGAAACTCAAATGTTCAGCTACTTTTGATGCTGACCGTACCTAATAGTTTAAGGTGTGATAAACACGGTGCTTGTTAAGTATCTTTATTAAAGGATCTGTTACACCTGTGGCATTATAGTATGTACTGTATCAATTTGCATGCTGAATAAATAGATTTTGTTTCTTCTTTTCTTCTTTCGGCATTATTAACTTACAAAATAAGTATTCAGGATAAATTATAATTAAAACCATGCAGGATTTTAGTCTGCTCATCCTAGTAAATTACTTTCGTCTTTCGCACAAAATGTAGACCTTAATTCAGCGCAGACGATGGAGAGTCCCTAGCGGACTTACCAATCCGTAAAAACTAAAAAGTATGAAATGAAAATTGACAGAAATTTCGGCGTAATTTTAGACTACCGAGTTCCTTAATGCATAGGATTCTATACAGTCTATTTTTGCGGACAAAAAAGTCCACTGCTATTTATCTGTCGTCTGCTACGCAAAAAAATACGCCGATGACTGTTACCTAACGTCATTCGTCTGCGCTGGGCTTAAGGGTGAGATTATAATCAACATTGAGTCATGCTGCGCTGTGCTGTGCTTAGCTAAGCTAACTTTCTAGCGTTATGTTGTTTTTTACAAACAACTTTGAGCTGCGCGAGTATCTGATGGACGGAAGACCGAGCGTGTGGGCAGTGCGGTGAGGAGTGAGTCAGCACGTATCGCGTTATCCCTGCTGTGTTTTAAACCAAATGCAGCCACACAAAGCACAACGCGGCACGTATTGTTTGTTTCCTCATTATAATCCATCCAAAGGTTGTCTGGAAGAAATCGCCTAGTGCGATAAAACCGCCCATTGTACATCTCTATTTTTATAGTACCTAATGTTTCTTGTTAGTTTTGTGTACATTAAAGGGTATTGTATTGTATAATCTAAGAGGAGCGAATTGAATAAATATAGCACAGCACAGCACAGCGCAGCATAGCTCAATGTTTATTAGTCACCCTTAAGCGCAGTTCGGACTGCGCTATACTACTTCGCTATAAAGTAAAGCATATTGCGTCATGAGCTACAACTGTATGTATATCGCTCAGTACCTATCAGTGGCGAAGGCTCCATACAACTCAATTCCTATCGGCTTCCCTTTCGCAACGAGTAGTTAGGTACTGGAATTCACGCATCACACTTGAGCAAGGTAAGCATTTTTTGGTCCGGCTTCCCTTTTAAGAAAATTCACCCTTCGCCACTGGTACCTATACATTTTATATGGACACGTTCACACAACGCTATGCTATAAAGTATTGACTTGCTATTCGCGATAAACTTGAGCGAGTCTCAGAGCTATATCGCACGATTCTCCGGTCCCCACCCCGCCTCACTTCTACGTCTACCGCCGCCCGACGGATCGCGGTCAAACAACTTGCTATACATAGTAGACTGGCTTGCGATATAACTGATAAAATTCTTAATTCAGGTCAACGCTTTGCTACTTTTCACTTCTTTTCCACACGAATAAACCTACTACGACCTAAAAAGATATTAAACAGGATCGCTTCCTTCTAAGTCTTAACCTGTTTTTTGTTACCGGTCGCAAGTCGCAACATCTGTTTACAACGTCCACCCTTTGAGTAAAAACCTTTGTGGAACCCGAGCGACGTCAATTACAGCTTTGATCCCCCCATTAAATTTACAGTCAATGGAAAGGCTGTTTGACGAACGATTTGCGTCGAAATTCGACATCGTGTAGTGAATTGAGTCATTTTCATTGTGTGTTGAAGGTACGTTAAGCGTTTGGTTGCTTGAAAGGATTCACACTTCGATGCTTTATGCTGTAATGCTGATATTGTTCGGGTTTGGCTGTTGTGCGGGCCACCTGTGCAAGTCGAAAGCTCGGAAACCTGACAACTACAGTTGTCGATTTGGACTTTCTGTAAAACGAAAATATAAATAAGAAAGAAGTACTTTACGACACAGCTTAGAAGATGCAAAGTTCGTAAAACCAATCGCTTTGAAACTGAGTGCGACTTCAAAACCACGAATGTTTATTAGTAAGAAGAAACGCGAAAATGAGCGGCTGCCATTGGTTGTCCGATCAAGTACATCGATGTAACCTCTTAAGGTCATGGCACATTATACCAGCACCGCAATTGCACAGCTGCAACACGGCGTCGCCTCGAATTTAGGCTACGTCTAGCCGCCAGCGCGCTAACTACGCGTCGTCCGCGAGGTGTAAAGCTCGCAGTCCGCGCGCCGGCCGCGAGGTGCAAGCTTGCTGTCACCGTGAACACAATAGTTATGGCATTTGTGATTGCAACGACGCTGATTCGCTGGCGACTCGGAGTCGGCGCGCAGTAAGCACCCGGTCCGCTCGCTTGCAGCGCGCAGGCTGCGAGTTGAATTGTATGATAGCGGCAAGCGCGCTGGCTGCCCGCCGTTGGCTTTTTCATCTTGACATTTTGAAATATATTATACGACACTCGATTTAATGTTCTAATTTGAATAACAAGTTAATTACTGGGTTGGAGCGGTACTGTTGCGGTGCCGGTATAGTGTGCCATGACCTGGGGCCCAATTCTCTTAAAATAAATTGTTGCCGAACGCAATCGAACCACAACCGTCAGTCAGTTTTTGTTTTCGAAAACTTTCAAAATGATTGATTTTGTTTTTTATGTCAAACAATTTGATAGCTTTTGAAATTGAGAACTGTCTGAATGAACGGTTCGGCCTTGGTTCGGTTGTGATTTATCAAGATTTCTTTTAGGAGAATTAGGCCCCTGTAGTTGTTTCGTTATGCACCTAGGTAAACATCGCGCACCCATGCTTAAACGTAACTCAACGGCGCACATTAGAGCAATTAATGTTGACACACGCGAACTATTCTGACAGCTAGGCTTGAGCATGCTAACACCGGAAGTCGCCTCGGTTTAATACTAGTAATAAGCTACATGTAGTGATTCGCGACAAAGAGCAACGCGGCCACCGATACACATGGTCAAATGCTAGGAGGATGCTAGTTTTGACGTACTTACTGTAATAAGTGGGCCAAGGGTACTGAAAAATGACAAGTAAGTAGCGTCCTGTTAGGTAAATACACATAGCGCCAAGAAGGTAAATCGCTTGGTTATCACTTCTAATACGAATCGCTTTTCAATGAAAAGAAAATAAAAATAAATCACTTTTTCACGCATCAAAATAAACTTCAAGGGGAAAGCGATAAGGCGATACCATAATCACTACCGCATAAACAGCTTATAAATTCGCGGGAAAAAACAAATGGTTACCGAAGTTTTCCCTCCTAAATATCGGTTGTGAATATATCAGTACTCCGAATGGAGTAAGATCGTCTTTCGAACTCCCTAACTTTTACATGGTAATATTCATATTTCCTTATCGATACCGTTACTACGATGCTGCTTTTAGTTTGCCCCGTATTTTGTCAAAGTTAGGGAAGAACTATTTTTCACGGCGTTGTAAGAAGTTTAAAGAGCGTTAGTGCGTTTTAATATTTGTCATACATCATGACATGTCTGTTGGTGTGTTTTTTACTTGTGATTTAGAGGGTACATGAACACAGCGTCCACGAAGGATGATACTTAAGTACGTCCGGCGCACCCTGGGCAGTCAGCCCACTACCAACCTTGTTGACAGACTAAACTTTTTACCAGCGGCATAAGTAATTCTCGTATAGCTCGTGGCGACTCTGGAGAAGAAGAAGACTCCTAGTTTAACTTCTTGGATTTGCCTTTCAGTAATAGATTGTTTATTTAGTACATCAACTACAACAACGTATGTATGTATTTAATTTAAGAGCGAGAAGCGCATGGGCTGATATCAAACCCAAAATAACTGACATGGAACGACTGCGACTCTCTCTTTTTAAATACTTCGTGTGATTTATAACAATGAAGCTATGGTGAAATATAAATCATTATTCTGTTCATATACCTGCATAAATTAAAATTCTGTATCGGTACTGTTAAAATAAAAATTGTTAATACCGACGGTAAGTGCGCTTATTTTTTTAAGTGAGTTCAAATTTCTTGACTTTATATTATCTATCCTTGTGTTTTCCATTACTCTAAATCACCGTTCGCTTTTCGAACAGTCAACGTTTATCCGCGCCAAGGGTGGATTCGCTGTTAGTGTAGGTTAACCGTCTAACCTGCTCACCCTTGGATTCACGCCCGCTGCGTGATTGGATGATCGTCGTCGTCGGAGTTGGGGTGGTCACTTTTGACCACCTTCGAGCCACGTCCGCTATGTGGTCGCGATCGGACAATTGTCGTCGTAGGACTCGGTGGTCACCTCTGGCCATCAACTTTGAGCCACGTCCACCACGTGGTCGTGATAGGATGATCACCGTCGTCGGATTTGTGGTGGTCACCTCAGACCACCTTTGAGCCACGTCCGCTACGTCGTACAACCGCACTGTTTTCTGACTCTGTCCCACTTGCTTTCAAAGTGCTACCTAAGTATTAGTGTACCTTGTGAACTAGTGAATCCAGCATGAGGAAGCAGAGGAGTGCTGCCAGGAACTAAGGAGTACGAGGAAACCCGATCCTGAGGTCTGACGTTAGTGGTAGCTTAGTTTATTCCTCTTTCAGCATACCGATCAATCCATCAGTTTCCTTAGGTGTATTACAGTCATTTTCGATTTAGAAAAAAACATGCTTTGGTATCAGAAAACTTAATTCCATAAGACACAGTTCAATTTCTATTGCAACTAAAATCGTTTTATGACCTTTTCCGTAGGTTTTTCTATTCCGTAATCAACTTATTTCATCTTGTTCTTAAAGTTGATATCTGTGTAAGTTAGAATAATACGTAATTTATTTTTTCATATTGGTATATATAAACCGCCCATATTCTCTTCATCGTATATTTTTCTGCTTAGTAGTATTATTATGTTCTTACGTTTTGACTCCCGCGCTGACTCAAATACCTATCTACCATTATCTTAAAAATGCACAGGTTTCTATGCGATCTTAAATTAAGAAGACTAAGATAAAGTGAATCGGCAAAGAGATTAAAACTTTAAAAGTAGTGAAACATAAATCTAATAAAAACTACTGCGCATTTAATTTGGAAAATGGTTGGCATCAGGTGCGCTAAGTTCTTTTGTGAATTCCAATGAATACAAAGAAAATTTTAATGAATTTAAAAATTTTAGGCACCATAAAATAATTTCGAACATTTTTCATTCTGTGAAGGTTAAATAATGCACTTAAAAACCACAATATTTATGTTTGTATTGTGAGGCTTATCAGTTAAGCTGATATAATTGGAATTTTATCGGAACAATATTTTTTAAACATGACGTAATACATTTAAACAAATTGCGTGTGGGTGTGTTGTCACGTGTCACGTGTGACACACACACAAACTCTTACACACACCCACGAACACATTAATACACACGCACGCATACACTCAGAGAACCATTCACACAAACACCTACTATCACTTTCTTTTCTTTATTTAACAGAATAATTAGATCAAATTATCGGATCTGTCATATGTTTAAAGGAAAGGTACTAGCTCCTATAAAACGAAGACCCTGTGTTTCTTTAGGATTCAGGGCTGTCTCACCTTGTAAACTTTATGTATCGACTACCTAAAGTTTTTTTATAGACCCTATTAAAATAGTATCTCTATGAAACCGTGTCAAAATCATTGCAATATGTCTATGTGCGTTGAGCGTATGAGCGTTCCCTGTTTCACCGGTCTTGTACCCACTGGATCTTCATAATTGGACCCTACCTACTCGACAGGACCCATTAGACCTCCTATAAAAACCTTGTACCCACTGGACCTTCAAAATGGAACCTTACCTGCAAAATAGAACCCATTAGACCTCCTGTTAAAAACATGTCCCATCGGACCTCACTTTTTTACACATTTGACTCTCTTTCTATGGAGCGTTCAATAGGCATGTTGACAGCATCAATAAATTGCAAATCTAATTAGTCCGCCAGTTAGAGCTTTGAAAAATAATGGACACATATTTTTTCTTTTGTTAAATCTATGAATATTTGGAAAGATAAAATGCATCAAAACTCGAGAATGGGGGCTTGTGACGTCAGAAGCAAGTAAAAATTGTACTTGCTTGTGACGTTTTGCCAATTTTAAAAGAGTCGTATCTTCGTCAATTTTGGTTTACGTAACAAAAGAAAAAATACGGGTCAAATATTTTTTGATAATCTAACTGACGGACTAATTAGATTTTTTCAGTCAAATACCTTATAGTGCATATTAGTGAAGTGAATAAGAAAGAAAAAAATTAAAATAAAATAGAACAACCCGAAAGACCGCTGCATTAAATACTAAAACCTCAACAATTCTCCAGAAGTATAACGAAAGTCTCAACTGAGTTAGAGCTCTTTAAACGTGAAGACAAACCAATTAATTTAGTGACGTAAATCAAAACGCGACGATTTTAATGAATCAACCATTTGGTTTGGGTTTAAGAACTTTGGATTGATTGACATCTTTCGTGATAGGGTCTTGGATAATTAGTTTGTGAGACAATCAAAGTTTCGTAGTTGTTATATAATAGTTACGGGTGTTTGTAAGCAAATCGTGGGCGCGATAAAAAATATTTGAAATTCACAATCATTGGTCATAATCTATATCCTATCTAAATAATCTTTTTAAGTATTTTCATCTGAAACTCCTATTGATAATTAAGATATTGTTTTATCAAATCAAAATTATTTCCAATTGTTATCTATGTTTGTAAATTGTTTGTTTAACCTGTGTAGTACTGTAATTATAGACACAATAGATAAACGATGGCGGCCGTACCGTTTTCGGTACACTTGGGCGGGTGCGATTAAACAAGTGACTATTTTTAAATATTTACTTTTAATCAAAAGTTTAATGGCCAGACTACAGACGAGACAATATTTAGTAGTATTAGGTATACTAAACTAATTTGATAAAAAAGTAAACAATCTAATACTCGTAGTGACTTGAATGTGACGTGAACTTAAATCGCTTTTTGCATCGACGCTGATTTGGATCGCTAGGATCCAAATCAGCGTAGCTCGGTTACGTTTTATAGTGTTTAAAACCTTACGGAAGAAATTACCTAAATTATGATGAAAACCACATCAAAATCCATTGAGTAGTTTAGAAGTAAGCGGACAAATAGTCATATATAGGTACATTTTTTTTACATTAAGTTTTTAAAATTTCAAATATTTTTTCGTGAGATTTATAAGATATTGAAAAAATTGCCAGTACTCATAAATCATAGTACTCACTGGCATAAAAGCACTTTCAAGTAACTAAACACTATTTATTGTTTTAAAATAGGTACCTACTCATTTTACTCTAATTGCCTGTTTATTACTTTGATATTTTCTTTAAAACACTCAAAATGTCATAACTTTTAAGGAGATCAAGTTAGGGCTTTGCTACACAGATATTTTTTACTGCAAATAGCCCCAACTATCGCCCTGTTTCGTTTGATCCACGATTTTTGACCCATCCTGTATAAGCAAGACTTTCGTTTCACACTACTTCTAAGAATATAAATTATAATTATTAGTAGAGCCTCCACCAGTGACGATACTCAAGTAGGTAAGTCCGGCACACCCTGGGCAGTCAGCCTCGTTATCAACCTAGCTCACTGACTACCACGACATGATGATGAGCTACTCTCATATATTTCGTGCCGAAAAGAAAGAAGAACAATAATTACAACAAATATCTTACCTGATAACAGCACATTCCTCTTGCCAACACGAATATCTTGTCGAAAAGTGCGAAGAGCGAGGCGGATGGTTGATGGATGGTACACACGATGGTCCTCCCCTGACGTGACAGGAGACGAAGGAGGACAACCAGCTGACGGATGGACACGATGTCCAGACCACTGCAGGAAAATAAACAACATTATAACATCATGATGTCTTCAAAAAGGGGTTTAGTCCCATCTCTTCCCCTATTAAGTTTATTAGACATGGGAATTTTTTGTAGTTATAAACGGGTGCTAATTAAACAGATTTCTTTTTAATAGCATTGTTCGCCTCTAAAAATCTACATTGGCTTCTAAATTACTAAGTCAGCCACAATTAACGAGCGTCTGAATGATACTATCTTAGCCACTAGTTATCTTCTATATAAGCCACTGTTCGTCACCCACTTTCATTTTCACAATAAAAACAAATGAAAAACAAAAAGCAGAGTCGACGGAGCCCCGCTGC
Source organism: Amphipyra tragopoginis (assembly GCA_905220435.1). Classification (NCBI taxonomy): domain Eukaryota; kingdom Metazoa; phylum Arthropoda; class Insecta; order Lepidoptera; family Noctuidae; genus Amphipyra; species Amphipyra tragopoginis. The sequence continues at coordinate 23,363,633 of HG991995.1, read as the reverse complement.
GCGCGGCTCCTATTTCTGTCTGCAGAGTTTAAAGTAACCTAACACGAAGGGGATGACGGGGGCTTCGTTCGCTCGCTTTTCTCGCTCACTCTACCCCCCGTCATCCCCTTCGAACCAAACCTATCCGTGTCGGGGTGCCCAAAAATTTAGTTGGCGTTGTAAAAAAGTCGAATTTGTTTATTAGAGGTTATCTCATTTTCCCGTTGCTTAGTTATAAAATGAGAAGTTTGGTCACGTGGCCAATAAATAAATTTGTGTCTTGATTTATTATTTCTCGTTATAAACGCACAGGGGAAGAGATGGGAACAGGAAGAGATGGGACTAAACCCAAAAAGGACAGGTGCGTAGTACTTTCAACGGGCGTGCGTGTATGATAAGATGTATGACCGTGGACAAAGCCAAAGGAGTATGTAAGGATCGTAGCATGTGGCGTTGTACAGTTTCAGCTTACCCCATGGGAAAAAGGCGTGAGTTTATGTATATATTATAACATCACGCCTGTATTCTTCGAAGGGTCTGGCGGAGGTGTACAGTACACCCTCATTTCGCCGTTATGCTTAAGTACCATGAAATAGGGGGCGAACCTATTGCCATCAACCGGGCACAAATTCAGACTCCGGGGTGCTACTGAGAAATTTCACATAGAAAAACCCAATTACACTTTGCCCGACCTGGGGATCGAACCCAGGACATCACTGACATCACTAGACCAACGAGGTACCTGGAGCACAATTCTACTAACAGAATTTTTTATCAATTGCAACTTAATCGTTCATTCAGACAGTTTTCGTTTAGAAAAACTATCAAGTTGTTTGACAACAAAAACAAAACCAAACATTTTGACAGTATTCGTAAACGAAAACTATCTGAATGAACGATTAAGTTGCAATTGATAAAAGTTTCTGTTAGTAGAATTCGCCCCCTGCTTGTAAATTGCTAGTACAATTTAACAGATCAGTATATTTTTGAATGACCATTGTTTGTTATCCTTAAATTTTATGGTTTGTTGACGCGCCCTAAACAAATAAAATTGAGTTATGACCCTATAAAGTTAAACACCGTGAAAATTAAGGCTCTTAACAAAATTTAATGAGAACTGGAATTGGCTAAATTATAATATTCTTTGGGACCGATGTAGGTGCGAATAATTTTTGGACCAAATTGCGTTTCCGTTATAATTTTTTTAAAGAATTATATCACTTAGTCACATGTTAATTCCTCCAGTAAAATATGAACAAACAGTTGTCAATTATACTCTGTTCACCCAAAGATGAGTCCTAATAAGCTATGTCTACACCAGTGCACTTTCATGTTCATCTTGCGTCTTCGTCTGAGGCATGCGTGAAGCGCCATAGCCCATACAATAGCGCATGCCTTAACACTAATTCGACAAAAGTGCATGCCCCTAGCGCACGCTAATCCGTCTATTGTACGTCGACTGACGACTGATCGAGGCGCACCGGTGTAGACGATAAACCGCTTGCGTCTTATGGCAATCAATATTGCATGCGTTTGACGCAAGAGGAATTGAAAGTTGAAAGTACAAGATGAACATCAAAGCGCACGGGTACATACCAGTGAAGCGGTCTTTTCGGAAATTGTAGCTGTAAGGAGACTGCTGTCGAAAAAACGTAAATGACATAATTAAAAAAAACCGTCTTCTTCTGGTATCGATGATACATTTTAATGATAAATTATACCACTTGGGCCCAGTAGGTGTCCACGTTTATTGCCGCGTCTGAGGCGCTAATCAGATCATCAAGGGTGCAGGTGAACGGACAATTGGGACAATTGGGACACTCCAGCATGTGGGACATAGTCTGATCAGGAGCTCCACAACCGCACTGGGTGTCGGACGGGTATAAGATGCCCCATTTCGCCAAATTATGTTTGCAGCGGCCTACTTGGGTGCGCAGTCGATTCAATGCCTTCCAGATAGGCCACTGCTGTTCAGTTAAAAACCTTAAAATAGCTATATTATACATGTTTGTTTTATATTTGATATTCTTTGTATGATAACGTTATGTAGAGAATCTTCAAGACTCATCTTATCGTGAAAAGGTATTCCGGAATTTTAAAATTACAACAGTAAATTTTATTTATTTATTTTCTGGCTAATGTTCACTGTCTAAACAGCCGTTTACTCGAAAAATCTAATAGAATTTTAAATAAACGGTTGTCTAACCAGATAATTAATTCTACTGAACACCAGCATAACTGTAATAAATGAGGTAGGTAAGCTAATGACAAAGAGCCAAAAAAAAAAATATATCAGGAAGTTTTAATTTATGTCCGGTCATTTGTCTTTAATGCTGACTATACCTACTACTATACTAAAACCAAGGTGGACCGATGACCTGGTAACGATCGTGAGAATCCGCTGGATGCGAGAAACACAGGACCGGTCGATGTGGCTATTTTTGGGGAGGCCTATGTCCAGCAGTGGACGGCGTTTGGCTGAATGATGATGATGATACCTACTACCTATCTGATTAGGATGCATTAAAAGAGCTTCCATGAGTACATACTCAAGTACGTCTGGGCGCTCTCTGTATCAACCGTGCCGACTATTCAATCTTTTCACCACGACTTGAGCTGTTTTCGTTCAACACGAAAGAAGAATTACCTCATTCTCTGAAAGGTCAAGTGAAATTTATAGCTCATCGATAAATTACCTGGCCAGATGACTAATTCGACTAACAAAATTGTCGCTAAACGCAAACGAACCACAAGCGTCAATCAGTTTTAGTTTACTAACCTCCGGTTTCTGAATTGAGAATTCGGGATCAGCAATACTTAAGTAGTATTTGAGTACGGAGTTGTCAAAAACATGCTTTTAAATCCGTCATTTGACAACTCCGTACTCAAATGTTACTTAAGTACTGCTTAAGACTACATAGTATAAAACAAAGTCGCTTTCCGCTGTCTGTCCCTATGTATGCTTAGATCTTTAAAACTACGCAACGTATTTTGATGCGTTTTTTTTAATAGATAGAGTGATTCAAGAGGAAGGTTTTAAGCTATAAAACGTACACGTGCAAAGCCGGGGGTGGTCGCTAGTATCCTAGAATTCTCAATTCAAACCGGAGATAAAACTGTCAAAATTATTGGTTTTGTTCTTTGTGTCAAACAATTTGACAGCTTTTGAAAACTGTCTGAATGAACGGTTCGGCCTTGGTTCGTTTGCGATTTATTTTAGGAGAATTGGGCCTCAGTTCCACTTACAGCAGTTGCTAACAGAGTTGATTGATATCTGCGCGGACACAAAGTAACAAACATAATCCTCTTAACATTAAACTTTCGGTTCGCAGAATCAATGGAGATTATCTGTCTGGATTGATATAAAACCTTTTAGAAATGTCCTTCGATTGGCTTTATTATACTCGGAGATACTTATGCTAATGCTAGGATACTGCCAGGCCATCTTAGGATAAATTCACTGTGTTTGGCTTTTTATAGCAATGTGATAATAGGGCATTTGACGTTTTTTTTACGAAACTATTACAAGAACCTGGTGTAATGTACAATAAAGAGTATGCAACCTGTTACAAAAATACACCTAAAGGCAAAAGGGAATTAATTAAAAGGTCGAAAAGAGTCTATTGGCAATATTTTAAAATAAAAGCAGGAACCAAAAAAAATATTTGGACTAATCATAAAACAAAATCATCACTGAAAAGCAACCCTGAAAACATAAAAGTAAAGAGTAGACTACCCAGAAAGTTATTTACATTCTTATCTAATTTTCTCTGAGAGGTTATTGACAACAACCATAAAAGACTAAGGTACTTGATTAAGATTTTCTTTTTTAAGGGGAATTATGTAACACTTTGTATAAATAAATAAATATATACGTGATTAGGTCCTCTATGATACGAGTGAAACCGCTGACAACAGCTAGTTCATTTAGAAATTAAACATCAATGTCACCTGGAGTCAGTTTCCATTTCCAAAACCTCAGCCCCCGGCCCCGTCTTAATGAAACGCTGATTGTCCAAAATATAATTTAATTTATTAATTTTCGAACCCTTTCTTTCTTAGTTAGCATAAAATTTGTAATTAAAGTAACGGAAACCATCTTTGTTAAAGTTTTTGCAAGAATCGTGTTTAGCAGTGAGAAAATTAATGGAACACAAATGGAGGGTAATTTTGAGAAAAGGGTACTTTTGGATACCCTCATGGATACCCTTCGCCTGGAGAAGACAAAGGTTATACATATTATCGGACTCTTACTGACCTAGATATACAGGGTGTAAACGAATTCGTGTAATTCCTTCAAACCGCGTGATCTACTGGTGACACTGATTAACACTAAAAGGTAATATCTGAAAAACAACTAAAAAAAAAATTCTAAATAAAATCTTAGTTTTCTATTTCTGAGTCATTTTAGAGCCCCGAGTTAACTTACTGCACAGAGCGATATCGCGTTAGTCGTGCCCGCCAGCCGCGTCACCGTGCCTTCATTCATTTATGCGTGGCATCGAAATGTTCAACCTCATAAAATGGTTTTTCGCAAAAAAAAAAACTTATTTTTTACATAACCTTATTAGGTGGTTTAGATACGATCACTTACCCCTACCGCCTGAAAAAAAAAGTGTTTTATTTTTAATCAGGCTAATTTCCGTGCAGGGCCCATATACACCAGTAGTAGATCATGTGGTTTTAAGGAATTACACGAATTCGTTAACACCCTGTATAGGTATGTATGGATAATGAGTGTCCATATATACAGGGCGTAAAAATACCCTTAACGAAGCCAAAGTCTACGCATACTGTAGATCAAACTAAGTAACATTGAGCAAAAATAAATGCTGGGAAACGACTTTTGTTTTAGATTAAAAAACAGCTGTTAACTGTAGTGCGCAATGTATACGCACGCGCAGGAGACTGTGATAATGGTTGTTTAGAAGAATGTTTAGTACAACTAGCGAGGTGTAAGCTGAGCGTTGCATTTGTGTGAGTGCACATAGAATCGATTGCCAAAAAGCAGTATAAACCGGTTTAAACCAAGCAAAGGATGCGTCTGCATTTATTCTCACACTAATGCAATGCTCAGCTTAGGCTTACATCATTTAAACTTAGTTTTCATAACAGACGTTAAGAATGTGACCCTGAGCTTCAATATCTCCATAACTAGTCGGTTTTTAGGTATCCAAGCTTCAATCGACCAATACAAAAAAAAAAAAAACTTCACAATGATGGAAAGAATGCGTGGCTCTCAACATATACCAGACGAGCTTTCGCCCGCAGCTTCGCTTGCGTGAAATTTTGAACCCGTTAAGTGACGATTTTCCTTACAAACTTTCATCCCCTATTTAACTCCCTTAGGGGTTGAATTTCGAAAAATCCCTTCTTAGTGGATGCCTACGTTACAAAAGGAACCTACTGTCAAAATTTCAACTTTCTAACCCCAGCGGTTTAGGCTGTGCGTTGATAGATCAGTCAGTCAGTCAGTTAGCTTCTCCTTTTATACATATGTATAGATATAATTATTAGATATACTTTCTCACACATACTACAGTGAAATTATTTGTAAAAATAAGGTCGTTTAAAAACCTTATCCTCCTCTTCTCTTGTCGGCACAAGCTATACGAGAATAGCTCCTGCCGTGTTTAAAGATTATCTAGTCAGTAAGGTTGGTAGCGGGGCTGACTGCCTATGGTGCGCCAGACGTACTTAGTTATAGTCAAAGCTATCACGGCCTTGAACATCTTTTTTTAAGTTTACTATAAATCTAGTAATGACTTGTTTGACCTAAGTTTTTGTAACAAAATCATTAATTGTCTTAGGATTTTTAGCGTAGGGGAAAAACATAGGTTTTAATTTGTTCATTGTTATATTTAATACTTATTATTTTCTTGTGTCGGTCCGAGCTATACGATAATAGCTCATGCAGTGGTGAAAATATAAGCTAGTCAGCAAGGTTGGTAGCGGGGCTGACTGTCTAGGAGGGTGCGCCGGACGTAGGAACTTCAGTGGGAGGCTTTCTTTAGTTTAAATTTACTATTGATACTGATGTTTCTAAAACATTACTCATTTAAAGTCCTGAAAGATTTTAACCATTTCTTTCTGATGGTATTATGATCAAATGTTATATCAACGAAAGTCCCTTCACAACCCTCCCCGACAAATAAGACATTCGGCGAGAGGAGAATGGTCTCACAAAAGTTACAACGCCGCGTTCATAGGACTTGTTACCACAGATATTTTTCGATTTGTGAATTTCCGTAAATAATGAATATTTCGAAAATTAAGCTTTATTCAACAAACTATATCCTAGCTTTTCTTCTCCAATTAGGCATCGGAATCGAAGGTTAAAATCTTTTGGGTACCTCGAGCCCACGGTATATATTACTACGTAATATAAGTTTAAAAATAATTGCGTTTTGCAGTAAAAACCTTAGTTAAACGTGCAGTATGACTGAGTACCTCTGACAAAACATCGTTAGTGGTTAACACGCAAGAAATATGTTAAGTTACAAGGGTAACAATTAGATTTCTTGCAAATCTCGGTCGCATAATTATAATATAATTATTGCGGCCGTGATCTCGGAAAGGTTGAATAAAAGTGGACTGTGACACATTCAGACAAGACAGGTCGTTATGATTCTCGCAAGGAAATAATATTATGTACTACGAGTTCTCGTAGGATCAGGGGCGACAGTATCATTGTTTAGAAGATCTAGAACATTTTTTTGTTCTGGTTGCCATAATTTCCTTTATTCACCTAACTTCTTATCTATTAGGTACATTTTTAAATATCGGGTGTAAAAAGACCCTTAACGATAACGAAAACCACGTATTCTACCCATCATTGGGATAATTTTTTTCTTCTAGACCATACCTGGGAAATCATTGGTTTTGGAGATATTGAAGGTCAAAGTACACATTTTTTTTTAGTTTTTTCCAAAAAAATATTCCAAGTCATAATACTAAACTTTCTTCCATACAAATATCATCAAAAATTTAAATTTTTCCTAACAAATTACACATTTGAAGTTACAAAAACGCAATGAATATCAAACGCACACGGCCTTGGCTCGGCTGTGTGGCCGCTGCACGCATGCAAACGCGCGGCATCGCCGCAACCATAATTTGCGCGCTAAAAAAAAAACGTTTTTTTTCATGCTTAAAAATGAAAGTCGTTTCCCAGCAATTATTTTTGGTCAATGTAATTTAGTTTGATGTACAGAGTGCGTAGATTTCGGCTATGTGATGGGTCTTTTTACACCCTGTATATAACAAGAAGCAAAAAAATAATGATATTCATTTAAAAATATAAAAAATAGGGGTCCACCGGCATCGGGAGCAGGGTCCAAGCTACCGGTGGTTAGGCCTCTAGAGACAGGAACCTCCTCACAATACGCGCCGTGTCGAGGAGGACTGCTGTCTGTATCAGGCCCTTGATCCAGCCACCTAACGCGAGCCTCATGAGGTGTTGGTCGAGGCTCTTTTGCCATAATTATTATTAAGATGTATGCTAAATAAAATAAAATTGTAGCTTTTTTTACAAGTATAAGTAATAATTATAATCTTAAGCTTTTCCTATCATAGGTAAGTTAATTGCCTACAGGTACGGGAAGTTCTTCTTTGCAAAGCTATGGGGTCTTATAATAGTCTTAATTTTAACAAATAACGCTCGGTAAATCATAGGAATAGGCCATAAGTCACCTAGATACTCGTATTCTATTTTTGATCGACCTGAGAATCGAAAATGCTGGGACCGAAAGTGTTATCATTATATTTTTAATTTGCGTTGCGATCCTTATTTTCGGTATTCCTTTGCTTAAATATCTACCGTCATGATGTTTGCTTAGAATGAGCTGATTTAGAGCAAATAGAAGTTTACAGGAAAATTAATTACAAAAGAAATCAAGGATAGATCCAGATCTCGAATTACAATTGTTAATTTGGAAATCCGGACTTCCATTTTGTTTTATCTTACTGAACAGGCATGTATCCTAAATCAAAGGAAATAGTAAATCCCATGCGGTACCAACATAAAGAATAATCAGTGCATATTAGATCAGGACCTTCAAGGATGAAGACAAGCCACAGAGCGCTTTTTGCGGTCTTAGGAGGCATGTACAAAAGTGATGGCGTCGTTGATATCTACCGCAATAAAAGAACATAATAACTAGGGGAAGGTTGCGATCATTGGACTAGCTCTTTCATTGGACCACCAAGGTATTTCCAAAACCGTGCAAGCTAGCCACACCCAAACTAGTCGAAACGAATCCGTGGAGACTCAGTTGCACCCCCCTCTTACCTCAGTGACGCTGCGGCACATGGCCAGGAGAAATACGTTTGGTTGTGTTTGCGGCGGTCAAAATCTAATAATTTCACCTTCGATCAACAATAGCAACTAGATATCGGGTCGGCGCAAGAAAATCGTCTCGGCAAATAAGAGCTCGCTTGAGAAGTGAGCTCTTATTTTGTTTAGTACGCTTGAAACACGGCCAACGTAATCACGTCTCACGATGCCGCAGTGTGTAATTACAAGTTGCAAAAATAATACCCGAAAAAGCAATTTAACGGCCGGAGTGTCTTACTTTCGGTAAGTACATAAAGAATAAGTAATATTTTAAACTTCATAAACTAGTAAATAATATCAAATTAGACAAAATTACCAATTTTAAACCAACGCCACAAATGTTTGTGCGTGTGTTGGCGATCCTTTAGCCAAGGCTCGCCAACATACGCACAAACATTTGTTTAACAGAACAGTGGATGCATGGAGTCGATTTGTATTGTAATAATTTTTAATTATTATTTGTTACCAGAACTTCAAAATCGGTTGTTTAAAATTGGTTAATGCTACTTTTGTGTCTGTTTGTTGGACTCTCATTAGATCTTTGATTTGATTTCATTAGAGCTTTCCTTTTTTATTTTAGCTTTCCTAGCAATCCATTTACGTGTGCAGAATGGATCTTGATTGTCGCCAGAAAAAGAAGAGACGAATTTTATAAGCCATCTAAGAATTTGGTTGCTATTGTTGATCGAAGAAGATGATGATGATGCTGATGGTGATACTTCAGCAAAGGAAGCGAAATCGCGTTGTAATTTTGCAAGAAATGTTCTATGCTCTTTCAGTTGGATTAAATATTTAGCGATCACAATAAATACAACTAATAATAAATCTTTTAAAAATTAAGGTTGCTCTATTACTCCTATGTTCTCCAAATTTTCGTTTAACATTCGATGAAGTTTCGAAATTTGAAAAATTGAGCAGTGCTGTCATGTTTTCGTATGGTAAAAATTGTTGCAAGCTAAATTAGGCATTATAATAACGACATAGGATTTCGTACATCGTAAATGAGCTTGTTGGTATTTCTAAGTTTATATTATGTCAATTCAGGACACTTTTATCGTGAATTTTGTACTACACTCGTTGTCTATACTTATTCTAAGTCAATGAATTTCACTCAGTGCAATTTGACGTAAGTATCATTGTATTCATATTTGTCTGCGTGCACTGTTATGAAATATTGGACAGTTTATTTGAGATTCCATGAGTGTTATTCAATTTTGTCTAATCATGACCATTTATAATTTAGTTTAGTTTTTCTTATCCAGTACCTTGTTGCCATCAATGGACCTCAAGAGAGTTCCACCGTTGGACCGGTCCATTCATAGCAACTTTTTATTGTATTTTTTAGCCATAATAATGGGAATAGGTCCTGAGTATTTCACTAATTATATTATGTAATAAGTATTTCTCTTATTATATTTCATTAAAACCATAGAAAAATCGTTCATCATCATCATCCAGCCGAAAGACGTCCACTGCTGGGCATAGGTCTCCCCCAAGCATCGCCACATCGACCGGTCCTGTGCCTCTCGCATCCAATGGATTCTCACGACCTTCACCAGAAAAATCATTATAAATTTTAAATTCCAGAATGTCGCCGAAAAAAAGAAAGCTTTTTGTCATAAATTCATAATTTAGTAATATAGATAGAATCAATTATAATTAGTTGCCTCGATTGGACCTCTAGAACAAATTTCCCGAAGTCCATTGATGGCAACTTGGTGGTTCAATGAAGGTGCCCATGGTCCAAAGAAGGCAACAGCCCAAAATTTAGTTTTCTTCGTTTATTTCAAAAAGTGTTCGCCCGAATTGTTTGTGCGTTTGATTTATTATAAATAAAGGTCCTACGAAATAAAAATAATAAATTGCTTTCATTTTAACACTTATACTTTTTGAGATATGATGTCGTAAAGTTATGTGGTCCATTCATAGCAACCTTCCCCTAATTATTTTGTAGTTAGGTACCGCTACCGATGTGTTGCATAAGTTGCACTGCATCTACATAAGATAACATATGTTGTTACAACTGTTTGCCCCTACATAAAAGTATTAATAGGTTACTACTGCGCACTACAAATAAATATTACGTTATAAATATTTCTACTCACAGACTGTTTTGAATCTATTTATACCGTGGAACGGGGTTACTTTGATCAATTTTTTGAGCTTCATGTGTTTCTATCTTATTTATTTTCGCTTTTAGCTGCTATATCAAAAATATTTCAAATACCTAGACTGAATTAACTGAGATATATAAAATCACATAGACTAGATAAATAAATACTACAGAGCATAGTTTTCGATAAAAAAAAGGAGAAATTTCCTTATCAAAGTCGGACCGTAGGCTTTTACTTTGATAATCCCCGTTTTATCATTCAGCGTCAAAGTAGCCCCAATTAGGACTCGAATTTTGTACATAATCAGAGTCGTGATTTAGTATTTTTTTATCTTCGCCATCTAACTTCGCAGACACCTCTATACCGTAGGTATGGTAAAATAGGAAAACTATCAATGTTGCCTACAGTTAAGTTAAAATGCATGAGTTCCATTTTTACAGAGATATATGACCAAATGCAATATTTTTAGTACCCCCATTTTAGTAACCCCAATCGCTGGTACTTATTCTGACAGTAAATTTTCCGTAGGCGCGATTCTATGGCTTGTCTCATTCATACTCCAAACCAGGATCCAAGGACCAGGACCAAATTAATGCAACACAAAAGGGATCACTCCAAAAAGGTACCACAAATCAGCATCCAGGGTTCCATGGGCAATTTTTGTCAAAATTGGCTCTCTGGATGGATTAAAGTACATGCCTTGATTTCGGGAACACGCTCCAGGTTTAACGTCCAATAAAAGGTTATGGGGGGACGTGGTGATTAAGCCAATTACCTTCCATTGTACTTATGTAATTCTGTTTAGCTTTCCGATTGGGACGGACCTTTTAGGCAATAGATATTAATGAATTGCTCTAAAGATTTCGTTTGCTTTCAAAAGATTGTCGAGCTCAAATTCGAGGTGAATACAGATTAGAGATTGTATTTTGTTGCGTAGTCTTTTCTTTATCAAAAGGTGTAACTGACTTTTCTTAGGTTCGTTTCGCTTTATGGAACTGTCATGCCAGCAATTCGTATTTGCTATATTCTGTTCAACGAAAGATGAGTCTCGAGAGAACGGTCATTTCCTAAATTGTAGCCGATATGAGACTGCTATCGAAAAAACGTAAACGACATCATCAAATACCGTAAAATAACTATTTTATCCATTCTTGTTTTAAAACTTTCTTAAGACACATTCACTTTAGGACCCAAACCAGTCGGGCAATCACGAAAAATGCACGTAAGTAAACCGTTGATAATCACAAATATTATATCCACTTTTTTATATTTGATATTCTTTGCATGCTATCGTTTTACAGAGAAACATCAGGACTACTTACTTACCTTACGGTGAAAAGGGTATAGCGCCCAATTTTGTGCGCTTAATGAATTTGTCATTTGTGACTAAAATAATGATGAATATGAATGTCGATGGATGGAGGAGAACAGGGATACCAAAGAAAAGATGGATGGATTGTGTGAGGGAGGATATGAAGGAAAAGGGAGTAAATTATGAGGTGACGGTTGATAAGGAAGAATGGAAGAGAAAAACATATTGCACCGACCGCAAGTAACTTGTGAACGAGGCAGGAAAATGATGCATAAAGGTACAATTCCGTGCATCGCGGCCGATCGCAGCCGCGCGCGGTCTATCGCTTGTGGCAGATGCGCGCGGCTGATGCGACAATAGTCAGAGTATGAAAATGTATGGCACCGCTTTCGAAGTCTGCGACTGACGCGTGCAGCTAATGACAGATGTACGGCGAGACGCGCCATACATTCTCATACTGTGACTATTATTGTCGCATCAACCGCGCGCGTCTATTGCTCGCAATCGATCGCGCGCGGCTTTATTGGCCGCGATGCCCGGAATTGTACCATTAACTTCTCATTTGTCATCGGTCTGATCATTAACAAAACTAGATAAACATAACATCAAGTCTGTTTTCCCCAAGAGATAGACAGAGGTGTATCGTACACCCTCGTTTCGCCGTTATGTTTAAGTCCCATGTAATTGGGGGCGAGCCTGTTGCTATCAACCGGGCACAAATCCAGATTCCGGGCTGCTACTGAGAACTTCCACACGGAAAACCCTATAACACTTTGCCTAACCTGGGGATCGAACCCAGGACCTCACTCACGCTCAGCAGTCGCGATGGCGAACACTAGACCAAAGAAGCAACAATTAAACAACAAACAAGATTTTGGAGATATGCCTATTTGTAGGAAGACTAGTTTTTGCCCGTAGCTTCGTTTGCGTGAAATATTGATTCCGTTAAGTGACGATTTTCCATACAAACTTTCATCCCCTATTTAACTCCCTTAGGGGTTGAACTTTGAAAAATCCTTACTTATTCCTTGTCTAAATTACAAAGGGAACCTCTGTGCTAAATTTCAGCTTTCTAGGTCCAAGGGTTTGGGCTGGGCGTTGATGAGACAGTCAGTCAGTCAGGACCTTTCTTTTTATTTATATGGAAGATATGCTATATTGTATTATGGCTGAAATCCATTGCCCAACTATTTGATATAATCGTGTTTAGACGGTCCACTATAAAAGCCGTGTTGGTTTATTGACCAGAAAACACACGGGTTTTCTTATATCTATTTGTAACAACCCTATTTTTCCAGTTGACTTTTCCGGGATGACAAACAGAAAACACGGTTTTGTCATTTCCGGATTAGGGTGAAAATTAAATAACGTATTTTCTTTCTTCAAAAGAAAGCTTCGTCCAGAAAAAATGTATTGTCCCACAAACACATGAGGGCCGTCATAATGACGCCAATTACTCATGTATAATCCTAGGATTATTCTTTTCCTCGAACATGCGGATTATTCCTGTTATAGCGGTCGGCTCTAATTGTTTTTTTAACCCGCCCCTTGTAATGAGAGAAACGTCATCGTGGGCGAAAAACGGGGTTATGTTTTTGAGGCTCTTTTGTTTTTGACTCCGTTAATGAATTGACGTGTGTTTTTATGAATAAATTCGGTAGATATAAAATTCGTGTTTTACAAGAGAAAATTCTGATAGAAAATGTACTAAAATATTTGCTGCAGTGACTAATAGCTGATTCCTATCCTTATTCCTATTCCTTATCGAGTGGAATTGGTTAAAATTAAGACTATTTTTGCATTACAACTTTGATGAGACCCGTTCTTATTTATGATTGTTTACGGTTTACTCACGTGCGTTTTTCGGGATTGCCCGACTAGTTTCGAACTGAAATGGAGCCCTTAGTCATGAGCTAAACACGCGGCGAGGTCGCGAGTCGAACTGACTAGTCGGGCAATCTCGAAAAATGCACGTGTCCAAACCATAAATAATCATAAATAATGAACCTATAATGAAGCATAGACCCTCCCATATAAGCTTTGCATAGTAGAGCCTCCAAAACGTCAATAAACCATAAATACGCCGTTTAGCAATTAATAATGCAAAACACCATTGGTGAGCAAAACCATTCGTTTTAGGCATAGCAACCGGGCTACAATTAGTGATTTGAGTTCGATTGAAGCATAGAAGAAAATAAAATTGCGTGGTCTACAAATACAGGGTGTTAACGAAATCGTGTAATTCCTTCAAACCGCGTGATCTACTGGTGACACAGATTAACCCTAAATGATAATTTAGGAAAATAAACCAAAAAAAATAATTCTAATTTTTTTTTGGTTTTCTGTTTCTGAGTCTTTTTAGAGCCTTGAGTTATCTGACTGCAAAGAGCGATATCGCGTTAGTCGTTCCTGCCAGCCGTGTCGCCGTACTTTTATTAATTTATGCGTGGCATCGAAATGTTCACACAAATAAACATATTTTTTTGCAAAAAAAACATTTTTTTTTACTTAATCCTTATTAGGTGGTTTAGATATGATCGGTAACAAAGCCGCATGAAAAACATAAGATTTTTTATTTTTTTATTTTTAATCATGCTAAATCCCGTGCGGGGCCAATCTACACCAGTAAGTAGTAGATCATGTGGTTTAAGGAATTACACGAATTCGTTACCACCATGTATATCGAGAGTCCGAGAATTGTTGGATGTGACGTGACACTCGAAACGGAAAAACCTGTAGCCTGTTCAGGTTTTTTAATAAAAAGAAGGAAAAATACTAATTTATTTGCATTTAGTTCTTTTATGCTTTTTATATCCAACGGAGACTGGTCTTAAATATAACAGTTTAACACTAGTTTTATTGTAACAATAAAACCGGCCACACATTATCAGTCTTTTAGAAAATTTCTGACGCGCAACTCTGTTCATTCAATACATTTTGTACTAGAGCTCGCACACTATCAAAATTTGCCATATCAGGGAGCCTACTCCCTAAGTCCGTCAACGAAGTTAGTGGCCCGTCCGAAAGTAGCCCGAAACGTAGGAGTGAACAAAATAAGTGTCAAGTTCAACTTTTCGGACGGGCAAAAACACATCGATAGTAGGGACATCTATCAAATCGTGTTGTCATTAATTCTTAGTTCGGGCCCCGAAATAATCGTATGTCTGTAGGTGATAGGGAGTAGGAAACGCTCGTAACTAAGGCCGAAACCACGGATTTCGTGCTCAGGGATTAGGCCCCCAGGCAGCTTGTTAGCTCTAGTATAAAATGCAGGTATAAGCAGAGGGATTCCGCGCACGCGTCAGAAAGTTTCTAAGAGAAATTTCTGATGATGTGCTCCCGGGCTTAATGGTTGGAGTGAGTAGTTAGAGTCATTATAACACGTAATAAAAACTTACGTGGTAGGTTCATCCAAGAAAATGATGGGTGGGTTGTTGACCAGCTCCAGCGCAATGGATAGCCGCTTCAGTTGACCACCAGATAATCTTTCAGACATGGTGTTCTTGTGATCCCAGAGGCCAAGTGTTTGCAGGATTTCCTCTACCTGAAAAAAGGTTGATTGTCAATTTTATGATCATTGTGTAAGTTAAGAATTACATTACGAGGTATAAAAGCAGTAGCAGGTGTCCATATGTAGGTACATTTTTATTCCTAAAGCTTAATTCGCCAACAGACATAACATCACGCCTGTATTCCCCGAAGGGTTGGACAGAGGTGTACAGTTCACCCTCATTTCACCGCTATGTTAAAGTCCTATGTGTTATCGGTAGCGGATAGCACTGTGCAATGTTGACCAAAGAAGGTAGTCGTCGATATGGATCAACCTACTCGATGTTATGAAGGCGGTGGTCATTCGACGAAGCGGAGCATTCTGTGTTCATCAGCTGAAGAATTCTAACCTTTTATAGCTGACTTGCTTATCCTTATGTTTTGATTTTGTATACTTGTATAAATTAATATTATTGTGATCTAGTTCATGTTACTAATACTAACGCAAATATTAGTACTCTCAGTGCTCGTGAGTCTATGTTGGTTTTATTTACTGTATTTACCTTGCTCGCAATCCTGACATACCAATATTAGCTATAATTGTAATGATAGAATCACCCCTGAACGATTATGTTGTTTTGTCTTTTACATTTGTAATAGGGAGCGAGCCTATTGCCATCAACCACTGCTACTGAGAAATTCCACACCCAATAAGACTGACCGACCTAGGGACCGATCCCAGGACCTCACGCTCAGCAGTCGCGCTTGCGACCACTAGATCAACGAGGCAGTCGATTCCCCAACATAACACTTGAATTTCTTTTCAAACTATACTTGGGAGCAAATAAATCGAGCCACTTCTATTTTTCACGTATAAGTAATTGTTATTATTTTTGTTAATATGGAACAGATCAATTCTAAATATATATCGCCTAAAAGGTTATTCGATAACCTTTACAATTAGGGAATAGGGCCCCAGGGGCCCAATTCTCCTAAAATAAATTGTTGCCAAACGCAATCGAACCACAACCGTCAGTCAGTTTTTGTTTTCGAAAACTCTCAAAATGATTAATTTTGTTTTTTGTGTCAAACAATTCGACAGCTTTTGAAATTGAGAACTGTCTGAATGAACGGTTCGGCCTTGGTTCAGTTGTGATTTATCAAGATTTATTTTAGGAGAATTAGGCCCCAGGACACGTGAAAAAAGGAGTGGCTCGATTTCTTTGCTCCCAAGTGTAGTTGGACTTTTGAAAGACAGAAAATACATTTGTTTAGCTCAGAATAAAAGGCACACAAAACATAAAGCAGAAACAAAAAAAAGAAATTAGTAGGAAAGTGTGCCTCACGGCTGCGCCAAAAAGGCCCAGTTCAGCAAAAATGCCAGACGACTAGTGCCTGACGCAGGTCCAGTTGAAACTGGACCTGCGGTGTGTACCTTTTCTGTTTTTCTTAGTTCTTAATCGACTTAATATCCATTGAGTAAAGATCCAGTGAGTTTCTGGTTATACGCGGCGTGTTAATATTTATAAACCCTAGGTTAAAAGTTAAGTTGTTTCCTAACTTTGAGTACTTATGTAAAGTAAAACGTTTGGGGTGCATGACAAGAGCCTCCGCGAGTCACGATACTTAAGCTGCAACTTCATTAGGCCGACGTTGTCTACGTACGGCCGGTCTGGACGAGTCGAAGCCTGTACACTTTATATGGTGACTAGTTGTATACATAGAACTACACTATATATCCGTTAGTCCGGTGCACCCTGGGCAGTCAGCCCCGCTACCAACCTTGCTGACTGGCTAATCTTTTTTATCACGACTTGAACCATTCTTAACCAGTAAACGAATTCGTGTAAGTCCTTCAAACCGCGTGATCTACTGATGACACTGATTGACCCTGCATAAATATTTTACAGAACAAACTAAAAAACATTTTCAAAAAATGAGCCATGGTATTCTGTATCTGAGTAATTTTAGCGTCCCAAGTTAACTAACTGCGTGGAGCGATATCGCGCTAGTCGTGCCCGTCAGCTATGTCGCCGTGCCTCCATTAATTTATGCATGGCATCGAAATTTTCTATCACAAAAAAAAAATGGAAAAAGAAGTTTATTTTTAATCAATCTAATTCCCGTGCTAATCTATACCATTAATAGATCATGTGGTTTGAAGGAATTACACGAATTCGTTTACACCCTGTATAGCTAGTACCAACACGAGAGCAAAATAGCAAATAACTGAGAAGCTTTACATTAAAATGCATTCACAAAAAATGGAGATTTAGATGACGAAATAAAAACAACACGCTTTTGCCGTATTCAGTGACTGAAATATTTTGTAGACGCCTCTCAGTACGCCGTTGATGTAAAGCTAGAGTGGGTTTTCATACGAGAAGCAAAAAGGAAACTAACGCTCGTCTAAATTCTTTAAGAATTTTACGTTCTTTGCGTTATTTTAAACTCTGTGTCGAAGGAATAAGTATCAAAAAGGCAGTTTTTGTGAAACGTGGTGCTTGAAAGGAAAGTAGAAAAATAATAAAATAAAATACGTTTATTAGCAACCAAGTATGTCTCAATATAAAGGAGCTTTGACTCGTGAGCTATTACTTTGTTTACCCAAAGATTAGTCCTGACGTAGCGGTCATTTCGTAAATTATAGCCGTAAAGAGACTGCTATCGAAAAAACGTGAACTACATCATCAAAAACCGTATTATCCATGTTTTGTTTTTAAAAATATTTAGTATTCTTTGTATAGTAAAGTTTTGTAGAGAAACGTTAGGACTCACCTTCCTGGACAGGAACAGTGCCTTCCCTAAAACTTAGTTCTAAGTTCTCTAATATTCGGTTAGTACATTGCTTTTCATTATTCCTTAGTGATATTATTTCATTAGTCTTTAGTTTTATTTTTTTGGATATTTAAAATACATTTTATTAGATTCGGAAATTACTGTTTTTAATGGTATTATCTCTTGGACGGTCTGACTGAGTTCGGCACCGGCCCGCATCTCTGACTTTTCAATTTTATGTGCAAATCAGAATTTGACTATTACTTGCGTTTACGGTGAAGGAAAACATGGTTAATTACGGTTTACTCACGTGCATTTTTCGGGATTGCCCGACTAGTTTCGTACCCAAACGGAGCCCTTAATCATGAGCTGATCACGCGGCGAGGTCGCGAGTCGAACTCGCTTGGGTCCGAAACTAGTCGGGCAATCCCGAAAAATGTACGTGAGTAAACCGTAATTAATCATAAATATGAATTTTTATTTATTTTTATGAATGTGTCTCACGAAAGTTATAATACAAAAAAAAAAGGTGAATATGTGACGAATCTTGATTGTGTGTGTAGCCTTTTTAGGTTTTGGTCTAAGTGGAGGACTAAGGCCAAAACCCTTCTCATTCTAAGAAGAAACCTGTGCCTAACAGTCATTCGTTGATATTATCTATGTAGGTTATATTTCAGAAACAACATTCATTCATTCGGTATTGCAACATTCGAATAAGAAAAAAACCCTCTTATTTAATCTATGCTATTTAGGTAAAACGGTCATTGATCGGTCATATAGTACATTCAGGTAATTTTTAAGTTTTATTGATCCAATATAAAGCAAACGTGACATAATCTGATTTAAGGGACGTCAAAAAAAACTTCGTTATAAACTTCAAACAAGTCATCAATAGTCAAGTCAATAATTTATTTATAATTAGGCACTTGTCCCACCACGAACGATGAGCGAGCAGCGAGTAGAGCTAGAAGCTAGAAACGAGTTAGCGAGCAGCGAGAAGCGAGTGTGTAGATCCGATAGTTTTGTCGCTGGGCTATAAGCGAGTGTGCGAGTGCGACGGGCGATTACTCGCACCACTCGCAAATGACCGCTGGTTGGTCTCTCGGTGTGAGTTCTGACCGCCAAGCGAGCATCGCTGAGCAAGTATCGCTGAGCGAGTATTATCTTTGATAGCTCTTGTCGCTCAGCGACAAACTAGTGGAGCGAGTCCTCGCCGGCAGTGTGAACAGTCAGCGATTGACTATTGATATATGCATCTCTTTTGTTTACACGCAATGTATATCTATTGTACGTTGTACGTTTCTTGAGCGAGAAAATAGCCGGTAGTTAGTCGCTTCCTCGCCGGCGGTGGGACAACTGCCTTTGTCTCCTACATCTATCTGACATATTAAATTTAGTTATACTTTATTTTTTATGCACAAAATTAATACAAAGATGGACTTAGGGCAATGTAGACTTAGGACTCAGGACCCTAGGTTTTTCTACTAGTCCATCTTGAGGTCATTAAAAAATTAAATATGAGCTATAAATAGTATAGCAAAATAAAAGTATATCAAGGTTACTGGTAACTTGACGTATTAACTAGGTACCATAAAGTGGTGCTTGAAGGCATCAAACTTAACCTCGCATATAAGTATGTATACTGATAAATCAGTAGATATTTTTCGAGATGTTTAAGTTAATTATTAGTTTGTATGTCAAAGTTCATATAATACTATATTATATTTTAAGTTCCAAGATGTTCTCAAGTAAGTGAAATCCTTGTAATTTCTTATTGAGAAATAAATTTCTTTAACCATAATTATCTAATTTTTTTTTTGATATATTCATAAAAATAAACCAGCTCTAAATGCTCCAGTAATGTTTATTTTAAAATTCAGTTGGACAATCTCAATCAAACCCGGACAATACATAAAGCGCGTTTGATGCTTAAGAATGGAATGCGTGTCAATGATTGTGTATCCATCAATTCATCACTTATTACTTACCGCAGTTCAATTAAATAAAAGGGCATCGTTCTTGAACCTTAAAAGTCCTTAGCCTCAATCGTTCATAAAATCAACCAAACGATACTAAAATGTACTGGAAAAAGGATTAGGAGATGAATGATCGAAGAACGATCGATCACAGTGCGGATAAACAGTTCGTGCTTCGGCAATTATAATCTGGTTTGAGGAGTAACTAATCGATTAGTGTTGTTTTCGATGTAGTAAAAGATGTACTATTGGATAAAGCTACGAATAAGATCGAAGGTCGACTGGTAGAAAATGTCTAAGGCATTAAGTCCGCCTCTATACAAATTTTGTGTAAGTATAAAGAATAATATAAAATAAATAAACTATAACAGAAAAAAATCTGGTGAGCAGTATGTTGCAGTGTTTTTTTTTCTGTTTGGCTGCTTGTTATTTGTCCTTGTGGACCATTTCTACGTAACCGTGCAGTTATTGACGTGATCTGAAGGGTCTCCAACCAACCAATGGGGAGAATGGAGGGGAAGTAAAATACTTAGACCCAATTTCACCATACTCTGTTTAAGTACATTGAAATTGACATTGACTGCTTAACAGAACATTAACAACTAACATTGTATAGTGAAATTGGGTCTTAACCTAAGCTAACTACTTATACTAAACTAACATCATGACTACTAGCAACAACGCTAAGGGCGACTCCTATTGGGACTCGGACGTCGGCTTAAGGCGTTGCTGGCGGGGGAACGGTATGTGGTCCCTAAACATAATATTTATAAAGCTACGTAAGGAACGTTGTAAAGTAATTAAGAATACAATCTTCTTCTTCTTCTTCAATCGTGTCGGCACGAACTATACAAGAATAGCTCATGTCGTGGTGAAAAGATTAGCCAGTTAGCAAGGATGGTAGCGAGGCTGACCGCCCAGGGTGCGCCGGACGTACTGAAGTATCGTCACTCGTGGAGGCTTTTTTCATGCACCCCCATTTGAATACAATAATGTGGACTAAAGTAAAAAAACTTGGTTGGATTGTTATGCCTGGCCTTTTTTCCAACCATCGACCATACAGCCCGCATGGTCGTTGTTTCCAACTAAGTTGAGATCGGCTTCCAATTTAACTAGATGCGGCTGAATGCGAGCATTATATACGGATCGACTGCCATCAGAACTCCAAAATCCAGTTACTGGGCAATGCCGATATCTTAAGGTTAGGCTAGTTGCCTAGACGGGGCCCGCCAGGGCCTGGTAGGTCCAGGGGCTAAACTGGACTACATAAATAACTACTACATTAACACTCTAACCAGAAGTTCGCCGTTCTTCGTAGGACTCATATTTGGATACTTATTACATCTGAAGTGAGGAAAAAAGTAACTATACCCTGGGTAAATATTGTTTAAGGACCACAAATTTGGTTTCTCTAGTACACGAACTGTGCCTTTTTGAAATAAATAACTTTGAACTTGAAGTTAGGATTAAAATAGAATGGTAATATCACATTACCATTCCATTCGTGATCTTTCAATCCTCGCGGTTGTTTATTAGCTTTGAACCCTCCCAATGATTTAACCATGAAATCATGTTTTGGAAATTTATTTTAGTATCTACTCATTTAAATCATAATTATTCCTACAATTTCCGCCTCTTTGTTGAAATAAATATAAATAAAGAATATCATAAATAATAATTACTTTAACGTAGATAAGAAGCGAAATTACCTTTCATCGATTACTTATTTAAAAGGGCAGCCTTTTTTAAAGGGAATGCGTGACATTTCGCTCTTCCTATATCATTTTCACGTACTTAATCATTCTTTTTGTCGTTCGAAATGCCATTAAAACTACTTTCTACATTATATCCGTGTTAAATTCTTTGTAATTTATTTTACCTGACAGAATGTTTTCCTACTTCTACCTATACAGAATATACCTATGGAAAGATATCGTAAGGGCTGACTTGACAATTATGCTATCGGCAAATATACTCGTATGTCCACTGCTAAGTAAGGGCCTCTTACTATTTAGAACACTACAATCACGTTTCAATTTTGTTTAAAAGGTGAAAAAAACTTTGATCGTGAAACGCTTACTTTGCTTGCGAAAAATGTGTATTTTTAATGGATTCTTATCCATTAAAAATACACATTTTTCGCAAACAATAGAAACTAAAAAAGTAAGTGTTAGGGTTGATCTAGTGGTCACAAGTGCGATTTCTGAGCGTAAAATCCTGGGTTCCGATCCCTAGATCGGGCAAAGCGTATTGGATTTTCAAGGTGAAATTTCTCAGTAGTAGCCCGGAGACTGAATTTGTGCGCGATTGATGCCAATAGGCTTGCTATTACATGGGACTTAAACATAACAGCGAAATGAGGATGTACTTTACGCTTCTGCTCAGTACTTCGTGGAATACAGGTGTGATGTTTTGTTATGTTTAGATTTCTGTCCGTAGTACTATTTATTATTCTGTGTGCTCATTAAAAAGGGCACAATGCTAAGGGGCCAAAATCTCCTAAAAGAAATTGCAACCGAACCAAGGCCAATCTTTTTATTCATTTGATGACATTTAATTATGTCAATTGCCCTAACAGGTATATAGTTTAGCTTCATTTTACCTTTTGTAAATGTGAGAACTTTGAGGACTTGCCTATACATTATGATTGTGTAAATTACTATTATTCATATTGTTTTTTTTTCCTTTTTCGTTAGTTTTTGTACTCAATACTTGGTACTACATTTCTCCAAGGTCTGTGGTCAAAACTATATTCTTATTCTTATTAAAACCTAAATCATAGTACTGTATTCACTGAAATTATTAAAGATATTATTATCCTTTTTTTAAAAGAGTAACCATGGAGTTTCTTGCCGGTTCTTCTCCATAGGAAACGGCTAATTGGAATCCTGCACCTAAATTTGACTTTTCATAAGCGCCTGTATTGGTTCATGTGATTTTTTAAAATTTGATTTAGACAGTTTTCAATTTCAAAAGCTGTCGAATGGTTTGTCACAAAAAACAAAACATTTTGACCGTTTTTGTAAACAAAAACTGAGTGACGGTTGTGATTCGTTTGCGTTTGCCAGCAATTTTGTTAGTCTATCTGGCCACAAAACATTAAGTAAAGCAGGCACCGCCTTTCAAAACGCTGGAACGGAGTTTCTATGTTCGAACTAAACTTAAATATTGAAATACCAAAGTGATTAAAACGAATAATTTTCAAGCTCCAATCAGTATAATTGATTCCGTAGAACCTTTTCGCATTAACGCCTTTCTTGTACTTCCTTGTGTTAATATGAACAAGTAATCTTTATTTATGAATAATCGGATACCTGCTTTTCGCTTTAATTATAATTGTGGAATGATTAACGACGATTCTTTTGGTATAATTTTTAATTGTATAATGAAGTTTTCTTAATTTCACGCCAATTCGGAATTCCCTGTGAATTATAATAAGTTAAGAGCAGGTTTTACATATTATTATAAACTAGCACTGACTTCGTGCAGGCACCATTAAGTTACATGCTTGCGATTTTCATTTAAACATTTGATTATTTCGACTTTCTTGATAAAAATCGTGATTGGTCAGCTAATAACAGCAAATAATACGTTTTTAAATTAATAAAAATAAACCTCAGTTGGATATTGTCAGTTGGGACAGGTCAACCCTAACCTTCCATGGTCGACGGCGAGGAGTCCTGGGTCGCGGTGGTGTCCTTCTGCGACACGGTCATGTCGCAGAAGAAGGATGCGGAAAGGGTGAGGGAGATCACCTCCACTCACCCGGCCCGCAGCAGACGCACCGACGCGTCGGCGGAGGGCGAACAACGCCCTCTTCCAGCCCCCCTAAATGGGTCCAGGGGCGACGGACTTGGGGAAGTCTGTCGCTCCCCACACATCAGGACCCGAGGCGGCTTCGCGAAGCGTTCTAAGCGCGCCCCTCTTAGACGGCGTGGGGGGAGTCTAACACCTCACTCCCCCCGCTAACCCGAAGAGGCCTGCGGTGGCGGGCCGGCACTAGCCGGGGGTTGCGGAAGTATCGTAAGTTCCCGCGACCCCCGGCGCAGGTGTGAGTTGGAACACCGGGGTGGTTTTAGTCAGTAAGAGTCTGACAGACCCCTCCGCCCAAGGTCAACTCTAACCTGCTATGGCTCTTTCCTCAAAAGGCTATCCCAGACGTTGCCCTACATCGTTACACTCACATAGTTTCATACCACTATGTCTGGACTTTAAAAGAGACTTTTACCTCTGAGTTTGTTTCGGTTTTTCTTCTCAAAGCTAGTCAGATAGGAAATAACGGCGGCATCTAGTCTTAAAAAAAACATGACATTGACTTGTAAAAGTGTCTGTAACATATTTATTTACAGAAATTAATATCATTTAACTAATCGTGAAAACCGGAAAAACAGATAAACACGACGGGGGGACTTTGTTTTTATTATAATGTAGTGATTGCATTATTCAATAATGCGCTAACAGCCCGTTAACGTTCACTTCTGAACATAGGCATCCTACTTTATTGATATCATGCATTTTCATGCTTGTTATACTTGTGCACTCGCATAGTTTTATACCACCATAAAATATGACTCGTAAAATCATTTTCTTACAGGAATAAAATCATTTATCATGGGCGCCACTACTGGTAAACGAAGCTGAATATGCTGTTTTTAGTATAAGGAAGAAGCTACGGGGAATATAATATGGGGTGAAAATTTGTTTGCTCAGAACAGTACGGGTTAATATATTTTAACAATACATCAATCAATCGGCTAAGGGCCACCTACGATCAGCATTACAGAGCTCATAAAAATATTTTCCTGCATATTCTTCGATATAAACTATTAGTTTGTTTAGACTAAACGAGTTTATATAAAAAATACTATTTATAACTCACAATTAGCTCCTTCTCAGCCTTCCCCAGCTCCTTTCCTAGCTTCAAGTTGGCAGCGATCATCATGGACTCCTGCACGGTCAACCTGGGCTGCAGCAGGTCATCCTGCATGATGTAGGTGCTCAGCTTCTTGAACACCCTCATGTCGCGGGAGTGACCATTCACTGTTATCATGCCGTTGACGCCATTTGAACTGTGAAGGAGATTGGAATTTTAAGTACAGTTAAAAGAAATGCACAATCCTTAGTGATATTATAAATGCGAAAGTAACTCTGTCTGTCCGTCTGTTACGCTTTCGCGTCTAAACCGCTGAACCGATTTTGATGAAACTTGTGACAGAGAAAGTCTGGAACCTGAAGAAGGACATAGGCTACTTTCATCCCGAAAATTGCGAAATATCAGCGCGATAAACGACATCCACGCGGGCAAAGTTGTGGGCGACCTCTAATTTTGTAATTTATATAAATAAAAAGAAAAGTCCTGACTGACTGATTGACTGACTCATCAACGCCCAGCCCAAACCCTTGGACCTAGAAAGCTGAAATTTTACACAGAGGTTCCCTTTATAATGTAGACAAGGAGTAAGAAAGGATTTTTCGAAATTTAACCCTAAGGAAGTTAAATAGGGGATAAAGGTTTGTGTGGAAAATCGTCACCTAACGGGTTTAAAATTTCACGCAAGCGGAGCTGCGGGCAAAAGCTAGTAAAAGATATAAGGAGGAACAATGTATCGTGTTTTTTAAAGAAAAAATAGAATCTCCTGACCAGTCAGGGTCTTAGTGTCGGGGTGCCACCCAACAGTTGATGTTGGGCGATAGTATTATACAGTATGACTGGTGTGGGGTGCATGAAAAGAGCCTCCACGAGTGAAGATACTTCAGTACGTCCGGCGCACCCTGGGCAGTCAGCCCCGCTACCAACCTTGCTGACTGGCTAATCTTTTCACCACAGCATGAGCTATTGTCGTATAGCTCGTGCTGACACGATAGAAGAAGTATGACTGGTCAGTCACTTTACATCCGAAATCTATGAACTCTGATCATCCGTCTGTACAACTTTTAGTGTGGTACAAATTCTGAGTTCGAGAAAAAAACACATTATAATATAATAATAATAAATATCCTTAATGCAATAAAAACAGGGCACAGAAAAATGTGAGACCCTGGCTCCAGAGCTAGGTTAGAGCACCTGTATTTCAGGAGCCAGTGACCTCGTTCGACTACGTTTGTTAAACAACATTGATTATTTTGTTGTTGTTAACGTTTCCACCCTGTATACAGGTTAAATGTCAACAGGCGATTACTTTGTCACTTTTATCGATATTGAAAAACTACTAGCTAATATCAAAACTAGCTTGCCTACGGAATAAAATGAAATATCTTAACGAAATTAAACCACCATTATGGGTGTAGTATACACCTCTGCTGAACCTTCCGGGGAATACAGGCGTGATGTTATGTAAAAGATAAATATACAAAGTTATAAATGAAAATAAACGAGTTTCAAGAATTGACGATGTCAATGGTGAAAATACGTAGTTTTCAGCACCCCACGCATAGCATTCAATATAAAATCGATTTTCCCGATAGCATTCGTGAGCACTCATTCGAACATACCTTACAAATAGTCAGTGTTCATTCGTGAGCTGGAAATCTGAATGATATCATCAGAATGTATCGTTTACCTTATGGATGACTATGCAAGGATACCACATTTAATCGATATTGCGTTCTTCGACTGTAATCACCAGAGATCGGAATAGGTAGAGTATATTTACCTAAACTTCGAGGAAGGAAGTAATATAGAGTGGATAATACTTCCTCTAAAATCTCAGAATAATTATAATGACGTTTTAATCCCGGAATTTTAAAATCACGAATTATTTATTGGATTTTATTTATAGTTACAAATTATTGTTTTGTAAAATCATATACTTCGCATTTTTTAGGGTTTCGTACTATAGTACGAAGTACAGTAGTATAGTATATATAAAATGTAAAACAATGTATGTAATATGTAAAATAAAGCTATTTAATTTAATAATTTGATGAGTACAATCTCCCATTTTGGTTTGTCGCGTGTTTACAATTTCAATATGAATATCCGCATCCGTACAGTTTTAATGGATTCACTAATCGCTATAATTTTCCTTAATTAACATGTAAATTAAAATATGACGGATCACCATAAACTACAGATATTAACGGGATAATCATAGGCGGATATAATAAATTAATAGCCTGTTTTTTCTTTACATAACACGTTGTTATGAGCATAAGTCATTATTATTATTTTATAATAACAAACCACAATCACGGATTTAATTTGACCGCAGATGGGTAACCGCTGTTCAGGGTCGCATGTTTAATTCTCGTGTGAGCACAACATTTCGCACCTTTAGAATTAAAGAGAACTATTCGAAATTTTAAGATTTCAACTTTTACTCATAGACTGACCCATCTTCATCGACTCTTAATAAAACAGAGGCGTATGGTGGCGTAAAAATGTAATGCAACAGAATAATCTCCCGTTTCTACAAAATTTATAAACATACGAAACTTTATTCAACGTTTTCCAAAACCTTAGTTTTTAGATAGGTCTCTTTAATTCTAAAGAAGCGATTTGTGTTACAGATTATTTTGTTTTTTGATATATCAAACATTTATTACGATGGGCAAATGTTTTCTATAAAAGAAAAAAATACAGTGCGTCCCTGTGTAATGTGCACATATGAAAATGGGTTAAGCTAGACCACAATTTATAGACAATCCTTGCCATCCTGCCTTGACATAAGGCTCAATTTTCCTTATCTCAGTTTTGTTAAAAAATGCAATAGATAACCTCTAAATAAAATAAATAAATATAATATCGAATTACAATTAAAATATTTAGCAACAATAAATAAAATATTGAATTGCAATTAAACAAATAAGTGCTCTTCCTCTCTTCTACTAAACTATGCTGTGCCATGTCCATAATTGATCCCATAGTCTACTCATTGATCCTATAGCCAACTCATTGATTCTATAGCCTACCACCTGTATAAAAATTGAATTAAGGAATGCAATAAAGAAATTAAAGTTTAATTTAACCCGCATAAGGCAAATATATGTATTTCCCACCAACTTTTTTAGAAGATGTCGCGAAAAGCTCCTTTTATATTTTTATTATTTTTTATCTATAAATATGCCAATATTACATTTTTTTACTATTTTCCATAATAGAAAAAAAGAAAAATATAAAAAGGTTTTTCTTTTTTTTTTACTAAGTATTTATAAAATCCCACCAACTTTTTTAAAACATGTCGCGAAAAGCTCTATCTGTTTTTATATTTAAACCTGCCAATATCACATTTTTTTACTATTTTCTATAATAGAAAATAAAAAGATAAAAAAAAGCTTTTTTCTTTTTATTACTAAGTATTTATAAAAAAAAATACAAATTGTTATGTACTTTTTCTTAAAATCTTATGTCAGGGTTAAAGAATGAACTGCCGGGGTCGCGGTGCATGTAGCTGCGAATCTCGCGACCCCGGCCAAGGGTCAGGAGAAGGAACACCGTGGGTTTTTAGCCGGTAAGAGTCCGGCATAACCCTTCGTCCTCCCCGGGCGGAGGGTTTCCATGAGGATATTCCCACGGAAAAAAATAAAAGGGTTAAAGAATGAACAGGAAAAAGCACGATAAAAAAAATACACTTATTCATTCAGTTGCCGACTTTTAACCAACTACCTTCAGGGTTTGAGTTTATCATGTTACACGTTGTATTCCTTTGCGGACAATGCATGTCTGGTTGTGCACCTACCTCACCATAAAAAGATGGCGATTGTCTCATACGTTATTATCAGTACAACAACCATCAGATAATTATCTTAAACACCCTCTTCTATTTAATTACGAGATGTCATAACATATATATTAACTGTACAATTGTGGCATTTTAATTTAGATGTAACTACGCGCCAGCCATGTGGTTAGAAATCGTTAGTATAATGTCTAGGTATCATGTATAATTGTATATTAAAAATAGTTTTTAACCCGGTAGTGTTAGGTAATAAGTTATTTTCTCACACTGAACTGTGACCCTATTATTGTCACATACCTATCACAGCCCCACTGACTCATCTGTGAAATGAGAGGAGACACTATTGTCTCCTATATGTTGTCAGTTTACTAGGAATCCTTTCTTTTCTAGGGAAATAATTCAGACTTCAAACTGAAATACTCATTTATTCAGAAGAGACTAAAATTACTTAGTTCTTGTTGAACGTTAGTAAAGACAGCCCCCAAAATGCCCGCCCTTCACCGCTTCCTAGTATTTATGCTGTGAAGAAGAAACGATGCAACAAACTCCCCAGCAACACAGATCTGTCTGTGAAGTGAATAAATTGTGTCTATATAATTTTTTTATGCCTCTCCATACAAATAAATTAAAAAAAAAATGATTTGTATGGAAAGTTATAAAAAAAATTACGCGAATTTCGAAAAGTTGTTGAACAAAAGTTGTTCAATTTTCAAAACCGAGTAACCTCATAAAATTCTTAGAGTTGATTTTTTAACACCTTGTATATGTATTTTTCAGCACTTTTACAGTGGAAATAGTGGAAAATTATTATGACTTAACCGCTAGCGGCCCGACCGACGAACCGGTTCGTCAGTGCCATTGTTTATTATTTTATTATATTATTTGTTTATTATATTATTATGTCTATAATTACAGTACTTGAGACTTTAACTTACTTATATCCAGCCAAGATATTTAAGAGTGATGATTTTCCAGCTCCAGAAGGTCCAAGAATGCAGGTCAGCTCCCCCGAACGAAACTCTCCGGAGACATTGTGAAGAATCTTGCGTTCACCTAGACAATAAGAGAATAAGATTTAATATGGGGTCAAAGTGTGGAATACTTATAACTATAAGTCGCGCGGAGAAGGTTTGCCGATGGCCTCATGACGTCACGCGTCGATGGTCGTTACGATTCAGACGAGCGCGGGTAGCGGTTGGTGAAGTGGGAGGCGCAGTCATCGGCAAACCTTCTGCGTGCGACTAGTAGTACAAAATCCTATAGACATTTATCATCAACTAGCTGACCCGATAGACGTTGTTATGGAAACGAAAAACGATCACAATAAGCTTGTGATCGTTTTGGGCAATGATGTTATAACCTCATTGGTTTTGGGAATTTGTAAAAAGGTATTGTTAATGTGTTAACAAAGTAAAAATAAGACAAAAACGTTCGAAATCGTATCGAATCGTGAGTTGTTGAGTACACAGAAAAAATAACTTTTAGTTTTTCCCGAATTTGCCAATTTTCCGGGCGACTTTTTATTTTTTCTTTCCATAAAAATGTAATTCAGACAATTACCAACATTAAAAAAAATGCCACATCTCTGCAACCGTTTCAAGTGATGCGTTTACTAACGAACAGCATTTAATTTTTATTTACATAGATAGACTAGCTGTACCCAGCATGCATTACAATGCACTTTTTCCTACTTACTACCTACCACTTACCTACCTTCAGAAACAAAATAAAAATAGTAACAAAAACTTAAAACCGTTTTCATGCATGCGGTAAACAAATGAAGAATATGGACATACCGAGATAATTTCGTTTTTTTTTAAATATTTAGATTTTCTTTCATAAGAACCTTCTCTTGACTACTAAGAAGACAACAAAAAAAATTAGCGAAATCGGTCCAGCCGCTCACGCGCATCACGATCACGCGTGATGCCGTGACCAAAGGAAATAGGGATTCATTTTTATATACTTACATAATTCCTTATAAATTAGAACATTTGATTATTCCTAGCAGTTTTAGTCTCAGATTTCGTTTGTGAGGTATTAGTTTTATTCCCAGTTTGGGCAAAGTTTCTGCATTGCTACGCAATCGCGCGGGCGTACACTGCGAGACTGCAGCTATAGAGAAGCAACTAAACCGCAATAAAATCGTTGTTGTACTTAGAATAATAATCTTCATGCAAATTGAGATGCAAAACAACAATTAACTATGATATATGAAATAATATAAACGGTATAACTTAACGCCTGAATGACAAGACAATTGTGTTTCCCATAAAATAACTATTTTATTGACTTTATTTTCTAGTTCTTATACATAGGTAACATAAAATTATCTATTCATAAACACGATCGATTAATCGATTGCAACACCATAAATCGATATGTTGCGTGCGTTTAGTAATAAGTGTAACATCTATTTTGCTGTACAAAGATGTCATTTTTATTGACTTTCGTGTTTAATAATTAATGAAATAACAATAGAATGGTAGTGATTAATTATCATAAAATGCGTAGATAATAATTCATATTTCTACATGCTCGCGGCTCATACCCAATGTTTCAAGTTAGGATAATCTAAATATTTGTGACCGTAGACGAATCTATTTGACCGTTTATTGCTGTTGTTAAGCAGATATACAAGGTGTAACATAAATAAGGCACAACCTCTTAACCGGTTGCGTACCGCCCGTCATCCCAGGACGACACTTAATTGTCTTATCTATTGTGTCTATAATTACCGTGCTCGAGGTTTTAAAGGGTCACTGTACAGTCATCATTATGAAAAACTTTTACTACGGGACCAAAATCAAAAATCGCGAAAAAATAATCTGCTGTTCCCTACATTTATGTTCGCATTACTCGTCAAAATGTAGGGAACAGCTGATTTTTTTTTCTCGATTTCAGGTTTTGTCCCATAGCAAAAGTTGATCATAATAATGAGTACAATGATCCCTTCAGATATCGTTAGTGTCTCACCAGTCATTCTGTATAAAATAACAACTTTTGCTCTATGTAGAGATCTATTCGTTTGTAAAGGAAAGAAGTACTGCTTTCATAGAACTTTAAAAGTCTCTTGTTTGAGCCGGGATTTGAACTGACAAAACTGCTATAAAGTACCATCCTGTGTTTTACTTAGGTTGCTAAGAGTTGTTAAAAATCACATAAATTACCTATCTATTAATTAGTAAAATCAAAATCCGTCTAGTTTAATCGACTTTTATAAAACTTACATTGAAGAATCTGAAAAATTCTGTTGAAATTTAACCTACCTGAACCCTACTTACCTCCTATAAAACGAATACCATCGATAACATCCAAAAACCTTGAACTATTTGCTAAAGACTTTTTCTAAGTACCTGAGATGCCAAGCTCACCGCATCATCTAAAGAAATTTAGCAAAATATCTTAGAACGTTGTCGAAATATAAAAGCACGTAGGATCAGATTACATAGATGGGAAAGCAACTCGGGTATTGCAAAGATAATGAAAATACACGAATTTGTATAGGGAAGAGTAACGCGAACGTTTTTGTGGCGTTTTTTCGATCATTCCCGAATAATCTGTAGATGGTGTACTGAAATAAATTCGCGTAATAGGGTATTTGACTGAAAAAATATAATTAGTCCGTCAGTTAGATTATCAAAAAATATTTGACCCGTATTTTCTTTTGTTACGTACCTAAACCAAAATTGACGAAGATACGACACTTTTAAAATTGGCAAAACGTCACAAGCAAGTACAATTTTTACTTGCTTCTGACGTCACAAGCCCCCACTCTCGAGTTTTGATGCGTTTTATCATTCCAAATATTCATAGATTTAACAAAAGAAAAAATACGTGCCTGTTATTTTTCAAAACTCTAACTGGCGGACTAATTAGATTTGCAATTTATGCTGTCAACATGCCTATTCCTTAAAACCACATGATCTATTACTGGTATAGATTAACCCTGCACGGGATTTAGCATTATTAAACAAAAAAAAATATACATTCTTCTTCTTGCGGTAGGGTTAAGTCACCATTTTCGTGAACGAAAACTGTGAAAATGTTTGGTTTTGTTTTTGTTGTCAAACAATTTGATAGTTTTTGTAAACGAAAACTGCCTGAATGAACAATTCAATTGCACTAGATAAAAGTTTCTGTTAGTAGAATTGGCCCGCAGGCGGACCGTAGAGATCAGTCTTTCCCAAAGTGGGCGATAACGCCCCCTTGTGGGCGCTAGAGGCCTACAGGGGGGCGGTAAAGGTAATTGCGATTGTGATCTTTAAGAAATGGTTAAGTTAAAAATTTTAGGGGGCGCTCGAAAATAACTGATTCTCAAAGTGGGCGGTAGACGATATAACTTTGAGAACTTCTGGTAAAGATGCTACAGACAAGCTGATATACAGCATGTTAACTAACGAAAGGCGTTCCCGTTAACCAGCAGTACTATAGCGTCCGTAAATACAGAAAAAAATCCCAACTAAAACAAAAAAAAAATACAAAAAAAAAGCTAAAAGCAGCGCTAAACTTTTTTTTTTATTAATTTCAACAAAAATTACATGAGTGGGTATTACACAAATCTTCTGCCAAACTGCAGGACAGTTTGTCGGCAAACTGTACATGCGCACTTGTCTATCAATGTGGAAAACACGACAGCATTGTTAACGTATCTACGCTACTATTTTGGTTTAAACAGGCCGCACCTAATTGTTTTTTCGCATGTTTTTTGCTTATTTTTGTATTTTAATCTATTAATGATGTAGAATTACCGGGTTTAAGGGAACACCCCTGTGTTATTTTGCATACTGTATATGCTTCCGGCTTCTTCGTCTAATCATATAAACAATGATTAATATCTGTTAATTATATGGGATTACCGTCGTAGCTATGTATATAACTAAGTACCTACTGATATTTACGTCAATAATGACTAGACAAGTAGTTGCTGACGTAGTGTTAAGGTAATATTATAGATTTAGATACCTACTTAGCTTTATGTATTTTTTAAAATTCTAGAAATAAATGAGAATTCTAACTTGTCAAAATGGCTCAGTACAAAATGTAACCAGAATACCCTTTTGGCTTCAGTCAACTTTCAATCTCATTTCAATGTAATCTCACGTTTGACGTTGTTTAGACAATAGACTGAGACTAGATCGAAACTATATTTTGAACATTTTTAATTACGAGAATTGGCATTATGTTGTCAAATCGTATGTCAACTGTTGTGACTGCTTGACCAAAATACTAACACCCAATCTTATCACTCAACAAAAGATTCGACAGCTGATTAGCATTGGATTGATCAGCCTTTAGAGACTAGGGGCTACTACTAAACGTTTTAGTCAGATTTAAAATTCAAAACGTGCTCGTTCAAAATTCTCACTTAAATGTTTTCACCTCGGAAATTCATGCCTCGCCTCACAAGGGCTATGTTGTAAATGCATTCCGCTAACGCAGCAGCATTTCACCACGGGTAATTTTGATTATACCGTTTGTATTAACGGCAAATTACCGTACCATAATAAATAGAATTAAATCCTTGGGTAATTTGTTTACCATGAGAGAAGGAATGATTGGCGAGCCGTGTTTGTTTGTATTTAAATATAACTAGCTGTGCTTGCGACTCGGTCCGCGTGGAAATCGGAAACAAATATTGTGTCGCAATAACTAATAACTTTTTTCCTGATAAGTTTAAATATCTTTTGATTGAGCCAACCGATTACGATGAAACAAAAAGTTAATGTTACTCTTAGGGCTCTTTTCCTGTCATGCGTTTTTTCGCCCGCGCGCGGATCTGGTCCGCATGCGGGTGATAGCACGCTCCTGGCCACACGCACGACAAAGATTTCGTTTACCGCTGCAGTGTCGTGCGTGTCGCCAGTGACTAAACAACTCGTGCACAAAGATGAACGTTAAAAAAGTAATCATGCGTACTATGACCATGCGTGCGACTCGCGTCACAGTAAAAACAACACTGAAGGCAGAAGAACGCCGCCCGCATCCGGTTAGCACGCACGTGGTCTGCACGCCCGCAGCCAATCCGCGTTCCGCGCGCGTGCTGCCCGCAGGATAGGAAAAACATGTATGAAATGATAGGATGCGGGCAGCCTGCACGCGGACCAGATACGCGTGCGGGCGAAAATACGCATGACAGGAAAAGGGCCCTTAGAGTACGCAGAATATTTGTTTATAAAGTCAACCGCATTGGGCCAGTACTTTTTACGTGATGCGTGCACAAACAAACGAACAAGCAAACAGAAATTCCAAAATTCATCGAAACGGATCCTTTAACACTCCCGCTAAAATTTTTGAAATATTTCCAATGTACAGACGCCAAGTCTACAGATTTATTAATGTATGTTTAGAAGATATCTGTGAAGGTCGACTGCAAAACAATATGTAATTTTGTTTAATTGCTGGTATTTTTAATTGACTTGAGTTAATTGTGGGCAACATCCAATAATTTTGGCATCGCATGAAGCAACGCGGCAACAGTCATGTGTTGAGCGATGCGGAGTAACTTGGAACGCTGGGCAATTAATGACTCTCAAAATCCCCGGTGTACCTACAGTAGACTATTTCGCTCAACTAAAGAATATCAGTTTTTTTTAAAGACTCTCCTCTCTAGACCTCTCTAATATTTCTCTTGTATCGTGGGTGCGTCTACAGACACAAATCTCACATACACACACGCCCAGACCCAAAACAACCATAAATACATACATACAAATTTTTGTTCCGTGTGGGAATCAAACCCACGACCAGTAGTGCAGAAGCCAATCGCTTAGCCACTACACCAAACGTGTCGTCAATTTATATTTAGGGTAAATCACAATTATTATTTTCAGAAACTATTATACTTGATAGTATTTAGATAAAAATATAATAAACATGTCGGACATCAATAGCAATATGAAAACATTATAAACCATTCATTTTTTTATCATCAAAATATTCCTTAACAGAGTAGTATGCTTATTTAACCCGGCGTGAGTGAGGTCGGGTATGTCATACCCGAGAAGTTTTTAAACGCAAATTATTTAATGTTACTGTTGTCATGCGAGTCCTGTCGTTTCAGTAGCTGGAGATAAGGGTGCGAGGGGCGAGGTACAGTATCGAGTTTAGTGTTGCGCCGGCGGCAACGGTAGATACACGTGCATACATGTGGCTGGGGTACGTCACACCCGATCTCGTAATCAGTGTGACGGTGCTCTGTTACATGATCTCATAAGACTTTTCAGTTCCTTTTTTATTTATAATAATTAGAAAACACTTGTTATGTTGATTTACCAAAGAAGTTGGAATTTTGTTAGATTTTTATGCGAAAAGAAGTTAACTACCTAAATTTGTATTTTTTGAAGAAAATTTAGATACTTTGTTATTTCAATAAAAAATAACGCTTTTTGTACTTAATGCTGGTATTATATTTGCTAATCTTGTTGAATGGATACTATTATTAATATATCTCAAGCATAAATGCTAATTACACAATCATAGCATCAAAAATTGAACATCTACATTTTGGGTATCTCCTACCCGCCTCATAGCTGGTGTAACAATTTCTCACCTCACTCACGCCGGGTTAAGTAAAAATGCTATGTATGCCATAAACTTTTTATTTGGCAGGTGGTGTCAGTGGGCAAATTTTAGATACCTACTTACCACATAAACTGATCAATTACCGGAAACATAGACAATAGATAAACAATTGGAGCCGTCGCAAATACGCAGCGTTGGTAATTAAGAGGTAAATAACATCAATTAGCAAAAAGCTGGATCGTTTTAAACACGCATAAATGTATAGTTGCGGGTGGTTGCGTGTATCCAAATCACCTGTGAAATCGTGTGATTTTAGTAGCTGCGAAAGCACTCTACAGCATGCGTAAGCGCGCGTGTCGGGGTACGTAGAATGTAGAATTCAAGTAATTAAGGCTTTATTTAGGTATATTGTATTTCTTGTTTATTTTTACTTTTAAAACATCATTTTCTAAACGAAGAAACAACCATGGCTCATGATTTGAAAGTTATGATCTACTAGCTTTTACCCGCGGCTTGAAATGCAAATTGACAATAATAAGACAAGTGTGTTAATCCCTTAAGTTATTTACTATGGTTCCATTCTTCTGTACCGGTAGCGTGGCGGCGCAGGCGCCTGCGACGCTGAGAGCGGTCATCAGTGTCATCGCATATACAATTGTTATTCAATTATTCTGTTACGTTGTTGTTTCCAGTTTTGATCTAAGGGTCAGACTATTTAAAGCACTGTATCTACACAATCATGATTTTCTGTTGCTAAGGCTAACACAGTTGACGCCATGAGCGACAGAGAGGGGAAACAGGCATTTTTGAAAATTGAGTTTGCTTCTTTTAATTATTGTTCCGTGTGGTGCCGGACGTAAAGAATAGCACTACCCCATCTCTTCCCATGGGTGTCGTAGAAGGCGACTAAGGGATTCATTAGAGCCTCTGCTCTAATGAATCCCTTAGTCGCCTAAGTCCTAAGTCCTAAGGCCTAAGTCGGAACCTCTGTTCTCAAACTTATTTCAACTACCGCCCACTTTGAGAATCAATTATTTTCTAGCGCCCCCTAATATTTTTAACTTTACCACATCTTCAAAATCACAATCGCAATCAATTACTTTTACCGCCCTTTACCGCCCCCCTGTGTGCCTCTAGCGCCCACAAGGGAGCGTTATCGTCCACTTTGAGAAAGACTGCATTAGGGACGGGCAGCAGCGTTCTCTGAGTATTTTAATAACCGTACTGCGATCGCCAATCCGCCTGCCAAGCGCAGCGATTATGGAAAACTCCCGCAACATGGATAGCACAAAGGATGCGAGAAGTACAGAACTGGTCGATGTGGCGATGCTTGGGGAGGCCTATGTCCAACAGTGGGCGTCTTTCAGCTGAATGATGATGATGATGAATTATTGTTTTAATGATGAAAGTAATTGCCTACAATGGCTTAAGTGTTTAATTGTAATGGACGAAGGGTTTGTTCAAATTCATGGCACACGTCTTGTGAAAGTACAATTGTTTAGCATACGATGGGACTGACGTACGTTATGCGTAAAAGCTCCTTTAAACAAATAAAGATATAAAAAAAGTATAATCAATTTATTTTCAGGCTACTGAAAATAAAATAGAAATGTCCATAGAAAAATACAAAAAATAATGTTATACACGGTTAGTCAGAAAGGGGGTACCAATCCGAAAGGGTGTTAAAGTACCCGTAATAATGAATAACTTTTGTTCTACCACTTTCCCCAAAAGTCAATAGTTTAAGAGAAATAGCTGTTCAAAAATGACATAAAAAAATGCTAAAATCTATCTATCCGCAGCTATGATGAGCTGTGTGTACATTTTAGGTCAAATTTGGGGTCACAAATTGGAAGCTTCATTTTCTAAATTCGTAAATAAAGCTGGAATGAAGAATTTTTGAAACAACTAAAATAAAAATAATTCCACATGGAAATAAAAATTATCGAATTTTGAAATTTTAACACTTGCTTTAAAACCATCATCAGATATACTATAAATGGTCTGCGGATTAGTATCCCCTTTCCGACTAACCTTGTATAATAATAAACTCATACATATTAAAAAACCTTATTAACTAATCACAGAAATGGCCTAATTGTCCATGTGTGTGGTGCCATCTACTGAAAAATTATAGAATCACTATTAGGCTATTATGTCTCTACTACTTTCATCATTTGTGATAACAAATGTTTATAAACTCCCTTTTTTTAAATGTCCTTTTGGCCACTCTGGTTCTAATGTCCTCAATTAAGAAAACGATTTTATTATAATTATTTCTAAAAATACCCCCGAAATTGTAATGTGACTATCGATCATTGTTAGCGATTAATGCTTAAAAAAACTTTCCACAACGATTCTTAATTCTAGAAGTTACTTTTTTTTCTATTCTTGATTATATATCGATTCGCCGTCACACAATCACTAAGAAACGTTAACAAATCAATCATTATTATGAATCGAATATCAGTTATCCTTGGCGTATTATTTCGCAGCTTAGAATTACATATTATATCTAGATATATCTATAACTATACAGTAGGTAACCTTGGGTCTAATAACTAAACGATAAAGAACTTAGTTTATGGAAATATAAATAATGACAAAATAACAGCGAAGCATCAATGTTCTGAAACTGAATCATAGATAAGGCTGGGCATCTACCAGAGCTGTGCTAAGCTGCGTAGTGAGGAATGTGTTTTGTTAGCACCAATAGAATCACTTCATTTACCTAGCTTCGCTCTGCGCAGTTCTGGTGGATATGGGCTTAGCGGAGCGAGGCTTTTGTTCATACAAAACAAGCGAGAAATGCGAGCGAGGGATGTGTTGCGAGAAATGTGTTGCAAGGAATGTGTTGCAAGGAATGTGTTGCGAGGAATGTGTTGCGAGGAATGTGTTACGAGGAATGTGTTGTTAGGAATGTGTGCGAGGATTTGAAAATATGCGCCTACCAGTCAGTCAATAGATGGTGTTTGGAAGAGGTAGATGATCATTTGTACACATTAACATATTACACTTTACACATTTCTCGCACAGCTCTGGTGGAAAGGGTCACACCGTTTCACATCCTTGCTACACATTTTCGCACCGCACATTTTCCTCGCACAGCTCTGGTGGATGTCCAAGCCTTAATATTATGGAAACTGATATCTTAATGAATTTGCGTTTTAAGGAGGATTGTTCTGACTAGAATTTTTGCAACTATGTTGGTGTCCGGTTCCAGCCTAATTAGATGCGGCTGAATACCAGTATTTTACACGGAGCGACTGCCATTAGACTTCCTCAACCCAGTTACTGCTACACACATCAAACAAAGTTTGCGATCACTAGCATAAGCTGATATAATTTTTTAAATTGAACTTTATCAAGAAAAAATCTTTGTTGTGTGTTTTCTTGATAAAGAAAACTCGTGTCTAAAGAATCTAAAAAAAAAAAGAAGAAATCATAATATAATCTACCGTAACAAAAAAGATTTCGATTTTTCAAAGTGATCGCAAACTTTTTTTGATGTGTGTATGTCTACACCAGGGGCCCAATTCTCCTAAAATAAATTGTTGTCAAACGCAATCGAACCACAACCGTCAGTCAGTTTTTGTTTTCGAAAACTTTCAAAATGATTGATTTAGTTTTTTGTGTCAAACAATTTGATAGCTTTTGAAATTGAGAACTGTCTGAATGAACGGTTCGGCCTTGGTTCGGTTGTGTTTTATCAAGATTTATTTTAGGAGAATTAGGCCCTAGTGCGCTTTCATGTTCATCTTGCGTCTTCGTCTGAAGCATGCGTGAAACGCCATAGCGCATGCCTTAATACTAGTTTGACAAAAGCGCATGGCCCACGAACGTTCTTGAAGTGTCGCCACTTTCGCAGCTCATATCGCTTTAAGTGGTCCGCGGATTAATGCCCGCTTTCCGGTTAACCTTGTATTGTTGTTTTTCAAAAAGAACGAATGATTTGAATGATGTTTTCAAATTACTGCCGTAACAGTCAGATCTTATCTCTTACGAATTTGCAGAGTTTAATTATATAGATAGTAATAACGGATAGACGTGAGAAACTTTCCGACATAGCAAAAACTTAATTATCTGTAAAACTACACAAAATGTCGAAAACACGATACATCCAAGATAATTATGTAAAACATCATTGTTTTTACAAGGAAGTCTTATTATGGTGGTCTGTTAAAATTGACCTTTTTACGGTTCTTGACGCTATCTCTTTTATTTTGCAAAATAATCGACAATATTGTAAGTTATTCCTTTGTTTTCTGTGCACGGAAGATTGCGGTAAAAGTACTTACTTGGAACCTTTAAAAAACAAGACTTTTTCCCTGAATCAAGGATATGTTGGTATTACTTAGTACTTACAATATATAGTCATGTGTGTATTGTAATTATGTATAGACATAGTGAACTCAAAAAGCGAATTTATTTTAGAGAATAGATTTCTTCATTAAATTCGATGCTGCCTCGTTGATCTAATGGTTGCAAGCGCAACTGCTGAGCGTGAGGTTCTGAGTTCGATCCCCAGGTCGGGCAAAAGTGTTAATGGGGTTTTCCGGGAGGAATTTCTCAGTAGGATTTGTGCCCGGTTGATGGCAATAGGCTTGCACCTTATTACATGGGAATTACACATAACGGCGAGACGAAGGTGTTACTATACACTTCTGTCCAACTCTTTGTGGAATACAAGCGTGATGTTACGTTATTTTCATGAAAAAATATTTGATACCACAATTCGTATGTGCTTGTAAAACCTATGTTTGTAATATTTCATAATTCTAATGGATATTTTAAAAGGAAATCGTTTTTGAATTAAGGTATAAAATAATGTAAACACTAAGCAACATTAAACAGTAAAATTAAGGAGAATTCTGATAATACGTGTACAAAAATTAGTGTAGGTATACATTTTTTTGTAGAATTGTCTATTAATTATTACACGCGACTGTAGTTACTACGTCATAAGTTATAATTTTAAGCCTCGGCAATCATCGTGTTTCCGAATTTGTACGAATTATGCGACAAATTAAGCGACCCATCCGGAATTGATTACAAATGGACGAAGCCGAATTTAAATAATACCTATTATAAAGACACACGAAGAAAGATTATCCGGGTCGCATAATTCGTACAAATTTGGAAACAAGAGGATTGACGAGGCCGCATAATTTAATCGTGGTACTGTACATTTTGCTGATGCAAATACTTCACTAACATAATTATGTAACTAATAAAGTATTTTTTAAGATTACTAATGTTAATAATATTGTTAAAAATGTATGTTTCCTACAAGTACCATTCTTTAAGCACTCCTTCCTCCTGTCTAGTACAGGCATCTAACATACCTTTATAATTAGTAACATTTTTAATGTATTTTACTATTTAATTTGCTTGTTTGCTGGTAGAAAACTCATTTTTGAGTTAAGCTCGCCTTTGTTCTTCACTTCACTGAATTGTAATGTTTTACTGTAATTTTCTTGTGCACAATAAAGAATAAGAATCATTTTTTGAATAAATGTTTTATTATTATTTTGTTTGCCTTAACGGAAAAATAACCATTCCTTGGACGAACAACATCGATTTATGTCTTTAGGTCAATAATTAATAAACAAGTATGTATCGACATAAAACGTAGCCTCTTTCATTGTTCCCTAGTCACTAAGTTGCAACGAAAGTCGATCACATCACAGCGGTCCATAACTTTGGCAAGTACTGTAAGTGCAGTACGCGTAAAACAACTTTGTCCCTCTAAAACCAGGTTTTGAGCGTTCTGTTCCTCACTTCAGAGGGTCTACTCTCTAAGCACGAAGTCCGTGGTTTCGGCCTTATTTACGAGCGTTTCCTACACCCTATCAACTACGGACATACGATTATTTCGGGGCACGAACTAAGAATGAATGACAACACGATTTGACAATCCCTACTACCGATGTGTTTTTGCCCGTACTAAAAGTTGAACTTGACACTTGTTTTGTTCACTCCTACGTTTCGGGCTACTTTCGGACGGGCGACTAACTTCGTTGACGGACTTAGGGAGTAGGCCCCCTGAGGCGGAAAGTTATTTGGTACTCGTAAAATAACTTTGCCGCTCGGAAAACAGGCTTTGAGCGTTCTGTAACTAACCTCAGAGAGGTAAACTTATTTTACGAGTACTGTAAGTTTATCTTCCACATTAACAAAAAAATAATTAGTGGCTTTGACAAAGATAGCGTGACGAGCTAAGTCATATTTAAATTATGGTTTTAAAAATTAACTCTAAGAATTTTATGGGGTTACTCGGTATCGGAAACTGAACAACTTTTGTTCTACAACTTATCGAAACTCGCGTATTTTTTTTTATAACTATCCAAATAAAAAAAAAACATTGATTAGTATGGAAAGGCTTAAAAAAAATGGCGAATTTTGAAAAGTTGTAGAACAAAAGTTATTCAATTTCCGATACCCAGTAATCCCATAACATTCTTAGAGTTAATTTTTAACACCTTGTACCTATAGCTGCATTTGCATTTAGCAAGATTGAATTATAATTCAAGTAACTTATTAAACTTCTTTTAACCTAATAAAGTCTTTTATTTATATTCCAGTTATATGACATTTTAGCTAAAATATTAATATCAAAATTGCTAAAATTTGCATTAAAATCTAAAGGTCACAATTTTTTTTAAAGTTTTTCTTACGGTGATCTGCCTTTACATTAATTTTGTTAGGTACATAGTACTCCAATATACCTACCGTCTACCTACGTCTCTTGCTAAAACCAATATATGCACGGCCAAAAAATCTGACACCAAAAAGACAACATAACAGTTTACAAAAAAAGAGTATACTTTGAGGTTAACGAAGTAACACTAAAAAAATATTTTACGTAACCTGTATTCCTCGTAGGGTTGGGCAGAGGTGCATAGTACACTCTCATTTCACCGTTATGTCCCATGTAGTAAGGGGCGAGCTTATTGCCATAAACCGTGCACAAATACAAAATCTGGGCTGAGACAACACGGAAAATTCAAATGACACTTTGCCTGACCTTGGGATCGAACTCAGAAGCGCAAACTAGACCACTGAGGCACCCAAAGTAAATTCTACTACCCAAAAATAGCCCTAAACACAGCATTCGAAGAGTAAAGATATGTGGTCTAACATTTGGTCGACGGGTCAGAGTTGTGGGGTAAAAACGGACCTCTTATTGATTACCAAACATCTGGACCCTCCTTAATAACGTGCGAGAGCCCATACATATTTAAAAATGGTTGAGTTTTAGTTTAGTCACACTCTGCAGTAGATTCCTCGAGTATAGTCTTACTAGTAGGATAGAGGACGAGCTCGTTGCTAATTAAGTGTGCGTCCTGAGTGACGGCGCACCGCGCAGGCGGAATGGACGGCGCATTAA
Source organism: Amphipyra tragopoginis (assembly GCA_905220435.1). Classification (NCBI taxonomy): domain Eukaryota; kingdom Metazoa; phylum Arthropoda; class Insecta; order Lepidoptera; family Noctuidae; genus Amphipyra; species Amphipyra tragopoginis. The sequence goes on along the minus strand of HG991995.1, from coordinate 23,320,058 downwards.
ATAAATTTTCGAAACGTTTGAATTTTGATATCGACATTATTAAAACCACAGTAAAATAAACACACGCGTGTACGCGTCAACTTTCCCGCGTGCACTAAGGAGAGGTATCGACGGTAAAGCCACGGTAAAGCCGCTCCGCAATCCGTAATACGGCCGTGCGCCGTCACTCAGGACGCACACTAACAATCGCGCGGATTATACGATTTGCAAGGTTAAGCTACGCTTATTCCAGACAGTCCATGGATGGGAAACAGTTCATAACACATTGAGATCTCTTTGTGCCTCGAGTGCACGTTAAGCCGTCGGTCCCGGGTGTCATACAAATACCTAAGACAGTCGTTTTTGGAAAGTCAGAAGCCCAAAAGTCTGACAGCCGGTCTAAACTTAGGATATCGGCATTGCCCAGTAACTAGGTTGCGGAGGTCTGATGGCAGTCGCTTCGTGTAAAGTACTGGTATTCAGCCGCATTTGGTTAGACTGGAGGCTGACCCTAACATATTGGGAAAAGGCTACACAGAAAAAGCGTCCACTGCAAATACTTATAACAAGCCATCGTGCCATAATCACCACGCTTGCTTGACATACTAGTGATTGCAGGCGATTAGCGTACTAGAAGGATGCTGCTTGGTGGAATACCCGAATAACCACGAGGCCACTGGGAGAGCAGGGATACCACAACACCGTCTGCCGGGGTTGCGGTGCATGCAGCTGCGAATCCCGTGACCCCGGCCAAGGGTCAGGAGAAAAAACACCGTGAGTTTTTAGCCGGTAAGAGTCCGGCCATAACCCTTCGCCTTCCCAAGGCGAAGGGTATACATGAGGATTTTCCCACGACAAAAAAAAAGGTATACCACAACACAGAAAATATTAGTTCATTACTGTCCCACTGCTCAGCACAGGCTTCTTCTCCGAACGAGAAGGGTTTTAGGTTTTAGTTCATCATACTAGCCTGGTGCGTGATGGGAAGTGCACACACTACAGAGAACCTTTTTATTGTAGCTCTTTTGAATGTTCACCTTTCCTCACTGTTGATGTTTTCCTTCACCTTTAACGCAAGTGATAATCAAATTCAGATCCGCACATGAATTCATAAAAAGTCAGAGGTGCGGGCTGGGATCGAAATTAGACCCTACAACGTTCAACCGCTATGCTATCACTTCTCAGAATAGAGTCTTATCACCATCATTCAGCCGAAAGGCGTCCACTGCTGGTTATAGGCCTCCCCCAAGCATGTTGGGGTGGTTTGTAATAATCGCCACGCTTGGCAGGCGGGTTGGTGATCGCAGTATGGTTGTTAAAGTGCTCAGAGAATGCTCCATCCTCTAGTGAATCCCTTAGTCGCTTTTTACGACGCCCATGGAAAGAGATGGGGTAGTGCTATTCTTTACGTCCAGCAACACACGGACAAGATTAGGGGCCTTTTTACTGTGACGCGGGCTCGTACCCGCATGCGTGCGTCACCCGCACCCGTGGCGCGTGAATTTCACCTTTTCTTAATTTATTGTGATGCATGAAACACGCACGAAAAGGTGAACTGCGAGCGCCACGCATGCGGGTGACGCACGCACGCGGGCACGAACCCGCATGACAATAAAAAGGCCCTTAAGCACAGTAGAGTCAAAATGCTTGTTCTTAAATCGAAAGCACGCAGTTCCATCTATTGGCGCGGTCAACTCTTAGACAGTAGGTCATTTTTATAAACCAAAGTCCCGCGAATTTCAAAGACAAAAGTCGCAGGTAGTTCTGAAAAATATCTTACAGCTGGTTTCACGTTAGGATACTAGTATCTCTCATTTGTCACTTTCCGGGGTCAGGTGGTCGTCGCTCGGTTGCTCCGTGTGAAATACTGATATTCAGACACCCTTGGTTTGACTAGAAGCTAGAAGTCATTTCGATATTCCAAATCGCTTTTGACGTATACAACGAGCGTTTTTTTGTTTACCAAGTGAGGTGTGATGAGTGTAAAATAAAATACTTTGTAAGTGATCTAAAACCTATCAAGAAAAAAATGCAATTTCTTAATCTATCAGTCGGAAAGGGGGTACTAAGGTAAGTGTTTTTTGTTCAGTGATGTTGTCACTAATTGTGAATAGATTTTAATGACTATTTTTTAGTTTGAATAAATATTCTTCCGAGACGAGCCCATTTAAATTTCGTAAAGATCTAATGAAGACTTTTGGAGATAGAGAATGGAACTGTTTAGTAGATCAAATCAAATCACTCGCGATTGCAGATACTTTTATTTCAATAAAAACTGAATAATAAAATGACTTTGATAAAAAACCGATGTCAAAAAAACTGAAAAGAATAAAATAATTACCATAATTATAATGAAATAAACAATTTCAGAAGTCAATGCCTTCTTGGCTGAGCGTGGATTAGCACCTTCTTCTGCACTTCTGAAATTGTTCATTTTATAATGTTAATATTTTACACAATACAATATTTTATTTATTTTTTTAATTCGGTTTTTATTTTTTTTCCCTTTTAAATGTCGGTTTGGCCCGTTCTTTCCGGGGTCCACAAAACCTCATCATCATAAAGTCCACCCAAAAACCAGTTTCAAAAATAAAAGCAAAAGTGTTCGCCAATATCGGAAGTCATAAAAAATTTCTTCGCGTGAGATAAATGCTCACGCGTAAACAAAAGAAATTCTGCTGCTCGCCTTGAGTCGGTCAGTGACATAATGAAAGTAGTGTTGCAACTTTGAATCGAAAGTGAAGTACGTAACTCGAGCGAATGCATATTGGAGATTGCAGTACTATCTGTATGGATGTATACGTAAGTCGGCGTTACAGTTAGGACCCGATTTACCTAGTGAAAATGAATTCTGATTGAACTCCCTTAATTTGTACTAGAAAATTAAAGTTAACAGGTAAATGAATTTTAATGTTTCTCCTAGCCTTTTTCCAATCAAAGTCAAAGTCAAATAGTTTTTATTTCAAGTACACCAGATCCCTGGTGCTTTCAAAAGGTCAACACGTCTAGGTGCTCGGTTCCAAGTAGTAGGTCCTTTGGAGAAGAACCGGCAAGAAACTCCATAGACACTTTTTTAAAAAAGTAAATGGTTTGACAATTTTCATTGTAGTAATGTAAGAACAATGCAGATTAATTAAGAAGAAAACCAATAATTATGTTGGTGTCAGCTTCCAGTTTAACCAGATGCGGATGAATACCAGTATTTCACACGGAGCGACTGCCATTAGACCTTCACAACCCCGTTATTGGGCAATGCCGATATCCTAAGGTTAGATCGGCTGTTATACCTTCGGGATTCTGATTACTCGTAACGGGACTGACAGCTTAACCTGCTCTCCGAGGCACGAAGGGGTTTATTTGTAACTAATGGTCACCCATCCACGTACTGACCTTGCAAATCGAATGATCCCCGCGGTTGTTAATTAGCCACGAGCTCCTCCAATAAATGCATTTCAAGGTTATTTTTAAAACTAGTAAAATCTAGTTTTAACAAAATGATTGATAACGAATTTCTTTCTAGATTTTGTTTTTTTTTTATCACATCGTTTTCTCGGTCTGATCATTATGTATTGCTAGTCCGATAATACGATTGCTAAAAATTACAGCATAGATATACAGGATGTATTCAAATTCGTGTAATTCATTCAAGCTCGTGATCTACTAGTGACACAAATTGACATTGGATGTTTTTTTTTTTTTTTGAATAAAGTAACAATTACAAAAAGAAAAAGGATATAAAAATAAACTACCTGCACGAGGCCAAAAAAGGCTCCTATATCAGCATAAGGGGGCGAAAAAAATATCGTAACACTGGTTTTCAGATAGGACCATTGTGATGCAATAACGACACAAATAAATAAATAGATAAATTACGTACAATATTAAAATTAAAATACTACTAAATTAAAGCAAGAAATAGTTTATTATGAACTTATGTGTTAGGTGTGTGTAGTAATAATAGTAGTACTCGTAGTATAATAATAGGTAGTTTAGATACCATCACATACCAATTAATACAGCAAGACATATTTTTTTTCAATCTTGCTCTTTTAATCTGTACCAGTAGTACCAAGTGGTTTTAAGGAGTTAGACGAATTAGTTTACACCATGTACATCTGTACTAACCCTTTTGGCGAAGTAGCTTAACCCCTAAGCTACTGGCTTCATATCTTATTCCCTAAGGCGATATTAAGGTACCTACTAGAACAGTTTGGGTGACCTAACCGAGCACCAAATACGCTTAGAGGTTTGCAAGTTTGGGAACTAGATTAATTTACAAACTAGAACTATCCCACAGATCATTCTATCCAACTTTAGGTGGAATTTAGCACTTTCGTATGGATTATTATTATTAACATGGATCTAAGTTCAAACTCTGACTTCGATTCATGTTCAGATCAGAATTTAATCATCACTTGCTTTAACGGTGAAGGAAAATTATTGTAAGGAAATCAGCTTAAGGAAAGGACTCCAAAAGTTCTCGACGGTGTGTGTAGTTCGCCAACCCGTACCGTCGGAGTGAACAAAACAAGTGTCAAGTTCAACTTTTCGGAAGGGCAAAAACACATCGGTAGTAGGGACAACTGTCAAATCGTGTTGTCATTCATTCTTAGTTCGGGCCCCGAAATAATTGTATGCCCGTAGATGATAGGGAGTAGGAAACGCTCGTAACTAAGGCCGAAACCACGGACTTCGTGCTTAGGGAGTAGACCCCCTGAGCTTTGCATTTGTGTGAGAATGAATGCAAACGCGTCTTTTGCCTGGTTTAGACTGGTTTACACTGCTTTTTGGCAATCGATTCTATGTGCACTCACACAAATGCAAAGCTCAGCTTACGCCTTGCCTGTTGTACTAGGCGGAGTTAAACTAAGGCCTAAGTGTGTGTCCTGAGTGACGGCGCACCTCGCAGGCGGAATGAACGACGCATTCAATAAATGTTCGAAACGTTTGAATTTTGATATCGACGTTATTAAAACCGAAGTAAAATAAACACACGCGCGTACGCGTCAACTTTCCCGCGTGCACTAAGGACAGGTATCGCCGGTAAAGCCACGGTAAAGCTGCTCCGCAATCCGCAATACGCCCGTGCGCCGTCACTCAGGACGCACACTTATCCCTTTTCATTCTGAGAAAAGGGTCGTGTCCAACAGTGGGACAATAATGGGCTGATTGTGTTAATGTGGATTATTAATCGTCAAAAATGAATACTTTATTTTTATTTTGATCTTGTAAACTCCTGCAAGGGTACCAACTGAAAATCAGCGCTGGGTGTTTGACGCCTAGCATATGTTGAGTTGGTGACCCTTTCGACATTTTTCGACGTTTTATTGTTTATGCTGTCATTGTTTCCTTGGCTAATATTTCATTTCTTTCCTTGCATGATTTCCTATAGTACTTCTGGCACATTATTGAATGTCTTTAACTTGCCGTCATCTTCAATTAGCAGTACAATGATACCTAAGATATTGTTATTTTACTTCATTTCGAAATACCAATCTTAGATATCGTGGTAACGCTTCTTAGCGGAATGTTTTCTTCAAACAACTATAATTTTATTTATAAACCATTGTCATTGTTTTTATGCGTAACAGTTACGACGATTTCGTAAATTCGCACATGTTAATTGTAGGTGTAATTAAAATTATAAAGTGGTCAAGTGTGTGTTGATCACGCAGTTAAGGTTCAGAAGGTCAATTCTCGTAATTAAAAATGTTCAAAATATAATTTCGATCTAGTCTCAATCTCATAAATATGACAAATATACTTGGGAGCAAATAAATCGAGCCACTTCTATTTTTCACGTAGGTATAATTGTTATTATATTTGGTATTATAGAACAGATCAATTCTAAACATATATCGCTTAAAAGGTTATTTGATAACCTTTACAATGAGGGTAGTTTTTTGTATATTGAATTATATAATTCATGAAACTAAAACTTTGCTCCCAAGTATAGTATTCTTGTTCTTTAACAAACAACGTCAAACGTGAGATTATATTGAAATGAGATTTGCCATTTGGTTACGGAACCTGAAAAACACCTATCATAGTATAGACTAAGAAAAACCCAATACGACTTCCTTAATTTTTTGTTACTATGTGATAAAGATTGTTATCAGGTTTCTATTGTATTCTAAAATAGTTTATAAAAAATAAACCTATGACGTAGATAGCTAAAGTAAACTTGAAGTTCCGTTTATTTCTTTGAGGAGTCGTGTAAAATGCATAAAATAAAATTAAACTAAATGTACTTCAGTTTAAGTATTCTTGGTACTGGTGTTTTACCGTGCCTCGGAAAGCACGTTAAAGGATGACTCACATTACACCGTGCCGTTTCCGAGCCTTGACCGGGCTAGAGCTCAGCGTTGTATATATTTTGTACCGAAGCAGGAGCTTCGTTACTTCCGGGCTGGTCACTGACGCTAACCGACCAGCACTGAGCGACAGGGGTCTTGCTAAGGTAAAAAATATATGCAACGCTGAGCTCCAGCCCGGTCAAGGCTCGGACACGGCACGGTGTAATGTGAGTCATCCTTAAACTGTCGGTCCCGGGTGTCATACGAATACCTATGACAGTCGTTACGGGTAGTCTGAAGCCCGAAAATCTGACAACCGGTCTAAACATAGCGGTACTGCCCAGTACCTAACTGGGTTGCAGAGTTCTGATGGCAGTCGCTCCGTGTAAAATACAGGTATTCAGCTGCATCTGGTTAGACTGAAAGCTGACCCTAACATAGTTGGGACAAGGCTAGGAGGAAGATACAGACGCAGCAGGTCAAGCTATCCGAAACTGTCAAATTTTCCCAATCAACCTTGAACTTAATGCTTTCGCGATAAAGATGAAAATCTTTAAAAGAAAGACAGATTGTAGGGAATATTCCGATCTGTACCCCTCATCTGTATCCTCGTCGGTAACAGGGGAAGAGATCGAAACTTTTTATTTCTACTTGTCCCCCTAAAGAACAGACCAGAAATAATTCGTTCGATCTGTCCGTTCGTCTTGGTGACAGGGGAACAGATCGATTTTTTTATTCCTGGGGGACAAGATCTGGGGGACAGATCGGAATATTCCGATTGTAGTAGCTTGATGTGCTGGTGTCTGTAATTATGTTTTAAAATATAAAATGTCTTGTAAATATCAAGAATTTATTACAAAAATGAGTCTAGACTTGTCAGACTTTGAGAATTGGGTTGCTAATGAAATCGTTGTTTTGAAAACGTTGAATCTGACTGATTGTGTACGTCACTATCAAGTAGGGTTGCCAGACAGAAATAGAACACTGATAAAATTCTTGATAATTATGTGGAAATTCCAAAAAAATATTTTATTTTTTAATGTTGAACCATTAAATTCTCCAAGCAGGTTTCAGATTAATGATAGCATTAGAAAGAAAGATAACTTAATTTATATTAGACATGAAAATACACACCACAATAATACGAGAAATCCTAACTAATATTATAAATGCGCAAGTAAGTTTGTTTGTTTGTTACCTTTTCACGCCTATAAACCATTGAACCGATTATCCTGAAATTTTGCACTTACGTTGTCAGGTGTACAGAAACGGACATAGGGTACCTTTCATCCCGAAAAAAAGTACTGTTCCCGAGGAAAACAACAATAACCTTCATAAATGGCGTCATGCGTCTTTCGGATCATGATTGAATTATATTATAATAGAAACTTTAGTAACGTGTGATATTGTGTTCACCCAAAGATGAGTTCTGACAGCTCGGTCATTTCGCAAATTGTAGCAGTAAGGAGACTGCTATCGAAAAAACGTAAACGACATCATCAAAAACCGGAATATAGCTATATTATCCATGCTTTGTTTTCTTAACATATTTGATATTCTTTGTGTGGTAATGTATTGTAGAGAAACGTCACTAATCAACTTATAGTGAAAAGGGTATAAGAGTTGATTGTCAAATTCTAAAATAACGCGAGCGAAGTCGCGGGCAAAAGCTAGTAATAGATAAAAACTGAAATAGTAAAAGTAAAAAACAAAACAGCCTAGTAAGACATCATGTTGACATAAAAATACATGAGCCTACCTGGTAAAAAATCTATGCATACATTTAAATATTCTGTTGGAATAACCTGTCTATTTGAGTTGTTCTTGTAATAGTAGCTGCGATCGTTAATTTGAGCTAAAAATAGTTCGTATTATTTATAAGATAGATTTATGAAACCGACAATAAAGTAACAAAAACTAATAATACCTAATTATACTCGGGAGCAATGAATGTCACCAACATAAACCTTAAAATCTCGGAAACTAAGAATTCTAGCTTATTCAAATAAAAAGTATTATTAATTTTATTTGAGTAGGTAGTATTAAATAGTTTATACAATACTTTTTATTTCAATAAGCTATCATTCTTAGTTTATTGCAATCATTATCATTTTATGCATCATTGCTCCAATTTATTACAATTACAAAAAAACGCCGGTTACGTTCTTATCTGGCTATTTTCAATAAACTATTTATCGGTGGTATGCTTTAAATAGAAATTTAACATGAGCTCCATAAAAGTAATTTCAAACACCTATCTCTAGTAAGGCAATCTGCCGATAGAAGATAGTTTATTGAATACGGCCGTTAGTATATCCGGAAGATTCGGGAAGTCTGACGACCCACCTTCAAGTAACTAACATACAAATTACAGAGAGAATTCCGACGAAAAACGACGCAGTCTTGGCATTTTGGCGGAATAAGGTCAGCAAGACTTACAAGGGTAGTGGGAAAAGGATCGTGCAGACGGCTGTTGGTGACGGCACGAGAATTTGTGTAGAAAACCTAACATTTGGAAGTGGAAGAAAAAATATACAAGCAATAGAGCCATTACGCACTGTCGACTGGTCGCCGGAGACTCGGTCGACGGCGACTGTGACTTTCGATAGTTTTTAAATACGTGTTTACGCACTTGGCCGCCGGTCGCCCAGGCGACTCGGCGACTCGCCGCGCATTGGCGACGCACAAGCGACTCTGGTCGCCGGCGACCAGTAGGAGCACGGGTTCAAATAGAAGCGTTCACACTGCGAGCAACTGTCAAGACGACCGGACGTCGCGCACAAAAATGGCTCCGGAGAAATACAGGGTCACGTATTAGTAGGTATCTATGCCAGTTATATGTGGTTTCAGAAGACACAGTAGCTCATCAAACGAAAGCATTGCGTGATTAAAAAAATTACGAGGGTACTTTCTAATGTCTTCTTAAAATATTTTAAACATTCCTTTTAATCTCCGTTCTTGCAAGAATGTACCCAATACTCTCTAGTATTTCTTCTCTTTTTTTTCTCTTTATCGTTACTAACATTACTATTACAGCTTCTTCGACGTCCATTCTGCACGAATGTACTATAAACACTACGCTCGGCTTTGTTCTCCTGGCCCTAGTTGCCTATGTTTTGGTCGCCGAGAGACCAAGTCTCCGGCGACCAGTCGACAGTACGTAATGGCTCTTAGTGAGGCTTTTGGCCTGACTGTTAGGGTAAGCTACAGTTAACGGACACATACGTATTTGCAGCGGTCGGTGGTGACCTCTCGCTTCCAGCCGTGGTTCTGTCCATGGTCGGGAGCGAGAGTGCGTGAGAAGCCGTCGCCTCCTTCTGCGAGGAGGTGATGGCGACCAAGGAGGGAGCAGAGAGGGAGAGAGAGGCAGCTGCCACTCTCCCTTCCCGCGCAAGACGCACCGGGCGCCGGAGGGCGCGCGACGGTCTCCGGCCATGACTGCGGGCGGCGGGTTAGGGGACCCGTCGCCCAACCAGTAACAGGCCCGAGAAGGCGGCGCGCTGTGTTCCGTGCGCGCCTCTCAGGAGGACGTGGGGCAAGGCCCTACAGAGGAAGAGGTCTGCCAGGGGCTGGCGGACCGAGGCCTGCCGGGGTCGCTGAAGGGGCATGCCGCTGCGAATCCCGCGACCTCAGCCAAGGGTCAGGATAAGGAACACCGTGGGTTTTTAGCCGGTAAAAGTCCGGCATACCCCTTCGTCTTCCCCGGGCGAAGGGCATCCATGAGGACAATAAAAGAAAAAAAAATAACACATACGTATGACAGCAGTGATAGCCTTGCGTTTGAATGCTTGCTTCCCACGTAGGAGGGTCTGAGTTTTCGAATTCACGTGCGGATCAGATTTTGATCATTACATGACATGCGTTAAAAGTGAAGGAAAACATCTTGAGGAAACCTGCATATCTGAAAGAGCTTCTAAAAGGTGTGCTTGATCCGCCAACCCGAACCAGGTCAGCGTGGAGGGCTATGGCCTAAACCCATAGATAAGGAGTTATTTAATAAAAACTCATTTTTGGGATCTTTAATCCAAGATGGCGGAGCGCGCCGAGGTCAGAGGTAAGAACACCTAAACATAACACGTATCCAAAATTCAGGACTGACGGACCTTTTGCAAGCGAAAACTATTCTGAGTAGAGTAAAGGTCCGTGCCCAGCAGTGGGACAGTATTGAGCTGATAACGCGCTAAACAGATAAGTACAGAGAGAAAGAAACCAGGACGCCAATTCACTAACAAAATTGTTACCAAACCACAACTGTCAGTCAGTTCTCGTTTACGAAAAGTTTCAAAACGTTTGGATTTGTTTTTGTTGTTAAACAATTTTCACTCAATGAACGGTTCGGCTTCGGCTCGGTTGCGATTGATCAACATTTAAGTACAATCTGAGATACATCATTGGCGGTAAACATGCAGTGATGAGGTGAATTGCACGCTTAATTTTATGATTGTGATGATTTAGGTAGGTATCTAAAATAAACATACTGATAAGTAAGCGAAATTTTTAGCAATTCAAGCAAAGTGGGAATTTTATAAAAACCTATCTTGTATCGAACTTGTTACAATAAAAATGTTAATACGGACATTTTCGATTCAATCTCGTCGTATATTCTACATAACTAGTTGGTGTAAGCTATAAAAATCTATTTTTATTCTGATACATTACGTTCAAGAACAGTGGATATATACAGGGTGTTAACGAATTCGTGTAATTCCTTCAAACCACATGATCTATTAATGGTGTAGATCAAACCTACATCACTACATAGTATAAAACAAAGTCGCTTCCCGCTGTCTGTCCCTATGTATGCTTAGATCTTTAAAACTACGCAACGATATTTGATGCGTTTTTTTAATAGATAGAGTGATTCAAGAGGAAGGTTAATATGTATAATACATTGCACACGGGCGAAGCCGGGGCGGGTCGTTAGTTAAAAATAAAAAGAAACTGTTTTTTTTCCCAAATATTTTTTTATGTGATAGAAAATTTCGATGCTATGCATAAATGAATGAAGGCACGGCGACATAGCTGACGGGCACGACTAGCGCGATATCGCTCCACACAGTCAGTTAACTTGGGACGCTAAAATTACTCAGATACAGAATACCATGGTTCATTTTTTGAAAACTTTCTTTTGTTCATTCTGAAAAAAACCTATGCAGGGTCAATCAGTGTCACCAGTAGATTACGCGGTTTGAAGGAATTACACGAATTCGTTTACACCCTGTATAATAATTATTATATTGTGAATTTTATATACCTACATTCTCTAATGGCCGATTCCTATAATTTACCGAACGTTATTGGTCAAAATTAGAATAGAATAGAATTTATTTTCAAGAATTTTTGACATACCTACAGGTGTTAAAGTGCTTCATTATAGCATATTCTGCCAACTGTAAGAAATATTTGAACATAACAAACACACAAGAATCAGTTAATAACTTATAGTCCGGTCAAGTTAGCTCAAAAAATAGGGGTAGGTTAACAGAAATTCGCATAGAGCTGAAAATTGGTACGAATGTTCGGAACACCATTATAAATCAAATGTAGAAAGTCCCCAGCGATCCCACACTTGCAAAAAAAAAAAAACAAGGTCAAAGTTCGCAAATATGGGTTTTTTGCGTTTTTTAGCCAAACGGTAAGTTTTATGATAAAAATAGGTGAGACAAAAATTATAGATTATGCAATTCTCTATAAGAATTGTCTACAATTTTTCTCCTAAACGTCACCGTTTCTGAGATATAATGGTTGAAAAAGTTGTATTCTTTATAATATGCGTTTCCACGCCACCTGGAAGGTAGTGTACTTGACGCGTTTTTTTAACGTGGTTTCTCCAATAGGCCTATCCCACAATCTATTGTGATCCTGTTTAATTCAATACTAATTCAAAATATATAAAAACTGGTACTATTGGAAATGATGAAAGCCGTATGAATTCTAAAAAATTAGGTAAAATTATCCGTCTCATTCATAATCATCTGATAATTCTGCTTCCTCTTCTTCTTGTTCGTCTTCTTGTACTTCTTCTGCTTGTTCTTCTTCTTCCTGCTGGGTGTAAGTAAATTGGTCTAACAGCGATGTATCAGATGATTCCTCACTGATATTGTACGAATCCTCTTCTGATGGTGATTCAACATTGGAGCACGACTGACCTTGACAACTGGTACATGTTAATCGCCATCAGAAGAGGATTCGTACGATATCAGTGATAAAGAATACAACTTTTTCAACCATTATATCTCAGAATCGGTGACGTTTAGGAGAAAAATTGTAGACAATTCTTATAGAGAATTGCATAATCTACAGTTTTTGGCTGACCTATTTTTATCATAAAACTTATCGTTTGGCTAAAAAACGCAAAAAACCCATATTTGCGAACTTTGACCTTGAATATTTTTTTTTGCAAGTGTGGGATCGCTGGGGACTTTTTACATTTGATTTATAATGGTGTTCCGAACATTCGTACCAATTTTCAGCTCTATGCGAATTATTGCACTTTGAAATGTCTAATTTGACCGGACTATTAAGAGTAATACAATGTTAAACCATGCAATCAATAGTTATTAGTTAATTGTAAGATAATATGTCAGAAAATTATAATTATGGTCAACATGAATTAAAATTTATAATGTCGTTGTGTTAAAATGTTAATTTATCATTTAAATACTCATTAATATTAAAATAAAGTTTTTCTTGCTGTAACTTACATAACTTCCTACGAAATTGTTTTAATGGTAGATTTATTATGCCAATTAATACACTTAGGTATATCTTTACCAATAATAAAAAAAAAAATATGACTAATAAATTGTATGGCCTACAGATGGTTGTTTAGGGTCTGGGCGTTTGTGTATGTGAGATTTGTGTCTATAAACGCACCCATGACACAAGAGAAATCTTAGTGTGGGGCAATGTTTTTATAAAAAATAAAAAAAATAAGTAAGAACTCGTTGGTTTCGCGTATCATGTTAATAGCAGCTACAGTTAAAAATATCTTACGAGTCTATTTTTACGCCAAGTAAAAAATGTCACCATTTGGTGTTTACCAAGCGGCCTGAAGTAAGGTAAGATCATAGTAAAAAAAAAATGTGCCGACCTTTTTATAGACCACTTTTTATACATGCGGTATAAATCAACTTTTTTCAAATTAACTTAGTTTTTTGTTACGATATTATAATGGCGATTTAGCATACCTGATCTCAGCTTTGTCAGAGTCCAACTTGTTTTATAAGGGGAGTGCCTTCGCTGCCGGGGCGCCGGCACCCAAATTACGCCATAGGGAACCGGCGGTACATTACTGCCGGCAGCCGAGATTAAAAACATCGGCTGCCAGCACCCGAAATGGATACCAGCGGCGGTAATAAGTTATTTGGTAGTTATGTTAGTTGAAAGGTAGATTATATTTTGGGCCAAACACTGTAAACATGTCTTCCAACTGACTAATTTCAAGAGCGAGCGAAGCGAGCTCGTTTATTTGGAGCACCCCGACACGGACGGGTTAGGTTCGAAGCTAGAGGGGGCTAGAGTGAGTGAGCGTAGCGAGCGAACGAAGCCCCCGTCATCCCCTTCATGTTAGGTTACTTTAATCCCTGCAGACAGAAATAGGAGCCCGCCCAGCGGGGCTCCGTCGACTCCGCTTTGAAAAACCAAACAATCTTACAAACATCCCCCTAAGTTTTTCATTTGTTTTTATTGTGAAAACGAAAGTATGTGACGAATAATCGTCTCAAGAAGAGTTTAAAGAGGCTTTGAAGGTGTATAAAAACAGTGTATGTAGACGGCGTGGCGCCGGCAGCCAGTTTGGCAACCGGCGCCGGCAGCGGAGGAACTCCCGTTTTGTAAGACTTTTTTTGACGTTTTAACAGTCTTGTTAGTACATTTTTAAAGCCTGAAATGTGTTTCCACAAATTGTGAAAGACTAGTTTGCTTGGATGGAAACTTCCCGTAACAGTTCCTTCTGACTATCTTTTGGTAAGGATTTTGGCCATTATTGGACGTCAACGTCAAAATATGTATAAAACTTTGTCATCATGTATTTTTCCCTTTTTAATTTCTACAATTTGATCCAATATGCATGTAGTATAGGCCAAAAAATAATCGTTTTAATGGCTTTAAAAATGTACTAACGAGACTGTTAAAACGTAAAAAAAAGTCTTATAAAATAAAATGGACTCTTACAAACCTGATATCGGGTATGCTAAATCGGCATAATTATATCGTAAAAAAAAAAACTAAGTTGATTTGATAAAGGTTGATTTATACCGTACCTACGTACAAAAAGTGGTCTTTAAAAAGATCGGCACACAATTTTTTTTTACTACAATCATACACTACTTCACGTGGCTTGGTTAATTTTTATGCGAATTAAGAGTAAGAAAAACCGAAACTAAAAAGTTATCTGTCGTACAATATGACGTGCAAATAAATAAAAACACGATCAATGCCTATTAGATGTCAAAAATCAAAAGTTTATCAATCTGATAAAATAGGATTTTTCGTACACTGGAGTAAAGTGACAGGTGCTAATAATGTCAAACAACAATGGTAAGACTTGACAATTTACTCCAGTGAATTAATAAACCTACTGGAGGTTGTAGTATCACTCCTCCTTATTTCATTCCTTCTCTTAAAACAAAATCTTCTGTTTTCCTTCTTTTAACTCTTCATGTAATTTTTTTACGTCTTGTGTCAATTAACATAATATAAATACATTATGCTAATTAACAAATACTTGTCCTTTTTTAGCAAGCTGATCTGATTTCAACGCCACAATCACTGGTCAATCGTTTTTGTTTAGTGTAATAGGTTACGTACTTATGGTGATAATACACGGTTCACTTCTGCCTTTCAATTTGGATGCAGGTGAATCATTCAATATCATTGATCAATAGCATATGCTTTCATTTTTGCACCTTTCAACCAAAGTGAATCAATTTGGTTGAACCGTGTAATATCACGATTATCAGTGTCTTCTTCAATATTGATATTGACAGAATCATCGAATAACGATGATGCCATAAACATTAAATTGGAATAACTCTGGTATAAGTTTCATTTAGTTGTGAATTTAAAAATAGGATAAGAAGATTCGCTACAACATCGAATCTAGTTTATTTAATTGGATGTACCTATATTAAATAAATAAGATCTAATACAGATACATCGATTCTTCTCTCTTGATTCTTGACGGAAAAGTTCGACGACATAATATAATACAAAGTATAATAACGCCTCATCATCTGCCTAGCCTTTTCCCAACTATGTTGGGGTCGGCTTCCAGTCGAACCGGATGCAGCTGAATATCAGTATTTTACATGGAGCGACTGCCTATCAGACCTCCACAACCCAGTAACTGGGTAATACGATACTCTTGGTAAGACTGGTTGTCAGACTTTCTGGCTTCTGACCAACAGTAACGACTGTCAAAGATCTACAAATGACAGCCGGGACCAACGGCTTTACGTGCTTTCTGAGGCACGGAGGAAACTCGCTATGGTAAATGGTCACCCATCCACAGACCAACCTCGGCAAGCGTGGCTTAACTCGGAAGATCGGTCTATGCGGCTGTAATTATTTAGCCACGAGCTCCTCCAAAGTATAATAACGCCTAAACTCATTAAAAACAAGGGCTACTCAAATTTTAATAAATCAAATGCTAAGCTTTTTGGCCTACATTTATTTGCAAAGAAATTCCATTTTATAGGTCAGTTAAAATTTGCCCAGAAAACGTTTTCTAAGCATAAGCAACTGGGGAGGTAAGAACAATCGTTTCCTAGCAGCATCAAGATGGAAATACACTGAAAGCGATATAATATAAATCTTCGCTTTAGTTTTATCTTCTACATAATATACTTTAGGAGTAAGTTGTAGGTTAAAGTTATTAATATCTGTATGAGTGATTGAATTATCTGTTTTGTTTATCTGAACTAAAAAAAACTGGTTACAGTAAATTATTTAAAAATCAAAATTCTTTTTGTCACGGTACCATTTGTCACCATTTAACATCAAAAGCCGCGTCCGGACATGAAAATGCTTTTTCTGATGCATTTGGCGTTAAAAAATTGTGCGGCATTTCTATGTAAAAACAAAAAAAAAAAAAAAAAAAAATGCGGATGAGCGGTGCTCATTGATTTGGACGTTTTCTCTTTTATTTATTTGTTTTATTCAAATGTTTGTACCGTCATATAGATACTTTGAGCTTTCCGTTTAGTGGCCTACCAAACTTGATAATATGAAATATCTGTCCAAGGTCAAGGGTTCAAGCGTTTTATACCGTCGAATTATTGTCTTACGAAGCCTCGTGCCAAAGAAAGTACTGCTATTTATTTATTTATTTAAACTCATGTCCATCGGTGATACAAAAGGCGGACTTAATGCCATTAGCATTCTCTACCACCTTTGGATAAAAAATGAAGCAAATGGAAAGTTGTACATTCTTCTAACAAGTGCTGGAAATATGAATAAAAATTACACTAACATAATATACCTAAATGCTTTACATAGATATACATGATAATAAAAATATTTTTATACATGCTATGTATGCTATATCTCTATCGCATATCTTCTTCTTGGCGATGTGCACAAACACTTTTCAAAGAGAGCATATTATTTTCGGCAATAGTCGTCGAGATTCGCTGAGATATACGACCTACATTACCGGTCTTGTCTCTCCAAAAGACGTATAGCTGGCTTCCTGATACCTTAGAACATTTGCAGGGGTCCCCAAACGGGATTCGTTTTGTTTTCATTACTAAAAATGGGTGGATTTTGGGCTACTTTTTGGATTTTAGATTTTATTGCATTGGCGCGGGATTGAACTTTGTGAGAAAATTATTCTTATTTCTGATTATTTACGGTTTACTCACGTGCATTTTTCGGGATTGCCCGACTAGTTTCGGACGCAAATGGAGTATTTAATCATGAGCTGATCACGCGGCGAGGTCGCCAGTCGAACTTCTTTCGATTTCTTATGAACGTGTCTCACGAAAGTTCTAATACAAAAAATATTCTTTGTGTGCGCATAGTTGAATGCTCGTTTAGTATTCAAATATAAGAATTAATTATACATAATAATTACACGTAGGTACTAAAATTTAATATCCTCGTAGTCTACAAAAGCAGGAAATCAAGAACAACGCTATTAGTGCAGTGTGTCAGCTCTAATTTTAGATTTTATTTCTCCAATTTATAATGACCTATAATATACACGTGTTCAGAAACTAATTTTGGATACAAACTCATTTTTATGTTCTAGAAAAACCGGTCCTTCATATTTTTTTTTTTGCTAATCCTAATATGTTTTTAAACCGTCTGCAAATTAAACTCTCTTTTAGCCAACTGGTGTTGATTGGAATTCTATTTCTGAGCCGTTTTCATTTTGAATAATCTCACACCCATTTATCGTATTCCGTATGCTAGAATTTCTTATAGCTTTTACTGCTAAAGCCTGATTTTTTTTTGTTGGTTAATAACTATTTCTTTCTAAAAAGATCCGCGTAAAAAGTCCTTAGTTAAAATTACAGCCTTTTGGTATGTCTACACCAGTGCGCTTTCATGTTCATCTTGCGTTATCAACTTTCAATTCCTCTTGCGTCAAGCGCATGCAATATTGATTGCCATAAGATGCATGCAGCTTATCGTCTACATCGGTGCGCCTCGGTCAGTCGACATATAGAGAGATATATAGATAGATTAGCGTGCGCTAGGGGAATGCGCTTTTGTCGAACGTTATGGTGTTTCACGCATGCTTCAGACGAAGACGCAAGATGAACATGAAAGCTCACTGGTGTAGACATTCTTTTATTCAGCTTTTTATTCAGACTGCAGGTTGTTTATTAATAGAGTAGATAATCCAACTTTGGCATTTTGACCCTACGCTATATTCTGCTGTTCCATACAAAATAAATAATCAATGCTGATTAACAAAATGTATGGAACAGCTGTTTTTTTTTCACGGATTCGGAGTTTGTCCTATAGTAAAAGTTGTACTCTCCATAACCAGTAGGTTCCCAGGTATGGTCCAGTAGAAAAAAAACTTCATAATTATGGGAAGAATACGTGGTACTCTGCTTGGCTAAGGGTATTTATACACTCGGTACCTATAATTATGACGTCTACTCGTAATCAGTTGTATCTCGCCGGTACTACAACTTGCCCGATAACATTCTAGTGAGCTTAAAACAATACAATAAACCTATACACGAACACTATGATTTAGGATTCGTACAGTTTTTGTCTCCAAAATGAAGCTGCGGCCCTGACCTCAGAAAGTAACTGACGTCATTTTGTCAAATCCGGTACGATCAGAATAAAAAACAAACCCAAATCAATCAGGGACTCCAAAGATTCGTATTTTATTGCTCTATATTAGATCTTTTACTTTCCTTTTGCGTTATTAGATTCTTGGCTGTTTCATTTTAACTTTACGATGTTGCCCAGTACAAACAATCTACAATAGAAATAAAATGAGGGAATGTTAAGACAACAATGCAACAAATCTAAGAAGTACCTTTTGACGTTCCACATTCGACTGGTATCTGAACGGAAGTTCGCCGAGCAATCCGATTGGCTAGTTACAAAATGCGGCGGCCAATCACGGCACCGAAGACATGCCTCGTCCAACAAATCTGACAGCTGTCAAAAGGTATTTCTTAGATTTGTTGCATGTTAAGTACTTTTGATACCTATCTTAAGTTTTGACTGCAAACTACAAAACTCATTTATTCAAAATAGAATAGAACTACTTAGTTCTTTTTAACGTCAATGTTACAAAAGACAGCTGCCAAAAACGCCGCCATTCACCACTTCCTAGTGTTTATACTGTGAAGAACAAATGGCGCAACAAACTCCTCAGCAACACGGATCTGTCTGTCTATCTTCTCGCACAACACGACCCGTAATTTTGATGCCGGAAGAGAGTTGTTTTTACTCATGATTTATTATTCGATTCCGGAAGAAGAAAATAGAAAGAAAATCAATTTATTCAGCATGCAAATCGACACATTCAATCATATTATAATGCCACAAGATGTAACAGTTCCTCAAAAATACTTGA
This sequence comes from Amphipyra tragopoginis, assembly GCA_905220435.1. Classification (NCBI taxonomy): domain Eukaryota; kingdom Metazoa; phylum Arthropoda; class Insecta; order Lepidoptera; family Noctuidae; genus Amphipyra; species Amphipyra tragopoginis. The sequence continues at coordinate 23,300,729 of HG991995.1, read as the reverse complement.
CAAGCACCGTGTATAGTGCACATTAAAGAATCAGTAGAATAAAAGTAATGCGTCGCATTCGCATGTGAATGGGTCATCACTAGGGATCGGATATTTGAATGCATATTTACCTAAAGTAAATTTTTAGCTCCGAAAGTATGGAAGCGGCTTCTTAAAATATATTTTTTGTAAGAAAAAACACTGGATGCCAGGAACACCGGGAATGCATAACTAGTCGAGTGTATAATATGGAAGCGACACTTTAAAATGAATTATTAAAAAAAAAAACTCCGAGATTCTTGGATTGCATAATTATTTAAAATTAATGTTTAACCCCCGATGCAAATATGTGTGTATGTAGAGTGTAAGAAGAAGAATGGTGTGTGGTATATAAACCAAAAAAACATAAATTAAAATAATTGTCCCGGAACCGCGGGATTTTTCGATACAAAAACGCATTCCATATTAGCTAACATCAAGTTTAGGTGAATATGCATCCGAATATCCGATCTCTAGTCATCACTCAGCATAATGCTGTGTTGTGGCAGCATTGGGGAAGCATGTCATATCGATCATAGCGGTCAAAACTAACGCTTTCCTCGTCCCGTGAATCACATACGATTCGCGGCATTGTTTAACTATTGTTTCTGCTGTCTGGATAGCGATCCTGTTAGGCCTCATTTACGGAGACGCGGGGCGTCGCGAGTCGCGTGCGGCGTGGCGTCTCGCAGCGCGTCGTACGATTTTTATGTTTACGGAGCGGCGGCGCGTGCAGCGGCCCGCATCATCACACACGCAAACACAAACATATGGCAATGTACGATGTTGTTTATGAAGATGCGACGCGTGCGACGCCGCGAGTCCCACCGCGGTTGACGCTACGTTTTACAGTGGACTGAGAATTGCAGGAATAGCTGGTCGCAACGCTGCGTGCGCCGCCGCGATAAACGTCGCGTGCGACGCGGTGTTGCCATCCGCGGGCTCCGCCTGCATTTCAAACAAACGCGTGTACAATCGCTTCCCCGTAAACGCTCTCATACAACGTCATATGTTTGAATCCAGTGCGGACCGCGACGCACAACGCGACGCGCGGCGCCCCGCGTCTCCGTAAATGAGGCCTTAGACTGAACGATTACCAGTAGAATCGGTTTTCTTCGTTTTACGTTTATAATACATCATGTGCATTTTTCGAAATTGTCCGACTAGTGTCGGAGCCCTTAATCATAAACGGTGGGTGACCAACCGCGTGTAGTTCCAAATTGAACGTTTCAACTGAATGCACGTGAGTAAATCGTAAGTAATCATAAATACCAGGTGTAAGGGACGGTGTACCGAAAACTGAAACAGTGAATTCAGCCCATTATCATATATTATTCTGAACTGAAAATAAGTGGTCGGAATTTTCCGATTTTTCTTTTCACAAATTTTACATTTCTGTGCTGTAAAATAAGCAATCCTACAAGGACACACAGCACATTGCAAAAAAAAATGTATTTTTTATAAATCGGTAAATTCGAAAGATTTCGTTAATATTTTCCACGGATTTTCAATTCAAAATAATTAGATAAATTCACTGTGTAAATTTTTGGTAACCTGTCCTTTACTCCCAGTTTATTTACCTGTCAAAACACTTATTGAAATACAATAAAACATAGACAAATTAGCAATTTCCAGTAAATTTGGAAAATTCCGAGAAAAAAACACCACTTATTTTCGATTCCGAATAATGGGCTGAATTCACTGTTTCAGTTTTCGGTACACCGTCCCTTACACCCAGTATGAATGTGTCTCACGAAAGTTATAATATTCGTTCAGCAGCTTACCAAGTATCACTTATATTTCCATGTAGCATTGAACATAACCAAAATCAATCTCCCAAAAAGATTTGTTTCGTGTCAAGAAAAGTCTATGTAAAAAATATTGGCAACCGAGTCGTTATTACGGATAGGCCAAAGGAAACGGTGTTTCACGGTATGGGCAGAACAAATTACACCAATTTCCATTCTGTTACGTTCTTACGTCTTCGTTTCACCATTTGTGGCGATTGATGACGTGTTACTTATGTGGGTGTACGATATCTATTTATCAAGTTGAACGGGCGAATAAATTTGGCCGCAGAATTGTCGATGCGTTTACAAATTTTGTGTTTATGAATTTTTCGGGTGCTTGCAAAAACGTTTTAGGGTGAAACTCATTTTATATGGTTCACTTTCATGGTTTGACGGTTCCACTTACCAATTTACGTGGATACATTGGCTATAAAGGCGTTCAATATCATTAAAAAAATCAGTTTTTATCTAGCATTCATTCAACAAAAATATTATAGTTTATCATAATTTTGATCCTAGTACTAGTATCAAAAAGATTTCAGGAAGTAAGTAACACATTATAAAAAAAAACTATTTCATACAGACAAAACCAAACGAAGAAGCTAGCTTGAGAGAAACGGATATTCAGACAGTAAGGATTTAAATTTCCTTGTTTTTTGTCTTCAAATAAACTAAAAAATACACTTGAATTTTGAATTAAATAACATACAAATCAAACAGACAAGAATTAGTACTCAATAGATATAATTTTGGGCAGTCGTGCCTAAATTAAAATAAACCTGTTTGATCTAATCTTCTGACTGACATTTGAGAATTCTTGCATTGTATCCTCATTAGAAATAATTGAAATCGCTAGTTTTTTTAATATTTGATTCTAGGCCTGCAATTGACCGCCGTGTCTCCTGATGTTAAGCGATGATGCGGTCTACGATGGAACACGTTTGCCCAGAAGAAACCGACTCACTCGTGACTTGAAGATACCTAAATTGTAGTTGTAGCTGATTGTAGTTGATCTAGCCCAGCCGCATATTGTAAGATTTTTTCCGTCAAAAACTTTCTGTCGCGCGCCGAATGAAGTCCCTTCGGCGCTATGGTGGCATCACTGATTTTTCATTATAAAAGTAAATGAAAAGACAGTGGTGCCAACATAGCGCAGAAAGGACTTCTTTCGGTGAACGCTCTGTACATTTTCAACTAGACACCTCAAAATGTCAGATTTTGCCGGATCCAGCAGGTTGCGGGCTCTAGTACAAAATGTAATCGCAGAGGGTCGTGGCGCAAGAGTCAGAAATTTTCTGACAGATTACAATTTGCGGCTTTAGCGTTTTTTGTAAAGCTTATTTTGATCTACACCCGAACAGAGAAGTGCAGAGGAGACTATTATAAGGAAGCGGGTAATTAAAGTAATCGCAGAGTCAGTCCACTTGCACTGATAATTATTCTGCTTGCTGTCTGTGCCTGCCTTAAGTGCTGCAATAGCACAAGTAATTGCTTGATCAACGTCATGAACATAGACTTCACAACCATGTGAATGTCGAGGAGATCCAAGTCCCCGACAATTGTTACTGTTTTACTGTTTTATTTAGGTAATCTTGACATTGGTTGGAAATGGTATGCTTCCAACGTCACCGCTGAAGTCGGCTCTATGCAGTAATTATATAAAAAATCTCAGTGTGAAGTGAAGTTGTTTTAATTGTAGGTAGCCATAGATCGGAAAATAGTTCGATATTATATTCAACATGCCATGCCTGTTTCAACAACTAATTGTTGACAATTAGTGACGTGTTCGTGTTGCCAAGTGGAGCTTTAATATTCGTTCGAGTTAGTTCTATTTTGCTAGGGATGTTCCAAGTTTTTGTTGCGATGCGTGTTATATAAAAAATCTGTTGTTGATAATTCCGGCTATGTCGTATTGTTATTTTCAAGGTGATCAGCGAATAGTCTACCTATAGATACCATTTTTTGCATGCGGTTACAAGCATCCGTTTAGCATGAATAGGTACTCTGGAAATCGATAGCAAATGCAAGGATAGTCTTTCAATTATATTACCTGTTTTTGTAATTATTTTAATGCAGTTTGCCCCGTGACCTATACAGGGAGTATCTACCTAGTATCTATCACTTACTGCACTACCTGCTCGCAGTTGTTAATATAAGGTTGCTGTTAATATATGGTTTGTTCTACCTCGCCTTTTCCTAACTATGTTGGGATCAGCTTCTAGTATAACCAGAGTGCGGCTGAATACCAGTATTTTACACGAAGTCACTCCGTTTAAAATACCATTTACACGTACGCAATCCACTTACTGGGCAATGCCGATACCCTAGGGTTAGACTCGTTGGGCACGCCACAATAGCGGCGGTAAGATCCGTGACGGAGGAGTGGCTGGAGAGGCGACATGACGCCCTCAGCTTCCGGCTGACGCAGGTACCCTTGGGACATGGCTGTTTCGGGAAGTACCTGTGTCGCATAGGCCGGGAGCAGACGCCCAGTTGTCACCACTGCGTGGACTGCCCCGACGACACGACGTTGCACACGCTGCAGGCGTGTCCTGCGTGAGCACCGCAGCGCCGCAAACTACTCGCGGCAGTCGGTGGTGACTTCTCGTTTCCGGCCGTGGTTCTGTCCATGGTCGGAAGCGAGAGTACGTGGGAAGCCATCGCCTCCTTCTGCGAGGAGGTGACGGCGACCAAAGAGGGAGCGGAGAGGGAGAGAGAGGCAGCGGCCACTGTCCCTTCCCGCGCCAGACGCACCGGGCGCCGGAGGGCGCGCGACAATCTCCGACCATCGTAGTGTGTGGACTGCGGGCGGCGGGTAAGGACCCGTCGCCCTACCAGTAACAGGCCCGAGAAGGCGGCGCGTAGTGATCAGGAGGACGTGGGGCTAGGCCCCACAGTAGGAGAGGTCCGCCAGGGACTGGCGGACCGAGGCCTGCCGGGGTCGCGATGCATGCAGCTGCGAATCCCGCGACCTCGGCCAAGGGTCAGGAGAAGGAACACCGTGGGTTTTTAGCCGGTAAGAGTCCGGCATAAGCCTTCGCCTTTCCCACGGAGGATTCCCACTATAAAAAAAAAGGGTTAGACCGGTTGTCAGAGTTTCAGGTACCCGTAACGACTGTTATAGGTATTTGTCTGATACCCGGGACCGATGGATTATGTTGTTCAAGAGAAAATTAGGGTTGATTGACAATTTTGATTGTGATGTCAGATTTTATTGATCGACAAAATTGAACAAATCTTTTAGCACTTTTCAAACAATCGCAAGAAAAAACATATTTTTTTTCTATGTAGATATAGTACCTACATAATAGGGTGTTAAAAATGAACTCTTATGTATTTTGTGGGGTTACTCGGTATCGGAAATTAAACAACTTTTGCAGAACAACATTTTCAGAATTCACGTATTTTTAAATACTTTCCATACAAATCAATTAAATTTTATTTTTATTTGTACGGAATAAAAAAAAAAAAATTGTTCTACGAAAGTTGTTTAATTCCCGATACCGAGTAATACATGCACATGCACACACACATGGACTGGTCTATAATGCCAAAAAATGTGAATACATGGTCTTTGGGGTTGCTGGTAAGTGTCGGGAAGATGCCCTTGAACTTGTCATAAACGGTACGCCAATACGTAGAGTCACAAAGTTTAAATATCTTGGGCATTTTCTTACCGACGACCTCAGTGACCATGGGGACATTGAGAGGGAGCGTAGGGCTCTAGCGGTCAGGGGTAATATGTTGGCACGAAGATTTGCTCGGTGTACTGACCAAGTAAAGATTACGCTTTTTAAAGCTTATTGTCAGAGTTTTTACACCGGTAATCTTTGGGTCAACTATTCGAAAAGGTCGCTGGATGTTCTACGCGTCCAATATAATAATGTTTTTAGGATGCTGTTGCGACTGCCTCGTTTTTGCAGTGCCTCAGAAATGTTCGCGGTAACCCATACCGATGGATTTCATGCCATCATCCGCAAAAAAACGGCCTCACTCCTGAGCAGAATAAGAGGTAGCCATAATAGCATCCTGAAGGCTGTAGCGACAGATGTTTCCTCCGTCATAATGGGGCAATTTGTGCGAAGACTTGTTCCATAGCTTCTGGGTGTCTAGCTGTTGGGTGGTCTTCGCATTCATTCGTCTTAGTTTAAGTTACTAACAATAGTATTTTAAGTTCAAAACTGTAACTAACAATGTATGGATCTCGTAGTTGTCCGAAATAAAATGATTTTATTATTTATTTTTATTTAATACCACAAAATTCTTCGAGTAAAATTTTTAACATCCTATTATGTAGGTATTATATCTACCTATAAAAAAAACTAGTTTTTTCTTGTGATTGTTTGAAAAGTGCCAGATTATGTCAGCTTTACTCACGTGCATTTTATCGGGCAACCTCGACAATATGCACGTGAATATACTCGTACATTATCTAAAACGAGAATAGATATTCGAAATCGCGGTCCATAAAAACATTCTTATGCATATATTATCTACTAAATTATACAACGACTTCATTAATAGAGTACCTATTTTCATATTCCACTGTCATTCTCAGATCGCCATGCACCAAAGTTCGTCGAACATTTTGAGAAACTAATTAAACCTTACCACTTAAATTTGTTCCACGTAGATTCAAGAAATTCCAATTTGAACCCGCAACTTGTTAAGAATTGGGTAGAATTAATTAGGATCCGTTTGGCTAAAATTAGCTTGTCGAACATTTGAGAGGATTGACGTAGGTACCTACATTATTTTATTACTGCGGGAAATTAAGTTTTTGTATTTTATTTAAGAGAAGTTCAGGCAAATATTATATAGCACAACGATATCGCACAGCATACATTTAATATCGACACGTTCACACACCGCTATGCTACAAAGTATTGGCTTGCTGTACGCGATAAACTTAAGCGGTTCTTAGAGATATATCGTATGATTCTCCGGTCCCCGCCTCGCCTCACTCGTCAAATAATTTGCTATACATAGTAGACTGGTTTGTAATATTGCGTACAGTGTAAACGTCAGTAGTGGAATCGGAGAATCGTATGATATAGCTCTGAGAATAGCTTAAGTTTATCGCGTACAGCAAGCCAATAGTACAGGGTGTTAACGAATTTGTGTAATTCCTTCAAATTGCGTGATTGACTGGTGACACTGATTGACATGCATAGGTTTTTTTCAGAAACAACAAAAAAAGTTTTCAAATAATTAACCATGGTATTCTCATTCATTTCTCTCATTACTCATTCTCTCTATACTCATTCATCATTATCATGGTATCATAAAAAATGAATCATGGTATCTGAGTAATTTTAGCGACCCAAGTTAACTGACTGCGTGGAGCGATATTGCGCTAGTCGTGCCCGTCAGCCGTGTCGCCGTACCTTTATTCATTTATGTAAGGCATCGAAATTTTCTATCACATAAAAAAAAAAAAAATGGGAAGAAAAAGTTTATTTTCATTTTTAATCAATCTAAATCCCGTGCGGGGTTAATCTATACCATTAATAGGTCATGTGGTTTGAAGGAATTACACGAATTCGTTAACAGCCTGTATATAGCATAGCGTTGTGTGAACGTCTCCATACAAAATGTATGCTGAACGATATCGTTTTATTAAACAATATATATATTAATAAAATAATTATATATTATAGCGTAGTCTGAACTGCGGTGGTTATCTCACAAGGACAGGTGAATCATTGAAATAATGAACCTATGTCTTTGTAATAAAAGTCACACGACGCGTCTTCGTGATATTAAAATACTACCTAATATCTATTAATTATTTATGTTCTAGTTCATTTCAAGGTTTTCTTTAACATGGGTCGTAATACTTGTTTTGTTTTTGACCACCTAGTTTATTTAACTTCTATTAATAGCTTTATGTTGCTTCTTAATTGTGATGATAACGACTTTTTTTTTGTTTGTTGTAAAAAGTTAAAATTTGGTCTGGTATACCTATATGTTCTCTAGCGCTGACTTCGTTAGGTGTAGGTATTTATATGAAGCTAATAGCTATTGTCTCGTGTAGTGCCGGACTTAAAGAATAGCTCTACCCCATCTCTTCTCGTCAAAGGCGACTAAGGGATTCTCTAGAGGATGGGCAGCAGCGTTCTCTGAGTACTTTAACAACCATACTGCGATCGCCAATCCGTCTGCCAATCGTGGCGATTATGGCAAACCCTCCTTTTGGGGGAGGCCTATGTCCAGCAGTGGACGTTTTTCGGCTGAATGATGATGATGAATAGCTATTGTTAACGTTTTGTAGGAGTAAATAACTCTGGAAGGACTACTGAAATCCCGTCTGAAAAAATTAAGAATATTATGTGTAGGTATTTTGTAAGAGGACTTTCAGTTTAACATTTGGAGTAGGGCTGAAATTACGCCTGAAAAATTACGTAGTAGTAACCTGTTTCCTGAAGGGTTGTGCAGAGATGTATAGTACAGCCTCAATTCACTGTTATTTTTAAGTCCCATGAAATAGGGGGCGAGCATATTGCCATCAACCGGGCACAAATCCAGACTCCATCTGCTACTTATAATTTCCACACGGAAAAACGCAATAATACCGCCTGACCTGGAGCCTAATTCTCCTAAAATAAATCTTGATAAATAACAACCGAACCAAGGCCGAACCGTTCATTCAGACAGTTCTCAATTTCAAAAGCTATTAAATTGTTTGACACAAAAAACAAAATCAATAATTTTGAAAGTTTTTGAAAACAAAAACAGACTGACGGTTGTGGTTCGAATGCGTTTGGCAACAATTTATTTTAGGAGAATTGGGCCTCTGGGGATGGAACCCAAGACCTCACGCTCAACAGTCGCGCTTGTGAACACTAGACCAACGAAGACAGTCATTATTTCAGGCGTAAATATTTATTTTAATATCTCAAAGTTCAAATGGTGGTCATTCAGTGGGTGTATCTGTCAGGAATTCGTGTTTACTCAGTTTGTATACAATAACATCAAATGAGTGAGTTAAAAAAAAAAATCTGCGACTTTATCGCATACCAGGTGTCAAATGTATTTAAACGTATATGACCCCCTTTAGTGTCAATAACCGTTGTAAGTATGTTGGCTCTGCAATTCGTTGGCTCTAGAATTCTATTATTTTGATTTAGTGAGGTGACCACAGTCTATCTACTGCATACAGTGCTTCAATGAGAGTTTGACATCAACCGTTTTTGAGGGCAGTTCAGCCTTCTGATTATGAACGATTTGACAAATCAGCTGTCAAATAGTTCGGTTTTATATCTCTTTTTCCGTCTTATGGGCTTATTACACTTGGCTGAATTTAGTCGTCTTAATTCAGTCGATACTAAATTTAGTCAAGTATAATCGCAATTAATAAGCTAACTTTGTTTCTGAATTTAGGATGCTAGCTTGCTAATTGCGATTATACTTGACTAAATTTAGTATCGACTGAATTAAGACGACTAAATTCAGCCAAGTGTAATAAGCGCTTTAGCGAGAATCGAGATAACCAAACCGAATCGTCCGGCAACTGCTTTTCAAAAAGGTACAGGGGATCTACTCAGAAAACTGAACATCGAAGTTTCGGATCGAATTCAATCGATTAACATCGAACTTATAAATATGCGATCAAAATATTGACATTAAACGAACTACTAGATAACAATTACCATTACGAAGTATGGGGAACGAAAGACAAAATGTCAAATCGCGAAAATCGAATCAATCGTCGGATCCGAAACACGTTCGTGGTTGGAAAATGTGCGATCCGTCAGCCGAAACTTCGTAGTTTTCGGAGTAGACCCCTGAATCGTGGGGCAGGACAGTGTTTGATTGTTTTGAAAGCAATGCTGGACATCACGGCTCTCGCTCCCTCATTGGACAACTGTAGGTATGAAGTAGCTATTCTGTGGTATAAGGTATAAGTAGGTAGATATGCATCACATAATTATTTGTAATGATCATTTGAAAGGAAAAATTATTTTATAATAATGAATAGCCAAGAATTTTTCTTAATGCGATTCTAATAGCTATGAATTGGGGCAATAAATCTACTGCGTTTATTTTTATTTGTCTAATCGGAATCCTCTGCCGAATCCCATCCTAACTAATATTATAAGTGCGACAGTAAGTTTGTTTGTTTGTTACCTTTTCACACCTAAACCACTGAACCGATCATCCTGTTTTGCATAATTATTATAATACGTTGTCAGGTGTAGGTACAGAAACGGACATAGGATACCTTTCATCCCGAAAAAAAGTACTGTTCTCGAGGTAAACAACAATAACGTTCATAGATGGCGCCACGTGTCTTTCGAATCACGATTGAATTATATTATTACAGAAACTTTAGTAGTGTGTTACGAATTTTTTGAGCTTAATTTAGGTGAGCAAAGCCGTGGGCAAAAGCTAGTCATCAATAATTATTAAGGTAGACAAAAAATATTCTCAGAATTTATTAAAACGGTATGGCTATTTAATAAATAACTACATACACAGGTTAACCTGTGTCCACACGTACGCTAACCGCGCATTTTTCTTGCATTGTACTGCATTTATAAGCGTTCGCTAACTGTTCGCGAGCATTTTTTTTTAACTATTGAATTGTGCATTGTTAGACGTTTCAGGTTCTAAGGCTGAGCATCCACCAGAGCTGTGCTAAGATGCGTAGCGAGGAATGAGTTTTGTTAGCACCAATAGAATCACTTCATTTACCTAGCTTCGCTCTGCGCAGCTCTGGTGAATATGGGCTTAGTGGGGCGAGGTTTTTGTTCATACAAAACAAGCGAGAAATGCGAGCGAAGGATGTGTTGCGAGGAATGTGTTGCGAGGAATGTGTTACGAGGAATGTGTGCGAGGATTTCAAAATATGCGCCTACCAGTCAGTCAATACATGGTGTTTGGAAGAGGTAGATGCTCATTTGTACACATTAACACATTACACATTCCTCGCACAGCTCTGGTGGAAAGGGTCACACCGTTTCACATCCTCGCTACACATTTTCGCACCGCACATTTTCCTCGCACAGCTCTGGTGGATGTCTAGCCTTACTGTTATGCGTTGTACTTGTATATGGCTATTCATTGAACCGATTGACTTACTATAACTCAAAAACGCTTTATTTATAACAATTTTCCATTACGCAAGTACTTTTATAACCATTCATTAATCATTCATAGAAATGATGTTACGCAGGTCCCAAAAAAACTGAAAGAGACATAATGAATCGGCACGAGAAAAGGTATGTTAAAGGTCAATGTAGATAAGAAATAATAAGTTGCTGACTCATTACATTATTGTAATGTCACTGGGTGACCGGTAATTAGTGTGAAATACTTGAACACATATGACTTTACTGACGATAACGTACTACTTTCCCAAAGAAACACTTTTTATAAAACAAATTAATTAGATTTTTTATAAACTTTAAAAATAAGTAAAAACCGACTTCAAAGAAATACTAAAAGGAGTAAAATAATTACCATAATATAAAACTAACAGTTTCAGAAGTCGGTGACTTCTATTTGCTTCAGTGTAGAGTTGCACCGACTTCTGAAACTGTTAATTTTATATTATGGTAATTATTTTACTCCTTTTAGTATTTCTTTGAAGTCGGTTTTCGCTTTTTTTTAAAGTTTATTTTTTATTAAATACGTTTTTGTGTCATAATTTTAACCCCCTCCTTCATAACCCTTCTTTTTGGCTTTGACGTAGTCGGGCATAAAAAGTCCTTTCAAATGATACCTTACACGATATAATGAAAATATTCCAAAGGGGGACACGCACCCCCTCCTGTTTTCCAGTAGTCAGTTCCCAACAACAAATATAAACAAAGCAATATTATATTAATTTTGCTTTGATCCGATGAGGAGTTCCGTTCCGTATCTCTGAAGTTCATGGTCTAATCATAACAAAATTTATATGGGACCAATCGGAAAGTATACCCTTTTGAACAAAAAAAGAATTTTTCAAATCGGTTCATAAATGACGGAGATAAGAGGTCACAAACATAAAAAAAAATAAAAAAATACAACCGAATTGAGAACCTCCTCCTTTTTGAAGTCGGTTAATAATAAAAAATAGTTTAGTCGCACTACGATGTAAATGCGGACCGCGCGTTGTATTAATGGAATAATACTGTCCAGTCCCCTCGTGCTGTTTGCTTCTGTTAAGCACAATACAAAAAGCCTAGCTAGTTAGTTACCCCCGGAAGCGCGTCGTATGCGTAATCCCGTAACGGTTTATTAATAAATAATAAAAAAACGTTATTTATAGGGTATTTGACTGAAAAAATCTAATTAGTCCGTCAGTTAGATTATCAAAAAATATTTGACCCCTATTTTTTCTTTTGTTACGTAAACCAAAATTGACGAATATTTAAAATTACGACACTTTTAAAATTGGCAAAACGTCACAAGCAAGTACAATTTTTACTTGCTTCTAACGTCACAAGCCCCTACTCTCGAGTTTTGATGCGTTTTATCTTTCCAAATATTCATAGATTTAACAAAAGAAAAAATATGTGTCCATGATTTTTTAAAACTCTAACTGGCGGACTAATTTGCAATTTATTGATGCTGTCAACATGCCTATTGTTTGTTATCATGAGTACAATCATAAGTTTAAGTAGGTGGCTTTTTTTTTTCTTCCCTATTGTTTCCCCTTGGGATTGACATTGAAATGAAAATATGTACGTGTGTGTGGCGTCAGCATAACTGGCAGCACGTTTACTACACTTATAATGAGGTGACTTTCTTATTCTGCGGCTAGCGATTTTCCTCAGACCTGAGGGAAAGTGGGAGCTTTACAACAACTATGACATGAAATAGCGAGATTAGATGACTAAGTATACTGCTAGCTGTACTCCGCAGTGGGCTGGCACATCGACTACGTTGGTTTAATTTATTATATTTACCATGCCCGCAACAGACCTGACATACAGATATTAGCGGTTTACTAATGTTTGCCATAATTTCATTAGAAGTAACGCTTTAGTTGCCATAATCGTGAAATTACATAAAATCATTTTCACTAATTTCGTTGGTCATATACCATGCATGCTTGCTTTGCAAAAGAGCTTAGGAAATCTGGTGCTCGGCGGCCGTTGCCGCGGCCCGCTCGCTTCGCTCGCTCGCTTTCGCGCGTTGTGTGGTCACAGTTCTAACCTAACCTAACCGTTTCGATTTTGACTAACTATTTATTGGGTTACGTATTATAATATCTAAAGTTATTCTATTTTCGATATAACTAGGGTTGCTTATGTCAAGTATCGATTATATAATGTGTTACTTATAGAAACAAAGGATTACAACACATGTTATTATGGAAACTTATTTTATGGCAAATAAAAATTATGACTAATAAGTTGATGTGACAAGCGTAATTAGTATAAATGATAATAGTGCCAGTAAATATTATGAGGGGGGACGATTATGGAAAACAATAATAGTACAAATTATTTTATGGAAAACAAAACAATACCGATATTAACTATAACTGCAATGATAGATTCACTTCTACACGATTCTGTCATCTCTGTATGACAGTTCCGTAGTAGACATTTAAACGCTGATTTATGATCTTCTCTCGTGTCAGCACGAGCTATACGAAAATAGCTCATGCTGTGGTGAAAAGATTAGCCAGTCAGCAAGGTTGGTAGCGGGGCTGACTGCCCAGGGTGCGCCGGACGTACTTAAGTATCGTCACTCGTGGAGGCTCTTTTCATGCACCCCAATGCTGATGATGCTGATATGATGAAAAGCAAAGAATAGATGACCTTAAGTAGGACACGTCATAGACATGAGGAGTGCATTCAAAGAGTCACGATAATTATAGTACGTCCGGCGCACCCTGGGCAGTCAGCCCCGCGACCAACCTTGCTGACTGGCTAATCTTTTCACCACAGCATGAAATATTCCCGTATAGCTCATTCCGATACAACAGAAGACGATTACGCCTGAGATGACGTATTATTTGATCAGATTGCTATGATAAGCTGCCTGCTGGTCTTCAGAATGGCCTGCAAATAGATTTTATCTATAACTTTTTATTTGTTTATTTATTCCAATTTTTTATATATAAGGTCCAATCAAAATAGCTGGACAACTTTACAGATCACAGTACTCATAAATATGAACAACTTTTACTACGAGACCAACTCTGAAATAAAAAAAAATAACAGCTGTTCCATACATTTTGATCGTGTAGGTATTGCACTTTTGTATGGAACAGCTGATATTTTTTTTATATTTCAGTGTTGGTCCCATAGTAAAAATTGTTTATATTCACGAGTACTGTGATCTGTAAAAGTTTGTCCATCTATTTTGATTGGACCTTATATTTTTATAAGATTTAATTCTAAACTTGAAAGTATCGTCAGTGGCGAATACACGTATACGGTCAGTATGGTTATGACCATAACCTTTTTTGAGGTCGTCGCGTTGGTCGACGAATTTTATTAAGTTCAAGTTCAGTTTTACAAATCTAAACTAATGAAGGTAGTTTTACTATAAAAAGCGCTTCGTAAAATGAAATGAAGTCTATGAACGAACCGTAATCTTATTTTTAATTTATATTTTACAATACCAAAAAATAAAGATGTGACTACCAGCTACGTTTGTCGCGTATGCTCTACTTGAAGTGTGTGTATGTGGCAAAAAAGAAGAGAAAATTTGAATTATCTATTTAATTTTTTTATTTTTTTTTGATATTCCATAATCTTTTTTTTAATTCACTTGCCCCGTAACTGTATTGGTAAATTTTTTAAAGTTCACTTGACTGTGACCCCGACCTGCCGTGACCTTAAACTTAGTACCTATGAAGGCTGGACCCGCGCTTGAGTGACGTCACATTTAAAATGAAGTTCCGTAACTTAAATTCAATGTTTTTTTTACTTACTTCTTGCTTAAAGCTAAACTTTTTGTGGCATCATTTGTATTTGCAACGGGATATTTTTTGCGTGTTTTTGATGCTTAGTCCAAGACTTGTTATCATTTACAGTTAGGCACCGTTACACGGATTGATAGAATTCGGTGCGATTCTGACAACGGTTTAAGAATGTAGGTTGCTAGATAAATTTCTATCTGAATTGTGATTAATGAATTTATTTTTATTGACACTAACAGGAGGTGCAATATGTTTGATAGCACTAATTTAAATTTATACGGGCACAGATATTGAAATAAAAATACTTCGAAATGGTGGTGTCTGGTTAATAGACTATTTTCAGTGCAATGTTTATTATCATTTGGAATTTGCACTAGTGTCGTACATGGTGAGACTGCTCCGAGGCATAGAGCACAACCCGAGAGCACAGTAGACATATAAGCTAAACCAGTAGGTACCTCAACTTACTATAATCTCATGAATTGAAACACTCACACAGACACGCTCTGTATACTGAGTAGTTTTTTGTTTTTGTATAGAACTGCATCCCGAAAATACCTTATTTGTCTTGTTGCAGTGCGTGTCTGTGTGAGTGCGTCAAATCGGACGATTGTAGGTAGTTGAAGTACTGCTTTAGCTTATATGTCTACTGTGCCGAGAGTGTTGCAGCGGTTGCACTTGTGCGTGCCCGACCGTTATGTGTGGAGGCGACGGCCCCCGCCGCTGCTGGTCGTACCTTCAGCTATGACCAACTAGCTGGCCAAAACCCCTCTGACTCGAGCAATTCACACCATTAATTACATTCATATTGAGAGAGTCCAAATTGATATATTTACATGTCACTAGGGTAAATTCGCAAAATACTATTGTTTACACTGTGTTACAAACAATGATCTCGAGATTGTATTTGGTGCTTTAATTTTGTGTGTGTGACTTGGCTATTGCATTAGGTTACAGACCTGTAATGATAGTTAAAGGCATTTAAACAAATAAATCATGAAAAGAGCCCCAACGAGTGACGATATTTAAGTACGTCCGGCGCACCCTGGGCAGTCAGCCCAGCTACCAACCTTGCTGACTGGCTAATCTTTTCACCACGGCATGAGCTATTCTCTAAAGCTCGTGCCGACACAATGGAAGAAGAAGTGCAATGTTCTGCCTAACCTTTTCCCAACTATGTCATAGGTATTTGTATGACATCCGAGATCGACGGCTTACCGTATTCTCCGAGACACGGACGGGTCTCGATGAGTAACAAATGGTCACCCATCCACAGACTGACCGCGGCAAGCGCAGCTTAATCTCGCAAATCGTGTGATCCGTGCAGTTGTTAATTAGCCTAAGTGTCTAAACACACTATGCCGAAGATACGCAACCGAAGTTTGGCACGATTACGCCTGTAATGCTTATTAAATTACCCGCGACACACCAGGCTGAAATTACGTCGCGTTTTACCTATATAAAAAACATAGACGCCGAAGTTCCGTCGCGTAATTTTGGCATGGTGTGGCGCCACACTTATAATGTTATTATTTTACGCCAACATTTATTTAATAAATATGTAATTAAAAAATAGTATTATCCAATAAAAACAGTGATAAAAGTAAATGCCGATTGCATATCGTATAAATCATTCAATTGTTGAATGTTTCAAATATTTTCTGATAGCTTCACATTGTTACTAAAACAATAAATTAACGGCATTGAAACAATTCACACATTCAATGAAACTGTTTTATGATATCTGCCATTATATTTAACGCGAGTAGAATATTTTGCAGAAATATCTATCTGCAACACTTTCCAATATTATTCCTGCATTTCATATTTTCCGAAGTGCTTTTAGTTTACATAAATAATAATAGCTATTAGAATATACGTAGCTAATTAACAACCACGTGGATTACATGCATGCGTGGATGGATGCTACAATATTGCGATGCACGTTACTGCGATAGATCTTCACTGTTGGATGTAGCGTTCACCGGCCGCTGCCGCAGCACGCTCGCTTCGCTCGCTCGGCTCACGTGTTGGTGGTCACAGTTCTAACCTAATCTATCTGGTCGGGGTGCCCTAATCTAGTCACTCCGACTTTCGCAAAAACGAACGTCGCGACGGTAAACTTTCGCGGTAACGTACATCGCGGTAATGAACTTTGCAACTATGATTTACACCCACAAAAGAGTGCTTTCAGGCATAATGGTGGATTTTCATTAATCCAGTAACTGGATCCAGCCTAGCTGGATTGCAACGCTGGTTTGGCAAAGGACCAGTGAAAATACGTTTCAATCCAGTTTTGCTTCCAATATCTAGCGCTTTATTGGTCCAATGCCAATCCGATACTGAAATCCAGCGACAGTAGATACAGCTACTGGTTCAATCACTCTAAATCCGCTTTAAACCCTGAGGCGCCTTTAACGATACTTCAAGAAATAGAGCCGGTCTATTTCTCTCTGAGAATCAGAACGCAAAGAACTCGCACTAAGGCCGTGGACTGTAACAAACGCTGTAGGCCGACGAATGCTTCTTATGGAAATGCACTATAGTGATCTCTCCTAGGTCGTGGTCGTAGAAAAACGTCGTACGCCGCGTCCGGCGTTTGTAACAGACCACGGCCTCAAACGCCTGACGCATGACGCCGCGTCAGGCGTGCGGGATCTATAAAACAATGGTTAGACCTGCTTAGAATTGGTGACTAAAATCAACCGTGTAACCGTGTACCGGGTCAGTTGCAGGCGATCGGCCGCCGCGTGAGATATGTTTTGCGTTTTGTTGTTCCTCTAGAAATGAACAAATCGCATTTTTGTCGACCGGTGTAAATGGGGTGGCGATTCGATTTTTACAAGCGATACGACCAGAGATGTGAATTATTTAAAATACATGTATTTAAAATACAAATACAAAATGCAAAATACCTATTTTTATTTTGCATTTGAAATACTTTTTTTCAAAATGTATTTTCTATTTTATTTGAAATACTTTTTAAAATATTTAATAGGTACCTATTTGTAAAATGCAAAATGGTTTTGTTAATTTTTTTAATTCATGTTTCATATTTTTCATTCTTAAATTCTTGTTATTTACTTTAAAGAGTATTTGTGCCAAGTCAAGTTTATAAATATTGGAAATAAAATTTTTCAAATAAACTTTATCACCCCTTTTCACTCCCTTAGAGTGCGCTTTCGCTATAAAAAACAACTACTCTCCAAATTTCAAGTTTCTACCTTTAGCGGTTTAGGCTGTGCGAGAATCTTACATTAGGACTTGTTCTTTATATGCATGTATGTGTATATAGATGATTTTTCCAATCTTTAAATCGCTATATCTCATGAATGATGGATGATTCGCAGATTCAACTTAAAGAGGAATTCTTTGATCAAATACTAGTGTGAAAATCAGTGAAAGAAGGTATTTTATTTGAAAAACCTATTTTGAAAATACGTATTTTGCATTTTGTATTTAAATACTTTCATTTAAAACCATTTTGTATTTTTATTTGAAATAAAAATATAACCAAGCATTTGCATTTTGAATTTGAATATTTTGAATTTACTATGTTGCACATCTCTGGATACGACTGGTGACTTGCCGCACGGCTAAATCGACCCGTGTAAATCCCCTTTAGCGTGACAAGGACGGTGATAGATAAGAACTAAATTAGAGATGTCAAACTAGTTTACGACTTGAACTTCGCCGTGTTTTTAGTCTACACATTCTGACGTGTCGTCTTTTGAATGGAAATTTTAGTTCAACTAAAGTTGACAGCTCTTATTTATGTTCGTCTCTTTCTTATTGTACCAGAGTGAAAAAGATGGCAATAGCCTAAATTAGGTTTAATTTGTGTACAACAGAATTAGCACCAATACCTTTGTTCTAAAGTTAATTAATTCAAACTAGTGTTAATATTATTTAAATATTATATGTCCAAAAGTAACTTCCATGTTTCCACTTTTATAATGTCATTCACGGGAAAATTTAAATACCTGTATATTATACATGTAGGCATTATAGTTACCATGAATGTTATGTTAATGTATAAAACGTGGCTCTACACGTTTTTTTTGTATTGCCAAATTGTGGACCATTTTTTTTTACTTCCTACAAGTTTATTAACCTTATGATTTGTGATTATTCATTACGTCAATTTGAGGCCCGTATTAATAAATGGCTCTCATTTGAGAGTTGCTTCTTAAATGTCGGTTTCATGTCATTTGATATGTTAATTTGGTAAATAAAATATTGTCGAATGTATGTTTTTCCCACAGAAGAAATCACGGAAAAAAAGTTTTACGTGCCTATAATTTTTTGTTGTTTTTTTTTTCTAGTTTATTTCCAAGGCCCATCGTGCCTGGTGGTTTGAAGTGTGCAGAGTGTTTTGATCCGAGAGTTCACTATTTTAATATAGCGCTATTGGTAAGTCACTCTACTTTCGAAAACCATGAACTCTGCTGATTATTCTGTACAACGTTTAACTATGAGCAAAATAAGGAATTCGTTAAAAAAAACTGCTTTTCCATACAAACATTTTTTTTTTAACGAATTCGTAGTTTCTCCCATAGGGACTAAACAGTCATTCTGTAATAACATTCGTGAGTGACATTCATGTTTATGGATGTATGGTCTTACTTACGTATATTGTTCGGGTATCCAGAATCAACCGGAGCCGAAACTAGTACTGACCGAACAACGTAGGTACGTGAGTAACCGTATACATTCGCGAGAACCACTTCTACCACAGATTTAAATAATAGATTGCTTTATTAGTAGTAAAGTTAAGAATGCAAACTGATTTTCTCATGTGTGTCAGATCACAAATCAACTCTAATTCACAATATGTAAACTACAATTAACATAATCTATGCTGCACACATTGATTTGCATTTGGATCGATGTATAGAAAATTACCTATAGGGTTGTATCTAGAGGCTCTGGTGCATCTGTGGTTACGATACTATGCCTACTCATTGTCATCGTAACGCCTACATTGCGATTTCCTATGGGTATGCTAAATCTCGTTTAAAAGAATTCGCCCAACTACATAAAAACAAGTTTATTGATAAACTAGTTTTTTCTTCCAAATTCACCTTGGAGAAGTTACAAAAAACAACGCCCAAACAGCGAATTGGATCTAATCAAGCTATTTAGTATCAGCTTAGTAAAATATCGTCATAAGTCCTAATCTTTGCCGGATATTTTTTTTTTTTAGTTCTTAGATGACTGCATTGTCCGTAGATTTACACTCAAGACTACAACAATGGCCCAGTGTGAGTTCAACAAGAAAACACGATTTTATTTTATATTCAGAGTGTTTTCAAGTGCCCATGATTGCAAAACAAGGCAACTTCCTTCGGATATCGATGTATTCCGTAGGTACTGACAGAATGATTCATGTATTACGTTAAAATTAGACAAATGTTTTTTATCTTTTACAAAAGTTTCTTTCGGTGACGTTCTTAATAAGCCTGGTTTTTAGATTAAAGTCATAATAGATAATAATTAATTATGCCTATCGGAAATCTTTTAAAACCGGTTTGCGTTTGCATCATTTATTTTTGAGCTTTACTGAATTGATCTAGTAATTTCGTTCGTAAACTAGTTTGGTATTATGACGAAATCGTTTAAAACAAAGCGCGAGGGAGGCCGGAGTGGGGTGCCATTGAAATACAATTTTGATTGTATCCAATCATTACATTGGTATTAAATGTTTTTTCGTCTTTAGTAATTGTATGGTACAGGCCGGCGGAAATATCTTGGCCGCCCTGAACTTCACGCAAATGGAAGCCGATCGATTTTTTTAGGAATAAAATGGCTTCTAATTAACATAATTTAAGGACTGGCATTTTTTAAGCAAAGTTTATTTGATACTTTTAGAGTAATTGTTTGCTTTTGGAGTACCATGTATATGCGCGATACGTTCTGTGACCACGACTACGTTCAAGCCAAGTTATTTCAACTGTACTGTATAAAGATATCAGATAAAAAGTTAGATACAAAGCTGTACGCTCTATTCCATCCCTACTTCCCTATTAATGTATTTAAATGCTGTTGTTAGTTTGTTTTTGCATATTCACAGATAAATTACTGGACAGATTTTGATGTTATTTGGCAGAAAGGTAGCTTAAAACCCACAAAAGCACATAAAGTAGTTTTATGCTGGGAATATCAAAAGTTTCCTTACGGAATGTTATGGCAAGTCTATAAATTGATCTTAAACGATGGCGATGAAAATGTCGGAAGTATGCAACATTTAATTAAGTCAATATTCCTAATCGTTTTCCACGATTGCATAACACACATAGTTGCATTTATTGAAATTACATTGAAATTGAATGGAAAACTTAGTTCCTTTTACGACCGTTTCAACGAGCCGATATCACGCATTTGATCTTTTATGTGATCTAATAGCAACTATAATTAATATGATTTATATATTATTTTAACTACCTACAGTTAGGTACTGGAACATTACCATTATTATGACCAATGAGAAGGCTTTTTATTATCTATATATATAAAAGGAGAAGCTGACTGACTGACTGACTGATCTATCAACACACAGCCTACACCGCTGGGGTTAGAGACTTGAAATTTTTACAGTAGGTTCCTTTTGTAACGTAGGCATCCACTAAGAAAGGATTTTTGAAAATTCTACCCCTAAGGGGGTGAAATAGGCGATTGAAGTTTGTATGAAAAATCATCACTTAACGGGTTCAAAATTTCACGCAAGCGAAGCTGCGGGCGAAAGCTAGTGATAACATAGAACTTGTGCGTACCAACAGTGACGACGAGTTCTTTTTTATTTTTAGGTTAGATTGTTTCACGTATTGGATTTCCCGATATACAGTAATAGGCGCGCCCCTAATGACAAGTCATCGGCGAACTGAGGTGTACAATAGCAAAACGTATTTTTTATAATGTATTTCATGAATGAAAGATTATGTACAACTTTACTCACGTGTATTTTATCAGGGTTGCCCTACGTGTTTTTTAGCTCAACTAAATATCCGTGAACCGGGCCAGCGTGGTAGACTTACGCCTTAAGTCCTTCTTATTCTGAGAAGATTTCCGTGCACAGCAGTGAGATAGTAATGGGTTGATTAAGCTAGACTAGTTTCGGTCTCAACCGGAGCCCTTAATCATGAGCTGTTCACGCGGCGACGCAACCCTAAAATGCACGTGAGTAAATCCGTACATAATCTTAAGTATTATAAACCTCTGTCTATTTCGGGAAATATAGGCGCTATGTTATGGGTAGGTAATATATAATAAGTACATAGGTAAGTAGAAACTAGCTGTATCATGGATGAAGCAACTTCACAGTAGCGCGCTTTCTAATACCACCAGTAACCTTTACAACCTACAGATAGTACCAAGATGAGAAAGCACTAGAATGCAGTAAAATTATTTCCTTCACGACGTCATTTTTGCATTAATACAATATCTTTTGAATTTAAAACTTGTTTTACTAATGGTCCCTTCGTATGTTTCTTATTCTTATTATAAAGGGAATCCTATTATTAGCCATACAATACTGCACTATACATATTCTATTACTTATACAAGATTAGTCAGAAAGGGGGTACTAATATGAAAGGGTACCCATAAAAATAAGTAACTTTTGTTCTACCACTTTCCCCAAAACTCAATAGTTTAAGAGAAATAGCCGTTCAAAAATTGCAAAAAATATATGCTAAAATCTATCTATCCTCAGCTATGATCAGCTGTGTTTACATTTTAGGTCATATTTGAGGTCACGAATTAGAAGCTCCAAGAAGCTTTTCTAAATTCGTAACTAAAGTAGGGGCGAAGTTTTTTTGAAAAAACAAAAAGAAATAATTATTTTACATGGAAATTAAAATTATCGAATTTTAAAACTTGCTTTAAAACCGTCACGAATTAGTACCCCCTTTCCGACTAACCTTGTATTTTTAATTAATAGATGTTGGACTAAGTAATAAAAAAAAAAAAAAAAACTTTAAAAAAAAGTATAAACCGACTTCAAAGAAATACTAAAAGGAGTAAAATAATTACCATAATATAAAATTAACAGTTTCAGAAGTCGGTGGCTTCTATTTGCTTCAGCGTAGAGTTGCACCGACTTCTGAAACTGTTAATTTTATATTATGGTAATTATTTTACTCCTTTTAGTATTTCTTTGAAGTCGGTTTATACTTTTTTTTAAAGTTTATTTTTTATTAAATACGTTTTAGTGTCATAATTTTAACCCCCTCCTTCATAACCCTTCTTTTTGGCTTTGACGTAGTCGGGCATAAAAAGTCCTTTCCAATGATACCTTACACGATATAATGAAAACATTCCAAAGGGGGGGGAGGGGAGGACACGCACCCCCTCCTCTTTTCAAGTAGTCAGTTCCCAACAGCAAATATAAACAAAGCAATATTAGTAATTTGAGAATTTTGCTTTGATCCGATGAGGAGTTCCGTTCCATATCTCTGAAGTTCATGGTCTGATCATAACAAAATTTAAATGGGACCAATCGGGAAGTATACCCTTTCGAACAAAAAAAGAATTTTTCAAATCGGTTCATAAATGACGGAGATATGAGGTAACACACATAAAAAATAAAAATAAAAAAAATAAAAAAAAAATACAACCGAATTGAGAACCTCCTCCTTTTTGAAGTCGGTTAAAAAATACGAAGAATGAATAGGCACTGTCTAGCAGAACTGCCAGGTCATTGCACCGTAATTAAATAAAACTGTGCCTTTGAACTTTATTCATTGCAATCGTATTTTGAATTAAGTTTTTTTTTATTACGTAATCAAGAAGCACCGATAGACATCCCGGCAGAAAGGTGGATTTATCGCTATTGTCTTAGAAGAATTACTTAGGTACTTGCGATGGGATACAGAACAGAGCAGGTATTTTCCAATTTTTATTTTTGCAAGCGACCAATTTTTTTTTGTTCCCTTTTTATGTCCCTCTGCTGGGCAAAGCAAAATACCTATAAAATGTCTATGTTCTACACATAATCCCTACGATGGGTGGCGGGAGGTTAAATATCGGCCCACTAGTTGTCTTGGTCCAGTGGTTGCAAACAAAGTAGCCGATTCCTTCGAGTGGATCTTGGAACCTTCCAATTAGGTGAAACATTTTTATAATGAAAAAAATCTCGATCATTATTCATTATAGACAAATTCAATAAAATACCTACGATATTCTAATAAAGTAACTACGACAAAGAAAATTATCAAACAGGTAAATTAATAAATCACGTGTAGTAGGTGCCTATACCTAATTGGCCTGCGGGCGACGGGTTAGGGGACCCATCGCCTGACCAGTAACAGGGGGCCTACTCCCTAAGTCCGTCAATGAAGTTAGTCGCCCGCCCAAATGTAGCCCGAAACGTAGGAGGGTGAATTGCCCAAGCAAAAAAAATACACGGCAAACCTGAGAACGGTAGTGCAATGTGCTGATTTTTTATTTTATATATTTTTTCTCAACAACGTAAGTATTTCTCTACCTTGACAAAAAAATCATTGATTTCTACTCTCCAATATACCAAAAAAAATAATATCAAAGTGTTATTTTATCATCACGGTGGCCTGTCCTGAACCCAATTCCGCTCATAAAATACCTTCCCCTGCCAATACATTCATAATATGGAATTAAATCGATTTTGTTATCATTAAATTATAATATATTCGATCAAATAAAACTATTTTTGTTTGTTTATCTTCTTTCTCATGGATTTGACAGGCAGTCAACTTTTGTCTGGAAAAAAGTTATCATTTCAGAGGACAGTAAGTTTTAGTAGAATAGCCATGTCAACATTGCGTGGTTACGCCCCTCTCACCTTTCCTCACTTCGGATCAGTCCGGCTCAAGGTCTCGGCGCGAACGCACCGGTCCCAACGTCCTGCGGTTTCCCGCCAAAAAAGTAAGTTTATCATTTCAGTAACATGGGGACAAAAATAATTTCATTTCGGTGACTGTTATAACTCGTGCTAGATTCGTTTAATTTGTTTCAAAATTGTGTATTCAATTCGCCGTAAGTACTGTTTTGTTTGAGTAGTGTTCATATTTTTTTAATAATTTTATTTCGGAGTTAAATGTAGAACTAACCTCTATTTTATCATCTCAGTGTTATCATTTCAGTGGATTCGGTGGACTGTTATACCAATTACAGTCCACCGGAATGAAATGTATCTCCGAAATGATAAAACCATAAAGTTTTAGAGATCCTTGTGTCAAATACAAAGTCATAGTTTTGTAATGTACTTTTACCTAGAGTGTAGATTAGGTTATTCGGGTGTATTTGTTGTGTAATATGGCATATATGTACCCAGAAAGACTGTTTTATTGGAGTAACTATAATTCGCAATTATGTATAAGTAATTAGGTAGAACAAAACGCTGTTGGTTTTTGTTCTATTTAGATATGTAGGTACGTTTCTTTATTGTTGTAGTAATTTAAGAATAATGTGATCTCAATTTCAGGTTTCTGTTATGTTTCATACGTTTATGTAAAAGGATTACTTAAGCTATTACTACTAAGATATTTTTATAATGTTTTTATTCATTTATTGTGTTTTCAAAATATAAAAGTTGATTTAATTTTAGAAGTTTTACTTATATACCTGTAGAAACACTATTCTCGTCTCGTTACCAATTTAACTAAATTATACCTAGCATTTTTCTCTTAGTGCAACAGGTACACATTATGTATTACTATTAATTTCATAACTTACAAATGCAGCCATCATATTAATCAGAAACTAAAAGCTTTCTAATCGCGCTTCGTTCACTCTTTTGAAAATACCTATATCAAGTAAATTAGTATTAGCTCATAAACAAACAAAAATATTTATTTATGGTTACCAGCATTTACGATAAAGTTTTCCAACATTTTCACACAACAACAACCAGAAAAATTACCAAAGGATAACCTTTGGTAATTTTTCTGGTTGTTGTTGTGAATTGTTTCTTTACTTATATAAATAACTAACTGTAATATCTATATATATTATTGATGATATTAAAATAACTGTGTACTGTCCTGTCTCAGTGTTTATCTAAAATTTGTGGAAATCAAACCTAACAAAGTACGGAACCCTGGCTGCCCGGCACGGTTGCTCTTAGCTGTATCATTTCGGTGGATTTATTTCATTCCGTTGCACAGTCTATCATTTCGGTAGACACTTTTCATTTCAGTGGACTCTTAAAAATTCATCCTTAAATATTTATGTAAGTTTTGATGAAATATGATGTCCACTCACGCACAATGTTATAAAATAGGCTAAAGTTTCATTTGTCACTAAAAATATGTAGATAGCATTGAAATAAAAAAATCCCACCGAAATGACATATAAAAATCTCTTGTTGAAATTCACCCAGGAGTGAACAAAACAAGTGTCAAGTTCAACTTTTTGGACGGGCAAAAACACATCGGTAGTAGGAACAACTGTCAAATCGTGTTGTCATTCATTCTTAGTTCGGGCCCCGAAATAATCGTTTGTCCGTAGGTGGTAGCGAGTAGGACACACTCGTAACTTAGGCCGAAACCACGGACTTCGGGAGTAGACCCCCAGGCCCGAGAAGGCGGCGCGCATGTGTTCCGTGCGCGCCTCTCGGCAGGACGTAGGGCAAGGCCCCACAGAAGTAGAGGCTTGTCGGGGTTGCGGCGCATGCAGCTGCGAATCCCGCGACTTTGGCCAAGGGTCAGGAGAAGGAACACCGTGGGTTTTTATCCGGTAAGTCTTCAGCATAACCCTTCGCGAAAGGTGAAGGGTATCCGTAAGGATTTTCCCACGATAAAAAAAGATAGGTACCTACCTAATAATTAGTTTGATTTATTTCTCAGAGAGAAGAACTCGAACATCGTCTAAAGATCAACGCTCGCAATGATGTTCATAGATTGGGTCAATAACCATTCGTTGGAAGTAGGTAACATCACAGTTAAAACAGTAATTTATTACTCCTGCCTCACATACGACTGATTTCTATGATTTATCAAGCGGTATTTGATTAAAATTAAGACTTTTCTAACTTTACCAATGATGAAGCAAAGACTTCTCCTTTGCATAGGATCTATCATGTTAAATTAACTTACTTAAAATTTCCAGTTTGGCAATAAAAATTCTACCATTGGTAAGCATAACGAATCGTTTTTGGCCATATAGGAACCGGGCATTACCTACACTTTGGGCTACCACTTGGGGTTAAAAGCGTTACTATTGCATAGTACCTATTATATTTGTATTAACTTAAATAGGGTGTAAACGAATTCGTGTAATTTCTTCAAACCGCGTGATCTACTGGTGACATAGATTAACCCTAAATGGGTACTTCTGAAAATCAAGTAAAAAAATTCTAAATTAAATCTTGGTTTTCTATTCCCAAGTCATTTTAGAGCCCCGAGTTAAGTGACTGCAAAGAGCGATATCGCGTTAGTCGTGGCCGCCAGCCGCGTCGCCGTGCTTTCATTCATTTTTATACGTGGCATCAAAATGTTCACTCATATAATTATTATTTATTGCATAATTTTTTTTTCATTTTTTTTTCTTTGAATTCTTTCTTATAAGATGGTTTAGATACGATCGCTTACCAAAACCGCCTGAAAAAAAAAGATTTTTTATTTTTTATTTTTATTCAAGCTAATTCCCGTGCCAATCTATACCAGTGGATCATGTGGTTTTAAGGAATTACACGAATTCGTTTACACCCTGTATATTTGTGATTGAGACTACACTAACCACGTTGCTCTATCGCCATTTCTTGGACCTAATTACAATTACTCCTGCCCCCGGATTCAGAACCTTTTGGACAAGCAGTTGTCGACCGATTCGGTTTCTTATCTCGTTCCTTCTCGTAATGAGAGCAAAAGAGATAGCCTACCTAATTGCTCGACAACTGACTAATTGAATCGATCTAAATCTAGGGGCTGGTTGCAAAATTTTAATAAGGGTTATTCTGAAAATACAATGTCAATTTTTCCTGTCCGGGAATCAATACTAAAAGCGGTTACGCACTGCATTCGATCCGAGAAAATACGTTCCGAAGTAGTCATGGAACTATTTTTATGGTAGTTTACGCACTAGATCCGACTTCCGTCATCCGATTTCTCTCCGTGATCCGTGAGTTTCCAATTTGGAAGAAATATTGACGGACCGAAGTAGCCGTTTTGTATGAACGCTTTCGTATTACCTCGGATTCAAATCGGACGACAAATAGATATGCCAAAGATGGCCCCTGAATTGTTTGAATTTGGATCAGAGATCGAATAAGTGCGTAGGCGATATCCGAATTCGGTCCAAGTTTTTTAAACTCTAGATTCGTATTTTCACGTATTCGGATCGGATGCAGTGCGCAAAGCAATATCCGAATTCGGTCCGAGTTTTTATATTCTTATTTTCACGGATCCGGATCGGATGCAGTGCGTAATCGCTGTAACTCATAATATTATGAAGCCACAATTGCCGCTTCTACACAAAAGTGCTAACACTCACTATCCGAACGGAAATTGACTGAAAAACACAAACCCCTCCACTGTACATCATCGACAACTACATAAACGAACAAGCATAAACAAGAGAACAGTACAGAAAATAAATATGAGCAAGTATCAAGGCGCGAACAGACAGAATCTCCGTCACGATCGCGGTATATATCGGCTAGAATCGCGATGGCTTCGGCGAATATCATCATATTCCTCTACCGTGAAACGGCCAAATTGCATATCGATATGGATACAAGCTTTGTGAAGATGTTGGGTGGCTGGAAGTGCCGTATTTTTGAGCCAAGTTTTGTTTCTATCCCTTTTTAGAGTTCTAAACCCACGGCTATTACTCAGCCCACGCCGTCTATCCGTCTGTCTGTTCGTTTGTTCATCTGTCCGTCCATCCGTTCCGTCTTTCTGTCATCTTTTTAAACACAATATGTAGCCAAATAAAAAAATCATAGAGTATGTATTACCACAGTGTACCTACTTACTACATACAGTGGGTCAACGCCCATACATTTGACAGGTCCTATGAAATGTCAAAATTATGTAGGGGCGGAGGTTATGTCCCAAGTATGCAGTATGGCTACTCGGGACATAACCTCCGCTCCTTCACCCCGCAACCCCCCGCACGATTGCTCTGCGACAATGTTCTACGTTGACCGACTGTAAGGAGTAAGATTTAGGTATACTGTGGTATTACTATGGCTTCTATTAAGGAAAATATTAAAAATAAAAAGGCTAAACTTAAAGTGAAAATGCAATTTTTCAAAGTTTTTTGTTCCTGCTATATCTTAAAA
Organism: Amphipyra tragopoginis; assembly: GCA_905220435.1. NCBI lineage: Eukaryota > Metazoa > Arthropoda > Insecta > Lepidoptera > Noctuidae > Amphipyra > Amphipyra tragopoginis. The sequence continues at coordinate 23,271,793 of HG991995.1, read as the reverse complement.
ACGGTAATACATACAAGCGTGGAACTTGTTACGATTGTAGTGCATACTCTAAAGTAAAATAAAAAACAATAAAAAGAAAGAAAACTAATGACGGTACCATCCGCGAGGCCTAAGCTGAGCTTTGCTTTTGTGTGAAAATGAATGCAGACGCGTCCTTTGCTTGGTTTAAAACGGTTTATACTGCTTTTTGGCAATCGATTGTGTGTGCACTCACACAAATGAAAAGCACAGCTTACGCCTCGCCAGTTGTACGGAACTCTTAGTCCGTGAGTCTGACTCGCATTTCACCGGTATTTTTAAGTGCCTTGTCCCTAGTAAATTTTCTTCTGTATCGTGTGTACAGACATAATTGCATAAAAGTGATTAAATCTGGTGATATCATTGAGATTTTAAATATGGTAATTAGCAAAATCAACAATGTTCCGATTCTCTTCCTACTCTGACTGTTCCGAATCAAACATTCCTTCCTAAACACGGTTGAGTAACACGGAAATCTAACTCGCGACCCCGAATAAAGGAAGCGGACTTCATCACAAGCTGCCATATTGAAACATATTCCGTATCAAATTAACATGATTATAGTTTGGTATCGTCATTATAAATAGTTCCGGATGGTTTTGATTTTTTAAAGAATAGGTTGTCGATCGGAAAATCATGCAATACGGATGTATGTATCCAACTTAATTGTTCACAAATGGTAGTAGCAATTTTACAAAATATTGCAAAAAAATGTGCCGATTTTTCAATTGTCAAATATATTTTTTTCTCTTGGGCTGCTGTAGATGGTCCTACGGGACCCTTTGTACGTAACCGGACAGTCATTGGCGAGACCTGAAGGGTCTCCAGCCAATGGGGAGGAATAAAAAAAATCGGCCCTAAAACAAACAAATTATACAAATGACTCAATCTTACATAAAATCTGCCAATCATTTGTTCGTATTTCTCCGTGAATAAGGGTTGTCACATCTAGCAAAACTTTATCTCCACGTAAACGTTGAACGCATTCGGATCCGAGTACCGTTGCGACGCGGCGCGCCGTGAGTTTTATTAATTTTTCCACACGTAACAAGTAAACGCCGTTCGCATCGGATTTACAGTACAAATTAATTTTTATTTAATCCGAGTGAAGGAAGCTTAATAATTATCCAATTAAATGAGAAATTAAGGTTAAAATATAAAGGGATTTTCCAGTTATTAATTCCTTCCGTAATGTTTAATGGGTTGTTATACTATAAATCCCTAGGGATATGCGCCTCTGTTTACTTTTACAACTATTGTGAAATGAAAATAATTTAAACAATACATAATTGTTGAACATGAACCACCCTTACAGTTCGTTATGCCTACGTCAAATACAGTTTTGCAAGATACCAATTTTACTATTAAAAATTTATTAAAATCGCAATCGAACCGCAGCTGAACCACTGCCGATTGAGTTACCTTTATTAGAAATAAAGTCGTTTGACTTTTTTAATTTAGCCCCAGGTGTATCAATAGAATGCGAGCATTTGCTGCAATAACTTGCACGTTAAATCTTGCTAGTGGATTTGGGGCTTAATATTAGGCCCTAATTGCTGCAAACTCACCCAACGTATTAATTGACCTCTGACATTTCATTAGCATACAATAACAGTAATGACTCGCAAAGTTATGTCGTCAATACTTCAAGTGTGTTTACGTTTTGCGAACTATTGAAGAATAGGCCAATATTTTCCCTATCGTGGATGTCAATTCAATTAAATTTTTCTATATGGTAAGCGACCGATGTCGAAAATTCTGCCATTGTCAGAAGCGACACAGTAAGCGCGGCATGCACCGACACTCATTCCTTAAACAACTCGGACACGACAAGTGACGAAGATGCACGAGCAATACCGACACACAGCGCGCCCCTCTCGTCGCGGGCGCAACGCTACGCGGCGCGGTACAGCGCCAGTTCGACTCGCGACCTCGCCGTGTGATCAGCTCATGATTAAGGGCTCCGTTTTGGTCCGAAACTAGTCGGGCAATCCCAAAAGATGCACGTGAGTAAACCGTAATTAATCATAAATATGAATGTCAGAAGCGTTATCTGTAAAAGGCGACTATAGAAAACGGCATCCTCCTCTCTGATAATAACAATAAACTGTCGCCATTCCTTCTATTATTGGCAATTCTCCCTTTGACCATACATTTAAGAGGCGATTTTCTGCTGCAATGGACCTTAAGGGCCAAAACACACTTAGCGTTTGTGGTAGCGCGTACTACGTAAGATACGCGATGTATAATACGCTTGAGAGTGGCTGTAGCCGCTGAAAATACGCCGAATATTATTACCAGTGATCGGATAATCGGGCGCTTATATACCTAAACTTCTTCCCGCGAAAGAATAATGTGGACATTCCTTTCTGAATAAATAAGTAATCCTTGGTTCCCGGGATTGAATTTTTTTGTAAAAACATCTTTAACAATCTTATTCAATGAAATTATAGCATTATTTCGACTACGTATCTTTATTTTATTCAAAACAAATGAATATCAATCTAAAAAATCGTTTTCACAGCGTGTTTTAACTATATTTTATATGCAGGTAACATTTTTAGCAATCTCAGGAATTTCAAACGATTCCGGGATCCGGGATTCTGAAAAGCACGTCCGTATTATTCTTTCGTGGGAATAAAAGTGAAGTTTAGGTATATTAGCACCCGATTATCCGATCACTGATTATTACATTACATTGCGTAAAATGCCAGCCAGTATGCATTCTTATAATACAGTCTAGTTTAAATTTTATTACATACACTTCTTCTTCTTCTATCGTGTCGGCACGAGCTATACGAGAATAACTCATGCCGTGGTGAAAAGATTAGCCAGTCAGCAAGGTTGGTAGCGAGGCTGACTGCCCAGGGTGCACCGGACGTACTGAAGTAACGTCACTCGTGGTTTTTTTTTTACTACGTTACGTTTTTATTACGTTGGAATTACATACACTAAAACGCGTTTTTCTTGCTGATTCCGAATCTCTATTACATTATTTTTTGTCAAAAATGTTAGTTACGGTCTTTCTCCATATGACGGCAGTACCGGCGATACACAGATATTGCAACTGGCCGCATCTATCGAAGGCATGATGTACGCGAGACTTCTAGGCCCGCATGGTGAGGCTGCGAAGGAGAATTTATATGTAGCGCGATGCATACGCATAAAGAGACGAAAACTGAACCGCGCAAGAATGCTCAGTGTGTCTACAGCCTAAGCGCCAAAGCCTGTTATTTTGTTGTTATTGCACTGTATTGCTCCTTAAGTTCGTAAAACAGTTTGAAATTGGGTTAAAAAATCAACTTGCGCAAAAAAATTTTTAGTGAATTTAGTGCTGTAGACTTCACGGAGCTCAGAGTCACTTCCCATCAACCCGGGCCTCTATTTGTTAACATTAAAAACTGTTATAGGAACATATACAAAAAACTTGCATTCAACAAATCAATATTAATGTGTCATAGCAAATAGTTGTTTGGACAACAACAATAAAACTATGTCAATTGTACGTCTATATTTATGTGCATAAAAGTTTGTATCAAAACACCGCTGTTTATTTTGCGCGCATTTTTGCAGCTGGTATATATTTTGAATTAGTTTTAGGTCTTTTTCAAAACATCAGAAGTCCGCACTCGGGGTTTATCAGCGAGCCATGGAGCGCAGTATCATAAGATTTCGGTTATCAGACCGTATAAGGAATAGTCTAGTGCGCTCCAAAACGCAGATCGCCGACGTTGGTCAGAAAGTCGCAAGCTTAAAATTGAACTGGGCTGGTCACGTCTCTCTGCCGCATGTCGGACGAGCTGTGGGCAAAACTCACCACTGAGTGGAGCCCACACAACGTTAGACGACGTTGCGGCAGGCCCAGAAGGAGATGGCGGGACGAGTTAGACACTTATTGGAAGGATTGGCCGCAGAAGTCAATAAATTTAGAAGAGTGGGAGGAGGGTAAGGAGGCCTTTGCCCTGCAGTGGGTCGATCAAGGCTAAATGAATAAAGGAAAAAATATGTATTATACTTTTAATACCTACACTCGTACATACAGTTCTGTTACGTGCAAGCATGTGTAAAGAGACGTCATGGACGTAACCAGCTTGGGGCAGATGGGGAGCTTGCCACATCCTGGTACATGAAAGAATAGGTAAATAGTCTAGATTTCTAGTAAACAGAATAGTTTTCCACCTTGTGACGACGGGCTAGAATATAGACTTCTCTCACTGCGCGCTGGATAAAGACGCGTTTTCTAAGATTAATCAAAACTCAACACGCTTGGTGGTAGGATCTATGTATACGGTCCACTTGGCTATGGCTAGCTATCACCCTCCAATTAAAGTCCGGCACCAAGTAGTTTACTGTGTGTGAATGTGAGAGCCAGAGGGGTATACTGGCATCCCTCTCTATTAAGGGTGTCCCTGGAAGTACGGATCAAATCGAATAGGGGCGTGGGCAATGTCATTACCAAACTTTTTAACCTTGAGAATGTCGGTGCAATTTTTTACAGTTCAAAAGTTATGATAAATGTGTATGTTTTTTTTTCAATCACTTCGCATAGAAGAAAATCATAAAAAAAACTATCAGAGCTATCATTTTTTTCAGGACTTTGGCGAACAGTAGGCCTTTCTTGTGGTAATACTTTTACGCAGCTAGAAAATATGTGTTCAATAAGAAAAATCATTTACTGCAACGGCTTTTTTGGTCTGGCAAAAAAATTACTCAAGTTTTTACTACTACAAGTTTTGAAATTACCTTTCCCACGCCCCTATTCGATTTGATCCATAGTTCCAGGGACAGCCTGTATATCTGTTACTTGGATTCGTGTGCTCTATCTTAGAACCTGTCTACGTTTACCAGCAGGTGCGAACTAGGGTCAAACGTGACCAAGTCTAATAATAGAAATAAAAAAGATACATTCAACGCGCCACCGTCTACATAGGCAGACCAATGCGCAGCTATACTTATTTAGGTCATATTCACACAGCTTGCAAGAGAAACCGCTATTCCCGAACAGCGAAAGCGAAAGCCGAACAAATACATTCAAAGACTAACGCGTAAAAGCAATTGTGAAACTTTATTCATTAGTTATCGTCAAGTACTAAAAGTTAGAACTTGCTATTGTTTGTAAAGGGTACGGTGTTAAGAAGCCTTTTGTATTTCAGTGATCAGGCTTCAAAGAAAAATGTGGAGGGTGCTAGTAAAGGAGTAGATAAACATTAAAATGTTATTTGTTTAATTATGAAAACATTAGCATAATTTTCTAGAACTGGAAGCGATAGTGAATGACGTTAGAATAACAGTTCAAAAGGCAAAGCAATTTAAAGGGTATGAAGAGGAAAAAGTTTATTTTAATTTGCACAGATAATAAAAAGACAAAATAAAAATAATGTCTACACTCGTGAGCAATGAATCCGGGTCACTAACATAAAATGTAATATCTCGGTAACTAAGAATGCCAGCTTATTAAAATAAAAAGTATTAAATAGACTATTTAAGAAGGCTTATTAATTATTATATTTGAATAGTATGAAATAGTCTATAAAATGTCTTTGGACATCACGGCTCATCTTCCGTGCGGAAGATGTCCGGTCCTTTGGAAGGCATACACGGGGACACAGGTCCAACGCGGACTTCTGATGTTTTGAAAAAGACCTAAAACTAATTCAAAATATATACCAGCTGCAAAAATGCGCGCAAAATAAACAGCGGTGTTTTGATACAAACTTTTATGCACATAAATATAGACGTACAATTGACATAGTTTTATTGTTGTTGTCCAAACAACTATTTGCTATGACACATTAATATTGATTTGTTGAATGCAAGTTTTTTGTATATGTTCCTATAACAGTTTTTAATGTTAACAAATAGAGGCCCGGGTTGATGGGAAGTGACTCTGAGCTCCGTGAAGTCTACAGCACTAAATTCACTAAAAATTTTTTTGCGCAAGTTGATTTTTTAACCCAATTTCAAACTGTTTTACGAACTTAAGGAGCAATACAGTGCAATAACAACAAAATAACAGGCTTTGGCGCTTAGGCTGTAGACACACTGAGCATTCTTGCGCGGTTCAGTTTTCGTCTCTTTATGCGTATGCATCGCGCTACATATAAATTCTCCTTCGCAGCCTCACCATGCGGGCCTAGAAGTCTCGCGTACATCATGCCTTCGATAGATGCGGCCAGTTGCAATATCTGTGTATCGCCGGTACTGCCGTCAGTAGCTATATATAGGGGATTCTGGCTCACCCATAAACCAGTATAAGTAGACCCCTGTTGGTATGTAGTTTGTTAGAAGCGGTGGACTATGTTATACTGGTTTTCGTGTAAATATGGTTGTAACAGGAAGTGAGCGTAGATAAGGATGAATGCTAAAGTTGGCGTGTGTATATTTTTCATTATTTTAGTATGAAGATGGGGTTTCTGGCTCAGTTGTCTTGTGAGTCGATATTGCTAAGATGTTTATGGTTGAGACAGGAAGTGTGCATAGATAAGAATGTATGCAAAAGTTGTCGTGTGATATATTTTGATGTATTTTAGTATGGAGATGGGGGTTCTGGACCGGTTGTGTGTTGGTGGTGGGGTGGGGTAAGTGTATGTTCTAGTGGAGTGGATCTTTTCTGCTGAAGATTGTTGTGGTATCTTAGACGTGGATGTCTGTCGAGATGCTGGGTGCGGGGGTGGGGGGGGTGTTGGTGGGTCATCGTTGAGCTGGTTCTGGTCGTCCGCTGTGTATGTTCTAGTTAAAATGTGTGAGGGCGAGAGCGGTGGCTGTGCGGGGGCGGGGGCGTTGTCTGGGCCGTAGCGGGGGCTGGGCGGGGGCGGGGGCTTTGTCTGGGCCGTAGCGGGAGCTTTGTCTGGGCCGTAGCGGGGGCTGTGTGTGTGCGGGGGCGGCGGCGGGTTGGTGTTGAGAATTGGTCGCTGTATGTATGTTCTAGATTGAGAATTGTGTTAATTGCAATATTTCCCACGCTCTGTGGCTATGGGGTGTGGTGGTGGTGATAAGGATGTAGGGGTCATCGTTGAGTTGGTTCTGGTCGGCCGCTGTAATGATGTTAAAATGTATGACGACAATCAGTGGTGATAAGGATGTAGGGGTCAGCGTTGAGTTGGTTCTGGTTTGTACAAGTATGTTGCTCTCATAACGACGGATGGTTGCAGTTTTTTTGATAAGCAAAAGAGTCACGTGTAGTATATTCAATGCGTGATTTGTTCGATTTGTGATAAACACATTGCGTTTACATTATATGACACTCGTATTAATTTACATTTGTATCTCACCATTGCTGGGTGACGGTTCGATTTTACTGTTATCTCTTTACGCTACACAAGTAAATACATTGATTACCTACAATGTTGGATTCAGTTAAATCTGATGTGGAAGGCATTCGTGAAATTATTTTCAAGAATGTTAGTGGTGAGATAATATTTACTAAAAGTATACAGACTGCTCAGAAAATATCGAACTCGGATTCATCAAAACATCAGGACAATGATGCGAGTGGAATGGAAGATTCGGTGATATCTAATATTGAAAACATACATTACCTTCTATTGGAGAGTGATGATGAGGTTACACATAAATTTGTTCGAGTTAACGACGTGCAGAATGATGGTGAAAATTTTAAAATAATGGAAGGAAGTGATGATTGTGATCCTGAGGGAAGGGATGAGTGTGGTATTGGTTTATCTCAGAACAGCAGAACAATAACCTCATTGATGAGTGAAAATAAACGCGGTCACATACCACAGTACCCACGCTTCAGTTCAAAAACAAATCGATTGCTTACTTTCATAAGTTGGCCTCTACGTATGCGTCAGAAGCCGGAGGATCTTGCTGATGCTGGTTTCTTTTATACTGGTTACGGAGACAAGACCATGTGTTTTCATTGTGGTGGAGGTTTAAAAGATTGGGAAGATGATGATGATCCTTGGCAGCAACATGTTCAGTGGTTTAGTCGGTGTGCTTATGTAAAGTCTAAAATTGCACAGTGTTTTATGCAGATTAAAAGGGAGGGTTAAAAAGAAATAAAAAAACTGTATACAACAAACAATGTATTTTATTTGATTATATTATAATGACCCCAAGCCAATGTGTTTATTCCATCCCCGGTAATACTTCTTTTATCATCATCACCAGAAAGTATTTTTTTTCTCTTAACTTGCGTGTAAACATGGTGCTTATCGCTAGTAAATGTATACATGTTGTCATATTTTACATAGTCACAATCAAGTGCTTTTTTATAATTTTCGAAATGTAACTTTCTTACAATAGCGGCGGTTGTGCCTTTGTTTTTCTTTACAGTCAAATCATTTTGTAAAACATAACTGTACATTTTAGAACGTAAACCAACAAACTCTTTGATGATACAACCATTGGTTTCATCTTTCATGAGACCAACCACCTTCTTGTTGACTAATGGTAGATTATAAACGTTTTTCATGGGAAGATCAGAGGTGTCAAATCTAGCCTCTAGGTCACATCTAATATCTTCGTAAAAATTTTCAGTAGTGATTTGATATATGAAAGAATCGGTATCTGTGTAGAGCAATTGTACGTTATGTTTATATTTAGACAGCATATATGAGTAGTGAAAATCATACATAACATGTTTGGAAAGTTCTAGTACAGTGAAACCGGCATAAATAGGTTTATTATATAATATTTTTGTTTTATTCATTTGCACTGCTACAAAATCTTCGGAGAATATCTTACAACTATGAAAATTAGGACGCGCTATATATCTTTCAGCACCGTATTTACATTTTGTATTTCCTTTCTCATCACTCCACTTGTTACAAAGTTTCACATCGACTCGTTTCCTTACATTCTCTATGGTTTTACCGAAAATCGAGTTGTTCATGAGCTTGTAGAAGTCTTTTTCAAACGAGTTTTTTGCCAATGTTCTTTTTTGTGTGTTTAAATCTATATAAGGCTTAAGCCATGGGGATTGCTGAAACGATAAGATCCTATGGATTTTTTTACAAACTAACCCGTATTCTATACATTGCTTCAAGTTAATATAGTGAATAACGTAATTGTGTTTATTGTTGAGAGTAAGTAAAAGCTTTTTCGTTTTACCATTAGGTGGTGTTTTTGTTTCAGCGCAAAATGGGTAGTCATTGTGCAAATCATGAAGAGACTGTGGATAGTCCAGATCCACTTCCAAAATGTAGCCGATATCTGAATCAGGTTGCTGTGCTAATTATATCGAATGAGATAATTTCATCACTCGTTAACCAAACAAAGTTTGCATAAGGCAGATATTGACTCATAGCATAACCATACAAATTATTAACATCCAAGTACACAATGAAACTGTTTTCACATGTGGAATTGTATGCGGTTGGATCCATAAAGTTATTGTTAGCCTGGGCATGTCTTTTGGAAACTTGACTAATGCCACCTCGAATCCCAGACTGTAAGAACTGAATCATTTCATAATCGGTGAGAAGTTCTAGATTTATTCCCGTCTGTCTCAACATAGCATCCCACGAAAGACTGGGTGCTGTGAGGTATCTACAAGGATCTAGTTTATATGCACTCAAACAAATACTACGGAAATTTTCAAACACTTCAGCAAGCAATAGGACATCTGTTTTGAGATACAAGTCACAGTATTCACCCAAACTTTCTAAGTTAAATTTATTCCATACAGTTTGAGCGTGCATGTATTCATTATCGGAAATATGTGTTTGTGTTAGTTCGCTGTAAAATGATTGCTTATCGGGTAATGATTTATCTTCAAGTTTTTTCCAACAGTCAAGGTACTCGTATGGAAACACACCCTTTCGTGTTAAAAGACTTATTTGTTCGGGATCTGAAAAATATTCAGATAATATGTGAAATTGATCTGGAGAGAGATTTTTCGCCAATTTATCTAAACTAGTGGACATAAATTTAAACGAATCAACGAAACGTATAGTTATTTCTTTTTCAGTGCTGTCATCATCGTTATCTTTAAATTGCAACTTTTGACTAAATGAAATGTACTTTTCCTTATTCTGTGGTATGCACTCAATGTGGATACCATCTCTTGCAGCTAGCTCCTTAATGAATAAGTGACTATCGTATCCGCTTAAATTATGAAAAAATATAGGGATGTAATTGGGTAGAGAGTATTTTAAATTACATTGCTGATGCGCCACACCTCTAATTTTCCCTGTGAGATGACAATGATCGATAACCTTTTGATCTGACGATAACAATGGTTGCTCACAAATATGACAGTGAGCGGATGTGTTATCTATTATAAAGCTTTCATTTTTATCATATGATATTTTATTTGAATAATTATCAGCAACATAACGAGCATCCAAATAAATGTTATCTACAAACTTTTTAACGCAGTCCTCACCGCGATATGTAATGAATTTACTTAATGAATTATCATAATTACAATGTATATAGTATGCAAAAGCACAAGGAATGTGCTCATGAGTGTAATAAGTGTTTTTCATTTCCTCCATTTTGAGGGGGCTTAAAATTGATTCAAAATCAGCATATATAACAAATGGTACAGAAAGTTGATGACTAACATTTTTGAAACTCAAGTACTTATCTTCGAGAGTAGGTAGTTCTATTAAAGTCTTTTCACATCCTAACATCTTATGACGTTCAAGTTTAGACTTATTGGTGAAATATTGTAAGCATCCATCACAGAAAAATAATTTATTTTTATTACGTGTAATTTGAGAGCGTATCAGACGAGATATGTTTTTTATCCAACAATAATGAGATTTACCGTTATGTTTAGCATCTTCATAAAATAAGAGATTGACATGACGATCGTTAGTTTTAGCCTTAGTTATATACAAGGGTACAATATTTTTGTTTTTTTTTTCAATTCCGTACACATTTATATTGATATGATTCAATTCTTCGAAACGTTTGATTCCTTGAATCGATACTGGTAAATTAATTCCTGCTGTTTTGAAGACTGTCTCGTAGTGCGGGTATGATGTTGGACGATCCGAGTTGGAGTCAACTGGATAAAGGGCGCTTGCTACAGCCCAGAAAAAGCAGGCATTGTCGGTGTTCTTTACATTCACACATGCATGTTTACGTTGTATCCAATCTGGAAGCGGTATGTAAGAGCTAGCCTTTAACGGAATGTACTTGTTGATGTTAATCTCTAAAAATTCAATCTTCTCCAATGTCCATCCGCTATCTCTTTCTTGAAACTCTTCACATTTCTTTAGAATTTTAGCGCAGGCCTCATTATAGTAAGTAGATAAATCTGAAGATTGTTGTAAGTGTATGTTTTTAGTGTTGAATGATTTCAAGTCTCTAATCACTTCATTCTCTCCTTTTGCAATAATATACGTGCAGAAAAGTTCAATGTTCACCTTAATGTGTTTGTTTGATTCCACTTCCATTCTAAGCAGTTTTTGAACTTTATATGCAGCTCCGGCTAGGTAAACTTCCGGGTTTAATGCGGTTGATGATTCATTGATACGGTAACTCACGATTCTACACTTGAATGCTGAATTCACAACATATATGAAATAATCTCCTGCATCTTGTTTACATAGTAACTTGTGACGTTTCGTTCTCGAATGAGCAATTAATTGATTATTCTCAACTTTTGTATTACAAAAAGGACACTCGTACATGTTGCACTATAATCACAAAACAAGTGGTGATGACGTATGTTAACTGCGGACGACTACGAACTGACTGATTTGAATAATGAATTTAAATTAAACTATTTTACTTTTGTGGTTGGGTGTGGCGGTTGGTATTGTGATAAGAGAAACAAAGTATGTTATCAACTCAGTAATACATTTTATTATTTTACAAAAGGCTTGAGAAGAATAAATAATCTATTACAAAACATTTGATTTCTTGATCTACAATCGACATTTCATCGTAAACATTTTCCACAATTGCATAGGCTTCAGATAATGTTTTCACTTGGGCGAGCTTGAATCGCTTTCTGAAGAAATTCATACGGTTCTCATAGTAACCTTTTACCCTTGTCAAGTGACGTAAACGCGAATCGAGACAATTCAGCAAATGATTCAGACACCACCACTCTTGACAACAGATGGTCATCGATTTCGATCCAAGGTCAATTATGATGAATTGTTTTCTTCCTTCTTCATGTTCAGACAGGTTTATATAATTGATCAACTGTTTTTGCTGTTGTTGTTGTTGTTGGTGCTGCTGCTTTGGTAAAGGAATTGAACCAGATGTGAAGAATTCTGATATTTCAGAGGTGTTTTCCATAAATATCATGTCCCACTCGTCTTTAGTCAATGTTATCCGATTAGCGATATCAATGCATACTTCCAGTAATCCATTGATTTGATCCGATGGCTTCAAATATGTTTTAATAAATGGAATCGTGGGGCTGGAAACTTGATACATATACTTGCAAAGTTCGAAATGCATGGGTGGAATCGATGGAGTATAATATGATATCTGATACATGTTGTCGCTACAAGCGTTGCTGATTAACTGTCCTGTCAACTACTCTGATAGAGTTTATGAAGTTATTTTTCGAACAGTTTTTGTAAGAATACTATATTCGAAGAGAGAGTCATTTATAATTAAACAATAAGCGGTGGTATCACTCGGTACAGGCTTTTTAAACTCTAGCTCCAGTTTGATATCTATGGTGCCACCGGTGCCTGAACGAAGTGTGTCAGTTTGTCTGGAACAATCAATAACAATCAGAGGGGTTTTCGTTTTGAAATGAGGTGGGTTTATTTGCACGTTGGAGCTCTTCAATCCATAATAGGATCTTTTAAAGTTGATGAATGCTTCATACAAAAGTGAAAATACTCCCTTTTCAAAGTCGTTAGAGAATGAGTCATATGGATAGTATTGGGAATTGAGATATAAACGTGTATTATAAAAGTTGGTATGATCAAAGATGCTCTTATCTTTAGCTGCTTCGTTATTACGTGAATGTTGGAATCCGATTATGACGTAACGAGGTTTCTCCAACTGTGTAGTTGTTTTCACGGTCCAAATATGTTTCTGGGATGTTGGTAACACTGGATACTCGTAAAGATCCCACGAGCGGAATGCAATGGGAATGGGAGTGTTGTTCTCCACATACTTCAACAAACGTAGTTTTTCTTTATCAGATACCTTGATAATGGGCATACGCCATGCTATACGGGTTATGTCAATCTCAACCTTTTTTGTTGGATCTTTGAGAACTACACAGTTGAGATTAGAAGAGCTTCGGTTCAATATCAGTTCATGTTTCGCATTAACTATCACTTTATTGTAATCCTCAGCGAACCCCAACAAGTGTCGAAGTGGAATAGTGAAACAGAAGTCACCGTCAATCTCTTTAAAACCATTCATATTCCAACCGCTATTTTCCAAACTGTTGCACTCTTCTTCTCCATAGGATACAGCTCCCTTAATTGTGGTAGTAATACCACAGTTTTTTGTTCTATCAATCTCTACACCATTCAGTTCATAGCGGATGTCTTGAAACAAGTGAGCAGGAGCATTGTTGATGAAAGCAGAAGATTTTGTAGTAGTACCCTCAATTACCAACTGACTTTCACAAGGCAGTACTATTGTATCTTGATCGTTGATACGGATTCGGATCTCATCATTGTTTTTATACGACTCACTGTAGGGCAAATATGTATGATATTCAATTCCCTCTATAGCATCATCAAATAACACGCTATCTCCTATATCTAGAATCGATGATGACGTCATTATAGTTAGGAGTTTACTTGTAATCCGAGTGATTGTAGAAACAATACGTTATCTTTTGTTATCTTTGTTCTTGCTTGTACTTTTGGCTGCTGCTGCTTTTGGTGAGATGTTCTCTCCAGTTGAGGGTTGGGAAGACTGTGGCATTGTATTGCCTCACCATTCGTTTTATAGATAATCATGAGGCTATTTTCCTTATATGCAGGCGAAGTGAAATATTCTCGTTTCTGAAGTTCACAAGATTCCCTTGTTCGTTGACAATACACACTTGTAGATTTTGAATCGTATTCGTCTTCAACGGTAAGTAGATGAGATTTGTAGGAGACTCTATAATTTGGAATCCAGGCGGTACAGACGGTGAAAACTCGTGTAGCACATGGGTTGATTTATTATTTATGAATGAGCCTCGAACAATATTGCATTCTACTCTTATAGTGTTTGTTATTAGAATGTTTATCGGTTGATCAGAGTGATGCACTTGATTTTTGGGAAGTATTTTCCGAGAGAAACCAAAAATGCTTCCGATGCTGTTCTCTTTCTCAAAATGTATATCATAATACGGAGAATAAAATGTGCATTTCATGGTATTCGTATTAGCTAGTATATCAATCGTTTTATAAGGGTCGTCACCAGCTGTACTGCCGATCTCTTGTTCCAGGTGATGAATAATGTTATCCAGCTCATAAGAGCCTTCAGGAATTGTGATAACATTATCTCCATAATGAAAAAGGTTGTTGCTCCTATCCACATTAGGAATAGAATTAAATGATTTAAAATAAATCAAAGCGCACTCGTATTCACCTTCCAGTTCTATAGGTGGTAAAAAATCCACACTCAATAAGGAATCCGTACCATTAAGTGATAAAGTAAGAGACATTATCACAATCTAACAGAAGGATGTGAAATGAAACATACAGTTTTGATATTTTATATATATATTTATTTCATTCTAAACATATCATTACAAACATTTAACAGAAAACGTAAACATAAATGACCACAATTATATGTCTTATCTTTCTGTACATTGTTATAGTTATAACTGATATTGATGACGTCATCACCACTTGACATGTATTTGAGAAACTCCTGTGGTGGTCTTAAATTTCCATAACTGTCAAAGTATTCGCAATTTTGATCTTTCTTCACATATGCTACCCAATGTGTTCCTGGCCCATGTGAATCGTCTAAATTAACGATCCCCGTTTCATCCCTCCACGGTTGTGATTTTCGCTTCTGTAGAGCATCTCGCATGACTACACCCCGGAAATGAGGAATGTTTAGCTGCTTAACATATTTTACAAGCTCATAGTTGAGGAGGGCACGATTCGGTAGGGCAATGTCTAGTTTTTTTGATACGGCGCCAGATAAAGGCCCATACCTTTTTTGTAAGGTGCCATATACATGCCTCTTCCTACAGCTACTGGTACTCCATTTCTCGATTCATCTTTCTTTCTAACCATTTCATAAATATTTTTAGCAGCGGTTGTGACACCACCAGCCAAAGATCCAGCAGCCGCCAACGCCCCCAGTATTGGTATCAACGGAAGGAAGCCACCACTTTTCGGTAGAGGAATAACCCTCGGCTTTTTCACACTCCTCTTGTTATCCTTGATGCTTCTTTTAGCAGCTTTGATAGCTGTGCTTATCAATTTACTGGTGGATATTTTTTTTACCTTTCCACGTTTACCGCTCACCTTGACACCACCACGATGTCGTTGGTGGTTTTTCATAGCTTTACGTGCGGCTGTTATAACCTTTGTGAGGGGCATCATTCCTAAACCTCTTTTCACTTTCAGTTTCATTATTTTATTCACACCAAACGCCACCAATCGTTCAGATAAACTATTTGATTCAAGTTGACGTTTCTTCGCTGCCAATGCTAATTCCAAATCAGCTCTGTGTCGGTGGTCTAAGGATGAGTTTTGAGCGTATGCAATGTCGTGTAATTTACAGGCTTCATCCAAAGGATTAATACCTACATCACCTCTCTCTAAACGTTTTTTCAATTTTGTTCCGGGTCCGCAATAATTGTAGCCGGGCACGTGTAACTCGAAAGGTAGGTTATTGATAAGTGTGTTGACTAAACCACTTCCGACTTTTACGGAAGGTTCATGAAGACTGACCTTATTTCTCTGTTGTACAATCATTTTAATTAAGAGAACACTACCTGTTACTCTCACCGCTGTCACTACTACATTAATATATATAAAGCATGAGCAAACGATTAAATCGTTTATCAAAATGAAGTTTCAGAAGCAACCCACGTGTTTATCAGTTAAAGGATGGGATATAAATTCGAAATACAATAGTCATAATATATCTTACAGACATAGTGTACTCCTACCTAACAGTATTAGATGTCTTATATGTGGACCATCTGGTTGTGGTAAAACTAATATATTACTCACCTTACTACTAGAGCCAAAAGGTTTGATATTTGAAAATGTCTACTTATACTCCAAATCGTTAAATCAACCAAAATACGTGTTTTTAAGCAAAGTGTTTAGTCAGGTGCAGGAAGTGAATTTCTACACTTTCTCGGATAAAAGTGAGGTAGCCTCACCGGAAGAGACGCAGAGCAATAGTATTATAATTTTTGATGATGTGTCGATGGAAGATCAAGAACCTATCCGTTTACACTTCTCGATGGGCAGACACAAGGGACTAGATTGTTTTTATCTATGTCAAACATACAGCAAAATACCTAAACAGCTGGTGCGAGATAATGCAAACTTTGTGATACTCTTTAAGCAGGATGAAATGAATCTAAAACACGCGTATGATGATCATGTGAATACAGACATGTCGTGGGATACTTTTCTAGAAATATGCAGAGCTTGTTGGGAGAACAAGCATGGGTTTTTAGTGATTAATAAAGATGTTGACATGAATAAGGGTCGATATCGGAGGGGTTTTGATGACTTTATCACATTATAGCAGTATAAGAATACATGTTACAATGAAGCTGTTTACATTTCACCATGGACTCTTCAGCAGTACAGATCTTTGGAGATAAGGAGCTTAAACGTAAACTTGTTCAGTCTGTGAGTTCAGTAAAAAAGAAAATCAAAGCTTTAAATGAGGGTCAAGCTGAATTGACGTCAACCTTACAAGAAACATTTCAACCAATCACACAGCCCCTAAACACTTTATTACATCAGATCAATTCAAACGATAATAAAGGGTTAATTGTGAAACATGAAACTGATAAGAAGCCATTCCAAAATACAATTAAACGAGAAATTAAAAATGCTGCTGATAAAGTAATGCGCAACAAACAAGAAGAGTACAGTGACGTTGACAAGGAAGAGTATGAAGATGCTGATGATTCTCTAGATACAACAATCCAATCGGAAACGGAAGAGGATTTTGTGTCACATCCCTTAGCTCGCAGCTATTTGGATAACATTATAATTAATAACATTCAAAAAGTACCTTATGGTGTTTACCATACGTCAGAGGGGTATAATATAGGCGACAGCGCTGTTGAATTCGATAAAAAACATTTAATAATTAAAAACCAGAAGTTTAGATATACACCAGGTCTGATGGAACTGTTATTCAAACGGGAACCTAATACTTCTTTGATCCAACCTGCGGATGGTGACGTCTACTATAAAATAATAACGATGACAAATGCGCATAGACGTAATTTTTCTGCAGAAGGTCAAATACAGGGTGACAGGAGCCTCAAATATACTCAATATATAAAGGAGTCAAACCATCCACATTCTACTCCTATTAAAAAATCTGAAATGAAAACAACAACTGGCGGATGTTTAAACAGATCAGGTGGAACAGATAACAGATCAGGTGGAACAGATAACAGATCAGGTGGAACAGCTAACAGATCAGGTGGAACAGCTAACAAATCAGGTGGAACAGCTAACAGATCAGGTCTGTTAGATGTAACAGGTAACAGATCAGACGTAACGGGTCTGTTAAATGCAAGAGATCTGTTAGTAACCGGTAGAGGCTTGACATCATCCACTAATAATAATCATTCAAATACAGACACAACTCTATTAATGAAAAAATACTACCCTAATACGGATATTATGTATTGGGATAACCCTAATGAACTAATTGACCGATTACGACTGCTTATCGCTTCGCGAAATGCCGGTAACAACGATCATGATAACGAAATTATTGCAATATTGGAAGAATTAATAGAAGCTAACATAATTGAATCACCTCATCGACTGTCCGACATACTAAAACATGTTCTCAAGTAAACACACTTTCATTGTAATTATGACTGTCGATAAGTTTGGACGTTACCTACAGAGCAACCGACAACAAACACCACACTCACTCAAGGTGCTGAAACATCAGGTGGACTGTGGAAATCGCTTATTAAGAAACGCTAACAAAGGTATTCTGAAAAATGATGTGGTTATAAAAGCACAACTGGATGAGGTTCTGATTCAATGTTTACATAAAATAAAAAAAATCTCTCAAAGTCTAGAAGAGATCTCAGGAAAACATTCAACTAGCACCAGCACGTCAGCCACCGCTACACCACGAGCAGCGGTTATAGTACCAAAACCCTGACGAAAAGAAAAAGTTTGTAAAACTGACATGAGCAAATGGACAGTCGTTCAGGAACTTCACAAGAATGCCCGTAAAAACTTCCCTCGAAGACGTTTCATACAAAAAGGACTTGATGACACCTGGCAAATAGATTTGATTGATATGCAAAAGTATTCCAAGTATAACGGGGGATTTAAGTATATTTTAGCTTGCATCGATACATTTTCGAAGTATGCATGGCTTCAACCATTAAAGAGCAAATCAGGTGATAATGTGACACGAGGCATGCTCAACCTGCTAAACAACAACCTAAGACGAAAACCAAAAAACATTCAATCTGATGATGGACGAGAGTTTTTCAATGAAAAGTTCCAAGCTCTGATGAGAAAGTTTAATATAAACCATTACTCAACATACAGTGTAATGAAGGCTTCTATTGTAGAGAGATTTATTAGAACTATCAAAAACTGGCTTTGGCAACGATTCGCATACAACGGCTCTTACAAATGGAGCGGAAAAGAGCTCTCTGATGTAATAAATAAGTATAATAATAAAATACATCGTACCATCGGGGTTGCCCCAGTGACCGTGAATCATACTAACGCTAATGACCTTTTATCTACTGTTTACAACCATATCAAAGTACGAGCTAAATCAAAGTATGTGTGCGGTGACTATGTTCGTATCAGTAAATATAAATCCACTTTTTCCAAGGGATACACCGGAAACTGGAGTTCGGAGATATTTAAAGTGGTGCAAGTGAATAACACCAATCCGGTGACCTATCAGTTGCAAGATGAAAGGAAACAACCAATCTTAGGTGGATTTTATGAACAGGAACTGCAAAAAGTTAAATATCCTGATGTGTACCTGGTGGAGAAGGTGTTGAAAAGAAAAGGTGCTAAAGTTCTAGTAAAATGGTTTGGTATGGATTCCACAAGTTGGATAAATAAAGAAAACAAAATTACTGAGTAGATACACTGTTTTTATTTCTTAAAACCATTTATATCTAAATATAGAAAATAAAATTAATGAGTAAATACACTGTTTTTTATTTCTTAAAACCATCTACTACATCTATGGATAAGTACAGAAAATAAAATGAATGAGTATAAGTACCTATACCTACGTTGTTTTATATTTCTATTTCTAAACCATATTTATTTATCTATAACATACTTTACACAATGTTTTCAATAGAACCACTTAAATTATGGATGACTGCACGTTGGTGGTGACACTTTGATCTTGAGCTAACTTAGCGTAGTAAGGAGTTTCAATAGAATAACAGACCATAACGAGAATAGTCTATCACCACTGACGTGCACTCAATCGTACAATACAATCACTTAGATATTATTTATTATCTAAACATATTGGGTAGGTGTCTAATTGTCTGTAGATACACTAACAAAATAAAGCTTCATTTCTAAATTTATAACTTCAAAACTGAAATATAATTATTATGATATTGAATAATGAATTTTGAACCATTCAGCAAACACCCGTACCTCGACACCACTACAGTGACAGGTACGAGTCTTGCTTCGGAACATGATATGTTTCGGACAATTATTATACATAATGTTATTAATATGATGTAGTGTTTCTAGTTCCTGCAACACTTTTTCAAATTTTGGACATCCTAAGCTTTCCAAGTTTACATGATTAAATCCTAATGTAGTTAATAATTTTCGCTCCACCGTCCCACCCTTATAACTCCAAATATATTCCTTTTTTGAATCCAGGTTATTTAATTGTTCCATAATATAATCAAATGTGCAATCCGTCGGATGGTTTTTGAATTGTAATCCGTGTATGTTTTTTTCACAAAACGTAATTTCTCGCGTTTTTTGTGCTAGTAGCAACCACGTAGGAAGTTTTACATGAAACAAATAAAGAACCTGTTTCCAAATATCAAAGACACCTACCTCCTTAAAATAAACATCGCTTTTTACGGGAAACCCGTCTATATCTATAACATACCTTAATCGAACAAATCATACATTGAATGTACAACACTGATTTCCTACACGTGGCTCTTTTGCTTATCAAAAAAACTGCAGCCATCCGTCGTTATGAGAGCAACATACTTGTACAAACCAGAACCAACTCAACGCTGATCCCTAAGTCCTTATCACCACCACAGCGGGATTTGGGAAACATTACATTGTCGTCACTTTTAACATAATTACAGCGGCCGACCAGAAACAATTTCAACTTTAACCCCTACATCCTTATCACCACTGATTGTCGTCATACATTTTAACATCATTACAGCGGCCGACCAGAACCAACTCAACGATGACCCCTACATCCTTATCACCACCACCACACCCCATAGCCACAGAGCGTGGGAAATATTGCAATTAACACAATTCTCAATCTAGAACATACATACAGCGACCAATTCTCAACACCAACCCGCCGCCGCCCCCGCACACACACAGCCCCCGCTACGGCCCAGACAAAGCTCCCGCTACGGCCCAGACAAAGCCCCCGCCCCCGCCCAGCCCCCGCTACGGCCCAGACAACGCCCCCGCCCCCGCACAGCCACCGCTCTCGCCCTCACACATTTTAACTAGAACATACACAGCGGACGACCAGAACCAGCTCAACGATGACCCACCAACACCCCCACCCCCGCACCCAGCATCTCGACAGACATCCACGTCTAAGATACCACAACAATCTTCAGCAGAAAAGATCCACTCCACTAGAACATACACTTACCCCACCCCACCACCAACACACAACCGGTCCAGAACCCCCATCTCCATACTAAAATACATCAAAATATATCACACGACAACTTTTGCATACATTCTTATCTATGCACACTTCCTGTCTCAACCATAAACATCTTAGCAATATCGACTCACAAGACAACTGAGCCAGAAACCCCATCTTCATACTAAAATAATGAAAAATATACACACGCCAACTTTAGCATTCATCCTTATCTACGCTCACTTCCTGTTACAACCATATTTACACGAAAACCAGTATAACATAGTCCACCGCTTCTAACAAACTACATACCAACAGGGGTCTACTTATACTGGTTTATGGGTGAGCCAGAATCCCCTATATATAGCTACTGACGGCAGTACCGGCGATACACAGATATTGCAACTGGCCGCATCTATCGAAGGCATGATGTACGCGAGACTTCTAGGCCCGCATGGTGAGGCTGCGAAGGAGAATTTATATGTAGCGCGATGCATACGCATAAAGAGACGAAAACTGAACCGCGCAAGAATGCTCAGTGTGTCTACAGCCTAAGCGCCAAAGCCTGTTATTTTGTTGTTATTGCACTGTATTGCTCCTTAAGTTCGTAAAACAGTTTGAAATTGGGTTAAAAAATCAACTTGCGCAAAAAAATTTTTAGTGAATTTAGTGCTGTAGACTTCACGGAGCTCAGAGTCACTTCCCATCAACCCGGGCCTCTATTTGTTAACATTAAAAACTGTTATAGGAACATATACAAAAAACTTGCATTCAACAAATCAATATTAATGTGTCATAGCAAATAGTTGTTTGGACAACAACAATAAAACTATGTCAATTGTACGTCTATATTTATGTGCATAAAAGTTTGTATCAAAACACCGCTGTTTATTTTGCGCGCATTTTTGCAGCTGGTATATATTTTGAATTAGTTTTAGGTCTTTTTCAAAACATCAGAAGTCCGCACTCGGGGTTTATCAGCGAGCCATGGAGCGCAGTATCATAAGATTTCGGTTATCAGACCGTATAAGGAATAGTCTAGTGCGCTCCAAAACGCAGATCGCCGACGTTGGTCAGAAAGTCGCAAGCTTAAAATTGAACTGGGCTGGTCACGTCTCTCTGCCGCATGTCGGACGAGCTGTGGGCAAAACTCACCACTGAGTGGAGCCCACACAACGTTAGACGACGTTGCGGCAGGCCCAGAAGGAGATGGCGGGACGAGTTAGACACTTATTGGAAGGATTGGCCGCAGAAGTCAATAAATTTAGAAGAGTGGGAGGAGGGTAAGGAGGCCTTTGCCCTGCAGTGGGTCGATCAAGGCTAAATGAATAAAGGAAAAAATATGTATTATACTTTTAATACCTACACTCGTACATACAGTTCTGTTACGTGCAAGCATGTGTAAAGAGACGTCATGGACGTAACCAGCTTGGGGCAGATGGGGAGCTTGCCACATCCTGGTACATGAAAGAATAGGTAAATAGTCTAGATTTCTAGTAAACAGAATAGTTTTCCACCTTGTGACGACGGGCTAGAATATAGACTTCTCTCACTGCGCGCTGGATAAAGACGCGTTTTCTAAGATTAATCAAAACTCAACACGCTTGGTGGTAGGATCTATGTATACGGTCCACTTGGCTATGGCTAGCTATCACCCTCCAATTAAAGTCCGGCACCAAGTAGTTTACTGTGTGTGAATGTGAGAGCCAGAGGGGTATACTGGCATCCCTCTCTATTAAGGGTGTCCCTGGAAGTACGGATCAAATCGAATAGGGGCGTGGGCAATGTCATTACCAAACTTTTTAACCTTGAGAATGTCGGTGCAATTTTTTACAGTTCAAAAGTTATGATAAATGTGTATGTTTTTTTTTCAATCACTTCGCATAGAAGAAAATCATAAAAAAAACTATCAGAGCTATCATTTTTTTCAGGACTTTGGCGAACAGTAGGCCTTTCTTGTGGTAATACTTTTACGCAGCTAGAAAATATGTGTTCAATAAGAAAAATCATTTACTGCAACGGCTTTTTTGGTCTGGCAAAAAAATTACTCAAGTTTTTACTACTACAAGTTTTGAAATTACCTTTCCCACGCCCCTATTCGATTTGATCCATAGTTCCAGGGACAGCCTGTATATCTGTTACTTGGATTCGTGTGCTCTATCTTAGAACCTGTCTACGTTTACCAGCAGGTGCGAACTAGGGTCAAACGTGACCAAGTCTAATAATAGAAATAAAAAAGATACATTCAACGCGCCACCGTCTACATAGGCAGACCAATGCGCAGCTATACTTATTTAGGTCATATTCACACAGCTTGCAAGAGAAACCGCTATTCCCGAACAGCGAAAGCGAAAGCCGAACAAATACATTCAAAGACTAACGCGTAAAAGCAATTGTGAAACTTTATTCATTAGTTATCGTCAAGTACTAAAATTTAGAACTTGCTATTGTTTGTAAAGGGTACGGTGTTAAGAAGCCTTTTGTATTTCAGTGATCAGGCTTCAAAGAAAAATGTGGAGGGTGCTAGTAAAGGAGTAGATAAACATTAAAATGTTATTTGTTTAATTATGAAAACATTAGCATAATTTTCTAGAACTGGAAGCGATAGTGAATGACGTTAGAATAACAGTTCAAAAGGCAAAGCAATTTAAAGGGTATGAAGAGGAAAAAGTTTATTTTAATTTGCACAGATAATAAAAAGACAAAATAAAAATAATGTCTACACTCGTGAGCAATGAATCCGGGTCACTAACATAAAATGTAATATCTCGGTAACTAAGAATGCCAGCTTATTAAAATAAAAAGTATTAAATAGACTATTTAAGAAGGCTTATTAATTATTATATTTGAATAGTATGAAATAGTCTATAAAATGTCTTTGGACATCACGGCTCATCTTCCGTGCGGAAGATGTCCGGTCCTTTGGAAGGCATACACGGGGACACAGGTCCAACGCGCAGAGGCCCCTTTGAGAGCTTTAATCTAAAATGGGGTGGGGCACCAACCCGGGACTATCCACGGCTGCACTATTGGAGTACAGTCATGGACCGTCCCAGGTGGGTGCAAAACTATTGTAAAATATGGTGAAAAATATCTGGTCTATGGGAAGGGGTGTTAGGTGGACTGAATAACTTCTACTGCCGGAAGAAAACGGCGTCTGCCTTTCAAGCTTAAATTTGAAACATATTGGCAGACGGTGACTCGCCAGCTCACTAGCTGGGCCCCCTGAAAAGCCGCCAGTACATAGGCGAAGGGGGCAACAGACGTGTGAGCGGTATAAAATGTTATTATTATAATTTTCGTGATATCAGACACATTCATATTTATGATTACGATTTACTCACGTGCATTTTTCGGGATTGCCCGACTAGACTAAAATTACTAGATTGCGAAACTAGACGGGCAATCCCGAAAAATGCACGTAAGTAAACCGTAATCAGTCTATAAAATACTTTTAATTAGGACAAGCTATCGTATCGTACTTCGTTTCCGAAATATTAAGGTTTTATATTGGTGATTTTTGCCGTGCTTACCCTACGTAGGTACGATACTCTTGGTAAGACTGGTTGTCAGACTTTCTGGCTTCTGACCAACAGTAACGACTGTCAAAGATCTACAAATGACAGCCGGGACCAACGGCTTTACTTGCTTTTCCGCGGCACGGAGGAAACTCGCTATGGTAAATGGTCACCCATCCACAGACCAACCTCGGCAAACGTGGCTTAACCCGGAAGATCGGTCTATGCGGCTGTAATTATTTAGCCACGAGCTCCTCCTCTTCTTCCAGTAGGCTAAGCATGAATATTTTGAGGCATAGTAACATAAACGTTACGCTAATGTGAGTGAATTTTGAATCTTCTCTTCTCTCGTGTCAGCACGAGCTATACGAAAATAGCTCATGCTGTGGTGAAAAGATTAGCCAGTCAGCAAGGTTGGTAGCGGGGCTGACTGCCCAGGGTGCGCCGGAGACTTAAGTATCGTCACTCGTGGAAGCTCTTTTCATGCACCCCAATTTTAAATCAAAAATACAACTATCCTATTTTATTTTATTGATTTAAATTTATGCGACAAGCACAATTTGTATCATACTTAGATGTGAATAGTTTTAAATTCAGTTAAATATTATGTGCGAAACGAGTATTTCCAACTCAAAATACACTCACATTACCGTTGCGTTTACGTTACTATACGTCAAAACATTCGTGTTACTGGCCTACTGATTGAAAGCAGAAATCTAACTGATACTTTCCGATGACTATAATATCAAGTATGTATTTATTTTTATCCTATACCTAGCTTGGTTGCGTTTGACTCTGGTCGCACCTGATGGTAGCGCAGATAGGGTTTAAGAGCGCATGAATCCAAGTAGCAAAGATATAAGGTTAGTCGGAAAGGGGGTACTAATCCGAAGCCCACTTATAGTATCGCTGATGACTGTTTGGAAGCATGTGTTAAAATTTCAAAATTTGATAATTTTTTTTTCCAAATAAAATGATTTATATTTTAGTTTTTTTTAAAATTCTTCACCCCTGCTTTAGTTACAAATTCAGAAAATGGTGCTTCTAATTTATGACCCCAAATATGACCTAAAATGTAAACACAGCTGATCATAACTGGGGATACATGGATTTTAGAGATTTTGTTTGAGATTTTTGAACAACTGTGTCTCTTAAACTATTGACTTTTGGGAAAAGTTGTAGAACAAAAGTTATTCATTATTATGTGTACTTTAACACCCTTTCCGATTAGTAGCCCCTTTCTGACTAACCTTGTATAAAGGGACTCCCCTATACGCCACTGGGTCCCTCATAGGTACACATGACGGAACACAGTTAACTGCTTGGTGCAGGGACTTTAATGCGAGTCTAACATTCTTAGTTACCGAGATATTAAAGTTTATGTTCGTGACTCGGACTGATTGCTTCCGAGTACACACTTCTGACTGGTAAACCGAAACAAACGACCAACAGAACAATGTGTTTATAACTTGACAACGCTATTGTTGCAGTATAAAACACTGAGTTAGTGCCATGTATCCTCCACAACCTAATAACAGGGACATATCGAACCCATAAAGTTAGAAAGGTTGAAATTGTCACTCGTGTTACGTGTAGCCGTCATT
This sequence comes from Amphipyra tragopoginis, assembly GCA_905220435.1. Classification (NCBI taxonomy): domain Eukaryota; kingdom Metazoa; phylum Arthropoda; class Insecta; order Lepidoptera; family Noctuidae; genus Amphipyra; species Amphipyra tragopoginis. Next base: position 23,245,704 of record HG991995.1, on the reverse strand, counting down.
TAGCTGTAGTGCAGTTTATTTTCAGCTTCTATGTGACACACGTGCAGAGTATTAATGACTGATAAGGATAGAGAAAATACAATTAGAAACATTAAAAATTACAAGTGGGAGATTGACTCAGCAGTCGTTACAGCCAATGGCTTAATAGCCAAGAGCCTCGCCCAACATCTGATGAGGCTCTCGTTAGGCGGCTTGATCAAGGGTTTGATTCAGAAAGCGATTCTTCTGGACACGGCGCGTATCGTTAGGAAGTTCCTCTCTCTGGAGCCCTGACCACCGGCAGTTTGGACCCTGTTCCCGATGCCAGTGGGCTACTATTTTTTATATTTTTAAATGTTTTTTTTATTGTTTTACAATGAAATATTTAAAAATGTAAATATGTATATATGATGAATAAACAAGAAAATACTACACGGGTGTTTTAGCAAGATCTTCCTCCTAGTCGTTTTCCAATTATGTTGATATCAACTTCCAGTCTTACCAAATTCGTCTGAAAACGAGTATGTAATAGAGACAACAACATAATCGTTTAGGGGTATTTTTATCATTATAGTTATGGCTAATATCATTAAGACAGGAATGCGAGCAAGGTTAATGTAGTAAATAAAACGAACATAGACTCTCCACCACTGAGAGTACTTGTATTTGTGTCTGTAACATGAACTAGATCACAATATAATACTTTACACAATTATTACAACAATCATCATAAAATAAAGACAAGCTAGTCAGATATAAAAGGTTAGACTACTTCAGCTGATGAACACAGAATGCTCCTGCTTCGTCAAATGACCACCGCCTTTATAACATCGGGTAGGTTGATCCATATCGACGACCAACCTCTTTTGTCAACATTGCCCAGTGCTACCCGCTACCGATAACAAGTATTTTACACGGAGCGACTGCTATCAGACCTCCGCAACCCAGTTACTGTGCAATGCCGATATCCTAAGACCAGAACGGTTGTCAGAATTTCGGGCTTCTGACTACCCGTAGCTGTCACAGGTATTCTTATGGCACCCGGGACCGACACGGTTTAACGTGCTCTCCGAGACACGGAAGGGTCTCGATGTGTATCAAACGGGCATCAATCCGTTTACTGACCGTGGCAAACTTTGCTTGACCTTGAAAATCGTATGATTGGCGCAGTAGTTAATGAGCCACGAGCCACTATTATCTTAAGTATCACCGATATATTTGTGTATTTATAAAATTACGATTACATTGATAATGATTAGTCATTATGACTGGCTAAATATGGAAACAGCTGTTAAAGATAAAAATAATTATGCAGTGTTACAGTCCAAAGGGTAGCCTTTAAAACTCGAAATTTAGTGTCGTCCTGAGTGACGGGGAACCGCGCAGGCGGAATGAACTGCGCATTATCGACATTATTAAAACCAAAGTAAAATAAACGAAACACTAAACACGCGCGTATGCGTCAACTTTCCAGCGTGCACTAAGGACAGAGGGCCTACTCCATAAGTCCGTCAACGAAGTTAGTCGCCCGCCCGAAAGTAAACCGAAACGTAAATGTGAACAAAACAAGTGTCAAGTTCAACTTTTTGGACGGGCAAAAACACATTGGGAGTTGGGACAACTGTCAAATCGTGTTGTCATTCATTCTTAGTTCGAGCCCCTATATAATCGTATGTCCGTAGGTGATAGGGAGTAGGAAACGCTCGTAACTACGGCCGAAACCACGGACTTCGTGCTTAGGGAGTAGACCCCCAGGTATCGACGGTAAAGCCGCTCCGCAATCCGCAATACGCCCGTGCGCCGTCACTCAGGACGCACACTTAGGCTTGAATTACATAGAAACGGCATAAGGCGCAGGCACGGCGCAGGCGCGTCACTTTCATACATCTTTCGTGTCGCTTCAATTTTTTTCGTACAAAATTTATGAAAGCGCGTCCTGCGCCGTGCCTGCGCCTTATGCCGTTTCTATGTAATTCACGCGTTAAAGATCAATTCCAAGATGCAGTTTTAAATATTATTATTTAAATCATGGTCATTTTGAAATTACATTCATTTGAAATGGCCTGCCAATTGGTCTAGTGGCCGCAAGCGCTACTGCTGAGCGTGAGGTCCTGGGCTCGGGTCCCAGGTTGGTCAAAAATATTATTTATTTTTTCCGGGTGAAATTTGTCAGTAGCAGCCCGGAGTCTGAATTTTGCCCGGTTGATGGCAATAGGCTCGGCTCCTATTACATGGGACTTAAATAAAACGGCGATATGAGGGTGTACTGTACACCTCTGACCATCCTTTCAGGGAATACAGGCGTGATGTTACCCGATCTGGGGGATCGAACCCAGGACCTCACGCTCAGCAGTCGTGCTTGCGACCGCTAGACCAACAAGGCAGTCCATTTATTCCAATTCAGTTATTTATTTTTTATTTATTTAAATCCGTCTTTAAATCTATCCATAATTATATGTTTAAAGGTTAAAACAATTACAGATAGGTACATCCGGCCGGGCGGTCAAGTGCTTAAAGGCTAGTAGTGGAAGACAAAAGAGTCCCACAACAAACAGTTCCGCGCAGTTTGCACCCAATAAATGTTTCCATAATTTATTCAGTGCCACAAAATAATAATATTAATAAAATATGCTGCATAATTAACTGTTGCATTGCGGTTACGTTATAGGTAACCAATTAAATATGTAATATATTAATAATTGTACTTTTTGTAAAATTGAAATAGTTTTTGTTCAGATTAGCAGATCATTAATAGTGGCACTATAAGGCATAAAAACTATATTTACCTAATCTAATTAGGTTTTTCTTACAACGCACAAAAACTTATTTTTTATTTTATATTTAGATCATTAATCTATTGATTCATGCCGCGATAGCCTAGCGGTTGAGCGCTTGCCTTCCATACAAGGGGTCTTCGTTCAATCCCAGCCTGCACCTCTGACTTTTTGAATTTATGGTTGGATTAAAATTTAATTATCACTTGCGTTAACGGTGAAAGAAAAATATTCTGAGGAAACCTGCATAACTGAGGGGGTTCCATAAAGTTCTCGATGGTGTGTAGTCCACCAACCTGTACCGCCGCTGTCCAGCTTACTGTCCTCGCCGACGAGGCCCGTCGCGACGTCCCACCGCCACCGGTCACGGTCCACCGAGCTCTCCCGTCGTCGAGCCGTTCGTCTTTTCAGACTCCGCAGTCACACCGATAATTCAGCCCTCATCAAGCTATCTTCCCTCCCTAAGCTCCCGCCAGCAACGCCCTAAGCCGAGGTCCGAGTCCCACTAGGAGTCGCCCTTAGTGCTGTTGTTGAAGGTAGTCATGATGTTAGTGTAGTACAAGTAGTTAGCTTAGGTTAAGTATTTTACTTCCCCCCCTTTGGCTGGAGACCCTTCAGGTCTTGCCAATAACTGCACGGTTACGTAGAAGGGGTCCCCAGGACCATCTGTAGCAGAACAACAGAAAAAAAATAGTCAGCCAACTTGCACCAGGCTAGGGTGGAGTCATAAAACCTTGTCGTTCTGAAAAGAGGCCCGTACACAGCAATGGGACAGTAATGAGCTGATATGTATGTATTTGTATGATATTTTCATACATCCGTTTGATTAGAATAGACATCGAATATCACTTACGTTAATGATGAAGGAAAATATCGTGAGGCACACTAAAGATGTATAAAGATAAATAAAGTTTTTTCGTCGGGGTGTTTTTATGTTTCATCATCATCGTCATTCAGCCGAAAGACGTCCACTGCTAGACATAGGTCACCACCAAAGGGGGGAGGGGTCGCCGTAATCACCACGATTGGCAGGCGATTTGGCGATCGCAGTATGGTTGATAAAGTACTCAGAAAACGCTGCTGCCCATCCTCTAGAGAATCCCTTACTTCTCCTCACTCCCTTACTTTTAGTCGCCTTGTACGACACCCACGGGAAGAGATGGGTTAGTGCTATTCTTTAATTTGTTTTGTTATTCTTTCTGTTTATGCATGTGCAATTTGTGTCTGTAAACGCACCCACGTTAAAGGAGAAATCTTAGTGTGGGGTAACGTTTTACTTAGAGTCACTACACACGGGCTACTAAGTGCGGTCGCTCGAGCGATCAAGACGGTAGCTGTATATATCAACGGTCACTGCAGCTAAAAACAAATAGCGATCAACTGTGTTTGGAGGAACTTAGCCTAAGTGTATAAGGAAGCGCAGGCCGCGCAGGCAACGCAGTTTAACCACAGTTTTACAATCCATACAGTTGGTCAACGTCTTTGATGTCGGGAAATGAAATGATTTATTCTGTAAATTCGATATTTAAAAATCACTTTCACAAGTCAGTTTGTTTTTAACCGCTAATGTCCCAGCGCCACCGATTAGCGTCGGTATCCATTGTTTATCTATTGTGTCTCTGACACTGGTTCTTAATGAGTTAAAGCTAGATGCGGTCGGCGTTTCTTATCTGACCACCTCTGAGAAGAAAGTCCTAAAAAAACTCAAGGGTCAAGGTCACTTTTAAAGACCGGACATATTTTCTGTAGCAAAAATTCATGTGAGGATAATGCAGAGCAACGCCTGGACTAGCCTTTTGAGGGAAGTCCCAGAGCAGTTTGAAAAGACGGACAGGTCTTCCCAAATAAAAAGAGATGGCACGCGTGCTTCAGGCATCATGTAGCTCAACCCTATCTTAGGGCGATGTCACCACCGGTATAGGCGTTGCCCAACTGTATGGATTGTAAAACTGTGTCTGAACTGTGTTGCCTGCGCGGCCTGCGCCTCCGTAAACGCTTAGGCTTATTATGCTATAAACAGCGCAAGGACAAACCACGTGACACTACACACACAAACAACAAAACCTAATATTTTCAACGACAAATGGAACGGAAACAATTACATAAAATGACTAGTTTGGTAGCTGTACTCACCGAAGCGTTAAGTTAGATAGCATAAGCATTGTTTAAACGTAACCTATTACTAATGCATTCGATCATGTGATGTGATTGCACGTAATACCACTTGACTTGTAATTGATTAAAACGCTCCAAATATATTTGATCAGTTCAGCGAGCTATAAAGCAAGCTGCATAGCATGAGTATTCACAGTTTGCTTGCCGCTAGATTAATAATATTATCTTTAACTTGGCACACGAGGTTGTCGCCATGTGGGATGATGATTCAGCAGTAATTGTGCCCATAGTGGTTACGGCTAATGGTTTAATAGCCAAGAGCTTCGACCAACATCTAAAGAGGCTCTCGTTGGCCGACTGGATCAAGGGCCTGATACAGAAAGCGGTACTTCGCTGCATAGCGCGTATAGTTAGGGAGTTCCTCTCTCTGAGGCCTTGACTACTGGTAGCTTGGACCCTGTTCTCGATGCTGGTAGGCTACTATATTTTTACATTTATTAAAGTTTTTTTTTTATTTAAAAATTAATTCATAAGTACTTAAAATTAATAAAGGATAAAAATATAGAATCGGGTCTTCTCGCGTAACAAACTTTAAGAAGCACAAAATACCTTTTATCAAGACGTTTCGGCCGTCTACCCGTGACCACGTCCGGTGAAATTCAGCCGAAACGTCGGAATGAAAGGTATTTTGTGCCTCTTGAAATTAATAAAGGAATAATAATTATCTTTAAAACTATAGTCACCGACGTAGCTTGAAGAATTGACTAGCAAAATTGACAGTCACGTATTAAAATATTTTTGGATTGTTAAAGTAGGGACATTATACAACGTGTAAGAGAAACGCGTGTTCATATTTAAAGGGGTTGTTTGGATCCTTAATCAGAGCATCATTTGATGGGTCAAACAAAAAATTCGGACATTTTATTTTCGACTCTCCTTACAAATTTAATGGCATCAGCTGATCGGGACAATTCGTATGGAGAGTCGAAAAAATTTCGGCCGTTTTCTTTATTTGGTCTATCAAATGTTACTCTGAATAAGAGGCCTCATCCACGGCGAGTTTTTGTAGTGATACTCGTACTGTCGCGCAATATGTATCGATACAGCCGCGATGCTGTCGCTGGCTGTGTACCTTCGTCCAGATTCTGTAGCGATAGTAGTAGATTCACAAAAAGTCGCCGTAGGCGAGGGGCCTAAGAGTCCACACAACCCCCTTAAATATTACCAAGCACTTCTATTAAACGCTGTAAAAAGAAAATTCGTAAATCAAAATAAATGTTTCACTATCAAAGGTTTGTTTACCATATATACAAAATTTCAATGGCAATCAAAATGGGTACTATCATATTTTGCAACAAAGAACTATTTCAAAATATTGATACAGAATCCAAATGGTGGTTAACCTCGTAATGCATAACAATTGACCGGCATTGCAATTGACCCACGAATAAATAGATTAAATGCACCTGATGATGCATTGTCTGTCATCCAATCATCTAATCTAGGTCTAGTTTAAATCTATCGAGAACTAAAATACATCAACATCGTGATCTAGCAAAACCACAAAACTTTATAGTGGTACGAGAAAACGAGTTATGCGAACATAATTGTAGGGAACAGCTGTTTTTTTTGCGATTTCAGGTTTGGACCCATAGTAAAAGTTGTTCATAATGATGAGTACAATGACCCCTTAAGAGATTGTTAGTGTCTCACCAGTCATTCTGTATATTATAGCATAGTCTGAACGATCCTTAAGTTCGGGTGATACTTTAATTCCCAAAGATAAATAGTCTAGTATCCAAAATGTCGTAGCAAGAAATACCTAATAATTGTTTTTTTCCATATAAATATCGCTCGTTGTGTCTGAGGATCTTTGACATTGAATTAATGAAACTTGTTTTTATCGTGTACTTATATTATTTTAGAGGAGCTTACATAAAACAAACCGCATCAAAATTGTTTCCTTTTCATTGATTGTCGTAATCAAATAAATTTAAAAAAAACAATGTCAAGGTAAACTGTTTAGGGCCAATAGCTTTACGTGTGAATGGCATCTTCGATCGAGAGACCGTAACTTCAAAAAAACCGGCCAAGTGCGAGTTGGACTCGCGCACGAAGGGTGCCATAGGTACCATTATCTATAAAAACGGCAAAAAAATCACGTTTGTTGTATGTGAGCCCCCAATATTTATTTAATTCTGTTTTTTAGTATTTGTTGTTATGGCGGTAACAGACATACAATATCATCTGTGAAAATTTCAAATGTCTAACTATCATGGTTCATGAGATACAGCCTGGTGACAGATAGACGGACGGACGTACAGCGGAGTCTTATTAATAGGGTCCCGTTTTACCCTTTGAGTACGGAATCCTAAAAATACTATTTTTGTTAAGTGGATTTTTTTATTTTGACTGCCTCGTTGGTCTAGTGGTCGCAAGCGCGGCTGCTGAATGTGAGGTCCTGGGTTCGATCCCCAAATCGGGCAAAGTGTTATTGGGCTTTACCGTGTGGAATTTCTCAGCAGCAGTCTGGATTTGTGCCCGGATGATGTCAATAGGCTCGCCCCCTGTTACATGGGACTTAAACATAACGGCGAAATGAGGGTGTACTATACATCTCTGCTAACCCTTCGGGGAATACAGGCGTGATATTATGTTACATTACTTTGCTTGTAAAATATTTTGCTCATGTGTTATTTACAAAATAAAAATAAAAATGTCGCTCATGTTTTGAGAAAAACACGTTTTGCAATTAGGTTCTTCCCAAAGGTTTAATTAAGACACGTGTCGCGTGTTTTCCGCTACAAAACAGTTTTTTTATATCCATTTCATATCCATCGTCCACGCCGCACTAAATCTATTCTCCTGTTTTTGACTTTGCACGGTGTCTATTACACTCGGGAGCACAAAATTCGGGTCATCAACATGTTCTGCTTAGCCTTTTTCGAACTATTTTGGAGTCAGTTCCTAGTGAAACCAGTCTAACTAGACTGAATACCAGTATTTTACACGGAGCGACTGCCATTAGACAGTTATTGGGCAATGCCGTTATCCTAAGGTTAGACTGGTTGTCAGACTTTCGGGCTTCAAACTACCCGTAACGACTGCCATGGGTTTTGTATGATAGATAATACATTGTCATTCATCACAGTTTGAATTTGTGATATCTTGTTTCCTTTTGATAGGGGTAGCAGCTTTAGTAAGTACCTATTACCCAGTTACTGGGTTGTGGAGGTCTGATAGGCAGACGCTCCATGTAAAATACTGATATTCAGCTGCATCCGGTTCGACTGGAAGCCGACCCCAACATAGTTGGGAAAAGGCTAGGCAGATGATGAGCCTACTGGAAGAAAAGTAAGATCTTATAACCAGCTAATTTTGGAAAAAAAACGCTTAGACGTAAGTGAAATAAAAATGTTTCAGTGTTGATGTAAATCCGTTGTATATCCGATAAAAGTAGAAGCTTATCAAATAGGTGTAGGAGTAAATATTTGTAACACTTGTACGCATGGCTACATTTCCAGTACAAGCCCGATCTCGCATTGTATAGGGTTTACGTACAATAAGAGGTCAGCTTATACTGGAAATGTTTAGTTTGATGTATGTGGCTGTGTGTGCCTACACATCTTGATAAGATTATGTACGTATATTTTTTCAATTGGCATGGAAGTAGCATTTTTCCGATTTATTTTTATCAGATTTCGATATAAATTAAAAAATGTTGATATCGTAGAAAATATACTTGGGAGTAAATAAATAGACCCACTTTTATTTTTCACTTATAATTGTTCTTATTTTTGGTATTATGGAACAGATCAATTCTAAATCGCCTATGTGGCGTTTGTGAACGCACCTTAGAATTATTTATAGTTCGAGAGTTGGCAACATTATAACACGGTAGTCCCTATATTCCCCGGCCACTCGAAACTCTCGAAACTTCCATGTAAGCAAAAAACACCCTAGTATTCGCTCGCTAGTTCTCTTTGTCCATGTTCACCAGTCTTCCCGCATACCACATAAGAGCCGGTCGCGTTAGTTTAGGAATATTGTCTGCGACACCATATTTATAGTTTTATAATCAGTGTTTCAAAATATACACCTAATTATTCGTAACCTGGACTTTCAATACATCCCAGCCGCCTCACTGCGTAATCAAAGAACAGGGGACAGGCGTTCTCTCGCCTGCCTCCCCAAACCTAAAAGGTTATTTGATAACTTTACAATGAGGGTAGTTTTTTGTCAACTTAGAATTATTACAATTCATGAAACCAAAACTAAAAACCAGGACACGTGAAAAAAGGAGTGGCTCGGTTTATTTGCTCCCAAGTGTATTATGTTTACCGGACTAGATAATTTTGCATATCTTATCGTATTTTTTGTAATAGTGACCCTGCTGAACGTTCATTAGAAAGCCTGATAAGTACCAAATACCAATACTTTTGTCATGTGTGTTTTACGCGCAGGGACTAAAGTTTTGTTTACTATGTGTTTGCAAAACCATATCGTATGAGTAGTGGCTTTTACGCCTATCCTCTCACGATACGCCCTAAAGGAAAACCATGTTATAGGTATTCATGGTTAGTCAGAAAGGGGGTACTAATCCGAACGGGTGTTAAAGTATCCATAATAATGATTAACTTTTGTTCTACCACTTTCCCCAAAAGTCAATAGTTTCAGAGAAATAGCTGTTCAAAAATTACATAAAAAATATGCTAAAATCTATCTATCTTCAGCTATGATCAGCTGTGTTTACATTTTAGGTCATGTTTGGGGTCACAAATTAGAAGCTCCATTTTCTGAATTCGTAACTAAAGTAGGGACGAAGAATTTGCAGGCTGAATAAATTGTTTTTCTTTCTTTCAAACCGCAATCTCCAAATAATAAACCGCTGCAATCAACTTTCAAATACGGTAAACGCTTGATAAATAGTTTGGTAAAGACTAAGCCTTATAAATAATACAGACTCAGTCGGAAAGGGAGTACTATGTAAACTGTGGGCAATTTTATATATTATTGACGATTATTACAGCAAGACAAAAATGAAAAAAAACGAAAACTAAAATTTCGACAACCCTGATTTAGTTACTCATCTTTGACGCCAAATAATGACCCATCACGTAAATTATACAGCTAGATATTAGGGTTGCCCCCGCGTATAGTTTGTGAAAACTTTGACCATCTATTTTTTTAAACTAGTGACTTTTGGCAAAACTTGTAGAACAAAAGCTAATCATTATTATAGGTACTTTAATACCTTTTTAGATTAGTAGGTACCCATTTCTTGACTAACATTGCATAAATAAACGATAAAATTCTTAGCAATTGCTTGTAATCAATAAAGATAATTAATACAATTAATTATGTACCTACACGCATCAAGTTTCTACCCGGACCTACACCAAGAGTATATATGTTACGGCTAATAGCCGAAGTGCGGCTACACCTAGTTTTAGCCGGGTACAACTAGGTGCAGCCGGCCACATGCGGTTAAACTTAAATCTATCCTACTTATCTTCGGTTAAAACTAGGTTTAGCCTTCATCATAGCGGCTAGAACTAGGTGCAGCCGCACACCGATGGTTAAGGGTAACCCCGAAACGGATAGGTTAGGTTCGAAGGGGATTTTTCCTTCGTGTTAGGTTACTTTAAACCCTGCAGACAGAAATAGGAGCCCCGCACAGCGGGGCTCCGTCGACTTAAGCTCCACCTAGTTCTAACCAACTGCTACTGGTTGCACCTAGTTGTACCCGGCTAAAACTAGGTGTAGCCGCACTTCGGCTATTAGCCGTAACATATATACATATAAGCTAAAACTTTACTTTAACTACATACAATCATCCGAACTGACATACTCACACAGACACACACTGCAACAAGACTTCTAAGTTATCATCGGAATACACTCGGTCGCGGCTGTCATAGAGTACACGAAAAAGAGTGCATTATACTCAGTATACAGTGCTTGTCTATGTGAGTGTGTCAATTCAGGCGATTATAGTAAGTTGAGGTACTGCTTTAGCATAAACAAGCTTAGTTTTAGTATATACTAAACCTGAAACTAGTTTGTTCAGAATCACTAGGTTTTTTTTTTTTTTTTTTCTATTGGACTGCAGTAGGTCGTCCTAGGGGACGGTTTCTACGTAACCGGGCAGTTATTGGCGAGACCTGAAGGGTCTCCAGCCAATGGGGGGAAGTAAAATACTTAACCTAAGCTAACTACTTGTACTACACTAACATCATGACTACCTGCAACAACAGCACTAAGGGCGACCTCTAGTGGGACTCGGACCTCGGCTTAGGGCGTTGCTGGCGTGGACATAGGGGGGGGGGAGACAGCTTGATGAGGGCTGAATTATCGGGGTGACTGCGGAGTCTGAAGAGACGACCGGCTCTACGACGGGAGAGCTCGGTGGATCGTGACCGGCGGCGCGGCGGTGGGGCGTCGCGACGGGCCTCGTCGCCGAGGACGGTATGCCGGGCGGCGGCGTTTGTTGTGTAGTGTGCTGGTCGATTTACTCGCCTCCTGGAGGAGGGTAATTTCGTCATCGGGTTCTAAAAGTGTGTGCCTGGGACGGCGAACTTTACTTATGAGAGAGGGACTGTAGTCGGCCGCTGCGGCGACTAGGGGGTTCGGATGGCGGGGGGCAGAGTCGAAGTAACGCTTGGAAATGCGTCTGAGGTATTGCCTGATGGTTGGCATTTTTAGATCGAGATGGAGTTGGACGTTACGCATGAACCACGGGGCAGCCGCGGCTCTGCGCAACACTCGATTCTGGAGGGTTTGGAAGGATTTAAAGCGACAAGGCTTAACGTGTGCGAACACGACGCTTGCGTAAGTCAAGATGGGGCGGATGCACGTCACGTAGATTCTCAGCTTATTTCTAAGTGACAATTTACTGCGCGTTCTAAGGATGGGGTGGAGGCGACCGACAGCGAAAGCGGCGCGAGCGCGCACCGCTTTGATGTGGTCTCGGAAACTCAGATGGTGGTCGAGGATAACCCCCAGGTATTTGGCTTTCATCTCCCAAGGGATCTGTTTGCCGAACATGAGGAAGAATCACTAGGAGAATCGATTGACATATTTATTACACCACTTTTTTTTTCATAAATTTCAATTTTGTTTCAGTAGTTTTCTACCCATAACAGTTGACGAGAATCACCTTGAGGCTTGAGACGGTCCTCTTGGTCAGTTTCCGTGTATTAAACAACCCCTGCATAGTACACCTCAGGCGTTTCACGCTTTTTAAAGGAACTTAACGCGACATAAACTAAGGTGTAACTTGGAGATTTACTAAAAAAAAATACTTATTCAGGCAGTTCTGATGAAAATCTTATTGGAGTGTCTCGGTTTTCGTATAAAGTTAAAATAAGATTGTATATCTACGGTAGCTACACTTTCGAACTAAACGACACACAAGCTAGAAAACGCACATAAATTCCCTTCACAATAAATTCAAGTAAATAATACTATGAAAAAACTTTCCACTACGTACGGTTCAAAGTTTTCCTATGAATCTCACACAAGGGTGCAATCAAAGGTGGGTATAACTCAGAAATACTTTCTGTCGCTTCATTGTGAAGACGTGACCGTCCCTTCACAGATATGTAAGTAGTTTGTAAGTTTTTTAAGAGCGATGGTGCTCACTTTAGGCATATACAGGGTGGTAATTTGAGATGGGGCATGAAGGGCAGCTACCTTACCCATTGTAGCCACAGGAAAACGTTCTTAGAAGACCACCCCTAACTTTTGGAATAATTTCAATCGGCATTCACAGATTTTGAAAAAAAAGTACAGTCAGCGAGAAAAAGGGCTGTTTTCACAAAACTTTTTTATGATAACAATCGATCCTATTTCTCATAAGGAGGTTTTTTGCGATTTCTGACTTTTTTAGTACTCAAACCTCATTTGGTCCCGAAAAGTGTTTTGATCCTTATGAAAAATAGGATCGATTGGCATCATAAAAAAGTTTTGTGAAAACAGCCCTTTTTCTCGCTGACTATACTTTTTTTTCAAAATCTGTGAATGCCGATTGAAATTATCCCAAAAGTTAGGGGTAGTCTACTAAGAACGTTTTCCTGTAGCTACAATGGTTAAGGTAGCTGCCCTTCATGCCCCATCTCAAATTACCACCCTGTATAGTAGACAGGGACATACCTCTGGAGGTCAATTCTATTTATAATTAGTTACAGTTTACTCACGTGCATTTTTTGGGATTGCCCGACCAGGTTGCCTACTCCCTAAGTCCGTCAACGAAGTTAGTCGCCCGTCCGAAAGTAGCCCGAAACGTAGGAGTGAACAAAACAAGTGTCAAATTCAACTTTTCGGACGGGCAAAAACACATCGGTAGTAGGGACAACTGTCTCATCGTGTTGTTATTCATTCTTAGTTCGGGTCCCGAAATAATCGTATGTCCGTAGGTGATAGAGAGTAGGAAACGCTCGTAACTGAGGTCTAAACCACGAACTTCGTGCTTAGGGAGTAGACCCCCAGTTTTGGATCCAAACGGTAATTAATACCTAATAAAGACTATGAATGTGTCTCACGAAAGTCAATTCAAAAATCGCACTCGAACCGCAGCTGAGCTACAGCCGTTTGACTTTTTTTTCTCAGGCTCAATTTACACCACCGCGGAATGGAATGGAAGCGACGAAAATGTACATAGCATAATGAACTTTATATCGATGGAATAAAGTACAGACTAAATACGAGCCAAAAAAGGTCGCGAGGGTTCCCCGGAAGACGCACGACCTTTTCTTTTTTGGCTCGTATTTAGTTTGTACTTTATACAATTGACATAAAGTTCAATACGCTATATACAATTTCGTCGCTTCCATTCCATTCCATGGCGGTGTAAATTGAGCCTTAGAGATAGAAAAAAACAACTTCCATAAAAAAATATCAGTGTTGCATAACAAAATGAATGGAATAGCTGTATTTTTTTTCCTTAAATTGAGAGTTTTTTTCCATAGGAAAAATAGTACAGAATGATGAACACAGTTCATGGGTTTCGGATGTAAAGCGACTAACCAGGGGGCCAATTCTACTAACAGAAACTTTTATCAATTGCAACTTAATCGTTCATTCAGACAGTTTTCGATTACAAAAACTGTCAAAGTGTTTGGAACTGTTTTTGTTGTCAAACAATTTGATAGTTTTTGTAAACGAAAACTGTCTGAATGAACGATTAAGTTGCAATTGATAAAAGTTTCTATTAGTAGAATTGGCACCCAGCCATGCTGTACATTTATCATAACGAAAAGGAATGTAGATAAAATAAATCAAACACCTCAGTTACGTGATATCTTCTTTATATCTAGTTATTTAAAATATTCTAACAAATAGGCACTTTTATCGTTATGACGTCAATGATAACATTTAATTATAATGAAATGATTTATATTATCTGTTGATTCGTTGTAGACTAGCGATAATCTTTTATTTTTATATTACGAATGCATAATATTTTTTCGATGTCACCGGGGAAACGACCTCACAACCTCATATTAAGACCATGTTTGAGACATCTAGACTAACGAGTTATACCGAGACTTATAAAAAAATATGGAAAAGGAATAATTTAAATGCAAATGTACGTGTTATTGAGTAAATGCATAATAATCAGCCTATTTTCCTCACACGATCGCAGGCACGCGGGCCTCTTCTCAGTTAGTTTTTATTTTCTATTTTACTACTTTAGATGGTCCTTGGGACCCCTTCTGCGTAACCGGACAGTTTTTGGCGAGACCTGAAAAAACCTAAGGGCGACCCCTAGTGTGACTCGGACCTCGGCTTAGGGCGTGGTGTATTAAACAACCCCTGCATAGCACATTTCAGGCATTTCACACTTTTTTAAGGACTTAACGCGACAAAAACTAAGGTGTAACTTGGAGATTTACTAAAAAAACACATATTCAGGCAGTTCTGATGAAAATCTTGTTGGGGTGTCTCGGTTTTCGTATAACGTAAAAATAAGGTTGCATATCTGGCTCTCTTATAGATACCTACTACTCCTGTGTTTTGTGTTTCGTCGATCATCGATTGCCATTTGTCTACAGACGCAGAACTCATCTTTCGTTAAACAGAGTATAGAGGCAACTACTCAATTACAACGCTAAATTGTAACTAAATTGTAGGTTCGGTTTGTGGAAGTGCAGCCGTGCCACTGTGCGACCAATGGCTCGCTGGTCGCAGCCTGCACGTTTGCGGTTGCGACCGCAGCCCGCTCCATTATGACATGTTAATTTTTAATCAAGTACTTATGTACAGATGCAGGTTTCTGTGTTGGATAATGTTTAGAGTATTGCGTCTGAATTTTTGTCCTATTTAAAAAAGGAGGATGTTCTCAATTCGACGCTTTTATGGTAAGGATACGATTATAGGATTTTAATTAAAAAAAAACCCTTATCCTCAGAGTTTGGTTAATATATGAAATGAATAAAAAAAAACGGGTTTTGGGTACCTCTAAGGGTGCTCACTCAACCTTTGGACTGCCGCTTGACAGTACTTTTTGGGACAGCTACTTATATTAATAAAAAATAAATAAATAAACACACAAAATTGATTTAAATTTGTAATTTGTACGTCAGTTATTACGTGTAATACCCCCCTTATATGACCGCTAGAGTCATAACTGTGAATGGAGAAATGATTCAAATTTCTATATTACATTGCCATATATATGACTCATAGATCCATGATCCTAGATATAATATAATTATGAGAGTGTAATATCCCAATAGACCTCAGAGCAATAACTTATCGCTCTGAGCTCCTAACAGTCAAATAAAAAAAAACACTGACACCTCTGTTAATAAGGACATATTAATTTAAAAAAATATGCACACACAAAATTTAATTTAATCATACGTCTTATGAAGTATTATTATGCGTTTAGCATTCAATATTATCATCAAGACAAGCAGATAATTAATGCGCGATATTTTTCATAACATTGAAAATTTATTTACTTATAAAAATATTATCTTAAATTATCTTATTAAATAGCAGGTGTTTCAATAAATCATAATTGATAATAGTAATATGATTCAATCTACTTACTATGTTTTTGCCAATGTCGATGCGTTTTTGTTTTAATTAAAATATTTAATTCATAAATTAATAAAAACAGCGATTAATATCAGCAGTAACGAGCGAGTTTTTTTATTAACTTTTTAATTCATAAAAACTGGTATAGTCAACAACATAATCAGAGAGCGATTTCTATCCCTATTACTTATAAATTTTCAGAAATTGTCCAGGTACAGCTTAAATAATGATGTTTATCTCAAAAATTTACTAAAACACTAAGCATACAAACACGAGAAAAACATCCTCATCCTCATTCCATCAGCTATCCAACGAGCTATGAACGTTAAAAAATATTTAGAAATTCTTGTTAAGGCGCTACCCCCACCGAAAGTGGCGCCGCTTCAGAAAAAAATCATTATTTCTGTCAATACACAACATATTGAAATTTCATACGTACAACATTTTAGTCAAGTGATGTAGAAATTTAAGAACACTAAACAACAACACTTGACATCCTAGGTTAGAAGTTTTTGTAATTAATGCTAAAAACGGCCGTTTTTGGTACTTATCGCTAAAACTTCGAATCCAGAAGCTCTAGTGTTGATATTTTTTGTTCGAAAATTTCTACAACACCTGACTAAAATGTTGCACGTACGAAATTTCAATGTGTTGTGTATTGACAGAAATAATGATTTTTTTCTGAAGTGGCGCCACTTTCGGTGGGGGTAGCGCCTTAAATGTTTAATTAAACTGACAAAGGTGGGATACGACAGTTATTATTGTTAGGAATTGAAAGAACGTAAAGGAAAATTTAATTAAATACATGTTTACATTATTCGAGATTTTATTATTACTTGTGCAGGTGCACAAGTAATAATTGCACTCGAAACAAGTCTTAATCCTTTCTGATAAGTTCGCTTTTCGTAAATCTTTTATCTTCCTCAACACTTCTATTGAGGCGACCTGCAACAGTGAGGAGTAGACTATCTTCAATGTGGCTCCAAGCGTAAAGATCTGATGAAGTCTTTCCATTCATTTTCATGACTACAGCTTAGTGTATTGGTCTTCACTTCGAGCCATTACGCACTATCGCCTGGTCGCCGGAGACTGGTCTCTCGGCGACCAAAACATAAGCATAGTCGCCCGGGCGACCGGCGACACAAGTGCATAAACACCTATTTAAACTATAGAAAGTCACAGTCGCCGTCGACCAAGTCTCCGGCAACCAGTCCACAGTGAGTAATGGCTTTCACAGTTCTAACGATTGAGGAGACATATGTACAGTCACAAGTTGCACTTCATTCTGATTTTAATAAGTAAGTAAGATGAAAGAGACTGACCTCCACGACACAGGGAGTCCTAGTGTGGAGGCCAGGGTTCGATGTGCAACAACTATTGTATTTTTTGATCAATAAAGATTATTATTATTATTTCACGGCTCGTCTTCCTTGCGGAAGATGTCCGGTCTTTTGGAAGGCATACACGGGGACACAGGTCCAACGCGCAGAGGCCCCTTTGAGAACTTTTAATCTAAAATGGGGTGGGGCACCATCCGGGGACTATCCACGGCTGCACTATTGAAGTACAGTCATGCACCGTCCCAAGTGGGTGCAAAACTATTGTAAACTATGGTAAAAAAAAATATCTGGTCTTATTATTATTATTATAAGTCACAATTATTATTTTTGTTTTTTTTTTATACTAAACATACTTATCATAATCAGCCAATTACTGGCCCACAGCTGGACACGGGCCTCTTCTTATAATGAGAAGGATGTAGCCCTTAGTCCACCACCCTGGCCTGATGCGGGTTGGCGGACCACAACACCATCGAGAACATTTTGAAGTTCTTCAAGCGTGCAGTTTTCCTTACGATGTTTTCCTTCACCGTTAACACAAGTGACAATCAAATTCGAAAAGACAGAGGTGCAGGCCGGGATCTAACTCAGGGGGCCTACTTCCTTAGTCCGTCAACGAAGTTATTCGCCCGTCCGAAAGTAGGCTGAAACGTAGGAGTGAACAAAACAAGTGTCAAGTTCAACTTTTCAGACGGGCAAAAACACATCGGTAGTAGGGACAACTGTCAAATCGTGTTGTCATTCATTCTTAGTTTGGGCCCCGAAATAATCGTATGTCCGTAGGTGATAGGGAGTAGGAAACGCTCGTAACTAAGGCTGAAACAACGGACTTCGTGCTAGGGAGTAGACCCCATACCCTCTTGCATAGAAGGCAAGTGTTCAACCGCTAGTCTATCATTGCTGTAATAAATAAATATCATACTAAACATTTCAAAACAAATCATTTTATTTTGAACACTAAGAAACAAGATAACATATTAATAACATTAAAATTCGAAACACAATCAATCGATAACCTTATCGTAAAAACATATGATTTGACGTAAATGTAAAATCAGAGTCAGAATCACTTATTTCCGAGAATATAATAGGAAAATAATACGCTAGTCTATCATTAAATCTGTGGTTTATTTTTATTTTATATAGCAGTATTTTGTTAAGAGAACTGTACTATGATAAAACTTTTTAAATTTATTAGCGATGCACGTGCATCAAGCATGTCATTATGATACTATTTTTGAGTTCACAATTGGAAATTTAAGATATGAGTTTATATAAAACTAGCGACCCGCCCCGGCTTTGCACGTGTACGTTTTATAGCTTAGAACCTTCCTACTGAATCACTCTATCTATTAAAAACAAACCGCATCAAAATCCGTTGCGTAGTTTTAAAGATCTAAGCATACATAGGGACAGACAGCGGGAGAGACTTTGTTTTATACTAGGTATGTAGTGATAATGTAGGTACAGCAGTTCAGCACATTCTACTATGATAATATGTGTGCAAAGATTTAAAATAATAAAAAACAACACATTAAACACTATAAAACATTAAATACTTAATTGCTAAATACTCTTTTAGTCTTTTTTAAAACTAGATAAACTCAATGCCATTGACCGCTACCTTAGTCCCAGACCCAGTTGCGTGAATAACACAATGACATTTGATTAAACAAAAACACGTCGGAATTTGTAACACAAATTGGACCGATTATTTTATTCCAATAGTTTTATTGTTCTTACAATTATGCAAAATAACAATTATAATAATGATTACTATAACAATTTATTGGATTAATAATTTAACGTTAAAGCAGCCAGCAACATAATACATGTTTGTCAATTGATTTCAATTTATAATTCATACAGGTTAATTATTACGCAATTTTAATCATGACCACAATGAATCTTTTATTTTAATAGTATACCTACATAAGAATATACATTTTTATGTATATTCGCAAAGAATATACATAAAAAAATGTAGATACAGTTAATGTCTATTGATCATTAATAAGATTTAGGACTGGTTTAGATCCAGCGCTTCAATGCCCCGGATAACATAGTAACAAACTCTTGGGTTGGGCCTAAAAAATAAGTTTGGAATGACGTCAAAGCTGACGTAGATTGAAATCTATAAACTCGTTCTACAATTATCATTTTATAAGCACTATAACATTCTGCCAAAATAAATCATTTTGTCGTGACTAGGGGTCTACTCCCTAAGCACGAAGTCCGTGGTTTCGGCCTTAGTTACAAGCTTTTCCTACTCCCTATCACCTACGGACATACGATTGTTGCGGGGCCCGAACTAAGAATGAATGACAACACGATTTGACAGCTGTCCCTACTACCGATGTGTTTTTGCCCGTCCGAAAAGTTGAACTTGACACTTGTTTTGTACACTTCTACGTTTCCGGCTACTTTCGGACGTGCGACTCACTTCATTGACGGACTTAGCGAGTAGGCCCCCTGACTCCTAGAACTCGTCGTAGATCGATCAAAAATTTACATTAAAGTGTTTAATTATGTCAAAATCTATCGCTGGATATTCAGAGTTACTTTATGGCATGGAGAATAGCTTATACATTCGGTGATGATGATGACCAAGGAAAATAAAGAGAGTACTATACCTACTCTGTATAGTAGTGACACAAGTAACACGAGTATTGACACAAGTGTTAACACCAGTAGTGACACAAATATTGACACAAGTAGTGATACAACTAGTCAAGTAGTGACAAAATGACAGAAAGATAGAATCTTTTTTATTTTTTGAGAAATCTGTATTCACAGTTTTTTAAATTAATTTTGGAAAAAAATCATGGTGGATCAGGCTGACGTATAATCTGTGTATCGAAAGTATTATACACAATTATTAAGCTACTTTATAAAAACAGTAAAATAATGAACTCAACATTTTAGAAAAGGAATTAATGTGCTTGTTATATTCTAATAAAAGCAAACAAAATAAATTAATAATGTATAGGAAATTATTAATTTATTTTGTTTGCTTAACCATTATTGCTCATTTTTCTGCTCTCGTACCGTATAGCTAGATATGACAATAGAACATATCGTGATGAAAAGATTACTCAGTCAGCAAAGGTAGTGGAGCTGACT
This sequence comes from Amphipyra tragopoginis, assembly GCA_905220435.1. Lineage (NCBI taxonomy): Eukaryota > Metazoa > Arthropoda > Insecta > Lepidoptera > Noctuidae > Amphipyra > Amphipyra tragopoginis. The sequence goes on along the minus strand of HG991995.1, from coordinate 23,225,327 downwards.
ACCCAGAGTGCACCGGAGTCACTAAAGTATCGTCACTCGTGGAGGCTCTTTAATGCATTTCTAATCTTTAATTGCTTATTGCAACAAAATAATAAATATGTTGTTGTATCGAGCAACTTATGTAATGAATTTGATGCGTTACTGTTTAGGCCCGCACATTCTCGCCGGTCTCGCGGTACACTCTCGCCGAGACAGCACGAGGCGCTATTTCTATCCTTTAGAACACTGATTTATTCCCTTAAAATCTCCAGCGTCGCAAAGTTAGGATATTGGAAGCACGCATCCGAGTTTTATTGTCCTTCTTCCAAGTGATATTCTAAATAATATCACAGTGTACCTTTTACATCAAATAGCAAAGGACAGCATCTAAGTCTCGGGCTGTCTCGGCGAGAGTGTACAGCCGGCATATAAGACATTTCAGTTAGAAAATAGACCCCCAGACTGCCGGATCCGCAAAAATCTCACAGTGCGCGGTGGCTAGTACAAAATGTGTGTGCAAAGTCCCTTCGCGCAGGCTTCGGAAATTTTTTGACGGAAGTTTCTTATAATAATTATGCGGTCGGGCTTAATGTGGCTACGCATGAATAAACATTAGAGAGTCATTATAAGTTTGACGTACTTCTTGATCGTAAACTAATTAAATCAACGGACCGTGTCTAGGAAATGTATCACCACCGATAATTTTATATGGAGATTAAGTTGATTAACATTCTAAGTGTATAATGTAGTAACACTTTTTTAAGACAATATTTGTTTGAAGCCCTGCATTCAGCCGGATTCACTGTTGGGCTTCGAATTATATACGTATTTTTGGATTATGATCACACAGGTATTTAAAATAATAATTCTATAAAGGGTGTAAACGAATTCATGCAATTCCTTAAACCTCATGATCTACTACTAGTGTAGTGTACACCGCACAGTTGATTTAAAATAAAATAAAAAAATATTTTTTCTTGCTCTAGTGGTTAATGATTTTATCTTGACCATCTGACCATAAAATAAGGATTGAACAAAAAACAAGCAAACATTTTTCACATCTAGCGCGATATCGCTCTTTGCTGTCAGTTAATTCGAAGCGCAAAATTACTGAGAAATAGAAAACTCCTTTTTTGTTCGTTAAGGTTTACCTGACATAGATTGACCACATTTAATGTCACCAATAAATAGATCACGAGGATTGAAGGAATTACACAAATTCGTTTGACAGTGTATCGATTGCACTTAAAATACTAATCTTACCTTTGTGTGAGCTGACGGTGTAAGTGACATCCTCAAAGACTATATGCACTGGAGGTCTTTTTGCCATGCGATTCAATGCCTTCAAAGTGGATCCGGCCCGTTCCAAAGCAGCTGGAGTCCAGTGGCTTTCTTGTCTTTCGTCTAGCACGACGGGATTAGGGTGGGCTGAAGGAGAGGCATGGGCAAGCGCAGCCCCCACTATAGCTTTACGAACCAACGGAACGTTTGACATTTTGAAAAAGTTTACACTATTCTGTCATGAAGTCAAACACAAAATTGTAAAACACTTTTTTTAAATAATAAATTTCTATTTAATAATTTTTTAAATAAACTGCTATTTATTTTAGTAAATATTAAATTTTTAAATTTAAATTTAATTCACATAAAAAGTTAATTAAATAATTCTAGGATTAATCAGAAAAAATCGAACTCAATAATTGTAATCTAAAAACTCGGAACCAGTTCTAGGATTTACATTTATTTTCCGTAATTTATACTTTTACGAAATTCGAATTTCGATTTATACTTCGTAACCGCTGCGCGGGAGTCGCGATACGGTACGCGCGTGCACAGTTCAGCAGTGGCGCAGCACTACTAATCATTAACGATCGGATTTACAGATTGTACCGGTGCAATTAAGCTAAACGACAAATAAGTGATGCGGCTTATTTATCAATTAAGATTAATTACTAATAAATCGTTACTGATATTTTTTTATTAATTTTCCTGTTTTCCTGCTAACATTTAAAACAAATAAATTGTGTATTAAGGTCATCTGATAATGTGGTGCTTGTATGATTTGGATAACAGCCGCTAGAGGTCTGCTTTTGAGAATAGTTTTTTTTTCTCGTCGGAATTTGTTAGATGAATGGGCATCAGCCTCCACCCGTGATGACATCACTGATCTGCCTCGTTGGTCTAGTGGTCGCGTAGTGAGGACCTCGGTTCGATCCCCAGGTCGGGCAAAGTGTTATTGGGTTTTTTCAGTAGCAGCCCGAAGTCTGGATTTGTGCCCGATTGATGGCGATAGGCTCGCCCCTATTACGTGGGACTTAAACATTACGGCGAAATGAGGGAGTACTATAAAATATATTTTTTTCGTTTTTTAATTCCTCATGGATGTCCTCCGCCCTGGGGTGGGCGGAGGGGTCTTTCAGACTCTTACTGACTAAAACCAACCCGGTGTTCCATCTCACACCTGCGCCGTGGGTCGCGGGAACTTACGATACTTCCGCAACCCCCGGCGGGTACCTACTACACCTCTGCCCCAACCCTTCGGGGAATACAGGCCTGATGTTGTGTCATGAGGAAAAGTAGTGTCTAACTAGTAAAAGATATAAAACTATATATTTAATTCGATGAGTTGCAGCATCTTCCTCATCATTACAGTGATTAAGTATGATATTACCTTAATTCCAATATACATTAAGAGAAAGAGCGTCACTCTTACGTCAATTGTCAACTTGTAAATGCTTGTTACTCGTAGTCAAAGCCTCTTATTAGATTGCTTGTGCATTCAAAGTAAATAATAGTAGGTTATTATAATCATCAATCATTTTGTCAGTTCGTAAATTCTACTGGTCAACATGGATCTCCTAATGATTGCTGCGATGAACTGTACCCCAAGTGTGAGTTTTTTACGTTACTGCTGTAGTTGCGTCACGCCTAAAATGTCAAACAAATTTTTAGTCCCGCTATTCGCCGCTAGAAGCTCTGTCTAAATTTTCATACATTTTGGCGTGACGCAACTATAGTAGTAACGTAAAAAAAGTCACCCTTGGGGTGCTGTTATATACGGGTTCGATTTTGATAGACACTTGTTCCGGGTCTGAGCGTTTGTGCATGTGTCTGTAAACGCACCTGAAATACAGGAGAAATCATAGAATCACTTTTGGCAGACAGATTCATTATTCATCATCTGTGCAGCGGTGTACTTTGGTGATGGTGGGTGCTGATGAGGTGCTGGTACCTGGGTGCCGGGGAAGAATAAATAAAACGGCGGAGAAGTAGAATTTTCGTGTGCATTGGACCGCTGTTACAGTTGGAAGGGAAGTGTTGCCACAGTTATATTTAGATTTACATTTTAATGTTGGTGTTGCAATTAAATAATTTAAATATCCAAAATCATCATTCGCAGCTTCATCAACCCACTGCAAGGCATAAGCCTCCTCCATATTACACCATTATTTCCTGTTTCGTGCCAGTCTAGTCCGGGTTTTTCCGACAAGCTGGACTAACAAACAAAGGTCCATGGGTGTCCGGCTTCTGGAGACCTTTCCTTTTAACCGTTGACCCAATTTGTCATCAGTCTTCCTACAATACGTTTGGCAGATAGATTCAACATTCATCATCATTCGCAGCTTTATCAACCCACTGCAGGGCATAAGAGTTCTCCCTATTACACCATTCTTTCTTGTTTTCTGCCAGTCTTGTCCAGATTCTTCCGATAAGCTGGACTAACAAGGAAAGGTCCATGGGTGTCCGGCTTCTGGAGACCTTTCCTTTTAACCGTCGACCCATCTTGTCATCGGTCTTCCTACGATACGTTTGCTTACTCTCGGCTACCATTCCACCTAGTATCTACTCCATCTCCCATCATCACATCTAGACGGATTAGTGAACGCAAATATTGAGGGAATAACATATTTTTTAAAAACGGCACATTCTTTAAGCATACTTAATATAGATTAGGATCTAAGCTCAAACTTGTTATGCTTATGTGTTGTGTCTAAATATAGTTACTTGTTGGTTTAGATTACTGCTAGCTTCCACATAATAGACTTGGGAGCCGGGTCAACAATTTAAAACTAAATATTTCGGAGACTCAGAATGATAGCTTATTCAAATACTCGTAGAAACAATTTTATAGACTATTTCATATTTATATATAAAGGATATTATTTTATAGACTTTTTAATTGCTCAAGTACATACTGTAATTATGGACACAATAGATAAACAATGGCACTGACGATCCGGGTCGTCGGTCGGGACGTTAGCGGTTAAAAATCAAACGATTTATGGGCCCCTCTACCATCCATTGGCATCGACTCTGTGTTTGAGACGATCATTATCGTCCGATCGACATCGATCGACCGCAGTCTTGGTGCACCTAATTGAAAACACATGTTAATTAAAACTGGTGTTATTATGTATTACTAATATGTCGCTTATTTATTAGCACCTACGATAAATTATTATAATTAATTCATTTTAATATACCTAATCATTCAATTATGCCAAAGTATTATTCTGATCGATATGTTTAATTTTCCTGTACAGTATATATTTTTTTTTTTTCTGTTGGACACCTTTGGATCTTCCTTGTGGACCCTTTTTACGTAACCGGGTAGTTGTTAGCGAGACCTGAAGAGTTTCCAGCCCATGATAGAGAAGTAAAATACAAGTTAACCTTAAGCTAACTACTTATACTACAATAACATCATGACTACCAGCAACAACAGCACTAAGGGCGACCCCTAGTAGGACTCGGACCTCGGCTTAGGGCGTTGCTGGCGGGGGCTTTATACTACACTAACATCATGACTACCTGCAACAACAGTACTAAGGACGACCCCTAGTGGGACTCGGACCTCGACTTAGGGCGTTGCTGGCGTAGACTTGGGAGGGAGGGAGACAGCTTGATATGAGCTGAATTATAGGTGTGACTGCAGAGTCTAAAAAAAATGCCGTGTAATGTGCTGATCGATTTACTCGCTTCCTGGAAGAAGGTAATTTCGTCATCGGGCTCTAAAAGTGTGTGCCTGTGACGGCGTACTTTACTGCTGAGGTAGAGACTGTAGTCGGCCGCTGTAGCGACTAGGGGGATGCGTTTGAGATGTTGCCTAATGGTCGTCATTTTTAGATCGAGATTAAGTTGATAGTTGCGCATGAACCACGGGGCAGCCGCGGCTTTGCGCAACACTCGGTTCTGGAGGGTTTGGAAGGATTTGAAGCGGGAAGGCTTAACGTGTAACACCCTAATAATCTTAACGCCCTAACCTACCATACAAACCACACCAAACGTGAGTTACGTTGGTTTTACGTGAGGGAAGTCTGTTACAAGGAGACCTACGGTAACAGACGGAATTTAGGTAGGAATAGGGGTTTGTGTACGTCGGGCTATGTACACAGGAAATGATTATCACTGCCGATCACACAGACTCATAGGATCGATGATGGCTAAAGGTGTCTTGGCCACAGTGAGAGGAGTTACGGTAAATGAATCAAAGTTAACTCCAGTTTGATGACTGTTTTATAACACTAGTTAACTTAATTATATAAAAAAATTGTGGTCAATACACACTGATAACTATTTACATGTGTGTGTGTGTGTGTATTGAGCTGATGAAGCAAAGATCTCACTGGGTCACTTCTTAGTGCTGACGGTGTGCCGGTGTTGCCGGCGCGTGAACCAAATGTGTGTCGATCTTAACGCTGACATTGTACTGTTGAACTATTGCGTGTTCACGGTTGAACAGAACCTATTGTGTCGAATCTACTTATATAGTGCCGATCCGATTATGTATATAGCAACCCTGAGGCTAAGCGTACGCTGAGACGCAGGTGACGTAGCGCAGCACAGTACAGATTTTGCCGCGCAGGGCAGGCGAGGCAGACTTAGGCCACGACCGCATGCTGCGACGCAGCTCGAAGACACATTCGAGTTTTAACTAGTACAAAGAATAGACGCGTTCGAGTTGACGAACGTTTTTTTAATAGTCTGGATGATTTGTATTATACAAATAAGGTTCACAATGCACTAATTCAATTAAATGTTCTGTCATTGCAATACAATTCGAATTAGCGGTAAAAAACACATGTCGACATGCACGCGTCGCGCAGAAATCTGTGCCGGCATTACTACGAGGCGCAGAGCAAGGCAGACGCATGTCTGCGACGCACGCGCCTGTGCCGCAGTGTACGCAGTTCTTAGTACGTTCATACATTACAAAATCTGTTCTGCGCTGCGCTGCGTGCACCTCCGTCACCTGCATCTCAGCATACGCTTAGCCTGACTGCCCAGGGTGCGCCGGACGTACTTAAGTATCGTCACTTGTGAAGGGTCTTTTAATGCATCCCGTGCCGTGCCGTTTCCCACATACAACCCGATTAGACAAGGTTAGTCGGAAAGGGGGTACTAATCCACAAGCCACTTATTATCCACCATTAACCACAAGTATCACTGATTACGGTTTTAATGCAAGTGTATAAATAAAAACTGTCGAATTTTGAAATTTTACAAAATTCAATAGTTTTTATTTCTATGTAAGTAAAATATTTTTATTTTTTCATAAATCTTGGCCTTCCTTGCTTTAGTTACGAATTCAGAAAATAGAGCTTCTAATTCTTGACCCCAAATATGACCTAAAATGTAAACACAGCTGATCATAGCTGAGGATAGAAAGATTTTAGCAAATTTTTTATGTGATTTTTGAACAGCTTTTTCTCTTAAACTATTGACTTTTGGGGAAAGTAGTAGAACAAAAGTAACTCATTGTTATCGGTACTTTAACACCCTTTCAGATTAGTACCCCTTTTCTGACTAACCTTGTACAAAGAATAGGAATTTAATTATTGTCGTTATTTGCATCTCGCTCTCGCACGTTCTCTGTGAGTGAAAGCCAAATAGTAAATCATTACTTTCGTGAGACATATTCATTAATGAATGGTTACGGTTTACTCACGTGCATTTTTTCGGGATTACCCGACTAGTTTCGGACCCAAACGGAGCCCTTAATCATGAGCTAAACAACTAAACATGCTGCGAGGTAGCGAGTCGAATTGTTCAGCTCATGGTTAAGGGCTCCGTTTGGGTCCGAAACTAGTAAATCCAACGTTTTAAATCTCATGTTGTATGTTGAAATCGGCTTCCAGTCTTACCTAAAGGAACTAACCCACGCAGACGCAGAATCCACGACAAAAGATTTAAGTGCAACTTCACTTTATTTTTAAACTCAATTAACGAGTAAATACTAAAAATATCGTTCGATTCAAACATGCAGTGCATTCACTTTCTTGCGTAACGCTCTGTTTACGTAAATTAACAGTTTGCATTGCGAAAACAAAAATAACCTACCAATTGCGTAACCACGGGTAAAATAGGGTTTTATCAAACAGTATAATCAGCCTATAACTGTCCCACTGCTGGGCATGGGCCTCTTCTCAGAATGAGAAATAACTAGGCCTTAGTCAGTGGTGGCGTGTGTGTGTGTGTATATGGTTTTTTACGTTTTTTTTTTTTTTTAAAAGGTTTGTAATTATAATTTATTTAATTTTACTTACATAAGTATTATATATACATAGTCTTATAACTGGCTTAATATCCGCACGTCATATAGGTGATTACTGAAAATCAGCGCTGTTTGTGGGCCACGCCATAGCACAGCATTATGCTGAGTGGTCACCTTTTTGTCGCAGTTGACATTTTTATTTTAATTCTTTTTTTTATTATGTGTGTGTGTCTGTGACAAATAAATATTTTTTCTTTCTTTCTTTCTTTCTAGTCCACCACGCTGGCCTGAAGCGGGTTGACAGGACTACACACTCAACCGAGAACTTTTTAGAGCCCTCTCAGATGCACAAGTTTTCTCACGATGTTTTTACTTTACCGCTAATGCAAATGCTAATTAAATTCTAATCCGCACATTGAATTCGAAGTCATGGACGACAAACGTTCAAGAACTAGGCATGATGCAGTGAAATTAAGAATTTTCTAGGATAAGAAAACCCTAAGGATACTGAGCATATTTGTGTGGGAATAGTAGTCTTTGAACCAATAGCGATATGGTTTTTGTATTTGTGTAGGGATACCTCAACGATACCTTCGTGTAAAGTGGTATTAAAATCTGATGAAAAGTCTTTTTGAAAAGATTTTAATGCCCAGTTAGTAGTCCGGCGGACTGTCGCGGACAGGAATTGACGTGGTTGGTAGTCTTTGCCGGTCGCGAAATTTGACACGGACTCAACGCACACGACGCTAATTTTGTCTGTAGTTGTCGTTAGAACTCTAGTGTCTGCGATGGCAACAACTACCAACTACTTTTATTCTTGTCCGTGATAGTCCGGCGGACAAAAAGTCCGTCGTCTGCACCTCCGAAAGTAGCCCAAAACGTAGGAGTGAACAAAACAAGTGTCAAGTTCAACTTTTCGGACGGGCAAAAAAACATCGGTAGTAGGGACAACTGTCAAATCGTGTTGTCATTCATTCATAGTTCGGGCCCCCGGGCCTTGAGGTATCCCTACACAAATACCACAATCTAGTTGCTATAGGTCTACAAGGTTAGTCGGAAAGGGGGTACTAATCCGAAAGGGTGTTAAAGTACCCATAGTAATGAGTAACTTTTTTTCTACAACTTTCCCCAACAGTCAATAGTGTAAGAGAAATAGTTGTTCAAAGATTTCATAAAAAATACGCTAAAATCTATCTAATTTGGCTATGATTAGCTGTGTTTACATTTTAGGTCACATTTGGGGTCACGAGTCAGAAGCTCCATTTTCTGAATTCGTAACTAAAGCAAGGAAGAAGAATTTTTGAAAAAACTAAATTGAAATCATTTTTATGGAAATAAAAATTATAGAATTTTGAAATTTTAACACTTGCTTTAAAACAGTAATCAGTGATACTACAAACTGGGGAGCAGCACCAGATATTCTTCGTACAACCAGCATGTCCTTATGTTTCTCTGCCGGCGAATTTGCATGCCCAGTGTGGCACCGATCCGCTCATGCAAAGCAAGTCGACATCGCCCTGAACGAGTCGTGTCGAATTATATCGGGCTGCCTAAAACCGACTCCGCTCAACAAAGTCTACCCGTTGGCTGGTATCGCACCACCTGTCGTTCGAAGGAATGTCGCATGCGCACTTGAGAAACATAACCAAGAATCCGATCCCCGACATCCCCTCTACAAATACACAACAGCTCCGGGTAGACTTAAGAGTCGGAACAGCTTTCTGCGTAGCACACTTGCCATGAAAGACCGACCATCTACAGTGAGACGTAAGTTATGGGAGGAAAATCATCCACCACCTCCCAACTTCGTTCAACCCCAGGAACACCTGCCACTCGGATGTGATTTGCAGTGGCCTATATGGAAAGCGCTCAATAGACTGCGCACCCAAGTAGGCCGATGCAAACATAACCTAGCAAAATGGGGGATCATAGATCCCTTCGACACACAGTGCGAGTGCGGTGCTCCTGACCAAACGATGGCCCATTTGCTTCAGTGCCCAAAGTGTCCCTACACTTGCACTTTGGAGGACATGAAAAATGCCACTGATGCCGCGATAAATGTGGCTACATATTGGGCCAAAGTACTGTAAAAAAAAAGGACTATTACCATCGATTCGAAAAGAAGAAGAAGTGATACTTTAAGTGGACTGCGGATTAGTACCTCCTTTCCGACTAACCTTGTATATATCACTTTTGCCCAGTCTCCTTTCTTAAACAGGTGACCAAATTAGGAATTATATTAGTGCAGTTTTTTCAGGAACACTGAACAAACTGACTCAGTACACTATTCTTTTTTTGGAACAATCCCGCCTCGATTTCCCAACCATTGCAACTCCTGGGCCCAATTCTCCTAAAATAAATCTTGATAAATCACAACCGAACCAAGGCCGAACCTTTCATTCAGACAGTTCTCAATTTCAAAAGCTATCAAATTGTTTGACACAAAAAACAAAATAAATCATTTTGAAAGTTTTCGAAAACAAAAACTGACTGACGGTTGTGGTTCAATTGCGTTTGGCAACAATTTATATTAGGAGAATTAGGCCCTTGTGAGCCAGGATTTACAATGGCGTATCCCGGGGAACTGATTGAGCTGTCTTCGAACTCGTCATGAAATTAATCAGAAAAGAAAAAAGAAAGGACTAGAAAGAAAATGAATTTCCACAAAGACCTTAAAACTTTTATTTTATCTAGGTATGTTCAAACTACTTTAATCGTCAGTTTTAATCACGTACTTCTGTGTTGAAGTTATATTTCTTTTGGAGCGTTTGTTGAGAGGAAAATTAAGAGCTGCGCGCGCACACCGTCACGTCACAAAAAAGTTGACATAAACCTCTTTTCTATTTATGACACCATGAAGCAAGGACATTACACGTACAACTGGCGAGGGATAAGGTGATCTTTGCATTTGTGTGAGTGCTCATAGAATCGATTGCCAAAAAGCAGTACAAACCGGTTTAAACCAAGCAAATGACACGTCTGCATTCATTCTCACACAAATGCAAAGTTCAGCTTAGGCCTCGCGGAAAGTAGTACATAATATTACTTCTATGCCATGAAGTTAGTTGTTGACATAAGTTCAAAGGTGCCTGAAGCTCTGCAAAAAAGTACGAAAAATTCGAGCACCAATAGTAATACATTATAAAACTTTAACTTTAAAAATAAGTTGTTTTGTAGAAAGTCGAACTATAACTCCACCGCATACATGAGTACACACAGCATTTTTTTAATAATCTTTATGGAAAATTACTTGGGGAATACATTTCTATGTTAGGCCTTGTTCAGGGAGACGCGGGGCGTTGCGCGGCGCGTCTGGCAGTCTAATCAAACTACTATATGAGAGCGTTCATGTAGAAGCGTGTTCACGCGCGTTATGTTTGATTTGGAGCGCTACTCGCAGCAGAGCACGCGGCGGCCGCCGCAGCGTGCGCCGCAGCTTCCGCCGTCGCGTTCTCCTCTGCGTATCCCGCGTATACTCGTGTCAGTTTGTTTTTGGCATCGAAGGCGAGCGAGCTTGTTGTATGTTGCAATAATCTTCTAGTAATATGTCGATGATATCGTACTGCATTGTAACGACACATCTGCGTTGTGAGATGTTCAAAGAAGACTGCCAAAAGCGGTAGCTGCCGTGCCGTGTCATTCTCCATGCACCGCATCACGCGCCGCACAACGCCCCGAATCTTCATAAACGGAGCTACACATTACCATTTGTTTGTATTTGTGTGTGCAACGCTGCGGCTCGTGCCGTAGGCCCCGCCTGCCGCTTCGCCGTGAACGGAGAAAACGCGCAAGGTGCCGCGCGATGCGACGCCGGACGCGCCGCGCATCGCCCTGCGTCTCCCTGACCGAGGCCTAAAGACTACATAGACTGTGAATCCTGACTGATTTGTTTGCGAACGGATTGCCGGATATATTGTTAATGTTTTTGCGAGAAGCACGTATGATTGTGTGTTAATTAGTGTGATTTTTTATTACCTATTTGTTGTTAATTGTCATTGTTTTACATAAATGTAAAATAATTATCTTTAATTATTATAATTGGTTTACTAATATCGTTATAATTAAGTAAAAAAAAAAAAAAAAGACGGCCATGACGAATTAGGGTTCCTCATTTAGCAAAAGACCCTACAATGGTATCGTTATAGGCAGCATTACTTCCAGCAGTTGTATTTAGTATTTTATAAAATCACATTTTGCTATATTACGGTTTTTTTTAAATTAAGCATTCTGTGTTTAATCTGTGGTATAATATATTACTGTGTCATCTTAAATATCTTTAGGCGATACACCCTTGTCACTGGCTGGTGACATGGGTGTACCCATCACCAGACTTCGGAAAAGCTATTAAACCTGAACGAACCTGAATTTTAGTAGGTACCTAGTGTTATTTAAATTCGCATTGACTATACGCATAAGAGGACTGACCCTGCGGTCATTGACCTGCTTACCCAGTAGTGATTTACCTCTCTAATGCTGGGGCTACACCTACGCTACTACGAATATTCGTGACGATGAGTGTGACCGGGTAGATAGTTGCAACGCGTACCCAAGCAGCACACATAGCTGTATAGTCACTGGACAAAAGAATTTTTGAAAACTCCAGTCTGTTTTGCTTTCTTTACAAGAGCTGTATATCCGGATACACAGCTATTGTAACTCTAAATTTGGCGCCAAATTAACCAGCTCAGGGTGTTTACCATGATCTGTTAGAGCAGGTATTTTTTAGTATTATTTCGAGAGTGGGTAAGAGATGGCGCTAGAGAGCTGTCTAGCGCTGTCACTTTCCCACTCTCGGATTAATACTAAAATATTCCTGCTCTAACAATTTGCTCTAAAAGGTAAATAAAACCCTTTTTACTAGGAATTTTAAAAAAACACACTAGAAATTAAAATGTAACCAAGTATTTTTATAAAACAAATATATATATTTTAAAGCTTTATAATAATAGTTTATTATTTTAAGATCAAAATTAATTATTAAAATTAATTACTTACTTCATGTTTTGACGTCTAATTATGAGGTCCGGTTGACGTTTTTTGTTCGACAAAAATAGAGCAAAAAAATTCGTTTTATAAGGTAAACAAATCCACACAAATACAATGCTACAATAGGTACTCACAGTTTGTAAAATTACGTCTTAAAGTGTATTAATTTTTAGGTAAAATATGAAAAAGTCAAAAAAAAAAAAAAACGCAGGAATTTTGAAACTCAAGAACGATATAATTAAAAAATAATAATGCACCCACCTGGGACGGTCCATGACTGTACTCCAATAGTGCAGCCGTGGATATTCCCCGGTTGGTGCCCCATCCCATTTTAGATTAATTAAAGTTCTCAAAGGGGTCTCTGCGCGTTGGACCTGTGTATGCCTTCTAAAGAACCGGACATCTTCCGCAAGGAAGAGAGCCGTGAATATAAAGAGATACAAATGATTAACTACGATAACATATATTGACAAGACAGTAATGTTATTCACTTCGTGAATCGTGAATTCGTTTTTGTTTTCCCCATCAAGAAGTGTTTGTAAAACGTTAACTTATGTAATTTAACGTATTTGGCACAAACACGAAACGTAATACCTCCGTGTAATGTTATTATTAGTTGCTAAATAGGAAGCTATCACATAGAGTTTAATTAAGATGTGGGAGAATACTGAGAAATAGGGTACAAAAATACCAATAATTAAAGTTATTTCAAAGGAGGTTATAAAAAGGACCAGTTGTTGCAAAAATAAATAAAAGCAACAAAAATCGGCAAAATACACGCTTTTCAAGTTTTGGTTGGATTATTTTGGTCCTTGTTGCACAAAACGGGTATTATACGGAGTGATGTAAAGTTTATATAATTTTTTTGAGGTAATTTTAGGTTTATTTACCACCAAGTTAAGGGTAGTTTGTTAAACAATTCATTGGTTTTTCACATTTGCATAAAAAAACATAATTTTAGAAGAGGAAGAGATTTGGTATAAAAATTGTCAGTTAGGTACTTTTCTTTGGATATCACAATTATACGTTAAGTTTTTTTATCTTTGAAGATTAAGAGAAGATGTCTGAAGGGGAAACTCATTTACTCACTCATTCTGTAAATATAGGGAAATTCTTACGTCCATGAAAATGTAGTCGAAATTTTATGGTAAAAGATTTTTAGGCCGCAAAAAGGCATACTGGTCAGATTTGAGGATTGCACAGGAGTACAAGCTAAAGACCGGGAAATGTAGAAAGTATTAAGATGAAATACGGAAACTGACATCAGCAGACACTTATTACGCCAATCAATTTTTACGCGCATCACATAAAATACTGGAACTTATTTTAAGACTGTTAATGAGATACTTTAATACTAAACCGAGCGGCATTAAAATATATTTGCCAAAAATTAACTAACTGGCGATAATTATGAATGATTAAAATTCGTAAAATGAGCTACTAGCAGTGGCAAACAGTTAATCTAAGCTAGCACCTAAAATTCCAAGTGTCCGAATTAAATACTAACTTGGACGAAAAAAATACTGAGTGGGCGAAAATATACATTTCCTTACCCTGACACGGATAGGTTAGGTTCGAAGGTCCGTCATCCACTTCGTGTTACGTTACTTTAAACCCTGCAGACAGAAATAGGAGCCCCGCTCAGCGGGGCTCCGTCGACGCTCCTTTGGAAACTCAAACAACCTTACAAACATACAACAATAATGTGAGTGAAATTTGTTCGCTTAAGAATTATTATACTAATCATTCTGAATAACTCGTACCTCAAATTCATAATTTTAAGTCGCCGTTTTCAATATTTGTGTTCGCCTTAGTCTTTCGCCCACTTGTATTTCAGTACGCTATAATCAGTATTTTTGACACCCTAACTTTGAATTTATATTCGATCGATTAAATACTAGCCAAACAAAAATTATAGTTAATAGCTTTGGTAATTTCTTCTCGCCTTCTATCACATCGGGATGTTATAATAATTGGCAAACGTTCCAAGGGCGAACAAACACATGACTGATGTTTATCACTTAATTATACAAAAACTATACAAACACATAAATTGTCAACACAACACTTCCATGTAAATGAGAGCATTATTATAATTATATCATTTATTATAATTATAAATAAAAACACCATTAATCCATTAACACACGGATTAATGATACATGCCGACGTTATAATAAAACTAGTTTGCCTTGAAACGTGACGGAGGCTTATGCATTTACTAGATATGTTACCGTTAAAGCCCGTTTTCAGTTAAAATGAATTTCAACTAGTGATCTCCCGTTCTGACAGAACGTCTTTGTTACTACTAGTTTTGACTAGTTAATACCAGTTATAAATAAATAATTTGAATGTTAATATAATTTGGCTATGGTTCTATATTGTGGATACAGTTTTAACCTAACCTAAACGACCATGACATAAGTTGAACTGAGCATTATGTTTTCTGACACCCATTTTGATTCCTATTGAATTATTTATTATTGCATGATTTATCACTTATCACATTCACCAATTGCTGGGGTTGTTATTATCCAAATTAATTTATCAGTCAATTCTACATGGTTTGAACTAATCAAAACTAGTTGGGAAGAAAGGGTTATTATCACTAGTTACAAAACGTTTTAACTGAAAACGGGTTTTTACCGTAACAAATACAATTATTCATCGTACCGTATATTTTCAATAGACTTATCGGTAATTAAGGGCTGATTCAAGGTCATTTATTTTTAACTGGTTTATAAGTTGTTTAGGTGTGACCTCTAAAAAGGTTAAGTTTAAGGAATTTTGTGAGATGGCCGTTGAATATATTTTAATTTCTTCCGCTATGCTGAGTAATTGTGAATCAATTCTTATATGCGATATTTTTAAGTTGTGTTATTATACACCGTGGGCCCGAGGTACCCGAAAGATTTTAACCTTCGATCCCGATGCCTAATTGGAGAAGAAAAGCTAGGATATAGTTTGTTGAATACAGCTTAATTTTCGAAATATTCATTATTAACGGAAATTCACAAATCGAAAAATATCTATGGGAACAAGTCCTATGAATGCGGCGTTGTGACTTTTGTCATACCATACCCCTCTCGCCGTATGTATTATTTGTCGGGGAGGGTTGTGAAGTGAGAAGTTGTTTATCCACTCGCACGATAATTTGTAAATGTTGCCATTTCAACATAAAGTATTGTTTACAAGGAAGTACTAAGGTTAATTGATAGGTATAATAAATAACGAAAAAAAATTTGACTGAATTAGACTTTTGTTGATTATAACATTTAACTCATAATACCATCAGAAAGGATATTTGAAGCCAACAACATCGTGCACAATAAATGCTGCAAGAAAAAACGGCCAATGATTTGGTAAATATGTACCTAATATCGATGGCCCCACCGAATAAACGTGTAAGAGAAAAATGACAACTTTTCAGGAAAAAATAAAAACGTTTAAACTTCAATAACGCTCATTCCATTGTAAATAGGTATAAATAATGTATTATCGAATTATAGGTAAAAAAATAAACTGTAGACTTGTGTATTTACTTTTTTTTTAATGTCAACGAGTTTCAGGAAATTAATGAAAAACTATTTAATGTTAATACTCTTGTGAAATTTGCATGACTAAGTCACAGCAATATATCATTACACGTTTATTCGTGTAATAGTACACAAAGAATAAAATGTACTGTAATGTTACACTATTATTCTCCGTAATTCAAGTTTATTTTGAACCCAGCTATAACTATTTACACGCTTGTTTACAGTACATTGTTCTGCTTCTATATGATTGGAAAGATCGTATGCATTTATATTAGTGTTAATAAAATCAGTTTTAATTTATGTAATACATCTTTGTAATGCAAGGTATAATAATATAAATAATTTTGTAAAACCAAAAGTATTTAATTCTCCACCTCAAGTGTACATTAATTCAAATGTGAAACTTGACGGGAAAGCGTTAGATCCGGTTCCCTCAACTGTCTTCCTGGGCATCACAGTAGACTCTAAATTGCAATGGGGACCTCATATAGAGGCACTTGCAGGCAAACTGAGTTCTGCTGCATTTGCCGTTAGGAAAATTAGGCAGTTGACTGATGTAGCTTCAGCTAGGTTGGTGTACTTTGCATACTTTCACAGTATTATGTCTTATAGCATATTACTGTAGGGTTCCGCTGCTGATGTTGGTACTATTTTCATATTACAAAAAAGAGCAGTCCGAGCTATTTGTAATCTAGACTGCCGTGAATCGCTTCGTGAATTAATTAAGGAAATAAATATACTTACCATCTACTTCCAGCTACCATCTTTGTATATACTTAGTAACACTATGTACATTCGAAAGAATATTGCTTATATTATATTCGAAAGAATGTAATATAAAAATATTGCATTAGTTTAACAAGAAAAGTGACGTCCACAACATAAATACTCGCAATAAACACAAGCTAACAGTACCTGGTTTTAGACTAAGACAAACCAGCAAGACCTTTATGGGGAACAGTGTTAGGTTCTACAATAAATCATTTATTAAGAGCATTTTTAATAATTTCTTAAGAGCATTTTAATATCTAAAGCTTATTACAACATAAATCATTATATCGAAGATAAAGATGCCTGGCGTACAACTCCGTCCTGCACATTGCGATCCTCTGGCCCTGTCTAACTGGTTGGTTGTATGACCTAACATTATTTTTAATGTTAACTTCTAGTATTCTTCTTTTTATTGACTTAAAATAACACGTACATTATTTGATCAATATTCATATATATTTTTTAATTCAAATACTGTCATTTTTATATTCCCATTATAATTTATTATTTAATGTATAATACTCTGCCTAAATAGTCTGATATTGTTTTATAATTATAATTTTCATAATGTCATTTTCCAATGTGTAAAGTTTGAGCATCATGCGGCAATTAATGATACACCTATAATCATATCACATTACTGCCTATTGTGTGGTAGTATGAGTCTGTCATGCTCACTTAAATGTCCTGCTTATGGTGGCGTTGTATAACCTGTCGTTGGGTTCCCTGCAATATGGTTGAGCTAAGCGATACGGATGTGCACGTCATGCTCGTGAACGGTTGCTATCTGTCAGGACTGGTTATCCCTTAGCTGCTATGACAATCCCAGAAGGCATATTTTTCTATTTGTTACTCTTATGTGAGTTTATTTCTTACATTAACCTGCATTATTCTCATTCTATTTCTCACACTACTGTAATGGAATTGTCATGAACTACTATTTTGAAAGGAGTATTCTTGGAGTTTTGAGCTCTTCTCCATGCAACCTACCTTTTGGAACCGTGCACCTAGTTTTGACGTTTTAAAAGTGCCTGTAATCTAGTCTATTTGAAATAAAAAACTTTGACTTCGATAGGATGAAATAAAATACAGATACTCGTATTATAAAGAATAAAGAAAATATAATTATGTATTTGTCCACGTGAACAGAAAGTACAGTAACAGTTACAAAGAAAGTAAACTTGATTAAAAAAAATACGAATTGCGATATTAGAAACACTAATCCTCCTCCTCACTGTCATTGGAGACCGAGATGGAGTTTTCCAATGGCAGTAGATTTATAATATTTATAATCGAATGTAATTGCGCGAAACAAAATTATGTAATAGCGCGCATAGAATCACAACAAGACTGTCCTTCCGAGCTAGTCACCTTTTATTTTTTATTTTTTCGTGGGAAGATCCTCATGGATGCCCTTCGCCCGGGGAAGGCAAAGGGGTATGCCGGACTCTTACCGGCTAAAAACCCACGGTGTTCCTTCTCCTGACCCTTGGCCGGGGTCGCGGGATTCGCAGCTGCCTTGGCTTCGGTCCACCAGCCCCTGGCGGACCTCTCCTTCTGTGGGGCCTAGCCCTACGTCCTCCTGAGTGGTGCGCACGGAACACTGCGCGCCGCCTTCTCGGGTCTGTTACTGGTCGCAGGCCAGTACTAGTACTACCCGCAGGCCACACACTATGGTGGCCGGAGATCGGCACACGCCCTCCAGCGCCCGGTGCGTCTGGCGCGGGAAGGGAGAGTGGCAGCTGTCTCTCTCCCCCTCTCCGCTCCCTCTTTGGTCGCTATCACCTCCTCACAGAAGGAGGCGACGGCTTCCCACGCACTCTCGCTCCCGACCATGAACAGAACCACGGCCGGAAGCGAGAGGTCACCACCGACTCTGAGCTAGTCACCTTATTTTACTCGCATCTTACCCCCCGTACCCCTTTCTAACGTTACGTACGATTACAATAGAATTTATCGCGTAAACATTTGTTTATTTACCGTTACTAGGTATAAACTTAAATTGATATGCAATTAATGCACTTAATGTTTGAATCTTTAACACAATTGTTAGAAAAAAATAATTATAGTAAGAGATAATGCAATACTTTAATTTTAATAACCTATTTATATTCAAACTTCCATTTCGTGGAATGAAACATTGGTAATAAAATTTGCATACATTTCTACACGAATAAACGTGTAAGAAGACATTACCCAAATTCGGAAACAATCACAAATCTTCTCAAACGTCTGTAGGTTTTAACATGTTTATTCTTGTGTACTTGGCGACTCAAAAAGCATGTATTAATAGCCTAAACTATTATTCGTGTAATTTTAAAATTAATTATTTCCCTAGAATAAAAAAATTCACCATTATAATAGGCGTGTTTTGAGTCTAAAATTCATAAAAAAAAATTAAGTAGGTGCTGGATAGGCAAAAGAAACGAAAAATGAAAAAAAAAAATTTTCGTGTAAGAACTCTTGCACGTTTATTCGGTGGGGCCATCGATATTATTTTAAATCAAATAAAACAAATATTGGAGGGATTTGAGGCTATGTAATAACGGCATGGGTCTTAAGATTTGCAAGGTTAAGCTGCTCTTGCCGCGGTCAGTCCGTGGATGGGTGACCATTCGTTACACATCTAGATTCCACTGTGCCTCGGAGAGTATGTTAAACAGTCGGTCCCAGGTGTCATATGAATACCTATGACAATCATTACGGGTAGTCGGAAGCCCGAAAGTCTGACAATCGGTCTAGCTTTAGGATATTGGCATTAACGAGTAACTGGGTTTCGGAGGTCTGATGGCAGTCGCTCCGTGTAAAATACTGGCATTCAGCCGCATTTAGTTAGACTAGAAACTGACCCAAACGCAGTTGACAAAAAGACAAGGCAGAAAGAATTCAAAATTTAATACGAGAGTAAATAAAACAGATGGTTTAAACGGTGCATGAACCTTAACCTGGTACCGTAGAACGGGGTTGCTTTGATAAATTTTTTGAGCTTCATGTGTTTATATCTTATTTATTTTCGCTTTTAGCTGCTACATCAAAAATATTTCATTTAGACTGAATTAACTGAGATATATAAAATCACATAGACTAGATAAAAAAATTACAGAGCATAGTTTTCGATAAAAAAAAGGAGAAATTTCCTTATCAAAGTCGGACCGTAGCTTTTACTTTGATAATCCCTGTTTTATTATTCAGTGTCAAAGTAGCCCCAATTAGGACTCGAATTTTGTACACAATCAGGGGTGTGATTTATAGTATTTTTATCTTCGCCATCTAACTTCGCAGACACCTCTACACCGTATGGTAAAATACGAAAACGGACAATATTGCCTATACAGTTAAGTTAAAATGCATAAGTTCCATTTTTGCAGAGATATATGACTAAAAGCAATATTTTTAGTAACTATTCATGTCGTTGTTTGAAGCTCCAACAGTTTGGGCAAGGTTATTCTTAATTCCCTTTTTTTTGCTCCACTGCTAAACAGTAAAAACTGCTATTACCAAAATCAAAAATACACTTATCTCCGGTTGTTGTAGCAAAAAACGAATCGTATTGCATACCAGTGGTAGCATTTTTTATTGCCAAACTGGGCATATAAATAGACTCGTAAGCTAATTTTATCTGTGATAGCTGTTAATTAATGTATGGGAAAGTATACCACGCAAAGCTATGGGGTCGTTGCTTCATTATTGGTAAAAATACAATACGTCAGTGAAGTTCTAACAGTGCGTAAGTAATTTTGTGACATAAACAAACAACACTGGGAAAGGCACAATTTTACTTGAAATGAAAAAGATTATTAGGATTTTTAAAGGTTTAAATCATCAAATAGTTCACTTGTACTGATAATTAAAAACAATTGCGTTCAGCGTAGTTACGCTCCTCGTTTTAAATCGTTTTTTCACTCTCTTGTAAAGTAGCCATTTTTGACTTCCGCACTGTTAGAACTTCACTGACGAATAGTCTTAATTTTAACCAATGATACTCGGTAAATTATAGGCATCTCACTTTATACACACTTATACTTTGGGATACACACTTTATATACGTAGAAAGCGAGTTGCCGGTGCCGATCTGCCAGCGCTTGGTGCTGGTCCGCGCAGTTAGTCGGCGCAGGTAGTCTTTACATTGCGTGGCGAACCAGCGCCGACAGGCTCCGAACTTCGCCGACAAGTTCCGACCTGCCCCGATCAGCGCTGGTAAGCCGTCATTTGTTGCTGTATTTGCGCGAATTTGTATTTGGAACATGGCGTATTTTTGTCAAAAATGCCAGCCTCTGCTTCTACCCGCTTTTATGTAGCGGTTACCTGAACGGACCAGTACCGATACGCGCTGGTAGGTTGGCGCTGGTTACCTGCTTCCTTTATGTATACGCGCTTATAAGCGCGTATACATAAAGGAAGCAGGTAACCAATAGTAACTTAGTAAAGTTATCGGCATGTTGTTTTGATTTTATTTAATTTTATTTAATAATACGATACGTTTAATGCTCTTTGAGGAGCTCGTGGCTAAATAATTACAGCCGCATAGACCCATCTTCCGGGTTAAGCCACGCTTGCCGAGGTTGGTCTGTGGATGGGTGACCATTTATCATAGCGAGTTTCCTCCGTACCTCGGAAAGCACGTAAAGCCATTGGTCCCGGCTGTCATTTGTAGATCTTTGACAGTCGTTACTGTTGGTCAGAAGCCAGAAAGTCTGACAACCAGTCTTACCAAGAGTATCGTATTACCCAGTTACTGGGTTGTGGAGGTCTGATAGGCAGTCGCTCCATGTAAAATACTGATATTCAGCTGCATCCGGTTCCACTGGAAGCCGACCCCAACATAGTTGGGAAAAGGCTAGGCAGATGATGATGTGTTTAATGCTCTTTGGTAAATAAACTAGCTAGGACTTTCCGCGTTTCTGTATCATAGATTATGTTCTTACAATGTTACTTATTATAAATTCATAGAATATTTATTGTATAAAATTCATCCTTTAATGTCAATCTCGCAGATCGAAACTCATGTTTATTTATGTAGTAATTATTTATTATAATAAATATTTATTTTAAGAAAAATGGAGCTTCTTGTGAAGGTGTTTGTCTGGAGAAGTACTTCATACGTATTTCTGCCGCTAAGCAGCGTTGTTGTGTTCCGCTTTAAAGGTTTGAAATTACAGTTACATGAGACTTTCTAACTTTTCCTCTAAGGCGTGAATTACACAGAAGCAGCGTAAGATGTAGACGCGGCGCAGGCGCGTCGCTTTCATACATTTTTTGCGAAAAAGATTTAAAGCGGCGCGGCACGATAAAACGTATGAAAGCAACGCGCCTGCGCCGTGCCTGCGCCTTACGCCGTTTCTATGTAATTCACGCTTAAGATTGGCTACGCATCAATTCGACAAACAAAATTTTTGCCAAACGCAAACAACCGTCTTTCAGTCAGTTTTTGTTTACGAAAACTCTCAAAATGATTAGTTTTGCTTTTTGTGTCAAACAATTTGACAGGTTTTGAAATTGAGAACTGTCTGAATGAACGGTTCAGTCTTGGTTCTGTTGCGATTTATTAACATTTCTTTTAGGATAATTGGGCCCCAGCAATCCTCTCGGTGTTGTAGGCGTATACAGGATTAGTTAAAAAGGGGGTAGTAATCCGAAAGGGTGTTAAAATACCCATAAAAATGAGTAAATTTTGTTCTACCACTTTCCCCAAAAGTCAATAGTTTAAGAGAAATAGCTGTTCAAAAATTACATAAAAATATGCTAAAACCGATCTATCCTCAGCTATGATCAGCTGTGTTTACATTTTAGGTCATATTGGGGGTCACGAATTAGAAGCTGTATTTTCTGAATTCATAACTAAAGTAGGGACAAAGAATTTTTGAAAAAACTAAAATAAAAATATTTTTACATGCAAATAAAAATTAACGAATTTTGAAATTTTAACACTTTCTTTAAAACCGTTATCAGTGATACATTAAGTGGCCCACGTAATAGTAGGTACCCCCTTTCGGAATATTCCGATCTGTCCCCCTGACCCTTTGGGGGGCCAATCGGGAGTAAAAAATCGATCTGTTCCCCTGTCACCAAGACGAACAGACAGATCGAAAGAATTATTTCTGGTCTGTCACCCTGCTGTTCTTTAGGGGGACAAATAGAAATAAAAAGTTTCGGTCTGTTCCCCTGTTACCGACGAGAGGACAAATCAGGGGGACAGATCGGAATAATCCCCCTTTTCTGACTAACCTTGTATAGGCGGCAGTAACCACTTACCTTCGGCTTGTTTGCCGACCTAATACATAACAAAAAACTAGAATCTTCTAATTTGGGCTTTTCTATACAACGCTACACCGGTTAAGCCACTTTTTAATTACAAGTTTAATGTTAGGTTAAGATATTCAGGGTCGTTGGAGCTGTAGTAATAACAATCAAAATGGTCTAGAACCGGAACAGAATGTAGTCAGATGTATTTGTTTATTTTTTGCCTACCTGCCAAAATATGATCTGGACTATCATTAATAAATTAAATATTACGATTACGAATACAGCTCTGTACAAAATAGTACGAAAAATGGGGCCCCGATAAATTTAAACTTTACTGATAACATCTCTTAGAACCAGTGATCGGAAAAGGGTGAGCTAATTTACCTAAACTTCAAAGATCAGAGACAAAAACTGGAGACTTCCTTACGACAACATTTTTTTTCGTAAAAATTATTCCGGGTTTCGGGACATCACTAAATTACATTTAATATTAATGTTAATAATATGTACAGAAAACAATTAAATTCGTTTCCTATTTTTGTTTCCCAACATTGTCACAAAAGCAGATGACACGTTTTTCATTGTTTTTAAAAAATATATTGTTTTCAAAAAAGGAGATGGTCTTTTATTTTTTGAAAGCAAATGAAAGACAATCTCAGAGAAAATTCTCCTGAAAAAAAAAATGTTGTCGTAAGGAAGTCTCCAGTTTTTGTCTCTGTTCTTTGAAGTTTATGTAAATTAGCTCACCCTTTTCCGATCACTGCTTAGAACGGTCATATCACAGGCGTCGTCCTTTTTGGCTACGATCGTACGAGCAAACGTTGCGATTTCATCGTGCGATGAAAATGATCGTGCGATGGTTTAACGGGCGTCCTAATAGATCGCGCGATGCCTATCGCGCGTTCCGATCTTGCGTTCCGATCGTGCGATTCCGTCGGGCCCTTAATGCAACGGCGCCATTTAAACAATCGCGCGACACTCAAAAGAGACCTGTACTTGCATAATCGCACGATCAAACCCATCGTACGATCGTTATTAAGCATTGCCTGTGCTCGCGTGATGACTTACGAGCTTCAATTAGGATATTCTAAGGCGTTGTCCTATAGGCGGGAGATCGTGCGATCGTGCGACGCGTTGGTGCGACTGCTCAATGAAATATCTTAGAGTTGGTAAAAAAAAATATTTGATAGTTTTACAGTGGGTTATTAGGGCTAAAATGTTTTATTCAAAATTGTAAAAACACCGTTTTGTCTCATACTTTAATATATTTCGCAATCGCATCGCACGATCGTGCGATCGCCCGCCTATTAGGAAGATGCCTAAAGAGATTTGTGTATTTAATTTCGTCGTGCTACGAAATCGCATCTTTTGCTCATACGATCGTAGCCATTTAGAACGACGCTACACTGTATTGGGATCGATTAATCATCACCGACAGGACTATTTAGCCAACAAGCCTGGTACAGTGGTGATAGACCAATCAGAGCGCCGCGCAATTATTGTTGATATCACTATCCCGCATGACGACATTCTTGTGAAAGCCGAGAAGGTCAAAGAAATTAAACACCTTGACTTATTACACGAGGTTGTTGACATTTGGGAAGTTGACTCAGCAGTCGTTGTGCTGATAGTTGTAACGGCCAATGGCTTAATAGCCAAGAGCCTCGACCAACATTTGATAAGGCTCTCGTTAGGCAGCTGGATCAAGGTCTTGATACAGAAAATGATACTCCTGGACAAGGCGCGTAATGTTAGGAAGTTCCTTTATCTGCGGTCCTGACCACCGGTAGTTTGGACACTGTTCCCGATCGGTATCGGGAACAGTGTCCAAACTACCGGTGGTCATATGCCCACCGGTGTGGGCATATTTTTCTATTTTTAAATGTTTTTTTGGGTTCTGTACCCTAAGAGTAAAACGGGACCCTATTAATAAGGCTCCGCTGTCCGTCTGTCTGTCCGTCTGTCACCAGGCTACAGCCTGGTGGAGGCGGATGAGATACATCTCATGAACCGTAATAGTCAGACAGTTGAAATTTTCACAGATGATGTACTTCTGTTGCCGCTATAACAACAAATACTAAAAAACAGAATAAAATAAATATTTAAGGGAGCTCCCATACAACATTGCTCGTTTTTGCTCGATATTGATAACGGCAATAGGTAGACGCTTGTTATATTCACAGAATATTTAGTTATACAGGGCTACTGGTAATTCGACGTATTCCTTGCACCACGTTATAGGGGGGCTAATATGCAACAAATTTAACCACACATATGTTCTACGAAATTCAATGGATTTCGAGATATTGCAATTTTTATATTATTTTTAGTAATACCCAGAATTCCTTCTTAAACACTATTTATCTCTAAAATATCAAATTGATCGGCTTTGATTATGATATTAGCTTGTAGCTGATACTTTTACGAAGCTTTCTGCGTATTTAACTGTTCTTACTGACCATCCAATTGAAAGTAATCATTGAAAGTTAAATAAGTGTATTAGAAAATCATCGAGGTACACGATAAAGTATGATGTTTATCTCAAAAATTTACTATGACACTAAGTGTACAAAATGCAAGACAAACATCCTTATTTAATCAGCTATCCAACGAGGTATAGATGTTCAAAAAATATTTAGAAACTAATGTAACAATGTCTTATAATACTGACATAGGCGATTTCTGAAAAATCTCTACAAGCACGCAGGTGGCCCGTTAAGTGCAATTCATTGCATAATCCTCGCGTAGAGATTAAACAGCAGTCTGTCGGGCACCAACTGTCCTCTAAATGTCAGGATTAGATTAGTTCAGGTCGTTAGGTTATGTTTGGTCAGGGTTAGGTAGGTTAGGTTAGGACCTAAGTGTGCCGTTGGCAGAATGTACTGCATGGGAGGAGCCGCGCCGCGCCCTTGTTTCTGAGGTGGGGAGCGACCTGTCGCTGCCGGCCGTGGTTCGTTCTATGGTCGGCAGTGCAGAGTCCTGGGACGTGGTGATGTCCTTCTGCGAAAGTGTCATCTCGCAGAAGGAGACTGCGGAAAGGGAGAGGGAGAGTGCAAGCACTCTTCCAGCCCGCAGAAGGCGCACCGGGCGTCGGCGGAGGGCGGATAACGCCCTCTTCCAACCCCCGTAAACGGGTCCAGGGGCGGCGGACTTGGGGACGTCCGCCTCCCCCATCCAAATGGACCAGAGGCGGTGGCGCGTAGTGTTCCACGCGCGCCTCCTAGATGACACAGGGGGAGGTCTGCAAATGCGGGCCGGCACTAGTTGGGGGCTGCGGACGAATGTACTGCTCCCGCGGCCCCCGGCCTAAGTGTGAGATGGAACACCGGGGTGGTTTTAGTCAGTAAGAGTCTGACAGACCCCTCCGCCCACCCCAGGGCGGAGGACATCCATGAGGATTTCCACCCCGAAAAAAAAAAAAAAAAAAAAAAAAAATGGTTAGGTTTAGGTTGGCGTTAGTACTCGCGTCACTATATCGGTGGCGCGAGGAAGCGAGAACGCGGGGCGAGCGGCCGATGCAGCGACAGTTGGAGCTGCGTCTGTCGCAGCTGCACGAGGCCCTGGTGGCGGAGTGGCGGGACAGGCTTTCACGCCCTACCGCCGGCCTCGCCACCGTCGGGGCGGTCCGGCCGGTGCTCGAGCGCTGGCTCGGGAGGAGGCACGGCTCCCTGTCGTTTCGGGCGACGCAGGTGCTCTCGGGGCACGGTTGCTTCGGGAAGTACCTGTGTCGCATAAACAGGGAGCCAGACGCCCGGTGTCACCACTGCGGCGATTGCCGGGAGGACACGGCGTGGCACACGCTGGCAGAGTGTGCCGCTTGGGAGGAACCGCGCCGTGCCCTCATCTCAGGAGTAGGCGGTGACCTGTCGCTGTCGGCCGTGGTCGAGTCCATGGTCGACAGCGAGGAGTCCTGGGACGCGGTGGTGTCCTTCTGCGACACGGTCATGTCGCAGAAGGAGGATGCGGAAAGGGTGAGGGAGATCACCTCCACTCACCCGGCCCGCAGCAGACGCACCGGGCGTCGGCGGAGGGCGGACAACGCCCTCTTCCAGCCCCCCTAAATGGGTCCAGGGGCGACGGACTTGGGGAAGTCTGTCGCCCCCCACACATCAGGACCCGAGGCGGCGGCGCGAAGTGTTCCAAGCGCGCCCCTCTTAGACGGCGCGGGGGAGTCTAACACCTCACTCCCCCCGCTAACCCGAGGAGGCCCGCTGCGGCGGGCCGGCACCAGCCGGGGTTGCGGAAGTGTCGTAAGTTCCCGCGACCCTCGGCGCAGGTGTGAGATGGAACACCGGGGTGGTTTTAGTCAGTAAGAGTCTGACAGACCCCTCCGCCCACCCCAGGGTGGAGGACATCCATGAGGATTTCCACCACGAAAAAAAAAAAAAAAAAAAAAAAAGGACCTAAGTGTGCGAGGGAACACCGAGGTGGTTTTAGTCAGTAAGACTCTGACAGACCCCTCTGCCCACCCCCAGGACAAGACAGGAAATTATGTTGTTTCATAATGTATCATTTAAATGAAGTCACAGCTTCCAGATGACGCAGGTCTGTGCAGATATCTCAGCGCGCCTTTTGCCTCTAGATCCCAGGGCATCGAAGTTGTGACCAAACCTAAACCTAACCGTGACCTAACCTAACGACCCAACCTGACCATTTTTTTTTTGCCTTCTTGATATCCTCATGGATGTCCTCCGTCCTGGGGGTGGACAGAGGGGTCTGTCAGACTCTTACTGACTAAAACCACCCCGGTGTTCCCTCGCACACTTAGGTCCTAACCTAACCTACCTAACCCTGACCAAACATAACCTAACGACCTGACCTAATCTAATCCTGACATTTAGAGGACAGTTGGTGCCCGACAGACTGCTGTTTAATCTCTACGCGAGGATTATGCAATGAATTGCACTTAACGGGCCATCTGCGTGCTTGTAGAGATTTTTCAGAAATCGCCTTTGTCAGTATTATAAGACATTTTTACATTAGTTTCTAAATATTTTTTGAACATCTATACCTCGTTGGATAACTGATTAAATAAGGATGTTTGTCTTGCATTTTGTACACTTAGTGTCATAGTAAATTTTTGAGATAAACATCATTCTTTATCGTGTACCTCGATGATTTTCTAATATACTTATTTAACTTTTAATGATTACTTTTAATTGGATGGTCATTAAGAACAGTTAAATACGCAGAAAGCTTCGTAAAAGTATCAGCTACAAGCTAATATCATAATCAAAGCCGATCAATTTGATATTTTAGAGATAAATAGTGTTTAAGAAGGAATTCTGGGTAGTATTAAAAATAATATAAAAATTGCAATATCTCGAAATCCATTGAATTTCGTAGAACATATGTGGGGTTATATTTTTTGCATATTAGCCCCCCTATAACGTGGTGCAAGGAATACGTCGAATTACCAGTAGCCCTGTATATTCACTTTAAAAATGAATACTGAAATTAAAATAAAACAAATATTTAACTGGGGCTCCTATACAACAGACATGATTTTTTTGCCGTTTTTATAGATAATGGTACGGAACCCTTCGTACGTGAGTCCGACTCGCACTTGGCCGGTTTTTTTTAATAGAAATATTTAAAGATGTGATTTTGAATGTATTTAAAATGAATAAACAGACTTCTCTCGTCGTTTGCATAGTCTTATTCGTTTTGAGTAATTTGAGAGTCGAAATACACATTGATCGCCTGATAAAACATTGACTGATATAGCTCTGACATTGGGTGAAACTAAACATAATTTAACGTCGGGAAAAATAAAAACACAAGAAGCATAAAGCAGTAATTTATTTATTCTACCTCAAAAACCGGTTCGCGATGAAAGCGCGATTACTTTTGCACTTACCATACGAAAACATGAAAAAGGGGTGGAAAAAACCTCTAAGAAAAAATGTCCTGATTTAGTACCGTAACAAAAGGAAGCATCGTAAATTATCAAATCAAAAAGAGTAGAAAAATACATTTAGCAAAGAAAATGTGTGATTTTGTACGATGTTTTTTCACTCGTGCTAAATTCAGGATTGTGGTAAATGGTCCTTGGAGACGAATAAGTGGGGCAAAAGGAACAACAGATTTTGACTATTAACGAGAGTATTTCAAGATTGTAGTGGAAGTAGTTCTAGTAATAAGTGCCGTTCTGCCTAGCCATTATCAACTGTTTTTTTTTTTTCCTTATCTTTGTCTCATTTGACCCTCATCGCATCTAATGGTAAGCGCAAACAGGGTCTAAGATGAAGCACATGAATCCAAGTAACAGAGATATAGAGAGATTCCCCTATACCTCTCTGGCTCTCACATAACACGACGGAACACATTAAACTGCTTGGCGCCGGACTTTACTGTGAGGGTGGTAGCTAGCCAGGCGGACCGTACAGATCCTACCACCAAGCGAAAGGTTTGGCATCCACCTGATTGGCATACCGGGGACCACGTGTGGGGTTTCGAACTAAGGGTGCCTTCCCACGGACGAGGGCGACTCAGCTCCCAAAAACTATGTTGGGGTCAGCTTCCAGTCTAACCAGATGCGGCTGAATACCAGTATTTTACACGGAGCGACTACCAGACCTCCGCAACACAGTTACTGGGCCATGCCGATATCCTAAGGTTAGTCCGGTTGACAGACTTTCGGGCTTCTGACTGTTCATAACGACTGTCATAGGTATGACACCCGGGACCGACAGATATGAGGGCGTCTCGATGTGTAATGAACGGTCACCCATCCACGGGCTGACCGCGGCAAGCGCAGCTTAACCTCACAAATCGTATGACCTGCGCGGTTATTAATTAGCCACGAACGCCTTAAGAAAGTAAGAAGTGCGGTTTTAAATATTGTGGATTCTAACAATGACTGTTTTAGTTGAAGCAAAAGCAAATCGTAGGTGGCCAGGGATGTTGATAAATGACCCATCGCCCATCCAGTAACAGGCCCGAGAAGGCGGCTCGCAGTGTTCCGTGCGCGCTTCTCAGGAGGACGTGAGACAAGGCCCCACAGAAGGAGAGGTCCGCCAGGGGCTGGCGGCCCGAGGCCTGCTGGGGTTGCGGTGCATGCAGCTTCGAATCCTGCGACCCCGGCCAAGGGTCAGGAGAAGGAACACCGTGGGTGTTTTAAGCCGGTAAGAGTCCGGCATACCCCTTCGCCTTCCCCGGGTGAAGGGCATCCAAGAGAATTTTCCCAAGAAAAAAAAAAGGGATGTTGATAAATGCTGCTGTGGTGGGCTAGATGGAGACAGAGAATAGTATGAAATATCACAACCTTGCAGAGACATATTTTAAGCTCAGGACTGGTTACTGATTCGATGAGCTTGAAAGCATTTCAATACGCTGGAAAAGACACAACCTAGGTTCGAGCTTTTTCGTATCGAGTAGCAATGCACTAAATTACACATTCTTGTTTTTCCCACACAATCCACACATAACCATTTTTTTTTAAAGAGTTTCCATGAAATTTCTTGCAGGCTCTTCTCCAAAGGACCTACTACTCGGAACCGAGTTGATCTTTTGAAAGCACCAGTGATATGGTCTACTTGAAATAAAAACTCTTTGACTTTATTTTTGCTGCTTTTTGATGGTCCTTGCGAACCTTTACTACAGTCTTTCTCAAAGTGGGCGATAACGCCCCCTTGTGGGCGTTAGAGGCCTACAGGGGGGCGGTAAAAGTCATTGCGATTATGATTGGAAAGACGAGGTAATTTTAATTTTTTTAGGCGCTTGAAAATAATTGTTTCTCAAAGTGGGCGGTAGACGAAATTAGTTTGAGAACCTCTGCATTACTAGATAACTGGACATTTATTGGCGTGACCTGAAGGGTTTTCAGTCAATGTAAAGGGTCCCCAGCCAACAGTACCACCTTAAATTCTACCTTATCTTTAAATAAAAGAAACGGGTTACTTAATTTCTTGTTTCGTCCAGAGTGCACAATACCGTTAGCCATAAACCGGACAACCACTTAACTTTTTTATTGCGCACGTAGGTACAAAGACACGGTTTTATGACTGACAGACCGTAACGTTACGGTGCGAGTTGTAAAACTGAAATGAACCTCCTTTCTGAATTGTAAGGAATGTTTTATAATAAGTAGTTATAAGATTTCAGGTACTCAATATTTTTTATGATTATTTACGGAATTCACAGAAAGATAAGGGTCACAATAGAAGAAGAAAATAGAGGAGTGTTGCCGTTTTTAGACGTTTTAGTTATACGTGAGCCCGGCGGTCAGTTATCGCATACTGTATACAGGAAACCGACTCACACAGACCGTTATCTACGCGCAGACTCCCATCATCACCCTTCACACCTATCTTCTGTACCCAGAACGCTGATCAACCGTGCGCTCAGTTTGTGTGATCCTCAGTACGTGGATGCCGAATTACGTCATTAACAAAACGTATTGGAGCGCAACGGTTACCAATGGCGGCGATGCACTCGAAGTCTGAGTACGGTGGACACGACCCGTAGACGACCCGCTGGAGCGGAACGTACTCCTGCGTTTTTGCCTTTTGTGCGAGGAGTTACCGACAAGATAGGTCACCTGTTACGCCGAAGATATAGCATCAGGACGATCTATCGCCCTCCTGGACAACTACGGCAGCTATTGCGTTCACCAAAGGACAAGGATCCGCTAGGCGTTCCCGGCGTATACAAGATACCGTGCGACTGTGGCCTGAGTTATATAGGAGAAACTCGCCGCAATATCGCAACCAGGCTTAGCGAACACATAAGTAGTATGAAGAGTATGGACAGCAAGAGGTCGGCAGTTGCAGAACACGTCTGTAATACGGGCACGGCTCATTTCATACGTTTCGATAAGGCTTCCGTACTAGCGAAGGAAAAATATTTCGTGCCGCGAAAAGTACGTGAAGCCATCGAAATCAGCCGTCACCCGAATTTTAATAGAGATGGTGGTTGGACACTGCCTCCTGCCTGGAAACCAGCTCTGAAGTCTACTTCATATAAAAGTGAGATAAGTCTGGAGTGTGACACAGTTAGCGCGGCATGCACCGGCACTCTTTCCTCAAACAACTCGGACACGACAAGTGACGAAGACGCACGAGCAATACCGAAACAGAGCGCGCCCCTCTCATCGCGAGCGCAACGCTACGCGGCGCGGTGCAGCGGCAGTTCGACTCGCGACCTCGCCGCGTGATCAGCTCATGATTAAGGGCTCCGTTTGGGTCCGAAACTAGTCGGGCAATCCCGAAAAATGCACGTGAGTAAACCGTAAATAATCATAAATATGAATGTGTCTCACGAAAGTTATAATACAAAAACTCAATATTTTGTCCGTATTTGATACGCTCGTCACTGGGTTCAAAACCAGGCATGTACTAATGTGACTTATTCAATGTCATCTTCTTTTATCGTGTTGGCACGAGAGATACAAGAATAGCTCATGCCGTGGTGAAAAATTAGCCAATCAGCAAGGTTGGTAGCGGGGCTGACTGCCCAGGGTGCGCCGGACGTACTTAAGTATCGTTACTCGTGGAGGCTCCTTTCATGCACCCAAATGTCATAATATGTACTTTCTTAGTAAATCTAAGATGCCACTGACATACGGTGAATGAAAACATCGTGAGGAAACCTGGACTTATGCCCTTATAGACTTATTGGTTTCTATAGCCAAAAACCAATCGTTTTGGTTACCAATGGTAACTGTTTTAATTGCCAAACTGGGCATATAAATAGGTAATCTTATTTTTACCTGTGATAGCTACTACTCGTAACGTATGGAAGGTTCTACCATACAAAGCTATAGATTATTTGCTTCATAAAGGAATGTAAGGTCACAGCTCATTAGAGCCACCCGGCACCCGACCCGCATCGCCTCGTCGCTCGGCGTCCACTCGTTGTCAGAAGGTGGTTCACGGGTGTACGCCGTGTTATCATCAATAAACGTTGCGTGGTCAACCAGAGGAGTCGTCGGAGGAGTCCACTCGATGGCAGTGCGCGATTCACTCGGAACTTGTGCGTTGGCAATGCGCAGCAACGCAAGGCAAGCATGCGAGCAGTGAGTTGTCACCGAGTGGTCAACTCGTCGTCCGCGCGTGGACGGCATACGCCCGAGGCGATCCGGTGACGCTACGGAGTTGATGTAGTGAGCGAACATCTGTACAAGTTCATATAAAGAATACTAACTGCACGAGGCGAGGCGATGCGGGCCGGGTGGCTCTAATGAGCTGTGATCTTTAACGTCTCTTAATTTTAACTACTAAAGCTTAGTAAATCATAGGAATCAGCCATTAAAGGTTTGAATGGACGCCAACCCACAGTGAGCAAGCATAGTGATCAATACTCGTTCCTTCTCTGTATGAGAAGGCCTTTGCCCTGCAGGGGGACAGTTACAGGTTAAAAAAAATTGGGCGGTTTAATGAGGGTTTTTACGAAAATTTACGCCACTAGTTGGCGCCAGATTGGCAAGAGGACTCCCATCCCAATAATGCACGCTGTCTGGCTGAAACATCGAATAAATATGGTTTTATTAAAAGTTCAGTAAATTAAATGAAGGTATTAGTCTCCATTTAAATACTTTACAATTAAATATACCAAATTAAATGTAACAAATACTAAAAAAGTTTAGTACTATGTACTTGCACTTTTTGATCATAGAACATTATAAAATACTTACGTTTCTCTAGCACTGAGTCTTTCGGCAGCTCGTAATCGTCTTTACTGAAGTGATCTTTGCCTAAAAGACTATTTATTTATTTATTTATTGAAGATTTGTAGGTGTAAACCGATCTCTACGAATAGCTACAAGCCATTGTTTTAAACGTATTTTGTCCTTAGGAAACTTGTGACCTCCCGTTTTTTTTGAGCATATAGGAACTGCACAAAATTGTGGCATTTCGTTTTTGAGAGAATATTTATTGTACTTATTTAATTTGATTAAAAAATACAAAAAAATCAGAAACGAAAATACAGGCGTTCTGGCACTTTTGTCAGTTCTGGACCTGATCACGTCTCAGTGCTGCCGCCTAGTGGACGTCATTTCAGAAAACCCTCATTAGGTTCAGTGTAAAATTGCATCGACTTCTAAAACTGTTAGTTTTATAATATGGTAATGATTTTACTCTTTTTAGTTTTTTTTGAAGTCGGTTTTTTTTAAGTTATTTTTCTTAATATTTTTTGTATATTTTGTGTAGCGGTTTCGCCTAGCTTCCACGAGACAGGGAATCCTAGTGTTGAAGCTAGTGCTTACCTAATGTAAGTTTATATTTTGTACAATAAAGATTATGAAGATAAAGATTAAAGAATACTTTTTAAGCGGTTTAATTGATGTGTGGGTACAAACAAAATTACCAACCGTCTCACAATACAGTGTTTAACTTGGCATAAAAAAATCGAGCTTTTAACCCTTTATAGGGCAGATTTTACAATAAGGCACATAATATGAAACCACAATCACTTGGCGTCACTGGCGATCATGTCGGCTAAATTCGTGTTGGTGGTCGCGTTTGTACGCTGTGCCCGTTTAAGGTCGATGCGTTTTTAATATAAGGGTGATTATTCTTACAATAGTTTCGATAAAATCGACATTAAAGTCAGACTAGTAGGGTGGTTACAAATACTGTACAAATTTCGTTTCTGTCCTACAAAGGGTTAAATCTTTAAATGTACATAGCTTAATGTTAATAGTAGTTAAGGTCGAAAAACTTTTGACTTTTTAACTAAAAGCCTTAAAACTAGTAAGATGGTTGCTCCTGGCTTCTAGGTGCTCGTAAAGAAGACATTTTTTGAAATTCCAACCTTAAGGGGATCAAACGAGGGTTAAAAGTTTCATGCGCACGAGTTTTAACCGACTTCTTCATAAATGAGGAGGTTCTCAATTCGTCTGTAAGTATAATAAAGAGTGTACACGAATTCGTGAAATTCCTTCAAACCGCGTGATCTACTGGTGACACAAATTGACCCTGAAAAGCATTTTTAGAGATAAAACAAAAAAAAACATGGTGTTCTGTTTTTGATTCATTTTAGCGCCCCGAGTTAACTGACTGCGCGGAGCGATATTGCGCTACTCGTGCCCGCCAGCTGTGTGTCGTGCTTTCATTTATTTATGCGTATCATCGAAATGTTCTACCAAACAGTTTTAATTTTTGAAAAAAATTGATTCTTTTTTTATTGAAACCATGTTACGAGGTTTAGATACGATTACTTACCCCTGCTGCAAGAAAAAAAAGAATAGTTTATTTTTATTTTTGATCGAGCTATATCCCGTGCTGAGTCAATCTACATCAGTAGTAAATCATGTGGTTTTAAGAGTTACACGTGCGGTATGCGTTTACATCTTGTATGGCCTATACAGGATGTGGACGACATATTTGGATTTATTTGATTCCGAATTGGTTGTTATTTTTTTTTTTTTTGAATTTGTTTTCTCCCGAGATGGTCCCATTGGTGAAGATCTGATGGAGACCTTAAGTACTCTTTCAGCGTGGAGGCGGGCGCGCAATCAACATGTAGGTATGTAGACGCCAGTTGCATTCAAGGTGCTCCCGCGCATCTGTATGAGGCGGACGCGGTCGCGGGTGTTTCTAATGGCTCAGTCCGCTCGTATCGTTCACAGTGTTATAGCGTCTGTTAGGTGACTGCACGTGTGGTTCTATACCATTTTGATTCACCCGCCGAAGCGTTGTACGACAGCTCGTTCGGCACTTCTGTGAACACGCAGACGCCAAGACCCAAGCGTCCGCGCCCGCCCCCGCACCCGCTAGTGCAGTTTGATTGACCACTCATCATCTGCCAGGCCTTTTCCTAACTATGTTGGGGTCGGCTTCCAGTCGAACCGGATGCAGCTGAATATCAGTATTTTACATGGAGCGACTGCCTATCAGACCTCCACAACCCAGTAACTGGGTAATACGATACTCTTGGTAAGACTGGTTGTCAGACTTTCGGGCTTCTGACCAACAGTAACGACTGTCAAAGATTTGAGAGGCAAAGATTTAAGACTTTCCGAGGCACGGAGGAAACTCGCTATGGTAAATGGTCACCCATCCACAGACCAACCTCGGCAAGCGTGGCTTAACCCGGAAGATCGGTCTATGCGGCTGTAATTATTTAGCCACGAGCTCCTCAAATTAAAGTTAAATAATTACCATAATATTATAAAATGAACTGTTTCACAATAGAAGTACCGACTTCTATTGTGAAACAGTAATCACACCGGCTAATCCACGCTGAACCACATTGAAGGCACCGACTTCTGTAACTGTTAATTTTATAATAATAATATGGTTATTAATTAATTTGTTTTTTTTTTCACAAAAATATTCGTCTATGTTTATGGCAAAGTGAAAACAAAAATCTTTGAATACAAAAGATAGGTACATCAAAATCAGAAAGAACCCTACGTTAATCCAATCGCCTTAGAGTCAAGTAGCTTAAAAGGCTCGCTGCTAATCAAATGGGCATTAGGACCAACTTGACAAGGACATCTCTATTTCGTACAAACTTCCCGGTTCATTCAATATGGAAGACTTTGAACCTTGTTAATGAATGTTTATTTATAATAAAACTGTTATAAGTTATTTCCTATAAAAGATTGGTTTTGTTTTTTGTTTTCTGTCTAAACATCGAAAAAGCCAATTTAATTTTATGAATCGTAAAAATGAATTGAATAAAAAATATCGATAAGATACTCTAACTTTAGGTTTGATATTTCCAAATACTTAATTTATGATGCATAAAAACTTCTCACAATGATTAAATCTTGTTTTTTTTTGTCAAATAACGTACTAGGCATCAAGAACATCGTAGTATTTGAACAAAGCGTAGTGCATTAAAGTGCACAAAAAGATTTCAAGGAAATTAATTCCAATATTTGACGCGTCGAATTAGAATTGGATGCAGAGTTCTGCTCAGTGCCGGCCCGAGGCAAGTTTTAGGATGGAGCGAGATCCAATTATGGCGCCCCCTTGATTATTCAGCCGAAAGATATCCACTGCTGGACATAGGTCTCCCCTAACATGGGGGGTTTACTTATGCAGTATGAATGTTAAAATACTCAGAGAACGCTGCTGCCCATCCTCTAGTGAACCCCTTAGTCGCCTTATATGACACCCATGGGAAGAGATGGGGCAGTGCTATTCTTTACGTCCGGCACCACACGGAACCTCCCCTAGCATGCCCCTAATATACAAGGTTAGTCGGAAAGGGGGTACAGATCCGAAGCCCACTTATAGTATCGCTGATGACTGTTTGAAAGCAAGGGTTAAAATTTTTAAAATTTGATATATTTTTTTCCAAATAAAATGATTTTTATTTTAGTTTTTTCAAAAATTCTTCATTTACAAATTGCTTTAGTTACAAATTCAGAAAATGGTGCTTCTAATTCGTGACCCCAAATATGACCTAAAATGTAAACACAGCTGATCATAACTGGGGATAGATAGATTTTAGAGATTTTTTTTTTGAGATTTTTGAACAACTGTTTCTCTTAAACTATTGACTTTTGGGAAAAGTTGTAGAACAAAAGTTGTTCATTATTGTGTGTACTTTAATACCCTTTCGGATCAGTACCCCCTTTCCGACTAACCT
Source organism: Amphipyra tragopoginis (assembly GCA_905220435.1). NCBI lineage: Eukaryota > Metazoa > Arthropoda > Insecta > Lepidoptera > Noctuidae > Amphipyra > Amphipyra tragopoginis. The sequence continues at coordinate 23,187,767 of HG991995.1, read as the reverse complement.
TGTATACCAGTTGACTGAGGCGCCTCCTGGGACTAGGCGCCCGGACAGGCTGCTCCGTTCGCCCTACGGTATGGCTGGCCCTGGTTCTGCTGCTTAGCCTTTTCCCAACTATGTTGGGGCTAGCTTCCAGTCTAACCAGGTGCGGCTGAATATCAGTATTTAACACGGAGCGACTGCCATCTGACCACCGCAACCCAGTTCCTGGGCATTGCCGATATCCTAAGGCTAGACCGGTTGTCAGAATTTCGAACTCCTGACTACCCGCAACAACTGTTATACTCGTAGGTATTCGTATGACACCTGGGACTGACGGTTTAACACAATAGGCATGTTGACAGCATCAATAAATTGCAAATCTAATTACTCCGCCAGTTAGAGTTTTGAAAAATAACGGACACGTATTTTTCCTTTTGTTAAATCTATGAATATTTGGAAAGATAAAACGCATCAAAACTCGAGAGTGGGGGCTTGTGACGTCAGAAGCAAGTAAAAATTGTACTTGCTTGTGACGTTTTGCCAATTTTTAAAGTTTCATATCTTCGTCAATTTTGGTTTACGTAACAAAAGAAAAAATACGGGCCAAATGAATTTTGATAATCTAACTGACGGACTAATTAGATTTTTTCAGTCAAATACCCTATTGAGTCCACCACACTTTTCATAGAGCTCATACGCCATCCCGCCATACATATTGCAGTGGACCTTCCAGAAGGGTCCTCGGCATTACGTTTGTGCTAAGAGTGAACCCCGAGAAGGGTGCCTGGTATTAGGTTAAAAACCTTGAAAATTACGCCACTACGTCGTAAAATAGGTGTTTGCTTGTTTCATGATGACGGTGAATTTTCCGAGAAAAACCTGGATTTAAAATGAGCCCTCCACGAGGGCACCCGGCATGGCGAATGCGACTACAGGGTACCCTCCTGGAGGGCACCCGGCACTGAACGTGTTAACGTACTGTCCGAGGTCCGAGGCACGGATTGGTCTCGGTGTGTAACGAATGGTCAACCATCCACGGACTGACTACGGCAAGCGCATTTTAACCTTGCAAATAATGATTATCGCCGTTGTTAATTAGCCAGGAGCAACTCAAACATCATAGTTCAAACAATTAAAAATATTACGGAACGGTTTTTGTAAACAACACTGTTGTTAAAGTCAAGTCAGAGCATTTATTTCAATTTGACCATTTACAGGCACTTCTAAATTGGCGAGACAAAAAAAAGGCTCACACCGATAATTCAGCCCTCATCAAGCTGTCTCCCCCCCCCCCCCCCCTATGTCCACGCCAGCAACGCCCTAAGCCGAGGTCCGAGTCCCACTAGGGGTCGCCCTTAGTGCTGTTATTGCAGGTAGTCATGATGTTAGTGTAGTACAAGTAGTTAGCTTAGGTTAAGTATTTTACTTCCCCCCCCCCTTCCACCATTGGCTGGAGACCCTTCAGGTCTCGCCAATAACTGCCCGGTTACGTAGAAACCGTCCCCTAGGACGACCTACAGCAGTCCAATAGAAAAAAAAAAAAAAAAACAATAAATAGAAGTTACTGCCGCGTTCCAAAGTGTAGATAGATTCCTATGGAGAAGAACGGGCAATAAACTCCATGGTTACTCTTTTTCATCAAATATTTACAAAAATTTGGTTACATTGTGAATTCTATCCTAACTAATATTATAAAATACGAAAGTAAGTTTGTTTGTTTGTTACCTTTTCATGCTTAAACCACTGAACCAATCATCCTGAAATTTTACATATACATTGCCAGGTGTACAGAAACGGACATAGTGTAGCTTTCATCCCGAAAAAATACTGTTCCCGAGGAAAACAACAATAACGATAATAGATGGCGCCACGTGTCTTTCGAATCATGATTGAATTATATTATTAAAGAAATTTTAGTAGTGTGTTCACAGTTTTTTTAATTACAAATTAACGCGAGCGAAGCCGCGGTTAAAAGCTAGTAAGAAAATAAATGTGAGAACAATATAAGATATGCTATGCTAATAAGAGTAACTACAATTCCTCTTGTTCAAATAATATTTAATTCACCATCCAAAAAGTCTTATTATACAGTTTTATTTTTCTTGCAAATCATGTCCATCCAAAGGTTGTCTGGAAGAAATTGCCTAGTGCGATAAGACCGCCCATTGTACATTTCTATTTTTAAAATAATGCTTCTTGTTTATTTTGTGTACAATAAAGAGTATTGAATTGTATTGTATTGTCTTGAACATACCTACTGACCTACATTTGTACCCGCGGACCAAAAGACCAACTTTTAATACCAGCTCGACCAAGCAGATCCGCGCAAAACCGCTAGTTTTAAACAAACAAGGAGATTACATAACAGTTGCGAAGCGGTCACTAACTCCCGAGCCACCGCTTCACTAAGATCTAAATTACTATTACAGCGCAATATTAAATTTGTACAGCGAAACTATAATTTCAGTTCGCCAGTTAGTAGTTCGCAATACTAGAGTTGATTATAACGCTGTTGATAGTAAACATTGGTTTCGATTGTAACTGAAGTAAGAGAGGGAAAACAAAGGGAAAAGAGCGAAAAGTCGTCTTTTGTTTTTTGTTTGATTTTCAACTTTATGGATTCCTTTTACTATCGACAACTATCGAGTAGTTTGTTCACTGCGACAAATAACATGGCGGCGCCGTTCCAAATGTGCGATTGGAAAATTAGGGTGTTAATTATTTAAAGTACTGCCTCGTTGGTCTAGTGGTTACAAGCGCGACGGATTAGCGTGAGGTCCTGGATTCGATCCCCAGGTCGAGCAAAAAGTTATTGAGTTTTTTCATGTGGAATTTCGCAGTTCGGAGTCAGGCGGCCTACTCCCTAAGTCCGTCAACGAAGTTAGTTGTCCTTCCGAAAGTAGCCCGAAACGTAGAAGTGAACAAAACAAGTGTCAAGTTCAACTTTTCGGACGGGCAGAAACACATCGGTAGTAGGGACAACTGTCAAATCGTGTTGTCATTCATTCTTAGTTTGGGGCCCGAAATAATCGTATATCCGTAGGTGATAGGGAGTAGGAAACGCTCGTAACTAAGGCCAAAACCACGGACTTTGTGCTTAGGGAGTAGACCCCTGGATCGGTGCCCGGTTGATGGCAATAGATGGGAATTAATCATAACGGCGAAATTAAGGTGTACTATACACCTCTGCCAACCCTTCGGGGACTACAGGCGTGAGTTTATGAGTTTATTTAAGAGTTATTATTATCTTGTACCCGCGGACAAGAAAAGAGTGCAAAAGAGACATTTGGGGTGTATGAAAAGAGCCTCCATGAGTGACGATACTTTCCAGCGCACCTTGGGCAGTCAGCCCCGCTACCAACCTTGCTGACTGGCTGAATCTTTTCACCACATCATGAGCTATTTTCGTGTAGCTCGTGCTGACACGAGAGAAGAAGACCCGCTGGCAGAAGGGATGACTTTCTATGCCGCACACAACACACTCACATAATTCCACAAAAAACTTCTCATATTATTTTATTTTAAAGGACTTAATAAACATTTTTTACCACAGCAAAAAGGTTTATGACAGTAAATAAACTCGGTGCATTCATGAGACATACATATTTTAAATTGATACAATCTTTCTCATAAACATATGAGACCTTTTTTTAGGTCTATTAGCAATAAAATGATACAGTTGCTCTAAGTTATGGCGCGGCTGTTAAAGATGTAGCCGAAAATATTGCAGACAAAATAAATAAGAAATAAATCTAAGAAAAAAATATTGGTGCGCTAAGTGGAATGCCTGTAGTGCCTACCTAAAATGACACAGCATCGTTTAAATTATATTATGTAAAAACATTTTTTTTCTATAGTCCTTAGAGTTTATTGACTCATTTGTTAATATAAAAAAATAGCTTATAATAAATCAATTCATGAGTAAAGTCAATAAAACTAAATGTATATATATCAAGTGGGGATGACTTTATGACATTAAATGATACCACGTATTCTATGATGAGTTTTACGACCGAACACAAATAATAAATATCAACCACGTAGGTACAGTCAGCAACGAAAGTCCATGAACAGATACTAATTTACAAAACACCTAAACACTAAAACGGACCATAAATCACTTACCAGAATAGAGTACAGAATAAGGTTATCATTTCAATGTTTCAAAAACGCTAAGCATTAATATGTTGTAAGTCGCTAAACATCATTACAGCATAAGTCGATTACTATCATTTTACCGTAAGTCGCTAAACATCATTACAGCGTAAGTTGGTTACTATCATTTTACCGTAAGTCGCTAAACATGTTATGCGCGAGTTTTTTAACTTGATAATGCATGAGTTGTTGAATCTCATAATTGAATACAAGATAGGTACTACAGAATTACCTTTTTTGCGCAATTACTTTGTCAAATCTTATGTCAACGAATGTGATTGGTTGACCTAACATCGTTCTGATTTATTTCACAATTAAACAGTTGTGATCATGTGGTTTTTAAGGTATATGCTGTTATTTCATAGTAAAGCCTACAAATTAGTGATGTTAGGCCGTGGTCCCAGGTCCACGGTGCGGCGCCGCGCCGCAACACGGCGCCGCGCACGGTGCCGTTTACGGCGACACGGCGCGGCGGCGCCGCGTACGGCACCGTGCGAGGCGACACGGCGCACAGTGGGCCCATACTGAAAATTAGTGGACATAGGCAACAAAGTTCCAATATCGATGCGTTTTTTTTTATATGACGTGTTATGATATTCCTGACAACTTTTGTTCTTGTAAATTTCTTCTAATGTTGATAGTTTGTTTTGAAAAAAATTAATTAGATTTTTTTGTATGGAGCGAATCACGTTTAATTTTTTTTCTTCAATTGTACTGCTATGTTGGGTGTGTGGCGTGAGTATATGATAGCTAGGGTCATTCTCTATCCACGAAAAAAAAATCAGCGCCGGCCATCTGCGGCAGCGCGAGTATTCATTCGGTAAAAGAAAAATGTTTAATAAGATTTTTTTGCCATTTAAAATAAATTGAAAGTATATTTTTTGTCTCATTTGGCTGTTTTGACCTTCTTTTTAGTTAAATATATAGTTTTAATAGCGCATAGGTACTTATAGTAGTACTAGTAATTCTGGTAGAGATTTAGTTATTATTGCATGTTATCGGTAGCACCTGCATTGTGATTGATGACTTATTTGTTTGTGCGCTCGGCTAAGCGCATAACTAATGAGTCATCGAAAAATGCTTGTCTTTGATTGGCTGAATAATTTTCAGTCACTGTTATGTTCACTACTTGAGTAATTAACACTGACTATAAATATAAAGACATTCATTAAGTCCATCCATCTCACCGATAATTCAGCCCTCATCAAGCCCCCCCCCCCCCCTAAGTCAACAACGCCCTAAGCGGAGGTCCGAGTCCCAATAGGGGTCGCCCTTAGTGCTGTTGTTGCAGGTAGTCATGATGTTAGTGTACAAGTAGTTAGCTTAGGTTAAGTATTTTACTCCCCCCCCCCCCATTGGCTAGAGACCCTTCAGGTCCCGCCAATAACTGCCCGGTTTCGTAGAAATGGTCCCCTAGGACGACCTACAGAAGGACAATAGAAAAAAAAAAGTCCATCTAGTTTCGCTCTTGTCGCTTATTTGTGAAAACAGTGACCTACTTTTATTTTTATATTGACATAGTAACTATGGCTAGATTTTGTACCAAACTAGATCTTTTTGTGAAATTAAGAAGTGGCGGTGATCTGAAAATTCATATGTTTCTATATGAAAGTATCATTTCTGTCTTGACTACCGAAGTTTCTGAAGAAGACAAGAATCGAATCAAGGAGTTCTGTCGGCTTTTTTGTGTAAATCTAAATAAAAAGTGGATAGAGTCAAGTAGAAATCAAAAAAGTTTTATAAATCGTGTAAGTAATCGCAAGTGGTTGGAAAAAAACATCAACTGGCATGTTTGTGACAGTGTTGCTGTTGACCTGAGAAGTGAGATGGGCTTTTCGGACGCAGCCTTATCTGAGCCTGTGGATATAGATTCCCATGTTCCTACTCTTGCAGTATGTACTGCGGAAGCGGGAACATCTACAGAAAAGGAGCACAGAAAACCATTCGAAGAGTTAAGTAATAAGCAAAAAAAAGACGTTCTACTTCCATAGTAGAAGAAAATTCCGAGGAAGAGTTGCAGCAGTGGTACATAACAAAATTGAAAGACAACGGCAAAACAAATCTGGCAAAAGTGGTCGAATACCTTTCCAGTTATCCAGATGCGCTATCCGAAGTAGACGAGCGACTATTCAAAAAGCAGAGCTTAAGTACTGTCTCTGAAGATAAGTGTTTAGCTCTTTATACATCAGTTGCGCTCTCGAAATGGAAGTACGTAGCTCTTCGACAATTTCTAAAAGAAGAAAACTGTGCTGCCTTTCCATCTTATCCAAAGCTTGTAAATACCAAGAAAAGATGTTACCCACCACAAAAGAGTATGGAGATAACCGAAAAAGGAGCTCACATTAAATTGCAAGCGATATTGGACCACACTGTGGAGAGGATTTTACTAGATGTGAATGCGTTTGTAATTTTTTTTTTTTTTTTTTGTTTATTTTTTTTTTCTATTTTATAAAACGTTGCCCCACACTAAGATTACTCTTGTATCGTGGGTGCGTTTACAGACACAAATCTCACAAACAAACGCCCAGACCCGAAACAACCATCTGTAGGCCATACAAATTTTTGTTCCGTGTGGGAATCGAACCCACGACCCGTGGCGCAGAAGCCAATCGCTTAGCCACTGCACCAAACGTGTCGTCAATAATAAATATATATATATAATAAATAGTAATGCGCTTAGCCGAGCGCACAAACAAATGAGTCATCAATCACAATGCAGGTGCTACCACCGATAACATGCAATAATAACTAAATCTTTACCAGAATTACTAGTAGGTACTACTAAGTACCTATGCGCTATTAAAACTATATATTTAACTAAAAAGAAGGTCAAAACAGCCAAATGAGACAAAAAATATACTTTCAATTTATTTTAAATGGCAAAAAAATTCTTATTAAACATTTTTTTTTTACCGAATGATTACTCGCGCTGCCGCAGATGGCCGGCGCTGATTTTTTTTTTCGTGAATAGAGAATGACCCTAGCTATCATATACTCACGCCACACACCCAACATATTAGTACAAATGAAGAAAAAAAATTAAACGTGATTCGCTCCATACAAAAAAATCTAATTAATTTTTTTCAAGACAAACTATCAACTTCAGAAGAAATTTATTCGAGCAAAAGTTGTCAGGAATATCATAACACGTCATATAAAAAAAAATTGCATCGATATTGGAACTTTGTTGCCTATGTCCACTAATTTTCAGTATGGGCCCACTGTGCGGCGTGGTGTACGGTGCACCACACGTTAGTTCCGTGGCTGGCGTAAATGTGACATGTCTAAAATTGCAATTTTTCAGGGCGACCATTTTAAAGTTTTAACCTCTTCTGGTAAACCGGTTAATTAGTTTAACGTATGTATTTTAGTTGTTTTAAAATATACAGGATGTTAACGAATTCGTGTAATTCCTTAAAACCATATGATCTGCTACTGGTGTAAGATTTTCCCGGCATGGAAATAAGGCAGATTTAAAAAAAAAACTTTTTTTTTCATGCTATGGCTATGGCCTATGGCTAAGTGATCGAATCTAAACCACAGGATTCAGTAAAATACAAATGTAAATGACGTCAACGTCAAAATCCAAGATGGCGGCTGTGAAATTTTACAAGTTAAGCATCATTAGTGTCGTTTCCGTGGTTTTCGGGGGGGTGCTGATGACGAAAATGAGGTCAACGTCAAAATCCAAGATGGCGGCTGTGAAATTTTACAAGATATGCATATGCATCATGGCAAAACCGAACGCACGTATAATATGCTACTGTTCGTACTGCCAGTGGGTCTCTGTAGCAATATGGATTCGACCTTTTACCAGTGTGTTATCGCTGTAAGGTGTACAGTGTCCTGTGACATTATTAAGATTAAAATGCAGGCATTGCAATTAAAGGCAGGCGGTGAGCTACTAAAAAATGTAACGCGTATGGCTTTCTATACCAGCGCACGCACTAGCGGTTCTTTTAAAATGACTTTTAAAACGTATCGTGCTAGATTTTGGCTAAAGACTTGTATATTCGATGCGATTCGATGATAACTGGCTACTAAAATCAGGCTACAGTGCATGTTCATAGATAAGCTGTATGGCGCTTTTAGCATTTGAAAAAAAAGGGGTGCATGAAAAGAGCCTCCACGAGTGACGATACTTCGGTACGTCCGGCGCACCCTGGGCAGTCAGCCTCGCTACTATCCTTGCTGACTGGCTAATCTTTTCACCACGGCATGAGCTATTCTTGTATAGCTCGTGCCGACACGATAGAAAAAGAAGCATTTGAAAACCGCTTGCGTAAAATCATATAGCAACTCAGTGCGTGCTTAGTCGGGCTGATTTTACATCGTCAGATATCTTTTAACCGAGTAATTAAATTGACGTTTAACAGATTTTGTACTTTTTTGAGCACGGTTATCAATCCGAAACATGGTTAAAATGAACCGAGATATTTTGTAGGCATTTATTACGAATTCAATTCCTGAAGATATACTTACTAGAAAATGTAGCAAATTAAAATGTCAGTTTCATTCAAACTGATTGTTTCGAATTTAATGGCTTTCGCGTGGAATAAATACTCGTTTCAATTTCCTTACGATGTTTTCCTATAACTTGACTATCAGATTATATTATAAACAAAAGACACGTCAATGACGTCACGCACGAAATGAAAGGGATATAGCTATATGAAAAAAAAGAAAAAATGCTATATTGACACAATAGTACACATTGTATCTATTTTTGAACTTTTAATTTATGACTCTAAGTACAATCAAATACAATTCATTTTACGTTGCCATCCTGACTTTCTGAATAACGTGTTGCTTAGTTACCTTTGAATGTTTAGCTTGTTTACTTACCATCTTAGAATAAGTACTAAAGCATAGAAGGAGCGCTACTTAGCATACATGAATCAAAATATAGCCATGCTATTTACTCATATGGCGGACTCGCTGTTGTCAGAGCGGGAAAGATAAACTTTTGACAGGCCGTAAAAATTAATTTTGTAACCTTTTGTACAGAGACTCGGGATGAGGGTATTCACACTATTAGACTATAGCTATCGATAAAATAAAGTCATCGTATAATGTATATTACGAAATATCTGAAGTGGTATTGTAAGACCGAAAGAAGGTGACTATGATTGTGTTAACCAAATAACAGCCATGCCGGATATTGCCATAGTACATTTAAATACTTACTTCTTAGAAAGTTATAATGACAAAAGTAAAGTCATAATCACGGACTAGAAAAAAAAGAAGGACTCCGCGCCACGTATACCGAAAGTGAAGCACCTTAAGTATGACCGTTTGTACAAACATGCCTCACGCACACATTTACATCATAGGGTGCCGACCGGCCGCCATTACGCGGCACGGCGGCGTCATTGTAGGTACTGTTTACGTCAATTAATAAAATAAAACAATGCCTTCTTGTGTTGTGAAATGGTTTAAAAATAATTCTACATCCCAGAAAAAGTGTCAAGGAATAACATTCACAAGTAAAACACTTATTTAACTTGTTGATTTATTGTATTTTTGACATTTTAAAAACATTACTATTGGAACACAAAACCTCAAAAGACGTATAAGTGTTGTCGGAAAATAAATGGGTAATTTTCCCGAGAGATTGGATAATCCATTTTTTGTGGTCTTTATTTTTATAGATTTCCTACAGCAAATCAACCGTGGAATAATGATTGAATTAAAATAATAAGAACTGCAGCGATGAAGAACATTGGATTACATCGAAAACGTTTTTCTTGTCACTCATACAAAATAAATACTTTATTTTAAGTTTTAACTAAGTATATGTTTGTAATTTCAATTAAATAATGTAAGTGGACTTCTTATATCGCTTCACTTAAATAAATAAATTAATTGTCAAAACATTAAAAAAATGGGGAAATTTTCATTTATCTGGTATCCCTCAAATCACGCACACATAGATCGGTACGGTGCTTCACTTTCGATATGCGTGGCGCGGAGTCCTTCTTTTTTTTCTAGTCCGTGGTCATAATAACATTATTATTCAGCCGAAAGATGCCCACTGCTGGACGTAGGCCTCTCCCGAGCATCATCATTTCGACTGGTCCTGTTATTATCGATATCAATAAATAAAGTCATCGTTTAAGTATAAATGTCTATTATTTCATTTGCAATTACTAAAAGCTTCACAAAAGTTAAATACATTATTATTGAGTATTCCTTGTAATGTACTTGGACATGCACGTTTTTTTCTGTCACTAGAACGGCGCCACGTGGTCTCAGGTAAGTTGTCTATTTCGAGGCGCTGGAAATTTTAAACAAAATAATGATTGTTTTATATATAACTAGCGACCCGCCCCGGCTTCGCACGTGTACGTTTAATAGCTTAAAACCTTCCTCTTGAATCACTCTATCTATAAAAAAACGGCATCCCTAAAAATACAAGATTTTAAAGATAATTACGGTAAAGAGGTGTAAAATTTAGTGGCACCAAATGCAAACTGATTGAGAAGTAAGTTAATCATCGTTTATTTAATACGTTAATTTTGTTTAGATTCACTGTTCTCCTAATCTATCAGGCTTGAAGATTACGACTGTATTAACAGCATTTATTTGAAAGATAAACAAGACAATGAAATATTATCTGAAATAGTCTATTGTATGAATGGCCGAAAGAAGATGTCGAACGTAATGTTGCAAGAAAAAAAAGATTTTAATTTTTTTATTTTCAATCAAGCTAAATCCAGTGCGGGGTTAATCTGTCCCAATTTTTTTTAAAGAAATTACTCGAATTCTTTTATTTCCTGTAGACATGCAATTCAATAAGAACTTAGGCTTTTAAATTTAGATTGAAGGTATAATGTTGGTATAGAGTCCTCCTTCAGTCTCCGCCATTTGCCAGAAATGGCTGGAGCAAATTCTGTGGTGCTTTCTTGGAACCCAACCAATTTCGTGAGCTACCACGGCAATCAATTTATTTCGAAAATATTCGTCACAGGGAAACTTAAATGAAAAAAAAAAGTATAAATACCTAATTAATTAAACCTAACACAAAAATCACGTTGTCGATAGATTTATCGATACAATTTTCGCACCCCTTTAATAATTTCTTTGGCGAATATTCATATTGATAAATAGATAAGATTTAGATAGTTTATACTTATTTATTTTACTTCTTCTAAAAGGTAATGTCTTACTTTTACTTATTTAATGTATAATGAAATATATTTAAAGGAAAATCTATGAATAAACTTAAAAATACTACGTACTTGTGGAAACTGATATTTTCACTTTGATTTTTTGTACATCCCTTGCGAGATTTACATTTTTTTACTATTCAGGACGTAGCGCACACTCTTATTTATAAGAACAATGTGCACATATACAAAACACAATTAATTAAATATAAATTCTAAACTAAAATATTTTTTCAAATCACCGCGCCACTGACACAAGTATTATACGATAAAATTTAAAATGTCGTTGCCGTCTGACAGGGGGTACTAGTGGCGGGCAATTTAATTTGGTAGCTAGGCTTTGGCTCAAAATCTCGAAATTGCTCTTATTTGACAGATGCCCCTGTACGTTTTTCAAGTACTGAGGCGGCTTCTATGCTTTAGTACTTATTCTAAGCTTACCATAGACCTTTAGTTTGTAAATAAATATTTGACATTGTGACTGCTCAGATATATTTGGAGTTTATGATGCTCAAAACAATTCGAACAGTTTTGTTGCATAGATGTTTTTGTTATCTTGAATGTGTTTAATTATATTAAATAAATAAATATATTCGTTTATTCATTGTAAATACATATTAAATTATATTTTTAAATACATACGTTATAAAAAATAAAAACAATTCACATTTAAAAATATAAAAAAATAGTAGCCCATCGGCACGCGGCGTCGGAAATAGGGTCCAAGCTACCGGCGGGGCTCCAGAGAGAGGAACTTCCTAACAAAATGCGCCGTGTCCAGAAGTACCGCTTTCTGAATCAAACCCTTGATTCAGCTGCCTATTAATAGTATTTAAATTATACTTAATTTATATTCTGAACTAGTAGCTGTGTTTTTCGGCAATGTTTTGATTATAAAAATACGGTGCGCTGCGCTTCGCCAGATAGTGGCTTGGAGCAAACGGGTTTAACGAACAGGAAATATAGGAAATTAGCTATGCTCAGCGACTTTTGTATTTATTACAGATCATACAATTTTGTCGGTAGTAATGTACAGCAATTAATGGTTTAACAGAGTTCAGCGACTTTTGTGATTCAATTATGACAAGTTGTTTTGTAATTTACTTTAGTCAGTAACTTATGCTAAATAATAATGATTACAAAATATTGGAAATAAATTATGTTCAACGACTTCTGTTGCTGACTGTACATTCAATAGTTTAGTCACAGGAATTTTTGTACGATTTAACAATTTTACGAATATCAAGATCTCTACGCTAAGTTATGTAAATCTATGATACGTTTAAAAAACAAAAATTATCTTTATTTACACGTGTAGAACAGATATAGTTAACATAAGTTTCCACTTCAACGTCCCTTCACCTACATGAATGAGTGAAATTGAAAAATCATACGACAAAAAATGTGCTTGGAAGTAACTGATTTTTAACACATCATAGAACACGTGGTATCATTTAATTCATTATCAAAAACGAACAATTCATCACATCAAGTTGTAAACACATATGCCGAAAGTTAAATATTTTTGAAATGGCATTGTAATGTTATAATAATAAACCTACCTATTGACATATGAAAACAGTTATAACATTTTCACACCATATAACGTGTGAAATATCACAAGCAGGGAATGAAGCAGCGAGTAATTAATTAAATACAAATATTGTTAATTGTATTTGATTGGGATACTAAATGCAATAAATAAAATCTTTGTCAATAATTTATTAGTGTCATTGAAAAATACGAAGCCACAGCAAAGCTGAAACAGTGCGATAACTTTGTGTTTATATGTGTTAACTTAATAATTATTAAGATTGCAATTATACGATTTATTCTTAATCCTAGGATCCTTTACGATTAGGTAAATAAGAATTTTCTTCCTTTTGTGATTACGTTCATCAACATCATCATCATTTAGCCGAAAGACGTCCAGTGCTGGATATAGGCCTCCCTCAAGCATCGCCACATCGACCATGTTGGGGGGGTTTGCCATAATCGCCACGCTTGGCAGGCGAGTTGGCGATCGCAGTATGGTTGTTAAAGTACTCAGAGAACGCTGCGGCCCATCCTCTAGTGAATCCCTTAGTCGCCTTCTACAACACCCATGGAAAGAGATGGGATAGTGCTATTCTTTACGTCCGGCACGACACGGCAATAGTTAACAACTACATAATGAGTTCCTTGAGATGATAAAAAAATGGAATCAGGCGTGATTAACAGAGCACAAATATACAGTTACATTTAGTTTTAATTCCGCCAAACCGATAAATCGATTTGGGTTCACGTTGCATTTTAATCACACCTTCCTCATATGTATATATTTGTGGGTGGGAGGGTGGTGCTGCATACTGCATCTAAGCTAGCGATCTAGTTTGACGGTATTAAAACTAAATATTGTAATTTTATATTTGTACTCTTGAGGTGGGGAAAAAGTTGTCTAGTAACTGTAATCTTTAGTGTACACAGATGATGGTATTTATTTTTGTATTATAACTTTCGTGAGACACATTCATATTTATGATTACTTAGTTCGACTCGCGACCTCGCCTCGTGATCAGCTCATGATTAAGGGCTCCGTTTGGGTCCGAAATTAGTCGGGCGATCCCGAAAAATGCACGTGAGTAAACCGTAACTAATCATAGATATGGTAGGTATTTATTTGTTTAGAATTTTTCGGTTTTATGCCTGTGGAAACGGGCTGGCCTATTCTTGTCCGAGTTACAATACGGCCGACGTATAGTTGGCGAGTCTGAAGTTAGCTGATTAGCTACGTAGTAGACAATTTCGTTTCTAAAAGATTAATTGCTCAGCCAAACAACTAACTTCAGACTCGTCAAGATACGTCGGCCGTATTGTAAGAGCAACGTCAAAGCCAATACGTTTGTAAAAGCCATAAGGCTATGGAAAGTCGCGTCAGGACTTATTGAGGAATACTACGAATCAAATGTAATTTTTCGTCAACATGAACTGAGCAGATCGTTTTCCAGCAGATCAAAAATAAAAGTGAGTTCTTTTCACATGCAACTGAGTTCGCGATCGAACGTTGATATTCTTTTCAATCGATTTTTTCCGGTAAAATCACTAGTACTATCCCAGAGAAGTATCAGGAACTATAGAACTCAGCTGTATGCAAAAATCTGTAACTTTTATTTTTGATCTGCCATGGGAAATTGGCAGATCATTTTTTCAATCGACTTTTTTCTGATAAAATCGTTAGAACTAACTCTAAAAATTATCAAAAATCAGGAACTGTAGAACTAAGCTGTATGCGAAAAGAACTCACTTTTAGCTTTGATGTGCACTAATATGTTTTTTGTTCTACTGACCAACATTCACTATGGTAACATATTATGTCCCTCACAGCTTATTAGCGAGATAAAACATTGTGAAAATTTTAGGTATTTTTTTTCACAATCTGAATTACACTCGTAAAAACTGTGGGTTTATGTTATGGCCGATAATGGTATTAGCCAGTTTATGTTAATGACTAGGGGGTTCCTCTAGGGAAATAAACGTGTGGGTGATATTGTTGTAAATTTTATTTTGTTTATGTCTCGTTCGTTGTATAGTGTTGGGGTGCCCGATAACGACGAAACCGAAATATGGTTGTGGTTTTGAGACGAGTTTACTGGTTCGCAGGACCATTTTTATATTTTCAACGTATTTAAGTGTGGACGAACCTTTTGTAGGCTGATTTGGGTCGAAAAATTGGCTCTGCATTTAATTTATCGCCTTCATAAAATAAATAATGTTTTCGATAGAATTTGTCTGTTGTGTTTTTGGGTTACCTAATCTCGAAAACGATAAATTCTACTTTGATACAATTTTAGAACTCCATAGGCTGTTTTACCAAAAAATGGGGTCGGTTTCCAGTCTAACCAGATGCGGATTAGTTTTATTTTTCATCATAAATCAAAAACTATGCGGTATAAATGTTTTTTTTTTCTATCTTATTTACTTTCCCACTACTGAGCAAAGGCCTCCTCTTTTGTCTTCCAAATATCTCTATTTTGTGCCGTTTCTGACCATGTTGACCCCGAAAATGAAAAGAAAATATATTTTGTACCGAGCAAATGAAGCCCTTTTATAATAAAACTAGCTTTTGCCCGCAGTTTCGCTTCCGTGAAATTTTGAACCCGTTAAGTGACGATTTTTCATACGAAATGTCATCCCCTATTTAACTGCTTTAGGGGTTGAATTTCAAAAAAATCTTCCTTATTCCTTGTCTATATTATAAAGGAAACCTCTGTGCAAAATTTCAGCTTTCTAGGTCCAAGGGTTTGGGCTGGGCGTTGATGAGTCAGTCAATCAGTCAGTCAGAACTTTTCTTTTTATTTATATAGATAGATACCTGAATGTGTGAATCACACAATATATTAACCACTTGATCTGATAACAAATTTTAATGTCATCCCCTGACTTCCGTCGCTATTGCAATGAAAACCAAACTATTTTTCTAGTCTTTACTTGCAATATTTTATAAATGGACAAGATTTATTTAAAACTATTTATTAGTTTAAAAATATTTCGAATTTCAAGTCGATAGCGTTAGTAGTTCCTGAAATAAGTAACTGTGACGGACAGACGGACTTACGAAGTCTTTCTTTTTTCTATTTTGTTAGGTAACCCTAAAAACAACTGTCTAGTTACTAGACCGTGAACTAGATACCTTATTAGGTACTTAGTACAATTGTTTATATTGCTAGTCCATTCGTGAAAAACATTGACCCAATTTCCATACCTACATTTTCATTTGCATACATAAGTAATATGTTTTCGATTCAAATATGCCAGGAATATAATGGAGAATTGCAGTAGCACTAACGCAAATCACTTTTATTTCAAAAATATTCGTGATTTACATCTACTTTAAAAGTAGGTAAACAACTTTATTAGTGATGGGCTGAATGTGGGTTACACCAAAGCCGAATTTTAGCCGAATTTTCGGTTTGAAATCATACCGAATCCGACCGTCGACCTTCGGTTCAATTATGGCGCTAGAAACGTGTGTGTTTGTTTGTCGCTGCGCTTGCCGTTTCTCTTGCGCGCCATCAATAACAAATGTAAAAAAAAAGATGAATAAGAGACATCACAATAGGATTAACATTAATTTCACCATTCACTGCTACCACTCATATCTCCTATTTAATTACTTGTGAAACGTAAAGGCTGATTGTTTAAATTTATGGTATTTAGTCAGAATAGTAATCAGTATCGTGCTCAATACGATTTTAAAGTTACAATTCTTGTTTCTAAGATCAAAGTATGATTGAAGTATCAGTTTTTAGGGTTCCGTACCCAAAGGGTAAAACGGGACCCTTATTACTAAGACTCCGCTGTCCGTCCGTCTATCCGTCTGTCCGTCTGTCACCAGGCTGTATCTCATGAACCGTGATGAAAATTTCAACTGTCTAACTGACAGTTGAAATTTTCACAGGTAATGTATTTCTGTTGATGTTTTTATAGATAATGGTATGGGACCCTTTGTGCGCGAGTCCGACTCGCACTTGGCCAGTTTTTTTACTTAATCTCGAATTTTATACTATTTGCATCAGTTCGTTTTTTCCACTATGCATAATTTATTGTACCAATTTTGATTTGACCTTGTCAACATTAAGTAGATACGTACCGAAGTTCTGACGAAGTTAGGTTCAAATTAACATAAATTAACGAAATTTCGGCTTTGGCTGAACTTCGGTTAAACCGATTTTTTACCGAATTTCAGCCCAGCCCTAAATTATTCTATTAGATAGGAACTACTATAAATTTTCATACTTAAAGTTATAAAATATTGTAAGTTGCGGTTGTCAACAGTTTGAAAATTTAATGTAAGGTCGTTCACAGTATTAGGAATAAACATTTTGGTAAACAAGTTAAAGGAAACTTGAGGTCAACAGAATTGCATAATCCTCGTATGTTAGTTCCTGGTTACAAGTGAAGGACGTATTACATTAGATACCCGATTTTAGGGTTTTATTTAGTGTAGTAGGAGGGGTTCGTTGCTAAGTAACAAACCGCATTAAAGGCGACAATAAAGGCTGTTTGAACTGTAGAAGAAAATTGTTGAAGTTAAATAATTGTTTTGAGCAACAAAAAAAGTAGGTAACATTTGACTTTTAATGCTTTTCTTGGGTTTATAATACTGTGCTTTATTGATTAAGAGAAAAATAATAATTACATGCATATTCCATATTGCCAAACTTAAGTCGGCGGGGCATATTGCTCGCAGAAAGCGCAGCGTGGGTAAGCCTCCTACAAGGTGGACCGACGACCTGGTGAAGGTCGCGGGAATCCGCTGGATGCGAGAAGGACAGGACCGGTCGATATGGCGATGCTTGAGGGAGGCCAAGCTGATCCAGCAGTTGAGGTCTTCTGGCTGATTGATGATGATGATGGGGTCATCATTCAGCATAATGCTGCGTTATGGCAGCATTGCCACAAATTTTCCCAACATGCAACATCAACAGCGCTGATTTTCAGTGATAACCTTTCTAGGACACCTACTTTTATTTTCCAGGAACATAAGAGAAAACTAAAGGCTATACATATCATGGAAACGGATAACATTAGATACTAAACGAGCATTCTCGGTACGTGAGATCGCAGACAATATTTTAAAGGAAAGTTAAACGGGTCACGTAACCTAGAGCTACCCGGAAAGAGCCTGTAACGATGGTAATGGATAATGTTCTTGGACTTGCAGATATTATTATGTACTTACTTTTGCCGCGTTGGCCTAGTGGTCGCAAGCGCGACTGCTGAGCGTGAGGTGTAGGGTTCGATCCCCAGGTCGGGTAAAGTGTTATTGGGTTTTTTCGCGTGGAATCTCTCAGTAGCAGCCCAGTCAGGATTTGTGCCCGGTTGATGGCAATAGGCTCGCCCCCTATTACATGGGACTTAAAACATCATCATCCGCCTAGCCTTTTCCCAACTATGTTGGGGTCGGCTTCCAGTCGAACCGGATGCAGCTGAATATCAGTATTTTACATGGAGCGACTGCCTATCAGACCTCCACAACCCAGTAACTGGGTAATACGATACTCTTGGTAAGACTGGTTGTCAGACTTTCTGGCTTCTGACCAACAGTAACGACTGTCAAGATCTACAAATGACAGCCGGGACCAACGGCTTTACGTACTTTCCGAGGCACGGAGGAAACTCGCTATGGTAAATGGTCACCCATCCACAGACCAACCTCGGCAAGCGTGGCTTAACCCGGAAGATCGGTCTATGCGGCTGTAATTATTTATTTATTTTATATTATTTATTATTTAGCCACGAGCTCCTCCTTAAAACATACTACATACTTAAAACATAACCGCGAAATATGGGTGTGATATATACACCTCTGCCCAACCCTTCAGGGAATACAGGCGTGATGTTATGTTACTTTTCGGATTCTAGCATTCATAAAAGATTCATAACATAGCATAATCAGCCCAATTATTTGACGACTTTGACGACACGTTTGGTGCAGTGGCTAAGCGATTGGCTTCTGCGCTACGGGTCTTGGGTTCGATTCACACAGTTTAAAAATATAATTGGTGAGTTAGTAAGGCAATTTTAATTTCTAATTAACGAGACACCGTATGCAACAGCAGCAGTGACTGGTGAAGTAATTATCAATTGGAAAGTAGAAAGAAATAAGCCAACGCCTACTAAAAAGAGCAAAGCAAACATTTTGGAATGTAACTTGATTCGCAATTTATAACGCAAGGCAGGCTTGCGTTTCGCAGCGGATTTCGATTCGATAGACTAATTTGGTCTTGTAAAAAAAAAAACTATTTTCATTTTTATCCGATGTGGTAGGGAACTTATGGTATCACCATCGTTGGTAAGTATCAAAGCAATTTCATTGCTAGCTCAAGTACTCAGGAGGCAAAAGTAGCAAAAGTAGTAGTAGGCTCAAGTAGCCGGCTGTCGCTGAAAACCAGCGCTGGGGCTCTGTCTTGCATAGAGTCGCAGCATAATGCTGAGCGATAGCCGTTTTGCGTGGATATGACGCATGTTTCCCTCAACCTTCTTATTTATTGGTTTTTGTGTTTATTTTCTTTTTGCGTCATGTTTACCGCAAATACACGTATTTTCTTTTCTTTCTTTCAAAAGAAAATTCAACGGTTTTCGACAGAGCGAATATTTGAACCCATTAACTTTGGAAACCATCGAGTGAATTTCGATCCTCTGAGGGAGAGTCATGCTTCTGATTGTCATCATCATCACCAGTTCATTACTGTCCAACTGCTGGACATGAGCCTCTTCGCAGAATGAGAAGCATATAGGCCTTAGTTCTCCACGATGGCCTGGTGCGGGTTGAAGGACTACACACATAATCGAGAACTCTTTGGAACCCTCAGGTGTGTAGGTTTCCCTATGATGTTTTCCTTCAACGTTAACGCAACTGATAATCAAATAGGGTTTTTGACTGAAAAAATCTAATCAGTCCGTCAGTTAGATTATCAAAAAATATTTGACCCGTATTTTTTCTTTTGTTACGTAAACCAAAATTGACGAAGATACGACACTTTTAAAATTAATAAAACGTCACAAGCAAGTGCAATTTTTACTTGCTTCTGACGTCACAAGCTCTCTCGAGTTTTGATGCGTTTTATTTTTCCGAATACTCATAGATTTAACAAAAGAATAAATACGTGAC
This sequence comes from Amphipyra tragopoginis, assembly GCA_905220435.1. NCBI lineage: Eukaryota > Metazoa > Arthropoda > Insecta > Lepidoptera > Noctuidae > Amphipyra > Amphipyra tragopoginis. The sequence continues at coordinate 23,167,814 of HG991995.1, read as the reverse complement.
CATTATTTTTCAAAACTCTTAACTGGCGGACTAATTAGATTTGCAATTTATTGATGCTGTCAACATGCCTATTATGATCCGCACATGAACTCGAATAGTCAGAGATGTGGACCGAGATCAAACTCACACCCTGCTGTAATGACATCCGTGGAGCACAAAGGTTCCAGACGAAAACCAGCATCAAGTACACGAAGTGCTTAACATTAAGCTGATCTGGACACCTTTTTGGTCCAGCCGTGAGACACATACCCAAGACTTTTTTTTATTTATATCACATTTTTTACCTGTTGTGTCTCTTTGTGCTGTGTCCAAATAAATGATTCTATATCTTTATCTTTAAAGAAGTCAAGCGTTCAACCACTAGGCTACTGCTCTCACCTACAAATTAATAGCAAAACGTAACACAATCCCATTCCTATAACATTACACTTAACTACACAAAACCTTTTGAAAATTTAGTATTCCATTACTTAGAAAGGCCTCTACTGATCAAGTTATAGCTAGGATAGACAGTGGGACCACTTAATTGGACTAAAACCGTTTCCTAATCTACTTAACCGCTCCGTTGCGTCGTTTCCTAAATTAAATTTAAACTTGTAACTGCCTATTAATACAGTATGAGAGAGCTGACTAGTCAAGGGTGTTAGCTTGCTAAAAGGTATATTACTGGCATTGGTTTTAGATGAGGGGAGGATCGGTAGTATCGGCTAGCTTCTGAATTCTAATTTAAGATAGGTGTCATTTGACATGAATTTTCTGGTGTTTTAAAGTCCGTTGAAGACGTGATCGTGGTGGCCTAGCGGTTACAGATCCAGGCCTGATTCACCTAATTAAAGGGGTTTAGTTGTAGTGTAGTTGCAAAGTTTCAAAGTTGCAAAGTTTCGATCAAAACAACGCTTTTCGTATATCTTAATAGGCGATCGCTATCAAATACGCTCGCGTGAACTCACTGCAACTTCTTCAGTGCGTCATGAAATTACGTGAATTAACCTACCGCTTGTTAAGCACCGGCTTGTGGGTCCAAATCATGCATGTACCAATGTGACTTTTTCAATGTCATATCTACTTTCTTATTTAATCTAAGACACCACTGACATACGGCGAAGGAAAACGTGAGGAAACCAAGGTTTCATGGCCTTAAATTGCCAACCCGCAGTGAGCAACCGTGGTGATCAATGGTCGTCTCTTTTCTGTATGAGAAGAAGCCTTTTCCCTGCAGTGGGATACAAGCAAATTTTAATTAATTTATTTATTAAAATGTCCGGTCAAATTTAAATTTTGAACATGTGGAGGAACGAGGTGTGGTGTTCCTCCAACGGAAAGGTAGGATACTCCAACCAGGCAGCCTATAAGACCCGACGGTAACAGATTTTCAACAAACTTCACCAGCTGAGCCATCCGGGTAGGCAGACCACAGTCAAATTGATTTCCAACCGTTTTGTTTGGCCTGGCCTGAAGAAAGACTGCAGGGGACCAGAAAGTACCTACGTTGAGTGCCAGAAGAATAAGATCTCGCGGTACACATCTTCTCCCGTCTCGTTGGAGGAACACCATACCTCGTTTCTCCATAAACAAAAGTAAACAAACCTTTGATCGTGAAACATTCATTAGCTACAAGCCATACAACGAGCGGTAACTGCAGCTGCAAACAAAGCGATCCCCTGTGTCTGTGTCTTGAGTAACTTAGTGGCAAAAGTGTAATTAATCTTAGGCCTCTGGTTCACGGTACGGTTTCTTAACCGTACGGCGTATTAACCGCGCCGTTGAAAAATCGTGTGAGCTTGTACACGACATGGCGAACTACAGGTCGAAACTGATTTATATCCATTTTGTAACACAAAATCAGTGTAGGAAAGCTGTGATGCAATAATTGCCCGTTGCGGAAAAGTCCGGGGCCATTAACAAACTCTCATAGACTGTCATACAACACCAATGTAAATCATACCGTGCGCAAAAGAGGAGCGGCCACGGTGCATACGGCGGCGCAGGCATGCCGTATCCGTCAACCAACTTCTAGAGTAGTCCATACAACACTGATGACCGTGCCTACGTACAGCTAATTAACCATAGGTTTTTACGGCGAAAAAACGCGTGTGAACAAGGGGCCAGGCCAAAATAATTACAGTAAGGCCTTACTGTATTTATTTTGCTAAAGCAATACAAATTTAATTTGCAATTACAATATTTAGCTTTTATTCCGCTAATTTAGATCGCTAGCTTGTATGCAGTATGCACAATGGCGTACCTAGGGTGGAGTAAGTAGGCAAGGCAAGGGTCCAATGCTCTAGGCGCCATTCAAAGAGGGACGCAAAATTCGCAAATTAAACCAACTATACAATTCATATTATTATACAAGATTATTCGCAAAGGGGGTACTAATCTGCAGGCCACTTAAAGTATCACTAATGACTGTGTTAAAATTTCAAAATTGGTTCATTTGATTTCCATGCAAAATTATATTTGTTTTAGTTTTTTCATAAATTCTTCGTCACTGCTTTAGTTACGAAATCAGAAAATGAAGGATCTGTTCCGTGACCTCAAATATGACCTAAAATGTATATAATACAGCTGCTCATATCTGAAGATAAATAGATTTTAGCGTATTTTTATAAAATTTTTGAACTGCCATTTCTCTTGAACTAGAAAGAAACTTGAAGAAAGAAATTTTCGAACACCAAATATCAACACTAGCGCTTCTGGATTTGAAGTTTTAGCGATAAGTACCAAAAACGGCCATTTTTAGCATTCATTACTAAAACTTCTCACCTAGGATGTCAAGTGTTGTTTTTTGGTATTCGAAAATTTCTACAACACTTGACTAAAATATTGTACGTACGAAATTTCAATATGTTGTGTGTTGACAGAAATAATGCTTTTTTTCTGAACTTTCGGTGGGGGATGCGCCTTAAAAAAAGGAAAGCCCTTTGAGACGAACTTTTTAGTGTAGGAGTCTTTTTTTATATTTATAATATTTAGATAATTAACATATAGGCGCAACTTCAATGTTCGCCCTAGACGCCATTTTCAAGGAGTGATAAAATGCAACATGCAACCGATACGACACGTGTTTCGCCCCTCCACGGGCCATCCTTAGGAGAAGTTGACTTGTCAGCCGCTTGTCCAAGCTGCATACTGTATCCAAGTTAGTGATCTAGGTTGACAGAATTAAAGCTTAATACTAACTAACAGATAAGTACTTTACCGTACAGTTGGCAATGTGGAGAAACCAGGTGTGGTGTTCCTCCAACCAAAGGGAGGATCCTCCAACCAGGCGGAGTCTTGTACCTGGCGAGCTACTGCCCAACCGTTGATGTTGGGAGGTTGTATATATACAATCCGCGTGTTAAATCTTGATTGCGCGATGTAGGGTAGTTCGTATGTGGCGAGATAGATGCCGCCACACTGTAATTGTATAATTTGTATATGTCATGTATTTCCGCAAAATAAAGTCAAGTTTATAAGAAGACAATTTTGCGAAGAAAGTATAACACCGTATATTTTTTGCGGCATACGAGATTTTTGGTGCACGGAATAGAGCACGCGTCGTTTTTTTGGCTGCAGTGACCTCTGCTCGCGTCCCTGGCATCCCCAGTGCCATGTCATCACAAGAAAATAACTTACAACTGCGCGGAAAACTGGCACTGAAATTAACACCGTGTAAACCACCGTCCTGCGGCGTGTTGCGACGTCAGTCACTGGCGGCGAAATTCTAGCGCCAGAAAATTGTATTCGCATAAACTTAACGCCCGATTATATTATTTAAAGCAGGTAAAATTAGAACGTGTTAATTTTATGAAAATCCTCTCTCTGGCAGTTTAGACTACGCTGTACTATTTTGCTATATTACTATAGTAAAGCAAATTGCGTCATAAGCTATAAGTATCTAGCATGACGTTCATACTATACGCTATACCGCAAGCCAGTCTGCTATGTATAGCAAGTTATTTAACGGCGATCCGTCTAAATCGTACGATATAGCTTTGAGAATCGCTCAAGTTTATCGCGTACAGCAAGCCAATAGTTTATAGTATAGCGTTGTGTGAACGTGTCCATATAAAATGTATGCTGAGCGATATCATTGTGGTATACAATATTTGCTGTATGCTATTCTCTGTTAAAGTTGCAAAATTGTTTATCATAGTGATTCGCATTTTCTGTTTGATAGTACAAAATCTGGTTAGTTGCGAATCTGGTGAGCTGAAAATCTGGTGAGTTGCAAATCTGGTGAATTGAGAATCTGGTAAACTGCTCCGGAGCGGTTTTGGTATACACTAAACCTGAAACTTTGTACAGAATCACCAGGAGAATCGATTAGTATATTTTTTATACCTTTATATTTTTTTCCAATTTATTTTTCGTTTCAATTTGGATTCAGTAGGTTTCTAACAGTGGATCAGTGGACCGCAAATAAACCTTATGGCGGTCGGTAAGTTTTCCTGTAGGTATTAGGCAACCCCTGCGTAGCACCTCTCACGCATTTCACACTCTACTGGGGAACTTAACGCAACATAAACTAACATGTTTTTCGGAGATTTATAAAAATAACATACCTATATTCAAGCAGGTTACTCTGATCAAAATCTTTTTGGATGTCTCGGTTTTTGTGTAGGTATATTAAGCCGCGTTTCCACTTAGCGCTCGGAATAGTTCTGGGCGAGCAAACGTGTGTTTGCCCCGTAAATGGAAATATCAGAGCGAGCGAACGAGTTCGTTCAATGATGTTCGGCTGAACTCAGTGAAGGAATTCTCGCTCGCTCAATCATTCAATGAAAACGACGCATCGGCGAACGAACACTTGGTTTGAGCATTTGCTCGGTGTTTGACGTGGTCGGTGGTCGTCGGATCTTTTTAGCGAACATGGAGTGGAATCAAGAAAAAATGTTGCAACTTATTGATATTTATAGAGCCCATTCGTGTCTATATGGGACCCACAAAGCTGACAAGACAAAAATAATACCATAAAAAAATCAAATCAATGTCCATGATGATCGTCCGTTTCTTGACACAACAGTGAAAACGCAACTGCAACGAACAAATGCAAACGCGCAAATTGTAATGTAACAGACGGCCCCAGGATCTCCTGAGCACGTCTGCTACACCAGTTTTAAAGAATGTGTAGAGCATTCAATACCTAATACATATACAAAACAATAATAAAGTGCTTATAAAGTAAGAGGCAAGATAGCTTCATCTCCCTTGGGGTAGTCAGCGAGTTCCTTCTCGTAGTTACGGCGTTCGCCAATGGCCCACACGGCCATTTGATAGAAACCGGCGGCAGCAAACAGATCGGCTGTAGCACATTTAGTTATGACGGTAGAATATAGCCAGTCTGATCGCCGATCTCGTAAGAGTAGCAGGAGACAAAGTGTAAAAGAAGGGAGAAGGGGTTACCATCGGGCACCGGAATGCATCTCACTTTGGTACCATGGGAATGCAGGTTCTTCAACAGGATGTGGAGGCTCGGGTTGTTCAGCTCACACAAGACCTCCGAGTCCCATGTAAAAACAGTATTGCATGGAGCAGTATACAGGGGATGATTGTTGTGGCAAGCCACATATATAATATTGTAAACAGCCAATAGTAGTTTCCAATCTTGTACATTATTTATATAAAGACAATAATTAAATTAAATAGTACTTTTATCAAAAATTCACAGGCATGTCCATTGTAAAACCCAGTCAAAAAGCGAATCTCCAAAAACATCGTCGTATAAAAAAGTATAATATATAAAATGGCCAGTAGGTGAAAATGACGATGAAGAAGGTGATACTACAAAATGCAACGCAATTGCGGACAAACATGGTACCTGTGCCGTTTGTTCAGAACAAATAGTCGTTTAGCTATCATAGTGAAAACAAGTACTAGTTGGTTTGAGTGAACACTGGCAAAACAGCAAACATTTGCTTTGATCAAAATATTTGCTCGGCAGTAAAGTGGAAACGGAGGCTGAGAGGGCGCTACTGTGCTCACGTCAACATCAGTTCTGTGTATTTAACGAAATTAAAAATAAAATAGTTTTCATTGGTGCATAAAAACCAGTTAATTGGGCAGCATTAACGCTAATTCCATCGGAGAATTGTTATCTACAACTTATTCTTCGTATTTGAGAAAGAAATACGAGGATAAAAATCAGAACAAACATTGGCAGAAACAGAAGAATCCAAAGAGATTAAAACATCATTAATATCACCCAGCTAATTAAGAAAGCTCAGTCAGTGTTTACATGAAGATTGTGTTAATGATATAAAGATGGATTGCTTTTCAACAATAATAACCTATTTGCATAAATGAACCATCAAATTTGGAAAGTCATCCCGACTAGAAACTGAAGAAAGCGCCATCTAGCGCTGAATAGCAAAACTACGAACTGTTTACATCGATCTACAAATCAGTAACGCTATTCGCCACTAGAGGGCAGTATACACAACTATGGAGGGTTTACTGAAAATATTAGAAACGATCCAACATGATCTAGCTGAACAAAAGGAATGCATACAAAATTTGGAGTATAATATAACCGCGAATATCAATAAAAATATAGATGAAAAATTCAACATTATCGAGACAAGAACACAAAACCTAGAAAAACAAGTAGAACAACAACAAAAAACCACCGAGAATTTGGCACGGCAAATGAAAATAAAAAATGTCATATTCTTTGGGATCGAAGAGACTGAACAAAATTACGACGATTTACAGGGAAATATTCTAAACATTATAAACAAGGTTATGAAAATTAACTGTCAAAAGAGTGAGATAGAAAATGTAAGAAGAATTGGTATGAAAAAAGGGATACCTAGACCTACTATTCTTACACTAACAACTGTTGGTCGAAAAATTGATATTTTAAAGAAAAATAAAACACTCGAAGAAGTGAACTTGTACGTTAAAGCAGATTACACCCAAAGTGTTTTACAAAAACGTAAGGATTTACAGGAAGAGCTGAAAAAGAAACGCGAACAGGGAGAGAATGTCGTATTACGCTACGATAAGATAATAACTTTGAAGGGAAAAGAAAATAAAAAGAAAAAGTCACAGAAAAGAGATTTATCAGAATCACCCGGAAAAGTAGACCAGCAATATGCAAAGGAAAAACAAGAGAACACGTTTTACCAAAGCCGCAAGAAAACAAAAACCTATGATATCTCAACCTATATGCAAAAGGCTTCTTCGCCCCGTACCAACAAAAGAGACGAGCAAGACGATTCAGATTAACATGATTTAGACTACAGCCCCCCAAATAAACAGAAAGAGAGAGACCAGACACAAAATCTACATATTGCAACTTTGAATGTAAGAACATTATTGTCTGACTCGAGAATGGAAGAATTAGATTATGCTACACAAAAACTAAGATGGGACGTAATTGGACTATGCGAGATTAGAAGGAAAAGCGAAGAAATCAAAGAATACCATAAATACATCTTGTATCACACGGAAAGTACGCATGGTCAACATGGAGTAGGTTTTTTGGTCAAAAAACACCTAAAAAATAACATTGTTTCCTTCAAAAGTTACTCAGATAGAGTAGCAACTCTGGAGCTGAACTTGCCCATTAAAAATGTGCTGTCTCTTATACAAGTCTATGCACCGACCGAAAAATGCAATGACGACGAGTTGGACAGATTTTACAGTACACTTGAAACAGCCATAGAAGCAACAAACACAAAAAGATTTATAGTTATGGGTGACTTTAATGCCCAGATCGGGAAATTACTACAAGGTGAAGAGTTGGCATTCGGCAAGTACTCTAACGGTAAAAGGTCAAGACATGGACAAAGACTGGTAGAGTTTGCTCTAGAAAAGAACTTAATATTTGCAAATAGCTTGTTTAAATTAAGAAAAAACAAAAAATGGACTTGGCAGTCACCAAACGGTTTATATCACAATGAAATCGACTATATACTTACAACCCAAGGCCTTGATGTACATAACTTTAATATAATTCATAACCTGAATTTTAATACTGACCACAAAATGATAAGATGCAAGATCTACTTAGACACGAAGAAGAAAAAGAAATACATCAAAACAAGCACAAACTATACTAGAGACTTACCGGTACTAACGAGAGAGAGTGGAAAACAATGGGAAGAAAATTTTACTGCTGCAGTGAAAGAATCATCGGATGTACAAAAACAATATACTAGTTTCGAAAAAGAGATGAATAAACTACTTGTACAAATACCTAAAACAAAGAAAAACCAAAGAGATGAGAGGAAAACCCTTATAAAGAAACTACTAGAAGAAAGGAAACAATTATACAGAGAAAGGAGAACCAAAGAGGTCAAAAATAAGATAACACAAGTAAGCAAGGCAATTAACAGAGAGATTTCCGAAAAAACGAAGATTCATAGGAAGAGTACGTTTGAAAAATATATAAGTAAAACGGGAGCCGTGAAAAAAGCGTACAAAGAGCTCCGTACATCTTCAAAATGGACATCACATTTAACAGATAGAGCAGGAAATAAAATAGCGAAACGACTAGACATAATTACGGAGGCCACAAAATTTTATCAAGAACTCTACTCCGCACAAACAACATCGAATTTTGATGAGTGCATTTTGGACAAAACCAGAACCACAGAAAAAGTACCTGCAATACTACTTTCAGAGATAGATTTTGCAATTAAGACACAAAAAAATGACAAATCACCCGGAGAAGACAATGTTACGAACGAGTTACTAAAATGTATATCTGAACCTTTACAGAGACCGTTACAAACTATGTTCAATAACATACTGGAAAAAAGAACGACTCCTAAACAATGGTCCAGAGCTACAACGACTCTACTACATAAAAAAGGAGATAGAGATAACCTAAACAATTATAGGCCAATTAGCCTAATGAGCAATCTCTACAAAGTTTTCTCAAAAATCGTTCTGAACAGGCTCTCCAAAATCTTAGATGAGAACCAACCACGCGAACAAGCAGGATTCAGAAAACATTTTTCAACGATCGATCATATCCACGTCGTGGCGCAACTAATAGAGAAAAGTAAAGAATATAGGAAGACTTTGTACATATGCTTCATAGATTTCTCCAAAGCTTTCGACTCTTTAGACCACACTGCTATCTGGAAAGCACTAATACAACAAAGCTTAGACATAGAGTACATAGAGATCTTACATAGTATATATTCTAAGAGTTTGGCTAAAATACGACTGGAAAGAGACGGACCGGAATTCCGCATAGAAAAAGGCGTGAGACAGGGCGACCCCCTCTCACCTAAAATATTTTCAGCAGTTCTGGAGATGGTTTTTAGAAATATCGACTGGAAAAAAAAAGGCATCAAAATAGATGGAGAATACTTAAGCCACCTACGGTTCGCGGACGATATCGCTATATTTGCGGAGGAGAGTACCGAGTTAGACAGCATGATAAACGATTTAGTGAGAGAGAGCAGCAAGGTTGGGTTATCGCTAAACGCCTCAAAAACAAAAATTATCACGAATAGTACCGTTAAAACCATCAGAGTGAACGGAGAGAACATCGATTATGTTGCACAATATATTTACCTAGGTCAATCAATTTCATTCCAAGATCTTACAGAAAAAGAAATAAACAGACGAATTGCAATTTCATGGAAAAAATATTGGAGCTTGAAAGAAATTATGAAGAATAGAGACATAAACATTGAAATAAAAAGGAAACTATACGACACAGTAATCCTACCATGCCTAACATATGGCTGCCAAACATGGTCGTTAAGGAAGATAGACGAATACAAATTAGCCATACACCAACGGAAAATGGAGAGAAGTATGTTAGGAATAAAATTATCAGATAAGATAAAAAACGAAACAATAAGAAGGAAAACCAAAGTAACTGACATACTCGAAAAAATAAGAAATTTAAAATGGAAATGGGCAGGCCATGTGTGCAGGATGACCAACGACAGATGGACCAAGAAACTGATAGAGTGGGTACCAAGAGAAGGACAAAGAAGTAGAGGTAGACCGCAAAAACGATGGGAGGACATATTTAAGGAAAGATGTGGACCAGACTGGAGAAGACAGACTAGGGACAGAGACAACTGGAGGAAACTGGGGGAGGCTTACGCCAAAGAGGCGACTTCCACAAATACAATAGTTAATAAATGAATGAAGAATACATAATGATTACATTCTAAAATGCATGGACATGATAATTTTTTAATTTTAATTCAACAGTAATAGTAATTGTATAAACATAGATAAATTCAACTTAACTAAATATATTTATTGATTGTGATTATTTGATTTAATAATTTTGTTATTGTGGTAGAATAAAGGCTATTTTTATTTTATTTATTTTATTTTATTTAAAGTGGAAACGCGGCTTTAAAAACAGCGTTGTATCTTTGTCCTTTTTTCTCCTAGACTTTTACCCAAATATGTTGGAGTCAGCTTCCAGTCTCCATCTCCATCTTCCAGTCCAGATGTGGCTGAATACCAATACTTTACACGGAGCGACTGCCATCTGACTTCCGTAATCCAGTTACTGGGCAATGCCGATATCATAAATTTAGACCAGGGGCCCAATTCTCCTAAAATAAATTGTTGCCAAACGCAATCGAACCGCAACCGTCAGTCAGTTTTTGTTTTCGAAAACTTTCAAAATGATTGATTTTGTTTTTTGTGTCCAACAATTTGATAGCTTTTGAAATTGAGAACTGTCTGAATGAACGGTTCGGCCTTGGTTCGGTTGTGATTTATCAAGATTTATTTTAGGAGAATTAGGCCCCAGTTGTCAGACTTTCGGGCTTTCAACTACCTGTAACGACTGTCACAGGTATTCTTATGACACCTGGGATCGAGGGTTTAACGTGTTCACCGAGGCATGGAGGTGTCTTGATGTGTAACGAAAGGTCACCCATACACGGGCTGACCGTGGCAAGCGTTGCTTAATCTCGCAAATCGTATAACCGGCGCAGTTGTCAATTAGCCACAAGCTCCTTTAAATATAGCGTTATTAATCAAAATATACATAAATATCTATGAAAAAAGCCTGTTTGTAAGACAACGCAACGGCTACAAACGAGCATGCTATAAGCACAGTCTACCTATATCTTATTCCTTACAGTCGGTCAACGTAGAACATTGTCGCAGAGCAATCGTGCGGGGGTTTGCGGAGTGAAGGAGCGGAGGTTATGTCCCGAGACTCCCGTGTAGCCATACTGCATACTTGGGACATAACCTCCGCCCCTACATAATTTTGACATTTCATAGGACCTGTCAAATGTATGGGCGTTGACCCACTGCATGTAGTAAGCAGGTACACTGTGCTATAAGCAAACACGAATTTCATAGCCTGTCTGCATGTCTTATTCAACCCTTACAAAAACAAAGCTTAATATTCAGTTATCTACCCTAAAATGATATAAAGTAAGTACAAATTACAAAAGCGAAAAGCCCCACAATGTGTAGACAAAGGAACTTTTGATTGTTACATTTTAATTAGTCAGAGCAATGGAATCAAAATTAGGTAGGTACCTATGGTTGGTTTCACGGAAGCGAAGCGAAGGCGTTGTAAAAGCGACCGAGAAAATGGAGGAACATTGCGAAATGAATTTTGTTATTGCTGAAAATGTTATAGATGTTAATTTTTTACGTCCATTATAAGTTTTTTTTTTGTTTATTTGAATGGAAAAGTTTTTAAAGTGTGTTGATGTCATGAAGATGTCAGATATTTTTAACCGACTTCAAAAAGGAGGAAGTTCTCAATTCGGTTGTATTTTTTTTATCTTTGGTATTTATTTATTCATTTATAATAAGCACACCAACAGCACTATTACTCACAGTTCAAATTAACTAACATTTAATATCGGCATTTCAGCGACCATGCAAATAACAGGTAAGCATGACATTGACATACTGAATATTAGAGACAAGAAGAAAAAATAAGTGTGTCCAGTAGACCTAAATCCAGAACACTACAAAAACTAAACAATTTAAACTATAAAACGTACATTGCTCGCTCTGTATCTCAGAACTCCGTCACTTATGAACCGATTTGAAAATTTATTTTTTTGTTTATTTATTTACTTATATAAATATTATAAAGAGGTAGAATTTGTTTGTTTGTTTGTTTGTTTGTATGTAGGAGGTAATCTCCGAAATTACTCATCCGATTTCAAAAATTCTTTTACCAATAGGAAGCTACGTTATCCCTGAGTGCTATAGGCTATATTTTGGGATCAAAAAATTAGGGATCCGTAAATTAACGGGAGCGAAGCCGCGAGCAAAAGCTAGTTTATTTATATAACAATTCGCATTGTGTTTGAATGATCTAATACATTAATTATTACAGCTAAAAAAATGATATATTTCAAACAGTAAAATTCACTAAAAATAATTAATAGGTAACACATGATACTATGTCAACAGGTTTTAAAAAAAATAAACTTTAAAAAAAAGTAAAACCGACTTCAAAGAAATACTAAAAGGAGTAAAATAATTACCATAATATAAAATTAACAGTTTCAGAAGTCGGTGGCTTCTATTTGCTTCAGTGTAGAGTTGCACCGACTTCTGAAACTGTTAATTTTATATTATGGTAATTATTTTACTCCTTTTAGTATTTCTTTGAAGTCGGTTTTACTTTTTTTTTAAAGTTTATTTTTTATTAAATACGTTTTAGTGTCATAATTTTAACCCCCTCCTTCATAACCCTTCTTTTTGGCTTTGACGTAGTCGGGCATAAAAAATCCTTGCAAATTATCATTTGCATTCGTTTCCTTATATCGTGTAAGGTATCCCTTACACGATATAAGGAAAACATTCCAAAGGGGAGAAGGGGGGGACACGCACCCCCTCCTCTTTTCCAGTAGTCAGTTCCCAACAACAAATATAAACAAAGCAATATTAGGAATTTGAGAATTTTGCTTTGATCCGATGAGGAGTTCCGTTCCATATCTCTGAAGTTCATGGTCTAATCATAACAAAATTTATATGGCACCAATCGGAAAGTATACCCATTCGAACAAAAAAAGAATTTTTCAAATCGGTTCATAAATGACGGAGATATAAGGTAACAAACATAAAAAAAAAAAAAAAAAAATGTACAACCGAATTGAGAACCTCCTCCTTTTTGAAGTCGGTTAAAAATGTACTATATGTATAAATGATAAATATTATTATGTCAAATGATTGCAAATACTAATAGGTCAAATGATTTAAAATATTCTATGTCAAATGTTTGAAATATTATTATGTCAACTGATTTAATATATTCTCTAAAATGCAAAAAATCTAATAATGTGTTGAATATATTTAATGTCATAAATAAATGGTAGGTACAAAAAAGTAAATCACTAAACATAAAAACTATTTACCATCATTTGTCACCAATTCAGATAGAGAATATAAACATTTGTCCAACAGGAATGCTTTAAGTTTAGCTTTTGAGTGGCATACTTACCGTTTGGTGCCATAAAAATGTTTTTATGATTAGACCATGAACTTCAGAGATTATTATATGTATAACGGAACGGAACGGTATCGATTGAAGAGTCAATTCTTACTGAATTGAATACGACTTCACATGCACACGTGTCAATTTGGGATGCCCGGCTATAACATTATTTCAGTGGTAACAGAAACTTAAAGAGTGAGTTATACGTAATAATATTATACAGTGTGTCCGACTATGGACTAGCGATATTCTAGGTACGTATATAGCAACTATTCTATTACACACATACACTACACGCTAGGGTCCAATCCACTTCCTTGCTATTTGGCAGCCATTTTGCTTTTTTGTTGAGATATTTTCCACAACTGTATGTCTTTATGTGAACCCATTGCATCGTAATGTAAACGATAGACAATATTGTTGCCCTCCGAATAAGCCTACTTTTATCTCAGTAGGACCAAAACTTTGAGAGATATGACTTTTTTGAACACACGTACACAATATCTCAACAAAAAAATGGAAGTGGATTAGATCCTCGTGTATAGTGTATTTGTGTACTAGAATAGTTGTTATATAAGTACCTAGAATATCGCTAGTCCATGATCGGACACATTGTATAATACCTAGAGATAAAAAACTGTGTAGATGTGTTTACCTGTACATGTAGGTTTCAAATAGGCATTTGCGATAAGCAAATTTATCACAATCTGACAAGCACTTTAGTGTTAGATTGATGAGTGTGTCGGAGAAGCCTCCTAGGTTGTGTAAGCAATAACAGTTTTTTTTCATATTTACTGAAGTAAAAACGTTCAACTAACGTATTTTGAAATACAGCATGACTGGTTAGTTGCTTAATCTGAAAATTGAAGAACGAGAAAAAAAACTGAAAAACTAGTCCTCTCAAGTGTACAAGTTTCCTCACGATGTCTTTTTTCACCGTTAACGCAAGTGAGAATCAAATTATGATGAAGTTATAATATTTATTCTTTATTTATTATCAGATCTCCTGGGGTGCATAAAAAGAGCCTCCACGAGTGACGATACTTCAGTACGTCCGGCGCACCCTGGGCAGTCAGCTCTGCTGCCAACCTTGCTGACTGGCTCATCTTTTCCCCACAGCATGAGCTATTTTCGTATAGCTCATGCTGACACGAAAGAAGAAGATCAGATCTCCTGTCAGCAATTTTATTGGTTACTAGCTTTTGCTCGCGGCTTCGCTCCCGTTAATTTACGGATCCCTAATTTTTTGATCCCAAAATATAGCCTATAGCACTCAGGGATACCGTAGCTTCCTATTGGTGAAAGAATTTTTGAAATCGGATGAGTAATTTCGGAGATTACCTCCTACATACAAACAAACAAACAAACAAACAAACAAATTCTACCTCTTTATAATATTATTATAGTATAGATTACAAAACACCGATTTGATTTTCCCTTGTGGACGATCCTACACAAACACAGTTATTTGTTGTTAATGACCCCCATGGGGCTGCGTTTCCATTGATGGAGTATACCTTACATATCGCATCATGTTGGCGCGTGTAAACAATTTTTCTTTTTTTTCTTTTCTTATACCTACACAGTGGGGATGACGATACAACATTAAATGATACCACGTATTTTATGATGGGTTTTACGACATAGTACAAATAAATCAATCATAAACATTCAATAGTTTAGTCACGGGAATTTTCGTACGATTTAATAATTTTACGAATATCAAGATCTCTACGCGAAGTTATGTAAATCTCACACGTGTAGAACAAATATAGTTAACATAAGTTTCCACTTCAACGTCCCTTCATCTACATGAATGAGTGAAATTGAAAAATGATGCTACAAAAAATGTGCTTGGAAGTAACAGATTATTTGTGTACGGTACTAGAACACATCATAGAATTCATTCATTTATTGTTGTATCGTAATCCCCACTTTGTATAATAATTTAAAGTCAAATCCTTTCAATTGGAAAAGTAGTGTTTTACTTGGTGGATCTATACGGTCCGCCTGGCTAGCTACTACCCTCACATTAAGGTCCGGCGCCAAGCAGTTTACTGTGTTCCGTCGTGTGTATGTGAGAGCCAGAGGGGACCTATACAGGAATTCCTCCATATCTCTGTTATAGTCTTTCTATATTACGAAGGCGGGTATTGTAACTTTTATGGCTTTGATTGTAAGGTTCAAATTTTAATAATTTATCCGCCTTCATCAGATAAAATACCTCTACTTGGATTCGTGTGCTCCACCATCCTATGGCCCTATTTGTGGTTACCATCAGGTGCGAGTTAAAATAATAAAAATAAAAAATGCCCTTGTCCCACTATTGGGCAAAGATCTACTCTAATACTTAAACAGCTTTTCTTGTACTGTTTTGCCATGATGTACGGCGTATTTCGTCATATTATTTCTTTTGTCAGTTTTCTGTTCCAGAAAATTCTAGAAAATGTACACAAGAAAGTATAAAAAGCGAACAAAAATATCGAACACACAATAGTCTTATTGCTGTAGACATTTTCATCCAGGGATACCTTCATTTGTGTATAAAACATCGATGCTACAAGATATAAAGGTTTTTACAGATTTCCCTAGAGATAGAGGCCTACCTACACATTTACATAAACTTGTATGAAAGAATAGGATTGCATACCAGTGAATAAAGCTGAGGTGTCTGTTCCAAACTCTCAACTATTGATTATAGTATGTATTAGAATATTAAAAAAAATGTTCTTAAACAAAAATATTCCCTACTAATATTATATATGCGAAAGTGACTCTGTTTGTCTGTCTGTTACGCTTTCACGTCTAAACCGCTGGATCGATTTTGATGAAACTCGATACAGAGGTAGTCTGGAACCCGAAGAAGGACATAGGCAACTTTCATCCTGAAAATCGCGAAATATCTACGCGATAAACGAGATCAAAGCGGGCGAAGCTGCGGGCGACCTCTAGTATACTATTTAGTATAAAAGAAACATGTTGGATACAAACTCCTGTCTTCGTGCGTTTTAGGTCCCTCAGTCTCTCACAGCTGCTTATTTCAGGAACTATTAATGCTATCGACTTGAAATTTCGAATAGTTTTAAATAATGCTTGTCTATCTAGGTATATTGCAAGTAAAAGAATTTAAAAAAAAAACAACTCAATGGGGACCGTTAAGGGGGGTAGAAATGTTTAAATGGGTTTAACTAGTTCAGGTGTGGTACTAATGACAGGGCTACATTTGCACATTACAAACTATATTTCTATTTTCATTTGTGCTGCATAGTTTTTGACTTATGATGAAAAATGTCTGTAAAAATACCATTCCCCCCATATCTCCGAAGTTTGCAAAGCGAGAAATCTGGAATAAATCGAGTTGTTAGAGGTTTATGTAAATAATACAGGAAAAATAAAATGCTAGAACTAGCACAGTTTTTTTAGAAATCAGCAAATATCTTTCACAAACAAAGTTAGTTGTGCAGTTAGAAAAAAAATAACTTTCCAAGGTACGGAATCCTCAGTGCGCAAGTCCGATTTGCACTTGGCCGGGTGTTTTCTGTTTTTAATTTCATAGCTTAGTCCTGGCTTAAAATAAAACAAAAACGGATGAGCTGATTGGCGCATAAGCTGAGCGCTTTGCTTACAAAATGGGCATGATCGATAGCATAAAATGTGTGTTCGATTCTTTAATGTTTTTGTTTTTACTTTTTATTGTTTATGCTGTCATTGTGTCCTTAGCTGAATAAATTTATTTTCTTTCTTTCTTCTTTCCAAATATTTGTATGGTCTTCATACAGGGTATAAACGAATTCGTGTAATTCCTTAAAACCGCGTGATCTACTGGTGACACAGATTAACGCTAAATAGGACAAAACGACAGTCAATTAAAAATAAAATTCCAAAAAAGAATGGTTTTCTATTTCTCATCATTTTGAACCCCAAGTTAACTGACTGCAAAGAGCGATATCGCGATAGTCATCTCCGCCAGCTGTTTTGCCATGACATCAATCGTTCATAACTAAAGAAAGGAGATTAACCGCAGTATTTGTCAAAAATAATATGGAGATGCATAATTACTACACGCGTATACGGCGTAAGGACAAATTGCGCATAGTAGCTAGCAAGACTCATCTAATGCATGAAAGTATCTTGTGTACAGCCTCACGCATCTTTAATAATATTCCGGGGCCTATTAGAATAATTACAGAAATGAAAACATTTAAAAAGAATCTCCATGATCTGTTAGTAAACAAGTGCTACTACTCTATAAAAGACTTCCTATCAGACAAATCACTGCTCCAATATAATCCCCCTGTCATGATGCGTTCGGTGGCCCAGTGATGTGTACCTACCTGGATTCGTTCCGTTTTATTTTTGTCTTTTTTGTATTTTATGTGAAATTCAATTAATGTAATGCAATTTGTAACAATAATGTAAATTTATAATTAATTTCTATGTAACTATTGTATGCCCTAAGGGCGGGACATAGCTG
Source organism: Amphipyra tragopoginis (assembly GCA_905220435.1). Classification (NCBI taxonomy): domain Eukaryota; kingdom Metazoa; phylum Arthropoda; class Insecta; order Lepidoptera; family Noctuidae; genus Amphipyra; species Amphipyra tragopoginis. Next base: position 23,149,944 of record HG991995.1, on the reverse strand, counting down.
ATCACCATATCACTATTTAAGACCTGTATTATGTACCTACCTATGATCCACAATAAAGATATAAAATTGAATTGAATTAAAAAAAAATATTTTTTTTTTTGCTTATTTTTTTCTTAATCCTCATTAGCTGGTTTAGATACGATCACTTGCAATGCCGCAAGAAAAAAAAAGTTTTATCTTAATTCTAATCCATCTAAATCCCGTGCCGGTTCAATCTACACCAATACGAGTAAAAGATCGTGTTATGGTTTTATTACACCCTATGATCGGAAGCCAATACCTAACTGACTCTGACCTCTGACTATCTAATAAAATGCACATCATCCAGCAGCAATCGTAAGCCTCCACAATTGACTAGGTTTTTGACGACCAACTGATAGTGTGATAACAATCTTGTCGACGTAAATATCAAGTCAGTGACCGACAGAATCATTGTTCGAGCAGGTTTGCCCCGCGATTACAGACTCGTTTCCGTCAGCGTTTCCGTGTGGTCCCGCACGTAAAGAATAGCACTACCCCATCTCTTCCCATGGGTGTCGTAAAAGGGAACTAAGGGATTCACTAGAGGATGGGCAGCAGCGTTCTCTGGGTATACAACCATACTGCGATCGCCAACCCGCCAAGCGTGGCGGTTATGGCAAACCCCCTTTATTGGGGAGGTCTACTTCCAGCAGTGGACGTTTTTCGGCTGAATCATCGTCATCATCATAGCTAACGTAGTATAGTCAGTTCATTGCTGTCCCGCTGCTGTGCACGGGTCCTTCTCAGAATAAAAACTGTTAAGGCTAAACGTGTGGAAAAATGCACAACAGATAGGGTTCCAAAAGTTGTCTCGATGTTGTGTGTAGTCGCCAACCCTCATCGGGCCAGCGTGGTGATCTGAAGCCCCGTATTCATTGTAAACATTTGTTGCACAACAGTTGCTCAACACCAAAGTTTCTTAACATCAAAGTTTCTGGCAATAATGTTTACAGCCATACTTCCCGTCCACACGCCAGTTTGTGTCAAAATGTTGCCCGAGGAAGTAGTGCTGTTGTGTTCTGCGTATTTAATATTGTATCTTTCTTATAATTGAAATAATTCAACCAACTTCATTATATTATTATTGCTCCACACTACTGCCATGTTTAAAACTTGTTTACAAACACGTCCACACACGTCAACATTAGTTGCTGAACTGATGTTTTCGCTCGCCGAGCGGCAACTCTTCAACATGGCGTGAACAACTCCGCCACACAAATTTTGACTGCAACATGTTGACAGCAACTCAGCAACATGATTATGCAACCATGTTTATAAAGAAATGTTTACAATGAATACGGGGCTTAAGGTCACCAGCCTGGCCCGATGCGGGTTGGCTGACTACATACAACATCGAGATCATTTTTGGAGCCTTTTCTATTGTGCATGTTTCCTCACAACGTTTTCCTTCACCGTACGCAAGTGATAATCAAATTTTGATCCGCACATGAAATTACCAAACAGGTACTCTAGCGTTATGAAAATACATAAGAATACACACGTAGTTACCAGGGCAACGGAGAGTCGAAATAGCTTGCGCCATCTGCTTGCATCGTAAATAAAACGGTTTTATCATGTGAAGCCAGCGCGAACTATAGACAGCCGAGACTTTAGAGAATACTCCACTAGACTACAAAGAAAAAAATATAAAATGAAAAGAGGGAATACGCTTTAGATATATAAATGGATTGAGGATTTTTTAGTCTCAGCTATTTTAGTAATGGAAAGCAAAAATAATCAGTTGGTCGTTGCAGCTTTGGGAAATCCGATTATCTTACAGTTAAGCCATTTGTATGCAAGGTAAATAAACATCTGATTGTGAATCATTCATTTTGCTTTAATTAAGAAAATATTAAAAACAAACATTATTAGAAAATGTTACTCTTATTTTTGAATGTTTTAATATTTGACTTGATCTTGTTGGACCCTAGTTGCACCTGATGCCATTTTTTTTTCGTGGTAAAATCCTCATGGGTGCCCTTCGCCCGGGGAAGGCGAAGGGGTATGCCGGACTCTTACCGGCTAAAAACCCATGGTGTTCTTTCTCCTGACCCTTGGCCGGGGTTGTGGGATTCGCAGCTGCATGCACCGCGACCCCGGAAGGCCTCGGTCTGCCAGCCCCTGGCGGACCTCTCCTTTTGTGGGGCCTTGGGTTAGGGGGAAACTCGCCTCTCGTCCGCGGCCCAAATTACACGCAGTAGGAACAGTAGTAGAAAAGTTGGTCGAATGCGTGGGCCAGAATACCACGGGAAAAAAGTATCGTAGTTAAATCGACCCGTTCGGATTTAATTTCATTAAAATGAAAAAAAAGTGCGAAATAAAACGTAAGTATCAAAATATGGGGTATTCCTCGAAGCTTGCGAAGTTAATTAAGCACCTAGCTCCAGTTCATTTCTGCTTTCCTGGTAGTTTTAATAAATAAACAATTACTTAGGACAGTTGAATTTTAAAACGTCTATCAATATCATTTATTACGATATCCTTTCATGCTCTTCTCCATGTTTCATCGTTGGTGCACTTCGAGGAATACCCCATATTTTAATACTTACGTTTTATTTCGCACCTTTGTTTTTCATTTTAATGAAATTAAATCCCAATGGGTCGATTTAACTACGATACTTTTTTCCCATGGTACGAGTATTCTGGCCCACCCATTCGGGCAACTTTTCCACTACTGTTCCTACTGCGTGTAATTTGGGCCGCGGACGAGAGGCGAGTTTCCCCCTAAGCCGGGGCCTTGCCCCACGTCCTCCTGAGAGGCGCGCACGGAACACTGCGCGCCGCCTTCTCGGGCCTGTTACTGGTCGGGCGACGGCTTCTCACGCACTCTCGCTCCCGACCATGGACAGAATCACGGCCCGATGCATCTGATGCCTGAATACAGTAACAGAGATATAGTGGGATTCTCCTATAACCCTCTGGCTCTCACATACACACGATGGACCACTGTAAACTGCTTGGCGCCGGACTTTAATGTGAGGGTGCTAGCTAGCCAGGCGGACTGTATAAATCCTTCTACCAAGCGCGCTGGGTTTTGTTGAATCTTACTACACGCTTCTACCTAATCCCAGTTTGCGATGAGGAATTTTATATGGTCCACCGCCAGGTCCTACCATCAAGTTTGGTACACTTATTATTCAATACAAAATACACTACATTTTTAAACGATTCTTAAAACAAAATGAACATTTCACGTTCGAAGACGTGTTTACCTTTTACACAAATTTTAAATGGTTGGACAATAAAAATAAAGTGTTTTAAAAATGCTGCTGCTACATTCATTCTAAACTAGATAGGTATAATACTTACAACATATCCGCTGGGAGACATCTATCGTGGCCTGCTTTTAACAGCACTTAAGTGTTATAGGTGAATTCTATAGCCCATCCTTGTATAAGTAATAGTTATATCGCATTTAGCCTTACTTACACCAAAGGGAAGAGATCAGTAGGTAATTTTCTGGACAAAAAGTAAACTATAATAGTTATACCCATATTCATAATTCGAAATAGTAAAGTGACAGGTCCGTTGTTGCTTGACAGCATTACAATGTTGTTTGACAGTAAGTGCATTGTTGTTTGACAGGTAGAATCTGTCACTTTACTCAGTAGAATTATGAATAAGACTACAGACACACTGAGCTTATCTTGCGCGGCTCATATTACGTCACGGTACGCGTATGCATTGCGCTACATAGAAATTCACCAGCGTGGCCTTGCATCGTCGCAGTAAGTGCGTTTACACGTAGAAAGCGGGTTGTCAGCGCCGATCTGCCAGCGCTTGTCGCGCAGGTCCGCGCAGTTAGTCGGCGCGGGTAGTCTCTATACTCTGTGGCGAACCAGCGCCGACAAGCTCCGAACTTCACCGACAAGTTACAACCTGCTCCGATCAGCGCTTGTAGGCCGTCATTTGTTGCTGTATTTGCAAGGGAACGACGCGTATTTTTGTTAAAAATGCCAGCCCCTGCTTCTACCCGTTTCCTTAATATAGCGGTTACCTACACGGACCAGTACCGATAAGCGCTGGTAAGTCGGCGATGGTTACCTGCTTCCTCTGAATACGGCCCTACGCTGGCGTCGAGCGTAATAGGGCCCGGAAGTTTCCGAGATATGTTTAGTTAACTATATTCGGCGTATTTTCAGCAGCTACAGCCACACTTAAGCGTATTTTGCGTCGTGTATCTTGCATCGCGTATTGTGCTAAGTGTGTTTTGGCTCTAAGAGTTTATATCGTACCAATATTGTATCAATTTAATATCTTTAGCATTATCACCATAACAATAACCTCTAACCCTTAGGTCAAATTAATTCAAATTTTAATAACAGTACATCGTTATATTATAGTGGTAGTTTGAAACTGAAGCTCATTGGTACTAAAATGCTTTGTTTACGCCAGCGCCATCTGGCGACGGGCGCGAACAATTGCCACTAAGCAGTTATACGCGGGAATTTGATATCATTGATATCGAATGTTGTATCTTTTGGAACAGCCAATATCAGAATATTGCTGAAGATACCTTCTTAAAGTCAGTCACGAATGGAGTTTTAGTATGAAATAAAATGTTATAAGTAGGTGGGTGTTGTGTGGGATGCAACTTGTGTCAATACCTTAGACCCTGCGTGGGACGGCACGACAAGGGATATTTTTAAGCTCAAATAATTTTAAACCTTATTAACACCATTTAGGAGTCATAATTCCTGTGCCACGGGATGCTTCGGTATGCCGCAGCACGAAGAAGCCTCTCGCGGTATGCTAAGCGAATACAAGTGCTAGTGGCATTAAAATAAGGCTTAATATTATTTGAATTAAAACAAACATTTGCCATACCGTCCCGCCAGTGGGCGCAGGCTCTTAGAACTCATAACCGTACCGCGGGGTCCTTCGGTATGCCTCAGCACGATGAAGCATCCTGCGGTATGCTAAGCAAATACAAGTGCTAAGGTCACCCAAAGGGCAATGGAGAGTGATATGCTCGGAGTTACCCTGCGTGATCATACAAAAATGATGAGATTCGCAGGAGAACCAAGGTAAGCGACATAGCTCAAAGAATTGCCAAACTTATGTGGCAGTGGGCAGGGGGGGAGGCACATTGCTCGCAGAACGAATGGCTGATGGGGCTGAAAGATTCTGGAGTGGCGACCGCGTACCGGAAGACGCAGCGCGGGTAGGCCTCCCACAAGGTGGACCGATGATCTGGTAAAGGCTGCGGGAATCCGCTGGATGCGAGAAGCACAGGACCGGTCAATGTGGCGATGCTTGTGGGAGGTCTATGTCCAGCAGTGGACGTCTTTCGGCTGAATGATGAAAGTTATTAAAATAAGGTTATTAAAATATTTGAATTTAATAAATATTTTCTGCCATGCCGTCTCGCTAGTGGGCGCAGGCCCGTACTCCATCCCATCTTCCTAGCTCGGCGGGCTGTGCTGGCACTGCCGCCGCGGTCGCAAAGACCCTCAAACGGCGCAAATATAGTAATCTCATTGGTTGCGATGACTTTGGCTATCAGGGGTCGTAACGCTCGGGTCATGAGGTCCGAGTGCACGTCTTTTCTTCAAGGAAATTGCTCGAACAATGGTCTACTCTTTGCGTGACCAGATGGCTGGCTTATTCTTGGGGCATAAAATTAGCATTGCCATCCAGTCTTCTGAGCACGCTCCTAGATGACAGTGATGTGGAGGAGAATTTCGACGCTTAATTGCACTGTTTAATTTGTTTTTTTTTCTTTTCTTACTTTTTGCGTATTATGTACATAAACAGGTTGTCCCAGAAAGTAGTGTCAAGCGGAAGTACAAAGATAGAGCAGAGTACACTTAGAGGTACCCGAATCACTCCCATGTATTTTCCGCGATTTTTGTAATTTTCGAGCTGTGATTTCTTTCCATGTTTTAACCAAATTCTGACTTTAATGCCATTTTTGATCATAGTGTCATGAATAGTTGAGAAAAATGCGTGTTCTATTCATCTGATTTAGAAAAAAAACACGTCCCTATGATCAAAAATGTAATTAAAGTCAGAGTTTGGTGGAAAATGGAAAGAAATCATAATTCGAAAACTACAAAAAAACGCGGAACATACATGGGGGTGATTCGGGTACCTCTAAGGGTGCTGCTCTACCTCTGAACTTCTGCTTGACATTACTTTCTGGGACACGGTGTATATGTTGTGAGTTTTACTTTAGATTGATTTACTAGTTTAGATTTACATACGCATTAAATTGACAACCTCCTCCTTTTCGGAATCGGTTAAGTTTTTTTATTATAGACAAGTATAACTACAGCAACATTATGCAATTACAAGTATAAAATAAAACAGCAATAAGCCAACACCTCTCCAAACTCCGACTAGCTTAACAACATAAAACTCCCAACTTAATATATGATCATAACTTTATTTAGCACCTAACTTTACCTCCACTTATTACGAACATTTATTTCGACCAACATACCGTAATGAATAACTAAGTACACTACTCTATAAACTACAGTGAAATATTAAATTGCCACATAAAGTTTAGTTTACCGGAAGCCTTCTTTATTAACCTACGGGATTATCCGTACCATTGTGTAGGGACCATTAGCTATGGGTGTTACTCTTCTATTGTCCTTAGAATTTTATCTTGTCGTGGCTTGATTTATTGAAGAGTATAAATAAGGAAATAGAGCAGTTGAGCAGTTGTGTGTGTTTTAGCTTGATTAAGGCTAAGCGCATTTTGGAGTCACGACAGTTTTAAGACAGACTTTCCTCGCATAGACAAGTCTGCCTTAAAACTAAAACGAAACTGTTTTGCCTACGACACGTCGCACACCTAAAACGGAACTGTATTGTGTACTACGACGATGCGGTGTAAACCCTCTACGTCAATTCTTTTTCAGTATCAAAATTGACTTCATCGATACTGTTATAGTAAGTGTCCTAGTTACGCGTGCACTTGCAAAACGACGTAGGCGTAAATATTGGGTGATTACTCTCTGAATGCTCGGACGGGACTAAAAGAGAAGGGGTACCGGGGGTACGTCGCTAGACTGTTTTGTCGTTGATGTGCGCGCCCGCATACATACAAAAGGGAAGCCGACAATCGTTAGTCAGACTTGTCGCCGTGCAGTTCTTGTAGGTATTAGACGATTTTGTTTATGAGCCGTTTTGTTTGAAGTTTGCGCGTCTTCATATGTTTTGTAAACCAATAGTCTGTTTTAAAACTATCGTGACTCAAGTCGGCGCTCAGCCTAAGGGTTTAATATTATAAACAGGGCTCGTACAATGCTCTACGAGTCCAATATAATAATGCGTTCCAGGTAATGCTGGGGTTGCCACGCTTCTGTAGCGCGTCGGGGATGATCGCGGACGCACGCATTCCGGATTTCGGCTCGCTGCTGCGTCTGCGAATCGCATCGCTGATGCGTCGGGTGCGCGACAGCCCCAACAGCCTCGTGGCTACTGTAGCCGGCAGGGTGGATGGCCTAATAATTTGTCACTGGATGGCGGCACACAGACCGTCATTCAGAGATAGGATATAAAAAGTTTTATTTAACGTGTTTAAGTTAATAAATAAGTGCCAAATGATCTATTAATGATATAGATTAAACACGCACGGGATTAAGGTAGATTAAAAAAAAAACACAGTTTTATCTTGCAGTAGGGTTATAACATCTAAACCGTATCTAAACCATCTCATGAGGTTTCAATAAAAAAATAAGAAAAAATATATATAAATAGTAAAAATGCACGTCAGGATCATTGTTAGATTTGTCGTTGACCATGTAGATCCTGAATTTTAATAAGAGAAACAGTAAGGTATGGTTTTAAAGCATCGGAGAACCTGGACGGCGACTAATTCGCGGGCGTGGAGAGCGCGGGCGGAGCGCATATACGTGTATGCTTGCGGCTAGAGGCGGAACGTGTTACGATACGATAACGTAAATTTGCACGTTACGTCAACGCACCGTGCCGCCGTGCGCTTATCATCAGGTGCGACAAGGTTCAAACTCGACCAAGTCTATTAATAAAAATAAGTCCATCAATATCGATTACGAAGAGGCTCAGGTGAATTTACAACTACTACTTCTGTGACTATTCGTTACACATCGAGACTCCTCCGTGCCTCGCAGAGCAGGTTAAATTCTCGGTCCCGGGTGTCACATGAATACTTGTGACAGTCGTTACGAGTAGCGAGAAGCCCGAAAGTCTTGACAATTTAATAATATCGGCATTGCGAAACAACTGGATTGCAGAGGTCTGATGCCAGTCGCTCCGTTTAAAGGTCGATTCACACATATCAGTGAAGTCACAGTTCCGACACAGTACCGGCACAGTGCGAAATATATTTTCATACATTCTCTATGAACGCATCCCCACTTGTCAGTGTCAGTGACGATACAGTGCTCTCAGTGTCAGTGCCAACACCAGCAATCACGGACGCATTCGTTGACAACGACATTTTTAGTTGGATCACGGACGCCGCGGCATCAAAAACAAAATGGAGAAGGAGCGATTGGTTTTGTATGATTTGTCTTATGCAAAGTACATGGATTCGAAATACAAAACCAATTTATGGAACAAAATAGGAGCACAAATAAAGTTAGATGGTTCTCCTTCTGTCTCTCTTAATTGCCATGCTTCGTGTACCCATTTTCTCTTTTTTTTTTGTTGATGCTGCTCTTCTTCTTCGTCTAAAGCAATAGCTATCATTGCTAGCTCCGTAGTATTGAACAGAGTCATAGCAAAAATGACGATACTTGACGACGGACACATTTTCAGTGAAGCTCCGTGAACTGAGTACTGACATGTGAGAATTGATTCACTTACGCAACACTGTAGCACTGATACTGAACTGAGCGAACAGGTTGACGGAACTTTGACTTCACTGATATGTGTGAATCGACCTTTAAGTAGCCGCCTCTTGTTAGATGGAAGCTGACCTCAACTTAGTTGGGAAAAGGGTAAGCAGAACAGATCAGCCCAGTAATGTCCAATAATGATCATGGGCCTCCCTATAAACGCAAAGTACTAAAATAAAGAATTAAGAAAGTGAACGGTGGGAAATGCAAAAATTAATATACTTGGCAGACAAATTGGTGTTCGTAGTCTGTTATGATTTTTGAATTTTTTGAAGAAATTTTGCACTTTACTTTGATTTCTCCTGTATCGTGAGTGCGTTTACAGATACAAATTTTCACATTCACAAACATTCAGACAACTATTTGTTCAGTGCGGAGCGCAGAAAGTCAATCGCTCAGCCACTGCACCAAACGTGCCGTCAAAATTAGCAGACACGCGGTCGCTGCTACCCATCTTCGTGACGTCATCCCTTTTTCATCTTTTACGTGAAGAGGGGGTCTACAATTCTTTTGGTGGTGGCAAAAAACATTACCCTAGTTTCTAGATTTATTTCTTTGTTATATTTTAAAAGACAAACTGTTGTTTTGAACGATACAAGCCAACCGTAACTCATGTCGAGATATTTCTCTCTGATTGTAAAAAGTATTCAGATTTTACGAATTCGAACTACGCTCTACCGATTCCTAAAATCGTGGGAGTCGGGAGCGTGGGAGTTTTGGGAAAATACTTATAAGGTAGATCTTTTTGTAACAGTAAGGTGGTTCGCCCACGGTGACTCGTGACCACAGTATACATAAGCTGGAGCAGTACTTCAAATCCCTTCTTTTTTTATTTATCGTGGAAAATCCTCATGGGTACCCTTCGCATGGGGAAGGCGAAGGGTTATGCCGGACTCTTACCGGTTAAAAACCCACGGTATTCCTTCTCCTGACCCTTGGCCGGGGTCACGGGATTCGCAGCTGCATGCACCGCAACTCCGGCAGGCCTCGGTCCGCCAGCCCCTGGCGGATCTCTCCTTCTGTGGGGCCATGCCCCACGTCCTCCTGAGAGGCGCGCACGGAACACATGCGCACCGCCTTCTCGGGCCTGTTACTGGTCGGGTAATACTTCAACTCCCTACAATCGTCCGATTTGACGTACACAGACACGCACTGCAACAATACTTCTAAAGTATTATCGGAACACAGTCCCATACTCGTACAAAGAGTGCATTATACTTCAGTATACAGTACATGTCTGTGTGAGTGTGTCAATTCATGCGATCAGTAAGTCTTCTTCTCTCGTGTTAGCAAGATCTATACGAAAACAGCTCATGCTGTGTTGAAAAGATTAGACAGTCAGCAAGGTTGATAACGGGGCTGACTGCCCAGGGTGCGCTGGACGTACGTATCGTCATTCGTGAAGGCTCTTTTCATGCACCCCCATCATAGTAAGTTGAAGTACTGCTTTAGCTTAAAAGTCTACTGTGACATGACGGAGAAATAAAATTCATGTGTGACTACAGTGACGTGCGTCAATGCGTCAGCCGTGAGTGCTGTTCCGTGCGACTGCATACAATAGGGTATTTGACTGAAAAAATCTAATTAGTCCGTCAGTTAGATTATGAAAAAATATTTGACCCGTATTTTTTCTTTTGTTACGTAAACCAAAATTGACGAAGATACGACACTTTTAAAATTGGAAAAACGTCACAAGCAAGTACAATTTTTACTTGCTTCTGACGTCACTCTCGAGTTTTGATGCGTTTTGTCTTTCCAAATATTCATAGCTTTAACAAAAGAAAAAATACCTACGTGTCCATTATTTTTCAAAACTCTAACTGGCGGACTAATTAGATTTGTAATTTATTGATGCTGTCAACATGCCTGTTTAGTGTGATGCTAAAATCTACGTGTCGCTCCGATGTGCGTCACCGTAGGCGAACCGCCTAAGGGTTAGAGCACAGCGACGCAGTGGCGGCAAAGAGCGTTCACTGGTCGCAAGGCACGTCGAGCGGCGCCGCGAGTAGTCTCGCATTGGCATTTTTGGACGCTCGTGGCCGCCCGGCATCTCTTCGCGGTGCTTTGAGCTTCCCAGTGTGATTTTATTTCGCTATTCCTATTCCAGGCGTATGTATAAGGTTCAAATAAAATACCTGGACAAACTTATACTGATCACAGTACTCATGAATATGAACAACTTTTATTATGGGAACAACTCAGAAATATAAAAAAAACAGCTGTTCCATACGTTTTGATCGTGTAAGTATTGCACTTTTGTATGGAACAGCAGTTTTTTTTAAATATTTCACTATTAGTCTCATAGTAAAAGTTATTCATATTCGTGACTACTGTGAACTGTAGAAGTTTGTCCAGGTATTTTGCTGGACCTTATACAAATTAATTTGAATTACAATTAAATTAGTCGCTTCGCCGCCACTCCGTCGGTATGCTCTAACCCTAAGACTTTTAAGTACACCGTATCTTACACCCGGTATAAAACAATGTAAGTACGGGGATATAGAATGGATGGCGATTATTATTATTTTTTATGTTAGACGGTTCAGCAAACGAAAGGCAGAAATAAGTGTAAAGTGCAAATCATTCTCGGAGGCGTTGAGCCAATATCAATAAAACCCGATGCCCTTGAACCAAGTGCTGTAAGAAATTTCTCAATATAACTAGCAGACATAATAAAGATAATATTATTTTTATGTTTGTCCATCTATACTATCTTTTGCCCGCGTGTTCACTCGCATCCTAGGGAATCTACTTCATGAACCGGAATAAAAAAGTATCTGTAAAAGACACAACAACATAATCATTTACGGGTGATTCTATCATTACAGTTACAGCTAATATCAGTATGTCAGGATTGTGAGCAAGGTAAATGTACTAAATAAAACCAAAATAGACTCTCCACCACTGAGAGTACAACATGTATTTGGGTTAGTGTTAGTAACGTGAACTAGATCACAATATAATACTTTACACAATTATTACAAGTTACAAGATCATAAAATAAGAACAACTTGTAGGATATAAAAGGTCAGACTTCTTCAGCTGATCTACACAGAATGCTCCCGCTTCGTCGAATGACCACCGCCTTTATAACATCGGGTAGGTCGATCCATATCGACGACTACTTTCCTTTGTCAATATTGCCCAGTGCTACCCGCTACCGATAACATATTCTATGTCTTAATCCAAGTCTGGTCTACTTGTGTACCAAACATCTAAATCCGCTTAGCCGTTAAGGTGTGATTGATTAACAAACTTCTAAATCCATAAACTCACAAACATCCAAACTTTCACAAGTTAGATTAGATGTATTATATAATAAATACTGGGATTAATGTCTTTATTTGGTATGCAGGAATGAAACGAATCTTAAAACTGATTCAACGGAAAATAATTTCGTTACACGTGACTTCCATATTAAGTATTTATACAACATGACTGGTTATTCGTTTTCCCTCCCCGATGTGTCCCACTCACTACCCCCATAACCCTGACCATCAGCCCGATGTCCTTGACATAGCGCTCCTAAAGAACGTAAACCTCGGTCTACGCTCTATAGAGACGCATGAAGAGCTAGACTCCGATCACCGCCCCGTAGTCCTTCACCTAGGTCCCCGGGGTGGTCCCCCGGACCCTGGTCAACCCGCCCCGACGAAAACTGTCACGGACTGGGGAAAACTAGAGGAGCGCCTCAAGTCTTCCTCATCCGTTCACTTAGATTCCATCCCCGACGATATCGTTACGATTGCCGACACGCTGGGCGCGATCGACTCCCTTACCAGTCACGTACAGTCCGTGGTGAACGAGTGTTCACGGCAAGTTCCAGCGGTGGACGAACACCGCTGGAAGCTGCCGGACGATGTGCGTGAACTGCTGACGGAGAAGAACGCATCCATCCGTGCCTATGACACTTTTCCCTGCGAAGCTAACCGCGCCCATATGCGTTCTCTACAGCGTGCTGTAAAGAAACGTGTACGGGAGGTTCGGGATGCCCGCTGGGACAAGATGTTGAGCGACTTAGAGCCATCCCATCTGGCCTTCTGGCAATTGCAACGTAATCTGAAATCCGATTGTGTAGCTTCAACTCCCCCTCTCAATCGTCCGAACCAAAGGCCGGCCTTTGAAGATGACGAAAAGTCCGAATGTCTAGCCGACAGTCTAGAAGCCCAATGTACTCCCAGCACCCAACCCGCAGACCCGGTCCATCTTTCCAAGGTGGATCGCGAGGTCGAACGTAGGGCCTCCCTCCCTCCCGATGAAGACCCCGACGATCCCTTACCCCCCATCACCGTAGACGAGGTCCACACGATAGTGAGGAATCTCAAACCTAGGAAAGCCCCCGGCTCAGACGGTATCACCAATAAGGTGATCAAACACTTTTCCGCCCCGCTCATAGTTCTCATGGCCGCCATCTTCAATGGCGCTCTGAGTAATAACATCTTTCCGCAAGCTTGGAAACAAGCCACCGTTATCGGTATCCCCAAACCCGGCAAACCCAAGAGTGAGCCCACTAGTTATCGCCCCATTAGTCTTCTCAATGTAATTGGGAAAATCTATGAGCGTCTCATTTATATCCGTTTAAAGGATTTCGCTGACTCCCGTAAACTCATCCCCGACGAACAGTTCGGTTTTCGAACCCAGCACTGTTGCATTCGACAATTGCACCGCATTGTCGAACACATTAGCTCCCGTTTTATGCGCTCGTACAAAACGGGCATGCTCTTCTTCGACGTAGCGAAAGCCTTCGACAAGGTCTGGCACAACGGTTTATTATACAAACTGTACCAATTCAACGTGCCGGACCGTCTCGTGCTCATCATTCGAGACTTTCTGTCGGATCGCTCCTTCCGCTATCGCCTAGAAGGCACCCTCTCGTCCCCTCACCCCATTCGCGCAGGAGTCCCTCAGGGCTCCGTGCTATCGCCCCTTCTGTTCACGCTGTACACCAGCGACATTCCCAAACGTGGCTTGGCCAAGTTGGCTCTCTTCGCCGACGACACGGCTATCTACTATTCCGGTAGGAGTCTCGATAGCATCTCTCGAACCCTTCAAACCGCAGCCGACGCCCTCGGGGTCTGGTTCCGGAAATGGAGAATAGAGGTGAATCCCGAAAAGAGCGCAGCCGTTCTTTTCGAGAGACACGGTGATTCCCACACCCACATCCGTCCCGTCCTCATGTTCGGCAAACAGATCCCTTGGGAGATGAAAGCCAAATACCTGGGGGTTATCCTCGACCACCATCTGAGTTTCCGAGACCACATCAAAGCGGTGCGCGCTCGCGCCGCTTTCGCTGTCGGTCGCCTCCACCCCATCCTTAGAACGCGCAGTAAATTGTCACTTAGAAATAAGCTGAGAATCTACGTGACGTGCATCCGCCCCATCTTGACTTACGCTAGCGTCGTGTTCGCACACGTTAAGCCTTGTCGCTTTAAATCCTTCCAAACCCTCCAGAATCGAGTGTTGCGCAGAGCCGCGGCTGCCCCGTGGTTCATGCGTAACGTCCAACTCCATCTCGATCTAAAAATGCCAACCATCAGGCAATACCTCAAACGCATTTCCAAGCGTTACTTCGACTCTGCCCCCCGCCATCCGAACCCCCTAGTCGCCGCAGCGGCCGACTACAGTCCCTCTCTCATAAGTAAAGTTCGCCGTCCCAGGCACACACTTTTAGAACCCGATGACGAAATTACCCTCCTCCAGGAGGCGAGTAAATCGACCAGCACACTACACAATAAACGCCGCCGCCCGGCATACCGTCCTCGCCGACGAGGCCCGTCGCGACGCCCCACCGCCGCCGGTCACGATCCACCGAGCTCTCCCGTCGTAGAGCCGGTCGTCTCTTCAGACTCCGCAGTCACCCCGATAATTCAGCCCTCATCAAGCTGTCTCCCCCCCCCTATGTCCACGCCAGCAACGCCCTAAGCCGAGGTCCGAGTCCCACTAGGGGTCGCCCTTAGTGCTGTTGTTGCAGGTAGTCATGATGTTAGTGTAGTACAAGTAGTTAGCTTAGGTTAAGTATTTTACTTCCCCCCATTGGCTGGAGACCCTTCAGGTCTCGCCAATAACTGCCCGGTTACGTAGAAACCGTCCCCTAGGACGACCTACTGCAGTCCAATAGAAAAAAAAAAAAAAAAAAAAAAATATTCGTTTTCCGAAAATTATGAACTCTTCTCATAATTCGATACAACTTTTACTATGAGACAAACTCTGAATTCATGAAAATAAATCAGTTGTTCCATACATTTTGTTAACCACCATTGATTATTTTGTATGGAACAGCTTGTTCCATAGTAAAAATTGTACAGAATGATGAGAAGAGTTTTCGGATGTAAAGCGAATATTCAGTCATGCATGAATCAATCTGTAACTTAATAAAGTTACAGATTGATTCATCTTAATGCTGCATGTAGCTATGGAATACTACCAAGGAAAATTATTAGAACTTAGAACGGGATATTTACCATGTTTATTATTTGTTTTGAGTTTCCGATATTTCGGCATCGTTACGAGCGCCATTATCATTATGGCGTAAATATTCCGATCTAAGTTCTAATGATTGTGTTAGTGACCATGTCAGTTTAAAAACTTATAAGGAAAATTTGTTTCGGCTTTAACCCATTGACTGCCACGGACGTCTATGGAAGTCAAATTAAAACGTGCTCACGACGCCTCCGACGGCATGGCACGTCGAAAACACCACTTTTTTTACAGTTAAAAAGTTTGACGTCCTTAGACGTCCGTGGCAGTCAAAAGGTGAACTACTAAAAGGTGAATAATGCAACACTTCGTGTATAATCACTACGTTAAGGTAAAATCGAAAATACTACTTCTACCTAAAGAGTTCGTGCGAGGAAGTACTACCTCCATAACTACCTATTTCTGCCGCTAAGCAGCATTACTGAAATGAGACTTTCCAACTTTGTATCTAAGGTTGGCAACGCAACAGCAATCCTCTGTGGGTGTATATAGGCGGTGGTAACCATTACCATCAGGTAGTCTGTCAACTTGTTTGCCAACCTATTACATAAATCCTAAAATATTCAGCGATAATGAAGGCACATGAGGGAGGCCTATGTTTGGGGGAGGCCTTTGTCCAGCAGTGGACATCTTTCGGCTGAATGATGATGAATGAAGGCATATCATCATCATCATTCAGCCGAAAGACGTCCACTGCTGGACATAGGCCTCCACCGGCATGTTCGGGGGGAGGGGGCTTTACCATAATCGCCACGCTTGACAGGCGGGTTGGCGATCGCAGTATGGTTGTTAAAGTACTCAGAGAACGCTGCTGCCCATCCTCTAGTGAATCGCTTAGTCGCCTTTTACGACACCCATGGGAAGAGATGGGGTAGTGATATTCTTTACGTCCGGCACCACACGGAACAAATGAAGGCACAAAAAACGGAAATTATTTCTTTTACAAACGTAAAGAGTCTACCTGAACATATAATATGACTTCATTTAAGCTCCTGTGAGTTCTAATATAACGCTCCGTATATTTATAGGTTCAATAAATTGTAGACACTTAACACATGTCCCCGTTAAAAGAGGCATATAACAAAAATTTCGGGACATTCTCCGGAGGTCATAAAAATGTTTAGCCGAGGTACTAAAATATCCTTTTAATAATGGGCCTTTTCGTTCGCCTATTAATCCTGGACCGTGAGAACCAGAGGAAAAAATTACATTACGTAATCATAACATTTTCTTTTTTAATCCCCGACGAAAAAAAGAGGGGGTGTTATAAGTTTGAAGCTTGTGTCTGTCTGTGGCATAGTAGCCCCCAAAAGGATAAACCAATTTCAATACGGCTTTTTTTGTTTGAAAGCTGGTTTAATCAAAATTGTTAATAGGCTATATTTAATGATAACCGGTTAAGCTAAAATAATCAGCTCTTTCCACACTTGGTGTAGGGATTTCCACCAAACAATGGGTATTTATTTCACTTCCGCTCGTCCGAGTTATATCGTGTGAGCAGTGATAGCTTCGCCTAGTGATGCAGAAACGCCTGAGTTCGATACAGGCCCACACTTCTGGCTTCATGAATTCATATATGTTGATCAAAATTTGATCTTCCTAAGGTTAGACCAGATGTCAGACTTTCGGGCTTCTGACTTCCCCTAACGAGTATGACAACCGGGTGGAAAATGTCAGTATCAAAATAAATAGTAATATGTAATGCAGTCCATTGAACACCTGAAATGAATTAGCCGAGTCTCTGTCATATTCATGTATTCTCTGAACTAGAAAATACAACTTGTAACATAATAAACGCAAACCATTAAAGTAATTTGTTAAAAATCGGCTACTGCATCGATTTCAGCCATTTTTAATGGTGTATTTTTTGAAAACTTGCTTTTTACATCCGTCTTTTGAGACAAAAAAATGACCCTCATGCCAAGGCCATAAGACTGAATTTGAAATGCAGTTAACAATGAAAAGTAATACTTTTTTTGCAAATAAACTATGTTTAAGCACTGAAAGTAAATTATCAGTGTATGTATTATGATTGTAACAAAATATTCTAATTGGAGTGTTTGCTTTATACGAGATATCTGTTACATGTTGTATAAATTAATACGCCCAATTTAAAATGAAATTTTCTATTTAAATGCTCGACACAATATGAGTTAAAAGCAACTCCTAGTAAAAGATAAAAATATAAAATTTTGTTTCCTAACTGTATTGTCAATTTAACCTTCCAGGAATTGTACTAACATGGGACTCTACTCAGATGTTAATAAATATAAACATCACAAGGCATTCGAGGAAGGTGGAAGATAAAATAAATTTATAAATACTTAACAAATGTTATGCCCAAAAATACTTGTAACTTAACAAACATGTCTAAATTTGTTGAGGGTAAAGATGTTTGCAAATGACAATAGGTTCGAGGATGAAAATTATACCTCCCCTCTCAGTCGCGTAGGTTTTCTTTCGATGTTTTTCCTTCACCATTAACGAAAAGACGGAAAAGCAGGTCAGGACCAAACTCAGATCATCCTACGTGAAAGGCAAGCGTTCAACCGCTTGGCTACCACTGTTTACACATTATTTAAGGCATAAATTACACAGCACTCAATACTTTTGCAAACATTAAGGCGGGAAGCGCCAACATCAAGTCGTTATTGTGTCACCGTTGGTTGACAGCGCCTCAGTGGTGTACGTGAGGCGCTAGCGATGAGACGTGTCGAGAAAAAGCCGCTCAAAAGTAATATAATACCAGCCTTTAATTGGCTCACTGCAGGGACAAGCCTCTTCGCATAAAGAGAAGGAACAGGCATTGATCACCACGCTTAGATTTTGCGTGTTAACATTTTAAACCTCAATTAACTCCCAACCTCAGTCGCAACCTAATCTTAAGAAGGAAGACTATTAACCTTCAAGCTACCTCGATTATTATACAATCCCTTATGGTCATATTATATTAGGCACAATTTTATCCGCTAATTCAGGCTCATAGCTAATTAACACCCGCGTGAACCGTACGATCTGCGAAGTTAAGCTGCACTTGCTGCGGTTAATCCGTGGATCAGTGATCGTTCGTTAAACATCTAAATCCATCGGAGAGTACGTTAAGCCAACGAGCCCGCCAAGTCAGAAGTCCTTAGGATATATCACCTTAAGATATCAGCATTGCCCAGTAACTTTCTTGCGGAGGTATGATGGCAGACGCTCCGTGTGAAATACTGGTATTCAGCCGCATCTGATTACACTGGAAGCCGACCCCAACATAGTAAAGAAAGGCAGAACAATTTCTTCCACAAAAACGTATTAATTAGGTACATGCAGATTGCATTATGCTACAAGTCCAAGGATCCTTTCATACTTTGTTTCTTCAACCACGTATACCATTATCATGCTGTCCGGGCATTCCGTTTCTGAAAGCTGGCAACATCTCAAAGCAAGTGCGGTTCTGTACTGAACTGTAACCAAACATTCCACAAATACTGACAAACTTGAAGCAAATCTAAGGTAACTGTTTACTTCGAAGTAAACGTATGTTGTTAACAGTTTAGATAACTTCGAAATGAATTTTGATTTGAATAATTGTGTATGGACTTTATTTATGGAATGAATATTAAATTTTGAGATTAAATATTGTATGGTACTACACCGGGGTATTCCTCAAAGCGCGCCAGTCGGGTGCGCTTAAATAATCAAATTAAAAATATTATAATAGTAAGTAGTACCTAAGTCGCTTGAGTACCCAGTTCCAGTTCATTTCTGCTTTCCTGGTAGTTTTAATAAATAAACAATAAGGACAGTTGAATTTTAAAACGTCTATCGATATTATTTATTACGGATCCTTCATGCTATTCTCTATGGTGTCATTGTTGGTGCGTTTCGAGGAATACATTTGGTACGGCTCAAAGTTGGTGCGCTTCGAGGAATACCCCACTACACTACTTTAAATTCATGCAGCATTTTACTGTTGCAGCATTATGCTCAAAATTAAACCTTTTCGGTTTCAGAGTCATGCGAGGCTTCTATAAATATTTTGTCTTTTACATAATTCTTGAAATATAATTATTGTTTCCATTAATGTATTTATTTTCAATATTTAATGATAGAATAAGTTGAATATCTTGTGTTCTTCTTCTGTCGTGTCAGTATGAGTTAAGGTAAGGTATAACGGGCTGGTATCCGCAACTCAACGTCTAAGCACGTATTTTGCGTGATGGGTGGTAAGTATAATTACTCGATCCACCCTAACTCCTCGAAAAAGGCCAGCACACCCTTGATGTTACTGGTGATCTCTCGGAGAGTAACTGGGTTACCGAAGTACTTGGCCCTGTATGTGGCGACCTCAGGGCAGTTTCGTAGCACGTGGGCTGCCGTCTCGTCTTCCTCCATGCATGCTCTGCACAGTGGGCTGTCTGTAACTCCAATGTCAGTATGAGTTATACGAGAGCGAACGTGCTCAAATATTAGAAAGTTGGCTAGGTTGGTAGCGAGGGTTTCCAGGGTGCCCCGGACCTACTTAACTTCACTCGTAGAGGCCTTATTATGCACCCCTTTATCCTGTGATGAATCATAATCAACTTTTAATAACTTCATAAACCTACTATTTACACGGGTTGTCATCCGTCATTTAGTTTTGTTTGAGTTTCGGGCTTAAACTTCATCTATTATAAAATTTGTTACGTCAACAAAAACTTAAATTACTTTAGTATAGTTATAAATACCATAAAAACACATACATGCATGTATACACACATAAAGTCACACCTTTTTTCCCATGGGGGTAGGCAGTAACTGTAGAAAGCCACATGCTACGATCCTTACACTGTATTCTCCTTTCGCTGCGTCCACGTTCGTACATCTTGTCATACACAGGAAAGTTTAAAGCCCATATTAAACGTGTCCTTATTCAAAAAGCATATTACAAGTCTAAGGACTACGTTGACGATAAAGATGCTTGGCAATAACTCCTCCTGCACATGTGGCTTCCCGGGTACCTCATTAACGTCGTATGTGTATGTCTATTAACTAACCTCATTACGATTAGCTTTTTTTTTATTACTAACGTTACTCTCAAGATATCTTTATCTTATTATACAGGGATTTTCTTTGTAATGTGTTTTGATGACCATTAACCATGTCAGTTGTTTTATATAGTTTAGCGTCCTTTTACCTTTTGTAAATGTGAGAGCTTTGTAGACTTGCTAGATGCCTGGATACCTAGTTAATTTGTTACCATATTTTTCATTTTGTTTTTTTGTGTGGTTCCTGCTCTTAAGTCTACTTTGCTCTCTCATAAATATTCTAAGTCATAACTGTACCCACTTAAATTGTTAAAGATATGGATTTTAAAAGAGTAACCATGTAGATTCTTGCCGGCTCTTCTCCATAGGAAACGACTAATTGGAACCGTGCACCTAAATTCGACTTTTCATAAGCGCCTGTAATGGTTTATATGAAATAAAAACTTTTGATTTTGATTTTGACACGCACGCTGGTCTCAACCACTCTCAAGTACTTACCATAAAAATATATTTTATCCTGATAGTGTACAATATAAATCTAAACTAGTATAATGTAACTAACTACATATACATATAAAACATACGTATAAAAATACAGTTCGAAATAAATTCTATAGTAAAAATATTGTTTACAGATATTTTGTTCTTTATTTTGCGAATTCAGTTTAAATTTAGTCACCTAAAAATGACATATCCTTTTCATAAGCAGTTGTTCCTATGGCTGGCCTTGTAAACGGCATTTTCCTCTGAAGCTGTGCTGTTTGCATAAATTTGAATATATGACACGCTCGCATTCGGATTATTGCCAAAACTCCCCGTTTCGTAGAGCCTTCATCAATTTTTTAAGTAAAAATGGTAATTGATGTTCATGTTTGTGATTTTATGGTCTGTTTCACCCCAGAGATCCCAGGGGTCTAATAAAACAAAAACAAGTAGGTTGTGTTTGATTTTGGTATGGAAAAGTATGTGAGCAAATAAGTGTGTAATGAGAGCGTGCGTAAAATTAAGTCATTGAAAAAATTAACGTCAAAAAGTCCTGTAAAGCCGGTTCCATAATAGTAGCATTCTGACATATAAATAGACTCGTAAGCTGATTTTTAGTGCGATAGCTGCTACCAATGGGAGGGTTTACTATGCAAAGATATGGGGTATTTACTTCACTATTGGTAAATTAATTTTAACCATTAAAGCTCGGTAAATCATAAGAATCAGCTATTACAGCGGTTACGCACTACCTCCGATCCGAATCCGTAAAAATACGTTCCGAAGTAGCCATAGAACTATTTGTATGGTAGTTTACGCACTACATCCGTCATCCGATTTCTATCCGTCATCCGATTTCTATCCGTCATCCGTGAGTTTCTAATTCGGAAGAACAATTGACGGACCGAATTAGCCATAGAACTATTGGTATGGTAGCTTACGCACTACATCCGGCATCCGTCATCCGATTTCTATCCGTCATCCGTAAGTTTCTAATTCAGAAGAACAATTGACTTGAATTATTTGAATCAGAGATCGGAATAGTGCGTAAGCAACATCCGAATTCGGTCCAACATTTTTAATCTAGATCGGTATTTTCACGGATTCGGATCGGATGCAGTGCGTAAAGCAATATCCGAATTCGCTCCGAGTTTTTTATATCCGTATTTTCACGGATCGGATCGGATGCAGTGCGTAATCGCTCTTAGTGGTTCTTTTAAACTTAGTTAAAATCTATTGTTTTCAAGATCATTCGAAAACAATAGATTTTGACTCTATGAAAACGAGTCTATTCGGGTCTATCTAGATAGACTCGTTTTCGATGATTTACTCCTCTCCTTGTGTAATAAATAACAAGCTGCGTAATGTTGTTGTAAGCAATGACAGCCTAGCGGTTGTACGATCGCCTTCCATGTATGAGGGTCCGAGTTAAAACCCCGTCCACACTTCTGACTTACCAAATTCATGTGCGGATCAGAATTTGATTATAACTTGCCTTAACGGCGAAGGAAAATATAGTGAGGAAACCTACACACCTGAGGGGGGTTCATAAAGTTCTCGATGGTGTGTATAGTCTGCCAACCCGCACTACCTACGCCTTTTTTCTATCGGACGGCCAGAAGCACGAAAAAGCGCCATCGGTTCATGGTTGATATACCAAAAACCCGAACAAAGCGCTTTGATTCCACTTTCATTGTGAAAATCGCCAAACAGTGGAATACGCTGCCCGAGTGGGTGTTCCCCGACAGCTACAATTTGGGTGTCTTCAAGTCACGAGTAAATCGGTTTCTTCTGGGCAAGCGTGCTCCATCGTAGACCGCATCATCGCTTAACATCAGGCGAGATGGCGGCCAAACGCAGGCCTAGTAATAAATAAAAAAAAAAACTACGCCTGCGTGGTTGACTAAGTTCTAGCCCTAAACCTTTCTCATTCTGAGAAGAGGCCCAGCAGTTGGATAGTAATGGGCTGATTATGCTTATGCGAGTGTTTTAATGTGCAGGCCAATATTTCTTTGAATTTGTGGCAACATCTATCTCGCTAACATGCGAACTACGCAACCCTGTAGTGGTGTAGCAGACTTCAGCGACACGCGAAGATGACGTCATAACAAAATCCTACATCGCGATATCAGGATGTGACACTCGGTTAGCATAAAAAAAAATGTCGGAAGGGGGGTACTAATTCGCAGGCTACATAAAATATCACTGATGACCGTTTTAAAGCAAGTGCTATTTTAATTTCCTTAAAAGATTTTTTTATTTTACTTTTTTCTAAAATTCTTCACTCCTGCTTTAGTTACGCACTCAAAAAATGGAGCTTCTGATTTGTGACCCCAAATATGGCTTAAAATGTAAACACAGCCAATCATAGCTAAGGATAGATAGATTTTAGCGTATTTTTATGAAATCTTTGAACAGCTATTTCTCTTAAACTATTGACTTTTGGGGAAAGTTGTAGAACAAAAGTTATTCATTATTACGGTTACTTTAATACCCTTTCGGATTAGAACCCATTTCCAACTAACCTTGTATGCAACCTCCCAACACCAACCATTTGGTAGTAGTTTACCAGGCATAAGACCCGCCTGATGATGATTGGGGGTTGGAAGAACACCATACCTCGTTTCTCTACAAATTCCTCTTAATTCTTTAGACAGTTCAATATAATACACCTGCAAAGTAATGCTTCATACTATGGCCATTACAAATAATCGAATCTATATGAAAAGCGTACATTATGTAAATATCTTCAGGATCATCCATTGTAGTGGGGTCGTCCATGTTCCTTAATGGATATTTCCGAAGAGATATTGATGGATGCAGCATAATATAATTTACATTTTGCCTGCATTCACAACGGTAAGGCTCTTGAATTAGGAAGATTGATGAATGGCTATCTGATATCTTGTTTGGATTACTTTATACCTGCAGGCCATCACTACATAGTATAAAACAAAGTCGCTTCCCGCTGTCTGTCCCTATGTATGCTTACATCTTTAAAACTACGCAACGGATTTTGATGCGGTTTTTTTAATAGATAGAGTAATTCAAGAGGATAGTTTTAAGCTATAAAACGTACACATGCAAAGCCGGGGCGGGTCGCTAGTTTATAATAAAGAAACGTTGATCAAACATAACCGAAACGTTGATTCAGATAGTTTTCGTTTACAAAAATTGACAAATTGTTTGACAATAAAAACTAAACCAGACATTTTGACAGTTGATTCAAATAGTTATCGTTTACAAAACCTGTCAAATTGTTTGACAACAAAAACTGAACCAAACATTTTGACAGTTGATTCGTTTAGTTTTCGTTTACAGTAACTGTCAAATTGTTTGACAAAAAAAACTAGACCAAACATTTTGACAGTTGATTCGTTTAGTTTTCGTTTACAGTAACTGTCAAATTGTTTGACAAAAAAAACTAGACCAAACATTTTGACAGTTGATTCGCTTAGTTTTCGTTTACCAAAACTGTCAAATTGTTTGACAACAAAAACTAAATCAAATATTTTGTCAGTTGATTCGGATAGTTTTCGTTTACAAAAACTGTCAAATTGTTTGACAACAAAAACGAAATCAAACATTATGACAGTTTTACGAGTGGTTCGTTTGCGGATTGGCAGTTTTGGCCCTGCCCCCCGATTCAGAACCATTTCGATTGGCAGTTGTCGACTGATTTGTTTTTTTATCTCGTTCCGTCTACGATCCTCATAACGAGAGAGAAAGAGATAGATTACGGAATCTTTCGACAACTGACTAATCGAATCGTTCTGAATGAGGGGGCTGTACTGGATCTTTAGCGAGAAATCCCTTCTTCTTCCGTCGTGTCGGCACGAGCTATACAAGAATAGCTCATGCCGAGGTAAAAAGATTAGCCAGTCAGCAATGATGGTAGCGAGGCTGACTGGTCAGGGTGCGCCGGACGTACTGATGTATCGTCACTCGTGGAGGCTCTTTACATGCACCCCCTTAGCAAGTTATTGCAGCAAGTGCTCGATAAGCTCGTAAAACTCCCAGAAGATAACTTGCTGTGAGTGTATCCTCAGTTAAAAGTTGATTGCAGAAGTCAACTCCCGCCATTTAATTTGCATGTGGATTTGGCGCTTTAAATTAAAATATCTTCGTCTTTTAGAGCAGTATTTGTCATCTTGTAGCAGTAGGTAAAATTTAATTATTTCTTTCTTCGTTTTCCGTATCAGTAAATCAATCGCGAATAGATAATTTCGCAATACGCGGGCCATTGTGAAAGTTTAGTAAGTACAATCAGCTACAAAAAGATGTAAACATTTTAAAATTACAGCACTTTAAAATTACACAGCAAAATTAAGCAGAATTTGTGAAGGGATGCTTTAACAAATATTCTTATGTGTTGGTAGATTATAATTATGTGCAGAATAATAAAAGATTTAACTATCTACTCCTTTTATAAATCGCTTTTTAATTCCAATAAAAATTTAAAATAATATAAAAATTATTTATCTACACTTTACTTATAAAAAAAAAAATTGAAGTTTTCTTTCGTGTTTTTCTATTTTCCTGGAAAAGGGATAATTTTTCACAAAGATATACAGCATACTCGCGTGATGAATTTATTCTCGCTCGGCATATAAACAGCTGAATGCATTTTGATGAAAGGGGAGTATGTGCTTAGATTTCACAAGTGCAGCTGACTAGGATATATTGTTCTAGAAGCTATGCTTAGAACTGAACTGGAGAATTTTCGAGAATTTATCATCACATTACGTCCATTAGGGAGAAGGCGGAGAGAAAATGAGGAAGGTAATGAATACCATCTCCGTTTCGTGCCTCGACAGAAAATTCTCTTATCTATCCATATTATTATGGTGATTTTCAAGTAATTATGCAATGCGATTTAGGGCTAAAATACACTTAGTGTAGTAGCGCAGTAGGTAGGCGACCCAAAATACGCGGCGCAAAATATATTTAAGGCTGCAGACACATTGAGTGTATCTTGCGCGGCTCATGTTTCGTCGTATTACGCGTATGCATCGCACTGCATACAAAATCTTCACCGCGGCTTCACCACGCGTATTTTACGTCGTTACGCCGAGCTTAATAGGGCCTACTAGTTTCAAGTTTCAAGATACGCGATGCAAGATACGCAAAGTGTGTTTTGTACCTAAGTGTGGCTGCAGCCGCTGACAATACGCCGAATATTATAACGTCGCGTAGAAAGACCAGCAATTATTTTGAGAATCTAGACTAGTTTTAGCTTTATTACATAGACTAAAAGGTAGCGTTTTCTTGCTGATATCGAATCTGTATCTGTAATGGCATCTCTTATTTGGCAAAAATGTTACTTACGGGGTTTCTCCGTATGACGGTAGTACTAGTGTTACGCCAAGACTGGCGACTGGTGGCGTCGGTCGAACGCAAGATGCCCGCGAGACTTCTAGGCCCTAATACGCTCAGCGTAACGACGCATAATACGAGTGCTGGGGCCGCATAGGTGAACTTGTATGTAGCGCGATGAATACGCGTAACGCGACAAACAATAAGCCGCGCAAAAAATGCTCAGTGTATCTGCAGCTTTAAAATAAGCATTCACAGTTCCGCATCGTATACATCGGACGGATTGTATCAATTGGATCCGTAAGTAGTGTTAGTGCATCAAGGAGCATCATCGGATTTTGACATTGTCATTCGGAAATCCGAATGATAAAACCTAGGACTACCCTGGGATAAAAGATACAACATTGTTAACCTATTTTGAACGATATTGATTACCTTGGCGGATTTAGCCCGGCGGCACATTATTAGAAATTTCTGTCAGATTTTTGACGCGTACTCAAACACCTTAGCACAGGCTGCCAGATTCGGCAATTTCTGACGGTGTGCGGGGTCTAGTACAAAATGTATGATGAACTGAGTCGCTCATCAGAAATTTTCTATCAGAAATTTCTGATAATATGCGGCCGGGCTTAGACCGACCGTGCCACTAGAAGACTTAACTTAAGCCTACCTACATTTTGAGACCGGTATGTTGTTTATACCTTTTACATACTTAACCAGTATATTACCTACGTACGAGTATATGAATATCAAACGACCTACTAAATGATATATTTTCCACTCGGGAGTTTGAAGCGAGTAGTAAATACTGTCCACTATTATTTATTCGTTCATAACAGTTGCATAAAGCAGAGTTAATCTGAAAATCCGCATTGAGTTAACATTATTAAAATTTTAATTATAGCATGCTAATAATGCACTTTCATTGGTGATTTCGAATGTTTAATTATGTAACTGTTTGTCATATTTAAATTTGTAAATATGTTAATTACTTGTGGTAATTGGATACAAATAAGTGACCCTGTTTTTGCATGGGAAGGACCTTTGTTTCCGACTCTGAAAGATTAAAAAAAACTAACATTTCACTGAGAAAACATCGACATAACCTATGAATTATCAGTTTCAATTTTTTACCAAACAACCTACCATTACCTCTGATTCCAACTAAAACAATAAAAACAACATCCATACTCAAAACGTGGCGTCCTTAAGAGTTGGAAAGTTCAATGAAAGTAGAATAATCAGTACATTACCTACTGTCCCAAGACTCGGAAGTGGCCTCCTCTCAGAACGAGAAGGGTTTAGGCAGCAGTCCAGCACGCTGGCCTGGTGTATGTTGGTGGTCTGTACACACATCATCGAGAACTGCTTACAGCTTTCTTTGGCGTGCAAGTTTCCTCGCAATGTTTTTCTTATCAATCATTTTTTTCTTATTTCTCAATAATCAAATTATGATCAGCAAACGAATTCAGATCCTCTTTCATGGAAAGCAAGCATTCAACCGCTAGTTTTTGTCAACAGGTTAGAGTGAAACTAGGAATTCGATAAAAGAATCAGTATTATGAAAAAACTTGTCATTAGTTTACCAATAAGCATGATTATCAATTTTTTGCAGTTTTTTATAATTGCATCTTTTTATAGGCTGTCAAATAGTCGTAAAAACTCTAACGTTCCTCACCGTTTTATAATCGAAAGACCACTTTTATAAACTCAGAGAAAATATTCCATATCTTAACTCTAAACGGCGTCTGTATTGATATTCCACGTCTGACAAATAACCGCTTAACTTCTTCGTTGTGCTGAAGCGTTGCGGGCGCGATAAAATCTTTTATTTATGTGCTTGCCCGCACGCTCAGTAGGTAAGAGCAACATCAGCAAACTTGGCGGTCGATCACCGATAAGGCTATAAACATTTGCACACAACGTCCAATGCCAGGGATAGGGGCAGACCTTGAAACTGGAGTTATGCACAGTCGCCGTTTGTGATACCTAGCTTGGAGCAGGGGTGGCACATACTTTGCCTTCTTTTCACTTCTTAACAATTGACCTTACTGGCCTAAGTGAAAAGTGGGCGGGGCATACCGTTAAAACCATTTTCTTGAATTTGGCAGTCGATCACCGATAAGGCTATAAACGTTTGCACACAACGTCCAATGCCAGGGATAGGGGGCAGACTTTGAAACTAGATTTGTGCACAGTCGCCGTTTGTGATACCTAGCTTGGGGAAGGGGTGGCACATACTTTGACTTCTTTTCACTTCTTAACAATTGACCTTACTGGCCTAAGTGAAAAGTGGGCGGGGCATACCGTTTAAACCATTTTCTTGTCAACATGTTCTACCACCAACTTGGCCTACAGTACCTCCGAGTATCTGCCCGCTTTGATACCCAGCGTTCCTTGCTATTTTTCTCAGCGTTATAGAGTAAATATCGCGTGCAGTTTAACTTGTCTAGGAGGAAATTGGCCGTGTTAAGTTTTAGATTTTAGTAGTACCAGTGTTACACCTTTTACCAGGAGTCCATTTAGGTTAACTTAGCCCGGCGTAAGAAATGGTTCAAAGAGATAACGTAAGTTCAGGTTGCCAGTTTTTATATTTAACAAGTATCAATGACTGTTTTATTTAATCAATATTAATCATGATTGCCTCGTTGGTCTAGCGGTTGCAAGCGCGACTGCTGAGCGTGAGGTCCTGGGTTCGAAACCCAGGTCGAGCAAAGTGATATTGGGTTTTTTCGCGTGGAATTTCTCAGTAGCAGCCCGGAGTCTGGCATTGTGCCCGGTTGATGGCAATAGGCTCATCCCCTATTACATGGGACGTAAACATAAATGACGAAATGTGGGTGTACTAGATACCTCTGCCAACCCTTCGGGGAATAAAGGCGTGAATTTATGTACCATCACATCGCTTGACAAATGAATTGTCAATCAAATTCGAGAAGTCACACGAGAGCTTTAAAAAGTTCTCAATGGTGTCTGTAGTCCGCCAACCCGTACCAGGGGGCCTACTCCCTAAGTCCGTCAACGAAGTTAGTCCCCCGTCCGAAAGTAGCCCGAAACGTAGGAGTGAACAAAACAAGTGTCAAGTTCAACTTTTCGGACGGGCAAAAACACATCGGTAGTAGGGGCAACTGTCTAATCGTGTTGTCATTCATTCTTAGTTCGGGCCCCGAAATAATCGTATGTCCGTAGGTGATAGGGAGTAAGAAACGCTCGTAACTAAGGCCGAAACCACGGACTTCGTGCTTAGGGAGTAGACCCCCAGACCAGCCTTGTACAGACCAACCGAATGATGGCGTACAAATGGCTTTCACCGATGAACACCGAGCGTTCGCTCGCCTTCGCTTTTGTGTCCACATAGAGCAATACCGACATGCCGCGGAGCAACGCTGAACGCGGACGAAAGCCTATTCGTACACGTTCGCTCGTCTTCGCTACCCGTCCACACCTCCTTGTTCGCGTTTGTTCGTTAGCATTCGTTTGTTTGGTTTGTACTAGGCATACAGCTCTCATTCTGAGAAAATGTCGGTAGAGCAGTAATGAGTTGATTATGCATATTGTGTACACGTGTATTAGTCTCTTTGCTTTAGCAACTAAAATCACACGATTTCACAGCTGATGCGGATAAATGTGTCTAAAGCCATCTAGATTTTAGTGAATTGATGCTTATTAATGTAGAAAGAAAGCGATGCGAGAAGCACAGGACCGGTCGATGTGGCGATGCTTGGGGGAGGCCTATGTCCAGCAGTGGACGTCTTTCGGCTGAATGATGATGATGATGATGAAATATTTATAAGATATTTATTTATAAAATTATGGATAGCACAGCGCAACGCAGCGGGGCTCCTATTTCTGTCTGCAGGGTTTAAAGTAACCTAACACGAAGGGGCTGACGGGGGCTTCATTCGCTCGCTTTGCTCGCTCACTCTAGCTCCCGTAATACCCTTCGAACCTAACCTATCCGTGTCGGGGTGCCCAAAATTCCCGAGCTCGTTTCGCTCGCTCTTGAGATAGCATAACGTCTATTTTTACATTGTCGTTGAAACAAAATACCATGGAAAAATACACCGAGCAAACAATATTCGTAAAAAAACTATTCTAGTGTTTAAGTTTGTTAAACAAAAAAATGAGATTAAAAATTTATTTAATTGTATTTCTGCGAAATATGTTTCATTCAAGTAAATAGTCTTTGAAACAATAATGTTCGAAATAAAAACACAAGAGCCAAATATTATATTATGAAACATTTTCTGGGAAACGAAATTCTATGAAATTTCTGTCTGCGAAACAAGGGGACACCAATTAGTTCTTTATCCTTTACTTATTAACGAAGCAATACGATAATACATACCTACAGAGTGATCTTTATAATTCAAAAGCTTGTTCATACTCTGAATACAGCCCGATCCGTCCAGCCGTTGCCTTATGTCAGACACTGACTTTTATATAAGTTCGAAATTCAATATGATTTAAAATTCAAAAAGAAGAAAGTTATGGAACGTCAGTGCTATTTCAAAACGATCTTATTTCAAACGAAGAGAGATTCAAAGATTCAAATGAACATCAAAGTAGAAGTTGAAGTGCGATAGATTTTCAAAAGCAGTTTGAGAACTTTCTCTACCACATATGCTGACTTGACTTTAAGAGATCTGTTAAACAAGTTATAAATGTATTTCTATTGAGATTTCAAATTCAAGATTTAAGAAGTTTTGTAGTTTAACTTATGCCTTTGCTAAGTCTAATCAGTCCATTGGATAAATTGATTTATAAGTTAGTACTTATTATGTTTACTTTTCAACACTCATTTATTTTATAAATGTTTTTAAACTTTCGCGATTTGTACACATTATAAAAATACAGATTCGGGTCTAGTCGCGTAGAAACTTAAAACGTCGGGATAAAAAATGTATTTAGTGCCTTTTAAGTTTCTACGCGACTACACCCGAATCTATTTTTATAACTCATGTTTTATGTTTTGTTTTATTAAGAAATCGTTTCCCCTCTCTAGGATTTCTCCTGTATCGTCGGTGCGTTTACAGACGTTAATTTTCATATGCATATACTCGTACGTCCAGACCCAAAAAACTATCTGTAGGCCATACAAATATTTGTTCCGTGCGGGAGTCGAAACCGCGACCCGTTGTGCAGAAGCTAATATCTCAGCCACTGCACCAAACGTATCGTCATGTGTCGTGTTTATAGGACAAGCAGGCAAAGTAATTGAATTGTTCTCAAATTCACAAAATAATTTATGAAATTGCGATTAAAAAAGTATAAATTACACATTTAAGGCGAGGCCCATTGCTAATATTGACTGATTTGATCAATACAAATATTGCGAAATACAAAAATAATTAAGTACTTACATAATTATGAGTAATTCATGTTATATTTGATTAATTTGCACTCCACATAGGCCTAGATTATGTTATCGCTAGTAGGTAACACTGGGCAATGTTGACAAAGGAAGGTAGTCGTCGATTTGGATGAACGCACCCGATGTTATAAAGGCGGCGGTCATTCGACGAAGCGGGAGCATTCTGTGTAGATTAGCTGAAGAAGTCTGACCTTTTATATCTGTCTAGCTTATCCTTATTTTATGATCTTGTAATAATTGTGTAAAGTATTATATTGTGATCTAGTTCATGTTACTAATACTAACCCAAATACAAGTACTTATTCTCAGTGGCGGAGAGTTTATGTCGGTTTTATTTACTGTGTTTACCTTGCTCGCAATCCTGACATACCCATATTAGCTAAAACTGTAATGATAGAATCACCCCTGAACGATTACGTTGTTGTGTCATTTACAATTACGCATGCAGTTTATCTCTGTACCATTGGTATAGTTTTTATTTCCTGACCTGCCTTTTCCTAATTATTTGAGGTCAGCTTCCAGTCTAACCAGATGCGGCAGAATAACAGCATTTTAAACGGAGGCCATACAAATTTTTGTTCCGTGTGGGAATTGAACCCACGACCCGTAGCGCAGAAGCCAATCGCTCAGCCACTGCACCAAACGTGTCGTCGTGGTTAGACCGGCCATCTGACTTTCGGGTTTCTGACTACCCCGAACGACTGACATAAGTATTGATACGACACCCGGGACCGACGGTTTAACGTGCTCTCCAAGACACGGAGGGTTCTCGATGTGTGTGTAACGAATGTTTACCCATCCACGGACTGACCGCGGCAAGCGCAGCTTAAACTTGCAAATCATAATACAGATCCACGCGGTTGATCATTACTCAAGAGCCTCTGCACAGCCACGGACTCGAAATGTTCCAGTCATGCGTATTTTCGCCCGCACGCGGATCTGGTCCGCATGCGGGTGATAGCACGCTCCTGGCCACATGCAGGACAAAGATTTCGTTTACCGCTGCAGTGTCGTGCGTGTCGCCAGTGACTAAACTCGTGCACAAAGATGAACGTTAAAAAAGTACTCATGCGTACTATGACCATACGTGCTTTTTTTTTTTTTTTTTTTTTTTTCTATTGGACTGCTGTAGGTCGTCCTAGGGGACGGTTTCTACGTAACCGGGCAGTTATTGGCGAGACCTGAAGGGTCTCCAGCCAAACCGTACGTGCGACCCGCGTCACAGTAAAAACAACACTGAAGGCAGAAGAACGCCGCCCGCATCCGGTTAGCACGCACGCGGACTGCACGCCCGCAGCCAATCCGCGTTCCGCGCGCGTGCCGGCCGCATGATAGGAAAAACATGTATGAAAAGATAGGATGCGGGCTAAAATCCGCATGACAGGGAAAGGACCCTTAAAATTCGATTTAATTTTTTTTAAATTTGTTTAAATTCGTTTTTAAAATTGTGATGCGTCGATTCTAGCAAAAAGGCTATTAACCACTTTTTGATGTTATGAACTCCTTTTTACGTAGGTATGTGTGTCTAGTCAAAAGTTGTATAGAGCGAATTTGATTGAATTTACTAAATAGGTTGATGTTTTTTTCCTACGCTACCTAGTAAAAGGTCCAATCAAAATAAAAATAAAATATATAATCAAAATAATTGGACAAACTTTTACAGATCACAGTACTCACGAATATAAACAACTTTTACTACGGGACCAACTATGAAATATAAAAAAAAAACAGCTCAGTTCCATAAATTTTGATCGTGTAGGTAGGTATTCGACTTTTGTATGGAACAGCTGATAGATTTTTTATATTTCAGAGTTGGTCCCCTAGTGAAAGTTGTTCATATTCATGAGTACTGTGATCTGTAAAAGTTTGTTTTCTTATTATGTCAATTAAGAAAAAAAATATCTTTGCCCTGTCAATTCTTTGAGCGACCGAGTGACTTTATGAAAAAGTAATGTGCAAGCAATTATAGACCTTAGAGGGTAAACATTTCAAGTCCGCGACAGTACCTTTAGTGTAATACATAAAATAAATAAAACAAAATTGTACAAAACTCCTACATATTTTACTTCCTATCTAAATTGCATTCTTTCCCTATCGACAGTCGTCGCAAGTCTATCACAAAGGCGAATAAACAAGCTCTCGACTGGGAAACTCCTAAAATCGTATTGTTCTCAAAACGAGTTGGAATGTTGTCAACGATTTGAGATAAAGCCTTCAAACTTTGTGTTACGTACTTGTTCGGGATTATGTACTATGGTACTGTTACTGAGACCGGTTGTTTTTCGCAGGTTTAAATTCTGGGAAGTGGACAGCGATACCTACTCGAATTTTTAAAGGGTTTTGAGAATTGTTTTATGTTACGAAAATATTACTATTTCACTTTTGGTATGTCTACACCAGTGCGCTTTCATGTTCATCTTG
The DNA here is from genome assembly GCA_905220435.1 of Amphipyra tragopoginis. Lineage (NCBI taxonomy): Eukaryota > Metazoa > Arthropoda > Insecta > Lepidoptera > Noctuidae > Amphipyra > Amphipyra tragopoginis. The sequence goes on along the minus strand of HG991995.1, from coordinate 23,116,006 downwards.
CGCTTTCGTCTGACGTATACCTGAAGCGCCATAGTGCATGTAATAGCGCATGCCTTAATACTAGTTCGGGTCTTATGGCAATCAATATTGCATGCGCTTGACGCAAGAGGAATTGAAAGTTGAAAGCGCAAGAGGAACATCAAAGCGCACGGGTGTAGACATAATACGGTGCTATCTTTTAGGTGACCGGTAAGAATAAAGGTTATAGCTCATTAGAACCACCCGGCACCCGACCCGCACCGCCTCATCGGTCGGCGTCCACTCGTTGTCAGCAGGTGGTCCACGGGTGGACGCCGCGTTATCACTAGTAAACGTCGCGTGGTCAACCAGAAGACCTCGCGCGGTCACCGAGTGGACATCGCGTGGTCAACCAGTGGACCTCACGTAGTCAACGAGTGGAAATCGCGGGGTCCACGAATTTTAAAGTAGTCTGACAGCAATTGTCACCAGGTTTACACGTGTGTTTGGTTATAAGAAGTTCAAAAATATGTCAAGTTTTACCAACATTTTACGTTTAAGTCTTTCTTTATTCATTTTGAAAGCAAAGACTATACGTCCGACATGTTAGAATGAAGGGTTGGAAATGGTGGCAGGGTGGGAGCGGCGCATCGCTGACGCATTGTCCTCGCGTGAATCACTCGCGGGCTGCGCGCGGTCCACTCGAGGGCAGCGCGCGGTTCACTCGGGACAAGCATGCGAGCAGCGAGTTGTCACCGAGGTGTCAACTCGTCGCCCGCGCGTGGACGGCATACGCCCGAGGCGATCCGGTGACGTTACGGAGTTGATGTAGTGAGCGCACATCCATACAAATTCATATAAAGAATACGAACCGCACGAGGCGAGGCGATGCGGGTCGGGTGCCGGGTGGGTCTAATGAGCTGTAACCTTAAAAGCTCATAGTCCATAAAAAATAAGACGCATGCACAGGCAAAACTCTTTACTCATATACATTTCGAATGTGACAGAAAAAGATAAACATACATGTTCCAGTTTCAAAAAACGATAGGTTGTAATACGCCACGATTGTTCAAAATGGTCATATTTTCCCATGCATTTTGGTTTTACTATGGATATAATCTCACAAGTAGCATTTAACAATATAAAAAAATGTTAAATATGAAGGCGTCCAACTTTATCATAATCTACCGGCAGATACCAAGAACTCAACTTCCTTTAACATATTTAAAGCCAAACTTAGGCACGTAACGTAATGACGTAATCAATAGACATAGTACTTACATTAAAATAAAACTATGGTTACTGGACTGCACTTTACTTATAAGCATTGTATTTATTCGCTAAGACGTGAGCAAAATATGTTCTTTTTGAAAAAATAAATAATCTTTAAGCTGAAGCAGCTGGAGGTTTCAGTAGTAGAGTTCCTTGTGAATAATTTCGTCCGGGGAAATACTACCACCATACGCCATTATCATACCATTTCTGCTGCAAAGCAACATTGCTGTGTTTAGGTTTGAAGGGTGCGGGTGAAGTTATAGGCACATGAGTTTTTCCAACTTTATCTCTAAAGTTGGTAAAGCAATTTTCTTTGTGTTCTAAGTGTTAACCACTTTCCATCGTGTGAGCCGTTGACTTGTTTGCCAACGAATAACACAAAAAAACTTTTAAATTTTACCCGTTTAACGGTAATAGCACAGCATAAATTGTACAATAAGGTAACAGTGGCATAATTTACTACCGTATAGCTAGGCGGGACAGTGCACCGGGGCCCTCAAGCTCGATGGGCCCCTCGGCCTCCATGAACGACGTTCGAAAAAGCTATATAATATCCTAGTTAAATTAAACTTTTACGTGAAAGCGCGTGACAAACAAACAAACTTTCATATTTTTATTTCCTTTATTCATTGTAAACACATATAAATTATATTTTTAAATACATGTCATAAATAAAAAAAACAATATAGGTATATTTAAAAATATAAAAAATAGTAGCCCACCGGCATCGGGAATAGGGTCCAAGCTGCCGACAGTCAGGGCTCCAGCGAAAGGAAACTCCTCACTATGCGTGCCGTGTCAAGGAAGTACTGCTTTCTGTATCAAGCCCTTGATCCAGCCGCCCAACGAGAGCGAGAGCCTCTTGAGATGTTGATCGAGGCTCTTGGCTATTAGGCCATTCGCCGTAACGATTATCGGAACAATGACTGCTGAGTCCACATCCCACATGCCGCTCGTGAGCTAGATCAAGATATTTTATTTGTTTATCTTTCTCAGCTTTCACGAGGTTCTCGTCATGCGGGACCGTGATATCAACAATCACTGTTAAATCAACAATCAATTATTATTATTAGGACTTACGATTAAATAATTATCTGCTGCGTCATACATAATGCTTACTAATAAATAGCTTTGCTTTATTATGCCCTGCAGTAGGCGATAAGGAGCTGATGATGAAGTAGTTTTGCACCTTCAAAGTATTTAGTTTAGTTTAAATAGGGCACCAATTTAATTTTTTCCCGGTGCCCTTGGTTACATAGCTACGCCACTGCCTGGTAATAGTCTCAACCCCCAATTCTTCTGCCTACCTCTTCGGGGTAATACAAGCGTGACGTTTATCTACATGATTTATCGTGACGTAATGATGTCGTTTTGCTAAATTGATAGAACAGGTAATATTAACATCCCTGTTAACCCTTAATTTGCAGGGTACGTCCCAGGGACTCCATGTGAAACTTATTTTGTTTGTAACTTTTGTTTTAGCGCTTATACAGTGTTGTGCGTTCTAGTAGCTTCCGTTAGGGGTACGGTCTACGTGGTGGCGGGAGGACGTGTCTGGCGCTTCCCGCAAAGGTAAGTAATCGAGACTCCTGGAGTCCTTCGGTCTCCACCCTGCACCGTACGTTACAAAAAGTTCAGTTGGCCACTGGTAGTAATGTTCAGAATTTCTGATTCATCGGTCCCAAAACGGAAGTCCAAGACTCGACTCGAGTTTTTGAAAGGTGTTGCCTAAGACCTGAATGAATCAAATAAAAAATCGCGGATGTACAACTCATGACTGCCCAGACCAACTCGTTTCACAATAGCCAAGATTCTTCAAGAAGATTTTCCGGCTGAGCTGGATAACACATTGGAGAATTTACCCAGGGAAGATAAATATTCTTTCCTCTGTCCAAATAAACTCGAAAGGGAGACCGGTTTTGTTTGCAACTCATGTCGCAAACCAATATGCTTGGCTTGTTCGAAGAAAGTATGTAGATCGTACTAGGGATTAGTAGTGCCTTGCACGTTTTTTTGTGTTTTCGACTTTTTAAGAGTTTACACTTTATTTGTCAGGAAGACCATTACGTTTATCTAATATAAGTTGAAAATAAAGAATATTTTTGTTAAAAAGTGGAGACTTTGGAGCTCAAAGTTGTTATGTCGATTTTTTTGTGATTTTTGACACTAGTCGTAATTATTAAGCATAAAAATGATACCCATTAATCGTTTCTAATTGTTTTGTTAAATTTAGATTCTTAGATACCTAGGTGGCCTCTAAGTAATAAAAACTTTTTGCACTTTTATAATGATTTGAATTTTTTTTCACTCTGAAATGTGGGAGTCCCTGGGTCTCCACCCTGCACTATACGTGAGTTTTTTCCACCCTGCAAATTAAGGGTTAACAGCTAAGTAATACAATTGCATCACATCTAATCAGATTGTCTATAATCAATTCATATTGACCTGTTTAGCATAATAATTATAATAGTTTAACTGTTTAGATGCTAAGTGTAGCAAGCTACTGTGTCGCTCTGCAAGCTACTGTGATCGCTGAATCGTATCCCGTGGGTTGTAGTAATAGGCTTATTAAATCATTTATTTATTAATTACCGCGGCTTCGCTCGTGTTTATTTAGAAATTTGCAATCAACTCTTAACACACTACTTAAGTTTTTATAACAATATAATTCAGTCATGATTCAATGGACACGTGGCGCCATCTAGGAACGTTATTTTTGTTTTCCTCGGGAACAGTACTTTTTTCGGAATGAAAAGTACCCTATGTCCGTTTCTGTACAGCTGACAACGTACACACATCAAAAAAAGTTTGCGATCACTAGCATAATTATGTATGTAAAGATTCCGAATTCAAAGTCCAACTGAAATCTGATTTATATTTATCTAGATAACTATCAATCTATATTTATCATGATAATTATCGCTTTGAATCCCGATTAGAAAACTCGGCTTCAAAAAGGCTACATAATTTTTCAAAGTGATCGCAAACTTTTTTTGATGTGTGTATACGCAAAATTTCAGGATGATCGGTTCAGTGGTTTGACATGAAAAGGTAACAAACAAACAAACTTACTTTCGTATTTACAATATTAGTTAGGAAGTTAGGATTAGGATATTCACTAGGGGACAAAAATGTCCCAAACATGTGTCGCTAGAGATGTCAGCCGACATCACACGACGCAGTCTGGCAACATCACGCGACATGTCCCTTGTCGGCGTGTCGCTTCAGTTGAGGGATAAAAGTAGTGTGACATGTGTTGCGCAACAATGTGGACCGAACGATGTAGTGCTGCAACTAATACATAGATCTTTATCGGTCCAACGAAAAAGATCGCGAGACAAGATATCTGGCGACGTTGGTCGACATCGCCCGACGTTGCCAGACTTCGCCCGTCGTTGTCCTACTTCGCTCAACATCTCTAGCGACACGTGTTGCGAGACATTTGTCTTTGTCCCTTAGTAAATACAACCCTTTAAACTTCATGTACTTTGGTGGTACATAATGTAGGGGCAGGGCGAACATAATGCCATTAGATTTCTCTACCATTGAACATTTATCAAAACTTATTTAGTCAAAAATTAAACACTTCGAAAGTAGTGTTTTTGCTTTGCGGTAGGATTTATACGGTTCGCCTGGCTAGCTACCACCCTTACATTAATGTCCGGCGCCAAGCAGTTTACTGTGTTCCGCGTGTGTATGTGAGAGCTAGAGGGGTATAGCGGAATCTCTCTATATCTCTGTAACTTGGATTTGTGTACTCCATCTTAGAGCTAGCGATGGGCGATTATTACTAAAACTAATCGACTTAGTCGATTGTTCAGTCCAGTCGATAAAAGTCGATAACAATTAATGTTAGTCGATTGTTATCGACTAACGGCGCGCAGCAGGCGACAATCAATGATACGGTTATCGTATCAACTACTAATTTGTATTGAATTGTGGCGCAGTGCACGTATTACTATACTCGTACTACTAAATAAGTAAATACTAAAAGGTGGTGTGTGCGCTGCCGCTGCGCCACAATTCAGTAGTTAAAAGTCCGTGCGCCACTACTTACAAGTACAACTGCAGTTATTATGTGATTGGCGCTAATAGATTATTTAATTGTCCTGTACTGCCTCAGTTTACTTTTAGTTGTTCGTCGATTGTTATTCGAATAATTATGGTTAGGAACTACTAAATCGACAATCGAATGTGCAACAGTACAATTTTCGATTCAGTCGATTGTTTTTTTTTTGCAACAATCGCCCATCGCTACTTGGAGCCTATCTGTACTTAACATCAGGTGCGATTAGGGTCAAGCGCGACTAAGACAAACAATAAAAAAAGTAGTACTATTTTTTTATCAATAATTTGAGTGATTAACAAAAATATTCAAAACTAGCTTCTGCCCGCGACTTCGTACGCGGATCCTGTTGCTTATGCCAGCGACAAAGGGTTGTTAAAATCGAAGATCTGAAACGTCTGATGTCTCTAGAGACCTAGAAGTCGATGCGAAGATACGGTTGGAACTCAAGCGCAGTTCTCTATCCGTGAACGTCTCTGACTCGCGAGACAATGCGTGACGTTCACGATCAGCGGTCAGTCGCGCATCACGTTCCCCACTTGTCTCTAGAGACCTAGAAGTCGATGCGTAGATACGGTTGGAACTCAAGCGCAATTCTCTATCCGTGAACGTCTCCGACTCGCGAGACAATGCGTGACGTTCACGATCAGCGGTCAGTCGCGCATAATATTCTTCACTGGTCTCTAAAGACCTGGATGTAGATGCGTAAATACGCTGAGAACGTCGAAGTCAAATTTTCAATCATATACTATCGTCATCGAAAATCAGTCCTAAACTGTTACCGACTTCACCGCGTGGAGGTACTCCCAGCTTATGTTATTTTATAATTATACAGTCAAATTAGTGATTGCTTTGATTTCCACATCAGATGTTTCTGATCTTCGATTTTTATAAGTCAACAGAAAATGCCCATCACACAGAACCACTTTTGCTAAGACGTCATTCCTATATGTGTTATGGTGTAGCTGGGCTCTTGGAGTTCCACAACAGGTGTTCCAGATCTTCGATTTTTATAAGTCAACAGAGAGTGCTCATCAGATTGAACAACTTTTGCTAAAACGTCATTCCTATATATGTTATAGTGTAGCTGGGCGCTTGGAATTCCACAACAGGTGTTTCAGATCTTCAATTTTTATACATCAACAGAGAGTACTCATCAGGCTGAACAACTCTTGCTAAGACGTCATTCTTATATATGTTATAGTGTAGCTGGGCTCTTGGAGTTCCACATCAGGAGTTCCAGATCTTCAAATTTATTCTCTCAGCAGAAAATGCTCATCACGTGGAACAATTTTTGCTATGGTACCATTTTTGTATCTCTTATAGTTTAGCTGGTCTGTTGCGGTTCTGCATCAGGTGTTCAAGTTTCCAAGATAAATTATAGCCTATATGTTGCCCAGACTTAATGCCTATACAACAACAAAAAATCATTTAAATCCGTTCAGTAGTTCCGAAGATTAGCGTGTACAAACAAACAGACACACAGACAAACAGACAGAGTTTTTTTTTGGATTCGTGCTCTATTACTGTTTCTAAACCCCCCTCAGTAATTTTCTTTTTAATATCTATACATATAATAAAATATTCAATTTACAGACACAGTTTTTTTACTGTTTTATTATATGTATATAGATATATAGATATACGTTTTCTGTTTTTCAATATAACGTGCAAATATTAATTAGTAGGATTTTGCCAATCGTAATTACCGATGCATTGAACTATCACTATACATAAACCAAAAAAAAAACTGCATTGATAATTTCAAATAATTGCTTACAAATTACATTTTCAGTTATATTATAACAATGTCGTTTTAATAAAATGCAAAAATGACAATAATTTAAAAAGATGCCAGAATGTCAAAAAAATAAAATGTCAGTGTCCGCAGGGTTATGACAGAGATATTCAAACACGAGTCAATATACAGCATACTTACATTATTTTTGTCATAATTCTCTGAGAGCGTAATAAAATTTCTGTATCAGAATAAGTACGAAGTTTACTCTTGAAATTCACTACTGAATATTTTCTAACCGTTTATAACCTATCAGACATAAGCAACAAAACCACATCACAATTCATATTCCGAAATTTCTGCACTTCATAAACTGCAGCAACCCTATGAACGTCTGTAGTGACTCTAGTAACAAATTCAGTGAATATGATCCTTCATAAATGAGTTGAGAGACTCTGAATACCTTTGTGAGAGCCTTGTGCAAGACCTCGGCACGGCACATAAGATTTCATATAATATTCAGTTACATTTTCCTTAAGTTCCACGTATCTTCTACTGCAAATCTAGTAGGGTTGCTCTGAATTTTAACATATTCAGAATATTATAACTTTCGTGAGACACATTTATATTTATGATTAGTTACGGTTCGGTACGGTCGCGAGTCGAACTCTCTGTTCGACTCGCGACTTCGCCGCGTGATCAGCTCATGATTAAGGACTCCGATTGGGTCCGAAACTAGTCGGGCAATCCCGAAAAATGCACGTGAGTAAACCTTAACTAATCATAAATATACAGAATATTTTTTTGATTTACTTTTAGTTACAGTACAGGGCTCGTGTCTCAACAACTGTGCGAATCATATGTTTTGCAGGGTTAAGCTAGTGTCTTTCCGTGGATGGGTAACCATTCATTACACATCAAGACCCCTCCGTGCCTCTTAGAGCACGATAAACTGTCGGTCCCGGGCGTCATACGAGTAATTGTGACAGTTGTTACGGGTAGTCAGAAGCCCGAAAGTCTGACAATCGGTCTAACTTTAGGATATCGGCATTGCCCAGTTACTGGGTTGCGTAGGTCTGATGGTAGTCGCTCCGTGTAAAATACTGGTATTCAGTATTAATTTCAAATGTAGTGAATTTGACGTATTATTGTCTTTTATTTAATTTGGTTGTCTTTATTTTACTTGTATTTTTATTAGTATTACTAGCTGTACCCGCATGCGTTGCAATGCACTTTTTCCTACTTACTACCTACCTACTACCTACCTACTACCTACCTACTACCTACCTACTACCTACCTACTACCTACCTACTACCTACCTACTACCTACCTACTACCTACCTACTACCTACCTACTACCTACCTACTACCTACCTACTACCTACCTACTACCTACCTACTACCTACCTACTACCTACCTACTACCTACCTACTACCTACCTACTACCTACCTACTACCTACCTACTACCTACCTACTACCTACCTACTACCTACCTACTACCTACCTACTACCTACCTACTACCTACCTACTACCTACCTACTACCTACCTACTACCTACCTACTACCTACCTACTACCTACCTACTACCTACCTACTACCTACCTACTACCTACCTACTACCTACCTACTACCTACCTACTACCTACCTACTACCTACCTACTACCTACCTACTACCTACCTACTACCTACCTACTACCTACCTACTACCTACCTACTACCTACCTACTACCTACCTACTACCTACCTACTACCTACCTACTACCTACCTACTACCTACCTACTACCTACCTACTACCTACCTACTACCTACCTACTACCTACCTACTACCTACCTACTACCTACCTACTACCTACCTACTACCTACCTACTACCTACCTACGTTAGGAACACACCTAAATTGCTTAGACAACAGTGAGTGTTTGTAATTTAATATGAACTTTATACCATAGCAATAAAGCTCAAATTGACTACGTTTTAGTTAGAAATCATTTGTATGGGAAAAAGAAAAGGGCTATTTTTAGGGTTTTTCCAGCAATAATTCTAATTTTTCTCGCCGTAAAAACCATCCTTGAACTTCAACGAACATTTTAAAAAAAAAATTGGCCAAATTGGTCCAGGCGTTGTTGAGTTATGCGCTTACCAACACATTTTGCGATTCATTTTTATATATAAGATTGATTAACTTTCTTTTTCCAGAAACGTATAGTACATGTGATTACTACATACAAGGTTCGTCGGAAAGGGAGTACTAATCCGCGGCCCACTTAAAGTATCACTGATAATGGTTTTAGAGCAAGTGTTAAAATTTTAAAATTCGACAACTTTTATTTCCACGAAAAATAATTTTTATTTTAGTTTTTTCAAAAATTCTTCGTCCCTGCTTTAGTTACGAATTCAGAAGAATTATAGAGTTTGTTGGTGTTTTTCAATTAACCCTGTAGAATGAGTAATTATACTCAATATAATGGTAGCAAGGTCGCGTTTCTCGCGTGTTCTTAAATGTCATAGCAAAATGACCCAGTACACGTGTAGCATGCAAATTCCTCGCAAATGCATCAACAATGTTTGAATAATGGAAAGTGACGTGCCATGAATTTCGCTGCAAGTTCAATGCATGTGTCGCGCGTTTGCAACTCATGATGTAGACATGGCGTGGCCGCACTTTACCTTAGGTTATAATGTATATTCAACTAGCTTTTGCCCGCAGCTTCGCTTGCGTGAAATTTTGAACCCGTTAAGTGACGATTTTCCATACAAAATTTTATCTCCTACTAGCTGTTCCCGGCATGCGTTGCAATGCCCTTTTTCCTACTTATTACCTACCTACTACCTACCTACTACCTACCTACTACCTACCTACTACCTACCTACTACCTACCTACTACCTACCTACTACCTACCTACTACCTACCTACTACCTACCTACTACCTACCTACTACCTACCTACTACCTACCTACTACCTACCTACTACCTACCTACTACCTACCTACTACCTACCTACTACCTACCTACTACCTACCTACTACCTACCTACTACCTACCTACTACCTACCTACTACCTACCTACTACCTACCTACTACCTACCTACTACCTACCTACTACCTACCTACTACCTACCTACTACCTACCTACTACCTACCTACTACCTACCTACTACCTACCTACTACCTACCTACTACCTACCTACTACCTACCTACTACCTACCTACTACCTACCTACTACCTACCTACTACCTACCTACTACCTAAACAGATTAAGAATATGGATATACTGATATAATTTTTTTTTTTTTAAATATCAAAATGTCGAACGGGATAAAAAGTATCCTATGTCCTTCTCCTGGCTCTAAACTACCTCCCTGCCAATTTTCAGCTAAATCGGTTCAGCCGTTCTTGAGTTATAAGTGAAGTAACTAACACGACTTTCTTTTATATATATAGATTTAACTCCCTTAAGGGTTGAATTTCGAAAAATCCTTCCTTATTCCTTGTCTACATTATAAAGGGACCCTCTGTGCAAAATTTCAGCGTTCTAAGTCCAAGGGTTTGGGCTGAGCGTTGATGAGTCAGTCAATCAGTCAGTCAGGACTTTTCTTTTTATATATATACAGGGTGTTAACGAAATCGTGTAATTCCTTCAAACCGCGTGATCTACTGGTGACACAGATTAACCCTAAATGGGAATTTTCGAAAATAAATCAAAAAATAATATTTAAAAAACTTTTTGGTTTTCAATTTCTGATTCTTTTTAGAGCCTTGAGTTATCTGACTGCAAAGAGCGATATCGCGTCAGTCGTTCCTGCCAGCCGTGTCACCATACTTTTATTAATTTACTAGCTGTTCCCGGCATGCGTTGCAATGCCCTTTTTCCTACTTATTACCTACCTACTACCTACCTACTACCTACCTACTACCTACCTACTACCTACCTACTACCTACCTACTACCTACCTACTACCTACCTACTACCTACCTACTACCTACCTACTACCTACCTACTACCTACCTACTACCTACCTACTACCTACCTACTACCTACCTACTACCTACCTACTACCTACCTACTACCTACCTACTACCTACCTACTACCTACCTACTACCTACCTACTACCTACCTACTACCTACCTACTACCTACCTACTACCTACCTACTACCTACCTACTACCTACCTACTACCTACCTACTACCTACCTACTACCTACCTACTACCTACCTACTACCTACCTACTACCTACCTACTACCTACCTACTACCTACCTACTACCTACCTACTACCTACCTACTACCTACCTACTACCTACCTACTACCTACTACCTACCTACTACCTACCTACTACCTACCTACTACCTACCTACTACCTACCTACTACCTACCTACTACCTACCTACTACCTACCTACTACCTACCTACTACCTACCTACTACCTACCTACTACCTAAACAGATTAAGAATATGGATATACTGATATAATTTTTTTTTTTTTTAAATATCAAAATGTCGAACGGGATAAAAAGTATCCTATGTCCTTCTCCTGGCTCTAAACTACCTCCCTGCCAATTTTCAGCTAAATCGGTTCAGCCGTTCTTGAGTTATAAGTGAAGTAACTAACACGACTTTCTTTTATATATATAGATGCGTGGCATCGAAATGTTAACAAAAGTAAAATATTTTTTTTGCAAAATAAAAATTCCTTTTTTTTTTACTGAATCCTTATTAGGTGGTTTAGGTATGATCGGTAACAAAACCGGATGAAAAAAAAAGAATTTTATTTTTTTATTTTTAATCAAGCTAAATCCCGTGCGGGGCCAATCTACACCAGTAGTAGATCATAAGGTTTTAAGGAATTACACGAATTCGTTAACACCCTGTATAGATAATTCACCATCATGCCCATGGGACTCCATGTCCATCTTTCACTGCTTCTTAGTGCATCCAAACGAAGGAAAAAAGGAAAATATCGCTACTAGCGATAAGACCGCTATTGTACCCTTGTTTTAATTTGTTTCTGTTTTTTTCTTAAACGCAGCTCAGACTACGCTATTATGTATACACCATGGGCCCGAGATACCCGAAAGATTTTAACCACGCCTTTCTGATGGTATTATGAGTCAAATAATACATCAACAAAAGTCAAATACAGTTTTTTTTATGTTTTTCGTTTCTTATAAATCAATTAACTTTAGTACTTCCTTGTAAACAATACCTGATGTTGAACTGGCAACATTTATAAATTATCGTGTGAGTGGATAAGAAACTTCTTACTTCACAACCATCCCCGACAAATAGCATGTCTTTATGGTGAGAGGGTTATGGTATGACAAAAGTTGCAACGCCGTGTTCATAGGACTTGTTACCATAGATATTTTTCGATTTACGAATTTCCGTAAATAAGGAATATTTCGAAAATTAAGCTTTATTCAGCAAACTATATCCTAGCTTTTCTTCTCCAATTAGGCATCGAATCGAAGGTAAAATCTTTCGGGTACCTCGGGCCCACGGTGTATAACATATAGCAAATATCGTATAGCACAGCGATATCGCTCAGCATTTTATATGGACACATTTACACAACGCTATGCTATAAAGTATTGGCTTGCTATTATACGCGACAAAATTGAGCGGTGCTCAGAGCTTTAACGTACGATTCTCCGGTCCACGCCCCACCTCACTTATACTCCGTCCGTCACCCGACGTACCACCGTCAAATAACTTGCTATACATAGTACACCGGCTTGCAATATAGACGTCATGCTATACAACGTGTTCATAAATCCCCTTAAAAAAGAAAATGTTAATCAAGTAGTCTTTTATACTTGTTGTCATTTACCTCTCAAAGGAAATTAGGTAAGAATATGAATAACTTTCTGGGTAGTCTACTCTTTACTTTTATGTTTTCAGGGCTGCGTTTCAGTAATGATTTTATTTCATAATTTACCCAAGTTTATTTTTTTGGGTCCTAATTTTATTTTAAAATATTGCCAATAGACTCTTTACAAGGGACCTTTTAATCCCTTTTCGGCTTTAGGGGTATTTTTGTAACACGTTGTGAAGCTGCTATACTTCCTGAAAAAGTAAATTGTCAACAAATTGTTGAAAAAATACCCCTAGTATTTTTGTAACACGTTGTATAGTTATAGCTTATGACGCATTATGCTTTTCTATTTAGCGAATTAGTATGGCGTAGTCTGAACTATGCTTTAAGTATATTCTATCTATTTAACAAATGTTCCTCTACTTGTAATAAACACATTGTATTTCTAAGGATTTCATTCGCTTCGAGTCTGTCTCATTATGTATCAAGTCTGAGAAAATTAACTCCATCTTTGTCACTGAATAGTAATTCTAGCTTTGATATTCAAACTGTGGTTTCAGCTAGGTACGTCGAAATTTCCTATTTGTGTTTAAATGTAATGTTATCTTAGCTCTGTTTGGAGGCATTTAGTCTGAAGCCTTTGGAATATTAGGTACGAATTACCTAAGTAATTAAAGCCTTGTTGCCTATTGAGAATCCCATATTTCTTGGTGAGAGTAAATTCGGTTCATATGGTATGTCTAAACCCGTGTGCTTTCATGTTCATCTTGCGCTTTCAACTTTCAATTCCTCTTGCGTCAAGCGCATGCAATATTGATTGCCATAAGACACATGCAGCTTATCGTCTACATCGGTGCGCCTCGATCAGTCGTCAGTTGACATACAATAGACGGATCAGCGTGCGCTAGGGGCATGCGCTTTTGTCGAACTAGTATTAAGGCAAGCGCTATTGCATGCGCTATAGCGCTTCACGCATGCTTCAGACGAAGACGCAAGATGAACATAAAAGCGCACTGGTGTAGAAATAGCTATACATACATAATTATACTCACGCTTGTAATCCCCGAAGACCTAAATAGAAGTTGTTCTATGTTCTACCTAGCCTTTCCCCAACTATGTAGGGGTCAGCTTCCAGTCTAACCAGATGCAGCGGAGCCAGTATTTTACAAGAAGCGATTACCGTCAGGCTTTCGCAATGTAGTTACTGGGCAATGTTGTTATCCTAAGGTTAGACCGGTAGTTAGACTTTTGATTTCTGACTATGTAACCACTGTCATAAGGATGAGGGGTAAACAGATGTCTGCTCTTGTTACAAAAGTCTGTAAAGTACACGCACGTTTTACCTCCAGAGGCGAATACCAGTATTAGGTCCCATGTAATAGGAAGCTAGCCTGTCGCCATTTCCCAGGCACAATTATGGTGCCAGGTTTGTTGGCTCTTACGACTCGCTTGCCCGGCGGCTGAGGGAATTATATTCTTTATCCATCAACCCACGGCCGAATTAGGTGATACGGAATAATCTCACGACAATAGTGTCTCATAGTAATGTGCTGTGTGTAGCTCTTGTTCATTGAGAGATGCTTCTTCTGATGATACTGTTGCTTCATCAACTTAGATGGTTATTTAAGCTGGCTTGTAAGATGGCTGTGCTGCCTTTTGTTGGCCGTCAGAGTCTTTTAGCCGCGTTCTGCCGTTAAGAGTTTCTAAAAACTTTAAGTAACAGCTAGATTTATTATATTCATCATCATCATTCTCAGCACGTATCGACCTACTGTTGGGTATATTCTCCCTTCTCTGGTCTGCACAAACCGCATCCAGGTCTCCTGTGATCGCTATAATATCGTGGCCCCATCTGGCGGCTGTTTTACCAACGGACACGATAAGCCAGCGTATAAATAAATAAATACTAATACCAAATACATTAACGTTACCAAAATATAAGTTGCACCACTTCATATAGTATGCAAAATAATATTTTCCTGTGAGAGAAATCGAGTTACAAGTGTATCAAGTCCTACTTTCGAAGTTTCGAAGCCGCAGCGAAGACATCCCCAATGAATAAAAATACTAGTCTCAAGCTGATCCAAGTTGCCAGACGAGCTCGGGTCCCAACTTACGAATACAATATTTCCACGCCAACTTTATTTTGCGGTAGATATCCAAAATGAACAAGTTTTACAAGAACAGTCTGCAAAGGCAATAAAGTTTTCGACAAATTTCGGGAATTAAATGCAAAGTCTGCTAGCCAAACGAAATCTTGCCCACCTGAAATCCAAGAAGGGATTTA
The DNA here is from genome assembly GCA_905220435.1 of Amphipyra tragopoginis. Lineage (NCBI taxonomy): Eukaryota > Metazoa > Arthropoda > Insecta > Lepidoptera > Noctuidae > Amphipyra > Amphipyra tragopoginis. Next base: position 23,100,858 of record HG991995.1, on the reverse strand, counting down.
ATCATAAAAACTTATAGCCAAACCGTTCTTGTAATCTGTTCTGATTAAAAACTCTCCTCATCGAATTGTTTCTGTAGGTAATCTGATTAAAATCCGCCGCGAAAATTAAATTTATTAATCATTCAGTGAAACAATCAGAATTTGTCTACGCCAATGAAAATTCAGAAATGCGATGCGTCGAGTGATACGATTGCAGTTATTAAATCATTAAATATTCAACGGGTAATTTACTACTTTGCAGGTTATTCATCATTAAAAATTAATGTGTAATTAATGGATATGCAAACTTTCGGTGAGAAGTGAACGATTTTAATTTTACGTCATTAGTGCTTCAGTGGGCCAATTTTATTAACAAAATTGTTGCCAAAATGCAAACGAACCGCAACCGTCAATCAATTTTTGTTTGCGAAAACTGTCAAAATGACAGAGAATGAATGAATGAGAGGGCATAGGAGCATCCCTCTATATCTCTTTTACTTGAATTAATGTGCTCCATCTTACGCGGCATCCTACGTGAGCGATCTAGAAGCGACGCGAAGCGAAAACAACAAACAGTCGATACCTATTGAAGTGGCCTACGTGACCAAACGCACGTGGAGTGCGGTGCGACGCGGCGAGAAGCAAAGCGAACGCGATCAGTTGACTTGATATTTTGGTACAGTATGTGCTACTGAAAGACGGCGGCTCGAGGCGGCCGGTTCGCAAGCTCGTAGGACAAAGCCGCTGCTTCGCACCGCATCGCATTGAATTCGCATGTCACCGCATCGCATCGCTTCGCAATTCGCGTCGCTTTGAACCGCCTGCGTAAGACGCCGCGTTAGACAATGTCTGCGCTAACCATCAGGTGCGACTGGGATCAAACGCGACGACCCGTCGCCCGACCTGTAACAGGGGTCTACTCCCTAAGTACGAAGTCCGTGGTTTCGGCCTTAGTTACGAACGTTTTCTACTCCCTATCACCTACGGACATACGATTATTTCGGGGCCCGAACTAAGAATGAATGACAACACGATTTGACAGGTGTCCCTACTACTGATGTGTTTTTGCCCGTCCGAAAAGTTGAACTTGACACTTGTTTTGTTCACTCCTACGTTTTGGGCTACTTTCGGACGGGCTACAAACTTCGTTAACGGACTTAGGGAGTAGGCCCTCTGGCTGTATCTCATGAAGCGTGATAGTTAGCCAGTTGAAATTTTCACAGATGATGTATTTCTGTTGCCACTTTATCAACAAATACTAAAAAATAGAATAAAATAAGTATTTAAGTTGGGCTCCCATACAACAAACGTGATTTTTTTGCCGTTCATATAGATAATGGTACGGAACCCATCGTGCGCGACTCCGACTCGCACTCGCACCACAACCGTCAGTCAGTTTTTGTTTACGAAAACTGTCAAAATGATTGGTTTTGTTTTTTGTGTCAAACAATTTGACAGCTTTTGAAAGTGAAAACTGTTTGAATGAACGGTTCGGCGTTGGTTCGGTTGCGATTTATCAAGATTTATTTTAAGAGAATTGGGCCACAGGTACAAAAAGAAAGAAATTAATTCTTTCTAGTGCTGTCAAACTAGTTTACTTGTTGAACTCTACCGTATTTAGTATGTTGTTGTTGTATGTTGTATATTTAGGTGGAAATGTCATGCTGAGGTGTCATCTAAATCCGTATGAAAATTTTAGTTCAACCTAATTTGACAGCTCTAATATTGTAGAATCACCTTTTTCATAAAGCCTCCACTTAAGAGCCTCCACGAGTGACGATACATGAGTACGTTCGGCGCACCCTGGGCAGTCAGCCCCGCTACCAACCTTGCTGACTGGCTAATCTTTTCACCACGACATGAGCTATTCTCGTATAGCTCGTGCCGACACGATAGAAGAAGCACCTTTTTCATCATCATCCACTTCACACATTTCACCTTCTTTTTTTTTAATATGGAGTGTGTTCCAAAACTATGTGGCCTGTGTTAGAAAAAAAAAGGTTTAGTATCAAAAGAAAGGAGGTGAGGATGATGATGAAAAAGGTGATATTACAATATTCTTCCATCTCTTTCGTGTGATAAGTGCAAGTAAAGGATAAAACTATCTTTAATTAAGTTTAGTCTATGCTCAACAGTATCGGGGCCAATGTACATCGAACTCCGCAAAGCTAGTGAATTTCTCTGTTCCCAGTAAATAACTTAAATTCCAGATACTTTTGTCGGACGAGGAAAGCACCCGGAATCCTGTACAGGTGTTTGAAGTAAACCAATTAATGTGTTTTTATTGTTTCGTTCTCTTGGAAAGAGTAGAACTGCAAATCGTATTAGCATTGGGTGCACTTTATTGCTAGACTCAGTTATTTAGTTCGTTGTGTCGATTCTTATGTACTAGCAAGGTATTTACTATTTGTATTCATTGTATACAGGGTTTAAACGAATTCGTGTAATTGTTTCAAACCACAATCATGATCTACAGGGTGTTAACGAATTCATGTATATCCTTCAAACCACAGGATCTTATAATGGTATAGATTAACCCCGCATGAGATTTAGATTGATGAAAAATAAAAAAAACCTTTTTTTTCCCAATTTTTTTATGTGGTAGATTATTTCGATGCCATGCATATATGAACGTAGGCACGGCGACACAGCTGGCCGGCACGACTAGCGCGATATCGCTCCGCGCAGTCAGTTAACTCTGGACGCTAAAATTACTCAGATACAGAAAACCGTGTTTTTTAAACTTTTTTTTGTTGATTCTGAAAAAACCCCATGCAGGATCAATTTATCAGTGTCACCAGTAGATCACGCGGTTTGAAAAAATTACACGAATTCGTTTACACCCTGTATATTACACACTCGGGTATTAGTACCATCGAGAGCAATGAATCCGGGTCACCAACATAAACCTTAATGTCTCGGAAACTTAAGTATGATAGCTTATTCCAGTAAAAAATATGTTATAGACTATTTAAGAAGTTTTAGTAATTTTATTCGAGTAGAATTAAATACTACTCAAATACAAGGTTAGTCAGAAAGGGGGTACTAATCCAAAAGGGTGTTAAAGTATACATAATAATGAATATTTAACTTTTGTTCTACAACTTTCCCCAAAAGTCAATAGTTTAAGAGAAATTGCTGTTCAAAAATTGTTTAAAAAAATCGCTAAAATTTATCTATCCTCAGCTAGATCAGCTGTGATCACATTTTAGGTCATATTTGGGGTCACGAATAAGCAGCTCCATTTTCTGAATTCGTAACTTAAGTGGGAACGAAGAATTTTTGAAATATCTAAAATAAAAATTATTTAACATGAAAATAAAAATTATTGAATTTTAAAATTTTAACACTTTCTTTAAAATGGGCATCAGTGATACTTTAGGTGGTCTACGGATTAGTATCCCCTTTCCAACCTTGTATACTTGGGAGCAAATAAATCGAGCCACATCTATTTTTCACGTAGGTATAATTGTTATTATTTTTGTTATCATGGAACAGATCAATTCTAAACATATATCGGCTAAAAGGTCATTTGATAACATTTACAGTGAGGGTAGTTTTTTGTATTTTGAATTATATAATTCATGAAAACAAAACTAATAACTAGGACACGTGAAAAAAGGAGTAGCTCGATTTCTTTGCTCCCAAGTATAGTATTAACACGTTAACCACCGAAGATAAAAAAATAGATTTGGCATTCGAGCCGTGACGACTACAGTTGGGCGTAAATAAACTCTTCCGTTCAAGCCGCGTCGCCCACAGGTGACCGCGCATCAGAGAAGTTTATAAAACTGTATAGCAAGCCAACGGACAAAAAAGTCGTGGTTTATCGTATGAAAATGAAAAGGACATGACCCTCTAGCCTACTCCATACTAGTTGAAAAAAGGAATTATGTTTTTTATTACTGACTGGGTCTGAGATGAAGCAACCAAATCCAAGTAATAAAGATATGGAAGGAATCCCTTATACCCCTTTGGCTCTCACATACAGACGACGGAACACAGTAAACTGCTTGGCGCGGCTTTAATATGAGGGTGATAGCTAGCCAGGCAGACTCGTACGTCCCCGAACAAACTCTTTCACAAGGACTTCTACTATTCTACCAAACAATGTTTCGGAGCTTACAGTAGTTTCGGAACTGTTTGTAGTGTTAACCGCAACATATGTCAATGTTTTAGAAACAAAACTATTCTTGTTTCTGATACATTGTTAACAAACAAATGTTTACAAATGAATAATCAATGGCTTCAGAATTTGGCTATTCATGGGACTCGTGGCTAATTATCAAAAGCGCGGATTATGCGATTTGTAAGGTTAACGTGGACGGGTGACCGTCGTGACACATCGAGACCCCTCCGTGCTTCGAAGAGTCCGTCAAACCGTCGCCGCGTCGGTCCCGGGTGTCATACGAATAGTGTTGGGTAGGACACGACTTGAAAAAGAGTTTGTAAGAGTAGCCTCTTTTTTGCTCTGAGCCAGTACAATGTCCTACTTCAAATGAGGTGAGGCGTACTGAAGCTCGGTGATACGTTTGAAGTAACGAGTACGATTAAGACATTTGATTTACTGGTGTCGATGTACTGATTACGTCTTTCTCGAGTCGCGGTCACGTAATGTCCATTGTAGAATGAATAACGTGCTATTGTAGCATATGCCTCACTCCCTCTCTTTCTCACCCTATAGTGTACTTACCGAGTGTAACGAGTAACGCGACTACCGCGACATAAATGTTGAAGTGGTACACTTTAAATTTTCGAGCCGCTCTTACATTTTGACGTCATGTACGGGACGAATGTACCGCCTCTTGTATGTCCTACTCAACACTACATACGAATACCTATGACAGTCGCTACGGGTAGTCGTTAGCACAAAAGTATGATAACCGATCTAATCTTAGGATATCGGCTGGATAATAAGTCTGATGGTAGTCACTCCGTGTAAAAAAAACTAATTATTCAGCCGTATCTGGCTAGACTGGAAGCTGACCCCAACATAGTTGGAAAAGGCTGGGCAGATCATAATGGTTTCAGAATTTTGAACACTATTTCAATTGACTTAGAGCCATTATGCACTGTCGACTGGTCGCCGGAGACTTGGTCGACGGCGGCTGTGACTTTCTATAGTTTAAATAGGTGTTTACGCACTTGTTCGCCGGTCGCCCGGGCGATTAATAGTCAATAGTCATTTATTGGTAATTGTTGATTACATGTCATTATATTATTATACAAATGATATAATATAATATTCGGTATTCAATAAGTAATTTTAGTCAAAAAATAACTTGTCATTTCCACAAAAGCTGCAAAAAACATTTATGATCAGATAACAGTTCAATAAAAGAATGTCAATTAAATATCAATATCAATAAAAGAATTTCAATAAAGTTACAAAATAAAAAATTCAATGTCAATTCTAAAGAACTAAACAAATAAAATTATTAATAATAATAGAATGAAAAATAGAAGATTATGCTTACGTCTCTCGGTGACCAGTCGACAGTGCGTAATGGCTCTTAAGAACTTTCATAGCAGTAGCATTTCAATTTATTCTACATTTTCTTGTAAATACCTTTCTGAGAAACAACATTAAATCTCCACATTCTCCTTCAAATAAGCCATGCGTAGAGAATACCGCATTTCAAATGTGCTCCTTGTAAGATAACATTATGTACATACACTATTCCGGCGTATAATAGAACAAGGCATCATAGAAATAGGAATATTTCCTATTACAATATGAACATATTGCTATTCAGGGAACAGGGTAGCTCGCTTTTGGCATATCGTAGTATCATTGAGAGACTTATACGGGGTACATTATATCGAATTTGAAATATGGTAAGATTTTGTATCAAGAAATTTTAAATTCCTACTCTGTTTGAGAGATTTCGTTTTGCATCGTATATTTTTAGTAGATTATTATTTTTGGTTTACAACTTAGGGCACAGGCCCAAGTTGACAGCAACTTGGAACGGTGCGGTAACGCGGCACGGTGCGTTAACATAACATGCAAATTTACGATACCGTATCGTTAAAATGCACGTCAGGACCATTGTTAGATTTATCGTTGACAATGTGGATCCTGAATTTTGATCAGAGAAAAGGTAAGGTATGGTTTTAAAGCATCGGAGCACATAGACGGCGACTAATTCGCGGGCGTGGAAAGCGCGGGCGGAGCGCATATACGTGTGCGCTTGCGGCTAGAGGCGGAACGTGTTACGATACGGTAACGTAAATTTGCACGTTTTGTCAACGCACCGTGTCGCGTTACCGCACCGTTCCACGTTGACGACATCGTGACGTGGAGATGTGGACAGGCCCATAGGCATTGAAGATGAGGACCTCGTGGTCATTAAACAACTGCGCAGATCGTACGATTTGCAAGGTTAAGCTATGCTTGCCGCGGTCAGTCCGTGGATGGGTGCCCGTTCGTTACACACTGAGATCCATCCGTGCTTTGGAGAGCATGCTAAGCCGTTGATCCCGGGTGATATACAGTGGTGGCCATATAATTAGAAACACCAAGTGTGACTTTTATTTTTAGTACAAACTAGCTGTGCCCGCGACTCCGTCCGCGTGGAAGTCGGAAAACAACATTGTGTCGCAGCAACTAAATAATCCATTTATTATAATAATAGACAAAGGTGTCCCACTAAGACACTTATATCTTTTGAACCATTTCTTTATGTAGAGTTTCAGCTCCTCTTGATTGACCGTAAAGATTCATAAAACCGTAATACTAAAAACGTGTTGCTTATTTCTATACATTTCCTTGCTAAAATGGATTATAATTGAATATTGATACTATTATTGAAGATGTAACAAAACCATATCGCGGTACAAAAATAGCTACAACGCCGTCTTGTTACAATCTGCGAACTAAATTATGATTTCATTCGAGGTGTGGTAGGTATAGAAAAGAACTTTAAATATTTTAAAAAAACTTATAGAAGACTTCATTTAATTTTAATAAGTTATAAATAGGTAGGTACTGCTTTCAAAAAGTCTGATCTGGAAATCGAACCAAAAGAAACGCGAAAAAACATCTTCTATATTTTTATTTCACCAATCGATATGATCGCTCCAATAAACATAGTGCCTGAAATTGATGGAAGACCATAAAAACTAACATTAAGTACCTACCTAACTTAGGTACATTTCAATTCAAACACTTATTTGTTGTTACTTCTTATTTCTTGCACTTCCTTCAATTTAAGACAGTGTGTTTGTTGGAGAGATTTGATCCTTATTATTGACCTTATAAATATCTATCAACAGGTGCCATAATATAATACCGGATGGTACATAAAGCTTTGTCAGTTCGATTCCCGGTTCAGGCAAAAAAATCAGTAAAACGCAATATTTCTTACTTTAAAAAAAAGTGAAATGAAGTTTCCTTTGAGTGAAATTTGCTATTTTTAATATTTAAAGTACTTTCCCTCCATGGCCATGTCTTTGGAACATTACCTAAAGCTTAAAAAAACTCAATTAAATAAACTTATTAAAACGACGGCGACAGGCTTTGAATAAATCTGACAATAATGAACAAAATAAAATTAAATATAGAAAAAAAATCCAAAAAGTGCATTGAGTAGATAGAATGATTACGAAATACTAAATTTCAACGAAAGCACTGGGTGAGCGCTTTCCTTGCAAATAATCATGGCCACCGATTTCAATTTGAATTTGGACCTTATTTTCGGCATCAGCATTCCCAAAAAGTATGAACATTCAATGAACAAAAATCTTACTATTAGTCCACATGAAGTCATGAATTCATTTTATTGTGAACAACAATAAGAAATTGACCTAATAAATTCTAAATAACAATATCTTCGTTTTTTTTTGTAAAAGCTTAGTTCCTTTTTCATAAGGATAGAGATCATTAGACCTTTCGTAGACTGAGAATAGGTACCAATTCAACAATGAATATTAGGTAATTTGTGGATTTATTCGTAGTAATATATTTCCTCACAACATGATTTGATACACGTAACGCCATCTATTGAAAATAAACTAATACATGCTAAGTTCTTCTAGAAAACTTAAAATTCGCATAACTTTTGATTGCGTGAACCGATTGCGATGAAACAAAAAACATATGTTACTTGGAGATAAGCACAATATTTATTTATAAAAGTCAACAACATTGGATCAGTTGTTTTTATGTGATGCTTGAACAAACAAACAGATAAACAGACAAACAGATAAACAGACAAACAGACAAAAAATCCAAAAATGTTAAAAATGGGTTCTATTGGTTATAGTTTAACACCCCAACCAGGTTTTTTCAAAATATTTGCTATGTACAGATACGCAAAAGTCTACAGATTTGTAAATGTATAGAAGATATTAATTATTTGCATATCTTTTGAATGCGTGAACCGATTGCGATGAAACAAAAAAAATATGTTACTTGGAGATAAGCACAATATATGTTTATACAAGTCAACAGCATTGGGTCAGCTCTTTTTACGTGATGCTTGCATAAACATGCAAACATATGTTTAATCTTTACTTCCCTAGATGGCGTTGGCGTCGAATTAGATCGCGCTATGGTTTCGTTACCGCGCGATTTATAAGTTCTAGACAAAAATTTCATAGTTACTTCTAAACCACGATTTTATTATATGTATAGATTAACTTGATAGTTAATGTTTTACGTATCATAGAGGGCTTATACCTATTTATCTATAATGTATCCACATCATGAAGTATTAACTATGTCAGTTTTGGAACTTCATACAACCGTTTATGTAAAAATTGGTTTACTTTATAAAATAAAATGAAGCAGCACAACGTATTAAGGTGGACAACTAATTAGAAACAGAAAAAAACATTAGCATAAATATGAACAAAGGTAACGAAACAATAAATAATGAAGTTAAATGGTACCTACAAATATTTTATAATAAACAATTAATGTTTAGTTGGGAAGCCTCTGCTGTCGATTACAGCTCTATAACGACGTGGCATTGATTTTATCAATGTTTCATACATTTCCAGGGATTTTTTCTCCAAGCTTCTACAAATGCGTCTTAAAGTTGTTGTAGTGTGGTATTAGTAGTAGTACGATATTAGTGATATGTTTATTGGACAATGTTTTCTTTACAATGTACCACAAACTTAGATTTGATTCAAATCTGGACTATTTGCAGACCACTCTAACACCAACACTAATTAGTCTCTTAGAAATGCTTTAACGTTGTTTCTTTGGTTTGGATTATTGTATTCATATACAGTGGTGGACATATAAATGTCCACCACTGTATATGAATACCTATGACAGTCGTTACGGGTAGTCAGAAGCGCGAAAGTCTGTCAAACGGCCCAACTTTAGGATACCGGCATTTCCCAGTAACTGTATTGCGGAGGTGTAATAGTAGTCACTCCGTGTAAAATACTGGTATTCAGCCGCATCTGGGAGTCTACTGCCTAAGCACGAAGTCCGTGGTTCTGGCATACGATTATTTCGGGGCCCCAACTAAGAATGAATGACAACACGATTTAATAGTTTTCCCTACAACCATTGTGTTTTTGCCCGTCCAAAAAGTTGAACTTGACACTTGTTTTGTTCACTCCTACATTTCGGACTACTTTCGGACGGGCGATTAACTTCGTTGACGGACTTAGGGAGTAGGCCCCCAGGTTAGACAGGAAGCTGTACGCAATATGGTTGGGAAAAAACTAGGCAGAAGGAGGATAACATGACTGAAGTGTGATTTGATGACACGTTTGTTGCAGTGGCTGAGCGGTTGGCTTTGTGCGCTACGGGTCACGGGTTCGATTCTCGCACATTACAAATATTTATATGGTCTACAGATAGTTGTTCCAGGTCTGGGTGTTGAGTGTTTGAGAGATGTGTCTGTTAAAACACCCATGTTTAAGGAGAAATCCGACGGTGGGACGTTTCGTTTTGTATCTAAAAGAAAAAAAAAAGATTTCATTATCATTATAAATAAATCAGCGGCAAAGAAGCGGGGATAATTTCATTTTCAATCTGTCTGTTAAATTAATAGATTGTGTCTCTAGAGAGACAAACCATTTTTCATTAATCGAAATAAGTATTCCTATAAGTACAAAATAAATACAAGCCGTCTTCATGGCTGCATAGCTGAATTATTTTTTTTATCCTGGCAGTTATACGTCGTAAGCTTTACGCGTCAGCAATCTTTGTGTGTCTTTATTACATAAGTCCGGCTTTCGTCCTTTTTGGATCAATTCCGCATAGGTCACTTAATTGGTCACAAAGTTCGTACAAATTCGGAAACACGAAGATTACTGAAGCGCATAAATCATGTCTCGGTACTGTAACTTGAAACCTGGAGAATGGTTAATGGTATTTAATTTTTATCGCGATTTCGCGAAATCAGTAGGTATTTTATGCAGACATGGTTTGAATCGTTATTACATTATTTTTTAACTTTCTTATCTATTATTATCCAATCAACGCATACAAATAATTTATTTCATTGTAAATAATTTATTTCGGTGCATTTAAATCGAAATATTTGCGGGCAGGAGGACGGCGCTGTATCCAAGTTAGCAATCTCATATAGTTTGGCGGAATTAAAGCTATACAAGGTTAGTCTGAAAGGGGGTACTAATCCGCGGGCCATTTAAAGCATCACTGATAGCTATTTAAAAGCAAGTGTAAAGCAGGGTCCGCAGCGCCAATTTTTTAACATGTTATTGTGTTTTTGCGAACAAGACTATTAGGCCACGCTCCTATTCGGTTAGCAAACAATGTTAAGCCGGGTCCGCAGCGCCAATTTTGCTAACAATACTGTTAGGCCACGCCCCTATTCGGTTAGCAAACAATGTTATCCTGTTTGCAAACACGAAAACATGGCGCAGCGGACCCGGCTTTAACGTTTCAAAATTCGATCATTTTTATTTTGATGCAAAATGATTATTATTTTATTTTTATCAGAAAATCTTCATCCCTGCTTTAATTACGAATTCAGAAAATGGCGCTTCTAATCCGTGACCCTAAACATTACCTAAAATGTAAACGCAGCTGATGATAGCGTAGGATAAGTAGATAGATTTTAGCGATTTTTTTTATGAAATCTTTGAACAGCTATTTCTCTTAAACTATTGACTTTTTGGTGAACGTTGTAGAACAAAAGTTATTCATTATTATGGGTACTTTAACACTCTTTCGGATTAGTGCTCCCTTTTCGACTAACCTTGTATATTGTAATTGCAAATTCCGCAAAGTATCGCCTGATTCTAACATTCTCAATAAATTGTTAAAATTGAATCAAATCACAATCCAGCCAAGCCTAACATAATTGAAGCCTCAAATTCGATTTTCCACAAATACGGAACTCTCGTCGTCCGTCAAAATGAGCGTAAAATAGACGCCTGCCTGTCGCCAATAACATCACGCCATATTGACGCCATTGAAGGATTTATTGAGCAATAGATAAATTCTCGAACTATGAGTGTCGTTGTCAATTTTATAGATATTGAAACTTGTGTTGCAATCTACTTTTAATGGATCATTTTGATGTTCAGTGATGTGTTTTGTGGTTTTTTATAATAAGTAAGTGAGTGAGGAACTGTCCAACGGACTTCGCACGGACAACACTTTTAAATAAGCGCGTCCATTATAATTTTTTAATTATTTCTGATTTTAATATTAAGGATTTAATGAGAGGCGCGACACGTCGGGACATTGGCCAGGGCTAAGAATTGATCATTATTTCCGTGCCGGTTTTAGTTACAATATTATTATTATGAAACTTACATTTATTTGATAATTTAGATCAGATGAATACGCATCATTTCATTTTTTTTTTCATAGTGACCTGTAGCATCCAGTAACAGCTTTCATTTTGACAATACAACAGTATTCGTTCCGTGGTACATACACACATCAAAAGTGTCTAGGGATCAAGCATTTTTATGCGGATTTCTTGAGATTGAGATGTGGCTTTGTAATAAATTTATGATTTTATAAATTTATATGGATCCTTTTTGGTGCATTTCATAATTTGAATCAGGAACTGTGAATCAAATTCGAGTAAAAGATGAAAATCAGCTGTCAATATTTTCCCTATAAAAACATACAACGCATTGAAGACATTATTAGTGCTACTGTTTCCCTACTACTGATTAAAACCAACGTTATTATGGAGCGGCGACGTCATTTAAGCAGGGAAGAAATGCTCAGAGCCGTGGGAATGATAGAAGCTGGTTCCCGGCAACGTACTGTGGCTTTAGCTCTGAATACAAGTCAGAGTGTTATCAGTCGACTTTGGACACGTTACCGAAGCACTGGTACCGTGGCTGAGCGCCATGGAGGACGGTATCGCTGCACCACACGGAGACAAGACCGATACATTCAAATCTTAACTCGAAGAGCTCCAACAATAACCGCCATGATGTTAGCCGTGAGGCTTCATCACTCTTCAGGGAACTTAATTAGCGACCAAACAGTCAGAAACCGCTTGCATGAAGTGAACCTTCATTCCCGAAGACCGCTACGGGTACCACCTATAGCAATGCACAATCGTAGGATTCGATATCAATGGGCTCTTGGACACAGAAATTGGGCAGAAGAACAATGGCGTTTCGTGTGCTTTTCTGATGAGTCTCGTTTTGGTATGAGACCGGATACAAGACGTATACGACACTGGAGAACCCCTGGACGCCAACAGCGATTAAAATCCTGCCAGGAAGTCCATCCTTATAGTGGTGGAACCATCATGGTATGGGCGGGTATTTGGATCGGCGGAAGAACTGAGTTGATTTGGACCAGAGGCAACCTCAACGCTCAAATTTATGCTGAGACGATTGTATCAGACGTCATCGTTCCTCTACAAGCGCAAATCGGTCCCTTATTTCAGTTAATGCATGATAATGCACGACCGCACACCGCAAGAGTTGTAAGACAGACTCTCGCCGCAGCTAACATCAATGTCCTGCCCTGGCCTGCTCAGTCGCCAGACTTGAACCCGATTGAGCATGCATGGGATATGCTACAGAGAAGAGCTCTGCCGAATATGGAGGGTATCCAGTCGCAAGAAGACCTTTTTTTGTTGTTGCAACGAACATGGGCGGCCATTCCACAGCGTGATTTGGATGAACTCATTTTGAGTATGCCAAACCGATGTTCTTGTGTTGTTAGTGTTCGCGGTAGAAACACGGATTATTAATTGTTTAAGTTACCCAATAAAATTTTAAAGAAAACTGTTATTTCAGTCTTTTTTTCGAACTTTTGTGTTAGTGGTTCAAATGTCAAAAATCCCTTTATTAGGAAAATGGCAAATTTCTTTATTAATGCAAAGGTGACTTGGTTTATCGTTACTGTGACAAACGAAAACACTTTATTTGATGAATCCTTAAAGAAAATTTTAATTAATATCAATCAGGAGAAAAGTTATTGCAAAAATATATGTTGATCCCTAGACACTTTTGATGTGTGTAGTTGAGGAGAAGTCAGTTTTTACAACTATTAAACAGAGAATGTTAAAGAATTGTTAAAACATTTATGTTGCCCTGTCAATATCAAAGTGATTACAAGTGTTTTGCGCGATTAGGATGCAGGTCATAAGAGAACAATGTAAATCTATACTAATATTATAAAGAGGTAAAATTTGTTTGTTTGTTTGTTTGTTTGTTTGTATGTAGGGGGTAATCTCCGAAACTACTCATCCGATTTCAAAAATTCTTTCACCAATAGAAAGCTACGTTATCCCTGAGTGCTATAGGCTATATTTAATTATCAAAAAATTAGGGATCCGTAAGAAAAATACAATAATGTAACCCAAGGTATCAAAAATTTGTTTATAAAAGTTATTATTTGGCGTGCGCTGCGAAAACTATTGATAACATAAAAATAATGTACGACATGTTTATAGTACACTTAATTATCCAAAAAAAAGTCCGAGTGGGTATATGTCTAACTATTATAGTTAAGACATATCAACCGTTTTTTGTTCAAATTAGTCGATCAAAACACGGATAGAATCGAAAATTGAAGACATTCTTATCATGATATTAATCCTTATCCAAGTAAATAGCTTGAGTTTCTGGTTAGAAATAAATGAAGTTGTTTCAGCGTTTTTGGAAATTCAGCCCTTAAGGGGGTGAAATAAATGTTGAAAGTTTGTATGAGAAAATTTGGTACTTTTGAAGTAAGTTTGAGTTGTTTGTGGGTTTTTGGAAATTCTACCCCTAGGGGGTGAAATAGGAGATGAAAGTTTTTTCGAAAATAAAAGCTTGAAATCAAATAATAGGGTTTTTGGTTAGAAATATATGTACACGTGTTTGAACGGTTTTGTAAATTCAACCATTAAGGCGGTGAACAGTGCCGGATTAACCACGTAGCAAGAGTAGCAATTGCTACGGGCCCCGCGCGAAAGGGGGCCCCGCATATTTAAACCCACTCATCTCTGCCTGAGCGTAATTTTTTGAATGAAACTTATCACGAGAGTCCAACGAAAGTGACAGCACTAGATTTATCGGCAACTTAAAATTGAGCATTTGTGAATTTAGCCAAAAGCCATAAATGCACTTAGAATGACATCATGCTTTCGCCAAAACGCGAAAAAAATTCGCGCTCGCTTCGCTCGCACTGCTGTTACGCTTTGTGCTACTCCACTCGATTATTTTCTTTTGTATATTCAAACAAACCATTTCATTACATTTATTTATTTAAGAAATTAAGCCTCAAAACTTAAATAGCAATGAAAAAGTAATGATTAAAAAAACACGCTTAAAATGCTAATTTACACTTTTCAGGCGTGTATTACGGCCTTTTTATTTCGTGTTAGTTTCTTAGTTTTTACGTGCTTTTGTGTTGTTATTTATGTTTTGACGATCGCCCGATAGCTTTGAACTGGGTGCGTCTCATGTCATATAAAGGTATTTGGTATATTTTCATTGCAATAACGTTCACAAGATTTATTAAACGTGAGTTATACCAACTGTTGATATAATCTCCTTAGATATAACATTTATATACTTACTTGTAAACTCATTTCGTCTAATATTATTGGATATAACGTTCATCTGATCGAAAATCATTTAATATAAAACTCTTTTGAACTAACGCGTACTCATTGCATGTTTACATGCAAGTAGGACGGAGTGACTAGATTAGGGTACCCCGACCAATGGGTTAGGTTAGGTTAGAACTGTGACCACCAATGCGCGAGCCGAGCGAGCGAAGCGAGCGTGCCGCGGCAGCGGCCGGCGAGCGCTACATCCAAGTTGGTTCCAATTACTAGGTTAGGGCACCCCGACGAAATGGATTAGCTTGGGTTAGGTTAGAAGGAACTGATTTTGTTGATTTTATATATTTGCTCCTAATAGGCTAAATAAATTTTATGTCATTTGAGTGATATACCGAACGATTTTATATTCAATGTATGTTATGCTTATAAAAATTAGTTATTTTAAAATTATATCTGAAGTTTATTATATTTAGTGATCGTTATCTATACATATAATAAAATCGTAACGAAGTAAAATCTGTACATTGAATATTTTCCAGAAAAAATAAGTGCAAATTGTTGGAAAAACGCTACAGATGTCAAAAAGAGAGTTTTTAGAATTTTTGTCTGTCTGTTTATCTGTTTGTCTGTTTATCTGTTTGTATGTTTGAGCTTCACGCCGAAACTACTGGACAGATTTTGTTGATATTTGGAAAACATATTTGTTGCAGGTCGGGTCAGGCTATAGGGTATAAATTATCACGCTATTCGGTTATAAAAATATATTCAAACAAAATAGTTCCTTGAACCTAACTAGATGGCGTTGGCGTCAGTGGCAACAGCAATCATAAGTGTTTTAACTCTCGAAAAGAGAGTTTACAGTACCTACACATTTGCCTATCCCTCCAAAGCAAACAGCCGTGATGTTTTGCAATGGAATGGTGTAAACAACACCCAGACATACGATTGTAATAGTCGCGGAAATTTTGCTGTCATTTATTAAAGAGGTCTATTGTCTATCTCTGAATGTCTTCATCAGATAAGAAAAATATGCAGTCGAATAGCGAAAACACCATTCAAATCGAATCAGTCGTTTCTGAGAAAATTGTGAACATACATACATACAAACATACATATCGGTCGAACATAGAGCCTCCTTTTTTTAAGTCGGTTTATAAAGTCGGTTAATTATGTCTCATTTTGCAGCTGCAGTCTTGCTTAGTATTATAAAAGTGTCTGTAATACAAAATTCAGGTTCCGAAGTAATTTTATAACAATAGTAAATTATCACGGTATTTATTGATAAAAGGCAAAAGGCAAAAACATTTTTTTTCGTTCTTGAGGACAGTTGATGGCGTAGAGTATCCCACATACCGCGCTGCCTGCGTAGCACTTCACCTTCTAGACGGTGACCAACATTGGGATGACACTCTCGAGGAGGCCAGTGTTAGTGACAGTCCCAGTCGTCTGCGACATTTGTTTGCGTCATGTTGGTGTTCTGCGGAATCTCCATCACAGTTCTATTGTGGGAAAAATATCGACATTATCTGTCGTTTCTTTAAAACTTCCGTAAAAGTCGTTTCTTTGCAGAGGAACATCATTGAGGCGGAAATTCTAACGGGTTGTGGCGTTGGCGAGTCGCGCCGTAAGCGCGTGCAGTTTCCTGTGTGCGTATGCTTCGCTATGACCATAAACAAGTCGCAGGGGCAGACACTGACGGCTGCAGGTGTCGACCTCAGGACGAGGTGCTTCTCACTCGGACAACTGTACGTCGCTTGCTCTCGCGTCACCAGTCCTGAATCTCTATACATTTTAACTACCGAGGGCAAAACGAACGTAGTTTACAGAGAAGTTTTAGAATATAACTAAAATTAATAACATTTTGGTCGTTACCTAAACATTTATGTGGATTTATAGTTATGTTTTAGAACCAATTCACATCACCTATTTTTTCTTATAATGGCTTAATAACACAAAATTACAGTTCTGGTAGTACTTAAATAATATACGAGTCTTAATATAAAACTCCACATCGCTACGTGTCATCAGAGTAGATTAAATTGTTGTAACCACGGAAAGAGGGTTTTAAACACAGGGGGTTTTACACACAAGCATTTGTAAATAACAAACTACGATGATTGATAGAAAGACGAAAGACGATTACTTATCAGGCTCTAGCATCAGCTGAAATTGTGATTACCATCAGTGCCGGATTAACCACGTAGCAAGAGTAGCAATTGCTACGGGCCCCGCGCGAAAGGGGGTTCCGCATATTTAAACCCACTCATCTCTGCCTGAGCGTAATTTTTTGAGTGAAACTTATCACGAGAGTTCAACGAAAGTGACAGCACTAGAGTTATAGGCACCTTAAAATTGAGCATTTGAGAATTTAGCCAAAAGCCATAAATGCACTTAGAATGACGTCATGCTTTCGCCAAAAATGCGAAAAAAAAATCGCGCTCGCTGCGCTCGCGCTACAGTTACGCTTTATATGAACTGCTCCACTCGACTATTTTCTTTTGTATATTCAAACAAACCATTTCATTACGTTTATTATTTAAGAAATTAAGCCTAAAAAACTTAAATAACAATGAAAAGGTAACGATTAAAAAAAACACGCTTATAATGCTAACTTATACTTTTCAGGGGTTTTAAGCACAAGTTTTGTGAATAACAAACTACGATGATTAATAGAAAGACGAAAGAAGATTACTAATCAGGCACTAGCAGCAGCTGAAGTTGTGATTACCATCTGTGCCGGATTAACCACGTATCAAGAGTAGCAATTGCTACGGGCCCCGCGCGAAAGGGGGCTCCGCGTATTTAAAGCCACTCATCTCTGCCTGAGCGTAATTTTTTGAGTGAAACTTATCACGAGAGTCCAACGATAGTGACAGCACTAGATTTATCGGCAACTTAAAATTGAGCATTTGAGAATTTTGCCAAAAGCCATAAATGCACTTAGAATGACGTCATGCTTTCGCCAAAAATGCGAAAAAAAAATCGCGCTCGCTGCGCTCGCGCTGCTGCTACGCTTTGTATGAACTGCTCCACTCGATTATTTTCTTTTGTATATTCAAACAAACCATTTCATTACGTTTATTTATTTAAGAAAGTAAGCCTAAAAAACTTAAATAACAATGAAAAAGGTAACGATTAAAAAAAATACGCTTATAATGGTAACTTACTTTTCAGGGGTTTTAAGCACAAGTTTTGTGAATAACAAACTACGATGATTAATAGAAAGACGAAAGAAGATTACTAATCAGGCTCTAGCAGCAGCTGAAGTTGTGATTACCCATCTGTGCCGGATTAACCACGTATCAAGAGTAGCAATTGCTACGGGCCCCGCGCGAAAGGGGGCTCCGCGTATTTAAAGCCACTCATCTCAGCCTGAGCGTAATTTTTTGAGTGAAACTTCTCACGAGAGTCCAACGATAGTGACAGCACTAGATTTATCGGCAACTTAAAATTGAACATTTGTGAATTTAGCCAAAAGCTATAAATGCACTTAGAATGACATCATGCGATCGCCAAAAATGCGAAAAAAAAAACGCGCTCGCTACGCTCGCGCTGCTGCTACGCTTTGTATGAACTGCTCCACTCGACTATTTTTTTTGTATATTCAAACAAACCATTTCATTACGTTTATTTATTTAAGAAATTAAGCCTAAAACTTAACTGACAATGAAAAGGTAATTTTAAAAAAAACGCTTAAATGCTAATTTATACTTTTCAGGCGTGTATTTTTTTACCGGCCTTTTTTCTTTCGTGTTAGTTTCTTAGTTTTTACGTGCTTTTGTGTCATTATTTCTGTTTTGACGATCGCTCGATCGCTTTGGACTAATACAAAATCAGTGTAATACCACTGTTTTATAACAGTAAAATTAATAAGTAGATAATGCAACTCAAGGGCCCCCTTTCATATTTGCTACGGGCCCCGCGCTGTCTTAATCCGGCACTGATTACCGTGATAAACTTACATAATTACCTACATATATTACTGAATGCAACTTTCGGAATCTGGATTAGAGAGAAATTAAGGCGTTCACATTATAATAACGGTTTGCTAACCGCGTTCCCGTAGGAACCTACCTAATGTCCTTTTCTGTACTTACCCCAAAACTTTACAATGATCTGTTAAGTATACGAGTACATACATAAACATTAAAGAAAACTAAGTTACGTGAGCGAAGCCGCGGGCACCAGCTAGTTACCTATATAGGGAGTCCCACGACTTTGCCACATGGAGGGAAAGTACCTTAAATACATAAATAAATGTTAAATTTCATGGTCTTTCTTTTATTTTAGTTGCCATGTTATTTCGAAGAAATAAACCTTTCGATCAGTAGGTACATTAAAATTATTATTTTTTTTCACATTTATCGGGTTCGATTCCCGGTTCAGACCGGTGATCATTAAATTTTTTTGAATGCAGTTCGTATTGTTTTTAAAATAAAAACGAAGTCTTCATTCAGTATTTTTTTTATCTACAGTATTTAAGGTACTTTTCCTCCATGTGGCAAAGTCGTGGGACGCCTAGTATATGAATCTAAAATCTTGTTTAAACATTTCCTAAGTTATGTTCTCATATTACGTGAAGTATTCAAAGAAAACCAACACACTGTTCATCCTAAACACTCAAAGCTTCTTTAACCGCAGACAACCTTGGTTTAAAACTTTTCCCTTGAACTTCTCTCGTAGGCGGTTGACCTTCGTAACGAAGACAGAACTTTCAGACAGAACTGTTCAGCCAATCAAGATGCATAATGCTTTCTTTTGTAGTAGTGTCGCAGACCTTCTGCTGAAGATCGATCGCGAGGTTTCATTGGGAGACAGTGAGATAGAAATCGTAATTGATGGTAAACTGGTGGGGAGTAAGAAGTGATTAATCGGAGAATTTTTAAATCTGCTGCTTTTTAGGAACGTCTTTTTGTATTTTTTGCATAGAGTAAACGATTATGTATACAAGATGTAAACGAATCTGTGTAATTCTTTCAAACCACATGATATGTTAATGGTATAGATTAACCCCGCCCGGGATTTACATTGATTAAAAATAAAATAAACTTTTTTAAACAAATATTTTTTATGTGATAGGAAATTTCGATGCCGTCCATAAATTATTGAAGGCACGGCGACACAGCTGATGGGCACGACTAGCGCGATATCGCTCCACGTAGTCAGTTAACTTGGGACGCTAAAATTACTCAGATACAGAATACCATGGTTCATTTTTTGAAAACTTTTTTTTGTTGTTTTTGGAAAAAACTTATACAGGGTCAATCAGTGTCACCAGTAGATCGCGCGGTGGTATATGATTGCAGTCGCTCTGGGTTTTATTTCAGCCGCATCTGGTTGGGCTATAAGTTCTAAAATAGTTAGAAAAGGTCAGACTGATGACGATTCCAAACGCTATGAACTTGTGGAGAAACTTGGTGTGGTGTTCCTCCAACCAAAGGGAGGATCCTCCAACCAGGCGGAGTCTTGTGCCTGGCGGGCTACTGCCCCACCACGGTTGATGTTGGGAGGTTGTATATATACTATCTGCGTGTTAAATCTTGATTGCGCGATGTAGGATAGTTCGCTAGTTCGCATGTGGCGAGATAGATGCCGCCACAAACTAAACAAATTAAATGTCACTTAGTTACATCTTTTATCAAGGTCAAGGTCTCACTGTTTACTAAAAAAAACCATCTCGTTTGCTTTCCAATCATCTCTATTTTGTGCCTTCATTACTATTATTTATTTATTATAAAGATGTTTTATATAAAAACTTACTTATACTAAGCCCCACAAAACCGTTTGCACAGTTTGTCTGCGGGAACAAACCATTAACCAACCATCGCAAACAAACATTGCGGGGTTTGACCATGCCAGCCCCACAAACGAGTCTAAATCGTCATGCCCCTCTAGTCTCATTAGTTCGGTTGTTTTGTTCGGGGCCGAACTACTAAGACTAATATTGTTTCATTAGTTCGGTTATGCCGTCAAACCGAACTGTTGAGACTTGTGTTCTGTAGTTCGGTTAATGATGTAAAACACAACTTTCATTGTAAAAACGTTTTTAAAGTATTATAGCAAGATGACTTCTGCTTATGTATTCTCCTTATTTTTGAGAATATATTTGTTTCTTTTATCACTACATAGTATAAAACAAAGTCGCTTCAAGCTGTCTGTCCCTATGTATGCTTAAATCTTTAAAACTACGCAACGGATTTTGATGCGGTTTTTTTAATAGATAGAGTGATTCAAGAGAAAAGTTTACATGTATGCACCCGTGCGAAGCCGGGGCAGGTCGCTAGTTTATAATAAAATCATTTTATTACATCTATCCGGACGACTGGTACCGGTAAACCGAGGTTACTTTAAAATACAGGGGCGACATTGATAGTTACTAAAAATATTGCATTTGGTCAAATATCTCTGTGAAAATGAAACTTATGCATTTTAATTTAATATTGTAGGGAACATTGACAGTTTTCCTATTTTACCATTCGGTATAGAGGTGTCTGCGATGTTACATGGCAAAGATAAAAAATATTAAACTACACCTCTGATTATGTAAAAAATCGATTTTTAGATTTCTCGATTGGGGCTACTTTGAAACTGAATGATAGAACAGAGATCATCAAAGTAGAAGCTCTGCGGTCCAAGTTTGATAAGGAACATTTCTCCTTTTTTTCTCGAAAATAATACTCTGTTATTTTTTTATTTAGCCTATTTGGTTTTGTATATTTATCTGTTAATTCAGTTTGTAGAAAAGATTTTTGTTGTAGCATCTAAAATCAAAAATAAATAAGATATAAATATATGAAGCTCAAAAAATCGATCAAAGTAACCCCGTTCTACGGTATCTTTTTTAGTATCATCAGTTCGGTTTGACGTCATAACCGAACTAATGAGACAAGATTAGTCTCAGTAGTCCGGTCCCGAACAAAACAACCGAACTACTGAGACTAGAGGGTCACGCTACATGCCACGGTAGACCTCGATGACGATGTTCTCCTTCGGCAACCCGTGGGGGAAGATACCTAATTGCCCATCGTGTATTCGAGCGAATTGACAGACCCTAACATACATACTTATAAAAAAATACATGATCATTCTAGTGAATCTCTTTCTTTGCTATTTATTAATCACCTATTATGGTTCTATCAGTCTAGTTCTATTATCAATAAGGAATAGACGATTTTGAACCAATGATACCTTCATGGTTTGGGATTACCTACCTTGAAAAACAATAAAGATGTTTGAATTTTAGTAGTAGACTGCACGGCCGTATATTTTATATTCTACTTCTTCTCTCGTGTCAGCACGAGGTATACGAAAATAGCCCATGCCGTGCTAAAAATATTAGCCAGTCAGCAAGGTTGGTCGCGGGGTTGACTGCTCAGGGGCGCTGGAGGTATTTAAGTATCGCCACTCGTGGATGCTCTTTTAATGCACCTCTATTTTATATTCACACCCCGTTTATTGCAGTTCACTCCACAAGGAACATGAAAATTCAAACATTTACATCATCACTACATAGTATAAAACAAAGTCGCTTCCCGCTGTCTGTCCCTATGTATGCTTAGATCTTTAAAACTACGTAACGGATTTTAATGCTGTTTTTTTAGTAGATAGAGTGATTCATGAGGAAAGTTTATATACAGGGTGTAAAAAGACCAATCACATAGCCGAAATCTACGCACTCTGTACATCAAACTAAATTACATGGACCAAAAATAATTGCTGGAAAACGACTTTTATTTTTTGGCATGAAAAAAAAACGTTTTTTTAACCGACTTCAAAAAGGAGGAGGTTCTCAATTCGGTTGTATTTTTTTTTTATTTTTTTTTTTTTAATTTTATTTTTTTATGTTTGTTACCTCATATCTCCGTCATTTGTGAACCGATTTGAAAAATTCTTTCTTTGTTCGAAAGGGTATACTTCCCGATTGGTCCCATATAAATTTTGTTACGATTAGACTATGAACTTCAGAGATATGGAACGGAACTCCTCATCGGATCAAAGCAAAATTCTCAAATTACTAATATTGCTTTGTTTATATTTGTTGTTGGGAACTGACTACTGGAAGAGAGGAGGGGGTGCATGTCCCCCCCCTCCCCCTTTGGAATGTTTTCATTATATCGTGTAAGGTATCATTTGAAAGGGCTTTTTATGCCCGACTACGTCAAAGCCAAAAAGAAGGGTTATGAAGAGGAGGGGGTTAAGTTTATGGCACTAAAACGTATTTAATAAAAAATAAACTTTAAAAAAAGTAAAAACCGACTTCAAAGAAAAACTAAAAGGAGTGAAATAATTACCATAATATAAAATTAACAGTTTCAGAAGTCGGTGCAACTCTACACTGAAACAAATAGAAGCCACCGACTTCTGAAACTGTTAATTTTATATTATGGTAATTATTTCACTCCTTTTAGTTTTTCTTTGAAGTCGGTTTTTACTTTTTTTAAAGTTTATTTTTTATTTTGTAGTGCGCAAATTATGGTTGTGACGATGCCGCGCGTTTGCATGCGTGCAGCGGCCATACAGCCGAACCAAGGCGGTCGTGTGCGTTTGATATTCATTGCGTTTTTGTAACTTCAAATGCGTAATTTGTTAGGAAAAATTGAAATTTTTGATAATGTTTGTATGGAAGAAAGTTTAGTATTATGACTTGGAAATCGTTTTTGGAAAAAACAAAAAAAAAACAAGTGTACTTTGACCTTCAATATCTCCAAAACCAATGATTTCCCAGGTATGGTTTGTTCGAAAAAAATGATCCCAATGATGGGTAGGATACGTGGTTTTCGTTATCGTTAAGGGTCTTTTTACACCCGAAACATGCATATTATAGAAGAGAAAAAAGCGGATTACGCGATAAACGACATCCACGCGGGCGAAAACGCTGGCGACCTCTAGTAATTTATATGTAAACTTTAACACTAACCAGAAGATGACTAATGGGACATTAACACTACAGCCTTGATACAATAATAAATTAAATAAGGGTCGTCCTTAATCTCTTAGTTTATGACGTAGATAACTTAGACTGTGGTTGTCAAATGGGCTTCAGAAGATATGACCAATTTTATGGTGTTGCTATGTTGTGTTTCACTTATCACTATTGCATTCTTTTCTTCCCATTTTCTAGCGTTATCTGTGTAAAAGACACAACAATTATAATCATTCAGGGGTGATTCTATCGTTACAGTTATAGCTAATATCGGTATGTCAGGATTGCGAGCAAGGTAAATGTAGTAAATAAAACCAACATATACTCTCCACCATTGAGAGTACGTGTATTTGGGTTAGTAACATGAACTACACTCACCGGCATAATTAGCGGAACGTTTTTATTTTTTCATTTTTTTTATTTTACGGTACTGATATTGCTATGACGATTTTTTATTCAAAAGAACCTTCAATTAGGACTTGCATGTTGAAGAAAAATTCGGTTTTCCTAAGCGATTACAGGTAAATTAGGCCCAGTTTTGATTGTACAAAGATTTTGCCCTCTTGTGGTTTTGATCGGAACTTTGTTTTATTTAAGTACTGGTGGTTTGGCCTTAGTGTATTCATTGCATTTGGAGAATAAACATTGCGTAGAGGCTGAAAGAAGTAATTTACCTGTGACAAAAGCTACGAGGGATGTTACAGTGATCGATGAAAGTCAAACCTATCGTGCAGTAAGTTACGCACTGGGTGTATCGATATTAGTCATTCCTCGCAATGTCCATCGATACCAGCAGACAGGATGTTTCATTAGAAGATGAGAATAATGCAGAAATCAAGGAAAAAGCGCCGCTGATGATGGGTTTATGACAGTTCAAACCGGTAAAGGCTCTGAAAAATTGGCGCAATGCTGCTATTCGGGCCTGTAGCATCCTGAAGGTGGTCCGTATTTTGTTTGTGAGTATGCGGAAAGAAAGACGACGTCTCATTGAAGGTAATCTGATGTCTAACGCGACTGCTGAATGTCCAAAACGTGCTGTAGGTCATCGCGTAGTGAAATTAAGTTTTGCTCAAAAACACCGAGATCGGACTAAGGAGTTAGAAAGAGATTTTTTCTCAGGGGCAAGCTGTTTTTTGATATACATTTTTTGGATGAGAGGCATAGAATATGAATATGTCAAGGGAATCGCTTTGAACTGTCAAATCTTACAGGAATGTGCCTTATACTGTCGGCTCCAGTAATGGTTTGGGGTGTCATTTGTTTTGAAGCGCACACGGAGTTAGGCATTATTGAAGGAGGCTTACTGGCTGCTTATTTTTGCAGGATAGACATCCCAGAACCTCATGCGATGCCATTTGACAAATTATCAGTCAAGAAAAACAAAATATGCACGATTATGTGTCACCGCAATTTCGTATAAGATGTTGTAATAACCCATCAGGGTAGGTCAACGTGGACCCCGGACATGAGTCCAATAGAATATGACCTGGCCTTGACGGAAAATAGGGTTAGAGAAAAAAATCCAGCCATCTAGAAACATTAGAGGATTAAAAAGTGTTTCATGGGAGTATGGGTACAATTTGTCTTAAAGAAAGACAATGGATTAAAAAAATGAGTGGAAAAACATGTCATAATACAAATAAGGACCCTAGCAGTATAGAAACGGACGCAAAACAAACAAAAAAGAAAAATAAATAGCAAATTAATTATTCCAAAAAATATGGGCCGAAAGTTACAAAATGGATATTCTAGCAAATTAAAGATTTAAATTGCCAAATTCAATTAAATGATTATTGAATATTTGTCCTTTTAATGCATTTAACCCTAATTATAAAATATTTAAACAAAAACATTAGTGTACAATACAAAATTATGGAAAAAACACGGTTTTTTGTTGCGTTCCGCTAATTATGCCGGTGAGTGTAGATCACAATATAATACTTTACACAATTATTACAAGATCATAAAATAAGGACCAGCTAGTCAGATATAAAAGGTCAGACTTCTTCAGCTGTTCAGCACCAAATGCTCCCGCTTCGTCGAATGACCACCGCTTTTATAACATCGAGTAGGTTGATCCATATCGACGACCACCCTCTTTTGTCAATATTGCCCAGCGCTACCCGCTACCGATAACAGCTGATATACGTGAAGCCAGAAGATATCTGCCTATAGACCGTTTTAAAATTGCCAACAATATCTGGCTGAACAGATAAAAAACGTAACATAATAATATGTATTCCCGAAGGGTTGGGCAGAGGTGTATAGTACCTATACCCTCATTTCGCCGTTATTTTTAAGGCTTAATTTACACCGCCGTGGAATGGAATGGAAGTGTCACTTTCGCTTCATGACGCTAGAAGGCGCGCGAATTTGCGGGAATGCTCGAGAATTCCCGCGCATTCCAGCGAATCATCATCATAAACGCTTGGCACCGTACTACTGTGACCGTCCCGACCCACTCCACGTTCGCGCCACTTCCCGCGGATTCCACAGACGGCGCCGACACCCAGGCAGCACACAAGTCAGATAACTGGCCAACAATTTAACCTTATGCAGGGTTAAGCTTTATTATATATGTATATAAGCTGTGTGTATTACGAAGTTCTGTATTAAAGTTTTTTTTTGCTATAATACTGCTATTAGCCGAGTTAGTTTTGAAATTTGCGGATTTTATTTCTTAAAACTGAATAATCATCGTAAAAATACCTGTTACTCAAGAGTTTGTGTAACCTTTTGTATAACATTGGTATAAAATTCCATTATTAAGCACGATACTGGATAAGTTATATTCTGTTCTCTTTTAGTTGTATTACACACCACATCTTGGCAGTTATTCAGCTGCTGTATAAAATAGGCGTTGTTTCTGTTAAGAAGCATATAGTAACTTAACAGAAATTAAGATAGCTGTTATAACTACTTTATGCCGCTTTAAGTACGAAATTACCGTCATGTGCTAACTAACTGTGTTTAAAGCAATAGTAACAGATTCTTATGCAGAAGTTTGCTGGGTATTCACGAAAAGTAGACATTTTTTAAGCTAGAAGAACTGTTCTGGTACGTTAGTCAGCATTTAAGCGGCTAACTGCAATTTGTTTTGTAGTGGTTGTGTGAAAATGCTTCCTTACAAAAAAAATATGCTAAAAAACACTCCAATTCATGGCAAAATAGAAAAAGAACGGGAGGCATACGAAGAAAGTGCTTGCGAGAGTATGAAAAGATAAAAACTGTCGTATCGATTATAATATAGAACATATCGAAAAATGTTGAGTGCAGACCACTTTTAACCAGAGCAAAACTTAATAAGTGGACACATAAGGTCTGTTATGCAGACATAAGATGATAAGCCGCTGTGCAATCAGATTTTATTCAGAATGAGCGTCGCCATATCGAATAACATAACCTAATATAACGATGTGGAATTTTATACTCAAATACTCATGTTTAATAACGAAATCGGTATAATATTCTTATAAATTATCTTATATATTCTTATAATACAATTATTAAAAACTTATTCATTTGTTACGTTGCTATTACACAGCTATTAGCAGTATAATTTTGTGCCCAAATTGCTTGAATAACGTCTGAGTAAGCGCCAAATCAGCTAATTTCGGTAGTCTTATTCAGCAATTAGTTTCTATAACTGCTCTTAAACAAAACTTACTCAGAAGGTTTGTGCTGGCTGGGCAGTAGCTAGGTGAATTCTCGAGAATGCGCGAGGATTCCCCGGAAGACGCGCGACCTTTTTTTTTGGCTCATATTTAGTTTGTACTATAAACAACTGACATAAAGTTCATTAAACTATGTATAATTTCGTTGCAAAAATTCTCTTCCATTCCATTCCGCGGCGGTGTAAATTGAGCCTAAGTCCCACGTAATAGAGGGCGAGGCATCAACCGGCCCCAAATCAAGACTCCGGGCTGCTACTGAAAATTTCCACACGAAAAACGAAACCCAATAACACTTTGCTCGACCTGGAGATCGAAACTAGGTCCTTACGCTCAGCAGTCGCGGTTGCGACCAGACCAACGAGGCAGACAGATAAATAAGTGCTACCCGCCTTCCACTGCAAAAGAGCGGGAAATAGCTGAGAGGAACGGAGTAAAATAGTTTTGCCTTCCACCAAGAAAGAATTTTCAGAAAACTGGTTTTTGCCTACCATTGCTAGCGGGTTTCGCGGAGTAAGCTAGGCGGGAAATGAGATGGGTGCGGTGGGTGAGTTTGTTTGCTTCTATTATCAGCTGACACAGTGGAGTGAGCGTGTGCCAATCGGCCCGTTGCGGAACCAAACGCGTTTGTAGTTTTTTTCTAAAGTGAACTCTTTTTTTTGTCAGTCTATTCTAGTGAAGATGATGAAGGGGTGCATGAAAAGAGCCTCCACGAGTGACGATACTTCAGTACGTCCGGCGTACCCTGGGTAGTCAGCCTCGCTACCATCCTTGCTGACTGGCTTATCTTATCACCACGGCATGAGCTATTCTTGTATAGCTCGTGCCGACACGATAGAAGAAGAAGTGAATATGATTTTATAAATACAAAAAGTAAATGCTTGCTATATTTTGTTATTTGTGTTCCACAAACAAGGGTGCTGTCGCACGGCTTCAACAGAGAGCTCCATGGCACGTTGCATAAGTACTGTGTTACAGCGAAGACTGACCAGCGATGCGGCGAGCGCGGCGGCGAATGGTTGGAAAAGGGCTGGGATGCTAGCGGAGTCCGTCCAAAACCTAGTTCTTGGCACCATGACACAACGGACTCGTTTTAACTCGCTGAGGTAGCTCCGCTCACTCGCTTATGGAAGCACTTCTATGAAATTTTGTATTGCGAGTCGAACTGAGTTTGTACTGAGTCCGTTGGAAATCCGCTAACTCTGCGACCACTTTTGTGACTCTTTCTACTCGTTCAATCTGTTCTGCTCACTCTTTTATAGTGGAAGCACTTCTATACAGTTTACTGTTGCGAGCTCAACGGACTCCGTACGGAGTCCGCTCCGCTCGCAGTGGAAGGTGGGAATTATGTAGGTATTATAACGGATGGCGGTACTATCAATAGTGAAATGATATAATATGCTATTCTCGTAGCTTTTATCAAAGGTTTTAAATCCATTTGTAGGAAGATTTCATTGCTTCTGACTGTAGAATATTTTCAATGGAAATTCTTTTAAAGCAATCGTGCGTATTTTTTAAGCGGTCGCTATACGGTAATGTGGGATGATAAGCCTTAGGGCTGTCATGCGTGCATGATCGTTTAATTGTATCGAGTGACGCGAAACTCTCGGAAAAATTCAAAACCTTAAAAGAATTCGTAGTGCAATGGAGTCCTTTTAATACCACCTACAAAGTTTTATATGTATTTTAAGCGTGCAGACGTGTACAGCTGCATCAATAGAATAACTTGTAACTTTTGGAAGCTCATTTAATGAACCTTAGTACTTTTATTAGATACAATTTTTGAGTAAGATTATAATCTGCTGTCGTTTAAACTGTGGCTCTGTTTCGTTTGTGTATCATAACAATATTGGTATTATACTGAGTGATGGCCGTTTTGTCCGCATAATTTTACACATTTTTAGGGTTCCGTACTATGTAAAATGTAAAACAACATATGTAATATGTAAAACAAAGCTCTTTAATTTAATACTTTTAGTACGGAACCCTAAAAAATGTTAGGTATATGATTCTTCAAATAAATAATTTGTAACTATAAATAAAGTCCAATAAATCATTCGTGATTTTTAAATCCCGAGATTAAAACGACATAATAATTGTTCCGGGATTTTGAGAAGGTATTATCCACTCTATGTTACTTCCTTGCTCGAAGTTTAGGTAAATATACTCTACCTATTCCGATCTCTGCTAATTATACTCATACACAGCTTTTATTTGGTTTTAGTAAAAAAAAAATTTGTGTGTATATACATCTTTTCTTTCTTCTTTCTCTCTATAATATAGAGGCTGATTCGTCCAGGAGTATTCATAATTTTCGACAAACCCTAAATGCTAGGGTACATTATAATAACCTCCATAGTTACCAGGTTACCCAATTAATGCAGTCTTCTGTTCATAATTTGTTACTTTCTAAAACAACAACCTCATTCCAATAACAATAAAACAGTATCGTTAATCCCTAGATCTAATCGTAAATAACCCTAAGTTCCTAACCCTTTGGACAACTGAGACTTAACAAAACTATCCTTCCTCAATGAAATCGGCATGCAAATAAGCTGTAACCGTTATCATGACAGTTACAATTAGAGAAAGGTTTAGGACAATTATAGAGGTCCAGCGAGTTATGTTTATTGTGTTAGGAGTATCAATTTTCCGTATTAAGTGCAAGAGGGTTAATAGTTTTAGTCAACTGACTTGGGTTGCCTTAGGTGATATTTATTTACCAGATAAAGTAAATGTGACCTACAAATATGGCATTTATGTGTTCAATAATCTTGTCATTATCTCTATAGATATGAGGTGAAATGCAAATGTTGGCTATTGAAAAGTTTAGAGGCCGAATTAGCTTAATGATAGTTTGGTGAATTATCCCCTAAAGGTACAATTCCGTGCATCGCGGCCGATCGCAGCTGCGCGCGATCGATCGCGTGCGGCTGACGCGCGCGGCCAATGCGTCAATAGTCGTGTCTATAATACACTGACTAATCTGTCGTTAGCCGCACGCGTCTGTCGCAGACTTCGAAAGTGGTGCCATACATTTTCATACTCTGACTATTGACGCATCAGCCGCGCGCGTCTGCCACACGCAATAGATCGCGCGCGGCTGCGATCGGCCGCGATGCACGGAATTGACCCTTAAGAGCGGGACCACACGATGCTTTGCGGCGCCGCACCGCAAAGATTTCACCGTATCAGCGGGCACACGAGCGGTGCGGCGCCGCAACGTTGTTATGTCGCAGCGGCGCAATCTCGCAAATCGAAACGAGCGAGCGTGTGTTTTTCCTTTTGATGCATAAACAGCTGAGCGGTGCCGCTCCGACATCGCAACGCATTCACCCCTCCCCGCCTCGTCTCGGTGGTTGCAAGTCCGGTGCGGCGCCGGAGCGCATCGTGTGACATGCCATGGATATTTCTATGTAAGACGACGCAGCGACACCGCTCCGGCGCCGCACAGCAAAGATTTCACCGTATCAGCGGGCACACGAGCGGTGCGGCGCCGCAACGTTGTTATGCCGCTGCGGCGCACCCGCGCCGTAGCAAAAAAATCGTAGAGAAAAAAAAAACGAAACGAGCGAGCGTGTGTGCTTCCTTGTGACGCATAAACAACTGAGCGGTGCCGCTCCGACGTCGCAACGCATTCACCCCTCCCCACCTCGTCTCGGTGGTTGCAAGTCCGGTGCGGTGCCGGAGCGCATCGTGTGACATGCCAGAGATATTTCTATGTAAGACGACGCAGCGACACCGCTCCGGCGCCGCACCGCCGCCGCAACGCATCGTGTGCCCCCGTTCTTAGGGAGAAGCCAAACGACGCGGTGCGGCTCCGGCGCGGCGCCTGAGCGGTGTCACTGCGGCGTAATACATACAAATTTCCATGGTATACCACACGGTGACCAAGACAAGGGGGGAGGGTACATGCGCTGGAGCGGTACCGCACCGGCGTTGCAGACCGCAGATGTGTTGACGGAGAGCTGTTCCACACGATGCGGGGCGGCGCCGCACCGCACCGCTTTTCTCTTGCGACGCTACGTACTACGTGTGCACACTGATGCGGCAAAATGGTCGCCATGGGGCGGCGCACCGCACCGTGTGGCTTCTCTCTGATTCTACCATGCAGGCTCGGTACGGGTTGGCAGACTACACACAAGTTCGGGAACTTATGGAGTGAACACTTAGGCACAGTAGACATATAAGCTAAAGCAGTACCTCAACTTACTATAATCTCAAGAATTGAAACACTCACACAGACACGCTCTGTATACTGAGTAGTTTTTTGTTTTTGTATGGAACTGCATCCCCAAAATACCTTATTTGTCTTGTTGCAGTGCATGTCTGTGTGAGTGTGTCAAATCGGACGATTGTAGGTAGTTGAAGTACTGCTTTAGCTTATATGTCTACTGTGACTTAGGTGTTTAGGTTTCCTCACGATGTTTTCCTCCACCTTCGCAAGTGATGGTCGAATTCTGCTCCGCACATGAATTTGGTATTTTGGAGGCCGGGATTGAAGACAGACCCTCGTGCATGGAAGGCAAGCTTTCTGAAGCTAGTCTATCACTGTTTGTTCTCAAACTAAACTACAAATGTATGGAATTGAATTGCTATCCTTTACAGATAAACATAAACCCCCATATTACAAAAGATGGTCTATGAAAAACCTAGGTTTTGAAATAGCCCCGTCTCTTTTTGTTATATGACATAAGAAAGTGATGGGTATATTTTAAACCTGGGTTTACTTTAGTCTTAGTTTAACCGTCCCAGGACGACACCGCCATTGTTTATCTACTGTGTCTATAATTACGATGCTTGAGTAATTAAACCATCTTTTGTAATAAGGGAGAAAGAGAACAGACAGTGCGAGAAAAGGACTAAGTTAGGGACTTCAAACTAGTTTACGCCTTCAACTTCACCGTACTTTTAGCCGACACGTTCTGATGAGTCGTCATAGAAATTTTAGTTCAACAAAATTTGACAGCTCTTATTTACATCCCTCTCTTTCTTATTTTATCAGAGTGAAAAAGAAGGCAATAGAATAGAATAGAATATACTTTATTGTACACCAAAATTGTAACATAGCTCTTATACAATATAATTGGCAATAGCCTTAATTAAGTTTCGTTTGTGCACAACAGAATCGGCACTAATGAAAATAATAATTAAAATCTCCAGAAAACAAAGAAGAAAAACTGTTAATGAATGAAAACAGTTTATGCACTCCAGCGTCTATAGACATGGCAATCGATTGTCGCTAGAGAATAGAAACGACAATGAGATGTACTGGATTGACCTAAGCTTTCGATAGGTCAAGCAATCTGTTACGTAATTTCCATACATTTAATTGGCGTATCTATTCTCTGGCGATCGTCGATTGCCATTTGCCGTGCCATTTGTCTACACACACAGGTAAGATTGACACTTACGCAAATTTTGACAATACTACAATCATAGTATTGACAAAGTCTATCTAATTCTCTAAAGGTTTAATTTGCTGCGGAACCCAAGTCACTACACAAGAAAATGTTATTTTTTCTTCATACTGTTTCTCTTAAGAGCGGTGAGCTCTTAAAGTGATTTATTCAGTAATATTGCGTTGAATGCACTTTCCTTACTGCACGTTTATCTCTGGAGAGTTACAGGCATTCTGCTTGGCCTTTGCGAAGACTTGCGTGGGGTTAAGACTAAAGACGCAGAGGTAATTTCATTGAAAGGTATTGCATCTACTGGGATTTGTCTCTGAATTTATGCCTATACGATGGCAGTAGTGATGTGCCCCTCACTCGTGAGTTACCTCGTTTGAATTCCTCAAATTGAAAAATGAGGGAGTTACTCGTATGTCAACTTTGAACCATCTCATCTAATTCCTCAAATTATTATTTGGATAAGAGCGAGTGTGTATCAGACTGATGAGCGAGTGAGTGTGTAAGTGATAAGCTATGTCTACACCAGTGCGCTTTCATATTCTTGCGTCTTCGTCTGAAGCATGCGTGAAGCGCCATAGCGCATGCAATAGCGCATGCCTTAATACTAGTTCGACAAAAGCGCATGCCCCTAGCGCACGCTAATCCTGTTGTATGTCGACTGACGACTGACCGAGGCGCACCGGTGTAGACGATAAGCTGCATGCGTCTTATAAATAAATCAGCCTATAACTGTCCCACTGCTGGGCAAAGGCCTCTTCTCATGTAGAGAAAGAACGAGTTTAATCACCACGCTTGCTCAATGCGCGTTGGCGATTTCAGACAGTTAAATCCAGGTTTCCTCACGATGTTTTCCTTCACCGTATCTCAGTGGCGTCTTAGATTAACTAAGAAAGTACATATGAAATTGAAAAAGTCACATTGGTACATGCCTTGGTTTGAACCCGAAACACGGTGCTTAACAAGCGGGTCTGTAACCTCTGGGCCACCACGACATTATGCTTTACCATATTGCATGCGTTTGACGCAAGAGGAATTGAAAGTTGAAAACGCAAGATGAACGTGAAAGCGCACTGGTGTACACATACCAATAGGGATGCAAATATTTGATGAGGAGTGTTCGTTTGTTCGCGCACTCGGCGCCCTTTCTCTCTCCTTCCCTCACTCAGCGAAGCCGCACGCGGTAGCGCATATGTCAGCCCGCCGCTCACCAGTCTCTCTCACTTCTACTCTCCTCGAATGAGGGGTGCTTCATGAGTACCTCACGAGGTAAAATGAGGTCCTTCTTCATACTTGTTTAAAACAGATGAGGTACCCATCATTAGATGACGTCACTGTTAAACCTAAGGGACTATTTATGATTAATTACGGTTTACTCACGTGCATTTTTCGGGATTGCCCGACTAGTTTCGGACCCAAACGGAGCCCTTAATCATGAGCTGATCACGCGGCGAGGTCGCGAGTCGAACTGCCGCTGGACTAAGGGACTAGTAAAAGACGACCGAGGCGCGCGCAAATTACGCTGCGTTTCGGGCGCTTATCAATTTTTATGAATTTCTATGCCACGGATCAAGCGCCCGACGTCGAGCTCGCGTCAATTGCTCATATGACACGCGCTTCTCCGTTTTGACCATTTTCCCTTGTCGTTTCTTTTGCATCAATAATAAAGTTAAAAAAAAAAGTCAAAAAAAAATCGCGGGTAGTTGTAAAGTGTAGCTGCTTTTTTTTTGCACTCCCAAAATTAAAATTTAATTAAATAATTAAAACATTTAAATATACATATTTAATGATAAATATATGCAATTAATTTGCCCTACCTGCCAGTCAAGTGATATTTTTCAATTGTAATCCACACACAACAACAACAACACAATGGAGGCGATGAAAGAGACATTGTCCAATGTCATGGAGATGTTTCAGAAGAGGATGGCTGACTTCGAAGCAGAGCTTAAAAAGGCCCCCGATGTACCATCCAGCAATGTGAACCTGTCAGCTGATTTTGCGGCTTTTAAAAATTTCACGCTGCAGGCACTCGGCAGCCTCCAGAAACAGGTTGAGATGCTTGCCCAGGACGTTGATCGCCTTGAGATGCGAGGTCGGCGTAAGATGCTCCTTCTTCATGGCATCCCAGAGAAGCAGAAGGAGGAGACAGATGAGGTTGTGGTACAAGTTGTCCAGGAGCATCTTCAGATGGGTGACTTCAAGGTGAGTGATATCAAGCGGTGTCACCGTATGGGGCGTGAAGGGGCAGAACATAAACCCCGGCCGATTGTGCTCAAACTTCAGAGCGTGGTGGTACGTGACACAATCTGGTTCACCAAGACAAAGTTTAAGGGCTCAGGGATAACAGTCTCGGAGTTCCTTACTAAGACCAGGCACAACACATTTATGGCCGCTCGTGTTAGGTTTGGCGTCAACAAGTGCTGGACCAGGGAGGGTCACATATTTGTTCTTGGTGCAGACGGGAAACGGCATCGAATAAGCACCCTCCGTGAATTCAATAACATTGAGCAGGAGCCGCAGGAGCCGCAGAAGGACTCCCCATCCGCAGCAGACGCTGTAAAGCCACTGGCATCCAGACCTAAGCGTGCTGCTGCTATGAGAAAATAATCCCATACTGTTTATAATTTTCTGTTATGTCCGGGTATTTTGTGTTATTCTATTCTATTTTAATGTCACCCACACTTGATTCTATTCGTTAATATTATTTTACCACCAAATTGCTTACTTAAAATTCTATAAACCGCACATTTCTTATTTATTATTGTAATAGCGAGTGTCAGGTGTCTGTCACTGTCAATGTCATATATTTACTTTTTATGTCAACTTCTTTCTTTATCGCTGCGTTCCATTTCACTTCCATATCTATAAAACGAATGACAAAAAAAAACTATTTCTGCTTTTCTTTATGTATTTACATCTTTTTCTTGTAACTTTTTCTCTTATTATTTTGTTGTATTGCCCGGACAATCTATTTTAATTTTGTTGTTGAGTTGCATTTTATTGAATTTTCTTGTAATCACTCAACTGGCAGGTGGACATTTAGTGTATTTTATACTTTTAGAAAGTATAATTAATTTTAGGTATATATTTTTGCATTTTATTTAGTATTTTATTATATAGGTATATTTTTATAATATAATCATTTTAAAATGTCTGATAGTGATACCACAACTTTTTTTTCAGCTGATAGTGATGATGACAGCTTTGTTAGTGTTCCTTCTCTGGCCGACACGCTTCATTCCCAGTTCTCTGATGTACCTATGAATTTCAATGTTGTTCATATAAATGCCCAGAGTATTCCGGCTCATTTCCCCGATATGCTGGTTAATTTTGACTGTAAGAATATCCACGCTATTCTTGTTTCTGAGTCATGGCTTAAACCATGTCTCCCCTCCACTTCCTATTCGTTGCCTGGATTCATTCTTGTAAGGAATGATCGCGCGGTTGGTGGAGGTGGCGGTGTTGCCATATATCTACGAGCTCATATTTCTTTTTCCATTGTTAGTATGTCAACACAGCCACCGCCAGCTAACGCTGGCGAGCATCTTTTCTTGGAAATTGAACTCCGGCACACGAAAGTGTTACTTGGCGCTTATTATTGTCCCTCATTACGCATAGATTTTTTCTCTTCTCTCGAAAATATTCTAGAAAATCTTACGCCATCTTACAGTCATACTATCATTATGGGTGATTTTAACACTTGCCTTCTCAAAAATGATTCTCGTGCCTCTTCTCTTTATTCTGCTGTAGAATCTAAGAACTTATCCATTCTCCCTCTTAACGCGACACATAATTTTCCCAACTCTGTCCCTTCATTACTTGATCTTATATTTGTGTCATCTCCTGATCACGTCGCTAAGCATGGTCAGTGTTCAGCCGATGAATTTTCGTATCACGACCTAATTTTTCTCTCGTACAAAATTCGTCCTCCTAAGGCTAAGTCAAAAGTTCTTCTGCAACGTAGTTTTGGTGGTATGAACCTTGACAGTCTTCGTGGGGATGCCGACAGCATTGACTGGGGTCCATTGTTGGCTTCGGAGTCTGTAGACGTCCAAGTCAACATTTTTACTTTGAGTCTTGTCCAATTATATGACGTTCATGCTCCGATCCGCAAAATAAAGGTCAAGCATCTCCCGGCACCCTGGTTAACTAAGGATATAAAAGACATTATGGCTAAGAAAGCAGCGGCAAAAAGCAGGTACAAATGTCGTCCTTCTGCTTTTAATTTGGAGAAATACGTTTCTATACGGAATCACTGCAATAAGGTGTGTAGGAATGCACAACGCCGACATATCCATAGCTCTGTCGAAAACGGAGATCCGGCTAAAGTTTGGAAATTTCTAAAAACATTAGGGGTTGGGAAATCTCGTCAAGACTCTATCTCCAAAGATTTAAACATTGATTTACTCAACCAACACTTCTCTTCTTCGTCCAACTGTGATAGGACTACAAAAACAAATACTTTACAATATCTTTCATCTCTTCCAACCCCTAACCATTCAGCATTTGTCTTTAATCAATTCACTGCTTGTGATGTTAAAAAGAGTATTTTGGCTATCACTTCCAACGCTGTTGGTAGCGACTATATCAGCCGTAATATGATCCTTCCCATCCTAGATAACATTCTTCCAGTCATCTGTCACATCCTCAATTCCTCTGTTTCCAGGGGCTGCTTTCCAACTACTTGGAAAGAAGCCCAAATTATCCCCCTGCCCAAAAAGTCGAATCCTTCATCCTTTTCTGAATATCGTCCCATTTCCATTTTACCATTCCTGTCTAAGGTACTCGAACGACTGACGTATCAGCAACTTAGTTCCTTTCTCTGTAAGAACAATCTCCTCAATCCTTTACAATCCGGCTTCCGTCCTGGTCACAGCACCGTTACAGCCCTGATCAATATTACGGACGACATCAGATCAGCCATGCAGGATGGAAATCTAACGATCCTCTCGCTCCTTGATTTTAGTAACGCGTTTAACACCGTAGATTTTGACATCCTGCTTGGAATACTGCACTCTCTTAACATATCTCCAACAGCTATTGATTGGTTTCGTAGTTACCAGTTTGGCCGCCGACAGCGTATTCGTATAGAAGAAAGTTTTTCTTCCTGGTGCAATACAACTGCTGGCGTGCCACAGGGCGGCGTTTTATCTCCTTTACTTTTCGCTGTATTTATTAATACCATCTCTAACCGACTTCTTTCATCCTACCATCTTTATGCAGATGATCTCCAGCTCTATACCAAGGCTGTGCCAGATAAGTTGTCGGAAGCGGTTGGCACTATAAATCATGATCTGGACCTAATACATGAATGGAGCATTGCGTATGGACTGAAGGTCAATCCTTCGAAGACCCAGGTCATTGTGGTCGGCAGTCCCAGGATGATTTCTAGAGTCGACTGGATTCAACTACCACCGGTTCTTTTCGATGGCATTACGGTTCCCGTTAGTGACAAAGTTAAGAACCTGGGGATATTTATAGATAAGACTCTATCCTGGGAACCACAAATAAAGGAAGTCAGTCGAAAGATGTTCGCTTCTGCAGGGTCTTTGAGGAGACTACGCAACTTCCTGCCAATTGGCACCAAAACTGCGCTTGCACAATCCCTTCTTCTTCCTATCCTTGACTATGCTGACACCAGCTATCTTGATCTCACCGAGGACCAACTTGATAAACTTGAGCGTCTTCAAAATTTCTGTATAAGATTTATATTTGGTTTACGCAAATATGATCATGTGTCTGACTTTCGTACTAAGCTCAAGTGGCTTCCTATACGCTATCGCCGGAATTCACATATTCTTCACCTTCTATACAATATCTTGTACAATCCTTCTACTCCCTCCTACCTTAAAGAACGTTTCGAGTTCCTCCATGACACACATTCGAGATCATTAAGGTCATCAGAGAATCTGACGTTAAAAATGCCAATGCATTCTACCAACTTCTTTGGTAAATCGTTCACAGTCCAGGCTGTTCGGCTTTGGAATGCTTTGCCAGTTACAGTTAGACGTGCGCAATCCTTGGCCACTTTCAAAAGACTCGTCAAGGATCACTACTTATCGATATAGTTATCTGTTTGCATCTTTGTATATATTATTGTCTGTTTATATTACGTATTACAGACACATTACATAATATATATGTATGTATATAATTAAAACATATTTATTGTATATAGTATTTATTTGTTTTTAGGTTTATTTAGAGTAATTAATTTATAGTCTCCTTATTTTATTGTTGCACCGAGAACTACCCCTCTCTTTTTTCTTGCGCTTCATGTCCATCCAAAGGTTGTCTGGAAGAAATCGCCTAGTGCGATAAGACCGCCCATTGTACATCTCTATTTTTATAGTATTGTTTCTTGTTTGTTTTTGTGTACAATAAAGAGTATTGTATTGTATTGTTAAAAAACTAGACTAAGCATATTGCCGGTTCAAAAGTTACAGCAACATTGTGGACTTTTTGTCGCATTGGACGATCGTCGGGCGAGTGTTCGATGAGCATCCAAAGCGCGCTCGGCGCGCGCCCGTAACGCAATGTACTGGGCGTGCGGTCTAAACGCAGCGAGCTGGGCGCGTGCCATAAACGCAGCGTACAGGCTCCTACACACAATGCCGCCGGCTTATTGCCGCGCGAGTGTAAGTCAATAGGCGTCATACCCGGCGGCCTGGTTAAACACCCGCAGGCAAGTCCGGGCGGCAATGCCGGCGGCATTGTGTGTAGGAATCTTACTGGGCGCGCGCCCCAAATGCAGCGTACTGGGCGCTGCACCGCACGCTTATTACGCCTCCTTTAGTAATAGAAGACACGATGTTGATGGCTACGCCACCAGATTATTTCGTACAGCAATGTAGGTACAGGTAATATAAATTGGTTTTCAATTGGGTGCAATTAATAGCTCCATCTGTCAAGTCGAGTACGGGTCGACGCCACGTAAATATACGAGTTGGGACAGTCATTCACAGCAATGAAATACCTTTAAATGCATCGGATAAATGTATTTAATATGCAAGCAATGCTTATTGATATCTTATTACGAAAGTATTTAAAGCAAACAAAAATATTTTTTTGCGAATTTAAATTACTAGCTTTTACCCGCAGCTTCGCTTGCGTGAAATTTTGAACCCGTTAAGTGACGATTTTCCATACAAACTTTCATCCCATATTTAACTCCCTTTGGGATTGAATTTCGAAAAATCCTTCCTTATTCCTTGTCTACATTATAAAGGGAACATCTGTGCAAAATTTCAGCTTTCTAGGTCCGAGGCTGGGCGTTGATGAGTCAGTCGATCAGTCAGTCAGAACTTTTCTTTTTATTGATATAGATAGATAGATAGAAGATAGATGATTTCTCTCTTGTGGAAGGAGGGTCCGAGTTTGAATACGGCCCGCAGCTCTGACTTCTCAAATTCTTGTACGGATTAGAATTTAATTAACACTTGCGTTAACAGTAAAGGAAAATATCGTGAGGAATCTTAAATCAACACCTCATGAGGCTCTCGTTGGACGGCTGGATGAAGGGCGAAAGCAGTACTCCTTGACACGGCAAGCATAGTGAGGAGGTTCCTTTCTCTGGAGGCCTGACTGCCGGCAGTTTGGACCCTGTTCCCGATGCCGGTGGGCTACTATTTTTTATATTTTTAAATGTACCTATATTGTTTTTTTAAATGTATTTAAAAATATAATTTATATGTATGTTTACAATGAATAAACGAAATACTATAAAATTTAAAAAAAAACAAGCACCATACCAATTTCATCACATCGAAGCAACATCCATTATGAAGCTTAGGTTACCAATAAGAAAGAAAAAAATATTAAAAACCCTCTCGAAGAAAACTCGCATAAATAAAAAAAACGAGTCTACCTCAACAACAGATTAACAAAGCCACAAAGATGTACGATTTGAGAGTTTAATCATCCCCTTTTTCCTTGAAAATTTACCCAGCAAATTATTAAACCCTTCTCTTTCGATTTTGCTAATAGCCCGAGAAAAAAATACAGGCAGAGATATTTCTTGAAAGAATTTCTGTTTGATTTGCTTCCACAAGTATTTCTTCGAAAAGAAAAGAATAAAAGTCTGGCAGATTGCTTTCTTTTTTACATTTAAATATGGCTTCAACGGGGTGGCAGACAAAGCCAAAAAAGTGGAAGGACTTGATTTGAAAGAGTGTACGTTTATCGACTAGCATTGGCAATAATTCGAAACTACTATAAGTATAATAGGTACCTACGTAACACGTAAATTTTTACTCCACAAATAAAATAATTAATTTTATTATATAGAGCACATTAAATCTGCGGTCCCAGAGTCATGCGAAACTCTATCTCACCGCGCTCAATGCCCTCCTGGACGCCAGACCGAATTTTGATATGTTTGAGGATGAATGGAGGGTGATTTTGTCGGAATGTCTGGAGTACTGCGATAGAAATGCATCATGAATGAGTGAAAGAATAGCATTGTAAGGGATTTATGAAAGAGTTTATTAGAATTATTTTTTTAATTTTTATTTTCTTTCCCTTGCATTGTACGTAATTTATCGTCTTTTATTACTATGTATAATTATTGTAATTGGTCTAAGACTGTTTTAATTAAAGTAAATAAATAAATGTGACAGACGTTACGGATTAGAAGCTCGAAAGTCTGACAACTGGTCTAACCGTAGGGTATCAGCATTGCCCAGTAACTGGGTAGCGGAGGTCTGATGGCGGTCGCTCCGTGTAACTGATTAGACTGGAAGCTTGTAATGTAACAGACGGCCCCAGGTTCTCCTGAGCACGTCTGCTACACCAGTTATAAAGAATGGTGTAGAGCATTTAATACCTAAGGCACAACAACACACAACATCAATAAAATGCTTATAAAATAAGAGGCAAGACAGCTTCACGTCCCTTGGGGTAGTCAGCGAGTTCCTCTTGTAGTTCTGGTGTTCGCCGATGCCCCACACAGCCATTTGGTAGAAACTGGCGGCAGAAAATAGACCGGCTGGAGCGCATTTAGTCATGACGGTAAAGAAGAGCCAGGATCCGATCTCGTAGGTTAGTTAGGGCAGGAGACGAAGTTGAAAAGAAGGGAGAAGGGGTTACCATCGGGCATCAGAATGCGTCTCACTTTGGTTGCAGGGGGGCGCAGGTTATTCAATAGAAGGTGGAGGCTCAGGTTGTCCAGCTCACCCTCACCCAAGATAAATCCTCGGAGCCTCAAGTAAAAACAGGTGTTGCTTGGAGCAGTGTACAGGGGATGGTTTGATGTGATAAATATAAACTGCCAGTGATTTTTAAATTCATATTATTTATAAATATCAGAAAAATAATTCACTTCTATCAAAAATAACTCCATCGTAAAACCAAGTCAAAAGTCGAATCTCAAAAACATCATCTGTCATAAAAAAAGTATAATATATAAATAGCCAGTAGGTGAAATTATGATGAAGAAGGTGATACTACAAGTTGACCTCAACACAGTTAGGAAAAAGGGCTAAGCTGAACAACAGTATGAAAACTTCATTATTTCCTACACTTTTACCTTGTACCAAACGATCTTTAAGTTGGTTTACCGAGAAAAACATCACAACAAATATGTATTCCACAAAATACAAAAGCGTATACATTGTCTACGGAAATCTCCGGAGTCAAAACTAAGAATTTCTTCTATGTGAATACGAAAACTGTACTCGAAGACAGTTTCCGTTGCATGCTAACATTCACTCTTATCTTTCACGACCTGAAAAGATATCTTTTAATGTCTTTTTGCCCCTTTTGAAACTGGTATCATTTTAGAGTGCTTCTTGCCTGTATAATGTTGATCCTTATTCTGTATGTGTATGAAAATTTCTGTAGGAGAAAATCTTATCACGACGTTAGTAAAGATTTTAAGTGCTTTTGAGGATGAAGTCGTTCGTTCTTTATAGATTGTTTCAAATTCATCAGATACCCTCTCTTTTTAAGATACCGCATCTACAGATGTGGTGGTTAAAGAATCAGCATCTACATCTGCAAACATCTTAACCCGTCAAACGTTCTACGGACACATAGTCTCGTAACATTTTAGGCAGGTTTATAACCTAAAACTTGTAAAATATGACTTGAAAATATTTGGACGCGTTTGAGGCCACCGTTGCTGGAAGGACGCGGGACGGGTTAAAAGAAGACAATAAATTAAAAAAGTCCCCTGAATCGCCTCTGATCTCAAGTGGGAAGATGTAACTCCAACCTCGTCAAGTGGGGCTACCTGAACCAAACAGCGGCGGGGTGTGGATTTGGAGCTGCGCTGCAAACTATGCCCCATCTCCTATCCTGCCCTCTGCGGCCAACAACCTGCAGCCAGAGTGATCTCTGCGCAGCCACCGATGGCGCCGTGGAAGTGGCAAAGTTCTGGGCTAACAAAATATGATGATTATCGTGCCAACGACATGAAGAAGAAGAATTAAAAAAGTTAAAATGATTCCATCAATAACCAAAAAGTCTAGAAAGATACACGATAGCACAGTTACGGTAGTGTGTCAAACCATATTCGATATAAATAAATAAATATTAGCCTGTAACTGTCCAACTGCCGGGCAAAGGCTTCTCCTCATACAAAGAAGAAACGAGCATTGATCGCCACGCTTGCTCACTGCTAGTTGGCGATTTCAGGTTTCCTCACGATGTTTTCCTTCACTGTATGTCAGTGGCGTCTTAGATTAACTAAGAAAGTACATATGGCATTAAAAAAGTCACATTGGTACATGCCTGGGTTTGAACGCGCAATCCGTGCTTAACAAGCGGATCCGTAACCTCCAGAACACAACGAGTTTGATAACATCATCACCATCATCATTCAGCCGAAAGACGTCCACTGCTGGACATAGGCCTTCCCCAAGCCATGTTGGGCGGTTTTTCATAATCGCCACGCTTGGCAGGCGGGTTGGCGATCGCAGTATGGTTGTTAAAGTACTCAGAGAACGCTGCTGCCCATCCTCTAGCGAATCCCTCAGTCGCCTTTTACGACTCCAATGGGAAGAGATGGGGTAGTGCTATTCTTTACGTCCGGCACTACACGATACAGTTCGATATACTTTAAGTAAATCAAAACTTAGGTATTAAGAGAGAACAATTAGTGACATGGTATCCCATAGTCATTAGCCATTTCACGAACATTATATTATATACCGTATTACGAACCTTAACCCTCCTATCGATTGATAAAGCAATTAATAAGGACCGGTCCAGATTACGGGACTAAACCAATTGCTACTTAATGACTGCGTCTTTGGTCTAGTTGTCAAAAGCGCGGCTGCTGATCGTGATGTCCTGCGTTGGATGTCTAGGTTTGGCAAAGATTTAATGGGAGTTTCTGTCAGTAAATTCATAGTAGCAGCCCATGGTTTGGTGTAGTGTCTTTTTCTTTTATTCGATTGTTTTTTTCGAGGCACTATTTTACTTTTCACGACCATGGATGGATACCTCCTTATATGACACGGTAGTGGAATCGTCTCATATTAAAATATGGGACTTAATTCTAACGTTGGATTATCAACAGTCTACCTTAACGAATATTAAAGTCTTTATTCACTCAGTACTTATTATTTAATAAATTGGTGCAAAATACACAGAGTCTTAGGTAGGAAAATCATGTTCAGTTCAGCACAATTCATATAGGTAATTTCAAAACAATAATACTTCAGTATGTAAGTAACCCCTCTATTGGGGGAGGCCTATGTCCGGCAGTGGACGTCTTTCGGCTGAATCATCATGATCGTGTAAGTAATTTCAAATAAAGTAATATTCCCCAAATGTTTAATTAAGTCTCATGTAATAGGGGGTGAGCCTATTGCCATCAA
Organism: Amphipyra tragopoginis; assembly: GCA_905220435.1. Taxonomy (NCBI): domain Eukaryota; kingdom Metazoa; phylum Arthropoda; class Insecta; order Lepidoptera; family Noctuidae; genus Amphipyra; species Amphipyra tragopoginis. The sequence continues at coordinate 23,056,080 of HG991995.1, read as the reverse complement.
TCGGGTACAAACCCAGACTCCGGGCTACTACTGAGATTTTTCACACAAAAAAATCCAATAACACTTTGCCCGACCTGGGGATCAAACCCAGCACTTCACGCTCAGCAGTCGCGCTTACGACCACTAGTCCGAGGCAGTCTAAATGTAAGTAACTAATGATGCTATATTACCCATACCCACAAGAAACAATATTGAGAAGATAACGATATGTCACATTCCATCCCTGAGCCATATTACCTACATTATGGCCCATATTACGTACCATAACCCCCAATCGATTGATAAAGCAATTAATAAGGACCCGCCCGATTACCGGCCTAGGCCAATTAGTTAGGCGACCGCTATTTAGTTTTGGATACGGCTATTACGTTCCAAATATAGAACCGTGTAAAAAACAAATAAAAAAATATACGCGCGAGAAATGACCGGCGCGGTGGCGCTACGACATGGGGTACACATACTCGCTAACAAGACAGCTGACTGACTGGGGTAGCAAACTGTGCGGGGCCGTGCGTCGGGCCACGCGGCGAGTTCCCCGCGCCCCCGCGCATAGGGTGAAATGCTTTTGAGGAAAAATGAAAACGGTATTTAAAAAAAAAGTTTGTTATTTTTCATTGATTTTACGTTTATAAATGAAACCAAACCACTGGTTTCAAGGATGACGGTGTTTACCCTTACAGCCTGTATATAATATGTTGACACCTCTGCCCAACCCTTCGGGGAATACAGGCGTAATGTTATGTAACTCAAAAGAGTTAAGGCACTCACAGTACTCTCCCATAGCTAGTATTTTGGATTCATGTGCGGATCAGTAATTTTATTATCACTTGCGTTAGCGGCGAAAGAAAACATCGTAAGGAAACCAAAGTTTCTACATAACAAAATAGTTACGACCATTTCACTTACGTACTGCAAGATATTTTCAAGGTAGCAAAATTAAAATTTCATGAGACTTAAAGGAATAACTCGTTGGTGCACGCGGATTGTACTGTTTATTAACTTTTTACAGTAACAAGTTCCGAGTTTTCCTCTAAAACTTGGATCATAAAATGCGAGTATTTCCATCTTGTGAGAAATAACGAAGGAATTAGTTTATAATAATTAGTTAATAGTTCTATTTATAATGTGACCAGAACAAGAGGATCATTGATGCCATCTAGGTTTTTATTCAGTCCAAAATGACATCATCATCTGCATGCCACATTTTTTTTTTCTTTTATTAATCCTCTTGGCCTTCGCCGGGGACGGCGAAGGGGTATGCCAGACTCTTACCAGCTAAAAACCCACGGTGTTCCTTCACCTGACCCTTGGCCGGGGTCTCGGGATTCGTAGCTGAATGCACCGCAACCCCGGCAGGCCTCGGTCCGCCAGCCCCTGGCGGACCTCTGCCTCCGTGGGGCCTTGCCCCACGTCCTCCTGAGAGGTGCGCAAATAACACTGCGCACCGCCTTCTCGGGCCTGTTACTGGTCGGGCGACGGGTCCCCTAACCCGCCGCCCGCAGACCACACACTACGGTGGCCGGAGATCGTCGCGCGCCCTCCGGCGCCCGGTGCGTCTGGCGCGGGAAGGGAGAGTGGCAGCTGGCTCTCTCTCTCTCTCCGCTCCCTCTTTGGTCGCCATCACCTCCTCGCAGAAGGAGGCGACGGCTTCCCACGCACTCTCGCTCCTGACCATGGACAGAACCACTCCCTGCCACTAACACACTCTTAGTGGGGTCGGCACAACATGTTTCTTCTTCCATACTCCTCTATCAGCTGACATCTCAGTACTCACTTCTTTATTACCCATATCATCCTTCACACAATTCATCCATCTTATCTTTAGCCTACCTCTACTTGTATATCCGTTCACATTCATATTTAACATTCTTCTGGTAACAAGACTTTCTTCCCTCCGCATAAAATGTCGATACCACGCTAACCTATTACTCCTCAACAGTCTAAAATTACATATCAATCAATACATCCCAAATATGTGGGGAATAGCGCAGAGTAAAATAATATATAGCAACAAAAACTGTTTTTAACCCATGAAATCAGACAATATTTTCTCCATTACAGTCAAGTCTGCCATCCTAAAGGTACAAGCTCGTAGCCGACTGCATACAGCAGCAGCAGCAGATGACGTACGTGTCGCTCCGACACTACTGGTTTCTATGTATTTCTATAAAATACCTTCCGCAGCTAGCGATACGTCGCTCGACTACACGTCGCACGACTGCAGACGACGTGTCATCCGACCGCATATCAGTAGTGCCAAAGACGCTGCAGCGACGACACGTTGAATCTTTTTCAAAATATTCAATTCATTTGACGACGTGTCGCTACGACATGTCGCAACGACACTTCGTCTGCTGCTGTTAATCCTTCCTTTTTAAAAACCTTCCATCCCTTTTTCTCCTATGCATTCATCCCTTTCACTTACTCCTTTTCCGTTTCTGAATTGCAATAATTCCTGTAACAATTTAATTTCAAATGTCCTTTATTACATTAATTTCCAGCTACATTAATTAAACCTATAGTCTCATCATATTTATTAGCCTACATGTCACAGCGCAGGGTCCTTTCCAAAAATTTTATTAAAACAATGTAATAATACACGAACAGAGCCTAAAAGTACATCACCCGAAAGGAGTTAACATCTGTCATCCGACCCAACGCGTTCCCGCGTAAAATTGAGAGCAATTAGTTCCTTTGATTAAAAGATTGAAGTGAAAAGGCTACACCGATGTCAAGTAATATCATCAGGGTCTGAATTCAAAATTTTCATTTTCTAGTTGACTCCAGTCAGATGAAAATCAAATCTGCTCGGCTCGAGTGAAACAATTCCCTCCACTTTGGTGGATGGAATCAGATTTTTGATTTCAGAATTGTATTAAGTTTTGGATGGTCGGCCGAAAGAAATTGTAGAGCGAAATGTTTGAGCTCAAACGAACGGGGCCGCTTTTAGCGGGCGACGTGGATGTACGGTTGTATAGATGTGTTGCAAGGAGATTTTTGTTACTATGTATTTGCGAGTTGATGACGCGAATGTATAGTAATTATATTTGTCTTTCACAGAAATTTAGGATTAAAGAAACGGCGACATTCACCGAAAATTTAGGATGACATTAATGACAGAAAGTAATTGCTTTTCGTCCAATCATTTTTTTTATATCATTATTGGAGACTCATAGGGTGACTAATCAACATTGAGCTTATATGCTGCGCTGTGCTGTGCTATGCTCTATTTAGTCAATTCGCTCCTCTTAGATTATAATGAGGAAAGAAACAAAACGTGCTGCGCTACGCTTTGTGTGGCTGCGCTTTGTTTAAAACATAGCAGGGATCATGCGACACATGTTGACTCGCTCTTCACCGCATTGCCCACCCACTCGGTATTCGGTCCAACAGATACTCGTGCAGCTCAAAGTTGTTTGTAGAAAAAACATAGCACTAGAAATTTAGCTTAGCTAAGCACGGCACAGCGCAGCATAGCTCAATGTTGGTTAGTCACACTTAACAAGAGTTTACTAGTAATCTTAGATACATGTGCTACTTGATAAATACGATTTCAACGCTAAAGTTTGTCTCGTTACCATTTCCATTACCATTATTCAGGTTGCTGATGGGACTGCCTCGCTATTGCAGCGCCTCAGCCATGTTTGCTGACGCTCAAGTGGATGGCTTCCATGCCATAATTCGTAAGAGAGCGGCATCGCTGATGCGCAGGGTGAGTGACAGTTCTAACAGCTACCTGAGAGTAATTGCGTGTAAAATAGAAAGTCCTCTATGGAGGCAATGGATACGCATCCATGTTAAATAGTTCCTCATGTATAAAGTACTAACATTTATTATCAAGTTCTTTTTTATGTATTTACTAACACTATATGGACACATTAGTCTGAAATAAACGAAATTGAATAGAATTTTTACCTCCTTAAATGACGTCACGCCGTGAACGTCCATTCTAGAAACTATTGTTGACAATAAACCGGAAGAAATGCATGAAATATTTGTTCGACAAACAACAAACAAAGTTACGAATAAAGGCTAGCGTGTCAAGTTCACAATTTGATTATCAAAAAAAAGAAAGAAAGTTTTTACGACAGACTATTATTTTCTAAACGCAGACATGCCATATTTTTACAAAAATTTAGCTAAGACTGTCTGTCCACTGGGGCGGAAAGGAGCGGAGATGTGCAAAACCAGGAAATAGGAACCAGTTCGACTCGCGACCTCGCCGCGTGTGAGCTCATGATTAAGGGCTCCGTTTGGGTTCAAAACTGGTCGGGCAATCCCGAAAAGTGCATGTGAGTAAACCGTAACTAATCATAAATATGAATGTGTCTCACGAAATTTATAGTACAAAAAGTTAGGATTTGTCTGTGTTCCCGAATGCTTATAACCCGAATCTTTTCAACGTTCGAGTGAACAGGCTTCTTCTGGGTAAGCTCGCTCCATCGTTGACTTATTTTCTCCGTCACCTCTGACCTTGGCCAAAATCAAGCAAACCCTAACCAAATAAAAAAAAACTTAAAAAAAAGTATCTCCGCTTCACTCAGTGAATTTTGTGCAATTCTATTGGTTAGTAGTAGCTTTTAGCTTCGCACCGCTCCGCTCCAGTAGAGAGGCAACCTTAGACTTGATAATGCTCGCGATATTTGAACTTTCCATAAATCGCAATAATTTGTCTCTGGGGGCCTACTCCCTAAGTCCGTCAACAAAGTTAGTCGCCCGTCCGAAAGTAGCCCGAAACGTAGAAGTGAACAAAACAAGTGTCAAGTTCAACTTTTCGGACGGGCAAAAGCACATCGGTAGTAGGGACAACTGTCAAATCGTGTTGTCATTCATTCTTAGTTCGGGCCCCGAAATAATCGTATGTCCGTATGTGATAGGGAGTAGGAAACGCTCGTAACTAAGGCCGAAACCACGGACTTCGTGCTTAGGGAGTAGACCCCCAGATATACAATGTTGGACATAAGCTCCGACCTGTCACGAGATGCGTGGAGGAGGCATATGTCCAGCAGTGGGCGACTTTCGACTGAACGATGATGATGATACAATGCTAGTTTAGTTGCTTCTAAGAAAACCTTTCTCAAAAATTACTAAAAACGATCACAATAAGATCGTAAGTGCTGAGAACAGGGGCCCAATTCTCCTAAATGAAATCTTGATAAATCGCGACCGCACTAAGGGGGCTATTACACTATTATGTATATGATCATAGATCTTTGAGTCATAGATATATGATAATGTAATATAGACTTATGAATCATGATATCTCCATACAAAGATATGACTCTCGAGGACAAATAAGACATGTGATCCTATCCTGTATATGATCCAATATATTTAATATGGCCGAACCATTCATTCAGACAGTTTTCAATTTCAAAAGCTGTCAAATTGTTTGACAAAAAAACAAAACCAATCTTTTTGTCAGTTTTCGTAAAGAAAAACTGACTGACGGTTGTGGTAGAGATAAACTACGATAACATGGCGCGCCCCTCCAACATCTGTCTTCAATGTGTGTGTGCATATGCCAACAAGTCACCATGTTTGTGTTTGACAGTACTTGACATGATTGATATTTAGTAGATTTGTTGCTCGACTAGTGCACAATTTAAGTGACCGCTCGACAAGGCGCACGTGTGTCATTCATACAAACCTCCAAACGGTACAGTCAGCAACAAAAGTAGCTGAACATATGAGTTTTTAAACTTGGCATTAATTAGAAAAGTAACTGTTTTAAAACAAAATCTTTAATAGATACCTAGAGCTGCTAGATACAGCTCTAAGTATGTCTTAAAATGTATGTTTCCTATCAATTAGTTATCTAATTAATGCAAAGTTTAAAAACTCATATGGTCAGCTACTTTTGTTGCTGACCATACTATAGTATATAGTATAAGGTCAGGTGGGGTAAGAGGAACATAGTTTACTGGTTTTTGAACATTACGACCTCTAGCTACTAAAAATATGTACGTATTCTAATAGCAATACAAACAAAGTTTCGCTAACGAACCACGCTAACTGTTATTTTAACACAGAAATTGATTCTTCCAGTAATAACGGAACAATCTGACTACAAAGCCAGGTCTTCTCATTGTTTCTCTTTCCCGAAATTTGGGGTAAGAGAAACGCTTCGATTCGTACAAGTAAAAACACGTATTTTTTTAAGTATCTCTAAAAATTTGAGAACTGCCTTTCGACGTAATGGAAATGAAACCATACCATAGTTAAAATATGGCTTAATTTAGCATTACCGAACAATAAAAAAAAATTGGGGTAAGAGGAACATATTAGTAAGGTCAGGGGTTGTAAACTACGAATGTTAAAAACATACTGTAATTTGGTTTTTAATAAAAATATTAAGGAAAATAAACGATGAATGTCACTAAGTTAGTGCGGTCTGTATTTATTATAAATGTATCTAAATCGGTTTTCCAACTTTGAGTAACTCAACTGAATAAAAACAAACACAAATAATTGTAAAAATCTTTGTTTTACTTAACAAACGTACAAAAAACTTAAAACACTTTTCTGTCATTTTTTCACTCTGATCGTTATGCATAAACGAATATGTACTGCACTGCGTTTATACATAATGACCAAAATAATGGTATGGTATAGTATTCCATAATGTTTTGAGGCTGCATAACCCGACAGTGCACCACTTTTAACAGCCGCCACTGCTTCTAACTATTTTTCTTTCGGGTAAGATCTCCGTTCCGTTTTTCTTATATAATTTCGAGGCATTTTACTTTTTCTGTAACAAATAAATATATGTACCTCCAATACGGTAAAAATAAATTACAGGAACAACTAACAATTAATTTATTGACACTAACGACTGTTTATTTTTAGGATACTTAATTGTGAAAATTACGATTAACAATTAATTAGTGTGGTGTGTTTTATGCAAATAACTTATAAGCGCATGCACAAATAGCTCCGCGCGCCAAGATGAACCATGTATTTATACCTACCTAATCTAGATAGGTGATTTTCAACTTGCAAAATGTTTGTTACCCCTGAAACCGGGAAAGAGGAACATAATGTTTCTCTTAACCTGGTATGGTAGTTCCTCTTTCCCGGCTTGGTATTTTGTAGGTCATGTTTTTGATGACATCGAAAAAGCACTAAAAACATATGCTACAAACAACTTATCATGCGGAAAATAAAGATTCAACATTAGAATTACACTTACCAACAAAATTGCCGCATCACAGATGTTTTTATCCCTTAAAAAATCGCCCACAAAAAAACACCGCTAGGTCACATTTTTAAAGTTTGTCAACTGATTTTTTCTTTCTGTTTTACTCACGTACTTATTGTATTGTAGTGCCATCTATCCATAAAATATTGAAACTATACCTAATACTGTTTTATCGACAGAGTAACCATAGAGCTGGGCATTATAGTTTTCTATTTATGAGTTACTGTTCCTCTTCACCTGGCGTCCCTCTTACCCCACCTGACCTTAACCATACTGTTAATTAGCGACGTCAAATCTGTCGAGCGACTGATCCATGTTTTTGTTTATATTTGGCTTACAGTTGCAGAATGCACACATCTGCGTTGAACGAATGACGCGTTGTAAATACTCTTTCTCACACATTTTTACTTGCAGTTTCAATAGAGGGGCGTGCCATGTTATCGTAGTTTATCTCTACCTATGTTTGCGTTTCGCATCAATTTTGTTCGTCGAATTGGCTCCCAGCTTGTCGCTTCTTGTATATTATTGAAATCTTTGATTTGACTGTGAAAGAGCACGCTCCAACGAGTCGGACATATTGAAAGAATGTTTTAGAAAAGAATGATAAGACAGATGCACAATGTGGAAGCGGAAGAAATGGAAGGCCAAGTATTTATGTCAAGCCTCGTCGACGAAATTACGATATTAAAGTATATTACAATAGCTTTCGCTCACGTTAATTTTGAATTTATAATTCAATCATGATTCGAAAGACACGTGGTGCCACGTATTATCATAAGAACGTTATTGTTGTTTTCCTCGGGAACAGTACTTTTTTTCGAGATGGAAGGTACCCTATGTCCGTTTTCTGTACACCTGACATAGTATATGCAAAAATTCAGGATGATCGGTTCGGTGGTTTAGGCGTGAAGAAGTAACAAAAAAACAAACTTACTATCGCATTAACAATATTAGTTAGGATTAAAACCTACTTTTATATGAATTTGATATTGTGATAATTTAAAGTTATACTATGTTGTTTTCCTCGGGAACAGTACTTTTTTTCGAGATGGAAGGTACCCTATGTCCGTTTTCTGTACACCTGACATAGTATATGCAAAAATTCAGGATGATCGGTTCGGTGGTTTAGGCGTGAAGAAGTAACAAAAAAACAAACTTACTATCGCATTAACAATATTAGTTAGGATTAAAACCTACTTTTATATGAATTTGATATTGTGATAATTTAAAGTTATACTATCTATGTATAAAGGTCCGGCCGGCTACATGCAGTGCCTTGTGCAAAAGTTTGCACAAATGGTATCGTCGATATGAATGGTACCTGTGGTACCTTTTTGCCTTCTTTACGTACATATACGGTTCCAAAAGATATGTATTCACCTTACTGACGTTTTAGTTCTGAGTATAACGAACACACAATCGAATTATCGATGCCACGTGTTGTGCTTAAAACTAAAAGGTCAGTTAGATGGATACTTTTCTTGGGGCACCGTGCGTACATGCTTACTTGTTCAAATTATAATTTGTGCAAATAAGATTGAGCGTGTCGCTGGACCTTTAGGGGCTCTGTTGCATTTACTGACGTATATACTCGTACTTAAAGGATTGTTTACTACATAGCTACTTACTTACTGTGCCCAAACCTACCATGACCAAATTTAATTTTAACATAATATTACGCCTATATTTCCCGAAGGCAGAGGTGTATAGTATACCCTCATTTCGCCGTTATGTTTTAAGTCGGACACAATTCCAGACTCCGAGATGCTACTGAGAAATTCCACATCATGGAAATACCCAATAACATATTGCCCGAACCTGACGATCGAACCTAGGACCTCAAGCTCAGTAGTCGCGCTTACGACCATTAGAATAACGAGGCAGTCACGATTTAATGTTATGTTGACAAATTTTAATCACAGTAACATTCTCTTGGGAAAACCTAACCTCACGTGAAGTCACGTGTGAATGCTACAGTCCAACCTCATATTCGTCAAAATAATTCCCCCAAAATCTTACCCCAAAAACTTAAACCCTTTTCACAAAATGCCAGATTGTCAACATTTTCCCTCGAAAACTGGTAATATGAAGTAATCATATTTAAATCTGACATCCGAAGTACCGGCACTCCAGGGATTACCGCGGCCGTACGTGTCACGTAATATTAAGCTTGTAAAATTCATGTTTTTAATAACCACACGTCGAGGCCCCGTTTTGCATAAGATGTGCGTGTGCGTTCGTATAATGATATGGTTAGATTTATGTGTGCGCTTAGGGGAAAATGAGTTAAGGTTCATAAGTTTTGGAGGGATTTTTCTTTGGGCTTTGTGGACTTTTTAACAATAGATCGTCTATTCCAGTAAAAATATAATGAAGAATCCGGTACTTTTGTTGAGTTGTTGCATCCAATAGAAGATGGGAGAAGAATAATGTTTTAGGTTGCAATGCAATATGAGAGTTAGGCGCTGACAGATGGTGGTCATTTTATATGGTGAAAAAAAATATAACCGCTTCTACCCATTGTTGCCTGCGGGTACGTTGGCTACGATCTCAACACACACAGCAGATAATCTGACCGCGACGTTCTAGTGAGGATTCCATCGCTAGGAAGCGCGTGGAGCGGACTAAAATTGTTCCCAAACCGCACAACACAACCGTCAGTCAGTTTTCGTTTACGGTTTTGTATTTGTTGTCAAACAATTTGACAGTTTTTGTCAACAAAAACTGTCTGAATGCGTTCATTCATACAGTTTTCGTTGAGAAAATCTGTCGGCTTCGGTTCAATTGCGATTGATCAACATTTATGTGTGTGGAATTGCCCTCCTGCAGCTTGCTCAAATCGTATTTTCTTGCATTCGGATCGAACGCATTTCATAAGCGCTCTTACGGGGTGTCCTGCGGCAGCGACAAAAGCGACGAGATGCAAGACGACGCAATGAAAAGTACGCGTTACTTCTCGTCTCGCAGACTAGTACATAGGCCGCCAGCAGGGTTTTTTTAATCGCGTTCGTCGCATTTTTCGTGTCGCATTTGTCGTCTATGCAGGACACCCCGTTACGGTTCACCGTTTACATCTATTCCATGCAAAGCATTCATGACAGTCTATAATACACGCTCATGCATGCTTAATTCAACGTCAAGCTTCCGACCAGCTGGATAGAATTGATTAAAATTCCGGGAGAAATTTCCCCTTATTTGGGCTAAATTCACTGTTTCAGTTTTGTTTCAGTTTTGCGGTACACTGTCTCTTGCCCCGATATAATAGGTCCATCAAGTCTTTGTTCTGGTGTGACACTCCAATATTTGAACGCAGATGCTGAAAATTCTACCTCAGTGCTATTTCAGTAAGCATAATAATTATAGTCAGTCTAGCGATTGACCACTTGTTTTCCATGTCAGTCAAATCTGAGTTCAACCGGGACCTGCACCTCTTACTTTTTGAAATCATGTGCAGATCAGAATTTGATGATGAATAGCGTTAACGGTGAAAGAAAATATCTTGAGGAAACCTGCAAACCTGAGAGAGCTCTAAAAAGTTTTCGTTGTGTGTGTAATCTGCCAATCTACACTAGACCAGTTCCACACCAGACCAGACATGCACAGAAGTTTGACAGTTAAGACCTGCATCCTAATTGCACAAAACACTCGTAATCGCTATCTCTTTGATTTTGACAGGTCAACAATTTCCATAACAACAAATGTATTAGCAATCCGACTTCTCCACAACTATGTACCACGCAATGAATATTGTTGTATTGTCAAAATGAAAGCTATTGAAATTACGATTGTAATACGCAATTCTGATGCAGATTAATCTAATGCCATTTCAGGAAAGATCCATGTCTAATATGGAAATCTAAACCCAACACCCATCCTAACTAATATTATAAATGCCAAAGTAATTTTGTTTGTTACCTTTTCACGCCTAAACCACTGAACCGATCATCCTGAAATTTTGCATATACGTTGTCAGGTGTACAGAAACGGACATAGGGTACCTTTCATCCCGAAAAAAGTACGGTTCCCTAGGAAAATAAAAATAACGTTCTTATGAAAATAGATGGCTCCACGTGTCTTTCGAATCGTGATTGAATTATATTATTAGGAATAGAAACTTTAGTAGTGTGTTAAGAATAGGCATGTTGACAGCATCAATAAATTGCAAATCTAATTAGTCCGCCAGTTAGAGTTTCGAAAAATAATGGACACGTATTTTTTCTTTTGTTAAATCTATGAATATTTAGAAAGATAAAAGGAATCAAAACTCGAGAGTGGGGGCTTGTGACGTCAGAAGCAAGTAAAAATTGTACTTGCTTGTAACATTTTGCCAATTTTAAAAGTGTCGTATCTTCGTCAATTTTGATTTACGTAACAAAAGAAAAAAATAAGGGTCAAACATTTTTGATAATCCAACTGACGGACTAATTAGATTTTTTCAATCAAATACCCTATTGATTGTCAAATTTTAAAGCTAGTAGGTATTCAATAACTCCAACATTCATATAAACACAACCATAACCAATAATATCAAAGATTCATAGACTCTCAATCACGGATACCGAATCGATGGCCGACTATGACACATCACGTTCCATCTGATGGATGGAGATGTCTGGACATAACGATTAGTCATCCCGACGTATAGCGATACGCGTGTGTAATTCATAACTGGTAAGTTACAGATTCTGTTGGATCTTATTCTGGTAAATCTCGAACGATTGTTTCGGACACAATATTATTTATTAAGATTTAGGTGAATGCTACACGTTCAAAGTAATTGGATCGCGAGCATGGATCGTGATATTTATTGAGCGCTTGGATCAATGTATTGATGGATTAAGCGCAGTTCAGACTACGCTTTACTATTACGCTATATAGTAAAACGTATTGCGTCGTAAGCTAAAACTACATATATAGCATGACGTACACACTATATGCTATATCGCAAGCCAGTCTACTATGTATAGCAAGTTATTTGACGGCGATCTGTCGGGCGACGGACGGGATAGAAGTGAGGCAGGGCGGGGACCGAGCAATCATACGATATAGCTCTGAGATTCGCTCAAGTTTATCGCGTACAGCAAGCCAATACTTTATAGCATAGCGTTGTGTGAACGTGCCGATATAAAATGTATGCTGAGCAATATTGTTGTGCTTCATCTCTCGTGTCAGGACGAGCTATGGTGAAAAGATTAGCCAGTCAGCGAGGTTGGTAGCAGGCCTGACTGCTCAGGGTGCGCCGGACGTACTTAAGTATCGTCACTCGTGGAGGCTCTTTTCATGCATCCCAACTGCGCTTTAAACGAGCAACAATATTAGGATCAGAATATCGTGATAAATACTGAAAGTGTAACATGAGATAATTGCGATCAAATTGGCGCTAATGTTGCGTTTTATAGCCGTGTAGCACTAGTGAACATTTTGTTTTTAAACATTAACAGTAGCGTTGTGGTTAACACTTCCCCCCTTATTACAAAAGATGATCTAAGAAAAACCTAGGTTTTAATATAGCCGCATCTCTTTTTGTTGTATGACATAAGAAAGAGATGGGTATATTTTAAACCTGGGTTTACCTTAGTCTTGGTTTAAACCATCTTTTGTAATAAAGCCCTTCATGTTTACGTCGACGACTAAAGCTCCGAAACATAATTTCTAGAAACGTTAGTTTGTATCTTAAGCATTGTTTTCTAGTGATTACAAGGCTTTACTGTTATATTCTAATATTGCGCGCTGCCGCGGTATTGGTACGGAAAAACAACGACACAAGGTAGCGCACACACTGTGAGTCATGTCCCTAACAGCCTCTGCAGTCTAATTCGTCACCTCACACTTCAGGTCCAGTTGAAAACCAGCGTCGGGCACTAGTTGTCTGGCATTTTTTGCTGAACTGGATCTTTTTGGCGCAGCCGTGAGGCACAGTTTCCTGCTAATTTCTTTTTTTGTTTTTTCTTATGCTTTGTTTTGTACTGTGTGCCTTTTGGTCCGTGTTAAATAAATGTATTTTCTTTCTTTCTTTCTTTCTATCCAGGCAAACCGTATAGATCCTACCATCAAGCAAATTAATTATACTAGAAGTATATTGAAAAATTGACTGCCTCGTTGGTCTAGCGGTCACAAGCGTGACTGCTAAGCGTTAGGTCCTGGGTTCGATCCTCAGGTCAAGCAAAGTGTGATTGGATTTTTCCGTGTGGAATTTATCAGTAGTAAGCAGCCCGGAGTCTGGGGTTCTACTCCCTAAACACGAAGTCCGTGGTTTCGGCCTTAGTTACGAGCGTTTCCTACTCCCTATCACCTACGGACATACGATTATTTCGGGGCCGGAACTAAGAATGAATGACAACGTGATTTGACAGTTGTCCCTACTACCGATGTGTTTTTCGCCGTCCGAAAAGTTAACTTGACACTTGTTTTGTTCACTCCTACGTTTCGGGCTACTGTCGGACGGGCGACGAACGACGAAAACGACTTAGGGAGTAGGCCCCTTGGATTTGTGCCCGGTCGATGGTAATAGGCTCGCCCCCTATTACATGGGACGTAAACATAACGGCGAAATGTGGCTGTACTATACACCTCTGCCAAACCTTCTGGAAATACAGGCATGAGTTTATGTTTTTATGTATATCGAAAAAAGCTGTGTTGACAAAAAAATGCGTATACATTGAGTTACCAGAATACGGCCGCTCGGAATCGGCAAAATAGGATATGAATAATTCAAAATTGTGGAATTGTAATTTATGTTGTTATTCGAACCTTTGACTGTTGAGTTACTGATGAGATGATGTAGCGATAACATCGATGGGGTCGGTTGTTTGTAGGTCATTTTGTGTGTATATAGGGCTTACCTATTTTAAATTAAATGGCAAAACTTCATAGGGTTACTACAATGACATTAGCGAATTCGTGAAATTCCTTAAAATAAAACCACAAAATCTGTTACTGGTAGTATACAGGGTGTTAACGAATTCGTGTAATTCCTTAAAACCACATGATCTGCTACTGGTGTAGATTGGCCCCGCACGGGATTTAGCTTGATTAAAAATAAAAAAATAAAGTCTTTTCTTTTTTCATGCGGTAGCGGTAATTGATCATATCTAAGCCACATAATAAGGAATCAGTAAAAACATTTTTTTTTATTCAATGTATATTTTTTATTTGAGTGAACATTTAGATGCCACACATAAATTAATGAAAAGCACGGCGATACGGCTGGCGGGTACGACTAACGCGATATCGCTCTTTGATTAAAAAAATTCAGTTGGCTTTCAGAAATACCCATTCAGGGTTAATCTATGTCACCAGTAAATCACGCAGTTTGAAGGAATTACACGAATTCGTTTACACCCTGTATATGAATTATTTGAACATAAAAAGCTTTTTATCTCGCGATATTCGTATTTAAACCTGCTGATAAGGACTAAATAAAAAATAAGCAAAAACTTTTTTGCAAATAAATTATTTTATGTGGTAGAACATTTCGATGTCACGCTTAAATAAATGAAAGCACGGCGACACAGCTGGCTGGCACGACTAGCGATAACGCTCCGCGTAGTCACCTCGGGACGCAAAAGTGACTCAGGTTAAGCTTCAAACTTCAAAACTCATTTATTCAAAATAAACTAGAATTACTTAGTTCTTTTTAAACGTCAATGTTAAATATAACGCGGCGTCTTATGTAGGCGGTTTAAAGCGACGCGAATTGCGAGGCGATCCGATGCGGTGACACGCGAATTCAATGCGATGCGGTCCGCGCGCCGCCTTCATTCAGTAGCACTGTACGGCACCGCATCCAGTTTGTGCGGAAATATCAAGCCAACTGATCGCGTTCGCTTCGCTTCGCGCCGCGCCGCACCGCACTCCACGTCCGTTTGGTTACGTAGAGCACTTCAATAGGTATCGACTGTTTGTTGTTTTGCGTCGCGCCGCGCTGCTTCGCGTCGCTTCTAGATCGCTCAGGTAGGATGCTGCGTAAGACAGCCCCTAAAAGCGCCCGCTTTTCAAGAACACTATGTTTTCATTCTAAAAAAAATTTTGTTGTGTAATTTTCAAAAATCCTATGCTGCTTCAATCTGTATAACTTACTATCATGAGGTTTAGAGGAATAATACGAATTCGGATACAGCCTGTATCGTCATCATCATTCAACCCAGAGACGTCTACCGCTGGAAATAAGCCTACCCAAACATCGCCACTTCGACCGGTCCTGTGCTTCTCGCATCCAGCGGCTTCCCACGACTTTCACCAGGTCATCTGTCCACCTTCTGTGGGGCCTACCCACGCTGCGATTTCACCCTTTATACTCTTTTTAATATAATCTACTTACATCGGACAAAAGACCCACTTAAGTGCATATACACGTAGAAAGCGGGTTGCCGGCACCGATCTGTCAGCGCTTGTCAGTGCTGGTCCACGCAGTTAGTCGGCGCAGGCAGTCTCTATACTGTGTGGCGAACCAACGCCGACAAGCTACGAACTGCGACAAAAAGTTCCGAAGTGCTCCGATCAATGCTGGTAAGCCATCATTTGTTGCTGTATTTGCAAGCGAATAAGGCGTATGTTTGCTAAAAAATGCCAGCCCCTGCTTCTACCCGCTTCCTTTATGTAGCGGTTACCTGCACGCACCAGTACCGATAAGCACTGGTAGGTCGGCGCCGGTTACCCGCTTCGTTTATGTATACGCCCTTAGCAAGGAATATATAGAAATAAGCAACGTGTTTGATTCAACACCGTATTAGGTATGCTTTTATGAACCTGTATTTTAATTGCGCTATTCACACGTAATCGCTATGGCTTCAATTTTGACCGGTCAACAATTTCCATAGCAACATGCATTAACCCAGTAATACCTTGCGTGTAAGCCATGTTGTCAGTTGTCAAACTAAATTATTATTATGGTAAAATAGGTGGTGGCATGGGGGTACATGAAAAGAGCATCCACGAGTGACGATACTTAAGTACGTCCGGCGCTCCCTGGGCAGTCAGCCCCGCTACTAACCTTGCTGACTGGCTAGTCCTTTCACCAAAGCATGAGCTATTTTCGTATAGCTCGTGCTGACACTAGAGAAGAAGAAGAAGGCAAAATAGGTTTCTTTTAATTAAAAGTAACTCTTCTAGGGTGCTCACAAAAGTCTATAGTTTCCATAAAGAGTCATTGCGCTGTCAATCTTTGAAGATATTTTGGAGATTTTATCATTATACAAGGTGTAACATAAAAAACAGCTGTTCTCTACATTTTGATGAGTAATGCGAACATAAATGTGGGGAAAAGCTGTTTTTTTATTCGATTTTAGCTTTCGTCCCATAGTAAAAGTTGTTCATAATGATGAGTACAGTGACCCCTCAAGAGGTTGTTCGTTATTTATGTTACACCTAGTATTTACGAAAAACCTGCGAACTAATAAAAAAATGGATCCCAGAGAGTAAGTAATATTATATCGAAGTCTTGTTTCTTAGATATATAATTTTTATGTTATACAATATTGTTATTATTGTCCTTTGACGACGTGGTAGTAAAATAAAGCTTTGCTTTCATTTACTTTATTTTTTCTACACTAAACTTGATCTGTTAATAAGGGACACGCTAAGCGCTTGTCATAGCTTGGTGCCTGAGTACCTGCAGCTGAAAATAATACTGTTAAGTATTATTTTCAGCTGCTTTGATTTCGACCAGTTCAAAGAACGATGGTGACAGTTGTAAAATGACCTTCCAGAATCGAGTGTTGCGAAGAGCCGCGGCTGCCCCGTGGTTTATAAAAATGCCAACCATCAAGCAACCTCAAACGCATTTCCAAGCGTTACTTTGACACTGCCCCCCTCGATCCGAACTCCCTAGCCGCCGCAGCGGCCGACTACAGTCCCTCTCTCATAAGTAAAGTTCGCCTTCCCAGGCACTTTAGAGCCCATTGAATAAATTACCCTCCTCCAAGAGGCGAGTAAATCGACCAGCACAATACACAGCGTCCGCCGCCGTCCGGCTTACTGTCCTCGCCAACCAGGCCCGTCGTGACGTCCCACCGCCGCCGGTTACGATCTACCGAGCTCTCCCGTCGTAGAGCCGGTCGTCTCTTCAGACTCCGCTGTCACACTGATAATTCAGCCCTCATCAAGCTGCCCTCGCTCCAAGCCCCCGCCAGCAACGCCCTAAGCCGAGGTCCGAGTCCCACTAGCGGTCGCCCTTAGTGCTGTTGTTGCAGGTAGTCATGATGTTAGTGTAGTATAAGTAGTTAGCTTATACTTCTCCACCATTGGCTGAAGACCCTTCAGGTCTCGCCAATAACTGCCCGGTTACGTAGAAGGGGTACCGCAAGGACTATCTATAGCAGCCAAATAGAAAAAAAATTACAATTTCGATCCAACCATTTTAAAGTTAATGATCTACAAATAAACATTTAGTCATTAAATAAACCTACAGTGCTAATTATCAAGCTATTAGCTTATACGACGTTAATGAAAGCACTCAACTGGAACTGAAATTTCAGCACTAAAAGTAATGAATCGAGTCTGTAACCAAAATTAATATTGGAAAACTCGTTCGAAGCTACCCTTTTCGCTGTAAATTGTGCTCCTATACACACAAAAACTTAGTCTATTAACTAATCATGAGTTATCTCACGCGGAATGTAATCGGTATATTACTTTAGCATAATATTGTTTTGACTTTTCATGACCCTTGAGAACAAAACCCAACTAGAAGTTAAACAAAACATTCTTCTTTATAGGTATATTTGTTGGATTCTAAGTTTTGCCTATCGTTTTCGCAACTGTGTTGAGGTCAGTGTCCAGTCTAACCTAATGCGGCTCAATATCATGTTTAATTTTATATGTAAATATTAGATACCGAGATGTAACTTTGCGATCTCAATACCAAAACAAGTTACGCACAGGTGGACATAGGACTGCTTTGTTGAGGAAAAGTGTTTTTGGTATGGCACCAGCAATTTTTAAACACATTCCTAATTCCATAAAAGAGGAACCAGCAACAATTTTCAAAAAGAAACTAACTGTACTTCCATTAAATAAATGTTACTACTCAGTATCGGACTTTCTAGCTGATTAATTTTAGTTGTGTATCAATATTTGTATGTTTGATGATGAACTGCATCAATGTTTGCATGCCAAAATGGTAGAATGTACAAGGATTCTTTAATATTATTGTAACCACCTTATTATTAATACCTACATTGTAAGCAAATAAATTATTATTCTATTGTATGTCTATGTATTGTGTGTAGTATATATGTTACGGCTAATAGCCGAAGTGCGGCTACACCTAGTTTTAGCCAGGTACAACTAGGTGCAGCCGGCCACATACGGTTAAACTTAAATCTATCCTACTTATCTTCGGTTAGAACTAGGTTTAGCCTTCATCATAGCGGCTAGAACTAGGTGCAGCCGCACACCGGTTACTTTAAACCCTGCAGACAGAAATAGGAGCCCCGCTCTGCGGGGCTCCGTCGACTTAAGCTACACCTAGTTCTAACCAACTGCTACTGGCTGCACCTAGTTGTACCCGGCTAAAACTAGGTGTAGCCACACTTCGGCTATTAGCCGTAACATATACATTGCAACAGTACACCACATACTACCCCCTCTATCTTATTCATTGTCAAAGGTTGTCTGCTAGATATCGCTATCAGCGATAAGACCGCCATTGTACCCTTCAATATACATATGATATTGTATAAGAGCTTTGTTACAATTTTGGTGTACAATAAAGTATATTCTATTCTATTCTACCAGTATTTTACACAAGGCGACTGCCATCAGACCTCCACAACCCAGTTATTGGGCAAAGTCTATTTCTTAAGGTTCGACCGGTTGTCAGACTTTCGGGCTTCTCCGTAACAACTGTCATAGGTATTCGAATGACGGACTTTTCGAGGCACGGAGGGATCTCGATGTGTAACGAACAATTTTTCATCCACGGACGGACCGCGGCAAGCGCAGCTTAACCTTGCAAATCATGATAATATATATGTAAGATAAATGTGTCAAAAAAGTTATTCTAGGTATGTATTTTCATTAATATGAGTTTATAATAGATAAATTGTTGAGTGTATTGTTGTTAAGTTTGTATATTATGTTTATGGTTAATTAATAGATACCTAAGTATATAAGTATTTTGTTTTGAGTATTGGCCTTGCAGTGTTTTCTTTATATTCATTCAGCCAGTTTTATAATGTCTGTATAAGCTGTATTTGATTGCCACACTATCGCATTAGGAATGTGTCCAATATGAGTCCGGTAGAAATAATTTAGTAAGGTCCCTGAATTTGAACAGAACTGATGTAGGCATGTTCCATACAATTCTATCCCAACCAAATGGCGACGATGCGAAGGGTTTGCTCAAATTCATGGCACATGTCTTGTGAAAGTACAATTGTTTAGGATACGATGGGACTGACATACGCTATGTGTAAAAGCCCCTTTAAATAAATAAAGAAAAAAAAAACTATCGTATTAGGCTTAAAGCCAGTAAAGATAGTTTTGAGGAGGATTAAATAAATAAATAAGATTCGCGCGTTTGATAATTAGCCACGAGACCTTTTAAAAAGTTAATTCGAACATTCTTCTTAAAATAAGATTAGATTCTAATGCGTGTCTGCACTAAACTTTGACAACGCCTAAGTTCATGCCTAACTCTTTAGCACTAAGCCATAAAAAAGCGTTGCACCAACCTTAAGCCTCTGCTTAAATGACTATAACTATGTCTTAATTTTACGACACCAATTTTCCGAATCTTAGCGCTAAGCAACGGCTTACCAAGTCTCAAAACAGCGAAGCGCTAAAGAGAATAGAATCACTATCAAAATGTTTCAAGTTACAACCCCAAAATCATGACTGGAAATAATGATTTTGAGGTTTTTTTGGGGTTTCTGGAGACGATCGAGGACCTAGAAAATCCATTAAATAGGCCGGAAATCATCAGGCTACGTCAAACCCCATTTGAAACTTTCGACGATGTCGAAATTTCCTGAAAATTCTGTGTTCCTTTCTGTTCTACAAAGAATTGATGAAATTCTGGAGTACGATAGTGATCGGTAAGGTGTTTTCCTGTATATTACGAGTTGTTTACTACCTGACCTATAGGCATGAGTTATATTAGAATGTAACATGTGATTGTATTATTTTCAGCAATTGTAGTATTTCTCCCGCTATATCTCAAACTAGCCTTTGCCCGCGACTTCGTCCGCGTGAATGTCGGTTATTGATTATAAAATATAGCCTATAGCACTCAGGGATAACGTAGCTTCCTATTGGTGAAATATTTTTGAAATCGGATGATTCGTTTCGGAGATTACCTCCTACATACAAACAAACAAACAAATTCTACCTCTTTATAATATTAGTATAGATAGTATAGATAACGTCCGTGTGGTGCCGGACGTAAAGAATAACACTACCTCATATCTTCCCGTGGGTCTCGTAAAAGGCGACTAAGGGATTCACTAGAGGATGGGCAGCAGCGTTCTCTGAGTACTTTAACAACCATACTGCGATCGCCAACCCGCCTGCCCAGCGTGGCGATAATGGCAAACCCCCCCAACATTGTTTGGGGGAGGCCTATGTCCAGCAGTGGAGGTCATTCGGCTGAATGATGATTTCAAAATAACTATCTCGCTCATTCACTTACTTAGGTAACGTCAAACTTAGGAGTGCAGATGAATTTTACATTAAGGATTGACTCAGTTTAAGAGTTTCTTAGTTAAGCTCTGACTTAGCCGAGTTTAGCGCAGACGGGCATAAGATTACCATATAAGTTAATAGTTATTTTAAGAGGCCATGTTACCCAAAAACTTTCGCCACTTCAATCTTCTCGCTCGTTGGCACGAGCTACGTAGGTCACACTGAAAGTTTTTGGATTCTCATATAGTAAAACACTTGTAATGTTTATATTGTGTTCACTGTTTTTCAAAGTATTTTCTCAAACAATTTATACACTTTTTCATTCTTTGAAATCATTGGAATTTTTTTATCACATCACTCTACTCGCTGTCGTTTTTGAACTTTCGTTAAAATATGCGGTAGGGGCATGTGCTCTACCCGTGGACGATTTCCAGAATTTGACAAAAAAGTATTTTTTTAAAAAAAACCTTATACTTTTATCATGAAATTATTTATCGTACGGCTTAGTAACTAATCAACTCTTAATAATTATCAGTCTCCAATGCGATGGCGGAAATAGTTGCTCAGAAAATTAAAGATTTTCAAAAACCCTTATTTTGTCCCTAGGTACAACGTACAAATGTACCTATGGACAGCACAAATGTACTTATGGACGGTAATGTACCTGTAGACAAGCATTTAATATTGCAAAAAAAAACAGGTTTTCGTAGCGATAATTCTGGAAAACGTTGTTGATAACATCAAAACCATCCTATACCAGCCATTTTGTATTGATGCCAGCTTTTAAGACTTTTTTATTTATTTTTTGCACAGAAAACTGGTAGACAAGTTCCCGGACTTGTTTGGAATCTAGACCCATATGCATGTCGGCTGCTTTTTCTAAATATTCACGTAACATCATTTCTTCATGCTCTTGAAACACCTTTTTTACGTCATTCTTCAATAATATAACGATAAATCTATCTAATAATTAATCTATAGTTTTTTCATTGAGATAATGATCTCATGATAATATTTGTTGATTTGAAAATATTTCAAAATTATATATTTTGGTATTTTGTATTTTTCAGACACCCTACGATCTAAACATCCACTTTTGACTTCTATAACTGCTTCGGAGAGAGTGTCTGGACATATTTTATCCCGTTTCACTCCGGTTTTACTACGAGGCACTGAAAAAAAACCAAAACAAATGTAGTAATTTGTCTGTGTAAATTACTGTCCACAGGTGCAACCGATATTATGTACCTATGGACAGTCCACAGGTACATTCATTCCCCCGTCCACAGGTACAAATATTAAGACATGACCTAGAAAGGGTTAAATCTTTCTACAGAGCATTAACAGAATCGCAGAATGGTCCTTATTTCAATGAAAAACAACGAAGTTCTGTAAATCATCTACAATTATACTTCTAGTTTAAGTTATCTCACAGAAAAACACCTTGAAAATGTACAAAAAATCTTACTTTTTCAAATAAAAATGTTTAACAGCACATAACAACAGATTTATCACTGACAGCTTAGTGACAGTCAGTGTTGCCATTCGTCAAAAAAAGTTTACGAATGCGTTCTAACTACGAATTTACGCCGTTTGGTTTTTGAAATATTGGTAGTGTCCATAGGTAAAGCCGTCCATAGGTACAACACTTGACCCTATCCATCTCGAAGAACGCTTCTGAACGTTCAGATGTACTTGCAAATCTTTTGCACTTTTTTCATAGCAATGTTCAAAAATGTACGAATTTGCTGACATGTAATATTTTTATCTAATTGAATTAGTTGTCGTGCAGTATCACTGTTAGTTTTTGTTACCGCTGTCGCCGGCCGACCTTCACGAAAATACGTCCACGTATACGAGATGAATACGTCCACGTTTGAAATCATTATTATACCAGAATACACAGCTACGAGATGGGGCTTCATCACCAAACGCTAATTTAAGTCTTTGGCAACTTTTTATGTTGACTTAAACCACAGCGAAAGTCGTAGAAAAATATACATCGAAAATTTTCTCGACTTAAATTCAATTTTAGGTCAACACGCAATTTTCAAATTGGCGCCACAAAGAAAAAACAAATGACAGATGTAAAAAGTAAAATGTTTTCTACAGCCAAAGAGTTATTTTTTTTTAAATAGCAATTACTTTTTTAATATCTTTAACGCAAGTGGCCCATTCCAGAAACTTTCAATGTGGCCCACGTACTCGAAAATTGCTTATGCCGTAATGAAAATATTTGCCAGCCAACAAGGTTGGTAGCTGACTGCCCAGGGGTCTAATCCCTAAGCATGAAGTCCGTGGTTTCGGCCTTAGTTACGTGCATTTCCAACTCCCTATCACCTACGGACATACGATTATTTCAGGGCCCGTACTAAGAATTAATGACAACACGATTTGACAGTTGTCCCTACTAGCGATGTGTTTTTGCCCGTCCGAAAAGTTGAACTGGACATTTGTTTTGTTCACTCCTACGTTTCGGGCTACTACCGGACGGAC
Organism: Amphipyra tragopoginis; assembly: GCA_905220435.1. Taxonomy (NCBI): domain Eukaryota; kingdom Metazoa; phylum Arthropoda; class Insecta; order Lepidoptera; family Noctuidae; genus Amphipyra; species Amphipyra tragopoginis. Next base: position 23,032,760 of record HG991995.1, on the reverse strand, counting down.
GACTATTAGGGAGTAGGTCCCCAGGATACGCCGGACGTACTTTCATGCTCTTTTCATGCACTACTTCAATGAACTGATGCCATGTTCGGTGTAGTGACTGAGAGGCTATCTGCTGTGCTATAGGCCGCGGGTTAGATTCTTGCATGAAAAAAATACTTGTACAGCCTATAGCTATTTGTTCTGAGTCTGGGTGTTTGTGCATATGAGATTTATGTCTGTAAACACATCCAAGACACAAGAGAAATCCTATCGTGACCAAATAAATTTGTCGCAAAACTGCCACGCCTTGCAAATTGGGGATGCCAGTATAATGTAAGGTTTTAGCTCACATGAAGCTTACTCTTTATTGAGTTGGAATAGCTCTAAGGGCGTGACACATATACTTTTTTTTTTTGATCGTGATTATATATCCTCATGGATACCCTTCGCCGGGGAAGGCGAAGGGTTATGCCGGACAATTACCGGCTAGAAACCCACGGTGTTCCTTTTCTTGACTCATAGCCGTGGTCGCGGGATTCTCAGCTGCATGCACCGGAAATACCTACCACACTTAGACTTTACTTTGTAAGTAAACTAAGCGTTTCCTAGGAATATGAAACATATTTCTTTACGCGTAATGTTCAAATTCGTATAAGCGAATGTGACTAAGCATTTTTTTGTGTTATTATGTCTTGCTCAACACAAGGATTTCTCCTTTTTTTTTTTTTTCCATTGGACTGCTGTAGGTCGTCCTAGGGGACGGTTTCTACGAAGGATTTCTCCTGTATCGTGGATGTATTTATAAACATAAATCTTCACAATCATAAACACCCGGATCCTGAACAACTATCTGTAGGCCGTAGGTACAAATATTTATTCCGTGCGGGGATTGAATCTACGACCAGTTGCGTAGAAACTAATCGCTCAGCCATTGCACCAAACTAATCATTTCATACAAATAACAACGTTCATTTTAAACGAAAAGTGTTCATATTCAAATGAAAAAGCGTTTCATTTTTCGGACTTTACTTAGAAAAGTAAAGTCTTAGTGTGGTCATGAATCTCGCCCTAAGTCCGCTCAAACGGGAATGGCCAATACTTTTCTTAAGCGCAGTATCTTTTAAAAAAAGCTTGAAACAATACTCACTTCTTAAAGCCACCAAGCGTAAAGATAACTTCAGTTGGAAGAAATAACTGCATTTTCCGAACTTCGAAAGCAGAAAAATGGTCGTTGAAGTAATTTTTATTGCAAATATAAATGGGGAATCGTCTGCATGTTCTCGGAGTGAAAAAAAAAGGAAGAAAAACTAGCTTTCTTCGAGTGTTGCTTTGTTTCAATTTCTTAACGTTTTCAAAGAGCACTGTACTAAAATGTTTCGCTCGATTTTTTCTTTCGCAAGTAGAGCGATAGCTGTGTTTTACAGTTTTGTTGAAATTGAAATTGCTATTTAACATAATATAATATTACGCCTGTATTCCCTGAAGGGTTGGGCAGAGGTAACACCCTCATTTCGCCGTTATTTTTAAGTCCTATGTAATATGGGGCGAGCCTATTGCCATCACCTGGTCACAAATCCAGACTCCGGACTGCTACTGAGAAACACACGAAAAAACCCAATGACATTTCTATTTAGGTATGACAGTAAAGTATGTCAACAATATAGGAAGCAGCTTAATTCTGGTTTACTTACGTCACTATCCGTCTACTGAGCGAAAGCGTACCTACTCGTAGTGATAATGTTAGTATTCCCTCTGATTTATTATTGTAAGGGCCACTGGGTGGAACATGTTCGTAGCACAATCATCTTATTACTATCTTAATGCCAGGAACGGGCCTCTTCTCTGAATGAAATTCTTTTGTCCACTACGCTGGCCTGATGCAGGGTGTATTCAAGTACCTACACACACTATCGAGATTTTTTCAAAGACCTCTCAGATGCGCAGGGTTTCCTCACGATATCTTCTTTCAACGTTACTCAATGATTACAGGGTGAAATATAGAAATGATTGAAAGCAACCCATATTCATTCTTATTTTATATCAGAACTAGCGACCCTCCACGGCTTCGCATGGGTGCAATGTATATAAACTTTCCTCTTGAATCACTCTATCTATTAAAAAAAACCGCATCAAAATCCGTTACGTAGTTTTATAGATCTAAGCATACATAGGGACAGACAGTGGGAAGCGACTTTGTTTTATACTATGTAATGATATACATAATTATATGCATATATTTTATGCATTACAATATTCAGCGGGTAAGCAAATGAGCATTGTACTCATTTTTTATACATAGGATACGAGATCTAGACTGAGGTTTGTGTATATTATGTCTGTGGTGAATCAATTTTCAAATGGATACTAACGATATCATCTGCTAAAATTTGATTTCTGTCCTTTAAGTATAGATAGTTTACGAATAAGCGAGTGCCCGGGCAATCATAAAGCAAATTACTACAAAAATAACCCTGAAAAACGATAGAGAAAAAATACTATGCACGCCAAAGATAAAAAATACCAAGCAAATTCTCATTTTAAAGCCATGTAATATTACGAGTATGCTTACAAAGCCAACGGACGGTGATATTATTAAATCACCTCAACTTGAGTATACTAACATGTTGCAGCCCTCAATGGCACTTGTTTAGACTTCTTAATATCTCCTCAAAGACTACATAACGTACTACAACTTAGACCCATATTAAGCTCCGTACCTCGCATAAACGGCTTTAACCCTACCGCCGCGATACCTCTTTAACAGCGCTACGAACCTATTATGCGGGGTCATACATCCTTTTAGCAATAGAATAAGCAGCAACTAACTGGTATACGGCCCTGGCTTTGGTTACATTAGCATACGCTTATACGAGCACCGTTGCCTGGCAATGATTATTTACATAATTAGGAATACAGAAACTACTCGTGGGTTTTTGAGGGTTGATATTGAAAGGGATAATTCTAATGTTGCGAAAATATTTGGTGATTCATATTCATTTATTTTGCATTCCATATTGTAAAAAGATGTTACAAAGGGCTTAAAGCTAGGTACATAAATATGGACCCTGTAAGGGCACAGCAACGTAGGAGACTGGGAGAGGGCTTTAATTTTACTAATTAGTTAGTACCTACCTATACAAAAGTACAAGACTTACCAAAAAAAAAAACTGTTTAGTGAACCTTATTAATTAAAATTTGTCATTTAGGTATTCATTAATAGTATAATAGCATTTATATAATAAAAATTGTTGTAATTTATTTATGAATGAATTAAATTTTTGTACATTTTTAATTATTTCAGGTAATTTATTATAAACTTTCATTGATTTCGCTACGCAGACGATAAGTTTAACTTTCGTGAATAAACACAGGTAAAACTATAGTTATGTTGGGTTATTTGTTACCCTTTTTTTACCCGACTGCGGTAGAGACGAGGGGGTAATAATCTCACTGGCTATGTATGTAGTAGATCAATACATTGGTACCTTGATGTCCGGGTTATAGCCGTGGTCACATTCCGCCGTAAGTTGGCACCCACAGGTCAAAGCTGCATGCAACCCGGACACCGCTGTACCTATGTGTTGATTAGAATTCAGTCTTGTTTCATACTTATCAGTTGGTTTTTTCCGTAGTCTGGTTTTAGTTTTTTTTACGAAATATAGCCTCAAATTTTCACTTAAATCTCAGGCTTTATTTCATTTGTTTTGTTCCTATGTTTTTGGTTATGCAAATTCTCCGTCCAAAACCGTCTTCAGCCAATGGGGGGATGTGAAATACTTAACCTAAGCTAAATACTTATATTACACTAACATCATGACTACCTGCAACAACAGCACTAAGGGCGACCCTTAATGGGATTCAGACCTAGGCTTAGGGCGTTGCTGGCGGGGGATTAGGGAGAAGACAGCTTGAAGAGGGCTGAATTACCGGTGTGTTGGAAGTTTTTTATTAGAAACCGGTGTATTTATAGTAGCTATCATTAAATAAGTAATCAGCCTTCTTTAAAAAACAGCAATGACGTCATTGAATCTAATTCTTTTTTATCATGCGATAGGGGTAAGTGTTTGTATCTAAACCACCTAATAACATAAACAACAAAATAAGCAAAACAAATGTTTGCATAAATTAATTTTATGTGGTAGAACATTTCGATGCCACGCAATAAATTAAACCCCGGCGACACTGCTAGCGGGCATGACTAGCGCGTCCGCGCAGTCAGTTTACTGGGGGCGCTAAAATGAATCAGAAACAGAATATGTTTTTTTTTTGTTTTCTCTGTATTAAATAGAAAATATTTTCTTTTTTTTAATTTTATTTTGTGGAATCTGAACAAATCCTATTCAGAGTCAATCTGTTTCACCAGTAGATCACGAATTCGAATACACCCTGCTAGATCCTAACCTTTATTAGAATTTTTGCTCATAGGTACTACATAGAATAGGATATTAATGCTCTTCTGGACTCAAATCCAGATTTTGATTTATTTGCGGATGAATGGAAGTTGTTATTGTTAGAATGTTTGAAATTTTGTGAGAAGAATGTATGAAAGTGTTGTACAATATTGTCAATAATTATGAATGTTATAAACTATTATAAATACTATATAATTATATTTATGTACCTACTGATTAGTCATTTAATGTAATTTGATTAAATAGTGTAATTGGCTTCGGCCGTTCTATTTCATGTATAAATAAATAAATAAAAATAGAAGTACTACAACACTTACTTAAGAGTTACACTACTTCTGTACCAAGGAAATTAAACGTGTAAGTAGGTAATATTTCGTTGCTTCTCTAACCAACATTCTTTCCTCCCAATTTACCAAACACTTTGCAGGTACGGTAATTTTCCCCGATGTTTGCAAGAGAAATTACTCCTGTACTCTAAATCAAGGGTAGGTGTCTATTTATCTCTTTCTTAGTGCCTATTACCATCCTAAGGGCTACATATTACTTGTAATTGTGTACTTAACACGAACTTTGCTCGTTTACATAAATCGGTCGTGAAAATTGTTTTGATTTACGAAAATCGCGTGTGGGTTGAAAAAAGTTATTTATATGGTTATGTTGTACGGTAAAAATAAATGAAGTTTTTTTTAATTTTACTTCTTCGTGTCTGATCATATTCGTACCTGATGACGCGTAAACAGGGTCTAATACGGAGCACACAAATCTAAGTAACAGAGATATGAGAGGGATTCCACTATAACCCACTGGCTCTCACATAAATACAACGGAACACAGTAAAATGCTTGAGGCCGGTTTTTTGCTGTAATAATGGCCAATACTGATCAGAGGGATGGAGATACAACTTCATACATACATACATACATACATACATAAACTCACGCCTTTTTCCCATGGGGGTAGGCAGAAACTGTAGAACGCCACATGCTACGATCCTTACATTCTCCTTTCGCTTCGTCCACGGTCATACATCTTGTCACACACGCACGCCGGTTGAAAGTACTACGCACCTGTCCTTTTTCAAGAACATCACCATTAACATCAATGTATGTCCTTCTAGGGCGTCCTCTAATGGCGTTTCTACTGACAACTTCAAAACAATTAATATATTTCACAAAAAATAAGGGCTCATACACACGGGTTTCGTCTTTCACGATTCGTCATAAAACACGATGCGTCATGACGGATGGACGTTCACATTGAATACGGAATCGTGTTTTATCACGATTCGGCAAAATATCCAAGTTGATGTTCACATTAGTTTCGTGATTCTTAGTCTTGGATGAACCATTGAATACGATGGATCCGTCACGAAAAAATCACGATTCGTGTTTTTTAAAAGACGATACGTGATTTAAGACGTGTCCGACATTTTTCACGATTCGTGATGCGTGTGAACACGGGCATTAAAAAAGAATAGCAGCCGTCAAAAAAAAAACGAACCGTGAAAAAAGACGGATCGTCAAAAAAAACGAATCGTCTTCGTGTGAATAACGTTTTTATTTCCCATGTTAAGAAAATACCACCTCAAACTTAGAAACTTTATCAACATAATGAAATACATTATGCATTATAATATTCTTCGACTATCACTCCTCTTTAATAAACAGAACAACAATGGCAAAATAAATATTAAAAAAAAGTTTTGCAATACTATATTAGCAATTTTAAATAAGGAACAGGGTTCTTTTATTGCTTAGAAATAATGGAAAACTGGCCATTTATAAGCCTCTAAGGATTTTTAGCTTAGCATTCATTTTTTTCTTTATATTTACGCAGTTCCACCGCGTTTAGTTTTAATAAAATGCCGGGAAAATATAATAGGACATTTTTAAAAGCATCTTTTGTCCGCGATCCGTTTTTGAAAGCTCTCGCTTTCGCCATGTTGTTAATCGAAGATGAGTTTCTTTTTATATTAATCTTTCGGGCACTCAAATATTCATTGGCTTAGCGTTTTACATATAAATGTGAAGCTATTTGGTGGATTTATTACTGAGAATTTGAAGCAAAATTTGAATCTTTTTTTTTTGATCACCGATTTAATCATTATCATCACTCAAGCAATTCGAATTTCAAACATTAATATTACATTGTATTGAATTGCCACCCAATCCCACATCTCAGAGGGCTCCAAAATGGTCACAATGGTGTGTGTAGTCTACCAACCCGCAACGGGCCAGTGCGACTTAAGGTCCATGGCACATTATACCGGCCCCACAACGGCACTGCTCCAACCCAGCAATTAACTTGTCATTCAAATTAGAGCATTAAATCGTGTGTCGTATAATATATTTCTTAATGTCAATATGAAAAAGCCAACGGCGGGTAGTCAGCGCGCTTGCCGCTACCATACAACTCGACTCGCAGACAGCGCGCTGCAAACGAGCGGACCGTGTGCTTACAGCGCGCCGATTGCGTGCGCGCCGATTGCGTGCTTACGGCGCGCCGACTCCAAGTTGCCAGCGAATGCAAGTCCTAGGCGTGTTCAATCATAAATGCCATGTAATAATTGTGTTCGCGGTGACAGCAAGCTTGCACCTCGCGGACGACGCGTAGTTAGCGCGCTGGCGGCTAGCCGTAGCCTAAATTCTGTGCTGTTGCTGTGCCGGTCTACTGTGCCATGATCTTAAGGCTTAAAGCCATTGACGGTAGAAACACGTAAGCTCGGGTCAGCGCTCAAAAATTTCCGAATCGAATATAGACAAAAATTAGAAGACTAATTTACGTCAATGGATGGACTCGAATCTTCGTATGGTGAAAAGCTAAATTAGGCATTGTGATGACGACATAAGATTTAAATTAGTTTGTTGGTATTTCAAAGTTACATGGCCGTGTACCTTGGCGCACGCTCTGGTAGTGTATGTAAACTCAGGACAATTTTTTCGTGATTTTTTTCCTAGACCCTTGGTCCATATGTTTCTACGTCAAAGGATAAACCCTTCTCATTCTATGGACAGTGAAATGCTCATCAAAAGTAATGCCTTGGCTGTTTCAGACTTAATAAACTTTCGACCATAATATAATATGAGGGGCTTGGTAGAGGATCTTCAATTAATCCCACATCCTACCAATCTATTTAAAATGTACTATCAGACATTGTCACCTTACCTTATATTTTTTTAAAGTTTCGAATTTTATAAAACATATTAAAGATTCTTCTTCTATCGAGTCAGCATGAGCTATCATACCGTGGTGAAAAGATTAGCCAGTCAGCAAGGTTGGTAGCGGGGCTGACTGCCCTGAGTGCGCCGGACGTACTTAAGTATCATCACTCGTGGAGGCTCTTTTCATGCATCCCCATCATAGTAAGTTGAATTACTGCTTTAGCTTATGTGTCTACTGAGACATGATGCGATAAAATACGGTTCGGATTAGTTACGGTTTACTCGCGTGCATTTTTCGGGATTGTCCGACTATATTGCGGCAGCTCGACTCGTGACCTCACCGCGCGTTCAGCTCATAAATACCGGGTTTCGTTTGGGTAAAAAATTGTTGGGATAATCCAAAAAATGCACGTGAGTAAACCGTAACTAATCATAAATATGAAAGTGTCTTACGAAAGTTATAATCCCTACTAATATTATAAATGCGAAAGCAACTCTGCCTGTGACGCTTTCACGCCTAAACCACTGAACTGATTTTGATGAAACTTGGTACAGTGATATTCTGGAATCCGGAGAAGGACACTGGCTAATTTTGTCCCGGAAAATATGGAATAGGTACGCGATAAACGACATCCACGCGGGCTAGACCACGAGCGACCTCTAGTTACAAAATAAATAAAACATCATATTAATGTTCTAGTTTTTTTGAATTAAAATTTTACACCTTGTATACCGATGCAGGTGGAAGGCATTAATCAGCTCCCAAAATTTATTAAGACTACAATAAAAAGTATTGTTAGCTGAAGATACTTAACGTGAATAATTAAGGACATAAATTCTAGTTTTAATTAAACAGAACTAATTTCACGTACTAATTCTTAAAATAAGTACGTACTTAAAATAATAAAAGTATTTCAGAAACGTGCCAAGTGCGAGTGGAATTATTCGGATACGATATTTTAGGTAGAATACAAACTATATAGAAATACTAGCTTTTGCCCGCGGCTTCGGTCGCGTTAAAAAACTCTTAACACACTACTAAAGTTTCTATAATAAGTAATATAATTCAACCATGATCCGTATGACACGTAGCGCCATTTATTATCGTTATTGTTGTTTTCCTCGGAAACAGTACTTTTTTTCGGGATGAAAGGTACCCTATGTCCATTTCTGTACACCTGACAAAGTATATGCAAAATTTCAGGATGATCGGTTCAGTGGTTTAGGCATGAAAAGGTAACAAACAAACAAACGTACTTTCGCATTTATAATATTAGTTAGGAAGACTACGAGTACATAAGAATACATAATAATTTTATCACACTACACATTATCCCGTGTAGGAAAGGCTGGAATATAAAACTTCCTCACCGCATGCTAGAATGCGTGTTGTTAGATGTAACAAAACCCAGCACGCTTAGTAGTAGCACAGTGTACCTACTTACTACATAAGTGGGTCAACGCCCATACATTTGACAGGTTCTATGAAATGTCAAAATTATGTAGGGGCGGAAGTTATGTCCCAATTCCAAGTATGCAGTATGGCTACTCGGGACATAACCTCCGCTCCTTCACCGCGTAACCCCCCGCACGATTGCTCTGTGACAATTTTCTACGTTGACCGACTGTAAGGAGTAAGATATAGGTAGACTATGGTAGTAGGATCTATAATGTCCGCCTGGCTAGCTACTACCATCACATTAAAGTCAAGTTGTTTACTGTGTTCCGTTGTGACCTCTTTATGTCCGTTATTGGATTTGTGTGTTCCATCTTAGATCCTGGTTGCGGTTACCATCAGGTGCGACTAGGGTCAAACGCGACCAATTCAGATAACAGTTATTAAAAAAAAAACAGTCCATTATCACGTTTGTTGTATGGGAGCCCCTTAAATATTTATTTTATTCTGTTTTTTAGTATGTTTTGTTATAGCGGCAACAAAAATACATCATCTGTGAAAATTTCAACTGTCTCAACTATCACGGTTCATGAGATATAGCCTGGTGACAGACGGACGGACGGACAGCGGAGTTTTAGTAATAGGATTCCGTTTTAGCCTTTGGGTACGGAACCCTAAAATGGACAGACAGATAGGCAACGGAGTGATTCCAATGAATGCAAAACCTTTTTGTAGAGAACCCTAAAAAAACAAGTGGACGTATTACACTGCGCAATACGTACAGAAAGACCGGCAAACACGGTAAATTATAAAGGGCACAGGGGCATAATGAGACTAGGTATAGATAATGTTTCCAGACACGGTTAAATATCAAGCTATACTAATTCTAGCTGACCTCTCACTGTACAAATAGACTTTACAATGCGAGATCAGCTCATACTGGAATTGTAACTTGATAATTAACCGCGCGTACATTGATAATGACATTACATAAATCCATAATTTCATAAATCTCTTCGGATGTCCTTATACACCGTGGGCCCGAGGTACCCGAAAGATTTAACCACGCCTTTCTGATGGTATTATGAGTCAAATGTTATATCAACGAATGTCCAATTCAGTATTTTTTTTTCTGCACTTAATAAATCAATTAACTTTAGTACTTCCCTGTATACAATACCTTAGGGTAAACTGGAAACATTTATAAATTATCGTGTGAGTGGATAAGAAACTTCTCACTTCATAACCCTCTCCGACAAATAAGACATACGGTGAGAGGGGTATGGTATGACAAAAGTCGCAACACCGCGTTCACGGGACTTGTTACCATATATATTTTTCGATTTGTGAATTTCCGTAAATAATGTATATTTCGAAAGTTAACAACTTCACTGTCCAGATAGCAGACACAATAGTTAAACAATGCAGATGTTCATATGTGATTCACGGGACAGGGAAGTGGTTAAGCTTTATTCAACAAACTATATCCCAGCTTTTCTTCTCCAATTAGGCATCAGAATCGAAGGTTAAAATCTTTTTGGTACCTCGGGCCCACGCCACGGTGTATAAATATGGTTGAACATCACTTGAAGTACATTTGTTGAACTATCGATTGAGATTGATGTCGATGTGAGCACGTTACAAAAGTCGAATATTCGGCATGTCAGTACTGCGAGCCGAGCAGCAATCGCATGAGCATTTTGCTTTATGCGAACATTCACATCAAGCAAATGGTCACGTAAAGGCGTGTAATGTAACAATGCAAGATTCGATTTTGAGTATTATCGCCAAGTAGTAATGCTCAAAATTTAATCTTGCATTGTTAAGCCTGGCGTCGACTACTGTACAGCCGAAACGCGTCGAATCGAGTCGAGTCGCATTTGTTCCGTGTGAGGCGAAACGGTCAGTAATCGCAAGTCGTTAAAATAGAAATTCGCGTGCCAAGCGTTGCGCGCGAGTTATGCGACTCGGCGCGTCTCGGCTCGTCGCTCATCGACGCAGTTTTATAGTAAATGTACAGGAGGCGAATTATTGCGGTTCTATTCGACTCGACTCGGCGAGCCTAGTGGACGCTAGCTTTTACCGCCTACACTACACCACTAAGGCGGAGGACATCGAGGAATACGTGCGCCAAAGGACCAAATACACGGCGAGAGTGCAGCTGCTAGAATCGCGCCGCAATGTCAACTTCAGGGCATTCGTGGTGCGAGTACCAACTTGTCTACTACACTTCGTCATGGAAGAGGACTTTTGGCCGCAGGGAGTGGTGTTCCGTCGCTTCCGCGGACAAGTGCCACACGATCGCACAGCGGATGACATAGTGCGCAAGTGAAGTGTTTTTACTAACATAGGCTTAAGTTTTATTACTTACATAAACTGTATTATTTAACGTATATATGTTAGTTTGTAAGGTATGTATATCTATGGGCCAAAGTTGCCTGAAAATAAATGAGTTTATTTGTATCTCTCTTTAAATCACGGTTCATCTTCCGTGCGGAGTTTATTTATTATTATTATTTTACATTACACACGAATGCTCCCTGTGAGGGACCGCCTTTAGTAGTCACATTTAGATTTTCTTGTTTTACTATAGAACCCTAAAAAGCAAATTTCGTTGAACATTTTCCGTTAAAAGCTAGATATTTCATTTATATAGCTTAGGTCTGTGAACTGCGAGGTTATAATTTAATTTTGACTAATGAAATAAGTCCTTGTCTGTACCGTTTGAAATATACCAGATATTTCATGTGATTTTAAGCCCGGTGTTCAAACGTAAGTGGTATGAATGCATGTAAGTACCTCGCGTTCTAACAGCACAACGTCTGTTCAACTCGTTAAATAAAACAAAGGGGAAATTGTATAAACAATGATTGTATTATTTCCAAATTGCAGTCGAGTAATGAAGATATAACATTAACATTATATTCTTGATTTAACATCACATCATGCCTGTATTTACCGAAGGGTTGGGCAGACGTTTATTATACACCGTGAGCCCGAGGTACCCAAAAGATTGATGGTATATTCAGTCAAATGTATCAACAAAAGTCCAATTCAGACATATTTTTTTTTCTGATCTTTATTAATAAATTAACTTTAGTACTTCCTTGTAAACAATACCTTAGGTTGAACTGGCAACATTTATAAAGTATCGTGTGAATGGATTAGAAACTTCTCACTTCACAACCCTCCCCGACACATAAGTCATAGGGCGAGGGGGTATGGTATCATAAAAATCGCAACGCCGCGTTCATAATAGGACTTGTTACCATACATATTTTTCGATTTGTGAATTTCCGTAAATAATGAATATTTCGAAAATTAAGCTTTATTCAACAAACTACTAGTATATCCTAGCTTTTCTTCTCCAATTAGGCATCGGAATCGATGGTTAAAATCTTTCGGGTAGGTACCTCGGGCCCACGGTACACCCTCATTTGGCTGTTATGTTTAAGTTCCATGTAATAGGGCACGAGCCTATTGCCATTAACCAGGCACAAATCCAGACTCCGGGCTGCTACTGAGAAACATACGAAAAACCCAATAACACTTTGCCCGACCTGGCAATCAACCCATCACGCTTGTGACCACTAGACTACGAGGCAGTCACACAACAGGGACATGGCAAGGTCGCAAGTCGAACTACAGGTCTAGCGCATAACTGAGTCAGTGCTTGAGGTAGCTGCGCGGTGCGGGAGGGGTGACAGTTGTCACAAGTTGACGAATCAGTGAGTCACCACACCCCTCCCGCACCGCGCAGCTACCTCAGGCACTGACTCAGTTAGGGATAAAACGATACCACTGAGGTATCGATACTTTTACTCGATACCGTATCGGTCGTAAAGTATCGATACCTACTCGGTATCGAATGAAAAGTATCGATTCTTACTCGTATCGGTCAATTTATTCGTAGAATTAAAGACAAATAAAAACAGCAGTACCTAAGTATTGATTTAATGGTAATTGATAAAACAAAAAAGACTCAGAAATAAAGTCGGTTTTTAATGTGCTCCCCAAAACTAATATTTTTTCAAGATGTTTGCCTATTAAACGATTCTTTGATGCAATGACTGTCTCGCCAGCTTTGAAAAACAATCTCACAAGTACCTAAGTAATAAAATAAAAATGTTTTACCGACTAGACTAATAATCAGGACAAAAGTACTCGTATCGCTACCGAGTATCGATACGAGTACTTTTGACCGATACCTACTTGGTACTCGGTTCCAAAGTATCGATACCAAAAGTACTTGGTATCGAAAGAAAATTATCGAGTATGTACTCGTATTTACTCGTATCGTTTCATCCCTAGACTCAGTTATGTGCTAGACCTGTAGCGCTACAACGCGCATCATAGCATTGCGCTCGCGACAAGACAGGCGCGCTCTGTGTCGGTATTGCTCGTGCGTCTTCGTCACTTGTCGTGTCCGGATTCTTGAAGGATTGTGTGTCCGTGCATACCGCGCTTACTGTGTCACACTCCAGACTTAACTCACTTTTATATGAGGTAGACTTCGAATTATCCGTATCGGTAAGCACTATACCTATTTTTGTATTATAATAAATTCGAGTTCGATTCGCGACCTCACCATGTATTCAGCTCATGATTAAAGGCTAATCTTAAACACTATACCTAATTACGAAAAAGAATTTCGTAAAAAAACTACCTTCAAATAAATCAACGAAGGCCATTTGAAATCCGGCCACCCCTCACGTAATAATTCAAAATGATATTAATGTTAATGCAAACAGTTTCAAGCGTCGTGCATTCCCGGTAGTTATGCAAATAAAATGTGGAGGCCAAACCGGGGGATTTAGTAACCTTATGCTAATCAAATCCCGAGACTTTGCGGTTGCATGAAGCTTCGGGCATGAAGTTAATGCATTTTTGGGGTGGTAAAGACCGATGGGAGCACGAAAATTACTGAAAATGGATAACTAATAAAATTAGAGTTTATTTTTTTTATTTATTTATTGGTTAGCCAACAATTGTTTACACTAAAAACATTTACATATTCAAAAACAAACATTAAACTTTTATAAGTGCAACAATTACTTACAGGGTTAACATGCTGACCTACCTTTTTGACTTTTCGATAAACCCTAATTGACCTGACTGCTCATTATTTTTATCGAGTATTCAAACTATCGATATTTTTTAACACCTGTGAATACAGACGGGCGGACAGACATATTAGCCATTTTTTAGAAACAAAATAATATACTTGGGAGCAAATAAATCGAGCCACTTCTATTTTTCACGTAATTATAATTGTTATTATATTTGGTATTATGGAACCGATCAATTCTAAACATATATCGCCTAAAAGGTTATTTGATAACCTTTACAATGTGGGTAGTTTTTAGTATTTTGAATTATATAATTCATGAAACTAAAACTTAACCAGGACACATGAAAAAAGGAGCGGCACGAAATGTCAAATTGAAATAGATTTTGATTACCGTACTATAGTACCGATTACCGTCATTAAAGATAATAGAATAAATAATAAAAATTAAAAGTATTTGTTAACAATAAAGTTCATAACTAAAAAGTATCGATAGCTTGAATACTCGATAAAAATAATGACCCATCTCTATCACCTTTCAATTGTTTTGCACTAAGATTCTGCTCTCTGCTGATAACAAACTTGCAGGTATACACAGCAAATAACTTCTTTTCTATTAAAGTACACTTCGGTCCGACCAAGGAGTTTTCAATTCAATTTTTTAGCGCCTGCTCTTTTTTATGGTTCCGTACCCAAAGGGTAAAACGGGACCCTATTACCACAGTGTACCTACTTACTACATACAGTGGGTCAACGCCCATACATTTGACAGGTCCTATGAAATGTCAAAATTGGTAACACTTGTCATAGGGTTGTCACGTAAAATAAATTAGAAAAACTTTATCAAACAAACGTCCAAATTAATTAACGTTTTATAGAAACAGTGACACGCAAAAAGAAAACCACGCATGCGTAATTTTGACGATTGACAAAATAATGTAAAGGTATGTAGCAGCAGTTTCGCCATCTTATCCTGGAATATTCTAACAACATTTAAAACTACAAATTTTGTCGAGGTTACAGTCGCAGTGGCTAACGCTTGCCTAGGTAAGAGTCATAAATTATTCGCAAGTCTACGATGGAGTCATAGAAAATTACTTATTATTCATGGTTATTACTTCTATGGTTTTCGTGGGTGCTGATGCCGGAAATAAAGCCTAAGTATTCCTCGATAATAAAAGGCGGTCAAAAAAATCTACCAGTTAAATGAGATTTGCCAGGTAAAACGTGGTCCCTATCTTGGTGCTTGAGAATTGATCTTGTTTTTGTAATTAGCGTCCCTGAAAATCATGGATTTGACACTCATGACGGCTAATTTGAATTTTTTATGGCCGCCATCTTGCAAATAGATTTTGACCTCATTTTCGGCATCAGCATCCCCGAAAACCATGGAAATGACACCCATGATGGTTAAATTGAAATTTTAATAGCCGCCATCTTGGAAATGGATTTTGACCTCATTTTCGGCACCAGCATCCCCGAAAACCATGGAAATGACACCCATGATGGTTAAATTGAAATTTTAATAGCCGCCATCTTGGAAATGGATTTTGACCTCATTTTCAGCATCAGCATCCCCGAAAACCATGGAAATGACACCCATGATGGTTAAATTGAAATTTTAATATCCGCCATCTTGGAAATGGATTTTGACCTCAATTTCGGCATCAGTCAAAGTCAAAGTCAAATAGTTTTTATTTCAAGTAGACCAGATCCCTGGTGCTTTCGAAAGGTCAACACTAGGGGCTCGGTTCCAAGTAGTAGGTCCTTTGGAGAAGAACCGGCAAGAAACTCCATAGACACTCTTTTTAAAAAAGTAAATGTTTTGACAATTTTCATTGTAGTAATGTAAGAACAACGCAGATTAATGTACATGTGGTTAACAACATGAAAAGTAATGAGAAAGTTAGCCTTTTAAAACGATTGCCGTAGCAGTTACGAGCTGACCAGTCCCAACAGACAGCACCCGTTCACGAGCATGACGCATACATCGGCGTCGCTCAGCTCAACCATGTTGCAGGGAACTCAACGACCCGATGCACAACGCCACCATCAGCAAGACATTTCAGTGAGCATGACAGACTCATACCGGTAGACAATAGGCAGTCAAATATTAAGAATGAAAGTGTAACACTAGATGCTGCATGGTCCTCACATTTTACAGCCTTGAGTAGATATTAACAGAATAATTAATAATTGCAATTCAATGTCAAACTAATATAAGCAAATATTAGCAATAAATAAATTAAATGAAATGTCAAAGAAAAAAAAAACAATCAAAATTGGAAACATTGGATTAAAAAATAAGATAAAATAACATACTTATTGAGTCAAAAAAATAAAAAATTACAATAAGTAGGCATTTGAATAATGTCCGTTTGTTCTGTTAGACGGTGCCAGAGGGTCGCAGTGTGCAGGAGGGAATCGTATGCCAGACATCTTTATCTACGATGTACTGATTTAGGCTATAATATGCTTTAGACATTAGTACGCGCTTGACATATAATTTAAACTTTGTATCTGGTAAATCAGTGACACTAGATGGAATTTTATTGTAGCATCTAACACTGTTTCCCATAAACGACTTACTGGTTTTCCTAAGTCTAAAACCAGGTACTGCTAGCTTGTCCTTATTGCGAGTATTAAGGTTGTGGTTGTCACTCTTCTTATTATACTGGGCAATGTTTTTCCGAATGTACATAATGTTACTAAATACATATAAGGATGGTAAGGTTAGTATATTTATCTCTTTGAATATTTCACGGAGCGACTCACGGCAGCCTAGATTATAAATAGCTCGGACTGCTCTTTTCTGTAATATAAAAATAGTTTCAATATCAGCAGCCGATCCCCACAGTAAAATGCCATAGGACATAATGCTGTGAAAGTAAGCAAAATACACTAACCTAGCCGTAGGCACATCTGTCATCTGTCTTATTTTCCTAACGGCATAAGCAGCAGAGCTCAATTTACCTGCAAGTGCCTGTATATGGGGCCCCCATTGCAGTTTAGAGTCTACTGTTACACCCAGAAAGGTCGTTGAGGGAACCAGATCTAAAACTTTCCCATCAAGTTTTACATTTGCACCTATATGCGATACCTTTAGTGTAGAAAACCTAATACATTTGGTTTTTTTTTGCATTTAAAAGAAGATTATTAGTAGAAAACCAATTAGATATTAAATTAAGAGTATGATTGGGTTCTACAAGATCCCTATCCTTCCTATTGACTTTAAATATAAGTGATGTATCGTCAGCAAATAAGACTATGTTACACATTGTATCATTTATGATGTGTGGAAGGTCATTTATATAGACAAGAAACAGAAATGGGCCTAGAATCGATCCCTGAGGTACTCCCATTTTAACTAGTGAGCCTGCAGAAGTGGCTTTATCAATAGCCACTCTTTGTTTCCGATTTGACAAGTATGAATTTACAAGATCAATAGATCTATCCCGAATCCCATAGTACTTTAATTTCAGAATTAGCGTGCGGTGGTCCACGCAATCAAATGCTTTAGAGAGATCACAGAATACCCCGACAGCATCGTGTGCCTCTTCCCAAGCTCCCAGTACTGTTTTGATTAGAGTGGAACCAGCGTCTTCCGTAGATCGTCCCTTCGTAAATCCAAACTGTTTGACGTGTAATATCGCGTTTTTGTTGAAATGTACTAACATTTGATTTAATATTAATTTTTCAAAGATTTTACTCAAGGCTGGTAGTACAGATATTGGCCTATAATTAGATGCGTTATTTAAGCAGCCTGATTTAAAGACGGGTACAATTTTGCTTGACTTCATGAGGTCGGGGAAAATGCCATCCGTGATACAGGTATTAAAGATCACTGCCAAGATGGGCGCGATATTAACGATAATTGATTCGACGGCCTTTATTGACAATCCCCATAAGTCCTCCGTTTTTTTTACTGCTATAGTTTTAAACGCTTTAATTATATCGGTGGGAGTAACAGAACTGAATTCAAAAGTAGGTACATTAGGTACATGTAAATTAACATTTTGTTTCAAAAGAGCTTCAGCTGCTAAAGGAGACGATGGGAGGCATGTAGTAGTCTCTATAGGTATGTTTGTAAAGAATTTTTCAAAGAAATTAGCGACTAAAGTTTTATCTGAAACTAGTTTATCGTCTATTTTTAAGTTAATTGTGTTGTCCGTTGATCTACTATTTCCCGTTTCTGTATTTATTATTTTCCACGTTGTTTTAATTTTATTATTTGCCTTTTTTATTTGATTACTAATATAGGCAGCCTTTGCTTGCATGCAGACTTTTTTAAATATTTTTGAGTAAGTTCTAACGTAATTATGAAAATCATTATTGGATGTATAAGACTTTTTGTCATATAACTCGTATAAGACATCCCTGCTGCGTCTTATACCCTCGGTAGCCCAGGCACTAAACAGGATTTTACGTTTTAAAGTAACTTTTTTTACTTGACAAGTTTTATTAAATTCAGTACATATAGCATCAAATAAGGTGCGATACATTTCATTAGGAGTGTCATTTTGAGGCTTTAGAGTAATTAATTGCGATTCTAGATTTTTATTGAATTTTTCTAGACTATTTTTGTTTAGTGTTCTACATTGTATGATTTTTGGACTTTCTACTTTTTTGCAATTTATTTTAACTATCTGACACTTGTGATCTGAACGAATGCCACTAATAAGACTCAGTACCCCCGAAAACCATGGAAATGACACCCGTGACGACGAATTTGACATTTTTGTAGCCGCCATCTTGGATTTCGATTTTGACCTCATTTTCGGCATCCGCACCCCAGAAAACCTTGGATTTGACATCCATGACGACTAATTTACTAATTTTCATGGCCGCCATCTTGGATTTGGATTTGGACGTCATTTTCGGCATCAGTGACCCCGAAAACCGTGGAAATGACTTCCCACGAACAATCATTTGAAAATGTATGTATGCCGCCATCTTGGATTAGTAAACCGACTTTATAATAAAATTCTCGTAATAGGTACACATACTTAACAATAATAAATTAATATAATTTCTATGAACGATATCAATCAAATTTGAAATCAAAAAGTGCGAGCCCTGGAATTTATGTCCCGAGTAGCAGTACGGCTACTCGGGACATAACCTCCGCCCCTTCACCCCGCAACCCCCCGCACGATTGCTCTGTGACAATGTTCTACGTTGACTGACTGTAAGGAGTAAGATATAGGTAGACTGTGCTATTACTAAGGCTCCGCTGTCCGTCTGTCCGTCTGGCCGTCTGTCCGTCTGTCCGTCTGTCTGTCCGTCTGTCACCAGGCTGTATCTCATGAACCGTGATAGTTAGACAGTTGAAATTTTCACAGATGATGTATTTCTGTTGCCGCTATAACAACAAATACTAAAAAACGGAATAAAATAAATATTTAAGGGGCTCCCATACAACAAACGTGATTTTTTTTCTTGTTTTTGCTCGATATTGGTAATGGCAACAGGAGACACTTGAAATATTCACAGAATATTTAGTTATATATTCACTTTAAAAATAAATAGTTAAATTAAAACAAAACAAATATTTAAGGGGGCTCCCATACAATAGAAATGATTTTTTTGCCGTTTTTATGGATTATGGTACGGAACCCTTCGTGCGTGAGTCCGACTCGCACTTGGCCGGTTTTTTTTTATTCTTTGCGCGCGCTAGGCCCCGTGCGCGAATAGCTGCTGGGTTTGAGCGCCGTAATATTGTTTTTGTTTTAACTTTGGTGTTTTAAGATAGGTATCTATTTGAGTCTAGATGAAGAAGTGCATGAAATTACACATAACTAGGTATTAATCGTGTGCTATACGTATTAAAAAACTCGCCTACGGCTCGGTTTTTAAACTCACACCTGTCTTTTAATACTCGTAAACCCTTGTTATACAACAGTTTCATAAACTACTATTAGGTACACGTATTGTACAACAAATAAACGGAAACATATAATTTTATTATTTACAAATTCACTTTACTAAAGTTTGTTTTTTAATCTCGGTGACTGAATTGACAGGCACGAAATATCAAATATGAAAATAATGTTCCAAAATTTTACAAGTTTGACATTTGTACCTGTCAATTTAGTCTCCGAGATTAAAAAACAGTCTGTACTATACTTAAATCCGTTATTAGCAACTACAAACTAGAAGCAAGAGTACTTGCTAGCAGTTTCAACCTACGTGTATCGTCCCACATTATTCTAAAGCTTGATAGCACCTAACATGTATTGAAACATGAAGTATGAATAGAGTTATAGTATAATACAAGCAGCTTTATGATCCTCCTTTTACGAACGTCCATTATTCTCGTGTGTGGGATACAGCGGTCACTTAATTACCTGCCTTCAGTAAGCTATCGCAGACTTGGCAGCTGCTCGCAACTATTAGTGGGCGACATTAGTGGTCGGTGCTTAATCTTGGTGATAGTTGGACCAGAACGTCTTTGTTAGTAACATAATGGCTAAGAGCGATTACGTACTGCATCCGATCCGAATCTATGAAAATACCTTCCGAAGTAGTCATAGAACTATTTGTATGGTAGTTTACACGCTAGATCCGACTTCCGTCACCAATTCGGAAAAAAATATTGACGGATCGAAGTAGCCGTACCTAGTACTGTTTGTAGGTATGTTGTATGAACGCTTACGCATTACCTCGGATTCAAATCAGACCTATGCCAAAGATGGCCCCTGAATTGCTTGGATTTGGATCAGAGGTCGGATTAGTGCGTAAGCAATATCCGAATTCGGTTCGAGATTTTTAGACTCTAGATCCGTATTTTCACGAATTCGGATCGGATGCAGTGCGAAAAGCAAATCCGAATTCGGTCCGAGTTTTTATATGCGTATTTTCACGGATCTGGATCGGATGCAGTGCGTAACCGCTGTAAGGCAAGTAACAAAACATTTTAATGGCAATCCAAAACGTATCGCAGAAAATGTGATAAAGAAATAGGTTTTTGGTTACAGTTTTTAACTGAGGGCGTAACATGCCAACAATATTGTGCTTTTAATACATTACTAGCTTTTGCCCGCGGCTTCGCTCGCGTTTATTCATAATTTTAGGTACAATAGGTAATATAATTCAATCATGATCCGAAAGACACGTGGCGCCATCTATTGTCGTTATTGTTGTTTTCCTCGGGAATAGTACTTTTTTTCGGGATGAAAGGTACCGTATGTCCGTTTCTGTACACCTGACAACGTATACGCAAAATTTCAGGATGATCAGTTCAGTGGTTTAGGCGTGAAAAGGTAACAAAAAAACAAACTTACTTTCGCATTTATAATATTAATTAGGATTAGGATTAAGAGTTGAGAAAAGGCGGTGTAGGTGGAATATCTTGTAAAAACTTTTTTTTAAGTAGCCCTGACTTTAAGAAGTTACTTCCTCGTTGGTCTAGTGGTCGCAAGCGCTACTGCTCAGCGTGTGGTCCTGTGTTCGATCCCCAGGTTGGGCAGAGTGTTATTGGGGTTTTCCGTGTGTAATTTCTCAGTAGCAGCCCGGAGTCTAGATCTGTGCCCGGTTGATGGCAATAGGCTCGCCTCTTATTACATGGGTCTTAAGCATAACGACGAAATGATGGTGTATATACATCTCTGTTCAACTCTACAGACGTGATGTTAATGTATGTACAAACGCCAGCACATAAAACTACTACAATCTGTAAATTTTCTGTAATAGATTTTCATCTTTATCGCAAAAGCATTAGGTTCAAGGTTGATTGGGAAAATTTGACAGTTTCGGGTGGCTTGATGTGCTGGCGTCTATTTTGGTGGCAACTAACGACAACTATTAATGGCAACAGTGTATTCCCGTCTGTACAAGCGTCTAAAGCCCGTATTATGTTTATGGCCGCTTCATAACTTATTCGACGCGTAGAAGATTCATTAGTGATGAGAATGTGGTAATGAGCAAATTTATATTCTGAGGTATTGTATGTCATGGAAGTTCTCTTTATTATGACCTAAAATTGAAAATAAATCTTTTCTATATTCATTGACTAGCTGTACCCGCATGCGTTGCAATGCCACTTAGAGAAAATAAGTGTGACACTAATTTGCATTTTCAAAATCTAAATACACGATAATCCGAATATTGTGGATAATTATAATTATGTTGTCGATTGGAAACCCATAGTTAATACGTGCTTTAATTTGAGGGGACCCAATTTCACCGTACCGACGCGACGGGACGAACAATCAACCCCCTTATTACAAAAGATGGTTTAAACCAAGACTAAGGTAAACCCAGGTTTAAAGTATACCCATCACTTTCTTATGCCATATAACAAAAAGAGACGGGGCTATTTTAAAACCTAGGTTTTTCTTAGATCATCTTTTGTAATAAGCGGGCAAATGTTTGTCAGCTAGGAACAGTTTGTATGGGAAAATTTAATTGTTGTTTTTACTATTTTCCTCGCAACTTTTCCATATTTTCTTACCACTTAAACCTTTCCTGGACTTCCACAAATATTTCAAAACCAAAATTAGCCAAATGGGTCCAGCCGTTCTGGAGTTTTAGCGAGAGTAACGAGCAGCAATTCATTTCTATATTCATTGATATTCGTTCTGCTTAGCCTTTTCCCAACTATGTATGTTGGGGTCAGCTTCCAGTCTAACCAGGTTAGAGTTATAATATGCCAGGCTTTCGCCTGATTTGCCAGCCGTTATAGCACTTGATCAGGCGTCCGGCCGGCATTTATGCTAAGTCAGGTATTTTGAACTTCAGCGCCGGTTGCGCGCGGCGCGTGGACTGAATGAATGAGAGAGCGATTTTTAAAAATATGATCCCGATATCTAGGTACTTGGTTGATTTTCTAATTAGTCATATGTATGTGAAAATTGATGTTTTAAATGAAAATATAAATATTTCATTCAGCAATGTCTTTTTTTCTTAGTACTATGTATTTGTTTTGATAGCCTTATAACCTATAATATAAAAATTCTTAGTCAAAATTAGGCATTTTTACTTCATAAGTCAGGCGTAGATTTCTTCAAAGATGGTAACCCTAAACCAGATGCGCCTGAATACCAGTATTTTACACGGAGCTACTGCCATCAGACCTCCGCAACCCAGGTACTGGGCAATGCCGGTATCCTAAGGTAAGACCGGTTGTCAGAGTTTCGAGTTTCTGACTACTCGTAACGACTGTCATAGGTAATTGTAGACACCCGGGACCGAAAGTTTAGCGTGCTCTCCGAGGCATGGAGAAGTCTTGATGTATACATAATGAACGGTCACCCATCTACGGACTGACTACGGCAAGCGCAGCTTGACCTTGCAAATCATATGAGCCGCGCAGTTGATAATTGGCCACGAGACACTCGTGACATTATTTAATTCGTTGATATTATTAAACCAAATTGATAACTCATATACAACGTGTTACATAATTCCTCTTAAAAAAGAAAATGTTAACCAAGTAGTCTTTTATGGATGTCGTCATTTACCTCTCAGAGGAAATTAGGTAAGAATGTAAATGACTTTCTGGGTAGTCTACTCTTTACTTTTATGTTTTCAGGGTTGCGTTTCAGTGATGATTTTATTTTATGACTTGTCCAAATTTTTTTTGGGTCCTTTTTTATTTTAAAATATTTCCAATAGACTCTTTACAAGGGACCTATTAATTCCCTTTCGGATTTAGGGGTATTTTTGTAACACGTTTTATAGCTGCTACTTCCTGAAAAAGTAAATTGGCAACAAGTTTTTGTATAGACCAGGCATGGGCAACCTTTGACAAGTTGCGTGCCTAACTTTACTATATTAATGCCGTCGCGGGCCATAACAGGAAAGAAAAAAGCTTAATTTATTTATCTATATTAATGAAGTTAATTTATGTGTAACAGTTAATGTGATATTTGTGTTTGAACTTCAGAAACAAGTTTATCAATATCTGGACGAATTCTAGTTGTAAAGAGGCGTAACGAGTTTTCCAGATTTTCATCTGTTCATCTGAAATTTCAAAATGTCGCGGGCCGGATCAAAAACCGAGGCGGGCCGGATCCGGCCCGCGGGCCGTACGTTGCCCATACGTGGTATAGACCATCAGATTAACAGAGTCTTCGGAGACATTGTCATTCCATGTCCGAAATTCTGCAAGATTACATCTGCAATGCTCTTTATATTGGCAAGACACGCCCAATTTCGTGATGTGAAAACCTAGTTAGATACCTTCATCATCACCATCATCAGCCCTTTACTGACCCTCTGTTGGGCACGATCCTCTTCTCAGAATGATGAGGATGTAGGCCTTAATGTTCTGGCTGGTGAACTACACGTCATCGAGAACTGTCTGGTGCCCTCAGATGTGCAGGTTTCCTCACGATGTTTTCCTTCACCGTTAACGTAAGTGATAATAAAATTATGATCCACACAGAATAGTTAGAGGTGCCAGGATCAACCTCAGACCTCAGTATTCAACCGCTAGGCTATCATTGCCTGTTAAACACCTCATTACAACTCAAACACTTATTCTTTGTCGACACCTCATTCCACTCAATAGATACCGACAAAATGAGCGTAAAAATAAGTCAAAAAAACACCCAAGCTCCATGTTTCTCTGTTACAAAGGGCTCTGTCAATATTGTCAGACAGACGATCAAAGAAGTGACCTCTGAGGCTGTGACATAAAGGAAAAAGGCGTTGTCTATTGTAGCTCGTTCAAATTTGTACTGACTATGTCGTATGTTCGTGTAATTGCTTTCCGGATGGGTGGATAGCTACGTTTTAATTAAGTTCGTTATCTCCTTACGGGTTGTAATTTTTTGTTGGATGGCGTTGTTTTTTTTCTTTATTGTCTGGTACTTGTAGGTTTATGTTTTGCTTTTTTCTATTATTGTTCCCTCATGTTCTAATAAAGATAAACGAACCAAGTCCTAATACAGTTGCTGGTTCGGTTATTGCTTGAGTGGGTACTTACCCACCTTAAAGTGGGTGAAAGCAATAAAAACTACGTACCTTTACTAATGTTTTTTTATTGTCGAGGGTAAATAATATACATTAAGCTCGTAGTTGGTACCTAAATGTGCTGTCATAATAATTATGAAAACACGTACCTAAAAAGTTTGACTGTCTCAATAGACGACACGTTTAGTGCAGCGGCTGAGCGATTAGTTGAATACACATGAATTATGCGATTAGCTGTGAATACACATGACACTATCATATTTACGATTAGTTACGGTTTACTCACGTGTATTTTTCGGGATTGTCCGGCTAGTTTCTTGACGACACGTTTGGTGCAGTGGCTAAGCGATTGGCTTCTGCGCTACGGGTCGTGGGTTCGATTCCCACACTGAACAAAAATTTGTATGGGCTACAGATAGTTGTTTTGGGTCTGGGCGTTTGTGTATGTGAAATTTGTGTCTGTAAACGCACCCACGATACAGAAGAAATCCAAGAGTGGGGTAAATTCTCAAAAAAAAGCGCTGTTTCTGAATCCTGGGTTCGATCCCCAGGTCGGGCAAATTATTATTCGGTTTTTCCCTATGGAATTTCTCAGTGGCAACCTGGAGTTTGGATTTGTACCCGGGTGATGGCAATAGGCTCACCCCCTATTACGTTGGACTTAATCATGACGGCGAAATTATGTGTAATACACCTCTGCCAACCTTTCAAGGTATACAGGCGTGATAATATGTAAAAAAGGTTTGTTTAATGTATCTTTTAATCTACTGACTCTTTTTTTTGATCTTGTGACTCATAATATTCGTAGTAAAAAAAAAAAGATAAAGATAAAGAATCATTTATTTGGACACAGCACAAAGAGACACAACATGTGAAAAATGTGATATAAATAAAATAAAAAAAAGTCTAGGGTATGTGTCTCACGGCTGAACCAAAAAGGTGTCCAGATCAGCTTAATGTCAAGCACTTTATGTACTTGACGCTGGTTTTCGTCTGGAACCTTTGTGCTCCACGGATGTCAGTCAGCGGTCATGCCCGTTCACTCAAACCAACATGTGTGTATATGTGTAGTGTGTGTAAAGAAAGAAAATAAATAAACACGTAATAAATAAGGAACAATCTAAAAGTGTATGCAATATAATATCTAATATTTAATATGGCAACATTTTGTTGCGTCGATATCGTCGCTCACGCAGGCTTATGTTATCTGTGCGCGGAACTGTCAAATATTAGACGGCAATAATTAGATAACTACTTACAATTTATTATGCAATAGAAGCAATCGGAATTTCAAAATGGTGTCTTTGATTGTGTAATGGATCATTGATTAGACATTACTGTGTGTTGTGATCAGTGTTTATAAACCTTGTATTAGTGTGTAGTAAATCCATCAGTAGTCTATAAAGTATTCAGAAACTAATTCAAAGCATTATTTCTTTCTTCAGAAACCAATACAAACAAGTATTTTTCTCAATACACACTTATTTGAATAATACTTTCAGTTATTCTATATACTGAAAGTTTACAGCATTAATTTTAAATTCATGAGATAATACTGAAATAGATTGTTGTTGTTCGCAAAATACTCGTGTTTTATTCGTTTATTTCATAAATAATGTTTTGTTTGTTTTGTGAAAGGTTAAAAGTATGTTTTATAACTTTATCTGTTTAAGTAGGTACTTTATTGTTGAGATTAGGTTTTATATGTGTAACATTAATAATAACTACCAATCATATTTATTTATTCTTTTGAAAAAAATAACGGGTAGGCCGAGCTTTTAAATTATACTCAGTAGGTGGTTATTAGGTCTAAGGGTCAGCTCACACCGAGACGCGACGCGACGCGACGCTGCGCGCATACTTTAAAAGAGCGACTCAAAATACAACTTTATTTTCTACACGAAAAGATACACATTTCATTGTATGCGTATCGCGGCGGCGCGCGGCGCAGCGCGTAGTCACGGGCTTCTTCCAGTATCGTCGCGTCGCGTCGCGTCGCGTCTCGGTGTGAGCTGACCCTAAGCCTATTTATTACTTACGACTACGCTGTCTGTATGTCTGTCACATGAATAATACCTCGGCTGCCCGTGAGCCAGCCCACACGAGGCGGCGCCGCACCGCAAAGATTTCGCCGCTTTGGCGGACACACGGGCGGTGCGACTCCGCAACGTTGCTATGGCGTCGCAGCGGCAGCTCCACCAACAACAGAGCGCGCCGGAGCGCCCCCTCCCCGCCTCGTCTCGCTGTTTGCAAGTACGGTGTGCATGCGGCGTGGCGCCTGAGCGCATCGTGTGGCATACCATGGATATTTCTATGTAGGACTGTATCGTGTGGACCGGCTCTTAGTGTATAGCCAAGATGCCGGCGGGAGCTTGTAGCAGGGAGGAAAGCGGGAGCGTATTGATGGCCCAGGTGCCTTACACGTTTCGCTCTGTATGAAGATACAAAAGAGCGTCTTCTTCTATACATATAATAAAATTGCTAAAACTGATGCTAAAACTGTACCTACGTTAAATATTTTTGAAAAAAAATAAGTGCAGCGCATCCTAGGAACGATACTGATGCCAAAAATGTAGTTTTTATAATTTTTGTTTGTTTGTTCATTTGTATGTTTGAGCTGTACGCCAGTGCTACTGCACTGGGGCTCAATTCTCCTAAAATAAATCTTGATAAATCACAACCGAACCAAGGCCGAACCATTCATTCAGACAGTTCTCAATTTCAAAAGCTATCAAATTGTTTGACACAAAAAACAAAATCAATATTTTTGAAAGTTTACGAAAACAAAAACTGACTGACGGTTGTGGTTCGATTGCGTTTGGCAACAATTTATTTTAGCAGAATTGGGCCCCAGATCCAGTTGACACTTGGCAGCCACCTCCGTTAAAGAACGGGTCAGATTATTGGGAACAAATTATCACGCTATTTAGTGTGGGTGATTAGCAGTAACCTTATTAGAAATAAATTGAATGTGATTAGATTTAAAAAATGGAGTACATATACATTGCTTAGTTGTTGCGACACACTGTTGTTTTCCGATTTCCACGCGGATGAAGTTGCGGACACAGCTAGTGATAAATATAGGTAGATGATGTTTGATTTGAACGCTACTCGCCCGGCTGCACGCTTCCGCTCACACCTTGGCCGACCGCTTAGAGGCATACAAAAATATTGTTGTGGACACTTGAAAAATAATTAAAAAAAAACAAATTTCAATGGCGATTCGGAACGATCATTTTTCTAAAATTAGCCTTTTTTTTGTTGGTGGTTTTGGTGGAGCCCTGTGATTATCAGAATCAATTGCACTGGACCAGTTCTTGAAAAAAATATTATGAAAAACCGGTCAAGTGCACGTTTACCTAAACTCAATTAAATTTTAATAAGCTAACGACACGCCGCTTCAAGGCGGTTAATGAAGCGTAATAAATCAATTAGATGCAAAGTAATTAATTTTGGTTTGGTAAGCGTGTCACCCTTCCTTATGCGGTGATGTGTTTACCATATTGGGTAACCCAATTTATTTAGTTTAAGGCGATACCCTGACCAAAACCTTGCGAGAGTGCGTTTTTCTTCGTTATTCAGAGACTATTAACTTATTAGTTAAGAGAAATAAACTAAATCTAAAAGCACATTATTAATGTTCGATATCTTATCATCACATTCCACGTTCTACTTTGTTTTTATGTGTTATAAATACATTTAAAATCTACTTTTAAAAAGTGACTAAAATTATTGATTACATGCATCTGTTGCTAAAGGCAACGCTCTTATAATTTGAGGATTACACTAATGGATAGAGAATTAAAAAATCTATAAATTTCACGTTTTATTTAATTTCGAAAGATCGCTATTCTTTTTTAATTAAAATAATTCCGAAAATTGTGTGAGTTCTACGTTTGAAGGGGCGTGCGCAGGGTGCGGGCGGCAGTACGCTGCGTGCTTTCGTACGAGGAGGCCGTGTCGCTCTCGTCGTCGTCCTTCCCGCCGCAAATATTTATTTAGTTTAATTTTAGGATAAATAAACCTAATGATAAGAAATTAATTTTGTGTAATTTGAAAATGCCTAAATTCAAGAAGAATAAACGTCAAAGATGTCAAAATGCTCTAGAGATGAATGAAATTCTGTAAGTAATTTTTGATGCATTATGCAAAGTTTACCAACCTGCTTTTATTCCGATAAATACCTACATGTAATTACATGGTATCTTTTTATTTTAGGAAGAGAAGAAAAATACCGGAATGCGCATTTGACAACGAAAATAATTATTCAAGTTTACCAATAATTGAAAATGATATTGGGTAATCAGATGCACTTTTGAGTCCATAGAGTTATGAAATTACAGACAAAACTTATGAAAAATGTGATATTTTTTTGTGGTTACCATGAAAATAATATGAACCTTTTCAAATGTACAGCTAAAATATGTATCTAAATGATTTATTACAAGTAATTCAGTTTTGTTTTCATGCAAGATCTAATATAATGAATTCTTTATTGAAGGCTAAACAGAAACACTGACGATAAACCAGTAAACGACTTGAGTCAAGAAACCATAGAATTAGAGGATACGTGTCTTGATTCAACTGAAATGGTTGAAGATGTAGAGGTTTGTTTATTTATTTTTTTGGTTTGTAGATATTATTGTGAACAAATACATAGTTGTGCTTGTGATTAGGTAAAAGATATCTAAATAGGTACTAGTACTAAGTAGATCAGTAGGTACTAATGCCTACCCAGTATAATCTAATCACAATACCTTGGTAGGTATTGTAGTTAGGTATAAATAAGTAGATACTAAGTAGGTAGGTATAAATACCTCTTTATCTACATCTATTTTTAGGAGCCTTTATTTAATCTGAATATACGTAACACTATATTGCTGATTTATTTAATATGCATACTTTTTTTTTTGCAGTAAGAAATATCTTGTGAGGCTGAATAAAGCAATAATGAAAAAATAATAAGAAGAAGAATAATTGATGTCAGCCACTTCTTTTCGGAATTAATAAAAATTTCCAATCATGGTCCATTGGGTTGCAGCGTCACCGAACTACAACTTATCGGAGAAACACAAAAGGGCTTAGAGTCGAAATTTACGTTTAAATGCCAATTATGCAACGAATTTTTTTTAATAGTAAATGATAATTGCGGTGAAAATTATTTATCAATAAATAAATGCGCAGTCGCAGGTACTATTGCAATAGGCGCGGGAAATTCGCAACTAAACGAGCTATTGTCATCAATAAATCTTCCTTCTTTGTCCGAAAAAATATATTCAACAAACCACGAATTAATTAGTAAAAAATGGGAAAGTGTTTCCATAGAATCGATGAAGCATGCTGCAGAAGAGGAAAGAGAGTTTGCACTTGCCTTTTTATTATTGACAATACAAGTGCTGTGCAAAATCAAAATCAAAAGTTTTTATTTCACATAAACCATTACAGGCGCTTATGAAAAGTCGAATTTAGGTGCACGGTTCCAATTAGTCGTCTCCTATGGAGAAGAGCCGGCAAGAAACTCCATGGATACTCTTTTAAAATCCATATCTTTAACAATTTGAGTGGGTACAGTTATGACTGAGAATTAATAGTTCTCTTTTGTAAAATAAAAACAGAATCTACGTTAGCTGCTGAGCCCCACAACAGAATGCCGTAGGACATAATGCTGTGGAAATATGCGAAGTATACTAACCTAGTTGTAGCTACATCAGTCAGCTGCCTAATTTTACTAACTGCGTATGCAGCAGAACTTAATCTAGCCGACATGGTAGTAATATGCGCACCGCACTGCAATTTTGAATCGAGAGTTATACCTAAAAATACGGTGTCATTAATTGTATTAAGATTATTGCCTTCAAGCATTAAATTTAAACCTACTTGGGGAACATTTGGTAGTGAAAACTTAAGGCATTTTGTTTTGTTTGCATTAAGTAACATGTTATTGGCTGTAAACCATTTAGAAAGAACAGTAAGGCTCTTGTTAACATGTAAAACGTCCCTATCTTTTCTATCTATTTTGAAAATAAGGGAAGTGTCGTCGGCAAATAAAATTATGTCTGATGAGTCGGTCATCATATAGGGTAGATCATTTATATAGGTTAGAAACAATAAAGGTTCAAGAATTGAGCCTTGAGGAACGCCCATCTTAACTAGAGACCCCGAAGATATCGCACCGTTAGCACCAACTTTTTGCTGTCTATTAGATAAATAGGAGAAAACAAGGTCAGCAGCTCGGCCACGAATTCCGTAGTGGTGTAATTTACAGATGAGGGTGTTGTAGTCAACGCAGTCAAAAGCCTTGGAGAGATCACAGAAGATGCCAATAGCATCCTGATAGCTCTCCCAGGATTCCAAAATATGAGTACTCTGTGTACGATTATGCCTTTTTGTCACGTGATTTTCCGAAAGGCTAGGCAGGCATCTTATATTACCAGTCCTATACAATATTAGGGAACGCCTATTGCCGTCTACTGGCCTCATTTAATCATTGCTTTCACAATTATGTATAAATAAATATAATTGTGTACAAATAAAAAAAAGTATGTGGATAAAAATCAACGTGTTTTTTTTTTTCGTTTAACCCCATCAATCAGTTGGACAAGGATGATGTCAGCGTAAGACTATTTTGTGGCGTAAGTAACAAGAAGGCGTAAGTAATAAGCATAAACTGAAGAGAGAATTGAGTGATTATTAATTTGAACTGACGTAAATATATAACATGTAGGTACTCGTTCGTTCGTAAACTAACCGCCCAACATTAACCTTTGGGCAGTAGCCCGCCAGGCACAAGACTCCGCCTGGTTGGAGGATCCTCCCTTTGGTTGGAGGAACACCATCTCTCGTTCCTCCATAATATCTAAACACAACAAAATGAAAAGTTTTTTTGCCTGTTAGTAATGATTTTGTTTGTGTTTTTTTACTTGAAGTGCGAGTTGATAAAATCTATTAGGGTACGTTCACATGACAAGCGTTCAACGCGCCCTTTGCTAACGCGCGTTTACAACTACATACATTTTATTCAGGCCGTACACATGCTAACGCGCGTTTTAATAAAGCGCGCGTTGAACGCTGCGCCAGCGCTCGACTGTTATCAGCGCGCGTCAACGCGCGCTTTGAGATCATTGATTTTCTATGTTACCGTTCAGATGAGCGCGCGCTTTCGACGTGTATAAACGTATTTTAGGGTTCGTTCGGTTCTTCCAGAAATCGTCCGAAATGGAAACGGAAGCTTTTAATACCGAATTATTTATAGTTGAAATAAAGTTTAGAGTTTAGCGTTTTTATCTGCTACGAGTTCATCGTTTATGAGCCAGTAAGTCATCAAATGACTTGATGGACATTCTGAAGTAGTTAAAAATTTGATTCCGAGTTGCTTTAACTTAGGATACAAAGTGAAGTACTGGCTTTCAGTCAGCCTGTATGAAGAAATTGGATGGACCCAATATCTTCTGTCGCGTCGTTTTTGCCGTCGGTATAAAATCACCGTTAAAACTGTTTCTCCGTTCATCTTCGACAAACCGCACCTTTAGAATTAAAGAGACCTATTCGAAATTTTAAGATTTCAACTTTTACTCATAGACTGACCCATCTTCATCGACTCTTAATAAAACAGAGGCGTATGGTGGCGTAAAAATGTAATGCAACAGAATAATCTCCCGTTTCTACAAAATTTATAAATATACGAAACTTTATTCAACGTTTTCCAAAACCTTAGTTTTTAGATAGGTCAGTTTAATTCTAAAGGAGCGAAATGTAGAACTCACTCTGTAGAAAATGAACTACGGCCGCCACGGCAACGCGCGTTCAATGCCTGACAAGCACGCTCCATGTGAACATTATACAAAAATTTTACGCGCGTTCACCGCACGTTGAACGCTTGTCATGTGAACGTACCCTTATACAGTGTTGAGATATCGATACCCATTATGTCTGTGAAGTTTACACAAAAAAAAGTAATTTTTAAACTAATATTTTAAGTGACTTCACACTATCGACGATTGCTGATGACCCCAAAAAAACATCATCAAATAAATATCTTTTTTAACGTCTGCAGAGTTTCACTAGCTAATTTAATTTGACCCTGTATAGGTACAGTAAACGCTCAAAACTCCATAGGCATGCTAAGGACTACATTGCTATAAACCCGAGCACGATACAGCCAATGCGTGTGCATGTGCGTGTATAAGTGATGTCTCAACATTCCACAGATAACACACACTAATATATTGTCGTCGCAATACGCGAAAACCGTTCCTTTCTTTATAAGATTTTTTTATTGAATGCCGTGTCTGTGCATTCGAAGGTCTGTGATTTTCACTTATATTCCTAAGTTGTTCGCCAGTTGGCGTTAGTAGTACTCACGAAGTATTGTAGAGGGGGGGGGTGCGGCAAAGAGGGAACAAATGCTCAAGGTCATTTGGTCAGGGAAACGCCTTAAATTACTTGTTATGGTGTTTAATATTAAATGGGGTGTGTTGACTGAAGTAGTGGTAATTTGTTGTCCTATGGAGTCTGAATTCGATACCAGCTTGCACCTCTGAATTTTCTAATTTACGTATTAAAAGGAGAATGATCAAAAGTGGTACCAAAAAGTCTCATGCATCAAGATCAATATATTTTATTAATTATTTTCACTATTTTTTACGACATTACGCGTCGGGAATTTGAATTTTGAACAGGGAATTTAATTTAAAGTAAAAAAGTGTTGATATTGTTTTATTCCCTTTACATGACGTTCCGTTTCACATGATTTATGATTACTGTAACCTTGATTTTTGAAAGTGACATGATCACATCTTTCAAAAAACATGTAAAAAAATATTTTGCCAGTTCTACATTAATTAAAAACAACTAGAATATATTATTTACGGTTTACTCACGTGCATTTTTCGGGATTGCCCGACTAGAAATACATAAACAATAAATACTAAATAATCATAAATATGAATGTGTCTCACGAAAGTTATAATACAAAAAACTAGAATAGATTAGAATTTTTACTTAAACGATAATCATTTTTTTATCTATGGTTAATTGGCCGTTCACAGCCGGTCATAGAGATGTAGAATGCAATAGATGCGGATTACTGTTTTTTAGAGCAATAATAAATCGTGTATGACATGTCCACAAGTCAGGTTATTTAGATTATTTCTAAAATCTCCGAAACTCGCGTTTTGTTTACAAAAAGAACTTTTGTGGGAGTTAATATGATAAGTGTAGTCTATAAAAAACAAAGTTTGACTTTGATGCAGCGTGGTACGGGACTCCATACATCCATGAGCATTGTCCTTTGATCGTCACTTGCATTAGTATTTATGAGGAAGTTTGAAAGTGGCGCCGATGGCTAAGAAATTGTGTGGAAACCAATTGTCGTGGAATGGGCATGTGATGCGGAGGAATGAGAAACGTGTCGTGAGGAAAGTTTTGAATATGAATGTGCGTGGTTATAAGATTAGAAGAAGACGGATAGTGTGAAAGATAATATGGCTAGAAAGGGGGTGACTACTGAGATGATGGCTAATAGAAATGTATGGAAGAAAAAGAAATGATGCGGCGACTCGAAGTAGGTTAGGATAAGGGCAGGAGGATGATGATGATCAGAATTTGATTATCACTAATGTTAATGGTGAATGAAAACATCGTGAGGGAACCTGCACACCTGTAAAGGCTCCAAAAAGTTCTCGATTATGTGTGTACTCTGCTAACTCTTACGTGGTAGACTAAGGTCTTACCTTTACTATTCACTATCTGAGAAGAGGTCCGTGCCCAGCAGTGGGACAGTAAGGGTCTGATTATGATAGAGGATTACATTATTAGCTCGAGCTTCTAAAGAATTTCAGTCAAATCAATGGTCAATGTTTTGCCGAGCGTGAAGAAATTTATTTAATCACCTCAAAATTGGTCTTAAGGATCCCTTGAGCATTTTAATACTTACTGCAGGCGTACCAATTACTGCCTAGTTTAAAAAAATAAATGTTCAGCTACTTTTGTCGTCGACTGTACACACCTAGTCAACAAACGCCAATAAATGGGGCTCGATATCTCTAATAACCGAATGAAACCGAATTTATTTCATACAAAGTTTTGTGTATGTCGCCGCGAAGAATATTTGGCCGTAAAATTATAAGTTGATTTACTGTAAAATTATTATCTAAGTTCTCATTTAAAATTTATTATATCAATATCAACATTTAGAGAAATTCTACGTTTGTAAATAAACAATTCCAGATTTAATTAATAATAATTGTGACTTATAAGTAAGAACCTATATATGATTTCTATATTTCGGTTTATGTAAAAATCTTTCTGGTTTTGATTATTTGTAAAATAGCTTGAATAAAACCTGAACATGTAAAACATTGCGTAGTAAACAGTAAGTTCCTAAAATTAAAATATTCGGCTATTATAACACCATCTATCTAATTTGCAGTAGAACTAAAACAGTTTGCAATGCTGTGTTTTAAATATTCAGGCTGATGGGGCGTATGATGACGGTGCACCTGACAAGTGAATTGAGTTGGGAACTCACTTTGCTCCGAAATTTTGGAATAAAAACATTGTAAGTAGAACCTATGTCAGTTTGATTAAAAGTTATTAGATTACCTGCTTTATTTATTTTTCATTACTAAATACCCTTGATTTAAATAGTTTGTTACAGTTGTAGCTTGTGTTTCTAAATCTTAATATTGAATTAACTATTTGCCTATGTAGTTTAAATGTTAGATCAAATCAAATCAAATCAAATCAAAATAATTTATTTGTCAAAACATAGGTAAAAGTTACAAACTTGATGGAAAATAAAATATTTAAGTAACACTATGTTTCACCGTGAAAGGTATACAAATATTTGGTACAAAATAAAGTATTTTAACATTAATATAATTAATTACTTTAGCATTCGTTACAATTATTACATTATTCAATTATATATATTTTAAGGTAAATCACATAATAATTATTTTCATAACTTTATACTAAGTATAAAGATAGAAATATAACAAACAACTCTGACATCAATTGCAATGTATAATATTATAAACCATTTAATCTATCATCAAAATATTCCTTAACAGAGTAGTGTGCTTTTTTAATAAAAAAATCGGAGAGTAGTTTTTTAAATTTGTCTAAATTATCTGTTTCTTTTATGGTTTTGGGAAGTTTATTAAAAATTTTTGGAGCCATACCCAGGAAACTCTTTGAATATAGGGCTGTTTTATGGGGTTTAATACGAAGTGTGTTCCTATGGCGTTTACTATTAATAGTTTCAAATATGTTAAAATATTTTCTAACAAAATTAGCTACTTCGAAAATATATAAACATGGAAAGGTCAGTATATTAAGATCAATGAAATAAAGTTTACAACTATCGGTAACCTGCAACTGGCATATCGCTATAACTGGCATAGATGAGTTATAGCTATAGCAGAACCGATGACCTGAATAAGATTAGCGGTTCTGTACTTTTAAAAAAATTAACCACCTTTTTGATATTCGATATATACAAGGTTAATTTTCAAATTCAGATGATGCAAATACATTGAGCGTATCTTGCGCGGCTCAGGCTTCGTCACGTTACGCATATGCATCGCGCTACATACAAATTCTCCTACGCGGCCTCACCACGCGTATTTTACGTCGTTACGCTGAGCGCAATAGGACCTAGAAGTCTCGTGCGCTACGCAACATAAGCTAAGTAGGTATGTTTTGGCACTAAGATATAATTACAGTTGTATCAAGAGTCTTTTCCAATTTGAAAGCAATCTATTACTTTTTTGGAATATTCAATTAACTGTTTAATTATTTAAAAACTCAAATGTTCAGCTACTTTTATCGCTGATTGTGCGTGTGCCTAAGCAAACCTCCGTACAATGATTTGTAAGAACTAAATAATGCATCAAATTTTCAGGTTGATGCCCTCAAATAATGAAATGCACGATAGCAATTACTTCAAGGAGCAGACGCATTATTTACGCCCATTAATTTTCGACTTATTAGACACAATTCTACCACAACACAAAGAAGCATTGTTTCAAAACCAAATTAGAAATAGTACTAATTAAATGGAATTATTTGAATGGTTATAATAAAGTACCTACACTGAACGCTGGTGGTAATATTTCTTGAATATGCTTCAATAATTGGTTAGAGCCTAGAGTCTAGGCTCTAACTGTCGCTCCATGATTTAATTTGCCAATTCCCGAAACATTGATGACTGGATTTTCCTATTTTTTTGTACAGGGTGTCCCTGGAAGTATGGATCAAATCGAATAAGAGCGTGGGCAATGTCTTTTCCAAACTTTTTAACGCTGAGAATATCGGTGCAATTT
Organism: Amphipyra tragopoginis; assembly: GCA_905220435.1. Taxonomy (NCBI): domain Eukaryota; kingdom Metazoa; phylum Arthropoda; class Insecta; order Lepidoptera; family Noctuidae; genus Amphipyra; species Amphipyra tragopoginis. Next base: position 22,995,501 of record HG991995.1, on the reverse strand, counting down.
TTTACGGTTCAAAAGTTATGACCAATTAGGCCTCTGCCTCGAATTTTGCGGGCAGCGGGGCGGCGGCGGCGGCGGCGCGGCAGCGGGGCGGGCAACGCATACCTGTTCTCCAAACCAGCGGGCAGATAGCGCGGCACTATAGCGGTGTAGTATTGTGTTCGTGGTTGTGTTGTCGAGATATTTGTTTTTATTCGCGAACGAAATGTCTGAAAAACGGCGACAACATCTTTTTGATTCAAATTTATTCCTAACGCTCGATTTACTGTGGGCAAAAGAAGAAGTGGATCCCTACTATAGGGCAAGGAAAATAAATGGCGAGTTTTATCGAAATTATGAAGAACAGAGACAAAATCCCGACAAATTCTACGACTACACCAGAATGAGTGTAGAAACTTTTGACGATATTCTTGAAACTATTAAGAGTGATTTAGAGTCTGGAATTAATCCCTTGCACGTCCGAGGACATTTTGATACGTCACAAAAAAATGTACAACACTATACTACAATGCAGACGCGCAACGCGGGCGGTCACCGCATGACTGGAGTGCACCGCTCGTTGCCCGCCCCCGCGCCGCTGCCACGCCGCTGTTTTCGAGAACCGGTCCATTTGATTTTACGCATAAGATCCTGCCGCTCCCGCGTCGCCGCCGCCGCCGCCCCGCTGCGTGCAAAATTCGAGGCAGAGGCCTTATTGTTTTTTTTTTCAATCACTTCGTATAGAAAAAAAAACATTATAAAAACTATCAGAGCTAATATTTTTTTCAGGACTTTGGCGAACAGTAGGCCTGTCTTGTGGTAATACTTTTACGCAGCTAAAAAACATGTGTTCAATAAGAAAAAACATTTACTGCAAAGGCCTTTTCAGTCTGGCAAAAATTTTACTCAAGTTTTTACTACTACAAGTTTTGAAATGACCTTGCCCACGTCCCTATTCGATTTGATCCATACTTCCAGGGGCACCCTGTATATTTAATAGTGGATATGAGGTGGTGAACTACACAGTACCGCGAACTTTAATTTTTGTAAGCCCTCATAGTTGTGCAGGTTACTTCACGATGTTTTCTGTCTCCGTTAACGTAAGTAATAATTAAATTCTGACCCACACATAAATTCGAAAATTTAATCCTCCTGCATGGAAGACAAGCGATCTAACGCTAGGTTTTCACTGCTTACAACTTATTACTGTAATCTGTTTCTCCTATAATAACATAATCCAAGTCCAATAGAACTATTACCATATTTTATTAGTGCACAACATTGTAAAAATATGTATTTAGCTTATCCTCCAGGTTTTATGAAGACGTAATTTAGTCTATAAAAACGCTAGTTAATATGTTATAATGTTATTTACAAAATCAAATCACTGTGTACATTATATTATGTTAACCTATTTGTAAATATAAGATAGTTTCTTTCATATGCAAGGGAAAGGAACACCGTAAATATGATTTATGACCTCCTGAATCATTAATTAGTAGCGTTAATCATGTTTTGACGAATTAATTTCCTTGCCGAATTAATTAATTTGCTAGTAAGGCTGGGGACGCAAATCGGATTAAGATTTTTTTCTTAATTGCTTAGGTTTGGATAATAATTTTTACAAGTCCGTTTATTTGATCCAATACTAATCAACCGGCAAAATTTACCGATTGTCAGACTGTTCGATGGCTCCTACGTATATTAGTGCAAGTGCAAAAATACTAATTCACAGGAGAGCGGTTTAAAGGTTCTAAAGCTTTCAACTTTAACATAAAACAAAAGAAATTATAAAATTTTGAATAGGACCATACCATACCATTTCAAATATTTCTATTTTTATATCAAAGCTTTAGAACATTTGAACCGCTCTCCTGTAAAGTTGTCTTTTTGCACTTGTACTACTATACGGAGGACCCATCGTGTTGATCTTCTGACTAACCGTAATGACTGTCATAGGTATGACAACCGGGATTTCCGGTTTAACGTACTCTCTGAGGAACGGAGTGGTCTCGATGTGTAATCTACGATCACCCATCCACGGACTGACCACGGCAAGCGCAGCTTAACCTTGCAGAACGTACAATCCACGAAATTTTAAAAATCGCCACGAGCCACCCAAATATTTACGATCAGTTACGGTTTACTCACGTGCATTTTTCGGGATTGCCCGACTAGTTTCGAACCCAAACGGAGCCCTAAAGTGTTTAGCTCATGATTGAGAGCTTCGTTTGGGTCCAAAACTAGTCGGGCAATTCCGAAAAATACACGTGAGTAAACCGTAACTAATCATAAACATGAATGTGTCTCACGAAAGTTATAATACACTCAAATATTTTTTTTTTTAAAAGGCTTCAGTACCTAATACTGTGCGCCAGACATTACATAAATAATGACAGTAAGTACAACGAGTAAGAGGCACGATTATCGGCATTTAAGTGGAACGATTCCTGTTACATGGCTACGATATTTTCTACTAGATAAAGTCAATTACATTTTTATCCGGTTTAGAAAATAATCCCAATACTTGTTAAGATTAGTTTATCATCATCATCAGGCTATTACTGTTTCACTATTGGGGTTCGTGCTCTTCTGATACCAGCTTCCCACGGTGCGTGATAGCGCGCACCGCGACGCATGAGCTCGCACCGATGCACCATGGGAAGAGACTCGTCCGTAGTAACGCGAACGCGTGCGGAGCGGTGCGCCGTATCCACATCACACACCTTCATAATGTGGCTTCCTACGGTGCGTGATTTTACGGATGATACCACGCACAGCCGGTGCGTGCTACCACGCACCGTGGGAAGCCAACTTGAGAATGAGTTGGATTTAGGCCTCAATCCTCCACGCTGCCCTGGTGTGGGTTGGTGGATTACACACGTCATTTAGAACTGTTTGGAACTCTCTCTAGTGTGCTGGTTTCCTCACGATGTTTTCCTTCACTCATAACGCAAGTGATAATTAAATTATGATCCGCAAATGAACTCGAAAAGTCAGGTACGGGCTGGGACCGAACTCAAATTCTCCTGCATAGAAGGCAAGTGTTCACCGCAGCTATGTCTACACCAGTGCGCTTTCATGTTCATCTTGCGTCTTCGTCTGAAGCATGCGTGAAGCGCCATAGCGCATGCAATACCGCATGCCTTAATACTAGTTCGACGAAAGCGCATGCCCCTAGCGCACGCTAATCTGTCTATTGTATGTCGACTGACGACTGACCGAGGCGCACCGGTGTAGACAATAAACTGCATGCGTGTTATGGCAATCAATATTGCATGCGCTTGACGCAAGAGGAATTGAAAGATGAAAGCGCAAGATGAACATGAAAGTGCACTAGAATAGACATACCAGGCTATCAATGCTTTTTAAAGATTAGTCACAATATTGAATACTTATACGAGTATTAGTATACCAATTCAAGTGACTGATGAATGAGTTAATAAGAAGTCATACAATTATAGATAACTTGAAATTAATTGGCGTAACTTCAGAGGGTCCCTAGGTATCATTAATAGAACCCATTCAAATATAAAAACACTTAAACAGTACTTATTTTTTTCTAAGTGCATATTTTTAGTTTAATTATCAAGATATTTTTTTTTCAAACATTAGACAAAACATGACCTAAATTAATACAATCCCTACTAATAATATTTTAAATGCGAAAGTAACTCTGTCTGTCTGTTACGCTTTCACGCCTAAACCGCTGAACCGATTTTGATGAAACTTGGTACAGAAATAGTCTGGAACCTGAAGAAGGACATAGGCTACTTTTAACCCGAAAAATACGGAATACGCGATAAAGGACATCCACGCGGGCGAAGCCGCGAACGACCTGTAGTATACAATATAAATCCAAACTAAATCTAACGTAATAACTTAAAAAAACTAAAAACCGACTTAAAAAAAAAGTAAAAAGAGTAAAATAATTACCATATTATAAAACTAACAGTTTTAGAATTCGGTGCAATTTTGCACTGAACCTAATTGAAGGCACCGACTTCTGAAACTTAGTTTTATAATATGGTAATTATTTTGCTCTTTTTAGTTTTTTTTTAAGTCGGTTTTCACTTTTTTTTCAAAGTTATTTTATTTTTCTATTTTTAGTGGCATAAACAACACACAAACGTGCAATTACAGCAATCCCGGGTAATTTGCTGTTATCCATTGAAGATTGCCATTGTCAATCTACGAGCGTCTTCATCAGATCTTCACCAAATTTAAATGGGACCATTTTGGGAGAATATTCTTTCAAACAAAAAAAGTGTTTTGCAAATCCGTTTTATAAATGATGGAGATGTGACCAAACATACATAAAAAAAAATACAAACATTGAACCTTCTCCTTTTTGAAATCGGTTACAAACAAATAAAAATTATATCCTAGACTGAAACTACCTACCTATACAAACTAAAAGAGTGCATCAAAATATTACTAACTACCTACTAGTACTAGTAGTTAGTAATAAACAAGTAGTAAACATTACTTAATTAGATAACAAGATACATAACATTAGTTATGTATCTTGTAGTAGTAGAAACTTGAGTAAAATTGTTGCCAGACCAAAAAAGCCTTTGCAGTAAATGTTTTTTCTTATTGAACACATGTTTTCTAGCTGCGTAAAAGTATTACCACAAGAAAGGCCTACTGTTCGCCAAAGTCCTAAAAAAAAATGATAGCTCTCATAGTTTTTTTATGATTTTTTTCTATGCGATTGAAAAAAAAAACAATAATAGGTCATAACTTTTGAACCGTAAAAAATTGCACCGACATTCTTAGGGTTAAAAAGTTTGGAAATGACATTGCCCACGCCCCTATTCGATTTGATCTATACTTCCAGGGACACCCTGTATATAATCCTATGATTTCTTATGCTGTCGAGCAACTAAAACATTTTTTCATGTTTTTCCAAACATGTTACAGAATTGAATTACTACTGTATCTCAATAGCCAATTACTGAATAAAATACATTGAAGACATCTAAAAATACTTGCTATGAAAACAAGTTTACACCTACAAGTATCTATTGTTGTACATACACGTGTTCAATCTAATGTTTACGAAAATGAGAGCAGCTACACTTTTATAGAAATAGCACTAAGGCGGAGGCTACACTTGGCCGTGATTTGTGATGCGACGAAAGGGAAACCTGATAAACATAGTGTGGCTTTAATAAGCGAAAATTGAGCGATGATGTGGCTACATTGCACATAAATGCAACAGCATAGAAAAACGATTTTGCCACTATGCTTTAAAGACCGCCATTGTACCCTTCAATATATGATATTGTGTAAGAGATGTATCACAATTTTGGTGTACAATAAAGTATATTCTATTCTATTCTAAAAGCAAAAAAAGTTAGCAATTTCGCTGCGAATCCCGATGAACATTTGTTTTTTTAAGTTCTAATCGCAGTCATAAAATGGCCGCTCGCGCAAAAAATGACTCAATTTGAAATAGTCGTTATTTTTCACTGCGATCAGATCGCCCATCAATGTTGACTATAGTGTGTAAACGAATTCGTGTAATTCCTTCAAACCGCGTGATCTACTGGTGACAAGTCTGACTGAGCAAGTCGCGCCCGCCATCTGTGTCGCTATGCTTTCATTCATTTATGCGTGACATCGAAATGTTAAATCTTATACATTTTTTATTTAATATTTTTTGCTTATTATTTTAATTTTAAACCATAACATGTGGTTGAGATATGATCGCATACCGCAAGACAAAAAAGTTTATTTTATTTTATTTTTTATTCAACCAAAGTGGAGTTAATCTTTACCAGTTATCAAGAGGTTTTAAGGATTTACACGAATTCGTTTACACTCTGTATAGACACACACCAGAATCAGAATCAGATCATGGATCAAAATTTTGGGCTACAAAAGGGATGAATGAAAGGAAATTGCATGCAGCAGAGATGAGAATGCTAAGAGGGATGTGTGGTGTTACACGAATGGATAAAATAAGAAATGAGTACATAAGAGGAAGTTTGAAAGTGGCATCGATATGGAAATCGGTTGTCATGGTATGGGTACGTGTTACGGAGAAATGAGGAAAATGTAATGAGGAGAGTTTTGAGTATGAATGTCGATGGCTATAAGAGTAGGGGAAGACCAAAGAAACGATGGATGGAATGTGTGAATGATGATATAGTTCTAAAGGGGGTGACTACCGAGATGACGACTAATAGAGAAGTATGGAAGAAAAAGACATGTTGCGCCGACCCCAAATAAATTGGGATAAGGACAGGAGAATGATAGACACACACATAATTTAATAATGATTTAATGATTTATTTCTCACCACAATATAGGTACATTATAGAGGTATTAATACAAAAATACATAACAGCAATAATTATACTGTGGGAGACTGGTGCCTAAACTAGACGTGAGGTCTGTATTTCAGGACACCAGGTCTCCACCCCTTGGGTAATGCTTACATTTTAATATTATGTACTTACAATAAAAGATGCGATAGGAAATTACAAAAATCATAGGCTTATAAAATTTTAAAAAGAAAAGTAAATGATATGTGGATGGGAATGTGTTAATATGTTTAGTAGGTATTTGTATGTTTGTGTAACTGTGAGTGAGCAAGGGTGTATGTGTGGGCGTAGTGTGTTGGGGGGGGGGGGGCAATAGTAGGTATTGAATTGACTATTTTAGGACCGCAAGTAATTTTTCTGTATCTTCATAATTTAACTCCTTTTTTTTTTTTTTTTTTTTATCGTGGGAAAATCCTCATGGATACCCTTCGCCCTGGGAAGGCGAAGAGTTATGCCGGACTCTTACCGGCTAAAAACCCACGGTGTTCCTACTCCTGACCCTTGGCCAGGGTCACGGGATTCGCAGCTGCATGCACCGCAACCCCGGCAGGCCTCGGTCCGCCAGCCCCTGGCAGACCTCTCCTTCTGTGGGGCCTTGCCCCACGTCCTCCTGAGAGGCGCGCACGGAACACATGCGCGCCGCCTTCTCGGGCCTGTTACTGGTCGGGCGACGGGTCCCCTAACCCGTCGCCCGCAGGCCACACACTAGGGTGGCCGGAGATCGTCGCGCGCCCTCCGGCGGCGCCCGGTGCGTCTGGCGCGGGAAGGGAGAGTGGCCGTCGCCTCTCGCTCCCTCTCCGCTCCCTCCTTGGCTGCCATCACCACCTCGCAAAAGGTGGCGACGGCTTCCCACGCACTCTCGCTCCCGACCATGGACAGAACCACGGCTGGAAGCGAGAGGTCACCACCGACCGCCGCGACTAGTTCGCGGCGCTGCGTCGCCCACGCACGGCACTCCTGCAATGTGTGCAGCGCCGTGTCTTCCGGGCAGTCGACGCAGTGGTGACATCCGGGCGTCTGCTCCCGGCCTATGCGACACAGGTACTTCCCGAAACATCCATGTCCCGAGAGCACCTGCGTCAGCCGGAAGCTCAGGGCGCCATGCCGCCTCTCCAGCCACTCCTCCATAACGGGTCTTACCGCCGCTATTGCGGCGTGCCCTGCGCTGGGTTGCGCAAGTCTTTCCTTCCACTCAGCCACTAGGATCTGGCGGAGCTCACTCCGCTCAGGCGCCTCCTCGCGCTGACGATATCTCAGCGCGAGGGCCCTCGCCTCCAGATCCCAGGGCATTGATCCGGCTAGGAGGCTCCCCGCCTCGAAGGAGATCGTACGGTACCCCCTTATCACCCTGACGGCCATCGCGCGCTGCGGTCTCCGCAGGATTGCGACGTTGCTGGCCGTCAAGGTGTCCGCCCATATTGGCGCCCCATATAGGGCCATGGACCGTACGATCCCCGCGTAGAGCCTCCGGCAGGAGGCGTTGGGCCCCCCCAGATTGGGCAGCAGCCGCGACAACGCAGACGCGGTGCCCATCAACTTTGGCGTCAGCTGCCGAAAGTGAGGCCCAAAGTTCCACCGGCCGTCGAGGACGAGTCCTAGGTACTTCATCGTCGACTCGACGCCGATGCGGACGCCCCCCACTACGATGTGGGATCCCGAGGGTGGTCCCTTCCGGGGCCCGTGGAAACACAGGGCCTCGGACTTCTGCAAGGCCACCTCGAGACCCAACCGCCGGATCCTTGCGACGACCTGCGCAACCCCAGCTGTCGCCAGTATGGCTGCCTCGCGGTGCGTCCTCCCCCGCGCCGTGACCAGCGTGTCGTCGGCGTAGCAAGTCACGCCGACGCCGCGGATAAACGCTCCGCGAAGCACCCAGTCGTATCCGATGTTCCACAGGAGCGGCCCCAGGACCGATCCCTGTGGAACACCGCACGACATCTCTCGCCGACTCCATCCTTCCCGACCCGGGTAGATGACGGCTCTCTGCGTCAGGTAGGCCCCGACGATGCGGCGGAGGTAGGTCGGCACCCGATGATATTCAAGTGCCGCTCTAATGCAACTCCAGGGCAAGGTGTTGAAAGCGTTGGCGATGTCGAGAGACACCGCCAAGACGACCTCGCCCCGGACAACTGCTTCCTCCGCCTGAGCCCTCACGCGCATGATTGCGTCCACGGTGGAGCGCCCCCGGCGGAAGCCGAACTGGTTGTCCGCCAGATCCGGCCCCACCCCAGTCATGTGCGTGACGAGGCGGTCTGCAATTACTCTCTCGAAGAGCTTGCCCACCTCGTCCAGCAACACGATGGGGCGGTACGCAGACGGCGAGTCTGCGGGGCGCCCCTCCTTCTTAAGCAGGACCAGCTTGCCGGTTTTCCACCGGAGCGGAAACTGGCCCCGCTCGCAACATGCGCTCAGGAGCCCCTCCAGTCGGGGCCCGAGAGCCTTCAGAGCCAGGACCCATGCACTGCCAGGTATGCCATCGGGCCCCGGGGCGGTGTTCTTGGCCTGAAGCCTTTTCACCGCCGCTCTCAGCTCTACCCGGGTCACTTCAGGCACGTCGTCGTCGTCGTCCGCGTCAGGCGCCATGGAAGGCGGAACCATTGGCGGTGGCGTATGCTCCGCCCTCGAAGGGAACAGAGCGCTCACCACTCCCTCCAGAAGCTGAGGTCGGAGACTCTGGGTCAGTGGGGGGGCCCACGGACGAAGTTTGCCCCGTACCATAAGGTATGGGCGCCCCCACGGGTCTCGGTCCAGAGTCTCGAGCAATGCCTCGTGAGCCGCAATTTTGGCCCGCGAGATAGCATTCTGGAGGGCGATCTTCGCCTCTCTGTACCCCTCGTATAGCTCCGCCTCCTCGGTTGCCGTATCCGGGCCACGAAGACGCCTCCTGCGGAGCCTGGCGTACTGGCGTCGCGCTTCCACGCAGGCGTGGCGCAGAAAATCTATGTCTTGCGACCACCAGTACACCTGGCGCTTTGCAGGCGCGGTCTGGACTCGAGGCATCGCCGCATCGCAGATATGCGACACGGCCTCCCGGAACCATTCCGCCTCCTCGTCAATATCGGCAGGCCTGCCTGGTGCCGACACCCAAGCCTGCACAATCGAGGCCTCCAGGAGTGCCTCTCTGTCCAACCGCTTTAGAGCCCAACGCGGACCGATCCCACCCGGGACCGCTCGGGCCGGTGCGCCTGAGGTCTGGGCAGAGACGTCGAATCGGATATAGCGATGATCCGACAGCGTCTCCACCTCCTCCATGACGCGCCAGCCCTGGACACAGCGCGCTAGAGCGGGGGTAGCGAACGTGATGTCCACTATGGATCCACCCCGCTGTCGCACGCACGTGTTGGCGGAACCTCGGTTGAGGACCTGTAGGCCCGTTTCCAGGGCCCACTCCTCTAGCACCCTACCCCGTGCATCCGTGACCCGGGAACCCCAAGCCGTGGACTTGGCGTTGAAATCCCCGAAGGCCAGCACAGGGCGAGGATGGCTGCGACTGACGACGACGGCCAACTCCCCCAAGAAGTCCTCAAAGTCGGCGAGAGATTTATTAGGAGAGAAGTATACTCCCACTGCGAGGAAGTCTTCCAGCAGGGCCGCTACGTATCCCCGTCCACGAGTGACATTCTCAATGGACGGAGAGCCAACGGCGGCCCGCGAGACTATCAGGGCCACCGAGCCGTCCACGTCCCCGACCCAATCATCCCTGGGTGGAACGAAGTACGGCTCGGCGACAACAGCCACATTGATCAACCACTCCGCCATGCTCTGGAGCAGAAGGTCCTGAGCTCTGGCGCAGTGGTTGATGTTGGATTGGAGGAGGCGCAGCTGTGGAGCCATCACTGGCAGTCCATGAACGCCTCCCCCTCTCCGCTTTGCGGCGACTTCTCGGCAGCCGGTTGGTTAACCGGCTCCGAAGTCGCCTTGGCCGCGGCATTCTTGCCACGGCCTCGCCCTCTTCTGCCCCTTTTTTTCGTGGGTCCAGCACAGGCCTTACTGCCTGCCCGGTGCTCCGCCGGCTTGCCTGCAGCGGCACAAATTGTGCAGTGCGGCGTGGCCTCATACTTGCCAGCAGTGTGCCCGGGTTGACCGCAGCAGAAGCAGACTCCACTGCAATCCACCTCCGAGGTGCACAGCGCCCCTGTGTGCCCGTTCGCCAGGCACCGGTAGCACCTCAGGGGCCTGGCTGGCAGCAGCTTTGCCTGCGCCGAAACCCACCCCACCAGCAACCGACGGCCCTCCATGATTTTGTGAGCCGCCGCAATGGGACAGCTCACCAGAGCTGTCCCTAGGCCGGTGAAGCCGGAGCGAATAGCGCCCGACTTCACCTGCTCCAGAGGGCAGCCGCCGACCTTTGCGACGGCTGCCTCGACCTCCACGGCCGTGACCGAGTCGTCCAGGCCCGAAATGCGCAGGTCTGCACATTTGGTTGGCCTGGACACCCGGACGTCCTCTGCCTCCAGAGACGCTCTCAACTTCTCAGCGAGGGCGTCTGCTTTTGGGCCGCTGGTGGCCCCGGGAACCTCGAGTAGGCGGGCACCGGTGATCGTATGCTTCATCCGAATGCCCGAGATCCCGAGGCTGCCGAGATCAATGTCGGCCTTGGCTTTCGCCAAGACCCCGGCATATGTTACTCCTTTCTCCTTTGCCCCCGGCTGCAGCGTAAGCACCACAGCCGTGGATTTAGGAGCGCGGAGCCGCGCAGCCTCCTTTTTGGTGGACTGCGCTTCTTTCTTCTTGGCAGCCGCCTTCTTCTTGGCCGCCTTCTTGGCAGCCTTCTTCTGCCTCTTCTTGGCTCCTACGGTCTCCCACTCACCCTGGTTGGGTTTGGGAGCCGCAGGACGCTGCTGGGCGCCAGAAGGGGCAGACGCAGACAGCCCCGAGGCGACCGTAGCAGGGGCGGACGCAGCCGAGGCCGGTGTGGACGATGCAGGGGCGGAGGAAGCCTGTGTAGCAGCTTCCGACCCCTTCTTTCCTTTGCCCTTTGTAGCCTTGGCTGCAGTGGCCAAAGTGGCCGCGGCCGCGGTGGTAGGCTGACTGGACTGCGTTGACTGACGCGGCATCGCGGCTTTAGCCGCAAGGTTACCGGCGGAGCTTGGTCAGCTCGCCAGCGATCGCCAGCCAAAGGTGGACGCAGAATTTTTCCCTCCAGGACGGAGAAGCGAGCATTAAGGCTCGCCATTTCCGCTCTGAAGAGGCGAACCACCTCAGACTCATCGGTCTCGGAGGACCGCGTGGTAAGGCCCACCATCGCGCGTATGCGCTCCTGGCGGTCTTTTACCAGGTCGGCTCGGAGCTCGTCATGCTCCTTTCGGAGCTCGTCGAGCCGGGCCGCCAGACGGGCGTTCTCCAATTGGAGTCGGACCGTCTCATCCGATGAGGTGCGCTTTAGCAGCGCCTCCGCGGCTCTCGCAATGGAGCCGGTAGCCTCGTTGAGGGCCTTCTGGGACGTGCCCTTTAGGCCCTTGGACACCTTGGCGACATTTTTAATTGCCGTCAAGGCATCCTGGAGCTCTGCCTGCAACTCCATTGCGGTCATATTCTCAACCACCTCGGGCGCAGAGGACGATCCTGACTGCCGATTGACTCGTCCGGCGGGAACCTTCCTCCGACTCAACTTGGCGAGCTGGCGCTCCTCATCCGCGAGCTTTTCGGTTCGTTGCGCCGCCACAAATGCCGCCTCCGCCTCTGCCATACCGAAATACTGGCCTGTGGAAGGTGGCCGCCCTCGGCCCACCTTGTCGGTACCGACTTTTTTGGCCGGTGCTTCCTCCTCACTCGAGACCGAGTCAGATCCCGAGCGAGATGACCGTCGAGGCCGTTTGCGGAAGAACTTACTTCCACCCGCCTCCTCGGCAAACGACCTCACACTCACCATACTCGATGCAGTGTCGGCATCCGACACTGCACCCAACTTCCCCGCTTGCTCTTTGCGAGCAGCCGCCCTAGTCATCCTCGATGCGGTGTCATTATCTGACACCGCACCCGCCTTAACGTCATTTATAGCTTTTTTTATTTTTAAAAAGTTCTCCATATTTAATCCCACGAGTGTGGGGGAAAGTCGGTCCATCCGGGTATGGCCCCCTGTGCCCGGATAAGCCTACTACGTTAGAGGGTCGGCCGGTACTCTAACGGGACCCGCACTTGGAACTGCCAGCCTTGCAGCCATACATCCCCTCGCCATGCGTCGCAGCTTAGGATTAGGGAACCATTTATAGAGTTTATCATCCTCGCAGTCCAGGCGATTAAGCCAAGACCTCCGGTCCTCTCAATGAGGATTACGGGTCGGCCGAACGGTGGTCTGTATCAGACCGTGTCTGCTAGCCAGACATTGCTGACTAGCAAACCCGTCGCCCTTACCAACTGCCGGAGCCCAAGTGGGCCTCGCAGTTTTTCCTCCTCCTTGGCCAAATTGGCCCCTCCCCCACGATCAGAATTTTGCCACGAGCGAGAACTCCCACGGGGTATTTCCATACGAGTTATCGCCCGTGCCCAGGGTGCACCACGAGGAGGTATCTGACCGCGCACCCCAACTCCTGGAGCCAACTGCTTAACTTCATTTTACATTTGATTTTGGTGAGGTGATAAATTGGGAGTATCCTATTTATTTTGTTGTAAAGATAGCAACCAAGGAAGCAAAAGAATCGGTTGGAGGAAGTAGTCGAGAGCCGGATGTGGGTGCGGACTATGGGTTCGAATCGTCGACTTCTGTGGGAGAGCGACTGGTTGAAGATAGTGAGGCCATGCTGTTTTATAACCGTTTGCATGATAAACAGCTGACGAACAGTTAGCACCTTTGCTTCCCTATATAACATGACCGTTGGATGTCGGAAAGGTCGGAATAAGGATACTTTTAGGATGGCTCTCTGCGCTCGTTCGAGCTCTAATATAGTGTATTTTGCAGCACCACCCCAGGACGTTATGCAGTAGATTAGTAGGGACTGGGCAAGAGTCAAGTAAACCGATTTCCTTAGCTTTTCGTCCGCCACATGTCTTAGGGTCTTAAAGATATAAATCAATTTTCGTAGCCTACTGCTAAGTGTACTGATATGGTTTTTGAAGCTTAAGGTGCTATCTATTATTACCCCTAGATACTTTGCGCTGGCTGTTTTCTGAATGCGGGTGGTGCAAGTACAAATATTTATTTTTTGTTCGGAACATGTGTGGGCTATTATGGAATACAAGGAGTTCATGTGTGTGGTATGCACATTGTTTTTCAAAAAGAAGGGCATGTATACGGTTTTTTCCGCGTTTAGAGTAAGTACATTATTGCACAACCACTCCGTCACGACATCGAAACCCGACTGAGCTTGCATGTACACATCGTGCCATGTACTAGCGCTAAATAGTAGTGCAGTATCGTCTGCAAAGGTTATTATTTTACCCTTGGGAAGAGTGAGCATACCCAGCTCGTTAATGTATATAAGGAAGAGTGTCGGGGCGATTACGCTCCCCTGTGGCACACCGAAGGTGACAGTGCGTTCGTCACTGATGATGCCGTCTATCTTAACGCACTGGGTACGCTCACACAGGTAGTCCTCAAAGAGTTTGAGCTGAAGATCCCTGATCCCTATGCTTTCCATCTTACGAATCAGAGTAGGGACAGACACCGTGTCAAAAGCTTTGGCAAGATCTAGAAAAATGCCCAATACTTTCTGTCCATCATCCAAGTTTGTGATAACATAATTGGTCAGATCATGAACAGCATCGGCCGTGGATTTGCCCGCCCTGAAACCATATTGTGAGGGTGAAAGGATGTTAAACTTCTCCAGGTAACCCACAAGCCTATTGTTCATGATCCGCTCCAGTATTTTGGATAGAGTAGGGAGTACTGCTATAGGTCTATAATTGTTGACACGGTCTCTATCCCCACTCTTAAAGATTGGGTGTATTATGGCTTTTTTAAAAGATTTGGGAAATTGACCAGATGAAAGTGCAAGGTTGCAGATATACGTGAGGGGTGGTACAACAATGTCTATGTGTTTTTGTAGGAGACCGCTTGATATTCTGTCCCACCCCGCGGCGGTGTCGCTACGTAGGGACATTATCAGTTTGGCAACTTCTTTATTATCAGTGGGTAAAAGAACCATTGATTGTGCAACGTCTTGATTGACGGTATTCTGTGCGTTAGTAGAAGACCTATTGCATATTTTTTCCGCAAGATGTTTGCCGATTTCTGCGAAGTATTTATTGGCTAAGTTAACCGACTCCTGAGGAGTAGCATATGAGTTTAATAAGTCTGATGAGTTGTTTTTCTTTTTGATTCTGTTTGTGATTGTGTTTATTGCTTCCCAGAGTTTTTTGGTATTATTACCAGCATCGCTTATTTCTTTCTTCTCATAGTCTTTTTTTATTTTTGTCAAAAGCTTGTTACAGTAGTTTCTGTATCTATTATAGGATATTTTTAATACTTCATTATCAGGTGACTTTTTCAATCCTTTGTGTAGATTATCTCTATGTCGGACACATCGTAGAAGGCCCGGAGTGAGCCATGGTTTTATAATTTTTTTCCGGTTGGGAATTTTGACGGTTTTGGAACATGACTCAATTGCCTGTATAATTAGATTGATCATACACTCTGCTGCTTCATGAGGATTTTGCGTGCAATAGACTGGATCAAAATTAAGTTGCTTTAACTTTGCGTCAAGCTGATCGTGGTTAATACGGGTGTATGTTTGTTTTATAACCGGTTTAGGAATTTTCTTCACTAGGAAAAACAGTACGGTTTCGTGATCAGTTAGTGCTGAGTGAGCCACATAAGTAAAAGCTGGCAGAGTGGATTTTAAAATAACATGGTCGAGGCAGGCTTGGAGACGCGTAGGCAGTGAATGGGTAGGCAGTAATCCATGCGAGGCTAATAAGTTTAGGTAGTTCTGTGAGGCAGAGTCAAGACATTGTTCGTGGATGTTTATATTTATGTCACCGATGATAATAATATTTTTACAGTGTGTGATCTTTGTCAGGAGCAAATTGAGTGAGTCTAAAAATTTATTGATATCTTTATATCCCGGTGGACGATATATTGCTATAAGGATGGTGTTGTTGTCGACTTTTATTAGTAGACTGTTGGCTTCCAAGATTGAGGGTTCATCCACGGAAACAGTAATTTTTTTGTTAACATAAACGACTACACCCTCGTTTTGTGTGTGGTTATTAACAGTTTTGAAGTAGTTGTAGTCTTGAAGGTCTGGAATGTAGTGTGTATTAGGAAGCCAACATTCGGTCAGCGTTACAATGTCCCACTCGATCCTTGTTCTGGCGAGTATGGTGTGAAATCCTGCTATATTTTTTGTAATACTTCTAATGTTCTGGTTCAGAATTTTGAGCGAGTGAGTAGGATTAAGGTTGGGCGGGATACAATTTTCCAAGTCACAGGTAGATGAGTCCGACACAGAGACAGAATCTATGTTGTTTAAGTTGTTTTGGATGTAATATATAATTTACTTACTTGTTCTTTTGAACAAGCCACACAAATCTCATAAACAAAAACGAACAAACGATTCTTTACAATAATTACAAGCGTTTACAGTAAACGTCCATGACTTATCCGAGTACGACTAAACCCCTTGGCACACAACCCAAACAGCATAGACAAAGCCAAATGATCACAGAAGAAATTTATGTAGACCAGAACAAAATTACTACGACATAAACCGCGTCCCGTAACTTGCGCTAGTTAAACGCTGTATAACCAGCCTTAGATTAAAATAATGTTTTTTTTTAACGTAAAAGCGTTTTGAAAATAAATGCAGTGGTCACTTTGGACGAAATTAGAGAGGGGCTTAACAGTTATTTTCAATTGTAGAAACTAAAAGGCTGGATTTAGTTGTTCTAGTGTCGCGGCATGTAGGCTTACGACAGCCTGTGTAAAGGTACAATTCCGTGCATCGCGGCCGATCGCAGCCGCGCGCGATCTATCGCGTGTGGCAGACGCACCGGAATTGTACCTTAAAGCTTGAGTCTCCTGATCGAAACGCACAACGCTGCGGTAAGTGGCTCCAACACAACGTCATGACGCGGCGTTGCTATTTGTGTGGAGCAGCGGTCAGTTGATTTTACCGCAGCTACCAAAGTAAATAAATAATTAAATTATCTTGAAACAATTCCAGGTCGACCCGTGACGCATACTGCAGCGAATGAACGAGAACGACGCTGCGCTGTGCAGAGTACCTGGTCGCCGCTTTACCGCGCTTGCCCCTCACCGTTGACGGATACAGGGGTCTACTCCCTAAGCACGAAGTCCGTGGTTTCGGCCTTAGTTACGAGCGTTTCGTACTTCCTATCACCTACGGACATACGATTATTTCGGGGCCCAAACTAAGAATGAATGACAACACGATTTGACAGTTGTCACTACTACCGATGTGATTTTGCCCGTCCGAAAAGTTGAACTTGACACTTGTTTTGTTCACTCCTACGTTTCGGGCTACTTTCGGACGGGCGACTAACTTCTTTGACGGGCTTAGGGAGTAGGCCCCCTGTGACGGAGCAAATGACTATTCTTGGCGTTTTTCATACGATTATATATGTCTGGCACCGCATACCGCAGCGTTGTGCGTTCCGATCAAGAGACCAAAGCTTGAAGGCGAGTCCACTTATGTTTCGTGTCTGTCTCTGTGGACGCTTATCTTTTTCCGTATTGTATTGAGCTCCGTAACAAAACCTACAGCGAAATGGACCCGGCAGTGTCAGAGTGGCGTATCGAGACCGCGTCATCTGTCAGCTGATACGCGTTGGTGATACGGATACGATGATCGGATTGGCCAAAGGATACATAATGATAACCCGCCTTAATAACTGTTTTGCATGAATACAGACTATGATCGCTTTAAATAATAATTTAATCTGGGAGATACCTGGATACAGTAGCATCCACTTGTACAATTATAAAACCATATTGCAAAAACTTTGGTTCTGACAGAACCGCCATCACTCTCCGCTATCGGGGTTCACCTTGTTTCATCGAAAAAAAATTGCACAAATTATCACTTCCCAAACAAGTTTCCGCATATTTTCATTTGCCAAATTACTACTTAGCAAATAAACTCTTCACAAATAAATTGTAACGCAAACCTAATGTTAGGCAAGTGAACGTTTAAACAATAACTCGCTTACCAACTAGTACTTTTACCAATTTTAATGTAGTCAAATATTTCAGATGGCATAACATATTTTACGCAAAAAACAAAATACGTTTCTAGCGTTGTGTGGTCACAGTTCTAACCTAACTGTTTTGATTTAAAAAAAAATAATATAAGCGCATTACAATAATTTGACTAAATGTTTATTGTCTAAAGATTGTTTGCTGTAATAAATCATTTGATTAAAGACCAAATGCCTTAATGATATATTATCCTTGATAATATTCTGCCGAGTAAAAATTTGACCTAATGAAAATGTGCGTACTAAAATCATTCCAAAATATTGCATTGGTATAAAAAAGGTTGCTAAAATGCGTTTGGGTAATGAAATTTTGTTAAAATAATTTTCGCAAAACGACAGGCTCCCCCGCTATCGTCAACTTCTATCTAATTTATTCACCAAATTTTACGTTTGACAAACTAGCGACCCGCCCTGGTATCACTCGATTACTTTTTATGGCAAAGTTAATATATAAACCGCATCAAAATCCATTGAATAGTTTAAAATAATAAAGCAAACAAACACACATACGAGGAAAGCAACTTCAATTTCTACTATTTAGAGATTTGTTACAGAACTCTAATACCAAAGACAGACAGACAAACAGGCAGACAGACAGAGAAACACCAAAGTCTTACCATTCGGCTTCCGTTTTAACATTTTACATACGGCACCCTAAAAACGATATAGGCCATGTAATCTGCACTGTAGTCACATACGCCTGTTTGCAAAACAAGTTGACCTGTCCTCAACATGTCGCCAGTTGCCACGGAACATGTCCCGATCCATACGTGACGTGCCAACTTTACTTTATAGCCGGTTCCTATGGCCAAAAACAAACCGTTTTGCTTATAGTACTTAGTATTTGTTATTGGTTAACTGGACATGCTAATTTTATATATGATTTAATAAACCTATGAAAATCCTAATAATCTTTCTCATTTCCAGTAATATTGTGGCTTTCGCAGTGTTGTCTGTTTTTGTCACAAAATGACATACGCGGCCTCCTACGTGAGCGATCTAGAAGCGACACGAAGCGGCGCGGCGCGAAGCAAATACAACAAACAGTCGACACCTATTGAAGTGGCCTACGCCTACGTGACCAAACGCACGTGGAGTGCGGTGCGGTGCGGCGCGAAGCGAAGCGAACGCGATCAGTTGGCTTGATATTTTCGCGCGAACTGGATGTGGTGCCGTACTGTGCTACTGAATGAAAGGGCTCGCGGAGGGCAGTTCGCGAGTTTGTCGGACAAAGGCACCGCTTCGCACCGCATCGCATTGAATTCGCGTGTCACCGCATCGGATCGCTTCGCGATTCGTGTCGCTTTGAACCGCCTACGTAAGACGCCGCGTTACGCACTATTAGAACTTCACTGACGATATTGTGAATGCATAATAAGGTCTATGCTTCATTATTGGTAAAGCTGCAAGATTAATTATATCAATCTTTTGCGTAGCCTTTTCCTAACTATTATGAGGTCAGGTTCTAGCCTAACCTGGAGGCCTACTCCCTAAGTCCGTCATCGAAGTTAGTCGCCCGTCCGAAAGTAGTCCGAAACGTAGAAGTGAACAAAACAAGTGTCAAGTTCAACTTTTCGGACGGGCAAAAACACATCGGTAGTAGGAACAACTGTCAAATCGTGTTGCCATTCATTCTTAATTCGGGCCCCGAAATAATCGTATGTCCGTAGGTGATAGGGAATAGGAAACGCTCGTAACTAAGGCCGAAACCACGGACTTCGTGCTTAGGGAGTAGACCCCCAGATGCGGTTTAATTCCAGTATTTTACACGGAGCGACTACCATCGGAGTTCCGCAACCTACATATTGGGAAGCGCCGATATTCTAGGGATAAATCGGTTGTCAGACTTTCGGGCTCTTGAGTATGAGTAACGACTGTCATTGTTATTTTTATGAAAGGGACCGACGGCTAAACATTCTCTCTTAGACACGAAGGGGTTTCGATGTATAACAAACGGTCACCCATCTGCGTACTGACTGCAGCAAATACAGAATCAAATTCATTTATTTTCGCATGGTTCGACATTGTATTACAATACGTAATACAATGTACATTGTATTACGTATTGTAATACAATGTCGAACCAACCACTAACTCTTAAGTTAGTAACTGATTCATGTGTGTTTTGTTACGTTCAAATATTTCCACGCAATTGGCGTGTATGAATATGCTGTAATGAAGCACTGTAACACCTGTATGTAACCATATTCTTGAAAATAAATTCTATTCTATTCTAGTTTTAACTAAATATCATGCATAATTTAGCATCATTTTACAAAAAAGTACGTTCTGTTTCATTTTGTCCGCAGAGTGTGAGCTTTTGAAACCTATCCTGGTTATTTCCTCATATTACTCGTGTTTATATAAATCCAGGTGGGGATAACGATGAAGCAATGGGGATTAGCCCCAGCGGTTTGCCGCTTATTACTTAATGAGTGACGTTACGGTCATAGCCTACGCTGCAGGAAGGGGGCCTGTCGTTTGAAGAGAGGCTTGTCCCTATCTTTTTTATTAATAATTTGATTTTCGCCTACTCTAGTAGCGAAAAGAAAGCAAATACAGCCTAATCTTGCAAATCATATGAGCCGCGTGGAAGGCGTATATTAAAAAAAAATATCAATTTCGAATCCTGGCTCTACCAGTGTGTTTTTTTTTAAATCTAATAAGCATTTTGTGTTTATCAAAATCGAGCTCACGAATCCTTTGACGACTTTCCTCTGTTCCTAATACTTTCGGATTTAGCCTTCTGGTTCCATCTCAAAAACCTGTATTTGTTCCGGGAATCAAACCCGCGACCGTGTAGAAATCAAATTAATTGGTTACCTATCATAAGTTCGAAAAATATTTGACCAAATTTAATTTCACCTAAAACTTTTCAACTATTATCGTTTCGTTTTTTTGAAAATATGGCAAATAAAAAGCGTTCAAAAAAGCTTCGGCCAATAGCAAAAAGTTATTTTGTAAATCGGCGAAATATAGTTCTGTAAAATAATACCTATGACACATGATACTTCGATCACCTAAAAATATGTCAAACAATGCATATAGCAAAAAAGATGTCGGTTATAGTTTTGAAATGAAATTCGAACAAACAAAAAAATCGGAAAAGTGATCGGTGCCATTACGCCAAACGAGTCGTGTATTTTTAAATTCTTGGTTTATTTCAGTTAGCTTTTATTAACTCATTCTTCTGTTACAAATAAAACAACAAGCAAAACCACAGACCGCTGAATGTAAGCATTTGAAAAACTAATTCAATTCCCAACAGTTCACTTTCGGTTCACTCTAGCTGAACAAACGAATGAGCGGGTTATTTCGCATAAGCTAATAAACCTGGCACTATGTTATTGCAATCTTGAAAGGCAAATATGTGCGATCCGGCGCACCTGACGGATATTAAAAATTTCTTTACGCCTGCGCAAATTTTGTGAGCTGTTTATCATATTATTGAAATTTTGATTAATCCTCGTTTGACTAGGATTTGGATTTAGGGTTCTGTACCCCTGCACTACTTACTACACTGGATGCAGGTCAGTGGGCACATGTTTCAACTAAAGATAATCCCGCAGACTGCATCAAGAGGAGTCCCGCCAGCCTTATTGTCCGAAAAAAAATAACGACATAGCACAGTACATTTATAGAAGTTAAGCAAATTCAAGTGTAAGGCTGAGCATCGACCAGATCTGTGTGAGGAAAATGTGCGGTGCTAAAATGTGTAGCAAGGATGTGAAACAGTGTGACTTTATCCACCAGAGCTGTGCGAGGAATGTGTAATGTGTTAGTGTGTACTAATGAGCGTTGCGAGGATAGGTAGAGGACTCTTTTCGAATATGAGGGAGAATAATACACATTCCTAGCAACACATTCCTCGTAACACATTCCTCGCAACACATCCCTCGCTCGCATTTCTTGCTTGTTTTGTATGAACCTCGCACTGCTAAGCCCATATCCACCAGAGCTACGCAGAGCGAAACTAGGTAAATGAAGTGATTCTATTGGAGTTTACAAATCACATTCCTCGCTACGCAGCTTAGCACAGCTCTGGTGGATGTTCAGCCTAAAGCAATGTCATACAGTAGAATAATAATACATTCCATGTTTATTACTTCCAGCATTCTAATTGCGCGACACACTTGTAATCGCCATGGCTTCTATTTTGACAGGTCAACAATTTCCATAGCAACGTTTGTATTAACAATCCATTTCTCTTTATCTATGTACCACGCAATGAATTTTTAACCGACCTTAAAAATAAGGAGGTTCTCAATTCGTCTGAATGTTTTTTTTTTTTGACACATCTAATGTCATGATTGATGTTGGTTACGTTACACAATTGCCCTGCTGATCACAATAAATTGTTTTTAAGTCAGCTAATTGTATTTTACACAAGATCTCTGTAATTTTCATTCAACTTTAAAGCAGTAACTACGAGAAAAAATAAAAACTAATTTAATTAGTCAGTCGCCCGATCTCTATTGCTTTTTTACGTAATTAAGACTGTACTGCTCCCGGTAGTTACCAAGAGCGTTTAGTACCAACAAGCTTTCTTAATTACGTAACGGGATAGCAGCTGGATTTTAGATGGAGTTATTCTTTTACGCCTTTCTGACTCAAATCAGTGTAGTGGTTATAAGTTTTTTTTTTCCAATTAGAGTTCCAATTTGGATTTTATTTTTGAAGTTAATTTTATTATACCAACTGAAAATAAGCGCTGGGTGTTTGACGCCCAGCATTTGAGTTGGTCACCCTTTTGGCAAGGTCATGCTCGACAGCATAAAATACCTATATAATTTTATTCTTTTTATGTTTTGATTGTTCATGCTGTCATTGTGTTCTTGACTGATAATAGTAGTTTATGAAACTGTTACATAATAGGGGTTTTTAAAACACGAGTGTGAGTTTCAAAACCGAGCCGTAGACGAGGTTTATAATAGTATCTCACGAGTGATTTAATACCTAGTTATGTGCAGTTTCATACATTACTTTATCTAATCTCAAGCAATTTAGATAAAAAACCAAAGTTACACTTAATGGCGCCCGAACCCAGCAGCCCACCGTGCATGCGTATGCTTGCGCGCGCATGCGCCTTAGCCCGCACCGAGACTCATGTTGCCTTAGCGCGCACCGAGTGCTCAAAAAATTGAATTGGAAACTCCTTGGTCGGTCCGAAGTGTAGGTACACACGGCTACACATCAAGCTATACATTTCCAGTTTACACTGACCTCTCATTGTAAAGAAGTCCTATACAATGCGAGATCAGCTTATACTGGAAATTTATAGCTTGATCTGTAGCCGTGCGTACTTTAATATAAAAAAAGTTATTTTATAACATTATTTTGCTATGAGAGTATTTTACTAAAATCTCATTTTATTAGAGACTAGCGACCCGCCTCGGCTTTGCACGTGTACGTTTTATAGCTTAAAACATTTCTCTTGAATCATTCTATCTATTAAAAAAACCGCATCAAAATCTGTTGCGTAGTTTTAAAGATCTAAGCATACATGGGGACAGACAGCGGGAAGCGATTTTGTTTTATACTATGTAGTGATGATGCACGTGAATATAGCTTATCATTATGGTACGGTCAGCGTCAAAAGTAGCTAAACATTTGAGTTTTTAAACTTTGCATTAATTAGATAACTAATTGATAGAAAGCAAAAAATTCAAGGCATACTTAAAGCTATACCTATCTAGCAGCTCTAGGTATCTATTAAACTTTTTGTTTTAAAACAATTCGTTTTACAATTAATGCCAAGTTTAAAAACTCAAATGTTCAGCTACTTTTGATGCTGACCGTACTATTTTTGAATTCATGATTAGAATTTTACGACATGAGTGTAGATAAAATTTATTTTCTTTCTATAACTCTATTATGCTGGCTTCTCACGGCGCGTGATATCACAAGTCGCGCCGCGCCGGCCGATTTGTACGAGCGAGCACGCGCCAACAGGCGAGCCCGCGCTACCCGTTCTCACGGGCGCGGCGCGGCGCGCGTTGTTGTTGACACCACAGCACAGAATAAATACACTTCTGGACACATCTATTGGCCCACCTTGTATTTTCAGTTTCGTTTGGTCCTAGCTAAAATTTTATATTAGGTCGAGCAAAAAGTTTTTATGCAGTTTTGAACCTGGCACATTCACAATTTCATTCAATAGTCTTTTTTTGAATTTCGAACACAGAATTTAAAGAAACAAAAGACAATTTGGAGCCTGTTTGTTGATATCAAACAATCGAATACTAAGAAAACTTGGTTTTATTGGTTTACTTGGATTTAATTCTTGAAAAAGTGATTGATATCTTTGGTTTTGCAACAAACATTACTTATTCTTAACATTAAGGTGAGGTTCTATCAATAATCTATCTTCACCTGAAGTCGCCGCCCAAGCTGTGGCACTTATTCAGGCCGGACACAGCCAAAGAAACGTGAGTGCTCAACTTAATTTAAGTCGATCTGCGGTCCGAAATGTTTATCGGAGGTACCTAGAGACTGGCGGCTTTGTTCGTCGCCAAGGAAGGCCACCATCTCGGGTCACAACTGAAAGGCAGGATCGATTCATCATGACGACCAGCTTGAGAAATCGTCACCTTACCTCCATTGAGATACAAAACCAACTTCGCGACTTCCACGGAGTATCTGTGAGCGCTCGAACTGTTCGGAGAAGGTTAAAAGAACGCGATATGGTACCACACAAGCCAGCTAATGGGCCCAAACTAACGCGAGCCCACCGAACAGCGCGCCTTCATTTCGCACGCAGTCATTTAAATTGGGCACAGCAAGATTGGAGCCGTGTACTCTTTTCTGATGAGTCTAAAATTGTGTTACATGGCAATGATGGAAGGAAGAAGGTCTACCGACATAAGGGAGAGCGTTTCGCACAATGCTGCTTTGAAGAGAGGGTTGCTTATGGCGGTGGCTCATGGACTGTCTGGGGCGGTATATCCGCGAGCGGCAAAACTCAACTTGAGGTTGTTACAGGACCACGGCTGCCAACATTAAATGCTGAAAGGTACATTCGTGAGTGCTTAGAACCTCACGTGATACCATACGCGGACTATGTGGGCCCAAATTTCCTTTTTATGCATGATAATGCAAGAGCCCATGCGGCCGGCATCGTCAGGGAATATCTTCGGGATGTGAACATCACAGTTATGGACTGGCCAGCCAGAAGCCCAGACATGAAGCCCATTGAGCACATGTGGGACGAGCTAAAAATACGTGTTAGGGCTCGTCAGCCAGTTGCCCAGACGATGCAGGAGTTGAAAACTGCCATAGAAGAGGAATGGGAGATGATCCCTCAAAATTTCATAGAGCGGTTGATAAACTCTAAGCCTGATCGTATGAGAGCTGTGGTAGATGCCCATGGAGGCAACACGCGTTATTAAATTAAACCTTTATTTGATAAAACATGTTTTTTATTCAAAAATCAATTGCCTTTAACAAGGCGCATATATTATCCGACTTGTTAGGCGTAGCTCCATGTCGTATGGTATTCTGAATTCCAATTTAAAACAATACGATCGAAAAAGATGGTAAAATGTATCAGGTTTAAAACTGCATCAACAGTTTTTGTTCAATCTAGCAATCATATTTCGGTAGGGGCCATCGAAACCTAAACTCTAAGGTGGGCCAATAGATGTGTCCAGAAGTGTAGTACAAGTACAGAAGCACCACTTCGCGCAACAATTAATAGAAATAGCGACTCTTGCTACTAAACAACAAAGTGCAATTCAGCTCGCATAAGCGCTCAGTGCCTAACGCTATATTCACCTAAACGTTGCCGCTCTCTTCTAACGCGTAACTCTGTCGCTGTCTAGCGCGGAGTGACGCGCTAGCTGTGGCGCTAGGGTTGTCGGCTTGCCGCTGCTACTATACGTCTATGTACCTTACGTCTATGTACTTGACCACGGAATCTTATCTTTATGTTTGATGCGTATGATTACACGGTCAATTAGGTAGATAGACAATGAATATTAAAGTCCGTCATTTGTAATTTACAAATGAAAACAAACCTTTAATCTTTAGGTTACCTAGATACCTCTTTGTTTAACATTCCTCATTAACTTACATTAATAATATTTTCACATTTTGCAATAATTAAAAAAGTTTGTAGAACAAAAACATCAAAAATTCTGGTTGTTTACATTTTCACCACACTAATTCTTAATTATCTCCTAAACGCGTGGACCGATTTACATGATTCAAACGGATATAATGGTTTTAGACTTAGACCTTTCATTTGACACCAAAATTGTTAGGATATTTCAATAAACAAAAAATCACATTTTCAAGTTGCTCTCGTAATTATCCAATATGTATGTAATGAAAAAAATTACACTGTCGTCTCCGTGTTTCGACACACATCCGTCAAATGAGTAATGTTTTAGATCAACCATTCTTGTTGTTCACTATTTAAACTTATTTAAAATAATACGCACGCGCGCGCGCGAGCATTGACAGCCCACTGGCGGAGTGGAGGCGACTCCACGCGAAATTGTAGGCACTTATTGCTGTAGGTACGGCCGAGTGGTGGAGGGTCCGAAACACGCAGCGCATCGTGTCGCAAGAAGAAGTCATCGCTGTTGCCGCTTTTGTGTTATTTACTGGATATTATTTACTTGTTCACCCGCGCAACCCCGCGCGCGCTCGAATCGCCACGAGTGCACTCGCGCCGCGCCTTTGAAGTACCGACTCCGAGCGGATCGGACGGGCTTGCACGCGCTAGCCCGCGCCTCCTCGAGCCATTACCTTCACACGGCGCGTAGGCGCGAGCTGGCGCGGCGCGACTTGTAATATCGCGCGCCGTGAGAAGCCAGCATTTGAAGTATCGACTCCGAGCGGATCGGACGGGCTTGCACGCGCCAGCCCGCGCCTCCACGAGCCATTACCTTCATACGGCGCGTAGGCGCGAGCTGGCGCGGCGCGACTTGTGATAACGCGCGCCGTGAGAAGCCAGCATTAGAGACACCTTTTCTTTAGAGTTTAGAGGCGCAGCTTAGGCCTGAGTCTCATTTTCAGAGTCATGTAATCAGACTTATCCAGCAGTATTGCTTGGGTTAATTGCGATAGGCTTGATTTTAACGATACATTTAATTAAGATTCTGACTCCAGACTGTATGTTTTTGGATACAGAATGTTTTTGGATACAGACCCTAGACTTGTTTAAGTTTTATTTCTAAAAACCATTCAAACAAAGTTCCTAGAACCTTATCCTAACTAATATTATAAATGCGAAAGTAAGTTAGTTTGTTACCTTTTCACGCCTAAACCACTGAACCGATCATCATGAAATTTTGCATGTACGTTGTCAGGTGTACTGAAACGGACATAGGGTACCTTTCACCCCGAAAAAAGTACTGTTCCCGAGGAAAACAACAATAACGATAATAGATGGCGCCACGTGTTTTTCGAATTATAATTGAATTATATTATTAAAGAAACTTTAGTAGTGTGTTTAGTTTTTTTATTATTATAAATTAACTCGAGCGAAGCCTCGGGCAAAAGCTATAGTTATCGAAATAAAATTACCACCACCCAACACTTATTTATAAATATGTATTCAAAAATGGAATGCCCACAATAGATCGGCATAATAAAGACTCGACGAGACGTATACCACGATCATACAAAGACTCATCCATACACTCGGCATTCTACGAACGATAGGAATTTCATTGAAATGCGCCATCTATTCGTATTATGGCACCATAATCTTTATATTTTTGAGGTGAGAATTCATTCGACATTGTATTGGTACTGAAATGAAGATGGATGATAGTAATTGAGGGCATCGATTCAATTTTGTATGAAGAGAAAAAGCTTGTTCTTTAGGTTTAATTTCGTAGCCTCATTTTTGAAGTAGCTATTGATCTAATACCAGAGATGTGAATTATTTAAAATACAAATACAAAATACCTATTTTTATTTTGCATTTGAAATACTTTTTTTCAAAATGTATTTTCTATTTTATTTGAAATACTTTTTAAAAATATTTAATATTTGGAAAATGCAAAATGGTTTTGTTAATATTTTTAATTCATGTGTCATATTTTTCATTCTTAAATTCTTGTTAAGTATTTACTTTAAAGAGTATTTGTGCCAAGTTTCAAGTTAATAAATACTGGAAATAAGATTTTTCAAATAAACTTTATCACCCCTTTTCACTCCCTTAGAGTGCGCTTTCGCTATAAAAAACAACTACTCTCCAAATTTCAAGTTTCTACCTTAAGCGGTTTAGGCTGTGCGAGAATCTTACATTAGGACTTGTTCTTTATATGCATGTATGTGTATATAGATGATTTTTCCAATCTTCAAATCGCTATTTCTCATGAATTCGCAGATTCAACATGAAAGAGGAACTCTTTGATCAAATACTAGTGTTAAAATCAGTGAAAAAAGGTATTTTATTTGAAAAACCTATTTTGAAAATACGTATTTTGCATTTTGTATTTAAATACTTTCATTGAAAACCATTTTGTATTTATATTTGAAATAAAAATATAACCAAGCATTTGCATTTTGAATTTAAATACTTTTAGTATACTATTTTGCACATCTCTGTCTAATACACTTTAGCTAGGTAAAATTCACTTGTGACATGTTGGAATCATAGAAATTTTTGTGTTATAACTTTCGTGAGACACGTTCATATTATAACCCATTTAAACCATTTATTTCGTGACACATACACAAGTTACATAATATATAGGTACATATAACTTTATAATGTACCTAATCATAAATATCATAAGCTATGTCTACACCAGTGCGCTTTCACGTTCATCTTGCGTCTTCGTCTGAAGCGTGCTTGAAGCGCCATAGCGCGTGCATAAGCGCATGCCTTAATACTAGTTCGGCAAAAGCAGAGTGTTATGGCAATCAATATTGCATGCGCTTGACGCAAGAGGAATTGAAAGTTGAAACCGCAAGATGAACATGAAAGCGCACGGGTGTAGACATACCAATAGTAGTTTTATTATTATAACTTTCGTGACACACGTTCATATTTATGATTAATTAAGGTTTACTCACGTGCATTTTTCAGGATTGCCCTACTAGTTTCGGACCCAAACGGAGTACCAGAAAAATGCACGTGAATAAACCGTAACTAATCATAAATATCATACAAAGTCAAAGTCAAATAGTTTTTATTTCAAGTAGACCAGATAACTGGTGCTTTCAAAAGGTCAAAACTAGGTGCTCGGTTCCAAGTAGTGGGTCCTTTGGAGAAGAATCGGCAAGAAACTCCATACCTAGTTATTGTTATAATGTCTAATTTAAAGTCAAACATGGCTCTTAAATGAACGTGGATGACGGCGCTGCTTCTGAAGGAAGCTGTCAAAAGCCTGTCAAATCGAGTAGATTTCATGCTAGTTATTTATATCATCACGTTCATGGAACTAATTGCTGAACGGATGGCCGATGGGGCCGAAAGGTTCTGGAGTGGCGACCGCGTACGAAAAGGAGCAGCGTAGTAGACTTTCCACAAGGTGAACCGATGATGGTCGCGAGAATCCGCTGGATGCGAGAAGCACAGGACCGGTCGATGTGACGACACTTGGGGGAGGCGTATGCCCAGCAGTGGACGTCTTTCGGCTGAATTATGATGATGGATCTAATCCATATCAGGCTGTACACTATAGTGATACAACGCTGAATACCGTTAAAGCAGATTGAATGATGACTGCAATTTAACCTTTTGAGGGCCAACGGACGTCTATTGATGTCAAACTTTTGAACTGTAAAAAAGTGGTGTTTTTGACGTGCCATGCCGTCGGAGGCGTCGTGAGCACGTTTTAATTTGATGTCCATAGATGTCCGTGGCGGTCAAAGGGTTAAGGGACGCATCGTAGTACGACGATTTTAAAAAACAATATTTCAACAACAACAAACAACTCAAACTATTCAGACACAGAGATAACAACAGAATGCTGGTTTTCCAACAAACAATAAACAAGGTTAGTCTGTAATAGAGTTATTATCCGCGAGCCACGGTGACTGTTTTATAACAATTAAGTATTACAATTTCAAAATTCGAAATATATTTTTATTTGCAAACAATTTATTTTCTGAATGTCGACATTCCTTTTAGTTTTACGAATTCAGAAAATGGAGCTAATACTAGTAATCTGTGAACCAAAATATGAACTAAAATGTACACAATTTAAACGTATTTTTAAGAAATCTTTAAACCTCTATTCTCTGGTACTGTTGGGGAAAGATGAAGAATAAAAGTTATTCATAATAAAAAGGGTCTTATTACTAGAGATGGAAAATATAACTATCAATTAATAAAAGCAATCAACAATATTAACAGTTAATTGAAATCAACGATAATGAATAAAAACATCGCTAAATTTAGAGAAAGCGACAATCATAACGTATAAAATATGATAAGCGACAATCATAAGCTAGACAGTCCTAAGACTGTTAAAGTATGAAGGAAAGTATTCTTTCGATTTGTTGAAACTAAAACAAAAATTTCATTTATAACTTCGTTGACTAGGTATTATTAGATGGAACAAAAAAGTTAATACATATTTTCGACCATTAAAATTAACAGATCATTTCATTTAACAAATAACTTTCAACTAATAAATAAATTCAACCATAATCGCCATCTCTACCTGGTACCCTTTAAGATTCCTAGCTACTTTCCGGCTAACCTAGTAATTAAATGAAACATAATAAACTATCGACAACACTACTTCATTAAAACCTAGTCGTAACAGTACCTAAATAAGCCTGAAAATAAACTAACCTTAAATAACAGTTTGAATTAACCGTTATTTGAACAATAAGTTGAGTACAGCGCCCTCTGTTATGTTAATAGGGTGATTAAGCGAACAAAGCATGAAGTTTTTCATTAGGGAATAGCCTAAGGCCGTCAGGGGACAATGGGCCACTATCATTTTGTCGCCCTCGTACTAAATTTTACAAAATTTGCATTATAATTGAATTTTCACTGCAGTTTTTGATGTTAGGCTAAATAGTTGCACAGTTTAAAGTTATTAAGGTAAACTTTGTTCGAATGTTATAAATTTATACGGATTTTGGTTGTATGAATTATTAAGTTGCTGGGCTTTGAAGGCTATTTATGGAACGATGTTTTAATTTCAATAGAACAACAAACTGGTAAATTATACAGTTTTACAATAGTGTATATTTTATGTAATCATGCTGCCCACACTGCAGTTCACAAATTTAAAATACGATAAGCCACTATGGCATGTTTTAATTAATAGCAGCATCTATTGGTGTGAGGTAACATCAATCAGGCAACGATTTGTATGTAAGACTTTTGAACTGTTGGATGTCATAACCGGCGTTATGCATCAGTTGGCAAAGTACACTTGATAGTAATATATAGGGTGACTGATAATTTGTGACCGATACTTTAACACATGATTCTACTCATGATAACAAACAACTTTCCCAAAGAAACATTATGTATAAAACAAAAAAAAAAAAATGCCATATTACGAGCCGCGTCCATTCCGTAACGGTTTATTAATAAATTTTAAATGAAAAAAATTAAATAAAAATAATGTTTCTTTACGAAAGTTGTTTGTTATCATGAGTACAATCATGTGTTAAAGTATCGGTCACTAATTACCAGTCACCCTATATATCCAATGTTTTACACATTGATTTATATTAATTAATACATCGTGGGCCCGAGGTACCCGAAAGATTTTAACCACGTCTTTTATAGTATTATGAGTCAATAATGTTAAATCAACATAGGTCAATTCCATCAATTTTACTATTTTGTTTTTTAGAACATAATAAATCAATTAACTTTAGTGCTTCCTTGTAAATAATACCTTAGGTTGAACTGGAAACGTTAATAAATTATCGTGTGTGTAGATAAGAAACTTCTCACTTCACGAACCTTCCCGACAAAACACGACATGCGGCGATTGGGGTATGGTAAGACAAAAGTCGCAACGCTGCGATCATAGGGCTTGTTACTCTAGAGATTTTCGAGTTGTGAATGTCCGTAAATAATGAATATCTCGAAAATTAGGGCCATCGCTATTTTAAGCGGGCGCACGCGGTGGGTACCCGTCTCGCGTGTGTATCGAAAGATAGTATGAGAACGCTCTTAAGCTTAATTCAACAAACTACCTAGCTTTACATACGTACATGTTGATTTTGATTTGTTTTGTATACACAGATAGATGTACAAGGTTAGTCAGAAAGGGGGTACTAATCCGAAAGGATGTTAAAGTACACATAATAATGAATAACTTTTGTTCTACAACTTTTCCCAAAACTCAATAGTTTAAGAGAAACAGATGTTCAAAAATCTCAAAAAAAAACTCTAAAATTCATGTATCCCCAGTTATGATCAGCTGTGTTTACATTTTAGGTCATATTTGGGGTCATGAATTAGAAGTACCATTTTCTGAATTTATAACTAAAGCAGGGATGAAGAATTTTTGAAAAAACTAAAATAAAAATCACTTTATTTGGAAAAAAAAAATATCGTATTTTGAAATTTTAACACTTGTTTTCAAACAGTCATCAGCGATACTATAAGTGGGCTTCGGATTAGTACCCCCTTTCCGACTAACCTTGTATAGATATAAATAAAAGTGTACTCTGACGTTCTCATTCTCCCAAAAAAGTATTCTTGAGGATACATACACAATCAGTCCATTACTATCCCATTTTTGGGCATGGACCTTTTCTCAGAATGAGAAGGTTTAGACCTTAGTCCATCATTCTGGCCTGCTGCAGGTTGGGGACAACATACTGCGACAGGATTCTTTTTAAATTTTATTTCAGTTTGATTGATATCACAACTGATCTTCCTTTGCTTACGAACAAAAACCAATATAGCTACCGCTAATTGCCTTTTAGACTTAAATATAGCAGAAGTTAATGAATATTCATGAGCATTCAGGCGCAATTGTCTTGGTCTTTCGCTACTTAAAAGTCTTGTTCAAAGTATGTGAGGACCAAACAACATAGATATTGTAGCAAGCGTTAATTATCTTTACACAATATTAATTAAATTAGATGCGAAATGATTAAATGTAAGTTAACTTTAACTTTCTTTTGTCTTCCTCTTAACCTTTTTCCGACTACGGACTACAGACCTCCGCAATCTAATTCATCACCCTCCGCGCTAACTATCGTAACTAGCAATTGATAATTTTTCAGAGAAATTCTCACAGTGACGTATCTGCTTCAAATGAACAGAAATAAATAAATAGATACCTTAGGGCTTTAGGGCAACTACTAACCAAGCCAAGAGTAAGCCAAGAGCAATATAAAAAAAGTTATTAATTCATTAATAAAGCCACAGCTAACGCAACTACTGAAAAATTATCAATTGCTAGATACGACAGTTAGTGCGGAGAGTGACGAATTATTGGGCAATGCCGATACCCTTAACTTAGGAAGGTTATCAGACTTTCGGGCTTCTGATTACTCGTAATGATTGTCATAGGTATTCATATGATACGGTCGTTGAGCTCCCTAAAATAGCAGTTGAGCTACGCGATGGCTGATGCGTGCGTACCGTCAGTTTGGACAGGTCGACTCAAAGCTGATAAGGCTCTTCCCTCAAAAGGCTATTCCAGACGTTGCCCTACATTGTTACACTCGCATAGTTTTTTATACTACAGTGTCTGGACTTTAAAAGAGATCTTGACCTCTGAGTTTGTTTCGACTTTTCTTCTCAGAGCTAGTCAGATAGGAAATGCCGGCGCCATCTAGTCTTAAAAAAACATTACATTGACTTGCAAAAGTGTCTGTAACAGATTTATTTACAAAAATAAATATAATTTCATCATTTCAACCTCGTGATATCTCAAATGCGATTTGCACTGTATAATTGTCAACAACATAATATTTTGCGTAGAAGTACAAAATGTTTATGTATTTCCACGACATTTGATATGACGTCCATTTAGCTGCAAATTGCGCAAGAAAATATCGAGGAAACTCACTCGTCTGTTATGTTATTGAACTTGAGATGCACTGAGAGTGATACAGTCACAACATTGAGCATTTATTGTAAAATCAATGTGAATTCATTAAGTGTTAAGGAAATGCCGGCCGACGCCATCTAGTCTCAAAAAAACATATAAATTGACTTGTAAAAGTTTCTGTAACAGATTTATTTACAGAAATAAATATCATTTACACCCGGGACCGACGACGGTTTAAAGTCTTCTCCGAGCACTGAGGGGTTTCGATGTGAAACGAACGGATCCATGGACTGAACGTAGCAAGCTGACATAGGTATATATGACAGCCGGGGCCGACGATTTAACGTGCTCCCCAATGCACGGAGGGGTTTCGATGTGAAATGAACGGTCACCCATCCATGGGCTGACCGCAGCAAGCGTAGCTTAACTCGGAAACCGTATGATATGTATACGTATGAGCCCCTCCTTTAACTTTCTTTTGTATATAACACTAAAATTAAATCTCCCTACCTGAGTCGCGAGTTAATCTCTATTTTATACTGAGAAGGGTCTCGAACATAATCATCTAAGTTAAAGTGTCGTGTCAAGACAAAACCCTTAATGCAATAATGAAGCAAACTCACCTACTGTTAATAAACGCAAAGGGTGGGGTGCCATAATACACCAAGGGTGGAATACGTGGGGACTTTCTTATATAAATTGGGTAGGTAACGGTTTCCATCGTTGCGCCAGTTTCAGTTGTGTTAATGTGTTTGAAATTATTGCTAATGCTAATCTGCATTCTAATTGCGCAACACACTCGTCATCGCTTTGATTTGCTTTGATTTTGACAGGCCATGTATTTCCATAGCAACGTATGGATTAACAATCCGACTTCTCCACCACTATGTACTATACAATGAATATGGTTGTCACAGGCAAGAGTCCAGTTGTGGCGAGACAAGGCTTCTCAACCCACTCCGTTTGTTGCCCCTTCCGAAAATCTCCTACCTCGGCATGAGTTGCCTTGGCTGACCTGGAAGTCTCTTAATAAACTTCGGACTCAGGTTGGTTGAAGCAAGGAAAACCTGCTCAGGTGGAGATTTGCGGATGACTCAAACCTGGAGTGTAAATGTGGTGCCGTCCCGCAAACTCTGGCGCACTTAACATCATGCCCCGCCTGCCCTGTTACCTGTACGTCACAAGAACTAATGGACGCTACGGATAGTGCTAAACTCATTGCTGAGTTCTGGGCCGACAGGGTGTAGATTGTCATCGACACGCTAAGAAGAAAAAGAAGAAGAATATGGTTGTATTGTCAAAATCGAAGCCACAGCAATGACGAGTGTGTTGCACAATTAGGATGCTGATGGTTCTGAATGGTTGAAATAATTTAGTATGGAGGTGCTGCCTTCTGCTTTAGTTCTGCATTGCCTTCACCGTAGGGTCACTTTTAGGGTCAGATAACATTTACATATAATTTTATTAAGTTTGTCATTTTGACAGCTTTTGTATAGAAGTTCTGTCAAAACTTCTAACTTATTCCTCAGTTAAAAGTTATCGGTCGTTGATTAAATCGTCGCTTAGCCTTTTGCGTTTAAATCAAATGCTTTATGTCATTAGTCATATGATGGCGCACAACTATGAACTATCTAGGCATTTAAATAATTTCTTCTGAATGGAGCGGTGCGATGGAGAAAAAATGTGTACGTCATAGTATGCCGAGACTATTTCATTATGAATGATGACATTCACAGTAGTATCTATTGTGTTTTATTTCATATTGTATTGTATCGTAAGGACCAGTGGAGCGACACAGTCGCGTTAGGCTAAGCTCCAAAAAAAAAAGAAAAAAAAGTTCATTAATAGTGTCTGCTATGTGACTGCTATTTTGTTTCTCATTATAGCCAGACTATAACCACATTATATAAATATAATTATATACAAACTAAAGCAGTACTTCAACTATCTACAATCGTCCGAATTTACACACTCACACAGATACACACTGCAACAAAACTTCTAAGGTAAATTCGGAATACAGTCACATACAAAAAGTGCATTATACTCAGTATACAGTGCGTGACTGTGTCAATTCAGGCGATTGAAAGTTGAGGTAATGTTTTAGCTTATATATCAACTGTGCCACGTATAGGTGGACCAACTTAGCTGTGAGTTGACAGCGTCGCTAGTGGACAACATGACAATGGAATGACATTGCAAAATGACTTTTATTACCAAGAGGTTTTAAGTCCAATTTTGTCCCCCTACACAGCAAAGTTGGTGGAGCTCTATTTGAATAGTGGCATGATTGACCCAAGATCAGCCAGTAGTGTAGTAGTTACGAGAGCTCCTTGTGAATGAATTTGTCCGGTAAAGCACTACCTTCATAATACGTATTTCTGCCGCCAAGCAGTATTGTTGTGTTCCGGTTTGTAGGGTATGGGTGCCGGTGAAATTAGCCGGTGAGACTTTCCAACTTTCTCTCTAAGATTGACGACGCATCAGCAATTCTCTTGGCTTTGTAGATGCATATAGGCGGTGGTAACCACTTACCATCAGACGGGTCGTCGGCTTGATTGCCAATCTATTGAATATAAATGTAACAAGAGTACCTTTACCTTCCACCATTACATTCCTTGCCACCATTCTCCCAAGTTTTTGAAACATATTGGCAAAGGCTGGCGCTATAAGGTCGTTACTTTGTAAGTTCCTATACTTCCTTCAATGGCACCTCACCCCAAAACTGCAGAAGTAGTGGTTAAATGTACCGTTGCCGCGAACTTGCCTCATTTGAGGT
Source organism: Amphipyra tragopoginis (assembly GCA_905220435.1). NCBI lineage: Eukaryota > Metazoa > Arthropoda > Insecta > Lepidoptera > Noctuidae > Amphipyra > Amphipyra tragopoginis. The sequence goes on along the minus strand of HG991995.1, from coordinate 22,959,307 downwards.
GATCCGGTCACAACGGCGCAAAGTTTTCACATGACGTGTGTTGTAACCCCAATTGTTCGCTTCTTCCCTTCAAATTAAAGTTTCTGGTAGCTATTTACTGTAGTCAAATGCAGAATCTTAGTAATTTGCGGTTTTGTAGGGTCTTCCTTTAGGAAGAACGGATCAATAGGGCTGTGATTTAACTCTTGCAAAGACTAAATGAAATCTGGTACAGTAATTTTGTTCAATAGCTTCATTTGAGGCGATGCGTTCAAAACCAATTAGAATACCCAGCTCCACGATTCAGAACCCTTTCGATAAACATTATGTTTTTTATCTCTTCCGTCTTCGATTATCGTAACGAGTGAAAAAGAGATACCTTACCAAATCATTCGTTAACTGGCTAATCGAATCGTTCTGAATCAAGGAGCTGTACCAATTTACTATACTTGAGTAGGGATTATTTGTATGGATTGAGTAGGGTTTATTTGGATGGATGGAGAGGAAGAGGGAGGCCAAAGAAAAGATGGATGGATGTTGTAAAGAACGATATGAAAGAGAAGGGTGTCAGTGATATCATGACGGTTGACAGGACGGAATGGAAGATGAAAACGTGTTGCGCCGACCCTAAGTAACATGAGATGGGCAGGAAGATGGATGAGTAGGGATTATTTGTAATTTGTGGTATTGTTGGTTTTATCTGGATCTCTGTTTATGAAAGACGAATTTAAAGTCATCAAGAAGAAATTGGTTTAGTTAACTTATTGCGACACCATATTGTTTTCCGACATCCAAGCGGACAGAGTCGCGGGCACAGCCAATCGAAAATAAAACAAAACATAATTGCTCCAGTTTAATTTAATTAGAAATATTCAACGTTCCCTGTACATTCAGAGCCTCTTTTTCAACGTTAAAGAATTTTACGAAAATAATTTCTCACATCCCTTTACAATTTCTGTTACTCCCTCACATGTGTCTGTATCACTCCATTCGGAGCATTGCTGCAATAAAAAAAATCAAATTAGTGACGTCACTGGTATGTGGAATTACGGAACTAAAGTACGGTGACGGTAAATGAGGAACTGTAGAAATAAGTTGAGGGTGAACGGTGAGACAAAAAATTGGGAATAGACAAAAATAATTTTGGAATAAGGCAGAGGCCTGTCTGTAAGAGTATATAATTATTTGACTGGCATTAGGCATCTGATCGACACTTCCCTTGACCAGAAGGCTGGCCTTTACTTTGGCAAAAGGGTTAGTAGTGCTGCCAGTCTTCTGGGCACGTTACCAGTCGACAGCGATGCGGAGGAATATTCTGATGCCCTCTTTTAGATTATAGTTTTTACTTTTAGATATATTTTAAATGTATTTGTAATTATGTAAATATTGTTTGTGTACATAGTTATTTATTAATAAAGTTGGTATAATATATAAAAATAAACAAACATAATACAGTTATATAGTACAGTTTGTCGCGTATTCCGTATTTTTCGGGATAATATAATTCAATCATGATTCGAAAGACACGTGGCGCCATTATATTAACGTTATTGTTGTTTTCCTCGGGAACAGTACTTTTTTTTCGGGATGAAAGTTACTCTATGTCCGTTTCTGTGCACTTGACAACGTGTATGCAAAATTTCAGGATGATCGGCTTAGTGGATTAGGCGTGAAAAGGTAACAAACAAACTTACTTTCGCTATTATAACATTAGTTAGGATTAGGATTAATTAATTGATTATAAATGATGTAGCTATGAATTATATTCATTCTAGCATATATCGCTTCATTATCTATTCATGTACCTTCATTCATGCATTCAGTCTAAAGCGAGTCAGATACCAAAACATTTTAAATATTGCTACACTTTAGCATTACTCGTGCATCGTCAAAACAACGGTATTTCCTAAAGGATTGGACAGAGGTGTATACAACCTTATTTTTACTCTATACGAAAACCGAGACACCCCAACAAGGTTTTCATCAGAACTGCCTGAATATGTTTTTTTTTAGTAAATCTCCAAGTTACACCTTTGTTTATGTCACGTTAAGCTCCCTAAAAAAGTGTGAAATGCCTGAGATGTACTATGCAGGGGTTGTCTAATACACGGAAACTGACCGAAAGGACCGTCTCAAGCCCCAAGGTGTCTATTCCCGTCAACTGTTATGGATAGAAAGCTACTGAAACAAAATTGAACTTTATGAAAAAAAAAGTGTTGTAAAAAATAATTATGTCAATCGATTCTCCTAGTGATTCTGAACAAACTAGTTTCAGGTTTAGTATATACTAAAACTAAGCTTGTATAAGTACACCCTGATTTCGCTGTTATTTTTAAATCCCATGTGATGGGGGCGAGCTTATTGCCATCAATCGGATAAAAATCCAGACACCAAGCTGCCACTGAGAAATTACACTCGGAAACACCTAATAACATTTTGCCCGACTTGGGGATCGAACCCAGGACCTCACAGGCAGTCCTATCTACTTCAATCCAGATATTTTGAAATGAGATCGGCTTAATGTTATGTTCACCACAGTTATACTGTATATAGGCTTTTCTACTTACGTGCATCAGTTGAACTGAAACGCAGGTCCTCATTTTGGCGAAAACGCAGAATTCAGGAGCTCCATAATTTTTTAGGTCTCCCTCGATGCAATTCTTCTTCAGATCTGCTAGTAGTTCCGGATTGGATCCAAAGTCATTTGTCAAAGCTTCTTCTAATTTTGCCAAGTTTATTTTATCATCAGCCGTTGCAAAACCGTTGGCTTCAGCTATGCATTTGTCGCGGGCACACTACACATTTAAACAAGTGACAGTTAATAATGTAGAAGAACGAAAAGAATCTAGGTAAAAATATGATTCTTAAAAAAAACTGATTGTGAGTGCTTTTATGAGACACAAATCCCACATCTAAGAATATCAAAAACAGAGCTTTAAGACGAATCTTTCAGACGTACAAATATTTGGGTCCCTTTAAATTCTAAAGGTAAAGTTGAAAAGTCTCATGTGACGGTTATTTCACAAGCACCCCTCATATGTCCAGACGCCAGCCAAAACTGTCAAATTTTTCCAATCAAATTTGTGCCTAATGCTTTTGCGATAAAGATGAAAATCTATTAAAGAAATTTGACAGATTGTATTCGCTTTACGTGCTGGCGTCTGTACCTTTCAAACCGGTACATAGCAATGCTGCTTGGCGACAGAAATAGGTACTTCCCCGAGCGAACTCCTGCACAAGGAATTCTACTATATACTGGTAATTCGATCTATTCCTTGAAAGGGGTTATACTAAAGATGATTGGCAATAAATTAACCTCCATCAACAGGTTGTCGGAAATGAGCACTTTCCGAGATATCAGGGTTTGACAATTTTTGACATTTTATCGAAAAAAATACTTAAAATTTTTTTTTCTATAAGCTGGCGGACAAACAATCACTTTAGATAAAATTTTTTTTTTTTTATTTTTTTTTTAAAAACGTTGCCCCACACTAAGATTTCTCTTGTATCGTGGGTGCGTTTACAGACACAAATCTCACAAACAAACGCCCAGACCCGAAACAACCATTTGTAGGCCATACAAATTTTTGTTCCGTGTGGGAATCGAACCCACGACCCGTGGTGCAGAAGCCAATCACTTAGCCACTGCACCAAACGTGTCGTCCAATTGAATTCTTAATGTCTCAGAAATAAAAAGTCCTAAGTGACTAAACTATATTTTTACATTTATGCACTTACCGTAATTGGGTCCATTGACAATTCTTTGCAATCCTTTGCATCACATGCCTTCATGAGTTTCTCTATAGGATTTTTTTTGCAACAGCTCATCATAGACTAGAATAAAATAATACAATAGATTATACGTAACTTTAATAACAGGCATATTGATGTGATCAAAGAATCTTTCGTACATGCACCAGCTATTTGAGAATAGCTCAAATTGTGGTAAAACATTAGCCCGGCACCAAGGTTGGTAGCAGAGATGTCTGCCCAGGGTACACCGGACATACTTTAGTATCGTTACTTGTGGAGGCTCTTTTAATGCATATTCGTTTAATTGATGGGATAACAGGTTGCTCCGATAACAAGGATACACAGAAAGGTTTTGAAGAAGAGGTAGAATTACTGGCGACAAAAAAAATGGTTTAATTAACAGAGAATCGTTTTTTTTTATTATGTGACTTGGTCGCGCTTGACCCTCGTCGCACCTTATGGTAAGCGCAGACAGGGTCTATGATGGAGCACATGAATTCAAGTAACAAAGATATAGAGAGATTTCCCTATACCCCTCTGACTCTCACATACACACGAAGGAACACAGTAAACCGCTTGGCGCCGGACTTTAATGTGAGGGTGGTAGCTAACCAGGCGGACCGTATAGATCCTACCAAGCACAGTGTTATGCAAGCGGCATGGTTTAAAGAACCGTTTAAGGAAATAGATGTGAAAGGCCACGCATGACCAAAAGCAGCATTTTTAAAGTTACCCTCAACTGCAGAAAGACTACATTAACGAGAAGAGATAAAATAGATTGTTTTGGCCTTTTAATGCTGCGGTATTGGAATCATCACCATACTTGGCAAAGGCTTTGGTGATTAGGCATGTTACTATATTTAGCACATGGTTGGTGATGACATTTCATCATAATCCTGTAGTTGCCTTTCACCACATTACAAAACCTTCAGAGCTGTAGCTAGAACAGGAGCAGTAGCAAAAAGGGGCCACAACCAAGAAGATAAAGAGCCTTGATAAAACCCAGGCCTTCAGAGCCTGTAGCTACGCTTTTGACCTTGGGCGTCTTTATTCTGTCGAGAACCACAAAGCTAATGCAGTAAATAACAATTTTAAATAGCACCAAACAGAGCAATTTAAAATTTTGGTCAAATTTTGAAGAATGGTAATTGGAACGATAGGAAAGTAAGTATACTTACATAATGCATATACTTCCAGCAGTTATGCACGTCCACCTCTACAGCCTGTGAAATAAAATTGGAAGTCAGAAGTTTTTAGTCAACTCATTTTTATATTTATATATACAAGGTTACTCAGAAAGGGGACACTAACCCGAAAGCCACTTAAAGTGTCACTAACGACTGTTTTAAAACAATTGTTAAAATTAAAAAAATCGAAAAAAAATATATTTTCATGCAAAATGATTATTAATATAGTTAAAAAAAAAACTTCTTCCCTCCTTTAGTAACGAATTCAGAAAATACAGCTTCTAATGCGTGACTCCAAATATGCTGCCACAGCTTATTGTAGTTAAGGATAGATAGATTTTAGCGTATTTTATGAAAACTTTGAACAGCTGTTTCTCTTAAACTTGTGACTATTGGGGAATGTTGTAGAACACAAGTTATTCATAATTATGGGTACTCTAACACCCTTTCGGATAAGTACCCCCTTTTCGCCTAACCTTGTACGAGTATATTATAAAAATAATATAATTTTTAATAATACCTAACGTTAGCTATATTACAGAAAATAGTATCTGTCAATAAATACGTAGATAATGGTGCCGATAACCTTGTTCACAAACTTAAATAAGAGAATTGCTATTTTTAACTATCAGGCAGCCCGAGAAAAGTACGGTGTTAATTAAGAACTAAGTTAGAGATGTCAAACTAGTGTACGCCTTGAACTTCATCGTGTTTTTAGTCGACACGTTCTGACGTGTCTTTTTATTTGAACTTTTGACAGCTCTTATTTTTACGTCCGTGTCTTTCTTATTTTCTCTTCGTTCTGTTCCAAAACATACTTCTTATTTCACTTGCCACGCTGCGAATGTTTTGGCTAAGTGTTATGACTAGCCGGCTGCCTGATGTCAACCCTCCTTGGGAATGATTTTGTTGGAAGAAGAAAAATACATGCTGCGCCGACCCGAATAAGTTGAGATAAGGGCAGGACGGAGGATGATGTGTCTTTCTTATTTTATCGGAGTAAAAAAGATGGTAATAGCCATGAGACAATTTTTTTGGGCTCACTCGTTTATATCAATCATGCCCAACACAAATTATGGCGTATAGTAATGAAATACATGCTGGTTTATTCCTTATAATCTCTAGATTGCAGTGGTAATATTAGCAAAACTTTATGTAACCGGAATACTGTGAAATATGACAATCAAAACATGATTCTCCATTAGGTTATTGTGACTCCACAATCTTGTGGTGGGCCTATTCCCCAAACAAAAAAAATGTCTCCTTTAAGTTTAGTTTTACACTACAGAATCGACACCAATATCTGATGTTTTTTAAATTTACTATTTTTAAATGAATAAATCAGTATTTGTTCCTAGAAAATGAAACAAATCTGTCTTACCGAAGCTGCGACGACAACGATGCTCAAAATTACAATACTATGCATGATGAACCAATTGTTAAAACTGACTTTGAAATAAGTAAACGTGAGCATATATTTATAGTAAGGATAATCCATAATTTATTGCAAACGCTACCTAAATACCAGAAAATTGTCGCCCTCTACTGTTTAATGGACAAATATAATCACCTTAATGGGTCAAACAATGTGTGAATTTGGCCGGAAGTTTTTTTTAGTTCATCGTTGTCTAATATAATTGACCGCCTAGCGGTGAAGGCCTTCCATGCCAAGAAGGGCCGAGAACGATCCCGGCTTCAACTCTGACTTTCCGAATTTATCTGCGGATTAGAATTTGATTATCATTTGCTTTAACAGTGAAGGAAAAACATTGTTAGGCAACCTGCATACCTGATACGGGTGTATAAAGTTCTCAATGGTGTGTGTAGTCCGCCCCATCCACGCCGGAGTCCCTCAGGGCTCCATGCTATCGCCCCTGCTGTTCACGCTGTACACCAGCGACATTACCAGACGTGGCTTAGCCAAGTTATCTCTCTTCGCCGACGACACGGTCATCTACTATTCCGGTAGGAGTCTCGGTAGCATCACTCGAACCCTCCAAACCGCAGCCGACGCTCTCAGGGTCTGGTTCCAGAAATGTAGAATAGAGGTGAATCTCGAAAAGAGCGCAGCCGTTCTTTTCGTGAAATACGGTGATTCTATCGACCACATCCGTCTCGTCCTCATGTTCGGCAAACAGATCCCTTGGGAGATGAAAGCCAAATACCTGGGAGTTATCCTCGACCACCGTCTGAATTTGATAGACCACATCAAAACAGTGAGGGCTCGCTCCACTTTCGCTGTCGGTCGCCTCCACTCCATCCTTAGAGCACGCAGTAAATTGTCAGTTAGAAATAAGCTGAAAATCTACGTGACATGCGTCCGCCCCATCTTGACTTACGCTAGCGTCGTGTTCGCACACGTTTAGCCTTCCCGCTTCAAATCTTTCCACCCCTCTAGAATCGAGTGTTGCACAAAGCCACGGCTGCCCCGTGGTTCATGCGTAATGATTAACTCCGTCTCGATCTAAAAGTGCCTACCATCAGGAAACACCTCAAATGCATTCCCAAGCGTTACTTCGACACTACCCCCCTCTATCCTAACCGCCTAGTCGCTGCAGCAGCTGACTTTAGTCCCTCTCTCACCAGTAAGGTACTCCGTCCCAGACACACTTTTAGAGTCCGATGATTAAATAACCCTCCTCCAGCGAACAGCACACTATACAGCGTCCGCCGCCGGCGCCGTCCGGCTTACCGTCCTCGCCGGCGAGGCCCCTTGCGGCGTCCCGTTGCCGTTGGTCACGATCCACCGAGCTCACCCGTCGTAGAGCCGGTCATCTCTTCAGACTCCGCAGTCACACCGATGATGTAGCCCTCATCAAGCTGTCTCACAAGCCCCCGCCAACAACGCCCTAAGCTGAGATCCGAGTTCCACTAGGGGCCGCCCTTAGTGCTGTTGTTGCAGGCAGTCATGATGTTAGTGTAGTATATGTATGTAGTTAGCTTAGGTTAAGTTTTTTACTTCCCCACCTCTCATACCTTTCAGGTCTCCCCAATAACTGCCTGGTTACGTAGAAAGGGTCCGGAAGGGCCGAATAAAGCAGTCCAAAAAAGAATGTATAGTCCGCCAACCCACTGGTCATAATCTGAGAAGAAGCGCCCATGCCTAGCAGTAGGACAGTAATCGCGCAATGGCAGTTCGATCCACCTTCTGTGTAAAAGGCGCGACACGTATCGGGACTGAGAATGGGTTCGTACTCGGATAAATACTTAAGTACGCGTAAATACTCATTAACCAATTGAGTAAAAAAATAATTTACTAATATTTTATTGTTTAATTTTTTTTTTCGAGTAATTACTATTTATTTTTACTACTTGTTTAAGGCCCATGTAATAGAGGGCGAGCCTATTGCCGTCAATCGGGTACAAATTCAAACACCGGGCTGCTACTGAAAATTCCACTCGGAAAAATCCAATAACACTTTACCCTACCTGGGGATCAAACCTAGAACTTCTCGCTCAGCAGTCGCGCTTGCAACCACTAGACAAACGAGGCAGCATTTGTTTTTGTGTACAATAAATAGTTGGTATGTGTATTGTATTGTATTTAAGTATTTACCCGCTGGTCTATCTATTCATAAGTAAGACAAATATTTCCATGGCCTTTACATATTTTTTTCGGTATTCGGTGTTTTTAATTGTGAGATTTATGCCTTTAGACATACTCACGATTACAATACATACATACGTTCTTTGTGCGTACTGCTAAGGAATAGATCTCCTTGCCAGGGTCTGTGTTTTCCGATAGTTATAACATGTTGGCTAATTCTACTAACAGAAACATTCATCCCGACTCTTGCAAAAATATTTAATCTTAGTATTGATAGCGGTAATTACTCTGATCTGATGAAACAGCAAAGTTATCCCAATTTTTAAATCAGGCTGCAAAGCATAATCCCTTCAAATATAGGTCTGTTTTAATACTTTCATCATTAAGTAAGAAATATACATAATAATATTTTTTGAAAAAATTAAGCTTGATGAGATGTTGTCTCATTTTAAGAAAAAATGGATTTTACTCGATCGCCAGTTCGACGACAGATGCAGATGCGAAATTAGTCACACATATCTTGGAGGCTTGGGAAGGGTCACAGGCTGCTGTTGGCATCTTATGTGATCTTTCCAAGGCTTTTGATTGCGTGGATGACGCAACGCTCATTTTTAAGTTAAGTCACTACGGGATTCGTGGACGTCCTCTGGAACTAGTGTTATCCTATCTTTCCAAAAGACAACAAAAAGTAAGCATATCCGGCATAACATCTTCAGGGTCTCTAGTAAAAATGGGCGTGCCACAGGGCTCAATTCTGGGCCCCTTTCTGTTCTTAGCTTATAATGATCTTCCTTACACATGATGTCGGCACTATCTGACATAATTTCGTTCGCGGACGACTCATCAGCAGGAAAGACGTAGATCTTTTAAATGTAAATAGTAGTTTATCCGCTCTATCTAAATGATTTGTTGTAAGTAATCTTTTATTGAATGCTACTATGTAAGAGTAAACATAGTGCTTCAATTAAGGTAGTGAACTGGACATAGTAGATCAAAGTATATTTCTAGGCATAACAATAGATTCTAAATTACAGTGGGGAGCTCATATAGTTACCTGCCCTTTCTAGAAGGTTAAGTTCTGCTGATTTTGCAGTCAGAAGAATTAGATAGCTAACTGACGTACCTACCAACCCACTTGTTTATTTGGCGTACTTCAACAGCAATAACGCGAATTGATATTTAATATCAGAAGAGGGGCAATCTGCGCGATCTATAACAATTATGGATCTTCGGGAATCCCTTAGAAATTTCTTTAAAGAGATTATTATTCTGACGACGCCTTCTCTTAACATTTTTGAAAACTTTTTTTTTAAACCCTTGCCCCACCCTAAGATTTCTCTTGTATCGTGGGTACGTTTACAGACACAAATGTCACATACACAAACGCCCAGACCCGAATCAACCATCTGTAGGCCATACAATTTTTTTTTCCGTGTGGGAATCGAACCCACGAACCGTAGCGCAGAAGCCAAATTGCTTAGCCACTGCACCAAACGCGTCGTCACATTATGCTTGTACGTATAAATCTGCCAATTTATAATGTAAAAAGCGACGTTCGACACTGCCCCACATCACCCGAATCTTCTAGTCGCCGCAGCGGCCGACTACAGTCAGTAAAGTACGCCGTCCCAGGCACACACTTTTAGAGTCCGATGACGATATTACCCTTTACTAGAAGGCGAGTAAATCGACTCGCACACTACACAACGTCCGCAGCCGTCCGGCATATCGCCCTGGGCGACAGGCGAGGCCCGTCGCGACGTCCTACTGCCGCCGGTCACGATCCACCGAGCTCTCCCGCCATAGAGCCAATCGTCTCTTTGGACTCCGCAGTCACACCGATAATTCAGCTCTCATCAAGCTGTCTCCCCCCCCTATGTCCACGCCAGCAACGCCCTAAGCCGAGGTCCAAATCCCACGAGGGGTTGCCCTTAGTGCTGTTGTTGCAGGTAGTCATGATGTTAGTATAGTATAAGTAGGTGGCTTAGGTTAAGTATTTTACTTCCCTAACATTAGCTGGAAACCCTTCAGGTCTCGGCAATAACTGCTCGGTTACGTAGAAAGGATCCGCAAGGACCATCCACAGCAGTCCAATAGGAAAAAAACGAAAAAACTTAGCATTTGCCTGATGAAAAGATGAAGATGCAAATAACTTTATGGATTGTATCGCACACTCTTTCTCTTTGGTTACCGACCCGCTTGTTAAGCACCGAGTTGGGGGTTCAAACCAAGGCTTGTACCAATGTGACTTTATCAATGTAATTTATGTACTTTCTTAGTTAATCGAAGACGCTACTGAAATACGGTGAAGGAAAACATCGTGAGAAAACCTGTGTCTGTAGACAAATGGCAATCGATGATCGCTAGAGAATAGAAATATGTACTGGATTGACATAAGTTTTCGACCGGTCAAGCGATCTGTTATGTCATTTCCATGCATTTGATTAGCGTTTCTATTCTCTAGCAATCATCGTTTGCCATTTATCTACGGGCACTGGATTTAATGGGTCTGAAATTGAAAACCCTCGTTTTTTTTCTGTATGAGAAGATGCCTTTGTCCTGCAGTGGGACTATTACAGGTTGATTTATCTATTTATTTATTTTACTCTCTCCTTATTTTAAACACTTACGTGTCTACGTACGTACGACAGTAAAGAAGGCAATATGGTGCGGATTCTCTTGTTCACCAACTAAACTAAAATTACTATCTTTGACTAACAGCCAGCGTAAAAACGGGATGGTGATAGATAAGTAAATTAGAGATGTCAAACTAATATAAGCCTTCAACTTCACTTTGTTAAGTAGACATGTTCTGATGTGTCGTTTAAATTTAAATATCACCATTCAGGATCGCGATTCAAATATTGCGATTAATATTGTGTAGCATGCGCTTTGCGATGTTTAAGGGTTATCTCTAGACACTTTCGTTTTACATAAACAATGATTTTGTGTGCTTTACTTCTTCTCTTGTGTCTGCACGAATAACTCTGTGCCATGGTGAAAAGATTAGCTAGCCAGCAAGCTTGTAAGAGGGGCTGACTGCCTCTGGTGCACCGGACGTAATTAAGTATCGTCATTCGCAGTGGCTCTATACACCTCCACGTTTTACTTATTTGTAAAGATGGGCAAGTGGATAAATACTCAATTAGTAAATACTCCATCAACAATAAAAAGTTAGTTAATACTCTTGTTACTAATGCGTTTATGAGTATTTAGTAGGCTTGGGGTATTTATCCGAGTAAAAAACCAACTCATTCGTGATTTGTCTTGTTTGTCTACCTTTTGAAAGTAGCTCAAATTTTCAGTAGTGGCAAAGTTGAATGCGTCATTCTTTTTACTTCTGCCAAGCGTGGGTATTATGGCAATATCTACCTGTTGCCGTTGATTGTAGCGGTCTTTGGGAGTTCCATATTCTGCATTGGATGTTCACCGTCTGCTATAATGATGATAATGGTGTAGAACGGGTTTTCTTCAAACTTTGCGGTCTACTGGTTACACAGATTGATCATTAATTGGATCATATTGAATCGAGCAAAAAAAAACCAAATAGTAATCATGGTGTTCCTGATTTTAGCGCTCTGAGTTATCAGATTGCGCTGACTGCAATACCGTGCTAGTCATGCATTCCAGCTGTTCGCCGGGCTTCCATTAATTGATGCGTGGTAGGTACTGGAATTTATCAAACAAATTAAAAAAAAAAAACGCTTAGCGTGTGGTTTATAAAAAAATAACTTTAAAAAAAAGTAAAAACCGACTTCAAAGAAAAACTAAAAGGAGTAAAATAATTACCATAATATAAATTAACAGTTTCAGAAGTCGGTGGCTTCTATTTGTTTCAGTGTAGAGTTGCACCGACTTCTGAAACTATATTCTTAGCAGGTATTTCATTTACTAATTAAGTTGATTTGGTCTTTAAACTTTTCAATCACTATCATTTGCATTTCACAACATACCAATAGTGATAATGACAAGATTATTGACGACATAAACGTCATATTTCTAAAGGCCGATTTTTCCATAGGTAGTCAGATAACTTTTATCTGAGGAATAATTATTAGTAGGTAATCGGTTCGCTCAATCATAATATATTAGAATTTAAAGTCATCCAGAAGAAATTTGTTTAGTTAGCTTATTGCGACACCATGTTGTTTTATGAGGATAGAGTCGCGGGCACAGCCAGTCAAAAATAAAACAAAACGTAATTGCTCCAGTTTAATATAATTAGAAATATCCAACGTTCCGTGTACATTCACAGCCTCTTTTTCTACGTTAAAGAATTTTACGAAAATAATTTGTCACATTCCTTTACGTATTCTTTTACATCCTCGCATGGGCGTTTTTCACTCCATTCGGGGCAACTCTGCAATCGAAAAAATGAATTAGTGATGTCATTGGTATATGGAATTACAGAAATAAAGAATGATGACGGTAAATGAAGAATTGTAGAAATAAGTTGAGGAGGGTAAAATGTGAGACACTATAACTTTGGAATATACAGAAACAATTTTGGAGTAAGAGAGAGACCTGAAAAAGTAGATAATTATTTGACTGGCAGTAGGCGCCTTATCGATAGTTCCCCTGACTGGCCTCTACTTTTGTCAAAGGATTAGTATTGCTGCCACTCTTCTGGGCACGTTACTAGTCGACAGCGATGCGGAGGAATATTCTGATGCACTCTTGTGTATTTTAGTTTTATACTAGGATATATTTTTAGGAGAGGAGCTCATGGCTAAATAATTACAGCCGCATAGACCAATCTTCCGGGTTAAGCCACGCTTGCCGAGGTTGGTCTGTGGATGGGTGACCATTTACCATAGCGAGTTTCCTCCGTGCCTCGGAAAGCACGTAAAGCCGTTGGTCCCGGCTGTCATTTGTACATCTTTGACAGTCGTTACTGTTGGTCAGAAGCCAGAAAGTCTGACAACCAAGAAGACCAACAAGTCTTACCAAGAGTATCGTATTACCCAGTTACTGGGTTGTGGAGGTCTGATAGGCAGTCGCTCCATGTAAAATACTGATATTCAGCTGCATCCGGTTCGACTGGAAGCCGACCCCAACATAGTTGGGAAAAGGCTAGGCAGATAATGACTAGGATATATTTTTCTTTATCTGTATTTGTAATTATGTAAATATTGTTTGTGTAGGTACATAGTTATGTATTAATAAAGTTGGTATTACTTATACGAAAAAAACATAAATGAATATGATACATTTTTGATTATAAATGATGTAGAAATTGTCTTCATTCTAGCACATATCGCTTCATTACTCTTATCTATTTAAATGTACTTTCATTTATGCAGAAAGTCTAGAGCAAGTCAGATATTAAAACTTTTTTTAAACATTACCCCACACTAGTATAACTCCTGCATCGTCAAAAACCAACATTATGTAACATAACATCACACCTGTATTTGCCGAAGGGATGGCCAGAGGTGTATATAGTACACAATCATTTCACCGTAATGTTTAAGTCCCATATAATAGTTGCCAAGCTTAATTCCATAGTCATCAAGCGGACACAAATCCAGACTCCATGCTGCTACTAAAAAATTCCACACGGAAAAACTCAATAACACTACCCAACCTGGGGATCGAATCCAGGACCTTCAGCTCAGCAGTCGCGCTTGCGACCACTAGTGCAATGAGGCATTGGCAACGAGGATTTTCTACTTACGTGGATCAGTTGAACTGAAATGCAGGTTGCCATTTTGGCGAAATCGCAGAATTCAGGAGCTCCATAATTTTCTATGTCTCCCTCGATACAATTCTTCTTCATAGATGCTAGTAGATCCGGATTGGATGCAAAGTCCTTTGTCAAAAGTTCTTCTAATTTTTTCAAGTCTAATTTATCATCAGGCGTTGCAAAACCTTTGGCTTTAGCTACGCATTTGTCGCGGGCACACTAAAAATTTAAACAAGTGACAGTGAGTAATGTAGAAGAACGAAAAGATTGTAGGCAAAATTATCATTTTTAGAAAGAACAGAAAAATCTGGATCGTACAGAGACAATTCCCGCATCTGCAAATATCCAACTCGAAACAATAATAATGTTTCAATCAAGACTTGGCACACGAGGTTGTCGCCATGTGGGATGTTGATCCAGCAATCATTGTGCCGATAGTCGTTACGGCAAATGGTTTAATAGCCAAGAGCCTCGACCAACATCTAAAGAGGCTCTCGTCGGGTAGCTGGATCAAGGGCCTGGTGCTGAAAGCGGTACTTCTGCACACGGTGCGTATTGTTAAGAAGTTCCTCTCTCTGAGGCCCTGACCACCGATAGCTTGGGCCCTGTTCCCGATGCCGGTAGGCTACTATTTTTATATTTTTAAATGTTTTTTATATTTTTATTGTAATATTTAAAAATTTATTTAATATGTAATATAAATGAATAAACAACATAATGTTTTTTAAAATATTTGATATTCTTTGTATGGTTTTGTAGAGAAACGTCAGAACTCAACTTACTGAGAAAAGGGTTTAACCAAACCTAAAGATAAAGTTGAAAAGTCTCATGTGTCGGTAATTTCGCCAGCACCTTTCAAACCGGAACACAGCAGTGCTGCTTGGCAGCAGAAATAGTTACTTACCTAGGCGAACTCTTTCACAAGGAGTTCTACTATTATGTAGGTAGGTAACATTTATGTACTTACCATAATTGGGTCCACTGACAATCCGTTACAATCCGATACATCACATGTCTTCATGAGTTGCTCTATAGGATCTTTGTTGCAACAGCGCATTGTAGACTAAAATAAAATATAACAACAGTCATATATTGATGGGATCTTTGAATCTCTCGTTTCTCTTGAGCTATTCGAGAATAGTTTATGCCGTGGTAAAAAGATTAGCCCGTCAGCAAGGTTGGGAGCGGGGCTGACTGACCAGGGTGCGCCGGACACATTTAAGTATCGTTACTCGAAGAGTTTCTTCAAATGCGGATTCATCTAACTGATGAGATATTAGGTTGCTCCGATAGCTAGGATATACAGAAGTCTTTGAAGAAGAAATTATCTTCACTGGCGACAGTATTTACTTTTTTATTCAATCGAGAACCACACAGCTAACGCATTGGTGTATGCAGTATTTAAATAGCAATTTTAAAAGGCACGAAAAGCAATTTTTTATTCTAATTTTAAAGGATGCTAATTGAAAAGGTAGGGAAGTATACTAACATAATGCATGACCTGCCTGCATTTGTCCAAGTCCACCTCTACAGCCTGTGAAATAAAATTGGAAGTTTATATTTTTAGTCTGATCACTTTTATAGTTGAATTATTTAGGTACGTAACGTTAGGTCAAATACAGAAAATAATATCATGTGCATCTGAACTGAGGGATCAAATCCTAAATCCTTGCAAAACAAAAAGGAAGAATTAGTAAAAAACCTGATAGGATACTCCAAAAGATACACATAATAATATCTGTCAATAAATATGTAGATAATGGTGCCGATTATCTTGTTCACCAACTAAACTTAAATAAGAGAATTGCTATCTTTAACTATCAAACAAACCGAGAAAAGCGCGGTGATAAATAAGAACTAAGTTAGAGATTTCAAACTAGTTTACACCTTGAACTTCATCGTGTTTTTAGTCGACACGTTCTGACGTGACATCTAAATTTTACTTCAACTAAATACAGCTCTTATTTTTATGTCCGTTCTTTTCTTATTTTATCACGGTAAAAAATATGGTAATAGCCTAAATTTAAGTTTAGTTTTTGCACTATCATATCGGCACCAATGTCTGATGATTTTCTAAATATCCTATTAAAAAATTCAATTTTTGAATACATCAATATTTTTTTCTATAAAATAAATCAAAACTGTTACCGAAGCTGCGACGACAACGATGCTCAGAATCACAATATTATAGGGGCATGTGCTCTACCCGTGGACGATTTCCAGAATTTGACAAAAAAGATTTTTTTTTAAAAAAACCTCATACTTTTATCATGAAATTATTTATCGTACGGCTTAGTAACTAATCAACTCTTAATAATTATCAGTCTCCAATGCGATGGCGGAAATAATTGCTCAGAAAATTAAAGATTTTCAAAAACCCTTATTTTGTCCCTAGGTACAACGTACAAATGTACCTATGGACAGCACAAATGTACTTATGGACGGTAATGTACCTGTAAACAAGCATTTAATATTGCAAAAAAAAAACAGGTTTTCGTAGCGATAATTCTGGAAAACGTTGTCGATAACATCGAAACTATCCTACACCAGCCATTTTGTATTGATGCCAGCTTTTAAGAGTATTTTTTTTTTTTTTTCACAGAAACTGGTAGACAAGTTCCCGGACTTGTTTGGAATCTAGACCCATATGCATGTAGGCTGCTTTTTCTAAATATTCACGTAACATAATTTCTTCATTCTCTTGAAACACCTTTTTTACGTCATTCTTCAATAATATAACGATAAATCTATCTAATAATTAATCTATAGTTTTTTCATTGAGATAATGATCTCATGATAATATTTGTTGCGTTGAAAATATTTCAAAATGGTATATTTTGGTATTTTATATTTTTCAGACACCCTACGATCTAAACATCTACTTTTGACTTCTATAACTGCTTCGGAGAGAGTGTCTGGACATATTTTATCCCGTTTCACTCCGGTTTTACTACGAGGCACTGAAAAAAACCAAAACAAATGTAGTAATTTGTCTGTGTAAATTACTGTCCACAGGTGCAACCGATATTATGTACCTATGGACAGTCCACAGGTACATTCATTACCCCGTCCACAGGTACAAATATTAAGACATAACCTAGAAAGGGTTAAATCTTTCTACAGAGCATTAACAGAATCGCAGAATGGTCCTTATTTCAATGAAAAACAACGAAGTTCTGTAAATCATCTACAATTATACTTCTAGTTTAAGTTATCTCACAGAAAAACACCTTGAAAATGTACAAAAAAACTTACTTTTTCAAATAAAAATGTTTAACAACACATATCAACAGATTTATCACTGACAGCTTAGTGACAGTTAGTCAGTGTTGCCATTCGTCAAAAAAAGTTTACGAATGCGTTCTAACTATGAATTTACGCCGTTTGGTTTTTGAAATATTGGTAGTGTCCATAGGTAAAGCCGTCCATAGGTACAACACTTGACCCTACATGATCAACCAATTGTTAAACACTGACTTTGAAATAAATAAACGCGAGCATATATTTATAGTAGGGATACTTCATAATTTATTGCAAATGCTACCTAAATACCAGAAAATTGTCGCAGTTCACTTTGTAACGGACAAACATAATCACTTTAATGTGTCTAACAATGTGTGAATTTGGCCGTCTGTTTGGTCAAGGGAAGCTTTTTTTTTAGATAATCAGTGCAGTTAGATTAGCAGTGAAGGCCTTCCATGACAAGAGCGGCTGAAAATGATCCCGGCTTCACCTTTGACTTTCCGAATTCATCTGTGAATCATAATTTGATTATCATTTGCGTTGTCGGTGAAGGAGAAACATCGTTAGGCAACCTGCATACCTGATACGAGTACATTAAGTTCTCAATGTGTATATCTGTTGACTAACCTCATTACGATTAGCTTTCTTTTTTATTACTATCGTTACGCTCAAGATATCTTTATCTTATTATACAGTGATTTTTTTTGTAATGTGTTTTGATAACACTTAACCATGTCAGTCGTTTTATATAGTTTAACGTCCTTTTACCTTTTGTAAATGTGAGAGTTTTGTAGGCTTGCTTGATGCTTGGATACCTATTTAATTTGTGACAATTCTTCACATTTTTTTTTAAAGAGTAACCATGTGCTTTCTTTCCGGCTCTTCTCCATTGGAAACGACTAATTGGAAACGTGCACCTAAATTCGACTTTTCATAAGGGTCTGTAATGGTTTTTATGAAATAAAAAAAAAACGATTTTTGATTTCAATGGTGTATGTAGTCCCCCAACCCACTAGTCACAATCTGAGAAGAGGGCCATACCCAGCAATGAGTCAGTAATGCTGATTATGCTAATACAATAATATTGAATTGTTAGACGCTATTGTCCCGTAGTTTGGAAGAAACTATTTGCAATTAACGATTTTAATTGCGCAATGGCAGTTCGATTAGCAGAGGTGAATAGTAATGCCGAATGGCAAAGGTGTATAGTAAACACTCATTTTGCCGTTATGTTTAAGGCCCATGTAATAGAGGGCAAGCCAATTGCCGTCAATCTGGCACAAATCCAAACACCGGGCTTCTACTGAAAATTCCACTCGGAAAAACCCAATAACACTTTGCCCTACCTGGGGATTGAACCCAGGACTTCACGCTCAGCAGTCGCGCTGGCAACCATTAGACCAACGAGGCAGTATTTGTTTTTGTGTACTTTAAATAGTATTTGTATTGTATTGTATGAAATTGGAAATGAAATAAAATAACTAATTATAAACTTTGTTTATAATCAAATCAAGCTTTCTATTCAGATAAAAGCTATCTAACGATGGAAAAACAGGCCCTAAGTGTTTATTTTAATGAATAAAGGGCTCAAAATCTCGACATCTCTATTGCCAATTTGCCAGTCTGACATTTGTCGAAGTCTTGGCTTATTTTAACAATCGCCAGCTGGACTACTGTCGCATCAATTTTCAAAAATAACTGTTATAATTTCCCAGTCAATACTTTTAGAAGACGACCCGGAAGCATACATTAACGAGAAGAGCGCGACTGTACCGCGCCATCTACTCCATATACCTTGTTTAAGTCGCAACGTCACAACAACAGATCGGTGCGGTGGAGAAGGCCTGCCCTGCCACGGCGCGGCTGCGCCAATACGTCGCGGCTGCGCCGCGCACGTGCGAGTCCGTCATTTTGTCCATAGATTAATATAATTTTGTCAACGTCAAAGTCATTTGTAAATATTTATTTTGTATTCGTTTTTGTAAATATTTGCGTAAGTTTTAATGATAAGTAATGACGGCGGTAGCGACGCCGATGGAAGTGTCAGTCAACCTGCCACATCACTGGGTATCCTGGTGAGATGTCCACATTGTCCCCAGGTACGCTTTTTTAAAGGTAAGCGGGGCTTGAATGTGCACTTTGGGAAAGTCCACAAATCCCAAAGTGCACCTTCTAGCCCTATCAACTCACCAAATCCACCATCTTTAGCTCTACAACCGTTTTGGCAAACACTGTCAAAATTTAAAAATTCCGTTCCGGTTTTAAAGCGGGTTCCCCGTGGCGCACGACCTGCTGTTGCACAGCATTTGGCGGGATGTGTCCGTCTCGCCGCCCGGGAGAACTCGCAGCGTGCTTGGGAACAACTACTCACCTTCCCTTATAGGATTCTACATGTACAAAAGAATTTGGCAACCAAAAAAACTTTGACAGCTCAAATTAAAGATAACTGCAACATTTCGATCCAAAATTTCGACTCAAAATTACCAGCACATATACACACCTCACCAAGAGGTATTTGTCAACATGTAGAATCCAAGTTAAGTGAAGGTGATATTGGGGGTGCAGCCAGGATACTTTTTAGCAGTGATGTGTTGGCGCCTTACTCTCCAGAGACACTTACAGCTCTGGAGAGTAAGCACCCTGCTCCTGCGGATGATCTCTCCTTCCCCGACCCTCCTGACCCTGACTCCAACACCCTTACTGTTACAGCTCGCCAATTGGTTGCAGCCATAGGTTCCTTCAGGAATGGTTCCGCCGGTGGCCTCGACGGCTTGACGCCTCAACATCTGAAAGACTTGACGTGTTTCGGCGCCGGGGCAGCTGGTGAGTCGCTTTTGAAGGAGCTTACGGCTCTGACCAATTTGATGCTTTCCGGCAATGTGCACGAGTCCGCCATCGAGATTTTGTACGGGGCCAATCTTTGTGCCCTGCGCAAAAAGGATGGCGGCATTCGTCCCATTGCCGTAGGGTGCACTTATCGGCGTGTGGCAGCCAAGATTTGCTGCGCCTTCTACAGTGAAACCCTGGCCAGCAAATTCCAGCCCCTGCAGCTAGGTTTCGGCTCTAAAGGGGGCTGTGAGGCTGCCGTACACGCCCTATCCACTTTTATACACAGTAATGAAGGTGAGGTCATCCTCAAGGTTGACATAAAGAACGCCTTCAACTCCGTAAACAGGGACACCTTGCTGGCTGAAGTTCAAAAAGAAGTACCCAAAATTTACAGTTTTCTTTGGCAATGCTATAGGCAACCCTCCAAATTACTTTATAAGGACAACCTTTTAGAATCGGCCGTTGGATGCCAACAAGGTGACCCTCTTGGGCCAGTCATTTTTAGTTTAGCAATTAATCCCATTATTCGACAGCTAAATTCAAAATTTAACGTATGGTATCTAGATGACGGAACCCTAGGAGGCGACGTAGATACAGTTTTAAAGGATTTAACTTTTTTAAAAGAAAAATTCAGTTCCATTGGTCTAGACCTCAACCCCTGTAAATGTGAAATTTTCTTGCCCCACACCTTCGACCGACAACAGATTTTCCAAAAATTTAATTCAATAGCCCCCAATATCAAAATTATCGAAAAAAACTCACTTCACCTCCTAGGGTCCCCAATCCTAGATGAATCCTTTCCAAATTTCATCGAGGAAAAAATCCAAAATTTTTGTGATATTTCGGACAGACTTTTCAAAATTAATATACATTCGGCTTTTACTATTATCCGATACTGTTGTTTTGGACCGAAATTTACGTATAGCCTCCGTTCTTCCCATTTATGGAAACATCCACAACTCTTGGACAAAGTAGACAAAATTATATGTAACACACTAACTTCAATCCTAAATGTGGCTCTGGACGACCGAGCTTGGTTACAAGCTACACTTCCCATTCGTTTGGGTGGTCTCGGCGTCCGCAAAATTTCCAGTATCAGTTTACCGGCGTTCTTGTCCTCGGTCCACAGTACTGAGAAATTAACCAGGAAAATCTTGTCATCCTCACTGGTTGATTTTGAGGTACCGTGCTTGACCGATGCTGTGAACGCCTGGAAAATGGCTTGTCCAAATACGGTGTTGCCCGTCAATCCATCCTCCCAGAGACAGTGGGACGAGCCGCTCTGCGCTGTGATACGGAATAATCTTATCAATACGTCAATCACAAGCGCTGAGCGTGCTCGCCTGCTGGCTGTGGGTAAATGGGAGTCGGGTCTATGGCTTCAGGCACTTCCGTCGTCCAACATAGGTACTATGTTGGACGACAATACTTTTCGGCTCGCTACATGCCTGCGTTTGGGTGCTCCCTGCTGTGCTCCGCATCGCTGCCACTGCGGTGAAGCCGTCGACAGCCTCGGACACCACGGCTTATCTTGCAGCAGGAGTGCAGGCCGTATAGCACGGCACGCCAACTTAAATGATATTATCCGTCGTGCTCTTGTCACCGCCGGCGTTCCAGCCGTATTAGAACCAAATGGCTTGGCACGTGACGATGGCAAGAGACCAGATGGTATGTCATTGATGCCATGGAAGATGGGTAGGCCTCTGGTATGGGACGCAACGTGCGTCGATACCCTTGCGCCATCTCATCTTCCTAGCTCGGTAGGCTGTGCTGGCGCTGCTGCTGCAGCTGCGGAGGCCCTCAAGCGGCGAAAATATAATAACTTGATTAGTAATTATATTTTCGAGCCGTTTGGGGTCGAAACACTCGGGCCGTGGGGTCCGAGTGCCCAAATCTTATACAAAGATCTTGCAAGGCGGCTGGTCGATACGACCCGTGACCCGAAGGCTGGCCTCTACCTTGGCCAAAGGATAAGCATTGCCATACAACGTGGCAATGCTGCCAGCCTTCTGGGCACGTTACCAGTCGACAGCGATGCGGAGGAATATTTTGACGCACTATTTTAGTTTATAGTTTTATTAGGATATTCTTTTATTTTATTTGTATATACTTTTATATGTAATTATGTAAATATTATAAGAATAATGTATATAGGAATTGTATATATTATGTAAATGAATAAATTGACAATAAATGAGATATCGGATTGTATTTGAGTATTTATCCGATGGTCCACCTATTTTTAAGTGGGACAAATATTTTCATGGCCTTCAGAGTTTTTTTTCGGTATTCAGTGTTTTTGATTGTGATATTATGCCTGTAAACATACGTTTACAATACATACACACGTTCATTGTGCGTACTGCTAAGGAATAGATCTCCTTGCCAGGGTATGTGTTTTCCGATAGTTATAACCTGTCAGCCAATTCTACTAACAGAAACAGTGATCCCGACTCTTGCAAAAATATTTAATCTTGGTATTGATACCGGTAATTACTCTGATCTGATGAAACAGCAAAGTTGTCCCAATTTTTAAATCAGGCTGCAAAGCACAATCCCTTCAATTATAGACCTTTTTCAGTACTTCCATCAGTAAGTAAGGTTTTTGAAAAAAATATGCTTGAACAGATGTTGTCTCATTTTATTAAAAATTGGATTTTACTCGATCGACAGTTTGGCTTCACGAAAGGTAGATCGATGACAGATTCGGGTGCGAAATAAGAAACACATATCTTAGAAGCTCGGGAAGGGTCACAGAATGCTGTTGGCATCTTCTGTGATCTTTCCAAGGATTCTTTTTGATTGCGTGGATCATAAAACGCTCATTTGTAGGTTAAGTCACCACGGGATTCGTGGACGTCCTCTGGAGCTGATGTTATCCTATCTTTCCAAAAGACAACAAAAAGTAGACATATCTGGCATAACATCTTCAGGGTCTCTAGTAAAAATGGGCGTGCCACAGGGCTCAATTCTGGACCCCTTTCTGTTTCTAGCTTATATTAATGATCTTCCCTACATGACGTTGGCACTATCTGACATAATTTCGTTCGCGGACGACTCATCAGTAGGAAAGACGTACCTAGATCTTATAAATGTAAATAGTAGTTTATCCGCTCTACCAAAATGAGTTGCTGTAAGTAATCTTTTATTGAATGCTACTGAAATAAAACGTTACAATCACACCGAGGTCGATCAAGTGAAAAAAACCTGAGATATTCAATGATGGAATTTAATAATTGAAGTCAAGTCAAGATAGCCAAGTATTTCTCAATATTGTAATATATTCATTGTAGATATTACTGCCCCTGAACAAATGTTAATAGCATTTTTTTATATGTTAGACTGCAAGGATGGAATTATTAAGTATGCCATCTTTTTATACCCATTTTAATAATTTTTTTGAGATACTTCTCTTTGCTGTACGTGGGTGAAATTTTATCTTTCTTCTTTTAATATCGCCATTCAGGATCGCGATCCAAATACTGCGATGAATATTAGCCGGATCCACACCAGACGATCCAACGCGCTCTGATGGCGTGCGGCAGGAGCGTTTGGTGTGGCCGTGCCTCACGCGATCCAAACTACGCGGCAGGACTGCACGCTTCTTGCCGCGAGCGGATCGCTCGTTGCTTGTCGGTTTTTGGATTAAGCACAAAGGTGCCTCAGTCTCTTGACGTGCGTGGCGTGCACGCTTGTGTGCGGAACGCGTGATCAAACGTGTGGTCTGTGATCAAATCATGTGGAATTCAATTATGGATCGGCTGGAACGTGTTGGAGCGGCGCGGCAGGATCGCAAGAAAATTCAAGCCGTCAGATGAGTACGTTCCATGATCTACGCTCCACGCTCCCGGATCGCGCATCGCAGGATCCATAATTGAATCGTCTGGTGTGGATCCGGCTATAGACACATTCGTTTTACATAAACAATGATTTTGTGTGCTTCACTTCTTCTCTCGTGTCGGCACGAACTCTTTGCCATGATGAAAACATTAGCCAGCCAGCAAGCTTGGAAGCGGAGGTGACTGTTTCTGGTGCACCGGACGTAATAAGTATCGTCACTCGCAGTGGCTCTTTTTAATGTACCCCAATGCTTAACTTATTCGTAAAGATGAATACTCAGTTACTAAATACTCCATCAACAATAAAAAACTACTTAATGCTCTTATTACTGTTGCGTTTATGAGTATTTAGTCGGATTGGAGTATTTATCCGAGTAAAAAACAAATTTATTCGGGATTTGTCGTTTTTGTCTACCTTTTGAAAGTCGCTCCAATTTTCAGCAGTGGCAAAGTTAAATCTGTCATTCTATTTACCTCTGTCAAGCGTGGATATTATGGCAGTGTCTACCTGTTGCCGTTGATTGTAGCGGTCTTTGGGAGTTCACTGTGCTGCATTGGATGTTCGCCGTCTGCCATGATGATGATAATGGTGTAAGTATACCGAGTATAATCAAGTTCGTGTAATTCCTTCAAACTTTGTGGTCTACTGGTTACACTGATTGATCATTAATGGAATCGTTTTGAATCAAGCAAAAAAAAAAACAAATAGAAACCAAGGTGTTCCTCATTTTAGCGCGCCGAGTTAACAGATTGCGCTTTAATACCGTGCTAGTCATGTATTCCAGCTGTCTCGCCGGGCTCTCATTAATTGTAGCATGGTACTGGAATTTTTCGATAAATTAAAAAAAAACGCTTGTCAGGTGGTTTAGAATTATGATGACTAACCACAAAGCAAGAAAGAAAAAAATATTGAAATCGTTTATTTTAATTTCCTTCTTTTATTTAGACACTTTTAATATGCAGCAACATTTATTCATAATCATTTTAATACCCCATAGGTTTAGGAGGTATTTCATTTACTAATTAAGTTAATTCGGTCTTTAAACTTTTCAATAGCTATCATTTGCATTTCAAAACATATCAATACTGATAATGACAAGATTATTGATGACAAAAACGTCATATTTTTAAGGGCCGATTTTTCATTAGTAATCGGTTCGCTCAATCAAAATAATTATATTAGAATTTTAAAGTCATCAAGAAGTTTGTTCAATTAACTTATTGCGACGACATTTGTTTTCCGACATCCGACCGGACAGAGTCGCGGGCACAGCCAGTCGAAAATAAAAAACAAACTTTTAAAAAAAGTAAAAACCGACTTCAAAGAAATACTAAAAGGAGTAAAATAATTACCATAATATAAAATTAACAGTTTCAGAAGTCGGTGGCTTCTATTTGCTTCAGTGTAGAGTTGCACCGACTTCTGAAACTGTTAATTTTATATTATGGTAATTATTTTACTCCTTTTAGTATTTCTTTGAAGTCGGTTTTTACTTTTTTTAAAAGTTTGTTTTTTATTAAATACGTTTTAGTGTCATAATTTTAACCCCCTCCTTCATAACCCTTCTTTTTGGCTTTGACGTAGTCGGGCATAAAAAGTCCTTTCAAATGATACCTTACACGATATAATGAAAACATTCAAAAAGGGGGGGAGGGGGGGACACGCACCCCCTCCTCTTTTCTAGTAGTCAGTTCCCAACAACAAATATAAACAAAGCAATATTAGTAATTTGAGAATTTTGCTTTGATCCGATGAGGAGTTCCGTTCCATATCTCTGAAGTTCATGGTCTAATCATAACAAAATTTAAATGGGACCAATGGGAAAGTATGCCCTTTCGAACAAAAAAAGAATTTTTCAAATCGGTTCATAAATGACGGAGATATGAGGTAACACACATAAAAAAAAAAAAAAAAAAAAAAAAAAAAAAAAATACAACCGAATTGAGAACCTCCTCCTTTTTGAAGTCGGTTAATAAAACAAAACATAATTGCTCCAGTTTAATATAATTAGAAATAGTCAACGTTCCCTGCACATTCACAGCCTCTTTTTCTACGTTCAAGAATTTTGCGAAAATAATTTGTCACATTCCTTTACATATTCTTTTACTCCCTCGCACGAGCCTTTTTCACTCCATTCGGCGCAACTCTGCAATCGAAAAATGAATTAGTGACGTCATTGATAAGTGGAATTACAGAAATAAAGAATGATGACGGAATATGGGGAATTGTAGAAATAAGTTGAGGATGGTAAATTGTGAGGCAATATAACTTTGGATTATACAGAAACAATTTTTGGAGTAAGAGAGAGGCCTGAAAAAACATATAATTATTTGACTGGCATTAGGCGGCTGATCGACTCTTCTCTTGACTTGAAGGCAAGGATAGAAGTCTACTTTCGCTAAAGGATTAGTATTGCTGCCAGTCTTCTGGGCACGTTACCAGTCGACAGCGATGTGGAGGAATATTTTCATGCCCTCTTGTGTATTTTAGTTTCATACTAAGACATATTTTTCTTTATTTGTGTTTGTAATTATGTAAATATTGTTTGTATACATAGACAAGTATTAATTATAAAAATAAACATTAATAAATATAATTAATTATTTGATTGTAAATGATGTAGAAAATGTCTTCATTCTAGCACATATCGCTCCTTTACTCTTATCTATTTAAATGTGTTCATTCGTGCAGGATGTTTAGAGCGAGTCAGATATTAAAACTTTTTTTAAACATTACCCCACACTTGGATCCTGCATCGTCAAAAATCTACATCATATAACATAATATAAAACATCACATCACGTCTGTATTTCCCGAAGGGATGGCCAGAGGCCTATATAGTACACAATCATTTCACCGTTATGTTTAAGTCCCATTTGATAGGGGCCGAGCTTAACTCCATAGTCATCAAGCGGACACATATCCAGATTTCAGGCTGCTACTAAGAAATTCCACACGGAAAAACCCGATAACACTGCCAGACCTAGGGATCGAATCCAGGACCTCACGCTCAGCAGTCGGGCTTGCAAACACTAGCTAACAGCAATCCAGATATTTTGATATAATATCGGTTTATTGGTATGTCGAACACAGTTATAATGTACACAGGATTTTCTACTTACGTTGATCAGTTGAACTGAAAAGCAGCTCATCATTTTGGCGATATCGCAGAATTCAGGAGCTCCATACTTTTCTAGGTCTCCCTCGATGCAATTCTTCTTCAGAGCTGCGAGTAGATCCGGATTGGATGCAAAGTCCTTTGTAAAAACTGCTTCTAATTTTGTCAAATCTAATTTATCATCAGCCGTTGCAAAACCTTTGGCTTTAGCTATGCATTTGTCGCGGGCACACTAAAAATGTAAACAAGTAACGGTTAATAATGTAGAAGAACGAAAAGAATGTAGGCAAAAATACATAATTCTTAAAAAAAACACCAAAATCGTACAGAGACAATTCTCAAGTCTAAAAAAATTCAACTATAAACAATAATCTTTAACCCTTAATATGTACAAATTTATGTTTCTTTCAGTCGTCGAACTTGTCATCTAAGGACGTATACATAAAAGAAGCAGGTAACCAGCGCTTATCGGTACTGGTCCGTACAGGTCACCGCTACATAAAGGAAGCGGGTAGAAGCAGGGGCTGGATTTTTTTTTAACAAAAATACGTCTTGTTCCCTCGCAAATGCAGCAACAAATGACGGTTTATCAGCGCTGATCGGAGCAGGTCGGAACTTATCGGCGAAGTTTGGAGCTTGTCGGCGCTGGTTCGGTTCGCCACGCAGTATAGATACTACCTGCGCAGACTAACTGCGCGGCCGCAGCGGCCGACTACAGTCCCTCTCTCATAAGTAAAGTTCGCCGTCCCAGGCACACACTATAAGAATCCGATGACGAAATAACCCTCCTCCAGGAGGCGTGTAAATCGACCAGCACAATACACAACGTCCGCCGCCGTCCGGCATACCGTCCTCGCCGACGAGGCCCGTCGCGACGTCCCACCGCCGCCGGTCACGATCCACCGAGCTCTCCCGTCGTAGAGCCGGTCGTCTCTTCAGACTCCGCAGTCACACCGATAATTCAGCCCTCATCAAGCTGTCCCCCCCCCCTATGTCCACGCCAGCAACGCCCTAAGCCGAAGTCCGAGTCCCACTAGGGGTCGCCCTTAGTGCTATTGTTGCAGGTAGCCATGATGTTAGTGTAGTACAAGTAGTTAGCTTAGGTTAAGTATTTTACTTCCCCCCCATTGGCTGGAGACCCTTCAGGTCACGCCAATAACTGCCCAGTTACGTAGAAACCGTCCCCTAGGATGGCATACAGCAGTCAAAAAAAAAAAAAAAACTAACTGCGCGGACCAGCACTGGCAGATCGGCGCCGGCAACCCGCTTTCTACGTATATATGTTACGGGTAAAAGCCGAATGGCGGTTACACCTAGGTTTAGCCGGGTACAACTAGGTGCAACCAGTAGCAGTTGGTTAGAACTAGGTGTAGCTTAAGTCGACGGAGCCCCGCAGAGCGGGGCTCCTATTTCTGTCTGCAGGGTTTAAAGTAACCTAACACGAAGGGGATGACGGGGGCTTCGTTCACTCGCTTCGCTCGCTCACTCTAGCCCCCGTCATCCCCTTCGAACCTAACCTATCCGTGTCGGGGTTCCCCTTAACCACCGGTGTGCGTCTGCACCTAGTTTTACCCGCTATGATGAAGGGTAAACCTAGTTCTACCCGAGGATAAGTAGGATACATCTAAGTTTACCGCAAGTGGCCGGCTGCACCTAGCTGTACCCGGCTAAAACTAGGTGTAGCCACACTTCGGCTATTAGCCGTAACATATATACACTTAGGCATAAGTTTTCTGTTTTTGATAATACATTATACTCTTTTTACTCTAAGGTGAGTCCTTAAAGCTCAATTATTTCGTAAATTGTGGCCGTATAGAGACTGCTGTCGAAAAAACGTAAACGACATCATCAAATGCCATAAAATAGCTATATTGTCAAGGCTTTGTTTTTTAAAAATATTTGTATGGGAACGTTTTGTAGAGAAACGTCACAAATCAACTTACGATGAAAAGAGAGATAAAGAGAGATAAAGTTGAAAACTGGAACGCAGCAGTGCTGCTTGGCGGTAGAAATAGGTACGTACACAAGCGAACCCTTTCACAAGGAGTTCTACTATTATATAACATTTATGTACTTACCGTAACTGGGTCCCCTGACAATTCGTTACAATCCTTTACATCACATGTCTTCATGAGTTGTTCTATGGGATCTTTATTGCAACAGCGCATTATAGACTAGAATAAAATAATACAATCAATTATACATAACTTTAATAACTGTCATATATTGATGGAATCTATGAATCTCTCGTTTCTCTCGAGCTATTCGAGAAAAGTTCATGCCTTGGTAAAAAGTTTAGCCTGTCAGCAAGGTTGGTAGCGGGGCTGACAGACCAGGGTGCGCCGGATACACGTAAGTATCGTTACTCGAAGAGGCTGTTTTAATGCGGATTCATCTAATTGATGCGATAATAGGTTGCTCCAATACCTAGGATATACAGGAGTCTTTGAAAAAGAAACTATCTTCACTGGCAACAACATTTATTTGGATTTAATTAACAAAGGACTTGTTATGAAAGCAGCATGGTTTTGAAAATTGTTGGTTAAGGAAATATGTGTTGAAAAGCCACCTACGTCCAACAGTAGCATTTTAAAATTAACCTCGACTACAGGAAGACTACATTAACGAGAAGAGACAAGATGTATTGTTTGAGCATCACACTGCTAAACGAGTCTTGCAAAGGGTCCTTTTAATGCTGTGGTATTCAAAGTATCACCACACTTGGCAAATTCATTGGTGATTCCAGCATATTGCTATTAGCGCATAGTTGATGATGAGATTTTAAAATCATCCCGTCGTTGCCTTTCACCAGACAAAGAAAGGGCTTCAGAGCTGTAGCTACAAGACGGGCAACAGCACAAGGGGGCCCGACCAAGAAGGTAAAGGGCCTTGGTAAAGCCCATGGCCTCAGAGCCTGTAGCTAGCTAGCTGTAGCTTTTGGTCTTGGGCGACTTTATTCTGTCAATAACCACAAAGCTAACGCAATTGGTGTATGCAATATTTAAATAGCAATTTTAAAAGTCAACAAAAAGCTATTTAAATATTTGCTCACATTTTAAAAGATGCTAAGAGAAAAGATAGGAAGTATACTAACATAATGCATGAGATGCCTGCAATAGTCCAAGTCCACCTCTCCAGCCTGTGAAATAAAATTGGAAGTATATGTTTTAGTCTAATCGCTTTTATAGTTGAATTTTTAAGGTACGTAACGTTAGGGCAAATTCTGAAAATAAAATTATGTGCATCTGAAAGAAGAAGAAGTAAAAAAAAACATTTTGGGATACTTCAAAAGATGCACAGAGATCTGTCAATAAAAATGTAGATAATGGTGCCGATTATCTTGTACACCAACCAAACTTAAATAAGATAATTGGTATCTTTAACTATGAGACAGCCCATGAAAAGTATAATGTTAAGTAAGAACTAAGTTAGAGATGTCAAACTAGTTTACACCTTGAACGTCATCGTGTTTTTAGTCGACACGTTCTGACGTGAGAATTAAATTTTTCTTCAACTAAAGACAGCTTTTATTTGTACGTCCGTGTCTTTCTTAATTTATCAGAGCGGAAAATACGGTAAAAGCCTAAGTTTAAGTTTAGTTTTTGCACTACAAAATCGACACCAATATCAGATGTTTTTTTTAAATATCCTATTAAATGTAAATAAATTTGAACAGACCTGTATTTTTTCCTATAAAAATTAATCAAACCTGTCTTACCGAAGCTGCGACGACAACAATGCTCAAAATCACAATACTATACATGATGAAACAATTCTTAGATACTGAGTTTGAAATAAATAAACGCGAGCATATATTTATAGTAAGGACAATTATTCATAAATTATTGCAAACGCTACCTAAATACCAGAAAATTGTCGCACTTTACTGTGTAAGGGACAAATATAATTACCTTAATGTATCGAACAATATGTGAATTTGGTCGTGTGTTTGATCATGGGAAGTTTTTTCTTCAGATCATCATGTTCTAATATTTTTGTCCGCCTAGCGGTGAAGGCCTTCCGTGCCAAGAGAGGCTAAGAACGATCCCGGCTTCACCTTTGTCTTTCCGACTTCATCTGTGAATCAGAATTTGATTATCATTTGCGTTAACGGTGAAGGAATAATGTCGTTAGGCAACTTGCATACCTGATACGGGTGCATAAAGTTCTCAATGGTGTGTGTAATCCGCCAACTCACTGACCACAGTCTGAGTAGACGCCTACGTCCAATAGTGGAAAAGTTATTCTGATTACGTCTCATTGTTTAAGTTTTTATTTAAATATATTTTAACGAAGCAACCAGACTAACTACTTCCTTAGCTTCATGTATAGACAATATTTTTACAAACTGTCAAATAAAAGCGTCTTCTTTTATTAGTGGCGTTAAGTCTGACCATACAGGCCAACTTTCAGTTAAATCCTTTCAGTTAAAAGGCTTCATTCAACAAGACAAAATCATTGAGTTAAGACCACTAACCAAAAATAATTTGCAAAAGTTTAATAATAATGTTTTAAGTAATCTTTCTACATTATTACACCATTTCTTCATTATTCCACCATTCTACATTATTACAACATAAATTACTGTACATCATTCGCTACAGTCTGCCAGGAATTTAACAACACACATGTCTAGTCAAGAAATGTAAAATTAATTGCAAATCAAAATTTAGTGAATGGGCCACCCTAGGCATAAAAAACAGTAGACACACTTTGTATGGTCTATAATCGTGAAAAATCATTGACATCTGATCAAGCTTTTCATAATTATGTAAGAAATTATTCAAATATATTTAAGAGAGTCTGTACTCCAGCTAAATCTAGATTCATTTGCAATAAAAGAGGTGCCTCTAATAATGAGATAAAACTGTGTGGTAGGTTACAAATAAAGAAACCGGAAACAAAATAAAGGGATAACGAATTTACTTTAAAATCGGATGCTAAATTAATTACAGATAAGTTTGAAGTCGCTCAGACACTCGAAAACTTTTTTACGAATATCCCGGCAGAGGTCACTAAATTCTTGCCTCGTCCTCCGTATACTAACTGAATCTATACTTAAACAAAATTTCTGTTAAGATAGATATACCTGTCTTTGAATTTAAGAAAATTTCTGCTACCTCGATTAAAAAGCGTTTGAAAGTCTTTATTTAAAAAAAACTGGGGACTTATGGGGCATTTCTGTTAGGGTTCTTGGAGTTATCATAAACAATATTGGCCCTTTACTTACAGACATATTTAACCGATGTTTAGATAGCGGTACATTTCCTAATTTGATAAAGCATAGTAAGGTAATACGAATCTTCAAATCAAGTTGCAAGAATAACCCCTCAAATTACAGACCCATTTCGGTGCTTCCAGCACTAAGAAAAATCTTTGAGAAAATCATGATGGATCGGATGTCTCATTTTGACCTAAACGGGATATTGCATAGTCGCCAGTATGGTTTCACGATAGGTAGGTCGACTAGGTAGGAGTGAAACTCGTCACTCATATTTTGGAATCCTGGGAGAGCTCTCAGGATGCTATTGGCATCTTCTGTGATCTCTCCAAGGTTTTAGACTGCATTGACTACAACACCCTCATCCGTAAGGATGAGTGAGGAGCTCGTGGCTAAATAATTACAGCCGCATAGACCGATCTTCCGGATTAAGCCACGCTTGCCGAGGTTGGTCTGTGGATGGGTGACCATTTACCATAGCGAGTTTCCTCCGTGCCTCGGAAAGCACGTAAAGCCGTTGGTCCCGGCTGTCATTTGTAGATCTTTGACAGTCGTTACTGTTGGTGAGAAGCCAGAAAGTCTGACAACCAGTCTTACCAAGAGTATCGTATTACCCAGTTACTGGGTTGTGGAGGTCTGATAGGCAGTCGCTCCATGTAAAATACTGATATTCAGCTGCATCCGGTTCGACTGGAAGCCGACCCCAACATAGTTGGGAAAAGGCTAGGCAGCTGATGACCCTTATCCGTAAATTACACCACTACGTCATTCGTGGACTAGCTGCTGATCTTGTTTTTTCCTATTTATCTAATAGACAGCAAGAATTAGATGTCAACGGTGCGACATCTTCGGGGTCTCTAGTTAAGATGGTGTGCCTCAAGGCTCAATTCTTGGACCTTTTCTGTTTTTAGCCTATATAAATAATCTACCCAATGTGATGACCGATTTATCAGATATAAATTTTATTTGCTGAAGGCGCCTCCCTTATTTTGTAAATACAGAGAAAATATACGGGCGTATTGCATGTTAACGAGAGCCCAACTGTTCATTCTAAATAGTTTGCAACCAATAATGTTGCAACTTAAACTAAAACTTTGCAAATAAAACAAAATGCCTTAAATTTTCACTACCAAATATTCCCCAAGTAGGTTTAAATGTAACGCTTGAAGGCAACAATCTTGAAACGATTAATGAAACCATATTTTTAGATACAACTCTCTATTCAAAATTGCAGTAGAGTGCTAACATTACTGCCCTGTCGGCTTGGTTAAATTGTGCTGCATACACAGTTAGGAAAATTAGGCAACTGACTGATGTGACTAAAGCTAGATTAGTATACTTCGCATGTTTCCACAGCATTATGTCCTACGGCATTCTGTTGTAGGGCGCCACAGCTGACGTAGATACTGTTTTTTTTTTACAATAGAGAGCAATCCGTGAAATCTACAATATGGGTTCCCGCAAGTCCCTTAGAAACATGTTCAAAGATGTCAATATACTTACGTTGCCGTCACACTATATCTTTGAAAATATTATGTAAGTTCGGAAACATAATAATGTGATTCCCAAATTCAGATGAAGAAAAACTAATAAGCCATTTCTAGGTAATGGGCGTTTTTACTTTTTATAATAAGCTGTCAAAATCAGTAACAGATCTTACCGAGGGAAAGTTCAAAGCCCATGTTAAGCGTGTTCTTATTCAAAAAGTATATTACAAGACTGAAGACTACGTTGACGACAAAGATGTTTGGCATTAACTCCTTCTGCACATGTGGCTTCCCTGGAACATCATTAACGACGTATGTGTATGTCTATTAACTATCCTCATTACAATTAGCTTTCTTTTTAATACTATCGTTATTCTCAAGAAATCTTTTTCTTATAACAGTGTTTTTTTTTTGGAATGTGGTTTGATGGCAATTAACCATGTCAGTTAAAGTTTAGCGTCCTTTTACCTTTTGTATACGTGAGAACTTTGTAGATTTTCTAGATGCTTGGATTCCTATTTAATTTGTGACCATATTTTTTTTTTTTTTTTTTTTTGTATTATTTCTGCACTTAAGTCTCAGAATACAGAAAGAACCAGAATCTGCGTTCAACAGTAATTGCAAGCCGTACGCTGTGTCCAAAATCAAAACAAGTATACCGCGCCCGTCTCACTTCCCTCCCGCGTAATGTTGCTATCTCAGACATAGTTTACTCATTTTTGGGAAAAAAGTTGAGTATAGGAGGTAAGATCCAAATTGTGCTTTTCTATACAGGCAATATTTTATATCTATGTACAGTCAGCGTCAAATATATTGGAACGAACAGACTATTCAAAATGATCCGAACAAAACTATATCTCAATGAAACAAGGGGTGTTTCAGAATGAACGTAAGACAGGACAACTGGCATTCTAACAAGAATCCCATTTAGATAAAGTTTAATTTCTTTAGCTGTTTAGGTAATGATGAACAGTCTGTTCGTCGCGATATATTTGACGCTGACTGTACCAGATAATCTTAAGAAATAGAGAAGGTCTAATAGGAATAAAACACGGTTTCGATAAAAAAAAAGTTTAATTGAAGCCCTCAGTAGATAATAAAAATAAGGGAAAATCAAAACTCTTATACTGACAACAAGACTAACAATATGGACGCATCATTCCCTATGACAATTACAAACTGAACAATTAATTGAGTAATTAAATAAGACGATATCTAAATGTGCTACTTAAACGTGAAATATGATCCCATCCTGTTTTGTTTTTAGCCCCGCTGCATTTTTACAGGTAGGAACGACACAAGACGGCATAATTTAATTTAATTTGACACCGTTAAATACACGTACTCGATATGACGTTTACAGAGTAACTGATCGGCTGCACGTCAAACTACTCCGTTTAAGAGTAGTTTTTGATGCTTCAGTATTAGGCGCAATCATGGCTTCTGGTTCTTTCTGTATTCTGAGACTTAAGTCTACATTGTTCTCTCATAACTATACTAAACCATAACTGTACTTATTTAAAATATTAAAGATACGGATTTTAAAAGAGTAAACATGGAGTTTCTTGCCGGCTCTTCTCCATAGGAAACGACTAATTGAAACCGTGCACCTAAATTCGACTTTTCTTAACCTTCCGTAAACCACGTGGGTAAAAGTTGCGTCCTGCACTATGTGGGGTTTCCTATACCCCAACATCATTCTATCTTTATATAGAGAATATCTCTTTAAAGTTTATTTTATACATATTTATATTGTTTTTGGACTATTAGGAGATAGAAATAAAATAAATTTGTTAAGTAAAATAAACATTTTAAATATCTATAGGCATTGTAACAAAAATAGAACTTTTTTAATATCTAAGAGGAGACCATCTTCTTTGGTTTAGCCTTCTATAAAAAAAAATAACTAAAAACTTCTTATTACCCTTTATTTCAGGGCCTAATGAGATAAGAAACAATAATAAAATAAAAATAACTAAACATAATTAGTCTTCATGAGATCCCAGTTGGTTCAAATCTGCACAATTTTTACAAAAAAAATATGCGTGCTCTAAGCATAGTATAGGTACTTCGCATTGCTCGCAACCATACTTGGTCTTTCGACCTTTTCTTCTATCGCATTCCGAACATCTTGTTACACGTCACGTCGATGTCACTTTCAGATTGAGTAGGTACTCAAATGATCCGAATCGCCTTCACTTCCAGGTAAATATAGCTCATCTGTGTCGCCATCACTATCATCCATAATAAGTGCCGATAATAATTCATGTTGATCTATACGTCGAGTCATTATGAGACCTGGAAACAAATACACAAACGATTAAAGTAATTAAAAAAACAGAATAAATAAATATTTATGTAGAAATAGGTATATTTTGCATGTCAAACTGCTTACCTTTTAGACGACGTGCCGAACTACGTGGGGTTTGTGACACCCTGCCACAATTTGCGAGCGACCGTCCGTTGCGCCTGCGACGCTACTGCTAAATCACTGTTACTATACGACCCGGCAACATCGCAACTCCAGCTACTCGATGTTTCGTGGAATTTGCGCAGCCGATTACAAAGATACGACGATTTTTGTTTCGCTGGGGTTTATTAAACCCCACGTGGTGCACGGAAGGTTAAGCGCCTGTAATGGTTTATGTGAAATAAAAACTTTTGATTTGGTTTTGATTGTGATATGCTAATATATTGAATTATTAAACGCTGTTGTCTCGCGTAGTTTGGAAGAAACTATTTGCAATTAACGATTTAAATCGCACAATGGCAGTTCGATCCACCTTCTGTGGACAGACTTGTACCAATACGACTTTTTCAATGTAATTAATGTACTTTCTTAATTAATCTTAGACGTTTCTGATATACGGTGAAGGAAAACATCGTGAGGAAACCTGGACTTAATGGATCTGAAATCTCCAATCCGTAGAGAGCAAGCGTGGTGATCAATGCTCGTTCCTTCTCTGTATGAGAAGAGACCTTTGCCCTGCAATGGGACAGCTACAGGCTGATTTATGTATTTATTTATTTTACTCTCTCCTTATTTTAAATACTTACGTGTCTATGTACGTACGAGAAGAAATACGGCAATATGGTGCCGATTCTCTTGTTCACCAATTAAACTCAAATTAGATAGTTACTATATTGTACTTACAGCCAGCGCGAGAAAGGGACGTTGATCGATAACTAAGTTAGGGTTCTTACAGATGAGCGGTACTTTGCCAACGGCAGACTGCAGCCGTCGCCTCCCGTCGACGGCAGCCGTCGATGCTTAGCCGGCTGTCGCTGACGGGTTGACGGCTGCCGCCGGCAGTTGGTGACGGCTGCAGCCGTCACCAAACTTATTCAAGATTTGAGATTCGTCTTGTTAGAAAAGGTAGACTTTTGAAGGTATTTACTTTTTATTAACATTTTCAGTAGTTACAAAGTTAAATGAGTCCTTTTTTTACGTCTGCCAAGCGTGGGTATTATGGCAGTATCTGCCTGTTTCCGTTGATCGTAGCGGTCTTTGGGAGTTCCACATTCTGCATTGGATGTTCACCGTCTGCTATGTTGATGATAATGGTGTAGAATAGAATACACTGTATTGTACACCCAAATTTTATTGTAAGACAGCTTTTATACAATACCATACACTGAAGGCTACAATGGCAGTCTAATCGCTGATACCGGTGTACACCGGGTATAATCAAATTCGTGTGATTCCTTCAAATTTTGTGGTCTACTGGTCACACAGATTGATCATTAATGGGATCGTTTTGAAACCAGCAAAAAAACGAATAGGAAACATGATGTTCCTCATTTTAGGTGCTAGCCATGCATTCCAGCTGTATCGGCGTGCTTCCATTAATTGATTTTTGGTACTGGAATTTTGCAACAAATAAGAAAAAACGCTCATCGTGTGGTTTAGAATTATGATCACTAACCAGTATCGCAATACAGAATATAATATTTTATTTTTATCACACAAACTCGTGTTTGGTGAATTGATACCAGTAATAGATCATGCGGTTTTAATGAATTACATGAATTCGCTTGCACCACCCATTTTTATGATTTCTTGGATTGAAATCGATCATTTTAATTTTTTTCGCCTTTTATTTAGAGACTTTTAATACACAGCAATATTTATTTATAATAATTTAATACCCAATAGGCTTAGGAGGTATTTCACCGACCTAACATTCACAAAGCATTACGCTGATTCGGTCTTTAAACTTTTCAATCGCTCACATTTACATTTCACAACATATCAATAGCGATAATGACAAGATTATTGAACACAAAAACGTCGTATTTCTAAGCGCCAATTTTTCAATAGTAAGATAACTTTTATCTGAAGAATAATTAGAAATCGGTTTTCTCAATAAATTATATTAGAATTTAAAGTTCTCAACACGTTTGGTTAGTTAAGTTATTGCGAATAAATATTTTTATCCGACATCTAAGCGGACAGAGTCGCGGGCACAGTCAGTCGAAAATGAAACAAAACATAATTGCTCCAGTTTAACTTAATTAGAAATATCCAACGTTCCCTGTACATTCACAGCCTCTTTTTCATAGTTAAAGAATTTTACGAAAATAATTCGTCACACTCCTTTACAATTTTTTTCACTCCCTGGCATGAGTCTTTATAACTCCATTCGGGGCAACTCTGCAATCGAAAAATTTAATTAGTGACGTCATTGTTCTGTGGAATTATAGAAATAAAGAATGAAAACGGTAAATGAGGAATTGTAGAAATAAGTTGACGGTAAAATATGAAGGAATATGATTTTGGAATATACAGAAAGAATTTTGGAATAAGTGAGAGGCCTGTCTGTAAGAGTAGATAATTAATTGATTGGCATTAGGCAGCTGACCGACACTTCCCTTTACTTGAAGGTTGGCCTCTACTTTGGCCAAAGCATTAGTATTGCTGCCAATCTTCTGAGCACGTTACCAGTTGACAACAATGCGGAAGAATATTTTGATGGCCTCTTTTAGATTACAGTTTTATACTACGATATATTTTTCTTTATTTGTAATTATATAAATATTGTTTGTGTAGATACATGGTTATGTATTAATAAAGTTGGTATTATACAAAAAAAAAACATAAATAAATTTAACAAATGATTTATAAATAGTTTTCATTTTAGCACATATCCCTTCATTACTCTTATCTATTTAAATGTGTTCATTCATGCAGCAAGTCTAGAGCGAGTCAGATATTAAAACTTTTTTTTAAATTACCCCACACTAGGATTACTCCTACATCGTCAATAACCAACATTATATAACATAAAATCACGCCTGTATTCCCTGAAGGGTCGGCTAGAAGTGTATATAGTACACGATCATTTCAACGTCATGTTTAATTCCCATATAATATGCGGCGAGCTTATTGCCGTCAAGCGGACACAAATCCAAACTCCAGGCTGCTACAAAGAAGTGGCCTTCAGGCGACGGGTTTGGGGACCCGTCGCCCGATCAGCAACAGGCCCGAGAAGGTGGCGCGCAATGTTCCGTGCGCGCCTCTCAGGAAGACGTGGCGCAAGGCCCCACAGAAGAAGAGGTCTGCCAGGCGGATCGAGGCCTGCCGGGGTCGCGGTGCATGCAGCTGCGAATCCCGCGACCCCAGCCAAGGGTCAGGAGAAGGAACACCGTAGGTTTTTAGCCGGTAAGAGTCCGGCATAACCCTTCGCCATCCCCGGAAGAAGGGTATCCATGAGGATTATACCACGATAAAAAAAAAAACCCAATGACACTGGCCGACCTACGGATCAAACCAAACCAGGACCTCATGCTCAGCAGTCTCGCTGGCGAACACTAGGGCAATGAGGCAGTCTAGATGACTACAGCAATCCATATATTATTTTGAAATAAGACCGGTTTATTGGTATGTCCACCACAGTTATACTGTACACAGGATTTCCTACTTACGTGGATCAATTGAAATAAAAAGCAGTTTATCATTTTGGAGAAATCGCCGAATTCAGGAGCTCCATACTTTTCTAGGTCTCCCTCGATGCAATTCTTCTTCAGTGCTGCGAGTAGATCCGGATTGGATGCAAAGTCCTTTGTCAAAACTGCTTCTAATTTTGTCAAGTCTAATTTATCATCAGCCGTCGTAAAACCTTTGCCTTGAGCTTTGCATTTCTCCCGGGCACACTAAAAATTTAAGCAAGTGACGGCTAGTAATGCAGAAGAACGAAAAGAATGTAGGCTAAAATATATAATTCTTAAAAAAAACAGCAAAATTCTGGATCGTACAGAGACAAATTCTCACGTCTACAAAATTCCAACTCGAAACAATAATCTTTGACCCTTATTATGTACACATATTATATTTCAGGCGTGGAACCTATCATGTTAGGTCTAGGTTTTTGCTACTGCATTATACTCTTTGTACTCTAAGGTGATTCCTTACAGCTTGGTTATAGACTGCTATCGAAAAAACGTAAACGACATCATCAAATACCGTCAAATAGCTCAACTATCAAGGTTTCGTTTCTTAAAAATATTTTATATTCTTTGTATGGTAACGTTTTGTAGAAAAACGTTAGGAATCAACTGAAGGTGAAAATGGTAAACCAAACCTAGAGATAAACTTTAAAACTGGAACACAGTAGTACTGCTTGGCGGCAGAAATAGGTACGTACTCAGGCGAACCCTTTCACAAGGAGTTCTACTATTATACAACATTTACGTACTTACCGTGATTGGGTTCATTGACAATTCTCTACAATCCTTTGCTTCACCTGCCTTCATGAGTTGCTCTATGGGATCTTTATTACAACAGCGCGTTGCAGACTAGAATAAAATAAAACAACAAATTAAACATAACCTTAACAGCAGTCATATATTGATGGGATCTATGAATCTCTCGTTTCTCTCGAACTATTCGAGAATAGCTCATGTCGTGGTAAAAAGATGAGCCCGTCAGCAAGGTTGGTAGCGGGGCTGACTGACCAGGCTGCGCCGGACGTACTTAAGTATCGTTATTCGAAGAAGCTCTTATAATGCGTATTCATCTAATTGATGGAATAATAGGTTGCTCCGATAGCTAGGATATACAGAAGTCTGTTTTTGAAGAAGAAGTTATCTTCACGGGCAACAAAATTTATTTGAATTTAATTAACAAAGGACTTGTTATGAAAGCAGCATGATTTTGAGAACTGTTAGTTAAGGAAATATATGTTGAAAGGCCACCTATGTCCATAAGTAGCATTTTAAAGGTAACCTCGACTACAGGAATACTACACTAACGAGAAAAGATAAGATGAATTGATATTGAAATTATCAGCACATTTGATTGTTGATTAACCTCCGGTTTCTGATTTGAGAATTCGGGATAAGCAAATACTTAAGTAACATTTGAGTACAAAGATGTCAAAACAATGTTTTAAAATCCGTCATTTTTTTGACAACTCCATTCTCAAATTTTACTTAAGTATTTGCTTATCCCGAATTCCCAAATTCGAAACCGGAGGTAAGCATGTTACTATTAGCGCATAGTTGATGATGAGATTTTAACATAATCCCGTCGTTCCCTTTCACCAGACAAAGAAAGGCTTAAGAGCTGTAGCTACAACAGGGGCAGCAGCACAACTGGGCCTGACCAAGTAGATAAAGGGCCTTGATATAGCCCAGGGCCTCAGAGGCTGTAGCTATGTAATTGGCCTTTGGCGTTTTTATTCCGTTGAGAACCACAAAGCTACCGCAATCGGTGTATGCAGTATTTAAACAGGACCAAAAAGAGAAATTTAAAATTTTGCTCATTTTGTCAAGGATGCTTATTGGAAAGATAGAAAAGTATACCAACAAAATGCATCAACTGCCAGCATTTCTCCAAGTCCACCTCTTCAGCCTGCGAAATAAAATTGAAAGTCAATGTCTTTAGTGTAATCACTTTTACAGCTGATTTCTTTAGGTACAGACGCCAGCACATAAAGCTACTACAGTCAATCAAATTGCTTTATTAGATTTTCATCTTTATCGCAAAAGCATAAGGTTTAAGGTTGATTGGGAAAATTTGACAGTTTCGCGTAGCTTGATGTGCGTGTATGTACGTAATGTTAGGTCAAATACAGAAAATAATATCTATGTACATAAAAATGAATCCCTATTTCCCTTGGTCACGGCATCACGCGTGAGTGGCTGGACCGATTGCGCAATTTTTTTTATTGCTTCTTAATTGTCAGGAGAAGGTTCTCATCAAGAAAGAAAATTTTATTAAAAGAATAAGCTTACATTTTTAGTTTAAACACTTTTATAGTTGAATTCTTTCGGTACGTAACGTTAGGTCAAATTCAGAAAGTAAAATTATGTGCATCTGAACTGAGGGATCAAATCTTAAATCCTTCTAAGGATGCACATAATAACATCAGCTGTCAATAAATAAGTTGATAATGGCCCCGATTATTTTGTTCACCAACTTAACTTAAATGAGAGAATTGGTATCTTTAACTATCAAGCAGCTCGAGAAAAGTATAATGTTAAATAAGAACTAAGTTGAAGACGTCAAACTAGTTTACACCTTGAACTTCATCGTGTTTTAGTCGACACGTTCTGACGTGAGATCTAAATTTTACTTCAACTAAAGACAGCTCTTATTTGTACGTCCGGGTCTTTCTTATTTTATCAGAGCGAAAAATACGGTAATAGCCTAAATTTCAGTTTAGTTTTTGCCCTGCATAATCGGCACCAATATCAGGTGTTTTTTTAATATCCTATAAAATTTAAATAAAATTGAATAAATCTGTATTTTATCCTAAAAAATGAATCAAACCTGTCTTACCGAAGCTGCGACGACAACTATGCTCAAAATCACAATACTGTACATGATGAAACAATTTTTGGACACTGACATTGAAATAAATAAACGCGAGCATATATTTATACGAGTAGTAGGGATAATTCATAATTTATTGCAAACGCTACCTAAATACCAGAAAATTGTCGCACTTTACTGTGTAAGGGACAAATATAATTACCTTAATGTGTCGAAAAATATGTGAATTTGGCCGTCTTTTTGATCATGGGAAGTTTTTTCTTCAGATCATCGTGTTCTAATATCATTGTCCGCCTAGCGGTGAAGGCCTTCCATACCAAGAGAGGCTGAGAACGATCCCGGCTTCACCTTTGTATTTCTGACTTCATCTGTGAATCAGAATTTGATTATCATTTGCGTTAACGGTGAAGGAATAATGTCGTTAGGCAACCTGCATACCTGATACGAGTGCAAAAAGTTTTCAATGGTGTGTGTAATCCGCCAATCCACTGACAACAGTCTGAGTAGACGCTTACGCCCAGTAGTGGAACAGTTATTCTGATTACGTATCATTGTTTAAGTGTTTTTATTTAAATATATTTTAATGAAGCAACCAGACTAACTACTTCCTTAGCTTCATGTGTAGACAATATTTTTATAAACTGTCTAATAAAAGCGTCTTCTTTAATTAGTGGCGTTAGGTCTGACCATATAAGCCAACTTTCAGTTAAATCCTTTCAGTTAAATAAAAAGCTTCATTCAACGACACAAAATCATTGAGTTAAGACCACTAACCAAAAATAATTTGCAAAAGTTTAATGATAGTGTTTTATGTAATCTTTCTACATTATTACACCATTCCTTCATTATTCCACCATTCTACATTATTACAACATAAATTATTGTACATCATTCGCTACAGTCTGCCAGGAATTTGAAAACACACATGTCTAGTCAAGAAATGTAAAATTAATTGCAAATCAAAATTTAGTGAATGGGCCACCCTAGGCAAAAAAAACAGTAGAGACACTTTGTATGGTCTATAATCGTGAAAAATCATTGACATCTGATCAAGTTTTTCATAATTATGTAAGAAATTATTCAAATATATTTAAGAGAGTCTGTACTCAAG
Source organism: Amphipyra tragopoginis (assembly GCA_905220435.1). Classification (NCBI taxonomy): domain Eukaryota; kingdom Metazoa; phylum Arthropoda; class Insecta; order Lepidoptera; family Noctuidae; genus Amphipyra; species Amphipyra tragopoginis. Next base: position 22,915,530 of record HG991995.1, on the reverse strand, counting down.
CTAAATCTAGATTAATTTGCAACGAGAACGGTGCCTCTAATAATAAGATAAAAACTGTGTGGCAGGTTACAAATGAAGAAACCGGAAACAAAATAAAGGGACAACGAACTAACATTAAAATCGGATGATAAATTAATTACGGATAAGTTTGAAGTCGCTCAGACACTCGAAAACTTTTTTACGAATATCCCGGCAGAGGTGACGAAATATCTTGCCTCGTCCTCCGTATATTGGCTGAATCTATACTTAAACAGAATTTCTGTCAAGATAGATATATACCTATCTTTGAATCTAGGAAAATCTTTGCTACCTCGATTCAAAAGCGTTTAAAAGTCTTTATTAAAAAAAATTGGGGATTTATGGCGAATTTCTGTTAGGGTTCTTGGAGTTATCATAAACAACATTGGCCCTTTACTTACAGACATATTAAACCAATGTTTAGATAGTGGTACATTTCCTAATTTGATAACGCATAGTAAGGTAATACGAATCTTGAAATCAGGTTGCAAGAATAACCCTTCAAATTACAGACCCATTTCGGTGCTTCTAGCACTAACTAAAATTTGTGAGAAAATCATGCTTGATCAGATGATGTCTCATTTTGACCTAAACGGGATATTGCATAGTCGCCAGTATGGTTTCACGACAGGTAGGTCGACTAGGCAGGAGCGTAATTCGTCACTCATATTTTGGAATCCTGAGAGAGCTCACAGGATGCTATTGGCATCTTCTATGATCTCTCCAAGGTTTTTGACTGCATTGACCACAACACCTTTATCCGTAAATTACACCACTACGGAATTCGTGGACGAGCTGCTGACCTTGTTTTTTCCTACTTACCTAATAGACAGCAAAAAGTAGATGGCAACGGTGCGATATCTTCGGGGTCTCTAGTTAAGATGGGTATGCCTCAAGGCTCAATTCTAGGACCTTTTCTGTTTTTAGCTTATATAAATGATCTACCCAATGTGATGAGCGATTTATCAGATATAATTTTATTTATTGATGACACCTCCCTTATTTTTAAAATACATGGAAAAGATAGGGGCATTTTACATGTAATCGAGAGCCTAACTGTTATTTCTAAATAGTTTGTAGCTAATAATGTTACTTAATGCAAACAAAACAAAATGCCGTAAATTTTCAGTACAGAATGTTCCACAAGTAGGTTTAAATTTAACGCTTGAAGGCAACAATCTTGATACGATTATTAAAACCATATTTTTAGGTATAACTCTCGATTCATCGCAGTGGGGTGCTCACATTACTGCCTGTCGGCTTGGTTAAGTTGTGCTGCATACACAGTTAGGAAAATTAGGCAACTGACTAGTGTGACTATAGCTAGATTAGTATACTTCGCATATTTCCACAGCATTATGTCCTATGGCATTCTGTTGTAGGGCGCCGCAGCTGACGTAGATTCTGTTTTTATTTTACAATATAGAGCAATACGTGAAATCTACAATATGGGTTCCCGCAAGTCCCTTAGAAACATGTTCAAAGATATCAATATACTTAGGCCGTGGCCCCATGTCTACGGTGCGGCGTTGTCTGCCGTGAAACGGCGCGGCACCGCGTACGGCGCCGTGTGCGGCGACACGGCGCCGTGTACGGTCCACCGCTCGTTAATTCCATGGCTGGCGTAAATATGACATGTCTAAAATTGAAATTTTTCAGGGCGACCATTTTAAAGTTTTGACCTCTTCTGGTAAATCGGTAAATTAGTTTAACGTATGTATTTTAGATGTTTTAAAATATACAGGATGTTAACGAATTCGTGTAATTCCTTAAAACCATATTATGATCTGCTACTGGTGTAAGTAGATTGTCCCGGCATGGAAATTAGGCAGATTTAACAAAAAAACTTTTTTTTTCATGCGTAAGAAGAGTATTAACTAACTTTTTATTGTTGATGGAGTATAACGAGGGTAGTTCACTCATTGGGGGCACCTCGTCATCAGAGTCCAAGTTCGACTTGGTGCGGGCAGGAAATAATAGTCACAACACTGATTATAGTCCTCTATTTATTCACTCTCGATAACAAAATCATAAAATCTCTAATGATCAAACCGATGGAAATAGATTAAAGTACGGACCGCGTGCTTACTGCACGTGTACTCCGAGACGCCAGCGAAACAACGTCCTCGCGTTGTCGCCCGCGCTCCTTTCACAAATGCCATATTATAATTTCTGTGTTCGCGGTGACAGCAAGCTTACACCTCGCGGACGACGCGTAGTTAGCGCGCTGGCAGCTAGCCGTAGCCTAAATTCGATGCGACGCCGTGCTGCAGCTGTGCAGTTGCAGTGCCGGTTTAATGTGTCATGACCTTTAGAAGAGACCCGTACACAGCAGTGGGACAGTAATGAGCTGCAACGGTATTGAATTATTTAACGCTTTTGTCTCGCGTAATTTGGAAGAAAATACATGAAATGAATTCCGCAATAGCAGTTTGATTCACCTTCAGTGTACAGGGTGCTATTCACGCGTCTGGAGTAGAAAATGTTCATACCGCAATAAATAATCGAGGTCAAGTAAATACTCATAAATAATAGAGTAAAAAGGAGCATTCACTAACATTTCATAGTTGACCCCGTATTTACAAAAAAATGTGTACAATAAAGAGTATTATATTATATTGTATTTGCGTATTTATTATTATCCGCTGGCTCATCTATTTCTACGTGGGACAAATATTTTCATGGTCAATACATGCTTTTTCGGTATTCGGTGTTTTTAATCGTGAGATTTATGCCTGTGAGAGTACCTATTTTTTTTTATGTGTAAATTCGTCAAATGACTTCTTCCGCTCTCGGTGGAGCGGTAAAGAGTGTCAGACTTTTACTGACTAAAACCCATACGTGTTCCTCCTAGTGCTCTTTGCGTTCCAGGGCCGCGATAACTCTTTCGAACAAATTCCGCAACCCTGGCAGTCTGTAAGCTTACCTATGAGTACAATACATACACACGTTTATTGTGCATACTTTTAAGGAGTACATCTCCTTGCCAGTGCAGCAGTGAATTTGCTACCACGAAATAGAAAAATAAAGCATGATTCTATGATTTTATGTATGACTTCGAGACCTCGTATCGCAGGAAGTACAGTAAAGTGAGCTAGTGTTAATAATTGTGGCAAATGCGCGATAGCTGCGTGCGTACTTCCACTTGTTCTTTCTATTGCATGGGTGCTACAATGCAAACGTATACCATCGTCGACTATATCGTCGCTTAACATCAGGTAAAATAATGGTCAAAGGTGAGGCTATGTAATGTGAAATTAAACCGGCCAAGTGCATGTCGGGCCACGTGCAGTAATAGGGTTCCGTAGTGGTATAACAATGTGGACTAAGTAGAGGGCTTAGTATTTTTTTTACATATTATAAGTTATATATATACTTATACATTTTACATATATATTACTCGTAAACTTGTAAAGCCATCTTAGCTGTGATAAATTTTATTTTTTTTCTCTACGTATGTATATTTTTTCACGTAACCAAAACTAACCGTTTAGCTGGCAGAGGGGGGGGAGGACACTTGACTTTAACAAAAGTTTGCACTTTAAAGCTTAATATTTCAGAAACTGTTCCCTTAATCGAAAAATTGTTGACATATACCCGCAATATTTTTGAAAGACCTATCCAATAACACCCCACACCATGGGGTAGACGAGAAAAAAAAACATCCACACTTTAACAATACAGAAAGAAACCTTAAAACTTTTTTCATGATTTTATTTTACCACTTTGTCGGTGTGATTAATATGTATATGCATGCCAAATTGTAGCTTTCTAGTACTAAGAGTCTCTGAGCTAAGCTGCGGACAGACGGACAGACGGACGGACAAGGCGAAACCACAAGGGTTCCTTGTTGACTACGGAACCCTAAATATATAGGAGAATTTCTAGAGTACAGTATTTTTTTTACTTTTTTTTAACTTAATTGCTTTTTACCCGACTTCAAAAAGGAGGAGGTTCTCAATTCGGTTGTATTTTTTTTTTATGTTTGTTGCTTCATATCTCCGTCATTTATGAACCGATTTGAAAAAATATGTTTTTGTTCGAAAGGGTATAACTTCCCGATTGGTCTCATATAAATTTTGTTACGATTAGACCATGAACTTCAGAGATATGGTACGGAACTCCTCATCGGATCAAAGCAAAATTCTCAAATTACTAATATTGCTTTGTTTATATTTGTTGTTGGGAACTAACTACTGGAAAAGAGGAGGGGGTGCGTGTCCCCCCGCCCCCCTTTGGAAAGTTTTCATTATATCGTGTAAGGTATCATTTGAAAGGGCTTTTTATGCCCGACTACGTCAAAGCCAAAAAGAAGGTTATGAAGAGGAGGGGGTTAAATATATGGCACTAAAACGTATTTAATAAAAATAAACTTTAAAAAAAGTAAAAACCGACTTCAAAGAAAAACTAAAAAGAGTAAAATAATTACCATAATATAAAATTAACAGTTTCAGAAGTTGGTGCAACTCTACACTGAAACAAATAGAAGCCACCGACTTCTGAAACTGTTAATTTTATATTATGGTAATTATTTCACTCTTTTTAGTTTTTCTTTGAAGTCGGTTTTTACTTTTTTTTAAGTTTAATATTTTTTTATTCAGTTTATCACAGCTCCAAGCAGTTCCTGAGCGTTTAACTAGTTGTTTAGATTCCAATATAGATTTGAATAACAAACATTATGTATCTATATTATCTGTGGCTAACGTGGTTTTGATTGTCACTTCACATATACAAATTAGGCGGTGGTTAGACCGCAGACGATTAGCGATGCTGAACAATAGCTTTGAAACGAGGCAGTTATTGTCAATAATTGCCATGTTTACATGGGCATATAAACTAATAAAGGCCAAGGGAAAAACATAGAATTTGTTTTATAAATAAAGATAGCACAGATGCAATCACGTTTTATTTGCTTATTTTACCTACCTACGTGTCAACGTTCGTGCGAACTTCACTTATTCTTACGCGTCATCCTACGTTAGCGATCTACAAGCGACGCGAAGCGGCGCGGTGCGACGCGAAGCGGCGCGGTGCGACGCGAAAACAACAAACAGTCGATGCCTATTGAAGTGGCCTACGTGACCAAACGCACGTGGAGTGCGGTGCGGCGCGGCGCGGCGCGAAGCGAACGCTGTCAGTTGGCTTGATATTTTCACGCGAACTGGATGCGGTGCCGTACAGTGCTACTGAATGACGGCGGCGCGCGGCGAGCGGTTCGCGAGCTCGTAGGACAAAGCCGCCGCTTCGCACCGCTTCGCGTGTCACCGCATCGCATCGCTTCGCAATTCGCGTCGCTTTAAACCGCCTACGTAAGACGTCGCGTGAGATGGACAAGTGGATAAATACTCAAATAGTAAATACTCGATCAATAATAAAATGTTAGTACATAGTAAAGATTTTAGGGAGCGTAAAATATGTTTTTAAAAATTAAGCAAGTGAGTATACATATTATAAACTTTCGTAAGACATATTCATATTTATGATAAGTTACGGTTTACTCACGTGCCTTTTTCGGGATTGCCCGACTAGTTTCGGTCCCAATCGAACGACGAGAAAATGAAGAAACTACGAGAGTTCGACTCTCGACCTCGCCGCGTGTTCAGCTCATGATTAAGGGCTACGTAATCATCATAACTCTAAACCACCTTATCAAGTTGTTTGGAATTATGATAACCATCCATTCCATATCACAACACAAAAATATTTTCTTTATTTTATTCTTATCAAGCACTATCCCGTGCACGATTCACCAGTATTAGATCACAATTATTGTGGTTGTTTTAAAGAATTACATGAATTTGTTTACACCCTTTATAACCTTTTTATTTATTTTTTACAATGTTTTTGTTTGAAACTCGATTATTTTAATTTCCTTCTTCTTTTATTTAGACACTTTTAATATACAGCAATCTTTATTTATAATATAATACCTAATGAGCACAGTTCAACTTATTAGATACCTCGTTGCACTCTTGGGTTGCAGCTGAAAATCAGCGTTAGATGGTACTCAGTACTATCATCTGACATTACACTGAGCTTTTAGTACTACGCTAACGCTTACGTACGTACGCTTTTAGTACTAAGGGTTAGCTTCGATGCATCAAAAAAAAAAAAAAAACAAATATTTTACCTCCCAAACAAGTTTCCGCATAATTTCATTTGCCAAGTTACTACTTAGTAAATAAACTCTTTACAAATAATTGTAACGCAAACCTAATGTTTGGCAAGTGAACGTTTAAACAATAACTTGCTTACCAACTAGTACTTTTACCAATTTTAATGTAGTCAAATATTTCAGTTGGTATAACATATTTTACGCAAAATAAAAATATGTTTCTGGCGTTGTGTGGTCACAGTTCTAACCGAACCTAACCTAGCTGTTTCGATTTAAAAAATATATAAGCATTGACTAAATGTTTATTGTCTAAAGATTGTTTGCTGTTATAAATCATTTGAATAAAGACCAAATGCCTTAATGATATTATCCTTGGTAATATTGTGCCGAGTAAAAATTTGAACAAATGAAAATGTGCGTACTAAAATCATTCCAAATGGGGCATTGGTATAAAAAGGTTGCTAAAATGCGTTTGGGTAATGACATTTTTTCAAAATAATTTTGGCAAAACGGCAGGCTCCCACCTAATTTTACATTTTTCTTATAAATTGATTGCTTATTATATTTTTTGTGGAAACAGTTTACACTTTCTATTACTATTTATTATGTTTCTTTTAAAAAATCCGTAAATTGCATGATTTTGCTAAATATGATAGCAACTTGAAAAATATTGTCAACTGCGAACCAAATTGTGATTTTAGTCGCTAACAACCTCGATATAACCTTAAAATAATTGCATACGGAAATCAAATAGGTAAACGCAATAGCTATCAAAATGACCATAATTCAGAACTCAATAGAATGGCCATAAAAATAATGATTTGATTACTCATGAAAAAATGACAACATCATATAAATTTATTTACGGAGTCAATTCACATTTTGACTTTGTAAATGTAATATAATTATCCTTTGTGAACTGAAAACTGAAAAATTGCATTGAAAAATAGTATTTTTTTACAATGGTATTCGAAAAGGGACCAAGCTGAAAGGATTAAAGTACCCATTATAATGAATAACTTTGATCTACAAGTTTACCCAAAAAACAATAGATACACTCGGGAGCAAATGAATCTGGATCACTGACATAAACTTTAATATTTCGCAAAATAAGTATCCGGATCACCAATATAAACCTTAAATATCTCTAAAACTATGAATGCTAGCTTATTCCAATAAAAATTATTTTATAGAACACTAGCGACCCGCCCCGATTTAGCACGTGTACGTTTTATAGCTTAAAACCTTCCTCTTGAAACACTCTATCTATTAAAAAAAAACGCATAAAAATCCGTTGCGTAGTTTTAAAGATCTAAGCATACATAGGGGCAGACAGAGGGAAGCGACTTTGTTTTATACTATGTAGTGATTAAAGAAGTTTTATTAATTTTACTTGAGCAGTATTAAATCTGTACTAATAATAAAGAGGTAGAATTTGTTTGTTTGTTTGTATGTAGGAGGTAATCTCTGAAACTCTTCATCCGATTTCAAAAATTCTTTCACCAATAGGAAGCAACGTTACCCCTGAGTGCTATGCTAATCCTGACTAATATTATAAATGCGAAAGTAAGTTTGTTTGTTTGTTACCTTTTCATGCCTAAACCACTGAACCGATCATGCTGAAATTTTTCATATACGTTGTCAGTTGAACAGAAACGGACATAAGGTACTTTCATACCGAAAAAAGTACTGTTCTCGAGGAAAACAACAATAACGTTCATAGATGGCGCCAGGTGTCTTTCGAATCATAATTGAATTATATTATTAATGAAACTTTAGTAGTGTGATATGGATTTTTTTATTATAAATCAACGCGAGCGAAGCCGCGGGCAAAAGCTAGTAGTCTTTAAAATACTTTTTATTTAAATAAGCTGTCATTCTTCGTTTCCGAGATATGAAGGATTTTGTTGGTGACCCGGATTCATTGCTCCTGAGTGTAGTTTTAGAGAAATAGTTATTCAATAATTTCATAAAAAATACTTTATCAACTATCTATCATCAGTTACTGATGACAGATAGTTGATAAATTATTTTTTAGATCGGGTATTCGGATGCATATTCATCTAAACTTGAAATGTTGGCTAATATGGAATGCACTTTTGTATCGAAAAAATCCCGCGGTTCCGGGACAATTATTGTAATTTAAGTTTTTTTTTGGTTTTTCCAAAATACACCACTGCTTTTCTTACACTCTACATACACACATATTTGCATCGGGGGTTAAAAATTAATTTTAAATAATTATGCAATCCAAGAATCCCGGTTTTTTTAATCAATCAATACACCCGACTAGTTATGCATTCCCGGTGATCCTGGAATCCCAGTTTTTTTTACAAAAAAAAAAATATGTTAAGAAATCGCTTTTATTCTTTCATAGCTAAAAATTCACTTTAGGTAAATATGCATCCAAATATCCGATCCCTAATCATCAGCTATCATTCTGTGTTTTTTCAGGTCATATTTGGGACTACAGATTAGTAGATCCATTTCCTCAATTAGTCGTTTTTAAAAATAAATAACTATGGGAATGAAATACTGGGTATTGACTTTGTGACCTAATTCAAAATTACGACCTTTCGCATCGCCGCGGATTGCAAAATCATATTTTTGGTGACTTTTAAATTGGATATTTTATATAATCCGATAGAAGCAATTCTACAAAAAGACATTTGACTTCATCGGCAGAAAATTCTGAAAAAATACTATCCTCGTCTAATTTGGATACATTAAAATACCTCGACTTTGCCTACAAATGGTGGAATATCATGAAAATTTAGAATTTCCAGCCTGCTCCGTCGTGATAACGGGATGAAGTAATAAAATTCTGTGCAAGGAAATGAGGATGTGACGTCATTTTGTTGAATGATCCTAAGGTGGGCTAAATGATATTGGTATAATTCGATTTTACTGAAATGTATCTATATTATAAGGTAAAGGTGTTTGGGAGAATTTACGATATCCTGATCTGAAATCGATGTCGAAAGCGCCGTTGATAATTTTTTATAGCCTGCCGTTCGAAAAGGATACTGAAAATCGAGGTAAAGTAGAGATTTATAAGTCAAAAAAGCTGGTTTTATTTTCGATGTTCCTAAAATTTGTTTTTGTTTTTAAAAAAACTTTGCCCCACTCTAAGATTTATTTTGTATCGTGGGTGCGTTTACACACACAAATCTCATATACACAAACGCCCAGACCCGAAACAACCATCTGCAGGGGATACATTTTTTTTTTCCGTGTGAGAATCTGACCCACGGCCCGTAGCGCAGAAGCTAATCGCTTAGCCACTACACCAAACGTGTCGTCAAAATTGACTTTTCAGAAATCAGAAATTATTTATTTGCTTTGAATGTAGGCACATTGATAAGGTGTTATAAAAAATATGGTACATAGTTCCTTGTACATTTTACCTTACGGCATGCAAAGTTTAGGTAATTCAACTTATTACATTATTTTAAAATTACATTACTATTACAATTTCATTATTATTACAATTTCGTAGATATTATAGATACCTTATTTATTCAGACTCTGAGGAAGGATGTTCTACCTAGCCTTCTCCTAACTATTTTTAGGTCAGCTTCCAGTCGAACAAGATGCGGCTTAATGACTAGCATTTTACACGGAGCGACTGACATCAGACCTCAGCAACCCAGTTACTGGGCAATGCCGATAGCCTTATGTTAGAGCGGTTGTCAGACTTTCGGGCTTCTGACTATCCGTGACGACAGTCATAGGTATTCGTATGACACCGGGACCGACGGCTTAACGTACTCTCCGAGGCAAGGCGGGGTCTCGATGTGTAACAAACGGTCACCCATCCACGGACTGACCGCGGCAAGCGCTGCTTTACCTTGCAAGTTGTATGGTCCACGCTGTTATTAATTTGCCACGAGCCCCTCTATAGGATGTTATGGGTATAATTAAATATTAGTAGAATAAAATATTTGTGGTACGGTGAACAACTTCGCTTTCTGACCCACTCAAGGTGCGCTATCACTGTTCACCTAATGTGAATTTACATTTAGATACAAACATGTATTTTTTAGGGTTCCGTACCCAAAGGGTAAAACAGGACCCTATTACTAAGACTCCGCTGTCCGTCCGTCCGTCTGTCACCAGGATGTATCTCATGAACCGAAAAATTTCAACTGTCTAACTATCATTAGGCAGTTGAAATTTTCACAGATGATGTATTTCTGTTGCCGCTATAACAACAAATACTAAAAATAGAATAAAATAAATATTTAAGGGGGCTCCCATACAACAGAGATGTTTTTTATGCCGTTTTATAGATAATGGTACGGGACCCTTCGTGCGCGAGTCCGACTCGCACTTGGCCGGTTTTTATTAAAAAACATCCGATTTTCAATTAAAAAATTACATTACATTCTATTATTTATGAATACAAACTATATCTATTAAAAATTACATTATATTCTATTATTTATGAATACAAACTATATCTATTAAAAAATTACATTACATTCTATTATTTATGAATACAAACTATATCTTTTAAAAAATTACATTACATTCTATTATTTATGAATACAAACTATATCTATTAAAAAATTACATTACATTCTATTATTTATGAATACAAACTATATCTATTAAAAAAAAACAGAATTCATTTCCTGTTTCTGCTCCTACGATATCATTGCATTTATTTCCTTAAACAACAACAACTAAAAAGTAGGTAAACCAAACAAAAAGTTGCAAGCGTAGATATTCTAGTGTGGTCTTCCTATTAATATTCTAAATCTTTCCTATTCATAGATTTTGTCAACTCCGTTTACTTTACAAGAAAATACATTTTCCAAGTTTCTTTTTTTACTTAAAGTTTATTATTTAAATGTGCAGGACAAGCTCTGTGCGGTCGAAACTGATGAGGGGATCGTGACAAGAATACTAGCAGGGTCATACCACGAAGTAAAAAGAACGGAAGGTTATCTTTGTACAACCCTCGTGCAATAGGTACTTTTAGGTACCCACATAAATAGACGCTACTATACAGCATGACTGGTTAGTCACTCTTAATCCGAAAACCATGAATTCTGCACATTAAGGTTACAGCTCATTAGACCCACCCGGCACCAGACCCGCATCGCCTCGCCTCGTGCGGTTCGTATTCTTTATATGAATTTGTATGGATGTGCGCTCACTACATCAACTCCGTAACGTCACCAGATCGCCTCGGGCGTATGCCGTTCACGCGCGGACGACGAGTTGACCACTCGGTGACAACTCGCTGCTCGTATGCTTGCCTTGAGTGAATTGCCATCGAGAAGACCGCGCGCGGCCCGAGAGTGGTTCACGCTAGGACAATGCGTCAGCGATGCGCCGCTCCCCACCCACCCGTCATTTCCAGCCCTTCTTTCTAACATGTCGAACGTATGGTTTTTGCTTTCAAAATGAATAAAGAAAGACTTATTGAGAAGTTCAAAAATATAATTATGTCAAATTTTGGTAAAATTTGACATAACCAAAAACACGTGTAGACCTGGTGCCAATTGCTGACAGACTACTCGGAAATTCGTGGGCCCTGCGATTTCCACTCGTTGACTACGTGAGGTCCACTGGTTGACCACGCGATGTCCACTCGGTGACCGCGAGGTCCTCTGGTTGACCACGCGACGTTTACTAGTGATAACGCGGCGTCCACCCGTGGACCACCTGCTGACAACGAGTGGACGCCGAGCGATGAGGCGGTGCGGGTCGGGTGTCGGGTGGTTCTAATAAGCTGTAACCTTTATTCTGTAAAAGTGTAAAACTTACTATGGGAAAAACACTGAATTTGTGAAAAAAGAACGGCTATCCGATACATTTTTTACAGAATACAGTTGTGTATAATGAGCAGAGTTTATCGTTTTCGGGTTTAGAGTGAACTAGCTTTTGCCCACGGCTTCGCTCGCGTTAATTTAGAATTTGACAATCAGCTCATAACACGCTACTAAAGTGTCTTTAATAATATAATTCAATCATGATTCGAAAAACACGTGGCGCCATCTATGAACATTATTGTTATTTTCCTCGGGAACAATACTTTTTTTCGGGATGAAAGGTACCCTATGTCCGTTTCTGTACAACTGACAACGTATATGCAAAATTTTAGGAGGATCGGTTCAGTGGTTTAGGCGTGAAAAGGTAACAAATAAACAAACTTACTTTCGCATTTATAATATTAGTTAGGATAACCAGCCATTCTGTATAGGTAAATCGAAGTACACGAGGTCGATGTCTTGAAACACTGCGTCTAATAGCGGTTGGCTTCAAAACATCAGTCATTGCTCAATGGACAGTTTTATTTTTTGTTTTGGTACTGTTTGTCTAGCTTGAACTTTATTGACGTCTTTATTTGTGTGTAATTATTATTCGTCTTCTTCTGGTTTTTTCGTTTTTAGACAGTCGATACCCAACACTATAATAGGCAATACACATACTTAAACATGCTACAGTTTAGGCTTACGCGTCATCCTACGTGAGCGATCTACAAGCGACGCGAAAACAACAAACAATCGATACCTATTGAAGTGGCTTACGTGACCAAACGCACGTGGAGTGCGGTGCGACGTGGCGCGGTGCGAAGCTAACGCTGTCATTTGGCTTGATATTTTCACGAGAATTGGATGCGGTGCCATACAGTGCTACTGAATGACGGCGGCGCGCGGCGAGCGGTCCGCGAGCTCGTAGGACAAAGCCGCCGCTTCGCACCGCATCGCGTGTCACCGCATCGCATCGCTTCGCAATTCGCGTCACTTTAAACCACCTACGTAAGACGTCGCGTTAGAGTTTATTAAAATATCGCAAGCATATTCGGTGTATGGCTGGATTTCGATTATAACAAACCTATAATAGACGCAATATTACGCTCAATGTGTACATTTCCTCCTTATTTGGTAATTACATATAGTGGAACTTCTGATCTCATCTGTATAGGCGTCACGCGCCGCAGTCACGCAACGTGCCAGCCATCGGCGTATGTTCCAGAGCCGAGGCATGCTTAATTTTATAATCGCTTTTGTCTCCTTCAGTCCTGGTACTAGCGTAATTTTGTAATCAAGTTTATCTGTGTACATTCATTAGCCATGTTGTGTTAGACTAATAGGTTTCATTTTTCTCTTTGTACGTGCATACTGGTTAATGCATGATGCTTTTCCGAGAGCATGTAAGCTAATGGCCTGTTTTGAACCGACTTCCAAAAAGGAGAGTTTCTTAATTCGACGTGTATATATTTTTTTTCCATGTTCGTTAGCGATATGGTCGCCAATTGTGAACCGATTTTAATGATTCTTTTTTTAAAAGACTATTCTCAAGTTTTGGTGAAAATCTTATGAAGACCTTCGGAGATAGACAATGGAAATCTTCAATGGATAACAACTCGCAGTTGCTGTAATCCCATGTTTATATGTTGTTTATGCCATTCAAAATCTATAAAAAGAAAATTCCTGACTGACTGATTGACTGACTCATCAACGTCCAGCCCAAACCCTTGGACCTAGAAAGCTGAAATTTTGCACAGAGGTTCCGTTTATAATGTGGACAAGGAACGAGGAAGGATTTTTCGAACTTCAACCCCTAAGGGAGTTAAATAGGGGATGAAAGACTGTATGGAAAATCGTCACTTAACGGCTTCAAAATTTCACGCAAGCGAAGCTGCGGGCAAAAGCTAGTAAGTAGAAAATAAAATTACTTAAAAAACGTGAAAAGATGTTCATCAAAAAACATTATAGGATGTCGTTTACTATACTAAAAATAATTTCGTCTCTGATACATACAATGCGAGTCACCAGTGACTGAAATTAAATGACTCGAAGCGCGTAAACAACAAATTAAATAATTAAAAGTAAGTCGAGCAGTTGATAATACGTTTCAAGACACTAAATATAAATATCTGTAGATAGTTACATACCTCGTACTCAACTAAAGATTAAAGAGACATTTGAATGGACTTTTAGTTGCTTTTTATAACACCTACAGGAAGTGTGGCTTATTCTTCATCAGCGGGTTGGCTAGACACTATAAAAGAAAGAAAGAAAGTATATTTATTTTTGTATAGAAGTGATGCATATAACCACCAAAAAACATTCACAAAAAGTAAAATAAAATACTAAGACTTCGTTCCAGCCCGGCAGCACGTTGCTTTCCGTTGCGTCAGGACAGTGCGGCACGTTGTTACGACGCAGTCGACGTGTCCTAGCAGCTACGTTGTAGTAGAGCCTTTAGGCCCAGTTTCCACCAAAGTGGAGAGGAGACGAGACGAGAAGAGATGTGTTTTGAATAAACAATCGTTATTTCCACATCTCCTCTCCGCTTAGCTTCAGTGGAAATGGATCAAGCGGAGCGGAGAGGAGATGTCTCATTTTCTATAGAATTTTGTTCTGCGAGCGAGCAAGCGGCGCGGCAGAGCGGAGATGTGTGTAGTCGGGCGGCCGTGCGGTGCACGCGCTCGCGCGCCCCTTTCCCCGATGCCTTCCCCGCGCCTCGCTCACCCGAACTGACTGATTTCGAGCTCTCACAGCTCACATCTCCTCTCCGATACGCATCTCCTCTCCGCTTTGGTGGAAATAAAATGCCAGCGTCGCAGCACATCTCCTCTCGTCTCCTCTCCTCTCCGCTTTGGAGGATACCAGGCCTTATAGCTAAATTCAAATATCTGCCGCTGTCTGACCGCTAAAAATAAACTATACGCGCCGCTCTGTTAGATGCACTGCTCACGTAGACCTAGTGTAGAAAACAATTTGTTTAGTAATTTTGCGACACGATGCTCGACGCACTGCGCTGCCCAGATAGGACGAAAGGTTAAGGAAACAAAATCGAACAGTTTGGGACAAAACGAGTCACATACCAGCAAATCGACTATAGTTCAGTATATTGGTGGGATACCTGCACAAAGCAGAGACACAGTACTGATTTTCAGCAACAGCTATAATAATACGTCTTTAAATAATAAACAAAGGCCCTTATCGACTATCTCCCTTCAACAGAACACGTTCATTTAGCTCAAGTTAAAGTTAATAAACAGAATTACTTTCGCCAAGTACTCTCAAGTCGATGAGTTCGGTCGATACCACTCGTATTTGTGTGAGATGAGGCTTCAAATGAAATGGAGGCAGCTTCCGCGTTAGAAGATTTATCAGTTAAAAACGTATTGTATCGATGCCTTCAAAATTACGAGCGCTTTGTGCATAGATAATGTTCGGAAAAGAAATGGAAGAATTCGAATAATCGAGAGTCAAAAGAGAGAAAATATATTGCTGAAAATAAAAAAGAAAGTTAATTTATTGTGTTTATTGAAAAGCAATTGAGATAATTATACTGGATAGAGAGTGGTTGGTATCATTTACTCGTAGCAAAATAATTATACTGCATGGAGAGTGGTATATCTTTGCCTCGTAGCAAAGTAATGATAGTGGACAGAAAGTGGTATCTTTGCCCTGTAGCAAAATAATGATAGTGGACAGAAAGTGGTATCTTTGGCTCGTAGCAAAATAATTATATTGTATAGAGAGTGGTATCTTTGCCCTGTAGCAAAATAATGATAGTGGACAGAAAGTGGTATCTTTAACTCGTAGCAAAATAATTATACTGGACAGAGAGTGGTATCTTTGGCTCGTAGCAAAATAATTATATTGTATAGAGAGTGGTATCTTTGCCCTGTAGCAAAATAATGATAGTGGACAGAAAGTGGTATCTTTAACTCGTAGCAAAATAATTATACTGGACAGAGAGTGGTATCTTTGGCTCGTAGCAAAATAATTGTATTGTATAGAGAGTGGTATCTTTGCCCTGTAGCAAAATAATGATAGTGGACAGAAAGTGGTATCTTTAACTCGTAGCAAAATAATTATACTGGACAGAGAGTGGTATCTTTGGCTCAGAGTAAAATCACTATACTAGACAAGGAGTGGAATCTTTGTAAAATCATAATTATTTCTCGTAGCAAAATCATAACGGCGCGGATCATACCTATTATGTCTAGCGAGGTTACTTAGGATCTGCGCACATTGAGCAGCAAAACGGTTGAGCATGTTCTTTGCAGTCAAGCACACTGAGTGTAAAAATCCGGCGCGTGAAATCACTTAGGGAATACTCACTTAATGGACTCATTTGACGACACGTTTGGTGCAGTGGCTAAGCAATTGGCTTCTGCGCCACGGGTCGTGGGTTCGATTCCCACATGGAACAAAAATTTGTGTGGCCTACAGATGGTTGTTTCGGGCCTGGGCGTTTGTTTGTGAAATTTGTGTCTGTAAACGCACCCACGATACAAGAGCGAAAAAAAAAATGGCGAACTGAGATATGGTCATTATCGGGTTATTAGCAGAGGAAAAGGAGCCGGAAGAGCACATGAATTGCAAATCACACACTGCGGCGGTGACTGTTCGCATGAGTCGATGTTCGCGCATGCTAGAGCATGTTCGAGTACGCTCGCGATTGCTCACGTACCCGCGAGGAGCATACACAAACACACGCTACAGGGAATTATCTCTTGCACGCTATTTGGAACTCTCAAATTTTTGTTGTGATTTAGTTTATTATCAACTAGCGACCCGTCCCGGCTTGGCACGGGTGCATGTATTATACATATAAACCGTCCTCTTGAATCACTTCATCTACTAAAAAAACCGCATCAAAATCCGTTGCGTAGTTTTAAAGATTTAAGCATACATAGGGACAGACAGCGGGAAACGACTTTGTTTTATACTATGTAGTGATTAATCAACGAAAATTGCTCGAGCATTTTGCTGCTCAGTGTGTGCTGAACCTTATTCAACTAAAATATTTGGAAGTGGTAATAGAATAGAATAGAATAGAATAGAATATACTTTATTGTACACCAAAATTGTAACATAGCTCTTATACAAAATAATTTAGTGAAGGGTACAATGGCGGTCTTATCGCTGATAGCGATATCTACCAGACAACCTTTGGATGGACAGGAAAACAATGAATAAGATAGGGGGGATAGTCCGTGGTGTACTGCTGGAAAATATATATACTATATACTACACACAATACATAGACATAATACTTACATATAAAAATTATATATATTATATATATTGTATGCAATATATGTAATACTCAATTTAACACAAATTAATCTTTCCCACCAATCAAATAATCATTCTAAGTGTGAAAATTACACACAGGCAAAATCCACACAGAGTATATTCAATTTATATCCAGCCGCCGTTCTCAAATTTTCTAGATACTCGAAGTAACCTTCATTCACGATTCCGTTTGACTCACAGGTATTTGCCTGGCACATTCATTAATGTCAATATTAACTAAGGAAGCATTCTCAACTACGTCTTATCTCATGTGTGAATTTGAGAGTCGACAACGCTTGCGAATTTCTTGAAAGTGAAATTTATGATGAATTTTTCATGTATTGTACGTGGAGACGTGTGAAGTGGAATGTTTTTCGTTGGGTGCTGCATACTTCATTTGATGGAAATTTTACTGTCTTTCATGTTTATTTTACGTAAACATGTCACGAATTCGTTCGTGTGTTGTTTTTGTACTTGCAATGATTGTTGGACCGCCAACAACAGCGTCATCAGCATTCATAGCCTGTTTCACTCATTTAATATTGTATTATTTTATCAGACGCGTTCAAATTTATCGTGAGGGGCTCGTGGGTAATTCATTTTATTTAATTATAATTAATTAACCTCGCGAATCTTATGATCTGCGAGGTAACAATGCGTTTGACTTGTTTAGTGGGCGGATGAATGACCGTTCGATACACATAAGACCTCGCAGTGCCGAAGAACACGTTACACACTCAGTCCCGGGTGCCATATACATATATACGGTACGGTACGACAATTTGTTACGAGTAGTCAGAAGCTTTTTGGGTTATGTAGGTCCATTCACTCCGTATAAAATACTAACTGGTATTCAGCTGTATCTGGTTAGACTGCAAAAAGTTAAACCATTTTGTTAGGTTAGCTGATGTTATTTGATATTTTATACGAGTAATTAAATGAGTAATATTATACATAGTTGAAACCAATGACGTTATATGTAGAAATAGACGCGTCAAACATCATTATAGCTATACACCAGTACATTTAATTATACAGTGCAAACTATACAACTGATTAAACAGTATAATTTGTACAGCATCGTCTGAATACACCAGGTGGCATTTTTTTCGCAAAATTTTGCAAGTTACAATTTATTTTATTTAGAGTTATATGTTATTTAGATGTCTATGCTGGACATAAGCCTCCCACAATAGGGGAAGTTTGCCATAATCGCCACGCTAGGTAGGCGGGTTGGCGATGGCAGTATGGTTGTTAAAATTCTCAGTTAACGCTGCTGCCCATCCTCTAGTGAATCCCTCAGTCGCCTTTACGAGACCCATGAGAAGAGATGGGATAGTGCTATTCTTTACGTCTGGCAGCACATGGAACTTGAACCGGAATACCTTGCTTTAATATTGCCAATATAGAGCGCGAGCAACGCATCTAACTGAAACCAGAAACCAATGAATAATACATAAACTCACGCCTGTATTCCCCGAAGGGTTGGCAGAGGTGTATTAGTACACCCACATTTCGCCAATAATGTTTACGTGCCATGTAATAGGGAGCGAGCCTATTGCCATCGACCGGGCACAAATCCAGACTCCGGGCTGCTACTGAGAAATTCCACATGGAAAAACCCAGTGACACTTTGCCTGACCTGGGGATCGAACCCAGGACCTCACGCTCAGCAGTCGCTCTTGCGACCGCTAGACCAATGAGGCAGTCAAATAAAACCAATGAATAATGTCTACTGAAATATAGACATTCTCTTTGTTTTCTCCATTCACCAATCCGCATTCACATAAATCTAATTTTCAGTTTTTTGTGCTGTCATCGTTTTATCAATCCGCGACCTTTCCGAACGCTTCAGGAGCAAAAAGGTCGTTTCGTTTCATCTTCAGAGCCTTTGCTCATAAAATTCAGTATATTTTTTAGTATAGTCGACGTTTAGAGGCATAACTAAAATGGCGGTGTAAATCAATAGGTCACAGCGGTAGAGGTTACGACTTCATAAACCTATAATATTTTTATAGCTGATCCTCAGTTTGAAGCATAAATATCTGATGGGTAGTTGGGTGTTGAAGTGAGCGGGCTGATACTTGGGAGCTAAACTACTCGTTCATAGAACTTTAAGACAGTCTAAACCAGGGGTGGGCAGATTGTTTTCATCAGAGGACAGAAAAACGCAAAAAAAATTGCAAAGGGTCAGAATTCCAAAAAAACGATGCAGCCAAAAAATTCTAAAATGATTGGCTTAAAAAATCACAGCTATTTGTTGTGGCCATAGACTTTTTTCCATCATGGGTAGCGATGCCCGATATGTCGCTTTGTATCGATATATTGTATCGTAATGTATCGCAACTGATTGTATCGATACACGATGTATATCGTATGCCTTTGTATCGATACTGTAAATATCGTATCGAAATATCGTGTTTGTGTTTAAGTGGAGTTGCAAATTTGTAGTGTTGCCTTTAGTTTTAACGTTTAATAAACTATCTTGTATTTTGCACCCAAATCACTCTCAATAAAAAATGACCACACATTTGATTTCACTGGCGGAGCCATGGTAGGAATTGAATCAAGTTCTAAAGATTAACTAAACACACAATAACACAGATTTTATTGTTAGAGTGCTTACATTATTATAAAATATAAAACTAACAAAGTCAAAAGTAATATTTACATTACCTTACCTATCAGTATCGTATTACAAAAGTTAAAGCCGCTCCTACAATTGTGACGGCATTACAAATGAAGAATAATTAAGTTTGTTTGCATTTGTAATCTTTGTTACTGTTACCTATCTTAATATTTCACAAATCAAATATCACTCTAAGTACTCAATACAATACGATATTTTTGATGCGATATTCCTGCGAAGCGATACAGCCAAATATCGCATTGACGTGTATCGATACAAAATATCGATATATCGCATTCCGTTGTATCGATACACGAAAATATCGATACGAATTGGGCATCGCTAATCATGGGCCAGAAAAACGCAAGAAATTTTGCAGAGAGTCAGAATTCCTGTTGTGGCCATACAATCTTGCTCTAAAATGGAGGGTTCGCAGGCCGGATTAAAACCCTTCGCGGGTCACAGTTGACCCGCGAGCCATAGTTAGCCCACCCCGGGTCTAAACTATCCTTTAGTCAGAATCATACCATTTCTATACAGGGTGTTAACGAATTCGTGTAATTCCTTAAAACCATATGATCTACTACTGATGTAGACAGGCCCCGCACGGGATTTAGCTAGATTAAAAATAAATAAAAATAAAATTATTTTTTCATGCGGCTCTGTTACCGATCGTATCTAAACCATCTAATAAGGATTCAGTAAAAAAATAAGAACTTATATTTTTTGCTAAAATTTTTTTTTATTTCTGTCAACATTTCGATGCCACGCATAAATTAATGAAAGCACGGCGACACGGCTGGCAGGCATGACTAACGCGATATCGCTCTTTGCAGTAGATAACTCAAGGCTCTAAAATGACTCAGAAATAGAAAATCAAGATTTTGTTTAAAAAAAAAAACAGTTGTTTTTCAAAAATTCCCGTTTAGGGTTAATCGGTGTCACCAGTAGATCACGTAGTTTGAAGGAAATACACGAATTCATTAACACCCTGTAGTTTGCGATCAAAATAGTCAGTTAAGATGATTAATAGTTTGACGACACGGTGGCGCAGTGGCTGGCTGCGCTACGGGGATTCGATTCCCGCTCGGAACAAATATTTGTATAGTTTGCAGATCTATATAGTTTGCGATCAATATAGTTAGTTGAGAACATAAATAGTGTGCCTTTATATGTATCAACTGCATTTAACGGAAACTTATTGTTTTTATAAAACTGCAGTCTTTTGTATTCAATGTCTAAAATCTATATTCATGTGAAGTATACGTAGGTAAATATCTTCAATTGTATTGTATTTTTTTGTCATATTGCAGCTCGGGACATTATAGGGTGGCGCGTTCTCATTTTGAATGCCATCAGTTATTTGACGATTTAAAACAACGTAAAATTAGCAAAAATCGATCAACTAAAGACGATATCATGGAATAGTTCCAAGTATTTTCAAACGATAAATAATAAAACCTTTAAAGAAATTTTGCTTAGTAAGTATTAAGCAAACTTTCTTTATTGGACAACAAAATGGAAAGTATAAACTAGTTAAACTATTACTTTAAACTGTTCATCGCCACTTCGTCGCCATATTCTTCTTGCTTCATAAAAACTTTTTAATACAAAAAGTGCCATTCATTAACTTCACGCTAAATTGATCACTGCTAGAATTTCCCCAGAAACTCCTTGCTTGATCGATTATGCATGAATTTTGGTAGCCCTGAGCAAATATTGCTTTAGTCTCGAGCCTCGATTTTGCTCTTAGGCAAAGCCTATAGCGGTACCTATTATATTTATTGAGTTTTTTATTTGGAAAGAAACTTTAAGGGTTGAAAGTTAATTTAGTTCGTTAGGCTTTAGAGTTTTTTATTAAAATGAGTATTTCGTATACTTTTTTATACAGGTGTCAGACCTATGACAGTCATTACGGGTAGTCGGAAGCCCGAAGTTCTGACAACTGGTCTAACCTTAAGTTGTCGGCATTGGAGGCCTGATGGCAGTCGCTCTGTTTAAAATACTGATATTCAGCTGCATCTGGTTATACTGGAAGCTAGCCCCAACATAGTTGAGAAAAGGGTAGGTAAAACAGTATACTATTTTATTGAGATTAAGGTGAAATTACAGGCTTAAGAGATCTTCCAACTGTGCCTCTAAGGTTGGCAACGAATAAGCAACTCTCTTGATATAGAAATAGGAGTATAAAAGCGGTAAACACTTCCCATCAGGTGAGTTGGCTTATTAGCCAACCTACTACATAAAAAATAACAGTAATGGAATGATTACAAAGTGCGTATACGCTTCAGCGCTTGTTGGCGGTGGTCCGCGCAATTAGTCGGCGTAGGTATTCTCTATACGTTCCACGCGCGCCTCTCAGATGACACAGGGGGAATCTCACTCCCCCCCAGCGATTGGCGATTGAGGCCTGCAAATGCGGGCCGGCACTAGTCAGGGCTGCGGACGAATGTATTGCTCCCGCGGCCCCCGGCCTAAGTGTGCGAAGGAACACCGGGGTGGTTTTAGTCAGTAAGAGTCTGACAGACCCTTCCGCCCACCCCAGGGCGGAGGACATCCAAGAGGAATTACAAACAGTAAAAAAAAAAGTTATTCTCTATACGGTGTGTCGAACCAGCGCCGACAAGTTCCGATCAGCACTTGTAGGCCGTCATTTGTTGCTGTATTTGCAAGGGACTAAGGAGTATTTTCTCTGCTTCTACCCTCTTTCTTTATGTAGCGGTTACCTGCACGCATCAGTACCGACAAGCGCTGGAAGGTCGGCGCCGGCTATCCGCTTCCTTTATGTATACGCCTTTAGAACAGATACTACTTATTACCCTGTTTTACTAATCAATTGTTGAACTTCCAAATTAGACAACAAAACGACCCACGGATATCGAAACCCAATAAGCAGATACTGTCCTAAATTGGAAACACACAACCAACAAGGCAATATAAACCTAAATTCTAACAACCCTTTTAACAGAAAGTCTCTAATTAGATATATCGATAAGTCCAAAGATAGTATTGTTTTCGAAACAATTTTCTGCGAACAATATAGGGTTACGTATTACAACGGACATGGAGGGGCTTGCATATTAGCATAGAAATAGCTCTGTGATCCACTCTAGTCGACTTGGAGCGTGAATGCTATCAGTTGTAATTAAGCTGTCGGCGCTTGTCTAGGCTTGGATAATTTTCGCCTAGCCTAGTAATGTATCGCGAGTTGATTACAGACTTTTTAGGCCCTTTATACGGGTGATTGATAGTTTTGGGGAGTTGAAATAATTTCCGAGGGAGATAGTCGGAATTGGAATGTCAAGGAGTCTTGAAGAAATGTTAAATAGGTTGGATTCAAATTCTTTGCATTGTGTCTATGTTCATATAAAATAGCTCCGTGACTGACTGTCTGATTAGCCAACTGACTGTCAGCCAAAACACAGTTTAAGCGGCCGAATGAAGTAACATGGAATTTGGAAGATAATTATGTTTCATAGAGAGTGTAGAAGTGCTCGAGGGGTTTCTGACTAGTTAACAACCGCGCTGATAGTACGTTTTGCAAGGTTAAGCAGCTTTTGCCGCGGTCAGTCCGTGGATGTGTGACCGTTCAATACACATAGAGACTCCTCCGTGCCTCGGAGAGCACGTTGAACCGTTGGTCCCGGGTTTCATAAGGATAATAGTCGTTACAGGTAGTCAGAAGCCCGAAAATCTGACAGTTGGTATCTTAAGATGTCGGCAATACCTAGTAACTGTGTTGTGGAAGTCTGATGGCGGTCGCTTCGTGTAAATGACCAGTATTTTACACGAAACGACTCCCATCAGACCTCAGCCGCATTAAGCCGCATTTGGTTATACTCGAAGTTGACCCCAGTTGTCGAACATAGTAGGGAAAAGGCTAGGTGGAAGAGAGGGAGCGGAGAGGGAGAGAGAGGCAGCTGCCACTCTCCCTTCCCGTGCCAGACGCACCGGGCGCCGGAGGGCACGCGACGATCTCCGGCCACCGTAGTGTGTGGCCTGCGGGCAGTGGGTTAAGAGACCCGTCGCCCGATCAATAATAGGCCCGAGAAGGTGGCGCGTAGTGTTCCGTGCGCGCCTCTCAGGAGGACGTGGGGCAAGGCCCCACAGTAGGAGAGGTCCGCCAGAGGCTGGCGGACCGAGGCCTGCCGGGGTCGCGGTGCATGCAGCTGCGAATCCCGCGACCCCGGCCATGGGTTAGGAGAAGGAACACCGTGGGTTTTTAGCCGGTAAGAGTCCGGCATACCCCTTTGTCTTCCTCGTGCGAAGGGCATCCACGAGGATTATACAAAGAAAAAAAAAAGGTGGAAGAGCGGGTGAAGAGGTGCACTTAGAAAGGATATTTTGAAATTCAACCTCGGAAGCGATGTAATGGGGGTTCAAAGTGTACGTGGTTGAAACCGCACTCGGAAAGCAGAGTAGAATAAGACATTTAAAAACCAGTTATGGTCTTTGGTCTATCTATGTAGCTTCTCGTTACATTTCCTAGTTTGTAATACTCACTGTGAGTCTGATTGCTAACTGCTATCGGTAGTTAGAAGCTGTAGCCAGCCGTAATATAGTTAATTCAGCTTGCTAATTTAGCAAAGTAGTGAATCTAGTAATTTTCTGCATTCTTCCTGCAGTCTGATAAATAAAACATAACATAGCTTTAATTAGGGTGCCTTTCCACCAGAGATGTGCTATGCAGGTATCCTGCGAGAATGTAAAAGCTAAGCTACGAAACTATGTGACCGTTTCCACTGATGCTAAGCTATGTAGCGGAGCAAGTAAGATCATCATCTGCCTAGCCTTTTCCCAACTATGTTGGGGTCGGCTTCCAGTCGAACCGGATGCAGCTGAATATCAGTATTTTACATGGAGCGACTGCCTATCAGACCTCCACAACCCAGTAACTGGGTAATACTATACTCTTGGTAAGACTGGTTGTCAGACTTTCTGGCTTCTGACCAACAGTAACGACTGTCAAAGATCTACAAATGACAGCCGGGACCAACGGCTTTACGTGCTTTCCGAGGCACGGAGGAAACTCGCTATGGTAAATGGTCACCCATCCACAGACCAACCTCGGCAAGCGTGGCTTAACCCGGAAGATCGGTCTATGCGGCTGTAATTATTTAGCCACGAGCGGAGTGAGTAAGATGTGCTATGAAAATGCGCCGCCGCAAGGTAGCTGTGCGAGGAAGATACGCAGCTCGAGCCTACTTTCGGTGACAAAGGTGTGCCTACTGTAGGTACACTGCTCTGCATATAGCTACACACTCGCGACCATCCATAGCACGCATCCATAGCTCGCATCCATTGCACGCATCCACAGCATCCTTCCATATAAAAAACGTAGCTTAGTTGAATTCGTTTTCACCAGTTCTATGTGGACCAGTGAATATGATTGGTGGATATCAAACGCATCCATAGCAACGTTGCATAGCACATCTCTGGTGGAAAGGCAGCCTTAAGCGATAAGACCGCCATTTGTACTGTTCTTAATTACGTGTATTCCTTCTGTTTTATTTCTTTTAGTGTACAGTAAAATATATCTATCTATCACGCCTGTATTCCCCGAAGAGTTGAGCAGAGATGTATAGTACACCCTCATTTCGCCGTTATGTTTAAGTCCCATGTTATACGTGGCGAGCCTATTGCTATCAACCGGGCACAAATCCAGACTACGAGCTGCTACTGAGAAATTCCACACAGAAAAATCCATTAATACTTTGCCCAACCTGGGGATCGAACCCAAGACCTCATGCTCAGCATTCACGCTGGCGAACAACTTGACCAGAGACAGGAAAAATATCAAAATTGTGACAAAACTTATGATACTACCGTAGTGCGTACAAGATTTGCTAGAATACGTTACATTGATCGATAAATAAACAATTGAACTTAAATAACATTCTATTTGCGCAACACACTGGGACCCAATTCTACTATCAGAAACTTTTATCAATTGCAACTGAATCGTTCATTCAGACAGTTTTCGTTTATGACAACTGTCAAAATGTTTGGCTTTGTTTTTGTTGTCAAACAATTCTGCTTCTTCTTCTATCGTGTCGACACGAGCTACACCTACAAGAATAGCTCATGCTGTGGTGAAAAGATTAGCCAGTCAGCAAGGATGGTAGCGAGGCTGGCTGCCTAGGGTGTGCCGGACGTACTGAAGTATCGTCACTCGTGGAGGCTCTTTCATGCACCCCAATGCATAGCATAGCAACGTATGTATTAACAATTCGACTACTCCAAGACTATGCACTATACAGGGTGTTAACAATTTCATGTAATTCCTTGAAACCACATGATCTATTAATAGTATAGATTAACCCCGCACGGGATTTAGATTGATTAAAAATAAATACAATTATTTTTTTCCAAAAAATTTCTTTATTTTATTGAATATTTCGATGCCATGCATAAATTAATGAAGGCACGGCGACACAGCTGACAGGCACAACTAGCGCGATATCGCTCCAAGCAGTCAGTTAACATGGAACGCTAAAATTACTCCGATACAGAATGCGCTGGTTCATTTTTTGAAATCTTTTTTTTTTGTTGATTCTGACAAAAACTAGTGCAGGGTCAATCAGTCTCACCAGTAGATCACACGATTTGAATAATTACACGAATTCGTTAACACCCTGTATATATATTGAATATTGTTGACCTGTCAAAATCAAAGCCATTGTGATTACGAGTGTGTTTCGCAATTAGAATGCTAATCCCTTAAAAAACCTATTTTTTTTTAACCTAAACAGAAAATATCAGAGGATTTCATATCAAAAGGGGAAAATCCAATAACGTCACAGTTCGCATGATAGATGGAATACATTAGCAACAAGAGCAGAGTGATAACTCTCTCCGATTCAAAGCCTAGATTTTAAATTTATGTCTCGATATTTGGTAGGTACCCAAAATGAATTTGGGTACCGAAAACCTGTGTGAAAGATGTTTTGGGTCTTTTTTTTTACAATCACTTTGTTTGATTTGGATGTAAAAAATGTAGCTTGTAAACAAGTTTGCCATCTTGAAATAATTGTACGAATGGCAGATAAAAAATTACGTGGCATTTTTTCGGCAACGTTATTGAGAAAATCTGCTCTGTCACTGTCTGTTTGTTCTGTTACCGAAAAATAGTAAATGCGCTGTGTTTAGCAATTTATCATAATGAAAGGAACCTATATTCTTTTAATACAGCGGCTTTGCTAGAGGTATTCTTTTATTATTAATTATTATACTTGGTCGCATTTGCCCTTGGTAAAGATAAAGTAACATTTAATTTTATTTGGACACAGCACAAAGAGACAAAACATATGAAAATCTGGTCCTGGTCCTGGTAAAACCTGGTCGCACCTGATGATAAGAGCAAACAGGGTCTAAGGTTGAGCACACGAATTCAAGTTACAGATATACAATGTGTCCGGTTATGGACTAGCGATATTCTAGGTACTTATATAACAACTATTCTAGTACACAAACACACTACACACTAGGGTCTAATCCACTTCCCCGCTATTTGGAAGTCATTTTGCTTTTTTGTTGAGATATTATCTATCTTAAAGTTATGAAAATGTGAACCCATTTTATCGTAATGTAAACGATAGACAATACAATATGTTGCCCTCAGAATAAGTTTACTTTAGTCTACTTTACTTTAGTCTACTTTAATTAAGTCTACTTTACTTTAGTCTACTTTAATTAAGTCTACTTTACTTTAATTAAGTCTACTTTACTTTAATTAAGTCTACTTTACTTTAACTAAGTCTATTTTACTTTAATTAAGTCTACTTTAGTCTACTTTACTAGTCTCAGAATAAGTCTACTTTACTTTAGTCTCAGTAGGACCAAAACTTTGAGAGATACGACTTTTTACACACGTACAGAATATCTCAACAAAAAAATGGAAGTGAATTGGATCCTAGTGTATAGTGTATTTGAGTACTAGAATAGTTGTTATATAAGTACCTATAATATCGCTAGTTCATAACCGGACACATTGTATAGAGGCATTCCCCCATACCCTGTCTCACAGAAACACGACGGAACACAGTAAACTGCTTGGACTTTAATATGAGTGTGATAGCTAGCCAGGTGGATCGTATAGATCCTACCACCAAGCGTGCTGGGTTTCATTGAATCTTACAACACGCGTCTTTTCCCAGCGTGAGGTGCGGAGCGTGACGAGCTGTAGGGAGGAAGTTTTATATTCGAGCCCGTGTGGGAGGAAAATACATTTTTTATTTTATTTTTATTTTGTTTATTTGGGAAAACAAACACAGACATACTTTCTAAAACTGACCACTCGTGGGCTAGTAAGTTGCTCGAGACACTGTTCTCGACTCACTGTTCGTTTGTTGTATGGCCTGCAGCTAAAAACAAATAGCGATCAACTGTGACTCGAGCAACTTAGTGGGCCATGTGTTGCTTAAACACATTTAAATCAAATATTAGTTTTGGGTTACTTAACCGTCCACTACCTACACCATACTATGCATGTGTAGGGTTCGTTATGTAGGCTTAGCATGAATGTTTCAACGTATGTACGTTGAAACACACATGGGATTCAGATTGATTAAAAATAAAATAAACTTTATTTTTTTCCAAATAAAAATTTGATGTGATTGAAAATTTTAACCCCATGAATATAATATGAATGAAGTCACGGCGACACAGCTGACGGGCACGATTAGCGTGATATCGCTCCACGCAGTCTGTTAACTCGGGACGCTAAAATTACTCAGATACAGAATACCATGGTTCATTTTTTGAAAACGTTTTTTTGTTGATTCTGACAAACACCTATGCAGGGTCAATCAGTGTCACCAGTAGATTACGCGGTTTGAAGGAATTACACAAATTCGTTTACACCCTGTATAATTATAGCGAAATAGTATAGCGTAGTCTGAACTGCGCTTAAAGTTTTCAATTTAATTAAATATTATGTGTGTAATGAGCATTTGAATTGAAAATTCACTCATGCTTACGTTACTTTTACGTTACCATCCGTCACAATATTCGTACTAGACTGATGATTGTTCACAAAAATACAAGCAATAAATAGATAAATGATGGAATCAGGCGTTACTTTGCGGAAATCCATGACGTACAGAAATGAAAATAAAATATCTAGCTTTAATTCCGCTGAACAAGATCGCTAGTTTGGATGCACTATGCAGCACCACCCTCCCGCTCACAAGTATAATATATGCACATGCAGAAAGAGTGAAAAGATAATGCAACATGCAACCAAACCAATACACGACACGTGTTTTGCCCCTGCACGGGGCATCCTCAGGATATGTTGACTCCTCGACCGCTAGGACGCGAATTAATTCATTCATTCGCGTCTTAGCGGTCGACCTACCAGTAAATTCATTTATTTCAAGAGATTACAAAGTTATTTACACACATTTACATAATTACAAACAAAAATATACAAATAACGAAAAATATATCCTAATAAAACTATAAATTAATATAGGGCATCGAAATATTCCTCCGAATCGCTGTCCACTGGTAGCGTGCCCAGAAGGCTGGCAGCATTGCCACGTTGTATGGAAATGCTAATCCTTTGGCCAAAGTAGAGGCCAGCCTTCGGGTCACGGGCAGCGTCGACCAGCCGCCTTGCTACCTCTCTAAGTCGGGCACTCGGACCCCACGACCCGAGTGTTTCGACCCCAAACGGCTCGAAAATGTTATTACTGATGAAGTTATTATATTTTCGCCGCTTGAGGGCCTCCGCAGCTGCAGCAGCAGCGCCAGCACAGCCTACCGAGCTAGGAAGGTCGACCTACCTAGATATTTTATTTGCATTTCTGTAAGCAATAAATAGGCCCAATTTCAATATCCATACGATATTCTATCTCAAAAGTGTTTCTTTTGAATAAAAATGATCGGTAATCTAGTGCAGCTGCCAAGGCGGCATACGGAACGGACCATGACAGTCCACTTAAAAGTTTTATTTTTACGACTGGCTTGCTACCAAAATATTAGCCTCAAGAAATGGTGAACTTATCAAACTAGCTGCTACAGTTTATCGCGTGGTTTTTGTTGATAGCGGTTGGCAGAATTCTGTGTGTAAAGTAAAAGTTAACCTATGTTGATTCCAAAACCGTTTCCAGGTTTTAGTTTGGTAATCCTTATTTTGCAACTTTTAGCTCTTAAAATTATAAGATGGTGTTTATTTTAGCAAAAATGCATGAATTCATTTGACATCTATTTGACCTTTCTTCCTATTTCGTGACGTATCACGAAATAGTTACGAATAGTCGTTGTTGTTTGTTTGTATATAAAACGTCATTTAAAGCACATTTTTCTGTACTTGGCGTAGACAAAGAATTGGTTTCTTTGTCAATCGGACCCGATAAAAGAATTGAACTCTTATTCTTATCGCGTGACGTCATCACTAGAAATACTTTAAAAATATATAAAAAAATAACTACCGCGTAGAAAACAAAAATATTCAAATTAGTTTCTTAGAATAGCCTAATCTTTAAGAAAAAATACCAAAAAAAACTTTACATACCGAATTGTGTTTCAAAATAAGCTCTCTGAAATGCATTTGAATATTGAAATTGCTTATTTCGCAAATCACTAAGCAGGACTTATAATAGATTATGTATGGTTTATTAAAATAATTGGTAGCAGATTCGTGGATAATTACTGGCCTATTAACGATTCCATCTGTTATGCTTATCAATACAAATTAATCAAGTCAATGAAATCATGCAATCCAATACATAATTATGGGCTTCAATTAGGATGAGATATACAACGCGTGTCCCAAACATGTTAGATGTATTATAAATGATGATATACGTTTCATCATCATCATGCATCGGAGCGGATAGAAGCGCAATTAACAATGTATTATGGAGAATTACAATAGCATCTGTATTTCGACACGTAATAAGAACTGTTCGATCATCTTTACTTGTAACTTTTTCAACCTACCTGCATAACATTGTTTTCCTGCCAATGTAACTGAATTGTTGTTAACTACCTACTATTTATTGCTAATTTGTTAACGCACGTGTAGATCCTCCAACCAGGCGGAGTCTTTGTGCCTGGCGGGCTACTGCCCAACGGTAGATGTTGGGAGGTCGTATATATACTATCTGCGTGTTAAATCTTGATATCGCGATGTAGGCTTGAATAGTTCGCATGTGGCGAGATAGACACACACGTATAAAAATTTAAAAATGAATTAAACTAAGACCTAGTTTCTATACTCGTTCCATTAGAAAAATTACTTAAGAACCTACTGTTTCTCGTTTTTTTTTTGAGGTTTTTTTTTTTATTTTTTATTTTTTCCTTGACTTGTTCGCATTTAATCCTCGTCGCACCTGATGGTAAGGGCAGACAGGGTCTAAGATGAAGCACACAAATCCAAGTAACAGAGATATAGAGGGATTACCCTATACCCCTCTGGCTCTCACATACACACGACGGAACACAGTTAACTGCTTGGCGCCGGACTTTAATGTGAGGGTGGTAGCTAGCCAGGCGGACCGTAAAGATCCTACTACCAAGCGAAAGGCTTCGAACTAATGCTTTCCCACGGACGAGGGTGACTCAGCTCCCAAAAATCTATCTATAAATGGAGCATCGCGACATCTGTTTTTTGGAAACACACGCGTCATATTCCTGTCTTGCGAAAAACTGTAATATTTATGACGTACAGGTTGTTTCATTACGCAATCTTACTGAACACCATTCTTATAGCGCAACGCACTCATAATCGCTATTGCTTTGCTTTTGACAGATCAACAATTTCCTTAACAATGTAATGTATCATCAATCCGACTTCTTCACAACTATGTATCACGCAATGAATATTGTTGGTTTGTCAAAATCAAAGCCATAGCGATCACGAGTGATTTCCGCAATTAGGATGCAGATCTAGTTATTCCGCGAAACCTGGGATTAGTGTTTTCGCGAAATTATGGAATAAGTTTAGTAAATTACGAAATCTATCAAAAAACAAGGTGGATAGGGGGGGAGGGATGGCTTTATCATATAGTTTTTTTTAGTTATAATACCGATACATACCGTCCATGTGGTGCCGGACGTAAATAATATCACTACCCCATCTATTCCCGTGCGTGTCGTAAAAGGCGACTAAGGGATACTCTAGAGGATGGGCAGCAGCGTTCTCTGAGTACTATAACAACCATACTGCGATTGCCAACCCGCCTGCCAAGCGTGGCGATTATGGAAAACCCCCCCAACATTGTTTGGGGGAGGCCTATGTCCAGCAGTGGACGCCAAACAGTGGAATGCGCTGCCCGAGTGGGTGTTCCCCGACAGCTATAATTTTGGTGTCTTCAAGTCACGAGTGAATCGGTTTCTTCTAGGCAAGCGTGCTCCATCGTAGACCGCATCATTGCTTAACATCAGGCAAGATGGCGGTCAAACGCAGGACTAGAAACAAATTAAAAAAAAGACATTCGGCTGAATGATGATGAATACCGATACTGAAAATAAACAAAAACATTTCACTTCCCTAACCGTTAAAAAAGCCATCGCGGGAAATATCGCCATCCTACCAAATTGCCGGAAATAACTCCCAGTACAGTCTTAAATACTGTTATGAAAAAACATAACAGAATACCGACGATATATGAAAACGATGGCGGTAATGGATACCTGCCGCCATCAAGTGCCATAACCATAAATGTTTCGTAAATCCCCACAGAGTTTCACTACCCTGCTCCTGACAGTTCGGAAGCTTTCAAAAAGCGTGACGTGTGATCAAATTTTTTTGAAATGTTTTTGTAATATGCAGGATCGGGGAGATTGAAACAAATTATGCAATGTTGAAATAAAAACAAAATATGCAGGGTGTAAATGAATTTGTGTAATTTTTTAAAATCACATGATCTACTGGTGTAGATTGACACCAAACGGGATTAAGAATTTTGGAAAAATTTATTGTTTTACATGGTCGTATCTAATCCACCTTTTAAGGTTTCAATAAGAAAATAAGTAAATCTAATAGAACTTTTAAATGCCCCGCATAAATGAATGGCTACGGCTAGCCGCCAGCACGCTAAATACGCGTCGTCCGCGAGGTGCAAGCTTGCTGTCACCGCGAACACAATAATTGTTAAATGGTATTTGTGATTGAACACGCCTAGGACTTGCACGACGTTGTTTCGCTGGCGACTCGGAGTCGGCGCGCCGTAGGACCGCTGTCGACGCGCCGTAAGCACGCAGTCGGTGTGCTGTAAGTACGCGGTCCGCTCACTTGCAGCGCGCTGCTGCGAGTCGAGTTGTATGGTTGCCGCTCGCCGTTGGCTTTTTCATATTAACATTATGAAATATATGATACGACACACGATTTAAAGCTCTAATTTGAATGACAAGTTAATTGCTGGATTAGAGCGGTGCCGTTGCGGTGCCGGTATAGTGTTATGATCTTAAGTTGGCGGGCACGACTAGTGCGATATCGTTTTTTGCAGTCAGTTGACTCTGGGGCGCTAAAATGACTCGAGAACAGAACACCAAGTTTTTTTATTTTAATTTATTGAAAACCCTTCGGGGTTAATTTGTGTCACTAGCAGATGACGCGGTTTGAAGGAATTATACGAACTCGTTTGCACCCTTTATTTTATGGCTACATGTCAAAGGTTTGACAAACAAGTGCGCGACATGACTTTAGCTCGACGGGTCATTAGAGCGACAGGTCAAATGTCCGACAGCTTGTTGGAGCGACATGTCAGAGATTCGACAAGTCGTTGGAGACACTGTCAACGGTATACTCAACCATTGACTAAGTAGCCAAACCGAAAGCGTGAAGCGAGCTCGGGAACTGGAGTACTCCGGCTTGGTTGGCTTAGGTTCGAAGGGGATTATGGGGATTTGTGAACGATCAAGCGAGTGAAAGTTTTCAGTTCATTTTTTTTTCATTCGGATAACCTAGTTACGTTTTTAGGGTTTCATAGTCAAACTAGGAACTTTAAAATCAAATTAAAGCAAATGTATTTATTTGCTCAATTATGGTAGGTGCAAAATACGAGTGTTGTTCTTTTTTCAAGTACATCATATTCTGCCCCATGGGGCATGCAAATCAAGTTTATATAATAATAGGAATCACAAAAACAATTAAAAAAAAATCTAACTGATTACAGATTTATTTTAACATTTAAAACGATCTATACACCGTTGGTCCAAGGTACCCAAACGATTGTATCCATCGATTCCGACGCCTAATTGGAGAAGAAAAGCCAAGCTATAGTTTCTCGAATAAAGCTTAATTTTCGAGATATTCAATATTTATGTTAATTCACGAGTCGAAAATTTCTCTAGGGTAACTAGCGCTATGAACGCAACGTTGCGACTTTTGTCATACTTTGGTCATTATTATACCCCGCTCGCCTAATCGTGTTTTGTCGGGGTTCATGAAGGGAGAAGATTTTTATCCACTCACATGATAATTTTACGTTGCCAGCTCGACTTAATTATGGTATTGTTTAGAAGGAAATACTAAAGTTAATTGATTTATTTTGTTCCGAAAAACAAAATAGTTAAATTGACTGAATTGGACTTATATTATGTTGACATAACATTATTGACTCATAATACCATCAGAAAGGCGTGCTTAAAATCTTTTGGGCACACGGTGTCTTGAACGGCAATTTAAGCTTTAAAGGTGGTTGTAAGACTAGTTGGATTTACTAAAGACTAGCTTTTCCCCACAGTTTCGCTCGTTTTAATTTAGAATTTGACAGTCAACTCTTAACACACTACTAATAATATAATTCAATCATGATTGGAAAGACACGTAGCGAAATCTATTATCGTTCCGTTTATTCATTTATCTCACTTATTGAATACATTTTTAAATATTTCTATAAAAAACATTTAAAAATATAAAAATAGTAGCCCACCGGCGTCGGGAACAGGGTCCAAGCTACCGGTGGTCAGGGCCTCAGAGAGAGGAATTTCTTAACAATACGCGCCGTGTCCAGAAGTACCGCTTTCTGTATCTTGATACAGCTGCCCAACGAGAGCCTCTTTAGATGTTGGTCGAGGCTCTTGGCTATTAAACCATTGGCCGTAACGACTATGCACAATGATTGCTGAATCAACATCCCACACGGCGACAATCTCGTGTGCCATGTCTTGATATTTAATTTCTTTATCTTTCTCGGCTTTCACAAGGTTATATTATTGTTATCGTTATTGTTGTTTCTGTACACCCAAAAACGTATATGCAAAATTTAAGGATGATCGGTTCAGTGGTTTAAGCGTAAAAAGGTAACAAACAAACAAACTTGCTTTCGCAATTATAATATTAGTTAAGTTATTATGAAGTTAGGATTAGGATAGTTAGGATACAGGTTTCCGCAAAGTTATCCAGCAGCATCGTCCTACTGATGCCGTAAGGATAAAATATTGTGAGCACCGATGATTACTAAACGTGGTGATAAATGAGTAGATATATCTCTATCTATATTCTTCCAGGACAGTTAATTGTTACGGTAAGGTGAAGACAGTTATCTTCAGCGGGGAAATGGGTCACTTCATTATACCTTAAAAGCATTAAAAGACTCACTATTGTCTACATTTTTTGTTCTAAATTCTTCAGCGTATGTCAGTGGGGCGTCTTAGATTAACTAAGAAAGTACATAGGTACAGTCAGCATCAGAAGTAGGTGAACAACTCAGGTGTCCAAATAATTAAACACATTCGAGACACCAAAAACATCTATGCAACAACTGTTCAAATTGTTTTGAGCATCATAAACTCCAAATATATCTGAGCAGTCACAATGTCAAATATTTATTTACAAACTAAAGGTCTATGGTAAGTAAACAAGCTAAACATTCAAAGGTAACTAAGCAACACGTTATTCAGAAAGTCAGGATAGCAACGTAAAATGAATTGTATTTGATTGTACTTATAGTCATAAATTAAAAGTTCAAAAATAGATACAATGTGTACTGTTGTGTCAGTACAGCATTTTTTCTTTTTCTTCATATAGCTATATCCCTTTCATTTCGTGCGTGACGTCATTGACGTGTCTTTTGTTTATAATATAATCTGATAGTCAAGTTATAGGAAAACATCGTAAGGAAATTGAAACGAGTATTTATTCCACGCGAAAGCCATTAAATTCGAAACAATTAATTTGAATGAAACTGACATTTTTATTTGCTGCATTTTCTAGTACATCATCAGGAATTGAATTCGTAATAAATACCTACCAAATACCTCGGTTCATTTTAACCATGTTTCGAATTGATAACAATGCTCAAAAAAGTACAAAATCTGTTAAACGTCAATTTAATTACTCGGTTAAAAGATATCTAACGATGTAAAATCAGCCCGACTAAGCACGCACTGAGTTTCTATATGATTTTACACATGCGGTTTCAAATGCTTCTTTTTCTATCGTGTCGGCACGAGCTATACAAGAATAGCTCATGCCGTGGTAAAAAGATTAGCCAGTCAGCAAGGATGGTAGCGAGGCTGACTGCCCAGGGTGCGCCGGACGTACTGAAGTATCGTCACTCGTGGAGACTCTTTTCATGCACCCCTTTTTTTTCAAATGCTAAAAGCACCATACAGCTTATCTATGAACATGCACTGTAGCCTGATTTTAGTAGTCAGTTATCATCGAATCACATTGAATATACCTTTACCCAAAAACCGCTAGTGCGTGCGCTGGTATAGAAAGCCACACGCGTTACATTTTTTAGCGGCTCACCGCCTGCCTTTAATTGCAATGCCTGCATTTTAATCTTAATAATGTCGCAGGACACTGTACACCTTACATAACACACTGGTATGGCGCGGCGGTCGAATCCATATTGCAACAGAGAGACCCACTGGCAGTGCGAACAGTAGCATATACGTGCGTTCGGTTTTTTTGAAGCGCGAAATGTAACGCGCTTGAATGCGCGCATGCAAAAACTTAAAAAAAAAGTAAAAACCGACTACAAAAAACATAAAATCAACAGTTTCAGAAGTCGGTGGCTACAATTTTTTTCAGTGTAGAATTGCACCGTCTTCTGAAACTGTTAATTTTATCTTATGGTAATTATTTTACTCCATATAGTTTTTTTTTGAAGTCGGTTTTTACTTTTTATAAGTTTATTTTTTATTAAATACGTTTTAGTGCCATAAATTAAACTCTCTCTCCTCCATACTCTCTCCCTCTCTCTTCATAATCCTTATTTTTGACTTTGCCGTAGTCGGGTATAATAAGCCCTTTCATGCCTACCTTACACGACATAATTCAAAGATTCCGGAAAGTGGGGGGCGGGGGAAGAGTTCCGTTCCATATCTCTGAAGTTCATGGTCTAATCATAACAACATTTATAAGGGACTAAACGGAAAGTACCTATACCCTCTCAAAAAAAAAAGAATTTTTCAAATCGGTTCATAAATGACGGAGTTCTGAGGTAAGAAATATAAAAAAAAAAAAATTACAACCGAGTTGAGAACCTCCTCCTTTTTGAAGTCGGTTAAAAACGAGCATAAAACACCAAGGTCTGTAACCGCCCTAAAACGGCTAGGTTTGTAACAGGCCTTAGTATCACTGAGCAATTTATTGAGAAATGGTTATTGTTTACATATTTTTGAACACTTTGGTTGCTTAGTTACATTTGACTACCTCAGTTGACAAGATGATTTGTTTGCATAGAAATATTTGAATTGCGAGTGTTCAGATGATTTTGATACATTGGATG
This sequence comes from Amphipyra tragopoginis, assembly GCA_905220435.1. Taxonomy (NCBI): domain Eukaryota; kingdom Metazoa; phylum Arthropoda; class Insecta; order Lepidoptera; family Noctuidae; genus Amphipyra; species Amphipyra tragopoginis. Next base: position 22,878,018 of record HG991995.1, on the reverse strand, counting down.
CTAACAATAATTTGAACGCTATTGTTGTGCAGATGTTATTGTGTTTTTGAAAGTGTAGAATTATTTGAGTATCTGAACTGCTTCTATATATCTGATGGTGACTGTACGAAATTTAAAAAAGTCACATTGGTACGTGCCTGCGTTTATTTTATTAGAGAAAAACTGAGTTTATGTACTACTTTCTCTTTATTATCATTACAAAGTATTACTAATGAGTACACTCTTGAGAAATGTTGATTTGTCTATTATAAGTGTAAAATGAAATGAGTCAGGCAGTTGTTATACTCGCACGAGGACATAGTCAGAGAATTATGCTATTCATTTATCTGAACAAAATTTTAAATTAAATTTTAAATTTCATAGACTTACTTTTATTTTTAGATGCAATGATATTTAGAAGAAATAAATTTATATGATTGAGACTTTCGATCAGTACAATAAAATTATTGTTTTTTTTTTCACATTGAGCGGGATCGGTTCTCGGTTCAGACAGGTGATTATTTAAAATTCTTTGAATGCAGTTCGTATTGTTTTTAAAATAAAAATGAAGTCTTCATTCAGTATTTTTTTCTATCAGTATTTAAGGTACTTTCCCTCCATGCGGCGAAGTCGTGGGACGCCCTGCATACCTCTGCCAACCCTTCGGGGAAAAGTATAGATACGAAAAAATATTTACCATCATCATTGTCCCAATACTTTCTTCGTAATAGCACTATTAGTGGAAGCACTTAGTAATTGAAGATGGCTGTCTCGTTTTCAACAAACATAAATTAGTCGCCAGACGGAATAAGAGCCTCATTCAACGTCTTTATTTTAAAGAGTTTCTTTTGATTCAGACGCTGAACGTCTTGAATTGTTTTTGTCTGAGATTTTTATTGTCATTTAAATATAACTAGTTTTTATTCTTCTTTATAATCTTCTTTATAGTATTTTCCAATCTACTGTCTTCTTCGTTTTAGAGGACTTGGCATAGTTAAATTGTGAGATTGCCCGTATTTTTTTTTGTTTATTTCTTCTAGAATGATTTTAATTTGACTGAAAAAATCTACTTAGTCCGTCAGTTACATTATCAAAAAATATTTGACCCGTATTTTTTCTTTGGTTACGCAAACCAAAATTGACGAAGATACGACACTTTTAAAATTGGCAAAACGTCACAGGCAAGTACAATTATTACTTGCTTGTGACGTCACAAGCCCCCACTCTCGAGTTTTGATGCGTTTTATCTTTCCAAATATTCATAGATTTAACAAAAGAAAAAATACGTGTCCATTATTTTTCAAAACTCTAACTGGCGGACTAATTAGATTTGTGATTTATTGATGCTGTCAACGTGCCTATTTCAGCCATTAAGTTGAATTAAACTTGGATTTTCCATACTTTTATTTTTTATTTGGCTTGCTCACATTGGACCCTAGTCGCATCTGATGATAAGGGCAGACAGGATCTAAGATGGAACACAGGAATCCAAGTAACAGGGGAGGGATTTTTCCACTACACCCCTCTGGCTCTCACATCCACTCGACGAAACATAGTCAACTGCTTGCCGCCTGTGCTAGGCGGGCTGTGTAGATCCTATCATCAAGCGTGCTAGGTTTTGTTGAATCTTGCAACACGCCTCACACGCTGCGCTTGCGGTGGGGAAGTTTTATATTCTAACCCATCCCCATATGGGATCTAAAACTATGCTTATGAGGCAAATACATTTGGGAGCAATGATTCCGGGTCACCAACATAAACCTTAATATCTCGGAAATTAAGAATGATAGCTTATTAACATAAAAAGTATTTTATAGACTATTTAATACTACTCAAATACAATTAATTAAACTTCTTGCATAGTCTATTAAATACTTTTATTTTAATAAGCTAGCATTCTTAGTTTCCGACATATTAAGGTTTATGTGGGTAACACGGATTCATTGTTCACGAGTATATGAATTAAGTAAACATTTTACTAGGCTCAGAAGATAAATTTTAATTTAAAAAAAAAAGGTCAATTGCGAGTCGGACTCGCACACGAAGGGTTCCATTATCTACAAAAACGGTAAAAAAATCACATTTTCTTTCAACTACGTAGTAATGTTATCATTAATCGCTACAAAACCGATCACAAAATACGTATTTTCTGCTTAGAAGCAAAACAGTGCAGAAATGTTGTATGAAATCTCATTACTGCACTGCAAACAGTGCAGAAATGTTGTATGAAATTTCATTACTGCACTGTTTTTATTTTTTATTTAGATATAAATTTACCACAGAGGTTTAATGTCTCCCGTTAAGTTTTTAATATTAAATGTATGCATTCTTATGCATTAGATCAAAAAGATACTGGCTGAAAATAAAAATCGGCTGAATAAAACCGAATAGGTGAAAAAAAAAAACAAATGGCGCGCATTTTGTACCATTGTAAAACTTTGATACTTCTTATTTAGCAAGAAAAGTTTTAAAAATGGAAATAGATAGTGATATGAATTCAAGTCCAGAAAGTATAAAAACAGCTGCAAATGAAATTGTTAATAACCTTTTGCCGCAAAAGTCGCAGGATAACCTTGTTTTCATTAACTTGAGTTTTTATTTTGAGTAGGTATATTTTATCACGGTAGGTAAATTGGTAGTTGAAAGAAAAGTAGATTACGCACCTTGCTGAAGTGAGTGATTAATGCACTCGTGCTAATTTAGTGCCCTCGCTTGCGCTCGGGCACCAACATAACACTCGTGCATTAATGACTCACTTTGCGCTCGGTGCAACAATCTACTATTGTTGTATGGGATCCCCCTTAAATATTTATTTTATTCTGTTTTTTAGTACGGTCAGCATCAAAAGTAGCTGAACATTAGAGTTTTTAAACTTGGCATTAATTAGAAAACGAATTGTTTTAGATACCTAGAGCTGCTAGATCTAGCTCTAAGTAAGCCTTAAATTTTTTGCTTCCTATCAATTAGTTATCTAATTAATGCAAAGTTTAAAAACTCAAATGTTCAGGTACTTTTGGTGCTGACCGTACCTATTAGTTGTTATAGCGGCAACAGAAATACATCATCTGTGAAAATTTTAACTGTCCAACTATCACGGTTCATGAGATACAGCGTGATGACAGACGGACGGACGGACAGCGGAGTCTTAGTAATGGGGTCTCGGTCCGGTCCGGTCCCGTACCCCTTTGGGTACGGAACCCTAAAAAAGGTACCCTTTCTTATTCAAAAACACAGACAAAAGAACAAATTTAGATGTCACAAATAAACAAAATACTGTCGTATACGACTTTAATGTTACTGCAGCAAAACTTTAATCTTAGACAGCAGTCGGCGATAACGAACTTTGTAAAGAAAAACAGTGCACAAGTTACGAACTAAAGTGCTTTAAGTTATTTTAATTTGAATTCGGTGCAATAAATTAAAAATATACTAAGAAAGTTTAGGGAGTTTGAATTTATTGTACGTGATTTTATGCGATAACTAAGTAATTAATTAAGTATTTTGTTTATTGCACGAGTCGCAAAACTATATGTTATTGATAGCACGTTGCACGGGTTGCAACTCAGAAGCAGTCAGCGTGACTGCATTTTTGCAGTAAATTCATGTCTACACGTTGCATCAGCAAACGCTCTGAAATTAATTAAATCAAATTAACTCCTTAAAAAACTATCTGTAGGTTACAAATATTTGTTCAGTGCGGGAATCAAACCCACGACCCGTAGCGCAAAATCGTCGCGTCAAATGGAACCAAAACCAATTTTTAAAACAATATCATTGATTTTATAAGCCCTTGAAAAAGCTATAAATAACTTAAATGTGTTCGCGTGAACGTTTAAAAGGAGAAATAAAGATCTATTAATTTGAATTACAGTTATTTATATTTTCCATTTTATGGGTTAGTACCAAATAATTACTTACGACTTAATTGCATTCCGTTATTTCATCATTCCATTGGCAATTTTAAAAGATTTATACTTATTTGTTAAATAATATTCTGTGCGAAACGTATTTCACAGTCGTTTCGCACAGAATAATTAACCAATTTAAATGTTTGCACACTCTGAAACAGAGATGATCGTTTTGTGACTTTTCATATTTCTTCAGTGCTTATTCAACGGATTATTAACACGTTTACACATTGTGTACATTTTAAATTTCATTAAATATTTTTTAAATACGTGTCTTAGGGTGCCTTTCCACCAGAGATGTGCTATGCAACGTTGCTATGGATGCGTTTGATATTCACCAATCATATTCATTGGTCCACATAGCATAGCACTGGTGGAAACTGATTCAATTATGCTACGTTTTTATATGGAAGGATGCGTGCTAGGGATGCGTGCTATGGATGCGAGCTATGGACGAGTGCTATGGATGGTCGCGAGTGGTGTAGCTATGTTCTCCGTGCTTTCCTTACTGTCGATAGGTCGCATAGCTCGAGCTGCGCATCTTCCTCGCACAGCTACATAGCTCAGCATTAGTGGAAACGGTCACATAGTTTCGTAGCTTAGCTTTTACATTCTCGCAACATAGCTGTATAGCACATCTCGGGTGGAAAGGCACCCTTAAGCAGTGATAGCCTAGCGGTCTAACCCTACAAGAGTGCAGGAGGGTCTGAGTTTGATCTCGGCTCGCATCTCTGACTTTTCAAGTTCATGTGCCGATCATAATTTGATTATCACTTGCATTAACGGTGGAGGAAAACATCGTGAGGAAACCTACACATCTGAGGGGGCTCCAAACAGTTCTCGATAGTCCGCTAAACCGCACCAGGGGGCCTACTCCCTAAGTCCGTCAACGAAGTTAGTCGCCCGTCCGAAAGTAGCCCGAAACGCAGGAGTGAACAAAACAAGTGTCAAGTTCATCTTTTCGGACGGGCAAAAACACATCGGTAGTACGGACAACTGTCAAATCGTGTTGTCATTCATTCTTTGTTCAGGCCCCGAAATAATCGTATGTCCGTAGGTGATAGGGAGTAGGAAACGCTCGTAACTAAGGCCGAAATCACGGACTTCGTGCTTAGGGAGTAGACCCACTGGCCAGCGTGGTGGACTAAAGCCTATGTCCTTCTCATTCTGAGAAGAGGCCCGTGCCCAGCATTGGGATTGTAATCGGTTGATGATGATGATGATCAACAAAAAAAAAACATACATTAGAAAATATAAAAAAAAAATTGCCCACCGGCATCGGGAACAGGGTCTAAGCTACGTACGACTTTTCAATTCAATTCAATTCAAATTCTTTATTGCAATCCATAATGTACATATACAGGTGGTAAAATATATTTAAAAAGAAACAATTATGGACCCTGTCGGGCACAGCAAAATTATAAGATAGGGTGGCGAGAGGAAGAGCGCTTTTATCCATTTTTCCATATATATTATTGTAATTTTTATCTTTAGTTTATATAGTTTATTCTTATGTTTATGTAATTCGTTTATTTAGTCTATCTAATTGTAATTTGTAATGTTATTATATTCCAGTTTTATTTTATTTATTGGGTGTTTTTTTTTTTTTTTTATTATTATTATTTTTTATTTAGACTGTTTAATTTCTTAAGACTAAAGTAAATTGGAAATTAGGTAGATTATTTTATTATATTTATATCATTGCTTTTTATTTAAATTAATTATTTATTATTATTAAGTATTATTATTTGGTTTTATCACTCATTTATTTATTTTAAGTATTTATAATTCTTCGACTTCCTAACAATACGCGCCGTGTCCAGAAGTACAGTCCGCTAGGCCTAAGCTGAGCTTTGCATTTGTTTGAGTGATCACACAAAAATGTGCCAAAAAGCAGTATAGATACCGGCACGGATCTTGAGCGCTGACCTTGTTGCGCAGATGTTGATTTTGTATGCGATACTGCTACTGCGCATTAAGGTCACCGCTCAAGATTTGTGCCGGTAACTATATAAACCGGTATAAACCAAGCAAAGGACGCGTCGCGCTCTAGGCCGACGTCACACCTACACTATCTATGTGCATTCACACAAATGCAAAGCTCAGCTTAGGCCGCGCGGACTGTACTGTTTTCTGAATCAGGCCCTTAATCCAATCGCTCAATAAGAACCTCATCAGATGTCATTATCTTTTAACTGCCTACGCGTAAAGCCTACGCTATTGAACTATTTAATTCATTCTTAACGACCACGCAATAATAGTAAAATTATGAAAATTGTATTTAAATTACTTTTCCAGCCATTAAACACAATGTTACGAAGAACAATATTACATTAGCATTAACTACAAAAAAAGTTTAAAAGTAATCCCAGTTAAAAAGACCTTAAGTCGCATTGGACGAATAGGCTATCTAGTGGGCAATAGCTTAACTCAATGTTACTTAAGAGACCAATAAGTACAAGATTTACGTGCAATTTACCAAACTGCAGCCAAGTATTCGCTTTGCAATGACCCATAATTACACAGCATTCAAAAACATAAGTTTTTTTACTACTCTGTTACAGAAGCAGTTTTTTGAAGTTGAAAGACTTCTTTCGGTGTGTTTGTAAGAGTAAAGGAATATTATTTTTTTCAAATTCTGCGTTTTTCCTATAGTAACAGTTGTACAGAATGATGAGATGAGCACAGTTCGCGATTTTCGGATGTACAGCAGTCATGCTGTATAATATTGTTCCAATAGTGTCACGTTCTTCGTGACGATGTTTGAACAAAAACTCGAAGCTCGAAAAAGTTTGCTGTTGACATAAACCTCTTTTCTGTATGACATCATGAAAAAAAAGGTCTGGAAAAAAGAGTTTAAGAATAAAAAAACATGCTATCAAATTACAACATGCAGTCGGAGGCTACGCACATTTTTTGGTCAGTCAGTTTGCGAATTACATAATTCATAGGTAGCCTCTGACTGCATGTTGTGATTTGATAGCACGATTTTTTGAAAACCTAATACGTCTTGTTTACATCTTTTCAGTTCTTTTTTTTTTCTACACCCTCTTTTTACCAACTTTTTAGTTCGCTTTTTAAGTAGTCGGGTTTTTTTATTTACCTCTTTTTTAGTATTATTTTATCAAGATATCGTACCTATCTATAAATACCTACCATTTTAATGAGGCTTAAAGAAATCCATCTGTAGGCACCTGTTAAACGGAGCTTATGGTTTTAAAATGGTCAAGGAAACATTATATTAATTTTAAGACCTATTCAACGATACCCCACATAACATGATAGGCGTTTTTTTTTTTATTTCTTTCGTATTCCACGGTCGCCATTTTGATTTTATAAAAATAAAACCTAGCCTATAACTATCGTACGGCACAGACAAATCGATAGACACCTCATTCATTAAAATCCATCCAGCCGTTGGGATGCTTCGAGGGTATAAACAATCCCACATACATAGATACTTAGATACATAGTTACATAGATACTCGTGAAAAACATAACCCTGTCTTTGCTGTCGCACAGTCGAGTAAAAAGGTTGCCAATAGCATTTTTTATGTGGTCGAATAGCTCAGAAGCCTCGAGTAGGTCCGTCCGTTGTTATACATCTAGAAAATAGGTTCTCAAACTTATTTCGTCTACCGCCCACTTTGAGAATAAATTATTTTCTAGTGCCCCCTAAAATGTTTAACTTTACCACATTTTATAAATCACAATCGCAATCATTTCCTTTACCGCCCTCATATACGCCTCTAGCGCCCACAAGGGGGCGTTATCGCCCACTTTGAGAAAGACTGACCTAGAACAACAACAGAATTACTGATGCGTTGCCAACCCTAGAGACAAAATTGAATTCTGACAAATTCGTGTCCCTGTAATTCCACTGGTACCCAAATACAGCAATACTACTTCACAGCATTTATTGTCAAATACATTTTGCAAGCAGCCAACCAATGAACTGCAAAAATATAATTGTAACGCGGTCCTATTAAATGCGTGTTTTTCCTTAACGTCTTAGAGAATAAGGGCTCAGCATTGTCTTAAATGTACCTTTCTTTTTACCTCACCGTAATCGGATAGAAATATAATCTTGCGATATCTCAAATGCGATTTGCACTGTATAAATTGTCAACAACATCATATTTAACGTTGAAGTACAAAATGTTTATGTATTTCCACGACATTTGATATGTATTTAGCTGCAAATGGCGCAAGGAAATATCGAGGAAACTCACTCATCTGTTATGTTATTGAACTTGAGATGCACTGAGAATGATACAGTCACAACATTGAGCATTTATTGTAAATTCCATGTGAATTTATTGAGTGTTAAGGAAATGCGTAAGAAAGACAAAAATAAAACAGATTTATTTGCATCTTACGGTGACCCACATAAAAAAATTAAAAAAAAACAAAACATTACGCCTGTATTCCCCGTAGGATTGGGCAGCGGTGTATAGTACCCTCATTTCGCCGTAAAATCGCAAAACCGTAAATCACATGTAATAGGGGGCAAGCCTATTGCTATCAACCGGGCACAAATCTCGACTCCGGGCTGCTATTGAGAAATTACACATGACAACTGGTCTAACCTTAACATATCGACATTGCGATAATAATAATAATGCGTTCCGGGTAATGCTGCGGTTGTCGCGCTTCTATAGCTCGTCGGGGATGTTCGCGGACGCACGCATTCCGGATTCCGGCTCGCTGCTGCGTTTGCGAATCGCATCACTGATGCGTCGGGTGCGCGACAACTCCAACAGCCTCGTGGCTACTGTAGCCGGCAGGGTGGATGGCCTAATAATTTGTCACTGGATGGCGGCACACAGACCGTCATTCAGATATATGATATAAAAAGTTTTATTTATCGTGTTTAAGTTAGTAGGTAAGTGCCAAATTGTTTACTCATTCATAGATCTCTGATCTGAAATAAAGATTTATTATTATTGCCTTTATTAATTTGAACCCATATGAAATTAAATTTTTAAATATTTCCATACAAAAAAATAATCAAAACATTTAAAAATATAGTAGCCCACCGGCATCGGGAACAGGGTTCAAGTTACCGGTGGTCAGGGCCTCAGAGAGAAGAACTTACCAACAATACGCGCCGTGTCCAGAAGTACCGCTTTCTGCACCGGGCCCTTGATCCAGCTGCCCAACGAGAGCCTCTTTAGATGTTGGTCGAGGCTCTTGGCTATTAAATCATTGGCCGTAACGACTATCGGCACAATGATTACTGAATCAACATCCCACATGGCGACAACCTCGTGTGCCAAGTCTTGATATTTAATTTCATTATCTTTCTGGGCTTTCACAAAGTTCTCGTCATGCGGAATCGTTATGTCAACAATCATTGTGAGACGCTCTGATCGATCTATCACCACGATGTCAGGCTTATTGGCAACAATAGTCCTGTCGGTGATGATAGATCGATCCCAGTACAATGTGACATGACCATTCTCGAGAACTGTAAGTAAGTACTTCTGCGTCCACAAGGTTGTATTTGAGATCAAGTTGCTGGTGGATAGTCCTAGCTACGAGATTGTGCCTGTGCAAATACTCACCGTTAGCAAGACGAGAACAACCAGAGACAATATGTCGAATAGATTTGTGGCGGCATCTATCTCGCCACATGCGAACTAGCGAACTATCCTACATCGCGCAATCAAGATTTAACACGCAGATAGTATATATACAACCCCCCAACATAAACCGTTGGGCAGTAGCCCGCCAGGCACAAGACTCCGCATAGTTGGAGGATCCTCCCTTTGGTTGGAGGAACACCACACCAAGTTTCTCCACATTGGTGACCCCGACGTGATCGTCACAGACAGTGTTTCCACACTGGTGACGTCACACACAACCTTCGCAGCCTCGGCAGCCACATCACTCCCTCAGCAGCTCAGCATTCAATCGAGCAGCAAGCAGCGAGTCCCACAGCCAGCCAGCATTCTCGGCTTCAACGGGTGATGTGATCACTAGCCTGCAGCGAACGCGCAAGCCTGGTCACGACCCTCAGCCCACTCCAGCATCATGGCGCATCATACTGCACTTCGGCCGGTCAACTAGCAGAGGCACTTCTCTCCTGGTCGACGCAGTCCACAGCCACCACTCACAGTTTCGACTCAAAGGAACCCCTCACTGGCCCTGGCAAGTTCTCAAGACTCAACGACCGCTGACTCATCAAGACGATCGACCTCCGGTCTCAGGGGGGGAGTGATGTGGCGGCATCTATCTCGCCACATGCGAACTAGCGAACTATCCTACATCGCGCAATCAAGATTTAACACGCAGATAGTATATATACAACCTCCCAACATCAACCGTTGGGCAGTAGCCCGCCAGGCACAAGACTCCGCCTGGTTGGAGGATCCTCCCTTTGGTTGGAGGAACACCACACCAAGTTTCTCCACAGATTCACCGGGACTGTGACATGCCCGACAGATGTCAACCGTGCCGTCCTTCACAACATATTTTCTGTAGTTGTTCGTCATCATTACGTCGTCCATAATTGCACAAACTAATTTAGTATTATTATTGCTCAGTAACTGTGTTGCGGAGTTGGGAAACTTGTATCTAGCCGCATCTGGTTAGACTAGAAGCTGAACCCAACATACTTGGGAAAAGGGTAGGCTGAACACAATTATAGAGTTAAGACGTAAAACTTGACAGTACTAGTCCAATGTAAAAGCTTAAAAACTTTATTTTGTGAGAAAACAAGATTCCTATCTTCCACAATACATTTCATTTTACTGTCACTCCCACGTTTTATGCTTATCTCAATCGTGTTTATAGTTTATCGTGTGTCGTAACCATAAACAAAATTCAGGAGCTTAGATAGTTTGTACGATTTACTGTCTATGTGATTTGGTTTGATAATGGTATCGGTAAATGTTGCCGCTACACTTCGTGGATATTGGGATTATTGTCGCATTAGCGGCTATGGCAGATTGCAGCGTGATCCTACTAATGTCAGCTGAATGCTATTAGTAATTTGTCTGTTAAAAACACAGATAAATAGAAGTGACTATTGCAACCATTTTAAATATCCAAAGCAGTCGTAGAAGGAGTCCACTCAATGGTAACGCGCGGTTCACTCGGGACTTGTGCGTTGGCAAAAGGTGTTAACAAATTCGTGTACTTCCTTCAAGCTTCGTGGTCTCCTGATAACACAGATTGACCTTGCGTGTGATTCTTTTGAACTCATTTCATTATTTCATTTCATCATTTCATTTCATCATTTCATTTCATTTCATCATTTCATTGCATCATTTCATTTCATCATTTCATTTCATCATTTCATTTCATCATTTCATTTCATCATTTCATTTCATCTTTTCATTTCATCATTTCATTTCATCATTTCATTTCATCATTTCATTTCTTCATTTCATTTCATCATTTCATATCATTTCGATAACATGTTGTTTTTACCGTGACTCATTTAGCGCCCATTTTTTTTATCTTGTTCATATCCTCATGGATACCCTCCGACCGAGAAAGGCGAAAGCTTATGCCGTACTCTTATCGGCTTAAACCCACGGTGTTCCTTCTCCTGACCTGTGGCGAGAGTCACGGGACTTTCAGCTGCATGCACCGCACTCCCGGCCGGCATCGGTCTTCATAATGGGGGATTTACACGGTTCGATTTTAGCCGTGCGGCAAGTCACTAGTTGCATCGCTTGCGACTTGTTCATTTCAAGCGGAAGAACACGGCGCAAAACACACCTCATGCGGCGGGCGATCGCCTGCAACTGACCAGTTATACGGTCGATTTACTCACCCGCCGCATGCGGCTTGTGGACGCACGGCAAAAGTCGGATGGCACCCAACTTTGGGCTTGCAATTTTAGTCACTTGCGGCCTAGTCGGATTGTCATTTAGATGGTCGATTTTCGCCGTGTGCCTACCCGTTAACGTTAAGGGTTATCACCAGGTCCCATCAAAAGCTCCTAATAAGGTTTCAATAAAAACATAGGCAAAAACAAAAAAACTTTTTTTTTAATGTGCATTATGGAATCAATGCACGGCGACATAGCTAGCAGGCCCGACTAGTGCGTTATTGCTCCGCGCAGTCAGTTAACTCGGGCGCTAAAATTACTCAGATGCAGATTTTTTTTATTTGAAACCTGTTTTTGGTTGAAAAAAACCCATGCAGGGTCAATCAGTGTCACCAGTAGGTCACGCGGTTTGAAGGAATTACAAGAATTTATTTACACCCAGTGTACACAGTTTTGATTTAACATACTCAACCGTTGCTATAACCAAATAAAACGAACAAACCAAAAAGCTTGACAATTGTAAATGCCGAAAAATAGAGCGGAACTCTCGTACTAATTGGTATCCAGTTTGTTCGTCGATGTTAAAAAACAAAAAGGTACACGTCGACGGAAATGTACTATCGGCTGGTTCATTAGTGCAGTGGCTATGGAAGTTAATACAGTTAGTACAAATTAGGCCTTGGCACTTGTGCACCTGGCCTAACCGCAAACAAATTGGGCCTACGCTACGCCTAACTGAGTGTTAGCGTCGGTCCGGATACAGTTATAAACGCCGGTTAAACTTGAATTAAAATTGGGAATTGAGACCATTTTTGTATGGGATTTGGATTTTGATCGTCTTTATCGTCTATATTGGTCAAATAATTTTGAGGGAACAATTTACCGATTTTCATGGAGGATTCTTAAAAGTAATGTTTCATACATATTTACACGTTAACATGTAAATAGATTTTGATTTCAATGACATTAATCTATTATTTATTATTAGACTGGTTTGTCCCATAGCTGCACAAATACTTTCCTTATTTTAATAAAAACTAAACAAAACTTTACTTTAAAATTGCAGTGACGTCATTTAAGACGTACATGCACAGACGACAGCAGGTCATGCCCGAAACTGTCAAATTTTCTCAATCAATCTTGAACCTAATGCTTTCGCGATAAAGATGAAAATTTAATAAAGAAATTTGACAGATTGTAGTAGCTTGATGTGCTGGCGTCTGTACCTATTTATCATTTTTTTTATGCTACAATGAACGTAACGGTTCAGTAATATTTCGTAATACATCATTTTGTTCAGCGTTGACACGTAGCATACGAACTGGGCTGGATACCGCTACAAATTTAATGAAACCGGATTGTTCTATACAAATTTGGGTCAAATTCAACAAAATGACGAACGTGCGTTGGCTAGGTTTGTACACTCCATAATACCTAGATTCTATGCGAATAAATATACATTCTATTCTATTCAAAATATTCCAAACACACTTCATAAACTGTCCTTAATAAAACTACAACAGCAAAACAAAAAGTTAATTCATCTTTTCTCCATTCTTTGACACAACTTCTATCATTTCATTCACTTATTAAATCACTTCATTCTGTGTCACAGTTTCTTATTTTCTGTGTCTCCGAGAGTTGGAACTTTGTAAATGTCTTCATATCTTCAAAGGGACGGGCTTTTTGTTACAAAGAATACTAGTGTAGTTTGAGACGCACTCCGCTGGAGGAGTTTTGCGTTGAAAGTTACACTGGAGTCTAATTGTCGCCCGTTTAGACTGGCACGGTATTTTCTTTGTCGTGTGTACTTATGACTACGTGTTTTAGGTGAATGATACACGTCTATATATTATATTGATGGCTGAAATGCTCAATAAATATTACATTGCCTTTTCTTGTCTTTTCTACTGTGGCGGTCCCATTTTTTGGTGAAGAACTGATGAAGGCAATGGAACTCTTCATTCAATAACAGCAAATCACTCGCTATTGCTGTAATCGCATGTTTATGTAATGTTTAAGTCACTCAATAAATAAAATTATTGGAAAGAAAGAAAAAACGACTTCAAAAAAACTGAAAAGAGTAAAAATAATTACCATATTATAAAAGTAACAGTTTCAGAAGTTGGAGATAATCCACGCTGAACCAAATTGAAGGCACCGACTTCTGAAACTTATATGATCATTATTTTACGGACTGCCTCGTTGGTCTAGCGATCGCAAGCGCGACTGCTGAGCGTGAGGTCCTGGGTTCGATCCCCAGGTCGGGCAAAGCGTTATTGGGTTTTTCTGTGTGGACTATCTCAGTAGCAGCCCGGAGTCTGGATTTGTGCCCGGTTGATGGCAATATGCTCGCCCCCTATTACATGGGACGTGAACATAATGGCGAAATGTGGGTGTATTATCGTCTCTGCTAACACTTCGGGGAATACAGGCGTGAGTTTATTTATGTAATTATTTTACTCTTTTCAGTTTTTTACGTCATTTTTTAAAAATTAATTTTATTAGTATAAAACATCGAGAGCACGTCTGTTAAATAATTATTTTAACATAATCCTGAAGGAACACCTTTAGGAAGTCGCAAGACTGCCTAGGGTGCGCCGGACGTAATTTTGTCTAGGTACTATGTGGATAATTTTCACTTCCATTTTCTAGTCCCGTTGAGAGATGTTTTTGCCTATTCTCTCTACGCATTTTAAGCCACTATTCATGATATAAAGTGAATACAAAATGTGTGTTCCCTGTATTTACATTTCCTCGTTTGAATATTTAACGAACAAACACTGAAGTGTAAGCTTACAATCAACATGGTGAATGGGCAAATAAATTAACTAATTACCTAAATAAGTTATGCAAGTCTTGCAGAAAAAGGAGCATGGTAGATGCCCTAACAATGTTGGGCCACGACTATGCCTACTACTCGTTACAGATATGAAAGTAGTATGATGGCGCAGATCATTTCATGGGCATTTAATTAGATATAGTTGTATTTTATTCGCTTAAGAGCGTGTACGCCGTTCGGCATTTCATACAAATTTTCAAGTCCTTATTTTTCGATATGACTGAACCGATTTTAATGAAACTTCATACCCATCAGCAGGATACATAGGACTAAAAAGTTAGTAGAAAACATTTTCGAAAAATAGTGTTACAGTTAAATTAGACCGATTTAAAATTTTCCATACAAACAGAAATTTCCAATTATCTTTTTTTAAGTAAGACATTTCGAAAATGTTTTCTACTAACTTTTTAGACCTTTGAATCTTGCTTATGTGTGTGAAGTTTCATCAAAATCGGTTCAGTCATTACGAAAACCAAAGATTTGAAAATTTGTATGAAATGCCGTACGGCGTACACGCTCTTAAGGGGTAGTTGAGAAATTCTATTTTGTGTGGAAGTGAGGCGGAAATGTTGGGACCAAACGACTTTTATTTTTTTTATTTCCGTTGCCAATCTAGAATAAAATCAAGCAATCAACAAATTAAAATATTTCTTTTTTATACGTTTTCATTTCTGTAACGGTTGAGCCCAAAACTGCCGATGTCCGGAGAATATTTTCATAGTCATTCACAGCCTAGCAAATGCTGAGCTGGAAACTTATTCGGTGTGGGCATGCCAACAGCACATTATCATTGCTTGAGTTATGATATTGCCCGTGGCCCTCCTTGTTCTGTCCACCTAGATGAACCAAGGGATATTTTTTTGGCCGTGTTCCATACGTTTTGTTAAGCAAGATTGTATGGAACCTTTTTTTTCTACGAATTAAGAGTTTGTCCGATTAAAAGTTGTACAGAATGATCAGTAGAATTCATGGTTTTCGGATGAAAAAAGACTAATCAGTCATGCTGTATACTATACCAACTAACGGCCTGTCCACATCTCCACGTCATGACGTCATCAACGTGGAACGGTGCGGTGACGTGCCACGGTGCGTTGACGTAACGTGCAAATTTACGTTACCGTATCGTGAAAATGCACGTCAGTATCGTTGTTAGATCTATCGTTGACCATGTAGATCCTGAATTTTAATAAGAGACACAGTAAGGTATGGATAAGGTCAGGAATGAGTATATTAGAGGAAGTTTGAAAGTAGCGCCCGTGACAGAAAGGTTGAAAGGGAACCGTTTGTCTTGGTATGGACATGTGAAGAGGAGGGATGAAACGCATGTGACCAAAAGAGTTATGAATATAAATGTGGATGGATGGAGAGGAAGAGGGAGGCCAAAGAAAAGATGGATGGATTGTGTGAAAAATGATATGAAAGAGAAGGGAGTCAGTGATACCATGACGGGTGACAGGACGGAATGGAAGAAGAAAACATGTTGCGCCGACCCCAAGTAACATGAGATAAGGGCAGGAAGATGATGATGACACAGTAAGGTATGGTTTTGAAGCATCAGAGAACATGGACGGCGACTAACTCGCGGGCGTGGAGAGCGCGGGCGGAGCGCATATACGTGTGTGCTTGCGGCTAGAGGCGGAACGTGTTACGATACGGTAACGTAAATTTGCACGTTACGTCAACGCACCGTGCCGCGTTACCGCACCGTTCCACGTTGACGACACGTCGTGACGTGGAGATGTGGACGGGCCTTGACCCACAAGGCGTTAGCGTTGCCAACCCTAGAGACAAAGTTGAATAGTCTAGTGTACTTGTAATTTCACTGGCACCCATACCCTTCAAACCAGAACACAGCAATGTTGTTTGGCGGTACCTACAAATAAGTTTAGTAGTATAATCTCTCTCTAGGGTCGGTCCCTCATGTTTGAGGATCATGGTCAACACTAGGGTTGCATCTGGAGCGGATGATCTGCCTCCACCGGTTTCTGTCCAGCGCGTCTCTTACAATCGTGTAGAATTTGGATGACGACGAGTCTTTTATTTGGTCGGTCCATCTTGTTGGTGAACGACCGCGCGATCTTTTGCCTTCGGTGTTCCCAACAACAATCAATTTTTCCAAATTTTCGTCGTCTCTGCGCACTGTGTGGCCAAAGTACGAAAGAATACGTTGGCGGCATAAGGTGGACAAGCGAGTTTTTTTTCGGTGCTGAATCAGGATTGATGCATTTGTGTGTTTCGCAGTCCAAGGTATTCTCAGCATTCGTCTCCAACACCACATCTCGAGGACGAGTAGTACAATACGCGCCACAAAAGATGAGACTTGACGAGCGTCAATAGTGGGGAACTTGCGCAGGTACAGTCATGTACGAAATAGTTATCCATAATTTGTGTATCTATTCAAGGATTTTTCGATGACATTTAGATTAAAATTCTTAACAATATTATAATATTTATTACGAAATAATAAAGTTTAAAATAAATGTCAAGTATCGTCTTTTGTGGCACGTATTGTACTTCCCCAGACGAAACTCTTTCACAAGCTCTACTACTACTAACCCTCTACGAACCATAAGTAGTATAAGTACTCACTCTGCCGTGCGATTTCTAAAAGACCGCTAAGTGACATTTTGTCAAATTCGAGTTTTATTTACTACGTAAAAGCGCAACTTTTTCTATATCGACCAGTCTGGCCCATATTTTTCTATCATTTGTCAGTTATGAGATCCAGACTTTTACAGATATATTCATATTGTAGATGTTCACATTTTAGTACAGAAAAGCAAGACGTAAAAACAAAAAAAAAATTGAAAACAATATTATTATTGTAATTCGTTAAAAGTTATACAATGAGCTTAAAATTAGCCCAATAATTTGGTTTAACAAAAACATCTGTATGTCTTTTATACAATATTTTTTTTGGAGCTTGTTATTTGCTTGTTAAAATATCAAAGAGGACGCTTCGAAATGTTGCCACTACATAGGCAAACCGTAAAATGTTTATTAAGGAAGATATTCTCATAGCATGTACGGATGTCTATTTCCTTTTCTTCTTTTTATATTCCTGTTTAGTATATTCTATCACTTGTAAATTAAATCATATAATTCATTTATTTTTTAATAATAATTGTTTGCTGCACCGAACGACGTCATTACGTCGGCGCCGGCTGTCGCTTAAAACCAACGCTAGGGCTCTGTCTTGCATAGGGTCGCAGCATAATGCTGAACGATAGCCGTTTTGCGTGGATGTGACGCATGTTTCCCTCAACATTCTTATTTTTTGTTTTTGTGTTTTATTTTTTATTCTCTTTTTGGCGTCATGTTTACCGCAAATAAACGTATTTTATTTCTTTCTTTTCTGTCTTCAGAATTTCTAGAAACAACATTTTCCACGTTTTTGCTCACAGCTCAAAATTAGGTTTACTCACTTAACGGCCTTTTATAAGTCGGACTGCAGCACTATAAACCCCTCTGGAAACGATAGGGTGGTTCTATTCGTAACTAGAAACATGACTGAGTTTTAAAAATTATTTTAAGTGCATAAATAGTGTTTAAATTCATATATTATCATCAAAACTAACTGAATTGTATAATAAGTGATGTATCCAGTGCATGAGCGGTGTCTTTGTTACAAAATCCGCGTATAACAAAGGAACCTTACACCGGCTGTCAACGAACGGATCACGGATTTGAAATCATCAATCCGGGGGAGTATTTCTTTTAATTTAATTCTAGTACTTATTCTTACATACTGCACAACACCCCATAACACTGCTCAGTCCTCTGAGCTACGTCAATTACATACATATCGGCTCAGTTTATGTCTCCTTTTGCTTGACAATTTGTGGAAGCAAAATCGACGACGAAAACATTCGCCCAGGCATAAAACACTGCAATACTTACTCCACCTTATCATATGTACTAATACTAACTTCACATTAACATAAACAGCTGGACCCAGATAGAATTATAGTTACTTCAATTCAATGATAATTAATAAATTATTACCCTCCCATTCCATTAAATAAAGTCAATTATTAATATTTTAAGTTAATGACCAGTTTTGTCCTAATTAAGTTGTACTTATCTATCTAATGTTATTTCTTATTTTCATATTCTTAAACTACTCTGTTTAAGAGCTGTTTTACAATTTCGTAGTACAATAAAGTATATTCTATTCTATTCTACTCTGTACTACTGTAATCTACTATTTTATCTTTTCTGTTTGTCTAACTTTCTGTGTCTCAACAACAGAAATCTGTTCTCAACCCACTTACTTTCCTTTCGTACACTTAGCTGTTTTCCTGTCACATTTCAGGTGATACGCGGGGCAAATTCTGAAGATGATGACCCGCAGAGCTGTATCTCGTGACATGGAGGACAAACTGAGGGCTACGCTTAAGGAATTGGAGTCCTCAAAAAATCTCTGCAATCAGCTGCTCCAAGAACGAGATGACAGCGAGGTTGAAGTGAAGGAAATAGTCAACAAAAACACCGAGCTCAAACGTGAATTGGCAGAACTCCACATCCAACACGTGGATATACTCAACCAGCATCAACAACTCCGTGAAGTAGTGTCTGACTTTCAACAGTGCATGGGCACTCACGAGTTGGCGTTGAGACGTATATCGGAACTGGAACACGAACTGAGTGAGGCCCACAACATCATATCTCACTCAGACTCACTCAAATGCAGCGAGCAGGATGCTATCACCCACAGCATGTATGAGGAGCTAGTTGTCGGTGAATCCGGTCTGGGGTCAGTGAAGCCATCGGTAACCATAGATTTAACTGGGGATGATACCATAACTAGACGTCCATTGCTATCTAGTCACAACAAGATAAAGAGATACATTAAGATAAACAAATCTATTAGAAAATATAAGAAATTATTCCAAAAATATAATATGTACAAATGTAACATTAGTCTCAGGAAAGAACGTTTAAACTTGCTGAAACAATTAAAGTCCTGCAATAAGGAATTAGATCTAAGTAGGCAACTGTATGATGTTGACACTGTAAACCTGCAGGAAGAGCTATTGCGCAGGGAAAACTTTTTAAAGGAAGTATACAATAAGTATGAACTGAGTCAACAAATGTTAAGTGAGCGCATGCAGGCGGCTGGTGAGCTGGTGGATTTAGTGAGGTACAATGCAGAAAGATATGAGTCTTTAACTAATAATCTCTCTTGTACTTGTGCCCGCTCCCCACCACCTCCCCAGCCCCAGTATGTTGCACCTTCAGACTTACCCGTAGTACCTCAACCAGTAGAAATTGTAAACATCAAGCCAAATAGGACCATATTATACTCAGATAGATTAGGAATAGGCTTTGGATCATTGTTAAATAATTGTCTGAACCACAACATAATTAACCATTGTTACCATGACCTACATTTTAATGAAATTGTTAACAAAATATTAAACTCAAAACTGGACGAGCATAGCACTGTGGTTCTGCTAATAGGTAACAGCCTAAACATTAGAAAAAAGGACATAGTTAATGGTATCGGTGCCCTTCTTAACCTAAAGATAGGTAAATTAATATTGTGTGCCTTGCCATATTCAGACTCTCTGTCTGAGCAAGAGAATAACTATATCTACAGTTTAAATAATTTAATGCACATGTTGACATGTCGTCATAGTGACTATTTATTGTATTTTGATACTAACAAGTTTGTTAGAGGTTTTGTTTTAACTCAGGAAGCTATGTTCCTGTCGAAGAAATGTCGACATTTATTAGCTACATTGATAGCTTATAATATACACGCAGTTATTGGTAATTTAACTGAGACTAGGTTAAGTGATGAATCAGTATTAACTAGTTATTCTAATAATACTGTCATAGACTGTTTAAACTTTTAGTGCCGACAAAAGAGAAGCATAGTGATAATATTTTACTTTATCACCAAAATATTAATCGCTTCTCTGGCAAAATATTAGATGTGGAAATGTTAATAGATAAGTACCATATGGATATTTTATGTTTTTGTGAAACTTGGTTGAAACCACATAAAATGTTGTTCAATGTTAGTAATTTTGCAGTTGCCAGTGCGTACAACAGAACTTCGCTAGGGGGCGGTACTTTAATTCTTTGTAATAGTTGTTTTAGACATAAGGAAAGAAAAGATATCACTGCCTGTTCTGTTGATCGCTTATGTGAGGTAGCATGTGCAGAGGTAGAGGGCCACACTATATTATGCGTTTATAGGCCACCCGCATCAAACTTGTCATCATTTTTGATCATAATGGAAGACATATTGAGAAAACTTTTTAGGAATAATAACTTAATTTTTGTTTGTGGTGACCTGAATATAGATTTTTTAATTGAGTCGCCGGAAAAATGTAAACTTGTGTCATTGTTTAAATGTTTTAATTTAAAGTATATTTTTAATGAAGCAACTAGAATAACTGCTACCTCAGCTTCATGTATAGACAATATTTTTACAAACTGTCAAATAAAAGACTCTTCTTTAATAAGTGGCGTTAGGTCTGATCATACAGGCCAACTAGTGTCCTTTCAGTTAAATAAGCAGCTTCAATTAGACAAAATCATTGAATTAAGACCACTAACTAAAAATAATTTGCAAAAATTTAATAATAATGTATTAACTAATCTTCCTACATCCTGCTCTAGTTCAAGGGACCCCAACATAAATTATTGTACATTGTTCGCTACAGTCTGCCAAGAATTTAACAACACATGTCCAGTCAAGAAACGTAAAATTAATTGTAAATCTAAATTTAGTGAATGGGCCACCCTAGGTATAAGAAAAAGTAGAGAAACTTTGTATAGTCTATATCATGAGAAATCATTGACATCTGATCAAGCTTTTCATAATTATGTAAGAAATTATTCAAAGATATTTAAGAGAGTCTGTACTCAAGCTAAATCTAGATTAATTTGTAACAAAATAGGTGCCTCCAATAATAAGATAAAAACTGTGTGGCAGGTAATAAATAAAGAAACCGGAAACACAAAAAAACGGGATAACGAACTAATTTTAAAATCAGATAATAAATTAATTACAGATAAGTCTGAAGTCGCTCAGACACTCGAAAACTTTTTCACGAATATCCCGATAGAGGTCACGAAATCCCTTGCTTCGTCCTCTTTACTAGCTGAATCCTTACTTAAACAGAATTTCTGTAAAGATATACCTATCTTTGAATTTAAGCACATTTCTGCTACCTCGATTATAAAAGCTTTTAAAAGTCTAAATATAAAAAATACTGAAGACTTATGGGGCATTTCTGTTAGGGTTCTTGGAGCTATCATTAACACCATTACACCTTTACTTACAGACATATTTAACCAATGTATAGATAGCGGTACATTTCCTGATTTGATGAAGCATAGTAAAGTAATACCAATCTTCAAATCAGGTTGCAAGAATAACCCCTCAAATTACAGACCCATTTCGGTGCTTCCAGCACTAAGTAAAATCTTTGAGAAAATCATGCTTGATCAGATGATGTCTCATTTTGACCAGAACGGGATATTGCATAGTCGCCAGTACGGTTTCACGAAAGGTAGGTCGACTACTGACGCAGGAGTGAAACTAGTCACTCATATTTTGGAATCCTGGGAGACCTCTCAGGATGCTATTGGCATCTTCTGTGATCTCTCCAAGGCTTTTGACTGCGTTGACCACAACACCCTCATCTGTAAATTACACCACTACGGAATTCGTGGCCGAGCTGCTGACCTTGTTTTCTCCTATTTATCTAATAGACAGCAAAAAGTTGGTGCTAACGGTGCGATATCTTCGGGGTCTCTGGTTAAGATGGGCGTGCCTCAAGGCTCAATTCTTGGACCTTTTCTGTTTCTAACCTATATAAATGATCTACCCTATATGATGACCGACTTATCAGACATAATTTTATTTGCCGATGACACTTCCCTTATTTTTAAAATAGATAGAAAAGACAGGGACGTTTTACATGTTAACGAGAGCCTTACTGTTCTTTCTAAATGGTTTGCAGCCAATAATCTATTACTAAATGCAAATAAAACTAAATGCCTTAAGTTTTCACTACCAAATGTTCCCCAAGTAGGTTTAAATGTAATGCTCGAAGGCAATAATCTTAATACAATTAATGACACCGTATTTTTAGGTATAACTCTCGATTCAAAATTGCAGTGGGGTGCGCATATTACTGCCCTGTCGGCTAGGTTAAGTTCTGCTGCATACGCAGTTAGGAAAATTAGGCAGCTGACTGATGTAGCTACAGCTAGGTTAGTATACTTCGCATATTTCCACAGCATTATGTCCTACGGCATTCTGTTGTGGGGCTCAGCAGCTGACGTAGATTCTGTTTTTATTTTACAAAAGAGAGCAATCCGTGCAATCTACAATATGGGTTCCCGCGAGTCCCTTAGAAACGTGTTCAAAGATATTAATATACTTACCTTGCCGTCACACTATATCTTTGAAAATATTATGTATGTTCGGAAAAATTTGCATATGTTTAATGTTAGAAGCGATTTTCATGATAAAAATACACGTAATAAACATAAAATTGTGATTCCCAAATTTAGATTGAGTAAAACTAATAAGTCATTTCTAGGAAATGGCGTGCGTTTTTATAATAAGCTACCGAAATCTGTAACTGATCTTACCGAGGGAAAGTTTAAAGCCCATATTAAACGTGTCCTTATTCAAAAAGCATATTACAAGACTAAGGACTACGTTGACGATAAAGGTGTTTGGAAATAACTCCTTCTGCACATGTGGCTTCCCTGGTACCTCATTAACGTCGTATGTGTACCTATGTCTATTAACTAACCTCATTCGATTAGCTTTTTTTTTTTTTTATTACTAACGTTACTCTCAAGATATCTTTATCTTATACAGTGATTTTCTTTGTAATGTGTTTTGATGACAATTAACCATGTCAGTTGTTTTATATAGTTTAGCGTCCTTTTACCTTTTGTAAATGTGAGAGCTTTGTAGACTTGCTAGATGCCTGGATATCTAGTTAATTTGTAACCATATTTTTCATTTTGTTTTTTTGTGTGGTTCCTGCTCTTAAGTCTACTTTGCTCTCTCATATCTAAGTCATAACTGTACCCACTGAAATTGTTAAAGATATGGATTTTAAAAGAGTAACCATGGAGTTTCTTGCCGGTTCTTCTCCATAGGAAACGACTAATTGGAACCGTGCACCTAAATTCGACTTTTCATAAGCGCCTGTAATGGTTTATGTGAAATAAAAACTTTTGATTTTGATTTTTGATTTTGATTTTGACTCAAGTCAGTTCATAAGACCGCAGTAGTACACTTCCTCGACGTTTAAGTAGGTCAAACCGTGTAATAAGGTCGTCTTGTGGTGAAAAATCTACTTCTGATGACGAAATAGTTAAGTAGGAAGGGTATTTTATTTTATTTATTTTGTTGTAGTATTTTGTATCTACTTTAATTGGAAACTCTTTGTTACAGTTATCATGAAGCTTAAATATCTTTAAACTAAGAAAGTAACATAACATCACGCCTGTATTCCCCGAAAGTATGGGGAGAGGTGTATACAAGTTTAGTTTTAGTATACACAAAACCTGAAACTAGTTTGTTCAGAATCACTAGGAGAATCAATTGGCATAGTTTTTGTACGACGTTAAATCTTGCCATTTTTTTTTTTCATAAATTTCAGTTTTATTTCAATGGGTTTCTATGCATAACAGTGGACGGGAACAGACACCTTGAGGCTTGAGACGGTCAGCTCGGTCAGTTTCCGTGTATAAGACAACTCCTGCATAGCACATCTCACACATTTCACACTCTACCGGGGAACTTAACGCAACATAAACTAAGGTGTAACTTCTCTTGTTGGGGTGTCTCGGTTTTTGGGTATGCTAAAAATAGTGTTGTAGTTTATACAGTTATGTTTAAGTCCAATAGGACACTTATTTTGCCGTTATGTTTAAGTCTCATGAAACATAAAGAGTGAGCTTGTTACAGCAAGAAAGCCAAGCGATATACAGCTAGGCTATCGCTGCGGGCGGCTTTGTAAAATAAAGTAAGAAAAAAAAATGCCTGTAACATTCCCACTGCTGGGCAAAAGCTTCTTCTCATACAGAGAAAGAACGAGCACTGATCACCACGCTTGCTCACTGCGGGTTGGCGATTTCAGACCATTACCCCCTTATTACAAAAGATGACCTATGAAAAATCTAGGTTTTACAATAGGTTTTAAAAAGAGACGGGCTCTTTTCGTTCTATGACATAAGAAAGTGATGGGTATATTTAAATCTGGGTTTACCTTAGTCTTGTTTTAAACCATCTTTTGTAATTAATGTCTACGTTTCCTCACGATGTTTTCCTTCACAATATTTCAGTGGCGTCTTAATAAAAAAAAACTTGAGGCAAAGATAAACCGTTCTAAGAACAGTCCGAAACTTAAACACAAGTTAAGCTACATTGTCACAGTGAGATAATGTGCTGCCAAAATAATTTTCACCTTTTCTGTACTGTTAATGCGTCCCCAAATGCCATGTTTGAAACTCTTAACTTTTTTCATAAAAAAAACTCGTTTTATCCAACTTGGTTTTAGAGTTCCGCACTGAGAGGAAACGTATTTAATAGTTTTATTTATTTTGTTTTTTGCTGTACATTTTATTTTTACCGTTTTAAGCGCGGTCCATACTACGCAATACTATTTCGCTATATAGTAAAGCCATTGCGTCATAAGCTATAGCTATATAGCATGACGTCCACACTATACGCTATATCGCAAGTCGGTCTACTATGTATAGCAAGTTATTTGACGGCGATCGACGGGCGACGGCCGGGACAGAAGTGAGGCGGGTGGGGACTGGAGAATCGTACAATATAGCTCTGAGAATCGTTCAAGTTTATCGCGTACATGAAGCCAATATTTTATAGCATAGCGTTGTGTGAACTTGTGCATATAAAATGTATGCGGAGCGGTGTCGTTGTGCTATACAATATTTGCTTTATATTATAGCGTAGTCTGAACTGCGCCTAAAAGTTGATTAAATAAGCCGTATAGAATAGAAGTATCCTGCAAGGTATGCAGCAAATGCTTTGATACTTTATTCGTGATTTAAAAGTACTTGAAGTGGGGAATATATTATGAACAAAAACAACATGAAGTATTTGTTGCTGTGGGTGTTTTCATCAAGTGGTTAATTTTAATTGAAATAAATATTATTGCAATCATAAATCTGCCTTTACCTGATGTCGATGGGGCTGCCCCGTTTCTGTAGTGCATCTGGCATGCTCACGCAGGGACACGTCGATGGCTTTCATGCCATCGTCAGACAGAGATCTGCCTCATTGCTCTACAGAGTGCAGGCTAGCTCCAACTCCATCCTGAAGACCATAGCAGGGAGATACGACTCTTCTTTGTTGAATGCCATTATGCAAAGATGCATGACGAACAATGAACTGGTAACTACATATTAAGTTTTTTACTAACATAGAACATTCTTTCTCTCTTTTTTAATAACCAACTATGGATGTTACTTATCCGAAATAAATATTATTTTATTTATTTAAAGCATTGAATGTCATAATATCAGTAACGAAAATCAACGTGCCACTAAAACATTGATTGGCGTTACGATAAACACTACTAACAGTTTTTGATGGTGATAGCTGCGATACATTGTTTCCAGAAACATTTACGTGTTGTTTCAGAAATTGCTGCCAGCTTGTATCTGAAACATTGCTGAAAGGTGAATAAATGGCTTTACAATAAGAAAATAAGTTCCGGTAAACACCATATATTTTTTCTTAACACCTGCAGAACCAATGAACTGAAATGATTTAGGTCTTCACCATTTTGACATAACCGCTCCACAAAACGGCAGTTTTTAAATCAACAAAAAAGATATACTTTTGTTCACCCTTTTAATGTTTCATTTAATTCTAAAGTAAAATTTATGTACTAAGTTCGTGAAGTATGGGACATTTTTGTAGGCAGAAAAATTAAAGTAGGTCAAAATAAGGTTTATAATGTCGGGTCAGGAATTTATGTAACGGATAAGTAATCCCTAAATAGTATATTATTTATGTATTTTTTACTCGTAAATAATAAACTTTTTATAAAACTTATGGAGAGGCAGATTCTTTTGTGATGAATGCCCTTAAAACTTAAATTATTAATGTTTTTAGGTATATTATGGCCTTAACCAACTTGATAAAAAAATAGAAAATCTTTTCGTGATTTATATTTAATGAAAAATTTTAATAAGCAATTTTAGATAAAAAGACTCAAAAGGATTGTTTACCTTTTTTGAATTTTTTTATTAGAACGTTACTAATGGAAGCATAGTCAATAAATTAATGCACACACATTCATATCCTCTCTCACACACACACACATATTCTCACACACACACATCACCCAAAACAGCAAACAAATTCAAAAAATAAAATTCCGCTCATATTTTTCCAAATCCTCGAGCTAGATAATTTTACACTTTCAAAGGGAAATAGACTATTATTTTAGCGTGACATTGCCCCTAACAGTGGAGAGATAAGAGTTAAATGGCCGAATAAACACAGATCACGAGGCTTTTATTGCAATACATTACACAGATTGCGTACTAGAGTGTTGGCACCCGAATAGTTTATGTCGGCAGATGGTGAAATGTAGGAGGGTTTTTACGTGCTCGATTGGTTAATGGGGTACGTGATTGTTTAAAATGTACTCCCTTTACAGGGCTTAAGGTTTTAGGAAAGATAAATACAAATATAAACAGAATTAGGCAGTTCTTGAAAAGAAAAAAAAAAAATGTATTTCTCTTTTTCTTTTTATCCTTTCATCCTTAAATCATGATATTTCTGTTCATCATGCTGTACAAGTTTTAGTATGGGACACATTCTGAATTCGTGAAAAAAATAACTGTTTTTCCTTACATTTTGTTAAGCATTGATTATTTTGCATGGAATAGCTAATTTTTTATTCACGAATTCAGTGTTTTTCTTATGGTACAAGTTGTTTAGTTTTAAATGACTAGTCATTTTACATCCAAAAACCACACGCTAGCGTGTCTTCTTCTTCTTCCTGCCCTTATCCCATGTTACTTGGGGTCGGCGCAACACGTTTTCTTCTTCCATTCCGTCCTATCACCCGTCATGATATCACTGACACCCTTCTCTTTCATATCATTCTTCACACCATCCATCCATCTTTTCTTTGGCCTCCCTCTTCCTCTCCATCCATCCACATTTATACTCATAACTCTTTTTGTCACATGCGTTTCATCTCTCCTCTTCAAATGCCCATACCAAGACAAACGGTTCCCTTTCAACTTTTCTGTCACTGGCGCTACTTTCAAACTTCCTCTAATATACTCATTCCTGACTTTATCCATTCTGGTCACTCCACACATCCATCTCAACATTCTCATCTCCGCTACATGCAATCTTTTTTCATCCGTCTTCTTCACGGCCCAACATTCCGATCCATACAGTACGACAGGTCTTATCACGGACTTGTAGATTTTCCCCTTTAACTTGAGAGGCATCCGTGAGTCGCAAGTTATTCCAGTGACCTGTCGCCATTTCATCCATCCTGAGTTGATCCGGTGTGTAACGTCTCGGTCTACTCCGCCATCCCCTTGGACAAGCGACCCGAGGTACCGAAAGTCGGAGCAGGTCGGTATGGGCGTTCCGGCGAGAGATATTGGCACAGAACTAGAGAGACCGCCAAAATCGCAAAACAGGTACTCTGTTTTGGTTCTGCTCAATCTCAGACCAACACTCTCCAGTCTTTGCCACCACACCTCCAATCTGCTCTGGACCTCTAGGCCACTCTCGGCAACCAGCACAATGTCATCGGCAAACAGCATGCACCAGGGGGCCTCTTCTTGGATGTCCGCCGTCAAAGCGTCCATTATTACCAGGAAGAGGTAAGGGCTGAGGGCCGACCCCTGATGCAAGCCGACAGCCACATTGAAGCTGCCAGTAGTGCCCACTGTAGACCGGACTTGGGTACTGCATCGACTGTACATTGCTCGGATCAACTGCACATACTTCCCAGGCACACCTTTCTCCTTAAGGGCCCACCACAAAACCTCACGAGGCACCCGGTCGTATGCCTTTTCGAGGTCAACAAACACCATGTGCAAGTTTTTATGCGCACTTCTGTATTTTTCGCATAGCTGGCGTATAGCGAAAATGGCATCTGTTGTACCCCGACCAGGCATAAAACCGAATTGGTTTTGTGAAATTTCACTCTCTTCTCTCAGCCGCCTTTCAATGACTTTCTCCCAAACTTTCATACTATGTGACATTAGCTTTATTCCTCTATAGTTGTTGCACTCCAGCACATCACCCTTGTTTTTAAAGATGGGCACCAGCGAACTGTTGCACCATTCATCAGGTATGGCTTCTTCCAGCAACAACTTATTGAAGAATGAAGCCAACCACATCCATCCATCAACCCGTAATACCTTCCACACTTCAACTGGTATTCCATCTGGACCTATTGACTTACCATTCTTCATTCCACTTACTGCTATTCTCACTTCATCCATACTTACCATTCTCACTAACCCCTCATTCATTGATTTATTCTCAAGCACACCACTCCAGTCATTCTCCTCATTCATCAGCCTTTCAAAATAACCCTTCCACCTATCCCTAATTTTCTCATCATCCGAAAGAACCATTCCCGCTTCATCTCTGATACATCTTATTTGACAAACATCCCTCGCCATTCTTTCTCTAGCTCTAGCCAGCCGGTACAGGTCTTTTTGGCCTTCTAGACTATCCAAAGCATCATACATTTTACTCTGGGCTTTTGCTCTCGCTTGTGTACACGCTAGCGTGTACACAAGGAATAAAAAAAATGCCATGTTTACAAATAAAATTATAAAACGGAGGCGTTGGCGACATTTTCACAATAGCCATGATGTTAGTGTAGTATAAGTAGTTAGCTTAGGTTAAGTATTTTACTTCCCCCCATTGGCTGGAGACCCTTCAGCTCTCGCCAATAACTGCCCGGTTACGTAGAAACGGTCCCAAAGGACAACATACAGGAGTCCAATAAAAAAAACGTCTTCACAAAAAAGTTAGCAGTAAAATATTACAAAGGGTTAGCAAAGAAAATGTTGAGTAATAGCTTAGAGCCTCGAAAAACTAGAGCAAAGCCATTTGTGAATCTATTTAAAAATAAAAATTCAGTTTTTTTTAATGAGTGTATATTTCAAGGAAAACCGTTTTCTTTGGGAATTGCCTTTTGCTGTTTTTCTAATGAGCTCTTTGGTACTAAAATAAATAATTGTTCATCTTACCAAGACCTGTGTCCAAAAGTAAGATTAAAGAGTAAACAGTAAAATAAAAAAAAATAGGGCAATAATGTGTGATCTCCTCTAATACCAAACCTTCTTTAATCCAACACTCAGCCTATTCAAACTCGGTTATCCACCACAAACTTGACCCACTTTTGAAGAATTTATTTATGGGCTTCAATGTTTATACAGCGTCGACGAGTGAGTCAAGGGCCCACGGTGTTTGCACACCTACGATTCCCGCCAGACACTCCAAACTCTTGAGATTTCGGTCTATAGAAGATGGAACGAGAATCTCGCGAGCAAAGGGGTGAATAATGAAAATTTCTTAGTGTATTGGGCAATATTTTCAGCCTAAGGACTGGAAGAAATGTAAGGCCTATTTTTATTGAGGACGTTGAAGTGATATTTCAATTTATTGAGTTCGATATAGCTGTTAGAGTCGTTCTATCTCATACAGTTCGATGTTGTGACTTTTATGTCTCTGACATAGGGTTCAATTTCGAATACCTATACCCGCGGTTTCACTCACTTTCTAGGGGAACTATTTCATTTACTTGGATAAAAAGTATTGTATGTCGTATGTTATACACATGGTCTATCTATATGCCAAATTAATTCATCCGTAATCGAGTAACAAACATCCATCCATCTTCACAAAGTTTATAATATTGGTAGGATTCTTTTATAAGAGCGTAAACAAGTACCTACATTTTGTTGACAAGACAATGTTACCTTGGTATAAACTGACAATAAAATGCTACGTGGAAGACGCGTAGCTGATGTAGGTAATCGCTACGCGATTCGTAGGCAAGTGTGCCTATTCTGTTGCACAGCACACAAGCTTAACTAAAACAAGAAAGAGAAGGATTTTTTTTAGAGCTTTCCTAACGAGTTTACTTCATCGCCGTGTTTTTAGGCATATACTGAGGTGACGTCTAAAGTCTATTTCATATATTATTTAGATAACATGTGATACACTTAATATTCTGAAACACAACTATTATACCAATTTTCACTGTACATTCCTGGGCCCGACATATTATGAATTATGAGCCGTCGGCATTCCTGTCTTAGTTCAACCTAATTTGACAACTCCAACATACATTCTTCTGTCTCTTTCTTGTTTTATCTGCTAGTAAAGGATATCAATACTTTTATTTAAGTATAGTCGGTGTCCAACAGGTAGGTACATAGTCGGGGCAAATAGAAAGTCACATTTGGTAACAGTCATAAAAATCAACTGTTTTTATTTCGCGGATATCTAATCGCATGTACATAGAAATAACAACAAATCTAGACATACGGCATTGTGTCACGAAAGGTCTGAAAAGAAAAGGACGACACACCGGCTGTGTGTTATATAACATTACATATTATTATTGTATGATTTATGCCTGTCTTTTTTTCTCATTATTTGACTTGGTCACGTTTGACCCAAGCCGCAACTGATGGTAAGCATAGACAGGGTCTAAGATGGAGCACACAAATCCAAGTAACAGAGATATAGAGAGATTCCCCTATACCTCTCTGGCTCTCACATACACACGACGGAACACAGTTAACTGCTTGGCGGACTTTAATGTCTAAGTGGTGGCTAGCCAGGTGGATCGTACAGATCCTACCATTAAGCGTGCTGGGTTTTGTTGAATCTTACAACACGCATCTATTCCCAGCGTGCGTTGAGGAAGAATAGAATAGAATATACTTTATTGTACACCTAAATTGTAACACAGCTCTTATACAGCATGTAAGGGTAAACACCGTTATCACTCAAACCATGGGTAGTTGACTTAAATATAAAAATATAGGACCGAGTAAAAAAAAATTGAAAAATATACGCGCGAGAAATGAGCGGCGCGGCGGCGCTATGACGCGGCGTACACACACTCGCTAACGAGACAGCTGACTGACTGGGGTAGCAAACTGTGCGGGGCCGTGCGTCAGGCCACGCGGCGAGTTCCCCGCGCTCCCTCCCGTAGCTTGAAGCCCCCGCGCATAGGGTGAAATGCTTTTGAGGAAAAATGAAAATTATATTTAAAAAAAGTTATTTTTCATTGATTTTACGTTCTATAAATGAAACCAAACCACTGGTTTCAAGGATAATGGTGTTTACCCATACATCCTGTATAATATCATATATTGAAGGGTACAATGGCGGTCTTTTCGCTGATAGCGATATCTACTAGACAACCTTTGGATGAACAGGAAGACAATGAATAAGATATGGTATGTCTACACCAGTGCACTTCCATGTTCATCTTGCGCTTTCAATTCGTCTTACGTCAAGCGCATGCAATATTGATTGCCATAAGACGTATGCAGCTTATCGTCTACACCGTTGCGCATCGGTCAGTCGTCAGTCAACATACAATAGCTGGATTAGCGTGCGCTAGGGGTATGCGTTTTTTTGTCGAACTAGTATTAAGGCATGCGCTATGGAACTTCACGCATGCTTCAGACGAAGACGCAAGATGAACATAAAAACGCACTGCTGTAGACACAGCGATTGAGGGGGAAGCTTTATATTCTAGCGGTTTAAGCGGGTCTCGAAACGAAAAGTTCAATCAAACGTAACATAACATCTGAACTACTTACATTAACCTTAGAACATTGTCCCTAATAACATCTTCGCCATAGTATTTCGTACTAAACCCGATTCTGTCAAACAGTAATGTTACAAATGATAAATAACAGTACAGTTGATTTGTTACTCCGAGACCGCAAACCATGACTACGTAGTTTGGATGTTTGGTAGCGGATAAAAAGGCTTTGTCATCGGCTTTTTAGTAGTCTGTTTGACATTATTTTAGTGGATTATTATTCTACAAAGGAGTTTCCTATTATTGTAATAGCATTTAAAAATACATGGTGTAAACGAATTTGTGTAATACCTTCAAACCGCGTGATCTACTGATCTACCTGGGGCCTAATTCTCCTAAAATAAATCTTGATAAATCACAACCGAACCAAGGCCGAACCGTTCATTCAGAAAGTTCTCAATTTCAAAAGCTGTCGAATTGTTTGACACAAAAAACAAAATCAATCATTTTGAAAGTTTTCGAAAACAAAAACTGACTGATGGTGGTGGTTCGATTGCGTTTGGCAACAATTTGTTTTAGGAGAATTGGGCCCGTGATCTACAAAATTGATTATAATCATGCAATGTTGATTTTAATGCAGCAAAAAAAAAACTGAAATAAAACCTGATGTTCTGTTTCTGAGTCATTTTAGCGCCACGAGTTAACTGACTGCACGGAGCTATATTGCGCTAGTCGTGCCTGCCAGATGTGTTGCCATGCTTCCATTAATTTTTGCGTGGTATCGAAATCTATCACATAAAATTATTATTTTGCTTATTTTTTTATTGTAACCTTATAAGGTGATTTAGATATAATCATTCAAGTTTTGGGGCAAGAAAAATGAACACTTAATGTTTGATCAATGTAAATCCCGTGCGGAATCTATACCAGTACTAGATCATGCGGTTTTAAGGAATTACACTAATTCCTTAACCATCTGTATAACCATTTTCATCCCGTGACTTTCCACCATTTGGTGTATACAAGGTTAGTCAAAAAGGGGGTACTAATCCGAAAGGGTGTTAAAGTACACATAATAATGAATAACTTTTGTTCTACAACTTTTCCCAAAAGCCAATAGTTTAAGAGAAACAGTTGTTCAAAAATCTCAAAAAAAAGTCTCTAAAATCTATCTATCCCCAGTTATGATCAGCTGTGTTTACATTTTAGGTCATATTTGGGGTCATGAATTAGAAGCACCATTTTTTGAATTTGTAACTAAAGCAGGGATGAAGAATTTTTAAAAAAACTAAAATAAAAATCATTTTATTTGCAAAAAAAAATACGAATTTTGAAATTTTAACACTTGCTTTCAAACAGTCATCAGTGATACTATAAGTGGGCTTCGGATTAGTACCCCCTTTCCGACTAACCTTGTATATCCAGTCCACATTTTTCTGTATCACTGCAATCTGTTCATACGAATAAAGAACACCCATAGAAAAACATGTCACATTCAAGCAATTCATCAATTTGATCTCCACATCGGTAGTAAAGGATCTAGGAATTGGTCTCTGACAAGAGCTACAGTTTCGCATCAAAACGAACGAGAATATACTACGTAACCGAACGGAGCAATTTCCCGACACATTTATCCACCTGTACCTATGTATATGTATTTTGTTCGTTTGTTGGATTTTGATATTGGAACAGTTTTGAATGTGAATATCGGCTATGGTTTTAGGATTTACGAGTAGTGTCTAAATACACTATGCCGAAGGTACGCGACTGAAGTTCCGCGGCTGATTTTACGTTCCGACGTATTCGGCTGATATGACACACCGGTGCCGAACTTACGCTGCAGAAATTCAGTTGTGTGTATTCAGTGTTAATTCAACACAGTTACGGAGGAGAACGTGCACAACTCGATATAAAAGTGGAAAAAAGAAATGGTAAATCGCAAAACTATAAACAGTGCGTTTATCGGAAACAACAAACGGCGGCCATTTGTAATGTAATTTGGCAAACACAGACCAGTGTTGCCATACGAGTATGATGACAGACCTATTAATTTAGGTCTATCATCATACTTTATAATTGCTGGCAACACAGAACAATTCCCAATAGGTATAATCTGATCGCCCCATACAAAGTTGACCGGGCCTGATAAACACAACGGGCGGACACGTGGGGCGCGGGCATGCCTGCCTCCCGCTGCTCCCCACACAGAATCTTCGTCGGCAATCGAACCGAACTTCGGTCGCGTATAATGTGACCGAATACATAAAGATACTACAGAATACGTTGCCGCCGAATTGCCGCTAAACTTACGCCCGACCGAAGTTCGGCTGTACGCTATAACGCAACGTAATTTCGGCATAATGTGTCGTCAGTAATTCAAATAGCATTGCAGGCGTAATCATGCCGAATTTCGGTTGCGTACTTTTGAGCAGTAGCGCGCTCTTTGTGAAAAAGTTCGCCATGTTTTGTTTGTTTGTTTTGTTCGGACATGTTTTTCGCCACGAGAGGTTGCAGCTTATAATAATGGGCAAAGTAGCGGAAAAACGCGGTGTTGGCCGAAGAAAAAAGTCTTGGTTGAGGTATATTCGCAAGTGGACCAGAGTCACGAGTGCTGCTGAGTTGTTCCATGAAGCAGTAGTAGTAGTAGCGAAATACTACTTCCATTCCTATTTCTGCCGCTAACCAGAATAGGGTATTTGACTGAAAAAATCTAATTAGTCCGTCAGTTACATTATCAAAAATTATCTGACCCGTATTTTTTCTTTTGTTACGAAAACCAAAATTGACGAAGAAACGACACTTTTAAAATTGGCAAAACGTCACAAGCAAGTAACTACAATTTTTACTTGCTTCTGACGTTACAAGCCCCCACTCTCGAGTTTTGATGCGTTATATCTTTCCAAATATTCATAGATTTAACAAAAGAAAAAATACGTGTCCATTATTTTTCAATACTGGCGGACTAATTAGATTTGCAATTTATTGATGCTGTCAACATGCCTAGTGCTGTGTTCCCGTTTAATAGGTATGGGTGCCGGTGAAATTACAGGCACACGAGACTTTCGAACTTTGTCTCTAAGATTGGCAACGCATCAGCAATCTTCTTGGTGTTGTAGGTGTATATAGGCAACGGTAACCACTTAGCATCACGTGGACCGTCTGATTATTAGCCAAGATATTACTTTAAAAAAAAACGAACCCACATTCTTTATTTTTAATTTACTCTTAGACAAGCAAAACGCATACTGCAAAATATTTTCAAGCCTGCAAGTATTGTTATTTCCATAGTAAGGAAAGAATGCTGCGAGTATATCCTGTCATGGCCGCCCGTTAGTTCATCTGTTACTTTCGTATGGATGCATCTACCAGAATGCTTTTAGGCTTTTAGAGATTTTCACCCAGAGGCAACTGTACGAAGAAATTGAAAAAAATGGCGACACTTTTCGCTGCTTACTGCGGAAGAATTTTTCATAAATCATCAATCTTTAATGGAGACATATTTTAAATTATGATAAATGAAAGATCTTTTGAGATAATATTTCGTAACCTTATGAGACTAAACAAGCTTGTCAGCCCTAATTTGTACTTCACTTAAAGAAAATGGGAATTTTTTATAAACATGCGTACGTATGCTTTTTCCCTTTTGCATCAATTTAGCTTTTGCATGCTTCATTAAGCTTACGTATTCTGTAGAATGCCTTCGTGCAACTAAAAGTACACGATTTCACAAGTGATGTAAATACACTTATCTGAATGGTTTCAGACGCACTTGTCTGAAACCATTCAGCTATTTGTGAATTAACGTTGATTAATTATGATAAGTACCTAAAAAAATGACGTAAAAAATACTTAAATTATTTTTTATGGTCATAAATACTTTTTAAAACTTAAGTTCACGCGAGCGTATCTTACTTCGATCGCCTATTAAGAAAATACGAAAAGCGTTGTTTTTAACCGACTTCAAAAAGGAGGAGGTTCTCAACTCGCATGTTTTTTTTTTTTAAGTAGGTATCTTCGGGCACAACTCCGTCATATATAGACAGACGAATTTGCATATTCTTTTTTATTTGAAAGAATATTCTGCCGAGGTGATCCCATTTGGTGAAGATCTGATGAAGACCCACGGAGATTGACAATGAAACTCTTCAAAGGATAACAGCAAATTACCCGGGATTGCGGTAATTGCATGTTTGTGTATTGCATATGCCACTTAAAATAGAAAAATAAAATAACTTAAAAAAAAAACTAAAAACTAACTTCAAAAAATACTAACAGTTTCAGAAGTCGGTGCCTTCAATTTGGTTCAGTGTAAAATTTCACCGACTTCTGAAATTGTTAGTTTTATAATATGGTAATTGTTTTACTCTTTTTCCTTTTTTTTAAGTCGGTTTTTACTTTTTTTAAAGTTATTTTATGATCGAAACTTAACTGCAAATATGCTGCAACTGAATTTCTTTAGCTAGATGAATCAGGCCCCTGGACGGATGCACTCTGCGCTGTCACTCGTTGGCTTATGTAAAGAGTGAAGTAGTACGTGTCTTTGCTTTTTGGGTAATCTTCTTCTCTCGTGTCAGCACGAGCTACACGAAAATAGCTCATGCTGTGGTGAAAAGATTAGCCAGTCAGCAAAGTTGGTAGCGGGGCTGACTGCCCAGGGTGCGCCGGACGTACTTAAGTATCGTCACTCGTGGAGGCTCTTTTAGTGCACCCCATGTTTTGGGTAATGTCTTTTTAGTATATAAATGTTGTGAGGTCAATAGTTTAATAAAGTTTATACCGCCAACCAAGCTCCTATCACTTAACCGACTCATTCCGACTGTATCATTATATATCTTTATTTATTATTATTGGTATTAATGTCATAGTTATTGAGACAATGATACATACGCATTTGAGTCTATATTTGGATGGCAAATTGCCATGATTATAATGATGTCAAGTATAAATGCTCGAAAAGGGGTAATCTACTCGATACCCCCTTTCTTGCCGTTGTCATACGTATCATTACCGAGAAAAATGTCTGTTTACCTGTACTAATAATTTATACTGACAACATAAGTTAGTAGGTCACTTATGAGGATGTACTTGCCCAGTTTCACGGTAAAAAAATGCTACCATTGATTTTTTTATTTTGTTTTATTAGGATCTCCAAAGAATACACCTTACATGTAATATTATAAAGGACAAAAACAAAAATCCTTGTGCTCCTTCAATAATAGGAGACCATATCATGTAATAAAAAAAAAACAAACAAACAGTATGAGATGCCTAAATTACATAATTTTAAATGGAACTAGCACTCAGAGTTAAAATTATATAATATTATTAATGTTAATAAACTAGTATACTACTATACTATTGATAAGCAAAACGATTTGTTTTCAACTATAGGAACCAGGCATTAGTAATTCTGTTACCGCTGTCGCCGACCGGCCTTCACGTAAATCGTCTTGGAGATGAAGGTCCAGACTTGAACATTATAATAGAAGTGCACACAGAGCTACGAGACAGGGCTTCAATACCAAAGGCTAATTTAAATCTGGCAACTTTAATATTGACTTAAACCACAGCGACAATCGTAAAAAATGTACTTTAAAAATTTTCTCGACTTAAATCCACCGTTAGGTAAACACGTAAATATTAAATTGGCGCCACAAATAAAAAACAAATGATAGACGTAAAAAATATAATGTGTTCTACAGCCAAAGAGTTCCATTTTTAAAAATAGGTATTTCTTCTTTAATATCTTTAATGCAAGTGGCCAGTTCCAGAAACTTTCAGAATGTTCCCAGTAGGGAAAAATGGAGGTCCTCAATTCAAATCATAACTAAGACATATTTTTATTCTCAACACTAGACACCAGTTTTCATGCTCAAGAACTAACATAGCATTCTAACATTTCAAACGCGAATCCAGATAAGCTCCAATTGCAACATTTCTCATTGACACAGAGTTCACTCTATGTTCAAGAATAACACCAGAATCCGATAAAATAAAAGAAAAATACAGACATTCCACTGAAATGCTTTTCAATTTTTCAGAATTGACACCGTCTAACACTTTAAGGCAGGCTGTCTGAATAATCCTATTTCGCGAGGCTCCTAGTAAACATGTCGTATTTACCCGATCCCTGGTGAGATCGATTCGTTTGAGCCAAGGGATTTGATCACCTCCAAATGTGAATGCTTTTACGATTCTCCGAGTCCGTTTTCTGTGAAATCTTTTTTATTTACAATTTTTTAACAAGTTGTTTGTTGATTTTTAATGGATTGAAGGTTAATAGAAAAAAGAAATGGGGTTCAACGATAACAAAATAACCGTTGCTGAAAATAGAGCTTAGATCTCTGAGTTTATTAGTTATGGAACATTAGCTTCTCGTATAGATTTTTCGAATATCCATCCATTTCTGAATTATGAAAATCATAATAATATGAATTAGCCACCTAAGGAAAACGACAATACACAATGCGCAAAACAGTTTTTAAAAATCGAACTAGAAATTATGATTTAATCTTGTCCTGCTTATTAATTATATGACTATTATCTCTACCTCTGTTATGTACGATTTTCACCAACCGGGCCACGCAGGAGCGCAGCGCAGCGCGTCGCAGCGGATGCTCGAGCACGCGCCAGTAGCCGACCGTGTCCGCCCGACGGCTACAATCTGCTGGAACCCGGGCGCATGCGCGCGCGTGCCTGTGTATCCGCTATCGCAGTCAGTTTCTACCTGCGGTGTGGCCGAGCGGAGCCGACCGGACGCGACGACAGCCGAGCGCCGCCGTCCACGTACGCGAGGAGCCGACCGGCTGCTGCGGCATCCGAGCGCAGCCGACCAGCTGCCGCGACATACGCGCGGATCTAACCGAGTTCCAAGCAGTGTAAATTCCACGCAAACATGAAACTTAACTCTTGTATAGAAGCCTGAATTTCCTCTAGCACAGTGTGAAATGCGCTCCGGCGCGGCCCGTTTCGTGGATCTTATCCACGTGGTTCGTATCTTCTTCTCTCCTGTCGGCATGATGAAAAGATTAGCCAACCAGCAAGGTTGGTAGCGAGGCTGACTACCCAGGGTGCGCCAGACGTACTGAAGTATCGTCACTCGTGAAGGCTCTTTTAATTAATGCGCACCGTATCTCTGAATCATCTTATCTCTATCTCTGTGAGCTTGAAAAATAGACATGAAAGTTCGTAGGCTATGACGACAATATCTTGGGACTAACTAGGATGAAATATTTCTCGTTCTAGTTTATTTTTGTCTTTAAATGCGATATACTTGCAAAGTGGGGTGTACGGGCCATTTTTTGTGGTCCATAGCTGCAACAATTTTTAACATGACTGTGCAAAAAAACGACGCTCGCGTCGCGTTGTCACATCTTGTTTGCCAACAAACCATATTTATTCATATTTCTAGGCAAACAAGATGTAACAAAGCGACGCTATGCGACAAATTCTATGTTTTTAAATTAATCATTGTTTATACAGAATGACTGGTGAAACACTAACGATCTCTTACGGGGTCATTACTAATAACAACTTTTACCACTGGAACAAATCTGAAATCGCAAAAAAAAAAACAGCTGTTCCCTACATCTATGTTCGCATTACTCGTCAAAATGTAGGGAATAGCTGTTTTTTTTCTCGATTTCATTTTTGGTCCCTTAGTAAAAGTTGTTCATAATGATTAGTACAATGACCCCTTAAGATGTCGTTATTGTCTCACCAGTCATTCTGTATAGCCTGTAGTTACCGTATGTCGGTGCATGCGGTAACCAGTGAATATTCTCTATCATGCCAGGATTTCTCCTGTATCGTGAGTGCATTTACAGTCATAAATCTTCACATAAACAAACACTCGCAGGCTTTACATTATGTGTTATGTGCGGGAATGGAATCCACGACCCGTAGCGTAGAAGCCAATCGCTCAGCCACTGCACCACACGTTATACGCAAGTTGACTTACTTTGACTGCCATTCTATAGGAGCAATCCTCCAATGTGTTACGCTCGTAAGTGAGTTATCTTTCTCGAGTGTTTCCGCAAACGCGATGATTGCAGGATACGTGTACTGCAGTAGTACAAACTGTGTCGCAGCTGTTATCGCCCACCTCTGGGTACATAAGAAAAAATAATTATAATGTAATGTACATGGGTCCAATCCACTTCCCCGCTATTCTGCAGACATTTTGCTTTTTTTGTTGAGATATTCTCTATAACTGTATGTCTTTGTAATAATAATAATAATAATTTATCTCTCAAAGTTTTGGTCTTACCAAAACTTACCTATGTTTTTTTTTGTACACACGTAGAGAATATCTTAACAAAAAAAGAAAAATGTCTGCCAAATAGCGGGGAAGTCGATTGGCCCTAGAGTGTAATGTATTTGTGTACTTGAATAATTGTTAAATAAGACTCGTTCAACAGGACGTAGACGCAGTGGTAAAGTGGTCTCACGACAACGGTATCGTTCTTAATGGCGATAAAACTAAGCTGTTGATGATGCATTCCCCATATATACATCTGACTAATACATGCCCTTCCATTTTTACCCATAGCTATGAGTGTATGCATAATAATAATTCAAACTGTAAATGTAAACCAATAGAACAAGTACAAAGTGTCACATATCTTGGAATGAAAGTCGATGAAAGTTTTTCATGGTCTTCACATATTGATTACATTTGTAGTAAGCTTAGAGTATTGCTATCTAAATTCTACCACTTAAGCTTTAAAGTTCCCCCCAGCACCTTAAAATATTTATATATATCCTTAGTTGACTCAATACTGAGTTATTCTCTTGATTGTTATGGTTTGACGTTTAAAACTAATATACAGAAACTAGAATCAATTCAAATTAGATTTTTAAAATTATTAGTAAACAAGAAAACTAAAAACAGTTGTAAACGAGACTATTATAAGTTATTCAAAATATGTAAAATTCTACCAGTTAGCCTTAAGCATAAGTACCTATTATTGGTTAATAATCATGGCAGTCGAGATAGTGACTCACTAGTTTCTAACAGGTATACTACCAGGTCGATGACAGCAGTTAAATATGATGTACCCAGAGTTAGTAACTACTATGGCGACAGAACTTTAAAAAAACGCGTTCCCTATTTATTAAACACCTTGCCTGCTGACATCAGACAAGAAGATAATAAAGTTAAATTCGCACATAAACTCAAAAAATATTTATTAGATTCTATGTTAGTATAGGTATTAAGTATTTATAGGTTATTGATGTACTTACCTGATATTATGTTTTAATGTAAGAGAGACTCAACGATCTCACAGATAAACTGCGTAAGCAGTTTTGTGGGGCAATGTACTTAGCGTTAAGAAATTTTAAGTGAATAAATCATTCATTCATTCATTCATTCAAGTACCTGGAATATCGCTAGTCCATAACCGGACACATTGTATAATACGTACCACGCATTTTAGTTGCGAATTTGCGTATGACCGTGAGTGTGAGGGGTATTTGTAAGGATGTGTGTGTTTGTATACTAATAAATAATCATCACAAGACTCAAATATTTATTTCCCAACACTAAATTACCCTCGTTACGTACAATTCGATAAACTTGTGGTATTTTTTAACACAATGTCTGTGGGCCGGACACTGCATGGTCCTTCGTGGCCCATCAAACGTTATTGCTTGCTATTTTTATTGACCACTAGTCTGCCTTCCAGCATTCCCAGTGGGCTAAATATGTGGCTGGCCTTGTTCCAAAAAAGTGTTTATTAGACGATGTTTCCCTTACATCGTCTTTGGTAAAATGTAAAACTGTATTGGAACTAATTTTATTTCTCTTTGCACGTCTCCTTTTTCTTTTTTTTCCCCTTTTTTTTGCCCCTCTCTGCGATTTCTCCTGTATTGTGAGTACGTTTACAAAGAGTAATCTCACCTGCGCAAACACCCAGACCAGGAACAACTATCATTATACAACGTTATTTTTAGAATATACAAAAACCTGAGACAAAAACCGAGACACCTTAACAAGATTTTCATCAGAACTGCCTGATTATGTGTCTTTTTTAATAAATCTCCAAGTTACACCATAGTTTGTGTCGCGTTAAGTTCCCTAGTAAAGTGTGAAATGTCTGAGATGTGCTATGCAGGGGCTGTCTAACACACGAAAACTGATCGAGCGGACCGTCTCAAGCCTCAAGGTGTTTATTCCCATCAACTGTTATGGGTAGAAACCTACTGAAACAAAATTGAAATTTATGAACAAAAAAAAAATTTGGTGTAAAAAATATGTCAATCGATTCTCCTAGTGATTCTGAACAAACTAGTTTCAGGTTTAGTGTATACTAAAACTAAGCTTGTTTAATATTTGTTCCATAGAATCAGCGTAGAATCCGATCACTCAGCCACTGCGCCAATCGTGTTTGGTCGGCGACATGTCAAAGGTTCGACAAACAAGTGCGCGACATGTCATTAGAGTGACAAGTCATTCGACGTAAATACAATACGCCCGACGTATCTTGGCGAGTCTGAAGTTAGTTGTTTGGCTGCGCAATGAATCTTTTAGAAACGAAATTGTCTACTGCGCAGCTAATCAGCTTACTTCAGACTTGGCAAGATACGTCGGCCGTATTGTACGACGTAATATAATCGGACGTAACATGATCCAAATGTTACATTTATATCGGATGCTCAAGGCAGACGCCACCTTTAGAGTCTTCAATAAAAGTTTTTTTTTACTTCTTTCTTTTCATACTTACAATTCAAAACATATTGCAAAAAAAAACACCATTTTCAGTGCATTTCTCAGCAAAATACTAATACCAGAACCCGTCAGCACCACCAACCTTGTAGCCATTGCACAATAAGTCATTTTCTTCGTCACTTCTGCACAAAACTGTAACTATGTGCCGAAGTAACTGTTACTTTATGCCGTAGTAACGGAGCTTGTTTTGTTCGCAGTATTCCGCACCTGCCACTGTATTTGATTTGGTACTACAAACGTGGAATATTCGCGTTGATTAGAAAAAATATGCTTTTATAGAGCTACGGATATTTTTTCTAGTTTCTGATTGTTGTTGTAGCACTGTGTTGTTTTTTTTTGGGAGGTGAATCTGAAGCAAGCTTGTAGTAATAAACTTTTTCTTTTACACGTAGTAATGTATTCGTGTATAAGTGAGATATTTTTGTGAACAATAATGCCTGTAAAATGGGGCTGTTTAAAAACTGCGGGGCTATTTGGCATGAAAATGGCATAGGACTATATTGTATACAGGGTATCGCTGATGACAAATGATTGAGCAGTTAATGATTGTTCAGAAAGAAATAATTATAAAAAAGTTGAATGGTTTTGCAGTTTCAAATTTAGGTACCATGAGTAACATTTTAGTTCATAAATCAGACTACTAAATGTGTTTTTGAAAAAATTATAGTTTTTTTTTTCTGAACCGTCGTAATCTACCCTGTCATATTTTGTTCCCGAATTGACTTTGAGTTTTGTGACAACCTATACAATGTGTACGGTTATGGACTAACGATATTCTAAGTACCTACTTATATAGCAACCATTTATTTGTGTACTAGAATAGTAATTCTAGTACACAAATACACTACACACTAGGATCCAATCCACTTCTCCGCTATTTGGCAGCCATTTTGCTTTTTTGTTGAGATATAAATTTATGAAAACGTGAACCCATTGTACCGTAATGTAAACGATAGACAATATTGTTGCCCTCCGAATAAGCCTACTTTTATCTCAGTAGGACCAAAACTTCGAGAGATATGACTTTTTTTGTACACACGTACAGAATATCTCAACAAAAAAATGGAAGTGAATTGGACCCTAGTGTATAGTGTATTTGAGTACTAGAATAGTTGTTATATATGTACCTAGAATATCGCTAGTTCATGACCGGACACATTGTACCTATATATTTTTTTACTCATTTTATATTTTTCCTCATGTTTTTAATATTACCAACATTTTCAAATATTAAATACAATTAAATTGAGATCTTAAATATAAACCTGTAGCTGTAATGGTTTAAGAAGCACATTCCTTTACTGAATTCCAATTAACCCGTGGGTTTTCCAATAGCCCCATTTTACGGTACATTACATACCATACCTATCTGGC
Source organism: Amphipyra tragopoginis (assembly GCA_905220435.1). NCBI lineage: Eukaryota > Metazoa > Arthropoda > Insecta > Lepidoptera > Noctuidae > Amphipyra > Amphipyra tragopoginis. The sequence continues at coordinate 22,833,599 of HG991995.1, read as the reverse complement.
AAAGTGATCCCAAGCTCATTTATCTTCATCGTTTCTTACCATAGGTGTCACTTTAGCTAGAGAGCAAGTGAGTCCCACCCCACGTTGTTATGCCGCAGGCGAGGACTTACTTTTATAGGATCGGGCAATAATAAATTCGACACAGATGCCAAGAAAGGGGGTTGCAAAAAATTGTGGTGGCAATTAAGTTATTAGCGATGTAATTTATTTAACATAGAGAAAGATATTCTTCTCCTTCTCTGTATGAGAAGAGGCCTTTACTATGCAGTGGGCATAACTGGCAGGTATTATTATTTTAAGATATCGCAAAAGGTAACGGACATTTCTTTTGTCTCTTTTACTAGATTTCATAACAGATTATACATAACACAACATCACGCCAGTATTTCCTGAAGAATTGGGCAGAGGTGTATAATACTATACACCCTCATTTTGCCGTTATGTTTAAGTCCTATGAGGGCGAGCCTTTTGCCATCAACCAGGCATAGATCCAGAATCCAGGCGATCGAACCCCAAGACCTTACGCTCAGCAGTCTCGTCAGATCAACGAGGCAGACAATACTAATGTTGAATCGTCCGATTTTACTATAAAAAAAGAGAAAAACGTTTTTTGTACATCACGAGTCAAATTACGCTACTTTTTCTGTGCCACTGCGTTGAACAAAAATGTGGCTGTCAAACGGATTCTATAAAAAATGCCTGCGGCGGACAGGCACTGCAATTATTCCATGTATTCTAAATTCCGAATGCAGACACGCAGCACTAACAATCACCATTTATATTCAAAGTAACGTTTGAAAAATCGTCATAAAAATCCGAACAGTCAGCAAAAAATGCGCTAAATATTTCATAGTATGGGACAAACCGAAGCGTTGGTTTTATCTGAATATAAATAAATACAGAAGGTCCACTTGTGAAAATGTGAGTTAAAGATGTGCATAATAATATAGAATTTTACGGTTTTTACTTTTTTCAAAGTTTTTTATTAAATACGTCTTAGTGCCATAAATTAAACCACTTCCTCTTCATAACCCTTCTTTTTTGGCTTTGTCGTAGTCCGGTATAAAAAGCTCTTTTAAATGATACTTACTCGATATAATTCAAACATTCCAAAAGGAGGGGGGGGGGGGGGGTTGACGCACCCCCTCCTTTTTTCTACTAGTCAGTTACCAACAACATATACAAAGTAAGAATTTTGCTTAGATCCGATGAGGAGTTCCGTTCCATATCTCTGAAGTTCATGGCTAATAATGGACCAAACGGGAAGTATACCCACTATTAAATATGTTTTAAAAAAAATACAACTTTTTTTTTCTGAACCTCCATAAATTGCCCTTTCATTAATTCCCGGCATGATATTTAGTTTCGGGATACCCGGAATAAATAGTCGTTAAGGTGTACATAAAACGAAACCGAGGTGTACTTTAATACTCGTATTAATTATACTCACTACTCGTGTGTGAGTTATAGTTTTGTCTCGTTCAATTTCCAAGAAGTCGTCTTCTTCTTCTTCTTCTATCGAGTCGACACGAGCTATACGAGAATAGGTCATGCCGTGGTGAAAAGATTAACCAGTCAGCTAGGTTGGTAGCGGGGCTGACTACTCAGGGTGGGCCGGACGTACTTAAGTATCGTCACTCGTGGAGGCTCTTTTCATGCACCTCAAGAAGTTGTGATCGCGGTTGAACACTAGCCTCCCGCGGCAACACGCACCAAGCAGGTGTAGTGGCCTAACACCTCCATATTCATTCTGAAAAGAGGCCCGTGCTTAGCAGTGGGTCAGTAATGGGCTGATTATTCAAAATCTGTTTTCTGTCTTCAAACTTCAAAACTCATTTATTCAAAATAGACTAGAATTACTTAGTTCTTTTTGAACGCCAAAATTAGGTACATAAAAGATGTCCCACAAAAGCGCCCTCCCTTCACTGCTTCCTAGTGTTTTTGCTGTGAAGAGGAAACAGTGCAACAAACTCCCCAGCAACACATATGTCTGTCGGTTAAATTACACATATTGTAGAATTATTATAACTTCATTGTGGAGTGAACCTTCGGGTTCCATCTTTTCAATGACAGTATTTTGCAATGACTAACGATTGATGGTGCGTATTGCAGTTATGCATGAACGAACATAAAATGCTTTTTAGGCTTTTAAATCGTTTAGAGAAAGAAATCTACATAAGTTCAAAAGATGTCATTTGGTATGATGGAAAACCTTTCAAAACACAGAATTCAAACAGTGTTTTAAAGAAAAAAATAACATAAAAAAATAGTAACGTATTTTGAACAAACAATTTATAAACATAGAACACAATTGGACGTAAACAATTCCTTATTTTTTTATAGCAGCTTCAGGTAATAAGACACTAAAAGATTGTTGATCTTTTATCAAATTGGTTCCGGCCAGACTTTACCTTCAGCGCCAAATCCACTAACAAGTCTGCGCAAGTTGATTTGGATGTAGGCCACACAGAAGAGACGTCGGTGAAAGCGAGGCAAGGATGCGGTGCATACAGTGCTATAAGGCGCAGACGACAAAGCATCGTGTCTGCGCCCCGTCGCCTTTGCATGTTTTGCATCGCAACATTTCTGTAAATGCAGTATTGTAATACATTAAAGAGGCGTTGCTTGGCCTCGTATTCACCCGACATCTCTTCTTTGTGGCCTGTACCTTCTACAACTGACTTTGAAACGAGACACACCCGTAGCAAGTCGACTTCTGCAAGTTTTACATGCTAAGTGAGCAATGACGTTCAATAACTTGCGCAGTAAAAATTGCCAGTAGTTTATCTGTTAGAAAATTTCCGACGCGCGCCGGAATGCACTCTTTGCATAGATTTTGGACCCGCACACTGTCCGAATTGCCTGGCTCAAACCGGCCGCACAATAAGGAATTTCTGATGCATGCGCAAAGATCCTCCCATGCATTTTGTACAAGTTCAGCAAGCTGCCGGATCCGGCAAATTTTAAAAGTGTGCGGGGTTACAAAATGTAGCGAAGGGGGCCTTCCAGTGTGCGTCTGAAATTTTCTGATAGATTTTTTAATAAGTAATGTTCAGCCGGGCTAAGCTGTCACGGTAAGCGGGTTAAGGGTGGCTTGAGGAGTCAATTCTTGACGAGCATGTGCACATAAAATCAGAATCTAGCAAGAAGCAGAAGCAGTTTAGTAGGCATGTTGGTAGGTACTTACTAAATAATAAGGAAAACACTTTTAATCTTAGAATAAATATTTTATAATCGTTACAAATTAAGATACAAGGCGTGGTTCTATGACAATACAAGGAGTCCAGGGTCTTCAGGTGTAGGTTGACTTAACTGGCGGCTACTGAGGCGCGAGAGAGGACGATGTTTTTTTTTTACTGTTGGACTGCTGTTTGTGGTCCTAGGGGACCCTTCCTACGTAACCGGGCAGTTATTGGCGAAACCTGAAGGGAGTCCAGCCAATGGGGGGGAAGTAAAATACTTAACCTTTTTTTTTTTTTTTTTCTCTTGGGAAAATCCTCATGGATACCCTCCGCCCGGGGAAGGCGAAAGGTTATGCCGGACTCTTACCGGCTAAAAACCCACGGTGTTCCTTCTCCTGACCTATGGCCGGGGTCATGGGATTCGCAGCTGCATGCACCGCGACCCCGGCAGGCCTCGGTACGCCAGCCCCTGGCGGGCCTCTCCTTCTGTGGGGCTTTACACCTTTGCCCCACGTCCTCCTGAGAGGCGCGCGTGGAACACGGCGCGCCGCCTTCTCGGGCCTGTTACTGGTCGGGCGACGGGTCCCCTAACCCGCCGCCCGCAGGCCATACAATAGGGTGGCCGGAGATCGTCTCGCGCCCTCCGGCGGCGCCCGGTGCGTCTGGCGCGGGAAGGAAAGTGGCAGTCGCCTCTCTCTCCCTCTGCGCTCCCTCCTTGGTCGCCATCACCTCCTCGCAAAAGGAGGCGACGGCTTCCCACGCAGTCTCGCTCCCGACCATGGACAGAACCACGACCGGAAGCGAGAGGTCACCACCGACTGCCGCGACTAGTTCGCGGCGCTGCGTCGCCCACGCAGGACACGCCTGCAGCGTGTGCAGCGCCGTGTCCTCGGGGCAGTCGACGCAGTGGTGACATCCGGGCGTCTGCTCCCGGCCTATGCGACACAGGTACTTCCCGAAACAACCATGTCCCGAGAGCACCTGCGTCAGCCGGAAGCTGAGGGCGCCGTGCCGCCTCTCCAGCCACTCCTCCATTACGGGTCTTACCGCCGCTATTGCGGCGTGCCCTGCGCTGGGTTGCGCAAGTCGTTCCCTCAAGTATAATACTTAACCTAAGCTAACTACTTGTACTACACTAACATCATGACTACCTGCAACAACAGCACTAAGGGCGACCCCTAGTGGGACTCGGACCTCGGCTTAGGGCGTTGCTGGCGGGGACTTAGGGGGGGGAGACAGCTTGATGAGAGCTGAATTATCGGTGTGAAGAGGACGAAGTGCAGCGTGTCGGCCCGTTTATAGGCGCACCCCGCTAGTCGCCACCACTACCACCGTCACAAAGCCTACAAAACACTGATGAATGTTTCTAAAAGCTTATTAAAACTGTAAATCCAATCCCATTGTTTCACTACTGTTAACTCTAAATCCTTTTACCTCATGCATTCTAAACTCCTAGTCCAAAGCTTTTAACTCCCGCATCCATCCGCTTGAGGGCAACTTTTTGTTCCTCAAACGGAATGCTGCAACATAACAAATCTAGAGTACATTCAGTACATTCTAGAACCTTTGAAACAAAGCGTTTGTTTCCACGTTTATTCTTTTGGGAGGCTCCTTTTGTCGTGTGCTGGTAATTAGATGTATCACAATGCTTTACGTTTTGAATGTTTAGCATTGTTACATTTCAAGCAGCTGTATAATTGGAGTTAAATGGAATTATTTAAGGTTTCGTGCAATCTTGACGTTAAATAGCATCGCTTTGGTTTCCACAAAAGATTGTGAAAATGTTGTTCCTCGTGAGATGAATGGGTGAAGAAATTATTTGTAAAGAAGAACCGGTCGAATTCCTTTATGCTAAACGTACCTATTAATTTGCTGTTCGAGGGCTTGATTCAAAATAAACCCTCCCTAAATTATAATTCTTTAAGGAAAAAAGTCTATTGAATTGCATACAAATTCCTAATTGAATAGAATAAAAACATTAATTTGACGAAAAACACACCATAAATGTAAATAAATATTAGCCTGTAACTGTCCCACTGCTGGGCAAAGGCCTCTTCTCGTACAGAGAAGGAACGAGCATTGATCACCACGCTTGCTCACTGCGGGTTGGCGATTTCAGACCATAAAAGTCCAGGTTTCTTCACGATGTTTTTCTTCACCGTATGTCAGTAGTGTCTTAGAATAACTAAGAAAGTACATATGATATTGAAAAAGTCACATTGGTACTTGCCTGGATTTGAACCCGCAACCCGGTGCTTAACAAGCGGGGCTGTAACCTCCGGGGCAACACGACACACATTTTATTAAAATTATTTTAAATCTTGGCTCACGTTTGACCACTATCTCACCTGATAGTAAGTGTAGATGCGATCGACGATGACGCACGCTTGCCTAGAAGTAACCTATTCGCTCCAGATTTGAAAACTCCAACGTTATAGCTATTGGGTAACACAGACTCTGGCAGGGAGTTCCACCCTTTTGCTGTACGGACAATGAACTTGTTGCCAAAACATTTTGTGCGTATGGCTGGAATGTCCACCACAAAGCGGTGGCACATCGCTGTGTGTCTGGTCGTCCAGCGATGGAACGGGCTTAGAGGAATTAGATTGTGCAATTCCATCGCACTCTCCAAAATACATCCAATAAAACGCATATAAGCTAGCCACACGTAACACTGTGAAAATGTAAAGCTATACACACCCTGTAAACGAATTTTTGTGATTCCTTAAAACCATATGACCTACTACTGGTATAGCTTTAACCTGCACGAGATTTGGCATTATTACAAATAAAAATAAAAAAAAACCTTTTTTTCTTGCGGTGTGGTAAGTGATCGTATCTAAACTATTTAATAAAATTAAAAAAAAAGGAGCAAAAAATTTTTGTGCATGAAAATCTATCAATCAATCAATCAATCAATCAATCATTTATTTGTGAAACATAGGTGATACAATATTGATCTTAATTAGTAATACATACTTAGTGCTCTATGTTTTGCCATACAGACATACAAATATATTTGTGTAGGTTAGTTATTATATTATTATTATTATATTATGTTATTATTATGTTACTATATTATTATGCTATTATTATTATCATTACAGTAATGTCCATAAATCAGTACAATGTCAAATGTTGTTATTATTATTATGAATTTAGCTTAGGGTATTATTTTGTCATTAAGATATTCTTTAACATTATAGTAGGCCTTATTAAAAAGAAACTGTTTTAATTTAAATTTGAATGCACCCAAATTAGGACAGTCTAATATAGCCTTAGGTAGATGGTTGTAAATTCGAGGCGCCATACAATAGACACTGTTATTAAATTGTGCAGTTTTATTTGGGGGAAAGCAAACTTTCTGGTTGTGTCGTTTGCTTTTTAGCTGCTTAAATAAGGACATATGCGAGTTTACAAACACAGCAGTTTCATATATGTAAATACACGGTAACGTCAAGAGTTTCAGACTAATGAAAAAAGGTTTACAACTCTCTGTAGGTTTAAGTTTACAAATAGCTCTCACACATCTCTTCTGAGCCTTAAAAGCAATTTCTTTGTCAACTGAGTTTCCCCAGAAGATTACGCCATACCGTAACACTGACTCTACGTACCCGTGGTATGCGGTGATCACAGCAGATTGGTTCACAACTTTTGCGAGCATATATAGTGCATATGAGAATTGGCTAAGTTTATTACATACACTTTCTATCTGACACTTCCAATTCAAATTGCAATCGAGACAAAGACCCAGGAATTTTGCAGTTTCTACTTCATGAATTTTTTGTCCGTTAAAGTTTATATGAAGATCTAATAAGTAATTACTCCTATTTTTAAATGTCATTATATTAGTTTTATCTAGATTTATTAATAAATTATTATCTTTTAACCATTTAATTATCATATCTAGTGTCCGATTCATATTTAACTCTAGGTTATACTTACACTTGTCTGTAAACATGACAGTACTGTCGTCTGCAAATAGGACCATATTTTGATTAATAGATTTGGGTAGATCATTTATATAAACAATAAATAAGAGAGGACCCAGTACACTACCTTGTGGCACTCCTTGTGTTACTTCCTGGAAATTTGACGTATATGTAGTTTCTTTTTTATCATTTATACATATGCGAGTAACTTGAGTACACTGCTGTCGATTACTAAGGTAAGACGCTAAAAGATTCAAAACATTTCCTCTTATACCATATGCCTCTAACTTGTTTAGGAGTCTGTTATGGCTTACATAATCAAATGCCTTTTGCAGGTCCATAAATCTAATTTTGTGATATGGCATTTCGATGCCACGCATAAACGAATGAAATCACGGCGACACAGCTGCCTGGCTAGACTAGCGCGATATTGCTCCGCACAGTCAGTTAACTCGGGACGCTAAAATTACCCGAAAACAGAAAACCATGAATTGTTCATGAAACAATTGCCAAAAGCCATGCAGGGTCAATCTGTGTCACCAGTAGATCACGCGGCTTGAAGGAATTACACGAATTCGTTTACACCCTGTATAAAAAAACTAATCATAAAAATAATAATCTAAAAGAAGTTTCTGGATGCCTAGTGGGTGTACCAATAGATCCAATTCAGCATATTTGCAAGACAACTAGTTCCTGACGACTTCAACATCTTTAAAATACTGCTAACGCCTAATAGCATGCAAACGTGTAGATATGCGCAGTTTAGGCATGTGCCATGAGTAGATAAATGTAGAGCTTATTGTAAACCTGCCTAAGTTTGGTGCAAACATACATTATCAACTATTTACGATTGCCTATGAGTAATATATTATGCGTTTTGACTATGGTACAAGTTATAGGATGTGGCGATTTGTAAGATCTACATAAAGTAAGTACTTCTAAAGTTTACTTTATTTCCAAGAATTAGCTATGATATTGATCTCATATCATTCTTCAGAAGTTAATATAAAATAAACTAAAGACCAACTAACTACTGGAAGATGGTAGAAAATCATTCAAATTACCTTCACCAAGCGCCCACAGAAAATAATAAAATCTTCGATTGCCAAGAAATAAAAACTCATCGCATGACCTTTGAGTTTATATCAATATAGCACATTTTTTGGACGTAAATATTTCTTGAAGATAGGATAGGTTTTACTACTAGTTCCAAAGGTGAAAGATAGAAAGGGCCTTTTTGATTGTGAGTCAATCCACCATTAATACTCTCTGCTGGGTAAGAGGAAGGGTTATCTCGTACTCTTACTCGCTAATGGCCAATTCCTATGATTTTTATCTTTACCAATAATGAAGCAGACTCTACAGCTTTGCATAGCAAACCCTTTTTTTTTTCTTCTTAAAATCCTCATGGATACCTTTCGCCCCGGGAAGGCAAAGGGTTATGACGGACTCTTACCGGCTAAAAACCGACGGTGTTCCTTCTCCTGACCTTTGGCCGGGGTCGCAGGATTCGCAGCTGTATGCACCGCGACTCCGGCAGGCCTTGGTCCACCATCCCCTCGCGGACCTCTACTTCTGTGGGGCCTCGCCCCACGTCCTCCTGAGAGGCGCGCACGGAACACTGCGCGCCGCCTTCTCGGGCCTGTTACTGGTTGGGCGACGGGTTGCATAGTAGACCCTCTCATAAGTTAAGTAGCGAACATACGTAAAATTAGTTTAAAAGTAATTTTATCCAGTTTGGCAATAAAAAATGCTACCATTGGTAACCAAAACGAGTTGTTATTGCTCAAAGGAATCGGGCATAAAACCAACCACTCTTTTCTTTTTGGGCGTGCGGGATTCACATGAGCATTCCAACAGGTTCTGGCCTGTAGTGTAGGGGATATTGTGTGTGGTAGGTAGAAATAGAAGAATTAAGTCCAAAGTACACAAGAAGAAGAATTAAAGTTTATTGGTACACAATTGTAAATATTTATGATATACGCCATTTGGTTTGGCGGGACCATTGACAGGAGAGTGTTGTTTTCATAATATCTTTTAGTTCTCTATCTAGTTATACTCAAGCTTGTATTGTTTGCTACTAGTATGGGTAGGTAGTACAACTGTGTAAAAAATGTTTTATCAACCCGCTCTCGTCTATAAATTAAACTAGAGCAAATATCGTCTTTCAAAGGTAGCGTGGGGCGTAATAATGATTGATGTTCGCATTACCATATCTGGCCCCTATTTATCTTATATAAATCGCAATTGACTTGACGCGATCCATTTATGGTGATACATCACCGTTATGTATTAACTGCTTAACGTAATTTAATATCTGCATCGATAATTAGGTGTTATAATAATGTAGACATGCTGTTTGGAAACGTACCTACTTAAAATAGGCTAAATGGTGTCTTAGAAAAGGTGGTATTGAAATGGCTGAAGACATGATTATCAAACCAAGCTAAGAACCATTCCGATTAAACTAGCTTTCATACAAAGAAAACGCATTGAAATCTGTTCCTCCGTTTGGGAGTGTTGGCAGCCAACCCTGGACAACGTTTAGAAGATAAAGAAAAGTACTCGTCGTCATGGATCAACGCACCCAACGTTATAAAAGCTAACCCAAATATAAGTACTCTCAGTGGTGGAGAGTCTATGTTGATTTTATTTGATATAATTACCATCGCATTGTACCCGACATACAGATATTAGCCATAATTTTAAAGATAGATTCACTCCTACACAACTCTGTTAGCTCTCTATGACAGGAGCTACGGTACATATAGCAACCAAAAGTTTAAATAACATCGTTCTTTAAGGACTTTCGAAAAGCCCATAGTTAGCAATTGTTGCAATGATCGATAAATTAATGCGACAAAAATTTATTTTCCTAAGTTTTTACAGCAATAGCGCTAATCACTTCACAATTATTACGCCAGATTTATTATTTATAAAAGGAAAAATAGTTTTGAAAGTAATTAAGACTTAACTAAAAATCATACCTTTAACGTAACAAACTAGATATAATTAACACATAATATGATCCGATAGTCCTAATTAAAGACTTGTCAGACAAAGGATTTTATCTAAAGACCAACACAAAAGACTAAAGATTACTTACGTAATCTATAAAGACGTAATTTTCGTACCCTTTTGTTTAATAATTTCGTTGTTCACGTTTTACAAACGTCTAGGTATTTAGTTTCTGAGTTGATACTATTTTTCTAGTCGACAGTAATTTGGCTGTCTTCAATAGCGCTAGCTTATGGTCGTTTGAATAGTTTTGTTTCCAAACAAGACCTTGAAAGTTGGCTGTGAAACTTAGGACAGAGTTAGGTTATGGTTTTCGGAGTGAAACTTCAAGTCTTCAAACGAAATAGTTATTATAAGGCAGGCTTTACGTTAAGGCACATATGAAACCACAATTACTTGTCGATACTGGCGATCATGTTGGCTAAATTCGTGTTGGTGCTCGCGTTTGTACGCTGTGCCCATTCAAGGTCGATGGGTTTAGAGCATAAAGGTGATCATTCTTACATAGTTTCGATAAAATCGACGTTAGAGTCAGACTAGTGGTGTGCTTATAAGCACTGTACAAACCTTTTTTCAAAGTATACTTTACGAATCGTTACAAATAATGTAGATATATCGGGCCTTCCACGCAGGAAGGTCTGAGCTCGACCCCGGCCCGCACCTCTGAATTTTAGAATTCAAGTGCGGATCAAACCTTGATTATCACTTGCGTTAACGGTGAAGGAAAAACATCGTGGCTCCATAAAGTTCTCGGTGGTGTGTATAGTTGGCAAACCCACACCAGGCCAGCTTTGTGGACTGAATCCTAAACCCTTCTCATACTGAGAAGAGGCCCCGTGTTTAGTAGTGGCACAGTAATGGGCTGATCATGATATGTTAAGTAAGTAAGTTAAGGATAGAACAGTTAATACTTTGTTTATCAGCCGCAGTTTGAATAATTTAATTATTATTTATGATTAGTTACGGTTTACTCACGTGGATTTTTCGGGATTGCCCGACTAGTTTCGGACCCAATCGGAGTCCTTAATCATGAGCTGATCACGCGGCGAAGTCGCGAGTCGAATTGACTCGCGTTCGACTTCACGTTCGAGGAGCTCGTGGCTAAATAATTACAGCCACATAGACCGATCTTCCGGGTTAAGCCACGCTTGCCGAGGTTGGTCTGTGGATGGGTGACCATTTACCATAGCGAGTTTCCTCCGTGCCTCGGAAAGCACGTAAAGCCGTTGGTCCCGGCTGTCATTTGTAGATCTTTGACAGTCGTTACTGTTGGTCAGAAGCCAGAAAGTCTGACAACCAGTCTTACCAAGAGTATCGTATTACCCAGTTACTGGGTTGTGGAGGTCTGATAGGCAGTCGCTCCATGTAAAATACTGATATTCAGCTGCATCCGGTTCGACTGGAAGCCGACCCCAACATAGTTGGGAAAAGGCTAGGCAGATGATGATGATCTGTGTATAGACTCAATATTTTTTTTTCATTTGACAGACAGATCTGTGTTGCTGGGGAGTTTGTTGCGCCATTTCTTCTTCACAGCATAAACACTAAATAGCGATAAAGGGCGGGCGTTTTCGGGGGCTGTCTTTTGTAACAAAGACATTCAAAAAGCACTAAGTACCTAATTCTAGTCTATTTTGAATAAATGAGTTTTGAATTAGAAATTGAGTTAGATTTAAAAACATAATATAACCTACCTATAATGTCTGAAAACACCTAATTGGGTCTCAATTTCATGTATCGTTTAACAAAATAAACTGAACCACCCGAAATTGATGTAGTACTTTGGAAATAATATTTTTTTCTTGAAATCTTCATAATAATTATTTCGGTACAATATTTCACGTATGAACTAACATGAATCTCATCTTTTTTACGCTCAAAAAATCGTGTTATTTTTATATGTAAAACGAGCGCGGCTTTGTCGTAAATGTTATCACAACAAGTAACATTTTATGACAAGTTTCCGTCACACGTCAGACATTTTGTCGTCAGTTTACAGCGGCCCAGACATTGTCGTTTCATTGTGCAATATTGCGACAATCGCGTGTATATGTCGCAGTTTTAGTGTTAAAGCTGTATGTTGGTGTATTGACTGGGGTGTTAAGTGGGCAGCAAACAACGTTCACGTTTCCGAATGTCAGTCTTATTTGCTTTTTGTGGAGTTCAGTAATAGAATGCGACAGGTTGTATAATGTAGATTTATGTATTTTTAGTTATTCAAAATCTCTGGATTTAAATAGGTTTCTGATCGAAATCCAATAGAAGTAATGCCAAAAAATCAAATAACACTGCCCGACCTGGGAATTGAAAACAGGACCTCACGCTTAGCCGTCGCGCTTGTAACCAACGAGGCAGATATTAATTTAATTATTTTGTAAAATTATTCATTTCTTGTAAAATCGTTTAAATGAAACCATCACTTCACACTATCAGCCGAAGACAATACAAAATTAAAACGAGACGTTCGTTAAATTATTCATGACATTCTGTGGAACTGTTTTTCATCCCATAGAAAATTGTATAGAGTAAATAAAGTGGAAACCATCTGCTTCCATTTAGGTGAAAAACTACTATTCTGTTGATGGAAAGCTTAATTAAATAGCTGATTCATTGCAGCCTTTTGACTGCCAGTAAAAATAAACAAGTGTAAAAAAATACGGCTACACAAAAAAAAAACTAACAAAATCTCAATTTCATTGCCCACGTGCAACCCACGTGTCACATTTATAAAACTTTCCTAGAATTTCACAATGTATCCTATATTGTTAATAATACCGTGACACGTGTATAGGTTATACTTTGTGAAGGTTAAAACTCAGTACGTAAAGTTGCCACTGTGAACAAAGCGATGCTTATTGTTCGAAGCTGTACCACAGTAGACATATAAACTAAAGCAGTACCTCAACTTAGCATAATCGCGTGAATCTCACTTACGCGACGTCTTACGTAGGCGGTTTAAAGCGACGCGAATTGCGATGCGATGCGGTGACACACGATGCGGTGCGAAGCGGCGCCCGGACGACAGACCAGATATTTCAAAAAACTGCCCAATGACCGTGCTGTTGATGACCCTGCTCATAATGACATAACCAAGGCCAGGGTGGTACATTAAAAGAATCTCCAGAAGTAACAATACTTAAATCACACCGATAATTCAGCCCCCATCAAGTTGTCTTCCCCCCTAAGCCCCCGCTAGCAATGCCCTAAGCCGAGATCCGAGTCCCACTAGGGGTCGCCCTTAGTGCTGCTGTTGCAGGTAGTCATGATGTTAGTGTAGTACAAGTAGTTAGCTTAGGTTAAGTATTTTACTGCCCCCCCATTCGCTGAAGACCCTTCAGATCTCGCCAATAACTACCCGATTACGTAGAAACGGTCCCCTAGGACCAACTACAGTAGATCATTAAAAAAAAAACAATACTTATGTTTGTGCAGCACACTCTAGGCAGTCAGCCCCGCTACCAACCTTGCTGATTAGCTTATCTTTTCACCACGGCATAAGCTATTCTCACAATAGCTCACAGTACGAGAGAAGAGTGGACGTAGTGTGTAATGTATTTATGCCAAGTGGGCGTAAAGGCTTGACAAACAGGAAGCGTTCCTAGCGCGCGTCAGGGCGTACGTCGTAACGCTCTACTGCCGCGTTGTATTGTTCTATGACATTACATGGCTATCACTCAGAGCGCGTTATGTCGCGGCGTAAATACGCCACGTGCTTAACGCGCTCTGTATGACAGTTATGTACTGTCATAGTACGCTCGGCTACATATCAAGTTTATTTCGTGATTTAAATGTTTGCCGCGTACAGAGTCTGCACTTTTTTTTACTATTTGTTCTTAGATACTGTTTTCCTATTCTACTGCTAGGCAAAGGCCTCCTCAAAGTTTTTATACATAAACTCACGCCTATATTCTCCGAAGGGTTGGCAGAGGTGAATAGTACACCCACATTTCGCCGTTATGTTTACGTCCCATGTAATAGGGTGCGAGCCTATTGCCATCGACCGGGCACAAATCCAGACTCCGGGCTGCTACTGAGAAATTCCGTAAGGAAAAACCCAATAACACTTTGCCCGACCTGGGGATCGAACCCAGGACCTCACGCTCAGCAGTCACACTTGCGACCGCTAGACCAACGAGGCAGTCAAGTCTAAGTTTTCATGGTTATAATTTAGAAAAAATAATACCACGTTCCAAAATACTGAGTAAGGCTTCGCCAAACTGGATGCGTATTTTACGCGCGTTACGGCGCGTTACGCCGCGGCGTAACGTTCTACCGCCGCGTTGTATTGTACTCTCGGCTATATATCAAACCATACATTTCTAGTACAGATATAAGCTGACCTCTCATTGTACGGAAATGTATAGCTTGATATTTTATGTAGCCGTGTATAAGCTTAGCGTAGCGTATTTTACGCCCTAACGTGCGTAAAATACGCGTCCTGTTTGGCGAAGTCTTACTCCGTATTTTTCCGTAGACTCTGTACGCGGCAAACATTTCAATCACGAAATAAACGAGAGCACATACCCAAATACAAAAAATCCTAGCTAAACCAAGAAAAGAAATGTAATAAAGAATTTCATCTTATCGCTACACGTCTTTCCTGAAATCCTAGTAGTACTACTCAAGACAAGATAAGGCGGAAAAGAATAAAAGATATCTCGTTTAAAATCCCTTAGAAGCTCACTACAGATTACTTACGGATGATAGATATAAGAATTTGAAACTGCAAAGGTTGCAGATTCAACAACATTTTAGGAAAGCTATGAGAACATTGTTGTTCATATTTTGGGACAGTAAAAGCCTGTCACTTCACATTAAAATATTTTAGAACTATCTTATCAGATATCATAGTTCATAGCTAAAGATCAAACGAAAAAAAATTCTATATTTTGTGAGTATTAAAGGAGATCACACACTTGCTTGTCAGGCGCGTACGGCCGCAGGAAACGAATTTGCTGAATGCTTTACGCACCTATCCAACCCGTACGCGCTGAATCTAGTGACGCCATGAGCAACGCATCGCATTCATCGGAGTCGAATCGGAGTGAACGTGTGCTATGAAATTTGCGACTGATCCAGTAAGCAGAATGCGGATGACGTCATCCATACGCGTCGTTAGAATTCGTCTACCTTCAACATTTTAGTTCTTCTTTATCTCTCGTGGTGACTCAAGCTATTCGAGAATAGCTTAGCCAGCCAAGCCTTTAGCTAG
This sequence comes from Amphipyra tragopoginis, assembly GCA_905220435.1. Lineage (NCBI taxonomy): Eukaryota > Metazoa > Arthropoda > Insecta > Lepidoptera > Noctuidae > Amphipyra > Amphipyra tragopoginis. The sequence continues at coordinate 22,818,255 of HG991995.1, read as the reverse complement.
CCTAGCCAGTTAGCAAGGTTGGTTGCAGGGCTGACTACCCGAGGTGCGCCGGATGTACTTAAGTATCGTCACTCATGGAGGCTCTTTAATGCACCAATTTTACTGAAACGTAGTGTGCAGTGTGGATTGCGCGGCGTTGCATAGGATTTCATAAAATAATTCTAATATTGGTTTCGTGCAGCACGGTGCTTGCGGTGCCTGTGGTGCGATCTAGTGCGCGATCACCTTAACGCTTAGAATTTGCCTCTAAGATCATTTCTTCTCTCAACACACTTCTATTTCTTCATGATTTTAATACCTCATCATCAACCTACCTTGTTTTTCCTTATCACATAATTATGTAACATAATGTATATATACAATATATATGTATAATTTTGTATGTAAGTATTATGTCTATGTATTGTGTGTAGTATGTATTTTGCAGCAGTACACCACGGACTACCCCCTCTATCTTATTCATTGTCTCCTTGTTCATCCAAAGGTTGTCTGGTAGATATCACTATCAGCGATAAGACCGCCATTGTACCCTTCAATATATGATATTGTATAAGAGCTGTATTACAATTTTGATGTACAATAAAGTACTATTCTATTCTATTCTAAGTGACACTGAATCACCAACAATCAACACTTTGCTGCAAAATTCAAAATTTCAAAATAAACTAAGCCTTGTTTGTACAAGGCTTAGTTTATTGTTGTTGTAACAAGGTATTGTTTCATTTTATATTCAATTAAAAAAAACTTTTGTTACCATATTCCAAGCACTACGAACAATTAATTACAGCATACGAAACACAAAACTGCACATCTCCTCAAAAGTACCGTATCTATGTTAATATCATTAAAATTAATTAAAAAGCAGACTGTGCTCCCTTTGATACGACAAGAAGTCTGCCCCAAACTAATGATGGACCAGCACGTCATATAAAAGCAACAGTGTGCATAAACTTGAGAGCTCTTTTCAAATTTAATTACACGACTCCATGGCTCTCGCGAACCGTAATACGCACAATGAAAATGGAGTCGCCTGTAGAATTTTTTAGGGTTCTTTACCAAAATGGTAATAAAAGAACCCTTTTTCTTCTTCTCACGTGTCGGCATGAGCTGTATGAGAATAGTTCTTGCCGTGATGGAAAGATTAGCCAAGCCAGTGAGTAAGGTTGGTCGCAGGGATGACTTCTCAGGGACGTACTTAAGTATCATCACTCGTGGAGGCTCTTTTAAAAGGAACCGTCTTTCGGTCTGTCACTTCTACTTATTTCAGAAACGACTAATGCCATCGACTTGTGGAATAGTTTTAAATAATGCTTGTCCATCTACACTGCAAGTGAAAAAATAAAAAAAATATACTGAAATAGGGACCAAAGTGTGGCTTAAAATTTTAAAATGGGGTTACTAGGTTAAATTGTGGTATTACATGAAAGGACTTCATTTGCACATTTTAAAGTATATTTTTACTTTCATTTATGCCGCATAGTTTATGACTTATGATGAAAAATGCCTGTAAAAATAACATTCGCTCTCTTCTGTTTATAGAAGTTTATGTAAATACTAGAGGAAAAATAAAGCGAAGCTTATAACTAGCGCAGTTTTTTAGAAATTTTACTAAGTAACTTTTACTAAATACGTTTCCTTCCAAAGTACGGAACTCTCGGTGCGCAAGTCCGACTCGCACTTGTTATGTAAGTTTGTTGGCTTAAAAAATAATTGTGTTATGTATGGCTTTTCATGCTTTGAATTTTGATTACGCATGACACGTTTTTTAATTAAATGTAGAGACTTTCAGTAATTTCAAAGGACTGTTATTAAAGAATGAAAAATAAAGTAGAATAGTTAACTTTATACCCTATTATAATATCCTAAAATAAGGTTGAGCTACACGATAGCTGATGCATGCGTGCCGTCAGTTGCGACAGGTCAACTCAAACCTGCCATGGTTTTTTCCCCAAAATGCCATTCCAGTTGCCCTACATTGTTACACTCGCATAGTTTTATACCACAACTAGCTTTTGCCCGCAGCTTCGCTTGCGTAAAATTTTAAACCCTCGTTAAGCGCCTTTTTAAGTGTAGTTTTAAAATAAATAAAGTCCGTCTTTTGTTATTTACTTTGAAAATTGTTTTTTCCAAATTTCAAGTCAATAACCCATTGAAATAATAAGTTTCATACAAATCTCCTTACTTCGAAAAAAATGACGGACTTGCAAACAAACTTAAATACCCTATTTTACCTCTTTAGGGGTTGAATTTTGAGAAATGTCTTCTTAGTGGACGCCTACGTTACAAAAGAAACCTATTGTCAAAGTTTCAAGTTTCTAACCCCAGCGGTTTAGGTTGTGCGTTGATAGATCAGTCAGTCAGTCAGTCAGCTTCTCCTTTTATATATATAGATAGATGTCTGGACTTTAAATGAGGCCTTGACCTCTGAGTTTGTTTCGGCTTGTATCCTCAGATAGGAATAGCCAGTGCACATATCTAGTCTTAAAAAACATTACACTAACCTGTAAAAGTGTCTGCAGCATGTGTTTACAGAAATAAAAATAATTTATATCTTTCGAAAAATCTTTTAAGTACGAAAGTGCAATTTAAATGGTAAAATATTTTGAATACAGAATCACCAATACTGACAACGTTAATGTGTTTTTTTATAGCTCAGAGCTAACAAAATATTATAACATAACAGCTATTTTAAATTCGAACATGCATTTTACAAACCTTAAACCACTAGAGACCAAATGCAAGCAAAATATTAAATGAAACATCCCCAAGTTGTTAGGACTCACACTCGAGATTCACAGAGTATGAATAAAACAAAAGAAATCTCTCGACTCTTGAAAAGGACTCGAAATACTCTAATGTACCACGTGTTATGTTGAAAATATTATACGGTTACGGCCAATAAAATGGCGGGCGGAATAGCGGTTATAAATTTTCAAACGTCGAACGGAAAATATTAAGATGGCAGCAGTTTCAGTTTAAACTGAACAAATTGTGGAAGTAAAACTTAAGCTGAGCGTTATCAGACCTTCAATTGTTATTATTATGTTAAAATATATTTTAAAAGTCTCCGCGATTGGCGCGGTAGCAGAACATAAGGCTGTTGAGGAACGTTTCATGGGTTCGATTCACGCACGAAACAATAAGTATTTGTATGGCCCACAGAGTCACGATAAGTGAATTGAAGCCTAGAAAAAAAAAAAGAAAAAATTGTTCCATATCTGAGTGTCTGTGTTGAAAATATAAAAGGTCAAGGTCGTTACGCAGTTTGTCACCCTTCCGATGAAGACCCGACGACCCCTTACCCCCCATCACCGTAGACGAGGTCCACACGATAGTGAGGAAACTCAAACCTAGGAAAGCCCCCGGCTCAGACGGTATCACCAATAAGGTGATCAAACATTTTTCCGCCCCGCTCATAGTCCTCATGACCGCCATCTTCAATGGCGCTCTGAGTAATAACATTTTTTCGCAAGGTTGGAAACAAGCCACAGTTATCGGTATCCCCAAACCCGGCAAACCCAAGAGTGAGCCCACTAGTTACCGCCCCATCAGTCTTCTCAATGTATTTGGGAAAATCTATGAGCGTCTCATTTATATCCGTTTAAAGGATTTCGCTGACTCCCGTAAACTCATCCCCGACGAACAGTTCGGTTTTCGAACCCAGCACTGTTGCATTCGACAATTGCACCGCATAGTCGAACACATTAGCTCCCGTTTTATGCGCTCGTACAAAACGGGCATGCTCTTCTTCGACGTAGCGAAAGCCTTCGACAAGGTCTGGCACAACGGTTTACTATACAAACTGTACCAATTCAACGTGCGGGACCGTCTCGTGCTCATCATTCGAGACTTTCTGTCGGATCGCTCCTTCCGCTATCGCCTAGAAAGCACCCTCTCGTCCCCTCACCCCATTTGCGCCGGAGTCCCTCAGGGCTCCGTACTATCGCCCCTTCTATTCACGCTGTACACCAGCGACATTCCCAAACGTGGCTTGGCCAAGTTGGCTCTCTTCGCCGACGACACGGCTATCTACTATTCCGGTAGGAGTCTCGATAGCATCTCTCGAACCCTTCAAACCGCAGCCGACGCCCTCGGGGTCTGGTTCCGGAAATGGAGAATTGAGGTGAATCCTGAAAAGAGCGCAGCCGTTCTTTTCAAGAGACACGGTGATTCCCACACCCACATCCGTCCCGTCCTCATGTTCGGCAAACAGATCCCTTGGTAGATGAAAGCCAAATACCTGGGGGTTATTCTAGACGACCATCTGAGTTTCCGAGACCACATCAAAGCGGTGCGCGCTCGCGCCTACTGCATTATATTTTAACAAATAAACTGATCTTTCTTTCTTTCTATTTATGTTAAACCTTATTTTTATCACAAGCCATATCGTTTTTGATTATTAAATTCGAAATTGGAAAGCACTCGAAAAAGAAAAAGAAGCAAAGTTGCTTTTGCGGGTAATTCTAGAGGCGACCAGGAAAGTGAGCGGACTGGTGTTAACTTGAGTACTGCGCCGGAGGAACTTCAATATCGTCGCTCATAGAAGCTCCTTAAATCCATAAAATAAAGGCACGTTCTCACATTGCTCTCTCTTCAGCCCGACATAAATAGACGCTACAAGTTTCTCAGAAAGCAATTAAGTTGCAAGCACTAACTAATACCACTAGACACACTAGGTGATGTTACTTTGTGCATTAGAAGCCTGAAAGTTTCCAAGAACTGTAGTTTCCAAGAAAGTAGTTTGGCAACATCCGGTAATCAATAAAGATAAGTGCAGGCTGTAATGGCTTTAAAGACTCTTAGAAGTGACAAACAGAGGGTAACGAGGGGTCGGGAGGGGGTAATAGCCTGGATTTTCAATTAGATCGCTTTGTTCTAAATCTAATGGTACGTATACCGAGTGCGTCCATGAAGACGAGCCCCACTACTTTTTGTGAGAGGTAGCCATTGGTGCGTATGCACACATTGCACACAGCTCTTATTATTTTTATCTTACACGAGATCTTAAATTTTTTTCTCGAATTTGTCAATTTTCCGCGCATTTTTTTTTTCCATTAATTAGGACGACAACGAACACTTAAAAAAATAGCCAAATCAGTTCAGCCGTTCTCAAATCATGTGCTTACCAATAAACAGCATTTAATTTTTATTTACACTATTGATAAGCTTGAGTAGATACTATACACACATATAACTCTTGTGTGGCGATAGAACTAACACAATAACAAATTAAAATATATACTTTTGCACTGTAACGATTCGAATAAAGAGTGGATTGCGTCTTCGTGAATTGAATGCACTATACACAGCAAGCCAACGAAGGCCAACGAACGAGGTTTATTACAGCTTTCATCAGAATGAAACCGGATTCGTTGTAAACAAAGTTTTCTTAAAGTAACAAATGACGAAAGAAAGCAATGAGTAGACTGACAAATGGTACGTACACACCAAACGAACAAACGCAATAAATACCAACAAACGGGGTTCGTTACAGCTAACATCCGAATAAAACCGGATTCGTTGTAAACAAAGTTTAATTAAATTAAAAATTAATGATGAACGTTTGTTAATGTTCGTTGGCTTGGTGTATATGTACCGTAAAAAAATCAAATAGTAGGTAGGATTAATGCACCGTACACATTTAATCGATATCGCGGCAACCCGAATAAAAATGGGTTCGACATATACAAAGTTTGGTATGAGGCCAAAAAACACACTTAGCGTATCTTTCGCCACGTACTATGCAAAATACGCTTAAGGGCTCTTTCAATTTAGACGTTTCGTGTCGGACCGCTGCCGCACGTTTACCGTGCCACTGGTTATAACCCGCTGCAGTACGGTTGCAGTCCGACACGAAACGTCTAAATTGAAAGCGTATCTGACTGCCGTGCGTTTGTATGCTAGTGATGTTTTAAATATCATTGACAGCAGTTAAGCCATGGACTCTGACGAAGAAACATTCCTGTTAGTGCTCTTGTTGAAAAACATCAAACAGAAACAAAAACTACGCCCCCGTAAAAGAGCATCACCGATGTTTTCGTTAACATGTAATTTTGGTGATTTCCATAATCTTTACCCTAGTTTAAAACAAGATCCAAGCAATTTTTTTTAATTACCTAGGAATGCCTATAGAATGTTTCCTCGAATTACTTGAATTAGATAAAAGTAAAATTCAGCGGTAAAAAACTATTTTATTTCCGTGCGATTACTGTATTTGTCGCTTTTGGAGTTCCTTAAAGTAGGACGTATTTAAATTTCATTTATAAATTCTTTCCATTCTTCTTATCATCCATTTTAAGCAAAAATTAAATGAAAATTCGATGAAATTAACTCTCACGTCTATTCACCGCACTATTCAACAGCGAAAAGAACACGTGGAGTTTGCGATGTTGCCGTCCTGTTGTCGAGCGTTCGCGGTGCCGACGCCGCACTGTTGCCGTACCGCGCGCTTTGTATGAAAACAAGCGACCGTCCGTGCGCAATACGACAAACGCACCGCTTCGGCACCGCAGCGGTCCGACACGAAACGTCTAAATTGAAAGAGCCCTTAGTGTGATTGTAGTCGCTAAAAATACGCCGAATATAGTTAATTTAACATTGATCGGACGCAAGATGCGCGCGAAACTTCTAAGCCTTATTACGGCGTAACGAAGTATAATACGCGTGATGAGGCCGCGCAGGAGTATTTGTATGTCGCACGATGCATACGCGTCACGCGATGAAACATGAGCCGCGCAAGATACGCTCAGTGTGTCTGCAGCCTGATTCAATAAATGACGAACGTACGTGGCGTGGGCGTTTGTTGACTTCCCACGTTGGCTTCCCACGGTGCGTGATATTTATATACGTACGAGCTCGCACCGGCGCACCATGGGAAGAGACTCATCCATGGTAACGTAGACGCGTGGGTAACGGTGCATCGTATCCGCCACGAGTCAGTGACTTCAAAGGTGCGGCGTGAGTTCTGTTTCAGTTTGCATTTTGGAATGAAAAACCAGCTTCGATTCACGCACCGTTACATTGGTAGAGCCCGGTGCGGTGAGTGGCTGTGTGTGGTAGTCGACTGTGTCCGTAAAATCTCGCCCTGTGCGAAGCCACCATTAGACGAACGCTAGTTGGCGTTCGTTGTCTTAGTGTGTATGTACCATAAAGAAACCAATGAGTAGGTACTGACCTATACACACACATGGGATTCATGATTTTGCTGGTGTTGCTATTAATGGTGTTAATATTGGTTTTACAGCCTAGAGACGAGTTCGCGGTTTCTTAGAATATTAAGTTTGAACAAACCATACATACTATATTTAGAGTTAGTTAGACTAACGATCTGAAGATGGTGGCTAGGATAGACTGGATTAAAGGCGGAGGACTGAGTGTTATGGCGCAGCTTGGGTTAAATTTATGGCCAGCAGTGGACTGCGACTGGTTGATTTGATACGTAAACCTTACAATTCTTCTTGATTCTGTTGTGTACGAACTAAACTTAATTTAGGCTATTGCTATCTTTTTCACTCTGATAAAATAAGAAAGAGACGAAGGTAAATAAGAACTGTCAAAGGAAATGTTTCATTTTTTATGGGACTCCGGCTATAATATGTACCATTTAGCGAAGCTGGGAAACTAACCCCTGAATAAAATAAAGTTTTTTTTTTTCATAATATCAAATGGTTTTATGCACACAATAAAAATTCAAAATGTTTGACGTTTGTCGTTAGAGCTATAACAGCCACGATGAGAGGTTGTAGAGATAACGTTTGACGATGACTCAGTGCTTATGTCAAAACAAACGGTCATTTTGAATTTTTTGTTCAGAAGTAGGTACCTACACTTCAGAAAGGTAGGTAAGTAGTTTTTTTTTTACGGTGTAATCTTCACTTTTGCTTGTAATTAGTCGAAAAGATGTATAAGAGAATAATAATAATTGTTAATAGTACAAGAAAACATACCTTTTATATGTATTTATTGTCTACGTGATATAATGTTTTGACGTGACATGATTTCAGATCGAAAGCAGCCTATGCAAACTACTTATGAGATGCCATGTTAAATAGAATATGGCAATAATTGAAAAAACTACAAACGTGCACAACAAATCAGCCTTTTTCCTCAATTCGTGGTATATTTTCGTTTTTTTTCGATAAATGTACATCTGATGGCCGAAAATGTAATGCCATGTACGGACTAAGCGTTCTAATGTCCGCGTCATCTAGGTATGTTGAATACGCGTACAGGCTAATTGAGCGTTCACGTCCCCTTTGTGTACGCGTTGCTGCAGGTACGGACTAAGCGTTCCTGTGTACGCGTAACCAACTACGGGTACATTGGAACGCTTAGTCCGTACAAGGCTTTACATCTCCTTTAGTTGAACTATTTCGATTTAAATTTAGACGTCACGTCACGTCACGTCAGAAAGTTCAAGACGTAAACTAGTTTGACATCGATAACTTAGTTCTCATCTATCACCGTCCTTTTCTCGCGCTGTCTGTTAGTAAAAGATAGCGATTCTCTAATTTTAGTTTAGTTGATGAACAAGAAAATCGGCACCATTATCCATGTGTGTAACACGTAACTTAAAGACAACGAACGTTACGTAAAATAGGTATCAAATCGTCAGTGAAGTTCTAAAATTAACAGTGCGGAAGTCAAAAATGGCTACTTTACAAGAGAATGAAAAAACTAATTAAAACTTCTTCTTCTTCTCTCGTGTCAGCACGAGCTATACGAAAATAGCTCATGCTGTGGTGAAAAGATTAGCCAGTCAGCAAGGTTGGTGGCGGGCTGACTGCCCAGGGTGCGCCGGACGTACGTAAGAATCGTCACTCGTGGAGACGATTTAAAACGAGCGTAACCTACGCTGAACGCAATATTGTTTTTAATTATCGTTACAAATAAACTCTTTGATGATTTAATAAACCTTTGAGAATCCTAAAAATCTTTTTCATTTCAAGTAATATTGTCGATTTCGCAGTGTTGTCTGTTTTTGTCACAAAATTACCTACTTACGGACTGTTAAAACTTCACTGACGAATTATTGAAAATTCCGAAAAAAAGTTTATGGAATCCTGCAAACATTTTGTATTTTTAATATAAGAGGCCAGTGAATTCTGTAATACAGTTTATTACCATTGAAAATATAATAATAAAGAACAACAAATAAAGACCCTTTTAACCCTTTTACTTCTTGGGTAAATAATGTCAGAGTTAGGGTAAGAAGGCGGTCGGATAATTTCGTAAATCCACATTTTCATGGGTTAATTTTCACTCTTAACACTTTCTGCTCGACTGTACGGTCAATACTACTGTGAAGCCACGAAAAAAGCGATGTAAATTAATTTATAAATATTTTATTGTGTTCAATATTATTTTGAATAGCGAAATTGCGTTCAGTTCTACAACGCTAGATAATACCCCCTTTACGCTTTGTAGAATTGTCGATAGGAAGGTCATTTGGGAATGAAAATTTTGAGCCTTGACTACTCGTACCTACCTGTAAACTAAATTGCACCCCAAGATGAATACAACAAGTCGGCACCAAAACGCTTCATTACGTTTATGGTTTTATTACGCACACAAATACCCCAAGTATTAAAATATGTGATCACAGAAGCCCAATGCCGACTGAAGACAACGTAGGTCTATAATTAAAGCTCATTGCTGTCCCACTGCTGGGCACGGGCCTTATATAAGAATGAAAAGGGTTTTCATTAGTCCACCACGCTGGCTTGTTGCGTATATATAACTATATATACGCAACAAGCCAGCGTATAAATGCGTATAATATTCCATTACATCACAAAACATTACCACACAAGCACACTTACCCGCTCACTTCACAGCTCCAACCTAAGTGGTGGATTCGCGAAAGCGTCGAGTGGTTTTCTAAGTGAAAACAAATGCTTGCCACCACCCCGCGAAGCGAGCAATTTATTCAAATAAAACAAAATAAGCACCTACTCTCCAACCCACAGGACTTTTAGAATGGAAGTTTCTGGAATTTTGACTCTGTAACATACGCTACACGCACACTGCCCGATTAGTATAGACTTATCATGGAAAGTGGTATTTCAGGAAATCAACTGCAGTTATGTGCGAAGTGAATGTAATCTTTAGTTGTTCGCAGGCTTACATTGATGAAGCCGTCTCCTCCTTTTGCGAGGTTGTGATGGCGACCACAGAGGGAGCGGAGAAGGAGAGAGAGGCGACGGCCACTCTTCCTTCCCGCGCCAGACGCACCGGGCGCCGCTGGAGGGCGCGCGACTTTTTCCGGCCACCCTAGTGTGTGGCCTGCGGGCGACGGGTTAGGGGACTCGTCGCCTTACCAGTAACAGGCCCGAGAAGGCGGCGCGCATGTGTTCCGTGCGCGCCTCTCAGGAGGACCCCACAGAAGGAGAGGTCCGCCAGGGGCTGGCGGAGTCGCGGTGCATACAGCTGCGAATCCCGCGACCCCGGCCAAGGGTCAGGAGAAGGAACACCGTGGGTTTTTAGCCGGTAAGAGTCCGGCATAACCCTTCGCCTTCCCCAGGCGAAGGGTATCCATGAGGAATTTCACACGATAAAAAAAAGGCTTACATTGATTAAGATGACCTTTGGTATGACGAAAACACCAAAGATCATCTTAAAAAGTTCATCTTAAAAATCACGTGTTGCATTCGTCAGGTTCTATGAATATTACAATGATCATCATCATTTTATCTCCCTCTCTCTCGTCTCGCCACGAGCTATACGAGAATAACTCAAACCGTAGTGAAAAAATAAGCCAGTCAGTAAGGTTGGTAGCGGGGCTGACTGCCCAGAGTGCGCCGGACGTACTTAAGTATCTTCACTCGTGGAGGTTTTTTTAATGCACCCCATTTCACTATAAAATGTTTGCGGTAAGAAAATAAATATGAAAACTACAAATTCAGAATCATATTTATGTACCTACTTATGTATATTTTTTTTGTATTTGCCTTTTTAGACAATTTACCTTTCGCTAACTTTGAACCGCAGCAGGAATATTTCTACATATATTTAAATTAAAAAAACGCAAGCCCCGAATAATAAGAATGGATTTCATACCTGTCATTTTTGACATGACGTACAAAAGCAACATGACTTTTCGGGTATCAAACATTCGAGATGATTGACATAATTTTAATATCTACCGATCCCAAAAGCTACCTCCATAAAAATTAAACTTTCCCCATAGTAAAGTATCCGGAAATTGTAGATGTATGTATACTTTTTCGGATAATAAAAGTAAGTCTATCTGATAGTAAGGGGTTTTTTAATATGTTTATTTAGCTATTGGCTCGTTTGACCACTACTCGTATCTGAGAAGTTTGTAATAAATGAAACACGGGAGTCGGTAGCAAGCGTATAATGCGAACTGGCTGTTACAAATTAGTGCATCACCTTATAAGCTACTTCATAGCAATATATATAAAATGTGGGTAAACCTAAATACATTACAACTCTCCACCTTAAATACTACATTTCCTAAATACAAACATAATTTTCAGAAATGATTGGAAACTGCTAATATACCATCTAATACAAACAATAGACTACAATACAATTGAATGAAGACACTAGCTGATTAGTTACAACATAAGTTCTGATGACACCTTAATTATTTTCTTTACAAAACAACATTAATAAACCTTAACTACTTTACTTTAAACATTAACTTAGTCTGCTTAACTATTACAATATTTTGGTGGCCTTCTTAATCGACACTCCCGTATAGGTCGTGTTCGGGCCATTTCTGGAACAGGATCCTCGGACTTTGGGACAACTATACTATTATATGGATCAGAGCTAGGAACATTAGTAAGAGGGACTGAACTGGAAGCGGGTGTGGACGGCAACACATCGACAGTCGCGGCTCGATCCGGACTTAACTGCCCTACGCTCCGAGGGCCCGGTGTCACAACCATCGGTACCTCTATGGTGACTGGAACCGGCGTCACCTCAGTCACATTGGTACGGTCCGCCTCGAGAGAACTCCGTTCTGACGTACTAGTTGGACAAATCAACGAACTACGCGATCGCTGTCTTAACTGATCAATATGCCTATGCGTTTCCTTCCCCGACTCATCCAGAACCCTATAATCAGTAGTACCCATTCTTTTAACTATTTGTCCCGGACACCACTTTTCGTTTCCCCTATATTGCCTCATCCATATTTCCTCCCCCAACTGTAAAGAACGCTTGACATCCGTTCCTACTTTCTGTTGTCGCTCCTGAGCCTTCCTTACTTTGTCTTCCCTATTGGGCCTTAAAGCATCTAATTTTGTACGTAAATTCCTACCTAACATTAGAGTCGCTGGACTTTCACCGGTAGAACAATGTTCCGTATTACGATAATGTAATAGGAAGGTACTCAAAAATAAATTAATATTCTCTTTTTGTTTAACCGCTTTCTTAATAATCCTTTTAACAGTACGTACTGCATTTTCCGCAGCCCCATTTGATGCTGGGTGGTATGGGGCAGAAAAAACATGTTCTACGCCGTTTATAGTCAAAAAGTCTGACAGTTCTTTACTCGTAAAAGGGGGCCCATTATCAGAAACTATTTGTCTAGGTAACCCCCACCTAGAAAAAACTTCTGTCAGTTTTTCAATAGTAAAACTAGCCGCAGTACTAGGTACAGGAAAAACCTCTATCCATTTAGTCCTTGCGTCAACCATAACTAAATATATTTTACCAAAGATAGGACCCAGAAAATCGAGATGCACTCGAGCCCATGGTCTAGAGGGCCAGGGCCACGGAGTGACGGCGTGCCGCTGCGGCGCGTCCGCCTCCTCCGCGCACACCGCGCACCCCCGACACGTCGTCTCCACCGCCTCATCGATGCCCGGCCACCAAACATAACTCCTAGCTGACGCCTTCGTCTTGACCATGCCCATATGAGGTTCATGTAATTCCCGTAATACCCTAGCTCGACAATTTTCCGGAATAACTACTCTGTGCCCCCACATGACGCAGCCTAACTCTTCATACAGTTCCCGACGACGGTTAAAATACGGCTGTAATTCCCGAATGTCACTATCCGCGGGCCACATATCACGAATATAACTTAAAACCCTACTTAACATTGGATCTCTCATTGTCTGTTGTTTTATTATATTATAATCAAGTAACAATGCATTTTGTGCGAAATGTAAATAAGTTTGCTCGGGAACTTGTAATGACTCATCGCTACTGTAAGGAACCGGTAACCTCGATAGTCCGTCCGCACCATTTTCTTTAGTGTTGACGTATTCTATATCATACATATAAGCCGATAAAATTATCGCCCAACGCTGTAATCTACTCGCTGCCATCGCCGGTACACCGTGCTTTGGTCCAAATATGCTAACTAATGGTTTATGATCGGTTCGCAGAGTAAATCGTCGGCCATAAATAAACTGATGCAACCTTTGTAAACAAAATACAATCGCTAATGCTTCCCGATCTATCTGAGAATAATGTTTCTCGGCGCTATTCAGTGCACGTGACACATACACCACCGGCCGGTCGCGGCCGTCGGCGCTTGGCTGTGTGAGTACGCCGCCTATACCTCGCGCACTCGCGTCGCACGTCAACACTAATGGCTTATCTGGGTCATAATGAGCCAATACTTCCGCGCCTATCAAAATTTTTTTTACCTTTGCAAACGATTCCTCACACTGAAAACTCCATTTCCAACTTACATTTTTTTTTAAAAGTTCATAAAGTGGTGATAATATACTACTCAAATTCTTAACAAATTTTGCATAAAAATTTACTAAACCTAGGAAAGAACGCAACTCAGTTACATCTTTCGGCCTGGGAATTTTTACAATAGCGTTCACTTTATCCGTATCTACTTTAATACCATCTTTACCTATCACATACCCTAAGTATTTTACTTCGTCCACCATGAATTGACATTTGCTGCCTTTAAGCTTCATTCCGTGCTTTTGTAACCTATGAAACACCCTTTCTAAAGTTTCTAAATGCTTATTTTGTGCCCCTGACGTACCTATAATTATATCGTCAAGAAATACTTCTACCCCTGGAATGTCACTAAGAAGGTTCGACATAATCCTCTGGAAGATGCCCGGGCTCGAAGACAACCCAAACACGAGTCTATTATATTTAAACAGACCTCTATGTGTGTTTATTACAGTCAAATCTCTAGAATCATCAAGTAAAATCTGATTATATGCCTGGGATAAGTCAATTTTAGAAAAGAACGTAGCCCCGTTTATACTCACTAACAGATCATCGATCTTTGGTAGCGGATACCTATCGACCAGTAAGACAGGATTTAAAGTGACTTTAAAATCAGCACAGATACGGAGTCCGCCGTCAGCTTTACGTACCGGTACCAAAGGTGTTGCCCAGTCCGAGCACTCAACGGGCTCGATGATGCCTGCGCGCAGCATAGCATCCAGTTCCGCATCGACCTGACCCTTCAGAGCGTAAGGCAACGGCCGCGCCCGGCAAAACACCGGGGCCGCACCCTCCCGCAATCGGAGTGTTGCCGTGCCGCCTGTGTACCGTCCCAACCCGCTGCCGAATAATTCTTTATACCTATTTAACAAAAAAGTTACATTATCAGTTTTTTCTTTTAAAGTATTGTTATAATTAAGTGTTCGTTGAAATGGAGGTATTCTTATTTCCAAATCTGATAACCATTGTCGACCTAATAAAGAAGTTGTACCTCCGTCGATCACAAACAGCTCTAAATACTTAATTTTGTCCTTGTACTGAACCTTCGGTCTTATCACACCTAATGGTTTGACATTGCTACCATCATAAAATTTTAGCACTAAGTTAAATGGTTCAATTAATCTTGTACAAAAATACCTATCATACGTTTTTTTACTGATACATGAAATAGCCGAGCCTGTGTCTATTTCCATCTTGATATTGTTGTTATCAATAAGCAATGATAAGCTTACCGGAGAATAACCGTTCAAGCACAGTTGGTGTAATTCCTCCTCTAGTTCAGACGAACTTGAGTCCTCACCTCCTCCTCCCGGCTGCTCGCTCCCGGTAGCTTTGACGTGGTTCACCCCGCGCCTCATTCCTCTTCCCGTGCTCGACCCTGACCGGGGACACACGCGTCTCAAATGTCCACTTTGCTTGCATTTACTGCACACAAAATGCTTGTAGCGGCATTCGTCACTGGTATGCCCACGCCAGCCGCACGCCGTGCAGCTCCCGGTGCCCATGTCCGTGTCCCGCGCCGAGCGCACGTGGCCCCCGCGCTGATCACGCCCACGTTTCGTCCTCAACGCATGTACGGTCGCTGGCACCTCTGCGCTCGCTTTTTGTTCCACCACCGCCGCATCTCGCTCCGCCGCTTCCAACCCACAAGCCAATTTAACCGCCCCAGAGTACGTCAGATTTTCCTCTGCGAATAATCTTTGTCTGATGACGTCACTCTTAACTCCGCATACAAACTGGTCCCGCAGATTCTCTTCTAAATTCCCGCCAAACTCACAAGTTTTCGATAACTTCTTAATATCGGTTAAGTATTGCGTTATGCTTTCGTCGTCCTTCTGTCTTCTTTGACGAAACCGGTAACGTTCTGCCATGACAGCTGGTTTCGGATGGAGGTGATTTTTTAAAATTGTAACGGCTTTTTCGTACGTTATCTCCGCCGGTTTGCTCGGGCTGCACAAAGTGCTTAGTAACTCGTACGTTTCATCACCCACACCGGTGATCAAGATCGCCAACCACATGTCTTTATCCACTTTATTGACCTTGAAGTACATCTCCAACCGCTCCACGTACAAAGTCCAATTGCCCGATTTCACGTCAAAGTCCCTTATTTTACCAACCTTTCCAAACGACATATTGTTTTTTTTATTTTTATTTATTTTTACACAATCCCGCTAATAATTAGTACTGTCCGATCCGTTCGTCGCCACTGAGAAGTTTGTAATAAATGAAACACGGGAGTCGGTAGCAAGCGTATAATGCGAACTGGCTGTTACAAATTAGTGCATCACCTTATAAGCTACTTCATAGCAATATATATAAAATGTGGGTAAACCTAAATACATTACAGTATCTCGCCTGATGGTAAGCGATAATGTGGTCGACGGTGAAGCACGCTTGCCTAGAAGTAACCTATTCAAAACACTCTTGACTTAAAGACCCCAATGTTGTAGCTATCAGGAAACACAGACTCCGGCAGGGAATTCCCCTCCTTAGCTGTGCGAACAATGAAAGTGTTCGCAAAACGCTTTATACGTATGAGTGGGATGTCTGGCGATACCGACCACATCGAAACCTTGAGGTTGCGATGTGGTCGGTATCGCCTACACGGTTGAATTTGGCGGCAAAATGTGGTCCGTATGAATTAAACTAAGTATTTATTTATTTATTTTTTCGCACAAAATTAGTACAGAGGCGGCCTTAATGCCATAGGCATTTTCTACGGGATCCCTTTTTTTCGCATAATGTTCTTTGTCCTAATATACTTCGGCATAACGATTTTGGCAAAATTTGTTTTGGCATAATAATACTTCGGCATAATTTTTTTAGGCATACATTTTATGTTGGCATAATCATCTTAAAGACTAATTTGTTTTGGCATAAATTTGATTCGCATAACGTTAGTAGGCCTAATGACTATTAGCATAACGTTAGTTATGATAATCAGAAATGTTTTTACCATTGTCTAATAATCTAGTCGCAGGCGCACCCCGACACGGATAGGTTAGGTTCGAAGGGGATGATGGGGGCTAGAGTGAGCGAGCGAAGCGAGCGAACGAAGCCCCCGTCATCCCCTTCGTGTTAGGTTACTTTAAACCCTGCAGACAGAAATAGGAGCCCCGCGCAGCGGGGCTCCGTCGAATCTGCTTTGGAGCCTCAACCTTACAAACATCCCCTTAAGTTTTTATTGTGTAAATGAAAGTAGGTGACGAATAATCGTCTACCGTATACCTATAAAAATATGTTTTAATATCATTATGCGTAAATAAATTTATGCTTTAGGATCTTATGCTTAAAAAAGTTATGCTTTAGAACTTTATGCTTAATCATTATTATGGTTAGAGAAATTATGCTTAAAAAAATTATGCGTGGGCTGTTATGCGTAATTATATTATGCGAAAATATAATTATGCCAAACAAAATTATGCTAAGTTATATTAGGTCTTAACATTTTATGCAAATGGATAGGGAACCATTTTCTACCAGTCGACCTTAGGATGGTGCAGAGAAAATATGGTAGGTGCACTAAATATTATTATGTGTGTGATGCGACGCGATTTTTGCTAATAATATTTACACTTATAAATATAAAAATACAAATTAAATAACTATTAATTTTCATACAAAGTAGCAGCCCATAGACTTGGACGCCTATAACTAATCGTCACTTATATATAACTGACCGCTAATTACTAACGGTCAGTTATTAATACCAGGTGTAGTTATAATACCCTTTTCACATAAAACATGAGTTTTTGGTTCACTAGGCAGGAATTACCTATTCTTTTCAACTCACCAAAAACGTAACATTTCAAAATAATCCCCTAAAAAAGCATTTTGTTTCAACAAGAAATGTTGAATACTGTAATTAGGGCACACAGCTTGATGAGACCATAGTACATCCACAGTATATATAAGCTAAAGCAGTACTTCAACTACCTACAGTCATCCGATTTGACACACAGACACGCACTGCAACAAGACTTCTAAGGTGTTATCGGAATACAGTTCCATACAAAGAGTGCATTATACTCAGTATACAGTCCGTCCGTGTGGTGCCGGACGTAAAGAATACCACTACCCCACCTCTTCCCATGGGTACCGTAAAAGGCGACTAAGGGATTCAGTAGAGGATGGGCAGCAGCGTTCTCTGGGTACTTTATCAACCATACTGCGATCGCCAACCCACCTGCCAAGCGTGGCGATTATGGCAAACCCCCCCAATATGGATAGAGGCGATGCTTGGGGGAGGCCTAAGTCCAGCAGTGGACGTCTTTCGGCTGAATGATGATGATGATGACAGTGCGTGTCTGTGTGACGCGTCATCCTACGTGAGCGATCTACAAGCGACGCGAAAACAACAAACAGTCGATGCCTATTGAAGTGTCCTACGTGACCAAACACACGTGGAGTGCGGTGCGGCGCGGTGCGGCGCGAAGCGAACGCTGTCAGTTGACTTGATATTTT
Source organism: Amphipyra tragopoginis (assembly GCA_905220435.1). NCBI lineage: Eukaryota > Metazoa > Arthropoda > Insecta > Lepidoptera > Noctuidae > Amphipyra > Amphipyra tragopoginis. The sequence goes on along the minus strand of HG991995.1, from coordinate 22,800,111 downwards.
CACGCGAACTGGATGCGGTGCCGTACAGTGCTACTGCATCTGGTCCGCGAGCTCATAGGACAAAGCCGCCGCTCCATTGTCATTGTTTGCATCATATTTAGACAGCACGAATACTAGTAAACTCGCATATAGGTGATGCTATAGCTACACTAACTAAAGACCCAATAACTTATAAAAAAACGAATATTCTCTCCTTAAATTCCTACGACAAATAATACCCAACGATTTTTATTAAAAAAATATACCTGTCCTTATCTCTCTGAGCCGTCAAAAACTGAGATAATTATATAAATAGAAATAAGTAGGTATTATAAAAATCCTCGTTTGTAAAAGGATAAACAGACATGACGTGCTAAGTCAAGCCGACGGGCTGTCAGGATCAGGACCTGGAATGGATATTATATTATCCTCGAAACTTACCTAGCATGAGACAATTTTGTGAGTAACGATGTTTATTATATTTTGGCTTGAGATGAGGTGAGGAGGTAAGGCATAGATATTTTCATGTTGGGCTTTATTTGATCAACATACATACATAGCGTAGGGAAATCTTCTACTGGACAGGGTTCCGGGGATAATGTTGGAATGACGACTCGTACACACGATAATAATGGTGATATTACACTGTTCACTTCTGCCTTTCAATTTGGATGAAGCAACCAAATTGAACCATTTATGTAAACATAAAGGTGAATCATTCGATATCATTGATCAATAGCATAATGCTTTCATTTTTGCACCTTTCAGCCAAAGTGAATCAATTTGGTTGAACCGTGTAATATCGGCATAAACAATACGTTTTCATGATTTAGCAAGTAAAAAGATTATAAGTAATAATGTGGTGTTGTCAACGCGGTGATTGTTCTGCGAGTGGTCAGGATCCGGCCAGTGACCGGCAGACGCGTAGCTCGGTGCACTCGTGTGCTTGCGTGCATTAACACATAGATATACATATATGTTTCGAGTAATAGCCGAAGTGTGGCTATACCTAGTTTTAGCCGGGTACAACTAGGTGCAGTATCCTACTTATCTTCGGTTAGAACTAGGTTTACCCTTCATCACAGCGGGTAGAACCAGGTGCAGCCGCACACCTGTGGTTAAGTAGAACCCCGACACGGATAGGTTAAGTTGGAAGGGGATGACGGGGGCTAGAGTGAGAGAGCGAAGCGAGCAAACAAAGCCCCCGTCATCCCCTTCGTGTTAGGTTACTTTAAACTCTGCAGACAAAAATAGTTCTAACCAACTGCTACTGGTTGCACCTAGTTGTACCCGCGTAAACCTAGGTGTTTCGGCTTTTACCCTTAACATATAAATAAATTCACGCCTCCAATCCCCAAGAAGTAAGCAGTGGTGACACTCCTATTAGTTTTGTACCTAGTCTGTAGGAGGATGGATGATTGATGATGATGAATTCCCCTCCATCACCGGGCAAGCGAGACGTAAGGCGATGAACCTGGTGTCATTATTGTGCCCGATAAATGGCTACAATCTCGCCACTTCTTTAATAGGAGAACACCTCTGCTAATTCGATCAATTCGGAATGTGAAGTAAAATTTTACCTATGCTGATTCTAAAACCGTTTCGAGGTTTTAGTTTGGTAAACTTTATCTTGCAATATTTAGCTCTCAAAATTTTAGCAGAAATGCATGAATTCACTTGACCTCTAAGTGACTATCTTCCTTTTTCGTGACGTAGGAAACCTCTATGGTATTATACTTGGCATAGACAAAGAATTGGTTTCTTTGTTTATGGTAACCCCTCTTATCGCGTGACGTCATCACTGGAAAAACTTTAAAAATATATTAAAAAGTAACTACTGTGTAGAAAACAAAAATATTGAAATCAGTTTGTTTAAATAGCCTAAGTAAGTTTAAGAAAAAAATGTATTTAGGTAAAATACCAAAAAAAAAAACACACCGAATTACTCCTTTTAGTGTCAATGGCAGGTTATAAAAGATTAATTTTGTAGCTGTCAGTTGAAGACTTGAGTGATTTACGTAAACTTATTTTTATCTTAGCATATTGAAATTTTCCAAGTTACTGTAGAATTTGAATATGCTTCTTAGTAACCGCGTAACAGCTTAGGTACTTTTCCAGGCAAGGTGATTTTTGTTTTATGCTATGAAGTTTGTTTTACGGAAAATTAAATTGCGTTACCTAGGGTGTTAACGAATTCGTGTAATTCCTTCAAACCACATGATCTATTAATGGAATAGATTAACCCCGCACGTGATTTTAGATTGATTGAAAATAAAAATTAACTTTTTTCTCCCAATTTTTTTTTTATGTGGTAGAAAATTTTGATGCCATGCATAAATGAATAAAGGCACGGCGACACAGCTGACGGGTACTACGAGCGCGATATCGCTCCACGCAGTCATTTAATAGGGACGCTAAAATTACTCAGATACAGAATACAATGGTTCATTTTTTTTTTTTTTTTTTTGTCATTACTGAAAAAAACCTATGCAGGGTCAATCAGTGTCACCAGTAGATCACGCGGTTTGAAGAAATTACACGAATTCGTTTATACCCTGTTTAATAATAATTTACTTTTGTCCTTCACAATATCTCAACCACTTATTTTTTTTCAAAAAAAAAAAATCTTTTTCCCAAGAAAACCCGTGGAAAATAACCAGTATACACCCAAAACTAGTTTTACGATAAGCGCACAACAGATGTCACTAATAAACGTTTCTGTTTATTAACTGGCGTATCTCAATAACGATAGCATAATGCGGATGTGACGTCATAAATTATACGCCAGTTGGCTACATTACATACATTTGTTAGGCAACAGCTTGTTAACTTTGGTAGCTAAAGTTTGGATACGATCTTGTTTCTAAATAGTTTTAAGTTGAAGGAAGTTGTTTTCGTGTAATTGCTACGCTTGCTGATTAGGTTATGATAGGTATCGATTTGAGCAGTGATAGTCTATTGCTTGCGTTTCATGTAAAACGGTCTGAATTCGATCTTAGCCTGCACCTCTATCTTTTTGAATTCATGTTCGTTCTGCCAAGCCTTTTGCTATTTCAATTGATGTTGCCATATTTTTGATTACTTAACTGACATAAATGATAGTAGTTTTTATCTTTTATTTTTAACTATATTTATTTTTTTGTAGTTAATTTCAATAATGTATGAATTATTTATTGACATATGAAAACACTCTAATACACATAAGTAACAAAATATATATTTAAAATTACCTCCGTCCGTGTGTCACTGCAAGGGTACCAACTAAAAATCAGCGCTGGGTGTTTGACGCCAAGAATAATAATAATGCTGAGTTGGTGATCCTTTCGGCATGGGCTTGCTAGGCAGCATAAAATGTGTATGTTTAATTCTTATTGTTTATGCTCATGCTGTCATTGTGATACATAGTAGACCGGCTTGCGGTATAGCATATAGAGTGAACGTCGTGCTATATAGTTACAGCTTATGACGTAATCTGCTTTACTATGGCGAAATAGTATAACGTAGTCTGAATTGCGCTTAATTGATAATATGATTATGTTATGGTTGTTAGGTATCAATTTTAATATTAATATTATTCAAGACTTTAGTACCAGAGGTCCTGAAATGAGACTCTTTGAGTGTGTAGTTAATTTTAGCCTACAAATAACAAGTATTATGAAACGTTTATGGTTGCTCGTAACACCATTTACACCAGGCAACCATTTGGGAAACTAGATTTCACAGTACAGATAATATGATCAAAGTAAACGTAGAACACGTAAATGTGGTGTTTATTCACGTGATATGATATGAACTTAAGATACATTAAAGTTCAAAGATAGAGTTTATTTTTAGCCTTAAATCACAAGGCGTGTACTTCCATTTGCACACATGAAAACACATCACTTTGATAGCCTAAAAAGCAGAAATAACTTAGCGTCCATATTTCGGGTTTCATCATCATCATTATTCAGCCGAAAGACGTCCACTGCTGGACATAAGCCTCCCCCAAGGATGGGTGAGGGGGGGGTTGCCGTAATCGCCACGCTTGGTAGGCGGGTTGGCGATCGCAATATAGTTGTTAACGTACTCAGAGAACGCTGCTGCCCATCCTCTAGAGAATCCCTCAGACGTTTAGATGGGGTAGTGCTATTCTTTGAGTCCGGCACTAAACGAGACAAATTTCGGACCCGTGGGACGAACACGTGGCGAGGTCAAGAGTCGAACTCGAAACTAGTCGGACAATCCCGAAAAATGCACGTGAGTAAACCGTAACTAATCATAAACATGAATGTGTCTCACGAAAGTTTATAGTACAAAAATAATAAAGCGATTGAGCACAGCTGTCCCATTTCAAAACCTAGTAAGGGCTTAAAATGAAATTCTACAGGAGAGCGCATAAACGTTAAATCGGTCAGCCTTTGAAAAGTATTTATGTTAGGTAAAACCATGTGGTTAAAGTGACTTACTAGGTTTTAAAACGATCAGAGGCAGTGAATGGCACTTACTAAGTCTCGATGCTTAAAATCTGAAAGGAAGAAAATTAAATTCAGCTAAGGACACAATAACAGCATACACAAAAAAAAACAAAAACATAAAAGAATCAAACACACATTTTATGCTGTCGATCATGCCCATGCCGAAAGGGTCACCAACTCAGTATAAGCTGGGCGTCAAACACCCAGCGCTGATTTCTGCTTATTATCTGAGTTTTCAACGCTGGTGTTTTTGTATTTGGTAGAGACTTTCTTATGCAATAAAGCAATATTTGTAAAAAGTATCCCTTTCTAGGTTTTAAAATGGGACTGCAGAGCATTTGTCTTCCATGCAGGAGGGTCAGAGTGAGACCCGCATCTCTGACTTTTCGAATCCAGGTGCGTATCAAAATTTGATCAACACTTGCGTTAACGGTGAAGGAATACATCGCAATCCTGAAGGTGTGTACGGACAGCGCGTACATTGGTACGCGTAGTTGGTTACGCGTGTCCTGGAACGCCATGTCCATACTTGCTACGCGTACACTCTTAGGGAACGCGAGCCGCCGTCAGTCGGCAAGTACAAACAGTACTGCATAAACCGTAAAATGTATAATAAGGAAGACATTCTCATGGCATGTACGGACGTCTGTTTCCTTTTCTTCTTTTTATATTCCTGTTTAGTATATTCTATCACAATTAAATCATAATATTTATCTATTTTTAATAATAAATTGTTTGCTGCACCGAACGACGTCATTACGTCGGCGCCGGCTGTCGCTGAAAACCAGCGCTGGGGCTCTGTCTTGCATAGGGTCGCAGCATAATGCTGAGCGATAGCCGTTTTGCGTGGATATGACGCATGTTTCCCTCAACCTTCTTGTTTTTTTTGTTTTTTGTGTTTATTTTCTTTTTGCGTCATGTTTACCGCAAATAAACGTATTTTCTTTCTTTCTTCTTTCTTTCTTACTGTGTTGTCTGTTTCCGTACAGGAGCTGTACGCGTATCCAATGTATGCGTGGACAGCGTATTCCGACTACGCGTAACACAGGAACGCGCAGTCCGTACACACATTGAGAAAGATAAAAAAATCGGCCAAATGCGAGTTGGAATCGCGAAGAGTTCCGTGCCATTATCTATAAAAATGGCAAAACAATCACGTTTGTTGTATGGGAGCCCCCTTAAATATTTATTTTATTCTGTTTTTTAGTATTTGTTGTTATAGCGGCAACAGAAGTACATCATCTGTGAAAATTTCAACTATCTAACTATCACGGTTCATGAGATACAGCCTGGTGACAGACGGACAGACGGATGGACAGCGGAGTCTTAGTAATAAGGTCCCTTTTTACCCTTTGGGTACGAAATCCTAAAAACTAATTAATTTGGGCTTATTATTTTCCAGGTGACTAATAACTTAAAAGGCGACTAAGTGTTTGCAACTAATAAAACGAGGCGAGGAGCTATAAATAATGACTTTGCGACTAATAATGTTAGCAGGGTGGTTAAGGGGAATCCCGACATGGATAAGTTAGGTTCGAAGGGGATGACGGGGGCTAGAGTGAGCGAGCGAAGCGAGCGAACGAAGCCCCCCCCGTCATCCCCTTCGTGCTAGGTTACTTTAAACCCTGCAGACAGAAATAGGAGCCCCGCACAGCGGGGCTCCGTCGACTTAAGCTCCACCTAGTTTAAAAAGAAAAACCAAAAGATCACTGCCAATTTAAATTTAAACAAAGCTTACAACTAAAAATAAAGCTGCTACTTTATACTTAAAATGCTACTTCACTGTAGCTGCCAACCTATTATTTTTGCTACCCATTTTAACTATTTTTAAAACCCTAAATCAGATTAGTTTGTCGCCGCGTTAAAAACATGCCGCACGGATCTGACTGCCTCTTTGATCTTGCGGTCACAATCGCGACTGCTGAGCGAAATATTCTGGCTTCGATCCTCAGGTCGAGTAAAGTTTTATTGAGTTTTTCCGTGTGGAATATCTCAGTAGCAGCCCGGAGTCTGGATCTGTGCTCGGTTGATGGCAATAGGCTCGCCTCCTATTACATGGGACTTAACCAACAGCGAAACGAGGGACTATACACCTCTGCCCTACCCTTCAGGGAATACAGGCGTGATGTTATGTCATGTATGTAATCTGCACGGTTGCTACTTCACCTTTGACTTTTTTTCAACTTATTATGACGTCACAAAGTTATATACTTTTTGTATAACCCGCATGCAGCTTAATTTGAATCTCTGAAAAGGGGAAAACGTTTTAAATACAAAATGAACAGGGTAATTTGCTTTTCATTTTATGTACTTAAATGGGTTGGTAATTACTTTGTGTGTAGACATCATTTATAACGTTAATTCATTAATAAACATCGTAGGTACTCGTAATGGGTCCAAATGAAATGTTTCCTTTTGTTAATTACTACGAACTACGTCTGCAAAGCAATATATTCCTCATTAATTGGTTAAAATTGATCTTCCGGGACACTATTGACCGTAGGGTTACGTACCCAAAGGGTAAAACGGGACGGATCCTATTACTAAGACTCCGCTGTCCGTCCGTCTGTTCACCAGGCTGTATCTCATGAACCGTGATAGTTAGACAGTTGAAATTTTCACAGATGATGTATTTCTGTTGCCGCTAACAACAAATACTATAAAACAGAATAAAATAAATATTTAAGGGGGCTCCCATATAACAAACGTGATTTTTTGCCGTTTTTATAGATAACAAGCTTTTGCCCACGGCTTCGCTCGCGTTAAGATTACCTCCTACATACAAACAAATTCTACCTCTTATAGTTGAAGTATAGATTAGCCAATTTTTGATACCTTGGGTTACATTATTGTAATTTATTTAAGGATCCCTAATTTTTTGATACTAAAATATAGCCTATAGCACTCAGGAATAACGTAGCTTCCTATTCGTGAAAGAATTTTTGAAATCGGATGAGTAGTTTCGGAGATTACCTCCTACATACAAACAAACAAACAAATTCTACCTCTTTATAATATTAGTATAGATGGTACGGAACCCTTCGTGCGCGAGTCCGACTCGCACTTGGCCGGTTTTTTTAAGTCAAGAGCATGGAAGAGGATTAATGGAAGACTATGAGAAAAAAAAAACAAATTCCCTTTCATCTTCAACCAATTAAAAATAGATACCAGGTGATAAACTAATTCCAGCTACTGAAAAACTAGGTTCTTCAAACATAAAACATTAGGTGAACAATAGACTGAAAATAATATATAAGGAAAATTAAAATAAAGTGAGTATCGAAGTAGTTTATGAAGTGTCTACACTATAAATAGAAAATTATTTACATCAAACAACTATTGAAATTGAGCAGTATTAATCGCTTAGTTACAAGTTACAACGTGATCATAATCAAAGTACGCTAAATTAATAAACATTCAAATTCGTTTTCAAATATAATTCAAAAGTTAGTAATAAAATGTTTACAAACAAATGTTTTCCGTGAACATTAGCAAAGGTATTACTGAATGAGCCTTTTAAAATATTCAATGGATTACCGCTCTACAGGTTGGTGTGTACAGGAATCATTTATCATGGCGGCCAAAGGTTAGTGATCATTAATTCCCATGATTCTGGAATAGTAAACAATGTATCCGTTTATTTATTTGGGGTAAGGTGCGTGGGCTGAAAGCTTCGTAAATATTTTTGTGATTAATAAATGCTCCAATACATCTTTATACGAATTTGAGTACAGAATATAGTGATTTTTATTTATAAGTTAATCTAGGATTTGTTTGCAATACGCTATAATAGTCTACGAAAGCATTAGGGTGCATTCACATCTGACGAATGAGCCGCGAATGTGCCTGTTTGCGAACGGCTCGCGAGCTGCACTCGTGGATTACGTAGTGCGATTTGTTCGCGCGCTGCTCCTGCGCCCCACGCGCGCAAATTATGCGCCACAAGTGAACTGCGCTAGCACTACTTGCATGCAGCACGCCTGCTTGCCTCCTCCCGAAGCAAACTGAACGACATACGCGCGATTTCGATTGTTATTTATGCGATTATTAAAAGAGGCGCACAAATCAGTTGCGGTATCTGCTCGCGTGCCAAGCGCGTGCAGCGTATTCACGGCGCGTTCGCTAGATCTGTACAGTAGTGGTCTGAAATAAGAAACTCTAAAGAAATTTTAAATTAGGTTGCACTACAGTTTTGCGAAGCCAGAAGAAAAAACAGTGCTCATATTTTTTTTAAAGTAAAAATAATAACGGTCTTAATTAAAATAAATTCAGTCTGCAGATTTTCAAAATCTCATCATCTAAAACTCACTGCTTTCAATAATATGTAAAAACCTGTCTGAACTGTATTATACCTTGCCTTTCAAGGAAATTCTTGAGCCAAGAAGTAATGCATTTCAAATGAAGAGAAATGTATAAAGGAACCAGGTACGACTGACGGTGGATCAGATAAAACTTACATTTACAACTACCCTCGCAAGATTGATGGTACAATAGTACGCGAATAGATTATTGTTAAGAAATAAATCCTACGAAACTGCTCAATGATTAAGAAGGACGGCTTGTTATACGTAGTGACGTTTTTATACTGGGAAATAAGTTATTATTGTTTCATTTTCGTAGCATGTGGTTCTTGGCTGAAAATAGGATAACTTACTCGTACCTTATAAATTTATTGAACCCTTTTTTTATCTTGGGAATATCCTCATGGATACCCTTCACCTGTGGAAGGCGAAGGGTTATGCCGGACTCTTACCGCCTAAAAACCCACGGTGTTCCTTCTCCTGACCCTTGGCCGGGGTCACAGGATTCGCAGCTGCATGCACCGCAACCCCCGCAGGCCTCGGTCCGCCAGCCCCTGGCGGTCCTCTTTTTCTGTGGGGCCTTGCCCCACGTCCTCCTGAAAGGCGCGCACGGAACACATGCGCACCGCCTTCTCAGGCCTGTTACTGGTCGGGCGACGAGTAAATTTAGTAACCCCGGACGCAAAACAGTGTTGTAAGTTTGGTCCTTTTGTCTGTCTGTGTGACTGTCAGCGGCACCGTAACTCCTAAACGGATGAGCCGATATGGACGCAGTTTTTGTTTTTTTTTAAAGCTGGTTTATTTGGGATGACTTTTAGCTACATTTGATGAATACTTTATTATTACTTCAGCAATGGGATGCATAAAAATAGCCTCCACGAGTGATGATACTTAAGTACGTCCGGTGTGTTCTGGACAGTCAGCCCCGTGACCAACTTTCCTGACTGCCAAATCTTTACACCACGACGTGAGCTATTTTCGTATAGCTTGTGTCGATTTTAAATGTAAGTTTTATTATACCATTTCTTGCATCTGTTAAACGAATGCAATAAACAGTCATTTAAAAGCAGCTACGACAAAAGCTTTATCTATTTAGCCTATTGTAGACTGCAGTCACCGAAAATTATTTTAATTGCAATCTACAGAAAGACAAAGCTCTCTTACCAAACTAAAATCCTTTTTGTTACGTAGCTATCTTTTAGTAATTATTTAGATTGTGTCACTATTATTTTCCGTGTAACTTTGCAACGAACATTTTGCATTTTTTTTTTCTGTTTGTCTGTTTAAAGACTGTCTTGCAGACCGGTTCTACGTGGCCGGGTAGTTATTGACGTGACGGGCTCTGCCAATGGGGGGGGGGGGGGGGGAAGTAAAATAGTTAACCAAAGCTAACTAGGTACTTATACTACACTAACAGCATGACTACTAGCAACAACAACACTAAGGCGACCCCTAGTGGGACTCGGACCTCGGAGTGAATGTGAGTATACAAACTATTTCCGGTTTAATGGTACAAATCAAACTTGGAAATGTATTAAGAATGCATAAACAAAAAAAAAAGTCTTATCAGTATAGAAAGCTCGTATTTATCCAAAATCTCGTTTAACAAAACACAAAGAAGCTCAGAAACGATTGAAACCAACATCCCATCGAATATCGATGGTAAGAATTTATTTTACCGGCCCACAGATGAGTAGTAAAGCGTTAGATTTTCGCCACCATTTGATCTTGCAAAGTCAACTTCTGAACTGTGACTCCCCAGAGCACTCTTAGGCCTACTCGGCCGCCGTTAACTGAAGTGAGCTTTAAAAAAAATCGACGCGGAATAAAACCAGTGCAACTTTTCTTTGTTGTGTAAAACTTAATACGGTGTTCAACGCTTGCCAGTCACAATTACATGATTTCTTTTTTTACATGCTTAGTTGCGAAGTGTAGTTCCAGTTCACGGAACAAATACAAAGAGAAGATGCTGTAATGCAATTTGCCGATAACACGATGCGTGACATTTTGTGATGCGAGGGGAACGTTACACCCCGTCTTCTTCTATATATTATCTCCATCTAGCGGTGAATAGCAAAAACTAAAAGCTTCAGATATTATAGATAACTAACACGTGGTTTAGCCATATTACGCTAGATGTCTCTAGTGTCACAAATGTAATTAATGAGTACGTATACACGTAGAAAGCGGGTTGCTGGCGCCGATCTGTCAGCGCTTGTCGGTGCCGGTCCGCGCAGTTAGTCGGCGCAGGTAGTCTCTATACTGTGTGGCAAACCAGCGCCGACAAGCTCTGATCTGATCAGCGCTGGTAGGCCGTCATTTGTTGCTGACCGCTTAGTCCGTACAAGACTTTACATTCTCGCAGGATAGCTGCATAGCATATCTCTGGTGGAAAGGCACCCTAATCGTGTTTTTTAAGCATTTGGTTTGCTTCTTTCTTAAGGGTTCTCGTATCATCTTAGGCAACATCCTTCGAAGCTTGGACATTTTCTCACTATATAACTAATGACGCAAGATGCAAAAAGTATAAAGCAAAGTACCTAATTTTAAAATTATTTTATATTTAAATTTTTGCTGGACTGGACGTTAAACTTTTATACAATTTTAGCTGCTTCAAGGAAGATAAAATTTTATCAAGATTTTAAAAGAAGAGTTTTAAGTTTAACGAGTGGCACTTGACGAAGAAATCTTCCTTTCTAAGTGTTCTACTTGCTTGGCCATCAATTGCATGCACTGGTCTCTCGCTTAACGAAACATTTATTTGAACAAGTTTCTACATAATTATGTATATTACAGTGCGTTTGGTTTTAACGCTATTTTCCTAAGTACCTAACTCATATTTTATTAAAATGTTATGTGTACCTAATAAATGATGAAATAAATAAAGACTTGGTCATTAGAGACTATGCTGTAATTGTTCACTAATTAATAACCGCGCTGATCATATATGATTTGCAAGGTTAAGCTGCGCTTGCCGCGGTCAATCCATGGATGGGTGACCATTCGTTACACATCGAGACCCCTCTGGTAAACTGTCGGTTTCGGGTGTCATACGGATACCTATAACAGTCATCGTTACGGGTAGTCAGAAGCCCGAAAGTCTGACAAAAGTTTGATATGATATTAAATGATACGAGTCCTTTAAAGTCCAACAATTTAATACACTAAGTTAACACCAAAGTTTAGACAGAAATAGTTGTTAAGATTAAATGATATTGATACAGTTAAGAATAAATGATATTGATAAGTGAGAACACACGGTGCATTCGATGACCGGTAATGAACTGAATTGTAACTAAATGATAATGAATTATAAAAGGTGGCGGATATGCTGACGCGGTAAGTACAATAATTTTGCAATGTACAGTTGCACTGTACATGCTCCCGGGCGAGATGTAAGATGAGAGTGTGAGATGATAAACAACGAAAAGTACAACAAAATGATATTAATCAAAACTTAAATGATTAGGTACATAGATAGCTAATTCAAACAATTATAGTGCTGCTTTAAAACACGAACATTGCTGTATCTGAATTATAAAAATAAATGATAAAACTAACTTATTTAGGAAAGCATATATCAGCGAAGATATGAAGCATCCAGTCATATTGCCCAATAATAACCGATTAACCAATTTAATCATTGATCATGGTCATGAACTCACCCTTCATGGGGGAGCCAAATTGACGTCAACATTTTTGAGGAAAAAGTTTTGGATCCTAGGAGGAAATAGAGCAATCAAGAAGCGCTTGCGCTTATGTGTAACTTGTAGGAAACATAATCCTTATAAACATTATCAGCTTATGGGTGACTTACCTGAACCCAGGTGTAATCCTTCGAGGCCGTTTTGTCATACCGGCGTAGATTATACCGGATTCATCGACGTCAAAGCAAATAAAGGTCGCGGAATAAAAACAACAAAAGGTTACGTGGCTCTTTTCGTTTGTATGGCGACAAAGGCCGTGCACCTGGAGTTGGTCTCTGACCTAACAACATCCACATTTTTAGCAGCGTTACGGCGAATGGCTGCTAGAAGAGGTACTCCACGTCACATGTATAGTGACAATGGCACCAACTTTTTAGGCGCGAGTCACGTGTTACAACAGCAGTTTCAAGAACTCCAAGAACAGGCTATACCTGGAATTACAAACATGGAAATAGAATGGCATTTTAATGCCCCGTCATGGCCGTCAGCAGGAGGTCTCTGGGAGGCAGGGGTCAAGAGCCTGAAATATCACATGAGAAGAGTAATTGGGACACAAAAACTCACATATGAAGAGTTAACCACAATTTTAACGCAGATAGAAGCCTGCCTAAATTCAAGGCCTCTTTGTGCCATGTCAGAAGATCCAGAAGATCTCGATGCTTTAACTCCTTCACATTTTCTAGCTAGCGGACCTAATCTTACAATCTATGAAACTGAAAATGACCTTCCAATAAGGTGGCAATTGACAAGAAAAATATATCACGACATTTGGAGCAGATGGCAATCAGAGTACCTCAGTCAGCTGAACGCTAGAAGCAAATGGAAACAAGCACAGAGTGAGATAAGAGTTAACGACATAGTTATTATACACGATTTAAATTTGCCTCCAGGAAAGTGGGCAATGGGTAGAGTCATGAAGCTACACCCGGGACAGGATGGCCACGTAAGAGTCGTCACTGTGAAAACAAAAAATGGACTCATGAAACGTCCTATCGTTAAGTTGTCAGTTTTACCTGTTCATGAGATATCAAATAGCAATCAGTTAGACAATCAGCATAAAACAGACAAAATAAGCAAGAATATCCCAGAATCGGAAGAATCGAATAAACCAACTCGTAAAAAATTTGATTTCACAACAATGGCAGTAACATTTTTATTATTTTTCATGACGTTGATATCTTCTTCGCAGTGTGAATATAATGTTAAAAACTTGCCTAATAATCAGTCACTATATTTCGATAAAATCAGTAATATGCATTTGATCAGGGACGACTGGAATTTAGTGGTTTACTTTGATATGAATCCATACTGGGATGGTATGATAGCCTTATCAAAGAACATAGAATATTTAAATACATTGTGTACGGAAATAGACACCGTGTCTCATTGCGAGGGAATCCTCATACAACTACGTCACGGCTACCAAGAAATACAACACTATAATCGTATGCTATTGAATCAGCAAAAAGATGCGCGTGCGAGACAAAAGCGCGGTCTCATTGACGGTGTCGGCTATCTAGCCAACAGCTTATTCGGAGTGTTGGATCAACACTTTGCAGAAAACTATGAGAAAGATATTAAAACAATTAAAATTAATCAGAATCATTTATGGCAATGCTTTGGAAAAATCAGACCTCTATAGTAGAAGCCGAGTTCAATTTACTAAAGAGGACCGAAACCATCATGGACAAACAATACAAGGCTATTAATCAAAGGATGATCAATTTAGAGAATACTATTAGTAAGCTAAGATCTGCCGTACAAAACTGCAGTATTATCACTGATTTTACTTTATCAGCATTAATGGCCAACAACCTTTTACTAGAGCTAAAAACTATACAGAATAAATTGATCGACACACTTACAGATATTTACCACGGCAAATTCAACTTACATCTAATATCTCCTCAGCAACTGAAACACGAGTTAGATGTGATTTCGAGCCAGCTTCCAATGGATCTGTCATCACCAGTGGACGGAATGGAATTTACCAAAATTTATCATTTACTTAGGATACGTGCCAGGATATCCGAACACTATTTCATTTTTGAAATTAAGATACCCTTGATTACTAGAGATGCCTTCGAAATCTTGAAAATCATTTCTGTACCGCATATGATGGGATCCCATATGATTGAGATAGTTCCTGTATCAGAATATGTCGCTATCAACCTTAAGAAAGACGCCTTATTATCACTTACGGAAAATGATATCAATTCTTGCCTTCAACAAAGCTTAGGAACTATTTTATGTAGCATTAAGAGACCCATATACAATATCAAGGACGACCAAAGTTTATGCCTGGTTTCAGAGAAAACTGGAACATGCAAAACAAAAATCAGCCCGTGTGCAAACAAATGGGCAGAAATAAATCATTTAAATCATTTTATGTACTTTTGCTGTGAAACGTGCCGACTTCGTTTATTATGCCCCGATCAAGTTACCGCATTACAACTGTCACAAGCAGGTCTGTTGAGTATAGGTCAGGGATGTGTTATTAAGTCCCAGAACTTTAGTCTGTACAGTCATAAGCAAGGATCAAGCAAAACCGACATTACACCAGATATAGGAACATTTAACATTGCTCCTATAAATCATATCATAAACATATCACCTGTACCATATCAGTCGCTTTTAAATGCCACCGGCTATGACTCCAGGCAACAAGAGTTATCAAATATAAAGAACCAATTGGACATGATCAAACAGAGTACTCCATTAACAGAAGATCTAAGGTTCCACGATGTTCATCATTATGCAGCAATCTACAGCATTATCGGCATAATGATATTGGCTGGAATGCTTGTAGCGTGGCGCCGACTACGACGTCACCTGGGATGGAGAGCGCAGGCGAGGGCGGCTGCCGCTACGTCGCCGTCGGGGGCGGAGGATCCTGCGGTTCTGCAGCCAGTCGTTAGCACCATCAGTGTCAGTGTTCCAAATGAGTGTTCTGGTGTCAATGTGAAGTGTTGTAAAAAATTAAATTGTTCACGTAGAGAATTGAATGAGTGTCATCATAGTATCGGAGACATTTCTACTACCAGTGACAATAAAAAGGACAAAGCAACGTCTCCATATCCAGTGCTAAAATCAGTGTTTAGTGTAATATCAGATAATTAAGGACAATATAAGTTATGTAGCTTTATCATTTACTTTTATAATTTTATATACAGCAATGTTCGTGTTTTAAAGCAGCACTATAATTGTTTGAATTAGCTATCTATGTACCTAATCATTTAAGTTTTGATTAATATCATTTTGTTGTACTTTTCGTTGTTTATCATCTCACACTCTCATCTTACATCTCGCCCGGGAGCATGTACAGTGCAACTGTACATTGCAAAATTATTGTACTTACCGCGTCAGCATATCCGCCACCTTTTATAATTCATTATCATTTAGTTACAATTCAGTTCATTACCGGTCATCGAATGCACCGTGTGTTCTCACTTATCAATATCATTTATTCTTAACTGTATCAATATCATTTAATCTTAACAACTATTTCTGTCTAAACTTTGGTGTTAACTTAGTGTATTAAATTGTTGGACTTTAAAGGACTCGTATCATTTAATATCATATCAAACTTATCAGTAAAAGTTGTGCGGTACAATACCGTACAGCGTCTAATTTCAGGATATATCGGCATCGCCCAGAAACTAGGTCGCGGAGGTCTGATGGCAGTCCCTCGGTGTAAAATACTGGTATTCAGCCGAATCTGGTTAGACTGGAAGCTGACCC
This sequence comes from Amphipyra tragopoginis, assembly GCA_905220435.1. NCBI lineage: Eukaryota > Metazoa > Arthropoda > Insecta > Lepidoptera > Noctuidae > Amphipyra > Amphipyra tragopoginis. Next base: position 22,783,926 of record HG991995.1, on the reverse strand, counting down.
CAACATAAAGGTAGAACGATTGTACTTGTTTGTGTTGACTTAAAAAAGATTTTGAAGAATTTCCTTTTATTATAACCATCCAGAAAAGACGACCTTTTTTCGAATTTTCGAAAAGGGAACTTGCGTACGGTAGTATTCTAAACCGGCATGAGTGTATGACAAGATGTATGAACGTGGACGAAACGAAAGGGTCGCAGCATGTGGCTTTCTACAGTTTCTGTCTACCTCTATGGGTAAATAGTAAGTCCCACATGGTGAGGCTGTTGCTATTTTCGGGTACAATACAGGGTTTAAACGAATTCGTGTAATTCTTTAAAACCACATGATCTACTACAAAGATGTAGATGTAGATTGCGGGGGCACGGGAATTAAACTGATTAAAAATAAAAATATTTTTTTATTCATGTGGTAGGGGTAACTGATTGTATCCAAACCACCTCATAAGTATTCAGTAAAAAAATAAGATTGTTTTTTTTTTTTCTTGCAAAAAAATTATTACATGAGATTCCACATTTCGATGCCACGCATAAATGAATGAAAGCACGGCGACGCAGCTGGCGGACACGACTAATGCGATATCGGTCTCTGCAGTCAGTTAACTCGGGGCTCTAAATCAAGTTTTTTTTTTAATTTATTATTTTTACTTGATTTTCAAAAATACACATTTTGCGTTAATCTGTGTCACCAGTAGATCACGCGGTTTTAATGAATTACACGAATTAGTTTACACCCTGTATAGTGCTTGGTTTCATTACAGTTAATACCAGAAAACATGAATATTACAACCACAAAATCACTTCATACATAATACTGTTTCAATCATATTTCCATCCTTTCTTTCTTCCATCATGTTCAGTTTTGGTTTATACCAACATGATTACCCAACGGTATGTTTTTTATTCGGAAAAATAAAAGCAGTCTATATTAATCTCGTATTCAGCTACGTCTTCCTTCGTAACGAACTGCCGACGTCTCTCCCAAGGGAATGCGTTGCCGCCGAACAGAAAGTTTTCCTCGGTAAAGCTCTTGTCAACCAGATGCTTTGGATTTTAAACGTTATCGCGTATTTTTTGCCCTCCACAATATTCCTATCTCTTATTTTGATGATGAAGGAAAAAGAAAACAAGGTAAAATGTTTTGAGGTAGAAATATTGTTGTTGGTATTTTCAAGATAGCTATTGTCTTACGTAACCAGCTCATTATTGCCCCACTGCTGAGCATGTGTCTCTTCTCTGAATGAGAAGGGTTTAGACCTCATTTCATCACGCTGCCCTGGTGCGGGTTGGTAAACTACACACACAATTGATTTCCCTTGGGTGGGGATGGGATTGAATATAAAACTTCCTCATCACACGCTGAGAATAGACGCGTGTTGCAACATTCAACAAAACCTAACACGCTTGGTGGTTGGATCTATACGGTCTCCCTGGCTAGCTACCACCCTCAAATTAAACGCTGTTTCCTCGTGGTCATACTAGGTTGTCCTACTAGTATGACTACGAGGATACACATGTCCTTGTGGTCATACTATGATTTTTGCACCCCTAGGTTGTCCTACTAGTATGACTACGAGGATACACATGTGTATCCTCGTAGTCATACTAGTAGGACAACCTAGTATGACCACGAGGAAACAGCGAAATTAAAGTGCGGCACCAAGCAGTTTATTGCATTCAGTCGTTTAAATGTGGACGTCAGAGGGGTATAGGGGAATCCCTCTATATCTCTGCTGCTTGGATTCGTGTGCTCCAACTTAGACCCTATCTACGCTTACCATCAGGTGCGACTAGCGTCAAAAGCGATCAAGTCAAATAATAAAAGAAGGAGAACCTTTCTGAAGCTCTCTCAGGTCTTCAGGTTTCCTCATGATTGTATTCTGACCCGCACTGATGCGTGGATCTGATACGATATATCTGAAGTATGTGGCCGGCACGATTCACATTCAGACCCTCCTATATTTCCTCCTCCTACGGCAAGCTTTCAACAACTAGGTTAGCACTGCTATAAATATAATGATGGTCAATGCCGTCTGATCGCCACTAGCCATAAGGAAACTAGTAGATATGATGTTAGAAGTGTCTTATGGAAAAGAAAGAGTTAACCTAGCTTGAACTTACCAAAAAAAGTGTAGATGTTCTACCCAGCCTCTTTCCAACTATGTTGGGGTCAGCTTCCAGTCTAGCCAGATGCGTCTGAATACCAGTAATTCAGACCTCCACAACCCATTAACTGGGCAATGCCGATATCCTAAGGTAAGAACGGTGTCACACTTTCGGGCTTCGGACTACCAGTAACGACAGTCATAGGTATTCCAATGATACCCGGGACCGACGGCTTAATGTGTTTTCCGAGGCCCGGAGGTGTCTTGAAGTGTAACGAATGGTCACCCATCCATCGCCTGACCTTGGCAAGTGCAGATCGACCTTGAAAATCGTATGATCCGCGCGGTTATTAATTAACCACGAGACATTCCAACAAAAGTGAAGATATTTTGGTATTAACCGTTTTTAATTCAAATTCATTTTATTTCAGGTAACCCATATCACAAAATTTACACATATGATAATATCAAAAGATTACATAAATAATTACAACATTCAATTTATTAAAATTCACTAATTACGTTGCAAAATTCAGGTAATTAAAATTCATTACAGTAGTCTCTTATATGCGACACTATATTAACACAGTTTATTAAACTGTGATATTATTATGTAACTTGTCTGCCACAGCAACAGCAGTGTCGCACATAAGGACAGTCCACCCTATTTGATATCATTTTCAGAACGTTAATACCACGTTGTTTTGTTTCTGGATCAGATAAGAACTGAACAAACATGTTTGATAAGACGGCAAAAAATTTCAAAATTCCTACAGTCGACAGCGATGCGGAGGAATTAGTATATTTTAGTTTATAGTTTTATTAGGTTATATTCTTCTTCATTTGTATTTACTTTTATTTGTAATTATTATGTTAGTTTGTGTAACTATAAATTATTTTAATTCCTAAAGTAGGTATAATATTTCAGGAATATCAACATGAACTACACTTGGGGGCAAATAAATCGCGCCACTCCTTTTTTCACGGTCCTGGTTATAAAACTAATCTCATTGTAAAGGTTATCAAATAACCTTTTAGGCGATAAATGTTTCGAATTGATCTGTTCCATAATAGGTACCAAAAATAATAACAATTACACGTGAAAAATAGAAGTGACTCGATTTATTTGCTCCCAAGTATATCTAGGTACCTTTGGAAACAATCGCCTGCGTTTGGTCTACTTGCTCCAGGCTAAGTTGAGTATTTTTGTTTAGTATTTGAAGTAGGTATTAGGTCCATGTTTTATCTAAAAACTTATGGCAAACAAACGTATTTTATTTTGGGGACTTGGGTACATAATGTTGTTGATACTTGAAAACAGCATGCTTATTCTCAACCATCGGATGAGTTTCCGTATCCGAACGGAAAGTATCCGACGGATTGATTCCCGATCCGATGGATTACAAAACTTTATTCACAGTTCCTATCGGAAGGGAGTTTCCGAATCCGTGAATGGTTTTTGGAAGGTGTGTTTACAGTGTATGCTACGCAATGGTAGAAAATAGATTACTGTGGTAGAAAATGTTAACGTAGTAAATATACCTAATACTATTATTATGTATTTCGCAAATAATCTTATGTGCAACTATACAATATACATTAATAGATAAATTTCATATTTTTTTTTATAAAATAATGTCTAATTTATGCGATCGTTTCCTTATTGCAAAACATGCTTTGTAAAAAAACAACTTTTATAATCTGTCAAACCAAACGGGGAAATAGCCGTATTCATTTAATTATTGATAAATATTCAATCAAATTATCAACCGAAAACGTGTGAAGTTCAGTGTGATCACCGAACAAAACTAGCGTGTGATGGTCCAGAAAAATGAATGTAAAAATGTTAACAGTGTCGTATAATTTCTTGTTATTAAATTTTTTGATATGTAAAACGTAGTTGAGTATAATTCGATTTTGTAGAAATGGGTTAACACAAACTCATTATAACTTACGTGTGTCTAAGTAACCACCTAAAATTAAGTATACTTTGATACATCGAGCATTTAAAAGCGGCGGCCAAAACATTCTTAAAACTTGTTATAAAATAGGTAAACTTAGCTCAAATTTAGCTTAAAATGATTAACATTCCATATAATATAGTTATTAAACAGTTTTTAATTCATCCCAGCAGAAATTGTATTGTTTTATTTAAAATCGAGTGCTTTCCGACAACAAATAGCTCTCGGATTAGTTTCCGTGAATTGGCGTCTTCATTCCGAATAGAACTGTCAAACGTTTTCGATTTCGGATTTGTGAATAGAGTTTAGAGGGCACTTTCGGATACTTTCCGATCGGATTCGGAAAGGGCAGTTTCCGATGGTTGAGAATAAGCATGCTGGAGACATTTATTTCGTAACTTTAGGATTGGCGTAAAAGTTTAAAAAATATCAGATTACGTTTTCTCTCTGCTTTTTTTTTACAACGTGAATATCTTAATTTCAATTAGTCCTGACAATGGAAAGATTACGATTACAGCAATTTACAATTTGTTATACCAAGCTGCGCTGATTCTTATTTAGACAGTTTATTAAAGTAACACCCAGTTTCTGAACGTCTAATTTAAACTGTTGTCAAATCTCATGCCATCTGTCTATTCTCGATGAGAGTTAGGCCGAAAGAGGAATGTTACAGCTGAGTAGATATTTTTTTGCGTTTATCCACCTTTTAGAAGCCGAAGGAATACTTATATGCTTTGACTAATTCACTACTAGTATTCTGACTGTCTCGTGTAGTGCCGGACTTAAAGAATAGCACTACCCCATCTCTTCCCGTGGGTGTCGTAAAAGGCGACTAAGGGATTCTCTAGAGGATGGGCAGCAGCGTTCTTTGAGTACTTTAACAACTATACTGCGATCACCAACCCGCCTGCCAAGCGTGGCGACTACGGCAACTCCCCGTTTTGGGGGAGGCCTATGTCCAACAGTGGACGTCTTTCTGACTTCTTCTTCTTATTCTGACTTCCATCCCTCAATCATCTCTCAAATATTCTTCTCTCGTGTCGACACGAGCTATTTTAGAATAGCTAATGCCGTGGTGAAAAGATTAGCCAGTCAGCAAGGTTGGTCGCAAGTACTTAGGTATCGTCACACGTGCAGAACCTTTTCATGCGCCTCTTAAATAAAAAGCAGATAATAGAATAGACCTTTTTTCATACAGCATAGATATTTAATATCAAAAAACGAATTATACTGTTAATTATGCACTTAACTCTGTTTCTAAATTTAGTGACTACCTATTAGTAAACACTATTATTACTACACACACACACGTAACACATAAGTTTAAAATAAATTATTTATTGCTTTTATTTAGTAGTATTTTAATATTGTACGTAATTTATTTATTTGTGTCGTTATTGCCCGTGGCATCACAATTGTCCTATCTGAAAACCAGCGTTGCGATATTGTTTTTTTTTAAAATGTCGCAGCTTTATGCTGAGATAGGAACCTTTTTTTGCCTCATGCAGGTAGTTATTTTGTCATCCCTTTTCTTTTTTTATATTGTTTTTGTTTCTGTAACTGTCTGTGTGAGTCCAGAATAAATAATATTCCTTATTTCTTTTATACATTTTATAATTTAATTATATCAACACACACACACTTCTTTGTCATCATTATATTGTCAGCATGTCACATCGAAAAGTATTGGCTCGCCGTCAAAGTATCGTCGTCCTGCGCCGTCAATATGTCGTTGTGTCGTCGTCATGATGCCCGCCATAAACAAGCTGAGTATTAAATTTTAGTAGCAATAAAATTGTAACATTAATTACAAGATCCACTAACAGATTTTATGAGTTATAAAACTCAAAATGTAGAAATAAGTAGTGGTGTTAGTAGTCACGCTACGAATATTTAATTGATTGTTAAGTTAATAATTATCGCGTGGGTTTACACGTGTTTTACATCTAATGATAATAAAGCCTTTATTGCTGATAATACAAATTAGAATTTATACACAAAATAATGCTACACAAAATAATTGAGTTAAAAATTAAAATAGATAAAACATGACAAGAGTTATTTTTTACATTTTTGTAACTATACTATTTGTTTTCTATTTTGCAATACAACATCAGTATGTCTTGTGACATAGGCCTCCTTCAGAGATTTTCACTCCTTCCTGTCTTGTGTTAGTCGCCAAGTTATGCACGATTTCCAACAATCGGGCCACGCAGAAGCGCGGCGCAGAGCATCGCAGCGGATGCTCGAGCACGCGCCCGTAGCCGACCGCGTCCGCCCGACGGCTGATCTGCTGGAACCCGGGCGCAGGCGCGCGCGTGTTCGCATATTCGCTATCGCAAGTCAATTTCTACCTGCGGTGTGGCCGAGCGGAGCCGACCGGACGCGACGACAGCCGAGCGCCGCTGTCCACGTACTCGAGCAGCCGACCGGCTGCCGCGGCGCCATCTGTCCGTACTTCTGTCTTTCTGTCTCAGCGCTGTATCTTTTTAACCCTAATAGGTAGCCAGTTAAAATTTTCACAGAATATGTGTAACTATAGTCTCTATTATGTTTTTTTTTTTTTGGATTTAGATTTTTTCATACAAGAATTTTTTTTTATTTAATTTCGATGTTTTTTATTCCTGCTCTGTCTTAAAAACGGTAAGACATACAAGCGTAAACTTGGTACGATTGTAGTGCATACTCTATAGTTAAACAACAGATACTAAAAAGAAGGAAAACTAATGGTGGTACGGAACCCTTAGTGCGCGAGTCCAACTCGCACTTGGCCGGTTTTTTATAAATAACGTTTACTTATTGCATATGAAGCCATTTTACAATCCTACTTGGGACCACAGCAAGCGTGCTTAGCAAAATTATTTGTTTAATACAAGGGGCAAAATACAGAAAAAACTGTGTAACATTAACCTTTCCTGTTTGCAGTATTTTCTACAATAATAAACGTTATTATTATGCCAACGCAGCCACAGTATATCCTTAGGGACTCCATAGTAGCCTGCAAGACTTGAAACTTGACCCAGTTGTTAAAAATGATACAATAACAAAATAATTTATCTAACGTCTCTTTTGAGAACTGTATTCGGGAATTTTACCGTAAAGATAGTACCGAAATATTATATTATTGTTCATTTCATAATATTATGTACGGTAAAATATAAGTAAAAATAATATCTATGTACTTTTTTGTTTGTTTTAAATATTAATACAGCATTGAGGCTCATCAAAAACTTTTTAGTCCTGATGGGCATCACGCTGCCCACGCTTGATGCTAGTCTGTTTTAGGCTGTTCGCCCACGGAGACGCATGACGGAGCAACACAATCCGTGTGCATACTACAGGGGGGTTACCATGATCTGTTATAGCAGGAATGTTTTAATATTACTACGAGAGTGGGAAAGAGATGACGCTAGAGAGCTGTCTAGCGCTGTCACTTTCCCACTCTCGTAATAATATTAAAACATTCCTGCTATAACAGATCATGGTAACCCCCCAGTAACGTTCGTCAATGCGTCAGCCGTGGCTACGCCGTGCGACACCATACAATTCAGTGCGATGCTAAAATCGTCCTGATACTTGTCGTTTTTTTTTTTTATTTCTTGACTTGGTCACGTTTGACCCTCGTCGCACCTGATGGTAAGCGCAGATAAGGTCTCGGATGGAGCACACGAATCCAAGTAAAAGAGATATCGAGGGATTCCCCTATACCCCTCTGGCTCTCACATACACACGACGGAACACAGTTAACTGCTTGGCGCCGGAATTTAATGTGAGGGTGGTAGCTAGGTAGGCAAACCGTAAAGATCCTCCACCAAGCGTGCTGGGTTTTGTTAAATCTTACAAAACGCGTCTATTCCCAGCGTGTGGTGAGGAAGTTTTATATTCTAGCACGTCCCCCACACGGGAAAAATTTATTGAGACTCAGTAAAAGCTCTGTTTGGTCCTGATGGGATGTTTGGTCCTGATGCCCACGCTTGGCGCTAGTCTGTTTTAGGCGGTTCGCCCAAGGTGACGTTTGACGGAGCAACAAAATCTACATGCGTACTACAGTGACGTGCGTCAAATGCGTCAGACGTGGACACTACGCCGTGTGACTCCATACAATTCAGTGCGATGCTAAAATCGTTCTGACGCGTATAGTGGGTGTCAACGTGGGCGAATCGCCTTACTCAAACAGCTTACGAGATCTTAAAATCATTTAATGGTTGTTTATTTATAGGTTAACATTATCTTTACCTTTTGCCGAATGTTAAGTCAGCTTTAAGCCTAAGTGTATATAAGGGGGCGCAGGCCGCGCAGGAAACACAGTTCAGCCACAGTTTTACAAATAACAGCATAAACATCATCATCATCATTCAGCCGAAAGACGTCCACTGCTGGACATAGGCCTCCCCCAAGCATCGCCACATCCACGTTGGGAGAGTTTGCCATAATCGCCACGCTTGGCAGGCGGGTTGGCGATCGCAGTATTATAGCTGTTAAAATACTCAGAGAACGCTGCTACCCATCATCTAGTGAATCCCTTATTCGCCTTTTACGACACCCATGGGAAGAGATGAGGTAGTGCTATTCTTTACGTCCGTGTGGTGCCGGCATAAACAATCAAATTAAAAAACATAAAAATCAAACACACATATTATAGCTGTCAAGCGTGCCCATGCCGAAAGGGTCACCAACTCAGCTAATTTTCAGTTGGTCAACGCCGTCATGAAAGGGTTAGGGGATCCGTCGCGCAACCAGTAATAGGCCCAAGAAGGCGGCGCGCCGTGTTTCGCTCGTGCTTCTCACGAGGAAGTGGGGCGAGGACCAACAAAAGGAGAGTTCCGCCAGGGACCGAGGCCTGCCGGGGTTGCGGTGCATGCAGCTGCGAATCCCGCGACCTCGGCCATAGGTCAGGAGAAGGAACACCGTAGGTTTTTAGCCGGTAAATTTGCGGCATAACGTTTCGTCTTTCCGGGGTGGAGGGAATTCACGAGAATTTTAAAACGATCTTTTATCTATTTTTCTGTTAAAATTAGAGCACTTTGTTCATCCATAATATGGCAAATTGTTGATTTTATGCGGAACTGCAGCGCTAAAATGTAAGGCCAATTGGGTTAAATTACTCTCGTTCAATTCTATCTTCCTTTTCCCGAGCTACTCGAGTAAAGCCGTGTGTAAAACCTACTTAGCCGATATTAGGAGTTCCAATTTCCCCATATTCCGGGTTCGTTTCGTAATCACTGTCTAATACGCTGCGGCTGGCTTATCTCAAATTGATATCTACGCATTATGCTTATTTCTTTGAAGTGTTTTTTACTGGTGGTTTAAATGAGGAATAAATGTGGAAATGTTGAGGACCACTACTCATATATTTCCATATTTATTTCTCATTTCATTTTTATTTGTCATAGTGAGATGACGTCTGTGGTTTAGTGGTTCGAGTGTCGGACTGCTGATCACGAGGTCGTGGGTTCGATTCCCACAGGACACAAATATTTATGTGATGAACATAAGTGTTTGTGTTGGTCTGGGTGTTTCTTATGTATTATATGTATTTATTTACAAAAAAAAGTATATCGGGTGTAAAAAGACCCTTAACGATAATGAAAACCACATATTCTACCCATCATTGGGATATTTTTTTTTTCTACCAGACCATACCTGGAAAACCATTGGTTTTGGAGATATTGAAGGTCAAAGTAAACATTTTTTTTTTTAGTTTTTTCCAATAACTTATTCTAAGTAATAATACTAAACTTTCTTCCAAACAACCTTATCAAAATTTTCAATTTTTCCTCCCAAATTACGCATTTGAAGTTACAAAAACGCAACGAATATCAAACGCACACGACCGCCTTGGCTCACCTGTGTGGCCGCTTCACGCATGCAAATGCGCGGCATTGCCAGAACCACACATTACACGCTACCAAAAAAAAAGCGTTTTATTTTATGCCAAAAAATAAAAGTCGTTTCCCAGCAATTATTTTTGGTCAATGTAGTTTAGTTTGATGTACAGAGTGCGTAGATTTCGGCTATGTGATGGGTCTTTTTACACCCTGTATACGTATTATATCCATTGTCTCTAACCCATAGTACAAGCTCTGCTTAGTTTGGGAACAGACAGTGCTGTGTAAAAAAAATAATGTCCCAAATATTTATTTATTATTTATTTCGTAAATTATTTGGTATGTTACATTTTTTCTTCGCTAGCATCGATACGAGCTATTTGACAATTCCACGTACCGTGGCGTTGTGACAGATTAGCACAGTCAGCACGGGATACAGTTCGACATAAAAGAATTTACATCGGGGACCAAGATCAAAATGTTTGGTTTTGTTTTTCTTGTCAAACAATTTGATAGTTTTTGTAAACGAAAACTGTATGAATAAACGATTCAGTTGCAATTGATAAACATTTCTGTTGGTAGAATTGGACTCCTGATCAAACAACCAATGGCAGTCACTCATTTTCGCGCCACTCATATTTATTGCGTAAACGTAAAGATATTTTTAGTGCAGTATATCAATAAATATTCGTGGTCTTGAAGTCACACTTAGTTCGGAAGTGATCGTATTTACGAAGTTTGCCGACGCGACTTCTAAGTTGTGTCGTAGTATAGCGGGGTTGCCAGCCCAGAGTGCGTCAGATGCACTTAACCTTCTCTCTTTAATAATCCATATGTTTATTGTCTCTTAAAAATATAAAATTATTCAATCTCAGTCGCATACCACACGCTACAAAAATGCTTCATCAATTTCCTCTTCCATGTAGGCCAGCTTTGTCGACGAAGGCACTGCCATGGTAATTGCCATAATTAGTTACGATTTACTCACGTGCATTTTTCGGGATTGCCCGACGGATTGTAGGTTCGGACCCAAATGGTTCTCTGTTGGAATATCGAAATATTATTAGCCGATTCTTATTTGGCAGACAACCTTTTGCTACTTTTCATTTCGCCGAATAATTAAAACGCCGAATAATTATTATCCCTAACTATGTTTTGTAACTTTTTGTTACGCCGACTAGTCTGCTGGCCACTGTTTCATTAGTCAACTGTATTATTGGCCACTTTGCACTGGTTAGATGGCTCATTTTCCCACCATGCAAGCAAGAAAGCAAGCAAGCATGCAAGTGTTTCTGGGTTTGCTCCGCCAGAAGACTCGCTTTGTCGCCACTTCGCTAGCTTCTGGCTCCACGCTTTTAAATAGCACTCTAAGAGTAGGACAGAGTCTGACCAGGTGTAGTCGGGATGCGCTGAGTCGGATTAACATTACATTCCTCTGTGTAAAAATAAAGTTGTGCGAATACTTATTTGGAAAATTAAACAATAGCCAAATAAGTATTCGACTAAAACAATATTTCTGGCCAAATAATTATGGTGGCTAATAATCATTCGGCGAAATCAAATTAGGGTAAAAATTTCTTCGGCAAAGATTACGTCGGCGAATCGTTGTCAGCCTAATGAAATTCGATATAAAATACTTCGGCAAAAACAGGAGCAACCGTTTCTCAAAAGATATTATGCAAAATCTTAAAAATCGTGTCTATTTCACATCAAAGCTAATATTTTACCATCATAATAGTCTCTGAATATTCCAAGAAATCCCGTCTTAGTAAATGCCTACTCAATAAAAAGAAACCTTCACACAATTCCAAGTAATACTCTTTGAGAACGGGCATTTGATTGACATCAAACATCTTTTCCTCTTGTATTTTCTACAAAGATAACGTTTCGATACGCCCAATAATAATAAGTATCCTGTATAAGACAACAAAGGCCACTCTAGAGTCTAATTATTAAGACCATGCAGTACCATTGTGTGACCTATCCATTTATACTAGTGGCCACGACAGATGTCTACCGTAGACCTCATTGACTTAGAATTCTAAGTCAATGGTAGACCTCATTAGTTTTCCTCTACATTATTCATCGCTTCAGAAAGATAAAACTGGCATCACAATATTGTATGGCCCAAGTTATGTGGCTATAGACGAAAAAAGCTTTTGTCATCTAGCCCTACCTTTTATAAAATTAATTTCAGTGTTATGGAATATTGGAGCCATATTAGTTACTAGCTCTGCCCGCGTGGCTTCGCCCGCGTTATGTACGATTTCGACCAAACAGGCCGCGCCGGAGCGCGCCGGAGCGCTTTTCACACTGTGCTAAAGGAAATTCAGGCTTCTATACAAGTTAAGTTTCAGTTTGCGTGGAATTTACACTGCTTGGAACTCGGTTAGATCCACGCGTATGCCGCGGCAGCCGGTCGGTTGCGCTCGGACGCCGGTCGGCTCCGCTCGGCCACACCGCAGGTAGAAACTGACTGCGATAGCGGATACACGAGCACGCGCGCGCATGCGCCCGGGTTCCAGCAGATTGTAGCCGTCGGTCGGACGCTGTCGGCTACTGGCGCATGCTCGAGCATCCGCTGTGACGCGCTGCGCTGCGGTCCTGCTTAGCCCGGTTGATGGAAATCGTACATTATAACATTTTACTTTTTTTTCTAAATTTACATAACCTCAATGTTCACGTAATGTTCTACTACTCACCTCCAATACAGAATAGTGGTATAATTCATATTCTATAACAGGACCCGCTCTTTAACAGATATTTTTACCAAATTTCAATTAAATCTGTCCAGTACATAGTATTGGCATGAAGCTCAAACATACAAACAGACATAAATTCTAAAAGCTTGTGTTTCGGCATCAGTATCGTTCCAAGTACGTAAGGAGTCATTATTATTTTTCAAAAATATTCAGTGTACCGTTTTAGAGTGAAACTTAAAACTTCCAAGTTCCACGTTAAACTTTCACGTATGACAGTCAATCTGGAGCCCAATTCTACTAATACAAACGTTTATCAATTGCAACTGAGTCGTTTATACAGACAGTTTTCGGCGAGCCTTTACGAAAACTGTCAAAATGTTTGGTATTGTTTTTGTTGTCAAAGAATTTGATAGTTTTTGTAAAAGAAAACTGTCTGAATGAACGATTCAGTTGCAATTGATAAACTTTTCTGTTAGTAGAATTGGCCCGCAGCCTATTAACCGATGACTCTCTTGTCTAGCTTGACTTAATTGATCAATCAAAGAAGGAACTAGTCACTAGAGCTATTCGCTCGAGGCTTGAAGTATCTAATGGCGTAGTAATAAGCGAGCGAGTTCCGTAACTTCAATAGTAGAGATGATGAACCAACACCTCTTGAAACCAAGCCTTTTGCAGTATTTCTCACTGATATTTGTGATACCTACAACATCGTGACTCCTCCTCGTAGTTAGTTAACAAACGTGCGGACCATACAATTTGAAAGAAAGAAAGAAAATGATTTATTCTGGACTCATACAGGCAGTTATAGAAACAAAAACTACATAGATACTAAAAAAAACAAAGGATACAAATTTTAACTACCTGCACGAGGCCAAAAAAGGCTCCTATCTCAGCATAATGCTGCGTCATTTAAAAAAAAACAAAATGTCGCAATGCTAGTTTTCAGATAGGACCATAGTGATGCCAACGGACAATAACGACACCAATAAATAAATAAATAGATTACGTAAAATATTAAAATTAAAATACTACTAAATAAAAGCAATAGGTAAATAATTTTTTTCACAAAAAGTGATGTGTTACGTATGCGTAGAATAATCAATAAAATATGCATTATAGTCATAATCAATAAAATATACATAGTAAATGTAAACCAGACACATAATAAAATGCAGGTTTATGTATTTGCAAGGTTAAGTTGCAGTTGCCGCGGTCAGTGCATGGGTGGGTGACCGTTCAATACACATCGAAACCGCATCGTACCTCGGAGAGTACGTTAAACAGTCGGTCCCGGTTATCATATCGACGGTTGAAAGGCTAATTGATCTAAGCGACATTTTGTAAAACTTGCAGGAGGACGGATTAAAGTTTCATTTTTTGGAAAAAAAATCTTAAAAAAACAACTATTTAATAGACTTTTATTTATTCAATATAGTATATTCCTAATTAAGTAAGGAAGTTTTTTAAGCTATTACAGTTGATAATTGTGTATTATTTTAGAAAATTTATGTTGGTTAGCCCAAAATGCATCAAATTTAGTTATTTTTTGAGAAAGGCAAAATGGTTCAAATGCCTACCGTAAATAAAATAGGTGAAAGTGAACTGCCTCAAGCATCGACTTAGAATAAAATAATACGAGATAAAATGAATTTAGCGCCAAGTCAACTGACACTTGGCGCCAACAAACACATGCCCAATGAGCCTAAGCAACATGATGGTGTTGCACCAGAATGAAGTAGTTTGATGCAGCCATTAGAGGGCCTATAGGAAGAAACAAAATAAACCCTTATTAAATTATTGTAGATATTAATGCTTAGGCCATCATTATTCAGCAACGTCCATTAGATATTTTTGAGGTTGGTATGCCACTTTATAGTTATTTCATCATCATCATCATCATTCAGCCGAAAGACGTCCACTGCAGGACATAGGCCTCCCTCAAGCATCGTCCCATCGATCGGTCCTGTGCTTCTCGCATCCAGCGGATTCCCGCGACCTTCAATAGATCATCGGTCCACCTTGTGGGAGGCCTACCCACGCCGCGTCTTCCGGTACGCGGTCGCCACTTTAGAACCTTTCGGCCCCATCGGCCATCCGTTTTGCTAGCGGCCCACTGCCACTTAAGTTTGGCAGTTCTTCGAGCTATATCGGTTACCTTGGTTCTTCTGCGGATCTCATCATTTCTGATATGATCACGCAGGGTAACCCCTAGCATAGCCCTCTCCATTGCCCTTTCCAGTCCAGAAACTTGAAGACATCCTCCAATGCAGCGGTGAACAGTTTCGGAGAGATGACGTCTTCCTGCCTCACACCTCGCTGCAGAAGGATAGGTTTGGAAGTCTGATCCTGTAATCAGACTGACAAAGTGGCGTTTTCATATAAACACTTCAGCACTTCGATGTACCGATAGTCAATCTGGCACCGTTGAAGAGATTGCAGTAGAGCCCAGGTCTCGATCGAATCGAAGGCTTTCTCGTAGTCCACAAACGCTAAGCAAAGAGGCAGGTTCTTCGAACTTCTGTATAACCTGTCGCAGCGTATGTATGTGATCTACGGTGCTAAAGCCTTTTCGGTATCCGGCTTATTCGGGAGGCTGGAAGTCGTCAAACCTGCGAGCGAAACGATTCGTGATGACTCTTGAAAACAGCTTGTAGATATGACTCAGAAGTGAGATGGGCCTGTAGTTCTTCAATAGGGTATCCCTTTTTGAAGAAAAGTATCACGACACCTCTGTTCCATGCCTGTGGCGTTTTTCCTTCGAGTATGATGGAATTAAACAGCTTCTGAAGGGCCTTAAAGACCGGTTTTCCACACGCCTTTAGAAGATTGGCCGTAATTCCGTCATCGCCCGGCGCCTTGTTGCTTTTAAGGTGCTTCAGAGCCATCCTAATCTCGTACAGGCTGACGTCCGGGATGTCTTCGGTATAATGTCGAATCAATCTAGCTCTTGGGTCGTTTGCCCGATTCGCAACAGGTTCACTTGTTGAAGTGTACAACTGTCCATAGAACTTCTCGACCTCTCTTAAAAACTCTGGTTTGGCGGATACGATTCTGCCATCATCGGTCTTCAGTTTCGTAAGCTGACTCTGCCCAATAAACAAATCTCTTGCGAAAACGTTGGAGCCCTTGTTCCGCTCAATCGCCTCCGTAATACGCTCAGTATTAAATCGACGAAGGTCGCACTTCAAGGACTTAGAGATCTGTCTATTGAGCTGCCGGTATTTAAGTGCGTCATTTGGAGACTACGGAATCATCTCGCGCCTTGCGTCCATGAGCTTAAGAGTAGGGTCAGAAAGTTTTTTAGTTCTATTTTTACGACGGGTCTTGAAGATCTTAGACCCGACAGTATGGACAGTTTCCACAAACTCATCGTTGTAATCGTCCACGAAGCTCCCTAGGCATTCGAAATGATTCTGAAGTTCAATCTGAAAGCTCTCGTGGATTATGACCTGGATCGGTGCAGGACAGAGCGTAGACTTCATCAGTCGAGACCTTTCAGCTTGATATTTAGTTAGATTCAATGTGGCTCTTACCATGCGGTGATCACTTCCGGTTATCACCGCGTTGATCACAGAGACATCATTAAATATTTGCTTCCTCGTCGACGTGATGAAGTCAATCTTATTTTTAGTTGCACCATCAGGGCTCAGCCAGGTCCACTTCCTATGCTCACGCTTTCTGAAGAAGAAGTTCATCATAAATAGCCCCTCCATAAAGCTGGCCAGTCGATGGCCCCGGTGATTGTGACTTCCAAGTCCAAATTGCCCCATTCGCAGTTCATCATCGTCTCGCTTGTCCAGTTTAGCGTTAAAGTCCCCCATGACAACAGTGAACTTATAGTTAGATATTTAATATAACTTAATGCAAAATTGTTTCAGCGACACGGGTTTTTTAATGAAGTTGAATGCAAAATGGGCCAAACGACATAGCTTATTGTTTTGGTTTAATGCAAAATGGGCCAAACGACAAAACCCCAACCATGTCGAAAAAGCCAAATGCCTTAATCGACACACGTGATAAAAGTTCGAAAAATCAAAATAGCTTAAGTCATCGAGTCCTCAAATTTGTCTAATTTTGTGTCGTATAGATCAATGAGCTTAGAAATGAGGCCTGTTTTGCTGTGGGTACTAAGCGCCAAAAAAGTAGTCAAAAAAATTTGAAACCTGACTCAAACGACGGAGAAAAATTTGCTGATTCCGAATATGTATATAACTCAATATCGCAAAAAATGTCGCTTAGATCAATTAGCCTTTCAACCGTCGATATGAATACCTATGACAGTCGTTACGCGTAGTCAGAAGCCCGAAAGTCTGACAAGCGCTCTAACCTTAGGATATCGGTATTGCCCAGTAACTGGGTTGCGGAGGTCCGATGGTACTCACTCCGTGTAAATTGCTGGTAATCAGCCTCATTCGGTAAGACTGCAAGCTGACCCCAACAGAGTTGGGAAAAAGCTAGTCAGAATGAACATACCGAAACTGTGCGGAGATGCGTACTGCCTAAACTGTAGGGGAGATGTGTGCTGGCTACGGTGGGGATGTGCGCTGACTAGAGCGGAACTGAGCTGCGTGCGGCGAGCGTTGGATGTGAACGCACAGTTTAGTGCGATCTGACACGAAAAGTGCGAGCACCACTCACTGCACGCCGCACACAGTTTGTACCGCGGCCCAGCTCAATCTCAGCGAGGAACAGCTCACATCTCCGCTTCCATCGCGCCATCCAAATATGATACATCTCCGCTCAGTGGTATCCACTTAAGCTCAGCGGAGACGAGATGTGTGAATAACGAAATTCTATTGGTTTTTAATAACACATCTCCGCTACGCTCGTCTCGTCTTCGCTTTGGTGGAGTCTGGGCCTAAAGACTGTCACACCAAATGTGAGCGCGGAACGCGAACGGGTCGTAGTGACATCGGGCCTGCGCTCGCATTTTACGGGATATGCCTCATAATAATTCTTTGAATACAACCCACGCGGGCCTGCCGACGACACGCTTTGCTTGTGCCCCGCCTTGGTGTGGGGAACGCTATATTTAGAAGATTACTGGAAACTGCTTTTAAAAGTCCCCATATTGCTTTTTTGCATCATTCACTACAGAGATGACATTTCAATTCCGAACAGCGGTGCGAGCACGGATCTTTTTGTTGAGTCGATTCGAGTTTATGTGTTCTAAACGTCAACTGTTGTCGTTTTATCTACAAGCTTAGTTTTAGTATATACTAAACCTGAAATTAGTTTGTTCGGAATCACTAGGAGAATCGATTGACATCTTTTTACACCACATTTTTTTTTTTCATTTAATTTTGTTTCATTAGGTTTCTACCCATAACAGTTGACGGGAATAGACACCTTGAGGCTTGAGATGGTCCGCTCGGTCAGTTTCCGTGTATTAGACAACCCTTGCATAGCACATCTCAGGCATTTCACACTTTACTAGGGAACTTAACGCGACATAAACTACGGTGTAGCTTGGAGATTCATTCAGTTCTGATGAAAATTTTGTTGGGGTGTCTCGGTTTTTGTATGTACTAAAAATAACGTTGTACATCTTATATCAAATTTGACGTTTAGAATAGATAATTTTCTGGAATCGACTCGATAAAAAGATACGTGCTCGCACCGCAGGTTAAATAGAAGACTGCGTGTTTTGTGCACTTTTAGAGTAAAACCTACTACAACTATAAACTAAGTAAGATTTGTTAGGGATTGCTATTTTATGCATTTAGATCGCAAAAATGTAACAAAGACGCGTGCGCGTAGTATTTCTTTTTTGTCGCGTTTCAACCTAGTTGCACCTGATGGTAAGCGCAGACAAGGTTCAAGATGGAGCACACGAATAAAAATAACAGCGATAAAAATAACTTTAAAAAAAGCAAAAACCGACTTCAAAAAAAATAAAAAGAGTAAAATAATTACCATAATATTGTAAAACTAACAGTTTTAGAAGTCGGTGCAATTTTACACTGAATCTAATTGAAGGCACCGACTTCTGAAACTTAGTTTTATAATATTATGGTAATTATTTTACTCTTTTTAGTTTTTTTTGAAGTCGGTTTTAGGTTTTTTTTTTAAAGTTATTTTATTTTTACTATTTTTAGTGGCATAAACAATATACAAACACGCAATTACAGCAATCTCGGATAATTTGCTGTTATCCATTGATGAGTTCCATTGTCAATCTCCACCTCTTCATCAGATCTTCACCAAATTTAAATGGGACCATTTCGGAAGAATACTCTTTCAAACAAAAAAAGAATTTTGAAAATCCGTCTATACAGGGTGGTAATTTGAAATGGGGCATGAAGGGCAGCTACCTTAACCATTGTAGCTACAGGAATACGTTCTTAGAAGACTACCCCTAACTTTTGGGATAATTTCGATCGGGATTCACAGATTTTGAAAAAAATGTAAGTACAGTCAGCGAGAAAAAGGGCTGTTTTCACAAAACTTTTTTATGATGCCGATCGATCCTATTTCCCATAAGGATCAAAAGATTCTTCCGGACCAACTGCGGTTTGAGTACTAGAAACGTCAGAAATAACAAAAAACTATTTGAGATGGGTTAGTTATAAGGGCAGCTACCTTAATCGTTGTCGCTACAAGAAAATGTTGATAGGAGACTGGCCATAATTTTTGAAATTATTTCGAAATGCATGAAAAAAAAAGAAAAAAAAAATTTGGTAAGTACACTCAACATAAAAATTGTCAATTCTCACAAAACTTTTTTATGGTGCCAATCGATCCTATTTCCCATAAGGATCAAAATACTCTTCTGGACTTACTGAGGTTAAAGTACTGGAAACATCAGAAATCACGAAAAACAACATTTCGTTAAAAGTTAGGTTCAAGACGAAAAAAATTTTGTCAAAATCTGTGAATGCAGTTCGAAATATTTTCAAAAATTATGGACAGTTTCTTAAGAACATTTTCCTGTAGCCACAACGATTAAGGTAGCTGCCCTTATTACTACCCCATCTCAAATAAGTTTTTTGCTATTTCTGACTTTTCTAGTACTCGAACCTCAATTGGTCCGGAAGAATCTTTTGATCCTTATGGGAAATGGGATCGATTGCCATCATAAAAAAGTTTTGTGAAAACAGCCCCTTTTCTCGCTGACTGTACTTTTTTTTCGAAGTCTGTGAATGCCGATTGAAATTATCCCAAAAGTTAGGGGTAGTCTTCTAAGAACGTTTTCCTGTAGTTACAATGGTTAAGGTAGTTGCCCTTCATGCCCCATCTCAAATTACCACTCTGTATATGACGGAGTTATGCCCGAAAATACACACAAAAAAAAACTAACTTCCGAATTGAGAACCTCCTCTTTTTTTAAGTCGGTTAAAAAGGGATTCCCTATACTCCTCTAGGTCCCACGTACACACGACGGAACACAGTAAACTGCTGTGAAGGTGGTAGCTAGCCAGGCGAACCGTATAAATCCTACTACCAAGCGTGTTGGATTTTGTTGAATCTTACAAGACCCGTCTATTCCTAGTAATAGCTTCCATTGTTTCAAATGTATATTCAATCTAATTGGATCTTGATCCTCTAATTCTAGTTTCATCCAATCTTAGATTATACTGATGCGCTAAAATCTTAAAACAATCTCATTTTGTTTTTAATGTCAGTAAAATTTTAGATCCTATTCGTCTGTCGTTGACACGTAATGGTTTCTTTGATATCTCTGAAAACGAGAAAGGCGTTTAATTGAAGTATAAAAATATAAATCTAAACATATAATCTTAGAATAATAACGCCTATAATATTATCAAGATGAAGGCAGAATGTTTAACCCTATACAAGGTTAGTTTTAGTATATACTAAACCTGAAACTAGTTTGTTCAGAATCACTAGGAGAATCGATTGACATATTTTTTACACCACTTTTTTTTTTTGTTTTTTTTTTTCATAAATTTCAGTTTTGTTTCAGTAGGTTTCTACCCATAACAGTTGACGGGAATAGACACCTTGAGGCTTGAAATGGTCCGCTTGGTCAGTTTCCGTGTATTAGACAACCCCTGCATAGCATAACTCAGGCATTTCACACTTTTTTAGCGAACTTAACGCGACATAAACTAAGGTGTAACTTGGAGATTTACTAAAAAAAAACACATATTCAGGCAGTTCTGATGAAAATCTTGTTGGGGTGTCTCGGTTTTCGCATAAAGTAAAAATAACGTTGTATAGGGCAGATTTTACATTAAAGCACATATAAAACCACAATTCTTGGCGTCACTGGCGATCATGTTGGCTAAATTCATATTGGCGGTCGCGTTTGTGCGCTGCGCCCGTTTAAGGTCGATGCGTTTTTAGCATGAGGGTGATCATTCTTACAATAGTTCCGATAAAATCGACATTATAGTCAGACTATTGGGGTGGTTACAAGCGCTGTACTTTCGTTTCTGCCCTTAATGGGCGGATTTTTTAAAAAGTGTACATATTTTGTATGAAGGTTTTAAACGTTTCCGCTGACTAACTTTTTGATGAATTCGTTGCATGTTTTTCTTTATAACTTTTTTAATTGTCACTGATTACTAGTTGGTCATATAATGTTAAGGAATAATAACAAATAATAAGTTATACAGAAAAACACACAACGAATTCATCAAAAAGTTAGTCAGAGGAAACCTTTAAAACCTTCATACAAAATATGTACACTTTTTAAAAAATCCGCCCATAAAGGGTTGGAAGAGATACGTATTAAACATTGCCTCATACAACGTGTAACATAATAAACGCAAACGCTGAAAGTAGTTTGTCAAGAATCGGCTACTGAATCGATTTCAGCTATATCTAACATGTGTAATTTTAAAAACGTACTTTTTACATAACGGGGTTAGAATGGTATAAACAAAATTGAGCATTATAGCAACGGCATAAGACTGAATTTTAAATGCTTTTAACAATGAAAAGTACCCCATACTAATTTCTTAAATAAACAATGTTTCAGCACACAAAAGTGAAATTTCAGTGTGTATAATTATGATTATAACTGAATATTCTTATTGGGGTGTTTGAGTGTCAGCGTTGTTCCTGTTACAGTTTGTATTCGGATTGATTCAAACCTCGTGGTCTACTGATGACCCAGATAGAACCGCAAGGGCAAAAAAGACAAAAAACATGGTATTCTTAACGGGAGGCATTTTAACGCTTCGAGTACAAGTAATAAATAATGTGGGTTTAAAGATTTACACGAATTTGTTTACACCGTGTACGTGTTTTAATAAAAGGATAAATGTTTTCGACCTGAAGGTCTGTTTTGTTGAGTACTGTTTTTTTTTTCAATCCCATGTTTCATTTTAATATTTACCTACACGATACAATTGGCCTGTGACATTTACAATTATTAAGAGGCCTGTAAACGTGCTACAGAAATTGCATCTTGTTGGCAATTTTATTGAGCAATATAGCTCAGTATATTTGCAACTTTTACCCTTGCTATAATTTCATTGTGCAATACATTGCCGGGACTAGTCCAGCAAGATTCTGCAACTGTATTGCTGAGGAATTTTGTTTTGACACGCGGAGCTATATTGAGGCTAGATCTCAGCAGTTGCGAAGAGACAGGACGAGGCGGGGGGAGGCGAGCAAGGGAAAATAGATGCACCGATGCATCAGAGAAAAAATATATACGGCGATATCGAAGTTAAGTCAAAACGGGATGAATCATTTGCAATCTTGCCGGCTAGACATCGAATACTTGCGACTACTATGAAATATCTTGGCAATATCGCCGGGCTACACTGCACGATTGCAGCAATTGTCGCACTGTGTTGAGTGATATAATCGGCGAATTGGCGGCTATTCAATTGCAGCAAGAAATTGACAAAAAATTAGCCCGTTTAAGAGTACACACTGAGCATACCTTGCACGGCTCATGTTTCGTCGCGTAATGCGTTTAAATCGCGCTACATACAAATTCTCATGCGCGGCCTCACCACGCATATACGCGTCGTTACGCCTCATAATAGAGCCTAGAAGTTTCCCGCGCATCTTGTGTTCGACCAATGTAGTTAACTATATTCGGATTTCAGCAGCTACATAGGTACACACTTAACCGGTAACGCCCCGCCGTCGTCCCAGGACGACACCCGCTTTAAGCGACTTTGAACTCTAATTATAACCTGAATTAGAGTTCAAAGTCGCTTGAAGCGGGTTACCGGTTAAGCATATTGTGCATCATGTATCTTGCGCAATACGCGGTGCATGATACGCTAAATATATTTTGACCATTAGAAACAGTAAATTCTTGGTGATGACAAAACTGCCATAAACATTTTTCGTTCAACATTGCGAAAGCCAGATGACTTTTCCCATTTGGCTCGATTAATAATGGAATGAGGAATGAGCGAGAAATGCAGCTAAGAGGGGACGCAATCCCTCTTTAGCCTTTCAGAGACAACCATTGCTAATTCCGATTCGCTATTAAGCCTGTTATAGTCGGCTTTCGAAGTCCGCTTTGCGTCTTATGTAGCTGTTTATAGCCTTACTAAGACTGTAATAAATAGAATAAGGGATTAAAGAAAAACTTAATAATATTTCTGAATCACAGTTGGCTCTTGCTACTTATCATTTCCAGTATACGCTGAACTCTCATTGTATCGAAAGCATACACAATGCGAGATCTGCTTATACTGGAAATGTATAGCTTGATATTATGTAGCCGTGCATATCATATCATAAATAAAGAAGTGAACAAAAAAATTGTTGTTCATAGTGTGTTTTTAGTTTTTTTATTACGTGTAAATAAATGTTTTCATCTTCGTCTACGTATTTTTTTTAAACAAAATCTTTCGAACAAAACAAATCTGTCTTTATGTCTGTATAATGCCTATGTTCGAGATTATAAACAAAAGTACGTTTAATTCTGGCTCTGGATCTGCTATTTACCCTTATCATGCATCATATTAGTTTAATATTGCCAGAACAAAAAATAAAAATATTTAGTTCTATTTTTTATTTAGTGTTAGTAGTGTTTTTAGCTTTGTTTTTATGTGTATTGTATGAGCGTCTTTATTGGTATGTAAATAAATGTTTTCTTCTTTTTCTAGATATTTTCATTAAAAACTTGCTACGATGTTAGTCTACAAGTCAGTGTAACGCCTATGTTATCATGCATTATAATAATGTAGTTCGATATTGCGAAAGAAAAAAAACAAAAAAAAATAGTTTTCAGTTTCATTTAGTACTAGAGTTCGCTCGCAGTCTCGCCCGCGTGTATGTCGTTTATCGCGTATTCCGTATTTTACGGGATAAAGGCTCATTAGAGCCACCATCGGACCCGCATCGCCTCGCCTCGTGCGGTTAGTATTCTTTATATAAACTTGTATGGATGTACACTCACTACATCAACTCCGTAGCGTCACCGGATCATCTCGGGCGTATGCCGTCCGCGCGCGGACGACGAGTTGACCACTCGGTGACAACTCGCTGCTCGCATGCTTGCCTTGCGTTGCTGCGCTTTGCCAACGCACAAGTTCCGAGTGAACCGCGCGCTGCCATCGATTGGACTCCTCCGACAACTCCTCTGGTTGACCACGCGACGTTTTCTTGTGATAACGCGGCGTCCACCCGTGAACCACCTGCTGACAACGAGTGGACGCCGAGTGACGAGGCGATGCGGGTCGGGTGCCGGGTGGCTCTAATGAGCTGGTCCTTAAAAGTAGCCTATGTACTTCGTCAGGTTCCAGACTATCTCTATACCTACTAAGTTTCATCAAAATCGGTTCAGAGGTTTAGGTGTGAAAGCGTCACAGAAAGATAGAGCTGCTTTCGCATTTATAATATTAGTAAGGATTGGTAGTGTATTTTCATACAAACTATATTTAAACATACTTGCATTTTAAATAAATCGGAATATTCCGATCTGTCCCCTCGTCGGTAACAAGGGAACAGATCGAAACTTTTTATTTCTATTTGTCCTCCTAAAAAACAGCAGGGGACAGACCAGAAATAATTCGTTCGATCTGTCCGTTCGTGTTGTTGACAAGGGAACAGATCGATTTTTTTATTTCTGATTGGTCCCCCGAAGGGGACAGATCAGGAGGACAGATCAGAATATTCCAATAAATCTAAATACAAAAGTTATTTACGGAAAAATCATTATTAAATGTGAAAGTGTGTGGAGATGAATGACACCCAGAATGAAATTTAGCGCAAAGATAGACCATATCCTAAATTAACACATAGGATACTTTTTATTCGGGTACATGAAGAAGTTAGCCTAAAATGCGAGTGAAATCGCGGGCAACAGCTAGTCTTTATAAACATAACTTAGGTAATCAATACTTCTAACAGGCAGAAAAAAATGTAGGTCCTTACTTCACAAAATTGTACTCCCACTAAAGTGAAAAACGGGCGTGAAAACTAGACATAAAACACCGCTCCCTTTAAATCACTACAAGCGAACTTCCACCAAAATAAATCTGTACAATTTTTAAAATATTGTACGGGAGTTGGTGAACGGTGGCCCATTTAATTACACGGTAGATGCATTTTGGTTGGGAGCCAAAAATGGTTCCGCACATGCTTAGTCGCTGGCCTTCCCTGGCTTAATGTGGAAGCACGCGCTTAACCTCTGCGCGGCATAAGATCGGCTTAAATACACATTGTCTGGTTTACCTAGTACGGAGGTAATGTTATGAAGAGTAAAGTTCAGTTATATTTTTTGTGGAATAAAATTCTGTCATATATGATGCAGATAATAGTATCTATCACTACATAGTATAAAACAAAGTCGCTTCCCGCTGTCTGTCTGTCCCTATGTATGCTTAGATCTTTAAAACTACGCAACGGATTTTGATGCGGTTTTTTTTAGTAGATATCGTGATTCAAGAGGAAGGTTTTAAGCTATAAAACGTACACGTGCGAAGGGGGCGGGTCGCTAGTCTAGTATATAGACATATAATAGATGTCTACCCTTTTCTCAACTATGTTGGGGTCAGTTTCAAGTCTCACTAGATGCAGCTGAATACCTGTATTTTACACGACACAACTGCTATAAGACCTCCGAAATCCAGTTATTGCAATGCTGATATCCTAAGGTTAGACCGGTTGGCAGACTTTCAGGCTTCTGACTACCAGTAATGACTGTCATGGTTATTCTTTAGACACCTAGGATCATCGGTTTAATGTGCTCTCCGGGGCACGAGGATGCCTCGATGTGTAACAGACGGTCACCCATCCAAGGACTGACCGCGACTCACGCAGCTTAACCTTGCAAATTATATGATCCGCGTGGTTGATAATTAACCACGAGCCCCTCTATTACACGATGAATATACAAGAAGAGGAAGATATCTGTTATTGGCGCTAAAACACTTGAATTGACAGGTCTTGCAGATAGCTATCTCTTTCACTCTCCTACTCTTTCGAATATTCGAGTTACTCATTACAGATTTATAGTGAATATAATGGAGGATCGAATTTTAAACGCCATGTTCTATAGGGGGCTATGACACTATCTTAATTATCTAGGATCATATATAGGATCATATCTCTTATATGACCTCTACAGTCGTATATTTGTATGGCAAAATGATTCATATGTCTACATTACATTGTCAAATATCTATGACTCATAGATCAATGATCATAGATACATATATGATAGTGTAATATCCCCCATAAACGTAACATATCTATAGATTATTAACATTAAATTAAGTAGTAGTAGGGTTATTTTTAAAAGAGTTCGTCTGGGGAAGTACTACCCTATTTCTGCCGCCAAGCAGCATTTCTGTGTTCCAATTTGAAGGGAATGAGTATCGGCGAAGTTACAGGCATGAGACTTTTCAACTTTATCTCTAAGGTCGGAAACGCATCAGCAATAACCTTGGTGTTGTAAGTGTATACAGCATGAGGGCCAATTCTACTAACAGAAACTTTTATCAATTGCAATTGAATCGTTCATTCAATGTTTGGTTTTGTTTTTGCTGTCAAACAATTTGATAGTTTTTGTAAACGAAAACTGTCCGAATGAACGATTCGATTGCAATTGATAAAAGTTTCTGTTAGTAGAATTTCCTCTTGGTTAGTTGCTGTACATCTGAAAACCATAAAATCCGCTCACCATTCTGTACAACTTCTACTATATGATAAACACTAAATACATGAAAAATAATCAATGTTACTTAAACAAATATTCTATTCAGCATGTATGTCATGCTGAAGAGGCGGTAACCATTTTCCATTACGAGGGTTGACGGCTTGTTAGACAAAAGATTACATAAAAAAATACAGGCACTTTATATTCACAATTCTCAACCCCCGCTGGTACAAAACCCAGTTCATATAATGTAATAACGTGCATTTCTTGAAGGAAGCAACAACATTATAATAAAAATCTAATCTCAGTCCACAACATAGCACTACGAGGCCAAGCCGCGCGGTAGCACTTCCTTGAAAACTACACTCAAATGTATGACAGAAAGTTGGTGCATTTTTATGAAAATAGCCACAGAGAATACATGAATAGGAAATAAGTGACCGACGTCAAACTTGTGGCTTTTTAAGATAAGATAAGATAATTATTTGTTGGGATCAGCTTCTTGTCTAACCAGGGGGCCTACTCCCTAAGTCTGTTGAATTATATTTTATTAGCTTTCGCCCGCAGCTTCGCTTGCGTGAAATTTTGAACCCGTTAAGTGACGATTTTTCATACTAACTTCAATCGCCTATTTCACCCCCTTAGGGGTAGAATTTTCAAAAATCCTTTCTTTGTGGATGCCTACGTTACAAAAGAAACCTACTGTAAAAATTTCAAGTCTCTAACCCCAGCGGTTTAGGCTGTGCGTTGATAGATCAGTCAGTCAGTCAGTCAGCTTCTCCTTATATATATAAGGAGAAGCTGACTGACTGATCTTATGCAAAAATTAATTTATAATTAAGTATAAATTATTTAGTTTATTTGCCCATCAACAAATTGATTATCAAATGCAAAAACAGTTTAAAAAGTAAATCAATACGCAAACAATTTGAGAATCTATAAAACAATATTATTTCGTAATCTGTCATCGTCATCACTCTGTGTAACGAGGTCGTAGTGAACAGACGTATATCAGATTCCTAGTGTAATTATAATAAACTATAAATAAATTATAATAAATTTGACGACACGTTTGGTGCAGTGGCTAAGCGATTGGCTTCTGCGCTACGGGTCGTGTGTTCGATTCCCACACGGAACAAAAATTTGTATGACCTACAGATGGTTGCGGGTCTGGGCGTTTGTTTGTGAGATTTGTGTCTGTAAATGCACCCACGATACAAGAGAAATCTTAGTGTGGGGCAACGTTTTTTTTTTTTAAAAAAAACGTTATTATTATTCAATTCAAAGTTTGTTTCTATTTTAGTCCTTAACCTCCAATAAAGTCCATCAACAAAGTTAGTCGCCCGTCCGAAACTAGCCCGAAACGTAGAAGTGAACAAAACAAGTGTCAAGTTCAACTTTTCGGACGGGCAAAAACACATCGTTAGTAAGGACAACTTTCAAATCGTGTTGTCATTCATTCGGGCCCCGAAATAATCATAATTATGTCCGTAGGTGATAGGGAGTAGGTAATACTCGTAACTAAGGCCGAAATTACGTACTTCGTGCTTAGAGAGTAGTCCTGATGCGGCTGAATACCAGTATTTAATGAGGAGCGACTGCCATCAGACTTCCGCAACTCAGTTACTGGGCAATACTGATATTCTAAGGTAAGACCAGTCGTCAGACTTTCGTGCTTCTGACTACGTGCAACGACTGACATACGTATTCTTATGTCACAGCTCTTTGAAGCACGGAAGGGTCTCGATTTGTAAAGAATGGTCATCCATCTAAGGACTGACCGCGGTAAGCGCTGTTTAACTCCGTAAATCAGTCGGCGCGGTTGTTTAGCCACGATCTCCTCATCATCATCATATTACCCTGAAAACATACAATGCCCATATTCCCAAGACCACTACAATCTTCCTCTTAACCTTTTCCCAACTACGTAGGTGCCGGCTTCTTGTCTAACCTGCCCCCTGATACAGAACGATTCGATAAGTCAGTTGGCGAAGGATTCGGTAAGGTGTATCTTGTTGTATTTACTGCAATAGTCCGCAGTAAACTTGAGTCAAGTATGTGCGTGTGGAATCCGTTTGAGAAAAAGTATATATTGCCCCAGATCTTCATAACCAAGTCTGCAAGCTATTTGTCCCTAATAATTACTGTCGTAGCAGGAGACATAAATTATTAGCAGTCCCTTCATGTCGAACTGTTGCACACTCTCAGTCACCCATACCCCGCGGACACTGACTGCGCTTAATGCTCTCCTGGATTCAAACCCAGACCTTGATTTGTTTGGGGATGCATGGAAGACGATTCTGTCGGAATGTATAAGTATTGTGAGAGGAAAGTATGAATGTGTTACTTGTTTGTAGTTTGCAATATCTTTAAGTAGTGTAATTGGTTTCGGCCGTTCTATTAAAAGTAAAAAAAAAAAAAACTTTTTCTCTCGTTACGAAAATCGTATACGGAACGAGATACTCGTAACAAACCGAATCCGTAGTCAACTTAGTCCAGTCAATAAAGTAGTTGTAGAGTGCGTGAGCGGGAACCTAAGCGATTTCTTCAGAAACTTATTCAGGGTGCTTAGGGAGAAAACATAACTATGTCCAGCAGTGAACGTTCTTCGGCTGAATGATGATGATGATTTGCGATCAAAACTCCACAACCCAACTGTAGGCAAAGTCTGACAACTGGACTAACCTTAGGAGGTTAGACAAGGCTTCTGACTACCCGTAACGGCTGTCATAGTTTGGTTTAACATGCTCTACGTGGCACAGAAGGGTCTCGATGTGTAACGAACGCTCACTGTAAAATCCTCCTATGAATAAAATAAAAGATAAAACAAAATACACAATGCTACCGTGACTATAAACTCCAAAGTCCCTCCACTTGGTTACCCACGCCACTAATAAAATCATACTTTTTCTTTTATTCCCTGCAGTGCAGAACGGCGCTGTAAACGTTTTCAGCGCTAAAAACATTTTATCTTTCAAGTCACTTTAATGGCCACCATATTTAAAAGATTGAGCTCATTTGTAAGCCCTCGAGATAATAATATTGTAATCTGTCAGCGGTTGTAGTTATGACTCTCAATAATGCTATCTTTTCTTTGAAATATAAAAGATAAGCAAGTATAAAAGATTGATGTAACTAGGTCAATGGACCTCAAATAGTACATAATATAAACTGTATTGCTATTTAGGGTTGCGTACCCAAAGGGTGCCCGGACCCTATTACTAAGCCCACGGCGCGCGGCGCCGTCTGTCCGTCCGTCCGTTTGTCTGACAGTCATAGGGCTGTATCTTTTTAACCGTAAAAGGTAGCTAGTTAAGAATTTCACAGAATATGTGTTACTTTAACCTTCATCATAGCAAACATTTAAAATGTACAAAGTCTAAACGCAAAGGAAGCTCTTACGAGAATACTAGAAAAAGATGCATATTTTCAAAGTTCTTTGTTCCTGCTCTATCTTGAAAACGGTAACACATACAAACGTGAAACTTGATGTGATTATAGTGCATATTCTATAGTTACACAACAAATACTAAAAAAGTTATTTCACAGACATATGTGATGGTACGGAACCCTAGCGCGGGAATCCAACTAAAAGTACGAGTTCGTAGCCAACTGCATACAGCAGCAGCACGACGTGTCGCTCCGACACTACTGGTTTCTATGTATTTCTATGAAATACCTTCCGCAGCTAGCGACACGTCGCTTGACTACACGCCGCACGACCGCAGACGACGTGTCGTCCGACCGCAGATCAGGGGCTTAATTCTCCTAAAATAAATCTTGATAAATCACAACCGAACCAAGGCCGAACCGTTCATTCAGACAGTTCTCAATTTCAAAAGCTATCAAATTGTTTGACACAAAAAACAAAATCAATCATTTTGAAAGTTTTCGAAAACAAAAACTGACTGACAGTTGTGGTTCGATTGCGTTTGGCAACAATTTATTTTAGGAGAATTGAGCCCCAGTAGTGCCTAAGGCGCTGCAGCGACGACACGTTGAATCTTTCTCAAAAAATTACGCTCCGACGTGTCGCTATGAAATGTCGCAACGACACGTCGTCTGCTGCTGCTGTATGCAGTCGGCTACGAACTCGTAACTTTGTACACCGTTTTTTTTTATAAAGTTATATTATAAATTAAATAATATAACCAATTCCTAATTGAACTTTTTTTACACATGTCAAAGAATTTTCTTCAACACATATTCTCTCACGGAAAATAATGATAAAATAAGTTTTAATACGTTATTATCGAATACAAAAGTGCTAAGCTAGAAGGCAGTGACGGCTCTTTAGCGAATATAACGAGCAATCCTTGTCAGCTACGGAACAGACAAGGAGGGACTGCTGAGACTTCCCGCTGCGGTAATAAGTTTAAAAGATGTGGCGTTATTCTAACGTCTTATTATGTCAAAGTATGATTTTATTATAATAACGTAGGTTCGAATAAGGTTTTCGAGAATATCTTTGGCCAGTCTTCCGCGACTCACGACGACAGACAAAAACGAATGAAATAAGTACTGTATTATAAAGTTAACAGTCTCAAAAGTCGGAGGAGCTCGTGGATAAATAATTACAGCCGCATAGACCGATCTTCCGGGTTAAGCCACGCTTGCCGAGGTTGGTCTGTGGATGGGTGACCATTTACCATAGCGAGTTTCCTCCGTGACTCGGAAAGCACGTAAAGCCGTTGGTCCCGGCTGTCATTTGTAGATCTTTGACAGTCGTTACTGTTGGTCAGAAGCCAGAAAGTCTGACAGCCAGTCTTACCAAGAGTATCGTATTACCCAGTTACTGGGTTGTGGAGGTCTGATAGGCAGTCGCTCCATGTAAAATACTGATATTCAGCTGCATCCGGTTCGACTGGAAGCCGACCCCAACATAGTTGGGAAAAGGCTAGGCAGATGATGAGTTTCAAAAGTCGGTGCATTCAATTTGGTTCAACGTGGTTTAGCACCGACTTCTGAAACTGATGGTAATTATTTTAATAATTTTCTTTTTTGCTTTTATTTTTTAAAAATATTTTTCTTTTGTTCTTTTAAACATGGTTAGACCTGCTAAAAGACGCTGCTTGTAACCCAGTCACATTATGTGTACTGTTCGTCATTGAGGAGTTCCATTGTCTATATTGGGAAATTTAAATGGGACCATCTCGGGAGAAAACTCATTCAAACAAAAAAAATAACATCAAAATCGATGCATATGTGTCGGAGTTATGCCCGGCCTTGAAGAGTTCCACTTTCTATCTCCAAAGGTCTTCATTAGATCTTCACCAAATATAAATGGGATCATCTCGGGGAAAAAAATATTTCAAACAAAACAGAATCATGCAAATCGGTGCTTATGTATTATGTCGGAGTTACGCCCGAACATACATAAAAAATACATCAGACTAATTGAGAATTTCCTTCTTTTTGAAGAAGTTGGTTGACGTGGTGGCGACTTAGAGAGCCTGATGTATGGAAAAGTGGGGTAGAACCGGGACGCTAAGGCAAAAATTCAATAAAACATAATTTTGAAGAAAACTAAATCAATTTTAATAGGCTATAATTAGTTTAGTTTATAAATCACATATTTAGCACTTGAGATCACTTTATTCTTAATTCTAAATAAAAAAAAATATCAATATATAAAAGTTGTGTTTTTACGGTTTTACCCCCAACCCTTGTCCAAAACCGGGTACACCCAAATCTTATACCCGATTTAACAGTGCTAGAACAAACGAAACTCATCAAGATCTTCGGATTCCCAACTCGTACAACCTTCATGGGCCCAGTTCTTACGTTTAAGACATTGCACCATGCATCGCTCCTTCGCGAGTATAAAGATACACTTGTTAATTCCAAAGAATATTAGATCAATTGACCATAAACGCATTTTTTTTATTTATTGTTGTCGAGCACGCACCGACGCCATTGAAAATTTGTTGAGAAACTGATCGGGGTGGCCAAGAGCAGCTAGAGTGCGCGCAAGATAAGTCTGCGCGTGGCCGAAATCGGAACTAATCATGGTCCACCAAAGTGTGTGCCGTTTTATTAAATTTGATAGTAGAACTACCTGATTGTAGGAATATTTAACAGGAAAATTATGTTTAGCGATAAAAAAAGTTAAGCTTAAAAAGCGGTAATTTGAACTTTTGCGATCATGGCAACGTTTAGCACGCCCTCAGTCGCGCGCAGAGTTATCTTGCGCGCACTCTAGCGAACGCGCGCCTAAATTTGAAACGTGTAAGAGGCGATACTGCTCTGTCCCGGTTTTACCCCCATACCCGGTTTTGGACTAATCTCCCCTACCATTTACTAAGCTTTAACACGTGTCGTGTCGTGAGCCGTGCAAAAACGGCCATACCGTTGCATCAGCCTGCAGTTTTACTGAAAACTGATTTCCAAAAAGCATGAAACAAAAAGTCGTTTTTTTTTTAAGGACTTTTACTGTCTTATTGCCTCGTTAGTCTAGTGGTCGCAAGCACGACTGCTAATCGTGAAGTCCTGAGTTCAATCCCTAGATCGGGCAAATTAATGGGTTTTTCCGATTGGAATTTCTCAGTAGCAGCACGGAGTCTATTGTGTCCGGTCGATGGCAATAGGCTCGCCCTGTAATACCATGGGACTTAAACATAACGGCGTAATGAGGGTGTACTATACACCTCTGACTAACCCTTCAGAGAATATAGGCGTGATGTTATGATGCGAACTTGTTTGTTATTTGAATCAATCATATTATCATAAATACCAGAACTTTGTCTGTGTTACTATAACTATCAACCGTCCAAATCGTTGAATGAAACAACTAACGAGACTCACAATAATAATAATTAATACCAAAACAGTACTTGAAACCAGTATTCTAATTATGCAACACACTCTTAATCGCTATGGCTATGATTTAGACAGGTCAACAATTTACATAGTACCATTTGTATTAACAATCCGACTTCTCTACATGTACCACGCAATGAATATTGTTTTTGACACATCAACTGTCATGATTGATGTTGGTTACGCTACACAATTGCTCTGCTGGTTTAACTTAAATGCCCATGTTTCTATTTCTTTATATTTTGTTCTAACTATCGCCAGAATGCGTTTTTGTGTCGAACTACCAATACCACTAAAAAATTAAAAAATTGAAGTTTGACATTATTTGCATAGTTTGGATTATGCAAATAATGTCTAAACTTCTATCTACCTTCTATCTTCTGTCTACAAAATGTCTGGAAACTTTTAAGGATTATTTTGATTAAGATTTTGTAAACAAAATATATTTTTAGTAGTGCCTTATTTCTTTTGTTTTTTAAACTTTGTATCCACGCATTTTGTCGTTCAATTTTTTAAGCGTGAAGCCCCAATATTGTCATAATGCAACTATTTAAACACCTACTTAGTCATTACATGCTGTTGGCCCTCCAAATATAAATAAATAATTGAAACTTTATTCAACAGAGCTCTCTTATTCACTTTATAAAACCGCATCGTATAATAAATTTCGCTTTGCGGTTCAATCCCCGTCGTCTTCTCACGCAAGATACGCAGTACGTAAATTGTACCAGAAATTCAATTTTAATATGCGAGTAATTATTTTCTCATTACTGTAAGCAACTGAGGTCGTTGGGTTGAAATTGTTATCAAAATTTTCACGCACATTGGTTTGAGGTTTGAGTGAGCTCATTTACATAACATAATATTTTGATTGTGTACAATTTAATAGGCATACAATAATGTAGGGCGATCCTTTTCCATTGAGTGTTTATTTATAATGTGAAACGTCATGGCCAAAATTTTGTGTAGACTTGGCGTTAGTCATTTCATATGAGTAAATGATCTGTTTTGTGTCTGTAGACAAATGGCAATCGATGATCGCTAGAGAATAGAAACGACAATGAGATGTACTGGATTGACATAAGCTTTCGACCGGTCAAGCGATCTGTTATGTCATTTCCATATATTTAATTGGCGTATCTATTCTCTGGCGATCATCGATTGCCATTTGTCTACAGGGGCAGAGTAAGAGCGAAGCCACAATGCTCCGTTGCGCTGCGTTGCGTCGTCGCGGCGTTGACGCTGCGTCATTTAACAGATAAATTTTAAAACATGCCACACTTCTCCATTCCGTTGTCGAACGCATTGCGTCGACGCCAAGATGAAGCGGGGGGAGGTGATGCGGTGCGTCGACGTCCATCATCGGAGCGGCAACGCAGTTAGTTTAGTACTGGCAGAGAAAAAACTGATTATCACTATTCCTTAATGCAATCAAAGGAGATATCCAGAACCGTCTGTTAATTTTACGTTTGTTTCGGCGGTGGCGTAATAATAGCAACAACAGAACACGTTTCCTACGATCGATTGTTGGTTAAATACTTAGGAATACTCACTGAGACGCTGCGACGTCGGAGCAAGCGGCGTCGCGTTGCGTCGACGCAGCGTGCGGTGTGGCATGCAGCGCGTCCAAATGTTGCGCTGCGACGTCGCAACGCAGCGGAGCAGTGTGGCTTCACTGTAACACCAACAAAAGCATTTCCAAGGTGGTTTGACGTCAGGCAGCCGGCCGATCATAAAATTTTGCCAATACATTTGCAGCATGACAAGTGAAACAAGAAGTACGTTAATGTATGGAAAAAAAATACATGCTGCGTCGACCCCAAATAATTTGAGATAAGGGCAGAAGGATGATGACAGTAATTTAGGGCGATTATTCGAGGTCTGATTATTAACTTGAAGTTATGATATAATAATTTAGTATCATTATTCAGCCGAAAGATGTCTACTGCTGGACATCGGCCTTCCCCAAGCATCGCAACATCGACCTTCTACTTCTCGCATCCAGTGGATTTCTGCGATCTTCAGCAGGTCATCGGCCCAACATATGGCGGGCCTACCCACGCTGTGTTTTCCGATACGCGGTTGCCACTCCAGAATCTTACGGCTCAATCGGCACTCCATTTTGTGAGCAACTTGCCCGCCCACTCCACTTAAGCTTAAAAATTCTTCGGGCTATATCGGTTACCCTGGCTCTCCTGCGTATCTCATCGTTTCTGATATCATCACGCAGAGAAACTCTAAGCACAGCTCTATCCATTGAACTTTGGGTGAACTTGACTTTGGCGACCAGTGCATATCGCCAGTGATCACTTACGGCACTGAAACGTGGTCGCAGAGCCCTATTTATTTTTAGCCGAACAACACTCATCATCATCTGCCTAGCCTTTTCCCAACTATGTTGGGGTCGGCTTCCAGTCGAACCGGATGCAGCTGAATATCAGTATTTTCAAATCAAATCAAAATGTTTATTTCAATTACAAAAAGCACAACTTTAAGATTTGGAGAACACCTTTTAAGCAAGAATTGCTTGTGTTAGGAGACTCCGCTCTTCCACTTAGCATACTCTAAATAATTGTAATTGAGTGTAAACAATGTCAAAATACAAACAAATTAACTCAATGGTAACAAGTTGGTTAATTATAATGGCAAAATAAATCAACGAAAGAGTCTTACACAGAACTAGTAGACAAAAAATGCGCGTATTTGTGTGATGTGTGCGAGTGTGTGTTTGTGTGATAGTATGAGAGTGTGGAGTGTGTATGAGTAAAAATAGCTTAATACTTTACTATTATAGGGTATGAGTTTAACTGTAAGTTAAAGAGTAATTTTAGAGTTAAAAGTTAGCCCTGCGACATAGTCTTGGGATCGGAAGAAGTCAAATATGGCTTCTTCCACTAACCGTGCCCACAGCAATCCGCTATAAGTCAAAATCTCACGTTAATTAAATTGGGCAGGTAGGAGGTAATAGGGTTAAATAGGCTACTGAAGCGTAGTTACAATAGACTCAACATCGTCGTAGGTAATAGTCTTAAGCCAGTCAGAAACAACTTTTTTACAATCATGGAGCTTCAGGGAGTATATACGTAGCTTTTTATTTAGCAAATTGTATAGGTGGGAAGATTGTCTTGCGTACTGCCTTTTAGCAAAAACAGATCTAACTGTGACTGTTGGAGCGACTAAATAGCTCCTTCTACTACTTGTCTTAGAGGAATCATATGAGAGAGAAGTGTGTTTTCTTAGAATGAGTTGAAGCACATAAAGTTTTCTTACAGACAGAAGGTCAGATAACTGGGAAAGGCTTTGGGTGGGAAATCTATAGGGTTTAAAGAAAATTACCTTAAGCAAAGTTCTCTGCGCCCTCTCAAGTTCTAGAAATTTTATTTTTGTTGTCCCTCCCCAGCATGGCAAACAGTAAGTGAGGATTGATTGGGCCAACGATATGTACACTTGCTGCAGAAGTTTCCTTGAAGCCACGTGTCGTAGTGTTTTAAAAGTCCATATCATTTTCCTAACTCTTTTCATGATTAGTTCGGTGTGCATGTGCCAGGACAGGCGCTGATCAATCATAACGCCTAGATATTTAGTATGTTGCAGCCTGTCAATTTTTACACATGAGCAGTCGCGGGTTGGGGGGTTGGGACAGTTCTGCCGTGCAGGCCCTAAAACGCAGTAACAGGTTTTTTCACGTTTTTGAGTTGAATATTGAACCTTGACGGTCAAGCTATAAGGAACACAGTGATATTGCCGGTTTTTAGTTGGGATGTTCTAAACGGTTAAAAAGACGAATTAGTGAAAGCAGTAACTTACGTTTGCAGGTCTAAATATGTCATAAGACTAACTAAAATACAGTAACAGCTGTTACGTCTACCACGACTCGTCACTTTACCTATTTAAATGCAGTAAATATCTTTATTACCACTAAAAATCTGTATTCTACACTCAAACAAATATTGACGCATATAAATTAAAACGCAGTAAGTAGTTTTTGTACCAACAGTATTAATACTGCATGGTTGATCACTAATTTATTTCAGGCGAACTACTGATTAAAACGCAGCAAAGTACTTGTATGTGGTATTTTATTTAGTCTTATTCAAGTAGGTTCTTAGAGTGAAAACCAACTAAAGTGCAGCAAAATTAAAATTCTTTCTTTTACTGCTTTTACTTTAATCGCAAATCACGTTCGAGTATGAATGCTACTGTTTAAATTGCAGTATGATCATTATTTACTGCAGTATAGTCGGTATTATTTTAAAGGTGAAAATAACTTAATGCTAATTAAATAGCAGTATGAGTAGCTGTTACTGCATTATAATTGGTAACTTGAACAATGCTACTTCATTCCACTGCAATCGAGACCATATTTTACTGCGTTCTAGTTAGGATCTCTCGCTCTCTCTCTCGGTAAATCAGTCGTGTCGAACGCTGCCGCGGAAGAAAGGCGTTTGTGTCCGCGTCGTGCCGGTGGTGTAGGTAGTGAATACTGCCGTGCAGGCCCTAAAGTGCAGTATGAGAGAAAAAGCGGTTTCGAGTAAATCGCAAAAAACTTTTTAACGCTGTTTTTTTATATTATTCATTTGTATGGTGGATATTTATATTGCCACGAGGACTACCTGAGAACAAAGATTATATTTACGAATAGAAATATGAATTTAGTTTATTAAGTTCTAAATAAAACGATTTTTTCCAAAATCATGGCAGTTACTGCACGCAAAAAGGTACACGTATGCAGATTAAAATGCTGTAAAAATACTTGATACTGCAAAATCTTTGATTTATTTGCTACTTTGCAGAGTAATTTGCAGCATAATACCTTTTTTACTGCATTTCAATTTGTATCTTGAACTAATTGCACGTGTAGTATGTAACAAATTATCCAACTTACGAATTATGTCCTAGGTAGGAATTTACAGAATAAAACAATTTTATGTATGGAATAAGAATAATGTTTATTTTTTAACAATTTCTGCTAATATTGTTACTTATCTTTAGGCGTTTCGAGCACATGCGGCCATAAATATACTTAAGAAACAATATTAAATAGTAAGAAACTTTTTGCTTTCGCAAGAAACATGAGATCTTTTACTTAAATGGCACATGGTTTATACCTATCTAAAAATAAATCACAAAAATCTTAGGTATCAAAATAACATAAAGTAAATGCTCAACATTCGGTTCATGTTTACAAGGCATGCATAATCATAAAAATAATAAAATAGGGTATATGATACGCGTATCGTTTACTCGGTATTATTAGGTAGCTTTGGACGACCGAGCTTGGGAACAAGCTACGCACCCCATCCGTTTTGGGGGCCTCGGCGTCCGCAAAATTACCAGTATAAGTCTACCGGCATTCCTATCCTTGGTTCACAGTACTGAAAAATTAACCAGGAATATCTTAGCCAACTCACTGGTTAATTTTGAGGTAACGTGCTTGACCGAGGCTTTGAATGCTTGGAAAATCGCTTGCCCGAATACGGATCCGCCCGTCAACCCATTTTCCCAGAGACAGTGGGATGAGCAGCTCTGCGTTGTGATACGGAATCAACTTATAAATACGTCAATCACAACCGCTGAGCGTGCTCGCCTGCTGGCTGTGGGTGAATGGGAGTCGGGCCTATGGCTTCAGGCACTTCCGTCGCCCAACATAGGTACTATGTTGGAGGACACTACTTTCCGGATCGCTACATGCCTTCGTTTGGGTGCTCCATGCGGTGCTCCGCATCGCTGCCATTGCGGTGAAGCCGTCGACAGCCTCGGACACCACGGCTTGTCTTGCAACAGGAGTGCAGGTCGTATAGCACGGCACGCCAACTTAAATGATATTATCCGTCGTGCTCTTGTCACCGCCGGCGTTCCAGCTGTATTGGAACCCAATGGCTTGGCACGTGACGATGGTAAGAGACCAGATGGCATGTCATTGGTACCATGGAAGATGGGTAGGCCTCTGGTATGGGACGCAATGTGCGTCGATACCCTTGCACCATCCCACCTTCCTAGCTCGGCAGGCTCTGCTGGCGCTGCTGCTGCAGCTGCGGAGGCCCTCAAGCGGCGAAAATATAATAACTTCATCAGTAATTATATTTTCGAGCCGTTTGGGGTCGAAACACTCGGGTCGTGGGGTCCGAGTGCCCGACTTCTATATAGAGAGGTAACAAGGCGGCTGGTCGACGCTTCCCGTGACCCGAAGGCTGGCCTCTACTTTGGCCAAAGGATTAGCATTGCCATACAACGTGGCAATGCTGCCAGCCTTCTGGGCAGCGATGCGGAGGAATATTTCGATGCCCTATTTTAGTTTTATTAGGATATGTTTTTCGTTATTTGTATATTTTTGTTTGTAATTATGTAAATGTGTGTAAATAACTTTGTAATCTCTTAGGTAGGTAGGTACCAAAAACAAAAGATATACTTAAGTAAATAACAAAACACGAATGTATCAAAAAAACCATAAGTCCTCAACATTACCCGTTTTTTAAGACGGGTATTTAGTCTGAACGGCCCAAAGCGAATGGACCGCGGGCCATTCGACCGTTTAGGGCCCTCATAATAAAGTCAATTGATTTTTTTTGGAGTTGTTTATTTTATTTGGTGCCTAGGCTTAGAGTCTTAAAAATATTTTTGGTGGCCGTCTAAATTATACCCGATAAAAAGTACATCAAGTACCTATATTCGGGTGCAAAAGTTAAAATAAAGGGTCATTGTTAAGTCGTGCCAACCGGTTATGAAGATAATGAAAATTCAAAATCATTTTATCACCGGTCCTTTGGAACGTAGACGATTTTTGGTTACGGTCGAATGGCCCGCGGTCCATTCGCTTTGGGCCGTTCAGACTAAATACCCGTCTTATAAAACGGGTAATGTTGAGGACTTATGGTTTTTTTGATACATTCGTGTTTTTGTTATTTACTTATTTTGTTTTTGGTACCTACCTACCTAATAATACCGAGTAAATGATACGCGAATCATAAACCCTATTTTATTATTTTTATGATTATGCATGCCTTGTAAACATGAACCGAATGTTGAGCATTTACTTTATGTTATTTTGATACCTAAGATTTTTGTGATTTATTTTTAGATAGGTATAAACCATGTGCCATTTAAGTAAAAGATCTCATGTTTCTTGCGAAAGCAAAAAGTTTCTTACTATTTAATATTGTTTCTTAAGTATATTTATAGCCGCATGTGCTCGAAACGCCTAAAGATAAGTAACAATATTAGCAGAAATTGTTAAAAAATAAACGTTATTCTTATTCCATACATAAAATTGTTTTATTCTGTAAATTCCTACCTAGGACATAATTCGTAAGTTGGAAAATTTGTTACATACTACACGTGCAATTAGTTCAAGATACAAATTAAAATGCAGTAAAAAAGGTATTATGCTGCAAATTACTCTGCAAAGTAGCAAATAAATCAAAGAGTTTGCAGTATCAAGTATTTTTACCGCATTTTAATCTGCATACGTGTACCTTTTTGCTTGCAGTAACTGCCATGATTTTGGAAAAAATCGTTTTATTTAGAACTTAATAAACTAAATTCATATTTCTATTCGTAGATATGATCTTTGATCTCAGGTAGTCCTCGTGGCAATAAAAATATCCACCATACAAATGAATAATATAAAAAAAAACAGCGTCAAAAAGTTTTTCGCGATTTACTCGAAACCGCTTTTTCTCTCATACTGCACTTTAGGGCCTGCACGGCAGAGTTGTGGATTTTTATTTGGAATTCTAGTAACGGTTGTGAGCTATTATATTTTGTAAAGCAAATGTAGTTCGATTTGGAGGCATTTAGTGTGAGGAGATTATGATTTAGCCAAGCTGCTACTTTAGCCAGGCCACACTCGGTCGACTTTTTAAGATCCGACCAAGTCTTAGCAGCAAAAACAATGGCGGTATCGTCAGCGTATGAGAATATGAGCCCACCATCTATTTTCATGTTACACAGATTATTAATGTAAATCAGAAACAAGGTCGGTCCAAGGACACTGCCCTGACCGACTCCGAAAGTGACAGTTGCCTCAGAACTAGTGTAATTCCCAATTTTAACTGTTTGCTTGCGATTGTACAGATAAGATTT
This sequence comes from Amphipyra tragopoginis, assembly GCA_905220435.1. Classification (NCBI taxonomy): domain Eukaryota; kingdom Metazoa; phylum Arthropoda; class Insecta; order Lepidoptera; family Noctuidae; genus Amphipyra; species Amphipyra tragopoginis. The sequence goes on along the minus strand of HG991995.1, from coordinate 22,742,389 downwards.
AAATAGTTCAAGAGGAGGTCCCCTTATGCCGATGCTTTCGAGCCTATGTAAAAGTATGGGGATAGACACTGTGTCAAATGCCTTTTTAAGGTCAAGAAAAACAGCTAGACATTTGCTACCGCTATCCACTTTATCTACCAGAGCAGACGTTAGTGACAGAACTGCATCCTCAGTAGATTTACCCTGCCTAAACCCGAACTGAGATGGTGACAGTATTTCATATTTAGTGAGGTATTTAATTAGGCGGGAGTTTATAAGTCTTTCAAGGATTTTTGAAATGGCCGGTAAGACTGAAATTGGCCTATAGTTTGAGGGGTCAGTCACGTCACCAGACTTGTACACAGGTGTTATTAGGGCTACTTTCAACGCATCCGGGAATAGACCCTGCTCGAAGCATAGGTTAATTAAATGGGTTATGATTGGTACAATTTGTTCGTGTGCTGCTTTTAGAAAGTTGACTTGTATTTTGTCCCAACCTGGAGCACTATCTGCTTTCAAACTCATTAAGGTGGCTCGAACCTCACCGGGGTCAGTGTCGAGCAGAACAAAAGATGAGGTCATACGGCAGTCTGTCGAGGACGGGTCAGGACGGGCATTATTTACTGCTGTGGGCTGAGAACTTGTGATACTATCTGCAAGAAGTTTGCCTATGCTAGAGAAGTAATCATTAACCTCATCAACAGATCTCTGTGGGGTAGTGGATACCTCTAGCAGTTCTAAGTTATTTGATTTTTTAGGTTTTCGCTGTGTGATGCTGTTAATGACCTCCCACGTCTTTTTGGGATTTTTGTGTGCTTTAGAAAGTTGTTCTCTGTCATGTTTTCTTTTCTGGTTTTTAATAATGCAGTTACAATGATTTCGATACCTTTTGTAGGTGATTCTTAGTATCTCGTTATATGGGTCAAGTCTCAGTCTCTTTTGCATGTGATTTCGATTAGAAATACAACGCAGCAAGCCAATAGTCATCCATGGTTTTAAGATTCTATTTTTCAAAGGTATATTCAGAGTAATAGTACTAAGTGTGACGAAATTTTGCAGCATTTCGATTAGATTATTAGTAAGCGTGTTAGGGTTATTTAGCTTTAGTAGGTCTGCCAAGTTACTAGCTTTAAGGCATTCAAGACCTTTCTTCAAATTAAAAAACGTTTTTATTTTTGAACATCTTATTACGTTCGTGTGGTTTGTGATTTTTAAGAAAGTCATAAAGTGATCAGTTATGGTTGTGTGTATGATTGCAATGGTTGCAGTTTTACTATCAGGTTGCAGTTTTAATATGAAATGGTCTAGACAATTTTTGTCTCTTGTGGGAAGCAAGTGACCAGGGAGAAGCCCATGCATTGCTAACATATTAAGATAATTAAGTCTATTTGTGCGTTCGTGTGATTGTTCATTTGGATTGTATATCAGATTTATATTTATATCACCAGTGATTATTATGTTTTTAATTGATGAAATGGTAGTTAGGTGATTGTTTAAGGAGTTAATAAATTGATCCGCGTTCGCAGTTGAGGGGGAGCGATAAATGGCAATAACTATTAGGTCAGGCGTGATATGAATCTCTAAACAAGACGCGTTAAATAGATTTATTTCTCTTGTTTTATTTTCATGTATATTTTTAATATAGGCGACCACTCCGTCAGCTTTATTAAGATGATTTGTAGTTTGGAAAGAGTTATAGTGTACTTTTTGAGGTATCGGTTTAATTGAATTCAGCCTGCATTCGGTTAGAATTAATAGATCAATATCAGTTTTAAGATTTAATAAGTTTAATTGAAGATCATCAAAGTTAGAGTAGATAGATCTAATATTTTGCGAAACAAGGGTAAAGTCGGAAGACTTAGGGCGTATAAGTTTAGCAAAATCGTCAATTTCACAGTCAAATACTTGGGCTATTTCAGAGTTGTCTATGTCATTCAAAGTTAGTAAAGTATTATCCATAATTAAAGGTTTTATAAGTGCAGGGTAACGTAATCACATAGTTATGTCGTGTGTGCGTGTAGGTGTATGCATGAGACTGTAAGTGTGTGTGTGTATGTGTAGTTAGGAAAACTGTGCATTCGGTTTCTTGATTGAATGTAGGTTTGAGTGATGAATGATGAGTATTTTACATGGAGCGACTGCCTATCAGACCTCCACAACCCAGTAACTGGGTAATACGATACTCTTGGTAAGACTGGTTGTCAGACTTTCTGGCTTCTGACCAACAGTAACGACTGTCAAAGATCTACAAATGACAGCCGGGACCAACGGCTTTACGTGCTTTCCGAGGCACGGAGCCGAACAACACTGACCTGCCTAATTTTACTCCAAATATACCGGGTATCCCAGTACACCATGGTTGAAGAGGGTCATACAAAATGTTTAGTAAAGTATTTTAATGTAAGTAAAATTTGCAATTTTTAATATGTAGATACTTTTCCTCCATGACCACGTATTTTGGGACACTCGCTATAATATTATAGCCTTTTGATCAAGTATCAACTTAAACGAAAACGTGTTCCGAGAACTCGTCAAGCCTAATTTCCTGGACAAAAACTCACAGTACGCGAATCCAAGCACAAAACTTCAACTAAAGGAATTATATTAAGTTAGAAGTTCATTAAACATTTCCTCGATACGGTTCGGCTTTGAAAACTTTCTGTACTACCCTCGTAATAGGGTACTATCGGGGTAGTAGGAAATGTTAAATTTCTATGGAACTCTAAATGCGAGGTAGCAGGAACTGTTATTTCCTGGGTTTTTGTAGTCGGTATTTTATATTTCGCGAGTTGCTAACGTGCTTTACTTATACTTCTTCGATTTCATTAATGACCGTTAACACAGCCGTTAACGTAAGTTGTTTTAACAGTAAAGGAAAGAAACAAAGAAACCTGTACACTGCACTCCTGAGATGGCTTCAAAGTTTTCAATCGTGTGAGTGATCCGTCATCCCGTACCAGACCAGCATGGTCTATTAAAGAGTGGCCCTTGTCAAGCAGTGGGACAGTAATACCCGTGGTCCGACCAGTAACAGGCCCGAGAAGGGTGTTCCTCGCGCCCTTCTCAGGAGGACCACAGTAGGAGAGGTCCGCAATTTTTTTTTTCATGTCTAGTTCTTTGGATTCCCTTCGCCCGGGAAAGGCGAACGTAAATAGTACATATATTCCAACTTAACAAATGAAAATGCAAGTGATGCACAAAGCTTCCAAATTGTTTTACGACTGAAAACTTGCTAACTAGTATTTTTCTTACAAATAACTATGGATAATTGAATTCTTTAAAGAATAGTACATAATAATATGGTTTTAGAAAAACAAATAACTCCTTGGATAATTTAATTTTGAAATTCTAAAATAATCATCATCTTTTGCCGTTGCCTGTGCCTACGAAAAAAGGCAAAATGAGATGACAGTCTTAAGTATTATTATCTAAAGATTTATTCTACTCCAGTCTTAATGCCGCAAAGACGAAAAATAAATACTTACTTTAAACCAAAACCGCTAATATTATTTCCTGGAGATTTTCTTCATAGGCTTATAAAACGTCTATTCCAAGAAATGAGGCCGACACCGAACGAAATGAAACGAACACTCCTAAAGCTTTTATTTTTATAAACCTATAGAAACATTTTGTTTGCGGGAGATATGTTTTTACTTTATTGTAAGAGTCATTTTTGTGGATCAAATCAATTACACTCAGGAGCAATGAATCCGGACACCGGACGGAAAATAAAGCTTAATATCTCGAAAACTAAGAATGATAGCTTATTCACATAAAATTATTTTATAGATTATTTAAATACTACTTCAATAAAATTCATAAAACTTCTGAAATAGTCAGTAAAATAGTTTTTATTTGAATAAGCTTGATAGCTTATTTAAATAAAAATTATTTTATTGACTAACTATTCTTACACAAACTCACGCCTGCATTCCCCGAAGAGTTGGCAGAGATGTATAGTACACCCACTTTTCATCGTTATGTTTAACGTCCCATTTATTAGGGGGCGAGCCTAGGTGCCATCGACCGGGCACAAATCCTGACTCCGGGTACCTACTGAGAAAAAATCCACACCGAAAAACTTAATAATACTTTGCCCGACCTGGGGATCGAACCCAGGACCTCACACTCAGCAGTCGCACTTGCGACCGCAAGGCCAACGAGGCAGTCTTATTTTGCTTTAAGCATTTTTATTCACAGGATCGTTTCACGCAAAAAATGGAATGCATTCAAAGTACCTACATCAGTGACGATACTTATGTACATCCGGTGCATTATGGGCAGTCAGCACCGTCGCCAACCTTGCTTACTTTGACTTTGACTTGCTGGTCTTTTCATACTTACGAAACAAAGCGAGAAAATCAAGGCAAGAATAATTTGGTACAAACTCTAACCAAGAATCCGCCTTTTGAATTCTACTCATTCATAAAAGGTTAGTCAGAAAGGGGGTACTGATCTGCAGGCCACTTAAAGTATCACTGATGACTGTCTTAAAGCAAGTGTTAAAATTTCAAAATTCGGTATTTTTTTATTTTTACGCAAAATTGTTTTCATTTTAGTTTTAAAAAAAAAAAAAACCCTGCTTTCGTTATAAATTCAGAAAATGGTGCTTCTGATTCATGACCCCAAATATCACCAAAATGTAAACACAGCTGATCATAACTGGGGATAGATAGATTTTAGCGTTTTTTTTTTTTGAGATCTTGGAACTGCTGCTCGTATTTCTCTTAAACTGTTGACTTTTGGGGAAAGTTGTAGAACAAAAGTTATTCATTATTATGGGTTCTTTAACACCTTTTCGGATTAGTACCCCCTTTCCGACTAACATATTATTATTACGATGCCAAATATCTTCTAAAATACATAACATAACATAAGCAGCCCATTACTATCCCACTGCTGGGCTCGAGCCTCTTCTCAGAGTGAGAGGGGTTTGGGCCATAGTCCACCACGCTGGCCTGCAGTGCAATTCAGTAAGAATCTCACCTCGATCGCGACTGTCAATTAGACACTTGTCGTGACACAGCGTGGATAACAAAACTACGCGTTATTGATTATACTGTCGATTATCCGTGTGTTATTTGCTTCTACTATCCATACTGTGACATAATGGATATCGAGCTAACCGTGGATATTGAGGTGGGTTTCTTATAGAATGACACTACTGGTGCGGCTAGAAGACACACACCATCGAGATCTTTATAGAGCCCTCTTTGGTGTGCAGGTTAGCTCACGATGTTTTCCTTCACCAGTAACGCAACTGATAATCAATTTCTCTAGAATACAAACACGCTAAATATTTCGTAAAGGACATGGAACAAAACGTACCCACCTTGTAGCAAATTGAGACTAGTACCATTAGAAAGGTCTTTAAAAATACATAAACATTTTGTATGGTGACAACTCTGTATCTCACGGGAGAAAAAAGTTATTCGACGTTGAAATATGCTAAAAACCCTTTGTGAATACATCCCGCGTGCCATTCAGTCATATCCCTTGAACTAGCCCAATATTCTGCTATATGTTCCTACATATAGGTAGGCGTATCTATACACCCTCGTTTGCACCTAAACATCTATGCGTATATATTTTGCCATAGAGTAGGTTTTCTAATGGGAATTGGGAATGCATGCATGAATGAAGTTCCCGGATAGAAAACTAAACAGGAAGACGGGAGGAGGAATACGCTCAACTTACTTTCTGAAGCTTAAAGGTTCGCGCATATTATAACGGGCCGCAGCGGGTCGGGTCACAGCGCAAAAATCTGCTCAAATCGCTCGTATGTATTTTATATGAACTATCGCTCACTATGCTGGGGCGCAGCGAGCCGCATATTCCGCCGCGGATTTTGGTTGAGTGCGATGCGGCCCGCCCCGCCCCGCTGCGCCCTAAGTAAGCATTTGGCGCTGCGCTGCGGCCCGCTCCACCCCGCTGCGACATAATGTGCGCGAACTTTACGGCTGAGCGCAGACTTGAGTCACGATAGTTTTAAAACAGACTATTGCTTCACAAAACATATGAAGACGCGCAAACTTCAAACAAAACGTCTCACAGACAAAATCGTCTAATACCTACCTACAAGAACTGCACGGTGACAAGTCTGACTAACGATTGTCGGCTTCCCTTTCGTATGTATGCGGGCGCGCACATCAACGACAAAACAGTCTAGCGACGTACCCCCGGTACCCTTCTCTTTTAGTCCCGTCCGAGCGTTCAGAGAGTAAGCACCCAATATTTACGCCCACGTCGTTTTGCAAGTGCACGTGTAACTAGGACGCATACTGTAACAGTATCGATGAAGTCCATTTTTATACTGAAAAAGAATTGACGCAGAGGGTTTGCGCCGCATCGTCGTAGTAGACAAAACAGTTTCGTTTCAGGTATGCGACGTGTCGTAGGCAAAACAGTTTTGTTTTAGTTTTAAGGCAGACTTGTCTACGCGAGGAAAGTCTGTCTTAAAACTGTCGTGGCTCCAATATGCGCTCAGCCTAACACAACCGAAAATCCACATTAAACACACAAAACGGAAGGGAACTACAAACATGTGCATACGCCGAATGTAGGAGCCATTTCAAATAAAAATATTGATATTATTGCAAAAATTAAAAAAAATACATAAGGTGTTCTATGATTATCTAAACGAATATTGTTTTAATAACTAGGCGGTGCATATGTAGTTAACTTAAAAATATATATAATTTTTTACTTAGTTTTTAATAAAATTCGAAAAAATAAACTTCGACGACCCGGCAAATGCTTGGGATGAAATAATCATTGAGAGCAACAATACCATTTAGTGATGATGTTTATTTTGTGTACCTTAATAAATAAACAAACTGTACTTAATTGAATTCATGGCGTTTTAATTAATATTTTCCGTAGCAAAAAGTAAACCTTAGGAAGCTGGGTCAGTCTCTCTCTATGTAACAGAACGACTAGTTATTCATTGGGCCTATAAAATAATTATTATAACACTACATAGATGATTGAAAATGCAAAATAGAAGTGATAATAACTTCGATCTCCCATTCATTCATTCATTCGTTCATTCATTTTTGAGTTGTTCACTTAAGCCTCTTCTAAATGACACCTAGTCTAAAATGCTACAAGGTGGGTACGGGTTCCAAACAAAATTACCCATTGTTCTTTTCGTGTAGCTAGCCTTTTTGCTTCAAGGGACGAAAATGAGTTCAACAACTTTGTACAAAAACATTAAAGCCAGTTTTCACTAAATTACCAACCAGCGATAGTTGTTTTAGCAATATTTCATAAAGCAAGGCGCTAACAAAAACAGAGTGTCATGACCCAAACGAGATATACTTTGTCGGTATAGTCCAGCCGTTTAAATGTTGTATAAAAGGTTAACAAATCTTTGGTGGTGAAACATTCATTTTGCTATAAGAATCCATTAAAATACACATTACCTTGAAGCCATGTATTTATAAGGCAACAATTGACGTGCAACATGTTTGGCAACGTTGCACAACAGCGCTCGATATTGCCAGATGACGCGCCACAGCTGTTGAATATCATTCAGTCATGTTGCGCGTCATCTGGCAACGTCTCTGTTGTACGACGTTGTCAAACATGTTGAGCATCACGTGTTGAGCGTCATGTGTTGAGCGTCACGTGTTGAGCGTCACGTGTTGAGCGTCATGTGTTGAGCGTCACGTGTTGAGCGTCACGTGTTGCGCGTCACGCATTGCGTGTCTCGCGTTGCGCGGCAAGTGTTGCACGTCACGCGTTGCGCGTCAATTTTTGGCGAATAAATACCTTCTTAGGGCTTTACACACATTCTTCATTACTTATTTTGTTTTCTAAAAATATGTATTTTAACGAATTCTTAAAGTAAAATGTTAATGTCTGAAAGTTTCACGATCAAAGATTTGTTTACCTTCAATACAAAATGGAAATGACCCGACTGTAAAAGGAAATTCTGTCAAGTCATCGAAATAATAGGAGAACATTAAAATTTACTTACAATGATGTGCAAAGATGAAAGATCAATTTTATTATAGCCTCTATTGTTAAATGTATAAGGTCCAATGTCACTTTTCAAGAGTAGCTTACAATTAATTATTCAAGAGACGGAATGGATACAAATTCAATGTTTTGTTTTTAAATTATTTGGTGTGGTGGATGGAATAATTATTTCCTACTTTATTTGGGAAGGCGATAAATTATGCTGTGTAATCTTGTTAAAAAGTACGTAAAACATTCCAACGATTGGGTATCGTAACAGGATTGAAACTGTAAGGATGGGCAGTGGTATTCCGCAGTCAATCCAGCTGCCAATTACTCTTTTCCTGCATTGATGGAAAAAATCTTACCAATCAATCAATAAACTGTTCTGATTTGCTTTTTCCCAACTGTTTTGGAATCAGCTGAATACCATTACTTTACACGGAGCAACTGCCATCAGACCTCAGCAACCCAGTTATTGGGTACTGCCGCTTTCATTAAGTTAGACTTTCGGGCTTCTGACTACCTGTAACGACTGTCAGAGGTATTCGTATGACACCCGAGCTTTCTGAAACATACAGTGGACTCAGTAAGGAATGGTCACCAATCCACAAACTGACCGCGGTAAGCGCATCTTAAAGGTCATGGCACAGTAGACCGGCACAGAAACTGCACAGCTGCAGCGCGGCGTTGCCTCAAATTTAGGCTACGGCTAGCCACCAGCGCGCTGGCGACTCGGAGTCGTCGCGCCGTAAGCACGTAGTCGGCGCGCCGTAAGCACGCAGCCGGCGTGTTGTAAGCACACTGCCCGCTCGCTTGCAGTGCGCTGTCTGCGAGTCGAGTTTTATGGTAGCGGCAAGCGTGCTGACTGCCCGCTGTTGGCTTTTTCATATTGACACTAAGGAATTTATTATACGACACACGATTTAATGCTCTAATTTGAATGACAAGTTAATTGCTGGGTTGGAGCGGTGCCGTTGCGGTGCCGGTATAGTGTGCCACGACCTTAAGCCGGATGTACAGACGCCAGCACATCAAGCTACTATAATCTGTCATATTTCTTTATTAGATTTTCATCTTTATCGCGAAAGCATTAGGTTTAAGGTTGATTGGGAAAATTTGACAGTTTCAGGCTTGGCCTGCTGGCGTTTGTACATGAAATCACTAAGTGATGAGTGCGCTTGTGGTCGAAATTCGACCAGTACAGTTACTGTGCCATGGATGTGCACAAAAAAAAAAACATGTGCACAGGTTTCCAGACAGTTACTGGCAATACCTAATGGCCTTTAAATTGCCGTTAAAGCAGGTCAAATAATGATCGGATTTTGACCACAAGTGAATAACGCAACACATAGTGATTTCGTGTACAACCTGCTTTAACCTCTGTTAATTGTCCACGAGCCTCTCAATCCATCAACTCCACAACACCAATTTCACAGCTGGACTACAGCAACACATAAAATCTTAAACATTTTTCATACAACATTTTAAACATAAACTGCACAACCGCTTCTCTTAAACTTCATCTAAAATTTGTATTTACGATATCATTTTTACAACTACCATGACATTTTGCAAACTATCTTCTGGTGGATGGCATTATTCCAAACCTACGTATTCCCCAAAGAAAGATAATATGAGAGGAATGTTATACAAAAATGTCACGTACTATCCTCGGTGTACTATGAGAGCAGGCTTACATAGAAAGCCACATTTCCAAATGGTAATAAATTCTTTGATGTAAAATTACATATGACGTGTGACTTCTAGTCAAAGAAAATGTCAGCCTAGCTGAGTGACGTAAGAGCTAACCAGAGTATGAAATCTGTTGGATGATTGTATGCATTTATCGCACACGCACGTGAGATTTGGGTTTCCGTAACAGTTCTCAAGGTCAAACCACAATCAGTTAAAGGTAAGTAAAACAAAAAACAGAAAAAAATTGATTTTGTGAAAAAAATGTGCTTAACTATGTTTTAATTATGAAGGGTAGTTCCTACATTTCGAAAACCTGCCAATACGCCCAAAAAGAACAAAAAAAGCAGGAAAAAATCTAGAAAACTTGGCTGAACCTTTAAACTCCTAAAGGTACAAGTTCGTAGCCGATTGCATAAAGCAGCAGCAGACGACGTGTCGCTCCGAGACTACTAGTTTCCATGTATTTCTATGAAATACCTTCCACAGTCCGACCACAGATCAGTAGTGCCAAAGACGCTGAAGCGACGACACGTTGAATCTTTCTCAAAAAAAGACGCTCCGACGTGTCGCTACGACATGTCGCAACGAAACGTCGTCTGCTGTATGCAATCGGCTACAAACTCGTACCTTAACAGTCAAAATCTGAAAATAAAGCCCAATGAACCCAGGTCACCATTATAAACCTAATATCTCGGAAACTAAAAATGCTAGCTTATTCAAATAGAAAGTATTTTATAGACTATTTAAGAAGTTTTATTAATTCTATTAGAGTAGTATTAAAAATATCCTAACTAATATCCTAATCCTAACTAATATCATAAATGCGAAAGTAAGTTTTTATGTTTGTTACCTTTTCACGCTTAAACCACTAAACTCCTGAAATTTTACATATACGTTGTCAGGTGTAAAGAAACGGAGGGTACCTTTTATCCCAAAAAAAAGTACTGTTCCCGAGGAAAAAAACAATAAAGTTCATAGGCGCCACGTGTCTTTCTAATCATGATTGAATTATCTTGTTGTATATCTAATACTCAATACTCAATACATTTATTGCACTCCACAAGCTAAATAGATGTTACATTAATATAATATAAGAAACATGTGTGGGCCTTGTCAGGCACGGCAAATGTCGGAGAGAGGATAATACAACCCGAATTGATTGTCAAACTGTAAATGAATGCGAGCAAAGCCGCGGGCAAAAGCTAGTAGCTGTCTATAAAACAGTTTTTATTTGGATATACTATCATTCTAAGTTTCCGAGCTATGAAGGTTTATTTCACTGACCCGGATTCATTGTTCCCAAATGTAATTTTCCAATAATACCTTCCTTCATAAGGTGCCTAAAATTCAAAGCACACGGTTTCAATATATCGAGAATAACATTATGAATTAATGTGCGAACTTCAATCAATACCAGTCCCAAACTTCGGGACTTAGCCCCTCCGCACACGGATCGTAAGCGTAGTCGTCTCGTAAGCGTATCGTCATGACGCAACGAGTACGAGACCTGCAGAGTTCTACAAATGAACCGTCGCGTAGACGTATCATATTACATCTTTCCTTGAATACTCACTTAATGAATTATTCTACACATGGTGTAAACGAATTCGTGTAATTCCTCAAACCGCGTGATCTGTTGGTGACACTGATTGACCCTGCATAGATTTTTCTCAGAATCAACAAAAAAAAGGTTTCAAAAAATGAGCCATGGTATTCTGTATCTCAGTAACTTTAACGTCCCAAGTTAACTGTTTGCGTGGAGCGATATCGCGCTAGTCGTGCCCATCAGCTGTGTCGCCGTGCCTTCATTAATTTATGCATGGCATCGAAATTTTCCATCACATAAAAAATATTTGGGACAAAAAGTTTATTTTTATTTTTAATCAATCTAAATCCCGTGCGGGGTTAATCTATACCATTAATAGATCATGTGGTTTGAAGGAATTACACGAATTCGTTAACAGCCTGTAGACAAAGGAACACTTCAACCAGTTTCACAAATTCAATCACTTTTTCAGTCATATCGAAAAGTACAAAAATTATTTAAAAGTTATTATTTTTTCATAAAAAGTATTTTTTACGCTTGCTTTTTACGCCAGTACGCTATGACTATCGTAATGACTAAACTAAAAATCTCACACGATTCGCTGCAGCACCGCTTCGTATGCAGACTTGTTTGAACATTTACATGCTCGTATTGGTCTCGTGCTACGCGCGTAATACGATACGGTTACGATACGACGCCGTGTGCGGAGTGGCTTTAGTTTATCCTCAATATTAAACTAACCAAGGGCTAAATTAAGGTCTTTTCACTTCGCATATTTCATTGAATACATCAATAGGTACCTACATTAATGAAAATAGTTATTTAGGTTTCCCATTTTCTCGGCTGAACAAGTGAACTGGAATAAAATACCTATTTAATGGACTACATAGATTGATATAAAAAGCTTATGTTTTGTGAACTTATGAATTACGGATCTATTTGATTATAGTCATTAGAAAAACAAATAAACGCTTGAGCCAATTCTTCTTTAACACTTTTTATTAGAAGAGTGTGATGAAGAATTCGTGAGCCAGGGTCCATGACATTACTATATAGGGTGTTAACGAATTCATGTAATTCCTTTAAACCACATGATCTATTAATGGTATAGATTAACCGCGCACGGGATTTAGATTGATTAAAAATAAAAATAAACTTTTTTTTCCCAAATATTTTTATGTGATGGAAAATTTCGATGCCATGCATAAATGAATGAAACCACGGCGACACAGCTAACGGGCACGACAAGCGCGATATCGCTCCACGCAGTTAGTTAATTCGGGACGCTAAAATTACTCAGATATAGAATACCGTGTTTTGTAATATGAAAACTTTGTTTCGTTGATTCTGAAAAAAACCTATGCAGGGTCAATCAGTGTCACCAGTAGATCACGCGTTTTGAAGGAATTATACGAATTTGTTTACACCCTGCATAGCATGACTAGTTAGTCGTTTTACATTCGAAAACCATGAACTCTGTTTATCATTCTGTACAACTTATACTATAGAACAAACTCTGAATTCGTGAAAAAAAAGCTGTTCCATACATTTTGCTCAGCAAAATTGATTATTTTGAATTGAAAACCATGTACATGTTTTTTTCACGAATTTAAAGTTTGTCCCATAGTTCGGAAAAATACTATTAAGGACGCAGAATTATCCCCATTACAAACAACATTCTCGCCTAACAAAAGTCTCACTGCGCGTGCGGTGTGGCGCCACACAACGTCACAACGCATTGTGTAGTATATCACTGTGATTTATGGACGCCGCAGCGGCACCGCTCAGGCATCGTGTCGAAGCCGCAACGCACCGTCTGGCCTGGCTCTTAGTAACTGAGTTGTAACTATTCAATCTTCGGTTGGCCTAGTATTCAACTATTCAATTTACCTGGCCCCATTTGCCTTTAAAGCTAATAACACAGAATATTCTAATTAATCTAGAACTAAGTAACTATCACTCATAGTTTGAATATTGAATCTAGGACTAAATTGATTCTATTTGAGTGATCAATTAGTTGACGGCTTTTGTTTGGGTTACACCAATCATCAGTTGATATACCACTAATTGTTCAAAGTTATCTACGATTAGGCTTACTTTGCCATCTTCTGTATAGATTTAATCAGAATTTCTTATTAAATTGGCATTTTAAATTAACATTTAAGATCGGAATAAAATAAAATGAGATTAATTATGGCCTGCTCAGCCTATTGTTGTCCACTGCTATTGATATTGACTGGATTTTCTCAACCTGATGGTAACTCGAGAGATGTCAGTACATTATCCATGTGCGATTGAGTGTTGCCTCTTTTTACAAATGCAATATTCATGCACACCATAAAGCAAGCAGCATTATGGGGTGCATGAAAGGAGCCTCCACATGAGACGATACTTAGGTACGTCCGTCGCACCCTGGGCAGTCAGCCCCGCTACCAACCTTGCTGACTGGCTAATATTTTCACTACAGCATGAGATATTCTCATATGCTCGTGCTGACACGAGAAAAGAAGAAGAATAGATTTATTGATTGCTCAAAAGCGCAGAAAGTGCGTGGCGCTTCTACACATAGTCACACATTATAAAGCCATTTTGAGCGCATGCCTTGGCGATACGAGTCGCGTGCTTTGAGCATATCTCTGGTAAGCCCAGTATGGAAGACCATCAAGTAATCCCTCGCCATGCTAAGCAAGCAGTATAGTGACCAGTGACGCTGATTCCTTTCTAAAAGCAAGCGTAGTATGACCACCGTACGCAAGGGTTTTTTCGACTGAAGAATAGGCAAAATTACATATTGCCATTGTGTATATTATCGTCGCCTTAGCGTAAAAAGCTCGGGAATGCAATTAAGGTAATTTCAATTTTATTACGACGTTTATGTACTATAACTTTATGAAGGGGTCTCTATGCGAACTTAGTTTGTAAGCACTGAAATTAAGCCTTTATTGGTTATATAACATTCGTAATAAATATAATTGACTAGCTTTTTCCCGCGGCTTCGCTCGCGTTAATTTAGAATTTTTAAATCAACTCTCAACACACTTCTACAGTTTCTATAATAATATAATTCAATCATGATTGGAAAGACTCGTGGCACCATCTGCTATCATTATTGTTGTTTTCCTCGGGAACAGTACTTTTTTCGGGATGAAAGGTATAAAAGGGATGAAAGGCGTCCGTTTCTCTACACCTGACAAAGTATATGCACAGGATGATCGGTTCAGTGGTTTAGGCGTGAAAAAGTAACAAACAAACTTACTTTCGCATTTATAATATTAGTTAGGATTCGTTTTTGCACGCGACTTCCTACAGCCACACAAACAAACTGTAATGTAACAGACGGCCCTAGGATCTCCTGAGCACGTCTGCTACACCAGTTGTAAAGAATGTGTAGAGCATTCAATACCTAATACATATACATGTCGCAGAATCAACACAGAAGCACAACTATTAGAATGACTATTGATTATTGTTAATGTAGTAGGACGCCATCTATTGTCGGAAACGTCAAGCAGTGTGCTTGGGTGAGGTCGGTGCGGGGCGTGGCATGTCTTGTTTGACGGTTGTCAGTAAGCTGTCAGCTGTCATTCTTTTTGACATTGGATGCATTTGATTTGAGTGAAGTCACTTTGGAGCATAGACATAATAAATAATATAGACATGAAACGTTCTACTATATAAAAAATAGTTATGCAAATGTGAGGAAAATCGACGCCAATATCAAAAAAATACTGCCATCTCTTTCTAACTTTTTTAATTTTGCTTATGTAAAAAAGGATAGTAATATTTTGACAGCTACCGTAATGGCAACCCGTCATTTCTGGCGACAGTAAAATACCTAAGTGCGGCCGGTCGCCATTTTATTTTCTCGCTGTTTGTTATTATCTAAGGGTACGTCGACTGTCAAATGCGTTCGAGCTGTGGTTATAATTTGTTGATTTTTGGAGTAAATAGCAGTTTTATTACGCTTAAACTTGGTTTTATTGTGGGAATCGTCGATAGCAAGATGCCGAATTGCAATATAATCGGATGTGGCATCAAAAGAAGCGGAAAACACCCAAACATAACTTTGCACTGTACGTATTTTATTTTAACTGAAAAATGTTTAGATTTAGATAATGCTGGTTTTATTGTTGAAGACTTTCAACAGTAAAGCATTCATAATTTTCGTTTTTACTTTATTTTCAAGATTTGTACTTCAATAAATCATTTTGTTGATGTTTTGTTGTTATTGAAGAGTCAAGTGATAGAGTAGTGCATTTAGACATTGTTTTATTTATCGATAATGCTATTTTATGCTCCTTTTTAGTTTTATGTTTTACTTTTAAGGCTGCCTACTAGAAAAGGTAAAAGAAAACTGTGGTTGGAATCCATCGGAGTTGAAAATTTAAGGACGACAACAAAAAACATTTTTATTTGTTCTCTTCATTTCGAAGAATCGTGTTTCAACCGAACACTGGGTAAAATAACATTACGTGACGATGCTTTACCCTGAAGAAACCTACTGGTAAGTAATATTATATACATAAATGATCTCTTTGAAAGAAATAAAAGATAAATGGTTCTTTTATTAGACGATAGAACGGCTTTAGAATGTAAAAATAAAAACAATTATGAAAATGATATTAATGATTCGCTATTTAATATTATAAATTGGATAAATGATAATGAATAAACGAGATAATAATTTATTGTTTCCAAAATATTTTCACATTTTAAAATATAATTAAACAAATGTCTATATTACTCGATTGATACTTATGAAGATTATAATAATAAAATGACTTGGAAACCATATAGCAGAAATTTGTAAACAATTAAGTAAATCTGCATATGCACTGCATCAGCTATCAAAAAATGTAAACACTAGTAACAGCATATCACAGATCAGAAACCTCAATTCTATGTTACAGTGTTATTTTTACGTGACAATCGACTGATAGGCAGCTTATATTTAAGATGCAAAAACATTGTTTTAGGTCAATGTGTTCTCTAAAAACAACACATGTACCGTTTTTTTTAATCTTTAGAATTGCCTCTTACGTCAAAACTGCATTGTTTGTGAGGATATTATTTTTAAAATTGTCCACAGATGTTCAAGCATAATATTCTAAAGCATATTTACGCATAATTATACTAAACCATTATTTTTATAAACATAATTCATACGCATAATAATAAGTAACTCCTAAAATGCTAGACACTACGTGTACTATACCGTTATATTTAATGAAATTTGTAGGTATGGTTCGGTAGGGTGTTTTATTCTACATTATCTAAAAATAGAAGTTACAAGCCAAATTTGTACTAACGGGTCTTAAAAAAATTTAACCCTAACCTAACCAGTTGTCGTTTATGGATGGCCTAGCTACGCTCGGAAAACAAAACTAGTCTCAACAATAATTAGCCCAACATAAATTGTATGGCTAAGTATTATTATGGAAAAAAGGGATCCCTTTCTTACCATCATTATTAATTTACCGAATTTGATCTCATAGATTGATTTGAGACTGGGTGGGAGATATCACTTGCTTGTTTTTAATATCTGTAAAGCTTAATTTTATTTTATTTGATTTCAGGTCCACACAGAAATGATAAAGAAATTAAAGGACAAGTGTCAAAATCAGTTAAAGAAAATAAAGAGAATGAGAATATTAGAAGAAAGACAAAAATAATTACTCATTTTAGTAATATTATTAATATGAAATATACATGAATTTAAGATTCAAATATAATGCGAAGAAATATTCTGAAAGAATTTCATACAGAAATTACTTGAACAAAATAATATTATTTAGAAATGAATAACTTTGATTTATTTTATAATATTAAATACTTTATTATAATTATTGTTGACTTTTTATTAAAACCCACAATCATCTGCATGTTCGAAGAGGTTTGTAAACAAAAAAGGGTTGGAAACATTAATATAAAAAATATTAATTATGGTGGTTCCGCCTGTGAAATCATATTTTCATAAAATTTTTGTAAATTGCAGCTTTGTATGTCGTAAACATGTTGCGATAAAAATAATTTAATTGGTATTCAATTATAATCTTTAATGAAAAATAATAATATACTACACAGGATAAAGTTTTATACAGACCCTTGACGGAACCACCTTATGTAACAGTAAAAAGAAACCGTGTGGACAGCAGCAAATCAAGCAAGAAAGGTCTCCTCTGTTTTAGAGCTCAGGGCGACGACGAATCCATCGCCGCGCCGCCACCGTGTCGTGACGCATGACTGTGAATAGGCCCTAAGGGCCTTTTCGCTGTCATGCGGGTTCGACCCCGCGTGCGAGCGTCACCCGCATGCGTGGCGCCCGCAGTTTACCTTTTCGTTCGTGTTTCACGCATCACATTATATACATCTTTGAAAAGGTGAAATTCAGGCACCACGGGTGCGGGTGACACACGCATGTGGGCACGAACGCGCATGGCACTGAAAAGGCCCTTATAGGTATATGCGACGTTGCCACCAAGACATATCGCCGTTGCCACAACGCCAAGCATACTATTGACCGCTAACATATGTGGTCAGCAATGTAATTATATACCTAAATCAAGAGCTGGACTGGACATAACGACAAAACCAATTTGCCGTGTGTCCGGTCTAGACAGTTATGCGATTACTGATTCTAGTGATCATACGGTCGCGAGTTATACTTTAATCAACATATAATTAAATACTGTATTCCAAATTGCAAAAAACGAAAGAAAATTTGAATTTCGGAAACTACGGTCATAGTAAGAAAACAATTACAACAATTAAAAGTGGTATGTACAATTATGTAGGTACCATGATAATAGAAAAACATTATTATAAAGTTTTATCGATGTCATTTTTAAAAAACATCGATAGGGCCTACTCTAGTAACCGCCATTTTATTTTCTCAGCAAAGTTTAGGTATACACGCTTTTTTTGTAGGTATGCCAAGTCCATAGATTTCCTTATGTCGATGCTTTGGAGTGAGACACGATGGCGAGAGGTCGTTTTGCCAGCCTGCACCGAACTTACCGCGTTTCCGTACTTTAATCTATTTCCATCGGATTGATCATTTGAGATTTTATTATTTTGTTATCGAGAGTGAATAAATAGCGGACTGTAATCAGTGTTGTGACTATTATTTCCTGCCTACACCAAGTCGAACTTGGACTCTGATGACGAGGTACCCCCAACGAGTGAACTACCCTCGTTATACATAACAATAATAACGTGCTTATAGTATAAGAGGCAAGACAGCTTTACGTCCATTGGGGTAGTCAGCGAATTCCTTCTTGTAGTTACGGGTTTCGATCAAATTGCACAGGAACCGTGCAATGACCAAAATGCATTCCCGATTTTTTCTCTCTAAGGCTATATATGTCATTTTGTCTATTCTTCAGTCGTCAAAACCCTTGCTTACGGTGGTCATGCTCCTTAAGCAGGTGTATTTTGCCTGCTGTCAGAGTCATGTTGATCAGTGACAGAGTGTACCATGCTCAGATGCTGTTTTTGTTCGAAAAAACTATTACACAGATCGCATGATTGTGTGAACATTAGTAAAAAGTTGTTCTATGTAGTCCCTAGAATAATTCAAGAACGTGAGGTGCGCGCACGACCTGTATTTGCCGTTACTGCTAGTCGTACAAATGCAGGCTTGCGGGCACATCTACGTTGCCTCAAAAGCATCTTCAAGAAGTATTTCTCTAATTTAGATCTATTTGCTTTACCAACTGGAAGATTTATAAACATTTTGCTTAACACAGTTAGAAATTTGTGTGAATAGTGTTACTTTTCTCTAGTATTCCATAGCAATAGCTGTATTATTTTTTCCTTCGGCCTTATCTTTAGATATCAACACTATCTTTGTCTTATTGTGGAAAACGTTGTTGGTTGTGTTTTTATTTTTTGTAATGTCTGATGTGTTACAGTTTGTTTTCCCGAATAAATAAAATAAAATAAATACTGGATTTTGTGTCCCTCCCTTCTCTCTGACTAAAACTTACCCTTATTTATCTTCACTGTGGAGTAGGCACAAAAACGATAAAACTTTCTGTTAAGCTAAATACTTCGACTAAGTACATTTCACATTCTCAAACATCCATGATTTTTGGAAACAAAAATAAAACTTCTAAGAGAAAAAAGAAGAAAATGTTGATACTTTTATTATACTTGTCAAAACGATTTTACAAGAATATATAACTTCACTCATATTTCAGCAGTTCACGCTAGAATTGTCTCCTGAAGTCATTAAAGTCAGTTCAAATTTTTTGGAAAGTTTTCTCTGTATAAATAAAGTTTGAAGCTCTATTGGTATAATCTCAATTTTCTTAAGTACTTACGAGTCTTATTTAACTGTTGTTTTTTTCTGAGTTTTGTTAAAGAGCTTATTGCCCGAGTTTGATGAGCTGCGTAGTTGGGTAGGTTTTATTTTTCGTGGGGATATCCTCGTGGACACCCTCCGGCTATAAACTTCGCTGCGGGGAAGGCAAAGGGTTATGCCAGACTCTTACCGGCTAAAACCCCACGGTGTTCCTCCAATGGACCTTCAGCCGGGGTCGCCAGATTCGCAGCTGCAATCACCGCAACCCCGACAGGCCTCGGTCCGCCGGCCCCTGGCAGACCTTTGTCAGTTTCACTGTATGTTGTAGATGGTCACATTTCAGGACAGGAAAGCATGACTAAAAAATAAAAACTATAATAACTTTTTAAACGTTATACAATAAGCTTAAAAGTAGCCCAACTATTTAACATCTCCATGTCTTCAGAATTTCTACAGACATTTTCCACGTTTTTGCACATAACTCAAAATTATATTTACTCACATAAGGCTTTTAGAAATTGGACGGCAACGCAGCCGAACTTCGGCTTGATTACACCAGCAATGTTTTTATTTTATGTTAGCCATCGATCTTCTATCAACTCAGCCTATTGCAAAGCACTGCCGGGCATAAGCCTCTCCCAAGTTGAGGCGCAACATAGTTAGGACAAAGTACTGTTGAGCAAAACAAAATACTTTAAACACACAACCAAAATGTATTCTATTTTCCAGAATATTTCCATCCAATTTCTGTTACAATATATTGGCAAGATGCAACGTAATTTCACCCTGGTGTGTTCCCGGGAATCTAAAAAGCATTGCAAGTGCGATCACGCCGAAAGTTCCGTCGCGTAATTTCGACATGCGGGTCGCTACACTAAAGATAGAACTGGGGACCAATTCTACAACAGAAACGTTGATTAATCGCAACTGAAGCGAAGCCGAACTTTTGGTATACATTTGACAATTTTGGTATACAAAGACTGTCAAACTGTTAGACAGCGAAAACATTGTACAGTTTTTCTAAATGAAAACTGACTATAGTGCGTTCAATCCACTGAAGACGCGCCCCACTCCTTTTTGGACGAGATAGCCGCGTGGTGCGTATGCTCATACATCTCTCTTGAGTTATCCAATCCACTTAACACCCCTTCCTATAGACCAGATATTTTTCACCACATTTTACAATAGTCTTGCACCCACTTGGGACGGTTAATGACTACTCCAATAGTGCAGCCGTGGATAGTCCCCGGTTGGTGCTCTACCCCATTTTAGATTAAAGTTCTCAAAGGGGCCTTAATGAAAACCGACTACAGTGCGTTCAATCCACGAAGACGGGCCTCACTCCTTTTTGGAGGAGGTAGCCGCGTGGTGCATAGCTCATACATCTTATTATTATCTTATATTAGTGTGCGTATGCACACTAATATAAGATTGTGTGTAGAACTATTGTTTGTCGATAGGTAAAAAAGACCTTTCGGCACGGGCATGATCGACGGCATAAAATATGTGTGTTGCATTCTTGAATGTTTTGTGTTTATTTTATATTGTTTGTGCTGTTATTGTATCTTTAGCTGGATAAAATTTTCTTTATTTCTTTCAAATATGGTACGAAAACCAGCGTTGCGATTTTTTTTAGATGTCTCATCGTTATGCTGAGACAAGATCCTTTTTTTGCCTTGTGCAGATAGTTTAAGTTTCTATAATTCTTTTTTGCATACTGTTTTTGTTGCCGTAACTGCCTGTGTGAGTCCAGAATAAATAATTTTCTTTCTTTATAGAACGAACTCAATAACAATTTATAATGCACACTTTTGCACTAAAGCTATTGAGACAAAGAGTGGGCCGTGTCTTCGTGGATTAAACTATCTGTCACGGTTGTGGTCGTTTGAATTTTGGCCACAATTTTGTTACCTGAACTGAATAACTGGTGAACATAGTCGGGAAAACCTGTTGTCTACCAAAACAAAGACCTCCTACACATAACCAAATTGTATTCCATGTTCCAGGAAATTTCCATCCTATTCCTGTTACAATAAATCACTATATTATTCCTGGAATCCTGAGGCTTCAAAAAGGTCAAATAGATTGCAGTTTAAATCGATTACACGACAGTGCACTTCCTGCTTACCATTTTGTCCAGTCGATATATCATACAACGTGTCAGGATATTCCGATTTAGTATATTTGAATCGGGAAATTCGAAAATTCTGTCCAAATACCGAATGAGAGACGTGTTTTTGATACACATTGCGAAAATGACTGCTTTTACAGAACCCAAGTAAAATCGGCCAAACCATTTAAAAAAAAGTTTTATTCTAGGACTAGCTTTTGCCTATGGCTTCGCTCGCATTAATTTAGAATTTGAAAATCAACTCTTAGCACACCACTAAAGTTTCTATAATAATATAATTTAATCGTGATTCGAAAGACATGTGGCGCCATATATTATCGTTATTGTTGTTTTTGTAGGGTGCTTCCCTAACATAAGTAATGTCAATTCATTCTCCTGCCCTTATCCCAATTTATTTGGGGTCGGCGCAACATGTCTTTTTCTTCCATACTTCTCTATTAGTCGTCATCTCGGTAGTCACCCCCTTTCTAACCATATCATCGTTCACACATTCCATCCATCGTTTCTTTGGTCTTCCTCTACTCTTATAGCCATCGACATTCATACTCAAAACTCTCCTCACTACATTTTCCTCATTTCTCCGTAACACGTGCCCATACCATGATAACCGATTTCCACACAACTTTTCAGCTATCGATGCCACTTTCAAACTTCCTCTTATGTACTCATTTCTTATTTTATCCATTCGTGTAACACCACACATTCCTCTTAGCATTCTCATCTCTGCTGCATGCAATTGCCTTTCATTCATCCCTTTTGTGGCCCAACATTCTGATCCATACAAGACAGCAGGTCTAATCATGCTTTTGTATATCTTCCCCTTAAGTTTAAGGGGGAATACGGGAGTCGCAGATTGTTCCCGTGACCTGCCGCCATTTCATCCATCCAGTGTTAATTCTGTGCTTAACCGTCCGATCTACTTCACCATCGCTTTGCACAAGTGAACCGAGATACCGAAAGTCGGAGCAGACTGGGAGAAGTCCGCCATCAAGCGCTATGGCTTCAGAACTGGAGAGACCGCCGAAATCGCAGAACATATATTCGGTTTTGGTTCTGCTAATTTTCAAGCCAACATTCTCCAGCTTCTGTTGCCATTTCTCCAATCTGCTCTGGATCTCAGGTCCATCTTCACCGACAAGGACAATGTCATCGGCAAACAACATGCACCAGGGTGCCTCCTCCTGGATGTCCCACGTAAGAGCGTCCATAATCAACAGGAAGAGGTAAGGACTTAAAGCCGAACCCTGGTGCAAGCCTACAGCCACACTGAACTCGTCGGTATTGCCAGCAGCCGACCGGACGTAGGTACGAGATTGACTGTACATAGCACGAATTAACTCTACATACTTCCCGGGCAAACCTTTCTCTTTCAAGGCCCACCACAATACATCCCGAGGTACCCTATCATACGCTTTCTCCAGATCAATGAACACCATGTGCAAGTTCTTGTGTGCACGTCTGTACTTCTCGCACAATTGGCGGAGTGCAAAAGTGGCGTCCATTGTTCCTCGACCTGGCATAAACCCAAACTGGTTTGGGGTAATCTCACTCTCCTCTCGCAATCTTTTCTCTATTACTTTCTCCCATACCTTCATACTATGTGACATGAGCTTTATCCCTCGATAGTTGTTGCAGTCCTGTACATCACCTTTATTCTTGAAGATGGGCACTAGCGAACTATTGCACCATTCTTTTGGGATCCCTCCTTCATGCAACAACTTATTGAAGAATAAAGTCAGCCACATACATCCATCTTCTTTTAAACACTTCCATACTTCTACTGGTATATCATCTGGGCCCATAGCCTTTCCATTTTTCATATTTTGGACTGCCTTTCTTACTTCATCCATGCTAATTTCCCTCACCAAACCCACATTTACTTGTACCTCTTTGAGCACACCGTTCCATTTATTCTCTTCGTTCATTAGTTTTTCAAAATAAACCTTCCATCGTTCTTTTATTTCGTCATCTTTGGACAGAACCTTACCAGCGTCGTCTTTCATACACTTAATGTGAATTATATCTCTCGTTCTCCTTTCTCTTGCTTTTGTTATCCGGTAGAGCTCCTTCTGGCCTCTAGGGCTGTCCAGTGAGTCATACAACTTCTCCTGCGCCTTAGCCCTCGAAACTGCTACCGCCTTTTTTGCCTTTCTCTTCCATTCTTTATAAATTTTCTTCTTATCTTCTTTCAAACTATCATACCCGTTTTCTACACCCTGCCATTCTTTAAACGCAATTTTCTTTTCTTTAAGCATCTTTTGCACGTCTTCATTCCACCACCATGTATCTTTTTCTATCATACCTTTCCCTTTCGATTCTCCAAACACATCTTTTGCTACTGTCCTTATACAATCCGCCATCTCTTTCCAACATTCATTCACAGATTTTCCTTCCATATCCTTCATTTCAATCATTTTATCTACCACTTGATTCTTAAACATACCGGCACATTCCTCTTTTTCTATCATGCGCCATCTGGTTTTGGGCGGGGGCCGTTCCTTGTTCCTACTGGACGAGACACTGATTTTTACCTCCATTATCAATAGTCTATGTTGTGAGACTAAGTCTTCACCTGGGACCACTTTACAATTTTTGACACTTTTAAGGCTGTTTCGTCTTACTAGGAAGTAATCGATTTGTGTCGCGTGGCGGCCGCTTTTATAACTTATCAGATGTTCATTTCGTTTTTCGAACCACGTATTTGTTATTGCCAGGTCGAAGGCCGTGGCAGCTTGCAGCAGTGCCTCGCCATCAGTGTTACGGTCTCCGTATCCCCAACCGCCATGCACTCTTTCATACCCATCCTTCTGTCTTCCTACATGCCCGTTAAAATCACCCCCCACATACACTTCTTCACTATCTTGCACATCCATCATCACACAATCAAAGTCTTTCCAGAACTTCTCTTTTACACTATCCTCACACCCTGACTGGGGTGCGTACACACTAACTATATTAAGCACTAAACTCTCCACAATCACTTTAACAGCTACCACTCTATCACTCACTCTTTTAACATCCACCACACATTCTTTCAACTGACTATCCAGAACTATACCCACACCATTTCGCTTGCCATCGCTTCCACAGTAATAAAACTTATATCCTTCTCCTATTTCTCTAGCCTTTGCACCTTTCCACTTCGTTTCTTGCAGACACGCAATGTTCAATCGTCGCCTTTTTAAAACATCTGCTAGTTCCCTTCCTCTTCCAGTCATCGTACCTACATTCCAGCTAGCACATCTCAATCTCACTTCCTTCACACTCCGAGCTTGCGTCTTACGTCGCACCCGCCCGTTCTGGTGCGACAACCCTTGTCCATTTCCCACAGAAACCGGGTGCTGCCCCTGCGCGTCGCCTGTGGGGTACGCCCTAGCCCTATCGCGCATCATATTCTTTCTATCCATGTTGCTTTATGGTTTTGGCAAAGTTTAACAGCCGGCCGCCAGCCTGACACCAACCCTCCTTGGGAATGCTTTGTTGGTGGTTTACCCGCCACCGCGCGGAATTAAATGGAAATCCCGCCATTTGTCGGTCGTCAGAGCCTCGTTGGTAGGAGCAGGGTGCACCGCGTGCAGGTGAGGTTGACGTTTGGGGAGTCTGGTTGTTGTGCGCTCCCCCTTACACCCCAACATAAGTAATGTCAATGCAGATGTAAAATGTCAAATTTAAACTTAAATGCAGAAAATGTCAGTGAGTGCTCAACGGGATGAATCTAAATAAAAATGCAAGTTGTCCGACTCAAACCACGTCTAATTGAACACTAAAAAATGTAAGATACATAAATTGCATAGAACAATGCAATATGTCAGTGTCAATGCACTGCCAAGTGTAGGTCGCATCCAAAGTGCAAATACGCGAGCCTACTGGCTAACTTATTGTAATAAATGTATTTTAAAACCCATGTACGTACACCGTACATATTGCCACAACATAGCAAGAGAATAACTAAATAAAACAATCCCAAAATATGTAAGATAATAAAATAAACATGTAAAAAATAATGTAAAAAATGTAAAAATGCAGGACTCTAATGTAAATATGATTGATCTACGACTACTACGAAGAAATGTAACTAAAGTCTATAAATAGAATGTCACCATAATAATAAATTAGCACACTTCACTATGTTTTTCAGTGTCAAATTTCACTTCACTTGAGGTAGGGATGGCACACGACACTTTATTCACTTTTGAGTCCCGTTCGTCGATCTTGCTGTTCCTGTCCTCGATGTCATGACCTTCTTCTCGTCTGCTTCTGCTTCTCGCGTCTTGAGGACCCTCCCCCTGTCTTTGGGTGGCCATCTTTCGCCAAAAGTACACCGATGTTACAAACAGTGCAATGCTAATCGCAACAATCACATAGATTGTAATATAGTGATGAATGTCGTGAGAGGATAAGGTGTCCAGCTTAGACTGTTCTTCTATAGAGCGTAGTTGCGTGTCAATCTTCTTGAACGTCTCTTCGTGCGTTTCAATATGCAACGATGAGTTACGAATCGAGGTATTAATTATGTTGTTGATTGGAGAGATCGTGGGCACGATCATTGCATATGGTTCATCGACTAAAATGTCACTTATATGTTCCATATATGCGTGCAATGTGAATGAGTCGCCTTGCAAGTTGCATCCTTGTTTCAACGTTATCAGACCCGAGTGACGTAACGTCTCCGATGTCATTTGAGTGCCGCACACTAATTGTACTTCGCACGTGTCACAACAATAATAGAACCAGGTGTTTTTTTTATGTAATTTGACCCATTTGTCGGTGCATATTTTTATTTCCGTATGGCAATAAACGCTGTGTTCTTCGTTGTCTCGAATCAGCTGTACATCGCAAATAGATTTGTGACGATCACCGGTATTGTATATAGGGTGATTTAGTTTGCACAGTAGAGATTGGTCATGTAATTTTTGGCATTCATTAAGGTCATATTGTTCTAGGGGTATAAATGAGTATTGGTTGGCGTTAAATGCTATTAATGCAGAGTTGGGAATAACATACATTACCCGATTTATGTCAATACGTTGAGGAATGCTGATAAGTCTGTTAAGTTCGTATAGGGCATCACTCAAGATCGGTACTTTTATTTCCATCAGCAGGTAGTGCTGTGTTATGCGCGCATGTATTCTGAACAGCCTGTAGATGTCTCTTATGTCATTACGAACTTCAGGTAGTGTAGAATCGCGAGGTAGTAGTCGAGCTACTCTATCTAGTTCGCTTTGCATTTGGTTTGGTGATAATAGATGTACGTCCATATGTCCTTGGTACATATTTGTCAGGGTGTTGATGAGTGATTCTTGAATATCTTTTAAGTTTTGGGCCATTCTTTCTGCAGCTATGGCCGATGTAATGATGTAGAATGCATGTGAACTCTCAAGTTCATCTTTAAGCGTCTTGTTTTCTAGGGATGTGAGGTGATCGTTGATTAAAGTGACCTGCTTCACCATTGTGGCTTCGTTACGCTGTAAAATGTTGTTCTCGGTTTCCAGAACACTTGTCTGGTTTTTAAGCAGTTGGAATAGGTGATTTTCATTATGTTGGATTGTGTCGATATCCTGTTCATATTGTTCTGCAAAATGTTGATCTAATACTCCAAATAACGAATTTGCAACATATCCTACTCCGTCGATCAATCCTCTTTTGAACCTGTGTTGGATTATCCGCTGGGACCTCAGTAATTCGTTGTAATAATTTAGTTCACTCGTGCTTTGTTCAAGTTGGTTAATCAGAACATGAAATTGCATCATCCAGTCTTCGCAACGAGCTTGCTTTATATGAGATACGAATACTTGCAAAGTGTCAACATTGCGCCAATAATTTGTCATATTGTAATAGAATACCAGTTTCCATTCATCTCTAATTTCTTGTAGATCTGCAATCTTGTCAAAGTAAATTGTTTGATTTTTTGTCAATTGAGTAAGTTTCATATCTTGCTGGACAGTAGGTGTTATCAATGTCATAACTAGCATCAGCATATAACATAGCAAGCTGTTCCAGACAAGCCTTTTGGCTCGGTTTTGCCTGTTTTTGGGTAGTTTGTCAGTGTCGGGGTTGTTTTGTCCCTCAGCCTCCACTAGTGGTACCAGTTTTGTAATAGGACGTTTAGTTTCGCCTTTTGCAGTTTGTAATGTCACAACTCTAGTGTGGCCGTCCTTTCCAGGGTGTAAATCCGCTACACGACCCAGTGCCCATTTTCCTGCAGGTAACCTTTCATCTTTAATGCATACAATGTCATTTTTCTTTATGTCAGTATTCTGTCGTTTCCACTTTAGTCTTGCTTGTAGTTGTTGGAGGTACTCTTGCGACCACTTCCTCCAGAAATCCTTGCTAAGTTGTTGTACAATTTGCCATCTCGTGTTTAAACGGGAAGTATTGTCCAAGTCGGGTTCTGGAATTGTCATGAGTGATGTGCCGGTTAAGAAATGTCCTGGAGTTAAACAGTTTATCTCTTCGCCGTTCTCTGAAACGGTGCATAGTGGTCGTGAGTTCAAGCAAGCTTCTATCTGACATAGCAGAGTGGTAAATTCTTCGTATGTCAGACGTTGTTCTCCAATGACCCGTTTGAGATGATATTTCATGCTCTTCACAGCGGCTTCCCATAGTCCGCCTGCGCTTGGCCAGACTGGGGCATTGAAGTGCCATTGAACTCCCATCTCTGATATTTTTCCCAAGAAGAAGTTGTCAATGTTTTCTACAATGCATTTGTATTGTTGCCGTAGGATCCGATTTGCACCCACAAAATTCGTGCCGTTGTCGCTGTACATATCCCGTGGCGTACCTCGACGTGCGCAGAAGCGCTTGAAAGCCGATAGGAATGCTGTACTGGATAGTTCTGATACCAGTTCTAGATGAATGGCTTTTGTTGCTAGACAAACAAATACTGCAACGTACGCCAGCAATGTTCTGACGCCTCGGCCTTTACTTGCCTTGATTTCAATGTGTCCAGTAAAATCGACACCTGTATGTGTAAACGGGCGAGATACTGTCACTCTCGGCGCTGGTAGATCAGCCATAATCTGGTTTGTTTGTTTAGCATTAAATCGGCGACATGTTACGCATCTGTGTAAGACCTTTTTGACGGCGCGATGTCCTCCTACGATCCAAACTCTTTGTCGTAGATGAGTCAGGGTTAACTTAGGACCTCCGTGTAATGTTCTTCTGTGAGCTTGCCAAATTAATAGCTCTGTCAGTTTATTGTCATGTGGTAATAGAATTGGATGTTTAGTGTCTTCGGGTAAGTTTGAGTTACGTAACCTTCCACCTACTCGCAGAATGTCATGTTTGTCAAGGAATGGATTTAAATTCAAAAGGTTACTTTTTGTGCTCAAACCCTTGTTTTCCTTCAATCTCATAATCTCGTCATTGAAGGCATGCAATTGAATATGTTTCATTATTAAGTTTTCAGCGCTTTTTAGTTCTGTAGATGTCAAATAAGTAGTAGTATGATGAGTGTCTGTATTAGAACAGCTGTTTATGAAACGTTTTATCCAGGCAATGACTCTTGTAATACGAGTCAAATCGCTGTGTCTGTCTAATAACTCAATTACTATTGAAGACGGTTCACATTTCACAACATACGTTTGCATTTGTTTTTGTTTTGATTCGCATGTTGTCGGTGTAATTGTAATTTTGTCAAAAGTATCTTCACTGTAATTTTTCATCCAGTAGGGACCTTGCCACCACAAAGAATGTTGCAATAGTTGGGAACAACTGATTCCGCGTGATGCACAATCTGCAGCATTTTCCTCGGACTTGACATAACTCCAGTGCTGTTTTGGAATTACGTCATGCACTTGCTGTACTCTGTTGCTGACGAACGACTTCCATTTTGTGACGTCCCCATACAGCCAGCCTAATACAATCATAGAGTCCGTCCAGGCGTATGTATTTTTGTGCACATTGTCCCATTTAAAGGCTGTCAGAACCTTTTTCATGAGCCGTGAAAGTAGTAGCGCTCCACATAATTCGAGTCGCGGTAGGGTCAATTTTTTGTTGATTGGCGATAACCGCGATTTTGCAGCGATAAGTCTAGTCGCAGACTCGTTTTTGTCATTTGTTGTCAGCAGGTATATAGCGCATGCGTAGGCCTTTTCGGACGCATCGCAGAACCCATGCACTTGGAATGGTTTCGTAATATCTCCCAGCCACCTTGGTATTTGGTATTCGGTTATGCTGTGTAAATCGCTAGTAAACTGCTTCCATTCTTCTTGCACGCTGTCAGGTAAGGTTTCATCCCACTCGCATCCCGATAGCCAGACGCTTTGGAACAGCAGTTTTGCTTTTACTGTCAAAGGTGTCAGCCAGCCCAGTGGGTCGAAAATTTTCGAGATTTCCGATAGTAGCTTTCTTTTTGTCAATTGGTTGTTATTGTCAAATTGTATTTTGTTTGTAAACGAAAATGTGTCAGTTGTAGGATTCCACTGGACCCCCAGGGTTTTTGTCATTCCATCGTTTGTAAAATGCATTGTCGTTTGGTTAAGATCTGAAGAAGATAAGCTTTCAATCAAGGCCTGGTCGTTGCTTGACCACTTCCGTAGTGTAAGGCCAGCTCCACTCAGCATGTCGATGAGTTGCTTTTGAATTTCTTGTGCCCGTTCGATGGAGTTGCTGCCACTTAGGACGTCATCAACGTACATTTCGTTAGCAATGACATCCGCTGCTAACGGATATTTCTGTGCATCATCGTCTGCCAGCTGTTTCAGCGTTCGAAGAGCTAGAAATGGTGCTGCCTTGGTGCCATACGTCACTGTGCATAACTGGAACTCCTTTAAAGGACCTTGGTTGGATTCCCTCCACAGGATCTTTTGTAAGTGTTGGTCTTCTTCATGGACAAGAATCATGCGGTACATCTTCTCACAATCTGCAGTAAAGACGTACTTGTATAGACGCCATCCTAATAATAATGTCAATAAATCTTGATGAAGCTTAGGGCCACACTCCATCAAGTCATTCAGGCTGAAACCTGTGTCAGTTTTCTGGGAGGCGTTAAAAACCACCCTCAATTTTGATGTCACTGAGTCCTGTTTTAGGACTCCATGATGAGGTAAGTAGCATGCCGTGTTGCAGCCAGGTTTGCTTTCCTTCATATGTCCCATTTCCAGGTACTCTTGCATAAATTTGATGTAACTATCTGATAATTTGTCATCCCTGCCTAATCTCCTTTCCAATTGCATAAACTGTGCTACAGCTCGAGGCTTTGACTTGCCCAGCAGCTGATTAAAATTAGGCTTCATTGGCAAACGAACTGCATATCTGCCATCAACTAATCGCGTGGTCGTTGCAGTGTAGAACTCCTCACAATATCGTTCCTCTGACGTCATAGAATTGCATGCATCTCCATTGATGTCTTCAACTTCCCAGTATTTTGACAAGTCGTTAACTTCATTAACTACGACGTTGCAGTTAAATGTTTTGGTTACATTGCCTGACAATATCCACCCCAACCGTGTTTGTTGAGCCATGGGTTCATTAACCTCCCCTTTGACTAAGCCATTCATGAGTATTTCCGAAAATACGTGTGCATCCAGAAGTATGTCAATGGGCCTAGATAAGTTGTAGTCTGGGTCGGCCAGTGTGATGTCTGTCACATGAGCCCAAGGTTTCTTTGCAAATGTAACGTTAGGCAGATTGTTTACTACCCGTGTCATGATTAACGCTTCCGTTGTAAACTGGAAGGCGTTATATAAGGACTTGCAGGATAGATGGACCTTTCCTTTACTCCTGTTGGATAAAGTACCGATGCCGCTTATGTTTGCACTCAGCTGTTGACGCTTTATGC
The DNA here is from genome assembly GCA_905220435.1 of Amphipyra tragopoginis. Classification (NCBI taxonomy): domain Eukaryota; kingdom Metazoa; phylum Arthropoda; class Insecta; order Lepidoptera; family Noctuidae; genus Amphipyra; species Amphipyra tragopoginis. The sequence continues at coordinate 22,710,987 of HG991995.1, read as the reverse complement.
CCAATCTTTGAGCTGCATTCTCCGTTATCAACGTAATTTGTGAGCCTTGATCAACTAGAGCCCTTAGTGTAATGTAGTCACCTCCAGCTGTTGCTACTTGCAAAAATGCTGTTGGTAATAATATTTCATCATCATTATTTGATGCGAAGTTGTTTTGCAAATTTTTATTTGACCTAGTTGAAGTTGATGACGACGGTTTAGGTGCTGTTTGTGTTGCTGAGGGCGTTTGTGCTGATTTCACGATATCGCTGTGCAGAAGTGTGTTATGTTCTTCGTTGCAATCTCTGCATCTTTTCTGTGATGCACAGTAACCCTTAGTATGCACATACAAACAATTTTTGCATATTTTATTGTTTTCTATAAATGCCATTTTTTCCGGACTCAGCATGTCAGCGAATTTAGAACATTGAAATAATGCATGATTCGTATTGCACAATGGACAAATAATTTTGCTGAATTGTCCAGCGTTTGACGCATGGAAATTGCGAGAGTAGTTTGATGAACTTTTATTGGGTTGTGACTTGGAATTTTTTCCGAAAGGATGTGGCGTCTTAAAATGTGGTTTTGATGCAGGTATATCACTGTTTTCTGGCTTTTTCCTGTGCAATGGTTCTAATGCCATAAACTTGTTTTCGACGAAATCCATAAAATGATTATATGTTGGTATCTCGCGCGGATCCGACCTGGACTGCATGTATTCCGAATACGTTTCGGAGTCTAATTTTTCGCATAACACGTAAACTAGAATCGGATCCCATGAGCTTGTATCAATGCCCAAGTTGTGTATCGCGTTTACGGTTTCGTTTGTAGTGTCATATAACCGCTTGAGGTCGAACGCAGATTGTTTTTGCAAATTAGGTTGACGCATAAATACCTGGAAATTTCTGGTAAATAACAGAAACTTATTATTATATCTATGGTTCAAAATTTCCCAACACGTGTCATAATTTTCGGGTGCTATGTGTAAATGCTGCACGAGCTTTTCTGCTTCACCGCGAAGTCTACCCTTTAGATGCTGCATTTTCTGAGTTTTTGCAACCGCCGAATTATTATGAATCGCTTCTACATAGAGATCCATAAAAGTAGGCCATAAAGTATAGTTGCCGTTAAAGATAGGTATGTCAATTTTAGGCAATGTTTGCTGCTGATGTATAGAAGCGTTTAATTTCGTGTTCAGCGCCCGTTTCATATTTGTAAATGCATCTTCGTGACGACAGAACTCGTCATAATAGTCCTCTGAATTCCCCTCTAATATGCCATCAATTTGTAAATGTAATTTGTCAATCGCAGTCCACCGAAACTCTATAGTCTTAAGCATATCCTCAATTTCCCATTTCTCCTTAACCTTGTCTAGGCTTCGATTTACTAACTTAGTGAATGCACGGAAATTAGCTTGTTGCAACTGCTGTAACTCGAGTAGCTTGTCCTCTGCTCCTACAGATGTCTCGAACAGGGTTTTGTCGAACTCAATGTTTAACTTACTATGGCCGGCGTTACTGAGTCCAGCTGGAGTCTTCATCTCGAACGCTGCAATCTCCTGACGCGTTCCATGGTACCAGCTTTTAATGACCTCATAAATGTTACCGGTGAAATATTGATGATCTTTCTGCTCTACTGCACTTAGCTCCCGGTTCTTCTCTTCACATTCCGCCCATAGAACATCTAACCTCTCAAGCCTTTTACGAATGTAATCGGTGGTCTTCCTGCTCGCTGAATCCTTCTTAAAATTAGAATGGATTCTCTTCACTTCCTCGAGGATCTCCGCTTGACGCACGATGACACCCTCCATTGTAAAGCCGTAAGATAAATAATGAACGATCTTACTTGAAATTCAGGAACTCGCTCTGTATGCAAATGCAATGCAATGTGACGCTCTGGAACCTGGACCGCTGCTACCTCCCCGAATGCTCCTGCACGGCAACACACGTGGCACGGTATGACACGACACGACACAGATCCCGCGCGGCGACTTATCGACCGACGTATCGGACTGTATAGTACTTGCAATAGTTACGAAGGACCAAAAAACTATGTAGGGTGCTTCCCTAACATAAGTAATGTCAATGCAGATTTAAAATGTCAAATTTAAACTTAAATGCAGAAAATGTCAGTGAGTGCTCAACGGGATGAATATAAATAAAAATGCAAGTTGTCCGACTCAAACCACGTCTAATTGAACACTAAAAAATGTAAGATACATAAATTGCATAGAACAATGCAATATGTCAGTGTCAATGCACTGCCAAGTGTAGGTCGCATCCAAAGTGCAAATACGCGAGCCTACTGGCTAACTTATTGTAATAAATGTATTTTAAAACCCATGTACGTACACCGTACAGTTTTCCTCGGGAACAGTAGTTTTTTTCGGGATGAAAGGTCCGTGTATGTCCGTTTCCATAAACCTGACAACGGCAGTTAGGATATCGGCATTACCCAGTATCCAACTGGATGGCGGAGGTCTGATGGCAATCGCTCCGTATAAAATACTGGTATTCAGTCGCATCTGGTTAGACTGGAAGCTGACCCCAACATAGTTGGGAAAAGGCTAGGATATATTTTACTCGCAAAACGAAAGCTTGATTTTAGGTGAAGTTTTACGTGACCGAAACGAGTTTTTTTCCGTTATATTTTTGCAAGATGGCACCTCACATTTGAAACACCTCGTGTTTTTCATTTTTAGCCTCCCAGCTTACAACCCTTTGGCAAAAAACAATCTAACTACAAAAATATCTGGGTCGTTTTATCTTGTAGAGAAATATACTCTGTTTTTCTAATATTGCTAGGGTAAAACTCGGTAATACGCCCCAAGTGACAAAACGCCCCACCACTCCAGCACTCACACTATCAAAGCTGCGCCGCTCACAACTAGACGCGCGGAGACCCACTAGTAGGCGAACAACATGGCCAACGTGTGCAAGTAGTTTGTGATGTCCGTTTAAAAAATATTGCAAAATCTGTATTTATTGGAGTGAAATAATTTGCGGTAAGTTTCTAAGAAATTCATATATATTGATACTTTTAGATTTTGTGTTATAATGACCCACACTATCGTAAAATAGATGAAATTACCTTATACTTTTATTTTGTCGAACGTTATAACCTTGAATCTACTGCTTTGACCTCGGTGGGGCGTATTGAAAATCAAATTTGACAATATGCCCTTAAGTCAATTTACAAAACGCCCCAATATTTGAACTGTGTTAAAGTATTTTTTATCGCGTGTTATTATTTCAGAGTATGTCTCGGAAGTATCAAAGAACAACACTACGAGCATCATGGAGTGCAGACGACTTAGACAAAGCCATGCGCAGTGTACTTAGCAAAGAAATGGATGTTAATGAGGCATCCAAAAGCTTTGGCATAACATCTCGAACCCTAAGAAGACACATTTTATCGGGAAAATCAAAGGGCCCTCTTGGACGCAAACCAGTATTTTCTGTAGAACACGAAAAAAAACTGGTTGCCCATATAAAGAAATTGGAGAAAGGTGGATTTGCCCCTGATAGAAAAGATGTTAAAGAAATGACATTTCAACTTGCTAGGAAACTCAATATTAAAAATCCATTTTCATCAAGTTTAGCATCAGCTGTAAATGTCTGGTTTTCGGGATTCATGGTTCGCAACTCAGAATTAAGTCAGAGAAAATCAGAAGGCTTGTCAAGTGACAAACCTTCTGATTTTCTCTGAGAAAAGGAAGGTAATTGCCGACAAAAAGAAGCCAGCAGCTGGAAAATTAAAGCAGACTAAGACCACAAAAATAACTAAACATATCGAAGAAAAAGATGGTGATAAAAAGAAACAAGAAAAAGGAGGTAAAAAGAAGCCAAAGAAAGTGTCTGTCAAAAATAAGAAGAAGAAAAAAGTAAGCTATTCATTATATTCTTCTGAAAGCAATGATGAAAATGAGGGCAGGGTAGATACTTCTGAAGAAGAAATCTCAGACGAACATGACGACATTATCAGATGCGTGGAATGCACGGAAGATTACTATAATACAAAATCCACAGAAGATTGAATTCAATGCCTGTCTTGTTTAGCGTGGTTACATGAGTTTTGTACCATGTTTATTTAAAAAGTCTGATTTGATAAAGAGACTGAGTAACTGCCTCTTATTATCCGAAGTTAAGATTGAGAGTTAATTTTTGTCAAAACAATTGTTGTTATAGTTTAAAATATGCAAAAATATATGATTAATACACTGGGGCATTTTATAATAAGAGTGAGTCGTATTAGCCAACGATCACACTACAAAACGCCCCACCTAAGGTTTTTTTAAATAATAAATATTATTGTATCCTTAGTTCCTATTATCATTATTACTTGTGGTATTGTTGTTAAAATACTAAATATTGTTCCAAAATAAAAAGTTTGATTATATCTTGTAAGATTTTTTATTTATTACAATTTTAAAAAAAGTGGGGCGTTTTACCGAGTTTTACTAGGTTTTAGGTGTAGTGGGTAGGTTTGTATTTTCTGTAGATATCTATAGGTATAAATAAAAACTGCAGCCTGCATACTATTCTGTATTAAGGAGCACAGCTTTACAACAAATTGCTTCGAAATGTAAAAGATCAAAAGTCGATGATTACTTTCAAAAAATCTCTAAAGAAGCTTATTTTAGAGAATTCAAAACTGTAAATGGTCTTCGGGTACTGTACCTATCTAACCTATTCTTGTTGTGTAGCCGCTGCGCCACCATATGTAATTTAACTTAATTAGATATAAGGGTGGTAGCTAGCCAGGCAGACCGTATAGATTCTACCACCAAGCGAAATTCGGTAATTCTTTAGGCTATGTCGGTTACCCTGTTACAACTTACATACATTCGTGTATACATTACCACTGAAAACATCACTTCTTTTTTTACGGTAGTGTAAAAATAAAAACTAAACTAAGGCTTCCTTCGTCCTTTTGTCTCCTTCCAGCCTACAGCCTACCTGAAACTTATAAAACTAAGCCATTCATAATAAAGGCCCACTCCCAGTATAATAAACATCTATCGAGACTATACACCTTGTTCCCTAAGCTGAAATAAACCCCTTTAGGCGGCTGGAGAACATTGTAAGCTATAGGTACCTACTTTGTAGTAGTTCAAATAGGTAGAATTACGTGACTCGAATCCCACGAAAGGGGTGAACATCGACTTAGTGCTTCTAGAAGCGAGTTTAACATTTATAAAGGATTTGTCGGATTTGGATCGGACGATTTATTAATTGTTTAAGCGGGAAGTCACGAAAGGATGACAAGATTTCACTAATCTCTTTAGACTGATTTTGTTTTTAGTTTTTAGGGTTCCGTACCCAAAGGGTAAAACGGGACCTTATTACTAAGACTCCGCTGTCAGTTCGTCTGTCACCAGGCTGTATTTCATGAACCGTGATAGTTAGACAGTTGAAATTTTCACAAATGATGTATTTCAAAAACAACAGAATAAAATAAATATTTCAGGGGGCTCTCATACAACAAGCGTGATTTTTTGCCGTTTTTATAGATAATGGTACGGAATCCTTCGTGCGCGAGTCCGACTCGCACTTGGCCGGTTTTTTAAATCAAATTAGGGTAAATGGTATTATAATTGCATTACACACAGGATATATGATAATTGCATTAATTATGTAAGACCAGAATAATGAATTTGTAGCGGGTATATCCGATAGTGGGCTCCCCGCATAGGTGCAACGCATAAGCGCGTTCCCACTATGTCGTAACGATTAAATTATCGTTGGACGACTGTCGTCTCTTGCTGTTCCCATTAATACGATTTTTTGTCGTCAATTTTTTTTATCGTTTAGCGACTATCGCATCTAGCTGTTTCCATTGGATCGCGACGACATTTTATCGTTTCACGGCAGTCGATTTGTCGTTAAAAAAAACGTGTGCGTCCGTGTTGTAAATGACGAGACGATATTTTTATCGTGGCTACGATAGATTTGCGGTCACGATTTAGTCGTAATGATTTTTTATCGTTTTACGACTGTCGTGCTAGCCGTTCCCACTGTCATGACAATCTGTTGTCACTGCAAAAAATGTTGTAGACGACAGAAAATCGTGTCGTTCTATATGTGAACACCTCCATTTAAACATATAAGCCACGACACTTACAACTACATGATTATCTGTCGTCACGACAAAGTGGGAACGCGCCCTAACGTGTATTCGAACGCCTGTCACGCGATTGCGCTCTGCGCTGTCACAGGTTCGTCTATGTCATTATAACAAGAGTAAAGTAATACATGTCTTGTCATTTGGAAATATTATTTGTGTGTGAATGTTGTTGTGTGGTCGATAATTCTGTGCCCCTAGTGAAAAGATCCCTTTTAATAAGTCTTTATAGCATTTACAAGGACTTATACCTACCCATAAGTCCTTGTAAATGCTATAAAGACTTATTATACCTGAAGCTCTTAGTGAAAAAGGGTGTAAGTCCTTAGACCTAAGGACTTGTACCCTTTTTCAATAGGGTCACAGAATTTATTAAAGTTGTACTCTGTTAACGAAGCTTTTATCACTAAACCGACCGGAACCCTCCCCGACTGTAAAATATGATTACAATTTAAATAACTTAATAATTCTATCTATGTACAGACCTGTGTATATAAGGTATCTATTCATATACGAAATATTTTAAGGGATACATCTATAGGTGGTAAAGAAGCCATATAAATTTAAAAAAAGAAAAAGTAAGTATTTTTTTTTTAAAATAAATAATTAAAATTTACGTGATGCACGTACTGGCTCATTACTATTTTCAACATCCATTAAGCTAGTTTCTACGTAGTGTTTAGTGTCAATGAAGCGGGCAATTTTTTTTTCAAATTTATGCAAAATGTCTCAAGCATTATTACAATTATAATAACTAGGTAAAATAATAAACTTCTAAAAAAAATGATTTTCTCTTAGTTTTGGCTTCTTGACCACCTATAGATGTATCCCTTAAAATATTTCGTGTATGAATAGATAGACCTTATATATTCTATGTATGTTTAGGCCCTTTTTCCACGACTTACGACACAAAAAGTGTGGTGACGACTCCAAGCACCAATTATTTATTATGCCGTGTAGTTTCTGTATCGCGATAAATTGCGCAGTCTGTACACTACTTATCATACTGCAACAATCTGGAACAACGGAGGGCGGAAGTCATTCCATTTAAAACTAGAAAAATAAATTATGAGTGACTCATTGTAAGTTTGAAAGTAAGTTGAAGTTTGTTATTCTTTCTGACGGAATATTAAAAGATAGAAGGAAAGGAAGAACTTTTTTCTTATGATTTTATATAATAAATTAAAAATAATCTTCCTATATACCGTGGGCCTGAGGTACCCGAAAGATTTTAACCATCGATTCCGATGCCTAAGAGAAGAAAAGCTAGGATATAATTTGTTGAATGAATCTAAAATTTCGAGATATTCATTATTTACGGAAATTCACAACTCGAAAAATCTCTTGGGTAACAAGCTCTATGAACGCGCTGTTGTGACTTTAGTCATACCATACCCCACTCGCCGTATGTCGTGTTTTTTGGGGAGGTTCGTGGTTTGATAAGTTTCTTATCCACTCACACGATAATTCATAAGCGTTGCCAGTTTAACCTAAGGTATTGTTTACAAGGAAGTACTAACGTTAATTGATTTATTTTGTTCCGAAAAACAAAATAGTTCAATTGACGGAATTGGACTTATGTTGATCTAACATTATTGACTCATAATACCATCAGAAAGGCGTGGTTAAAATCTTTCGGGTAGGTACCTCGGGCCCACGGTGTATTAACTCAATAAGCTAATCGTTTTAGTTTCGGCAGATAATAGTTTCGCTAACGTATCTCTACAGCGGTGCGAGCACGGATCTTTTTATCGAGTCGATTCGAGAAATTTATCTATTATAAACGTCAAATTTGACATAAGATATAGATAAAATGACTACAGTTGTCGATTTATCTATATCGATCCATGATATAAATATAGATCCGCAGTTCGGACAACGTCCTAGGTCCGATTTGTCGTTTGCATGAAATCACAAAATAAATGTGCACGAGACGTTGTACGCCTTTGATCTTAAAGAAAGTCGCCTTTTTGTTTATCTTAACGTAGCGCATTGGAGTAATTATTATTAGTATTGACATTACTCTACTTTGACAGGTGTCAAATTGGACCTATTATATTGTTACAAGTCTGAAATCGTAGAACAACTGTTATTACTGTCAATGATTAAACCCGTAGCTAAAGCTGATGATAGTGATACAGGGGATTTACACGAGTCGATTTCCGCCGCACGGCCACGCCGCAGCCGCACGGCGAAAATCGACCGTCTAAATGACAATTTGACTAGGCCGCTAATGACTAAAATCGCAAGCCCCAAAGTTGGGTGCCATCCGACTTTTGCCGTGCGGCGACAAGCCGCATGTGGCGGGTGACTAAAATCGACCGTGTAAATGGTCAGTTTCAGGCGATCGCCCGCCGCATGAGGTGTGTTTTGCGCTGTGTTGTTCCGCTAGCAATGAACAAGTCGCATGCTATTTTTGTCGACCGGTGTAAATGGGGTGGAGATTCGATTTTTACAAGCGATGCGACTGGTGACTTGCCGCACGGCTAAAATCGACACGTGTAAATCCCCGAATTGGTATCAGTATAATCAGCTAAGAACCAATGTCAAAACCCGTATTCTGCAAATAAAATAAATTGAATTGAAGAGCCTGCGGGTATATTTCGAATTCTTTATATTTTATCTGAATCCCTTCTAGAAAATTCTACGTCAGCTTACGCGACGTCACATTTCGTTGGTACAGCAAGAAAATTGTAAAGACACACATTGCTGGACGTGTTGATATACTCGTCTTTTTTTAAAATAAACGTCTAGAAGCTTCGCTCGTGAAATAATAGTGCCGTATTGTTTCAAATGTTGAAGTTTTTAAAAAAAAATTATTTAGTGCAGGGCTGAGGAAAACATTTATGGTTTAGAGTTAAATGTTTGGTATTTAAAAATGATTTATGGAGATAAAGCAGTTAGCTCGTAGGTGAATGTTTTGTTTTTATTGCATGTAGCGTTGTATTGGTTAAGTAGTTGCAATAATATGATTATGACATTTGAAATTCTTCGCTTTTTAATTCATAAAGTTTTTTTTTTATTTTCTCACAATAAAAAAAAGGGTAATACACAAAACAGCAAGCCAGAAACCATTGAGGTTTGTCCGGAATGCTGTGTATTTTGCTTAAACACTAATCGCGAAGAACACAATTAAATAATATTAAGGTGCTGATAAACCTGAGCATTCTCTTGTAACAAAACATCGAGCATTCGCCATTCTTAAGTGTTGTCGAACTGAACACTCATGATTTTATTGTCTTTTGTAACATTCGCTAGAATGCTCATTACAAGTGAATGCTCAGGTTTATCAGCGCCTTTAGGTATACCTACATACTAATTACCTACATTAATTTGTTTCCCGATTGCACATCGATGTGAAGGAGTAGGTACCAGTCCGCCTTTTGTATACCTTTAGTTTTGACTCTGACTACCATAAATGAACCGACTGCGACTATGAGCCGTTTACCTATCTACTCACACGTTTTGTGGCATTACAAGTTTCTTACAGCGGTTTTCAATAACCTATCTATCGACGTTACCCTACTAGAGATAGAAATTTGGCTTATGTCAAAATTATATCTCTAGTAGGGCAAACGGTCGATAGATAGATTATTGAAAATGGCCGTTAGTGAAGGCTTCGACGCTGCGTGTCGTCATCACAACATTATGTCATGTTGTCAGTTGTGGAAAAAGCATCAATAATAGGTACATAAGTTTCAAATTTTTGCGGGACTGAGATAATATTCCATAATTTTAGACTGGTAAACAAGTTAAAGTAATCCAAACATTAATCTTCAAAATTAACAAGATACTATAGCTATCTTACGAGATATATTTAGATTGAAATTCAAATTGCTTTATTTAAAGCGTTTGTCTCTATTTACAAGTGTTTACGTTTGTTTCCAAGTTTAGTTACAAACAAATATTTTAATTGATATTCCTTACTATATTCCTTATTAAGAACTAAGTAGTTTTTTTTTTCTTGTTTACATTCTCATGGGTGCCCTTCGCCCGGGGAAGGCGAAGGGGTATGCCGGACTCTTACCGGCTAAAAACCCACGGTGTTCCTTCTTCTGACCTTTGGCCGGGGTCGCGGGATTCGCAGCTGCATGCACCGCGACCCCGGCAAGTCTCGGTCTGCCAGAGACCTCTTCTTCTGTGGGGCCTTGCCCCACATCCTCCTGAGAGGCGCGCACGGAACACAGCGCGCCGCCATCTCGAGCCTGTTACTGGTCGGGCTCGGGTCCCCTAACCCGCTGCCCGCAGGCCATACACAACGGTGGCCGGAGATCGTCGCGCGCATTTCGGCGCCCGGTGCGTCTGGAAGGGAGAGTGGCAGCTGCCTCTCTCTCCCTCTCCGCTCCCTCTTTGGTCACCATCACCTCCTCGCAGAAGGAGGCGACGGCTTCCCACGCACTCTCGCTCCCGACCACGGACAGAACCAAGCCACGGCCGAAAGCGAGAGGTCACCACCGACTGCCGCGACTAGTTCACGGCGCTGCGTCGCCCACGCAGGACACGCTTGCAACGTGTGCACCGCCGTGTCCTCAGGGCAGTCGACGCACTGGTAACAACCGGGCGTCTACTCCCGGCCTATGCGACACAGTTACTTCCCGAAACAACCATGTCCCGAGAGTACCTGCGTCAGCCGGAAGCTGAGGGCGCCGTGACGCCTCTCCAGCCACTCCTCCATCACGGGCCTTACCGCCGCTATCGCGGCGTGCCCTAAGAACTAAGTAGTACTTTGATGTCGTTTATCCCAAACGTATGTTCGTTTAGGATTAACGACATCAAAGTTCTAATATAACTTACCTGCGCAAAATTAATTATGATAATAATTATAATGTTTCACTTCGGTGGTTGAAAACAGCTTTAAAATTTATAAATACACTAGCTTTCGCCCGCAGCTTCGCTTGCGTGAAATTTTGAACCCGTTAAGTGACGATTTTCCATACAAACTTTCATCCCCTATTTAACTCCCTTAGGGGTTGAATTTCGAAAAATCCCTTCTTAATGGATGCTTACGTTACAAAAGGAACCTACTATCAAAATTTCAACTTCCTAACCCCAGCGGTTTAGGCTGTGCGTTGATAGATCAGTCAGTCAGTCAGCTTCTCCTTTTACGAGTATATGTATAGATTTTACTTTACTAATGGCCGATTCCTATGATTAACCGAGCGTTATTGGTTAAAATTAAGACTTATATTTTTTTTGTATTATAACCAGAGATCGGATTAGGTAGTGTATATTTACCTAAACTTCGAGGAAGGAAATAACATAGAGTGGATAAAAATCCCGGAATAATTATAATGACGTTTTAATCCTGGGATTTAAAAATCACGAATTATTTATTGGACTTTATTTATAGTTACAAATTATTAATTTGAAAAATCACACAACATTTTTTAGAATGAGAAGAGATTAGCTCTTAGTCCATGCTGACCTGGTACGGGTTGGCAGATAAGACACCATCGAGAACTTTCGATCCGAATAGTTTTTTTGTTTTTTTCTGATTCTGTTTTGCTTATTTTTATATGGGGAATTATTAATCGGGCGAATAAATAATATATGGAAGACTGTTAATGAGATACTTTAATACTAAATCGAGCGGCATTTAAATATATTTGCGAAAAATTAACTTAACTGGCGAAAAGTTATGAATGATTAAAATTCGTAAAATGAGCTACTAGCAGTGGGAAGCAGTTAATCTAAGCTAGCAACTAAAATTCCAAGTGTCCGAATTAAATACTACTTTGGGCGAAAAAAAACAGAGTGGGCGACAAAAATACTGAGTGGGCGAAAATATACATTTCCTTACCCCGACACTGATAGGTTAGGTTCGAAGGGGATGACGGGGGCTAGAGTGAGGGAGCGAAGCGAGCGAACGAAGCCCTCGTCATCCACTTCCTGTTAGGTTACTTTGAACCCTGCAGGCAGAAATAGGAGGCCCGCGCAGCGGGGCTCCGTCGACGTTCCTTTGGAAACCCAAACAACCTTACAAACATACAACAATAATGTGAGTGAAATTTGTTCGCATAAGAATTATTATACTGATCGTTTTGAATAACTAGTAGTTACCTCAAATTCGTAATTTTTAGACGCCGTTTTCAGTATTTGTGTTCGCCCTCAGTCTTTCGCCCACTTAGTATTTCAGTACGCCATAATCTGTATTTTTGACACCCTTACTTTGAATTTATATTCGATCGTTTAAATACTACCCTTTTTTTTTTTTATTATTTTCATTTTAACCTATTAATGATGTAGATGAACGGGTTTAAAGGAATACCCTCTGTTATTTAACTTACTGTATGCAAAGATTAAAATCAGAATGAACCAAATTCTAAACATGAACACAACAAAACTGTCAACGCGCAACGCGCATAACAAAATTCTATTAAGATTTTGCATTGAAACTCAGTTCCAGAACACTTTTACATGGACGTGCCTCACGTTTCAATGTAAAGTAATAGCTAATCAAGTTTTTGGCAGATATTCAAACGGGTTCCAATGTAGTTTGGCTCGTCTACTTTGGATCACTGGCCCAATTTGTAGTGATTTTCGACGAAGTAAATGTAGTATTTTAGCCTAAAGCCAAATACGTTGCTTTTGGCTAACATGTTGTGTAAAATATCATGTAACGGTACTGATATTTTACGGTGTTATTTCGGGCCAACTGTGCCTTGGAATTCCGGCAAAGAATAGGCTATAGAAGATAGGACTCTTTACGTGGTTGAATGGTTGTGACAAGAAGACGGGCAGAAGCATCCTCTTTTAGAATGCATATACTAGAAGTGTCAATGCATTACATAATTTCAAAGAAAACAACTAAAACCTAAGGCGCTAACATGAATGGCAGAAATACCATATTTTTATTAAATACCATTTATGATATGTCTACACCAGTGCGTTTTCATGTTCATCTTGCGCTTTCAACTTTCAATTCCACTGGCGTTAAGCGCATGGAATATTGATTGCCATAAGACGCATGCAGCTTATCGTCTACACCGGTGCGCCTCGGTCAGTCGTCAGTCGACATACAATAGACGGATTAGCGTGCGCTATGGGCATGCGCTTTTGTCGAACTAGTATTAAGGCATGCGCTATGGCGCTTCACGCATGCTTTAGACGAAGACGCAAGATGAACATGAAAGCGCACTGGTGTAAACATAGCTGTAGAGTATGCCCAGAAAAATGTATTTATGATAAACTAGCTGTGCTCATGGCTCCGTCCGCGTCGAATTCGGAATCCAATATTGTGTCGCAATAAATAACTGTTCTTGATAACTTTAAATTCTAATATGATTGAAAAAATCGATTGCGATGAAACAAGAACTAAATGTTACTTCGAGATACGCACAATATGTGTCTATTAAAGTCAACCACGTTGAGTTATTACTTTTTACGTGTGTAATGTAGAAGACGGCCCCAGGTTCTCCCGAGCTAGGGACATGTCTGCTGCACCAGATCACCAAATGATCTTTGCTGAGATGATTCTGCCAATCCCTTGTGTAGATGATCACGTAATTAAATTTTGAAGGAATAGCGAATAAATCTGGTGGCCATCCTGATTTCCAAGGGAAGCGCATTCCAGAAAAGAATAGACTGGACAAAGAAAGAAGAATGGCTTTAATGTGAAGCTAGCCGGGCGGACCGTATAGATCTTACCATCAAGCGTGCTGGATGTTGTTGAATCTTAACACGCGTCTATTCCCAGCGTGCAGTGAGGAAGTTTCATATTCTAGCGGGTTAAAGCTATAATCAACAAAATTGAAATTTCACTAACTCAACCACTTAATAAGCCGACAGCGCAGCGCTAGGTAAATTGATTACTGTTTTAAATTTGATTCAGGCTACATGAAACCTTTTAACTAAGTTTTAATTAATTCAAAACTACGAGTCGTAACTGTTAGGAACTGTTGCGACGCAGTAAATTAGTAGGAACATACGTATTTTACACAAATCTTAAGAATCTGGAACTTGTATACGGGAATTAATGATGTTCCTGCGACGTTCTGGTTGTTGTTTTGGAATTGAAATGTGTTTCTGTTGGTAATAAAAATATTGCCGGGGAATGAAACAGATATAGGTATATGTAACTGTAAAAAAGTCATTCTATAGAAATTAATGCAACGAAACTTAATACATTAAAATCCACACTGAAGTAGGAATAAAATTACATTAATCTTATGCATATAATCTGTAGTCTTTTTGGAATGTTGGTCTGTTTATCCGTTTGCATGTCGGTTTATTTGTGCACGCATCACGTGTAGGATAACTTTTTCATCATCATCCTCTTACGACATTTCACCTTCTTTTAGTTATATTAAACCTTTTTTTCATCACAGGCCACATCGTTTTTGATGAGGAAAACAAGGAAAGTTCTTTTGCGGTGATTCGAGAGGCAACGAGAAAAGTGTGCGGTCTGGAATTGACTTGAAGGAGACTGCACTGCTGACCTTCAGGCACCCCAACCTACTTGAGGGAGTCGCTGCACCGCTGAGCCTCCGGCACTCCGATCTACTCGAGAGAGTGGCTGCACTGCTGAGCCTCCAGAACTCCGATCTACTTGAGGGAAACACCGTACCGCTGAGCTGCCGGTACTCAGCTACACTGAGAGGAGTCGCATACCACGCCGAGTAGAAGTATCGCTCCGAAAAAGTTCTGTTTCTAATTCAAAATTTTACGTGTGCTGTCTAGACACCTTAAGTGTTTATAAATATAGCAGTTGTCTTGAAAAGTGTTTTTCTTGTTTGTTAGGCTAGGGGTAGGCAGGACCCTTCAGTCTGTGACCTTCTTTCTAACTGGTGTAGCAGACGTGTCCCTAGCTCAAGATATCCTGGAGCCGCCTGCTCCATTACAACAATCAGGTGCGACAGGGACCAAACGCGACTAAGTTTGACATAAGGTATAAGGTATAACGGGCTGGTATCTGCAACTCCACGTCTAAGCGCGTATTTTGCGTGATGGGTGGTAAGTATAATTACTCGATCCACCCTAACTCCTCGAAAAAGGCAAGCACACCCTTGATGTTACTGGTGATCTCTCGGAGAGTACCTGGGTTACCGAAGTACTTGGCCCTGTATGTGGCGATCTCAGGGCAGTTTAGTAGCACGTGGGCTGCCGTCTCGTCTTCCTCCATGCATGCTCTGCACAGTGGGCTGTCTGTAACTCCAATGACAAAGAGGTGTTTGACATAAAACATATAGCTTCTTGGTGGTTGTAATAAGGTTCACATTTGCTTGTTCGGGATTCGGATAAATTAAATACGTGTTGATTGAATGCAAGTATATTAGCGACTAACGTAATACTATAATATTAAATGCTTTTAATGACGACATGAGATATACATATAGCTAGGTATGTGGATATGTGACTTGCGCAGCTACTATGACAATTTTCAACCTAACATACCGCCCACCAAAAGGACTTTAAGTTCTTTTACAATCACAAATAAGTTCTAACAAATTATCCTCTAAACAATCAAGTACCTAACTCCAAATTGTCAGTCTAAAGCACAAAACATTACAATCCTAAGTTTACTAATGAAATAATACACAATATCTCAATAATTCAAGAGAAGCTAAGTAGAATCAACTGGCAATGCACATAACTTAGTAATAGTTCTCTTAGTTATAGAACCTCCACTTTTCACACTATACACCCTCGTGTTACCATCCATGCCTGGGTGTTTATCTGTGATTCGTCCTAAGGACCATTTGCTAGGTGGTTGATTTTCAGTCTTGATCAACACAATATCCCCTATTGCAAATTCCTTCGCTTTCTTCATCCATTTAGGACGCTGCTGTAACCTGGTCAAATATTCTTCTTGCCAGCGTCGCCAAAAGTCATGAAGAACCTTTTGTGTATGTTGCCAGCGTGACAAATTATGAATCTTCACAGCTTGCAGATCAGGTGAGCGTACTACAATCGGTGGTTCTCCAATTAAAAAATGGCCAGGAGTCAGTGGATCTAAGTTGTCTGGGTCAGTGTTATCTATTGGGCACAACGGGCGTGAATTCAGACAGGCTTCTATCTGGCATAATATTGTAGTCATTTCCTCGAACGTCAGGTGAGTTGTAATAACACGTTTTAGGTGGTACTTAATCGACTTCACGCCTGCTTCCCATAATCCTCCAAAGTTTGGACTATATACTGGAATAAAGTGAAATTGTGTGCCATCTGTTGCTAGCGTGGTTGTAACTTCTCCTGTTATCTTTGCTTCATTCCACAAGTCATGAAGTTCTCTGTTAGCACCCACGAAGTTTTTACCGTTATCACACCACAGATGGCCACATTTACCTCTTCTGGCAACAAAACGTCTAAAGGCTGCTATAAATGCCTCTGATGTGAGGTCTCCAACTAGTTCTATGTGGATTGCTTTGGTGGACATGCATATAAAAATTGCCACATATGTCTTTTTAGTTTTGTTGCCTCTTCCTTTAGATACCAGTGTTTCAAACGGTCCTGCGAAATCTACACCGCTATGCAGAAACGGCCTCGTCGGTGTTACTCTTTCCACCGGTAAGTCTCCCATTATTTGTCCTTTCGTTGTGGCATTCATTCGAGCACACTTCATGCATTTGTGAATATGTTTCTTTACCAGTGATTTAGCTCTTATAACCCAGTATTTAAAACGTAAGTGACACAGCATCAACTGTACTCCTCCATGAAGTGTTTTGTCATGTACATCAGCAATAATTAACTGTATCAGTGCGTTTCTATTTCCCAGGATCACAGGATTCTTCTTATCATCAGGTAAGTTAGCATGTCTTAAACGACCGCCCACCCTGAGTATATTTTTCTCGTCTAGGTATGGATTTAGACATCGTAGCTGACTTCTTTTCTTAACTTGTTTTCCTATTTTTATTCTATCTATCTCTTCTTTAAACTCTTCGTCTTGAGCCTTTTTAATACAGATCTGTAGAGTATCTTCTAATTCTTGCGTTGTTAAATTCAGATTTTCCCTGTTTATGTTCTTCTTAAAGTTCAAAAATCTTCTACAGTAAGTAATCGCTTTTATTAAATCTGTTAATGTTTCAAAATTATCAAACTGTGATATTAAAGTTGTTTCAGGTTCTTCAATCCGTTCTGCGTTCAGGTAAGTATTGATTTTAGTTTTCTTCATTTCTAAGTCTGTTTCTTTTATTTCATGTTTAATATTTATTTTTGTTTCAGATAGCCAGCCCGGTCCGCGCCACCATAAGTTACATTTCTTCAAGTCGGATAACAACATTCCTCTAGATGCCAAATCAGCGGGATTTTCATGTGACTGAACATGGAACCAGTGCTTGTTATTTATGTTTTCAACAATTTCTACTACACGGTTTGCGACGAAGGGTTTCCACCTGTTAGGTTCACCACTAAGCCATGCGATAACAATTGAAGAGTCACTCCATGCGTACATTCGTGTTGACGGTATCCTCATTGATTGTCCAACCTGCTTCATTAATTTTGAAAGAAGTAGGGCACCACAAAGTTCTAGACGAGGTAACGAAATAGTCTTCAATGGTGCTACTCTGGTTCTGGCAACTATCAGTTTTGTTTCAATCTTGTTGTCTGGAGTTTCAATTCTAATATAGACTGCCGCTGCATATGCACGCATTGAAGCATCGCTGAATCCGTGAATTTGTATTTTGTCGTTGTTAACAGTCATCGTACCAAGCCATCTCTCTATTTGTATTTCAGTTATGTTAATGAGGTCTGATCTTATTTCTCTCCATTCTTGTTCTAATGTGTTACTAACTTGTTCATCCCAGTTAACTTTTTCAAGCCAAAGTTTTGTATTAATATTTTAGCCATAACAGTACTCGGTGCTATCCAACCAAGGGGATCAAACACTCTTTGTATATCAGACAATATGTTTCGCTTTGTTATAGACTTGGTTATGGGTGAGAATCTAAGATTGTACTGAAACTGGTCTGTTTTTAAATTCCATTCAATTCCTAATGCTTTGAGAGTTCCATCGAGATTTAAATCAATATGTGCTTTTGCAGATCTTTTATCTTCTTCTATATACTTCATTAAATCAATACTGTTGGATGCCCATTTCGTAAGTTGAAAACCGCCTCTTTCTAGTGTGTCTGATAATTCTTTAGAAAGTGCCATGGCTTCAGCTACTGAGTCTGTGCCAGATAAAAGATCGTCCATGTAAAAGTCCTCGTTTATAGTCTGTGCAACAAGAGTATTATTCTTAGCTTCATCTTTGGCTACCTGTTGGAGCGTTTTAACGGCCAAATATGGTGCAGACGCTGTACCAAAGGTGACTCTGAGCAATCGATATTCTTCCAGGGTATCAGATTCCTGTTGCCTCCACAGGATTCGCTGAAAATCTGCGTCTTCTACGCTCACTAATACTTGGAGGAACATCTGTTTTATATCTGCCATAAAACAGACTTGTTTCATGCGCCATCTCATCAAAATGTTTCTCAAGTCTTCTTGCAGCTGAGGACCAACAAGTAATTCATCGTTCAACGAAACGTTGTTTGATCCTCTACACGACGCATCAAATACAACGCGTGTTCGCGTGGACTCTTTGTCAACCCGGATAACGGCGTGGTGAGGTAAGTAGACAGCTCTTTTATCCTTTTCCTTATCAGGTACCTTCTCGATGTGTCCTTGTTCTATATAGTTATTTATAACTTTGCTATATTCTTTTTGCAGGTCTGGCGATTTCCTGAACTTCCTTTCTAATAGTGTAAATCTATGTGTTGCTATCGATTTTGTATTACCATCTGGTGATTGTGGACTGTATGTGTTAAATGGTAATTTAACAATGTATCTTCCTTCTTTATTTCTAGCAGTTGTCTTTTCATATATTTCTTCACACAGTTGTTCTTCCTTTGTTAAGTGTCTTTTAGTGTCTACGTCAATTTCCCATATTGATTTCAACATGTCTTCTATGTCAACTGAATGATGCATGACAACATACTGGTATTGATGTGTTGTGTTAACTTCTCCAAAAAGAATCCACCCCAGGCTGGTTTCCTGAGCGCTTGGTGTGCCTGGTGGACCTTTGATTAGGTTGTTTTGCAGAATTTCAGCATATTCTTTCACACCCAAGAGCAGATCTATAGACCCTGGCTTGAAGTAAGTTGGATCAGCCAGGTTGAGATCTTGAATGTGTGCCCAATCTTGTTTATTGATTGTATTGGTGGGTATCTTTGTGGTCAGTTGCTTGGACATTACGTATGCCTTGATCGGTAAACAATAGTTTCGGTCCAATCGTGATCGTATTTGTAGCTGTACCACATGTTTTATTTCGGTCTTCTGGGACCCCACCCCTATAATGCTTGCTTTTACAGGTCGTCGTTCGAGCTTCAACAACTGAGTCGCCTTCTCGCTAATGAATGCTGCTTCGGAACCTTGATCTATCAGCGCTCGCAGTAAAATGGTGTTACCTTGCTCGCTTGTTGCTTCCACTACTGCGGTTGCTAAAAGTGCTGCTACTCTCTGCTTAGTATTGTAGTGCGACGCTATCATTGTATTGACTTGTAATGCTTGCTCTTCTTCTACATGTTTTACAACTGGAGGTGAGGTGACCGATGATTCTCCATGCTGCTTGGTCTTCGTTTCATGTAAAAGGGAATGATGGCGCCTGTGACAAAGACGACAAGACACTGGCACTTTACACTTAAATGCCGAGTGTCCTGGTACTAAGCAGTTAAAACATAATTGTTTGTTTTTCACAAACTCTCTCCTTTCAGTAGGTTCCTTCTTGGAGAATTCCTTGCAATGACTTAAACTGTGACTTTCTTTACACATCACACAAACTTTCTCCGTAACTGGTGTGGCAACATGGCATGAACGCTCCTTTATTGTTTTATTGTCCTTTGATGTACCTACTATTCTGATTTGTTAATTCCAGGGTACGGAACTTCGTTTCCAAGAACTTCTTGAAATCACTCCAAGTAGGTAAGTTTTCGGATTCTTCTTTATATGCATGTTCTTCCCAGTTCTTGTGCGTCTCTGAGTCCATCTTCTGCACTAGAAGATATATAAGGAATGGATCCCAAGAGCCGACGTCAATATTTTAATTATTTAAGTTGTTTAGGCACTCTGTGGTTGTGTCTAACAACCCCTTTAACTGAGAAGCTGATTGAAAAGTCATCTTCTTTTGGTTGAATAACCTTTTCATAGAATGATTCAAAAGTAAGCGTTTGTTGCCGTATCTCCTTTTCAAAATATCCCATGCATTTACATAATTTGAATCGGTAACCTGTATATGCTTCAATAGTGATTCGGCTTCTTGCGTAACACTAGTCTTCAAATAATGAAGCTTTTGGACATCGCGGAGCGAAGTGTTATTGTGCACCAACGATGTAAACAAATCTTGAAAGGTTTGCCATGATTCATAATTACCGGAAAACTTCGGTATCTCGATCCTCGGTAGGCGTACGAGGCTATTTTGTGGATTTGTGCAGTCGAAACTACTATTTGCTGATTTCGATTCCACTACCGATGGTTCAGATAACGAAATAACCATGTCCTTTAAGTCACCTTGAAGCACGTTAAACAAATCTTCATAAATAAAAAACTCCTCGTTCGAAAAATAAGGCAAAGTTCCTTTCTGTTCCTTAAGTGTTATTTTTACTAAGTCTTTATGCGCACATTTGAACGTATCCCAATAATCTTCGATGATTTTCATACGTGCTTCGATATATCCTCTTGTTAAGCGTGCTTTAGGACATTTCCTTAGGTTAATTTGTGTTTTCCGTAGCAGGTTTGCAGTGTCTTCTAACACGGAGAGAAGTTTCTGTTGTTCGTCAGTCGTAGTCATTTTCACGTAAACAAGCTTGAATGCAGCTGATACCCGATGTATAAAGTAGTCGTAATTATTAATACAATAATCTTCGTAGTAAACAACTTGCTAATTCTCGGAATCAGATGTGCACAAAAAAAAGGTCGGCTTATCGCTGCTGTGGAATGTGAGCCTTTTGTTCTCGCGGTAGGTGTCCGTACTGGATGGATCCGGCTCGATTGCGACCATATGATGGTTGTAATAAGGTTCACATTTGCTTGTTCGGGATTCGGATAAATTAAATACGTGTTGATTGAATGCAAGTATATTAGCGACTAACGTAATACTATAATATTAAATGCTTTTAATGACGACATGAGATATACATATAGCTAGGTATGTGGATATGTGACTTGCGCAGCTACTATGACAATTTTCAACCTAACACTTCTGTCTGCTATGTAAAAATAGCTATGTTTTATACCGGGTGTCCAGTGGCAGATTTCAAAGTTTGAACAAACGTAGTATCAGAACGCAACACGTGAGAGGTGTGGGGGGCGTCGTTAAAAGCGCAAGCGCTGCGAATTTTTTAATAGTTAAGGAACGGTGGAGTGGTGAGCACCGCGCTTTTGGCGTCGAGGCGTACATTTTGAGTGGTTTTTCGCTGTCTGAAGCACGCCGTCAATTTAATAATCGTTACGGTATGCGTCGATTACGTTATGGAACATCGATCAATCTCATTCAGTCATGGGTAGCAAAGTTTAGAGCTACAGGATCAACATTAAATAAACCCAGAGCAGGACCTATACCAACGGTAGCCACGGACGAAAATGTTGAACGTGTAATGGTTTCTGCTTATTTCTTTGAAAATCAACGTGGCCTAACTGTAACTGAATTCGGAGAGATGTGCCGAGATAATCAATGTGTTTTTTTTTTAAACTGGAACTACAGAATAGTCCATACTTCAACCGAAACACATGGTTCCAGCAGAACGGGGCCACAGCTCATACTGCTAATGTGTCCATGAATGCAGTGCGGCTGTTATTTCCAGAAAAAAACATTTCCCGAAACGATATCCTACCGTGGCCACCTGGGTCACCAGATTTAAGCTCATGTGACTTTTTCTTATGGAGATACTTAAAATCCGTTGTTTACAAAACAAATCCAAGCAATGTGACACATCTTAAAGAAAATATTCGAGCCGAAGTCAGCAGGATTCCCCAGTCGCTCTGTAAACGCGTTTTTGAAAACATGCGTGCTAGACTCGAAGAGTGTGTTAGACTCGATGGCCGCCATTTCTAGAACATGGTTTTTAAAAATAAAATCCGCAGTTGTTGTTTTTAAACTGTAATAAAGATACTTTGTATTAGAGGTGTAGTTTTTTTTATTCTAACTTTGAAATCTGCCACTGGACACCCTGTATATCAAAGTAATAAATACTTCCGATGGCACTAGATTCATACTCCTAAGTGGTATATGCAACCAGTATTATTTGCTTGGAACTTAAAATTTACGTAAACCCTTCAAAAATATACGTTGATGTTCAGAAATTAGCAGTTGCTGATTAGATTAAGAGGCTTCGTTAAGTTAAGTGTCTAGAGCCAAGAATGAGATATAACTATATTTAAACTTCGCATTTTGAAACCGAATATACTTAACTGTAATAAAACACTTCCACTTAAGTAACTCTGGAAAATAAAGTCGTACAAAATCTTTAGCCTGAACAAATATCAGATAGCCAGTGCTATTTCTCACGAACACTGGAATCAGCATACAAATGCGACTAAAATTACTCGCTTTTTCGAAATAGTCGCAGAATATCTCGACTGTCAAGTTTTGATCCGGTTCTATTCATCAAAATGCGTTTTTCATTTTACATACATAGTGGTAATGAAAAAGAATGTCCTCATGCTTGCGACAAAATGGTCGCAGGTTCTGCTGTGTTCAAAACTGAACAAAAAACAGGAGATTATGATATTTTATTGTGACACAATGGAGATATTCTCTGCTTCAGTTTTTTTACTAAATACAAGGTTAGTCGGAAAGGGGGTAGGTACTAATGCAAAAAAAGTGTTAAAGTACCTATAATAATGATTAACTTTTGTTCTACAACTTTTTCCAAAAGTCAATAGTTTAAGAGAAATAGCTGAACAAAGATCTAAAAAAAAAACGCTAAAATCTATCTGTCCTCAGTTAAGATCACCCGTTTACATTTTAAGTCATATTTGGGGTCATAAATTAGAAGCACTATTTTCTGAATTCGTAACTGTAAGGGTACAAGAAACTGTAGGATTACTCAATGATGGTCACATGTTAGGGCATATAACTTTACTGTTACCAGTGTCCAAAGTACATGATTAATGACAAACTACATACTACTTATATCGAATTAACTGTATGACTTCGGGGAGACGACTGCTGTGCCGCGCTAATACAATAGTGCGTCTGAGTATACAAACTAATGCGTCAGCAGAGCCGCTAAACCAGGGAAGAAGAATTTTTGAAAAAACTAAAATAAAAATCATTTTGCATGGAAATGAAATTACCGAATTTTGTAATTTTAATACTTGCTTTAAGGTAGTCATCAGTGATATTTTAAGTGGCCTGCGGATTAGTAGGTACCCCCTTTCTGACTAACCTTGTATAATTATCAATGATCCCGGTTTTTTGTGAGCTTAGCTTGGTTGCATTAATTTTATAACCGTAACAAAATTTCTGTCAAATCAATACTGACGTAAATATTGTAATTTTTATAGTTCGTTGGTGTAACTGAGCCAAATGGTTTATGGTTAGTTGGTCAAAAAAAAACTTAGCGTACCCAACTGTCAAAGTATAGGGTCGCGAAAAATACAATTAGTAATTATTTTAAATAGTTTTATTGAATGTTTTACTTTGTAATTGTGTTCGTTCGACGCGATACTCCCGGTCGCGATCTCCACTCTTCTAGTTGAACAAAACGTGCATTCACTAAATTCCGACTTCTGCTCGAAGGTTTAGCCCTAGGTACGATAAAACGGGACAATTGGCGTCCCGCACACGTCTTTCGCGGGACGCATCCTCTAAAGTTCTAGAAACGAGACGTCCCGGCTCTCGCAGGACAGTTGGCAAGCCTACTCCTAGGCCCTATTACACTCAGCGTAACGACGTAAAGTTCGCGTGGTGAAGCAACGCAGGAGAATTTGTATGCAGTGCGAAGTATACGCGTAACTTGACGAATATGAGCCACGTAAGATGCGGTCAATGTGTCTGCAGCCTTACCTCTGATTTCTGAATTGAGAATTCTAGGATAAGCAGTATTTAAGAGCGTGTACGCCGTTCGGCATTTCATACAAATTTTCAAGTCCTTATTTTTCAATATGACTAAACCGATTTTAATGAAACTTCACACCCATCAGCAAGATACATAGGACTAAAAAGTTATTAGAAAACATTTTCGAAAAATAGTGTTACAGTTAAATTAGACCGATTTTAAATTTTCCATACAAACAGAAATTTCCAATAATCTTTTTTTAAGTACGAGATTTCGAAAATGTTTTCTACTAACTTTTTAGACCTAAGTACCCTGCTTATGTGTGTGAAGTTTCATCAAAATCGGTTCAGTCATTACGAAAAACAAAGACTTGAAAATTTGTATGAAATGCCGTACGGCGTACACGCTCTTAAGTAACATTTGAGTACGGATTTGTCAAAAAAATTACGGATTTTAAAGCATCATATAGTATTGCTTATCCCGAATTCTCAGTTCAGAAACCGGAGGCAAGTCTTTAAAACAACCAAAAATACGTTTTCAACCAAGAATAAGGAATCAACACAATGCAAAATAAATAACATTACTTACGCAAAATATAAACAAAGTAAAATCCAAACAACCCACAAAACATTATAGAACACAATAAAAACAATACTTCAGAAAGCCAGTAAACATTGAAATAGGATAAATTTGTGCCTAACAACAAAGCAGAAGCAACGGAAAGTTAGTTCAGCTGATTTTAATGTAAATTTATGTAGTCTTATCGCGTAAGCTGTTTATACTGATTACAACAATATTCATGACGATGAATCATGGAAGTTAACAAATCGAACTGAATTATGAATCGTCGGTCCGATGTTGTTCGAGGATATTTTTCACTTTAGCTCCAATGTAATTTGTTGATAGTTTGTAGGAGCTTGTGGCTAAATAATTACAGCCGCATAGACCGATCTTCCGGGTTAAGCCACGCTTGCCGAGGTTGGTCTGTGGATGGGTGACCATTTACCATAGCGAGTTTCCTCCGTGCCTCGGAAAGCACGTAAAGCCGTTGGTCCCGGCTGTCATTTGTAGATCTTTGACAGTCGTTACTGTTGGTCAGAAGCCAGAAAGTCTGACAAACAGTCTTACCAAGAGTATCGTATTACCCAGTTACTGGGTTGTGGAGGTCTGATAGGCAGTCGCTCCATGTAAAATACTGATATTCAGCTGCATCCGGTTCGACTGAAAGCCGACCCCAACATAGTTGGGAAAAGGCTAGGCAGATGATGTAATTTGTTGATAGTTTACAATAATTTAGCTACTAGATACTTACCTGTCTATACAAGGTTAGTCAAAAAGGGGGTACTATTCCGAAAGGGTGTTAAAGTACCCATAATAATGAGTAACTTTTGTTCTACCACTTTCCCCAAAAGTCAATAGTTTAAGAGAAATAGCTGTTCAAAAATTACATAAAAACTATGCTAAAATCTATCTATCCTCAGCTATGATCAGCTGTGTTTGGGGTGCGTGAAAAGAGCCTCCACGAGTGATGATACTTAAGTACGTCCAGCGCACCCTGGGCAGTCAGCCCCGCTACCATCCTTGCTGACTGGCTAATCTTTTCACCACGGTATGAGCTATTCTCATATAGTTTGTGCCGACACGATAGAAGAAGCTGTGTTTACATTTTAGGTCACGAATGAGAAGCTCCATTTTCTGAATTCATAACTAAAGAAGGGACGATTTATCGAATTTTGAAATTATAACAGTTGCTTTGAAACCGTCATCCGTGATACTTTAAGTGGCCTGCGGATTAGTACCCCCTTTCCGACTAACCTTGTATATATCAAGGGCCTAATTCTCCTAAAATAAATTGTTGCCAAACGCAATCGAACCACAAGTCAGTTTTTGTTTTCGAAAACTTTCAAAATGATTGATTTTGTTTCTTGTATCAAACAATTCGACAGCTTTTGAAACTGAGAACTGTCTGAATGAACGGTTCGGCCTTGGTTCGGTTGTGATTTATCAAGATTTATTTTAGGAGAATTGGGCCCCTGGATGTGATACACATGCGATTGACATCCTCAGGGGAGCTAGTAACGCCGCGCTTGGTGAAATATATTTCGTTTCATATTCGAAATAATAACTGCAAGTGGGCTACCCATCCAGTCCGCAGTTATCACGCAGTGGCACTGACTATATCCTAATTTTCTTCAAACTGCATTTGGCAATTGAGTAGTTTACAAAAATATGTTTCACCAAATGCGGCGATATTGGTATTTAATCTGTCCGTTTGCTGTTGTCAAGATCCTGTTGAAGATTTTTGTAGCGTGCTTACAACAAGCATAGTAACAATTTCTTCTTCCTAAAGGTACAAGTCCGAGACAGGCTGCAAACTGCAGACTGCAACCGCAGACCGCAAGTCGCCATCAGAATAGCACCTTTAAGGAGTGCACTTTAAAGGTGCTATTCCGACAGCAACTGCAAAACTGCATCCGCAGATACTACCATTGCAGTTTGCAGTCTGCAGCCCGTCTCGGACTTATACCTTTAGCAATATGGCTAACTTGACCCACTGAAAGATACCACCTTCGAATCCTTAAACTGTTGCCCATCGTCTTTCCCTTAGTAACCATTTCTGGCATCCAAAGACAGAATGGGGTGGTAGGTATATTATTTGCCAATATTGACCTCGGTTACCTCTAAAGCCGGATCCGCTGCGCCGTGTTTTCGTGTTTGCAAACAGGATAACATTGTTTGCTAACCGAATAGGGGCGTGGCCTAACAGTTTTGTTAGCAAAATTGGCGCTGCGGACCCGGTTTAACATTGTTTGCTAATCGAATAGGGGCGTGGTCTAACAGTTTTGTTCGCAAAAACACAATAATATGTTAGAAAATTGGCGCTGCGGACCCAGCTTAATGAGAGCTATGCCTCAAACACGGCAGAACCTGTATTCCTTAAATGTATAAAATTATATTCCCTTTAATCAGCAACCGTATTAACTCATCCGAAATACAAGCACAACTTAATTAGCCAGTAACAGATAGAATGAGACCAGCCTAAATGGGACAAACTCACGTGACGGTCCATTGCGTGCCTCACGATATAAACGAATCTGTTATTTTTATAGTACGTGCGATTTCACTTGCAAATTTAATAAACACACTACGTTTTTGTGGTGAAATAGACGTGGAATTTCGACGATTTATTTGAGGGTAGTTATAAATTATTATGTGCTGAATTTTTGGTATTCATTTTAGGGAATAAATGAACTGAACTCTGTTCGTCAAAAGATGAGTCCTAACAGCATTCATTTCGTAAATTGTAGGTGTAAGGAGATTACTATTGAAAAAACGTAAACGATTCATGAAAACCGTAAAATAGCTAATGATCAATGTTTTGTTTCTTAAAAATACAATTGACTCTCGATAACTTGACTCTCAAGGGACCAGGGAAAAATTTAAAATTACCAAGAGTTCAAAATAAAAGAAGTTTAAATAACTAAGATGGGAGGGAGGAAAAAATCAAGTAAACAAGAGTTTGATCAAAATTCGTGATTTATTATTTTAAACATATGCACAATTCTTCACAAATGTTCATTTTGAAAAGAAATCCGATTTTTTGTTGAGTAAGCGACTTCAGTCTATCATTGTCCAATTAATTTTCGTACATGCATGTAAACAAATGACAGTTCTGTGCGTGATAAGCGCTTCAAATTATACACAGAAGCCCGGATTTCTAATTATTGCATGCTAGCGAGCATGATACTATTCCTTCAACTTCAAATTACCGAGGGGACCAATTAATATTCATTTAATTAAATTTATCGAGTATTTTTCAAGGGACCGGGAAAATTTTTCAAATTATCGAAAGATTCAAATTGACGAGTGTCAAATGAGAGTCGACTGTATTTGAAATTCTTTGCATGGTAATGTTTTGTAGAGAAACATCAGGAGTCACCTTATGTTGAAAAGGTTACGTTACAATTAATTGAATATTTAAATGATTGCTCTATAAAAAGGTGTTGTATCTATCTTCATTATAATGGCCACAAGAATTTATGGTATCGTATACATAAATTCTTCTAGCCATTATAATTTTCTTTTCAATAACAACGACACAATAGTTTGAGAACTTTGTAGTTATAAACTTTCAGAAAACCTTTACAAAAAGCTACAGCTTGTACCCACGCAATTTGCTTACACATTTTCAATTCACTAGAAAAAACTTTTCCAGAAAAATTCTAAAGACCAAAATAAAACTTGGAAAGATCGAAATATAAATTCTAAAGACTTAAAATGAAA
Source organism: Amphipyra tragopoginis (assembly GCA_905220435.1). Taxonomy (NCBI): domain Eukaryota; kingdom Metazoa; phylum Arthropoda; class Insecta; order Lepidoptera; family Noctuidae; genus Amphipyra; species Amphipyra tragopoginis. The sequence continues at coordinate 22,682,632 of HG991995.1, read as the reverse complement.
ATTCGAAAGTGTGCGGCGTTCCATATTTTTGTACGAGTTTTTACTGCCGCAGGGTCCAACGTGATCTTCGTTTGTTTGGCGATGATTATACCCATTCATTGTCCAACAGACCATTGTACGGTGCATGGGTTTTAATCTCATAAATAATACGGAATCCTGATTGGATGGGAGCTATGCATAACAAAACTTGGAAAGTCATCTATAACGAGTAAATATTTGCATAACTGCTTTTCCTGTGAATTGTTTTTTTGTTTATTTGAACGGTTTTCCTTTATGTGGGTGAGTGGAACTGAAGTTAATTCCATTTATAGTGTTAATGCCGTTTGTTGTAATTGTCGATACTTTAATTTCGATCTTGGAGAAACGGTAGTTAACGGTAGCACCAGTAGAATCTACTCTGAATTTTCTCTTTGTTTCCCCTTAAACATTGTTTTTTTAGGGTTCCGTAACCAAAGGGCAAAACGGGACCCTATTACTAAGACTCCGCTGTCCGTCCGTTCGTCTGTCACCAGGCTGTATCTCATGAACCGTGATAGTTAGACAGTTGAAATTTTCACAGATGATATATTTTTGTTGCTGCTATAACAACAAATACTAAAAACAGAATAAAATAAATATTTAAGGGGGCTCCCATACAACAAACGTGATTTTTTTGCCTTTTTTATAGATAATGGTACGGAACCTTTCGTGCGCAAGTCCGACTCGCACTTGGCCGGTTTTTTTATATTATACTTTGCAAATGCTGACGGCCCACCTGATGAAAAGTAAGTGGTAAGTGGTTACGGCTTCTATACTTACAACCTCAAGGTGATTGCTGATGCGTTGCAAAGTCTCATGTGCCTGTACTTTCACCGGCACTCATAAATTACAGGCGGAAGGAAAAAAGTCGTGGTAGTACTTCCCCGGACGAACTTATTCACAAGGAGCTGTACGACTACCTACTTACAACTGTATCTAGTTATGATTATTTACGGTATAGTCACGTGCATTTTTCGGGATTGCCCGACTAGTTTCGGACCCAAACGGAGCCCTTAATCATGAGCTGAACACGCGGCAAAACTAGTCGATAGTCAACAGTCGATAGTCGACAGTCAAAAATAGTCCGAAACTAGTCGGGTAATCCCGAAAAATGCACGTGAGTAAACCGTAAATAATCATAAATATGAATGTGTCTCACGAAAGTTATAATACAAAACTGTATAACAATCATTCTAATTCACACCGATAATTCAGCCCTCATCAAGCTGTCTCCCCCCCCCCCCCCCCCCCTATGTCCACGCCAGCAACGCCCTAAGCCGAGGTCCGAGTCCCACTAGGGGTCGCCCTTAGTGCTGTTGTTGCAGGTAGTCATGATGTTAGTGTAGTACAAGTAGTTAGCTTAGGTTAAGTATTTTACTTCCCCCCCCATTGGCTGGAGACCCTTCAGGTCTCGCCAATAACTGCCCGGTTACGTAGAAATCGTCCCCTAGGACGACCTACAGCAGTCAAATAGAAAATCTAAAAAAAATCAATCATTCTAATCTACTCTAACTGTAAAGAAAAAATATCCTAATAATATTTATTTGTACCTATATACTTTTATTTGTAACTTGATAGTGTATTTCACTTATAATAAAGTACTCTAACTGTTGTTAAACTGTGGACTGTGGGATAAATCCAATGAAAACCACAAAAAACATCTTCTTAATTAAAAATTATATGTATATGGCTCCATACACAAAAGCATTTTTTCTGTACGACGACGTGTTGAACTTTGAACAAACTTTTAAGCAGCATAACATAATAATATTCTTGGTAGAAATGTTAAAATTCCACTCGTTCTCAGAATTAATTAAAAGTTGGAATATTAATCTGCACACGGGTTACAAATTAATCTGATAAAGCAATGTCTAGTATTCTGAATCTGTGCACATACCCCCGGTATAATTATAATGGGTAATAAAATATATCGTTCTCTGTGAAATATTAAAAAAAATATACAAGGTTAGTTGGAAAGGGGGTACTAATCCACAGCCCACTTAAAGTATCACTGATGACGGTTTTAAAGCAAGTGTTAAAATTTCAAAATTCGATAATTTTTATTTCCAAATAAAATTATTTTTATTTTACTTTTTTCAAAAATTCTTCGTCGCTACTTTAGTTACGAATTCTGAAAATGGAGCTTCTAATTCGTGACCCCAAATATGACCTAAAATGTAAACAGCTGATCATAGTAAAGGATATATAGATTTTAGCATATTTCTCTTAAACTATTGACTTTTGGGGAAAGTAGTAGAACAAAAGTAGCTCGTTTTTTATATTTCGTGGTTTTTAGTATTTTGATCGACTAAGCAAATTCCTGGACATAAGTATTTTTTCTATTCTTTTTTGCACTTTTTGTGACTATTGAAGCATTTTATGTAACATGAGATTAAATAGATACCTTTCAGTAAACAGAGGTATGTCGCATTCATTAACACCTGCGTCCAAAGTGAAGACTTACCTACTAGTATATTATGATATTACAGCTGAAAAACACCTATTCGTAATAAAAACTGCACTTTTATACTTTTACAGTCACACGAGGTCGCAAAAAAAAGTAAACTGTAAAATGCACAAAGTGGTTCTTACTCACATCTGTTCCACTTTACGTGATGTAGGTACATACATAGTATGTACGTGTAACATGTATTTTATTACACTACTAACTAAACAACCTTAAATTACTGGTCGCGACCATTTTTAGTTGCAACTTTGTAGCGAGAAAATAAAGTTTTATTTGAATAAAGTTATAGTTGTTTCAGTACTGGTCGACGAAACAAGAGCAACTTGTATTTTTTGGATTTAATTCGACGATTATGGATTTATTGCTATTGGTGTGGCTTCCAGAAAAATATGTAGCTTCGAACTAATAGACTATTTGCGAATAGTTTATGTAACTAAAAAAATTAATTAGTAAAAATAATAATTGTAAATATTAAAATATTAATAGAAATGTTACAAATTCACGTATAAATCATATACCTATATTACTGTACAATTTTAATGAAAAACAAAACCTAAAAATAGAAATTTCATATATCCAATAATCATGTTGTTTTAATTTAATAAAGTCGCCATAACTGTGGAAACATACCGTCACCTAATTCGTCACCATCACCTGCACGCCGGTGGAGAGGACGCCGGCCGAAAGAAAGCATGGGACCTCGAGGTCAAACAGAGTCCCCGCTCCCGGTGGAAGTGTGTTCTTTATTGCAAGGGTTTTAAGTACCAACATAGCCAAAGTGCGTATATACGTAGAAAGCGGGTTGCCGGCGCCGATCTGCCAGCGCTTGTCGGCGCTGATCCGAGCAGTCAGTCGGCGCAAGTAGTCTCTATACAGTGGTCGTCAAACAGCGGCCCGCGGGCTGCATGCGGCCCCCGGCAGGTATTTGTGCGGCCCGCGACATAGCAAACGATTTTAGTAGACAATGACTATCAAAACTTGCCATACAAAATCAATGGGCAATCACGTTTTGATAGCACATAAAATATATCGGGTGTAAAAAGACCCTTAACTATAACGAAAACCACGTATTCTACCCATCATTGGGATCATTTTTTTCGAACAAACCATACCTGGGAAATCATTGGTTTTGGAGATATTGAAGGTCAAAGTACACATTTTTTTTTTAGTTTTTTCCGAAAACGATTTCCAAATCATAATACTAAACTTTCTTCCATACAAACATTATCAAAAATTTCAATTTTTCCTAACAAATTCGCATTTGAAGTTACAAAAACGCAATGAATATCAAACGCACATGACCGCCTTGGCTCGGCTGTATGGCCACTGCACGCATGCAAACGCGCGGCATCGCCACAACCATAATTTGCGCGCTACAAAAAAAAGCGTTTTTTTCATGCCAAAAAAATAAAAGTCGTTTCCCAACAATTATTTTTGGTCAATGTAATTTAGTTTGATGTACAGAGTGCGTAGATTTCGGCTATGTGATGGGTCTTTTTACACCCTGTATGTCAATTGAATGGGGGTGTCAACTACCCAATCCATAAATGTGCGGCCCACGGTGATACCTCACATTGTTCTATGTGGCCCTTGACCAGAAAAGAGTGACGACCACTGCTCGCAGCGCCGACAAGCTCCGAATTTCGCCGACAAGTTCCGAGCTGCTCCGATCAGCGCTGGTAAGCCGTCCTTTGTCACTGTATTTGCGCGAATTTGTATTTGAAACAAGGCGTATTTTTGTTAAAAAATGCCAGCCCCTGCTTCTACTGAATTCCTTTATGTAGCGGTTACCTGCACGGACCAGTACCGATAAGCGCTGGTAGGTCGGCGCTGGTTACCTACTTTCTTTATGTATAACAGTTGAACGCTAGCCGTCTATGCAGGTGTGTCTGAGTTCGATACCGGCTCGTACCTTTGACTTATCGAATTCATGTGCGGTTCAGAGTGTGATCGCTTGCGTTAATGGTGAAGGAAAACATCGTGAGGAAACATTTGATGCTATAATGTAGTATGAGCTAACCCGAAGGATAGCTAATAAAATAACATAATTTATTAATAGGTACGATTAATAGCTTTATGGCTTGCTGGGGTGTTATTTATTAAAAACAGGATGGTACATATGAACTGAATACTTTGTTACGATCATTTTCCTTTATTCATTTTTAAACATATTTAATTACATTTTTGAATATTCTAATATAAAAATAAAAACATTTAAAAAATATTACCCCACCGGCATCGGGAACAAGGTCCAAGCTGCCGGTAGTCAGGGCTCCAGAGAAAGGAACCTCCTCACTATGCGTGCCGTATCCAGGAGTACTGCTTTTTGTATCAAGCCCTCGATCCAGCCGTTCAACGAGAGCCTCTTAAGGTATTGATCGAGGCTCTTGGCTATGAGGCCACTCGCCGTAACGACTATCGGAACAATGACTGCTGAGTCCACATCCCACATGCCGACAACCTCGTGTGCTAGATCAAAATATTTTAATTGTTTATCTTTCTCAGCTTTCACGAGGTTTACGATCAATTATTATTACAATGCAGGAATATCAAACACAGTCATAATTACAATCTTTAAACAAAACAACTATTAACATAAATTTAAAATGTCACTTACGGGATATCTTCCGTGATTATTTATTTGTTTGAGTTCCCGAATCCCGGAAAATCCCGGAAATCACGGAAGATATCCCGTAAGTGACATTTTAAATTTAGAGACAAACCGTGAAAGCTTAAAACAGTGTTTAACTATTATCATAATTGTGATCGTCCGTTCTAATCAAAGGTCACAGCAAAAGAAGCAGCACTACGTACTGTTTTATAGACCGTTTTGACAGGTCGTGAAGTAAACATGTCAGACTATCGCCATGACGTCATTAAATCTCTAAGGCCCCATTTACGGAGACGCGGGGCGTCCCGCGTCGCGTTGTGCGGCGCGGCCCGCACTGAATTAAAACATATGGCGTTGTATGAGAGCGTTTACGGAGAAACGATTTTACACGCGTTTGCTTGAAATGCAGGCGAAGCCCGCGGATGGCACCGCCGTGTCGCACGGGACGTTTATCGCGGCGGCGCACGCAGCGTTGCGACCAGCTATTCCTGCAATTCTCCGTCCACTGTAAAATGTAGCGTCAACCGCGGTGGGGCCCGCGGCGTCGCACACGCCGCATCTTCATAAACAACATCGTACATTGCCATATGTTTGTGTTTGCGCGTGTGATGATGCGGGCCGCTGCACGCGCCGCCGCTGCGTAAACAGAAAAATCGTACGACGCGCCGCGAGACGCCAAGCCGCACGCGACGCGCGACGCCCCGCGTCTCCGTAAATGAGGCCTAACAGTAGTTTATTTTATGGTCTAACTAAAATAGACCATTGTTAGTGGAGTTTTGAGTTATTTTCCAATTCGATATACAAGAAAAACAGTTTCCAATTACTTCCTCCACATAACAACATCAATTAATATGATGACAATAGCACCACAAGATATAGTGACGTCAGCTTCGGCCGAACGCCGAACCTTTATTAACGTTTCTTTTATTAAGCTATTAAAAAGTTAATTAAAACCACGCACAATGTAGTGGTCGAAACGCGCTGATGAAATTATAAATTAAAACGATTCCGCTTTTATGACGTAATGGATTTTCCTGTGGCTTTGTCTGCGTTCGGATGGGGATTGGGATGGATTGGGCTTTAAGTGTCAATAGGTCTTCAGATTCAGTGTTTACTTCATGAATATAAATACATACACATACATTCTCGCCTGTATTCGCTGAAGGGTTATGGAGAAGTGTATAAGTGTGTGTAAGTGTATAATCGCGCACAAATCTAGACTCCAGGTTGCTACTGAGTTTTTTTTTGTCCTATCCTGTTTATTGTCCCACTGCTGAGCAAAGGCCTCCCCTTTTGTCTTCCAAACATCTCTATTTTGTGCCGCTTCCGACCATGTTGACCCCGCAAACCCGTCTAAATCGTCACGCCATCTACGCCGCGGTCGACCTCGGCGACGATGTTCTCCTTCAGGCGTCCAGTGAGAAATACCACACGGAAAAACTCAATAACACTTTGCCCGACCTGGGGAACCCTTTTTTTATGGATGTGAAATCATCATATTACTCCTTACGCTCTGAAGCGCTACCTCGTTTTTTCTGCGATTCTTATATCGTGAGAAAACAATCGATAACTCACTTATCGAGACACAGCTATATGTGTTTGTATACGAAAAAGACGCCAGCGCGTCACTTTCAAATTGCATGCTTATTAACAAGCTCAGGCACTAAACACCGACGTATAAATGCATAAAATTGGTTTGTTTATTTGAGTAATACACTTGTTATTGTAGCATTAAGTGTGTAATTAGCGATTAACATGGATTTAATATTAATTTACAATCGTAGCGTATTTTGTAGGTGAATATTGACCACAGATTATCGAGTCAACGATACTCGTGCTGTACGTTATAATGATCATATCGCTAGGCATAAATGATTGTATAACCGCTTTAACCAACATGGTTACTACTGTGAAAAATATATTGTTTTATTTGATTCTATGGTGGATTTATTTTATACTAGCTTTTGCCCGCGGCTTCGCTCGCGTTAATTTTAATATTATTTCGCTCATATAATATTAGTATAGATAAGCCAATTTTTGATACCTTGGGTTACATTATTGTAATTTATTTACGGATCCCTAATTTTTTGATACTAAAATATAGCCTATAGCACTCAGGGATAACGCAGCTTCCTATTGGTGAAAGAATTTTTGAAATCGGATGAGTAGTTTCGGAGATTACCTCCTACATACAAACAAACAAACAAATTCTACCTCTTTATAATATTAAGTATAGATAATTATATTTATTTTATATTTATATATTTAACTAGATTAGTTTAGTCAGATAAACATATTACTAGATTGCGACGGTAAGATAGTAATGTATCGTTTTCGCATAATTAACTATGTTACGGTATTTATTTAAATCCCTAGGGATATAACTATATTACGGTTTTATCTATCATACTGCGAAACTTATACCTGTATTACTAAAGATACTAATAACACAGAATATATGGTATTGTCCCTCGATCTGAAATATTTTCTTAGCCTGAAAACATTTCTATTGTACATAATTTATACCGGAAAATATTGTATATTCAAAACTTTAAACCACTGTCGAAAATCTCCGGATACCGCTGTTCATATTTGCATACCCTAAAGTCATGTTTTACTACCTACAACTGATAAATTGCTCGGATAAGCAATCCCCTTGATAAAATCATAAAATTAACTTATTTTACAGGTTAATTATAACTTTGATGGCTCCGATTAATTACCCGGATATTATAATATCGATAAAGAGTTTTACGTCAGATTTGGGAATTTAAATGACTTTGACGAATTTGACGACACGTTTGGTGCAGTGGCTGAGTGATTGGTTTCTGCGCTACGGGTCGTGGGTTCGATTCCCACGGGGAACAAAAATTTGTACGGCCTACAGATAGTTGTTTTGGGTCTGGGCGTTTGTGTGAGTGAGATTTGTGTCTGTAAACGCAGCCATGATACAGGAGAAATCCTAGTGTGGGGCAACGTTTTAAAAAAATAAAGTAGGTAATAAAATAATATATCGGGTGTAAAAAGACCCTTAACGATAACGAAAACCACGTATTCTACCCATAGTTGGGATACTTTTTTTCTTCTAGACCATACCTGGGAAATGATTGGTTCTAGAGACATTGAAGGTCAAAGTATACATTTTTTTTTGTTTTTTACAGAAACGAATTCTAAGTGATAATACTAAACTTTCTTCCAAACAAACATCAAAATTTTCAATTTTTCCTAACAAATTACGCATTTGAAGTTACAAAAACGCAATGAATATCAAACGCACCAACAACCTACTTGGCTCACCTGTGTATCGGCTGCACGACCCACATAGGCACATTCGGTTACGTGCCTTACGTTGCGCGCTACAAAAAAACAGAGTTTTTTTATGCCTAAAAATAAAAGTCGTTTCCCAGCAATTATTTTTGGTCAGTGTAATTAAGTTTGATGTACAGAGTGCGTAGATTTCGGCTACGTGATGTCTTTTTACAGCCTATATATTTGATTTTTTGTTTAAAGAAAATTGTCAATTGATGGGTTATCAGACTGATTGAACAAGCAATATCCTAGCGGTTCAACGCAAGCCTTCTATGCAGAAAGGTCTGAGTTCGATCCCGGTCCACACTTCTGATTTTTTGAACTCATGTTCCGATCAAAATTGTATTATCAGTAGCATTAAGGGTGAAGGACAATATCGTCAGTAAACATGAACAAATAAGAAGGGCTTCCAAAAAAAGTTCGCAATGGTATAGGTAGTCCTCCAACCCGCACCAGGCCAGTGTGGTGGACTAAGGCCTAAACTATTCCCATTATGAGAAGAAGCAGCCCAGCAGAGGGATAGTAATGGGCTGAAACTTCGATGAAATCAATTATGAAATAAAAATTCTATAATTATACAAGTGTAACATAAATAGCACAACCTCTTAAGGGGTCACTGTACTCATCAGTATGAACAACTTTTACTACGGGACCATGTAAAAGTTGTTCATAATGATGAGTACAGTGACCCCTTAAGAGGTTGTGCGTTATTTATGTTACACCTTGTATAGTCTATGAAATAAAAATGAGCATTCTATGAAATCGATATTTGGCATAAATAAACATTACTATCGTACAGTCAGCGTCAAATATGTCTATATTTACCAAAATAACTAAAAAATTGAACTATATCTCACTGGGATAAAATTCTTGTCACAGTGACAGTTGTCATGTACTGTGTTCATTCTGAAACACCCTTTAAAATTTCATTGTGATATAGTTTATTTTCATAATTGTTCAAATCGTTTTGAACGATCTGTTCGTCCCGAATTTGATGCTGACTATAGATATCGCAATGAGATAACTCCACATTACTCAACGATTAAAGCTTATTACACAACAATAATAATATATCAAAGTAGTTTGAAGCTTTGTCATTAGACACGCATGATTGTTACCTCATTTGGCAGATAGTACCGTTTATATCAAATTCAGTACACAAACTGCAGTATATAACTATCTATATTTGACTATCAAATCCGTTACAAGCGTTGTAATACGATTATTAAAGCAATTAATATTATACTGTACCTATGTTTGGTGTTGCACTATCGAAAATTTAACGATATGCTAAACACTTATTTTTTATTAATTGGCTTTTTCGTGTTTGATCCTATTCGCATTATCGCATTTTTTAGGGATCCGTACACAAATGGTAAAACGGGACCCAATTACTAAGGCTCCGCTGTCCGTCCATCCGTCCATCTGTCACCAGGCTGTGTCTCATGAACCGTGATAGTTAGATAGTTGAAATTTTCACAGATGTTGCCGGTTTAACAACAAACACTAAAAAACAGAATAAAATAAATATTTAAGGGGGCTCCCACACAACAAACGTGATTTTATTGCCGTTTTTATAGATAATGGTACGGAACCCTTCGTGCGCGGGTCCGACTCGCACTTGGCCGGTTTTGTTTTTAGTTTAGCTATAACTGAGATAATTTTTTTTTTAAAGATGGATTTTCAGCTATCAAAAAAGAAAACGTTGAAGCCCTTAGGACGCCTTAATAGAAAAAGATTTAAAAAAATGAACAACTACATTAATATTTATGATTAGTTACGGTTTACTCACGTGCATTTTTCGGGATTGCCCGACTAGTTTCGGACTCGTTAGTTCGACTCGCGACCTCGCCGCGTGATCAGCTCATGATTAAGGACTCCGTTTGGGTCCGAAACTAGTCGGGCAATCCCGAAAAATGCACGTGAGTAAACCGTAACTAATCATAAATATGAATGTGTCTCACGAAAGTTATAATAATAAAACTACATTAATGGACAGGTCAAAAATCAAAATAGCTGCCATTCGAAGAAAGAGTTTGGTATTACATAAAGGAGGTATTTTTGTCGATAGAATAGTGTTTAACATAATTATCGTTAAATTATCGGTAGTGCAACACCAAACACACTGTAGGTGATACCTTCAGTAATATCGAATGCTCACTTTAAACGTGCTAATTTAGCGTTTATCGACTAAAATGTGTCATTCGAAGTTTGCCGAAATTACTGTTTTGTAGTTTTGTTTTGCAGTGCTTTTATTTCTTGTAGCATTAACCACAGCTGTTTGAAAATTATAGTGAGTCAGTTTTGCTTTTAAGTGTTATACGTTTCTTTATTGTGTCCTTGTGTCGAAAGCCATGGTGCATATTACAGAAACAGAATTTTAGTATTGACAGCGATTATATAATATATTCTCTCAGTATGTTTATTGTAGCCGTTGAGAAAGGCCGTTTTCCACGGCTCACGATACGATAAAATGTTGTGACGAGACTTCCAGCGCAAAATGCGGGGTGATTGGTAATTAGTGTCAAATATTTTAACACATGATAACAAATAACTTTCTCACAGAAATATTTATTTTATTTAATATTTATTCATCAATAAAGGTCCGACTTCATAGGCGACTGCATATAGCAGTAGTGTCACTCCGACACTGGTTTCTATGTATTTCTATGAAATACCTTCCGCAGCTAGCGACATGTTGCCCAACTACACGTCGTACGACCGCAGATGACGTGTCGTCCGACCGCAGATCAGTAGTGCAACTGACTCTGGAGCGACGACACGTTGAATCTTTCTCAAAAAAATAGTTTTTACAATTCCGAGGAAGGAAAACTGATAAACCAGGCGTACAACTACCAGTCATATTTGTACGAACCGTTTACTAAGATACAACTCATGTCTTGTCGTGAGTAAACGATTTATAAAATATGTAAATGGCACTCAGAGTCGTAACAACATTTTGTCATGTCGCTGTAGAAAAATGGCTTTAGAGTCCTATGAAGACGTTTTATAAACAGGATAAGAGTTTTTAAGAGTAGTAGAGCTCCTTGTGAAAGATTTAATTGGGGGAAGTACTCTCCCATACCTAATTCTACCTAAGCAGCATTGCTTTGTTACGGTTTGAAGGATGTGGATGCCGGCGAAATTACTGGCACATGAGACTTTCCAACTTTGTCTCTAAGGCCGGGTCTGCTGCGCCGTGTTTTCGTGGTTGCAAACAGGATAACATTGTTTGCTAACAAAATAGGGGCGTGGCCTAACAGTTTTGTTCGCAAAAACACAATAACATGTTAGAAAATTGGCGCTGCGGACCCGGCTTAAGGTTGACATCAACAATCCTCTTGGTGTTGTAGGTTATAGGCGGCGGTAACCACTTACCATCATGGAGCCCGTCGGCTTGTCTGCTATTACTTATAAAGCGGCTAAGTGCGTGTTGGGTCACGTTCATAGTTGCAAAATAATACGGACTAACCTGTTTTACACAACTAATAAGTAATTTTTCAATGGAATTTGTACGAAATTTTTACCTTTCCGGTTGTTCGACTATTACTCGTAAGCGTGTAAAGCCTACTTAGCTGTGATAGTTTTCATTTTAATTTCGTTGTATACAACGTATTACATAATTCCCCTTAAAAAGATAATGTAAATCAAGTAGTATTAGAAGGTTCTTGTCATTTACCTCTCAGAGGAAATTAGGTAAGAAGGTAAATAACTTTCTGGGTAGTTTACTCTTTAGTTTTATGTTTTCAGGGTTGCTTTTCAGTGATGATTTTATTTTATGATTTGCCCAATTATTATTTTTTGATCCTTCTTGCATTTTAAAATATTGCCAATAAACTCTTTACAAGGGACCTGTTAATCCCCTTTCGGCTTTAGGGGTATTTTTATAACACGTTGTATACTACTACCGTAAATTTTTTCACATATTCAAAACTAACCGTTTAGCTGGCAGGGGGGCTCTTGACTTAACTCTTGACTTGAACTTGACTCTAACAAAAATTTGCAATTTAAAGCTAAATATTTCAGAAACGGATCCCTTAATCAAAAAGTAGTACTCACAAACCAGCAATATTTTTGAAAGACCTATTCAACAACGCCCCACACCATGGGGAAGACGAGAAAAAAACATCCCCACTTTACATCATTATATCGCACTGACGGTTTTCACGCCGTTATTCGCAAAAAGACGGTATCCCTGATCTGCAGATTGCGTGGCAGCCGGAACAAAATCCTCAAAATGGAGACTGTAGCGGACAGGATATCATCCCCACTCTGGAGATCATTTGTGAGGAGGGTAATTTAGTAGTTTAATATTTAATAATTTGATAATTAATGTATTTTTGACATGGTATTATGGATTATTATTTTATTGTCGATTAGTTATTATTTTATTTTAATCTAATTGTAATTGTATTTTAATTTAATTGTAATCTTAATTTTATTTTATTTAATTGTAATTTTTATTTTATTTAATTGTAATTTTTATTTTATTTCTTGTGTCTCATTTTATGATATGGGTTATTTTTTGCCTGAAATAAATGATATTTTATTTTTTATTTTATTTTATTTATTTTACATGTAAAGTAGGTACTGTAGTTTTTTTTTTTTTTTCTTTTTTAAAAATAAAAACTTTACCCCACACTAAGATTTCTCTTGTATCGCGGGTGCGTTTACAGACACAAATCTCACAAACAAACGCCCAGACCCGAAACAACCATCTTTAGGCCATACAAATGTTTGTTCCGTGTGGGAATCGAACCCACGACCCGTAGCGCAGAAGCCAATCGCTTAGCCACTGCACCAAACGTGTCGTCACGTCTCGTTTTTTTTTCATGGTTTTGTTTTACGACTTTGTCGGCGTGATTAATATGTATATTCATGCCAAATTATAGCTTTCTGGTACTAAGAGTCTCGAGCTAAGCTGCGGACGGACAGACGGACGGACATGGCGAAACTATAAGTGGTCCTTGTTGACTACGGAACCCTAAAAAAAGATGGAGGACAACAAAAAATCTATATACCTTGTACACACGGCTACACTTCAAGCTATGCAAAACCAGTATAAGCTGACCGTTACTTGTGCGAAAATATTATACAAAGCGACGCCAAGATAAACTAGTTTTGTATAGCTTGATGCGTAGCCGTGTGTACGTGGTTAATACTTATACCGTGCTTATATTCTGTTTCTATTTTCTGTATTAAAATTTCTAAAGTTAATAAATAACAAAATATCAAATTTTTTCACCATCAAAATGTTGTCCATTGTAACAGTCGTTTATGAAAATATACTTCATTCTATTTAAAAATTCCCGCTTTTTTTCCCTATGAAATAACCGGTGCGAAGTGAAATGCAGTCGACTGGACATAATTTCGTAGTTGTTCGGAAAATGAAATTCTAGATCGATTCACATTGTTTTTACAGCATAAACTAAATTCTTTATGACTCAATTGTTTTTATTTTCTCACATTAATCAAATATGGCGGATATTATCACTCATGTGCTGTACGTAGATAACCATTTGATTTGGTATTAGTAAACGTAATTGTTTTTAAAGCTTTTTTTTCAATTTTGCCAAAATGCATGGTCACACCGATAATTCAGCTCTCATCAAGCTGTCTCCCCCCCAACGGGGTGACAGTAAGACCCTAAGCCGAGGTCCGAGTCCCACTAGGTATCGCCCTTAGTGCTGTTGTTGCTAGTAAAGTTCGTTTTTTAATCTCGGAGACTGAATTGACAGGCACGAATTGACAAATATGAAAATAATGTTCCAAAATTTTACAAATTTGATATTATTTTGTACCTTGTAGTATCACCTTCATGATCGTCATCTTCACCGACTGGCCATTTTTATATTTTATACTTTTTTATTGATGACAGATAAGGATTCGAATGGGGACTTGACTTTGGATTGTTTTACACCATGGTGATGTTTTTTTGATACGATATATTTTCTATTTATTTTACACATGGACGTACAATTGATAAATGTTATAAACTGAAATAAGAAGCTTATCAAGTTTAATAAAAAGCATTTGTGGAATTTCTCCGTGTTTCCCTTGGTATTATTAACAGCTGTGGCATGATCCAACTGGAAAGCCAGACAAAGAAGCTGTGCCCGTCGGTAACCCCTTCTCCCTTCTTTTCACTTCGTCTCCTGCCCTACCTACACTTGAAAGATCGGCGATCGGACCTGCTGTCGTCTACGTCTACTAATGACTATGACTAAATGCTACAGCCGGTCTGTTTGCTGCCGCCGGTTTCCACCAGATGGCTGTGTGGGCCATCGACGAACGCTGGGAATACAAGAAGGACCTCGCTGACTACTGCAAGGGACGTAAAGCTATGCTGACTCTTAAGCACTTTATTATTGATGCTATGTATTAGGTATTGAATGCTCTACACATTTTTTACAACTGGTGTAGCAGACGTGCTCTCAGGAGATCCTGGGGCCGTCTGTTACATTACAACCTGTCAATTTAGTCTCCGAGATTAAAAAACAAACTTTACTAGCAACAACAGCACTAAGGGCGATACCTAGTGCTACGCGGCGCGGTGCAGAGCCAGTTCGTCTAGCGACCTCGCCGCGTGTTCAGCTCATGATTAAGGGCTCCGTTTGGATCCGAAACTACCCAACTAACATTTTAGCGTCAACACAAGCTGTAGTGGACCTGTATATCGGTTCTGCTTAGATATTAAAGTGTTAGTGTAGGTAGATATTACATGAGAGTTATAGAGTGTAATAACACCTTTATATCTTCGATTTTGGCGCAAAATTTTGCAGGTAAAGTCTGTATAAACCCTTTTGAGTGGTTCTATTTAACCTTTAGTAGGTGTGTTTGAGAGGTGTTACAAGATCGTCGGTTTCCGCTTGAAACTTTATTGCACCTGTTTATTGAAGTTAATTGATACCTTGAGTTATATAAAATATCTATATCGGTGTCAGATAGAATTTGGATCGGTATTTTGATACCTAATTACTCATTTGTAGCGTTTTCGGTGTCAAAAGCAAATAGTAAAAGCTTTAAAGTCATCAAATTATTTAATTGTCGAGTTATTATTATCAACATGAGTTATCATTTTATCTGGCGGACATTGCAAAATTTTCATCACGAAAAGTATTTTTGATTAACATTATTCTTGAAGCGTAAAGTTAATTAGATATTAGTGCGCTTGCAAGTTTAATGTGATTGTATATTTTGTTTCGCATCTCAATTTTGATGCGCCTTAAAAAAAAAAGATTTTGTGAAAAAAAAAGGAAAACAATTAAAAATGCTAATAACCTAAAATAGTTTTTAGACACTCATTTTCAAGTATTGGTTAGTTTTAGTGATTGTATACAAAAACTATGTAAAATAATTCGGAAAATTTAGCTACTTCGTTACTTAAAAGTGATATTGTATTAACACATTTTTAGGTTATGTTGACAAGAAGTGACAAAAAATGGCGATTTTTTCTTAAAGCTACAGTCCTCTCTTAAGTCTATTAGGATACCCGATGAACTACTACGCCGGTAGTTGAAAGTATTGTGCAGCCTATGGTTGACATAAGAATTACAACTTATTCATCTAACACCAAAACCTTTATATCAGGATCTTACGAAACTGTTATAACTATTTAACCTATCATTGCCTTTAGTCTATAGGTGTAAGCTGTATATTAGAGTTATACAACGCATGCAGAGTTTGGTGTTATTACACTCTTAATTAACTCCGTTGCAGAACCGACGACGTTACTGAAGTTGAAATACAGCCTTACGATATATAAGCAACTCCACTAGAGCAGATTTATAGCATTAAGAATTATAGGGAGTTAATGAAGATCTATATACAGCTTTTAGCGCTGCAGGCCGGTACAAGCTTTAACGTCTTAAGTATAAAAGCAGCCACTGCTACTACACTAACTGTAAAGAAACTACTGCTTCGTTGTTTACAGTTCTAATACATTCTGAAGCGCTAAACTTAATTCATAAGTAAACTGTATCACCTTTAGTGACAACCGAATCCACTATAAATTAATAGTAGCACTCTCAGTTTTAAAATGACCTGCAACCAACGCTTAGTTGTTTGTTGGGTAGTCGGGCAATCCCGAAAAATGCACGTGAGTAAACCGTAAATAATCATAAATATTAAAAAACAGACTGTAGTCATGATGTTAGCGGAGTATACGTATTTTTTTTTTTGTGTTTTTTTTTTTCATCAAATGTCTTCTTCCGCTCTGGGCGGAGCGGAAGGTAATGTGAGACTACTGACTAAAACTGATCCGTGTTCCTCCTAATGCCTTTTGCATTCCAAGGCCGCGGTAACTCTTTCGAACAAAGTCAGCAACCCTGGCAGGCACTGGCCCTAGCGGACCCCGTCTACTATGCTGACATCTCTTTGAGGCACGCATAGAACAACGCGCCGCTGCCAAGCTTCAGTCATCAAGCTTTCTCCCTCCCAATCCCCCGCCAGCAACGCCCCAAGTCGAGAGCTGAGTCCCACTAGGGGTCGCCCTTAGTGCTGTTGCTAGTAGTCATGATGTTAGTGTAGTATAAGTGGTTAGCTTAGGTTTAGTATTTTACTTTCCTACCAATGGCTGGAGACCCTTTACCTTTAGGTCTCGCCAATAACTACCCTGTTACGTAGAAATGGTCCGCAAGGACTATCTACAAGCAATAAAATAGAAAAAAAAACAGTTCGTCAGTCGTGAAGCAAAACAAAAAAACAGACTTCCACATTATATAATGTTAGGGCGTATTCATAAAGGAAGCGGGTAATCGGCGCCGACCTGCCAACGTTTGTCGTTACTGGTGCGTGCAGGTAACAGCTACATAAAGGAAGCGGGTAGAAGCAAGGGCTCGCATTTTTAACAAAATTACGCCTGTCGCTGCACCGCTGAGCCTCCGGCACTCCGATCTACTGGAGGGAGACACTATACTACTGAGCTCCCGGTACTCCGCTTCACTGGGAGGAGTCACACCCAAATAGTACTCTGTTTCGTTCTAAATTCTTGTGTGTAGTTTAGAGACCTGAAGTGTTTTTAGGGTTCCGTACCAAAAGGGTAAAACGGAACCCTATTACTAAGGCTCCGCTGTCCGTCTGTCCCCAGGCTGTATCTCATGAACCGTAATAGTTA
Source organism: Amphipyra tragopoginis (assembly GCA_905220435.1). NCBI lineage: Eukaryota > Metazoa > Arthropoda > Insecta > Lepidoptera > Noctuidae > Amphipyra > Amphipyra tragopoginis. The sequence goes on along the minus strand of HG991995.1, from coordinate 22,665,112 downwards.
GACAGTTGAAATTTTCACAGATGATATATTTCTGTTGCCGCTATAACAACAAATACTAATAAATATAATAAAATAAATATTTAAGGGGGCTCCCATACAACAAACGTGATTTTTTTGCTCGATTTTGATAACGGAAACAGGTAGACACTTGAAATATTCACAGAATATTTGGTTATATATTTTTTTGCCATTTTTATAGATAATGGTACGGAACCCTTCGTGCGCGAGTCCGACTCGCACTTGGCCGGTTTTTTCATTACTATTATAGAAGTTGCCCTGTAAAGTGTTTTTTCTTGTTGTCCAACTAGGGGTAGGTAGAGGAAGAGGACCCCTTAGACTGCAACCTTCTTTTTAACTGGTGTAGCAGACGTGTCCCTAGCTCGGGAGAACCTGGGGTCGTCTGCTACATTACCGTATTCCCTTGCAAATACAGCAACAAATGACGGCCTATCAGCGCTGATCGGAGCAGGTCGGAACTTGTCTGCGCAGTTCTGAGCTTGTCGGCGCTGGTTCACCACACAGTATAGAGGCTACCTGCGCGGACAAGCGCTGACAGATCGGCGCCGGCAACCCGCTTTCTACGTGTATACGCACTTAATATGGAAACTCGATTTAACATCCTAGCAATAACTATACATATAGCATAATCAGTCGATTACTGCCCTAGTACTTACTTGCATGAAAAGAGCCTCCACGAGTGACGATACATAAGTATGTCCGGCGCACCCTGGGTAGTCAGCCCCGCTACCAACCTTGCTGACTGGCTAATCTTTTCACCAGGGCATGAACTATTCTCGTATAGCTCGTGCCGACACGATAGAAGAAGACTGCTCTACTGCTGGGCTAAGGCCTCTTCTCAGAATGAGAAGAGTTTACGCCTCAGTCCACCATGTTAGCCTGGTGCAGAAGGTGGAATAGACTCACCACCGAGAACATGTTTTTCCTAGAACCCTCGTCTGCAGATTTCATCACGATGTTTTCCTTCACCACCCAACTAACATTTTAGCGTTAACACAAGCTGTAGTGGACCTGTATATCGGTTCTGCTTAGATATTAAAGTGTTAGTGTAGATATTACATGAGAGTTATAGAGTGTAATAACACCTTTATATCTTCGATTTTGGCGCAAAATTTTGCAGGTAAAGTCTGTATAAACCCTTTTGAGTGGTTCTATATAACCTTTAGTAGGTGTGTTTGAGAGGTGTTACAAGATCGTCGGTTTCCGCTTGAAACTTTATTGCACCTTTTTATTGAAGTTAATTGATACCTTGAGTTACTTAAAATATCTATATCGGTGTCAGATAGAATTTGGATCGGTATTTTGATACCTAATAACTCATTTGTAGCGTTTTCGGTGTCAAAAGCAAATAGTAAAAGCTTTAAAGTCTTCAAATTATTTAATTTGTCAAGTTATTATTATCAACATGAGTTATCATTTTATCTGGCGGACATTGCAAAATTTTCATCACGAAAAGTATTTTGATTAACATTATTCTTGAAGCGTAAAGTTAATTAGATATTAGTGCGCTTGCAAGTTTATTGTGATTGTATATTATGTTTCGCATCTCAATTTTGATGCGCCTTAAAAAAAAAAAGATTTATGTGAAAAAAAAAGGAAAACAATTAAAAATGCTAATAACCTAAAATAGTTTTTAGACACTAATTTTCAAGTATTGGTTAGTTTTAGTGATTATATACAAAAACTATGTAAAATAATTCGGAAAATTTAGCTACTTCGTTACTTAAAAGTGATATTGTATTAATACATTTTTAGGTTATGTTGACAAAAAGCAACAAAAATGGCGATTTTTTCTTAAAGCTACAGTCCTCTCTTAAGTCTATTATGATACCCGATGAACTACTACGCCGGTAGTTGAAAGTATTGTGCAGCCTATGGTTGACATGAGAATTACAACTTATTTATCTAACACCAAAACCTTTATATCAGGATCTTACGAAACTGCTATAACTATTTAACCTATCATTGCCTTTAGTCTAATAGGTGTAAGCTGTATATTAGAGTTATACAACGCATGCAGAGTTTGGTGTTATTACACTCTTAATTAACTCCGTTGCAGAACCGACGACGTTACTGAAGTTGAAATACAGCTTTACGATATATAAGCAACTCCACTAGAGCAGATTTATAGCATTAAGAATTAGAGGGAGTTAATGAAGATCTATATACAGCTTTTAGCGCTGCAGGGCGGTACAAGCTTTAACGTCTTAAGTATAAAAGCAGCCACTGCTACTACACTAACTGTAAAGAAAATACTGCTTCGTTGTTTACAGTTCTAATACATTCTGAAGCGCTAAACATATTTCATAAGTAAACTGTATCACCTTTAGTGACAACCGAATCCACTATAAATTAATAGTAGCACTCTAAGCTTTAAAATGACCTGCAACCAACGCTTAATTGTTTGTTGGGCATTAACGCAAGTGATGATAGAATTTTGATCCGCACATGAATTCGAAAAGTCAAAGTTGTGGGCCGGGATCGAATTCAGACATAGAATGTGAATTCAAGCGCTAAGCTCTCAATACTGTAACTGAATATTTTTCACAAATTCACTAGCTCACTCTCAATATACCGTCAAACAAGTTACACCACTAATCTCCCAGCATATTTACGAAAATACCTACCAGTACGTTGCCATTTTTATATAAAAAAAAACAGACGACGGCAAAGCGAGTCGCAGTGAACTGCATATGACGCCGTGTGAGCTCAGGAAATGAAATTCTAAATCGTGCCATAATATCATTCCAACGATATAATAAAGGATTTATTGTGAATATGTGTGTAATATTCTTAGAGCATTTTGTTCGTGCATTTTATTTGTTCGTGGATTGATTACGGTGATTTGTGTTGGAAATTGTTAGCTTATTTCAGTGGCTGCAATGAAATGTATTTACAGTCACGTGTTGTGATAGTATGTATACAGTTAGCGACTTGCTTTTAGAGAATAGTTAGAAAGAAATATTCGAAATCATAATTCGTATGTATTTGTAGCAACTATGTGAGTAATCACTACATATTAGAAAACAAAGTTGCTTTCCGCTGTCTGTCCCTATGTATGCTTAGATCTTTAAAACTACGCAACGGATTTTGATGCGGTTTTTTTTTTCAATAGATAGAGTGATTCAAGAGGAAGGTTTGTATGTATAACAAATGCATAATATAGAAGATAAAAACGCGGAATACGCGATAAAAGCCATCCACGCGGGCGAAGCCGCTGGCGACCTCTAGTATTTCATAATTAAAACCGGTGTAAACAAATTCGTGTAATTCCTTAAAACCACATGATCTACTACTGGTATAGATTGACTCCGCACAGGATTTAGACAGTATAAAAATAAAAAAATAAAAACTTTTTTTTCTTGCGGTGGGATAGGTATTTGATACTTCCAAAACCAATAAAAAGGAATCAGAAAAAAAAATGTAAAAAAAAATTGAACATTTTCGATGCCACGCATAGAAATGAATGAAAGCACGACAGCACAGCTGGCGGGCACGACTAGCGCGATATCGTTCTTTGCAGACAGTTAACTTGGGGTGCGAAAATAATTTAGAAATAGAACACCAAGATGTTTTGTAAAAAAAAACCCTATATTCTTAATCTGTGTCACAAGTAGACCACGCGGTTTAAAGGAATTACACGAATTCGCATACACAATGTATACGTATATTTTAGAAGAAAATCGCTTTTTAATTCCGACGATCGTCAAATTATAGAATCAGGGGCCTAATTCTCCTAAAATAAATCTTGATAAATCACAACCGAACCAAGGCCGAACCGTTCATTCAGACAGTTCTCAATTTCAAAAGCTATCAAATTGTTTGACACAAAAAACAAAATCAATCATTTTGAAAGTTTTCGAAAACAAAAACTGACTGACGGTTGTGGTTCGATTGCGTTTGGCAACAATTTATTTTAGGAGAATTAGGCCGCAGTACCCCAAGTGTGAGTTTTTTACGTTACTACTGTAGTTGCGTCACGCCAAAAATGTCAAACAAATTTTTTGTCACGCTTTTCGCCGCTGGAGGCTCTGCCTAAATTTTTATACATTTTTAGTAGGTACGTACGTTTTTCTACGTAGTAACATAAAAAAACTCACACTTGGGGTACAGGCCTCGATTCCCTGTCTTCACTATAAGGAAGGTTACAAAAGATGTAACATAATGAACAAGAAACCAGGGACCCAATTCTTCTAAATGAAATCTTGATAAATCGCAACCGAATCAAGGCCGAACCGTTCATTCAAATGTTAGTTTTCAATTTCAAAATCTGTCAAATTGTTTGACACAAAAAAACAAAACCAATCATTTTGACAGTTTTCGTAAATAAAAACTGACTGACGGTTGTGGTGCGTTTGCGTTTGGCTACAATTTTGTAAGTCGAATTGGCCCCCTGATAAGAAATCGATTCTTCACAGTTTGTTCCTCAACTAAGAAATCGATTCTTAACAGTTTGTTCCCCAATTAAGAAATCGATTCTTAACAGTTTGTTCCCCAATTAAGAAATCGATTCTTAACAGTTTGTTCCCCAATTAAGAAATCGATTCTTAACAGTTTGTTCCCCAATTAAGAAATAGATTCTTAACAGTTGTTAAGAATCGATTTCTTAATTAATATCAGAAGTTGTTTTTTTAAGGTTTTTTTTTTTTCTAAATATACACACATGCTGAATATTAAATACAATAAATAATGAATCACCAATAAGAATTTATTAAACAAATGATTGTATCGTGCTTCTTCTTCTATCGTGTCGGCACGAGCTCTACAAGAATAGCTCATGCCGTGGTGAAAAGATTAGCCAATCAGCAAGGATGGTAGCGAGGCTGACTGCCCAGGGTGCGCCGGACGAACTGAAGTATCGTCACTCGTGGATGCTCTTTTCATGCACCCCATATTGTGCTTTAAACTTAATATTCTAATTAGTCTGAGATTTTTGGTTAATTTCTTCATAATTTTTCGAAAACCTAGACTAAGGCATAATGCTATCCCCTGTATCTCCCACATTTGACCATAACGTTAAACAAGCAATACATTAGGACAACAACAAACTCCCACGCTTTTCATAACTCACGCCCTACGTAATACGATATAACACTCAACTGAAGCCCTAAGATTACTTGTGAATTATTTCAAGAAAACTTAAGAGGAAAATACCGGAAAACCTCCAACGTTATGGAAAATGTTTTGTTCAACCGTAATCCAGATAAAAATTATATTGAAGATGTCTTACACGGAAAATCTCAGGGGAAAATTATTCTAAGGGCGATAGTCCATGACGACTTTGCAGGGATACAGTAGAGATAGGAATATAATTATGCAGCGATATAGTATTTCTTCAGCGAGGACTGCCCCGTTGGTCTAGTGAGCCTTTGAGCGTGAGATCCTGGGTTCGATCCCCATTTCGAGCAAAGTATTATTGGGTTTTTCCGTGTGTAATTTCTCGGTAGCAGCCTGGAGTCTGGATTTGTGCCCGGTTGATGGCAATAGGCTCGCCGCTATCACATGAGACTTAAACATAACGGCGAAATGAGGCTGCACTATACAAGCCCAACCCTTCAGGAAATATAAGCGTGATTATTTACTATTGTATCGTTAATGGTATCGTATCTTATTAAAAATTTTCTCATTTAAGTAAAAATAAATGAGAATTCTTTATCTACAGCTGCTTTCTTCAAATAATCGTTTGATATTGTCTGGATTTCTGGCTTGGTGATGGTAATAGGCTCGCCTCTTATTACATGGGACTTAAACAAAACATAACGGCGAAATGAGGGTGTACACTCGGCTACACATCAAGCTATACACATCCAGTTTACACTGACCTCTCATTGTAAGGAAATTCTATACAATGCGAGATCAGATTATACTGGAAATGGATAGCTTGATCTGTATACAGGTGTGCAGAGGTATTCCTCTTCGAGCAATACAGGTGTGATGTTATGTTATATTATAGTATTTCTTTTAACATTGCCCTGCGCTAGAATTTCTCACATGGTATGTCTACACCAGTTCGCTTTCATGTTCATCTTGCGCTTTCAACTGTCAATTCCTCTTGCGTCAAGCGCATGCAATATTAATTGCCTTATGACGCATACAGCTTATCGTCTACACCGGTGCGCCTCGGTCAGTCGTCAGTCGACATACAATAGATGGATTAGCGTGCGCTAGGGGCATGCGCTTTTGTCGAACTAGTATTAAGGCATGCGCTATTGCATGCGCTATGGCGCTTCACGCATGCTTCAAACGAAGACGCAAGATGAACATGAAAGCGTACTGGTGTAGACATAGCTATACAGGGTGTAAAAAGACCCATCACATAGCCGAAATCTACGCACTCTGTACATCAAACTTAATTACATGGACCAAAAATAATTGCTGGGAAACGACTTTTATTTTTTGGCATGAAAAAAAACGTTTTTTTTTGTAGCGCGCAAATTATGGTTTGGAAAAAACTAGAAAAAAAAAGTGTACTTTGACCTTCAATATCCCCAAAACCAATGATTTCCCAGGTATGGTCTAGGAGAAAAAAATGGTCCCAATGATGAGTAGAATACGTGGTTTTCGTTATCGTTAAGGGTCTTTTTACACCCGATATATCGTGGATGCGTTTACAGATACAAATCTTCACATGCACAAATACCCAGACCCAGTTAAAGAGTAGTAGAGCTTCTTGTTTAGGAGTTCGTCCGGGAAATGCTACCCCAATATCTAATTCTGCCGCTAAGCAGCACTGCTGCGTTTCGGCTGGAAAAGCTTGAAGCGTTTTTTTTTTAATTTATTTCTAGGCCTGCGTTTGGCCGCCATCTCGCCTGATGTTAAGCGATGATGCGGTCTACGATGGAGCACGCTTGCCCAGAAGAAATCGATTCACTCGTGACTTGAAGACATCCAGATTGTAGCTGTCGGGGAACATCCACTCGGGCAGCGCATTCTACTGCACGTGGGTGCACGTGAAATTACAAGCACATGAGACTTTCCAAAGTTGTCTTTAAGGTTGTTAATGCATCAGCAATCTTCCCAGTCAAAGTCAAATAGTTTTTATTTCAAGTAGACCAGACCCCTGGTGCTTTCAAAAGGTCAACACTAGGTGCTCGGTTCCAAGTAATAGGTCCTTTGGAGAAGAACCGACACTCTTTTAAAAAAAGTAAATGGTTTGACAATTTTCAGTGTAGTAATGTAAGAACAACGCAGATTAATGTACATGCAGTTAACAACATGAAAAGCAATGACAAACTCAGCCTTTTAAAACGATTGCCATAGCAGTTACGAGCTGACCAGTCCCAACAGACAGCACCCGTTCACGAGCATGACGCATGCATCGGCGTCGCTCAGCTCAACCATGTTGCAGGGAACTCAACGACCCGATGCACAACGCCACCATCAGCAGGACATTTTAGTGAGCATGACAGACTCATACCGATAGACAATAGGCAGCCAAATATTAATAATGAAAGTGTAACACTATATTATTATGCTGCATGGTCCTAACATTTTACAGACTTGTGTAGAAATAATAACAGAATAAAATAATATTAGTAATTGCGATTCAATGTCAAACTAATATAAACAAATATTAGCAATAAATAAATTAAATGAAATGTCAAGAAAAAAAAACAATCAAAATTGGAAACATTGGAATAAAAATTAAGATAAAATGACATACTTATTGAGTCAATGAAATAAAAACGATTACAAGCATTTGAATAATTTGTTCTGTTAGACGGTGCCAGTGTGTCGCAGTGTGCAGGAGGGAATCGTATGCCAGACATCTTTATCTTCGATGTACTGATTTAGGCTATAATATGCTTTAGACATTAGTACGCGCTTGATATATAATTTAAACTTTGTATCTGGTAAATCAGTGACACTAGATGGAATTTTATTGTAGCATCTAACACTGTTACCCATAAACGACTTACTGGTTTTTCTAAGTCTAAAACCAGGTACTGCAAGCTTGTCTTTATTGCGAGTATTAAGGTTGTGGTTATCACTCTTCTTATTATACTGGGCAATGTTTTTCCGAATGTACATAATGTTACTAAATATATATAAGGATGGTAAGGTTAGTATATTTATCTCTTTGAATATTTCACGGAGCGACTCACGACAGCCTAGATTATAAATAACCAGTATCGTTGGTTTACTCCCATCTCTTGCACTTCCCATCTTTTCCCCTGTGCGTTTATAACTACAAAAAATCCCATCTCTAAGAAATTTAATAAGGGAAGAGATGGGAAGGGGAAGAGATGGGACTAAACAGTATCATTACACCTACGCCGACAGATTACATAAAAAAAATATGTATTATGTTTATACAAAGTAAATGTAATTTGTATCAGGAAATTCATTACAGGAAGATATCCATTATGGAACAGAGGTTTCCCTTAAAGAATGTCATAATGAATCATTTTGGGTCTCTAAGGCATTCCATTATGATATCATTTTATCTTCATTAAATTCGTTTGTAGAAAATATAAAATTTTATTTATTTCTTTATCGTTGCTCGTTTTTCAAATAAGGTTATAATAAAAATCCTGGTTACTAAAATTACTTCGTCATGTTATAATAATATGCCACACCGGGTATTGTCTTCCTACGATGGCCCAAAACTACGTCACGAATGACATGATCAGTGCTGCCATTGATTAATATCTTCAATACAGTTAAGGAGATTTTTAATTCATAATGAATGTAAAGTAAAGTCACTCTCCCTTCCCTCCCCAGACGCACCAGGCGCCGCCGTAGAGCGCGCGACTATCACCAGCCACCCTAGTGTGTGGCCTGCAGGCGGCGGGTTTGGGGGCCCGAGAAGGCAGCACGCCGTGTTCCACGCGCGCCTCTCAGGAGGACGTGGGGTGAAGCCACACAGAAGGAGAGGCCCGCCAGAGGCTGGCGGACCGGGGCCTGCCGGGGTTGTGGTGCATGCAGCTGCGAATCCCGTGATCCCGGCCATAGGTTAGGAGTAGGAACACCGTAGGGATTTTAGTTGGTAAGAGTCCGGCATAACCCTTCGCTTTCCCCGGACGGAGGGTATCCATGACGATTTTCCCAAGACAAAAAGGCCTAAATGGCTCACGTTAAGGAAATCATATAATATTATTGAAAAAAACATAATTTCCAATTCAAAAGAATTGTAGGCAAGGTCTATTCTGGAGTTCAGAATATACACCATGTATACTTTTAAAAACAGGCCATATTATGCACCCAACAAAACAACCTTCAAACCAATAAAACTATAATTACACAACAGCCAATACAACCAACCATGCAGTCATTAGCAGTTACACCTAAAATTAGTCTTCACCAAAACGCAATACACCGTATCTTTCAAAGCTTTGCTATCAAACAACAGGGGTAACCACAATGGGTCCCTAGTACGAATTATTTAGCCAGATAATCATCTAGCAAATTTGCTAGACTGGGAGGAAACCAGTCGCCGGTAGAGGCAATCTGTAAAGTGAGCCTTGGGACTCGGTTATGTGGCAAAAAAATACGCAGAAGACCTAGTTCCAGGATAACAAGGCCAAAGTAGATGAGAATTGCTTTAATAATGTTTAGTAGGGTTTGTACAGTCGTGTATAAAACGTGTTACGTGTTATCCAAGGCCACGTTTTATGGCCTCACCAAACAGTAGGGTAATTCAGGTTTTTTTTTTGAAGCAAGATACCTGCTGGAAGCTTTCAAGTTTCTTTAATAGTACAGTTTTCGTTTACAAAAACTGTGAAATTGTTTGACAACAAAAACAAAACCAAAAATTTTGATACAATCAAAGAAAACAGCACGCTGCCTATAGACTAATTCACGTAATTTCATGACGCACTGGTCAAGTTGCAGTCACGCTGCAGTTAGACCCATTACGCACTGTCAATTGGTCGCCAGAGACTTGGTCGACGGCGACTGTGACTTTTCATAGTTTAAATAGGTCGCTCGTTTGCGACAAGAACGTGTTAAGTCCGAAAACCGGATTATTCAGAAAACGCCTTTATTCAAAAGTTTCAAAGGTTTTTTTCAGAATAATCTGGTTTTTGGACTTTAGACGTTCTTGTCGCAAACAAGCGAGGTATTTACGCACTTGATCGCCGGTCGCTCGGGCGACTACGCTTATGTTTTGGTCGCCAAGAGACCATTACGCACTGTCGACTGGTCGCCAATAGACCATTACGTACTGTCGACTGGTCGCCGGAGACTTAGTCTCTTGGCGATCAAAACATAAGCATAGTGGCCCGGGCGACCGGCGAACAAGTGCGTAAACACCCATTTAAAATATAGAAAGTCACAGTCGCCGTCGACCAAGTCTCTAGCGACCAGTCGACAGTGCGTAATGGCTCTAACAGCGATCGGCTATTAAGAGAATACGCAACCCGTTCTTTTAGTCGAAACTTAACTGCAATAGAACTTCATTAGTTAGTTGAACAAGGACAAGGTAGGTTTCCTGCTTCAAAAAAATACCTTCGCGTATATTAAGCGCATTAAGGCGTGAGTTGCTGATTGAGTTGACTCTAGGGCCTGTATTACTAAACTCCTCTCAATACTGCGGCATGAGAGCGAGCAGCATCCAAGAAGAGTTGTGAACATTAAACATTCTTTTAAATTAAATATACATTTAAAATTATAACTTTCGTGAGACACATTCATATTTATGATTAGGTTACGGTTTACTCACGTGCATTTTTCGGGATTGCCCGACTAGTTTCGGACCCAATCGGAGTCCTTAATCATGAGCTGATCACGCGGCGAGGTCACGAGTTCGACTCGCGCGTGTAAAAATGCACGTGAGTAAACCGTAACTAATCAGAAATATACCTACATTTAAAATGTTTTTTTATGATTATTTAATTAGTATGTCAAATGATCAAAACGACACTTACGATGGAGCTCTTAAATGAGAGCCGTTTACAATGAACATTCAAAACAATTCAGCCGTTAAAGTGTAATTGATTAAGAGCCATTTCGCGGAGACTTGGTCTCTCGGCGACCAAAACATAAGCATAGTCGCCCGGGCGACCGGCGACCAAGTGCGTAAACACCCATTTGAAATATAGAAAGCCACAGTCGCCGTCGAACAAGTCTCCGGCGACCAGTCGACAGTGCGTAATGGGTCTAACAAACATCCAAATTCACAAACTCACAAACATACAAACTTTCACATAAATTTCGAATATACAATTCAATAATAATACTCTTCTGTTGTTTCAGGACTCCGGCAATATATTTTGAATTCTGGTAAAACTATGAAAAGGAATCTAAGACCCTTATTAAACAACTCCCAATATGGCGGCCTGGGAGTAAAATTTCATACATTTGACAACTTAAACATAACATCACGCCTGAATTCTCCGAAGGATTGTGCGGATGTGTAATACACCCTCAACTCGCCGTTATATTTAAGTCCCAAGTAATAGAAGGCAAGCCTATTACCATCAACTGGGAACAAATCCAGACTCCGCGCTGCCAATGAGAAATTCCATACGGAAAAATCCAATAACACTTTGCCCAACCCTCACGCTCAGCAGTCGCGCTTGCAGCCTCCAGAACCAGAGGCAATCGACATTTGACAACTTTTTTTTTATCTGTCTTATAACATTTTGTAACGTCACTTAAGGGGGAGCTCTGGAAAAAGAGTCGTTTATTAATTACGGCCTTAAAAGACATGGACGTAAAGCACACGAAAACTGTTCCTCATAAAATAACTCGCTGAAATTACTTTATAATACCCCGGAGGGTTGTAATTTAGAGCAATATTTTTATATAGAGGAATGTTAGAAGAGGTAGAGCTTAAAGCCATTATGTTAGCACGGGCACAGGTGCCTCGCATATTTTCTAGGACACACTTTTCGTGCTCAGCTGAAATTAGGATAAATTTAATATGGGGCGAGCTTAGTTCCGCAATTTTTGAAATAACTAATGGATATTTTAGACCTTCTCTTTATTCGACTATAAATTATTTTGTTTTACTAACTGTTGCCCGCGGTTTCTCTCGCATCTTATGGGAATTATTGTATGTATCCGGATAAAAAGTATCCTATGCGGTACTTTAGGATCATCATCTGCCTAGCCTTTTCCCAACTATGTTGGGGTCGGCTTCCAGTCGAACCGGATGCAGCTGAATATCAGTATTTTACATGGAGCGACTGCCTATCAGACCTCCACAACCCAGTAACTGGGTAATACGATAGTCTTGGTAAGACTGGTTGTCAGACTTTCTGGCTTCTGACCAACAGTAACGACTGTCAAAGATCTACAAATGACAGCCGGGACCAACGGCTTTACGTGCTTTCCGAGGCGCGGAGGAAACTCGCTATGGTAAATGGTCACCCATCCACAGACCAACCTCGGCAAGCGTGGCTTAACCTGGAAGATCGGTCTATGCGGCTGTAATTATGTAGCCACGAGCTCCTCAATGAACAGTTAATATTAGGTTGGTAAAACACCCCCTCAGTATTGAAAATGAGCATCTCATTACCAATATTAAACGTATCTTCTCCCTATACCTCTATCTGATGGCATGATCACTAATTTGCTTATTGCATGAGATAGGTACGGTATACAATGCGTGTCTCGCAGCAATAAAGCTTACGTTGCTACTGTGAATGCAACAGGGTTGTTAATCAGGACTCGGAAATGTTTAGCTGCGGTTTGCGACATTACTTCTGGATTTTGCTATAATTTATTACAATTTGCTTTGTATGTTGCATTCTCATATAAATATATATAAAATGAGAGTTGTTTGCCATGACAATACAGAATGGCAGACATCTCATCGCTCTTTTAATGCACCTAACATGTTTTTTCTGCATCACACTAAGGTTGACTGGTAAAAAACGCCTAAAGGTACAATTCCGTGCATCGCGGCCGATCGCAGCCGCGCGCGATCTATCGCGTGCGGCTGACGCGCGCGGCTGATGCGTCAATAGTCGTGTGTATAGTATATTGACTAATCTGTCGTTAGCCGCACGCGTCTGTCGCAGACTTCGGAAGCGATGCCATACATTTTCATACTCTGACTATTGACGCATTAGCCGCGCGCGTCAGCCGCACGCGATCGATCGCGCGCGTCTGCGATCGACCGCGATGCACGGAATTGTACCTTAAGGGACAAAGTCTGCCTTTGTACTTTTGTGCGAAAGTATAAATAAATGTATAAAACGATTTTTTAACAACAAGTCCAATTTATTTTGCAGTTTTTATTTTCTTTTGCATGACAAAAGTAATATTTTGTTGTTTATTTAAAAAAATCGATAACCCTTATTTAGTTACATCGTTCTACCTAGCGTTTTTCTAACAATGTTGGCATCAGCTTCCAGTCTAACCAGATAGGAGACAGTGGGGTCTCGTTGAGTAACGAACGTTCACCCATCCAAGGACCGACCGCGGCAGGCGCAGCTTAACCTTGCAAATCATATGATCCACGAGGTTGAATAATTAGCCACGAACCCCTCCGTGCGTACGTTACTCCGTAGGTTAGATATGAGCTTCTTCTTCTCTCGTGTCAGCACGAGCTATACAAAAATAGCTCATGCTGTGGTGTACAGATTAGCCAGTCAGCAACGTTGGTAGCGGGGTGACTGCCCAGGGTGCGCCGGGCGTACTTAAGTATCGTCACTGGATATGAGCTGAAATGCAAATACAACAGACTGATGATAGGGGTTGCTATAGCATATTTTTTAATTGAATGATTGAACAATTTTTTTTTTCTAAAATTCTTGACTCTTGGCATAAGTTGTACTATGACCCCCTTATTACAAAAATTGGTTTAAACCAAGACTAAGGTAAACCCAGGTTTAAAATATACCCATCACTTTCTTATGTCATATGACAAAAAGAGACGGGGCTATTGTAAAACCTAGGTTTTTCTTGAACCATCTTTTGTAATAAGGGGGTGAGAGTTTTTGATTATTACATAACATAATATCACGGCCTGCAATCCCCAAAAGTACAGCACAGGTGTATGGCACACCCTCATATCGCCATTTTAAGTCCCTTGTAAGGAGGCGAGCCTATTGCTATCAACCGGGCACAAATCCAGACACCGGGCTGCTCCTGTGAAATTTCACACAGAAAAACACATTGCCCGACCTGGTAATCGAATGCAGGACCTCACGCTCAGTAGTCGCGCTTTCGACCACTTATGCGTCATCCTACGTGAACGATCTACAAGCGACGCGAAGCGGTGCGGCGCGAAAACAACAAACAGTCGATACCTATTGAAGTGTCTTACGTGACCAAACGCACGTCAAGTGCGGTGCGGCGCGGCGCGGCGCGAAGCGAACGCTGTCAGTTGGCTTAATATTTTCACGCGAACTGGATGCGGCGCCGTACAGTGCTACTGAATGAAAGCGGCGCGCGGCGAGCGGTCCGCGAGCTCGTAGGACAAAGCCGCCGCTTCGCACCGCCTCGCGTGTCACCGCATCGCATCGCTTCGCAATTCGCATCGCTTTAAATCACCTACGTAAGACGTCGCGCTAGACCAATGAGGCAGTCAACGAACTATTTTAACTAGTCAATTAATTACTATGGGTACCTACTATAATACCCTTCCTGATACTTTCTGACTAATATTGTACAGGGTGTTTGGCAGAACGTTGAACATACGAAAATGGTGGATAGGTGGGGTCATCTGCTACTTACTCAGCCCTAATTTGTTTGGCCCTGGCCCCCTGTTTTTTTTAATGCAATTTGAAATTAAGATTTAAGTATTTTACATCTTTCTGTAAGTTTGAGGACTTACTTTTTTTCTAGCTAACGTCTGCATAAAGCAATAATTTTATAAGAATCTGCCAACATTAAAGATTAAAAAGTTAAGAAAGTGGTGAAACTAGAAGAAAGAAACAATTTTTTTTTTAAATATCCTGGTTGCCAGGGCCTCATAAATTAGGGCTGAGTAAGTAGCAAATGACCCCACCTATCCACCATTTTCGTATGTTCAACGTTCTGCCAAACACCCTGTATAAAAATTAGTGACGGTTAGTGCTTTAGACGTTTTCTGGCAAGCCGAAAAGTCTTGAGCACGAAAAAAAGTCCCAAAAATGTTGCCCCACCATAAATTACCCAGGTTCCATTTCGAGAAAGGAAGAACCAATAGGCACACGGATAAAAACTTCGAGATAGAAATAAAAGTTAGAACATCTTTCAATAAATTGTACCTCACAAGAATGCTGATGACTCCGCCTATGTAGTCGATCAATAAATTCGGAACTTCTGAAAATCTAATATCTGTAGAGTATATAAAGGCGTCAACGTTCGGGTCCGGTAGGGTGACCATACTATTTGGAGTAAACGAGGACAGGAAATGAAAGGGCGGCCTGCTTATACGTCAAGTTAATTCCTTCAAACCGCGTGATCTACTGGTGATACAGATTAACCCTAAAAGGGAATTTCTGAAAATCCACTGAAAAAAAAATTGAAAATAAAATCTTAGTTTTCTATTTCTGAGTCATTTTAGAGCCCCGAGTTAATTTACTGCAAAGAGCGATATCGCGTTAGTCTTGGCCGCCAGCCGCGTTGCCGTGCTTTCATTCATTTAAGCGTGGTATCGAAATGTTCAAGAGCATGAAATTATTTTATTGCAAAATAAAAATCTTATTTTTTTTACTGAATCCTTATTAGGTGGTTTAGATAGGATCACTTACCCTTGAAAAAAAAGATTTTTATTTTTTGATTTTTAATCAGGCTACTTCCCGTGCGGGGCCAATCTACACCAGTAGTACATCATGTGGTTTTAAGGAATTACACGAATTCGTTAACACCCTGTATAAATGTCATTTTAATCTGACTTACAGATATAAACTTTAAAACATGTAAACTAAGTTGATTTCAGAATGATAAAAACTATGGAAAAGATCATATAACTAAGTTGCAATAGAAATTAAACTATATGTAATCAAATTAAACATTTTAATCCCGAAGCATGTAAATTCTAAATTTAAATTACTGGAATATAAACTGTGTTATGTGAATGTCGTCTTATACTATATTTGACTACATCAAATAAATGAAGTTAAAATATCCGAATACTTAAATCACGCTCCCATTATTTTGTTGGTACGATATCTTTTCTCGGTTCATTCGGTACCGAAATCTTGCCAAGCGCATTAAGCACCCAGTTAATTTTCGGTACCAAAAACCGTGCTATGATTCGGTAGGCTTATAAGGGTGCCTTTCCACCAGATATGTGCTATGTAGCTATGCTGCGAGAATGTAAAAGCTAGGCTACGAAACTAAGCGACCGTTTCCACTGATGCTACGCTATGTAGCGGAGCGAGTAAGATGTGAAACGCGCGCCTACTGTAGGTACACTGCTCTGCATATAGCTACACCACTCCCGACCATCCATAGTTCGCATCCATAGCTCGCATCCATAGCACGCATCCACAGCACGCATCCTTCCATATAAAAAACGTAGCTTAGTTGAATCCGTTTCCACCGGTGCTATGTTATGTGGACCAATGAATATGATTGGTGGATATTAAACGCATCTATAGCAACGTTGCATAGCACATTTCTGGTGGAAAAGCACCCTAAGTGTTCGATATTCACCGCATTCTTCGACTAAACACTATTTCGCTGCTAAAAGTTTTCTTCGAAAACACCTTGCTAAATCTAGTCGAGCGGCGGGGGTTTTAGTTACAGGAATACCGAGTACTTTTGTAAGGTTATGTTAGAACTATGAGTCTAAACTACAATAGAGATTCGAACCAAACTGTTTTCGGAAAAATCTTTTATCTGCATAACAAAATAGTTTAGTTTCGTGCAAAAGGGTTTGGTAAACAATACTGTCAATTTGGTGAATTTTTGTTACATCATAGCTTTTTAAATCTAAATAAAAGGTTTAAAGGACTACCTCGTTGGTCTAGTAATCGCACTCACACCGATAATTCAGCCCTCATCAAGCTGTCTCCCCCCCCCCCAAGCCCCCGACAGCAACGCCCTAAGCCGAGGTTCGAGTCGCACTAGGGGTCGCCCTTAGTGCTGTTGTTGCAGGTAGTCATGATGTTAGTGTAGTACAAGTAGTTAGCTTAGGTTAAGTATTTTACTTCCCCCCCAATGGCTGGAGACCCTTTGGGTCTTCAGGTACGTAGAAGGGGTCCCCAAGGACAATCTACAGAAGTACAATAGAATAAAAAAAAAACAATTTGTCGCAAGCGCGACTTTTGAGCGTGGGGTCGTGGTTTATTTAGTTTTTCCGCGTGGAATTTCTCAGTAGCAGCCCGGAGTCAGCATTTGTGCCCGGTTGATCGCAATAGGCTCACCCCGTATTACATGATTCTTAAACATAACGGCAAAATGATGGTTTTCTCTACACCTCTACGCAACCCTTTGGGAAATACAGGCATAATGTTATATTTTATCAAATTATAAAAGGTATAATTTTTTAATAAAATTATGTATCCAACCTATCCTACTTTCCCTGAGCCACCTGGTTATCTTCCTCGACATTGATAACTTCCTTCGGCACCGCTTCGAAGAAATGCTAATTTCAAGATGGCGTTACGACACTCTGAATTTTTTTTTATTCACAATATTTCGCTATACTTAAAAAAATGAGTCTTTATTATTACGTGCGACAAAGGAACAGCACGTTTCAGTTCGGAAGGTTAATTAAAAAGGAAATATATATTTCAGACTGTTATTCCCCTGTGGATGGGATGAAATGTCACGATTTATCTCGGTAATTAAAAGTTTTTATGAAGATGATATTAATTAAGATGATAAGCCTAGACACGTCTGTTTAAACAATGTGTTATAAAAAAAACTGATGATTTCGATCGCACGTGACGTAATTAAATCATTTTTTTACAATTTATCTGCCTAGCCTTTTCCCAAGTATGATGGGGTCAGTTTCCAGACTAACCAGATGCGGCTGAATACTAGTATTTTACACGGAGCGATTGCCACTAGACCTCCGTAATAGGGGATTTATACGAGTCGATCGTCTAAATGACAATACGACTAGGCCGCAAGTGACTAAAATCGCAAGCCCCAAAGTTGGGTGCCATCCGACTTTTGCCGTGCGGCGACAAGCCGCATGCGGCGGGTCACTTAAATCGACCGTGTAAATGGTCAGTTGCAGGCGATCGCCCGCCGCATGAGGTGTGTTTTGTGCTGTGTTGTTCCGCTAGAAATGAACAAGTCGCATGCGATTTTTGTCGACCAGTGTAAATGGGGTGGCGATTCGATTTTTAGAAGCGATGCGACTGGTGACTCGCCGCACGGCTAAAATCGACCCGTGTAAATCCCCTATAACCCAGTTAGGTACTAGGTACCAGGTATAATGACTGTTACATGTATTCGTATAAAACTCGGGACCGACGGTTTAACGTGCTCTCCAAGGTATGGAGTGGTCATCCATTACATTTTTTTTACAATTATTTCTTATCTTCTGGGGATCCAACATCTTTAATGGGTTGGTCTTTTGATAGTACATTAGTAAATTATACCGAAAAATCGTTACAAGTACACCTACAGATTTTGTAGTTATGTCAAGCGCACAAAGTCCCTTCATCATGGCCCCAGGATAAAATGTATCGTTTAACATTAAATTGAGCGAGTAAACCATTTTCTATTAAACAGAGTTTAAAATATATATTATTATTTATTAGACTGCCTCGTTGGTCAAGTTGTCGCAACCGCAACTGCTGAGCGTGAGGTCCTGGGTTTGATCCCTAGGTCAGGCAAAGTGTTATTGGGTTTTTCCGTGTGGAAAATCTCAGTAGCAGCCCGGAGTCTGTGGGTGTACTACACACCTCTGCCAACCCTTCGGGGAATACGGGCGTGAATTTATGAGTTAATTATTATTTAAAAAAAAGGCATTTCTTCGCCTTTGACCATTATCTCGCCTGATGGTAAGCCATGATGTGGTCGACGGTGAAGCGCGCTTGACTAGAAGTAACCTATTCACCCTTGACTTAAAGACCCCAAGGTTGTAGCTATCAGGAAAAAAAGACAAACGTGAAAAAATATTTCAAGTTTTATAATTATCTAAACATACAGGATAAAAGTGTCACAGGCAATTATTTCGACAATATTACAGTTATTGAAAAACTTTTAACATATATCAAAACTGGGTTACTTATGGGGCAAAAGGATATTTTTTTTAAATTAATATTTTACTTTAAGTCCAAAATTTGCTTGAAACTATGCTCATACATTTTGCATAAAAGACGATTTTTTTGCAATTATTCTTCTTCAATTATTTTAAGGCATTTACAAAAAAAAAACACTGGTATCGAAACAATTGCATAAACAAACATCCATATACAAGGTTAGTCAGAAAGGGGGTACTAATCCGAAAGGGTGTTAAAGTACCCATGATAATGAGTAACTTTTGTTCTACCACTTTCCCCAAAAGTCAATAGTTTAAGAGAAATAGCTGTTCAAAAATTACATAAAAAATATGCTAAAATCGATCTATCCTCAGCTATGATCAGCTGTGTTTACATTTTAGGTCATATTTAGGGTCACGAATTAGAAGCTCCATTTTCTGAATTTGTAACTAAAGTAGGGACGAAGAATTTTTGAAAAAACTAAAATAAAAATTACTACTATGGAAATAAAAATTATCGATTTTTGAAATGGTAACACTTGCTTTGAAACCGTCATCAGTGATACATTAAATGGCCTGCGGATTAGTACCCCCTTTCTGACCAACCTTGTATTTTCAAAATTTAATAAATTCGCATTTTTTTAAATTGCCTTTTGTTGCAACATTTCTCTTCTGCACATTTCAAGTGTCACGTACAGCGTGTGGTTGGAGGATTCTAAAACCACGTTTTACGTGATGTTGTTGACAAGAAAATGCTTTTACAGAACACCTAAGTCATTTGAAGAACATATCTGAATGTATCGAAGTTGCACAGCGTAGTACCTAAGTTCATCGGCCACACTTGAAAACGAATATCACAAACATAATATTCAGTTTCGTATATTTGAACCGAAGAGAGCTTTGTGCACTGGATTTTGAATCTAAAACCAATAAAAAGAATACTTATGTGAAGCTTTTGACTTTGCGCATGTATTTTGTATGAGGCTATCATATTGTTAGCTAAATATTGAAGTGTTGGTCCATCATCATCGTCGTTCAGCCAAATGACATCCACTGCTGGACTTAGGCATCTCCCAAGCATCGCTACATCGTCCGGGCCTGTGCTTCTCGCATCCGGCGGATTCCTGCAAACTTCACCAGATCATCGGTCCACCTTGTGGGACGGCTCCCTACGCTGCGCATTCCAGTAAGCGGTCGCCACTCCAGAATCTTTCGGCCCCATCGGCCATCCGTTCTGCGAGAAATGTGCCCTTCCCATTGCCACTAATTTTGGCAATTCTTCGAGATATGTCGGTTATCTTGGTTCTTCTGCGGATCTCATTATTTCTGATATGATCACGCAGAATTGGAGAGACTGAGAATTTGGTCCATGGAAGTGGTCCATTATATCATTAATGCATCATCATTGATATATCACGAATCATCTCATTACTTCTCTTCATATTAATATGTATGATATCGAAGACTTAAAAATTAACCAGTAAATCTAAATGGACTTTGAACGTTCATTCTAAAAGTAAGTCCTATTCTAATTATTTATTGTACAAATTGTACGGAATTTCAAGAGCATTTCGAGCTTTTTTCAAAATTAGGTTTTCTATCAGGAAACCTTTGAGCAACAGAAAGATTGTAACATGTATTAAGTGTTCCAAAAAACGATATAACCGCACAGGGAAAAATATTAGGTCATCATCAGTGATCGGAAAAGGGTGAGCTAATTTACCTAAACTTCAAAGAACAGAGACAAAAACTGGAGACTTCCTTACGACAGCATTTTTTTTTCGGGAGAATTTTCTCGGAGATTTTCTTTCATTTCTTTTAAAAGAATAAAAGACAATCTCCTTTTTTGAAAACAATAAACAATCTCTTTTTTAAAAACAATAAAAAACGTGTCATCTGGTTTTGTGACAATTTTGGGAAACAAAATTAGGAAACGAATTTAATTGTTTTCTGTACTATTAACATTAATATTAAATGTACTTTAGTGATGTCCCGAAACCCGGAATAATTTTCACGAAAAAAAATGTTGTCGTAAGGAAGTCTCCAGTTTTAGTCTCTGTTCTTTGAAGTTTAGGTAAATTAGCTCACCTTTTTCCGATCACTGGTCATCATACATCATACAGAATACATTTATTTATAGATCAGATAGGTCAAAGGTTTCTTACGTTATACATCTATTTTATTTTATGTACAATCGGGGACTTGAAATGTTTACCACCCTAAGGTCTATAATTGCTTGCACATACATTTTTCATAAGATCGATGTGACATAAGTTGATATGACAACTTAAACCTTATTGCGCAAAGTTGTGATAAGGAATCGAATTGAAATCTGATAAACATTTCGAGTCCGCGACCGTATTTGTGTGTTGGTTGTTTTGATGAGATAAATGTTTTTTTTTCTATCTTTTTTAGTGTACACAAAAGCCGAGACACGAGAAAAAGATTTTATCAGATACGCTATTTTTTTTTGTTATAATTAGTCTAGCCAGTTTATGTAGCATTTAGTCACAGTAGATAACATAACATCATGCCTGTATTTTCCCCGAAGGGTTGGCAGAGGTGTATAGTACACCCACATTTCGCCGTTACGTTTCAAATCCCATGTAATAGGGGGCGAGCCTATTGTCATCAACCTGCCACAAAATCTCCGGGCTGATACTTAAAAATTCCACACGAAAAACCCAATAACATTTTACCCGATCCCCAGGGATCGAACCTAGGACCTCACGCGTAGTAGTCGCGTTTGCGACCACTAGACCAATATGGCAGTCAATATAATATCACAGTAGATATAAAAGATGAGGAGGAGCTCGTGGCTAAATAATTACAGCCGCATAGACCGATCTTCCGGGTTAAGCCACGCTTGCCGAGGTTGGTCTGTGGATGGGTGACCATTTACCATAGCGAGTTTCCTCCGTGCCTCGGAAAGCACGTAAAGCCGTTGGTCCCGGCTGTCATTTGTAGATCTTTGACAGTCGTTACTGTTGGTCAGAAGCCAGAAAGTCTGACAACCAGTCTTACCAAAGAGTATCGTATTACCCAGTTACTGGGTTGTGGAGGTCTGATAGGCAGTCGCTCCATGTAAAATACTGATATTCAGCTGCATCCGGTTCGACTGGAAGCTGACCCCAACATAGTTGGGAAAAGGCTAGGCAGATGATGAGTAGATATAAAAGATAAAGCAATACAAACAGCAGTAGCAGTATAATCGCCTGAGTTGACACACTCACACAGACACGCACTGCAACAAGACCTCTAAGGCCGTTTGTACATGCTGAGAAATTTCACCGTGTCTGCTGCAGATAGGACCAATTTATCATGTACACGACAAGAATTTTGTCGGATCTAGGCACGAAAACTTCTCGTGTCTACTGCAGACAAGACGAATAGGAACGTGTAAACGTTAAGATTGTTTTCGGTCAGTCGTGCGTCCTTACCCTTTTTTTTTTTTTTTTTTTTTTTTTCGTGGGAAAATCCTCATGGATGCCCTTCGCCCGGGGAAGACGAAGGGGTATGCCGGACTCTTACCGGCTAAAAACCCACGGTGTTCCTTCTTCTGACCCTTGGCCGGGGTCGCGGGATTCACAGCTGCATGCACCGCAACCCCGGCAGGCCTCGGTCCGCCAGCCCCTGGCGGACCTCTGCTTCTGTGGGGCTTTGCCCCACGTCCTCCTGAGAGGCGCGCACGGAACACTGCGCGCCGCCTTCTCGGGCCTGTTACTGGTCGGGCGACGGGTCCCCTAACCCGCCGCCCGCAGGCCACACACTACGGTGGCCGGAGATCGTCGCGCGCCCTCCGGCGCCCGGTGCGTCTGGCGCGGGAAGGGAGAGTGGCAGCTGCCTCTCTCTCCCTCTCCGCTCCCTCTTTGGTCGCCATCACCTCCTCGCAGAAGGAGGCGACGGCTTCCCACGCACTCTCGCCCCCGACCATGGACAGAACCACGGCCGGGAGCGAGAGGTCGTGCGTCCTTACCCTACCCCGCCCCCCACCGCACCGCAGCAACGTTCACGCGTCGTGTCTAGCGCAGGCAAGGTTTTTTCTTGATCATCGTCGGAGTAGTGTACACAGTTCGTGTGTAGAAACGACACGAATTCTTGGCCAGGCCCGGCGACTTTTCTTAGCGTGTACAAGCGGCGTAATTGAGCTTCACAATCAGTCAGTCACGGCTGTCATAGAGTACCTTAAATAAATATTAGCCTGCAACTGTCCCACTGCTGGGCAAAGGCCTCTTCTCGTACAGAGAAGGAACGAGCATTGATCGCCACGCTTGCTCATTGCGGGTTGGCGATTTCAGACCGTTAAAGTCCAGGTTTCCTCGCGATGTTTTCCTTCACCGTATGTCAGTGGCGTCTTAGATTGACTAAGAAAGTACATGTAGTGTAGGTCACTACATCACCCCCTTCCAGAGACCGTCAAGGGCGATAATAGTCGGGAAATTTAACGCGGCGTCCTGACCGCGTCGTTTTGACGACGCTATCGTCAGCGGAAGGTAAGTTCCGGTTATCCGCGTCAGGTGTGTAGTGATGAGTGTTAGTGTTGAGTGGTGACTGTGGTGTGTTGTGATGAATGTTAGTGGTTGGTGGTGAGGATGATGTGTGAGGATCACGCAGTATGAAGGCCGGCTTAATGCGGTCAATCGATACGGTAACCTGTTTGCCACTTACCATTATTTTAAACACCTTGTCACCTCGTTGAATGACCTGATGAGGACCAGAATATGCTGGTTTCAGGCCACCACCAACAGTGCAGTCTCTAAGGAAAACGTGGGTAGAGGAAGCTAATTCCTTGAAAATAAACGTTTTGAAATTGCTGTTGTGTCTGGCTGCTGGTGACGGTTGCAGATTCCTGATAATACTCCGGAGCCTTGACAAGTAGTCGGTCATGTCAAACGTTTCATCAGCCTGAGGGTCGAAGAACTCGCCAGGCAGACGTAATGGTTGGCCGTAAACCAGCATATTCTGGTCCTCATCAGGTTTCACCATGTGATGTAGTGACCTACACTACATACATATGAAATTGAAAAAGTCACATTGGTACATGCCTGGGTTTGAACCCATAACCCGGTGCTTAGCAAGCGGGTCTGTAACGTCCGAGCCACCACGACGATAGAGTACCTTACAAAGAGTATATTATACTGAGTACACAGTGCGTGTTTGTGTGAGTGTGTCAATTCAGGCGATTCTAGGAAGTTGAGGTATTGTTTTAGCTTATACTATATCTACTGTGGTATGGTGCAGATTGCGTGTAGTGGACCATGAAGGCAGATGTTGTCTAATACATGCAAACTTACCCATCCGGTCGTCTTAGGCCTCAGGGTATATTTGCGGTCCACTGATATGCGTACCTACTGAATCCAAGTTGAAATTTGAACTTTTTTGGGGAACATAAAAAACTTTAAATAAAAGTAAAAACCGACTTAAAAAAAAACTAAAAAAAAGACTGAAATAACTAGCATGATATAAAATTAACAGTTTCAGAAGTCGGTGGCTTTTATTTGTTTCAGTGTAGAATTGCACCGACTTCTGAAACTGTTATAATTTTATATCATGCTAATTATTTCAGTCTTTTTTTAGTTTTTTTGAAGTCGGTTTTTACTTTTATTTAAAGTTTTTTATGTTCCACAAAAAAGTTCAAATTTCAA
Organism: Amphipyra tragopoginis; assembly: GCA_905220435.1. Taxonomy (NCBI): domain Eukaryota; kingdom Metazoa; phylum Arthropoda; class Insecta; order Lepidoptera; family Noctuidae; genus Amphipyra; species Amphipyra tragopoginis. The sequence goes on along the minus strand of HG991995.1, from coordinate 22,640,407 downwards.
CTTGGATTCAGTAGGTACGCATATCAGTGGACCGCAAATATACCCTGAGGCCTAAGACGACCGGGTCGGTAAGTTTGCATGTATTAGACAGCACCTGCCTTCTTTTTTGAACTTGCCTAGTTTTTTTGAAGTCGGTTTTTACTTTTATTTAAAGTTTTTTTATTAAATACGTTTTAGTGCCATACATTACAAGGTTCAAAACCACAAATTTAAATGACACGGTTGCGTAATCTTTCCAACAACTAGGTAGTTTTCTTTAAAAATAGGTATTAATGTATAATTATCATGATGGCTCCTTCCAAATACATAGGTATTTACAATCTACTTTGTTCTTGGCTAATGTTTCTGTGATGACAGTTAAAACAGAGATTGAAAGTCCTCAAAAGGAACAAACCAAAACGTCATCTAAGTATATGTTTTTTTTTGTATTTTTTGATTTTTTCAAAGACCGCTAAATCAATTTCGATAAAATTTATATGGGACCACCTCTGAACTATAACCTACCAAACAATAAAAGAATCATCAAAATCCATTCATAATTGGCGGAGATATCGCGTAACAAACACAAAAAAAAAAAACAACATTCAGACGAATTGAGAACCTCCTCCTTTTTGAAGTCGGTTAAAAATATAACCTATCAAGGTACAAGTCCGAGACGGGCTGCAAACCGCAAACTGAAAAAGTAGTATCGCTTGCGGTGCAATCTGCGGCTGCGGTCTGCGGTTGCAGTTTTGCAGTCGCTGTCGGAATAACACCTTTAAAGTGGACACCTTAAAGGTGCTATTCCGATGGCGACTTGCGGTCTGCGGTTGCAGTCTGCAGTTTGCAGCCCGTCTCGGACTTTGAGCTTAAAAGTGAAAGTATTTTTTTTTATTTCTAGTCGTTCATGTTACTGGTATTTTTGAAAGGTTACCACTAGGTGCACGGGTCCAAGTAGTAGGTCCTATGGAGAAGAGCCGGAAAGAAAGTTCATGGACACTCTTTTCATTTACAAGGTTTCCCGGAAAGGGGGTACTAATTCGCGAGCCACTGAAAGTATCACTGATGCTTGTTGTTTTGAAGCAAGTGTTAAAATTTCAAAATTCGATAATTTTTATTTCAATAAAAAACGATTTTTACTTTAGTACACTTAATCGGGCATGCGGTTTTAAGAAAAGTAAATAACAAACAATTTGGAATTAAAAAAAAAAGAAGAAAAAACATTTTCAATAAAATAGTACAAAAATTTAATTTTGCCAGGTTTAAAAATAAAATTATAACAAATAGACATCGCGACGTATTCCAAAAAAGTTGGTGGGAAAATAGATCCACGTGCCAGATTTAGGGTTAAAAAAAAATTCTTCATCCCTACTTCTGTTACCAATTCAAAAAACAGAGTTTCTAATCCGTGACCTCAAATATGACCTGAAATGTAAACACAGCTGATCATAGTTGAGGACAGATAGATTTTAGCGTATTTTTTATGTAATTTTTGAACAGCTATTTCTCTTAAACTATTGGCTTTTGGGGAAAGTTGTAGAACAAAAGTTATCCAGTAATATGGGTACTTTAACACTCTTTCAAAACTAGAATCCCCTTTCCAACTAACCCTGTATATCCCTATTAAAACTATACCTGAGTGATTCTTATATCACATTAAAAAACTGATTTATCCATTTAAGTTGATAAAATGAATACAAATTAAATAAACAAAAATCCTATATAATTCCTAATTTTTTGTTTTAAAAGGGCACCTAAGTCATTTGTGTGTATGTTTCACTATTTGGTTTTATTTGAGGAAAAATGAGTGTTTTTTTTCATTCTCCTAAGTTTTCTTTAGGTAGTTATACTTTTGTTTCCACGATTAAATGCTTTTGTTCTAAAAGTCACATCAAAACTAGCTTGTTATAATGTTGTTAATAAAGCTTAAATAATGTATTAATAATTTTAATATTCTATAAAATCTTCAAAAGGCTAAAAATCCAAAGAGAAAAATTGTAATTCCATTTTACTCAGTACCCCGACAAATGTCGTAACGCAACTTTAATTCAGAAGGGGGCTTCGCACCGTAAAGGTTACCCGCATCGAATTTTCCGCCTTCTCGAACAGTCTTCGCTTGCCACCAGAGATCGGGAGCAAGCGCTCTATCTAAAGAAAATATTACTGGTGATTGTTCCTTATACGACGTTTGTCCAAGTTTTTTTCATTCTTCAAATACTTCAAATCTCGGTAAGTATACCTTATGATTGTAATATGATTGCTTTTTTATTTAAATAAGAGTAAGAAACTATCAACACGTTACTTTTTCCTCCCATATACAAACGATTTTATTGCTTGTTTCGTGATTCTACGTGAATTTCTCATTCCCCTACGTTTCATTTCCTCTACTTCAACTTACGAGGAGAATGAAAATTTATCAAGGGGAATGATAAATAACTCAACTAAATAATTTAGTAGCCTGAAGTTTATTAAAAAATTGCCTTAAATTATAATATAGGTAGGTACATATTTATATTTGATAATGATGTGCTAAGTAAAGTAAATAAATGTCTTAGGAAATATGAGTCGTGTAAATTCACCATCCATATTAACTAATCACAAAAATTGATATAAAACCAAAAGTAATCCACCTGAAGACAAAGGTTTTCCTTTTACTCGTCTCTTTTATAATGAAATTTGCAAATTATGCATTTAAAAAATAGTTGCCCATACGTATTTTTATTTATTTTTAGACGATAATGGTTCATTAAAAACTTATGTGAAGGAGGTTAAAGTGGAGAATGTGGTCTGGTGGCCTAGAACCAAGCTGAGCACAGCATCAAACAAACTACAGCGCATACAAAGACTTGCCTGCATGGCAATTACAGGCTGCATGAGGACTACATCGACTGCGGCACTGAAGGCCATGCTGGGACTGCCACCGCTGCACCTCTTTATACAGCAAGAAGCAGCGGTGGCAGCAATACGCCTAAAAACACTGAACCTCTGGAGCAAAGGTAACACACAACACACCTCGTTGCTAGAGGAATTCGCTAAAGTTCCCTCTTGTAAGAGCTATAAACGACCGGATACCTAAACAATTTATTTTTGATAAAAATACAAAATTCAACTGTACGAAGACCACCGATGCGAGGGTTTATGCCCTGCGGAGCTGCGGATCTTCAGGGACGGATCCAAAACAGGTATACAAGCACAGGTGCCGAGGACTTCTCAGAAGACCTTAACGTACACATAGCCACACCATTGGGGGCCCACAACACGGTCTTCCAGGCTGAATGCTTGAGTATCTCCCTAGCTGCGTCAGCAATCATGGCCAGGAAGGTTGAAAACCACTCAATCCGAATACTCTCGGACAGCATGGCCGTCCTGCAAGCACTAAGCAGCTACACAGTTAATTCTGGGCTGGTACACGAGTGTCACCAAATTCTGAACCAGGTGGGTAACCTCAATAATATAACCATTCAATGGATCAAAGGACACAGCGGTTCCTGAGGCAACGATGCAGCAGATGAGCTCGCCAGAAGGGGATCGAGCATGGATGCATTGGCTCCCGAACCCATAGTACCACTCCCCTTCGAATACCTACGCACCCTGGTAAGGAAACTCACCAGAGACCAACACGACGAATCGTGGATAAACCATTGCGAGTGCAGTCAGGCCAAGGAGGCGCTTCGCGCCATTGACGGTCGTCTCACTAGACGAGCTCTCCGGCTGTCAAAGCAACAACTGCGTATAGTCACAGCAGCCGTCACTGGTCATGGTTCTTGTAACAAACACCTCTTTGTGTTTGGAGTTATAGACAGCCCACTGTGCAGAGCATGCATGGAGGAGGACGAGACGGCAGCCCACGTGCTACTTAACTACCCTGAGGTCGCCACATACAGGGCCAAGCACTTCGGAAACCCAGGTACTCTCCGAGAGATCACCAGCAACATCAAGGGTGTGCTGGCCTTTTTCGAGGAGTTAGGGTGGATCGAGTGACTACACTTACCACCCATCACGCAAAATACGCGCTTAGACGTGGATTTGCAGACACCAGGCCGTTATACCTTATACCTTACAAATATAACGTAATACATTATTTTCTTATAAATGTTGATTTATCAAAAATAAAGGCAAAAATTGTTGGTTCGAGAAATAACTTTGACTAGTTTTATGTTGCAAAAGACTATTTATAATAAGGATACCCGCCTTAATTGTTTAAATAATTGTGATCTTGTTACCAAATGTCTACAGTAGGTATAAAGGTGCAATTTGTCATTCTATGAATATTGTTGGTTGGATTTTCGATTAAAATAAACATTTTATTTCATTCCCCTCGTTTAATTTCATTCCCGTCTCAAGCGCCAAATTTTAATGGCTTATAACTCTATAAGTAATTAATAGAATAAAGTGCCTCATACACAATGTTTTATGTATTTGAACACAGAACACGATAGATAAACAAATTTACGTATTATGAATGTTTTTTCAAATTCGTAATTTTTTTGCCTGATATAAGAATCACTCACCTACCAATCTATTCTTTTGATGATTCTGAACAAACTACTTTCTTTAGTGTATAGTGAAAATAACCTTCTGTATTTACACATGTATAAAGACCCGACCTACATATTTACTGACACCTACATATGTGCTTATAAAAAGGTTTAATTTGGTAGTATTTGTTCAGGTCTCCCTCGAGGATTAGGTGTATTGCCCCCAGAAACCCTGGCCTTTTCTACATTGCGTAAAATGAACTTGACGATTCCGGTTTCCTCTGCGAGAGAGAATTGTACGTTGGTAACAATGGTAGGTAGATACCTACATACGTGCCAAATCAGGGCACCACGTGTAAAAGTTTTTTCTCCAACAAAACGTGAGATTTTTGTAATATGATATTTTTTGTAGGTAGGTATGATAATTTTCAACGTGAACTGAACAATAAAACAGACGATACTAAACATGAGTATTAGTGAAAATACGATAGAAATAACGTTTACCAAACAGTTATATTAAGGTCTTGGTTTAATAGTCCACGATATATTACATAGCGCCTTAGTTAATGCTGAAAATAATGTAGATATCACTAAGGATTTAATCAGTTGGATATTTCTTGTAATTTTTTTTCTTCTCGTAACAACATCCGTGCATCCACCAAAAAAAATGGCCCCGCACTTACTGATAGCGTGCAGAGATGTTATTTCACTTATAGGGACCAGTAAGTTAATTGACTGATACATTAAATATTTTTTCTTACAGAAAATATATAGGTATTTATACCATCCCATATAATTTCTTTTGAGTCGTATAACGTCCTTTCGCTGTCCAAAAGCAGCCGACTAATTGGGGTGCATGAAAAGAGCCTCCACGAGTGACGATACTTAAGTACGTTCGGCACACCCTGGGCAGTCAGCTCCGCTACCAAGCTTGCTGACTGGCTAATCTTTTCACCACAGTATGAGCTATTTTCGTACCTATAGCTCGTGCTGACACGAGAGAAAAAGAAGAAGAAGTGCCATCTCTCAATGTTGGTGGTCATTCTGGTATACTTGCACAAGGTTGTCCACAGCTTATTTTATTTGGTCGGTCCATCGCATTTGACTTTCCACGCAGTCTGGTGTCTTCCACCCTTTCAAACGCTCAATGGAGCCATTTTTCTATTGTTCCATGGAGTACTATTGGTTATTTAGTAAAATTGTTATGGTTGAGTAGTCATTGTGTTAAGTTGTACGTGTGATGTTGATTTCGTGCGTTCATCGCTACATAATCGGTCACGAAATAAGTCTTTCCGTTATCCAACTGATATTATAAATGTGAAATTGTTGTTGTTTGTGAATTTCGATTTTGTAATTAATCACGCCTGAATGAATTTGGATGAAACTTGGTACACAGGTAGACCAAGACCTGAATTAGGACATAGGATACTTTTTATCCGGGTATATAAAGAAGTTCCACTAGGATGCAAGTATTTCCAAACCTCGGTTCTTCATCAAAGAGTGCATCGGCTGTATGTACAAATTCCTAAATTGAGGTGAATCTTTGTCCGTCTGTGCAATTTCTTTTTTTTTTAAATCTTATTTCTTTCCTAGCTCAGCGGGCTATGTTGGCGCTGCCGCTGCGGCTGTGGAGACCCTCAAACAGCGTAAATATAGCAACGTCATAATTAGGAAACTATGACTTTAAGCCGTTTGGGGTGGAAACGCTCGGGTCATGGGGTCCGAGTGCGCGTCTCCTTTTTAAGGAAATAGGAAGAAGACTGGTCGACACTTCACGTGACCAGAGGGCTGGCTTGTTTTTTAGCCAGAGAATTAGCGTTGCCATACAACGTGGCAACCTTGCCAGCCTTCTGGGCACGCTTCCAGTAGACAGCTATGCGGAGGAATATTTTGATGGACTCTTCTAGTTTATATTGGTAGTTTAGTCTAGATCTAGGATATAATTATTCTTTGTTTTTACTTTAGATTTAGTTTAGATTTATATTGTATTAATTTAGGTTAAAAAACTTGTTGTGTAAATCTTATTTATTTAAAGATGGAAGTCCTCATCTCGTACCTAGAACTTCTATTATTTCACTCCCAAGTATCTACTATCCTAGTTTGAGTTTCACTACATTAAACCACCCTACCTAATCTTTCCGACGAAGTCAGTGCATATAAACTTAATCTCTAACTTGAAACCTTACCTGAAAAGTTCCTGAAGGCCCATAAAAACAATATAAACACGTTCATGTAGGTTTGTATCGCAATGACTTATCTACTGCTTAGGTAACCGTTTATGATCCCTATAAAAGCCATGATATATAAATAAGCAAAAGTATAATTTGAGTTTTCTTGTTTATTTATTATTTATTTGAACACAACACTTAATAAAAGATAAGTTAATCAGGACCTTAGTCTACAAAGGTATTGATTATTTCTAAAAAAAAACTTCCAGCAGACCTACGAGAGGAGAATTTAAAACAAGAAATGTAGACAATAGAGTGTAAAAATAAAAGAAAAAGATAAATATTTACATTATATAGTTTATGTGTTATCGAGAAATGAATTTAATATATTATACGCCACACATAAGACTTATCAACAGCCAAACGTGTATGTTCAGACTCCTGCAATATTAGAAGTCTTCTGCTTACCCCTTCGGTGATTATAGGTCTGAGTATTTGTATTTAGTTTAAATTTTATGAGATTTATTTTACTTTAAAACTACAAGAACGGCCTTATTCCTCCGAAATCATGCTGCGCAGTATGTACTACGGATTGTTGCTACGACGTAGCAACGTTAATATTGCACTGCTACGGCGTCAGCTACGCCATCGTAGCAGATAACAACCCATTCGCTATTCGAGACCGATTTGTGTAATTATTCTTTAACCCGGCGTCATGGGGGTGGAAAATTGTTACACGGACGTGGGGGCTGGGTCATCATTACCCGGATAAGGAATGTGAATATTTCTGTATGTATTTGAGAAAATTAATATTTTTTGTTGCCTACAATAATTGTCTGTCATAAGGGTAAAAAAAAACTAGAAACATAACGAAAATAGAAAATTGTATTAATAAGAACAACGTTTTGAAAATTATGCACTAAAAAATCAACAAATTTGGCTTCCTTTAGCAAAACTTAACATAAATAAAATATTAAGTAGTCTTTAGTTTTCTAATGGCATTTTTATAAATGTTCTTATATAAAACAATAAAAAAAGCTAATCAGACTCATCATTATTGATACATTATTGTTGATGCATATTCCTCCTGCTGCAGATTTGCGTCAGACTGTACCCTACTTCTAATTGTCGCCAATGGAACCTCGTCCTCATCCGAAATCTCTTGCTCCGTATTGGTAGCTTCACTACGCTCATTCACATGGTCATCATCCTCTCCAGACTCCTGATCAGACGGCATAACATCCGAGTCCGATTCTTCAAGTATCGCCATAACACGACGTCTTTCCAGTTCTTCGCGGTCCATTATTACTCGTACTACCTTCCGAAAAAATAAAGAAAACGTCAAAACCACAAAACAATGTAGTAACACAAATAAAAAGCATTGTAAACAACAATAAATCATTTAAACATTGATTGATAAAATGGCACAAAATAGTTACACTGAATACAGGCATGGGTCATATTTACCTTTTTTCCAATACAACACTTGTAACTCCCAACGCGGTCCCCGCACGACTGATTTCGCGTCTAAAACGTGTAGAGGGACTCAATAACTCCAGCTACTGAGAAGAGCGGCAAAGTCGCGTGCGTCGTTTTAAAATTATAAGTGAACTACAAAAGCGCGGGTAATTTTGACCCAGCCCCCATGACGCCGGGTTAAGTACAACATGAATACTTAAAAAATGGCTGATGTCCGACAATCACTAAATACAGTTAGCGCTAAACATAATTCTGTATTTATCAACTTTATTTGACAACAACAATTCATAGTAATAAAATGTGTTATAAAATTCGTGAGACACATTCATATTTAGTTTTTAGTTACGGTTTACTCACGTTAAATTTTTGGGATTGCCCGATTAAGGTCTCCGTTTAGTTCCGGAACTAATCGGGCAATCCCAAAAAATGCACGTGAGTAAACCGTAACTAATCATAAATATAAATAAAATGACATTTTAAATAATGCTAAGCGCTAATTGTATTGAGTAAGTCCTTGTGCAAGCGGGTCTAACTGTAAAGTGCAGTTCAGATACGCTCACACACACACAGATGAGCGTGCACATACATTTATATGGACACGTTCACACAACACTATGCTATAAAGTATTGGCTAGCTGTACGCGATGAACTTGAGCGATTCTCAGAGCTATATCGTACTATTCTCCAGTCCCACCCCACCTCACTTCTACTCCGTCAATCGCCTGACGAATCGCCGTCAAGTAACTTGCTATACATAGCGGCTTTCCCATTTCAAAATCTAATATAGGACACTTTTTACACAAATCGTTTTATTGCATAGTTTTGCTAACCTAGTAAGTCCCTACCAAATAAAAAAACACCAGCGTTGAAAACTCACACATAAGCAGAAATATTTAAGCATCGATACCTAGTAAGTGCACCATTCACTGCCTCGTGATCACTTTAAAACCTAGTACTTAAGTCAATTTAACCACGTAGTTTTACCTGAAATAAATACATTTCAAAGGATGACCGATTTTACGTTTATGCGCGCTCCTGTCAAATTTCATTTTAAGCCCTTTCTAGGTTTTGAAATGGGACAGCCGATAGTAGATGGCTTGCGATATAGCGTATAGTGTGAACGTCATGCTATATAGCTATAATATGCTAGTTTATGATGCAATATGCTTTACTATATAGCGAGATAGTATAGCGTAGTCTGAACTGCGCTTTAAATAATGTTGAACGTTAATTGTATTGAGCGAGTCCTTGTGCAAGCGGGTCTAGCTGTTATTCAGTGTTTTGAAAGAGTGTTTGTAATTAACAAAAGATTTCATCTTACCGTGTGTGATAATAAAGATACCGTTGGATGTCTGCGACAAATACCCAACAGTTTTAGCAAAAACTGAGTGGTTCCCTCTTATGCAAATGTAACAGCTTACTCCAAACGTCTGGCCCGCTCGAACACGGCTTATCGCGACCACTTTCCCTAACTACATCTGTGACTTGAATTTCTTTAGAATTAAAATTATAGCACTAAGTAACGGAAGCCTTCGTAAGGATTACATACAAATTGGTCTTTATTAACCGACTTCAAAAAGGAGGAGGTTCTCAATTCGGTTGTATTTTTTTTTTATTTTTTTTTTTTATTTTTTTTTTTTATGTTTGTTACCTCATATCTCCGTCATTTATGAACCGATTTGAAAAATTCTTTCTTTGTTCGAAAGGGTATACTTCCCGATTGGTCCCATATAAATTTTGTTACGATTAGACTATGAACTTCAGAGATATGGAACGGAACTCCTCATCGGATCAAAGCAAAATTCTCAAATTACTAATATTGCTTTGTTTATATTTGTTGTTGGGAACTGACTACTGGGAAAGAGGAGGGGGTGCATGTCCCCCCCCTCCCCCTTTGGAATCTTTTCATTATATCGTGTAAGGTATCATTTGAAAGGGCTTTTTATGCCCGACTACGTCAAAGCCAAAAAGAAGGGTTATGAAGAGGAGGGGGTTAAGTTTATGGCACTAAAACGTATTTAATAAAAAATAAACTTTAAAAAAAGTAAAAACCGACTTCAAAGAAAAACTAAAAGGAGTGAAATAATTACCATAATATTAAATTAACAGTTTCAGAAGTCGGTGCAACTCTACACTGAAACAAATAGAAGCCACCGACTTCTGAAACTGTTAATTTTATATTATGGTAATTATTTCACTCCTTTTTAGTTTTTCTTTGAAGTCGGTTTTTACTTTTTTTAAAGTTTATTTTTTAGTTTAATCTCTATTAAGAAACTTTAATTCACGCAGTCGGAATACGCTAAGTTAATTACGCGTCAAATGGCTGTGGCAGATTAACAGAAAGGACTAGTCTAGAAGCTTTGTTTTAAATCTAATTGGGGAATATAATTCGATGGAGGTAATAATGATTATGTTTTCCAAATAATGTTACGCGGCGTCTTACGTAGGCGGTTCAAAGCGACGCAAAATGCGAAGCGATCCGATGCGGTGACACGCGAATTCAATGCGATTTGGCGGCTTTGTCCTACGAACTCGCGAACTGCCCGCCGCGCCGTGCGCCGCCTTCATTCAGTAGCACTGTACGGCACCGCATCCAGTTCGCGCGAAAATATCAAGCCAACTGATCGCGTTCGCTTCGTTTCGCGCCGCGCCGCACCGCACTCTACGTGCGTTTGGTCACGTAGGCCACTTCAATAGGTATCGACTGTTTGTTGTTTTCGCGTCGCGTCGCGCCGCTTCTGGATCGCTCACGTAAGATGCCGCGTTAGCAAGTTATTAAGAAGTATTTCTAAAGATTGTAAGCGTTCGCCACAACAAACGCGAAGCGCGAGCGAGGCTTGTGGTCAGTGCGGCAGGCCCACGTGAACTGTATTCAAGAGATTAACTATGCTAATGCTAAGAATCATGCACAAACATCCACACCCCAAACAATGATCATAATTGTAGCTCAGTGGCCAATTTCTTAGACATTGCATGCACCAATCGTGCTGCCGGCATTATCCGCTGCTAGACTCCAAAAATGTAGGTAGTGCTTGTTGTTGGGAATCGCACTCAACAACCACGCAGATCGCTCGATGCGGCTCGAAGGACCATGGTTCGACTTGCTCGGTCGAGATATATAAAAGTGGGCTATATATGAAATAGGTTTGGTGCATTGCCGTTTCAATATAACATTTAAACTGTCCCGGACAGACATAGTTTAATTAACTATCGAATGAGCGTCGTCCGTCGTGGTGGGCTCCGAGAAAGCGAGTGCCCGCCGGCCGCGCCGGATCACCCGCGCTGGACCGTCGCTCGCTCGCCGATGACGATAACGCGGAGGTCGGTCATGCCGCCTGCGCGTGCCGTCTGCGTGGTTGTTGGGTGCGATTCCCAACACTTGTAGTCACCAGAGGCTGACCTTTGAAAAAGCTTTTATATAATACATACACACATATCTATATACCCACACCTGTAATCCCCGAAGGTACAAGCAGAGGTGTTCTTCTGTTACAGGATATTGTACACCCACGTATCGCCTGTGGTATTAAATTCCATGTAGTCCCCTTAGTTTGGAACACTAAGTCCAAACCAAATGAACAGGCGCAAATTAAAAGGGCCTCCGCGAGTGACGGTACTCAAGTAGTTGCGTTCGGCGCACCCTGGGCAATCAGCCCCGCTGCCAACCTTGCTGACTGGCTAATCTTTTCGCCACAGCATGAGCTATTCTCGTCTAGCACGTGCCAATAAAGAAGAAGACGCGCTCTGTTGTTTTTTGGCTCAAAAGCACGTGGTTGCCTATTACCGCGAATGCTTGGATATCCTAAGACCTACAATTCGTTCAAACCTGAACTTCTGCATTCTCCTCGATAACGCCACCTGTTCCTCCCCATCGACTCCATCAAACTCGTACTTTTACAAAGTCGGTTTACGATCCGTCCTTATTAACTGTAATCATTCTCGTAACAATTTAATAGTTTTTAGACATTCTTTTGCGGACTCGTAAACTTCTGTTGGTGGTTGATAAGGCTAATAATTCACACGCAACTTCGTTTCGAGCGGGAATTAATTTAAAAGTTTTTCGATTCTGTGTTTAATAGATAATGGGATAGATAGGGTGCGTTGTTCTTTTTACGGTTTCCTTTGGTGAAGTAGAATTGTTTTATCATTGTTGAGAAGGCGTTATAAACTACATGTTTTGATTACGTCACTATTCTAAATATGCCATATGGTTTCTGGTACAGAATACACCGTCATTCACTATAGGTGTCATACAAGTGGGACTAGCCGTCCTAATTAATTAGCATCGATTCGCATTTTACTCAAAGAAAACGGCTTTTTTGTATGAACATGTTAACGCATACTTACGCATGCTTGCATCCTTTCATATCGATTCACCTTTCGCATCAAACTGAGGTAATATGCGTGCAAGTGCAACTAATGCTTCCAAACGTATGCTTGCACAGCTGATCGAAATCTGACAAATCTCATACATGTCACTGGAGATATGTAAGCACGCTTAAGCATGCTATCAAATGCTTATGCATCGTACATGTATCTCAAACCATTTAGCATTTTGCAAATTGATGCCATCAAGTTCTAAGGAGTTATGGTTTACTAACGTGTATTTTTAGTTATTACCCAATTGCGACGAAAGCTATAACACTGTGCAGTTTAAGCACGAAACAGATAAAAGCACTCCGTAGTTTTAGTTCTAATCGCAATATACCTCACTCCATGAGAGATAAAGAAAGTATAATAAAAATGTAAATATGCTATCGTATACAGTATAAACGTCACGACACTCCTGCCAATGATGGGTATGTACCTGCATGTGACCCATTACACTCAGATTGTCTCGTATACTTCTAAGGGGATAAGATGCTCTATAAAAAGAGTGACGTAAGCGGTTTATCATACCTCTCTCTTTGTCAAAACAATGCGTAATCAAATTGCTTAGTCCCAATGATGCGTATCTACGCTACACTTGCGTAGACCGTAAGCGTCATTAGTTTAGTACAAAATGCAAGCAAGCAAAATGCACATTAACAGCATTGCATCCGATCCGGATCCGAGAAAATACGAATATTAAAAAACTCCGACCGAATTCGAATATTGCTTTTCGCACTGCATCCGATCCGAATTCGCTAAAATACGGATCTAGAGTCTAAAAATCTCGGACCGAATTCGGATATTGCTTAGCACTAATTCGATCTCTGATCCAAATCCAAGCAATTCAGGGGCCATCTTTGGCATATGTCCGATTTGAATCCGAGGTAATGCGAAAGCGTTAATACAAGCAGTACTACGGCTACTTCGGTCCGTCAATATTTCTTTCGAAATGGAGACGGATGACGGAGAGAAATCGGATGACAGAAGTCGGATCTAGTGCGTAAACTACCATACAAATAGTTCTATGACTACTTCGGAAGGTATTTTCACGGATTCAGATCGGATGCAGTGCGTAGCCAACAAGCCAAGCTCTTAGTGTTACACTGCGAACTGCGCTTCTCTATTTTCTTGCAAATCATATCCATCCAAAGGTTGTCTGGCAGAATTCGCCTAGTGCGATAAGACCACCCATTGTATACCGCATTTTTTTATTACAGTACTGTTTCTTGTTTATTTTTATTGTATGCACCAATCCTTTCCCTAAATCTTGTGAATGTTGCCACATGTTATCCGGAAAACATAACCCTTTGCTGTCCCGCAATCGAGTAACAATCGCTTTACTAAATATTCTATTCGACCAATAGACGACTCCTAAACCTTTAGGCCGCTTGTACACGCTAAGAAAAGTCGCCGGGCCTATGCAAGAATTCGTGTCGTTTCTACACACGAACTGTGTACACTGCTTCGGAGCTGATCAAGAAAAAAATCTTGTCTGCGCCAGACACGACGCGTGAACGTTGCTGCGGTGCGGTGCGGGGCGGGGTAGGGTAGAGTTACCAACCGTCCTGTTTCCCCAGGACATGTCCTGGTTTTTGCAGTGTCCTGGGATGTCCTGGATAGTTTTTAAACAGTGTCCTGGATTTTTAAAGTGTCCGATAAGATCATGTATTTTAAAATTCGCGTTTTCAACTCATATTATTTATTCAAAACCTTGTATAAAAAATGTGATTATTATTTTTTTATAATTATTTATAGCAGCCATTAATATAACAAACGAAGTGATTTTCATACGAAAATAAAGGACGAACTTTTCCTCATACTGTCGCAGTTAGAAGTAGAAGTTAGCAAACTCATGTTTTTGGCTTAACATAGGATGCACCCAGTATTTTCTCTTGGAGTTAGTTTTCTTTTTAAATTTTCTATACCTATACATGGCAATCACCATTTTTTTTGCTTGGTAGTCAACATTATTTCCCACAATTACACGACACGATGTACTTGCTACAATGTCTTAACCATGACTGAACGAAACAATTCGTACCGTGTACATACTAGATTTTTTTCTTGTCTGCAACAGACACGACATTCTTTCGTGCACAGACCCGACAAAATTCTTCTCATGTACATGAATATTTTCATCTTGTCTGTAGCCGACACGACAAATTTCTTGCCGTGGACACGCGGCCTTATGGTTGGCCCAACAAGCCTATACAGGCTGTAAACGAATTCGTGTAATTCCTTAAAACCGCATATGTATTGAATACGATCTACTACTGGTGTAGATTGGCCCACACGGGAATCAGCTTGATTAAATTTTTTTTTTTCATGCTTTTGTGTGATCGTATCTGATGAACCAGCTTAGAAGGATTCAGTAAAAAACTAAAATTTTGCATTTTTTTTTTTGTTTTACCATTTCGATTCCACGCTTAAACGAATGAAAGCACGGCGAAGCGGCTTGCGGGCACAACTGACGCAATATCGCTCTTTGCAGTCAGTTAACTCGGGGCTCTAAAATGACTCAGGAATAGAAAACCAAGATTTTATTTTGATTTTTTTACTTGATATTCAAAAATTCCCATTTAGTGTTAATCTGTGTCACCAGTAGATCACGCGGTTTGAAGTAATTACTCGAACTCGTATCCTGTATAGATTTTACAAAAAAGAAAAAAAAAGATCAGGTTAACTTTTTCATTGTCATTTTTGAACCATGTATTGACATTCGACTCGCAACCTCGCCGCGTGTTCAGCTCATGATTAAGGGTACCGTTTGGGTCCGAAACTAGTCGGGCAATCCCGAAAAATGCACGTAAGTAAACCGTAAAATGCCGTAAATAATCATAAATACCATATAACATGTTAAAACAAGAACAGTAATTATCTATACATATAATAAAACAGTAAAAAAACTGTGTCTGTACATTGAATATATTTAAAAAAAAATGATTGAGGGAGCTTTAGAAACAGTAATAGAGCACGAATCAAAAAAAAAAAGTCTGTCTGTTTGTCTGTTTGTTTGTACACGCTAATCTTCGGAACTACTGGACGGATTTGAATGTTTTTTATTTTTTTGTATAGGTATTAAGTCTAGGCAACATATAGGCTATAACTAATCTTGGAAACTTGAACACCTGATGCAGAACCGCAACAGACCAGCTTAACTATAAGAGCTACAAATATGGTACCATAGCAAAAATTGTTCCACGTGATGAGCATTTTCTGCTGAGAGAATAAATTTAAAGATCTGGAACACCTGATGTGGAACTCCAAGAGCCCAGCTACACTATAACATATATAGGAGTGACGTCTTAGCAAAAGTTGTTTAGCCCGATGAGCACTCTCTGTTGAAGTATAAAAATTGAAGATCTGGAACACCTGTTGTGGAATTCCAGGGGCTCAGCTACACTACAACATATATAGGAATGACGTTTTAGCAAAAGTTGTTCAATCTGATAAGCACTCTCTGTTGACTTATAAAATCGAAGATCTGGAACACCTGTTGTGGAACTCCAAGAGCCCAGCTACACCATAACGCATATAGGAAAGTCGTCTTAGCAAAAGTTGTTCGGTCTGATGGGCATTTCCTGTTGACTTATAAAAATCGAAGATCAGAAACATCTGATGTGGAAATCAAAGCTATCACTAATTTCACTGTATCATTATAAAATAACATAAACTGGGAGTACCTCCACGCGGTGAAGGCGGTAACAGTTTAGGACTAATTTTCGATGACGATGGTATATCATTGAAAATTTGACTCTACTGGCCAAAACTCCCACTTATGTTTTTATTTTATCGATTAAATATGCCTTCGGGCTTATGTTATTGCAGTATTTAATTTCCTTTTCCATTTATCTTCGTGAAGCGGTAGCCTACCCGATAACGCAGGGGAGCAGTCACTTAGATTTTAATTTATCAGTTATCTTCACAATAAAACTATAACCACAGTCTATCTATATCTTACTCCTTACAGTCGGTCAACGTAGAACATTGTCGCAGAGCAATCGTGCGGGGAGTTGCGGAGTGAAGGAGCGGAGGTTATGTCCCGAGTAGCCATACTGCATACTTGGGACATAACCTCCGCCCCTACATAATTTTGACATTTCATAGGACCTGTCAAATGTATGGGCGTTGACGCACTGTATGTAGTAAGTAGGTACACTGTGCTATAACCATGCCTAGAAAGAGGTCAAATCTTTCCCAATGTTCCAAAGGAGCTAAAAGGTTGAGGATCATAAGATCCCAAGAATCTACTGAAGAGCGTCAGGAGAGACTTGATGCTGTTCGAGAACATCAGGCTGCAAGTCGCTCCGTGGAAACCTCTTCGGATCGCGAAGCACGCCTGTGTTCTCAGTGTATTTACGCATCTACATCCAGGTCTCTAGAGACCAGTAAAGAATATGATGCGCGACTGACCGCTGATCGTGAACGTCATGCATTGTCTCGCGAGTCGGAGACGTTCACGGAAAGAGAATTACGCTTGAGTTCTCAGCGTATATACACATCGACTTCGCGGTCTCTAGAGATAAGTGCGGAACGTGATGCGCGACTGACTGCTGATCGTAAACGTCGTGCATTGTCTCGCGAGTAGGAGACGTTCATGGATAGAGAATTACGCTTGAGTTCTCAGCGTATACACACATCGACTTCGAGGTCTCTAGAGACAAGTGCGGAACGTGATGCGCGACTGACCGCTAATCGTGAACGTCATGCATTGTCTCGCGAGTCGGAGACGTTCAAGGAAAGAGAATTACGCTTGAGTTCTCAGCGTATATACACGTCGACTTCGAGGTCTCTACAGACAAGTGCGGAACGTGATGCGCGACTGACCGCTGATCGTGCAAGTCATGCATTGTCTCGCGAATTGGAGACGTTCACGGAAAGAGAATTACGCTTGAGTTCTCAGCGTATCTACGCATCGACTTCTAGGTCTCTAGAGACAAGTGGGGAACGTGATGCGCGACTGACCGCTGATCGTGAACGTCACGCATTGTCTCGCGAGTGGGAGGCGTTCACGGATAGAGAAGTTGCTTTTTCAAGGGTCAGCAACGCTTCCGGTCTTTATATATTAGCTCCTGAAGGAAAACCTCCAAATAAAGTTAATAATTTTTTTTTTAAAGTTACTTGCAATATTATTGTTAATTCAGTGTACCCTTGGGATCCGCTGCGGAATTACGGGAAGAAAAGATTTTTTGTTGTATAGGTATTAAGTCTGGGCAACATAAAGGCTATAATTTATATTGGAAAATGGAACACCTGATGCAGAACCGCAACAGACCAGCTAAAGTATAAGAGATATAAAAATGGTGCCATAGCAAAAATTATTCCACGTGAAGAGCATTTTCTGCTGTGAGAATAAATTTGAAGATCTGGAACACCTGTTGTGGAACTCCAAAGCTCAGCGACACTATAACATATAGGAATGACGTCTTAGCAAAAGTTGTTTAGTCTGATGGGCATTTTCTGTTGACTTACAAAAATGAAAGATCTGGAACGTCTCGAATCGTCTCGCGCATCCCGTTGTTTGCCCGTCCCCGGGCTCTAAGAATTCGACATCAGACGTTTCAGATCTTCGATTTTGACGACCCCGTTATCGCTGGCATAAGCAACAGGATCCGCGTACGAAGTCGCGGGCAGAAGCTAGTCTTAAATAACAGGCAATGAGGATGAAATACAATTTAACTCAAAAAAAGCGTCACTTAAAAATAAGGAAAATCAGTTTTTTTTTGTTTTTTCCGAAAACCAAGGAAAAAACGTTATTTTTTTATTTTTTTCTCCTCGGTGAAATTATATCAATTTTATATGTGCACCTTATGGACAGTAACACTGTATAAACTACATATATATGAAACCTACTTCACGGTTCACGGTGCCTGATGTACGACCAAACGGGCCGCGCCGGAGTGCTAAAGGAAATTCAAGCTTCTATACAATAGTTCAGTTTCATGTTTGCATGGAAATAACACTGCTTGGAACTCGGTTAGATCCGCATGTACCCCGCGGTAGTCGGTCGTCTCCGCTCGGCCACACCGCAGGTAGAAACTGACTGCGATAGCGGATACACGAGCACGCACGCGCATTCGCCTGGGTTCCAGCAGATTGTAGCCGTCATGCGGACGCGGTCGGCTACGGGCGCGTGCTCGAGCATCCGCTGCGACGCGCTACGCTGCGCTCCTGCGTGGCCTGGTTGGTGGAAATCGTACATGAGAATTTCAACAGAGTGCGATCCACGCCAGTGATTACGTTTAAAAAATAAAATATTAACATTAATATCTTAGCCAATATTATTTATTCATATTTATGCGATGATACAAATTCACATAAATTGTATTTCTAACTTTTACTTTAATAAAAGACGCCATGAAACATAAGGTAATCTTAGCTCCTTTACATGATAAATGCTAGTCACATATTTTAGACCAAAATTACCTTCAGTGATACATACCTTATAAAACGTACACTTAAAAAAAATACAGTATTTTTCTCTAAAAATATACACAAAATTATGGATTTTGATCACAAACTTACAGTGATAACTCTACGCCTTCGCAAATAAGTCCTTCGTGCTTAGAATTTTTAGTGTTCATTTTACTGAATTTTGTTTTTTTTTTTTTGTTAATATTACGTTCATAATTCTTATGTAGCATGTGTTATGTTTATACCTTTTTACGGTTAGTTAAGCAACGGTGAACCCTTTTTTGTGTTTATCAGTAATCCAGCTGTTCTCATTTATATTGTAAAACTCATTCCCTTTTTTGTTTTTACCTACAAACCTACCTTTTTTAGAGCGAATATTCAAATCCAATATTTTAAATTAAAGCTTACGGAATATTTTTATTTCTGCCGATATTAATTCAATTCAATTCATTTATTTTATCAAGTAACTATGACTCATTTGTTAGTAAATTACTTATTCTACATTAGTAGTTAAATTAATTATACATACAAAAATACACAGCGGTAGCACTGTCCGACGCTTCACCGCGATTGCACCATTCCATGGGAAATGGCGCAGCAGCGATTCACGTACGGACAGTCCAGTCTGCTCGAAATTAGAAACAGGATACTGTTGCTACTGCCCCACACCCTACGCACCAGGGACGCACAGCGCTTACGCATTGTGGCAAAGAAACAATCCACATGTGCGTCCGCGAACATCCCTGACGCGCTGCAGTAGCGGGGCAGCCTCAACAGCACCCTGAACGCGTTATTGTATTGCACGCGGAGGGCATTGTACGATTTTTGAGTATATCTAGCCCACAGGCTGCTCGTGTAAAACGTAGTGCAGTACGCTCTGAAAAGAGTAATTTTAACGCTTACTGAACAACGGCCAAACCTGCGAGCCAGCATGTTCGCTCTAACCGACAAGGCCCTCCGCGCCCGCTCAATGTCTTCATCGTCCTTGAGATCAGGGGTAAGTATGTGGCCAAGATGTTTAACCTTGTACGCCCTCTCTAATGCATTGCTTTTAATTTTAACATGCTAATGCTTCGAATGTAATGTTGCATGAAATAAAGAGGGTTTCTTATTTTATTTATTTATTAATGCTTAGAATATAAATTGAAATTCGAATTTAGTGAAATGCAAGTTTGTTTATAGATTTCATAACATGCATCACGCCTGTATTCCGCAAAGAGCTGGCAGAGTACACCCTCATTTCGCCGTTATGTTTAAGTCCCATGCAATAGGGGGCGAGCCTATTGCCATTAACCGGGCACAAATCCAGACTCCGGGCTGCTACTGAGAAATTCTACACGGAAAAACCCAATAACACTTTGCCCGACTTGGGGATCGCACACAGGACCACACGCTCAGACCATCGAGGCAGTCAACACTCATATTTTAAGTAATAGATTTCAATACACTTTAATTTAATTACAATAACATCATCATCATCATTCAGCCGAAAGATGTCCAATGCTGGACATAGGCCTCCCCCAAAACGGGAGGATTAGCCGTAATCGCTACACTTGGCAGGCGGGTTGGCGATCGCAGTATGGTTGTTAAAGTACTCAGAGAACGCTGCTGCCCATCCTCTAGAGAATCCCTTAGTCGCCTTTTACGACACCCACGGGAAGAGATGGGGTAGTGCTATTCTTAATACATATACAATAACATTGTTATCCAATAATGATGGACTCGTGGCTAATTTATAACTACGCGGATCATATGATTTGCAAGGTTAAGGCAGTTGTCCCACCGCCGGCGAGGAAGCGACTAACTATCGGCAATTTTCTCGCTCAAGTAACGTACAATAGATATACATTCCGTGTAAACAAAAGAGATGCATATATTAATAGTCGATCGCTGACTGCTCACACTGCCGGCGAGGACTCGCTCCACTTGTTTGTCGCTGAGTGAGAAGAGCTATCACAGATAATACTCGCTCAGCGATACTCGCTCAGCGTAGCTCGCTTGGCGGTCAAAACTCACGCAGAGACTAACCAGCGGTCATTTGCGAGTGGTGCGAGTAATCGCCCGTCGCTCTCGCACACTTGCTTATAGCCCAGCGACAAAACTATTGGAACTACACACTCGCTTCTCGCTGCTTGCCAACTCGTTTCTAGTTTCTAGCTCTACTCGCTGCTCGCTCGTCGTTCGCGGTGAGACAGGTGCCTAAGCTGCGCTTGCAACGGTCGGTCCGGGGATGGGTGACCATTCGTGACACATCGAGACTCCTCCGTGACTCAGAAAGCACGTTAAAACGTTGGTCGTTAATTATTTCGGGCCTCTGGAGCTTCAGAAGCCCGAAAGTCTGACAAGCGGTCTAACCTTAGTGTGCGTCCTGAGTGACGGCGCACGAGCGTATTGCGGATTGCGGAGCGGCTTTACCGTGGCTTTAGGCGATTAACACACGGCATCGCGCACCGCCGCGGTAGGCGGTGCCGTGTGTTAATCGCCTTACCGTCGATACCTGTCCTTAGTGCACGCCGGAAAGTTGACGTGTACACTCGTGTTTAGTGTTTCGTTTATTTTACTTTGGTTTTAATAATGTCGATATCAAAATTCAAACGTTTCGAACATTTATTTAATGCGCCGTTCATTCTGCTTGCGCGGTGCGCCGTCACTCAGGACGCACACTTAGGGTTTTGGCATTGCCCAGTAACTGGGTTGCGGAGGTCAAATAGCAATCGCTCCGTATAAAATACTGGTTCTTCTTCCATCGTGTCGGCACGAGCTATACGAGAATAGGTCATACCGTGGTGAAAAGATTAGCCCGTCAGCAAGGTTGGTAGCGGGGCTGACTGCTCAGGTTGCGCCGGACGTACTTAAGTATCGTCAATCGGAAAATAATGTAATGGAATGAAAATAAAATACTGGTATTCAGCCGCATCTGATTAGACTGGAATCTGATCCCAACATAGTTGGGAACAGACAGTTATCCATTTTCGAACGTCCTTACAATACACGCCGAAACCCGTTGACGTGTTAATATACTATCAGTTACACATCCGAAGCTTCCTTCCCGATTACGTATGCAACGCTATTCCTTCGGGCTTTATAGTAACAACCTGACAATCGTCTAACATATCAGGCCTTCTTGTTTCGTATCCAATCAATTGGCGATCCCTTCGGGGACTCGAGTTAAATATTCATTGTTACTCACATGAGAATTCGGTTGGGAATATGTTTAAGATAATTTTGGGTAAGTCAAATATGTTGATATGGTTATCTGGGATACCTTTTTCCCCATGGATTAAACGTTGTTCTGTGATAGCAACGGTTCGACAGTTTTGGAAAGGTTTGGAAAATACACTCGGGAGCAATGAATGCGGGTCACCAATATAAAGTTTAATATTTCGGAAACTAAGCATGCTAGCTTATTCAAATAAAAAGCTTTTTATAAACTACTAGAATTTAAGTTAAAGAAAGGCTGATTATCCCATAAGGCATTTGATATGTTTTGCATAAAAAAACGAACTGATTCTGAGATAAAAAAATGTTTTATTCGAAATTCTGGAAAGTGTCCACGTGTTCCGCACTTGCCCCTACATTATGGTAATTTATTTATGGTTCCCTCATTTTTTTATACTAAAATATAGCCTATAGTACTCAGAGATAACGTAACTTCCTACTGGTGAAAGAATTTTTGAAATCGAACGAGTAGTTTCGGAGATTACCTCCTACATGCAAACAAACAAATTCTACCTCTTCATAATATTAGTATAGAAATATAGATATAGATTAATACTATACTTTCGTGTTGGTCTAGTGGTCGCAAGTACGACTGCTGAGCGTCAGGTCGGGCAAAGATTTGTCGGGTTTTTCCGTTTGTAATTTCTCAGTAGCAGCCCGGAGTCTGGATTTGTGCCCGGTTGACGGAATTAGGTTTGCCCCCTATTACATGGGACTTAAACATGACGGCAAAATGAGGGTGTACTATACACCTCTGCTTAACCCTTCGGGGAATACAGGCGTGATGTTATGTATGTATTTAATACTACTTACATAAAATTTCTTAAGTAGTCTATTAAATACTTTTTATTTGTATAAGCTTATTCTTAGTGTTCGTGATATTAAGGTTCATGTTGATGACCCGGATTCATTGCTCCCGAGTGTATATCGTGATAATAAAATGTCTTTATCTTGACCGTATAGTCGAATTTGGTAAGTATTAATTATTAATTCTCATCTCGTAGAAATTCGTAAGAGTAAACTAATGAATTATGCTAGGTTGAGACTTACCAGTCAGACGTAAAAATAGATCAAATTCTTGTCTTCACAAACACGTCATCATGTTATAAAAACACATATCGTTGTCTTAGAGTGAACACCTCGGGAAAGCAATTTGGTCATTTTCATTTTATCATGACGTTTGATGCTAAAATTATAAGAGAGCTGCTCTATGCATAATTATTTTGTAGGCACTGAAATTAAGCCTTTATTGGGTATTTAAAATCTCTACATAGTATAACAAAAGTCGCTTCCCGCCGTCTGTACGCTTAGATCTTTTAAATTACGAAACTGTTTTGATGGGGTTTTCATCAATAGAGAAAATGATTCAAGAGAAGGGTTTATATATATACTACATGCATACTGTAGAGAAAAACGCGGAATACGCGATAAACGACATCCACGTGGGCGAAGCCGCTGGCGATCCCTACTTCGTAATAAATATAATTGACTAGCTTGTGCCCGCGACTTAGTCCACGTGAAAGGCCATAGGAACCGTTTCTTTTTCTTTTTTTTTTGTCGTGGGAAAATCTCATGGATTTCGTTTATCGACTCTTACCGGCTAAAAACTGACCTCCTGACCCTTGGTCGGGGTCGTGGGATCCGCAGCTGCATGCACCGCAACCCCGGCAGGCCTCGGGTTCTCCTTCTGTGGGGCCTTGCCCCATGTCCTCCTGAGAGGCGCGCACGAAAACATGCGCGCCGCCTTCTCGGGCCTGTTACTGGACGGGCGACGGGTCCGGTAACTCGTCGCCCGCAGGCCACACACTAGGGTGGCCGGATATCGTCGCGCACCCTCCGGCGGCGCCCGGTGTCTGGCGCGGGAAGGGAGAGTGGCCGTCGCCTCTCTCTCCCTCTCCGCTCCCTTCTTGGTCGCCATCACCTCCTCGCAAAAGGGGACGACGGCTTCCCACGCACAAACCCCCAGGAACTGTGTAATGACCAAATGCATTTACGTCACCTGCCGAAACGCTCTTGACTAATTGACATCCGCGCGGATCATACGATCTGCGAGGTTAAGCTGCGCCTGCCGCAGTCAATCCGTGATCGGGTGACCGTTCGTTACGCTTGGAGACCCTTCCGTGCCTCCGAGAGCAGGTTAAGCCGGTCTAATATCCCGTCTAAAGTAGTTGGAAAAGGGCTAAGCAGAACAATTTATGTTTGGGAATGTTTGGTATACTTCACGATGATACAAGGTAGTCGGAAAGAGGGTACTAATCTGAAAGGGTGTTGTCCTACAAGTTTCCCTAAAAGCCAATAGTTTAAGAGCGAATAGCTGTTAAAAAATTACATTAAAAACGCTAAAATGTAACTAACTATTCTCAGATATGCGAATAGCTGTTTACATTTTAGGTCATATTTGGGGTCACGGATTAGAAGCTCCATTTTTATTTAATTTTGTATGGGAAATTCTACAGTTATCTTTAGATTGTTGCACCATTACCGTAAAATTATTATTAGAAACGGAAATATTTGTACACCAGAAATGGTAGAATATAAGAGACTTCAATAATTTGTAAGACCTACTTGCAATACTCGTATATTTTAACAAATAAACTAATCTTTCTTTCTTTCTTTTCTGAAATTGTTACTAAATGAAGCAGGGATAAAGGATTTTTGAAGAAACTACAATAAAACTAATTTTGCATGAAAATAAAAATTATGGAATTTCGAAATTTTAACACTTGATTTGAGATAGTCATCAGTGATACTTTTCAGAGGCCCGTGGATTAAGTAGGACCCCATTCCCGACTAACCTTGTATATGGCAATATGTTTTATAATCGTAATAGAGGATGCTTCTGTTATTTTCTCATTCTGTTTGTACCTAGATAACGCGTACATAAGATAAAAATACCGTACGTAAGTAGTACACTTAACTACACAAAAAGCAAAATCGTACGCACAATAATGTCTTATTTTCTTTAGACAAATACCCTTTTCTTGCGTAGGATGATAAGAAGGGAGGATTTTCAGTTTCCTTCCATTCGCAAATCAGCTTAAGAACCAGATAATAAGCTTTATGCTTTCTGCCTTCAACTACACATATTTATATACAACTTTATTTTTAGTATATACAAAACCGAGACACCCCAACAATATTTTCATCAGAACTGCCTGAAAGTGTGTTTTTTTTAATAAAACTCCAAGTTACAGAAAAAATATATAATCGTTAATGATATCGTATTTTATTCACAATTTTCTCATTAAAAATAAGTGAGAATTCGTTATTCTACAGCTGTCTACTTCAAATAATCGTTTGATATTGAAACAAATAGTCCGGTCAAATTAGATATTTCAAAGTGCAAAAATTCGCATAGAGCTGAAAATTGGTACGAATGTTCAAAACACCATTATAAATGAAATGTAAAAAGTCCCCATCGATCCCACACTTGCAAAAAAAAATATTCAAGGTCAAAGTTCGCAAAGATGGGTTTTTTGCATTTTTTAGCCAAACGGTAAGTTTTATGATAAAAATAGGTCAGACAAAAATTGTAGATCATGCAATTATCTATAAAAATTGTCCACAATTTTTCTCCTAAACGTCACCGTTTCTGAGATATAATGGTTGAAAAAGTTGTATTCTTCATAATATGCTTTTCCACGCCACCTGAAAAGTAGTGTACTTGGTGCGTTTTTTTAACGTGGTTTCCCCAATAGGCCTATCCCACAATCTATTGTGATCCTGTTTAATTCAATACTATTTCAAAATATGTAAAAACTGGTACTATTGGAAATATTGAAAGCCTCGCGAATTCTAAAAAATTAGGTCAAATTATCCGTCTCATTCATAGTCATCTGATAATTCTGCTTCCTCTTCTTCTTGTTCGTTTTCTTGTACTTCTTCCTTTGCTTGTTCTTCTTCCTGCTGGGTGTAAGTAAATTGTTCTGAAAGCGATGCATCAGATGTCTCCTCACTGATATTGTACGAATCCTCTTCTGATGGTGATTCAACATTGGAGCACGACTGACCTTGACAACTGGTACATTTTAATCGCCATCAGAAGAGGATTCGTACGATATCAGTGAGGAGACATCTGATGCATCGTTTTTAGAACAATTTACTTACACCCAGCAGGAAGAAGAAGAACAAGCAGAGGAAAAAGTACAAGAAGACGAACAAGAAGAAGAGGAAGCAGAATTATCAGATTACTAGGAATGAGACGGATAATTTGACCAAATTTTTTAGAATTCACGCGGCTTTCGTCATTTCCAATAGTACCAGTTTTTACATATTTTGAAATAGTATTGAATTAAACAGGATCACAATGGATTGTGGGATAGGCCTATTGGGGAAACCACGTTAAAAAACGCGCCAAGTAAACTACCTTCCAGGTGGCGTGGAAACTCATATTGTGAAGAATACAACTTTTTCAACCATTATATCTCAGAAACGGTGACGTTTAGGAGAAAAATTGTGGACAATTTTTATAGATAATTGCATAATCTACAATTTTTGTCTAACATATTTTTATCATAAAACTTACCATTTGACTAAAAAACGCAAAAAACACATATTTGCGAACTTTGACCTTGAATAATTTTTTTTGCAAATGTCGGATCGATGGGGACTTTTTACATTTCATTTATAATGGTGTTCCGAACATTCGTACCAATTTTCAGCTCTATGCGAATTTCTGTTAACCTACCCCTGTTTTTTGGGCTAACTTGACCGGACTAAAAGCCTTTTTTTAACTATGCCAATTAGAACAATTTTAAATCTAACTTTCGAGTTATTACAATCATTTGAAATGTTTTTCACATAGATTTACTTTGTATATTTAGTGGAATTTAAAAGATTAACCCGAATTCCTTTGAATAATAGGTCTTTCATGGGTATCAGTACGTAAATCTAGTGCGAGATCTCGGATCGGGTCACCAATTCACTTGTCAATGTAAACCTATTATAAGCGTTTCTTTCTTCCGACATAGGGAGAGATTGATTTTAAGCACCTATACTTTATTTAATATAACACTAGTAACCCTACCTGGCATCGCTCGAGTACATTTTGTAGCTTAAAACCTTCCGGAAGAAATAACCTAAATTAAAATGAAAACTGCATCCAAATCCATTGAGTAGTTTGGAAAAAGTAAGTGGACAAACACACAGACGCGTTAAGCGACTTCAATTTATACTATTTGGAGATTAGACAAATAAGAATGAGGGAGAAACCACACGATGCGGTGCGGCTCCGGCGCGGTGCCGCTGCGGCGTTATACATACAAATTTCCATGCCTACCACACGGTGCGGCTGCGGTACGGCGCCGGGCCGCACGCTCGCTGGACCAAGACGAGGGGAGAGGGTGTACGCGCCGGAGCAGCCCCACTCCGGCGTCGCAGAGCGCAAATGTGTTGACGGAGAGCCGTTGCATACGGTGCGGTGCGGCGCCGCACCACACCGCTTGGCTCTTGCGACGTCGCGTACTACGTGTGCACGCTGATGCGGCAAAACGGTCGCCGTGCGGCCGCGCACCACACCGCACCGCACCGTGTGGCTTCAAACTCAAACTCAACTCATTTATTCAAAATAGACTAGAATTACTTAGTTCTTTTTGAACGTCAATTTTACAATATAGACATCCCCCAAAAAGCCCTCCCTTCAACGCTTCCTAGTATTTGTGCTGTGAAGAAGAAACGGCGCAACAAACTCCCCAGCAACACATATGTCTGTCAAGTGAATAAATTAATTGACTCTATACAAAGAAAATCATAATATTTTTTACAATAATAAAATTATGCACATAATAATCGACGGCGACTGTGACTTTCTATAGTCTAAATAGGTGTTTACGCGCTTGGTCGCCGGTCGCCCGGGCGACTATGCTTATGTTTTGATCGCCGAGAAACCAACTCTCCGGCGACCATTTGACAGTTCGTAATGGCTCTAAGACCCATTTTTAGTACGAAATCTATAAAAATTAGTAACGTGTTTCCTTCCATTTTTACCTATGAATGCTTTTATGAACCTTAACGATCAATCAAAATGAGCTGAAACTACTTGAAGGAATGGCTCAAAAGAAATTATAAAAAGCTTTAGTGGGCCACTTTTGTTCAATGTTATAATTATGAAATTGAGTACAAAGTGACATGAACTGAATCAAGTAGGTTTTTATGGTCATATTATTAAAATATTATTTTTTATAATATATGTAAGCAATAACATCTTGCAGAGGTCAGTAAGACTATTATTCAAAGTCACGTGCAGTTGAAATATTGTTACAAAATTTAATATTTTAACCCTCTGTGTTATTACTCAATGTTACTTTAAAAAAGTGATGTATATTACGAACATGTTCCATTTTTGTTTTACAAAAAAATTGAATATATTTTTTGAGCTTTTAATATATTGTGTAGTTCAACATAATAATTTTTCAGAATGTATTAATGTTTCTACCAATTTAAATACAAGTGTAATTTATGCTTTTTTGCGAAGAATATTATTCTGGTTCTCATTTATTTATTTAATAATATAGAGGAGCTCGTGGCTAAATAATTACAGCCGCATAGACCGATCTTCCGGGTTAAGCCACGCTTGCCGAGGTTGGTCTGTGGATGGGTGACCATTTACCATAGCGAGTTTCCTCCGTGCCTCGGAAAGCACGTAAAGCCGTTGGTCCCGGCTGTCATTTGTAGATCCTTGACAGTCGTTACTGTTAGTCAGAAGCTAGAAAGTCTGACAACCAGTCTTACCAAGAGTATCGTATTACCCAGTTACTGGGTTGTGGAGGTCTGGTAGGCAGTCGCTCCATGTAAAATACTGATATTCAGCTGCATCCGGTTCGACTGGAAGCCGACCCCAACATAGTTGGGAAAAAGCTAGGCAGATGATGATGATTTATTTATTTAATAGGTACCTATATTCAAAAACGTGTTACACTATTTGCATTAGACATAGATTACATAGTAACCACTAGGATTTGCCTTACCATGCTACTGTCTCGCTTCGATGAAGTCTTGATATAATTAGGTTTGTTTTAAAACACTCGCTTGAAGACCGATCGATTAGTGAAATTTTCACTATTACATATCACAAGCACAGATGGATTTTATAGATATTTATCCTCGTTGTTATCCCGAGAAACAGAAAAATACATCAAATTACAAAAATAAATTTCAAAAAAAACGTGTAGACCGGTATGCTAAAAGAGAGATAAATTATTATAGATTACTGAATTTATGTGCTTTTCATGATTTTTTTTTAATTACATTCCAGCATTCCATTATTGATGAAGTGAAAAAAATAAAAATACAATATCGAAAATCATCCGATATTTTACACACCAATTCATACCTTATCTTTTGAAAGTGCTCATATCATGAAGGGCCATTTACAAATATGAGGTTGCAAATTTCAATCCAGATTGAGGTTACGAACCTCAAATCTCTTTGGATGAAGTATTACAAAACCCTCGATAGCATTACGAATTACTTTTTTGATCGAATAAAGTTCTCGAAATACAATTTTTATTATTACTTTATTGATGATTTTATGATTGTGAATTCTAGATTTTAAAAGCTACAAATATTTTTTTTATTTAAAAAAATTTTAGAAGAAAAAAGAGCACTTTGGCTCCTGTCCCTAGATAAATAATGTTATATTAATGTTGAGAGTCAGAGATGTAAAAAAAAAACATTATTTTTGCATAATTCATTTTCATTTTTAATATTTCTTCGTCCATAAAAAGATTTATCAAGAATCAATTTGCAATTTAAATTTTTATTACGAAATAAATAAAAACGCTTGACTTTTTAAAAACATAAAGGATTCAGACTTTCCAAGAATCTAACTCAAAATAAAGGTCAGGTCTCACCTAAAATGTTCTCCATTTGCAATTACTACAATATTCAGATCGTCAACGTCAGACCGAAAGAGTGGGTACAGCCAAATTACCACCACTTAGATATAATCCCGGATAATCCATGAACAAACGCACCCTGGCAAGTCTAAATGGTTTAGAATATAGATTAAATTTAATGATGTGATCCCCAATTTCGGCTTTTAGCCCTTAAGTAATTTAATACTTGGGAGATACTGTGAGATGGGCGAATGAAAATGGCCCGTTAATGTAGTAAGTAGTAACTGTAAGTGGTGACAATTAAGTTTATTTTATTGTTGGTTTAACAATTTTGTCCGCGTGTGTACTTTTTAGGGTTCGGTAGTCAAGCTAGAAACTCTTCTAGTTTTGCCATATTCATCTGTCTGTCCATTTGTACGTCACAGCCATTTCACTCGCAGATTACATAATTATAAAACCTACAAAATTATGGTATTCAATCGCAAATTATTTTTTACTGTGCCTACCCTACCTTTAAAATGGGGGCTATTTTTTTCATATAAACTATTACAGCTACTAATGCGTAATAGTTGACCAACTTAAGACATGTAGCTAGGATCTGTAAAAAAATTGTAGAAACTTCATACAAAATGACTGAAATTAGTTGCAGAAATGACTTTGCATAGTAAATTTTTTTTTTATATTTTAACCAGAATTGTATACCTATTAGACATTACGTTTGACTAAAACATCTTACAGCCATACTGAAAAAGCCCTCCACTTTGTGTGGTCAAACCCGTACTTAGCCGGTTTATTTTTATTCGTATTTCGGATTTTCTAAGACATTATAATTTATCTCATAAGCAACAAAACATAAATAACGTGATTTGGTAT
Organism: Amphipyra tragopoginis; assembly: GCA_905220435.1. Classification (NCBI taxonomy): domain Eukaryota; kingdom Metazoa; phylum Arthropoda; class Insecta; order Lepidoptera; family Noctuidae; genus Amphipyra; species Amphipyra tragopoginis. Next base: position 22,609,591 of record HG991995.1, on the reverse strand, counting down.
TTCAATTAAAATTAATTAATTTAATTTTCGTACATTCAAAATAATTGTCAAAAAGTATTAATTGAACTTTATTTTAATCATAAAAAATAAACAATCAACGAAAAAAATAATCGTTCCAGTAATCATTTTTCTATCGAATACGAAACAAATTAAAAAAGTACAGTCGAACACAAAATGTGTTAGAATAAAAAATCAATCAAAGATTCAAAATTCGAAGTTTCTGTCAAGGAAGTGGAATTGACGTTATTGGACAAGTGAAATACCGAATTCCCTTAGCGAAGGGAAAGGGTGCGGATGGGGTGCTAAATGTCTTTTCCAAGTCATAAATCTTCGATTAAAATCGGGGGCACCGTAATTGAGCGTGCTATTTATAATACCATGGTCATCAAACGATTTTAAGAGCAATCTGTGCTTATAACTAAGTTTCTATAATATTATGAAGTTATTAAGTAGAATTATGGAGTCCATAGTGAACATTTTTATTCTTTGAAGGAGTTAAAGTCTCGTTTTTCTCTTCGTGCAAGTTGTAATTATTCACAGCACGGAATGAGTTACTATTGTGCTCGTGGCAATCAGTAGTTTCTGAGTACATTCTTACAGTTCTTTGTATTGCATGTGCTTTTTGTATTACTATTTTAATTATGTGGTGTAAATATTTATTATTTTAGCTTGTATATGCATTTTATCTATTCTAATGGTGAAGGAAAACATCGTGAGGAAACCTGCACATCTGAGAAGGTTCCATAAAGTTATCTATGTATTATGTGTGTCGTCCGCCAACCTGTACAAGACCAGCCTAGTAGTACTAAAGGCTAAACCTTTCTCGTTTTGAGAAGAAACTCGTGCCCAGCATGATAGTAATGAGCTGATTGATTGAAAATAACCAAAACACAAAATCGTAATTCCTTCAAACTGCGTGATCTATTGCTGGTATAAATTAAGCCCTGGGCGTTAGATTGATCAAAAATAAAAAATAAAAAAATTGCCTTGACGTAATTTCTGCGAAACATTGTTTTCTGTTTCTGAGTAATTTTAGCGCCCCGAGTTAACTGACTGCTCGGAACGATGTTGCGCTAGTCGTGCCCCACCTTCTGTTTCGCCGTTCTTTTGTTAATTTATGCATCGCATCGATGTTCTTTAAAAATTACTAAGAAAATAAAAACCAAGGGAAGCAAAAAAATTTTTTTTTTTCTTTCTGCATCCTTACCCTCGTTAATCTAAGATACCATTAAAAATAGATCACCTGGTTTTAGGGAATTACATGAATTTGTTTTGGTAGTGTATTTTCAATAACCCTGTACGAGCATATCTTATGAGCAATTTACGATACCAATAGAACAGGAGTGGGTGGCCCAATTTATGAAGCAAACCCCACACTATTATCTTCTCATTACATTACAATTTGAATAATTGCAATAATATTATGCAATGAATATGAAATCACGAACACTTTGCAGCCATTATTTTAACAGTTCTCTTATTCAAAGTTTATTTTATATCCTTATTCAGACTTGAAAATAACGGCAAAGGAGATACAGATTTGTTTTAACTCAATCTCTTGGCGAATAAAATAATATAGCAAAATTAAATGCAATTTCAACAGCAAAGGCTTAAGCTACGCTTACTTTGAGCTGTTTTTGCTTCGTTAGGGTTGCGAGAAGCTGCACAGGCACAAAAGCGGTTGAAGAAATCCGGGTCGATGTGGGCTGGCTTTATGACCTCTAAACCTAAAATGATAAAATAAAATGCAGCGTGAAATTTCTTTAAGCTTATAAAGGGGCGATATACGTGTCGTGGAAAGTGGACTAACTTTTGCAGCGATTAACAAAATGCATTTTTTGTTGTTTGTTTCAGTTTTATTCTTGGTCTATTTTAGATCCAAACATAAATTAATAGCTTATCAGGACTTTTCTAAACGCCATGCCAGATGATACGATACGTAAACATTGTTTTACGGCCATTTCCTACGTTTTTTATTATTATTTGACTTGTTCGCGTTTAAGCCTAGTTGCATCTGATGGTAAGGACAGGGTCTAAGTGGATCTAAGTGGTCTAAGATGGAGAACACATATCAAAGAAACAGAGGTATAGAAGGATTCCCCAATACACCTCTGGCTTTGACATACACACGACGGAATACAGTAAACTGGCTGGTGGACCGTATAGATCCTACCACCAATAGTGCTGGGTTTTGTTAAATCTTACAACACGGATCTATTCCCAGCATGCAGTGAGGAAGTTTTATATTCCAGCCTATCCTCAAACGGGATCAAATAACATGATGATTTATCAAGTGTTATTGGTTAAAATATCAACTCTTGTTTCTTTACTAATAATGATACAAAAACCCCATAGCTTATGCTTAGTAGGCCCATCCATACGTTAGTAACTATCACAAGTAAAGGGGTTTGAACATTTTTCTATGGAAGCTGGCATAGGCCCCTGCCACCATTTTCATTTTTTTTCCAAGTTGCGGCGCACGATGAGAGTAACATATATGGGTAGAGGACACTCAAACAAACAAAAAATATTCAGAGATATAGTGCCATAAAGTGTCACGTTGCCGAGATATTTGGACTCAAAGTTTTTTTTTCAATATTATCTCGATACAATATCTCGGTAACGTGACACTTTCGGGCACCATATCTCTAAATATTTTTATTTGTTTGAGTGTCTACACCCATATTTACCAGTTACAAAGTGCGCTGCAATAAAAATTCTTTAAGTCAAAATATCTCGGCAACGTGACACTTTAGGGCACCATATCTCTGAATATTTCTTATTTGTTTGAGTGTTCTCTATCCATATTTACCAGTTACAAAGTGCGCTGCAATCTTGAAAAAAAATATTTAAGTCCAAATATCTCGGCAACGTGACACTCTAGGGCACCATATCTCTGAATATTTCTTGTTTGTTTGAGTGTTTTCTATCCATATTTACCAGTTACAAAGTGCGCTGCAATCTTGAAAAAAAATCTTTAAGTCCAAATATCTCGGCAACGTGACACTTTAGGGCACCATATCCCTGATATTTTTTGTTTGTCTAAGTGTCCTCTACCCATATATGTTAGTGTAATCCTGCGCCGCAACTTGGAAAATAAATCAAAATGGCAGCGGGGGGGCTATGCCACAAAGGTCAAAATCCCCTTTGCTTATAAGTTTACGTATACAAACAAGACCCAGCTTTGCAAGAAAATGCTATCATTGGTAAGCAAAACGATTCGTTTTTGGACATTGAAACCGGCCATTCACAGTTTAACAAAGAGCGCAATAATCGTGCGCTTAAAGGTTACGATACTCTTACAGATACCTACTTTCATGCTTTCATTCACAACATTTAATATAAACACAGCTTTAAGTTTCATTCGTTTCATCGTTTGACGCGGTCCTTAGAGAGTCGATAGCTCTCAATAAACTATTCAATCTGCAATGAAAAAGAAAGTCGCAATATTTCTCATTGCAAAAGCTTGCTTTAAAAGGTTAAAATATTTAACATACCTCCGTAGCGAAACACTTTTGTACGTGACAGTACTCCCAATAAATTAACGCCTATTTAAACATTTTCTGAATGAATTTAATTATACATTTGCTCACGTAACAGTTCGTGGCATTTTATATTGTTTGTGTTGTCTTTAAATTGAATTTTAAATGCAATTTAAGACGGGTGACTGAATAAATTTCGGGGTTTAACAGGGTTGGTGCCTATTTAATGACTTTAACTCCAGTAAGTCGATTTTTGAGTACATTTTACTTTGTTAAAATTGCACACGGTGTAAAAGAGTCAGAGAGTCTTTTTTTAATAGTTCTTCCAGTGCGCTGTTATGTAAGACATTTTCTACCTAGGGAAAAAAATTACTTGAATCACTGATTCAGCGTCAGTGAATGGTTGCCTGTGGTTTCTTTAGTAGTGGGTTTAACAATTTTTTTTATTGATAAAAGCCTCATTAAAGGCGCGACTCCATTAGGCAAGTAACTTGCAAACCTGCCTACAAGCTACAACTTGTATGAGGTAGTTTGAAATTGTACATTTTTTATTCAAGTAACGTGCAGATTGAACGTGCAAACGTTAGTTGCACTTTTCAAATTGCGAACGAGTGATTGACACCCATGATCTCCAACTCAATTGTTGAACATCTCCACTTGTATGCAAGTAAAACCTGCATGCAATTTGCACACTCTCGAAAACATATGTTTCCAAGTCGACAAGTGACGACACGTTTGGTGCAGTGGCTAAGCGATTGGCTTCTACGCTACGGGTCGTGGGTTCGATTCCCACACGGAACAAAAATTTGTATGGCCTACAGATGGTTGTTTCGGGTCTGGGCGTTTGTTTGTGAGATTTGTGTCTGTAAACGCACCCACGATACAAGAGAAATCTTAGTGTGGGGCAACGTTTTTTTTTAAAAAAAAAGTAAGCAACTTGTACGTAAATGTGACGTCATATTTCTATGCAAGACTTGCCTAATGGAATCGCGCCTTAACACTACGATCATCAACACTACGATCATCAACACTACGATCATCAACACTACAATCATCAACACTACGATCATCAACACTACGATCATCAACACTACGATCATCAACCTAACCTATTCCCAACAATGTTGCAGTCAGTTTCCAGCTAATCAGATACGGTTTATCATCATGTCATCTCATTTAATCTCCGCGACTTAAATATTACCCCACTGTTAGAACTTCTATCCTATCTTTGCTTGCTATGATTATAATGCCAATGCCAACATCTAAGCTTACTTTTTGAGATATGGCGAGGTCCCGATGCCCAAAGAAATGCCACTAGTCAAAGCCATGACCGCAGAAATAGCGGCTTATGAAAAATATTAACCAGCAGTGTGATTTAAAACACTGCAGCGATGCAGCGTAGACTTCAAAATAAACATTTTTATTTCACACTAGCTAAACCCAGCATGCGTTGCAATGCACTTTTTCCTACTTACTACCTACCTACTACTTACCTACTACCTACTGTCAGAAACAAAATCAAAATAGTAACAAAAAGTCACAACCATTTTCATGCATGCGGTAAACAAATGAAGAAAATGGACATACTGAGATATTTCCGTTTTTATTTTTATTATAACACATTTTCTTTCTTAAGAAACTTCTCCTGACAATTAGGAACACACAAAAAAAAATTGCGAAATCGGTCCAGCCGCTCACGCGTGATGCCGTGACCTAGGGGAATAGGGATTCATTTTTGTATAGATAAACCACAATACAGACGCTTATGAAAAGTCGAATTTAGGTGCACGGTTCCAATTAGTCGTTTTCTATGGAGAAAAGCCGACAAGAAACTCCATGATAATTCTTTTAGAAAGAATATCTTTAACAATTTCAATGAATACAGTACTATGATTTAGAATAGTTATGAGAGAACAATGTAGTTTTGGCCACAAACCAGAGAGTAATGTAGTACCAAGCATAAGTACAAAAAAAAAAACAAGAAAAACACAATATGGATAACAGTAATTAACAAATTTGTATAGGCCTCTAGCAAGTCCACGAAGTTCTCACATTTACAAAAGATGAAAGGAAACTAAACTATACAGTGTGTCCGGCTATGGACTAGCGATATTCTAGGTACTTATACAAGGTTAGTCAGAAAGGGGGTACTAATCCGAAAGGGTATTAAATTACCTATAATAATGAATAACTTTTGTTCTACAACTTTGCCCAAAAGTCAATAGTTTAAGAGAAACAGTTGTTCAAAAATCTCAAAAAAAAAAAACTCTAAAATCTATCTATCTCCAGTTATGATCAGCTGTGTTTACATTTTAGGTTATATTTGGGGTCATGAATTATAAGCACCATTTTCTGAATTTGTAACTAAAGCAACGATGAAGAATTTTTGAAAAAACTAAAATAAGAATCATTTTATTTGGAAAAAAAATATATCGAATTTTGAAATGTTCACACTTGCTTTCAAACAGTCATCAGCGATACTATAAGTGGGCTTCGGATTAGTACCCCCTTTCCGATTAACCTTATATAGCAACTATTCTAGTACACATTGTATTAAATAATTGACATAATTAACAGTTATAAAAATTAGAGAAAAAAATCATTGTAAATTAAAATAAGATCTACTAAGATAAGATCTAAATATGGCTCTTCTACGAAAGCAGCGCTACTGCAGTGACGTTCTTACTAGAAAATCTCAAAGCAGAACATGTCAAAGCATAATAATATACTTGCTATGAAATAAAATACCTGCATAGGTATTGTATCTTAAAATTTTGCGGTTTAGTGGTTTCTAAAGAGGGATTGTAGGATTTTTGAATACCTGAATGTTTATAGCTTACGAGGAATAATAAGATATAGTCTGCATAAATACATAAGATCTAGTACGTTTTGTGGAGCTTATTTTAGGTTCTAGAATATAATTTCATTTGATTTATTTTGTCTTGTTACTTTTGACCCTTTTGATCTTTTGGGACTACATTAATAAGATATTTTGCTTATGTATGTATGTGTGTTTGAAAGAAGTATTAAGGTATTATTAGATTATGTTATTATGTAAAATATATACAAAGTAGGGATGACACAATGACATTAAATCATATCACGTTGTAATGTAACAGACGGCCCTAGGATCTCCTGAGAGCACGTCTGCCACACCAGTTGTAAAGAATGTGTAGAGCATTCTATACCTAGTAGTGTACTTAACAATAATAAGATGCTTATAGAATAAGAGGCAGGACTGCGTCACGTCCCTTGGAGTAGTCAGCGAGTTCCTTCTTGTCGTTACGGCGTCCGTCGATGGCCCACACAGCCATCTGATAGAAACCGGCGGCAGCAAACAGACCGGCTGTAGCATTTAGTCATAGTCATTAGTAGACGTAGACGACAGCCGGTCCGATCGCCGATCTCGTATGTGTAGCAGGAGACGAAGTGAAAAGAAGGGGTCACCCTCGGGCACCGGAACGCATCTCACCCCGGTACCACGGGAGCGCAGGTTCCCGGATAGGTGGTGGAGGCTCAGGCCGTCCAGCCCCCCGGAGTCCCATGTAAAGGCAGGTGTTGCTTAGAGCAGTGTATAGGGAATGGTTGATGTGATGGCATACCACATATAATTAAACGGTCACTCACACGGATTTAAATTTATAATATTTATATCAATATAATATAATAAACAGTAAATCATAGTATCAAAAATCACCATGGTGTAAAACAAATCAAAGTCCAGTCTCATTTTAAATCCCTATCTGTCATTATTAAAAAAAGTATAAAATATAAAAATGGCCAGTAGGTGAAAACGATCATGAAGGTGATACTACATTACCCCAAAAACCCGGAAAAAAAAATTTTTTACTTAGAAAAACATTTTTTTTCAATCTATAAATTTTGAGGTTAGGAATATATTACCTTGACACATGCATTCATCATTCTATCAAACAATCAAGCGCTCACACTAACAGAGGGAGGGGATATGGCTCACGACTACTTAGAGATCAATGGCACATACTCCACAAGGATATATTATGAGATAATGAAGGCTTATTTTTAGGGTGTCATAACCCGCACCACTTAGAAAACCCAAAGAAAGATTATAGATAATGAAGGCTTATTTTTAGGGTGTCATTACCCGCACCGCATAGAAGAGAATAGATAAGAGATAAATAATAGATAATGAAGGCTTATTTTTAGGGTGTCATTACCCGCACCGCATAGAAGAGAATAGATTATAGATAATGAAGGCTTATTTTTAGGGTGTCATTACCCGCACCGCTTAGAAGAGAATATAGTAGATAAGGAGGGAAAGATAGTAAAGAGAAAAAAAAAGAATGGGGATGATAGCCACGTGATGTAAAAAAAAGCCAAATAGTTCCCAATAATGAAGTGAGATGAGATGAGATAGGTACAGTATTATAAAAAAACAGAATATAGGAAAACAGAATATACAATTTAAAAACATAACTAATTAATAAAAAAAATACAAATGACAGATAGGAAGTACAAACGGTAGAGATAAAAGTACTAGAGACGTATGTTGCTGCATTCTGGCTATGAGCAAGTAAGGCAATATAAGGTTTATCAAAAAAAAAAAATTGGCAAGTAAACGGTAAGCAAGTAGACCCAAGTTTAAAAATAATTTCTCCTAACTCGTTTCATAGTAAGTAAAGTGCACTACGTTCGAGTAATGTTTGAAGTATATCGTAAGTTCACACAGAGTCGAAAAATAGTTCGAAAAATATTCGTACGTGCAAGTAAGTTTTTAGAATTAAAAAAAAATCTTTAAGAAGGTTTAATTCCAACTTAAAAGATCAAAAGAGTTCGCAATTAACCATAAAGTTGTCAAACTCAAAAGAAAAATAAATACGTCAATATAATATGACATATTCACGTTGACATATTATATGTCAATATTCTAAAATAAATAATGAGATATTTTTATAAGAAAATAACTCAGTATTTTATTTCTGTAAAACTTTAAATGAAACGTACGAATCGTTAGTATGAACGAAATATGTTGGTAAGGTTCTACACAGAAATAAAATCACACAAATTTTATTCCTAATAGTGAGTAACAGCAGGAATAGAAGAATTTATTTTTCTAAGAATATTGCGGTAGACGCAATCTAAGTAGACTAGCTAAGCTACAACTTGGGTTTACTACAACCAACCAACAAGGTAGAAAGCATAATCGTCTACAGCAAAAATGTTAAGTCACCTTACAGAATAGCAAGATGAAACGTAGAGCGTATAGTATGTAGGCTCACCAGAATGCAACACAATAACTCTGAAATGACAAATAAATGTTAACAGAGGGTTAGGAGAGAGGGAAAAGAGTAAAAATAGAGTACAAATAGAGATAATAGAGGCCGAATGAATATCCAAACTATACAATTCGTAGCTGAACTATTTTTGAATTTAGAGGAAAGGGAGGGGTTCAGACAAAGTTGGGCGCCAAACTGTATTGTAACAGACGGCCCTAGGATCTCCTGAGAGCACGTCTGCCACACCAGTTGTAAAGAATGTGTAGAGCATTCTATACCTAGTAGTGTACTTAACAATAATAAGATGCTTATAGAATAAGAGGCAGGACTGCGTCACGTCCCTTGGAGTAGTCAGCGAGTTCCTTCTTGTCGTTACGGCGTCCGTCGATGGCCCACACAGCCATCTGATAGAAACCGGCGGCAGCAAACAGACCGGCTGTAGCATTTAGTCATAGTCATTAGTAGACGTAGACGACAGCCGGTCCGATCGCCGATCTCGTATGTGTAGCAGGAGACGAAGTGAAAAGAAGGGGTCACCCTCGGGCACCGGAACGCATCTCACCCCGGTACCACGGGAGCGCAGGTTCCCGGATAGGTGGTGGAGGCTCAGGCCGTCCAGCCCCCCGGAGTCCCATGTAAAGGCAGGTGTTGCTTAGAGCAGTGTATAGGGAATGGTTGATGTGATGGCATACCACATATAATTAAACGGTCACTCACACGGATTTAAATTTATAATATTTATATCAATATAATATAATAAACAGTAAATCATAGTATCAAAAATCACCATGGTGTAAAACAAATCAAAGTCCAGTCTCATTTTAAATCCCTATCTGTCATTATTAAAAAAAGTATAAAATATAAAAATGGCCAGTAGGTGAAAACGATCATGAAGGTGATACTACAACGTATTCTTTGTTTAATGTCGATTAAGTAGGTACATTTTTCTTTCGTTCTTATGATTGAATTTTTTAATCATGTCAATATCTCTATAAAAAACAGATAAATACCTATCGTTGACATAAGTTTCCACGTCGACGTCCCTTCACCTAGAGCAGCGGACGGCAACTAGCGGCCCGCGGGCTGCATGTGGCCCGCGAAGCGTCTTGGTGCGGCCCGCATGATTCTCGCCTCAACGCACGTGACAGGCGATATTATACACAATAAAGTGAAAGGGAGCGAGAACTACTACTGACATATAGCCCAAGTCCGGCCCGCACTAGTCTCCACGTAAAATATTTGGTTCTAACAACAAAAGGTTGCCGACCCACGACCTAGAGGAATGAAAAAAAACACGCTTGGAAATTGCCAATTTTTATGCAGAGGAAAAATAACCAAACATGAAATTCAATAATATCCCTAATATGGAATAACAATTAATTAACCTTTTGACCGCCACAGTCATGTATACATGATAAAGCAATATGTGTCCAGCACGCCACGGTCTCGACTACATGACAGTTATGCGTTTATTCTAGTGACCATTAGTTAGGTTTTACTTAAATAAATCACTTTTTAATCAGACTTGTAAACTTAAAGACGTGGCGGTCAATGGGTTAATAATGTTTTTTTCTATTAGGGATACTATTCCATATTTGGTTATTTTCCCTCTAAATAAAAAATCGGAAAGCGCATTGATATCCGTTGTTTGCCTATGTATCTAACTCTTTTGTTGACCCAATTTTGTTGTACCCAATGCTGTTTTATTTTCATAACATATTTTATCTATTACACAACTGAAAACTTAATAATACGTAAATCATTCATGTGTATATTGTAAACCTAATTTCGTAGACTGAATTTGTATTAAAATTCACAATAAAAAAACAATTTACCCGCCGATCTATCCCTTTGATAAAATAAAATAAAGATAGCTGAAAAATAGAAACATAACGCCTGTATTCCCCGAAGCGTTGGGCAGAGGTGTATTGAAACCCTCATTTTGTCGTTATGTTTAAGTCCCATGTAATAGGGGGCGAGCCTATTGCCATCTACCGGGCACAAACCCAAACTCCGGGCTGCTACTGAGAAATTCCACACGGAAAACCTCAATAACACTTTGCACGCTCAACAGTCGCGCTTGCGACTTCTCTTCGTCTTCTTCTTCGTCTTCTTCTTCGTCTTCTCCTACTAGGAAAACGAGGCAATCTAGAAACAAATTCTGTTTTTTCTTTCACTTTATAATGCCTCGTTGTGTCAGTGTCTTGACGCCACATGGTAATGCAATCGCAACAGAGTGTTTCGGCACATGTCGCAGAGATTGTCATGTGCCGGATACAACTGCCGACAAATTGCGCGACGTGTATCGCAACATATGCCCGAGTAAGCGTATGCTGAGACGCAGGTGACGCAGGTGCACGCAGCGCAGGGCAGAACAGATTTTGTAATGCATGAACGTACTAAGAGCTGCGTACGTTGCGGCGCAGGCGCGTGCGACGCAGACATGCGTCTGTCCTGCCTTGCGCCTCATTGTAGCCGGCACAGATTTCTGCGCGACGCGTGCATGTCGACACGTGTTTTTACCGCTAATTCGAATTTTATTGCAATTACAGAACATTTAATTGAATTAGTGCGTTGTGAACCTTGTTTGTATGATACTTATCATCCGGACTATTAAAAAAAAGACGTTCGCCTACTCGAACACGTCTATTCTTTGTACTAGTTAAAACTCGAATGTGTCTTCGAGCTGCGTCGCAGCATGCGTTCGTGGTCTATGTCTACCTGCAAAATCTGTACTGTGCTATGTTGCGTCACCTGCATTCTAGCATACGCTTAGCCCAAGAGTAAAGCCACACTGTTCCGTTCCGTTGCGTTGTCGCAGCACTAGATTTGGAATCCAATAGATTGGTCCAAATCTAGCGCTGCGAGGTCGCAACCCAACGCAACGGAACAGTGTGTGGTCAATCAGACTACACTAGCGGGTGCGGGGGCGGGCGCGGGCTTTGGTCTTGGCGTCTGCGTATTTACAGTAGTGCCGAACGAGCTATCGTCCGACATTTTGGCGGGTGAATCAAACAGACGCTATATCACTGTGAACGATATGGGCGGACTGAGCCATTGGTAAACACCCGCGCCACCGCGCCCGCGCCCGCATCATGCAGGCGCGGGCGCACTGTGAATTCAACTGGCGTCTACATAATATTTGATTTACACGCGCCCGCGCTAGCACCCGCGCCCCACTCCACTCTGAAATACGGCTGTGCCTTCACCTTCGATCAATAATAGTAGAGGATTATTGATCGAAGGGCTTCACTCTAAAACGTTCCTGTACCTACATCAGGAGATGTGCTCGGGGCATAAGTATTTCTAGACGGTTTTAAGAACATGTTTTACATCAGCAAAATCACTAACACATAATTAAAGTTGCATCAAAAAGATAAGCCAAGTTCTTGTACTCCACCTTCAGATATTTTATAAAAGATTTTCAATAATTAATAAAACCTCCATCGGAATGAAAACTGGTTGAATGAAAACAGGGATTGTATAATGGGAATCCATTGAATCGTACTTAACAGTTATCTCGTTTTTAAACGGATCGGTTTTTTGTTCGAACATTAATTTCTATTGAATGGAAATCAGAGAATTACTGTTGATGGTTACTGGGTTTATAGTAATTATTAATTATGTTTTTTTTATGTCGTGATTCTGTATAATGTGTTCGGTTCATTTTTTAAGTGTTTATATTGCTTTTTGCGATATGAACCTAATGAATTATACTGGTTGACTTATTTTACCGTCTGGAAAAAAATTGGGTATAGGTATATTAGGTATTAGGTGAACGGAGTAGAAGGCTTTGGTAGTAGTTTTTTTTCTTTAACTTATTATGTAACTAGAGGTCGCAAGCGGCTTCGTCCGCGTGGATGTCGTTTATCGCGTATTCCACTTTTTCTTCTACCATATGCATGTAATATGTACATATAAACCATCCTCTTGAATCACTCTATCTATTAACCGCATTAAAATCCGTTGAGTAGTTTTAAAGATCTAAGCATAGATAGGGACAGACAGACAGCGGGAAGCGACTTTGTTTTATACTATGTAATGATTGATAATGTGTACCTACTATAGAAACTCAAATCATACGCAGGTGTGTATGATTTGAATTTAGATATTTTTTAATCGATTTATTTACTTCAAAATTTATGTAAATTTGTTTTGATTAAGTACGAAAATTTACTTCAAATACTAGTATTTATTGATAGATAAATTTCATACAGGCAATTAAAAAAAAAAACTATGCCATGAGGTTCTACTCCTTTCGCCTATTAGGTACACCCAATTTTTTTCCAAACGGTAAAATAAGTCATCCGGTATATTTTTTATGATGATAAGTTGAGAAAAGTTTTTTTTTTTTTTTTCATTTTTATATAATTTCTTGATAATGTCAGTTTAACTAGTCACGCAACGAAGAAATGTAATCGAAAATTTCCCAAAAGCATATAAAATTATCAAAGAGAACACCAACAAAACATTTTTGTCAATAACTTGGCTATTGTCTGCCGAGCACACAAACTAAAACCTTTATAGCTAAAGGTCATACGTAAACAAATTTAGATACAATTTTGACCGTTACAAAAAACCGTATTATCGACAAAATAATTATGTAAGAAAGAAAAAATAAATATGTATCTAATCTAATTCAATCATCGAAACCTCAATACATCTCAAAGGTGAATTTCGAAAGGTTTCAATAAATTCAAATATGTAGGTATTCATTTTACCGAGAATTCAATTTATCGATATCTCATACAGAAACTTTTGACTAGAATTTACGGTCAGAAAATTGAACTAGGTTCAATAAATCAAATTATTGTCATCATCATATATTTATAGTAAAAGTTTATACATACTTGATTATTTTGAATCCCGAACCAAAACCTGAGTGATGACTTACTTTTCTTATACGTTTTCTGAAGGTATTTGATAATCTACTTAAATTCACGTCTGTATTCTCCGAAGGGTTGGGCAGAAGTCCACCCTTATTTCATCGTTATGTTTAAGTCCCACGAAATAGGGGGGTAAGCCTATTGCCATCAACCGGGCATAAATCCAGACTCCAAGCTTTCATTGAGAAACTCCACGCGGAAAATCCAATAACACTTTGCCCAATCTATGGATCGAACCTAGACCTTCACGCTCAGCAGCCGCGCTTGCGACCACTACCAACGAGGTAGTCAAAAATTGTATAGATTTAGAGCGGTTACTCACTGCATCTTATCCGAATTCGTGAAAATACGGTTCTAGAGTCTCGGACCGAATTCGGATATTACTTGCGCACTAATCCAATCTCTGATCCAAATCCAAGCAATTCAGGGGTCATCTTTGGCATTATGTTCGATTTGAATCCGAGGTAATGCGAAAATGTTCATACAAACAGTACTACGGCTACTTCGGTCCGTCAATATTTCTTCCTTAATAGCGGATACGCACTGCATCCGATCCGAATCCTTGAAAATACGTTCCGAAGTAGCCATAGAACTATTTGTATGGTAGTTTACGCACTACATCCGGCATCCGTCATCCGATTTCTATCCGTCATCCATGAGTCTCTTATTCGGAAGAACAATTGACGGACCGAAGTAGCCGTAGTACTGTTTGTATGAACGCTTTCGCATTACTTCGGATTCAAATCAGACGCCAAACGGATATGCCAAAGATGGCCCCTGAATTGTTTGAATTTGAATCAGAGATCGGAATAGTGCGTAAGCAACAACCGAATTCGGTCCGAGATTTTTACTCTAGATCGGTATTTTCACGGATTCGGATCGGATGCAGTGCGTAATCGCTCAAATTGGAGACTCATGGATGACGGAGACAAATCGGATGACGGAAGTCGGGTCTAGTGCGTAAACTACCATACAAATAGTTCTATGACTACTTTGGAACGTATTTTCTCGGATTCGGATCGGATGCAGTGCGTAACCGCTCTTATGCCGTATGAAACTTGCTTTTTTAAGAAAACTGAATTAATAGATTTATGAAGCGATATTGCAGCAACATTTTTAGTGATTGAGCGTAAAGCGGTACTTAAGTGTTTTCATATAAACTCAACCTAACCGAGTCTCGTGCAAAATTGATTACTCCAAATACAAGTCTCATTTTATCCCAGCCTAGGGTCGTTTCCCGACTAAGTCTACATTGATCGATCTTCAACATAGCCGACAGCTAATTCGCTCCCTCAAATATCGGCTTACACACCACTAATCATCGGATAAGTACGAACTGTTAACACATCTTACGTAAATCCTCTTACTTTAGCAGTTTTGTCTAGACCAGCGATTCCTAAAAGGTGGTCCGCGGATCCTGGGGTTCCGTCAAATAGTTACAGGGGTTCCGCGGTCTGTCCGAGAGTGAAATAAAACGTTCGTGAAAAAAGTTCATAACCGCTTCAAAATTCCAATCAGAAGATTCTAATCTGAATGACTTTTGGATTGGACTTAAAGATGAATACCCTGAAATCATTGAGAAAGCTATCCTGGTTCTGCTTCCGTTTGTGACGACTAACGCGTACACCAAAAACAAGTAAGTACAGAAACAGACTGGATGTAGTTCCAGATCTTCGCGTTCAATTGTCAGGCATAAAGCCCAATTTTAGTGCTATTATAAGAAAAATGTGAAAATATTTCATTCTTCTCATTAAATAATTACCTACATTGTATTTCTTTGTTACAATAAATGTTTTGCAATACTTATACTGATTATTTTTAAATTACTAGCTGTACCCGGCAAGCATTGCAATGCACTTTTTCCCACTTACTACCTACCTTCAGAAACAAAATCAAAATAGTAACAAAAAGTTAAAACTAATAGCGACTTGCCAAGAGATAAAAAAAAAGTTAAAACTATTTTCATGCATGCGGTAAAAAATGAAGTACCTATACGGACATACATTAGTTATACATTATTAGTTTTTTTTAAATATTAAAATTTTCTTTCTTAAGAACCTTATCCTGACAATTAGGAACACAACAAAAAAAAAATTTTGCGAAATCGGTCCCGCCGCTCACGCGTGATGCCGTGACCAAGGGAAATAGGGATTCATTTATATATATGTATAGATTATTCGTTCCCTCCTCGAGTCTAACATGAATATATTCAAACTACAAGATAAACACTTTAGTTATCAAAATAACCAGCCATGACTCCGCCAAAAAAAAGAGATCAATTAGGGTTCCATGACCAAATAAAATTGGGAACCTCTGATCTAGACAATACAGGGACAAAACAAGCTCCTTATTCTGTATGGCATTTGAGAAACAACACGCAAGAAACGCGATCGAGTTACAATTATATTTTCATATGTAATTGCTATTTATGGTGACGCTACTTAATTTTTTTGATTATTATTTGACTTTTTCGCCTTTGACCCTTATTATATCTGATGGTAGGTGCACCTGATAGGGTCTCAGATGGAGCACACGAATACAAGTAACAGAGGTATAGAGAGACTCCCCTATACACCTCTGGCTGTCACATAGGGGGCTATTATGGGATCATATGTCTTATTTGACCTCTAGAGTCATATCTTTGTATGGAGACATGATTCATGTGTCTATATTACATTATCATATATCTATGATTCATAGATCTATGATCATATACAAGGTGTAACATAAATAATGCACAACCTCTTAAGAGGTCACTGTACTCGTCATTATGAACAACTTTTACTATGGGACCAAACCTGAAATCGCGAAAAAAAACAGCTGTTCCCTACATTTATGTTCGCATAACTCGTCAAAATGTAGGGAACAGCATGTTTTTTTTCGCGATTTCATTTTTGGTCTCATAGTAAAAGTTGTTCATAATGATGAGTACAGTAACTCTTTAAGAGATTATGCGTTATTTATGTTACACCTTGTATATAATGATGGTGTAACAGCCCCCATACACACGACGGAACACCGTAAACTGCTTGGCGCAGAACTTTAATGCGAGGGTGGTTGCTAGCCAGGCCGACCGTATAGATCCTACCACGAAGTGTGTTGGGTTTTGTTGAATCTAACAACACGCGTTTATTACCAGCGTGCGGTAAGGAAGTTTTATATTCTAGCCTATCCCGACCCGAGGAGGTCTTGTTTGTAAACGCCATTTGGCAATAAAGGTACAAGTCCGAAACGGGCTGCAGACCGCAAACTGCAAAAGTAGTATCGCTTGCGGTGCAATCTGCGGCTGCGGTCTGCGATTGCAGTTTTGCAGTCGCTGTCGGAACAGCAACTTTAAAGTGCACACCTTAAAGGCGCTATTCCGATGGCGACTCGGTTGCAGTCTGCAGTTTGCAGCCCGTCTCGGACTTGTACCTTTAGATGTCAATTCTGTACATTTAAAATGAATACCCATTTTTCCGATTGAACGGTAATGCAGCCATGTCTTTTGCTTGTTACGGTTTAATAACGTCAGACTGAATAAGGCTCTAGGTAGCCTTACCTAGAACAGTTTTCCATTAGACTAGGTTTTGATTGGCTTCGGTGCCGCTGAAGCCTTTGCGCCTGGGGCACTCTAAGACTTTTGTTATACCGTCAACTACATTCGTCTAAATGGAAAGGCTTAAATAAAACCCGAATGAGGCTGCGTAGTGAATAGACAAGCTGACGTGAACGTGTTCCTAAGAGCTTGGGTGAAAGGCAAGTGTAGGCAAAAGGAAAACATGGGTGATTTTTAGGGGTGCCAAACATTTTTAGGGCTTCGTACCCAAAGTGTACCAATGGGACCCTGTTACTTAACCTACGCCGTCTGGCCGTCCGTCCGTCTGTCACGCAGCTGTATCTTTCTAACTGTAAAAGCTAGCTAATTAAAATGTTCACTGAATATGGTGTTACTATAGTCTCTATCATGACTAATATTAAGTCTAATCCGTGCAAAATACAACGAAAAAAAATTTTTTTTACCTTTTTTTTTCCTGCTGTATCTTAAAAACGGTAGTACATAATTTTGTGAAACTTAGTACGATTATAGTGCATACTCCATAGTTAAACAACAGATAATAAAAAGAAGGAAAACTAGTGTGTAACGTAATAAAACACATTTTAAGAAAAATAACTGAGTTCGTTTCTGAGTTATGCATTAGTTTTTCTTGAAAATATTTGAATGCAGTTTTTCTTAACTCTAAAATTGACGACATGATTCCTTAAACCAAATTTTTCTACCTCTAATAGTTTCAGATTTTTTCATACTGAGCCATCTCAATGGATTAAGTTGGCAACCCTGGTTATGTTATGTATGTGAGGCATTTTCCGGGACTTTGAATGGTGCCAAACTGAGCGTGGTACCGGTTTTAGTTTCATGTTATCAAGGTATTGAGTATATAAATTACCGAGGGACTCATTGGTAATCAATGAATTGTAATAATTCGATAGAGGAAACATATTGGTTTGAATATTGTGCACAATGGCTGACATACATCCTTTGATAAACGAAAGATTAACGCCCGCTGTGT
Organism: Amphipyra tragopoginis; assembly: GCA_905220435.1. Lineage (NCBI taxonomy): Eukaryota > Metazoa > Arthropoda > Insecta > Lepidoptera > Noctuidae > Amphipyra > Amphipyra tragopoginis. The sequence goes on along the minus strand of HG991995.1, from coordinate 22,591,418 downwards.
GCGTGACGGGACGGCAACGGGGCATAGTCGGCTCTCGGCGTGTTGTAATGTACTGAAATGGCGTGTTGACGGCGCGACCTTGGCGCCACCGCCACGCTGGTCGCGGCGTGGGCGAGGCGTGAGCGAATGGCAACGCTGGCAACCTGCCGCCGTACAGCCCCGCGCACTCTAGCTTTGCTCTCTTGATCGGAACGCACACCGCTGTGATATGCAGTATGCGGTGCCGGACATATAATCGTGTGAAAAACGTCTAGAATGGTCTTTTGTTCCGTCGCAGTATGCGTCAACGGTGAGGGGCACGCGCGGTGAAGTGGGGAGCGGGTACTCCGCACAACACGGCGTCGTGCTCGTTCATTCGCTGCGGTGCGCATTACGGGTCAACATGGATTTGTTCATGGTGACACGTCTAATTTGGCAGCTGCGGCAAAATCAACTGACCGCTTCTCCGCGCAGACAACAACGCCACGTCATGACGCTGCGTTGAAGTCACTTGAAGCAGCGTTGTGCGTTCCGATCAAAAGACCAAAGCTTCAGAGGCACCCGCAATGTGCATCCACGCCCCGCCAACGTCTCGCCGCCCGTCCCGTCACGCCCGCTGTATGCTGGCAGCTTAAGAAAAGTTTCTCCCGAAAGAGCAACATACAAAAAAAAGTTTGATCCTATTTTGGATATAAATCGTTAAACACAAAGAAATTTTGTGAAAACGATCTGCAACCTATGATTCTGATTATGATGAAAATCTATGATTTTCGTTAAAATATGTTGTTTCAAAGTGACACTAGCTTTGTAAGATTTGTAATTTGGTCTGCGGGGACACTGCTGAATTAGTCATATATTATAGTATCCTCTAGCTTTAGATGTGTCCGCGGAGATCGTTTTTTTTTTTCAATTTAAACTTTACCACCTCTTTTTATTCCCGTAGAGGTTGATTTTAGAAAAAACACTAAAATAAGTACTTACGTCTTTATTTGCTTTAAAAATTACTAGAGGTCGCCAGCGGCTTCGCCCGCGTGGATGTCGTTTATCGCGTATTCCGCGTTTTTCTCTATTATAATATGCATGTATTATACTTATAAACCTTCCTCTTGAATCACTCTATCTATTAAAAAAAACTGCATCAAAATCCGTTGCGTAGTTATAAAGATCTAAGCATACATAGGGATAGACCGACAGCGGGGAGCGCCTTTGGTTTATACTATGTAGTCATTTATACAAAGTTTCGAGTTCATTCGGCCACGCAATATCTTTGATACCCTCTATTTGAACACCTTACGGGTTGAATTTTCTAGAATCCCTTCTTAGTGCGTGCCTGCATTAAGTAAGGAACCTCTGTGAATAATTTCAAGTTTTTAGACCCAGTAGCTTTAACTCGGGTCGGTCAGGACATGTTCTTTTATATACCAGGTGTTCCAGAATACATGGTGATCATAGAGGGAAAATACTTGAAATAATTAAATATCTTTTACGTAAAGGAGACTTAATTTTTTAACCGACTTCAAAAAGAAGGAGAAAAAAAAGAAAAAAAACCATTCATTCGAATTGAGCACATTCGAATGAATGTTTTTTTTTACGCCACTAAGCCACTGACTTCTGAAACTGTTAATTTTATATTATGGTAATTATTTTACTCTTTTAAGTTTTTTGAAGTCGGTTTTTACTTTTATTTATTTTAGAATTATTTCATTCACAATCTGAGCCCTAAAACTGTTTTTTCCTACCCGCCAATTTCCAATTTCCATGCGCATGGCTAACTTATCAAGCTATATACCCAGTATAAGCTCATCTCGCATTGTATACATTTTCCGTAAAATGAGAGGTCAGCTTGCACTGGACGTCTATACCTTGCTATGTAGCCTACGTAGCGGCTGATTTAATCTTATCACAGCCTCTCACGAAATTCTAACAATATTGACAACTTTATAAAAAAAAATGTATAGTGTTTACTATATTTCGTCGGTGCGTTTGCCTTACCAAAACACGTATGTGCATGGCCAATAAATCTGATATGTGCACGAAAAATACAAAAGAAAAAGTATATTTTGAGCATAAGAAGTAACACTAAAAAATATTTTTATCTCAGTATAAAAAACATTTCGTTTTGATATTTTTTTTCTGAGCAAACAGTCCGTTTCCTGAAAAATTTATAAAATCCACATAATTATGGGTTTTGGTAAGCGTACCGACAATTTGTTAAGATAATGTAACACATCTTTCTTATTTTAAACAAGGTAAGTACCCTGAACAGATTTGTAAACTAAATAAGGTAGTTACAAGATTTATTTGCAGCTTACCGTCTTAGTTTACCTCCCCACTTTAGTTGCTGACGGTACTTACCTGTTGTACAACAAACGTGATTAAAGAAAGTTTATTTAGTTTTAGCCGTGTTGTCCTCGGCTAAAGCAGGTCGGACATAATTTTCTCTTAAGGATAATTTTATATACAGTTTATTACGTCGGACTGCTTATGTTTTTATGGCCAAAAATGAATTGCTTTGTTTAGCAATGGTAGCATTATCGAAGGTTAAGTCTAGATGTGATAGCTACTGAAGTATGTGTATATGAGTTTCTTCTGAGTAAAGCTATATGCTTCGTCAGTATTAAAGACAAAATACTTAATTTTAACCGATAACACTTGGAAACTCATACAGAGTGTAAACGATTTCGTGTAATTCCTTAAAACCACATGATCTACTACTGATGTAGATTGGCCCCGCACATGAATTAATTGATTAAAAATAAAAAATCTTTTTTTTTTCATGCGGTCGGGCTAAATGATTGTTTAGATACGATCATTTAGCCCGACCACCTAATAAGGATTCAGTAAAAAAAAATGTTTTTTTTTTTGCATATAAATTATTATTTTTATGTGAGTGAACATTTTGATGCCACGCATAAATGAATGAAAGTACGGCGACACGGCTGGCGGGTTCGACTAATGCGATATCGCTCTTTGCAGTCATCAGTTAACTCGGGGCTCTAAAATGACTCGGAAATAGAAAACCAAGATTTTATTTTGTTTTATAGCGGTGGTAGGTGCTATTGGACCTTTTAAAGAACAACAACAACACGACTGCAATTCTATGACATAATACGTTTATTACACGAAACAGAACAGGGCAACGCAGTTGCACGGCAGTAAAATATTAAGATGTCTCGAGAGCGCGGGAGTCGTCGCACCGCGCGCGCGTCTGTCATGTAGCGAACTCCTGCTACCCTACCGCCACTACTCGCTCTAGCGGACGGCTTGGTAAGTATTCTGTGTTGCCTGCGTACGCCACGCTATACACTCCCCCTCGAGTTCCTGAGAACGTCCCCGCTCACGAACTCGCACAAAAGAAATACTACATAAAGGACAAACATGCTTTCGAGGACGTCCTCTCTGACGTTTAGGAACCACGGGACGAGGAGGCGAAGTATCCCGGTTATGAAATCGCGTAAGTTCTGACACATGAAACTTACCTAAAATACTGTCAGGGCTATCTACATTCGCGATAAAGTAAGCTGTAGGACTAGCTCTTTTCGCAATCACATAAGGACCATCTCGTTTAGGAATAAACTTAGCTGAAATGTTCTTTGCTTAAGTTTCTCGCACATTTCTTTAACGTGACCTAGTCGCTTGCAATACGAACAAAACGGCTTCTTCCCCTTTGTAGCAGCGGCGGCTGTCTCGGCGGACTCGGCGGTGGCAGCGGCGGCACCTGTGCCGCTCGGCGCGGTGATATCCGTAGGTACATCCCGCGACGACGACGACGACGCTGATGACGCCGCGCGCTTGCTTGTGTGCGCCTGCGGCTTCGCTTGAGACGTGCTGCTTGCCTGCCCTTTACTGGTTTCTTTCAGGGAATCTTCGATTGTGCGACACTTATGAAGTAGCTCGTCGAAATTGTTGACGCTTTCTCGACTAACGCGTTTTCTTATGCGCGGACTCAGGAGACCGAACGCCATGTCGAGTTGGACTTTTTCTGATAGGTCATCTTTCGGTAGTTTTGCCAACAGGGCTCGTACCTTGGCGATAAACAAGTCCGTATGTTCTTCCTCCTGGTTAAGCGTGAACAGTTTTCTGTAAAGTCGATGTGGCGGGTCGTGCTCGCCGAAGGCGCTTTTTATTCGCGTAAGTGCCTCCGACCACGTGCTTGTCGACCTTTTTACACCTTGCCACCACACTGCAGCAGGCCCCTCCAGCAACATCGAAAAACCACGGAGAGCATTCTCGTCGGTAATATTCACGCAATCCTTGTAGGTAAGTATCGCGTCGATAAAATTCTCCAATGACTCGTCCGTGCGTCCGCCATAACGTGTCGTGCATTTCGCGAAGTTTCCGTTCGCGCCAAATGCGAAGCCCGATGTTTGGACCTCGGAGACGTTACCTTGCGGCGTCGACGATCGCACCTCGCGCATTAGTTGCTGGCAGAACTCATTTTGGGTTTGCTGGATGGTGGTAATTAAACTTGTAAGGGTTTCTTGAGACATCGTAATATTTGAGGCGGCGGCACCGCCGCCATCATTGTTCGAGGTTTCTTCGGACCGTGTTCTCGGCATCTTCGACACGATAGACACACGCTATAATCTTGAGTACCGATAGATAGAACACAACGGTGGATTCGAGAAGTCCCCAGTTATTTCACTTTATCACTTGTAATAATAACCTACACACGTTGGGCAGCCACTTATAGCGGTGGTAGGTGCTATTGGACCTTCTAAATAACAACACGACTGCAATTCTATATGTAAATGCGTTTATTACACGGAAAACACGAAATAGAACAGGGCAACGCAGTTGCACGGCAGTAAAATATTAAGATGTCTCGAGAGCGCGGGAGTTGTCGCACCGCGTGCGCGTCTGTCTTGTAGCGAACTCTGCTACCCTACCGCCACTACTCGCTCTAGCGGACTGCTTGGTAAGTATTCTGTGTTGCCTGCGTACGCCACGCTATAGTTTTCTTTTTTTAGTTGAATTTCAAAAATACCCATTTAGGGTTAATCTGTAACACCAGTAGATCACGCGGTTTGAAGGAATTAAATGAATTCGTTTACACCCTGTATACAAAATTTAAAGAGGTAAACTTAAAAAAAAACTAAATAGTCTTTACTTTCGATATTTTCGATTAGTTACAGTTTACTTACGTGCATTTTTCGGTATTGCCCGACTAGTTTCGGAGCCAAACGGAGCCCTAACCAAACGAAATGATGAGCTGGGGCCTAATTCTTCTAAAATAAATCTTGATAAATCACAACCGAACCAAGGCTGAACCGTTCATTCGGACAGTTCTCAATTTCAAAAGCTGTCGAACTGTTTGACACAAAAAACAAAATCAATCATATTGAAAGTTTTCGAAAACAAAAACTGACTGACGGTTGTGGTTCGATTGCGTTTGGCAACAATTTATTTTAGGAGAATTAGGCCCCTGATCACGGGGCGAGCTCGTGGGTCGAACTGGTACTTTACTGTTCATGTTTACCGTACTTTACCAAAATTATTCGTATCAGCATTCTGAAGTGTAGAATCACCACGTACAGGACTAGACATCGATAGATATTTCTTATGGTTAAGGTAAATAAAAATCAACATCTTTAAAAAATGGTCTTTTATTTAAACCAACTTTTAAATCTCAAAAACAATATTATCTATTTATATCTATTATTTATATTAACTACAATTTTTACATCGTTCGATCTTAGGTGACCAAGTGATTGTAAATCGCTATTAGCAATTACTTTCAATCATCAGTCAATCAATCAATCGATCGTTTCAATTGCGATTGACAATCACCTGGTCTTTATTATTAAAGTTATGAATTTTAACATTAGAAACGTGATTTGTTGAAATGTAGTATTATTCTAGTTTTATTTTTAACATTACCCTGATACTTAGGATATTTTCTATGCGACATTGGCACAGATTTTCCCCTTCAGGCTTGATTTCATCCTGACTGTTTATGACACAACGAATAAAAATATAGATGAACGGAATAGAAATCCGTGGCATAGTTTTTTTTTTTATTTCTATTAATTGCATTTACTGAAATTTATCTATCATTAAATACTACTAGGTAATTTGAAGTAAATAAATCGAATAAATAATTTCTAAATTCAAATAATTAACACCTGCGTATGATTTGAGTTTCTATAGTAGGTATCTATAGATATATAATTTTCAAAATAAGCAAACTAAAAAAAAACTGCCATTGCCAAAAAAAATCCGGAAAGTTAAAAACGTAATCCAATATTAAAATAATAACACAATTTAACAAAATTCAGACCTAAATATCCTTTTTCCACAAAATAACGCTTAGCTACGGTACCGTTTTATTTTTTTCGTTTATTTGTCCCGTCAACATTCAACATAGAACACAAACAAAATGAAACGTTTGATAAAAATAGTGGAACGTAAAAATGACCTCAAAAACATAACCTCAGTTTAACTAAAAGTTTGACGTCCAGTTGACAACTGACAATCATGATCTGCCGGTTTCGAATTTTCGATGTCACACATTCTGTACAACACTATTATAATTTTTATATTATTCTTTTTACAAACACAACAGTCCTTCGAATTTCAAAACTCAACATTCGTGTTCTTCATTCGATTTAAAATTGATTAAACGAACATCCCCAAACAACCGATCCACTTTAAGCACTTTTCAATTCACTTTTGAAACCGAATTTTCAAGTGTCTTTTAAACTTTTCATTCGATTCCAAAATCGATACTTACTTTTTAAATTCATTTTCAACTTTCACAGTCATTTAAATTTACTTTATATTTACACAATTAATAAGTATATAACACTAGCGATGCCTATTAGTGTGTGGAGGTCGAAACTGCTGGCCCATTGCGCGCTGCCTTGCATCGCGGCGGGGGTTTCACCTGTGAAAAAGATATAATTGATGAACAGCCAAGCTTAAAAAGGTGCTTAAGGATATAGGGAAACTGGATGACTGAGAACGTTATGGTGTTGCTACGTAGGAGATGTCTATGTCAGGCTCATTGGATGATACCACCAAGTATGGAATTACCTACCAAAAGACTACGAACTTTCATGATCGCTCCTAATGGCTATTTCATGCTGCTATTCTCATATACCTCGTGTCAAAACAAGAGAAGAAGAAGAGTGTCTATTTTATTGATTAGGTCTACCGCCGTATACAGGGTGTGTCGTAAATAGTGGTCCAACGTTAAGTGGTCGATACGCGACATATTCAGCTATCACATACCACAATAAGTTCTTTTTTTTTCGAATTAGATTTTTTTCGAATAAATTAACTAATAATTAAAAATTACTTGCACATGTATTCAGCAGATAAAAACAAGAAACAAAATAGGAAAATAATGTATTGGGTTGAAATTACAGCTAAATTAGTAAAACGAGGAGTTAATTAAAGGAAAATAAAAAAAAATAAAAAACTGAGACCTATGGTAAAAATGGTTCAAATCGTGGTATGTGACAGCTGAATACACGGTGTGTCGACCGACCCCTTAACTTTGGACCACTATTTACGACACACCTACATACATACATTGATTTTATTTCGAGCTATTTATTTTTGTATTATAACTTTTGTGAGACACATTCATATTTATGATTATTTACGGTTTACTCACGTGCATTTTTCGGGATTGCCCGACTAGTAGCCCGGGAAGTGCCCGCGTGTTCAGCTCATGATTAAGGGCTCCGTTTGGGTCCGAAACTAGTCGGGCAATCCCGAAAAATACACGTGAGTAAACCGTAAATAATCATAAATACGAGCTATTTATGTTCAAAATAGAATAGAATCGTTTTTATCACACTTCATTTTACAACTTAAGTTCTTTTTTTAAGTCAGAATAAAAACATTTATTGATAAGGTCTCATTGACACGATGATTTTTAGCATCAAAACAAGCAGCATACTAGAAAAATATTGTAGGTATTTTCATTCTAAAAACCATCGTTTCAATGGAACTTTCGCCATTGTAACATTTACGCGGCATTGATAGATTTAATCCTCACTCGATACGTAAATTACATAATAGAATATAGGAAGCTAAAAAAAAAATCACATGTTATTTTACTATTGTCGAATAACCTCGAAAGTTCTTTCAATGACCTCGGAAAAGCACGGTGTTTTTAATAAATATATAATGATATGATTTGACTGTCTATTACGTATTTTGATGTATCAGTGGATAAAAAAACTCGACGTGAATAGAAAAGATTTATATATAGACGTCATTATGTCGAGTAAACATTCTCTTTTGAATATAAAGCTTCCTTTAGTCATAGATACGAACGATTCTGAATATTTTTTACAAAAATTATCTGTATTCTTAAGGGCTTGGGTTAACAAAAAAACGCGGGGTGCGAGCGGGTCACGTCGACTGCGGGCCCACGCTTGCATTCACCACGTCTACGCTCACGCCACGTTCACGTCACGCTCACGCCTCGCTCACACCACGCTCACGTCACGTACATGCCTCACTCACGCAACAGACACGCCACCCTCACGCCACGTGCACGTCACGCCCGCGCTCCGCCTTTTGGTTTTTTTTTTTTTTTTTTTCTATTGGACTGCAGTAGGTCGTCCTAGGGGACGGTTTCTACGTAACCGGGCAGTTATTGGCGAGACCTGAAGGGTCTCCAGCCAATCCGCCTTTTGGTGCTGTAAGGCCTTTACTATACAAAAAGTGTGCTTTTCTTTTTTGCTTTACTACAGTCGTTTAATGAATAATTCTAAGTAGATCGCTTATCACGGTTATAAAACGGTGTTGATGTTTACGACGGCGTACATTTCTTCCAATAAAACCCATGTTTTAAGCAAATTTTAATGATTTGTAAAACAAATTAATATGTTTCAGTAACAAGTACCCAATAAAATGACGTAAGTTTATAGTAGTAGTAGAGATCCTTGTGAAAAGTTCGTCTGGGGAAGTCCTACTAACATAACTATTTCTGCCGCCAAGCAGCATTGCTGTGTTCTAGTTTGAAGGGTATGGGTGCCATTGAATTTCCAGGCACATGGCAGTTTTCAACTTTATTTCTAGGGTTGGCAACACATCGGTAATCTTTGTGGGGTTGTAGGTGTATATACGCTGACTATTAATTGGTTGTTTTACTAGAACAAACGTTGTTCAGACCATGGTCTACGACGATGGAAGAGAATAAAAAAAATATAGTCTTTCTTAAATAGTGTTTTTGCTCAAACGTGTTCAAACATTAATCGTAACATTAAAGTACTCATTGCGGCAATTGCAGTAAAATTCCCGGCAAATAACTTCAACCATCATGGCACCGACTGCACAGGTCCCCCCCTTGTGTCTTTGGTGGTGTCTTATTTGAGTTTTTTTTTTAAAGACCAATGACGTTTTTTTTTATTTCATTCATTTTAATTGTAGCAGACCATGGTCTGAGCAACGTTTGTTCTAGCAAAACAACCAATTAAGTGTCAGCGTATATAATAATATAAAAATAATATATTTTTATACAAAATTTGCCTCAAGACGCAAATTTTCTTTTTTTTCTTTTTAATCCCTGCGGTTGTTAATTAGCCACGTGTCCCTCAAAGATAAAATATAAAAAACCAATAAGTCCAAGAAACGCTTGGTAAGTAAGAACATTATACTTCTACTCAATCACTTGTCAACTGAACTATTAATGATAATGGTACTCAGCACAAAGAAATCTTCCTTAATGTTTTTCCCATAAGGAAAATACGGAACCTATTCTAAGGAATACCGACTCATAAGGATTTTTGGACACTGTTTCCCTCTAGATAAGAAAGGGCAATATTTTAACATCCTATTTCGCTTGTGTAGTTGGAGAAACTGGGAGGCTAAAATTGGGTCTTCAGTTTGTTTTGAATCCAAAAGCTAAAATAAGGTTGATTTAGTTTGGGCCAATAGCCTTAGAGAAAATAAAATTTACTGATAAGATTTTGATTTTATCCCACCGTGGGGGCAGTCCAACAGCGGAAGGGTTATGCCGAGTCCGCAGCGACAATTTTCTAACATGTGTAACATTGTGTTTTGGCGAACAAAACTGTTAGGCCACGCCCCTATTCGGTTAGCAAACAATGTTAAGCCGGGTCCGCAGCACCAATTTTGCTAACAAAACTGTTAGGCCACGCCCCTATTCGGTTAGCAAACAATGTTATCCTGTTTGCAAACACGAAAACACGGTGCAGCGGACCCGGCTTTATGGGAGACGGGCTAGTATTAAACTTCATCACAGTACGCTGGAAATAGACGCGTGTTGTAAGATGCAACAAAACCCAGCACTCTTGGTGGTAGGATCTATATGGTCCTCCTAGCTAGCAACCATTCTCACATGAAAGGCACCAAGCAGTTTACTGTTTTCCGTCGTGTCTATGAGAGAGTCAGAGGGGTATAGGGAATCACTCTATATCTCTATTACTATGTTCTGTTACTTGGATTCGTGTGCTCCATCTTAGGCGCTAGCTGCGCTTACCATCAGGTGCTTTAAGAGACAAACGCGACCAAATAAAAGAATAAGAAATTACAAGAAACCGTATATAAGGTTCATCTATTCATAAACGAAATATTTTAAGGGATGCATCTACAGGTGGTAAAGAAGCAATATAAATAAAATAAAAATAAAAAAAGGATATTTAAAAAGAAATTAAATACTTTTTTACTTGATACACAGAACAAATACTGGCTCATTACTATTTTCAACATCCATTACGTTCGTTTCTACGTAGTATTTATTGACATTGAAGCGGGCATTTTTTTTTTCAAATTTATGGGAAATTTCTCAAGCATTATTACAATTATACCAAATACGAAAAAACAAAATTGAAAAAAAATAATATAAATTTTTTCGCTTTCTTTTGGCTTCTTTACCACCTATAGATGTATCCCTTAAAATATTTCGTGTATGAACAGATGGACCTTGTATAAGGTTATTGATAAAAACATGTTCTTCCCATACAAAATGCTCGTCGAGTTTGTAAATGATAGTGTTTATATTTCACAAAAGTTGGCGAACATGTCTTGCTAGTTTTAATGACAGTTAATAGCAGCCAAGAGTATTTTTCACCATCATCATCATTTAGCAGAAAGACGTCCACTGCTGGACATAAGCCTCCCCCAAAAGGGGGGGTTTGCAGTAATCACCACGCTTGGCAGTCGGGTTGGCGATCGCAGTATGGTTGTTAAAGTACCGTACTCAGAGAACGCTGCTGCCCATCCTCTAGAGAATCCTTTAGTTGCCTTTGACGATACCCACGGGAAGAGATGGGGTAGTGCTACTCGAGAGTCCGAGAGTATTGTTAATGACAGTAAATAGCGAAGAGCATGGTAATGAATTTTCAATAACCCCGTATTATAATGTACATAGATAAACCAACTTTACCACAAAAGCCGCGTGATTAAAACACTTCACAAAATATATGGCCAGTCCTCAGTTAATAAAAGTAAATAAAAATAGTTCACCGCGGTGTTAATAGTCAAACTAGGAGAAAATCATTATTAAAATAAACATAATTATCGCGTTATACGGCAATATTTATTTTATTTTATGGGTAGCAGTCACGAATCTCGGTTACAATAAAGCCGCATATTCATTAGGCGACACAATACTGAGTAACTTTGCCCCGCTTGTGTGCAAAAGTTTTAATTTTCCGGATTAAAAAGTCCCCATGTCCTTTTTGTGGGTTTCAAATTAATTCAAAAGGGTTTAGCAGGTTAATAATTGTAAGGAATTAAATGCACATTTGCTTATTTATTAATTTTATGGATATCATGTTGCCCGCGATAAAGGCCTCGGAAATCTATTCTTCGATCATCATAATCCCCTCATCCCAACTTATTTGGTGTGGGCGCAGCATGCCTTTTTCTTCCATATACATCTTTATTACCCGTGATCTCAGTAGTTACACATTTTCTAGCCATATCATCTTTCACGCTAATCCATCCATCGTTTTTTTGATCATTTTCTTCCAATCTTAAAACCAATATATGCTTCAGAGTCCCAAAAGTACAATTAACACATTTAGAGGACAGTATATTTCGCATTGTTATAATTCATGAAGTGGGCCGGCCATGTCTGAAGACGAACAGATGGTAGATGGAACAGACACGCGTTAGAGTGGAGACCGCGTTTGGGCAAGCGTAGTGTGGGACGCTCTGTGGCACGATGGACCTACGATTTGAAAAAAGGTGGCTGGCAGCGGATGGATGCGGGCTGCCCACGACCGGGATGGTTGGCGATCTCTGGGGGAGGCCTACTTTCAGCAGTGGACGGCAATAGGCTGATATGATGATGATGATGATAATTCATGATACTTTTTTCACCTTACTTGCCGACTTCGTGTAATGTCTGACAACCAAGCACGATTTTGTAGGCGATCCAGCATTAGTCGCATAGTGAATGGACTGCTTTATAATTACAGGGCTAAAATGGAAATAAGTGGAATAGTGGCTTAATTAAATTATGTTCCAAGTATAGCTTTTATAATGTCCACATTAATTTACATTATTAGCAATAATTATAAAATATATTTTTGGGTTACAGGAAGAATTTAAAATTGTGATGAATGTATGAAAAATATGTGGGTTTAAAATAATATGAAGTATTTAAAAAATTGAAATAATTTCGACGATACGTTTGGTGCAGTGGCTGAGCGATTCGCTTTTGCGCTACGGGGCGCCGGCGCCGGTTCGATTTCCGCACGGAACGAATGTTTGTATGGCCTACAGATAGTTGTTCCGGGTCTGTGGCTGTAGACAAATGGCAATCGATGATCGCCAGAGAATAAATACGCCACTTAAATGTATGGAAATGACATACCAGATCGCTTGACCGGTCGAAAGCGTATGTCAATCCAGTACATCTCACTGTCCTTTCTTCTTCACTTCACTTTCAATTCACTGTCTATTCTCTAGCGATCATCGATTGCCATTTGTCTACAGCCACTGGGTGTTTGGGCATGTAAGATTAGTGCCTGTTAACGCACCCATGGTGCAGAAAAATACTAGAGAAGAGAAAGGTTGAAAAAGAAATAATTACAGGTATGATTAAAAAAGTCCACTTTTCAAACCTTGTTAACTGAGATTAGATTTCATAGATTTTTTCGATGTTTACCTCTATAATAGGGTATTTGACTAAAAAAATCTAATTAGTCCGTCAGTTAGATTATCAAAAAATATTTGACCCGTATTTTTTCTTTTGTTACGTAAATCAAAACACCTTTAAAATTGGCAAAACGTCACAAGCAAGTACAATTTTTATTTGCTTGTGACGTCACAAGCCCCCACTCTCGAGTTTTAATGCGTTTTATCTTTCCAATTAGTCATAGATTTAACAAAAGAAAAAATACGTGTCCATTATTTTTCAAAACTCTAACTGGCGGACTAATTAGATTTGCAATTTATTGATGCTGTCAACATGCCTATTGGGGCTTCGTAGCTCAATAACCCGTACGAGTGAGATATTTTATCAGGTTTAGACAAGTTATAACACGCTTGTTTACAGTCTAATTTCTTCCATTTCCGTTCAATTGTGCAACATAAAATATGAATTTCTTTTATAAACATTTCCACCCCTTTATACGATAAGTGGTACATTTCGACCTCTCATAGTAGAACCCTCTATAAATAAGACAACTTTCATGTTAACTTGCCTATTTAGGAAACTGGGTAAATGAAAAGCCTCTATAAGTGATTAAAAAATCTAGGTCCCTTGAGATCCCAGTTAACCAGGTTTCACTGTATTTATGTTTTTTGTTTTAATAATAATAGCGGGCATACTAGACTATACAAACAATTCACACCGATAATTCAACCCTCATCAAGCTGTCTCCCCCCCCCCCCCCCCCCCCTAATTCCCCGCCAGCAAAGTAAAGTACAAGTAGTTAGCTTAGGTTAAGTATTTTACTTCCCCCCCATTGGCTGGAGACCCTTCAGATTTCGCCAATAACTGCTCGGTTACGTAGAAACGGTCCCCTAAGACCATCGAAAGCAGTCCAACAGAAAAAAAATAGGTAGTAGGAATTAGTCAAATTGTACACAAAAGAAATATAAAATAAATCCGTTGTTTAACATTTCCATATGCAGCACGTCGTCGTAATCGAAATATATTCAGAGCAGGTTCAAACAGTATTCGAGAAAACATTTGAAAAATAAATGTTCACAACGTAATTATGACAAAAGCGTTGTATGTGCTATTTTAATTTAGTGAATAGGTTATGATATTGTCGTGTAAACTCTTTTCAGGGTTCCGTACCCAAAGGGTGAAACGGGACCCTATTACTAAGACTTCGCTGTCCGTCCGTCCGTCTGTCACCAGGTTGTATCTCATGAACCGTGGTAGTTGGACAGTGGAAATTTTTACAGTTGATGGTTTTCTGTTACCGCTATACAGGGTGTAAAAAGACCCATCACATAGCCGAAATCTACGCACTCTGTACATCAAACTAAAGTACATTGACCAAAAATAATTGCTGGGAAACGACTTTTATTTTTTGGCATGAAAAAAAACGCTTTTTTTGTAGCGCGCAAATTATGGCTGTGGCGATGTCGCGCGTTTGCATGCATGCAGCGGCCACACAGCCGAGCCAAGGCGATCGTGTGCGTTTGATATTCATTGCGTTTTTGTAACTTCAAATGCGTAATTTGTTAGGAAAAATTGAAATTTTTGATAATGTTTGTATGGAAGAAAGTTTTGTATTATGACTTGGAAATCGTTTTTGGAAAAAACTAAAAAAAAAAATGGGTACTTTGACCTTCAATATCTCCAAAGCCAATGATTTCCCAGGTATGGTTTGTTCGAAAAAAATGATCCCAATGATGGGTAGAATGCGTGGTTTTCGTTATCGTTAAGGGTCTTTTTACACCCGATGTATGCCGCTATATGCCGCTAATACTAAAAAACAGAATAAAATAAATATTTAAGGGGGCTCCCATACAACAAACGTGATTTTTTTGCCATTTTTGCAGATAATGGTACGAAACCCTTCGTGTACGAGTCCGACTCGCACTTGGCCGGTTTTTTATTCCTCACAAACCTTTAACCCATTCTTCCAGTCTTTATCCACTACCCGCATAGTCTTTTCCCTAAAAAACAGGTGTAGTATTTGACCTCAAGCTTTGACGTAGGCTACTAAATGTTAGCCATCTGACCTCCACCAAATTGCAGTATACCGATATCCTAACGTTATAGTCCGTCCTTAAACTGACCGAACGACTGTATATATTTTTATGATAACCGGAAGTAAAGACGGTATAGTGTTCTCTAAGGGCTCATTCACACGGGTTCCGTCATTGACGATTCGTCATAAAACACGATACGTCATGACGGATAGACGTTCACATTGCATACGGGATCGTGTTTTATCACGATTCGACAAAATTTCCGAATTGATGTTCACATTCGTTTCGTGATTCTTATTTCTTGGATGAACTATCGAACTCGATGGATCCGTCACAAAAAAATCACGATTTGTGTTTCATGACAAACGTGTTTTTTAAAAGACGATACGTGATTTAAGACGTATCCGACATTTTTCACGATTCGTGATGCGTGTGGACACGGGCATATAAAAATAATAGACGACGCCAAAA
This sequence comes from Amphipyra tragopoginis, assembly GCA_905220435.1. Lineage (NCBI taxonomy): Eukaryota > Metazoa > Arthropoda > Insecta > Lepidoptera > Noctuidae > Amphipyra > Amphipyra tragopoginis. The sequence goes on along the minus strand of HG991995.1, from coordinate 22,575,863 downwards.
AAAAAACGAATCGCGAAAAAAGACGATACGTCAAAAAAACGAATCGTCTTCGTGTGAATGAGCACTTAGATAAACAAAGAAGTTCCTATGTGTAATAAAACTGTCAATCCAAGACAATGCTGTGGTAATCAAGGCGTATCTTCATGGTACACAATAGGGTAGTAGACAGTTTTTGTTTATTACGAGGGCGGTTCAAAAAGTACCTGTGTTAGGAATGAAGATCAAATTTTTTTCAAAATCTTTTTTTTTATTTCTCTTCGTAGTGTCCTTTTAGAGATATAAACTTCTCCCAATGGCCCTGCCATATTTTTAACCCATTCAAAAAATTCGATTTGTTAAACGTTCAAAAATATGCCTCTGTCTCGACGATGACCTCCTCATTTCAGCTATTTCTTTTCCCCGTGAGCCATTTTTTAAGGTTTGTGAACAAGTAGAAATAGCAGAGAGTCAGGTCGGGCGAATACGGGGGATGCGGTAGCAATTCACAACACAATTTATTCAGTTTGGTGGCGACAACTTCGGATGAATGTGCTTGTTGCGTTGTCGTTGTGAAACAACTCTTTTTTCTTCGCCAAAGGGTTGTGTCTCCTTTAATTTCATGTCTAAGCGGGCTAATAATTTACTGAAGTATTGTCCAGTGATCGTTTTTCCTGTTTCTTCGAAGTCCATGGAGTATGACGCCCTTCGCATCCCAAAAAATCGTCGCCATAACTTTTTCGGCCGATGGAACCGTCTTCACTTTCTTTGGAGCAAATTCTCGGGGAGTAACCCATTGTTTCGATTGTTGCTTGATGTCCGGTATATAATGGTAAATCCAGGTCTCATCAGGTCATCACACTCCGCAAAAAAGTACTTCGGATCTCGCTTAAATTGGTCTACACACAGTTTTGAATTTGAGAGCCGCGCCCGCTTGTTGTCCGCCGTGAGCAATCGCGGCACGCATCGGGGTGATAACTTCTTCATCGCCAACTTATCAGGTAAAATATTAATTAACGTTCCCGTCGAAACACCTACAATCTTCGCTACTGCGCACCCTTTTGTTCGTCTATCAGTGAGAATCATGTCGTGGACTTTTTCAATGATTTCCTCGGTAACCTCATTTGTCGGGCATCCTAGGCGCTCCTCATCAAAAACGAATGTAAGACCACGTTTAAATTCATTAAACCAATATTTGACTGTAGTCATAGGTGGCGAAGGGTCCCCATAAACAGCATCCAACTTCCGTTTTATCTCCTCACATGTTTTTCTATCCAAAACTAGAAAGCGAATCACTAAACGATACAGCACTTTTTCCATCTTGCCGAAAACTACGTTACAAGTCTTACTGAAATTGCTGTAAAATCAAAACTCATCTATGAATCAGCATCAAAATTATTTTGGGGGCTTTTTATAAATGACAGCACACGATGGTAACACCAACATGCGTTTGCAACGTAAACTAACTTCAAACACGGGTACTTATTGAACCGCCCAGGTAGATATCTCGAGCCTTTTACAAAAATATAGGCAACAGTGAAAACCAATTTAAACCCTACTAATATTATAAATGCAAAAGTAACTCTGTCGGTCTGTCTGTTACGCTTTCACGCCTAAACCGCTGAACCGATTTTGATGAAAAATTGTACAGAGATAGTCTGGAACCTGGAGAAGGATATAGGCTATCCCGATAATTGCGGAATACGCGATAAACAACATTCACGTGGGTGAAGCCGCGAGAAATCCCTAGTATTAAATAAAATGCCGTGTATATAATGAATATGTGTGGTGATGTGGTGACACGTGATTTAATATTGATCACTAGACGGAGGCAACACTACGAGAAGTTCACTTCATACCCTATGAATTTTAAAGCAATTTTACATTACTCCGTACCTACAATGTCCGATTCGCGCGACAAAGTAAGAAAATCTTTAAAACTTTAGAATTTTGTATCTCCTCAATTTTTATCAATTTTTATTAATACTAAAATGATATATCCTTTTTGTACCGTGAAATTGAGTAGGTATTTATTTCTGGGAAATACAAGGTCCATCTATTCATACACGAAATGTTTTAAGGGATACGTCTACATATAGGTGGTACAGAAGCCATTTAAATAAAAATAAAAAAAATATATAACTTAATTTTACTTACACCTAACAAATACTGGCTCATTACTATTTTCAACAACCATTACGCTAATTTCTACGTAGTATTTATTGTCATTGAAGCCCGCTTCAGAAACTAGCGTAATGGATGTTAAACATAGTAATGAGCCAGTATTTATGTGTATCAAGAAAAATTAAATTATTTAATTTAAAAAAACATATATACCTACTTAGGCATTTTTTTTTAACTTTATATGGCTTCTTTACCACCTATAGATGTATCCCTTAAAATATTTCGTGTATGAATAGATAATGTGTTATGTATAAAATATATTTGTTTCTGGGAAATAAACATTTATTTCATTGAAATAAATATTAAATTATTAGTATAATTTCACCGTATTTAACAACGTAATGTCTCCCTGTCTATATCAGCTTTAATAAGAAAACATAGACTTCCGCCCAAATTTTTACACGTTCTCACAAAAAAATGAAAAGGATATACTTATATTTTATTTTAATGGCCTCATAAAACAATTCTCATGAGAGTTTTGTACATTTTTCCGCCTACCAACCGCTGAGTGTGTAGAGCGTTCCCATGTTTGGAACTTTGTACTCCATAAAACACTATAGTGGCCAAATGTCAGAAGGTTTCCTGAAACTAGCGTGACGCAGTTTTACGTTTAATATCAGTTACCGGAATATAAAAGTTGTGAAAGCAAAAACTTTCAAGGTTCTCTTATAAGAAATAAAATAAAAGGCTTATTGCAGAAACTTGTTTGAATTTTTCTTATAGAGTTCTTAATTTCCGGATCCACTTGGGAATACATTGACACATACAATATAAGTCGGAAAAGGGGTAGGTATCCGTAAGGGTATTAAAAAACCCGTGCACATTTATCAAAAAAAATACACATTTGTTTAGCGTCAATAATATGACGTCGTTTGAACCACCATAATATAGAAAATTCGTAATCACAGTTTCGAACTGAAAATCGAATTTGGGACAAATCTATATTTTTTTGTAACAAAAACTAAAAAGCTACGACTCAATAATCTAGTCCGTAACTATTCACCGGATAGATGTGACGTGATTTGTGAGAAATACTCGTATGAAATTTATGTTATCACTATTGTTAAGTGGTGAAATGCAAATGCTATATAGCTATTGAAAAGTTTAGATACTGAATCAGCTTAATGCACAGTCACTGATAGGTGAAATATCCCTTTAGCCTTTGTTAAAACATGACATTACGAGGAAACAAAACTTATCGGATCTCTCAAATAACACAAATGAATGAACAAACAACAAATAACTGCAATAATTATTTCTAACAATTAAAGCTCGAGTTAATTATTCCGCAAAGCCAGTACACAACTACGGAGTCCATGATTCAACTGCGTGACGGAACGGAAACGTTCTAGTTTCGATCGCAAGTAAAATTCAACAAATGCACTGCGAGTTGCTAAATAGCGGGAAATTCGAGCTACCTACAATGGACGGCTGCACGCTAAACGGAGCACGAAACTACTGATAGTAGGTACCTCTCGAGCGTTTGTGGTTTTATAATTATTTTGTGTAATGTAAAACGTGGTAAGGGTTGAGATCTGCTTCTGGGTAAGTTTTCTTTGAAGGGTAATTCTCAGTTTGGTGTCTACCGAGCACTGTACAGTCTCGCTCAAACCAATTAGGTAAAAAAGTAAAAAATCTTTGAGTGATTTAAATATTATATTTTTGTAATTATTTTAATTTTTACAAAAAAAAAGAAACATATCAGAATCCAATGGAAAATGATTATTATAATCATTTCATAAGTCAGTTTCAGATAAAAATACTCGAAAAATTGTTTGCCTTTTTATCAAATTGCAAGAAATTCAAACTACAATGGACGGCTGCACGCTAAACGGAGCACGAAACTACTGATAGTAGGTACCTCTCGAGCGTTTGTGGTTTTATAATTATTTTGTGTAATGTAAAACGTAGTAAGGGTTGAGATCTGCTTCTGGGTAAGTTTTCTTTGAAGCGTAATTCACAATTAAGCGGCTACCGAATATTGTGAATTTTGGCTCAAACCAATTTGGTAAAAAGGTAAAAAAGTGATTTCATTTTCTTTTTAAGTATCTTTTTTTCCGAATTCAAAAAACAGAATCCGATTGGAATTAGATTTTTTATTAAAATAATTTCTAATAGCGGTTTTAGACAGTATACTCAAAAAAAATGTTTGCCTTTTCATGTAGAAAATTACACATTTGAACGGCCCGAGTGCTGGGAGAAATCTTAGATTTTACTGCCGATTTTTTGATCAATTAATTGATTTAAATAAAAGTAACCAACGTCTACACCAGGTATTTTTTTTTTTTATATTCTCTTTTTCTTATACAAGATGTAACATAAATAAGTGTACGACCTCTTATGGCGTCACTGTACTCATCATTATGAACAACTTTTACTATGGGACCAAATACGAAATCGCAAAAAAAAAAACTGCTATTCCCTACATTTTGACGAGTTATGCGAACATTAGTGTAGGAAACAGCTTTCTTTTCGCGATTTCTGGTTTGGTCCCATAGTAAAAGTTGTTCATAATGATGAGTACAGTGACCTCTTAAGAGGTTGTACACTTATTTATGTTACACCTTGTACATGGAGAGTAACGGTTTCAAACATAGGTTTTTTGCGTCGGCCTTGTTTTAACTAACTTAAAATTAACTAATATTGTTGAATGTCGAAAATTGTATTTAGCATAACATGTGCAATAATAAAACAAACATCAAAACGATCAAACGGGGAAATTAATGACACCATCGACCTTTTAATTGAATAAAAATTGTACCAATGCCGCGAAGCTAAACGAGATTTTAAATTAACGCCCTCTAAATGGATTGACAGTTCTATGGGATTAATTTCAGAATGATATACAGCTTGATTGACAGCAATTGATTCATATATCCGTGAAGTTACGTTAATTGTTTGGCAGAATAATTGTTTTTTGAGTATCAGTCAATCAACTGACAATTTTCAGATTTTTTGAGAAACTCTATTTACTTTGCTTTAAATAACTTGTAATGCGTTTATTCACAATTGTACTAGTTTTTTTTATCCACTCATTTTGGCAAAATTTTGGTTTTATGCAGAGATTTAGAGCCATTTCGTATGCAGAGATTTAGAGCCATTTCGACTGGTCGCTAGAGACTTGGTCGACGGCGACTGTGACCTTCTACATAGGTTGAAATTGTAAACACTTGACAAACCGAAATGGGAGATTGTACTCATCACTATGAACAATTTTACTATGGTACCAAATCGGAATCGCGAAAAAAAAATCTGCTGTTGCTGCTGTACATTTTGCCGAGTTATGCGAACATAAATATATGGAACATCTGATATTTTTTTCGCGATTTCCGGTTTTGTCCCGTAGTAAAAGTTGTTCATAGTGATGAGTACAATCTCCCATTTCGGTTTGTCGAGTTTTTACATTTTCACCCTGTAGTTTAAATAGGTGTTTACGCACTTGGTCGCCGGTCGACCGGGCGACTATGCCTATGTTTTGGTCGCCGAGAGACAAAGTCTCCGGCGACCAGTCGACAGTGCGTAATGGCTCTTAACGATTTCTTAATTTTAGTACTTATGGTATTATGTGCATAGATCAATCGATAATATATTATAATACTGATGGTGTCATTCTAGGAATTCAATAAAAATGTAATACATGTAAGTACAGAATCAGTTCATTACTGTCCCGCAGCAGGTTACGGGCCTCTTCTCAGAATGAGAAGGGATTAGGCCGTAGTTTTTTTTTATTATTATTTGAATTGGTCGCGCTTGACCCACGTCACACCTGATGGTAAGCGCAGACATTGTCTTAGATGGAGCACACGAATCCCAGTAACAGAGATATACAGAGATTCCCCTATACCTCTCTGGCTCTCACATACACACGACGGAACACAGTAAACTGCTCGGCGCCGGTCTTTAATGTGAGGATGGTAGCTAGCCAGGCGGACCGTATAGATCCTACCACCAAGCGTGCTGGGTTTTGTTGAATCTTACAACACGCGTCTATTCACAGCGTGCAGGGAGGAAGTTTTATATTATAGCTCGTCCCCACACGGGATATAGTCTTAGTCTACTGTGCTGGCCTGGTGAGGGTTCGTGTACTATTCCAGCAGATATCAGCGTCAGGTAAATATTACTTGACACATGCTGAGCTGGACACCCATTTGGTGCAACCTTGAGAAACGCACCACACTTTCCTGGATTAAATTCAGTTTCACCCTCTTCCTTTTTAGGGTTCTGTACCCAAAGGGTAAAACAGGCCCCTATTACTAAGACTCCGGTGTCCGTCCGTCTATCACCAGGCTTTATCTCATGAACCGTCATAGTTAGACAGTTGAAACTTTCACAGATGATGTATTTCTGTTGCCGCTTTAACAACAAATACCTACTGAAAAACAGCATAAAATAAATATTTAAGGGGGCTCTCACACAACAAACGCGATTTTTTTGCCGTTTTTATAGATAATGTACGGAACCCTTCGTACGCGAGTCCGACTCGCAGTTGGCCGGTTTTTTAATGTTTTTTGTTACAATCATAGGTATTTTTATCCATTTTATAGTCATGGTTTTTCTATTCTTTAATTTGTTTTGTAGTGCTAATGAGTTTTGCGTCTTTTGTTGCACTGAACAAAGGTTTTTATCTATCTACATGCGATGGAGAACTGTTTTTTTTAATCACTTAAAATTTAACATCTCTGTATAAATTCAACATTTTACTTAAACTTGGCTTCAAGCGTTTTGGCACCGCTAGTATCTTTACTTAATCTTCACATAAGAAAACTAAGGTACACTTTAGTATGCATTATCCTTCGTTGTAACGATATTACTAGCACATAAAGACGATGGTACTCAGGCGGACTAATGTTGTAATTTGCAGTACTCCTGGCTCCGAACATTAAGCAAGCAATGAATACGAAACTGTATGTATTGCTTGGGAAGTTTCATTTTGGATTACAGCAATTTCCATGTTAATTTTGGTGTTAAAGAAAATTGTTTTGTATGTCAAAGGCTGTCTAGTTGGGCCTATAAAAGCATGTGAATACGTAAAGGCAACTCGTGTACAGCCAGCGGCAATAATATTTACCTACCGACGGGTTTAATGTCATCCCGCTTTCAAGCAGATGCAAAAGTGAACCGAAAGCGAACCGAAACAGGACCGTAGTGTTAAAGGCTCTGTCATTAATCATTTCCGTGACGTACAAGTTGCAGTCTACTGCTTGCTTATTTCGTAAAATTTGCAGAAATGGACTAGCTGCGGGTATGCTTATAGCACAGTGTACCTACTTACTACATACAGTGGGTCAACGCCCATACATTTGACAGGTCCTATGAAATGTCAAAATTATGTAGGGGCAGAGGTTATGTCCCAAGTATGCAGTATGGCTACTAGGGACATAACCTCCGCTCCTTCACCCCGCAACCCCCCACACGATTGCTCTGCGACAATGTTCTACGTTGACCGACTGTAAGGAGTAAGATATAGGTAGACTGTGCTTATAGGTTGAAAGTAAACTAAGAAAGCAATGGACTGCCAACGACTCGCACGCGTACTTGCTCAACTTGCTCATGGATTTGGCGCTTAGAGTATCGCTATTCGCTTCCGTTCCGCATTCGTGATAGTGTGCTAACGGCATTTTGAAAACCTATATAATATTTCATCATTTTCAAGGCTAAAATAAATTGGCCTCAAGTTGAGAGTTATTTTTTTTTCCTGTTTTAATTATAGAACACGAACTCGCTTATTATTAGGTGAAAATGTAACTAAACGCAAATCTCTCCGAGCTAATAAGAGTCTACGATTATGTCATTATACAGGGTGGAAACTTAAAATGTCAACAGGTTATTACTTTGTTACTTTTACGATTTATTTTGTGTTTTGTTTTGATATTACAACTACCTAACAGTTTTAGCTATTATATTGATAAAATAATTGCCTATTGGCACTTAACGTTTCCACTGTGTATACAAGGTTAGTCGGAAAGGGGGTACTAATCCGAAAGGGTGTTAAAGTACACATAATAATGAATAACTTTTGTTCTACAACTTTTCCCAAAAGTCAATAGTTTAAGAGAAACACTTGTTCAAAATCTCAAAACAAATAATCTCTTAAATCTATCTATCACCAGTAATGATCAGCTGTGTTTACATTTTATGTCATATTTGGGGTCATGAATTAGAAACTCCATTTTCTGAATTTGTAACTAAAGCAGGGATGAAGAATTTTTGAAAAAACTAAAATAAAAATAATTTTATTTGAAAAAAAATTTCGAATTTTGAAATTTTAACACTTGCTTTCAAACAGTCATCAGCGATACTATAAGTGGGCTTCGGATTAGTACCCTCTTTCTGACTAGCGTTGTATACAACAACAGTCAAACCAAACGTAGTTCCAAGTAATGCTAAATCTGCTAACATACATGATGCTTTACTTCAATTTACGTAGCTCTGAATGCACTCCGTCTTTTATGGACGGAACTCAAAAGGACTAAGAACAATATGACGTAGACTGCTTAAATCCACATACATCATGTAAGCCTCGAAACGAGTTAGCTTTGTAGACTTAACCGTAAGTTGCAACATGTTTGTCCTGTTTATAGCAATTCTGAGACCTGAGTATGTCGTGTTTTAGTCATTTTGGTAGCCAAAACTATTTGAACGTTGGATACCAAGAATTCACTGCAAAGAGCAACTGGTAAATGGAAATTAATGTAGGGCCAATAGATTACATTTGACATATGTCAGTTTTAACTTCATACTGAGGAGACCTGCTTAGAAATATCGATTAGATCGAATGAATCGATACGGACTTCAAACATATGTAAATCGAATTCAGTACAAAATCATTGCATTCGAATCTACATATCAACATTCGATTTTTTTGGGTAACATCCCTTGTGTTTAAAAAGAAAAAGGGTTCACTGATGCAACAATTGTAACGTCGTTCAGGGGCCTAATTCTCCTAAAATAAATCTTGATAAATCACAACCGAACCAAGGCCGCACCGTTCATTCAGACAGTTCTCAATTTCAAAAGCTATCAAATTGTTTGACACAAAAAACAAAATCAATCATTTTGAAAGTTTAACGAAAACAAAAACTGACTGACAGTTGTGGTTCGATTGCGTTTGGCAAGAATTTATTTTAGGAGAATCGGGCCCCAATTCTCTTTAGAACAGAAATTGTTTATAATGTTTAGAATGGTTTATTAGTGAAAGTAAATCGTAAAATTACCTTCTTTTGTTATTATTACAATATATAAAAATCGTAATTGAAAAAAGTTAAGCAATTGTGCAGTTCTAACTTCGAAAAAATAAATAATATTTTATGCCCGCCGTTACAAGGTTACGTTGTTGAATGATGAAGTGTCAAATGTATCTATTAAATTGGTCCTAAAGTAATATTTAATTTTTTTAGTTATAATGTTCTAATTTTAAACTCTCTTTGTTAAACTCTCTTGTGGTTTGCTTTTTATGTGATTTCCTTTAAAAACAAAATATTTGGGACAGTGTTTTTAATAATATGTATTTTTTGTGTTATATGAGCTTCTAAACTTGGGATCAATGAATTCGGGTCACCAACATAAACCTTAATATCTCGGAAATTAAGAATGCTAGCTTTTTCAAATAAAAATTATTTTATAGGCTGTTATATACTATTCAAGTAAATTTATTAATACTTTTTAAATAGTCTATAAAATACTATACAGGGTGTAAAAAGACCCATCACATAGCCGAAATCTACGCACTCTGTACATCAAACTAAATTACACTGACCAAAAATAATTGCTGGGAAACGACTTTTATTTTTAGGCATAAAAAAACGCTGTTTTTGTAGCGCGCAATGTAATGCACGTAACCGACTGTGCCTGTATGTGTCGTGCAGCGGCTAAACAACTGAGCCAAAGCGGTCGTATGCGTTTGATATTCATTAAAATTTGTAACTTCAAATGCGTAATTTGTTTGGAAAAATTTAAAATGTTGAATATGTTTGTTCGGAAGAAAGTTTAATATTCGTTAGAATAGAATTCCGAATTTCTTAGAATTCGTTTTTGGAAAAAAAATGTATACTTTGACCTTCAATATCTCCAAAACCAATGATTTCCCAGGTATGGTCTGTTAGAAAAAAAATATCCCAATGATAGGTAGAATATGTGGTTTTCGTTATCGTTAAGGGTCTTTTTACATCCGATAAATTTAAATAAGCTAGCATTCTTAGTTTCCGAATTATTTAGGCTTATGTTGGTGACCCAGATTAATTGCTCCCGAGTGTATGACGGCAGATTATTAAACTTGACAGTAACGGACAGCCACATCTCTAAATCGAGAGGGCCGATAATCGAAGAGAGCTGCTTCTTTCGATAACATTGTGGAGAAACTTGGTGTGGTGTTCCTCCAACCAAAGGGAGGATTCTCCAACCAGGCGGAGTCTTGTGCCTGGCGGGCTACTGCCCACCAGTTGATGTTGGGAGGTTGTATATTATACTATCTGCGTGTTAAATCTTGATTGCGCGATGTAGGATAGTTCGCTAGTTCGCATGTGGCGAGATAGATGCCGCCACATCACTCCCCCCCTGAGACCGGAGGTCGATCGTCTTGATGAGTCAGCGGTCGTTGAGTCTTGAGAACTTGCCAAGGCCAGTGAAGGGTTCCTTTGAGTCGAAACTGTGAGTGGTGGCTGTGGACTGCGTCGACCAGGAGAGAAGTGCCTCTGCTAGTTGACCGGCCGAAGTGCAGTATGATGCGCCATGATGCTGGAGTGGGCTGAGGGTTGTGACCAGGCTTGCGCGTTCGCTGCAGGCTAGTGGTCACATCACCCGTTGAAGCCGAGGATGCTGGCTGGCTGTGGGACTCGCTGCTTGCTGCTCGATTGAATGCTGAGCTGCTGAGGGAGTGATGATGTGGCTGCCGAGGCTGCGAAGGTTGTGTGTGACGTCACCAGTGTGGAAACACTGTCTGTGACGATCACGTCGGGGTCACCAATGTGGAGAAACTTGGTGTGGTGTTCCTCCAACCAAAAGGGAGGATCCTCCAACCAGGCGGAGTCTTGTGCCTGGCGGGCTACTGCCCACCAGTTGATGTTGGGAGGTTGTATATATACTATCTGCGTGTTAAATCTTGATTGCGCGATGTAGGATAGTTCGCTAGTTCGCATGTGGCGAGATAGATGCCGCCACAATATATTCTCTATGCCGAACATTTTATTCGTGTTATTCGTGGTTAATCGTGGGCTCATTGAATGCACGGCTAATAGCCCGTGAGCCAGCAACAGTTTTGCCGGACCAATTTCCTCTCAAGCGATAACTCGTGGAATGCTTCAGAGAGTTATATTATGCAGCATGTTGAACGTCAGCTGCCGCTCCGTGGGTGGGTTGGGCAAAGGCAGCCCATCAAACATGTAAAAAAAAAAAAAGTTTTCAGTCATTTCCTCCCGACTGAAAATTTGTTAAATGATAGTTAACGCAATTATTCGAAGATAAAAAAAAGTCAGCTGGCCGTACCGTGGTGGATTATACGTCAGCTGGTCACATGAACATGCAAAAAAATTTTTTTCGCTCAGTGATTTCCTCTCACTTGAAAATTTGTCAGATGATAGTTTAAATGCTATTTTGAATAAATAAAAACGTCAGCTGGCTCTATGTTGGTGGAAAGGTCGTCAGCTGATGCAGTGAAAGGTGGAGCATGGGAGCCAGACGTGAGCGCCGATCGCTTATTTAAATACGTCAGCTGACGGGTTTTCCACCAACGTAGAGCCAGCTGACGTTTTTATTTATTCAAAATAGCATTTAAACTATCATCTGACACATTTTCAAGTGAGAGGAAATGACATAACTACAGTTATTCGCAATAGCTTCATGCACGCGCCCTTATATGTACCAATCAAATCAATATTCTCATTAATCAATCAATCAACAATATTTAAATAGACGCACTTTGGATAGAAATCAATCCCGTTAAAATTTATACGCAAGAAAAATCTACCGAAGCACAAAAGAAAAATAAAGAAACTTGTGAGCCATTCGAAAATAAACTTGAATTTTAATGTATAAAAATGTCCAACGTAACTCCTTTTTGTGTTTTTTGCCAAAAAACAACTTCAAAGTTGAAAGTATTCTGTGAAGAAAGTTTGAACAAGTGCAGTGAAGTTTTAAATATTCGAAAATGTAATAGTAGTAGTATATAATGTCGTGGCCATATCTTAGAATTGATCATTTCATGATGTGGCCAGCCATTTCATGAAATGGTTGTATTTCATGATATGACCAGCTAAAACTGACCATATCATTTAAACGTCAACGTTTAGTGATATGTCAATCCACGTTTGGCCATATCATTAATGTAGGGTTTCCATGATATCAAAGGTTTAATAAAAAAACAAATGAAGGAAGCATGTACCATGCAAGCAAAAGCAAGCCAGCATGCAAGTGTTTCTGAGTTTGCTCCGCCAGAAGACTCGCTTTGTCGCCCCTTCGCTTCGCTCGCACACTCGACCAGCGCTGCGCTCAGGAGGTCGCCGACTCGCTTCGCTCGCCACCTCCCCCCACTCGCTACGTTTTGGCCTCGTGCACTTGTTCCACTCAGGACCTCCTTCGCGAGCTTCTGGCTCCACGCTTTTAAATAACACTCTAGGGTTAGGACAGGGTCTGACGACGTGCAGTCGGGGTAAACTGAGTTGGATTTACATAAAATGTATCAATTTTATTAATTATAAATCTTTCGAATGAATGCGTCGACCGCGTAAGTTTCGATGATTATTTGTTCTGTAGTTTGACAGGTTAACCAGATAAGTAATCGAACAAATAAAATTCTATGAAAAGTTCACCCGCAATTACCATGAAGTCATATTTTGAAATCCAGTAGTAATCCATATAGTCCATTAATTTTCGTTGCGTGGTCACCCTACTTTACTTAATATTATTACCTTTTTTGTCAGAATAATTGTCCGCCGCCACGATGCATCACAAGAACAAAACGATATCAGCGCCTCTAACAGTGGATAATGTAACTAATTTTATGATATGATCACTAATGTTTGACCACATCATGAAGTAGCCGTGCGTTTAGCTGATCATATCGTCGAACGCGAATTTATTCATTGATCTGGCCAGGCCACATCATGATGTGGGCAGCGGGTATTGGCCATTTCATGAAATACAACCATTTCATGAAATGGCCGGCCAAACCATGAAATGATCAATTCTAAGATATGGCCACGACATTATATACTACTACTATTACATTTTCGAATATTTAAAACTTCACTGCACTTGTTCAAACTTTCTTCGCAAAATACTTTCAACTTTGAAGTTGTTTTTTTGGCAAAAAACACAAAAAGGAGTTACGTTGGACATTTTTATACATTAAAATTCAAGTTTATTTTCGAATGGCTCACAAGTTTCTTTTTTTTTCTTTTGTGCTTCGGTAGATTTTCCTTGCGTATAAATTTTAACGGGATTGATTTCTATCCAAAGTGCGTCTATTTAAATATTGCTGATTGATTGATTAATGAGAATATTGATTTGATTTTTACATATAAGGGCGCGTGCATGAAGCTATTGCGAATAACTGTAGTTATGTCATTTCCTCTCACTTGAAAATGTGTCAGATGATAGTTTAAATGCGTGCTTGTAGGGATTTTTCAGAGATGGGCTTTGTCGGTATTATAGGACATTTTTACATTAGTTTCTAGGTATTTTTTGAGCGTCTGTGCTTCGTTGGATGGCTGATTGAATAGGGATGTTTGTCTTGCATTTTGTACACTTGGTGTCGTGGTGGGTTTTTGAGATAAACGTCATTCTTTGTCGTGTGCCTCGATGATTTTCTGGTACACTTATTTAACTTTTAATGATTGCTTTCAATTGGATGGTCGTTTGGAACAGTTGAATGCGCGGAGGGCTTCGTAAGGGTATCGGCTGCGGGCTGATATCGTGGTCAGGGCCGATCAATTTGATATTTTGGAGATAGATAGTGTTTGGGAGGGAGTTCTGAGTATTATTAAAAATAATATAGGGATTGCAATGTCTCGAAATCCACTGAATTTCGTGGAACGTGTGTGGGGTTGAATTTGTTGCGTGTTGGCCCCTCTATGGCGTGGTGCGGGGAATGCGTCGAGTTGCCAGTGGCCCTGTATATATATATTTTTGTATACTTGTAAAAGGCGGTGAGTAAACCGTAAATAATCATAAATATGAATGTGTCTCACGAAAGTTGTAATCCAAAAATGCAATAGGACACAAAATTGTATTAGATTAATATGCGTTCCGATTGTATATTCTTTTTTTTTATGCATGCTGTGTTTGCCGATTGATTTTGTACACAACGGATCTTTAACTATTGTGCATGTAACCTTACCATGAAAATGTGTAACAATTGTAGGCGAATCAATAAATAAATAAATAAATAAATGCTATTTTGAATAAATAAAAACGTCAGCTGGCTCTATGTTGGTGGAAAACCCGTCAGCTGACGTATTTAAATAAGCGATCGGCGCTCACGTCTGGCTCCCATGCTCCACCTTTCACTGCATCAGCTGACGACATTTCCACCAACGTAGAGCCAGCTGACGTTTTTATTTATTCAATATATCATGTAAACTATCATCTGACAAATTTTCAAGTGAGAGGAAATCACTGAACGAAAAAAATTTTTTTGCATGTTCATGTGACCAGCTGACGTATAATCCACCACGGTACGGCCAGCTGACTTTTTTTTATCTTCGAATAATTGCGTTAACTATCATTTAACAAATTTTCAGTCGGGAGGAAATGACTGAAAACTTTTTTTTTTTTACATGTTTGATGGGCTGCCTTTGCCCAACCCACCCACGGAGCGGCAGCTGACGTTCACCATGCTGCATAATACAACTCTCTGAAGCATTCCACGAGTTATCGCTTGAGAGGAAATGACTGACAAAATATACCCTCTGGCTCACGGGCTATAAGGGAAAGCAAGCTGTTAGTTATGACAAAGCGAGTAATTTAGAGTTAGGTATCATGATCGTCACCTTCTTGACCATAACTCAACTTATTTGGGGTCGGTGCAGCATGTGTTTTTCTTCCATACATCTCTATTACGATGGATCCACACAGCCTGGGCGGCACGACTATGTGAGCGGCAGTCACAACAAATCCAGCGGCCATGTTGCCGTCGAGGCCGCCGGCAGCGAGGAGACAGTTCGTTCGCGGCTTTCGATCAGTGCTAGTGTCGTTTGTTTTTGATAACTGCGAATCGATTCAGAGCCGCGCTTGCCAGCGACTTCTCTGGCGGCTTTTGCTTATGGTTAAGCTGCTGGCAGTGCCGCCGGGCTGTATAGATCCACCATAAGCCGTCATCTCATTAGTCACCCTCTTTCTAGTCACATCATCTTTTACATTATCCATCCACCGTTTCTTTGGTCTCCCTCTACTCTTATAATCATCCACATTCATACTCAAAACTTTCCTCACGACATGTACCTCATTCCTTTGCATCACATGCCCGTACCACAACAACCGGTTTCCACACAATTTCTCAGTCACCGACGCCACTTTCAGACTTCCTCTTACATACTCATTTCTAATTCTATCCATTCGCGTAACACCACACATCCCTCTTAGCATTCTCATCGCACTTGCATGCAATTGCCTTTCATTCGTCCCTTTTGTGGCCCAGCAGTCTAATCCATACATGACGGCAGGTCTAACCATTAGAGTATACAGGGTGTTAACGAAATCGTGTAATTCCTTCAAACCACGTGATCTACTGGTGACACAGATTAACCCTAAATGGGAATTTTCGAAAACGAACCAAAAAAAAAATTCAAAAAAAATTTTTGGTTTTCAATTTCTGAGTCTTTTTAGAGCCTTGAGTTATCTGACTGCAAGGAGCGATATCGCGTTAGTCGTTCCTGCCAGCCGTTTCGTCGTACTTTCATTAATTTATGCGTGGCATCGAAAAGTTCACACAAATAAAATTATTTTACTGCAAAAAAAAAACTTATTTTTTTACTGAATCCTTATTAGGTGGTTTAAATACGATCGGTAACAAAGCCGCATGAAAAAAAAAATATTTTTTTTATTTTTAATCTAGCTAAATCCCGTGCGGGGCCTGTCTACACCAGTAATAGATCATGATGTGGTTTTAAGGAATTACACGAATTCTTTAACATCCTGTACACAGGTCTAGCGCATAACTGAGTGACAGTGAGGGTGACAGTTGTCACAAGTTGACGAATCAGTGAGCTCTCACACCCCTCCCGCCTCAGGCACTGACTCAGTTATGCGCTAGACCTATAGTCAAAATGATGAAGAAGAACAAATACAGGTTTATAAGCAATTAAACTCATCATCACTTAAACTAGCTAATTAAAACTACGCCAATTCCATCTAGCGACAATGTCTGACAATTGTCTAACTAATTAGAACTAGACGTTCCAAGACGCAGTTAATTACGGAGACAGGACTGATTTATCTTCCATCTTTCTGCAGATATAGGAGCGTAAATTAAGTCATGATTTTATTTCCGAGTTGTTTTATTCTGAACGTGATTCTATGAACGGCCTTTTGTAAAAGAACTGGTAAATATTTTAAGTGTTGTACTTATTACATGACTGTTGTTGTTTGGGTGGATTAGAACAGTCTCTGCTGTCAACACCAACAGAAGTATTATTTTTATTTTATGTTGTGTGTGACAACACTTTTTTCTTTAGGTCTTCAATCTCGTAGCGGTAGTGTGAGCTGTTGTATACCTATTATTATTACTTATCATTTCGCAGTGATTAAATACTGGTACAATAGTAATAAAAGTCTGAGTCATTAAAAGTACCTTGTGCAACAAGCTATAATTAAAAACAAATAAAGTCCACCAAGAATTCCAAACTGGCACATCTTGCACGAAATACAATACGCAAGCACCTCCTGCGCACACTGGGCAGTCAACTCCACTCCTAACCTTGCTGACTGGCTAATCCTTTCATCACGGCAAATTCTCGTATAGCTTGGGCCGACGTAAAAGAAAGAGCTGTAGTTAGAGTATTTTTGTATCGTCTGTCATATTCAAAGAAAATTATAGAACAAACTAACTAGGAAGTGCGTGTAAGCACTCGTACGCAGCCTGCGCGGTGTCTGGGGCTCTACTCCTAAGCACGAAGTCCGTGGTTTCGGCCTTAGTTACGAGCGTTTCCTACTCCCTATCACATACGGACATACGATTATTTCGGGGCCCAAACTAAGAATGAATGACAACACGATTTGACAGTTGTCCCTACTACCGATGTGTTTTTGCCCATCCGAAAAGTTGAACTTGACACTTGTTTCGTTCACTCCTACGTTTCGGGCTACTTTAGGACGGGCGACTAACTTCGTTGACGGACTTAGGGAGTAGGCCCCCAGGTCCACAGACAGGTGATATATACAAGGTTAGTCAGAAAGGGGGTACTAATCCGAAAGGGTGTTAAAGTACACATAATAATGATCATGATAATAATGTTCTACAGCTTTTCCCAAAACTCAATAGTTTAATTGAAACAGTTGTTCAAAAATCTCGAAAAAAAAAACTCTAAAATCTATCTATCCCCAGTTATGATCAGCTGTGTTTACATTTTAGGTCATATTTGGGGTCATAAATTAGAAACACTATTTTCTGAATTTGTAACTAAAGAAAATGAAGAATTATTGAAAAAACTAAAATAAAAATCATTTTATTTGGAAATTTTTATCGAATTTTGAAATTTTAACACTTGCTTTCAAACAGTCATCAGCGATACTATTAAGTGGGCTTCGGATTAGTACCCCCTTTACGACTAACCTTGTATATAGATAATTATAGCTATTAATATAATTACGTTGTCTTTAGAAGATTCTAGAACAAACTCTCCGGTAAGAATATGTACTCTCACCGTCACACACTGTGCGTTGTCGGCACATTGTTACGACCCCGCATCTGACGTCTGCGCTGACTGTTCTGTAGTCCGACAAGTTAATGCGCGATCGTCCTACGGGGTTACAGACGTCGGATGCGTTAGCAGTGAGGCAGCGCAAGCGTTTCCGTTCCCCGCTGCACCACCCGCCCCCATTAAAATCTAGAATACCGCGCCCTCCCAACGTCTGTCGCCACGTAGGACGGCTGCTCGCGAACTTGTCGGACTATAAGTAGCTTAGTAAGTATGATAACCAGTGATCGGAAAAAGGTGAGCTAATTTACCTAAACTTCAAAGAACAGAGACAAAAAATGGAGACTTCCTTACGACACCATTATTTTCGGGAAAATTATTCCGGGTTTCGGGACATCACTAAAGTACATTTAAATATTAATGTTATTAATTCAGAAAACAATTGAATTCGTTTCCTGTTTTTGTTTCCCAAAATTGACACAAAACCAGAAGACACGTTATTTATTGTTTTTAAAAAAGAGATTGTTTTCAAAAAAGGAGAATGTCTTTTATTTTTTGAAAACAAATGAACGAAAATCTCCGAGAAAATTCTCCCGAAAAAAAAAGTTGTCGTAAGGAAGTCTCCAGTTTTTGTCTGTGTTCTTTGAAGTTTAGGTAAATTAGCTCACCTTTTTCCGATCACTGTTGATAACCTTCTCTCAACGAAATGACGTCATGCGCACAATATTGTAAAACAAACTCACCAGTAAGAACATGTACTCTCGCAGTCGCAGTCTGTGCGTTGTCCGGCGCACATTGATACGTCCCCGCGTCCGACGTCCGCGCTGACTGGACTAGTAGCCTACTGCTACTGTGTATACCCTTTTCAGTAACTAAGGATATACCGCCACGCGTTGAGTCGAAGTTTATCGTCTGTTGAAGAAAAAAAACAAGTTGAAAATGTTTATCCTCCAGCCTATAAGGTGAATGCGATCTATAGCCCCGCAAAATTCAATTTTTTTTTTGAGTTTTTATTAGTTGTTCTTAAAATGTAAACATCTTTATGGCGTTATTAAACCTAATATTGCATTGTATTTATGTTTTTTTTTCAATTAATTGACTCAATCGCATTTGACCCTACTTCCACCAGCGCAGACAAGACGGAGACGGAGCAAACGAATCCAAGTAACAGAGATATAGAGGTACTCCCCTATACCCTTCTGGCTCTCACATATACACGACTGAACACAGTAAGCTGCTTGGCACCGGACTTCAATGTGAGGGTAGTAGCTAGTCAGGCGGACCGTATAGATCCTACCACTAAGCGTGTTGGATTTTATTGAATCTTACAACACGCGTTTATTCCCAGCGTGCAGTGAGGAAGTTTAATATTCCAACCACCACGCGTGGAATTTTTTTGAAAATATGTATTTATTTACATTTTAAAACGCTACACTTTACTGCATTTTACGTATTCTTATCTCTATTATCTTCAAGTTCATAAATAGCTACATTTTACTGGTACTCCAATAAGTAAATGCAATACACACAACTGCAACTGTAATCTAACTAATATTAATTACTTGTCTGTAGTTTTAAAATAGTAGACTAGAGAGTTGTAGAATAGAATACGAAAGAATTGTAGAAGATGGAATCTTTCTTTTCTCAAGAAATCTCAGAGTAAAGTTATTCCGAGCGTTCTTTCTTTCCTAATACAAAATACATAGATTACAATAATAAGAAGTAAGTAGTAAGAAAAAGAAATGGGTTTTAAGATTGCAACAGTGCAGTAATCCACTCAAATGCCGATGAAATGTGCATAAACCAGCATTTGCTAATGGTACATAAAATATGTCGTCGTCCGATCGTAGAATTGGGCGCATCATAACGTGCCTGGGCATTTCATGAAACAGCATCATTTCATGATAAGCCTAACGAATACTCGTCATTTCGTTCACTGGTGTTTGGCGATTTTCCAGATCATAGTGGGCATATCGACTGTTGAGTGTTGGAACTATAATACAATACAGAGGGAACTTTTACTGTACTTTGAATAATATTCCAAAATTTTGATTGAAGGTTTGGTAGATGAAGGTACAATTACAGATTACTCAAACCAAAGACAAGTCGATCCTAACAACTCGACCCCGAGACAACACTCTAACCAAAGTGGAGACAGTGCCACTAGTGGCGTGAAATGTAACAATAGCATGAAATGGCCAACTGATACCCAGTGTCATTAGGCCATACCATGATTTGGCAATGCATTTAACTAGGAATATCGACAAACATGTGCTTCTCATCGATCCGCTGGAATTTTAATTGGACACAATTTATGATATGACAACTAGACAGAGGGTAATTTCGAAAAGTGGTTCAGTTTTATGGTATGCTCAGTCACATCATGATGTTCCCATTTCTACGATCGGACGACGACAAAAACACACGAAACCCATGAACGCCAACGAACGTTCGTCTTTTGTTAATATTTGACTAAACTTATTCTTTTTTTCGTCTTGATTGACACTCATAACTTCAAATTGAATCTTTTTTAAAATTGTTTTTGTAGTTTATCTCAATAAGGATGTTACCACACTAATCGATCGATCGTCCATCGATGCCATCGAACGACATCGGTCGACTTTTAGTCGATTGTTTGGTGTAGTAGAAACTATCGATCGACGTCGACTAATCCATTCTACAATCGATCGATGGCATTGATCGACGATCGATCAATTGGTGGTGTAACACCCTAATATACATATTATACATTATTTAGGTATTAACAAATTATAAAAACACTATTCTGCATACGTAACAAAATATATATTTAAAATGAACTCCGTCCGTGTGTAACTGCAAGGATACCAACTGAAAATCGGCGCTGGGTGTTTGATGGCCAACGTATGCCGAGTTGGTGACTTTTTCGGCATGGGCATGCTCGATAGCTTAACATGTATATGTTTAATTGTTTTTATGTTGTTATTGTTTATGCTGTCATTGTGTCCTTGGCTGAATAAAATTATTTTCTTTCTTTCTTCTAATTACTTTGTTTACAGCGAATCCAGTAATTTCATTCAAATATAAGCTCGAATGAACCTCGTTCATTGGCCTTCGTCGGTTTGGTATGTACGTACCATTACGCTACTGCAGAACGACGTTTTAATCAGACTGGCAAACGTTAAATGTGTTAAGACTTATTTGCATGTTGCATTACAGGCAGCTTTGGCGTTTCCAATTTGATTATTTTGTATTTGAATTTCTGTTACGATACGGGAATGATGTAAAATGATTGATTCATTTAACATCTTTATAAAGTTTCTCAATTAAATATAATTTGTTTTCTTGTCATTCGGTTGTAAATTTTAAATAGAAAACTTTATATGAATTCGTGCAATTCCTTCAAACCGCGTGATCTACTGATGGCACTGATTGACCCTGTATAGTTTTTTACAGAATCAACAAAAAAATAGATTTCAAAATGAAACATGGTGTTCTGTATTTGAGTAATTTTAGCATCCCGAGCTAACTGACTGCGTGGGGCGATATCGCGCTAGTCGTGCCCGTCAGCTGTGTCACCGTACTTTCATTTATTTACGCATGGCATTAAAAAAAATCTGAAACATAAAAAATATATTTGGGAAAAATAAGTTTTTTTATTTTTAATCAACTTAAATCCCTTTCGGGGTTAATCTATATCATCAATATTATTATGTAGTTTGAAGGAATTACACGAATTCCTTTATACTCTATATTTTTAGACAAGTCTGCCTAGCCTTTTCCCAACTATGTTGGGGAAGTATTTTACACGGAGCGACTGACATTAGACCTCCGTTCGTCAGAATTTCGGGCTTCTCACTACCCGTAATGACTGTCATAGGTATTCGTATGATACCCGGGATCGATGGTTTAACGTGCTATCCAAGGCACCGAGGGGTCTCGATGTATAACGAATGGTCACCCATCCCCGGAATAACCGCGACAAGCGCAGCTTAACCTTGCAAATCGTATGATCCTCGCGATTAATAAAAATGATTGATTCAGCCACAAGGCCCTGAAGCCAATCTACACCAATGCGCTTTCATGTTATCTTGCGTCTTCACCTGAGGCATGTGTGAAGCGCCATAGCGCAAGCAATAGCACATGCCTTAATACTAGTTCGACAAAAGCGCATGCTCCCAGCGCACGCTAATCCGTCTATTGTATGTCGACTGACGACTGACCGAGGCGCACCGGTGTGTAGACGATAAGCTGTATGCGTCTTATGGCAATCAATATTGCATGAGCTTGACGCAAGAGGAATTGAAAGTTGAAAGCGTAAGATGAACATGAAAGCGCACTGGTGTAGACATACCATATAGCAAGCAAGAAAATAATTTATCACGACGTCAATAATATTGGCTAAGTTTATTTTAATTTAAACAAGGAATAAAGTGAACGCTCCTTTGACGTATAACCAAAGCCTAATATGAAGGAGAATAAGTAAAAAAATCATACATACAATCCCATTGAAGTCGTTTATAAAAGTAAACTATTTTTAGCCACAATTTTTTGCTCAATGAAGTTATCGGCGTTCAAATCGGAATAGTCCTTCATATGAATAGACCAATATAGCTTGAAGACATTTTCAAACGATAAGAAATAACTAGAATTTTCTAGAAGACTGACTTCAAAGACATAAATAAGCGATTTCTTATAAAACTTCGACATCATACAAAGACCTTTAAAAATAAACGGATATTTCTGTTACTAACCTCCGGTTTCTGTAATGAGAATAGGATAAGTACCTAGTACTTGAGTACGGAATTGTCAAAAAAACTGGTCAAGTGCGTGTCAGGCCACGCGCAGTTATAGGATTCCGTAGTTGCACAATAATGCGGAATAAGAAGAATGCTTAATAATTTTTCAATAGACTTTGTACGAAATTTTTAATTTTTCGGTTTGTCGACTATTACTCGTAAACTTGTAAACCCTACTTAGCTGCGCTAGTTTTCCTTTTAACTTCGTCGTATATAATACTACCGTGATTTGTTCCACGTATCCAGAACTACAGTCACATGAATAAATAAACCGAACAGAATGAAAGCTTCATACTAAACGCCTTGCGTAGGTACACTACTACACGCACAGCTTATGTGTGCGTGACTGTCACTGACAAGGCGCGCGGGGAGTGCGCCGGCCCCCGCTCGGGTACAAACCGGTTTGAGGCGGCTCAGTACGCGGACAAAGTTAAGGGTTGCTAGCGGCAGCGGTACGACGCGGACGTTTTATTTTATATCGTTTTCAAAGATGCCAAACTGTTGTACTGTGTGTACAAATAATGGTAGGAAAAATAAGGAGACTTCTTTTTTTGTATATCCAAAGGATCTTGTCAGGTAAATACATGTTTAATGCTTATTACAGAAGTATTTAGTTATGAGTAGGTATAGGTAATATCTAAAATAACTGAGATGGCGTTAGGGCTTTCCCATAAGAATCATTGTTTGTTATGTATATTGGCGTAAGTATTATTTATTCGTATTTTTGTTTTAGTAGGTTTGTAGAATAGTACGGCTCCACTGTACAATATGACCCGCTGATTTGGAGCTTCACAATTTTTTTGCGTGTAGATCTCGTCCTTCTTAAAGCTTTTCACAAAACTTTTTACTGCGGAGCCGCACAGTTTTCGAGAAAAAAAATCCTAAAGTTTCAATAATTTCTAATTAATTTACATATAAATTGACATAACTTGCCACAGATAATGTAAAAATTTCACTCCTTGGTCGTTTCGTTTTACGTTCAGACAAAGTGACAGCGGATTTAAATGTTTTTTGATACTAATAAAGCAGTTTTTAACATTTTTTGAAATTTTAAATTGTTGTTAACGCAATTAAATAAAATAATAAGTGAATTATGTAATTAGTAGGATTTAAAATGAAGTAGTTTTATTTGTACTTATTAATAATTGTGGATAACGGAACGTAATTTATGAAATTTGATCAATTTGATGTGAATATCGCGTTTGACAGTTGTCAGTCTTCGTATATTCATATATTTTTGAGTTTTTTATTTGTTGTTTACCTATCAAACTACACACCACACATAAGGGGCACCTATTTTTCAGACCCTTTACACAAAAATAGGTGCCTCGCGAAGCGGGTATCCGTCGACTGCACCTGGATACTAATGAACCTACAATGCATGAACGAGCGCAGCGAGCTCGGGAATTGGGACACCCCGACTCGGATAGGTTAGGTTTGAAGGGGATGACGGGGGCTAGAATGAGTAAGCGAATGCAGCCCCCGTCATGCCCTTCATGTTAGGTTTTTTCAAACAATTTACCCAGAAATAGGTGCCGACTGCACCTTAATACTGTATTCTGTGAACTACTTTGACCTTGAATATGATTCTTACTACGGTAGTTTTTTTTAAAGGCAAAAAAAATGACCTTGACCTTATTATTTTGACCTTTGACTTTGATATGACCTTGACCTTTGAGCACGATTTGGGGCAATTTTCCACGATTTTCAATTTTTTTTGGATGTCCTTGTCCTTTTGAACCGTTGACCTTAACCTTGGAGGTGACCTTGACCTAATTCTTACTTTGACACAAAATTTGACCCGCGATCCCGACCCCCCACCCTTAATACTCCCACTATCCCACCAATCCCGAATGACACTTTTGGAGATTTTTTTCTCGGAACCTATGGGTTTCCGCAGTTTGCGGTTTTCAAAAACACACTAAAAACACCATATTCTACCCAAAAAAAATAGCTACTATATAAAACCCCGATTTTATATTTTCAATAACCGAGTGACAGCCCTATGAAAATAGGTAAGAATTTTGAACTCTGTTAGGAAGCTTTCATTCTGTTCGGTTTATTTATTCATGTGCTACAGTAGCGCCGGCGGCGCTACTGTGGGCCGTCGTACCAGCCAGTCTTCAAACAACATTTGCGTTCGATTTCTTTGGCGCTGAACACTAAAATGTTCCAAATTCAAAAAGTGCGCGGCAAAGATAATTGCGGCACATTTATTTAATAAAGAGGATTAAAAACTCATTCCTGCCCGCTAAAAGAATTCAAAAAGTGCGCGGCAAAGATAATTGCGGCGCACTTATTTAATAAAGAGGATTAAAAACTCATTCCTGCCCGCTTAAAGTTTCTTAATAGAAAACACCACCTTTGGGCGCACTTAAAGGCGAACCAAGTCGTCCTTTTCGAATAGGTGGGATGAAAACGCTATTTTAAATGTGTGTTAAAAAGAGAACAAATGATGAGTCACGTTAAAAAATGCTATCATGTCAACAGTATACGGCATGCCTTTTGTTGTATTAGAACGTTTTTTCACGCACGTTGAACAAGCATTCGTGCGAGTTAGGCTTATAGGTCTCGACTGTTGGATGTTTATTTGTTTGATTTGTGGTTGTTAAGGTACTAATCCTAACTAATATTATAAATGCGAAAGTAAGTTTGTTTATTTGTTACCTTTTCACGCCTAAACCACTGAACCGATCATCCTAAAATTTTGCATATACGTTGTCAGGTGTACAGAATCGGACATAGGATACCTTTCGTCCCGAAAAAAAGTACTGTTCCTGAGGAAAACAACAATAACGGTCATGGATGGCGCCACGTGTCTTTCAAATCACGATTGAATTATATAGAAACTTTAGCAGTGTGTTCAGAGTTTTTTTGAGCTTAGTTAACGCGAGCAAAGCCGCGGGCAAAAGCTAGTTGGTTGAATATAAAAGTCCTTTTATCAAACTCTTCTTCCTGCCCTTATCCCATGTTACTTGGGGTCGGCGCAACACGTTTTCTTCTTCCATTCCGTCCTATCACCCGTCATGATATCACTGACACCCTTCTCTTTCATATCATTCTTCACACCATCCATCCATCTTTTCTTTGGCCTCCCTCTTCCTCTCCATCCATCCACATTTATACTCATAACTCTTTTTGTCACATGCGTTTCATCTCTCCTCTTCACATGCCCATACCAAGACAAACGGTTCCCTTTCAACTTTTCTGTCACTGGCGCTACTTTCAAACTTCCTCTAATATACTCATTCCTGACTTTATCCATTCTGGTCACTCCACACATCCATCTCAACATTCTCATCTCCGCTACATGCAATCTTTTTTCATCCGTCTTCTTCACGGCCCAACATTCCGATCCATACAGTACGACAGGTCTTATCACGGACTTGTAGATTTTCCCCTTTAACTTGAGAGGCATCCGTGAGTCGCAAGTTATTCCAGTGACCTGTCGCCATTTCATCCATCCTGAGTTGATCCGGTGTGTAACGTCTCGATCTACTCCGCCATCCCCTTGGACAAGCGACCCGAGGTACCGAAAGTCGGAGCAGGTCGGTATGGGCTTTCCGGCGAGAGATATTGGCACAGAACTAGAGAGACCGCCAAAATCGCAAAACAGGTACTCTGTTTTGGTTCTGCTCAATCTCAGACCAACACTCTCCAGTCTTTGCCACCACACCTCCAATCTGCTCTGGACCTCTAGGCCACTCTCGGCAACCAGCACAATGTCATCGGCAAACAGCATGCACCAGGGGGCCTCTTCTTGGATGTCCGCCGTCAAAGCGTCCATTATTACCAGGAAGAGGTAAGGGCTGAGGGCCGACCCCTGATGCAAGCCGACAGCCACATTGAAGCTGCCAGTAGTGCCCACTGTAGATCGGACTTGGGTACTGCATCGACTGTACATTGCTCGGATCAACTGCACATACTTCCCAGGCACACCTTTCTCCTTAAGGGCCCACCACAAAACCTCACGAGGCACCCGGTCGTATGCCTTTTCGAGGTCAACAAACACCATGTGCAAGTTTTTATGCGCACTTCTGTATTTTTCGCATAGCTGGCGTATAGCGAAAATGGCATCTGTTGTACCCCGACCAGGCATAAAACCGAATTGGTTTTGTGAAATTTCACTCTCTTCTCTCAGCCGCCTTTCAATGACTTTCTCCCAAACTTTCATACTATGTGACATTAGCTTTATTCCTCTATAGTTGTTGCACTCCAGCACATCACCCTTGTTTTTAAAGATGGGCACCAGCGAACTGTTGCACCATTCATCAGGTATGGCTTCTTCCAGCAACAACTTATTGAAGAATGAAGCCAACCACATCCATCCATCAACCCGTAATACCTTCCACACTTCAACTGGTATTCCATCTGGACCTATTGACTTACCATTCTTCATTCCACTTACTGCTATTCTCACTTCATCCATACTTACCATTCTCACTAACCCCTCATTCATTGGTTTATTCTCAAGCACACCACTCCAGTCATTCTCCTCATTCATCAGCCTTTCAAAATAACCCTTCCATCTATCCCTAATTTTCTCATCATCCGAAAGAACCATTTTCCAACCTTTTATCAAACAAAATCCTATAAAACGATAAAAGTAACTACAAATTCTTAATAAAACAAAATGCTTAATATTCAGACCTATATACATTTTAGCTTTAATTAATAATTAGAGCTTTTAGCTATAATTGTGTATCTGTACCTAGCGATTGACCATGCCCTGCGTCTTAACGAATACATTAAATAATTAGAGCTATATATTTTGTTCTATCGAAATATGTATAATACGCAATTTGTTCCGTTTTAGTTTTTATAAAAAATGACTTCTTCTATAACAGTTAGCCAGCGATGTACTTTTAAATTACGCACTTTAAAAAAACAAAATCTAGATAGGCGATTAGTTCTACATTAACTCTAATTACTTGTCTACTTTTTATTTATAAAATTCATTACTTTAGGTTAAAAAAAGACAGTACAAAGAAGTAAACCTAGCGATGTATTGTAAAATAAATTATTATAATGATAATGTTAATGATCAAAATTGTCTCCACGTTTTTAATTTTTAATTATATCATCCCAATTTGTGTTTTTAAATTGCCAGGTAATTTCTAGAAGTAAATGGAATTACAAAAAAAAATACTAATCTAAGCAGGTATGTCGAAATTCTAAAAAAATTAAAATGAATTGTAATGGGGACAAAACTGTCACATTATAAGCGAAAGAAATTCATTCACTTAGAAATACATCGCTAGCTTTACTTCTTTGTATTGTCTTTTCAACTTAAAGTAATAAATTTTATAAGTAAAAAGTAGATAAGTAATTAGAGTTAATGTAGAACTAATCGCCTATCTAGATTTTCTTTTTTAAAGTGCATAATTTAAAAGTACATCGCTGGCTCACTGTTATAGAGGAAGCCATTTTTTATAAAAACTAAAACGGAACCAATTGCGTATTATGCATATTTCGATAGAACAAATATAGAACTAATTATTTAATGTATTCGTTAAGACGCAGGGCATGGTCAATCGCTAGGTACAGATACACGCTATAATTAGTGCGTTTTAATTACCGATAATTAGACCGTTCCGTGTTGCCGGACGTAAAGAATAGCACTACCCCATCTCTGCTCATGGTGTCGTAAAAGGCGACTAAGGGATTCACTAGAGGATGAGCAGCAGCGTCCTCTGAGTATTTTAACAACCATACTGCGATCCCCATCCCGCCTGCCAAGAGTGACCATTATGGCAAACAAAATAAAATACGTACTATTATATTTGCTTGTACTAATGAAACTACGTACCTACTAACAGTACAGTTCTTTATGAAGTACCTATTAGCACCTGCTAATACTTAACAAAGAACTTGAGAAAATAACATTATTTTCCGACGCAGTAAGATTTTAATCAGAGTAAGAAACTGCGACTCAAAGTTGAATGATGTTTACACTGTTTGTTTAAACTTTACTTTTCAGCATTTGTGAACGTAGGCTACGTTTGAGAATGCTGTATAATTAAGTTTTTTTTTGTTTTAATGTAAGTCTGCATCATAGTTTTATTATTCCTTGACTTAAAATATAAATCAAGGGGTAGACAAACTATTCCATGGTCTTTTTTAAACGTAAGGTAAGTCTTGAGGTTTTTCTACAAAACGTTACCATACAAAGAATCCTAACTAATATTATAAATGCGAAAGTAAGTTTGTTTGTTTGTTACCTTTTCACGCCTAAACCACTGAACCGATCATCCTGAAATTTTGTATATATGTTGTCAGGTGTACAGAAACGGATATAGGTTACCTATCATCCCGAAAAAAGTACTGTTCCCGAGGAAAACATCAATAACGGTCATAGATGGCGCCACGTGTCTTTCGAATCATGATCGAATTATATTATTGTACCTAATACAGCCCGAATTGATTGTCAAATTCTAAATTAACGCGAGCGAAGCCGCGGGCAAAAGCTAGTATCAAATATTTAAAAAAAAACATGTGTACTTTACCTATTTTACGGTTTTTGATGATGTCGTTTACGTTTTTTCTATAGAAGTCTCTATTTACAAAATGTCACACACTATGTCAGGTTAGATGTCAGGATTCACGTTGCGTTGAACAGAGTTTATAGGTACGTACGGCTACTGACATATTGAGCTATACATTTCAGCTTATGCTGGAAGTGTATAGCTTGATAGCCTTGATAGTAGTAGGTACGTGTTAGGTACAAAAATTATGGGGATGCATTCAAAAGCATCCATGAGTGACGATAAGTTTCACTCTTTTTTTTATTTTCTTTTTTTAAGTCGGTTTAGTTTCAGACTACAAATTGAAATGACACGGGTTGCATAATCGTTCCAGCAGCTAGGTAGTTTTATTTAAGAATAGGTATTAATGTATCATGATGGCTCCTTACATACATACAATCTTCTTTGTTCTTGGCTAATGTTTCTGTGACGACAGTTAAAATAGAGATTGAAAGTCCTCATCAAAACTTTTGCTGAAGGGAACAAACCAAAACGTCATCGAAGTATGTGTTTGTTTCTGTTGTTTTTTTTTTCAAAAAGCGACTACCTCTGAAGTATGGCTTACCAAAAAAAAAAAGAATCATCAAAATCCATTCATAATTGGCGGAGATATCGAGTAACAAACATACAAAAAAATCCTTCAGACGAATTGAGAAAATATTTCTTGATTAGGGGCAAACACGTAGATATTTTATTTTTCGAGCTACTCTGTAGACATCTTTGTTTTCCAAGAATAACAATAATATCTGTTATAACTGCAACATCAGAAATACACTTTCTTCGTAGAATGACAAACATTGTTGGAATTGTTTTCCTTCAATTTCTAGATAGCAAACCATAACACGGCATTAAAATTCTTCCTAGAAAACTAGCAACTATTCTTTCCTACAATCACAGATATTGAACGTTCTAGAAACTTCTCCGAGGCAGTTTAAATCCTGAAAATCCCGGACATAGTACCTAGCTTAGCGTCAGACTGGTACTTAGAAATTCTCATATAAAATAACGTTCAAGAGTTCCGTGACTCTGGTAATTGTTTCAACGACGCGCCTGCGCTTCAAGATACGCCAAAATGAAATGCAGTCGACGTGCAGGGTTGGTATATGTTAAGTCGATTGCACATCGGTATGTACAATGAAGAGATTGAATTATATTTTTTTGTATTTACCCTTTAAACATATTTTAAGTACCCAACAAAAACCTGTTTGGAACATTGATAGTGAATATTCTTACAATTCTATTTTAGAGAATGTAGAAAAATGTAGCTCTACAGTTCTATTTTTTAAGTAAAATATTTGGCAAATACGCCTACGGTCGATCTGATGGTAAGTGGTTACCACCGCCTACATACACCCACAACACCAAGAGAATTTCTGATGCGTTGCCAACCATAGAGACAAAGTCGGAAAGTCTCAAGTGCCTGTGCAAATACAGCAACAAATGACGGCCTACCAGCGCTGATCGGAGCAGGTCGGAAATTGTCGGCGCAGTTTGGAGCCTGTCGGCGCTGGTTCGCCACACAGCATAGAGACTATTTGCGCCGACTAACTGCGCGGACCAGCACCGACAAGCGTTGACAGATCGGCGCCGGCAACCACAGAACAGATTTATCTGTTCTGTGCCGGCAACCCACTTTCTACGTGTATACGCACTTATATTAGTGTGCGTATGCATACATCTAACTATTGTATGGCGATAGAACTAGCACAATAGCAATTTATAATCTACACTTTAGCAATGTAGCGATTTAGGCTAAGAGGAGCGCGTCTTCGTGGATTGATCTATCCGTAACAACAGGCAATTATTCTGTTATTTTTACAGATATTGAAAAACTAACTTATAGTAAATCGTGGAGCAGTGATAGATAGTTTTGGGTTGAACGACATTGGTCAAGTCTGATATTCGTTAAATCGGCAATTCGTCAAATTTGATATTGGTCAAAGCTTGTAGTTCGTCAAATCGTCTTTTTGTCCAAGTATGGAATTTGCCAAATACGCTATTGGTCAAGTCCATGTACAGTCGATGAAAACATGAGTTTTGATAGAAGAATAAGTTAGAAGCGTGTGCAATGGATCCATAACTTTAAGCAGTGATTCTGGGTCAATTCGACGGAAAGCATCCATTGAGTGTTTATTTATAATGTGCAACGTCTTGGCCAATTTTTTTTGTGTAGACTTTGCGTTAGTCATTGTTGATTTCATATAAGTAACTGATCTGGTCTGAGCAACACCAACAAAACCATTCCCAAGGAGGGTTGACGTCAGGCAGGCAGCCGGTCATAAAACTTAGCCAAAACATTTGCAGCATGACAAGTGAAATAAGAAGTACGATAAAAATACATGCTGCGCTGAACCCAAATAAGTTGGCATAAGGAGGATGGTGATGATTGAAAAACTGTAATTTGTATCAAAACTAGCTTTCCTCAGTGGGATTAACAAATATATTAATCCCAGAAATAAATTGTGCAAGACAATAACAATTTGTTTTAAAATAAAAGATAATAATTGTTTCGTTGGACAGTTTTCGCTCCAAGTATGAAATTAGAAGTGCCGACTCAGCAAACAAGTTGGAGATTAAGCGGTGCAAGAAAACTTATTCTGAGTTGTTGAAAGCCGACTGTGCAAGGGAAACATTATTATTAAAGTCGTCCGTATTACAGACGGCAGGAAGGATAGGAATTTTGTATCTTTCTAGGCTTAGGTTGAACATTGGCACATCCATGCACGTTAGGAATGAATTTAAAATGTATGAAAAAGGGCTTTCAATGTGGAAGAAACAAAAGGAGTACTCCAGGGTTGTAGTCGCCTACCCATCGCCCGACCAGTAACAGGCCGCCTTTCAGGAGGATGTGGGGCTAAGCCCCACAGTAGGAGAGGCCTGCCGGGGTCGCGGCGCATGCAGCCCGGCCAAGGGTCAGGAGAAGGAACACCGTGGGTTTTTAGCCGGTAGGAGTCCGGCATAACCCTTCGCCATCGTCGGGCGAAGGGTAACCATGAGGATTTTCCGAGGATAAAAAAAGGGTTGTAGTCGCCTGCCAAGATTGCGGAGAATGCTATAGGGAATCCCGTGACCCCAGCCATAGGTCAGAAGGAGGAACACCGGTAAGAATCTAGCATAACCCTTCGCCTTCCTCAGGGCGGAGGGCATTCAAGAGGAATGGATATGGACAAAAAAAAATGGTCGTGGTTGCGCTCATTAGTTTCTGGAAAGCAGTTGTGACGTTATGTATCCAAATTCGAACGACTACCAAACTGAATTTCGACAAATCGTTCTACGACAAGATTTTACTCCGACATTACGCTACTCCGATAATTATGGAACTTTGACACTAAGGTTTAAAGTAACCTAACACGAAGGGAATGACGGGGGCTTCGTTCGCTCACTTTGCGCGGTCACTCTAGCCCCCGTCATCCCCTTTGAACCTAACTTATCCGTGTCGGGGTGCCCAAATTAGGTGTCGAAGTTCCATAATTGTCGGAGTAGTGTAATGTCTGAGTTCTATAGTGTCGAAGTAAAATCTTGTCATAGAACGATTTGTCGAAATTCAGTTTGGGAGTGAGTTTTCGTAAATAAAAACTGACTGGTTATGGTTCGTTTGCGTTTTGCCACAATTTTATCAGTCAAATTGAGCCCCTGGGCATATTTTGCGCTGGAATCGTGCTTGAGTATTTTAAACTGGCAGTTCGGAGCAAAACTACCGGTAATGATGATTAATAAGAAAAACAGAAGTAACTAATACAACAATGGATGTGTGGAGCGACAGTAATGGATAAGATAAGGAATGAGTATCTCAGAGGAAGTTCGAAAGTAGTGCCAGTGACTGAAAAGTTGAGGAGTAATAGGTTAGCATGGTATGGATATGTTATGCGGAAGGAAGAAAGTCGTGTTACTAGAAGAGTGATAGATATTATTATAGTCATCACCCACTGTATACGCGCCTATACAAACACAAGCACGCACACACACAAATACACACATACACGTGTACGTGTACTTTTCACTTACCTGCTTTTATTTGCTTGAGTATATTTGTGTCCACTAATATGGGAGAAGACACTGATTTCTGTAACCTAGCTCAGGAGTCAGGGGCTTCACTATAATAGTGTTATTATTATGTGATTTTTTTAAATATTATTTATGTGGATGGATATACAAGTAAAGGTAGGCCAAAAAGATGGATGGATTGTGTGAAAGACGATAAAGAAAGGTGTGAGTATTGAGATGACGGCTGATAGAAGAGAAATGATGATGAAAGAACACAACGTAGATTTAATTTTAACGTAATTTTATTCAAACTAAGCGGTATAATAAATGGAGGATAGAAAGACAGTTAATTTTCTACATCAAAGCGTAATATAGAAATGTCTCTGTCATAGTAAGACACGCGACGAAATGAAAGACTGAGATAATGTCTGTCAAGAAGATTTATATAATAATCTTTTATTATACTATTTAGGCACTTATAAAATATAAATGCTGACAAATTATGTGTCAAGTCTGTAGAATAGTCCATTTTGAGGGTTCCGTGCCCAAAAGGTAAAACGGGACCCTATTACTAAGGCTCCGCTGTCCGTCTGTCTGTCTGTCCGTTTGTCTGTCCGTCTGTCACCAGGCTGTATCTCATGAACCGTGATAGTTAGACCGTTGAAATTTTCACAGATGATGCATTTCTGTTGCCGCTATAACAACAAATACTAAAAAACAGAATAAAATAAATATTCAAGGGGGCTTCCATACAACAAACGTGATTTTTTTGCTCGATATTGATAACGGCAACAGGTAGACGCTTGAAATATTCACAGAATATTTAGTTATATATTCACTTTAGAAATAAATAGTTAAATTAAAACAAAAAAAATATTTAAAGGGGGCTCCCATACAACAGACATGATTTTTTTGCCGTTTATATGTATATGTAGATAATGGTACGGAACCCTTCGTGCGCGAATCCGACTCGCACTTAGCCGGTTTGTTTTATATTACAGCGTTTTTCGACCGAAGACCGTTATAACCGATTTCAAAAAAGTAGAACGTACTCTATTCAGCGTGTTATGTTTAAGTATGTTTACGGCTTTCTCCGAGAAGTCTGGGCCGATTTACAATTACGATTACGATTTACAATTGGGCCCATATTAATTTTGTCTTGATCTGATAAAGCGTTTCGCGAGATTGAGAATGGAACTCCTCAAAGACGTATAACACAGGGAACATCGTGATTGGGTTATTTTATATTAGGACTGAATATCACAACGACTCATTTTGCGTAAAGGCCGCTATGTTTGTTTAGTCCACTGAAAATGTAAAAATAACTGGGGCCTAATTCTCATAAAATAAATCTTGTTAAATCACAACCGAGCCAAGGCCGAACCGTTCATTCAGACAGTTCTCAATTTCAAAAGCTGTCGAATTGTTTGACACAAAAAACAAAATCAATCATTTTGAAAGTTTTCGAAAACAAAAACTAACTGACGGTTGTGGTTCGATTGCGTTTGGCAACAATTTATTTTAGGAGAATTGGGCCCCAGGTATTTACTTAAACAACCAACTTCTAAACTTCTTCTTTCTTCTTCTGAAAAGCATCAAAAAAAAAAATATTTTTTGAAGTCAATGCCTTTGATTTTACTTAGGACACAATTCTTTGTCACCGACTTGAGAAAATGTAAAAAAAGAAAAAAGAAAAGAAAGAAAGATGTAAGTTTTACTGTATGACTATTATTTCTTACTATGCTTCTCAGATTTTTTGAAGTCGTTTGTTTTATTATTCTTAATAGAAGCGCTTATCTGCTAGCTATTGCTAGCCATTGTTGATAAGTTTTTGGATTTACGTAGAAACTAGTCCCTGCATCCGAATTGCATATCACATTCGTAATTTCAATAGCTTTCATTTCGACAATACAACAATATTCATTGCATGGTAGATAGTTGTGGAGAAGTCGGATTGTTAATACATACGTTGCTGTGGAAATTATTGACCTGTCAAAATCAAATCCGATTACGAGTGCTTTGCGCAGTTACGCTGCTGATCTTCAGATGGGTTTCTAGGAAACTTGATTACCATATATTAATGTTAGCCTCATGCACCTGCATAAGGGTAATATTAATTATACTACTTATAATTTTATGAGTAGTGTAATTAATATTAATAAAAAAATAAACATCACATTAAAATTAGGTTAGATTATTTCATCATCATCATCATTCAGCCGAAAAACGTCCACTGCTGGACATAGGCCTCCCCCAAGCATCGCCACATCGACCGGTCCTGTGCTTCTCGTATCCGGCGGTTTCCCGTGACCTTTACCAGATCATCGGTCCACCTTGTGGGAGGCCTACCCACGCTGCGTCTTCCGGTACGCGGTCGCTACTCCAGAGCCAGGTTTAGGTTTTAGGTTAGATTATTTAATCCAACCTAATTTTAATGTGATGTTTATTTTCCTTAATGTCTTATAAGTAAGTACTATTATTGTATGCCTTTCAACTTACAGGGTCTATGTATGTTTGGGATAACTATTTTATAAGTTCTCTGTAAACTACATTGTGCAATAAATAAATAAATAAAATTCTCAAATTGCTTCTTGCAACTATGAAAACGAGATGACATTACATACATATGGCATTCTGGAGTAAGACACTTGAGAAAATACAATTATTTTAAACTAAATTTGGTGTTAATAGTCTAGTGTAAAATCTACTTAATCCCAGCGGTGCTCGCATGTGGATGCGTCGAGTTTACGTCTAATTGCAATTTCGGGAATAGGATTCCGCTTCTATGGCGTAATAGACCGGTTAGAAGCTATGGATGGAATTAGAGCTAAATTCATGGACTTAGCACCCGAACTAACGAGCGAGGAAGAGCGCAGGCTGACGTTTTACGTTTGGTTTAACCTTAGTTTGATTATGCACTGTTCCTATATCTAACCTACTGTTGTTGGTAACTACGAGTCGTGCATTTGTGACCATTAAGTTCAAGTTTAAGTTGTTTATTTCAAAACAAAAATACATTTGTGTCGAAATATTTGCTCATTATGTACACAAAAAGAAGCAACATAAAAAATTATAATATAAATAACCTCACCCATCATCGAAGTTAGAACGTCTATGCGAATTAAAAATAATAATAATAACTTTGACAACATTAATATTCATATTGATACGGAACAAAGTCCCTAGCAAAATGCTACAAAAATACATTTAATGTCTAAAATATTAAGTATAAAAAGTAACATTTTAACAAGTCAAAGAACAATGGGCTATTTAAGTACAATTTTAAGATGTTTTTCATTACAAAATTCGTCAATGCTGTAATAAGCTTTATT
The DNA here is from genome assembly GCA_905220435.1 of Amphipyra tragopoginis. Lineage (NCBI taxonomy): Eukaryota > Metazoa > Arthropoda > Insecta > Lepidoptera > Noctuidae > Amphipyra > Amphipyra tragopoginis. Next base: position 22,539,237 of record HG991995.1, on the reverse strand, counting down.
GATTACCTAACTAAGCTCTGAGTTTATTTTTAAATATGTTCACATTCTGAATATTCTTTAATTCTGCTGGTAATTTGTTAAACAGACTGACAGACTGTACGCGTGACGAGTGTTTGACAACAATAAGCTTTGCCTGCAGAATAGTAGGAAGATCTTTTCTGCGAGTATCTACTCAATTTTTTCATTCGTCGTCTGTTTCAAACTCGTTTAAGTTTTTGTTTAAATGAGTAAGGAGAACCAAAATATAAAGACATTACACGTAATTCATATCGTACTAAAAGAATTGGATGCGTGGTTGGCGCAGTAGCTGGCTGCTGCACAGCCGCTGGTCCGATTCCAAGTGTTATCTCTTCTCTAATCTCAAAATATTAAGTTGTTCGGAAAGTCACTTTGTTTTAATTTAATTTATGTCGAGCTTTAATCAAATTACAATTTTAAATATTTCCACATAAAAAAACAAAAACATTTAAAAATATAGTAGCGCAACGGCATCGGAAACAGGGTCCAAGCTACTGGCGGTCAGGGCTCCAGAGAGAGAAACTTCCTAACGATACGCGCCGTGTCCAGAAGTACCGCTCTCTGTATCAGGCCCTTGATCCAGCTGCCCAACGAGAGCCTCTTTAGATGTTGGTCGAGGCTCTTGGCTATTAAACTATTATAAATAAAATAAATATTAGCCTGTAACTGTCCCACTGCTGGGCAAAGGCCTCTTTTCATACAGAGAAGGAACGAGCATTGATCGCCACGCTTGCTCACTGCTTGTTGGCGATTTCAGAACATTAAGTCCAGGTTTCCTCACGATTTTTTCCTTCACCGTATATCAGTGGTGTCATAGATTAACTAAGAAAGTACATTTATGACATTAAAAAAGTCACATTGGTACATGCCTGGGTTTGAACCCACAACCCGGTGCTTAACAAGCGGGTCTGTAACCTCCGGGCCACCACGACACTAAATTATTATTATTTTTATTAAAATAAGAAGGGCTTTAGTCCACTACTCTGGGATGGTGCGAGTCGGCCATATCGAAAACTTTTTGGAAGCCTCTCTGGTATGTAAGTTTCCGTATGTAAGTACCGTTAAAGCAAGTGATATTTCTTCTTCTTAGAATCCTTTTCTTTACAATATCTTGAATCAAGTAACAATAGAAGTTTCCAAGAAAATCTAAGAATGCTGTACATGCAACCAGATAGCAATTTTCATATTTTCATTCGCGTTCTGCTTCGTAAATAGCTTTCTTTCTATCACATTTTTATTTCTAACTCAAGACATACTATTTCATTGTTGTCATAGCCCCGAGTCTTATAGAAAGAATGCATTTAGCTTATAGTGGTGACGTGAACAAGAATATAATAAAAAGAAGTTGTTAAAAGAAAAAAATACACGTTTTCTATTAGGATTAAAATTACTTTGATTTTAAGCTATACAGTATGACTGGTTATTCGCTTTACATCCAAAAACTATGAACTCTACTCATCATTTTGTACTTTATTATGGGACAAACAATAAATTGTATTATAACTTTCGTGAGACACATTCATATTTATGATTATTTACGGTTTACTCACGTGCATTTTTCGAGATTGCCCGACTAGTTTCGAAACCAAACGGAGCCCTTAATCATGAGCTGAACACGCGGCAAGGTCGCGAGACGAACTTTCGTCTCGCAAAGGTTCGTCTCGCGACCTTGCCGCGTGTTCAGCTCATGATTAAGGGCTCCGTTTGGGTCCGAAACTAGTCGGGCAATCCCGAAAAATGCACGTGAGTAAACCGTAAATAATCATAAACAATAAATTCGCGGAAAAAAATCTGCCATTTTTTTATTTTCGAATTCAGACTCTATCCCATTGGAAAATTTGTACTTAAAGAATGGTGATCAGAATTCATGGTTTTCGGGTGTAAAGTGACTAACCATCAGTTATGCTATACACAATTGAAAATCCTATCGAAATATAAAATCATACCCACAATTTTGTCACGAGACACGCGAACATACAAACACTACTACTACACATTCATTTGCCTCGTCCTACTCTTCAGGGAGTTCATTTATGACGTATATTTATTTATTTTTCAACTCAAAATTAACTAAAAAATTAATACTCCATTTCATATAAAATTAATGTAAAAAACTGGCACAGCAAGGCACGAATCTTTTCGAACCATTACTTAGAGTTTCAGCTCATCTTGATTGACCTTTTAAGCTTCATAAAAGCACAATACTGTGTTGAATCCCTTTTTTTTATGGATGGGAAATCATCATAATTATGACTCCTTCCGCTCTGGGCAGAGCGGAAGGGAGTGTCAGACTCTTACTGACTAAAACCCATCCGTGTTCCTTCTAATGCCCTTTGCGTTCCAGGGCCGCGGTAACTCTTTCGAATAAATTCCGCAACCCTGAACTGTGTTGAATCCCTGCTTGTAGGAAACATGTTGCTTTTTCTATACATTTCCTTGATGAAATGGGTCTTATTTATCTAATACTATATTTCATAGAGCGGGGTCTCCATATTACGGCCCGCGGGGCAACACCGGCCCGCGAGCACCACCAATCTGGCCCGCAGCGACCGGATTGGCGGTACTCATCAAAACTACAGTTGGTATATTGGTCATCATTCAGCCGAAAGACGTCCACTGCTGGACATAGGCCTCCTTCAAGCTATATTGGGAGGGTTTGCCATAATCGCTACGCCTGGCAGGCGGGTTGGTGATCGCAGTATGGTTGTTAAAGTACTCAGAGAAAGTTGCTGCCCATGCTCTAGTGAATCGCTTAGTCACCTTTTACGACACCCGTGAGAAGAGATGGGGTAGTGCTATACTTAACGTCCATCACTACACGGAACCAGGCGCCCAATTCTCCTAAAATAAATCTTGAAAAATCACAACCGAACCAAGGCCGAACCGTTCATTCAGACAGTTCTCAATTTCAAAAGCTGTCTTATTGTTTGACACAAAAAACAAAATCAATCATTTTGAAAGTTTTCGAAAACAAAAACTGACTGACGGTTGTGGTTCGATTGCGTTTGGCAACAGTTTATTTTAGTGGAATTGGGCCCCAGGAGCCCAATTCTACTAACAGAAACGTTTATTAATTGCAACTTTATCGTTTATTCAGAAAGTTTTCGTTACCAAATTGTTTGACAACAAAAACAAAACCAAACATTTTGACAATTTTCGTAAACGAAAACTCCCTGAATGAACGATTCAGTTGACATTGATAAAAGTTTCTGTTAGTAGAATTGGGCCACTGTATATCGGTACGATAAACTAATTAAGTCTTGGTACCATAGGATTTAGTGTAGGAGTCAGTATGACCCTTCGGCTAAAAAGTTTGAAGAATACTGACACTACCTGAAGCTAGGTGAAGGTTCCTTAATAAAAAAATAGCCTTACCTTCCCTCTATGCGTCCAATTAATAGTGTTGGGCGGTTCTGGTGTATGTCTTACAATACACGTCAAGTTTATTGTGGAGCCGGCGTAAATGAACAGGTCCGGACCTCCCATGATTTCTGTCTCGGGTTCTGTGAACAACGGTAGGATGTTAGTACATTGTAAGAACAGGATAGGGTTCAATGTAGATACTTCGTTAGTATCTACAGTTGATGTAAAGTTGTTTTTTTTTAAATTATTAAATGGCTTGAATTTTTTTCATACATTGAGTGATTTAGCCTGTAATCGATAACAGTTTTTTTATTTGTGTCATTAGGATACAGAAACAGTCATTTGTAAACAAAAAGTTAAGGCAAAAGGTCAACATTGAATGAATAAATATATTTCTTTATTCAAATCAAATTACATAGTATTAAAAGTTAGTTGGTAACATAAAACTGTTTGTTTAATAGTGGTTAAAGCAATGTAGAATAATTTATAAACACTTTCATAATATAAAACTCACACCTGTATTCCCCGAAGGGTTTGCAGAGGTCTTATAATACACCCACATTTCGCCGTTATGTTTATCGACCGAGCACAAATCCAGACTCCGGGCTGCTACTGAGAAATTCCACACGGAAAAACCTGTCACTTTGCGCAACCTGGGGATCGAACCCAGACATCACGCTCAGCAGTCGCGTTTGCGACCGCTAGACCAACGAGGCAGTCTTTCATAGAAATCCGAATTTAAAAATATTGTAACTCCGCTGTATCTAGAAACCACTTAGTAATCTGTGGAAACATAATGGATTGTGATTAACCTACTTACTGTAATCTGTATTATTATTTAGTCGTAATATATATAAATGATGGAATCAGGCGTTACTTTGCGGAAATCCATGACATACAAAAATGCAAATAGAATATCTAGCTTTAATTCCGCTAGCGACCTTGTTCAGCGGAATTAAAGCTAGATATTCTATTTGCTTTTTTTTACGTAATACATATGTAAAATTGTTAGTACTACCCAAAAAAACAGAACTGTTTCAAAATAACAAAGTGTTTTGTTAACACAGTCACTTGCAAACGGAGCACCAGTTCTCGATTGTGTGCAGCCCAACAAACCACACAAGGCCAGCGTAGTGAACCAAGTCCTATGATTATGGTTTATTATTATTCAGGGGGCACAGGCAGGGAAACTCCGACTCCTAAAATAGACTTGCCCGTGACTTAGGAGTCGGGGTTCTACTTTTGCTTAGCAGTCGATAGCCTTTAAATTATTCACACTAGATTGCACATAGCTACTTACTTACCTAATTTTCATTACTTACAAGAAGAAATAGCTAGAAAGCTAATCGGAAATACGTGTTAATAAAACAAACACCACTTATTCCTTTGAGCAAATAACTTAAAGAACTTTTTATTGTCCGTCGCCACCTTTACCTGTGGTTTCTAGTCTGCTGAAATACCTCTTAGAACTTAGAACTGTACTTATCCCCCAGGCAAATAAAACTATAACTATTTTCTTACTGAAAGTGCAGACTGTAAGTTTGCAAATAAATATTTTCACAAGAAAACACGTGCGGTTGAAAAGTTCCTCTGGAGGGACACATTGACATTTTTGAGACACGTGTAAGTTTAAAAAAGTCAGTAAATAACGTGGAACATACACAGTACTCAGTAAACGTATCGTGTCAGCCGACGAATTATTCTTCTTCTTCTCTCGTGGTGAAAAGATTAGCCAGTCAGCAAGGTTGATAGCGGTGCTGACTGCCCAGGGTACGCCGGACGTACTTAAGTATCGTCACTCGTGGAGGTTCTTTTCATGCATCCCGAAATTATTAAGAAAATGAGATTAAATTATTTATAAATTTTTTTATTCTATAATCTGGTGGCGTTTTATCCTTGCCGCATTAAATTGTAAGCTTATAAAATGGAGCTCGCGAATGGAAGTAGCAAAGATATAGAGGAACTCCTGTATACCTTTTGGCTTTCACATACACACAGCGGAACACAGTAAACTGCTTGGCGCCGAACTTTAATTTGAGGGCGGTAGCGTGCTGGAATTTGTTGAATCTTACAACACGCATTCCTCAGACCAAATAAAAACCAAGACAGAACGCTGCGAACAATACAGTGAAGCATGCCAAAACTACATCTCCGGTCTGTGCATACACGCACACATTTATAATTTTTTTCAATCAAACTACACCTCACTAAGTGCACACATGTTTACGAAACCGGCCTCACATCACTGTTGACAGCGCTCTGTCTTGGTTTTTTATTTGGTCTGAGACGCATCCATGCCCATGCGTGGTGTGCTGTCCCCATACGGGAAAAAATGAAATGTTAACATGTCTTTGAAAGGCAAAGCGAAGTCTCCATGAACTGCTTAAATATACTGAGCAAGGTTATCCTATAGTTTACTTTTTTCATCTGAAAAGGTATTTTTTCTTCCTTTGGTATTTCGTTAAGGAAAGCAAAAAACACTCCGTTCAACAAAAAGTATAGAGACCCGAAAATGAGAACAATGAAATATTGGGCCACGTGTAACAAGCCCATACATTACAGGGCTGACAAAAACGCAATAACGTGACGTATCGATACATTCCACGCTCAAAAGGCGTAAGGGGCATTAGCTTTTATATCCCTTACGCCCTTTGAGCACCAAGATATCGATATAAGTGACCCTTAACAAAAAATAGTTTCCTTGAAATTGCTTCATTACTCTGAAGGAAACTTGACATTTTGTGAGAGGAGTGCGAGACAGCTGTTTCTGAACATAAGGGTTCACACATCAAGCAGAAAGGCTAAAAGATATTTATTTTCTAACAATTTTTCTATTCTTTATAAAATTTTGCTCTTTGAAAGAATTATGGAGGCGTGAATGTTATTTATTCATCGTAGGATATTATTTATGCATTTATGTGTTTTTAACCGACTTCAAAAAGGAGGAGGTTCTCAATTTGGTTATATTTTTTTTATATACGTTTCCGCTGTACTCCATCATTTACGAACCGATTTTTTTTTTATTTTTTTTTTGAGATGGTATACTTCCCGGTTGGTTCCATATAAACGTTGTTATGATTATACCATGAACTTCAAAGATATGGAACTGAACTCCTCATAGAATCAAAGCAAAATTGTCAAATAACTTATATTACTTTGTTTATATGTGTTGTTGGTAACTGACTACTGGAAAAGAGGATAGGGTGCGTCAAACTCTCCACTTTTCGGAATGTTTGAATTATATCGTATAAGATATAATATAAAAGGGCTTTTCATACCCGAATACGACAAAGCCAAAAAGAAGGGTTATGAAGAGGAAGGGGTTTAATTTATGGCACTAAAACATGATTAATAAAAAACTAAAAAAAAGTTAAAACCGACACCCTTAACTGACATTGGGGGGTAGATTTTCACCCCAGCCGCAAAAAAAGACAAATATTTCCTTTTCCAGCGAATCTAGCAACTTCTCCTTTTAAGTATTCTCAGTGCAGTGTGTGCTCTTGAACCTCAAGGAAGCGTGGCGCGTAGAAATCGTCCGTTTGCGCTGTACAGGTACATGGGGTAAGTTTACACCCCACGGCGTTAGTTACGTCTGTTATTTTTTTTTTGACAACCTTAGTAATTTATTTTATTTTTTCAGCACTGGAGCAATATGGACAAGTTTTTTTCAGATGAACAAGTTGCCAACATCCTGGACGACATTGAAAATTAAGAAGAGCCGGATTTAGTGGAACCTATGCATAATTTCGAGAGCGTAAAAATTTTAATGAAAAAAAAATTAAAAATTAAAATAAATAAAAATTTGTTTGCAAGAAGCCTTTTGTGGATGAAATTGAATGTCTTTCATGTTTAGAAAAAAAAAATAGAGACAAGAAGTGTTTTTTTTTATATAGAAGCTCAGAGAGTTACTATTTTTGTTGCAAAAAAGAGGTTCATTTTTGTTTTTTCATTGTATAAGTACAGATTTTAATTTTTTTCTGATTTATTAGTATAAACCAACTTATCTGTGATTGATTAGTATAAGTTTTGTCATTCTTACTATTACTTTTAAGATTTTCATAGAAGACTGTTTGTAAGGCTAAGAGTCAAAATAGATAAAAGTAGTGTTTTTTTGTTTTCTGTAATTAAAGTGTTTTTACTTATGAAAATGTTATTTTTTTTTAATTGTAAATGTTACTAGATAGACCCTTAATACACGAGAATAATAAGTTTAAGGCATTTGTAACTACTATGTATTTTTTTTTAATTTTATTTTGGGGTGCATTTATACCCCGCAATGTCAGTTGTGTAACAAAAAATAACAATGTTAGTTCAGGGTTAAAAAAAAACTAAAAGGAGTAAAATAATTACCATGTTATAAAATTAACAGTTTCAGAAGTCGGTGCATTCAATTTGTTTCAGTGTAGAATTACACCGACTTCTAAAACTTTTAGTTTTTTTTAAGTCGGTTATAACTTTTTTAAAGTTTTTTGTGTTTTTTTTTACTAAGTTTAACTGATAAAGGGGCTTGTGGCTGATAAATTACCAACCACGCGGATCGTACGATCTGTGAGGTAAAAATGGGCTTTCCGTCGTTATTCCGTGCATGGGTGACCGTTCATTACACATCAAGACCTATCCATGCCATCGGTCCTAGATATCATAAAATACATTGACAACCGTTAGAGCGTTTGTCCACCGCCACCGTCACCGAGAAACGAGATTATATCGGACCGAGTTCGGAACGACGTGACGGTGATCGTGTATCCATGAAGTCATATTTTGAAATCCAATAATAGTCCATTAATTTTCGTTGCGTGGTCACCCTACTTTACTTATTATTATTAGCTTTTTTGTCAGAATAATTCTCCGCCGCCATGATGCATCACAAAAACAAAACGATATCAGCGCCTCTAACAGTAGATAATGTAACTAATTTTATGATATGATCACTAATGTTTGACCATATCATGAAGTAGCCGTGCGTTTAGCTGATCATATCGTTGACGACTATATAGCGTTTGAACGCTGATTATTCATTGATCTGGCCAGGCCATATCATGATGTGGGCAGCGGGTATTGGCCATTTCATGAAATGGCCGGCCACATCATGAAGTGATCAATTCTAAGATATAAGATATATATCCACTGCGACCGATCTCGGTGGTTCCCAACATAAGAAAAAAAACCGTGCACCGGCGCCGTCAATCTCGGATGTAGTGGACAAGAGCAGACGCGTTTTGTGTTGCCGGCATTTCGGTCCGTCTCGATCTCGGCGGAATTCTAGCGGTAGCGCCGAACTACTCACAATCTCGGTGTCCAGATGACGGCGGTCGGATGACGGACGTGCGGTGAATACGCAACCATAGTAATGTATGTATCGCTACTTCGGCAACGTCATCTCGTTCTCGGTGACGGCGGCGGTGGACAAACGGCCTTATGGGTAATACGGGACCTATAAAAGTCTGAAAACCGGTCTAACCTTAGGATATCTGCTGTGCCCAGTTACTGGGATGGAGGAGGCTGATGGCAGTCGCTCCGTTTTAAATACTGGTATTCAGCCGCACCTGGCTAGACTGAAAGCCGACCCTACCATAGTTGGGAAAAAGGCTAGGCAGAAAATAGAGATAAAAGTTAAATAATTCACGCAATTTCGACACATATTTGTAGATTTCCGACATTAATAAAAAAAATTAGCAACAATATCTGTAGGTTTGGAGTTTTAAATGATTCAGAGCAAAATTAAATGTAATATATCAGCGATATTCTTGATTGGGTAGCTTTAATCATCATAGTTTTATGTTAAAGCACGCCAAAGTGAAAACCAAACACAAACATTACATGAAACCTTACACTGCTTAAACTTTCGATAACCTAAAACAATATTGAGTCACCGTTTTCGAAGTTCGCGCAAACAAACAACACTTAACTATACAACTTTAATATGATATCTAATGAAATAATAATGGAACTACAAACTAACAAAGTAAACATACGTAATATGTTCCCACACGACAAAGTGTGAAACACAACCCATGCAAACAATAGTTCCCGTAAAATGTTCTATTTAACTTTGGTTCCTCTCTATCTGAAGTTGCTTCCTTTCAATTTCGCCAACCCTATGTTCGTTGATCTAACGCATGAAGTACTGAATGGAGTGCTAATACAGGTTGAAGTTACAAACCAGCGCCAAGTACCTGCTGCCGTGACATGGTGAACTGGACACCTATTTAGCCCAGCCGTGATACACAAAAGGCATACTGTGGACTGTAAAGTGTATCTCATGTACTGCAGCGAATAAAGTAAAAAGAAAACAAAATTTATTGGCGTATGAGGTAATGCAAATAAACACCAAATAAAAACAAGAAATAATAAAATAAGAAAAATACAAAATTGGAACAAATGCGTCACATCCGAGCAAATCGGCCATCGCTCAGCATATATTATTGAGGCACATGCACAGAGCATAGCCACAGAGCTGCTTTTAAGCGACAGCCGAAATAATTAAATATAAGTATCGAATAAAGATTTTCCATGAGCTTCATAACGACCGTTACAATTAACAGTCATTGGGAATATTGATCAGTGCTCGCAGTAGGTATATTGTTATTAGCGGACACAAGGACGTTGCAGTCCATCCTCGTGTCATAATCTCTTAGTAACGTTTTATGATACCCAAATAGTCAAAGAAACATTTTTAGTCGGAAACATTCGGAACAACTACGCATATTGTAGGACATGCGAAAAGTTTTCAACATTCATTAGACGATCGCCATTGCATTACACTTGGACGTAATAAGACGCCGATCACACCATCGCGTTAAAATTACTACTATTGCGGGCTGGTGCAGCGAACTATACACTTCTTATTCAAAATCAGCAGCTACCTTCACCTACAAATTAGCGTTCCATTTCTTCTTACTCCACGGTATATCGTGACATCAAACTATTTGTGTCGAATTCGAGTTCAGTGCCAAGAATTTGTCCAAATCACCAACGTCTATTGGCTGCAAAAATGTTTTCTGGGTCCTTGTGAGAAATATGGTACAGTTACGTGGCTTGTTATAATCTTTGGACAGTTTTGGATGGCCCTGAATTTGGCGGTCGATTCCAAGTTTGAATGGACTTCATTCAGTGTAATTGGAACGCATCCAAATAGGAATGCATGCGAGTAAGTATTTTAGAAGTACTTCGGAAGTGGAAATTACTTTTGCAGTTATTCATGGCTCTGATAACATTTTAGTGGACGAAAACAAGATTTTAGATGCTTTTTGGGGTAGTATACAGTTTAAAATCCTTGAAGATTTAACTAAACAGTGAAGTGATGTTTCAAAGAAAATTTTCTAGAAGAAACTGTTGGTCGACTAGCCAAAGATCTAATGAGATAGTTTGTTTAAACGTTCATATAAAGGACTTTGTCGGTAACAATATGTTACCGAGGTTTTTATCGAGATATGTTAAGAACATAATTCTTAACACGGTAAAACAAAAAAAAAACTTTTTTTCGTAGGTGTATAAAAAATATTATTTTAATCTGCCGCAAACGTCACTTAGTTTGAAAGAAAAAAAACGTGCAATTTGTTGGTGTAAATATAACTGATCACTAACCTACTATATTAAGATGCACAGCATGTCCTATAGGCGGTGTGGTGGATATCTGGCACTCGTACTGTCCGGAGTCTCGGCGCTGCGGGCTGCGTATTCGAAGCGCCCACTCCTCGGAGCGTGGCTTGTGCTGCGCCTCGAAGCGCTGGTCCGACGTGTACGTGTAGCGGCCTACCGTCAGCAGGTGGATGTCGCGGTGACGAACCCATGATACCTGCACAACACAATGCACGTGATAAATACATAAGCGGAAGAGACTGTCTTATCTTCAACTGTTCAACGGGAAGTGTTACAGAAGCAATGATTAAGAGAGATATTTAATATCTACTACCTATTCACTATCAACTGCAATAACTATACTCAGTCTGGTGTTCACTGACATTAATTATCCGGCTAAAAAACCATATAACCAAAATTCTAGTAATCTTTTCTAGTCAATGGTTGTTTAACCAGACAATAATTGTTGGTGAACACCACCAACAACGGAAGGTTTCAAGAATTCATGCACAGATCAAAATTTGATTATCGGTTGCGTTAGCGGTGAAAGAAACCTGAATGGGGGATTTACACGGGTCGATTTTAGCTGTGCGGCAAGTCACCAGTCGCATCGCTTGTAAAAATCGTATCGCCACCTCATTTACACCGGTCGACAAAAATCGCGTTCGACTTGTTCATTTCTAGCGGAACAACACAACGCAAAACCCACCTCATGCGGCGGGCGATCGCCTGTAACTGACCATTTATACGGTCGATTTTAGTCACCCGCCGCATGCGGCTTGTCGCCGCACAGCAAAAGTCGCATGGCACCTAACTTTGGGGCTTTTGATTTTAGTCACTTGCGGCCTAGTCCAATTGTACTCAAACTCAAACTCAAAACTCGTTTATTCAAAGTAGACTAGTATTACTTAGTTCTTTTTGAACGTCAAATTTAGGTAGTTACATATGACTGCACCCCCAAAAGCTCCCACCCTTCACCGCTTCCTAGTGTTTATGCTGTCTGTGTATCTGTGTGTCTGTGTATTGTCATTTAGACGACCCATGTAAATCCCCTATAAGAGGGCTTCGAATCGTTTTCGATGGTGTCTGTAGTCCACCAACCAGCACCATGCCAGCGTGGTGGACTAAGGCCTGAACCCTTCTCATTATGAGAAGAGACTCATGCCCAGCAGTGTGGCAGAATTGGGCTGAATATTAATGAGCATAAAAGATGAGATGAGGAGCTCGTGGCTAAATAATTACAGCCGCATAGATCGATCTTCCGGGTTAAGCCACACTTGCCGAGGTTGGTCTGTGGATGGGTGACCATTTACCATAGCGAGTTCCCTCCGTGCCTCGGAAAGCACGTAAAGCCGTTGGTCCCGGCTGTCATTTGTAGATCTTTGACAGTCGTTACTGTTGGTCAGAAGCCAGAAAGTCTGACAACCAGTCCTACCGAGAGTATCGTATTACCCAGTTACTGGGTTGTGGAGGTCTGATAGGCAATCGCTCCATGTAAAATACTGATATTCAGCTGCATCCGGTTCAACTGGAAGCCGACTCCAACATAGTTGGGAAAAGGCTAGGCAGATGGATGATGAATGAGCATAAAAGTAGTGGAGTATAGGGGCAGTGGTTCCTAAACATCCGTAATCGAAATTGTTTGTACGCATGATGCATAATATGATGATACTGATGAAGGTATTAGTAGTATGCATGATGTCACTACTTAATGAATGGATGCAATAAAATGTATCATAGTAATCAAAAGAGCTACTTCTGGTAAAAATGTTTCTTTAAACCTTATGGGCCTTATCACAAAAGATGGTTTAAACCAAGACTAAAGTAAACCCAGGTTTAAAATATACCCATCACTTTCTTATGTCATATAACAAAAAGAGACGGGGCTATTTTAAAACCTAGGTTTTTCTTAGACCATCTTTTGTAATAAGGGGGTTTTCGACTAATTTCGAGGCCTTTCTTTTAGCGCACCATTCCATTTAGCGCACCAATTCGAATCACATCAGTAGTTTTTTTTTATTGCTATTACTATTGGTGTGATTCAAATTAGTGCTCTTCAAATTGGTCTGCTAAATGGAATGCCTAAAATTTTCTACATTAGATAATACTTACTCGAAGATATAAATTATATTAGACCACCTCGAATATTGAATAGCTAAGATAATATACCGAATTTCAGTACCAATTCAAACACTGTTACACTTAACTATCCAATCCAAACATACATTACAAACTAAAGTGCATGAAACTTACTGAATAACCTTTGAAATACCGTTAAGTTAATCAAAATGGCATCGCGATAACTAATCCAGTGGATTGCCTTGTCTAACTTATTTGAGATGGGTCGAACAATGATAACAAGAAAATAGCCATGCGCATACCCACGAGTAACTAAACTTGTGACCGTGTCAATTGGAGTATAAAGCCTTACAGTAAGTAGACTAAAGGCGCAATTTTGGAACACAGATACGGCAAAAAGGGTTGAAGAAGGGGGTTCTTTTTGTATTTTTTTTTTCATTCCTTTATTCGTCTGTACCTATTGTAATATGCTTTGTGCAGAAGATGTTTTTCCAATTTATTAGCAAAGATCTTGTTTTGTTCTTAATTGTTGATATTTTTTGTGGTAACTTATTATACGTTTTAATAAACCAATCTTTCCGAACGTTTAAAACTGGCAGTAACTGTGGTACTGCTGGCATTTTGAGACGACAGTCGTCTTTCATTCATCATGAAGAATAATGAACATGTATGATTATGTATGTAATAATCTATTTTTCGTATTATCCTCATCTTCCGTGCGGAAGAATTTCCGTCCTTTGGAAGGCCCGCAGAGGCCCCTTTGAGAACTTTTATATGAAACAGAATGGGGCACTTATCGAGCCCATGAATGTACAGTCATGGACTGTCCCAAGTGGGTGCAAGACTATTATAAAAACGGTTATTAAAATTATTGGATCTATGGAGAGGGCTGTTAAGTGGACTGATTAACTTTTATTATTTTTCCATCTATATGACGGAGAGGGAAAAGGAATGTCATTTTCAGGCACGCCTTCCTCCTCGTAGATCTTCAAAAAACAGATAGCGTTGATATTCTTTAACTATTTCACAAACTTTGTAATCACAATAATCACGAATATCCGCGATGGCAATGGATGGAGGTTGCGACGTTATCCACTCACGCGCACGTTCTCTGTCAGAATCAATGACACAATGCCCACCCCACTCACACTTGTCACTTGTCAAACAATGACACTTCTGTATTCAAAATGACATTAATTGACAGTGACAATCGATGGACAGATGGAATGACCTCAGGCCCGCCATCTTGTAACAAATGTTAGAAGTTTTTAATCTACGGCCTCCTGCTGCGACATATATTATTATATTTTCAACACACAGCCCGACAACTTATGTCCATTCTATTAAACCCGACAGGTTAAAAGGTACCAGTATATTGGATTCGGTAATTTTAACTCCCAAAGTGACTTTAGGTTCTACAGAAATGTATTCTACACGTATCGGAAATTGCCTATTGTAAAGTCGAGCAAAACGGATTTCGAAGACTTTGTTCGAAGTGAGACCTATTCCAACCTTGATATTACAGTTTCTATACAAGCCAACAATCTCGCGACACCTGTTTCCGAATAGGACTTTGTCGAAACTTTGAACACTTAAACAAATACTGTTGACCTGAGTTGTTTTACTGTTGCTATAATAGTTGCAGTTTTGTGCAAAATTTTTGATATGCAATTTCGGAAACAGAGAAGCGATTTTGTTTTTGTTCGACAAAGTTCTTAGTCCAGTCAAAATGGAAGAAAAAATCCTTCAAATTCGGAATAATTCGCATAGAACTGAGAATTAGTACAGACCTTAAGCACCTTAAGGCTGAAACCAGACGAGCGTAATTTACGCCGCGCAAAATGAGGATGCGTAATTTTTTTGAAGGATTTCACAGACTCATTTTGCGTCATCTTGTGGCACGAATCGTGATATTGTATGAAACCGAAGGTAACTGAAATTGAGCGACTCAATTTACGCGGCGTAAATTACGCTCGTCTGGCCTCAGCCTAAATACATCATTACAAATGAAATGTCAAAAGTCCCCGTCGATCCCACTTCTGCAAAAAATTTATTCAATGTCAAACGTCAAAAAACATCTCTCGACTTTTGACATTTCATTTGTAAAGATGCTGCGAGTTATTTCGGAGTAAAAATGTCTATTTTGAATGGACGATCTGTTATTTTTATTGAAATAAAAAATAGTTTATTTCTTGCTTATGTATTAACATCAAGGTTGTTGCTATCTTTTTATATTCTTTGATCTTCGTGCCATTAGGATGTAATCTTATTTCGTATTCACAACTCATACTAGCCAATATGCCGTATCGAATACACCGCAGATATAATAGAGAAATAGATGAGGCAACTTGACCTACTCTACGTGTTATTCAGCTGAAGCAATCCTCCAACATGTTACGCTTGTAAGTTAGTTCCTCTTCGACTTCGTCTGTTTCTGCAAATGCGAATGGCTGCAGGTTGCGTGTGTGCCACCTCTCACTGCAAAGACGCGTGACCTTTTACAGCGCAGACGGGCGTGCGCGTTATTTATTTCCCAGCTCTAAATTGCTCTCGTTACTGGTTTTCACAGAATACGACAAAAAAAACGTTTATTTCTCCAACAATCTTTACAAAAACAAGTTAGTGATTGGAGCCTCCCTATAAGCAAGTAATGCCTGTGTCGGGAGACTCCGCTCTTCCATACCGATATTATTAGATAAAACATACAATATTTGTGTGAGTGGGTGAGAATGTGTGTGTGTATGTGTGTCTGTGAGTATCCGTGTGTGTGTGAGTATCCGTGTGTGTGTGAGTAAGGGCGTGTGTGTGTGTATGATTGTGAGTGTTTGAGTAGGTTTGTGTGTGTGTATGTGTGTGCAACATGCGACGTAAGGTGAGGACGTGCCATTGCACATCCACTATCCATATAGCACTTAAACTGTTGCACTCCATTCAATATTTATTACCTTTATATCTGTGGAATATGCTCGGTAAAATGCTTGTTAAATAGAAATATCGTTTTTCGGTCATTATTAGGTACCAAGTTGGTTGAGGGGCTCATGGCTAAACACGGATCATAATATGCAAATCATATGTAAATTTAAGCTGCGTTTGCCACGGTCGGTTCCTGGGTGACCATTAGTTACACATCGAGTTCCCTCCGTGCCTCGGAGAGCCCGTTAAACTGTCGGTCCCGGGTGTCATACGAATACCAATGATTGTCGTTACAGGTAGTCAAAAGCCAGAAAGTCTGACTACCGGTTTAACTTTACGATATCGGCATTGCCCCGGAACTGGGTTGCGGAGGTCTGATGGCAGTCTCTCCGTGTAAAATACTGGTATTCAGCCGCATTTGGATAGACTGGAAGCTGACCCCAACATAGTTGGGAAGAGGCTAGGCAGAACAGAATACCAAGTTGAACAATATTTACACTCAATTTACTAAAACTACAAGGTTAGTCGGAAAAGAGGTACTAATCTGCAGACCACTTAAAGGATCACTGATGACGGTTTCAAAGCAAGTGTTAAAATTTCAAAATTCGTTAATTTTTACTTCCATGTAAAATAATTTTTATTTTAGTTTTTTTCAAAAATTCTTCGTTACGAATTCAGAAAACCCAAATATGCCCTAAAATGTAAACACAGCTGATCATAGCTGAGGATCGATAGATTTTAGTGTATTTTTTTTTGTAATTATTGAACTGAACAGCTCTTAAACTATTGGGGAAAGTTGTAGAACAAAAGTTACTCATTATAATGGGTACTTTAACACCCTTTTGGATTAGTACCCCCTTTCTGACTAACCTTGTATACAACATGTTACATAATTCCCCTTAAAAAAGAAAATGTTATTCAAGTAGTCTTTTATGGTTGTTGTCATTTACCTCTCAGAGGAAATTAGGTAAGAATGTAAATAACTTTCTGGGTAGTTTACTCTTTACTTTTATGTTTTCAGGGTTGCGTTTCAGTGAAGTTTTTATTTTATGATTTTCCTTTTTTTTTTTTGGGTCCTACTTTTATTTTAAAATATTGCCAATAGACTCTTTACAAGGGACCATTTAACTCTCTTTCGGCTTTAGGGGTATTTTTGTAACACGTTTTATAGGTACAGATTCCTGTTATCCTTCACAACGTTGTAGAGTAAAATACTTATCGATTTGACGGAACTACAGAACCAACAATTTCGCAACATTACTTAACAATTAAATCGTAGTTCCAACTTCGACTGAATGCCTAGAAGTCCAATCATTTGGTACATTAAAACTGCCAATACCGAATACTGATGGCGAGTTTAAAACAGATTTCGAAGCGACAATCTCACTATTCATTCTCCGACTAACTGAAACTGTGATTGAAATAGAAAGGATAGGAATTTGAAGCTCCAATCAGTGTTGTACCTATTTAGTTTGGTAAATGGAAATAGAGCTTGTTAATGAGGCGTTTGTGAAACTTGTTGCGTTTATTCACGATCTAACTAATCTTTTATTAGATTTTGTATGCCAAACACACTATGCAAATATTCTTCTAATATCCTTTTCGGAAATCGAGTACATAAATCAGCATCCTAATTGCGCAAAACACTCGTAATCGCTATGGCTTTGATTTTGACAGGTCAATATTTTACAACGTATGTATTAACAATCCGACTTCTCCACAACTATGTACCGCACATTGTCAAAATGAAACTATTGAAATTACAAATGTGACAAGCAATTCGGGTGTTGATTTTCATGTTTTTATATTATTTAATAATTAGGTATATTTATTTGAGTAGTATTAAATAGTCTATAATATTTTATAGACTATTTAATACTACTCATTTTTTTAGTTAATAACTTTTCTTTTCAGTTAGCTAGCATTCTTAATTTCCACGTTTAAAAATTAAAAAATTTCGTGGTTGAATTGGTGAAACACGCTTGAGAACCAGATATTAAACAGAGGTTTCAATCATAAATGATAAATTAAACAAAGCTGCTAAGGAAGAGGTTAATGATGCATGATGATAACGAAAAAGATTAATAAAGGGTGTATCCCAATTCGGGTAATTCCTTCAAACTTCGTGAACTACTGGTGATACAGATTGACCCAGGATAGGACATTTTAGTGTCAACAATAAAAAATTACGTGTTTCACTTGAGAGCCCCGAGTTAACCGACTGCGTGGAGCGATATCGCGCTAGTCATGCCCGCCAGCTGTGTCACCGTGCTTTCATTCATTTATGCGTAGCATTGAAATGTTCAACGAAATAAATGAATGTTTTTTTTTACAAATAATACTTTTTTTTTATAAAACTGTTAATGTAAACATTTTTAATTACATAATTAGTCATTGTAATCAAAAACAATTTTAAAAATTCGCATGACTTTGGTAAGGCGATATATGACGAACTTAATTTTGTAATTAATATCCTTAAACGATATCTTGTGGCGTATTGTATCATGTGGTTTAGATACAATCACTTACCACTATAACAAGATAAAAGAAGAAAAAAAAGTTAGTCAAACAATATCCTGTTCGGGGTTAATCTACACCAGCAATAGATCATATTATATGGTTTTAACGAATTACACGCGCTCATACTCTATATACAAGGCAATAATAAGAAAAGACACAGTCTGTAAGTTAGAAAAATTCAAAAGATCTTCGGTCGAACTTCTTTCGAAGTTTAAAGTGTACTTACAGTTCTATTCTGCAAGTTCTTCACTTTGCACAGCAATGTGACGGGATGGCCAACTAAACCAGTCACGTTGTCAGGCGTGCTAGGGTCGAAATACGGAGCTCCAGGAGTCTGTGGCCAGTCTTCAAGGAACTCCGTCCTGAACCTTCTTGATGACTCCGACACTGTGCTTTGGTCCCGAGGTCGGTTGCTTCCACTATCTTGGCGGCATACTGCGAAAAATTCAATGTTATTAATCGCCATTGCGGATGATTTATAACAGTGACGTTAATGGTAAGGATACACGGCGACACATTACACTCGACACTAAGTGTCGACACCGAGTTTCGTAGTGTGTACATTGCTGTAACACTGAGTTGCGCATAAGCTCTGGTTTAATTTCAGTGTCGCGATTGCTTTGTGTCGAATGTAAGTGTCACCGTATATTGTAACCTTAAGGCATCTGCTTGATTCGGTTCATTTATGAACCGACTCCCAAAAAAGAGGAGGTTTTCAATTCAACACGTTTTTCCAGCGATTTCGTATCCAATGGGGTAGCACACTGGGGAACTAATGGCGCTACCATCGCTGGTACCAAAACAATTTCATTGGTTAAAGTTTGTTTGACATTATTGCTCGTAACAATTTAACTCATTTTGATTGGTTGTAATTGGTTCCAACAGAGGTGCTGCTATCTACTTTCGTTTTGCCTATGTCTCCCCATTGTGAACCAATTTTAATGATTCTTTGACACATATTATAATTTACAGTATCAAAAGTCGGTGCCTTCAATTTGGTTCAGCATGAATTAGCACTGACTTCTGAAACTGATAATTTTATAATATGGTAATTATTTTACTCCTTTCAGTTTTTTTTGTAGTCGTCATTTCTTTTTGAGTTTTAAACATGTCGTCCATTGCAATAGTCATAATAAGAACTATGTTTTTAATAATAAAAATATTTAAAAATGTAATTTTATACGTATTTAAAATGAATAAACGAAACTATGATAGTCGTGAAAGGAAATCAGAAACCCGAAAGGCTGACAAACATAGAATATTGACATAACTCAAGCATTGGTTACGGAAAGCCCACAACTGGGAAAAGTAATGGGTTTATCAGGCCGATGGTCTGCAAAGGTCTGCAATATTCTCTTTAACACACACAGTTTTACGCTCTGCGAAAGTCAAACGGCAATAGATCCATCAAAAGAAATACCTAAATCGAAAGAACGAACAGTTATTGGTTGAAGTGGTATTGAAATGAAAGTTTTTTTTGCATTCATCATCCTCAGCCCTCATATTGACCCACTGATGTGTATTGGCCGTTATTTTGCAGTATCCTTTTAATAATTTTAAGACTTGTGATAAATATTTCTTAAACTTGGAACCGGAATACATAATTGGCATTACCGCGTCTGATAATTATTATATAAATGAAGTTTAAAAATAATAGTACCACTCACTTTAACTTTCAAATTATTAGTTTACACTTTAATTGTAATCCTTCTTACTTTATAAGTCTTAATATTAATAATTTACACTATAATAATTTAATGCTTATAACTAAAAAGTGCCCTGCAATAAAGCCGGATCTGCCGTGCCAATTTTCTAACATGTTATTGTGTTACTGCGAACAAAACTGTTAGGCCACGCCCCTATTTGGTTGGCAAACAATGTTATCCTGTTTGCAAACACGAAAACACGGCGCAGCGGACCCGGTTTTAGAAATAAAACGAAAAACAGATAGCTGAAAGGTAGGTTAGGTTATGTTAGAACTGTGATCACTCAACGCACGAGCCAAGCGAGCGAAGCAAGCGGTGCCAGAAACGATTCGCTTCGCCGATCACTTTCCACCATTTGTTTATTGCGTGCGTTCAGCAACAAATGGTCTTTGATTTATTATTGTGCAACCCATTCATTTTATAGTGTAAACTAAGTTTTCATTTTGTAGGGGAAAGCATTATTTTTGAAGTGTGCGTCATACATTTTCGTTGTTATTTTTATCAATTTTATGAATTTTGAACTGCTTAGAAAGAAAGAAAGAAAATACATTTATTTAGCACAGACTAAAAAGGCACACAATAAAAAATAAAGCAGAAAAAAAATTGCAGGAAAGTTTGCCTCACGGCTGCGCCAAAAAGGCCCAGTTCAGCAGAAATGCCAGACAACTAGTGCATGATACTGGTTTTCAATTGGACCTGGGGCCTAATTCTCCTAAAATAAATCTTGATAAATCACAACCGAACCAAGGCCGAACCGTTCATTCATTCAGGAGGGCGCTGTGTGTGAGAGCTAACATGATTGCCCGCAGGTTCAGGCGTGCCTCTAAAGAATCCAAGCATCCTGTCTATGGTAGCAAGCAGGCTGGATTGTGCGTTTGTGAACCACTGCTGCAAGGTTTCGGCTGGGCCTGTCACCTTGCAGCAATGATGTCATAAACTGTTTGTTTTTGTGTATTAATAACATAGTTTATAAGTATATTGTTACTAACACTATGAGTCTTGTTACTCGAAATAAATGATTATTATTAATATTCAGACAGTTCTCAATTTCAAAAGCTATCAAATTGTTTGACACAAAAAACAAAATCAATCATTTTGAAAGTTTTCGAAAACAAAAACTGACTGACGGTTGTGGTTC
This sequence comes from Amphipyra tragopoginis, assembly GCA_905220435.1. Classification (NCBI taxonomy): domain Eukaryota; kingdom Metazoa; phylum Arthropoda; class Insecta; order Lepidoptera; family Noctuidae; genus Amphipyra; species Amphipyra tragopoginis. The sequence continues at coordinate 22,517,919 of HG991995.1, read as the reverse complement.
GATTGCGTTTGGCAACAATTTATTTTAGGAGAATTGGGCCCCAGACCTGCTTAAATACACCCTTTGTATTTTGTGCTACAGTTTAGATTCGCGCATGGCAAAAATGATTAAATGTTTATGTGTGTGAGAGTGTCTGTAAAAGTTTTTATCCAGAATCCAAGATGAGACCAAATCGACATCGTAAAAGAAAACGAGAAAAAGGATTAATTATTCCCAATGAAATAAGTAAATCAACTTAATTTTCTGGTACAATTAAGTATTTTAGCGGCCTTGACAAAATTGCGAAAGTACTTTTTTCTTTTCAAACTAGATTAAAGATCTTCTTTGATTAATTAAAGTCCTCTGAACATTTCTCAACCCCAAAAGTAAATCGTAAAAATGAGGAACTTTATTTTAATGCAAATTCTCGTACCACAAAAGAGATTATTATAATCTTTAATCTTTTTCAACAGTTGAACGTTTGACCGGGTTTTAATGTAGGTTTAGTCTTAAAAAAAACATGTATTTCTTTATTGGTACTGGTATTCTTCGCAGGGTCAATGTGATGAGGAAGGATTAAAAGCATGTGACTAAGAGAATGATGAATAATAAATGTTGATGGATAGAGGGGGAGAGGGAGATCAAAGAAAAGATGGATGGATTGTGTTAGAGATTATATGAATGAAAAGGGAGTAAATAATAGCTGGACGACTAATTGGGGGGGAAGCAAGAAGAAAACATTTTGTGGCAACCCCAATTAACTTTGGATAAGGACAGGCAGAAGAATAAGAATCAAGAGATTTCCTCGTTGGTATATTATGTGTTATTGGGCTTTTTTGATGAAATTTCTCAGTAGCAGCCCGTAGTCTGGATAGCAATAGGCTCGCCCCCTATAACATGCGACTTCAACATAACGACGATATGAGGATCTACTATACACCTCTGCTGAACCCTTCGGGAAATAGAGGCGTGATGTTATGTTATGCTAAGTACCTTATAAAGTTACTTATTACGAGAGCCCGGAGATTACGGTTCCGTTTGTTAAGCATCAGGTTACAGGAACAAACCCAGGCAAATACCAATGTGACTTATTCAACGTCATTATGTACTTTCTTAGTTAATCTAAAACACCACTAACATAAGCTGAAGGAAACTGGAAAGGAAGCTGGGGTGCATGAAACGAGCCTCCACGAGTGACGATACTTAAGTACGTCCGGCGCACCCTGGGCAGTCGGCCCCGCTACCAACCTTGCTGACTGGTTAATCTTTTCACCACGGGATGACCTATTCTCGTATAGCTCGTGCCGACACGATAGAAGAAGAAGAAGCTGAAGGAAAACATGTTGAGGAACCTGGACTTAATGGTCTGAAATCGCCCACCCGCAGTGAGCAAGCGTAGTGATCAACGCTCGTTCCTTCTGTGTATGAGAAGAGGCCTTTGCCCTGCAGTGGAACAGTTAAAGGCTGGTATTATTATTTTGTAATAAACGAAACAGTTATCGCACGAGTTAGGTTCGACGAGTCAACGACGGTAGTACGGTATGAACGGTTTAATGAGACTGATTTCAGTATGGATCTTCTAACTAAAGAAGTTTACAAATGAATTCTTATCTTAACTTAATAGCTACTTTAGCGTAATTTGGTGGTTATAATGATAGCGTTACGCTGATATAACTCACGTTCTAACAAGTAACTTTGCAGAACATTTTGTCGATGTTCTACATTTTACAGAGGCTATTATATTAAAATCGTAACAATGCTAAACCTGCACGTTAAATAGTTTTGGAAAAAATTAAGTGCAACACTCTAGTTGTTAGTTTTTTTTTTTCGTTTATACACGCTGACTTTTAATTAGTTGTTTGATTAGAACAAACGTTGTTCAGATCATGGTCTAATAACATTGCAAAACAACAAAAAAAATATTTAAAAAAAATTGTATGCTTTCTTAAAAAGTCTTGTTGCTCAAACGTGTTCAAACATTAAAGTACCCATCGCGGCCGTCCTGGTAAAGTTTCCGGAAAATAACTTGAACCATCATGGCGCCGACTGCGCAGGTCCCCTCCTTGTGTCTTTTTTGAGTTTTTTTTAAAGACCAATGACGTTTTTTTATTTATTTGATGCATTTTAGTTACAGTAGACCATGGTCTGAACAACGCTTGTTCTAGCAAAACAACCGATTAAATGGCAGCGTATATGTTTGTGCTTCACACCAGTACTACTGGACAGATCCAGTTGACATTTAGCAGCCACATCCGTTAAAGAGCGGGTCAGGTTATAGTGTAAATTATCATGATATTAAGTGTGGGTGATGAGTCAGTAACCTTAAGTTTTCGTAAGCAAAGCCGCGGGTATAGCCAGTAAGTAATAAAGTGTCTTCTGAATAAGAAAAGGATTTCGTAGTCATTAGCTACGCCGTAGCTTACGTCAATGCTACGTCAGCTACGCGCCGTAGCAAACTGTTTGGTTAAGTAGCACACTGTAGTTAACTATTCAAGACATTTTGCGTGTGAACGTGTTAACATAGTTAATTTGAACGAGTTAGTAACAACAACCTATTTTCTATAACAAAACACCTGCCTCGCAACGGACAACTAATTAATCTTATGTAACACGAACCTACGTATAACAAACAAAATAAAGTAATATGAATACATTTACGATAAAATATTATATTCAACTTCCATAACAATATTCAAACCATTAATAATTCATTCCACAACCTTCTCGTCAAACAAGAAAACAAAACACGTTCACCAACAAAGAATTCAAAACAAAATTTACTCAAACCAAAATCTGTTGTTCGTCTGAACCGTAAATCAACCGTAATTGTAGATATTTAGCCAGGTGCTCGAATAAACAACGATAACTTCATTAATTTATTCTTGGACTGCCAAGATCCCCATCAGATTAATGGTGCCCCTGATCAGATTAAAAATTAATCGCATTATCGCTTAAAGACCTGAATAAAGTAATTGAGTGGAAAATGAAACGTCCACAGTGGAGACGTAAATCGCGATTGTCAGCTTGATTAAGTGCTAAATTTTAAATTATGATCCCTCAGCTTTGTTGGACGAATTTACTGACACTTTATTACTATAGAGAGTTGGTTACGCAACGGACCCGTGCAATCTCTAAGGCGTGTTGCAGATGAACGATTTTGAACGGTCATCTTTTGTGTCCGACAACTGCCGTAGGTGTCGATCGTCATCGATCTTAACACACACGTCCTTTTTTTTATCGTGGCAAAATCTTCATAGTTGTCCTTTGCCCGGGAAGAGCGAAGGGTTATACCGGACTCTTACCGGCTTAAAACCCACGGTGTTTCTTCTCCTGACCCTAAGACGGGGTCGCGGGATTCGCAGCTGCATGCACCGCAACCCCGGCAGGCCTCGGTCCGCCAGTTCCTGGCGGACCTCTCCTACAGAGCCCGGCCCCACGTCCTCCTGAGAGGCACGCTTGGAACACTGCGTGCTGCCTTTAGCACACACGTCCTATATTGACGCGTGTTCACTAGTGTATACTATCTCCCATCAAATACATTCATGAAAAAAAAGCCACGTTTCGCGATTCTTTTGCCGTGAAAGGTACAACACTTGGTGAGAGTTGACTAGAGGCTCATTTACACGAAGATTGTGTTTCGAAACGAGTCTCATGCTATACGGTTAAAGATCTTTATTTTCTCAAAAGAGTAACAAATTCACTTACAGAGAAAACATAAACTTATTATGTGTAACAATACGCCATCAAGCGTAGCTTGCAGTTAATCACATATGCATGGTATATTTAATTTGCTTAAAATTTAACATTATCGTACACTATCTACATACAGTCAATAAAATACTTTTGACCTAACAAAACAAAACAGAAGTGGGTAGTTCTACGCAAGGAGTAGTGAAGTTGTGAGCGACGCGGGTATGGCGCATAACATTAGTTGCAGCGTGTTTACTAAGGCCTATACCATAGTGTGATTAGAGTAGCGCAAAAAGTAAAACAACTTTATCTGACTGTAGTGTTCTAGCTAATGACTGCCTTATATGATGCTATCTCTGTTTTCATATCGTAGAGAAAGACAAAGAAAACGAGTCTCGATTCGAGAAATTCGTAACTAAATAACTCCACTCTCACTTTGTAAATGAGCCTTCACTCGGCACGCACTACCGCGAGAATTTACACCGATAATCCAGCCCTCATCAAGCTGTCTCCCTCTCAATCTCCGCCAGCAACGCCCCAAGCCAAGGTCCGCGTCCATCTAGGGGTCGCCTTTAATTCTGTTGCTAGTAGTCACGGTGTTAGTGTAGTATAAGTATTTAGCTTAGGTAAGGTATTTTACTTTTCCCCCATTGGCTGGAGATCCTTCAGGTCTCGCCAATAACTGCCCGGTTACGTAGAAACGGTTCGTAAGGATCATCTAAAGAAGTACAACAAACAAAAAAACTACCTCTATATCATATATTTTGTTAAGTCTGTCATAGGAAATTTACACAGATGTTTTATTTCGTGCGAACAGACTTCGTCGGACAATTTTTTGTGACATATTTATGGGTTCCCTATCCATTTGCATAAAATGTTAAGACCTAATATAACTTAGCATAATTATATTTTCGCATAATATAATTACGCATAACAGCTTACGCATAATTTTTTTAAGCATAATTTCTCTAACCATAATAATGATTAAGCATAAAGTTCTAAAGCATAACTTTTTTAAGCATAATATCCTAAAGCATAAATTTATTTACGCATAATGATATTAAAACATATTTTTATAGGTATACGGTAGATGATTATTCGTCACCTACTTTCATTTACACAATAAAAACTTAAGGGGATGTTTGTAAGGTTGAGGCTCTAAAGCAGAGTCGACGGAGCCCCGCTGTGCGGGGCTCCTATTTCTGTCTGCAGGGTTTAAAGTAACCTAACACGAAGGGGATGACGGGGGCTTCGTTCGCTCGCTTCGCTCGCTCACTCTAGCCCCCATCATCCCCTTCGAACCTAACCTATCCGTGTCGGGGTGCGCCTGCGACTAGATTATTAGACAATGGTAAAAACATTTCTGACTATCATAACTAACGTTATGCTAATAGTCATTAGGCCTACTAACGTTATGCGAATAAAATTTATGCCAAAACAAATTAGTCTTTAAGATGATTATGCCAACATAAAATGTATGCCTAAAAAAATTATGCCGAAGTATTATTATGCCAAAACAATGTGCCAAAATCGTTATGCCGAAGTATATTAGGACAAAGAACATTATGCGAAAAGAAGGGATCCCATATTTATGATGTTCTACTTCCACACATTATTTTCGACCGATTACAGTCGACCGTCTGAACGCCACCTTACCTATTTTATTACTCACATGAAAAATGTATACAGAACGTCTGTCGCAAGTAGATAGATCGCACCTGCATTGCGTGTTTTTGTGCCTGTTACAGAATTGAATGATAAAATCTTGACTGACGCTAATTGCGGGCGATTCAATTGACCGTATAACCGGCACGTCATTGTGCTGACGAATAAAGGAAATGAGACCTGTCGCTTCTGCTTTGAAATTGTATTTTATGTTGCTTAATAATTTACTTTGGAGTGAAATTGGGCTTGTTATCGATATTTGGGGTGAAGTGTCAAGCTTCGTGCTTATTAAGTACCTACTAATAATTAAAAGGTACAAGTAAAATGTTATGAGCTGTTAATTTTTGGATGTTATACCATGAGTAGTGTATGTTAGTAATTAACAGCATGTTTTAACGCTATAATAATTTATTTTTAAGCTAAAATTGGGCTTGATATTGGCGGAGAAATGAATCCGGAGCACCAACATAAACCTTTATATCTCGGAAAATAAGAATGACAGCTAATTCAAATAAATAATATTTTTTAGACTATTTAAAACTACCCAAATAAAATTAATAAAACTTCTTAAATAGAAATAGAAGAATTTGAATAAGCTATCATTCTTAGTTTCCGAGTTATTAAGCTTTATATGGTGACCCGAATTTATTGCTCCCGAGTGTAGATATTGAGCTTGAAGTATCAAGCTTCGTGCTTACTAAGTACTAATTAAAAGGTTAATGAAAGTTATAAACTGTTAATTTTTTGATGCTAAATTATGAAATCACGTTGGCAACAGTATATTTTAGCGCTACTGCAACGTTAAAAGGTTTTTTCTGAAACGTTCTCATAATTCAACCTTTTTGTGAACATAATTTTTGCTCAAACTTGATAAGTTTGGTTAAAAAGCTTGTTAAATAAATCGTGAGTTTGGAAAATTAATCATTTTTCGTGAGATTATAAATTCATAAATAAGTTCGTGAAGGAAGTCGGCTTGCGTGGCAATTTCTTTCTTTTTTAGTGCTTTACCTACGTCATCTGCCTCGTCAAAAAATCATCGTTACATGTATAATTGAACTGTATATAAAACTATAAGTTCTATTATATGTGAACAGGGGGGCTAACGCCGCGTTTGGTAAAACATATATCGTTTCATATTCGTAATCATTACTGCAAGTAGACTGAACATCCAGAAATGTGTTTCACCAAACGCGGCGTTTTTATTCCCCCTGATCTCAACCGCACCAATATTTCTCACATCTTCATACATTAAATTGCAATAAACCCGCTACCCCAAACAAAAAAAATAAAGCGCCCACACACTCAAAATAACACTACAAAAACGCTTACCAATAATGCAGCACAGGAAATGAGCTGTGAATAGGCAGACGGCAGCCGCACGCGCCATCTCTCAGGCCGGCTCCCCGGGGCGAGAGGTCATCGCTCCTGGAACAAAAGAATGCGCTAATAACCTCTGAAGCCCTTGTTCTTAGGTGGAGTATTCACTAGGTGTTGACTAAATGTTGCCCGACAAGTGAACAATATGTTGCCCGAGATCCGGGCAACCTGTATTACTGCTAGCTTTTCCCCATGGAGTTTTTAATATGGGATCGGGATCCTGTGTACCCAAAAACGCCAGATTAAAGGGTTTCTTGAATCTTGCATCTGATATGCGAGACCAACAGTTTAACGTACGGGGCAGAATTTTACCAAAAACCCTTAAAGCTAGTACCCGAGTAAGTGAGATTGACAGATCGACATCTAGGACGAGACGTTTTTTTTAAATAATGTTATTGACTTTATGTATCTAATGTGTGTATAATATTCACACAGATCGAATAAACTGTTCCTGAGCAAATTGGCAATATTGGTCCAACATACAAAGGTCCAAAACATAACGCATAAAAAATGTGTTCAATCGGAAATTATTATTTTATCTATTATGTATACTTTTCAAGGCGATTCATTCAGTAGTTCGCTCCACAAAAACATTTTTATATGTATGGGATTTTGAATAGCCGAGTAGCCCTCTTAAATTCTCCTATAATATACCTAATATCTTCAGTGACATCGTTGCACAAATACCCGTTTTCACATAGTGTGATTTTTGCCAATTTAGCGCAAGATAATCCGTGCAATTTTTTGCCTAGTGAAAACTCAGCTTTAGGTTGTAAGTATGTAAAATGGGACGCGGCATTTAGGGGCTCGGTGAAAACGGTAGGGTTTGTAAGGGCGTCAATTTTCTTGAGTAGGCGAACTTACTGTGTGTTTTATCTTGTTTTGTTGCCGTCTTTATAACTCGTAGGGTTAGTACTTATGTTTTAGTCTATTCTCTTTGTTTTCTTAATTTTAATACAGTAGTTGTACAGTAGGTAGCATGGTAGAGTAAAGAAATACATTAATTTTTCTAATGTCCGGTTTCTATGGCCAAAAACGATTCGTTTTGCTTACCAGTGGTAGAATTTATTATTTCTAAACTGGGCATTTAAATGCACACGTTAGCTAATTTTACCTGTATTAGCTACAAACGTATTGAAGAGTCTATATGCAAAGCTATGGGGTTTTTGCTTCAATATTGGTAACGATACAGGAGTTGTAATTTTAAGCAATAACGCTCGGTAAAACATAGGAATCGGCCATAAGTAGCATTTGAGACTGCCTCTTTGGTTTATGATCAGTGAGGTCATTGGTTTGTCTCGTGTAGTGCCGGACTTAAAGAATAGCACTACCCCATCTCTTCCCGAGGGTGTCATAAAAGGCGACTAAGGGATTCACTAGAGGATGAGCAACAGCGTTCTCTGAGTACTTTAACAACCATACTGCAATCGCCAACCCGCCTGCCAAGCGTAGCTATTATAGCAAACCCCCTTCTTGGGAGAGGCCAAAATAGGCAATTTTTTTGAAAATTTAATTTTCTTCTCAGTTGGTCTGCTCTATTTTTGGCGTTATCCAAGATAGCGGAGAGCGCCGAAGTCACTCAAGGTCGAAAACTTGAAATTTTCATAAGAACACCTAAACATAACACATAATTATCCAAAATTCAATTGCAACACCCTTTTTTAGCGACTTGGCGCAGTCGCCAACAAACCTACTAGCCCAGTGGCTAGTAGGTTTGTTGACAAAAATGTATTTAAGCATTACCTGCTCGCACGTTGTACTGTAGATAGTAGCAATTGTGCGATCAGATAATGATCATACAAAAGTTGTTGCAAATACATTGCGTAACTGAGAAGAAAGAAAATAAATGCTACAAAGCAAATCTCACTCAGCATCAATTCCAGGGCGTCACTAATGGACAAATACTAAAAGCCAATACATGAAGTGTAAGTGTTCATTAATGGAATCTTTGTGTAACCTAATCTACTGTCAATGACAAAGGAAACATTGTTAACCTCACATAACGATAAGTAAAGATAATGTGACACAAACAAAACATAGTAAAATATTACTTATGTCTGTTATGTAACACACTGTACTTGATATACAGGGTGTAAACCACATCATGATCTATTACTGGTATAGATAAACCCCGCACGGGATTAAGCTTAATTAAAAATAAATAAAATAAAATACTTTTTTGTCTTGCGATATGGGTAAGTGTTCGTATCTAAACAGCCTGATAAGGTTTAAATAAAAAATAAAAACAAATAAAATTTTGCTAAAAATAATAATATTTGATAGAACATTTTGACGCCACGCATAAATGAATGAAAGCACGGCAACACAGCTAGCGGGCACGACTATAGCGCATTAAGGCTTCGCACAGTCAGTTCACTGGGAGCCCTAAAATGACCGAGGTTAAGAACAAAATAATTGTTTTTCTTTTTTGTTTTTTTTCTATTCACGTCCCTTGCTTGTTCATCTATATTAACAGTAGATCAAGAGATATGAAGGAATTACACAAATTCGCTAACAGCCTGTATACATCATGACTTTCGCTTTACATCGGAAAACAAATAGGTAATAATACTAAAAACAGGTCATAATTTTAGTTTTTGGTTTTTTAGGGTTCCGTACCCAAAGCGTAAAACGGGACCCTATTACTAAGGCTCCGCTGTCCGTCTGTCTGTCCGTCTGTCCGTCTGTCACCAGGCTATATCTCATGAACCGTGACAGTTAGACAGTTGACATTTTCACAGATGATGTATTTCTATTGCCGCTATAACAACAAATACTAAAAAACAAAATACAATAAATGTTTGAGGGGGGCTCCCATACAACAGACATGCTTTTTTTGCCGTTTTTATAGATAATGAAACGGAAGCCTTCGTGCGCGAGTCCGACTCGCGCTTGACCGGTTTTCTTTTTGTTTATTTTATTCCATATCTTTTTTTTACATCATTTTAGTAGTCACAATCCGGCAGTTAAAGTGAAATTAAAATGTCAATTTATTTAAGTTTAGATGTAACAAATAACGCACAACCTCTTAAGGGGTCACTGTACTCATCATTATGAACAACTTTTACTATGGGACCAAACCTGAAATCGCGAAAAAAAATCAGCAGTTCCTACATTTTGACGAGTTATGCGAACGTAAATGTAGGGAACAGCTGATTTTTAGGTAACTAGTACCTACCTTTTAGAGTCGAATGACAGTACTTACTTTTACCAATATTAGGACAGGTGTATCCTTGCTTGTATAATAAAAAGTCTAATATCGCAATAGGCTGAAATTTGAATTTCCAGAACGTTAGCGTAATATCATAAGCCGAGTATATTTTGATCATAAAAGTTTATGCTCTAAATACTAGCTCAGTTATTTGCCAGGAATTCTGCCTGGATATATTTGTTAGAAAATTGTCAACAATGATGAAGGAATTTTATTGAAATTGTGAATATTAACCAGCTGTTTTATTATTAGTTTGAAGATTAATTATTTTGACCATGTTTGTATAACTTTTCTTGTTTTAGGCTTCCGTAACTAAAGGATAAAACGGGACCCTATTACTAAGACTCCGTTGTCCGTCCGTCCGTCTGTCACCAGGCTGTATCTCATGAACCGTGATAGTCAGAAAGTTGTTCACAGATGATGTATTTCTGTTGCCGCTATAACAACAAATACTGAAAAATAGAATAAATATTTAAGGGGGCTCCCATGCAACAAACGTGTTTTTTTTGCCGTTTTTGTAGATAATGGTACGGAACCCGTCGTGTGCGAGGCAGACTCGCACTTAGCCGGTTTTTTTTTAAAAAAAACCCTCTTGTTTCCTCCAATTAAATGTCAGAGACTGTAAGTATACCTACCTATAGACCAAATTATTATTTACATCGTGTTAGAAAAATCAAAATACAGTGATAGCCTGGTGATCGAACTCTTGTCTTCCATGCCGGAGGTCCTCAGTTCGAACCTTCCCCTGACCCCCCCCCTTACGCAGTTTCAGCTGACGGATCGCACATTTTCCAACCACGAAAGTGTTTCGGATGCGACTCGCGATTTGACATTCTATCTTCCGTAAACCCTACTCCCAAATGTTAATTGACATCTAAGTAATAGTTGGTTGTTTGACAATAATTAATTTGGTCGTATTATTTCTTTTCGGCCTCGTGTAGTGCCGGACTTAAAGAACAGCACTATCCCATCTCTTCCCGTGGGTGTCGTGAAAGGCGACTAAGGGATTCTCTAGAGGATGGGCAGCAGCGTTTTCTGAGTACTTTAACAACCATACTGCGTATGCGTATTTCGTTTCGATCCAGAATCGACGTTCGTTTTACGGAGTAGGCCCCATGGCCCGCACCGCACTTTTGGAATTAACGTGCAGATTAGAATTCAACGTCAAAAATGTATGGGTAATAACTTTAATCAAACAAAATTCACACAGAATAGACCACTCATTGTCAATGTTTATTAAATATCTAAACCCCACCTCAGTGCGTATACACGTAGAAAGCTGGTTGCCGGCGCCGATCTATCAGCGCTTGTCGGTGCTGGTCCACGCAGTTAGTTGGCGCAGGTAGTCTCTATACTGTGTGGAGAACCAGACCGACCTGCTTCGATCAGCACTGGTAGGCCGTCATTTGTTGCTGTATTTGCAAGGGAATAAGGCGTATTTTTGCTAAAAAATGCCAGCCCCTGCTTCCACCCGCTTCCTTTATGTAGCGGTTACCTGCACGGACCAGTACTGATAAGCGCTGGTAGGTCGGCGTTGATTACCTGCATCCTTTATATATGCGCCCTATCTGCCTCATAGGGCGTCTACGTGAAATTAGAATCCTGCTTTATACTAAAAATACAGGACTTGTTTGTACGCCTAATAGTCAGCGTACGACGTCGACGCGACGTAAAGTTTCTTTAGACAAACCCTTTACGAAAACGCTACGGTGAATGATCTTTGTGTTTCAGTAATGTTTACATATTACTTAGTCTTATGCTATCTTTAAACATGCATGCTTCTTTCGTAGTGATTAACGACGTATTTTTCTATTCGTTCCTTTTTAATTTAAAGATTGTAATCAGGTGTAAACATAACATCACCTCTGTGTTCCCTGAACAGTTGGGCAGAGGTGTATATGGTGTATGTACTGCCGTGAACAGCGAGGCTTAGGGGAGACCTCTTTACAGTCTCCCACGGGATGTGCCGTAACGGACGCTGTACAGGGAGAGTTCTGGTGCGGTCTTGAGAGGTCTTAAGAGGAAACGAAACGAACGAAACCCGGTGATCATCATCAGCACATGGAGATTTCCATGTGCTGATGATGATCACCGGGTTTGTTTTAGTAAAGTAAGAATCCCACACTCCCCGGTATTAACCCCAAGGACCGTGCTGCTTTTGATGGTAACCACAGAAAAAAACATTGTACACCCTCATTTCGCCGTTATGTTTAAGTCCCATGCAATACAGGGCGAGCCTATTGCCATCAATCGGGCACAAATCCAGACAACGGGCTGCTATTGAGAAATTCAACACGGAAAAATCCTAGAACATTTTGAATCAGGCGTTACTTTGCAAAATTCCATGATATACAAATATGCAATTACAATTTTTAGTTTTAATTACGCCAAACTAGTTCATCAAGCTTGGATTGAGTAAGCAGCATCATCGCAACCCTCCCACCCTAAATTAGCATGCATGAAGCAATAGCACATGCAGAAGGTACGATTAATATAATGCAACCCAAACAGATACGACACGTGTTTCGCCCCTCCGCAGCTCCGCGGGGAAGGGTCCCGTGGTGGGGCGAAACACGTGTCGTAAATGTTGACTCCGCTCGGACCGCTCGGACTCCGAGCGATTTAAATATTGTAATTGTATATTTTATTTCCCTTTTATTTTACTTAATGTTATGTTAGCTTAGTCAAGCTAGACTAAAATGTTGGGCAAAGAGCAAAAATTCAGAGCAAAAGAAAGTGCCGAGTTTGTTTCAAAATTTTCAAATTCACATGGCTGGTGGCTGATTTAATAATGAATGACTATTCATTATTAAATCAGCCACAAGCCATGTGATCCACTCGATTTAAAGAAAAATAGCCGTTGTTTACCATCCATTCATTTTGGTGTGGAAATCTGGGTCGCTCATTTGGACCAGTTTCCTCCTACTGTTACCAGAGTGTGTTTATTGGGCCGCGGCCCAGAGGCCAGTTTCCTCCTAACCCGAAACATAGCCCAACATAGTTTGGAAAAAGCTAGGAAGTAATAATCAATTCCCACCTTAACAATCGACGAAGTCGACTTACGAATTACTCTAAGAGTTTACTCATAATTTTATTCATCCTAACTTCCTAACTAATATTATAAATGCGAAAGTAAGTTTGTTTGTTTGTTACCTTTTCACGCCGAAACCACTGAACCAATCATCCTGAAATTTTGCATATATGTTTTCAGGTGTACAGCAACGGACATAGTGTACCTTTCATCCAGAAAAAAAATACTGTTCCCGAGAAAAACAACAATAACGATAAGTAATAGATGGCGCCACATCTCTTTCGAATCATGATTAAATTATATTATTGTACCTAAAATTCTAAATTAACTCGAGCGAAGCCGCGGGCGGAAGCTAGTAAATAAATATTATTGACAGCCCAAAGGTTCTACACAATTACGTTGCTTTCATACAGAGCAGGTTAAATCAGTTGTCCAGTTTTCATACTGTAATTATTCGGTTCATTTGATATTCATTCAACGGAAAATATTACAATACGCCAGCTCCTGTCATGAAAGGTTAATAAACTCAAACGACGTCTGTTTTATGATAAAAAAGGTCTTAAACATAAATATAACACAGTATCACGACTGTTTTTCCCGAAGGGTTGAGCAGAGGTATATAGTAGGTAGGTACACCCTCATTTCACCGTTATGTTTAAATCCCATGTAATAGGGAATGAGCCTATTGCCATCAACCGGGCCTCAAAACCAGACTCCGGGCTTCTACTGACAAATTCCACTCGGAAAAACCCAATAACACTTTGCCCGACCTGGGGATTAACCCAGGAACTCACGCTCAGCAGTCGCGCTTGCGACCACTGCACTGCACTTTGCCTGCCTCGTCGGTCTCGACGAGGCAGGCAAAGTCAAAACAGGTGTTCCATAAAATATTTATGATTACGCGTCTAGTATGTCGAATTCAGGGCCATAAAGACAGGCTATTTAAAGATGCCACCCGCATTCGGCCTCTCGCCACAGTCACAACTAGGGCCTAATTCTCCTAAAATAAATTGTTGCCAAACGCAATCGAACCTCAACCTTCAGTCAGTTTTTGTTTTCGAAAACTTTCAAAATGATTGATTTTGTTTTTTTTATCAAACAATTTGATAGCTTTTGAAATTGAGAACTGTCTGAATGAACGGTTCGGTCTTGGTTCGGTTGTGATTTATCAAGATTTATTTTAGGAGTATTGGGCCCCTGGCCGGATGATGGGGTACTGTCTGTATCGAAGTTTATTATCAACTATAAAAATCCAAAAAATTGAGCAGTTTTGTTTGGACTTTTTCGCGATTGATTTTAGTCTGATGGTAAGCTTGGATAGCACACGAATCCAAGAACCTAACAGAGATAAAGAGGGATTCCCCTATTCTTTTTTTTTAATTCTTCTTCTCTCGTGTCTGCACGAGCTATACGAAAATAGCTCATGCTGTGGTGAAAAGATTAGCCAGGCAGCAAGGTTGGTAGCGGAGCTGACTGCCCAGGGTGCGCCGGACGTACTGAAGTATCGTCAATCGTAGAGGCTTTTTTCATGCACCCTTTTTTGAATAAGGTAGTGGTCAATTAAAAAATAAGTAGGCCGGTGAATGATCTTTCCAGAAGGTATTCAAAATAAAAATAAACTGGTGGTTTTAAGTTTTTTGCACTTCCAATCACTTGGACTAGACGCCAACATGGCACGAAGCATATTTTCAGATTCTTTTGCTCACTTAAAAACTAACTCCGTCCAAATAAATGGTAACATACGTCTCGCTCTCACATACACACAATAGAACAGCTTAGACTAGACTGCTTGGCGCCGGACTTTAATGTCCATACCGTAGATCCTACATCCAAGCGTGCTGGGTTTTGTTGAATCTTAAAACACGCGTCTATTACCAGCTTGCGGTGAGGAAGTTTAGTATTCTAGCCTATAAAGTAAGTACTGTATTATGATCATTTAATGGGACCATTTAATTCAATAATGTTTTATGGCCACTTCCTAGGAACGCGTCGACTATTTGTTCTTGTCATACCGGCTTCCCACGGTGCGTGATAGCGCGCACCGCGACACACGAGCTCTCACCGACGCACCATGGGAAGAGACTCGTCCGTGGTAACGCGGACGAGTGCGGAGCGGTGCGCCGTATCCACATCACACACCCTCATAATGTGGCTTCCCATGGTGCGTAATTTTACGGATGATACCACGCACAGCCGGTGCGCGCTACCACGCACCGCAGGGAAGCCAGCTTTATAGAAACGATTACCCAAAACACTGTCTCCGTATTTTATCATATTACAATATCAACGCATTCAAATCAGAAAATTAAGATAGTTACTAGTTAGTTAGTCTATCTCCCATTCTATCCCATTCCACATCCCTTTGTTAGTTCATCGCTTCGCTAGCTTTTGAGACAATAGAACAAATAATGGGTGCTTGGAATTCTGTAAGATACCGTATATCTTTGTCATCGAGATTATTAAGACTCATCGAGCTAGTTTCTATTAAGTTAATGACTTGATAATATGAAAGGTCCAATATAAAAGTTGACTATGAAAAATTAAATAACTTTTTGTTTTTCTATTTTTAGTGGCATAAACAATACACAAACATGCAATTACAGCAATCTCGGGTAATTTGCTGTTATCCATTGGAGAGTTCCATTGCCAATCTCAGAGGGTCTTCATCAGATCTTCACCAAATTTAAATGCGACCATTCTGGAAGATTACACTTTCAAACAAAAAAGAATTTTGCAAATCCGTCTATATATGACGGAGTTATGCCAGAAGATACACAAAATAATTACATCATCCACATACCAGTAATCAAAAAAATTTGCACAAATAAAAAAGCACTGAACCAAATTGGATGAAATTTTTATGAAACCAAATGGCAAGTATACTGCATCGAACAAAAAAAGAATCACACTAATCGGACTAGAAAACTCGGAGTAATCGGTGTACATACATAAATAAAAATAAAGAAAACCTGCTGAATTGAGAACCTCCTCCTTTTTTTGAAGTCGGTTAAAAATACAAGGTTGGTTGGAAAAGGGGTACTAGCCCAAAAGGGTTTTAGAATGCCTATATGAATAAGTCTTGTTCTACAACATTCCCCAAAAAAAAAACAATTAAACAGCATTAAAAATTCGCTAAAATCTATAAATAATAAGGACATACTCGTGGAGGAGCTCGTGGCTAAATAATTACAGCCGCATAGACCGATCTTCCAGGTTAAGCCACGCTTGCCAAGGTTGGTCTGTAAATGGGTGACCATTTACCATAGCGAGTTTCCTCCGTGCCTCGGAAAGCACGTAAAGCCGTTGGTCCCGGCTGTCATTTGTAGATCTTTGACAGTCGTTATTGGTCAGAAGCCAGAAAGTCTGACAACCAGTCTTACCAAGAGTATCGTATTACCCAGTTACTGGGTTGTGGAGGTCTGATAGGCAGTCGCTCCATGTAAAATACTGATATTCAGCTGCATCCGGTTCGACTGGAAGCCGACCCCAACACAGTTGGGAAAAGGCTAGGCAGATGATGATGAGTTACAAGGACATACATCGATGTTAATGGTGATGTTCTTCAAAAAAGAACAGGTGCGTGGTACTCTCAACCGGCGTGCGTGTATGACAAGATGTATGAACGTGGACGAGTGTCCTATAATTTCTGCCTACCACCATGGGACAAAGGCGTGAGCTTATGTATATGTGTCTATTTCATTAGCTTTGATTTATTGGTATATAAATAGGTCATGTGTAGAGTCACTCACCTCCGGTTTCTGATTTGAGAATTCGGGATAAGCAAATACTTAAGTTAACATTTGAGTACAAAGTTGTCAAAAAAATGCTATAAAATCCGTATTTTTTTTGACAACTCCATACTCAAATGTTACTTAAGTATTTGCTTATCCCGAATACTCAAATCAGAAACCGGAGAAACAGAGAAACGGAGGAAAACAGATTATTTTTTGATATCTTGATTAACCTCCGGTTTTTTAATTGAGAATTCTAGGTTAAGCAGTACCTACATAAGTAACATTTGAGTACGGAGTTGTCAAAAATTAACAGATTTTAAAGATTTTTTTGACAACTCCGTACTCAAATACTATACAAGGTTAGTTTTAGTATATACTTAACTTGAAACTAGTTTGTTCAGAATCACTAGCAGAATCGATTGACATATTTTTTACACCACTTTTTTTTCGTGAATTTCAATTTTGTTTCATTAGTTTTCTACCCATAACAGTTGACGGGAATAGACATCTTGAGGCTTGAGACGGTCCTCTCGGTCAGTTTCCGTGTATCAGACAACCCCTTTTTTTTTTTTTTTTTTTATCGTGGGAAAATCCTCATGGATACCCTTCGCCTGGGGAAGGCGAAGGGTTATGCCGGACTCTTACCGGCTAAAAACCCACGGTGTTCCTACTCCTGACCCTTGGCCGGGGTCACGGGATTTGCAGCTGCATGCACCGCAACCCCGGCAGGCCTCGGTCCGCCATCCCCTGGCGGACCTCTCCTTCTGTGGGGCCTTGCCCCACGTCCTCCTGAGAGGCGCGCACGGAACACATGCGCGCCGCCTTCTCGGGCCTGTTACTGGTCGGGCGACGGGTCCCCTAACCCGTCGCCCGCAGGCCACACACTAGGGTGGCCGGAGATCGTCGCGCGCCCTCCGGCGGCGCCCGGTGCGTCTGGCGCGGGAAGGGAGAGTGGCCGTCGCCTCTCTCTCCCTCTCCGCTCCCTCTTTGGTCGCCATCACCACCTCGCAAAAGGAGGTGACGGCTTCCCACGCACTCTCGCTCCCGACCATGGACAGAACCACGGCCGGAAGCGAGAGGTCACCACCGATCGCCGCGACTAGTTCACGGCGCTGCGTCGCCCACGCACGGCACTCCTGCAACGTGTGCAGCGCCGTGTCTTCCGGGCAGTCGACGCAGTGGTGACATCCGGGCGTCTGCTCCCGGCCTATGCGACACAGGTACTTCCCGAAACATCCATGTCCCGAAAGCACCTGCGTCAGCCGGAAGCTGAGGGCGCCATGCCGCCTCTCCAGATCAGACAACCCCTGCATAACACACCTCAGGCATTTCACACTTTTTTAGGGAACTTAACGCGACATAAACTAAGGTGTAACTTGGAGATTTACTATAAAAAACACATATTCAGGCAGTTCTGATGAAAATCATGTTGGGGTGTCTCGGTTGTCGTATAAAGTAAAAATAGGGTTGTATAAGTATTGCTCATCTCGAATTCTCAATTCAGAAACCGAAGGTAAATCAGGGTTTTTGCAGGGGCCATTTTAAAATAAACAACAAAACGTTTCAGAAATAAAAAATAAACGAATTTTGCTACAAATCAGTCGTCAGTGATACTTTAAGTGGCCCGTAGGGATACTCCCTTTCCGGCTAACCTTATATAGGAGTCCAATACATAAATTCTTTTAGCAATAATGTGCGAAAAATTACTACGCCCTTATTAACAGTAGGGACCAAGTAAGAACAAGAAGACTCCTAATGAAGCGCACGTCAATAGAAGGCGGTAATGATTTCCTTCATCCAATAATAATGACTAGTTCTTTCAGACCGTTCTCTCTAGTTCTCGGAAAATATGGTTAATGGTAACCCATTCTAAACTTAGAAAC
Source organism: Amphipyra tragopoginis (assembly GCA_905220435.1). Lineage (NCBI taxonomy): Eukaryota > Metazoa > Arthropoda > Insecta > Lepidoptera > Noctuidae > Amphipyra > Amphipyra tragopoginis. The sequence continues at coordinate 22,499,349 of HG991995.1, read as the reverse complement.
TGGCCAATTATTGTTGTAATTAATTTATTAATTACAACAATAATTGGCCAGTTTCTAAGTTTACACTATGATTGAATTTCAGGCTACTTCCCGTATGGTAAATTCCCGTTTCGCAACTTATAAAAACCTAAACAGACATACATTTAGTCTTGTTTTGTAAACAACTCATAAAATATATTTTTTGTATACTGCAGTCAGCTCCAAAAGTGACAACAAAACATGTTTTGTGTACAACGACTTAGGACACTTTTGTTTAGGTTTTTATTACTTACTTAGTTGCAAAACGGGAAAGTTACCAAACGGGAAGTAGCCGAATTTTGACCGAACTGAAATTTAATGTATTCTGTTCCTCCTTAAGTTCAGTCCGGTTTCAGTATAACCTCAATCTAGTGTACTTACAGACTCATTTCAATCTCAGTTTTGACCTTTATTTAAGGAATACAGTACCAGTTTTACTATGTGTGTCAGTTCAAAATGTTACCTGTTAATGTTACCTCCATTTTCGATATCATTACAAAATAAATTCACGTTTGACGTTGTTTGCTAGTTTATGAGAATGCCGTTTGTGGCAATGAGACTAGATCGGAACTATATTTAGAACATTTTTAATTACGAGAATTGGTCTTCAAAGAGTTATTTTGACTAAGTTTTCGCACAAAAAATGAGGTGTTGTGCCACTCTGAATTAATCTTTTTCTCACATTACTTCAATAAAAATTGTCTTATGACATTTTTTTAAACTGATATCTTTTCTGATAACAATTTCTGTTGGTTAGGCTAATTGGTTTCGACTTCAAGCTTGGAAAACGTTCCTAACTGGCCTACCAATTCTGAAAATTAAATTCAGTACCAGATACCTACCAACAAAGTACATACATTTAATGCCATTTAATTACAGATTCTTGATAACAAAACTGAAACACAATCAATAAGCGTGCTAAGCCCTTCAAAATTTCTTAACAAACTTTTGAAAGCCGCCATATTGTTTCAATTCCCAATTTCAGGCAATAAGCTTAAAGCGTACTCCTGGTTCGTTGCTTTCTGATGAAAGTCTCACAATCGGCATGGTGTAGGCTTCAAGTCTTTATTGTCAATAGGCTTTGTGTTATGGCGGGTAAGAAGGCTCCTGTCGCTATCTGAAATTTTCTTTGAAATCTCGGAGCTTCGGTATAGATGAACGCTTTCGAACATAAAATGTATTGATGTGTAACAAATGATATCCGGAAGGCGAGATATGTCCTATAGACCATATAATTATTGTTGGCAATCGGAGGGGATGATGGTACTTTTGGCACAGTTTGCCAATAATCGTATTGGAACGCATAAAAAAATATGAATTCAGGGTGTAAACGAATTCGTGTAATTCCTTAAAACCGCGTCATCTACTGGTGACACTGATTGACCCTGCGTAGGTTTTTTCAGAATCAACAAAAAAAGTTTTCATAAAACGAAACATGCTATTCTGTATCTGAGTAATTTTAGCGTCCGAGTTTACTGACTACCTGGAGCAATATCGCGCTAGTCGTGCCATTCAGCTTTGTCGCCGTGCTTACATTAAATTATTATGCATGTCACCGAAATTTTCTATTACATAAAAAAATATTTGGGGAAAAAAAAGTTTATTTTTATTTTGAATCAATCTAAATCCCGTGCGGGGTTAATCTATACCTGTATATTTATTAAAGTCTGCGGGGGACAGATTAGCCCGGCCGCGTATTACAAGAATGTTTCTGTCAGAAAATTTCTCTGCGCATACATTTTGTACCAGATCTCGCAGGCAGCCGGATCCGGCAAATTCTGTCAGTGCACGGGGTCTAGTACAAAATTTATGTGCACAGAGCCTTCCGGAAATTTTCTAATGAAGAATACAATACCCCTGCGTCGCCGGGCAAGCGAGTCTTTAAAGGCCACAAACTTGGCATCAGAATTGTGCTCGAAAACTGGCAATAGGCTCGACAACACGGGATTTAATACAAGAGGTGAAACGTGGTTGTACAGATTCCTGTAACAGGAGAACACCACTGCTTCCCTTAAGGAAATCACAGGCATGAGTATGTGTGTGTATTTATTAGACCACATATCACTCACTGGTGAAAGAATAAGATCTCAAAAAAGAGAAAGGAACAATATAAGCGACGTAGATGTATCAAATTCCCAGTGCCCAAAATGTCTAACAAAAATAATGGTTGTTCTAATTCCAAAAAAAAACAAACTCTAAAAGCGCTCCAGAAACCTAATATCCAAACATATTCGCTATAACAACAGATGGCCGAAACAACGAACATGAAGAAACTTGGCCGAAAAAATAAGGCCATCCTACACGTCTGTGTGAAACAATAGCTCCATTACGTCAGTGGTAGCAGGGAAATGAAATAATTTGTCGTTCGCAGCGCTGCTTGTGTAAACAAGAGCGATGGCGGCTGAAGCGATACATCATACTTGTGGTCCGCTTCATCCGCGCTCCCCCTTCAAGATAGGTAAGCTACCTATTATCACATAAATGTGAATATTATTGCTAAGTTAGACGAATAAAGATTTATTGTTAGTGGATTGGCGCTAATCGTTTATTGCTTTTCCATTGTTTCCTTTGCAAGATGGTTAATCCGTTACTGTATTTAATATTAAAATAAATTACGCATTAAGTTTGGCGTACAATAATAAGTTCGTTCTACTTTTATTATTTTCGGCTAATATGAAAGGGAAATGAAATAATTTGTCGTTCGAAATGCTGCTTGTGTAAACAAGAGCGATGGCGGCTGAAGCGATACATCATACTTGTGGTCCGCTTTGCTCGCGTTCCCCCTTCAAGGAGCTTACCTATTATCAATTAATATTATAGCTAAATTGGACGAGTAAGAAATTATTTATAGTGGATTGATTGAAATCGTTTTTTTTTTCTTATTGTTATCCTGTTTTCGAGAAGTTTAAATTCGTTGCCGTAATTGAAACTAAAGGTACATAAACGCTACATAAACTACATAACTACATACAAAGCATAGGCTACATAAACGGTATTTTAGGTATTAATAGCACTACGTGGTATACCGTTTTGTTATCTTAACGTATAAGCTTACTTGTGCAAATTAGAATTTGTGAAAAAAGATTGAGAGTGTAATCAGACCACAAAACAAATAACGCATGAAGGCCCACTTGCACGACAATTAACTAAATACAATTAGCGCTAAGCATAATTAAAATAATATTCTATGTCTCTATCAACTTCAAACAATTGACAGAAGTACAATGAGATTTTAAATATGTTTAGCGCTCAATGTATTTAGCTAGTCATTGTGTAGGTTTACCTCAGTAGTAAAGCTGCAACCGTAAATCGATTGTATTTTAAAATAGAAACATTTAGTCAAATAGATAATGGTAGTAGTGTAAGGAAAATATAATAATTCGTCGTTCACAGCGATTCTTGCGTAAACTAGAGCGATGGCGGCTGAAGCGATACATCATACTCGTGGTCAGCTTTGCCCCGGCTCCCCCTTCAAGGAGCTTAGTGTAGCGACACTATGACGATATTAAAAGGCCGAAATAAAGCGTAATTATGCCCACAATGCTTTTTATATTACCCGCAACAGTCTGAAATGATGTCGCATCATACCGAGCAGCCGAAATCCGAAATTAAATTGATATGCGCTGAATGGAATTGAAGTACATTTCACAAAAGCGTAAATAATGTTCCGCGTAATTTCAGCCTTGGTGTGCCGGTGAAATTGAATACATTGAAAATTATGATCTGGGAATTTCGGTCGCGTATATTCCGGATGAGTCACACTTACTTCTATAAATTATTATTATATAAGAATATTTCTGCTGGACGAATAAACGTTTATTATTACTAGATTGATATTAATTGGTTTCTTTCCTTGTTCATTTATTATTTTCTACGCCTACAATATTCAGTTTAATATACTAGGGGCAAATTCAACCAACAAAATTGTTGCCAAACCGTTTACGAATGACAACCGTTAGTTAGTTTTCATTAAGGAAAACAGTTTTTTTTTTTGGATTTCTTTTAGCTGTCTAAAATTTTGACAGTTTTTGTAAACGAAATCTGTCTGAATTTACGGTTCGACTTCATTTCAGCTGCAATCAATCAGCGTTTCCGTTACTAAAATTAGCCCTCTGGAAGGCAGCTAGGCTGTGGCCAACGAATTGTCTCTATAGCTTTTTGTACGTTAATATGTGACATAATTTTCGAATGCTCGTAGCAGAATGCTCATTGAGTATGAATGATCGCGGTGAGAACGTACCTTAATTATGTATTGATTGGCTTAATTTACTAGTAAATATTAAATAATGCCAGCCCGATATCTTGCTGATTGGTGGAGTAGTGCGTCGGGGCGTTCAGCTCCTAAAATAAAGTTGAGCTACACGATGGCTGATGTATGCCTACCGTCAGTTTGGAGAGGTCGACTCAAACCTGCTATGGCTCTTTCTTCAAAAGGCCAGTCCAGACCTTGCCCTACATTGTTACGCTCGCATAGTTTTTATACTACAATGTACTACAACTTTATAAGAGAGCTTGACTTCTGAGTTTGTTTCGGCTTTTCTTCTCTAAGCTAGTCAGATAGGAAATGCCATCTTGTATTAAAAAAACATTTAAAATTAACTTGTAAAAGTATCTGCAACAGATTTATTTACAGAAATCATCAGGCAGACATCATTTGATGATCAGACTAAAGCATGTAGGTCAGCGCTCTTAAATTCAATAAACTTAAAATTCTTACAACTTGCACAGCAAAGATATAATTATTTTATCAACGAACGTAAGCATGAAAGTAACGTACACCAAAATAAATATTATATCACCCATAAAATTCAAGCTAATAAAAATTTAAAAGCTAAATATAAAACTAAGCTAATCTTCAAGCGCCAATAACATTAAACTACATAACAGTAATCAAAGTGAAATGGAGCCACAAATACTTATTAACTTTTCAATTAGGGTGTCCATCCATCTGAATCATTGCGTTTTATGTTTGAAGCAGATTAAGTTCATAGTCGTTCAAGACTTTTATTTTAAAGTGCCATTTTTTACTACTTACTTTTATATGGTTTTAAAACTTTTACTTTTGTTCATAAAAGAGTTTATTTGTGTGTGTGTGCGTATGTGTGTGTGTGTGTTACACATAAAAATGTTTTTTTTTTATTTATTTTTTAAACCGTCCTTCCTTTTTTGTATGCCGATATAAAACACATTTTCTTTTCTCTTATTTCGTAAAAGTCTCATTATCACCATCGCTTAGCCCATAAAAGTTCAGTACTCAATATGAGCAAATTAAGGGAATGGATAATTTATCTTAATCATTACGCTTCGCAGACGCATTGGAGACGTGAGGACACTGCTGCACATCTCTTTAGTCGCCTGTTATGAAACCGTAGAGAGGCGATGTATTTTTTTCAATATATTCAGAAGTTTAAACACACAGTACAGATACTATAAGATCTGTACCTTACCGCACATCTTACGGTCGCCCTTCACAGAAGTTAATCGACTAATACACACAGCGCAGATAATAATTTATATTTTATCGTTAAGTATCAATAGATAACCGACCGATATCAACAAATTCTGTCAGATACAAAATATACGTGAGGTAATTTATCTGCAGATACTAATTGTATTAATTGAATGTATAGGTTTAAATTATCGTATCTTTTCCGTGTGTGATACCTTAAAATATTTTAATGCAGGTAAAATATAGTATGTGAACCGTTTTTTCTAAGTTTGCTTTAAGATGTAAAGATACATACGTGTTTCAAAAAGTCTCAAAAATAATCCACCCTAACTAAACATACAACTTTTCTCGCATGACAACTTGTTTACCTTAGTGGTTAGAATTTCCGTCACCCGAACGACGCCGGGGCGTGTTGCTAGTATACAAATACGGCAATAAATCTGATGCTTAACTTGCCATACAAGAAACCGGGTACAGAAACCGGTAAGGGTAATATTAATGTTGGCGACAAATCTGATACTATTATAATGTTTAATGTGTGACTTGAACATGGGCAATTGAATCGTTTACCGACCGCTTGGGCTTATGTATGCTCAGAATTGACGACTTTGGGTAAGTAATTTGTAAGGCCATTTTTCAACGACACGACACGACAAAAGGTAGTGACTTTTTTTTTTCTATTGTACTGCTGTAGGTGGTCCTAGAGAATCATTTCTACGTAACCGGGCAGTTTATTGGCCAGACCTGAAGGGTCTCCAGCCAATGGGGGGGGAGTAAAATACTTAACCTAAGCTAACTACTTGTACTACACTAACATCATGACTACCTGCAACAACAGCACTACGGGCGACTCCTCGTGGGACTCGAACCTCGGCTTAGGGCGTTGCTGGCGGGGGCTTGGCGGGGGGGAGACAGCTTGATGAGGGCTGAATTATCGGTGTGACTGCGGAGTCTGAAGAGACGACCGGCTCTACGACGGGAGAGCTCGGTGAATCGTGACCAAAATGTAGTGACGGTTTCGAGCTCATATTTCTACGAACCGTTTACTTCCATTGTAGAATAGAATAGAATATACTTTATTGTACACCAAAATGTAGTGTCGTGTTGTTTCGCGAAAATCAGCGCTGGGTGTTTAACGCATAGCATATACTGAATTGGTGACACCTTTGGCAAGGGCACGCTGGACAGCATTAAATTAGTACATTTAATTATGAATTTCATTTTTTCCTTGTAATTGTTTCCTTGGCTGAATACAAGTTATTTTCTTTCTTTCAAATACAACGTGTAACAGAAAGGCGTGGTCATGTTTTAGGGGGTTTTTTGAACTCTTATTCAGAGCAAATTTTTCCGACTCTCCATACGAATTGACTCGAACAGCGGATGTCATAAGTATGGAGAGTCGAAAAAAAAATGTCAAAATGATGCACTGAATAAGAGTCCAAACAACTCCTTAAATATGACCACGCATTCCTGATACAAGTTGTTTATGGTGCTCGGATTCTTCACCTCATTTTGCAATGTCGTGTCCTGTACGGTCGAAAAACAGCCTTAAGGTTTGCATTTGACATTTTCTGATATTCAGAGAGAATATTAGGTAGGTACTAGAAACACAAGGGTCCGTAGTTATAGACATGGACGATCCAGAGATCGCAAAATTTTTAAACCAACATGCCGTGATGGCTGTTTCATGATCGCATCAAGATGTTACAAATATACAAATAAATTGAGGCATTTCATTTAGCGCACCAATTCCAATAGCACCGATTCGAATCACACCAATGGTATTTCTATTTCTATTGGTACTATTCTAATAGGTGCGCTTAATAGAATGCCTCAATAAATTCACGGTCTTATACAATAATGTCACTGCTCGAATAGTTTGATATCAACTTCAAACTTCGAAACTCATTTATTCAAAATAGACTAGAATTACTTAGTTCTTTTTGAACCTCAATTTTACTTATGACAGCCCCCAAAAGCGCCCGCCCTTCACTTGGGTTTGCCATCATAAACCTAACCTAACTTCTAAAGCACATAACTTTCCGACCATCTTAATATTATCGACACAAACCGCCAACCACATTCCCTGTAAGGCATCTCTCAAAATACACCGAGACTATTACAGAGCCTACGTTTGGCCTAGTATTAAACAACTCACAGTAGGCACTAGTTCTACCAACAAAAGGAAAACGCTAGCAACAACAGACACAAAAGGTAGCCGTTTCGTCATAATTCAGTGTTACTGTCCCATTTAGTGGTCGACAATTCGTTCTTTCATTTCGTTAATGTACCCAAATATAGTATTAATGTTCGTCCTCATTGAAACTCGGACCTTATATTTGAATAAGTCCTTTTATGTCCCAATTAAGGTACACGTTACGCGGATTTTACCTTTTTCAAATACAAATATGCGGAGAGAACGCAATATACGTACGTTTTTAAACCGATTGTTGGCTTTGAATTTTATTATTTAAAATCAGAACGTTCATACGTGGGTATACGAATCCGTTTTATGTCTCTGGAATATTATACCAAAATTATAATTGTATTAACCCTCTGCTGAGTTGAAGCTAAATTATACCAAGATAAGGTTTATTTTTCTTGGAATGCTAAGAATTAATTTCTGTTATTTACGTTTTGGTAATCCTTCGTTATTCTGCTCACAGTTTAGAACTTTGTGAAACAGCTGCGTATATAACGTGTTCTTGAACTTGAAGTTTTCACCTCGCAATATTTGATTCGAAAAATATCTTTTGCGTGTTATAAAAGTTGTCTAGTTCGCTTGTTAGTTCTTGTTTAGTTTTCTGATATTCTAACTCTTGATCAATTCACTGCAAACTTTTGGAACTTGAATAAATATTTTATTCAGTTTCTTTCGTTACGGGTAACGATGTGAATATGATTATTACTTTTTGAAAGAATAGTAGTCTTAGTATTAGCTATTATGGATCTTAAATTGTAATGAAAAAATAGATTTGTTATTGTTCCGTTTGATTATGCTTGTTTAATATTAAAGCCGATAGACCTACTGATATAAATGGGTGCCCGTGTTTTTGCCGAAGTATTTTATATCGAATTTAATTACGCCGACAATGATTTGCGTACGTAGGTAATCTTTGCCGAAGCAATTTATACCCTAATTTGATTTCGCCGAATGATTCTTAGCCACCATAATTATTTGGTAAAAAAATCATTCAGAAATTTTGTTTTAGTCGAATACTTATTTGGCTATTGTTTAATTTGCCAAATAAGTATTCGCACCAAATTATTTTCACACACCGGAATGTAATGTTAATCCGACTCAACGCACCCCGACTACACGTGGTGGTGGTGGTTTTATTTAAAAGCGTGGAGCCAGGAGCTCGCGAAGGAGCTCCTGAGTGGAACAAGTGCACGAGGCCGAAGCGCAACGAGTGGGGGGAGGTGGCGAGCGAAGCGAGTCGGCGACCTCCCGAGCGTAGCGCTGGTCGAGTGTGCGAGCGAAGCGAAGGGGCGACAAAGCGAGTCTTCTGGCGGAGCAAACCCAGAAACACTTGCATGCTTACTTGCTTTCTTGCTTGCGTAATGGGAAAATGAGCCATCTACAAGTGTAAAGTGGCCAACAATACAGTTGACTAATGAAACAGTGGCCAGCAGACTAGTCGGCGTAACAAAAAGTTACGATACATAATTAGGGACTTTAACCATTCGGCGTTTTAATTATTCGGCGAAATGAAAAGTGGCGAAAGGTTGTCGACTTGATAAGAATCAGCTAATAATTTTTTTTTAATCCAACAGAGAACCGATATAAATATTTCATAAACTAAATTCTAAATTATTTTTACCTTCTATGAAATTCTAAAACAAAATGTTACTTAACACGCGACGATAAAATAAGAGCTTTCTTTACAAACAAGGATAACGCTTTAATATTTAACGGATTGGTAATGTATCTTTTTTAAAAATACTCGCATATTTTAAGCAACTAACTCAAAATAAACTAATTACTTCCATGTCAAGGTTACCCGAAATAAAGGATGTCGGATACTTTGAACGCTCAAAGACGTAAACAGTATTAATTAATTAAGCAATTAATATTACACACGCATGACGAAACTGCTGTGTTGTGACATAATGTTGTTAATTACAATCAATTACGAAGTTCCGCAGCGAAGGCTTGTAAAGTAATCATAAATTTTCATAAAACACTGTTTTGTTTGATCTTTCCGAGAACCCTTAAGGCACGAGTTTGTAGCCTACTGCAGACAGCAGCAGCAGACGACGTGTCGTTGTGACATTTTGTAGCGACACGTGCGTCGTAGCGTCATGTCGCTGCAGTCATGATTCCGAACCCAACTGCAGATGGCTGCAGCAGACGGCAGCGTTATATTCCAGCTAGTTCTGAATGTTCCGTGAGACAAGATGTCTGACTTGTTTGGGATTAGCGGTCGCGATTTACTTATGTATCTTTTGTTTTTGTAAGATGCATCGTACAGTGCGGGCACATGAATAAATAAACCGAACAGAATGAAAGCTTCATACTAAACGCCGTGCGTAGGTACACTACTACACGCACAGTTTATGTGTGCGTGACTGTCACTGACAAGGCGCGCGGGGAGTGCGCCGGCGCCCGCTCGGGTACAAACCGGTTTGAGGCGGCTCAGTACGCGGACAAAGTTAAGGGGTGTCACACCGGCAGCGGCAGCGGTACGAGACGCGGACGTTTTATTTTAATTGTTTTTAAAGATGCCAAACTGTTGTACTGTGTGTATGTGTACAAATAATGGTAGGAAAAACAAGGAGACTTCTTATTTTGTATTCCAGAAGATCTTGTCAGTTAATTATATCTACTTATACCTGCACATGTTTAATGCTTATTACAGAATATTTAGTTACGAGTAGATAATATCCAAAATAACTAAGATGACGGCTTTCCCATAAGAATTATTATTTGTAAGTAATTATGTTGGCGTATTATTTGTTTCGTATTTTTGTTTTAGTAGGTTTGTATAATAGTACCAAAGTATTTGTAGGCCGTCTTAGTAAGATTTCATTTGGCCTTTTCTATAAGATAGGTAGGTACTTAACATACGGTCGTGAAATAGTAGACAGCCCTATGAAAGTAGGTAAGAATTTTGAACTCTGTTAGGAAGCTTTCATTCTGTTTGGTTTATTTATTCATGTGGTGCGGGTAGAATACGGAATTTCGACGCACAAAATATCGATGCACGTTACTGCGAAAGTTTACTATTTAGTATATTGAATCATTTGGGTTAGGTTAGACCAGTTACCAATAACACGCGAAGGCGAGCGAGCCGCGGCAGCGGCCGCCGAGCGCCAGATCCTGTAATTGTTGGTGAATCAAGCTATTAAAATTGCTTTCGCAGTAACGTGCATCGATATTTTGTGCGTCGAAATTCCGTAATCTACTTGTACAGTGCAGGATATTGGGCCACCTGGTTTATCAGTTTTTTTTTTGAGAAAAATTCAACGTGTCGTCGCTCCGGCGTCAGTGGCACTACTGATCTGCGGTCGGGCGACACGTCGTCTGCGGTCGTACGACGTGTAGTCCGGCGACGTGTCGCTAGCTGCGGAAGGTATTTCATAGAAATACATAGAAACCAGTAGTGTCGGAGCGACACGTCGTCTGCTACTGCTGTCTGTAGTCGGCTACGAACTCGTACCTTTATTGTTTCCTGCGTGTAATTATAATTTTCGCGTACAGTTTTATTTGCAACGAAATCATTATAACCTTTGAGACCTAAGGCTCAAAATTGTTTAACGTTTCCTTTGTGATGCGCTTCGGATGTCGTATGAAGGTATTTTTGAAAATACTTGTTTTATTTATAAAATTGCCGGAACAAAATGCGGTGTTCGGGAAATGTTTTACGTTGATTAAAACACTTGACTACTGGTGAAGCACACTACGCAGATAAATATAATTTCAATACAATCTCGAAAGTTCAGAAGTGTTGAAGGCTTGGCCAGTTTGTTGTCGAACCCGTGTTGGTAAATCGGTAAAAATTGGATATTAATCTATATTTTACTCGTACTGATAAAATTATTAAGCACTAATGTAAAATGTCCCTAAAATTATTCATTCTTTCATCTATGCAGTATGAGACATTGTCTTCCCCATTTTTCACATTATTTTTATTACCTTGTAGTTGCTAATCCTAACTTCCTTTCTTTATTATTTTATTATCCTAACTAATATTATAAATGCGAAAGTAAGTTTGTTTGTTTGTTAACTTTTCACGCATAAACCACTGAACCGATCATCCTGAAATTTTGCATATACGTTGACAGGTGTACAGAAACGGACATAGGGTATCATTCAGCCCGAAAAAAAGTACTGTTCTCGAGGAAAACAACAATAACGACAACAGATGGCGCCACGTGTCTTTCGAATCATGATTGAATTAACCGGTTGCGTACCGCCCGTCATCCCAGGACGACACTTAATTGTCTTATCTATTGTGTCTATAATTACGGTGATTAAGAGTTTAAAGAAACTTTAGTAGTGTGTTAAGAGTTTTTTTTTAAATTATCAAATAACGTGAGCGAAGCCGCGTGCAAAAGCTAGTAGAAAATAATTTCAGCCGCTATCTCGTGACTAGTAGATTGCTCTCACACAATAATTAACTATAATATCACCAAAAAAACGAACTATCATCTCGTAATAAAGAAAATAATGGGTCATACAAAATTAACAGAGACCGGGTCTATTGTACCTCTGACCGCAAAAGAGGGTTGCCAGATGACGCATCACAACTTGGCACTAAAGTGACAGGGCCACACATTGTTGGAGGGACCTTTGCGGGATTAGACTGTTAAGTAGTGTATGTTGTTTATGATTACAATATAAGAAAATTGAATATTATAATATGGGTTCACCGCCCACTTTGGACAAGGCTATGGTTAAGCAGTAAAGGCCTTGTCAAACATAACTGCAACCGAACCAAACCGAAAACGTGGCGAATGTGAACCGAAGTGGAAACGTCAAACTAGGTGCAGCGAACCGAACTCTTGTAGAAAGCGAATTGTCGTTTGGTTTTTTTTTTTCTATTTGTCTGCTGTAGGTCGTCCTAGGGGACGATTCCTACGTAACCAGGCAGTTATTGGCGAGACTTGAAGGGTCTCCAGCCAACGGGGGGGAAGTAAAATACTTAACCTAAGCTAACTACTTGTACTACACTAACATCATGACTACCTGCAACAACAGCACTAAGGACGACCCCTAGTGGGACTCGGACCTCGGCTTAGGGCGTTGCTGGCGTGGACATAGGGGGGGAGACAGCTTGATGAGGGCTGAATTATCGGTGTGAAGTCGTTTGGTTCGCAGTTACGAGTATGTTTTATACTGGCTTGGTGTGAACCTCTCGCTTCGTCTCGCATTCGCTGTTTGTTTGACGTCGTGCGTACAAAGTCAGCTAATACAACTATCTCGCTCACGCCTCGCTTCGCGCGCTCGCCTTTGGTTTGTCATGGTGTCATACGCCTTCGGTATCGGCACGTATCGGTTCGCTTTCGCCTAGATTCAAACGTTACCATGCATAACAAAATAAAAATACTTCGCCACGTTATAGGTTCACTGTCTATTTAAGACGGGCTTTAAGTATGATCAACTAATGCCCGTTCCTATCGCCAAAAACGAATCGTTTTGCTTACTAATAGTAGAAGTTTTTTTTTGCTAAACTGGTATATAAATGGACTCGTAAGGGAGTGTTACTTTTGATATAGCCTATGGCATTAAGTCCGCCTCTGTACTAATTTTGTGCGAAAGAATAAATAAATATAGTTTGTAACTACTAACGCATAAAATAATCTAGGTACTACGCAAATAAAGGGTCTTTGCTTTATAAATTGGTAAAGGCGCAAAACTTTTAAATTTAAACAATAATAACGCTTTGTAAATTATAGGAAACTTTCAGTAGATAGATAAAGACATGGGTGGGGGAAAATTAAAAATTTAATTTAAACTAACTAAACTTAACTACTTTAATTCTTTGTGAATTGAAAGAAGAACCATATTTACCGTGATAAAAATTTCGATACACTCCCATAAACACCTCCAAACGGAATTATTTATTCATTAATGTCTATTCGATCATAGTCGTGTACGGATTCAGTGAAAGGAAAAGTATGTTTAATTGAAATATATTTAGAATTGTTTCTCAGATTTTTTAATTATTTAATTGAAAGACTTAGACCCAATTTCACCATACTCTGTTAGTTATTAATGTCCTGTTAAACATTTTAACAGACTGTTAACAGTACATTTTAATTGACATTGACTGCTTAACAGAACATTAACAACTAACATTGTATGGTGAAATTGGATCTAAGACTCAATTTCACCATACAATGTTAGTTGTTAATGTTCTGTTAAGCTGTCAATGTCAATTTCTGTTAAACAGTCTGTTAAAATGTTTAACAGGACATTAATAACTAACAGAGTATAGTGAAATTGGGTTTAAGGGGTTTTATTTCACAGTCGTCGGTTTATCTTAACGGAGAGATAAACGTTTAGTCTATAGAAAATCTGACATAGTAACGTATTTATTTTTCAAATAGGAGATCTGACGATTGTGAAACAGACCCTTAAAATAATAAAATACTTTTGAGACGAATTAAATTAATCTCAGAGTACTTGATCCATTTTTCATCAAAAATAAATCCTTTGTTAGTAACTTTAAAGTATCATTTTGCAAATAAATTGTAGTTTAAGTAGTCACAATAGCAGAGATCACAGGCTTTCTTATACTTTTAAGTCACAGTTATTGGGCCATAAACGTTCATTTTTATTTGGGACTAAATTGTAAATGTATAAAAATGTTCAAGATACTCTTTGCAAGAAATATGTTTAAGGCTTGAAACTTTGGCCAGTTGAGGTTTTATGTTTGTTTTTTAATTTTATGGAAATAAAAATAAAAAAACCCTAAATTATTATTTATTAATATCGAAGTAAATAAAAATCTAATTTAAATAAATTTTCTCTAGCTATAATTATTAAAATAGAAATTCAAATACTTAATATAATTAAACCATAGGATATAATATCACAAGATAATATATATCTTAAATTTAGAAATCGAAATAAAACCTCATTCATGCTCGACAATCGCTAAGCGGTCCAATTTTATCAACTATTTTAACCTAATATTTATTTTATTGACGATACGTTTGGTGCAGTGACTGAGCGAGTGGCTTCTGCGCTACGGGTCGTGGATTCGATTCCCACACGAAACAAATATTTGTATGATCTACAGATAGTTGTTCCGTGTCTGAGCGTTTGTGCGTGTGAAGATTTGTATCTGCACCCAAAACTCAGGAGTAATGCTAGGAAGGGCCAAAGTTTTAAATAAAAAGTAATCCGAATAATTTAACCCCGTATTGCCCAGTGAGGGTCAAAAGCGCCGATGATGTATTTTTGAATTTTTCGTGTTGGCACGAGCTATCCAAAAATAATAATAATAAACCGGAGGGAACATTAGACTAGCTTTCAACAACCCCATCATATAATAAAAAATGTATCATGAGGTCTACTGAAAAGCTTACAAACCGCAGGGCAGCTTGTGGCGAGCTGTTGGTGAGTGGTGACACTGCGTACCTTATTGCCTCAGAGAGTCGGTCAGGGCCTCGTCTCCAGTTTGCCTTTATTGGCTGGCTGGAGTGGAACCTCAAGAGTGCCCGCAGGACTCTCAACTCTGGCTTGCCTTTATCGGCCGGCCAGAGGGGGGCCGCCAGAGCTATATGCTCGGGGGTGGAAGTGTCTAATGGCGTAATAGCGGAGAAACCCACTCCGGGTCTTTTAGACCCGCGACGGCGAAACCGGGGCCACACCTCTCTACACCCCTAGCCGCTCACACGTTTGTTGCCCCCTCCGCCTATGTACTGGCGGCTTTCAGGGGGCCCAGCTAGTGAGCTGGCGAGTCACCGTCTGCCAACGCATTTCAAATTTAAACTTGAAAGGCAGACGCCGTTTTCTTCCGGCAATAGAGGTTAACCGATCCACTAAACACCCCTTCCCATAGACCAGATATTTTTCACCATAATTTACAATAGTCTTGCACCCACTTGGGACGGTCCATGACTGTACTCCAATAGTGCAGCCGTGAATAGTCCCCGGTTGGTGCCCCACCCCATTTTAGATTAAAGTTCTCATAGGGATCTGTGTCCCCGTGTATGCCTTCCAAAAGACCGAACATCTTCCGCACGGAAAATGAACCGTGATTTAAAGAGATAATAATAAATGTTTATTTCAATAACTTACAATTATTTACATTTTCCTTTTAGGAATGTCCTTTTAAGCTAAATAAATGCTTGTGTTAGGACATTCCGCCCTTCCACTAGTTACAGTATTAATTGTATTAGGTTATTGAAATGCCAACATTTAATTAAAAGAATAAGAAAATTCTCCATTTCCATTCCAGACTTAACAAAAACAAAATGAAAAGAGGGTTTTTAAGTGTGCGCGTGCACTCCTGTGTATGTGTGTGTGTTTATCCAAAAATAACTCACAATACCTTACAAACAGAAGTATAGCATAAAATTTTGTCTTCAAAATAATTTTAAACCAAATATACACACAGTGTAGCAGACTTTTTAAGATTGCTTGTACATATTTGTTTATCAAATAGAAGACAAATATTGGTTTTGGCAAGGAATTTATAACTTTAGTACCCTTTAAGGTTTCCGATAAGTGTTTTTATTTGAAGCAAGAAAAGCCTACTGAATACGTAAAATTATTATACTTTTATGCACTGTTATATTTCTTCAGCTAGGTTAAGTTTGAAAAAGCCTACTTTCAATTTGCTGATAAACTTTACAACAAACAAAAGGTTGAGGAATTCATACGGAGTATATTATGGGAAGTTTGAAATTGGTGCCAGTGACGGAAAAGTTGAAAGGGAACCGTCTATCTTGGTCAGGGCATGTGATGAGGAGGAATGAAAAGTATGTGACCAAGGTAGTGATGGATATAAATGTTGATTGATGGAGGGGAAGACCAAATAAAAGATGGATGGAGTGTGTGAGAGATGGTATGATTGAAAAGGGAGTAAATTATAGCAGAACGGCTAAAAATGGAAGAAGGAAACATTTTGCGTCGACCCCAAGTAACTTGAGATAAGCGCAGGCAAAAAAAGAAGACAAGAAGAAGATTAGTTTAATCAATCAATGATTTATAATATTGTGGTCATCTAAGTTTCAGGATTACTAACCTTAAAATCGAATATTACACGAACTCAGTTCGACGACTCTAAGTTCGTCCATCATTCAGCCGAAAGACGTCCACTGCTGCACATAGGCCTCCCCCAAAAGAGGGGGTTTGCCAAAATTGCCACGCTTTTCAGGCGGGTTGGCGATTGCAGTATGTTTGTTAATGTACTCAGAGAACGCTGCTGCCCATCCTCTAGAGAATCCCTTAGTCGCCTTTTACGACACCCACGGGAAGAGATGGGGCAGTGCTATTCTTTAAGTCCGGCACTACACGAGACGATAAATTCGTTCAACATTAGATTTTAACAAATCCGCAACAAAATTTAGTTTAAAATAAAATAACTTGCTACTATCTAAACATCAAATAAAAATAAAATTGTAACCAGCTGCCCCGCTTCACAAGAATATTATTACGAGATATCAAATTATACAATCCGAATATCTAAAGGCCGAAACATTAAAAACACTATCCGAAGAATTCTCAGATATAAAAGTAGGTCCATACATATTAAAGAGTTTTGGAACTATTCCCGGAGTTGCTGGCAGCGGACTATTTGGAGATGCCAAGAATTTGAACAATGCTGTGATGACTAAAGAAGTAAACCAGTCTTTCGATTGTTATAGTAAAATTATTGGTGAAATGTTGTTGTTATTCAAGGTTAGTTAGAAAGGGGGTACTAATCCGAGAGTGTATTAAAGTACCCATAATAATGAATAATTTTTGTTCCACAACCTTCCCTAAAAGTCAATCAAACAGAAATAGCTGTTCAAAGGTGCTATTAAATACGCTAAAATCTATCCTTCCTCAGCCATGACATTTTTGATCATAGTGACGTGAATCGTTATTTTTTCTAAATTATGTGAATAGAACAAGCATTTGTCTCAACTACCTATTCATGACACTATGATAAAAAACGTCATTAAATTCAGAGTTTGGTTAAAACATGAAAAGAAATCATAACTCGAAAACTAAAAAAAATCGCGGCACATATATTGGGATGATTCGTGTAGCTCTACCTCTGGACTTCCGCTTGACACTACTGTTTGCGACATGCTGTATATATATAATAATATAGGTATAAAAATATGCATTTTATTGTTATTCCTAATATCCAGTCGAAATTATTACAAACTCACATTCTGTATAATACGAGAACTCGAATAGGAAGTAATAGATACACTCCGCTTCCTTAATATAATGAACATAGAAGCAAACATGGTATTTCGCAATAAAGAAGGTTGCATATCAGATGTCTGCCACTTTGCTCGAGTTATAATAAACGACAAGGATTCACTTAAATGCGACGTTTCTTGGAGTTTCAGTTAGCATTTCAATTTTATACACGACAGTAAAGCGGGAATTCACGTCAAGGTAAAAACTAACAGGTAATAATATTTTGTAAAAAATTCTGTTCTCATTAGAATGAGTCATCATAATATTAATGTTTTAGTAGGTAGTAGTACCTACTCCGTCCGGGAGCGCACGAAGGTTGTATATGTAGCCCTTGTCATACATAGCACAACGTAAATGGAGATAGGCGGGCCAAATAAGTCGCAGAACAGATGGCAGGTGGGGTAGGAAGGTACTAAAGTGGAGACCCAGGACCGGACGGAGAAGTGTCGGGCGTCAGCCGGCTAGATGGGTTGAAGACATTGTGAAAATAATTGGAAAAAACTGGATGAGGTGTGGTAAACACCGATAAGAATGGCGTGCACAGGAGGAGGCCTACACTCAGCATTGGATGATAAAAGGCTGAGAAAGAAGGAGAAGAAGAGTAGAGCTACTTGGGAAAGCACGCTAAACCGTCGGTCCCGGGTGTCATTACGGGTAGAAGGCCAAAAGTCTGTCAACCGGTCTAACCTTAGGATATCGGCATTGATCAGTAGATGGGTTGCGGAGGTCTGATAGCAGTCGCTCCGTATAAAATACTGGTATTCAAACGGTCTGGTTCGACAATACATAGGCTAGGCAAAACAGTAGAGCTACTTGTGAAAGAACTCGTCCGAGGAAAAGAACTACAACTATACCCATTTCTGCCACCAAGCAGCATTTTTTTCAAGTTTAAAAGGTATGGGTGTCGGTGAAATTACAGGCACATTAGATTTTTCAACTTTGTCTCTTATTTTATTTTTTTATTTTATTTTATTTATTTGGGAAAATAAACGGTTACACATTATAGTATTACACAAAATTTGAGCAACAAAGTGAGTAAATGTATAACCAACGACATTTTCCACATATTATAAAAACAAATTATAAAAACTAATGCGATGTGCGCTCACAGTTTACAGTACAATACAATTTTATAATATGGTTAGGTAATGATACAACCAAAACTAAACAGGCATGCAAAAAGAAATAAGAAAGAAGAGTGAAAAAAATTGATTTGAATCAAAAATACAGACTAATATTGAATAATATTACGGAGCAAAATCTAATACAGTTTTATGAACAAGGCTTCTAAATTTCCCAGTAGGAACAGCAAAGATGTCAATATTTTGGAAGAACTTGTTATATTGACCAGTAAGGCGACGTAGGGGTGCTCGCAAGCCTGCGTTCGTACGACTAGAAGATACGGCAAATAGGGGGCGTGCGCGCACCCCGCGGCTCATGGTAGTTCTAGGTACTACGTAGCTAATCTTATTAGTAATATCCATACAATCATATGCGTTATTACATAAATCAAATAAGAACATTGCCTCCAGAATAATACGTCTGGCTTTCAGATTATGTAGCTTAAATTTATTTAAAAGATCACTATAAGATGCATATGTGCGACAACAACGGAAATGCATGGCTTTCAAAAAGTTTCTTTTTCTTAGTTTAGCAACGCACCAGTAATCCTCTTGGTATTGTGCATGTACCACTTTCTATCAGGTGGGCCGTCGGCTTGTTTGACAACCTATTATACACCATGTCCCAGAAAGTAGTGTCGCTGTGTACGCTGCGTCAGCCGATTCGCGGTCGCCACTCAAGGACTTGTCTGCTCCAACGGCCATCAGGCCTTTGACAGACATGACCAGCCACTAGCTTCCTTCTTTCTCTTGTATCTAATGGCTTCTTTTGTCAGTTCGTACTTTTGAATGCAAAATTAAAATTGGATTTGAATTTGAATTGCCATTTTCTTATTCAAGCTGTTTCAGAAAGTAGTGTCAAGCGGATGTCCAGAGGTAGAGCACCCTTAGAGGTATTTTTTCTTAATTAGATGAATAGAACACGCAATTGCCTCAACTATTCATGACACTATGATCAAAAATGTCATTAAAGTCAGAATTTAGTTAAAACATGAAAATAAATCATACTCGAAAAACTACAAAAAATCGTGGAACATACGTGGGGATGATTCGGTTACCTCTAAGGATGCTTTAACTCTGTACTACTGCTTGACACTACTTTTTGGGACAGCCTGTATAAGAAAATGGCAATTCAAATTTTTTGCAAATCGTTTAATATTAAACCAATTTGAATTTTTCATTCAACAGTACGAACTGACATAATTCCAATGTTGACCGATCATCTATGTATAAGAAGCTAATAGATATACAAGGTTAGTCAGAAAGGGGGTACTAATCCGAAAGGGTCTTAAAGTACACATAATAATGAGTAACTTTTGTTCTACAACTTTTCCCAAAAGTCAATAGTTTAAGAGAAACAGTTGTTCAAAAATCTCAAAAAAAAATCTCTAAAATCTATCTATCTCCAGTTATGATCAGCTGTGTTTACATTTTAGGTCATATTTGGGGTCATGAATTAGAAACACCATTTTCTGAACTTGTAACTAAAGAAGGGATGAAGAATTTTTGAAAAAACTAAAATAAAAATCATTTTATTTGGAAAAAAAAATTATCGAATTTTAAAATTTTAACACTTGCTTTCAAATAGTCATCAGTGATACTATAAGTGGGCTTCGGATTAGTACCCCCTTTCCGACTAACCTTGTATATAGAAAGAAAGAAGCTGAAGTGGCTGGTTATGTCTGTCAAAGGCCTGATGGCCGTTGGAACTGACAAGTCCTCGAGTGGGGACCGCGAATCAGCTGACGCAGTGTAGGATGCTTCCTAGTCAGATGGACCATCGATCTGAAGAAGATATCTATCGGAGTGGACTGGATGCAAAAGGTGAAGGCGAAGGGCGCAACTTGGGAAAAGCCTATGTCCAGCAGTAGACTGATGGCTAAGTTAATTGATCGAAATGATGATTCTGCCGAAAGACGTTCACTGCTGGACATAGGCTTCCCCCAACAGGGGGGGTTTGCCATAATCGCCACGCTTGGTAGGCGGGTTAGCGATCGCAGTATGTTTGTTAAAGTACTCAAAGAACTCTGCTGCCCATCCTCTAGTGAAACCCTTAGTCGCCTTTTACGACACCCATGAGAAGAGATGGGGTAGTGCTATTCTTTACGTCTGGCACCAGACGGAACCCATTGATTGAAGTACGAGAGAATAATTAGCTTAATACGTTAATGTTTGGATTGAAAACAATCCTTTACCGAATCGTTCAACATTTTGCATATTACGCTTAGAACAGCAAGACTTATGCATTCAACACAATGTTTGCTTTTAATTCCGGAAGCATTTCGCTTGCTTGAATATTACGATGAATATCTATGAGGCTAGAACATTCTGTTCAGATCATAATAAAGCTTTGTTCTCGGCAAGAGTACACACAATAGCGTGTAAACAAACCCCAGAAACTGGCAAAATGAAGCAGTGTAAATGGATATTGGCAAAATTATAATTCAAGGCATATTAGTATGTCAGCTGCGCAAAACTAAGGACTCAAAAGTGATAGCTATCTGCATGATCTTCTATCTTGCAGATGGCTATCACGTTCACTCTCGTTATTTTCTGTATCTGGGTCTCGCTCATTAGAGATAGGTATAATTTAGTAATTTACGTGCACTTTAGGTAGTCCTAAAGTGCACGAACGAGCACGAACATCACGAACAGAACATCGAACACGAATCACTATGAACATGTTCACCGAACTCACTGTTTGGTAACGGTACACACATGCAAACGACGTGTTCGCTATTCGTGTTGGCGAAGTTCGTGTTCGTTTGTGCGTACACGGCTTTACCAAACAGTGCAGTGCAGTGTTTACCAAACAGGGAGCGTAGACGTGTAGGGAGCGACTAGGCCCTATTACGCTCCCGCCGGGGGGCGCGCGATAATCTCCGCACACTCTAGTGTGTGGCCTGCGGTAAGAGTCCGGCATAACCCTTCTAACTGCACCTTCACCGGGCAGAGTGAATACATGAGGATTTTTCCACGAAAAAAATAAATCCTCCACCGTCGTTACGCCGAGCGTAACGACGTATAATACACGTGGTGACGCCGCGTAGGAGAAATTTTATGCAACGCGATACATACGCGTAACGAAACGTGAGTCGCACAAGATACGCTCAGTGTGTCTGCAGTTGTAGGCTACCATCTCTACTCATTCCCTAAAAATATTTCGTCACATTTCACGATGAAAATAAAAGCATCGAGCGCAGTTCAGACTACGCTGTACTACATATTTCGCTATATAGTAAAGCACATTGCATCATAAGCTATAACTATATAGCATGACGTTCACACTATACGCTATATCGTAAGTCTAGGTCTAAGGTCTACTATGTATAGCAAGTTATTTGTCGGTGATCCGTTGGGCGACGGACGGGATAGAAGTGAGGAGGGACGGGCACCGGAGAATCATGCGATAGCTCTGGGAATTGCTCAAGTTTATCGCGCACAGCAAGCCATACTTTATAGTACCTATAGTGTTGTGTGAAGGTGTTAAAAAATCAACTCTAAAAATTTTGTGGGGTTACTCTGAATCGAAAATTGAACAACTTTCGTCCTACAACTTTTCGAAATTCGCTATTTTTTTATGCCTGTCCATACAAATCAATTTTTTTTTTGGTTTGTATGGAAAGTTATAAAAAATACGTGAATTTCGAAAAGTTGTAAAACAAAAGTTGTTCAATTTCCGATACCGAGGAACCCCATAAAATTCTTAAAGTTGATTTTTTAACACGTTGTATAAAATGTATGTTGAGCGATATCGCTGTGCTATACAATATTTGCCATAATTATACTATATATTATAGCGTAGCCTGAACGGCCTTTTAAGGATACTATTACTCCGCCCTCAAGGCTTTATGAAATGTGTATGTCAAAAAGTTTCGCTTGTCGTGAAGGTAAATAGTTTTTTGATTTATTCGTCTAGTCTAGTTGGAACTAGTTTTGAACTAGAAATATACCCGACGTACCGTAGACGGTGCTTTTAAAATTTATTACACTTGTTCCGTAAAATATGTGGAAGGATTAGCTTTATAAAATGTTGAGCATTCACCTGGTTCCCAGCAAGGTTTTTAGTTTAGAAATAATAACTAGGGATAAAATGAAAAATTTCTAAGATTTTGGTAGAAATAGATTACTAGAATGTCATTGTAATTTCTTCTAGTCTTCCATCTTTATTAGACTTATATTTAGAAAATGGATTTCGTCACGTGCCTGAGATTATGACGGTATTAGATGGAAAGCTGACCTTTAACATTTTTATGTCCGTTTATCAATAAAGAAATAAATTGGTTTATCAAAAATAGACTAAAAAAGATAAGTTTTAAAATAAATAAAAAGACAGCATTCATATTCGATCACCCTTCATCGCTTTCTTATTAATGCCCAATTCCTATAGATGTATGATTACCAATTTATTACTAATAGTTGTTTTTTTTTACCAAACTAGACATAAAATAAATAGACTCGAAAGTTAATATTACATGAGATGGCTATTAAAGTATGGGAGAGTCTATTACGCAAATCTATGAGGTCTTTACTTCATTATTAGTAAAGATAACTGTAAGAGTCTTAATAGGCATGTTGACAGAATCAATAAATTGCAAATCTCCGCCAGAGTTTTGAAAAATAATGGACACTTATTTTTTCTTTTGTTAAATCTATGAATATTTGGAAACATAAAACGCATCAAAACTCGAGAGTGGGGGCTTGTGACGTCAGAAGCAAGTAAAAATTGTACTTGCTTGTAACGTTTTGCCAATTTTAAAAGTGTCGTATCTTCGTCAATTTTGGTTACGTAACAAAAGAAAAAATACCGGTCAAATATTTTTTGATAGTCTAACTGACGGTCTAATTAGATTTTTTCAGTCAAATACTCTATTATAACTAACTAGCTTATGCCCGCAGCTTCGCTTGCGTGGAATTTTGAACCCGTTAAGTGACGATTTTCCATACAAACTTTCATCCCCTATTTCACCCCCTTAGGGGTAGAATTTCCAAAAATCCTTTCTTAGAGGACGTCTACTTACTATAAACTAACTCCCTGCCAAATTTAATCTTCATACGTCTAGCGGTTTTCGATATTTCGTGATGAGTGAGTGAGTGACCTTTCGCTTTTATATATTTAGATAACGCTCGTTAACTAATAGAAATCCGCCATTAGACGGGAGAAAGAACACGAAAAGATTCTTTTTTTTGACCTTTTCGCTTTTGACCCGAGTCGCACCTGAAGGTGCAGTCAAGGTCGAAGATGAGTGAAGGGAAGCGAATCCAAGTAACAGAGATATAGACGGATTCCCCTATACACCTGTGGCTCTCACATACACATAAACACAGTAAACTGCTTGACGGACTTAAATGTGAGGGTGGTAGCTAGCCAGCCGGACCAAAAAGATCCTACCACCAAGCGTGCTGGGCTTTGTTGAATATTACAACACGCGTCTATTACCAGCATGTAGTGAGGGGATTTTATATTCTAGCCTGTCTCTACAGGAAAAAAGTGCACCGAAATTTACATGTCATTGAAATTTGGCTTTGCAAGCGAAGGCGCCATGAACTGCTAAAATATACTGAGCAAGCTGAGAAAAAGTAAACTGCAGGATAGCGCTTGGCTACCTTTTTCATCTGAATACGTGTTTTTTCCACCTTCGGTCTTTCGTTAAAACAGCAAAAAACACTACGTTCAATAAAAAGTATCGACCCGAAAATTAGAACAACGAAATTTTGAAATAAACAACACATATACAAATTATACACCTATCCCAAGAATCAAACTATCTAATAGTGAAAACCGGTACAAAACCCGTTCAGTAGTTACGGTGACAGATGCACTAACAGACACGGGGGGGGGGGGGGGACTTTGAGTACAGGCTGTTCCGAAACTCAACATCAAGCCGGGAACAAAAGAAAGGGCGGTTTTTAACAGTTCATTTTTATTTTTAAATTGCATTCTATTTTTAAAATAATAATAATAAATCATTTATTTCGGAATAAATCCATATTTGGCTTAAAAATTATTGGGTACATAGGTTAGGAACATAGAAATGGTAATGGTAAAATATAATTCTATGTAAACCTATTTCGAGACATTGAAGTGTGGTCTCACATGCATCACTGTCCAATGTCTCAGGATCTGGCTGTCGACCCTCTCTGCCAAAGTGGCCAGGAGGCTGTTGGCGCTGCCGCGCACCCGCTGCATCAGGGAAGCCACTCGCTTGCGTATGATTGCATGAAAGCCATCTATCTGTGCCTCCGTGAACATTCCTGATGCGCTACAATGCCGCGGCAACTCCATCAGTGCCTTGTCCGCATTATATTGCAATCGTAGGGCGCTTAAAGTTTTTTGAGTAAAGTTGATCCATAGGTTGCAGGTGTAAAATGATTGGCAGTATGCCCTAAACAGGGTTTGTTTGACACCTTTCGAACATTTTGCAAACCTACGAATCTTACTCCTTACTGCTAATGCCCTAAAAATATGTGTTATTTAAATTAATGAGGTAAAATGTTATTCATGGTAATTTTGAAACTCGAAAACGATTTATCTTCTTGCCTGTCATAGACTGCCTTCATTTGTTCCCGGTTTGATGTTAAGTTTCAGGACAACACCCTGTACGTAGTGACGCACTAGGCAACACAGTCGCAGCCAGCTTTAGTGCTATCAATCCACTGGATTACAAGCGCATCTGATTGGCTGACGCAACTTGGCAGCATCCAATCAGAGCTGGCTATCAAAGCATCTCTCTGCCTTGTGCGGTATTCACAAAGTGATTACTTTCAGGGTTACATAACTTTTACCTCAATACACTAATGGATGTGGGTACCGGAATAATCAAATAAACACCCACACAACTCACTCACAAAATTAAACGAATTATTTGGCGCCAAATAAATTGTTGGTAAACCGATTTCGTGTTTACCCTTTTTTATATCGCTATTATTTGGTAGATTTACAGGAATATGGGTAGATACGAATTTAGTAGACTCTGCTGAGTTACTTTTAGAGATGGGTTCTGAAGGTACACTCACACTGGTGTTTACAGAACTTGGAAACAGTTTTGTAGCAAAAGATTACTAAATATTTTGTTGAGAAATGTTCACAATCATTCGTTGACAGTTAAAAACTGTTGACATTACTAATAACAAATGATTTTTTTTCTGTAAATAAATGTGTAACATTTGCGGGTATTTTTCGATAAAAAGTGTATTCCATAATAGGAAACATCTCAAAATTAGGTATACATGCAAATGCGACACATTTCTAAAAGGTGTAATAAACACGGTGCTTGTTAATTATTTTTAATTACGTAACTATTGCATTTTTTGATAATACAGGCGTGATGTTTTGTTTATTTTAATATATAATTACAGCGTTCTTCTGTCCGTCATTATCTAAAATAATCAAATTTCAGCATTAACAAAACGTAAACTTTAAACCAACAATATCTAAAAAACTTCAATAAAACGACGGAATGACGGCGTACCATCCCGTGTTGACGGGGCGCCCTCACTGACCGTTGTGTCCCCGATCTGACCTACACATTTGTCCTGTCGACGGCAAAGCTTAACCGTGTAACTGCGACCCGACACGTTGACGGTGACTTGGAACCGTGACGGCGAGATAACACCGGCTGAATGACGTATCGAGACGGAAACATATTGCTGTCTATCACACACAAAATACACAAACACCTTCTAGACATTTGGGATAGGTAGTCTGTCATAAACTATGCGAATCTGTAGATCATAAAATATGACGTGAATAATTGTATGAGTATACTTTTGGTTATTGTTCTAAGTATACGAAAAGACAAATGTAGAGATAGGTGTTGAAGTTTTACAAAATAAAGAATGAAAATCAATTTATACAGCATACGAGTCAATATCAAAGTTTTATATTTCGAATAGGCGCAGCATATGCAATTAGAAAACGTCTCGACAATTTAGTTTCCCGGTTCGTTTAAAAAACTAGACCCTATGGCGTAGAGCCGGCAAGAAACTCTATGGATACCTACTCTTTTAAAATAATTTCGTTTACAATTGGGTGTTGTAACGGTGTAGTGCTTCAAATTAAAATCATGTGAGAACAATGCAGGTTAGTGTAAAAAAGAAACTAATAATAATTTACATTTTGATAAGGATGATAATTATGTATCAGCAAAGTGAGGCTCGACCATTATAGTATAGGAACCCAACACTGTTATCAGCAATATATCTGATTGAACTCAAAGTCAAAGGTGTATTGGTCTATTTAGGTTTATACCGCAGACAAGAGATCAATAATGTGGTGTATAATAAAAATGACAAATATTAAAATGAAAGAAAAAAAAACAAGAAAAGCCGTAGATCGTGACAGCGCTGTACTGACTCCAAATCAATTTACACTAGGTAGGTAAATATCGGGTCAGCACTGACTTGTCTCGAGTTTGGAGTCAGTTACTTACCCTGTGTAAATCAGGCTTTATGTATAAAAGGTCAAGACATGTTAATAAAACTTGTCACGATGACAGGGAAAAAAATGAGATTAACTTCGGGGATTATTCACAGGTTATCAGGGAAGCCACATGTGCAGAAGATAAATTAACGCCACACGTCCCTATCGTCAACGTAGTCCTTCACTTTGTACTCGTAATAGGCTTTTTTATGAGAATAGATTTAACATGGCATTTATCGAAATAATACGTTCTTTATGCCAAAGCGTGTAACAGTTACCTAAATAAAAATACTTAACAAACACCGTGTGTAGTGCAACTTAAACTATTAGTTGACGAAAATACAGAAATGCGTTGCATTCGCATGTGAATCGGTCATCACCAGTGATCTGAAAAAGGTGAGCTAATTTGCCTAAACTTCAAAGAACAGAGACAAAAAGTGAAGACTTCCTTACGACAACATTTTTTTCGGGAATATTATTCCGGGTTTCGGGACATCACTAAAGCACATTTAAATAATAATGTTATTAATTCAGAAAACAATTGAATTCGTTTCCTGTTCTTGCTTCCCAAAATTGACACAAAACCAGATGACACGTTTTTTATTGTTTTTAAAAAAGAGATTGTTTATTGTTTTCAGAAAAGGAGAATGTATTTTATTTTTTGAAAACAAATGAAAGAAAATCTCCGAGAAAATTCTCCCGAAAAAAAATTTTGTCGTAAGGAAGTCTCCAGTTTTTGTCTCTGTTCTTTGAAGTTTAAGTAAATTAGCTCACCTTTTTCCGATCACTGGTCATCACTCAGCAGTGCTGTGCTGTGACAGCATTGGGACCAATTGTCCCAACATGCAACACCAACAGAGCTGATTTTAATAGTGGCATACCATGTTTTTAATGCTGTGCAACCCGCACCAGGCCAGAATTGTGTACTAAGGCCTAAAACCTTCTCATTCTGAGGAGATACCCGTGCTCAACAGTGGGACAGCTATGAACTGATTATGCCAAACTTATGCATTACCAATATGGGCCTCGATTGTGTGGTTCCATTTGAGCCTGCCGCGGTCCCATAGTATATTATTATGCTTCGCCCAAAAAGGGATATAATTTCCGTAGGGACAGCGATAAGTAAGGGTGTTACTGATTGCAGAGAAAGCTCCCTCGTAACTTTACATAGTCAAATGATTATTCCGTTTATTCATTGTATACACAAATAAATTATATGTTTAAATACATATCATGAGAAAAATAAACAGCATACATTTAAAAATAAGCCCACCGGCATTGGAAACAGAGCCCTAGCTACTGGTCGCCACGATTCCAAAAAGAAGAACTTCCTAACAATACACGCCGTATCCAGAAGTACCACTTTCCAAATCAAACTTGTGATGCAGCTGCCTAACGAGAGCCTCATTATTATCATTTAGCCATGATGGTTCCACTGCAAGTCAAAGGCTTTCCTACCCTCCTTCCATTCTTCTTGTTTAAAGGTTTTTGCAACCAATTAGATGTCTAGCTCGTCCTGTCATCTCCTTTTGGGCCTGCCGCGACGTCGTCATAGTCACATACAAAACATTATTTCCCACTCAAAACATAAACTGTAGAATAAGAAGAGCACGTAAAGTCGTCTATACCCGGATGTCATACCTATGACAGTTGTTACGGGTAGTCGGAAGCCCGAAACTCTAACAACCGATCTAACCTAAGTGTCCAAACACACTATGCCGAAGATACGCGACGGAAGTTCCGCGGCTGATTTTATGTTCCGACGTATTCGGCTGATATGACACACCATAAGTGCCGAATTCACGCGGCAAAAATTCAATTGCGCAAACTTGTGGGCGGACACGCGGGGCGCGGGCATACCTGCCTCCCGCTGCTACCCGCCCCGGATCTTTGTCGGCAATTTAACCGAACTTCAGTCGCGTATAATGTCTGTTCTACAGAATACGTTGCCGCCGAATTGTCGCTGAACTTACGCCCGACCGAAGTTCGGCTGTACGCTATAACGCGACGTTATTTCGGCATAATGTGTCGTCAGTAATTCAAATAGCATTACAGGCGTAATCATGCCGAATTTCGGTCGCGTATCTTCGGCATAGTATGTTTAGACACTAAGAATATCGGCATTGCCCAGTATTGGGTTGCAGGTCTGATGGCAGTCGCTCCAAGTAAAATACTGGTATCCAACTGAATCTGGTTACATTAAAAGCTGACCCCTAAAACAATTGGGAAAAGGCTAGGCAGAAAAGGAACTTAAACAGCAAAAAGTTTGTATAAAACTAAATTGCACGTCCATTTTCTTCATACGAGGATATCTCAAGATAGATTATGATGACCAGACGCATAACGATTTTACATTAAGGCTCCATCCATACTATGACTTCAGTATCGATAGATTCACGTTCTGATATAATGTTTTTATAGAAAAAAGCAATGAGAACGTTCGCGCCGAAGATATTACTCCGATTTATTTCAAATTGTGTTCAGAAAAAATGTATTGGAGCGAGGATGTAAGAAAATCCACACTGACTGTGGAGTTAGCGTTGACAGCATTATATTTCTTTCTTTTCTCACATTTATTTTACCAATTTTATACGTAAGATACATTGTATATAAGTATCATTTGTCTATGAATCCCAAAGGGAAAGTCAGACTGATTTAGGTAGGTGTTATCTTATACTCACAGTTCAGCCTGTACCATATGTGAGTCAACTGGACATTTTAGTCGATATGCGAGCTCTAAGTTACATTACGTTACAAAAGCAAATAGTATTTAACAATAGCCCAGACATAAAAAGTTTGTATAAAAGGTCAACAAACATTTGATCGTAAATACATTCCGTTTTCTTTCAGAATACATGAAACATGCACCTTTTTACTTATTCTTTAATTATTTTAGTTTTTCTTATAACATAATAAACATAAACTCTCGCCTGTATTCCACGGAGGGCTGGCAGAGGTGTATAGTACACCTACATTTCGCCGTTTATGTTTACGTCCCATGTAATAGGGGGCGAGCCTATTGCCATCGACCGGACACAAATCCAGTCTCCGGGCTGCTACTGAGAAATTCCACACGGAAAAAACCAATATCACTTTGCCCGACCTGGGAATCGAACCCAGGACCTCACGCTCAGCAGTCGCGCTTGCGATCACTAGACCAACGAGGCAGTCTTTCTTATGAGTTTCTCTTATAATGTGTACCTTTAATGGATTTTTAGAGAACGTTATAGTAGTTTATGAAACTGTTGCATAATAGATGTTATTAAAGGCTGATTTACACGATGCCAGTTTCTTGAAGCATCTCTCATACTACGAGTATCTCTGTTTTTTCGCTGAGAAAGATAAAGACCGAACGATTCTTGCTTCAAAAAACTGGCGTCGTGTAAATCAGCTTATAAACAGTGAGTAGGCAAAGTTTTTAATGGCATCACTCGAGTGTTTTAATAATACCTAGTTATGTGCAGTTTCATACACTACTTTATCTAAACCCTTGTAATTTAAATAAAAAGCCGAGGTTAAAACAAACACAAAAAACCCAGCAGCCCAACGCGTATGCGTGTGTTTGCGCGCGCATGCGCCCTAGCGCGCAGTGACAGAAAGTGCAGTTGCTAAAAAAATTGTATTGAAAACTCCTTCGTCGGTCCGAAGTGTATTTTAATATTTTTAATAGAAAAAAAGTAATTTTAAAGCATTATTTTGTTAAGAGAACTGTACTTTAATAAAACTTTTATTTATTAGAGAAGACGTGTATAAAGCATGTCGTTAGTACTATTTTTGAGTTCATAATTGAAACTTTATGACACGAGTGTAGGTAAAATGTTTTTCATAATCATAAGTTTGTTCAGTTCAGAGGAAAGACCAAGCAGACAAGGACGGCTTCGTAACAGTGGAGAAGAAGCGAAGGAAGCCCACTTGCCGCAATCAATGTGGTACCGGACTAACAGGACCGAATATGCTGCTGCGTCCTGCAATACCGTCGACGCAACTGTACGTTTCCCGTCTGCATTACTCCAGGAAGGTTGAGGAGATCGTGGAGTATATCAGAATAAAGACGAAGTGGAACTTGCGAGTAGAAATGTTGGAGTCGCGTCATAACGTTAACTTCAAGTCGTTTGTGGTGCGGTTTCCAACTCAACACCAAGACATCTTCATGAAGGAAGACTTTTGGCCGAAAGGTGTCGTATACCGACGTTTTCGCGGAAGGTTACGTGACACCACGCAGCGCAACACGACGCCGTCATCATTTCGTGTATAATAGGTTTTAATATATATTAGAAGTCGTTTTGAATGTAAGTTTATTTTATTTTTGAAAGTATGTGTTCGTTGTATATAAATTTGTAGTATTTAATAGTAGTAATATTGTATATATATGTGTATCTATTAGTTTCGCCTAGCTTCCACGACACAGGGAATCCTAGTGTGGGAGCTAGTGCTAAATGTAAAATTGTTATTATGTAAGTTAATTGAATAAAGTTTACTATTATTATTAAAGTTTACCTTTAATACAGAGTTTTAATGACTTTTCTATACCTATTTTATATTCGGGAGCAATGAAAACTCAAACAAAATTAATAAAACTTCTCAAATCACTACATAGCATAAAACAAAATCGCTTCCCGTTGTCTGTCCCTATGTACGCTTAGATCTTTAAAACTACGCTAGGGATTTTGATGCGGTTTTTTTAAATAGATAGAGTGATTCAAGAGGAAGGTTTTAAGCTATAAATCGTACACGTCAGAAGCCGGGGCGGGTCGCTAATAGTCTATAAAATACTTTTATTTGAATAAGCTAGCGTTTTTAGTTTACGACATATTAAGGTTTATGTTGGTGACCTGGATTAGCTCCCGAGTGTAGATAAAACTACAAAATCAAACCCAAAAACTACCAGAGTCATTTCTATAAACACAGATATAATCTTAAAACGTTAACGTCCCATTTTCCAACTACAGGAAGAAACACTTAGTTCTGAGCCTTAAAAGCTAAGTAAAGGAATAGCCTATAAAACTCGAATCTTACACCTCGTTCTAGGAAACTGATAAAGTTCAGCTTAACTGCGATCCTTGTGATCGGGACACCGAAAGTTTTTCAACTAAGTAATTATGTAAGTCTTTATAGGAAGTAATAGTGAAGTTGGGTCCCTATGCTGATCAAGGAGGAAAGTGGGTACGGTATTAAGAATTTTCTTTACGGGAAAATGTTGAGCTGTCTCTTCGGGTTTCAATAAGCATTTTTACTTGGTAACTTAGCCAATAGGTAGTAACAATCATTTATCTTAGTTCCTATATCGACAGTGAAGTTCTAACAGTGCGTAAGTCATTTTGTGACAAAAGCAGACAGCCACAATTTTACTTGAAATGGAAAAGATTATTAGGATTTTCAAAGGTTTCAATCATCTTCTGATCTGCTCTTGAATTCGAAAAGTCAGAGGGTGGGGTTGAACTTTGACACCCGTCGCCCGACCAGTAAAAGGCCCATGAAGGCGGTGCGCATGTGTTCCGTGCACGCCTCTCAGGAGGACGTAGGGCAAGGCTCCACAGAAGGAGAGGTCCGCCAGGGACTGGCGGACCGAGGCCTGCCGGGGTCGCGGTGCTTGCAGCTGCGAATCCCGCGACCCCGGCCAAGGGTTAGGAGAAGGAGAGGAGGAGGTCAGGAGAAGGGGTTTTTAGCCGGTAAGAGTCCAGCATAACCCTTCGCCTTCCCCGGGCGGAGGGTATCCATGTGTAATTCCACACGATAAAAAAATGGGGCTGAACTTTGACCCTCCCGCATAGAAGGCAAGCGTTTAACCGCTAAGCTATCATAGCTTTAAATTTTGCTTCTAATTTGCAATTTACCGTGCTTCTATTTTATAAAGAAACCACCCAGGAATAACCTGCTCCAGCTATATCAAACAGGTACTTTTTAAATTTTAAAGCATAAAATTTACGTAACAACCCTAGCACAGAACAAGTGCTCAGCAACTAACCAAAACTAGTTTTTAAAACAATCCAACCAGCAAACGGCATCTCTAAACTGCCCGCTATAAAAAAACCAGCCAGCAACGTCATGATTCGAAACTCAAACGTAAAAAAAAATCTCGATCACATAACGCGTCAGGCGTTAGTCATTGAGTCTACCTTTTTACCAAACACTCGATTCAGCTTCAACCAATTGAATCAAACGTTAACGAACTATAGAAACGTGACAGCGGCTGGAATCTTTTTTCGTATTTTCGCATCAAATATATTTCGGACAGTATCTTTTTTGCATTTTCGCATGAAACATTTTTCGCAGTCACCGCGTGTTGTGAATTTGAATACTGTTTCTGTAGGTGCCTTTACGGTGGAGAGTCGTCTCATTCGCTTTGATTCATTAAAGTAGCATACACACGAGTGTAGGTACAATTTTTCTCCTCTTTTAGCAGAAAATAAAAGTGCACGGTATGATTGTGATAGCTACTTCATTGCAGTGTCAGGCGAAGAGATGTAATTGAAAATCTCAGGCTACAGTTTCCCACACAATCTGTAGAATGAAATTTTCAATCTAGTGCTAGTTTTTCTTTATCTTAGAAGTTGCTTCCACTTAATTATAAACCGCTTATTATAGTTGTAGGTATGTACATATTACACACAAAATGTAACATCAATTTTTCCTAGAGACGTACTGTCTAATTCTGGGCTACTATCATTGACGTAGAAACACTCCATGTGTGACCCTTGGAGACCCTAGCC
This sequence comes from Amphipyra tragopoginis, assembly GCA_905220435.1. Taxonomy (NCBI): domain Eukaryota; kingdom Metazoa; phylum Arthropoda; class Insecta; order Lepidoptera; family Noctuidae; genus Amphipyra; species Amphipyra tragopoginis. Next base: position 22,465,253 of record HG991995.1, on the reverse strand, counting down.
AAGGGTCTAGTACAAAATTCACGAAAAAGGTGTTCTGAGTTTACGCAATATACTCGCCCCCTATTACATGGGACTAAAATACAAATTATGTAAATACAATATCTAGCTTTAATTCCACTGAACAAGATCGCTAGTTTGCATGCAGTAAGCAGCACCACCCTCCCGCCCACAAGTATATGCACATGCAGAAAGAGTGAAAAAATAATGCAACATGCAACCAAACCAATACACGACACGTGTTTCGCCCTTGCACGGGGCATCCTCAGGATATGTTGACTCCTTGACCGCTAGGATGCGAAGTTTTCGCGTCCTAGCGCGAAACACGTGTCGTGTATTGGTTTGGTTGCATGTTGCATTATTTTTTCACTCTTATATCTCTATTTCACCATTAAATCCTTAGTTCCCCACGATGTTTTCCTTCACCGTATGTCAGTGGCGTCTTAGATTAACTAAGAAATTATTGTACCTATATGATATTGAAAAAAAACCGGCCAAGTGCGAGTCGGACTCGCGCTGAAAGGGTTCCGTATCGTCCTAACTAATATTATAAATGCGAAAGTAAGTTTGTTTGTTTGTTACCTTTTCACGCCTAAACCACTGAACCGATCATCATGAAATTTTGCATATACGTTGACAGGTGTACTGAAACGGACATAGGGTAGTACCTTTCATCGCGAAAAAAACAACAATAACCTTCATAGATGGCGCCACGTGTCTTTCGAATCACGATTGAATTATATTATTAAAGAATCTTTAGTTGTGTGTTTTTTTGAGCTTAATTAATGCGAGCGAAGCTGCGGGCAAAAACTAGTTATCTATTAAAATGGCAAAAAACATCACGTTTGTTGTATGGGAGCCCCCTTAAATATTTATTTTGTTCTATTTTTTTAGTATTTGTTGTTACGAGTATAAATATAAATTTCAACTGTCTAACTGTCACGGTTCATGAGATACAGCCTGGTGACAGACAGACGGACGGACAGCGGAGTCTTAGTAACAGGGTCTCGTTTTACCCTTTGGATCAGGAACCCTAGAAAGTCACGTTGGTACATGCCTGGGTTTGAAACCGCAACTTGGTGCTTAGCAAGCGAATCTGTAATCTCCAGGCCACTACCATAACATCATCATCTGCCTAGCCTTTTCCCAACTATGTTAGGGTCGTCTTCCAGTCGAACCGGATGCAGCTGAATATCAGTATTTTACATGGAGCGACTGCCTATCAGACCTCCACAACCCAGGGTAATACGATACTCTTGGTAAGACTGGTTGTCAGACTTTCTGGCTTCTGACCAACACTGTCAAAGATCTACAAATGACAGCCGGGACCAACGGCTTTACGTGCTTTCCGAGGCGCGGAGGAAACTTGCTATGGTAAATGATCACCCATCCACAGACCAACCTCGGCAAGCGTGGCTTAACCCAGAAGATCGGTCTATGCGGCTGTAATTATTTAGCCACGAGCTCCTCCACTACCATAATATATTGACATAAATAAGTCTTCTTTTTCGCGGTTTAATCTAAATTCGTTTCGGATATTTTTGAGCGCTGACCCGATGGTCATGTTTTTCTACGTCAAAGGCTAGTATAAAAAAATTCTTGTTAGAAAAACTAGATAACGATGACCGACCCCGAATGCATTCAACCGCACACTGTCACCGCTTTTAAACCCTAGACACTTAGGGCGATATTCACAGACCGAACTTAGACTTTACTTTGCTAAGTAAGTTCGTCTCATACGAATATAAACCTTATTTCTATACACCGAATGTTCATATTCGTTTAAGCGAATGTGAGTAACCGTTTCATTCGAAGAACATAAAATTTTATACGATTAATGTTCATATTCCTACTAAGCTTGTTTCCCACGGTGCGTGATATCGCGCACCGCGACGCACGAGCTCGCACCGACGCACCATGGGAAGAGACTCGTCCGTGACACCGCGGACGCGTGCGGAGCGGTGCACCGTATCCACATCACGCACCCTTATAATGTGGCTTCCCACGGTGCGTGATTTTACGGATGATAGGACGCACAGCCGGTGCGAGCTACCATGCACCGTTTCAAGCCAGTTTAGGCGTATACAGCATGTAAGGGTAAACACCGTTGTCACTCAAACCATGGGTACCTAGTTGACTTAAACATAAAAATATAGGACCGAGTAAAAAAAAAAAATATAAAGAATTGAGCGGCGCGGTGGCCCTACGACGCGGCGTAGACGCACTCGCTAGCGAGACAGCTGACTGACCGGTGTAGCGAATTGTGCGGGGCCGTGCGTCGGGCCACGCGGCGAGGTCCCCGCGCCCCCTCCCGTAGCTTGTTGCCCCCGCGCGTAGTGTGAAATGCTTTTGTGGAAAAATGAAAATTTTATGAAAAAAAAAGTGTTAAAATAACATCATTGATTTTACGTTCTACAAATGAAACCAAACCACTGGTTTCAAGGATAACGGTGTTTACTCTTACCGCCTGTATTTAAGCATTGAAGCAGATTTTCCATTCTAACACACTAACTCCCGGTATCTGAAAACCTGATCATCACAAACTATTCAGCTGTCCAATCTAATGATAAATGCTCGGTTCCTATGGCCAAAAACGAATCGTTATGCTTACCAACAGGGTTGGATTTAGGGGAGGGCAACAGCGGCTTCAGTTCCAGGGCCTCCACAAGTTAGGGGCCTCCACAATGAGAGTTATTGATTTTTTAGGTAAGAAAAAAAAATAACCAATTCCTCGACCCTAGCACTTATAATTATTTTGCTTGCCAACAGGGCCAGGCAACAGAAGCCTCCACAATATGAGTTTTGTTTTAAGTGTTCCCAAAGGGGAAACGGGACCCTATTACTAAGACTCCGCTGTCCGTCTGTCCGTCTGCCACCAGGCTGTGTCTCATGAACCGTAATAGTTAGACAGTTGAAATTTCATCACAGATGATGTATTTCTGTTTCCGCTATAACAACAAATACTAAAAAACCGAATAAAATAAATATTTTAGGGGGCTCCCATACAACAGACATGATTTTTTTGCCGTTTTTATAGATAATATTATAGTATCATTGGTGCGCGAGTCCGACTCGCACATAGCCGGTTTTTTTTACATAAGAAAAAAACATGACACCCTTTCTGACACAGAAAAAAACAATCACACTGAGCCAAGGTACTTTTATAAAAAAATTTGACGGGCCTCTACTTCTTTGTTTTACCAGGGCCTCCAAAACTTTAAATTTGGCCCTGCTTACCGATGGTAGCATATCTTATTGGCAAACTGGGCACCTAAATGGGCTCTTAAGCTAAGTTTACTTGTACGTACTAACGTATTGGAGGGTTTACTATGCTAAGCTAGTCTTTGCTTCATTATTGGTAAAGATACACGATTACATACATAATACACACAAAACACAATCAGCCCAATTACTGTCCCACTGCTGGGCATGGGCCTCTTCTCAGAATAAGAAGGGTTTAGGCCTTAGTCCACTACGCTGGCCTGCCGTGCGAACACGGATCTTTTATCGAGTCGATTCGAGAAATTTATCTATTCTAAACGTCAAATTTTACATAAGATATAGATAAAAGGACAGCAGTTGTCGTTTTATCTATATCTTATGTCAAGTTTGACGTTTAGGCTAGATTAATTTCTCGAATCGACTCGATAAAAAGATCCGTGCTCGCACCGCTGGTTTGGGCACACACCATCGAGAAATTTATGGGGCCCTCTCAGCTGGCGTGCAAGTTACAAGATTCATTTTAAGTAATAGCGCTCAGTAAATCATAGGCATCAGCCAAAAGTCAACCAATCGGTTATTAGTATTTGAGTCGCTCAAGCACATTAGTTGATGGAGTTTTGAGAACAGATTATATTGGTTTGCCGTTCAGAAACTGGTGGTAAGTTTCACAAATCATTTTTACTTACCAATTTAAAATCACGAAGGTCATTATAAAAGTATACCTATTGCTTTTAGTACTTTTTAGGGTTTCGTACCTGTAGGGGTACGTATCGATGTTGCAGGATTACTCCAATGAAGAACAGTTGAATATAAATATATAACTTTATTAGTACCAGCTTACATAATACAATATAATAATTACGACCTAACTATACGATTGCGGGGAGACGACTGCCGCGCCGCGCTAACACACTAGGGCGCGATATACAATATTAATGCGTCAGCAGTGTGTCCCTACAGTACCCATAAGGTGCCAATAGGACCCTATTAATCTACGCTGTCTATCTGCCTGTCCGTCTGTCACGAGGGCATACTCGGCAGCCGTGAGTGGTAGCCAGTTGAAAAGTTCACAGATTATACAGTATGTAAAATAACAGAAGGCGTTCTCTTAAACCCGGTAATCTACATTATTAATAGATTAAAATAAAAATACAAAAACAAGCAAAAATAATACCAAAACAGTAGCGTAGATAGATTTAAAGCGATGTTGTCGTGTTTTCCACATTGATAGACCAATGCGCATGTAAGTACGTAGCGTTGCTTTTACTTATAATTTTTTTTTTGTGAAGCTTTTATTATTATTTTTTGTTTTGGTTGGGACAAAAAAAAAATGTAGTAGGTACGGATTCTATGGTATTGCTGGTTAACGGGAAAGCCTTCGTTAGTTATTATACGATACGTTGTAGCATGAATATAATAATCAATAATAAATGCAAAATAATATAATAATCGCATACTAAATAGTAACCTAAAGAAATATTACCTAGAAAAGCGTTAGATATGAATAAATAATATAATTATGTGGTAGGTATTCATATTTCGACTATTGTACGAAGACTCGATCCCACAGTCAAACCGACAACACAATTTTGTGGTCAAAGTCATACTTGTGTAAACAATATATTAATTATATTTATATATCAATTCAAATAAAAATTTAATGCTGTTCGTTGGTAAGCGCGTCGCTTGAGAACGGTTGGACCGAATTGGCTTTTTTTTTAAATGTTCGTCGTTTTCCGAATAATTTTTTTATGGAAAGAAAAATTGGAATAGTTGCCCAGAAAATTGGCAAAAGAAAAAAAATAGTGTTCTTTTTTCTATGGTGTTTGTGTATGAACTCAACACCATAACTCACGATTCGAACAATGAATATGCGTAATTCTTTTTTTGTTTCGTTTGTTATGGTTCTGGAAAGAAATTTGGACTGGGCAACCTCTGTCGGGTCAGCTAAATAAAAACAAAAATACAATAAACCAAATCCCAAACATTTTTTTTTAAGGATGGGAAATCATCAAATCACTTCTTCCGCTCTGGGCGGTGCGGAAGGGAGTGTCAAACTCTTAAGGCCTTATTACAAAATATGGTTTAAACCAAGACTAAGGTAAACCCATGTTTAAAATTATATCCATCACTTTCTTATGTCATATAACAAAAAGAGAAGGGGCTATTTTAAAACCTAGGATTTTCTTAGACCATCTTTTGTAATAAGGGGGATACTGACTAAAACCCATTCGTGTACCTCCTAATGCCCTTTGAATTCCAGGTCCGCGGTAACTCTTTCGATATTTAGTGCACCTACTATGCTTTCTCTGCATCACCCTGAGGTGAACTGCTAGGGAATGCTTAAGGCATTTAGTCCGCCTGTACAAATTTTGTACGAAAGTATAAATAAATCCCAAAAGAGAGTACAGAAAAGAGTTCTAAAAATAATTGCTATTTTGCAAGGTTTTTTTTTTGTTGATACGTATGCCTGTGTACTTACGCTAATTGACACAGACAGCGAAAAACGAGTATTCCATAACTAAACTATGCGCTATGATCAACAGCAGCAGGTCCGCAGATTCCATTACACTGCAATAACCTAGTTTCCCTAAGGGATAGCTGATGAACGCCCAACCAATTACTTTGAGTAAGAGGGCTCTTGGCGATAAATAGGTCGCTATTAAAAAGAACGTAATATACTTGACCGCCTTATACAATATATTTATTGTTCAACAATAATTTTTATATTTAGGTATCAACTAATATACATATGGAAGAAAAGATGTTTATTCGCGCCAACATGACGCACAAAACTAAAATAAAAGTATTAACAAAACCAAAAAGAAACTTTTGGGAAAAATATGCGTCACATCCGCGCAAATGGCCATCGCCCTATCGTGCGAGACAGAGCCACAGCGCTGATTCTCAGCGACAGCGCGCGTTAACATGATGACGTCCACTGATACAGCAAGGAAAAGGATATAAATAAATTCAATTTAAGATAAAAAAATACGCAAAAAATTTGCGCGCATTTGGTTAGACTGGAAACTGATCCTAAGGTCTTTCCGGTTTCTGACTACACGCAACGACTGTCATAGGTATTCGTATGACACCGGAACCGACAGTTTAACGTGCTCTCCGAGGCACGAAGGGGTCCGTGATATGCTCTCGATGTGTAACTAATGATCACCCATCCACGGACTGACCGTGGCAAGCGCAGCTTAACCCTGAAAATCATATATGATTCACACGTTTGTTTATTTGCCCCGAGACTCTCGCAAGAAAATACTTAATATGGCATCGAAAAAGTAATCATCCTCGTGTCAGTTTTTAGGGTTCCGTACCCAAAGGGTAAAACGGGACCCCTATTACTAAGACTCCGCTGTCCGTCTATCACCAGGCTGTATCTCATGTACCGTGATAGTTAGACGGTTGAAACTTTCACAGATGATAATATGTTTCTGTTGCCGCTATAACAAAAAATACTAAAAACAGAATAAAATAAATATTTAAGGAGGCTCCCATACAAAAAACGTGTTTTTTTTGCCGTTTCTATAGATAATCATCCGTTCTTCTGTCACCGGGCTGTATCTCATGAACCGTGATAGTTAGACAGTTGAAACTTTCACGGATGATATGTTTCTGTTGCCGCTATAACAAGAAATACTAAAAAACAGAATAAAACAAATATTTAAGGGGGCTCCTATACAACAGACATGATTTTTTTGCCATTTTTATAGATAATGGTACGAAATCCTTCGCACCATTATCTATAAAAACAAGCTATAAAAATGATCTATAATTCAAAAATTTTAATTATCTATAAATCATTTTCTATAAAAAGCTCGTGGCTAAATAATTACAGCCGCATAGACCGATCTTCCGGGTTAAGCCACGCTTGCCGAGGTTGGTCTGTGGATGGGTGACCATTTACCATAGCGAGTTTCCTCCGTGCCTCGGAAAGCACGTAAAGCCGTTGGTCCCGGCTGTCATTTGTAGATCTTTGACAGTCGTTACTGTTGGTCAGAAGTCAGAAAGTCTGACAACCAGTCTTACCAAGAGTATCGTATTACCCAGTTACTGGGTTGTGGAGGTCTGATAGGCAGTCGCTTCATGTAAAATACTGATATTCAGCTGCATCCGGTTCGACTGGAAGCCGACCCCAACATAGTTGGGAAAAGACTAGGCAGATGATGATGGTACGAAATCCTTCGTGCGCGAGTCCGACTTGCACTTGGCCGGTTTTTATTTTAATTTCTTTGGAAAATTATACAAGAGCAAACACAACGCGATGGTAAGTCAATACTCACAGTAAAGTGTAAATTGAGATTAATTTGTGCTTGGTCAGAGAACACGCCGGTTCATTGTGAGTTATTGGCTTATTTCCAACGAGAATAGCAATTATTCTGAGTTCTTCAGCTAAATGGTATGCATTACGTAGATAAACTCAGCTAAATGATATGGATTACGTAGATAAACTCGGCTAAATGAAATGCATTACGCAGATAAACTCCGTTTTTATAATTTCTATGTCAGATAAATCAATTTTATGTAGTGGGTAGTAATAGTACTTTTACCCTTTTCACTATAGGTAAGTTGATTCCTGGGGCCTAATTCTCCTAAAATAAATTGTTGCCAAACGCAATCGAACCACAACCGTCAGTCAGTTTTTGTTTTCGAAAACTTTCAAAATGATTGATTTTGTTTTTTGTGTCAAACAATTCGATAGCTTTTGAAATTGAGAACTGTCTAAATGAACGGTTCGGCCTTGGTTCGGTTGTGGTTTTTCAAGATTTATTTTAGGAGAATTGGGCCCCTGAAGTTTCTCTACAAAACGTTACCATACAAAGAATATCAAATATTTAAAAAAACAAAACATGGATAATATACGGACTATATGGAATATATGGACGACACGTTTGGTGCAGTGACTGAGCGTTTGGCTTCTGCGCTACGGGTCGACGGTTCGATTCCCACACGGAACAAAAATTTGTATGGCCTACAGATAGTTGTTTCGGGTCTGGGCGTTCGTATATGTGAAATTTGTGTCTGTAAACGCACCCACGATACAGGAGAAATCCTAGTGTGGTGCGGGGCTACGTTTTCATTTAAAAAACAAAAAAAAAGGTATTTTACGGTTTTTGATGATGTCGTTTACGTTTTTTCGATAGCAGTCTCCTACATCATCATAATCATTAAGCGGAAAGACGTCCACTGCTGGACATAAGCCTTTTCCAAGCCATGTTGGGAGGATCTGCCATAATCGCCACGCTTGGCAGGCGGGTTGGCGATCGCAGTATGGTTGTTAAAGTACTCAGAGAACGCTGCTACTCATCCTCTAGTGAATCCCTTAGTCGACTTTTACGACACCCATGGGAAGAGATAGGGTAGTGCTATTCTTTAAAATCTCCTTACAATTAACGAAATGACCAGGGGCCGAATTCTTCTAAAATAAATCTTGATAAATCACAACCGAACCAAGGCCGAACCGTTTATTCAGACAGTTCTCAATTTCAAAAGCTATCAAATTGTTTGACACAAAATCAATCATTTTGAAAGTTTTCGAAAACAAAAACTGATTATCGGTTGTGGTTCGATTGGGTTTGGCAACAATTTCTTTTAGGAGAATTAGGCCCCAGGAATGGATGTCAGGACTCATATTTGGGTAAATAGAGTATAGTAATATATATTTGAACTACTATAAAATATTAGTTAACGCCCAGTTCCTATGGCCAAAAATGAATCGTTTTGCTAACCAATAGTAGCATTTTTTATTGTAAAACTGGTCATTAAATAGACTCGAAAGCTAATTTTACCTATGAAAACTACTAACGTATCGGAAGGTCTACTATGGAAGGCTTTGCTTCATTATTGGAAAAGATACAAGAGTAATAATTTTAACGAATAACGCTCGGTAAAATATATAGGAATCGGCCATAAGTCAAATCAATAGTTAAATCGTGACCTAAATAAAATCATTAATACATTCATACATGATAAATTTAATGGTTTAGTTACAATAAATCTTTCCTATTATCCTAACAATTACATGATAGTAACAAACAATTTATGTTTCATATTATGCGAATTAATATAAACCGTAAAATACTTAAAAACAAAAAACAATGAAAAAATAAAATATTAGTATTATTTTTAAGAAAGTTTAGCATCTTATTCTTTTGTAATGTAATACTCATTAACTTATTATGGCGTCCTTCAAATTGCTCACAGAAAAAATTAATTAGTTGTTAGTAACACTTTTCCTTGACAGCTTTTAAAAGAAACAAGGTTTTCTTTGAAAAATATTACAAGGAAAAAAAAACATTATTCAATAAGATTGATCATTAACTTCATGTGTCATAGAAGTCATTATTAAAACATTTTATCATGTATTTAATAAATGAATCCTATATTATTTATTAATACCATCTCATTTAACCAAAAATCTATTTTTTTGTTCATATTTTAATCAACCCAAAATGGCTATTAATACCAATAAACAACAAAATATTTTTGTTTTAGAATATTTACTATTAATCACGTAAAACTATTGTCACAAAAAAATGAATTGACTAAAAAACAAACATTTTTTGTCCAAACATCAACATACTGCACAGAGCTCACGAACCGTTAAATAAACGAAATTTTTCATTACGCTTTTATGTGCACTCCCGTAAAATATTACACACAATACATTACGTACTGCCTTATAAATTCCCTGTGCGTGCGTAAAAAAGTACACACTATGTTTACGTCAAAAGTCAATTTGTCTCACTGTGTAGCCAGAGTGATACGCGTCCTTTGTGAATTGACATAAATCATTTTGCACCACTAGGGAGATCAAGATACGAAGGCATATTTTTTTTTTCAGTGGCTTTTTTATGAGGTTAATGATGGGGAAGATATTTTGGTATCTATTATAATAATATAATAATAATGGTTTTGTATCGGTGTGTAGTTTTTTTTTTGTGCGTTGGTTTTGTATGCATTAAGATGAATACCTATTGATTTGTTATTATTTTTTCGTTTATTTATCTTTCACATTATATTGTAACATTTTAAAAATATGTCCATATTAAAATAAAAAAAAACATTTAGAAACAATTAAAATAATTAACAAAAATAGTTTTTGTTTGATAATATTTAAATTAATTTTAAACTACATTAATTTGCCAATTTACTACGAATACATTTATGTAAAAAAAAGTGTAATATTTTTACGCATTTTTTAGAATGAATGTTATCACTATTAAGGGTGTAATTTAATAAACAGTTCTTATTAAGAAATATTCCAACAGCAGCTACCATAGTGAAATTCCATACATTTAACAATATGTCTATTTTTGAAATACTTCTCAAGTCATTTTAAAACTACACTTATGAGGAAATTGTCAAATAAGAAGTGTTTATTAATACGCGCCTTACTTTACCGGCACGTACGTCTTAAAATATTGCACTTCTGGTAAAACGAGCAATAAAACCAACATATTAAACCAAATATACCAATAAACCTAATTTAAGGTAAAGTTAACGTTATCAATAGCCTACCGATACCGTCTATATTAGCCTAAAATGTCTTTACGATTTGATGTCATTATTGGAAAAGCGATAAACCTCCTAGGCGAACAATTTGATTCGAAATAAAATCAACAATCCCTTTCAGTCCGTGATCCAATCGCTATACGAATTATATCGATAAGAATCTAGCTATCGTATCGCGATAAAAGGAACTACTAAGTATACAAAAGCAGAAAATCTCACCCAATTAAGTAGACTTTCACAACTCTTCAAAGTAAAAAAGTCGTAATCGAAACAGTACTTGCATACAAATTATAACACAACTGTCACAAAGTTTACAAAAAAAAAGTTAAACACAATTTTAGTCAACACTTTTGACAGCACTTTAAAAACCGAACACTGGTTCCAATTAAAAAAAGAATCACTTCACACATCAACTTTCGAAAAATAGGGTTGTAACGCTTACTAATTCAACGTGCACTTTTTAACGTGTTCGTTTCGCGATGGTTGTGAGTGGTACGGGTGTTCGTGGCGTTAGTAGGGCTGCCACTGCGATATGGGGTACGCAGCGCGCCTGCGTAGCTTTGCGCACCGGCTCTGCACTCCTGATACATTTCTGCCTCAATTAATCCCCGCACTGTACTCAATTACACCTAGTAGTGCTTCGTGGGTGGCAAGTTTAAACTGTTAGCACGATATTGGAGTATAGAGTATCGCGATTTTGTGGGGGTTATTGTTTCTCAACAGGATAGGTGGAAATAATTGTAATATCGCCAAAAAAATGATTGAAACTGAATTTAAAATGCCACTGTGGCCTTAAAGCAATTACTCTTACAGAATGGCCCATATTGGGAACAATGTTATGTCGATCGCTTCATAAGTAAACAGATAAGTATGCACAGCGCAGTAGTCTCCAACAATGACTCAAAGGATTTATATGTAGACTGTGTGCAAACTGTGTACGTGCAGAAGCCATTCAACTGAATAGTAATGTTTACAATGTAAAGTCCCTACATAATTTCCAAAGAAAAAGGACTGTGGTATAAAACCATTCAAGGCCAGCTTCCTCGTTTACCCTGGTTTGACAAGAGTACATTAAGTAGAAACTTTGTTAAACTATTGTTAAGATTGCGTTCCGGACACTGTCCATCAGCTAAGTTTGCGTTCTTAATGAAGAAAGTGAACTCACCCAATTGTGTTTCTTGTAATGTGATCGAAGATGTACAACACTTGCTGATGGATTGTGTTAGGAATCAAAATCAAAGGGAAATCTTAATCAATGAGTTTAAATTAAATTTATTAGAGGTGGGGTTAGTACCTACAAACTATTTTAGCGCAGCCGAATTCTGACTTAGCGAAAGGGTTGGCTCAGTTGGTTCATTTCGTTGAGTAGGATTTTTACAAACTTTTATTAAATTTTAGTTTTATTTAATAATATACCTGATGTCGGTAGTTAGCATAAGGCATGATGGGGTTGGCGTATCCACATGGATAAATACCCCAATTTAAATAAAAAAGATTAAAAAAAAAAAAAGTCCCTACTAGTGTTGCGATGGTTAAAAATCAGAATAATTGGCCATAAAAGTACTCAAAATCCCTTAGACTTCTTTTACACCTAGGTATTAATCATGATTGTATTCTAAGTCCGCGAGGGCTAAGCTGAGGTTTGCATTTGTGTGAGAATGAATGCAGACGCGTCCTTTGCTTGGTTTAAACCGGTTTGTACTACTTTTTAGCAATTGATTCTATGTGAACTCACATTAGTGCAAAGCTCAGCTTAGGCCTCGCGGAGTGTAAAAGTTTTTTTTTTTTCAAATATTTTTTTCTAATATTTTGCTTTAAGTAGCAAATATGTGTGTTGATCTTTAGAACACTTGCTTTAAATTTTAAACATTCAAAAAAAACCTTTACACAGTTTGTTTACAACTTGTTTTTAGGTGTAAATGAGGGGTGAGATAAGACTATATTGTTTTCACGATAAGAAGATTAAAATGACACATGTCAATAGGAGTTGCTAGACATGTGACTGTAGTCGATTCAACTATCGATAAAATTTGTAAAATTTCAGCGAGAATTTGACAAATTATTGTAATGCGATTTTATGTACATTTCAAATACATGTGATTTAAGTAATTAGGATTAAGTCAATTAGCATGCATATCTTCAACAATAGACGATTACATGCTGATGTGATAATGAATCCAGCAGGTATGGGATGAGTGAAAATAAATGTTTATTTATCACCAATAATAAGCCCAGTAGCCGGGTCGCGAAAAAGAGGTTTATCTTGCGAAAGGTTCATCGGTCCTGAATTTTGGATGTGTTATGTTAGGTGTTTTTATGAAAAGCCCACAAACAGACACACAGACAGAGAGAGAAATAGACAGCCAAACAGAAAGACAGACATGAGCTTCAAACCTATAAAATACCTCTGATTTTGAGTCGGGAATGAAAAATGAGAATTAAATTTTCTACAAAATTGATGTGAATAATTTTTGGCATAAAACCCATAAGGAGTTATTTAATAAAAACTCATTTTTGGGTTCTTTAACCCAAGATGGCAGAGCGCGCCGAGGTCACTCAAGGTACAAAATTTGTAATTTTTATAAGAACACATATCCATAACACGTATCCAAAATTTAGGACTGACCGACCTTTTGCTAGGCAACTGGGCTATAATGAGCCTTATTTTAATTATTCAATCAACTGAGCCTATCGTCTATATAATTATTACGATAGTCAAAATATTCATTCTGTTAATATAAATTTATCGAAATTATTTTATCGATACGCACGTCTCTGGCAACTGGTCCCATCTGACGCAAGTTTGAAAACGCGTCGGGGTTTTTTCAAAATCATTTATGTAATATATAATTATGGCGTTATACACATATAACTATATTGTTTCTATGTTTCTGATTTTAACACAACCTTTTGGGTAACGCTTTACTAATATTTTAAATTGATTTAATACTTGTTGAATTAAATTGTCATACACAAGCGCCATTACAATTTATTTTCATGTCATGAACTGACATCTGCCAAATTAATCAAATTACCGTGAAAGCAATATAACATACTGTAACAATATTTTGTCAATCCTTTGGTCCGGAAAAATAGTTTAAGACCCTTAATAAGGCAAAGGGAATACATTTCTCACCAACTTTTTTGGAAGACGTCGCTATATCCTCTTTCTTATATTTTTACTTTTAAACCTGGCAATATTACATTTTTTTATTATTTTCTTGAATAGAAAATAAAAATATTAAAAAAAAAAAAACTTTTTTATTGTTTTATTTTATTGTAGTGTTGTGTAATGGTTAAGCTTCCAATTGTGACAAGCTGTGATACCCCAGCAGTTGAACGCTCGCTAGAAGCTCTGAGTTTGATCATATACTGCACCTCTTACTTTTCGAGTTCATATACAAATCATAATTTGATTATCTCTTGCGTTAACGGTGAAGAAAAACATCGTGAGGAAACCTACACACCAAACAGTTCTCGTTGGTGTTTGTAGTCCAACAACCGCATCAGGCTAGCGTGGAGGACTAAGGCCTAAATCCTTCTCATTCTGAGAAGAAGCCCGTGCTCAGTAATACGAAATAAATAGCAAAAAGCTAAGAACAACCATAATTTAAATTGACGAGATTTTTTTATTAACTTGTCATGCAAAAAGTCAACTGCTGAACAAAAACCAGCAATAATACTAATGGCATTAAATGTTAATGGGTAGGTTAATGGGCTTCTTCTTCTTAGCGTGAACTTCTTCTTCTTCGATGACTATCTACACTGTGTCGGCCCAGAACTCAGCAACGAGTTTAGCACTATCCGTAGCGTCCATTAGTTCTTGGGTTCTAGGTAACAGGGCAGTCGGGGCATGATATTAAGTGCGTCATAGTTTGTGGAACGGTAATGAGCTGATGATGATGAAAGTGATGAAGATTCCAACTTATTTTTAAATTAAAACATTTCTCAAAACTTAAAACTTAGAATGTACTGTACCTATTTAATTATTCTTCTTTCTTACTTGTTTAATATATATTTTTTTAAAGCTATATTTCACATTTTCCACTTCGGAACACATTAACCGTTGCCCATTACAGGGGGATGGTTTGTTAGGCCAGCGCCTTTTACCTCCTAAGTGATTCATTTTTCTTGAATGAATTGCGTTTTGCGGGAAATGAAGCGCATGATATACCTTGATATTGCATATTGATTTAATATGGTTTTCTATTTTTGTTAACCTTAGAGCTCTAACACCCCACGTTTTTTTCAGGCGCCGTCGACGCGCGTTTCGCTATCGCGCGTTGTCGGCGCTGCTAAACTTGAAATAGGCAGATTAGAGTGCGCGCAAGATAACTCTGCGCGCGACTGAGGGCGTGCTAAACGTTGCCGTGATCGCAATAGTTCAAATTACCGCTTTTTAAGCTTAACTTTTTTATCGCTAAACATTATTTTCCCGTTAAATATTCCTACAATCAGGTAGTTCTACTATCAAAATTGATAAAACGGCACACACTTTGGTGGACCATGATTAGTTCCGATTTCGGCCGCGCGCAGACTTATCTTGCGCGCACTCTACTCGCGATTGCATCGCTGCAAACTCATGAGAAACGCGCTACAGACGCGCGTGAGCAACTCTCCTTGCAAAGTAAAACGCGAGTAGCGCGCGAAGGAGCGTCTATCGCGCTACAGACGCGTAAGCAACTCTCCTTGGATTAAAACGCGCTGTAAGTATGTGTTTGCAGCTAAAGAGACGCGCTGTGCCAGCGCGTCTGTATCGATGTGACTCCGCGCTACGAGCGCGTCGACAGCTCGCGAAAAAGTCGTCGTCTGCTTACTACAATTTTATGAACGTGTGAATAGGTAAATTGGTTGCGATAACATCGCGTTTGCAGCGCGTTGTAGTTGCGTGAGACGCGCGTCGACAGCGCCTGAAAAAAACGTGGTGTGTAAGAGCCCTTATGGTTCCCGGCATAGAGAAAAAGAAGAACGTTTATTTGACACAACTATTTTAGTCCTCTTAGAATACCTCGTTGGTCTAGCGGTCGCAAGCGCGACTGCTGAGCGTGCGGTCATGGGTTCGATCCCCAGATCGGGCAATATGTTATTGGGTTTTTCTGTATGGAACTTCTCAATAGTAGCCCGGACTCTGGATTTGTGCCCGGTTGATGGTAATAGGCTCGCCCCCTACTAAATGGGACTTAAACATAACGACGAAATGAAGGTGAGGGTGGACTTAAATAACGTCACGCCTGTATTCCCCGAAGAGTTGGCAGATGTACGAGTATATAGTGCACCCTCATTTCGCCGTTATGTTTCCTATAGATGTAATAGGGGGCGAGCCTATTACTATCAACCGGATTCAAATCCAGATTCCAGGCTGCTGCTGAGAAAAAACACACGGAAAACCTACTAACACTTTATCATTGGGGATCGAACCCTGACCGCACGCTCAGCAATCGCGTTTGCGACCACTAGGGCAACGAGGCAGTCATTTAATTTAATTTTACGTAATCATATAATTTAATTAAAGAAGATGACCCAGCACTTAGTGTGTGCAATAGACTAAGTAGCGATATTTAATTTGAATACCAATCACTACTCCAAATATTCACGCATCACTAGACCATAAAGTAAGCAATGAACCGACTGTAAAATAATTAATACATCTCAACTAATTTAACCCTCTATTACTAAATCAAGTTATTTGAAACGCCCATTAACCCTTATTTAACTGTCTATTTGAATACTCTATAAATTGTTAATACATAAGACGGGTCAAATTAATGATATAATTTCTGAAACTAATTATTTGACAACGATTAAAATTATTTATATAGCTCAGGATTCGAATTAGTGGCCTTAGGATCGTTAATTGCACAAATGATCCCAGGTTACTAAATTGAGCTCAAAACCATTAGACGAATCTAAGTATGTGTGTTACTCGAAATGTGTAGGTAAACAATTAATTAATGACTAAAGTTGTTGTTTACAATGCACAAAATGATGATGGGCACAAATGTGTGGAGTCTGGTACTGGCACCAATCAGAATGAATGATACACCGTTGGAAAGGTATTTTTGTGTAGATTATGAATAACTATGGCGCTAGTCCCGATTCACTGTCCGATCGAAGTAATCCTGTTTGAAAGTTTATTAATTTTTGTTACATCCTATTAAGTACACATACTTTTATTGTCATTTTTCTCCATTGTTGCATGGCACCCAACTTCGGGGCTTTCGATTTTAGTCACTTGCGGCCTAGTCGAATTGTCATTTAGACGGTTTAAGCTGTGCGTTGTCTGTCAGTCACACTCTGTGTTAGATTTTATGAAGTAGATTTTGCGATCATTCGCCTACGCCTACGTCCATAATAAACCTTCACCCTCAAAAAGCCAGGTACACATAAATCATAACAAATTTTAAAGTACGCCTTAACATCCCTTTTGTGACCTCTACAGTGTAATTCACTCACACGTTCATTCATTCTCATATGAGCGTAAAGTTAAATTCAACTTCTTAAAAAACATGTACCATTTTATTTTTACTTTAAAAAATAGAAAGAGTTATTTAAAGTCGGCCAGTCAGCTTAATTTTTTTCCTTTTTATTTTAAATTTTACGAAAAAGGAACCGCTTTCTAATCGCGCAACACACTCGTCATCGGCTTTGATTTTGACAACAATATTCAATGCGTGATGCATAGTTGTGGAGAAGTGTGAAGTGTGATTGTTAATACACACGTTGCTATGGAAATTGTTGACCTGTCAAAATCAAAGCCATAGCGATAACGTGTGTGTTGCACAATTTGAATGCAGGGAAACTATAAAGTCACTTTTGGTGAATCAATTTCGTTTCATATTCTTAATCATAGTTGCCAGTGGGCTGCACTTCCAGTTGACAATTGTCCTACAGTTGCACTGGCTGCAGCCTAATAGGGAATTTGCATGTTTTTTTTTCTCTTATTCAATTAAGCACAATCATAAACCCAAGAAAAGTATTAAAAGTCAAATGTTACTATTGTTTGTTGCTCAAAACAATTATTAAACTTCAACAATTTTCTTCTACAGTTCAAACATCCTTTATTATATAATGTGATGTCATAATGGATTATGACATCACATTATGGCCGCGACAATATACATAATAATACATTTTTTAACGCATTGCTTATTTTCGTGTACAATGTACGTTTAAATAATGAAAGAGTTTTGAATTACATGCATATTACCTATTGCCTTCAAGCTGCATTTTGGATGTGCAGTCCACTTGCAATTATTATGATTACGAATATGAAACGAAATATGATGCACTAATGGCCGATTCTTATGATTTACCAAGCGTTATTTGTTATAAAATTATCTAATAGTTTCAGAAGTCGGTGCAATTTTACACTGCACCAAATTGAAGGCACCGACTTCTGAAACGATTAGTTTTATAATAATTATTTCACTTTTTAAACTTTTTTTTTTAATTCGGTCTTAACTTTTTTTTAAAGTTATTATATTTTTCTAGTTTTATTGGCATAAACAAAAACAATACACAAACATGAAATTACAGCAATCCCAAGTAATTTGCTGTTATCCATTGAAGAGTTCCATTGTCAATCTCCGAAGGTCTTCATCAGATCTTCACCAAATTTAAATCGGACCACATCAGGAAAATATTTTTAAAAAAAAAAAAGAATTTCGCAAATCCATCTACATAATTATGGCGGAGTTATGCCCGAACAAACACAAAATAAAACAACGTCCATATTGAGAACCTCCTCCTTTTTGAAGTCGGTTAAATATTAAGACTCTTTTATCTTTGCCAGTATTGAAGCGAAGACCCCTAGCTTTGCATAGTAGACCTTCCCATACGTTAGTTGCTATCACATTAGCTTACAAGTAAATTTAAATGTTTAGTTTGGTAATCAAAAATACTACGATTGGTAAGCAAGACGTTTCGTTTTTGGACAGGTGAAGCGAGCAGAGCAACAGCCGGAGCGGAGCAATTCCGGAATCTAATTATTGAGCGATACCGACATCTCAGTCCTTAGATTACGATAAAATTGTATAGTTTACATACATAACTATAGTCACACCTGTTACCTCGAAGGGGTAATTAGAGGTGTTCTCTTATTACATGAGTCAGGAGTGGGGAGTTTTTTTTTTTTATTACTATCATTACTCTGAAGATATCTTTTATCATATTTTAAAATGATTTTTTGTCTAAGTTTTGATGACATTTAATTATGTCAATTGTTTTATATAATTTAGCTTCATTTTATCTTTTGTAAATGTGAGGACTTCGTGGACATCCCTATATAATTATGTAATTTACTATTATTCATATTGTTTTTTTATTTTTTATTAATTTTGTACTCAAGACTTGGTACTTCATTACTCACAGGTCTGTCTATGGTCAAGACTACATTGTTCTTGCATAACTATTCCAAATCATAGTACTGTATCCACGTAATTTGTTAAAGATGTCCTTTTTAAAAGAATAACCATGGAGTTTTTTGCCGGCTCTTCTCCATAGAACGTTTTCTACTACTAATTACTAATTGGAACCGTGCACCTAAACTCGACTTTTCATAAGCGCTTGTATTGGTTTAGATGAAAAAAATATGTTTGATTGATTGATTGATGTTCCTTGCGTACCATTTCTACGTACCTTGGTATAGAGATATTCTGGAACCTGTAGAAGGGCATAGGCTACTTTTATCCAGAAAAATACGGAATACGCGTTAAACGACATCAAACAAAAAACGGCAAAGCCGCGAGCGACTGCTAGTCATGTATATGTGTATTTTTTGTTGTGTCTCACGGCTGGCCCAAACAGGGGCCTAATTCTCCTAAAATAAATCTTGATAAATCACAACCGAACCAAGGTCGAACCGTTCATTCAGACAGTTCTCAATTTCAAAAGCTGTCGAATTGTTTGACACAAAAAACAAAATCAATCATTTTGAAAGTTTTCGAAAAGAAATACTGACAGACGGTTGTGGTTTGATTGCGTTTGGTAACAATTTATTTTAGGAGATTTGGGCCCCAGATCAGCTTAGGTACCTACCTATCCTGTTTTTTATACGAATCGTGTTCTTTATATAAAGTGGGGATGACGTTACGACATTAAATGATACCATGTATTCTATGATGAGATTTACGACCGAACACAAATAATCAATCATACGTACCTACATTCAATAGTTTAGTCACAAGAATTTTCGTACGATTTAATAATTTTACGAATATCAAGATCTCTATGCGAAGTTATGTTAATCTGTGAACCATTTAAACCAAAATTATCTTTATTTACACGTGTAGAACAGCTGATATAGTTAACATAAGTTTCCATTTCAACGTCCCTTCATCTGCATGAATGAGTGAAATTGAAAAATCATACGACAAAAAATGTGCTTGGAAGTAACTGATTTTTTGTGTAGGGTACTAGAACACGTGGTATCATTTATGTATGGTCATCACCACCCCGTATACCTTCTTTAAAACAATATTAAATTCGTGTACGTTTTTAATAGTAAACATCTTATTCACAATAGCTGTGCCCGCGACTCCGTCCGCGTGGAACTCGGAAAACAAAATTGTGTCGCAGCAACTAAATAATGTATATGTATTCCATTTATTATAATTATAGATAAATCTGTCCCACCAAGGCACTTATATCTTTTAAACCGTTTCTTTAGGTAGAGTTTCAGCTCTTCTTGATTGACCGTAAAGGTTCATAAAACCATAATTATTAAAAACGTGTTGCTTATTTCCATACATTTCCTTGCTAAAATGGATTATAATTGAATACGATGCAGTTTGAATTTTATTAATAGTACCTATCTATGGATTTATTTAAGTATTTATTTAAGTATTAATAATAAAATATATGAGTATTTCAAATTAATCTATCGTATTGCGTAGCACAATTTAGAATACACTCACATTATGAAATTTCTCTTCCACTGTCATTCAAATAGATAGGTACCTACCTAATAAATTTTAAATAACAATATCTTCGTGTTTTTTTATAAAACCTTAGTTAGCACCTTCTTGGGATAGCATTTCAATAGACCTTCCGTAAACTGAGAATAGTAATAAATTCGTTGTAATATATTTCCGCACAACGTGATTTGATACACGTAATGCCATCTATTGAAAAGAAATGGTATAAACAAATACATGCTAAGTTCTTCTAGAAAACTTAAAATTCGCATATCTTTTGATTGCGTGAACCGATTGCGATGAAACAAAAAAAAATATATTACTCAACAATTAATATTAGGTACTTATTTTGTGGATTTATTCGTTGTAACATATTTCGTCACAACGTGATTTGATACACGTAACGCCATCTATTGAAAATAAATGTTATAAACAAATACAATCATGCTAAGTGCTTCTAGAAAATTTAAAATTCGCATATCTTTTGATTGCGTGAACCGATTGCGATGAAACAAAAAACATATGTTACTTAGAGATAAGCACAATATTTATTTATAAAATTCAACAACATTGGATCAGTTGTTTTTACGTGATGCTTGCACAAACAAACAGATAAACAGACAAACAGATAAACAGACAAACAGACAAAAATTCCAAAAATGTTAAAAATGGGTTCTATTAGTTATCGTTTAACACCCCAACCAGATTTTTTCAAAATATTTGCTATGTACAGACAGACCATGTCTACAGATTTATTATATGTATAGATACAAAAACATTTACACGTACAAAATTTAACCACGAAATCCTCTCTCGATAAATACTTAGCTAAGAATATCTTGTTATATTCCAAAACTTGTTAACTTCCAAAATTGCTACACGTATGTATATTTCGATAACAGTTTCTAATTAATTAGTTTTATTGTAAAGCAGTAATTAAACATACAATATTCGAAATCCATAATTATCAACTAGAAATAGAAATAAATTACTATTTCTGGAAATTATCATCATAATTACATAACAAATTTACACTACGCCATATCGAATGCCAAAACATCGAATATCAATTGATCGAACACTATAAATCGAATGTTCAAATAGTCGAACGTTCATTTCATCGAATGGTTAATAAATCGAACATTCAATAAATCGAACACTCAATACATCGAGTGTTCAAAATATCGAATGTTTGTTTGATCGAACGTTTAAAATATCGAATTTTTTTTCATTGAACGTTCAACGCATCGCATATTCATTATATCGAAATATTAAAATACTGACTACTTATTATATTGAATATTAGTATTCAAAAATTACGGCTAGGTCGAAGAAAAACACAGCTTAACTTATTTTTGTTTGTTAATTATTAATTAAATTAAATTTCGTGTTGGCCTTGAGGTTACAGACCCACTTGTTATATGCACCGGGTTGTAGGTTGAAACCCATGCAGGTGTTTTTAAATATTCAATATAATAAGTAATCAGTATGTTAATATTTCGATATAATGAATATGCGATACGATGAACGTTTAATGAAACAAACATTCGATATTTTGAACGTTCGATCTAACAAACATTCGATATTTTGAACACTCGATGTATTGAGTGTTCGATTTATTAACCATTCGATGAAATGAACGTTCGACTATTTGAACATTCGATTTATAGTGTTCGATCAATTGATATTCGATGTTTTGGCATTCGATATAGCGTAGTACACCCATTCTACCCATCATTGGGGTCATTTTTTTTCTTCTAGAATATACCTGGGAAATCATTGGTTCTGTAGGTATTGAAGGTCAAACAATACATTTTTTTTTCCAAAATCGAATACTAAATGATAATACTAAACTTTCTTCCAAACAAACATTATCAAAATTTATTATTTTTCCTAACAAATTACGCATTTGAAGTTACAAAAACGCAATGAATATCAAACGCACACGACTGCCTTGGCTCAGCTGTGTAGCCGCTGCACAACACACACAGGCACAATCGGTTACGTGCATTACATTGCGCGCTACAAAAAACAGCGTTTTTTTATGCCTAAAAATAAAAGTCGTTTCCCAGCAATTATTTTTGGTCCATGTAATTTAGTTTGATGTACAGAGTGCGTAAATTTCGGCTATGTGATGGGTCTTTTTACACCCTGTATATATAGCACACCCCCATTTCGCCGCAATAAGGGGGAGCCTATGGCTATCAACCGGGCACAAATGCAGAATCTGGGCTACTATTGAAAAATTCCACACGAAAACCCCAATAAGGCCCGGTATCCATCAAAGCGGAGAGGAGGGTTACCTATCATAAGTTCGAAAAATACTTGACCGAATTTCATTACACCTAAAACTTTTCAACTATTATCGTTTCGTTTTTTTTTACTTCATCGAAGTCACGTCTGCCACTGTATCAGTTGACCTATTATCAATTCGTTTTTTTTCGTTACTCCGACGTTTCATTTGGTCGAAAAACTTTTTACCGTAGTTACACTTAGCCGAAATAACATTTGTTCGAAGTATTATGTTTCCGAACATTCATTATACCACTGTAGCAAAACATATTGATTTTTTATGACACTATTTTAATTTAATATTGAAAAGAGAGTGCCTCCGCTGCCAGCGCCGGTTGCCATTCCGAGTGCCGGCGCCGGTTGCCAAACTGGCTGCCGGCGCTGCGCCGACTGCATACAGTGTTTTTATACATCTTCAAGGCCTCTTCAAACTCGTCATGAGTCGATTATTCGTCACCCACTTTCATTTTCACAATAAAAACGAATGAAAAACTTAAGGGGATATTTGTAAGGTTGTTTGGATCTCCAAAGCAGAGTCGACGGAGCCCCGCTGGGCGGGGCTCCTATTTCTGTCTGCAGGGTTTAAAGTAACCTAACACGAAGGGGATGACGGGGGCTTCGTTCGCTCGCTCACTCTAGCCCCCGTCATCCCCTTCGAACCTAACCTATCCGTGTCGGGTGCCTCAAAATAACGAGCTCGCTTCGCTCGCTCTTGAAATTAGTCAGTTGGAAGACAAGTTACAGTTTTTGGCCCAAAATCTAACCTACCGTTTAACTAAGATATCTACCAAACAACTTATTACCGCCGCTAGTGTCCATTTTGGGTGCCGGCAGCCGATGTTTTTAATCTCGGCTGCCGGCAGTAATGTACCGCCGGTTCCCAATGGCGTTATTTTTGGGTGCCGGCAGCGGAGGCACTCTCTATTGAAAATGCTACCAAGTAATCGGCTATATATTTGTGATCAAATAATATTCCGTAAAATGTTGTTTCAATGTGGTAAAAATATGGCAAATAAATTATTTGGCAAATGAAAAAAGTTCAAAAGAAGCTTCAACCAATAGCAAAAAGTTATTTTGTAAATCGGCGAGAAATAGTTCGGTAAACTAATACCTATGACAAATGATACTTCGATGATCTAAAAATATGTCAAATAATGCATATAGCAAAAAAGACGTCGGTCAATAGTTTTCGGTAAAATGAAATTCGAACAAAAAAAATTCGGAAAAGTGATCGGTTCCCGGAGAGGAGATGTCTCGTAAACAACCAATGTGATTTCTTACTGAGTTTAAGCTAAGCTGAGAGATCTGAAAATAACGCAATCCTATTGGTTGTTCGAGAAATCTCCTCTCCTAACACTGCCCGACCCGATCGAACGCTGGCCCCCACGCTCAGACGTCGCGCTTGCGACCACTAGACCAACGAATCAGTTTATACTAAACATTTCCTTTTTTTGACATTTTCTAATTAAATTAAGTAAAGAAAAGACGTCAGGGTCCCAGCTTTGTCTATTTAACCTTTTATTCAAATGAAAAAATAAGAGAGGTTTTTGTAATAAAAACTGTAGCTTTCACTCAGTTTCCTTTTTAAGTGATGAGAACAGTGAACACATGCTAGGAAATATCTTACACAGCGTTATTTACTTATCTTTTACGTGCTCACCGTGCCTATTTTCACGCCGTAGAAGTAAAAGGAAAACAAGTAATTCCTGGAAGTAACTAAAGGAACCGCATAATTATGTGTTCTTAGCTTTGAGCCACAGTCTGTGAGGTACGTACACTCTATACCAAAACAATTAGATAAAAACGTAAACATTTTTTTGGTGACTTATTTAAAAAATATTATTTGAAAATAGTCACTTGTGTGATTTTTACGCTGCCGCAAAAACGAGTGGCGCGAAAATGAGTGACTACAACTTGTTGTTCGATCAGGTACATCAATGTCTGTATAAATAAAAAGTCCTGACTAACTAACTGACTGACTGACTCATCAACGCCCAGCCCAAACCCTTGGACCTATAAAGCTGAAATTTTGCACAGAGGTTCCCTGTATAATGTAGACAAGGAATAAGGAGGGATTTTTCGAAATTCAACCCTTAAAGGAGTTAAATAGGGGATGAAAGTTTGTATGGAAAATCGTCAATTACCGGGTTCAAAATTTCACGCAAGCGAAGCTACGGGCAAAAGCTAGTAACTTATTAAATATTGTCCTGTCCTGGCAACGAATTATTAATGGCCCATAGCTCTCCCGTCGTAGAGCCGGTTGTCTCTTCAGACTCCGCAGTCACACCGATAATTCAGCCCTCATCAAGCTGTCTCCCTCCCAACCTCCCGCCAACAACGCCGTAATCCGCGGTCCGAGTCCCACTAGGAGACACGAAGTGTAGAAAAAGTACCTAGTTAGCTTGGTTTAAGTATATTACTTCCCCTCATAGGCTGGAGAACCTTCAGGTCTCGCTAATAACTGCAAGGACCGTCTACAAATAGTGAAATAGAAAAAAAAACTCACCTAAGTACAGAAAAAAGTAAGGAAGTAGTATGAGCCATTTTTTTCTCCAGATAGCCACTATACCGTGACAGATGAATGACGAAATATTATTAGTACGGGACCCTAAACCTTACGGTCGAATAGACGAATCAGGGGCAAGTATTTACGCACCGTTTGTTCCTACTCGTTATATTGGAATCTTTTTTGCCTTTCTATTATAAAGACGCCGAGACTCATCGTTTCGGTTTATAGACTCTTAGATGTCTGCGGTCCGGAGATTAGACCTTTTTATATGGCCGATACGTGGCCGATATTTTTGACCATACTGGCTAGGTTGCTGAAACAGAAAGAATTTGTGTGGCTGTTAACAGTTTTGTAGGTTGGGTTCTTTGTGATTATTGGGGAAATGTCAAACTCACATTAGGGTATTATGGGCCTGTCCATATCTCCACGTCACCACGTCGTCAACGTGGAACGGTGCGGTAACGCGGCACGGTGCGTTAACATAACGTGCAAATTTACGTTACCGTATCGTAAAAATGCAAGTCAGGATCATTGTTAGATTTACCGTTGACTACGTAGATCTTGAATTATAATAAGAGAAACAGTAAGGTATGGTTTTAAAGCATCGGAGCACATAGACGGCGACTAACTCGCGGGAGTGGAGAGCGCGGGCGGAGCGCATTACTTGTGCGCTTGCGGCTAGAGGGGGTACGTGTTACGATACGGCAACGTAAATTTGCACGTTATGTCAACGCACCGTGCTTCGTTACCGCACCGTTCCACGTTGACGACGTCGTGACGGGGAGATGTGGACAGGCCCTATCCCCTAAAGATGTAGGCAGATTTTTAGGTAAGTATCGGTCTCCACTCAAAACTCCGAGGGAACCAATGAGGATATCGAGAAAAAAAAGTAGAAGAGTTCAATTTTTTCTCGATAATCTCATTGGTTTCCTCTGTTCAGGAAAAGCGGTTGTCAGAATCTTACTGACCAAAGCACCCTGTGGCTGTCCTCAGCACAAAGGATGGAGAAGGGGGCCTCTGGGATCTCCGGTGGAACAGACCGCTACTGCAAACAAAAGACTTATGATGCAGACATCTATACTATTAATAAAACTCAAAGTGCACTTTGTCTGTACATTAATTATTTTTCCAAAATTTCGATTGGGGTTTACTATAACTATCGATACAGAAACCAATTCAATATTTTTTGGAATTATTGTCTGTCTGTCGGTCTGTCTGTTTGTCTGTCTGTCTGTCTGTCTGGGCTCATTTAAAATCCAGTGGATGGATTTTGATGAGACTTTCGCTGATGTGTTGCGTAAAGAGCAATGATTTTGCTGGTACTTATACCATCACAATATTGTTTATAGGAGCCGATAAAGTATCCATTAAAATTAATTCGAAATAAATTATATAAATCAATAATAAATTTGTATTTTAAATTAGAAAATGATTTAATTAATTTTTCTAAATTAAAATTAATAATTTTCTATTTATATGATAAATTAAATCTTTTACATGTGCAAGAACCGCAGTCATGTATATTGTGCTAATATGAATGCTTTGAGATCTCATTATTTTTATCTTTGATACGGAACGCAAGTCTGCTTCCCGACTTCTTTATACACGTTGAAGTTCGTAAAAATGCGTAACTCCATCAACATGGTTTATTTTTAGACTGAAGACTTCAAAGTAAAAAAGTAACACTTTTTTTTCCTTAACACCAACTTCGTTAAGGAATTTTAATTAAAGATACTGCACATTACAGTTCATGAAGTAAAAAAAACAGGAAGAACTGAATTTTAGATAAGAAAAATCGGTTTGTATTTTTTTAACAAGTCTCATCTTACTTTTTCGTGATGAAAACTACTTCTGTTCTTCTTTAATGTTCAATGATTATTCAGCGGCTGTAATTACCCATTGCTATAGTTAATATAGATAAGTAAGGACTGTCTTAAGCTGCCAGACATGCTATTGGTTTTTTTAATAAATGCCATTAACTCTGAGAGTGCCTCATTGGTCAAGTGATCGCAAGCGCAACTGCTGAGCGAGAGGTCCTGGGTCCATTGCCCAGGTCGAGCAAAGTGTTATTGGGTTTTTTCGTAGCAGCCCGGAGTCTGGATTTGTGCTCGGTTGATGGCAATAGGCTCGGCCCCTATTACATGGGACTTAAACGGAATGAGGGTGTACTTACTATACACCTTCAAACAAACCCTTCGGGGAATACAGACGTGATTTTATGTTATGTTTGTTAAATTAATTCGTAATATTTTAACGATTTTTTAAGGATACATGATTTTATTATGCTTAAACACTATTTCTTTATTATTTATTTTACTTGTATACAAGGTTAGTCGGAAAGGTGGTACTAATCCGCAGCCCACTTATAGTATCACTGATGACTGTCTTAAAGCAAGTGTTAAAATTTCAAAATTCGGTAATTTTTTTTTCAATGCATAATGATTTTTATTCTTATTCTTATTCTTTATTGTACACAAGAAAATTACAATAAAAACATTACAATTTAGTGAAGTGATGTACAAAGGCGAGCTTAACTCAAAAATGAGTTTTCTACCAGCAAACCTTTGAGTGATAGAGAGAGATTGATAATATATATGGTTGAGGGCAAACTCCAGTGTACAACTGTCTTATTTATAGTACTTATTTATGCTATAAAATAAAATATACCTAAATAAATATACAACCTGAAAATATATTACATAAATATATATAATATATATATACCATATAATAAACCTACATAAATAATAATAATAATCAATCATTCAGAGAGGAAATGCTTCCTAATTCTACTCTTGAAAACGGTAAGAGAAGGGCTATCACGTAGTGAGTGTGGAAGTGAGTTCCAAAGACGCACTGCACGAATAGTGAAGGAACCATTATAACGGCTGGAAGTGTGACGCGGAGTACGGAGCAGAAGTTTTATTTTAGTTTTGTCAAAAATTCTTCATCCCTGCTTTAGTTAAAAAATCAGAAAATGGTGCTTCTAATTCATGACCCCAAATATGACCTAAAATGTAAACACAGCTGATCATAACTGGGGACAGATAGATTTTAGAGCTTTTTTTTTGAGATCTTTGAGCACCTATTTCTCTTAAACTGTTGACTTTTGGAAAAAGTTGTAGAACAAAAGTTATTCATTATCATGGGTACTTTAACCCCCTTTCGTATTAGTACCCCCTTTCTGACTAACCTTGTATACACTATTTCACTTATAAATTAAAATTTCTTCTTTATATTATAATAATAATTGTAATTTATGACGTATGTTAATAATGACATAAATTTGAACAAATTATGTAATAATACTAAGGTTTGTAATATTAAGAGAATAATTGTTAATACGGATAAAAATAATAAGTTTATTCCAAAATGTTGCATGGTTCTTAGCGGAATATGGCGATCCTATTATAACCTGTAAGATCTTTTTTGTAAACCCATGTTCGCAATAAATATGTTTGAGTTTAAAATACTGTCAAAGAAAGTCAAAAGATATTTTAATACTGAAATTAATTTTCCAAGGCAGGCTTGGTCAATAAACTAGACTGAAAACTACCAACAAGATGATAACTTTACAGATTATTCAATTTTCTAAAATGGCCATATTTTCTTCCAATTACTCGAAACTTATGGCACTGATAAAATTAGGAGTTCATTAAAAATGGAATTAAGTTTTTATTAGTTTTGAAATTACGATCAAACTTTTTGTTATCCCTAATAAAATCATAATGAAAATAAGCGACTACGCAAACTTAGTTCGTATTTGCTAACTTAATTAGTGGACGACTTTACTTTGTAGACAAAATTACCTACTAAACTATTTTATTATAACTTTTAAGATATTCTTAATTTTCTTTCAAAAGTATGATTAACATAACATAACAACACGCCTGTTTTCCCCGAAGGGTTGGGCAGAGGTGTATAGTACACCCACATTTCGCCGTTATGTTTAAGTCCCATGGAATAGGGGGCGAGCCTATTACCATCAACCGGGCACAAATCCAGACTCCGGGCTGCTACAGAGAAATTCCACACGGAAAACCCCAATAACACTTTGTCCGACGTGGGGATCGAACCCAAGACCTCACGCTCAGCGTCAAGCTTCTTTTTTTTTATTAATAATTAATTAGAACCATCTGGACCTATTTATTCATGGACAATTTATGGAAACTTATGACAAAGGCCTTTATTTCCAAACGAAATATTAACCAACCCTCTTATTCCTAAACGCTTTATAAACAGCTTACGACTAAAATGGCTTTTAGCGCTATTGCCCTCTTACTTAATTTACATGACAATGATGAGGACAGATTATAAGTTGTGAGGAACAAACTATTACATATCCACAGTCACTTTCGACATTTTATGTCTTAGTGTCTAAACACACTACGCCGAAGGTACGCGACCGAAGTTCGGCATGATTATGCCTGCAACGCTATTTGAATGACTGACGACATTACGTTGACACATTATGCCGAAATTACGTTGCGTTCTAGCGTACAGCCAAATTTCGGTCGGGCGTAAGTTCAGCGACAATTCGACGGCAACGTATTCTGTAGAGCACACATTATACGCGACCGAAGTTTGGTTCGATTGCCGACGAAGATCCGGAGCGAGGAGCAGCGGGAGGCAGGCATGCCCGCGACCCGCGTTCCCGCCCACAAGTTTGCGCAACTGAATTTCTGCCGCGTTAGTTCGGCACTTATGGTGTGCCATATCAGCCAAATACGTCGGAACGAAAAATCAGCCGCGGAACTTCGGTCGCGTATCTTCGGCATAGTGTATTTGGATACTTATTTTTTAGTTTCTTTGTTGGTAAGGTTACATAAATTACATATTATTATTGTTTTAAAACCTTGGAATTCCCTAATCATTTTGATAAAACTCATCGCAGCAGGCGCATTTTTAATTTTTTTATTTGACTTTTGTTTGCTCTTTACTCTGGTCAAGGTCAGAGGTGACAGAGAAAATGTCTACGATGGAGCGATCTTACCCAGTAGAAGCCTGTTCACACTAACTTTGAAGAGATTTGGGTTGTTAGCGTTCGGGAACACAGACGCAGGCAGTGAGTTCCACTCTTTTGCCATGCGCATTATGAAGGATGTTTGGAAGCGCTTAGTGCGAATTGGTGGAATAGCAACTAGGAATACTGCTTGCGCTTAATATGCAGACACCTTGCCACCATCAAAATCATATTGATTTAAATACTAAGTTGCACTTTAATCAGCCTACGCATTAAAGTGCATTTTAGCGTTTGGATCAATATGATGTTATGCAGTGTAATAAATATGATTGTTTCTGACTTTAGTTTTACAATAGCCATCCCGTTTTTCTGTAATTAAAACTAATTGTAATAAAAAACAAAATTCCCGATCGCCGAAACATGATACAATACCACATGAGTAAATAAACGGAACAGAGACAAAGCTTCATACAACCTCGCGAATCTGTCGCACTACTACAAGCGCGCGGGGCATGTGTGCGAGACCACTGCACATGAGTAGATAAACGGAACAGAGACAAAGCTTCATACAACCGCGCAAATCGGTCGCACTACTACAAGCACGCGGGGCATGTGTGCGTGACCACTGGCCGCTTGTCGCGTACGCGGCGAGACTGAAAAAAACCGGTTTACGCTGGCACAGCCAGTTGACAATCTCAGGGTTTCCACGCACGTTGTTTGTTGCAAGTTTGAATATTTTAATGTAAAACGTGGTATTTCATTATTGATAATGGTTGTTTATATTTTCGGCATAGTGTGTTTGGATACTTATTTTTTAGTTTCTTTGTTGGTATGGTTAAATTACATATTATTATTGTTTTAAAACCTTGGAATTCCCTAATCATTTTGATAAAAATCGTCGCAGCAGGCGCATTTTCAATTTTTTATTTGACTTTTGTTTGCTCTTTACTCTGGTCGAGGTCAGAGGTGACAGAGACAAATTCTACGATGGAGCGAACTTACCCAGTAGCAGCCTGTTCACACTAACTTTGAAGAGATTTGGGTTGTTAGCGTTTGGGAACACAGACGCAGGTAGTGCGTTCCACTCTTTTGCCGTGCGCATTATGAAGGATGTTTGGAAGCGCTTAGTGCGAATTGGTGGAATGGCAACTAGGAATGCCGCTTGCGCTGAGTATGCAGACACCCTGCCAGCATCAACATCATATTGATTTAAATGAATTGGTGGAATTGAATTGGTGGAATGGCAACTAGGAATGCCGCTTGCGCTGAGTATGCAGACACCCTGCCAGCATCAACATCATATTGATTTAAATGAATTGGTGGAATTGAATTGGTGGAATGGCAACTAGGAATGCCGCTTGCGCTGAGTATGCAGACACCCTGCCAGCATCAACATCATATTGATTTAAATGAATTGGTGGAATTGAATTGGTGGAATGGCAACTAGGAATGCCGCTTGCGCTGAGTATGCAGACACCCTGCCAGCATCAACATCATATTGATTTAAATGAATTGGTGGAATTGAATTGGTGGAATGGCAACTAGGAATGCCGCTTGCGCTGAGTATGCAGACACCCTGCCAGCATCAACATCATATTGATTTAAATGCTAAATTGCACTTAAATCAGCCTACACTTTAAAGTGCAATTTGGTATTTAGATCAATATAATGTTATGCAATGTAATAAATACTATTTTTTCTGACTTTAGGTTTACACCAGCCATCCTGTCTTTCTGTAATTAAATCTAATTGTAATAAAAAACAAAATTCCTGATCGCCGAAACATGATACAATACGCCGAAAAACAAAAAACGTGGAAATATTGGCTTTTGTTTTCATTTAATACAACTACAAATACAAATTGTATTAGAAGCACGAAAGACAATTTTAAATAGTATACTTTTAATATGAAAAAGTCAGGACAACTTGCGGGAAAAGCACCAGCTGAGACATTTTCCTTGAATTCTCAATTATCCTTAAAAAGAAATATACGGAAAAGATCAACGGTTTCTCATAACAAAATATTAACTTCGCGCCATTCCGAAAGATAGCTTTTTGTTTAAGGAAGTAAAGTATTCAGTCTTTTGAACAATCAATTTCATTTTAATGTGTCTTTTTCTCTGTTTTTCTTCTGAAGTATTTATTAAGGACCTTTTTATTGTCTTTTGATTTTCATAAATTGGGGTTTGATGTGTCCTTAATTTGAATTTGTAAAATAAGGATAATATTTTAATGGTTCCTATAAAATATTTTATTGTTCTTAGGTGGTATCTCAAGCAATTTCCAACGTCTCAGGGCTTTCAATAGTGAGTCGATAGAATAGTTTTAGAGATTTATTATTCTGCTAGTTGTTATTTAAGACTAGGGCCTGCAGACAACATGACAATTGATGATCGCTAGAGAATATACTGTCAATGAGATGTACTGGATTGACGTAAGCTTTCGACCGGTCAAACAATCTGTAATAGGCATGTTGACAGCATCAATAAATTGCAAATCGAAACAGTCCGCCAGTTAGAGTTTTGAAAAATAATGGACACGTATTTTTTCTTTAGTTAAATCTATGAATATTTGGAAAGATAAAACGCATCAAAACTCGAGAGTGGGGGCTTGTGACGTCAGAAGCAAGTAAAAATTGTACCTTCGACGTTTTGCCAATTTTAAAAGTGTCGTATCTGCGTCAATTTTGGTTTACGTAACTAAATAAAAGATACGTGTCAACAATTTTTTGATAATCTAACTGACGGACTAATTAGATTTTTTCAGTCAAATACCCTATTTCATTTCCATGCATTTAATTAGCGTATCTATTCTTTGGCAATCATCGATTGTCATTTTGTCTACAGGCACAGTGGCTTTTCACTCACTTTTCATTGAACTGTCATTGAACTATTATTTTAATAGTAAACATTGAACATTTTGTACAATAGTCAATCTGTGTTCTGCCTAGTCATTTCCTATCCATATTGGGGTCAACTTCCGTAAGTGGTGATTATCACCAACAAAAGCATTTCCAAGGAGACTTGACGTCAGGCAGGCGGCCAGTCATAAAACTTATCCAAAATATTTGCGGTATGACATGTGAAATAAGAAGTCAGTTTTGGTATAGAAAGAAGAGAAATACATGCTGCGCTGACCTCAAATAAGTTGGGGTAAGGGCAAAAGGATGATGATGATGATGATTGGGGTCAGCTTTCAGTCTTACCAGATACGCCTGAATACCAGTATTCTATACGGAGCGACTGCCATCAGACCACCGCAACCTACTTACTAAGCAATGCCGATATCCTAAGATTAGACCGGTTGCCAGACTCTCGGGCTTGTGACTACCCGTAAAGACTGTCATAGGTAAACGTATGATACTCGAGACCGACGCGGCGACGGCTTAACGTAATTCGAGGCACGTAGGGTTCTTGTAAATGACACAACAACATAATCGTTCAGGGGTGATTCTATCATTACAGTTATAGCTAATATCGGTATGTCAGGATTGCGAGCAAGGTAAACACAGTAAATAAAACCAACATAGACTCTCCACCACTGAGAGTACTTGTATTTGGGTTAGTATTAGTAACATAAACTAGATCACAATATATTACTTTACACAATTATTACAAGATCATAAAATAAGGACAAGCTAATCAGATATAAAAGGTCAGACTTCTTCAGCTGATCAACACGGAATGCTCCCGCTTCGTCGAATGACCGCCGCCTTTATAACTTCGGGTGCGTTCATCCATATCGACGACTACCTTCCTTTATCAACATTGCCCAGTGTTACCCACTAGCGATAACATTCTCGATCTGTAACGAGCGGTCACTGGACGACCGCACGGTTGTTGATTAGCTAGGAGCCGCTTCCTAGACTAACTAATCTGTGGGGTGCATGAAAAGAGCCTCCACGAGTGACGATACTTCGGTACGTCCGGCGCACCCTGGGCAGTCAGCCTCGCTACCATCCTTGCTGACTGGCTAATCTTTTCACCACGGCATCAGCTATTCTTGTATAGCTCGTGCCGACACGATAGAAAAGAGAGACTAATCTGTAGCAATCATAATGGAATCTCAATAACACAGTAGATATACAGGGCAGTAATTTGAGATGGGGCATGAAGGGCAGCTACCTTAACCATTGTAGCTACAGGAAAATGTTCTTAGAAGACTACCCCTAACTTTTGGGACAATTTCAATAGGCATTCACAGATTTTGAAAAAAAATGTACAGTCAGCGAGAAAAAGGAGTGTTTTCACAAAACTTTTTTATGATGCCAATCGATCCCATTTTCTATAAGGATCAAAAGACTCTTGAGGGCCAACTGAGGTTTGAGTACTAGAAACGTCAGAAATAACAAAAAACTATTTTCGATGGGTTAGCTATACGGCTATACCTTAATCGTTGTCGCTACACGAAAATTTTGAAATATTTTCAAAAATTATGGACAGTCTCTTAAGCAAATTTTCCTTTAGCTATAATGATTAAGGTAGCTGCCTTTATTACTACCCCATCTCAAATACGTTGTTTTGCGATTTCTGATTTTTCTAGTACTCAAACCTCAGTTGGTCCGAAGAGTCTTTTGATCTACCTATATGGGAAATGGGATCGATTGGCTTTATAAAAAAGTTTTGTGAAAACAGCCCTTTTTCTCGCTGACTGTACTGTTTTTTTTTTCAAAATCTGAATGCCGATTGAAATTATCCCAAAAGTTAGGGGTGGTCTTCTAAGAACGTTTTCCTGTAGCTACAATGGTTAAGGTAGTTGCCCTTCATGCCCCATCTCAAATTACCACCCTGTTTATGCTAAAGCAGTACCTCAACTACCTGTACTCGCCTGAATTGACACACTCACCATTCACGCACTTTATACTGAGTAGGTATTATTACTCTTTGTAACGTAGCTCTTTGTGAAGCTCACTTAGATATCTTATTGCAGTGCGTGGCTGTGTCATCATTCTCCTGACCTTCATCATCTGCCTAGCCTCTTTCCCAACTATGTTGGGGTCGACTTCCAGTCAAACCGGATGCAGCTGAATATCAGTATTTTACATGGAGCGACTGCCTATCAGACCTCCACAACCCAGTAACTGGGTAATACGATACTCTTGGTAAGACCGGTTGTCAGACTTTCTGGCTTCTGACCAACAGTAACGACTGTCAAAGATCTACAAATGACAGCCGGGACCAACGGCTTTACGTGCTTTCCGAGGCACGGAGGAAACTCGCTATGGTAAATGGTCACCCATCCACAGACCAACCTCGGCAAGCGTGGCTTAACCCGGAAGATCGGTCTATGCGGCTGTAATTATTTAGCCACGAGCTCCTCCCTTCTTCTTCGAGATTCTCCTGACCTTATACCAATTTATTTGGGGTCGGCGCAACATGTATTTTTCTTCCATACTTCTCTATTAGTCGTCATCTCGGTAGTCACCCCCTTTCTAACCATATCATCATTCACACATTCCATCCATCGTTTCTTTGGTGTTCCCCTACTCTTATAGCCATCGACATTCATACTCAAAACTCTCCTCACTACATTTTCCTCATTTCTCCGTAACACGTGCCCATACCATGACATCATTCAGCCATTCGTGTAACACCACACATCTCTCTTAGCATTCTCATCTCTGCTGCATGCAATTGCCTTTCATTCATCCCTTTTGTGGCCCAACATTCAGAATCCGTACAACAAGTGCATGCAAGT
Source organism: Amphipyra tragopoginis (assembly GCA_905220435.1). NCBI lineage: Eukaryota > Metazoa > Arthropoda > Insecta > Lepidoptera > Noctuidae > Amphipyra > Amphipyra tragopoginis. The sequence continues at coordinate 22,429,135 of HG991995.1, read as the reverse complement.
GTGTATGTGTCAATTCAGGCGATTATATGTAGTTGAGTTACTGCTCTAGCTTATATATCTACTGTGTCAATAGTGTGTCACTGGGATGGCCATTGTGTGTAATTTTATTTAAATTAGCAGATTATATCCCCAGGTTCAAATCCTGAGTTGACTAATAATTACTTCAAGGATCACAGATGTTACATTACAGAACACTTAAAATTTATCAAAAAATTGCTATCGAAGCTGTTCATATTGTTAAGTATGGCTCTCATTTTTTGCAAGCACAAAAAACTGAGCTGCACTCGATGCCAGGACTTTAAATGGTATTGCACAACGCAATTTTTAATTAATTTAAGCTTCACGGTGTCAATTACTGTGAAAATTTTTATGGGGTATTGACTTGAACCGTTTATTTTTTGAATAATTATCAGAAATTGTTGTTGCTTCTGAGCGGGGAAGTATAACACAAAAAATAATAGCAGATAAGTACAATGAACTCACTCCCATATTCACTACGCGACAGCCCTTCTCTTAACGTTTTCAAGAGTAGAATTAGGAAGCATTTCCCCTCTGAATGATTGATAATATTATATTATTTATGTAGGTTTATTATAGTTTAAATATAAGGTTAGTCAGAAAGGGGGTACTAATCCGAAAGGGTGTTAAAGTACGCATAATAATGAATAACTTTTGTTCTACAACTTTTCCCAAAAGTCAATAGTTTAAGAGAAACAGTAGTTCAAAAATCTCAAAAAAAAAACTCTAAAATCTATCTATCCCCAGTTAAACTACTATACTATACTATATATAATACTATATAATACTAGCTGTGTTTACATTTTAGTTCATATTTGGGGTCATTAATTAGAAGCACCATTTTCTGAATTAGTAACTAAAGCAGGGATGAAGAATTATTGAAAAAACTAAAATAAAAATCAATTTATTTGGAAAAAAATAATATCGAATTTTGAAATTTTAACACTTGCTTTTAAACAGTCATCAGCGATACTATAAGTGGGCTTCGGATTAGTACCCCCTTTCCGACTAACCTTGTATATATAAACCTTCCTCTTGAATTACTCTATCTATTAAAAAAAAACCGCATCAAAATCCGTTGCGTAGTTTTAAAGTTCTAAGCATACATAGGGACAGACAGACAGCGGAAAGCGACTTTGTTTTATACTATGTAGTGATAGAAAATTTAGTAGTGTGTTAAGAGTTGATTGTCTAATTCTAAATTAACGCGAGCGAAGCCGCGGGAAAAAGTTAGTCAAGTATAATACCTGTCATGACCCCAAAAGTTATCAAACTAATCCAAGGTTTGCTCCATCTAACCGATTCCTCAGAGAACCCGTAGCACTCAATAAAACTTTTTCTAAAGGGAATCTCGCTCGTGGAATGAACTTATAAATCAACTTTCTTATTTTGAGAGACCAAGACATTATTGTTAGATGCCAAATAAATAAATTTTCCGTGTATTTCTTGCAGTGGCTTCTTATGTTGTTATCTTTTAAAGTTCCTCTTGACTTTGCTAAATTCTTTTAGAACTTCAGAAAGTTCTTCATCCACTTCTTCGGGCGAAGTTCGAAGTTTCTTGATCGAACGATGAACTGAATTTAACGAATTTGGAAAATTCTATTATTTTCACTATGAATGGCAATTAGAACGTGTTTGAATCACAATGGGCACTTGAGACATCTTGAAAGTTTTTATATTGAAATCTATTTGCATGACTTCATGACGTAGTAATTCAAATATATTGATTGATTTATCGCCAATATTCAACGTGATGAGAACTGTTGTGGTGTGTGGAGGAGCTCGTGGCTAAATAATTACAGCTGCATAGACCGATCTTCCGGGTTAAGCCACGCTTGCCGAGGTTGGTCTGTGGATGGGTGACCATTTACCATAGCGAGTTACCTCCGTGCCTCGGAAAGCACGTAAAGCCGTTGGTCTCGGCTGTCATTTGTAGATCTTTGACAGTCGTTACTGTTGGTCAGAAGCCAGAAAGTCTGACAACCAGTCTTACCAAGAGTATCGTATTACCCAGTTACTGGGTTGTGGAGGTCTGATAGGCAGTCGCTCCATGTAAAATACTGATATTCAGCTGCATCCGGTTCGACTGGAAGCCGACCCCAACATAGTTGGGAAAAGGCTAGGTAGATGATGATTCAACGTGATGAGAACAAAAATATCGGAGAAACTCGTGGCTCGTTAACAACCGCGCAGATCATACGATTTTCAAGGTTAAGCTGCGCTTGCCGCGGTCAGTCAGTGGATGGGTGACCATTTCATTACGTTCGAGACCCCTCCGTGCCTCAGAGAGCACGTTTAGCCGTCGGTCCCAGGTGTCATACGACTACCTATAACAGTCGCTACGGGTAGTCAGAAGCCCGAAAATCTGACAACCGGCCTAATTTTAAGCTTAGTTTTCACAGGCCCAGTAGCTCGTAGACAGTGAAGGACAGTTACTGTCTGGCAGTTACTGGATCCGTAAAACAAAGTTGAGCCAGTACTGACCGGTCAGTTGCTGTCGGTCAGCTACTTTTTTTTTTTTTGTTTCTGCTGTCCTCTGTCTTTCCCCCACTCCCACAAGGGCAGCTACTAGGTCGTCACTGGCTCCATACGAACGCAACTAGACGGGTCAGAAACACCAGGCCAGAACTTGTAACACAGTAGCTGTGTTCTGCTGCCTCATAAGCAGATCCAGTAGTGAGAACACGTCGGGAAAGTGACAGTACGGTATAGACAGCAGAATGTACAGTTTCTGACTACTGTGTGGTCAGAAACTGGGCCTGTGAAAACCAGGCCTTAGGATAGCGGCATTGCCCAGTAACTGGGTTGCGGAGATCTGATGGCAGTCGCTCCGTGTAAAATTCTGGTATTCAGCCGCATCTGGTTAGACTGGAAGCTGACCCCAACATAGTTGTGAAAAGGCTAGGTAGAACTGATGAGTGCAAAAATAAAAACGTATTTATAAATGAAAACCGAACAAGATTGGACATAATATAATTAAAACATAACATCGCGCCTTTATTCCCCGAAGGGTAGGGCAGAGGTGTACAGTCACAAGCAATAATATCTTCCTATCGAATGATTTAAAACCTCCGATAACAGTCATCTGACCCAAGCCAAGCGAATAAGTAGGTGATCATAGATAGTACGGCTATCCGTTCTACCTATACATAGGGCCATATTTATCCGCTCTATCCATATTCAGATTGCTACTGTTGGCGATTTTGAAACCGTCGGTAGGCAGATATTATTGCTTCTGACTGTACACCCATATTTTGCCGTTATTATTCCAGTCCCATGTAATAGGGGGCGAACCTATTGCCATCAACCGGGCACAAATTCTGACTCCGGGCTGCTACTAAGAAATTCCACACGGAAAAACCCAATAACACTTTGCCTGACCTGGGGATCGAACCCAAGACCTCACGCTTAATAGTCGCGCTTGCGACGAATAGACCAACGGAGGCAGTCAATAACAATCATAATATTATTAACTTTAACTTAAATTTAGTTTAGATATACTATTAATTTTAATGTGTAACATTTAAGCTAAAATATTAGACAGTTAAGTTACATTACATTTAAGTGAATAATATATTGAATCTTGATCAGTCTTTATCTATATATTATATTACAATTTCAGACATTTAGTGATAATTTGAAGGTTCAAGATAATTTTAATTTTAACGCTGATCATAAAGTACCCATAAAAGGCGTAATTTACAGACAGATTTTAAGTTAATCACCAACTAAAATTCCTTTTTATCCAATTTAGAAAAGCGTTCTTCGTCTTATAGACTATAAATCAAAATCTAATTTGATCTCCAACTTTAAATCCAAATTGACTTGTAGAATTGTTAAAATGCAAACTTTGGAATGTGAATTGAGTCCTTCGCTTCGACTAGATTGGCCACTCGATATAGTGATTAGGTAAAACTTGGCCCAGTGAGCTAAACTTTAGCTAATAGGGTTACAGAAATTGAATTTCGAACCTTTAGAGTATTTATGAGTTGTAGACTAAAAAGGTCGGCTTTTAGTTTATCTATCTCAGTTGTTAGCGTCATTTTCATACTACACTTTAGCGTTTTCAGAATAAAGTTTAGGATTGTATGTAAGTTATTGTTTGTGTTTGTTTATGTTGATATTTTTTATGTTTTTTTTCTTTTCTCTTCGACTTGTAATGTTCCTTGCAGGCCGTTTCTACGTAACCGGGCAGTTATTGGTAAGACCTGACGGGTCTCCAGCCAATGGGGGGAGGTCAAATACTTAACCTAACGTAACTACTTGTACTATACTAACATCGTGACTACTAGCAACAACAGCACTAAGAGCGACCCCTAGTTGGATTCGGACCTCGGCTGAGGGTGTGGTTGGAGGGGGATTGGGCGGGAAACAGCCTGATGAGGGCTGAATTATCTGTGTGTTTTTTTTTTTAGTATTGTTGCTATAAAGTATGTCCACACATACAAATACATACTGAACTTTTCAATCTAAGTAACACAGTTTTAATTTTTATCAAAATCGGCCCCGAGACTCTTTTGAGTATTTTTCGCTAGTCCCAATACTTTCGGATTTGGCCATGCCTTGTTATAAATTCAGCCTGTATATTCACGCCTGTAATCTACGAAGGGGTAAGCAGTCTTCTCCTATTAGAGGAGTATAGATAGCCACGTTTGACCTCATATATATTAAGTGTCACGTAGTATAGGTGGCGAGCCTATTGACATTTTTCGAGCCCAATTTTACTATGATGTCAGATTTGTCGCCTCTTAATTACCACTCGGCGACTGATGGGAATTCTAATCTGTCCCCCCATGGACTTAATGTAACTAATTATTCATTAGTCAAGTCAACACAGTACTCGTTACAACTAGTTCAATATTAACACTACAAATAATACTCCGTTCAATTTTAAATATGTGTCAACCAATCGAAGTTTAACAGGCGACAAATTCCCAAGATCCGTAGCACGTTGTCTGTTAACAATAGTCCAATTTAGAACAGACAAATTATAATGGATGATAACCAAACATAATTTTGTTGTTCAAAGAAGTTTTAGTTACATTTTCGAGTTTCAATTTATTTGCCAATCCGAAGCGTGCCAACTGTTGAAACTTTACTAAATACTTCTTGCTGGCATGTAATAAACCTTTTGTTGTATTGGTCGTTTGCCAGAAAAAAGTGAAATAAGTTTTGCTATTGTAACGCTGAATATGCTTATGGATCTATTGTTGCTACAATCTATAGGTTATTGCGGTACTGTGCTAAGAAATTCAGGAAATATTCTTTGGATCATTATTTATAAGTCGGAATGTTGAAAAACTAACTGAAGACTTCTGGTTCATTTCATATGACAATAACTACTAACATCATCTTTTTGTCACTACATCATCTTTTGATGATGATGATGTAGTGACAAAGATTGAAAGGAGTATGCTTAGGTGGTTTGGTCATGTTGAAAGAATGAGTGAACGGCGATTAACAATAGGAATTAATAAGGCAGATGTCAGTGGAAACGCCAGCAGAGGACGCCCTAGAAGGACATACATCGATGTTATTGGTGATGTTCTTCAAAAAGATAGGTGCGTGGTACGTTCAACCGGCGTGAATGTATGACAAGATGTATGACCGTGGACGAAACGAAAGGAGTATTTAAGGATCTAATACTTAATAAGCAATACTAATATTTAATAAGCAGCCTAGCGGTTGAACGGTTGCTTTCAATGTAGGAAGATTTGAGTTCGAGCCCAAAACTCAGACTACTCGACTTTATTACTTAAGTTTACGATGAAGAAAAACATTGTGAGGAAACCTACACACCTGATAGGGCTCCAAAAAGTTATTGTTGGTGTGTGCAGTCCGCCAACCCGCACCAGGCTCGCATGGTGGATTAAGACTTCAACCCTGTTCATTCTTAGAAGAGATTCGTGCTCAGCAAGGGGATATTAATGTCCTGATTATGCTTGTTAATATTTACGAGGAAACATTCATATCCTGCTAAATATAATTCGAGTTTCACCAGAAACACGACTCATTCATTAATGTTATCTTAGTTAAGTATTTAGTAAACATTGGTTGCTCAGTATGTTGGCTAATGAGGAATTTATGATTGGCTAATGGGTCGTGGTGGTTGTAAAAATCGAATCGCCACTCTATTTACACTGGTCGACAAAAATCGCATGCGACTTGTTAATTTCTAGCGGAACAACACAGCGCAAAACACACCTCATGCGGCAGGCGATCGCCTGCAACTGACCATTTACACAGTCGATTTTAGTCACCCGCCGCATGCGACTTGTCGCCGCACGGCAAAAGTCGGATGGCACCCAACATTGGGGCTTGCGATTTTAGTTACTTGTGGCCTAGTGGAATTTTCATTCATACGGTCGATTTTCGCCGCACAGCTAGGCCGCGCGGCGAAAATCGACCCGTGTAAATCCCCTATAAAGTATGTCTCTTAAAAGGTTATATTTTCAAGAAATCGTTAGCATCAAGCCAATGACCCTACCAAAGATTCCAAGATTTTTGTTATATAAAAAACCAAAATACGGGCAAATAATGACAAGTTTTTGAGCTGAACTCCTTTGTCAAGGCTCTAGTAGTTGCCAAACTACAAGGATGGATGTTTGATACTCAATCACGCATTAACGGCTGAACGGATTTGGATGACATTTGGTACACAGATAGACCATGTCCCGGCACTTTTTATCCGAATACATGAAGTAATTTCCCAGGATGCAAGTGAAACCGCGGGCAATAGCTAGTAATTGAATAAAATAAAAACAACTTCAATGCTATAATATGACATTTAAGAAGATGACTTTTATGAATTGGATAAAATAATAGAAACTAGATATTTTAATATTAAAAAACATACATTTTAGGTTTCCAATAGGTTGGTTTTTATTCCAAAATAAACGATGAATGCACACAAATTAAAAAATATACACAAAAATGCAAACACATTTAAACAAGACCCGAAATGTAAAGATACGAATATATTATTTAGTTACGTTACAAAACCGACTCCGTTGCCATAAAATCCTGAATTTATCGTACTTTTTGGTCCGAGTGGAACCCTAGGGAACAACATGTCCATGAAATGAAACGTTATTTCTATGTTACACGATCACTCGAAATTCTCGCAAACGGAACTATAGAGTCAAGTTACACTAAGTAACAATTTATACAAATAGAAAAGTAACATACAATATTTTTCTATTCAAAGAGGTTTTGTGGTTATGTTGGCAACTCGGGAGTCGTTGATTGCAAGGACCTAGAATAACTCTTTGCATTTAATGGGGAGGACAATTGCTTGCAGTATCTTCCGGTTGATAGTGGCGATGTTGTTGTGTCCACGGAGCTTATACAAAGAGGAGATTTTGTAATGCGATTTTCTAATAATACGATGCGTGACATTTCGCATGGCCAGGGAAACGTTATACCCCGCCTAATTTCTATATTTTCCACCTAGCGATGAATAAAAAAAGCCAAAAGCTTCGGAGATACTAATAACTAACACGTGGTTTAGCCATATTACGCTAGATGGCTCTAGTGTCACAAATAGAACAAATTACGTATAAAATTACATATCGACGCTTGAGAGGCAAAAATTACCAAGCAACATGTTGGCAACTTTACACTAGAGCATTTTAAAGTGTTGGAATGATAAAAAAATCGCCTATTTGTCATAACTACTTGATTCCAACGAATTTAAGTGCAGTTTAAAGGCTTGTAATAAACTGGCATTTAAAAATTATGAACTTAAATAAAACGTTTGAAGCTTAGCTTAGTTTTTGCAAGATAACACACAATACTTCATCTTTCTAAATAATAAAATGGGATGGGAGCGCGAATGCAGTGTGCACAGGACAGGTGCCGACAGGCTGACATTGGCCACGCCCACCGTAATGACGTCAAGACCTACCTGGTATCATAGTGCACAGTTTCTTAGGCTAACACTTCTTTGTATTTGCTTCGTGGTTGTGACTAGTATACTCTAAGACCGTGAACACATGTCTACGGTGCGGCACCAGCCACTGTTTAACGGCACGGCGCCGCTACCGGGAGATTGCGCGGCGTCGTGCCGCAGCACGGTGCCGTGTACGGTGCACCGCACGTTAGTGTTTGCTTAGTTCGTCTAGTGGAAGCACGTCCCGTTCTCTGGGACAAGACAAACGAGGATTATAAAGATAAAAATTTGAACTTTTGTACCGCGCCGGCACACGGCATCAATTATACGTCGGGACGTGCTTCCAAAAGTGAAATTAATAAGTCGACATCTAAATTTTTAGCTATTTTTATTAACACGTGCAAACTAAGCAACAGCAAAACATAAACTAACGTGTGGTGCACCGTACACGTCACCGTCTCCCGGTAGCGGCGCCGCCCGTGCCGTTACACGGTGGCCGGTGCCGCACCGTAGACATGTGTCCACGGCCTAACTAGTAAGGAAGAAATTGTTTTGGACCATTTAACAGTTTTAGGCTCGCATTACCTGTTTCTTAAGTGTGGTCATTCTGGCAATTTCACTCATTACTGTTAATTACAGGTCGAGTCTCGTGGCTAATTAACAACAGCGCGAATCGTACGATCTGCGAGGTTAAGCTGCGCTTTCCGTGGTCAGTTTGTAGATAGGTGACCGTTCTTTACACATCAAGATCCCTCAGTACCTCGGAGGGCAGGTTAAACCGTCGGTTGTAGGTGTCATACGTATACCAACGACAATAGTTACGAGTTAGAAACCAGAAAGTCTGATAACCAGAATAACCATAGGATTTCGTTAATGTCCAGTAACTGGGTTGAGGAGGTCTGATGACAGTCGCTCCGTGTAAAATACTGGTAATCAGCCACATCTCGATAGACTGGAAGCCGACAAAATGCTAGGCGTAGGCTAGGCAGATAATGATATGTAATAGGCATGTTGACAGCATCAATAAATTGCAAATCTAATTAATCCGCCAGTTGGAGTTTTGAAAAATAATGGACACGTATTTTTTCTTTTGTTAAATCTATGAATATTTGGAAAGATAAAACGCCTCAAAACTCGAGAGTGGGGGCTTGTGACGTCAGAAGCAAGTAAAAATTGTGCTTGCTTGTGACGTTTTGCCAATTTTAAAAGTGTCGTATCTTCGTCAATTTTGGTTTACGTAACAAAAGAAAAAATACGGGTCAAATATTTTTTGATAATTTATCTGACGGACTAATTCGATTTTTTCATCAAATACGATTAAGAGGAGAGGTATTGTACACGTCTTTTGAAAAATGTTATGGTTTAATTAATGACGTTATAATAACACATTTAACATTATTCCAGTAATGTGTGAGAAACCTAATATTATCTTAGTAAAACACAATGATAACGTTAATTCTAGGCATAACAATAAAATACAGCTGCCTCGTAGCAGAGCCTTGATTTCAAACTTAATTAACTCTAACTGTATGAAATATTACATTTTTGGTACATTCACCACATTACAGTGTCAGTACTAAATTTAATTATTACCACAATATAGTGGTATGCATGTTTGAAGCAAAATCTAATAATAACATAAAATACGTTTTATAATTCATGACTGAATGACTAATATACTCATTAATCATTTGCAGTGTTAATTTTACATTTGCAACAAAAGGCTTATGATTTTATAATGCGATTTGTAAAATCACACCACTGTTATTTATCAAGTTTCATCTCCCCTTTTTTTAGCCTAGCCTTTTCCAAGCTATGTTTGCATCAGCTTCCAGTCTAACCAGATGCGAATGCACTCATCAGCAACGACTCCCTTGTTCAGACCAAGCTCCAAAGTCTTGAGCATCGGCGCAAAGTTGGTAGTCTATCGGTTTTTTATCGGACACATTTCGGAGAGTGTGCTCCAGATCTGCATGATCTAATACCCCCCTGCCCTTTTTTCTATCGGACGGCCAGAAACACGAAAAAGTGCCATCGGTTCATGGTTGATATACCAAAAACCCGGACGAAGCGCTTCGATTCCACTTTCATTGTGAAAACCGCCAAACAGTGGAATGCGCTGCCCGAGTGGGTGTTCCCCGACAGCTACAATCTGGGTGTCTTCAAGTCACGAGTGAATCGGTTTCTTCTGGGCAAGCGTGCTCCATTGTAGACCGCATCATCGCTTAACATCAGGCAAGATGGCGGCCAAACGCAGGCATAGTAATAAATAAAAAAAAAAAGAATGAATACCAGTATTTTATACGGAGCGACTGTCTAGAGGTCTGCATCCCAGTTACTAGGTAAGGCCGATATCCTAAGGATGGACTGGTCGTCAGTTTACATTTTAACTACATTCTGTAACGACTTTCATGGGAAATCGTATGATACCCAGGACCGACGATTTAACATACTCTTCGAGGCACAGAGCTCTGACCAAGGAATACAGAGCAACCAATGTTTACTAAATACATAACTACGATAAACTTAGTGAATGAGTCAAGTCTCTTATGCAACTCGTATTAAATTTAGCAGAACATGAATGTTTCCTCGTAAATATATTATTATTAGCATAGCAGCAGTCTATTAATGTCCTATAATTATTGCTGGGAACAGGCGTCTTCTCACTACAAAATTAACAGTTTCAGAAGTCAGTGCCTTAGATTTGGTTCAGCGTGGATTACCGCCGACTTCTGAAACTGATTAGTTTATAATGTGGAAATTGATATCGCTTTTCAGTTATTTTGAAAAGACATTTTTATATTTTTATCGTAATATTTTATTAAAATTTAGCTTACTTTTTAAAAATCCAAAGAAACCACTTTCAATATCTCAATTAAAAGTCAAAGTAAGGATTACCTTTGAAACACCCTCAGGCCCCGTTTATGGAGGTGCGGAGTGGAAAGCGGAAAATTCAAACAATGACGATGAATTAAAGCGTTTATGATGACGCGTTTTTCGCGCTTTTTTTTTAGTTATAATTCTATGTAATGACATTGCACGGCGGAAAACGAGGCGGAAAGAGCGGCGAATCTCGCGTCTCTATAGGGTGTAAATAAATTCGTGTAATTCTTTAAGACCGTAAGATCTACTACTGTTATAGATTAACCCCTGAAATGTCAGACGCATACACGAGTGTTCATAAGAAACTCGGGTACAATACAATATCCATTTCGCGTGCCAAGAACAGAAAATGCCTCCGATATACCCCAGAAATGTTCAATCCTCAGAACATTCCAGGGGTTAATTCGGGGCGCTAAAATAACTCGAAAACAGAACACCATAATATTTACCTTTTGAAAATATATTTTTCTTGACTCTGGAAAAATCCCATCCGGAGTAAGTTTATGTCATCAGTAGATCATGCTGGTGGAAGGAATTACGCGAATTCCCCCTATATAAACGAGGCCTTAGCAATAATGATCAAATCAAAACATAGCCATCTCCTTGTTATCTTAACCCCTCTATTATAATTACATATCAAGGCAATATGGCTGTCAGCTGAATTTTGACAAAGATGGAACCGATATGAGTAGACAACCAACTGGCGTACGTTATCGTTACATATATACCATTTCTATACCTTTAATTGTATAAATCTTCAGAATCTACACAGGCAACTAAATTTCAACCTTATGTTTAAAGTTATAGGGTTCGGAATCAAATGTTTGGGGTAATAAATAGTTAGTTATGAATATTATCTAGTATTACAAGCCAATAATATGTAATGTCCATGTTTCGTCGCCTACATTGCTATAAATTTGACATAACGTGTAATGCCCGGACAGGGGACATATGTTACACATTAGGGACAATAAATGTTATTGTGGTCTACTGAATACGTAATAGAGATTAGCCCTTTGTAGCCCTAGTCATATCGTTATTACCTACCTACGAAATATTTGGGATCGACAGTGGTCCATAAAACTTGGGTACCAAGTACCATTTGAATCGCATATTGCAGAACGAGCAATACTCCATATTGGATGCAGAACGGGCATGAGGCCAAATAAACTATCTTTATTTTTTCTGGACAACCAAAATTTATTTCTATAAACTTTTAAAACCATTTTAAGTAATGAAACACATAAACACTACGTGTCCAAAATTTAAATCCACGAAATTTCGTTGAAATTGAGTTTTGCATAATTTTCACAAGTAGATAGACCAGCATCCTACTTGCGCAAAACACTCGTAATCACCATGGCTTTGGTTTTTGACAGGTCAACAATTTCCATAGCAACGTTTGTATTAACAATCCGACTTCTCCACAACTATGTACCACGCAATGAATATTGTTGTATTGTCAAAATGAAAGCTATTGAAATTACGAATACGATACGCCTGCAATCATCAATTCATGTCATATAAAATTAGACAAAAGTGGCTCACCAAGGCATAAAAATCTTTTGAACTATTTCTTCAAATAGTTTCTGCTCGTCTTGATTGACCGTTAAGTCTGGCGTCGATTACAGCCGAAACGCGTCGAATCGAGTCCAGTCACATTTGTTCCGTGCGAGGCGAAACGGTCAGTAATCGCAAGTCGTTAAAACAGAAATTTGCGTGACAACCAAAGCGTGCGAGTGATGCGATTCGGCACGCTGCGGCTCGTCGCTAATGGACGCAGTTTGATACTAAATATATAAGGGCAAATTTCTTCGATTCGACTCGACCCGCCGGGCCTAGTGGACGCCAGCCTTTAGTGTGCGTTCTGAGTGAAGGTGGAATGGACGGCGCATTAAATAAATGTTCGAAACATTTGAATTTTGATATCGACATTATTAAAACCAAAGTAAAATAAACGAAACAATAAACACGCGCGTACGCTTCAACTTTCCCGCGTGCACTAAGGACAGGTATCGACGGTAAAGCTACGGTAGAGCCGCTTCGCAATCCGCAATACGCCCGTGCGCCATCATTCAGGACGCACACTGAAGGTTCATAAAAGCATTATACTGCTGGAAGCAAACACGTTGTTTTCATCTATATGTTAAAGCCAATGTGATTAAATAGCTATTATACATAATGACTAGTCATTATGTATAATGACTAAATTGTCTAGACAATGTGATAAATTAATCACTTTATCCGGATATTATTCATAATATCTGGTCATAGTTAGTCAAAGTAATAAATACGGTCCGACTTGCTTCCCCTCCCGTTAACGTTTTCCCAATTAACGTGAAATTATAATCTATGTAGTGCCTCCACTACCGGCGCCGGTTACCAAACTGGCTGCCGGCGCCGCGCCGGCTACATACTCTGTATTTTTACGCCTTCAAGGCCTCTTCAAACTCTTCATGAGACGATTATTCGTCACCCACTTTTATTTTCACAAAAAAAAAAACGAAAGAAAAACTTAAGGAGATATTTGTAAGGTTGTTTGGGTTTCCAAAGCAGAGTCGACGGAGCCCCGCTGTGCGGGGCTCCTATTTCTGTCTTCAGAGTTTAAAGTAACCTAACACGAAGGGGATGACGGGGGCTTCGTTCGCTCGCTACGCTCGCTCACTTTAGCCCCCGTCATCCCCTTCGAACCTAACCTATCCATGTCGGGGTGTCCCAAAATAAGGAGCTCGCTTCGCTCGCTCTTGATATTAGTCAGTTGGAAGACAAGTTACAGTGTTTAGCACAAAATCGAACCTACCTTTCAACTAACATACTTATCAAACAACTTATTACCGCCGCCGGTGTCCATTTTGGGTGCCGGCAGGGGTTTTTTTTTTTTAAACTTTATAATCTTCAACTATACTGGTTTTATTACTTTATCCAAGTCTCCCAAGATATTATACATAATAGCTAGTTAATGTGATTAATTCTGTGTCATTTATCACTTTGACCAACTTGAGTAGATATTATACATAATGGCTGGTTATTATATATAATATTCGGATTAATCACTTTCGCTGTAACATATACATTTCCGAGCTGAAATCGGTCTTATTTGTCTATTTTTTTTTTTTTTTTTTTATAAAAACGTTGCCCCACACTAAGATTTCTCTTGTATCGTGGGTGCGTTTTACAGACACAAATCTCACAAACAAACGCCCAGACCCGAAACAACCATCTGTAGGTCATACAAATTTTTGTTCCGTGTGGGAATCGAACCCACGACCCGTAGCGCAGAAGCCAATCGCTTAGCCACTGCACCAAACGTGTCGTCAAATTGTTGTATTAAATACGACAACACATTTGGCGCAGTAGCTGGGCGAATGATTTTCTGCGCTACGGATCGCGAGTTCTATTCCCGCACGGAAAAAATATTATTATGGCCTAAAGATAGTTGTTCCGCGTTCGGGTATTTGTGTGAAGATTTGTATCTGTAAACGCCCGCACAATACAGAAGAAATCCTAGTGTGGGCAAAGTTTATTTTAAGGAAAACAAAGAAATAACAAAAGTCATTTACAGGTGATCAAGGAATTATTACAAACTGTACCCTGAACTGTACCACGTTCCGTGTGGTGCCGGACGTAAAGAATAGCGTTACCCCATCTCTTTCCATGGGTGTTGTAAAAGTCGACTAAGTGATTCACTAGAAGATGGGCAGCAGCGTTTTCTGAGTACATTAACAACCATACTGCGATCGCCAACCCGCCTGCCAAGCGTGGCGATTATGGCAAACCCCCCATTGGAGGAGGCCTATGCCCAGCAGTGGACGTCCTTCGGCAAAATGATGTACCCTGAAAAACTGATAAGGTGAACTCGGTTTCTGGTTATGTAAAGAATAAAGACATACCTTGTATTAATATAGATATAAGTAAAACTGAAATTGTTTCTGTTATTGTGAGGAGAATATAAACATTATATTATTACTAGCTTTCGCCCGCAGCTTCGCTTGCGTGAAATTTTGAACCCGTTAAGTGACGATTTTCCATACAAACTTTCATCCCCTATTTAACTCCCTTAGGGGTAGAATTTCAAAAAATCCCGTCTTAGTGGATGCCTACGTTACAAAAGGAACCTATTGTCAAAATTTCAACTTTCTAACCCCAGCGGTTTAGGCTGTGCGTTGATAGATCAGTCAGTCAGTCAGCTTCTCCTTTTATATGTATAGATTTAAAGAAAGAAAAACAATTTTTGACTGCTTCGTTGGTCTAGTGATCGCAAGCGCGAATGCTGAGCATTAGAACCTTGGTTTGATCCCTAGATTGGGCAAAGCGTTACTGGATTTTTCAGTGTGTAATTTCTCAGTAGAAGCCCGGATTCTGGATTTGTGGCAATAGTTTCGCCGCGTATTATATAAGACTAAAACATAACGGCGAAATGAGGGTGTACCCCTTTGTAACCTCTGTGTAACCCTTTGAAATACAGGCCTAATGTTACGAGTATGTTATGTAAATATTTAGCTAACTTTAATAAAAGCGAATTTTCATTCTTTACGCACGGATCTATAATAGACTTTACATTGATTTGTATACTTTATATTGTTTAGAGGCGGTAAGTCCATACCTAGTTACATAAGGTTTTGTCAGAAATTACCATTAATTTCTGACAAAAACTTAGTTTATTTAATTCTATCGCGTCACCCAAATTATAAACTACCTACTATTTATTAATTTTATATCCTAAATCAGGTATTTGAAATACTAAGTTAATTTGTTTCTAAATGAATACAACGTGTTAATATAATTCTATTTTTTTTATTTGTTTTTTTAAAAAAAACGCTAGCCCACACTAAGATTTCTCTTGTATCGTAGGTGCGTTTACAGACACAAATCTCACATACACAAACGCCCAGACCCGAAACAACCAACTGCAGGCCATACAAATTCTTGTTTCGTGTGGGAATCGAACCCACGACCCGTAGCGCCAATCGCTTAGCCACTGCACCAAACGTGCCGTCAAAATTTCTTAGTTTATTTAATTCTACTGCGTAACCCGAATTACTTTGGCTACTTCACATAATTATATTGTTAGAATACTCGTAAACTACTGGAAAACTGATAAATAAACAAAGAGTTTTTACCACATAAACAATACGTTGAATATTTTCCGTCTTCCACATATTGTTATGAAAATATTTATGTAAAGGAATAAGGAAAATCGTGGAGCGAGACATAAAAATCAGATCACATGGCTCTCGTTTATGGCATAAAGTGTTGGGCTTCCAAACAACAGGAAATATGTTCATTATGGGGTATAACTTGTGAATACAGATAAGTGTTATGTACCTGTAGCGTGAAAGTCGTTTAAGGAATGTTTTCGATCCCTATTTTTATGTTTATCCGAGGGGTTTTGTTGAAAAGTTTTAATATTTTCCCTTTTTACATATTTTACCATAAAATACTTTGAAATTTTTCATATCAAAAACTTAAGTAGTCTAAGTAAAGTGTTTTTACTTAAAATATGCATGCTGGATTCAAATCTAGTAAATGTCAATCAGGCGAAAACCCATTTATTACAAAAGATGGTTTAAACCAAGACTAAGGTAAACCCAGGTTTAAAATATACCCATCACTTTCTTATGTCATATAACAAAAAGAGACGGAGCTATTTTAAAACCTAGGTTTTTCTTAGACCATCTTTTGTAATAAGGGGGACTATGTTTAACCTTTTTTTATAAAAGATTAGGTATATAGATCAGTTCTGTGAACAACAATAAAAAAGTAAATTTAAAATAAAAGTCGTTCTCATTACCAAAACAACGTTCCATATCTATAGAATTATCCGTTGATCCAAAATACACCCCTAAATTAAATTCACCAGAAAAAATTTAAGGGCATGGTCAGTTACTGTAATAGAACATATAAAGAGAAAAAAAAAAGAAAATTATTTTGTTTGAAAACTGTACTTCAAAAACATCAATAATTGGTAAGAAAGTTCAATCACATTGACAATGATATTCGTACGCGCACGCACACACGCAACCCTTTTATCTATTCATTCAAAAAAAAGCCCGCGCAATACATAGGCTGCGCACGAGACGGACGGCGCCAACTAGTCTGGCTCCCGCACCACTCTCGCCCCCACCCACACCGGCGCGTGCGCGTGTCGCTCGCCGCCCGCCGCAGTCGGCCGCCCGCAGTAATTAGATCAAGTTGCGTGACGCGCGGTGCAAGCGCAACCTCTCGTTACCGCGTACCCGGTTTTTGTTGTATACGTAATTACATGTTGTGTTGATGAATACTAAATAGGCTTAATATTCGGTAAACTAAGGTCAAAGCAGACTGCATCGCGCCCTCTCCACCGAACCCGTCTCCTCAGAACGCAACAGAGAGGTTATTAAGTTTACGCGAGCGCGCAATACGTATTACCTGTTAACATCTGTTATTAAATTGATAACTACGATGGCTTCATACGATCATCAGTTCACGTCTCGAAAGTACCCTTTGTGTTAATACTTCATAAAAGGCCGGCACGCAGGTGAATCTTATCTAGATAGGTCGGAGCGAAAGTACCTAACCGAGGAGTTCGGGAGTCGGTGGACAGGCTGCGGCGGCCTAATTGCCTGGCCCGCGTGCCGCCTGACCTCACACCCATGGATTTTTACATGTGAAGTGAAATCAAACGGAGAGTGTACGTGAGTGAGCCCGATAGTCGCAAACTTTTAAAACAACTCGAAGTAAAAGGGCAAAGTGATGTTCTAATATCATTAAATAACTATCTTTTAAAAAGTGCTCGCTTGTGTGTTGATAACAAAGGGCGGTGGGCATTTTGAAAAATTGCTGAACTGTAAGTTTTTAATAACACTGTAAATTACCACCCTTATCAGCTGATTTCAATCCTTATCAGCTGATCCTAATCACTGTTAGCTAATCCCTTGAAATTCAAATCCCCATTGTCTCAGAACAAATTCTAACTTTTTAAATACGTGGAGTGGAGTGAGGGAGAAAGCATTTCTGTGTGTGTGTTGCACGGATTTCGCGCTATCGACTCGCTCGCACGCATTACATACCGGTATAGCTGACTGACGCATGACTCACACAAGCGTATAATGGTGCATGATGTGTGTAGTTTACGCGCGGTGGGATGAATTTCATTGATAGTCCGTGTCGTTGACGTAGTATTTCTAGTATTAGAGTATTATGTGCATAAAATTATTCATATTTTCAGGATCAAACTAAAGTAAATAACTTTGTTAGATTTAAATAAATTATATGTATTAATGATTTTACATTTCAATAAGTATACCGCTTCCGTATGTACCCTTAAATTTTTTCTGGTGAATTTAATTTAGGGGTGTATACATTAAGTGAGTTTACGGCAAACTCCAATAATTTTTCGGGATTGCCCGAATATTTTCGGACCCTAATGGAGCGCTTAATTATGAGCTGAACATTCAGCGAAGTTACGAGTAGAAAGTGATTAAGTGAAAATATTAAAATTATTACTCGGAAGCTCTGTGTAGCATAAAGAAGTGAGATGTTAATATGTTTTTTATTTATTTTGGTAGGAGGTAAGCTTATTACAAAACGCATTACCAGTCTCATTCGGGGTGCACGAAAATTCTCCACGAATGATGATACCGAGAGTAATTTCGTCGCACACTGGGCAGTCAACCCTGCGACTAAGCTTCCCGACTGGCAAATCTTTTCACCACGACATGAGCTATTCTCATAGTTCGTACCGACATGAGAGAAGAAGTTTCTACATCCATACCGTTTTTTTTTTGTCAGGTGCCCTAGACTTGGAATATTCCTGTATCATGAGTGCGTTTTAGCCTCCACGAGTGACGACTCATAAGTACGTCCGGCGCACCCTGGGCAGTCAGCCCCGCTACCAACCTTGCTGACTGGCTAATCTTTTCATCACGGCATGAGCTATTCTTGTATTTTTGTATAGCTCGTGCCGACACGATAGAATAGGAAGTGCGTTTACAGACACAAATTTTCAAATGCACAAACACTTGTTTCGTGCAGGAATCGAACCCGCAACTCATTGTGCAACAGCCAAGCGCTCCGCCACTGCGCCAATTATGTCGTCAAATTGAAAATAAAGACTAAAAACAGTCCTTCAGCTATTTTCTACCTTCTTTTTTTTTGTCGTGCGAAATTCCTTATGGATACCCTTCGCCCCGGGAAGGCGAAGGGTTATGCCGGATTCTTACCGGCTAAAAACCCACGGTGTTCCTACTCCTGGCCCTTGGCCAGGGTCACGGGATTCGCAGCTGCATGCACCGCAACCCCGGCAGGCCTCGGTCCACCAGCCCCTGGGAGACCTCTTCTTCTGTGGGGCCTTGCCCCACGTCCTCCTGAGAGGCGCGCACGGAACACATGCGCGCCGCCTTCTCGGGCCTGTTACTGGTCGGGCGACGGGTCCCCTAACCCGTCGCCCGCAGGCCATACACTAAGGTGGCCGGAGATCGTCGCGCGCCCTCCGGCGGCGCCCGGTGCGTCTGGCGCGGGAAGGGAGAGTGGCCGTCGCCTCTCGCTCCCTCTTCGCTCCCTCCTTGGTCGCCATCACCACCTCGCAAAAGGTGGCGACGGCTTCCCACGCACTCTCGCCCCCGACCATGGACAGAACCACGGCTGGAAGCGAGAGGTCACCACCGACCGCCGCGACTAGTTCGCGGCGCTGCGTCGCCCACGCACGACACTCCTGCAACGTGTGCAGCGCCGAGATATTTTCTACCTAGCGTATACTCAGCTAAAACCACCTTCCAACACTATTAAATAACCTAACTACAATTTAATTTATACCTCTCACAAAACAACTATCAAGTATACAAGTCCAAAGAAACCACGATTTAACCCTGATGCATACATAATTTTCAGAAACCGACAAAGTTTACCTGTCGACAGACTTGGAAGTCAATTCAAAGCGGCGGCGACGTTTAAGTAATGAGACGTGTTCAAACATATGTTTAAGGAACTTTACATTTACTAGGAAACTCTTTAGAAGTGGAGAAGAAGTATGTATTGACTTTATTGGGTTTCTTTGCACTGATTGGTTCCTATGTTTATTTAATAGTATCTGTAAAGTGCAGTGATAGCCTAAGGCCTCATTCAGGTAGACGCGGGGAGTTGCGCGGTGCGTCCGGCGCGTCGCGCGGCGCGTTTTATGTTTTCTCCGTTCACGGAGAAGCGGCACGTGAAGTGGCAGGCGGGCAAACATAGGTACTATTTAGTTCCGTTTATGAAGACGCGAGGCATCGTGTGGAGCATGCTGCGGTGCGTGGGGAATGACGATGTACGCCGCGGCCGCTGCAGCACTTTGGACATCTCACAACGCAGACGTGTCGTTACAATGGAGTATGATTTCATCGACATATTACTAGAAGATAATTGCAACATACAACAAGCTCGCTCGCCTTCGATACCAAAACATACGGACAACGCGTACGCGAGGTACGCAGCGGACGAGGCGACGGTGGCAGTCACGGAACACGCGTTGTGCCCCGCTGTGTGTAGCGCTCAATATCAAACAAAACGCGCGTGATGACGCTTCTACATGAACGCATACATTAATGTTTGATTAAAACCGCGCGCCGCGACGCCCGACGCGCCGCGCTACGCTCCGCGTCTTCCTGAACGAGGGCTAAGGGTTGAACGCTCGATCGCGGCTAGAGTAACCATTATGACTGCATTAAATTGCCGCATTTGACAGAAATTTTAAGGTATCTGACTGCCTCGTTGATCTAGTGGTCGCAACTGCTGAGCGTGAAGTCTTGGGTTCGATCCCCAGGTCGGGCATAGTGTTATTGGGTTTTACATGTGAAATTTGCCCGTAGTGTTTGTGCCCGGTAGATGGCAATAGGCTCGCCCCCTATTACATGGGATTTAAATGTAACAGCGAAATGAGGGTACTATATACCTCTGAACAACCCTTCGGGGAAGGCAGGCGTGGTGTTAATGTTTAGGGTATACACAGGTGTGCGGCCAGCATTACTCTGAAGTCGCGGCCCGTATCTCTATGTATTTTTTAATTCAGGTGTGGATCAGAATTTGATTATTAAATGCATTAACGGTGAAAGAAAATATCGGGAGGAAACCTGCTCGCCTAAGGCCGCTTGTACACGCTAAGGAACTTCACCGTGTCTGCTGCAGATAGGACCAATTTATCATGTACACGACAAGAATTTTGTCGGATCTAGGCACGAAAACTTCTCGTGTCTACTGCAGACAAGACGAATAGGAAAGAGGGCTTCAAAGAGTGAAGATCGTGTGTATACCCTCCAACTCGCACGAGGCTAGTGGTGGACTAAAGCTGAATCCTAAAAATAAAATCCTTCTCTTTCTGAGGAGAGAACAGAAATGAGCATGCAGATATAATACTCAAATAGCGAATAAGATAAACAATAAAAACTTACTAAATACTCGTTATTTCTTAATCGATCTCGAGTAATTCGACTAAGATAGGTAACAGAAAATAAATATCATAGATAAATATTTTTTCATTCGTAGTTTCTCCGGTACAAATAATGACAGGTTACCTGACAGTCTCATTATAGCAATAAGACCCTGGGTTCTATTATAATTCGTTACTACAATTTAGTGAGCTGAAATGTACTATGGGCCAAGTTCACGGTAGTACATCTTGACAATAAAATGCTTTGAACTATTCTCGATACGCTAGCCCCGCCCACTTGTGACTTCTGTTAACGGGATAGGAAGTTAGGAAACTAATGGCACCACCGCCACTGATAATCGCCAAATCAATTTAATTAGTTTAAATGAGTTTGACATTATACAACGTGTAACATAATAAACGCAAACCCTGAAAGTGGTTTGTTGAGAATCGGCAATTGAATCGATTTCGGCCATTTCCAATTTTTTTTTTTTAACTGGCTTTACTTGTATTTTCACTCATTCAATGAGATAAAGAAAATTGAGCCTTGTATCAAAGCAATAAGACTGAATTATAATTGCAATTAACAATGAAGAGTAATACTATTTTCTTAAAAAACGTGGAAGTAAAATTTCTGTATATGTTTTATGTTTATATAACTGAACATTATAATTAGGGTGTTTGATGTTTTCATTATTCTAAAGTAGTAAGTACTTTGGTGCTAATACCTGGTGTCGTTTTGCGTTCACTTACCCATCCAGAAATTTCTTAGATATGAAAAGTAGTCCATGAGATTCTCGGCAAAGAATAGGCCACACCTTTGCCGACCGTAGATGTGCACATGCACGAATCTAGTTTCAAAGGGCTCACCGCTGACATCGTTTGTCGTGTGTAAGTGAGTAGACTTACCAGTGGTCGATTGCCAAGTTTGTTGATGATGCACCTACCTACGTCGCCCGATCTCGATCTAACATCAAGTTTGCGTCAAGTGGATAGGTATTTAGTTGTACTTATTTGTTCCTTTTCATAATAATGTACTAACCTTATCATTACGTTTTCTTTTATTTTTTTGGACATAAGGCGGACTTAATGCCATTCCAGGTACAGAATCGCACTATTCAGTTACTAGCTGTACAAGTTATTACTTTTGAAACATGAATTGTAGACCAGTCGCTATTCCTTCAAAATTAAATTACGTGAACATCTACACAATGGATTGGCAGAATCATCTCAGCAAAGATCATTTTGTATATTTGTGTAGGTATTAGATATTATGAATATTCCTTTATTCATTGTAAACACATATAAATTATATTTTTAAACACATATCGTAAATAAAATGTGTGTATATTAATTATTATAATATATATATGTAGGATATGATTATTAATATAATTATTTATGTATGCATGTGATTATGTTATCTAGTATTTATTGGATTATTTAATTTGTATTTTTATATTTACAAGGTTAGTCGGAAAGGGGGTACTAATCCGAAAGGGTTTTAAAGTACACATAATAATGAATAACTTTTGTTCTAGAACTTTTCCCAAAAGTCAATAGTTTAAGAGAAACAGTTGCTTAAAAATCTCAAAAAAAATCTCTAAAATCTATCTATCCCCAGTAATGATCAGCTGTGTTTTACATTTTAGGTCATATTTGGGGTCATGAATTAGAAGCACCATTTTCTGAACTTCTAACTAAAGCAGGGATGAAGAATTTTTGAAAAAACTAAAATAAAAATCATTTTATTTGAAAAAAACATTTCTCGAATTTTGAAATTTTAACACTTGCTTTCAAACAGTCATCAGCGATACTATAAGTGGGCTTCGGATTAGTACCCCCTTTCCGACTAACCTTGTATAAGTGTAAATATTATTAGCAAAAATCCCATCGCATCACACACATAATACTATTTAGTGCACCTACCTTGCATACCTACATTTTTAGCAAATAAATGATTTCTATTTCTACCATGTTTTCTCTGCACCACCCTAAGGTCGACTGGTAGCAAATGCCTATGGCATTAACTCCGCTTCTGTACTAATTTTGTGCGAAAGAATAAATAAATTAATCGTCAAAACTTGTAAAAGCTTTGCTGTTCCTGTACTAACTCTGAATATTCATCGTGTAGGGACGGGCTAAAATATTAAACTTCCTCACCACTGGAAATAGACGCGTGTTGTAAGATTCAACAAAACCCAGCACGCTTAGTAGTGCGATCTTACGGTCCGCCTAGCTAGCTACCACCCTCACAAAGTCCGGCGCCAAGCATTTTACTGTGTTCTGTTGTGTGTTTGTTAGACCCGAAGGGGTGTAAGGGAATCCCTCTTTATCTGTATTACTTGGATTCGTGTGCTCCATCTTACGCGACGTCTTACATAGGCGGTTTAAAGCGACGCGAATTGCGAAGCGATGCGATGCGGTGACACGCGATGTGGTGCCAAGCGGCGGCTTTGTCCTACGAGCTCGCGGACCGCTCGACGCGTGCGCCGTCATTCAGTAGCACTGTACGGCACCGCATGCAGTTCGCGTGAAAATATCAAGCCAACTGACAGCGTTCGCTTCGCGCCGCGCCGCGCCGCACCGCACTCCACGTGCGTTTGGTCACGTAGGCCACTTCAATAGGTATCGACTGTTTCTTGTTTTCGCGTCGTGCCGCACCGCTTCGCGTCGCTTGTAGATCGCTCACGTAGGATGACGCGTTAGACCCTGTCTGCACCATCAGGTGCAACCACTTCAGGTCAAACGCGACCAAGTCAAATAATAAAAAACCGGCCAAGTGCGAGTCGGATTCGCGCACTAAGGGTTTCCGTACCATGATCTATAAAAACGGCAAAAAAATCATGTCTGTTGTATGGGAGCCCCTTTAAATATGTGTTTTATTTTAATTTAATTATTTATTTTTGAAGTAAATATATAACTAAATATTCTGTGAATATTTCAAGCGTCTACCTGTTGCCGTTATCAATATCGAGCAAAAACGAGCAAAAAAATCACGTTTGTTGTATGGGAGCCCCCTTAAATATTTATTTTATTCTGTTTTTTAGTATTTGTTGTTATAGCGGCAACAGAAATACATCATCTGTGAAAATTTCAACTGTCTAACTATCACGGTTCATGAGATACAGCCTGGTGACAGACGGACAGCGGAGTCTTAGTAATAGGGTCCCGTTTGGGTACGGAACCCTAAAAAAGATCGAAAGTAACAGGTCAAAAATAACCTCAAAAGTCGATAATATATTCAATTCCCCATTTTGTTTTATTTCGTCAACAATGCCGAATGATTAAATATCTCGGTTTTTCCAT
Organism: Amphipyra tragopoginis; assembly: GCA_905220435.1. Taxonomy (NCBI): domain Eukaryota; kingdom Metazoa; phylum Arthropoda; class Insecta; order Lepidoptera; family Noctuidae; genus Amphipyra; species Amphipyra tragopoginis. The sequence continues at coordinate 22,404,653 of HG991995.1, read as the reverse complement.
TTACATAAAAAACCAATCAATGCTAAACCACTGAAACCTTTTAATAACTATTATGAATCAAAGGTGATTATTATTCATCACGCGTATAAATAATTGGTATTCCACATCTGTATTAACTAATTACATATTATTTTTGTATGTTACGGTTAACGATAGGTGTGAATATAATCATAAGATTAACCGGTTGATGTTAAATCTGATCGTTGGCTTATGTTTGATACCTACAATGTTCTTTTGCGATAAAAGATTGCATTTGTAACCAGTAAAATAACAAAAAATGTTTAAAAATAATGCTTTCCACTACAAAATTAATGGTTTGAACTTTATATCAAAAACCACTTATTTCTGGACCCACCCGTTAACCGAATGGTAGATAGTGAGCGGCGAAACGAATCTTTTCTGGCACTCGGCGGCCGCTGTCGCGGCACCGCTCGCTACGCTCGCTCGGCTCGTCTCGTGCGTTAGTGATCACAATTCTAACCTAACCTACCTTTCAGCTAATAACCTGTTGTTAATAAATACGCTATTCGTACAAGTAATAACAAGAGTGATTGTTATAATAAAAAAAGTTTTTGTTACGAAAATCGATTATTTTTCCTTATTAACCGACTTCAAAAAGGAGGAGGTTCTCAATTCGGTTGTATTTTTCATTTTTTTTTATTTTTATGTTTGTTACCTCATATCTCCGTCATTTATGAACCAATTTGAATAATTCTTTTTTTGTTCGAAAGGATATACTTTCCGATTGGTCCCATTAAAATTTTGTTATGATCAGACCATGAACTTCAGAGATATGGAACGGAACTCCTCATCGGATCAAAGCAAAATTCTCAAATTACTAATATTGCTTTGTTTATATTTGTTGTTGGGAACTAACTACTTGAAAAGAGGAGGGGGTGCGTGTCTCCCCCTCCCCCCCTTTGGAATGTTTTCATTATATCGTGTAAGGTATCATTTGAAAGGACTTTTTATGCCCGACTACGTCAAAGCCAAAAAGAAGGGTTATGAAGGAGGGGGTTAAAATTATGACACTAAAACGTATTTAATAAAAATAAACTTTAAAAAACAGTAAAAACCGACTTCAAAGAAATAGTAAAAGGAGTAAAATAATTACCATAATATAAAATTAACAGTTTCAGAAGTCGGTGCAACTCTACACTGAAGCAAATAGAAGCCACCGACTTCTGAAACTGTTAATTTTATATTATGGTAATTATTTTACTCCTGTTAGTATTTCTTTGAAGTCGGTTTTTACTTTTTTTTAAAGTTTATTTTTATTATAATTCATTTTTACATTATTAGCCAGTGGCTGCGGATAGACTAAAGTTTAACCGAGTTCAGACGGTAGATGAGATAAAACAACATTAGCCTGTAATGTAACAGACGGCCCTAGGATCTCCTGAGAGCACGTCTGCTACACCAGTTGTAAAGAATGTGTAGAGCATTCAATACCTAGTACGTAAATAACAAAAATAGAAATGGCTAGAGAATAAGAGGCAGGACTGCGTCACGTCCCTTGGAGTAGTCAGCGAGTTCCTTCTTGTAGTTACGGCGTTCGCCAATGGCCCACACAGCCATTTGATAGAAACCGGCGGCAGCAAACAGACCGGCTGTAGCATATCTAGTCATGCGGGCAGGTGACAGCCAGCCCGATCGCCGATCTCGTATGTGTAGCAGGAGACGAAGTGTAAGAGGAGGAAGAAGGGGTTACCCTCGGGCACCGGAATGCATCTCACTTTGGTACCATGGGAGCGCAGGTTCTTGGATAGGTGGTGGAGGCTTAGGTTGTCCAGCTCGCACAAGACCTCCGAGTCCAACGTAAAAAACGGATGTTGCATGGAGCAGTGTTCAGGGTATGGTTGCTGTGGCATGCCACATAATTAAACAGTCACTCGGATTTAAATTAATAATATTTATATCAATATAAAATAAAACAGACATTCGTATCAAAAGCAATCACCATGGTCTCCCAAAACAAATCCCAAGTCCAAATTAGAATCCCGTCCCCATCTGTCATCATCAAAAAAAGTATAAAATGGCCAGTCGGTGAAGATGACGATCATGAAGGTGATACTACAAGCCAACCATTAAATCTAAACTTAACATTAACCGGCTATTCTTAAGTTTATAGTCACACCTATCTTTAACCGTAACAAATACACCATTTTCGTTTTCGGGCGGACAGACACGATAATTGTATTTTTGTAAGCCTTAAATAGAATATTGGGTTCTATCTAACCTTTTCCCAACTATGAGGCTGTTCCATTTCAAAACCTAGTAAGGGACAGTTTTTACAAACATCGTTTTATTGCGTAATCTTGCTAACCTAGAAAGTCTCTACCAAATACAAAAACAGCAGCGTTGAAAACTCACATAATAAGCAGATATTTAAGCATCGATACCTAGTAAGTTCCATTCACTGCCTCTGATCATTTTAAAACCTAGTAAGTCACTTTAAACACATGGTTTAACATAACATTAACACTTTTCAAAGGCTGACCGATTTTACGATTATGCGCTTTACTGTAAAATTTCGTTTTAAGCCCTTACTAGGTTTTGAAATGGGACAGCCGTATTTTGGGGTCAGCTTCCAGTCTAACCAAATGGCCATATTAGAAGAGGTCAATGCCAGGAGTAATATTCGAAATGATAGCTAACTAGCAAGAAGATTTTATGTCCTTAATATTAGTCTCACTTCCATTTGTATAGATACATACTGGCCGAAAAAAAACTATCCACGCTATCTATCACTTAGACGCAACACTCAATCGGACGCGACACGACGACATCTATCGTTGAAGAAAAGAATATTGTCATCGATTTTGGACACGGTCGTTCCTTCGGTCACTCACATTCGGTCTCACATTCGTTCTCATTCAATCGCGCCTCCGTCAAAAACTTGTACTGTATTCATTCATTCATCCCTCTTGCGAACCGCCTTCCGCCATAGCAGTAAAACAATTTTGTATTAACGAATATTCTACTATATTAAACATCTCTTGAACTACACATGTCGCTTCATTTGGACGAACAACCCTGATCCTGCACAAAAACAAAGAATAAGCACGCGAACTAACTATTTATTTTCAATTTGTGTTGTTCGACTAATCTTTAGAGACGTAAGCACTTTTTAATCGCTTCTAAATCTTACATTATCTTGCTCTTCTTACTACAACTGCTCCTTTGCCATTCCTACAAAAGTTTCGTTTTTTTTTTCTTATCGTACTTGATGGTAAGCGTAGACAGAGTCTAATATGAAGCAAACGAATCCAAGTAGCAGAGATATACATAGAGGGATTCCCTTATACCCCTCTGGCTCTCACATATAGACAGAATACAGTAAAGGTAAAAGTCCGAGACGGGCTGCAGACCGCATACTGCAAAAGTAGTATCGCTTGCGGTGCGATCTGCGGCTGCGGTTGCAGTTTTGCAGCCACTGTCGGAATAGCACCTTTAAAGAGCACACCTTAAAGGCGCTATTCCAATGGCGACTTGCGGTTTGCGGTTGCAGTCTGCAGTTTGCAGCCCGTCTCGTACTTGTACCTTAAACTGCTTGGCTAAAGTCCGGCGCCAAGCAGTTTACTGTGTTTTGTGGTAGCTAGCCAGGCGGATCGTATAAATGCTACGACCGAGGTTGCTGGATTTTGTTAAATCTTACAACACGCGTCTATTTCCAGCGTGCGGTGAGGAAGTTTCATACTCTATCCCGTGTGGCTTATGTCACAAAAGCCACAAAACGGAAGGTAAAACCCGAATCAACCACAGTGGACACTACCTCTATAAACGACTGAAAACTGTCCAAAAAATAACAAAACAAAGAAGCAAGCACGCAAAGCACCTATTTACTTTCAATTGGCCGAGATACGAGCTCAAAGCAAACTGTTCACGACTCGGTGTGATTAAAACACACTGATTTCCGGCTGCGTTTGACATGCAAACTTGTGCTACTGACCTATAGAGGGCTAGACGGGCAATTCACTGTGATTGGTGGAATACGTAATCTATGAAGGTTAGGTCTGCGCTCGTTTTCATTTCATAGAGTAGGTACTAGTTTTGGTGATTGCAGCAAATACAAATACTCTTTATCTTGTACCCAAGTACAATAGAATAATCCTAACCAATATTATAAATGCGAAAGTAAGTTTGTTTGTTTGTTACCCTTTCACGCTTAAACCACTGAATCGATCATCCTGAAATTTTGCATATACAAGGTGTAACATAACCTCTTAAGGGTCATCATTATGAACATTATTATTATTATATTATTACTACGGGACAAAATCTGAAATCGCGAAAAAAAATCAGCTGTTCCCTTAATTTTGACGAGTTATGCGAACATAAATGTAAGGAACAGTTGATTTTTTTTCGAGATTCCAAGTTTGGTCTCATTGTATTTGTTCATAATGATGAGTACAGTGACCCCTTAGGAGGTTGTGCATTATTTATGTTACACCTTGTATACGTTGTCAGGTGTACAGAAACGGACATAGGGTACCTTTCATCCCGAAAAAAAGTACTGTTCCCGAGGAAAACAACAATAACGTTCTTAGGATAATAGACGCCACGTGTCTTTCGAATCATGATTGAATTATATTATCCCGAAAAATACGGAATACGCGATAAACGACATCCACGCGGGCTAAGCCACGAGCGACTTCTAGTATTATTATATTTTTCTAATGGATTGCTTTTAGTCTAGTCTTAGTTCTAGTTATTGGCGAGACCTGAAGGGTCTCCAGCCTAACTCAAGAACAAGCAGGATACAATATACTTAATAAAACTCTGACAGACAACGCACAGCTTAAACCGGTGGGTCTAAAAGCATGACATTTTGCACAGGATTTCCTCATTACAATGAGCATAAAAAAACAGCCAAGTGCGTATCGGGCCACACACAGTAATGGGGTTCCGTAGTTGCACAATAATGCGGACTAACCTGTTTTTCACAACTAATAACGTTATATTATGTAAAAAGTATTTTTTCAATGGAATTTGTACGAAATTTTTACTTTTATAAGTTGGTCGACTATTATTCGTAAATTTGTATAGCCTACTTAGCTGTGATAGTTTTCCTTTTAATTTCGTTGTATATGTATACTATTACCGTGTTTTTTTTTCACATATCCAAAACTAGCCTTTTAGCAGGCAGAGGCACTTCACTCTAACAAAAATTAGCACTTTAAAGCTTAACATTTCAGAAACGGATCCCTTAATCGAACACTGTTCTCACAAACCCGCAATATTTTTAAAAGAACGGACAGACGGACGGCCGGACATGGCGAAACTATAAGGGCCTTATTACAAAAGATGGTTTAAACCAAGACTAAGGTAAACCCAGGTTTAAAATATACCCATCACTTTCTTATGTCATATAACAAAAAGAGACGGGGCTATTTTAAAACCTAAGTTTTTCTTAGACCATCTTTTGTAATAAGGGAGTATAAGTTACATGTTGGCAACGGAACCCTAAAAAGGTTTTTTTGAAAATTCTTCCCTTACGTGAGTTAAATTGGGGTTGAAAGTTTGTATGGAAGTTCGTCATTTTTGAAGCAGTTACTTAATAGTGTATTTAAATCAAATATAGTTCAACGGACGGTCTATCACGGACGTTGGATTTCAGCTGTCCTTTGTATGGACAATATTAAGGCTAAATTTCTAAACTTAAATAGCGGCTTAGCAAGCAGGCAGAAAGTAACGATGTATTTTTTGCTCATTACCGTGTTTAAATTGTATGGCATAAAATCCTCGCGTTAAATATTAGCTTTCTGTTTTTTTACGATTTGCCCACGTTTTAAATTAGGCAGGTAAGTTAGTTTATATTACTGTGTTCATAATTAAAACATTTAAGGTACTTAATTGTAAAATCCGCCAAATAAACTGGGATTGATTTTTGATCGATTCTACCTTTAAAATTTATTCAGGTTGACCGTAAATGGTACACTAAATTTATTGCTCTAGATATAGTTAATCGATACTTGTTTTTGGGACATATAGTGTGTCCGGCTATGGACTAGTGATATTCTAGGTACTTAGCAACTATTCTAGTACACAAATACATTACACACTAGGTCTAATCCACTTCCCCGCTATTTGGCAGCCATTTTGCTTTTTTGTTGAGATATTGTCTACAACTGTATGTCTTTACCTTTGAACCATTAATTTTGTAGTGGAAAACGTTATTTTTGAAGTGTGCCTTAAAAGTTTTTTGTTAATATTTTCATTAATTTTATAGTACTTTTAAATACATCCTATTGTTTTTAGCTGCAGCAACTGGTTGGTGTATCCATCCACCGCCATGATCGCTCGAGCTACTGCTTTTCCCTTCGGGAACTGAATCACCGGTCGATGTGTACATAGCTTAGTATCTTGAGATCATCATCTGCCTAGCCTTTTCCCAACTATGTTGGGGTCGGCTTCCAGTCGAACCGGATGCAGCTGAATATCAGTATTTTACATGGAGCGACTGCCTATCAGACCTCCACAACCCAGTAACTGGGTAATACGATACTCTTGGTACCTAAGACTGGTTGTCAGACTTTCTGGCTTCTGACCAACAGTAACGACTGTCAAAGATCTACAAATGACAGCCGGGACCAACGGCTTTACGTGCTTTCCGAGGCACGGAGGAAACTCGCTAAATGGTAAATGGTCACCCATCCACAGACCAACCTCGGCAAGCGTGGCTTAACCCGGAAGATCGGTCTATGCGGCTGTAATTATTTAGCCACGAGCTCCTCCTTAGTAATAGCTTAGTATCTCGAGATACACACCGTTATATCGAGTTACTAAAGTAAGTGTAAGTAAGACTGCTTCGTTGGTCTAGTGGTCGCAAGCGCGACTGCTGAGCGTCAGATCCTAGGTTCGATCCCCAGGTCGAGCAAAGTGTTATTAAGTTTTCCCATGTGGAATTTCTCAGTAGCAGCACGAAGTCTGGATTTGTGCACGGTTGATGGCAATAGGCTCGGCTCCTATTACATGGGACATAAACATAACGGCGAAATGAGGGTGTGCCATACACCTCTGCTCAACCCTTCAGGGAATACAGGCGTGATGTTATGTTAAATGTTATGTAAAGTACGTGTCACAAAACTGTGTCTTTAGAAAATGGCCCGGCGACTTGGTGGCCCGTGTGCAGATAGCCTTAAACAAGCTAAGAATGATTTCCAACATGTACAAAAGAGAACAAAATAATTTATTTATTTATTTAAATTAATATAGAAGACCTACAGCTAAAAAAAACAGACAAGTAACAGTAAATTAGACTGACAGCCAATTACAGATCTTCACTTGTAAATAACAGAACAATAACTACGTACATATAAGGCTTAAAACGCATTAGCGACCAGCCTTATTACATAGGACTTCAATAATCTATGTAAAGAGTTCTCATTTGACCCATTTAATACCAAATCCAATTCTGCACGAAGTCGATTGAATGCTAACTTTTTAAAGGGCCATAGTAATTTTGTACTTTACTTAAATTATTTATCTTTATCATGCTTGTTAGATGCTTGATAGACGACACGTTTGGTGCAGTGGCTAAGCGATTGGCTTCTGCGCTACGGGTCGTGGGTTCGATTCCCACACGGAACAAAAATTTGTACGGCCTACAAATGGTTGTTCCGGGTCTGGGCGTTTGTTTGTGAGATTTGTGTCTGTAAACGCACCCACGATACAAGAGAAATCTTAATGTGGGGCAACGTTTTTTAAAAAGTGAAGTGAAAGTGAAATCCTAAGTTTTCTAATATTCTTTTCCATTTTTACTCGTGGGAACCTGTAATTGGCTTTGTATTGATATATACCACTGTTACCTATTCATTTGTTGTAGCTGTTGGTTCTCCTTTAATAAATAAATAAATATTCTATGGACTTAAAGCCTACAGGAACAAGATAATATTAAGAAAAGATTAACAAATTAAAATTGACAAAAATTTTTGCTCACACTTTTTAACAACTTTCATATAATAATAAAATCAAACTAGATGAAAAAGTTTCAGTTTAAACACTTCTGGCTGAGGACATACACGAGGAGCATATGCTAAACTAACTTCCATCCAACTTTACTAGATGGCGGGAAGTATCCTCAAAACATAAGGAAAGCCCAACCATGGGGTTGTTCACCCAACACATAAAAGTTTACGATTGTACTGCGAGGACGCTCAACAATGTAATAGTGATTGTTCGCTCGTTTTCTAGACAGGTAATCACATAGTGAGGCTTATCAGTCGAGTTGTAAAGAGTGATTTGAGAATGAATTTACTGTCTAGGCAGAAAAGGTACAATTTAGCGTGAATGTTTAATCACATTTAAAAAAAATGTATGAAGATAATTGGATTTTTGTATTACGAGTATAACTTTCTTGAGACACGTTCGTATGTATGATTAGTTACGGTTTACTTACATGCATTTTTCGGGATTGCCCGACTAGTTTCGGACCCAAACGGAGCCCTTAATCATGAGCTGATTACGCGGTGAAGTCGCGAGTCGGACTCGAGTCGGGTTTATCATATTCGTGGCTGGTACCGATACATGATAAAGACTGCCAACAGAACATTTAAAAAGCTAAATAATTTTAATATCGCTGTACGTTCAGCGCAGTAACGCACATGAGTGTGCTGCTAGCTGCTAAATGGACGTGAGTAAACCGTAACTTCATAAATAAGTAATTCGATGTTTTGTAACTCAATCACACATAAACGGCTCAACTTGGCACACAGATAGTTCATGTCCTGGATTAACACATATAACATTTTTTATCTTGGTAACGCGTTACCTTCAGATTTGACGCCGGATACTAAATGTTACAAGACAAAAAGTCAATGGGCAATATAGTCCTAGTGTCAAAATGTACAAATGTCTTAATGTATATGAATGTGCAAATGACAAAAAATAATTGTGATATAATGCGTAAGGGTCTAATTGTTAGATTGTCAAAATGTACAAAAGATAAAACACAATTGTGCCAAAATGCATCGTGGTCCAATTGTCACACAGTCAGGATTCGAACCCGCAAACCTGGGCTTCGAAGGTACGATCACTAACGACTGAGCCTACATACACCTATCTGCTACTTGATATCAATATAATTCTCTGCACTGGTTATCTAATTAAAATCTCTTCTCTATCTAATCTCTTTGAGTATAAATACTTCTTGAAAGTCCGGTATCCTTTAAAAAGATGATTGAAATGTCATTTCATTTGTTCTATCATAGCGGCATTTGGGCAAAATGACATTTTGGCACTAGGCAATTTGTACATTTTGACACTAGGACTATGTTGCCCATTGACTTTTTGTCTTTGTAACATTTAGTATCCGGCGTCGTGACACTGACATTCGACACAATGCAATCGCGACATTGAAATTAAGGTGAAAGATACGGGCTGTTCCCAGCACTTTTCCCGCTAGATGGCGCTGAAATCATTATTTTGAGTTTATTTCGTTTTATGTGAAATCTGAGCATTACTAAGTTGTAGAAGTAGTGTTCGCGACACCTGGTCATTACCTTTTAATGAACTTGATCATAACAATGCCTCAAAATCCACCCAATTTGACACAGAATCCCATAATAACATCTGTCATTGAATTTACACACTTTTACACACACATAGACGTATTCCCTACGTTTACAAAGTTTACCACTAGATGGTGTGTATTTAAAAAAGGGCTAAAATATTTTGTAGAAATACTCTAAATAGGGGTAGGCAGAACGACACCTACGATAAATTAAAACTAGTACTATTTTAGGAAAATAAAAGTTATATTTTAAGGCGTAAAACATTTAATTGATTAATAAAAAAAGGAAATAAATAATGTCAAATATACACAGTAAAATATAGTTTTATTTTATTACCTAAGTTTTTAGTAAAACAAAAATCTAAATCTTTATTGAGTTCAATAAGGTATTATTTCACCTTTTATAGTAAATACAAATTAAAAGCTTTATACAATGATTATGTAGATTCTAAACAAACTACTACAAAAAAAATTCAATTGAACAAACATTATTTCTTCTTGTCTTGAAACCACTGCTTCACAGGTGCTACAAAGAAAAATAACTTTACTTAGTATATTTGTAAAAAATAACTTTACGTATATTAGTACCAGCGTCACCATCATTGAATTTGAAGTTAGATTTCGGTGAGGTTGGCGGTGTTCGATTTAGCGGCATATTGGGCGTTCAAATGCACCAAAAGCAAAATAAAGCAACAATGAATGCGGATTTTTCTTTAATTAAGCAATGTTGCAAGCAGCAATTTGTGCAAGTATTAATTATAATATTTCAGAAATTTCTCCAATTTTTTCGTAAAAAAATCTCAGATTTTTCTGGTATTTTAGCAGCATAATAAAAAACATTCCAAAAAGTAATGTGTTTTGCGGAGGTTTGAACTTGATAGTCACACGATCACGTTCACTTACAGTCCGGCCCATGTGCCATCGGACCAAGTCGTCGTTACTAAGAGAGTTGAAAATAGCGTTCTATTTAATAAAAATAGGTACTGTAGCTGCAGGTGCAAAGCTTGTCCTTGCATTCACTTTCAAGGACACTTGGCCCGGCGCACGCTAACACGATTTTTTATAACAACTTGTCTTGATTTGCTGTTGATAATTTTGATAATATTGTTAATTGTGTGTTGTAATTGTTTCAATATTTTATCACTGAGATGGTAATCACTAATTAATTGATCGTTTCACTGATAGTTTACACAATATTTTGCACAATTTTTTTTGAATTTAAAACACGGAACGTTCAAAAATACGTCTGCTCGCGACGGCATCTCGGCGGGGGGCTATATGCTTACAAAGTATTCTTTACCTGGTAAAAACATACCCCAAGATTGCTTTTTCACGAAATTTAATGTTGTGGTTACTTTGGTGACTTACTGAATAATTTAATTCATGGTTGACCATAAAATATACATAATGACAACATCGACACGTAGGTTAGGTACGTAATTAGTATTGTAACGAGATTGCAGCGTCTAAAACCCAACTCACGGGCCAACTTGCTGTTTCTAATACTTACCGTCGAAATATACCTAGGTAATTTTATTTTACAATAAAATTGCGTATTTTGAATAATTAATAAAATTATTTACCTACCAATAATAAATTGCAATAATTATATTCAATTGAAATCAATTACATAAGTACCTACTAGACATATTGCAATTTGAATAAATTAAAATTGCATACAAAATATAACACGCAACAAATTCCGCGCGCAAATCCTAGTGCATCAACATTACGTTCAACAAATTGAAAATGTACATGCATTCGAATCATAGTCAAATTAGCTGGCAACGCAGCCGCCGTCAAGGTTACAGAAGACCGGCAACGCTGCATATTTTAATATCTATTTACAATATCGCCTGCACGCCATCTATCGCTTACAATTTTAAACTATAACAAACATGGCGCTTAGTTTGCTTGTCAAAACAAACCCACACATGTAAAGAAGTGTCAAATTTTGTCTGAATTTCATGATTGTTTTTCTCAGTAATTAGTGTAAGTTATTTCCTAAAGAGTGAATTCGCGAGCACATTTGATTGTAGAAAAGTGATAAAATGATTCGTTTTAAACAAAGAGTGTCTATTTTTAGCGTATAATCCCTACAAACATTGTATGGACGGTCCATCGGTACATGCACCTTAAACCAGAGCTAATGCGCAACTCAGTGTAACGGCGATGTCTTATAGATATACTGTACTCTTTGCGGCGATGTCGACACTGAGTGTCGAGTGTAATGTGTCGCCGTGTATCCTTACCGTTAGCTTATTCAAATAATAAGTGTTTAGAATATTCTTAGTTTCCGAGACATTAAGATTTATTTTGGTGACTCTGATTCATTGCTCCCTAGTGTACAATGTTATTTCCATAATAACAGCACTATAATTCTTAACTTTGTCAAGAGATGGCGCTTCGTTAATGTCTGTAGTTAATGCAGACGAAGTCGCGGCCAAAAGCTAGATATTTATAAGTTTTTTCGAGTTTATTGCTTGAAATATAAGCCTAAGAAACACCAACTAAATTAAATTAAGACCTAACAGAACCGATTATGGTAAAAGAAACATTATGTATGAAGGAGCACAATTATATAATAATCTACCAAAGAATATTAAAGACTGTCAATCAATTCCTGTGTTTAAAACTCGATTGAAAAAACATATTTAAGTATGACACCATCTTTTAGAACCGTTCGATCTCTGTAATAAGTATAAATATTGTAATAGCTATTAATTAGTTATAAATTAGTAATCTAAGCTCATTGTAAGTATGTGTTCTTTATGAGTAATAAATTCATTAAACCTAATATACACATAACATTCAAAGAAATTGTTCATGCGCTCTTAATAGTTTTTGCAGGGAATTTTCTTCCCACAAATTTAATTGATGTTCCTGCTTCGAGTGTCACAAAGGGAAAATGTCGTCTGACCCCTTCTACACACTGCACCGGAATTTTGCAGTATCCTGATAGCTAAAGACCGATGCTCTGGCCCATCCATTAATTTAAATGCGATTGGCTCCCTTTCGATCATTTAACCTCCATATAAATTATTCTCACACACTATACAACGCTACTTTCAGTATTCACAAAAGCCGAAACACATTAACAAGATTTTTATCCAAACTGCTTGAACATATTTTTTAACGTAAAGAAGAAGGGTCACAGCCCATAGAAAATTTACCCAGGCCCGACACAAAAGGAACTTATCTCAGTTATTTTGATAAATTAAATGTAACAGAAAAAAATTAACACTATTCTGAATATCAGTGGCTAACACCATATTGCCATTGGATTTTGTTCAGACAAAATATTTTTTTTTTTTTTTTAACGAATAGCAATAACGCTTTTATTTTTGTTTCACAAACGGCACTGAAATAGATTTAATATTGATAAGCTCAAACTCGGTGTGTTTAGTGCCTAGTACCAAAATATTCCACTATCTGGCCAGCTTCTTAATGATACCGTAATCTATAATCTGCAATGAATCACCGATTAAGACGATTTTAATGAACCCTAACTCGATTGTTATTACTAGAAGTTTAAAAATTACACAATCCAGCTCCATCACCAGGTCACCTGGATAATTCCATAATTATTGTATCGTCATTAAGTTTTTGTAGGTAAACAGGTACAAAAAATGTATACCGCCTGAACAAAAACATAAGGCAATATTTTAGTGTTAGCCATTGATTTCGAATATAAAAAATATATATTTTAGCTATGGATAAAATAAAATAAAAATTGAGATATGTCTCTTTCGTGTCGAGTCTGGGTCACAAATGACCGTTCTTCTTTCCAAATATCTTTTTTGTATTATCACTTTCGTAAGACACATTTTGTGACTGATTTAAAAAGCCTGAAGATAGTGGCGCGCTCTAGCGCCTGATAGTGGAGGCACTTTAAGGGATTGCATTGATCGTATTTAGCTAGTGGATGCTAGGTGGAGGTAGCGCTATAATATATAAAAAAACCCTTAGTTGACCACTATTCGACGCTGGGGTGCGCACTATGTATGTTCTAGAAAGTTGTACGATCCTTCTAGAAGCCGGAAGTTCCCTTTTTGGCGTAGATGTTTCCGCCCACTTTCACGTTCTTACATGTAGTCTTGTTTTAGCTGCGATTGTGATAGGACACGGTAACTCTATGGAAGCCATGCTTGCTAACATCCTATGTAATATTATGTAATTGTGTTAATGACAATTAAAGTCGATCTAGTAGTTATACACTTAGTGTTTTATTACTGGATCTGGTCCGCTGTCCTCAACACATTTATATTTATGTTTAGTTACAGTTTACTCATGTGTACGGTTTTATTTTAATTATATTTAATTATATTATATTATATTTAATTTGTAATTTACGTTATTTTTTGAAATCGCCGATCAAGTTGCAGTGACGCTGCAACATGATCGGCGGTTCAAAAAATTACGTGAAATAGCCTACAGGTCTAGTGTATACCAAAAATAACCTTGTGAATCGCATCCACCTTGAACTTGTCAAAGTTTACAGACAGGTTAAAGCTAAGTTTGAAGTATGAAAACACATAAAGTGAACGTCAAACTGTGGAGCTATGCGTAGGTACATAAAAACTTGCAAAGTAGATAAGCTAGATAAGAGGATGAGGTTAATAAAGTTAAACTTGATTCACCGCACTGTTTAAGTTTGCTGCGCAGTTCCCGGCTCAGCATTATATTAAATGCTATCCCACTATTTCCCGTGACGTCGTATAAGTGCCACAAATGGGGTTTCTAGAAAGATATTTCCTCTAGGATGAAGGAAAATGTGCATAGTTCAAATAAGATACTTTGTCTCCGTTCACATCAGTGTGTTAGCCACACAGGAATTCAGGTATGTTTTTGAAGCTGCGAAATGCGCAGGAATCTTTCTGGTCAAATTGTTTGACAAGAAAACAAAACCAAAAATTTTGGCAGTTTTCGTTGTGTGTTTGTTTGAGTACCTACTGGCAATGACACTATTAAAGAAACCTGCTAAAAATAGGCCTCCTAAAAGACATTACAATGAATGCTCATAAAGAAAAACACCAATCAATACTACTAATTATTTTCCCGAGTTTACTATTTTTGTACCTATAATAACTTTCGTGAGACACATTCATTTAATCCCGAAAAATGCACGTGAGTATACTAGTAGACTAGTTTCAGACCCAAACGGAGCCCTCAATCATGAGCTGCTCACGCGGCGAGGTCGCGAGTCGGACTCGAGTCGGGTTTATCATATTCGTGGATGGTACCGATACAACATGTTATAGACTGCCAAAAAACATTTAAACAGCTAAATATTTGTAATATCGCTGTATGCTCAATTCAGTAGCGCACGGAAGTGTGCTGCTAGCTACTACCTATCCGCTTGACCTATTCTCTCAGAGCAGTATCTTCATTTCTGCAAGACGATAAGCGTTGCAGGCAACAATCTGCACGCCCAGCATGATGGCAGCAGATGAGACCTACCTTTGCGGGTAACTAATATGACAAAGTATGCACGTACCGTCCGCGAGGCCTAAGCTGAGCTTTGCATTTGTGTGAGAATGAATGCAGACGCGTCCTTTGCTTGGTTTAAACCCGTTTATACTGCTTTTTGGCAATCGATGTCATCATCATCATCATGCAGCCGAAAGACGTCCACTGCTGGACATAGACCTCTCCCAAAAAGGCCCTCCCCCCTTGGTTGCCATAATCACAACGTTTGGCAGGCGGGTTGGCGATTCGCAGTATGGTTGTTAAAGTACTCAGAGAACTCTGCTGCCTATCCTCTAAAGAATCCCTTATTCGCCTTTTACGGCACCCACGGGAAGAGATGAGATAGTGCTATTCTTTAAGTCCGGCACTACACGAGACAACACTGTGACACGCACATGGGATAGTTCGAGACAGGCTTCGATTCTATGTGCACTCACACAAATGCAAAGTTCAGCTTACGCCTCGCCAGTTGTACCTAGTAGAGCTCCTTGTGAAAGAGTTCGTCCGGGGAAGTACTACCTCCATACCTATTTCTGCAGCTAAGCAGCATTTCTGTATTCCGGTTTAAAGGGTACGGGTTGGTGGTAGGGTGCCGGTGAAATTACAGGCAGATGAGACTTTCCAACTTTGTCTCCAAGGTTGGCAAAGCATTAGCAGAACTCTTGGTGTGGTGGATGTATTTTCACTAAGTGTTTTTAACATACAAAAATGTATGGAACTTATTCTGCAAATAATTTAAAAAACTTCTACGTTTATTTAGCTATTCAAAAAGGTATAACATCTACTGGTTATGTTCATAAAATCTTAAAAAATGTTATTTAAATAGGCCAAAGTATTGTACTACACAATATGAAAAATATCTTTGAAATTCAATATCTCTAGAACGGTTAAGTTTCGGACACCATATTACGGAATCAAATCCATCAGAAATGACCTGAATAATAGCGTCCTTTAATATTCAGTACGACTTTCCCTGTAACCCTGTATAACTCAGTCGTCAGGTCGCAGAAAAGGGGTTTCACTTGCAAAAGGTCCGTCAGTCCTTAGTTTTGGATTTGTGTAGTTCGTGTGAAAATTTCAAGTTTTCGACCGTGAGTGACCTCGGCGCGCTCCGCCATCTTGGATTATAGACCCCAAAAATGAGTTTTATTAAATAACTCCTTATCTATGGGTTTAATGGGGCCAATTTATGGTAAATTGTTCAATAACACAAACACATTGATTTACCACACATAAGTTTATTGTTATTAAGTTAAGAGTCTAGGCGCAGTTGCCGCGCGCGCGAGATCATTTTATCGTTCTTACGAACCGCCGCGCGCGTTCTCACCAACGTTTAAAATTTGTACTTTCCCTTGACTCTTAACTTAATAACAATAAACTTATGTGTGGTAAATCAATGTGTTTGTGTTATTTAATGCCAAAAATAGATTTAATCAATTTTGTAGACAATTAAATTTCCTACAATTTTTGTCCCGAGTATTTTTTTCTATAGCTTATAGTTTACGATATATTGCGTCTTAAAGAAGGCAAAAACATAATTTTCAAGCATTTTTTAGTTTTCATTCTCGACTCAAAAAGAGAGGTGTCATACGGAGAGAGAGAGGTCTTATATATGCAAAATTCAGGATTGAAGGTAAAACTACTTGGTAACTGGGTTTATACGTAACCCTAGTTTTAAAATAGAAAACTAGGCTCAGAGCATTTCAACTTCTTTTTAGGTTGATATTTTGCTTTTAAGAATATCGTACCTACTTTTATATTTCTAAGAAAAAATACCGTAATATTGTAGAATCAGATACAGATACTTGCGAACATCTGGAGCCATATTAACTGTAAAGCCGTTTTTCCACGGCTCACGACCCATCACGACACGGCAAAATTGGTGATGACTCTGAACGCCGCATAATCACAACGAACCGCTTAAACGAGAGGACACTTCTACGCCGGTGTTCACCAACATAAATTCTCTGCAGGGCAATTGCGTAACGTAACCAACATCAATCATGACAGTTGATGTGTCAAAAACAATATTCATTGCGTGGCATATAGTTGTGAAGAAGTCGGATTGTTAATACAAACGTTGCTATGGAAATTGTTGACCTGTCAAAATCATAGCCATAGCGATTACATATGTGTTGAGCAATTAGACTGCAGATCAAACAACCAGAAACTGTACTAGAATTTTGGGTAAACGGTTGCAGAGAATTTATGTTGGTGTACACGGCAACTAGTTTCGTAGTAAACGGTTGATAGAAATATTGGAGTTTGCACGGAATCGGTACCACATTTTGTCGTGTCGTGTGGAAAACGACCTAATTGTTATCGTTTCATTTCGAGGGAAGGAGTCGATGCACTACTTTGTGCATAGTTTCGTAAACTTCTGTAGAACTGTCTCGCTCTTGCATTGCAAGGAAATAATAATAACTGTGAAAGTTTCGTGCAATAGCAGCTGTTTCACAATTTAGAGCTATTTGTTTACTTGTAAGCTTTGATTTTCAATTCAAATGTGTATTAAACCTATTGTATCTTATTTGCAATGTTAAGCAGTTATTTTTTAACCTCTCATTTTAAACACAATTTTAAAAAACCTCTTTATACACCAATATTTTTGAGGACCACCCAAAAATACGTGCGTCTACATTAATGTAATGGCTTGTTAGTTTGTATTCGAATCATAATCATACACACTATAGCAGAATATTTTCATGTATCAATTTGGATTTGACTTTTAATCTAAGGCAACCATAAGGCGATTCACACACTGCACCGTATCACGCAGCGTAGCGCGGGAGTGCGTGTTCTTACGTTGTTTGCAAGTACCTGTGTTTGTATAGAAAACACGCGTACTACAACACACTGAAAACGCATTTACGCGCAGTGTTTTTAGTGTGTTGCACTATGCGTGTTTTCTATACAAATACAGATACTTGCAAATAACATAAGAACACGCACTCCCGCGATACGCTGCGTGATGCGGTGCAGTGTGCGAATCGCCTAACACTGACCTCATGCCACAGTCATAAGTAGCCGCTCACAAGGGACTCACTGCACGCGCGTACTGGTGGCGGCTACTGCGAAACGTGTGGAAAAGTTAGTCTGCAGCCTGTGGCCGACTACTAACTTGTCTCATGATTTATTTACCATTTATGATTTTTGTGTGTACCAGGAGGCAACGACGAATGTCGACGACGAATGTCATGATTTCCCAATATTAAAAAGAATTTGTATACATTTTAAAATTAATATTAAATTGAAAGTACGTGATTTATGTATTGAGTTTTGAGTCGGGCGCTCATTGTGATTTTTTTTCATGGTGACTTTTTGTTACCCAAGTCAAATGCTATGAAGATATATGGGAGTGCGCTCACTATGGTGTTGTGACATTACGGTGACAAATAAAGTATTTTCACAGAATTCGACTTGGTAACAAAGTCACCGTGACAAAAAATCACAATCAGCGGGGGGCCTAATAAGTATTTAGGGAATATTGGTACTGACAATGAGACAGCCTTGAAGAATGTAAAATGAATATGTTTTATTTTGGAATGTTCCTGCTTTTATAATATTTACAAATATGAGCTTAGCCAATAAAACTACTTACATTAATATTTACTAAAATTATGACCAATCACATCACAGCACACTGTTGTTTGTTTGTTCCGCACGGTGTCGCTAAAGACGGCCAAGCGGCCGCGGCGGCGGCTCGCGGGGCGAGGTTATAAATAGGTGCCGAGTAGTTGGCTCCCCATATCATGTGCGGCCGTTGTCCAGTACAGTCAGTCGCGCTCGCACGCGGCGACCGAAGATCGGAGTGAAGAAGACGACTGCGGCTCCTGTTCCTGTGACAATAGTTCTTTTCAGAACTGCTGGTTCTTTCTTGGTTTCTTTGTGAAGTACGTCAATACGTGCTGTGATGAGTGGTGGCTACAGTACTCCCCCTCAAGCAAAGCGTACCGGCAGTTTGATGACACGACCCGTGCGTGTTGTCTTGTTATCGGCGGAATGTGACGTCATGCTGGCCGAAGGTACTTTCGCTTGTTGCTGGGTAACGATTGGAGTGGTACTGCGCTTAGTTTTCTTGATAATGGTATTTGGTGCGGTAATCTTCATTGATGGTAAGGTATTTGTATCTTCTGAGATGACATATGCAGGCTTCAATCGGTCGATCGATATGTTTGCTTGCCGATTAGGTAGCTGTATGGAGTACACTTTATCTGTTCGGCTTATAACTCGATAGGGGCCTTCGTATGGAGTCTGAAGTGGTTTTTTCACTGCATCTGTTCTGATAAATACGTGGCTGCACTTGAGTAAATCTTGATGCACGAACACGCTTTTATTGTTGCTGTGATGCTTGGTAACGACTTGCGGCTTGTTTTCATGAATAATATCACGCAGTTTTTCAACGTAGGTATAATCCATAGCAGGTGTACAGGTACCAACAGTGAAGAATTCGCCGGGTAGACGTAAGTTGTAACCGTAGGTAAGTTCGGCGGCGCTCACGCCGGTGTCTGTGCTTAGGGCGGCTCGCAGTCCCAGTAGCACGGTAGGTAACTCGTCGATCCATGTACTTGTGCTGGTGAGTTTCGTGCGTAATGCGGTCTTGAGAGTGCGATGCCACCGTTCGACGATGCCATTGCTTTGCGGATGATAGGATGTTGTGCGATTTTTCTTTATTCCCATTTGCTTCATTAAGTTTTGAAATAGCTGACTCTCGAACTGGCGACCTTGGTCGCTCGTTAGTGAGGTAGGGCATCCAAATCTTGCGATCCAATGTTGATAGATAATATCGGCTATTCGAACAGCTGTTATCTCGTCGGTAGGTATTGCTTCGGGCCACTTCGTTAATCGGTCGATCATTGTTACTAAGTACCGATGACCTTGAGGCGTTGTAGGTAGTGGTCCAACGATGTCGACGTGTAGATGTTGAAAACGCTCGCTTGGCGGGAAACATGCGATGTTCGAGAATGTATGTCGTTGTATCTTGCTTTTTTGGCAAAGTATGCAGGTTCGATTCCAACAGCTGATGTCTTTGTTCATTGACGGCCAGAAATATTTTTGAGAGATAAGTTTGCGAGTCGTGCGCGTACCAGGATGACTGATGTTGTGCACGCTGTCAAAAACTTCTTTTCTATATTGCTCGGGTATGTACGGGCGTACATAAGGAGTAGATGCTTCGCAGTATAAATCGACGTTGCTGTTCGGTATCACTATTTTCTTGAGAGTGATGTTATTTTGTAATAATAATTGTTCAATGTTGCTGTCCTTTTCTTGCGCGCTGGCTATGTCGCTGTAGTTTAATGTAGATGGGCATGAAATTGTTTCTATGCGGCTGAGTGCGTCGGCGACGATGTTTTGTTTACCGCTCACGTGTCTTATGTCTGTGGTAAATTCGCTGATAAACAAAAGTTGTCTCGTACGCCTCTGTGTTTCTGAGTTAGAATGAGTCTTCGACATGACGAATGTTAGCGGCTTGTGATCGGTGAATATGATAAGATGACGTCCTTCGAATGTCTTGCGGAAGTGTTTGACAGCCATGTAAATGGCGAGTAATTCGCGATCGAATGTAGAATACTTCTTTTGCGCTTCGGTGAATTTCTTGGAATAATATCCGAGCGGTTGCCATGTTTCATTTAGGTATTGTTGAAGTACGGCGCCAGCTGAGTTATCGGATGCGTCGCAGAATAAGGCGAGTGTTGCATTGTGCGATGGATGAGCAAGTAAAGCTGCGTTTATGATGCTAGCTTTACACTGCTCGAACGCTTGAGTTGCTTCGTCGGTCCACGTGATTTGAGTTTTGTCTCTCTTCTTGACGTTATGTAGATATGCGTTCAATGGTGCTTGTTGAGATGCGGCGTTAGGTATATGATCGCGATAGAAATTGATCATACCGAGAAATCTTCTTAACTCTTCGATTGTAGTCGGCTTGGGGTAATTGGTGATAACTTCTATTTTATGTTTCGGAGGTTTGATGCCTTCTGATGATACGGTGTATCCTAGGAACTGAACGTCTGATTGGCCTAGGTTGCATTTGGTGGGGTTGATAGTGATGCCGTTTTCCTCTAATCTCTTGAGTACGATGTGAAGGTGTTCTCGGTGTTGTGTTTCGCTTCCTGATGCCAGTAATAAATCGTCGATGAATGGGAAGACGAAATCTAATCCTCGTAGAACTTCATGGATGTATCGCTGAAACGTTTGTCCCGCGTTTTTCAAACCAGGGCACATACGTGGAAATTCGAATAATCCCATTGGGGTGATGATAGCTGTCTTCTCAATGTCTTCTTCTCTTACGCTCAGTTGTTGGTATGCTCTGTTGAGGTCTATTGTGGAGAAGATAGTTTTTCCGGATAGATGATGGGTAAAATCTTTGATGCGTGGCACGGGGTAGCGATCTGGTACGGTGATGGAGTTGAGTCGGCGATAATCACCACAAACTCTAATATCGCCATTCTTTTTGGGTACGATATGTAGAGGAGATGACCATGGACTTTTACTAGGTCTGCATAGTCCTTGTTCGATCATGTTTTCAAATTCTTTCTTGACTATTTCGAAGCGATGCGGTGGAATTGGTCGGGCGCGGCAGTGTATTGGTGGTCCTCGAGTTTCGATGAAATGTTGCACGTTGATGTTGCAGTTTAATTTCATCGATGTTAATCTTGTTATGCCGGGATATTGAGCTAGGATGTCGTGGTATGATCGCGACATGTCGATGCTGCGTACAGTAGGCACGTTCGATACTCGTACCGGGGCGTTAACCTTTAAGCTCGTGACACCGTCGATTAGTTTTCTATTTTTCAAGTCGACGATGAGTTGATGGTGCTTCAGGAAGTCGGCTCCGAGTATTGGCTTCGAAACGTCAGCTACGATGAATTTCCATTTGTATGGGCGTCGTAGATTGAAGTCGAGAGATAGTGTTTTCTCGCCGTACGTAGCTATTGTTGTGTTGTTCGCTGCGTATAGTTGAAATGGTAGCGGCGTTGCTACTTGACCTTTTCTTCTCGGTAGCACGGATATGTTGGCTCCAGTGTCGACTAAGAATGATAAGTTCGAATTTTTGTCGGTGATGTATAGGCGATGTGATATTTCTTGAACGCCGGTGTCCGCCTCTGCCAACGTTCTGTCTAGTTTTCCGTATCTTGTTTCTTGAATGAGCAAGGCGACGTGCAGCGTCTAGCTTGATTTTTAAAACGTCGGTGATAATAGCAGAATGGTGATGGCGATTCTTCACGATTGCGTGGTCGTGATGTGCTGCGGTGACGAGATGGGTAGCGGCTGCGGCGATAGTTGTTGTATGATGGTCTAGCTTTCAGTTCGGCTATTTCTAGCGAGAGTTTTCTTATCTCGTTGATGAGGTACTGCGTATCTGCTTGCGGTGCTGATGATATAGGTGGTGCGGATGACTGCACGGCTGCGACTTCGGTTGATGTAGTCTGCTCCATCATTTTGTCGGCGAGTAACGCGAGTTCTTCGAGTGCAGTCTTGGTGCTGAATGATTCGCTGACTGCGAGGGCTGAGCGGACGTGTGGTGGAAGGTGGTTTGTCCACATGAGACGCAGAGTGGAGTCGGGAACTTTGTCTCTGGCAAGGTTTCGCATGCGGCGGAGTAGCTGGGTCGGCTTCTGATCTCCGAGTTCCATTTCTGATAGCAGTTTCTGGAACTGGCGGTTGTCAGATTCCTCGTAGGCGGATATGAGTCTTTCTTTGATGGCCTTGTACTGGTTCGTCTCGGGTGGGTTGTACAGTAGATCCATGATCTGCTCGATATCTTGTCGCTCCAGTTGTGCTATGACCATCTGGGCGAGCTGTGCTTGGCCTTTCTTGAGATCGTTGGTTGCAGCTTCGAAGCTAATAAACCAGAGTCGTGGTCGGTCGCGCCAAAATTGTGGAATTCGCATGGTGAGAGAAACACCGGCAGCCTCAGCCTTCGTCACAGTGTGTGATGTTGATGAGCTGGACTGTTCTTCCTCCGTTTGGCAGGGATTCGACATCTTGATATTTGGTGATTCTTCGCAGTTGGCTTCTCTTCAGATGTGTTTGGTTCGGGGTCACCACTTTAGGGAATATTGGTACTGACAATGAGACAGCCTTGAAGAATGTAAAATGAATATGTTTTATTTTGGAATGTTCCTGCTTTTATAATATTTACAAATATGAGCTTAGCCAATAAAACTACTTACATTAATATTTACTAAAATTATGACCAATCACATCACAGCACACTGTTGTTTGTTTGTTCCGCACGGTGTCGCTAAAGACGGCCAAGCGGCCGCGGCGGCGGCTCGCGGGGCGAGGTTATAAATAGGTGCCGAGTAGTTGGCTCCCCATCAGTCACACCGATAATTCAGCCCTCATCAAGCTGTCTCCCCCCCCTATGTCCACGCCAGCAACGCCCTAAGCCGAGGTCCGAGTCCCACTAGGGGTCGCCCTTAGTGCTGTTGTTGCAGGTAGTCATGATGTTAGTGTAGTACAAGTAGTTAGCTTAGGTTAAGTATTTTACTTCCCCCCCATTGGCTGGAGACCCTTCAGGTCTCGCCAATAACTGCCCGGTTACGTAGAAACCGTCCCCTAGGACGACCTACAGCAGTCCAATAGAAAAAAAAAAAAAAAAAAAAATGGCTCCCCATATCATGTGCGGCCGTTGTCCAGTACAGTCAGTCGCGCTCGCACGCGGCGACCGAAGATCGGAGTGAAGAAGACGACTGCGGCTCCTGTTCCTGTGACAATAGTTCTTTTCAGAACTGCTGGTTCTTTCTTGGTTTCTTTGTGAAGTACGTCAATACGTGCTGTGATGAGTGGTGGCTACAAGTATCTAATTTGACAGTTAACATTAATGAATTAACGTTCTAAGAAGTTGCCTAGTTTTTAAGTTAGTTCTAATTGAACGAGGGAACCGAGAGGTTGTCTTCAGTAATTAGTATTAAGTGAATAAATAGTTTATTAAAGGGCTATTAAATATACTGCAGTAAGTGTGAAAGATCAGAAATAAAGAACTGTGATTTACTGAGAAGGCATCTGTACGGTCCAACCGTACATTTCTTAGGTCAGCAATTTTACTCGACACATGCATTTTCATTTTAATATTCAGTTCGTTCGCGTTAAGCTATCAAGAAAGCCGTGCGTTCTCAAATTCATGTAAAGGCAACAAGGCCGTGTGTGTTCGATATCATTTTAACTCACATCAGTTCATTAAGCTCATTTTATCAGTTAAATTTTGGACAATATATATTTCAATCTGAACTATCGAATTTCATTTCTAACACAAAAGACTGTGTGGTCTAGCAAGGGACCATACAGCGTCTTCATTTCACTTGTGACTGTGGCGTCTGTGGCATGTGGCCTACGGTATGCGGGTGGCCTAACACACTACATCAGAACATCCGTAAATAAAGTAATGTGAAGGCTACAAAACTCCGATCCCTTCCTTCTGGTTTCGACATAGTTGTGTGAAAAGATATCAAGTTATGTCAAGTTCATACCGCTATTTCCGTATGGGCCTGCTGCGAAGCCAATGTCCGGACAGCGTTCACTTTGCAGTCATTTTGGCATACAGGGATCGAAATTACGGCAGTTTATTTCCGTTTTAATATCATTTTAATCATAAATACCTAAGAAATATTGTAAAATTTAATACGAAAAGATTTTGTTTGCTTGGCTCAAGTAACTTGAATTTATGGTTTTATATAAAACAGATCTCTTAAAGAGTTCATCTGGGGAAGTACTATACCTATTTCTGCCACCAGCAGCATTTGTTCTGGTTTAAAGGGTATTGGTGCAGATAAAATTACAGGCACACGACACTTCCCAACTTTGTATTTAAAGACAAAGTTGGGAAGTGTCGTATTCGTAAGGCTGGCAACGCATTAGCAATCCTCTTGGTGTTGCAGTTGTTTCTGTAGGCGGTAGTAGCCGCTTTTAATCAAGTGGGTTATCGGCCTGTGTGCTAAGTATTGTATAAAATAATATATACAAGTTTAGTTCTAGTATACACTAAACCTGAAACTAGTTTGTTCAGAATCACTAGGAGAATCGATTGACATAGTTTTTATACCACATTAATTCTTGCATTTTTTTTTTCATAAATTTCAGTTTTATTTCAATAGGTTTCTATGCATAACAGTGGACGGGAATAGACACCTTGAGGCTCGAAACAGTCCGCTCGGTCAGTTTCCGTGTATTAGACAACCCCTGCATAGCACATCTCACACATTTCACACTTTACTGGGGAACTTAACGCTTAAACTAAAACTTAAACTAAGGTGTAATTTGGAGATTTATAAAAAAAAACACAGTCCCGTGATTCTGATTAAATACTTGTTGGGGTGTCTCGGTTTTTGTGTATACTAAAAATAGTATTGTATAAATTATGTAGCGTTTTCGAACCGAATTCGCGCATCTCAAGCTCGGATCCAAAGACCATTCTGCCCCCTTCAGAATCTTTTCAAAAAGCAGATGTCGACCGATTTGGTTTGATCCCAGGAACTGGGTTGCGGATTTCTTATGGCAGTCGCTCCGTGTAAAACACTAGTATTCGGTCACATCTGGTTAGACATTTCGTTGACAACGTCTGTGGTCTAGTGGTTCGAGTGTCGGACTGCTGATCACAAGGTCGTGGGTTCGATTCCCACAGGACACAAATATTTATGTGATGAACATAAGTGTTTGTGTTGGTCTGGGTGTTTCTTATGTATTATAAGTATGTATTTACAAAAAAAAAGTATGTAAGTATTGTATCCATTGTCTAGTACCCATAGTACAAGCTCTGCTTAGTTTGGGACTAGATGGTGCTGTGTAAAAAATGTCCCAAAAATATTTATTTATTATTTTATTTAGACTGGAAGCGGACCCGAACATAGTTGGGAAAAGGCTAGGCAGAAAGATCTCATTCCGTCTGCGATTTTCGTAACAAGACCAAAAGAGATAGCTTACGAAATCGTCTGACAACTGACTAATCGAATCGTTCTAAAGCAGAGCGCTGGATTGGAATCCGAGAAACTAGCCAGCGTTCCAACCATCCAAGACAATTCTCGTGTATACCACACAAGCGTTCTAATAGTATCGATTTACGGGTATGCAAACTCAGATCTCAATAACTCCGAGTCATGATTTATTAGTCTTGCTTCTCAAACAGGCTTGTCAGTTGCAAGCAATATTCACAGTCAGTGACCCTCTACGGACACTACGGCTAACTGTTCGTAATTGTAGTCCACTTGCGGGGAAGTTACCAAAGGACGCTTAACACCGATGACGTTGCGGCACTACTAACGGATGGTTGAACGAAACGTATGCCATCATGGAGGGAATTGCTTTTTCAGTGAGCGAGAGACTCAGAGGATATGCTCCGTGGCATGTTGCAATAAGCATCTGGTATAAATGATACGATGTGCGAAAAACTTGAAACCGCTAGTCTCGTTTTATTTGGAAGACTGGAAAGATCATTCAATGGCAAACCTATATTTTTACTTAAAATAATATATAAAATTAATATTAGCCTGTAACTGTCCCACTGCTGGGCAAAGGCCTCTTCTCATACAGAGAAGGAACGAGCATTGATCGCCACGCTTGCTCACTGCTTGTTGGCGATTTCAGAACATTAAAGTCCAGGTTTCCTCACGACGTTTTCCTTCACCGTATGTCAGTGGTGTCTTAGATTAAGTAAGAAAGTACATATGACATTGAAAAAGTCACATTGGTACATGCCTGGGTTTGAACCCACAACCCGGTGCTTAACAAGCGGGTCTGAAACCTCCGGGCCACCACGACATCCCCCCCCCCCCCCCATATTTTTACTTGCATTATTTTATTTTTTTGACTTTGTAGCTTATATTCCTAGTCGCACCTGATCGTAAGCGCAGAGAGGGTCTAAGATAGCGCACGTAGGTATATTCAAGTATCAGAGATATAGAGGGATTCCCCTATACCATCCGCGAGGCCTTAGCTGAGCTTTGCATTTGTGTGAGAATGAATGCAGACGTTCTTTGGTTGGTTTAAACCGGTTTATACTGCTGTTTGGCAATCGATTCTATGTGCACTCACACAAATGCAAAGCTCAGCTTACGTCTTGCTAGTTGTACCCCTCTGGTTCTCTCATACACAGCACGGAACACAGTAAACTGCTTGGTGGCGCCGGACTTTAATGTGTGAGTGTGGAGCTAGGCAAGCGGACCGTATTGATTATACTACCAAGCGTATAATTATTATGCCGATTATAAATTGATTTACTAGTTATAACTTAATAATACCTATTCAAACCCTTTTTTGGGTTTACTCCGCCAGAAGACTCACTTTGTCGCCCCTTCGCTTCGCTCGCACACTCGACCAGCGCTTCGCTCGGGAGGTCACCGACTCGCTTCGCACGCCACCTCGCCCCCTCTCGCTACGCTTTGGCCTCGTGCACTCGTTCCACTCAGGACCTCTTCTTCTGGCTCCACGCTTTTAAATAACACTCTAAGGGTAGGACAGAGTCTGACCACGTATAGTCGGGGTGCGCAGAGTCGGATTAACATTACATTCCGTTGTGCGAAAATAATGTTGTGCGTATACTTATTTGGCAAATTAACAACAGCCAAATAAGTACTCGACTAAAACAAATTGTGAATGATTTTTTAGCCAAATAATTATGGCAGCTAATAATCATTTACAAATTTTGTTTTAGTCGAATACTTATTTGCACGCTTTTAAATAACACTCTCGGGGTAGGACAGAGTCTGACCATGTGTAGTTGGGGTGCGCAGAGTCGGATTAACATTACATTCCGTTGTGTGAAAATAATGTTGTGCGTGTACTTATTTGGGAAATTAACAATAGCCAAATAAGTATTCGACTAAAACAAAATTTGTGAATGATTTTTAGCCAAATAATTATGGTGGCTAATTATCATTCGGCGAAATCAAATTAGGGTAAAAATTGCTTCAGCAAAGATTAAGGCGGCGAATAGTTGTCAGCATAAGGAAATTTGATATAAAATACTTCGACAAAAAAAAGGGCATCCCGTCCCGATATATTTGATGCTGACGATACTATGTCTACCCGAAGAGACAAGCGGCTAATTCCTATCCGAATATCAAATTATATCCTAATTACCCAAAATAACACATAGTCTCCCAAAGACCGGAGTTACAAACCATCAAAAACTCTCTTAAATTCCTCAAATAAAAGTCCTGCATTAAAAATTCTAGCGGCATGCAAGAGCCGGGGTCGACAATAACCGCATTACTCAATTACCAAAATGGAATTCATCTTCATATCTCCAGCAGCCGACGTAGTCACTCAATTTTATGAATCGGGGTTTTGCGTGCTCAATGTTTGACGTAACGAGCTACTCAAATAACGAAGCTAAGGAACGAGGAACATCTAAATTAGCTGTTATGTTTTGGGCAAAAGAGGTGAAAATAGAGTGTGGACGAAACACGCGAGTGCGTTTCCTGTTACCTGTCCGTTTAGGTGTATTGCTTTCAGTACTTTGTTGGTTGTTTGTTTATGTAAGTGTTTGTTGAGGGTTATATTGTTACAATGATTGGGTTACTATGTAAGTGGTGTAGCTATTAGATCGTCATATTTTGTTTATTTTTATTGACGTACAATTTACCTTGTGCCGGAAGCACAAATATTTAAAAAAAAAACTTTGCCCCACACTAAGATTTCTCTTGTATCGTGGGCGCGAATTCTTACATACACAAACGCCCAGACCCGAAACAACCATCTATAGGCCATACAAATTTTTGTTCCGTGTGGGAATCGAACCCACAGTCAACCCGTGGCGCAGAAGCCAATCACTTAGCCACTGCACCAAACGTGTCGCCTAATTCATACACATTAATTAAAATTCTTAAATAGATGAATAAAATTACATAATCAGATCCGAACGTAGTTTGTCGTCCGTCGTCGAACGTTTCAGGTTTTAGGAATATACACTATGCCTTGTTTGTGTCAACGTGATAGACTGACATCAGATTTAAATAACTTGAAATATAATAATTTAATAAAAGAATTAACGTGGCAGTCACTACAGAGTCGAGGCAGGGATTGACTTGTTGGTCTAGTGGTTACAAGCGAAACTGCTGAGCGTGAGGCCCTGGGTTAGATCTCCAGGTGAACACAACGCTGATCGTACAATCTGCATGGTCAAGCTGCACTTGCACGGTCAGTCCTTAGATGGATGACCATTCGTCACATACCGAGACCCATTCATTCCTCCAATAGTACGTTTAACTGTTAATCCCTGGTGTCATTCCTATGAGACTCGTTACCGGAAGAAGCCTAAAAGTCTGACTTTCGTTTGCGTTCCGGTCATATTCCATGGAATAGGTTTGCTTACCTCATGCAGAAAGTAAGTTCTCCTTTATGCAGTACGTGTGGTCGAGATGAGGATGCATCCCATGTTTTATGGAATACGTCCGGAATGAGAGGGAGAGACGACTACTTTTTGGTGATAGTTCCATTGGATTATGTCATTCTTATCTGGCTTGTCCGACGTCAGATAAATCAAAAATGATTCTACATATAGTTAAGCTGTTTAAAGGGTAGATAATTTACTAACACCCAGT
The DNA here is from genome assembly GCA_905220435.1 of Amphipyra tragopoginis. Classification (NCBI taxonomy): domain Eukaryota; kingdom Metazoa; phylum Arthropoda; class Insecta; order Lepidoptera; family Noctuidae; genus Amphipyra; species Amphipyra tragopoginis. The sequence goes on along the minus strand of HG991995.1, from coordinate 22,375,130 downwards.
TGCAAGAAAGGTCCATTAAATTTTAATGCTCTCATTAGAATGTTAATGCTCCATTAACCTCTTCTGTCCATTGTAAGAAGCTAGATTTAATGGAATGATTAACTATCCATTAAAAATAATTTTTGATGTGTCAAACTCCCCATTATTTCAATATATGATATTAGTAAATGAAGAAGGAACTACGACCTAATTAGTGTTCATGCAATAGCCATTAATTTAATGGAAACATTATTCTTAATGACGGATTAGTTAATGATAACCTAATGGTATCTTTCTTGCAAGTCAGTGTTAAATCAATGATTGTTTAACTAGTGTTATATTAAGTTTATTTGTATTGTTTCGTTTTTTTACGGAGCGCCATATTCGCAGTAGCGAATCAGCCCGTTAAATAAAAAAAAAACGGTCTTACCTTAGGATATCGGTATTGCCCAGTAACTGGGTTGCGAATGTCTGATAGCAGTCGCTCCATATACAAGGTGTAACATAAATAACGCACAACCTCTTAAGCGGTCACTGTACAGTCACGAGCATAAATATATTACTATGGGCACATTGACAATTATATCTGTCCCAAGAACGTGTTTAATAATATCTGTCAGCACGAACGCAGCACAAACATCTGATCATTCATAGGCATCATATTAAAGTGACAACTTTCCAAAGCAAAAAGATGTGACGATATTAGTTTCAAAATAATGTGATACCTTTTTGCAGCACAAACATCTGATCGTTCATAGGCATCATATTAAAGTGACAACTTCTCAAAAGCAAAAATATGTGACGATATTAGTTTCAAAATAATGTGATACCTCTTGGGGTGCAAAAATATATGCCGTTTACTAATTCTGTGTTTCTGTCAGCATTTGCATTGATTCTTTAGTAACGTGGATAAATATATGACGATAAATAGATGGCAAAAATATCTGACATAATTCTATCTTCCATTTTATCTTTCACATTACTTTTGAGTTTGTAAAATTATCCCATTGCAATTCAAAATAAAAATTCTATATATATTTTTAATAATATTTTATTTCCAACTATGTTGACATGTAACAATGGCTACAAAAAAAACATAATTGTATTAAACTACTATAACATTAAATCATTATGCTGCTTAAAATCGAGTGTAGCCGCCATTCGCATCTATTACGTCCTGCAGATTTTTAACCGACTTCAAAAAGGAGGAGGTTCTCAATTCGGTTGTATTTTTTTTTTATTTTTTTTTATTTTTTATGTGTGTTACCTCATAACTCCGTCATTTATGAACCGATTTGAAAAATTCTTTTTTTGTTCGAAAGGGTATACCTTCCGATTGGTCCCATTTAAATTTTGTTATGATTAGATCATGAACTTCAGAGATATGGAACGGAACTCCTCATCGGATCAAAGCAAAATTCTCAAATTACTAATATTGCTTTGTTTATATTTGTTGTTGGGAACTGACTACTGGAAAAGAGGAGGGGGTGCGTGTCCCCCCCTTCCCCCCTTTTGAATGTTTTCATTATATCGTGTAAGGTATCATTTGAAAGGACTTTTTATGCCCGACTACGTCAAAGCCAAAAAGAAGGGTTATGAAGGAGGGGGTTAAAATTATGACACTAAAACGTATTTAATAAAAAATAAACTTTAAAAAAAAGTAAAAACCGACTTCAAAGAAATACTAAAAGGAGTAAAATAATTACCATAATATAAAATTAACAGTTTCAGAAGTCGGTGCAACTCTACACTGAAGCAAATAGAAGCCACCGACTTCTGAAACTGTTAATTTTATATTATGGTAATTATTTTACTCCTTTTAGTATTTCTTTGAAGTCGGTTTTTACTTTTTTTTAAAGTTTATATACCATCAATATCAATTCTTTAAACACGGCAGCGTCAAATGAAAAAAAATATCTACCCACAAAAATATAATAATTGAATTTTGATTTTTAATTTGTAGATATATAAGCATAGTATCAAAATCTATCCCAAAATATAATAATTTTACAAACTCAAAAATAACATAAAAGATAAAATGGAAGATAGAATTATGTCAGATATTTTTGCCATCTGTTTATCGTCACATATTTATGCACGTTACTGAGAAATCAATGCAAATGCTGACAGAAACACAGAATTAGTAAATGGCACATGTTTTTGTACCTCAAGAGGTATCACATTATTTTGAAACTAATATCGTCATATATTTTTGCTTTTGAGAAGTTGTCACTTTAATATGATGTCTATGAACGATCAGATGTTTGTGCTGCGAAGAGGTATCATATTATTTTGAAACTAATATCGTCACATGTTTTTGCTTTGGGAAGTTGTCACTAAAATATGATGCCTATGAATGATCAGATGTTTGTGCTGCGTTCGTGCAGACATATATTATTGAACTCGTTCCTGGGACAGATATAATTGTCAATGTGCCCATAGTAATATATTTATGCTCGTGACTGTACTGATCATTATGAACAACTTTTACCACGAGACCAAATCAGAAATCGCGAAAAAAAATCAGCTGTTCCCTACATTTATGTTCGCATAACTCGTCAAAATGTAGGGAACAGCTCTTCGTAGCAGTCAGCCCATAGTAAAAGTTGTTCATAATGATGAGTACAGTGATCCTTTAAGAGGTTTTGCGTTATTTATGTTACACCTTGTATAATACTGGTATTTAGTCGCATCTGGAAAGACTGGAAGCCGATCCAACATAGTTGGGAAAAATTCTAGGCAATATACGTAAAAAAAACATCTAGAGGAACCCTAAACCCTAAAGAAAATATCGGGAAAGTATCCAAAAATAACAATTAAGGCGGATTACAGGCACACGCGCGCTCCACTGCGTCCATGCACACATAGAACCGCAGGAAATTGCTTTTAACAACTTTAATTGGACTCTCACAAGAAAAAACTTTTCCAATCTGCCTTTGTAAGTGGCAAAGCTTTAAAAGCCGAGATTAAAACCGGTTATAAGCACAGTTTATTTATGGAAGATACATCTATTATTCATGATATTTGACGCACCACTTTGGATTACCTCAATATTTGGGTATTAAAGTGACCCATGAAAATACGGTAAAGGTAAATAAGCCATTAGCATAGAATTCTTTGAAGAAAATAATAATAATGTTGGGCATTTTTGTTTTTCTTTTGAATGCTTTTTTAGGTTTCCGTACCCAATAGTAAAACGGGACCCTATTACTAAGACTCCGTTGTCCGTCCGTCTGTCCGTCTGTCACCAAGCTGTATCTCATGAACCGTGATTGATAGTTAGACAGTTGAAATTTTCACAGATTATGTATTTCTGTTGCCGCTATAACAAAAAATACTAAAAAATAGAATAAAATTAATATTTAAGGGGCTCCCATACAACAAACGTGTTTTTTTTGCTGTTTTATAGATAACTAGCTTTTGCCCACGGCTTCGGTTGCGTTAATTAAGCTCAAAAAAACTCTTAACACACTAATAAAGTTTCTATAATAATATAATTCAATCACGATTCAAAAGACACGTGGCGCCATCTAGGAACGTTATGGTTGTTTTCATCGGGAACAGTACTTTTTACTTACTTTTTTTCGGGATGAAAGGTATCCTATATGTCCGTTCCTGTACACCTGACAACGTATATGCAAAATTTTAGGATGATCGGTTCAGTGGTTTAGGCGTGAAAATGTAACAAACAAACTTACTTTCGCATTTATAATATAATATATAATATATATAGTTAGGATCAGAATTAAGAAGTTAGGACGATGGTACGGAATCCTTCGTGCGCGAGTCCGACTCGCACTTGGCCGGTTTTTTTATAATGTTTTCTTATTATTATTGATATGGTCACATTTGATCCTAGTTGTAGCTGATGAACTGCGCAGACAGGCTCTAAGATGGAGCATACGAATCCAAGGAACTGAGATCTAGAGAGATTCCCTAACACCCCTCTGGCTCTCACAAACACACGACGGAACACAGTAAAATGCTTGACTCTTTAATGTAAGGATGGTAGGTAGCAAGGCAGACCGTATAGATCCTACCACCAAGCGTGCTGGGTTTTGTTGAATCTTACAACACGCGTATATTTCCAGCGTGCGGTGAGGAAGTTTTATATTCTAGCCCCTTCCCGCAATAGTCCAGTCATTTAAACTTAAATTAGGTAAGAATCTCGGAATTCGAGATACCCAGCTGTAAGTCTGTAAATACTTGTATATTAACACCCTAAACGTTGTCTCAAAACCTACATATGGTAGGGTGTACGCAACTATTAAATTTCAAGGTCAAAGGTCACAAAAATCGGCTTTTTGCGCTTTTTTTGTAAATATCTCATTTCCTATGGGTTTTTTGCTATTTGTATTTATGATCAATATTGTAGAATACAAAATTCTCTACAAATTTTGTTCAGATTTTTTTTATACGGTGAACCGTTTTCGAGATAGAGGGCGGAGAGCGCGCGGTCACAGCATCACTTCAGGTCAACCGGTGCCTCCGGTCGAAAACGCGCCATATATAGTTGATGAACTATCGATAAATCATTTTTAAAAGTTTTTGAGAAACTGACAAATTTGGATGAACTAGCTGCAGCATTTGAGGAAGAAAATTGTTCGGCCCAGAGATTATTAGAGAGTGGAATTCAAACCTTATTGGCAGTCTATAATGCTCCGAAATCTGTGAAAAGTCTCGATCATCTTCGTTATATGCATTACGTCAAGTCTACAAAACTTAATAAACCTGTGCAGCTTTCAAATATTCCACCAACAAGTGCAGCTCCTTATCAACATTTCAAACGTGTATATTATCAAGTTCAAACTTGGTTAGGGCATGATTTGGAACCCCAGGTATGGGGTTGGGCAATGCGAAACGATTTTCTGAAGCCTATTATGACAATTTTACCACCTGCTCCAGAAGATTTGCTAAATACAATGTTCTGCAACTGCAAGAGTGGTTGTGGTTCGCGATGCGGATGCAGGAAAGCGGGCTTGCAATGCTCTTTAGCTTGTGGCCAATGTAATGGGGAAGCTTGTCTCAATGCTCTACCATATCAGAGCGACATTAACAAAGATGGAACCTTTGACCCCGAAATCATGGACGAACTTGAGACAAATGTCGTTTGAAATTTACCAGCAGCCGGAAGACAACGATGAAGAGGAAGAAGATGATTAAAATTATAAATTGTAGTTTTTGTACCCTTTATTCCATTTTTTTACTTTTAATAAAAATAAATGTATTGAATGACATTTTTTAATAAAAAGATTAATTTATTTGTTTTTTTTTCATCATGTAAGAAGTTATTAATATTAATTAGGTTAAAATTCAAATATAATTCCTATATTTTCATTAACAATTCTGCAATTACATGGGCAGGTAAGTGTTGTTAAATAAATTAATACTGAATAAAAAGTGGATAGGTTAAGAAAAAAATGATAAAATATAATATAATAGTTAATAAAAATTGTCAAATATTTATAATCATTGATTTATCGATAGTTCATCATAAAATATGGCGCGTTTTCGACCGGACGCACCGGTTGACCTGAAGTGATGCTGTGACCGCGCGCTCTCCGCCCTCTATCTCGAAAACGGTTCACCGTATAAAAAAAAAATCTGAACAAAATTTGTAGAGAATTTTGTATTCTACAATATTGATCATAAATACAAATAGCAAAAAACCCATAGGAAATGAGATATTTACAAAAAAAGCGCAAAAAGCCGATTTTTGTGACCTTTGACCTTGAAATTTAATAGTTGCGTACACCCTACCATATGTAGGTTTTGAGACAACGTTTAGGGTGTTAATATACAAGTATTTACAGACTTACAGCTGGGTATCTCGAATTCCGAGGTGAACTTACTATAATGACTGGACTACAAGGGGAGAAGATTGCTTTAAAGATTCGTGTCAAAAGTACCTACCCCAAAACTTTGTTTTAGAAAACTCGTCTTATCTTCTTGTTTGTAATGAAAGAAGTATGATTTCAAAATTCCATATAAATAAAGATAAAAATGTGGAATAATGTAGTAAATCCTAATCCTAACTTCCTAAGTATAATAATATTATAAATGCGAAAGTAAGTTTTTTTTTTCTTCTCTTCTGCCCGTGACCACGGCCGGTGCAATTCGGCCGAAACGTCGGGATAAAAGGTATTTTGTGCCTCTTTAAAGTTTTTAGGCGAGTAGACCCGATTCCATATTTTTATAATGAAAGTATGTTTGTTTGTTTGTTACCTTTTCACGCCTAAACCACTGAACCGATCATCCTGAAATTTTGCATACACGTTGTCAGGTGTACAGAAACGGATATAGGGTACCTTTCATCCCGGAAAAAGTACTGTTCCCGAGGAAAATAACAATAATGTTCATAGATGGCGCCACTTGTCTTTCGAATCACGATTGAATTATATTATTAAAGAAACTTTAGTAGTGTGTTAAGAGTTTTTATAAGCTCAACTAACGCGAGCGAAATACGTGATAAATGCTGAATTTTTAAGTATTGTTTTTTGGCTGGAGACCTTTCAGTTCTCGCCAATAACTGCCCGGTTACTTAGAAGAAGTCGGCAAGAAATTCAATAAAAAAAAAGTATTTGTATCTTACCTAATTATGAAATCATCACTGGTTAGGAGAAACATGAGATTGGAACATCATACACGTTAAAAAAATACCTACATGTTAATAAATCCTTGAAAGTGAACAAAGTAACTAACAAACTAATTCTAGAAGTTTCTAGTGAAGATAAGTCTGTGAGAATTCATTGAATAAGTCGGTACTAATGACATTATTGTCACGCTTTGCGGGTGAAGGGTGGCTTGAGGAGTCAACCCTTAACGAGCAGGTGCACATAAAATCAGAATAGAAGAATATTAAGGAAAACACTTTTAACCATACAATAGTATATTTTAATAATAGTTACAAGATTACCCCCTCTGGGAAAGGCGTTACCTCATCATGAGATTAACGTAAAACCGGAGGGAACATTAGACTAGCTTTCTACAACCCCATCATATAATAAAAAATGTATCATGAGGTCTACTGAAAAGCTTACAAACCGCAGGGCAGCTTGTGGCGAGCTGTTGGTGAGTGGCGACACTGCGTACCCTATTGCCTCAGAGAGTCGGTCAGGGCCTCGTCTCCAGGTTGCCTTTATTGGCTGGCTGGGGTGGAAGCCCAAGAGTGCCCGCAGGACTCTCAACTCTGGCTTGCCTTTATCGGCCGGCCAGAGGGGGGCCGCCAGAGCTATATGCTCGGGGGTGGAAGTGTCTAAAGGCGTAATAGCGGGGAAACCCACTCCGGGTCTCTTAGACCCGCGACGGCGAAACCGGGGCCACACCTCTCTACACCTCTAGCCGCTCACACGTCTGTTGCCCCCTTCGCCTATGTACTGGCGGCTTTTCAGGGGGCCCAGCTAGTGAGCTGGCGAGTCACCGTCTGCCAACACTTCAATTTTAAATGTTGAAAGGCAGACGCCGTTTTCTTCCGGCAATAGAAGTTATCTAGTCCACCTAACACCCCTTCCCATAGACCATATATTTTTCACCATATTTTACAATAGTCTTGCACCCACCTGGGACGGTCCATGACTGTACTCCAATAGTGCAGCCGTGGATAGTCCCGGGTTGGTGCCCCACCCCATTTTAGATTAAAGCTCTCAAAGGGGCCTCTGCGCGTTGGACCTGTGTCCCCGTGTACCTATGCCTTCCAAAGGACCGGACATCTTTCGCACGGAAGATGAGCCGTGACTTCAAAGAGTTACAAGATTATAATATTAAGATTAGTTAACAGGGCGTGGTTCTTTACACAGTACGATACGAGGAGTCCAGGGTCTTCAGGTGTAGGTAGACAGTCACTTAACTGGGCGGCTGCTGAGGCGCGAGAGAGGACGAAGTGCAGCGTGCCGGCCCTTTTATAGGCGCACCCCGCTAGTCGCCACCGCTGCACCGTCACACACCCCCCTCGTTAGGTCAGAATTTTCCCTAAGGAAAATTCTCTGGTCTGGAGGGTGTATCTGGACAGCAGCTCGTTGAAGGCTCCCTGGAATAATAGAGGAAGCAGTATCAGAGTTTTACAAAAAATATCTTATACAACTACATATGTATAACCCTACAACATACATACATCACGCAAGCAACGGCGTCCTAGGGTAACCTGTCATACTATTCATTCAAAAGGCCAACACACACACGTAAGTGATTAGACCGTAAACAAACATCAAGATGCGAGTTCCCGCATTATAGCAAGACGCGCTAAGGCTATACATAATAGGTGACGTCATATAAGAAAAAAAATTGATAGAAAGTTGCCAAACTAAATTAGCCCTATGAATAATATCTAGGGATCGGCATAATATATTTAGACTACTAATCAAGCAAGCACCACCAGAAGAAAAAATTAAACAAGTTAAGAACAAGTTACAGTCAGACTACCAAATGATCGAAAGATAATAAGTTATAATAGGTATTACACTCTTAAACAACAAGTGACTCATAGGTTTGGTATTAATTAGCGCATCGGCCGGTCGGCGCACCTAGCGGTAGCAAACAATAGCGAATCATTAGTTAAGTTACCTACAATGCAGAAAGATGACAACTATAATAGATAATGTTATAGGCATATGTACTTATGAATGTTTGCTAGTAAAAATTGTTTCGCTACTCACGACGAAGAAATAACAACTTTAATATAATACGAGACTGTTAGCGAATCATTAGATAACGTTTGTTTAGGAATTATGTGTTATTATTCTTTGTAATTAGTTACTTTTATATCTTTTATATGCCATTCACCTAGCGGTTTACCTGACATATCAGACAATTTATATACTAAAGGCGACTTTTTAGAAACAATTTTACATTTAATGAATTTAGGAGCCAATTTCTTACTGAAATATTTATCTTTATCGCTTAGATAAAAAGTTCTACGCCAAACTATGTCACCCACATTGAATTCTGCCGGTTTGCGGCGAAGATTATAAGAATGACAATTGCGTTGATGAGCGGCTAATAAAGCTGCTTGTACCTTTTCAAATATAGAAGATAAACGAACACCCCATCTGGCTAGTCGACCAGTAGGGTTGTTTAGAGTTAGAAACCATTTTAGCGCAGCGTGGTCAGTATATACGATAAACTTTTTACCGTTTTCCACATAACAACGCCAGTTTTCAATTGCAGAAACCACAGCCAGAGCCTCGCGCTCCGTAGCACTGTAGTTCTTCTCTTGACTAGTAAGAGACTTACTGTAATATGCTATGACTCTTTCTTCTCCATTCAGAATCTGACAGAGAACAGCTCCTATACCGTAGTCACTAGCATCCGTATGAATTTCAAAGGGCTCAGAATAATCCGGGCAAGACAGAACAGATGAAGAAACAAAACAATCCTTCAACTTATTAAAAGCTTCATCAGCCTCAGCAGACCAACAAAACGGAGGAGAATTTTTACCTTGAGAGGTTAATTTATTTAGAGGTGCGGCAATTGAGCTAAAATTTGGAATAAAACGTCTATACCACGAAGCTGCGCCTAGAAAACGACGTACTTCTTTTCTATTAGAGGGAGTGGGGTAATTTTTCATCGAATTGCCCTTATCAGTATCGGCATGCAATTCCACTACACGAGCGTCAGTATTTTTTAAAAGTAAGACGGATTCCAAATTATTAGGAAATAAGCCAAAGCTTCTCCAAAAATCCATGCCAAGAATGAGGGAGTTTTGTATCCCAGGAACAATATAAACAACAAGGTTAATTACCTTATTGAGAAATTCAAAGGGAAGAGATATCGATGCTAATGAATTAAATTTTTCACCACCAGCAGTAATTAATTTTAAAGGTTGTGAACTATCCAAAACAAAGTCGTTATTTAAGAAAAAATCATGAGAATTATTTCCTAAAATTGTAACACAAGACCCAGAATCTAGAAGACCAATTGCAGGTTTGCCATTTAATTTTAGGGAAATGTAAGGTGATAATTCGACATTAGACTTACGGATTGAGGAAAGTTTATAACTGTTAAAGAATTTAGAAACATAATCTAACCAATTATTCCACTCAGTTTTATTAAAATTATGTTTATTATTTGTCTTCCCACAATCCTTACTAATTAGTTTTTTGAGACCGCAGGATAAATTTTAGAATTACAGTTTGGACAGTTCGACACTCTAAAACCTTTCTTTCCACATTTAAAACATATTAAAAAGTGAGGCTGACGACAATTACCTAAAGAATGTGAGGTAGTTCTACATCTTGGGCAAAAATTATTATTATACTCAGATGCGTTGGTTATAGCGTTCACCTGTGGTTTAGAGCCACTCGATGGATTACTTTTAAAGTACAATTTATTCAAGGAATTACGATGATCGTAATTTCTTTGCTTAGAAGAAGAATAACTAGAATAGGGATAATTATACGCAAGATCAGGCGCTAAAGTGTGTGATGAAATCTTTGGGGGTTCACAGAACTGCTTACTACGACTTTCGTAATTTTCGAAAAGACGACAAACTTCGACTAAACTTGCGATGTCTACTACTTTCGCGGTCAATAGACAATTAGTGTAACAAGGTCTAATATTATTTAGTAAAATTTCTAACTTCTCAGATTCTGCAACAGTACAACTAAGACGTGAAAACAAACCATTCATTTTTGCTACATAAATTATTATAGATTCGCTTTCGCCTTGCGAACGCTGACGAATCTCAGACATAAGCCGATAATCATAATTATGCGGACTGAAGTCGCGCTTCAATAACTCACATAGTTCACCCCAAGACTGAACACTATTTTTAATAGAACGGAACCAGACTAGGGCATCGCCCGAAAAAATTTCGAACGCGAAAGACAACATTTTTTCGTGAGGAACACACCTAGACGTCATAAATTCGTCCACTTTTTCAATAAAGGACCTAACACACGATTTCCCACTAAATTTAAATTTACTAAGCTCCGAAAAAAGTTTCCTATCGTAGTTATAACTACTACTCTCTCCCACTGAGCAATCTGACTGCAACACTTGCTTCGAGGATGATTGCAACTTAGTATAAAGAACGTTGAAATTAGACCAAACAGACTCCATTCTCTCAATAGCTAGGACGCCGGCATCCACCCTATTTAGCCTATGATAGCAATGATGTAACAAGGACTCGGCTTTCTGCTTTAAGTCGGGAACGAATTTAGCCTCCAGCATAGACAGATACTTGGAAGCCTTTACGAGTGATTTTTCCACCGCGGATATATCCTCTTCAGCAGAGAAAGTGGAAGACAAGATATCCTCGGAGGGCATTTTAGGCGCTAACTTGGCGATCTGCTTCCGAATATCTTCCAGCTTTGAGACACCACGAATAACAAGCTCATATTCCAGCTCCGACTTCGACAGTAATGAAAAGTTAATTTCATAAGCCATTATTCGTAAAAGTGGATGCTTATGTAATCACACGAGGAAAAAAAAAATAAACAGAAAACCAAATCCCTGTTAAATTAGCAGAAAAAAATAGCACAGTATAAATTCAATAAAAAAAAAAAACGACCAGGAATTCAATTAAAATTACAGAAAAACACGCGGCTTAGTAGAATTTTCTAGTAAGCCGATAGGATTAGTACCTAAACCGGTTCTTTGTGCGCGAACGTCGCTCGACACACGTAGATAACAACACGATGCTAATGATGCTACATTATAAAATAGTTAGATTTAAAACACAATTGTGATTATTAATCACGGGTTAGCCACGTGAAAAAAAATATATATAGGTTATTCCTGGGCGTTTTTTACACACAAAAAAATAAAAAATATAAAAAAAGAATACCTGAGACCCTCGTATCGTCAGTACCTATTAATTGGGCGCCAGTGTCACGCTTTGCGGGTGAAGGGTGGCTTGAGGAGTCAACCCTTAACGAGCAGGTGCACATAAAATCAGAATAGAAGAATATTAAGGAAAACACTTTTAACCATACAATAGTATATTTTAATAATAGTTACAAGATTATAATATTAAGATTAGTTAACAGGGCGTGGTTCTTTACACAGTACGATACGAGGAGTCCAGGGTCTTCAGGTGTAGGTAGACAGTCACTTAACTGGGCGGCTGCTGAGGCGCGAGAGAGGACGAAGTGCAGCGTGCCGGCCCTTTTATAGGCGCACCCCGCTAGTCGCCACCGCTGCACCGTCACATTATTTCGAAAGTTCTTGCTCTTTTTTCTATATATTGCTAAACATACAATATACTTGCCATTTTTTTTTATTATTCCTACACTTGGTTTCAAATATACTATATTTGAGCTTATATTAAATACGCTTCATGGATGTACGCGACATATTACATGCGAAGAGTTGTTTAAACTCGAATTTCCAGAAATAGCCCTGGGCTTCCCTTTGTAAAGATGAAACAATATTGGGTCGTGTGTGAGGACTTTTATTATTTTTTATGTTTTGCCACCAGAGCGTCCTTTTCAGCTGTACTTAGGAAAATATAACTGTTTTTTGTAGGTAGGACTGAAAACCAATGGGATTGAGAAAGCCATAGTGCAACCATTCAATTGCTGGTAGGTAAGAAAGCAATTTAATTGTTTAAAATGTGTTTGCAATAATTATTGATAATGGTGCTAAAAATACTGATTTATTCAATTTATTTTGTATTTAAAAATAAAATTGCATGTAATTACTTATTTGAATGTAAAATATATAAAACAATAATATAAATAAAACATCAGATATAGGTGCCGTTTCTGCTGTGCACAAACTAAACTTTATTTAAGCTATTGTCATCTTTTTCACTCTGGTAAAATAAGAAAGGGACGGACATAAATAAGAGCTGTCAAATTTAGTTGAACTAAAATTTCTATATTTTAAGGAGTCTACACACCAAACACGCCGATCCGCCGACACAGCGGCTTGATGTCGACGGCTTTATTTTAAAAGAATCATGTCGGTGACTTGAACCCGCGCGTGTTCTATTCAATTCTATTCAATTCATTTATTTTCACATAAAATAGGGTACATTATGGTCTTAAGGTATTACAGTGTTCAGCCCATTTTGTCTTAGATAGACATGTGAAATTTTGGCAATAGTAGGTAAGTACCATAAAATTACAACTAGTTACATTAAATTAAGTTAATAAACTACCAATTCAATTAATTAATCAGGGTAATGTCAGATTGTCAAGTAGCATAGAAATAATAATAATATGTCACAGTAATTAATAATTGTTCAATAAATCATCTATTTTATAATACATTTTTTCCAGGAGCCATTCTTTTAATTTCTTTTTAAACCTATTGACAGGAAGGATTTTAATGGGCTCTGGTATTGCGTTGTATATTTTAAGACACATACATGTTACCCGGCGACTTGTGGCAACATGTCGGTGGCATGTCTGCGACTTGCGTAAGCGCTCATTTGCCCGCCGACACACAAGCTATTACTAAAAAAGTTGGTTAAAAAGTTACTGATTTCGTGCCGCCGAAAAAGTATTACTACTTGAATGAGTTCTGAAGTCGCCGACTAACCCGCCGACAAAAAGGCGACGACTCATGTCGGCGGGTCGGCAGGTTTGGTGTGTAGACTGCTTTAGACGACACGCCAGAACGTGTCGACCGGTGACTGATGACTGTGTCGACTGGAACACACAGTGAAGTTGAAGTCGTAAACTAGTTTGACATCTCTAACTTAGTTGTTATCTATCACCGTCCTTTTCTCACGCTGCCTGGTAGTAAAAGATAGCAATTCTCTAATTTTACTTTAGTTGGTGAACAAGAGAATAGGCATCAATATCAATTTAACTCATGCTGATAGGTTGTGGTGAGTACTTGCGGTGGTGCTGCCATCTACTTTCATTTTGCGTAACACTTTCTTTTAGGTACTTTGTATAAAAGTCGTAATTGCAATGATTACAATAGACCTTTCGCTTCTATTTATCACCGTGTTATAATAGTCAGTTGTCAGCAGGTGGTTCACGGGTGGACGCCGCGTTATCACCAGTAAACGTCGCGTGGTCCACCAGAAGAGTCGTCGGAGGAGTCCAGTCGATGGCAGCGCGCAGTTCACTCGGGACTTGTGCGTTGGCAATGCGCAGCAACGCAAGGTGAGCATGCGAGCAGCGAGCTGTCACCGAGTGGTCAACTCGTTGTCCGCGCGTGGACGGCATACGCCCGAAGCGATCCGGTGACGCTACGGAGTTGATGTAGTGAGCGCACATCCATACAAGTTCATATAAAGAATACTAACCGCACGAGGCGAGGCGATGCGGGTGGCTCTAATGAGCTGTGACCTTAATTCGCATAGAGTTAAAAATTTGTACAGACTTTGAATACCTCATGAAGTGAGATCGATAGGGACTTTTGACATTTCATTTGTAATTATATATTTAAGGTTTCGACCAATTTTCATGTATGAGAATTATTAAGAAGTAATTTTTGGCTATTTGACAGTACTGTATAACCCGAATTTGACGGGACCAGCTTTATAAATTAGATATTCATGCCCTCATTGTGATTTTGGCAACATGGCCCCAGCTTTTTTTTAAACTGACCGCTCATTTGACCCTAACACTCGTATCTTTGGTCGAGTAAAAGTCTTAAGTAATAACTTATTTTTTTACATTTATCAACTCCCAAACGTCCATTGACGTCCACTGCTGAACGTGGGCCTCCAAATGAAAGCTTGAACAGTCAAAGGTCAGTAGTTGACGATTGTAGGTAGATAAAGGAAAAAAAAAACTTAACACTTTTATCCTACTATAGATACGAGTCCCCAGGCACAGTTGATCGCAATTTCGATTATTTGGTGTGCATCATGATTGTTCGAGCGAACGTCCTGTGACTTGGCACACCGTCTTGTTAAGTAGCTCGGGCGCTGTGGACACATTTTAGTCTCGAGGCACAAAACTGTATCTCGATTTACTAAAGTTTGTCTTGAGACTCAAAACTATATGTCCCGACACATAGTGTCCCGGCCAGTTAACCGCTGTGGCGCGGATAGCCACCGCGGTTGAATTTCCTTGGCCATTTAATGCGTGAAAAGAGCACGGTTTCATAATAAAGACAACGGCACATATAATTTTTGCATATTATAATTTGTAATATTAATAATATGATCATAAGTAACATACATATTTTAAGTTTTATTTTGTTAGAGTCCTACCTTTTTTGATGTTGAATTTGTATATATTTTTTTTCTTTTTAATTACTTCTGCAAAGATCTAGGAGAAATTTATCAAATGACAGCATTCTAATAAAAAATAAAGGTTTGGAATGTAAAAAGTGGGTTTTGCAGAGACTGCTGAAAGTTGCCAATTTTCAAGTCGCACTTGAGACCGAAGGGTTCGTCTGAAAAAGAAACTAAATAGTGATGTTTGTACAAAATTTTATGTAGGTACTTTAATTTCTGTTTACAGACCATTTACTAAAAGCTAATAGTTTTCGAGATATAAGCAAAAACACCGGAAACTACCCCAAAACTTTCCTAGTAAAAACACAACTTAACTGAACTATTAGCGGTTAAGTAACGTGGCTCGTCTGCAGTCACCTTAAATGACTGGCTAGCAATAAATTACTGCACTACATCCTTTTCAACGTAAGGTGATTCCAGGGCTTCTTTCTTCTTTTTCTACAAGGTCTGCCAGGGATGCGGAATTCGAAAGAGTTACCGCGGCCCTGGAACGCAAAAGGCACTAGGAGGAACACGGATGGGTTTTAATCAGTAAGAGTCTGACACTCTCTTCCGCTCCGCCTAGAGCGGAAAAACTTATTTGATGATTTCCCATACTTAAAAAAGGGGTTTTTCTATAAAGCGTTACCATACAAAGAATATCAAATATTAAAAAAAAAGTTGGATATTATTAGAGCTATTTTAAGGTTCTTGATGATGTTGTTAACGCTGTTCGATATCAGTCTCTTTACGGCTACAATTTACAAAACTACAGGGTGCCAATTCTACTAACAGAAACTTTTATGAATTGCAACTTAATCGTTCATTCAGACAGTTTTCGTTTACAAAAACTGTCAAAATGTTTGGTTTTGTTTTTGGTTGTCAATTAATTTGATAGTTTTTGTAAACGAAAACTATCTGAATGAACGATTAAGTTGCAATTGATAAAAGTTTCTGTTAGTAGAATTGGCACCCTGTTATGTCGGTACACATCTTTCGTCGTATACCAGTAAGAGCGGAGTTAATCTATTTTTAATTAAAACAGCAATACAATACTATCTCATTTATAAACTTGCATATCTATGCATAATTTGTACAGAACTTATGAAATATCTCAAGAAACGTTTTGTATGTAGTTGCGAAAGCGGGTTCTTGTGAGCATACAATTTGCATATCAGCAGTGATAAGACTGCGTTCTACAAATGCGTTGAAATGAATGTTGCAAGGAGTTGAACAGAAGTCCAACTAGGATGTATGAGAGGAAAAGTAATAAAAAAAGTAAATACTGACTTCAAAAACAAAACAAAAAAGAGTAAAATAAACTACCATGTTATAAAATTAACAGTTTCAGAACTCGTTGATTTCAATTTGGTTCAGTGTAAAATTGCACCGTCTTCTGAAAGCGTTAATTTTATAAGGTAGTTATTTTACTCTTAAGTTTTTTTTAAGTCGGTTTTTTACTTTTTTAAAGTTATTTAATTTTTCTATTTTAAGTGGCATACCTCCGGTTTCTGAATTGAGAATTCGCGATAAGCAATACTTAAGTAGTATTTGAGTACGGAGTTGTCAAAAACATGCTTTGAAATACGTCAGTTTTTTGACAACTCCGTACTCAAATGTTACTTAAGTACTGCTTATCCTAAAATTCTCAATTCAGAAACTGGAGGTGAAGCTTGAAAACTATGTGTTAAAACTAGCTTCCAGTCGTGGAAAAATATGCAACTAACTACTAACTTTGGTTGAAAATATGAGTGTACTCTGATATACTGAATACCCTGCGTAACCCTTTCGAGTGTACAGGCGTGATGTTATGTTGTGTGATTGCGTAAACAATGTATATTTACGCTATAGCAGAAATCGCGGTTGATTTGCTGTAATTTTTTGTAAAGTTCCGTTGTCTGTCTCCAAAACTCATCGTCAGATCTATAGGAAATTTAAATGGGACCATTTCAGAATAAACCCCTTTCGAACAAAAAAATAATTTTGCAAATCCGTCTACACAGGGTGTTAACGAATTCGTGTAATTCCTTCAAACCGCGTGATCTACTGGTGACACTGATTAACTCAGCATAGGTTTTTTTCAGAAACAATAAAAAAAAGACTAAAAAAAATTGACCATGGTATTCTGTATCTGAGTAATTTTTGCGTCCCAAGTTAACTGACTGCGTGGAGCGATATCGTGCTACTCGTGCCCGCGTCGGCTGTGTCGCCGTGACTTCATTAATTTATGCATGGCATCGAAATTTTCTATCAAATAAAAAAATATCAGCGAAAAAAAAGTTTATTTTTATTTTTAATCAATCTAAATCCCGTGCGGGGTTAATCTATGCCATTAATAGATCATGTGGTTTGAAGGAATTACACGAATTCGTTTACAACCTGTTTATGACGGAGTTATATCCGAACATATATAAAAAAATAGAAACATCCGAATTGATAACCTCCTCCGTTTTGAAGTCGGTTAAAAATATATAAATTTCCTTCATTGCTGGAGCTATTACTTGGAGGATTCCGCTGCGCATAATCTTTGTACCGAAGTAACAGTGGCATATAGCGCCTTTCGTGACACAAAACAGTTTTTTTCGGAACAATTAAAATGTGTATGATTAGTTACGATTTACTTCCGTGCATTTTTCGGGATCTAGTTTCGGAACCAAATGGAGCCTTTAATCATGAGCTGAACCAGTGGTGAGCTCGCGAGTCGAACTCCAAATATAATACAGAAAATAAAATGTATTTCCTATGGAAGATATTTATTTAGATAGTTCTCAAAAACACTTAAACAAAATCGAATAGCTAAACTATACATCAAATAGGTACTTGTGAATGTTAAATAAATCCGGCAACGCTTATATTCACTTCAAAATGTGATTGAAAAGAAAATTAGTACTAAAAGATGGCTTCCTGGCTAGTAAAACTTAAAAAATAAAAAAAGGCAAAGAACTGCTTCTTTAAAAAAAATGTAGCAACACTTAAAACCGTTGCCATAACTTATCACCGCTTTTACATAATTGAAATGTTTAAAAAGCATTTTGTTTTCAATTGATAGATATTACGTTCATGAGATCGCAGCCTCCACCTGTGTACTCATAACATTATACGGCGAACACCAACCCCTTTGCCAAATGTGGCCATCTTGGCATGATATCGTGTAATTTAATCATTCATACAGTATACAAGTTTAGTTTCAGTATACCTACACTAAACCTGAAACTAGTTTGTCCAGAATCATTAGGAGAAGCGATTGACATATTTATTACACGACAATTTATTTTATTTTTTTCTTATATTTCTGTTTTGTTTCAGTAGGTTTCTACCCATAACAGTTGACGGGAATAAACACCTTGAGGCTTAAGACGGTCCGCTCTGTCAGTTTCCGTGTACGAGTATTAAACAACCCCTGCATAGCACATTTCAGGCATTTCACACTTTACTAGGGAACTTAACCCGACATAAACTAAGGTGCAACTTATTTTAAAAACATATTGAGGCAGTTCTGATGAAAATCTTGTTGGGGTGTCTCGGTTTTCGTATATAGGTACTAAAAATAGCGTTGTATTTATCTTACTACTAGTTTAGTAGTAGTAGTTAGTCGTTCGTAGTTACCATCGTCTATCAATAAATCAAACAGTCTATCGTCATAGTAAAAACCGGCAAAGTGTGAGTCGGACTAGCACACCAAGGGTTCCATACTGCCACTAGCTTTCATTCTTTTTATTATTTGTTTTTTAACTATAACTATTAGTATTCACTACAATCATACCAAATTTCAAGATTGTATGTATTACTGTTTTTAAGACAGAACAGGAACAAAACACATTGAAAAAATACTTTTTTTTTTCAAGTTTCTTATTGCCATAACAGAGGCCATAGTAACACATATTCTGTGATTAAATTTCAATTGGCTACCTATTACGATTAAAATGATACACCCTGTGACAGACAGATGAGACAGACGAACGAACAGATAGATGGCGTAGGCTTAGTAATAGGGTACACTTGGCACCCATTGGATACAGAAACCTAAAATAAGAAAAAACAGGTCAAGAAAATGAATCAAAATATTCTTGTATTCATCGTTCATTAGTCAGTTTGATGTTAAATAAAATACTCTTTTTTGACAACTTTTCGTCTTTAGTTTCCATCTTAATTTAAGTCAAACGGATATTAAAAACTGTCGCCAAAGTTGAATCAACAAATTCAGTTCAGAAACAAATAATATTGTAAAAATATAAAATGTTACCTAGGTTCGTGAAAACGGTTATTTGGAGCGGTTTACGATTTTAAATACAACCTTTGATTACATGTTATTGCACGTATTAACTGTAATAACAAGCTATACAAATACAGTAATGATTAAATGAATTAATTATTCTCAATTAACTTAGAACAACATGCAACTTATAATAGGTCCTTTTTTAATATGTTTTTACTGAATTTTTACTTAACTGCTTTTGTAATTGTATGTTATTTGTTTTCTTTTGCTATAGTTATAAGCAATAGTGATTTGCGATAGCCTAGCTATTGAACGGTAGCCCTCCATGAAGGAAGGTCTAAGTTCGAATCAGGGGGCCTATACTCCCTACGTCCGTCAACGAAGTTACTCACCCGTCCGAAAGTAGCCCGAAACGTAGGAGCGAACAAAACAAGTGTCAAGTTCAAATTTTCGGACGGACAAAAACACATCGGTAGTAGGGACAACTGTCAAATCGTGTTGTCAATCATTCTTAGTTCGGGCCCCGAAATAATTGTATATCCGTAGGTGATAGGGAGTAGTAAACGCTCGCAACTAAGGCCGAAACCAAGGACTTCGTGCTTAGGGAGTAGACCCCCAGGCCCGCACCTCTGACTTTTCGAATTCATGTGCGAATCTGAATCTGAGTATCAGTCGCGTTAAATGTGAAGGAAAAACATCATGAGGAAACCTGTACACCTGAGAGGGCTCTGCAAAGTTCTCCATGTGTGTGTACTCCGCCAACCCGCACCAGACCAGCGTGGTGTACTAAAGTTTTAAACCCTTCTCATTCTCAGAATGAAAAGGGATGTATAAGGGGTGCATGAAAAGAGCCACCACGAGTGACGATACATAAGTATGTCCGGCGCACCCTGGGCAGTCAGCCTCGCTACCAACCTTGCTGGCTGACTAATCTTTTCACCACGGCATGAGCTATTCTCGTATAGCTCGTGCCGACACGATAGAAGAAGATTCTCAGAAGAGGCCCCTGCTCAGCAGTGGGACAGTAATGGGCTTATTGTATATTAGATACTTTTCTGATTTAGGATACCTTTCTTCATAATTCTTGCATTTCTGAATATCCTTGCTGCCGGGTGGGGACGGGCTAGAATGTAAAACTTCATCACTACTCGCTTGGAATAGACGTGTGTTGTAAGATTCAACAAAACCCAGCACGCTTGGTGGTAGGATCTATACGGTCCGCCTGGCTAGCTACCACCCTCACATTAAAATCCAAACAGTTTACTGTGTTCCGTCATGTGTATGTGAGAGCCAGAGGGGTATTGGGGAATCCCTTTATATCTTTGTTGCTTGGATTCGTGTGTTCCACCTTAGACCCTGTCTGCGCATACCACCAAGTGCGACGAGGGTCAAATGCGAAAGTCAAGTCATAAAAAATAAAAAAACTCTGTTTCCAGTAAGAAAAGATATGACTTCAAATCAATCCATGTATATTCAGCAATCAGTATTTTCTATCAGATAAAAAAATCTATCCACTATTTCCAATGTCGGATAGATCGACAAAAAATTACATTCCGCAAATACACATTCATATGTACTCATTACATTAAGGTTTGCAGCAGTACATTAGCAATTCATTGTGGCTGTCTGAGCCACAATCACGATATAACAACGTGTCAAAGTAATTGGCCAGCGTGTGGTGGCAATTATGCCAAGCGTCCAACTTGCCAGGATTTGCATATTACCAAGGCAACAGCGGTGACAGGCACCATTGTACACCTCTGTTTTGGTCAAACACACTACGATGCACAGTGTACGCGCACTGCATATACTCCTAGGGGACGTAAAGGACTTTAATGCAATATAGAACACGTATTTCTCGGTGTTTGCTGATGGAAAACAGATGATTCTGGCGTATCGCCAGCATGCAAGTTTAGTATACTATTGATTCTGTTTGCTGTCGCTTTGTAAGTACGACGTGAAGGCAGATTAATTGGGATAATTGTGTTGTAGAAATAAACGTAAAGGATCTGATTTGGTAAAATTTTCGTCTATATTTTGGTAGTCAGAATATTTAAATAACATTCTAGACTGCTTGGTACGTCTATTGTAAAAATAATTTATTCTTTGTCAGTAAATTGAAAAATCTTTTTTCATTATAGTAACAGAAAATACTTTATGTAATTTAATGTTGGAGGTATAATTTCTTATTCATTAAATTTCCTCTGTCAACCATAAAATCTGGCACCTCTTTAATTTTAACAAAGAATTTAAAATAAAACAAGAACGAAGATTTAAAATTAATTCTACAAAAGCTTCATAACGTCACAGAGGAGTGTCTGATCAAAAATGACTATTTGTGGAGAGGAACGAAGTATGGTGTTCCTTCAACGAAAAGGCAGGATCCTGCAACTGGGCGGGCTACTGCCAAACGGTTGATTTTGAGCGGTTGTACACAAGATTAATCAGAAAAGGAGTACTAATCCGCAGGCCACTTAAAGTATCACTGATGTCTGGTTTAAAACATGTTATCGGTAGCGGGTAGCACTGAGCAACGTTGACAAAGGAAGGTAGTCGTCGAAATGGATCAACGCACTCGATGTTATAAAGGCGGTGGTCATTCGACGAAGCGGGAGCATTCGGTGCTGAACAGCTGAAGAAGTCTGACCATTTAAATCTGACTAGCTTGTCCTTATTTTATGATATTGTAATAATTGTGTAAAGTATTATATTGTGATCTTGTTCATGTTACTGACACTAACCCAAATACAAGTAGTCTCAGTGGTGGAGAGTCTATGTTGGTTTTATTTACTACATTACCTTGCTCACAATTCTGACATACCGATATTAGATATAACTGTAATGATAGAATCACCCTTGAGCTATTATGTTGCTGTGTCCATTACAAACACGTATTAAAATTTCAAAATTCGGTATTTTTTTTCTCCATACAAAATTATTTTTTCTCCATACAAAATTACTATTATTTTAGTTTTTCCAAAACCTCTCCGTCGCTGTACAGCAGTTACGAATTCAGAAAATGGAGCTTGTAATCCGTGACACCAAATATGACTTAAAATGTAAACACGTCTGATTATAGCTGAGGATACATATATTTTAGTGTATTTTTATGAAATCGTTGAACAGCTTCTATTAAATTATTGACTTTTGCAAAAAGTAGTAAAACATAAGTTATTCATTACTATGGGTACTTTAACACCCTTTCGGATTAGTATCACCTTTCCGACTGACTTTGCATACGCGTGTTACATGTTACATCTTGATATCGTGATGTAGGATTTGTCGTGACGTCATTTTCGAGAGTTGTCATTAATGTGTAGCAGACTATTGGCATAGCTATAGCACAGTCTACCTATATCTTACTCCTTACCGTCGGTCAACGTAGAACATTGTCGCAGAGCAATCGTGCGGGGGGTTGCGGGGTGAAGAGGGCGGAGGTTATGTCCCGAGCAGCCATACTGCATACTTGGGACATAACCTTCGCCCCTACATAATTTTGACATATCATGGAACCTGTCAAATGTATGGGCGTTGACCCACTGTATGTAGTAAGTAGGTACACTGTGGCTATAAGTCTGCTACACTACTGCGGCTGTCCCATTTCAAAACCTTGCAAGGGCTTAAAGCGAAATTTTACAAGAGAGCGCATAAACGTTAAATCAGTCAGCCTTTGAAAAGTATTTCATCACCATCATTATCATCATTCAGCCGAAAGACGTCCACTGCTGGACATAGGCCTCCCCCAAGCATCGCCACATCGACCGGTCCTGAGCTTCTCGCATCCAGCGGTTTCCCGCGACCTTCACCAGATCATCGGTCCACCTTGTGGGAGGCCTACCCACGCTGCGTCTTCTGGTACGCGGTCGCCACTCCAGAACCTTTCGGCCCCATCGGCCATCCGAAAAATATTTATGTTAGGTAAAATCATGTGGTTAAACTCACTAGGTTTAGAAATGATCAGAGGTAGTGAATGGCACTTACTAGGTATCGATGCTTAAATAGATTTGCTTATTATGTGAGTTTTCAACGCTGGTGTTTTTGTATTCGGTAGAGACTTTCTAGGTTAGCAAGTTTATGCAATAAAACGATCGTTGTAAAAAGTGTCCCTTACTAGGTTTTGAAATGGGATAGCCGTACCGCAGTGTGGCGTAGTTTGCATGTGGCGTGCGTGATAGGCACAACGCCATTCACAATTGTCAGAAATGAGCAAAAACTTATAAGTCGTATTTTGTAGTACATAGCTTGTTTTGACCAATATTAAGAACTAGTTTTTGCACGCGGCTTTGCTCGCGTTAATTAAGCTCAAAAAACTCTGAACAAACTACTAAAGTTTCTATAATAATCTAATTTAATCGTGATTCGAACGATACGTGGCGCCATCTATGAACGTTATTTTTGTTTTCCTCGGGAGCAGTACTTTTTCTCGGGATGAAACAACGTAGGTATATGCAAAATTTCAGGATGATCGGTTTTGTGGTTTAGGCGTGAAAAGGTAACAAACAAACAAACTTATTTTCGCATTTATAATATTAGTCAAGAAGTCAGGATTTTAAGGACTTTTTTCACACAGTAGTAATAGCCACTTTTGGTGCAGTCTGAGACGGGAAATGGATAAGATTTAAAAAAGGAAAAAAAAGAGAGAAATAAAATAAAATTGGACAAAGTAAATACTTAGTAAATTTCGATCAGACACTCCTATTAAAAGAACGCAACACCTCTTTAACGAACTTTGTACTTTTAGTCCTGCAAATAAGAAAAGAATAATGACAAAACTTGAGACCCAGCTCAAGAATTAAATTCCCAAACCCAATCAGTTTAAAATTAAATTCTTAGTACCCAATGCGCTTGACACCCGATTCCATTCCATCGCAAACATTTAGGACTCAACACGATGTAATTGCTGCCTTTAGTGAAATAATTAGTTAACAGTTAACTGTTAGAGCTTTAATAAATTGTCGCGAATGCGAGGCAGAGTTGGTACGAAATGCAACTGCATTTGGCGAGAAGCCAGAGTTAGCAAGAAAACCTGTACGTATCGATTTGTGAGCGCGAAGCACGTTCACCTAGAGGCTAAGCATTTGGCAAGCATAAACAATTTGTGATATTTATTGTTCCGAGTGAATGTCGTTTACAACCTGTGATTTGCTATACAGGATTTCTGGGTGGTTACAGGTCTTGGGACGGTGTTTACTTCCTAGACGGGATGGGTGGCTAAGTTGTATTCTAGACATATGAATAGTCCTTGCCAATGATACTGTACACTACAATGTTATGTTTGTAGAACATGGCGTTTAAAATGTTATTCTGCATCATTTACACCAATATCTCAAATGGGTAAGACGAAGTTAAAGACAACTATTAGAGAGAAAGAGACAGCTATCTGCAAGACCGGCCAATTGACGTGTTTTACCTACATCTACTTCTTTTTGAATATCATATCACTTGTCCAACTATACCATTTTTAAATTGTGTATTGGACATTGGTCATCAATAGAGATTACAAATCCACGATTATTTTGTTCATGCATTTTATTTGTTTGAATTCTAAATGCAGCCAGCAGCATTAAAGTTACATTATTACATTACATTACACACCAAATACAATAGCAAATAGCAAAAGCGAACGTTAATTTTTCAAATTCTAACTGACAATGATCAAATACACGCATGAATAAATTACATTCATTCAATAAAGTTTTATTGTACCGATCATTGATTACATACGCAAAACGCAACACGAATCCCAAAGAACGAACTTAAACCCGACGGTTTAAATTCTAAATCGGAGAGTAATATCAAAAAAGACTTAAGAAACACTTCCCGGGCAATCCAGAAGAAATCCCCATTTTACTTGCACGTAACTATTTCGTAGATATTAGAGACTTAAAAAGTTTTACACAAACTTCCACACGAATGAGACGAGCACCTGACTTAGTGGCGTCGTTAAGGACTTTTTTAATTAAATTAAGGTCTTTACGACCAAACTCCTATTCAAGAGTATCTGCAGGTCATTACTACGCACTTAATTGCTTTAAACTTAGACTTTTATCGAAAAGCGAGCTGAGATTCATTATTGTCATTTGATTTTAAATTAGGTTAAGTGTATTAGCACTCTTTTTTATTCACAGCTACAACACAAAGTTTAATGGAATGAACTTGTGCTGGTACTTTCAGAAGTTTGCCCTTAAATTAAGACATGAGTCAGTTAGATGGGTTACGATATTAACTGCTATATACGGGCTACTGGTAATTCGACGTATTCCTTGCACCACGTTATAGGGGGGCTAATATGCAACAAATTTAACCCCACATATGTTCTACGAAATTCAATGGATTTCGAGATATTGCAATTTTTATATTATTTTCAATAATCCCCAGAATTCCTCCTTAAACATTATTTATCTATAAAACATCAAATTGATCGGCTTTGATTATGATATTAGCTTGTAGCTGATACTTTTACAAAGCTTTCTGCGTATTTAACTGTTCTTAATGACCATCCAATTGAAAGTAATCATTAAAAGTTAAATAAGTATATTAGAAAATCGTCGAGGTACACGATAAATAATGATATTTATCTCAAAAATTTACTATGACATTAAGTGTACAAAATGCAAGACAAACATCCTTGTTTAATCAGCTATCCAACGAGGTATAGAAGTTCAAAAAATATTTAGAAACTAATGTAAAGATGTCTTATAATACTGACAAAGGCGATTTCTGAAAAATCTCTACAAGCACGCAGGTGGCCCGTTAAGTGCAATTCATTGCATAATCCTCGCGTAGAGATTAAACAGCAGTCTGTCGGGCACCAACTGTCCTCTAAATGTCAGGATTAGATTAGGTCAGGTCGTTAGGTTATGTTTGGTCAGGGTTAGGTAGGTTAGGTTAGGACCTGTGGTTTTAGTCAGTAAGAGTCTGACAGACCCCTCTGCCCACCCCCAGAACAGAGGACATCCATGAGGATATCCAGAAGGCAAAAAAATATGGTCAGGTTAGGTCGTTAGGTTAGGTCAGGGATAGGTTTAGGTTAGGTCACAACTTCGATGCCCTGGGATCTAGAGGCAAGAGCCCCCACGCTGAGATATCTGCACCTGCGTCATCTGGAGGTTGCCATGCCGCCTCTCCAGCCACTCCTCCATTACGGGTCTTACCGCCACTATTGCGGCGTGCCCTGCGCTGGGTTGCGCAAGTCGTTGCCTTCACAGCCACTAGGATCTGACGGAGACCACTCTGCTCAAGCGCCTCCTCGCTTTGGCGATATTTCAGCGCGAGGGCCCTCGCCTCCAGATCCCAGGGCATCGAATTTGTGACCTAACCTAAACCTAACCGTGACCTAACCTAACGACCTAACCTGACCATTTTTTTTTTGCCTTCTGGATATCCTCATGGATGTCCTCCGTCCTGGGGGTGGGCAGAGGGGTCTGTCAGACTCTTACTGACTAAAACCACCCGGTGTTCCCTCGCACACTTAGGTCCTAACCTAGCCTACCTAACCCTGACCAAACATAACCTAACGACCTGACCTAATCTAATCCTGACATTTAGAGGACAGTTGGTGCCCGACAGACTGCTGTTTAATCTCTACGCGAGGATTATGCAATGAATTGCACTTAACGGGCCACCTGCGTGCTTGTAGAGATTTTTCAGAAATCGCCTTTGTCAGTATTATAAGACATCTTTACATTAGTTTCTAAATATTTTTTGAACTTCTATACCTCGTTGGATAGCTGATTAAACAAGGATGTTTGTCTTGCATTTTGTACACTTAATGTCATAGTAAATTTTTGAGATAAATATCATTATTTATCGTGTACCTCGACGATTTTCTAATATACTTATTTAACTTTTAATGATTACTTTCAATTGGATGGTCATTAAGAACAGTTAAATACGCAGAAAGCTTTGTAAAAGTATCAGCTACAAGCTAATATCATAATCAAAGCCGATCAATTTGATGTTTTATAGATAAATAATGTTTAAGGAGGAATTCTGGGGATTATTGAAAATAATATAAAAATTGCAATATCTCGAAATCCATTGAATTTCGTAGAACATGTGTGGGGTTAAATTTGTTGCATATTAGCCCCCCTATAACGTGGTGCAAGGAATACGTCGAATTACCAGTAACCCTGTATATCATCGACGCAAATAAGTCAGACTTCATGATTCTATCAAGTGACTAAAATTTAACAGTTCATTCTAATATCTTTCTAAGTCCAAAATATCAGTAGATATTTGACACAAATGACTGCCTACACCCTACCCGAGTAGCAGATACCCATGAAAGGGGGTCGTGGGCCCTAAGAACATAAGACTCTAGGCTTGAACTCAAGGCATCCATCAACGGACAGCCAGCCACGTTGTGGTCATATGCTGCTGTGCACCGTGAGGGTGTTGGGGAGACAATATTGATTTCCCGGGACGTGCCAAGGCGTGGCACAAGAGAGGCACCCCGGTGCGTTTTACCGGAGATTCCAGAGTTTGTGTTGAGAACGACCGTTGGTAGTTTTACTCGGTATGAGTCCAGCATACCCCACCCCTACACCTTTCCCAGATGGAGTGTAACAATGAGGAAAACAAGTCAAAAAAAAAATGAAAACTAGAATCTGTGACAAATACCATTCGATATTTATGACAGCTTAGAACGACGTCTTAACGCTCTTAGAGTTACAGTATAATTGCTCATAATATCATTTGGAACTTTATCACCGTTGCTTGAAAGGGTAGACAATTATTCTAACCAATAAGCCAAAAAGTGAGTGAAATAACAGAATAATGAAAGTAATAAGTTTCACAGTAACAATAAGAAGAATAATAAATTATTCAGTCTAATACCACATGCATTACAAAGCCATCATTTCGTGCTTAAAATTGTAATTTCGCATGACCAAAAGTCATAAATCAGTTCAGATACAGGAGTTTTCCTGATAATCGTAATTTATGTTTTATTTACATTTGTTTTTAGAAATAATGAGAGTAGGCAAAACCGGTCCAGTGTACCATATCACGCAAAGATAATGTTATGCATGCCACACGATTTTTTCACATAATATGTGTGTTATTAAAATTGCAGTCCGAAACTTTACGATGGCTGGAAACTGGAAAACAGTGAGCACCAGGTTATGTTACTTTTTCATCATCATAAATATTATACAAGGTTAGTCAGAAAGGGGGTGATATCTGAAGGGGAGTTAAAGTACCCATAATAATGAATAACTTTTGTTCTACCACTTTCCCCAAAAGTCAATTGTTTAAGAGAAATAGCTGCCCAAAAATTACAAAAAAAAATACGCTAAAATCTATCTATCTTCAGCTATGATCAGCTGTGTTTACATTTTAGGTCATATTTGGGGTCAAAAATTAGAAGCTCCATTTTCAAAATTTGTAACTAAAGCAGGGGTGAAGAATTTTTGAAAAAACTAAATAAAAAAAAAATTGAAGGAAATAAAAAAACGAATTTTGAAATTTTAACATTTGCTTTTTAACATCAGTGATACTTTGATTGGTCTGCGGATTAGTACTTCCTTTCCGACTAACCTTATAATATATACTCCTAAGTGACAGTGACGGAAAACATTTTGAGGACACCTAGACATAATGGTCTGAAGCCAAAACGCAGTGAAAAAGCGTTCTGATCAATACTCATTCCTTCTCTGTATGAGAAGAGGCCTTTGCCATGCAGTAGGCCAGTTACAGGCGGGCGTTATTATTATCCGTTGTCCACTTTATCATCGCCTAGGCCGCATTTATGCCTACTACACCGGCGCGTGCAGAGTACGGCGTGATATTATGATGTGTATATGGAACTATGGAACTGCACATAGATTATTGAGAAATCACTTGTTCCTGTTTGTCTTATTAATTATAAACTTTTCAGAAGTAGTCAAACTTGATAATTATAAAGAGGAAACTAGGTATAAAAGCAAACATTTAATTTATTTAAACATTGTTAGAAAATTTGTTTTTATTAATATGATTAAATATTTCAAGCCATAACATAACATCTCTTATATAAATTACAATTCTTCATGTTCATATTGCTCAATCCCTATAATTTCAGTTTTATTAGACAATAATCTATGAAATTCGTGATTAAAGTAATCAGATATCATATTCCATACATTTACTGAATACCATACAACTACGCTTAGAGAAAATATCAAACGAAATAGTAAACCAAGCATTTTAACGAAAATATTTCAGTAGTTTTTTTATTCAACTATTAGGTATACAATTATTGTAATCAAGTATATTCAAGGGTATTTGATAACTACAGTTTGCTAGAAGCTATGAAAGTAATAGATTACTTCTAGATATTCAATTGGGTTATTATCAAATCCTTGTGTGATCAATATAATTTGCTTGTTTTATTTATTTTATCTATAAATATTATAAATAGCTTATGTCTATAGAATTTAATTTATATAAAATAAAATTACTACATATCAATTACCAAACAGCAAAAAATATATAAATACTACCACTTAGTAATTTATGTAGACGAGGTCATAATATTTTGAAATATGTACAAAATATTTTAAAATGAAATTACAAACTTGTCTTACCTAAACGTTTTAACCAAGAACTTATCGCCCACTTAAGTTTAAGCGCAAGAGAAAAGAAAGAACCGAGTGTACAAAGAAATTCAAGTTATTAGACAAGTTTTTGCAATGTGCTAAAAGTGGCTAAATGTTTAAGAGGTTCAGAGAAAATGGCAGTTGTAATAGCTTTAACTACATATTACACTCAGCGTATCTGTGTTAAATCTTATGATCCCGGGATCGCACTGTTGGAATAAATAAATTCAAATTGATTATAAATAACTTAAGTTAAAACCAGTACAGATAGTTTTATATAACATCAAACGATGCTCACTATTTAAATATACTCATACAGAAATATATGCCACATATTATAAATACTGAATTCTAAAGAATCCACATCCAACGATCCTGCAGACCCACAGACAGATCTCCCAAGAATTCCGTGTAAATAGGTTTACGTAATAAATTCAATCGTCGTACAAAATGTCGGAGCCATAAATCATATCGGAAACGATCTCGAAGACTGCTTGAGCATGAGGGTACACGATAGTAGTAAGCATCACAATACTATTTGCTATAACAAACAATTTCATCGTCTCCAGGCCGTCTGATGATCTGAAAATGAGAACAATCATAAAAGTTATGTTAGTCTCAATGGCAAATAAAAATATTTTTTATAGACCATTCATTAAGTCATTACTATAGAAATGATCTAATTCAAGATCAGGGCTTATCTGTAGATATGATCTAATATTGGATATAATCTTTGATGATATTCTTCAGTTTTTTTACTTTTCATACCTCAAAGCTAAAATATTATTGACAAGATAATTTTAGTAACGCATGCCACAAAATACAACTCCGAGATCCCTAAATTCGCAATTATTAAAATAATTTTCTGAATTGGAAATGTATTCAAACAATTTTATCTAATTTTCTCTCTTCCATGCCAAAGATTATCCCAAATATTTGGGCAACGATTACATTCAGGGGATTTTGTTTTAAACCAAATTATTTAAAACTGATAAACTTTACGGTTCGATAAATTTCATTTTGGCAGCACAAAATGTTAATGATTGAAGCAGCAAAGACAATCTAAGCGAAATAAAGCTGTTAATTTACAGGGTTTTCATAAAATTTACAACAATAACAAACGTCTTTCGTACCTACAAAGACAGTGCTTATATCTGAACGCTTCACAGCAAATAACTTTTCCGCCATAACCGATTTTAAACGATCACAACCGAACGCGTTTGTTCAAAAGCATTAGCATTCGCGTGGATGAGTTCGGAGTTACTCGAAGTGCCGGAACATTAAAGGCTCGTTTGGATCTGATAGCGAGTTTTCTTTAATTTTTTGAACATCCTGAATATGAGTATTAAAGGTGTGACAGCTTTTGAAGATTTTGGTTATCAAAAACAGGGATATTATGAGATAAGTTCCAATATTCAAAAGATATTTGAAATTGCGGTTTTGGACGTGAACAATGCAAAGCACATTAGTAGTACCGACCTGACTCGATCTATGATTCTTTCTGTGCAAGACGAACTTATTCTTTATTGTACATACACAAGAAAATTACAATTTAGTGAAGTCATGTAAAACGGCGAGCTTAACTCAAAAATGAGTTTTCTACCAGCAAACCTTCTTAGTGCTATAAAACTGTTTTATTCCTAGTCAAAGTCTGTTTAAAAATTTACCTCAACCACCCACCAAAGCCTTGTTCTTCATCGTCCAATAAATCTACTTTAACCGGTAAGTTTTCAGTATTTTCTGTATCTTTTTCTTCAACTTTAACAGTCTTTTTCTTAGTTGCAGCGGAATTGTGTTTATTTTTCTTCATAATCTAAAAAAAACACGTTAAATTTTTGTCAAATAACATGGTGATATAGGTAATATCGACACTTGAACGAAAGAAAGATTTAGGGGCGATTTCACCAATCTATCGATAAGTAGTCCGTAGCTAATTATTTGACCTACAAATATGACAATTATGTGTTCAATTATCTTGTCACCATCAACTATTGAAAAGGTGGTGAAATGCTAGAGACCGAATTAACTTAATGAACAATTAATGACAGGTTGGTAAAACACCTCTTATGGGGGTAAAAACCCGAAACCCTTAGGGTTTTTACTATTAGTTAATGTGCTTAGAAATCAAATTGCATTTACTTATAAACAGTACCTGATCTTCCAAGAACTATTCTTTTTAGAATATTATATGAAAGTCTGTAAGTATAGAGCTATTGTAAACAGAAAATTAAACGAACAAAAACAATTTCAACAGCATTTTGCAGGTGCCACAAAACTGTCTGTAGTGTACTGTGCTGAATATTTCAATAGTTTCGTTAAAAAACGATTCAAAACGTTTATCCAGGCGTAACTTGTGAATAGGTGAACAGATTAGACTGATATTTTGGCGTGCTAGTTGGAATGTGCTATTGGTCGAAATTCGAAATGCTTTGTTTAAAAATTGGACATCGACAAAAGCCTTTTATTTTTGGATTCGTTCAAGTGCTCAATCAAATTTAGTTTTTTTTTGGGAAATTGACAATTATAAATATTTTATTGCCTTGCAATGAGAGATAGCTAATTTAAAACGAAACAACATAATTATAAACCCTATACTTAACTTACTTACTTAAGAATGATTTCTTTACTCCCAGAACCAAAATCAATTCCGAGAAAGAACTTCTCTAACCAATACAAGCAATAAGAAACCACGTAACGAACACAAAGATACAAGTACTTTAGTTCCCGCGGCAAAACAAAACACTAACTCGGAATAGCACCTGTGCCCCTAATCAAATATTATTTGATTCAATATTACCTCAGTACCAAAGGGTGTGCGGTGAAGAAACAAGTGGCACGGGCTCCTCACTGAACACTAACACACCTAACGAACCACATTCAGCGAGAAACCTCTCAAACGCTGATCGATACTTTACGTGGTGCAAGTTTCTAAGGATAGAACGCGTAGTGGCGGAGCGTATAGCGGATATAGTCATTGTTGATTTTTGATAGGAAGCATTTTTAGCAAGATATTGAAAATTAAGGCGAGTACTATAGGGATTTGGATCGCGAGCCTGTATTGTGATATTTATTGAGCGTTTAAACAGTCAGTACCTACATTGATCTAAATATTACGATCCAGGATTACGTTCCAAATATTGGATAAGCATGCTACAATGATCGAAATCTGGAACATGCTCAGATAAAGTGCAAGCTACAGATCCAGACATCAAGAACCAATTTCTACAATGACGAAAATACATTGACGTTTTTAGATATAAAAATCTTAGTTACAGCGAGGTGAAACTCCCTCCGGCTCAGACGGTATCACCAATAAGGTGATCAAACACTTTTCCGCCCCGCTCATAGTTCTCATGACCGCCATCTTCAATGGCGCTCTGAGTAATAACATCTTTCCGCAAGCTTGGAAACAAGCCACCGTTATCGGTATCCCCAAACCCGGCAAACCCAAGAGTGAGCCCACTAGTTATCGCCCCATTAGTCTTCTCAATGTAATTGGGAAAATCTATGAGCGTCTCATTTATATCCGTTTAAAGGATTTCGCTGACTCCCGTAAACTCATCCCCGACGAACAGTTCGGTTTTCGAACCCAGCACTGTTGCATTCGACAATTGCACCGCATTGTCGAACACATTAGCTCCCGTTTTATGCGCTCGTACAAAACGGGCATGCTCTTCTTCGACATAGCGAAAGCCTTCGACAAGGTCTGGCACAACGGTTTATTATACAAACTGTACCAATTCAACGTGCCGGACCGTCTCGTGCTCATCATTCGAGACTTTCTGTCGGATCGCTCCTTCCGCTATCGCCTAGAAGGCACCCTCTCGTCCCCTCACCCCATTCGCGCAGGAGTCCCTCAGGGCTCCGTGCTATCGCCCCTTCTGTTCACGTTGTACACCAGCGACATTCCCAAACGTGGCTTGGCCAAGTTGGCTCTCTTCGCCGACGACACGGCTATCTACTATTCCGGTAGGAGTCTCGATAGCATCTCTCGAACCCTTCAAACCGCAGCCGACGCCCTCGGGGTCTGGTTCCGGAAATGGAGAATAGAGGTGAATCCCGAAAAGAGCGCAGCCGTTCTTTTCGAGAGACACGGTGATACCCACACCCACATCCGACCCGTCCTCATGTTCGGCAAACAGATCCCTTGGGAGATGAAAGCCAAATACCTGGGGGTTATCCTCGACCACAATCTGAGTTTCCGAGACCACATCAAAGCGGTGCGTGCTCGCGCCGCTTTCGCTGTCGGTCGCCTCCACCCCATCCTTAGAACGCGCAGTAAATTGTCACTTAGAAATAAGCTGAGAATCTACGTGACGTTTGCTTTAATCTAGTGCTATCCAAAACTCACTAATGATAGGATTCCGCTAACGAGCTTTGATACAAAATAAACAAAGTACATATTAATTTCCGCTTCTCAGTCCCCACCCCAACATTTTGTTGTCGACGTCCTAACACGATTATGAATTATTACCGTCGCGTGAATGAGTAAAATTCGGCTGTTCACCTCCCAAGGTAATTTGCAAGCTGTACGGTAAAAAATAAAATTTGCTGGAAAAATATTCCTAGAGACATTTTCAAAGATATTTTTTAGTATTGTATTCTGTGATGCGATTTGATGCTGGT
Organism: Amphipyra tragopoginis; assembly: GCA_905220435.1. Lineage (NCBI taxonomy): Eukaryota > Metazoa > Arthropoda > Insecta > Lepidoptera > Noctuidae > Amphipyra > Amphipyra tragopoginis. The sequence goes on along the minus strand of HG991995.1, from coordinate 22,340,608 downwards.
TTTAATTTGGAACGAGAATTTATGACGTCATTGATACGGCTAATGATATCGGATTATTAATAGGTCCATACGTCATAGTCATAGATGTACCAAATGGTTGTATTGTTGGCATGAGTGAATTATTTATTGTGGGGTCTACTGAATTGCGATCACGAATAGCTTAGCTAACTGCGGTGAAAATTATTGAGCCTTTGAGATTGATAGGTTTTGTTCAACAGTGGACGGTTTAACGTTGATAATAATTATTCCAACACATTATTTTGAATTACTGTCAACTAAATTAAGTTTAGATCAAATTTCAGCAATTTTACTTTACACAGGGTCACAAGCTCGCATTTAAAAATATGGATTTACAGTACGTACATTGGAGGTCAGTTACATTAATTATCTTACAATTATTATAGTTGTTTTTAATAAATGTCTAGGCTGATATGATTAATGCGATATTACATCATTAAGACACAAATACGAAGTTAATATATTTATGATAAAAGAGATATTACAATAAAATGACACTGACACGTTAGGTGCAGTGGCTGAGCGATTGGCTTCTGCGCTACGGGTCGTGGGTTCGATTCCCACACGGAACAAAAATTTGTTTGGCCTACAGATAGTTATTTCGGGTCTGGGCGTTTGTGTATGTGAGAATTGTGTTTGTAAACGCACGCAAGATACAGGAGAAATCCTAGTGTGGGGTAAAAAAAAATCTACCTTCTTATTTATAAATAGGTATTATGAAACAAAATGTCCCGAATGACAAAGACATAAAATTAAATAAAAAAATTCTAGAATAAAATAACCTTTATCGAGACTCTTAACCTTAATCGAGAAGGGGCATTGGCAGGTAAGCCGCAAAGCCGCAGCTGAATATACTGCTGTCTAACGTATCTACCAATATAATCCTTTGTCCCTAATGACACTATGGAAGGAGATTAGGTGACCTAAGTTAGAATAGTGTAGCATAGATATACATTATAGTGATGTAATTAATGATATCATATAAAAAGCGAAGTAGGTATTATGGCATTGATGCGCCAAAAGTAATAATTCAAAATACTCCATTTGGCAGGCTTGCAGATCTCTTTCATTGTCTTACTTTTCTGTATATTTGTCTTACTCATTAGAGATACTAATAAAAGTTATGCAAGACTCGAATTTTAAACCTAGACATCATTGACGTGGATTGATCCTCCCTGAATCTTGTTGCCAATGGTGAGATACAATTTTATAGAAATGGAATTCAAAAATGTAAACAGACAATTGCCACCGCGAAGGTTATATCCTCCTCCAAAGGGTAAAACGGGACCCTATTACTAAGACTCTGCTGTCCGTCCGTCTGTCACCAGGCTGTATCTCGTGAACCGTGATAGTTAGACAGTTGAAATTTTCACACATGATGTATTTTTGTTGCCGCTATAACAAAAAGTACTAAAAAACAGAATAAAATAAATATTTAAGGGGGCTCCCATACAACAAACATGATTTTTTTGGCGTTTTTATAGATAATGGTACGGAATCCTTCGTGCGCGAGTCCGACTCGCACTTGGCCGGTTTTTTTTACTAGGTAACCAGAACTTCTAAATTATCAGATGAAAATGCTAATAATGCCTGACTGTTGCCTACACCTTGTTCTGTTTTCCACCAAATAAAATCATTTCGAACATTTATTATAATTGTCGCCCCGTTTACATTTTCGATATAGAATTCGAATTCCAGGTACAGTATGCATGAAAACAAATAAACGAAACTAATAATAGTGATGTTATAAAAAATCGGACTAATAAAATAAATAATCCCACAAAACATAAATCGTGTTGACATTTCACTGCAGTTGTATACGATTTAATCTCGTCTATTGACTTTACGGGATTTAAAAAATTAATACCAGCGAGAATAAATTTTTATAATGTCTATCAAAATGGTGAATTTATTGTTGTGTGTTTAGCAACAATATATTATTCTGTAGCACGTGTTACATTGAGTGTGGAATTGCTAACGAACTTGAGTCTTCGGCTCGGGCAGGCGTTACGGTTACTATACAGGCTGTAGTTTCTAGTGAGTCAATGATAATTACGTTGGTTTAAGTAATTTTCTATTTTTATTATTCTGTTATTGCATTTTAATGCATTAAAAGCAACTGCAGTAATGGTGCAATGATCATACAGAAATTGTATGCTTTTTTATTCGTAAAAATACACATTGTATGAACGTAGATTTAAGAAGTTCATGCATTTATTCATGTATGAAACAAATTAAAAAGAGAATCCACAAAATAATGACGATAAAATCACATCATCATTTACTTTAATAAATATAATTATTTATCTGGCAATGAATATCTGATAAATTCATCTTTTAGCATTTTTAGTAACGAAACAGCTTTAAAGTGCGTTGTATTTTTTGGCTGAGGTGCTTAATTTCGTAAAATTTTATTTCATGCCATAAAATAGTTATTTTTATATTTTAAGCGGAGGCTTGTGAAATACGTGAAGTGTTATCCTCACAACTCGCCCCGATAGTTTTTTAAGCCGAAAAAATATTCTGCATTCAATTAAACTTGTTGATAAAATAAAACCTTTAACATATTATCAAACCAGCGTTATTGAAGTGTAGTTTTCCAATATTTGGAGAGAATTTACTTTTACACGAAAACCATTGATGGCTTATTTTATCAAGTCAAGGTAATTAAAAAAACAGAGCGTTACACAAAATAGGTGTTCCCAGAAATGCTCGTGGTGTATTATGATTTTGCTCTGTAGACTATTAAGGACCAGCTTATACAGTATGTTAACTAACTAAAGGCGTTCCCGTTAACCAGCAATACTATAGTGTACGTACATCCAACAAAAAAAAAACAACAAAAACAAAAAATTAAAAAAAAACTCAAAAAAAAAAATTATACGTAAAAGCAACGCTTACTGTACATGCGCACTTGTCTATTAATTTGGAAAACACGTCAACATCGCATTTAACCTATCTACACTACTATTTCAGTCTTAAACAGGTCGTACCGAATAGCTTGACTTTTTTTTCTTTCTTTTTTGCTTATTTTTGTATTTTTATTTTAATGAATTATTGATGTAGAATAACGGGTTTAAGGGAACGCCCTCTATTATTTAACATACTGTGTAAAGTAACCCAAATCAAATCTACCGATTTCATCGCATATAAGAGAATATTATTATAGCAGGTGGATAGAAATATATTTATCATTGGAACTAAAAAACTTGAATATAGCATGATTTCTCAGGACAAACTATTGAAGCGGCGATTTAGGGGCAAGTTATCACGAGTTATTATAAAGCGATTGATTCATAATATCCACATAATTTATGCCCGGAATACACGAGGCTAGTTTTTCAAAGCTAGGATAGCAAGCTAGCTATCCCGTATCCTATCCTGGCTTGGCACATACTAGATCGATTTACATGATGCCAGGTATAAACCAGTATCATTGCAGTAACTGAGGTAAAACCACACGTCTATGGATTCAATAGTAGCTTCGCCAGCCAGACTAAGTTAGTGCATAAGCCAGGATAGTAAAATCAGTGGTGGGGGGCGCTAGTATCCAGCTCAAAAAATAGACCCCACTCTTTTAAACTATCCTAGCTTGAAACGTTGGCTTAATATGACTCTCACTACCTTACTAGCCTAAAAATGAAGCTAGTTGTGTATAGAGGATACCGGACTTACTTTCTTGCTAGCTTACTAGTAGTAGTTTACTATCCTAGCCTCAAAAACTAGTATCGTGTATCGGCATTAGGAAATCATGTGTTCCCAGCAAAGGATTGGCTGTTTCTTCTGCTCCCGAAAAAGACAACTAAGGCATCATGTCAAAAGGATGGCCAGTATGGGAAAGTGGGGTAGAACCGGGAAGGTAAGGCAAAAATTCAATAAAACACAAGTTTGAAGGAAATTAAATCAATTTTAATAGGCTGTGCGGAGAAACTTGGTGTGATGTTCTTACAACCAAAGGGAGGATCCTCCAACCAGGCGGAGTCTTGTACCTGGCGGGCTACTGCCCAACGGTTGATGTTGGGAGGTTGTATATATACTATCTGCGTGTTAAATCTTGATTGCGCGATGTAGGATAGTTCGCATGTGGCGAGATAATGCCGCCACACATGTAAGAGATGCCGCCACAGCTATATTTAGTTTAGTTTATAAATCACATATTTAGCATTTGAGATCACTTTATTCTTAATTATAAATAACAAAAAATAATCAATATACAAATGTTATGTTTTTACGGTTTTGCCCCACACCTTGTCCAAAACCGGGTATACCCAAATCTTATACCCGATTTCAGCCCATATCTGTGGTAGGAATGAAACTCATCAAGATCTTCGGGTTCCCGACCCGTACAGCCTTCATGGGCCCAGGTCTTACATGTAAGACATTGCACCATGCATCGCTCCTTCGCGAGTATTAAGATACACTTTTTAATTCCAAAGAATATTACATCAATTGACCATAAAAGCGTTTTTCTCATTTATTGTTGTCGAGCACGCACCGACGCCGACGCCATTGAAAGTTTGTTGACAAACTGTTCAGGGTGGCCAAAAGCTACTAGCGAACGCGCGCCTAAATTTGAAACGTGTAAGAGGCTATACTGCCTTGTCCCGGTTTTACCCCCATACCCGGTTTTGGACTAATCTCCTCTACTGTTCTTCTGTGTGCTAATAATACCGTGCAGCGATCACCAATCCATTCTATCAAGCATATTGATTATGGGAATTTCCTAAATGCCCGTTCGTCATAACAGTTGTCGTATAGGCAGCAGTGGACGTACGGGCTGATATGATGACAATAATAATGACATACTTTTGTATGAAGTCAATAAAAATTGAATAAATATTCCTCGTAGTACAACTAGTCTCATAAATAAAATTAAGAATAGAAACAAGGAAGCTTTAAACAACATGCATAATATAGAATTTAGAAGCTCATAACAGCAAAATTCTAGAAACTTGTATATTAAGGAACTGCGCTCCAAGACTTCATAGTTCATGTAGTGTAACTTGTATAAAACACTCTTTACCGACCTGGCGTAGTTGTGCAAGATAGTTTCGCTTATTTTAACCCTCGCGACGACGGAGGTGTCTAAAAAGATATTTTATTTGATGCACTTGTATGTGAGAGAAATTCACAAAGCAAGAGATGGCTGGGAAGAAAACTTAGTCTGGTCTTTTTCCTTTATGAAGTGTGTTGCAGTGTCATTCAAAGAATAAGTGAGTATTAATATACTCGTCAACTGCTTGCAGCTGTTTTCGGGAACTGTTTGCAAAATGAAATGCGTGTTGAATACCAATGATGTTAAACATTTCGTATGCATGTTTGTTTTTGGTCTGTCGTCTTTTTGTACGTATACTCACACCTGTAATACCTGAAGGGGTAAGCAGAGATGTTCTTCTATTGCAGGATTGTCCTCTTTTTGTACTATACTTTTACATTTTGCTTGTTTTTTTTCTAAAATGTGTCGTTATGTTTATCTTTTGAGGAAATCAGTTTCAGAATTAATGTTGATTTGTTTCCGGAATAACTATTTATCTAGAAGACACATTCTTTGTTGGATGTCGACTACATTATTCATTATCTATATTTAATTGTGTTATTCTATTTATTTATTCCTAGTTATTTTGTTGATTCCCGATTTTTATTAGATTATATATTTGTACGCTGCAAATTGCCCTTTATATTTTTCTTAATAATTCTTTCCATCCAATGGGTGTCTGGAAAAAATTGCTTTAAGCGATAAGACTGCCATTTGTACTGTTTTTGATTACCTGTATTCCTTCCGTTTTATTTCTTTTAGTGTACAATAAAGTATATCTATCTGTCTATATCTCCCGTTATGCAATAAACATGAATACCTTTATAACGAAGCTTTTAGCTCTAAGCTCATTTATCCCACACGCTATACCGCATGGATACCGGCAAAACTCTGTAGATCAAACAATTTCATGCCTACGTCACATCGACGAGCACTAGTCTATCAGAAAGGCAAGCGGCTCATGATGTGAAAAGTAGGTAATTCTAATCCCATTTAGTCCGGTCAAGTTAGCCCAAAAAATAGGGGTAGGTTAACAGAAATTCCCATAGAGCTGAAAATTGGTATGAATGTTCGGAACACCATTATAAATCAAATGTAAAAAGTCCCCATCGATCCCACACTTGCAAAAAAAAAAATTCAAGTTCAAAGTTCGCAAATATGGGTTTTTTGCGTTTTTTAGTCAAACGGTAAGTTTTATGATAAAAATAGGTCAGACAAAAATTGTAGATTAGGCAATTATCTATAAAAAATGTCTACAATTTTTCTCCTAAACGTCACTGTTTCTGAGATATGTGTTTGAAAAAGTTGTATTCTTCATAATATGCGTTTCAACGCCACCTGGAAGGTAATGTATTTGGCGCGTTTTTTTAACGTGGTTTCCCCGATAGGTCTATCCCACAATCTATTGTGATCCCGTTTAATTCAATACTATTTCAAAATGTATAAAAACTGGTACTATTGGAAATGATGAAAGCCGTGTGAATTCTAAAACAATAGGTAAAATTATCCGTCTCATTCATAATCATCTGATAATTCTGCTTTCTCTTCTTCTTGTTCGTCTTCTTGTACTTGTTCTTCTTCTTTCTGCTGGGTGTAAGCAAATTGTTCTAACAGTGATGCATCAAATGTCTCCTCACTGAGTATCAGTACGAATACTCTTCTGTTGGTGATTCAACATTGGAGTACGACTGACCTTGACAGCTTACTACAGCTGGTAGCTTTCAGCTACCAATTTTCAGCTCTATGCGAATTTTTGCACTTTGAAATATCTAATTTGACCGGACTAGTATTCACTGTAGTACTCACATCGGTAGCATTAATCTTTAATCTTATGCTAGTGATCAGTGGATCATGGTGTTGGTTGTGCAATAAGTGCTATTATTTTAAGTGTATACAGGGTGTAAAAAGACCCATCACATAGCCGAAATCTACGCACTCTGTGCATCAAACTAAACTACATTGACCAAAAATAATTGCTGGGAAACGACTTTTATTTTTTGGCATAAAAAAAACGCTTTTTTTGTTCTTTTGCATGCGTGCAGCGGCCACACAGCTGAGCCAAGGCGGTCGTGTGCGTTTGATATTCGTTGCGTTTTTGTAATTTCAAATGCGTAATTTGTGAGAAAAAATTGAAAATTTTGATAAGGTTGTTTGGAAGAAAGGTTATTATCACTTAGAATAAGTTTTTGGAAAAAAACTAAAAAAAAATGTATACTTTGACCTTCAATATCTCTAAAACCAATGGTTTCCCAGGCATGGTATGGTAGAAAAAAATGATCCCAATGATGGGTAGAATATATGTGGTTTTCGTTATCGGTAAGGGTCTTTTTATACCCGTTATTATTATTGTACAACATGTCATTGCACAATTGTTTTTTATCCCTAATAAATAATTAATATGACTGGAAAGAAGGTGACTACTGTGATGATGGCTAATAGAGATGTACCTATGGAAGAAAAATATATGCCGCGCTGATCCTTAATTAGTTGGGATAAGGGCAAGAAGATGCTGATGACTCTAAATTCTTGCCCACTCACAAACTATACAAGGTTAGTCGGAAAGGGGGTACTAATCCGAAAGGGTGTTAGAGTACCCATAATAATGAATAACTGTTGTTCTTCTACAACTTTCCCCAAAATTCAATAGAGTAAGAGAAATAGCTGTTCGAAAATTTCATAAAAAATATGCCAAAACCTATATACCCTCAGCTACAATCAGCTGTGTTTACAGTTTAGGTTATATTAGGAGTCACAAATGAGAAGCGCCATTTTCTGATTTCGTAACTAAAGAAGGGTTGAAGAATTTTTGAAAAAACTAAAATATAAATCATTTTTCATGAAAATAAATAATCCAATTTTGAAGTTTTAACACTTGCTTTGAAACAGTCATCAATGATACTATAAGTGGCCCGCGAATTAGTACCCCCTTTCCGACTAACTTTGTATATATACCGTGGGGCCCGAGGTACCCGAAAGATTTTAACCTTCGATTCCGATTCCTAATTGGAGAAGAAAAGCTATATATAGTTTGTTGAAAAAAGCTTAATTTTCGAAATATTCATTATTCACTGAAATTCACAAATCGAAAAATATCTATGGTAACGAGTCCCAGGAACGCGGTGTTGCGACTTTTGTCATACCATACCCCTCTCGCCGTATGTCTTATTTGACGGGGAGGGTTGTGAAGTGAGAAGTTTCTCCACTCACACGATAATTTATAAATGTTGCCAATTCAATCTAAGGTATTGTTTACAAGGAAGCACTAAAGATAATTTACGCAAAAGAAAAACAAAAAAAAAAAATTTTTTTTTGCATTTTTCTCTTTTTGTTATATAACATTTGACTCTTAATAGAATCAGAAAGGCGTGGTTAAATCTTTCGGGTACCTCGGTCCCACGGTGTATAATTTTGCAACAACACGCTGTAGATCACACAATTTCATGCCATCGTCACATCGACGAGCACTAGTCTATTAGAGAGGCAACCGGCCCGTGACGTGACAACTTGGTAATTGTAATCCCTCGTAACCGTTGAGGATGTTATTGCCCTTGTTTTAGTGCACCCCTAGATTGCTAGACTAACTTGATGTTTAGTGACACTGAATTATTAATACAACGTTGAGGGCTACCCTTTATCTGACAGTCCTCTCACGCGTATTTGGTTTGGAGAAGTGTTCCAAAGCAACACGTCACATAATGCCAATTGTTTTTTTAATTGCCCTCTTACACTAAATAAGCATTATTATGAATACTGTTTTTATCTTTATTTTGTAGTTATATAGTTGTATTAGTACAATTATGGCATTGTAACTTTTCCTCGTGCTACTAACTAGAGCAGGGGCCCAATTCTCCTAAAATTATATATAATTAAAATGTAAGTGTGTTAGAATACCACAATATAATGAACAGTTAATATAATGAAATAATTTATAAAATTCTTATATAATTTTAACTATGAATATGACTTGATAATGTATTGTATAAATAATAATAATGAATGAATTGGTAATTGATGAAGGCATAACTATAATATAATTTATTTTAAAGCATGACATAATAACTGTGTGACAATATTTGTATGTCAATAATCTGACAAAGATGTGTTGATCTTTACCACCGCTTGTAACAACTTATGTACCTACCACATTTTACTGCAAATAAAGATTATTCTATTCTATTCTATTCTAAATAAATTGTTGCCAAACGCAATCGAACCACAACCGTCAGTCAGTTTTTGTTTTCGAAAACTTTCAAAATGATTGATTTTGTTTTTTGTGTCAAACAATTTGATAGCTTTTGAAATTGAGAACTGTCTGAATGGACGTTTCGGCCTTGGTTCGGTTGTGATTTATCAAGATTTATTTTAGGAGAATTAGGCCCCTGTTACCTTACTAATCTTACTATTACATAACATCACGCCTGTATACCCCAAAGGGTTGGGCAGAGGTGTATAGTACGCCCTCATTTCGCCGTTATGTTTAAGTCCCATGTAATAGGGGGCGAGCCTATTGCTATTAACCGGGCACAAATCCAGACTGGGCTACTACTGAGAAATTCCACACGGAAAAATCCATTAACACTTTGCCCGACCTGGGAATCGAACCCAGGACCTTACGTTCAGCAGCCGCGCTTGCGACCAACAGACCAACGAGGCTATTTACAACGAGGATCATGCTATCATTAAGGTATTTTTTTATATTTTTGTCGTATCTACTTTTGTTTGATTTATAACTCTTTCGTTTTTCCCACTAGACTTGTGGAAATAATCCTGTTAAAAATTAAGTGATGGGCAACAGCATTTGTCAAAACCTTAAACTGAAATCACCGGATTGAAGTAGCCCATTTAAGTTTACTTTAAAACATAGATAGCCTACTTTTAAGTTGCTCCACCATTAAATAGTGGTGGATGTTTGTATGCGGAAGAATAAGGAACATGTCGTGAGGAAAGTTTTGAGTATGAATGTTGATGGTAATATGAGTAAAGGAAGACCAAAGAAACGATGAATGGATAATGTAAAAGAGGATATGACTAGAAAGAGGGTGACTAGTGAGATGACGGCTAATAGAGATGTATGTAAGAAAAATATATGCTGCGCCAACCACAAATAAGTTGGGATAAGGGCAGGAGGATGATGATGTGTATATGTTTGTATGATTATTTAACTAGTATTTCACTAGTCCAAACCAAAATTCAACCCAAAATCACATTATTACTTTAAATTACCAAAAATGTCCAAGCTTCGATATGAAATATATTTTAAGAATTTTATTCCTTTTTATTAAAAAACGTGATGTGTACGACGACATTGCTAATTAAATGTTGAAACATTTTAGACTGTCGGACCATTCGTTATGCGGAGGTCCGGTTTCCAGAGGGACTAAAATATGTTTAATTACCAAAAAGTACGAAACGTACCTATTTCAAACTGAAATTTTGAGAATAAATTATAGCTTCGAGACGTATTTTAATCGTAATTATGTGAGTTACTTTTTATTAAGCTTTTGGTAGTTAGCGGAAGATATGATTGACTGTCAACTGCTAATAATTATGCTACATTACATTTATCATCATCATCATCACAGCATCGCCACATCGACCGGTCCTGTGCTTCTCGCATCCAGCGGATTCCCGCGACCTTCGCCAGATCATCGGTCCACCTTGTGGGAGGCCTACCCACACGCTGCGCTTTCCAGTACGCGGTTGCCTCTCCAGAACCTTTCGGTCCCATCGGCCATCCATTCTGCGAGCAATGTGCCCCGCCCACTGCTACGTAAGTTTAGCAATTCTTTGAGCTGTGTCTGTTACCTTGGTTCTCGTGCGGATCTCATCATTTCTGCATTACATTTACCTATTTGCTCTAATTGATAGACATGATTTGACAACACATCTTCCAAAAGTCTCGAGTTTCTAGTTGATACCTACCATAAAAAATATTTATGTACAAAACATTTGTGAATCTTAATATTTTTTGCTGAAATACAGACGACTGATATCGAACAGATTAACTATACAATGTGATAAAATAATATAATATAATAATTACTTTATTAATAACTTATTTACAAAATAAAGTACACAAGTTAATAATTAAGTCTTATGCTTTAATTACAATAATACCAAAGATATATCTAGATTACTAAGATTAAAAAAATGTACTCTAAGATTTTTGTGGAGTTACTTTGTATTGGAAATTGAACAACTTTTCAAAATTCGCATATTTTTTTTATTGGTTTCCATACAAATCAAATAAAATATTTTTTTCCGTCCGTTGTTTCTCGAGCAAACCTCATAAACATCAGAAGAAGTGCAACTTTCAAATGTTATTGTACAAACATTTAGCTCAAAAAGTCACATTTTCTACAATAATTTACGCTATTGACACAGTAAAATCGACTTGGGCTCACGGCCTTTAAAGAATCTCATTAAGATTTCAAACGTCAAGCGAAAATGGTAGAATGTTACAAGAAAATATTTTAATACTGCCCCGAAAAACATTGGGGTGTCCAATTTCAGAGGATATCACGATGACATTTTGTTTTTGCCATTTTACCGACTTTTGGGCAAAAAGTCTAAATGATGTTTACTTAGCGTTCGACCTTTATGGAAGGGGATGAATAATGTATGCCTGGGCATACATAGTTTTCGATTCATTAGCGAGGTTATTTGGGGAGTTTTATGTATGTAGACTCCAGTGCTGCGGTGGCAAAAAAACTGAAAACAGTAAAATAATTACCATTATAAAATTAACAGTTTCAGAAGTTGTTGCTAATCCACACTGATCCAAATTGAAGGAAAATTTAAATGGAACCACCTTGAGAGAACACTCTTTCAAACAAAAAATAATCATTGAATAGATTCACAATTGGCGACAATATAGCAGAACAAACTGTTTTTAGGAAGCCAGTTGTTAAAAAAAAAACACAGGTTTCAGAACATAAGTAATATTTAGCCTTTTAAATCGAATCCTTGTCGCGATTTGTATTTCAATTGCTATTGGGTCTGACTAAAAGCCCAGAAAATGCAATAAATCTGTCCTCGGCCACAGTGATTTTGTTTTTATTCTGCTAGCGGATATTTTGTAGACCTACAGTAACAGTTGCCGGAATGTAATAGGTTAGATTTGATGTTAATACATGAAATCTAACCTATTACATTCCGGCAACTGTTTGTATTTATTAACATAAATCCACAAAATAAGTACAGAAGTTGCACTCCTTTGATCTTAAAGAAAGTCGCCTATTTATTTACATAAACATCGTGCAACCATGCTAAAATATAACTTAACGTCACAAATTAGAGTAATTATTACTAGCGTTGAAACTACACAGAGTATTTTGACAGGTGTCCAATCCGACTTATTAAGGTAGCTTCCCACGGTGCATCATTTTACGGATGATACCACCGCACCACCATACACCACACTGGGGCTCTTCCAACGGTGCCTGTCCGTTTGCGTGGGTGCGTGATTCGAAGCTATTCTGCCGTTCCAAAATGCCAAGTGAAAGAGAACATGTGGAAGCGCGCGAGCGAGCTCGCCGTTTACTAATATCGCTTACCTACCCTCTCTTCGAATGAAAGGTGCCAGATAAGTATTTCACGAGATAAAATGCGGTGCTCCCATATCCTTGTTTAAAATAGACGAGTTATATACTCAGATTTTGACGTGCTCGTCTGTTTTTACGGATACACGGATGATCTTGGACCGCCTCGCATGAGCTCGCACCGCCGCGCACGAGCTCGCACTGCACCTTTGAAGCTACCGACTCGCGGCGGATACGACGCACCGCTACGTAGCGTCTGCGTTACCACGGCCGATTCTCTTCCCATGGTGCGCCCCGGTGCGAGCTCAGGCGTCGCGGTGCGCGATATCACGCACTGTGGGAAGCTACCTTTAGATTGAGACAACTGTAGGTTGCTTTTCACCTTTACTTAATAAACTTTCGGTTAAATAATAATTCTTTATAGGTAGAACTACGAAAGAAGGACCTATTAATAAATTTGTTGACCTAAAGATAAAATCGAATCAAAATCCCCTTACATTGTTTTGTTGCGATACGGAATTCAATTTTGCTTGGAAAATATTTACGACACATTTCGGTAGAAAATGCATTTTCCTTTTGTTCGTATAGTCTATATACTTAACCCAGAGCCTTTGAAAGTTTCTGACTATACCGAATAATAATATGGACTAGATTTTACATGCACACATCTTTATATTTTTGTCAGTTTAGTTTCACTGGAAGACACAGTCTTTTTTTTCAATTCTGTTGCGAATTATGTCAAAATTATTTTACTGAACTCGTACTAATTGTTTTTTGGTCATAATTATAGTTAATGTGGTTATGGTGCTCGCACATTGGCGTAATATAATGTTATAAAACACTAGGTACAACGGAAATCCATGACAAACAAATATGTAATTATAACGTTTAATTTTAATTCCACCAAACTCAAAATTTAACGTTCCCAACCTAAAAAAACCGTTTAGTTTGCTGGAATTGAAACTAAATATTATAACTGCATATCATATTTGTACTAGGCTATAACATTTAATAACTTTTAAATTTTGTTTTGATATTTAGTTCAACAAAAATGTTATTATGTTACTAGAAGTTGTACGATAAAGATTCAATTTTCGTTTACTTCGAATGGGCCCTGTAAACGATGTACTTATGAAAAATCGAGGATATAGTTACACGGTTCCAAAACGTTCCTATGTAGAAGCGCTGGCAAGAAACTCATGGATAATCTTTCAAAATCTATATAAATAAAAAGAAAAGTCCTGAGTGTCCTGACTGACTGACTCATCAACGCCCAGCCCAAACTCTTAGAATTAGAAAGCTGAAATTTTGCACAGAGGTTTCCTTTATAATGTAGACAAGGAACAAGGAAGGATTTTTAGAAATTCAACCCCTTAGGGAGTTAAATAGTGGATGAAAATTTGTATGGAATATCGTCACTTAACGGGTTCAAAATTTCACGCAAGCTAAGCTTCGGACAAAAGCTAGTAATAAATATTAGCCTGTAACCGTCCCACTGCAGGGCAAATGCCTTTTCTCACACAGAGAAGGAACGAGCACTGATTACCACGCTTGCTCACTGCGGCGATTTAAGACCTTTAAGACCAGGTTTACTTACGATGTTCTGCTTCACCAGTCAGTGGCGTCTTAGATTAAGTGAGAAAGTACATAACTATGACATTGAAAAAGTCCTATTTGCACGCTGTACTGATTCTGTCAAGATAACGCTTTTTAAGGCCTTCTGCCAGTCGTTTTACACGTGCAGCCTGTGAACCAAGTATACCCGGGCATATAGCGGGCATACAGCGACCTGCGCATACAGTACAATAATGCATTCAGGGTGCTCTTGGGGTTGCCGTGGCGATGTAGCGCGTCAAGGATGTTCGCGGAGGTGTGTGTCGACTGGTTCGCCGCGATCATACAGAAGCGATGCGCTTCAATTTTTTTTTTATTCCTTTTCTTGGTCACATTTGACCCCCGTCGCACCTGCGGGTAAGCGCAGACAGGGTCTAAGATGAAGCACACGAATTCAAGTAACAGAGATATAGAGAGATTTCCCTATACCTCTCTGGCTCTCACATACACACAACGGAACACAATAAACTGCTTGGCGCCGGACTTTAATGTGAGGGTGGTAGCTAGCCAGGCGGATCGTATAGATCCTACCACCAAGCGAAACATTGTCACCTGATTGGCACCACCCGTGGATCACGTGTGGGTTTCGAACTAAGGGTGCCTTCCCACGGACGAGGGTGACTCAACCCCGAAAAGTCCACGGTGGCGCGCTTGCGCTCCTCCTTCAATGGCATCCTGAATATGTTCTCAGACCGGTGGGAGTCTCCCCTCTTACGAAGGTGGATCAGAGTTAAGACCCACATAGCCGAATGAACTTTTTTTTTTTTTCAATTTAATTTAATACTAACATTAGGTTAAGTTATACTACTACTAACGTTATATGGATTTTTTATCTGAAATAAATATTTTGAATTTGAATTGGTACATGCCTGGGGGTTTGAACCCGCAACTTGGTGCTTAACAAATGGGTCTTTAACCTCCAGGCCACCACGACATCTTTGAAAATAATGTGATACACTGATAACAATTTATAACCTCAGTGTGGGAGCACCATAAGCCAATGCTAAGGCTGCGTTCACATTTGCGCGATTTTTTTCAACGCGAACTCGCGTCGCGTACATGTCGCTTCCTTCTCAGAAACTTTGGAATTAAATAGTTAGTCCCTTGTCTTAACGTACATTTTTTATCGATATAAAGTACACGCGCACGCTCCGCGTCCGAACAGCTATCGCGTAGTACACGCGTCGCAATCGCGTAGCGCCCGCGTTGCCTCCACCCTCCGGCTAGGATGGCAAATGCAATTTGAGATCTATTCATGTGTCATAAGACTCAAATTATAAACAACAAATTTCAAAGCGAGTTAGGCGCGGGTGCTTACGCGCGTGGCGTGCGCCTAGCGGGCGCGTGTCGTCTGAACGCGCGCTAAAAAGACCACCAAAATAAACAAGTCTAAATAGCATTCACGAACATGTAAACAGAATCGTGAATACTGAAGCGTATAAATCAATCACCGAACGACGTCGCTATTCGGTAAATTCTAGACACAAAAGAAGTACTAAGATCGGACTAAAGAGCTTTAACAGCTTGTTTATACCTAGAACATCTAGGACTTCTGACGTAATCGTTGAGATAAAGTCGCTTCGACACTCCATTTCCGCAAATCAAAAGATGCTGACCCATCTTCTCGATCGTAAATCTCCTGTTGATCCTTGTTTGGCGTTTTTAGTAGGTAATATGTATAAAATTTTTAAAGAACACCTTTTAGATTATTTTAACATTGTACTTATAGTAAGAGCGCACTTTATGCATATCCTTATTCAAGAATTTTAAATTGACAAACTTTTGATAATATACAAGGTTAGTTTTAGTATATACTAAACCTGAAACTTGTTTGTTCAGAATCACTAGGAGAATCGATTGACATATTTTTTACACCACTTTTTTTCATAAATTTCAAATTTGTTTCAGTAGTTTTCTACCCATGACAGTTGACGGGAATAGACACCTTGAGGCTTGAGACGGTCTTCTCGGTCAGTTTCCGTGTATTAGACAACCCCTGCATAGCACATCTCAGGCATTTCACACTTTTTTAGGGAACTTAACGCGACATAAACTACGGTGTAACTTGGAGATTTACAAAAAAAAACACGTATTCAGGCAGTTCTGATGAAAATCTTGTTGGGGTATCTCGGTTTTCATTTAAAGTAAAAATAAGGTTGTATATATATTTTTTTACCCGAATATGGTATGGAAGGATTATGAAACTCATTGCCTATATAAGTAAGTTTGTGTCTTGGCAAAGACTTTTTGTTTTAAGTATGGGAAATCATCAAATGACTTCTTCCTCTCTGGGCGGAGCGGAAGGGAGTGTCAGACTCTTACTGACTAAAAACCCATCCGTGTTCCTCCTAATTCCCTTTGCGTTCCAGGGCCGCGGTAACTCTTTCGAACAAATTCAGCCTACTGAACCGATTTCGACAAATGAGGTGTCTCTGGATTGGATTTGACGGTGTTACAACTACACTCACATCACAGCAAAAAAATATCCGTCATTCACAAGTAACTCCGATACGAGAGAGGACATCGGCAGCTCGTTTTAAAGCTGCTGAAAATTCCTCCAGCTCGGAACGGCGTGTCTATAAAGAGCTTTTAGTTTTCCTTTTACACTGTACCGTGTCACAGGCAAACTCACTCAGAGACAAATCAGTCTTAATACTTGCACGGGCGTTTTGTTAACTGAGAAGGGAGATGTACTTTAAGCTGTAATTTGGAATGTGATTAACTGAATGATTTGTGAGTTAATTAAACTCATCTAACTTACTAATGACTTTTAATTAAATGATAAATGATTTTTTTCTGTAAATAAATCTGGTACAGACACTTTTACAAGTGAATTTATATGTGTTAGTTTGAAGACTAAATGGCTCCGTCATTTTCTATCTGACTACCTCTGAGAAGAAAAACCGAAACAAACTCAGAGTTCAAGGTCTTAAAGTCCAGATATTGTGGTATAAAAATTATGCAAATGTAAAAGTACAAGTCCGAGAGGGGCTGCAAACTGCAGACTGCAACCGCAGACCGCAAGTCGCCATCGAAATAGCGCCTTTAAGGTGTGCACTTCTATTCCGACAGCGACTGCAAAACTGCAACCGCAGACCGCAGCCGCAGATCGCACCGCAAGCGATACTACTTTTGCAGTCTCGGACTTGTACCTTAACAATGTAGGGCAATGTCTGGAATGTGCTTTTGAGGATGCCAATTAGGGTGAACCCTATGTCGATAAGTAGACTATGATTGGCATGCCAAGGACTTCATAAAAATCATAAACAAAGGGAGTTGTATTATCTAATAATAACAAGTAACAGTTTTGCTGATAGATTAGCTACCATTTCTATTCTATCAATATTTTTATATCAATCTATAATGTTGTGGTGGCCTTGAGGTTACGGAGCTGCTTGTTGCGGGTTGTGGGTTTAAACCCAGGCTTGTATCAATGTAGCTTTTTCAATGTCATAATTATGTACTTTATGTATAACGTATGTAATGTATCGTGTAGTGCCGGACTTAAAGAATAGCACTACCCCAACTCTTCCCGTGGGAGTCGTAAAGGCGACTAAGGGATTCTCTAAAGAATGGGCAGCAGCGAAGCAGATTTCTCTTGTATCGTGGGTGCGTTTACAAACACAAATCTCACATACACAAACGCCCTGACCCGAAACAACCATCCCTAGGCCATACAAATTTTTGTTCCGTGTGAGAATCGAACCCACGACCTGTAGCGCAGAAGCCAATCGCTTAGCCACTGCACCAAACTTGTCGTCAACTTAAACTAAGACATTAAAACATACAGCAGGGGATAACTTTATGCGGAAACCTGTTGATATAACTTGTCTGCATGTCTACACTCTGTACTTTGGTTCATAAATTCAGCTGAATACTCGTAGTTTCAAAATATGGAATGCAGACTTACAGAGTAGTTACATCAGATACACTGGACTTTATTAGTCTAAAATCACTCACAGTGAGCAAGCATGGTGGATCAATGCTTGTTACTTATCTATATGAGAAGAGGCTTTTGCCCTGCAGTGGCGTTAGATATAAGCTAGTAATATAATAATATGCTATATTATTAGGTTTCGTGTAATGCCGGACTTAAAGAATAGCACTACCCCATCTCTTCTCATAGGCGACTAAGGGATTCTCTAGACTAGAGGATGGGCAGCAGCGTTCTCTGAGTACTTTAAAAACCATACTGCGATCGCCAACCCGCCCCCCTTTTGGGGGAACAGTGGACGTCTTTCGGCTGAATGATGATGATAATAATATACATAACTTCCGAAGTGTTTTCTGGTTCTGGTTTAAAATAAAAATAGTCAATGTGATTTACTGTTTATTTTAATAAAACGTTTAAATCTTTATAATTGGTTACGGTTTACTCACGTGCATTTTTCGGGATCGGCCGACTAGTTCCAGACCCAAAAGGAGCCCTTAAACATAAGGTCTCGAGTCGAAACACAGTCCTGAGTAAATTAACACTAAAATATGAATGTGTCTCACGAAAGTTATAACAGAACATAATCAGCCCATTACAGTCCCACTGTTGGGCACGAGTCTCTTCTCAGAATGAGAAGGGCCTTAGACTTAGGCCTTAGACTCCATCACGCTAGCCTGGTGTGAGTTGGCTGACTACACACACCATCGAGAACTTTATCAAGCCCTCTCAGGTATGCAGGTCTCGTTTCAAGTACCGTCCGCGAGGCCTAAGCTGAGCTTTGCATATGTGTGAGAATGAATGCAGACGCGTCCTTTTTTTGGTTTGTACTGCTTTTTGGCAATCGATTCTATGTGCACTCACACAAATGCAAAGCTCAGGTTACGCCTCTCCAGTTGTAATAATCAAATTCTGATCCGCGTATGAAGTAGAAAAGTCAGAGGTGCGGGCCGGATTCAAACTCAGATCCTCCTGCATGGAAGGCAACTGTTCAACCGCTAGGCTATAACTGCCACGAAAGTAGTAAAACATTTAAACATTTGAGGTTCTCAATTCGTCTGAATGTTTTTTTTTGTGTGTTTTTTTACGCGATATCTCCGCCAATTATTAATGGATTTTGATGATTCTTTTTTTGTTTGTTATGCCATACTTCAGAGATGGTTCTATATAATAAATGAACAGTTTCAGAAGTCGGTGGCTTTTATTTGTTTTAGTGTAGAATTGCACCGACTTCTGAAACTGTTAATTTTATATTATGGTAATTATTTTACTCTTTTTATTTTTTTTAAGTCGGTTTTTAGTTTTATTTAAAGTTATTTATATATTTTGTAGTAAAATACGTCGTTTCTCTTACATTCATTCTATTATATTCTATTCAATCTATTCTTATATTAATTGTATTATAATTAACCCATCCTCATGTTGTAAACTCTAAACCACTAATTCACGTATACCCAGGTAGATTGACAGGCTATCAATTAATCAATGTTCATCTCGGACAAGCAGGCTCCGTGCATACTTAACTACTTCATCTTGGACAATGTATTAATATCTGCAGTTGGTCTAACAAGATAGCAACGGTCCGGTGCACTTTGTAATTCATGTCCAATGAATATTGTAAAGTTTGTTTGTTTGTTTAGGTATTTTATACCCTTTTTAGTCAAGGAAATGTTAGTTGATTGCTTCGTTGGTCTAAAGCGTGAATTACACAGAAACGGCATAAGTCACAGGCACGCGGCAGGCGCTTTCATAAATTTTGTGCGAAACAAATTTGAAGCGGCACGAAAAATGTATGAAAGTGATGCGCCTGGCCCATCCCTGCGCTTTATGCCATTTCTGTGTAATTCAGGCCTAACGGTCGCAAGCGCGTCTACTGAGGCGTGAGGTTCCATTCCCAGGTCGGGCAAAGTGTCATTGGGTTTTTTGTCTGGAATTTCTTAGTGGCAGCCTGGAATCTGTGTTTGAGCCCGGTTGATGGCAATAGGCTTGCCATCAACCGGGCTACTAATATAGGTTACTTGGGACTAAAACGTAACGTCAATGAGGGTGTACTGTACACTACTGCCCTACCTTTCGGGGAATACAGGCGTGATGTTTTTGTGTTGATGTTTATGTGAAATGTAAGTTATACGAATCTATACTTCTTTTTCATCCTAGAGTTTAATAGTACCCTACTAGAAGACCAAGGGCCCTGGTCAAATGACAAAGGACTACAACAAACTAGGTATAGACAGTTATACAGTATGTAACAAAAACCCTGTTGTTCCTTTAAAGCCGGGTCCGCAGCGCCGTGTTTTCATGTTTGCAAACACGATAATATTATATAGGGGCATGGCCTAACAGTTTTGTTAGCAAAATTGGCGCTGCGGATCCGGCTTTACGTTGTTTGCTAACCGAATAGTGGCGTGGCCTAACAGTTTTGTTCGCGAAAACACAATAACATGTTAGAAAATTGGCGCTGTGGACCCGGCTTTAGGGACGTATACATTTACCTGCAAGCACAACATTGATGAAATTATAATTTAAAAAAATTAAGCATTGGCTAGTCGAGAGACCACAATCAAATAACTATTAAAACGAACACATTCAAAAAAATGATTACATTATCTGATTTTACAAGTACATCTTTATTTCGCTAAATAGCTCACGAGCTCGGCGGCTTTCTTTTACATTACAAATATTAATATCTAAATATTAATTTTAATTATTTTTGTTGAACAGTTTTTTAT
The DNA here is from genome assembly GCA_905220435.1 of Amphipyra tragopoginis. Taxonomy (NCBI): domain Eukaryota; kingdom Metazoa; phylum Arthropoda; class Insecta; order Lepidoptera; family Noctuidae; genus Amphipyra; species Amphipyra tragopoginis. The sequence goes on along the minus strand of HG991995.1, from coordinate 22,319,740 downwards.
AAATGGCTTGCTTTATTACGTATATACCGATTCTTAACACGTAGGCAGAAGGAACAATAGGGTTTTTGTTACATATTTTAAGTATAGGCAGTTGATACATTACCAGTTCCAAACTCAATAACCTGCCAACCTCAATTTGTCTTATCAGCTTCCCAGAGCACGAAGTCTCCGATTTCCTCAAAACTGCTTCACCAAAATATTAAAATCAGCCTCTGATGGCAAACTCATTCCTAAGTAGGCAATATTCTGGTCCATATCATCTTTTGGCAGATCAAAGCCCCTCAATTTCCAATTTTCAATAATATTACCAATTTTTTCACCAACGAAACGTTTCATTATGACGTAACGGTATAATTTTGTAGAGCTTTCCATGCGAACGAACTTGATTCACAGTCTATGAATTGAGGAAACATTCGGGAAGGGAATGTGTGCGGTTCTGCTGCGTTTATGGTAGTAAACTGTAATAAAATTGTTGTTTGTAACAGTACTGTTACGTGGTTCTCTATATACGTGATACGTCTTACCACGAAATAAAAAAACGATTTGAAGTGCCCATATGCTTCCTTAGTACGAGAACTAGTGTCGCCAAACCCACATAACAATTACATTGAAATATATTGAAGTTTTATACTTTACTAGCGACCAGCCCCGGCTTTGCACGTGTACTTTTTACCGGTTAAAACCTTTCTCTTGAATCACTCTATCTATTAAAAAAAACCGCATCAAAATCCGTTGCGTAGTTTTAAAGATCTAAGCGTACATAGGGACAGACAGACAGCGGGAAGCGACTTTGTTTTATACTATGTAGTGATTACCTCTGTGAGATAAATTTTTCGTTCTGGTATCATTTTACACGTTAAACCACAGTAAGGCAAGCTTCTATTTTACGTATGAGTTCGAGACGTCACGGGTCACAAAAAGTATCTAATCGGGTGAGTCAATGTTGTGGATCTCCGCATAATTGACACACACGCGATAGCTGTACGGCAGCATGGCACTTCCACTTGTTTTCTCTATCAGAACGCTTAAACAAGCGGTCATAAAGAAATTATGCTTATGTGTAAAATTAGGTTTCAGGCACAAAATCTCACATGCACAAATAAGTATAACTGCACCAAAAATTAGTTGCGTAGGCCACACAAAATTAAATATTTGTTGCATGCGGGGTTTGAAACTATTTAGTAACACTGATATAAGTGTTGTGCCAATCAGATCGTCAAACAATATCAAAGTTAAAGTTCATACCTTAGGATTTCTTATTGCAAGGACGCAATTAAGACACTCTTTTTAAACTTCTTACATTGTTCAACAGAGAAACGGCAAAAGTAGAGCTTGCTTTTAAAGGGACTTGACTAAGTCACTTTTTGTAGTGCACAGATATTTCAACATGAAGAAAAAGAGACCCATGCATACTACGATATAAATATTGCGTATATAAGAACCGCTTCACTACAAAATGAAATTGAAAGGAATAAAATAATTGGCATTAATCAAATTTATATTTTCAGAAGTCTTTGCTACGCTGAACTAGGTATATGTTTTTTATTTTTTTACTTTTCCTTTATTTGCTCAATTTTATTATTGTAAAAAATATTATGATTTTATTTGTATAGACTCAATTAATTTATTCACCTGACAGACAGAACTGTGTTGCTGGGGAGTTTGTTGCGCCGTTTCTTCTTCACAGCATAAACATTAGGAAGCGGTGAAGGGAGGGCTTTTTTTGTGGGCTGTCTATTATAAAATTGACGTTCAAAAAGAACTAAGTAATGTTAGTCTATTTTGAATGAATGAGTTTTGAGTTTGAACTAAATTGAAGACACCGACTTATGAAATTGGTAATTTTATAAAATAGTATTTATTTTACTCCTATGAGTTTTTTAAACATTTTTATTTAATTCTTTTTAGTGCCACAAATTACAATTACAATATTATTTAAATTGGAAGACCACTACAACTAAAACCTCGTCTAATAAAAAATAAAAAAGATAATTCATTTTCAAACTACTAATAATGTATAAAAACTATTCAACCAAACTTAATGAAATTCATGTGAGAACAACTGGAGAGTATACCAAATAAACCTTCAGAATCGAAGTCAGTTCAAAATTAGGACATTTTCAAGTGACTATAAATGTAGCCACGAAAGACGTTTCATGCCTGCAAGACAGGAAAGTAATTTCAGAACTGCCAAACGTAGCGTCACCGTACTCATTACCGCGACGTATATACCCGTCGGTATGCGATTATCGGCGGAGTGTATTCAGGACGTCGCTCATTCGTTCACTGGACGTTATCTCAGGCTCACGCGTCCCACGTCACAGGTTCGTTTGTCACCCAGAATGATACTCAGAACTGTGACAGAGTAATACCGGCACGACGTAGGAACGATTAATCGGACGAAGGGAACTTTTCGAGGAGATAACTGTTAAGTATTGTGTTAACACCATAGAGGTATATTGCAGTGATTTAGTTGGTATGTTCAGTGTATAAAGTTCTTATTGTTTTGTATAATGTATTGTAGATTGAACGTATCTTACGGGAGTAGACTGAAATATAGGAAAGTATTAATTCATGAATTATGTTTTATTTGTTGTTCAAATAAACTTAATTTGGCACTATATTCCACACTTGGGATTCCCTGTGACGTGGAACCTAGGTGAAACTACTACTACTAATTAAAACATAACTTAAAAACCATTGTACAAGAAGTGATGACGACGTCGTGTTGCGCTGCGTGCCTTCCGCGAAAATGTGGGTATACGACACCATTCGGCCAAAAGTCTTCCTTCATGCAGATATCTTGTTGTTGAGTTTTTAGTGTTCGACTCTATGTTCGTGTCCAATATGTGTGTGTGTACAGGGGCCTAATTCTTCTAAAAAAATTGTTGCCAAACGCAATCGAACCACAACCGTCAGTCAGTTTTTGTTTTCGAAAACTTTCAAAATGATTGATTTTGTTTTTTTGTGTCAAACAATTCGACAGCTTTTGAAATTGAGAACTGTCTGAATGAACGGTTCGGCCTTGGTTCGGTTGTGATTTATCAAGATTTATTTTAGGAGAATTGGGCCCCTGAGAGATAATAAAAACTTCGAATGGATTAATAATTTTATTTAAGTTAACACAAAAACCCTATCACAATATATATTCTCTACGTATAAATAGGTATATACGTGTGTCTGTAGTGCCGGAGTCTGGGGCGAAGTAACTGCGATCCGAGCGCAAGGCAGCTCGGCGGTTAGAACAGATGTGTCAGCAATTTCCCTACAAGTTGATGATTGATGGTAATGAACTAAAACAGGTATTAGCATTCAATAGATTAGTTTATCGTAGTGTATGGCTAACTAATCCTTACAGTATAACTAAACTAGCTAAACTATGCAATAGTACTTACTAGTTGAGCTTCTTAGTCAAAGAGTTCATCCGGGGTACTACTACTATACCTATTTTTGCCGCCAAGCATCATTGCTATGTTCCGGTTTGAACGGTGTGGGTGCCGGTAAATTATGGACACGTGAGATTTTCCAACTGTGTTTCTAAAGCTGCAGACACACTGAGCGTATCTTGTGCGGCTCATGTTTCGTTGCCTGACGCGTATGTATCTCCTGCGCGTCCTCACCATGCGTATTATACGTAGTTTTGCCGAGCGTAATAGGGCCTAGAAGTTTTGCGCGCAACTTGCGTTCGGTCGATGTTAAGTTAGCTACATTCGGCGTATTTTCAACGGCTATAGTCTCACTTTACTGTGTGTCCTGAGTGACGGCGCACCGCGCAGGCGGAATGAACGGCACATTAAATAAATGTTCGAAACGTTTGACTTTTGATATCGACATTATTAAAACCAAAGTAAAATAAACGAAACACTAAATACGCGCATACGCGTCGACTTTTCCGCGTGCACTAAGGACAGGTATAGACGGTAACGCCACGGTAAAGCCGCTCCGCAATCCGCAATACGCCCGTGCGCCGTCACTCAGGACGCACACTAAGCGTATTTTGCTTCGCGTATCTTGCGCAGTATGCAAGTTGGCAATGCATCAGTAATCCTCTTGGTTGGTTATATAAAAAAATGGTTCTTTTCAGAGCAGAACACTTACTATAATGGAAGTGTCTATACACAGAGAAGAAGGTTGCACCACGTGCAGTTGAGGTTCCCATTTACAGAATCCCCACCCTACTTGCGTAACACGCAATGGTAATACTTTTGATTCTGACTCAACAACAATGTCCATTGCACTTTATGTTTTAATAACCCATGTTCTTGACAACTTTGCATCACGCAATGAATGTTGTCTATTCACAAAATGAAAGCTGTGTAAGTTGCGAATGTGTTGTGCAGCGCCGACATTTAACCGACAAAGGCTAGCAAACGTTATTCGTTGATTTTTACCCGACTACGGCGAAGCCAAAAGGAAGGGTAATGATTTTGGCAGTCTACGTATGTATGTATGTAAGTTTGTATGTTCCACCGTAGCGCCTAAACTACTGAACCGATTTTAATGAATGAGATGTCAAAAGATTTGTAATAATGACCCGGGTAACATAGGCTATATAAATTTTATCAAAATTCTATATGAAGGAATATAAACCTAAGTTTCTAACCTCGAAAAAAATTAAACTGAGATAATCATGACGTGTTTGATATCAAAAGAAAGGTCTTGGCGAGCATATTACAAATATGTATATATATTATATTGTTTAAGTCAAAACATATGTTTAAAATGCGGTCGTACAGTTCGCGCGGTCCAGTCGTTTCAGTTATTTACTCGTGTAAGTAAATAACAAACCAACATTACGTTAGAATTTACGTTTACGTTACATTTCTTAGAATGCGACGATGTAGATATTGCACGGCTAGTGTATATGCCCGATCGGGAAACGGAAAAGTATTAAATAAAAAATTAAGTTAAAAACTGTCACCCGACTACGTAAAAAAGGGGTCTAAAAAGGACGAAACAAGAAAACAATTCAAATAGAAATCCAAAAATGCATAGGTACAAAAATGGTCAAGGTAGAGCCGTGGTCGCACTTACTGTATACTTATACATACCACGTCTGTTTAATGAAGGTGTTCCTGGCACCCACATAATCATATTAGGTATACAGTAAGTGCGACCACGGCTCTACCTTGACCATTTTTGTACCTATGCATTTCTGGATTTCTATTTGAATTGTTTTCTTGTTTCGTCCTTTTTAGACCCCTTTTTTACGTAGTCGGGTGACAGTTTTTAACTTAATTTTTTTACCAAACTTTGTAGGCAACAAATTCGATTTGATATGGGTTTTAGGTTTTTAGCGGTATCGAGCCCCGTTCGTTGGCCTTTTTTGGCTAGATGTGTGCGTTGCTTTACGCAATTAGGGTGTTGGATATTGTGCGTTTCTCCATAAAGCAACTGATACGTTCTCACAATGCAGATGTACAATAGCAAAACTTAGCATCAACCAACTCATCTGCCTAGCCTTTTCCCAACTATGTTGGGGTCAGCTTCCAGTCGAACCGGATGCAGCTGAATATCAGTATTTTACATGGAGCGACTGCCTATCAGACCTCCACAACCCAGTAACTGGGTAATACGATACTCTTGGTAAGACTGGTTGTCAGACTTTCTGGCTTCTGACCAACAGTAACGACTGTCAAAGATCTACAAATGACAGCCGGGACCAACGGCTTTACGTGCTTTCCGAGGCACGGAGGAAACTCGCTATGGTAAATGGTCACCCATCTACAGACCAACCTCGGCAAGCGTGGCTTAACCCGGAAGATCGGTCTATGCGGCTGTAATTATTTAGCCACGAGCTCCTCTTTTAGCCACGAGCTCCTCTCTCTCTCTCTCTCGCTTCAACCAACTATTCTGGAAATACCACCTTGATACTTTTATTGAAGTTTATTTCAGTCTAGTATAGTACATTTCAATCGTAACCAAATATAGCCATGCTAACTAACTAACAATTGAATGACGTAGCTGTCAACAGTTCTGGACATGACAGAATTACCCGCTTGAATGCTTTTATCTCTATTATGGAACAGCTGAAATTAGCAGGCGGTTTATTTTATTAATGGCACATAATTTGGGCAGCTCATTTGTCGTGAAAACAATGTAGGGATGGGTATGTAAGTATGTTAGAGATTTTTGAAATACAACATGTCCCAAAAAATTACTTTAAATAAAAGTAAAAACCGCCTTCAAAAAAAAAACTAAAAAGAGTACCGTTCGTCTTAATTCTAATAGGACTTAAGACAAAATTGACCACTGTTCAGGATACAATAAAACGTTTTTATTTCCATAAAGTTCTAAGATAACTTAAAATTTATGTTTCAACAAAAATACTAAAATTTAAATCGGGTTTTTGAAAAGTAATGACAGAGATAGATGTAGTTACGTTTGTTCTATCTGAAGCCTTAGTAGAATTAGGGAGACGGTATGTTAAGTATATTGTATGTTTCTATGTTTTTTTTTTACTTGTGGGTGTCAAATTTGGGCGCTATTTTTTTCGTTCTTTTCGAGTATAGATATAGAATAGATTTCTTAATGGTAGTTCTTAGTACAACTTCTGTTATCTTCCTGCATCATGTGAGGCAACCCGAAATGTGTCAAGTATAACTTAATAATTCACATTGTACTAGGCGTTATTAAGGGCCGCCCTAGTGTTGGGTGCAAATTGAATTATTAACGTCTGGTTCCGTAGTGTTTTGTTTGTTTACTTGTATATGATATTGTTTTGAGGTAAAATAATTGGGTCTGTGTTTCAGTAGCCAAATAGGGATGTTTTAATAAGAATCTTTACTTAACAAATTATTGTTGTATTAAAATTAACCTTTAATCCATGTACAAGATTAGTCGGAAAGGAGTACTAATCCGCGGGCCACTTTGTGCTCATTCACAAGAAGACCATTCGTTTTAATGACGAATCATTTTTTTTTCACGATTCATATTGTTTTTTTTTTGACGGCTTCCATGCTTTTTAAATTCCCATGTTCTCACGCATCACGAATCGTGAAAAATGTCGGACACGTCTTAAATCACGTATAGTCTTTTAAAAAACACGTTCGTCAAAAAACACGAATCGTGATTCGTATTCACATCCATTGTGTTCGATAGTTCATCCAAGACTAAACTCTGAATCACAAAAGGAATGTGAACATCATCATATTTTGCCGAATCGTGATAAAACACGATCCCGTATGCAATGTGAACGTCCGTCCGTCATGACGTATCGTGTTTTATGACGAATCGTCAATGACGGAACCCGTGTGAATGAGCCCTTACAGTACTACTGATGGCTGTTTTAAAGCAAGTTTTAAAATTTCAAAATTCAATAATCTTTATTTACATGCAATATTGTAATATTTAATTTATTTATTTATACTTTCCCACAAAATCTGTACAGAGGCGGACTTAATGCCATAGGCATTTTCTACCAGTCGACCTTATGTATTAAATGTAGTTTTAATTATGTATTTAATGTAGGTACCTAGTTTTTCTTCCGTAGATTTCCATTCCTGCTTCAGTTATGAATTCAGAAAATAGAGCTTATAATCCCTGAACCCAAATATGATATAAAATGTAAACACAGCTGATCATAGCTGAGGATAGATACCTTTTAGCATATTTTTTATGAAGCCTTTGGACAGACATTTTTTTTGACTTTTGGAGTTGTAAAACAAAAGTTGTTCATTACAATGGGTATTTTAACACCCTTTCGGATTAGTACCTCTTTTCGCACTAACCTTGTAGATATAGGTGACACTCATTTAAGCAAAAAAATGTAAAGAAATAAGCAACATGTTAGCTTCCAGCAGCGGCCTTGTTATTTAAGTAAAAAGGATTGGGTGTGTGCCTTTCGGCAGACAAAAGAGGTTAGGCCCTCTTTTGCCGTGTCTGTCAAAGAATAAGCTAATTTTGCATTGTATTTTTTTAAGTATTAGGTTCGGTTAAGGCGCTTCCTCCACCGAGTGGCGCACTTCAGAAAAAAAGCATTATTTCTATATAATATGTACAACATTTTAGTCAAGTGTTGCAGAAATTTTCGAACACCAAGATTCAAGATTCAAGACATTAATTTGTAGAAACATGAGTATACATACAAGGCATGCGAAAGTTTAAACTCATTTTTAATGAGTTGAAACTACTTCTACTACTTGGATAATAGTACAACAGATTAGCGCCTTAGTGCTGTGCACTTTTGTCCAATGCTATAATAAATAGAATACAGGTACTAACTCTGACTTCTCCTTCTCTCGTGTCAGCAAGAGCTATACAAAAACAGCTCATGCTGTGGTGAAAAGATTAGCCAGTCAGCAAGACTAGCGGGGCTAACTGCCCAGGGTGCGCCGGACATACTTAAATACTTAAGCTTACGTCACTCGTGGAGGCTCTTTTCATGCACCCCACTAACCCACTAACTCTAACTAGAGTATAGGTACTAAATCCTAAATCAAATAAGCCTAGCTTTTTCCTCATTATGTTGTCGTCTTTGAGATCAACCACTGAGATCACTGTTGAACTACTATACAAGGTTAGTCGGAAAGGGGGTACTAATCCAAAAGGGTGTTAAAGTACCCATAATAATGAATTACTTTTGTTCTACAACTTTCCCCAAAAGTCAATCATTTAACCGGTAACGCCCCGCCGTTGTCCCAGGACAACACCTGCCATTGTTTATTTATTGTGTCTATAATTACAGTATTTGAGTAATTAAAAGAAATAGCTGTTCGAATATTTCATTAATAAGTACGCTAAAATCTATCTATCCTCAGCTATGATCAGCTGAATTTACATTTTAGGTCGTGTTTGGGGTCATTGATTAGAAGTTTTATTTTATGAATTCGTAACTAAAGCAGATCTACAGAATTTTAAAAAAAACTAAAATAAAAATAATTTTGTAATGAAATAAAAATTATCGAATTTTGAAATGTTTACTTTAAAACAGTCATCCGTGATACTACAAGTGGTCCGTGGATTAGTACCGCTGTTCCGACTAACCTTGTATATTAAAGTATATCGCATAGCCCTAAAAAAATATACTAACCCTTTGTCTTATCTGGACAACGCCGTATATTGCATTGCGTCGAGTATAAATTATTAAGCGATATGCCTTCTATACTAGGAGTCTACGTGTAGAGTGCATCTCACACAGCGGTGTGTACAATTTGTTTGTAGCGGTTTGACTGCGGCAGATATTTTGGATTAAAGGTACAAGTTCGTAGCCGACTGCAAACAGCAGCAGCAGACGACGTGTCACTGCGACACTACTGGTTTCTATGTATTTCTATGAAACACCTTCCGCAGCTAGCGACACGTCGCCCGACTACACGTCGCACGATCGCAGACGACGTGTTGCCCGACCGTAGATCAGTGGTGCCACCGACACTGGAGCGACCAGCACGTTGAATCTTTCTCAAAAAATGAGTTTCTCCAATTCCGAGGAAGAAAAACTGATAAACCAGGTGGCCTAATATCCTGCACTGTTCGATGCTCTGCATTTCAGCATTGGACGTGTGACGCTGCGACGTGTCGCTGCGACATGTTGCAACGTCATGTCGTCAGCTGCTGCTGTCTGCAGTCGCCTACGAACTCGTACCTTTAGCTTTACTCATTAAAACGCAAGACACGTCGACTGTGATGTAACGCGCTTTTTAGGATGCACTGTGCCGCACTGCCCGACGCAACGCAATGCCACGCGCTGCCCAGCTAGCACGAAGCCTAATACATAACTCGGTATAATTTTGCTTTACTAAAGCCGGTCACGATCCACCGAGCTCTCTGCGTAGAGCCGGTCGTCTCTTCAGACTCCGCAGTCACACCGATAATTGAGCCCTCATCAAGTGCCCCCCCCCCAAGCCCCCGCCAGCAACACCCTAAGCCGAGGTCCGAGTCCCACTAGGGCCGCCCTTAGTGCTGTTGTTGCAGGTAGTCATGATGTTAATGTAGTACAAGTAGTTAGCTTAGGTTAAGTATTTTACTTCCCCACCATTAGCTGGAGACCCTTCAGGTCTCGCCAATAACTGCTCGATTACGTAGAAGGAGTCCCCAAGGACCATCTACAGCAGACCAACAGAAGAAAAAAAAAGCTTTACTAAAGCAGAAGTAGATTAATACTTATAACGATCGTATAACTAAACTATGAGGTATTTCTAAAAGGTTATGTTTCATGCATCTGCTATAATTCCTAAAACAAACATGATCCAGTAAATTCATCCGTAAAGCGCACGTCACGAAGTAAGCGGAGCGGGATAATATTAAAAATAAGGCATCAATAGAGCCTCCACGAGCGACGATAGGTACTTGGATACTTAGTACGTCCAGGGAACACAGGGCTGTCAACCTCGCTACCAAACTTAAAATTATTAGGCTGTAACTGTCCAACTGCAGGCTCAAGTGCTCTTCGCATAAAAAGAAGGCTCGTCGCATTGATCGCCACGCTTGCCCACTACGGGTTGACGATTTGAGACCATTAAGTCCAGGTTTCCCGACGATGATTTCATTCACCGTTTGTCAGTGGCGTCTTTGACTAACTAAGAAAGCAAATATGATCTTAAAAAGTCACATGCCTGGGTTTGAACTCGCAACCCGGTTATCAAGTAAGTCTACTTGTTACTCACCTCGAAATTATAATACCAAACTAGGTAACTGACTCGTAAAATTTTTCACCACGGCATGACCTATCAGACTGGATAGGTTGAGTAGATGGATTGATTGATTGATGAGCTATTTTCAGTAATGAGTGCCAAAAAGAAAGAAGAAAAAGAAGAACTTAAAAAGAATTTCTTTCCGGATAAAATGTTGATATTTAGCCGCATCTGGTTAGACAGGACGCTGAACCAAAGTAGTTGAGAAAAAGCTAGGCAAATGATTAAATAAACTGATTTTCTGACGTCATTGAAGCGATCGTATACAATGAGACGGATTCGCACCATCATTAAATACTGAACTAGGTTTAGCCAAATTTTAGGGTAAATTTTGCTAAATATTCAGTCAAAAGCTCTAATATGAATCAGGTCACGTTGGCTAGATGAGATAAAAGTTGTAGATGATTCGGTTTTTCTTTACGAAACTATCCGAAGCTAGAGTTGTGAAATGATGGACAATAGAATAGAGCAATAATCATAGGAGAGAAAAAGATAGATAAACAAATATAAAATGCCGAACCACGATACTATTCAAGACCGCTACCGCTTCCCTTTGGGACAAATGCTTTATAGAATGATGTTGCTGCATAAAGCAAACCGCTGCAACATGCGCAAACAAATTCTTAAATAAAACTATTAAACAGGAATTTGTTGAACGGATACCGAAAAGCGCTTCAGCGCTGCGTATTGAAAAACACCAATTTGAACCAAGTAAACGTCCGACGAAAAAATATACTGGTACAAGATATTCTGTACAATAAATTAATGTTAAAGTTCGTAAGCAATTCCAAATTTAAAAAATCGGGCAATTGCGGTCTTGCATACTGAGGGTTCTGTACCCCAAGTGTGAGTTTTTTTCGTTAAGTACTGTAGTTGCGTCACGACAAAAATGTATGAAAATTTAGGCTGCGTCTCTAGGCGCACCGTTCACTAACTAATATTCGCGCGTTAATTGAACGGTGCGCCTAGAGACACTGCCTAAATTTTCATACATTTTTGGCGTGACGCAACTACAGTAGTTAACGAAAAAAACTCACACTTGGGGTACCTACTGTACCTTGAAAGGAAACGTATAAAAAATATATATTTAGTTGCCTGAAATCCAATAAATAAATTACCTGTGAAAGATTTTGATCGTGTATGCGACGGATGATGTTCCGTGTGGTGCCGGACGTAAAGAGTTTGGTGTGGTGCCGGACGTAAAGAATAGTGCTTTACGGCGTCGTAAAAGGCGACTAAGGGATTCTCTAGAAGATGGGCAGCAGCGTTCTCTGAATACTTTAACAACCGTACTGCGATCGCCAACCCGCTGGCCGAGCGTGGCGATTATGGCAAACCTCTCCCCCCCCCCCCCCCCAACATGGCTTGGGGGAGGCCTATGTCTAGCAGTGGACTTCTTTCGGCTGAATGATGATGATGATGATGCGTACTCACAACATTCACAGCGCTCTTCGGTTTTCAAAAAAGCACCTCTGTTCTGTCACATTTTTTTTCCGTAAGGCATTCCGTTCTTTAAAATATTCGTTAACGTTGCTAAAAATGCAGTTCACGTCATTGGAAAAACTCGTATGGCAAACAAATATAAATAATTACCGAGGCCGCCACAGGCATATCAAACTCGTTTAAAAGTAAAATGCACGCATTACAATGGAATTTAATAAAACCGACGTATTTTAATAGTAGACTGGCATACGGTGCAGACGTATGCGTGAAAGAATTTCATAGTATCAAATAACTTTTTGAGAAATGCCGTAATTAAAATTAAATGGCGTTAAATGTAATTATGTGAATTCAACCCATGAAATACTATAATTATTTGTATGTAAATAATTAGTCTCGTCTAGTGCTGGACATATAGCACTAACCCATCTCTTCTCATAGGTAGGTGTCGTAAAAGGCGACTAAGGAATTCTCTAGAGTGTGGGCAGCAGCGTTCTCTGAGTACTTTAACAACCATACTGCGATCGCCAACCCGCCTGCCAAGCGTGGCGATTACGGCAAACCCCTCCTTTTGGGGGAGGCCTATGTCCAGCAGTGGACGTCTTTCGGCTGAATGATGATGATGATGAAATAATTATAGTAAATAAACCGGTGTCATACGAATACTTATGATAGTAGTTACGGGTAGTTAGAAGCCCGAAAGTCTGACAAACAGTCTAAACGATATCGGCATTGCCCTACAACTGAGTTGCGAATGTCTGATGGCAGTCGCTCCGTGTAAAATACTATCTGGGTAGACTGGAAGCTGATCCCAACATAGTTGGGAAAAGGCTAGGCAGAACAAATAAGTATTTTTCTTTCTTCTTCTTTATAATAACACAAAATAGTCAACTCGGACAGTTTAACGGCCTGTCCACATCTCCACGTCACGACGTCGTCAACGTGGAACGATGCGGTGACGTGGCACGCTGCGTTGACGTAACGTGCAAATTTACGTTACCGTATCGTTACACGTTCCGCCTCTAGCTGCAAACGCACACGTTTATGCGCTCCGCCCGCGCTCTCCACGCCCGCGTGTTAGTCGCCGTCTATGTGCTCCGATGCTTTAAAACCATACCTTACTGTTTCTCTTATTAAAATTCAGGATCTACATGGTCAACGATAAATCTAACAATGATCCTGACGTGCATTTTTACGATACGGTAACGTAAATTTGCACGTTACGTCAACGCACCGTGCCACGTCACCGCACCGTTCCACGTTGACGACGGCGTGACGTGGAGATTTGGACACGCTCTATGTCGAATTTTCGATGTGGTCCTTCCATCGGATCGCTACAATAAATTTCGTCCTGCTGTCATTTTCACACGTTAAAATTGCACAATAGAAATTTTTTTTTAGTTACACAAACAATAATTACAACATTACAAATAAAAGAAACAATATTTACATAAATAAAAGTAGGTATATACAAATAAAGAAAAACATATCCTTAAAGGCATTTGGTTATCCTTATCAAAAGCAGCCACCGTACTATGCGTGGGTTTGCGGACGAGGAGAAGCAAATTAAAGTCTTTGATATCAATTACAAGTCGTACTTTGACAAACACAAATAAAATGATGCACAAAGATAGACGACGTTCCACCGAGTACGTGGGGCGCGAGCGCACATGCATCCAATCCCAATCACTTTTGTTATCTTAATAATGATCACCATTAATAATCAACACCGGGGTTTTGCTCGATCGCTCTGACGTTATCTGTCTAGCTTTTTTCGGGCCGCCTCCCCAGTCCTCGGTGTTACGTCAAATCGACATTGACCGCTGTCATCTGGTAGATGTCATTCGTCCAGGAATCAATTAAGTTTGGCGTCGTCAAGCCAATTCTCTCGACGCGCCGTCACGGCCACCCTGACTATCGCACGTCCTCGTGCGCTTGGTCGTCCTGATATTGCCCATCTGAAGTTCCACAGGAAACAACCTTTCATTACAGTCAGCTCGTCCATTCCTGACATGCAGGAGTAACGTTTAAAATTTAGAAATCCCTCGCGATGCACTACATTGTAGCTCAGTTTGGGCTGGGCGTACTAGGTTTCATTGCCCAGCCACAAAGTCACTGCGCGGCGTAGACCGGGCATTCGAGGCCTCTACGACTAGCCACCGACTCATAACATTACCACAACCACTTACTGTGTGATGTGGGCCGTGCGTCCTAGGCCTCTTCGACCAATCACTAACTCATCATGCGGCCTAGACCGGGCATACTGGGCCCTTCCGACCAGCCACCATCTCAACATGCGGCGTGGACCGGGCGTACTGGGCCTCTTCGACCAGCCACCGTCTCACCATACGATGTGGACCGGGCGTACTGGGCCCCGTCATCCAACTTACTATGCGGTGTGGACCGGGCGCACTGGGCCCCTTCGACCAACCACCAACTCACCATGCGGTGTGGACCGGGCGTACTGGGCCCCTTCGACCAACCACCAACTCACCATGCGGTGTGGACCGGGCGCACTGGGCCCCTTCGACCAACCACCAACTCACCATGCGGTGTGGACCGGGCGCACTGGGCCCCTTCGACCAACCACCAACTCACCATGCGGTGTGGACCGGGCGCACTGGGCCCCTTCGACCAACCACCAACTCACCATGCGGTGTGGACCGGGCGCACTGGGCCCCTTCGACCAACCACCAACTCACCATGCGTTGTGGACCGAGCGCACTGGGCCCCTTCGACCAACGCTTAGCAATTCCTATTATCATGAGTAATTATCTAAAATGGGACTGGCGAAGGGTGAAGAGCTTTCGCGAATGATGCCAGAATCTAAAAGAGTCTGCACTTTATCTCTGACGATTTCTTTTTCAGCAGGCGATAACCGATAAGGGCGCCTCTGAACAGTTTTACATGGGTCTATAAGATCAATTTTTAACTCACCTGTGGTCTACTGTTTACAATTATTTCGGTCATTCTGCACCAATGTGTTAGTGCTCATCAACATCAGTAAGCTCATTAACACGTTCAACACTGACGGACAATGGTGGTGACACTACAAAAACATTGATTTTGCCAAATTTCATCGATTACTATAAACTCCTCTGATACGCGGTCACCCGTGGGCGACGCGGCCAAAGTGTTGAACAGACAAATGCTTCCAATTTTATTCGCGCTCGGCTTCGCCTGGCCATGACTGATCGTGCGCTCCAAGTATATTCAATTTCTTTTGCAAGAAATCAAGCCTCTCAAATAATTGCCTTTACGCGCCCAACACATATTGAACACACATATTACGGATTAGAGGATATCTCGTCCGCATCCTTCAAAATTACACACATGATCTACCTCACTACAAGTTAAAATCATTATAAGAGGGATCAGAAGAATTAGGTACAAATGGTTCAATCTTACCAGGGTTATGACATTGGTTGCAATCATAAGCTTGTCCGTTACCTCGCTCGCACTTCAGTACCTGACGGCAATACACATGGTGGCATGACGCAATCACATTTGTAGCACATCATGTTTCACTGGGCAGCACCACCGAAGAGTCCATGCGAGGTTTGACGTGTTGCAACAGGTCGGCAGATCCTCTGTCCCGTGTTGAGAGCCTTAGAATCAACTTTCAACCCATTTAAACTAACAATTACGATTAGACAGATTCGTAAACAGGAGGAACGTTCACAATTTTTTTTATTTTTATTGTACTGCGTAGGTAGGTACTCGTATTTTTTTTTCAAGATAGCGATTTATCAAGAAACAACTTGTATACTGTCTACAAATCAACACAGAAAATAAGATAGGCGATGGAGCCTATCCCACTTCTGATAAAGGCATTTGGTTATCCTTTTCAAAAGCAGCCACCGTACTATGCGTGGGTTTGCGGACGAGGAGAAGCAAATTAAAGTCTTTGATATCAATTACAAGTCGTACTTTGACAAACACAAATAAAATGATGCACAAAGATAGACGACGTTCCACCGAGTACGTGGGGCGCGAGCGCACATGCATCCAATCCCAATCACTTTTGTTATCTTAATAATGATCACCATTAATAATCAACACCGGGGTTTTGCTCGATCGCTCTGACGTTATCTGTCTAGCTTTTTTCGGGCCGCCTCCCCAGTCCTCGGTGTTACGTCAAATCGACATTGACCGCTGTCATCTGGTAGATGTCATTCGTCCAGGAATCAATTAAGTTTGGCGTCGTCAAGCCAATTCTCTCGACGCGCCGTCATCCTAATAAAACTATAAACTAAACTAAAACAATAGGACATGGTTCTAAGAGCGATTACGCACTGCAACCGATCCGAATCCGTGAAAATACGGATATAAAAAACTCGGACCGAATTCGGATATTGCCTTACGCACTGCATCCGATCCGAATCCGTGAAAATACCGATCTAGAGTTAAAATCTCGGACCGAATTCGGATGTTGCTTACGCACTATTCCGATCTCTGATTCAAATTCAAACAATTCAGGCGTTCATACAAACAGTACTTCGGCTACTTCGGTCCGTCAATTGTTCTTCCGAATTAGATACTCACGGATGACGGATAGAAATCGGATGACGTATGCCGAATGTAGTGCGTAAGCTACCATACAAATAGTTCTATGGCTATTTCGGTCCGTCAATTGTTCTTCCGAATTAGAAACTCACGGATGACGGATAGAAATCGGATAAAGGATGCCAGATGTAGTGCGTAAACTACCATACAAATAGTTCTATGGCTACTTCGGAACGTATCGGATGCAGTGCGTAATCGCTCTAACCGCTGTAATATTTTATGTATGAGTTCGAGACGTCATGTCACAGAAAGTAGCGAACTGCGTGACCCAATGTTGTATCATTGTGTACAATTGTGACACACGTCCCATAGCTACGTGGGCACTTCCACTTATTTTTTCTATTCCGTGGTTGATATTTACAGGCTGATCTATAAGCTTTTGACCTTTAGTATCATGGTATTTTTTCTACGAAATAAATATTTCTTGTTGCATATACAGGGTGTAAATGAATTCATGTAATTCCTTCACACCACATGATCTATTAATGGTATAGATTAACTCCGCACGGGATTTAGATTGATTAAAAATAAAAAAACGTTTTTTTCCCCAAATTAAAATGTTATGTGATAGAAAATTTCGATGCCATGCATAAATTAATGAAGTCACGGCGACACAGCTAACAGGCACGACTAGCGCGATATCGCTCCACGCAGTCTGTTAACTTGGGACGCTAAAATTACTCAGATACAGAATACCATGGTTCATTTTTTGAAAACCTTTTTTTTGTTGATGCTGAAAAAAACCTATGCAGGGTCAATCAGTGTCACCAGTAGATCACGCGATTTGAAGGAATAACACGAATTCGTTAACGCCCTGTATAGGGTTACTGGTAATTAGTAACCGATACTTTAACACATGATTGTACTCATGATAACAAACAACTTTCCCAAGAAAACATTATTTATAAAACAAAAAAAAAAACATATACGAGCCGCGTTCATTCCGTAACGCTTTATGAATAAATTTTAAATGAAAAAAATAAAATTAAAATAATGTTTCTTTGGGAAAGTTGTTTGTTATCATGAGTACAATCATGTGTTAAAGTATCGGTCACTAATTACCAGTCACCCTATATATAAGGTCCATCTATTCATACACGAAATGTTTTAAGAGATACACCAATAGATGGTAAAGAAGCCAAAGAAAACCGAAAAATCCGTCGTCTTTTTGCAAAAGGACCTAAATATTTAAAAATCTCATAACGTGATAATAATACTTTTTCATCACACTTGCTCGTAAAGTACCTCGGCCGTCTCTTTGGTCTAGTGGTCACAAGCGCGACTGCTGAGTTAGTGTGTGTGAGTGAGGTCCTGGGTTCGATTCCCAGATTGGAAAAAGTGTTATTGAGTTTTTTCGTGTGGAGTTTCTCAGTAGCAGCTTGGATTCTGGATTTGTGCATACTATACACCTCTGCTCCACCCTTCGAGGAATGCAAGCGTGATATTATTATTTTTTTCATTCTCCTGCCCTTATCCCAATTTATTTGGGGTCGGCGCAACATGTCTTTTTCTTCCATACTTCTCTGTTAGTCGTCATCTCGGTAGTCACCCCCTTTCTAACCATATCATCACATCACACATTCCATCCATCGTTTCTTTGATCTTCCCCTACTCTTCCATCGACATTCATACCCAAAACTCTCCTCACTACATTTTCCTCATTTCTCCGTAACACGTGCCCATACCATGACAACCGATTTCCACACAACTTTTCGGTTATCGATGCCACTTTCAAACTTCCTCTTATGTGCTCATTTCTTATTTACCCATGTGTAACACCACACATCCCTCTTAGCATTCTCATCTCTGCTGCATGCAATTGCCTTTCATTCATCTCTTTTGTGGCCCAACATTCTGATCCATACAAGACAGCAGGTTTAATCATGTCAATTATGTTGCTCGTTAAGTGGCACTTATTGCACTGGATTAAACCCAGGACCTCACTCACACACACTAACTCAGCAGTTGCGCTTGCGACCACTAGACCAAAGAGACGACCTACTTTACGAGCAAGTGTGCTGAAAAAGTATTATTATCACGGTTTGAGATTTTTAAATATTTAGGTCCTTTTGCAAAAAAATAAGCAACAATATTATTTTTGGAAAGAAAAGTGCCAAGTGTTGTAAATTTTAAAATCTTGATTAAATGGGTCATCTTTTGAAATAACTTGCTGAGGGTAGTATGGTACTTTTTTTTTTAAAGATGAAGTGTCAAAGTTGGGCGACATTTTTTTTCAAACCAGAACTTTATCTTTCTTCTTTTTACCGATTTAATAACGTTTATTGTTTAATTTGTGACTGTGATTAATATCATGGTTAATCAGGAATACGTTATAAAAAAAAACACTGCAAAATTAGGAAATTTGTAATTACAGTACCAGACGTGGTCAAGGGTGCCGATTTTCAAAGTTTTTAAAAATATGCCTATTATCACTTAACTAAGTGACACAGTTTTTTTTTCTGATTTGTTGCCAGAACTGGTATAACCTGGCCTCTCGCCCAGTACCCGCTTGACGTTGAGTTTCCGGACACGCTGTATATACAGTTTTTTTTACCTTATGCACTTTTGTTCGATGTATTGGCTAAAGTTAATCGATATTTTCAGTTTAAGGCATAGTAAAGAAAAGCCAAGACCTGAATGAAAATATCGTATTTCCAATTTTCTAGTACTACAACATATATGTACAGTATATCCCGCTCCATAACTGATATCCATGGATCTCCGTGCTCTTTGAACCATGGCAGGGATTGTGTTTTGCTCAAATGGGCAGCAATCCAACTGGTAACAATAGAAAAATTTGTAGACGTCCGCTAGCTTTTTGCTTTTTATAAATATCTATACAGGCTGTTAACGAATTCGAGCTTAAAACCACCATGATCTACTACTGACGTAGACAGGCCCCGAACGGGATTTAGCTTGATTAAAGATAAAAAAATAAAGGACAATGGGACAAAACGTCCCCAGTAGTGTAGCACTTTTTGACCTATTGTATATGAAAGACCTTATTAATCTCTTAATTTTATTGTATTACAGCTCATCTGTAAAATGTATAGTATAAAAGTTATTTAATATGAAAGGAACATAAAAATTACCTTAAAAAAATGCTTATATTATTACTTCAATATGAATATAATTATTTTAGTTAGTGATATGGGGTTATTTGAAGAGCTCCAAAGCTAGTCAGGTCAGGCGGGTGTCAACAATTCATCGACACCCACCATCCGAACCCCTAGTTGCCGCAGCGGCCGATTACAGTCTCTCTCTCATAAGTAAAGTTCACCGCCCAGGCACACACTTTTAGAGCCCGATGACGAAATTACGCTCCTCCAGGAAGCGAGTAAATTGACCAGCACAATACAGAGCGTCCGCCGCCGTCCGGCTTACCGTCCTCGCTGACGAGGCCTGTCGCGACGTCCCACCGCTGCCGGTCATGATCCACCGAGCTCTCCCGTCGGAGAGCCGGTCGCCTCTTCAGACTCCGCAGACACACCGATAATTCAGCCCTCATCAAGCTGCCCCCCCCCCCCCTCCCCAAGCCTCCGCAACGCCCTAAGCCGAGGTCCGAATTCCACTAGGGGTTGCACTTAGTGCTGTTGATGCAGGTAGTCTCATGATGTTAGTGTAGTACAAGTACTTAGGTTAGGTTAAGTATTTTACTTCCCCACCATTGGCTGGAGACTCTTCAGGTCTCGCCAATGACTGCCCGGTTACGTAGAAGGGTTCCGCAAGGACCATCTACAGCAGTCCAAAAAAATTCATTCATTCCTTCACTCATTCTCGACTATTCATTTGTTCGTTCATTCAATCAAACTCACTCTATAGTGCTACAAGGGTGGGGACGGGGTCCATACATTTTGTCCCATTGTCCTTTATAATTTTTTCATGGGGCTTTGTTACTGTCGTATCTAATCGTATCTAAACCACCTAATTAGGATTCATTAAAAAAAAAATTTTTTTTTGCCGTAATAAAGAATCTATTTTCAAAGGATAGGGTAATAATTTGGATAATATTGTTTCTTTTTCTTTTATTTATAGCCGAACTCACAGAAAATTTTATTGACACGCACTAGAAACAACCACAGTGTTCCTTCTACCGTAGTAACTATTATGTAGTTAATTTTGTGCTCCTACACTACCTTTAACCGGTGCGCTGGAATTGGTCGCGCATTTGCCGCCTGTCCGCTAAATGTGCTAGCATTTCTCTTTTTTTTTTTATTTACTTTTTATCGTTCGAAACTCCGCCCGGGTTAGGCGAAGGGTTATGCCGAACCAGCTGTTCCGTTTCTCCTGACCTGTGGCCGGGATCACGGTATTCGCAGCTGTTTTCACCGCAACCCTGGCAGGACTCAGTCCGTCAGCGCCTGGCGGACCTCTCCTTCTGTGGGGCCTTGCCCCACGTCCTCCTGAGAGGCACGCGCGAAACACGGCACGCCGCCTTCTCCCGCCGGTTAATGTTTGGGCGACGGGTTGCTACTACTACTAGCATTTCACCTTCCTTTAGTATTACCAACTCTTGAAGCTCTAGAAGTCTTTTAAAATCATTTCGGCTCACAGAAAAATTTCATCTTAGGCTCTATTCACATGTGGAAGAACGAGGTGTGGTGTTCCTCCAACCAAAGAGAGGATCCTCCAACCAGGCAGAGTCTTGTGCCTGGCGGGCTACTGCCCAACGGTAAATTTTTTTTTTGGACTGCTATAGGTGGTCAATTGGGATTTTTGTATACATTTTAATATTAAAAATCCCATTTGCCACCAGTGGTGGCGGGGCAACTGGGAATGACCCATCCTGTGGGACTTTTTCTACGTAACCGGGCAGTTAATTGGCGAGACCTGAAGGGTCTCCAGCCAATGGAGGGGGAGTAAAATACTTAACCTAAGCGAACTACTTATACTACACTAACATCATGACTACCTGCAACAACAGCACTAAGGGCGACCCCTAGTGGAACCCGGACCTCGGCTTAGGGCGTTGCTGGCGGGGGCTTAGGGGGAGACAGCTTGATGAGGGCTGAATTATCGGTGTAACTGCGGAGTCTGAAGAGACGACCGGCTCTACGACGGGAGAGCTCGGTAGATCGTGACCGGTCCCAACGGTCAATGTTGAACGATTTTATATATCCTATCTGCGTATTAAATCATGATAGCGCGATGTAGAAACTGTCAGCTATGAGAGTTGTCGTTAATGTCGCTGTAGACGTCTACACTACCGGTGTGTTGCGTAGTTCGCAAGTGGCGTGATAGATGTCGCAACACAGATTTCGGCCAGCAAATGCGTGAGCAAATCCCGCACCGGAAAGAAAAGGAACACTGTAGTTGTCTTAGTCAGTAAGAGTCCGATAATAATCCTTCGTCTTCCCCAGCTGAAGGATATCCATGAGGATCTACATCCCCACATAAAAAAGTTTAATTTAGACGTAGATACCACACCACAATATCGCAACAAAGGCAAAAATGTGGACAAGGCCAAACAAAGGATAAACGTAATGTCAACTGCTGATCTTATTAACACATTTTACAAAAAGCTCTCGCGTAAAGAGAAATAAAGCCAATCTTAGAAACAGCCTGACAAATAAACCTTGACTTCTACAGCATCCATTTGTATAAACATTGAGTACTTTCACTTTGAGGCATTTGACATGACTTACATCGGGAATATCAAAGAGGTTTCTTTTAAAAACACTCAAAGCCGGTTTGGGGACGCCACTTTCAATGGAGTGTATGAATATATTTATGTATTGCGGGCCGCCTTGGGCCAGCAAGATAAATCTTTCATTTTACACACTGTATCTCGTTATGTTTTATTGAAACTTGCCCTTTAATCTTGTTTCGACATACGTGAGTTCTATTTGGATTTAGTGCGGCTATTTATAAATTTGGGAGATTTTATTTTCAGTAGTGATGTAATAGTTTTGCTTTCTAGAGGGTTATTATGACTGATAAAAATTCACAGGTTGTTTTCTAGAGACTTCTATGCCTCCTATAAAATAGGTTACCATTTTATCATCGTAGGTGGTTTATTAGCAATAATTATTATTATTAATTAGCCGTGATCATCCCACTGTAGGGCAAAAGCCTACCCTCCTTCCATTTCTCTCGATTTTATGATTTCTGGGGTCAATCCTTCCAATAAGTGTCTAACTCGTTCCGCTATCTCTTTCTGGGCCTTCCGTGACGTCGTCTAACGTTGTGTGGGCTCCATTCAGTGCTGAGTTTTGCCCACAGCTCATCCGACATGCGGCAGATACACAGAATTAGGAATTAGATTTAAGAGCGTGTACGCCGTACGGCGTTTCATACAAATTTTCAAGTCTTTGTTTTTCGTAATGACTGAACCGATTTTGATGAATCTTCACACACATAAGCAATATACACACATCAAAAGTGTCTAGGGATCAACATATATTTTTGCAATAACTTTTCTCCTGATTGATATTAATTAAAATTTTCTTTAAGGATTCATCAAATAAAGTGTTTTCGTTTGTCACAGTAACGATAAACCAAGTCACCTTTGCATTAATAAAGAAATTTGCCATTTTCCTAATAAAGGGATTTTTGACATTTGAACCACTAACACAAAAGTTCGAAAAAAAGACTGAAATAACAGTTTTCTTTAAAATTTTATTGGGTAACTTAAACAATTAATAATCCGTGTTTCTACCGCGAACACTAACAACACAAGAACATCGGTTTGGCATACTCAAAATGAGTTCATCCAAATCACGCTGTGGAATGGCCGCCCATGTTCGTTGCAACAACAAAAAAAGGTCTTCTTGCGACTGGATACCCTCCATATTCGGCAGAGCTCTTCTCTGTAGCATATCCCATGCATGCTCAATCGGGTTCAAGTCTGGCGACTGAGCAGGCCAGGGCAGGACATTGATGTTAGCTGCGGCGAGAGTCTGTCTTACAACTCTTGCGGTGTGCGGTCGTGCATTATCATGCATTAACTGAAATAAGGGACCGATTTGCGCTTGTAGAGGAACGATGACGTCTGATACAATCGTCTCAGCATAAATTTGAGCGTTGAGGTTGCCTCTGATCCAAATCAACTCAGTTCTTCCGCCGATCCAAATACCCGCCCATACCATGATGGTTCCACCACTATAAGGATGGACTTCCTGGCAGGATTTTAATCGCTGTTGGCATCCAGGGGTTCTCCAGTGTCGTATACGTCTTGTATCCGGTCTCATACCAAAACGAGACTCATCAGAAAAGCACACGAAACGCCATTGTTCTTCTGCCCAATTTCTGTGTCCAAGAGCCCATTGATATCGAATCCTACGATTGTGCATTGCTATAGGTGGTACCCGTAGCGGTCTTCGGGAATGAAGGTTCACTTCATGCAAGCGGTTTCTGACTGTTTGGTCGCTAATTAAGTTCCCTGAAGAGTGATGAAGCCTCACGGCTAACATCATGGCGGTTATTGTTGGAGCTCTTCGAGTTAAGATTTGAATGTATCGGTCTTGTCTCCGTGTGGTGCAGCGATACCGTCCTCCATGGCGCTCAGCCACGGTACCAGTGCTTCGGTAACGTGTCCAAAGTCGACTGATAACACTCTGACTTGTATTCAGAGCTAAAGCCACAGTACGTTGCCGGGAACCAGCTTCTATCATTCCCACGGCTCTGAGCATTTCTTCCCTGCTTAAATGACGTCGCCGCTCCATAATAACGTTGGTTTTAATCAGTAGTAGGGAAACAGTAGCACTAATAATGTCTTCAATGCGTTGTATGTTTTTATAGGGAAAATATTGACAGCTGATTTTCATCTTTTACTCGAATTTGATTCACAGTTCCTGATTCAAATTATGAAATGCACCAAAAAGGATCCATATAAATTTATAAAATCATAAATTTATTACAAAGCCACATCTCAATCTCAAGAAATCCGCATAAAAATGCTTGATCCCTAGACACTTTTGATGTGTGTAGTTAGGTCTAAAAAGTTAGTAGAAAACATTTTCGAAATGTCTTACTTAAAAAAAGATAATTGGAAATTTCTGTTTGTATGGAAAATTTAAAACCGGTCTAATTTAACTGTAACACTGTGTTTCGAAAATGTTTTCTGATAACTTTTTACTCCTATGTATCCTGCTGATGGGTATGAAGTTTCATTAAAATCGGTTCAGTCATATCGAAAAATAAGGACTTGAAAATTTGTATGAAATGCCGAACGGCGTACACGCTCTTAACAACAGATGAACAGTTTTGCACTTTAAGCAGATCTGTCTCTTCACGTTTTTTCTTTTATTATTTCACTTTTTTGCCGCGTCACGTTGAACCTGATGGTAAGCGTAGACAGGATCTAAGATGGAGCACACAAATCCAAGTAATAGTGATATAGTGGGATTCCTCTAGACTTCTCTGGCTCGTACATATACACGAAGGAACAAAGTAAACTGCTTGGCACCGGACTGTAAGGTTCAGGCTTGCTGGGTTTTGATAAAACTTGCAACACTCGTCTATTCTCAGCATGCAGTGAGGAAGTTTTATATTCTAGCCCGTCGCCACACGGGTCAAAACGGGTTTAGGTATGAAAACATGCCTATGCGCTGCTGCAACTCCGAAGCGGAACACAAAAGAGCGAATGTGTAATAAGAGCGCGAACGCACAGCAGAATGGAAACTCACTCGCCTCACGCTAAAACTTGACACTAAGCTTTGCCTACACACCACACTAAGCACGCTTAGTGGTAGGATCTGTACGGTTCGTCTGGCTAGCTACCACTCTCACATTAAAGTCCGGTGCCAAGCAGTTTACTGTGTCCCATGCTGTGTATGTGAGAGCCAGAGGGGTTTAAGGAAATCCCTCTATATCTCTGTTATTTGGATTCGTGTACTACATTTTAGCTGTTTGCGCTTACCATCAGATGTAACTAGGATTAAATGCGACCATAATTATAAAATAAAGAAAAACGCCATTCTTGTTTTTCTGGAAACCCCATGGACTTTAGTAACAAATAAACGTAATACAGTTCTATGTATTATGTAATTGTAATAAAAACCTAGCACATCATCATTCAGCCGAAAAACATCCACTGCTAGACACAGGCCTTCCTCAAAAGGGGGGGTTTGCCGTAATCACCACGCTTGGCAGGCAGGTTGGCGATCGCAGTATGGTTGTTAAAGTACTTAGAGAACGCTGCTGCCCATCCTCTAGAGCAGAGGTTCCCAAAGTGGTCCAGGTGGACCCCCAGAGGTCCACGGGAGACTCGACGGGGGTCTACGTTGGCGTGACAAAAAGATCTAATCTTCACATTTTATATGGTCATGTGGTAGAAACGTAGCTGCAGGGGGTCCACCGGAACCAGCAAAATTTTGAAAGTGGTCTATGAGAAAAAAGTCTGGGAACCTCTGCTCTAGAGAATCCCTTAGTCGTCTTTTACGACACCCACGAGAAGAGATCTTTAAGTCCGGCACTACACGAGACACATTGCACATATCAGTATTTATATGTACCTACACAGAATGAGTACACGTTTAAACTCGGTGCATCTACTTTATGACAGCTTTTACTACCGGCGATTCAGGTGGCACTCTGCAAGCGTCGTTTTCAGAACATTATGTGCTTTAAGAGTTCGTTTAGTTATGTTTATGCGTTTTCCCGCAATGGACTAAGCTCGCAGAAAATTTTCATTATCAAACCCAGATAAATAAATGTCGCTAGATGGCAGTACTGGGCAACGTTTGGAAGATAAAGGGTCGTCATCATGGATCAACGCACTCGACTTTATTAAACCTGTTGTCATTCAACGGAGCTCGCTTTTGTGCGCCGATCAGCTGAAGAAGTCGGTCCTTTATTAACTGACTAGCTTATCCTTATTATTTTTCTGTTCTTGTGTAAATAAATATCGACGCTTGAAAGACAAAAATTACCAAAGTTTTATTTAAGTTCATAATCTTTAAATGCCAGTTTATTATAAGCCTTTAAACTGCACCTAAAATTCGTTGGAATCAAGTAGTCATGACAAATAGGCGATTTTTGGGGTGCATGAAAAGAGCCTCCACGTGTGATGATACTTAAGTATGTCCGGTGCAACCTGGGTAGTCAGCCCCGCTACCAACCTTGCTGACTGGTTAATCTTTTCACCACAGCATGAGCTGTTTTCGTATAGTTCTTGCTGACACGAGAGAGAGAGAGAGAAGAACAAGAAGGAGATTTTTGTATTTTTCTTCCAGAAAAAAAACTTTAAAATGCTCTAGTGTAAAGTTCCCAACAGTTCGCTTGGTAATTTTTGCCTTTCAAGCGTCGATATATTATGACCTCGCTCATGTTACTAACCAACCTCTCAATCACCATAATTATAGACACAATAGATAAACAATGGCGGTGTCGTCCTTTGACGACACGAGGGACGCAACCGGTCACCCCAAATGTAAGTGCTTTTAGTGGAGGGGAGTCTATGTTGGTTTTATTTTCTATATTGACCATGCCCGCATTACCTGAAATACACAGTCACACCGATAATTCAGCCCTCATCAAGCTGTCTCCCTCCCCTAAGTCCACGCCAGCAACGCCCTAAACCGAGGTCCGAGTCCCACTAGGGGTCGCCCTTAGTGCTGTTGTTGCAGATAGTCATGATGTTAGTGTAGTACAAGTAGTTAGCTTAGGTTAAGTATTTTACTTCCCCCCATTGGCTGGATACCCTTCAAGTCTCGCCAATAACTGCCCGGTTACGTAGGAACGGTCCCCTTGGACCACCTACAGCAGGCCAATAAAAAAAAAACCTGAAATACATATAATTAGCTATAACATCAATGATAGATTCACTCCTACACGATTGTTAGCTCTCTATGACATAAAGAGATGTAAAAAAAAAACATGAGATATTATTCATATTTCTGGTGGTTGTGGAAGCGCGGAGGTTTCAGACCCACTTGCTATGCACCAGGTTGCAGGCTCAAACCCAGGCATGTACCAATGTGATTTTTTCAACGTCATATGTACTCGTACTTTCTTAGCTAATATATTAAGACGCCACTGAAATATTGTGAAGGAAAACATCAATGCTCTTTCCTTCTGTTTGAGAAGAGGCGTTTGCCTTGCAGTAGGATAGTTACAGGCTAATATTTATTTATTTTATATTCATATTTATGATTGTTCACGGTTTACGTACCATTCGCTGCATAGTTAGCCCATGATTAAGGGCTCTGTTTGGGTCCGAAACTAGTCGAGCAATCCCGAAAAAATGCATAACATGTGTCATACCTATACAATGTGTCCGGTTATAGACTAGCGATAATCTAGGTACAGGTATAGCAAATATTCTAGTACACAAATACACTACACACTAGGGTCCAATCCACTTCCACTTTTTTGTTGAGATATGTACGTGTGTACAAAAAAAGTCATATCTCTCAAAGTTTTGGTCCTACTGAGATAAAAGTAGGCTTATTTGGAGGGCAACAATATTGTCTCTCGTTTACATTACGATACAATGGGTTCACATTTTCATAACTTTAAGATAGAGCAACAAAAAAGCAAAATGGCTGCCAAATAGCGAGGAAGTGAACTGGACCCTAGTGTGTAGTGTATTTGTGTACTAGAACAGTTACTATATAAGTACCTAGAATATCGCTATACTAAAGCCAATATGGAAAGTGAATTAAACGTTATTACTAATTACGCAATTATCATCTTTGACAATATGTGTTTAAGTTCATTTTAGACTGACAAAAATTACCGAAAAGGGCTTAAAAGTAATTTGAATGTGATGGAAACTGAACTATTAACCATTGAATTAAGGTTCATAATCCCAAAGCACGTTAATTATCACTTCAAAGTGGCTGATGTAAAGTCCATAACCGGACACATTGTATATTCTTATGACGACAATCATGAATATAGGATAATGTAAAAGTTATTTAAAATAAAAAGCATTTCTCAGCACAACAATAATATCGACATATTTATAGAATATCGATAATACTTAACGACGCGACGGTTGCGCTCAAAATACTTGTGACGTCACACGCTGTTAGCGGCGCGAATGAGCGCGCACAAAGGCGTATAGATGATGTCAATCATTTTGACGGCATCCGAAATTTCCGCCTTGTATGTATATTATCGACTATGTCGAAGTATACAGGGTGGGTAAAAAATCGTGGATCAAACGAAATAGGGCGATGGTTGGGGTTATTTGCAGTGAAAAACATTATTGTGGCAGAATCCTAATTTAATCTACTTAAAAGTTACGACAATTTGAGTGTTTTTTTAACAAAATACCAAAAGGAGAATGGGCAAATTTCATATATCGGAAACCCAGATCCAACAGAAACGGCTTGTATTGGTATTTGTTACACTTAATGTCCTAAACAATCCTGCATAATTTTTTTTTCCTCGGCTCCGTCTGGACCCGTGAAAATGAGGTCAAGGATTGAAAAAGTGTCTGTTCGTGTATTATTGAAATTATTAAATATTTATTGTAACAATTATATTGCAGTGCACTGCTGGGTATAGGCAGCTCCTATTAATCGTCACCACACCAGGTGCTTGCTCAGATAATGGATTAAAACATTATCAAAGTTGTAAAAGTGGTTAGTACAACGAAAAATGAAAATAACCATTGAACTAGTCAACCGAAGCCCCCAATGCTGTCAATAGGTCCTTCGGCCTATTAATATAATCAAGGTAGAGGATTGACTATGCAGTCACTAGAAGTCCTCTGGACAACTGTCCGGTATTCTCTGACCATGTAAATATCTCACATTATTGAGATGGAATTATTAGGTAGTTATGTCGAATAAATAGATGTAAAATAAAATATGTGCTTACGAGTATACCATTTTTCATTGTACCACTTTTACAACTTTGATAATGTTTTAATCCATTATCTGAGCAAGCACCTGGTGTGGTGACGATTAATAGGAGCTGCCTACCCAGCAGTGCACTGCGATATAATGATTAGAATAAATATTTAATAATTTCAATAATACACGAACAGACACTTTTTCAATCTTTGACCTCGTTTTCACGGGTCCAGACGGAGCCGAAGAAAAAAAAAATTATGCAGGATTGTTTAGGACATTAAGTGTAACAAATACCAATACAAGCCGTTTCTGTTATATCTGGGTTTTTTTTGCCCATTCTCCTTTGTAATAATTAGGCAATTAGAGTAAAGTGGGTACCTATTTTAAAACAATAAATGGTGTTTAGTTGCTTCTAGGAAATGTATCATCACTACAAAAGTGATTTTATGGCAGTGGGTACCATGATTTATGAGTATTGGAACTTTTTTCAATATCTTTTAAGTCTCACGAAAAATTATTTAAAACTTCAGAACTTTACTGTAAAAAAATGTTGTATCAAAAAATGCTGCAAATAACCCCAACTATCGCCCAGTTTCGTTTGATCCACGATTTTTTATCCACCCTGTATTATAGTTATGGTATGGTATGTTGTAGTAACCCTTTAACCCGCCCTTATACGAGAGTGAGTTTTTTTTAAAAAATCTGGCTCCCTACCGTTTACTTTCTGCAATGCAACCGGCATGGATCGATCGTGAGGATGGCGAGACATCCTCACAATCGATCGATGCTGGTAGCGTTCGCAAAAAGTGAACGGTTTGTCACCGGAATTTTTTACCCGACTACGGCGAAGCCAAAAGGAAGGGTAATGATTTTGGCAGTCTATGTATGTATGTATGTAAGTTTGTATGTTCCATCGTAGCGCCTAAACTACTGAACCGATTTTAATGAATGAGGTGTCAAAAGATTCGTAATAATAGTCCGAGTAACATAGGCTATATAAATTTTATCAATATTTTATATTACAGAATTTAAACCTAAGATTCTAGCCTCGAAAAAAATTAAACTGACATAATTATCACATGTTTGATATCAAAAGAAAGGTCTTGGCGAGCACATTACAAATATGTATATATATCATATCGTTTAAGTCAAAACATATGTTTAAAATGCGGTCGTACAGTTCGCGCGGTCCAGTCGTTTCAGTTATTTACTCATATAAGTAAATAACAAACCAACATTACGTTAGAATTTACGTTAACGTTACATTTCTTAGAATGCGACGATGTAGATATTGCACGGCTAGTGTATATGCCCGATCGGGAAATGGAAAAGTATTAAATAAAAAACTTAGTTAAAAACTATAACCCGACTACGTAAAAAAGGGGTCTAAAAAGGACGAAACAAGAAAACAATTCAAATAGAAATCCAGAAATACATAGGTACAAAAATGGTCAAGGTAGAGCCGTGGTCGCACTTACTGTATACTATACATACCATGTCTGTTTAATGTGGTTCCTGGCACCCACATAATCATAGTTGGTATACAGTAAGTGCGACCACGGCTCTACCTTGACCATTTTTGTACCTATGTATTTCTGGATTTCTATTTGAATTGTTTTCTTGTTTCGTCCTTTTTAGACCCCTTTTTTTACGTAGTCGGGTTATAGTTTTTAACTAAGTTTTTTATTAAAAGTGAAACTCATTTTTGTCCGGGTGTAAAGGGGTAAGCAGACTCCTTTAGGAGAAACTCCGTGCAAGTGAACCCCCACAATGCAGTTCCTAACATGAATTATAAATTTCTAGCTCCATTTTTTACTAGGAGCCCATGAAAGGCTATAGCTTACAATACAACACTGTCGTCTCGTGCTGTGCGACAATTTGTCACGGTGCAACCGCTTGCTGCTGACTGCAGCGACAATATCGTAGTTCTGAAAAGACTCCATTTTGTAAGGTAGCAAGTTTCATTAATAATATTTTTTGTTGCATACGAGATGGAGCTAGGAGTTTTTTGTCGAAACTAAATAAAAGTATTGATGTAGCAGTAGAAGAAATGGACAAATAATAGAAAAGCGTGAAAATATTGTAATAACATGAAGATTACTTGTAAAAGTGTAACAGATTTATTTACAGAAACAAAAATCATTTATCATTTAACGCTTCACTTCATTCTTCGCTTTTATTGCACGCTTGGTCGTAGAATATACAGACGTGGACTTGAAATGTTGACCACCCTAAGGTTTCTAATTGCTTGCATATTATGTTGTCATCAGAGCGTTCGGTAGCTCGCAAAAAATGGACTGGGGCCTAATTCTCCTAAAATAAATCTTGATAAATCACAACCGAACCAAGGCCGAACCGTTCATTCAGACAGTTCTCAATTTCAAAAGCTGTCGAATTGTTTGACACAAAAAACAAAATCAATCATTTTGAAAGTTTTCGAAAACAAAAACTGACTGACGGTTGTGGTTCGATTGCGTTTGGCAACAATTTATTATAATCGACGCTTCACAATTTTAAGGAGTAATAGGTACTTATGTCTACATAAATATGTAAGTTAATATGACATCTTAAACCTTATTGCACACAGCGTGAGAAGGAATCGAATTTGAAATCTGATAAACACTTCAAGTCCCCGGATGTACGAGTATAAGGTCCGCCTGGCTAGCTACCACTCTCACATTAAAGTCGTCACCCCAAGAAGTTTACTGTGTTCCGTCGTGTGTATGTGAGAGCTAGAGGGGTATAGGGAAATTCCTCTATACCTCTGTTACTTGGATTCGTGTGCTCCATCTTAGACCCTGTCTGCATTTAACATCAGGTGCAACTAGGGTCAAACGTGTCCAAGAAAAATAATAAAAAAAAAAACAAAGGACCTTCTTAGGACCTCTTATTAAGTTTCTTTAAAAAAAACACCATTGAAATCATAATTTTTATTGTGATATTAATAATCTACTACCTATACGTATTTTTATTTTTTGGATTGACTATCCTCTACTGTATCCTCCATCTGGGGAAAGCGGGGAAATATGTCGGACTCTTACCAACTAAAGCAACCACGGTATTCCTCTCCTTTTGTTCATTTTGCTGTCAAACTTTTTGGCTTCAGACTACCTGTATATGTATAACGTTTTCTCCATGTGAGGACGGGGTGGAATATAAAACTTTCTCACCGCACGCTGGGTATAGAAGTAGGTATTGTAAGAGTTAACAAAACCCAACACGCTTGGTGGCAGGATCTACAACGTGTTACACAAACACCCCTAAAGCCGAAAGTGGATTAAAAGGCGTAAAGAGTCTATTGGCAATATCTTAAAACAAAAAAAAAAACAAAAAAAAAAGTTTGGACACTTCATAAAATAATATCATCACTGAAACGCAACCCTGAAAACATAAAAGTAAAGAGTAGACTACCCAGAAGTTTATTTACAAGCTTTCCTAATTTTCTCTGAGCGGTAAATGACAACAACCATAAAAGACTACTTGATTAACATTTTCTTTTTATGGGGAATTATGTAACACGTTGTATACGGTCCGCCTGGCTAGTTACCACCTGAACATTAAAGTCCGGCGTCAAGCATTTTACTGTGTTCCATCGTGTGTATGTGAGAGCCAGACGGGTATAGTGGAATCCCTCTATATCAGTGTTACTTGGATTCGTGTGCTCTAAGTCTGCGGGCACGAAACTTGCGATGGCCGAGCGATGGCGGCAACGGGGCAACGGCGATGGATACAAAAGCATTGCACAGTATAGCGACGGGCACGAAACGGGCGACGGCGGAGCGGGGCGATCGAGCGATGCACGGGCGGCGGTGAAGCGACGGCGACACGCAGCGACGAGAACAAACTAGTTTGGTTTCGTCGCTTGCGCGGGTACACAGAATTGTATTGAATTATTATTTTAGTAATGGAAATTGATTATGAGGAATTTATATCTCGTATTTTATCAAAACCTGCTCTATGGGACAGTAAAAACGTACACCATAAAAACAAAAAGGTTTTAATGAAGTGTTGGGAAGAAATAAAATGCCATTTTGGGAATATTAAAGGTAAGTGTATTAATAATTATGTATTAAAAGTAATAATTCCCTCATTAGTAGACTAGGCTCCAATAGTTCTCTTCGACGTAAACTCATGTTTCTCACAACACTGCTCGAGCGCGATTGACCGCCCGCGCTAGCTTGTTTCGTGCCCGCGCGATGTCGCTGCCTGATCGCCCCACGTCGCGTCGCCCCGCTGTCGCCATCGCTCGGCCATCGCAAGTTTCGTTTCGTTCGACTTAGACCCTGTCTGCGCGCGATTTGACGTTTTCTCTGTGGCCAGGACTGACTAGACCCCAGCAAGCGCAGGATATGTTCCTCACAGGATATACTCATGTTATCTTAAAGTCAAAAATATTTTAAACTATATTTTGCCCGCGACTTCGCTCACGTTAATTTATAATTACAAAAAATACTCTTACCTCACTACTAAAGTTTCTATAATAATAATTCAATCATGATTCGAAAGACATGTGGCGCCATCTGTTATCGTTATTGTTGTTTTCTTCGGGAACAGTACTTTTTTTCGGGATAAAAAGTACCCTATGTCCGTTTCTGTACACCTGACAACGTATACGAAAATTTTCAGGATGATCGGTTCAGTGGTTGAGGCGTGAAAAGGTAACAAACAAACACACTTAGATTCGCATGGGAGCAAAGAAACCGAGCAACTCCTTTTTTCACGTATCCTGGTTATTAGTTTTGGTTTCATGGATTATATAATTCAAAATACAAAAAACTACACTCATTGTGAAGGTTATCAAATAAACTTTTAGGCGTTATTTATGTTAGTTGATCTGTTCCATAATACCAAAAATAATAACAATTATATCTACGTGAAAAAAAAGTGGCTCGATTTATTTGCTCCCAAGTATAGGTATTAGTTTAAAAAATTCAAAGTACGAGACAGACTTTTCGTGCGGTGCTACTATTTGTCACTAACAGCGTCAGTGACGCAGTGGCGCAGTGAAAACCTTGCAGTTATTAGTCATACCGGTCATACGTAGCTCTAGTCTACTTGCATGGGTGCACCGAAATGCCTTTTATTTTACCTTTGCTTAAGAAAACACTTTTCTCTAAGCAGAGAATTTTTAGATGATTTTTCCGAATTACCATCATTTTGAGCTATTTTGAGTGGATTAGAGAACCCACTCACTAATATTTTTCCACATTTTGCATAATTAAGGCAATTAATATGCAAAATTTCCATCATCGGACTACAAGACGTACGGCAATGCGCCATCGGTACATGGTGGACATCCCATTCATACGTACAAAGCGTTTTGCGAACACTTTCATTGTTCGCACAGCTAAGGAGTGGAATTCCCTGCCGGAGTCCTGTGTTTCCTGATATCTACAACCTTGGGGTCTTTAGGTCAAAAGTGAATAGGTTACTTCTTGGCAAGCGTGCTTCACCGTCGACCACATCATCGCTTAACATCAGGCGAGATAGTGGTCAAAAGCGAGCATATCGCTAAAAAAAGAAAAAAGAATTGTTTGAAAAAGAAACAAGCCTTTGATCGTGAAACATTCATTTTGCTTTAAGGACACAAGACCGAATCAAAAAAAATATCAATATGGAAAAAAAATAACCCATCCGAATGGCCGGAGTGCTGCGGGCGATATTAGTTTTTGCAGCTAATTTTTTTAACCAATAATGTTATAAAATTAACCAATTAACTAGAGCATAAAAAAGCTATTAGTAAAATAGAAAAATTTAATTAGGTAATTCTTCCCACTAGTTGGCAACACCGTTATTGTAGCTGGTGTTCTTGTTTTGTATTGTGCGTCACTGCGAATTAATAAATACTTTCCGAATTATAAACGCTGTATTAGTGTAGAAACCCATAATCCCAATAGGTTATGGGCCCAGGATACTCTGGAAATAGAAGAACGGTAGAAATAAGCAAAGAAAAAGCTACAATCTTTGCTGAAAAGTCATTGACAAAAAAATTTCAAAATGGATTCCATGCGGTCTATGCATTTAGAAAAATTTGATGGAAATAATTTTCGTCAATGGAAATTCCAAATAAAGTGCGCGTTGAAGGCAAAAGGGATTGATATCACAGTGCCTAAACCGCCACAAAACAGTGATGAATGGTCAAAAAATGATGGCATGGCAATGTTTATTATAACCTCTTCTATGGACTTCAAACAAATAACATTGGTTGAAAATTGCGAAACTGCGATGGAAATAATGACAAAACTTGATTCTATATACGAACAAAAAAGTGAGCTATGCAAAATGTTGATTCACGAAAAGTTTTATCAATATAAAATGTCACCGAGTGACAGTGTAGCTCAACATATATCAAAAGTAGAAACCTTAGCTAAACAACTAAAAGAAAGTGGTGAGAGTATTAGTGACATGGCCATCATAACAAAAATATTGGGTACATTGCCACCCAAGTATAGATCGTTGCGACAAGCTTGGATGTCATTAGACCCGAAGCAACAAACCATTGTGAATTTAACTGCTCGTCTGTTGGACGAAGAAGCGAGCTTAGCAGGAGAGGAAGAGCAAGAGACAGCTCTCCTTGTTGCAAACAAAGGATGGAAGACAAAACCAAAACAAAATGAACAGTTGGCGAGTAGGAGCTCTTCAGACCATAATAAACCATCCAAACATAGGTTTGAATGTTATAATTGTGGAAAACGAGGGCATTTCTCTAGGGAATGTCGTTTTCCAAGAAAATCCAATGTAAGAAAACCTAAACAAGAAGGTGCAGATATGTTAGCGTTTTATGTAGAAAATAATAGTTGTAACGCTGAAGAGAATACTTGGATCCTAGACAGTGGTGCTTCCGCTCATATGACTTTTAGAAAGGATTTCTTTTTGGAATTGTCAGAATGCAACCAGAAATCATTAACATTAGGAAACAAACAATCTGTGGAAGTATCTGGTATTGGCAAAGTGTTAATAAAGAGATATGTCAATGGACAGTGGGAGACTAGTGAACTGCATAGTGTGTTGTATGTTCCAAGTTTGAGAAGAAACTTATTTTCTGAAGGTGTGATTATACGTAAATCATATTCTATTATCAAGAGAGATAAAAGTGCCTTAATATATAAAGATAATAGGATGGTAATGAGTGCAAAAATCACAGAAAACAACTTGTATGAATTGAATATAAAAACGGTGGTTCCAGATACTTGTAACTTGGTTCAAAATAATCAAAGTGACATCAAAATGTGGCACGAAAGAATCGGTCATATTAATTTAAAACAAATCAAAACCATGAGCGCAAATAATGTGGCTGAGGGCCTGAAACTGATTGAGAATGGACAAAATGACTTTGTGTGTGAAGCGTGTGCATATGGGAAGCAGTGCAAATTCCCATTTCATAAGTCTGAGCGAGGAGAATTACAACCTGGTGACTTAGTATATAGTGATGTCTGCGGACCAATGAGTTGCTCATCGATTCAAGGTATGAGATATTTTCTGCTCTTCAAAGACGCTGCAACGAGCTACAGGCATGTATATTTAATTAAACATAAAAGTGACGTCTTAGAATCATTCAAAAAATACAATGCGATTATTAAAAATAAATTCATGCACAATGTCAGAATATTACATACTGACAATGGAACAGAGTATGTTAATAAAGATTTTAAAGAGTATTTGGACCAAGAGGGCATAGTTCATGAGCGCACTGCACCATACACGCCAGAACAAAATGGTCGTGTAGAACGAGAAAATAGAACCATTGTGGAGAGTGCACGTTCAATGATGTATGCACGAGATGTGCCATTGGATCTATGGGGAGAAGCTGTAAACTGTGCGGTATATTTATTAAATAGAACCTCTTCCACCCAGACTCCAAAGACAACACCTTTTGAATTATGGAATGGCATTAAACCTCAGTTGGGTCATGTAAAGGTATTTGGTAGTATTGGTTATGTTCATATCCCAAATCAATTAAGAACAAAGTTAGATAAGAAAAGTGAGAAATTGATGCTGGTGGGCTATGACAATACCAACTACAGAATGTTTGATATAAACACCAAGAAAATAAAGATATCTAGAAATGTCATTTTTGATGAACAGCAAGTTCCAAAGTCAAGAAAGAATATTGCACATATAAGCATTGCTGATGAAGTTTCAAATATAAGCCAGAATGAATCAGAAACCTTCCGTCAAAGTGAAGCAGAAGTAACCAGTGCTGAGGATACATTGATTACAACAGAGAATGAAGACAGCTTGTTGAATTGTGATAGTGAAAACAGTGATGACCCAACATATGAACCATCTCAAGAATTAGAAGACTTGACACCACTGAGTGTGAATTTGAGACCACGACTTAATAGAAATTTTGAAGCTAATCTTGTAGAGCTGTCATTGCCTCAAACATATGCTGAGGCACTGAATAGTCCTCAAAAAGGTGAATGGTCTAAAGCCATAAAAGAAGAATTGTCTGCACACCAAGAAAATAGTACTTGGACAGCTGTCAAGAGATCCGGTCAACGAACCCTCACTACAAAATGGGTTTTTACTATAAAGAAAAATGAAAATAATCAAATTGTACGCTATAAAGCTCGTTTATGTGCACGTGGGTTTAATCAGATCAAAGATGTTGATTATCAAGAAATTTTCTCTCCAACAACACGTTATGATTCTATAAGGATTATTCTTTCTATTGCTGCGAAGTACAGTTTAGAAATTCAACAGTTTGATGTGAAAACTGCTTTTCTTAATGGCTATCTCAAAGAAAATATATTTTTAGAAATACCTGAAGGTTTGTCAATTAAAAATGATTATGTACTAAAATTAAACAAGTCACTATATGGCTTAAAGCAAGCCTCCCGGTGCTGGAACAAAAGGTTCACAGAGTTTTTGATGAAATATGGTTTTGTACAGTCTCAGGCTGACAATTGTATTTTTATAGGAACTTTTAAACAAACTAAAGTTTTCTTAATAATTTATGTTGATGATGGTCTGGTGATTTCTTCAGATAAACAACTGATCAAAGAAATAATAGAGTATTTGAAGCAGGCTTTTAAGATCAAGGAGTTAACTTTAAAATATTATGTGGGCATGCAAATAGAAAGGCTAAATAATAATATCTTTATTCACCAGGAAAATTATATCAACCAAATTATTGAGAAATTTTGTATGAGTACTGCAAATCCTGTTAGTACTCCTGCAGATGTCAATGTTATTATTACAAAAAATGTAGATGAAAATGTTGTTGATTTTTCTTATAGAGAAGCTATAGGTTGCTTGCTGTTTTTAAGTTCTGTTTCGAGGCCTGACATTTCATTTGCTGTAAATGTATTGAGTAGATATGTAAACAATCCAAGTCAACAACATGTAAATGCTGTTAATTAAACGTGTAATTAGATACCTAATTAATACTAAAAATGTATGTATAAAATATGGAGAAAGTACTGGTCTACTTGGATATTCAGATTCAGATTTTGCAAGTGATCTTGATACGCGTAAATCTACTACAGGGTATATTTTTATAATGAATGGAGGACCAATTACATGGTCCAGCCAGAAACAGAAGACCATTGCTCTCTCCACATGTGAAGCCGAATTTGTCGCTGCTTGTGAGTCTGCTAAAGAGATTTTGTGGTTGCGCCAATTTTTGTCAGATTTAGGTGAAAGTTGTGATTGTATTACTGTAAATGTTGATAATCAGAGCGCAATTAAGTTAATTAACAACCCTGTTTATCACAAGAGAACAAAACATGTGGATGTTAAGTATAACTTTATTCGGGAAAAAGTAGAGTTGGGCTTGGTTAAAATTAATTATGTTCCAAGTAAAAGTCAATTGGCTGATATTTTGACTAAAGCATTGCCCGCCCAAACTTTTGCCTATCTGAGAGATCAGATTTTGTTCAGTTAATATTTTGTTATCTTGGTAAAGCTATTAGTTTTATGTAATTAAATTTTAGTGGGAGTATTAGTAAAATAGAAAAATTTAATTAGGTAATTCTTCCCACTAGTTGGCAACACCGTTATTGTAGCTGGTGTTCTTGTTTTGTATTGTGCGTCACTGCGAATTAATAAATACTTTCCGAATTATAAACGCTGTATTAGTGTAGAAACCCATAATCCCAATAAAAGCCTATCTTTTGAAAAAGAATTGTATAACCGCATTAAATTACCTTGAGAGAATTTAATTAAATAGGTGCTTGCAAAAACTAATCAACGTTTGCACTAGAAAAAGAATGAAGTTAAAACTTTTTTTTCGTATTTTTCATCTCATGAGAGGAAAGGTTTCACACTTTTTACGTCGATCTTGTCCATAAGGTTAAACGCCAGTAAATGACAGATGACAGTACGCAGTAGTATTGTTACAATGAAAATAAAGGATGTTTGTGCAAAATATACGAAAACATATTATAAAGTAAAATTATTTGAAATAATCAAGTGAGTTACTTTACTTATGCGGTTAGCTAAGGATTTTTAACTGATGACTGATGTTCACCTCGAGAATCCATTAAAAATACACAATTTTAAACGATTGAAGAATAAATGTTAAGGTTTTCTAAAAAGTGTATGTTAATAAATGTTTTACGACCAAAGGTTTGTTTACCTCATAATTATACAAAACTAGTATTTGCCCGCGGCTTCGCTCACGTTAATTAAGCTTAAAAAACTCTTAACACACTACTAAAGTTTCTGTACCTAATAATACAATTCAATCGTGATTGGAACACGTGGCGCCATCTATGAACGCTGTTATTGTTTTCCTTGGGAACAGTACTTTTTTCGGGATGAAAGATACCCTATGTCCGTTTCTGTATACCTGACAACGTATATGCAAAATTTCAGAATGATCGGTTCAGTGGTTTAGGCGTGAAAAGGTAACAAACAAACAAACCTACTTTCGCATTTATAATATTAGTAAGGACATATAAATCCTTATAAAATCGGACTATTAGATGCTTATAGCTCGGAATGTCATTTAGATTATCTTGTAATGATTTTCATTGTCATTATCCTCCTGTCGACTGCATCGCAATCTGGTCGCAAGTCGCAACTAATGGCTTTCAGCATAGCATCTTACTCTTATCTTGATTGAAGGGGAATCGAGAAGACGTTGTTTTAGCACCATATAATAGTATACTCATTCATCACTCTTTTAAAGGGTGTTATAAGAGAAAGTGTACGTGTAAGTGCCGGACGTAAAGAATAGCACTACCCTATCTCTTCCCATGGGTGTCGTAAAAGGCGACTAAAGGATTCACTAGAGGATGGGCAGCAGCGTTCTCTGAATACTTTAACAACCAGACTGCGATCGCCAACCCGCCTGCCAAGCGTGGCGATCATAGCAAACCCCCCCAACATGGGTAGTGGCAATGCTTGGGGGAGGCTTATGTCCAGCAGTGGACGTCTTTCGGCTAAATGATGATGATGATGATAAGAGAAAGTGTGGGTGGTATATTTTCTTAATTTCTCTAGAATAATTTCCAATCACCACTCTTTACAAACTAATAAAACAACTACAATCAGTAGATTCAGTACAAAATTGTCAACTCATTATTGTTTTCTGCACCTTTTTCGTTGCTTTTCTTTTTAACTCAATGTTTGATTGATAGAGAATGCCTTATGGCATTAAGTCCACCTTAGAGCTCATTCACACGAAGACGATTACTTTTTTTTGACGTAGATATCGTCTTTTTTCACGATTCGTTTTTTTTTTGACGGCGGTTATTCTTTTTAATGCCCGTGTTCACACGCATAACGTATCCTGAAAAATTTTGGACGCGTCTTATATCACGTAACGTCTTTTGAAGAACACGTTCGTCAAAAAACACGAATCGTGATTTTTTTGTGACGGATCCATCGTGTTCGATAGTTCATCCAAGACTAAGAACCACGCAACGAATGTGAACATCAATTCGGATATTTTGCCGAATCGTGATAAAACACGATTCCTTATGCAATGTTAACGTCCATCCATCATGACGTATCGTGTTTTATGACGAATCGTCAATGACATAGTGCGTAGAAGTATAAATTAAAATAAATAAATGATTTTTTTGACACACGAATAAATGCCTAAACACCGATTTGTAATAAATTATATCCAGAGGCTGCATTGTGTCAACGCTTCTCACCTTTCACCTAAAAACAGTATTAATATCGCTCCTACAAGGAAAAAAGTCGGAAAATTCCAAATATTCCAAAACGCAATTAAATTACGTTAAAGGAACCTTTTGGAAGAAAACAAAGGAATGTTGACAGAAATGCCTCATTAATTATGTTCTAATTTGATATTTACGAAGGAGTAATTAGTCGGAAGGGCTTTTAAAATCGCCTTTTTCAGAAATAAAAATGTAAGATCGTCAAGTGGGTGAGATTTTTTAATTATGTTGATGTAGAATCATCATTGAGTTGCTTGTTTCTTAATTGTTTGTTGTGAGTTACTGTGTTCGTCAAGTAAAATTAAAAAATACTACATAGCAGGTACGTTTCGGACTGCTAATTGAAAGGAGAAATAATAACAAAAAAACTCTGTTTGATTTTCGTTTATCCTGTGACAAAGTTATTTCTACAGTATTGTCATAGAAAGCTAGAAGAATCGTGTAGGGGTGAATCTATCATTGTAGTTATAACTTATGTCGGTATGTCACGTACAATGCGGGTATGGTAAATATCTACTACTACTAGCTTTTGCCCGCAGCTTCGCTTGCGTGAAATTTAGAATCCTCGTTTCGCCCCTTTTAAGTGTATTTATAAAATCAAAAAGTCCATCTTTTATTGACTTTGAAGAGTATTTGTGCCAGATTTCATGTTAATAACCCCATGGAATAAGGATATTCATGTAAACGTTAACAACCCATTTCACCTGTTTAGAGATGGAATTTCCAAAAACCCTTCCTCAATCGATGCCTACGTTATTAAAGTATCCCAACGGTTTAGGCTGTGCGTTGATAGATCGGGTACCCAGTCAGTCAATTTCTTCTCATGCTTCTTACTTCAAAAGTACCAGATTTCTCATGCAAACTTTCAACCCGTATTATTTCACCCCCTTAGAGCTTGAATTTACAAAAACTTTCAAACACGTGTACATTGATTTCTAACCAGAAACCCTATTATTTGATCTCATGCTGTTAACGTTAAAAAATGTTTCATCCCCTGTTTCACCCCTTAGGGGTAAAATTTCCAAAAACCCGCAAATACGTGTATGTTTATATCTCACGAAAGGCCTATATTTTTTATTCCATCCTTCTTACTTCGAAAGTACCTGATTTCTCATTCAAACTTTCAACACTTATTTCACCCCCTTAAGGGTTGAATTTCCAAAAACGTTCATACATATTTACATTTATTTCTAACCAGAAACCATGACATTTAATTTCATGCTTCTTACTTAAAGAATAACGGACTTACATCAAACTTAAATCCTGCATTTCACCCCCTTAGGGGTTGAATTTCGATAAATCCCTTCTTAACGGATGCTTACGTCACAAAAGAAACCTACTGTCAAAATTTTAGGTTTCAAACCCCAGCGGTTTAGGCTGTGCGTTGATATCTCAGTCAGTCAGTCAGGCAGGACTTTGAATTTTATATGCATAGATGAAACCCACATAGACTCTCAACCTCTGGGAGTATTAGAGTATTGAGATATTTGAGTTAGTCGTTAGTTACATGAGCTAGGTCTCGATGTCAAACGGTCACCTATCCACAGACTGGCCGCGGCAAGCGCAGCTTAACCTCGCAAATCGTGTGATTTGCCCAGTTGCTAATTATCCATGAACCCCTCTGAAGTCAAAATCATAAAATGAATTCGATAAGCATGACAATTTATCAATCTGCAAAGCTAGATTCAATATTCAAGACATTTATTTGTATAAACATGAGTATACATACAAGGCATGCAGGTTGTTCATAAACAAAAAAGATCCGTCATGTTCGGCCTTTATAGCATACAAATTTTAATATAAGAAAAATCATTCATTATTTTAAAAACAAAGCTAAAAACATTATTAAATTGTCACACAAACTAAAAATTACATTTAGGCAATAGATTATAAAGAATTAAATTGTCCTTTATTCTAATAATAAATTGTCAAAATTATAAAATGCCCGTAAATATTTGTTAAATTCGTAATTACATTTTGTCATTTAAAAATTCTAAAATACTGTAATACCTATATGCTTTTCCAACTAGATATAATTTTAGCGGCTTTTTCAGTATGCTACTAGGCTCAACCATAATTATTATACTAGGGAACCCAACGTCGTAAACGTCTTCAATCTTTTCTAAGGCATGAAAATAATAACACTG
Organism: Amphipyra tragopoginis; assembly: GCA_905220435.1. Taxonomy (NCBI): domain Eukaryota; kingdom Metazoa; phylum Arthropoda; class Insecta; order Lepidoptera; family Noctuidae; genus Amphipyra; species Amphipyra tragopoginis. Next base: position 22,276,073 of record HG991995.1, on the reverse strand, counting down.
TTAGGTAAATTCATGTTTTATCATTCCCGAGTCCAAATAAAGCTATTGTTTACCAACATCAATTCTCTGGTAAAGCAACTGTTTACTCGAAAAATGTAGGTACTAAAATTTTAGATAAACGATTGTTTAACCAAGGAATAAATGTTGGTGAACACCGTGCCTAAGCAGAGGTACTTAATCAAGCGTCAGTCAACTTGGCAAATGAGAGAGGGTATTTATACAGTAAATGTTACTGACATGCGCATTACCGCTACGGATAGATCTCCCTCCACATAATAGATGGCGCAACCTGTCACTGTTTCCCTTACTAAATGTATCTTTTCAATCTTTATTTTTATGAACTTTTAACGAAGCAATAGAATCGTATTTTACGATTCTATCATTTCAAACGTACGTACGTGTATTAAAATATAGGATCGCACGAAAATCCATTGAACCTCTAAAAGATTCTTTATTTTTTTAAGCTCGACTGTGTAACTATATTCATCATCATCATTCAACCGAAATACGTCCACTGCTAGACTTAGGCCTCCCCCAAAAGGGTTGGGGTTGCCGTAATGGCCACGATTGGCGGACGGGTTGGCGATCGCAGTATGGTTGTTTAAGTACTCAGAGAACGCTGCTGCCCATCCTCTAGAGAATCCAATAGTCACCTTTTACGACTCCCACGGGGAGAGATGGGGGTGTTATTCTTTAAGTCTACTACACGATACTTACGTAACTATATTATACGCTGTCTAACGAAAGATTTGGGCTGACATAGCGGTCATTTCGTAAATTGTAGCCACAAAAAGACTGCTATCGAAAAAACGTCAACGAAATCATCAAAACCGTTAAATAGCTACATTTTTTTTTATATTTTTCTTCTTTGATTGAGAATATTTTGTAGAGAAACGACAGGACTCACGTTAAAAAAGGGTATCGGATTATTAATTCACTGTAGTAAATTTCGATTATTGATCGTGGTGGCCCGGAGGTTACAGCCCCGCTTGTTAAGCACCGGGTTGCGGGTTCAAATCCAGACAGGTACCAATGTGACTTTTTCAATTTCATATGCACTTTCTTAGTTAATCTAAGACACCACTGACATACGGTGAAGGAAAACATCGTGAGTAAACCTGGACTTATGGTCTGAAAACGCCAACCCGCAGTGAGCAAGCGTGGCGATCAATGCTCGTTCCTTCTCTGTATGAGAAGAGGCATTTGCCCAGCAGTGGGACAGTTACAGGCTAATATTTATTTTTATTTTTGTAGTAAATTTACAGGTCCTACCATTGTTGTTTGACAGTAGTGCATTGTTATTTGACATTAGCACCTGTCAGTTTACTCCAGTGAGTAACTCTACTATAACTATGTTTTAAACTTAAGTAACTATTTTACAAATTATTACGTAAGGAAGTAAACACGAATACGGTCCAACTGTCTAGCAACCAACCTTACATTAAAGTTCCGGCGCCAAGTAGTTTACTGTGTTCCGTCGTATGCATGTCACAGCCAGAAGTGTACAGGGAAATCTTCTTACATCTTTGTTAAAACTGGCGTCCACTGGGTTCGCCGAGTCGAGTCAAATACAGCATGTAAGGGTAAACACCGTTATCACTCAAACCATGGGTAGTTGACTTAAACATAAAAGTATAGGACCGAGTAAAAAAATAAATAAAAAAATATACGCGCGAAAAATGAGCGGCGCGGCGGCGCTACGACGCGGGGTACACACACTCGCTAACGAGACAGCTGACTGACTGGGGTAGCAAACTGTGCGGGGCCGTGCGTCGGGCCACGCGGCGAGTTCCCCGCGCCCCCTCCCGTAGCTTGTTGCCCCCGCGCATAGGGTCAAATGCTTTTGAGCAAAAATGAAAATTTTACAAAAAAAAAAACGTTTGTATTTTTCGACGATTTTACGTTCTATAAATGAAACCAAACCACTGGTTTCAAGGATAACGGTGTTTACCCTTACAGCCTGCAGAACCGCAATAATTCACCTCATAAAAATTTACTATAAAACTGCGTCGATCAGCGACGAGCCGAGACGCGCCGAGTCGCAAAACTCGCGCGCATCGCTTGTCACGCGGTTTCGCCTCACACGGAACAAATGCGACTCGACTCGATTCGATGCGTTTCGGCTGTAGTCGACGCCAGGCTTTACTTCGATTTGTCTACGCTTACCATCGACTAGGGCCAAAACTAGACCAAGCCAAAGAAAAAAAAACAGAAATAAATATTTAATTTCATAACGACGCACTACCGAGCGTGATTCGCGAGTGTTCGCGAACCTTAATTCGATTTTTAAATTCGGCAAAGTATGAGTGACTTTTACATTAATTGTCGTGTCCGGTAAATGGAAATAGGCTCACCACATATGACATGGGAACTAATAGCGTAAACTAACACCGGTATTAAACGGTTCTATCATGCGTGTGACGACAAAATCCTGACAAAATCCTTTTAGCGCGACAAAAATGTAATAATCCGAACATGTCCAACTAAAGCCGGACGCCTGGCCACTCTAATCGCATGTGAAAAAATGGCCGACGCAAAAAAGTAATAAAGTTTAAAAGTTTCAAAACACTATATCATAAACTTGTTACTCAACGGTTGAGAATGGCAATTTATTTTTAATGCACCCTAATCATGCTGTTTTATTAAAATAGCTTAAGTTAATAAAGGTTCAGGCACATTATGTAATATGCAGCATTTTTTACTCTATTTTTTCTGACGTTTGCTGGAATAAAAGCAAGAAAAAAGTAATAATGAAATGAGTTTTTTAATCAATATTTTTTAACCCGTGAAGGTTACAGTACGACACAACTAAGAAGTTGCATTAATGTACATACCTGATCGACGAACCAATGGCAGTCGCTTGTTTTCGCGGCACTCACAATTATTGCGTCAACGTGAAGATTCTTACTGCAGTATTAATAAACGTGGTCTTAAAGTCGCTCCCAGTTCGGAAGTGATCGGTTTTACGAAGTTTGCCGATACTTCTTAATTTTGTCGTACTGTAGGTACCTAAATAAACTTGTATAAAATACCTTGTTTTTATGTCTCCGTTTTTTTATTAAACGCCGTTTTAAGTAAAGCATGTTATGTTTTGTTTGTGTTGCCAGTATTTTTTAAGGAACTATTCTATTATGTTTACAGTCTCTTTCACAAACAGGTCACGTTTCCATAAACATTTAATTTTCAAGAACTAGTAAAGTAAGAACTTGAAGAATGCCCGATTTGTTTATCTTTTCAACCGATTACTTTAGCTTTAAACAAAGCTGATTATTTTTTATGCTTGAATACTAAATGGAGTAACAAAACTTACTGTTTATTTTCCAGTAAATGCCATCTACTGCAGTGAAGTTACGACACTTAATAAATCACGCTCTGTGAGTGACGTCCAGAGGTGAGCGTTTATTTAGTTAATGTAGAGTATGTTTTAGTACTTTACGAAAGGAGAAAATTCCTTAAGTTTTAATTTTTTGATTTAAACAGGTGTATCCAAATACGTGTACAATTCCTTCAAAGCGCGTGATCTACTTTTGACACAGATTGAAGTAGCATGGTATGATGATAGTATTAGTTTTTTTTTTAATATCCTTTTTCTGGTTTTGACGATATCGCGCTAGTCGTACCCGCTAACTGTGTTTCTGTGCTTTATTTATTTATTCGAAGCATCGAAATGTTATTACATAATAATTTTTGTGCATTTTTTTGTATTTATTTTTTGGTTTCTTTTTCTATTTAATTCTTACCAGGTTTAGATACGATACCACACCGCAAGACAAGAAAGAAAATATAATTATATTTTATTTTTAATCAAGCAAAATCCTGTGCATTGTCTACACTAGTAATATAATAGATCATGTGGATTTAAGGAATTAGATGTATTCGTTTACAATCTCTTTAAAATCTTCATGACATTATGTTACTATGCAAGTGGTCACTATCATAATATTGACGTCTGGAAAGCTCAAGCGTCATGCACGTTTGGTGGTGGAATCAAGTTAGCAGTACCACAGATTAATCTATGGCAGTACGTACAGTTAACCTACATGAATATTCCTGTATCTATACGGATAAACTCACTTCATGGGACAAGCGTAACTGGGGCCCAATTCTCCTAAAATAAATTGTTGTCAAACGAAATCGAACCACAACCGTCAGTCAGTTTTTGTTTTCTAAAACTTTCAAAATGATTGATTTTGTTTTTTTGTGTCAAACAATTTGCTAGCTTTTGAAATTGAGAACTGTCTGAATGAGCGGTTCGGCCTTGGTTCGGTTGTGATTTATCAAGATTTATTTTAGGAGAATTAGGCCCCTGTAGGCTTTAGGCGAGTCTTTTTGTATAAATGCATACCTCACCTCATGCAAAACCTCATAGCATGCAATACTATAATATGGACGCACCTTTAAGAAATTCTTGCATGTTAGACTTCATTACTTTACCCTGACCTAAAGGTGTGCTGAAGTATTCATAACTATGCTATTTTAAGTAATAATTAAAACCGATTATAATAAAATTGCCTTCATAAGTTGTAACGAGTGCATTATTTTGATGTACCACAACGTTCACGTTCACATAAACGGCAGTTGAGTGAATTATCACGAGGTGTTAATTGTAATCCAACTGCTCTGTTATTATGTTATTCTAACTTGGTATTATTTTCTTGGGAATTAATTAAATTGTAGTTAAGTTTTTATTTAACAGCAACACGATAGCTATTTCGTATAAACTACCATGTTAATGACAAATCACTGACTCAGTCAAGTTAAACGTGGAAAGAAAATTCTTTTAAATAATAATAGGTTTTAGATATTCAACAGTAATATTACGAAACCTTTTAAAATTAATAAATCAGTAATTTATAAAATACTAGCTGTTGCCCGCGTTTTCACTCGCATCCTAGGGGAACTAGTTCACTTAGCCGAGTAAAAAATATTCTATGTATTAATCCAGAACATGGTCCATTTGTGTGCAAAATTTCATACAAATCCACTCAGCCGTTTGTGGGTGATTGGGTAACAAGTTCATCCATCCATCTTCACAGACTTTCACATTTATAATATTAAGAGCCGATATTTTCCTAAAAATCAGCCCTATGTAGAATAAAAGCTGCTACTTCGCATAAAAATGTATTCATTTTTAATTACATAACCTTGTACTAGCTAAAACAACTACAAGGGCTCTTTGCTCTCCCCTTCCATAAGTAAACAGTCAGTTCATTTTGTCTAAGCCTGCATGCGGGAATGGAATGCCTTACTCCTTAATAGCTTGTACGCAAGAACTTATTACGGAACGAATACATTTTCCTGTTTGATTAGGTGTCCCCGTACAAGCAATTTGGTAAGAAAATACCAGGTTACTCATTCATTCCATTGATAAACATGAGTTGTATCGTGTTATGTTTATATGCCGTGATAGCTTTCATTTTGGAAGCGAGACTAAATTATTCAATATTTATGTATATTTCGTGTGGTAATAATGTTTTTGTTATTTGTTCATAAATTTCTGGTGGTTTTTTCCTCCGTTATTTTATTAGATATGTTGCCGCTTGATTGGTATTGTTAATTATGTATTTCCAAAAATAAATTCCTTAGTAAAACGAAACATAAAATTCACCGGCGTGTTTTTAAGGAAAACGCGAAGGTATCTTTTTGATTATGGCCCAAAAATGTTTCCTTGAGGAATACCTCCGGATGCTGTGCACGGAGCCGAGACAAAGGTGTAGCGTTACATACAAAAGGCTCTTACTTGATGCACGCCTACCCTTGCAGCTAAGGGTGCGTTCAAAATAGAATGCCTGAGGAGCGTAATCTTTTTTTTCCTTGAAAAGAATTGAATGGTCCTTTCAAACGCTTCCGTTAGGTACTTACGTTTGTATTTTGGGCAGAAAACGGATGGTAAATTAAAAAAATTACAGACACGTCATTGGTACTAAATCCTTGCGTTTTGTTACTTGTGCTCTTGAAAATCAAAGGCTTGAAGAGTTTCAAGATCGTTAAATTAAAAGCCAAGTTAAAGTGAAGGTGCGATATAAACACATAAAAGGCTCACGTTCTTTGTAAGCTTACCATTGAAGATAAGAGAGTGTACGGTTTTCTTTGTGTGAATAGATTTGAAAATTCGTGTCAAATGCTTCGCAAAAATCACTGTCGTAAGCCGTTAACTACTTGTTTTACTTCTACCGCCGTGTCGGCACGAGCTTTACGAGACTAGCTTTTTTACTGAGAAAGCACTTATGACTTTGATATGCAACGAAAGTTACGTGAAGAGCGTGATAAAGAGGCTTGCATTTGAAGTTTAACATTGTTTTAAATTTTAAAGCGCTGTTAAGAACACTCGCTGCCGTTTTATTTTTGTTATCGTATCTTTAGCATATTACCGACTGCTTACACAAGTTAAGATATCCTGAAGAGTTTAAATAGATAAAGTTAATTCAAAATTACATTATTCCAGACACTTCAAACATCTAAGATTAAGATAATATTTGGCTAGAGCTTAACTTAGATCTCATTAAAGTTGTAACTTCCACACAGGGTATTAATTTCCGTTTAACCTTGGAATGGAAACTTTTATAATTAAATGAAACTGTCTCGTGGGTGTAGTGATCGCCAGCACCGCTGACGAGCGTGATGTAGTGGGTTCTATTTCTAGATTGAACTTAGCGAAATTTGGTATTTGTTTTAATAAATCCTTCTGTGTATTGCCCTTATGCTATTTCCAGGAGAAGGCTTGGCCAGGTACGATCATCATTGGCCTGGCATAAAATACAGATTCATTAACACTGTCCTTCTTTTACATCAGACCTAATATTTATTTATTTATAATTCTATGCACTATGGTGGCACATTAGGCGGACTTAATGCCTTATGGCATTTTTTACCAGTCTACCTTTGGGTTAAAAAGAAAAGAATAGAAATAGCTTCCGGAAAAAAGATGAGTTGCCAATTTTGAACTGAATATATTACAAATTCATAGTAAGATAACTATACAGGGTGTTAACGAATTCGTGTAATTCCTTCAAACCACATGATTTATTAATGGTACCTATAGATTAAGATAAATTATAGATTAAAATAAAAAAAAACCCAAATAAAATGTTTATGCGATAGAAAATTTCCATGCCATGCATAAATAAATGAAGGCACGGCGACACAGCTGAATGGCACGACTCACACGACAGTTAACTCGGGACGCTAAAATTACTCAGATACAGAATACCACGGTAGGTACTTTTTTTTAGAAAGTTTTTTTTTCTGATAAAAAATCTATGCAGGGTCAATAAGCGTCACCAGTAAGATCACACGGTTTGAAGGAATTACAAGAATTCGTTTACACTCTGTATATTAATACTATTACTAATACCGTTGCCAGCGAGCAATTGTTATACAGTAATTGCTTCATCTCGGCTGAACCTTCGAAAACAGGCATAACAATACTGTTAGCTTATGTAGATTATACTTATAATAATATGTTATTCAACCGCAACACAGCAATGAGACAACAATTTTCACCAAAAAGTCGCTCCAAAATTGCGAAATTCCTGCCAAATACAATGCGCCCTTACAAACACATAAGTGATGATTTGAACGTGATCGGAATGCGCATGTGATCCGGTAGATGGCGACACGTCATTCATGTGTTATAGCGTCAGATAGGGCTGCCACGTTTTGATTTGTAGTTGTTTAGTGCTTCGTTCGCAAGTTTCAGAGTTACTGCCACTATTATTATCTTGTCGTTTTCAATATTTTGTCGACCCTTTTTTGGGCGTTGATAAATATGAAAGTAGTGCGTGAGGCTTATTTTGTTCTGCTTTGGTTTTTATTTCATTAAGGCGTCAAATGAATTGTAGCCACAGTGTTGTTATTAGTTTCACAAACAAACGTTTCTGATTTCAAGCTAAATAATGGTGCCGATTTTTTTGTTCTCCAGCTAAACTAAAATAAGAGAATTGCTATCTTCTACAAACAAACAGCGCGAGAAAAGGAAGGTGATAAAAAAGAACTAAGTTAGAGATGTCTAACTGGTTCACGCCTTAAACTTCATATCGTCACTTAGCCTCTCCGCACACGGCGTCGGCGTCGTATCGTAGGCGCATCGTAATACGCGCGTAGGATGAAAGCAATACGTTTAAACAAGTCCGCATACGGAGCGGTGCTACAGCGAATCGTATGAGATGTTTAATGTCATAACGATATTCGTAGCGTACTGACGTAAAAAAGCAAGCGTAAAAAATACTTTTATGAAAAAGTAATAACTTTTTAATAATTTCTGGACCTACTTTTCGATATGACTGAAAAGTGATTGAATTCGTGAAACTGGTTGAATCGTACCCTTGTCTATACAATTATTCGTTATTGAATATTCAAGGAAATATGTAGGTATGTACTTAATACGATACGTGTACGCGACGATTCGTTTGTAGAACTCGGCAGATCTCGTACTCGTTGTGTCATGACGATACGCTTACGAGACGACTACGCTTACGATCCGTATGCGGAGGGGCTTAGTCGACACGTTCTGACGTGCCGTCTATTGTATGGAAATTTTAGTTCAGCATTTGACTACTCTTATTTACGTCCGTCTGTTTCATATTTTATGAACCCACTTCAAAAAGGAGGAGGCTCTCAATTCGGATGTTTTTTTTTAATGTATTTGCGAGCATAACTCCGTCATATACCTGTAAACGGATTTTAAATTTGGTGACGATCTGATGAAGACTCTCGAAGATTGACTATAGAACTCTTCAATGGATAACAGCAAATTACCCGGGATTGCTGTCATTGTACGTTTGTTTATTCCACTTAAAATAGAAAAATGAAATAACGTCAAAAAAAGTAAAAACCGACTTCAAAAAAAAAAAACTAAAAAGAGTAAAATAATTACATTAAACTAATAAAACTAACAGTTTCAGAAGTCGGTGCCTTCAATTTCGTTCAGTGTAAAATTGCACCGACTTCTGAAACTGTTAGTTTTATGATTTAAGGTAATTATTTTACTCTTTTTAGATATTTTTTTTAAGTAGATTTTTACTTTTTTGAAGTTATTTTATCAAAGTGAAAAAGATGGCACTTGCCTAAATTTTGTTAAGTTTCGGAACAACAGAATCAGCACCAATGTCATAATAATTTACGTTGTACGTATCCCATTTAAATTCTCATTCTTCTTACCTGTTTTTAAATCATATTTTACGAATAACAGTATACTATTTTATGTGCCTCATGCAGAACGAATGCGTTATACTTAAAACGTATAATGAAAACTAATTGCAGAAACCACGATTTATTTTAAGCACCGCGTTTTATACTACAAAATGGTGGCAATGTATGCACGCTGCTAAAGTAGGACATTATACATAGTATTCTATATAATATGCCACGTTAGTCCTGCAAAAGATAAAGGATTATTCTGCAACACAACTTCTAGGTTGTTAAGGTAACTAGCGACATCTACACAACGACTTCACAAAGCATGTTTATTTTATTTATCTACTAGTTTTTGCCCGCAGCTTCGCTTGCGTGAAATTTTGAACCCGTTAAGTAACGATTTTCCATACAAACTTTCAACCCCTATTTAACTACCTTAGGTGTCGAATTTCGAAACCTTTCTTATTCCTTGTCTACATTAGAAAGAGAACCTCTGTGCAAATTTCAGCTTTCTACGTCCAAGGGTCTGGGCTGGGCGTTGATGAGTCAGTCAATCAGTCAGTCAGTCAGGAACTTTCTTTTTATTTATACAAGGTTAGTCGGAAAGGGGGTACTAATCCGAAGCCCATTTATAGTATCGCTGATGACTGTTTGAAAGCAAGTGTTAAAATTTCAAAATTCGTTATTTTTTTTTCCAAATTAAATAATTTTTATTTTCGTTTTTTCAAAAATTCTTCATCCCTGCTTTAGTTACAAATTCAGAAAATGGTGCTTCTAATTCATGACCCCAAATATGACCTAAAATGTAAACACAGCTGATCATAACTGGGGATAGATACATAGATCTATAGATAGAGATATTAGTTATAGGATATTTAGAGATTTTTTTTGAGATTTTTTGTCAATTTTTTCTCTTAAACTATTGAGCTTTGGGAAAAGTTGTAGAACAAAACTTATTCATTATTATGTGTACTTTAACACTTTTTCGGATTAGTACCCCCTTTCTGACTAACTTTGTATAGATAGAAGATAGATATTTATTGCAACAACTTTATTTTTATTATAGAAATAAATAGTAGACCCAAAAATACGTACGCTTGCCACGGTCAGTCCATGGATGGGTTACACATCGAGACCCCTCCATGCTTCGGAGAACAGGCTAAGCCATCGGTCCCGGGTGTCATACGAATACCTATGACAGTCGTTACGGGTAGTCAGAAGCCCGAAAGTATGACAACCGGTCTAACCTTAGGATATTGGCATTGCCCAGTAACTAGGTTGCGGAGGTCTGATGGCAGTCGCTTCGTGTAAAATACTGATAAGCCTGCCGTGCGAGCACGGATCTTTTTATCGAGTCGATTCGAGAAATTTATCTATTCGAAACGTCAAATTTGACATAACTTATTGATAAAACGACAGCAGTTGTCGAAGTTATGTCAAATTTGACGTTTAGAATAGATAAATTTCTCGAATCGACTCGATAAACGATCTGTGCTCGCAGGGCTGGTTTGACTGGAAGCTGGCCCTAACATACACTTGGGAGCAAAGAAATCGAGCCACTCCTTTTTCACGTGTCCTGGTTATTTTAAGTTTTGGTTTCATGAATCATATAATTCAAAATGCAAAAAACTACCCTCATTGTAAAGGTTATTAAATAACCTTTTAGGCGATGTATGTTTAGAATTGATCTGTTCCATTATACCGAAAATAATAACAATTATACCTACGTGAAAAATAGAAGTGGCTCGATTTATTTGCTCCCAAGTATAGTTAGGATAAAGCTGGGCAGAAGACTCAGAAATTGAATCGTTATGCCTCTCTTAACATAGCCGCCTAGGAGCCGACTCATAAGGCGCGATTCCATTAGGCAAGTTGTAAATTACATACAACTTGAACAAACCTGCATACAAACTTCAACTTGTATGAGGTAGTTTGAACTTGTACATTTTTTATTCAAGTGACGTGCAAATTGAACGCGCAAACGTTAGTTGCACTTTTCGAATCGCGAACGAGTGATTGACATCCATGGTGTCCAACTCAATCGTTGAACATCTCCACTTGTATGCAAGTAAAACCTGCATGCAATTTGCACACTCTCGAAAACATTTCCAATGTAAGCAACTTGTACGCAAATGTGACGTCATACTTGCATGCAAGACTTGCCTAATGGAATCGCGCCTTTCGAATAATAACTAAGAGCCGACTACAAAGATGAGCTGTCAAAATAAAATGGCCGATCATCTGAAATCTACTTTTCAATTAATGTCAAACTAACACATGTGGAAGCTCTCAAATAACAACTGTTTATTAGTACGGGCCATAATATATTAAAAATATTAAACTCTGAATCCTAACTTCCTAACGAATATTATGAATGCGAAAGTAAGTTTGTTTGTTTGTTACCTTTTCACGCTTAAACCACTGAACCGACCATCCTGAAATTTTTCATATACATTGTCAGGTGTACAGAAACGGATATACATAGAAAACAAGTACCTACTATTCCCGAGGAAAACAACAATAACGTTCATAGATGGCGCCACGTGTCTTTCGAATCACGATTGAATTAATTATTATAAAAACTTTAGTAGTGTGTTAAAAGTTTTTTGAGCTTAACTAACGCAAGCGAAGCCATAAGCAAAAGCTAGTGTAGAATAAATAAATACAAAAATCACTTTTTGAAGCAACGTTAGGGTGGGTTCGCAGCGCCAATTTATAACATGTTAAGGTGTTTTTGCGAACAAAATATTAAGCCGGGTCTGCAGCGCCAATTTTGCTAACAAAACTGTTAGGCCACGCCCCTATTCGGTTAGCAAACAATGTTAAGTATCCTCTTTGCAAACACGAAAACACGGCGCAGCGGACCCGGCTTTAAATACTCATACAAACTGTTACAGCCATATCACCGCTAAAATAATACAACATTTTGTGTATTTTTTTACGAAATCGGTTTCAAAGCCGTCATTGACACAATTGGCTGTTAACCCCATCAAAAATAACAACCGAACCTTTTATTCGCCATTATTTCAATTTTATTACGCGAAAATAGGACACCATATTGTTAACCGTGGTGTTTCGGATATATCTGGTTATTTCTGGAATACGGTCTCGGTTACGATCTGCAGATATGATTAATGATGAGTGAGCTACGTATATATACGTTCGGTTTTTGCCACACTGTGTATATGGCTCCCAAATGGACGGCTTCCCTTGTTACGTAAGCGTTTTGGCGTTTGATCATCGTCGTCATTATGTTAGACTATGAAATATGGAGATGTATTGCTAGTTACAAGTTGGGGTGTAATTTGCTTGTTAACAGCGGACTATCTTTCACTTGTCGATTGAGTGAATGCAGTCTTCTTTAATATTTTACTGCCTCGATGGTCTGTCCTGGGTTCGATCTCCATGTAGAATAAATTGTTAAGGCTCCTACACACATGCCGCCGGCTTATTGCCGCGCGGGTGTAAATCAATAGGCGTTATACCCGGCGGCCTGGTTAAACACCCGCCGGCAAGCCCCGGCGGCAGTGCCGGCGGCAATGCCGGCAGCATTGTGTGTTTATTGGCCTTTATTGGGTCTTTCCGTGTGGAAATTTTCTCAGTAGCAGCCCAGATTTTGGATTTGTGACCAGTTGATGGCAATGAGATCACCCCCTATTGCATGGGACTTAAAAACAAAATGGCGAAATGAGGGTGTACTATACACCTCTGCCCAACCCTTCGTGGAATACAGGCGTGATGTTATTTTATGTGTATGGAGTGTATTTATTAATCTTACAATATTTACACAAACTATATTTACATAATCTATACATATAATAAAATCGTGGTTTAGAAGTAATCAGGAAATTTTTGTCTAGAACTTATAAATCGCGCGGTAACGAAACCATAGCGCGATCTAATTCGACGCCAACGCCATCTAGGGAAGTAAAGATTAAACATATGTTTGCATGTTTATGCAAGCATCACGTAAAAAGAGCTGACCCAATGCTGTTGACTTTTATAAACATATATTGTGCTTATCTCCAAGTAACATATTTTTTTTGTTTCATCGCAATCGGTTCATGCATTCAAAAGATATGCAAATAATCAATATCTTCTATACATTTATCAAATCTGTAGACTTTGCGTATCTGTACATAGCAAATATTTTGAAAAAACATGGTTGGGGTGTTAAAAAATAACCAAAAGAACCCATTTTTAACATTTTTGTATTTTGTTTCTTCTGTTTGTTGGTTTGTCTGTTTATCTGTTTGTTTGTTCAAGCATCACGTAAAAACAACTGACCCAATGCTGTTGACTTTTATAAACATATATTGTGCTTATCTCCAAGTAACATATGTTTTTTGTTTCATCGCAATCGGTTCACGAAATCAAAAGTTATGCGAATTTTAAGTTTTCTAGAAGAACTTAGCATGTATTAGTTTATTTTCAATAGATGGCGTTACGTGTATCAAATAATGTTGCGAGGAAATATTTTACTACGAATAAATCCACAAATTACCTAATATTCATTGTTGAATTGGTACCTATTCTCAGTCTACGAAAGGTTTAACGAAATGCTATCCTTATGAAGAAGGAACTAAGCTTTTACAAAAAAAAAACGAAGATATTGTTATTTAGAATTTATTAGGTCAATTTCTTATTGTTGTTCACAATAAAATGAATTCATGATGTGGACTAACAGTAGGATTTTTGTTCATTGAATGTTCATACTTTTTGGGAATGCTGATGCCGAAAATAAGGTCCAAATTCAAATTGAAATCGGTGGCCATGATTATTTGCAAGGAAAGCGTTCATCCAGTGCTTTCGTTGAAATGTAGTATTTCGTAATCATTCTATCTACTCAATGCACTTTTTGGAATGTTTTTCTATATTTTATTTTATTTTGTTCATTATTGTCAGATTTATTCAAAGCCTGTCGCCGTCGTTTTATTAAGTTTATTTAATTGAGTTTTTTTATGCTTTAGGTAATGTTCCAAAGACGTGGCCATGGAGGGAAAGTACTTTAAATATTAAAAATAGCAAATTTCACTTAAAGGAAACTTCATTTCACTTTTTTTTAAAGTAAGAAATCACCTTTTACTGATTTTTTTGCCTGAACCGCGAATCGAACTGACAAAGCTTTATGTACCATCCGGTATTATATTATGGCACCTGTTGATAGATGACCTCACTGATATTGTACGAATCCTCTTCTGATGGTGATTCAACATTGGAGCACGACTGACCTTGACAACTGGTACATGTTAATCGCCATCAGAAGTGGTGGCGTGGAAACGCATATTACGAAGAATACAACTTTTTCAACCACTATATCTCAGAAACGGTGACGTTTAGCAGAAAAATTGTAAATAATTCTTATAGATACTTGCATAATCTACAATTTTTGTCTGACCTATTTTTATCATAAAACTTACCGTTTGACTAAAAAACGCCAAAAATCCATATTTGCAAACTTTGACCTTGAATATTTTTTTTTGCAAGTGTGGGATCGATGGGGACTTTTTACATTTGATTTATAATGGTGTTCCGAACATTCGTACCAATTTTCAGCTCTATGCGAATTTCTGTTAACCTACCCCTATTTTTTGAGCTAACTTGACCGGACTACTAATAAAACTGTAAACTAAAATAGGGCATCAAATGTTATGTGTGTTTTAATATTTTGAGATAGGTACATAATTTGCGTTATTTTGTATTTTGAATTTTGCGTTGGTTTGGTATTTTATTTTAATACACAACTTGCAAAAAACATTGACCGATTGTAATCAAAAAGCAGTTAGTCACATTTCAACATTTGTTAATCGTTATTTCCATTAAGGAGCATCGAAGTGTGGGCAACATTAGCATTGTTTAGAAGCTATGAGTAGATACAGTGGAATCGGTTTATTACGAAACCGCTTAAAGCGATGACCCGCTTATAGCGACTTGTAAACATCATTTTGTTTTATCTTCATTGAAATTGTTAAGTGCCAAACAACTCTCGATATAGTGACCAATGGCTTTTAGCGACGTAATTTCTAAGAAAAAATTGAATTTACTTCTGTTTATGAAAAAAAATATTTCGTTAATAAATGGACATCAATGCAACGCATAACTTACGTTTAAATCGGCGTTATAAATAGCATCTGCCATTCAATTTGTAGATATAGTGGAAAATAATTTACATTTCCTAAATTATTATACACGGTACTTGAACATAGGCAAATATCTACTGACGCTTTTAGCGACGACCGCTTACTACGACCAAATATCGCAAGTTCCTTCGTCGTATTTCTGATTAATTACGGTTTACTCACGTGCATTTTTCTGGATTGCCCAAATAGTTTCGGACCCAAACGGACCCCTTAATCATGAGCTGATCACGCGGCGAGGTCGCGAGTCGAACCTTCCTTCGCCGTGATTATAAGCAGACTCCACTGTATTTTAAAACCCTCATTGAATTTTTGTTTACTACTTTTCTCAAACATTAAATGAAAATAATCACGGTGTATATTTCTATCCTGCGCTATCCCTGTGGAGTGCTACAAACACACAAAACAATTGTGCATCAATTTGCAAGCCCGTTAAACAGATAGTTGGTTTGTTCCGAGGTAATTTAATTATGTTTAACATGAAAATACATAAAAGCAGGTTGCAATATTTAAAATGCAATTCAAGCACTCGACGCCGCGCAGGGCGCAATGGTTTCGAGTTTCAGTTCAGTTCAGTACTTACATAATAATATTTTGATAGAATGGTATCTCATTATAATTGGATTTGCTGACGATTCAGACACAATATATTCGGACACAGTGTCCGAATTGACACATTTTAATTTCAATATTTTGTTCACTGATGATTCGGACACCAATAAAAAATCTGTTCTGTACAGTCAGATAAAATACTTCCAACGATACCTTAATTGTAGAAATCCGTCCCCCGCCCAGCATAACAAAACACATGTCGACATGCACGTGTCAGAGTATGTAGAATTTTAATAATTAAAGCTTTTTATATTATATTACGTTTATTGTGTTTCTTGTTTCTTTTTACTTTTAAAAGCATTTCTAAACGAACAGACAACCATGGGTCATGATTTCCGAACGAAAGTTATGATCTGTGGCAATGTTTATTCAATACAAAATACTATTTATTTCACAATTAAAAAGAAACAATGCCATTATCATGTATGATGTTTAGAATACTCCTTATATTTTATTTTATTATTTCAACTTGATAATTTGTCATTATTCCATAGATTTAGTAATTAAAGTAAGCTCAGTTGATGTTATGTTTTATGGAATGTTATTTAAAGGTTACAATCTAATGCTTATAAAAATAACGTAATTATCTGACTTTGTTTCAAAACAGTTCTGCTAAATTAGATCTTATTATTGTTACCAATGTTTAAAGTTATTTAGTTAAAATGTATGACAATCTCTGATTGGTTGAAAATGGCGCCTTATGATTACTTTTGTGCTATTGTTTGATAAAGTTATAAAAAGGGAGGTAATTCTCAAAATAGGTTTACATTAGTCTTGGAACGATTACAGGATCCCACTTCTGATGTTAGATTATATACGGATATAATCTTGTAAATATAGCTGTAGGTATGTATAAATGTAATGAGAGAAAGATAGAATAATATATAAACCAGAATTATTACCATGAATAGTTTATTATGAAAACTACAAATATCTTTGATTAAAGTATACTAATAATTATCTACTTATTTCACTTGAACAATAATTTAGCAATATAAAGCTTTAATTATTAAAATTCTACATACTCTGACACACGCGTCGCGCAGAAATCTGTGCCGGCACTACAACGCGGCGCAGAGCAGGGCAGATGCATGTCTGCGTTGCACGTGTCTGCGCCCCGTAGCGTACGCAGCTCTTAGTACGTTCATACATTACAAAATCTGTTCTGCGCTGCTCTGTGTGCACCTGCGTCACCTGCGTCTGAGCATACGCTTAGCCTAAGGGGGTCCATCCAACATTTTTGGGCATCTAGCATTTGTGTAGCAATCTCCATCTTTCTCTATGCAGAGCCAAATCCTGCACTTGTCCATTATGTTATCACTTCTGTCGTTTCCTTCAATTGGCCTGTGTTCTTTTTTCTTGGTCTACCTGGTTTTCCCTTTGCTTTTAATTTACCTTCTATGATATTGGGTATATAGTTGTCGTGTAGTAAGTGACCAATCACTTTCTCCCTTCTTCCTTCTATAATTTTCTAGAATTAAGAAGGAGGTAAGTGATTATAATAGACAGTTGCCCTAGCACGAATTTTGTGATGAATAGTAACGTAAACCTAACGTTAATGTGTGTGAATTTTGAATTGGAAACACTCGTGTGGAAGAACGAAGTATGGTGTTCCTTCAACGAATAGGGAGGATCCATCTACCTGGCGGATCTTAATGCCTGGCGGGCTACTGCCCAACGGTTGATGTTGGGTGGTTCGCACATAATATTAATTTAAATTTAAAACTTTATATCTATCTATGATACAAATTGTGCGTGTCGCATTTTAAACCAATATTCTATAAGATAGCTTGTTGTATTTTCAATTCAAAATTCACTCACACTATCGTTACGTTTACGTTACTATACGTCATAACATTCGTACTAGCTAGATACAAAAACCATTCAAAAAAGACTAAATAAATAAACTTTTTGAACGCTAAAATAATTAAGATATCACCCAGTTTTTTCTTATCACAGCGCAGTGAAGAAGGTTTTAATCAGATATTTCGTATACTTTTGATGATAATAATCGCAAAGTACCTACGCTATTAAGTCAGTGAAAATTTGAAAATGTTGCTTGTAAACTTAATATTGTAATTTAATTTGAAACTTGAAAGCGAAGTTCCTTGATCGTTCTTTATATTACTTACTAACTCAGTTTTATTCAAACAAGTTAACGAACACTTAATCTTAAAAAAAATAACACGAAACCTTCAAACTCTTCTCCAAATATTATTTTAAATATAACCGTAATCAGCCCATTGCAGTAATAGCCCGTGCGCTGATAGACATTGGTCTTTTCTCAGAATGAGAAAGATTTAGGCCAGGTACTTTAAAATCTGAAGTAAGTTATTCTTTAAACCATAAAACTGCTTTGTTGGTCTAGTGATCACAAGCACGTCTGCTAAACTAGGCCCTGAGTTCGATCTCCAGGTGTTATTGGGTTTTTTCCCTACTGCATGGAACTAAGGGTGCCTTTCCACCAGAGATGTGCTATGCAACGTTGCTATGGATGCGTTTGATATCCACCAACCATATTCATTGGTCTACATAGCATAGCACTGGTGGAAACTGATTTAACTAAGCTACGTTTTTATATGGAAGGACACGTGTTTTGGATGCGTGCTATGGATGCGAGCTATGGATGCGTCCTATGTGTGGTCGCGAGTGGTGTAGCTATGTGCAGATACCTTCCCTATTGTTGATATGTCACATAGCTCGAGCTGCGCATCTTCCTCGCACAGCCATCTTGCGGCAGCGCATTTTCACAGCACATGTTACTTAGTTAGCATCAGTGGAAACGGTCACGTAGATTCGTAGCTTAGCTTTTACATTCTCGCAGCATAGCTGCATAGCACATCTCTGGTTGAAAGACACCTTAAACATAACGGCGAAACGATGGTGTACTATACACATCTGTCAACTCTTCGGGGAATACAAGCGTGATTTTATGTTTAATAAAACAATAAAAATATGGTAGGTATTATTTAAATTTTATTCGATCAGAAATTTTTAAAATCACTATAGTCTCTCCTACTATAAACTTAAAAGAATGCCGTTTTAACGTATACTGTATCTAAAAAGTAAACGCTCTATTCTGATATAAAAGAAACAAAGTTACAATTTTGTTCTTCCCTGTAAAGTTCATCTTTGAAATCTTTTGGGAACGGTGTGCACACTCGATCTCGCTTCAAAGAGGGAGTTCAAAGTTTTGTCTTCGAACCAAAGAGAGCTTAAAGTATTCTAAGTAGTTTGTGCACTGTATTTATATACTTGCGTGCATTAAAGTGAGCTCAGTGCATCGGTAGTGACATTGTTAGTAAAGTTGGGTTCAAAGAGCTATGAAATATTCAAATCTTTCTCTTTGTCCTTCTTTTGTATCATAATCAGCCTATTACTGGCCCACTGCTGGGCAGGGGCCTCTTCTCAGAATGAAAGTTTAGACCTTAGTCCACCACACCGGCCTGTTGCAAATTGGTCTGTGTAACAACAAGCCTTACCTTTTGTGGAGCCCTCGAATTTGCAGCTTTCCTCACGATGGTGGTCGGTTGTCACTGTGTCAAAATGCACAGTTGAGTGATTGACGCGAATCTATATAAATAAAAAGAAAAGTCCTGACTGACTGACTGACTCATCAACGCCCAGCCCAAACCCTTGGACCCAGAAAGCTGAAATTTTGCACAGAGGTTCCCTTTATAACGTGGTCAAGGAATAAGGAAGGATTTTTCGACCTAAGGGAGTTAAATAGGGGATGAAAGTTTGTGTGGAAAATCGTCTTAACAGATTCAAAATTTCACGCAAGCGAAGCTGCGGGCAAAAGCTAGTACATTATAAATTTAATGTGTCAGCCAATGTTCGTACATACTTTGACGTTACTTGTACCTCATGACTTTCTTAGTCGTTGATATTACAGTATGAGTATCTATAAATTGCACAATTAATGATGATGAAATTGGGTGAAACTAGACAGAAAGATGAGACAAAAAAAAAATGGTTTTGCAGATGTTAACTTTTTTTATTGTAATTTTGGAACCAAGTGATATATCACGTTAAAACAAAAACAGTTACAATTGTAAATTACAGCCACCGACAATGGAATACAATTTACCCCAAAAAAATTACCGGCACTTAAAAATAAGGAAGAATTTACGGAAATTCTGTTTTACTCGACAGTCGTAAATAAAGAGACAAAAAAGATTTTTTTTAATATTTTTCACGTCTATAAAATTATATTGTCTAGTTTCACCCAATTTCATACAGCACTTTATGGCGACTCACATTTACTTGCTGAGCCGCTCTTTCCAATGATACTCGTCTTGTATATTTCAGTTTACCTTTTACTCCGTTTAAAAACCTACCCAGCCTTTAAAATTCCGTAGTTCTCACTAGCACGGGTCATTTAAAATTTCTATCTTTATTTATTTAGGTGGCCATAAAAACAGCAGACGATAAAACATTCACGCAGCGATCCTGTTTACCACCAAATCACGTAGCACCTTGGAATATTCACTTGCGGAGACGAAACGAAGGTCATAAAGGCAGGATTCCTAGATTATTAATACGGTCTCATTTTGAACATTCAAATGCAAAGTGCAGCCATGTTCACACGTGTCACACGGTACGGCGCTAATGCGCTAAATAAATTCATGCTAGACACGTCACAAGTTCGCAGGTGTGTTCCTAGCTTGAGATATTATGTAGATGAGGAGAATTATAATAATTTCTCTCAAATCTTTTTGGCAGGCGAAATGAAAATACAGTGGGAAGGATTAGTTTGTTGAAGATGGTAATGGCGGTCTTTGGGCGAATTGAAATGGCCACGGTTTTGAGAATGCTTTGCTGACTGAAAATGTTTTACGACGGGAATGAATTATAATTGGAATACTTAGAAAGATCTTCTTCTCTCGTGTCAATTTATAAAGCCCAAAGAATGACATAAAATCTATAAATAAAATTTAAGTAAAAATAAACGCATTTACTACTTTTTTACGTCTGAAAAGAGAGTTCCGTATTATGAGAAAGGAGTTATTTAAAAAAAATGAATATTCAAAATATTAATTCCAATGCCAATTTGACGACACGTTTGGTGCAGTGGCTGAGCGATTGGCATCTGTGCTACGGGTTGTGGGTTCGATTCCCTCATAGAACAAACATTTGTATGGCCTACAGATAGTTGTTTCGGGTCTGGGCGTTTCTGTATGTGAGATTTGTGTTTGTAAACGCACCCACGATGCAGGAGAAATCCTAGAGGGGGCAAAGAATTGACATCCTAACTAATATTATAAATGCGAAAGTAGGTTTGTTTGCTACCTTTTCACGCCTAAACTACTGAACCGATCATCCTGAAATTTTGCATATACGTTCTCAGGTGTACAGAATCGGACACAGGGTACCTTTCATCCCGAAAAAAAGTACTGTTCCCGAGGAAAACAACAATAACGTTCATGGCGCCCTTTGTCTTTCGAATCACGATTGAATTTATAGAAACTTTAGTAGTATGAGTAAGAGTTTTTTGAGCTTAATGAACGCGAGCGTAGCCGCGAGCTAAAGCTAATACATAATAAAGAAATAAGGACCACCCAATAACTCTTATAGAATTAACTCGAGCATCTTATGTTCCAATAAATTTAACTTAATAGTCGACCGCTTTTGTCATTCCTTAGCATTATCCTACATATGGATTTCAATGGCTCGCATACGCGCAGTTTATTCTATGAGGATAATTTAATGGATTATTAGCGGCCCCTAGGACCAAGGATCGATGTGAAAGAAATGGGGTATGAATAAAACAAGGTATTGAGCATATGCAGAAATCGCCTAGTGCGATAAGACCGCCCATTGTACATCTGTATTTTATATTTATGTTGTTTGTTTATTTTGTGTACAATAAAAAGTATTGTATTGTATTGTACTGAAGGAATAGGAAATGATCATAGTTTAATTCCATAGGTATACGATATCAGTTTATGCAATAACATAAGTGTGTCTACAACAAATACCTTATTTATACAAGTTCTACTTAGATTAATACTCCTTATTGTGGACCTGTGGCACTGGCAGATCTACTCTCAACACCAGCCGGGCTAAACAGGCAGCGCGAGATAATTTTGTGGTCGCATTTTCTCGTGCCGAGACGAGATAATCCATACACTATCTCGTCTCGACACGAGATAACGCAACGACATAATTATGTCACGCTGCATTTTAGGCTTGCTGGTTTACATACTAATACACACCAAACAAATGAGGGTAATATTCGTGATATTTTACGGTCCACAATGTTTTTTTTTAACAACTGATAAAAGAATGTGCTATTGAAGTACTACAAAAAAAAAGCAAACTACCTACTTAAAATAAAATAAAATTTGATAATGAGTCTAGCTGAAACTTATATTCTTCTTTTTTACACTATTCATAAGGACCAGAAACATTAAGACCCTATAGCTTGCCGTATTAATACTCTAAAGTTTCATATTAAATACCTTCAGGCATTATTCCCTAACTATGATGTCTTCTAGGAATTGTTGTTTCAAACAGTTTGAACTAAAATAATTATAAGTTACTTTGACACTTTGTTTGCGCACTACAGTTGGGAGTTTGTTAATTCATACATAAATGATGGCACACACCGTAGACAGTTATGTACGTAATTCTGTTTAAGATGTTGTTATTAAAAACTTAGTAATACTGTTTTGGTCAACGGACTAAAGATGTTTGTTGACACAAACGCAGTTTTTTTCGTATCAATGCTTCTGTCTTGGTTTTGGTTGAGGTGTATGAAATGAACCTCCACGAGTGACGATACTTTAGTACGTCCGACGCACTCTGGGTATTCAGCCTCGATACCAACCTTGCTGACTAGCTAATCTTTTCACTACAGCATGGCACGGAAAATTAACTTATTTATTTTTTATTACCGTTGTACACTTCCGTAGCCAGACACTTGACAGTTAAGTCTTAAACATTACAGTCAACATAAAATTGGTCCATATATACGCACTTAATATAACATGACTAAAACAAAAATAAAAAAAAATCTAAAAATAGATCCGAGAGTAGTATAGATACTATTATTGTATCTAAAATCCTCACGTTCCTTTATAGACTGAATAAGAAAATATTATTTCGATGTTTCCATCATTCATCATATGAAATATTGTAGCTGTAATGAACACCTACATACCTATATACTATTATGTAGACATATCTTGAACTCTGCTCTCAAAGTAAACATTAAACTGTGTCAAATTTACTTCCATTTGCTTTTCTCTGTTCTTGCGCTTAGAGTATGAAAAGTAGGAAATGAAATATCTGCGTTATGTATCTGTTCGAAATACGTCCAAAATTATGAAAAATGTTAAGCTTAGCCGTAAAGATAGTAGAGAGTATCTAAAGTTCATGAAAGAGTTCAGTATCAGGTTGTAAATAAAATGAAAAAACTCTTTGTGGAAGCGGTGTTGAGAACAATTTGGTCCTTTTGTTGAGGACCTAACTGTTAACCCATTCTTTCAGTTCTACGAGTGCCGTAGCTGGGTTCATGTGCGCCCAGTGCAAAAATCTTATTTGGCGCCTCCAAAACAATCACGCAAATAAAAAAAATGTGTTTCATTATGATCAAGCTCTCAATCATCAGACATAATTCATATTAACATAAACTCACGCCTGTATTCCCCGAAGGGTTGGTGGAGGTGTATAGTACACCCACATTTCGCTGTTTATATTTACGTCCCACGTAATAGGGGGCGAGCCTATTGCCATCGACCGGGCACAAATCCAGACTCCGGGCTGCTACTGAGAAATTCTACACGGAAAAACCCAATAAAACTTTGCCCGGCCTGGGAATCGAACCCAGGACCTCACATAATTCATTTGTATTTACATCAACATCGTATTGTAGCGTGAGATCTGCGAGCTATTCTGTTTTTTTCTTGAGCGTCCAAAATGCGTCCAAGGTCCTAAGTCCTGCGCCCCTAACAGCCACTCTATTGCCAACCCCTTGATACGACACTAGTCCTATCCTTATTTTCTGTATTCCAAGATCCTTTCTCAACCGTACTATACATTCTAGTCTTTATTTCTCACAGCTATGAATACACAGAGAATTCTCAATTAATCTCCCCATGTTTGCTTTAGGTGTTGCCAGTGTTTGCGCTTAGTTCGCTTATTTAGATTTTCGTTACAGAAACACTTCAATATTTCTTATTCGTTAAACTGTACTGGAAGTTTACAAGTTGCTTACGTGTTGAGAGATTAAATAACTTCGTCGTAACTTCGGTCGCTTTTTATAAGAACGCGGAGAAATCTGATGAAGTTTTAAACCATCACTATAAGAAGTTATAATTGCTCGTTTATTATGAAAGTGAGTGGGATGACGTGCTTCTGTGGATATCGATCAGGGAATATTTTGGTAACATTTAAGTGTTTTGTTACAGAATACTTGGAAATTGATAGTAAATATTGGTTTGTATCTATTGCTGTTTAGTGGAGCGGAGTGACAAAGGGGTCACCTTTGTCTTTCAATATGTAATTAACCTGTAATTAAGTCATCACGCTTGTATTCCCCGAAGGGTTGAGCTGAGCAGAGGTATATTAGTACATTCTCACTTCGCCGTAATTTTAAGTCCCATGTAATAGGGAGCGAGCCTATTGCCATCGACTGGGCACAAAACGAGACTTCGAGCTGCTACTGAGAAATTTCACTACATATCACTTTGTCCAAACTGAGGATCGAACCCAGATCGTCACGCTCTGCAGTCGCGCTTGCAACCACTAGACCAACGAGGCAGTCATAATTAGCTATCTTTATTTTAACAAATTCATACCACTTGCATTTTAAAGTCGGGTTTGATCTGAGCGCAAAAGTACGTGTCATGTTCGTTTGAAGGTAAACATTCAAAATAGTAAGCAATCTAAAGAAAATTATGTGAAAGGTCACGTTTTCATATCCAATATGATAAAAGCATAAGACCTAAGTGAAAACTAGTCCTTCAGCCCGCAAAGAATGTCACCAAGAAGATAAATTCGAATGCAATTTTTCATCGCCTTACTTCACACTCACGGTATGAAAGGACCAAAGGCAAACATGTCACTGTGTTAGAAAGATGACTTGATACTGTAAGACCAATGCTGATAGGTAAGCTTGACAAACGACATCTGAGCGACCACTACGTGCCTGCTTCCACAGTAACAGTTTTTTTAACCTTACCTTCTTGGAATAATAAGTGATGTTCATGATGTATAGAATAATTTGTTGGAAATGGAAAATGGTCCTTTGGGTCAGAAAGTTGGCAAGACTCGTTTATAAGCAATAGTTTTTTTAACCTTGAATTCTTGGAATAATAAATGATGTTCATAATGTGGATGATTTATAGAATAATTTGTTTGAAACGGAAACTGGTCCTTTGGGTCAAGAAGTTTGCGAGACTCGTTTATAAGCAACATTTTAGTATCGCTAAAATAATGTTTGTGATAATAATATTAGTACGTAATGGTTTCAATATTTTCAGATAAAATGTACGTGTTTTTAGTTTTATGAAAACATGGCTGACGTGATTTCAGACTATGTTTTTGCAATTCAATCGTATTTAATACGGTTTTTTACAGTAAATTTTACTATAGAGATTGATGGATTCAAATAAATTGGGATGGATGAATTAAAACACCGTTTTATTGTCGAAATCAAATACGTTTTTATTTGTTTATCGATGTCGTTCTACTGAATAATATGACTTCATGCACAAAAATTGCTAACCTAAACTAAATTTTCGGCTTGTCATGCTAACAAGGCAACAGTATTTAAAGAACAAAAAACGAATATAATGAGCCATAGAAGTAATAAGTACTTAATGCAACGAGCATGCTGCCTGCCATAAGTTGCTTGCATAAAGAAGCGGGTTCCCGGTACATACTATTAGTCACCATGTGGTGAGGGTGGGTACCAATCGGTGCAGGTAAAATTTTATCATAATTGCATGATTAGTAAAATATGTAATGGGCATAGTGAAATTTGTTTTCACTAAATCGATCTGTCATAGAGAAAATAAATAATGGACGAGGCATACCCTTTTTTTTGGGGTCTATACCCAAAGGGTAAAACGGGACCCTATTACTAAGACTCCGCTGTCCGTCCGTCTGTCCGTTAGTTACCAGGCGCAGTGCCCGCGCTGCCTCCACCCTCCCGGCTAGGATGTCAAAAATGCAATTTGAGATCTAATATTGATGTGTCATAAGACTCAAATTATATATAACAGATTTCAAAACGAGTTAGACGCGGGTGCTGACGCGCATGGCGTGCGCTTAGCGGGCGCGTGTCGTCTGAACGCGCCCTTAGTCTCACTGCACTACAAAAATCCCAGCAACACAGAACATTAACAATACAATTGTATTCGAATTATTCGCTTCCATTAAATTCAGTTACTTTTCCAAAAATAAATTGTTCGTGGAAGGTATTTATTTCGATTGTTGGAAGTCGTGATTGCATAACGCAGTATGTCGACTGGTAATCAATTAATCTTTCAACAATGGGACAAGTGGATGACATGACTGTGTACAATCAATTAATAAGAGCTTGTCTATGGATTTCTGTATTGATATCGGAATAAAATATTCTTGTTTGTTTGTATTGACAGCTGTTTGGTGAGTGAGGGAAATGAGTTATAAATCAGTCATGTTGAAATGTAGCTTTGTTTATTTATTTTAATTCAATGTGTCGTAACAAGGTTATCTCTGTAATGAAAATTATTTTGTTACCAAACAAAACATTACAAAATACAACTGGTAAAAATTATACCCTGATAAATAAAATAAAAATTTATAATAATTCTTTTATAGCTTTGCTATTCGCCATAATCAGCCCATTATTGTCCCACTAATAGGCATGGGCTTCTTCTCTAAATAAGATGGTTTGACCTTCATCTACCGCGTTGTCTTAGTGCGGGTTAGCAAACTAGAAACACCATCGAGATTTTTTATTAGATTTGCAGGTTTTCTGACGATGTTTTCCTCCACTGTCTTTTTTTTTTGCAGCCGTATGCTCCAATTAATATCCCGCAGAACTCACCAGGGGCTGGCGGACGATAAAAAAAAGGCCCCACACATTTGGAGAGGTCCAAATGTGTGGGGCCTTTTTTTTATCGTGGTAAAATCCTCATGGATACCCTTCACCCGGGGATGGCGAAGGGTTATGCCGGACTCTTACCGGCTAAAAACCCACGGTGTTCCTTCTCCTGACCCTTGGCTGCGGTCGCGGGATTCGCAGCTGCATGCACCGAGATCCCGGCAAACTGTGTGGGGCCTGGCCCCATGTCCTCCTGAGAGGCGCGTGCGGAACACTGCGCGCCGCCTTCTCGATCCTGTTACTGGTTGAGCGAAGGGTCCCCTAACTCGTCGCCCATGTTTTCCTTCACCGTTAACGCGAAGCGTCACCAGGTTTGTTTACATTTTTATACGCAATTTAAATAACCTGAAGACTACCATGATCTAATAAAGTCGAAGTTCTCTTGAATAACTTTTGACCCATTCGACCCACTTCACCTTTTGAGATTGGTTTCGTTCCAATTTAACAACTTTTTTAACAGTTGTAACCGTTTTAGAACATCTAACTTTATCGATAGCTTAAAATTATTGAATTTGTAGACAGGCGATTGGATTTACGACCCAGTGGGAGGTTGATCTATCGAATCATTTTATGGTAGGCCTCTTTTGCTTTATCTTTACAGCTTTGCTGACATTCATTTAACCTCCCAAGGAGACCAGTACCCCAAGTGTGAGTTTTTTCGTTAACTACTGTAGTTGCGTCACGCCAAAAATGTATGAAAATTTAGGCAGCGCCTCTAGGCGTGGCGTTCAATTTACGCGCGACTGTATTGAACGTCACGTCTAGAGCACATTTGGGGTAGGTACTGTAGAGTGATTCTGTAGGAGAATCACGTCACTGCAGCAGGTCTGCGTGGCGGTCTCGTCTACGAACGCAGCGCTGTAGCAGCGATGTGTTTTTACTAGACAATTTCATAGCTGAGGTTTGCATCTGAGTGTACCTTAAAAGTAGTATGATGCAGGGCAACAACGCTCAAGTCCTATTGCTTAAAATCAGGTTTAAACATTAAAATAGCCTCCTTTTTTTCCTGCTTTTGACTGCCTGTCGATGGTCCTTGCGGACAGTTTCTACGTAACCTGGCAGTTATTGGCGAGACCTGTACCCCAAGTGTGAGATTTTTACGTTACTACTATAGTTGCGTCACGCCAAAAATGTCAAACAAATTTTCGCTAGAATCGTCGCTAGAGGTTCTGCCAGAATTTTCATACATTTTTGGCGTGACGCAACTACAGTTAAAAAAGACTCACACTTGTGGTACTGATGGGACTCCAGCCAAAAAAGAGCCTCCACGACTGATGACACTGAAGTACGTCCGGCGCCCTCTGGGCCTAGCGCTGCTACTGACATCAGCAATGTCACGGGCTAATCTTTTCAACACGGTATGAACTATTCGCGTATAGCTCATACCGACACGATAGATGAAAGAGAAATGTGTTCGAATGTATACTCACACAAATACAAAACTTGTCTCGTTGCGTACTGATAGGGCCTCCTCTACAATTTACTACCTTGTTCCGTCTTGGGGTAGTATCACTCCTGCGATCTAAACTACGTCCGTCATTCCAGCCTGACATACCTTGCCACATGCCAACTGCATTGGTATAAATGTGTGACACAGTGTTAAAACTAACCTCATTTGTTCATGGCAATCTGGCTCTACAAGTAGTCAGTTTTCGATGGATACGATACTTTGGCGGCATCTATCACCCCACATGCGAACTATCCTGCATCGTGATATCAACATTCGATACGCAGATACAATACAGGGTGTAAACGAATTCGTGTAATTCCTTCAAACCACATGATCTATTAATGGTACAGATTAACCCCGCAGGGGTTTTTTTTTAGTTTGAAAAAAAAACGTTTTTTTTTCATATAAAATTTATATGAATGAAACACGGCGACACAGCTGATGGGCTCGACTAGCGCGATATCGCTCCTCACAGTCAGTTAACTTGGGATGCTAAAATTACTCAGATACAGAATAACTACCATGGTTCATTTTTTGAAAACTTTTTTTTGTATATTCTGAAAAAAACCTATGCAAGGTCAACCAGTGTCACCAGTAGATCATGCGGTTTGAAGGAATTACTCGAATTCGTTTACACCCTGTATAGACAATCACCCAACGTTGATCATTGGGCGGTAGCCCGCCAGACATAAACTTTGCCTGGTAGTATGATCCTCCATTTTCGTTGGGGGAACACCATACTTGTTCCTCCGCATTGTTGACTCAATTGAGCAGCAAGTAGCGAGTCACACAGCCAGCCAGCATCCTAGACTTAAACTGGTGACCTGTACACTAGTCTGCAGCAAACGTGCATGCCTGGTTACGACCCTCAGCCCACTTCAGCAACATGGCGCATCATACTGCACTTCGACCGGTCAACTAGAAGAGGCATTTCTCTCCTGGTCGACGCGGCATCCGGTTTCGATTTACTGCGACCCCTCACTGGCCCTGACAAGCTCTCAAGACGATCGACCTCCGGTCTCAGGAGGGAAGTGATGTGGAGGCATCTATCACGCCACATGCGAACTATCTTGTATCGCGATATCAACATTCGACACGCAGATAGCATATACAGGCTTAGTTTTAGTATATCTTAAACCTGAAACTAGTTGTTTAAGAATCACTAGGAGAATCGATTGACATATTTTTTACACCACATTTTTTTTTCTTTTCACAAATTTCTATTTTGTTTCAGTAGGTCTCTACCCATAACGGTTGACGGGAATAGACACCTTGAGGCTTGAGATGGTCTGCTCGGTCAGTTTCCGTGTATTAGACAACCCCTGCATAGCACATCTCAGGCATTTCACACTTTACTAGGGAACTTAACGCGACATAAACTACGGTGTAACTTGGAGATTTAATAAAAAAAAAACATATTCAGGCAGTTCTGATGAAAATCTTGTTGGGGTGTCTCGGTACTTGTATATATACTAAAAATAACGTTGTATACAACCGCTCAATATTGATCGTTGGGCAGTAGCCCGCCAGGATTAAGACTCCACCTGGAGATACTCTCTTTTCGTTAGAAAAACACCGTACTCGTTCCTTCACAATACTTTATCTCGTTTCGTCTACGTCTGCGACCACAAGCCCAACGGGGCAGTCTATCTATTATACCAAAAATGATTACGTTAAAAACCCATCAAGAATAATCACGAAACAAAATTAAAATCGCATAAATTAAATAAAAAGTCGCTGATTGGCTAAACAGAATTCCACGCGCTCCCTGCGTCACTACTTCAACAACATAACTTTCAATGCAAAAGCGTTTATAGAGTTGGTTAATAGCTTGGAAACTGAACGTAGGTGCTTGAGCGCCAAGAAATATACACTTTTAAGAACTAAGTTATCTTCCGTTAATGTGAAATGCTTAACTTTGTCGAGAATGTTCCGCACATTTTTGTGACACTTTATGGATTCAAGTGAACGTAATTTTTAATTTCGTGCGATGGTATCATTTTTGTAGTTGAAGGAATTTTTAATATAGAACATTTTTCATGTTTAGGAATTTACGTTACTTGAAAATAAAATGTCATTATGTAACCGGAGTACATTTTCCGTCATTTGTCTTCCTGTTAGATTTTCATGTTTTTTTATTACTTTCATATTGAAATAGCAAATCAATTTTTATATCGCCATGCAAAAGTTACGAGAAGTTTCAAAATATTAGGCTAAGCTGGAAAAGTTATGTTTATACAAGGTGTAACAAAATTAACCTGTAACCGGAAAGTACATTCTTTATAATTAACCATAAAATTAATTTTAGAAAAAAGAGATACAACATAATATCACGCCAGCATTCAAAGGAATATGTATGGTACACCCCAGTGGCGAAGGGTGATTTTTCTTAAAAAGGAAGCCGGTTCAAAAATGCTTACTTTGCTCAAGTGTGATGCGTGAATTCGAGTAACTACTCGTTTCGAAAGAGAAGCCGATAGGAATCGAGTTGTATGGAGCCTTCGCCACTGTTACACCCTCATTTCGCCGTTACGTGTAAGTCTCATGTAATGGGCGAGCCTATAGCCATCAACTAGGCACAAATCCAGATGCGAAATTCCACACGGAAAAACCCAATAACACTGCCTGGAGATGTAACCCAGGACCTCACGTTCTACAGTCGCGCGACCACTATACGACGAGGTAGAGGGAAAAAAAAGATGTAATTAAAAAAAACTTTTAACGGGTAATCTAAATATTGAGATAAAAAAAATTGAATATAGTGCAGTATAAATGTTAATGATATTTATTTCTGTAAATAAATCTGTTACAGATACTTTTACAAGTCAATGTAAGTTTTTTTTAAGACTAGATGGCGCCGGCATTTCCTGTCTGACTCGCTCTGAGAAGAAAAGCCGAAACAAACTCAGAGGTCAACGTCTCTTTTAAAGTCCAGACATTGTGGTATAAAACTATGCGAGTGTAACAATGTAGGGCAACGTTTGGAATAGCCTTTTGAGGAAAGAGCCATAGCAGGTTTGAGTTGACCTGTCCCAACTGACGGCACGCATACATCAGCCATCGTGTAGCTCAACCTTATTTTAGGGAGCTCAACGACCCGGCGCACGACGACACCAATCAGCCGGACATTTGCGTAGGTCACAAAAAAAAAATTACTCAAACCGCCAAACAGTTCTAGGAAATTTATGTATAAAGCTAGCCTACATAGTACTCACATTCACAATTTAATAAAATAATATAAAAAAGTATGCAATCAAAAAGCATTACAAACTTAAATGGTAAAGTTGATTAAAATTAAAACATGCTGTTGTAACCACAGCCTCGCACTGGCCGTATTTGCATCAATGTAATGTCTTGGAGCCAATACGCCAATGGGTCTCCAACGACACTTGGACAGTGATGTCATTCAAAATTATATCTTGGAGCCAAGATTGGACTCAAAGTTGAGTCGAATATGTGGCGCGGTATTATGTTTTTAACTTACCTGGTTCACTGTCCAGATAGCAGACACAATAGTTAAACAATACCGATTATAATAATATGTGATTCACGGGACAGGGAAAGGGTTAATATTCTAGTTAGGTTGTCTGAGTTTCTGGTTATTTCTGTTACACGATGTATATTTCTAAAATAATTAGAAACCTACTCAAATAACTAGCAACCGTACATATGGGCATGAAATCGGAAAAGCTAGATTAATTTTATTTATCTTCTTTCACAAATACTTCAACAATTCAGGTGTTACAAGAAAATGAAATACAATTTGAAATAAAATAAACTATTTGTAGAAGAAGCCTAAACTAAGCCAGACCCTAAACCTAGCTTAGTAACAATAATAATAAAGCTTCAGAATTTATTTTCAAACCTACGTAAAATTCTATTTCGATTTCTTTTCAGAATGCAATTGACTTCTATCTCAATGCGTTTATCTTCAACGAGACGAATTAATTGCTTGAGTCGAGTCGGGGTTGAAGATCAGTAAATCAATCAGTTATCCGCTCTTTGAAGGATTTAATGCATTATTTATAAAGTAAATTAAGACTTTTGTGATTTTGTTTTATCTCCTTTTATTTTAAAACGGTTTGATTTTTTATGTTTATCGTTTTCTTTTATGCATACTACTAATTTCACTAAGTTCGTGAAAACAAGCACTAATAGTTACACAAGTGTTATCAGTACTTATCGTTTAGTACATAGGATCTTCTATTCACGCGCCCTTGCAGTTCCACTGATATTAATTTATAATTCAGCATGTTTACAGCATGATATTAGTGTAGGTGATAAGTACTAAGCATTAGTTACTAAGCTCTTGCAAACTGTAAACGTAGTTACATATGTACCTACTATTAACATGAAACAAAATTGCATTTTTTTACGCTATTTCCCTTCCGTGTAAAACGTGTGTGACAGACGGACGGACGCAAGACTGAAGGTTTGAAGGTACGGAACCCTTAAAAATACAAAGGTATTATGGCATTCAGACCAGCGTGGTTGACTGAGGCCTAAACCCTTTTCATTCTGAGAAAAGGCTCGTGTCCAACAATGGGACAATAATGAGCTGATTATACTACGTCTAGGTTTATTAAAAAAAAACAATACCCATTTAAAAATATGAAAAGAAATGTAGCCCATCGGGAGTACTTACTTCTATTTTAAGCCCTTGATCCAACCACCCAACGAGAGCCTCATAATGTGTTGATTGAAGCTCTTGGCTATTAAGACATTCGCTGTAACAAATATCGGGACAATGACTGCTGAGTCCACATCCAACACTTCGACAACATCGTGTGCTAGATCAAGATATTTAATTTGTTTATCCTTCTCAGCTTTCACGAGAGTCTCGTCATGAGAGACAGTGATATCAACAATCATTGTACGTTTCTGATCGATCTATTACCACTATGTCAGACATATTGGCAACAATAGTCCTGTCAGTGATAATAGGTCGATCCATGATACGATTATTTTTTATAGCAATTATAACACCTCGATATCACATTTAACAAACTTTATAGACTGTGCTCTCACAACAATTCTGTAAATCAACGTAGCTAGGCAATTGGATTAGTAACTGATGCAACTAGCAAGTTATAATTTCCCAGGTCGGAACTTGTAAGCATATCATGTTCTAATCCTATGATCCTCTTATAACGCTAATACGAGATAACTACACTTTATAACTATAACACATCGCTTTAGAAATACATCATCTAGTTTGACGTAAACGGGTAATATTATAATAATAATTAGAAAATTAAACTGTTAATAGAGTTATGACGACACGTTTGGTGCAGTGGCTAAGCGATTGGCTTCTGCGCTACGGGTCGTGGGTTCGATTCCCACACGGAACAAAAATTTGTATGGCCTACAAATGGTTGTTCCGGGTCTGGACGTTTGTGTATGTGAGATTTGTGTCAATAACCCACGATACAAGAGAAATTTTTATTGTGGGGCAAAGATTTGATAAAAAAAAGTTATGTATTGAAGATGTCGTGGTTGTCCAGAGGTTACAGACCTTCTGTTAAGCACTGGGTTGCACGTTCAAACCCAGGCATGTACCAATTTGACTTTTTCAATGTCATATGTACTTTTTTTAGTTAATCTAAGACGCCACTGACTGCAGAGAAGGAAAACATCGTGGGGAAACCTCGATTTAATGGTCTGAAATCGACAACCCGCAGTGAGCAAGCGTGGCGATCAATGCTCGTTCCTTCTCTATATGAGAAGAGGCCTTTGCCCTACAGTGACAGTTACAGGCTTTTTTTAGAGTTATACCTTCGGTTTCTGAATTGAGAATTCGGGATAAGCAATACCTAAGTAGTATTTGAGTACGGAGTTGTCAAAGAAATGCGTCATTTTTTTGACAACTCTGTACTCAATGTTACTTAAGTACTGCTTATCCTAGAATTCTTAATTCAGAAACCGGAGGATAATATCTGTTTTTATTTATGGTGATCTTTAGGTAATTTAAGGATCGTGAGCAGTGTCTTCTTGTATACTGTTCTTCCTAGCCTTTTCTAAACTATATTCGGATCAACTTCCAGTCTAACCAGATGTGGCTGAATACCGGTATTTTACACGGAGCGCGGGTCCCCTCAAATTAAAGAACGTATTAATTATGGGTTTCGAATCGACAACATATATCCACAATATTCGGATTATCGCGTATTTAAATTGTAAAAATGCAAATTAGTGTCACTATGACAACAAATCGACATATTTGTTGTCAGAAATGTATTTTGATACTAGGTAAACTTAGAAAGAGATTTCATGATTATAAAACCAAATAATAGGGTTTCTGGTTAGAAATAAATATGCACGTGTTTGAACGTTTTTGTGAATTCAACCCCGAAGCGGGTGAAATAAGAATGGTTGAAAGTACCTATATTTAAGAAATCTGGTAATTTCGAAGTAAGAAGCACGGAATTAAATGTTTAGTCTTCTGGTGAGGAATAAACATACACGTGTTTGAGGTTTTTTTTGGAAATTTAAAAACAAAGCAAAACAATCGCTTCAAGTGTGTGGACCAAATTTGGAAAATCCATGCTTCTCACATGGACAACTAATTGTATGTGGCTTGCTCACGTGTCGGGAAACCGTCTGAATTATTCGTGTACGACGGAAAAACCAAAAATATTGTGTATCCAAAAGCACTCCAATAAGCAGATTTTAAAACTAAACACTTTTTTTCTCTAAGTGGCATTGCAACGCATACAACGGTACAGCTAGTACAAAATAGAATTTAGCCAAATTTGAATTAGGTACAATAAAAATGTCGTATTAATACTAATTATCATAAGTCAATCTGGGTACTTTATAAGAATGTCAAACGTATAATAAGCATCTCAATCAGTCAGTGATTCATCATTAAGGAACTCAAGATGTATAGCGACCAACCAGTCAAGCTAAAGTGAACTAAATAATTTGCAACACGCGTTCATTTACGTACTGGAAAATTACCTATCTCTAATCCCAGCTCATGTAACACATGCACTACATGTGATAATAATACATAATGACACAAACCAACTAAACAGATCACAGTGAAATAAATGCATCAATATGTTAATTTATAGTTTCACATCGAGTGCCTATTGACATAGGGATAACAGCGAGCCAATAATTGTATTGGCTCGCGTTTCCACATCCATAACTGTGTTTCATCGTGTGATAAATGTGTATATGTATTGTAGTGGCATATCAAACACAGTGTTTGACACACGGGCATGGTGGAAAGCGAATAGTGTGATTACAAATTATTTTGAATCTGGAATGTTATATTTGAGCTGACTAGGAACTAGTGGGAATTTAAAAGCTCGTATAGTACGCATTGCCTCGTTGGTCTAGTGGTCGCAAGCGAGGCTGCTGAGCGTGAGGTCCTGAGTTCGATTCCTAGGTCGGGCAAAGTGTTATTGGGTTTTTCCGTATGGAATTTCTCAGTAGCAGCCTGGAGTCTGGATTTATAGGCTCGCCCTCTATTACATAGAACTTAAACATAACGGCGAAATGAGGGTGTACTATACCGACACCTCTGCCCAACCTTTCGGGAAATACAGGGGTGATGTTGTGTTATGTGTATAGTACGCAAAATATAGTGTCTTATTTGCTATTGCTGATTGTATTGTCATATTAATAATTTTATACAGAGTATTAAAAAGTTACCTATACATATAAAAGGAGAAGCTGACTGACTGACTGACTGATCTATCAATGCACAGCCTAAACCGCTGGGGTTAGAAACTTGAAATTTTGACAGTAGGTTCCTTTTGTAACGTAGGCATCCACTGAGAAGGGATTTTTCGAAATTCAACCCCTAAGGGAGTTAAATAGGGGATGAAAGTTTGTATGGAAAATCGTCACTTAACAGGTTCAAAATTTCATGCAAGCGAAGCTGCGGGCGAAAGCTAGTACTTAATATAACTCAATGTCAAAAAACATTTAAGTTTTATCTACTAATGGTATACATTATTTATTGGTATTCCTTTTTGTATTACAATAAATTTGTTTTTCTTTCTTTAATGTTTTAAACAAAAGGGAAACTTAGAGTGCTATGAGTTGTTGATTAGAACCTCTCAAAAAGGCGATATTGAAAGGGTTGATATTCGTACAGTCCCTACCAGGCGTAAATAGATACCCATACCCCGATCCGATTGGACGAAATTCTGTTTAATCTATTTGAACAGCGCACCGCGTAATCTCATTGCAAAGGCTTTAACATAGATAAATCAGTGAATGAAAATCGGATATAATTCTTGAAATAGATTTCTACATAGAAAGTATGCAAAGCAGTAATGTCATGAATTCCAAGTTAAAGTTCAACATTCAATTCGATCAACATTTCCCTTCAATCCTTGACCGTGGAGTACCTACGTAGGCGGTGTAGAAAAGTATCTTGAATCCCTATCGGAATCTTGCCTACAAGTTTGAAAAGGATTTAAGTTTGCTACCTGCCTTTTAAATCCTTTAGCTTAGCGAGAATTTCTTGAAGTTTATTTAGATAATTCAGATGTTTACCTATTTATTATTGAATAGTCTTATTTTTGCTTTTTAACCAACTTCAAAAAGAAGGAGGCTCTCAATTCGTCTGAATGTTTTTTTTTTGTACCTACTTTTATTACACGATATCTCCGCGAATTATGAATGGATTTTGATTATTCTTTTTTTGTTTGGTAGGCCACACTTCAGAAGTAGTTATGGTTTCCTTCAACAAAAGTTTTGATGAGGACTTTCTATCTCTGTTTTAACTGTCATCAGCATCACAGAAATTAACAGTTTCAGGAGTCGGTGCAATTCTACACTGAAACAAATAAAAGCCACCGACTTCTGAAACTGTTAATTTTATATTATCGTAATTATTTTACTCTTTTTAATTTTTTTTTTAAGTCGGTTTCTACTTTTATTTTATTTATCCTAAAGTATACAATTTATTTATAATATTATCGTTATTGATGGAATGTTGAGAGGCTCGTGGCTAATTAACAAGCGCGCGGATCATATGATCTGCAAGGTTAAGCTGCACTTACCGCGGTCAGTACAAGGATGGATGACCATTCGTTACACATGAAGACCCCTCCTTGCCGCGGAGAGCACGTTCAACCATCGGCCCCGTGTGCCATACGAATACCTATGATATTTATTACGGGTAATCAGAAACCCGAAAGTCTGACATCCGGTCGAACCTTAGGATATCGGCGGATAATGTAATTATTTCAGGTAATACCCGAAGTGTGGCTACACCTAGTTTTAGCCGGGTACAACTAGGTGCAGCCGGCCGCATGCGGTTAAACTTAGATGTATCCTACTTATTTTCAGTTAGAACTAGGTTTAGCCTTCATCATAGCGGGTAGAACTAGGTGCAGCCGCACACCGGTAGTTTAGGGGAACCCCGACACGGATAGGTTAGGTTCGAAGGGGATGTCGGGGGCTAGAGTGAGCGATCGAAACGAGTGAACGAAGCCCACGTCCCCCGAAATTAGGTTGCCCCCGAAGTTAGGTTACTTTAAAACACTGCAGACAGAAATAAGAGCCCCGCCCAGTGGTGCTCCGTCGACTTAAGCTTCACTTAGTTCTAATCAACTATTACTGGCTGCACCTAGTTGTACCCGGGTAAACCTAGGTGTAACCGCCATTCGGCTTTTACCCGTAACATAATCATTGTGATTGACGAGCATGATTTGGACGATTACATACATAGTTTAAATTGGTCCTCAGAGACCTACTAGTAGGTAATTATAACTACATACAGTTAGTGAATTATTGGTCCTTAGGTACCGAATCATAAGCAGGTGCTTATTATGAATTGTCGATGTAAACATTGTTTACTATCAAATCCTACCTACTGAATTGTAAATGCATCATAGTTTCATGATGTAAAAAAAACCCAGATTTCAATCGCATACAGCCAACAAGCGTTCCACGCCTCACATCCGTACGTCCGTTCATAAGTACATGTGAAATAGTCAACGGCCGGCTATACGGGCTGACAAATGACGTCCGAATATGAGGCCAGTGGTGGACAATGATAATGTCGCCAGTAACAAATGGCGGGCTGCAGCGAATAGCGGTGCCGACGTGATTTGAGGATTACGATATATTATTACCCAGTGACGCTATCGTGGTTTAGTCTGATGACACGCGATGTAGCATGTTCAGGCGGCTGAATTCTGAGAGTATATTACTAAGGAGTATTCTGGTATTGTTTAGAATTTTAGATGATGTTCGAGGTTTTAGTCCTTATGGATCCAATTGAGATTGAGGTGTTTAATTTATCTGATTGCTTAAATATTTATTGGTTCTATTTTGGTCCTTTGAGTATGATGTTTTTGGATTAAACGCGACATGAAAATTAAGAAATAAACCGTTGAATTGTTTTGTTATTAGAAGTAACGTACAGTAAACGCTCAAAAGTCCATAGGCACGCTAAGGACTACATTGCTTTAAACTCGCGCACGATACAGCCAATGCGTATGCATGTGCGTGTACGAGTGATGTCTCAACATTCCACAGATAACACACACTAATGAACTGTCGTCGCACTACGCGAAATAACATTATATTTCTGTTGCATTTAGAATATGCGTCACAGTGGTTACCTGTTCTTAACATTCCATTGCTAAAATTCGCGTTAATGTAATATGTTCTGATAGCTGTTTGAGCTAAGCATTGGATCCACGATCAATGACGTCTGAGTTCGAATCTTACAATGCGTAGCTAATTTTTGTATTTATATCTGTATTTTAAGCAAAAAAAATTTTATTGAAGTTTATTTATAATGTTAGTTATTGTATTATTGTTTCATTATTTATGTGATTATTTATTCAATTTTTTTTGGTGTAGGAAGGTGGAAATAAAAAAGTCGTGCTAAATGATAACAAAAATGTTTATTCGTTTTATTTACTTATATACTAACAAACTTTTATGAGAATTGTGACGTCACATTCCTACCTAGATAAAAGAAGTTCTCTTGTAACCGTTCATAAGATTTTTTGTTGTAAGTATACCTACTTAGTCAATTCATAATAACATAACAAGGAAGGGATATTCTAATGACACAAATAGAATTGTTGACACCCACTTATTATACGTATCGGTATTCAGCAGAGTTTATTGAAAACTAATATATAATGATTTAGACTTTATAAACATGTTTTTTATGTAACGTCACAATGAATGTATTGAGGTTATAGCTTAAGTGTTCATTTTCTTGACGAAAAGAAGATTGAAACTAAACCTCAATTTAAGATCATTAAATAATTACGGATATTATGTTAATATTACTAAATATTTAGTTACACCGTCTAATTATTAAAACCAAAACATCTACTGGGTGTTAATATTTTGTGTATCCCCCATTATTTTCAATTTCAATGCAGTCAAGTAGACGTTTGCGCATGGACCCTACAATACTACCACATACTTCGGTTCCTCTTAAATTTTCCCACACCTGTCTGTATTAGGGATTACCTACGTTTTTATAACACAAGCGAGTGTTATTCCTGCGCCATAAGTTAAAGCCTACCCTTTTGACTAGATTTAAACGTCTTTTCATCTGACAATATGGAAGTATTCCAGTCAAAATCTAAGTAATCCCGTGCGAAATGTAATTGTTCTTGTTTATGTCTTTCTGTCAAGAAGGGCTTTTTAGCGGGTCTTCTATGATGCAATCTTTCAGCGTGGAGGGCACGGCGAACAGTTTACAGCGAGGTGTCAAATAATTCCGCAAAGTGTCTCGTAGGTGTGAAACCAATTGTTTCACACCATAATAATATGTTGTCGCTGCGCCTCGCCAATAAGCGACGGCCTTCCACTTCGCTATCGACTAGCAAGGCTTCCCTCTTCCTCATATCTTTTGATCCAAAGACTTACAGTATTCCTCTAAAACAAAAAAAAGTAACATTAGGCGGCTATATCAAAATACTGAAGTGACTTCATTTTCATCATAATAATATTTATTTAATATAACAATGTAATATTATAACTCTGTATTTTAAATCCAATAATAAACACTAATTATTTATCTTTTAGGCCTCATGATGGCAGATTTAAAAAAGAATTTGGAGACATGGCCAAATAATCTTATGTGATTATAAATTTGAAGTAAAAGATCAAGTTATGAATTGTATATATTATATTATTATGTAATACTCACATTCAGTCCGGTTTCATCAGATATTTGTGTTCTATAGACCACTTTTCTGCAGCGCAATAATAGTCGCCCTCGTCTCAATATTATTATTTGCCTGCATTTTGAGAATAAATACAATACCGCTATCTATTAAACCACACGTCACTAACTAACATTTACAACCAATCGACAACGTTCGTTCCGATCAAGTTGAATATTCATAAAACTCATGTCTATCTACCCCACAAAAATCTAAATTCTTTATTTAGTTTTCTATGATCTACCTCCCTAACGT
Organism: Amphipyra tragopoginis; assembly: GCA_905220435.1. NCBI lineage: Eukaryota > Metazoa > Arthropoda > Insecta > Lepidoptera > Noctuidae > Amphipyra > Amphipyra tragopoginis. Next base: position 22,235,222 of record HG991995.1, on the reverse strand, counting down.
TACGAAATGTGTGAACAAAGCGAACAAGATAATTGAATATTATATCTGTCTCATTACCTACTTACAAATACTTACAATCGAGTAAAAACTTACAAAAAGTCTGCATTGCGTGAGATTTGAACGCACGCCTCCATGAACCAGGCATGTTGTTGGACGCGCTTAAGCACTAAGCCATCTTAACTTACAGATTTAAGTTGAAATTATGAACTACAACGATGATGCATGTGTCTCTTAAAAATAGAAGGTCGTAAGTCAAACTAAACGTCAAGCTATTGCTTTGTGAGATTGCCTATGGACTTTTGGTCGCTACTGTACCTACCGCCGATTCATTCCAATTTCATAAAACATAAATTGTTTTATTAATCGAATTTCATATTTTAACAATGTAACTCAATTTTCTTTCCATGACAATCATGTCATATACTTGTCGATAGGCCATAGTCGATTAATTCACCAAGTAAAATCTGGCAACAACATTATAAAATTAACAACAACAAACTCATCTATATTATACGGTTCTTACCTAACAGAAGCCTTTTGCGCTCCGGATTTAGGCACAGCTCCAACTGTTATCAACTCGAGATATATTGCACTTAAGTCTACGTCACAGTGACGTATTGGTCTTTAAGTCTGGCTAGCAATAGCACAAAGTAGGCCTAATACTTATTAATAGTACGTAGATACCCTATGATCTGGGTTTAAGAATGAAAGAAAAATGTTAAGCATTTTTTGTGGTCCTTTACCCCGCATTTAAGATTTGTAGGACTAGCAATCAATTAGTAAGGACCATTATGATTCCAGTATACATCGTGACCGGTGACACAGATTAAGCCTAAAAGGGATTTTTTGAAAACCAACTGAAAAAAAAACATCAAAATAAAATCTCAGTTTTCTATTTTTGAGTCATTTTAGAGCCCCGAGTTAACCTACTACAAAAAGCGATATCGCGTTAGTCGTGCCCGCCAGCCGCGTCGGCGTGCTTTCATTTATTTATGCGTGGCATCGAAATGTACAATATCACAAAATTAATATTACGCAAAAAAAACTTATTTTTTTACTGAATCCTCATAAGGTGGTTTAGATACGATCACTTACCCGAAAAGAATGAGTTTTTTTTTGTTTTTATTCAGTCTAATTCTCTTGCGGCGCCAATCTACACCAGTAGTAGATCATGTGGTTTTAAGGAATTACACGAATTCGTTTACACCCTGTATAATACACTCTCATTTCGCCGTTACGTTTAAGCCTCTTGTAATATGGGGTGAGCTTGTTGCCATCAACCGGGAACAATTCCAGACTCCAGCCTACTAAGAAATTCCACACGGAAAAACTCAATAACACTTTACCCTACCTGGGGATCGAATCCAAGACCTCATGCTCAGCAGCAGCGCTCGTGACCACCAGACCAACGAGGCAGATCCTAGGTTAGTTTTTGTAAAGCGCTTATTTGCGAATGCGGAGACTTGATTTTTAGAAGAAAACCAATAAAAACAAAACGTTGGCAGAATGCTTGTGCCAGTATTAACTTGGTAAATATTATTTTTCTACCATCCCATAATCCCCTTAACGTTACTTCTTGCCACGAGAAAAAAAGGTACTAAGCAGAAAAACAAACTTCAATCCTGCTGGAGAAAATAGATCGAAAGATATTGTAACAGATTATTAACAATCACCCTTCCTCTTGGCCTTTTCCGAATTATGTTGGGGTCAGGGGACCTACTCCCTAAGTCCGTCAACGAAGTTAGTCGCCCGTCCGAAAGTAGCCCGAAACGTAGGAGTGAACAAAACAAGTGTCAAGTTCAACTTTTCGGACGGACAAAAACACAGCGGTAGTAGGGACATTTGTCAAATCGTGTTGTCATTCATTCTTAGTTCGGGCCCCGAAATAATCGTATGTCCGTAGGTGATACGGAGTAGGAAACGCTCGTAACTAAGGCCGAAACTACGGATTTTGTGCTTAGGAAGTAGACTCCCAGCTTCCAGTCTAACCAGATGCGGCTGAATACCAGTATTTTACAAGGAACGACTGCCTCCATCATCAGACCTTCGCAACCCAGTTACTGGGCAATGCCGAAATCCTAAGATTACACCAGTTGTCAGCCTTTCGGGCTTCTGACTACCCGTAACGATCGCCATGGGTATTTTTATGACACTCGGGACCGACACGGTTTATCGTGCTCACCGAGGCATGGAAGAGTCTCGATATGCAACGAACCGTCACCCATCCACGGGCTGACCGCAGCAAGCGTTGCTTAACCTCGCAAATCGCATGATCGGCGCGGTTGCTAATTAGCCACGAGCCCCTCAAACTATTAAAGATTCAGATGAAGATAATATTTTCCATCCGTATTAAACATTAATGTGTTTAAAACAAACCTCAATATTTTTTACTTGTTATCTCAAATACTAATTATTGTATAATTCATTGTTTATCAATTGTTATATCCCATTTGAAAAAGGTGGCTGGCAGCAGATGGATACGGGCTGCCCAAGACCGGGATGGTTGGCGATCTCTGTTGGAGGCCTACGTTCAGCAGTGGACGGCAATAAGCTGATATGATGATGATGATATCCCATTTCAAAATAAGGCCCACCTATTATTTTGTATCAAAACAATCAACTGATCAATCAATCCACTAAATATTTCTAAACAAACTCCATTTTATTTCAAAAACATCCGTGTTTCATAACCAAAAACCTTTTAAACTTTTGTTAGCGAGGGAAGTAATCTACCGCAAATAAACGTTAAAGAAATTATTAGGAAAAAAAACAACTGTAAATTGTTTGTTTTAGAGATCAAAATTGTTTGATTGGAGGTATTGTTGTGCAAATAAATATTGTTAACGATGCCTCATTGTACTCTCCATTTTTACTGACAGATGGTGAAATTTACGAAAAATCTGTTGCGATGCGTAAACGGTAGGTAAATATTTGTAATGCCTTGTACAGACCATCCGCATGAAAGCAAACGAAAGCGTACGAATGGCTTTCGCCGATGGACACCAAACGCTCGCTCGCTCTCCTTCGCTGTTGTTGCACAAAGAGCGAATCTTTGATGTTCAGACTCGCCGCGGGGCACAGCCGAACGCAGGCGAAGGCCGTCGTACGCGTTCGCTCGCCTTCGTTAAACCGTCTACACCCACTTGTTCGTGTTCGTTCATTAGCATTCGTTCGCCTTCCAACGGGTGGTCTGTACAAGGCATAAAATTGCCATCGATTTCAATTAAGTATTGTTTCTGGGTTATTTCGTAAAAATTATTACTTATTTACTCTGGTAGATATCGCTATCAGCGATAAAAAAAAAAAAAAAAAAAATTTTTAAATTTAAAACTGTTTATTTCATGCAAATTTTCATTATATTTGTACATAAAAATAGCGCTTAATCTAGTTACAATAAGATTATGTGCGCTATAAGCTTATTTTAGAGTTGCTCACTTATGTTTACAGGCTGAGAACCTACACGCTGACATCCTCCATTCCATACTTCCCCACAGTAAAATAGGCTTTTAAGATATTTTTAATTTGTTGAGGTTTTTTGTCTTCTAATTTTTTGGCAATTTTCTTTGGAAGTTTATTTAGAATGGCAGGAAAGGCGTACGTCCAGGCTCTCTTACCATATTCATTATTAATCTTTGGCAGTTTATATATAGGCAAGTACGACAGGTTACGAACAAAGTTTGGTCTCTTTGATTTCTGCAGTTTATTCATAAATACAGAGTAATCAGAGGCAACAGCCATTTTAACTTTGTCGAACACATTTATGATTTTACAATATTTAAACAACATATCATAATCTGGTTTATATTTATATCTAATTTTATATGGTACCAATATTTTTAACATCCTTAACTGTATATTATAGATTTTCATAAGATACGTTTTATAAGTTCTTCCATAACTTGTTAAACCATAATTAATAACAGAGTCGGCTAATGCCATGTACAACAATCGCAAGGTCCTATAAGGCAATTTGTGTTTTAATATGCGTAATTTAGACATTATAGCCCTCAGTTTAGTGCATACATAGTCCACATGTGGGCCCCAATTAAATCTATGATCTATCTTAAGTCCCAGATAGACATGCTCTTTAACATTTTCAATGGGCTTACAGTCACAGATAAGATAAGACCGCCATTGTACCCTAAACTAAATGATATTATATAAGAGCTAAGTTACAAGTTTGGTGTACAATAGAGTATGTTCTATTCTATTCTTATGTCAATTAGCTCACCTCTACGGTACTTAATGCCGTCATCTGCTAAATCAAAGACGGTTTGCTACGATGACGCAAGTAGGAGCGACAACAATCGTGTGCGTACTATAGAGATTCTATGCTCCGTTCGACAGCTGCGTGCGACTCCGTACAAGTCAGTGCAATGCTGTTAAGGCAGGTTTATACGAGCCCGATAATGTGACAGTGCAGTAAGTCAGTCCAGTGCTAACTTGCAACTGCGCTCGTGTAGACACTAGTTTCAACCCAGTCCAGTGCTGACTTCGCGCCCTCAAGTCAGTCCAGTTGACTAACCTACTCGTCTAATTTTGAGCCCAGTGGCTTCCCCCGCCACACCACCAAGTCAGTCCCATGACCCATGACTGGGTTTGAAATTCCGAGTCACTGGTTTCAGTCAGTGCCATCGTATAAATCAGATGTTAGGCCTGATTTACACAGGGAAGTAACTGACTCCAAACTCGAGACAAGACAAGACGAGAGATAAGACTCCAAAGTCGCGAATTGATCGCGACAGCGCTTTACTGACTCCAAATCCATTTACTCTAGGTAAATATCGGGTCAGCACTGACTTGTCTCGAGTTTGGAGTCAGTTACTTACCCTGTGTAAATCAGGCTTTATGCTAAAACCAATCCAACGTGTTTTGCTCCAACTTACGTCATCGCACCGTGGAGGAACCGCCTAAGTGCTAGGTGCTCCGTGAGGTGACGGATGAAGAATATAATTCCCTTGCATCGCCGGGTAAACGAGAATGACCCTGGCATCATAATTGCGCCCCAAAAATCACAATAGGCTCGCCACCTTTTACATGGCACTATATACTAGAGGTACAACGTTGGTGTACAGACTCTTGTTATAAAAGAATACCTCTGCTTACCCCTTCGGGAATAATACGCGTGACTATATGTATGAGATTTGTCTGATTTTTCGTGGACTCTTTGTGGATTTTACGGCGCAAAGAGAAACAATGGCAGTCAGCCAAAAAGAGGGGGTTTAACCGTTTAATGTGATTAGTAAGAATTAATTCAACGTTCAAGCTCGTTTAAAGCGTTTGCACTACAAATTGGTATAATTAATGAAAGCAAATTAAATTATTTCATCGCACAAGAAAGAATTCGGAAATCTTTTCGGCTTATTTTTTAGTTACAAATCACAATTTGTTCCCATGTATGTTTGTGATTCGATTCCACGGCCCCAAGGAGCCTTAGAACACTAGTTGCTAGTTAATTGTCAGTCGTTAACTGTGTGGAAAAAAAAGAAGTTATAACAACAATCATAAATTTCAAAATCATGTTACGGTTAAAATTATTCTTAATGTTTTTATTCATTTTATTTGTTATATCTGCCGAAAGATTCGGTACGTGTTTGCATATATACAAAATTTGATCTTCCGTTTAGCTAGCTAGAGCGCTGTAAATTGATCGAAATATTGAGAAACCGCTACATAAATCTCAAAAGATTTGATATTTTACATGGATTTGGTATTTCTTTATATGTTTACACCACGAACCGCCGCCGTGATCTACCTTTCACGTCTACCTTGACCTACTAAAGGTTGCCTAGAAGAAAAGCGATACGACCGCCATTGTGCCTTTAATTTACATTGTTCCAGATTTTTGCCATTGTTATAGTGTACAATAAGTAGATAATATTCTACCCATCACTCTGTTTAAAAATAAAACAAATTGATTTGCCAGATTCATAGCTTCTTGAACATGGAAAACTCCCCATTCTATTTCGACATAAAACATCAATCAATCTTTTATTTTGTTACATAGGTAATTATGATTACAGATAGTATTGTCTAAAAAATGCGCACTACATTTTGCCAACATATGGCGTACAAAATTAACATATAAAAGCAATTACAATTAAGGTGGCATGTCAATAGATTACATTAAAAAATAATAAATAATAATTCAATTTAAGATGTCAGTTACGTAAACAGGTCATTACAATTCCAGATAATTAAAGACATGCATATATTTCTGTACTGTATATTGCTACTGTAAGACCTAGTTCAAAAGCACAAAGACAAAATAACAAACTCTCAAGCTCTTCAAGAAACCTAACAGCATCAAATTTCCTTCTACAATTTGAGATAACAAACAAAATGATATCACAAAGTCTGTTATTTAACCCGGCGAGGATGTGGAAGGGTCATAATGACCCTGTTCATTTTGTATTAAGAATAGTTTTTTTATCCTGTAGTCGCACGTTACCAAACTACTCAGTCATCATCATCATCATCATTCAGCCGAAAGACGTCCACTGCTGGACATAGGCCTTCCCCAAGCATCGCCACATCGACCGGTCCTGTGCCTCTCGTATCCAACGGATTCCCGCGACCTTCACCAGATCATCGGTCCACCTTATGGGAGGCCTACCCATGCTGCGTCTTCCGGTACGCGGTCGCCATTCCAGAACCTTTCGGCCCCAACGGCCATCCGTTCTGCGAGCAATGTGCCCCGCCCACTGCCACTTAAGTTTGACAATTCTTCGAGCTATGTCGGTTACCTTGGTTCTCCTGCGGATCTCATAATTTCTAATAGCCCTCTCCATTGTCCTTTGGGTGACCTTGAGCCTTCTTATGAGGCCCAATGTGAGCGTGCTATCCACGTTAGGGGGGAGGGCGGGGTTTGCCATAATCGCCACGCTTGGCAGGCGGGTTGGCGATCGCAGTATGGTTGTTAAAGTACTCAGAGAACGCTGCTGCCAGTCCTCCAGTGAATCCCTTAGTCGCCTTCTACAACATTCACGGGAAGAGATGGAGTAGTAGTGCTATTATTTACGTCCGGCACCACACGGCACCCTGTAACTACTCAGTAGCTACAGGGAATTCTCCACCCTGCCTTCCGAACGTCATCGCTCAGTTGTCCGGCGGCTGTTCTTGGAGACATATTGTGCACGGAGGTTGAAAAGGGTTAATATAACCGTACCTCAACCGAGGTGTAGCAATGTTGTGTCATGTTTTATTTCAATGTTTTTATTGAATGTTTTATTTTTTTGGTGTATTTGCGTATGCCTCCACGACTGATGATACTTAGGTACGTCCGGCACACCCTAGGCAGTCCACCAACCTCGCTGACTGGCTAATCTTTTAATACCGGATAAGCTATTTTCGAATAGCCTGTGCCAACGCGAGAGAAGCGAATAAGGAGATGTTATTGATCAAGTAAAACTAAGCTTAAAAGTATTTTTATTTCCTTCTGTTATTTTTTTAAGTATAAAACGCAAAGACGGGCAAAACACGAATATTTTTAAGGCCTTTGAAAAAATATATAAGAATGTACTTATGTACCTTAAATGAAAATCATTTACTTAATATCTCATTGATATATTTACCTGTATGGCTTTGTGAAAAATTTCAACACAGATTGAAAAACTAAAAACGAAAATAGGGTCATAATGACCCTGCTCATCTTGGACGTACCCTTTTTGTACCACATTCTAGCCGGGTTAAAAGATACGTCTCTTCAAACTTGTACCGTAAACAGTGCAGTCTCTTTGAGACTCCGAAAGTAAACTTTAGTTTTTGGGTGATACCGTAAGTGCTTTTAGAAACGACTTTTCACCAAACACCCCTGCAAACAGAGTGCATAAACGTTTGCCTAACGTTAAATAATACGGTACGGAACCCGCATTGGAGAGAATTCATGCTATTCTAGTATTCTTGTGTGTTTACTTGGCCCTGATTTTCGTTGAGTCAAATGGAGCTGGTATGTTATGCAGCTAAAATACTAGGAAACGGGGGTGGTGAATGTGTGCTGTTTATGGTGTTGACTTTCAAAATTTAAGGGAAATAATTTGGCCACCCTGAACTTTGGACAGAACTAATTCAGGTATTTTTTCGAAGCAGAAAACGTGCTAGAAGCGTGCAGGTTTCTTTAATCGTATACGAAAACTGTCAAAATATATGGTTTTGTTCTTGTTATCAAACAATTTGAGTTTTTAACCGACTTCAAAAAGAAGGAGGTGCTCAATTCGTCTCAATGTTTTTTTTTTCTTGTGTTTTTTTTCTGTATGTTTTTTACGCGATATCTCCGCCAATTATGAATGGATTTAGATTATTCTTTTTTTGTGTAATAGGCCTTACTTCAGAAATAGTTCCATATAAATTTTATCGAAATCGGTTTAGCGCTTTTTGAAATATCAACAAAAACTATAACACTTAGATGACGTTTTGGTTTGTGGTTTCCTTCAACAAAAGTTTTGATGAGGACTTTTAATCTCTGTTTTAACTGTCATCACAGAAACATTAGCCGAGAACAAAGAAGATTGTATGTGTTCGTAAGGAACCGGCATGATAATTATACATTAATACCTATTCTTAAAGAAAACTGGCTAGTTGTTGGAAAGATTACGCAACCGTGTCATTTAAATTTGTAGTCTTAAACCATGTTATTTATGGCACTAAAACGTATGTAATAAATAACTTTAAATAAAGGTAAAAACCGACTTCAAAAAAAAACTAAAAAGAGTAAAATAAGTGCCTTAATAATATAAAAATAACAGTTTCAGAAGTCGGTGTAATTCTACACTGAAACAAATAAAAGCCACCGACTTCTGAAACTGTTAACTTATATTATGGTACTTATTTTACTCTTTTTAGTTTTTTAGCAGTTGGTTTTTACTTTTATTTAATTGTAAACGAAAAGTGTACTATTAAAGAATACTGAAAGCGTACAGCAAGTTTCCTGCTTCAATAAAATTATATAATTCGCCTACTGGTGGTTGCTCAATAAATTCTTAGAAAATGTCTATAAATTACCGTTTTATTGACGTCATCGTTGACTGGCCATTTTCAAACAAAGTCTATTTGCTGAGTATATATAAGCGCGAAAATAAAAGCCTCAGAAAGCCATGTTCGTGGCGGCCAGTTATTTCTGTGGTACTGTATTTGACAATTCGCTCAACATTAAAGATCGATTTTTAACCGACTTCAAAAAGGAGGAGGTTCTCAATTCGGCTGTTTTTTATTTTTTTTTATTTTTTATGTTTGTTACCTCATATCTCCGTCATTTATGAACCGATTTGAAAAATTCTTCTTTTGTGCGAAAGGGTATACTTCCCGATTGGTCCCATTTCAATTTTGTTATGATCAGACCATGAACTTCAGAGATATGGAACGGAACTCCACATCGGATCAAAGCAAAATTCTCAAATTACTAATATTGCTTTGTTTATATTTGTTGTTGGGAACTGACTACTTGAAAAGACGAGGGGGTGCGTGTCCCCCCTCTCCCACTTTGGAATGTTTTCATTATATCGTGTAAGGTATCATTTGAAAGGACTTTTTATGCCCGACTACGTCAAAGCCAAAAAGAAGGGTTATGAAGGAGGGGGTTAAAATTATGAAACTAAAACGTATTTAATAAAAAATAAACTTTAAAAAAAAGTAAAAACCGACTTCAAAGAAATACTAAAAGGAGTAAAATAATTATCATAATATAAAATTAACAGTTTCAGAAGTCGGTGCAACTCTACACTGAAGCAAATAGAAGCCACCGACTTCTGAAACTGTTAATTTTATATAATGATAATTATTTTACTCCTTTTAGTATTTCTTTGAAGTCGGTTTTTACTTTTTTTTAAAGTTTATTTTTTGATAATTCCATAAAACCACAAATTAAGTTCAGTAGTGTCATTCTGTAAGAAACCCACTTCAATATCGACGGTTAGCTCGATGTCTATAATGTCACAGTATGGATAATAGAAGCAAATAACACACAGATAATCGACAGTATAATCAGTAACGTGTAGTTTTGTTATCCACGCTGTGTCACGACAAGTGTCTAATTGACAGTCGCGATCGAGGTGAGATTCTTATAGAATTGCACTGCTGATGTTGCACGCCTTCGATCTTACAGAAAACCGCTTTTTTGTTTACCTATACATTACGCAACCACTTCTTATAGAATTTTGTCAGGCGTCAAACAGTGTTTAATGAATTTCTTTCCTAAGGTACAATTCCGTGCATCGCGACCGATCGCAGCCGCGCGCGATCTATCGCGTGCGGCTGACGCGCGCGGCTAATGCGTCAATAGTCAGAGTATGAAAATGTATGGCACCGCTTCCGATGTCTGCGACATACGCGTGCAGCTAACGACAGATTAGTCAGTATATTATAGACACGACTATTAACGCATTAGCCGCGCGCGTTAGCCGCACGCGATAGATCGCGCGCGGCTGCGATCGGCCACGATGCACGGAATTGTACCTTTAGAGCGCATTGGATGATATTTTTGGATGTTATGTAACTAACACTGTCTACTTATATATTTGTGTATATCTATTAAGGAAGACAAATTATCTTCCCTTCTAACCTTCTCTTACTAGTTAATCTATCTAATACCACCTTGATCTAGCAATCTGTCCGTAAGCAAATAATCTTACCATACCGCAGTGTGTATTTCAGCTAGCTTCGGTAGTATTTGATTTATTTAGTACTAGCTGTGCTCATTGCTGCGCCTGTGTGATGGTTCTTAGTTACCGAGATTTAAAGTATCATTACCCAATACCAATTCACTAGGTAGCAAGTTACAGTATAATACAACTAAAGTCGTATACGCACGAACGAACACGAACATCGCGAGCATGAACATCAAACACGAATCACTATGAAGGTATTCGCCGAACACACTGTTCGGTAGTGGTACGCACGTGCAAACAATATGTTCGATATTCGTGTTTGCGATGTTCGTGTTCGCTCGTGCATACACGGATTAATAAATTACATCGAACAACCAATGGCAGTCGCTCACTTTCGCGTCACTCACACTTATCGCAGTACTAATCAACATTTGCGGCACTCAGTTCGGAAGTGTTCGGTTTAACGAAGTTTGCCGATGCGACTTCTTTTAAAACCTTTTCAAAGTGAGTCCTGACGTTTCTCTACAAAACGGTACCATACAAAGAATATTATAAAATAAAACGAAATATGGATGATATGGTGTGTCTATACCAATGCGCTTTCATGTTCATCTTGCGCTTTTAACTTTCAATTCCTCTTGCGTCAAGCGCATGCAATATTGATTGCCATAAGACACATGCAGCTTATCGTCTACACCGATGCGCCTCGGTCAGTAGTAGTCAGTCAACATACAATAGACGGATTAGCGTGCGCTAGGGGCATGCGCGTTTGTCGAACTAGTATTAAGGCATGCGCTGTGGCGCTTCACGCATGCTTCAGACGAAGATGCAAGATGAACATGAAAGCGCACTGGTATAGACATAAATTTACAGCTATTTTATGGTTTTTGATGATGTTGTTTAAATTTTTTCCATAGCAGTCTATTTACGACTACAATTAAATTTACGAAATAATCGCTATGTGTCGTACTGTACCACTATGTCAATTTTTTTTGGTTGTTTTACCTATACTTTTTAGTAAACAGATAGAAAATCCTTTTCACATTTATTTTACAGTATTAGTGCCGAAGTGTGGATATTAGTGTAGACTAGAGATGGGCAAGCGAAAAAATACTTAAATAGTGAATACTCGATAAACAATAAAACATCAGTAAATAATCGATTTTATTTTATTGTATTTACTCAACCTCAATTTTATTTATCTGAGTAACAGCCCATCTGAACTAATTTTTAAACAAGTCTGTGAAAAAAAAAACTTAAATAGTAGCCCACCGGCATCGGGAACAGGGTCCAAGCTGCCGACGGTCAGGGCTACATGGAAAATAACCTCCTCACTATACTTACCGTGTCAAGAAGTATGTACTGCTTTCTGTATCAAGCTCTTTATCTAGCCGTCCAACGAGAGCCTGATAAGGTGTTGATCGAAGCTCTTGGCTGTTAAGCCATTCGCCGTAACGACTACCTGGACAATTACTACCGAGTCCACATCCCACATGTGCTAAATCAATATATTTTATTTGTTCACAACTGATGCACTTATTATTAACATACAGTTAACATTAACTTTAGTCGATAAATTAACGCTCATGTACTACCTATAGGCATAAGGTACAACATAGTCCACTAAAGCTAGATTAATATTCAGCGTTAATCTAGCAATGTGTTAGTAAGTAAATTGTCTCGACACCCACGTTGAAGGTGCCTTAAATTATTTAGAGCATATTCTCAATCAGTTGAGGTGTATACACTTAATACATATGGTGATAGGGATGAGATAGTTAAATAACAACGAAACTTATCGATACAGTTTTGATTCAAATAAAGTGTCATATCAACAGTTTGAAAGTAGCGCTAGTGACAGAAAAGTTGAAAGGGAACCGTTTGTCTTGGTATGGGCATGTGAAGAGGAGCGATGAAACACATGTGACGAAAAGAGTTATGAATATAAATGTGAATGGATGGAGAGGAAGAGGGAGGCCAAAGAAAAGATGGATGGATTGTGTGAAGAATAATATGAAAGAGAAGGGAGTCACTGATATCATGACGGTGAACAGGACGGAATGGAAGAAGAAAACGTGTTGCGCCGACCCCAAGTAACATGGGATAAGGGCAGGAAGAAGAAGAAGATCGACAGTCACTGGTATACATGGTATAATAATGCTACGACAGCTACGTCACATGATTGGCCCAAGAATACGTCATCGAAATAAAAATGCATTTTTTCACTGCCTGTCAGGATCCACCGAGCTCTCCCGTCGTAGAGCCGGTCGTCTCTTTAGACTCCGCAGTCACACCGATAATTCAGCCTTTATCAAGCTGTCTCTCCCCCAACTCCCCGCACGCAACGCCCTAAACCGAAGTCCTAGTCCCACTAGAGGTCGCCCTTAGTGCTGCTGTTGCTAGTAATCATGATGTTAGTGTAGTATAAGTAGTTAAGTATTTTACTTCCCCACCATTGACTGAAGACTCTTCAGGCCATGTATAGTTTAAGTTATAAAAAATGTAGTCTCAAAATAGCAGAATATTTAACTAACCTTAACTATTCAGACAAAAAAAGTATTCTAGAAATTGTTCAATAACGTTAAGTTTGTTATCTATTAATACTCCGTAAGTAATTGTTTTTGTATCCCTACTCATATCATAACCTACTTTTTATTATTAGAAATGTTTAGTCTCGTAGTCAGCAGAAACATATTTGTATACTATAATGTGTTTGTACCTTTTATTAGAATTAGACGTAAAGTGATGGCCTGAAACGAAGCATTAAATAAACCTAGCTCGGGCAAGACGCTAGTTAGATAAAAGCCCGTGTAACTATTTTCAGTGTGTGTAAATTATTTATAATCTTAATATTCTAGGTATAAATTTGGTATTATTGGAAGTATAGCATAAGACTTAATTATTAACTTGTGGTCTAACTGTACTTTATTTTGTAAATAAATTATTAATAAAAAAAATAATATTATTACTTACTGCCCGGTCACGTAGAAACGGTCCGCAAGGACCATCTAGAGCAGTCCAAGAGAAAAAAAAAGCATTATTCATTTAATTGCTTCTGTATGAAGCAATTTTTCATTTACTTGCTTCTATATGAAGCAATTTTTCATTTACTTGCTTCTATAAGAAGCAATTTTGAACTAGTAATTTTATACAGTTTTATTTTTCAACTAAATACATGAATAACATGAGGTAGCAAATAGTTAAGGTAGTTAGGAATTTGTTTTATGTATTCATTATGTATTAAAAATCTCCTTAATTGTATTGAAGATGTTAATGAATGGCAGCACTAATCGTGACGGTCGTGACGTAGTGTTGGGCCAACGTGTAGCATTATTATTATACCATGCTGGTATTGTAACTTATGTGCAGGAGATAGTTGTCAGGTTAGATTGCACACAAAGGGTGCCAACGGAACCCTATTGTTAGTATTACATAGAAAGACAGCGCAAATACTTAGGCAGAGGCCTACGCTATCTGTTTGACCGTCTGTCGCATGGAAAAGAGAATGGGCAAATTTCATATAACCGAAACCCAGATCCAACAGAAACGACTCATATTGGTATTTGTCACACTTAATGTCCTAAACAAATCTGCCTTTTTTTTTTCTTTAGGTTCCTTCTGATCCCGGTAAAATGAGGTCAAAGTTTGAAAAATGTCTGTTCGTGTAGTCGGTGTAGTACTGAATTAAATGAATATTTATACTAATAATTCTACTGTAGATCACTGTTGGGTATAAACATCTCCCAAAAATTTTCACCACTCCAGGTGCTCGTTCAAAAAATACAGTGAAAAATTATCAAAATTCTAAAGGTGGTCCAATTAAAATTGGTCATTATGTACATATTTCTGATTACTTAAGTCAGGGAACAGTGGAAGCTTGCCCAGAGGACTATCAGCGACTGCAGAGTCAATTGGGCTGTGGTCTCATAAAAGTAGACCTTTATGACACCACAGCCCATGACGGGTTTAGGTTGACTAGTTCCATGGTTATGTTACCAACTGCTGACTGTTGGTTTCTAAAAATTGTTTATTTTTCAGCCTTACTACTATCGCAGCTACTTTCAATCTCCCTTTTAAATATTACTTACATTACTTAACTTATCCATTCTCGTCACACTATTTACTACCCACTACCGAAAATAAACCTGTTGACCGGCGCCAAATGCAGGAAATTCAGATGACGTTTATGTTCTGACAATTACAAATTCTGTTACCACGCCGCTCGTAGATTGAGTTGTTAACTTACCTATCGATAAAATACCAATAACGCCCAACTCTATTATTGTTATCGCAATATATCACACGGTAAGAAATGACGTGGTTCATTAGTTGGGGATTAATATCACTAACGCCAAAATGGCGGATTCATTCATCACGTATGTAATCCTTACTTCACCGCAACACGGACGGGTATGGTCAACAAAAGTAACAATGTAAATTAACGTATAGTCAGTACGGTCGGCAAAAAAGTTAAGTGTGTTTGGGTTTGTTTGTTGATTTTGTTTTGGGACATCAAAATGTAAGTAAAAAATGTTTTTGTACAATGCTGTGCACATGATTTGTGTTGGGTCTGTCGAGCTTGCAATGCGAATTTGAGGTAAGGTTTGATTTTAGTCAATTTTTGTTTTTGACTCTAAAGTGTGTCCTACCTTGGCTGACTAGTCAACATCTGATTCAGCAACATGCTGGGAAAAAATATATTATTATACAAAATGCTTTTTTTTATCAAACCTTGTAGAAAATAATTCCAATCGATGACACTGAAATTATTCCATTGACATTGTCATAACGCAAATAATGTCTGGACTTTAAAGGAGACCTTGACCTCTAAGTTTGTTTCGGCTTTTCTTCTCAGAGATAGTCAGATAGGAAATGCCGGCGCAATCTAGTGTTAAAAAACATATAAAATTGACTTGTAAAAGTGTTATTTACAAACATAAAAATCATTATGAAGTGAATAATTAAAGGAAAAGGAGTTTTTTTTTTTTTAAATCCTTTCTCCACACTAAGATTTCTCTTGTATCGTGGGTGGGTTTACAGATACAAATCTCACATACACAAACCCGAAACAACCATCTGTAGGCCATACAAATTTTTGTTCCGTGTGGGAACCCATGACCCGTAGCGCAGAAGCTAATCGCTGAGCCACTGGATCATTATGGACGTCTAAAAAAAAATTTGTCAAGAGTGCTTTAATCAAAAGACATTTGTAAGACGTAGCGATTAGTCAGCAGCCCTAGATGATTAAAAAAAAAAAAAAACTGCGTATTTTCAAAAACTACTCAACTGTTAGGAGGTAGTTACCTATGCCCTTCTATAGTCAACGACCGAAGTAAAATCAAATAATTCCAACCATAAAAGACTACCCAGAAATGAAAGGGGTAAAAGAAATCTCACATAATTATCATGAAATAAATTCCTTTTGAGCGGGACAGCGGGACAAAAGGATTGGTCCTACCCTCTATTGAGAGAAGATATGGAAGAAAAGTACTGAATTGATTATCAGCCCTTTGTAATTTAGGTAAGTGATGGCACCTTTAAGTGAGGGTACTTTGTAAATTAGGTTCGGAGGTCCTCGATGGGTTTGATAGAGCCATTTTCTTTGAAGGTTTTTCCTTATGGATTCGGTTGGAAGTCGAATGTGTCAATGCCAGATGTGCAACATTGGCGTTTGGTATAAACTGGGAAGAGACCATTCAGGATGGTTTGATTACTTCTCGTTGGTAGCTTTAGTTGTTCTGTCTAACCTTTTCCCAACTATTTTAGGGTAAGCTTCCAGTCTAACTAGATGCGGTTGAATATGAATATTTAACATGGAACGACTGCCATCAGATCTCGGCAACGCTTACTTGGGTCTATTCTTAGGATATTATATATATACAAGCTTAGTTTTAGCGTATACTAAACCTAAAACTAGTTTGTTCAGAATCACTAGGAGAATCGATTGACATATTTTTTACACAACATTTTTTTTATTTTTTCATAAATTTCAATTCTGTTTCAGTAGGTTTCTACCCATAACAGTTGACGGGAATAGACACCTTGAGGTTTGAGATGGCCCGCTCGGTCAGTTTCCGTGTATTAGACAACCCCTGCATAGCACATCTCAGGCATTTCACACTTTACTAGGGAACTTAACGCAACATAAACTGTGGTGTGACTTGGAGATTTTTAAAAAAAAAACACATATTCAGGTAGTTCTGATGTAAATCTTGTTGGGGTGTCTCGGTTTTTGTATGTACTAAAAATAACGTTGTATACAGGGTTTAAACGAATTCATGTAATTCCTTCAAACCACGTGATCACACACACGATATTTCGCGGTTTTCGGGATAAAAGTAGCCTATGTCCTTTTTCGGGTTTTAGACTATCAAAATCGGTTCAGCGGTGTAGCCCGCACAGCGTAACAGAGAGACAGACGAAGTTACTTTCGCATTTATAATATCATCGTAGCATGTGGCGTTCTACAGTTTCTGCCTACCCCCATGGGAAAACGGCGTGAGTTTATATATGTATGTATGAATAGAAAAATAATAAAATCTTATCCATAAAAAAACATAAAACTCAAATTAAATATTCAACATTACACAAAATTTCACACCAGAAGCAATAGTCGGAGATAGGCGGGCAACCGAAGCCCGTTTCCTGCCTTTAATGAGAAACTGTTGGCTGTCACTCGGAGCTAACCAAACACCCTATATCATGGAACCCCTCCGTACCTACGTTGAAACACTCCGTATAAATATGTATCAAATTCTCACTGGCTACAGATTACCTGTGAATTTAATTATAGGTTTGTTACGGTTATTACAAATTTTGTTTTATTTTGGTAACTTGCATTTAAAAGTTAAGTGCGATTTACCAAAATAAAAATGGGAAAGTGGGGTAGAACCGGGGGGACCGGACGCTAAGGCAAAAAATCAATAAAACACAAGTTTGAAGAAAATTCAATCAATTTTAATAGGCTATATTTAATTAATAATCAATATATAAAAGTTATGTTTTTACGGTTTTGCCCCACCCCTTGCCCAAAACCGGGTATACCCAAATCTTATACCCGATTTTGGCCCTTAACAGTGGTAGAAACGAAACTCATTAAGTTCTTCGGGTTCCCAATCCGTACAGCCTTCATGGGCCCAGTGTTTACATTTTGAGACATTGCACCATGCATCGCTCCTTCGCGAGTATAAAGATACACTTGTTAATTCTAAAGAATATTAGATCAATTTACCATAAAAGCGTTTTTCTTATGTAGGTATTGTTGTCGAGCACGCACCGATGCCATTGAAAGTTTTTTGACAAACTGATCAGGGTGGCCAAAAGCAGCTAGCGAACGCGCGCCTAAATTTGAAACGTGTAAGAAAGAGGCTATACTACCTTGTCCCGGTTTTACCCCCATACCTGATGAGCTATTCTTGTATAGCTCGTGCCGACACGATAGAGAGAAAAGAGAAGACCCCCATACCCGGTTTTGGACAAATTTCCCTACATAGTAGGATCATATACATAGGAAATAGATCCTTCTATGTGCATTCCTTTTTTGTTTCAATCTCATTATAATAATGTTTTCCTCGTTAGTCTAGTTCTTGCAAGCACGACTGCTGAGGTCCTGGGTTCGATCGCCAAGTCGAAAGTACAACTGGCTTATAACTTTGTGTTTATGTGTATTTTTGGGTTCCGCCCCGCTCATAGTTCTCATGACCGCCATCTTCAATGGCGCTCTGAGTAATAACATCTTTCCGCAAGCTTGGAAACAAGCCACCGTTATCGGTATCCCCAAACCCGGCAAACCCAAGAGTGAGCCCACTAGTTATCGCCCCATTAGTCTTCTCAATGTAATTGGGAAAATCTATGAGCGTCTCATTTATATCCGTTTAAAGGATTTCGCTGACTCCCGTAAACTCATCCCCGACGAACAGTTCGGTTTTCGAACCCAGCACTGTTGCATTCGACAATTGCACCGCATTGTCGAACACATTAGCTCCCGTTTTATGCGCTCGTACAAAACGGGCATGCTCTTCTTCGACGTAGCGAAAGCCTTCGACAAGGTCTGGCACAACGGTTTATTAGACAAACTGTACCAATTCAACGTGCCGGACCGTCTCGTGCTCATCATTCGAGACTTTCTGTCGGATCGCTCCTTCCGCTATCGCCTAGAAGGCACCCTCTCGTCCCCTCACCCCATTCGCGCAGGAGTCCCTCAGGGCTCCGTGCTATCGCCCCTTCTGTTCACGCTGTACACCAGCGACATTCCCAAACGTGGCTTGGCCAAGTTGGCTCTCTTCGCCGACGACACGGCTATCTACTATTCCGATAGGAGTCTCGATAGCATCTCTCGAACCCTTCAAACCGCAGCCGACGCCCTCGGGGTCTGGTTCCGGAAATGGAGAATAGAGGTGAATCCCGAAAAGAGCGCAGCCGTTCTTTTCGAGAGACACGGTGATACCCACACCCACATCCGTCCCGTCCTCATGTTCGGCAAACAGATCCCTTGGGAGATGAAAGCCAAATACCTGGGGGTTATCCTCGACCACCATCTGAGTTTCCGAGACCACATCAAAGCGGTGCGCGCTCGCGCCGCTTTCGCTGTCGGTCGCCTCCACCCCATCCTTAGAACGCGCAGTAAATTGTCACTTAGAAATAAGCTGAGAATCTACGTGACGTGCATCCGCCCCATCTTGACTTACGCTAGCGTCGTGTTCGCACACGTTAAGCCTTGTCGCTTTAAATCCTTCCAAACCCTCCAGAATCGAGTGTTGCGCAGAGCCGCGGCTGCCCCGTGGTTCATGCGTAACGTCCAACTCCATCTCGATCTAAAAATGCCAACCATCAGGCAATACCTCAAACGCATTTCCAAGCGTTACTTCGACTCTGCCCCCCGCCATCCGAACCCCCTAGTCGCCGCAGCGGCCGACTACAGTCCCTCTCTCATAAGTAAAGTTCGCCGTCCCAGGCACACACTTTTAGAACCCGATGACGAAATTACCCTCCTCCAGGAGACGAGTAAATCGACCAGCACACTACACAACAAACGCCGCCGCCCGGCAACGCCCTAAGACGAGGTCCGAGTCCCACTAGGGGTCGCCCTTAGTGCTGTTGTTGCAGGTAGTCATGATGTTAGTGTAGTACAAGTAGTTAGCTTAGGTTAAGTATTTTACTTCCCCCCATTGGCTGGAGACCCTTCAGGTCTCGCCAATAACTGCCCGGTTACGTAGAAACCGTCCCCTAGGACGACCTACTGCAGTCCAATAGGAAAAAAAAAAGTATTTTTGGGTAAAGGATGTATCCATATGATTTGATAGTCTGCTAAAATTCAACTAAGATTTTAATCCGTAACTATTTTATAACAGCTACTGTCACTGTAACCTGTAATAATAGAAAAAGTTTCATATAAAAAAACAACATTAGTTCGTTTATTTGTTTCACACTCCAACAATTTATAACTGTCAACTGAAGAAAACAAGAGGTTTACTCCTGACAGCTTCGAGTTCTGTTTCAATCGAGTTTCATTCGAACTATCTGGAAATTTCAAAAACGCTTAAATATGTATCTACACTTGGGGGCAAAGAAATCGAGCCACTGTTTTCACGTGTCCTGGTTATTAGTTTTGGTTTCATGAATTATATAATTCAAAATACAAAACACTACCCTCATTGTAAAGGTTATGAAATAACCTTTTCCGCTAATTATGCCGGCGAGTGTATAATCGAACCTTATATTATGATGCGCTGTCGCATCGTACGGGTACCGCTAAAGTCTAACTGCCACGAGGCCTGTGGTTTAACGGTCCGCGTTCCTAAGCTCTCATGTCTTACTCAATCCTAAGACAGAGTCCTGCGAAGTCCATCTGCCATTCAGCGAGACATGTTCCCAGCTATGCTGGACGACTAGTATTGATTAGACCCTGAGTGATGCCCGTCCCTTTACTAGAATTAATTATTTAAACTAGCGCAAGCGCCGCGTATTGTCAGTCGGTTGCATGATTTCTCACGTTTGCACCTGGGATACGTTCGAGTGGTATTATTTATCGCCACTTCACCCTTCCTTAATCTACCCAAGTTCGTGGATGGCTTAGCGGGTTGTGAGGACGCTGTCCGTCCTATTCGTGTCTCGCTAAGTCACAATCTCAATCACAGAATCGACATTAGCACATGTCGATTCTATGATTGGCCTGCGGGGGCCGGGTGTGTATAGAACTTTGATAGATGTGCATGGATCTTTGGTTTTCGGTATTGAGTATACTTTTCGGTGGACTGTCTAAAATAAAAACAAAAAATCGTGTAATATCTGTAGTAATTGTAGTAGTTATGATATGATATATACCTACACGTTCCCATATAATTTATAAAAATAACATACGATCGAAACATGAGTACGGAAATGTGGATAGCGCACATTCACACACTGATACCGACATATTTAGGACAAGTAAAAACCGATTTCAATGGTTTGCAAGCTAGCGTGTCCTATTTGGATTTCTAATAAGATAAAATGAGTTAAAAATAATTAAATCTATAAAGTGGAGATTTAAATACGACGCACTATTATAGGGGACGGGGCCGATCTATAAACAGATGTGCAGTGTAAATATCATAAATACATCAGCCGTGTGATCAACAGACGAGAGGTTTGGCATTTATTTCTTTTCTTTTTTTTTTTTTTTTTTTTTTTTTTAAAAAAAAACGTTGCCCCACACTAAGATTTCTCTTGTATCGTGGGTGCGTTTACAGACACAAATCTCACAAATTTGTTGTTTATCTTGAATTAAAACAATTAAATGAAATAGGTTGCTTGTCAAACTATCAATCAACGTTGTTTTTGTTTCAAGTTGCATCTACTTTATAGTGGAATAGCGACGTAAACTACACTGTGTCTTAAATCTCAAATAGTGTCTCAGAAGACCAATTCTAATAACAAAATTGTTTCAAATCACAATAGAACCGCAGCTTAACCATGACCGTTCGACTGTTATCGCTATAAGAAAAAACTCATCAGCCGCGGTTCTGCTTACGGGTCGATTGTGATTTTAAACAATTTTGTAATTAGAATTTGCCACCGGGCTGACACACACCCACGTAAATTAAGTCTGACGTTATCTTTATATACATACTTGAATTACGTAACAAACATACATTAGGTAGAACATACGAGAATACGGGTACTAAATGTTATTTTTCTTTGACAACGACAATGTATGAGAGCTTGGTATAATGGTGCATAATGTTATGGTTATGGGTATCACCATATATTGTGGTATTAAACTGCCTACTAACAGGAAAATACACTTATTTTGGAGGGAAATTATTTGGAAAAATATCAAGCTATACTAGGTTAGTCGGAAAGGGGGTACTAATACGTGGACCTTTAATTAAAGTATGTGTGATGACTGTTTGAGAGAAAGAGTTAAAAATTTTAAAAATCGATTATTTTTATTTCCATTTTTTAAAATCTTTTCGTGAAATTGACAACCCTGATTTAGTTACAAATTCAGAACTTTAGAGATTATTAATCTATGACCTCAAATATGACGTAAAATGTGAACACAGCTGATGATGGATAGATTTTAGAGTATTTTTGTGACATCTTTGAACATCTATGTATTTCTTTAAAATAGTCAACGTCGAGTTCCATCGTGGACACGTCCATTCTTCGCAAAAATCTGCGTGTTACTGCAGATCCCAGTGTGCCGTACCTTGTGGGACGCCACGCGCACACGCGCGAAATCGATGATCTGCGCGCAGTCTGCAACCACGCGCGTCGATGCGTTGTCAGTGTATTGCACTATGCGTGTTTTATTTACAAACTGAGCTGAAGTATTTATCAACGTTAAAAAACGCAGCCCCGCGCACCGAAGCGTGATGCGTGGTAGTGTGAGATCCGCCTACACACATCAAAGTTTGCGATCACTTTGAAAAATTATGTAGCCTTTTTGAAGCCGAATTTTCTAATCGGGATTCAAAGCAATAATTATCATGATAAATATAGATTGACAGTTAGATAAATATAAATAAGATTTCAGTTGGACTTTGAATTCGGAATCTTCACATACATAATTATGCTAGTGATCACAAACTTTTTTTGATGTGTGTTTGTTTACTATGATGATAATAATCAATCGTTTCGGTAATAATGTAAACATTAAGACCCTCCGCTGATTGTGATTTTTTGTCACGGTGACTTTTTGTTACCAAGTCAAATTCTATGAAAATATATAATTGTCACCGTAATGTCACGTCACCTTATAGAGCGCACTCCCATGTATCTTCATAGCATTCGACTTGGGTAACAAAAGTCACCATGACAAAAAATCACAATGAGCGCCCGGCTTAAACAAAACAAATTTGAATCGATAGCCGACTTGAACTTTGTAATCCTTACTAATATTATAAATGCGAAAGTAACTCTGTCTCTCTGTTACTTAATCACAACTTAACTACTGATCCCATTTTAATGAAACTTGGTACAGAGATAGTCTGGAACCCAAAGAAGGATACAGGCTACTTTTACCCCGAAAAAACGCGGAAAACGAGGTGAACGCCATCAACGGGGACGAAGCCGCGAGCGACCCCTGGTGCAAAATATTGTTTCTAGTTATAGAAAAAAAAGGTACAGAATTTTTTAGTTGAAAAATTTGGAACTGTGTACCGTTCCAACATTTTTTCCACTACGGTGTTAAGTAAAACGCTTCTTTTATTTTACAGTGTGACGTATCCGGATTAAATCCAATAGTGGAGTACTCCGTACTTCGTTCCTCTGTGACAATCTAAACAATAGGCCGACCGATAGTGTAGCTTTTATATTGGATAAACCGCTTTGACGTCAATCCTGAACGAACAAAAAATCTTATTTTTATTATATTACCTCGTGGTATCGGGTAAGTACACCATATTTCTACCGCCAAATTGCATTGCTGTGTTCCTGTTAAAACGCAGTTTAGACTACGCTATACTATTTGCTATATAGTAAAGGATATTATCTCGTGTAGTGACTTAAAGAATAGCACTACCCCATCGCTTCCCGTGGGTGTCGTAAAAGGCGACTAAGGGATTCTCCAGAGGATGGGCAGCAGCGTTCTCTGAGTACTTTAACAACCATACTGCGATCGTTAACCCGCCTGCCAAGCGTGGCGATTACGGCAAACCCCCAGGCCTATATCCAGCAGTGGACGGCTTTCGGCAGAATGATGATGATTGCGTCATAAGCTATAATTATATAGCATGAGGTTCACAATATACGCTATATCGCAAGCCTGTCTACTATGTATAGCAAGTAATTTGACTGCGATCCTTTGGGCCACGGACGGGGTAGAATTGAAGCGGGTCGGGGACCGGAGAATCGTACGATATAGCTCTGAGAATCGCTCAAGTTAATCGCGTACAGCAAGCCAATACTTAATATTGTACCCGAGCTCCTTGGCCTTTTTTGTCGACTATTTGAGCCCGACAAATACATCGGACACCGTCAGTGCCGCCGGCACAATCTGTTGGCACAGCTGTCATCCAAAATTGTTGCCAGAGCCGAGTCGCCAGTGTGTCGTACTCTAAAGATACTCAACGCCCCCCTGACTGCCAATCCTGAATGTGATGTGTTTGCAGATGAATTTAATACAATTATGCATGTATGCCTGGCATTCTGTGAGAAAAAGTATGCGAGGGTGTCCACTGTTCCATGTTAGTTTTTAATTTAATTTTACGATGTAATTTACATTATTATGTATAAAACCTATAATTTGTCTCCATGTTAATTATTGTAATTGGTATTGTACCGTTTAAATTAATTAAAAATAAATTATAGCGTAGTCTGAACCGCGTTTTATGGGTGCCGGTGGAATTACACTTGTATGCTTAGGTGATTTGGTCATGTTGAGAGTATGAGCGAAAGGGAAATAACAAAAAGAAAAAAAATTAAAAAAAATAAGTCGGATGTCAGTGGAAACGCCAGTAGAAGACGCTCTAGAAGGACATACATCGATTTTATTGGTGATGTTCTTCAAAAAGGACAGGTTCGTAGTACTTTCAACCGGTGTGCGTGTATGACAAGATTTATGATCGTACACAAAGCGAAAGGAGTATGTAAGGATCGTAGCATGTGGCGTTCTACAGTTTCTGCTTACCCAGGTACCGATGGGAATAAGGATAATATTGGCACGCACCAGCGATCCTCTGGTTGCTGTAAGTGTCTATTGGCAACGGTGATCGCTTTCCACCAGATGGGCCGTTGACCTGCATTTTAATTGCGCAACACACGTAATCGCTACAGCTTTGATTTTGACAATACAACAATATTCATTGCGTGGTACATATTGTGGAGTAGGCGGATCGTTAATACAGCAAAGCTATAGGCCATTACGAGTGTGTTACGCAATGGGGTAGGTAACTGGGAAACTTATGGCGCTACCATCGCTGATACTAAAGCAATTTCATTGGTTAAAATTAGTTTAACTTTATTGCCAACTAGGGTATGCGCGCGAATTCGATCGCGTTAAAAAAAACTCTTAAACACTACTAAAGTTTCTATAATAATATAATTAAATCATAATTCGAAAGACACGTGGCGCCATCTATTATCGTTATTGTTGTTTTCCTCGGGAACAGTACTTTGTTTCGGGTTGAAAGGTACCCTATTTCTGTTTCTGTACACCTGACAACATATACCTATATGTAAAATTTCAGGATGATCGGTTCAGCGGTTTAGGCGTGAAAAGGTAATAAACAAACAAATTTACTTTCGCATTTATAAATATTAGTTATACGAGTAGTTAGGTTTAGGAGTAGGAAGTTAGGATGACAATTTAATTCATTCTGATTGGTTGTAATTGGTACCAACAGACGTCTACTTCTAGTATTTACTTTTATTTCGCGTGCGCCTCCCCATTAGAATGCTGTTTGTAAAACTAGAATTATAGGAAAATCTTTGACCCAAAATATAAGTAGGTATTTTACTTGAAACGTTGGGGTGCATGAAAAGAGCCTCCACGAGTGACGATACTTAATTATGTCCGGCGCACCCTGGGCAGTCAGCCTCGCTACCAACCTTGCTGACTGGATAATCTTTTCACCACGGCATGAGCTATTCTCGTATAGTTCGTGCCGACACGATAGAAGAAGACTTGAAACATTGTTAAACTCAAAAACAACATTAAACTGAGATCAAACCCTTAACGACGCGTCTCGTGAACGCTCTAAATAGCAAATGTTTTAGAAAACTGATACCGCACATACTGGAGTTTTCCCACAGAGAATACACTCAAGAATTCCCAAAGGACATATTTCTTTCAAGACTGGGGGCATTGTACAAAAAATTGGTACACAACAGCATCAATGCCCTCTAAAACGGGCTATCTGGCAAAATTTCGTCTCAAAGTGATATATTGGTTAGTGAGCGTGTCCAATCTGGTTGATTTACCGTGCCAATAATCTGCGTCGTCACGCGACACGTCAGGTGTCAGGCGTAGTCGCGACGAGCTATTGTCACGTACTACACAATGGAAACATACGAAATGATATTGAGACGCGGCCTGTTCGGCGCGTTTAATATTTTTAAAGAGTAATTTCAGAGTTTAGAACTTATGCTTCGAACAAAAACATTAACAATCCTTCCATGCTCTTCATTTAGATTTATTTATATTATTCCATCTTTATAGCAACGCGTTCGACGTCTCAGTCGGGAGTGGCCATAGCGTTCTCTTCCAATGCAAAAAAGTCTGTCATTTTTATATGCATTCTACAGTGTAGCTACGACATTCACACATTAAAAATAAAACAAAATTAGGCCCCATTTGACACAAACTGTCAAATGGGGCCTAAGGGAGATGACAGAGGGGAAATGTACCAGGCCACTCCCGGCTACCTCAACCACGTTGCTCTAAGACTCCACATAAATAGCACGACAGTTACAGTCCATATAAACACCTCAATGCAAACACCTCTTTGTCATTGGAGGGACAGACAGCCCACTTTGCAGAGCATGCATGGAGGAGGACGAGACGGCAGCCCACGTGCTACTAAACTGCCCTGAAGTCACCACAGACAGGGCCAAGTACTTCGGAAACCCGAACTCTCCGAGAGATCATCAGCAACATCAAGGGTGTGCTGGCCTTTTTCGAGGAGTTAGTGTGGATCGAGTAACTACACTTACCACCCATCACGCAAAATACGCGCTTAGACGTGGAGTTGCGGACACCAGCCTTATAGCTTTTACAGTAATATTGAGACTCACACGGGCACTCAATCTCCCTCTTGCTCTGGTTTTCCACAATCAAAACCGCTTTATTTTTGTACGTACTTTGGTTTCTCGTATTCTCATTTCTTTAAAAAATATTATTTCATATCTGCCTAATTTTGATCTATACCCGCGGGAGGGCCCTGGTGACATACAATACAGGCTTTTATTAAAAACCTACTTCAGGTACCAGTCTCTCACAAAGTTAGATTCCATTTTTAGCACTATTATTGTACGAAGTTAAGATAACTTTTGTGAAGAGAGAATAAACGGATTATTATTATACTGGATGCCATTTTTTGAAGTCTGGAAAAAATGGTGTATTGATTGGTGAACGAAGTAGAAGGCTTTGGAAGAGTTTTTTTTTTTGCTCTTTCTCTTTTATGAAATTGATATGTCTATAGAAACTCAAACCATACGCAGGTGTGTATGATTTGGATTAGACATTATTTAATCGATTTATTTACTTCAAAATTTATGTTTTAATTATTGTTTTAGTATGAAAAACTTCAAATTAGTAGTAATTATTGTTAGATGAATTACATTTCAGGCAATTAAAAAAAACGATGCCGTGGGGTTCTACTCCGCTCACCCAATTTTTTTCCAGCCTAGCCGATAAAAAAAATCATCAGGTACCTATACAACGTGTTACATAATTCCCCTTAAAAATCAAAATTTTATTCAAGTAGTCTCTTATGGTTGTTGTCATTCACCTCTCAGAAGAAATTAGGTAAGGACTGTAAATAACTTTCTGGGTAGTCTACTTTTTACTTTTATGTTTTCAGGGTTATGTTTCAGTGATGATTTTATTTTATGACTTGCCCAATAATATTTTTTTGTCTTTTTTTCTTTTAAAATATTGCCAATAGACTCTTTACAATCCCACCTTTTAACCCCCTTTCGGCTTAAGGGGTATTTTTGTAACACGTTGTATACAAGGTTAGTCAGAAAGGGGGTAATAATCCGAAAGGGGGTTAAAGTACCCATGATAATGAATAACTTTTGTTCTACAACTTTTTCCAAAAGTCAATAGTTTAAGAGAAATAGGTGATCAAAGATCTAAAAAAAAAGCTCTAAAATCCATCTATCACCAGTTATGATCAGTTGTGTTTACATTTTAGATCATATTTGGGGTCATGAATTAGAAGCATCATTTTCTGAATTTGTAACTAAAGCAGGGATGAAGAATTTTTAAAAAAACTAAAATAAAAGTCATTATATTTGGAAAAAAAATCGAATTTTGAAATTTTAACACTTGCTTTCAAACAGTCATCAGCGATACTATAAGTGGGCTTCGGATTAGTACCCCCTTTCCGACTAACCTTGTATACTCTTTCATATTATGTGCTTTCACTTATAAACTGGTTCTGCCCATTGGCATCTAAAGTACAATTGAGAATAATGGAGCGCTCAATAACATTCAGAAAATGGCAATTGCAGCCAATCCATAAATCAATCGGTTAAATATATTGGATCTTCGAAATAATACACCTGAAAGAATGGACTTCTCCAATTCGGGCATTTGGATGTTTCCAAAGGTTCTATGTTGCGTCGTTTCGTATTTGTTATCATAACGTATCTAAATCATTTCTATTGTGGGATCCTGTAAATATTCATTGACTAACAAATTATCCCAAGACAAGTTTTTCCAATCAGAGGCCTGAAGCGTTAACCACACCAAAGATATTTTTTTCTTAATTGACACAAAAAGGTTAATTTAAAGAGGCTAAAATCAAACTATTTAGTAAATTCAATCAAGTTCGCTCTATACAAGTTTAGACTAGACACACATACCTAAAAAGGAGTTCATAACATCAAAAAGTGGTTAATAGCCTTTTTGCTAGAATTGACGCTTCACAATTTTAAAAACTAATTGGTGAGGCGTGTAAATAGCCTGCACCTTTGTGAAGGTTGTAAAATAGCAACCTATGTTAAGTTTTAAGCGTAATGGCGGACCTCAAACATTTCCCTATTGATGAATCCCCGAGAAACCAATACCACAGAATTACTAGCAGCAAAAAGATTCCCACGTACCTTGGCAGTCCAGACATCCCACTCAGACCCAGGGAGATGGGAAGATACCCTCGTTCATGCGCGCGTGATGGCTTGTAGGTATAGGCTGCCGGCCGGCGAGCAAAATCTTCATAAATCCACCGGTGGAATGGTTAAAACTCCAAAAATCAACACTGCACTATAAGTTCTTAATGAAGCACAGATGCAGGTCCATTTATTTTGCGAGTATCATCAAGGTTTCACCAAAAAAAGGAATTTTCAAAAGAAGCGGAGCGAAAACGCACTCACAGAGTTGCGAACGGCGGGCGGAAGGAGCTCGCTAACTAACGCCATCTATCGGCCATGTTGCGAGATAACTCAAGAAAGTTTCGATACATGGGCGCTGCGGGAACAAATATTGGTACGAGGATTCATCAATTGAGAATTTAAATATTTAATTTGAAATAAGTACTAACATATTATATCTACCTATTATATGGAAAAATCCTAAAATATTATTATTTTATTTTTTATATTGAAAAAAAGCATTGACGCTTCACCATACTCCCCCCCTTGGAAGGACGCAAGTGCTTTCAAAAAAGGAAAGTGAAGAAATTACAAATATTTACTGACCTAGATTATGATCAGAAAAAGTTAAGTTCTATGACTGAATGCGAGAAACAAATGATAAAAGTTATTCAATGTATTTTCTAAACCTTAAGACTATGAGTAACATATAAGAGTTTACGTTTATTGCGTTGGAATAGGATATAATTTAGCGACGGCTCGTTTAAAGTTACCGAACTTCGTTTTTACCATTGCAACACGAGCAACATTATCCGTGCCTTTATAGACCTCAGTTATAACTCCTAATGGCCAACTTAGAGGAGCTGAATTATCCTGTCCCACAAGTACGACAGTTCCAACTTCTACGGGTTTGTCCGGAGTTGCCCATTTCTGCCTGACTTGCAGCGTATGCAGATACTCTAGGTGCCATTTCTTCCAGAAAGATTGGACCATACTATCTAACAACTGTTTGCGCTGTGACAAATTAATGTGCTGACCAGACAAATCGGCTGCCGGCAAGTACTGCAATGGAGTCGACATCAAAAAGTGAGCGGGAGTAATAACTTCGGGATGGGGATCGGAAGACAAAATGCTCAGCGGGCGCGAGTTCATAATGCACTCTATTTGAATGAGTACAGTTTGTAACTCTTCATAAGTGAGAAGCTGACTTCCGATCACGCGATAAAGGTGCGTTTTTAATGTTTTGACATTCGCTTCCCACATGGCGCCAAAATGTGGGGAGCGAGGTGGGATCATTTTCCACATTATGCGGCGGGTTGATAACTCATGTAAAAGAGACGAATTGAAGCTTGAATTTAATAGGAATCTATAAAGCTCATCTAGTTGAGCCTTAGCACCAACGAAATTGGTAGCATTGTCCGAATAAAGATAAGATACTGGCCCTCGACGCGAGATAAAGCGTTTAAACGCGGCTAAAAAGGCATCAGAGGTTAAGTCAGAGACTAACTCTACGTGGACGGCCTTGGTTACCAAGCACACGAATAAACAGATATACGCCTTCTGGGCGTGTTGGCCTCTGCGACGAGTGAGGGTTATGCGTATGGGACCAGCATAATCCACTCCAGTGTGGACAAACGCCTTCGCTTCCGATACTCGGTATTCAGGCAGGTCTGCCATCACTGGGATAGGATGCGTCGGATTTACCCGAAAACATGTGTTGCATTGTCGCAACTTGGACCTAATGACAGTCCTGGCATCTAGTATCCAAAATCGCTGTCTCAGAATAGACATGAGTAGTCCCGGTCCAGTGTGACAATTCATCGCATGGTAATGGCGGATTATTAGATCCACAATGTGGTCATGTTTGGGAAGTAAAAAAGGATGCTTAGCGTCAAATGGAAGGTGTGACTTCGCAAGCCTTCCGCCAATGCGTAATATTCCCTCTTCATCTAAAAAGACAGCTAAACTTTGGAGTTTCTTCGGAAGCAATTTCCCAGATTTAATGAGCTTAATGTCATTTGCAAAATGAACAGATTGCACAGCAGAGACTATCGCTCGTTCCGCAGCTGACAAGGCCTGAATAGAACGAGGTTCACAATGAGCCTTTGGTCTAGCGAATTTCAATATATAGGAAACAATGCGCAACAATTTATCCCATGATGAGGTACGTTGAGCAAGTTGACATAGAAGGGGTTGTTCTACTTGCGTGGTCACTGTTAAGACATTTGCCTTATGCTCGGGAAGTTCCCCACAATTAATAGGAGAGAACGGTTTGACGGGCCAATCCTCAGGAGCACAACGAAGCCAAGAGGGGCCGTTCCACCAAAGTTCATGTGACACTAATTGGGAAGGAAGGATGCCACGAGATAGACAGTCGCTTGGATTCTCAACACCTGCCACATGGTAAAAATGTTGAGAACCCAAGTTCTCCTGACATTGAGCGACTCTATTGCTAACAAAAACTGACCAGCGGTGCGGAGAAGAGTGTATCCAAGATAAGGCTATCGTGGAATCCGAAAAGGCGTAAATTCCTGCAATAGGAACACGTAAAGCGTAAGTATCGCGAACAGTTTTTACCAATTTTGACATGAGCACGGCGGCACATAACTCCAGACGTGCAAGAGTTGTGACTTTGGTAGGTGAAACCTTTGATTTCGCACAAAGTAAGCGGACTATGACACCGGATGGACCAGTAGAGTGTATATAAATCACACACCCGTACCCACCAATACTAGCATCAGCAAACGCAACTATACGAACGGAGCAATCATCGGTAACACCCACATGGCGTGGTATGCACAATGTATCCAGCAATGGAAACTCTTGCATAAGAATGGAGAAACGTTTAAAAATGTCGTCAGGAGCGGGATCATCCCAACCAATATTGCTCAGCCATAACTCTTTGATGAGCAACTTGGCATAAAAGATCACGGGGGCGACCAAACCGAGAACATCAAATAAGCGTGCGACTACCGAGAGTATATTTCTCTTAGTACATTTCTCAGCTACTTGAGCGGAAGTGAAGAAGAAGTTATCCTGAGAAGGTTCCCACGAAAGGCCTAGAACTTTAGACACGTCACTCCCAGCGTGAAAATCGAGGGACTTACGATGCGAGTCGGGAAGACTGTTTAAAAGAACAGGTGAATTGCTGCGCCATTTAACAAGGTCAAAATCGCCCGATTTAAACATCTATATGAGATCATGCGATAGCTGCATGGCGGTATCTTCATTATTCCCAGAATACACAAGATCGTCCATATAGAGACTGGTCTCTGCTACTTTAGCAGCTTCGGGATAATGCGGACTGTCAGAGGCCAGCTGTCGCACAGTGCGCATAGCTATGTAAGGACTCGACTTAAGCCCGAAAGGTAAGCGATTAAAAGCGAAGGTTTGCACAGGTTCGTTCTCATTGAATCGAAACAAAATGCGTAGGTATTTACGCTGGTCAACGGGTACACCAACGCGTAAATACATTTGTTTAATATCAGCATTTATAGCGATGGGAAATAATCTAAAATTGATTAAAAGAATAAACAAATCTGTTTGTAAATTAGGACCAATATGGAGTACATCATTTAAAGATAACCCTGTATGCGTTCTAGCACTAGCATCCAATACAATGCGCGGCATCGGTTTGTCTGGCCGAACGACAGCGTGATGAGGGATATAGTACCCGTCATCAGAAACAGCAGATTCGTCGACTTGACTTAAGTAACCATTGTCAATGTACTCTTTGATCACTGCATTATAATTTTCCCGCAACATCGGCGATTGGCGGAGTTTCCTTTCAAGCGCAATAAGCCGACGGTACGCGGCGGTACGGGAGTTACCCAGTTCGGCGGGATCCTTACTAAAAGGTAACGCGACGGTATAACGTCCCACATCGTCCCGTGACACGGTCGAGGAAAAAATATTCTCACATTCGATGTCCTCAGGAGAGAAAAAACGTTTGTTCTCAACTTCTTCCAATTCCCAAAACTTTTGTAATAAATCATTGAGAGCCAATGCCGTGAAAGAAGAGTTAGGTAAATTTAAATTATCATTATTATGCGGAAAGTCGCCCATAAAGACATACCCTAATGTGGTCAATAATGCAGGTGGAGCGCGTGAACCAAGATCGACCTTATTCCCCAAGTAAATGTACGGAAACAGTTGAGCGCCCAACACTAAGTCAATATCCCCTGGAATATTCCAGCTTAAATCTGCAAGCGGAAGCTCGTGGAAGTCTACATGGTTATCCCACTTAACATGGTGCGATGGTAGCTGGTCCGTAATGCACTCAACTACTAACGCGTGAATAGTATATTTTTGATCCGGATATACGCGAGACTCGATATCTAAATGTACGTATCCTATTATCGGTCGCGATACAGAACCAACTCCTTTAACAAAGGAATTACTCAAAGGAATTATCAGTAAATTAAGTTTTCTACAACAGGCTGTAGTTATTAAATTATTCTGCGAGCCATTATCAATTAAGCACCTCACTATTGTTTTGTGACCCGCACTGTCACTTTTAGCTCGCGCATAAACCTGAGCTGTCGATAACAGCACTATCGCCTTAGCTTTCGCTGCATCAGCTGCTAATAACACAGCCGAGTTGTGAGTCGAAGACGCTGGCGTCACATCACACGAATCAGACGCAACCACCCGTGCGTTAATATCGACCTTATCGCAATAAACATAAGAGCGCGGCACCGCGGCGGAAACCGGGGCAGAATAAGACGTACCGGGGGTCGAGACGAGCGCGGGAGGCGCGAGGGACAGCGGCGCGGGAGGCGGCGCGACGACTACATTGCAACTCGTCGCTTTAACATCAGCTGTTTGCGGTTTATTTTCTTTATCGAAATGTAATAGTGTATGATGGCGTTTTTTACATAAGTCACAGACTGATGTTGACTTGCAGTTACTCAATCCGTGCAATGTGCTCAGACAATTCGCGCACCCACGTTTGGATTTAATAAACTCGAATCTTGTTCTAGGAGACAACACGGATTTAAACTTCGCGCAGTTATACAAATGAACGTGAGCTTTATCATTACAGTACGCGCAGCATGGAACCGCGATCGCGGATGAACAAGCGGACGAGTCAGCTGACTCGCTCACAACAAACGCTTTAGTCTGTGTGCGTGACTCGCGAGGCGCGGAAGCGGGGTTTCTACTAAAGTTTCTCGCGTTTGAATGCGACATGTTCGAGCGTGCCAATATCTTTGCCTGATCTTGAACGAAGCTTATCAACAATTTCGTTGTGGGAATTTCAACATCTCGAATGGAAAGTTCAAACGATTGAGTAGTCTGTGAATCGATTTTTCTCATTGCGCAGTGCAAAAGAATAAAATCAGCAAGATCCGTAATCCCAAGTTGTTTCAAGGCAGAAATAGATGCACTAAATGTTTCTATGAAAGAATCGAGACTATTAGCGTTAAATGAACAACTTTTTAAATCCAATATGTTATTTAAATAATGCGTACCTAGTGAGCGCTTGTCTTGATATTTTTTAACTAAACTATCCCATAAAAACCTGTAAGTATCACCCGTAGGCACAATTCCAGCGGTAACCTTCAATGCGTTGTGCGTAAGCCTACCTACTAAGTACTGCACACGCTGCGAGTCAGTCAGCTGATCATTATCATGAACATTTGACTTAAACGACTCATAGAAACTAGGCCAATTCTCCGTTTTCCCGTCGAAAGACGGCAGCGCGATAGGAGGCAACTTTATTTTAAGCGGTTCAAAAAGAGTCTTTGAGTTACTACTGGATGTTGATGGCGATTGATAACTATTTATTTTATTCCTAACACGTTTAATATGAATATACAAATCTTCAAAGGATTCTAAACAAGCATAGTCGGCGCTTGAACCAGGCTTTAAACTAATGTTTATTTGATTAATTTGATCGACAAAAGATTCAAATTTATCTCTTATGTCATCAATTGTCTCTGACTCAGTCATAAAACTTTCATTTTTCCTCGAATCGAACGACGATATATTTTTTGATAAATCATACAATCGATTAATGCGTTTGAATAACAATCCTTTCTTTTCATGAAGAATAGTTAGTAAGGCTTCCGGCTTTGGTTGTTTATCAGTCATTTTGTTAAACAACGAAGACAGTAACAGAAAAAATACCTATTCACTTTATACCTAGGCGCTTTGCAATAGTAACGCACCTACCAACTATGAGTAGGTATCTATCTAATTATTATTACGCACAAAGCCGAAATGAGTTGTTAACTACCTACTTATTTACTTTAAATCAAAGCGAATTTTTAAATGCGGATACCTACATAGAATGAACTTTACCAATAAATACGTAATGTCGTTCTATGTAAGCTATTAAATAATTGAACAGATTTACCAACAACCTACGTAAAATCTATTGTCAATTACGGGGCGTTATAAAGGCAATAATTTACCAAAAGTTTACGTAAATAAATACCTATTGTGCGTTATTGAACCTATATGATTTTCACCAAACAAATAGGTACGCAAAAATCTAGGTAGCGGGTTATTTATTCGGTTCGAAGGACCATAAATTATGGTGAGGCGTGTAAATAGCCTGCACCTTTGTGAAGGTTGTAAAATAGCAACCTATGTTAAGTTTTAAGCGTAATGGCGGACCTCAAACATTTCCCTATTGATGAATCCCCGAGAAACCAATACCACAGAATTACTAGCAGCAAAAAGATTCCCACGTACCTTGGCAGTCCAGACATCCCACTCAGACCCAGGGAGATGGGAAGATACCCTCGTTCATGCGCGCGTGATGGCTTGTAGGTATAGGCTGCCGGCCGGCGAGCAAAATCTTCATAAATCCACCGGTGGAATGGTTAAAACTCCAAAAATCAACACTGCACTATAAGTTCTTAATGAAGCACAGATGCAGGTCCATTTATTTTGCGAGTATCATCAAGGTTTCACCAAAAAAAGGAATTTTCAAAAGAAGCGGAGCGAAAACGCACTCACAGAGTTGCGAACGGCGGGCGGAAGGAGCTCGCTAACTAACGCCATCTATCGGCCATGTTGCGAGATAACTCAAGAAAGTTTCGATACATGGGCGCTGCGGGAACAAATATTGGTACGAGGATTCATCAATTGAGAATTTAAATATTTAATTTGAAATAAGTACTAACATATTATATCTACCTATTATATGGAAAAATCCTAAAATATTATTATTTTATTTTTTATATTGAAAAAAAGCATTGACGCTTCACCACTAATACTTATACATATAAGTTGATATGACATCTTGAACCTTATTACGCATAGTGTGAGAAGGAATCGAATTTGAAATCTGATAAACATTTCGAGTCCGCGGCTGTACGTATATATAAACTCCAATTGGGTATGTAAAGTTTTTTTTGGTATTTTTTACATTGTTTTCTTCTATTATGTATTATTAATCTAATATATCAATGTCCGAGGACGTCCTTGTTTATTTTTTTAAATGAATGTTGCATCAGCTGAATTTTTCTTGTGTTGCGGGTGTAACTACGAACACAACTCTCACATGCACAATTATCCAGATCAGGAACAACTATTTGTAGGACATACGAAGATTTGTTACTACGTGTGGGAATTGAACCGGTGACCTGTAGCGCACCAGCCAATCGCTCAGCCACTGCTCTACTATAACCGTCAAACCACGCTACATTACTTAGGTATCGAGTACTTGCACTCTAAATAAAGTGTAACTTAATTATTGAATTCAATCATTCATCACCTGAAGAAGGTAGCTGGGGTGGACTAAGTGAAGAACCGAGTGTTGTGGCGCAAATTGGGAGAGACCTTTGGACTTCGACACATTGAGTTGAGTTGATTGATATTATTTATCCACGAGTTTGCACATCGCGCACATCCATGTCTTATAGAAAAGGGGTGCTAATAACGCTGCGTTTGACCAAACATATTTCGCATTTGCAAGTACACACATCCAAGCCCCAACTGTGAACTATTCATCTGCCAAATTCAGCTTGAAGGCAATTAGGATGTAGTCAGTGCAACTGCGTACAACTGCCGACTGTAAGTGCAGCACACTTGCAGATACGATTTTGAATATGAAACGTGAATGTTTCCCTAAACGCGGCATCATTAGCCATTGGTGCCGGTTATACGACAACCTATAGGTCGTTAAAGGCAGTCAAAATCCTAAGTTTGACAACTTTGTGAGAACCGATCCGAATCCGACAACACGAGGAAACTCGGCTGCACGTCTATGAAATTCGGATCGGGTGAAGTGCACAACCGTCCATGCATAAATAAATAATACCGTAGCCTGTTCGGATCGTATTTTCTCGGTATGGGATCGGCATGAGATCGGACGCAATGCAGAAACGTCCTAGGTTTTCCTTTGCAATTTAGTTGCGGACGTCAGATTGTAGTGAAATCCTGTGTAAAAGACTGAATGCAGTCGCATCTAGTTAGGCTGTAAGTCGACCCCACAGTAGTAAGGTGAAGTAGACAAACAAACTTGATTAAGAGTTGCATTGACAGTTTATTTAGTACCTGTTATATGTAATATATTAGATTAGACTATTTTAAGAAACTAATTTGAATATTTTTGTTTTCTACGCAGTAGTTATTTTTTAACTGGCTTCTGCCCGCGACTTCGTACGCGGATCCTGTTGCTAATGCCAGCGACAATGGGGTCGTCAAAATCGAAGATCTGAAACGTCTGATGTCTCTAGAGACCTAGAAGCAGATGCGTAGATACGCTGAGAACTCAAGTGCAATTCTTTATCCGTGAACGTCTCCGACTCGCGAGACAATGTGTGACGTTCACGATCAGCGGTCAGTCATGCATCTCGTTTCCCACTTGTCTCTAGAGACCTAGAAGTCGATGCGTAGATACGCTTGGAATTCAAGCATAATTCTCTATCCGTGAACGTCTTCGACTCGCGAGACAATGCGTGACGTACGCGATCAGCGGTCAGTCGCGCATCGCGTTCCCCACTTGTCTCTAGAGACCTAGAAGTCGATGCGTAGATACGCTGAGAACTCAAGTGCAATTCTTTATCCGTGAACGTCTCCGACTCGCGAGACAATGTGTGACGTTCACGATTACCGGTCAGTCATGCATCTCGTTCCCCACTTGTCTCTAGAGACCTAGAAGTCGATGCGTAGATACGCTTGGAATTCAAGCATAATTCTCTATCCGTGAACGTCTCCGACTCGCGAGACTATGCCTGACGTTCACGATCAGCGGTCAGTCGCGCATCACGTTCTGGACTTGTCTCTAGAGACCTCGAAGTCAATGTGTATATACGCTGAGAACTCTAGCGTAATTCTTTTTCCGTGAACGTCTCCGACTCGTGAGACAATGCAGGACGTTCACGATCAGTGTTCAGTCGCGCTTCGCGTTCCCCACTTGTCTCTAGAGACCTAGAAGTCGATGCGTAGATACGCTTGGAACTCAAGCGTAATTCTCTATCCGTGAACGTCTCCGATTCGCGAGACAATGCATGACTTGCACAATCAGCGGTCAGTCGCGCATCACGTTCCCCACTTGTCTCTAGAGACCTAGAAGTCGATGCGTAGATACGCTGAGAACTCAAGCGCAATTCTCTACCCGTGAACGTCTCCGACTCGCGAGACAATGCGTGACGTTCACGATCAGCGGTCAGTCGCGCATCACGTTCTCCACTTGTCTCTAGAGACCTAGAAGTCGATGCGTACATACGCTTCGAACTCAAGCGTAATTGTCTATCCGTGAACGTCTCCGACTCGCGAGATAATGCATGACGTTCACGATCAGCGGTCAGTCGCGCATCATATTCTTCACTGGTCTCTATAGACCTGGATGTAGATGCGTAAATACGCAAAGAACGCAGGCGTGCTTCGCGATCCGAAGAGGTTTCCACGGAGCGATTTGCAGCCTGATGTTCTCGAACAGCATCAAGTCTCTCCGGACGCTCTTCGGTACATTCTTGGGCTCTTATAATCCTCAATCGTTTAGCTCCTTTGGAACATTGGGAAAGATTTGACTTCTTTCTAGGCATTGTTATAGTTTTATTGTGAAGATACCTGATCAGTTAAAATCTAAGTGAGTGCTCCCCTGCGTTACCGGGTAGGCTACCGTGTCACAAAGATAAAATGGAAAAGGAAATTAAACACTCAAAAAAAATAAGCCCGAAGACGTATTTATTCGATAAAATAAAAAAATAAATGGGAGTTGTGGCCAGTAGAGTCAAAGGAGATCATTCACAGTTCATACAAAGTTCGGCCCAAAAGTCAAAGTGCCGGCCAACGAAAAAAAAGGTGTCACCACTATTGGGGAAGTCAGTCCGAGTATTTTTTACTATGGCACTAAGTCTCTACAACCGTTCCTTCAGTTGATTTTTTTAGTTGAAAAATTGGACTTCCATACGTTTTATTTGAAAAAATCTTTTCATCTGCTGGCGAAAAAAGTGATAAGAGCTTCTTGGGATGATGACCTTGAACAAGTATTATTATGTATGACACCAAACCGCTGTTTTTTTTTTGATACGCGGCCTGCCTTTTTCCACCATCCCGCCTGATGTTAAGCGATGATGCGGTCTACGATGGAGCACGCTTGCCCAGAAGAAACCGATTCACCCTTGACTTGAAGACACCCAGATTGTAGCAGTCGGGGTACACTCACTCGGGCAACGCATTCCACTGTTTGGCGGTTTTCGCAATTAAAGTGGAATCAATGCGCTTCGTTTGGGTTTTTGGTATATCAACCATGAACCGATGGCGCTTTTTCGTGCTTCCGGAAGTCCGATAGAAAAAAGGGCAGGGGGGAATCAGATCCTGCAGATCTGAAGCACACTTTCCGAAATGTATCCGATAAAAAACCGATAGACCAGCAACTTTTCACCGATGCTCAAGACTTTGGAGCTTGGTCTGAACAAGGGAGTCGTTGCTCATGATCTTCTTGGCACGCTTCTCAATGGACTCCAACGCCTACTTGGCTGAGCCATCCTAAAGGTGCGAGCAGTACTCCATGCACAAACGAACCTGTGCTTTGTACAATAGAAGCAACTGTTCAGATGTGAAGTACCGCCGCACCTTCGGGAGGATACCCAGCTTTTTAGCAGCCAATTGAGCTTTGAACTCAATACAGGAGCCAAAGTGGAGCTCAAGATGGTCAGTTATCGGTATAGATAGACATATCTCGAAAAATAGGAGCCAGCTGGAATAGCCTCGTTTTGGCAGAGAAGAGACACGCTTGGGTCTTAGCTGCATTCAACTTGACCAAGTTTGCATCGCCCTAATCGGAGACTGCCTTAACGGACAAATTCAAGCGTTCGACCATGGCCTCGCTCAGAGATTGTACTACGTAGCTCTCTACAACAGTGCTGTCGTCTGCATACCCAAAGGTTCTGGGCTATAGCAGGTCGTTGATATGCAGCAGGAAGAACGTTGCAGAGAGCACTGACCTCTGCGGGACACCGGCATTAATAGCCATTCGACAGAACGAGCAGTCATCAGGTCATCATCCCAACAAGCTCATATCACTTTTTCGCCAGCAGATGAAAAGATTTTTTTCAATTAAAAAGTACGGACACCAGATGTTTCAACCCAAAAAATCAGCTGAAGGAATGGTTGTAGAGACTTAGTGCCATAGTAAAAAATACTCGGACTGACTTCCCCAACAGTGGTGACACGTTTTTTTTCGTTGGCCGGCACTTTGGTTTTTGGGCCGTAAATGAATGATCTCCTTTTCAATGATATACCATCATCATCGAAAATCAGTCCTAAACTGTTACCGCCTTCACCGCGTGGAGGTACTCCCTCCCAGTTTATGTTATTTTATAATTACACAGTGAAATTAGTGATAGCTTTGATTTCCACATTTGATCAGATGCTGATCTTCGATTTTTATAAGTCAACAGGAAATGCCCATCAGACCGAACAACTTTTGCTAAGACGTCATTCCTATATTGTGTTATGGTGTAGCTGAGCTCTTGGAGTTCCACAACAGGTGTTCCAGATCCTCGATTTTTAAGTCAACAGAGAGTGCTCATCAGATTGAACAACTTTTGCTAAAACGTCATTCCTAGATATGTTATAGTGTAGCTGGGTGCTTGGAATTCCACATCAGGTGTTCCAGATCTTCAGTTTTTATACGTCAACAGAGAGTGCTCATCAGGCTGAACAATTCTTGCTAAGACGTCATTCCTATATATGTTATAGTGTAGCTGGGCTCTTGGAGTTCCACATCAGGTGTTCCAGATCTTCAAATTTATTCTCTCAGCAGAAAATGCTCATCACGGAGAACAATTTTTGCTATGGTACCATTTTTGTATCTCTTACAGTTTAGCTGGTCTGTTGCGGTTCTGCATCAGGTGTTTAAGTTTCCAAGATAAATTATAACCTATATGTTGCCCAGACTTAATACCTATACAACAAAAAAAAATCATTCAAATTCGTCCAGCAGTTCCGAAGATTAGCGTGTACAAACAAACAGACTCACAGACAAACAGACAGTTTTTTTTTTTGGATTCGTGCTCTATTACTGTTTCTAAACCCCCTTCAATATTTTTTTTTAATATATTCAATGTACAGACACAGTTTTTTACTGTTTTATTATATGTATATAGATATATTTTTAAAGTTTTTCCAGTGGCGACGTCACGCGATAGGAATAAGAATTCAATTCCTTTGTCGGCTACGATAGACAAAGAAACCAATTCTTTGTCTAAGCCAAGTACAGAAAAAGTAAAAGTATAAGTACCGTAAATGACGTGTGGCGGCATCTATCTCGCCACATGCGAAATATCCTACATCGCGCAATCAAGATTTAACACGCAGATAGTATATATACAACCTCCCAACATCAACCATAGGGCAGTCGCCCGCCAGGTACAAGACTCCGCCTGGTTGGAGGATCCTCCCTTTGGTTGGAGGAACACCACACCAAGTTTCTCCACATTGGTGACCCCGACGTGATCGTCACAGACAGTATTTCCACACTGGTGACGTCACACACAACCTTCGCAGCCTCGGCAGCCACATCTTCACTCCCTCAGCAGCTCAGCATTCAATCGAGCAGCAAGCAGCGAGTCCCACAGCCAGCCAGCATCCTCGGCTTCAACGGGTGATGTAACCACTAGCCTGCAGCGAACGCGCAAGCCTGGTCACAACCCTCAGCCCACTCCAGCATCATGGCGCATCATACTGCACTTCGGCCGGTCAACTAGCAGAGGCACTTCTCTCCTGGTCGACGCAGTCCACAGCCACCACTCACCGCTCACAGTTTCGACTCAAAGGAACCCTTCACTGGCCCTGGCAAGTGCTCAAGACTCAACGACCGCTGACTCATCAAGACGATCGACCTCCGGTCTCAGGGGGGGAGTGATGTGGCGGCATCTATCTCGCCACATGCGAACTATCCTACATCGCGCAATCAAGATTTAACACGCAGATAGTATATATACAACCTCCCAGCATCAACCGTTGGGCAGTAGCCCGCCAGGCACAAGACTCCGCCTGGTTGGAGGATCCTCCCTTTGGTTGGAGGAACACCACACCAAGTTTCTCCACAGACGTTTTATATACAAACAAACAACAACGACTATTCGTAACTATTTCGTGATACGTTACGAAATAGGAAGAGAGGTCAAATGGATGTCAAGTGAATTCATGCATTTTTGCTAAAATAAACACCATCTTATAAAAAGAGCTAAAAATTGCAAAATAAGGTTTACCAAACTAAAACCTCGAAACGGTTTTGGAATCAACATAGGTTAATTTTTACTTTACGTACCAAATTCAAGACGAGCCCGCGCACTTAATATCCACCTGTATATTTCCTTACGCTGCAAGCGAGCAGCAAAAAATGTCGGATTAAGGTCAGACAGACAATGAGGCAGGGCAGGCTCTGTCGTCCGACGCCTGTTTTCCTTGGCCTCGAGTCAAATGTTGCATTTGGAAGATGAAATGTTTCCTCAAAATTTTTGAAAAGCTATTGTGTATCTGTATTAAGACTTCCATTATGCTCTTGTCTGAAAATTGCATGTTTACTGTTCGGCTATTAAATAAATCGTTTGAATAAGCCACGAGGAAATAAGAAATGAAGTTGCTTTGTTCATTTTTTACTTGGTTAACAACGAGATATTTATATTAAGGGATGTAGGCGTGCCGCAGCGTAAGTATTGAAAAAGATAATTCTGTGGCGGCTTTTCTGTTTTATTTATATTCGAGTTCTTTTTCTTTGTTGTTCTGCGATAATCTTGAATTAATGCAGTTGCTTATGGTTAAAGATAATTTTGTTCATTTGTACTATACAAGGTTAGTCGGAAAGGGGGTACTAATCCACGGGCCACTAAAAGTATCACTGATGACTGTTTTAAAGCAAGTGTTAAAATTTCAAAATTCGATATTTTTATTAACATGAAAAAAAAAATGCAGTTTTTTCAAAAAGACCTGTATTTACATTTTAGGTCATATTTGGGGTCGAGAATTAGAAGCTCCATTTTCTGAATTAGCAAATAAATCAAGGACGAAGAATTTTAGAAAAACTAAAATCAAAATCAATTTCCATTTAAAATTATTTTCATTTTAGGTTTTTCAAAATTACTTCATCCCTGCTTTAGTTACCAATTCAGAAAATGGAGCTTCTAATTCGTGACCCCAAATACGACCTAAAATGTAAACACAGCTGATCATAACTAAGGATAGATCGATTTTAGCGATTTTTTTTTTGAGATTTTCGAACAGTCATTTCTCTTAAACTATCGACTTTTGGGAAAGTTGTAGAACAAAAGTTATTCACTACTATGGGTACTTTAACACCCTTTCGGATTAGTACCCCCTTTCTGACTAACTTTGTATACTGTGCCAGCGTGGTTGACTAAGGCCATAAGCCTTCTCATTATGAGAAGAGGACCGTGCCTAGTAGGATAGTAATTAGCTGAGTATTAGCTTATGACAATATCAAATACAACAGATCCGATCACACACCCTACATTATTCTCTTACTCCTAAATCTACTCGTAGAGAAAAATATCTTCATCCTTACATCATTTCAATAAACCTTTCATCTGTTGTCAGATAGTTTCATAAACTATTACGAAGGCTTGTAAAATGGGAATTCCTCAATACACGAGTCGTTCGATGTACCGTAAATATTTTACGATGGACTACGTACCTTCCGGTTGCAATAGATAGAATTCCTATTGAGTTTGAGATATCAAGTTTGTTTAGCCTTAACGTCGCAAATTGTTTGTGCTGCTATGCTATTCTGTTTTGATTCCAT
The DNA here is from genome assembly GCA_905220435.1 of Amphipyra tragopoginis. Classification (NCBI taxonomy): domain Eukaryota; kingdom Metazoa; phylum Arthropoda; class Insecta; order Lepidoptera; family Noctuidae; genus Amphipyra; species Amphipyra tragopoginis. The sequence continues at coordinate 22,191,155 of HG991995.1, read as the reverse complement.
TCTGCTCTGTGATCTGAGATTGAAAGGATAATGGAGTGAAACGGATAAACGTAGCATAATATCACGCTTGTATTTTCCGAAGAGTTGGGCAGAGGTGTATAAAGGTGCTGATAAACTTGAGCATTCTCTTGTAACAGAACAAAGAGCATTCGCCGTTTTTAAATTTAGTCGAACTGAACATTCATACATGTTTTGTCTTCTGTAACATTCACTAGAATGCTCATTACAAGTGAATGCTCAGGTTTATCCTCGCCTTTAAAGCTGGCGTCCACTAGGCTCGCCGAGTCAAGTCGAATAGAACCGCAATAATTCGCCTCCTATACATTTACTATAAAACTGCGTCGATTAGCGACGAGCCGAGACGCGCCGAGTTGCATAACTCACGCGCATCGCTTGTCACGCGAATTTCTGTTTTAATGACTTACGATTACTGACCGTTTCGCTTCACACGAAACAAATGCGACTCGTCTCGATTCGACGCGTTTCGGCTGTTATGTAGTTGACGCCAGGCTTAATACAACTTCTCGTCGTTATGTTTAAGTCACACGTAATAGGGGGCAAGTCTATTGCCATCAATTATTCACAAATTCAGGCTACGGGCTGCTATTGAGAAATTCAAAACAGAAACACCTAAAATAATACATTACCCGACCTGGGGATTGAGAATCCAGAACCTCACGCTCAGCAGTCACGCTTGGAACCACTAGACCAACGATAAATAGATAGCATGCAGAACAACAGATTGTCTGGGAATCTAGTGTCAAAGTAAATTACATCGGTAAGCTGTAAGCAGTTATAGGCTAAAACCTAAAGGAAATGAAAGCAAGAAAAGAAATATTTTTATTTGTGGATTGCCTGATTTTGTTTGAGATAGTTTGTTATTATAAGAAAACGAAGCCTTGGTCTCAACATTTCCGCCTCTCTTCCACTAAAACAAGAATTTCTCAATCAACCCGTTGCGGAAAAACATATAACTAATTCTTATTCAATGCTCTTAAAATACACTGTACGTCTAGAACGAGTGTTAGGCCCAACGTTGTTTCTGTACGCCATCCTCCTCTGGCTAATGGTAAAAAACAAGTATTGAAAATGGCATTTGTCAAATCTACGTTCAATTTTAGAACTTCTGTAATACTTTCGTTTCTACAATACAGGTCACAATCTACTCAATTGAATTTATAACTAAAAACAGCAGTTGCTCCGTTGACACAATACACTAGTTGAGTCGATCGTCGATACTGGCTCTACGAGAATAAACCTCTACACCGTAGCTCGTAGCGCTACGCCGTAGCTATTGTAGAAGCATCTGAAACAGTCATTTCCCCCAAGAGTTACTGTTTTAATTATTTATATCTGAGAAAAACTCCAAGTGAGTAACTTTTGTATAAAACTTTCCTATTTCATTTTGCTTCAGTAGGAATACCCAAGTTTGTGGCCTTGACTCCAGCGAGGGTAAAGGTAAAACACGAGTAAGTACGTACACACTTAATTAATTCACAAAAGTTTTAATGCTGATTTTGAAGTAAAGAAAAATATAGATTTTATACATGTACGATACTTTACAGGCAGAGAAAGGTTGAAACCACTCAGTCAGTTAATTGTGTTCCTCGGCCAAAGTTTATAATTTGTGCAGAATCCTAAGCAACTAATGCATTTTCTTTTTCTTAAAGTTTTGTGGAAGCAAACTTTGATTGAGTTGATTAAATTCAATACATTATGGCAAGAAAACTTTGATTAAGTTGAATTTATCAGAACTACGCGTTGCCGGTAAACTTGCAGATTCCTCTAGTGCAGACCCTCTTGGGAAATCTTAAGAAAAGCAGAGGAAACCTCACGCTGACTGACATCCGTGGAGCACAAAGGTACCAGACGAAAACCAGCGTCAAGTACATAAAGTGCTTGAGATTAAGCTGATCTGGACACCTTTTTGGTCCAGCCGTGAGACACATACCCAGGACTTTTTTATTTATATCACATTTTTTACCTGTTGTATCTCTTTGTGCCGTGTCCAAATAAATGATTCTTTATCTTTTATCTTTACCTTTACTTGTAAGTTAGCATGAAAACTACGGCTTTGCAAAACAATCATCTTACACTATTAACTCAGGTTCTGCATCAGGTAGTAGGATATGACAGATTGACAAAAAAATAGAAAACAATGAATAAACCAATGAAATATTTAGTAACGTGCCAAGTTACAAGCGATTTAAAATAGTTTGAGAAATATTGTATATCGTTTAAAACAGTATAGTATATTTAGTACGGAAACATATTTATTGAAAAAAAAATATACCCATACATACAACATCTGTAAATACGGTTCAAAATATTTTGTGAAAACTACCATTTTCTCGATGACTGTATTTTTTTACAAAATCTGTAGATATCTCCTTACAAAATATTTTCAACAATTTTATACAGAACGTTTTCCTGTAGCTGCAATGGTTAAAGTACCCAAGTACCCTTACTGCTTCATCTCAAATTACCACCCTAATAGAAGAAAAAAATATTTTACCCGTCTCGCTACGTCCAAAATACTTTCCGCTTTTTTCGTGACCACAATCTAAGTGAAACATCTTTAATATTCATCGCAACGCTTCCTCCGCTATTTATGTCAACGGCTTCGTACCTAATTTGACAGCAGAAGACATTGCTTTTGAAACAATAATTTTTCTTACTCCCCTTTCATAAAGTATTGCTTTTAATTATGCCTGTATGTTTTTGGGACGGTCGCGATATAAATGATGGCATTCTTTTCTCTTGGTGGCATGAATTATATGAGAATAGCTCTCTGTGGTGAAAAGATTGGCCAGCCAGCAAGGTTGGTAGCGGGGCTGACTGTCCAGGGTGAGCCAGGTGGACTTAAGTATCGTCACACGTGGAGGCTCTTTTCATGACGAATGATGGAATGACAGAGCTACTATACACCGTGAGCCCGAGGTACCCGAAAGATTTTAACCTTCGATTCCGATGCCTACATGGAGAAAAAAAGCTAGGATATAGTTTATTGAATAAAGCTTAATTTTCGAAATACTCATTATTTATGGAAATTCACATATCGAAAAATATCAATGGTAACAAGTCCTATGAACGCGGCGTTGCGACTTTTTCTTACCATACCCCTCTCGCCGTATGTTTTATTTGTCGGGGAGGGTTGTGAAGTGAGAAGTTTCTTATCCACTCATACGATAATTTATAAATGTTGCCAGTTCAACTTAAGGTATTGTTTACAAGGAACTACTAAAGCTAATTGATATATTAAACAAGGAAAAAAAAATTGGCTGTATTTGACTTTCGTTGATATAACATTTGACTCATAATACCATCAGAAAGGCGTGGTTAAAATCTTTCGGGACTCCGGGCCCGCGGTGTATAACCTTGTTTCTGCATAAAGATTCGTTTACAAGAAAGCCTTATTTTGAAGTCTTAGGCCATGTGCATCAAAGCATCTGCACCTTTGTCAGTGTTCTCCTCTTGTTGGCCGCCGAAGAAAATTGCTTGAAGAATTTAGTGCAGGAACCTTTCGCGTCCTAGCGGTCGAGGAGTCAACATATCCTGAGGATTCCCCGTGCAGGGACGAAACACGTGTCGTGTATTGATTTGGTTGCATGTTGCATTATTTTTTCACTCTTTCTGCATGTGCATATACTTGTGGGCGGAAGGTTGGTGCTGCATACTGCATCCAAACTAGCGATCTTGTTCAGCGGAATTAAAGCTAGATATTGCATTTGCATTTTTGTATGTCATGGATTTCCGCAAAGTTACGCCTGATTCCATCATTTATCTTCCAGGAACCTCGTCTCATATTTAATCCGATTTAGACAATACTCGTATTCTCTTACAACCGCTTTTGAAAACAATCAAGTAGGTACAGTACGACACAACTAAGTTGCATCGACAATCTTCGTAAAATCGATCACTTCCGAACTAAGTGCGAGTTCAAGACAGTTGGATGTTAATTCAAAAATCAAAGTTCAAAACAGACTAGATTTTTTTTGTGAACGTCATTGTTACTATATCGTAATATTAGTACTGCAGTAAATAATGATCATAGCGCTGACGCAATAAGTGTGAGTGGCGCGAACACAGAGGCGCGAAAATGAGCGATTGTTAGTGATTGTTCAATCAGGCACATCAATGTAACTTATTAGTCGTGCTGTACTGTTGGAGGCCAGATTATTTGGTTACAGTCGTAACAAATTATAATTGATTGGCATTCCACCAAAAACATGCACTAATGGTGGATCCACACAGTCCGTCGGCACTGGCGGCGGCTTGATCATAAGCAAAGCCGCAAGCGCGGCTCTGAATCGATATTCGCAGTTATCAAAAACAAACAACAATAGAACTAATTTGAAAGCCGCGAACGAACTGTCTCCCCGCTGCCGGCGGCCTCGGCGGCAACATAGCCGCAGGCTTTGTTGCGACTGCCGCTGACAAAGCCGGCGGCCGTGCCGCTGGGCTGTGTGAATCCACCGTTATAGATTTTACAAGTTTAGAGAAAAATATACAAGGTTAGTCAGAAAGGGGGTACTAATCCGAAAGGGTGTTAAAGTACCCATAATAATGAGTAACTTTTGTTCTACCACTTTCCCCAAAAGTCAATATTTTATGAGAAATAGCTGTTCAAAAATTACATAAAAAATATGCTAAAATCTATCTATCCTTAGTTATGATCAACTAACTGTGTTTACATTTTAGGTCATATTTAGGGTCACAAATTAGAAGATCCATTTTTTGAATTCGTAACTAAAGTAGGGACAAAGATTTTTTGAAAAAACTGAAATAAAAATTATTTTACATGGAAATAAAAATAATCGAATTTTGAAATTTTAACACTTGCTTTAACATCGTCATCAGTGATACTTTAAGTGGCCTGCGGATTAGTACCCCCTTTCCGACTAACCTTGTATAGAACGCAGAAAACAATATGTCTCAAAAATACCGGCCGTTTACCCATAATTTTCGTGGTTCCTTTTCATCCCACTCTATAACAATACTAGTTATATGATTATAAACTCCCTATAGTAATAAGTTCCAAATATTAGATCAAATCGTTCAATATCCGAACACCATAAAATTATCTCTATTCACTATGCATAGTTTCAGAGCCACCCGGGCGTTGTTACGTTATGCATAAACCCTGAGGTTTATGGGGTCCTGGTACCATGAATCACAATATGTTAATATTGTCCCATAGTTTCGAGGTTAAAACTTAATCCAAATTTGATTTGATAGCCTTAGCTATGTTGATGGTGTTGACATTTGAAATGCAATTTGTTGTTGGAAGCTTTCCACAGTTGTTGACGCAATCTAATAGGGTGGATTTGACACCTGTCAAAATACTCTATGTAGTGTCAACACTAGTTAGTAATAATTAATTTTACTCCAATGCGCGACGTGCGGTTGCATTTTAGCATGGGTGTGCGATGTATATACATCGCATAAAGTTATTTATTAATTTCTAACCAGAAACTCTTTTATTTGATTTCATGTTTTTAACTTCAAAAAACTTTCATTCCCATTCTCACCCATTAGGAGTAGAATTTTTAAAAAACCTCAAACTCAATGTACAGGGTGGGTAAAAAATCGTGGATCAAACGAAACAGCATTTTTTGGTAGTACTTTTTTTAACAGTAAGTTTCTAAAGTTACAAATAATTTTTCGTGAGACTTAAAAGATTTTGAAAAAAGTGCCAATACTCATATATATCATGATACCTACTGTCATTAAAGCACTACCCATTTTACTCCAATTGCCTATTTATATTAAATTTTGGTGTTTTTTTAAAAACATTCAAATAACTTTTAAGGAGATTAAGATAGGGCTCTGCCACAGAGATAGTTTTTACTGCAAATAACCCCAACTATCACCCTGTTTCGTTTGATCCACGATTTTTGACTCACCCTGTATATTTATTTCTCACCAGAAGACTATATATTTAATTTCATAATGCTTACTTCAAAAGTACCAGATTTGCCACAACAAATTTCAACTTTTATTATTTCACCAATTTACAAAAACGCTCAAACATGATCACCTACATTTATTTATAACCAGATACCCTATTTATGGATTTATTTCAAGCACCAAATGCCCATAGATAAATAGGTACAATAACCGAAACATAATATAATTTATAACAAAAACAATAAACACTAAAGTTGGGAATTCGGTTTCGGTCTCACTTCCCTGTGATGAAAGAACACAACTCCTGCCTGCGAAAAGTCTGGGCTGAAGAAAATGGACTGCATCCCAGGAGTTTGGAGGATGGAGGACATGAAATTTGTAGTCCTGCTCGACCTCTCCGTCCTTCGATCGGCACCGATTTGACTTTGGCAAACAGTCTGGAAAGAAGAACGGCTTTCTTTAAGATCAGAAGAGTGGAAACCTAGCTATTTTTCTTAGAGCTCTGGGCAAACTATCTCCCGTTGTTCTATCCGGGCAAACCCTATGCCGTTGTTGAAGCTGCATTTGATCTTGATCCTACAATTTATTGACCGGGCACCACGCAACAATTCATTTAACACAGATTCTTTTTCCTTTTTTATTTAAAAATAATTAATTCAACTTTTCGTACATATTTCTCAAAAAGTGTATTTAAATCAATCAGAACTTATTAGGAAGTACAATTCGAAGCAATTTACTCGCAGTCAATTAAACATTAAACAAGTTACATAACAATTTAATGGTGAAAGAATTTTGAAAGATTTCAATCTTTTATCAACTTTTTTTCTTCTAAAAAGTTACGCTTATATTGGTTTTTGGTGGTAGCATAAATTATGAAATACAATTTTATTGTTGATTATTCAAATATTCATACACTGCTAAGTCCAGCTGTATTACGAGAGTTCATACTTAAGACATTTTTCCGAAAAGTGAGTTATAAAACAACAAAACACACTAGTATGTACCAACCTTATAGTATCTCATAAAAGAAGTTAGATACAGTGCTATAGCGCTCTAAGGGCCCGTCCACATCTCCACGTCACGACGTGTCATCAACGTGGAACGGTGCGGTAACGCAGCACGGTGCGTTGACGTAACGTGCAAATTTACGTTACCGTATCGTAACACGTTCCGCCTCTAGCCGCAAGCGCACCCGTTTATGCGCTCCGCCCGCGCTCTCTACGCCCGCGAATTAGTCGCCGTCTATGTGCTCTGATGCTTTAAACCCATACCTTACTGTTTCTCTTATTAAAATTCAGGATCTACATGGTCAACGATAAATCTAACAATGATTCTGACGTGAATTTTTACAATACGGTAACGTAAATTTGCACGTTACGTCAACACACCGTGCCACGTCACCGCACCGTTCCACGTTGACGACGTCGTTACGTGGAGGTGTGGACAGGCCGTAAATCAACATTGTCATTACACTTTTTCACTTTTTTTATCATGCTTTCTCGCGTTGTTCCCTAGCCCCACCTGGTGGTAAAAGCAGAAGGGGTCTAAGATGGAGCACACGAATCCAAGTAACAAAGATATAGAGGGATTTCCCTATACCCCTCTGGCTCTCACATACAAAACACAAAACTGTTTGACTTAAATGTGAGGGTGGTAGAGAGCCAAGCGGACCGTATAGATCGTACCACCAAGCGTACTGGGTTTTATGAATCTTACAACACGTGCCTATTCCCAACGTGCGGTCAGGAAGTTTTATACTCTAGCCCTTCCCCACACGGTATGGACACAGCTCACGACACTTTAAAAACAAATCCAAAGTAGTTTATCTTAATTTTGAAAATTAAAAGAAGTTATCTTAAAAGTAAAACTATTTTCGAAATACTATACCTTCATGACCATTTGATTTGAGACACCCGGTACATATGGATGTTGTAGAAGCCAACAGATCCAAGTAACATTTTTATTGATATTGAGTTTCAACTCTATGATGGGGGGGTGGGTGGGGGAGCCTCCACAAGTGACGATACTTAAGTACGTCCGGCGCACCCTGAGCAGTCAGCCCGCTACCAACCTTGCTGACTGGCTAACCTTGCTGACTGGCTAATCTTTACACCACAGCATGAGCTATTTTTGTATAGCTCGTGCTGACACGACAGAATAAGAACTCTATGACTAATTATATTATTTTAAGTCCATAATAATCCAATAGGCATGTTGACAGCATCAATAAATTGCAAATCTAATTAGTCCGCCAGTTAGAGTTTTGAAAAATAATGGATATGTATTTTTTCTTTTGTTAAATCTATGAATATTTGGAACGATAAAACGCATCAAAACTCGAGAGTCGGCTTGTGACGTCAGAAGCTAGTAAAAATTGTACTTCCTTGAGACGTTTTGCCAATTTTAAAAGTTTCGTATTTTCGACAATTTTGGTTTACGTAACAAAAGAAAACATACGGCTCAAATATTTTTTGATAATCTAACTGACGGACTAATTCGACTTTTTCAGTCAAATACCTTATTTACCAAAAATTACACTAGGACCGGTTGGCTTCTACGCTATCCATATGTGGTTCCACCTGTGTTTACTAACACCAGTTGCACCAACGCTCGACGCCAGATCCAGACTCACTCGTATTGGTTTTAAAAATCACTGTGTACACGGTTCACCGGGAACCCGCACTTACAGTATCGCGGTGTACTCTCACTTCTGCACACGAAAGCAACTGTTGCCGTGCGATGTTTTATTTATTTACTAGCTCTGGCCACGACTCCGACCATGATTAGTTCTTGGTTCTCCGCAATGTAAAGTATAAAATAGAATTTGATTATCACTTAGTTAACAGTAAAGGAAAAACATTGTAAGGAAAACTGCACACCTTCTCGTATGTCTACACCGGTGCGCTTTCATATTCATCTTGCGTCTTCGTCTAGCGCATGCCTTAATACTAGTTCGACAAAAGCGCATGCCCCTAGCGCACGCTAATCTGTCTATGGCAATCAATATTGCATGTGCTTGACGCAAGAGGAATTGAAAGTTGAAAGCGCAAGATGAACGTGAAAGCGGTTTGGTGTAGAGGGCCTGGAACAACATCATTGCGCATAGCACTCGTAATCGCAATGGTTTTGATTTTGAAAGGTCAACAATTTCCATAGCAACGACAAGGGTCCACTGCGATAGTATAAATGTCCTTTTTACTTTGTTTTAAGATATCTGCTTTTTAATTTATAAATGGTGAAAGAAAACTCAGCGTTATAGATGAGAACACTTATGACGCTGAGCGTTCTAGCCGTGTATTCGATTTTTAAAAACATGTTTATCTCGGGATTGTAAGCAATATTGCTGAGTTTGTAAACGAGATTACAAACTGTATATATCAAGTGTCCGAATGGCATACTTACTTAGAATTAAGGACACTTTGGACATTCATCATTATTGTAATGGACCCTTCGTATGTATTAACAATCTGACTTCTCCACAAGTATGTACCACGCAATAAATATTGTTGTATTACTATTATCAAAACTTAAAAAAAAAAGTAAAAACCGACTTCAAAGAAAAACTAAAAGGAGTAATATAAAATAATTACGAGGGCTGCACTAAAAGTATCGGGAATGGAATATTTCCACTGTTCCTGTCATATTAAAATCTTTTTAATTGAAAACTCCTTGGTTTTAAAAATCGAATACCATTTATTTATTTAAAAAAAGATTCTCGGTCTTGTCACACGGTTTTGTCAAACTTGTTTAGTCGTTGAGAAAATGGAATTGACTCGAGAAAATTCAAGAGCGATGATTTATTACGACTTTCGAAGTGGTTTAACACAAAAACAGTGTGTTGACCGGATGATTTCTGCATTTGGTGATGAAGCCCCATCCAAAACCACAATTTATCGCTGGTTTGCTGCATTTCAACGTGGACGTGTCAAGCTCAGTGATGATCCCCGTCAAGGTCGTCCAAAAACTGCAGTCACCCAAGAAAACTTTGATGCTGTGCGTAAGCTGATTGAGGAAGATCGACATGTGACATACCGCGAAATTCAGGCAACTTTAGACATTGGCATGAGTCAAATACAAATAATCTTGCATGAACAATTAGGTGTAAAAAAGTTGTTTTCCCGATGGATACCGCATTCGCTCTGTGAAGAGCAAAAAGCGGCTCGCGTTACTTGGTGTGTCAGAACTCTCGAAAGATTCCACGCAGGATCCTCAAATGTTGTATACAACATCGTATCAGGTGACGAATCCTGGATATACGCGTACGAACCCGAAACAAAAAACCCAGTCACGAGTTTGGGTGTTCGAAAATGAGTTAAAGCCAACAAAAATTGTTCGTTCACGGAGTGTTGCAAAAAAAATGGTGGCCACGTTTGTCTCCAAAACCGGCCATGTTACGACTATTCCTCTTGAGGGACAAAGAACGGTTAATGCAGAATGGTATGCTAGCATTTGTTTGCCAAAGGTCGTTTCTGAACTCCGTAAAGAGAACTGCAACCGCCGCATCATCCTCCATCACGACAATGCGAGTTCTCACACCGCGCACAGAACAAAAGAGTTAGAGCAAGAAAACATAGAATTATTAGACCATCCGCCGTACAGCCCCGACCTAAGCCCTAATGATTTCTATACTTTCCCTAAAATAAAGAATAAATTGCGTGGACAGAGATTTTCATCACCTGAAGAAGCTGTGGACGCCTACAAAACGGCCATTTTGGAGACCCCAACTTCCGAATGGAATGGTTGCTTCAATGATTGGTTCCATCGTATGGAAAAATGTGTCAAATTTCGCGGAGAATACTTCGAAAAGCAAAAAATACATTTTTAAATAGTAATGTTGTGTCACTTCCTTGATTCCCGAAATTTTCAGTGCCGCCCTCGTACTATAATATAAAATTAACAGTTTCAGAAGTCGGTGGCTTCTATTTGTTTCAGTGTAGAATTGCACCGACTTCTGAAACTGTTAATTTTATATTATGGTAATTATTTTACTCCTTTTAGTTTTTCTGTGAAGTCGGTTTTTACTTTTTTTTAAAGTTTATTTTTATTAAATACGTTTTAGTGCCATAAATTTAACCCCTCCTTTTCATAACCCTTCTTTTTGACTTTGACGTCGTCGGGTATAAAAAGTCCTTTCAAATGATACCTTACACGGTATAATGAAAACATTCCAAAAGGTGAAACTACTAGAAAAGAGGGTGCATATCCCACCCCCCCGGGTGGGATATGCACCCTCTTTTCTAGTAGTCAGTTCCTGACAGCAAATATAAACAAAGCAATATTATTAGTTTGATAATTTTGCTTTGATCCGATGAGGAGTTCCGTTCCATATTATCTCTGAAGTTCATGGTCTAATCATAACAACATTTATATGAAATCAATCGAAAAGTATACCTTTACGAACAAAAAAAATTTTTTTTTAAGCGGTTCATGTATGACGGACATCTGAGGTAACACATAAAAATAAAACAAAAAAAGACACAATCGAATTGAGAACCTCCTTCTTCCTTTTTGAAGTCGGTTAAAAATGAAAGCTATTGATATTTTACGAATGCGATGCGCAATTCGGATGCTGTTCTCGATAATGTGTAGTCCACCAGCCCACACCAGGTCAGCGTATTAGACTGAGGCTTTAACTCTTCTCCTTCTGAGAAGAGGCCCTTGCCCAGCAGTGGGACAGTAATGTGTTGATTACACTTATGCTTAAGTGCAATATAAGTCCGAAATCGGCCGCAGATGGACATAGTCTCATGCATAGTGTATGAAAAGAGCCTCCACGAGTGACGATACTTAAGTACGTCCGGCGCATCCTGGGCAGTCAGCCCCGCTACCAACCTTGCTGACTGGCTAATCTTTTCACCACAGCATGACCTATTCACGTATAGCTCGTGCCGACACGATAGAAGAAGATTACCACAATAGCCGGTCAAATGGGAATGCCTAAATCACCAGACTTGGCATTCAGGCAGGAGATAGCAGTTTTTGTTATAAGCAGACAGTAGGACTGCACATCTTGTTGAGGTAAACTCTTAGTCGTATTTTACGATTCGTATCCTGACCTTACCCAACGATGTCGTAAATTACGTAAGATAGGGAAAGTGTGGAAGGAACTATCTACTAGCTAGTATCCGCGAATTCGTCTGCGCGACTTCAGATTATTAAGGAACCGCCATCTATTGAAAACGTTCAGAACTAGTGTTGTTATTAAGGAAAGAAACATGTCAATTATTCTACGGGAAGACATTACCGGGATAAAGTATCTTATGTGTTAATCCAGGACATGGTCTAACTGTGTGCCAAATATCCAAATCCTTAAAGCCATTTATTTATGCGTGATTACGTAGCAAACATCCATTTTACAAACTTTGGTATGATACTTACTATACAGCATGACTAGTTAGTCACTTTGCATCCAAAAACCATAAACTGAACATTGATTAAGTGTACCTAGGTATATTTTTTTTTTATTCCTTTTTTTTTCGATGCATTAGTACACTTTTGTGACTATGCAAGCCTCATAGGTACCTCCTAAATGTCAACATCAGAGAACCGCTATACAGTTCCACCGGCACGAATTCCACAACAGTATTCCAAACAATATCGGTATCAACCAACCTCCTCCAAAAAAAGCATCAGTCACTTACAAATCCGTAGAAAGTGCGTTTCCCAGAAAGGCCGACCTTCTCAAAAAAGCACACCCTACAAACTCATAAACAGCCATCGCCTCCCTCGAAAGAGTACCTATATTATGTTGAATTATCTATATTATTGTTTAGATAATTAGAGGTAATTTGTTTTCAATTGGCATGTTGACAGCATCAATAAATTGCAAATCTAATTAGTCCGCCAGTTAGAGTTTTGAAAAATAATGGACACGTATTTTTTCTTTTGTTAAATTTATGAATATTTGGAAAGATATAACGCATCAAAACTCGAGAGTGAGGGCTTGTGATGTCAGAAGCAAGTAAAAATTGTACTTGCTTCTGACGTTTTGCCAATTTTAAAAGTGTCATATCTTCGTCAATTTTAGTTTACGTAAGAAAAGAAAAAATACAGTTCAAATATTTTTTGATAATCTAAGGCGCCCCACACACCTACAATAATATTGCACAATATATCTGATTGCACAATATAATTCAACGTGTAGGGATAGTATTGAAACATTGGGCAATGATTGAACAAAAGTTTGAGCGAGCTTAAGTTTTATTGTGCAATATTTTTTTCTTGCACTGTGTAGGCTTAATATTGCACAATATTTTTCATTTTAGTGTTTGGATCGGTCGCGATCAGTCAGTCACGGTGTTAGTGTATGGTCGTGTTGTAAAATCTTTTTCTCTATCAAAGGGTTTACTAATCGTAACAATACTTCGAACATTGCAATATCCACTCTCATGTAATTTTTAAAAACGTTTTCTTCAATTAAGGCTAAGTCCTTTAAAAGCCTTTCGTGAGTTTAGACTGGCCTTTTTTTCAACCATTCTATAACCAAAATACGTTTTTTTTTTCAACAAAATCACCAGCACTGCTGCTGCCAAAACTTCGTTGTCAGACATGTTGCTCGCACGAAAATATTGATCAGACTTGTTTGTCAATTTTATTAAGTGAATTTATTGAACGTTTGGAACCAAAGGGGGTATTCAATATTATTGCACAGTAATAATAATGCATACATACAACTGACGGACTAATTAGATTTTTTCAGTCAAATACCCTATTCCACCAGAACTGTTATTATACGTCCTCATCCTTTGTTTGTAATCCGCATTTTGCATAATTTCATTATTGTAATTAATATTACCTTCTGCTGTGTTAAAATAAATAAATTAATGTTACATGCATTTGGCAGATTTCAGATTTATAAGGAAAATAGACATTTATTGTCACTAATTTATTTGGCGTGCATGCTATACCTATTATTTTCCGTTGTTGCTTTTGCTCGCTGGTCTTAAATTATGATTTAGGTACTTGTGAAATTTTGTAAGGGTGTAAAAACACTAGAGGTAAAAACACTTGTGAACTTTAGTATGGGTGTAAAAATACTAGAGGTAAAAACACATATGAAATTCTATAAGGGTGAAAAACACTAAAGGTAAAACACTTGTGAACTTTAGTATGGGTGTCAAAATACTAGAGGTAAAAACACATGTGAAATTCTATAAGGGTGAAAAACACTAAAGGTAAAACACTTGTGCACTTTAGTATGGGTGTCAAAATACTAGAGGTAAAAACACATGTGAAATTCTATAAGGGTGTAAAAACACTTGTGAAATTTTTGACAAAAGTTCACAAGTGTTTTTACCTCTAGTGTTTTTACACCCTTACAAAATTTCACAAGTGCCTAAACCATAATTTAAGACCAGCGATCAAAAGCAACAACGGAAAATAATAGGTATACTATGCACGCCAAATAAATTATTGACAATATAATTATGTTTATTTTCCATAAAAATCTGAAATCTGCCAAATGCACGTAATAATAATATAGGCCAGTTCACATATTGCACGTAGGTAAATAGGTAGGATTATTATTCTTACCATATTTAATTACCATTCAACTGTACTTAATGGAACTAATGGGATTAGATTAAAAAGTATTCTAGTTCCATGGAACTACTGGGAGAAAATAATCCCAGTAGTCCCATGATGGAACTAGAGAATGGAACTACTGGGATACGGCGTTATTGCGCCGTGTCTTCTTCACAGCAAAAACACTAGGAAGCGGTGAAGGGAGGGTGCTTTTGGGGGCTGTCAACTTATTTACTAATTTCATGTATATCGAGTCGTTTAGTATTCGTTGCAAGCAATTATACAACACTAGGACTTCTACGAGCATTGTAGATATTTAGTGAGTAGCTATAAGTACCTATGTTTTCAATTCTTACATGAACCATAGATTATATATATTATAGTACAAGCTATGGTTATTACCTATTTGCCATAATATTGACGTTCAAAAAGTAATTGAGAAAAAAAAAAAGTAAATAGTTAAGACGACACGTTTGGTGCAGTGGCTAAGCGATTGGCTGCTGCGCTACGGGTCGTGGGTTCGATTCCCACACGGAACAAAAATTTGTATGGCCTACAGATGGTTGTTTCGGGTCTGGGCGTTTGTTTGTGAGATTTGTGTCTGTAAACGCACCCACGATACAAGAGAAATCTTAGTGTGGGGCAACGTTTTTTTAAAAAGAAAAAAAAAAAAAAAAAAATTCTAGTCTATTTTGAATAAATGAGTTTTGAAGTTTGATTACATCATTGCATGAAACAGCTGATATTATTTCACGAATTCAGACATAGTCCCATAGGAAAATTTGTACAGAATGATGAACAGAGTTCATAGTTTTTTGGTGTAAACCGACTAACCGCTCACGCTGTTCGCTCATTTGCGACAAGAACGTGTTCAGTCCGAAACCGGATTTTTCAGAAAACGTCTGATAGTTTGGAATAAAGGCGTTTTCTGAAAAATCCGGTATTCGGACTTAACACGTTCTTATCGCAAATGAGCGTTATAGTATAAAATACGAATTTGGTACATAATCCATTTTACATCACATAGAATATTTGTGGCCAATATAATATTTGTTCATCTGATACTGCGTGATTAAATAACAAACACGCAAAACTCGTGATATTAGTTAAATCGTTGGAGTTGTATGAAAATATAACGTGTGCTAGCAATACTAATAAAAGCCAAACGCAGAGATTTCAATTGCAAAACGATCATTTATGTTCGATTCCTATAGCCAAAAACTAATCATTTTGCTTCCCAGTAGTATTTTTGATTGCCAAACTATAACATAACATTACGTCTGTCTCGTTTAGTGCCGGACTTAAAGAATAGTACTACCTCATCTCTTCCCGTGGGTGTCATAAAAGACGACTAAGGGATTCTCTAGAGGATGGACAGCAGCGCTCTCTGAGTACTGTAACAACCATACTGCGATCGCCAACCCGCCTGCCAAGCGTGGCGATTACGGAAAACCCCTCCTTTTGGGGGAGGCCTGTGTCCAGCAGTGGACGTCTTTCGGCTGAATGATGATGACGCTTGTATTCCCCGAAAGGTTGGACAGAGGTGTATAGTACACCCTCATTTCGCTGTTATGTTTAAGTCCCACGTAATAATGGGCGAGCATATTGCCATCAGCACAAATCCAGACTCCAGGCTGCTACTGAGAAATCCCTCAAGGAAAAACCCAATATTACTTTGCCTTACCTGGGGATCGAACCCAGGACCTCACGCTCAGCAGTCGCACTTACGACCAATAGAGCAACGATAGTCAATTGCGAAACTATTTAAAATCAATCAAAATTCTACTCCAATCTCCTCTATCACTCAAAGATTTTATATTAGAAAACTTAATTTTGAGTTAAGCTCGCCTTTGTACGTGACATTTCTATTTTATAAATTTTAATGTATTCAATATAATCATGTATGTATTTTTAATAGATATATGCTGCCTAGGTAACCCGTGCACCACAGACTAAATATGCATAGATAAACGGTAGTGTTACGTACTCTTTGTGCATAGATTACAAATATTAGTCATAGTTTTATTTTTTACTTTTTAATTGTTTTGTGTTTGGGTTACCAGGCAATTATATGTTTAAAAAGGAAAATATTTGGTACTAGAATTAATTAATTTGAAGAATAATTATGTTTATTTAAGTGTGCGTCCGCTTGGGCGCAAGAATAAACATTTCTTCTTTCTTTTTAAACTGTGTGTAATGTGTACACAATCTACACATAAAATAAAATCGTAAAGATGCTAAAACCAAACATTAAATATTTTTTGAAAAAGCAATTGCTACGCATCCTAGGAACAAATACTGATGCCAAAAATGACGTTTTAAGATTTTTTGTGTTAAAGCTGGCTTCCCACGGTGCGTGGTAGCGCGCACCGGATGTGCGTGGTATCATCCGTAAAATCACGCACTGTGGAAAGCCACATTATGAGGTGCACGCACCCTCATAATGTGGCTTTCCACAGTGCGTGGATACGGTGCACACGTCCGCGTTACCACGAACGAGTCTCTTCCCATGGTGCGTCGGTGCGAGCTTGTGCGTCGCTGTGCGCGATATCACGCACCGTGGGAAACAAGCATATGAAAAATTATCGTCATGGTGACGTCGAAGCGTTGGTGGTCATTGATAATTTTAGCTATCTTCGGCGATCGACCATAAAATTTCCCGCGGTCGACCGGTCGATCGCGTACGACCGTATGGGCACCTCTGCGCTAGGCAATCAATGATTTCGCTTTTAATTCATGTACAAAATAAATAAAACGGTAGGTATAACAGTTATCATAAAAACCAATACCCACTGTTATTGGTTTCGAAATCCAAACAATAAAATCTACATATTTACACAATCACAATTAAAACTACAACAACACAAACAGACTAAAATAAACAATAACGCTTATTTCATAAAATGTTTGTTAAAATTTAGTGTCACAAAGTATTTACAGATTGTGGCTACTTTATTGGACGGGAGACCTTCATAAATAAGACCCTCGTTTGTACTATCCAGAGCACCGATGTAATATTCATTATCTTATAATTTCGTACTCATTTTGAGAACATTTTCTGGAGGGGTTCGACGATGTAGTGGAAAATATCAAGGAAAAAGAAACCGCATTCCAGAACGTTTTTTCGCACATTCTTTTCTTAGAACTCAATTTATTAAAACTACTGTTTGAAATGGTATGTCTACACCAGTGCGCTTTCATTTTCATCTTGCGCTTTCAACTTTCAATTCCTCTTGCGTCAAGAGCATGCAATATTGATTGCCATGAGACGCATCCAACTTATCGTTTACACCGGTGCGCCTCGGTCAGTCGTCAGTCGACATACAATAGACGGATTAGCGTGTGCGCTAGTATTGGGCCTGTTAAAATCTGCGTAATATGCTCGTTCATAACTCAGTGCTCGGCCGTGCTCCATTTTCTACACGGCGACGTGAGTATCGAGTGCATTCGTCAATGTATTCGTGACGACCCGTTGACATGACATACCTAACATGAAGGGATTTTTCAAAAAGCCGACAACCGGGTGGCGCACGAATGGTGGCTCGGCTCACTATACTAACCATCGCTGCATCGTAATGCTCGCTTTCTGAAAACAGTACATTAGTGCTTATACACGTAGAAAGCGGATTTCCGGCGCCGATCTGCCAGTGCTTGTCGGTGCTGGTCCGCAGTTTGTCGGCGCAGGTAGTCTCTATACTGTGTGGCGAACCAGCGCCGACAAGCTCCAAACTTCGCCGACAAGTCCCGACCTGCTCTGATCAGCGCTGGTAAGCCGTAATTTTTGTTACGGTATTTGCGCGAATTTGTATTTGGAACAAGGCGTAGTTTTGTTAAAAATGCCAGCCCCTGCTTACCGATAAGCGCTGCAGTACCGATAAGCGCTGGTAGGTTGGCGCTGGTTACCTGCTTTCTTTATTTATACGCCCTTACACGATACAAGCTTATTCAAGTCATTCGTTGTAAGTAATAAGACGGATATGGAATAATGTATTCTCAGTACGACACAGTTCTACTAAGAGATTGTTTACCATCAAGATTGCATGACAGTTTTCTAATCAAGATACCAGGAAGCCTAGTATTCATAAATACTGGCTAGTTTCTGACAGATCCTCTGCAACTACTGTAGTAACTCATTTCACTGAGTTGACGTTTCGTAGTTGCGGTAAAGTAAATAGCCAACTGCCTCATATTAAAATCAAAAGCGGACTCATAAACCAACGATAAATAGAAACACGCTCCAAATAACTATTTTGAGTTTGAAAGTTTACATATTTCCGTACTAAAATTTATTCATAAGCATTTTCAGTAATAATGTATTGAAACCGATAGTATTGAGGAAAATCTGGGGGCACGGCAGTGCCCCGCCAAGTCTCGAGCAAAGCGGGCACGGCCGTACCATCTTTTCTCGAAGCCATTCGCGGCCCTTTCACCCCCCCTATATCTTCGCTGTGGACAAAGCTAGCAGTTTGAACTTTCGGTAACCAAGAGTAATCATTATAACTAGCTAAACTTCCAAATTACATCATATTTGAACTTATAGTTTACGAGTTATCATCGATCAAAGTTACATCATTTTGTCACTCACTGACTCACTGACTCACTGACTGACCGATCATCAAAATTCTAAGATACTTCTAGCAGGCCTAGAACCTTGAAATTTGGCATCAAGATAGATTATTAAGCACATATAAAGGAAAAATTATAAAAACATAAAAAAATAGTTAATTATAGAAAACAATTTTATATTTGCCATTGTGCCAGGAACATGATGTATGAATTTCGACTGCATTGTTAACTTTGTTCTTTGTTTACGTACAAAAAATATTGAATTGGTGTAGATAATTTATAAATTGTTATTAATTTAGGGCAAAATCTGAGAAATGAGATTCCATACCATCACGCCTGTATTCTCCGAAGGGTAGGACAGAGGTGTATACTAAGTCTGTAACTATATGAACCCATTTATTACTGTATCTAGATATCATTCATAAAGGCTAATTTAAATTGTTTAAAGTTTCAATATCTCACAAGTTTTCCCTCCAGAGGGCGGGGGCGGTCAAAATCAAAATACAAGATGGCGGCTGTGAAATTTTACAAAATATGCGTCATGGGTGTCGTTCCCATGGTTTTCCGGGGTGCTGATGCCAAAAATGAGGTCAAAGTCAAAATCCAAGATGGCGACTGTGAAATTTTACAAAATATGCGTCATGGGTGTCGTGTCCATGGTTTTCGGGGGTGCTGATGACGAAAAAGAGGTGGAAGTCAAAATCCAAGATGGCGACTGTGAAATTTTACAAAATATGAGTCATGGGTGTCGTGTCCATAGTTTTCGGGGGAGCTGATGACGAAAATGAGGTCAACGTCAAAATCCAAGATGGCGGCTGTGAAATTTTACAAGATATGCGTCATGGGTGTCGTGTCCATGGTTTTCGGGGACGCTGATGACGAAAATGAGGTCAACGTCAAAATCCAAGATGGCGGCTGTGAAATTTTACAAGATATGCGTCATGGGTGTCGTGTCCATGGTTTTCGGGGGCGCTGATGACTAAAATGAGGTCGAAGTCAAAATCCAAGATGGCGGCTGCGAAATTTTACAAGATATGCATCATGGATGTCGTGTCCATGGTTTTCGGGGGTACTGATGACGAAAATGAGGTCAACGTCAAAATCCAAGATGGCGGCTGTGAAATTTTACAAGATATGCGTCATGGGTGTCGTGTCCATGGTTTTCGGGGGTACTGATGACGAAAATGAGGTCAACGTCAAAATCCAAGATGGCGGCTGTGAAATTTTACAAGATATGCGTCATGGGTGTCGTGTCCATGGTTTTCGGGGGCGCTGATGACGAAAATGAGGTCGAAGTCAAAATCCAAGATGGCGGCTGTAAAATTTTACCAAATATGCGTCTTGGATATCGTGTCCATTGTTTTCGGGGGTACTGATGATGAAAAGGATGTCGAAGTCAAAATCCAAGATGGCGCTGTGATACTTTACAAAATACGCGTCATGGGTGTCGTGTCCACATGCAAAATTCGTATGATAGCGCCATCTATCTATGAAAAAACCACTTAGAAACTAAAAAAATATAATAACGTAAATTTATGTTCGGCGAAACGAAGTTTATGGATATCCGAATCAGCTAGTTATTAGTTACTTAAATAGTTAGTTGTTAAAAATACGAATTTAATACATAAATAGTTTGTTATATATTTAGTTTGTTAGTTAGTTATAAAAACAAAAGAGATAGAAACAGAGAATAGGCTCTAAGCAAAGCAGCAGTTGATGAACAAGACATTATTATGTCACCCAAAAAGAAAAGAAAGAGACCCACCTACAAAAAATAAATGAGATCCCACCAAAAACATTAAATGTAAAAGATGCCAAGTCTCTATATGCAATCTTTCCACCGTAAAAAGTTTTAAGATCTCATAGAAGCCAAGTCCTATTCAATTTATTTTGTAGTTAGTTATCTATCTAGTGACTGTATTAATAGTTTTATTTCTATTATAATTATAGTGACTTGGCAATGAGCACAAGAAGAAACAAATATATTTGAAGGAGGTGAAAGTAACGCATAACGCACGCGTAATGTTTAATATCACAGGATTAGTTAAGTTCTTTTGATTTGACCATTAAACATAGGTACTTATAGATAATAATTGTGATGTTCTTATCAAATAAACTTAGGTTTTCTTAAATATGTATTGACGCACGTAGTCGATGGTGACCATAACTACTCATTGGCCGTAAAATCACGTCTGCATATCATAAATCACACATCAGCATAACAACTAATGTAATCATAGTACTCAAAGATATCAATTCGTCAATAACAGTCGCACATAATTCCACACAGCAAGCAGCTTTTTATTTGTGCTCATTGCCAAGTCACTATAATTATAATAGAAATAAAACTATTAATACAGTCACTAGATAGATAACTTACTACAAAATAAATTGAATAGGACTTGGCTTCTATGAGATCTTAAAACTTTTTACGGTGGAAAGATTGCATATAGAGACTTGGCATCTTTTACATTTAATGTTTTTGGTGGGATTAATGTTTACATACGACATCAGAACGGATTGTGTTGAGAACAAAATTAAATACGCTTTCATCAAGTTCCCGATTCTCATTACTTCCAATGTTAATAAGTTTTTGCGTACACCATATTAATTTTGCAAAATAATTATTTTGTCAACAGCGGCCGCCGAACGAGGTATATTCGTTTATCTATAACCGAAAGTTTACTTCGGGTCATCGACCTTTCTCTTATACCATAACGAGGCGTTCTCAGATTCTGTTTATACATTGAGACCCCTTTGTAGCTCGGAAAGCATGTTATGCAGTAGTAGTTGTCATGCTAAGATCTACGACAGCTAGCTCCTGATGGACAGTCTGACAGCGGAAAGTCTGTCAGAATGTCACTGGTCATATACAATCCTCTCGTGTACTCCTAATTGGCGAGCGTTCGCACGATCGTGCGATAATTGCATCGTACAAGCGATCAACCATAATACAGGGTGTAAAAAGACCCATCACATAGCCGAAATCTACGCATTCTGTACATCAAACTAAATTACATTGACCAAAAATTATTTCTGGGAAACGACTTTTATTTTTAGGCATAAAAAAAAACGATTTTTACTGTAGCGCGCAATGTAATGCACGTAACCGACTGTGCCTGTGAGTGTCGTGCAGCGGCTACAAAGCTGAGCCAAGGCGGTCGTGTGCGTTTGATATTCATTGCGTTTGTAACTTCAAATGCGTAATTTGCTAGGAAAAATTGAAAATGTTGATAATGTTTGTTTAGAAGAAAGTTATTATCACTTAGAATACGTTTTTGGTAAAAACTAAAAAAATGTAAAACAAAACAATATGTACATTTCAATATGTACATAACAAAATGTACATTTTGACCTTCAATATCTCCAGAATCAATGATTTCCCAGGTATGGTCTGGTAGAAAAAAAATATCCCAATGATGGGTAGAATATGTGGTTTTCGTTATCGTTAAGGGTCTTTTCATACCCGATATACTTTGTTCAACGAAAGATGACTACAGACATAACGTTCATTCCGTAAATTGTAGCCATAAGGAGACTGCTATCGAAAAAACGTAAACGTCATCATCAAAACCGTAAAGTAGACATATTATTCATTTTTGTTTTTAAATTAAATAAAAGTAAAAACCGCCTTAAAAAAAACTAAAAAGTGTAAAATAATTAATTTTACTCTTTTTAGTTTTTTTTTTTAAGGCGGTAAATTCAAGTATTCAATTATTATAATGATGTATATAATATTATTAAGATGCCTAGGTAATCACAGACTAAATATGCAAACTTGACTTGCATAGATTACAAATTTAGTCACAGTTTTATTTTTTTACTTTTAATTGTTTTGTGTTTGGGTTGCCAGGCATATGTGTGTTTAAATTTAAGGAAAACTTGTTAATTTTAAGTGTAATTATGTTTTTAATTTTAAGTATGTTTGGGCGTAAGAATAAATATTTTTTCTTTCTTTTTTTCTTACGATCGAACGTACAACTGCTTACCATTTAGGACGACGCCTTATGCTACAGTGTTGATATTGTGAACTAAGGGTAATATCACACTAGTATTCATCTAGCGACGGTTCGGTCGGTTTTTAAAGTGCAGCTCTAACGTCTCACATGCACCGCTGCACTCACGCTTCACGTTCGCAAAAGCTGCACGAACGCTTGTTCAAATATGTCAGTTATGGAGAGCGACCGTATTTTTTTACTTTTAATCCATTAAAATACAGCCACTCAACCTGCAGCTCTTTAAAAATATTCTCAAATTTCCACAACGTCCAATAATAATGTTTATTTCGATCGTTGCCGGCGGACTATCGCTGCCGTCAGAACGATCGGCGGCGCCGTTAAAATCGCACGCCTGGATGTATTTCGTGACAGCGAGATGTAATACCTACCTGAATAGTTGCGGAGCTAGATAATCTAGAAATGGTACAGACAAAGTTGCATAATTAGGTGCATATTTTTAAACACCGTGGACCCGAGGTAGGCAGAAAGACTTTAACCAGGCCTTTCTGATGGTATTATGAGTCAAATGTTATATCAACGAAAGTCCAATTCAGTCATTTTTCTTTTCTTTTTCTGTACTTAATATATCCATTAACTTTAGTACTTCCTTGTAAACAATACCTTAGGTTGAACTGGCAACATTTATAAATTATCGTGTGAGTGGATAAGAAACTTCTTACTTCACAACTCTCCCCGACCCCTAAGACATATTTATGGCATGGTATGACAAAAGTCGCAACGCCGCGTTCATAGGACTTGTTACCATAGATATTTTTCGATTTGTGAATTTCCGTAAATAATGAATATTTCGAAAATTAAGCTTTATTCAACAAACTATATCCTAGCTTTTCTTCTCCAATTAGGCATCGGAATCGATGGTTAAAGTCTTTCGGGTACCTCAGGCCCACGGTGTATTATGAGAATATTTGCACACGAAACAAGTGTGTCCCATTTTGTGACGTACCCGGGTGCAAGGGACGGTAGGGGGTATCCTTTGAATTATTGTTACTTGTATTAAAAATGAAGATCAAATTCAACATTATTTTGCATCGGGCTGTTTTTTTTTTATTCCACTAAAACGGAAAATTAAATAGAAACCAACTTAAAAACGTACACATTCCCAAAAACGTCCCGTAGAATAAAAAGTCAGGAATTTAAAATTAAAGCACCCAAGCTTAGGACGAGACAATTTTAGTGTAAACAGCCAGCCTAAACTCTGTTCAAGGAAATCTGAGTCCTAAAATAGCATGCGTTTCGAAAATTGTAGCCATAAGGAGACTTATCGATAAAAAAATAAATAAAAACTGACTTCAAAAAAACTAAAAAGAGTAAAATAATTACCTTAACATAAAACTAACAGTTTCAGAAGTCGGTGCAATTTTACACTGAACCAAATTGAAGGCACCGACTTCTGAAACTGTTAGTTTTATAAATATTATGGTAATTATTTTACTCTTTTTTTTTGCAGTCCGTTTTTACTTTTTGTAAGTTATTTTATTTTTCTGTTTTAAGTGGCATAAACAATACCTACACAGACATGCAATCCCGGGTAATTTGCTGTTATCCATTGAAGAGTTCCATTGTCAATCTCCGAGGGTCTTCACCAGATCTTCACCAAATAAAATGGAACTACCTCGGGAAAATACTCTTTTAAAAACAAAAAAAGAATCTTGCAAATCCGTCTATATAAGGTCCAACTATTCATACACGAAATATTTTAAGGGATACATCTATAGGTGGTAAAGAAGCAAAACAAATTTAAAAAAAAAAAACTAAGTGTTTTTTTTTTTAATTAAATAATTTAAATTTACTTGATACACATTATAAAATATTGAATCGGGTCTTCTCGCGTAACAAACTTTTAAGTGGCACAATATATCTTTTATCCCGATTCAGTCTACCCGTGACCACGGCCGGTGAAATTCGGGCGAAACGTCGGGATGAAAGGTATATTGTGCCTCTTAAAGTTTGTTACGCGAGAAGACCCGATTCAATATTTTTATAATGTGTACAAATCGCGAAAGTTTAAAAACATTTATTTGATACACATAACTAATACTGGCTCATTACTATTTTCAACATCCATTACACTAGTTTCTACGTAGTATTTATTGTCATTGAAGCGGGCAATTTTTTTCTCAAATTTATGCAATATTTCTCAAAATTTTGCAAAATTTATTACAATTATAATAATTACGTAAAATAAGAAGAAGTAAAAAAAAAAAAAATTCTTTTTGTATGGCTTCTTTACCACCTATAGATGTATCCCTTAAAATATTTCGTGTATGAATAGTTGGACCTTATATATGACGGAGTTACGCCTGAAAATAAGTAAACAAGAAAAAGAACGTCCTGATTGAGAACCTCCTCCTTTTTGAATTCGGTTAAAAATCGTCTGCTAAGAATGTTATTTTATTACGCCATCTATCGAAGTGGTTGAATTAAAGTAATAGGAAGTTATACTTTTCAAAACTTAACAACAATAAAATTTAAAAATCTAGATTCGGTCCTCGTAGGATTCTTTCTTACAGAGTGGCATAAAAGTACTCTGACTTCAAAAGATGAAAATTTTACTATGCGTACATTTTATGCTTTTCAATTTTTTGAACACGGCTTTGCCTTTTTTTTCGTTGAAGTTTATTTAATTTTCGGTTTAGAATGGCCATTCCATTCCACTAATATCCATGGTCCGAGCATTTCATATCGAGTCGGGGACGCGTCGGCATTTCCCGAACCTCCTGGGAGCTCCTACGTGACGAGCTTTCACTCCTAAAATATTTGTACTATTCATCGTCACGAGTATTAAAATGTGCGCTATTCGACCTCTTTTTATCACACTTTATTTTTTTACGAGTGAGTTACTGTTCCGTGACTGTCGTTACGACTCGTAGACTGTGACAAGGCGTTGTTTGTAGTATTAAATTCTGTTGTTTTAGTTCTACTCGTATGTGTTTAAAAGTATAGGAATATTTTATGACGTTGGCGTCCATTTTGAGATCTCGACTCAAAACTTTTATATTTATAATTAGTTACGGTTTACTCACGAGTATTTTTCGGGATTGGCTATGCATAAGGGCTCCGTTTGGGTCCGAAACTATTCGGGCAATCCCGAAAAAATCACGTGAGTAAACCGTGATTAATCCTGAATGAATGTACCTCACCAGAGTTCTAATACAAATCTATCAATTCTTGGAGTCATAATATATTAGTATCAAAATCTCTTGTATCTTGTGAGAATAGAAAGAACCAAAGCCAAAGCTGAGAAAGAAGTCAGTTCACCAAAAAACAAGAAAATATCACAATAGACATTATCAAAGATAGGGAATTTCTCGAATATTATAAGCAATCGCACAATCACATTATTAAATGAAGCGGATCCTAATTAATGCTAGAATGAAAGAGATGATGCAGATACTTCTGTCAACTGTCAGTAAGAATGAAACAAAGATGGACACTGACCTTGGTCTTCACCTCTGGCTTTTCAGATTTATGTGCGAATTAGAAACCATGTTTCTTTATGATATGTGTAATCACAGATACGACTGTTCAGACATGTACACTACATTGTTCCTAGAACTGTCATGAGACGCGCAACTTTTTGCGGTCTCCTCCTGTCGGACCAACGCTGGAGTCCGCGCACCTCTGCGTCGTATTAGTAATAATTATAATGAGTTATTTACAGAATTAAACATATTTGCAATGCCGGCTAATAAGTTTCGTAACTGCCTTATTAAATCAATCAAAAGCCTTTAAATATGTTTAATAATTGTTTTCTCCTTTAACATTGATTCGTTTTGCTCATAACATAAATATTCTGTTTTGTATTTTGTGGATAACGGAGGGAGTTGCACATTTACAGCTCATAAGATCTAATGTGTAACTGTTTGTTAGTCCCAAATAAATAAATAAATTAGAATTTGATTATCACTTGCGATAACGGTGAAGGAAAATATCAAAAGGAAATCTGCACACATCATAGAGGTATCCAAAAAGTTCGCGACGGTCTGTGTACTCCACCAATGCACACAAGGCCAGCGTGTTGGACTAAAGCCGCGCCCAGATGAGTGTAACGCGTAATGTATTCTATCTTGTAATGTAACGCGAATTCTACGTGTGGACAGCACTCGCGCCGGCGCCGGCGGCGCTCGCCATGATCCATTAGCGGTCGGTTTTTAGCGCGAACACAAAGGCGCTCGCAGTGCACGTTTAGACGGCGTCCGTGTCGTGAGGACGTTCATGATGTGGACTGATGAACAATCGCTTGAACTTATCAGTTTATATCAACTTGACCAAAAAATCTGACCTTTTAGTTCCACAAGTAATGATCTTTTCTTACAACTTTGTTCTCCACCATCGACGCACTAACAGTTTTTTTCCAGTCATCAGTTAATAAATACATATAAATAAAAGCAGCATCAGCTATCGTGACCTTTCTGTTCGACATGTTCGTTGCAACTGAGTGGAAACAGCTCTTGAAAAAGATTCGTTTACACGATTCGCGTTGAGTTCGTGTGCCGTCCACACTGGGTCCTTAGACAAAGTAACATCGCTTCGTAGCGAAACGATATCTACATTCGTCATCGTCTCTATTGTCGCGATCGTTGTGTCGAATTGCTAATTCGTTAAGAAACGAAAATTTTGCTGTCAGTATCAGTCAAGAAGTGTCAAATCGGATCAAACCCGCGAATTTTTAAGTTGTTGTAACGCTGCTTGAGTATATGGAAACGTAAGTAAATCCAAGTTTTATTCATGAGTGTGTAATGTAAACAATGACGCGATCTTATCAATGAAATACTTTCGAATCTTTGTTTGTTTATGTTACAGCCATGGTGACCTGGCGAGGCCTCTTGCTGGATCACAAGGTCTGGTAAGGTTAGACCGACTATGGACTGAACTTACCAACATTTTGAATTCTGTTATTGGTGGTGTCAGCAAGACTACAGACATGTGGAAAAAAATAAGGAATTAATGAACATTTTTGGAAAGACTGGTATAATGGAAGAGAGGCTAGCAATCCTAGCTATGTTTTCAAGGGTTTTGTGTTTGATTCCCAGCTGAGATAATCATTCATTTGATTAATGTTTGTTCATGTGTGTTGGTTTTGTCTGGACAAGTAAAGACACCCTTGCGGTTATGAAGGTTGGCTTGTAATCGCTTCTCTGTTATTACTACACTGGGGATTTTCGATATGATGATGATGATCAGTATCTGACACCCATAGTACAAGCTATACTTTGGGGTCCGATGGCCACATGAGAAGATGCCCCGAATGTTTATTTATTTTTCAATTTATTTCAAAAGTACTTACTAAATTTTTGGCGTTTTAATCTCATTTACACTTATAACATACTTATGACTATGACTGATCTTTATTCAACAAACGTGGGGGCAGATTGGAAGTCCAAAATACTCCAACACAAAAAAAGGCCTTTGGCGCCTCTCCCAGGTGTTCTCATTGTGTGCAGCCCACAATAAACGTAAAGAATGCATTTTATAATTTATTCGATCTGCAATAATGCCTCTAGCACAGAATAAATACCATTTTAATTATTTTTTTCGTTGAAAAATCCTCATGGATACCCTCGCCTGGGGAAGGCCTAAGAGTATGTAATCACTCAGTGTCAAAAATCCGCTGTTGAATGAAATCCGACCATATAGTATCAATAACTACAACGTTTTAACATTCGTTTCGTTATCTTTTTTGGCGATCACGATCGAAGCGAAGGCGAACACTAAAAGCGCTGCTTGTCTACGCATTTGTATGACGATAAACAAATCGTTTCTTTATCGTTTCGTTTCGAAGTATAACATTGTCTACCAACTTGCGATAACGATGACGATTGACCACGTGACTTAACGAGGCTTATGTCAATCCCATACATTTTAGTCTTTTCGAACTTCGTTATCGTTTTTAAATTATTACATTGTCTAAGCCCCCAGTTGACGCTAAATTACACGTAATCTTACATTACGCGTTACTCACGTCTGGATCCCGGCATAGGACATAAACCTTTCTCATTCTGTGTGTGTGAAAAGTCCTATGCCCAGCAGTGGGACAGTAATAATCAGATTATAATTTATCAAATGGTTGCCAAATCAGGATGCGGTGAATTGCAGCATTAATTTTCACACTCATTACTACCAACACACCATAACGTTATTAGCGTATAATTACCTCAATTGGTACTAACACAAAGTTCAAAGGTGCTCATTGAACCTAATGCTAAAGCTTTGAGTATGGGATGAACATGTACTGGTCTACGTGGTCTCTACGTGGGTATATTTAGTCCAGCTGTAATTACAATTCCTATGTGAAATTATACGCTTGTCTAACGTGACCATACGTACCGCTTTGAGCAGGATAGTCTCACTTTTAAGCTATGCGTGCTGTTGTTTTCAAAAAACACGGAAAGAAAGAAAATTTTATTCAGTCTAGAAAACAATGACAGCATACCTACACAATAAAAACATGAAACATTAATCAACATTTACGCTGTCGAGCATGTTCATGCCGAACAGTCACCAACTTAGCATATGCTGGGTGTCAACACTCAGCGCTAATTTTCAGTTGTTATCCTTGCAGTGACACACGGACGAAGGTAATTTTAAATATATTTGTTTTATAATATGTCAGTCAATAAATGTTGCATACTTATATTATTGAGATAAACTACAGAAAAAACACATACACGTCCCGTTTTGAACAAAAAGGCAATCCGTGGCAATGAATTCAACATAAAATGATTTTCAATATAAAAATACGGCACGTATTTATTAATTGCATCAGAAAACATTTTGATAAACAATGGATATCATCAACAACATATCACACATCCATATTTAAAAATCAAAGCTGAAAATTATTTTAAAGCAAACTGCTCATATAGAACCAGCCCAGCTGATTGCCCAGGATCCTAATTTCTTTTATTTTTGTAAATAACTAGCGACCCGCCCCGGCTTTGCAATTTTTCAAAGTGATCGTAAACTTTTTTTTTTGATGTGTGTATGTTACAAAAATGATACATTGTATTGCGTTCAAGGCGTTGTTGTGTATACGGTTTTATAATTTTACTAGAAGTCGCCAGCGGCTTCACCCGCGTGGATGTCGTTTATCGCGTATTCCGCGTTTTTCTGTACCATATTGTGCATGTATTATATAAACCTTCCTCATGAATCACTCTACTATTAAAAAAAACCGCATCAAAATCCGTTGCGTAGTTTTAAAGATCTAAGCATACATAGGAACAGACAGACAGCGGGAAGCGACTTTGTTTTATACTACATATATAGTGATAATAAATCTTACATAAATATGTTTCATTCTTATGAGATGACTAGCTTTCGCCCGCAGCTGCGCTTGCGTGAAATTTTGAACCCGTTAAGTGACGATTTTTCATACAAACTTTCATCCCCTATTTAACTCCCTTAGGGGTTGAATTTCGAAAAATCCCTTCTTAGTTGATGCTTACGTTACAAAAGGAACCTACTGTCAAAATTTCAACTTTCTAACCCCAGCGGCTTAGGCTGTGCGTTGATCGATCAGTCAGTCAGTCAGCTTCTCCTTTTTAACCGACTTCAAAAAGGAGGAGGTTCTCAATTCGGTTGTATTTTTTTTTTTTTTTTTTTTTTTTGTTTTTTACCTCATATCTCCGTCATTTATGAACCGATTTGAAAAAATCTTTTTTTGTTCGAAAGGGTATACTTCCCGATTGGTCCCATATAAATTTTGTTATAATTAGATCATGAACTTCAGAGATATGGAACGGAACTCCTCATCGGATCAAAGCAAAATTCTCAAATTACTAATATTGCTTTGTTTATATTTGTTGTTGAGAACTGACTACTAGAAAAGAGGAGGGGGTGCGTGCCCCCCCTCCCCCCCCTTTGGAATGTTTTCATTATATCGTGTAAGGTATCATTTGAAAGGTCTTTTTATGCCCGACTACATCAAAGCCAAAAAGAAGGGTTATGAAGGAGGGGGTTAAAATTATGACACTAAAACATGTTTAATAAAAAATAAACTTTAAAAAAAAGTAAAAACCGACTTCAAAGAAATACTAAAAGGAGTAAAATAATTACCATAATATAAAATTAACAGTTTCAGAAGTCGGTGCAACTCTACACTGAAACAAATAGAAGCCACCGACTTCTGAAACTGTTAATTTTATATTATGGTAATTATTTTACTCCTTTTAGTATTTCTTTGAAGTCGGTTTTTACTTTTTTTATATGTATAGATTAAACTTTGCAGATGTTGCACGTTACGCCTATCAAGATTTTTTAGGTAAACAAAGACATTTGATTTTTGCTATAAGTAACATTTTGTATGAGAACTCCTTCCTCTTTCAGGTGATGTTATTAGAAGCTGTAACACTATACGAATAACTGAAGAAATAATTCTAGAACTAGAAAAAGTAGATGTAGGAGAATAGGAATGAAATCGTTGAACAAAAACAAAAATTAAAGTAATTGTTAACTGTCGAAATAATTAAAAAAACATGAAACAACTGCCTTGTTGGTCTAATGGTTGCAAGCGCGACTGCTGAGCGTGAGGTCTTGGCATCGATACCCAGGTCGGGCAAAGTGTTAGGTATTGGGATTTTCCGTGTGGAATTTCTCAGTAACAATTCGGACTCTGGATGTGTGCCTGGTTGATGGCAATAGGCTCGACCCCTATTATATGGGACTTAATAAACATAACGGCGAAACGAGGGTGTACTATACACCTCTGCCCGACTCTTTGGGAAATACAGGCGTGATGTTACGAAACTACAAAAAGCAAGGTTAAAAATAGCTTATGCTTTAGTTTGACTGTTATTTATTGTTAGGAAATAGGAATTATAGAAACATTTATGAATTATAAAAGCATTTATTTACTATTTTATGAAATTGTTTTAATATTTAAATCGCTAATTTGACGTCGGTCACGACACGATCACGTGACCAACGTCAGTTGACAGTTAACTTGCATACTAAAATAGAGGAAGGGGACAGTCGTTGCCGTGCTATCAAGGTGTGCGGACGTATCATTTGTTAATTGCTATAAGTGATCTATTTAGTATTAATATTAATAATTATAAATTATAAAAGTACAGTGTAAGTGTTACCTGCTGAAGGAAGTAAGGTCAGTGTTGATTATATACTTCATTTTCTGAATAATTATGGATTCTTAAGGTGTAATGTAATCATTTGTCAAATTGATATTCTATTAATTAAAATAATGAGTACTTAATAAAAGTCTTATAAAGTATTTCCGACTTTTATTTCAATTTATAATCAGTCCTAATATTATGAATTGCAATTATTATCACACCCGATATACAACCTTATTTTTACTTTATACGAAAACCGAGACAACACAACAAGATTTTCATCAGAACTGCCTGAATATGTGTTTTTTTTTTTGTAAATCTCCAAGTTACACCTTAGTTTATGTCGCGTTAAATTCCCTAAAAAAGTGTGAAATGCTTGAGATGTGCTATGCAGGGGTTGTCTGATACACGGAAACTGACCGAGAGGACCGTCTCAAGCCTCATGGTGTCAATTCCCGTCAACTGTTATGGGTAGAAAACTACTAAAACAAAAAAAAAAGTAGTGTAAAAATATGTCAATCGATTCTCCTAGTGATTCTGAACAAACTAGTTTCAGGTTTGGTATATACTAAAACTAAGCTTGTATATTGGAACATAACATCAACTTTTAAACGCCTAAGACAAGTCCCACCACAAGCGATCCCACTTTAGGCGCAACTGTTATTTTAGTCCATGTAATGTCATTTTATTATTACAAAAGTACCCTTAGTTTTCACGCCAGAGGCCAAAAAACTCGGTTTTCTTGGATATTTTAGGCGTAACAGTAATATCAGGGTATGTTCTGATTTAAATATTATTAGGTACCTGCTCCTCATTTTTTTTCTAGCTACAAGGTCAATATTACTTTTCCATTTTTAGGGTTCCGCACCCGAAGGGTAAAACGGGACCCTATTACTAAGGCTCCGCTGTCCGTCTGTCCGTCTATCCGTCCGTCTGTCACCAGGCTGTATCTCATGAACCGTAATAGTTAAGCAGTTGAAAGTTTCACAGATGATGTATTTCTGTTGCCTCTATAACAACAAATACAAAAAAAAAACTAATAAAATAAATATTTAAGGGGGCTCCTTTATAACAAACGTGATTTTTTTGCTGGTTTTTTTTTTTTTTAATAACTTTGCCCCACTCTAGAATTTCTCCTGTATCGTGGGTGCGTTTACAAACACAAATCGCACATAAACAAACGCCCAGACCCGAAACAATTATCTGTAGGCCATAAACATTTTTGTTCCGTGTGGGAATCGAACCCACTACCCGTAGCGCAGAAGCCAATCGCTCAGCCACTGCACCAAACATGTCGTCAAATAACGGTATTGATAACGGCAACAGGTAGACGCTTGAAATATTCACAGAATATTCAGTTATATATTCACTTTAAAAATAAATAATTAAATTAAAATAAATCAAATATTAAGGGGGGCTCCCATAAAACAGACATTATTTTTTTGCCGTTTTTATAGATAATGGTACGGAACCCTTCGTGCGCAAGTCCGACTCGCACTTGGCCGGTTTTTCTATTCTGTATGGACCGTAGTGAAGAGGAATGATTTTCCGGGATCCCAAGTGTAGCGGACCCGACATTGAAAGCCGGAAATCGTATATTCTAACTTGTGACAAGTTTAGCTTGTGGTCCGGATGGGAGCTGTGACGTAATTTCATCCTGCAACGATGTAATATCAGATAATGCATACAATATTGTCCAATATCTATCAGTGAACTATTCCAATAGAGAGCTATTACCGTAATATTGGACGGTACTGTTTAAACAGAGGAATTTTGGAGGAAGCCTAGTTGAGCTTTCAGTATGGCGTAGACGAAGACAGCAGTTATGACACTTAATCACCATGGCACCCAAGAGCATAACCTAGCCCACGTAATCAATAACCATAACACACAATCTATGGCTGCCGGCAGATACAATGTACCTAGAGTCACCAATTACTTGGTGACAGAACCCTAAAAAAAACGAATACCATATCTATTGAACAGTCTACCGGCAGACATAAAGAGTGAAACAAATAAAAACACATTTAAAAATAAATTGAAAAGATATTATTTAGAAATGTGTTAAAGTGTTAGTCTTAAATAAGAAGCCTAAAAAGTGTATAAAGACTCACCAGATCCCTTAGTTAGTTAGCTTAGTTTATAATTTATTTGCTATATGTGAACTTAAAATAAAATAAATAAATTGCTTCCTGCATGGTTACTAAGAGATAATGACAACAGCCTGTCAGTTGAACACTTGCTTTCCATGCAGAAGCGTCTGATTTCGATCCCGGCCCGAACCTCGCTGACTTCTCCAATTCATGTGCGAATCAGAATTTGTCTATCACTTGCTTTAACAGCGAAGGAAGATATCGTAAGAAAAATGTAAGAAAACCTGAAAGAGACTAAAAAAAACTGTTTTGGATGGTATGCGTAGTCTGCCAACTCGCGCCAAGCCAACGTGGTGAACCAAGGCTTAAACTTCTCTCGGATTCATGAATCTTCTCAAGAATAGGCCCGTGCCCAACAGTGGGATAGTATAGAGCTGATTATGCTAATGACAAGAGTACAAACATCATAACTTTCAAAGCTCTAAATGAAAAGCGCAAACTAAATCGCATGTTGTTAGAGAAATGTTATTATACCATCAAAGAATTTATGGAAGACAAATTCTAAAAATACCTACCTACTATTATGTTAAATAAATCATAAATAAATAAAAATACTATGAATAAAATAATTTAACTATATACAGGGTGTAAAAAGACCCATCACATAGCCGAAATCTACGCACTCTGTACATCAAACTAAACTACATTGACCAAAAATAATTGCTGGGAAACGACTTTTATTTTTTGGCATAAAAAACTGCGTTTTTTGTAGCGCGCAATGTGTGGTTGTGGCGATGCCGCGCGTTTGCATGCGTGCAGCGGCCACACAGCTGAGCCAAGGCGGTCGTGTGCGTTTGATATTCGTTGCGTTTTTATAACTTCAAATGCGTAAATTGTGAGGAAAAATTGAAAATTTTGCTAAGGTTGTTTGGAAGAAAGTTTAGTATTATCACTTAGAATACGTATTTGGAAAAAACTAAAAAAAAAAATGTTAACTTTTACCTTCAATGTCTCCAAAACCAATGGTTTCCCAGGTATGGTCTGGTAGAAAAAAATGATTCCGATGATGGGTAGAATACGTGGTTTTCGTTATCGTTAAGGGTCTTTTTACACCCGATATATTTCCTATATTAGCAATAGAATACTAATTCTAAAAATACTTACCTACTAGAATTTTAATGTAATCGCCAATGTATCCTTATTTTAATGTGACTAATTTTCCTAATAATTGAATAACTTATAAGTTCTATTATTGTATGCCTTGCAATACCCTAACAGGTCTATGTATGTTTGGAATAAGCTATTCTATAAGTTTTCTGTAAAGTACATTGTGCAATAAATAAATAAACAAATAAAGAAAATCGTTACCAAAATACGCAGTTGTTTACAAATAAATCTGAAACCTGACGACATCGGAAACGTTTGTTTTAAAACTATACTATGACGGTTACTACGTGAGCAATACGAAACGAAATGAACGAACAAAATCAGTAACTACTCGGCCATGCTACGAACGCAATTCATTCATAGTCTGCAAGCATCGTAAAATCTCGCCCCGACGACCGGCTCAACAGTTTTGTCAATGGCACAGTTGTTAAAGAAAAAACGTTTAAGGTACAAAAGGTTTTTAGGGTTCTGTGGGCAACGGTTGCCAACGGGACCCTGTTACTAAGGGTCAAATACACGTCCGATACTTGCTTCCGGGAGTCGGATCCGACTATCTGATCGGATTCATGAAATACACGTACGATTCTCGTGTCCGATTTTTTCTGGACGACGACGACGCTCGGACGATGCTTACGATTCTGACATCCGATCCGATAGTCTGATCGTACGTGTAATTCATGTTCAAACAAATGTATGACGCGGAGGCCTTCAGATAGTCTGATCAGACTATCGGAACCGACTCTCGGAGGCAAGTATCGGAGGCAAGTATTGGACGTGTATCTGGGCTCTAAGCCTACGCTGCCTGTTCGTCTGTCTGTCCGACTGTCACCAGTGGTAGCCAGACGACATTTTGACAGATACATAATCTGTCAAAATTTTTGTATTATAAATTCGTGAGACATATTCATATTTATGATTGTTTACGGTTTACTGTCGTGCGTTTTTCGGGATTGCCCGACAAATTCGACTCGCGACCGCACCGCGTGTTCAGCTCATGATTAAGGGCTCCGTTTGGGTCCGAAACTAGTCGGGCATTCCCGAAAAATGCACGTGAGATTATGTATTGTGTTATGTCTTGGCAAATACGCTTGGTGGTAGATGAGGTGATATAGTGGAATCCCTTTTGTATCTCTGTTACTTGGATTCATGTGTTTCATCTTAGACCCTGTCTGCTCTTACCATTAGGTGCGACCGAAGTCAAACGCGACAAACATTTTTTTTTGTTTTTCTCTCCTATTTGTCTGTCTCACTGTTGAGTAAAAGCCTCCCCTTTTGTCTTTCAAACATCTATATTTTGTGCCTTTTCTGACCATGACCAAGTAAAATAATAAAAAAAAACATCCCAAGGGGGGTTGGGCCATACAAGAGATCGCTAAAAATTGGTTATTTATCAACAATTTTGGTTTCGGTTGTATCTCAATGGTAGTACATATTATGACTTTCAAAGCTTGATTATAGTGCATACTCTACAAATAAATGTCAAATACTTAAATTGCGCTTCGATCGCACCCTTGTGAGCGCGAGTATGACTCGCTCTTGACCGGTTTTTTATTTGCCACTGACCCTTCGACTAAAATAGATTGCACCTGACCCTTAATGAGTATTAAGAAAACTTTACGGCTTGCGAAAGAAACCAGTAAGGGTCTCCACACACTTATCTACGCAGCGCAACCGTCTGAGCTGAGGCGTTCGACGTCGGTTATACCTTTATGCCCGTAAACATATGCCTTTTTCCCAGCCAGGCCGATTCTACGTCGATAAGTGTGAAAAGACCCTAACTGTCTATGTTCTTTCAAAGCCAAAATAACTTAATTACTGTTCCAACGCAGGGCGAACGAACTCCGAAAAAAATAAGTTACAAAATTCTGTAAAATATTAAAATAGTTGAGGTAAACTTTGTGGTAAAGGTTAGAACTCCGGCTTGCAACTGTAGAATTTTTAATCTAGATAAAAGGCAGAACGAAATTTTTGGAAACCAAGTGTTGCCATAAAGCTTACAGAAGATAGGCAGGGGTTAATTGGAAACGTGAGTTTATATAGATTTATTGAGAGTTTATGAAACTTGTTAAGAATTTCATGTTTGTTTGTTAAACAAAATGAGGAAGGAAACAAAAACAAGCCGGCAATTTCATCATTGCTTTGACACTTCAAACGAAAATCACACTTAAGATTAAACCCTCATCCCTCCATTCAAACAAAAAACAATACAAAGTACATTAATTAACACGAACCGGACCGAAATTTAATTACGGCGTGCGTAAGTTATGCTAATTCCTCGGCCGATTATAAGATTAAGTTGAGTGTGAATTACTGTCGTTCCTTATAAGAAAAAGGCGGGCCTCGTTATCCCGCCTTGTTGTTCTTCGTGTGATTACATTGCGGGAGAATCCCTCGGCGCGTTTCTCGTACCTTCAACGGGCGGTCGGCGGTTTTGCAATTTAGTTGGAACGGGCGATGAGAAAAATTTGCGGAGGAAGGCGTGAGGGGCGCGTGCGCGCGGCAATACGCGGCGCGGCGACCACGGCACGGCAACCCCGCAGTCAACGGCGCGGCGCGACGCGATTAGTCTGCGCCGGTACGCTTCTCCACGCTTCGCATAAACCCGCGCTCCCGCGCACCCCCCCGCACGTCAAACTAACTAATTGATTTATACCCCCAAACATTAGTAAGCGAACTTACACCAACTTTATGTGCGACGCAATCCTCAGTGCTGTGAACTTTTTTTAACCGAAATTATGACTTTAAAGTGTGTTTAGGCTTTAAAAGTTTTTTTTTTCATGTTTTATTTAATGTTCGGGCCGGAGGAGCAGCAATATGTCATGGTAAAATGACACTGGATGAATGATGGTAATTATTGGCCTCTTTATGTTTACTTGTGTATCTCGCTGACTCACGGTGACAAAAACGGGCTAATGGATTCTCCCCGCACAAAATAGACACATAAATAAAAACGTGAATTTTAAAAGTCCGCATCATTTATTATCACGTCAGCAACACAATTTGTATGAATAAATGAATAAATAATCAGTCATTACGTCTTTACATAATAATATAGCGACTTCGCAGAAAGACTTCGTTGAATTTTAATATGAAATAACAAAAGCTACGTTTGCCGCGGACTTCTTAATTTGACGGTTTAACGACTTTTTTGAATATTTAACGAACTTAATACCCGTTTTTAAAATGAAATGAATGAAACATTACTATTTTTAGGTCATTTATTTTTTGTTGGAAGAACGATAATTTAGAAAAAAAAATGTAATTGTAAATACATTTAAAATGGACACAATTTATGTTTTTGTCAGATCTATGTACTCATTCCTATAAAATGTTAAGGCAAGAAAAAAAAACAGCAAAAAATTACGCTTGTCATTTCTCTACCAGTAAAACTTTTTTGTTAGTTAATTGGCTAATTAAGTGCTTCATTAAGACATTTCGTTCTTCGTTCCATTTCAGAGACTGTTTATTTATTATATATTTATTGCTTAAAGAAAAAAAAATGTACACTCGCGGTCTGATATCTATATCACTTTCTTTACCGTCTGGAAATAAATTAGGTATAATAAATGAACGGAGTGTTTTCACAAGTATTTTCACGGAGGCTTGGCACAGTATTTTCTTTTTTTTTTCGTTATCTTTTTATGAAATTGATGTACCTACCTACAGATATCGACTATAGAAACTCAAATCATACGTAAGTGTGTATGATTTGAATTTAGACATTATTTAATTTAATTAGGTACTTCAAAATTTATGTTTTATTGAGTTAGTATGAAAATTTACTTAAAATTAATAGTATTTATTAATAGATAAATTTCATTACAAGAAGTTAAAAAAAAACTCCGCCATGGTTTTTTTCCAGACGGTAATAAAAGTCATCCATTAACGTGGCTACAGAGCGTGAGGTTCGAAGTTCGATCCTCAGGTCGAGCAAATTATTATTACGTTTTTCTATTAATACATTTTTAGTAACATCATGAAGTTTGTCTGGATTGAACACTGTTATCGGCAAAATGTGTCTCTCGGGGAATATAAAGGGCCGTCTTTCTATTTATATATTTCATTCTAATGGCGTAAGCAATTTTCGAGGGGTGCTATAAAATATTCTTAGCACAATCGAGCACCCAAATATGTTGACTAGTATAATCGTATTTTTACTCAAATACTTCTTGGCACTTTCAATTGGCCAAAACTGAGCGTAGTTATGCAAAAAGCGACTATCGACGAAAATTGCGTCTTGAGATAATATGGCCGTTTTAAGGAATTTCGGCTGTTATTTAGTGCACAATGAAAAAGTGATTGAAAAGTGACATTTACGATGAAAGTATAATACACATTTTTAT
Organism: Amphipyra tragopoginis; assembly: GCA_905220435.1. Lineage (NCBI taxonomy): Eukaryota > Metazoa > Arthropoda > Insecta > Lepidoptera > Noctuidae > Amphipyra > Amphipyra tragopoginis. Next base: position 22,151,463 of record HG991995.1, on the reverse strand, counting down.
ATGATCTACGCCCAACTAAGGACAGTAAGCGCACTCTTTTTAAAAAAAAAACCATATACGTCTATCCTTACAGACAACAGCCCAATACGATAGTACGGGCACATTAAAAACACAAATAAATATACATAATTAACACAGACATGATGTAAGAAAAAAAATGTATATTTTTATTAATTTAATATTCAGTATTTTTCTTTTCAATAATTCTACAAAAATAAAATAAAATTCCAATACATCGCACTACTCATGTCATCTTAGGTTCACCCGGCTGTCATACATTCTGCTATACAAAACACGAGAGTTGTAATAACGATCATTGGAAAGCCTTATACTAGCAGGACTTGCGGTTAATCAGAAGCGATTTCTTCAGCGATGTGATCAGCCGAAAGACGTCCACTGCTGGAGATAGGCACCCACCAAAAGGTGGGGGGGGGGGGGGGGATTTGCCCTAATCGCCACGCTTGGTAGGCGGATTGGCGATCGCAGTATGGTTTTATGGTTGTTAAAGTACTCAGAAAATGCTGCTGCCCATCCTCTAGAGAATCACTAAGTCGCCTTTTACGACACCTACGGGAAGAGATGGTGCAGTGCTATTCTTTAAGTCCGGCACTACACGATACATTTATACATATTTTCGTGTTATGACGTTATTGTACTATTCTCACCGAAATACGAGTTCTGACATAGTGGTCAGCATACCCAGCAGGGTACATACTCACGATTTTTCTACAATTTCGGGGAAAACAATGAAATTGACTTTTTTTTATTTATTAATGTTCATCATTCTTTGTTGTTAACTGTTGGTGTTAGCTGCGGTGTTAGCTGCGGTGTTAGCCTAACAGATACCTACAGAATAAAACTGAATTATGGTTTGATTTCTTTTAACTATAGTTTTTTTCTTTCGAACGGGCTATCAGATTATATATTCGCCGTTGTCGAATAGTCGCCACTATTTTCACTATTCGACGAATAATGAAAAAATTACGAATAATGCCGAATATCGAATAACAGCGGCTAACCGCGGCATCCCTAGTATATATAATATTACACATCACTGTACCACGGGGTTATTAAACACTAACTCGAAACATAAATAACAAATACACAACAGTTTTAGCATAATAACAGTGGTTTAAAAATTGGAAATGACAACCAAGAAGCTATTTGTCGTTCTCTGTACGTAATTTTCTTATACAGTTCGCAGACCCTGGCTTTCAGCCAGGACTACAGAAAGCATTGGAACGTATTTTTGAGATTTGCTTCGAATACTAAAATACGATTTTTAAACTCGATAAGACACCGCTATAAAGTTTCGAGCTCCACGGAGATATTTTACCTGAAATGTATTCCAGAACGGAGGATAATTTTGTTCCGTTTTTTTCTAGATTTTTGGTTTGTGGTAGGATCTTTACGGTCCACCTGGATAGGTACCATCCTCGCATTAAAGTACAAGCAGTTTACTTTGTTTCGTCGTGTGTAAATGAGAGCCAGAGGGGTAGATTCCCCATCTCTATTTATCTCTGTTACTTATTAATTTATTCAAAACAATTGCCTACTACGAATTCAGGGTTCCCCAAAACGTGTAGTGGGCCACTCGAACTCTCAACAATACGAATAATAGAGTAGAATCAAAAATAATACACATCATTTGTAGAACTGCACGGCTTTGTTGTGAAAAATATCCACTTCTGGTTGCTGAGCGATCAGTGCGTTGAGCAGTGAGATGACTTGACCAGTAGGACTACACTGCCGTTTGTGTGCGTACCTGCAGAACTGCAAGCACACTTACCTCCGGTTTCTGAATTGAGAATTCGGGATACGCAATACTTAAGTAGTATTTGAGTACGGAGTTGTAAAAAAAATGCTTTGTTATCCGTCATTTTTTTGACAACTCCGTACTCAAATGTTACTTAAGTACTGCTGATCCTAGAATTCTCAATGCAGAAACCGTAGGTTAGATCCATGTGCTCCATCTTAGACCCTATCTACACTTACAGGTGCGACTAGGGTTAAACGAAACTCAGTCAAATAATAAAAGAAATACAATCCTTTTCACATAGACCTTGGTTCCGAATCGTCATAACAGCACATACAGTCCACAGATAAATAAAGAAAGCAACTGCTTCTAAATCCTAAAAAAAATTGGCCATACATTTTATTAGCAATTCAACTAATACACTAGTTCCATTACGCATGATATTTATTTTATGCAAAGCGCTCGTCTGTTAGCCCCAGAATAATTTTTGTATTATAGTACTCCCTTTCCCACTAACCTTGTTGGTTATTGTACGCACTCGCACTTATGAACGTGAATCAACTCTCGACCTCGCCGCGTGATCAGGGGAATAACGTCACAATGGGGAGACACAGGCAAAACGAAAGTAGATGGCAGCACCTCTATTGGTAGCAATTACAACCAATCAAAATGAGTTAAATTGTCGCGAGCAATAATGGCAAACAAAGGAGATGTTTGATTTTGGGCCACCACTATGTACAGTATATAGAAAAATAGGACAAAAATAGGGGATTACCATAAAAATACAAATAAATTAATTTGAAGAAGAGTACAATTATACTGGAATTATTATTTGGGGACGTTTTTTAATATGTTAACCCTTTTGTTCTGGTAGCCATGACAGTTGTGTTTGACATTAACATGAGTTTGACAACTTTGACAGTCCTAGGTTTCGTGATGTGTGTTTGACGCAATCGAGTACAACACCTGTAGTTCTATTTCATTATAATTATAACGAAATCCAAGTATTTTCGTCTATAAACAACGTAGATAGGCTGTGTGAGTACACAAGAAATAAACACTATGGGGTCATTGACATGTCAACAGTTGTCAAAATGACATTTCACATAATTCGATCCACCATATTTTTATGTGTTGTGTTGCTCTCCTTGACCAAGTTAACTTGAATGTACAATTAAACAAAGTAAAATTATAGAAAATTAACATCATAAAACGGTTACTTTATTGTATAGCTATATTTCCATATAGTGTACATGGTGCTAGCCCAGGCTCCATACATTTCTGAAACATCTCCTTTTAAGCAATGAAATTGTTTAAGTACCAGCGATGGTAGCACCATTAGTTTCCCAGTGTGCTACCCCATTGGTGAATCATATCTCGTTTCATGTTTTGTAATCATAACTGCAAATGAACTGCACATCCAGACGCAACTGAAAACTATGCAACTGCCAAATGCAGCTTGAAGGTAATTAGGATGTAATTAATGTAACTGCGTGGCAACTGCCGACTGGATATGTAGCCCACTTGCACTTCTTCTCTCGTGTCAGCAAGAGCTATACGAAAACAGCTCATGCTGTGGTGAAAAGATTAGCCAGTCAGCAAGGTTGGTAGCGGGGCTGACTGCCCAGGGTGCGCCGAACGTACTTAAGTATCGTCTCTCGTGGAGGCTCTTTTCATGCACCCTTGCTTGCACTTATAATTACGATTATGAAATGAAATATGTTTCATCAAATGTGCTCATGATCAAGCTCATGATTAAGGGCTCCGTTTGGGTCAAAGGGCGTATACTTAAAGGAAGCAGGTAACCAGCGGCGACCTACCAGCGCTTATCAAGCGCTACTGATCCGTGCAGGTAACTGCTACATAAAGGAAGTGGGTAGAAGCAGGGGCTGGCATTTTTTGAACAAAAATACGCCTTATTCCCACGCAAATACAGCAACAAATGACGGCCTACCAGCGCTGACCGGGGCAGGTCGGAAATTGTCGGCGATGTTCGGAGCTCGTCGGCGCTGGTTCGCCACACAGTATAGAAACTACCTGCGTGGACCAGCACCGACAAGCGCTGACAGATCGGCGCCGGCAACCCGCTTTCTACGTGTATACGCACAAATACTAGTCGGTCAACCACGAACCAGTACTTTAGTAAACCGTAAACAATCTTACTTCTTCTCTCGTGCTGGCAGAATAGCTCATGCTGTGGTGAAAGGATTAGCCACTGAGCAAAGTTGGTAGCAGGGCTGACTGCCCAGGGTGCGCCCGTCGTACTTAAGTATCGTCAAATTGTAATACAAAAACTAAGTACCTATACCTCTTCTATGTTCAAATAACGTTGTGCCAAAATTGTATAAAGATTTGGTGGAATTTTCAAGCTTCCCTCCATTACCCAAATTAAACTTAGTTAAATTAAATATTAGCCGTTTGGGCGCAACGATAATTAAATTTAAAGCTTATGCCTTCATTATTAAAGTCCATATTTACGTGTTAATTAAGTTGAATTTACATACTTGCGGGCTATTTTTACGGCACACCCTTCGGAAATATTTTTAATTGATATTTTTTTTTCGTTTGCTATTGAATTTGGGTTAGTAACTACGTAAACGTTCGGTGCCCATTTTCAGTGATAAATTTATACTTTTGCCCCAACTTTTAGTATAACGCGTGGCTATTGCCCTATTATCTATACATTATCATAAATCTGTAGACATGGCTCTATTTGGTGACCCCACATAAGACTAAAAACGTATAACTGATCATAACTGAGGATAGATACATTTTAGCGTATTTTTATGACCTTTTTGAACAGCTGTTTCTCCTAAACTATTGACTTTTAGGGAAAGTGGGAGATAGAAAGAACAAAAGATATTTATTATCATGTGCAGTTTAACACCCTTTTGGATTAGTACTCCCTTTCCGACTCACCTTGTATAAGAGATATTAAAAAAAATGCGAGTTGGTTAACAAACAAAATCTATTTCGGTATTTTTAGGAATTTTTGTTTGTCGGTTTGTTCATGAACGCATCCACATTAAAAGTACTGACTTTATGCGGTAGAATTTAATAGATAAATAATTTGCGTATCTCGGAGTAACATTTAGTTTTTATTTCATCGTAATCGGTTTGCTCAATCGAAAGATATTAAAATTTAAAACTATCAAGAAGACTTCCGATTACCCCGCGGACGGAGTTGCCGACACAGCTAGTAGTGTCAACATAAATAGTTGATGTCCTGTATAAATACAACTCTTCTTCTTAATTAAAATCTGTTCCATTGCTATCCTGCAGCAACTACATTATGACGATTACCTAGTAAGGGACACTTTACATAAAAATCGTTTTATTGCATAATCTTGCTAACCTAGAAAGTCTCTACCAAATACAAAAACACCAGCGTTGAAAACTCAAATAATAAACAGATATATTTAAGCATCGATACCTAGTAAGTGCCATTCACTGCCTCTGATAATTTTAAAACCTAGTAAGTCACTTTAACCACATGGTTTTACCGGCTGACCGATTTAATGTTTATGCGCTCTCCGGTAAAATTTCGTTTTAAGCCCTTACTAGGTTTTGAAATGGGGCAGCCGGATTGTGAACAGTCATTTCTACGTTAAAATCACTTGATATTTTGCTGTTCTTCTTCCCTTGTATTGGCACGAGCTATTCGAGAGTAACTTATGCCGTAAAAAAAAAGATTAGCCAGCCAGGAAGGTTGGTAGCGGGGCTGACTGCCTAGAGCGCGCCGGACGCACTTAAGTATCGTCATTTGCGACGTTGAAAATAATGTATCGTTAGCTCCTAATGTAGTACATCAGCCATGCAGCGTTTTTTACGCCTTAATGGTGTGCACTTTTTTGTACAAAAGGAAATGCTAATTTTTCAGACTTTTCTGTGAGAAATAGAAATAAAATAAGTTTGCACACGTACCTGTTTATATTAGCCTAACGCGTTTATGGCTTTGGTAATAATATAATATTCAACTCAACTCAGTCTCGGAGCTGCCAAATTGATATTTGGCGTTTCTCGCTTTAGCCTTTGCCAAACATCAGTTACAGATGCATCTGTGCCTTCAGGCTGGGATTTAGGTATATTATAAAGCGCGCTAGCACGCGCTAGATACCTTCAGTTTTAACTGTACAGTCGGACTGCACAGATACGTTACGTGCGTAGAACAAACAGTCAGTACACACCGTCTGCACACCTAACGATTTACCTGTACACTTCAATTTGTACAGTGAAATCGCATAGTTTTACCTGAATATGTGTAGCGCGCTAAACACAATACACTTACCGTCAATATACCTATTTTTTTCTTTCTAGTAGAAGTAGGCATCTTACGGGGTTTCACACCGATAATTCAGCCCTCATTAAGCGGTCTCCCCCCCCCCTTAAGTCCCCGCCAGCAACGCCCTAAGCCGAGGTCCGAGTCTCACTAGGGGTCGCCCTTAGTGCTGTTGTTGCAGGTAGTCATGATGTTAGTGTAGTACAAGTAGTTAACTTAGGTTAAGTATTTTACTTCCTCCCCATTGGCTGGAGACCCTTCAGGTCTCGCCAATAACTGCCCGGTTACGTAGAAATGGTCCCCTAGGACCACCTACAGCAGTCCAATAGAAAAAAAAACTTACGGGGTTGGTAAAAGATCAACTTTTACGGCAGTGTGTGGCCGGCCAGTACGGCGGGCAATTTTAGGGCAATATGGTCGTATGATTTATTTATTTAATTATAAACGAGCAGCAATATTGCTGATATGTCTATTTCACACAGTGTTGAAGGTTCATAGTTTACAGTTTTATTGTTCTCAATTTTTTGAGGAATGTTTATTCGTTCGTAGCCAGTATATTACTCGTCAATATTCTTTTTTCTTTCTCAGCCTTTTATTACCCTATGCCATAGAAATATAAAAAACAGCCCTCATGCTTTGCATGCCATTCTTCTCGGTGTTTAGCATACCATCCAGTTTTTCCCAACAATTTTTAAGATATCTTCAGCCCATTAGCTGGCTAACGCCCGATACTTCTTCGTCTGGTCCTGGGTCTCCACTTAGTACCTTTCTACCCCAACTGCCGTTGTTTCTGTGACTCATGTGGCCCGTCTACCTACATTTATATTGTGCTCGTCAATCGTCAATATTAGGCCAACGCATTAGAGTAATTATTACTAGTGCGGAAACTACACAGAGTATTTTGACAGATGTCAAATCCAACCTATTAGATTGTGACAACTGTAGCGAATGCAAATGGAAACTAATGCTCATTGATCTGATAAAATCATTAACTCACGGTACCTATTACCTACCACAATGAGGTAGAGCAACGAGTTTTATATCTTTACTAAAATAAAGCGTCCTCATAGCGTACTGATAGGCCTACGGATACGGATATTTTATAGGAAAATGCCATAGGTGACCCAAATGATTCGTTCTCCTTACTAATATTATAAATGCGAAAGTAACTCTGTCTGTCTGTTACCTCATAACGACTAAACTACTGAACCGATTTAGATGAATCTTATTACAGAGATAGTTTGGATCCCAGACAGGACACAGGCTACTTTTATCCCAAAAAATACGGAATAAACGATAAACGACATACGCGCGGGCGAAGCCGCGGGCGATATCTAGTTCTATATGTATAAAAGAAGAAACTGACGGACTGAATGATCTATAAACGCAAAACCTAAACCACTGTAGTTGTAAACATGGAATTTTAACAGTAGGTACCTTTTAAAACGTAGGCATCCACTGAGGAATGATTTTTGGAAATTCCACTAAAAAAGAGGTGTAACGTTAAAGTTTGTAGGAGAGAATTCAAAAAAGGTCTTCATTTTTGGTTTACGAACAGCCATTTCACAATAAAGGTACGAGTTCGTAGTCGACTGCGGACAGCAGCAGACGACGTGTCGCTCCGACACTACTGGTTTCTATGTATTTCTATGAAATACCTTCCGCAGCTAGCGACACGTCGCACGACCGCAGACGACGTGTCGTCCGATCGCAGATCAGTAGTGCCACCGACGCTGGAGTGACAACACGTTGAATCTTACTCAAAAAATAAGTTTTTCCAGTTCCGAGGAAAAAAACCTGATAAACCAGGTGACTCAATATCCTACGCTGTACGATTCATCTAACAAAAACAAAAGATACTAAAGTATATCGCGATCGCTAATCCCAAACAGGTCACACATCTTGTCTCACGGAACATTCAGAACTAACTGGAATACGACGTGTCGTCTGCTGCAGCCATCGGCAGTTGGAATCATGACTGCAGCGACATGACGCTGCGACGTGTTGCAACGACACGTCGTCTGCTCCTGCTGAATGCAGTCGGTTACGAACTCGTACCTTAACTCAAATTTCACGCAAGCGCAGCTGCGACAGAAACTAGTTGAATATAAGAACCTGAGGTATGAAAAGATATGAAGTGCTAAATATTCTTATTTATTTCATCATTCTGCCGAAAGATATCCACTGCTGGACATAGGCCTCCCCTAACCCATATTGTTTTGCCATAATCAGCACGCTTGGCAGGCGGGTTGGCGATCGCAGTTTGTTTCTTAAAGTACTCAGAGAACGCTGCTGCCCATCTTCTAGTGAATCGCTTAGTCGCCTTTTACGACACCCATGGAAAGAGTTGGAGTAGTGCTATTCTTTACGGCAGGCACTACACGGAACCTTAACTTATAAATATATATGTATACATACGTTTAAACTAACACACACATACACACACATGCACACACAAATGCACACACACACACACACGCACACACACAAAACTGCACGCATTAGATATAATATACAACCTTAATAATTGTAGTCTACAAAATGTCTACCAATCTGTAATTTTCTGCGCACTCCAAAGGGAAAAGGACTGGGTCAGGCACATACTTGTAGTATAGTACTTCAGCGTCCACAAGGTTGTATTTGAGAGCAAGTTGCTTGTGGATAATCCTAGCTACGAGGTTGTGCCTGTGCAAATACTCACCGTTAGCAAGACGAGAACAACCAGAGATAATATGTCGGATAGATTCAATGGGACAGTGGCATGCCCGACAGATGTCAACCGTGCCGTCCTTCACAATATGTATATTTTCTGTAGTTGTTCGTCATCATTACTTTGTTCATAATTGCACAAAATCATTATTATTATTATTTAAAAGAAACTATTCCATTACACCACCCTACCACTTCCGCTCAACCGTCCATCAAATGCGGCAAAAATGTTCCGACAAGCTTGTAAGCCTAATCGCTCACTCGTCTGAGATAATCGATTCGGCTCGTACCACTAAACGTTGCAGAACTTTTTGTCATACAAACTCATACATCAATCAAGTCTCGTGTATGAGAAAATTATTTTTTGGGAAATATTTATTGGGAGGAAAATTACTTAGGTTATACGGTAATAGCGTAGTGTAATTACTTACTTAATATCTATTTCAGGGATCGTTGCCCTTTATATTGATGGGCTTTAGACGACCACGTAAAGAACCTGTCAAAAATTACAGGGTTGTCATGAATAAAAAATAGAATAAAACTAAAAAGTATAATACAAACAAACATAAAGTTCAGTCAAGATGAGAAGTATCTGATAATTATTATTGGAGAAAGTTTCAAAAGTGTTTTATGAATGAAATTTTGCTAATATTTATTGTTTTATAAACAATATGATGGAACTAATAGAACTTGTATTATTATAATTTTAGATCAATGATTGGTTCTTACGATAATGAATTTGGCTCATACGATAATTAAGTTCAAAATATCGAATTATTTATCGACTTTCACTGTTGACTGTACTTTAAGAACGAAGTCGTTTAGCGATAAGGAGTTTTGCGACAAGAACGTCTTAAGAACGGAAACCGTTTTTTTCTTCAGAAAACGACTTCGAAATGTTTAAATAAAGGCGTTTTTTGAATAATCCGGTTTTCGGATTTAAGACGTTCTTATCCCAAATGAACGATCTTGTCTTAAATACCTCTACTTCTTTCTGTTATCAACCATTGCTGGATAAAGACATTATTATGTACTATCGGTAACTGTAACCAATTCACCCGTTAGTTTTGGTGTTAACGATAATAGGTCCTCTAAAGCTTAAAGATATTAATAGTAGCCGATATTATGTAGCTTTATGATTAGAATAAAACATTTACGAGTTATAGATGTGTAGTGAATATTAATCTGCACTGCGTTTCTTAAACACTTTCTTCTTGTAAACGTGTCGATGGCAATCTAAAATGAGTCCACTCAGAACTTACCTACGAGTATAAAAACTTTAAAAATATATTTTGATATTTCTATTTCTGTCGCCAAGCAGAATTACTGTAACCCGCTTTAAACAGCCAAACATTTTAGGCACATGACTCTTTTCAACTTTATCTCTGAGGTTAGCAGTGCATAAAAGCAATCCTCTTCGATTTTTAGGTGTTTATAGGCAACGGTAACCACTTACCACCAGATGCGCCATCGACTTGAATGCTAAATTATTACATAAAAAATTGCCCTTAAAAGCAAAAGTTCTTCATTACAAATATCTTGACATACAAACGAGAAAATAATTGATAAATACAGCTTGTAAGGTAGCCATTTGTTAGGTCGTTACAGCTAATCACATAGGAAGGCAGTGACCGATCCTTATCAGCCCGTACAATACCCCATGGCTCTCCATAATGAGCCTGTTGATAAGGGAGAATCACACGACATTGTTGACTGATTGTGATGAACAGGGTCTACGGACAATAGCCGACTGATTATGGGAAATTGATAGCGGACAAATAGCCATGTAGTTATTGGGGCTTGTGTATGTTCTTACCGGTTGGCAACTAAGTAGATGGTCCACCTGCTTGAAAGTGGCGCCGCCTTTATACATCGACAACAGCAAAAGGATTGCTGGTGCGTTGCCAGCCTTAGAGACAAATTTGGAAAATCCCTTGTGTAATTTCACCAGTATCAACCCCTCAAACCGATGAGCTCTTTCTCAAGGAGCTCTTCTATTACTACTATTTAAATAATTGCATTAATAGAAATACTTGTTTTTTTTTTTTTGCTTATTTGTATCTTATACTGCTCAATATAATTATAACCCCTTTTTTATCGTGGGAAAATCCTCATACCCTTTGGCTGGGGAAGGCGAAGGGTTATGGGGACTCTTACCGTCTAAAAACCCACGGTGTTCCTTCTCCTGACCCTTGGCCGGGGTCGCGGGATTCACAGCTGCATGCATCGCAACCTTGGCAGGCCTCGGTCCGTCAGCCCCTGGCGGACCTCTCCTTCTGTGAGGCCTTGCCCCACGTCCTCCTGAGAGGCGCGCACAGAACAAATGCGTGCCGCCATCTCGGGCCTGTTACTGGTCGGGCGACGGGTCTCCTAACCCGTCGTTCGCAGGCCACACACTAGGGCAGCCGGAGATTGCCGAGCGCCCTCCGGCATAATAATACCCCCTGGTAGTTAAAAATCAAGAACGTATAAATAGTAAGAGTAAGTGCGTTTTACCAAACTTTAATGATTATATTTTTATACGGAAATACAAAAAATCATTAATTTGTGTCTCTCCAGAAACACAGAAAAGTTTGTTGTTTATCGAAATTCCTAAGAACTAACCCAAATCTTATTACATCTCCTGCCTAGCTTAATTAATCCGAGCTATTGGCTAGCACCCGCCTCAGGCATAGTCGAATACCATACGCAAGCAATAATGTTTCACAGATAAGTACGTTATTGTGACCCAAATTGGCTTAATCACTTCATAACAACGTAATAGCGTTACAGTTTCTACAAAGAAAAAATGTGTTAACAATATCCCAATTTGCGTAGAAAAATCCCACTCTAATAATTTAATTATGAATACTCCAACATTTTTTGTGACCTCACCACAGTAATTAGCAGCTTTATGTTCCAAATTGCTTATTCAATTAGGTAATCATCTACTAATTCAATTCCAACATCAAAGATAAACATAGCTATACAGTAGGCAATATAATATTATAATTATTTGGTGCTTAAAATAGGTATAAAATGAGTAGGTACTTTAAAATTATTGAAAAAAAATTTTAGGCACACTTCAAAAATAATGCTTTCCACTACAAAATTAATAGTTTGCACTATATGCAATTTATTTCTAAAATCTTAATAAACACAGTTTCAATATTTTTTAAGCTAAATTAATACAATATAAATCTAAACTAAATCTAAAGTAAAAACAAAGTAAAATCAACCACAATATCAATCTCTCTCTATCACTCTAAGGTTTGCTGGTAGAAAACTCATTTTTGAGTTAAGCTCGCCTTTGTACATGACTTCACTATGTTGTAATTTCTTTGTGATCACGGCACATCTTCCATGCGGAAGATGTCCGGTCCTTTGGAAGGCATACACGGGGACACAGGTCCAACGCGCAGAGGCCCCTTTGAGAACTTTAATCTAAAATGGGATGGGGCACCAACCGGGGACTATCCACGGCTGCACTATTGGAGTACAGTCATGGACCGGCTTCATCCCAACTAACCTAGTCCCAACTCGCCCGATTTTTTATATACCTATTAGCTGCCAGGGTATAGTTTGTCGGAAAAGTGCTACGATGTAGAAAATAAATACTTATCACGTATAAATTTCGCTCTTGATATTTTTCTATACATTTTTAACAAAATAACCTACTTACATTCCGTTCTAATAAGTAGGTAGTTATTAGGGTACATTTTTGAACTTCGAAAATTAAAGTACCTACGGTTGAAATGTCAATGTTCAAAACATCGAAAACTTAAATATCGAACGACCATAAAACCGAAAATTAAATTAACGTAAGTTTATATTGTCGAATGGTTAGACAACCTCCCCCTAATAAGGGGGAGGTTGTCTAAGGGTTTTTCTTAGACCATCTTTTGTAATAACAAAAGATGGTCTAAGAAAAACCGTGGTTTTAGAGTAGCCCCGTCTCTTTTTGTTATATGACTTAAGAAAGTGATGGGTATATTTTAAACTTGGGTTTACCTTAGTCTTGGTTTAAACCATCTTTTGTAATAAGGGGGCCTACGTCCAATATATCTAAAATCTAATTATCTACAAAAGTGACATGAAAGACCTAAACATTGAAGTAGGTACAGAGTATCGAATGGGGTAGGTACATAAACAAGCAAGCAATCAAGCATGCCAGTGTTTCTGAGCATGCTCCGCCACAAGACTCGCTTTGACGCCCCTTCGCTTCGCTCGCACACGAGACCGGGGCGGTACGCTCGGGAGGTTGCCGACTCGCTTCGCTCACCACCTCACCCTGCTCGCTACGTTTCGGCCTCGTTCCACTCAGGACCTCCTTCGCAAGCTTCTGGCTCCACGCTTTTAAATAACACTAGGGGTAGAACAGAATCTGACCACGTGGAGTCGGGGTGTCTTGTGTCGGATTAACATTAAATTCGACCTATTGTAATTAATGCCGTGGTGAAAGAATGTTCTGGTAGCTCAATCATTATGATGAACTTAAGTGTATTAAATGTGATTTTTTTAACAGAGAGCTTTAATTATTGTACATACAGACTGTGATTTTTTAGCAGAGAGCTTTAATTTATTGTAAAAACTGTGATTTGCGATGACTGAATAAAAATAAATACAAACCATTCAAGCACTTTTCTTACCATCAGTACTTTTGCGCCTTTTGCTATACATGTAAGTAGATACATATGGACCGGGCGAGTTGGGACTGGGGATCAGTTGGGACGAAGCCCATGGACCGTCCCAGGTGGGTGCAAGACTGTTGTAAAATGTGGTGAAAAATATCTGGACTACGGGAAGGGGTGTTAGGTGGACTGGATAACTTCTAGTGCCCGAAGAAAACGGCGTCTGCCTTTCAAGCTTAAATTTGAAATATGTTGGCAGACGGTGACTCGCCAGCTCACTAGCTGGGCCCCCTGAAAAGCCGCCAGTACATAGGCGAAGGGGGCAACAAACGTGTGAGCGGTTGTAATTTTATTATTGTAATTTTCTTGTGTAGAGTAAAGAATAAGAATAAAAAAACATCCTAGACTAAACTATCAATAAAAACTAAATAACTATGCACTGTCGTAAATCAAAAACCATTGCTTTTTGAACGCCCCATAAAACGAATTGTAGAAAGTGATCGGCTAAACGAATCGTTTCTGGCGCTTGCTGACCGTTACTGCGGTACCGCTTGCTTCGCTCGCTCAGCTCGTGGATTGAGTGGTCACAGGTCTAACATAACCTAACCTATCTTCCAGCTATCTGTGTGTAATCTTACAAGTCGCGTGGATGTCGTTTATCGCGTATTCCGCGTTTTTCGGGGTAAAAGTAGCCTATATCCTTCTCCGGGTTCCAGACTATTTCTGTACCAAGTTCCATCATAATAGGTTCAGTATTAGTCGTGATGAGGTAAAAAATAGACAAAAAATAACTTTCGCATTTATAATATTAGCACAGTGTACCTACTTACTACATACAGTGGGTCAACGCCCATACATTTGACAGGTCCTATGAAATGTCAAAATTATGTAGGGGCGGAGGTTATGTCCCAAGTATGCAGTATGGTTACTCGGGACATAACCTCCGCTCCTTCATCCCGCAACCCCCCGCACGATTGCTCTGCGACAATGTCCTACGTTGGCCGACTGTAAGGAGTAAGATATAGGTAGATTGAGATATTAGTAAGGATTGTGGGGGATTTTGAAGTTAGAAGCATTTAAATTTAAAGTGCAGCACAAGTAATTTTAAAGCTAAACCTAGTTGGAACTATTATTTTTAAAGTTAATATACATAAACAAGGTGTTAAAAAATCAACTCTAAGAATTTTATGGGGTTACTCAGTATCAGAAATTGAACAACTTTTGTTATAAACTTTTTTCGTGCGTATTTTTTTTTGTAACTTTCCATAAAAATCAAAAATATATTTTAATTGATTTGTATGGGCAGGTATACAAAAAATTGTCGAATTTCGAAAAGTTGTAGAACAAAAGTTCCAAAACTTCCGATACCGAGTAACCCCACAAAATTCTTAGAGTTGATTTTTTAACACCTTTTATAATGTATACATATATCCTTTTAAAATATCAAGCAAGCCCAAGAGGCACGATTAAGATGCAAATTTTTGTTTTGACGTAGGTAAGCGAAAATGCGAAATAAAGGTTCTAAGGACCACAAGGCGGAAATCTTAACAAGTGACAGCTTTCTAGGGTTAGGAGCTGACAAGGGTTAAGGAAACCGTTGGGTGCAAGCGGCCCGAAACCTTTCTAAAGTGGTGATCCATAAGTTACGTTCAAGTAGACGTCTTTCAACTGACACGTTGAATCTCGAAAATCATTACAGATAAACAAAAAGATTAGATTCCTTATCACGTTTACAGGATTACCCATATGAAAAAGAAAACAATAAAACAAAATAAAATGTCGCCGAATTTCGTGTTAAGTCACATCACTACTGATCCACTTCCCGTGAGATGAATGTATTAATATTCTTTCTCCGTCACCCGCGGGGGATAAACGAAAAAGTTTGGCATCGAGAATAAAAAATAAAAAATACGTAGCAACTATATTATTAAATTCCGTCCACGTCCGATACATACGTCCCAAACGCAGACGTCACTTTGGGAATTTGAACAAGGTATACCGTATAATGTTGTTACTAGAGAAGGACCGATTAATCGGAATTCCGATTCGGCTTCCAGGTATCTTTAGGGGAAACTTGGCCGAGGAAAGCCCCATGCAATAGAATCTGGAATGGTTGTGAATTTATTACGAACATTAAAATAAACTAGTATCTCTTGTGGTCGAAACTCGACCATTATTTTGCCTGCCTTAACAACACACACACATGCTTTTTTTTGTGCACTTCTATTTCATATCTTTGGAATGAAGGGAGGAAGGAGAGGAGGCCGTCTCTCATTTTATAATAAATACAAGACAAAAAAAAACAGCCAAGTGCGAGTCGGACTCGCGCACGAAGGGTTCCGTACCATTATCTATAAAAACGGCAAAAAAATCACGTTTGTTGTATGGGAGTCCCCTTAAATATTTATTTTATTCTGTTTTTTAGTACCTATTTGTTGTTATAGCGGCAACAGAAATACATAATCTGTGAAAATTTCAACTGTCTAACTATCACGGTTCATGAGATACAGCCTGGTGACAGACGGACAACGGAGTCTTAGTGATAGGGTCCCGTTTTACCCTTTGGGTACGGAACCCTAAAAAGTACGACAATTTTCGATGTTCACGTATTATCACGTTTTTATGAATGAAAAAACATTCCTAGGAAGTGTTTATTAGTACTCTTTACCTTGTTTTAAATCTACGTCAAGTTCGAATAACAGAAAACATTTCCCGAAACCGTCAGAAAACAGGCCGAACAGAAACATCGAAAAATTCTCAACGAATTCTACGCAAAAAACAAATGCATAACTCTTGCCAACGATCTCTGTCGAAAAATAACAAAAGTATTTGAACGTCGTCCTCGCCTAAAACGATAAAAAGGCCAAAGATTCGACATTGGCCGAAAAATTGCTCTCGTCCGGACTCAAACGGTTACGTACCGAGTATTATGGAGCCCCCCTACTAGGCATTGAGAAATAGCTTGATAGTTTACTCGATATTTCTAATGTCAGCATAGATTTTTCTCGACCACATTGGGGTCGAATTCCAGTCTAACCAGATATTGCTGAATTTTAGTATTAGACTAAGAGGGAATCTAACATTTAGGCGGGCATCCACCAGAGCTGTGCGAGGAAAATGTGCGGTGCGAAAATGTGTAGCGAGGATGTGAAACGGTGTGACCCTATCCACCAGAGCTGTGCGAGGAATGTGTAATGTGTTAATGTGTGCAAATGAGCGGTATGAGGATAGGTAGCGGACTCTTTTCGAATATGAGGAAGATTAATACACATTCCTCGCAACACAATTTTCGCAACACATTCCTCGCAACACATCCCTCGCTCGCATTTCTTGCTTGTTTTGTATGAACAAAAACCTAGCACCGCTAAGCCCACATCCACCAGAGCTGCGCAGAGCGAAGCTAGGTAAATGAAGTGATTCTATTGGTGCTTACAAAACACATTCCTCGCTACGCAGCTTAGCATAGCTCTGGTGGATGTTCAGTCTTACAAGCCACTGAGGAATGCCAGTATCTG
The DNA here is from genome assembly GCA_905220435.1 of Amphipyra tragopoginis. Lineage (NCBI taxonomy): Eukaryota > Metazoa > Arthropoda > Insecta > Lepidoptera > Noctuidae > Amphipyra > Amphipyra tragopoginis. Next base: position 22,134,594 of record HG991995.1, on the reverse strand, counting down.
AAGAATTTATAATAATTCTAACTTCATAAGACAACTAGCATCCGAATTGCGTTTCACATTCGTGATTTCAACAGCTTTCATTTTGACAATTCATTATGTGGTATGTACATAATATATGTAGTTATGCAGAAGTTGGATTGTTAATACATACATTGCTATGAAATTGTTGACCTATTAAAATCAAAGCCATAGCAATTACGAGTGTTTTGCGCAATTAGAGCTAGCGCGCACGGGTGACTTTTGTCGCCGTGACTAAAATAAAAAAAAAAAACACATAAACCAATACAGGCCCATATGAAAAGTCGAATTTAGGTGCACGGTTCCAATTAGTCGTTTCCTATGGAGAGGAGCCGGCAAGAAACTCCATGGATACTCTTTTAAAAAAAGGATATCTTTAACAACTTCAGTAAATACAGTACTATGATTTAGGATAGGTATGAGAGAACAATGTAGTCTTGACCACAGACCTGTGAGTAATGTGATACCAAGTCTTGAGTAAGTACAAAAATTAACCAAAAAGAAAAAAATAGCACAATATGAATAATAGTAATTTACACAATTATATGTATAGGCAAGTCCATGAAGTTCTCACATTTACAAAAGATAAAATGAAGCTAAACTATATTAAACAATTGACATGATTAAATGTCATCAAATAAAAAAAAGACTATTTCATCACTCTTAAAAAATCGCGCACGGGTGGCTTTTGTCACCGTGAAAATCTCGTCACTCTTTCAAGTCCATTGGTATGTGTGTTACGACATGATAACTGGGTGCATTTCCGTACATACTCTTACGCGTCATCCTATGTGAGCGATCTACAAGCGACGCCAAGCGGCGCGGCGTGACGCGAAAACAACAAACAGTCGAGACCTATTGAAGTGGCCTACGTGACCAAACGCACGTGGAGTGCGGTGCAGCGCGGGGCGGCGCGAAGCGAACGCTATCAGTCGGCTTGATATTTTCACGTGAACTGGATGCGGTGCCGTACAGTGCTACTGAATGACGGCGGCGCGCGGCGAGCGGTCCGCGAGCTCGTAGGACAAAGCCGCCGCTTGGCACCGCATCGCGTGTCACCGCATCGCATCGCTTCGCAATTCACGTCACTTTAAACTGCCTACGTAAGACGTCGCGTAAGATTCTATAAGAGTGATGAAATTGTCACCGTGACAAAAGTCACCCGTACGCGCTAGGGGTTAGGATGCTGGACTGACGTTTCAACGTCATCAGCGATTCACAAAAATATATCGATGTTTAAAAATCTACCCATCCGTAGACCAACCGTGGCAAACAGCTCGATCGATCCGCGCGATTTCTCTTTAGCTACGATCCCCTCAAACTCAATTGTTCTAATCATTCGATCAAATGTTTGTTCAAATAATATTGTGATAAACTCGTCGCCCCAGTTCGCGGAGCAACTTTATTTAATCAAGAACGAGTTGCTGTCTTATTTAGAGATAAACTGTCTGCCAGGCTTTGCGGGAATGCTTATGAGAATAGAAATATCTGAGATATTAAAAATACACAGGAAAATACTGCCTTGTTGGTCTATTGGTCGCAAGCGCGACTGCTGAGTGTGAGGACCTGGTGTTGGGCAAGGTGTTATTGAGTTTTTCCGTATGGAATTTCTCAGTAGCAGCCCGGAATCTGAATTTGAACCAGGAGGCCTACTCCCTCTTAGTCCGTCAACGAGTAGCCCGAAACGTAGGACTGAATAAAACAAGTATCAAGTTCAACTTTTCGGGCAGGCAAAAACACATCGGTAGTAGGGACAACTGTCAAATCGTGTTGTCATTCATTCTTAGTTCGGGCCCCGAAATAATCGAATGTCCGTAGGTGATAGGGAGTAGGAAACGCTCGTAACTAAGGCCGCAACTACGGACTTCGTGCTTAGGGAGTAGACCCCCAGGTTGACGGCAATAAGCCCGGTTCCTATTGCAAGGTACTTTAAAATAACGGTGAAATGAGGATGTACTATACACCGTGTCCCAGAAAGTAGTGTCAAGCGGAAGTCACTATGATCAAAAATATTATTTAAGTCAGAGTTTGGTTAAAACACGAAAAGAAATCATAACTCGAAAACTACAAAAAATCGCGGAACATACATGGGGATGATTCGGGTACCTCTAAGGGTGTTTTACCTCTGGATTTACGCTTGACACTACTTTCTGGGACACGGTGTATCTGTCGCAGTATTATAGATAAAGCCGTAATATAGTTATATCCCTAGGGATATAATTATATACCGTAACATAGTTATACGAAAGCGATTCATTACCATCTTACTAGGAATTTAATTATAATACCTTTACCTTTACATTGGTTCCAGTTTAGTGATATACAAGGTTAGTCAGAAAGGGGGTACTAATCCGAAAGGGGGTTAAAGTACCCATGATAATAAATAACTTTTGTTCTACAACTTTTTCAAAAAGTCAGTAGTTTAAGAGAAATAGGTGAACAAAGATTTAAAAAAAAAGCTCTAAAATCTATCTATACCCAGTTATGATCAGCTGTGTTTACATTTTAGGTCATATTTGGGGTTATGAATTAGAAGCACCATTTTCTGAATTTGTAACTAAAGCAGGGATGAAGAACTATTGAAAATAAAAATCACATTGCATTGAAAAAAAAATTACCGATTTTTTTATTTTTAACACTTGCTTTAAGACAGTCATCAGTGATACTTTAAGTGGCCTGCAGATTAGTACCCCCTTTCCGAGTAGCCTTGTATATACTACCTATCATACTGTGAGAATCACACCTCCGCCCAACCCTTCACAAAGGCGTGATGCCACGTTATGTTAAAAAGCATCTCATTGAGTTATTTAGTGTTCCGAGAAACGAGAAAGTAAGACCACTCAACTTACTTATTATATTTATTCACGGTAAAAGTTTCCCAGAAAACATAAAGGTTAATGGTATACTAGAGTTGTCTATCAAATTAATAATTCAATATATTAAATAGGATCTCCACTCAAGAACTCAGTCCTTATTAGTGTTAAAAAGATCTCTTTTAGTTCAAAAGTAATGCTGACACGTATCTAAAAGAAAGAAAAAAGAAAGAATATTCGTTTATTGGCACAAACAATACAGTAAAATAATCAACAAGGACACTGACATAAAATGTAAGTGCCAAAAGCGCCATCAGCTTAATCTATTCATAGGCTAGATTAAAGATAACATCAACAAGAGTCATTTTACAAAGCGCCGACACTTTAATATTCTACCGAGTTCATAACGCGTACTAAGAAAATACAATAACGAAAAAGATAAAAGATAAAATACGCCGAAACGTCGTCCTCCAACCGTAGCTCCTAAACATTTTTGTAGACTAAACGGAGCAAATCCTGACCAGACAAAGTCTATTTTAAGCTGACCCAAGTAAAACTCGCTCAATATCCCTAACATAGGGAAATTCCTGAACATTTCTTGACCAGTAGGTAGGTACGTACTTGAGATCCAAGTATCTATGTGAGGTGAATTCCATTCCCAAGATGCTCGCATTATGAATGAGGATTTGGAGCCGTACGTGCGTTTGCTAGGTCCACGTAGTACGGATATACTCGTACAAACGAATTGTCTGGCAATGCTGTGTAGTTGATTGTCGAACTCCTCAATTCCAGTATAGTGATATCGATATCTTTTCGCTCCAATAAATACTATAAAACAATATTTTATACTCCCACACAATTCCGTACTGAGTTGATTTTGTTCGCGTCTCTCCTCGCTTGGAAGTAGAGATTACGTAAAATGTCACCAAAAGTTATTACATAAACATTTCTCAATAACGACCTAGCTGATATTGAAATCTATTTAACAGACAGGAGTTTATTACAAGGATGGCAGCTGACTTGACACGCTAATGGCAACACACTACGATCCAGAATCCTTTTGCTAACCGTGGTAATTTTGCCAATACTCTCGCACGACCGTTTATTTTTCGCCCTGTCCTGTGTAGAAGAACATGTGCTTCGTTCTGTCTGTAGCTTTGTAGCTCGCAAACAGATACAACGACTTCTATGCTATTTTAATGTTTAAAAGCTGGTTTAATCAGAATAGTTCTCATAGTCCGACAAGTTCGTGCGCGATCGTCTGTTGTTGAGGGGACGCGGTACTCTAGATGTTAACGGGGGCGGGTGGTGCAGCAGGGAAGAGAAACTCGCGCGTCGCGCCACAAGTTACTAGGTGCTACCGCGTCCCCCTGGGATATCTGTCGCCCCGTAGGATGGTAGGACTATAGCTATGTTTGGTGTTAATCACTTCAGCCATTTTAATGTTATGAGTTTTTAAGTTTTCCATTGATCTATTAGTAGCTAATTGTCTAAACACACTATGCCGAAGACACGCGACCGAAGTTAGGCGTCTATGTTTTTTATATAGGTAAAACGCGACGTAATTTCAGCCTGGTGTGTCGCGGGTAGTTTAAAATACATTGCAGGCGTAATCATGCCGAACTTCGGTCGCGTATCTTCGGCATAGTGTGTTTAGACCCTAAATGTTCCCCAATGTACATTTAAAATTCATATACCTATTGAGAATTATTATGATGGATGTTCCTGTACTAGTCGGCGAAGCCGACTATCCCGCCACTTTCGTAGTCGGCGACTATTCGGCAAAGAGCGCCGACTATCCGGCTTCTTCCTTTGTATGTATTTCTCAATAAAATATATTTACGAGGAATTACATTAAATAAAAAAAGAAATAATGCGAAGTAAACAAAACATGTTCCAACACGCTCGCAGGCGGCGGTTGCGACTTGCTCGCGAATAAGCTGTAAATGAAGCGTTACGGAAATTGCTGAATACCCCCAAAACTGTGATCGGCTTGGCCGACTAGTTGGCCTTTAGTTGGCCTCTTTACAACCGACTAATCGGCTAGTCGGCAAAAGTCATAGTCGGCACATCTCTAATTATTATATCACGGGACAAATATTTATTATGGAACGAAAATAAAACGTTTTGATAATTGAAACAATAGTGTGAACTAATATTTCTTTTACCAGAACAAAAAAAAAGTAATTATTGAAAATGTATTTGCTAAGGAGGTCAAGTAACTTCTCTGTTATCAGATTGTTATTTGTTTAGGACTCCTCCTAGTGCTAAATGACTAGACTTCGTCAAAGATAAAAGTTAACGGCAAAACTTTCACTTTCGTCCCAATTTTATTTCGGTAATTCTAGTACAAACAAAGGCTCCCCCAATTTCTTAAGCAAACAGATCGGCAGGCAAACAACGTGAAGTAATTATTAAGAAATTAAAGTTTAATTTATAGAACGTTTTGATTTAGGTACCTACTACCCTTTTGTTTGTGATAACTTTTTTTGAATATACTCAGCCGAGCAGCGTAGTGAGTGGACGTGTTTCCGATAACTTACAAAAATCTACATAACAGTGACAACCAATTTTAAACTTAATAGTGACTGATCCATAGTGCCAAATCCAAATACGCGGCAAGTGTCTTGCACTCTGCATAGTGAGCGTCAACGTCGGGGCGAAAGGGATAGAGTGTACGCATCATAAGGGTTACGCATATATTAACCTAGCGGAGCGACAAGCGAAGCGGGTAATTCGACTTTTTACTGTATGTGTACGAGTTTTTCTACGCTCAGATAATTATATACCAGCAACATGAGTGGAGGAAATAGCAGTTCCCAACCTGACCTTTCATCTTTTGGCATTGCCGAAAGTGAGTCTAAAAACGTATCACTGCGTAAGAGAACAGTACCCAAAGACGACTTTGCATACCAATTTGGGGAATTTAAAAAGGAAATCATAGGATTTCTCAAAGATTTCGGGAAAACTCAGAGCGAAGGTATTAATACTATCCGACAGGACATTTCTTCCATAAAAGAACAGTTGACCAATATAAAGACTACAACAGAACAACTGATGATCGAGAACAAAAATGTGAAATCACAAATGAAAATCATCACAGACACTGTTAAAGCCACCCAAGAAAAACTACAAATGATCGAAAATGATGTCCTGCAACTCCAAAGTGATCAGCTTATCCCTTCATCATCAGGATACCATGCGTCTACGACTGATTATGGCGGCATAATGACTGAACTACAAGAGCGTGTCGAACGCAGTAAAAATGTGGTAGTGTCTGGCATTTGTGAACCACACTCCGATGACATGCAAATGAAGAGAGAAACAGATAGAAGCGAAGTTAAAAAAATCATACGATCTATATATCCGTTCTGTCCTGACCCAGAAAAAATTCTACGCTTGGGAAAATACGATGAGAAAAAGACGCGTCCTCTAAAATTGTGCTTTGCATCTCAAGAAACGGCTAAGGTTATTCTGAAAAAGAGGTCAAATCTCAAGGATCAAAATATAAAAATTTACTCCGATCAGACACCTAACCAGAAACAGACTATGATGAATCTTAGAGAAGAACTAAGGCAACGTACAGAAAAAGGAGAAAACGATTTGATCATTAAATATGTGAAAGGAATTCCTAAAATTATAAATCAACAGCCAAAAAACTAAATTATAGAGAAAATACAGCAAATAACACTAAGACAAAACATTCTGTAACCTATGAAATATGTGATAACTATGCTAATGTAACTACTAAAAACAAAACCCTAAAATTTCTGTACGCAAATGTTCGCAGTATAGTCAAGCCTGGTAAACTAGACGAAATGAGATGCGTATTAGAATCATTTCAAACTACAATTCATGTTGTAGTTTTTACCGAGACGTGGATTAAAAGTGACGAGGAAGCGCAAAGTTTGAAAATACCTAACTATACACATTATTTCAATTATAGAAAACATTCAAGAGGTGGTGGTGTGTCCATATACATTCACAACAATTTAAAACATGAACTTGTAGAGGAACAATGCGAAGACGGAAACCATTTTCTATGGGTACATTTGGACACATTTTCTCTGGACATAGGAGCTATATACAAACAGCCAATAGCAAACACCAACAAATTTCTGGAAAATTATCGTCAACATCTAGCCAAAAGAAAACGGGTTATCATTTTTGGCGATCTTAACCTAGACTTACTCAGCAATGATAAATCTATAAAAGACTATAAAGAAGTGCTCCGAGAGAATAATATAAAAATATTGAATAAGGTCAGTAAGGAATATTGTACTCGAGAAACAGCATCTTCAAAAACAATTTTAGATCATGTGTGTTCAACTCTCCAGGACAACACATTTCAAGTGGCTGTTATTGAATCCTCCATCTCTGATCACAAACAGATATATTGTGAAATAAACAGGACTGTCCCCGAACGCATAAAACGAGTTGAGTACGAAACAATAAATTATACCAACCTTTATAAGGCAACTGAAAATATCCTTGAAACAAACAAGATCAGCGAATATGCGGAATTGGAAGCTGTACTATCACACACAATTGCAAATAATAAAACGAAGAAAAGCAAAATGTTAAATCCTCCACGCAAAGAATGGATTAATAAGAGCCTAATTACCTTAATAAATAGAAGAAACCAGCTGTGGCACAACCTAAAGCAGACACCTCAAAATGAGCAATTAAAGAACGAGTTCACACGAGAGAGAAATCTCACTTTCGTAAATATTCAATCGGCTAAAAATGAATACTTCAATAAGGCTTTTAAAAACTGTGAGAAGAATCCTTTAAAAATGTGGCAATTTATTAACAGACTATCCAATAACAAAACAGAAACTAATCATGCACCGTCAAAAATTAATACCCTCTTGGGACAAACTGCAGATACTATGGAAATTTGTGAGTGCTTTAACTCCTTTTTCTCCACCATCGGCTCTGAACTTGCAAACAAAATCCCTAAAAGATTTCACACTAACCGTACATACACATTGACATGCACTAAATCTAAAAGTAACAACGAAAAATTATCAAAGTTAAAACCAACATCTACACGAGAGGTATTAAAAATAATAAATAGCTTAAATACAAACACAAGTTCTGGAATAGATGGGATTAGCACGAAAGTTATTAAATGTGTCAATTGCATCAATAAATGCTTAAGTGAAGGTTATTTTCCTGATTCTCTAAAAATTGCAAAAGTTACTCCTATCTTCAAATCAGGGAGCAAAATGGATCCCAATAACTATCGACCAATATCGGTACTACCAGTGCTGTCAAAAGTGTTTGAAAGAATAATACATGGTCGGATTAGTCCATTTTTGACTTCCACTAACTTCCTATTTAAAAAACAATACGGTTTCCGACCCAAGTCTAACACTGTTTCCGCAACTGCTGACCTAGTAACAAATATAAGAGTTAATATTGACCAGAGAAAAGTTGCGCTAGGGATTTTCATTGATTTGAAAAAGGCGTTCGACACCGTGAGCCACGAAATACTCCTAATGAAGCTAGAGAACATTGGTGTAACGGATACAGCACATGACATTTTCAAATCATATTTAACAAATAGGCGGCAGGTTGTTAAAATAAATGGTCACCAAAGCGCTCCTCAAGCAGTTACTTGTGGCGTGCCTCAAGGCTCAATTTTAGGGCCTTTATTATTCCTAATCTACATAAATAACATCCATGAGATTGGGCTAAGGGGAGATATAACTTTGTACGCTGACGACACTAGCTTATTTTACTTTGGGCACACCATGGAAACGGTAATAAGCCAAGCACAACGTGATTTAGACATCTTACATGTCTGGCTACAGTCTAACCTACTGACAATTAATGTTTCTAAAACTAATTTTATTATTTTTAGTGCCAAAAACAAAAAAATCGGCAATTTTAGTCCTCTCACAATTAACGGTCAAGCAATAAACAAAGTTAACGAAGAAAAATATTTAGGCCTAGTTCTTGACAGTCAACTCACTTGGAAACCACATCTCGAAAAAGTCCGTAACAAACTATCTTCACTTACAGGTGCACTCAAAGGTATAGTACGATGCCTCCCGAAGTATGTGCGGTATACCATATATAACTCTTTGGTAAAGTCTCGTTTAGATTATTTAATTGAAGTATGGGGATCAGCAGCTAAAACTAACTTAAATAAATTACAAGTAGCACAAAATAAACTTATTAAAACCCTATTCCAATATCATTACTTAACACCCACAATCAAAATCTATACAGAAACAAAACTAATGAACCTTGCTCAAACACATAAATATAATATCTGCATTCTAGTAAGAAAGATCTTAACTAAAGATACACACTCACAAATTACTTTCACAAAAAGGATAGAACACCACAAACGTATGACTAGACAGGCAAATAACATTTGCTTAACAACACCGAGGACAAATTACGGGAAGAAGAGTATTCTATATGAAGGTGCCCAACACTACAATAAATTGCCAAAAGATATAAAGGATGCTAAAACCCTATTTACTTTTAAAAAGCTGTTGAAAAGCCACATTTTAAAGGATTTTTCATTGATATACTGAATGGATTAATGATATGTAATCGACTGTAAAATAACTAATCTACACTATTCCCACTTACTTTTTTTTGAGCTTAATTAACTGTAACACCTTACTTAATGTAATTACAAAATGTTTACTTATCTTGATCTACACACTCAAACTTAACAATATGTAAATAAATGTAACTAAATAGTTACAAAACATAAAAAGAAAAAGACATATACTTAAATATCTAATACAGCAAACAGCTATACTACTTACATTATTTATTTTATTGTTAACTAGCTGTACCCGCATGCGTTGCAATGCACTTTTTCCTACTTACTACCTACCTACTACCTACCTACTACCTACCTACTACCTACCTACTACCTACCTACTACCTACCTACTACCTACCTACTACCTACCTACTACCTACCTACTACCTACCTACTACCTACCTACTACCTACCTACTACCTACCTACTACCTACCTACTACCTACCTACTACCTACCTACTACCTACCTACTACCTACCTACTACCTACCTACTACCTACCTACTACCTACCTACTACCTACCTACTACCTACCTACTACCTACCTACTACCTACCTACTACCTACCTACTACCTACCTACTACCTACCTACTACCTACCTACTACCTACCTACTACCTACCTACTACCTACCTACTACCTACCTACTACCTACCTACTACCTACCTACTACCTACCTACTACCTACCTACTACCTACCTACTACCTACCTACTACCTACCTACTACCTACCTACTACCTACCTACTACCTACCTACTACCTACCTACTACCTACCTACTACCTACCTACTACCTACCTACTACCTACCTACTACCTACCTACTACCTACCTACTACCTACCTACTACCTACCTACTACCTACCTACTACCTACCTACTACCTACCTACTACCTACCTACTACCTACCTACTACCTACCTACTACCTACCTACTACCTACCTACTACCTACCTACTACCTACCTACTACCTACCTACTACCTACCTACTACCTACCTACTACCTACCTACTACCTACCTACTACCTACCTACTACCTACCTACATGATGTCGAACGGGATAAAAAGTATCCTATGTCCTTCTCCTGGCTCTAAACTACCTCCCTGCCAATTTTCAGCTAAATCGGTTCAGCCGTTCTTGAGTTATAAGTGAAGTAACTAACACGACTTTCTTTTATATATATTGTTAACTAGCTGTACCCGCATGCGTTGCAATGCACTTTTTCCTACTTACTACCTACCTACTACCTACCTACTACCTACCTACTACCTACCTACTACCTACCTACTACCTACCTACTACCTACCTACTACCTACCTACTACCTACCTACTACCTACCTACTACCTACCTACTACCTACCTACTACCTACCTACTACCTACCTACTACCTACCTACTACCTACCTACTACCTACCTACTACCTACCTACTACCTACCTACTACCTACCTACTACCTACCTACTACCTACCTACTACCTACCTACTACCTACCTACTACCTACCTACTACCTACCTACTACCTACCTACTACCTACCTACTACCTACCTACTACCTACCTACTACCTACCTACTACCTACCTACTACCTACCTACTACCTACCTACTACCTACCTACTACCTACCTACTACCTACCTACTACCTACCTACTACCTACCTACTACCTACCTACTACCTACCTACTACCTACCTACTACCTACCTACTACCTACCTACTACCTACCTACTACCTACCTACTACCTACCTACTACCTACCTACTACCTACCTACTACCTACCTACTACCTACCTACTACCTACCTACTACCTACCTACTACCTACCTACTACCTACCTACTACCTACCTACTACCTACCTACTACCTACCTACTACCTACCTACTACCTACCTACTACCTACCTACTACCTACCTACTACCTACCTACTACCTACCTACTACCTACCTACTACCTACCTACTACCTACCTACTACCTACCTACTACCTACCTACTACCTACCTACTACCTACCTACTACCTACCTACTACCTACCTACTACCTACCTACTACCTACCTACTACCTACCTACTACCTACCTACTACCTACCTACTACCTACCTACATGATGTCGAACGGGATAAAAAGTATCCTATGTCCTTCTCCTGGCTCTAAACTACCTCCCTGCCAATTTTCAGCTAAATCGGTTCAGCCGTTCTTGAGTTATAAGTGAAGTAACTAACACGACTTTCTTTTATATATATAGATATAAATTAAAAACAGGCAATTTTAATTAAGGCAGTTTTATATAAAATTGTTAATATAAATTTAAAAAAAAATGTATATTTATATATATGTACCTATATTATTACTAAAATACACATAATAAGTATATATATATACATTAAACATTACACGCTATAATGCATTAGTCACTAAAGCAGTCATCGTAGTATTAACCTAACATTATCTGTTAACAAAGTAAAAACATGCATTCTAACTCAACAATCACTGTGTGCTAGGCCTTAATAAACATTGTATCCGTTCATACTCGTTATTTTACCTGCAGTCACTTTAAGCGGTACTATAATAAAAATTGGATGAACACTTTTTACGCGGCTACCCTACTTTACAAATATTACATACTTACTAACAAGTACGCTTATCGGCTTAATATTTTTGTAAATAATACTGTTATTTTCTCTGTAAGTGATTCTGTAATCTTTTGAGAAAATAAATATCTTTAACCGTGAATTAAGAAGTGTTTAAAGTACATATTTAATATTCTACCATTATGCAAATCTTAGGGTACCTACGCACTTTGTGGCTAGCCGGAACGCGGTCAGCCGTCCGGTTGGCCGCAATCAAAAATATGTACGGGAAAATAGTTTTTATACGCACTGCAGTGCGTATAAAATCTATTTTACCAAACATTATACAGTGTGTAAACGAATTCGTATAATTCTTTCGAACTGCGTGATCTACTGGTGGCACTGATTAACCCGAAATGGGAAGTTTTGAAAATAGACCAAAAAGATATTTAAAAAAAAACTTGGTGATTCTGTTTCTGAGTCTGAGAATTTAAGAGCTCCAAATTGATTGCAAAGATTGCAAGTTGATTGAGAAGATTGCAAAGAGCGATATAGCACTAGTCGTGCCCGCCAGCTGTGTCACCGTGCTTTCATTCATTTATGCGTGGCATCGAAATGTGCTAGAACATAACGTTTTTTCACTGGAAAATAAATTTTGCTTATTTTTTATTAAGTCCTTATTATGTGGTTTAGATACGATCACTTACTAGTACCGCAAGAAAACAATGAATTTTATATTTTTAATCAAGTTAAATCCCGTGCGGTGTTAATCTATTCCAGTAGTAGATCATGTGGTTTTAAGGAATTACACAAATTTGTTAACACCCTGTATAGAACGAATCCAGCTTCATTGGGTTTTTAGCGGTATCGAGCCCCGTTCGTTGGCGTTCGTAAGCTAGGTTAGATGTGTACGCGGCATTACTGCAACAAGAAAGAAAGAGAGATTTTAAAGATTTATTTCTTTCGTTTTAGGTGTATATGTTACGGCTAATAGACGAAGTGCGGCTACACCTAGTTTTAGCCGGGTACAACTAGGTGCAGCCGGCCACATGCGGTTAAACTTAAATCTATCCTACTTATCTTCGGTTAGAACTAGGTTTAGCCTTCATCATAGCGGCTAGAACTAGGTGCAGCCGCACATCGATGGTTAAGGGTAACCCCGACACGGATAGGTTAGGTTCGAAGGGGATGACGGGGGCTAGAGTGAGCGAGCGAAGCGAGCGAACGAAGCCCCCTTCATCCCCTTCGTGTTAGGTTAATTTAAACCCTGCAGACAGAAATAGGAGCCCCGCGCAGCGGGGCTCCGTCGACTTAAGCTCCACCTAGTTCTAACGAACTGCTACTGGTTGCACATAGTTGTACCCGGCTAAAACTAGGTGTAGCCGCACTTCGGCTATTAGCCGTAACATAAACGCTACATTACTGCAACAACACACGCTTAAATATTATTTTATGTCGCAATACGGTATATGGTTCGCTTTGCATAAAATAGCAGATTCCTATTAAGTTAGCCCATGATAAATTCTTTATGTACAATACTTGCCGTCGTTCAAGTTATACGTGAGGTGACCTTCTAAGGTCACTGATCCCGCTATGTTCGAGAATAAAAGTAAAGTCCCGCCAATTTAATGTAGTACCACTTATTTGTTTTAGATAGACAGAATACTCTTTTTTCTTCGTATTCGGAGTGGTCAGAGCGATCGTGGTCGCCATGTAGCAGCACTACGAGTATGAGTTACTACAGCTGGTATAGCTCGTCTCACGATGTCTTGCTATCACTCCTTGTTGGTGGTCATTCACACAAGAGGCCAACCACAGCTGATTTAATTGATCGGTCCATCGCATGGGTGACTTTTCGCGCAGTCTGTCTATGGAATAATTTTCCAGTCTTGAGACGTGTCCGAAGAACTTGAGTATGTGAGTTTGTACTAATATTGAAAGACTCTGCTTGAGTACTCTTTATTGTACAAGATTTATAACAATAGAGCGACTGCCTCGTTGGTCTAGTCTAGTCTAGGATTTAGCACTTTAGAATGGACAGAAGTTACATGTATGAACGAGGGTAGTCCGTGACATAAGCATCGGTGGAAGGAAAGCATGACTTTTCAAATCGGGCTTTGGAACTACGGTGGAAGAAAAGCGCGACTTATCAAATCTGATCTCAGAACACTTCGTCAGCTAAAAAATACAACAGTGTGAGATTTTCTAGTAGAAACACGTCACTGTTGCAGCGTTACACGCGGACTCGTCTAAAAACGTAGCGCTGCCACAGCGACGTGTTTCTACTAGAGAATCTAATGGCTTAACATTTCACTCCCCAACTTCTAAAATCAATACCTTAATGCCTTAATTGGGGTAAATCTCAAATGGCTCAGGAATACCTTAATGCCTTAATTGGGGTAAATCTCAAATGGCTCAGGATCATTAGCGGCTGTCAAGAATTTGAGACAGCCTATAATGTATATCTCGCCGAAGGCAATAAAATTGTACTTAAGTAATGACAGCAAAGCTATTAAGTATGAGACCTAAAAGTGATAATTTAAATTATTCACTTTTGGCTGTAGGAAAAGGTGAAAAGCCTGAAGAGATTATCATCAAACATAATATAGCTAAGAACCATCCTGATTAAACCAGATTAAAAAAAAACACATTGAAATCGGTTCATCCCTTCGAGGCTACGGTGCTACTGACAGACAAAGGGATCAAACTTATAACATCCCTCTTTTTGCGACGTTGGTTAATTAAGGGACTAATGATATTAATCAGCATCAATTTGCAAAAAGCTGGATATCTATAGACGTACTTATTCACATCACCTGCGAAATCCTGTGCTTCCATCTGCGAAACCATTCTACAGCATGCGTAAGCGTGCGTAGACATTCGTAGGTGTGCGTAGGCCCGCGTCGACATGTTTAGGTATGCGTAGGCATGTGTAAGAGTGCGGAAGCGATCCGATAAATGCGAAAGCTGAATCGATGCGAAAAAGTGAAAACATGCTTACGCACGTTCTTAAAAAATGCCCATTTTTAACGTGTGATATGCGAATTGATTCTTATAAGCGAGTTCAGCCGCGCATAAGGCCACAAAATTATGATCTGATAAACACGGCTTTCATATAGACAGAAAAAAGAGCGATAGTGAAAATATTTGACCTTATTTATACGTTTAACAAACAGATTAGCGCGCGTAGAGGTCGGATCCACACGGTCCGTCTGGCTAGCTACCGCTTATATATTAAAGTCAAACCAAGCAGTTTACTGTATTCCGTCGTGTGTCAGGGGTTTAGGGAATTTTTTTATCCCGTGTGGGGACGGGCTAGAATATAAAACTTCCTCATCGCACGCTGGCAATAGACGCGCGTTGTAAGATTCAACTAAACCCAGCACGCTTCGTGGTAGGATCTGCACGGTTCGCCTGGCTAGCTACCTTATTAAAGTCCGGCGCCAAGCAGTTTACTATGTTCCGTCGTGTGTATGTGAGATCCAAAGGAGTGTAGGGGAGTCCCTCTATTTTATCTTTGTTACTTGTATTCGTGTGCACCATCATTGACCCTGACTGCACTTACCAGCAGGTGCGACTAGTTTTGAAAAATGATTAGACAAATACTAGGAAAAAAAGATTAGGTATTCGTGTTCGCAGTAAACTGTAATTAATTCCACGTATGATAGTAGTTACTATTAATTACTCTGTGTTACTAGACGAGAAGGATAATCCATCTGATAGGCTTTATTAACCTTTTACGAGACCCACAGGAATGTCTATTCTTATCTAGGGTCTGTACGGCGCATTAACCTTCGTGATATATAGTTTGTTTAACAAGGCTACAATATTGACAGGCAAGCGTACATCTATATTCGAGTCTAGACAGAGGGTTAACATAATACTTTCTGTACACACTCTCACGATATTCGCTATACAAAGGTTGTTTCCCACGGTGCGTGATGTAGCGACGCACGAGCTCGCACTGTCGCACCATGCGAAGAGACTCGTCTGTAGTAACGCAGACGCGTACGAAGTGGTGCGTCGTATACGCCGCGAGTCGGTAACTTCAAAGGTGTGAGTTCTCTTTCACTTGAGGCATTTTGGAATGACATAATAGCTTCGAATCAGGCACCGTTAGAAGAGGCTCAGTGCGGTGCGTGGCTGTCGGCGGCTGTGCGTGGTATTACCCATAAAATCATGCACCGTGGCAAAGTCATCTATAGACAGACATGCACCGTTGGAAGAGCCTCAGCGCGGTGCGTGGCTGTGCGTGGTCATCGGAACTGCGTTTTATCACCCATAAAATCATACACCGTGGCACAGTCATTTATAGACGGACACGCACCGTTGTAAGAGCCTCGGTGAGGTGCGTGGCTGTGCGTGGTCATCGGAACTGCGTGGTCATCGGAACTGCATGGTCACCGGAACTGCGTGGTATCACCCATAAAATCATGCACCGTGGCACAGTCATCTATAGACGGACACGAACCGTTGGAAGAGCCTAGGTGCGGTGCGTGGTTGTGCGTATTATCATCTGTAAAATCACGCACCGTGTGAAGCCACCTTAAGAAACAACGTATCGATCGACGAAACAAAAAAACTCTCGTGAACGATATCTTACGTAACACCGAGACCCTACTAGTTTCAAAAATGGAACGCAGGAAGCCGTCGCCATAACACAATAATGATGTACGGAACAGTGATATGTGTTAGATATCACTGTTCCTTTTATCTGTTCACAAAGAACTGTTCCTTCAAGACCCCTCGTATCATTACGTTCGTGCACTAAATTGAATAAAAGGCCGACACACGGACATTCGTTGTTAACCCGAGATCGTCCGCAAATGACTGACAATAGAGTCTATTGTGTCTGAATGAGGTGATTTGTGTTGGATCACAGGTGAATGTACAGTCGTAAGGTCAATTTCGTACTTTTTGTGTGTGTTGGCACTTACTCAGGTAATAGGTATGTCTTTGGTGGGTTGAGTTGCGTTGACATCAAAAAGGAATATTGTTCGACGAAAATTGAATACGCTATCTAGATTTTCTTTGGGAATATTTTTATCATACAAAATTTACGGTTTGCGAATCTTTATTTCTGATATTAATACTTATTTTATTCTTATGAAAAATACATGAGAAACTTACTTAACTAAAAAAGTTGATAATAAGCATAAACGCACGTACAAAAGTTAACAATATTGTAAGTATTTCAACATAATTATGGTCTACACTAGATTATTGCGGACAATACAATTTATACCCTTTTCAACGTCAAGTGAGTTCTGAAGTTTGTCTACAAAACGTCACCATACAAAGAATACCAAATATTTTTAGAAAATAAAACAAGGATAGTATAGCTATTTTACGGTTTTTAATGATATCGTTTACGTTTCTTCGCTAGCAGACTCCTTATGACTACAATTTACGAAATAACCGCTATGTCAGGACTCATCTTTCGTTTGGCATTCATTATTTCCTATTATAAAACAGAAAAAACCTTTCTTTTTTAGGGTTCCGTACCCAAAGGGTAAAACGGGACCCTATTACTAAGACTCCGCTGTCCGTCCGACCGTCTATCACCAGGCTGTATCTCATGAACCGTGATAGTTAGACAGTTGAAATTTTCACAGACGATATATTTCTGTTGCCGTTATAACAACAAATACTAGAAAACAGAATAAAATAAATATTTAAGGGGGCTCCCATGCAACAAACGTGATTTTTTTGCCGTTTTTATAGATATTATTACCCTTCGTGCGCGAGTTCGACTCGCACTTGGCCGGTTTTTTTGCACTTCTTGTTGGTGGTCCTTGTGGACCGTTTCTATGCAACCTCGCAGTAATTGGCGAGACCTGAAGGGTCTTCAGCCAATGGGAGGGAAGTAAAATACTAAACCTAATGTAATTACTCATACTACACTAACAACTAGCAACAACAGCACTAAGGGCGACCCATATTGGGACTCAAACCTCGGAAGAACAAAACAAATTACAAATTCCAACTTAATATTATAAATGCGAAAGTAACTCTGTCTGTCTGTGACGCTTTCACGCCTAAACCACTGAACCGATTTTGATGAAACTTGATACAGAGATAGTCTGAAACTTGAAAAAGGACATAGGCTACTTTTATCCCGAAAAATACCGAATAGGTACGCAATAAACGACATCCACGCGGCCGAAGCCGCGATCGACCACTAGTGGTATATAAATAAACTGTATTTAGCGCAGACGAAAGACTTTTTGTAGAACCAATAGTATAAATGGTACATGATTTTCCTTTCAAATGTGCCATCCTTTCGCTTAAAACGGGTTAGTGACTAACCCTTAGTCGGTGGTGTTTGCACCGTATTTTGAAGTAGGTATCTACTCTAAAGATCCGTTTACACCTAAAAGTAATTAATTTTATATCATTACAAAAATATAACCGATTCTATATTTTTGTAAGTGTGCAAATCGCGAAAGTTAAAAAACAAATTAATTTTGCTTATATGTTGCCAGCCTTAGAGACGAATTCTTATTCGCCTGTAATTTCATTTCAGTCTGTGTCACTGACAATAATCAGCCACCAATTTTCGGTCGTGTGCGGTCCGCCAATTATTATTTTTAGCTTTATTTTAAATTACAAAATAGCTGAAAATAATAACTATATTTATAATTACTTTATGCCACGCACCACTACTAATGTAACTCAATTAGTATTTTCGGTCATTGTCACTACGTTTATTATTTGGCTGTTGACATATTTTAATTAATTAGTATAATTAGCTTGTTATACTAATTAAAAGACAGCCTACGTCTATTTATTTACCAATTAGTTGGTAATTCATTGATGGCCGTTACCGCACCTTTTGTTTTCTTTTTTTTTTTGAGGACGCTAATTTGCTTGGCTTTATCGACATCTTTTCATTCTGAAAAAAATATTAAAGTTAACTTTGAACAGCTTCTCAATGAGAATCACTGCGTATGAGTCTGAACTAGCGGCTGGCATAGAATAATAAATACACTCGGGTGCAATGAATCCGAGTTACCAATATAAACCTTAATATCTCAGAAACTAAGAATGATAGCGTATTAACAGAAAAAGTATTTAATATCACTCAAATAACATCAATTAAACTTCTTAAATAATCTATAACATACTTTTTATTTGAATAAACTAGTATTCTTAGTTTCTGAGATATTAAGGTTTATTTTGGGACCCGAAATCATTGCTCCCAAGTGTGAGTACCACGTACCGAAACCTCACTACCTCACTAATGGATAAAATTCAAAATCGTGTTCCCCGTATGCGAAATTGAGCTTTATTTAAAGGCGAGAGCGCTCCCATTCTGTTGTGCGTTCGCGCTCTTATTACATTTCGATTCGGTCACTCCTTTTTTTTTTATCGTGGGAAAATCCTCATGGATACCCCTCGCCTGGGGAAGGCGAAGGGTTATGCTGGACTCTTACCGGCTAAAAACCCACGGTGTTCCTTCTCCTGACCCTTGGTCGGGGTCACGGGATTCGCAGCTGCATGCACCGCAACCCCGGCAGGCCTCGGTCCGCCAGCCCCTAGCGGACCTCTCCTTCTGTGGGGCCTTGCCCCACGTCCTCCTTAGAGGCGCGCACGGAACACATGCGCGCCGCCTTCTCGGGCCTGTTACTGGTCGGGCGACGGGTACCCTAACCCGTCGCCCGCAGGCCACACACTAGGGTGGACGGAGATCGTCGCGCGCCCTCCGGTGGCACCCGGTGCGTCTGGCGCGGGAAGGGAGAGTGGCCGTCACCTCTCTCTCCCTCTCCGCTCCCTCCTTAGTCGCCATCACCACCTCACAAAAGGAGGTGACGGCTTCCCACGCACTCTCGCTCCCGACCATGGACAGAACCACGGCCGGAAGCGAGAGGTCACCACCGATCGCCGCGACTAGTTCACGGCGCTGCGTCGCCCACGCACGGCACTCCTGCAACGTGTGCAGCGCTGTGTCTTCCGGGCAGTCGACGCAGTGGTGACAGATTCGGTCACTCCCTAACGTTTGGTTGGGTTTTCATTTATGTTTCACTCCGGAGGTGAAGCGGCGTTTACGAAAGTTTTCATACCTAAATTACAGAGTGACACAGGCGTGCAACTGGTCCCACCATTGACGTAGAAATACTTGGACCATGGGTCTAGTACAAAATTTGCGAAACAAGTGTCCTGAGAGCATACCAAAGCACACCGCCATATAAACTTAGAAATACCAACAAACTAATTTAAATCCTATGTCGT
The DNA here is from genome assembly GCA_905220435.1 of Amphipyra tragopoginis. NCBI lineage: Eukaryota > Metazoa > Arthropoda > Insecta > Lepidoptera > Noctuidae > Amphipyra > Amphipyra tragopoginis. The sequence goes on along the minus strand of HG991995.1, from coordinate 22,114,390 downwards.
CATCACAATGCCTAATTTAGCTTTTCACCATACGAAGATTCGAATGCACCCATTGAAGTAAAGTAGTCTACTTTTTCGCGTTTTAGTCTACACTAGCGACCCGCCTCAGCTTCGCACGAGTACTATAATATGAATGTATTATACATGTAAACCTTCCTCTTGAATCACTCTATCTATTAAAAAAACCGCATCAAAATCCGTTGCGTGGTTTTAAAGATCTAAGCATGCGTAGGGACAGACAGACAGCGGGACCCGACATTGTTCTATACTATGTACACACGGCTACACTTCAAGCTATGCAAAACCAGCATAAGCTGACCGTTACTTGTGCGAAAAGATTATACAAAGCGACGCCAAGATAAACTGGTTATGTGTAGCTTGATGTGTAGCCGTGTGTACGTAGTGATTTATTTCGGACAATTTTCAGCGCCGATCCTAGGTTCACGTGTTTCTACGTCAATTGGTTCCACGTACACTTTTTTAATACGTCATAAAGTGTGTCATCCCTGACGGCTTTACTAATTAACTATGTAACAATTCTTGAAAGCACTTTGACTTAACGCTAATTGTTGTTAAATTAAAATGATTATGTATTCATAGGTTGGCAACTGTCTAACTATTACAGAGGGTCTTTGACTAACAAATTGTAAGGGTTAGGTAAATAAGTTGTATTCTTAGTATGTTTCTTCTACTTCAAAATAAACTTACAAAGTAAGGGTGTGGGTGGACACGAAACAGACTGGATTTTTTTACTGTCTGGAAAAAAAAATCGTATAGGTAATAGGTGAACGGAGTAGACATTGGCATAGTTTCATTTTAGTTTTTCCTTTTTTTATTATGAAATTGATATATCTACACTGTGGGCCCGAGGTACTTACTACATAAACTCAAATCATGAGCAGGTGTGTATTACTATGAAGTGAGATAACGAAAGAGTGTGTTGTATGATTTTAATTTGAATATTATTTAATAGTATTTACTTCAAAATTTCTGTTTTTATTGATTTAGTATGAAAATTTACTTCAAATTAGTAGTTTTTGTTAGATAAATTTCATTAAAAGCAATTTAAAAAAAAATGCCATGAGGTTCTACTTTGTTCACCTGTTATACCCAACTTTTTTCCAAATCGTAAAAATAGTTATCCGGAATAATGGACACGATAAGCCGGTCATTTTAAGTTATTAAATGTTTGTAATACCTAACCTGTTGTACCTAATATGTATCTAAAGGCCGACAAAGCGAGTCTTCTGGCGGAACATGTTCAGGAAAACTGCATGCTTGTAATATGAGATAATATTATTTATGAAAACTTAGAGTAAATCGATCTTTGGGTGATTTTTTCTGGGTTAAGTTAACACAACAAAAATATGACAAAATAAAATCAACATTAACCAATCGCGTCTGAATAATGTTAACTTTATCCACTAATATCTGGATAATTTAAAATGTTACTTACGGGATATCTTCCGTGATTATTTGTTTGTTTGAGTTCCCGATATTTCGACGCTGTTGCAAGCGCCATGATCGCGGGTTGACTGGAGATTGCGGGTGGATGAAAATAAATTGTTAGGAGCAGACAAATCTGTCTACCCTCTTTCTTTGTCTCTTGCTACGCGCACTACTGGAACTCGACACTAAGTCACGGCAAAACACACTCACAGTATCAACACGTTTTTTGGAGTCTTTATAACGATGCCGGCTGCCATTTATGAGCATGTTCATAACTGGATTCCACGTACTTGACAATTTGAAGCCATCCTCTCGATTGAAATTCTTGTGTTTTCTTATTTCAATTGCTTCTCTTGTCAGCCTTGGTATGTAATGTTTGTCCGTGGACAAAATACTTGGCTTGTGAAATTCAATCCAGTGATTGGGCCCTGACTGCAGCAGATGTTCAGCTATGGCAGATTTTTGCTCATCATTGTTTTTGACAGCTTTAATGTGCTCTTTGATGCGGCATGAGACAGTTCGCTTCGTCTGACCTATGTATGAGCTGCCACAACTGCAATCAATTTTATAAACCCCAGGATGTTCATATGGGAGTATATCCTTAGGGGAACGCAGACTTTGTGCAATTTTCCTATGAGGAGTAAACACGGTCTTTATCGAGTATTTACTCAATAAACGACCTATCTTGTCCGTTACTCCTCTCAGATATGGCAAGAAAGTTGTTTGGCGCTCCACTGTAGATCTGGTGGCTCGTTTCTTTTCTGGTCTTACTGCTCCATCATTTGTTCTGTAGCCATTCATGAGTAGCACCTTCTGCACATGGGACAATTCACCAGTAAGGTGTTCAGTATCACAAAGATCAAATGCGCGATTTGTAAGTGAGGTGACTACAGAATTGAAGTGACAGGGGTGATGATGTGAGGTGGCGTGTAAATAACGGTCCGTGTGAGTCGGCGTCCTGTAAACTGAATTGTTTAGGGTCCCATCACTCCTTGCAATGACCTTGACGTCAAGAAAGGCTAAAGACCGATCCTTTTCCAATTCCACTGTGAAACGCATGGCCGTATGGATATTATTCAAGTGGGTCAAACATCTCTCAACTTCTGGTACTCCACCTCTGACGATGCAGAATACATCATCTACATACCGCTTCCAAACCTTGATAGGCACAGGACAAGTAGAAATAGCCAAGTCTTCGATGTGTTCCATCCACAGATTAGCAACAACAGGTGCCACTGGACTACCCATGGCAACCCCATCAATTTGCTGATAAAACTGGCCTTTGTATAAGAAGAATCTGGATAATGTCCGAAGTTTGGATTAATTTCGGACTTTATCCAAAAGCCAAAGTTAGATTTATATATCCACCTAACGTCGGTGTGGTGCCGAACGTAAAGAACAGCACTACCCCAACTCTTCCCATACATGTCGGAAAAGGCGACTAAGGGATTCACTAGAGGATGGGCAGCAGCGTTCCCCCCCCCCCCCCCTCTCCAACATGGATGCACAAAGAGAAACCGGCACAGGACCGGTCGATTTGGCGATGCTTGGGCGAAGCCTATGTCCAGTGGTGGGCGTCTTTCGACTGAATGATGATGATGATGATCTACCTAACATTAACCGTGAAATGCTGTAAGTGTTGTATTTCTATGTAAAATACCAAAATGAATCAAAATCCGAACAACCTTTTTAATTTAGTCTTCAAAAAAGAAAAACCACAAACATCTCTTAAAACGTATACAGCGACAACACATTTAATAAGAGTAATGTTTCCAACTCCACCAAAAATAAAATGACACAAGACTTTTTTATCTCCGTTAGTGGTTTAATAAAGAAAAAGTAAATCCGGCTCATTGTCCGTTTTGTGTCAGTTACAACAGCACCCCTTATTACAGGGGATGTTTTAGACATTCTTTAGCATCATGATCATTAGGTATATTAAAAAGATATAAATAAAATAAAAAAAACTATTCATGAAAAGTAATCTTAGGTGAGAATTAATAAACCTAAAGGTACGAGTTGGTAGCCGACTGCATACAGCAGCAGCATACAACGTGTCGCTTTGCCCGACTAGTTTCAGCGACCTCGCCGCGTGTTCAGCTTTATTAAGGGCTCCGTTTGGGTCCAAAACTAGTCGGGCAAACCTGAAAAATGCACGTGAATAAACCGTAAATAATCATAAATAAGGTATTCATATTAAATAGAAAGAAAGAAAAAATATTTCTTTGCGCCGATATGACACACAAAAAAAACTATAAACAAAACCACAATGAAACTTGGGAAAAATATGCGTCACAACTACGCAAAACGGCCATCGCTCAGCATAATGCTATGACTCGTGCGAGACGGAGCCACAGCGCTGGTTTTCAGCGAAAGCCGGCGTTGACGTGATGACGTCCACCTGTGCAGCAATACAGCAATACAAATAAATTAAATACAAGATCAAATAAATAAATAAATAGACTGTGAAATATAATATTTTTAAATATGGCAACGTTTTGTTGCATCGACATCGTCGCTCACGCAGGCATAAGTCATACTTTAATCTATTATCTATGACCATTACCTTCTCTGTGCGCGCAACTGTCAAATATAGACCGCCTATTTTACGTAATAACTACGCAATAATATTTCGTAATTTCAAAATGGTGTCCCTGACCTGATTAAGTAATCGATGATTGTTTTGTTATTGTGTGTTGTGATCAGCGTTTGTGTGTTAAGAGATGTGTATGACGAAAACTGCGACTACCCAAATCCCAGGCCAAGACTCTGAAGTAAATGTACTCATTTGACATTTATTATCAGACGGTCTTTACGAGTAGCATCACTATTAACTGCAAAAATATAGTTGTAGCTCGGTCGAGTTGCTTGCGGGTATTTCTCAAATATCGTTGAGATTAAGGGGCCATGTTGATTTCAAACTTAATCTAACTCAACCATTAGTTCAGTTAGTAGTATCAACATTGATAATGGTTGAGCCAAGACTAGTACGTTTATCACAGAGCATTGTGGTAAACCTAGTCTTGGCTCAAGCATTTAGCTTACTGAGATAACAGGAATATTAGTTTAGTTATATACTGCTACATCGGAAATGTATATTGGTACTATAGTGTAAATTGCCTTAATACTAAGGCTACTCGTATATCTTATCTGACTGTTGCTAGTGTACGAGTATTTAATTCAATTCAATTCCTTTATTGCATTCTATATCGTCAGTGGAAAGGTAAAAAGACTAAAGCGCCACTTTTGGTCAAAATGAGTTATATATACAGTTCGACTGCAATTTTTTTTCTGCGTCGATTGGTCTAGGTCTCGTGGTGATCTGAGCACTTTTTTGGCGCTTTAGCATTCCAAAATTTTGCCTGAAAGTACATTGATGAGTGACTAAAGCGACGTTTTTTCGATGTTTTATAGGTTGACGTCGCTTAAATACTTTTTATCTAAGTACATAAGAGAAACGATGGCTTATCAGTATTAATCGATTTCTCATTTAAGCTAAATAATGTTTATTAGTAATTAATCCTTCAGACTAAATCCATTTCAGTGGTTTGTTAGTAAATCTGCAATATTGTGTCGTAGTATTGTTGGCGTTTAAGTAATAATCGTTTTATAAATATTTGTAATGAATGGCGGTTAAGTAAAAAAAATAATTCCTAAATTCAATAAGGAAGTCTATTTAGTAGTCGGTATGAGATTTCATTTAATAGTGCGAAAGGCTATACGTCTCATTTATCATAATAATGATACTTAAATTTAACTTACAATTTTCATTTTTAAATATTTCTCTAAAAAAAACATTTATAAATATAAAAAAATGTATCCCACCAGCATCGGGAACAGGGTCAAGCTACCGGTGGTCAGGGCCTTAGAGAGAGGAACCTCCTAACAATACGCGCAGTTTCGAGAAGTACCGCTTTCCATATCAGGCCGTTGATCCAGCCACCCAACGAGAGCTTCTTTAGGTGTTGGTCGAGGCTCTTGGCTATTAAACCATTCCCCGTAACTACTATCGGCACAATTACTGCTGAATCAACATCCCACATGTCGACAACCTCATGTGCCAAGCCTTGATATTTAATTTCTTTATCTTTCTCTGCTTTCACGAGGTGCTCATCATGCGAAACAGTGATATCAACAATTATTGTGAGACGCTCTGATCGATCTATCACCACTAAGTCAATATTTAAAATTTAAAAATACCCCCTTCTTTGTAATGTGGCTGTCGATCCTTGTAACCGATTATTAATTATGATTGCGGTGAGAAGCTGCTTTTCATAACGAGTCATACGAGCTCAAACACGATGGGTCTACAACTAGTCATTGCGGAGGGCGAATAACCTCCCTGAGCCACCTTCAAAGTCATTCTTGTCAAAAACACAAATGTAAATGTGGCAAAATCACTGAGTCTGCCTGCTATTTCGAAGTTAGAAGTGTTAACAACCTTCCAAATCCTAAACAAAATCAGCTCAATGGTACCCTAATATTGTCACTAGGTTTGCTTAAATGTAAGTCAATCGGACGAGCGAAATTCAAATGGATATCTGTTGTTTGGTTGAAATCTCTACTCCAACTGTGAAAAGAGCTGATCATTTTGAAACGGCTGAACTGATTTCTATTAAACAGCCTATATCTATAGGGTTTTTTTTGTTTGAAGGCTGGTTATAACCAGCCTTCAAACAAAAAATACCGTATTGTAATCGGTTCATTCGTTTGGGAGCTACGATGCCCACACAAAGACAGACAGACATAGGCTTGACGCGCACTGTATCAAGCTTGATCTAGCCGCCTAACGAAAGTCTTTTGCGGTGTTGATCGAGGCTCTTGACTATTAGGCCATTAGCCGTAACAACTATCGGCACAAAGACTGCTGAATCCACGTTCCACATGTTGACAACATCGTTTGCTAAATCAAGATACTTGATTTATCTTTTTCAAGTTTCACGAAATTCTCATCATGAGGGACAATAACATCAAAAATACATCAATACAATCATTGTGTGACGCTCTAACCGATCACTAATCAGGCTTATTGAGAACAACAGTCCTGTGGGTGATGATAGCTCGATCCCGGTACAATTTGACATTCTCAAGAACTGTGTCGGATATACTTGAAGTGTGGTACACGATGTACAACATTGTATTTCAGACCAAGTTGCTGGTGAATAATTTTGGCCTCCAGGTTATGTCTGTGCAAATACTCGCCGTTAGTAAAACAAGAACAACCGGAAATAATCTGTCGAATAGATTTTCTCGGACGGTGGCATGCTCCACAATGTCAACCGTTCCATCCTTCACATACATTTCGCTGTTGTGAGGGGTATTTGCGTTTAAAAAGGCTCGATCCCTATGTCACTTCCGCGGAATATACAACCACATCACCGACAAACAGAAGTGATGAATTCCGATATACATCATCAGTGCACGGACCATTTATCCAAGGCATCAAGAATCGTTTGAGTCCACTTGAGGATGCCAAAGGATTCATCAAGACTGACCCAACCGTTAAAGATCTTGTTTCGGCCCGATAAAATATTTTTAGAACATATTCAGGCGGCCAAAAGCTCTCCCACAACGATTGCTTCATGTCGGTCTCCCTGATGCCTATCACCTAGATATACCCAAGTGTGTGTAGGTTTGAGTTGGAGAGAGGGATCTAAGTTATTTGGAGTCCCTCGGATCCCAAAATTTTCCTTCACGATTCATGCATAACTGCATATTTTTCCACATCAAATTCCATACTGACAGAGTTACTGAAGTTTTCAGTTACCTTCAGAAACTCCATCAGTCGCAAATCGGTGAGGGCAAACAGTTTTGGGTCAACCATGTAAAGGAGTTGGGATATTACTTGACCTTTCCTCCCCACCTGGTAGCCCAGCAGTGATTTCTTCAGCAATGTACTTAGGGGACTTAAGTCCAATCAAAACCACAAGGAACATTAGCCCTGAAATATATCATACTCGATCCTGATCGGTTCTCCACTCCTCAAAATCTGCCGACATCCTGAATAAGAAAGTTTGAATGGTTGGATTTCTGCATGGGGCAGCCAACGTGGTTGTGTTGCATAAAATCATTAAATCCGTTGTTTAGGTCAATATTTCTGCATTGGTATTTAAAGATTTTTCACATCTCGTAAAGTCGCAAAAAAGATTTAATACCCAAGTAAAATGACATGCTCGTAGGTAATTAAATAACATTTAAATTTAAAAGAAACCATCACTTTCAGTAGGTAGGAATAGTAGCACTAACATGAAACTTTAGAAATCGGAATGGCATTTAATTAGTAGTAAGTAATTTTACTTGGACAAGATTAAATGTAAATATTCTTGTTAGTGATTTATGCTTTCCATTTTATGCAACACATAGAACCATAAGTATATTTCCTTGGTAATCTTTTAGTACTTGATGGCTTGTTAGTAATTTTCAATTGTGGGTACAAAAGCATCTAGAGTGGATTAGTATTTTGCCCTTACCAAGTTATTCGAAATGATGAGTGAATATTGACTAAAGCGACATCTATCTCACGAACCAGTAAAGATAGAAGCTTCATTTAAAAACCAAAAAATAGAAAAAAATCACATAACATAGGTATGTAAGTTTCATTAAAATACCTCTTATAGAAAAGTTATAATGAATTTTTTTCTTAAAAAAAAAACTTTAAAACGCTCTCCTGTAAAGTAGGTATATTGGCGCTTTAGTCTTTTTACCTTTCCACTGACGAATTATTATTTATGATTATTTACGGTTTACTCACGTGCATTTTTTCGGGATTGCCCGGCTAGCATTCTATAATGTAATTTAAATGCAGGTATGCTTAAGAATATGGGATCAATTTATGCACCCTGTCGGGCACAGCATAGTTTAGTACAAGAATGGAGGAGGACTTGTTTGTTCAATTGCAATTTTTATAATTTTAATTCGATATTTTATTGAGAGATTATTGCATTTTTTATGATTTTGACTAAATTATTATTATAATTGAATGATTATTTAGCACCGTAACCATTTTGAGAAGAACATTTTTTTGCCCAACGCTAAGATTTTTCTTGTCTCGTGGATACGTTTATATACACAAATCTGTTTCACACAAATGCCTAGACCCAGAACCACAACTTGAACGAGATAAACGAGAGGAACGAGATATGGTGTTCTTCCAACGAAAAGCGAGGATCTTCCAACCAACTTTCTAATTGCGCAACACACTCGTAATCGCTATGTCTTTGATTTGGACAATACAACAATATTAATTGCGTGGTATATAATTGAGAGTTAATCAAGACGCCACTGACTTATGGTGAAGGAAAACATCGTGAGGAATCCTGGACTTAATGGTCTGATATCGCCAACCCGCAGTGAGCAAGCGTGGTGATCAATGCTCGTTCCTACTCTCTATGAGAAGAGGCCTATTTTTTACGGAATTTGCCCAGCAGTGGGATAACTACATGCCTCCATGCACATTTTTTTTTATTTAATATTTGCCCATTATTGTTCTTGTGTACGGAGTCTTATTAGAATTAAAGGATTTCAACCATTGCTTTTCCATCCCGATTTTTTTTCCAAGTCCCGCTTTTTTTTCCCGGTATTTATAAAAGCGGATCTGGAAACACTAGCCACGATCTCAGATTTTTGCTATTACAGTAAAAATACAGCAACAAAAAACCAATAAAATTCAGTGCACGTTTTGCAAGTTGTAAAAGCTCGATTCAGTAAAAAGCTCAACTCGCAGTACTTTTTAAACCTTTACATTAAATGTAAATTACTCTTATACATTATTGATTCACGTAGCTTTACGTACGAAGGCTCGCTTACAAGCCATTGTACTTTTTCGTAAAGCAATACGGGCTTGAACAACGGTAAGGCGAACCCGCCCATTGTACATAGGTAAATGAAAGGTGGGTTTAAATTATTATGTAATCGTAGGTATATTAACAGGGTAAATGTCGATCGACGTGGTCTTTGTGTTCGAGTTTTATGTTATTGTGAGTCGGTGTACCTTAAGTAAGATGCTTGGGCTACTATTGATGTAATAGACCTACTATCAATAGTGCAAGGGTAAATCTGTAGGTTGAAGTCAAAGTCAAATATTTTTTATTTCAAGTAGACCAGGTTACTGGTGCTTTCACTAAGTGCTCGGTTCTAAGTAGTAGGTTCTATGGAGCAGAGCGGGAAAGAAACTACATGGATAATATTTTAAAAAAATGATTCGTCTATTTTCATTGTAGTAATGTAAGAACATAACAAACTCACGCCTGTATTCCCCGAAGGGTTGGCAGAGATGTATAGTACACCCACATTTTCATTGTTATGTTTACGTCCCATGTAATAGGGGGCGAGCCTATTGCCATCAACCGGGCACAAATCCAGACTTCGGGCTGCTACTAAGAAATTCCGCACGGAAAAACCCAATAATACTTTGCCCGACTCGGGGATAGAACCCAGGACCTGACGCTCAGCAGTTGCGCTTGCGACCGCCGGTTTAATCCCATCTCTTCCCCATGAAAATAAGGGAAAATTTTGTAAGTATAAACGCATAGGGGAAGAGACTAAATATTCCGATCGGTCCCCTTCGGGGGACAATCAGGAATAAAAAAATCGATCTGTTCCCCTGTCACCAAGACGAACGGACAGATCGAACGAATTATTTCTGGTGTGTCCCCTGCTGTTCTTTAGGGGGACAAATAGAAATAAAAAAGTTTCGATCTGTCCCCCTGTTACCGACGAGGAGACAGATCGGAATATTCCGAAGAGACGGGACTATACCCGATCGCTGGATCAACGAGGCAGTCAAAGTCAAATATTTTTTATTTCACATAGACCAGATTATTGGTGCTTTCAAAAGGTCAACACTACTGCTCGGTTCCAAGTAGTAGGTCCTATGGAGAAAAGACGGTAAGAAACTAAACACTTTAAAAAAATGGTTTGTCAATTTTCATTGTACTAATGTAAGAACAATGCAGACAACTAAATACGAGCCAAAAAAGGTCGCGAGGATTATCATAAGTAAAGTTCGCCGTCCCAGGCAAACACTTTTAGAACCCGATGACGAAATAACCCTCCTCCAGGAGGCGAGTAAATCGACCAGCACACTACACAACGTCCGCCGCCGTCCGGCATACCGTCCTCGCCGACGAGGCCCGTCGCGACGTCCCACCGCCGCCGGTCACGATGCACCGAGCTCTCCCGTCGTAGAGCCGGTCGTCTCTTCAGACTCCGCAGTCACACCGATAATTCAGCTCTCATCAAGCTGTCTCCCCCCCCCCCCTAAGTCCCCGCCAGCAACGCCTTAAGCCGAGGTCCGAGTCCCACTAGGGGTCGCCCTTAGTGCTGCTGTTGCAGGTAGTCATGATGTTAGTGTAGTAAAAGTAGTTAGGTTAGGTTAAGTATTTTACTCCCCCCCCCCCCCCCATTGGCTGGAGACCCTTCAGGTCTCGCCAATAACTGCCCTGTTATGTAGGAAGGGTCCCCTAGGACTACCTAAAGCAGTCCAATACAAAAAAAAAAGTCGCGAGGGTTCCTCGGAAGACGCGCGGCCTTATTTGGCTCATATTTAGTTTGTAATTTACACAATTGACAAAGTTCATTATGCTATGTTACAATTTCGTCGTTTCCATTCCATTCCGCGGCGGCGGCAAATTGAGCCTCATATTAACAATAAAAAAAAACCTTGAAATGGCTGATAGTGATAGAATTTAATGGTTAAATTATATCATTAAACTTATCTTCAATGACATATCAAACAAATCGAAAAACGCATTCAAATCTGGGGGTCTACTCCCTAAGCACGAAGTCCGTGGTTTCAACCGTAGTTACGAGCGTTTCCTACTCCCTATCATCTACGGACATACGATTATTTCGGTTCCCGAACTAAGAATGAATGACAACACGATTTGACAGTTGTCACTACTACCGATGTGTTTTAGTCCGAAAAGTTGAACTTGACACTTGTTTTGTTCACTCCTACGTATCGGGCTACTTTCGGACGGGCGACTAACTTCGTTGACGGACTTAGGGAGTAGGCCCCCAGTTCCTCCGTTTAGGAGCTACGGTACCACAGACAGACACTCATCCAAAAAAAGGGTTCAAACTTATAAAATTCCTCTTTTTACGTCAGAGGTTAAAACATACCTAGTAACATTATTACGATACCCGTGGGATGAGGCTGCCTTTTTTAACGTGAGTCTATATGGATCAGAATATTATGCCTAAATATTAAAAAGGCTTTCTATTTTAAGCTAAGTACCTACAAAAGCTATCTTCAAAAACCCTTTAATCTATCTCACTATGAGCAGGAGCTATTTAATAAAAGATTAGAGATTTCAGGACCGAACCCAGGGCCACAGAAAGCTGCCCATTGAATGCCAAGAAAAAAAGATTAAAACAATTTGAATACTTTTAACACAGATATAGATTTGAATAGATACGGCAAGTTTATAAAATTGCATGACACAAGCGTATCACATATTTTTTTCAGACTACCTACAACTAGCAAGGCGTAAACTGAGCTTTGCATTTGTGTGAGTGCACATGGAATCGATTGCCAAAAAGCAGTATAAACCGGTTTAAACCAAGCAAAAGACGCGTCTGACGGACGTCATTTTCACACGAATGCAAAACTCAGCTTAGGCCTCGCGGAGGGTACGTAGCGAGCTTAATTTCTGCTCGGAAGTAAACATTGCGTACGCCTCGCGTGGTTTCTCCCAGTTCCTGCATTCTGCAACCTCATCATGACAATTTGGAGCTCGTCAACCTGTCTTTCTTCCAATCTCCCGCCTGCAACGCCCTAAGCCGAGGACTGAGTTCCACTAGAGGTCGTTCTTAGTGCTGGTGTTACATGAAGGCATCACTTTTTTTTTTTTTAAATCTTTTCCCCTCTCTAAGATTTCTCTTGTATCGTGAGAGCGTTTACAGATACAAATCTCACACACAAACGCCCAGACCCGAAACAACCATCTGTAGGCCATACAAATTTTTGCTTCGTGTGGGAATCGAACCCACGACCCGTACCGCAGAAGCCAATCGCTTAGCTACTGCACCAAACGTGTCGTCAAGTTATCCTATCCTATCATGTTAGTGTAGTATAAGTAGTAAGCTTAGGTTAAGTATTTTACTCTCTTCATTGGCTAGAGACCCTTTAGGTCTCGCCAATAACTGCTCAGTTACGAAGAAACAGTTCGCAAATAAAAACAAGCAGACCATTAAAAAAATAAAAACCAGCCAAGTGCGAGTCGGACTCGCGCACGAAGGGTTCCGTACCATTATCTATAAAAACGCCAAAAAATCACGTTTGTTGTATGGGAGCCCGTTAAATTTATTCTGTTTTTTAGTATTTGCTGTTATAGCGACAATAAAAGTACATCATTTGTGAAAATTTCAACTGTTTAACTATCACGGTTCATGAGATACAGCCTGGTGACAGACGGACAGACGGACGGACAGCGGAGTCTTAGTAATAGGGTCCCGTTTTACCTTTTGGGTACGGAACCCTAACAAGCGCTCTGCAGCCCTTCGCGCTTGCAGAGACGGAAACGGTCAAGAGGGAACTAAGTTAGCGGCATTCAAAGTAGGAGCAATGCTCCTACTACAAAGTACATCAATTTGCCTTGTCTATTCAACTCTAGATCTGTGATTTTATTTACCATTAAAGTATATACCATCATACTTTTACCTTTAAAACATAATTCAATTTGAATGAGGTGAAGAAAAGGATCTCATTAGCTAGGTTGGCCACTCGAGTGGTAGTTGAACCCAACCTCTCAAAATAGTTTGAATTAAAATAAGTTAATTCATCCTTTTTGGGATAAGGTTCAGACGGACAACCGTCTGTACAACTGACAAGGTCACAACCTAATTTGTATTAGAGATTAATGATAGTTATAAATCATAGAAGATTTTTTTGGATCATAAGAACCTTTTGAGACTAATAATATTTCAAGGAGCAAAACTGTCTGGTTTCTTAAGTTTAGTTATATTTTATTCTGGTCCAATTGTTGTGTTTGATGCAGTAAGCTATATTTCTAAATTATTTTTTTAGAATTACTAACTTTGTAATATTATAAATGCGAAAGTAAGTTTGTTTATTTGTTACCTTTTCACGCCTAAACCACTGAACCGATCATCCTGAAATTTTGCATATGCATTGCCAGGTGTACAGAAACGGACATAGGATACCTTACATTCCGAAAAAAATACTGTTCCCGAAGAAAACAACAATAACGTTCATAGATGGCGCCACGTGTCTTTCGAATCACGATTGAATTATATTATTATAGAAACTTTAGTAGTGTGTTAAGAGTTTTTGAGCTTAATTAACGCGAGAAAATCCGCGGGCAAAAGCTAGTTGTTTATAATTTTAAATCTTACTGCCTCGTTGGTCTAGTAGTCGAAAGCGCGACTGCTAAACTCCTGGGGTCCTGGGTTCGATCCCCAGGTAAGGCCAGTTATCGAGTTTTTCCGAGTGGAATATCTGAGTAGCAGCCCAGTGTATAGATTTGTGCCCGGTCGATGGTAATAGGCTTGTGGCGGCATCTATCTCTCCACATGCGAACTATCCTACATCGCGCAATCAAGATTTAACACGCACATAGTATACAGGGTATTAACGAATTCGTGTAATTCCTTCAAACCACGTGATATACTGATGACACAGATTAACCGTAAATGGGAATTTTTGAAAATCAATTGAAAAAAAAAATCAAAAAAAAAAAACTTGATTTTCTATTTCTGAGTCATTTTAGACCCTTTGAGCTAGCTGACTGCAAAGAGTGATATCGCGTTAGTCGTGTCTGCCAGCCGTGTCGCCGTGCTTTCATTAATTTATGCGTGGCATCGAAATGTTGACACAAATAAAACATTCTTTCTGCAAAAAAATTAATTCTTATTTTTTTACTGAATCCTTATTAGGTGGTTTAGATACGATCGGTAACAAAGCCGCATGAAAAAATAATAACTTTATTTTTTTTATTTTTAATCAAGCTAAATCCCGTGCGGGGCCTGTCCACATCAGTAGTAGATCACATGGTTTGAAGGAATTACACGAATTCGTTAACACCCTGTATATACAACCTCCCAACATCAACCGTTGGGCAGTAGCCCGCCAGGCACAAGACCGCCTGGTTGGAGGATCCTCCCTTTGGTTGGAGGAACACCACACCTAGTTCCGCCACAGGCTCGCCCATTACCCATTACATAGGAATTAAACATAACGGCGAACTATAAACCTCTGCCCAACCCTCGGCGAATAGAAGCGAGATGTTATTTATGTTTTAAATCTTACGTCCAGTTCTAACAATGACCGTAATCCATAACCTACTATAATTACATGGTCGGTTACAGAACTATTTTACTCTTTCCACTGTTAATTCCCGCTATTTCTTTCCGCCATTTTGTAATCTGACGCCCGGCTCGCGGCGGTTACACAGACAGAGGTAGGTATTTTCTGCCACTAGCGCTGCGAATTGCTCCGGATGTCCTACAGCTTCTACAGTTGTAGAACATCCTTTCACAACCAAGTTATAACTACAGACTAAACGACTTTCAGCAGTTCCCTTCAATCGCCAACAACGCCATCGCTGTCAAATACTGGTAAATCGTTAATAATTTTCAACACAAAACGTGCTATAAATATTTTATTTCATTTAATGCAGGTGCTCAATAATGATCATAAGATATGCAAGGTGCGCTTGCTGCGGTCAGTCCGTGGATGGGTGACCATTGATTACACATCTAGACCCCTCCGTGGCTCGGAGAGTACGTTGCACCGTGGGTCCCGGGTGTCATACATTTATGCCTAAACCTATGACAATCGTTACGGGTAGTCAGAACCCCGAAAGTTTGAGAACCGTTCTAACCTTAGTGTATCGGCATTACCCCGTAACTGGGTTGCCGAGGTCTGATGGCAGTCACTTCTTATAAAATAATGGTACTCAGCCGCATCTGGTAATACTGGAAGCTAATCCCAACATAGTTTGGAAAAGGCTAGGCAGGCAGGCAGGTGGTCCACAACGTTTTTTCCCCGAGTTTGTTGGAGAAGTACTTACCTATTCCTATCTCATAAAATCAGTGCATTTTTCTTTCTTAGAAAAACAAATTACTAACCTCCGCGCAAGCATTTAATCTGTATTTACAGAACAAGTTCCTTGAATGTAAATAGCCTATATCCAACGTGTAACATAATAAACGCAAACACTGAAAGGTTTGTTAAGAATCGGCAACTGCATCGATTCCAGCCATTTTAACGGGTCTTTGTTTTAAATGTGTTTTTATATCTTTATTTGAATTCAGGTAAATTCAAGGCCGTATGACTGAATTTTAAACGCAGTTGACAGTGTAGAAGTAATACTAGATATTTTCTTAAATAAATCTATTTAAGCATGTACAAGTAAAGGGACATGACCAGTAATACCATTGGCGCTAGCCTAGGTGTCAAAATCAATGTGCAGCGAAGATTTTTATGTTTCTGCAATTGCTGTATTCTATAGTTTACAGATCAAAAAGTTTCAGGAGAATGAAAGCCTAGAAAACGGAGAAAAAGAAAGAACTTTTCTTTGAATAACTCTACTTTTCTGCTATATAACAATAGATAGTGCTACGTGGCTCAGGAAAAATAAAGAAAAAGAACAACTTAATAGTATTATTTGTACAGTATGAATACAGTGTATGTATTGTTAGCTAGTCCAAAGGGTAGCAAATAAAATAACAGAATTTACAATTTGCATTAATAGCTTCTTAGCTTCCTGGGGCGTTATTTATTAAAAACAGAATGGTACATATGAAATGAATCCTTTATTACGATCAGTTATCATTCCACTGAAGGAAAATTAACCACAGTCGTAATTAAAATATTTTAAACAAAACAAAACAGCAGTTAACAACAATTTATTGTGAACGTCCGTCCGACCCAAAGGTCGCAGCAAAAATAGGGGTGAGTAGCGCACTGCATACTGTTTTATAGACCTGTACAGGAACTAGGTGTGGTGTTCCTCCAACCAAAGGGAGGATCCTCCAACCAGGCGGAGTCTTACGCCTGGCGGGCTACTGCCCAACAGTTGATGTTGGGAGGTTGTATATTTACTATCTGCGTGTTAAATCTTGATATCGCGATGTAGGCTTGAATAGTTCGCATGTGGCGTGATAGATGCCGCCACATACCGTTTTGACAGATCGTGAAGTACAAATGTGTGACTACCGCCATGACGTCATAAAATCTCCAACAATGATTTTAACTGAACATTCTAATTAGGGTGTTTGAGTGTTTGAGACCTTGTTACACGTTACCATCACGACATTGGCTAGAACAGTTGCATAAGTTCCTTTATTTATATCAAATTGATCCAACTCTTAGAACGCTTGCAAGGCTAATCGCAGCAATCTACCTGCAAAGGAGACTTCCACTTAAATAAAGGTATTTCTTCGCTTTAATCCTGAATAATTCACGAAACTCTGTGGCACGCGATTTAAGCAAAGGTTTAAGGATTAGATTTAAGAATTAAAAAGGTTGACAATCCCCTAAGTGGGTGGTGAGGATATTAATATATTTAAAGCATTAAGTGTTGGACAAAGCTCTCCGTTTAATAAAGGTTTTGTCTATAATCTTCAAGGTCTTTTCCTTTTAAGGAATGGGCGATCTGTTTTGATGCTAATTTCTGTTAATAATGTGATTGTGATGTGATGATTTATGCTCGGTTTATGGCCTAAAATGAATTAGCGATTAGAGTATTTAGCTGGTCGTATAGGGTGACTGGTAATTAGTGTCAAATACTTAAACACTTGATTGTACTCATGATAACAAACAACTTTCCCAAAAAGAAACATTTTTTAATAAACAAAACAAATTGATTTCAAATTAAAAAAACCGGCTAAGTGCGAGTCGGACTCGCGCACGAAGGGTTCCGTACCATAATCCATAAAAACGGCAAAAAAATCATGTCTGTTGTATGGGAGCCCCCCTTAAATATTTATTTTATTCTGTTTTTAGTATTTGTTGTTATAGCGGCAACAGAAATACATCACCTGTGAAAATTTCAACTGTCTAACTATCACAGTTCATGAGATACATCCTGGTGACAGACGGACAGACAGACGGACAGACGGCCACACTGACAGACGGACAGCGGAGCCTTAGTAATAGGGTCCCGTTTTACCCTTTGGGTGCGGAACCCTAAAAATATTCAGCTGCACAGCAGTGCTACATAGCAATGTAAATGCGGATCGCAAGTTGTATTAGTGGGAAAATAGTGTCCTGTATCCCCCGCGCCGTTTGCTTCTATGACGCACAACGTTAGAAAGTTATTTGTTATCATGAGTACGGTCTTGTGTTTAAGTAATTGACACTAATTACCAGTCAGCCTGTATAAGTGAACTCTTAGTGTCCCAACACACTATGCCGAAGGTACGCGACGTATTTGGCTGATATGATACACCATAAGTGCCGAACTTACGCGGCGGAAATTTAGTATTCAATCATTCTATCAACTTTGTGTGTATTCATCAACTTTGTGTGTATTCATCAACTTTGTGTGTATTCAGTGTCTTGCGGACTAGAACGTGCATAACTCGACATACAAGCAGAAAAAACAAATGGTAAATCGCAAAACTACAAACATCGCGTTTATCGTAAACAACAAACGGCGGACATTTGTAATGTAATTTGGCAAATACAGACCAGTGTTGCCATACGAGTATGATGACAGACCTATTAATTTAGGTCTATCATCATACTTTACAATTGCTAGTAACACAGAAAAATCCCCAATAGGTATAATCGCATCGCCCCATACAAAGTTGACCGGATCTGATAAACACAACGGGCAGACACGCGGGGCGCAGGCATGCCTGCCTCCCGCTGCTCCCCGCCCCGGATCTTCGTCGGCAATCGAACCGAACTTCGGTCGCATACAATGTGTGCTCTACAGAATACGTTGCCGCCGAATTGTCTCTGAACTTACGCCCGACCGAAGTTCGGCTATACGCTATAACGCAAAGTAATTTCGGCACAATGTGTCGTCAGTAATTCAAATAGCATTGCAGGCGTAATCATGCTGCCGAACTTCGGTCGCGTACCTTCGGCATAGTGTGTTTAGACACTTAAACTATAGCCTATGATAGCCACAAATCTATAGAATGGTTTAATTTACTACGCAAAGCTTCGGTCTTTACTTTGTTATTAATAAAGTTACAAGACTCTTCATTTTAAATCATTCTCATAAGTTCTGAGATTTTTGTTTCTCCGTAGTTCCATAGACCAACGTTATTTACATTAGTTCCACTTTCTGAATAAAATATTATTAAGTATGAATACCGACCGACCCGGTCGATGCTGTGTTCGGTTGGTTGGTTGCTTGGTTGTTGAACGTTCGTTAAATCTTAGGAATTAGGCATTAGTCAGACCAAAAAGTGACCATCTTATATTCGTAAGTTGGACGGCCAACAAGTCCAGTAAATTCAGACTATTGTTGTGTTACTTATATTATACGTTTAATACTTGATGATGATGATTCAGCCCAAAGACGTCCACTGCTGGGCATAGGCCTCCCCCAATAACCATACCCCCAACAACCACGCTTGGCAGGCGGGTTGGCGATCGCTGTATGGTTGTTAAAATACTCAGAGAACGCTGCTGCCCCATCCTCTAGTGAATCCCTTAGTTGCCTTTTACGACACCCATGGGAAGAGATGGGGTAGTATAGTACCTACTATTCTTTACATCTGGCACCACATGGGACTATACTTACTTTAATACTGATGTATCTAATTTTGACGTTCAAAAAGAACTAAGTAATTCTAGTCTATTTTGAATAAATGAGTTTTGAAGTTTGAATACTTATGTTTAATACTTACTGTAATTAAATTTATTGACTGTTCAAACATGTTCTTCTCCATCAACAAAATTGCTTATCTTTCAACATTATTATAATAATAATGTTGAAAGATAAGCAATTTCTCCATCAACAAAATTGCTTATCTTTCAACATTATTATAATAATAATGTTGAAAGATAAGCAATTTTGTTGATGGAGAAGAACATGTTTGAACAGTCAATAATTTACGAGGCAGATTATAATAATTATAAACTGCCTCGTTGGTCTAGTGATCGCAAGCGCAACTGCTGAGCATGAGGTCCTGAGTTCGATCCCCAGGCCAGGCAGTGTTATTGGGTTTTTCCATGTGTAATTTCTCAGTAGCAGCCCGAAATCAGAATTTATGCCCGGTTGATGGCAATTGTCTTGCTCCTTGTGGGATTTAAACATAACAGCAAAATGAGGGTGTACTATACACCTCTGTCCAACCCTTAGAATATGGGCGTAATGTTTTGAAGTTGGGCGAATCTCCACATAAAAAATTTCATACATTTTGCAACAACAGAAACGCTTCTTCCAGACTCAAAATAATGACCAAACTTACCTCCGAAAAAAACAACGCACTACAATTCTTACCACCAAAATTCATATCACAGAAACATAACATTTCAATTTAGGGAACAACGGTTACCCAAAACGGCGCAAGATACGAGGCCACTAAACAAAAAAGTTACAACAAGCAATTATTGCCAGCCGGCGTGTACGCAGGCCCGGAAAAGTTGGGCCCATAAACGCTGCATGAGAATTGGTTTGAATAAAAATGAGCTGGCCCCGCCACGGGGTTTTTTGTTACGTTTCCGCGTTCTGTTACGAAATTGATAAAATGGTTGCGTGGGATGGCTTTATAGCCCTTTTTTACTTAGAGGGTAAAACGGTACCGGTGGTAACGCTTGATATGATTTTTATCCGAGCCGTGATTGAAGGAACTATTTGGTAGCATTTTTGTGAATGTAGTTTGCAGGTGAAACAACTTTACGTAAATATGGTTTTATATGTCACGTGAATAGTGTGCATACCTAATCCTTCTTTTTAGGAGTGATGGTAAAGGTAATATAGACACGCGACTATATTGAAACCTGGATTTTATAGAGGCCATCTTTTGTAATTAGAGGCTGTGCTTTGTATAATATGACAAACGCACATGTTGATAAAGAGAAATAAAGAGAAAAAAAACACGCAGGTTCAGGGTTGAAAAGTACCCTATGTATGTTTCTGTGGGACCAGACAACGTACAATATATGCAACATTTCATGATAATTGGTTCAGTGGTTTAGGCGTGAAAAGGTAACAAACAAACATACTTTCGCATTTATAATATTAGTTAGGATTAAGATTACGATATTAGTTAGGATTAGTTGGGATTAAAAAAACACCTTAGTGCATATACACGTAGAAAGCCGGCGCCGATCTGCCAACGCTTGTCGGTGCTGGTCCGCGCAGTTAGTTGGCGCAGGTAGTCTCTATACTGTGTGGCAAACCAGCGCCAACAAGCTCCGAACGTCGCCGACAAGTTCCGACCTGATCCGATCAGCGCTGGTAGACCGTCATTTGTGGTTGTATTTGCAAGGGAACAACGCGTATTTTTATTTGTGCAGCCAGTCCTTGCTTCTACCCGCTTCCTTTATATAGTGGTTACCTGCACGGATCAGTACCGATAAGCGCTGGTAGGTCGGCGCTGGTTACCTGCTTCTTTTATGTTTACGCCCTAACAAAAACTGATTCAAAATAAGAAACAAAAATTATGCCATAATACAAAAACCATCAATACAAAAACCGTGCGATATTAAAATCTCGTTGTAACATCGGAATTCAAACAGAAGACAGCTATGAGCCGATTAAAAACCGAATAAAATTCACAGCTCTTCCGTATCTCGACATAATCAACTGTCTGTCACGGTACACGCGTGGCCCACAACGGGTATACGAAGTGACGGCTAATTCACACCCGGCGTGACAGGCGCAATCCATCGCCCTACCCTGCCCACTACATGCGTCTGAAATTAACTGAAAATGATTGTCGGAATACGTACTTAATTAACTTAATCAACCTGTATTTTCCTTGCGATGTTTTGCTTTTATTGTTTAGAGATGGGCCTTTTCAAACATATGTAGATGCATCTCAAAATGATTTTTGATTTGACAGAGAGATGCAACAATCATTTACATATTTTTTAAAGCAAAAAGGAGGGTATATGATTTTGACCGGTATGTATGGATGTGTATGTTCATCTGTTCCCTTGTAACTTCCAAACTACTTATCATAATTTGACAAATGAGGTATCGTTGGAAGCGTCTTGGTCGTCCGCTGGTTATAAGATATGTGACATCACATGAAATTTAATACGGTGCCCTCTAGAGTGCTTAAAGTCGTGAAGTAAAAAAAAACAGCTGTTCCCTACATTTATGTTCGCATAACTTGTCAAAATGTAGGGAACAGCTGTTGTAGTTTCCCATAGTAAAAGTTGCTCATAATAATGAGTACAGTGACCCCTTAAGAGGTTGTGCGTTATTTATGTTACACCTTGTATGTTGAATCTATTTTGAATAAATTAGTTTTGATGTTTGAAGTTCGGTGTTTAGTTACTTTCCAATAGATACAAATGATAGTAAGATGAAAAATATACCTATTACATATTACTTTTATTTACGGATTTTCGTAGCCACTCGAAGGGCACAATTTCATTTATTTGAAACCTAACGTAAATCCGTAGACTTACAAACACAAAACCTAGAAAATTCTCAGTAATATATTGAATTTATGAATAATAAACAATAATAGGGCTTACATTGAACTTATTCTACCACGGCGCTCTGTATAACAATCAAATAACTCGATTTATAAACTCCAATTTGTTATTGTACAGGGTGGAAATTTGAGATGGAGCTGTTACGCAAGCTACCATATCCGTTGTAGCTACAAGGAAACGTTATTAGATCACCCATAGGAGGTCTATGTATGCGAAAAGGATTTCACGATTTCTTGCTTTTTTAGTATTCTAACCTCGGTCTAAAGACTATTTAGATCCTTGTAGAAAAGGGGTTCGATAGGTGTAGTTTTTTTTTGTGAGTATTGTCATTTTTTCCATTGTATTTTTTTTAAATTCTGTAGTTACTGTTCGCAATAATATTTTTTTTTTAAATAACTAGTATCGTTTTTCTATAGCCACAACAATTAAGGTTTACGCTGCCTTTACTACCCTATCTCCAATTTCCACCCTGTATAATATATTACTGTACGACAAAGAACTTTATTGATTCAAAAGATTGCAGAGTCTCAACGCTATGAGATAGTAAAAAAAAATTGTTTACCTCGTTGATATATCGGTGAATATATTTTACTCGGAAGTTTTTATGGGAACTTCGCTTTGGTTTATCAAATAGTAATGTCGCGTGAATATAGTGTTTGATCGTATAAAGGCTATGAATTTTACTGCTCTATTCTCATTATTTATATACAAGGTTAGTCAGAAAGGGGGTACTACTCCGAAGCCCACTTATAGTATCGCTGATGACTGTTTGAAAGCAAGTGTTAAAATTTCAAAATTCGATAATATTTTTTCCAAATAAAATAATTTTTATTTTAGTTTTTTTTAAATTCTTCATTCCTGCTTTAGTTACAAATTCAGAAAATGGTGCTTCTAATTCATGACCCCAAATATGACCTAAAATGTAAACACAGCTGATCATAACTGGGGATAGATCGATTTTAGAGATTTTTTTTTGAGATTTTTGAACAGCTGTTTTTCTTAAACTATTGACTTTTGGGAAAAGTTGTAGAACAAAAGTTATTCATTATTATGTGTACTTTAACACCCTTTCGGATTAGTACCCCCTTTCTGACTAACCTTGTATAGGTCTTGATGTGTGACTGCGGTAATATTGTTCGTATATATTTCTCAGATAGAATATTACAGTAATATGGCCATGTCCTAGCTCAGAGGGGCATATTTACTATGAGATATCAAAACTTAAGATGCAAATAACTCAACCGCATAAACATCCGAATATGTAATCGGTAAAATATGGTATGCATTTTAAATGTACTGAATTTTACATTTATTGCTAATGGCTTTTGTAAATAGCATAACCGTAAACTGCATAAATATAATTGTAACGCGGTCGCTTTATTTACAAATTTGGAGTCACATCGCCTCTCGTCAAGCAACCTGTCATGTAAATAAAATAATGCCGTGACGCGAGTCTTCGGTCAGCTGGACCCGCTCGCTACTGGACCCGCGGGTCCACTTGACCACATCATTTATTTTCTATATTTTGTTTGGGTAACTGGACCCACATTCAAACTTTAAAAAACATCTATTGTTTAAAGCTACCAGTGGATACAGTCGAGTGCAAAATTGATTATTCGAAATATAATAAAACGCAATTCAATTAGGTTTAAGCGTTTATTTTCAAGCTGACGTCAGAGTAACGACCAAGAGCTCAAGATGGTCAGTTATCGGTAAGGACACATCTCGAAAATTGGGAGCCAGCTGGAATGGCCTCCTTTTGGCATAAGAATTAGAAAAAAAAGAAAGAGTTAGTGAATAAGAGTGGTGCGTAAGTGTAAATAACTAAATTAATACGAGTAATATTAGTATTCATAAAAATAAAAACTAAAAGTTTCGGCTTTACTCCGTGACTGTACTAATAATGAAATTGAGCAGTGGGTCCAGTCGACCTGTTCAAAATGTGATTGGGTTGAATGATCTCGCGGGTCCATTTCCAGTGGGTCCAGTTGACCAAAGACTCACGCGTGCGTCACACGCATCAACAACTCACGCAGCACGATTTTTTTAAGTATTTTGAACGCACCGGAGATATTGCAATTTTCTATCTAGATCAAAGGCAAGTGCATAAACCAAATATACTCTATTCAACGAAAGATGAGTCACATAGCGGTTATTTCGTAAATTATATTCGTAAGGAGATTGCTATCGAAAAAACACAAACGACATCATCAAAAACCGTAAAATGGATTTATTAGAAAAGTTATGTTTTAAAAAAAAAATGGTAGTCTTTGTATAGTAAGGCCCCTCGCCCACGGCGACTTTTTGTATCGATGCTGTCGCGCGTTTACAAAACGCTACTATAGCGTATAGAATCTGGGCGAAGGTACAGTCGAGTTCATTAATATATTGGCCCTTCCAGGCTTCAAAAATATATAAACGTTAATAAAGTTCATAATATTGTGACAACTCTAACCATCATTAAATTGTGGTCAAGATTTAGATTCATTAATATGTCACTGCTTTTTCTCAGTAACATGTATAGCCAAAGGCACAAGACTGAGAAAAAACAGTCACATATTAATGAATCTAAATCTTGACCACAATTTAATGATGCTAAGAGTTGTCACAATATTATGAACTTTTTTAACGTTCATATATTTTTGAAGCCTGGCAGGGCCAATATATTAATGAACTCGACTGTACATAGCCAGCAACAGTATCGCGACAGCATCGCTACTGCATCGCTACAAAAAGTCACCGTAGGCGAGGCCTCTTACCTTTGTAGACAAACGTCATGACTCGCCTTACTTTGAAAAGGTATAGTGTTTATTATATCCATTAAAACCTAAGCAACACCCAACTTTTAAAAGATAAATAAAAGAAAAATCTGTTATTTTTACAGCCATTCAATCATAAGCGTTAGGAGTACCATCTTTCATTCGTTGTGACAAACATTGGACAATAAAGAAAATCATAAATCATGCGGACTTATCTCACGAAATCTAGACAGTTCTCCTTTTCATTTTTGTCTTTGGAGTTCTTTACCTTTATACAGTATAAAGACAGACGGATATATATTAGATTTATATGTGTAAGGTGGTTGTTTGGACCAAAGCTAGTTTGAGCACTAACATAATTATGATATTAGATTCGATACTGAGGGTTTACCTAATCTTTCGGGGAGCTATATATCTAGTAATAGAAGTAGTTTTGATGAATAAGCTAGCGTAATATCACGTCTGTATTCCTTGAATTGTTGAACAGATGTGTGTAATAAGTACACCCTCATTTTGCCGCGAGACTTAGCCTGTGTTCACATTGGCACGATTTTTTCCGGCGCAAAAGCGAGCACGCGTCTCCTACGAGTCGCTCCCTCCTCAGAAATTTTGGAATTTAATAGTTAGTGCCTTGTCTTAACGTATATTTTTTATCGATGTAAAGTACACGCGCACGCTCGGCGCTTGAACAGATATCGCGTAGTACACGAGTCGCAATCGCACAGCGTCCGCGTTGCCTCCACCCTCCCAACTAGGATGGCAAATGCGATGTGAGATCTATTGACGTGTCATAAGACTCTAATTATATACAAAAAATTTCAAAGCGAGTTAGACGCGGGTGCGTCAGCGCGTGGTGTGCGCTTAGTGGGCGCATTTCGTCTGAACGCACCCTTAGGCAAGACTGTTGCCATCAACCGGGCACAAATCCAGACTCCGGGCTGCTACTGAAAAATTCCACACGGAAAAACCCAATAACACTTTGCCCGACATGGGGATCGAACTCAAGACCTCAGCACTCGCGCTTGCAACCACTAGACAAACGAGACAGGCATGATAATGATGACAAAATATTTTGAGCAAGATGACAACATGATTGATGTTTTTAAGCCGTGGTCTATTACAAACGCAGTAGACTGCGTAAAGTGTCACACCAGACGCAGCCTACGACGTTTGTAGCAGACCACGGCTTTAGACAAAAGAAAGGTGAAAACATGGAAACCGTGCACTTCACCAAAAAGGAATGTAAAAGTTGAATAACGTATTTTTGTTTTGTTTACGGTTCGGCTCGATCACAATATCTTTGTGGTTATTAATCCAGATTCAGCTGTAGGTACACACAATAGGTTATTTGATAATGTTATTACATTATTGACTAATATTTATTATTACAAATCTCGAAACAAATAAACAACACTGAAAAAACAATAAAATGATTAATAAAATGCCCAAGTTATAAACGATTTAAAATTGTTTACTAGTGACAACACTCCTGCTACTTCATACTATCAAAAATATTATAGTAACTTGACATCACTCCATACAATCCTTTTTCGCAAGACAAGGAGAAAAAAATGTCCCCTCAACAAACATTGAAAGTGTGTAGCTTCTCTATTTATTCATAAATTTTATTATTTTTTTCACATATCATGTTCTTTCTATACTTACTCGTACTTTCAAATAATATTGTAGTAATAATGTAGTGTCATTAATAGTAGTCAAATACCTTATTACTTAGTTCAAGCGTTCATTTGCCTATGCAACATGTAACAGGAATAACGCAAACATACAAACAACCCAATCAGAATATTCAATTCTAATCATATCGCACCCCCGGAGCAACACTGTCACTATTGCAAAAAAAATATTTTTGCTAGAGAATAGGTATTATAATCATAAAACATACACTTTATGTGCTTAAATATTATTTATTTCAGAAAATAGTATGACTTTTAATTAAAATTCAGTCTTATGACATAATCATAAGACTCATGTTTTTTTATCTCAATAAAACATGATATGTAAAAAGACCTTGTAAAAAATTGCTAATATTAAAAATGCCTGAAATCGGCTCAACTGCCAATTTTTAACAAACTCCTTTCAGGGTTTACGTTTATAATGTTACACGTTGTAATGCTGTACATGCCCTATACAACGTGTAACTTATGCGGGTATGAGCTAGACTTTTCTGATACGAAGTTATATCCTTATTTAATCTAACTCTAAGTCAGAAAATTACATCTTCAACCTTCCCGGAAGGCTGGATACGCCCAAGCCCTTCCTACACGTCGGATATCAAATAGGACTTCTCTATTGCCACGTTATTGCAGTACGTGCCTTATAAGACTGGAAAGTCTGTTCACACGAAAGGAAAAAACTTTTTCATGTCACCTTTGCAGTTCCTTAGAAGGTTTCAATAAAATTTTACGTTACATCTCCAAGATGGCGAACAGATAACTTAATATTGCGACTATCTATAAAGAACTTTATCTAAAACATTTCAAAGAACAAATGGAATTCTCAGTTGGGAATTCCCATCGGATACTACAAAATCTAAGTTCTGAACAGAACCGCAGGCGAAATCTATGTAGTTGTATAATAAAACTTAGTCAGTATATCATGTTTACTTACATAGCCATGTACTTTACTTGATACCTAGGAGACGAGACATCTCAAACTTAAAGTTAAATTGTGGTGCTTTAGGCTCCCTGCTGAAACACTTAGATTGGGATTTTAAGTAAGTTTGCTAAGTTGTAAATTACTGTAACATGGGTGAAGGAAAATTTTCTTGGTACTGGAATTTTCGCAGCCTATTATCAAGATCTATTTAGTCCTAACAAGTTGTAGCAAGAGTACATAACACTAACATAAAGCCGCGATTATAATTCGAAGGCCATGTTGGCACATTGTTTCAAATAAATTGGGATACGGAGAATGATATTGGCATGTTAAATTGTTTTATTCTATGGCACGGTTGTTAATTTCGCATAGAAGCTGAGAAAATAGATTAAAGTACCTACCTATATTTTCTGTTTATTTAATTATTATTAGTCATTAAGCTTCCCAAATGTTGGAAAGAGTTGCATAGGAATGTATTCAAAAATCAATTCAAGTTTTTTTTGCGCAAAATGCATAGCGTTACAGACTTTTTGGAAGAAAACTTCTTTCATTTGTTATAAGTTCCTATGTAACTAACTTAATGTAGGTCATCTTTAGGTTTATAATTGTTGTTGCATGTTACACACATGTTGAAACAAATAAAGAGCTATCTTATTGTTTACTGATTAGTTTTTTGCAGACACTTTTGCTCAGCAGTTGAAAGATTCAAGTATGATATCATTTTTCATTCCTTACTAATAGTTTGACTTTCAGAATGCCCTGTATTTTAGATGTCCATAAACAATAACTTATACAATCGTCTAGATTTAATATTTCAATGTACCATATTTTTTTGTAGCCGTTTTTTTTTTGTGTGATATTTTGGGAATCTAGCCAAAAGTTCAAGTGATGGAAAGTGGTAACCGCCGCGTAAATACACCTACAACATCTAGAGGATAGTTGATGCGTTGCCAACCTTAGAAATAAAGTTATAAAGTCTCGTATGCCTGTAATTTCACCGGCACCCAAACCCTTCAAACCAGACTACGACAATGATGCTTGGCGGCAGAAATAGGTATGATAGTAATACTTCCTCGGAAGAACTCTTTCAGGGAATTCTACTACTGTAATAATATCCGCCTGTAACTGTCCCACTGCATACCAAAGGCCTCTTCTCATACAGATAAGGAACCAGCATTGATCGCCACGCTTACTCACTGCGGGTTGGCGATTTCAGACCATTAAAGTCCAGGTTTCCTCACGATGTTTTCCTCCAACGTATGTCAGTGGTATCTTAGATTAACAGTCACATTGGTACTTGCCTGGGTTGGCACCTACAATCCGCTGTTTAACACATTCGAATCCACCACACTTTCCATAGAGCTCATACGCCATGCCACCATACATATTGCTAGTGGACCTTCCAGGAGGGTCCTCGGCATTACGTTTGCGCTAAGAGTGAACCCTCGAGGAGGGTTCCTGGCATTAGGTTAAACACCGTTAAAATACGCTACTACTTCGTAAGATAAGCGTTTGCTATTTCATGACGGTGCAAGAAAAACCTACCTTAATAAAATGAGGCCTCCACGAAGGCACCCCGCATGGCGAATGCGACTACAGGGTGCCCTCCTGGAGGGCATCCGGCACTGAACGTGTTAATAAGCGGGTCCGTATCTCCGGGCCACCGTGACTTTGCTTCCCTTTCTCTCTTCTACTACTATAATATAACTAAGAAGTATTTATTTTGGCGCGCAATTCAAAGCCACGACCCCTACCACAACACGTTTCACTGCCGCGTCATTCGAAATGTCATCAGTTCGTATCCATCTGTGCTTTATTGGTAGCCAGACAGACTGGAACCACAAGGGAGCTGTTTGTGGCATAAATTTACATTACATGTGTAATTGGCAATTAACTAGCTGTTGATAATTACCTATAAACAAGTACTGTCGATAATCATGATGCATCTGTTCCGCAATTATCATCGAGATATACGAGCCTTGTCGACAGTTGGTCGTGATGGTACTATACAGTGTAAGTGTCCATAATAATGCACATAATATATGCAAGGCATATTATGAAATTGGGTGCAACTAGACAAAACTCTAACGAAGGTAAAAATAAAAAAAACTTGGTTTTATAGGCGTAAACTTTTTTTTTGTATTTTTTTAACAAGTATTGAAGAAAATCTGTAATGATTGTGAATAACAGGCAACGACGCTGAAATATAATTTAATTCAAAGCAAATTACCGTCACTTAAAAATAAGGAAGAATTTAGGAAAAAACAGTTATTTTATTTCGATAATTATTATTATACCGGGCAAATTTTTTTTTTTCTTTTTCGCTTCAATAAAATTATGTAGTTTCACCCAATTTCAGATGTGAAAGATATTGTTTTTTTTTTTTTTAAACTTTGTTCCACCCTAAGGTTTCTCTTGTATCGTGGGTGCGTTTACAGACACAAATCTCACATACACAAACGCCCAGACCCGAAACAAGCATCTGTATGCCATACAAATTTTTGTTCCGTGTGGGAATCGAACCCACGACTCGTAACGCAGAAGCCAATCGCACAATTGCACTCACACTGTATTATACAAATAACATAGTCCAGTATGACAGCACTGGCGGCTTTTCCACCCGAGATGTGCTATGCAACGTTGGTATGGATGCTTTTGATATCCACCAATCATATTCATTGGTGCACATAGCATAGCACTGGTGGAAACTGATTCAACTAAGCTACGTTTTATATGGAAGGATGCGTGCTATGGATGCGAGCTATGGATGCGAGCTATGGATGGTCACAAGTGGTGTAGCTATGTGCAGAGCAGTGTACCGACAGTAGGCGCGTGTTTGTCACCGAGCACATCTTTTTCGCTCCGCTACATAGCTTAGCACCAGTGGAAACGGTCACATAGTTTCGTAGCTTAGCTTTTACATTCTCGCAGCATAGCTGCATAGCACATCTCTGGTGGAAAGGCACCCTAACTGATTAGCTAGCTAATATTATAAATGAAAAAGTTGTTAATCTATCTGAAAACTAGCTATTCTTTAAGTAAAATTTGCTATATTAATTATCTATGGTACCTACTCTCCTTCCATGTGTTTTGGTTTGGTACACCCGGTATAGTAGTAGTACGGTACTAAGCGGATCATTTCTGTCCTTTCTTTCCTTATTACCAGGCGTGGAGCGTACTCCTCTGCATCTTTTTAACATAATCCTATTGTCGCCTACAAAATCTACAGGAAATTTGGACTATTCTATGCAGAAAACCTCACAGCACACAGCGTAAAGCAAATTTCGCATTAATTTAATAAGCTACTTATCGCATGACCTATTTTAATACCCTTTGCTCTAACAAGCCAAACTTTTCTCTTTATAATAGTAATATGACATGATTACGCACGAACCAAGAACACAAAGCAATAACTTAAATTAAATTAAGCTGTCGTTTCAGCTTAATGGCTGGCATAAAACGACTGACGACGACTGTGGTCTAGTGGTTCGAGTATCGGACTGCTGATCACGAGGTCGTGGGTTCGATTCCCACAGGACACAAATATTTATGTGATGAACATAAGTATTTGTGTTGGTCTGGGTGTTTCTTATGTATTATAAGTATGCATTTACAAAAAACAAAAGTATAAAAAAGTATTACATCCATTTTCTAGTACCCATAACACAAGCTCTGCTTAGTTTGGGACTAGATGGTTCTGTGTAAAAAATGTCCCAAATATATTCATTTATTTATTTTTTTTTTTTTTTTTTTATTTTTTTTTTTTTTATTATAAAAGTTAGGTCTTGCAGCATTGAATGTTTTTTTTTTTATGACAATCGGGCTACTCATGAATAGTACTCATTTTATCTTTATTGATGTCTTGTATCGGTTTTAACAGATTTATAGGAAGAAATAAAAAAAATCGTAACCTAAATTCCGCATACCTATTATTAAAGTTATGACAGGAGAAGATAAAATTTCTTTTAAAAAAATACTTTTTATTTGGATATCCCATAACTAAGATAAATGATAACCCCGAAACTGAACTAAATATTATGTTTATGATAGGAGTAGTACCTTTAAAAGTTACGGCTGGAGTGATAGTGCAATGGCTGGAGTTTTAACGTTTGAACGTGTAGTTCTTCCGATCAAAATCAAAATCAAAAATTTTTATTTCACATAAACCAATACAGGCGCTTATGAAAAGTCGAATTTAGGTGCACGGTTCCAATTAGTCGTTTCCTATGGAGAAGAGCCGGCAAGAAACTCCATGGTTACTCTTTTAAAAAAAGGGATATCTTTTACAATTTCAGTGAATACAGTAGGTACTATGAGAGAGAACAATGTAGTCTTGACCACCTTGGAGTATAGTACCAAGTCTTGAGTACAAAAATTAACCAAAAAGGGAAAAAAAATAGAAAAAAAAGAAATACAATATGAATAATAGTAATTTACACAATTATATGTATAGGCAAGTCCACAAAGTTCTCACACTTACAAAAAATAAAATGAAGCTAAATTATATAAAACAATTGACATACTTAAATGTCATCAAAACTTAGACAAAAAATCATTAAAGAGTAAGATAAAAGATATCTTGAGAGTAATGATAGCAATAAAAATAAATAATCATAATTGAGGATAGTTAATAGACATACACATACTATACATACGATACGATACATACACATACGATCGCCACTCTGACGTCCCTTTAATTGAGACCGAACCTACCATGTGATTAATTGGGTTCCGGATCTGACCCAAGCAACCTTCTAATAAATAAAGTCGCCACCTTCCTTACCTACGTGCGTCCCTACCTTCAAGTATTCTCCGGTTCTCAGATTAAGATATAAATTAGAACTTATTTTCAGAATCAATTATTTGACGAATAAATTGATGTAATTATTATTTGTCAAGAAGCAGTCAGTATTATTCAGGCAATAGTTTTCTGGCATTATACTGAACTGGACCTATTTGGAACATAATACAGCCTATTTTCAATATCATTTTTTTTAGTTGTTTTTTTATTGGTTTTGTGTCTCGTGTTGCAGCAAATAACCATTTTTTCTATCGTTTCAATGCTCTCGAGCGCTAATGTCATCATTCTGCGACTCCACAATCCTCTTCCTAAACTTTGTTATCGTTCATTGTAACAATCTAGGCCCGTCACGCGTCGGTCCGTATTCAACAATGGTCGTCTACGGATAGTAAAGTTAACAAACTAAATAAACCCATACATACATGTATAGAATATCATATTCAATAACCCTTTTGAATAGACTCGAATAGTAACATGTACCTTCACAATATTGTCCTATATTTCATACAAAGCGCAACAGTTTACAATTTTGTTAATAACGACATCTAGCGAAACCTAATTGAACTACGTTCTGCAATCAGCAGAACGTACGCAAAGGCCTAATCATGGGTTCGTTCTGGATCGCGCTTACAAAATTTTCGCACGTAGGTACTATCAGGTTACGAATATCAAACAGGCAATCCCCAGACATGCTTAGGCTATCGTAAATATGTATCTATGCTTTCACTCTACATCTAGTACTGAATACAATTACGGGAGTAAATATTTATTTGAGTTTGCTGTGTGTACTTCAATTCAAACCAAGATTGGTTTGAGTCTGTCGTGTGGTCGTGTTACGTGTGTACTGTGTACAACACAAACTGAGATTGGACATGTATAATGATACTGTAACATCAAACATGTCTTAGACTTGCAAGTGCAATACCTTTACAGTAGATATATAAGCTAAAACAGTACCTCAACTTACTATAATTGCCTGAATTGACACACTCACACAGACACGTACTATATACTGAGTATAAGACATTTTTTGTATGTGAGTGTATTCCGATGTTACCTTAGAAGTCTTGTTGCAGTGCGTGTTTGTGTGAATGGTTCAATTCGGACGATTGAAGGTAGTTGAATTACTGCTTTAGCTTATATATATACTGTGATACCTGGCTCAACAAAGGAATTTTCCATTAGTATCTCCAAGTGAATTGTTAACCTTAGGATAACGGCATCGCACAGTAACTGGGTTGCGAAGGTCTGATAGCAGTCACTCCGTTTAAAATACTGGTAGTCAGCCGCATCTGGGGGTCTACTCCCTAAGCACGAAGTCCGTGGTTTCGGCCTTAGTTACGAGCGTTTCCTACTCCCTATCACCTACGGACATACGATTATTTCTGGGCCCGAACTAAGAATTAATGACAACACGATTTGACAGTTGTCCCTACTACCGATGTATTTTTGCCTGTCCAAAAAGTTGAACTTGACACTTGTTTTGTTCACTCTTATGTTTCGGGCTACTTTCGGACGGGCGACTAACTTCGTTGACGGACTTAGGGAGTAGGCCCCCTGGTTAGACTGGAAGCTGATCCCAACATAGTTGGAAAAAGACTAGGCAGAATATCTCTAAGGGAATTGTTGCTGTTATTCATTAAATATTAAATCACAAGAAAAGGTGTCCGGCTCGGATTTGATTAGTTTTAAGATATAATTGGATGAGTCCGTTCTGCATTATGTCAAAATTTTATTTCACTATGTCTATACAGGCTGGGCCAAAAACCGTGGATCAAACAGGCGATAGTTGGAGTTATTTGCAGTAAAAAATATGTGGCAGAGCCCTAACTTCATCTCCTTAAAAGTTATGACAATTTGAGTGTTTTTGAAAATATCAAAATTTTGTAATAAATTGGCAATTGGAGTAAAATGGGTACCTATTTTAAAACAATAATAGTGTTTAGTTGCTTGAAAGTGCTTTTATGATAGTGGGTATCATGAATTATGAGTATTGGTACTTTTTTCAATATCTTTTAAGTCTCACGAAAAAATGCTGCAAATAACCCCAACTATCGCCCCGTTTTGTTTGATCCACGATTTGTCACCCACCCTGTATATTCGATAACTTTGATGGGCGATCCCCCCACTAAATATGAATTTTGACCGATGAAAAAGATACCTATCGGTTACCTTTTAATGCTCTGCAACATATCTTAAAACGATTCAAGTAGTCCGGAGTTCCGGAGTGAAACAAAAGAATGTTAGTGTGTGACCGAATCAAAACGTAATAAAAGCTCTAACGCACAACGAAAAGGAAACTCTCTCGGCTAACAATAAAGCTCAACTTTGCATACGCGGAGCACATTTAGTACTTTATTTATTATTCTGTACTATGGCATGATTTACTGAATCCTCTCTAATTAATTAAGGAAGAACTTAGTCAATGGTCACGCCTTTTAGCATCCACATAGAGAGGTATTGGGAGGAGTGCGGCCGTGGTACCCGCACCGCATTCGTTTGAGATTGCTCATAATAGAACAACCGCAACGACCACCGCACTGCTCCCTAACCTCTACCAACCCTTATTCTAAAACCCGAACCAAATGCGTCGTATTCTGAGCTATTGAAAATAAAACAAAGAAGATTTAATTACATTTTTGAATTAAACTTAGACATACAATTCAAAAGAGAATTATAAACACTTACGCTATTATAATTTCGGTACATTTCAATGGAGACTCACAACATTGAATACACAATAACTATAGAACAATAACACAGATTGTACGCAAATACAAACAAACTTACGTACGCTTTGTGTTCATCGACATACGCAAACATTGTTAGGATGCTTGTATTAAGAAAACAGGTAACCTGACTACAGGGGCCTAATTCTCCTAAAATATTTTTTTGCCAAACGCAATCGAACCACAACCGTCAGTCAGTTTTTGTTTTCGAAAACTTTCAAAATGATTGATTTTGTTTATTGTGTCAAACAATTTGATAGCTTTTGAAATTGAGAACTGTCTGAATGAACGGTTCGGCCTTGGTTCGGTTGTGATTTATCAAGATTTATTTTAGGAGAATTGGGCCCCAGGTAGTCGGTATCTGTTAAGGCCAGCGTAGACAAGCGATAGAGTCCTTGGCGTACATTTTTGTCTGTGAAAATAAAAAAGAGCCCCCAAGGGCTACCATTTCGAAATTTGAACATTTCTCATTTAAGTGGACATTTCTCAAAAAGTCCGGAAGTTTTAGGGTAACTACGCACTTTGCGGTGAGCCACGTCGGCAGCCGCATCGCAGTGCGAATAAAAACTATTTTCCCGTACATATTTTTGGTTGCAGCCAACCGGCTAACCGCG
This sequence comes from Amphipyra tragopoginis, assembly GCA_905220435.1. Classification (NCBI taxonomy): domain Eukaryota; kingdom Metazoa; phylum Arthropoda; class Insecta; order Lepidoptera; family Noctuidae; genus Amphipyra; species Amphipyra tragopoginis. The sequence goes on along the minus strand of HG991995.1, from coordinate 22,078,820 downwards.
TTCTAGCTAGCCGCAAAGTGCGTAGGTACCCTTAGTCACAAAACGAAATAATTAATAGTGTAGTTTAATAAAGTTTAAAGAATGATATACAGGGTGTAAAAAGACCTATCACATAGCCGAAATCTACGCACTCTATACATCAAACTAAACTGCGTTGACCAAAAATAATTGCTGGGAAACGACTTTTATTTTTTGGCATAAAAATAAACGCTTTTTTTTGTAGCGCGCAATGTGTGGTTGTAGCGATGCCGCGCGTTTGCATGTGTGCAGCGGCCACACAGCTGAGCCAAGGCGGTTGTGTGCGTTTCATATTCGTTGCGTTTTTGTAACTTCAAATGCGTAATTTGTGAGGAAAAATTGAAAATTTTTTATAAGGTTGTTTGGAAGAAAGTTTAGTATTATCACTTAGACTACGATTTTGGAAAAAAACTAAAAAAAAAATGTATACTTTGACCTTCAATATCTCCAAAATTAATGGTTTCCCAGGTATGGTCTGGTAGAAAAAAATGATCTAAATGATGGGTAGAATATGTGGTTTTCGTTATCGTTAAGGGTCTTTTTACACCCGATATATTTATTTTATTTTTAAGTAATGAATTGCGAAAATTAAACATTCATTAAATTTTTTCCATACAAGTCAAAAATCCGGACAAATTAAAAAGCCGATCAAAGTTTGGGCGGAAGGCAAAAATTTCGAGCATGTCCAGATAAACCCGAACGGGTGCTGGCCTTACCGCAATGCACGCACACAACGGAAAAAACGACCGTGTACATTCCAAGTGTTTTTTCACGAACAAAAGTTACACCGAGGACTGCCTCATCTACGCTGGGCTTAATTCGCTTCATACACAACAATACAAAAGACTCCGATAGTTGACGACGACCGCGATACATTTTTTAGCGGTACACACGTCGACATCTGTCAAATATACTGCGGTAGGCCCCGAGAGACTTAATTCCTCGAGTATCGCATACTTGCACCGTCTGGCATACAAAAGGCCTAAGTGAAAATGATGATAAATGGAAATATCAGAACTTCGCGCGCCTTTCGCTCCAATATGAAAAGGTAAAATATACTGCAACTCGATAGGGAATCAAAAAGGTTCGCGCGTATTCTGCCTTGCATCCGCTGTTGTCACGCTGAAGCGTAAAGGCGTTTGAAGGATTTGTGACCTACATTTTATATTACTTGTCTTGTTGTTCAAAAATGTTACGAAAAAAACTATAAATGAAAGTAAAAACATCAAAAAATATAAAATTAACAGTTTCAGAAGTCGGTGGCTTTTATTTGTTTCAGTGTAGAATTGCACCGACTTCTGAAACTGTTAATTTTATATCATGCTAATTATTTCACTCTTTTTATAGTCTTTTTTGAAGTCGGTTTTTACTTTTATTTAAAGTTTTTTATTAAATGCGTTTCAGTGCCATAAATTACACGGTTTATGACTACAAATTTAAATGACACGGTTGCGAAGTGTTTCCAGCAACTAGGTAGTTTTCTTTAAGAATAGGTATTATTGTAGAATTATCATGACGGCTCCTTACAAATACATACAATCTTCTTTGTTCTTGGCTAATGTTGCTGTGATGGCAGTTAAAACAGAGATTGAAAGTCCTCATAAAAACTTTTGCTGAAGGCAACAAACCAAAACGTTATCTAAGTAGTATGTTTTTTTTGTTTTTGTTGATTTTTTCAAAAAGCGCTGAATCAATTTCGATATGATTTATATGGGACCACCTCTGAAGTATGGCCTATACAGTAAAATAATCATTGGCGGAGATAACGCGTAACAAAACAAAAAAAAACTTACGCATTGAGAACCTCCTTCTTTTTAAAGTCGGTTAAAGAGACTACACATTTAGCAACACGACCAACTGATACTATTTTCTGTGTCTACAACTCTTGTTACGTTGAAACGGAAGTTAGCTAGTGGATTTCCTTTTGCCAAGTTTTCGCTATATATAACCATAGCTTAGTAGTTCCGAGAGAGAACAATTGTTTATAGGTACCGACTGTCTGTGAGCTTACCTGGGGGATAATTCTACTAACAGAATTGTTGATCAATCGCGATTGAATCGAAGCCAAATCGTTCATACAGACAGTTTATTCAGTACGGATTCAAATGTTGTACAGACGCATGACCAAACAAATTAAGATGGGCGGGAGGTGGAACCCAGCTTGATAGAGTTCGTAATGAATATACGAGGTAAATTTAAAGTGGCACCAATTACCGACAAAATGACCGAAAACCGCCTCAGATAGTATGGACATATTTATAACGAGGACTATGTGGTACAAACTGCCCTGAATCGGAAACAGAAGAGAGGCAGAGCCCGCCCGCCATCGACCTCGTGGTCAAATATAAAGAGAGACCTCAAGCAAGCCCAGTTGCCAGAGCCGACAACCCAAGACAGACTGACTTGGTGTAAGAAGTGAGGAAGCCCGACTCCAAATAACGGGAACAGGGATGGACAAAGAAGAAAAAATATTTGAAAATAAAAACAACACTAAACATATGCAAGATGGTCTAAGAAAAACCTAGGTTTTAAAATAGCGCCGTCTCTTTTTGTTATATGACATAAGAAAGTGATGGGTATATTTTAAATCTGGGTTTATCTTAGTCTTGCTCTTAACCAACTTTTGTAATAAGGGGGTTGATGTTTATGGTTAGTTTTGCGGAGTGGCAACAATGTTGTTACTAGAATTGACCCGCTGGAGATGGACTCGTGGCTAGTTAATAACTGCGTGGATCATACGATTTGTAAGGTTAAGCTGCGCTTGCTGCGGTCAGTCCGAGGATGGGTAGCCGTTCGTTACACATCGAGACCCCTCTGTCTCAGAGAGCACTTTAAGACATCGATCCCGGGTGTCATACGAATACCTATGGCAGTCGTTACGTGTGGTCAGAAGCCCTGAGGGGCCGTCTCCACGAGCGAAAGAATCGCGGCGATATTATCGTCGTGCCACGTATTTCTATACACTCTCTTAGAACGTGTCACCACACGGCGATTTTATCGCGGCGATAGTTAGTATTGAATTTGATGGCAGGGCGAGAATATCGCCGCGAATCACTCGCTCGTGGAGATGGCGCCTCAAGTCTAACAACCGGTGTAACCTTAGGATATCGGCAATGCCTGGTAACTGGGTTGCGGAGGTCCGATGGCAGTCGCTCCGTGTAAAATACTGGTATTCAGCCGCATCTGGTTAGACTAGAAGCTAACCCCAACATAGTTGGAAAAAAGCTACGCTTAACAATTGGGCCGCAGGGAGCCAACGAACCACAATTTTATTGTCAATCGATTTCATTTTCGAGAACTGTCAAAATGTATGATTTTGTTTGTGTTCTCAAATAATTTAACAGTGTTTTTGAACAGTTCGGCTTTGTTTCAGTTGCGATTATTCAACGTTTCTGTTAGTAGTATTTCCCTTTGTTTCTGTAAGCACCCTTACTTTGTATTTACTTTACTAAAATTACGATTGAAAGCACTTAACCGTAAAACGTTCAGTTACATAACATACAGAATATCGCGCTCGTATCGTTTAGTTATTGCAAATGTATTTCAACTACGGTTGGCATATTACGTTGTATATGAATTGATTCGACCGTTAATTGCCGCAGGCGGTCCGTGACGTGTGTACCGCTGTTTAGTGTAGCAAACACACCATGCCGAAATTACGCCTGCATTTTTTTTTATTGGTAAGAAGCGGCGTAATTTCGGCCAGGGGTCTTATTACTATGATCAGAATGTAACACGCAAATATTGTCGCAGTATCATCCGAATGAGCAATCGAAAAAATGGAGTGTTAATTTTAAACTGAATTTGTCATGTTACTGTCAAATGGCCTTTGCGAGTAGCGCCACCATTTAATTCTACTAAAATACAGCATGACTGGTTTGGTTAGTCACTTCACATCCAAAAACCACGAGCTACGCTCATCATTCTGTACAACTTTTACTCTGTGACAAAAATTGAATTCGTGAAAAGAAAATAGCTGTTCCAAACATTTGTTAATAAAGATTGATTATTATAAATGGAACATCTATACCATTTTCACCTTAAGTTGATTCCTGATGTTTCTCTACAAAACGTCATCATACAAGACATGTATAATGCAGCTATTTTACGCTTTTTGATGATGTCGTTTACGTTTTTTCGATAGCAGTCTTCGTACGGCTACAATTTGCGAAATGACTGAGCTATCAGGAATCATGGGGTGAAAAGAGTATAGCAATAGGTATAGCAAGGTTGGTAGCAAAACTGCTCAGGGTGCGACGGACGTACTTAAGTATCGTCACTCATGGATGCTCTTTAAATGCAATAGGCCAGCAAGACAAGTCTCCCTAAACAACAAAACTTTGATAGCGTATCGTAATAACTTTATTTTATTCATAGTCCGCGGAGGAACGGCCTCGTTTCGCAGGATCATGTTACTGGAACATTACACGGCTATTTTGTTTACAGCCGACATAAAAGAATGTGTTTTTATCACACACACACACATACACGTATAACATCTACAATCGTATGAATGTAAATGTGAAACTTTGTAAAATGCTTTTGATCATGCGATGCGATGTTTCAGATAGACAGACGATTATCGAAGCTATATAAATTTTATAGGGGATAAAGTTTTTTGATTTTAAAATAGATTTACCTATTTTTAAACGACAGCAAATATAGGGTTTTACGATTTCGTATCTGTCAACCATAAAGTTGAAGATAAGTACTTCTTTTGGTATCTGTGCAGTGATAGCCTAGCGGTTTAACACGTGTCTTCTATGCAGGAGGATCTGAGGTCGATCGATTTACATTTATTTAAACACTGAAAGTATAATCACTATTGGCTGAATCAATAAAACTTTAAAAAAAAGTAAAAACCGACTTCAAAGAAATACTAAAAGGAGTAAAATAATTATCATAATATAAAATTAACAGTTTCAGAAGTCGGTGGCTTCTATTTGCTTCAGTGTAGAGTTGCACCGACTTCTGAAACTGTTAATTTTATATTATGATAATTATTTTACTCCTTTTAGTATTTCTTTGAAGTCGGTTTTTACTTTTTTAAAAGTTTTATTTTTTATTAAATAGGTTTTAGTTTCATAATTTTAACCCCCTCCTTCATAACCCTTCTTTTTGGCTTTGACGTAGTCGGGCATAAAAAGTCCTTTCAAATGATACCTTACACGATATATAATGAAAACATTCCAAAGTGGGGGAGGGGCGGACACGCACTCCCTCCTCTTTTCAAGTAGTCAGTTCCCAACAACAAATATAAACAAAGCAATACTAGTAATTTGAGAATTTTGCTTTGATCCGATGAGGAGTTCCGTTCCATATCTCTGAAGTTCATGGTCTGATCATAACAAAATTTAAATGGGACCAATCGGGAAGTATACCCTTTCGAAAAAAAAATGAATTTTTCAAATCGGTTCATAAATGACGGAGATATGAGGTAACAAACATAAAAAATAAAAAAATAAAACAACCGAATTGAGAACCTCCTCCTTTTTGAAGTCGGTTAAAAAACACACACAAGCACTCACTCTCTCACAACAATCTCATTACACTTACACTACACACAATCACTACACACTACACTCACTCTAAATCACTACATTTGTTTCTGTTTATCTTAATAAACTACAGTTGATGCAAACCTTGTAATGAAAGAGACTAGACCTCACGTCACGACACAGGATATCCTAGTATGTGGTGCAGTGTTACTTGTAAATCAGAATGTAAAAGTTTTTTGAGATTCAATAAATAAATTATTATATTATATCTCGGCCCCCACCTCTCCCGTGACTTTTCAAGTTTATGTGCGGATCATAATTTGATTATCACTTGCATTAACGGTGAAGGAAAACATCGTGAGGAAACCTGTACAGCTGAGAGGGCTCCAAACAGTTCTCTATGGCGTGTGTAGTCCGCCAACTCGCACCTGCGAGGAGGACTAAGGCCTAAATCCTTCTCATTCTGAGAAGAAGCCCATGACCAGCAGTGGGACGGTTCTGAGGTTAATAATACTACAGTACATGAACCCGCTAGCGGATTGCTAAACTCTAACGCGGGATCCTACGTGAGAGATCTAGAAGCGACGCGAAAACAACAAACAGTCGATACCTATTGAAGTGGCCTACGTGACCAAACGCACGTGGAGTGCGGTGCGGCGCGGCGCGAAGCGAATAGAACGCTAGAATAGCGATATTTTCATGCGGTGTCGTACAGTGCTACTGAATGACGACGGTGCGCGGCGAGCAGTTCGCGAGCTCATCGGACAAAGCCGCCGCTTCGCACCGCATCGCATTGAATTCGCGTGTCACCGCATCGGATCGCTTCGCAATTCGCGTCGCTTTGAACCGCCTACGTAAGACGCCGCGTAATGAATCTAAATACATAGCCAACTCTATTCAACGATAGATGAATCCTGACATAGCGGTCATTTCGTAAATTGTAGTCGTAAGGAGAATGCTGCCATGCTGTCGAAAAAAATATAAAATAGCTGTAATATCTGATTTGTTTTTTTTTTTATAGAAATCGATAAGGCCCAAGAATTGAGCCCTGAGGCACGCTCATCTTAACCAGAGACCCCGAAGATATAGCATCATTGACACCCACTTTTTTATGTTCTTTGTATGGTAACGTTTTGTCAAACCAGAAAACTTACCATAAGTTGAAAAGGGTTAGTGGTCAGAGTACCAAAAACAAGATTTTATAAACCAAAACAAGCCTGAAAGCGATATTCAAATATATGATACAAGCACAAACCAATCAAAACAGACAAAGATAAAAGCATACCACATGCAATACTCGAAATAGCTCAAAATTCCCGTACCTATATGTTTCAAACAATGCAATCTAAAAGGTCCGGTCAGGTCCAAACTGTCACCACATTCGCAAGAGACAAATCGAATTAAGTCTTAATTCCGTAAATTGGGATTCCACTTATTGTCGGTCTTTTGTACCCGGTTTAATATGACGGGATCTTTATTAATGTGTTATACCGGGTTTGACGTGTCGCTTTTCATTTTAGGTGAAATATGTTCATGATAGATGATCTGGGATATTATATTTTAATGCGTTTAAAAGGTCAAATAAGATTCTTTGAAATCACATTATCGAGAGGCTTTTTAACGACCTCGCAAAGGAGATGTTTCAGAAATGTATGGAGCCTGGGCTAGCACCATGTATACTATATGGAAATATAGCTATACAATAAAGTAACCGCTTTTTAATGTTAATTTTCTATAATTTTACTTTGTTTAATTGTAGGTACATTCAAGTTAACTTCGTCAAGGAGACCAACACAACACCTATAAATATGGTGGATCGAAATTATGTGAAATGTCATTTTGACAACTGTTTACATGTCATTGACCCCATAGTGTTCATTTCTTGTGTACTTACATAACCTATCTACGTTGTTTAAAGACGAAAATACTTGGATTTCGTTATAATTATAATGAAATAGAACTACAGGTGTTGTACTCGATTGCGTCACACATACATCACGAAACCTAGGACTGTCAAAGTTGTCAAATTCACGTTAAAGTCAAACACAACTGTCATGGCTACCAGAAAAAAAGGGTTAACATATTAAAAAACATCCCCAAATAATAATTCCAGTACAATTGTAATCTTCTTCAAATTAATTTATTTGCATTTTTATGGTAATCCTCTATTTTTTTCCTATTTTTTTATATACTGTATATGTACAGTATATAGAAAAATAGGTGGTGGCCCAAAATCAAACATCTCCTTTGCAAGTTTAAGCTGCGCTTGCTGCGGTCAGTCCGCGGTTGGGTGACCGTTCGTTACACATCGAGACCCCTCCGTGCCTGGGAGAGCACGTTAAGCCGTCGGTCCCGGGTGTCATAATAATACCTATGACAGTTGTTACGGGTAGTCAGAAGCCCTAAAGTCTAATAACCGGTCTAACCTTCGAATATCGGCATTGCCCAGTAACTGGGTTGCGGAGGTCTGATGGCAGTCGCTCTTTGTAAAATACTGGTATTCAGCCGCTTGGTCTCGTGTAGTGCCGGACTTAAAAAATAGCACTACCCCATCTCATCTTGTGGGTGTGGTAAAAATCGACTAAGGGATTCTCTAGAGGATAGGCAGCAGCGTTCTCTGAGTACTTTAAAAACCATACTGCGATCGCCAACCCGCCTGCCAAGCGTGGCGATCACGGCAAACCTCCCCTTTTGGGGGAGGCCTATGTCCAGCAGTGGACGTCTTTCAGCTGAATGATGATGATAATGATTCAGCCGCTTCTGGTTAGACTGGAAGCCGACCCAACATGACTGGGAAAAGGCTTTGCTAATGTTAACCTGATTGGTTGAAATAACTTATACACTGTTCAACGAAAGTTGAGGACTGACTGCTAGGTGATTTCATAAAATGTAGCCTAAAAAGACTGCTATCGAAAAAACGTAAACGACATCATCAAAAATTGTCATCATCAGAACGAACATTGCACAGTCAAGTGAGAAAATCTATAAAACAGGTTGCTGTCGTTAATTTCGTGCTGTCATTGTCACTTCGCCTTAAAGTGACAGAGATAGCACGAGACTTAGCGGCAACTTAAAATTGAGCAGCGTTTGAGTATTTGGCCATAGGGATTAAAATATGTTCCTGTATTTGTTTTAATGGTTAGAAATACCATTATTTTTCATCATGCATAATAAGCCTATTACTGTCCTACTGCTAGATACTTGCCTTTTTAAAGAATGAGTAAAATGTATGCCTTCGTCCACCACGCTGACTTAGTGCGGGTTAGGCGCTCCACAGACGCCAATATTATTTTTTTCCGCCATCAAACAGTTCCGCTTCTGCCCGTTGTTGCCCGCAGGCACGATCGCCACGAACTCAACGAACACGGCAGACAATCTGACCGCGACGTTCTAGTTAGGATTCCATTGCTAGGGAGCGCGTTGAGTGGACTAAACTAACCGCCTTCTGTGTTAGCGTGTACAAAACAGTAGAGAATTGCGTAACGTAACCAACATCAATCATGACAATTCATGTGCCAAAAACAATATTCATTGCGTGGTACATAGTTTTGGATAAGTTGGATTATTAATACAAACGTTGTTATGAAAATTGTTGACCTGTCAAAATCAAAGCCATAGCGATTACGAGTGTGTTGCGCAATTAGAATGCGATTTGTTTGATTCAACGATGGGCAGCCGCAGTCTGTCCTGTCCGCCACTGACCACCGGGCACCAGCGGCATTAGGACCGGCGCCGGCGGTCTTGTTGTCCTACGTTTGCATTGTTGCATACAATTCCATAAGCTTTATCATCGCGGCAAAATTGTCCGGCCCGCCGCTAGCCACCATCTGCTCAGCTCTTTAGCGTTCACATACCATCGAGAGTTTTTAGGGGCCATCTCAAATTTTTCTTCACAATAACATAACATCACGCCTATATTCCCTGAAAAGTTAGCAGAGGTGTATAGTATACACCCTCATTTCGCCGTTATTTTTAAGTCCCATGTAATATGGGGCGAGCCTATTGCCATCAACCGGGTACAAATACAGACTCCGGGCTGCTATTAATAAATTCCACACGGAAAAACGCAATAACACTCTGCCCGACCTGGGGATCGCACCCAGGACCTCAGCAGCCGCGCTTGCAACCGCTAGACCAACGAGGCAGTCAATATATTCAGTAAATAAAAAAGCCCTTAAAAACGACGTTTTATTATCTAGAATATTATTATAAAACAAAAACCTTGATCTATATTATTGCTAACAGTTTACGTTTATTTCAGCGATCTCGCCCGGCGAGGTGATCGTAATGGGGCACACAGCGAGCGGAGTGAAATCCGCTTTATGGCTATCTCTTCTACATGGCTTCCTTTTCCTCATCGGTAAGTACCCCTGTGTTGTGTACCGTGTTATATGTTTATAGACGTAGCGTATTATGGATTGTTTATAAAATCATTATTAATTTATATAAATACGCTGATACATGTGTTCAGTGTTCCTACACTGAGTTTATAAAATGTAACACAATATCGTAAAAATTATGGTTAAACAGTTACTTCCAAAAACGACATGTGATTACAAGATTTGAAAATTAGCAAAATATATTTTTCTTTTTACATAAAATCCAATATTTCCTGAAATCACATCAATGAGTCACCAAACGGCATTTAGTCCCATGATTATACAGAGTGTAAACGAATTCGTGTAATTCCTTAAAACCAGGTTATTTACTACTGGTGTAGATTGGCCCCGCACGGGATTAAGCTTGATGTTTTTTTTTTTCACGCGATATTGGTAATTGGTCGTGTCTAAATCACCTAATAAGGAATCAGAAAAAGAAAGTTTTTTTTTTTTGCAAAAACAAATTCTTTTGTGAGTAAACATTTCGATGCCACGCGTAAATGAATGAAAGCACGGCGACACGGCTGGCGGGCAAGACTAACGCGATATCGCTCTTTGCAGTCAGTTAACTCGGAACTCTAAAATGATTCAGAAATAGAAAATATTTTTTTTTATGGAACCCCGAGAAATTTATCAAAAGCGAGTCAAAATGTAAAAGCTTTTACCCCTAGTCACGAGAACTGTCGATTTGAACATGAGCTACCTACATCACCGGAGGCATAGGTAGAGATTTATAGCCGTTATTAGGTCTCTATGATAGAGAGCGAACCTAAAGCCATTTATTGTCAGGCACAGTTCCAAACTCCACATAACCATTTTTCAAAAATGTTTTCCTATTCCTCTATTCCCAATCTAAAATGCTAGCTGCCGTATTTCTATTCTAAAAGCCCATATTTCTAAAGGTGTTATGACATTCAAAATCTCAGTTTTTGAATGGCTGGCTCGCCAAATGTAATTGGTCTACCAAAATACTAACAACCAATCACAGCACTTGACATGGGATTTTACAGCTGATTGGTTCAATTTTGCGCTGACCATCCATCCAGTAGCAGTACATAGTAGGTTAGCATGCTATCAGTTACTATTTTTATCATATAAGACCCGGAAACGTCCACCAAGAGCATGAGCTCCTAGTACTGAAAACGACCGGCCAATTTCCTTTGACTTTTGAAAATAATAAAAAATAAAAATAAAATGTCAAACATGCGTTTTACACAAAGATTATGCATGCAAGATGTTAAAATAAAAACTAGCACGTAATACATGTTTTGCCTAGCGAGACGTACAAATAAAACAAAATACAACATGTAACAGGCAGGAATAACGCAAACACCCAAATTAGAATATTCAGTTATTATTATAATAAATACACTGAAATTAATTTTTCATGTGCTTAAATATTGTTAATTTAAGAAAATAGAATAGAAATTTAATTTTTAACTGCATTTAAAATTCAGTCCTATGCTAAAATCGAATCAGTCGCACATTTTTAAGAAATTACTTTCAGAATTCGCGTTTATTACGTTACACGTTGTATAATTCCATTGATTTCTTGAAAACCTTTTTTTTTTTTTGCAGAATTTAATATAATACTAATCAGCAGCATTCTTTATAAGAGCAATAATCCAGTAAGGAATTTTTTTACATCAGAATTGACGTAAACAAAAAGTGTTTTTTTTTCAAAAATCTAGAAATTCCGGTTTCTGTCCCTACAAAATCAATTTCGTGGCACTTGTGACCACTTTTCTGTATTTCTGTTAGTGTGTCCTTTAACAAAAACTTATTCTGTATATTTGCTTGACGTAATCCTTGGCTTGCTCATGGGGAAAGTGGGTGGCCCATTTCATGCCGGGGAAACTCAAGGGATTATGTTAATCATAAGGATTATGTCAACCTCAAACCTTCACACCTGATACTATTTCCACCCTTTTTTAAAGCCGTTTCCGACCTACTATACTATTAAGCGGGTTACGTTCGCTATAAAATCCTGACTAGGTACTACGTACTACTGCCTTATTTGTTTAGTGATAATAATTTTCAAGTCGGGCAGGTTTTTGAGGTTTTCTAATAATACAAGTTTATATTTAGTATACACTAAACCTGAAACTAGTTTGTTCAGAATCACCAGGAGAATTGATTGACATAGTTTTTACACCACATTATTTTCCTTTTTTTTTTTCATAAATTTCAATTTTCTTTCAATAGGTTTCTACGCATAACAGTGGACGGGAATAGATACCTTGAGACTTGAAACGGTTCGCTCCGTCAGTTTCCATGTATTAGACAACCCCTGCATAGCACATCTCAGGCATTTCACACTTTACTAGGGAACTTAACGTGACATAAACTAAGGTGTAACTTGGAGATTTATTAAAAAAAAAACACACATTCAGGCAGTTCTAATGAAAAACTTGTTGAGGTGTCTCGGTTTTTGTGTGTACTAAAAATAAAGTTGTATAATTTTTTTAATGTTTTGTGTACTATTTAAAATACGAAATTAGGTTAAATGCGAGAGCGCTCCACGATGCGTTTGCGCTCTTATTCAATTTCAATTCGGTCAATCACTAATATTCGGTTCGGTTTTCTTTTGTGTTTTTACATAGAGTGATTCAGACCTATCAAAGTTCGTAAGTAAGTAAGTAATAGTAAGTAAGAGGACCTCTGGTGCAGGTTGACGGACTACCGTCAAGAACTTTTTACAACCCGCTCAAGGTGTGCAGGTTAATACAAGTGATAATTCAATTCTCTCTCAAATCGCACATGAATTCGAGAAATCAGAGGTGTGAGATGGGTTGAACTTAAACCCGGTTGGAAGCCAAACGTTCAAGCACTATCACGGGGCCAATTCTACTAAAACAAATTGTTAGCAAATCGCAACCAAACCGAACATTCGACATTATAAAAAACATACTCGCCGAATAGAGAACTTCCTCCTTTTTTGAAGTAGATAAGAAAAACTAAAACACCAGTATAAACATTAACAAAATGTCAGCTGCTCCCATCTCACACAGCTGCAAAGATTAACTGAAAGTATTGGGTCACTGGAACCGATCAGCTGTGATCGATCACCCCCTCTGTCGTACTCTATGTACTCGTAGTTCCAATACACTACGAATTGAAATGTTCGACATAAAGTGCTACTACATCGCATTGATAGAACATAAAACCGGGATTACTCCGTAAGGAAAACGGAATGAGTAATATATACAATACGTACATACAGACATTTTACGAGTAGCTTAGGAAGTGCTATTGTATGTGACTTTCGTCGCGTTAAATCTCAGTTATATGAAAATGTCAGTTATAGTAAAACAAACAATCTCCCATCATTATGTAAATTGTTTTGGTTATACTCGTACATACAAGGTAAGTCTGAAAGGAGCTACAAATCTGAAAATGTGTTAAAGAACCTATAATAATGAATAACTTTTATTCAACAGCTATAGCCAAAAGTCAATTGTTTAATAGAAATTACTGTTCAAATATTTCATAAAAAAAAATGCTGAAAAGTACCTTTCATCAGCTATGATTAGCTATGTTTACATTTTAGGTGATATTTCGCTCCATGGATGAAGCTTTATTTTCTGAATACGTAACTAAAAAAGAAAACATGTCTCTGTCACTTCGCCTTAAAGTGATAGTGTCAGCACGAGACTTAACGGCAGCATAAAATTGAATAGCGTTTGAATAATCGGCCATCAGCCTTTCAGAACCCGAGGGTCAGCCTTAGCAGCAAATAATAATGACATCACGATAATTGGTTTTGTTAACCACGTAACCGCTGCTTATCTGATATGCTGAAATCGATAAAGACAAAAAAGAACTCATTTATTCGCTCTCAAATACATTTTCAAAGTCAAAGACAAAATTTTTACTTCAAAAAGACCATACTTCAGGCCAAAGACGTACTAGTAGATACTGCTTCAGGCACTTTACGTCAAAACTAGGTGCACGGTTCCAAAAAGTAGGTTCAATGGAGAAGAGCCAAGGACAAACTCCATGAATACTTGTTTCAATAGTAGATCATGTCTATTCAAAAACAGTATGGGAGTAATGCAAGTAATGCAATATGGGAGTAATAAAACCGGGTCCGCAGCAACAATTTTCTAACATGATATTGTGTTTTTGCGAACTGTTAGGCCACGCCCCTATTCGGTTAGCAAACAATGTTATCCTGTTTGCAAACACGAAAACACGGCGCAGCGGACCCGGCTTAAGAAATAACTTACATAAGCGTAACAAATAGATAAATATGCCTTTTATGATTACTGTAGCAGTTAAAAGCTGTAGCTTTTAACTGCTATGGTATCACAACTGAGCACAGTTCTGACAGACGGCACCCGTTCACGACCATGACGTGTTCTCGAACACAACCCTAATCCTTATAAGAAACATTATACGAGATCCAAAGAAATATACGTATAATTGGGGTCAGAACCATACATATCTATAGCAGATTCGGACAATAAAAAAATAGGGATTATTAACTATTAACAGTGAGCAATAAAGAGCGGGGATGTCGTTGCCAAATACCCACTGATACAACAGTCTGAATGATATCTAGTCGTAAATCATAGAGCGCCTCTTTTGTGAGGCTCTCGTTGTATTTATTCCCTTTTGGTTCGCTGGTTCTCAATGGAAACTGAATGTTATAGAGATATGTACTTGCAATTTTGTCTGAGAAGATATACGGCTGTGGAAGAATGTTTTAAGGTTGTTTGTTTGCTTTTAATGTTATTTAAGTCTCATATTATTTGTCAGAATATGAGGGAAGAGGAGGGAGTCATGGCTAATTAACAACCGCACGAATTATATGATTTGCAAAGTTAAGCTGCGCTTGCCGCGGTCAGTCCGTGGATGGGTGACCGTTCATTAGACGTCGAGACCCCTCCGTGTCTCGGAGAGCACGTTAAATCATCGGTCTCGGGTGTGATACGAATTCCTATGACAGTCGTTACGGGTAGTTAGAAGCCCGAAAGTCTGGCAACCAGTCTAACCTTTTTTTTTTATCGTGGGAAAATCCTCATGTATACCCATCGCCTGGGGAAGGCGAAGGGTTATGCCGGACTCTTACCGGCTAAAAACCCACGGTGTTCCTTCTCCTGACCCTTGGCCGGGGTCACGGGATTCGCAGCTGCATGCACCGCAACCCCGGCAGGCCTCGGTCCACCAGCCCCTGGCGGACCTCTCCTTCTGTGGGGCCTTACCCCACGTCCTCCTGAGAGGCGCGCACGGAACACATGCGCGCCGCCTTCTCGGGCCTGTTACTGGTCGGGCGACGGGTCCCCTAACCCGTCGCCCGCAGGCCACATACTAGGGTGGCCAGAGATCGTCGCGCGCCCTCCGGCGGCGCCCGGTGCGTCTGGCGTGTCCGTCGCCTCTCTCTCCCTCTCCGCTCCCTCCTTGGTCGCCATCACCACCTCGCAAAAGGAGGTGACGGCTTCCCACGCACTCTCGCTCCCGACCATGAACAGAACCACGGCCGGAAGCGAGAGGTCACCACCGATCGCCGCGACTAGTTCACGGCGCTGCGTCGCCCACGCACGGCACTCCTGCAACATGTGCAGCGCCGTGTCTTCCGGGCAGTCGACGCAGTGGTGACATCCGGGCGTCTGCTCCCGGCCTATGCGACACAGGTACTTCCCGAAACATCCATGTCCCGAAAGCACCTGCGTCAGCCGGAAGCTGAGGGCGCCATGCCGCCTCTCCAGCCACTCCTCCATGACGGGTCTTACCGCCGCTATTGCGGCGTGCCCTAACCAGTCTAACCTTGAGATATCGGCCAGTATCGCCAGTAACTGGGTTGCGAAGGTCTGATGGCAGTCGCTCTGTGTAAAATACTGATATACACTTTAAGCTGACTCCAATATACTTGGGAAAAGGCTAGGCAGAACATTATTTGTCAGAATATGATATTAATTAAACTATGCGTGGATAGCTATGGCCTGACTTGTTATACAAGGTTAGTCAGAAAGGGGATACTATTACGAAAGGGTGTTAAAGTACCCATAGTAATGAATATCTTTTATTTTACCACTTTCCCCAAAAGTCAATAGTTAAAGAGAAATAGCGTTTCAAAAATGACATAAAAAATCGCTGAAATCTACCTATCCACAGCTATAATCAGCTGTGTTTATTATTTAGGTCATATTTGGGGTTACGAATTAGAAGCTCTATTTTTTGAATTCGTAACTAAAGCAGGGATGACGAATTTTTGAAAAAAACTATAATAGTAATCATTTTACCTTAGAATACAGAAAGAACTAGAATCCGCGTTGAACAGTAATTGCAAGCCGTACGCTGTGTCCAAAATCAAAGCATGCGTCCCGCGCCCGTCTCACTTCCCACCCGCGTAATGTTGCTAGCACAGACATTGTTTACCCGTTTTTGGGGAAAACGTTGAGTATTGGAGGTAAGATAATAATAAAATCAAAATTGTGCTTTTCTATATAGGCAATATTTTATATCTGAGTAGGTACAGTCAGCGTCAAATATATAGGGACGAACAGACTGTTCAAAATGATCCGAACAAAACTACAGGGTGTTAACGAATTCATGTAATTCCTTCAAACCGCGTGATCTGACACTGATTGACCATGCATGGGATTTTTTCAGAATAAAAAAAAAAGTTTTCAAAAAATGAACCATGGTATTCTGTATCTGAGTAATTTTAGCGTTCCAAGTTAACTGACTGCGTGGAGCGATATCAGGCTAGTCGTGCCCGTCAGCTGTGTTGCCGTTCCTTCAGTAATTTATGCATGGCATCGAAATTTTCAATGAAATAAAAAAGGGTTTTTTTTTAATTTTTATTCAATCTAAAGGTTAAAGCTCATTAAAACCACCCGGCACCCGACCTGCACTGCCTCGCCTCGTGCGGGCCGATGAAACAAGGGCCGTTTCAGAATGAACGTAGGACAGGTCAACTGGCATTCTGACAAGAATCCCATTTAGATAAAGTTTAATTTCTTTAGCTGTTTAGGTAATGATGAACAGTCTGTTCGTCGCGATATACCTATTTGACGCTGACTGTACCTGATAATCTCAAGAAATAGAGAAGGTCTAATAGGAATAAAACACGTTTTAGATAAAAAACGTTTAATTTAAGCCCTCAGTAGGTAATAAAAAGAAGGGAAAATCAAAACTCTTATACTGACAACACTAACAATATGGACGCATCATTCCCTATGACAATTACAAACTGAACAATTTATTGATTAATTAAATAAGACGATATCTGAATGTGCTACTTAAACGTGAAATGTGATCCCATCCTGTTTTGTTTTTAGCCCTGCTGCATTTTTATAGGTTCGAACGACACAAAACTGCATAATTTAATTTAATTTGACACCGGTAAATACATGTAGTCGTTATGACGTCCCCATAGTAACTGATCGTCTGCGCGACAAACTACTCTGTTTAAGAGTAGTTTTTGATGCTTCAGTATTAGGCGCGATCCCGGCTTCTGTGCTTTCTGTATTCTGAGCATTTTACATGGAAATAAAAATTATCGAATTTTGAAATTTTAACACTTGCTTTAAAACAGTCATCGGTGATACTTTCAGTGGCCTGCGGATTGGTACCCCCTTTCCGACTAACCTTTTATAAGTAGATAGAAGCTCGTAGTACCTTAACAGGTTCAATGTTCTAACCCAATTCTCCTAAAATAAACCTTGATAAATCGCAACCGAACAAAGGCTGAACCGTTAATTAAGACAGTTTTCAATTTCAAAAGCTGTCAAATTGTTTGACACAAAAAACAAATCCAATCATTTTGGTAGTTTTCGTAAACAAAAACTGACTGACGGTTGTGGTTCGTTTGCGTTTGGCAACAATTTTGTTAGCCGAATTAGCCCCCCGGGGCCTAATTCTCCTAAAATAAATCTTGATAAATCACAACCGAACCAAGGCCGAACTGTTCATTCAGACAGTTCTCAATTTCAAAAGCTATCAAATTTTTTGACACAAAAAACAAAATCAATCATTTTGAAAGTTTTCGAAAACAAAAACTGACTGACGGTTGTGGTTCGATTGCGTTTGGCAAAAAAATATTCTAGGAGAATTGGCCCCCTGGGGGCCGACAGCAGACATAATAGTTAAACAGAGCAATTGTTCATATTATGTGATTCACGGGACAGGGAAAGGGTTAAAGTTCGATTGGTGTATTTTATTATCAAAATACTCTAAAATCATCTCCACAAGACGATACTTAAGTACATCTGGCGCACCCTGGGTAGTCAGCCTCGCTATTCAACCTTGCTGACTGGCTAATCTTTTCACTACGGCATGAGCTCGCATTCAGATTTTCTTATAGCTCGTGCCAACACGAGAAAAGAGGATTAGCAACCAACGTAAAGTATTCTTATTTTTATTTATTTATTCTTTATGCACAAAATTAGTAAAGAGTCAGACTTAATGCATTTTTACCGGTCAACCTCAGGGTGATACAAAGATAAAACATGGTAGGTGCACTGTACAGGATTGTTGTGCTACGATATCATATGAAAATTAAGTAGGTATACCTAAGGGTAACTATAAAACTTTTTTTAGAAAAACTAATATAGGTTCTAAATTTAACATACACATAATTATTACAAATATCTACAAATACAATTTCATCCCTTTCGGTACAAACTGTTACATGATTATTTGAAGATACTTACATTATTTGCTATATTAAAATTTCTTCTTTGCTGTCTTGTTTTTCATAAAGCCCTTTGCCTGATTACAAGACAAGGGCAAAAACATCATAATCTTATAAATCTTCTATCAGTCATGAAACATAAAAAAAAAACACACATTAAAATCAACCAAACAAAATAAAATAAAGCAAATCTAAATTGGACACGGAGTTCTGAATTAAATTCGTTAACTGGTTCCAACTACGAATGCCAAGTATAACGGTGGTGACTGCAGGGAATATAACAAGGGGTGGTTGACGCCCCCCATGAAACTAATTTAAAGTTTCACCACTCTATTAATACTGATAAAATAAATTATAGTCATGGGGTTGATGACATTATCATAAATGGAAGGGGAGGTGCAATAATGTATTTTATGTCGCTGGCTTTAAATCCTTTGCACGGAGTAATCCAACTTTTGATAGGCTTAATGGGAATATGCTTACACCACGCAAAAGCCCATTTGTCCATTAGACTAGTGTATTAGTTTCCGGGTAAAATGGGATTATTAGAGAACCGCTGGGCTAATAGGAACGGACATGCTCACTTAAATGTCCTGCTGATGGTGGCGTTGTATATCCGGTCGTTGGGTTCCCTACAATATGGTTGAGCTAAGCGATGCGGATGTGCACGTCATGCTTGTGAACGGGTGCTGTCTGTCGGGACTGGTCAGCCCATAACTGCTGTGGCAATTCTAGAAGGCATATTTTTTTTCTATTTGCTTCTCTTATGTGAATTTATTTCTTACATTAACCTGCATTATTCTCACTCTATTTCTCATACAACTGTAATGGAATTGTCATGAACTACTATTTTGAAAAGAGTATTCATGGAGTTTCTTGCCGGCTCTTCTCCATGCAACCTACCTTTTGGAACCGTACACCTAGTTTTGACGTTTTAAAAGTGCCTGTAATCTGGTCTATTTGAACTAAAAAACTTTGTCATGGCATAGGAGACTTTTCGACTTATTTTTTAAAATCATATCAACATCACGCCTGTATTCCCCGAAAGGTTGTGCAGAGGTGTATAGTACACCCTCATTTCGGCGTTATGTTTATAAGTCCCATGTAATAGAGCTTATTGCCATCAACCGGGCACAAATCCAGATTCCGTTCTGCTACTGAGAAATCCTACACGGAAAAACCTAATAACACTTATCCTGACCTGGGGAACCCAGGACCTTACGCTAGCAGTCGCGCTTGTGACCACTAAAGCAACGAGGCAGTAATTATTATTAAGGTTCCGTACCCAAAGGGTAAAACGGGACCCTATTATTAAGACTCCGCTGTCCGTCCGTCTGTCCGTCTGTCACCAGGCTGTATCTCATGAACCGTGATAGTTAGACAGTTGAAATTTTCACAGATGATGTATTTCTATTGCCGCTATAACAACAAATACTAAAAAATAGAATAAAATAAATATTTAACAACAAACGTGATTTTTTTGCCGTTTTCATAGATAATGGTACGGAACTCTTCGTGCGTGAGTCCGACTCGCACTTAGCCGGTTTTTTTAAACTAACTATCAAGCATTGTAATATTAATACCATTGCAATCGTTAAACACAGTACCTGGGATAGGAATAGTTTAAGAAGCACGTTCCTTAGATGAATTCCTATTCGCCCCGTGGTTTCTAATAACTCAATTTTACGGTACAAGCTTTATCTCCAATTCGGTTTAAGTAAATTTAAGCATCACCGGGATCATCTGGAGAACTTTGGTCTACTAATTTGTTGGCCCACGGTGTATTGATTTTAAGACAGCTGGATGAAATATTTCTCGATATTTTCTTTATATTAAATGTTCACGTGTTTACTATGCAACACATTTTCCAAATACAAAAATAATGATGGTACGTAAATAAGTAAGAGCAAAAGTTAATTACACTTCTCATCAAAAAAATCGAAACACTTCCGAAATTATGTTTGTGGCGACAATTAAACAAAAAACAAGCATTCATTCATTACAGAAAAAACATAATTTAGTAGCTGGAAGTTTGGCCTTTACAATGGTGTACGAAACTTCCAAAATTTTGTTTTTTTTTTTTTCAATTTTTATCCTATAAATGAATGGCACATTGTTTTGAGATAAACGTGTGTTTAGAGTTGGAGTACATTTGTCGTGCAAAAAACGCAAAAAAGCGCATGACTTTAAAAGTTTCTGTTTGTAATTTGTTGATTAGGCTTTGTGACGTCTGTTAAAAAGTTTTTTTTCTAACAAACATGCATACTTCACCCGCAGCAGCCGCCCAAGTAGTGGCATTGCTGGATTCTGGGACTAGTCAGCGTGTTGTGACAGCAATCTTGCATCTAAGCCTCTTGTCTGTTCATAGAGTGTACCAACGCTATCGGGAGACTGGTTTATTTACGCGCCATCCAGGATCTGGTAGGAATCGGGTCACTTCTGCGTGAGACGGCCGGTTTATTGCAACCGTTTGTTTGCGAAATCGACGCCTTCGCGCTTTTCAACTGCAGCAGCAGTTCCGAGTAGTTCGAAGGGTGACTGTAAGTGGCTCTACGATTTGAAGAAGATTGAAGGAACGTAGACTGGTACCACACAAGCCAGCTAATGGGTCAAAATTAACAACAGACCATCGAAGAGCTCACCAAAAAAAATCGAAACACCTCGCAAGTTTTTGTTTTGAATGGATTATTAGAAAAACATGTTTTTTTTAAAATAAATACTAAATGCCATTTAATAGTAGGTAGCATAAGGTTTAGAATTCCTTATGTTGATGTTCCATAATTTTACTCTCGTCAGAAAAGAGATCCTTGCTCATTTGTAGGTTTGAACAATTTAAGTGCACAAGTGCAAAGTTAAGGCGCGCTCTTCGATGGTCTGTTGTTAATTTCGGCCCATTAGCTGGCTTGTGTGGTACCAGTCTACGTTCCTTCAATCTTCTTTAAATCGTAGAGCCACTTACAGTCACCCTTCGAACTACTCGGAACTGCTGCTGCAGTTGAAAAGCGCGAAGGCGTCGATTTCGCAAACAAACGGTTGCAATAAACCGGCCGTCTCACGCAGAAGTGACCCGATTCCTACCAGATCCTGGATGGCGCGTAAATAAACCAGTCTCCCGATAGCGTTGGTACACTCTATGAACAGACAAGAGGCTTAGATGCAAGATTGCTGTCACAACACGCTGACTAGTCCCAGAATCCAGCAATGCCACTTCTTGGGCGGCTGCTGCGGGTGAAGTATGCATGTGTGTTAGAAAAAAAACTTTTTAACAGACGTCACAAAGCCTAATCAACAAATTACAAACACAAACTTTTAAAGTCATGCGCTTTTTTGCGTTTTTTGCACGACAAATGTACTCCAACTCTAAACACACGTTTATCTCAAAACAATGTGCCATTCATTTATAGGATAAAAATTGAAAAAAAAAAACAAAATTTTGGAAGTTTCGTACACCATTGTAAAGGCCAAACTTCCAGCTACTAAATTATGTTTTTTCTGTAATGAATGAATGCTTGTTTTTTGTTTAATTGTCGCCACAAACATAATTTCGGAAGTGTTTCGATTTTTTTGATGAGAAGTGTAGTTAAATCTGAATGTCTGAGCCTAGTCTAAGCATAGTTAATGAATAGAAAGAAAAATGTTGCCATCAAAAGTCTTAACAACATGATTAATTGATCTTCAGAGTTGACTAACAACAGTAATTGAAATAAAAGAGCCTATCGGTATTTTGAAACTGCTTTTGTTTGTAAACACTGTGTTTCCGAAACATTGTTTACATGTAGCGGTAAATACTGATAGATTTCGATGGCAAAAGTTTCGAAATAGTTTCTAGAATATAGTAGGTAGTGTTTCAGAAGCTGCTTGTATAGGAAACATTGTTTACAAGTCAAAACATGGTTTTATATCGTCACCCTCCGCGCTAACTGTCGTAACTAGCAATTGATATTTTTTCAGAGAAACTCTCACAGAGTGACGTATCTGCTTCAAATGAATAGAAATAAATAAATAGATACCTTAGGGCTTTAGGGCAACTACTAACCAAGCCAATAGTAAGCCAAAAGCAACATAAAAAGTTATTAATCTATACATATAAAAGGAGAAGCTGACTGACTGACTGATCTATCAACGCACAGCCTAAACCGCTGGGGTTAGAAAGTTGAAACTTTGACAGTAGGTTCCTTTTGTAACGTCGGCATCCACTAAGAAGGGATTTTTCGAAATTCAACCCCTAAGGGAGTTAAATAGGGGATGAAAGTTTGTATGGAAAATCGTCACTTAACGGGTTCAAAATTTCACGCAAGCGAAGCTGCGGGCGAAAGCTAGTCTATACATATAAAAGGAGAAGTTGACTGACTGACTGACTGATCTATCAACGCACAGCCTAAACCGCTGGGGTTAGAAACTTGAAATTTTGACAGTAGGTTTCTTTTGTAACATAGGCATCCATTAAGAAAAGATTTTTCGAAATTCAACCCCTAAGGGAGTTAAATAGGGGATGAAAGTTTGTATGGAAAATCGTCACTTAACGAGTTCAAAATTTCACGCAAGCGAAGCTGCGGGCGAAAGCTAGTTCAATAATAAAGCCACAGCTAACGCAACTACTGAAAAATTATGAATTGCTAGTTAAGACAGTTAGCGCGGAGGGGGACGATATTTGAAAAACTAACTATTGTCTACTACATACACTACATAGTAATTTTGAATTTGTCCACCAAATTGCTAAGAAGCTACTGGCATTATATCAATATAATCAATTTTGATTGTTTTAAATCGTATACAAGGTAAGACGGAAAGAGGGCACTCATCCGCAGGTCACTTAAAGTATTACTGATGGCTGTTTTTTTTAAAATTCGTTAAATTTAATTTCCTTGCAAAATGAAATCTTTGATTTCCTACTTCTCTTAATCAATTGACTTTTGGGGAAAGTTGTAGAACAAAAGTTATTCATTATTAAAGGCACTTTAATACCCTGTAGGGTTAGTACCCCTTTCCGACTAACCTTGTATATTTGTATACCAAAAAGGAATCCAATTCCAAGGATGTTATCTAATTTTGCAAAGTAAACAGCTAATAAAGAAGATTAGTAAAGCATAAACATAATTTCAATAATTTACAAATAGTAAACAGCTAATAAAGAAGATTAGTAAAGCCTAAACATAATTTCAATAATTTACAAGTTTATAATTACAAAAATTAATGCACACATTACCAAAATTTATAATAGACAATAATAATAAATTAGCCTTTAATTACATGTAACTGCTTATTCGCCTTATTAACGAAAATGTACTATTAACTTCACACACAGAATTTAATGAACATATAAATATAACTTCACATAATATGTACACTAAAGCACAATTTATGGGGTTACGATAATATAATATAGAAAATGGAGGGTCGGCTTCTCGAGTTCTTTATCATTATCCACTTCAGTGCTATATTTTTGCAAGGCAAATCTTGAGTTTCTCATAATACTGAAGGAAAAATATGCTTAGATTCTGTTGTACATGCAAAGTTTGGATTTGCGTTCTCTTTTGTGCAGAGCTATACATAGATGTTTGCTATCGGATAAGTTGCAACGACATTTTATTATTGCACCAAATTGAAATTTTAAAAACCCTTTTTTTTTCCTTTTGTCGTCCGACTGTTATTTTGACGTTTAAAAAGTAGGTATCCACTGATGTTTTTTCAGAGGCCCGTCTAGTACGTCATCAGTGCAATCATCGGTCAGAGCATTAGATCACCACAACCATCTTATTGAATAAAAACTCATGACTTACAATCATCACAACTAAAGTATGTATTTAACCGCTAATGTCTCAGCGCCACCGATCAGCGGCGACAGCTATTATTTATCTACTGTAACTCTGAAACTGGTTTTCAAAGACACATGGCCCGACTCTTATAGTTTACTCATTATTGTTGGTTAAAATAAAGACTCTCATATCTTTACTAATGATAAAATAGGGACCCTATATCTTTGCATATTAGACCCTCCCATTCTTTAGTAGCATTCGCACTTAAAATTAGCTTACGAGTCTATTTATTTATATGCCAAGTTTGGCAGTGAAAAATGTTACCATTGGTAAGCAAAACGATTCGTTTTTGACCATAGGAACCGAGCATAAATGTAGTGTATTAGTATTTCCAAAATGTTTTATAGATATGTACCCTTATACTTATTTTTGATATCATATCGTACCACAACAATGTTGTTCATTTACACCTACCATGTTTTGTCTCTATCACACTAAGGTCGACTGATAGAAAATGCCTAAAGCATTAATTCCGCCTATGGACTGACTTTGTACATAAATAATAAAAATAAATATATCATGGATTTCCACAAAGTAGCGCTTGATTCCATTATTTATAACTAACCTCATTTAAAACCTCTATAAATCGAACTTTTTTAATATTCTTTACAGACTTAAAAAAGTATCTGGAAAATTGCTTCTACAGTGCAGCTTTAACTTACTGCTAAATTTAGTTGAAAACAATCTGCAAACAATGCTAAACCACTTAGGTAAGGCAAAGCCTAGGAGAGTTTAGGAATCAACCACACTGAATAAAAATTTGCAGTTCGTGGAAAGCGATTTCATGAAACAGATATTGAAGTTAATAATATTTTATTGTTGTTTTGAAACAGAAATACTGGTCAAATAAATTCATGAAACCTAAATAGAAAAACGATTAATAATTCAGTTGCTGTGTCCACATTACTGGTTAAATATTAGCTGATATTTTCAATAAATATTTACTGAAATGGAACAATTTCTATGGATGATTTTACGGTTTATTTAACTTTAAAAAGTTTCAGATGTCACGAGATGTTTGCAGCTCTTATAGCAGAGTTTGCAGTCTCAAGTTTGAAGATTCAAATGGCAAACTGGCGGAGTATGCATCGTCTAAGCTTTAGAAAGTTTCGATACGAAGGTTTCTATTCCTGCATCTTCACAAATATTATTACTACATTTTATTTTAATTGGAGTCAGATTTTCTTCTCTCTTTCGTCTGTGTGTTTGTTTGTGGCATTGTAGTTCCAAAACGAGGTTACTAATTTTGATGTGGTCAATCTCGGTCATGTAGTCAATATCGTCAATGTGGTCTTTCATTTAGTAGAATGTATTTATTTTGCGATACGATTTCAACCTTATTTAATGGGAAACGTTCCAGCCGTTTCCAAGACATTCAATTAATTGTTTGTGTTGAAATCTTGGCTACTGTTTTTAGTAATCTATGTGACCTGTATGTTTGTATATTCCAAAACCGCGTTATAGGGAATCTTGAATAAAGTGTAGACCTTTATTAAATTTTAATCTTTTTCCATCAGCTGATTCCGGCACCGAATCACCTCAAGACCACACAACTATGGACATCTCCTCGCGTCACTTTCGAGCTGAATTTCTTCAAGAGTGGCAGGGGTCTCCTGACGCACCGTACTTCGACCCCAGCACGCCGAGGAACATAACGGGACTGGTGGGCCACCCAGTTCGACTGCTGTGCAGGGTCAAGAACTTGCAAAATAGGACGGTAAGTAAAAGCCGAGTAGTACGAAGTAGTGCGTAGAAGGGGTAAGCAGCAGTATAATGTTGTAGACCGACGTCGCTTGTAATAAGGGCGAGCCTATTGCCATGTACTGGGCACGATTCCAAACTTCGGCTGCTACTAAGAATTTCCCAACAGTAAAATTCACGTAGAGAATGTTAAACCAATATTTTATAATTACGTACTCAAAATCTCGGGTGTTGTTTATACAAAACAAACTCTGTATTAACTGCTTCAAAGTTGTATTCTTCTAAAAATTCTAACGAATTTTGTGTCATCCCTCCAACTTTATCCCCGAAAGTATTTTGTAACCGAAAATTTTTATATTTACTGAACAAGGAACTACTTCAACATTCTCACGATTTATCATCATAAAAAATCTTTTATATTCTACGGTACGGGCTTTTGTACCCGGTTTCGTCCACGTTAAACTTAAAATTTACTGCTGTGTCGTAAAAACCACTACAACGCTTATTCACTTGTCGTCAATTTTAAAATTCACGTTAAAATTCTCCCATAGCCTCCACAAAGAAAATAAATTTATAAGAAACGCTCTTTGTCATATGAAATACTGTATTCACGGAATCTGGTAAACATATAATCTCACTAGAATTTATTACTTTATTACGCTTTCTAATATTTACCTTCGCCCACTTTGGCCGGCAAATATCAATAAATTTAAATCCATCGCTCCACTACTACACAAAAGGTCCATCAAAGCTTCTAGTAACGAAGCGATCGACCGACGTAGCGTTACGAACGACGTGTGCAGACAGGTGAACGGACCAAGAGCCCATAGCAACGTCCTATTTCGTGTAACACGTGCAGATTTTCCCAGAAAACTTCCCTTTAGTCCATGAAAAAATCTTAGGTCCGTATATAAAACGATCAAACGCGTTCTAGATTAATACCAGCATACCGACAAATGGCTATAGATCCTCCGTCCTGTACTAAAGATCATAAAATTCTTAAGTGTTACAGGCAGGCAGTTTTATATTTACGCTTAACTTCAGGTATCGACCGTTTCGCCTCGGAAGTGCGCACTTTACCGCCATTGATAACTCCTATCCAGTAAAACGCTTTAGGACGATCCATTACAACGAATTCTTAAAAGAAGCCTAAGGGTAAATTGAACTCGTATTTTTTTTTCTTTATGCCCCGGATCCCATCTCGGCTTTCTTCTCCGGCCGTTAAGTGACTTGACGTCACACTCAGAAATAGCTGTTTGTAAACAACATTAAAATATTTTTATAGCAACTTATAAAATACGGCAGGTTGACACTTGGAACTTTTTAATAGAAGCTGTCGTTTAACTCACGCTAAGATGAGTTTTGTAGGATCGAAGTACTGTCGAAAGGTAATAGTCTTTTTAGTACTGATTACTAGGCTGTCCTTTAAGCCGATGTTTGAGTTGCAAAATATTAAGAAGGCGTGACACAGACTAATTCAAGAAATCAAATATAAATTGAACAACTTAAAAGCTATATTTAAGTACGAAACTATTCATTTGCGCCTATCATATTTCAATAATCCTACTCCAGAATTAATTCTCGCGTAGGATTATTAATATTATCAGCATTAAATATAGGAATAACACAATTCTAAAAGAGTATCTCTTCATTATCCCAAATTGTATTTTGCGACATTTTGACTGTTTAATTTATCATCATTACTCAGAGCTTCCCATTCAAACCGGTGAAATAGTTCAGTTCCATCAGTTTCATCCATTAACAAACAGGTATCAATTTGTCGTTTGAACTTCGAAATCAATACTTTCATTAATAATTTTGTCTCTGAAGACTGAGAAAACAGCGTCAGTTATAAAGACAGGATTCTCCTTTGAAATGCTAAGTTCATTTATTCATGTTTCAGCATCTTTCGTCGCTTCTCTCCCTTCAGTCACTTTTTGTATTATAAGATTACCATAGATCACTATGAAATTGCCATTAGCATGTTCAAATGCTGACAGTAGTTTTCATAGTCAATGAAGGAACTTTTAATAAAGCAAATAAAAAAATGCTGATCGTTACTGAACTTTCAAGAATGCAAATGCAGGTTGGCTATGCAAATGAGTGAAAAAAGGAGGTTGCAGTTGAAATAATTGTCAGCAATTAAACGAAGTATTAGGTCTTGTATTCAATGGTCCGTGTCGGCCACAATTCATCGGCAATTGATGCTTTATGGAGCTTAAGACGACGAAATGGGACCATGTGTTGTATTGTGTCCAAGAGCCATTACATTGTTTTCAAACTTTCCAACAAAAGATATTGAGCTCACCAGTGTATTTCTGGCTTCTTTATTCTTTAGATTTATCAACACATTCTCACCATTTCTAAAGATAAAACAAAATGTTTGGTTTTATACGTGAATTTTATGTGTTTGATTCAGGGAAACCCTTTGAATTGTATCTATATATGTCATCTAGCTTTTCCAATGGAATGAAAAAGGCATAAAAGATAGCGAATAAAAAGGGCTTTTATGTTCATGTTCCTTTAATTCGTGGGTTGTGTATACTTGTTATCATTTCCTGTCTGATTTAGAGACCGGGGAAAAAGTGTTGTGAAAGTTTTGAAAAGTTGTGCAAAAGTAATCGGCTAATGGCCGATACCTATGATTTACTGAGCGTTATCGGTTAAAATTAAGACTCTTGTATCTTAACCATTAATGACGCAAAGACTTTTGCATAGACAAGCTCACATACGTTAGTTGCTATAATAGGAAAAATTAGCTTAAGAGTCTATTTATACCCCCGGATTGGCAATAAAAAATGCTACTATTGGAAAGCAAAACGAAACGTTTTCGACCTTAAGAAACGGGCATAAGACGTCCTATCCCATTACATTCATCTACACTGCTTGCATTTCGGTTAAAGTTTTCTTCGTAGTGTGAAGTAAAAGACATTTCTCATTTGAAAATGATCTTGTGTTTTCAAGGTTTTTTCTTTTATTTTTTGACTTGTTCGCGT
The DNA here is from genome assembly GCA_905220435.1 of Amphipyra tragopoginis. Taxonomy (NCBI): domain Eukaryota; kingdom Metazoa; phylum Arthropoda; class Insecta; order Lepidoptera; family Noctuidae; genus Amphipyra; species Amphipyra tragopoginis. The sequence continues at coordinate 22,049,771 of HG991995.1, read as the reverse complement.
TTGATCCTAGTCACACCTGATGGTAAGGGCAGGCATTATAAAAGACGAAAAGGATTTCTACTATACCCCTCTAGCTCTTACATACACACGACGGAATACAGTAAACTGCTCGGCGCCAAACTCGAATGTGCCAGGCGGACCGTATAGATCCTACCACTAAGCGTGCTGGGTTTTGTTGAATCTTACATACAACACGCGTTGATTTCCAGCATGCGGTGAGGATTTTTTTATATTCTAGCCCAGTTTTGTTTTCTATTTTGATTGGTGTACTACATCCAGCTTCATGTTCCTCAGGTATCATGGGTACGCCATCGCGACATCCACCTACTGACAGTGGGCCGCTACACATACACATCGGACCAGCGCTTCGAGGCGCAGCACAAGCCACGCTCTGAAGAGTGGGCGCTGCGCATACGCAGCCCGCAGCGCCGTGACTCTGGACAGTACGAGTGCCAGATATCCACCACGCCGCCTATAGGACATGCTGTCTTCCTAAATATTGTAGGTTAGTAAAATGTTGCATTTCCTTAAACTAGTCATCAATATTTTTTTTCTAGCGGTACCTAAACACATCTAAAAAAGTTTGCGATCACTTTGAAAAATTATGTAGCCTTTTTGAAGCCGAATTTTCTAATCGGGATTGAAAGCGATAATTGTCATGATAAATATAGATTGATAGTTATCTAGTTAAATATAAATCAGATTTCAGTTGGACTTTGAATTCGGAATCTTCACAATACATAATTATGCTAGTGATCGCAAACTTTTTTTGATGTGTGTACTTATCACTTCATAGTATAAAACAACCGCTTCCCGCTGTCTGTTCCTATGTATGCTTAGATCTTTAAAACTACGCAACGGATTTTGATGCGGTTTTTTTTAATAGATAGAATGATTCAAGAGATAGGTTTTAAGCTATAAAACGTATACGTGCGAAGCCGGGGCAGGTCGCTAGTAGATTATAAATAGACTATATTTTTGTTTAATTTTTTGGTATGAATAATTCTTTGGATTTTCGTCGTAGTGTATCTCCGGAAACTAAGTCAGAAAATCTAGTCATCTTAATAATTTAGATCTTTAAAAGGCGTAGCTCAAGGCTGATGCAAAACTTTTTCAATAATAGAGTAGAGTAGATAGAGAGAAATAGTAAATCGTACAGAGTTCAAAAAAACATAAAACATTTTCATCTATCGTCAACCACTAGAGAAAACCTCGATATTGCCAAAAGAAACAAAATACAGGAGACGGAAAAAACCGTTTACTGAAACATTTTTTAAGGAACTTTACTGTTTTTTTTTCTGTTTTATTATAACTGAACTGTTACCTACTAAAGCATGTAATTAGGTTTAAAGAAACTTTATTCTCAATGAAAACATAACATGCCACTTACTTGAGAACAATACTAATTATAATTAAATTTACAAAAGTTCGACATCACCAGTTACAGACTAATTAACAGATCGGAAACCCGACCCACCCAACGCATTTATTTTTCCAGATGTAACATACTGGCTGAGCTGAGTTTTAAATGCAATGAATGAGTGTACATTTCTTATTCGTGAGGGTATTTTATCATACAGTTGTGCTCCTTTAAATTTTAGAATGTTTTTGCCATAGTTGGTTTTAGCTTTTGGTTAAACCAGTAAGCTTGCTCGTCGTTCATGTTCATTCATGTTCAAATTAATATTTGAACATGAATTCTCGAAAGGTTTCAAATGTGAATTACGAGGTTTTCTTGCAAAAAAATTAAGATTTTTGCTTACAGAAATGCATATAAAATATCTAGCTTTAATTCCGCTGAACAAGATCGCTAGTTTGGATGCAGTATGCAGCACCACTCTCCCGCCCACAAGTATATGCACATGCAGAAAGAGTGAAAAAATAATGCAACATGCAACCAAACCAATACACGACACGTGTTTCGCCCTTGCACGGGGCATCCTCAGGATATGTTGACTCCTCGACCGCTAGGACGCGAATGACAAGATTTTTGCTGTTAAATACGGGGTTATCAGCAGACAAACAGATGCATTATTCATAATCAACTTCTTTATTTGCATACATATTGAACTCAGGCCTGTCTCAAATATAGGTTGCGAGTTTTACTTGCTAAATATGACATAAAACGTGTTTTACCAGAATTATTTACGAGGCTTTCACTGGTCGCCGACGATACAGGTTGTCCCAAAACTCAACGTCAAACCCGCTTTACATTAAGTTTTGGGAAAACCTGTATAATTTTATTTCAAAACAAACAATCCTTACCTTTATTCCCTTACACCAGGGGTCGGCAACCTGCGGCTCGCGAGCCACATGCGGCTCTTTGGATGTGAAGCTGCGGCTCTCTAGTTCCATACGCAAATATTATTAATTTTACAAAATAAAAAAATACATTTAAAAATCGTTCTGAATCGATTAACGAGGATTAGGCACCATTTCTATTTATCAGCCACTTGTACTCGCTTTTCACCGCACCCCTCCCCGTGACACGCGTCGTCACTATCGTTTGGATTGGATTGGACTCTAATGTACCTATAGTGTATTTGTGTACTGGAATAGTTGTTGTATAAGTACCTACCTAGAAAATCGCTAGTCCATGACCGGACACATTGCATATTATCTAATTTGTTGTGAAAAAAACTACTCACATAAGAATAAATATATATATTTCTTATGAATAAATAGATTAGTTTTTTTTCATCAGAAAACTTTATTTATGCAAGTACTATTTATTGTGTGCAAGAAAAAAATGTGTGGCTCTTTAAAAACGTTGAATTGTAATTTTTGACTCTTCCGACTCAAAAGGCTGCCGAACCCTGCCTTACACGGATATCCGTTACACAAACTGTTCATTTAAATTACACATTCCCTAGGCACAAACTAAGAGTTTGCTTAAGGGACCTAAACAATCGGGAACACAGGTATTTGTTGATTCCACTGAGATTTTCATGTCGTCCTACGTTTCCCTAAACCAACATGGCGGCGGTAAGCCATTTAAGACTAGGTATGTTTTCTCGGTACTGGTTAATAATGCATATATACAGGGTGTAAACAGAGGCGGACTTTCCGTTAGGCCAACTAGGCCCAGGCCTAGGGCGGTCACATATCAGGGGCGGTCAATTGCGAAAAAAGCTTATTAATGGAGCTGAGCTTATTGATGGGGCCGGGTGGCGCTACATGGCCTAGGGCGGCCAAGACTGCTAGTCCGCCACTGGGCGTAAACGAATTCGTATAATTCCCTCAAACCACGTGATCTACCGGTGACACTGATTGACCCTGGATGAGTTTTTTACAGAAACAACTTTTTTTTTAATAAGAAACCTTTTTTCTTTCTACGTCATTTTAGCGTCGCGAGATAACTGACTGTGAGGAACGATATCGAGCTTGTCGTGTCCGCCAGTTATGTCGTCGTGCTTTCATTCATTTATGCGTAGTATCAAAATGTAATATAATAAGAAAACAATTTTTTTATTTTTTTTATTAAGTCCTTATTAGGGTGGCTTAGATATGATCACTTACCCTTACCTTTTTTTTAATCAATCTAAATCCCTTGCAAGGTTAATCTATACCAGTAATAGATAATTTATGGTTTTAAGGAATTACACGAAATTGTTTACACTCTGTATAATTGATGATCAAACGAACTTACCTGTATGTGAAGTTCGATCACAATTATAGGAGCAGCTTCATTCTTAGCGATTGTTTAAAATATTGTAGCTATACGGCCACGCATCAGCCTTTGCACGTATATTTAAAGAGAAATAAAAAAAAATAAAAAATTGTCTTTGACATCTGGCGCTCGCGCCGCACTTTCATTCCTTGTTCATTATTTTTAAAGACTTCATATTAATTTATTCATTAATACAATTATTATGACTGTTTACATATTATATGATTATGATTTATATAACATTTATATAAATATTTATATATAAACATAGTTTTTGGGTTGGGTGTCTCCTATTGGTACATACTTATTACATTTGGACAAGGGTGGGTGATAGGTCATCGCTAAGAATGAAGCTGCTCCTATAATTGTGATCGAACTTCACATACAGGTAAGTTCGTTTGATCATCAATTATATTCACAGCTTCATTCTTAGCGATTGTTTAAAATATTGTAGATGTTTAGAGTTTCAAATAAAACAAACTATGCGTTATTTATAAATCATATTCCATATAATATAATATACTTAGGTGTTTAGGCACATATTATTTTTTATCTTAATTCAATATAATCTAACTTAATTCTAGGTTATCCAATATAGAATGAGCAAAATTATTTGTATCTGGAATAATTTCCCGATTATAAAATTGTGCAAACGCCGAAGAATTATTTGACCACCCGGCTGTACGTCTAATCACATCAAGATTTACACCCAGCCTCTTAGCAGTGCTGGTGGCGGCGTGCCGGGTACTATGTGCGGAAAACACTGAAATGTCCAACCCACTCTTATCTAGAGTATCCTTAATCCATTTGCTTAATGTTTTTTTTTTTTTTTTTTTTCTATTGGGCTGCTGTAGGTCGTCCTAGGGGACGGTTTCTACGTAACCGGGCAGTTATTGGCGAGACCTGAAGGGTCTCCAGCCAATGGGGGGGAAGTAAAATACTTAACCTAAGCTAACTACTTGTACTACACTAACATCATGACTACCTGCAACAACAGCACTAAGGGCGACCCCTAGTGGGACTCGGACCTCGGCTTAGGGCGTTGCTGGCGTGGACATAGGGGGGGGGAGACAGCTTGATGAGAGCTGAATTATCGGTGTGACTGCGGAGTCTGAAGAGACGACCGGCTCTACGACGGGAGAGCTCGGTGGATCGTGACCGGCGGCGGTGGGACGTCGCGACGGGCCTCGTCGGCGAGGACGGTATGCCGGACGGCGGCGGACGTTGTGTAGTGTGCTGGTCGATTTACTCGCCTCCTGGAGGAGGGTTATTTCGTCGTCGGGTTCTAAAAGTGTGTGCCTGGGACGGCGAACTTTACTTATGAGAGAGGGACTGTAGTCGGCCGCTGCGGCGACTAGGGTGTTCGGATGGCGGGGGGCATTGTCGAAGTAACGCTTGGAAATGCGTTTGAGGTATTGCCTGATGGTTGGCATTTTTAGATCGAGATGAAGTTGGACGTTACGCATGAACCACGGGGCAGCCGCGGCTCTGCGCAACACTCGATTCTGGAGGGTTTGGAAGGATTTGAAGCGACAAGGCTTAACGTGTGCGAACACGACGCTAGCGTAAGTCAAGATGGGGCGGATGCACGTCACGTAGATTCTCAGCTTATTTCTAAGTGACAATTTACTGCGCGCTCTAAGGATGGGGTTTGCTTAATGTTTGCGATGATACCTTTAAATATGGTTTTCTAAAACTAATAAATAAAGTGTCATCATTATTAAGGCGAAAGTCTTTTGTTTTTTCTAAGTAAGTAATCAAACAGCGGGCTGGACATATTTCAGGTTTTGCATCGTAAAATGGAAGTTTTAGTATTGGTTGCATAGAATTAATTTTAGAGGTTTTTATTAGGTCTGTTACAGAAATTATTATTTCAGTATTGTTAATTTTAATATTGGGTATTTTTATCAAAGAAAATGTTTGTACACGATGCGCCGTCACCAGTGCCAAAATTGTGATCAATTTCTTTGACAAATCCTCGAGGCTTAATTGATTGTTTGGCCATTTTTGCCTTAAGTAGTCTAGTACTATACTAGGGTCCCACGTAGAAGAGTATTTAGGGAGAGCAGGTCTCAACCTAAATACACCCTTCATGAAACGTTTCATGGTATCATCGTGTAACCGTTCTGATGATGGTATTAATAAATATAATGCTGATTTATATGAATTTATGGTACCATATTTACCGCCTTTTTCAAAAATTTCAGTTAAAAAATTTAATACAATAGGTATAGTAGGATGTAAGTAATCGTAATTATGGCTTACGCAATATTTTAACCATGCCTTAAAGCAGCCGTCGTACTGTTTATAGGTATTGTCTGCCAGGGATGATATTATAATTTCTATAGAATTATTTGGTAATCCTCGCTTTTGTAATGCTTCCCGGACAATTTCACGGCTACCAGAGAAAGCGATTTGCTGAGATTGTGGTGAGATCTGAAAGGAGATTGCAATAAGTTGGTATTTGGAGGAAAGAATATTGGTTCGGTAATCATAAGATTCTTTAATAACGGGAACCACGGTTGAGTGGGCCAGTATGGCCCACAACTATTCCTTCAGCCTCTTCAGAAATAATTTTTTGAAACATTTTTAATATAACCGAAAAAGGTGGAAAGGCATAGAAGAATAAGTGTTTCCATGAAATAGTAAACGAATCGACAGCATATGCACATGGATCCGGTTTCCAGGATACATATTTTTTACATTTAGTATTGTGCCTGCTAGCAAATAGATCTATTTCTGGTCGTTTAAACGTTTTTACGATTTTCTTATAAGCGTTATCATTAAGTTCCCATTCAGTATCATTAATTTTTTTTCGAGATAATTTATCGGCTTGAATGTTATCTTTCGTATTAATATATGAAGCGAATATTGTTATCCTGCGCTCTTCACACCATTTCCAAATTGTTTTTGCTACATCATTTAAATGCGGGTATTGGATACTACCCATCCTATTGATGCATGATATAGCTGTAACGTTGTCTATCCGAAGTAGGATTTCGCATCGATGCAAATCTGTGGCAAAAATCTTTAAAGCAAACAAAGCTGCCTTTAGTTCCAATATGTTTATATGTGAGTTTCTTTCCTCACTTGTCCAGTAGCCAAAAGCTTCTTTATTATTACAAAATGCGCCCCATCCCGTAGTGGAGGCGTCCGAAAATATTTCTAATTTATACTTTTGAAATTTAAATGGATTACATGCATTTACATTGTTTAACCACCATCTCAAGTCTTTTTGAAGAGTGTGTGGTAAATCAATAGTTTGGTTATAATCTGAGTTATTCAATAAACACAAAAACTTGTGACGTTCAAAAATTTTTGTGTGTAGGAAACCATATTCAACTGCTGGAGAAGCTGATATCAGAAGTCCAATTAATTTCGCAAAATCTCTCAATTTACACTGTTTTAATAAAATGAACCGTTGTAACAATTCTTTAATTTTTAGTTGTTTATTTAATGGTAATTTAAGTGACATATCCACGGAATCATAAATGAATCCAAGGAACTTACATTGAGTGCTAGGAACAAGGCAGCTTTTATTTGTATTAATGATAAAACCCAAACGTTTTAAAAGTTGACTAGTCTGTTATGACACTTGATTTACATTCAGAATAACTACGGCTTATGCATAAGATGTCATCAAGATATATGACTGAAATTAGGCCACGTAATCTTAAAAATTCAACAGCAGGTTTGAGTATCTTGGTAAAAACATATGGCGCTGTTGATAGACCAAACGGAAGACAATTAAATTCATATAAATTATTATCAAATTGAAATCTTAAATATTTTCTATGTTTTTCTATAACGGGAATCAAGAAATATGCATCCTTCATATCAATAGTAGACATGAAACAATTGTTTGTCATGAGCTGGAGTGCAGTCCGATAGTCTTCCATCTTAAAATGTTTGGTATCAATAAATTTATTTAATTGTTTTAAATTTAAAATAAATCTATAATCGCCATTTGGCTTGGGAACAAGAAATGTACTAGAAATAAATTCATTAGGATCATGATTACATCTGGATATTGCTCCGATTTCAAGTAATGACTTTATCGATTTTTTAAACTGACAATATTCTACCTCCGATTTCGGAATATTGTAAGGCCTACCATTTTGTATAGGAGTCGTAATAAAAGGGATTTCGTACCCATGAATCCATGATAATAATATAGGATCATTGGTAATTTTTTCCCAATCGCTAATAAAGTATCTTAAACGTCCACAATAATTCACCTGGTGGTCTACTTGGTGTGTCTGCGATTCCTCCTGATCGGCGAGTGCTCGAACCGGGCGTTCTGCTTGCTCCGCTGCGGGGCCCGGGCTGAACGATAATCCCTTCTTGTATCCGGCTTGCTCGGGAACTTCCGGTACATGGGCTTGGAGTTTAAATTATTTTTATTATTGTAAAAATTAGAATTCCCCTTCATAATGAAATTCTTTTTATTAAATTTTCCGTCTTTATTTTGGGTTTGTTTTAATTCAGCACCCGATTTTTGTATTGTCTTAGCCGTCTTTAACTTTTCTGCTATGTCTTCCCCGAAAAGAAACTTATCATGTTTTGTTTCCTTCAGGGTATCCTTCATATTGACATTAATGGCTGAGATTATGAACGCTCTTCTAGTTACAGTGTTACCAAAGTGCGTGTCGCAAAGGAGGCGGGCGGCATCACTAACACACTTTAATATCATGGAGTGAGATTCATTCCTTAAAACCATATCGGCCGCTCGGCCTAAAGCAGCAATGGCTACACCAACCTGGTTCTGTTTATTGAGAATAACTGTGTCTCGCTTTTCTAAAGTCGTGGCCAAAGCTGCTTTGACTTCTGCGTTAAGGATTGGGGGCACTAGCATGTCACAGTTTGCTGGAACCTGATATTCCTTTAACAATTTTTCCCGTGTTTCATTAGAAAGTCCTTTTTTCAATATATCCTGCCACCTAGAGGCAATGTTGCCATGAATATTAGGCCCCAGGGGAGTTTCAGTAACTGGTGCGTCACCTAATATTGAAAGAATTTCCTCATCGAGAACGATCTCGGTCTCTGTCATCGTTGGATCAGGATTTATATCAACAGGTGTGGCAATTACTTCGCTGTCAAGCAAAGGCCTCGTATCTTCTGCCATAGGAGGATCTGGAAACGCAGAACATGGTCATGTGTACACACAGAATAAGCCATGTTTTTTATACAAAATAAATTAATAAACTTTAGTTTTATTTATGTGGGTAAACCCTATTTATTTCATATACGAAATTCCACAAAATATGGACTGGTTATAAAAGTTTAACTTATCGAGTACTGTCATTATAGACACAATAGATAAACAATGGCACTGACGAACCGGATCGTCGGTCGGGCCGCTAGCGGTTAATTGAAATTGAATAATTAAGCATATATGCTTTTTATTTTATTCATGCGGGACTTACAAGAGTCCGCAACTAATGTTTAGTATTGTGACAGGAACTTAGCCCCGCCGGCTACCCGCATCATTAAGAGAGAAATAATTCTGCACTATGTACCCTATTGTGACAGAATCAGGCCGGTTGCCAGTTCGCATCACGGTACGGGTAGTTATCTGTGAAAGAGATGGCCCGGGTGGCGTCTCGCATCACTTCTACCTTGCAGCAAATAAAACATTTACCTTCTATTTCTTCCTCTGAGGAGGAGGATGATGACGAAATACGAAGACGACGACGTTTCCTGTTGCCCAATTTCTGTTCTAAAACTTTAATTTTCTGCAGTATCTTCTCATCAGCACATTCACGTTTTCTTTTCCCCATGTTGAAAGCACTAATTTACAAAAATGGCGCGAGTTAACGACGAGTTGGATGACGGACGCGTGCGAAAGGCTTGAGCACGAACATATAGAATGAACAAGGAATGAAAGTGCGGCGCGAGCGCCAGATGTCAAAGACAATTTTTTATTTTTTTTTATTTCTCTTTAAATATACGTGCAAAGGCTGATGCGTGGCCGTATAGCTACAATATTTTAAACAATCGCTAAGAATGAAGCTGTGAATATAATACATGGTGGACAAGGGTAAAAATACACGTCCGATACTTGCCTCCGATAGTCGGTTCCGATAGTCTGATCAGACTATCTGAAGGCCTCCGCGTCATACATTTGTTTGAACATGAATTACACGTACGATCAGACTATCGGATCGGATGTCAAAATCGTAAGCATCGTCCGGGCGTCGTCGTCGTCCAGAAAAAATCGGACACGAGAATCGTACGTGTATTTCATTAATCCGATCAGATAGTCGGATCCGGCTCCCGGAAGCGATTAACTATCGGACGTATATTTTGACCCTTAGACGCATTAGACGGAATGCGGAAGACGGAGCATGGGGTATTGTGGCGCAATTCTGGCGAGGTCTTTATTCAGACGTGGATTTGTGGAGAGATGAACGAAGGTCATTATAATAGAATGATCTATTACGTACCAATTTATCATTAGATAAAAACCAAATTAATTTGAAAAAAAAGGTAAACAAAACTTTGGTGGTTTATTTAAAATCAATCATGTGTTTTAAGAAATAAAAACTATAAACGTACACATTGAAAATAAATTTTATTTAATTTAAACTGTGCCTTTATTTTTAATAGCAGTTTCATAAAAAAACACTCAAAAATATTGTTTACCAAATTGTTTTACCAAATTATCTTGGACCAGGGTATAGTAACAAAACTTTAATTTATGTCATGCCGCTTATATTCTATAAGGTAAACATAAAAAACCTTGAAACCAGTGTGATATACAAAAAACGTGAATTTAAATTAGGTACCTAAATATAATTTTGTGTTGCCTATTTTGTTTAATTGCACGTCGCTTCGTTACGACAAAGACGTGATCAATTTAGCCAAATACTTTTAATATTTAGACTTCATTTCGCTTTTAATATTTATCATGGAGACGACAAAAAATAAATAATACTAGGATCAAACAATATTCACCGAAGCATTTTTAATCTGTAACAGTAAATGCTACTTCAGGAGCCACAAAATATATTAATTTTACTATTGTATACAATATACATTTCTCGTAATAGGCATGTTGACAGCATCAATAAATTGCAAATCTAATTAGTCCGCCAGTTAGTTTTGAAAAATAATGGACACGTATTTTTTCTTTTGTTAAATCTATGAATATTTGGAAAGATAAAACGCATCAAAACTCGAGAGTGGGGGCTTGTGACGTCAGAAGCTAGTAAAAATTGTACTTACTTGTGACGTTTTGCCAATTTTAAAAGTGTCGTATCTTCGTCAATTTTGGTTTACGTAACAAAAGAAAAAATACGGGTCAAATATTTTTTGATAATCTAACTGACGGACTAATTAGATTTTTTCAGTCAAATACCCTATTGTAAAAACCTTAAATCCTTTTCCTAATTTCGTTTGTTCATGAAAAGTTCAGTTTGGTAGTTATTTTAAACCCCCGTTACAAAAATAACGTGTATAATTAAGTTAGGTGACAAATCTCGCGACAGATTTGTCGCGATTTCCGACGACATCACAGACATCTTTTTCCGTGACATTCTCGTGCTATGACTACCTGGACAAGGAGTCACGCAATTTCTGGCAACGCCGCGCGACACGTGTCGTGTCCCCATGTCAAGGAACATTTGTCTTCTAATTAACACGCAGCTTGATATTGAAAACATTACATTAAAGTTGTATTTTTTCCACTAGAACCAGAAACTATAATATCCAGTGGACCGGAGCTGTTCATTCAAGCTGGCTCCACGATCAACTTGACTTGCACCGTGCGCCACACGCCTGAGCCACCCAGTTCAATCACCTGGACGCATGGCGAACAGGTAATTTCAAATGTATGTTTATTTTATACTATTAAAATTTCATGTACCTTAGGCGACTAATAACTTTCTCGTAGTGATCGATAACTTTGATGAAAAATAATCTATTCACAAATTGAGGATTTTGTTTCGCTTTTCAACACCGTGGGCCCGATGTACCCGAAAGATTTTAACCACGCCTTTCTGATGGTATTATGGGTCAATAATGTTACATTAACATAAGTCCAATTCAATCAATTTAACATTTTGTTTTACGGTACAAAATAAATCAATTAACATTCGTACTTCCTTGTAAAAGTTCCTTAGGTTGAACTGGTAACGTTTATAAATCGTGTAAGAAACTTCTCACTTCACGAACTTCTCCTACAAAACACGACGAGTGGGTCTGGTATGACAAAAGTCGCAATGCCACTTTCATGGGGCTTGTTACTCTAGAGATTTTTCGAGTTGTGAATTTCTCGAATCTCGAAAATTTATATTTATTTAACAAACTATATCTTAGCTTTTCTTCTCCAATTAGACATCGGAATCGATGGTTAAAATCTTTCGGATACCTCGAGCCCAAAGTGTAAAATTTTATATTGTAATGCTAGAGAAGCCACCTGATACTAATTATGCTCAGCTACTGAGGCCTAATTCTCCTAAAATAAATCTTGATAAATCACAACCGAACCAAGGCCGAACCGTTCATTCAGACAGTTCTCAATTTCAAAAGCTGTCGAATTGTTTGACATAAAAAACAAAATCAATCATTTTGAAAGTGTTCGAAAACAAAAACAGACTGACGGTTGTGGTTCGATTGCGTTTGGCAACAATTTATTTTAGGAGAATTGGGCCCCTGATGTGGTTCCACGCTAACCACAATACCTGTACGCATCCTGCGTGTCTGCTATCTGTGGTTTGATACAGGTCAACACACCTTGTACGATATTATGCAAGATCTGTTTCCCTGGAAGGCAAAAATAACATGTTCTTAGATGAAATTACATGATGAAGCCTGGAGCCTCATTGCACTCCCGTTTTGCTCAAATACATAGCAAAAGCGATGCAACTGACTCTGACTGTCAAATTGTGCTTGTTATATGTTATATTAGTAGCTCAATTTAATTGAAAATAAACTTGAAATACCTGATCAATTTGCTTGAGTTCGTCGCACTAACACAATTTCCATTTTCCGTCCCATCCTAAGAATTCTAACCATTAAAATGAAACATTCCTTACCTAAACTCGAACGTTTTCACAACATCGCTCTTTCCAAGACCTTGTAACAATTCCTAAAATGTCTATAAGGAAATGTCATTAGCCCGGAAAAATGCGTTGAATAACTTCGCAAATTCGGCTAATAACAAAATTTGTCGACAAATCCCCGCCAGCCGGGATTAAGAGCATTAAATCCCCGATGTACGGAATTGGGGACTCAATTCTGAGTCAATCGATTTCATGGTTTGAAAGTGATTACGTAATGAATGGACTATTGAACAAATTCAGTTTGTAATTATGTCAGCAGAGTTAGTTTGCCGTTTTACATTTTAATGGAAATTTAATCGTGTAAATATTCTAAAAGTTTGTTTATTTACAACAAATAATGCTGTTTATTGCCGGTTTAAAATCTGCATTAATAATAACGGCCAAAACAGTACGAATTGATATTGGATTTGAAGTTGATTTGAAAGGTTTTAAATTTAATTATTTTGATATTTTAACGCCATGGACTTTTGAAATACAGATTCAGGAATGCATAACTTGCACTCAAACAAATTAAAACTTTTTGAGCAAAGCTCTATCATTATAAAATTGTTAAAGGTTTTACTATAAGAGGATATTTATTATAGGTGATAAACTTTGACTCTGCGCGAGGTGGCATATCGCTGGTCACAGAAAAGGGCCTGAAGAGCACCAGCCGACTTCTGGTGCAGCGAGCAACTGGCTCAGATGCGGGAGTTTACACTTGTGGCCCTAATAATGCTCCTTCGGCAGCCACCAGAGTTCATGTCTTGTCTGGTAAGAAATTACCAAATTTTCACATTGTAAACTTATTTTCACAACAAGTTTTGGATATTAAAATAATTATTAAAGCGACCCTTGTGTAAATTGAGCGAAATTTGTTATAACTTTTCAAGTTTACAGTGTCAAACGCTTCGTCCAAGTCGTTAATTTTCTGTTTTAATTTGTTTGTCGTCATTCTCTCTTCACTGACTTCCTACTGCTTTTTTCTGTTTAAAGTTTGTATTTAATTTCAATTCTCTGTCCTTAGGTGAGCACCCTGCAGCGATGCAGCAAGGCTGTGCAAAATCAACACTTGATAAAACAGCATCCATACTATGTTGTTTGTTAACACTCTATGTACTAAGAAAACCTTCGTTTAGCGAGTTACAGTTCGGTACTTGAATGTATAAAGATTAAGACAAAGTGAATGATAAAGTCAATAATTCCGTATTGTAATTTTATTGCTTGAAGTTAAACAAGCGTGATTTGATTGGAAAAAGGGATAAGGAAAAGCGTGTTTTTTTGGTGTCTAAAAAAACTTTGTTTAAAAGCCACGACCTCTCGTGAATAGACAACTTTACGGCTTTCACAGTCTTTAATATCTCGTTATTTGCTTTGTCAAGTTACTCTGTAAAGTGATTTTGTTTGGGTCGTTAAACATAGAGGGTAGGACCCTCATCGAACAACAGTTTTTGGTAACAAAGCACTGGCAACCAAAAGAGAACAAGAGATCATTATATTTGAATTCAATAGACATTAAGAAATTACTTATGTAACGATTGATTTTGTAAATATTTCTAACACAGCTTTGTACATACAATTTAATGTATTAAAAATGCAATAATATCCTGTCTACATAGCTAGTTTGCCCGTAATATTACGTGAACATATAAAAGGTTAAACTGTGTTGTATCTTGAAAAGGTATTGTTTAAACTCATAAACAGTTGCGTAAGGATATTATAATAACTAATTGTTATGGGCAGACAGCGAAACCCCTTCTATTTGTAACTAAGGATTAGCTTTAGAAAATTTAATTGACGAGATAAAGTGGTAATTATGTATATGCGGTCACAACTCAAGGTTTTGAACCTATAACATTTTTACATAAAGATAAGATCCGTGAGCAAGCATATGGGTTTGATGGTAGGTCCCCATAGTCCATGGTGATTGTTAGCTGTAATGGCGGTCACGAGTGCTTATATATACAGCATGTAAGGGTAAACACCGTTATCACTCAAACCATGAGTAGTTGACTTAAACATAAAAATATAGGACAGAGTAAAAAAAAAAAATATACGCGCGAGAAACGAGCGGCGCGGCGGCGCTACGACGCGGCGTACACACACTCGCTAACGAGACAGCTGACTGACTGGGGTAGCAAACTGTGCGGGGCCGTGCGTCGGGCCACGCGATGAGTTTCCCGCGCCCTCTCCCGTAGCTTGTTGTCCCCGCGCATAGGGTGAAATGCTTTTGAGGAAAACTTAAAATTTTAAGTTATTTTTCATTGATTTTACGTTCTATAAATGAAACCAAACCACTGGTTTCAAGGATAACGGTGTTAACCCTTACAGCCTGTATATTGCACACTTTCGAAAGACAGAGCGCGGCTCGCTTCCAAGACTATGGTCTCGTTTATTTGTGTGGGTTTCCTTAAGTATGAGCTAAAATCCTTTCCATAAATCGATGGCTCCTATGTATAAGGGCTTAAGCGGCAGTTTTGTCATCTCAAAAGTGAACCTACATTTATCTACACTTAAAAGGTTCAAATCAGAAATAACTGAAATGCCACTCTGACCCTTATACATACATAGGAGCCATCGAAATATAGTTGACGTAGAAACACATGGACCAAAGATCTAATATAAAAGTCACGACAAAAATGTCCTGAGTTTACAAACACCACCAGAGCGCGTGCCAAGGCACACCGTCATATAAACTTATAAATATCAAACAAACGAATTTAAATCATACGTCGTCACCACAATGCCCAATTTATCTTTTCACCATACGAAGATTCAACTACACACTTTGACGAAAATGAGTCTTCTTTTTCGCGTTTCAGTCTACATTCGATTCGGACATTTTTTAGCGCAGACCCGAGGTCAATGTTTTTCTACGTCAATGATAAATATCAACAGATTTTGTTTGATAATTCTCTTCATCATATGTGTATAGTAATATGATAATAACATCAACAGTATACTGAATTAATGACCAACAATGCCTTCTTAACCCATGGGACGATTGTAACTTAATTCATGAGGCCGTGCGAAAATTCATCAAGCTATACTTAGGGGGTATTTCCACCAACATATCAATAATATAGTCTGTAACTATACACCAGGGGGCTTACTATGACCTCTTAAAGCAGGACAGAAGTTGCTTGCAAGTTGAACTGCCCTGCTTTTTTGTACTATGACATCGTTAGAGCAGGCCTGCTACATTGACGTTTACGAAATCCGTTCACCTTTTTTTTTTATAGACTTCTCGTACAACAAGCATTACCGTTTAACTTGCTTCAATAGTCGTTCACCTTTAGTACTGTCATGGTACGTTTTTTAGCGATTCAGAAGCAGGCCTGCTTTTGAACGGAAGTTGACTGTCTGGCATTTGAACGTTTTCATAAGAGGTCATAGTAAGTCCCTTGATAAGATAAATGTGACCTACAAATAAAATTTGTTCAATAATCTTGTCATTGTCACTATTGATATGTGGTGAAATGCAGATGTTAGCTTTTGAAAAGTTTAGACACCAAATTAGCTTAATGAACAGTTAATGATAGGTTGGTGAAATAGCCCCTTAATAAATCCTAAGAAAGTGCAGTAACTATACAGAATATCAGAAATGAAGCTCTAACGATGAATAAATACGGAAACGTGTCGACCATTACTTGCAAACGACTTGAATCTCAATGACGTATAAAATTAAGTACAAAATTCGAAACAGGCCAAGTCATTTATGTAAGTTCTTTACTGCTCGTCACTTAACACAATTATCTTGACAGTTAATTAGATGGCGTTGAATTGGGGAGCGAATAATTAATGTAAATTGACTGTAAATAAGTGAACCCAAATTATTGTCCAATTTTACATAAATAGATACGGAATATATAAATAATGAACGTCAACGAAATAAAATTTGTTATAAATTATGTTTTTTGTTTTATTTTGTGAATAGAACCTCATTATGTTTTTGTGTTTATTAAAAGAAAGAGGAAAAATATTACAAATATATACAGCGTGTCCTGAAATTTAACGTCAAGCCGGGAACAAATGATAGGGCAGTTTACGTCAGTTGAGTAAAAAAAAGAAGTTTAATGCTTTATGCGATGATGATGTATATGCTGCTATTCGAGTTTTAAAGTTACAATGAGTAAAATTTTGTCTCATACTATTAAATGTGTATTTAAAGAGGGATTTTTTTTTCTTAAATTTGAGATACAGGATGGGTCAAAAATCGTGGACCAAACGAAACGGCGATAGTTGGGGTTATTTGCAGCATTTTATGGTAGTACGTTTTTTTTACAGTAAGGTTCTAAAGATAAAAATATTTTTTCGTGAGACATAAAAGATATATTGAAAAAAGTGCCAATACTCATAAAACATGATACCGACAGTCATAAAAGCACTTTCAAGCAAAACTAAACACCATTTATTGTTTTAAAATAGAAGCCTATTTTACTATAATTGCCTATTTACCTAAACACTCAAATTGTCATAACTTTTAAGGAGATCAAGTTAGGGCTCTGCCACGGCGATATTTTTTACTGCATATAACCCCGACTATCGCTCTGTTTCGTTTGATCCACGATTTTTGACCCAACCTGTATACTGCACTAACATTAGGTCCCCTATTTTCGAACACCTGTATAAAACAAAATAGACTTTTGTATAACTAATAGATCAACTTCCAAACGGAAAAAGTATGTACAGTAACTTCTTCTGTCTCTCACAGGTTTGTATTATTTAATTCTTTGGAACTGGAGCACGTATGTTTATCCTTTTATCACATTGAGAACTGTAATTTAAATAGAGTTTAACCTATCTATTCATGATCTATTTCGAGGTCTCTATGCTTTAGTAATTTTACTAAGAGCAAAACCCAAAAGTTATACAGAAACGTTCAAAGACTTTTTGAAAGTCTGAAAGAAAAGTCGAGTTATAAGAATTTATATTACTTTATAGAATCTTAAACTAATTTAACTTTATTGCTTGATCTTCTCTTATTTTTTTAAAGAACCGGCCATATTGGCATGTCTCTTCTACGAAATAACTGTTTTTATAAACTTTTATTTAACTAACAATGTTTGTAAGTGTGTTAGTTTGTTATGGTCAAATCTTGCAACTGAATTTTAAAACAGTTATCCCCAACCGATTGAGCTGAAATTTTGCATACACATTTAGTTTGGATGACACTGCATGGTTAGCCAAGTAACGTCATTCTAAATCCAATATGGCGGACTCCCAAAGATGGCGGACTAATTATTTTTATACAGGTGTGTATAAATAGTAGATTGATGCATCGAGCGCAAAGTGAGTTATTAATGCACGAGTGTTATGTTGGTGCCCGAGCGCATGCGAGGACACTCAATTAACACGAGTGAATTAATTACTCACTTAAGCAAGGTGCGTAATCTACTTTTCTTTCAACTACCAAACTACTTACCGTGATAAAATATCCTTAAAACATTTTTTTAAACTTTTCTTGCTAAATATGAAGTATGAAAGTTTTACAATGGTACAAAATGCGCGCCATTTGTTTTTTTTTCGCCAAGACGGTTTTATTTAGCTGATTTTTATTTTCAGCCAGTATCTTTTTGATCTAATGCATACATTTTATATTAAACTTAATCGGAGACATTAAACCTCTGTGGTACATTTATATCTAAATAAAAAACAGTGCATTAATGAAAAACGTGCAACAATGAGCTCATTTCTGCACTGTTTTGGTTCGGTTTTGTAGTGATTAATGATAACATTACTACGTAGTTGAAAGAAAATGTATTTTATGTGGGGGCATGATAATTATGAATATCAATTTAAAGGGTATGCTGAGAAAAAAACGAAAAAAAAAGTTATTAAGCTCACGCAGTCATTTTAGGTACAGAATCCTAAAAAACATGGAAACAATAAACTTATTACCGAAAGTCGTTAACCTGTTTTAACAACCACTGAAGAAAATAATTGAACTAACATAAGTACATTGGAAACATATTGACCGACTTAGAGAAATCGACTTTTCTATGTGAATTCTCTAGAAATACGTCGTTCTAAGTCTTAAAAGTAATAGCAGTAAGTAATAAAGAAAGCTGTGGCGGACTCGAAAATAAATAAGGAGCGAGTTGTTACAACTTGAAACATTTTTAAATTTAAGTAATATTTTTACTTTGTTTGAACAAATGTTGATCTTTATTTTTGTTTCCGTGTTGATGAAACTTTTGATATAAAAAAACCTGCAAGTGGTGACAACAGTCAAACAAATTTTTGTGTAAAACGTTTCAGTTGGCGATTGGCTTTCTGCGCTATGGGTCGTGGTTTATATTCGCGCATGGAGCAAATATTTTTATTGACTACAAATAGTTTTCCCCAGGGCTGAGAGTGTTTGAATGTGAATATTTGTGTCTAGAAACGCACCCATGATATAAGAGAAATCCTAGATTGCGGAACAGCATTCTAATTGCGCAACATACTCGTAATCGCTATGGCTATGATTTTGATTAACAATCCTTCTTTTCCACAGCTATGTACCACGCAATGAATCAATGAATAGTATTTTTGACACATCAACTGTCATGATTGATATTGGTTACGTTACTCAATAGCCCTGCATATTTGGTAAAGAAAAAAAAAAAACTTACCCTAAGTATAATTTTATCGTAACTAAAAACTTCCAGTGTCTTTAGCAGAGTTCGAGACTTAAGTTATTAATATTTTGTACCTCTATCTGTGTAAGCAACTACACGATTAATTGGAAAACTAGTTATTTACACGGCTAGTACTCTACTTATGACTAGTAAAACTGTTAAAGCCGCGTATTCATTAGAAGACAAACATCTTGCGAAACGTATCGTGACGTGTGTCGCATAGCGCGAAAATGTTGCGGAAACAGATGTTTGGCGATACTGGACATCTTTGAAGACACGTATTGTGGGACATTTGTCCCCTAATAAATATTAAAACAACCTGCTGCATTACCTACCGCATTTCAAGATTGCCATGTTGATATTGGTCAGTTAATAAGGACCGAACGAGCCAGCTGTTCTGCTGACTGGTTCAATGCCTCCCGCCTACTACTTTGGGGTATATGAAAAGAGTAAGTGCGTCCGGCGCATTCTGAGTAGTTAGCCCCGCTACCCTACCAACCTTGCTGCGTGGCTAATCTTGACACCACGGCATTAGTTAAGGCTATTTGACTAACATCCATGGAGCACAAAGGTTCCAGACGAAAACCAGCATCAAGTAGTTAAGTGCTTGACATTAAGCTGATCTGGACACCTTTTTGGTCCAGCCGTGAGACACATACCCAAGATTTTTTTATTTGTATCACATTTTTTACCTGTTGTGTCTCTTTGTGCTGTGTCCAAATAAATGATTCTTTATCTTTATCTATTTTACACGAGGATTGTTTCTCGAAGCGATACTCGTTCTATCTTTGTTTTCCTCTACGATTAAAACAGAGATAGCAAGAAACTTTGCTTTGAGAATCTATCTCCGTGTAAATGAGCTTTTATCCTCATATAGCTCACCAGCTATATGAGGATAAAAGCTCATTTACACGGAGATAGATTCTCAAACGTCACCACGTGCGACGAGTGAGAGAGACTTCTTCACAACGCCCAGATGCTGAGGAATACCTATAAGTGGCGGTGGAATGGTTCTCCTAATGCAAAGGGTGCAAAGGGTTCAGTGCTAATATGAGGCCATAGACGTTGACTTTTAAGAATAAGCCTTTTTATTACCCGACTGCGTGACAGCAAGGACAAGGTTATGTTTTTTATTAAGCATTAGGCTTGTTTCACACGTACCGCAACTATAGTTCGTTCGCGTTAAGAATGTAGTGAGTCATCAGTGCAACTGCAAGATAAAGGTGTCGTCGGATACAACCGTTGCGTTCGAAGCAATGCCTTCAACTGTCATTGTGAACTTGAATTTGTAATTTGAAAAGATTTGATTGGTTAGGGGGCGGGGCTAGGCCGACGGACAATGATGACTCCACTGCATTCTTAACGCGAATGTACTATACACCACAACCACACCACAACAAAAACACGCGGGCAGGCACTAATTTGTTTGAAAATGAATAGTTTAATTCATGCGGACCACATTTTGTCGCCAAAGCTGCAGTGACATAATTCACGCGTAACAAGTGCTTGACCACTTTTTGTCGCTGCGATGTGGTGCGGTTGTGGTACGTATGAATTATCCCTTAATCGTGGTGAGGGCCTGTTGCCTTAACCACCGCGTTATATAATCCCTTAGCTATATAATCACCTACTTACATAATCCCTTAGTTGAACAATGATATTTTGGCCTATTATATACTAGAAAGCAAACGGCACATACTTTAATGTTGCGTAATAATGTTACTCTGCAAAATGGCCTCTTCCTGCCAGCTGAAGTGTTTTGCTTCGCTGCCGACCGACAATATGATAAGGCTGATTTATACAAATATGTTCGTTCATATCGTGCATCTAACATCTTGTTGCTAGGTGAATGCTACACGTTCAATATTAAAACAAGACAGCAATTAAGTGCGTATACACATAGAAAGCGGGTTGCCGGCGCCGATCTGTCAACGCTTGTCGGTGCTGGTCCGCGCAGTTAGTCGGCGCAGGTAGTTTCTATACTGTGTGGCGAACCAGCGCCGACAAGCTCCAAACGTCGCCTGTCGGCGACGTTTGGAGCTTGTCGGCGCTGGTACCATATTTTTTTTGCCTACTGGATATCCTCATGGATGTCCTCCGTCCTGGGGGTGGGCAGAGGGGTCTGTCAGACTCTTACTGACTAAAACCACCCCGGTGTTCCCTCGCACACTTAGGTCCTAACCTAACCTACCTAACCCTGACCAAACATAACCTAACGACCTGACCTAATCTAATCTTGACATTTAGAGGACAGTTGGTGCCCGACAGACTGCTGTTTAATCTCTACGCGAGGATTATGCAATGAATTGCACTTAACGGACCACCTGCGTGCTTGTAGAGATTTTTCAGAAATCGCCTTTGTCAGTATTATAAGACATTTTTACATTAGTTTCTAAATATTTTTTGAACGTCTATACCTCGTTGAATAGCTGATTAAATAAGGATGTTTGTCTTGCATTTTGTACACTTAGTGTCATAGTAAATTTTTGAGATAAACATCATTCTTTATCGTGTACCTCGATGATTCTCTAATACACTTATTTAACTTTTAATGATTACTTTCAATTGGATGGTCATTAAGAACAGTTAAATACGCAGAAAGCTTCGTAAAAGTATCAGCTACAAGCTAATATCATAATCAAAGTCGATCAATTTGATATTTTATAGATAAATAATGTTTAAGGAGGAATTCTGGGTATTATTCAAAATAATATAAAAATTGCAATATCTCGAAATCCATTGAATTTCGTAGAACATATGTGGGGTTAAATTTGTTGCATATTAGCCCCCCTATAACGTGGTGCAAGGAATACGTCGAATTACCAGTAGCCCTGTATACTTTAGAATATAATTATGAAATTTTGAATCTAAGGGTAACTGAAAAAAGTGTGAAATGGGCAATAATGCTTGGTGACCCTACGAAGTCAGGCAGGTCGCTTGTATTCTACAAGGTTTAGTTTTAGTATACACTAAACCTGAAACTAGTTTGTTCAGAATCACTAGGAGAATCGATTGACATATTTTTACACCACATTTTTTTTTGTTTTTTTTTTCATAAATTTCAATTTTGTTTCAGTAGGTTTCTACCCATAACAGTTGACGGGAATAGACACCTTGAGGCTTGAAATGGTCCGCTCGGTCAGTTTCCGTGTATTAGACAATCCCTGCATAGCACAACTCAGGCATTTCACACTTTTTTAGCGAACTTAACGCGACATAAACTATGGTGTAACTTGGAGATTTACTAAAAAAAACACATATTCAGGCAGTTCTGATGAAAATCTTGTTGGGGTGTCTCGGTTTTCGTATAAAGTAAAAATAACGTTGTATAGAACGAATGTATCAATTTATTCCATCAAAAACATAATTTGAGTTTATTACATACTTTTTATAATTTTAAACATGATTTTTTAAATTCTAACAAGTCCACGTAGATTTTCCTTATTAACAGAACAATAAGTTAGCAACAAAATGTTCAATACCGGTATGCCAAACTATAAAGCTCTAGGGCTTTATTTAAATATTCAAACGTAATTAATTACACCCAGTCTTAGCCCCCAACGTCCGTTAATGAGGTCCCAGCATAATTTATTTTATAAAACAATTTGTTTATACTGCACACCGTCTTAGGGAGAATAGATGTAATTTTCTGTTTAATTATTCGGAAATTTTTGGAATAGTAGCTTTGAGAATTACGATCTGATAACGAGACAGAATTACGGTTATTGTCTTTGCTTTTAATAAACATTCTCTGTTGAAACTGAGATAATTTTCTAATCTTGAAATAGGCCTATGAAGTAAACAATAGAAATTCAAGTACCTGTAGGTACGGAGCAAGATGGAGCATCAAGCACTTTCGTTATAAATAGTTGTAATAGGAAGACAAGACATTAACAGATTATAAAATAAGTTTATAACCATTTCCATATAAAAAGCCATACAATACGGCCGACGTATCTTGGCGAGTCTGAAGTTAGCTGACTAGCTGCGCAGTAGACAATTTCGTTTCTAAAATATTCATTGCGCAGCCAAAAAACTAACTTCAGACTATATTATACTATTATTAATATCATCTATAAACAAACAAATCCTATGCTTATAAGTGAACTATGGTAATATAAAGAGATAGTAAAAAGATGATATTAACAAATTATTTCTTTTAAAAGTGTGTGTGTTTTAACTTAGTGTACAAAAAAACGGCAATAGGTACTTAATCAAAGTTTGTTCGTTTCAAAGAAATAATTAATTTTGGACCTAAAACTGAAAGTCAACGAAAAAACAATTACAGGTACTCGTATTTCGACAGAGTGTGTTATCGTGAACATTTTTTGTTTTGAAGCTGTACAACCAATAATTGAGTTGTTGAGGGTTGAAAATATAACACCTAAATTCGACTTTTTATAAGCGCCTGTAATGGTGCAAGTGTTTTTTTTATGGATTTTAAACATATGCATAACATAACATCACGCCTATATTCCCCGAAGGGTAAGGCAGGAGGTGTATAGTAAGTAGCTTATCCATCAACCGGACACAAATCCAGACTCCGGGCTGCTACTGAGAAATTCCACACGTAAAAACGAAATAACACTTTGCCCGACCTAGCGATCGACCTCTCAGCAATATCTCTTACGGCCAAAGAGGCAATTTTTGATTTTTGATTTTCTGTCTTAAAATTAAATACCGGCTGATTTATTAGATGGCGCGTCATAACATTAATTTCAGTTCTTGGTCAACAAAAGTACGAAAAGTGAGTGATGCCCTATCTACATGCTGCAAACATGATTTAAGTTATTTTCACCACGTGCAAAATGAAATAGATATGCACAACAACTTCAAACTATATCATAAACTTATTTGTAATATAAACTCAGTGTGAACATTCCAACAGCGTGCACGCACTTCAAATTAGTATCACTAGATAACTCAGCAGTAGTTTGTAGTTTACACTTCAGGTATTAGTTCTGCATATTCATTACATATGAAACTTGAACTGTGTAACATTAACGGAGTGTTTAGTACTAAGTCTTCTAGTTCAGAGTTCACTGTTGTTGGTTTATCGCTGCTTTCCAGGCGCGATCTTTAAAGACGCGTGTTGTAAGATTCAACAAAATCCAGCATGCTTGGTGGTAGGATCTATACGGTTCTCTTGGCTAGCTACCATCCTCACATTAAAGTCTGAAGCCAAGCAGCAGCCGAGCTAGAGGGGTATAGAGAAATCTCTCTTTATCTCTGTCACTTGGATTCGTGTGTCTCAGACCCTGTCTCCGCTTACCATCAGGTGTGACTAGGGACAAACGCGACCAAGTCAAGTAAAAGACAACCATGGTTGTTTTTACAGCTATTTAAATTATTGAGTTTATTTCTTGGGACTGTAATTTTTTTTTACATTTTCAACGTTTGCTTTAAATGTTTATGATTAATTACGGTTTACTCACGTGCATTTTTCGGGATTGCCCGACTAGTTTCAAACCCAAACGGAGCCCTTAATCATGAGCTGATCACGCGGCGAGGTCGCGAGTCGAACATGCGGCGTGATCAGCTCATGATTAAGGGTTCCGTTTGGGCCCGAAACTAGTCGGGCAATCGCAAAAAATGCACGTGAGTAAACAGTAATTAATCATAAATATGAATTTGCTTTATGAATTGAAAAAAAATTTTTTGAGCTTTCCAATTTTAAGTACACCCTAGGGTTTATATCATTTACGTCCTAAACCGACAAATACAATGGCAAGTTTTACTGCGCAAGTTTTTGCACTCTATTACTTTTTCAGCTCGTAAAACTTGCAGAAATCGACTTGTGGCAAGTGTGTCCATAGTTTAAAAGTCATTTGCGCAAGTCAATTGCCTTAATTTTTATTAGCGTAGAAAAACATCGACTTCTGAAACTGTAAATTTTATGATATGGTAATTATTTTACTCATTTAGAGTGTTGTTTTTATTCAGCTATTACTGGGTTTTTTTTTTGTATAATTTTTTTTAGTGCCACAAATTACTATGACAATAATGTACCAAATTCGTGGACCACTACTACTCGTACAACTAGAACGTAGTCTAATGGGTAATTATTTTTCAAAGTTATATTAACTGGTTCGCTGCCAACTCCGCATAAAACAATTAAAAATCTGTTGTTTTATGAGTGATGGCAGTCAAAGTGTTAATGTCGTCTAAAAAAGAACTCGGTGTACATACCTCCTTTTAGAAGTCAGTAAAAAGGAACATCATTCCATTTCACATTTATAATATTACAACCTAAATCACACAAAAATAAGGAAACGAACGACGCTGTCATATTCAAATTACAAAAAATCTGACTCATGTCACTCTCTAATGAAAAAATGGACCAACTTCAAAGTAATACGGAACCCTACCAAAGTCTGACGGAAACGCTAAGAAGTCAGGAAGTAGAATAAAAAGAGCCGAAGTGTTTGGATGTCGGCACGAATCAAGTTGGATTAGTAAAGTTTGATTTATTCAGTTAATTACTCGAGGAGTCAGAACCTTGGCTGGCCAATTATAATCTAGATAGGGATTACTTTGAGTCGGTGGGTATAAAGAAGCTAAAGGAAATAAAAGCTTTTAACGAATTTAGAATTTGAGGTACAATGTTGATATATTACCTGTATTATGAACAATATATGTATATGTATAATTTTTTTATGTAAGTGTTATGTCTATGTATTGTGAGTAGTTTGTATTTTGCAGCAGTACACCACGGACTACCCCCTTTATCTTATTCATTGTCTTCCTGTTCATCCAAAGGTTGTCTGGTAGATATCGCTACCAGCGATAAGACCGCCATATTGTATAAGAGCTGTGTTACAATTTTGGTGTACAATAAAGTATATTCTATTCTATTCTACCTCATGAAAAAATAGGTTGAACGTTTGCTTTCCACGGGGGTCTGTATTCGGATCCGACCTCTGACTTTTCGAAATCATATGCGGATCGGAATTTGAAAACATACACGTGAGAAAACGAGAAAATCTGAGAGGACACGCCAGTCCAGTCCGTCAATCCACACCAGGGGGTGTAGACCCTAAGCACGAATTCCGTGGTTTCGGCCTTAGTTACGAACGTTTCCTACTCCCTATCACCTGCGGACATACGGAGTCCGAACTAAGAATGAATACCAACACGATTTGACAGTTGTCCCTACTACCGATGTGTTTTTGCCCGTCCGAAAAGTTGAATTTGACACTTGTTTTGTTCACTCCTACGTTTCGGGCTACTTTCGGGTGGGCGACTAATTCGTTGACGGACATAGGGAGCAGGCCCCCAGGGCAGCGCTGTTGACTAAAGCCTATACCCATGCCCAGCAATGGGGTTGCGCGGCGTGGTCGAGGGGCAATGCTGGCAACCTGCTGCCGTCCAGTCCCGCGTGATACCAGACGCCCACAATGTGACTTGAACACCGCGTCCACGTCCCGCGCCGACGTCTCCCCGCTGCGCCGTCGCTTCAGGCCCACCGTGTGCTGGCCATAGCAGCTTTAATTTTGCACTGCCGTGTACAATAGAAAAAATCCTGCTGAATGGATTTCGTTGTTTATAACAGAATTACTTATGACGACTGGTATGACATCCATGAGATGTGAATAATCTGATAAATTGGATTATTTTCATCTGCGTTACTAAAAACGATTTCCTTTGATTTACTACGTAACTTTTTTGCAGCAGTTGATCGTTTTCAGTAATATGATCATGATCAATCGGTGGAATAACACAGTCTGGTTTTTTTTTTGCAAAATACTAGATTTTGATTCTTGGCTAAGCCAGTTGGTTTTTCAGAAACTTAAAAATTTAGTTTTAGTTTTCTTAAACACATCGAGCTCACGACTCCATCGATGACTTTTTATATCTAAAGCGCATAAAAAATCGGTTCTCTATCCATTTGCATAAAATTTTAAGACCTAATATAACTTAGCATAATTTTGTTTGGCATAATTATATTTTCGCATAATATAATTACGCATAACAGCTTACGCATAATTTTTTTAAGCATAATTTCTCTAACCATAATAATGATTAAGCATAAAGTTCTAAAGCATAACTTTTTTAAGCATAATATCCTAAAGCATAAATTTATTTACGCATAACGATATTAAAACATTTTTATAAGTACCTATACGGTAGACGATTATTCGTCACCTACTTTCATTTTCACAATAAAAACTTAAGGGGATGTTTGTAAGGTTGAGGCTCCAAAGCAGAGTCGACGGAGCCCCGCTGTGCGGGGCTCCTATTTCTGTCTGCAGGGTTTAAAGTAACCTAACACGAAGGGGATGACGGGGGCTTCGTTCGCTCGCTTCGCTCGCTCACTCTAGCCCCCATCATCCCCTTCGAACCTAACTTATCCGTGTCGGGGTGCGCCTGCGACTAGATTATTAGACAATGGTAAAAACATTTCTGATTATCATAACTAACGTTATGCTAATAGTCATTAGGCCTACTAACGTTATGCGAATCAAATTTATGCCAAAACAAATTAGTCTTTAAGATGATTATGCCAACATAAAATGTATGCCTAAAAAAATTATGCCGAAGTATTATTATGCCAAAACAAATTGTGCCAAAATCGTTATGCCGAAGTATATTAGGACAAAGAACATTATGCGAAAAAAAGGGATCCCTAAAAAATCAATATATTGATCTAAACGCTCAATAAATATCACGATCCAGTTTCGCAAACCAAATATCGTAATAAATATTGAACGTGCAGCATTCGCCTAATAGTTTCGATTTGGTCCTGCAGCCCTATGTTGAAACTCATTCTGTATCATCCATCAATCAAAGGAATTTAAAAATATTCTGATAAAAAATAGATACCATTTTTAGGGTTCCGTAGTCAACAAAGAACCTGTAGTTTCGCCATGTCCGTCCGTCTGTCCGTCCGCAGCTTAGCTCAGAGACTCTTGGTACTTGGATTAATATGTATATCCATGCCAAATTATAGCTTTCTAAGCTATAATTTGGCATGGATATACATATTAATCACGCCGACAAAGTGGTATAGTAAAATTATGAAAAAACATATTTTTATGGTTCCTCTTGTACACGTAAAGCGGGGATGTTTTTTTTTTTGTTCTCGTCTATCCCGTTGTGTGGGGTGTTGTTGAATAGGTCTTTTAAAAATATTATGGGCTTGTTACAACAATTTTTCGATTATTGGATCCTTTTCTGAAATATTATGATTTAAAGTGCTAATTTTTGTTAGAGACAAGTATGTGTGTGTGTGTGTGTCCCGCCGGCTAAACAGTTAGTTTTGGATACATGAAAAAAATCACGGTAGAACAACTAACTTAAAAGGAAAACTATCACAGCCAAATAGGCTTTACAAGTTTACGACTAATAGTCAACCAACCGGAAAAGTAAAAATTTCGTACAAATTCCATTGAAAAATTACTTAGCCCTCTTTTTAGTCCACATTATTGTGCAACTACGGAACCCTATTACTGCGCGTGGCCCGACACGCACTTGGCCGGTTTTTTAATAAATTGCTTTTGGAGATTTTATTTATAAAATATTAAGTTGACAGAGAATTCTAATTTCCTTTAGCTTTTTAATTTAGGTCGTCTAATATCCGAAATGTCATAATTTACTCGATACATAAATCTATAAAAATTCTTGAGCTGTGTGATTTATATACACATAAAAAGTTCCCCTCGGGTTTCGTATTAAATAAAAATAAAGGAAATGAAAAAAGGCAAGATAAATGTGCTCCACTTTTTAACAAAAAATAAACTGAGAATGCCTAAAAGCTTTTAATATTAGATCTGGGACTCCTAGGACGTTTAATAATTTAAGTATTTTATTTTAATTCTTCTAAGCGCTGATCTGAATTGTATTTAGAGCCAGATTTATCAAAATCTTTCAAGAATGTTAATACTACGCCGACACGGCGTACTTGTTTTCGCACAATTGAGCTTTAAACATTTTTATATTAGGTATAATTATGATTTCTCCTCCAAAACTGATCCAACTAAAGATTATAACGAACATCAATAAACACCCAATAAAATTTAAATTAAATCTGAAGACACGAAATAAATTGAATGAAGCGAAAGCAATGAAAAGTAATGACAGTGCCGATAGCCAATTCATTCAGACCGATAATAAACCCTTTTCAGAAGTTCAGTACCTCACATTAATTGTTCTAAAAACCTGACTAAAATTAATACTATCAGCAATTCCATTCCGGCTCCTGCAATTTGTCCTGAAACCTTTGCAATTTAATTATATTCTTGAATATTTG
The DNA here is from genome assembly GCA_905220435.1 of Amphipyra tragopoginis. NCBI lineage: Eukaryota > Metazoa > Arthropoda > Insecta > Lepidoptera > Noctuidae > Amphipyra > Amphipyra tragopoginis. The sequence continues at coordinate 22,020,185 of HG991995.1, read as the reverse complement.
AATGTTCGCGTTCAGACGAACTTTGAAAGTTCTCTCTGTGATTCGGTAGGGCAATATTATAGATTGTGCCGGCTAATTGGTAGGACTTAATTGAATTCAGTTTCAATTGAGTGGCGGAAAGTAAGACACCTCCGCTTGAATTTCCTAAAACCTATCACAATGGAAGCTTCACTTTAGAAATTCATTTTTGTATTTTTTATTCCTTTGTTCCCAATTTTCTTTAAGTAAAATATATTTGGACCAATTATATGTGGACAAAATGATCCCGGAGGGGATTACTGTGAAAATTAACTTGTTCAAGTAAAGAGCACTATATTTCGCAAGATATTCGCAATAACGAAGGGAGGAGAGAAGGAATAATTATTTTTTCTCATTTCTGCGAGGAGGTTCATTTAAGTCCATGGTCACGTCGGCTCGGAATACGTAACAAGTTTTTTCTTGGTCAGCAGAAATTAATTCACGTAATCGAAACCCAGACGAACTTAATTCCGATTTGGTAAAAGATAAAAGTTTTTTATTTGAGATAAAACAAGTAAAGGTACTCCCGCGAATAAATTAGGAAAAAAATTTTTTTGATGGAATAATAAATAACCCAGAAACTTTTACAAACGACTGTGATAAGTAAATACGAAATGATAAACTTTTAAAATAAAATTCTATGTGGCTACCACGAGGAGAGTTGTAGGTAGCAAATATTAATAAAAATAAGTGAACAGAATTTATTTGGCAAAATAATATAATTGAATATGTAATCTGTGATGGTATTAAATCAAAAGTTAGTACCCAACTTTCCTAATCTATGGTGAGGACAGAATAAAACGAGACGATAAACCTAATCCAACTAACGTTATTCAGATTTGCTATTTTGGACTCTGTAAAATATTATCCTTAGAGTAAATTGTAGGCTTCAAGAGGACAAGACAGGCTATAGTAACTTTTGCTAAGTCAATTTACGAGCCAAATTTCACGTCTTCCATCGTACCCGCACGTCGGGCTTAAAAATCTCGTTAAAACTTAACTTGGGAAGTTAACCGATTCGTCGGGTGTACTAGCAAAATGTTGGGTTTGGCGTATCAGATTCCATGCGGAATAAATCTATTGAACAATCCACGCGTTGACCTGCCAATAGTTGGATACAGTTAGAGTGAAAGCTCCATTTGCTGTACGTTCCATAGAAATTGTCTGAATGCCAGAAATTTCAGATTTACTTGGAACATTCTATGCTATCAAGCGATGTTCATTCACAACTCACAAACCATTATGTCATAAAATTATGCAATGTTGAGGTCAGTAACCGACCATCAGGGCACTCTCATAAAACAAAAATATTCCACATTTTCACTTGCAAACGACCAAACGAAAGAGAAAAGAAACAGGGATGTACCCCACATTTATTACACTTGAGTTTTTTATCTGCAATAGCAGCAGTAACAACCTCATTTTGCTTCATTAAATATTCTGCTTTCGTATATTCGCTTATTAGTTGTTCTTTATATGTTATCCTATGCACAAACATGTCCGTATCTGAATAACAAGCACCATTAAAAGCCAGGGGAAAATGAATACTTCCCTCAAAATTAATTCCCTTTAATTAAAACCTTATCAACGTTTGCAGTCACGTTAAGTCAAATTTTGGAGGGAAGAGCGAAAGCCTTGCTTTCGTTTTCGAGTTTTGTAATTAGTGGAATAAAAGCCGATTCAGGAACTTAACAACAACGCGCTAAAGACGAAAGAAAGTTTTTGGCAATTAATTTTGAAGATGACCTTGAATTTAAAAGAAAGTCACTTTCATTACCTATAACTGCGCAAATCTATTGTTCTATCCATTAGCTTGGAACAAGGGTATAGTACAAAACTCACGAAAAAAGTGTCCTGAGTTTACATATACCAACAGAGCTCGCGTTACATACTCGCACAACACCTAAACCGGAGACAAGCGTTTACCCCATTACCACGTATCGCAGTAGCCACGGCCACGAGGTGCCGACGCAGCACTACGTGATGCAGTTCGACACGGGACATCGCGACCCGTTTAAAATTGTCACTTTGGACAACAGCATCGGTCAACTGTCGACTATTCTAGTTAATAGTACCTAATATTGTAATTCTTATAAAATAAATCTTGTATTTTTTTAAATCCTCCGGCTATAGCCTTCGTAATTCGCGCGCCAAGACACACAGCCGTATAAACTTAGAAATATGTACCAACAAACTAATTTAAATCCTTTGTCATCATCACAATAATAATCGTTTATTCTCTCGCCACAATATAACAAAAAAACAGAGCAATCACAGTTGTATAAATACATAAATATGTTATTTAATATTGTGGGAGACTGGTGCCTAAACTAGGCTCGAGGTCTGTATTTCAGGACACCAGGATCTCCGCCATTTACATTTATTCTATTAGGTACTTGTACACCGACCATAAGGAACACTATACAATATTATCATGACAGAAAAAGAGATGTTGTGACTTGAAGTAAAAGATTTGATAATAATTCACTCACTAAAATTTGTTTAAGAGTCAGGGCTAGGACAATGCCTAATTTAGCTTTTAAACCGTACGAAGATTCGACTGCACACATTGACTTAGGTTAGTCTACTTTTTCGCGTTTTAGTCTATATTCGGTTTGGACATTTTTGCGCGTTGACCCGATATCCATATATTTCTACATCGATGGTTCTATCGAAATTAAATTATAATAATTTAGATTTTTGTAAAGACCGAGTAATTTATTCCTAAGTCATTAGATTTTTGGCACAGAACCTATAGAGACGAGGATAGAATGGCAACCGCGAGATGTAACCAAGTAGAGAAATTTGGCAGGGTTCTAAATAGGACTCGTGTCGACAATATTATCTCAGACCAAATGAAAGGATTGAAGCTAACAACCTTTCCGCTATTTTCCTCAAAGCAACTACTGTTGATGTTTTAAGGAAGTTCGTGTACCAGTTTCCTCAATATAAAGCGCTGAGTTTATTTGCTACCGCGGATATAAGTTTCGATACTCTATACCCGTGCTTTCAAAGTATTTTAAGTCGGAAAGGTGGAATTAATCGAAATGAAAGCTATTTAGTTCACCTTTTTATGAGTGAGGTATTTATTAACACAAACAGTATTTACATGAATACAAATAAAGAAAAATATATCCTAATAAAACTATAAACTAAAATAGGGGATCAAAATATTCTTCCGCATCGCTGTCGACTGGTAACGTGCATTGCCACGTTGTATGAAAATACTAATCCTTTGACCAAAGTAGAGGCCAGCCTTCGAGTCACGGGAAGTGTCGACCAGCCGCCGTGCAACATCTCTGTATAGAAAGAAGTTGGGCACTCGGACCCCACAACCCGAGTGTTTCGACTCCAAAGGGCTGGAAAATATAATTACTAATAAACGTATTAGTAATTATAACAATGTTTACACTCATTCTAATTTATGAGTGTAAATATAAATTAGAATGAAATTCTTTTTCAAATCCTGAAGTCATAAAATCTTGTGAGAGTTATAAATAATTTATGAGAGTTTTACGAAAATGAAGTGAATCCTTTGATGAACTTAGCACGTGTGAAGATAAAATCTGAAAGAAAAATATGAAAGCGCTAACTACTGCGTAAACGACTTTTATTGTCAGACATTAAAGTTTTTAAACGCACTAAAAGTTTAACTTATGGCTTGTTTCACAGTGTCGGATAATTCTTATCTGGCAAACAAATATGGCGCTCTGGTAGATTTTCTTTAGAAAAACTGTCAAATCTCTGTAAAACACATTTAGTCAATTCGTAGTTGTATTTAAAAATAACTCCATTTGTTTCTTCTTTCTCAAAACGTGATTTTGACAATCAAGCATACTTCTATTAATTCATCTTCTTCTTTGTAAAATACTTCCGGCTAGTTAGCCAGAAGACTCTTCTCCACTTTATTCAGTCTTCTACCTTAGCGCTCATTCACACAGAACATCCGTATTTCCAGGATCGTTTTAAACAGATCCATCGCTACTGGAGATGATTTTCACATCGCATTTTAATACTGTTGTGCGTGAATTCGCCAAGGACTTTATATAGAACTGGACCGAGATCTTGGCAATTTATATAATCTAAAATAGACTTTATATGCAAGACATAAGACATAATATGGCTTGGCAAACATTACGGTACACTTGAGATAGCAATAATTGTACCTTGTGTCCCTGTCTAATACACACTGTGTGTTGTCACGTAAATAGAAAATGCATATTCCTAAATTAGTAGAATTTTTGAACTAAATGTACAAATTCATAAACCAACTTTTTTCATCTTAATTTACTTATCCCAAGAGACGCGATACAACTATCGGAACTTTTGTTCGTCAACGATTCGTTGTAAGAGGACTTTTTTTCGTCAACGTAAGGCCAGGAGGCGATTTTCATATAATGTGCTTTTATCTATAGTTTTTTGACAGCTTGATATTAAGTCAACGCATTTATTTCAATTAGACCATATAAAGACACTTTTGATTTATTAGGTATTTATAATAGGAAAAAAAGAAGTTACTGCCGCGTTCCAAAGTGTAGATTCCTATGGATTAAAACGGGCAGTAAACTACATGGTTACTCTTTTGCATAAAAAAAAAAAATTGGCATTTCGACACATTGTCCATAGAAAAGCTGTCAAAACGTCAAACTCATTCCTTACATAAAAGTTATCTGACGATTGAAAAATCAGCCCTAAATATTATAAATTAAACGATTTGATTGGTACCTATAATAAATATTTTATTACTAATTTAACAAAAAAAAACTAGGTATTCTCTCTATCTGACTCGTAATGAAGATAAGAGAACTCGGTTTGGGCTTTTCTATTTAGCTTCTTCTCAATGGTAGTAAAAAAAATACAAATGCTGATAACCCCATTTGCATTGACGTAAACCGATAATTTGAATTAAAAAAAATTAATAATTGCATTTATTACACAATTAATTTGGAATTTGCGTTGTAAATGCTTGCAAAAGCGAATTTTACCCGGACTGTGGAATATCTTTTCACAGAAAGGGTTTTTCATTACTTGAATTTTCTTACCGTTAGGGTGACCATGATACTTCTAGTAGCAGTACATACAAAATCTAAATGTCTAATATGGGATTATTTTTCAAAGATTTTTATTATTGTAACTCTAAGACCGCAATGATACTCATTTTCAAATTTAAATCAAGGCATTGATACATTATTTAATAGCTCTAAAAAGCAAAAGTTTCACGTTCAAAAGACCTTTGCGACTCTAAATAAAAGAAACAACGTGGTTATGAACGTACCAACGTGGATTAGTTTTGTCAACTTTTTTTAGCGCGTAAATTTAAAAAACATCTCGAGTTGTTTTGTTCCCCACTACATCGATGTAGTTATTAAATACTTTAGTTAATGCAGTTTTAAGTGTTTTTTTAGGTAAATTTGTTTCCGCAGCGTGATATTCTGTCATCATTCAGATATCTGTATCACAGTCAGTCGATCGAAGTTGTCAATGAAATTGTAAACTAGCATTTCGTTGTGATTTCATACTTTATTGTGAATCCTGTTTCAACAATGTCGTACGTTCGTTTACTTACCTTTATCAAAATATCGAATTAAATCTAGGCACATAGTCTCAGTTTTTTTTATTAAAATGTATATAAAATGTGATGCTTTTATTTTTAGTGAAACACAAACAAGACGTCGCCGTCGTGTTAGTATGACCAAACTGCTTCACCTGTGGGAATTTTTAAATAACTTTAAATAAATTGCATATAATATTGCAATAGGTACCTATATTGGTTTATAAATTTCCTTTCATCAATTTGGAATGGGTTATTTATTTCCCTAATGCGACGCTGTCGCTTTTTCTCCATACGATATTTACTGTCTAAATATTCAAATATCTCGTACTCGTCACACATTTACAAAAACAGTAAAAAGTGTGATCTAATAAACACTTGTAATTTTTATCCAAAGTATCGAGTTTAGAAAGTCTTATCGACCAAATTTTAAGTGGGTCCTCACAACAGTTTACCTCTAATAACAAAAACAATGTTGAATAAGCTCGTAAATATTAACTTTTTCAAGATCGCTTATTTTGACATTACAGCCGCTCAATATACACTCTGCTGCTATCAAATAACACATCATGGTATGAAAACTATACAAAAGAAAAGGTGAACGGATTTCGTAAACGTCAACTTAGCAGGCCTGCTACAGGCCTGCTTTAACGATGTCATAGTACAAAAACGCAGGGCAGTTCAACTTCCAGGCAACTTCTGCCCTGCTTTATGAGGTCATAGTAAGCCCCCTGACCCAAATAGGAGCGGCGGCGCGGCGACCTATAGTCCCAGCCTAAAGCCTAATCTGAATATAATTACAAAATGTACCTAAACAAAAAAGGAGTAGTATGTACCAGGGATGTTACGGAGGTGGTTTTATCGGAACCGAAGTCGGAGTCGGAGTTTTTAAATTTGGTTTGTCGGATTCGGAACCGGAATCGGAGTCCGAGGCGGATTCGGAGGTGTTAGCAGAAGAGAGATGTGTTAAGGACAGGCCTAATAAAATAAAATAGTATTTACATAATTTCAGTCAGCCTCTTTAATTTCAATTAAAAATAATAAACCTACATACTTAGTAAAGGCGCAGGCGATAAAAAAAATGCTTCGACCTCCTATTCAAACCTACGATTTAAAAGTATCGGAGCCGAAGTCGGAACCGGAGATGTAATATCAATCGGAAGTTCCGACTTATCGGAGTCGGAGTCGAAGCTCCGTAACATCCCTAGTATGTACAATAATCGTGTAAATGTTAGAAGACATTGCTAATTATGGTTATATCTTTTTCCGATTGGTTTAGTTAACTTGCGGTATAAAGATATTGTAATGCTTTAAAGGACATACAATATTAAGTAATAGAGTGCGCGCAAGATAAGTCTGCGCGCGGCCGAAATCGGAACTAATCATGGTCCACCAAAGTGTGTGCCGTTTTATCAATTTTGATAGTAGAACTACCTGATTGTAGGAATATTTAACGGGAAAATTATGTTTAGCGATAAAAAAGTTAAGCTTAAAAAGCGGTAATTTGAACTTTTGCGATCATGGAAACGTTTAGCACGCCCTCAGTCACGCGCAGAGTTATCTTGCGCGCACTCTACTAGGCAGGACTTATTACACCATAAGTCTGCCATATGGTTACCCTTGTGTTAGAAAGTGACAAGGCGTACACTTATACCTATCTCACGTGATTCGCAGAAATCGACAAGTACTCATTCCAGTTGTACGTAGTACTTATTACTTCTATGGAATTCGCTCACACAACTGTCAACTACATACGCCATTGCCGAATAAAAACGTACATGTACGATAAAATGGACCTGTAAAACGGACTGCTATATATTTTGTCGGATCGGTATTTTTGACTGGATCTGGGATACTGTCATGTATGTGAACTCGCTCATACAACTGCATACGGCGTCACCAAATAAAAACGTATACGATAAAGCGGACCTCTAAAAACGGACCTCTGTGTGGACAAGCACTCTTGTCTAACATTTTTTTGAAGCTTTTATGAAGTCAGCGGCCGCACTGATGGTGAGTGGTTACTGCCGAATATACAGGGTGTAAACGAATTCGTGTAATTCCTTCAAACCGCATGATCTACTGTTGATACTGATTGACCCCGCTTCGGTTTTTTCAGAATTAACAAAAAATAGTTTTCAAAAAATTAACCATGGTATTCTGTATAGTAATTTTAGCGTTCCAAGTTAACTGACTGCGTGGAGCGATATCGCGCTAGTCGTTCCCGTCAGCTGTGACGCCGTGCCTTCATTCGTTTATGGATGGCATCGAAATTTTCTATCACTTAAAATTTTATTTGGATAAAAAGAAGTTTTTTTTTGTTTAATCAATCTAAATCCCGTGTGGGGTTAATCTTTACCATTAATAGATCACGTGGTTTGAAGGAATTACACGAATTCGTTTAAACCCTGTATACATCTAGAACCTAAAGAGAATTTTTAATGGGTTGCAAACCCTAGCGACAAAGTTGAAAAGTATCATGTGCCTATAGTTTCACCGGCACTGTACACTTCAAGCCGGAACATAGCAATGCTGTTTTGCGGTAGAAAGGTAGAGATAGGTATGGTTGTAGTACTTCCCCAGACGAACTCGTTTACGAGATACTAATAAATATAAATAGAACTATAATAGCTTGTACTATTTCAAAGACACCCTACATACTGCCCAAAACTTTTCAATCCTGACCCCCTTTGTTCCTTCTGTAGAACAAAGCAGGTCAATACAATAGAGTTCTTATTTGGGAAGCACTTAACGACCGTATTTCTACTTGGTTAACTTCCAGACACTTGGAAAGTTTTTCCAAACATATTACAATCAAAACTTTTGGTAGTAGTTTCTCTACCAAAGATGAAGAACAATGTCAAAGAGTAGTACTGGGTTTTTTAATCAAATGTGTATATCTACTAATGCATATTTTTCTTTTTATATTTTATTATATATTATATTCCCTGTGTTCACAAGGGACAGCATTATACGGTACGGTATGTACATGACATACCGGCACCACAACTGCACAGCTGCAACACTGCATCCCCTCGAATTTAGGCTACGGCTAGCCGACAGTGCGCTAACTACGCGGCGTTCGCGAGGTGTAAGCTCACAGTCCGCGCGTGGGCCGCGAGGTGCAAGCTTGCTGTCACCGCGAACACAGTTTATAAGGCATTTGTGATTGAATGCCTACACTTACACACGCCTAGGACTTGCACGTTTTCATTTTTGCACGTTTCGTTGGCGACTCGGAGTCGGCGCGCAGTAAGCACGCGGTCCGCTCGCTTGCAGAGCGCAGGCTGCGGGTCGAGTTGTATGGTAGCGGCAAGCGCGCTGACTGGCCGCCGTTGGCTTATTCATATTGACATTATGGAATATATTTAACGACCCACGATTTAATGCTCTAATTTGAATGACAAGTTAATTGCTACTAGAGCGGTGCCGTTGCGGTGCCGGTATAGTGTGCCATGACCCTAACACTGGAACAATGATGCTGGCAAGGATTTCCATACGTTGGCTGTAGTATGGTGGTAAAGGGATGTCACAAATGGTCATCAATTTGAAGAGCCTTGCCGCCAGGTATACCTAAGCGGTGATTGTTATCTGAAAAACTCATTAGCTTTTAAAAATATTTTATTTAATATTTCGGCGTCCTTTTACATTGTGTTCCAAATTCAATACCTAGTCTATTTTTAGAATCAAAACAAATTTCCAATTTGTTATCCTACATTTAAATATTGGAATAAAATAGTACACAGCGGTTTTCAGATTCTATTGTTCGATTCCAAACAATTAAAACAACAAAGGCTTACAAAATATTTATTGAATGAAGCTTAAATATAAAACCCACTTCAATTTCATACAATAAAGAGCTTTTTTACTAACAACACGTCTACACACAATCATGAGCTTTAACATAATGCCTTAGACAATACGCAAACGTCACTATGTGGTCTCGCAGTGTGCTCGAACGCATTGCTTTGAATACGGATCTGTGATTGGTTGCCATTATGCTGCAAGAGTAAGAAGATATGATTGTAAATACGGCCGTTAATCACATAGCTACTTACAGATGATACCTATCTAAATAAACCTAGATCAGGCAGGTCGCTACATTTAATTCTAATTCTAGCGAACTTTTCTTGCACCTGTTATAAGTTATGCTCTACTTTTTATTTAGACACTAGCGACCCGCCCCAGCTTTGCACGTATGCGTTTTATAGCTTAAAACCTTCCTCTTGAATCACTCTATCTATTAAAAAACCGCATCAAAATCCCGTTGCGTAGTTTTAAAGATCTATGCATACACAATATGGTCAGACAGCGGAAAGCGACTTTGTTTTAAACTATGTAGTGATTAATAAGACCTAATTTAACTGACTACTAACGGCTATGTGTACACTTTTTTGCAAAATTGTATAAATAATTACTACATACAAAATTACATTTCCAAATTTTTCTCTAAAAAAAAAAAACTTAAAAATATAGTAGCCCACCGGCATCGGGAACAGGGTTCAAGCTACCGAAGGTAAGGGCCTCAGAGAGAGGAACTTCATAATATTTTTTTTTATTACTATTGTCTCCTTTACTTATGTTCGCATAACTCGTCAAAATGTAGGGAACAGCTGTTTTTTTTTTTTTGCGATTTCAGCTTTTGTCCCATAGTAAAAGTTGTTCATAGTGATGAGTACAATCTCCCATTTCGGTTTGTCGAGTGTCTACAACTTCACCCTGTATGATTCAATACCTTACGCCTATAAATGTTTGTTCTGATTTACGATTCCTTTTAAACGCATACCGATAAGGACGTAAATCCTTTGTACTGTGAGGAGGCTGGGGTAAATTTAGCACCTAACAAGGAGCAGGCGTCCAGCCGGCCCTAACCGTTAGAACCTAAAATTCAGTCAAGCGAATCTACCGACTAACGATACCAAGGGAATATGTATTTATGACTGTTAATTTTCGTGTAGTCATTTCGTTTAAATGGTGGTGGTACATCCAAACGGCATGCAGGAATTTGATTTAATAAAAAAAATACACTTTTTTTTCAAAATAAAATTAATATCGTTTACACCATTCTTCATCACTAAAAGTGTCCATGAATCATCGCCAGTGTTGATAATAAAAGATCCAGCAGCGTCTAGCACCCGACTACGTTAAACCCCAAGAATATCTTCCACTCTGTTGTGACCTGCAATGCCCTATATGGAAAGCACTCAATCGACTGGACACCCAAGTAAACAAACAACAAGCACAATAGGGGACCGACACCCAGTGTGAGTATGGTGCTCCCGGCCAGACCTTGTCCCACTTGCTGGAGTATCCAAAGAGTCCGTATACCTGGCACATTGAGGACAAAGAATGCCACCGATGCTGCGATTGGCGAAGCCACCTACTGGGCCCATATTATATTAAGTTAATTACCATCGATTCGAAAAGAAGAATAATAGGGAATTTACACGGGTCGAATTTTGAAAATTGCAAGCCCCGAAGTCCCTGCGAGATCATATCAGAAATTATGAGTTCCGCAGGAGAACCAAGGTAACCGACATAGCACGAAGAATTGCCAAACTTAAGTGGCAGTGGGCAGGGCACAATGCTCGCAGAATGGATGGCCGATGGGGCCGAAAGGTTCTGGAGTGGCGACCGCGTACCGGAAGACGCAGCGTGGGTGGGCTTCCATGTGGCGGTGCTTGGGGGAGGCCTATGTCCAGCAGTGGACGTCTTTCGGCTGAATGATAGTGATGATGATGATGAAGCCCCAAAGTTGGGTGCCATCCGACTTTTGCCGTGCGGCGACAAACGGCATGCGGCGGGTGACTAAAATCGACCGTGTAAATGATTAGTTGCAGGCGATCGCCCGCCGCAAGAGTTATGTTTTGCGCTGTGTTGTTCCGCTAGAAATGAACAGTCGCATGCGATTTTTGTCGACCGGTGTAAATGGGGGTGGTGAATCGATTTTTACAAGCGATGTGACTGGTGATTTGCCGCACGGCTAAAATCGACCCGTGTAAATCCCCCATAAGCAGCGTCTCGCAGCCTCACTATTTTAACGAATGAACTTCGTGGGTGTCGTGTTTGAATTCACTATACAAAACAGACAGTTATAGACATTCGTTCCTTCCCATAAGTTCTATGAATTAAACTGATACATAGAACGAACACGATGAATATAATTAACACGCTGGGATGCATCTGCCATAGATGGGTTGGCAGATGCGTTCAAGCGTGTTAATTGATCTAAGGCCCACTGTCTTTGGAAGCGTAGCTTCATAGAACCGTACTCTTCATTGTACTCTTGTTGTACGCCTACATGCTGCCTACATACAAACTGACGAAACTGTCGACGGAGGGGTAAAGTCGTGCTCGCATCGTTTGATGACGCCTGTCGTCACACATGTCAGACGCCTGAGCGTATCGAGCTGCTTAAAGAATATAATGGCAGTAAGGCGATTAACACACGGCACCGCGCATCGCCGCGGAGGGCGGTGGCGGTAAAGCGGATTTCGCAGCGGTACCCCGCGCGGTAAGGCGGTTTACGCGCCTGTCCGCGCGGAAAGATTTAACGCGGTTTTGACCAGTTCGATCACAAATACTGGCAAGAATACTGGCGCCCCGTGTGTAAGGCGCCGCCCCTCCGCGCGGACGGCACCGCGGAGTGGCGGTAGCGGCGAGCGACGTTCACAGCCAACGTGTGTTTGGCATCAACGGATTTCTTAGAGACCAATGCGACATGAGATCAGCTTCACCGCCTACCACGGCGGTGCGCGGTGCCGTGTGTTAATCGCCTAACAGCTGCTGATCAATTAATGAATAAAAAATTACGCTTCGAGGATGAGAGTTTGTACGCCAGGCTGCACAGGCAACACGATACATTTTGAAGCGTCTATGGCGAGACGCGTCCGGGTATGACCTAAAACAAGACCTTTTGTAGCTTAGTCGTCTTACATCTGTTTTATACTGAAGTAGAGTAGTTGCTTATTCATAGTTAACGAAAGATTGGTTGATCCAAACATGCTTACAGACACAATCATCGTCACACATTAGCCCTTAAATTTTCCCTTTTAAAAATGCGTTAACTTCATTGGTTTAAAATTAAATAAATTAAATTAAATCTTAAACCTTATTTTAATAAATTTAGCACTTGTATTTGCTTAGCATACCGCGGGATGCTTCGTCGTGCCGCGGCATGCTGAAGCATCCCGTGGTATGGTAATTATGAGTTCTAAAGCGTATAAATAAGGTTTATAATTATTTGAGCTTAAAAAATCCCTTCCCATCCCGCCACTGGGCGCAGGCCCTTAGTCACTATCACGGGAAATATTAGCTTACGAGTCAATTCATATACCCAGTTTGGCAATAAAAAATGTTACCATTGGTAAGCAAAACGATTCGTTTTCGGCTATAGGGACCGGGCATTAATAATCGTTTATTATTGTCTTGCAAAATATGACGTATTATAATAACCGCTAATGTCCCAGCGCCGTGGATCATCGGCGGCATCTATTGTTAATCTATTGTGTCTCTGAAACTGGTTTTTAATGAGTTAATTAAAAGCACACAAACACATTTAAAAAAAAAAGAAAGAATAGAACATCGTGACATTGCTGGCAAATAAAATTACTTTAAAAATAAAAGAAAAACCGACTTTAAAAAACTAAAAAGAGTATTACCATGTTATTATAAAATAAACAGTTTTACAAATCGGTGCTACTCCACACTGAACCAAATTTAAAGCACTGACTTCTGAAACTGTTAATTTTATAATATGGTATTTACTGTTTTTAATTTTTTGAGGTCGGTTTTTATTTTATTATTAAAGTAATTTGATTTTTTATTTTAAATGGCACAAATAATATATAAACACGCAAGTACAGCAATCGCGGGTAATTTGCTATTATCCATTGAAGAGTTCCATAGTCAATCTCCAAGGGTCTTCATCAAATCTTCACCATGTTTTAATGGGACCACCTCGGGAGAATACTCTTTCGAACAAAAAATCGCTTCAAGTGTGCCTATAAAATTTGAAGAGTGCTCTTGATTTCTCCAGGATCCCACCATCAGATCATAACTTAATGACCACGGGACCACTTGGAAAGTATACCCATTCAAACAAAAGAAGAATTTTCCAAATCAGTCGAGGCATCTTTGAGTAATCGGGGAACATACATAAAAAAAGGATTCGAACCTCCTCCTTTTTTTGAAGTCGCTTAAAAACGGACAATGACGTGACGTGATTAGTGTCTCGTGGAGTGCCGGACTTAAAGAATAGCACTACCCAATCTCTTCCCGAGGGTGTCGTAAAAGGCGACTAAGGGATACTCTAGAGGATGGGCAGCAGCGTTCTCTGAGTACTTTAACAACCATACTGCGATCGCAAACCCGCCTGCCAAGCGTGGCGATTATGGCAATCCCCCCCCCCCCTTTTGGGGGAGGCTTATGTCCAGCAGTGGACGTCTTTCGGCTGAATGATGATTAGTGTAATCACACGGCTGTTTACACGCAGGGGAGATTGGGAAAAAATAGATGTACTTAACTGTTATTTTCGATAGCAAGCAGATGACCGGAAGAAAAGCGGTTGCTTTTTCGACGAAGAAATACTTTATCCAAAATGATTACAGGCACGATCATCATCATAATAGGGTTATTTACTATAATTTTATTATTAGAATCTCGAAACTATTACACAAATAATAAGCAACAATATAATAATAATAATCTTTAATAAGTTCTTTTAATAAGTCTGTGTAGTGCCGGACTTAAAGAATAGCACTACCCCATCTCTTCCCATGGGCGTCGTAGAAGGCGACTAAGGGAGCGTGAGGCCTTGTGTAGACCACTAAGCACCTTTGGCCAACCGCCCGGTGGCGGGTAAACCACCAGCTAGCATTCCCAAAGAGGGTTGGTGTCAGGCAGGCGGCCGACTATAAAACATTTGCCAAATCATTTAGCAACATGATAAGTTTGAATGGAATGCGCGACAGGGTTAGGGCGTACCCCACAGGCGACGCGCAGGGGCAGCACTCGGCTCCTGTGGGTAATGGACTAGGGTTGTTGCACCACCCCGGGCGGGGGCAACGTAAGAAGCGAGCTCGGGAAGTGAGATTGAGGTATGCAAGTTGGAATGTTGGAACGATGACTGGAAGAGCCAGAGAGTTAGCAGAGGTACTCAAAAGAAGGCGAATAAATGTGGCGTGTTTGCAAGAAACAAAATGGAAGGGAACAAAAGCGAGGGAAATAGGTGAAGGATACAAGTTTTTCTACTGTGGAAGTGACGGGAAAAAAAATGGCGTGGGAATAGTGTTAGACAGTAACCTGAAAGAAAGCGTGATGGAAGTGAAAAGGATTAATGATAGATTGATAGTTGTGAAAGTTATGTTGGAGAATGTGATGTTGAATGTAGTTAGTGTATATGCACCGCAGGTAGGATGTGATGAAAGGGTGAAAGAGAAGTTCTGGGAGGATTTTGATTCAGTTTTGATGACCATCCCAGTGAAGGAGGAATTGATAGTCGGAGGTGATTTTAATGGACATGTGGGAAGAATGAGTGGGGCTTATGGAAGAGTACAGTCAGCAACAAAAGTAGCTTAACATTTGAGTTTTTAAACTTGGCATTAATTAGAAAACTAATTGTTTTAAAACAAAAACTTTAATAGATACCTAGAGCGGCTAGATACAGCTCTAAGTATGTCTTAAAGTTTTTGTCTCCTATCAATTAGTTATTAAATAAATGCAAAGTTTAAAAACTCAACTGTTCAGCTACTTTTGTTGCTGACCGTACATGGGGGATGGGGATTTGGAAATCCCAACGACGAGGGAGAGACGCTGTTGCAAACCGCTACTGCATTTGACCTGGCAGTAGCAAACACCTGGTTTCAGAAGAACGATAGTCATCTGATAACATATAAAAGTGGCAACCACAAAACCCAAATAGATTACTTCCTCGTCAGACGCCACCATATAAAACACGTCAGAGACTGCAAAGTGATACCAGGAGAAGATTTGGTCTCACAGCACAGACTCCTGGTCATGATGGTAGTTTTAACACTACAGTGTTCAAAAAAGAAAGAGCGTCCCCCCCCCTAAAATTAAATGGCATATGTTAGAGAAGACTGATTGTGCGAAAAAATTCAGAGAGCGAGTGGTAGATAAAATGATAGGGATGGGAGATATGAATGATCGGAGTGTGAATGAATGTTGGAATGAAATGGCTGGGTGTATTCGGTGTGCAGCGAAGGATATTTTGGGAGAGACGAGAGGAAGGGGCACGATAGACAGAGATACATGGTGGTGGTCGACAGAAATACAGAATGTGTTGAAGGAAAAAAAGAGAAAATTCAAGGAATGGCAGAGTGTTGAAGTGAATAGTGTTAGTTTGAAAGCTGAAAAGAAGAGTGAGTATGATGCCCTAAAGAAAAAAGCCAAGAAAACTGTGGCCATAGCGAGAGCAAAAGCCCAGAGTAAAATGTATGACGCTTTGGATAGTCTAGCAGGCCAAAAAGACCTGTACCGGCTGGCTAGAGCTAGAGAAAGAATGGCGAGGGATGTTTGTCAAATAAGATGTATCAGAGATGAAGCGGGAATGGTTCTTTCGGATGATGAGAAAATTAGGGATAGGTGGAAGGGTTATTTTGAAAGGCTGATGAATGAGGAGAATGACTGGAGTGGTGTGCTTGAGAATAAACCAATGAATGAGGGGTTAGTGAGAATGGTAAGTATGGATGAAGTGAGAATAGCAGTAAGTGGAATGAAGAATGGTAAGTCAATAGGTCCAGATGGAATACCAGTTGAAGTGTGGAAGGTATTACGGGTTGATGGATGGATGTGGTTGGCTTCATTCTTCAATAAGTTGTTGCTGGAAGAAGCCATACCCGATGAATGGTGCAACAGTTCGCTGGTGCCCATCTTTAAAAACAAGGGTGATGTGCTGGAGTGCAACAACTATAGAGGAATAAAGCTAATGTCACATAGTATGAAAGTTTGGGAGAAAGTCATTGAAAGGCGGCTGAGAGAAGAGAGTGAAATTTCACAAAACCAATTCGGTTTTATGCCTGGTCGGGGTACAACAGATGCCATTTTCGCTATACGCCAGCTATGCGAAAAATACAGAAGTGCGCATAAAAACTTGCACATGGTGTTTGTTGACCTCGAAAAGGCATACGACCGGGTGCCTCGTGAGGTTTTGTGGTGGGCCCTTAAGGAGAAAGGTGTGCCTGGGAAGTATGTGCAGTTGATCCGAGCAATGTACAGTCGATGCAGTACCCAAGTCCGGTCTACAGTGGGCACTACTGGCAGCTTCAATGTGGCTGTCGGCTTGCATCAGGGGTCGGCCCTCAGCCCTTACCTCTTCCTGGTAATAATGGACGCTTTGACGGCGGACATCCAAGAAGAGGCCCCCTGGTGCATGCTGTTTGCCGATGACATTGTGCTGGTTGCCGAGAGTGGCCTAGAGGTCCAGAGCAGATTGGAGGTGTGGTGGCAAAGACTGGAGAGTGTTGGTCTGAGATTGAGCAGAACCAAAACAGAGTACCTGTTTTGCGATTTTGGCGGTCTCTCTAGTTCTGTGCCAATATCTCTCGCCGGAACGCCCATACCGACCTGCTCCGACTTTCGGTACCTCGGGTCGCTTGTCCAAGGGGATGGCGGAGTAGACCGAGACGTTACACACCGGATCAACTCAGGATGGATGAAATGGCGACAGGTCACTGGAATAACTTGCGACTCACGGATGCCTCTCAAGTTAAAGGGGAAAATCTACAAGTCCGTGATAAGACCTGTCGTACTGTATGGATCGGAATGTTGGGCCGTGAAGAAGACGGATGAAAAAAGATTGCATGTAGCGGAGATGAGAATGTTGAGATGGATGTGTGGAGTGACCAGAATGGATAAAGTCAGGAATGAGTATATTAAAGGAAGTTTGAAAGTAGCGCCAGTGACAGAAAAGTTGAAAGGGAACCGTTTGTCTTGGTATGGGCATGTGAAGAGGAGAGATGAAACGCATGTGACAAAAAGAGTTATGAGTATAAATGTGGATGGATGGAGAGGAAGAGGGAGGCCAAAGAAAAGATGGATGGATGGTGTGAAGAATGATATGAAAGAGAAGGGTGTCAGTGATATCATGACGGGTGATAGGACGGAATGGAAGAAGAAAACGTGTTGCGCCGACCCCAAGTAACATGGGATAAGGGCAGGAAGAAGAAGAAGATAATAATACTAATGACGACACGTTTGGTGCAGTGGCTAAACGATTGGCTTCTGCGTTACGGGTCGTGGGTTCGATTCCCACACGGAACAAAAATTTGTATGGCCTACAGATGGTTGTTACGGGTCTGGGCGTTTGTGTATGTGAGATTTATGTCTGTAAACGCACCTACAATATAAGAGAAATCTTAGTGTAGGACAAAGTTTATTATTAAATTTTAAAATTTAAAAAAAAACACTGAAAAAACCAATGAAATATTTATTAAATTGCCCAAGTATAAACAATTCCAAAATAATATTCACAAGACAGAGACAATATACTACCATAATGACGTCATACCTCAAAAACTTCATAGTGACTTGAC
Organism: Amphipyra tragopoginis; assembly: GCA_905220435.1. Lineage (NCBI taxonomy): Eukaryota > Metazoa > Arthropoda > Insecta > Lepidoptera > Noctuidae > Amphipyra > Amphipyra tragopoginis. Next base: position 22,002,062 of record HG991995.1, on the reverse strand, counting down.
ATCACTCTGTACAATATCCGTTTCGCGTGACAAGTGTCAAGGACAGTAAATGCTTCCTCGACAAACTTCGAAAGCGTGTATCTCCTTAATTTTTTCATCTATTTCATTTATTTTTCACATACCGCGTTCTTTCTACTCCTGCTTTAAAATAGTACTAAATTATAGTGAATTTTATAAAAATAAAAATTCGGATCTAATCGCGTAGAAACTGTAAAAGGCACAAATTACCTACGCGACGTCTTACGTAGGCAGTTTAAAGCGACGCAAATTGGGACGCGATGAGATGCGGTGCGAAGCGGCGGCTTTTTCCTACGTGCACGCGGACCGCTCGCCGCGCGCCGCCGTCATTCAGTAGCACTGTACGGCACCGAATCCAGTTCGCGTGAAAATATCAAGCCAATTGACAGCGTTCGCTTCGCGCCGTGCCGCGCCGCACCGCACTCCACGTGCGTTTGGTCACGTAGGCCACTTCAATAGCGCCGCTTCGCGTCGCTTGAAGATCGCTCACGTAGGATGACACGTTATTCTATCCCGACGGTTCGTCCGGTTTACACCGGCCGGGAGACACATGTAAGTGTAAAAGCTGGCGTCCACTAGGCTCGTCGAGTCGAATAGAACCGCAATAATTCGCCTCCTATACTAATACCACAGTCTACCTATATCTTACTCCTTACAGTCGGTCAACGTAGAACGTTGTCACAGAGCAATCGTGCGGGGGGTTGCGGGGTGAAGGGGCGGAGGTTATGTCCCGAGTAGCCATACTGCTACTCGGGACATAAATTCCAGGGCTCGCACTTTTTGATTTCAAATTTGATTGATATCGTTCCTAGAAATTATATTAATTTATTATTGATAATGTATGTGTACCTGCGAGAATTTTATTATAAAGTCTGTTTACTAATCCAAGATGGCGGCATACATACATTTTCAAATGATTGTTCGTGGGAAGTCTTTTCCACGGTTTTCGGGGTCACTGATGCTGAAAATGACGTCAAAATCCAAATCCAAGATGGCGGCCATGAAAATTTTCGTCCAATCATCATGGGTGTTAATTTGATGGTTTTCGGGGTCACTGGGGAAATCCAAATCCAAGATGGCGGCCATGAAAATTAGTAAATTAGTCGTCATGGATGTCAAATCCAAGGTTTTCTGGGGTGCGGATGCCGAAAATGAGGTCAAAATCGAAATCCAAGATGGCGGCTACAAAAATGTCAAATTCGTCGTCACGGGTGTCATTTCCATGGTTTTCGGGGGTACTGATGCCGAAATTGAGGTCAAAATCCATTTCCAAGATGGCGGCTATTAAAATTTCAATTTAACCATCATGGGTGTCTATTCCATGGTTTTCGGGGATGCTGATGCCGAAAATGAGGTCAAAATCCATTTCCAAGATGGCGGCTATTAAAATTTCAATTTAACCATCATGGGTGTCATTTCCATGGTTTTCGGGGATGCTGATGCCGAAAATGAGATCAAAATCCATTTCCAAGATGGCGGCTATTAAAATTTCAATTTTTAACCATCATGGGTGTCATTTCCATGGTTTTCGGGGATGCTGATGCCGAAAATGAGGTTAAAATCTATATGCAAGATAGCGGCCAAAAAAAATTAAAATTAGCCGTCATGGGTGTCAAATCCATGATTTTCAGGGACGCTGATTACAAAAACAAGATCAATTCTCAAACACCAAGATAGGGACCACGTTTTACCTGGCAAATCTCATTTAACTGGTATATTTTTTTGACCGCCTTTTACTATCGAGGAATTTAACTTAGGCTTTATTTCCGGCATGAGCACCCACGAAAACCATAGAAGTAATAACCATCAATAATTAGTAATTTTCTATGACTCCATCGTAGACTTGCGAATAATTTATGACTCTTACCTACCCCCGCAAGCGTTAGCCACTGCGACTGTAACCTCGACAAAATTTGTAGTTTTAAATATTGTTAGAATATTCCAGGATAAGATGGCGAAACTGCTGCTACATACCTTTGCATTATTTTGTCAATCGTCAAAATTACGCACGCGTGGTTTTCTTTTTGCGTGTCATTGTTTCTATAAAACGTTAATTAATTTGGACGTTTGTTTGATAAAGTTTGTGTAATTTATTTTACGTGACAACCCTATGACAAGTGTTACCAATTTTGACATTTCATAGGACCTGTCAAATGTATGGGCGTTGACCCACTGTATGTAGTAAGTAGGTACACTGTGCTAATACTATAAAACTGCGTCGATCAGCGACAAGCCGTGACGCGCATCGCTTGTCACGCGAATTTCTGTTTTAACGACTTGTGATTACTGACCGTTTCGCCTCACATGGAACAAATGCGACTCGACTCGATTCGACGCGTTTCGGCTGTAGTCGACGCCAGGCTTACAAATCGAGAAAGTTTAAAAACATTTACTGTAGGACATTTTTAATAGTAGTCAAATACCCATATTGCACAGTCTGCTAAATTCAGACCTCGTTTAACACAATTCACACCATTAATTAAAAGATAACACACATCGCGTATTCGCTAGCAAAAAACGGCCCATGTCACACTAATCACACGGCTGTTTACACGCAGGGGAGATCGGGGTAAATTCAGCGCGGCTGTCACTTCCCAACGCAGGCAGCCGACCGGACCTAATCGCCGCGCCCTCGACAGGATTACGCGGCAGAGCCTGAAATCCATTTGAAGGGATCTATTGGCTAACTAGCGATATCCTTTATCTTCGTCTAATTGTGTGAATGAGTGATGTACTTGTCTTGAGATTAGTGTCAAAATTCGCAGCTGATCAGTTGGGTTTGATTGTTGAAAACGATTTGGTAATGCGTCTACGTTCGATCCTATTCATTTAAATTACTTTTCTTCAGTAGTGTTTAAAGGATAATTTCGGGAGCTCACTAGGGAAACAACAAGTCAACGAACCAACTATTTATTTGCGGCCTACCCGCTACTTATAATTATTACACAGATACCACACGTCCCCTCCTAAAAAAAACTAATTTGGAATTACAATACGTAGTACCTATAGATCTAATTATTCTATTCACTTTAATCGTTGTGAAAACAACTGTTATGTAAATTATGCAAGAATACAATACTCACAGCAAATTAACTGCTTATAGTTTTATAGGAATAATAAATAGTTACAAGGATAATAGTTTTCGTGACTAGTTGTGCATTTTACAGGTTTAAGTTACTAATAAATTAATACAAAAAAAAAACAATATACCTGAGTGAAACATATAAAACAACACTAGGGCCAAATACCGACTAGTCTATACATAATATGTAGTAGTGTATACAAGACAAAGATAAACATATTAATGAACTAAAAACACACATGGTATCCATTCATAGTTAGCAAAACAATCTGTACTTATAGTAGTTTAACAAGTAGATATAAATAGCTATTAGTACTTATACTTCTTTTTAATTAAAGTACACGCGCGCTTTGAGCGCATACTTGACTTCTCAGGAGTCTCATTGCTATCAGAAAACTGACCTGGTTTCGGTATTTGAACTTCTTGATTTGAGACTTGTGGTGCATTAAAAGTAATTTTTGGAGACTTCGTAAATTCCGTTTTCCTATCCTGGCTATCGGTATTATTGTCCCCGATCGCGTCCTCAAATTTATCGTCTATATTTACGTGATCTGAGTCATCGGGTGTGAACACGGAATGCCGTAAAGTGGAACGAGACTTCCCAACCGGTAGTAATTGATCAATGTGTCTTTTCCACTCTTTACCGTCTTCACAACGCACTCGATATGTAAGCGGTGCCTCTCTCGCGGTGACCACGGCCGGCGCCCACTTGTCAGCGCGTGCACGGTAATCTCGCGCTAGCACCTGGTCGCCGAGCGCGGCGTGACGTTCGGTGCCCGGCCTATGGCATGCGGCGCGGGCCGCCGCTTCCTCGCTGGCGTGCTCGGAACTCGGACGCAGCACGTCCAACCTACCACGGAGCCGCCTGCCGAGCATTGCCTCAGCCGGCGCAACGCCTGTAGTCCCGTGTTCACAATTCCGATATTGGAATAAAAAATTTGTGACTGCCATATCAACGTCAACCCTCTCGTGCGCAGCCTTCTTCATGGCGCGCTTCACTAACTTCACCGCGTTCTCAGCCGCTCCGTTACCCGCCGGTCTATAGGGACTAGTAATCGTGTGAGTGATGAAGTTTTTTTTAAAAAAAAATGCTATCTCTGCCGAACTAAAAGGTGGACCACCGTCGCTCACTACCTGTGAGGGAAGACCAAAACGAGCGAATAATTCCCTGAGTTTACCTATTGTCGCCGTGGCGTTTGTGCCCGACATTTTCTGCACCTCGATCCACTTACTGTGAGCGTCCACAGTAACGAGATAATGTTTACCCTGAAATTCACCGAAATCGACATGCACTCTTTGCCAGGGGCGTGCTGGGAACTCCCACGGATGTAGTAAGGAACGTGGGGGTGCATCACGCTGCTGGCGACATGCACTACAGTCTTTCGCGAGAGTTTCAATTTCGACATCCAATGTAGGCCAGTAAACGTAACTCCTTGCTATATTTTTCATCTTAACTACCCCTAAATGTCCTTGATGTAGTTCGGCAAGAATTGGTTTTCTCAAAGATTCCGGCACAATTACTCGGTGATTATACAGAATACAACCACGATCCAAAACTAAATTATCTTTTCGGTTGAAATAGGGCTTTTCAAACTCTGATGTTATTTTTGAAGGCCAGCCTGTGATAAGATAATTTTTAATTTTATTTAAAACGCTGTCTTTTTGTGTCCATGAAATCACTTCTTTTGCACTGATTGGAATCGATTCCTCGACATAATTAAGATATGATACCGAACCCAGATCATCACAATATTTACGTTCATAGGGCAGCGGCAGTCGCGACAGTGCATCGACATTGCAGTTTTCGCTCGATTTGACGAACTCAATCTCAAAGTCATAAGATGCCAACCTGGTGGCATATCTTTGCAGCCTACTTGCTGCCGTTTGCGGCAATCCAAATTTTGGGCCAAAAATAAACGTTAATGGCTTATGGTCGGTTTTTATTATAAAATGGCGACCATAAATATACTGGTGGTGTTTGATCACACCAGCAATAATCGCGAGCGCCTCTTTATCCAGCTGACTATAAGATCGTTCAGCCGCATTTAACGTACGTGACGCAAAACAAATAGGGCGCTCGTCGCCGTTTGGAAAACGATGTGATAGCACGCTGCCGATACCATATGAACTGCTATCGACGGCTAACACTAAAGGTAGTTTAGGATTATAGTGCACCAAAACCTTGCTACTTAGAATAGCTGCTTTTATTTCTTGGAAAGCCTTTGCACAATCTGCTGACCAGACCCAAATACTTTGTTTACGCAATAAACTATGCAACGGATGTAATATAGTACTCAGCTGCGGTATGAACTTGGCATAATAATTTATCATACCAAGAAATGATCGCAGCTGAGTCAAATCTTCTGGTGGGGGTGCATCCACAATTGCTTTAATTTTGTTTTGGTCTGGATGCAAACCCTGTCTATCAATAATAAAGCCTAAATATGTAATGCTTTCTTTCATAAAACTACACTTCTTAAGTTTAATTCGCAAACCGACTTCACGCAGCCGAGATAATACAGCCCTTAGATTAGCAACGTGTTCGGACTTGGTGGCACCTGTGACCGCCACGTCATCCAAAAACACTGCAGTGCCCTTCAATCCCCTTAGTGTCTCTTCCATAAATTTTTGGAATTTTTCTGGAATGCACGTCAAACCGAACGGAGTACGAAGGTAAACAAAGGTGCCTATATGTGTCGTTATCGCACTGCAAGCCTGTGAATTGTCATCTAAAAATAGTTGTTGGTACGCGTGTGTAAGGTCGATTTTTGAATACAGTTCGCCGCCACTTAAGGCGGCAAACAACTCTTCAATTCGTGGCATAGGGTACGGGTCGCGAATTAGCTTTGGATTAATTGTCACTTTATAATCGCCACAGATACGAATTTCACCCGATTTCTTAATTACTGGTACAATGGGTGTCCCGTAATCTGAGTACTCCACCTTACGAATGGTACCCTCTGCCTCGAGTCGTTGTAACTCTAATTCAACCGGTTTACGTAATGCTAGCGGTAATGATCTCGCTTTGATAAAAACGGGAGTCATGTCGCCTAGTCTTAATGAAAGTTGCTTGGTACATGTTCCAAGACCCGGGGCAAACACGGTGGGAAATTCCTTTTTCAAGCTATCGACTAATTTGTCGTCTGATAAACTCATCATCATTTCAGTAATTTTAATGTTGTCAATATTTAATTTACTCAACCAATACCTACCCATTATAGGAGGTCCACCATTTTTAATAACAAATAGTTTTAAATTTCTCGCCGAGTGTGTCCCGATCTCCACATTAACTAAAATATAACCGACCACTTCAATCCGAGTGCCGTTATAAGAATGTAAACAAACATCCTTAGAAATAAGCAGTAATGCCTTAAAATGTGCATCATATGAACAAGTACTAATTGCAGACAACTTACTGCCAGTGTCCAACTCGAACGTTATCGCCTTACCGTTAACTTTCACGCACACATTGTATGGCCTATCACTATTATTACACACATTTAGATTATACAAATCTAAATCCGAATCACTGTCACTATTATCAATATAATTTTGACCTCCCCCCGACGATCGCACTTCGCCCTGACGGGGATTTCGTTTGCACATCGCTTTGAGATGACCTTTCTGCCCGCAAACGTCACATGAGTAATTTTTAAAACGACACACGATTGCTCGATGACCCTTTCCGCACCGCCAACAAGACTGTTGCGGAGCGCGCTGTGTCACGTTCACGGGCGCTGCGGAGGAGCGCGTTCGTTCGATGCTGCTGCCGCTGCTGCCGGTTGCAGCGCGCGCCGTTCCACGTCCCATCGCGAGCCGGTGCATCGGCTCGGTCGCTCCGGAACTCGTCGATGCCGCAGGCGTTGCTCCGCTGCACGTACCGCTCTCTTGAGCGTGCCGGTCAGCCGCTTCGAGTGCGAAGGCCAACTCCACCGCCCTCTTGTACGTCAGAGTCGGCTCGGCAAACAGCCGCGATCTCATGTCATCGCTCACAAGACCAGACACAAATTGGTCTCGGAGGTTTTCCTCGAGACCACTTTTAAAGTTGCACGTACTGGCCAGATGTTTGAGGACTTGCAAATAATCGCTCAGACTTTCACCGCTATTTTGACGTCTCATTCTAAACACATGCCGCTCAGCTATCTCAGAGCGCTTTGGTTCGAGATGGTCGCCAACTATGTTCACTAGCTCCTGAAAACTTTTGGTCTCCGGATTGTCCGGCGCACAAAGATCACACATCAGATCATAAGTGGCTTCGCCCACTAACGTCACTAATGTGGCCACTTGTAATCCTGGTTTGATTTCATTGAGCATTATAAATTGTTCCACGCGTCGAATGTATGCCAACCATTTTTTGTTCGATAAATCGTATTGTTCAATCTTTCCGATCGGCATTTTATTATCACTTGACAATCAGGGTTATTGATACACAAACTATTAGTGATATTTTTGCACAGTTTTCCTCGTCGCCAGTAGTGTTTAAAGGATAATTTCGGGAGCTCACTAGGGAAACAACAAGTCAACGAACCAACTATTTATTTGCGGCCTACCCGCTACTTATAATTATTACACAGATACCACATCTTCTACTTAGCCTTTTCCCATCTATGTTGGGGTCAGCTTCTAGTCTAACCAGATGCGGCAGAATACCAGTATTTTACACAGAGCGACTGCCATCAGACCTCCGCAACCCAGTTACCGGGCCATGCCGATATCCTAATGGTTAGACCGGTTGTCCGGTTGGGGTGCATGAAAAGAGCCTCCACGAGCCACGATACTTAAGTACGTCCGGCGCACTCTGAGCAGTGAGCCCCGCTACCAACCTTGCTGACTGGCTAATCTTTTCACCACAGCATGAGCTATTTTCGTATAGCTCGTGCTGACACGACAGAAGAAGAAGACCGGCTGTCAAACTTTCAGGCTTCTAACTACCCGTAAACTCTGTCATAGGTATTCGTATACCGGGATCGATAGCTTAACGTTGTCCCCGAGGCGTGGACGGGTCTCGATGTGTAACGAATAGTTACCCCCATCCACAACTGACCGCGGCAAGCGCAGCTTAACCTTGCAAATCATATAAATGCGCGGTTTTCAACGAGCCCCTCCGTTTAAATTACTATCACTGTAGTTTAACAAGTTCCAGGACACTCAATCGAGAGGCGGGATCTGATTTTTCATCAAAATGTATACACGAATCTTCCTTACATTCTGACTCAACGTCTGCTGACGTTGTGTAAAATCATGCACATTTTATTTTCAATGATACGACACACCGCTTCTCGACGTGACCGGCGGGACTGAAGCAAGGGGAATGTACGCACGGCTACAGATCAAGCTATACATTTCCAGTATAAGCTGATCTCGCATTGTATAGGGTTTCCTTATAATGAGAGGTCAGTGTAAACTGGAAATTCATAGCTTGATGTGTAGCCGTGTGTACACGCACACAACCGCCGTGGAACGTTGTGTCACAACATAGGTACTGCACGCTTACATGTGTGCGCAGGGACTATATTGGCTGTGATATTGGTGACTTGTTAAAGCTACCCCAGATGACAGCACAAGGCTAAAGATATCTCGGACCATGACACATGGACGTCACGTTCATGAATCTTCCATTGCCGGCGCCCGGTGGTCGACATAGTGGCTTTCATTGAGGCTCAAAGACAATCGTCGACAGGCGTTGTGCCGAATCGCACTGGATTTATATACCCGCATCACGACGTTATGTCCCAAAACGTGATGAAGTTATCGCAATAATTGCTACTGGTTAGAAAAAGGCACACTTTTTTAGGATTTTTTTAAAGGATTTTTAGGGTACCTACCTAACTCTTTTTCAGTGTAGTATAATATCAGTTAGGGCGTCCACTCTCTTCGGTCTTCAGTTGGGACTCTTTTAATCGGGCACTAAAAATCAGGTAATGTAATAAAACCTTTACTTGACTATAATTAAGAAATAAAGAAAGGGTTTTGCGGATTTTTTCGACGACACGAACACGATTTTTTATGCGAAGATAGTTTCAATCACTCTGCAATAAGTATGTTATTTTCTGAGTAAAACTTTGAATACAAGGAAACGTACCAACATACACTGACAAAACTTTTTTGTTATAAGTCTTGTAACAATATTACGATAGTTACGATATTAGTTTCATAAAAAGTGACTACATATCTTTCGCTACTAGTAACCAATTCAATAAGGTACCAGAATAATCAAACTTTGTTTGCTAGTAAGCACAATTCGGCAATATATCAAATTACTAAACTATGTAGGTAGTTGGATTGTCCATTTTTTTCAGTGTAGCTAACTGAATAGCAACTAACATTCAAACCTCTAAAAATATCTACAAGTGTTAGCGACACTACAATTTAATCGTTAAGGAGTGATTCTATCATTACAGTTATCGCTAATATTGGTATGTCAGGATTGCGAGCAAGGTAAATGTAGTAAATAAAACCAACATAGACTCTCCACCACTGAGAGTACTTATAATTGGGTTAGTGTTAGTAACATGAACTAGATCACAATATAATACTTTAGATAATTATTACAAGATTATAAAATAAGGACAAGCTAGTCAGATATAAAAGGTCAGACTTCTTCAGCTAATCTATACAGAATACTCTAGACGAGTGTTCCGTTGTACGGTCCAAGAAGCAATCCCCCGGGCGCACCGCGCGAGCCGGTCTCCTCCCTCCAACGGGTAGTGGTGGTCCGATGCTGACGTCACGGTTAGTTAGGTGGCGGACAACAGATGGCGCTCACTCCACGACGTTCCCGACACGGCCATCCTGCAAGGCGCATGCCCCAGGCGCCCCACGAGTCTAGGTAAAACACTGAAACAAAAGCAGCATCAGAACTAGTTCTGCAAGTATGAACCGTAAGCCATAATACACTTTTTGAAACATCAGCAAATGCCCACTCTATTACAGCTAGGTCAATTGTACTTAAAGGGGCTATGTCACACTTAAGAGCCCTGGTTTTCCTAGAGCTTACCACTTGGAATCACTTGCATTTAAAGAGCTTTTCGCTGCACTTAAATGTACCAAGTTGTTTTCCAAGCTTTATTCACATTTGCTGGTGTTTCTATCGTGGGGAGGATTATGGTACATCAAGGCCTAACTTCAGTGTCGCCTTCACATCTAGGTTACACCTGATCACTCATCTTTGACTCATCATGTTACTCATGTGCATGTCCATGACCAAAGCAACATGAAAAGCATAAAAGAATGTTTGAATCGAATAGAGCCTGATATCCCATCGTAAGCCAACAAGCTCATCAACCCTAGGTTGAACTAATTGATATTTATTTCCGTATCAACCTGGTTGTATATTCGTTCCTAACTTTTCATAACAAACATCTTACAAACATTAGATTTCAACATTTTCATTTTCTACGAAGCATTTCACATTAAATTACTATCTCAGATGCCTATTAGAAAGTTCTACTTTTGTTAAACATCAAATTATAGTTATTCGATAAATTATTATTATGCATAAATACTTAAAATATTTCTTGGTTAAATATCTCAATGATTCACAAAGTCATAATACGCATTCGAACCATCAACAAATGCCTCTATTACTACTAGGTCAACCGCACTCAAAGGGACTATGCCACACTTAAGTCCTGGTTTTCCTAGAGCTTACCACTTGGAATCACTTGCATTTAAAGAGCTTTCGCTGCACTTAAACGTACCAAGTTGTTTTCCAAGCTTTATTGACATTTGCTGGTGTTTCAATCATGGCGTAGATTATGATAGAAATGTTTCATCTAGTTTTGCAAGTAAAATATAAGCAATACTATATGTGAGGCTGTGTAGCCACTTCATTTATTTACAATGACACTATAAAGCACTGTATTTATTAATTATTTACTTTGAAGAGTCTTTGTGCCAAATTTCAAGTTTATAACCCCATGGAATAATGATTTTCATACAAACTTTCAACTCCTATAATTTCACCCCCTCGCTCAAACACGTACTTCTATTTCTAATTTATTTCATTTATCAATTTATAGCATTGCATTTATATTGCATTTATAGCATGCAATTTATAGCACCCGCCTTGGATCTAGCCATATCATGGCATCACCCGCCTAGGTTCCAGACCTATAACAATTATCACCAATAAAAAATACTATTTCCGTTTTCATCTACAAAAATACATTTTAAACTTTTTTTTTTTATGTACCCACAAAACTACTTTTTAATTTCAATAAATTATTTTGCACTATTCTGCAACGAGAATTATAGCAAAACCAATAATAACAAAGTATCAATATTTTCAAGCATTCATTTTTACTGCATTTTCATTTATCTATTTATAGCATCACCGCCTTGGATTTAGCCAACTTATTTGGCATCATCCGCCTGTGCTTTATCAACATAAATACATTTTAAACCATAAGTAATAACAATCTACTTTTAATTTCAATACACTATTTTGCACCATTCTGTAACAAAAATTATAGCAAAACCAATAAAAACATATAAGTATCAATATTTTCAAAACATTAGTTTTTTACTGCATTTTCATTTATTAATTTATAGCATCACCCGCCTTGGATTTAGCCAACTTATTTGGCGTCACCCGCCTGGGATCCTGCTTTCTCAACATGGCATCACCCGCCTTGGATCTAGCCATATCACGGCTTCACCCGCCTGGGTTTCAGCCCTATAACAATTGCTTCGTCATGTTCCAACCCCGGTTTGCCATACCGGGTGGTGCCTCAGGTCAACCCTGGTTGCATCTCACGACAAACTCTAATGCGACTGCAACGCATTTATTTACAGAAACAAATATAGATACCATATTTTGTTATTTTACACAAATAAACACAGATATCATTTAATATTTATTGTACTCGAATAAATACCCTTTGATATTATATTTCTTTCGTCAAACTCCCTTCACACATAAGTAGGTATAATAAAATGGTTGCGACTCACCGGATTTATCACCTTTTCTCGGTCTCACCATTGTAATCTCACTCAAGTTTTCGTCAGTCCGTCTACAGGGGAGTATAATATTTACATGTGGGTATACAATCATAATGTGGACTGGTTTTTTCTTGTTCCACTTCTGATGTTAGCGACACTACAATTTAATCGTTAAGGAGTGATTCTATCATTACAGTTATCGCTAATATTGGTATGTCAGGATTGCGAGCAAGGTAAATGTAGTAAATAAAACCAACATAGACTCTCCACCACTGAGAGTACTTATAATTGGGTTAGTGTTAGTAACATGAACTAGATCACAATATAATACTTTAGATAATTATTACAAGATTATAAAATAAGGACAAGCTAGTCAGATATAAAAGGTCAGACTTCTTCAGCTAATCTATACAGAATACTCTAGACGAGTGTTCCGTTGTACGGTCCAAGAAGCAATCCCCCGGGCGCACCGCGCGAGCCGGTCTCCTCCCTCCAACGGGTAGTGGTGGTCCGATGCTGACGTCACGGTTAGTTAGGTGGCGGACAACAGATGGCGCTCACTCCACGACGTTCCCGACACAAGTAAATGAGTTTGCACCGAGCATCTAAGGGCCATCGCTATGTTAAGCGGGCGCACGCAGCGGGTAGGTACCCGCCTCACGTGTGTGTATTGAAAAATAGTATGAGCAGCGCAGCGCTAACCAGCGCGGACGCGTGCGCCGGGTTTGTACACGCGCAGCGGGAGGCGGGTGCGCGGCACAGGCGCACGCGGCTGACGTCCGCTCGCGGACTTGTTTTTCGAAATCAGTTAAGCGTCGCTACGTGCTGCAGGTCACACGCGTCGGAGCGATACATTACACATAACAATGAACATCGATACGGAGCGCGTAATAATTGAAGTGCATTCTCGTGAAAGGGCTGATCAAATGGCTTCGTTGCTGGTAGCGTTTTTTTGCAAAATAATATATTAACAAATAATCCATGGTATTCTTTCGTGTTTTCGTGTTTGCAAACAGGATAAAATTGTTTGCTAACCGAATAGGGGCGTGGCCTAACAGCTTTGTTAGCAAAATTGGCGCTGCGGACCCGGCTTAACCCTTTCCCTGTCCCATGAACCACATATGAACAAGTGCATTGTTTAACCTGTGTAGTACTGTAATTATAGACACAATAGATAAACAATGGCGGCCGTACCGTTTTCGGTACACTTGGGCGAGTGACATTAACTATTGTGTCTGCTGTCTGGACAATGAACGTGTTAACATTGTTTGCTAACCGAATAGAGGCGTGGCCTAACAGTTTTGTTCGCAAAAACACTTTAAGCCGGGTCCGCTGCGCCGTGTTTTCGTGTTTGCAAACAGGATAACATTGTTTGCTACCCGAATAGGGGCGTGGTCTAACAGCTTTGTTAGAAAATTGGCTCTGCGGACCCGGCTTAACATTCAGTTAGCAAACGCTAACCGAATAGGGGCGTGACCTAACAGTTTTGTTAGCAAAAACACAATAACATGGCGCAGCGGACCCGGCTTTATGAACACTACAATAACTAAAAACCACGTTTACTCTTCAAACCTGCACTGAATCTTAATCAATGGACTAACTAAACTAAACTAAGTACTAACTACTCACGCTACTTAATCGTTCATACAAAGGGGAGGTTGGGGCAAATTCAGTCACTTCACAACATGAAGCGGCCAGCCGGATTTAATCGCAGCACCCTCGCCGGTATTACGCGACAGACCCTGAAAACCGTTCGAGTGAATCTATCTTTTAACTATCACTGGGCTAATATGGATTTATGGGTGTCCAATTGTTCGTGTGACTTACTTATCTGCACACACATTTTTTTTGTTAAACGTAACATTTAACAAAATGGCTTGTGCGATAAGGACCGGTTCAAAAAACACAAAAATATAAAAAAAAACTGTCAAAATAAAATTACTGTTTTCTGTAATTTTGCTGGTTTGCCTATCATTGTCATTATTATGAGCTTTATAATTAAATTCTTCAAGATTAATCAATAACGTTGATAATACTTATTTATTTATCTACTCTTTTACAGTTTTTAACAAATAGAAACATTTTTGAAAATAAATTACAATGGGTGGCCATAACGCTAACCGCAATTTCTTGCAGATAACTTATTAAGATGTCATCATATTACAGGAGAAGAGGAAACAGTGCATAAGGAACACATTGAGGTGTACAAACAAAATATGTTATTATTATACCGTAGGCTAAAAGCGATAAACTGATAACTCCATTTGAACGATTTTGCAAGTAATGAATAAAATTTAATAATTTCTAGGTAGGTAGTTAGTTAATTATTTATTTTGCAAAAGAAGAGCTTTCTGAGTAATATTAGACTACCATCAATAAACGTGATTTTTGTTTTAATTCAATATAATTAATTGAAAAAGCAGTTTCATGAGTTGTCTGTGAAATCATATTGAAATTGAGTTATCAGTTTATCACTTTTAGCCGACGACATATTATATATAAAATTAAATACTATTAATATTTGGGATGATCTCCAAAATCATCTAAGATATTATTTTTGTGTTCCGTATTTTTATTTCGAAAAGCAGGTGTCTAAATGAGCCTATTTTTATTTTTTTCTCGATTTGAACCAACCAGAAATATTTAGGTTTGTAATTTTAGAGACCAGAGAGATCAATAATATTTTTTATTTTGGAGAATGAGACATTACATAATAAGGTTATGAAATAATTTATACATTTTTAACACTGTCCATTTATACCAGTTTTCCTCTCGACAAAATTTCAGCACAGCCATTACATTTAGCTGACAATTTTAATATTTTATATTTATATCATGAGTGCCCATCTCAGGAACGAAAATTGCTTTTGTAGATACTTTTACAGTAATACGATATAAGAGTTAGGTAAGGGTAATGTGAAATAAATACATTTTTTAGGAATCAACGTACGGGTTATAGCCATCGGTAGACGACGAAAAAAAATATTATTCGTATGAAAGGTCAATGACTTCTTCATTCTTGAAGAAACTTTCCGTCTTAGAATAACTAAAAACAAAAGTTTTACGCGCAGATCGGTAAACAGAACTTGTTCTGCAATCTTTCAATTCTGTTTTGAATGTTATTATTGTAAATAGCTGTGAATGGCTCATTGACCTCTTATTGAAGGTCGAAGTTGTGTCTTAGATTCTTTTATTTGAAACTGAATAAGCATCAAACAGATGAGTAACAGTGTCACGCTTAGCGGGTTATGAGGAGTCAACCCTTAACGAGCATGTGCACATAAAATCAGAATCTAGCAAGAAGCAGAAGCAGTTTAGCAGGAGTGTACTTACATAAAAATATTAAGGAAAACACTTTTAACCATACAGTACTTATTTTACAATAGTTACAAAATTAAACTAGTTTACAGGGCGTGGTTCTTAGACAATACGATACGAGGAGTCCAGGGTCTTCAGGTGAAGGTGTAGGACCTAACTAGCGGCTGCTGAGGCGCGAGAGGACGAAGTGCAGCGAGCCGGCCCTTTTATAGGCGCACGCCGCTAGTCGCCACCACTGCACCGTCACAACAGTAAAATAGATAAAGAATAATGGCCGAAATCAATAATCGATCTCAATTTAAAATCTCTGGATTGATGTAGGTTTTTAACATTACTTCTATTGGATTTCTGTCAAAAACCCGCATCGTTCTAAAGCAAGGATGGGCAAACTCCTGCCCGCCAACTCTCCCTTTTAGAGCAAATTTGTATGGCTTTCAGAAATACATCTTTTTAGCTTCATCGACAACTGTTCTCAGTGTTGGAAATCTCTTCGTCTCAGTTCCAACCTGTATACAACGACATCATGGCTCCCATATATCCACGACTGGGCCTTCGAACAGCAATTACCGGCTGTCACTGAAAACCAGCGCTGTGGCTCTGTCTCGTACATGAGTCACAGCATTATGCTGAGCGATGGCCGTTTTGCGCGGATGTGACGCATATTTTTCCCAATATCTTCTTTTTTGGTTTTGTGTACAGTTTTATTTTTATGCGTCATGTTGGCACGAATAAATAATTTTTCTTTCTTTCTTTCAATTAAAGTTTGTTTCTTTCTTACAGAAAATTAATTGCATTTAGGGCCGATTTTTCAATCGTCAGATAAATTTTATCCAACGAATAAATATGACGGTTTGATAGATTTTCTATACAAAAGCTGTCAAAACTTCAAACTTATTCCCCAGATAAAAGTTATCTGACGATTGAAAAATCGGCCCTTATAGTAGTAAATTAATTCTAAAAGTTTTTTTTATTCTGTTGGCCTGCTGCACTATTCTTACGTTTTTCTAGCCCCTAATAAAAAGTTTGCCCACCCCTGTGTGATTGACTTATTCTAAGGATTGAGAACTGATCGCTCAATTGTTTTCACCCATAAAAGCAAAATTACACGAACAATTCTAAAACTAGACCAAACAGTTCTAACTATACCTGCCATTTCCCGATTTCCAACTCCGTGCAACGTAAATACGAAACAATGATCCGGACATACCATGTCCAAAGTAGATAAGTACTGGTCAGAAACAAGCCCAAACCATTGCCGTAATTTTCATGGAAATCAGCAATCAGTACTGTCGCAGAGAGAATGCGGTCGCCTACCGCACACGATACCGTTACTATAAAGCCGCGTTTAAATATTCGCAACACAACGTGAAATGAAACGAACGTTAAAACAAAGTTGCAAAGTGTAGACATTTTTTATTTCTAACTAACTGCTTGTTGTTGGTCCTTGTGGACCGTTTTTACGTTACCTGGTGGTAATAGGCGAGACCTGAAGGATCTCCAGCCAATGGAGGGAAAATAAAATACTGAACCTACGCTAAATACTTATACTACACTAACATCATGACTACTAGCAACAACATAACTAATGGCGACCCCTAGTGAGACTCGAAACTTGGGAGGGAGACAGCTTAATGAGGGCTGAATTATCGGTGTGATAAAATTTGGACATCTCAGCGCGCACCTTACGAGTATTTGCGTCATGTTCGTGGCGAAACGCGATTTTTCTGTTTTTCGGACAAAAGTTCACAAGCGGTTCGTAGTTATGTTCGTTCCGCGCGCAGTGCGTCCACACATGCGAGCATTTCATTCAGTATTCTACAAACATGTGTACGCGCCTTTAAAACTTCAAAGCAATTTCGGTACAGTCACGCTTAATAAAGTATTGCTTTACTTTGCACCCTAAGTGAAGTTTAAATCTGTTTTAGACGATAATAGCTATTAGTAACTTTTCAAGCGAGCTTATATTGATCTGTTCTTTGTTCTTACGGTATTTAGGTCGGGAAGAACAACTGGGGTGTAATCTGGAAGGACATTAGGTAACAATAGACCTTTTTGTTTAAATAGCTATAAGGAAGACAATGTACCGGATCTGAGTAACTGTAAATACGGCTGTTTGCGATGAAAGATATTGGAAAAGAGTATAATTTTCCTTGTGGATTAAGTATTGAGTTTTTTAATACTTTCGTATTCAAGGACCATTTTCAGACAGTGTGTTGAGTTCAATTGATTAGAAAGCTTCGTCGGCTTTAGTTTCAAACAGCTACAGTTTTCAATTATTCAAAGAAACCATTTTTGAACAAAAAATTGGAAGGTCAAATTGTCACAATAAATTAATTTTCCCGAATGAATTATGAATTCAGCGTGGTTATTAAGTCAAACATTAAATACTAAGCTTGTCGCGCATGCACTGAATGCGAGAAAGGGGCTCTCTTACCATTTGAACCGCCTTGAACTGTGGTTGAATAAACTGAGCACCCCGATTCGCTCCCGTCCGCCCTATGTACGCCCATAACAGAGTAAGTGGACATGACTATTTTTTTTAATAATGTTGTATTTTTTAATAATTAATGCCTAGAAAAAAAATGTTGGTGATTAAGGGCCGGTGCCCAGTGACTAATTTTTTTCGCGAACAAATGATTTTCGACCTTATTTCAATGAGTTTAGCACTGACATTATTTTATTTTATTCGAAACGTTTTGCGTGACGACACGACTTACCCCGGCATGCCGCGGAACGTCACGTCATTCCCCGAGATAATGTGACGCGTCGCGGGATGCTACGGCACGTCGTGGCATTCCACAAGATGCCACGGCACGTCGCTGCAACACGTGATACGCATAGGTTACTGTTGTATGTTAAGGAATGTGAGTGCTAAAGGTATCTCTCTTCTTCCTCAGCGACAATGAATTTTAAACCTTATTTTAATAAGTTTAGCACTTGTATTTGCTTAGCATACCGCGGATATACCGCAGGATGCTTCGCCGTGCCGCGGCTTGCCGAAGTATTCCGCGGTACGACGTGGTACGCCGCGAGATACTTCAGTATGCTGCGGGATGCCACAGGATGATTCGGTATGCCGAAGCGTGCCACTCCATGGCACGCCGTGCCGTCAGTGGGTGCCGGACCTAAAACATCATCCGACCTTTGTTTAGAACATATACGTAAAAAAATACATACACATCTGTTACGTATGCAGGGAACACAAGTGAAACGCGTAGTGGTTGAATGCGCACTGACGTTTATTAGTGACGTATTGGTTTGCGTAGCGGGCGGGCGCAGCCGCCATTTTATAAAGTGAGATGCATAGATAAATAGGTACAAATATACAACAACATCAAATATTGGCTGGAGACCCTTCAGGTCTCGCCAATAACTGCCCGGTTACGTAGAAACCGTCCCCTAGGACGACCTACTGCAGTCCAATAGAAAAAAAAAAAAAAAAAAAAAAACAACATCAAATAAAGAGCTTTAGTAGAATGAATTCATTGGTCATTTCCAGACGCGTTCCTTCTTTTCAATTTTATAAAAATGTTAACTGCAGATGTTAATTTCCTTACTATTGTACCACGTACTTAAGTTTAATATCACGTCGAATACCAATTCTCAACTTGCTACTACTATTTACACTTCAACCAATTCAAGTTTAACCCTTTGGCTCGACGAGATTTTGACATTTGTCATACCCGCTGACTCGGGGAGTTGTCGCGTCAATTAATTGAATTAAGTCACCAAATGCAGGAATTTGCACGCAAGTTTTAAGTATGAATTTAATGTGAAAAATATTTTATTTCATTAATATTGTACCTAATATGTCTAGTAAATTTCTTTAAAAATGTGCTGTTTACGTGAAGCTACGTCAATATAATGCGAAATTAGAATAAAATAGATATTTAATATACCCATATCCAAATATTAGTTGAGATAGATTAGCTCAAAAACAATAATTAACGTACCTAGTTACGTGTTGAAACGCTGAAGGGACAAGCTAAATATAGTTTCTTTTTCTTTTCATTTTCACTTTTACCATTATTCAAATACAAAAACGGATAAAAAAACACAATTCAATTCAGTAAAAATTGTACGTCGACTTAATTCGAACCTAGTGCTGACCATCAATCCAAAATTGTTAATACAATACAAATGTTGCATTCAGCCAAATCGATACTCATTCAGCCTAATCGAAAAATAATCATTAAATAAATGAAATCGCTCGAAAGTTAATTAATGACATTTATTTATTTTCGGCATAGCTACAAATAAATAATTTCACGTGAATAGAAATTATTTTTCAAAAACCTAAAGTATTGGCACAGATTAAATATTAGTACAAGTAGAATGAACACGAAGATATTTTAAGTATCTAATAGACATAATTAGAATGTATTACCACATTCTCTCCTATATTACTACATGCAGTCGGTCAACGCGGTACATTGTCGCAGAGCATTCGTGCTAGGGTTTGCTGAGGAAAGCGAGCAGCAGAGAGGCGGAGCTTATGTCCTAATCTGCCATACCGCAGCTCGGGACATAAATTCCTGGGCCTTTGCTTCCTGATTTCAAATAGAAGTAAAATAGTTCATAAGACAGAGGACGTACTACTATAATCAGGTTTTAATAATGTTAGAGGACATAAGGTCGGTTCACAAAACAAACATGGCTAAGATCGATTTCTAAATCTAAGATAGCGGCTACGAAAACTTACTACTTATTCATCATGGGTGATATTTCCATGGTTTTTATGGCTCCTGTTGCAGAAAATGAGGTCAAAACATGAAAAGTTCACTAGTCGTCATGGGTGTCAATTCTGTAGTTTTCGGTGGCGCTGAGGCCGAAAATGGGGACAAAATGAAATTCCAAGATAGCGGCTACAAAAATTTGCAAATTAGTCGTCATGGGTTTCAAAATCGTGATTTTCGGGGGTGTTAATTAATGCCGAAAATGAGATTAAAATCCAAATCCAAGATGGCGGTTACGCAAATTGGCTAGCTGTCATGGGTGTCAATCCCATGATTTAAGGGCTAGTAAATTTCATTTAACTAGGTAGTGAACTTTCATGACGGCTATCTTGGATTTAGGAGTAGAATTTATTTTCGGCTTCAGCACCCCCGAAATCTATGGAAATAATATAATTATGAAATAATAAGTAAATTTTCAAGGCCGCCATCTTGAATTTAAGAATAACTTATGTCTACCTACTGCTGCAAGGCTTATCCGCTGCGACTATCAGCTCGACAAAATGTTAAGGTCTAAAAAATGTTGTAAAAGTGCCAAGTAAAGATGGCTGAACTACTGTTGCCTTTGCACCCCTGTCCAAATAAAACGAGCAAAATTTCACAAAGCGTTTAAAATCGATCTCGAAATAAAATCCTACTTCAAAACCCAGAGGTGCCTAGTCTGAGCTGAAACATTTACGAGTTCGTGTAATGTTACAATTATTCGCCATTTTCACATAACAGCATGTTCATTGCTCGTTTTACGTTCTAACTTATTCGAATTCTAACTACTACATTATAAGTAAATGCTTCCGGTCAGCATCCGACTTAAGATGGCCCAAGGCCTCATCAATGTCACGCATCGAGAATGCCAAAAGCTTTCCGCCATTAAATCTTCCCCGAAATCAAATACTCACTACGCCTATGTCAGATATACTGGGCACCCTATACCATCTACGCCTTCAAAAAATAAAGTCTATAATGTTGACCTCTTCACCCTCTTCACCCTCTTCACCTCTCTTCTGTTTTTGTTTCGCTTATTCACAACCGTCAACCATCCTGGACATAATAAAATTAATATTCTATGTAGGTACCTATGCAATTTAAAATTAGTACATGAAGGCGTAGGCGAGGTACCTAGATTTCGCACTACGTTTAACAATTTTAAACCTTATTACAAGGAACGTTTCGTAGATAATTATTATTTCACTGCCGATATTGCGTCAAATTAGAATTTATTTTTTGAATTTTGAATAAAGAATATCAGTCTACGGATGCATTGGATTCCACGGTGAAGTTTCGGTACGAATATTTATTGATGTAGCCACAGAGGATTATGATTTATGATGAATCTAAGTCTATTTTATTTTATTTAAATGTACCTACTGACTTATTACGATATTTAAAAAAAAGTATCTTTGATTGCTTGATTATAATTTTAACATAGATAGAATGTTAAATTACATCAAACATGTAAAATATTTACTATAATTAAAAAAAACGATTTTTGGTGTTACTTATTTTTTATTAAATCGATTCGAACAAAATCACAACGAAATAATCGATTCACATAATCACTTTCTCACATCACTAACCATAAAAAAGTAATATGGCGGCTGATTCCGAATCCCAAATTGAGTAGTGATAACAAAGATTTCGTGATATTTTACGTACGTTTACGTTTTACGTTAAAACATGGGCTTTTTCTAGTAGTATATCGCATTTGTCTATAGATGATGGATTGTTTTTAACCACGCCTACTGTGTAATTTGTGATATTAGTGATAAATGAACAACAACAAAAGTTCAACTGGCGGGAAGCTTTTACTTTGGATATCAAAAACTTTGTTATCACTACTAAAATTACCAAAACTATGGATGATTTCCTCGAGTTAATAAATGATTTACTCATTTTGTGATGATTGGTAGTCCAGAATCCATTCATTTTATGATTTTTAGCGTCCACCACGACTGTCATCAAATGGCGGTTATCGCATTTATACATTCAGTTTTGTAAAGGTAAATATTAAAACTCGTGCGCTAAATAGGATTGATTCAATGGTACTGAAACTTGAGCTTTTTATTTAGTTTTTATAAATTTCATCCAATAACAAGATCCGATAAGTAGATAATTAAATGTTTACATTATTAATTAGGATGTCGTATGACCTAATTCTGGGCCCCGATCGGGGTCGAAAACGAGTTTACGGTAGTTCTTGTGTTCGTCCCCTTTCGGGGCCCGCTACGGACTATACGGTTAACCTCCATCAATTTCAACCGTTCATTGGATTAGAAATTGTTGTGTAGCCGTTTCTCTTCGAAGAAAGCACTTGGCGGACAATCACAGTAATTGAGGTTCTAAATTTAAATTTAATCCCTTGCAACCGCACCAAACGCCTTGTGATAAATAAATTGAGTCTGTAACAGGCTCCTTGGAACACTACGGCTCGGCAGTGTACATCCAAAGGTCATTCAGGGTCAAGCACAGATTAGATTAAGAAATTATTTGCGGAACTTCTGGTTTCAGGGTGTAATTTTTCTTGTATTGCAAATTATTATTAATTTGATGAGAAACGGTAATTATTATTTAATAATTGTAATTATTTGTAACTGAATTTAAATTGTATTTATTTGAACCTCTTATTCATCTAGGTAGCTGAAAAAGATGAAAAAATAAAATGTTTTGATTTAGCACACGAGGTTGTCATGTCGGACGTGGCCTCACCAATCATTGTCCCGATAGTCGTTGTGACCTAATAGCCAAGAGCCTCGATCAACACCTTATGAGGCTCTCGTTTGGCGGCTGGATCAAGGGCTTGATACAATAAGCAGTACTCCCTGACACCAACGGTAATAAACCATTTTGTATTTCAAATATATGATGCACAACGGTAACTATCTAACTATTATATAATTATTAAAAACATTTGTAACTGCATTTAAATTGTATTTATTTGGTTCACTTATTATTATTCGACTGCCTTGTTGGTTTAGTGGTTGCAAGCGCGATTACTGAGCATGAGGTCTTGGGTTCGATCTCCAGGTCAGGCAAAGAGTTTTTTCCATGTGGAATTTCTCAATAGCAGCCCAGAGTTTGGAATTTGTGCCCGGTTGATGGCAATAGGCTATCTCTATGCTATTACATGGGACTTAAATATAATAGCGAAATGAGTGTGTACTATACACCCCTGCCCAACCCTTCAGAGAATACAGGCGTGATGTTATGTTATATTATTGTTGGGAGTGCCTCCGCTGTTGGCTCCGGCACCCAAAAATAACGCCATTGGAAAACAGCAGTATATTACTGCCGGCAGCCGAGATTAAAAACATCGGCTGCCGGTACCTAAAATGAACACCGGCGGCGGTAATAAGTTGTTTAGTAGGTATGTTACTTGAAATGTAGGTTAGATATTAGACCAAACAGTGTGAGCCGGCAGCCAGTTTGGCAACCGGCGCTGGCAGCGAAGGGGCACCCTATTATTGTTATTTTCATCGTTTAATTTCAATGTTGCAAAGTATCTATAATAATTGTGAAGTCAACGTAGATAGACAGACATTATTTATGTTCCATTGAAAATGTTGTTATAACAGTTAAACTTCTTAAGTTAAGTTCTTTGTAACTCAGTTTAAACGTCCGATGCAAGTTAGTTTGTAACAAGCTCGACTTCAACGTTCTAAAGACAAAAACCCTTATATCTGTCGCCATACGAGAAAGAATAAGCGACTTGTCAAATAGCGGCTTCGCAAAACGTCCGTATGACGTCATTTCTCAAACTGTTTCAACCCGCTCTATATAGCTGTTCCCGTTGGTAATTTGTACTGGCGAGGAGATAAATTGAGCTTCCCCGTTTCGGGGACAACGGTTGAGGGGAATAAACTAGTCAGGCTAGGAGCAAAGGTGATTTATTTTCTACTTGAATTGCCTAAGGGTCGTTTTGTGAAAGGTAGCTTGATAGAATGTGGTGAAGGATTAGAGCTATGATTTTAGTGTCAAGATAAAATTTGTGTTGGGAATTTCTGGGAAAAGCATAAACGTTATACACTTGCAACCTGTGGAGCAATTACACTAAAAAAGCCTGCAATGTTCTGCGCGTCCAGTATAACAACGCGTTCAGGGACCCAATTCTCCTAAAATAAATTGTTGCCAAACGCAATCGAACCACAACCGTCAGTCAGTT
Source organism: Amphipyra tragopoginis (assembly GCA_905220435.1). NCBI lineage: Eukaryota > Metazoa > Arthropoda > Insecta > Lepidoptera > Noctuidae > Amphipyra > Amphipyra tragopoginis. Next base: position 21,977,812 of record HG991995.1, on the reverse strand, counting down.
TTTGTTTTCGAAAACTTTCAAAACGATTGATTTTGTTTTTTGTGTCAAACAATTCGACAGCTTTTGAAATTGAGAACTGTCTGAAAGAACGGTTCGGCCTTGGTTCGGTTGTGATTTATAAAGATTTATTTTAGGAGAATTAGGCCCCAGGGGTTTGTTGGGGCTTCCATGGCGGTGCAGTGCCTCCGGCATGTTCGCCGACCACAGCACGGACGGCTTCCAGGCGGTGCTTCGCAAAAGAACGGCCTCCCTGAGGTCTCGGGTAAAGGGTAGCACTAACACGCTTCTGAGCGCGGTATTGGACAGAGTGGACAGCCAAATCCTGAGGCATTGGCCCCTTATGCATGTCCAAAATAATAATTAATTTAAATTTTACTAACATGGCTAAGTATCTACCTACTAACATAATATGGACTTGTATCAATTACTATGTGCTTGGTCTGAAATAAATATTTTCAATTTCATAAAGTTTATTTTTTATGAATTTTGATTATTCTTATTTTATCTAAAAAGCAACAAAGTTATTGTCTATAGTTTTAAAACGTCATCTGATAATACAAATGATTGGACTGCTGAAAGTGTTCCTAACCATGGAAAAATGCTCGGTATACAAGGTGTCCCCGAATTCATGTAATTCCTTCAAATCGCATGATCTACTGATGACACTGATTGGCTCTGCATGCGTTTTCTTTATTTATTTTTTTTCTTTTTTTTCTTTTTCATTGAAGCGCCCCAAGTTCACGGACTGCGAGGAGCGATATCGCACTAATCGTGTCCGCCAACTCTGCTTTCATTCATTTATGCATCAAAACGTCCTATCACAAAAATATATTTTTTCTTATATTTTTATTGAAACTTTAGTAGGTTTAGGTCCGATCACATACCGCAAGAAAAAAGAATTTTATGTTTTTATTTTCAATCACGCTAAATCCTGTGCAGAGTTTATCTTTACCAGTTAAGGTCATGTGGTTTAAAGGAATAACACAAATTCGTTTGTCGTGGTACAAAATATGTCCACAAATATTTCGAATCATATCATATCGTATTTGGTTTACATTGCCTGTCGAGGAGTCTCCATTTAGGCATAGAAAATGCCTGTATTTGAAGGCTCCGCACTTCCCTTACATTATAAACGTACAAATAGGTATAGAAAACAATAAACAACAAAGTTACGATCAATTGTATGCGTGCGCGTGTGTGTCTTAGAGTGTATGGGTGTGTACCATCGTGTGTGTTTGCGTGCGTGCGTGTGTGTGTGTGTGTGTGTGTGTGTGTGTAGAGACATTTTAGTGAACACGAATCACTCCGTGGAAACCTTGCATACCATCACAAATCGATTCAACAGTTTCAAAATTACTTCCAATTTCTCTTATCGAGAACGGCCCCGAAAAATCACTTCTCGAACCACAACAAACTACACGTCTCCACAAAATTAAAGACGATCGAACGAACCCATAATTAATATGCAAGCAACCACAGCGTAGGCACAAAACCTAAAACCCTCTACTCATTAGACTTGTGTCCATCTATGACCACAACAACGGTTTCGGCAGTTAGTTAGAGCCAACTGAATCACAATTCGCAACACTCCAACGCCGGATTTATCGCCGCAACTAATCGCTGGACCGTAATACCACGAGAAAGATGGATACAGAAGTACCATCCAAGCAACGACACGACATATACAGACTGTAAACGAATTCGTGTCATTCCTTACAACTATATGTTCGGCTACTGGTGTAAATTGACACCGTATGGGAAACAGTGAACAAAAAAAAAATTAAAAAAATCTGTAGTCATTGTAAAGCACCTATACAAGGTTAGTCGGAAAGGGGGTACTAATCTGAAAGGGTGTTAAAGTACACATAATAATGAATAACTTTTGTTCTACAACTTTTCCCAAAAGTCAATAGTTTAAGAGAAACAGTTGATCAAAAACCTCAAAAAAAAAACTCTAAAATCTATCTATCCCCAGTAATGATCAACTGTGTTTACATTTTAGGTCATATTTGGGGTCATGAATTAGAAGCACCATTTTCTGAATTTGTAACTAAAGCAGGGACGAAGAATTTTTGAAAAAACTAAAATAAGAATCATTTCATATGGAAAAAAAAATATATCGAATTTTGAAATTTTAATACTTGCTTTCAAACAGTCATCAGCGATACTATAAATGGGCTTCGGATTAGTACCCCCCCCGACTAACCTTGTATAGGCACGTATATACAGGGTGTTAACGAATTCGTGTAATTCCTTCAAACCACGTGATCTACTGGTGACACAGATTAACCCTAAATGAGATTTTTTGAAAATCAACTAAAAATAATATTAAAAAAAAACTTGTTTTTCTGTTTCTGAGTCATTTTAGAGCCTTGAGTTATCTGACTGCAAAGAGCGATATTTTTTTGCAAAAAAATGTTTTATTTTTGTGAACATTTCGATGCCACGCATAAATTAATGAAAGCACGGCGACACGGCCGGCAGGCACGACTAACGCGATATCGCTCCGTGCAGTCAGTTTTATCGGGGTGCTAAAATGACTCAGAAACAGATAACCTGTTTTTTTTTTGTGTTTCTATAAATTCCGGTGCACAGGGTCAATCTAAAGGAATTACACGAATTCTTTTACAACCTGTATAGGTAATTAGATATGTATGTACTCCTAAATAAATTATGTTATTACGTGTGTCTTCTGTTCTTATCTACCCAGCGTTTCCGTCCAAACTTTCCTAGTAACCGCTCCAACGGAAATGCGATTTTCGGTATTGAATACGAAAACGAGTGTTTCCACGTGAGTTACAATGACCGCAGGTTTCCTTACCTCAAAATATATTTCCGAGAACTCGGAATGAAAGTGGCCATTCTTTAGTACGAGTTGTTCTATGTTTTCGAGAATCGATGATTGCCTTGTTAACGGTCGGAGAGGCAATTACATTCGATTGAATGGAATCGATTGTAAATTGTTGAACTAATCCTTCGTTTTCATTAGCTTCATCGATAATTTGTAGTGTTTATCTATATCTATGAAAATTTTAAGCTCATCTACCCCTTTTGTACCCAAGGTCGGGTTGGATCGATTTTCGTGTGGGGATAAATATTTGTATGGCGTAAAGTTTGTTCCGAGTTCTATTGTTTACGTAAGTTATGAATTTATTTAGTGAAGACCCTTCTTCGCTTGTTATCGTTTCCTACTACACTGGTCCTATATGTATAGTCTTCTACGTTACGTAACAGAACATAGATATTTCCAAAAGAGGTTTATACAACATGTAACAGCAATAAAGCAAACGCTCAAATACCTCAATTAGAATATTCAACTATAATCATAATACAAAGAATGATGTTTTACTTTTATATTGTTTATTTGAGAAAATAGTATTACTTTTTCACTGTTGAACTTCTTTACTGCATTTAAAATTCCGTCTTATGGCTTCTTTTCTTTAAGTCAAAAGAGTGATTTGTAAAAAGGATCTTTTCTTTTACAATTATTAAAATGGCTGAAATCGATTCAGTTGCTGATTCTTAACAAACTGCTTTCAGGGTTTGCGTTTATTATGTTACACGTTGCATAAGCAGTGATCATTTTTTAGCCTATTTATTATTATTAGGTTGGTGTTCACCTACAGAAAGTCTCTGGATAAACAAATATTTATCTAAAATTCTGCTACACTTTTGAGCACACGGTAGTTTAACCAGAGTATTATTAATAGCTAACACCAGCAAGCATATCACAATGATTTACGACGACGTTAATTAAAAGTTTAGAAAGAAAAATTGACCATACCCAGAACATGACAAAGAAATCAAAAGACAGTAGGTATATAAACGTAAAACACACATATACCATATTCTTCCAAACTTCGTACCACAGTTTGGAACATAAATAAATGTCCGATCCGCTGGTTCCTTTCAGAATGCCATTATCCTTGAAACATACGTACCAAATTCAAATCGTTAGCTCATTTCGCTCTGACGCACATAAAGTTGGAATAGAAAATGAACTGTATTGAAAATTAAAATACTTTTGTAAAGTACTTTTGCATTAGGTATTGTGGGGACCGCGCTCGCTTTTTTTACTTTGAGTTATTAGGGTTCCGTACCGAAATGGTAAAAGGAACACTTATGATGCGACTTCGTCCGTCCGTCCGTCTGTCTATTTTAAATAATGCTTGCTCATTTTGCAAGTGAACGAATTCAAAAACTGTTTTTATTTTCATTGCAATAGAGACCGAAGAGGAAAATTTAGAGCAACTTTAAAAATGGGGATACTATCTCAAGTCTGGTATCATATGAAAGGTCTTCATTTGCACATTATGAAATACATTTTAATTTTCATTTACACCGCATAGTTTTTGACCTATGATGAAAAATATCTGTTAAAATACAATTCCCTCCCCTTATCTCCGAAGTCAGGAAAAAAAGTCTGGAATAAGAAAAGTACATAGAAGTTTATGTTAATATTACAAGAAAAATAAAACAATGCTTCTAACTAGCACAGTTTTTTAGCAATCAGCAGAAAACGATTTACAAAAAAAGGGGGGCGGTTCCAAAAAAAAAAATGAACTTTCCAAGGTACGGAACCCTCGATGCGCAAGTCCGACTAGCATTTGGCCGCTTTTGTACTTTGAGTTATTTTTGTTAGCCACCGCAGTCTTTTAATTAATTTATGTAACATTGTTGCGTGTTGTAACGGTTCTATTTGTGTAGCTCCTAAACTAATTTGCTTATACAATTTTTGCAGAATACGTTTCTCTTATATTCATTTCAGCTTAACTAGTCGTGTTTCTAATTAGAATCTATTTTTTTTTATATTGTCTTCTGGCATATTGCTAGAGTCCGCTTGGAATGAAAGCGGCATGCATGTACGAGCACATAAAAAAGGAGAGAGAAAAATATAATATTTGTAATTATTATGTGACGCACATAAATCAAAACACATATCAACAAATCACTTCTAATAATAAATATGTTATGTTTTTCAATATTTATATGACCGAAACAAAAGTAAGTAAGGCAATCTACTTCTTACTATTTATACAAGGTGTAACATAAATAACGCACAACCTCCTTTTCCATACATTTTGACGAGTTATGCGAAAATAAATGTAGGGAACTGATTTTTTTTCGCGATTTCATGTTTGGTCCCATAGTAAAAGTTGTTCATAATGATGAGTACAGTGACCCCTTAGGAGGTTGTGCGTTATTTATGTTACACCTTGCATAAATCTTAATAAGTCTTATTTAAGTACTAACTCTTATATTTTTATTTTTCTTAAAGTGTTATTTGCAACGCCTGAAAAAGGCGTGAAAAAGTTCAAGAGACCGATTTTTAAGTTGTTACACCATTTTATGTACACTTACTTGGGGATCTTTAAAAAAACAAGCAAAAAGTTAGAGATATATGCATCATACACGTGCCAACTGGTCATCATACTGCTGTGCATAGAAACACGTCACAGCGCTGATTTTGAGTGACAACCCGCGATGACACCATGACTTCATCCACATGACACTACCAGCTCGTTTATCTAAGTTAAAATAAAGTTAGTTCAATGTGAAATGTTTTTCCCGAGCCTGTTACGCTTCAGCGTTACGGTGACCCCCCGATTTTTGCAATATAATAATTATGTTAAATAAGTATCTACTTAATTAGTTGGGATTAAGCATCAATTTGCAATACACCTATACAAACTGGCATTTTTTAAAAGCATTTGCATAATTCCAATTTTTATATTTTACCTTTTCGCATCGATTCAGCTATCACATGATTTAGTATGCGAAAGCACGTTTTCGCACTCGTATGCAAGCTTTCGCACTCTTATGCTCGCTTACGCACTCTTATATTTACGAATTCTATAAAACGCATTCGCAGCAGATAGTACACGATTTCACAGGTGATGCGGGATATTCTGTCGAAAACCATTCCACATTTTTTCGAATTGATGCTGCTCAATCTGATTAGTACCTTAATCATAATTCCCTGTTACCTGAAATAATAAATCGTCGCTTTCTATTTCATGCATACAAGATGGGGTGCTTTAAAAGAACCTCCACGAGTGACAATACTTAAGTACGTCCGGCGCACCCTGGACCGAGACCCGCTACCAACTTTGCTGACTGGCAAGTCTTTTCACTACGGCAAGACCTTAGAAAAATTACTTGCAAAGAAAGAATCAACGTGGCCACTGTTAACGCTCACAAGCACACAAGAGCACCGAGCTACGCGCCTGCTGGCCGCTGGTCGGACCCCGACCGCTCGCCGAACGACCACCGCGTTGATTAGGTACCCCATTATTTGTAATCTCTTTATTTGCTATAAATCATTAAACTTTAATATTTTAATATCGAGTCTACGCGTCGTTATTTCTACATCATCCCCGGAACACCTTGTCGCGTAGAAGATTCCCCTACAGCCACATTATTTGCCTACCAAAAAAAATCCGAAAAAAATAAACCAGTTCCTTAGAAGCAATTCATATTTGCAAGCATATATGTCCTCTGATTGTGACCACCGGAAGCATAAGCAAAGCGAGATGTACTATATACAGGGCGTCCCACGACTTTGCCACATGGAGGGGAAGTACCTTAAATATTGTAGATAGAAAAATTTACTGAATGAAGACTTCATTTTTATTTTAAAAACAATACGAACTGCATTCAAAGAATTTTAAATCACCCGTCTGAACCGGGAATCAAACCCGCTAAATGTGAAAACAAAAAAACCTGTAATTTTATTGTACTAATCGAAAGGCTCGATCAGATACATTTATTTCTTCTAAATAACATAGCATCTAAAATAAAAGGAACACCATGAAATTTAACATTTAAATTGAAAAATTGATCAAAATAATGAATAGCATTTTCTCTATGTCGTGCTTACAACAACTGACTTTAAATACTACTTTCTGCTTTATTACTATTTCGAAGTATTATTTCAAATATTCACCATGAAAAAATAAATAAATCAACGGTAAGCGAGATTATTAAAAGAGTTACAATTTGTATACAATAGGAAGAGACACATTTTGAGCATTTAATGAATGAAATTGATTGTAAGTTGCACAGTTAAACGTGTCTTGTTATTTCAAATAAATATTAAATTTCATGGTGTTCCTTTTATTTTAGATGCTATGTTATTTAGAAGAAATACATGTATCTGATCGAGCCTTTCGATTAGTACAATAAAATTACAGTTTTTTTTTGTTTTCACATTTAGCGGGTTCGATTCCCGGTTCAGACAAGTGATTATTTAAAATTCTTTGAATGCAGTTCGTATTGTTTTTAAAATAAAAATGAAGTCTTCATTCAGTATTTTTTTCTATCTACAGTATTTAAGGTACTTCCCCTCCATGTGGCAAAGTCGTGGGACGCCCTGTATACAATATTACACAAGTGACGGTGGTGTGATTGTCACAATGTGTCACTCAGAGCGCAGATGGAAAGTGTAAATAATTGTGACGAGCATATAATATTATCCACGACCTTAATGATTAAATTGTTACTAATGAGGAAAGGTTTGTGCGTTTAAGTCATCTATAACCATCTAACACACTAATTGTCACAAAGGACCAACATTCATCCAAATCGCTCTGACTGAGCAAGCTATAAAAGCCAACTAAGACCGTTAATAAGGCTAATAGACTAAGGGTCTATAAAACAATAAACGAGGACTAACATACGTAATTCTAATAATTATTATAATAGCGTCGACTATTTCCTCCAGACACCGTATTGTTGATGGCAGTTTGCCCAATTGCCCGGCAATATTTCTCTATTAGTGTGTAGTCAAAGTTATTCGCTGACAGAGTGTTCTTGTAAGACCGCGACCAATCATTCTAAAAACTTACCAACGAAGTCATATGTTGCTGGTACATAAGAAACTACTTTGAAGTAAGTTATGAACAGTGAATTCTACGAACATAAAATATTAAATGCAAACATTTTTTGCATAAATGACTGATTTCATATTTAAACACAACGTTTCTTATTTATTTGATTTTAATTTAGGTTCGGTCAAATATAGTTTTATCTCAAATATACACCGTGGGCCCGAGGTACCCGAAAGATTTTAACCACGCCTTTCTGATGCTATTAAGAGTCAAATGCTATATCAACAAAAGCAGAAAAAAGTAAAAAAAAAAATATTTTTTTTGTTTTCCTAATGAGTAAATTAACTTTAGTGCTTCCTTGTAAACAATACCTTAGGTTGAACTGGCAACATTTATAAATTATCGTGTGAGTCGATAAAAAACTTCTCACTTCACAACCCTTCCCGTCAAATAAGACATACGGCGAGAGGGGTATGGAATGACAAAAGTCGCAACACCGCGTTCCTGGGACTTGTTACCATAGATATTTTCGGATTTGTAAATTACATTAAATAATGAATTATTTCAAAAATTAAGTTTTTTTCAACAAACTATATACTAAGTTATTTTCAGTATATACAAAAATCGAGACACCCCAACACGATTTTCATCAGAACAGCCTAAGTAGGTATGTGTTTTTTTCTAATAAATCTCCAAGTTACACCGTCGTTTATGTTGCGTCATGTTAAGTTCCCTAGTAAAGTGTTAGGTAAATGCCTGAGATGCGCTATGCAGGGGTTGTCTAATACACGGAAACTGACCGAGCGGACCATCTCAAGCCTCAAGGTGTCTATTCCCGTCAACTGTTATGGGTATTTAGCGCCCACGTTTTAATTTCATTTCTAATGGTCCCAATTTGAACTCAAATTATGCAGACCGGTTGACATATTCACATACTAGACGCCTCCATTTACAATGAATGAATCCAAAATAAAAATTAAACTTTTAGGTCGAGAGTGACGAGAGAGTGACGATACTTAAGTACCGTCCGCGAGGCCTAAGTTGAGCGTTGCATTTGTGTGAGAATGAATGCAGACGCGTCCTTTGCTTGGTTTAAACCGGTTTATGCTGCTTTTTGGCAATCGATTCTATGTGCACTCACACAAATGCAAAGTTCAGCTTACGCCTCGCCAGTTGTACGTCCGGCGCACCCTGGGCAGTCAGCCCCGCTACCAACCTTGCTGACTGGCTAATCTTTTCACCACAGCATGAGCTGCGCATTGGCGGGACAAGGGCATTGACGTTGGGGGAAGAAGATTGACTAATCTACGCTTCGCCGACGACATTGTCCTTTTCTCTTCTTCGGCGGCTGAGTTAAGCCTTATGCTCGAACAACTGAGCCACGCCAGCCTCAAGGTCGGACTCAAAATGAATATGACGAAAACAAAGTTAATGACAAACAGCGCGAAACGCAAAATAGACATTGAGGGTGTGGAGGTTGAATATGTCCATGAGTACATATACCTCGGCCAAATAGTCTCTTTCCAGGCGAGGCAAGATAAAGAAGTCACGCGACGCACCGAAAACGCCTGGAAGAGCTATTGGTCGATGAAACACCTCATGAAAGGATCACTTCCGCTTTCTCTCAAAAGGAAACTCATGGACATGTGCATTCTCCCCACCCTCACCTATGGAGCGCAGACTTGGTCATTAACGAAACGTCAAAAGTCCGCACTTGGGGTCTGCCAGCGAGCAATGGAACGGAGTATTCTTGGAGTCAAACTTACAGACCGTATAAAGAACAGTATACTTCGTTCCAAAACTCAAATCGCAGACGTAGGTAACACAGCCGCCAAACTAAAGTGGAACTGGGCAGGCCACATCTGCCGCATGTCGCAACAAAACTGGGCAAAAGCAGCCACTGACTGGGTTCCGAACAACAGGAACCGGCGACGCGGTAGACCCAGAAGGAGATGGCGTGACGAACTGGACTTCTTCATAAAGGATTGGCCAGATATTGCAAAAGACCGGGAAAAATGGAAAAAGGGAAGAGAGGCCTTTGCCCTGCAGTGGGACACAACAGGCTGATAATAATAATAATAATAATGAGCTATTTTTTTATAGCTCGTGCTCTCAGAAGAAGGTCGAGAGTGAGGCATTTAGGCACTTTAGCGTACTGTGTTAAGGCTGGGTTCAAAAAAGTCAGTCTTAATGCCGCAATAATTCATAAAAATATGTTAATCTCAACCAAATAGCCATTATTCTAATAAGTATCCAGACAATTAAGTGCATTTGTTGACGGGCTAATCCAAATCCAGACTAATTTAAGCGTACACAGGCCAGACTACAGAGCCGGCGCTAACGAACCACGTTTGTTACAATAATGGCCGCCACGGCCCATATATTCCACTTTTAATGTAAGTAAATACGCCAACATTCTATCCAGTTTAAAAATGCTTTTGATTTAATTGTCCGTAAAAGCAAAAAGGCAATTTAAAAAGGGGATTCGAGCAAAGCGCTTCAAGCGAACTCCGTTAGGCTTTGAGAAATTTATTGCGATCACAAATAATCTTTCGCTCAGTTTTCCTCTTGAAAACATTCTTTTTAAGTTCTTAAGGCGTGTACAGATATTAGCAATACAAAATGAAACGCAACATGCTATGAAATTTTCGCATATGTGCTCGTAGTGCGTGTACGGAACGAACGTCAACTAAAAACCACTTACTACTTCGATTGAGTTCGGCCGAAAGACCGCGAATCGCTGCGAACGCCACGCAAATGTTCGAAGTGTGCTCGTAAAGCCACGTACACACTTTCAAACACAAAAACAAAAATCATTGTGAACGTGTTCGCCGAACATACTGTTCGGTAATGGTGTGCACTTGCGAACAACGTTCTTACACGTGCCTACAACTGGCGAGGCGTAAGCTGAGCTTTGCATTTGTGTGAGTGCATATAGGCTTTATTGCCAAAAAAGCAATATAAACCGGTTTAAACCAAGCAAAGAACGCGTCTGCATTCATTCTCACACAAACGCAAAGCTCAGCTTAAACCTCGCGGACGGTACTAGATATTCCGGGCGTGACACCAAGACGTCGAAACTATGAAAATATGTTTCAACCTTTGTTGTATTCCATGTTTTGTTACTTGAAAATCTTGATAAATCGCAACTGAACCAAGGCCGAACCGTTCATTCAAACAGTTTTTGTTTACAAAAGCTGTCAAATTGTTTGACACAAAAAAACAAAACCAATCATTTTGACAGTGGTTCGTTTACGTTTGGCAAAAATTTTGTTAGTCGAATTCGTCCCCTGTACGCGACCTTATTACAAAACAAGTTCGTACGCAATACAAGGAGTTTTTTTTTGCATGTTTTTACGAGAGGCATAAATTACAATTATTTAGCTACTAACCTAAATAAACGTGAATAACTCGGCCTTACATTTTTTATTTGACGGATGACTGTGTATTGTGTCATAACATTCACGACAATAGATGGATGGAGTTGGAATAAATCAGAATCGATAGTCGTTTAGACGACATAACTTTGAATGTACCTACTATCGAGGCTATGTCAGTTATGATAGATTAGTTTTCTAGCAATCTAGACTATTCCGTTTAGAGTCCATTATCATAATTATACAATACAACTTTTTATGGGCTGGATTATGTTTTTTGGAAGGTTTTTTTCTGTTTTACCACTCTGGCAATAAAAGTATCATACCACAAAATAAGGTAGAATATGATGCTAATCTCCAATACGTATCTTTATAGCTACAGTAAGTTACACGCACAGATATAGAGTTAAATAGACAACATAAGTTTACCTACTTTGCTTTCCATTCGGTAAGAGCAATGCTCCAATTTGCTACGCTGCTAAGTCAGTTGCCTTTCGACCGTTTCCGTCTCCGCAAGTGCGAATAGTTGCAAGATGCGTGAGCGCGTCCATTCAATGCGAAAAACCGCAATTTTTGCTTCCCAGCATTACAATTTTGTCGTTACGTAGGTAGATGGAACAAAAAATGTGACACTTGTTTTCATAAAATGGAGTAGGAAATCTGAGAACGCAAATTCATTGGTTAAAGTTAGTTTGTTGAAAAATACTAAGCCCTCTTCTTAGTCCATATTACTGTGCAACTACGGAACCCTATTACCCGACACGCACTTGGCCGGTTTTTTTGACAACTCCGTACTCAAGTACTGCTTATTCTAGAACTCTCAATTCAGAAACCGGAGGTTAGTAACAGAAATATCTGTTTTTTTTAAATGTCTTTGTATGATGTTGAAGTTTTATAAGAAATCGCTTATGTCTTTGAGGTCAGTCTTCTAGAAAATTCTTGTTATTTTTTATCGTTTGAAAATGTCTTCGAGGTATATTGGTCTATTCATATGAAGGACTTTTCCGATTTGATCGCCGATAACTTCATTGAGCACAAAATTTTGGCTAAAAATAGTTTACTTTTCATAGAAACAACTTCAATGGGATTGATGTATGATTTTTTACTAAGTCCCAATCTTATTTAGGCTTTAGTTATACATCAAAGGACCGTTCACTTAATTACTTGTTTGAAATAAAATGAGTACTTAGCCAATAATATTGACATCGTGATAAATTATTTTCTTGCTTGCTATGCTTGGCTTCAAGTGCAAGGTTAAGCTGCGCTTGCCGCAGTTATTCCGTGGATGGGTGACCATTCGTTACACATCGAGACCCCTCGGTGCCTTGGAGAGCACGTTAAACCGTAGATCCCGGGTGTCATACGAATACCTACCAATTGCTAATGACAATTTAACTCATTCCGATTAGTCGTAATTGGTACCAACAGAGGTGCTGCCATCTACTTTCGTTTTGAGTTCGCCTCCTCATTTAACAAAGTTGCAGTATCTATTTACCTCAAAATCTGTGGTTATACACATAAAATAATCCTACGTGATTTGTACATAAAAATATCACATGGCACTATAGGACAGTGATCTTTTCTTCCCTAGACATTATACTTCCCGTCTGCTTCGTGTTTGCCGGCGTCGACCGTTACAATTCATAGCTATTGGTATCGTTGACCAATGGCAGCGATGGTGTCGGTACTAAGTGGGTATTGCCTGAGGCGAGGTACGGGAATAGCGACAGGAGGTAATGGCAAATTTTACAGACGGGTAATAGGATTGTGATGTAAGGTTCATGTAACAGGAATAACGCAAACACCCAATTATAATATTTAGTTATAACCATAATACCTATAAATACCGAAATTTTACTTTTATGTGCATAAATATGCACAAATGTATAACAGGTTACCAGAGAATGTTTTAAATAGTAAAAGTCTTCCCAAATAAAAAAAGTATATAATGTAGTTACATGTAGATAGTTCCTAAGGTAATTTTTTCTGTATACATCCTGTTATGTGCTCGCTCAGACTTGTATATGAAATGAAATTGTTAAAATAACTATGCTCAATACAAGTAAACTGTATTTGTTCTTTTTGAGTAAATAAATGTCTTTGAACCGAAATATTGTTAACTGAATTTTCTTTAACTTAACTAAAAGTCTGATAAGAAAAAGCACGTTGAAAAAAAAAGACATTAAAAATGACTGAAATGGATTCAGTAGCTGATTCTTAAGAAACTACTTCAGTGTTTGCGTTTATTATGTTATCATCTAAGTTGTAGAGCTCTAACAAAGAAAAAACAGTAATTCTAAAAAGAAATGTATACTTTTTTGGTTTTGCCTCGGTCTAATCGGTTGCGTAGATTGCTACAAAGAGTGCACTCATCTCATATGAGAAAATAAGACCGAATCTTGGCTAGTAGAAGCTATTCGCCGCAAAGCCTAATAAACTTGAACCATCAATGTTTATGGCTAATAGTACAGACTGGTCTATAAAATAAAACCAATTGAACGAAGCTATATGCCATTTCATTCATTTTAGAACGACCTAACAGGGTCACGCCTGCTATTTTGTCTGGCAGAAAAAGATAATATACTGTCTTACATTACCAGTTCACCCTTGACGGTTTTCAATCCTAACTAAAAGGGAATGAGTCTATCGCCTATAAACGATAACAATTTAATATTCCAGAAATACATTTGTCGTTTTTTAAAATATATGAGCCAACTTGAGAGGCATGTTGCAAAGAGCATACTATATGTACTTTGATCTACTGATGATATATTGAAGAGGCTATAAGACTAAATACAAAGAACACTAAGGCCCACTTGCCCAACATTCACGTATTTGTTCAATTAGCCGGGTAAATGAAGTTTATATGGCCATGACAGGGATCGCAGCAGCCCTGGTCTAAATTAAATTGCGCAATTCGACCTTAGCTAAAAGAAACTGTTCCAATCCAGCCACGTACATTGGGGTAATGCAAGCATTAAAAAAAACAATCGTAGAACCCGACATGGATCTAAATGAACGTGCATGGCAGCGCTGCTTGTGAAGGAAGATGTTAAAAACCTGTCAAATCCAGTTCATTTCATGTTAGTTATGTGATAATTTAGTAAACAATTTAATGTAAATATTTGCATACCGAATGGTGAAATAAGGCTGAGCTGTAATCACAAAAATGTAACATCTTTTTTTGTATTACCTATATTTGCAAATAAAAACCCATTCTATTCTATTCTTAGTTCTCTATTTCACAATGTTCATTTAGATCCATGTCAGACTATAACGTTTTTACGAGGGCACTGTCCTCTAAATATAACAGGGGCAGGGTTTTGGAGTATCGTTTAACAAATTAAACTCCGTATTAAATTCATGGTTTTAATTTTGGTTTAATAGCAGGTCCAAATTATATTTTTCATAAGCCTTAGTAAGCAGAATACATTATACAGGATGTTAACGAATTCGTGTAATTCCTTCAAACCGCGTGATCTACTGGTGACACTGATTGTTTTTTTTTTTTTTTCTATTTGGCTACTGTAGGTCGTCCTAGGGGACGGTTTCTACGTAACCGGGCAGTTATTGGCGTGACCTGAAGGGTCTCCAGCCAATGGGGGGGAAGTAAAATACTTAACCTAAGCTAACTACTTGTACTACACTAACATCATGACTACCTGCAACAACAGCACTAAGGGCGACCCCTAGTGGGACTCGGACCTCGGCTTAGGGCGTTGCTGGCGTGGACATAGGGGGGGGAGACAGCTTGATGAGGGCTGAATTATCGGTGTGACTGCGGAGTCAGAAGAGACGACCGGCTCTACGACGGGAGAGCTCGGTGGATCGTGACCGGCGGCGGTGGGACGTCGCGACGGGCCTCGTCGGCGAGGACGATATGCCGGACGGCGGCGGACGTTGTGTATTGTGCTGGTCGATTTACTCGCCTCCTGGAGGAGGGTTATTTCGTCATCGGGTTCTAAAAGTGTGTGCCTGGGACGGCGAACTTTACTTATGAGAGAGGGACTGTAGTCGGCCGCTGCGGCGACTAGAGGGTTCGGATGGAGGGGGGCAGTGTCAAAGTAACGCTTGGAAATGCGTTTGAGGTATTGCCTGATGGTTGGCATTTTTAGATGGAGATGGAGTTGGACGTTACGCATGAACCACGGGGCAGCCGCGGCTCTGCGCAACACTCGATTCTGGAGGGTTTGAAAGGATTTGAAACGACAAGGCTTAACGTGTGCGAACACGACGCTAGCGTAAGTCAATGGGGCGGATGCACGTCACGTAGATTCTCAGCTTATTTCTAAGTGACAATTTACTGCGTGCTCTAAGGATGGGGTGGAGGCGACCGACAGCGAAAGCGGCGCGAGCGCGCACCGCTTTGATGTGATCTCGGAAACTCAGATGGTGGTCTAGGATAACCCCCAGGTATTTGGCTTTCGTCTCCCAAGGGATCTGTTTGCCGAACACTGATTGACCCTGCATAGGTTTTTTTCAGAATCAACAAAAAAAAGTTTTCAAAAAATTAACCATGGTATCTGAGTAGTATTCTGTATCTGAGTAATTTTAGCGTTCCAAGTTAACTGACTGTATGAAGCGATATCGGACTAGTCGTGCCCGTCAGCTGTGTTGCCGTATAACATCTGTCCTTCTTGTTCTTCGCATGCCACTCCCGGAACGCACTAAGAGCTATTACATTAGAGTACATTATCTGCACAAACATCTGGATTCTCTAATGCGTAATCGTAAAAGGTCTAATATCCATGTTATATTCGCACGCAGCATCTTCGGGCCCCCACCATTTTTCTAATTTAGGCAATAATGAAGTCGTTAGGACTTCTACCTCTGTTTCACCCAAAACGAACGTAACTAGAAGTCCTAACATTATTGTACTCATAGTTACAGACTAAATTATTTCATTGCCGAAAGTGCCTAGATTATGCACCAGTATTTCTTTAGAAATAATGTTTTATACTTTTGGTTGTTTATTCTTTTCACGTTTTTACTGTTTATACCTTATTTACACAAGTTTTAACACTTGAATAAATATTAAATATATACTTAGTTTCAAGAACAGTAGTTTCTTTCTCCGTATAGAATGCATGCGCAACTGGTTTCGGCCGATTACTTGAAACTGTTGAGCATAAGGTCGTGCATCGGTTCGATTTTCGAGTCGGGCAAAGTGTTATAAGATTTTTCTGTTAGTTGATGGTCAGAAACCAGAGTTTGAAGTTGTGTCTAACAAATGGGATCGGCCATTATTATATGAGAGAGTGTAGAATAGTTCACATCTGCCTGTCTTTTTGAGGGCACACAATATACGCGTAAACCGTATTCATTTTTAGTACTTAAACACCAACATAATAAGTCGGGACTGAGATAGTTGTGAGTAATAATTACCGTTCTATATCAGTTTGGCGTTTATTTCTAAAATACACAAGAAAGTCATTCATAATAGATTACACTCTGTCAGCAATCATTGATCTTATAACAAAACTGAAAACGTACATAGATAGAAAATAAATAGTCTTTGGGGTTTTCATTGATTTTAAAGAAGCATCTGACACTGTAAGCCACAAACTTCCACCATAAAGCCCCAAAATATTGGAATGAATTTTGAAAAATTGGCTAGCGTATAATTTGTTCAAGTCTTATCTTACAAATAGGTACCAAGTAGTCAGAATTGGAAATAACCAAAGTAACCATTAACTAATTACATGTGGGTTACCTCAAGGTTCTATATTAGGTGTCTCACAAGGTTTCATTCCACTACAATTTTTTTACATCATCACATAAGCTGGAGAAAGATACTAAATTAATGATCAATCGAATGTATATATATACCACTTGCATACTTGTACGAAAAATAATTAATAGAGACATTAATTAACTACGGAAACAGGACTGTTTATGAGGGAACTCAATTTTTAAATAAATCATCTAAAGTGATTAAGGAATAAAAAGTTCTTCCAACGTTTTTAAAGTTTTTTTTTCTTTTTCCAGTGTGAAACCTTTTTGAGCAAATTTCGTCTACTTCAACTAGCGTTTTTGTTTTTTCATAGAAGTGAATGTTCTTCTTTTCGAGAAATAAAGTATCTTAAACTTAAAGGATTCTTTTTCAACTTATAGTTCTCCCATATTATTTTTACAATCTTATTAATGGGGGATTTAATAGCAAGTACTGCAAGACTCTCCTTTGAGGCAATATGGGCAAATTGGGCAATAATAATAAATGTTTTAGGTTTATTATCGAAGCACATTGTAGTCGCTCCTGGGTAATCAATATGAAGGCAAACTATATGACTTTCGAAAAGACATAGGACTATTTTAAGTAAAAGTACTTGATTTAAAACTGTTATTATTTGAATACGCTTAAAAAGCGATAAAGCAAGAAATAAAAAATAATTTTTCAGTGTATTTCGTAGTACAAATAACTTTATTCAGATTTGGTTGATACATTGTGTTAATTGTGGTAAGCATAATTTAAAACGCTATTCCGGTAGATATTTTCTATGAGCTTTGACAAGCGGAACACACTACAATTCTTCATAGCATCTGTCCTTCTTGTTCTTCGCATGCCACTCCCGGAACGCAACAAGAGACTGAAGTACATTTTCAACAAAAATATCTGGTTGCTCCATTGCGAGGAAATGGCCGTAATCATTCAGCACTGTTGAATTCAACAGATTGGTATATTTATACTTCAGCATGGCTGGAGGTTGGTAGATCATTTCATGTTTAGCGTGTATGGTGCATGTTGGTACCTTAGTTGGAATTCTGAAATCAGAAGAATAATTTGCAACATTTTCTGTTGGCCTTAACATCAAAACGAGTAGGCATGTACCACAATAATTTAATTTAGATTTATGGTATGTACCGATGGAATCAGGTTCTGTAGTTTCCGGCAAACCATATTATGTTAATATTTATGTAGAATTATACTCAATGAATGGTTAAAATCCGCGAAGCCTAATATTAATAGGAAGATTAATAGTTTCTGCATGCCTTCATATTAAGCAATTGTGTTCTGACCATAGTTGGTACCACGTAGTAAAGTTTACACACAAGGCAGCGTGACAGCCAAGTTCGGAAAAAAGCGCGACTTTTTTTTTGTTACATAAAACATCTCCAGCTCTATTTGGTTTAGGTACTTATACTTACGAATCAATTTCCATGGAAACAGTCCTTATATTGAAAGACTCGGCATAAAGTCTAACAGCTGTAGTAAATGCATTGTTCACCCAGTAGAACATAAGGTTATCGAGGAGCTCGTCGCGGGTGAATAACTCATATAGGCCTCCGTCAGTAGTAAACTCGTAAAAATTTCGGGATCCTACTGAAAATGCCTGCAGCATGTATGCAAGAAGACCTGATGGGGAGTCGGACATGGCTACGCCTGCAATAAAATATACATCATAATACTACCCAATAAATGACCGCAACAATTAACGGTCCTTGGTGATTTTACCATAATAACCAATCTGTGTAGACGTATCGGTGATAGCGATACATTATTTGATCACCAGCTTGTCGTGTTGGAATAATATCAAAGTGACTTTTTACTACCGCCTAGGGTGAAGAGAGCGCCTCCTATTCTTTGGTGATACCACGAAGGTTTAATATCATAATCAGCCCATTACTGTCCCACTGCTAGGCATGAGCATTTTCTCAGAATAAGAAGGGTTTAGGCCTTATTCCACCACGCCGGCCTGGTGCGCGTTGGTAGACTTCACACACCATCGATAACTTTACGGAGCCATCTCAGGTGAGCAGGTTTCCTCATGATGTTTTCCCTTTACCGTTAAGGCAAGTGATAATCACATTCTAATCTGCACATGAATTCGAAAAGTAAGATGTGGGCCGAGATCGAACTGAGACCAAAATCAAAAAAATGGCAAGCATCCTAGCGTGTTTTATATCCGTGCAGATTTAATATACTGTGTGTGTATTTAAGCAGATTGCCTCATTAATGTAGTGGTCAAAAGTGACGAGCGTGATATCACTATTTATTTCTGCAACCAGGAAATGACATTAGGCTGTTAACGTAAAGCACGGACGTGGAAGGTACAACAGCAGCAAGTGTGATGGTATATTATTATAATAGAAACACAATATTGACTTCATGTACATACCAATGGTATCTGGCTTAGTAGCCTGCAGATGCAAGTACCCAGTTTGTGTCGTCAACCACTTCAAGGTGCTAAGGATTGGGTACATTCTATCTGCTGCAGATGGATCTGTTACCAGCGATTGTAACGATGGGCTTACTGAACCCATGAACCAAGTCGCCAACGAAGCTGGAGACAAACACACCGGAAAGTTTGTATGGTATCCTAGCACTTCCTGAAAAACAATGAATTAGTCACTAGGTTGCTGCAGTATTTGAAATCAATGGCGAATGTAAGAATAATTAACCCTTTTCGGAAAATGATTAGATTCTGGTTGATACTATTTTCGTTCTAGTCCTTTTTTTTCCTTTTTTATCCCAAGTATATAATATCCCACAACCGGTATATTTTCACACAAAATTTCAATTTCTCATGGAATCATAGCTTTCTTGCAAGGAAGAAGGGTGCATTAATAGAACCTCCACGAGTAACAATGTTTAATTACGTCCGGCGCAGCCTGGTTATTTATCCACGTTACGAACCTTGCTGACTGGCTAATTATTTGACCACGGCATGAGCTATGCTCTTATATAGCTCGTGTCGATACGAGAGAAAAGATTGCTTTCTTACCTCTGGATAGAAAGTGACGATACAATTTGCTGTCAAAGCACCAAAGTCTCCAGCCTGAATGTAGAATTTCTCAAAGCCTAGTCTGTGCATTAAGTTTCTTAGTACCACTGCAATTTCTGCTTCTCCTAACCCTGGTCGAGTCGCACCCTGCGAAAATAACAATGCAGAAAACGTTAGTATATGGATCTAGATTAAATGCCGAATAACGGCCATGGACGTCCTTGGTTATTATTTGAATTGAGTTCGCAATGACACAGTTGTACTGGGTCCGATATTTTATTTCTGGCCGCTTTTTGATAGATCTTCAAAAGCATAAGAATTCATTATACATACTTAAAATGTAATTAGACTTCTGTCTATCTATTTGTACCTCTACCAACAGCTACATATATGTATACGCCTTCTTTAGTTTACGTCACTTTCCGTTCATCTACTGTTGCTCCGCGATCCCCTCGATGCATGTCGACCTTCTTGTAGTCTAATTCCAGGCAATCTCCGTCCTTCTCTGAGCTACCACACGGATATTGCCAAAGATAGACCATTTTGTCGTCACTCCTTACCAAATTTCAATTGTTACTTACATCAGAAAAACCGAATCCAGGCAAGCTTGGAACTATAACCTCCACAGCAAAGCCTCTTGCTTCGGAAGCAGCAGTGATAAGAGGAATTGCCTTGTAGAACTCCACGACGGATCCGGGCCAGCCGTGCAACATCAGAAGTGGCACTACTTCCACGTCAGAAGATACCTTAAAGCAGAATGTTCTGAATTGCCACAAGTTCCAGGACTGTTAGTAGAAACACTGAATGTTCATAAATTTTATCACCGACGGGGGCAACAACAACCAATTTGTCATGCAATAATAACATAACATCAATTTGTGCAATATTTATGGGACATACATAAAAGCAAAAACCGACATCATAAAAACTAAAAAGAGTAAAATGATTACCATAATATCAAATTAACAGTTTCAGAATTCGGTGGCTTTTATTTGTTTCAGTGTAGAATTGCACCGACTTCTGAAACTGTTAATTTTAAATTATGGTAATTATTTTATACTTTTTAGTTTTTTTGAAGTTGGTTTTTACTTTTATTTAAAGTCATTTATTAAATACGTTTCAGTGCCATAAATTACACGGTTTAAGACTAAAAATTTAAATGACACGGTTGCGTAATCTTTCCAACAACTAGGTAGTTTTCTTTAAGAATAGGGATCAATGTCATGACTGCTCCTTACATACAATCTTCTTTGTTCTTGGCTTATGTTTCTGTGATGACAGTTAAAACAGAGATAGAAAGTCCTCATCAAAACTTTTGTTGAAGGGAAAATACATTTTTTTTTAAAAATAGCTTAATCAGTTTCGATAAAATTTATATGGGCCCACCTCTGAAGTATGGCCTACTAATAATCAAAATCCATTCATAATTGGCGGAGACACCGCGTAACAAAACTACAAAAAAAAACCATTCAGACGAATTGAGAACCTCCTTCTTTTTGAAGTCGATTAAAATAGCAAGCAAGAGAAAAGTAGACAGATGACCGGCATGATGTACCTCTGGTTTCACCCATATGAAATGTATGTCAAGTCCTTGAATATTGGTCTTGTACTGTGGGTACTGGTTGAGGTAATTCTCGCGTTCGGGGAAACTGTAGTTATTGGCCCAGTAATCCATCCAGCTGTCCAGATTGTCAGTGTTAAACCCATATTCAAAGCCCACACCTTCGAGTGGGGGAGTGACGCTTCGGCGATTATTAATACGTTTCCTAAGATCGCATTTCATCTGTAATTATTCGTTAAAGTAAAGATTAATATATTACAAAATAACATTTTATAATTTACAGCAACATTTTTATAAAATAAATGCTACAAAAAAAACTAACTGAAATGATGAAGAGAGAAAGAGAACGATGAAATATTTAATTTCAAACGTTGTAGATGTTTGTATGTTAACTCACTATGACATTTAAAAATCTATGAAGAGTCGTATAAGGTAACTGCATCAAAAAAAAACATAGAAAATAAACACTCACCTCTTCTTCAAATTTAACTGTAAATGATCTAATTTCAGTATTAGATTCACATTCTGCATCCTCGGGACCCCACCATTGTTCTAATTTGGGTAATAATGAAGCTGTCAGGGATTTTGATGCAGATTCTGTGTCACCAAAAACTAACGCAACGTACGCTAAAAGTACGAATATTTTTGTAAATATATTCATCGTTACAGATGATGGTTATGTTTTATTGCCCAAAGTGTCCATATGATGCCTCGGCACAGTATATATACCCATAATGATGTTTCGGAGTTTCGGTTGTTTATTCATTTCACGTTTTTACTGTCTATGCATTATTTATACAAATTTTAACAATTGTTTAAATATTACATTATTATATGTATACATATACAGAGTGTAAATGAATTCGTTTAATTTCTTAAAACCACATGATCTGTAACTGGTATAGTATATTATGGTTGTACGAGAAAGAGAAAGATGAAAAAAAAACTTTTTTGGTCTTTCTCTTTGGTGAGTTATCGTATCTAAACCACATGACAAGGTTTAAATAAAATCATTTTTTGTTTTTATTTTGATTCAGCATTCCAATGCCACGCATAAATGAATGGAAGCACGTCAACACAGCTGGCTGGCACAACTAGGGCGATATCTCTCGCGCAGTCAGTTAACTGGGGGCACTTAAATGACTCACATAAAGAACATGTTTTTTATTGTATCGGTTAGGTCCCATGCAGTGTCAATCTGTGTCACCGGTCTATGAAGAAAGAATTATATGAAATCAGATACAGCCTGTATACAGTTTCAAGAGCAGACACTCCGGATACATTGTGAACAACTAGCGACGTCCGACTATCACGTCTACGTTTTTAAAACATCTGTCAGCACCTATATTAAAATGCCCTATCGACCTAGTGATTGTAAGTGCGGCAGCTGGGTGTTTGGTCCATCCAGGTTGTAGGATAACTTTTTCATCATCATTCTCTTACGACATTTCACCTTCTTTTTAGTTACATTAAACCTTTTTTGTCACTGGCCACATCGTTTTTGATTATTATATTCTAAATTGGAAAAGCACTCGAAAAAGAAAAGAAACAAGGTTCTTGGGCATTGATTCGAGAGGCAACAAGAAAAGTGTGCGGTCTGGAATTGACTTGAAGGAGACTGCACTGCTGACCTTCCGGCACTCCGACCTACTTGAGGGAGTCGCTGCACTGCTGAGCCTCCGGAACTCCAATCTACTTGAAGGAGACACCGTACCGCTGAGCTCCCAGTACTCGGCTACACTGAGAGAAGTCGCATACCACACCGAGTAGAAGTTTCGTTCCGAATTCTTGTGTGCAGTTTAGAGACCTTAAGTGTTTTTTTTATTGCTTTTATAGAAGTGGTCCTGAAAATGTTTTCTCGTTTATCCGGCTAGGGGTAGATAGGATCCCTTAGCCTGCGACCTTCTTTATAACTGGTGTAGTAGACGTGTCTGTAGCGCAGGAGAACCTGGGGCCGTCTGCTACATTACAAGGTATTTTCTGTAACCATCCCCATCCCTAGAGGTTAGAATTGAGTCCGATAAATGACAAAAGGCTCGCCTCCAATTAGATGAGACTCGATACTGACAACGATAAAACGTGCGTGTACCACAGTCGACAGTAGACCTATACCTACCCTTTCGGGGAATTCAAGCGTGACGTGTATTTATTTATAGTCCCCACGAAGGCTGGTATTCACCAACGTCAATTCTCTGATTAAACAACCGTTTTACTCGAAAAATGTACTAGCATGTTGTTCCGTTTATTCATCTTACTTACACATAATTTATATTTTTAAACATTTCTATAAAAAACAAAAAAACATTTAAAAATAT
This sequence comes from Amphipyra tragopoginis, assembly GCA_905220435.1. NCBI lineage: Eukaryota > Metazoa > Arthropoda > Insecta > Lepidoptera > Noctuidae > Amphipyra > Amphipyra tragopoginis. Next base: position 21,954,007 of record HG991995.1, on the reverse strand, counting down.
AAAAAATAGTAGCCCACCGGCATCGGGAACAGGGTCCAAGCTGCCGGCGGGCTCCAGAGAGAGGAACTTCCTAACGATACGCGCCGTGTCCAGAAGTACCGCTTTCTGAATCAAACCTTTGATCCAGCTGCCTAACGAGAGCCTCATCAGATGTTGGTCGAGGCTCTTGGCTATTAAACCATTGGTTGTTACGACTATCGGCACAATGACTGCTGAGTCAATCTTCCACATGTCGACAACCTCGTGAGCCAAATCAAGATATTTGTTTTTTTTATCATTTTCAGCTTTCACGAGATTCTCGTCACTAGCATGTTTGTTATTACAGTAGCCTAAAGGATTCTTTCCACCGTATAGTTCTGACAACTTATTTTGTAATTCAACAGTCGTAATTATATAATTGGTCATTGTAATCTAAAAATAGTTTCAAAAATTCGCATGCCTGCAAAAAGGTATGATATGACGGACTTATAACAATTATGTAATAAATACCTTGACTTGATACATGAGACTGTCGACATGTGGGAGATTGACTCAGCAGTCGTTGTGCCGATGCAATAGTCGTTACAGCCAATGGCTTAATAGCCAATATGTATTTTAAATGAATAAACGATGTAATTAACATCCTTGTATACGATATCTTGTTGTGAATCAATTATATTGAAAGAGTTTTAAAGTACCCATAGTAATTAATAACTTTTGTTCTACAGTTTTCCCCAAAAGTCAATAGTTTGAGAGAAATAGCTGTTTAAAGATTTCATAATCTATCTATCCTCCGCTATGGTCAGCTGTGTGTCATTTTAGGTTATATTTGGGGTCAAAGATTAGAAGCTCATTTTCTGAATTCGTAACTAAAGCAGAGATAAAGTATTAAAAAAATCTAAAAAATATTTTACATGGAAATAAAAATTATCGTTTTTTTAACACTTCCTTTAGAACAGTGTTGTCAGTGATACTTTTATCTTGGCCCGCGGATTATTTCCCCTAGACTATCATTGTGTAGGTATAGGACTAAAAGATTCTTCTTCACCTCATACCATCTTATTTTTTAATCCAATGTTTCCAATTTTGATTGTTTTTTTTTTTCTTTGACATTTCATTTAATCTATTTATTGCTAATATTTGCTTATATTAGTTTGACATTGAATTGCAATTATTAATTATTAATATTATTCTGTTAATACCTACGCAAGGCTGTAAAATGTGAGGACCATGCAGCATCTAGTGTTACACTTTCATTCTTAATATTTGACTGCCTATTGTCTATCGGTATGAGTCTGTCATGCTCACTGAAATGTCTTGCTGATGGTGGCGTTGTGCATCGGGTCGTTGAGTTCTCTGCAACATGGTTGAGCTGAGCGACGCCGATGCATGCGTCATGCTCGTGAACGGGTGCTGTCTGTTGGGACTGGTCAGCTCGTAACTGCTATGGCAATCGTTTTAAAAGGCTAACTTTCTCATTACTTTTCATGTTGTTAACCACATGTACATTAATCTGCGTTGTTCTTACATTACTACAATGAAAATTGTCAAAACATTTACTTTTTTAAAAGAGTGTCTATGGAGTTTCTTGCCGGTTCTTCTCCAAAGGACCTACTACTTGGAACCGAGCCCCTAGTGTTGACCTTTTGAAAGCACCAGGGATCTGGTCTACTTGAAATAAAAACTATTTGACTTTGACTGTCCATTTCATTTGATTATCTTTTTAGGGTTTTTTTTTGCTACTAATTACAATATCACCTTTTTAGCAACCAAATAATGATAAGTACCTACCTACAAATATAATAATGATAAAGAGGCATAAACTCACCAATTGTCATATTAAAATTTTTCATTGTATTATGAATAATTTTATTTTTTAATTAATTGCTACTTAACAATTAATTGGAGACTTAACTTTTTTGTTGACTTGATACCAGAAAGAGACTGTTTAAACAAATGATTGACACATACTAATTTATAGTTATTATGACGCGTGAACTTGTGAATCATTGGATGACTACGCAATAAAATTAAATTATTTTTTTTTCTCTTTTTTTATTATTTTACTTGGTCACGTTACTAGGCAACGCACCTAATAGTAAGCTAAGGGTGACGGAGCGTACGAATCCAAGTAACAGAGATAAAGAGGGATTCCCCTATACCCCTCTGGCTCTCACATACACACGACGGAACACATTAAACTGCTTGGCACCGGACTTTAATGTGAGGGTGGTAGCTAGCCAGGCGGACCGTTTAAAATTTAAATCCTACCACCAAGCGTGGTTTTTGTTGAATTTTACAACACGCGTCTATTACCAGCGTGCGGACAGAAAGTTTTATATTCTAGCCCACAAGAAGAATAAATAGGTATTTTCAGATACTTTTACATGTCACTTTATGAGCTTGTGGCGGCACCTATCCACGCCACATGCGAACTACGCAACACGCTGGCGGTGTAGACGACTACAGCGACATTAACGACAACTCTCATAGATGACAGTTCCTACATCGCGCTATCATGATTTAACACGCAGATAGTATATATGTTACGGCTAATAGCCGAAGTGCGGCTACACCTAGTTTTAGCCGGGTACAACTAGGTGCAGCCGGCCACATGCGGTTAAACTTAAATCTATCCTACTTATCTTCGGTTAGAACTAGGTTTAGCCTTCATCATAGCGGCTAGAGCTAGGTGCAGCCGCACAACGATGGTTAAGGGTAACCCCGGTTACTTTAAACCCTGCAGACAGAAATAGGAGCCCCGCCCAGCGGGGCTCCGTCGACTTAAGCTCCACCTAGTTCTAACCAACTGCTACTGGTTGCACCTAGTTGTACCCGGCTAAAACTAGGTGTAGCCGCACTTCGGCTATTAGCCGTAACATATATACAACCGCCCAACATCAACTGTTGAGCGGTAGCCCGCCAGGCACAAGACTCCGCCTGGTTGGAGGATCATTGTTAGGGAGTTTGAGGACTGTATTCAATGATGCTATTTATTAAGTACTGGTTTCAATATTTTATTGCTGATTTTTACAATAATTACTTGACGCGCGTACAATGCTTGAGGAAATATAATAATGTGTGTCTGCTCCGTCGCGGTTCAAGCCTATAAATCCGAGATGGCCGGCGCGAGCGCCTCTTCACCCGCGCCCCGCTGTGCCCCCGCCGACGCCGTCGCCGGTGCCGCCTCTATTCGAGAAGGTTCCGAACAATCATCCCTTTGTTTAGAGGAACACTACACTTCGTTCCTCCACAAGCTAGTTGGCGTAACGTATCCGACTACCTCTGAAAATAAACGTTGAAACAATCAAGGATCAAGAGCCCAGACATTTCTCATTACTTATAAATAAAAAAAAACTGAGAACTGAGACTCCGGGCTGCTGAGTAATTCCAACGGAAAAGTCCAATAACACTTTGCCCGACCTGGGGATCGAACCCAGGACCTAATGCTCAGCAGTCGCGCAGGCGACCACTAGACCAACAAGTGAGTCGAGTACTTTTATTTTTATTTTTTATTAGCTTATTTGACTGTCCCACTGCTGAGCAAAGGCCTCCCCTATTGTCTTCCAAACAGCTCTATTTTGAGCCGTTTCTGACCATGGTAGCCCCGCATGGTCAGAAATAGACGAGTAATATTCTTTAAAAAAAAACACTCATCACAGGTTTTGTTTACGTGTTAACAGAATAAGCAAACTCAACACACATTTCACAACTCCACTCTATAAACACGCCAATAAATTCATATTGAAACACTCCGAACACATCCATCGTTGATATCCGCGAGAATTGAACGATTTTTTCATCGAGCCCTAAGAAAATGGTATTCAACAAGCATATAGCGGGTAACCATGATAAATTACGTAATTTGCAACAGAACTCCTGCCTGAGGCAGCCGCAAAGACGTGGTCTTAAATGGAGGGCAACCGAACACCGTACCGGAAAAATATCGGGAAATATATGAGTATCGTTTTTGCTTTTATCTTTTTTGAAAGGTGATACTACTCGTATACTCTTTAGAGTGGTTTGATGATGTGTTTATAGATTATGTTTCTGGTATTTACTTATTATACGCTGGATAAAATATACAGATTGGACGCCGACAACTGACATACTTCAGATCTGCATGATCCAATTCCCCACTGTCCTTTTTTCTATCGGAAGGCCAGAAGCACGAAAAAGCGCCATCGGTTCATGGTTGATATACCAAAAACCCGAACGAAGCGCTTTGGTTCCACTTTCATTGTGAAAACCGCCAAACAGTGGAATGCGCTGCCCGAGTGGGTGTTCTCCGACAGCTATAATCTGGGTGTCTCCAAGTCACGATTGAATCGGTTTCTTCTGGGCAAGCGTGCTCCATCGTAGACCGCATCATCATCACATTAACATCAGGCGATACAGCGGCCAAACGCAGGCCGAGTACCATATAAATAAAAAAGATGGCTCCACAATAGATCGCGCAGAAAATGGTGAGATGAATCACGCCTTTGATAAAAAATGGCGACAAGCGCCCAATAAGAGAAGGATAGAAGAATCAGGGTCTTTGTTCAACAGTGGGACGATAAGGGCTGAATATAATAGTAAAATAACACATGCGAAGAAAACAAAAATAAATATTACACACGGGAGTAATAAATTTGAATCGCCAAGATAAACTGTAATAACTCGGAAACTAAGAATGATAGCTTGTTCAAGTAGAAAGTATTTTATAAACTATTTAATACTACTCAAACAAAATTAGTAAAACTTCTTAAATAGTGTATTAAATATTTTTTTCTTGAATAAGCTGTCATTTTTAACTTCCGAAATATTAAGGTTTATGTTGGTCCCCGATTGTCATTCTGTCTAGTGTAGATAATACAAAAAAAATTTTTTTAATACTGAAAGATTCTAGAGTATGTATCTAAAGCTGGCTTCCCACGGTGCGTGGTACCGCGCACCGGCTATGCGTGGTATCATCCGTAAAATCACTCACCATGGGAAACCACATTATGTGGGTGCGTGAGAAAGAGAACTCGCACCGCACCTTTGCATTTACCGACTCGCGGCGGATACAGCGTACCGCTCCGCACGCGTTCGCGATACCACGGACGAATCTCATTCCATGGTGCGTCGGTGCGAGCTCGTGTGTCGCGATATCACGCACCGTGGGAAACAAGCATAACGCCTAGGCCAAATACCTGTCCATATTAGCCTAATGTCAAGCACAAGTGCCTACCTAAATGACATTTTCATCTAGACCCTTTGTCCTCTTTACACTAACTGATACATCGATCATAATAATATTAATATAAAGTAAGATTATTAATTAACTGGAGTAAATTGACAGGTCCAGCCATTGTTATTTGACAATAGTGCATTGTTATTTGACATTAACACCTGTTAATTCACTCTGGGGAATTAATAACCCTACTTTAGTTAAGATATCTAAATCTAATACCCCGCCAGCCTATATTAACTTGAACACAAGAAAATCACAAAGGCGACACAATAACGCAACATAATACACAATATAAGGTCGTTTACACTATAAAACTGATAGTGTAGAAACAAATAAAGTTTTATGACTGTGCGTATCAAAGGTTTGTCGCGGTCCTAACGAACCGTTCTTTATCTGTGCTCTGGGGACCAATAAGCTGCATCCTCTAAGGAAATTAGCGGGTTTCTTGTGCTAAAGTTAAGCGGTAAGTGGTATAACTATTACACGGTAGCAAATTAAAGACTAACTTGGTACAAAAGACTAACTTTCGAGCTAATCGAATAAGTTGGGGAGTAGGGTGGAGTGAAAAAAATACTTCTTGATTCTAGTCAAAGTAGAATAATTTGGAAAATCTGAATTTAGAGTCTTTAAGACCAAACAAACTTTACTTATTCTTGTCTTCACGCTTGTCTTCTCTCGTGCCAGCACAAGCTATACTAAAATAGGTCATGCTGTGGTGAAAAGATTGACCAGTCAGCAAGGTTGGTAGCGGGGCTGACTGCCCAGGGTGAGGCGGACGTACTTGAGTATCGTCACTCGTGAAGGCTCTTTTCATGCAACCCTGCAACACACTTTATATACCTACAAGCTTAGTTTTAGTATATACTAAACCTGAAACTAGTTTGTTCAGAATCACTAGGAGAATCGATTGACAAATTTTTTCGAAAACTTTTTTTTTTCATAAATTTCTGTTTTGTTTCAGTAGGTTTCTACCCATAACAGTGGACGGGAATAGACACCTTGAGGCTTGAGATGGTCCGCTCGGTCAGTTTCCGTGTATTAGACTACCCCTGCATAGCACATCTCAGGCATTTCACACTGTACTAGGGAACTTAGCGCAACATAAACTACGGTGTAACTTGGAGATTTATTAAAATAAAAACACAAATTCAGGCAGTTCTTATGAAATCTAGTTGGGGTGTCTCGGGTTTTGTATATACTAAAAATAACGTTGTATACTTTACAGTATGATGTTGCTGTGAATTTGTACTCTTTGCACAAATGTCCATTATTTTAATTTTCTGCTTAGCCTTTTCCCATATATCTTGGGGTAAGCTTCCAGTCTAACCACATCCGGCTAAATACCAGTATTTTACACGGAGTGACTGCCATCAGACCTCCGCAACCCAGTTACTGGGCAATGCTTATATCTTAAGGTTAGACCGGTTGTCAGATTCTCGAGCTTCTGACTACCCGTAACGACTGTCATAGGTATTCGTATGATACCCGGGACTGGTGGTTTCACGTGCTCTCCGAGGCTTGGAGGGATCTCGATGTGTAACGAATGCTCACCCATCCACGGACTGACCGCAGCAAGCGCAGCTTAACCTTACAAATCATATGATCTGCGCTATTGTAAATTAGCCACGAGCACCTCTTTATTCTCTTTTATTTTCATTGTAAATTAAAAAACAATACTATCTTTTAACTGTCAACTGTCATGTACAGTCAGCTGCACCAACTGGTTACCTCTCACACGAACAAGTTTGTTCTTGAGGTGGGTAACCAATTTGTGCAGCTGACTGTACTAATACTTAACCTTAAGGGAAGGTTCATATCTGACGGAAGATACGTCGCCGATCTTCGGTCGCGTAATTTACACGAGGAATTTTAGTAACGCATCTTCGGTCAGATGTGTACGGTGTGAGATGTTTGTATGAAATTATGTGCATCGGCGGAAGATCGGCGACGCATTTTCCGTCAGATATGTACCGACCTTAAATCTGGCAATCGAACCCACGATTTCACACTGACAGACCCACTGATACACCTCTAGACTAAAATGGCTCTTAATTTCCATGATCATGATTATTCAACCTTCCAATCAACAAAATAGTAATCGCCATCATAATTCACACAGTAGTAAAACTGTAAATAATAATATTATGTCGAAGATAACATTGAAATGTATAAAACTTTATGAGTTTATATGAAGCGATAGTAGCGGAGTACTAACCTTTCCTTATCCCGCCTCAAAGGACCAATAATCCGCGTCCTCTAAGGAAATTAGTGATGTGCTGCTAAACGGTGGCTCGGAAGTAAATATTGAATAGAATGTATTTTCCTACCATGCTTCTATTTGCCGAGAGGTTTGAGTTTACAAAGTAAATCCAACGAATGAGCCGTTTCTTAAACCGATATAAAAAAAGAGGTTTTCAATTCTACGTGTATTTTTTTTTGTATGTTTATTCAGCGATATCTTCGGTAAATGTGAACTTTTAATGATTATTTTTGATTGAAAGAATATTCTTGCGAGGTGGTCCTAACCTTGCAAATCATGTTTCGCGTGGTTGTTAATTAGCCACGATCCCCTCATATTTCCCTCAAATCACATTCCTCCATATACAGGATGTAAATGAATTCTTGTAAATCCTTCAAACCACGTGATCTATTGGTGACACAGATTAACCTTAAAGGCGTATTTTGGAAAAAGAATTAAAAAAAAAAACTTTGTTTTCTATTTCCGAGTCATTTTAGAGCCCCGAGTTAACTGACTGCAAAGAGCGATATCGCGTTAGTCGTACCCGCCAGCCGTGTCGCCGTGCTTTTATTGATTTATGCGTAGCATCGAAATGTTCACAATAACGTTTTTTTTTTTGCAAAAAAAATATTCTTTTACTGAATCCCTATTATGTGGTTTAAATACGATCACTTACCACGAACGCATGAAAAAAAAAAGGTTTTTATTTTTAATCAAGCTAAATCCCGTGCGGGGCTAATCTACACCAATAGTAGATCATGTGGTTTAAAGGAATTACACGAATTTGTTTACACTCTGTATTCTATTTAATTATAACATTAAACAAATAAGACCCATTTTAGCAAAAAAAATGTTAAGAAATAAGCAACATATCTGCTTCCAGCAGAAATTCAATACAATACTTTTATGAACCTTATCGGCCAATCAATATGAGTTGAAACTACTTGAAGAAATGGTTTAAAAGACATTCGTGCCTTGGTGACAAATTGTCCGCCGGTCACGATCCACCGAGCTCTCCCTTCGCAGAGCCGGTCGTCTCTTCAGACTCCGCAGTCACACCGATAATTCAGCTCTCATCAAGCTGTCTCCCCCCCCTAAGCCCCCGCCAGCAACGCCCTAAGCCGAGGTCCGAGTCCCACTAGGGGTCGCCCTTAGTGCTGTTGTTGCAGGTACTATTTTTACTTTAGGTTAACTGGTTTTACTTTCCATCAAAAAATCATATTTGAATTTGTTTTAATTTAAAAATCATATTCTTACCTAGTAGAATGCAAACAAAAGCAATGCAATATAAATATCAGTGCGAGGCTTTTGTGAATTCGGGCGAATGCGATATACTAGCAGGCTGATTATTATTTATGTACTAATTAAATATTAACAGTGTTACATACAACATGAAAAACATCTCGTTATAATACAGTTTTAACAGTAAAATCCTTTGTAGTTTATTCGCATTATTATTTTTGATATAATATTCACGCAAATGAAAATGAACGGGGTTTAATAAATTATTTTTATTATTTTCTGAATGTTATTTTAAACAATGGAACAGTCAGCTGCAAAAAGACATCCACTGACAAAATTAACAATGAAATCAAGAAGAATTATGGAATGGAATTATTAAATTTCATTAACCAGTTATTCGTTTGTGTTGGCAGATGATTATGTATACAACTAGCGACCCGCCCCGGCTTCGCATGTGCATGTTTTATAGCTTAAAATCTTCCTTTTGAATCACTTTATCTATTAAAAATAACCGCATTAAAATCTGTTGCGTAGTTTTTAAGATCTAAGCATACATAGGGACAGACAGCGGGAAGCGACTTTGTTATATACTATGTAGTGATAATACAAAATTTCAAGAATGACTCATTTTAAATACCACTTTTTAATTTCGCTGAATGTTTAATCTTTATTCGGCTGACTGTACCTATTGCAGTGACAAAAACCAATAATTTGTATTAAAATAAAAATCATAAAAAAGAATAGGTACATAAAAAATACACATCATCATCTGCCTAGCCTTTTCCCAACTATGTTGGGGTCGGCTTCCAGTCGAACCGGATGCAGCTGAATATCAGTATTTTACATGGAGCGACTGCCTATCAGACCTCCACAACCCAGTAACTGGGTAATACGATACTCTTGGTAAGACTGGTTTGTCAGACTTTCGGGCTTCTGACCAACAGTAACGACTGTCAAAGATCTACAAATGACAGCCGGGACCAACGGCTTTACGTGCTTTCCGAGGCACGGAGGAAACTCGCTATGGTAAATGGTCACCCATCCACAGACCAACCTCGGCAAGCGGGCTTAACCCGGAAGATCGGTCTATGCGGCTGTAATTATTTAGCCACGAGCTCCTCTTGTGTAATTGTCTATTTTATAATGTATGCATGTAAACACACAACCTGTGTCTGTAGGTAGGAACTGCTGAACCACGCCAACTTAAACAAATTATGGGTATACAGTAATGAAATTTGAACTAAACGGATTACAGCCATTTTATAGCCTTTGTAAACATAAAAGGTGAAGAGGAATTCTTCACTTAACGGAAGCAATCTGAATAGGGTTTAATGACTCTTAAAATTGTTTAATTTTTTTCCTTTGACGACACAAAAGAGTTCATGACGTATTGAGAAATTATGCCTTAGTTCACGTTGAGAGCTCTCCGATTGTGATAAGTCACGTTCGCTATAGCGTGCCCAATACATCTTGGTAGGCGGTGAAATAGAGAACTAAATAAAAATGTATTGAATTTTATTTTGTTGACAATAGCCTTTGCAAACAGCAACACTATAAACCACCAAGATTCAGTGGGCGCCCGAGCTCAGTCTCCCTTTTTTCGACAGCGGTTACGCATTGCATCCGATCCGAATCCGTGAAAATACGTTCCGAAGTAGCCATAGAACTATTTGTATGGTAGTTTACGCACTACATCCGGCATCCGTCATCCGATTTCTATCCGTCATCCGTGAGGTTCTAATTCGGAAAAACAATTGACGGACCGAAGTACTGTTTGTATGAACGCTTTCGCATTACCTCGGATTCAAATCAGACGCCAAACGGATGGCCCCTGAATTGTTTGAATTTGGATCAGAGATCGGAATAGTGCGTAAGCAACATCCGATTTTGGTCCGAGATTTTTACTCTAGATCGGTATTTTCACGGATTCGGATCGGATGCAGTGCGTAAAGCAATATCCGAATTCGGTCCGAGTTTTTTATATCCATATTTTCACGGATTTGGATCTCATGCAGTGCGTAATCGCTCTAAAACTTAGCAGAAATTCTGGCTTGAAACAGCTTCCATATTTAAATTGAAAAATGAAACAATTGAAAATGAGCATGTGCTTTTTGAGCTAGACTTTTGTTTTGTTCAAATTCTCTTCATTCACGTTTTACGGATACTTTATTATCAGCGTTTGAAGCGTTTTTCTCGTCAGGAAAGAATTAAATTCGGAATAGTGAATTTTCTTCTCCAAGCTTTTGATAATAAAGCCCACCTTTTAAGTTAGCTCTCGGGCTAGGAAAGCCTTGATAATAAGGACGTTGTCTCGTAGACCCCTGCTGTTTTATGGCACATTATATTTCTCATGTTATTTACGTAAAACATACCCAAATAGTAGGTACAACGATTACGACAAGTACCTAGTTGTAAAGATTTTGTGCTTTATTCGAATCGTCAAATCTGTAATTTATGTTTAATTTTATCTCTATGAACGCGTTGCGTAATGGAACTATGCAAAAAAAGCTACATCATGCAAGGGACAAAACTCCTTTCTAAAAAATAACAGTAACTGTTTTACATAATTCTTTGGTCAAATATATCTGCTAACAGCTTTATTTGCTTTTAATTGCGAGCAATAAGTTATTATGATTAATAAATAAGCATTCATTTATCTAAACATAATTTGACGGAGCATATGTAATTGATTAAAATTTCAAAATTTTCTAAAGAATATTTGTCACCAGGTAATTACCGGAAATAAAAATCAAAACCAGCAAACCGGTATTGCATGGTCTAATTACGATACTCCTGCAGCTTTCCCGTCTTTCCCTAATTCCCGAATGCGAAAACGAAAAGTAGGTTAGGATGTTTATAGCTGAAACTCTGCTACCAGTCGAATACAGCGACAATAAAAATCCATTCACGTAGGACAAGTTGCCACGTAAAACGATTCAATTAATGACTACTATATAATCCGAGGACAAACCATTATCGGGATTTTTGTACGTTTTTTCTTCCGTTCCGTTCATCCGGTTTTCATTTGTCGATTAATGATTCAGAGGTTTAACTCTCGTTCAGGAATTAAGCTATTTTCACTGTAAGGGATGGTTTCGAATGGATTTAATGTGATTTACATTTAGGAGTAAGCAATGGTATTATTTTAAAGGCAAATTAGGAAATAATTTAACAGAAACATGTTTCAGTCATTCTTAACATTATTTCATGTTTATGTATTTACTGCATCTCAACATAGGCATTAAAAGAAAAGGCTCTTTTCCCAACAGTGCGAATGTCACAGAATAACAATAAAAACGTTTCTATCTTTTACCTTGAGATATTGACTAATTATCAGGTTTGCAATCAGAAAGATATCGGTATTTGGATAATTTATGCAGTAAGTAAAAAACGACTATATTTTTTTGACCTCGAGGCTAGTTGAGTAGTCAATGGACTTCTTCTTCTTCTCTCGTGTCAGCAAGAGCTATACGAAAATGGACTGAGAACTTGAAAATGGATTTACGCATCTATCCTATCACAAAACTAACTGAATGTGGGATTGTGGGCCCAGCTCAGGCTCCGCCCGCAAAAAGGTTATTGGAATATAAAGAACTATACAAGGTGTAACTTAAATAACGCACAACCTCTTAAGAGGTCATTGTACTCATCACTATAAACAACTTTTACTATGGGACGATACCGGAAATCGCGAAAAAAAAATCAGCTGTTCCCTACATTTTGACGAGTTATGCGAACATAAATGTAGGGAACAGCTGTTTTTTTTTCGCGGTTTACGGGTTGTTCCTATCAGCCCATCCCTCCCACTGCTGGGCACGGACTTCTTCTCAGAATTAGATGGGACTTAGTCCTATCCTAAGACCAACACGCTGGCCTGGTGCGGTTTGGTCGACTACACACACTGTCGAGAACTTATTTTTGGGTAACATTCTACCTCCATCTTTAATTTTAATAAGATGGACTGGTTTCACACCAAAGCTGTACGAAGAAACGGAGCGGTGAGCGAGAAAAAATCCACCAATAGGATTGCTATGCTTTACGAGGCTAGAAAAATGAAGCAATCCTATTGGTGGTTTTTTTCTCGCTCACCGCTTACCTTCCTCCCACAGCTCTGGTGGAAAACTTAATCAGCTATAGTGCAGTTATTTAGTAACAAAACATGCATGCATTCGAAGTTTTACAACCCATCTATAATATAAATTAAAATATTAATTATGTTTCACATGAACATTAAACAAACATAAGCTCTGCATCTCTGAGTGCGCCCCAAATCACAACATGGCGGTTTAATATCGTGCGACCGTAAGATACGCTCATATAGCTTTAATTACTAAATATTATTACGTTTACTCGCATTTATCACCCAAGTTTATGTCAGTTCTAATAGAAATAGCAACTTTACGACTTCTGGCATATTTACAATTTAAATTAGAAATTCACAAACAAACGAACCAGCACATTATTAAATTATAAAATCGCATCATAAAATATCAAGTACAGATATATATTTTTACAGACAACCCTAACCGCAGGGCCATCACTCGCTACATTTCTAATTACCATAAATCCGAAAAAACCTTTCCTAAAATTCCCAGCTCTAACTAAATGAAACTCAGCATATTTTTTCGTACAAAAAGGACTACAGTTCACTACACACAGTTGTTTATCTGAGGCAACGGAGTGTTCCGAGTGCCATCATCATCAGTCAGCTCGGGCCGCGGTAATTACTTGTACAGCCCTACAGGACGCCGGGACGTGCTTGTGGCAGCCCTGATCTACGAGTAGGGTTGCTAACATAAGAGCTCCTGAACTGTTTCACCAGTCCTGTGCACACAAATTTAAAGTAAATTTAATATTTGGTCGTGTTTATAATTTTAATGCAATTTATAATGATAATAATGTATTCATTTTGCTGGCTCTTACAATTTTATTACGAGTTCTTCGTATTCATGTATTTTCTTAGCAATAAATCGTTAAAATACGTGATTTTTATTACAATAATAATTTATAAAATTAAATTATTCAGAGTTTCAACTACGGGGCAAGGTATTCTTTGTACTGCAAAGAACTAAGCCTTTTACAGTATTCAAAAGAGAAAACCTAGCTCAAAGAAATAGTATTAGGCATCTGCGAAAGCCCCATTTTACCTAAAACCTTAAAATTTAGATTTAACTATTACTAAAGGTAAAATCCTAATACGGGTAACCCAGTATACAAGTACCTTATATAATATTCAAAAGGTATTGAGCCTTTTCAAGAGACACTAAATCATTGGTTTTACAAATGCACACCATTTTTCTAACTACTTAACAGAACAGTAGTGTCATTCTGTAAGAAACCCACCTCAATATCGACGGTTAACTTGATATCCATAATGTCACAGTATGGATAATAGAAGCAAATAACACACAGATAATCGACATCGTATAATCAAAAACGCGTAGTTTTGTTATCCACGCTGTGTCACGACAAGTGTCTAATTGACAGTCGCGATCGAGGTGAGATTCTTACAGAATTGCACTGCTGACATTGAAAGTTGTCGAATATAAAATTAAGTTTGATGTGGTTCAATATTTTAAGCAGATGGTGTATTTTTTCTTTCTTGTCTTACGGGACCACGTATAGAAATGTTTACTTACATTTATTACCAGAAACGGGGAAAAATTCTAACGAAACGAGACGACACTCCTGGGCCTACTCCGAAAAACGAACATCGAAGTTTCAAATATATATGATCAAAGTATTGGTAATAGATGTATACAGGGTGTAAACGAATTCGCGTAATTCCTTCAAACCGCGTGATCTAATGGTGACACTGATTGACCCTGCATAGGTTTTTTTCAGAATCAATAAAAAAACTTTTTCAAGAAATGATGGTATTCTGTATCTGGGTAATTTTAGCGTCCAAGTTAACTGACTGCGTGGAGCGATATCGCGCTAGTCGTGCCGTCATCGTCAGCTGTGTCGCCGTGCCTTCATTAATTTATGCATGGCGTCGAAATTTTCTATCAGATAAAAAAATGTTTAGGAGAAAAAAAGTCTATTTTATTTTTAATCAATCTAAATCCCGTGCGGGATTAATCTATACCATTAATAGACCATGTGGTTTAAAGGAATTACACGAATTCGTTTACAACCTGTAGAGGTATAATTTAACTACTTTATAGTTAAAAAGCTATACATTTCCAGTATGAGCTGATCAAACATTGTACGTTGGCCATACTGAAAGTTTCTGGAACGGGCCACTTGAGTTAAAGATATTAAAAAAGTAATTCCTGTTTTAAAAAAATTTACCCTTTGGCTGTAAATACACTTTATTTTTTGCGTCTGTCATTTGTTTTTTCTTTGTTGCGCCAATTTGAAAATTGCGTGGTGACCCAAAGATGGATTTAATCGAAAAAAATTCGATGTAGGTATGATTTTTTACGATGTTTGCTGCGGTTTAAGTCAACATAAAATATTACCAAAGACTTAATAGCATTTGGCGATGAAGCCCCATCTCCTAGCTCTGTGTTCTGGTGTTATGAATTCAAACGTTGACGTTTTCATCTCCAAAATGATTCTAGTGAAGGCCGGCTAGCGACAGCGGTAACAGAAACTAACATTCCGTGCCTGGCGTGAATACGTTGACATCTCGACATACATGTTATTGCTATTTTTCTACGCCTATGGTTTTATAGGAAAAGATTGATTTACGCAAAGTTCTAGAGGTTAGATTACTCTAGAACCTATGCATAAAAAGAGTTTTAATTTTTTGATGGGGAATAAATAAGCAAAAAAAAAACATGTATAACGAGTCGTCAACGTATTCACGCCAGACACGGCATTGATGCGGCACGACAGCTAATTCAATCAGATAAAAAAAAATACATGACAGCAAATTTGTACATCATTGAACATTGGTATGAGCCAAGTGCAAAATATTTTGCACGTACACCTGAACGTTCGGAAGCTTTCTTCGAGATGGATACCGCATAATTTAACGGAAGTTTGAAAATGACAGCGAGTAAAGTGATATGATAAAATTTTCGCAATGGTTTCAAAGAATGAAAAAGTGTATAAATTGTCTTGGATAATACTTTAAAAAACAGAGGAAAAAATACAAGGTTAGTCGGAAACGAGGTACTAATCCGCGAGCCACTTATTATTACATATCACAGATAACTGTTTTAAAGCAAGTTTTAAAATTTCATAATTCAATCATTTTTATTTCAATAAAAATTGTTTATAATTTTTAGTTTTTTTTTTTTTTTTTAATTCTGCATCCCTGCTTTAGTTACTAATTCAGAAAATGAACCTTCTAATCCGTGACCCCATATAACCTTAAACGTAAACACAGCTGTACCCCAAGTGTGAGTTTTTTTACGTTACTACTGTAGTTGCCTCACGCCAAAAATGTATGAAAATTTTGGCAGCGCCTCTAGTGGCGAATAGCGTGACTAAAAATTTGTTTTTATGCAATCTTTGAACAGCTATTTCTCTTAAACTATTGACTTTTGGGGAAAGTTGTAGAACAAAAGTTACTTATTATTATGGGTTCTTTAACACCCTTTCGGATTAGTACCCCTTTCCGACTAACCTTGTATAAACATTATAAGTGTTTTACTTCATCAGAAACTTTCAGTATGGCCTAAGTATAGGCTTGCTGTACAATGAGAGGTTACCTTAGGGCGTATACATAAAGGAAGCAGGTAACCAGCGGCGACTTACCAGCGCTTATCGGTACTGGTCCGTGCAGGTAACCACTACATATAGGAAGCGGGTAGAAGCAGGGGCTGGTATTTTTTAACAAATATACGCCTCGTTCCCTTGCAAATACAGCAACAAATGACGGCTTACCAGTGCTGATCGGAGCCGGTCGAAACTTGTCGGCAAAGTTTGGAGCTTGTCGACACTGGTTCGCCACACAGTATAGAGACTACCTGCGCCGACTAACTGCGTGGACCAGCACCGACAAGCACTGGTAGATCGGCGCCGGCAACCCGCTTTCTACGTGTATACGCACTTATACTGATTTACAGCTTGATATGTAGTAGTGTACTCCTTTTGCTTCTTCCACATCGTGTGATTGCGCAGTGACCATATAAAATTCGCTCTATATTATTCTTTTACCAAACCTAAACATAACGAAAAAAAGTAAATAGAACATGTACAGTCAGAAAAGAGTTAGGTATACAGTCAAGCAACGGATATCGATACACAACGCAGCAACTGTCATTGAAAATGTGTGCGTAAAAACTTTTTATACGGAAGGTAAGTTCGGTTATGCGATGGAAAAGACTTGGCCACTGAATACACGCATCACTCTGTAAAAATACGAATGTAATTAGTTGCCTTTGTACTTATTTCTTTAGTTGACTGTACACGTGGACGCCAAAATCATTCTCACATTTCTGTTTAGACTCGTATTTTTTTACTCCATTTAGCTTCTCGAGGAAATTCGGCTGACACGTTTTCAGGTACGTGAATTACAGAGAAAAATTTCCATTACAATAATTAATTTTCCAGTGCTGTTGCCCTATTTCCAATTAACGAAAAGGAAAGTAAAAACACGCAAGTACGCTCGCGGTCGAAAGACTTACTTTTTAAATCAGAATTTTGGGCGAAGTCGTTTTATATTTTCGTTCCATTTAGTATTTTTTTGGCTGTCTACAGTGGTTTTGTAAATAAAAAAATGTTATTCGTTTAGAGATTCGAACATTTTTTTTTTTATATGTATATTTTATGGTCTTAATTATGTTATGAAATTGTTACGTGTGTATACACGTACTGGAAGCACATGATGACTTTTTTCTACAGATCAATAATCTTTTTCTCTCGTGTCATTATGAGCATTACGAGAATAAAAAAAAACCGGCCAAGTGCGAGTCAGACCCGCGCACGAAGAGTTCCGTACCATCATCTATTATACAGCGTGTCCCAGAAAGTAGTGTCAGGCGGAAGTCCAGAGGTAGAACATCTTTTGAGGTACCCAAATCACCCCCATGTATGTTCCGCGATTTATTGTAGTTTTCGAGTTATGAATGTTTTTCATGTTTTTTAATCAAACTCTGACTATAACGACATTTTTGATCATAGTGACGTGAATAGTTGAGATACATGAGTAACTTTTTTTTCTAAATTAGCTGATTAGTGGCCCTATCGAATGCATAAACATTTGTAACCATAGATGTAACGGATGCGTTACAAAAAAATATTTAATTGTCATAAAGTTAAAATCCTGCATGTTTCCTAAATCTTTGTGGGTGATTTAAAAATAAATCTCCCTAAACTTTTTTTGTCAGATGTATTCTAAAACCTTATCCATTTTATCAGCTATTTACTCTGTAAATTTCATCGAGCTATCTCTACGACATCACAATAAACATTTCATTCAAAGCTTACAATATCGAAAATTCCAGTTGTAAAAGGGTGAATGAAAAATTGATTAAAACTAACTAATAACGTCTTTTTTAGTAACCCTCGACGCAAAAAGAGGGGTGTTATAAGTTTAACGTGTGTGTCTGTGTGTCTGTCTGTGGCATCGTAGCTCCTAAACGGATTTTGATTTAGTTTTTTCTTTTGTTTGAAAGGTGACTTTATCGAGAGTGTTCTTAGCTATGATTCAAGAAAATCTGTTCAGCCGTTTGAAGATCATCAGCTCTTTTCTGGTTGTTGAAAGGATATGAGCAACTTCTACTGGTGTGATCGATTCGAAATTTACTCTCCTGTGACTTCAAAGATATTACAATAACATGGTAACCTTGACCTGATACTCATGCATCATCTGAAACAGCATGATACCCAACTTACAGTAGAGGTATTGTGTGCCTATTGATTCTTTAAGTTTAAGATAAGTTGTAATGACCTCCTTCTTGTCAACATGTCATCAATATCATTGAAGTCACAGGATAGTAAATTTCGAAACGATCAGATCAGTAGAAGTTGCTCATATCCCTTCGACAACCAGAAAAGAGCTCATGATCTTCAAACAGCTGAACAGATTTTCTTGAATCATAGCTAAGAACACTCTCGATAAAGTCACCTTTCAAACAAAAGAAATTACTAAATCAAAATCCGTTTAGGAGCTACGATGCCACAGACAGACACACACGTTAAACTTATCACACCCCTCTTTTTGCGTCGAGGGTTACTAAAAAAGACGTTATTAGTTAGTTTTAATCAATTTTTCATTCACCCTTTTACAACTGGAATTTTCGATATTGTATGCTTTGAATGAAATTTTTATTGTGATGTCGTAGAGATATCTCGATGAAATTTACAGGGTAAATAGCTGATAAAATGGATAAGTTTTTAGAATACATCTGACAAAAAAAGTTTAGGGAGATTTATTTTTAAATCACCCACAAAGATTTAGGAAACATGCAGGATTTTAACTTTATGACAATTAAATATTTTTTTGTAACGCATCCGTTACATCTATGGTTACAAATGTTTATGCATTCGATAGGGCCACTAATCAGCTAATTTAGAAAAAAAAATACTCATGTATCTCAACTATTCACGTCACTATGATCAAAAATGTCGTTATAGTCAGAGTTTGATTAAAAAACATGAAAAACATTCATAACTCGAAAACTACAATAAATCGCGGAACATACATGGGGGTGATTTGGGTACCTCAAAAGATGTTCTACCTCTGGACTTCCGCTTGACACTACTTTCTGGGACACGCTGTATAAAGACGGCAAAAAAATCACGTTTGTTATATGGTAGCCCCCTTTAATATTTATTTTATTGTTTTTTAGTATTTGTTGTTATAGCGGCAACAGAAATATATCATCTGTGAAAATTTCAACTGTCTAACTATCACGGTTCATGAGATACAGCCTGGTGACAGACGGACGGACGGTCAGCGGTATCTTAGTAATAGGGTCGCGTTTTACCCTTTGGGTACGGAACCCTAAAAAACAAATGAGTCGCGTTAAACAATAACCTTGTATAATAACTGTTTATCACAACCCTAAATAAAAAGAAAAAATAAAAGTAAAGTCGGTGTGGGTCGGTTTAGTGATAGGAGCTTGGTTGGCGGTATAAAAGTTTATGAAACTATCGAGCACACAACATTCATACACCAAAGATACTTCCAAAAAGCAAAGACATGCACTATTTCACTCTTGACATAAGCAAACGAGTGACAGCGCAGAGCGCATCCGTCTAGGGAGCCCACGACTGGATACGTCCCCGGTACAAAGTTTAAAAAACTAAAACCCGACTACGAAAACATGGAACTGAAAAGCAAGAAACAAGAAAATATTGTAAAAGACACAACAACATAATCGTTCAGGGGTGATTCTACCATTACAGTTTTAGCTAATATCGGTATGTCAGGATTGCGAGCAAGGTAAATACAATAAATAAAACCAACATAGACTCTCCACCACTGAGAGTACTTGTATTTGGATTAGTTTTAATAACATGAACTAGATCACAATTATTACAAGATCATAAAATAAGGACAAGCTAGACAGATATAAAAGGTCAGACTTCTTCAGCTGATCTACACAGAATGCTCCCGCTTCGTCGAATGACCACCGCCTTTATAACATCGGGTGCGTTGATCCATATCGACGACTACCTTCTTTTGTCAACATTGCCCAATGCTACCCGCTCCCGATAACAATATTCCGGTCCGATATCCTGAAATTCTTCTCTAAAGTTAAGGTATTCAGTGTTGTGAAAACTTAATAAACAAATCTTAACACTTAATCTTGTTTATTCATTTAACGTACCTACATATAATTTACATTTTTAAACATTTGGCACATACCTGTAACATGGTTCTTCTGATTCCACAAGGTTAAATTTCAAAGCAAGTTGCTGATGAATTATCCTGGCTACCAGGTTGTGTCTGTGCAAGTATTCACCGTTGGCAAGACGAGAATAACCGGAGATAGTGTCGGATAGATTCTCCCGGACGGTGGCATGCCCGACAGATGTCAACCGTGCTATCCTTCACAAACACACTTAATCTTATTCTTCATCTTATCTCAATAAATATGGTGGCTTGTGTCATGGCCAAGTCATGGCTATACTTTGGATATCATATCATAAGGAGGCGCTTCCCGCCATTAACGGTCGTCTCACTAAAAAAGCCCTCCGGCTGTCAAAGCAACAACTGCGTACAGTTACAGCAGCCATCACTGACCATGGTTCATTTAACAAACACCTCTTTGTCATTGGAGTTACAGACAGCCCACTGTGCAGAGCATGCATGGAGGAGGATGAGACGGCAGCCCACGTGCTACTAAACTGCCCTGAGGTCGCCACACATAGGGCCAAATACTTCGGAAACCCAGGTACTCTCCGAGAGATCACCAGCAACATCAAGGGTGTGCTGGCCTTTTTGAGGAGTTACCTTAGGGTGGATCGAGTAACTAAACTTACCACCCATCACGCAAAATACGCGCTTAGACTTGGTGTTGCGGACACCAGCCCGTTATCCTTTATATCTTTTATATACCTTCCTCTCTGCCGCAGTCAGTAAAAAATTCAAGTATGTTTTTAGGTGATCTTAGTAATGATACCTACCATACATTAATTTGTCTGACTATCCCTTTGACTAAACCCGTTGTATTGCATTATACGACAAACACCTAAAAGCATGGAATGATCATTCGTTGTCGGTCCAATGAAACTGCATTACAATTCAATTAATGATCATTCTAAATACGTATTCAGTCATCGAGTTCAAATGTATTAATTAGCATGGTGATTAGGTTATTGTTAATTAATAATAATGATAGACTTATTTGTACGCTACGGACTGTTCTAATCCTTTGTACTGTGGTAATGTTAATATCCGATGCATTGTCATTCATCAGTAACAGCATGTCCTAGTTTTCTTGTGTAGGCTTCCTAAAAAGGCTTTGTGTTAAGCCGGCGCTAAAATAGGATTTACCTACCTATTTTACTAGCAAATAGTAAAGCAATAACTTTTACGAGCCAGCTTACGTGTAATCTCGTCTCCTCTGGCGTTTTGATTTAAATGGATAAATAAAATAAACATTGAAAAAAATAGTAGCTTACCCGACATCGGGAACAGGATCCTAGATACTAGGAGTCTTCGGTCAGCTGGACCCACTCGCTACTGGACCCGCGGGTCCACTTGACCACATCATTTATTTTCTGTATTTTGTTTGGTTAACTGGATCCACATTCAAACTTAAAAAAAAACCGATTGTTTAAGGCTACCAGAGGATACAGTCGAGTGCAAAATTGATTAGTCAAAATATAATAAAACGCAATTCAATTAGGTTTAAGCGTTTATTTTCAAGCATAGTGTCCGACCGAAACAGGATTTTTAGCCGAAACAGAAACCGAAACGGAATCTTCGGGGCCAGCCTCAGTTTCGGCCGAAACCGAACCTTTAGTCGAACACTAATCAGAATCTAAAATCTTTTTAAAGCGCTTATTACACTTGGCTGAATTTAGTCGTCTTAATTCAGTCGATTCTGAATTTAGTCAAGTATAATCGCAATTAGCAAGCTAATTTTGTTTCTATCTTCTAACAGTCACTGTACTAATAATGAAATTGAGCAGTGGGTCCAGTCGACCTATTCAAAATGTGATTGGGTTGAGTGATCCCGCGGGTCCATTTCCAGTGGGTCCGGTTGACCAAAGACTCCTAGTGGTGAGGGCCTCAGAGGGAAATAACTTCTTAACAATACACGCCATGTTCAGAAGTACCGCTTTCTGTATCAGGCTCTTGATCCAACCACCTAACAAGAGCCTCTTCAGATGTTGGTCGAGGCCCTTAACTATTTAGACCAGTAGCCGTAACGACTATCGACTGCTGAATCAATTGCTTAAATTATTAACCAACTTAAGTGTAGAACAAAATCACTTAGCATCCCCAAACAAGTTGCACACGACTGTCCTATACGTCCAATTTATTTTCCCGTAAATAACCTCGCCCGTTAATTTGAAAGGTGCATTTAGTTCTAATTGAGAACGAAAACATGTTACTGTAATTGTAACTTTGACACGGAATTTCAAATTAGTTTTATTGGATTGTGTTGGAAGTCGTTTTGTGGTGAAGGCAGATACGCCCCTAGAACTTAATAAAGATAAATTGGCGAACAATGTGTGCGAGACTGTACAGAGTGCTGGAAAAGATTGCATGTATTATACCCGCTTGAGGAACTTAATTCTACTAACTCTGTTTTCGTTTACGAAAATTGTCTAAATGTTTGATTTTGTTTTTGTTGTCAAACAATTTGACAGTTGTTGTAAACGAAAACTGTCTGAATGAACGGTTCAGCTTCGGTTCGATTGCGATTGATTAACGTTTCTGTTATCAGAATTGGACCACTAGTTAGACTGAAAACTGACTCCAGTGTATGTAAGAAAGAAAGAAGAAAGAAAATACATTTATTTAACGCAGACCAAAAGGCACACAGTACAAAACAAAGCATAAGAAAAAACACAAGAAAAAAAATTAGCAGGTAAGTGTGCCTCACGGCTGCGCCAAAAAGGTCCAGTTCAGGAAAAAATGCCAGACAACTAGTGCCCGACGCTGGTTTTCAAATGGACCTGATGTGTGAGGTGACGGATGTAAGTCAGTGTAGGTACGGCAACATGTGTCTATAAACTCAGATAAAATAAAATAAATTGTGTTAAATGTACAAGGGCGTATACATAAAGGAAGCAGGTAACCAGCACCGACCTACCAGTGCTTATTGGTACTGGTCCGTGCAGGTAACCGCTACATAAAGGAAGCGGGCAGAAGCAGGGGCTGGCATTTTTAACAAAAATACGCCTTATTCCCTTGCAAATACAGCAACAAATGACGGCCTACCAGCGCTGATCGGAGCAGGTCGGAACTTGTCGGCGCAGTTCGGAGCTTGTCGGCGCTGCAGTGCGAGCACGGTTCTTTTTATCGAATTTTATCGAGACGTTAAGTTATCCACTCTAAACTTCAAATTTGACATAAGATATTGATAAAACGACAAAGGTAGCACGGATCGCAATTTACCATTGATTTAAGAAACATAAGAGGATAAGCCCTAAATTGATGTTTTTTTTTTATTACTATGCCAATATGTACCGCGTTAAAAAATATAATCTGTCTCGTTCTTACACGTAATTTACAAATGTAAAAAGTGTGTACACTATAATATGTCATAGATTTTAATTTTCTATTATAATTTTTCAACGTCACCAAGCTCCGCCTTGAAGGATATTTTTGACATGACGCCATTTTAGAGATCTACCCTTTCGTCTGTCATTCAAGCTTTGTTCGAAGTTTATTTACAGTTTTACAGTGAACTTTGGGTGTTTAGGTATTTTTTGTTGTATTATAAAGGATAAGTGAACAAAACCTAACATGACAAAGTGTTGCATCAGAAGATGTAATTCATAGCTGAGGGCGGAGTCGACGCCATAAGAGGAAAACTTGGCTTCAGATCATGTGACCACATCTGATATCCTCTTATTTTTCTTTCATCAATGTAATTTACCGACGCCTCGATATGAAGTCGACATACTCGATAAGATTTAACGATTATATCGACTTTTGACAGTTCTTATTGGTAAATTTCTCGAATTATCTCGAATTGTTGTCGTCTTTAAAAAGTTGGTCGATAAAGACTTTTTGAAGCAAAAAAATGGATTTTGGAGAAATCATCATGTTAATATTGAAAGCAGAGCGCGTCGGGACGAGGAAAGGATCCACAGCGGAGTATTTTTTTATTATTCTGTGGTTATT
This sequence comes from Amphipyra tragopoginis, assembly GCA_905220435.1. Classification (NCBI taxonomy): domain Eukaryota; kingdom Metazoa; phylum Arthropoda; class Insecta; order Lepidoptera; family Noctuidae; genus Amphipyra; species Amphipyra tragopoginis. The sequence goes on along the minus strand of HG991995.1, from coordinate 21,929,620 downwards.
TTCTAATTGCTTAGATTATTTAATAGTATTGTAAATATTTTAGTGATAGTATTTGTGTATCTGCATATTTCTGGTGTTGCTATTTGTAAAGTTGAAAAGCTGTCGAGAAAACATAGCCGTCGACAAGGCTCTATAAAGTTCCCGAAGCAAGTTCCGTGCTACCGACCCTCGATAAGATTCGGTATGTTTAAATTTTTATCGACTCGAGATCTTATCGAGTCGATTCGAGAAATTTATCAATTCTAAACGTCAAATTTGACGTAAGATATAGATATAACGACAAGAGCTGTCGTTTTATCCATATCTTATGTCAAGCTTGACGTTTATAATTGATAAATTTCTCGACTCGACTCGATAAGAAGAACCGTGCTCGCACTGCTGGTTCGCCACACGGTATAGAGATTACCTGCGCCGACTACCTGCGCGGACCAGCACTGACAAGCGCTGACAGATCGGTGCCAGCAACTCGCTTTCTACGTGTATACACACTAAGCGGGCCATGACATTTTGTTTAAAAGATAAATAAACTTTTGTTCCACACTGATAATTCAGCCCTCGTCAAGTTGTCTCCCTTCCAATCTCCCTCCATCGCCCTAAGACGAAGTCCGAGTCCCACTAGGGGTTGCCTTTAATGCTGATGTTGCTAGTAGTCATGATGTTAGTGTAGTATTAGTAGTTAGGTTGAGTTCAATATTTTACTTCCCCCCATGAGCTGAAGACCCTTTCGAGTTCTCGACAATTCCCAGGAGTCCGGTTACGTGGAAACGGAAAATGTTCGTGAAACATTAATTTCATGTTAAGAACAAAAATAAGTATTGGTTCCGGTAATCATCATCTGCCTAGCCTTTTCCCAACTATGTTGGGGTCGGCTTCCAGTCGAACCGGATGCAGCTGAATATCAGTATTTTACATGGAGCGACTGCCTATCAGACCTCCACAACCCAGTAACTGGGTAATACGATACTCTTGGTAAGACGGGTTGTCAGACTTTCTGGCTTCTGACCAACAGTAACGACTGTCAAAGATCTACAAATGACAGCCGGGACCAACGGCTTTACGTGCTTTCCGAGGCACGGAGGAAACCCGCTATGGTAAATGGTCACCCATCCACAGACCAACCTCGGCAAGCGTGGCTTAACCCGGAAGATCGGTCTATGCGGCTGTAATTATTTAGCCACGAGCTCCACTATTGGTTCCGGTAATATGTATATTTAATTAATCTACATACCTACATAAACCCTTTGGCACCTTTTTCGAGACAAACGAAAGTAATGTGAGGTGTCATATTCTCGCTGTTATCAAAATTGCCTTATTTTAGTCACGATCAAAACCTCTAATTCGCCACACGTAACAACTGTGTTACCAGAATATTTCAACAATTCAACAAAGAGAAACATTTTCGGAAGCTAAATTAAAACAATAAATTTTGTTGAACAATATTTTAGAACTAAACTAGCCGAAACTATTTTAGCCTTAACACCGAGCAATCTAATCCTAAATTGAAGTAATTCAATTATGATATTAAAATCAACATGCATGCAGTGTGCTGGCCAAGTTATATGTGGCGTAAGTTTTGGATCATAGAATTACTATATTTGTCAACTTGATATGCCCAAAATGTTCATAGTGTATTTATTTATTCGTTTTATTCTTTATACACAATATTAGTACAGAGATGGACTTAAGAGCGTGTACGCCGTTCGGCATTTCATACAAATTTTCAAGTCCTTATTTTTCGATATGACTGAACCGATTCTAATGAAACTTCATACCCATCAGCAGGATACAAAGAGCTAAAAAGTTAGTAGAAAACATTTTCGAAAAATAGTGTTACAGTTAAATTAGACCGATTTTAAATTTTCCATACAAACAGAAATTTCCAATTATCTTTTTTTAAGTAAGACATTTCGAAAATGATTTCTGATAACTTTTTAGACCTAAGTATCCTGCTTATGTTTGTGAAGTTTCATCAAAATCGGTTCAGTCATTACGAAAAACAAAGACTTGAAAATTAGTATGAAATGCTGTACGGCGTACACGCTCTTAATGCCTCAGGCATTTTCTACCGGTCGACTTAATTTCATTTTATACATTATACGTTTCAAATAAAATAGTTTCAAAATGATCACGTGCAATCCCTACTAATATTATAAATGCAAAAGTAACTCTGCCTGTCTGTCTGTTATGGGAGATTTACACGAGTCGATTTTAGCCGTGCGGCAAGTCACCGGTCGCATCGCTTGTAAAAATCGAATCGCCACCCCATTTACACCGGTCGACAAAAATCGCATGGACTTGTTCATTTCTAGCGGAACAACACAGCGCAAAACACACATCATGCGGCATGTAAATGGTCAGTTGCGGGCGATCGCCTGCAACTGACCATTTACACGGTCGATTTTAGTCACACGCCGCACGGCAAAAGTCGGATGGTACCCAACTTTGGGGCTTGCGATTGTAGTCACTTGCGGCCTAGTCGAATTGTCATTTAGACGGTCGATTTTCGCCGTGGTGTAAATCCTATATTACGCTCTCATGCTTAAACCGCTAAACCGATTTTGATGAAACTTTGTACAGAGATAATAATATGGAACCTGGAGAAGGACACAGACTACTTTTATCCCGAAAAATACGGAATACGCGATAAACGACATACGCGGCCGAGACCGCGAGCGACCTCTCATCATCATCATTCAGCCAAAAGACGTCCACTGCTGGACATAGGCCTTCTCCAAGAAGGTAGGGTTTGCCATAATCGTCACGCTTGGCAGGCGAGTAGGCGATCGCAGTATGGTTGTTAAAGTACTCAGAGAACGCTGCTGCCCATCCTCTAGTGAATCCCTTAGTCGCCTTTTACGACTCTCGTGTGAAGAGATGGGGTAGTGATATTCTTTACGTCCGGCACCACACGGCAATGCGCGGAGCGACCTCTAGTACGTTATATTTAGAGCACATTACGACGATGTTTCTGGTAAATTTATTGGTTAATTTATGATTGGTTATTGGGAAAAGGCTAGGCAGATGATGATATTGGACGACACGTTTGGTGCAGTGGCTAAGCGATTAGCTTCTGCGCTACGGGTTGTGGGTTCGATTCCCACACGGAACAAAAATTTCTATGGCCTACAAATCGTTGTTTCGGGTCTGGGCGTTTGTGTATGTGAGATTTTTGTCTGTAAACGCACCCACGATACAAGAGAAATCTTAGTGTAGGGCAACGTTTTTTAAACGCTGCCCCACACTGTGCTGCAAACTATGCCCCATCTCCTATCCTGCCCTCTAAGCCCAACAACCTGCAGCCAGAGTGATCTTTGCGCACCCACCGATGGCGCCGTGGAAGTGGCGAAGTTCTGGGCTAGCAAAATATAATGACTGTCGTGCCAACGACACGAAGAAAAAGAAGAACGTTTTTTAAAAAAAGAAATATATAAATGTCATACAATTATTTTCTAACCAATTAAAAAAGGTAGAATGTAAAGTACGCATATTTGATCACACCAGCTTTGCATTAAAGGAGCCTCCACCCGTATCGCTCATTAAAACGTTCGGCGCACCATAGGCAGTCAGCCCCGCTACCAATCTTGCTAACTGGTTTATCTGTTTCACCTCGTTATTCGCTAATCTCATATAGTTCGTACCGACACGAGCAAATATCGGCTTCACATCTCTCTTAGGCATATCAATGTGTGTGGGACTACACAGAATAGTGAAAAAGATTGCATGTTATAAATACTTACGATGGTTATGTTATATCGGGTGTAAAAAGACCCTTAACGATAACCACATATTCTACCCATCATTGGGATCATTTTTTTCTAATAGACCATACCTGCGAAATCATTGGTTTTGGTGATATTGAAGGTCAAAGTATACATTTTTCTTTTTCTTTTTTTCCAAAAACGAATTCCAAGTCACAATACTAAACTTTCTTCCAAACAAACATTACCAAAAATTTAATTTTTTCCTAACAAATTACGCATTTGAAGTTACAAAAACGCCATGAATATCAAACGCACACGACCGCCTTGGCTCGGCTGAGTGGCCGCTGCACGCATGCAAACGCGCGGTATCGCCACAAACACACTCTGGCAACAGAGACGGATGCCGACATGTGAAAATAAGAATACATTTAATAACTACTCACGGAAACTTAAAAAAATCATTAAATTGACACAATTCAATTCAATTCAAATCTTTATTTCGGATAAAACATTACATAAAAGTCATCCATATAAAATTGGTATTGCATTAGTAAAAAGAAAACTTATAACTATGTTAGTAGGTACCTAATTATGTTACATAAATCCTCTTCTAAAAACCGAGCACCGGGTAGACAAATGAGTGTTTACCCAATGCTTCAGTATAGGACTGTCTGGTTTTCCAGCCATTACCCTCAAAATAGTGTTAGGACTCCCCCGCACTCTGCCCATCATAGACGCAACTCTCTTCCGCATAATAGCGTAGAAGTCATCTGTACGTGCGACTGCAAACATAGTGGATGCGCTACAGTAGCGAGGGAGTCCCAACAGTATCCTGAACGCGTTATTATATTGGATACGTAGGGCGTTATAGGCCCTCTGTGTATATCTCACCCAAAGGCTGCACGTGTAAAAAGATTGGCAATATGCCTTAAAAAGTGTGATTTTAACATCATCTGTGCAACGTGCAAACCTCCGTGCTAACATATTGCATCGGACCGCCAACGCCCTACGTTCCCTTTCAATATCAGCATCATCCGTTAAATCCTCAGTAACTATATGGCCTAAGTATGTGAATTGAGATGCCTGTTTTAGAGGTACTCCATTTAGCATTATTGATGGGATCACAGATGATGCTCGATTTTTCCCACGTATTACTAACAATTCACTTTTTTTACCATTATATTTAAGCCCATGGGAAACAGCGTAAGATTCACATATTGACACAAGTTTTCTCATTGCGCTGACTGATGGCCCCAGCAGCACCATGTCATCTGCATAGCTAAAATTGTTGACAAAGATTCCGTCAATAGAGCAGCCAACATTGGCGCTGCTAAGTTCATCAATCAGCTCATTCATGTATACATTAAACAAAGTGGGGGAAGTCAATCCACCCTGTCTTACTCCACAGTCTAGTTTAAAAGAGTCTGAAAAAGCTCCATTCCATCTAACACGATTATTTTGATGACTATACCAAAATTTTAATATACTAATCAACTCACCAGGTACGTTCAAACTACTAAGTTTTGACCACAACTTCCCATAACATACCAGGTCAAATGCCTTAGAGAGATCAAGAAAGACCGCAAAGACAGGTGTCTTCCTATCACACAGAAAGCACAAAATAATTATCTGATTAATAATTCAAAAAATAAATCCAAAACTTCTTGGCAAATAATAAATAATACTAAAAAAATAAGTGAACCCATTTCTCAAATAAAAATACATGATATAATACTATCTGACCCTAATGAAATAGCCGAATCATTCAACAATTTTTTTATAGATCAGATTATAGATGTGCCAAAATGCATGTCAGATGATATTATTGAAATAGATAACAATCCACTTTCAATATTTATGTCTCCAGTTATCCCTCAAGATATTACACAAGTGATAAAATTCTTAAAAAATAAAAAAAGCTTTGGTTATGACGGCATTTCAACGACAGTTATACAATTTGTCTCTATCCCTATAGCTGCTCCTTTAACACATATTATTAACGTAAGTATAAATGCTGGAGTATTTCCTGAAAGCCTAAAGACCGTCATAGTAAAACCGCTCTTCAAAAAGAACTGCAAGGAAGACGTGTCAAATTACAGACCAATCGCTTTAATTCCTGTGTTTTCAAAAGTAATAGAAAAAATAATCTACGAATCAATCTACAATTTCTTAACAAAATTCAATATATTAAGTGACGAACAAAAGGGTTTCAGGAAAAACAAAAATATTAATATGGCTATTTTCGATTTTCTTATTAAAATAATGCCAAATGTTGATGCAAAAGTACCTTTATGTGCAATATATGCAGATATGTCAAAAGCGTTTGATTATGTAAACCATGAAACCCTTTTATATAAACTGTACGCTTATGGCATTCGAGGTAATGCCCATAATTTAATAAAATCGTATTTGACTGGTCGTAAACAATATACAGAGATATCAAGAGTATGCACAGAAACTAAAAATGAATTAAAATACAAGTCTTCCTATAGAGAAATTAAATATGGTGTTCCGCAGGGTAGCGTCCTCGGACCGTTATTATTTTTATTGTATATAAATGACCTACCACGTCAAATACCCCATCCGATGGTATTATTTGCCGATGATAGTACATCAATGATTAAATGTCTCAATAAACAATCCAATGAAAATGATATTAACAATGCACTTAGGACTTTAATAACATGGCTCAATCATAATAATTTAATAATTAATCTTGATAAAACTAAAATCATGCATTTCTACCAACGCATAGCCGCGAAAGACATGAATATAAATCACAATGGTCAAATTGTAGACAGAGTAAATACCACAAAATTTTTAGGAATTTTAATCGACAGCCAACTAACATGGAAGTCTCAAGCGGAGGACATTTGCAAAAAATTAAGTACTACGGCATATATTTTGCATAACTTATCCAAAAAGGTTAATCTGCCAACAATATTAGTTGCCTATCATGGCCTAGTCGTTTCCGTTTTGAGATATGGTGTAATATTTTGGGGAAATTGCAGTGAAAAAGAAAGCATTTTTAAAGCCCAAAAACGCTGCCTTAGAGCTATATTTAGTCTAAAAGTTACAGACAGTTGCCTACCTATATTTAAGTCGCATAAGTTATTAACCTTCCCATGTCTCTATATTCTGGAATTAGCTATATTTGTCAAAGCGAATAAAAGTATTTTTGCCACCTTGAAAGACACTAGAAAACGAACTACAGAAATGAGGTCACAATATCAGAATTTGTTGTGCACAGGAGTATACAAAACTTCATTGTTGAAAAAAAATGTTATTTGTATGGCACCTGTAATTTTTAATAAAATACCAAATAATATAAAAGAACAACCCATGAGAACATTTAAAAAACACTTAACAGCATTATTATTAGAAAAATCTTATTATTCTGTGAAAGAGTTCTTAGTCGATAAGTTATTGTAAATTTTTGTTTTGTGTAATTTGCATGCTATTTAAGGCAGAATGTACAAGGATTCGCCATCAAAATGTAACACCTGATTTTTATACCTACATTCATTGCAAATAAATTTATCTATTCTATTCACACATTGCGAGCTACAAAAAAAAAACGTTTTTTTATGCCAAAAAATAAAAGTCGTTTCCCAGCAATTGATTTTGGCCAATGTAGTTTAGTTTGATGTACAGAGTGCGTAGATTTCGGCTACGTGATGGGTCTTTTTACACCCTGTATGTTATGGCGGATGCTATACGCTCAATATTTATCACGGTATTGGGATCGCGATATTCTTTTATTTTTTGTTATTTGTCTTCGTCGCATTTGATGCTAGTGACACCTGATGGTACGCGCAGACAAGATAGAGCAAACGAATCCATGTAACAGAGATATAGAGGGATTCTCCTAATATCCCTCTGGCTTTCACGTATACGGAACACAGTATACTGCTTGGCTTTAATGTGAGGGTGGTAGCTAGCCAGGCGGACCGTATAGATCCTACCACCAAGCGTGCTGGGTTTTGTTGAATCTTACATCTTCGACGACGTCTATGATGTAGTGGTTCTAGTGTCGGACTGCTGATCACGAGGTCGTGGGTACGATTCCCACAGCAACATAAGTGTTTGTGTTGGTCTGGGTGTTTCTAATGTAATATAAGTATGTATTTACAAAAAAAAAAAGTATATAAGTATTATATCCATTGTCTAGTACCCATAGTACAAGCTCTGCTTAGTTTGGGACTAGATGGTGCGGTGTAAAAATGCCCAAAAAATATTTTATTTATTATTTATTTACAATACGCATCTATTCCCGGCGTGCGGTGAGGAAGTTTTATATTCTGGCCCGTCCCCACACTGGATTTGTATCGTGATACTTATTGAGCGTTTAAATCAGCGTGTCGATGCTCAATCAAGCTCAATAAATATCACATGTAGCACGCGCTTTTGACCACAGTATTAAACAATTAAGACGTATCTATCTTGTTTCTGTGATCCTGAAGCTTAATATTTGGCCACGCTGCCCTCTCATATGGCATGTTAAGCAGGAATTGGTTTAACTTCGTTTGAGCTGATAGCGAGTGAATGTTCATGACTGCCGTTGCAAGTCTAATGTGACGCAAAATGACTTTAAAGCGCTCAAAATTCATGTGGAGATCAGAATTTAATTATCATATGACGTAGAGCAGAGACACAGCGCTGGTTTTCAGCAACCGTCAACAGTTTTCTCATTTGCTCATGCAAAACATCACGCATATATTCTCCCGAAAGGCTGGGCTGAGGTGTATAGTACATCCTCATTTCGCCGTTAAGTTTAATTCCCATAAAATATCCTTCAACTTGCCATCAACCGGGCACAAATCCAAACTTGGGACTGCTGCTGAGAAATTCCACACGGAAAAACCCACTATAGATACCATTTTCAACGTAAGGTAAGTCCTGACGTTTCTCTATAAAACGTTACCATACAAAGAATCCTATCCTAATATCCTTCCTTCCTTCCTAATATTATAAATGCGAAAGTAAGTTTGTTTGTTTGTTACCTTTTCACGCCTAAACCACTGAACCGATCATCCTGAAATTTTGCATATTATTATACGTTGTCAGGTGTACAGAAACGCACATAGGGTACCTTTCATCCCGAAAAAAAGTGCTGTTCCCGAGGAAAACAACAATAACGTTAATAGATGGCGCCACGCGTCTTTCGAATCGTGATTGAATTATATTATTATAGAAACTTTAGTAGTGTGTTAAGAGACTAAAAGTATTAATATTACCTTTGCTGTATAGGCTCAATTAATTTATTCACTTGACAGACAGACATGTGTTACTGGGGAGTTTGTTGCACCGTTTCTTCTTCACAGCAAAAACACTAGGAAGCGGTGAAGGGAGGGACGATTTTGGGGGCTGTCTTTTATGTACCTAATGACGTTCAAAAAGAACTAAGTAAGTCTATTTTGAATAAATGAGTTTTGAAGTTTGAAGTTGATGGTCTAATTCTAAATTAACGCGAGCGAAACTGCGGGCAAAAGCCAGTAACATATATTTTTAAAAATCATAACATGCATTATTAAGCTATTTTACGGTTTTTGATGAATGTGTTGTGACGTTGTTTCGATAGTATGACCTACAACGTAATGACCACTATGTCAGGACTCATCATCCGTTGAACAGAGTATAACAACACTTTATCCTCCCTGGGGATCGAACCCAACACCTCATGCTCAGCAGTCAAACTTGCGACCACTAGACCAATGTTGCACTTCCATACAAAGCAACACTAAAAAACAATTCAATCTATTTTCAATCTAGTTTTACTAAATACACAACAGTCCTCGAACCCCGCCTGACTTTAGACTAACTCCGTCCGTGTTTAGGCGAACTGAAGCACAAAGATCGGTCCTTCAACTGAGCCACAAAACAGAATGTACAGTCCAGTTCTGACCAATATCTAAGTCGGACAAAACTTACTGAATATAGATGAGTACAGAAGGTCCACTTTATCGATTGGTCAGTTGTCTGTGCCTTAAAAAAAACTCCTGCTTTAGCATCTTTTGAAATCGTTGCCGTAAGAAAATCATTTACTGTTATTTCATAAACTTAAAATTACTTCGTTAGTACAGTCAACCAAAGATTACTTATCTTGCAGGTAACTAATTACATTCGTATTTTGATTAACAGAGTTATGCGTGTGTTGAGTAGCCCAGTTTTTGCCGTCGCTTGTCTTGTTGTTTTTATTTTGCAATGATTTATGATTTGATCCCTCAGTTCAGATGCACATTCGCTTGTCTGAGCAAGTTTTGCGAATAAAAAGTTATTACGCACACAATTACAATGACAATTGCTTGTTTTTTGCATTGATATCCGTTGTTTGCCTGTATACTTAACTGTTTTTTTGACTGTACGTTCTATCTCTTTGTTTGTGTCTCAGTTGTGTCAAAAAAAATGCTTTTTTCCTTCTTTCTTCGTTTCTTCAACCATTGTGCAATGGTTAATTTACGCATGCAGTAGCCTCCAAATTATGTAACAAATTAAGTGACCTATCCAGAATTGAATCAAAGAGGACGAAGTTGGAGTTATACAGGTTTACTGTTTAATGTTCACGATCCCGTGGCAGGATTGTAGCACATGATATATAATTCCTAATAACCCAGTAATGCATTATGCAAAAGTTAACCATTTCCGAGATATTTTTTAAGATTACCAACCAAACTTTCCCTTTAAAAATAATAATAAATAAAAAAACTCCAAAATGGTTCATTTTGCATAAACTATTTCTGGGTTATTAGATAGTGGATAACATGTCCTACAACCCAGCCATGATCATGACACAGTAACCCTTTATAGAATAAGACACAAAGAAAGAAGTTGCATAATTCGTACAAATTCGGAAACACGAAGACTGCCGAGGCGTATTGTTGAAAGTGGAAGTTCTGGCCCTTTCAACATTGCTCTACTAAAGTGTAACAGTATTTGTATACCCTATCTATGTCGGTGCGGATGCCAACACAAGTTACATCTGTCTAAACTCCATTACAAACGCTACATTTGTACTAGGGAAGTAGAAGTTTCGGGAGCTGCAATTTGACTAGTACCTATCTATTGTTTAGTTTCGTAGTTCTGTCCAATATTCAATTAAAATACAATTTACTCTGTAATTTGTTTTAGGGGAATTGTTATACCCATTCTAAAATACTCATTATTATTAGTATGTCAACAGAATGACGTCCATTGACGTGATCTTATCTGGGACCAAATTTTCTACGACAATTATTATTTTTGTATTATAACTTTCGTGAGACACATTCATATTTATGATTAGTCACGGTTTACTCACGTGCATTTTTCGGGATTGCCTGGCTAGTTTCGGACCCAAACGGAGCCCTTAATCATGAGCTGATCACGCGGCGAGGTCGCGAGTCACAATTATTATTACGAAAAATCTTTGCAGTTTATCCGTTTTAATTAACTATAAATAAAAAAAAAAAAAAAAAAAAACAGCATGTGGTATTTATTGCTTGCAAAGATTTGACAATAATAATAATATTTTGACTGCCTCGTTTTTTTAGTGGTCGCAAGCGTGACTACTGAGCGTGAGATCCTGGGTTCGATTCCCAGGTCGGACTTAGTATTTATTCTCTGTTCAACGAATGACGAGTAATTGAATTGAATTGAATGATGAGACATAGCGGTCATTCCGATAATTGTAGCCGTAAGGAGATTACTATCGAAAAAACGTAAACGACATCATCAAACACCGCAAAATAACTAAAACTAAACTAAATTATCGGGGTTTTGTTTATAAAAAATATTTAATATTCTTTGTATTTATAGAAACGTCAGGACTAACCTTACGTTGAAAAGGTTTTTTTTTTTAAGAACCTTGCTTGCACATAGATTTCTCTTGTATTGTGGGTGCGTTTACAGATACAAATCTCACATACACAAACTTCCAGACCCGAAACAACAATCTGTAGGCCATACAAATTTTTGTTCCGTGTGGGAATTGAACCCACGACCCGTAGCGCAGAAGCCAATCGCTTAGCCACTGCACCAAACGTGTCGTCCAACATGGTATGGTGGGTTTTTCCGTGTGGAATTTCTCAGTAGCAGCACGGAGTCTGGATTTGTGCCCGGTTGATGGCAATCAGCTTGCACCGTATTACATGGAACTTAAACAAAATGGCGAAATGAGGGCGCACTGTACACCTCTGTCCAACCCTTCGGGGAATACCAGCCTGATGTTATGTTATGTTAATAATATGTCATATTGAAAATTAGTACCCCATTTTTCCGACTGCATTGAAATGATAACGCGGCCGTTTGCGTGTTTCATTTTGATATGTTTTAGTGAATCAGGGACCCGGGGGGCTAATAAAGTCTCATTTGATGAATATCGTTTTATATTCACAATCATAACTGCAAGTAGACTACACAGTGTGTCCGGCCATGGACTAGCAATATTCTAGGTACTTATATAGCAACCATTCTAGTACACAAATACACTACACACTAGGGTTCAATCCACTTCCCCGCTATTTGGCAGCCATTTTGCTTTTTTGTTGAGATATTGTCTACAACTGTATGTCTTTATGTGAATCTATTGTATCATAATGTAAACTGTAGACAATATTGTTGCCCTCCGAATAAGCCTACTTTTATCTCAGTAGGACCAAAACTTTGAGAGATATGATTTTTTTGTACACACGTACAGAATGTCTCAACAAAAAAATGGAAGTGGATTGGACCCTAGTGTATAGTGTATTTGTGTACTAGAATAGTCTATACATATAAAAGGAGAAGCTGACTGACTGACTGACTGATCTATCAACGCACAGCCTAAACCGCTGGGGTTAGAAACTTGAAATTTTGACAGTAGGTTCCTTTTGTAACGTAGGCATCCACTAAGAAGGGATTTTTCGAAATTCAACCCCTAAGGGAGTTAAATAGGGAATGAAAGTTTGTATGGAAAACTGTCACTTAACGGGTTCAAAATTTCACGCAAGCGAAGCTGCGGGCGAAAGCTAGTTGTTATATAAGTACCTAAAATATCGCTAGTTCATGACAGGACACATTGTATAACTGCTAAATGTAGCTTCAAGGCAATTAAGATGCAGTCAGTGCAACTACGTCACAATTGCCGACTGGGTGTGCAACCCACTTGCAGTTATGGTTACGAATATGAAACGAAATAATGATTCACTAAATATGACGTTATTAGACGTTATCATTAATTAATATAATAGCCTCCACGAGTGACGATGCTTCAGTACGTCCGGCGCACCCTGGGCAGTCAGCCCTGCTACCAACCTTGCTGACTGGTTAATTACACCGCAGTATGAGCTATTTTCGTATAGCTCGTGCTGACACGAGAGAAGAAGTTATTAATAATAATATCGGTGGAGTAGTTTCCTATTCACTAATCAATGAGTGTCTCATCAGTTAGCTATTCAAGTCATAAACTATTTTTCATAAATGATCAAAAACGTATTAATTACTCGTATTACTATGTTGTAGTAATTATTTTGATCAAAATTATGAATTTTAGGTACGTTTTTCATAGATAAATAGCCACTTCTGGTGCAGACTGAGATTGGAAATGGATACCTACGATTTAAAAATTCTACATTGATAGAAAACTTGAAAATGTGTGTAATGTTAATAGCGACTTTGATCAGACACTCCTTAATTGTAAGTTAAATGTGTGGCCTGGCCTACCCTGGCCTCATACATTTATTATAATATATATTTTTTACGCAAATCAACAGACATCACTCATTACTTTTGTATTTAATAGCTATACACACCAAAATTCCGCGTAGAATTCCGCGTTTTAAAAAAACTCGCTCTGTAAATTTGCATGCCGAAATTACGCTCAAAACTAAATAGGGTTACCCGATGTGGTTATAATATTACGCTATTTCCTCGAAAACCAGCTAGCGGAATAATTTCAAGTTATTACGGTGGAAAATAAGGAGAATAAGACAACTCGCGCGTAAAACGAAACGTGTCCGTATAAAATCGGTCCTTTTCAAACACGCTTTATAACGTTCCGTGTCAAGTGAGAAAAGTCGAAAAAATAAAGTCGCAAGAATAAAGTCGCATGCGGTATCGGAAATTGTTAGTGGGCCAAGTTTCTGGCGAGTGTATTTGGTACACAGTTGGTACAGAGTTTGGTACTAAAATAAACTGCTTACCTGTTTATCTGAAGTTTCTGAACGATTTTAGATGTTCGAAATTTTGTGTCGTATGTCATGTTTTAGTGGCTCCGTCACTTGAAGCAATTTCCCTTGTGAGAAGACTTACATTTTACGAGTGTCGTTACGTCACATTTTATATTGCTTCTTCTTTAATATTATGTTGTGGTTGTCGTCCATATTTTTAAGGTAATCTTTTTTCTTTTTGTTTTATGGTATTTTGAAGGCCAAGGTCTGTTTTATTGGTACTCAATCGTAAGTACAAAACTATGATATTCGCTTTGTCTATGATTTGACAAGACAATTATGATATTGTTTGCCACACAAGCCGGCGTCCCACCCGATGGTCAGTGGATATCGCCGTGTATGCTTCTATACCTACAACGCCAAGTCAATTGCTGATGCGTTGCCTACCTATAGACAAAGGAGACCTGACACGCTTCATACATTTTTGGACCAAAATCCAAAGTAGCCGGCCAAAGAAAAGTATATTCATATTATGATAGTACATGACTACCTAAACATTTTTTATTATTACGGCATTCCTCTAGGTCTGTTATCAGAATCACTACTTATGGTTAAAATCTACGATCTTAGTGAAAAAAATTAAAGATTTTTTTAACGTTTTATTTAGAATGTAAATAACTTGTTGTTCGATGGCTACCTGCCTCTAAAATAATAACAAGTAACGTATGGCACATGTTTTTCACATACAAATTCTTCAGCTTAAATTTTTGACTGAAATGGAATATTTTAACCTTATGTAGTGACTCAGATATCAGACCTAGAGGAATGACGTCATATTAAAAAATGTTTAGGTATTCATGTTCCATAATATATGCATAATTTTCTTTGGCCGGCTACTTTAATTTTTGGTCCATTTTGTCAGATGTCCTTTGGATTAATGCTCATGTGCCTATAGTTTCACCGGCATTCATACCTATCAAACCGGAACACAGCAATGCCGCTTAGCGACAGGAATAGATATGGAGGTAGTACTTCTCTGGAAACTCCTTTATAAGGAGTTCTACTATTTCCTTTATCTATAGTTTGACACGAGATGTTTATGATTACAACAAAACTAGAGGTTGCTGTTTTTATAGATATATTAAGTGGTATTTATGGGGATACGAATGCAAGAAAAAGTATTATATGAAAGATATTTCGTAAAAATTTTACTATGGGACTAAGAGCGGTTACGCACTGCATCCGATCTGAATCCGAGAAAATACGTTCCGAAGTAGTCTTAGAACTATTTGTATGGTAGTTTACGCACTAGATCCGACTTCCGTCGTCCGATTTCTCTCCGTGATCCGTGAGTTTCCAATTCGGAAGAAATATTGACGGACCGAAGTAGTCGTAGTACTGTTTGTATGAACGCTTTCGCATTACCTCGGATTCAAATCGGATGCCAAATAGATATGCCAAAGATGGCCCCTGAATTGTTTGAATTTGGATCAGAGATCGGATAAGTGCGTAAGCGATATCCGAATTCGGTCCAACTTTTTTAGACTCTAGATTCGTATTTTCACATATTCGGATCGGATGCAGTGCGCAAAGCAATATCCGAATTCGGTCCGAGTTTTTGATGTTCTTATTTTCACGGATCCGGATCGGATGCAGTGCGTAATCGCTGTAACTCTGAATTCATGAAAAAAAAATAAGCTGTTCCGTACATATATATAACTTAATGGCTGTTCCATACATTTTACTAAGCAATATTGATTACATTGTATTGGAGAGCTGATTTTTATTTCACGAATTTAGAATTTGTCCCATAATAAAAGTTGTATACAATGATGAGCAGAATTCATGGTTTACGTACGTCAAGCCACTAACGAGTCACGCTGTATACGAGATTATAAAAAATCCAAACTTAAATTGTATACAAATTTTAACTTACGCAATCAAATTGCATCATCTTGGGAACGATATAGACAGCGTGACTGCGATACCGACGCTACCAGCCCCAAATTATTTTAGCTAAGAAACATAACCATATCATACAAACAAAGTGTGTTGTATAAACTTGTAAGCATTAAAGACACGAAGCTGGGTACTTACAGTATCAGCGAAGAAACTTTGGGAGATAATCCCAGGATCCACTCAACCGATGTGGATTATTCTTTAACTTTGCAAGTTGGTTCATAATCGTATGTTTGCGGTTATTGGGTAAGTCAATTATTTATTAAGGTAGGTTATGGGGTCGTTTATTTTGGAAATATTGCGAAGTTTTTTCGTTTTTTTTGGTATTTTTCCGCGCGACGCAATAATGCTAGGAAACAATTTGAGGGGCTTGTAAAAACCGAAAATACGATTTGCAGGGTTAAGCCGCGCCTGCCGTGGTCAGTCTGTGGATAGGTTCATACGAATAGCTATGACAGTTTCGTTACGAGTAGTCAGAAACCAACCGGTCTTACCTTAGGATACCAACATTGCCCAGTAACTGGGTTGCAGAGATCTTATGGCAGTCACTCCGTGTAAAATACAGGTATTCAGCTACATCTGGTTAGATTTTTGACCTCAACATATTTGAGAAAAGGCTAGGCAGAACATTAAAGCGTACTGTTGCATCGTATTATATTTATTTTTGTTTCAATTTAAACAAAGACTGATGTAAACTTTGATTGAAAGTTCAATCTGATATCAATGAAACGAATTTATACTTTAATGATTGCGTAGCAGCTACGCTGTAGCTTTCCGCTACGACAGCTACGTTTTCGTAGCACATGACCTATCTAATCTTTCTGAAACTTTGTGGTGCAAATGACGGTTTTATTGATTGAAATGAGTAGTTTTAATTTGACTCGTGCTCTAACTATGCGATGGGCTATGTGAGATGAATTGCACAATTTCCGCATTGTGCACAATTTCTAATTCCCCCAAGCCCGTTCCATCACCGAGTGACCAGATGCCTATCGATATGCCTCTGCTTTCTTTGAATATTCCACCTATACGCACAAAACGTTTCGGCAACACAGCAGCGTTTCTGCAGCTAAGAAGTGGTACGCCCTGCCAGAGTCTGTGTTTCCCGATAGCTATAACCTTGGAGTTTGCAAATCTCGAGTAAATTTACTTCTAGGCAAGGGTGCACCAGCGTCGACCGCATCTTTATTTACCATCAGATGAGATAGTGTTTAAACGTGAACTATATTTTTTATTAATTATGGGCATTATTAATAAAAAATATAGTCCCAGCTAGCCAAATATAAGACTCTTTTTCACTTTCTTCAATCAAGTAGAAACCTTAGTTGCCAGATTCTTTTCTTGTCACATCACTACATAGTATAAAACAAAGTCGCTTCCCGCTGTCTGCCCCTATACAAGGTGTTAACGAATTCGTGTAATTCCTTGAAACCACATGATCTATTAATGGTATAGATTAACCCCGCACGGGATTTAGATTGATTAAAAATAAAAAATAAATCTTTTTTCCCAAATATTTTATTTTATGTGATCGAAAATTTCGATGCCATGCAGAAATGAATGAAGTCATGGTGACACAGCTGACGGGCACGACTAGCCCGATATCGCTCCATACAGTCAGTTAACTTTGGACGCTAAAATTACTCAGATACAGAATACCATGGTTCATTTTTTGAAAACTTTTTTTTGTTGGTTCTGAAAAAAACCTGTGCAGGGTCAATCAGTGTCACCAGTAGGTCACGCGGTTTGAAGGAATTACACGAATTCGTTAACACCCTGTATATGCCCCTTTATATGTCCCTGTATATGCTTAGATCAATATAAAAATCACATACGTTATGCAACAAATCCCCTTTCCATCCCAAAACACAGAACCATGGCATTTAGGGGTAGTTTTAAGTATGCTGCCACTCACTGCTGGAATGACCTCCCTCCACCAGTACGAGGCCTGAAATCAAAACAAACCTTTTTATGGCATTTGAAAAAATTTTACATGCAGATACAGAAGTGTTGATAAATGGTAGAAATATAAATAGCATAATAACAATAATATAATAATCAATTCAATAATTTAAATAATATACATATATTTTATAATCCTAATCTATATTCATAAAGATGTATTCTAACCTCCAGGGTCATGGCCTTCGGGCAATGGTCTGGGTCACCAGCAGTGAGATATGGCTCCTCTTTTCAGTCTGCCCCTTGTCTGCCATGGCCTGTGTCCACTATAAGACAACCTTGGTGGCTTGGTATTAGCTAAAACATGTTAAGTCCTGAAAAGTGGAAATAAGGATGCTACACATACTGGGTTGATGGTAAGTACTTGCAAATGAAATGTAGATATCTCACAAAAATTAAGGATTACCTGGGGGGTCATGGACTTAAGGCAGGTTTGAGCAGGATTCCCAAGGTGTCTGTTCTGCTGCTTCGGTTATTCAAGTCATTTTGGGTGGTTTTAATTATTTGTTATTTACAAACAATCTGTATGTTTTCTTGAATCACTGAAACATTTTTAATTGGGTCAAGTACCTAAAAGCATCGACACTAGCTTCGTTACACAAAATAGGTATAATTTATTTATTTATATTACTTATTTACACTTCTCGATTGGTGTACGCACTTGCATTTCAAACGGGACTAATCACATGACAGTCGCGCAAGCGTCGGTGTCGTTTACCGTTACGATGCTCTTACGCAACAATGGCCGGCGACAACTTTCTTGCCTGTTTTTGTTTTGATGTCTGTCATGTTTTATTATGTTCCTAATATGAAGTGCAATTGGTTATTTAATAACAATATTTGTATTATATTTGGCACAGCACACTACACAGTTTATTAAGTCTATTTTACACACAGTTCGGTACATAATAAAATAGTACTCACTTTATTTCTCTGGTTCTCCCTTGCGGTGCTTCATTACGTCACTCGAAGGTTGTTGCTGAAAATCAGCGCTGTTGGCATTAGGCTCGTCTAAAGTCACAGCATAAAGCTGAGCAACGACCTAAATTCTTATGTACCATGCGACGCGCAAAGTCAAGTATTCGATTGTTGATGTATTTTTATTATGTGTTAATACTTTATTACGATGTTTACTATGTCTAGGTAACCACAGACTAAATGTGTATAGTCTATGGTAAAGCAAACTTGATTTGCATAGATTAAAAATTTAGTCATAGTTTTATTTTTTACTTTTAATTGTTTTGTGTGTTTGGGTTGCCAGGCAATTATATGTTTAAATTTAGAGAAAACTTATTTTAGAGTAATTATGTTATTAATTTTAAGTATGCTTGTGCGTCGGTTTGGGCGTGAGAATAAATACTTTTTCTTTCTTTCTTTCTTTCTTTCTAGATCTTTAACCTGTGTATACTGTAATTATAGACACAATAGATAAACAATGGCACTGACGATCCTACTTGACGGTTACTACACAACGGATTTTGATGCGGTTTTTTTTAATAGATAGTGTGATTCAATGGGAAGGTTTTAAGCTATAAAACGTACACGTGCGAAGCCGTTGCGGGTCGCTAGTAAATAATAAAAATAAAATTTTAAATTTTGCCAGTGTGTAGCGTCGTGACTATTTTTCTTTATAGTCTTCTAGAAGTACTTAATTCTTTATAATAGAAAACAGCGAGCTAAATAACAGATTGTAAAAAAAAAGTAGAACTACTGGCGTAATTTTCCGATAAACTTCCAACTTATAACAAAGTGAAGATAAAACTAAGATTCCTAGTTACAAATAAAAAATATTAAACAAGAATCAAAGAAAAACATTAAGAAAAAAGTGCAGCGTAAGTTTATCTTGTCGTACAAGTAGAGTTAACTGGGTGAAGTGGATTACCATAGCGCTCGGGGCGATGGTATAACAAGCTTCGTGCTACGTTGCAATCAATAGTTACAACAAACCATAGTTAGAGTCGTACTGTGGAGTTTTTTTTTTGTTTGTGGTTTCGATGTGGCGCCTCTATACAATAGTAGCTCAGTCATTTTGGATTTCTACTGCAAATTGGTTGGTTTCATGTTTAAAATTACGGGGCTGAAGCTTAAAAAAATGTTTTGGATTCTGGCGTTTTTTAGGGATGTACTTACATTTATCGGCACAGGTAGATGTACAAGGCCAATTGCGAGCCAATTTAGGCACTGCTTGCGATTACCATAGTAAAATTGATCAATGAAGATTATCTCACGATAAAATAAAACATACATTTTAAATTTTAAAATATCAACGTCATTGTAATATATCTGTCGATTCTTATTAGCGACTAGCTGTGCGCGCGACTTCGTCTGCGTGGAAGTCGGAAAACAACATCGTGTCGCAGCAACTAAACAATGTATTTGTAATCAATTTTTTTAAATCTAATCACATTATTTCCAATAAGCTCATCACCCACTCTCAATAGCGTGATAATTTGTACTCTATAACCAGCCCCGCTCTTTAACGGACATCTTTGCCGAATTTGAACTAAATCTGTTCTGTGTAGTATTGGCGTGAAGCTCCGACATATAAACAGATAAATAGACAAAAAGACAGAAATTCTAAAAATTGTATTTTTGGCATCTACATTATTTTTGTCCAAAAATATTGAATGTACAGTTTTTGCTTCGTTATGATTTTATTATATGTATAGATTATTATAAATGCGGTGAAAAAGTGCTTTCTATAACGAGTCATACGAGCTCAAACACGATGGGTCTACAATTAGTCATTGCGGAGGGCCGATCACCACCTCGAGCTATCCACAAAGTCCTTCTTGTCAAAATAAGTCATGAGGCAAAATCGATGAGTCTGCCTGATTATTAACTATTTTGAAGTAAGTAGTATTAACAACTTTTCCAACCAAACCCTACGTAAGATCAGCTCAATGGTTTGCATATACAAGGTTAGTCGAAAAGGGGTACTTATCCGAAAGGGTGTTAAAGTACACATAATAATGAATAACTTTTGTTTTTTTTTTTTTTTTTAAATGTCACTTACGGGATATCTTCCGTGATTATTTGTTTGTTTGAGTTCCCGATATTTCGACGCTGTTGCAAGCGCCATGATCGCGGGTTGACTGGAGATTGCGGGTGGATGAAAATAAATTGTTAGGAGCAGACAAATCTGTCTACCCTCTTTCTTTGTCTCTTGCTACGCGCACTACTGGAACTCGACACTAAGTCACGGCAAAACACACTCACAGTATCAACACGTTTTTTGGAGTCTTTATAACGATGCCGGCTGCCATTTATGAGCATGTTCATAACTGGATTCCACGTACTTGACAATTTGAAGCCATCCTCTCGATTGAAATTCTTGTGTTTTCTTATTTCAATTGCTTCTCTTGTCAGCCTTGGTATGTAATGTTTGTCCGTGGACAAAATACTTGGCTTGTGAAATTCAATCCAGTGATTGGGCCCTGACTGCAGCAGATGTTCAGCTATGGCCGATTTTTGCTCATCATTGTTTTTGACAGCTTTAATGTGCTCTTTGATGCGGCACGAGACAGTTCTCTTCGTCTGACCTATGTATGAGCTGCCACAGCTGCAATCAATTTTATAAACCCCAGGATGTTCATATGGGAGTATATCCTTAGGGGAACGCAGACTTTGTGCAATTTTCCTATGAGGAGTAAACGCGGTCTTTATCGAGTATTTACTCAATAAACGACCTATCTTGTCCGTTACTCCTCTCAGATATGGCAAGAAAGTTGTTTGGCGCTCCACTGTAGATCTGGTGGCTCGTTTCTTTTCTGGTCTTACTGCTCCATCATTTGTTCTGTAGCCATTCATGAGTAGCACCTTCTGCACATGGGACAATTCACCAGTAAGGTGTTCAGTATCACAAAGATCAAATGCGCGATTTGTAAGTGAGGTGACTACAGAATTGAGGTGACAGGGGTGATGATGTGAGGTGGCGTGTAAATAACGG
Organism: Amphipyra tragopoginis; assembly: GCA_905220435.1. Taxonomy (NCBI): domain Eukaryota; kingdom Metazoa; phylum Arthropoda; class Insecta; order Lepidoptera; family Noctuidae; genus Amphipyra; species Amphipyra tragopoginis. The sequence continues at coordinate 21,907,925 of HG991995.1, read as the reverse complement.
TCCGTGTGAGTCGGCTTCCTGTAAACTGAATGGCTTAGGGTCCCATCACTCCTTGCAATGACCTTGACGTCAAGAAAGGCTAAAGACCGATCCTTTTCCAATTCCACTGTGAAACGCATGGCCGTATGGATATTATTCAAGTGGGTCAAACATCTCTCAACTTCTGGTACTCCACATCTGACGATGCAGAATACATCATCTACATACCGCTTCCAAACCTTGATAGGCACAGGACAAGTAGAAATAGCCAAGTCTTCGATGTGTTCCATCCACAGATTAGCAACAACAGGTGCCACTGGACTACCCATGGCAACCCCATCAATTTGCTGATAAAACTGGCCTTTGTATAAGAAGAAATTGGTGGACAAACAGTGTTCCAGCAACTTAGCATACTCCATGGGGATGTCTTTTTCTGGAACAACAACAAGTCAAAAACAATGATGAGCAAAAATCGGCCATAGCTGAACATCTGCTGCAGTCAGGGCCCAATCACTGGATTGAATTTCACAAGCCAAGTATTTTGTCCACGGACAAACATTACATACCAAGGCTGACAAGAGAAGCAATTGAAATAAGAAAACACAAGAATTTCAATCGAGAGGATGGCTTCAAATTGTCAAGTACGTGGAATCCAGTTATGAACATGCTCATAAATGGCAGCCGGCATCGTTATAAAGACTCCAAAAAACGTGTTGATACTGTGAGTGTGTTTTGCCGTGACTTAGTGTCGAGTTCCAGTAGTGCGCGTAGCAAGAGACAAAGAAAGAGGGTAGACAGATTTGTCTGCTCCTAACAATTTATTTTCATCCACCCGCAATCTCCAGTCAACCCGCGATCATGGCGCTTGCAACAGCGTCGAAATATCGGGAACTCAAACAAACAAATAATCACGGAAGATATCCCGTAAGTGACATTTTAAATTTAAAGACAAACCGTGAAAGCTTAAAACAGTGTTTAATAACTTTTGTTCTACAACTTTCCCCAAAAGTAAATAGTTTAAGAGAAACAGTTGTACAAAAATCTCAAAAATAAAAAAAACTCTAAAATCTATCTATCTCCAGTTATGATCAGCTGTGTTTACATTTTAGGTCATATTTGGGGTAATGAATTAGAAGCACCATTTTCTGAATTTGTAACTAAAGCAGGGATGAAGAATTTTTGAAGAAACTAAAATAAAAATCATTTTATTTGGAAAAAAATATATCGGATTTTGAAATTTTAACACTTGCTTTCAAACAGTCATCAGCGATACTATAAGTGGGTTTGGGATTAGTACCCCCTTTCCGACTAACCTTCTATTAGAAATTTCAAGTGAATCGAATGAGCGACAGTGAAAGCAAAACAAATACCCATTGTTCGGCTTATTATTTTATAACTACAGAACCGATTTCCATTAAACATAGCCTATAACATCACGCCTGTATTCGAAGGGTTGGGCAGAGGTGTATAGTACACCCACATTTCGCCGTTATGTTTCAAATCCCATACAATAGGGGGCGAGTCTATTGCCATCAACCGGCGTAAATCTAGACTCCGGACTGTTACTGAGAAGTTCCTCACAGAAAAACCCAATAACAATTTGCCCGACCATGGGATCGAACCCAGGACCTCACGCTCAGCAGTCGCGCTTATGACCACTAGCCTATGATCATCGATTAATCGACTTTTCAAACAACAAAAAAACAGTATTGAAATCACTTCATTCGGTCGAGTGCTACGATGCCACTGAAAAGCCTGGCGTCGACTACAGCCAAAACACGTCGAATCGAGTCGAGTCGCATTTGTTCCGTATGAGGCGAAACGGTCAGTAATCGCAAGTCGTTAAAACAAAAATTCGCGAGACAAGCGATGCGCGCGAGTTATACGATTCGTCGCGTCACGGATTGTCGCTGATCAACACAGTTTTATAGTAAATGTATAGGAGGCGAATTATTGCGGTTCTATTCGACTCGACTCGGCGAACCTAGTGGACGCCAGCTTTAAAACAGACAATGGCTTCAAACTTATAACACTTCTCTTTTTTCGTTGGGGTTTTAAAAAGGTAAAACCCTTAGGTTGGCTCGAGCTCGAGAAAACAAATTAATCGAATTTATACATTAACTAGCTGTTGCCCGCAGCTTCGCTTGCGTGAAATTTTACATTATATGTAGAATACATACATTATAGAATTTCTGACCAGTAAACTAAATATTGAATTCCATGTTTCTTACTTCAAAAGTACCAGATCTCTCGTACAAACTTACAACACTTATTTCACCCCTTTAGGGGTTGAATTTCCAAAAACCCTGAAACACGTGTACGTTTATTTCTGACCAACAACCTAAATATTGAATTGTATGCTTCTTACTTCAAATTTACCAGATTTCTCATACAAACTTACAACACTTATTTCACCCCCTTAGGGGTTGAATTTCCAAAAACGCTCAAACACGTGTACATTTACTCCTAACCAGAAACCTTAATACTTAATTTCATGCTTCTTACTTCAAAAATGACGGACTTGCATACAAACGTTAATCACCCTTTTCACCCCCTTAGGGGTTGAATTTCGGGAAATCCCTTCTTAGTGGATGTTTTCGTCACGTAAGGAACCTACTGTCCAAATTTCATATTTCCAGCTTTACTGGCTTAGGCTCTGCGTTGATGAATCAAATGTCAGTCAGTACCAGTATATAAGAAGATATTCATTTTCATTCATATTACTGCCAAAGAATTCACTGTTTTAGGCCTTCAATGTTCTTCCAATTTACATAAATACGCATAAACCTTAACAGTAGGTACCTACTTTGACAAAAAACAGGTAAACACATTAAACGGGTGTTGTGAAATTATATCTGTAAAACATTTCCTTTCACGCTTTGTATCTTTGTATATCTTTACACACGAAAACATAATGACACGAACAAAGGAGTTCTTAAACAAACGGCTCTCACGACTGAGTTAGAATAATGTGTGTTGTAACGAGATTCCAAATAAACATTATTATTATGGCGGCCATTTTTACATTATTTACTGTTTCGTGGATTTAAACAAATACAAGATGTAAGGGAATTCGTGTAATTCCTTCAAACCGCGTGATCTACTGGTGACACTGATTGACCCTGCATAGATTTTTTTCAGAATAAACAAAAAAAAGTTTTCAAAAAATGAACCATGGTATTCTGTATCTGAGTAATTTTAGCGTCCCAAGTTAACTGACTGCGTGGAGCGTTATCGCGCTAGTCGTGCCCGTTAGCTGTGTTGCCGTGCCTTCATTCATTGATGCATGGATGGCATCGAAACTTAGGGGCACATAAAAAAACTGGGAAAAAAAAGTGTATTTTTATTTTTATCAATCTAAATCCCGTGCGGGGTTAATTCCTTCAAACCACATGATCTAATAATGGTATAGCCATTATTAGATCATGTGGTTTGAAGGAATTTCACGAATTCGTTTACACTCTGTAGGTATATTATGTTGCTACACTATTATTATAAATGTGAAAGGAGAATGACCAAAAGTGGTACCAAAAAGTCTAAAAAGTCTCATGCATCAAGATCAAAATATTATAGTAATTATTTTTATAAATTTTTACGATATTACGCATCGGCGATATGATTTTTGAACAGGAAATTTCATTTAAACTAAAAAAGTGTTGATATTGTTTTATTCCCTTTAAATGACGTTCCGTTTCACATAATTTATGATTACTATAACCTTGAACTTTGAAAGTGTCATGATCACATCTTTCAAAAACATGTAAAAAAAAACATTTTGCCGATTCTACATTACTTAATTAAAAACAACTAGAATAGATTAGAATTTTTATTTAAACGATTATCATTTTTTATCTGTGGTTAATTGGCTGTTCATAGCCGGTCATAGAGATGTAGAATGCAATAGATGCGGATTACTGTTTTTTAGAGCAATAATAAATCGTGTATGACATGTCCACATTGTCAGGTTATTTAGATTATTTCTAAAATCCCCGAAACTCGCGTTTTGTTTACAAAAAGAACTTTTGTAGGAGTTAATGTGATAAGTGTAGACAAAACAAAGTTTGATTTTGATGCAGCATGGTACGGGACTCCATACATCCATGAGCATTGTCCTTTGATATTGGTTCCGATTCTCTTGTTCATCAACTAAACTGAAATTAGAGTATTGCTATATTTTACTAGCAGACAATGCGAGAAAAGGACGGTGATAGATAAAAACTAAGTTAGAGATGTTAAACTAGTTTACGCCTTGAACAGCTTCAACGTGTTTTTAGTCGACACGTTCTGACGTGTCGTCCTTTGTATGATAATTTTAGTTCTTCAACTAAATTTAACAGCTCATATTTACGTCTGTTTCTGTCTTATTTCATCAGAAAGAAAAAGATAGCCTAAATATTTTTTTTATTTGTGCCCAACAGAATCGGCACCTTTGTTGTATGGAGTAAACGAATTTGAATCTAATTGGCATGAAAATATTATGTAATTTGGATTAACATAAACTGCATTCTTCCCGTAAAACTAATAAAAAATTAATCAACCAAAGCTAGGTTTGAATATAAGCATAATAAGCCCATTACCGTCTCACTGCTAAGCACGGACCTCTTCTCAAAACAAGAATGGTTTATGCCTTATTCAACCATTACCTTAGAGCCGGTCCACACGCAAAATTTTCGCCGCATTGGTGGACACACGGGCAGTGCGGCACTGCAACGTCGTACGGCGTTGCAGCAGCAGTCCGCCAACAACAGAGCGCGCCGGAGCGGTGCCACCCCGGCATCGCAACGCATACACCTGTTTGCAATTCCGGGGTGCGTACGGCGCGACGCCGGAGCGCATCGTGTGGCAAACCATGGATATTTCTATGTAGGACGCCGCAGTGGCACCGCTCAGGCAGCGCACTGCTGCGCACCGCATAGTGTTGACCGGCTCTGAGTCAGTGAACCGCACATGAATTCAAAAATGCAAAGGTGCGAGCCAGGATCGAAATCAGAATCAAAACCGTCAGTCAGTTTTTGTTTTCGAAAACTTTCAAAATGATTGATTTTGTTTTTTGTGTCAAACATTTTGATAACTTTTGAAATTGAGAACTGTCTGAATGAACGGTTCGGCCTTGGTTCGGTTGTGATTTATCAAGATTTATTTTAGGAGAATTCGGCCCCAGATAGCCTTCTTGCACGGTAGGCAAGTGTTTAACCGCTAGGCTATCACTGCTTAAATAAATATCATGTTTAATTATTTTATTAGTGATCGTGGTTGGATTAGCGCCCAATAACGCGAACTAAATCGACGGCGGTTAATATACCGACCACAACTCATACTACAATCCCCGGCATTGTTTGAACACATGACTTTTTGATAGGATTTGTACATCCATTCCGACTTTATATGCAATAAGAATTACGGATAATTATTTTGTTAAAATTGTAGACAGATGACGGGCAGCAGTTTTACTGGAGCTGTGGCATGAAAAAACGAAACGTTGTCTGTCCGTCTGTCAAGACCTGTGTGTTTTCATCCCGTGTGGAGACGGGCTAGCAAATAACTTTCTCGACTCGTGTTGTAAGATTCAACAAAACCCAACACGCTTGGTAGTAGCACCTATACAAGGTTAGTCAGAAAGGGGTAAATAGGGTAATCCTGGGTGTTAAAGTACCCATAAAAACGAGTAACTTTTGTTCTACCACTTTCCCCAAAACTCAATAGTTTAAGAGAAAAAGCTGTTCAAAAATTACAAAAAAAGATGCTAAAATCTATCTATCCTCAGCTATGATCAGCTGTGTTTAGATTTTAGGTCATATTTGGGGTCACGAATTAGAAGCTCCATTTTCTGAATTCGTAACTAAAGAAGGGACGAAGAATTTTTGAAAAAATTAAAATTATTTTACATGGAAATAAAAATTTTGGAATTTTGAAATTTTAATAATTGCTATAAAACCGTCATCAGTAATACTTCAAGTGGCCCGCGGATTAGGACCCCCTTTCTGACTAACCTTGTACAGTCCGCCTGACTAGCCACCTGATCATTATCCTTTTGACCGCCACGGACGTCTATGGACGTCAAACTTTTTAACTGTAAAAAAGTGATGTTTTCAACGTGCCATGCCGTCGGAGGCGTCGTGATCACGTTTTAATTTGACGTCCACAGTCTTGTGCAAAGCAGTTTACTGTATTCCGTGTGTATGTGAGAATCAATAAATCCCTCAGTCTCTCCGTTATCGGATTCGTGTGCTCCATCTTACACCCTGTTTGCGCTTATCATCAAGTGTGACTAGTTTTAAACGCGACCAAGTAAAATATAATCAGGAACAGCTAGAGGTCTCGAGGTGAAATTAATACCAAATACTAAAGTCTACAATTTCATTGTCCTGTAAAAAGTTCAAGTTTCTTACTCAATGCAATTAAAAGATAAACCTTTCAACGTGTACTTTCATACTGAAAGATTAACTCACTGACACATCGAAACTTATATAGGTAAGTAGGTATACAAGTTTCAATAATATACACTAAACCTGAAACTAGTTTGTTCAGAATCACTAGGAGAATCGATTGACATAGTTTTATACCACGTTAAATCTTGCATTTTTTTTTCTATCGTTAATTTCAGTTTTGTTTCAATAGGTTTCATAGCAGTGGACGGGAATAGACACCTCGAGGCTTGAGACGGTCCGCTCGGTCAGTTTCCGTGTATTAGACAATCCCTGCATAGCACATCTCACACATTTCCACTCTACTGGGGAACTTAACGCAACATAAACTAAGGTGTAACTTGGAGATTTATTAAAAAACACATACATTCAGGTAGTTCTGATGAAAATCTTGCTGGGGTGTCTCGGTTTTTGTATATACTAAAAATAAATAAAGTTGGATATAATATATGTATAATATAAACCTATACACAAACTTAATTTTGCGGTATCTTGTGTACATTGTGTATGACAAAAACCGCATAATTAACTGAGTCACATAATAACGCCCCTTTAAACTATACGGAACTTAAGGTCTTATTTCGGATTGATAGGTCAACAGAAAACTGCTATAAGATGCTGTACTGAAGGCTTTATAAATGTATCAAGTTTCAATAACGTTTACAGCCGGATGATCGCAATAGGCTTGCCCCCTACTACATGGGACTTAAAAATAACGGCGAAATGAGGGTGTTCTATAGGTACATCTCTGCCTAATGGCCTGATGTTAAGTGTACCGATTGTTTACATGATTGCGGGTATACTGTTGTATTGAGGAGGGTAACTGCTATCTATATATATAAAAATGAATCCCTATTTCCCTTGGTCACGGCATCACGCGTGAGCGGCTGGACCGATTTCGCTATTTTTTTTTTGCTGTGTTCCTTATTGTCAGGAGAAGGTTCTTAAGAAATAAAATTTAGATATTTAAAAAAAAAACAAATTATCTCAGTATACTGACAAGCGGTAAACAAATGAAGCATAAGGACATACATATATGTCCTTATTCTTCATTTCTTTACCGCTTGCATGAAAATGGTTTTAACGTTTTGTTACTATTTTGATTTTGTTTCTGAAGGTAGGTAGTAGGTAGCAAGTAGGAAAAAGTGCATTGCAACGCATGCCGGGTACAGCACTAGCTGTTAAGTTACTAAACTTATAAAATAAATAAGTACGTTTAAAAGACACAACAACATAATCGTTCAGAGGTGATTCTATCTTTACATTTATAGCTAATATCGGGTTCTCTGTTAGAATATCTAAATATTGTTAGCCGATTCGATAACCTTTCGCCACTTTTCATTTCGCCGAATAGTTAAAACGCCGAATGATTAAAGTCCCTAATTATGTTTTGTAAGTTTTTGTTACGCCGACTAGTCTGCTGGCTACTGTTTCACACTGTAATGTATTATTGGCCACTTTACACTTGTTAGATGGCTCATTTTTCCATCATGCCAGCAAGCATGCAAGTGTTTCTGGATTTGCTCCGCCAGAAGACTCGCTTTGTCGCCCCTTCGCTTCGCTCGCACACTCAACCAGCGCCACTCGGGAGGTCGCCGACTCGCTTCGCTCGCCACCTCCCCCCACTCGCTGCGCTTCGGCCTCGTGCACTCGTTCCACTCGGGATCTCCTTTGCGAGCTTCTGAAATAACACTCTAGGGGTAGGATAGAGTCTGACCACGTGTAGTCAGGGTGCGCTGAGTTGGATTAACATTACATTCCGCCGTGTGAAAATAATGTTGTGCGTATACTTATTCGGAAAATGAAACAATAGCCAATTATGTATTCGACTAAAACTAAATTTCTGAATGATTTTTTGGCCAAATAATTATGGTGGCTAATAATCATTCGGCGAAATCAAATTCGGGTAAAAATTGCTTCGGCAAAGAGTATGTCGGCGAATCGTTGTCGGGGTAATGAAATTCGATATAAAATATTTCGGCAAAAACACTGGCACCCCTAATATCGGTATGTCAGGATTGCGAGCAAGATAAAAATGTAGTAAATAAAACCAACATAGACTCTCCACCACTGAGAGTACTTGTATTTTTGTTTTATTGGGTTAGTGTTAGTAACATGAACTGGATCACAATATTTTACACAATTATTACAAGACCGTAAAATAAGGACAAGCTAGTCAGATATAAAAAGTCAGACTTCTTCAGCTATTCAGCATCGAATGCTCCTGCTTCGTCGAATGATCACCGCCTTTATAACATCGGGTAGGTTGGTCCATATCGACGACCACCCTCTATTGTCAATATTGCCCAGCGCTACCCGCTACCGATAACATACGTCGGTAACTCTCGCCTTTCGTTGACGCTTTTTTATGTGTATGTTTCAAAAATAACGGATAAGCAACGTTCAAACACAGAAAAACACTGTCTGGAAAATTCACACATAAATATTTGATTTTAAGTCCACGTTGTGTGTAATGTATCCCAATAATACGAGAAGTAGCGCTACCTGCCCATGTGAACGAGCATCTGGCATGATGTGGAAGAATTTCACCAATGACTGGCACCTGGTTACATAATTTATTTGACCCAGAAAACATTCGTCTAGATGTACTCACATAAACATTAGACTGTCGTTGCTAAGCATGGAGCTCTCTCATTTATAACAACAAAAGATCTTGTCGTGTCCCTTACACGATATACTAATCAGACAAATTCGCGTTTTACTTTGAAATATGGTCATTCTGGTATAAAGAAAGCATGCGGACGCATCTATTCGCATAAGAGTGTTTTTCCACCAGAAATGTGCTATGCAACAATGCTATGGATGCCTTTGATATTCACCAATGATATTCATTGGTCCACATAGCATAGCACTGGTGGAAACTGATTCAACTAAGCTACTGTTTTTATATGGAAGGATGCGTGCTGTGGATGCGTGCTATGGATGCAAGCTATGGGTGCGTGCTATGGATGGTCGCGAGTGGTGTAGCTATGTGCAGATGCCTTCCCTATTTTCGATACGTCGCATAGCTCAAGCTGCGCATCTTCCTCGCACAGCTACCTTGCGGCGGCGCATTTTCATAGCACATCTTACTCGCTCCGCTACATAGCTTAGCATCAGTGGAAACGGTCACATAGTTTTGTAGCTAAGTTTTTACATTCTCGCAGCACAGCTGCATAGCACATCTCTGATGGAAAGGCACCCTTAACATAAGTTTACAACGTACAATTGTAGTCTAATGTTTCCAGATGCTAACGCATGCATCAGCATGCGAAGGCACGCAAACGCAGCTGATCGAAATCGAACAAATCGCATACACGTTACTGGAAATGCGTAAGCATACTTAACACGCAGCATGCTTACGCTAAGGCTGAGGGTACACTTACCAGCGACGCGATCTGCAACACAAGCGAATCGAAACATACAGTATGCACGTAAGTGAAGTCACAGGTGTGAATCTCTACTAATATTATAAATGCGAAAGGAACTCTGTCTGTCTGTCTGTCTGTCTGTCTGTTACGCTTTCACGACTAAACTGCTGAACCTATTTTGATGAAACTTGGTACAGAGGTAGTCTGGAACTTGTAGAAGGATATAGGCTACTTTTATCCTGAAAAATAAGGAATACGCGATAAATGACATCCACGCGGGCTCGCGCCCGCGAGCGACCTCTAGTATATTTGTTTCCATCGCTTATATTTCGCAGTTCACGTCGTTGCTAAGTATACCCTGAGTTTAATAAGATGCCTTAAAAAGTCAAACCTTAAAAAACTTAAATCATTGCAAATAAAAATAAAGATAGAAAAATATTAAAGCAGACTCCGTTCTAAATTCCTATATTATGTTCATTACTGGTTACTCAAAAACGGAACGTGATTAAGAAAATACCCGCTCATTTCCCCTTTAACAGCACGATCTACCTCAACGTTACTTAATTACGCAAAGTCCAAAAGAGACGCGGATGTTGCCATTAAACTCGCACGAAAATGCATTTAAGATAGCAAGCTTCTGCTCTGATGTGAGGTTTCAGTTTAACATTAAAGCCCGGCTTAAAACGAGCTTCGCCTTTTCTCTGTTGCGGTCACACGAATGGACGGACAGACGGACGGCGTGACTTTATCTACGAAATAGGACGAACGGCGGCTTGTTAAAAGGATAGTCTGCGAAGCTCTTTTCAGGACAATCCTTGGTTGTTGGAGTTTAGTTTAATTTATTCGAGTGTGTTTTGTTTTACGTTACATCTATATTTAAATTAATGTTTCTTTGTTTGTCCCGCATGCGTTCGTGTATCATTCATCCGATTGCAATGAAGCTTTGGTGAGATATTGTGTGCACGTCCACGAAGGTTCGACAAAAAAAAACTTACTACGCGGGTGGAACCGCGAGAGCATAGCTAGTACGTTATAAGTTTAAGTGCAAACGAAATATTTGGTGGGAAGACGGCTTTGAATTTGATGTGAATTCAATCCGTAGTCAATGCGACCAATACCAATGTTTACCAATCTTGCTGACTGGTTAATATTTTTACCACGACACGAGCTCGTCCCGACACGAAAAAACAATTCAGCCAATTGAAATAATTTGCGTCTTGACGTGATGCTCGTAATGACCAAAAATTACCTAAACCTAAAAGTAAAAATAATAAAACCAAAATTGAATTTGCGAAAATATGCATCAAATCCGAGCAAATCGGCTACCGTTTAGCATTTCAAATTCTAACAGTGCACAAGTCATTTTGTGACAAAAATAGACAACACTGTGAAAGCCACAATTTTACTTGAAACTAGCTGTGCCCGCGACTCCGTCCGCGTGGAAGTCGGAAAACAACATTGTGTCGCAGCAACAAAATAATCCATTTATTATAATATTAGACAAAGGTGTCCCACTAAGACACTTATATCTTTTGAACCATTTCTTTATGTAGAGTTTGAGCTCCTCTTGATTGACCGTAAAGATTCATAAAACCGTAATACTAAAAACGTGTTGCTTATTTCTATACATTTCCTTGCTAAAATGGATTGAATATTGATACTTTTATTGAAGATGTAACAAAACCATATCGCGATACAAAAATAGCTACAACGCCGTCTTGTTACAATCTGCGCACTAAATTATGATTTCATTCGAGGTGTGGTAGGTATAGAAAAGAATTTTAAATATTTAAAAAAAAAAAACTTATAGAAGACTTCATTTCATTTTAATAAGTTATAGATCGGTAGGTACTGCTTTCAAAAAGTCTGATCTGAAAACCATAAAAACTAACATTAAGTACCTACCTAACTTAGGTACATTTCAATTCAAACACTTATTTGTTGTTACTTCTTATTTCTTGCACTTCCTTCAATTTAAGACAGTGTGTTTGTTGGAGAGATTTGATCCTTATTATTGACCTTATAGATATCTATCAACAGGTGCCATAATATAATACCGGATGGTACATAAAGCTTTGTCAGTTCGATTCCCGGTTCAGGCAAAAAAATCAGTAAAAGGTAATTTCTTACTTTAAAAAAAAGTGAAATGAAGTTTCCTTTGAGTGAAATTTGCTATTTTTAATATTTAAAGTACTTTCCCTCCATGGTCACGTCTTTGGAACATTACCTAAAGCTTAAAAAACTCAATTAAATAAACTTAATAAAACGACGGCGACAGGCTTTGAATAGTTATGTTTGCATCTTTATATAATTATATATATTTATTGTCTGTTTATGTTATGTATTACATACACATTACCTACACAATATATATATACTTCATTTAAAATATGTTTATTGTATGAAATATTTATTTGTGTTTTTAGGTTTATTTAAAGTACTTAATTAATGTCTCCTTATTTATTGTTACACTGAGAACTACCCCTCTCTTTTGTTTCTTGCACTTCATGTCCATCCAAAGGTTGTCTGGAAGAAATCGCCTAGTGTGATAAGACCGCCCATTGTACATCTCTATTTTTATAGTAATGTTTCTTGTTTGTTTTGTGTACAATAAAGAGTATTGTATTGTATTGTATAGTTCTGACAATAATGAACAAAATAAAATAAAATGTAGAAAAACATTCCAAAAAGTGCATTGAGTAGATAGAATGATTACGAAATACTAAATTTCAACGAAAGCACTGGGTGAGCGCTTTCCTTGCAAATAATCATAGCCACCGATTTCAATTTGAATTTGGACCTTATTTTCGGCATCAGCATTCCCAAAAAGTATGAACATTCAATGAACAAAAATCCTACTATTAGTCCACATCATGAATTAATTTTATTGTGAACAACAATAAGAAATTGACCTAATAAATTCTAAATAACAATATCTTCGTTTTTTTTTTTTGTAAAAGCTTAGTTCCTTCTTCATAAGGATAGCATTTCATTAGACCTTTCGTAGACTGAGAATAGGTACCAATTCAACAATGAATATTAGGTAATTTGTGGATTTATTCGTAGTAAAATATTTCCTCGCAACATTATTTGATACACGTAACGCCATCTATTGAAAATAAACTAATACATGCTAAGTTCTTCTAGAAAACTTAATATTCGCATAACTTTTGATTGCGTGAACCGATTGCGATGAAACAAAAAACATATGTTACTTGGAGATAAGCACAATATATGTTTATAAAAGTCAACAGCATTGGGTCAGTTGTTTTTACGTGATGCTTGAACAAACAAACAGATAAACAGACAAACAGACAAACCAACAAACAGAAGAAACAAAATACAAAAATGTTAAAAATGGGTTCTTTTGGTTATTTTTTAACACCCCAACCATGTTTTTTCAAAATATTTGCTATGTGTACAAATACGCAAAGTCTACAGATTTGATAAATGTATAGAAGATATTGATTATTTGCATATCTTTTGAATGCGTGAACCGATTGCGATGAAACAAAAAAAATATGTTACTTGGAGATAAGCACAATATATGTTTATAAAAGTCAACAGCATTGGGTCAGCTCTTTTTACGTGATGCTTGCATAAACATGCAAACATATGTTTAATCTTTACTTCCCTAGATGGCGTTGGCGTCGAATTAGATCGCGCTATGGTTTCGTTACCGCGCGATTTATAAGTTCTAGACAAAAATTTCCTAGTTACTTCTAAACCACGATTTTATTATATGTATAGATGAAAAAGATTATTAAGTAGGATTTTTAAAGGTTTAAATCATCAAAGAGTTTATTTGTAATGATAATATTGAAAACAATATTGCGTTCAGCGTAGTTACGCTCGTTTTAAATAGTTTTTTCACTCTCTTGTAGCCATTTTTGACTTCCGCACTGTTAGAACTTTGCTGACGATATAGACATAGCCACAACGCTGGTTTTAGACGCTCATAAATCATTCTTCTTCTTGTCTCGAGCAATATGAGAATAGCTCATGCTGTGGTGAAAAGATTAGACAATTGTACAATTTGATAGAACATACGGCTACTATTTTCAAGCTATGAATTTCCAGTATAAGCTGAGCTCTCATAATGCGGAAAGCCAATACAATGCGAGATCAGCTCGTACCAGTAACATATAGCTTGAATATGTAACCGTGCGTAAAAGTATTAAAATAGTTCTACTTAGTACAAAACAAAGGTATCTATAGTTTAGCCAGTTGTTCGAACGCCGGAGAGGAAGCGACTAACTATCGGCTATTTTCTCGTTCAAGAAACGTACAATAGGTATACATTCCGTGTAAACAAAACTGTTCACACTGCCGGCGAGGGCTCGCTCCACTAGTTTGTCGCTGAGCGACAAGAGCTATCAAAGATAGAATAGGATAGAATATACTTTATTGTACACCAAAATTGTAACACAGCTCTTACACAATATCATATATTGAAGGGTACAATGGCAGTCTTATCGCTGATAGGGATATCTACCAGACAACCTTTGGATGAACAAGGAGACAATGAATAAGATAAAGATAATACTCGCTCAGCGATACTTGCTCAGCGATGCTCGCTTCGCGGTCAGAACTCACGCCGAGAGACCAACCAACGGTCATTTGCGAGTGGTGCGAGTAATCGCCCATCACACTCGCACACTCGCTTATATCCCAGCGATAAAACTATCGGAACTACATACTCGCTTCTCGCTGCTCGCCAACTCGTTTCTAGCTTCTAGCTCTACTCGCTGCTCGATCATCGTTCGCGGTGGGACAAGTGCCTTAGTTTGTTTCTCGAATCTCAACTTCAAACATTAAGACTCATTTATTAAAAATAGACTAGAATTACTTAGTTCTTTTTCAACGTCAATGTTACGTATAAGATAGCCCCCAAAAGCGCCCACCCTTCACCGCTTCCTAGTGTTTTTGCTGTGAAAAAGAAACGGCGCGACAAACTCCCCAGCAACACCCGACAAATAATCGGATGTATCCGCAAACGCGACGCTTAATCTAAGACGCTACTGACATACGGTGAAGGAAAACATCGTGAGGAAACCTGGACTTTAATGGTCTGAAATCGCCAACCCGCAATGAGTAAGCGTGGCAATCAATGCTCGTTCCTTCTCTGTACGAGAAAAACCCTTTGTCCAGCAGTGGGACAGTTACAGGCTAATATTTATTTATTTATTTATCCGCAAACCAGCTAATTCAATAACTTGATTTTCAAGCTGATTGAGGCAAAAGCCGTTATAAAAATATACTTTTAATAAAAGAAAGTAACGGGTGGTGGTTTTCAAAGGCTTTTAGGCTTAAAAATGGCAAAATAAACTTGCAAATCTATTCAGTGATAATGAGTTCCGACTTTCGAAGGTTTCGCGTTTTATATTCCTCAGAATTTTTTCGTCGTAAATCTTACTTAGAAGAATTATAAGCGCCGTAATTTGCGAAATATTTCCTACGTACAGAAAACCTGTTCTGCCTAGCCTCTTCCCACCTATGTTGAGGTCAAGTTCCAGTCTCACCAGGGGGCCTACTCCCTAAGTCCGTCAACGAAGTTAGTCGTCCGTCCGAAAGTAGCCTGAAACGTAGGAGTGAACAAAACAAGTGTCAAGTTCAACTTTTCGGACGGGCAAAAACACATCAGTAGTAGGGACAACTGTCAAATCGTGTTGTCATTCATTCTTAGTTCGGGCCCCGAAATAATCGTATGTCCGTAGGTGATAGGCAGTAGGAAACGCTCGTAACTAAGGCCGAAACCACGGACTTTGTGCTTAGGGAGTAGACCCCCTGATACGGCTGAATACCAGTACTTTACACGGAGCGACTGCAATCAGACCCAGTTACAAAGCCGTGATCCTAAGGTTAGACCGGTTCCCAGACTTTCGGGCTTCTGACTACTCGTAACGACTGTCATAGATATTCGTATGACACCTGGGAGCGACGGTTTAACGTGCTCTCCGAAGCACAAAGGGGTGTGTTACGAGCGGTCACCCATCCATGGACTGACCGCGGCAAGCGCAGCTTACCCTTGCAAACTATATGATCCACGCAGTTGTTAATTAGCCGCGAGCCCCTCTCGTACATGAAAACTAAAACTAAAAATATGATTGATTTCGTATTTAAAATGTTGTTTAGGGCCAGACTTAGTATTAGCCCATAGGTTTCATCATCATCACTGAGCCGAAAGACGTCCACTGCTGGACATAGGCCTTTCCTAAAAGGGGGTAGGGGGTTTCATAATCGCCACGCTTGGCAGGCGGGTTGGCGATCGCAGTATGTTTGTTTAACCGGTTGCGTACCGCCCGTCGTCCCAGAACGACACTTAATTGTCTTATCTATTGTGTCTATAATTACCGTGCTTGAGGTTTTAAGTACTCAGAGAACGCTGCTGCTCATCGTCTAGAGAATCTCTTAGTCGCCTTTTACGACACCCATGGGAAGAGATGGGGTAGTGCTATTCTTAAAGTCCGGTACTACACGATACCCATAAGTTTAACAAAACAGAATTATTAATTAATTAATCCAATATCTATAATTAATTATCAAGCCATTATCTACTTCAATAAAATTAGGTGTTTCGTTTAACAGAACCAAATATTATAGCAATTATCTCTTCAATTATTACAAAATAAACGAATCAATTACTATCTAAAAGTTTTATATCGATGCCAATGGAGCGGATAATCGATATTAAAATCAAAGCAAACTATTCCAAGCATCGATTAAAATCGTTCTTAATTTAAAATTCTCGTCTCATTTCGCAAAGTAATTACTGCTAGACGGGGTCAGTTGCACCTATACCTATTAGTGTACGTTAAACCGATAGTTTACTCCCAACTACACACAACGTGTGTCTACAAAGGCTTGTTCCGCACCAGTCGATTGGTGCAACTCTAATCAACGGCATTAAACTGGAGTTAACTTTTAGCTTGATGGTTTTGATTAGTGATGGTGCAATTCAGCTTTGCTGTCGTTTAAATAGTGTAAGGCTGCAAACACAGTGAGCGTAACTTTCGCAGCTCATGTTTCGTAGCGTTACGCGTATGCATCGCGCTATATACAAATTCTTCTGCGCGGCCTCATCACGCGTATTATAGGTCGTTACGCCGAGCGTAATAAGGCCTAGAAGTTTCGCCCGCATTTTGCGTTTGATCGATGTTAAGTTAACTATATTCGGCGTATTTTCAGACCGGCTACAGCCACACTTAAGCGTATTTTGCGTCGCGTATCTTGCACCGGACGCGGCTAAGTGTGTTTTGGCCTTAAATACTCTATACGCTCTGTGTGACAGTCATGTACTGTCATACAACAATACAACGCGGCGTTACGTGGGGCGTTACGACGTAAGAACGCCCTGACACGCGTAAAATATTCGTTCTGTGCGACCAGACCTTTATTTCATTAACTTCGAACTACGACTTTTGAAATGGGTTTCGGGGAAAATTTGAGGTAAGAAGAGATAATTCATGGAAATCACAACGTAATAATATGAGATATCATGTTTAGAGAACTCAATGCTTCTCAGTATTCAGTCTAGACGTCCATTATTTTCAAAGAATAATATTTATGGCTTCCAATACACTCCTACAGTACTTACGTAACGTTTTTCTATTGTCACCAAGATATTTTTGACGTTAAAAACAAAATGATGACTATACATACGGCTACATGTCAAGCTGTAAATTTCTAGTACAGGGGTGAGCAAGTTTTTCTTATGAGGGGCCAGAGAAACGCAAGAAATTTTGCAGGGAGCCAGAATTACAAAAAAAAAGGATTTTGTTCTGCCAAAACTAAAATTTTTGGCCCACATAATTTCGGCTATTTAACCGCTAGCGGCCCGACCGACAATCCGGATCGTCAGTGCCATTGTTTATCTATTGTGTCTATAATTACAGTACTCTATAAGTTAATAATTATGGCATTTTATAATTAGCTATGTATTTATTTTATAACTATTTTTGTCGATGACGCTGCAAAAATACAGCTGTAAGGGTAAACACCGTTATCCTTGAAACCAGTGGTTTGGTTTCATTTATAGAACGTAAAATCAATGAAAAATAACAAACTTTTTTTTGTATAAAATTTTCATTTTTCCACGAAAGCATTTCACCCTACGCGCGGGGGCAACAAGCTACGATAGGGGGCGCGGGGAAATCGCCGCGTGGCCCGACGCACGGCCCCGCACAGTTCGCTACCCCAGTCAGTCAGCTGTCTCGCTAGCGAGTGCGTGTACGCCGCGTCGTAGCGCCGCCGCGCCGCTCATTTCTCGCGCGTGT
Organism: Amphipyra tragopoginis; assembly: GCA_905220435.1. Lineage (NCBI taxonomy): Eukaryota > Metazoa > Arthropoda > Insecta > Lepidoptera > Noctuidae > Amphipyra > Amphipyra tragopoginis. The sequence goes on along the minus strand of HG991995.1, from coordinate 21,889,874 downwards.
ATAGGTACTATTTTTTTTTTACTCAATCCTATGTTTTTTCACGTCAACTACCCATGGTTTGAGTGATAACGGTGTTTACCCTTACATGCTGTATATTTCCGAAGGCCATACACTCTTATTGTAAAAGGGAGGGTTGGCGGGCCGGATTAAATCCTTCACGGGCCGGAGTTGGCCCGCGGGCCGTAGTTTGCCCATCCCTGTTCTAGTATAAGCTAACCTCTCATTTTACGGAAGGCCTGTACTATGCGAGGTCAGTTTGTACTGGATATGTACAGTTTGATATGTAGCTGTGTTCCAAATACTATCAGCTACAGTGATGCTAGTTATCTCCTTGAAAATAAAATCAAACATTCGATTCCTGACAGATTAGTACAAATGGCGACGTCTCTATGCGTATAAGCGATCTTTTATTTATTTATTCAACCGACTTCGAAAAAGACGAGGTTATCAATTCGAAACGTATCTTTTTTTCCAATATACTAAACCTAATTCTACTCTGATACGTACACGAAATGGACGTATCCATGAAACGGTTTTAACCAACTTAGTACTTTTGCCCATGCTCCTTAGTTACAATTGAATTACTAGGTACCCTCTTATGTTGAATTCCTATGATTTTCCAAAGATCGTAATCTGAATTTTCACTCGGAATATATTCTTAAAAACTAAAAATGGTTGACCAACAAGCAAAACGTTAACCCTAGATGCTACATATTTACGTAACAACCCAAGGATGCTTGCATAAAGAAACAGCTTTCGGTACCGACTCATCGGTGCAGATCGGTACTGACAAGTTTCAACCTGTTTCTTTATGTGAGAACACATAAAAGCTCCTACTCACGGTTTGATTTCACATTCAATTTGTTGAAGTCGAAATTGACCGTACTCTACTCATGACTCAACCCAGCTCTCAATTTCATTTTGATACCGTTAGCTGCAGTGCAAGCGCGCATTGAAAGCACCATGATTTTTTCATAGTTCCAAAAATCGGGAATCGCCTTAGTTATTGCATCAATAATATAAATATATATTATATAAAAAAGACATTGCATAATAAAGTGGCTATTATTACGGGAAAAAAATCTCATATGAATTTAATGTCATACTTAATTAGAACTGGTCAATTTTCAAAATTTCGTAAAAATGAATTCAGTGTTTCGAAGAATTAGTATACCCTTTATCAAGCAACACGTCTCGAGCGCAACTGAGAGCAAATTGAACCAACCGCTCTATTCACCATCTAACACGTATTCAATATGGTGATCCAACTCGTCGCTTGCTACAGTCGACTCAACATTCAACACGTTTTGAAAGTAGGCGTCAACATTCACCTTTATTACGCGATTTGTCAACTCCCAAAAAACTGAATCAACAGATTTAGTATGAAATTGAATGTTCAGTTCCTAAGGCCTGCCTTAAAAGATAGCAGGTGGCTACTGTACCCTCACCGATCGGTACCGACGCGGATCGCGTTATCGGTACCGGGAACCGCTTCTTTATGCAACCACCCTAATACTGCTCCGCAAACGGACTTTTTCCTTAACGTTTACGACCTGAACATCTGCTCACTAATTCAACATTGTGTCTATTTGTGTATAAGCATACGTAGGGTTGTTACAGCAATATGTTACTGCAATAAAATCGGTAGCATTTACGATCCATTAGGGATGTACGATATCACAAAAGAGATGAATAAAGCGCGACACAGTATTGACATGTTCATGATAATACCTTGATTCAGCAAAACATAGTTATTAGCTGAAGAAGAATGGATTTTTACAGATTTAGTGACTGTCAAAAAAGTTACGATTTTACCAATTACTCACACGGTTCACGATTGTCACACACAGTACAGATACAAGCACATGTTACTAACAGTGTGTTAAGTGTTGCACTACCGATTTACCGACATGTTAAACATTTCATTCTCTCCTAAAAGTCACAAAAGTTAAAAATCAAAATGGCTACCATTCGAAGAAGAGGGAGTTGGTATTACAAAAGGGGGTATTTTTGGTTCTATAATTAAGTGTTATACACTGTATAATATTTTATGTCTAAACTGCATTTTGTCTAAAGGTACCACAGGAAAACCGACACATTCAGTTAATAAAATTTGTATCTACAAATATTATCTTTACGCATATTTTGTATCTGACAGAATCTGATTTAGGTCGGTATCTGTAGACACCTAACAATAAACTACATGTTATCTGCGCCGTGTATGTCAGGCCCCTCGCCTACGGCCACTTTTTGTAGCGATCCTGTCGCGCGTTTTGTAAACGCGCTTCTGCATCCCCCTTGCCCACGGCGACTTTTTGTAGCGATGCTGTCGCGGGTTTTGTAAACGCGCTTCTGCATCCCTTTTGCCCACGGCGACTTTTTGTAGCGATGCTGTCGCGCGTTTTGTAAACGCGCTTCTGCATCCCTCTTACCCACGGCGACTTTTTGTAGCAATCCTGTCGCGCGTTTTGTAAACGCGCTTCTGCATCCCTCTTGCCCACGGCGACTTTTTGTAGCAATCCTGTCGCGCGTTTTGTAAAAATGCTTCTACATGGCTACTACCGCGCGTTAGTCGCGTTTGCAACGTGCGTACAGAATCTGGGCGAAGGTACACAGCCAGCGACAGCATCGCGGCTGTATCAATACACATCGTGTCAGCTCGCTACAAAAAGTCGCCGTGAGCGAGGTCTCTTAGTGTATGAAAAGCGATATTGCAAGATCATCATTATCCTACTGCCCTTATCCCAACTAATTTAGGGTCGACGCAGCACGTCTTTTTCTTCCATACGTCTCTATTAGCCGTCATTTTAGTAGTCACCCCTTTCTATCTATTATCACATACAAATATAATATCTGCACCGTGTGACAGCCTTAAAAAGAGGTTTTGACGACCCTATTGGTGCAGTAGTTTCGATAGCGATCCCTGCACAAAACAAATATTCGAATGGCCTACAGATATTTATTTAGTCTCTGTGTTTGTGCATGTGTCTATAAACACAACCACGATACAGAAGTAATAACAGAGAGGAACATCGTTTGTTTAAAAAAACGAATATGTAAAGTGGTATTTTTTACTACAAAGTGGCACGAGGAATTTTAATACGATGTTTCTTTTACAGGTTACTTGATAAAAAGTGCGTATCTAGTGGATTGGTGATTGTAGTATGACGTTAACATATTCTACTCTTTTCGACCTCTAAGGAGAAGCCACACCGCCTGAGTGATGCCGCTGCGGCGTAATACATACAAATTTCCATGGTATACCACACGGTGCATCGCGGCGCCACGCCGCCGGACCAAGACGAGGGGGGAGGGTGTATCCGCCGGAGCGGCACCGCTCCAGCGTCGCAAACCGCAGATGTGTTGACGGAGAGCCGTTCCACACGGTGCGGTGCGGCGCCGCACCACACCGCGTGGCTCTTGCGACGCCGTGTACTACACGTGCGCACGCTCATGCGGCAAAATGGTCACCGTGCGGCAGCACACCGCACCGCACCGCACCGTGTGGCTTCTCCCTAAGGCCAAAGCTCACAACACGACACGGAAAAATGTGGTGACTACTCCGAGCGCTATCGTCATCATCATTCAGCCGAAAGACGTCCACTGCTGGACACAGGCCTCCCCCAAGCATCGCCACATCGACCGGTCCTGTGCTTCTCGCATCCAGCGGTTTTCCGCGACTTTCACCAGATCATCGTTCCACCTTGTGGGAGGCCTACCCACGCTGTCTTCCGGTACGCGGTCGCCACTCCAGAATCTTTCGGCCCCATCGGCCATCCGTTCTGCGAGCAATGTGCCCCGCCCACTGCCTCTTAAGTTTGGCAATTCTTCGAGCTATGTCGGTTACCTTGGTTCTCCGAGCGCTACACAGTACGCTTAAACCCGTCAATCTATATCAATAATAGATTAACTTATAAATATAAAAAGACAAAAAAGCAAAAAAAAACGAAAAAATTATAATGTTTTGATTAGGTTTTTGTTTTAGTATGTGTCGATGCATGCATATAGTATTGCTGGTTAACGAGATCGCCTTTCGTTAGTTATCATGCTTTTATTTTCAATGAACTGTTTACTCACGAAACGACACGATACTATTAGTGTCGTAGTAAATGGTTCATATAAAATTTGGCGCTCGTCGTCGCCACAATTAATAAGAAATATGGTATTCAAAATTACCATAAACCATGTCATTGTTTTAGACAGCATGCATAACAATTTTTATCTTAAGAATAATTCTGCTATAACTTTTATTTTAAACACATATTTTATAAGTTTGTTATACGCCCTCACAATGTTATCAGGTTTTTAATCAGTTGTGATATTAATTAACTATAGTCAATCAAAGTTAATTTGTCAAATCAATTATAATTAGCAATCATAAAAGTTAAAACGAAAAACTAAAAAACTTTTATAATAATATCCTTTGATTTTGCAAATTAATTCCGCCCAGGGTTCGAGACGTTAATTTATTTTGATTAAGCTTCTTTCGTGTTCTACTTTCAAAATTTTGCTGAGATAACTTTTTCTTTAGGACATTAGTACCAACCTTTGAGTATTAATAAGACAAGTACTAAATTAGTCGTTGGTATCTTACAACAAAATGCTAGCATGGCACAAATGTGAACATAATACTAATGTTGTATAGCTACTTCGTAGCGTTAAACTCATCTTAATTTTATCAGTTGCTTTAATACTGGTTAGCTGCTGCAATCAGTTTTTTTCAACTAATAAAAGTACTGCTTGCATCGGTTTACGTCCGGCGCACCCTAGGCAGTCAGCCCCGCTACCAACCTTGCTAACTGGTTAATCTTTTCACGATGGCAAGAACGAAGAAAGAAAAAGAAGATCGGTTCATAGGTTTGTTAACACTTTATTTTTTCTTAGTTGCATTGTATAGCTCGTTTTATTCATACTCTTTTGGCCCAGGCCGGAAGGCCAGTTTGGAATGTCGCCTTTGATCTAGGCCTAGAATGACTAATTGGCAGAATTTTTTACCACTTCTCTCTTTAGATTTCGGGAGAACAAATCGTGAACTCATTTCCATGCTAATTTCGGAGTGGGAGAGAAATAAATTCATCTGCTGGATGTTTGTACAACTTGTAAGGGAAAATAAATTTATGGGACGTTGTTTTGTTTTGTTGTAGGGTTTCTGTCTGCAAATTCCTCCGAATTACAATTTAAAAGAAGACTCACAAATAAAATACTAGAATCAAAAATAAACTCGCACTGCCAAAACCTAGAACTTATTATGGAAAAAATATCATAAGATTTAGGGAGCTAAATTATATAATACTTTACCAGAGGATGTAAAAAAAATCTAAGTCAATAGATGTGCATCTGACACGTTAAAAAGGCGACTAAAGTTCTTATAATGTCAAGAATTTTTCGAAACTGAAATAATAGTCTAATACGAAATTCACAATTTAATTTTGTATACATGAAAAACTATAATACTTGAGTGATTTTGTTTCCAATGTTTGTTTTATAACTTAATGTTTAAATGTATGTTCCTCCAAGTGAATAATTATGTAAAAGTTCTTCTACTAAAATCGAAATTGACCTAAAACCCCATTTATGTACCATTATCTGTAAAAACGGCAAAGAAATCACGTTTGTTGTATGGGAGCCCCTTAAATATTCTTTTTTTATGTTATTCTGTATTTTTTGTTATAGCGGCAAAAGAAATACATCATCTGTGAAAATTTCAACTGTCTGACTATCACGGTTCATGAGATACAGCCTGGTGACAGACGGACGGACGGACAGCGGAGTCTTAGTAATAGGGTCCCATTTTACCCTTTTGGTACGGAACTCTAAAAATGGTCCGCTAGGACAATCTGCAAGCAAAAGAATAGAAAAAAAAATGCATCAGGTGGGCTTTTGGCTTGTTAGATAAACAAGGAACATATAAAAACCAAAATATTAGCACACAGGAGAACTCTGCTCCCAGTTCCCGGCAAAAAATAGGACCAACCCTTCGCCACCCATGTGTATCGTAAAAAGCGGCTAAGGGATTACGTCAAGAGGATGGGCAGTAGCGTCCTTGTGGAAGAACGAGGCATGGTGTTAATCCAACGTAAATGGAGGATCCTCCAACCAGGCGGAGTCTTATGCCTGACGGGGCTACTGCCCAACGGTTGATGTTGGGCTGTTGTTTAAACAACTTTATTTTTTGTATTTACAAAAACCGAGGCACCCCAAGAAGATTTTCATCAGAACTGCCTGAATGTGTGTTTTTCTTTTTATAAATCTCCAAGTTACACCTTAGTTTATGTCGCGTTAAGTTCCCTAGTAAAGTGTGAAATACCTGAGATGTGCTATGCGGGGGTTGTCTAATACACGGAAACTGACCGAGCGGACCGTCTCAAGCCTCAAGGTATCTATTCCCGTCAACTGCTATGCGTAGAAACCTATTGAAAGAGAATAGACATTTATGAAAAAAAAGGAAAAATATAATGTGGTATAAAAACTACGTCAATAGATTCTCCTGGTGATTCTGAACAAACTAGTTTCAGGTTTAGTGTATACCAAAACTAAACTTGTATACTCTTGATATCGCGATGTAGGATAGTTCTCATGTGGCGTGATAGATGTCCACATGCTGTGTATTTCCCCTGTGGCGTGATAGATGCCGCCGCATCCTCATGCTAATAACTACAAATTGCGATCACCAATCCATTTGCCAGGCTTGGTTATTATGGTAAATTTCCCTTTGACAGTTAATTTTAGCGATCACTGGAAAGCCCATGTTCAGTAATGAAAGTGTTCAGGCTGTTGTCATGAGAAGGACCCTGCTTCCCTCTTCTTCCCTTAGGGAGTAGTTATGGGGTTAGTTCAGGGGGCTAATTCACGTAATTTCATGACGCGCCGATGGAGTTGCAGTGACGCTGTTCAGGCGATCTGAGGGTGATCGCCGCTTAAGAGAATAAGGAAAGCGTTATTTTGATCGAAACTTAACTGCAACTACACTGCGACTGAACTTCTTTAGTTAGGTGAATCAGGCCCCAATACGCTGCGATTGCCAAGCACGCGTTGGACGCTAATCCTACACTCGCCCAACGAACGTCCAACGCGACAAAATGTCCACTGTTTAGTTGTTACTTTTGAACCAACAACTTGCTTCGTACTGTTTCTTTTAACTTTATTACTGATGCAGAGAAGACGACAAGGAAAAATAGTAAAAAATAGAGGAGCGCGCGACATGCGACACGCGTATGACGCGCGCTCGACTGACGTCGGTCGCTTGATAAAACCCATTGCATAAAAATTCATACAATTTTAAAAACGGCGTCCAAAGTACAACTTTCTTTGCGCGTGCCTCGAGTACTTGTTATAACCAGTCCCTTATGTCCGGTTCCAATGGCCAAAAACGATCCGTTTTGTTTACCATTGAACAGATCAGAAATCAGAAAAAACTTTTTTCGAGTAGGCCTGTTTGCCTTGTAAAGAATAGCACTACCCTATCTCTTTCTGTGGGTATCGTAAAAGGCGACTAAGGGATTCACTAGAGGCCCATAGCAGCGTTCTCTGAATACTTTAACAACCATACTGCGATCGCCAACCCGCCTGCCAAGCGTGGCGATTTTGGCAAACCCCCCCAACATTGTTTGGGGGAGGCCTATGTCCAGCAGTGGACGTCATTCGGCTAAATGGTGATGTTTGCCTTGTAAATGTCACTTTTTGATCAGAATGCAACTTGGAAATTCTATTTTGTCGTCTTAGAAGATTCTCCTTAGAAGATTCGTCTTAGAAGAGAGCACTCTTGTAACCAAATCTATTCAGAAATTGGTAAAACCAAGGCTTTGAGTCTAATAAGAAAAAAAAACGCCCCGAGCCAAAAATGTAAATGACAATTTTTGATCACGAGCTCCTCCGAAATGCTACCACTATGGTAGCATTTTTTTATTGTCAAACTGGGTATGTAAATAAACTTGTAAGCTTATTTTATCTGTGATATCTAATAACGTATGGAAGGTTCTACCAAAGTGTACCTACTTACTACATACAGTGGGTCAAAGCCCATACATTTGACAAGTCCTATGAAATGTCAAAATTATGTAGGGGCGGAGGTTATGTCCCAAGTATGCAGTATGGCTACTCGGGACATAACCTCCGCTCCTTCACTCCGCAATCCCCCCCCCCACGATTGCTCTGCGACAATGTTCTACGTTGACCGACTGTAAGGAGTAAGATATAAGTAGACTGTGGTTCTATTATGCAAAACTATGGGGTTTTTGCTCCATTATTGCTAAAGATACAAGAGTCTTTACTTAGACCAATAACGCTCGGTTAATTATATGAATTTTCCATTAGTCGCGTTACAATAACAACAAGGAAAAACGGGAGTGGGCAAATCATTTCCGGAAACCATACAACCAGTTTTCAATTTAATAGCAATAAAATATTTTATTTGGGGGAAATGTTTCTGTCCAGTAACGTTTTACTAAGCCAACGACCCACGTACAAGTGACGTTGAAATATTGTGCTCACATTCTGCATCGTAACAGCTTTGGAAAACAAATAACGTTATTTTATTAACCGACTTCAAAAAGGAGGAGATTCTCAATTCGGATTTTGTATTTTTTTATGTATATTCGGACATAACTCCGTCATTAAGTAGACGGATTTGCAAAATTATTTTTTTGTTTGAGAGAGTATTTTTCGAGGTGGTCCCATTTTTTGGTGAAGATCTGATGAAGACCCTCGGAGATTGACAATGGAACTCTTCAATGGATAACAGCAAATTACCCAGGATTGCTGTAATTGCATGTTTGTGTATTGTTTATGCCACTTAAAATAGAAAAATAAAATAACTTAAAAAAAAGTTAAAGCCGACTTCAAAAAACACTAAAACTAAAAAGAGTAAAATAATTACCATATTATAAAACTCACCGTTTCAGAAGTCGGTGTTTTCAATTTGGTGCAGTGTAAAATTGCACCGACTCCTGAAACTGTTAGTTTTATAATATGACAATTATTTTACTCTTTTTAGTTTTTTTTAAGTCGTTTTTTTTAAGTTATTTTATTTATAAAAAAAATAGTAACAGATTAGGGATATTTTACAAGGAAAAGAGAGCTGACTACAAGAAAAACAATCATAGTGCAGGGTCACTTATACCTATTTAAAAAAACCGGCCAAGTGCGAGTCGAACTCGCGCACGAAGTGTTCCGTACCATTTTTATTCTGTTTTTTAGTACTTGTTGTTATAGCGGCAACAGAAATACATCATCTGTGAAAATTTCAACTATCTAACTATCACGGTTCATGAGATACAGCCTGGTGACAGACGGACGGACAGCTGAGTCTTAGTAATAGGGTCCCGTTTTACCCTTTGGGTACGGAACGCTAAAAATGACCATATTCTGGTGTAGGATGACTTTTATCGATCACAAAATAATCTTAATTGACTTAAAACCATCCTTAACGTGAACGCGATCAATCAGCTCCGATTGTTGTTCTAGATTTTTTTCCGTTTTTTTCGTAAAATGTGAACATGTATAAGTCGTAATTTTAGTAATTGCTAATATTTAATAGGTATTGCATTTTATTTATGAGTGTATTTATTTACCTTTTAAAACGTCATATTTTATTATATTATTTTTGTCGATCAAAAGAAAAGTTGTTTATGTTTTAAAATTTATTCTATTTTTTAATAAATTATTAAAGTTCTGCAAGCATTTTTAAATTAAGTATTAGCTGGTCCACGGTCCGAAACCACAATGTGTGATATACTGTTTTTTTTATCTGACCCTAGCCACTACACACCACACATCATAACAGAGAATATTGAAACACTCATAACACAACGCAGACGAACAAAAGAAATATGTTGAGTGGCCTCTCAGACCAACCTCGAAGTTGAGGGTTAACAGTATTGACATTTGTATTAGCAAGTAATACGCCGCGCCGCCACGACCCGAAAAAATATTCTTCCCATTATTACGTTTTTTTTTTGTATTTGGCCATACCTTTGGAACCGACTCGTTATGGAAATATTTAAGGTTAGAGTCACAATATGTTTACCAGTTTTTTAGAAAAACTGAGATATTAAATGTAATTACGAAACAATCGTCTAAACAAAAATTGACATTTTTTTTTACAGTATGTAAAATAACAGAGGGCGTTCCCTTAAACCCGTGTATCTACATCATTAATAGATTAAAACAAAAATATAAAAATAAGCAAAAAAAAAAACAGAAAAATAAAAAAACATTTCGGAACGACGCGGACGCACGGCCTGTTTATAACCAAGATAGTAGCGTAGATAGGTTAAATGCGATGTTGCCGTGTTTTCTACATTGATAGACAAGTGCGCCATGTACAGTAAGTGTTGCTTTTACGTATCATATTTTTTGTTTTGTTTGTTTTTTTTTTGTATGTACGTACGCTATAGAATTGCTGGTTGACGGGAACGCCTTTCGTTAGTAAACATGCTGGTACAGCCGCGGACTCGAAATGTTTATCAGATTTCAGATTCGATTAGGCTCACACTGTGCGCAATAAGGTTCAAGATGTTAACTTACATATGTAAGTATTCGTTTTTAAAATTGTGAAGCTTCGATTCTAGCAATTAACCAGTTTTTGATGTTATGAATTACTCTTTAAATTTAACTTTTATTTCAATTAAGAAAAAAAAAACTTTGCCCTGTTAATTATTTGCGAGCGACCGAGCGATTTTATGAAAAAGTAATGTGCAAGCAATTATAGACCTTAGGGTGGTAAACATTTCAAGTCCGCAACTGTACATTCTGCCGCGCCCTCGCTTAGATTGCCACTACAGTTAACTGCTGTTTTTTAATACCCCTAACAACAAACCACATTTCCCAGCAATTACTTTTGCTCAATGTTATTTATTTATATTAATAGTACCTATGCATAGACTTCGGCTTTATTAAGCCTCTTTTTCCATCCACTATAGTAGGCATTTTGTACAGGTCAATCATCAAAGGGCTACACCTTAATCCTCAAAATAAACAAATATATTTTATGAATACTTAGCGACATTGTTTATAGCCCATTACATCGGAGTGAGGGGCAATAAATTCTTTGTAACGTGTTTTGGGCAATAATTTGCAGTGTTACTTACAATTTGAGCTAAAATTACCGGCTATTACGCAGTTTAGTTTTAATTTAAGCGCTTAGCCGGGAGACTAATTGTTTATAACAAGGTCTCACCCGATTAGACTCGAGGGTCTTATTATGTGAAGGGAAATGTTTGTTGATCTATACAAAGTTGTAGATGGCTATAATTGAAATTACCTGTTTTTTTTAACCTTTCGTAAATTTTTGAATACTATCTAAATAAACAGGTTAGAAACGATTTCGTGTAATTCCTTAAAATCACATGTTTTATTACTGTTTTTTTATTTATTAATAATGTACGGGATTTAGCTTGATAAAAAATAGATATTAAAATTTTTGTCTTGCAATAATGATCAATAATGATCGTATCGTAAGGCACCGGACAGGGTTTAATTTTAAGTAAAAAATTAAACAAAAGTGTTTTTAATAATTATTATTATTCATTTATTTCAGACAGTTCTAGTCCATATTTTTTACACACATATTATAGTAATTATAAGTAGGTAGTATATTTTAAAATTCTAAAACAATTAAATTCTAAACAATTAAATTAATTAAATTATAAGTAATTAATCAAATTAACAAATTAAAAAGTTTTTGAGAAGTTTTGTTTTTGTTCGTTGAATGTTTCGATGACACGTATGAATGCAGGGAAGTACCGCGGCACAGCTGACGGGTATGACTAACCCGATATCGCTTCGCGCAGTTAGTTAACTGGGGGCGCTAAAATGACCTATGTTAAGAATATTATGTATTTTTGTATTTATTATGTTAAATCTTAAATGTTCAATGTGAATCCATATACACATCAAAAAAAGTTTGCGATCACTAGCATAAACTGATATAATTTTTTAAATTGAACTTTATCAAGAAAAAATCTTTGTTCTGTGTTTTCTTTAAATAGAAATACCCAGACTGAAATTAAAAAATAAAACTATTTCTTATTTTTTGTAAAAAACGTACCTAACAAAAAAGATTTCGATTTTTCAAAGTGATCGCAAACTTTTTTTGATGTGTGTATCTTACTTCTAATAAAGTGCAGTTAAAATTTGAAATGGATAAGGCCTTAAGTTACATAAAAAAAAGACGAACGAGCCACTCAATATTGTCTCTCCTAAAAATGTACTCCAGTGAGAACACAGCAAAAACAAAGCAATATTGGTACTAAGAAGTAAATTATCACTATATTTGCTCAGAAGCAAAGAAAAATGGAACTGATTTCATAAAAGATCTGTCATATTATTATATAACTGCACATTTAAAAGGATAGTGGGGGAGTTTATTCCTACTATGAATATGATATAAAAAGACGACATAAAAATGTTTATATTAAAGCGCCATTTTATTATTTGCGTTGTGGTTGCAATCGTCTTCGTTTATGTATGTTAAGATTTATAAGTACCTTTCGTTTAAATGTTTATAGTAAAGGAAATGCTTGCTTGCATAGCAGTTTTGACCTAGATGTTTTTTTTTCTTTCTTCTTTCTTTCTTTCTCTTTTTTGAAAACATATTTCTTGACTTGGTCGCATTTGACACTCGTCGCACCTGATGGTAAACGCAGATAGGGTCTAAGATGAAGCACACGAATCCAAGTAACAGAGATATAGAGAGATTCCCCTATACCCCTCTGGCTCTCACATACACACGATGGAACACAGTAATCTGCTCGGCGCCGGACTTTAATGTGAGGGTGGTAGCTAGCCAGGCGGACCGTAAAGATCCTACCACCAAGCAAACTTTAATGAACAGTTAATGGTAGGTAGACCATATGCAACCACCGCGCAGTGGCTATTTGTCTTTATCCCTTACAGATATAGTCATCTATGGGGCGAACGGCCATGGTTGAGCTGCAGTTAGCTTGCGATTTTCAACAATTTTGTTAGTAGCTTCCTGAGCGTGCCTCCTACGAGTACAACTTTTATAAATCCACTGCTTTTTCTTTGAAGTCTTCGAAATGCTTAGTACTCATAATACTCGCTTGTAGAATTATCCTCCAGCATTAAACGTTTATGGACTGATAATAATAGATGGATAGTTACATACTAAAGTTTTAAGTCATAAATAAATCAACTTTCACAAACATATTTTTATCCAAGCTCAATTTATTTTCAGGTAACTTTGCCGTACACTGTTAAATACAGTCTCCGCAAAAAAATATGCTTACTGAAAGCTAAAGTATATTTACAAAAGAAAAACCTTATACAAGATATCTGTGAGCATTTTAAATGTTTATCACGTCGAAAATAAATTTATTTGTAGCACCGTGTCAGCTATTTGAACTAGCGATATTTATTGGTAGAACAAACTCGCTGACTTTCGAAGAACATAAAAGGGTAAAATATGTATAGATTCAGCTCTCATATTTGAGGTTTTATTTAGGCTTGATATTGAAGACTATATATAGGTCTAGCGCTTAACTGAGGCAGTGTCTGGGGTATGGGAGCGGCACGGGAGGGGTAATACATGACGTGAAATGACGTGGCCGAACTATCTCGCTATACACGTGATAAATATAATTAAGATATCTCTTACAATATTTTTACTACTACCAGCTAATGAAAGTGTTAATCATTCATACAGTGATTCGGGTACAGACAGCGATAAGGAATTTCTCCCTTTAAGCAATTGTTAGTGTCTCACCAGTCATTCTGTATATTATAGCGTAGTCTGAACGGCTTCAATGTCAGCCAGCAAAGCACACAAGTACAGCGCGACATAGTTTATCGTCACATTATCTCGTGCCGGGATGAGATTATTCTTCTGCCTGTCTTTACCCCTAGTTACTTAGGATCGGATCAAAATGTTTTCTTCTTCTATTCTCCCCTATTTTCCGTCCCGCTATCACTTACTTCCTTTTCATTCATATCATCTCTCACACATCTTTTCTTTGGTCTCTCTCTTCCATACATCAAATTTTGTGCCGAAACGAGATAAGTCATACTATTATATTTTCTCGACACGAGATAACGCGACGACAAAATTATGTCGCGCTGCGCATGTTAGGCTGGTTGATCGACTTTAACTTTGTCTATTGTTAAATTTGAACGTTTGCTTACCTACAACGCGATATAGAACATTCTTTAGAGGACAATACCATTATTGCTTATTCGTAATTACAGTGTTAATAATGATTACGGTTGCCACAACGTAAATGAAGGCTGGTTTTGACGTTTCCATTAAACCACAAAATAAATAAGTACAGAAGTGACACTCCTTTGATCTTAAATAAAGCCGCCCGTTTATTTACCTCTAAATATCGCGCACCCATGCTAAAATGCAACTAAATCTCGCTAATTAGAATCATCATTCAGCCGAAGGACATCCACTGCTGGACATAGGCCTCCCCAAGTATCGCTACAACGACCGGTCCTGTGCTTCTCACATCCAGCGGATTCCCGCGACCTTCACCAGATCATCGGTCCACCTTGTGGGAGGCCTACCCACGCTGTGCCTTCCGGTACGTGGTCGCCACTCCACAACCTTTAGGCCCCAGCGGCCATCCTTTCTGCGAGCAATGTGCCCCGCCCACTGCCACTTAAGTTTGGCAATTCTTCTAATACCGGCTTCCCACAGTGCGTGATAGCGCGCACCGCGACACACGAGCTCGCACCGACGCACCATGGGAAGAGACTCGTCCGTAGTAACGCGGACGCGTGCGGAGCGGTGCGCCGTATCCACATCACACACCCTTATAATGTGGCTTCCTACGGTGCGCGATTTTACAGATGATACCACGCACAGCCGGTGCGCGCTACCATGCACCGTGGGAAGCCAGCTTTAGACTTCTTCAGTAATTATTGTTCTAATTAGCTATTGCTAATTAGAACAATAATTACTATTTATTTATTTATATACTCTGTACATACACCAGGTTAACTAAAACAATGTAAGACATTTTAAATAAAAATGCACTACGGGCGGTCTTATCGCGTAAGGCGATCTGTTCCAGACAACATTTTTTTACTGGTGATGACATTACACAGAGTATTTTGACAGGTGTCAAATTCGACCAATTAGATTGCGATAACTGTAGTGTAATATGATGATACCAAGCTGTTCCTAAAAAAGACGTGTAAGCCAATATTACGGATGAATGGGTCTACCACGCTACCCTATGAAAACTTAATTATTATTGGTAACAGATGCACGAGTCATCATTTTATCCAATAACGGTCCAAAAGATATATAGGTGCAGAGTATTAGTTGCTTATTGTGTTAAGCTTATTGCAAAAGACAATTCTTTAGCCCGGCCGCACATTTTCAGTTTCTGTCAGAAAATTTCTGACACGTGCGCCAAGACCTACTATGCACATTTTGTACGGGCTGCCGGATCCGGCAAATTCTGACCATGTACTGGGTATTCTGCTCTTTCATTTTGTACTAGTGTACAAAATGAAAGAGCAGAATCGCGCTTTAGAAAAATTTCTAACAAAAATTTCTGATAATGTGCGGCCGGGCTTAATAATTAGTAGGTACAAGCGCCACTGCTGAACGTGAAGAGTTCGATCCCCAGGCTGTGCAAAGTGTTATTGGGTTTTTCTATGTAGAATTTCTCAGTAGCAGCCCGGAGTCTGGATTTGTGCCCGGTTTATGACAATAGGCTCGCCCCTTATTACAGGGGACTTAAACATAACAGCGCGGCGAAACGAGATGCACTATACACCTCTGCCCATCCCTTCGGGGAATACAGGCGTAATGTTAAATTATGTTGTATTACTTTGATCCCCATTCGATGGCCTTAGTTGGCTTGGTGTACATATTATTAGATCTCGATGTTACCTCTCTAATAAGTTATGTCTACACCAGTGCACTTTCATATTCATCTTGCGTCATCGTCTGAAGCATTCGTGAAGCGCCATAGCGCATACAATAGCGCATGCCTTAATACTAGTTCGACAAAACCGCATGCCCGAGCGCACGCTAATCCGTCTATTGTATGTCAACTGACGACTGACCGAAGCGCACTGGTGTAGACGGTAAACTGCATGCGTCTTATGGCAATCAATATTGCATGCGCTTGACGCAAGAGAAATTGAAAGTTGTAAGCGCAAGATGAACATGAAAGCGCACAGGTGTAGACAAACCAATAAGGTACTATATTGTTTTCACGATAAGAAGATTAAAATGACACATGTCAATAGGAGTTGCTAGACATGTGACTGTAGTCGATTCAACTATCGATAAAATTTGTAAAATTTCAGCGATAATTTCACAAATTATTGTAATGTGATTTTATGTACATTTCAAATACTTGTGATTTAAGTAATTAGGATTAAGTCAATTAGCATGCATATCTTCAACAATAGACGATTACGTGCTGATGTGATAATGAATCCAGCAGATATGGGATGAGTGAAAATAAATGTTTATGTATAAGCCCAGTAGCCGGGTCGCGAAAAAGAGGTTTATCTTGCGAAAGGTTCGTCGGTCCTGAATTTTGGATGTGTTATGTTAGGTGTTTTTATGAAAAGCCAACAAACAGACACACAGACAGAGAGAGAAATAGACAGCCAAACAGAAAGACTAGGCTTCAAACCTATACCCCTGATTTTGAGTCGGGAATGAAAAATAAGAATTTAATTTTCTACAAAATTGATGTGAATAATTTTTGGCATAAAACCCATAAGGAGTTATTTAATAAAAACTCATTTTTGGGTTCTTTAACCTAAGATGGCAGAGCGCGCCGAGGTCACTCAAGGTACAAAGTTTGTAATTTTTATAAGAACACATATCCATAACACGCATCTAAAAGAACAATGGCAAAATCATTGCTGAGATTTAAATAAGCGTCTAATGGTAAGAGGTATATAAAAAAAAGCCAAATTTTTTTCTAGATATTAATGTATCTTTAAAATTTGTAAACGAACTCTCTGAAAAAAATATATTACATTTCAAAGTTTTACTGATATTCCCGTTAATACCAATTATTTTTATTTGTTGTCCATGCTTCTTTAGTTTTGCAACACTTTGAGAGATGCCCTTATAATTAATTTCGAAGATTTTTTACCAGCTATGTGAATATATTTAATGCTTAATTATTTTGTAGGATGTTTTATTTCGATTGATGAATTATTATACAATAATTCGTGAAACAAATACCAAAATAAAGATAGCAAAGCTTGGCGTATATTAGGAAAGAAATAGATTTTCTAAAATCCTGTTTACCTAACAGAAGTACATGGAAAAATAAGTATAGCAACACAGACATGACAATGCTTTCTTTCAAAAACTGCCACTGTCAATCCTAGAGTTGTCAAATATCAGTATATTATTAAGCCCCTAGTAGACGAGATCGAGGCGCCGGGTGAACCCCGGCCAAACTCGTAGACGACATGGTTTGTACCCGCTAACTAGCCGGGTTAAGTGCCACTTAAATGGGATGCGCCGTGTGTACAACCGGCCTCCGCAAGGAGTGCACATAGGCCACCGAACCAGTTTGAGCACAGAGTAGCCACGTCTTGACCGATCACGGCGGCAAGCTGGACCATCGTTAGCAACGGTGTCTTCAAAATAGCTCCAAACTGTCCCATATATATCCGACATCCAGACTTACTAAGGTTTGAAACTGTGCATAGCCGGTAGCTACGGTCCTAAAAACAGTGTTGTCAGCAAGGGGCCTAACTTTATTGCCTACACGGCTACGCCTTGTCGTTGCACATAATTATATTATATTCGGTGATAGCGCTACGGCTTCTGACAAATATTTAAAACTTCTACGTTGCGTTGACGTCACGTTGTGCTACTCATTAAAGGACTATGATTTCACTCCTCGGTTTGGAGTTGTGAAGTGAAAAGTGGCGCATGGATTTTGTGGATTTTTCTGTGTCGTGATTGACCCAGTGAATTTCTCTGAGTAGGTATAGTTCAGAGGGAGTGGAAATACTTCTTTAGTAAGAGGGAGAATAAATCATGGCACGTGTAATTCTGGAGGAAGTACCTAACCAACAAGTTCATTGTCATGACATTGGTGTATTACAAAGGAACCAAGGCATCAAAGAAATAAAGCAGCACCAGCAGAATTGTTGTGTTATTTATTAAGAGCAAAAGACAAATAAATATAATAACACGAAATCTTTTATTTATACCCTACACCTTACAAAGCAGATTTTTTAATTTTTATTGAACTCGTACACCTATGTGCATACAAAACTATAATCGAGGGATGTGCTCGCAAATTATTGCATAGGCTAGGGCACTGACCTATATATTATAGAGGTCAGTGGGCTAGGGTGTTTATATGGATTTCATTAAATTCACAACATTTTTTAGAATGATGTTTTGTTGGTTAGGGCATCAGGCATAACGCTAGGCGGCTAGACTTTCAAAGTGATATTCATGGGATTTTTAATAGATACATCTGCTGCACTGATGAAAGATAGAATGAAATTACCTACTCAATAAAAAATATAATTTGTTTCGTATAATCATAAATATTCTAAACTAAATATACTTTATGAGCTATTTTCTCAAATCCTAGGGATAAGTGGCGAATCGCTCATTTCATCAGAAATGGCTCAATTCATTAAGAATTAATAAATTAATTGCAAATACACAAAGCCTACGATGACACGAAGACGTTACAATTTATTTATACAGATAAAGTGATGTATCAAAGTTCGCCATTTTTTTCTAGTCCGTGGTTCGCCATTGTTCTTTCGTTTTCTAGTTAGGCAAAACTTCAAACTAGAATATCTTGAATTCGAGAGTCTCTTTAATAGTAAGCCTTAAGACAAATCTGTTCAGGAATTCAAGCTCTATACTTTTACATATGTTTCAATAGCAGACGCAAAAGATTATTTCAACAATAGTTTGTTTGGGAGTTTGCCGTTGTTCTTTAGGACTGACCGACCTTTTGCGAGGCAACTGGGCTTTATTGAGCCTTATTTTAATTAATCAATCAACTGAGCCTATCGTCTATTATTATTACGATAGTCAAAATGTTCATTCTGTTAATATAAATTTATCGAAATTATTTTATCGATACGCACGTCTCTGGCAACTGGTACCATCTGACGCAAGTTTGAAAACGCGTCGGGGTTTTTTCAAAATCATATATGTAACATATAATTATGGCGTTAAACACATATAACTATATTGTTTCTATGTTTCTGATTTTAAAACAACCTTTTGGGTAACGCTTTATTAATATTTTAAATTGATTTAATACTTGTTGAATTAAATTGTCATAGACAAGCGCCATTACAATTTATTTTCATGTCATGAACTGACATCTGCCAAATTAATCAACTTACCGTGAAAGCAATCAAGTAACACGAAATATACTCAGATAATGTAGTATTACTTGACCTGTCTGGGAACAATATTTCATATCAAATCAAGTGGTAATAAATCATACCGATCTACTTATTGTTTTGGGCTAGTGATAAAAGTCTATAAAGAAAAATGGTCATATTGTGGACTCTATGTATTATGTCGAATATAATAATGATGTTATTGTTAAATGTACCGACAGACTTGTTCTTATAACATCCTAAAGTGTTGCTCGATCTAATAAAAAGAACATCGAGATGCAATCAATCATCTCCGAAGTTGCGCCACAACATCCGATTTCCTTATCCGATACCCTAGTTGCCATGGAGATACATCGTATCCACCCAAACACGCCACTACTGTACATAGACTAACATAACGAGCAGTTGTGAGGGGACATTGCCTAAGGGCGTATACATAAAGGAAGCAGGTAACCAGCGCCGACCTACCAGCGCTTATCGATACTGGTCCGTACAGGTAACCGCTACATAAAGGAAGTGGGTAGAAGCAGAAGCTGGCATTTTTTAACAAAAATACGCCTTATTTCCTTGCAAATACAGCAACAAATGACGGCCTACCAGCGCTGATCGGAGCAGGTCGGAACTTGTCGGCGCAGTTCGGAGCTTGTCGGCGCTGGTTCGCCGCACAGTATAGAGACTACCTGCGCCGACTAACTGCGCGGACCAGCACCGACAAGCGCTGGAATATCGGCGCCGGCTACCCGCTTTCTACGTGTATACGCACTAATGGTACACGCATACCAAGCCAACGATCGCCAATGAAGGCCAATGAACGGAGCTCGATTCGAATGAAACCTGATTCTGCTCATCATTCTGTAAAACGTGTACTATGGAACAAACTCTAAATTCGTGAAAAAATCATCTCTATACAAAATCTATATAAATAAAAAGAAAAGTCCTGACTGACTGATTGGCTGACTCATCAACGCCCAGCCCAAACCCTTGGACCTAGAAAGCTGAAATTTTGCACAGAGGTTCCCTTTATAATATTGACAAGGAATAAGGAATGATTTTTCGAAATTCAACCCCTAAGGGAGTTCAATAGGGGATGAAAGTTTGTACGGAAAATCATCACTTAAAGGGTTCAAAATTTCACGCAAGCGAAGCTGCGGGCAAAAGCTAGTAATCAATTTTGCTTAACAAGATATGGAACAGCTGTTATTTTTCAAGAATTCAGTGTTTGTCCCATATAAAAGTTGTACGGAATGATGAGCGAGAGGTTTAAAGTTTGGTCAAATTCAACAAATGAAGAACGTTCGTTGGCCTTCATTGGCCTTCGTTCCCTTGATATGGACGCTCTATTAAGCGCCACCTCCACGAGCGAGTAAATCGCGGCGAGTCTCGTCGTATCATCAAATTCGATAGTACATAAGTATGCGAATGAATATCCACACGGCAATATCACCGCGGCGATAATTTCATGGTACGGCGAGGCTGCGATACACTCGACAGCGAAGGTGGCATCTTGATCATCCACGCTTGGCATATAAATAAGTGCTCCCAGTAAACCGTAAAAGAAGGATCCTGCTGCCTATTCTCTTAAAGTAATCTCTTGTAGCGTTTAAAAATGCCTACAAGAAAAATGGGGTGGACTACGGCAATTTGATTTCATTGATTATTTCTGTGTAGGGATCAGGTGAGGCAATCTTGACCATCGTCTATAGAATTCCAATGATAAACGAAAACCTTTCCCGAAAAACGAAATACTTTTCACAAATTAGGAGCCACGGGCACAGTTATCAATAAAACCAATCTTGTACCCTCCGTCAATATAAAAAACAACATCTGTGATTCATCATACTGGCGCAACCGGACTGGCGATAAATCTGGCTCACTCCAAACACAAAAAACATACATCCACTAACGAGATAGTTCCCCAGACAAATTATTACTCCGTTTTTCATTTTCCGTTGCTTGTTATAATAGGATTACTCTGTACTTATTGTAGTCAGCTGCTAGTTAGATCCTGGAGACCAATCAGGGAGTTTACCACAAAAACTGTGAAAAATAACCCCCTAACATTTTGTAGTATACATTGCTTTGGTTCTATGTTAGAAAGCAAAAAGGTTTCATAAAAACCTGGCGATGGATTAATCACATGTCCCAAAATCCGAAGGTATAAACTTCCGTGTTGTTAGAACACGCTCGACCCTTTCTCGGGTGGGCAAGCTCTGATTATCTTCAATCAACATATTCCATGGGGACTGGACCGCATTTTCGACCTAAATTGATATTAATTTATGTAGCTAAGCCTCCATGAATGCTGACCGCTTTTTATTACTATTTTCTGCGTCATTTCCTTGGTACAAAATCGGAGGCTTGGTATAAATGTGTTCTCGATTGAAAAAAAAACCGGAAGATGATATTGAAAGGAAACGCATTTATTGTTTCTCGGGGCTTGTGGCTATTAGCCGGATCCACAGCAGACGGTCCGATCGCGCGCGGCAGAAGCGCGCTCCACAGGATCGCTTAGTGTGGACGTGCTTCGCGCGATCCAAACTGCGCGGCAGGAGCGCACGCTTCTTGCCGCGAGCGATCCGTTGGTTGTCGGTTTTTGGATTAAGCACAAAGATGCCTCAGTCTTTTGGCGCACGTGGTGTGGACGGTTGTATGTGGAGCGCGCGATCAACCGCATGATCTGTGATCAAACGGTCTGGAATCAAATTATGGATCGGCTAGAGCGTGTTGGAGTGGCGCGGCAGGATCGCGAGAAAATTCAAGTCGTCTGACGAGTACGATCCATGCTCCACGCTTCCGGATCGCAGATCGCAGGATCGACGATCCATAATTGGATCGTCTGGTGTAGACACAACCGCGCGGATCATATGATTTGCAAGGTAAATCTGCGCTTGCCGCGGTCAGACCGTCGATTTAGGACCATTCGCTACACATCGAGACTCCTCCGTGCCTTGGAGAGCACGTTATGTCGTCGGTCCGGGTGTCTTATCTATGACAGTCGTTAAAGATAGTCAGAAGCTCGAGGGTCTGATAACCGGTCTAACCTTAGGAGATCGGTACTGTCCAGCAATTGGGTTGCGGAGCTCTGAGTTGCTCCATGTAAAATACTGGTATTCAGCCGCATCTGGTTAGACTG
The DNA here is from genome assembly GCA_905220435.1 of Amphipyra tragopoginis. Taxonomy (NCBI): domain Eukaryota; kingdom Metazoa; phylum Arthropoda; class Insecta; order Lepidoptera; family Noctuidae; genus Amphipyra; species Amphipyra tragopoginis. Next base: position 21,867,406 of record HG991995.1, on the reverse strand, counting down.
AAAGCTGACCCTAACATAATTGGGAAAGTCAAAAGTCAAAGTCAAAGTTTTTTATTTCAAGTAGACCAAATTACAGGTGCTTTTAAAACGTCAAAACTAGGTGCACGGTTCCAAAAGGTAGGTCTCATGGAGAAGAACCGGCAAGAAACTCCATGGATACTCTTTTTAAATAGATCATGACAATTTCACTACAGTATCGTGAGAAAAATAGTATGAGAATAATGCAGGTTAATGTAAGAAATAAACTCACATATGAGTACCTAACCTACCTAGGAAATAGAAAAATACGCCTTTTGGGATTGCCATAGCAGTTAAGAGCTGACCAGTCCCGACAGACGGCACCCGTTCTCTAACACACACACGGAAAAGGCTAGGCAGAACAAATATGCACTTATTTTCGCTTAAATGTTAGCCAATAGATCTCTATTTAAGATTCTTCTTGATTAAAACGTTTTCTGGTCTATAATATTACCAGAGCTCAATTTTTTATAACTCTAGATCTTTATGGACAAGTCAGTTATCTATAATTTTGCCAACAACATTATAGGTTCTTCAGATATATCAGCATTCAGTTTTTTTTACTAATTTTTCCGAAGGCTTCCGTGCATTCTAAGCGACCAAGCAAGCCTCATAGGTACTTTAAAATATTGCTATATAAAAGTACTGGAGGTCCCTAGTCCGCGTGGTTGTCATCTATCGCGTATTCCGTATTTTTCGGGATAAAAGTAGCCTATGTCCTTCTCCAGGTTCCAGATTATCTCTGTACCAAGTTTCATCAAAATCGGTTCAGCGGTTCAGGCGTGAAAGCGTCACAGACAGATAGAGTTACTTTCGCATTTATAATGTTAGTAGGTATTACGTAGTACCTACGTTGAAGACATCAGTTTATAAGATGTTTAGGACGGTAGATTAAAACGTCTACAGAACACTTCAATCTAGGAAACCCTCGTCTGTATTTTGATCCTTTAGGGACGGAATAAATGCTTTCCTATTTATTTTTTCTTCTAAAAATTTTAGTTTATGTTGAAATATAAATTATTGTGATACCTATCTTACTTATAAGTAAACATTTCCTTTTCAGGTAAGTAAAAAATTTTAAGAGCCATTTTTTTTGTTTTTTTTTTTTATTTTTTTAACTTTTTACCACATCGGATTTCTCCTGTATCATGGGTGCGTTTACAGACATAAATCTCACATAAACAAACGCCCAGACCCGAAACAACTATTTGTAGGCCATACTTTATGTTCCATGCGGGAATCGAACCCACGACCCGTAGCGCAGAAGCCAATCGCTTAGCCACTGCGCCAAACGAGTCATCTGTTATGTTATAATTAAAATTTACGACAACGTAATCCTAAATAACCATGCTATTAATCGCAGTCACAAATCAGCCAGACCTGCCAGAACTTTTTGCCAGAACTGGTATAAGCTGGCCTCTCGCCTGGTACCCGCTTGTCCTTAAGTTTCGGGACTGCCTGTATATTTGTAGGATTTAAAACTTTGTCACCCTCATATCAGACGTAGGATTTTTTTTTTCTTCCCTTTTTGGTTAATTTTTGTACTCAAGACTTGGTACTACACTCCAAGGTCTGTGGTCAAGACTACATTGTTCTCTCTCATAGTACCTACTGTATTCACTGAAATTGTAAAAGATATCCTTTTTTTTAAAAAGAGTAACCATGGAGTTTCTTGCCGTGTCTTCTCCATAGGAAACGACTAATTGGAACCGTGCACCTAAATTCGACTTTTCATAAGCGCCTGTATTGGTTTATGTGTTTTTTTTTTTTTATTTTGATTTGATTTGAGGACGTTAAGTGCTGGAAAAAGGCTTATAAAGTAAATAAGGTAAATACAAAGTTGGTCGGAAAGCGGGTACTAATCCGCGAGCCACTTAAAGTATCACTAATGACTTTTTACTAAGACTCCTATTTCCTATTAATAAGACTGCTGTCCGTCCGTCTGTCACCAGGCTGTATCACAAAAACCATGATAGTTAGACAGTTGAAATTTTCACAGATGATGTATTTCTGTTGCCGCTATAACAACAAATACTAAAAAACAGAATAAAATAAATATTTAAGGGGGCTCCCATACAACAAACGTGATTTTTTTGCCGTTTTTGTAGATAATGGTACAGAACCCTTCGTGCGCGAGTCCGACTCGCACTTGGCCGGTTTTTTAAAGCAAGTGTCAAAATTTCTAAATTCGATCATTTTTATTTCCATGAAAAATTGAATTAATTTTAGTTTCTTCAAAAATTCTTCAACCCTGCTTCAGTTACGAATTCAGAAAATGGAGCTTCTAATCCGTGACCCCTTAATTATGACCTAAAATGTAAACAAAACTCATCATAGCTGAGGATAGATCGATTTTAGAGTTTTTTTTTTTATGAAATCTTTGAATAGCTATTTCTCATCAACTATTGACTTATGGAGAAAGTTGTAGAACAAAAACTATTCATTATTCATCATCATCATTCAGCCGAATGACGTCCACTGCTGGACATAGGCCTCTCAAACAATGTTGGGGGGGTTTGCCATAATCGCTACGCGTGGCAGGCGGGTTCGCGATCGCAGTATGGTTATTAAAGTACTCAGAGAACGCTGCTGCCCATCCTCTAGTGAAACCCTTAGTCGCCTTTTACGACACCCATGGGAAGAGATGGGGTAGTGCTATTCTTTACGTCCGGTACCACACGGATGATTGTATTATTATGGGTACTTTAACACCCTTTCAGATTAATACCCTCTTTCTGACCAAGCTTGTTTAAAGCAGCAAAATAACATCGATTTTCCTTTATTGTCATTGTAATGGTACGGAACCCTTCATGCGTGAGTCCATCTCGTACTTGGCGGTTTTTTTTTTATTATTGTGTCATTGTTAATAAAAGAAAATCGATGTTATTTTGTATTATCTATAAAAACGGCAAAAAAATCATGTCTGTTGTATGGAATCCCCCTTAAATATTTATTTTATTCTGTTTTTTAGTATTTTTTGTTATAGCGGCAACAAAAATACATCATCTGTGAAAATTTCAACTGTCTAACTATCACGGTTCGTGAGATACAGCCTGGTGACAGACGGACGGACGGACAGCGGAGTCTTAGTAATAGAGTCCCTTTTTACCCTTTGGGTACGGAACCCTAAAAACTATGCATTTAAAGTACACTTATCACCATCAATTTGGTCGTAATACATGACGTGGAATATCTGTCGTGACCTGCCAATCAATCATGGCAATCTGTCATACTTCGACGTCCCCTTTCTGACCGGGTTCAGATCTCCGTTCGAGGGTATCGTGAGATATTTGATTATTATTTTGTCATTTTTAATATTAAATCCTTTTTATTGAACATCAAGATTATACCGGAAGTCTTTTGGCCGTCTGGAAAGAAATAGGGTAACTAGATTAAAGGTAAATAGATGAACGGAGTAAAAGCCTAAGGCATATTTTTTTGTTTTTGTGTTTTCTCATGTTAAAGAAAACACAAAACAACAAAATATGCCTGAATGAAACTGATCCATCAAAAGATAAATACTACTTATTTTGAAATAAACTTTTCATACTTAATCAATAAAAACAGAATTTTTTAAATAAATATTTAAATCGAAATTCGAATCGCATCTGCCTACGATTTGAATTTCGATAGTATCTATGTGATGATAGATCAATTTCATTCTACGTTAAAGACAAATAAAAAAATAACTAAAAAAAAAATGTTGAAGTCGGTTTATCCTAATTTTTAAAGTTATTTTATTTTTCTATTTTAATTGGCATACTTAAACAATACACAAACATGCAACTACAGCAATTCCGGGTAATTTGCTGTTATCCATTGCAGAGTTCCATTGTCAATCTCCGAAGGTCTTCATCAGATCTTCACCAAATTTAAATGGAACCATTTCGGGAGAATATTCTTTCAAACAAAAAAAGAATTTTGCAAATCCGTCTAAATATGACGGAGTTATGCCCGAACATACATAAAAGAAATATATGCAGGATGTAAACGAATTCGTGTAATTCCTTAAAACCACATAATCTGGGGCCCATTTCTCCTACAATAAATTGTTGCCAAACGCAATCGAACCACAACCGTCAGTCAGTTTTTGTTTTCGAAAACTTTCAAAATGATTGATTTTGTTTTTTGTGTCAAACAATTTGATAACTTTTGAAATTGAGAACTGTGTGAATGAACGGTTCGGCCTTGGTTCGGTTGTGATTTATCAAGATTAATTTTATAGGAGAATTAGGCCCCTGCTACTGGTGTAGATTGGCCCCGCACGGAATTTAGCTTGATTAAAAATAAAAATCCTTTTTTTCATGCGGTAGCGTTAATTCATCATATCTAAACCACCTAATAAGGAATCAGTAAAAAAAAGATTTTCTTTTTGCAAAGTATATTTTTTATTTAAGTGAACATTTCGATGCCACGCATAAATTAATGAAAGCACGGCGACACGGCTGGCGGGTAAGACTAACGCGATATCGCTCTTTGCAGACCTCGAGGCTCTAAAATTACTCAGAAATAGAAAACCAAGTTTTTTTTATTTTATTTATTTTTTCAGTTGGATTTCAGAAATACCCATTTAGGGTTAATCTAAATCATCGGTTTGAAGGAATTACACGAATTCGTTTACACCCTGTATATATAAACATCCGAATTGAGAACCTCCTCCTTTTTGAAGTCGGATAAAACTGTCAGAATAGGTCACAATGATAGTTTTTATTGTGTCAAACAATTTGACAGCTTTTGAAAACGAAAACTGTCTAAATGAACGGTTCGGCCTTGGTTCAGTTGCGATTTATCAAGATTGCCCCTGTAGATTTAACCAACTTGGTTAAATGTTGTTTTATGACTATGTACACTTGGGAGCAAAGAAATCGAGCCGCTCCTTTTTTCACGTGTCCTGGTTATTAGTTTTGGTTTCATGAATTAAATAATTCAAAATTTAAAAAACTACCCTCGTTTTAAAGGTTATCAAATAACCTTTTAGGCGATATATGTTTAGAATTGATCTGTTCCATAATACCAGAAATAATAACAATTATACCTACGTGAAAAATACAAGTGGCTCGATTTATTTGCTCCCAAGTATAGTTTTGACGATAAATAATTTGTCCCAGCGCAGCTTATGTATTTAATGTGGTTTGCAATTTGATTGTGACTACAAAATGTTTGATGTTAGATTTTAGCTTTCCAATATACTGTGAACCCGACAGCTCAATTAACTTTCATTATTAAAGTTAATTGCTGTTTCCCCGATGACCCATTTTTTTATCGACCTCTAATTAATTTTTGTTTGACTGTGTATTGTACAGTTAGAATTGCCATACGTCTAGAGTTTCCGAAGAAGTCCGAAATTTTAGCTCAGTGTCCGGAATGCGGGGGGAATTCTAAAACGTAAACAATTTGCAAAAATGAGACAAATGAAACAAAGACTAAAATAAATTATTATAATTAAAAAAATGATACTACACAATTCAAAGGAAAGAAAAGTCTGGAATGTTCTTCAAACGTCCGGAGTTTTTCTCCGGTGAACTATTTTATTGATCTGAGAACGCCATGCACACACAATATACTTGTCTGAACTCTACTGGATATCATCATTACATTTCAATACTATATCTCTTAACCGGGGTGGTTTTAAGAAATGTAAATAACAAACCATTTGGTATTTTTTAATAAACAATAAAAAGAAGAAAAAAACGTTTTTTATGTATAATTTTTATTTTTTATTCAAGAAATAAGTAAAAAAAAAATATTTTGCTAGGTTTAAAAATAAAAATATAAGAAAGAAACATCGCGACGTATTCCCAAAAAGTTGGTGGGAAAATAGTTCCCTGTGCCCGATTAAGGGATATAAATACCCAAAAAATAAACAAATGTTTTGTTTAACCTTCCTACAAAGTTCAGTAGTAGGCATGATCATAAGTCCAGTCCTCGGGCCTCCGCCGCGCCCTTATTACTGTCCGGAGCTTATATCGTACACATTCCTCAACCAGGCTCCTACAATTTATCTTTCACTGCCTAATTACCCGTTTCTCCATATTCAAAGCCTAAAGACCAAAATCCACGCAATTTATTACACTATTTGGATCGAAAAATTCATGTCAACATTGTCCTGAATTGCATTCTCCTAGTTTATTTACTCTAGTACTTTAGTAAATACTATAGTAATTTATCCACACACATGACTCCATACAAACATTATACACACAACCATACACATAAACATTAATTTAGCATAATATAATGTAATGCTATTAATTTCGTTTATTTATTGTAAACATATATATAAATTGTATTTTTAAATACATATTAAAAAAAACAATATACATTAAAAATTATAAAAAAATAGTAGTCCATCGGCATCGGGAACAGGGTCCAAGCTGCCGGCATTCAGAACTCCAGAGAAAGGAACCTCCTCACTATGCGTGCCGTGTCAAAGAGTACTGCTTTCTGTATCTGCAAACCCTTGATCCAGCCGCCCAACGAGAGCCTCATGAGGTGTTGATCGAGGCTCTTGGCTTTTAGGCCATTCGCCGTAACGACTATAGGGACAGTGACTGCTGAGTCCACACCCATCCCACAGCCGATAACCTCGTGTGCTATATCAAGATATTTTATTTGTTTGTCTTTTCAGCTTTCACAAGGTTCTCGTCATGAGGGACCGTGATATCAACAATCACTGTGCGGCGCTCTGCTCGATCTATTACCACCGTATCAGGCTTATTGGCAACAATAGTCCTGTCAGTGATAATATATCGATCCCAGTACAATGTGGCATGACCATTCGTATTATTGTTAAAAAATGTAAACAAAACCACAGTAATATTTAAATAATATTTGATAAGAGCCGGGCCACTGTTTCTCCTTAACACAGTTCGCTTCACAACCTAGCTATGAGAACAGCACCTTACCCACCAATTTTTAATTAAATAACATGTTGTAAAAATTTAAAAACACATTAACTTGCAGTACCTCACTAACCGATTTGTAATTTAATAACGTGTTGTAAAGATTTAAAACACATTAACTTTGTACCGTACTACAAATACCTACAATAAATTAATAATAAATTAATCACAACATACGGTCACGATCCACCAAGCTCTCCCGTCGTAGAGCCGTTCGTCCCTTCAGACTCCGCAGTCACACCGATAATTCAGCCCTCATCAAGCTGTCTCCCCCCCCTAAGTCCCCGCCAGCAACGCCCTAAGCCGAGGTCCGAGTAGTCCCACTAGGGGTCGCCCTTAGTGCTGTTGTTGCAGGTAGTCATGATGTTAGTGTAGTACAAGTAGTTAGCTTAGGTTAAGTATTTTACTTCCCCCCCATTGGCTAGAGACCCTTCAGGTCTCGCCAATAACTGCCCGGTTACGTAGAAGGGGTCCACAAGGACCATCTACAGAAGTCCAATAGGAAAAAAAACATCTTGACGCCAGACGGCTTCGTTGGGCTAATGGCTGCAAGCGCGACTGCTGAAGTGAGGTCCTAGTGGATATCCACAGGTCGAGCAGTGTTATTGGATTTTTCCGTGTGAAATTTCTTAGTGACAGCCCGGAGTCTGGATTTGTGCCCGGTTGATGGCAAAAGTCGTGACTGCTGAGTGTGAGGGTTCGATCCTCAAGTCGAATTTCTGAGTAGCAGCTCGGAGTCTGGATTTGTGCCCAGTTCATGGCAATAGGCTCGCCCCCATTACATGGGACTTAAACATAACCGCGAAATGAGGGTGTACTATAGGTATACCTCTGCCCAACCCTTCGGGGAATACAGGGACGATGTTATGTAAATCAAAAAACAATCCAGCAAACCGGGCTTGTATTCCAAAAACCCAAAAAGTTTAAGGACTTGATTTACCGCCGCGGGTCAAAGTGCAAAATTAAATCGTACTAAGAATCCTTCTAAAAACAAAAGCAAAATAATTTATTAAGGTTTGATTACAATTCTGGTCGCGTTCGCTGTTTAGTTGAAGTAGAAAAAAATATTAAGTTGGATAGTTGTTTACGAAAGGGAGCTGCGTACAGTCAGCATCAAATGTATCGTGACGAACATATCTGCCTAGCCTTTTCCCAACTACGTAGGGGCCAGTTTCCAGTCTAAACAGATGCTGCTGAATGTCCCTATACCAGTATTTCACACGGAGCGACTGCTATCAGACCTCCGCAATCCAGTTACTGAGCAATGCCGATATCCTAAGGTTAGATCGCTAGTCAGACTTTCGGGCTTCTGATTACCCGGGACTGACGGTTTAACGTACTCTCTAACGTAAGGAGAGGTCCGAAATTTGGTGTGACCGAATGGCCACCCATCCACATATACAACTAAAGCAGGGATGAAAAGTTTTTTGATAAACTTTTCATCTCTGGTTTAGTTAAGCATTCAGAAAATGAAGTTTCTTATCCATTACCTCTAATATGACCTAAAATGTAGAAACAGCTGATCATAGCTGAGGATAGATAGATCTTAGCGTATTTATGTAATTTTTGAACAGCAATTTCTCTTAAACTATTGACTTTTGGGGAAAGTTGTAGAACAAAAGATATTCATTATTAGAGGTACTTTAACACTCTTCGGATTAGTACCCCCTTTCTGACTAACCTTGTATAAAACTGATTGGAATTTTCAATGCACAAATAAACAATAGAATATTTGTTGCTAATCTGTTAACTCATATTATTCCTATATACAGAAGAGACTATAATAACGTTTTACGAACAAACTGACAATAGTTGTCCTAAATATAAAACGAAATAATTTTTTGGGGTCATTCCCAGGTGTCCCGCCACCACTGGTGGCAAATGGGATTTTTATATTAAAATGTATATAAAAATCCCATTTGCCACCAGTGGTGGAGGGGCAATTGCCCCTCCACCACTGGTGGCAAAAAATGGTGCAACAAAAAAATGGTGTACTGGTGGCAAAAATGTGGTGCACACCAAAAAATGGGTCATTCCCAATTGGGAATGACCCATTTTTTGGTGTGCACCACAAAATTTTCGGCAAAAAACAAAATAGCAATGAAACAACGAAATTAACGTTGCGAAAAAAATGTCAGTAACTCGAATGGATTTTTCGCTAACAAAATAAAATGTTTGTTTACAAACTCAGTTCTGCAGCCGGTTCAACTATTTAACAAAATAAGCGACAAGTAGTAACTAAATTTAAATTGTTACACGGAAAACAACTCCGACTCCATTTTATTTATATTTTCTACTTAAAATCGTGAGTAAAATCGTTTACACATAACATTTCATTCGAAACGTCAACCATTGTTTTTTTTTTAAATCCATTCACACACGTGTAAATAAAACCTGTTAACAGATGACCAGCTAATCGAACAAATAAAAAATAATTGCTACACTTCGACCCTTTTATTGCGACAATCGCCATGTAGGTCATGTTACAAAGATATGACGGTTTTTTGCGCAAATGCGTCCCCAAAATGGTACACCTCTCTACATTAGGCGTTATCAGAGCACTTTAATGACGTCATAAAGTTCACATTACATTCCAAAATTGCGTTCACAAACGCACGTATGTTACGATTCAAACCTTCACTTAACTAAAGGAGCATTTAGGCCAGAAGGGTTATAAAGGAGACCTACCTAGGTTAATAATGTAGACAATTTTCATTAGGGCCCTCGCATATTTTATTTGGACCTGCCGACGGTTCGCAAATTGCTCGCATATGGGCCCAAAACCTCGTTTGTCTTGTACAAGATAATTTAAGAGGAAATAATTTTGGAAGACAGACTAATTAAACCTGAATTAATTAACTGGGTAAATATAAACAAGTGTCGAGTAGTTAAAATAGGGCTATGTGTTTAATGAACATTCTTAATGAAAATATATTATAAGCCGTTATTTTGTTTAGTTGAGATCGACTGAGTAACGAGATATCGCTGTTGAGAATTAAACGAATGAGGTCGATTGAAATAGAATTGTATTTAAAGGACCATGAGCAAAAATGTATAGGACCTGGTCCAATCCCCACAACAGTTATAAAACCTATGCCATATGAAAGCTATTGGGGTGCGATTTATTTTATTCTATGGCGGTTAAGTCAAAATCGAGCGCGAACAGGGTGTTTCGGTACATTTTATTTGTTAAAAATTGACAAGCGTTCCACCACACAATCCCACCTGATAGTAATAAGTGACGATGTGATAGAGATAATAATTCATTTTTTGCCAGTTAATGGGTCATCATCATCATCAACAACCCATATACGTCCCCCTGCTGGTACAGGTCTCCTTTAAGGAGAGTAAGTTAATGAGTATTATATTACTATAAAAAACTTTGTATTTTTTTTGTACATTTATTAATATTTTTGCTTTCATTTGACTAAAATACAGACAAAACCATTGCTAAAAATAATCAAAAAAATACCTTCCAGACAACCGGTAGGACAATATTTTCAGTTTTGATATGTGCCCGAACACCATGTTCGCGCTCGATTTTGACATAACCACCATAGTATGAAATAAACGGTACCCCAATAGCTTTCATATACCTATACGGCACAGGTTTTATCACTGTTGGGGGATTGGACCAAAATGACTCAAGGTCCTTTAATGTGAAGTCGCTGTTCTGGGTTGATATTTAAAAATCGTAAACTAAACTCATAATAATGCAATTACATAGCTTTCATCATCATCATTCAGCCGAAAGACGTCCACTGCTGGACATAGGTCTCCCCCAAGCATCGCCACATCGACCGATCTTGCGCTTCTCGCATCCAGCGGATTCCCGCGACCCGTCAAATCCTAGTCGGCTGGGCAGCGTTCGGGAAGCTACGTAGAATCTTTTCGTCCCAACTACCGCAATGTCTCAAGACGAAAGTCTTTGACCAGTGCGTGTTGCCAGTGATTACATACGGCACTGAAACGTGGTCACTCACAATGGGCCTCATTAGAAGGCTCAAGGCCATCCAAAGGGCAATGGGGAGGGCTATGCTCGGAGTTGCATAGCTTTAATTCTGCGAAACTATTATAGATCGCCCATGCATCGAAATGCAACATGCAAACCAAACCGCTTTGTATCGGTTTGGTTTGCATGTTGCAATTTAATCACACCTTCTGCATGTTGCATATACATATTTGCGGGCGGGAGGGCGGTGCTGCATACTGCATCCAAGCTAGCGATCTAGTTTGATACTAAAAAAGATAGGTACCAGTAGTCCGGTTAGTGACGTAAATAAAATGCTTTTGTTATAAATAAAAGAAGCAAACATATTCTCTGAAATCATAGTTTGGTAGTTATTTAATTGGCACTTTCATAAGAATACTGATCGGAGAATACAGAAATCATTAACCGAACTACAGAACACAAGTCTCAATAGTTCGGTTTGACGTCATAACCGAACTAATGAGACAAAATTTAGTCTCAGTAGTCTGGCCCCGAACAAAACAACCGAACTACTGAGACTAGAGGTATTTTACACGGAGCGACTGCCATCAGACCTTCGCCACCCAGTTACTGGGCAATGCCGAAAACCTAAGATTAGACCGGTTGTCAGACTTTCGAGCTTCAGACTACCCGGAACGATTGTCATAGGTATTCGTATGATACCCATAGAAAATTGTTATTTAAACTCTATTATTAATTAAAGATCACGAGACTATATGTGTTACCAAATGGCAATAACTTGGCTGTCAACTTTGTAGCGACACTCCTCCAAAATCTTGTTTTATTGAAAATCAAACCCATGGCTGAACGCTGACCCCTAAAATACAGGTCCAGGCCTAGTTTGGGGGTTAGGATCAGATTCGTGGCAATACATTCGTGTACTATTTTATTAAGACTGGCTTATAACATGTATTTTTATGTGTCAAATAAATATTTTAATTTAATTTAAAGATTGAACTGCTATTCAAAGCACCAGTTACACGATAGTACACGTTTTACTTAGCTTATAGTCATCTAGATTACATTGCTAGTCAAAGAATTTCCTTTGTCTCGTTGTAGGTATATACTTAAAAGCAAAATGCTTTGCTTATCTTTACAGCAACAAAAGACAAATTTGAAATTGTTTATTCTCATTTATTTTCGCTTAGGAAATACTACGCAGTAACAAAAGGAATGTATAATAGATATTCCATTTTATTACGAAGAATTTTGAGGGAGTATTCGCAAACTTTATTGTTTTCATTTCATTCGACTTATTTTCCAAAGTCTGTGGGTGTTTTATTATGGTTTCTGTGTGTAGGAAGTTCTCAAAAATATAATAATAGATATTGTTATGGAGTTCAGATATTTTCATTTCAATTTTGGGAAACCCTATTGAGGAATATGTAGCAAAGAAAAACCTGATATGCCTACGCAATCAGCATTGTTACAGCTTCCAATTATGATATCACGTTACTTGTATTAATACTGTTGTATTGAAATATGTAGTAACAATAATATTAAAATAGTATCTATGGACATTCTTGTCGGCTATTCTCCATAGGACCTTAAATACGTATTTGGAACAGTTTTGACGTTTCTTAAGTACGTGAAAAATGGTCAGTTTAAATAAACAGCATGATAGATTAGTCACTTTAGATCAAAAAAACCATGAACATGAACCATAATTCTGAACAACTTTTACTTTGAAACAAACTCTGAATTCGTAAAAAAAACAGCTGTCCGAATTATCAATGTTGATTAACAAAATACACTCACCGGCATAATTAGCGGAACGCAACAAAAAACCGCGTTTTTTCCATAATTTTGTATTGTACATTAATGTTTTTGTTTAAATATTTTATAATTAGGGTTAAATGCATTAAAAGAACAAATAATCAATAATCATTTAATTGAATTTGGCAACTTAAATCTTTAATTTGCTAAAATATCCGTTTTGTAATTTTCGGCGCATATTTTTTGGAATAATGAATTTGCTATTTATTTTACTTTTTTATTTGTTTTATCACCGTTTCTATACTGCTAAGGTCCTTTTCAGTATTATGACATGTTTTTCCATGCAATTTTTTAATCCATTATCTTTTCTTAAGGCAAATTGTCCCCATACTCCCATGAAACACTTTTTAATCCTCTAATGTTTCTGGGTGGCTGGTTTTTTTTCTCTAACCCTATTTGCCGTCAAGGCCAAGTCATATTCTATTGGACTCATGTCCGGGGTCCACGTTGACCCACCCTGGTGGGGTTATTACAACATCTTATATGAAATTGCGGACCACGAATACACAGTCCGGCCACAAATAATCGTGCATATTTTTTTTTCTTGTCTGATAATTCGTCAAGTGGCATCGCGTGAGGTTCTGGGATGTCTATCCTGCAAAAATAAGCAGCTATTAAGCCTCCTTCAATAATGCCTATCTCCGTGTGCGATTCAAAACAAATGATATCCCAAACCATTACTGGAGAATTCCAGTTTAAGGCACATTCCTGTAAAATTTGACTGTTCAAAGCGATTCTCTTGACGTATCCATATTCTATACCTCACATCCAAAAAATTTATATCAAAAAACAGCTTGCCTCTGAGAAAAAATCTCTTTCTAACTCCTTAGTCCGATCTCGGTGTTATTGAGCAAAACTTAATTTCACTACGCGATGACCTACAGCACGTTTTGGACATTCAGCAGTCGCGTTAGACATCAGATTACCTTCAATGAGGCGTCGACTTTCTTCCCGCATACTCACAAGCAAAATACGGACCACCTTCAGGATGCTACAGGTCCGAATAGCAGCATTGCACTAATTTTTCAGAGCCTTAACCGGTTTGAACTGTCATAAACCAATCATCAGAAGCGCTTTTTCCTTGATTTCTGCATTATTCTCATCTTCTAACTAAACAACCTGTCTGCTTGTACCGATGGACATTGCGAGGAATGACTTATATCGATACACCCAGTGCTTAACTTACTGCACGATAGGTTTGACTTTCATCGATCACTGTAACATCCCTCGTAGCTTTTGTCACAGGTAAATTACTTATTTCAGCCTCTACGCAATGTTTATTTTCCAAATGCAATGAATACACTAACGTCAAACCACCAGTACTTAAATAAAACAAAGTTCCGATCAAAAACACAAAAGGGCAAAATCTCTGTAAAATCAAAACTGGGCCTAATTTATCTCTAATCGCTTAGGAAAACCAAATTTTTCTTCAACATGCAAGTCCTAATTGAAGGTTCTTTTGAATAAAAAATCGTCATAGCAATAGCAGTACCATATAATAAAAAAATGTAAAAAATGAAAATGTTCCGCTAATTATGCCGGCGAGTGTATATGGAACAGCTGTTGTTTTGTTTTGCTAAACGTATGCTGAGACGCAGGTGACGCAGCGCAGCACAGTACAGATTTTGCCGAGCAGGGCAGGCGAGGCAGACATAGGCCACGACCGCATGCTGTCACGCAGCTCGAAGACACATTCGAGTTTTAAGTAGTACAAAGAATAGACGCGTTCGAGTTGACGAACGTTTTTTTTAATAGTCTGGATGATTAGTATCATACAAACAAGGTTCACAACGCACTAATTCAATTAAATGTTCTGTCATCGCAATAAAATTCGAATTAGCGGTAAAAAACACATGGCGACATGCACGCGTCGCGCAGAAATCTGTGCCGGCACTACAACGAGGCACAGGGTAGGACAGACGCATGTCTGCGTCGCACGCGCCTGCGCCACAGCGTACGCAGCTCTTAGTACGTTCATGCATTACAAAATCTGCTCTGCGCTGCGCTGCGTGCACCTGCGTCTCAGCATACGCTTCGCCTAAAAGATGTACAGAATTATGAGCAGAGGTTTTCTGTATATTTTAATTGAATTGATTTGAATTCTTTTAGTAAGAATATGCTTACTAAAAGAATAATTATGGATAGTAGATATTATACAACACTTCAATGAAGAAAACGTTGCATGAGAAATTCATATTTGCGAAAAATTGCAACTCATGACAAATGAGATGTTTCATTATGAATACGCGAATTCTCTCTCGCTGAAGCTCTCTAAATAGAATATTATTTCTTGCTGTTCACATTAAAACTGTATTTAGTACTAGAATGTAGGTATTATTATAGCTATGCGATTGTTATGGGTTTGATTACTGGAATAAAAGATCAGTTTTACGTGAATGTGAAATTGTCAAAAACTTTTGTCTTTTTAGGGTTCCGTACCCAAAGGGTAAAACGGGACCCTATTACTAAGACTCCGCTGTCCGTCCGTCTGTCCGTCTGTCACCAGGCTGTATCTCATGAACCGTGATAGTTAGACAGTTGAAATGTTTACAGATGATGTATTTCTGTTGCCGCTATAACAACAAATACTAAAAAACAGAATAAAATAAATATTTAAGGGGGCTCCCAAACAACAAACGTGATTTTTTTGCCGTTTTTATAGATAATGGTACGGAACCCTTCGTGCGCGAGTCCGACTCGCACTTGGCCGGTTTTTTGTAAATAAACATTCTGCCCCACTAGGATTTGTCCTGTATCGTGGGTGCGTTTACAGACAAAATCTACACCACACAAACGCCCAGACCCAGGACAACTATCTATAGAACATAATAAGATTTGAACAGTGGGGGGGGGGGGGGTTTAACCCACGACCCGATGCGTAGAAGCCAATCGCTGATCCACTGCAACAAACATGTCGTCAAACTATAAAGAACACATTCCCCTTGAAAAAAATAAAATAATTAATTAACACTATATTTTGTGCAACACAAAATACAGACCGAATCGCATTCCATTTTTGAATTAAAACGACCCACAGCTAAAAAACTAACAAAAAACATTGCAATTACCTACTCTCTTTACTTTCCTTCAAGTGTAGTCTCAACAGAATCTTTTAAAAATAAACCGAGCGACAACACTGGCCACAATCTGCAATATCGTTTATGAGAAAGGATTTGCCGATATCAGTTCACTTGTTCCGATTCTAGCGTCCTTGAATCGGTTTCGATTTATCTTAATATACTCTCGCCATAAGAGTATGTATATGACAAGCCAATATGACAAGCCAATAAAGCTAATGGTTGGTAGATACTTTATTTTATCGGCAATGTTACTTTGGAATATGTTGTAAGTATAACACTTGTTGCATAATGGCAAATTCAGTTATTACAGTTTTGTCACTTGTTTTCTTATTTTGTTATCTTAAAATATACTAATTCGTTTTATACGAATTATAGCATAATTGTTTGACGATTTAACTGCTTTTTGGTTGCTAGATGCCACAACTAAACACTTCAATGTTCACTCCGCACACATAGATACGAACACCAATTGCAGCGTTAAAATGAGACTGGCATCTTCGGAAATGGCCCAATGTCCGAAGCAATTGCTAAACCGCAATCGAACGCAGAGAGTCGCCAAAATGCGATGCAGCCGCAAAATTGCTGGTCGTCTTTGCTAAATGTATCATGTCTACTTTGGCCTTTAAATGGGAATAATTCCATATGATTGTTCAATGTATTAGTATACGAGTAGGTAGATGTTCAACAGTTGTCTTTTGTAGGTTAGTGATGATGACACTTCCGTGGCTCATCTCGTCGGTTTAATAACTAAATGAGGCTACAAATCTTGCACTCATTTATGTTCGAAAATTCTGCTTACAGTTCATATTTGTTTGTTTTTTTAATTTAATAATGGGCCTGCCTTTGACCGCCATCTCGACTGATGTTAAGCGATGATGCGGTCTACGATGGAGCACGCTTGCCCAAAAGAAACCGATTCACTCATATTTCCTTAGACACATTTTATAGCTTGTCTAATTTCTACTCTCAGCTTTCTTCTGTATTACGAGTAGGACTGTTTTTCATTGAGAAAATATAACGTTCTGGTTCTGTCTGATTAATGATCCACTATTAGTCACTTCTACAATAGAGTGAGAATAAAGTGTTGAGTGTGACTAGTCATTTCCTTTGGGTATTATTAGTGTTACGATTTTTTGTCTTACAGGCTTTGCAGAAGAGTAATAACCCTCTTAATTCTTCCTGATTTCCATAACGTGGAACTTAATTTTTTTTTTTTTTAAATAAAAATTAATTTATTTCAGTAAATCTTTACAAGTTGCCGGGGCTTCTCAGAAAGTAATCAAATGATACTTGTGTTGGGAAAACCTCGCTCTTCCTATGTAAACATAAATTTAGATTTACAAGACTAACAATCTTGTTGTATTTGTCGCCCCGCTATCTCCTTCCACAGATTTTTTTACGAATTCAAATAGTAATAGTAAAGAAAGCCAGTCTTCAACTGGAAAGTTTATTTTAAACAAGTAAAACCAATAACAGTAATATGAGCCATTATGTAACGACAACTTGATCATCGGCGACCCGGTTTCGGGGCAACCAAAGATGGGTAACTTCACATGAGACCAAGCCGAGCAACTTGAAAACAAAAGACTGCTATACAATACGGCCGACGTATCTTGGTGAGTCTGAAGTTAGCTGATTAGCTGCGCAGTAGACAATTTCGTTTCTAAAAGATTCATTGCGCAGCCAAACAATTAACTTCAGACTCGGCAAGATACGTCGCTGTATTGTACTCTTCGTTGTTAGTGCAATAAAAAGAGCGTCCACAAGTGACGATACTTAAGTACACGTCCGGCGCACCCTTGGACCTGATTCACCTAACTAAAGAAGTTCAGTTGCAGTGTAGTTGCAATTAAGTTTCGATCAAAACAACGCTTTTCGTATTCTCTTAAGCTATGTCTACACCAGTGCACTTTCATGTTCATCTTGCGTCTTCGTCTAAGGCATGCGTAAAGCGTCATAGCGCATGCAATAGCACATGCCTTATTACTAGTTCGACAAAAGCGCATGCCCCTAGCAAGCGCTAATCCGTCTATTGTATATCGACTGACGACTGACCAAGGCACACCGGTGTAGACGATTAGCTGCATGCGTCTTATGGCAATGAATATTGCATGCGCTTGACGCAAGTGGAATTGAAAGTTGAAAGTGCAAGATGAACATGAAAGCGCACTGGTGTAGACATACCATTAGTAGGCAATCACTGTCATATACGCTCGCGTGAACTTAACTGCAGCGTCACTGCAACTTGATCGGCGCGTCTGCTTACTACTGGCAGTCAGCTTAAACTGACTTGCTAATCTTTTACTACTGCATGAGCTATTTTCGTATAGCTTATGTCAATACGACTAGAGAAGCACTCGTTAGTATTTTCTCAAATTAAAATTGTTCTGACTTGACTTAACTGCCTCGTTGATCTAGTAGTCGCAAGCGCGACTACTGAGTGTGAGATCCTGGGTTCGATACCCTGGTAGGGTGTAGGGTGTTATTGGGGTTTTCCGTGTGGAATTTCTCAGTAGCAGCCCGGAGTCTGGATTTGTGCCCGGTTGATAGCAAGAGGCTATCCGCGTATTACATGGGACTTAAACATAACAACGCAATGAGGGTGTACTATACACCGCTGCCCGACCCTTCAGGGAATACAGGCGTAACTTATTTGTTATGTTATGGAAAATTGTTCTATTGACCCAACCGCTCCGACCGATTCCGGATAAACATCCCTTAAAACTAAGGCATCCCAATCAAATAATCACAAAGATACCCTCTCACTGCTTTATTTAAAATCATAAAGTCTTCTAATTTACGCAGAAGCTACCGTGATTCGTAATTCGTTTGCCCGTCACGTCTGTCTTGCCTTCGCTACTTTTTTGTCATGTCGACACAAATTAATTCATGCAAATGAGCCTTGGTGTCGTCTAAAATGGGCCTAATCTTATCGCCTGTATAATTGCATGGGGCAAATGGGGCTTATTTTTTTTTATCAACATTTAATTTGGCCAGTCGCCATTTCAGACTTCCCCTTTTTAGCAAAGTTTTTAATGAGTTTGTGTCCCAACACCCTGAGATGGGTAAGAATTTCATTTTTGACGCCCGAGTCGCTTGTTTTACGAAAAAATTCTCGATGGTTTCAGCTGTTCCGTTTTGCTTTATGTGTTGTATTTAGTCTTATTTGAGGGAAAATTCGAGCTTCAGTTATAATTTTTTGAGCTAGAATTCTGCAGCTGTGTCCAAGAAGTGGAAAATGATTTTCTTATTACTCAACGCGTGTATTTTTCGAATAATGACGTTAGCAATTATATACCATGTAACAGGACTAACGTAGACACTCAAACACCCCAATTATAATATTCAGTTATAATCATAAGTATGTGAATTTTTAACTTTCATGCATTAAATTATTATTTATTTAAGAAAATCGTATAACTTTTTCATCGTTAACTGCTTTAAAAATTCTATCTTATGGTCGTGACATAAGGCGCATTTTTCTTTACCTGACCTGTAAAGTTAAAAAAAAAATATGCATTAAAAATGTCTGAAATCGATTCAGTAGACGATTCACACTAATCAAATATCTAATAGATAAACTACTTTCAGGGTTTGCATTTATTTTGTTCAATATTGTATATAGAAAACATGCCTATTAATTACACAGACTCCATAACCCCAGATTCTGAAATTTCACTAAAAATATCCGAACAGAAAAACCAAAACAAAAAAACATTGTAATCAAATCCAGCAAATAAAAGCAGCCATGCTTGACCACTAGGTACTCTAGAGATGGTAAAAATGTAGGTAAAAGAAACAAAAACTTGTGTGTTTACTGCAAAGGAAAAGATTTACAGGTCTCGTTACCGGTGCACCTCTCGAGCCACGTTCAGGAGTAACGAGTTAGATAAAAGATCACAACTCACCTTTTGGCTTCGAGCTGTGCTGACCTACTTACTGCTAATGCTGCTTGAAATTCTGTGAAGCCTTTTAGGATAAGCGTGAGTGAAAATAAGGCTCATATGACCTTATTTATCTATTCTCTATTTAATATAGCATTAGACAAATAAGACCCGAGCAAGGAAATGTATAGAAATAATAAGCAACATATTTGCTTCCAGTAGGAATTCAATACTGTATTATGATTTTATTGGTAGGTACGTCTACACCAGTGCGCTTTCATATTCATCTTGCGCTTTCAACTTTCAATTCCTCTTGCGTTAAGCGCATGCAATATTGATTGTCATAAGACGCATGTAGCTTATCGTCTACACCGGTGCGCCTCGGTCAGTCGTCAGTTGTCAGATATCAATTTTGGTGTCTTACCAATTCTGGTGTCGACAATATATTAGAAGCTTTCAGGAATAAATAAATTTCTCTTATATTTTATTTATCTGAATACGTATTACTTGCTTATCTAAGATTATTAAAAAAACCAGAAACAAAATTTTCCACCAAAATTAGCTAAAAAATCGTAGTTGTTGAAATTCACCCCAGTCGACATACAATAGACGGATTAGGTGCGCTAAAGGCATGCGCTTTTGTCGAACTAGTATTAAGGCATGTGCTATTGCATGCGCTATGGCGCTTCACGCATGCCTCAGACGAAGACGCAAGATGAACATGAAAGCGCACTGGTGTAGACATAGCTTATGAACCTTAACGGTCAATCAAGATGAGCTGAAACTCTACTTGAAGAAATGATTCAAAAGATATTTGGTGTTTCCTTGGTGATTCACTTTTGTCTACATAACATAACATCACGCCTGTATTCCCCGAAGGGATAGGCAGAAGTGTATGGTTACAGGACACCCTCATTTCGCCGTTATGTTTAAGCCCCATTTAATTGGTGGCGAGCCTATTGCCATCAGCTGGGTACAAATCCACTCCGGGCTGCTACTGAGAAATTACGTACGGAAAAATCCAATAAGACTTTGTCCGACCTTGGAATCGAACCCAGGACCTCATGCTCGGCAGTCACGCTTACGACCTCTAGACCAACGTGGCAGTCCTATCCAGTATAGTCATATATGTATTTTCTTGAATTTTCTGTGTAACGGTAAAAGGTAAAAGAAATCAATTAAAATTTTACCTTAAAGTCTATGTGTATGGGTGTGTTAATGAGTCGTACATTTGTGTGTCTATATATATTAGTTGAAAAATATTATTTAAAACCAGTTGCGAATAAATCAGCATAACGCAAGTACTTCTTTATTTTTTTTTCAAATTCCCACAATTCAAAGTGAACCTTATTGCTATACCATTGAAGGATATCGAAATATTAAGTTTTAACATTTTCACTATAAACGATACATGCTTCGTTAATTTCAGATATAATTAATATTAAAATACAGTAATTAATGATTTACCGACCTTTCATTCATAATGAGTCCTATTAAATGTAAATTAAAAATTACTCAGTCTAGGATTTGAATGAATAATATTCATTGGACGCAAATCAGCAAAATTTTACTTTAAATGAATGAGAAATTTTGATCTAATATCAAAAGGCTTTGAAACAAAATACATAGAACAGTCCAATAGATTAAACTCATCTAAAATTATTAATTGCCTTAAACTTGGTTTATTTAAATACCTACTCCATTCCTGTAAGATCAAATACTGTAACAGTATACAAGTTTAATCGGGAAAGGGATCTAATCCGCGGGCCACTTAAAATATCACTGATGACTGTTTTTAAGCAAGTGATAAAGTATATAAATTCGAGGAGCTCGTGGCTAAATAATTACAGCCGCATAGACCGATCTTCCGGGTTAAGCCACGCTTGCCGAGGTTGGTCTGTGGATGGGTGACCATTTACCATAGCGAGTTTCCTCCGTGCCTCGGAAAGCACGTAAAACCGTTGGTCCCGGCTGTCATTTGTAGATCTTTGACGTTCGTTACTGTTGGTCAGAAGAAGTCTGACAACCAGTCTTACCAAGAGTATCGTATTACCCAGTTACTGGGTTGTGGAGGTCTGATAGGCAGTCGCTCCATGTAAAATACTGATATTCAGCTGCATCCGGTTTGACTGGAAGCCGACCCCAACATAGTTGGGAAAAGGCTAGGCAGATGATGATGATGATAAAGTATATAAATTCGATAAATGATTTTTATTTTAGTTTATTCAAAAATTATTCAGCCCTGCTTTAGTTACAATTTCAGAAAATGGAGCTTCTAATCCGTGACCCCAAGTCACTACATCGTATAAAACAAAGTCGCTTCCCGCTGTCTGTCTGTCCCTATGTATGCTTAGATCTTTAAAACTACGCAACGGATTTTGATGCGGTTTTTTTTAGTAGATAGAGTGATTCAAGAGCAAAGGTTTATGTATAATACATGCATATTATAGTAGAGAAAAAGACGGAATACACGATAAACGACAACCACGCGGGCGAAGCCGCTGGCGACTTCTAGTATGATCTAAAATGTAAACACAGCTGATCATAGCTGAGGATAGATAGATTGTAGCGTATTTTTTATAAAAAGTTTCAACAGCTATTTTTCTTAAACTACTGACTTTTGGAGAAATTGTAGAACAAAAGTTACTCGTTATTTTGGGTACTTCATCATCATTTCGGATTAGTACCCCCTTTTCAACTAACCTTGTTTAAAACAATGATATAATTATCATAGACTATCTTGTTGGTCTAGTGGTCGCAAGCGTGACCGCTGAGCGTGAGGTCCTGGGTTCGATCCCCAGGTCAAACAAAATGTTATTGGGTTTTTCTACGTGAAATTTCTCAGTAGCAGCCCGGAGTCTTGATTTGTGCGCGGTTGATGGCAATAAGTTCGCACCCTATTACATGGGACCTTAACATAACGGCGAAACGAGGGTGTGCTATACACCTCTGCCCAACCCTTCGGGGAATACAGGCGTAATGGTAATGTTTATATTTATCATACTATGAACACTAAAGCCTAAATTATCGGTGCAAAAGCTATGTCTACACCGTGCGCTTTCATGTTCATCTTGCGTCTTCGTCTGAAGCATGCGTGAAGCGCCATAGCGCATGCAATAGCTCATGCCTTAATTACTAGTTCGACAAAAGCGCATGCCCCTAGCGCACGCTAATCCGTCTATTGTATGTCGACTGACTGAGGCGCACCGGTGTAGACGATAAGCTGCTTGCATCTTATGGCAATCAATATTGCATGCGCTTGACGCAAGAGGAATTGAAAGTTGAAAGCGCAAGATGAACATGAAAGCGCACTGGTGTAGACATACCAAAATGGAGTGTGTAATCAAGATTCGTGCCGTTCACTATAATAGGAATAGCAAATTGCAAAATATTAAAAATTAAATTCATTACGGCAATAACAGTTGCACGATAACTGCAATTTCATAAAAACTTGCGTTGAAAAGAAAGAAGTAGATGAAACGATATAAGTACACAACAACCTACGTTTTTAATCAGTATTCGTCCTACATTCTTGTAAAGAAAAATATGAAAACTGCTCCGACGAAGCATTATCTACACATGCCAGCAAAACATTCGTTAGTACTAATTAGAATCTGCAGCTCTTACAAGAAATAATAGTTGTTTACTGAAATAAATCCTACAAAACTCGGCTAGGTCGTAAAGCACGCGAAGTTTGTCGCCTTTTACACACACACACATAAACTTTTACACACCTAAATAACGTAAGTATTTAAGTTAGTGCCCTCCACACATACTTATTTATACAACCACATATAGAAACATAAGTATACTTGTTTGTTTTAGGCCACGGAGACATATACGGAGACGCAGCCCATGCCGCAGACATGCCGCAGCACGGTGCCGTGTACGGTGCACCGCACATTAGTTTTTGCTTAGTTCGCCTAGTGGAAGCACGTCCCGTCCTCTGGGACAAGACAAACGAGGATTATAAAGATAAAAATTTGAACATTTGCACCGCATCGACACACGGCAGCAATTATACATAGGGACGTTCTCTACTAGTGAAATTAATAAGTCGACATGTACGTTGTCAGCTATAGTTATTAACACGTGCGAACTAAGCAATAGTAAAACATAAACTAACGTGTGGTGCACCGTACACGGCACCGTGTTGCGGCACGACGCCGCGTCGTCTCCCGGTAGCGGCGCCGCGCCGTGCCGTTATACGGTGGCCGGTGCCGCACCGTAGACATGTGTCCACGGCCTTACTGCAATAGATTTCTTACAAGAGAGCGATGACCTGCCTTATGAAGTAGTTAAGAGAGAATTCACACGTACCAAAACCACACCACATCGCAGCGCCAAAAGTGGTCAAGGAGTGGTTACGTGTGAATAGTGTCGCTGCAGCTTTTGCGACAAAATGTAGTCCGTGTGAATAAAACTTTTCATTTTCACACAAACTAATGCCCGCCCACGTGTTTTTCTGGTGTGGTTGTGGTATAGTTGTATTACGTGTGAAACAAGCCTAAGGCAAAACTGTTTTCGGAAAAGTTTCATGCGCAACTTTCTACTCTTGACAATTAGTGTCTAAACACACTATGCCGAAGGTACGCGACCGAAGTTCGGCATGATTACGCCTGCTATGCTATTTGAATTACTGACGACACATTATGCCGAAATTACGTTGCGTTATAGCGTACAGCCGAACTTCAGTCGGGCGTAAGTTCAGCGGCAATTCGGCTGCAACGTATTCTGTAGAGCACACATTATACGTGACCGAAGTTCGGTTAGATTGCCGACGAAGATCCGGGGCGGGGAGCAGTAGGAGACAGGCATGCCCGCGCCCCGCGTGTCTGCCTACAAGTTTGCACAACTGAATTTCTGCCGCGTAAGTTCGGCACTTATGGTGTGTCATAACAGCCGAATACGTCGGAACGTAAAATCAGCCGCGGAACTTCGGTCGCGTAACTTCGGCATAGTGTGTTTGGACACTTAAGGAACGATTCGAATTTTAAGGACTTGTCACACTGGATGCGTTCTGCGTCCTACAGTCCGGTCAAAGCGAACGCAGCCCGCATCCTTTGTAAACATCATTTGCATTTTATATACATTTTATGTATTTACGATCTGACTATGCGAGCACAAGCAAAGAACGTAGGAAACGCACCGGTCAGGCGGTCGGAGTGGGAAGGGCTGCCCGGTTGCAGGTAGGCGGGCAGCGGGCAACGGACGGCGGTACTGGCAGTCCAACTAGGGGTGCTCGATGTTGCAAAAACATCGATGATGACATCGATAATGACATCGATAGCTGAACATCGATACTCGATATTTATCGAACACAAAACATCGATAAAAACAGCACTACACGCAATCAAGTATAAAATGGCCGCTGTTTGCCCTACCCGTCAGATCGCTGACCGGTTGCCGCGCCCGGATTGCTGACCGTTTGCCGTGCTCAGATCGCTGACCGGTTCACCGGCCCGAATCGCTGACCGATCCGGTTGGCTGACTGGTTGCCCTGACCATGAAGTTCAAATAGGTTGTGGGCAGCGTTCGAGTTGACTGGACCGCAGAATGCAGAACGCATCCAGTAAAACAAGTCCTTAAATGTTTTGTTAACAATAAATACTCTCTCTGAAGCCCACCGGCTAGTACCCTGTTCCCGAAGCCGATGAGCTAATTGTTTTATTGTTATTAAATGGTTTTTTTTTGTTTTTTCTATAAAACATTTAAAAATTAAAACATGTAAGTAAAATGAAAAAGGAGACAATACTTAAAATAGCCAGCTTGAAACTGTAAATTCATACATAGTGCAAGCCAGCAAAGTCTAAATTCGTACTTACACCGTATTGAAACATAACAATGGCAATAGCTATGATTTTCACAATTTAATAATGTACATTCATAGCAGGAAGCACAGTATGTTTTAATAATCCGTTTTGTCAACAACTATGCACTACGTACAAATACGTACGCTGAATACTGCTATATTGTCAAAATGAATTCTATTGTGTTTACAGGTGTTCCACAAATACAATGTTATTAGTTGGTCAGTTGGTTATACGTAACGTGACCATACGTCCCGCTTTGAGCGGGACAGTCCCGTTTTTGAGGTATGTGTCCCGCTGTCCCCAAAAACACATAAAAGTCCCGTTTTGAAAACAAGGAAATCCATGGCAATGAATTCTATACAAGGTTAGTCAGAAAGGGGGTACTAATCCGAAAAGGTGTTAAAGTACACATAATAATGAATAACTTTTGTTCTACAACTTTTCCCAAAAGTCAATAGTTTAAGAGAAACAGTTGTTCAGAAATCTCAAAGAAAAATCTCTAAAATCTATCTATCCCCAATTATGATCAGCTGTGTTTACATTTTAGGTCATATTTGGGGTCATGAATTAGAAGCACCATTTTCTGAATTTGTAACTAAAGCAGGGATGAAGATTTTTTGAAAAAAACTAAAATAATTTTCATTTTATATGGAAAAAAAAATCGAATTTTGAAATTTTAATACTTGCTTTCAAACAGTCATCAGCGATACTATAAGTGGGCTTCGGATTAGTACCCCCTTTCCGACTAACCTTGTATAAAACGGGCGCGAAAAAAGAATAACATCAACGACACACTCACATCATAAAACCAAACATTTTCTTTAAAGCAAATTGGTCATCCAAAAATATAGAACAAGCCAACCAGACTACATAAAATTAGTTCCTATTTTCATATATTTTTTATAAATAAATAAACATAGGTACATCTTCCATAAATACAAGGTTAGTCAGAAAGAGGGTATAATCCGAAAGGGTGGTAAAGTACCCATAACCATGAGTTACTTTTGTTCTACCACTTTCCCCAAAAGTCAGTGGTTTAAGAGAAATAGCTGTTCAAAAATTACATAAAAAATACGTTAAAATTAATCTATCCTCAGCTATGATTACATTTTAGGTCATATTAGGCGTCACGCATTAAGAACTCTATTTCCTGAATTCGTAACTAAAGTAGGGATGAAGATTTTTTGAAAAAACTAAAATAATAATAATTTTGCGTGCAAATAAAAATTATCGAATTTTGAAATTTCAACACTTGCTTTAAAACCGTCACCAGTGATACTTTAAGTGGCCTGTGGATTAGTACCCCCTTTCCGACTAACCTTGTATGTTTCAATCTTTTAAAAATTATTAAAATTTTCAGGTGTGCCGCTCTGAGGGAATATATAAATGATCACGTTAGTTATGCGGTATTATTGGATAGTCTTGTGGGTTTTTACAGTCGGTATAACTGATACTAAAAATCACCACGTTTGAATAGCAAATTGGTGATTGCAAAGTACTTTGCTCGCCTTTGGGCCCCATAAGAGAATCATTTCCTTGTCCTTGGGCACAAGTTGCGAAACATGTCGCGGCACTTGGCAATCTTTACGACATGTGCCGAAACATTGCTGTGACACCGTGTATGTACACACGGCTACACATCAAGCTATACTTTCCAATTTACACTGACCTCTCGTTGTAAGGAAATCCTATACAATGCGAGATCAGCTTATACTGGAATGAATGGCTTGGTCTGGTAGCCGTGCGTACCGCGACAAATGTGACTTAATGATGCCTTTCTAGACATAGTAACTTTAAATAACTATCCACAGATTGATCTATTGTACATTATGGTATACAGTGTACTGACTAATGTTAAATGCATCAAGCCCTCATCTTTAATTGTTTGTTGAGGTCAATGGAGATAATCGAGCCGTATAATCACAGGAATGTCAGTTGTAGTCGTCGAATCTTTAGTGTTTCGTCGAATTCACGCAGTTGAATGTACACATATACAAGGTTAGTCAGAAAGGGGGTACTAATCCGAAAGGGTGTTAAAGTACACATAATAATGAATAACTTTTGTTCTACAACTTTCCCCAAAAGTCAATAGTTTAAGAGAAACAGCTGTTCAAAAATCTCAAAAAAAAAGCTCTAAAATCTATGTAGCTCCAGTTATGATCAGCTGTATTTACATTTTAGGTCATATTTGAGGTCACGAATTAGAAGCACCATTTTCTGAATTTGTAACTAAAGCAGGGATGAAGAATTTTTGAAAATACTAAAATAAAAATCATTTAATTTGGAAAAAAAAAATTCGAATTTTGAAATTTTAACACTTGCTTTCAAATTGCTTTCATCAATGCTTTCATCGGCTATACTATAAGTGGGCTTCGGATTAGTACCCCCTTTCCGACTAACCTTGTATTATTCGGCTGAATGATGATGATGATATATAAAGTATCGAAAAACAGATACATAAGCGGGCTCTCGTAAAAAAAAACATGATACAGTAATACGACATAAGTTATGCGCCTCGACAATCTTCATGTTTCCGAATTTGTACGAATTATGCGATACGGTAAATTTTTCTTTGTGTGTCCTTATAATATATTACCTACCTAATACAGTCCTTATAACATTAGTTATGATTATGTAACTCCGGCTTCGTCATCTTTTGATTAATTACGGATTGGTTGCATAATTCATACAAATTCGAAATCACAAAGATTGCGAGGTGCACAACTTATGTCGTAGTTTTGAACAAGATATTTGACTCGAACAACCGGAACAACCATACACAAAAAAATTACAAAGCAAATATCACTTTACAAAACTTCTCACTTAACCAAAACTTAACAATTCCGCTGTCACGACTTCAAACATAAACTAACGCTTTTAATCAAGAATCTTCCATAACAAAATAATATAAAAACAGCTCGTCGGCAAATGTTCAATTAACGAAGTTAACTTGAACGTGTGTCAGTGTACGCCATCACTTAACTTTAATTATAAACCTGACTGTGCTGCTTGCAAGTTTCACAAGTTAACGGTAACTGCATTAATGGATGGAGACAATGATAATACCATATAGAAATGCTGAATACGCCAACAATGTGAACAGTGTTTTCTTATGGTCCTCAGCTAAACGATCGTATTGAGAGTCACTACTTTCACTACGAATCACACTTGTTTTTTACCAAACCTAGAGCAAACCTAACTAATATTATAAATGCGAAAGTAAGTTTGTTTGTTTGTTACCTTTTCATGCCTAAGCCACTGCACCGATCATCCTGAAATTTTGCATATTCGTTGTCAGGTGTACAGAAACGGACGGGTACCTTTCATCCCGAAAAAAAGTACTGTTTCCGAGGAAAACAACAATAACGTTCATAGATGGCGCCACGTGTCTTTTGAATCATGATTGAGTTATATTATTATCGAAGCTTCAGTAGTGTGTTTAAGAGTTGATTGTCAAATTCTAAATTAACGCGAGCGAAGCCGCGGGCAAAAGCTAGTAGATGGTAAAAACCACAACCTTCAGCCTAACTAGATAAGCCATACATTATCTCGTCTCAGCACGAGATGGTACGACGACAAAACTATGTCGTGCTTCGACACTTCGCGTGTTAGCCTTGCTGGAGAGTAATTTTTACTAACAAAAGAACAACCAAGAGACTAATTTCACTAACAAAATTGCTGAAAACTGAATACACCGAAGCGCGGCTGAACCACGGCCGTTCGACCGTTTCGAGCAGCGGTTCGATTGTGATTTTAGGAAACAATTTTTGTAGTAGAAGTTTCCATCAGTCCATTGCGACAGACTATGTACGAACATTGTAAAACACAACAGCTTGGGTTCGAATCTCATGAAAATCGTACATGAGAGCTATTCTGACGATGAAAACGAATCCAAAAAGTATTTTTTCTCATATTTAAACAATATTTTACTATTGTCTCTGGGGTAAGACAATGGTCCAGAAAATTAAGAAAAACTTATCAAGTATATGGATCCTGCATTAGCAGAACCGGGGATAGAAGCCGTCACGTAACACAACAAACAAACACCCGTAGTACGAGTTACAGGTCTAGCACATAACTGAGTCAGTGTCTGAGGTAGCTGCGCGGTGCGGGAGGGTGACAGGGTGACAGTTGTCACAAGTTGACGAATCAGTGAGCTCTCGCGTCGCGTCGTCTAGCGTTGAAAATGCCGAAAATAACAATTTGTTTTTTCCACGAAAAAAACAAATTGTGGTTTTTTCCGTTTTTTTCGCATGTCACATAGAAATGTTTCGGTTGATGTTTTGAAAAGTTGAAAAAAACAAGTTTTATTGAAATTGAAATATATTTTAATATGTGAAATTTATTAGTAGGTACGTACTACGTA
Source organism: Amphipyra tragopoginis (assembly GCA_905220435.1). Classification (NCBI taxonomy): domain Eukaryota; kingdom Metazoa; phylum Arthropoda; class Insecta; order Lepidoptera; family Noctuidae; genus Amphipyra; species Amphipyra tragopoginis. The sequence goes on along the minus strand of HG991995.1, from coordinate 21,837,576 downwards.
TTATTATGGAAAGAGTTAAAGCATAGAAGTTAAATATAAGTAAGTACGTAGGTATTTAAAAAAAAAACATGAAAATTTTCCCGTTTCTTTCATATTCTTCGGTTTTTTTCGGTTTTATTGAAAAAAAACATGAAATAGGTATATGGCAAATTTTCTTGAAACTTTCAAACTCAAACTCAAAACTCATTTATTCAAAATAGACTAGAATTACTTAGTTCTTTTTGAACGTTAGTTATACAATATTATAGACATCCCACAAAAAGCCCTCCCTTCACCGCTTCCTAGTGTTTTTGCTGTGAAGAAGAAACGGCGCAACAAACTCCCCAGCAACACAGATAGGTATGTCTGTCAAGTGAATAAATTAATTGACTCTATACAACAAAAATCATCATATTTTTTACAATAATAAAATTATGCAAGTACAGGTAAAAACAAATTAAAAATAAAGTATATAAATCAATTCTGTATGAATTGTGTTAAATCATAATTGTATCTAATATAGATACATCATAAACCTACATCTAAAAACTATTGGTTACCAGGGAAGCCACATGTGCAGAAAAGAACTAGCGCCACACGTCCCTATCGTCAACATTTTTTGAACTTTCGAATGAAACATTGAAAAAAACAACGGAATTGGAAAGAAACGGGAATTTTTCCTGCTTTTTTCAACGCTAGCGTCATCACACCCCTCCCGCACCGCGCAACTACCTCAGGCACTGAGTCAGTTATGCGCTCGACCTATATCAAATTATGAAAACAGCTATAGTTTTCATAAACTGAATAATATATTTGTCTTTTTTCTCGTGGGTGCGTAAGCCAGATAGGATTTAGCGAGCTCACAAGAACCGTTGTCGTTTGCGTAATTTGCATACTCGTACTACACGTACAGGTACATAGGCGGTACTATAACGTTTACGACATCTTATTTTCATCACTAATCCTATGATATGCTTATCGAGCTTGCTTTTGGCAACATATCCCCTCAAACAGTTCGTTAAACCATTCTATGAGATCTCTAGAGAGGATTATGTGCAACAAATAACGTTTACGAGTCAATATTATTATGATGACGAACTCTTTATTTCATTTTAATCCTTAAATTAGCATGGAAAGGTAGGTAGTAAATATTTGCACCCAAAGCAACTCAGAACGAAAACATTTACTTACCAAGAAACAGATAAAAACAACAATCTATTTGAATATTTCATCTACAAAGTAAATACGGGAACCACTTAGAACTAAATAAAAAGAAAATAGAACGAAATACGCAGTATCAGCTTACTTTTGAGTTCCTATTTCCTTATCTAATATCAAAACAGCAATGTTTAGCACCATACAATACGAGCTGCCATAATGACTGAGGCCTCCCCGTACATTTCCATAACAAACGAGACCGTCCGACTGTAAACAACGGCCTTACCAGGTCGTGTGTCCACCTAATGTAAGGTTATTCCACACTCACATACTACCAGACATTCCCTACTTTACCAGGGCATTAAGGTGAAGTAAGACCTTGACCCCTGAGTTTGTTTCGGCCTTTCTTCTCAGAGGTAACCAGACAGGAAACGCCGCCGTCATCTAACTTAAAAAAACAAACCGACGTGTAAAAGTGATTTTTAAATATCCAATTGGCGGAATAAATAATTTCATTTCATTAAATTTCACCCAAAACAGAAGTTTCGACCGTTTTGAAAATCTATTTTAAGACACTAAAAACTACGAATTCAATTTTGTTTTATTATATAATATAATTACTTTATATATAACTTGACTAAAGAGAAAAAAAACACGAAGTGTCCTCAAAATTTCAATTTTTTTGTCCAAAAGTTGGGAAAAACCAGTTTCATTCGTTTGCTGCTAAAGATATTTCAATGAAATTTTCTTTTCCATATTTTTTCATAGATACAACAGTGAATTTTGGTTTTATTTTAATGTAATTGAGACAATTTCGTTGCAAAAAAAAATTGTTTCAGTAATGACCTTGTGCCATACAAACCGCTCTTTGGTTACAACTTCGCCTTAACACACCCTCCAACAAATAGATACTCTTTAAATAAAGGCCCAGTAAATCTATTGTTTAACACAAACTTTTGATTGCGTCACATTTCTCTGTGTAAATAATCTTTTGAATACAACAAAGGGGAAACTTCGGTCCAAATATAAAGTTAGACCATTAAACGTGTGATTGGATATCCAATGATATTTCTCGAAGTTAACCAATTGTTACGAATTGAGTGTTAGTTTCATGGCTTTATCGCGATCGTTTGGGCACCGATGGCTGTTTTATATTTTACACGCAGTTCGCACATCTTCTTTATTACTTAAAGTTAAGATAAAAGTATATGGTAACTGTGCTAAATCATTTATTTCGACGTTTTGTTCTTCATCGCAGCGTTTTATCTCCATTTTTCAAAGAACTGTTTTTGTAACTTCTATCAATCCCAGAATCAATTTTTTATAGTTCACGTTTGGTTTTTGGTGGTGCAAGTTTAGAACGAAACTAAAAGATATCAAAAATTTACAAAAAAATCTGTGCCAGATCCATTCTAGCGCAGCAATTAGCAATTAGCCCTCATGACGTTAACGTGGCGTGAGACGCTCACACCCAATTTGCACCGGTGGTAATGCCGAGTTAATATACCTACATTGAACATATCAACGGCACTTGAATCAATTAATCGTCATTATCATTTCATTATCCTAATTTTGTCATTAACGTAACGGAGGAGCTCGTGGCTAAATAATTACAGCCGCATAGACCGATCTTCCGGGTTAAGCCACGCTAGCCGAGGTTGGTCTGTGGATGGGTGACCATTTACCATAGCGAGTTTCCTCCGTGCCTCGGAAAGCACGTAAAGCCGTTGGTCCCGGCTGTCATTTGTAGATCTTTGATAGTCGTTACTGTTGGTCAGAAGCCAGAAAGTCTGACAACCAGTCTTACCAAGAGTATCGTATTACCCAGTTACTGGGTTGTGGAGGTCTGATAGGCAGTCGCTCCATGTAAAATACTGATATTCAGCTGCATCCGGTTCGACTGGAAGCCGACCCCAACATACCTAGTTGGAAAAAGGCTAGGCAGATGATGATCCTAATTTTGTCATTAGTTGATTTCCGAGGTTCGTTTAACTTGAAGCCGTATTTATATGTTTTATAACTTTTATTATGTCGTTGTCGCACGGAGGTTAAGCAACTCACACCTCAATCCACTGCTGGGTGAAGTATCCAAAGTTGCACCACAATGAATATAATTCCGGTAAACTTTTTTAGGGTTCCGTACCCAAAGGGTAAAACGGGACCCTATTACTAAGGCACCGCTGTCCGTCTGCCCGTCTGTCACCAGTACCCCAAGTGTGAGTTTTTTCGTTAACTAGTGTAGTTGCGTCACGACAAAAATGTATGAAAATTTAGGCTGCGCCTCTAGGCGCAACGTGCAATTAACGCGCGAATATTAGTTGGTGAACGGTGCGCCTAGAGGCGCAGTCTAAATTTTCATACATTTTTGACGTGACGCAACTACACTAGTTAACGAAAAAAACTCACACTTGGGGTACAGGCTGTATCTCATGAACCGTGATAGTTAGACAGTTGAAATTTTCACAGATGGTGTTTTTCTGTTGCCGCTATAACAACAGATACTAAAAAATAGAATAAAATAAATATTTAAGGGGGTTCCCATACAACAAATGTGTTTTTTTGCTGTTTTTATAGATAATGGTACGGAACCCTTCGTGCGCGAGTCCGACTCGCACTTGGCCGGTTTTTTTTTAAGATAAGTAAAGTAAGCCATTATGTCGTCGGTCCCGGGTGTCATACGAATACCTATGACAGTCGTGACGGGTAGTCAGAAGCTCGAAAGTCTGACAACCGATCTAACCTTAGGATTTCGACATCGTCTGATGGCAGTCGCTCCGTGTAAAACTGGTACTCAGCCGCATCTAGTTGGACTGGAAGCTGAACCAGTAAAGTTGGGAAAGGATATGCAGTTTTTTTTTATTTATTTATTTTTGAACAAAATCCAGGCCATATCCAGTGTTTACAAGTAATCCACTAACATCGTTGTTCCTTCACGCTTGCAGCTACAATCTGTCACAAAGTTAGCCCTCGGAAAATTCTGTGCAAATGTAAATCAAAGACGATGTCGCTTCCTTTACTAATTCAGTTACGGGAGCTTCGCATAATTATGAACAAAGTGGAGAAGACTGGATTATAAAGTACAAAGTCTGCGAAGTAACCGCTTGTAATCTGCTGGCGGGTATGAGAAAATTAACAAGTGTAGCTCTCACACTCTAAAAGTTTCAAGTGCAAAATGGATTTTTAAGACTTTGGAAAGTATGCGTCACATAGAAGGCGAGTCGCTAAGTGTATTTTTGAGAGGGTGTCGTGTGCTGTTTGCTCTTTTTAGCCTGAGTAAATGAGTCACTTAGTTGCTCGAGGCATTTTTGATCGCAATTTTTTTGTAGCTGCAGTTGGGCCCGGACTCCACCAAAGCGGAGACGAGACGAGCGGAGCGGAGATGTGTTTTAAAAAACCAATAGCATTTCGTTATTCACACATCTCGTCTCCACTCAGCTTAAGTGGATACCATTGAGCGGAGATGTATCATATTTGTATGGCGCGATGGAAGCGGAGATAAGAGCTGTTTCTCGCTGAGATTGAGCTGGGCCGCTGCACAAGGCGGAGATGTGAGCTTTACACCGCAAGCTGACGACGGCGCGCAGCGAAGACGAGATGTGTGCGGCGTGCAGTGAGCGGTGTCACACTTCTCATGTTAACTTATCATGTCAAGTTGTATAGCGATATGACCGAGACGTCTACCTTTCGTGTCAGATCGCACTAAACTGTGCGTTCACACCCAACGCTCGCCGCAAGTAGCTCAGTTCCGATCTAGTCTGCGCACATCTCCACCCTAGCCAGCACATATCTCCGCTACAGTCTAGCCAGTACGCATCTCCGCACAATTTCGGTGGATACACCCTAGCTGAAAACATCTGTTCTCGTTTCCGCTTCGGACATCTCCGCACATCTCCGCTTTGGTGGAGTCCAGGCCTTACCGTTTGGTGTGAGGCCTGCTGCTGAAAACAAATGGCGATCAACTGTGTCAGCCTTAGCTGACATAATAGCGTTTTGTCACTCTGTCCTCCCGCACAGTGTTTTGAAGCGCCATCGCCTAACAGTTGAACTGTTTTTTAGTGCGACTATTTAGCAACAGTTTGTCAGTTATTACGACAAAGAAGGCGAGAAAACAAGATTGTACCTTCTTAGAACGAATATAATTGTCTTTTTCTATCCTCAAGAGATTGTTGAAGTTGTTTATTATTTTATTATTTTCAACACAAATTACATTAGTGGGTATTACACAAATCTTCTGCCAAACTGCAGGACAGTTTGTCGGCAATGTTCTCGTGGATATAGCTCTTAGTGTACATTACATCATACATTGTGTCATACTATAACTTCCTAGAAGGAATGTATCAATCTGTTTGTCTTTTTCTATCCCAAAAAGGTAAAGCTTGCCACCAAATTTTCTAGCTGGAACTTATGCTGCTTTGATGGCCTCTAGTCGACTTTCGCCTAGCCATCACTTCGCCAATCATTTTTAATTGAAAATAAAAGGGCTTTGTCGTAAATGTGATAATGCCGTCTTGGTCAATAAAATAATCAGATTTTAATATAATCTAGTTTGTAAAGTATTCTAACTGAGTCTGAAGCACTTTGTCTAAACCAAATAAGTTATTTTTAAAACATTGTTGCGGACAAAATGTGCAAATACCTTCGCTACACCTTTTAACACACAAACAAAGTCAGCTTGGAACAATTAAATGAAGCGCCTCTTACCTATCTACACACGCAAAGCACTAAAACATCTTAAACGTGTGAAGTTTACATCATATAAAACTTAATTAATAGCATGTAATCAAATAACGATGGAGAACATTACGCTTTTGATGTACTGAGCGCCCAGTATATATTGGCACGCGGCGCGATTGGGAACTAAATTTTAATGTATAGAATTTGACACATTATTGACATCTTCCTTTGCGAACAGCGCCACCATGAGGTATCAAGATATACTGGTTACTGAAACAGTCTTGAGTATTTAATTAGAATCAGATATCACAGTACAGTGGCTTCGTTATAAGGTTTCCGGTAAATTCTAAGATGATTTTCATTCGTGTATTGTGAAATTTCGGTTAAGTAATTTCTTGTGTTTATTTTACGTAGATGTGTAATTATATCTGAAGGGATAAATGATACTACACATTCTAGAGCTCGTATCGCCTACAGGCAAACGATGTAGGGTGTTGTGAATTGGTGTATTTGTACGTATTTAGTGCTTAAAGGATAAAGGAAAGGGGAACAATATGAGTGTTGTTAACAATAATGCAAAATACATACATCATCATCATCATCCAGCCGAATGACATCCACTGCTGGACATAGGCCTCCCTCAAACAATGTGGGGGAGGGGGGTTTGATATAATCGCCACGCTTGGCAGGCGGGTTGGCGATCACAGTACGATAAATGATGGAATCAGGCGTTACTTTGCGGAAATCCATGACATACAAAAATGCAAATAGAATATCTAGCTTTAATTCCGCTGAACAAGATCGCTAGTTTGGATGCAGTATGCAGCACCACCCTCCCGCCCACAAATATATGCACATGCAGAAAGAGTGAAAAAATAATGCAAGATGCAACCAAACCAATACACGACACGTGTTTCGCCCCTGCACGGGGCATCCTCAGGATATGTTGACTCCTCGACCGCTAGGACGCGAATCATTCGCGAATCTTTCTCCATGTGCATATATTTGTGGGCGGGAGGATGGTGCTGCATACTGCATCCAAACTAACGATCTTGTTCAGCGGAATTAAAGCTAGTTATTCTATTTGCATTTTTGTAGATCGCAGTACGGTTGTTAAAGTACTCAGAGAACAGTAGTCGCCTTTTACGACACCCACGGGAAGAGATGGAGGAGTGCTATTCTTTAAATAGATACATACATACCATACATCATAATATATACGTAATACATGTAACAGGAATAACGCAAACACTCAAACACTTAAATTACAACATTCCATTACAATCATACTACGTACACTGAAATTTTACTTTTGTGTGCCTAAATATTGTTTATTTAAGAAAATTGTATTACGTTTCATTGTTTCAAGTATTAGCCTGTAACTGTACCATTAATAATACTAATAATAATCATTTATTTCAGGCTTTGACACCCATAAAATGTGTTAGTTACAAATCTTTCTTAACCTAAATGTTCGCATTACACTAATAATACTACTTAGGTACACATATTGCACAACACATATTGTAATAAAAATATGGATAAAAAGGTCACCTATCCATGTGCAAGTGTATCCAGTGCGCTAGCAGCGGAGAATCCCACCGGTCCGCCCAAACGCTCAAGATGCCATTGGGACTGCCACGCAAGCGACCTAGTAATGATGCACAGCGTTTTCTTATGATGGCATGAAAGCCATCAACACGGGCATCCGCTAGCATGCCTGATGCACTGCAATAGCGAGGCAACCCCATCAGCACCCTGAACGCGTTGTTATATTGCACGCGCAGAGCGCTGTATGTCCCCTGCGTGTAGCTAACCCACAGGCTGCACGTGTACAACGTCTGGCAAAAAGCTCTAAAAAGTGTCACTTTGACCTGGTCGGTACAACGTGCAAACCTGCGAGCTAACATATTGCAGCGGACAGACAGCGCCCTACGTTCCCTCTCCATATCAATACTATCCTTTAAGTCCTCGGTGACCCAGTGTCCCAGATACTTAAACTGTGCGACTTTTCTTAGTGGCGTGCCGTAAAGCGTCACGGGTGGCACGGTAGAATAGGACTTACGACTCGCTTTGAAAACCATTATTTCAGTTTTTTTGGCGTTGTATCTGAGACCATGGGCCTCCGCATAAGACTCACACATATGCAGCAATCTACGCAAAGCTCCAATCGACGGGCTCAGCAGTACCATATCGTCTGCATAGCTTATATTATTTATGCACACTCCATCAATGTGGCAGCCGATGTTGGCACCGCTAAGCTCGCCGATTAGTCGGTTCATGTATAGGTTGAAGAGTTTGGGTGAGGTCAACCCTCCTTGCCTAACTCCACACTCCAACCTATACATGTCCGAGTATGAGCCTGCCCATTTCACACAGTTCATTTGATGATTGTACCAATACTTAAATAATGATATAATCTCGTGCGATACAGTAGTCTCCTTGTGTAATTTTTCCCATAGCAAGTCGTAAGACACCAGGTCAAAGGCTTTAGATAAGTCTAAGTAGCATGCGTACACTGGTGTTTTACGTGTCGTGTAGTACTGCACAGTCTGCTTAAGGCATAGGATTGCACTTTCTGTTGATAGGCCAGCCCGGAAACCGAATTGGGCGTCGTGCAGATCAAGGTGTTTATCTAAATGCCCATCAAGCAGACTGTCCAGCACTTTAGCTATTACTGTGGCCAGCGATATGGGTCTGTAGTTTGACAAGTCTGAATTGTCTCCAGTTTTATTTTTTATTATTGGTACAACCACGGTTTGCATGAGTTTGTCAGGCAAATAAGAATGGCTGATGCAGAGATTGAACAAGATAGCCAGGACTCTTGGTAGATGAACACCAGCGTGCTGCAGATGCTCGATACTGAGGCCATCATGTCCTGGCGATTTGCCTCTTACCATAGATTTTATAACAGTTGCAATCGCCTTGGCAGAAAATATGACATTTAGTTTCTCAGTACCAAGCATCGGCAGCTGTATTGTCGAAGGCGATGAAAGAGGAGATTCAACTTTGAAGTGGCGCTGAAAAACCCTGGCTATCTCGCTCGACTCGTGCACGCCCGCGACGCTCACCGGCAGGCTCGGCTTTGGATTTAATTTGTTAGTAGTCTTCCAAAATTTTGAAAAGTTTTTATTAGAGTGATGCTTAGCTATAATATCCATCTTGATCTTTTGCTGATTATTTTGACACCATTTTAATTTTGCTTTAAATTTACGTCTTGAGTCGCACATATCATTGTAAATTGGACCAAAAGTAGGTTTCATATGTAATATCCAGGTTTGAAAATGTGCCCGAGCCGCCGCGTGAGCCTCTCTAACGTGTTTGTTCCAGCCTACAACACTCATGCCCTTCCTACGTTGCTTTACATTATAACTGTATTCAGCCGCCTCAGTCAATATACTTACAATATTGTTGTACAGTTTGTTTAATAGTACTTTATGATCAACATTGGGGCAAAATTTGTCAGCACACTTACTAAAATCCTCCGGAAAGTGAATATCTCTTAATTTATTATGACAATATTGGTGATATTTTTCAAGTTGACTGATATCCCTTTCTCCCCACAGAATTTTATTGCAAGTTACGTTTGGTCTTGCAATTTTAGTCTTTATTAAGTTAATATTACATTCTAATTTAATGGGTTGGTGATCAGACCAATAAGTGTCATACAGCACAGACGCACTGACAATTGTCTCCTGCGCGGCGGACGTAACTACACAGTGGTCGAGCCATCGGCGACACCCGTGCGCATCGCTCACAAATGTAAAAGAGTCTAACGGCAGTAAATCAAGGTCAATACATGTCCATAACTGTTCATCACAAAAATTTAATAATTCAGAGGCAAAAAGCTCACCTGGGTGCGCATTAAAATCGCCTAATACATAAACACATTCCACGTCATTGTTCTCAATTATCGAGCTTATTTCACCAAGTACCTCCGTAAATTCACTTAAGTTGTCTATCGAATTAGTAGGCATATACACCGACAACACTAATAAGGACCTCCCTTGAAGTGTAATTCTTATAGCGGCGAGACGCACAGAACTACACGATATGACTGTGACCGTAGGAAACACCGACTTCCTCCATAGTAAGGCCACACCACCGTGTGGACGTCCTCGTAGTACACCCGCAGACGTGTCAACAGCAGAGTTGCCCGTGTAGCCAAAATTAACATCTATGTTAGCCAGCAGTGGGATATCATGTGGCATAAGCCAGGTCTCCTGAAGCGCAATCACGTCAGCTGAGCGACACAGTTTTCTTATACAGTCCATTGACCTTATAATATTCTTGCAGTTAAAGCTCACAAGTTTGGTTGTATCCATTTATTGTTTTGTGTATTATAAATAGTTATTATATTATTATCTTCTATGTAATAAAATTCACCTCGTCGTATCGGTAATAGATTTACATATATGTACTAATAGTAGTAGGTTATTTATTTATTATGTGACTCGTTAATTAGGACGACCATTGCAGGGCAAAGTCCTCTTCTCATACAGATAAGGAAGGAGCATTGATCAACACGCTTGCTCTCTGCGGGTTGGCGATTTCAGACCATTAAGTCCAGGAATCCTCACGATGTTTTCCTTCACCGTTTGTCAGCTGCGTCTTAGATTAACTAAGAAAGTACATAATAAGACATTGAAAACTGTTTCAGGCTTGACATAAGACTCAAGTTTCTTTATCTCAATTAAAAGAAAAAAAGATAAAAAGCACGTTTTCAAAAAAATACACATTAAAAATTACTGAAATCAATGCAGTTGCCGATTTTTAACAAACTACTCTCAAGATTTGCGTTAGGTTTAAAGAAACTTTATTCTCAATGAAAATATAACATGTAACTCACTTGAGAACAATACTAATCATAATTTAATTTACAAAAATTCTAAATCACCAGTTACAGACTAATTAACATATCGGAAACCCGACCCACCCAACGCATTTATTTTTCCAGATGTAACATACTGGCTGATCTGAGTTTTAAATGCATTGAATGAGTGTACATTTCTTATTCGTGAGGGTATTTTATTATACAGTTGTGCTCCTTCAAATGTTAGCGTTTTTTGCTATAATTGGTTCTACATTCCGTTTTTGATAAAATCAACTTAAGGTTTCATACCACAAAAAACAATATATCATTACAAAATCCACCACTCGATTCTTAAAGATAAATCACACTAGACTGCCAATAATGCTGAAAGGTCACGATTTCACCAAACGCCTAACAAGCCACAGCTCGACAAAGAAGTCGGCAACAAGAAGTCTGCAGCAGATTGCTTCCTTCCGTTACGAAGTGCGCCAACGTGACTCCAGTCACACCCGCTTAGATGTGACGCTGCCTTAATAGAACACTTTGTATGCCACTTGTAAGCAGTTGAGGACATAATGCTGGTTTAAATAAAACGTTTATTCATATAAATATTCGCGTTTACTGTAGTAAGATTTTGTGGCTTGCATATTTAGATGGGAGGCGTGGAAGAAACTCGTAAGGGTTCTTTTAACCTCAAGGGGCTTTTGAAATCAACAACGACTTTTTTTATAACTTTATTAAGAATCATTCGTTATTATTTATGAATGCTTTCAGTTTAGTCACGTACATTTTTCGAGGTTGCCGAATGCACGAACTGATTTCAACTCCAATCCGAATTTAGATTCACAACTATATTCAAGCAATCCAGAAAAATACACGTGAATACACCATGAACAATCATAAATAACAACATATTTGGACTCGGACTAGATTAGAGAAGGCAGAGGATTTCAGTGTTGTGGCACAACTTAATGAGGCCTAGGTATATCCAACAGTGGACTATGGAAGGCTAAGTTGATAATAAAAAGACGAATATTATGTCACCGATATTTGAACTACGTTTTATTTGATGTTTAAAAGATTTATATTATACCACCGATATTTGAACTAGGTACATATGTTTTATTTGATGTTTAAAAGGTGAATATTATGTCACCGATATTTGAACTAAGTATGTTTTATTTGATGTTTAAAAAATGAATATTAGATATATCACCGATATTTGAACTATGTGATACTTGATGATTAAAGAAGAACATTTTGTCACCGATATTTGAACTTTATGTTATTTGATGATTAAAAGACATATATTATGTCACTGATATTTGAATTTCGTGTTATTTTATTCTTGATCAAATCAACCTAAAACACGGATTGCAAGAGACGATAGACGCTGGGTCGAACAACTGAATTTTCAGTAGAAACTAATGACTTAATTACAATTTATTGATTTAATCTTAAAGACAGCTTACAGACTAATTACAATCATAAATACCATGCATTATTCGGGATATTTGCTAATTAAAAGCTTCGACATGTATACAAGGTTAGTCAGAAAGGGGGTACTAATCTGAAAGGGTGTTAAAGTACACATAATAATGAATAACTTTTGTTCTACAACTTTTCCCAAAACTCAATAGTTTAAGAGAAACAGTTAAAAGTTTTGTTCAAAAATCTCAAAAAAAAAAACTCAAATCTATCTATCCCCAGTTATGATCAGCTGTGTTTACATTTTAGGTCATATTTGAGGTCATGAATTAGAAGCACTATTTTCTGAACTTGTAACTAAAGCAGGGATGAATAATTTTTGAAAAAACTAAAAAAAAATCATTTTATTTGGAAAAAAATATATTTGAATTTTGAAATTTTAACACTTGCTTTCAAACAGTCATCAGCGATACTATAAGTGGGCTTCGGATTAGTACCCCCTTTCCGACTAACCTTGTACATCTACTTAGTTAGCTATTTGCGTTGACCAGTTACAGCGATTTGAGTAAATAAACGGATTACAATGAAGACATATTAGGTATGTCGAGATAATAATATATTAGTGTGTAAAATGTGAAAAACATCACACCCAAGACTAGCAGTTATTAGCTAACATTTGTAAAAATAAATTTCCTTGTTCTTGAGACTGTTTGCGTTTGAGTCTTTACCCAGCAAACATCAATTACAACAAGACGAAATTATTAATCAATAGTTTGTGATTTTAAAGTGCAAAATTACAAACAACTGAAATTTCTTAAAATTATTGAGAACTATATAATATCACGCCTGTATTCCTTGAAGGGTTCGGCAGAGGTGCATAGTACACCCTCATTACATCGTTATGTTCAAGTCCCATGTAATAGGGAGCGAGCCTATTGCCATCAACCGGGTACAAATCCAGATTCCGGGCTGCTATTGATTAGTTCCACTCGGAAAATCCCATTAGCACTTTGCCTGAACTAGAGATCGATACCAGGACCTCACGCTCGGTAGTCGCGCTTGCAACCACAATACCAACGAGACAGTCTATGATAATTATATCATTGTTTTATACACTGTTACGTTACAGTATTTGATCTTACAGGAATAGGTATTATTTAAATTAAACAAGTTTAAGGCAATTAACAATTTTAGATGAGTTTAATCTATTGAACTGTTCTATGTATTTTGTTTCAAAGCCGTTTGATATTAGATCAAAATGTCTCATTCATTTAAAGTTAAATTGCTTATTGGTACTGTTAATTGAACCCAGGACCGTATCTCAGCAAACGCGCTTGCGACCCCTATACCAACGAGACAACTGTGAACTAATAATACAAATAAAACCCATTGTGTAGGAATGTTTTCCTGCATTGTGACTGATATGTGATTATAATAAGATCGATGTGACTCTTACTATTAAAACGACCGAAATGCTTGATATGAGCTAGCGGCTGCTGTTGCCTGCTAGGTTATAGGGTATTAACACGAGTCGATTTTCGCCCGTAAACGGGGCGAAAATCAACTGTCTAAATAACAATTCAACTAGCCCGCAAATGACTAAAATCGCAAGCCCCAAAGTTGGGTGCCATCCGACTTTTGCCGTGCGGCAACAAGCCGCATGCGGCGGGTGACTAAAATCGACCGTGTAAATGGTCAATTGCAGGCGAGGTGTGTTTTGCGCTGTGTTGTTCCGCTAGAAATGAACAAGTCGCATGCGATTTTTGTCGACCGGTGTAAATAGGGCGATTCGATTTTTACAAGCGATGCGACTAGTGACTTGCTGCACGGCTAAAATCGACCCGTGTAAATCCCCCATTAGGCTGTTGATGCCTGATGATGTGCATGGCGTTCTAACTAACTGATGCGATAGAATAAAACAACCATGCTGCTTGAGTGTGCTTGATACACTAAAAATATATGATTTACTAGCTTTTGCCCGCAGCTTCGCTTGCGTGAAATTTTAAACCCGCGTTTACCCCTTTTCAGGTATTTTAGTTGTAAAATCCAAAAAACCCCTGGAATGAGGAATTTCATACAAACGTCAACAACTCATTTCATCCGTTTAGAGGTGTAATTTCTAAAAACGCTCAAATACGTGTATGTTTATTTCTAACCAGAAACTTTATTATTTACTTTCATGCTTCTTACTTCAAAAATGACGGACTAACATACAAACTTAAACACCGTATTTTACCCCCTTAGGGGTTGAATTTCGAGAAATCCCTTCTTAGTGGATGCCTACGTTACAAAAGGAACCTACTGTCAAAATTTCAAGGTTCTAACCCCAGCGGTTTAGGCTGTGCGTTGATAGATCAGTCAGTCAGTCAGTCAGCTTCTCCTTTTATATATATAGATAGCTTTCGCCCGCAGCTTCGCTTGCGTGAAATTTTGAACCCGTTAAGTGACGATTTTCCATACAAACTTTCATCCCCTATTTAACTCCTTTAGGGGTTGAATTTCGAAAAATCCCTTCTTAGTGTATGCCTACGTTACAAAAGGAACCTACTGTCAAAATTTCAACTTTCTAACCCCAGCGGTTTAGGCTGTGCGTTGATAGATCAGTCAGTCAGTCAGTCAGTTTCTCCCCTTATTACTTCAAAAGTACCAGATTTTTCATAAAAACTTGCAACCCTTATTTCACCTCCTTAAAGTTTGAATTTGTAAAAACGCTCAAACATAATTATGTACATTTATTTCTAACCAGAAACCCAACTATTTGATATCATGCTTTTAACTATGAAAAAACTTTCATCCCTTATTTTATCCTATAGGGGAAGAATGTCCAAAAACCCCCAAACGTGTATGTTTACTTCTAACCAGAAGCTTAAATATTTAATTTAGTGCTTCTTACTTCAAAAGTAGCACATTTCTCAAACAAACTTTCAACCCTTATTACCGTTTTTTGGAAATTCTACCTGTAAGAGGGTGAAACCTCTTAGAGGTAGAATTTCCAAAAAATATCACAAACGTGTATGTTTATTTCCCAGCAGAAACTCTATTATTTGATTGCATGCTTTTTACTTCAGAAAACCTTTCATGCATATTTCACCTCTTATGGTAGTCATTCCAAAAACCCCTAAACACGTGTATTACTTCGTACCATAAAGTACCAGATTTCTTATACAAACTTTCAACCCTTATTATTTCACCACCTTAGGGATTTCATTTACTAATACGCTCAAACACGTGTACATTGATTTCTAACCAGAAACCCTATTATTTGATTGGGAGTGCCTCCGCTGCCGGCGCCGGCACCGAATTATAACGCCATCGGGTACCGGCGGTACATTACTGCCGGCAGCCGAGATTAAAAACATCGGTTGCCGGCACCCAAAAAGCTACGGTAATAAATTGTTTGGTACCTACCTATGTTAGATGAAAGGTAGATTATATTTTGGGCCAAACACTGTAACTTGTCTTCCAACTGAGTAATTTCAAGAGCGAGCGAAGCGAGCTTGGTAATTTGGGGCACCCCGACACGGATAGATTAGGTTCGTGGGCTTCGTTCGCTCGCTCACTCTAGCCCCCGTCATCCCCTTCATGTTAGGTTACTTCAAACCCTGCAGACAGAAATAGGAGCCCAGCGGGGCTCCGTAGACTCCGCTTTGGAAAACCAAACAATTATACAAACATCCTCCTAAGGTTTTCATTTGTTTTTATTGTGAAAACGATAGTGTGTCACGAATAATCGTCTCATGAAAAGTTTGAAGAGACTTTGAAGGTGTATAAAAACAGTGTATGTAGTCGGCGCGGCGTGGCGCCGGCAGCCAGTTTGGCAACCAGCGCCGGCAGCGGAGGCACTCCATAATTTATTACATGCTTTTTTTAACTACAAAAAATCTTTCATCCTATATTTCATCCCTTAGGAGTAGAATTTCCAAAACACTTCAAAAACGTGGGTGTTTATTTCTCACCAGAATATTAACTTTTAATCCTTATTTCACCCCCTTGGGAGTTGAATTTACAAAAACGGTCAAACACATGTACATTTATATCTAACCAGAAACCTCAGTATTTCATTTCATGCTTCTTACTTCAATAATGACGGACTTGCATACAAACGTTAATCACCCTATTCACCCCCTTAGTGGTTGATTTCGAGAAATCCCGTTTTAGTGGATGCTTACGTTACAAAAGGAACCGACTGTCCAAATATCATGTTTCAGTCATTACCTTTCTCTGTATATTAGAAGAAGACAAACAATTATCCAATACGACTCGCGCGCCACGTATTGTACGTTGAAGCTAGGTACTATGTCAGAAACTTTCGCGTGAGTAACAACAACTATACAACGTTTCAATTCAATCGGATGAACGATGCGTATTTTTATTTACAATTATCCGATACGACTCACGCGCAACCTTTTGTACGTTAATAGTACTATATCACAAACTCTGGCGCTAGTGCCAACATCAACTGAACGAAGTTTCAACTCAGTCGGATGAACGATGTGAATTTATATTTAAAACCATCCGATACGACTCGCGCACCACCTCCTATATTACGGTGAAGGTACATACTATGCCAGAAAGTCTCGCACAAGTGTCAACAATAAAAAAAACTTTCATGCTCTATTTTACCTTCTAGGGATAGATTTTTCAAAAACCCTGAAACACGTGTATGTTTTATGCTTCTTACTTCAAGAGTAGCAGACTTCTTATACAAACTTTCATCCGCTATTTTACCCCCTTAGAGGTTTAATTTACAAAAACGCTCATACTTGTACATTTCTTTCTAACCATCAACTTTATTATTTGATTTCATGCTTTTATCTTACACAAAACTTTCACCTCCTATTTCACCCCCTAGGGGTTGAATTTACAAAAACGTTCAAAAACATGTATTTATACCTAGCCAGAAAGCCTATTATTTGATTTCATGCTTATAACTTCGTAGAAACTTTTATCCTCTATTTCACCCCTTAGGGGTAGAATTTCCAGAAACCCTGAAACACGTATATGTTTATTTCTGACCAGTAACCTAAATATTGAATTCCATGCTTCTTACTTCAAAAGTACCAGATTTCTCATACAAACTTACAACACTTATTTCACCCTCTTAGGGGTTGAATTTCCAAAAACCCTGAAACACGTGTACGTTTATTCCTAACCAGTAACCTTAATATTGAACTCCATGCTTTTTACTTCAAAAATTACAGATTTCTCATACAAACTTACAACACATATTTCACCTCTTTAAGGGTTGAATTTCCGAAAACACTGAAACACATGTACATTTACTCCTAACCAGAAATCTTAATATTTAATTTCATGCTTCTTACTTCAAAAATGACGGACTTGCATACAAACGTTAATCACCCTTTTCACCCCCTTAGGGGTTGAATTTCAAGAAATCCCTTCTTAGTGGATATTTTCGTCACGTAAAGAACCTACTGTCTAAATTTCATATTTCTAGCTTTAGTGGTTTAGGCTCTGCGTTGATGAATCAAATGTCAGTCAGTACCAGTCTCTTTATATATAAGAAGATTAAATCCTATGAAAACAATGTTTGTTGCTACATATGAACGGACCGCATAGTCATCAATATTATAAGTTATTTAATTTAGGTTACACGAGTATAGTACACGAGTATACATATAAAATGTACGAGTGGCTCGTACACATTGTAGAAACCTATTCTCTTTACATATAATAATTACTTACAGATACAATGGCTGCCAATACCAATGCCGAAGCTCTGTTTAAACAATGCATTACAAATTCAAACAAAGTCCAATTAAACCTAAACGTATTTGTCTAATTGGACCCAAGATTAAACCGATGTAACGATGAATAAAGCGCAATTCAGACTACGCTTTATTATTTCGCCAAATAGTAAAGCATATTGCGGCATGACGTTCACACTATACGCTATATCGCAAGCCGGTCTACTGCGTATAGCAAGTTATTTTACGGCGATTCATCGCGCGACGGACGGGGTAGAAGTGAGGCGTGACGGGGACCGAAGAATTGTACTATACGTACCTATAGCTCTGAGAATTGCTCAAGTTTATCGCGCACAGCAAGCCAATACTTTATAGTATAGTGTTGTGTGAACGTGTCCATATAAAATGTATACTGAGCGATATTGCTGTACCATACAATATTTGCTATATAGGTACTATACACCGTGTCCCAAAAAGTAGTGTCAAGCGGGAGTCCAGTGGTAGAGTATCCTTAGAAGTACCCAAATCACCCCCATGTATGTTTCGCGATTTTTGTACTTTTCCAGTTATGATTTCTTTTCATGTCTTAGGCAGGAGTGCCACCGGCGAGGAAGCGACTAACTATCGGCTATTTTCTGGTTCAAGAAACGTACAATAGATATACATTCCATGTAAATAAAAGAGATACATATATTAATAGTTAATCGCTGACTGTTTACACTGCCGGCGAGGACTCGCTCTACTAGTTTGTCGCTGAGAGACAAGAGCTATCAAAGATAATACTCGCTCAGCGATAGTTGCTCAGCGATGCTTGCTTGGCGCCGAGAGACCAACCAGTGGTCAACTCGCTCGCCAACTCGTTTCTAGTATCTGCCTCTACTCGCTTCTCGCTCATCAAACTCTGACTTTAATAACAATTTTGATCATAGTGACGTGAATAATATTTTTTTCAAGCTATTTGAATAAAACACGCATTTTCATCACGTATTCTCATGAATAGTGTCATCACGAATCTGAAAAGAAATCATAACTTGAAAACTACAAAAACTCGCGGATCATACATGGGTGATTCGGGTACCTCTAAGGTTACTCTACCTCTGGACTTCCGCTTGATACTACTTTTTGGGACACCCTGCATAGTAAACCATATTGCGTCATAAGTTAAAACTATATAGCATGACGTTCACACTATACGCTATATCGCAATCCGGTCTACTAGGTATAGCAAGTTATTTGACGGCGATCCGCCGGGCGACGGACAGGGTAGAAGTAAGGCGAGGCGCGGACCGGAGAATCGAGACCGAGAATAGCTCTGAGAATCGCTCAAGTTTATCGCGAACAGCAAGCCAATACTTTATAGCATAGCGCTGTGTAAACGTGTCCATATAAAATGTATGCTGAGCGATATCGCTGTGCTATACAATATTTGCTACATGCTATATATTATAGAGTAGTCTGAACGGCCTTTTAAACTTTACAATGAACAAATACTATTCATTCTGCCTTGTAAATTGAAAATTAATATACGATGTATTGGCGTAACCTTAGTTAAGTCAATGATGTTGGGTATGAATGGTGTGGACATATTCAATGGCTCTGTATTTACAAAAGGCTGTTACTCTGGGGTTGGTAAGACAAAAGTGAATAGGCATCCATTAAATCAAGCGTGCTTCGTTCTAGACCGCAAATTGGCTTACCATTCGAACCGATCCAACACAAAGACTCTCCTTAATCAAATTAACTATAAGCAACGACTTCATAAATTATAAATAATAAATAAAATAAAAAAAATAAAAAATAAAAATGTTTTATTTCAGATTTTTTTGAAATCCATAGAATGTTAGTACAATGAAACCTATATCTAATGTTAGTAGAAATTAAAAAAAAAAAATTAAATTATAAATTACTTCCTAATATGGGTATCAACCCAATGCTGGACGTAGCACGTATCCAGCCTGTCCGCTATAACAGCCAGGATACTGTTGGTGCTGGCGCGCAGCCTAAAGAGCGTCGCGGCGCATCGCTTGCGAAGCACGGCATGGAAGCCATCAACATGTGCGTCTGCGAACATGCCCGACGCACTGCACCAACGCGGCAGCCTCAACAATGCCCTGAACGCATTGTTATACTGGACGCGTAGCGCGCTGTACGATCTTTGCGTATACCGAGCCCACAAGCTGCACGTGTATAGTGATGTACAGTGCGCTCTAAAAAGTGTTATTTTAACTTGAGCATTACAACGCTTAAACCTGTGGGCTATCATATTCGCTCTGATCGCCAGCGCCCTACGCTCCCTGTCCATGTCCTCATCGTCATTTAGGTGTTCAGTGACTACATGCCCAAGATATTTAAAGCATCTGACCACTTTCAAAGGTGTTCCGTTCAGAGAAACGTGTGGAACTTGATCTGGTGACTTGGTACGGGCTTTAAATATCATAAGTTCACTTTTTGTGACATTATATTTGAGGCCATGGCTAGCAGCATAAGTCTCACAAACATTCATTAATTTCCTAAGCCCACCGATCGTTGGACTCAGCAGCACCATGTCGTCTGCGTAACTCAGGTTATTCACACAAATATTATCTATATGACAGCCGACATGCATGCTGCTGAGCTCAACGATCAGCGCATTTATGTACAGATTGAACAAAACAGGGGATGACAAACCACCCTGTCTTACTCCACATTGAAGTCCATATGGATCCGACATAATGCCCGCCCACTTTACATAATTAACCTGATTCTGATACCAAAACTTTAAAATGCTAATTGTCTCCCCAGGTAACTTGGTCTCCCTAAGTTTATCCCAGAGTTTTTTTTTTTTTTTTTTTTTTATTTATTACTAGGCCTGCGTTTGGCCGCCATCTCGCCTGATGTTAAGCGATGATGCGGTCTACGATGGAGCACGCTTGCCCAGAAGAAACCGATTCACTCGTGACTTGAAGACACCCAAATTGTAGCTGTCGGGGAACACCCACTCGGGCAGCGCATTCCACTGTTTGGCGGTTTTCACAATGAAAGTGGAATCAAAGCGCTTCGTTCGGGTTTTTGGTATATCAACCATGAACCGATGGCGCTTTTTCGTGCTTCTGGCCGTCCGATAGAAAAAAGGGCAGGGGGGTATTAGATCATGCAGATCTGAAGCACACTCTCCGAAATGTGTCCGATAAAAAACCGATAGACTGGCAACTTTGCGCCGATGCTCAAGACTTTGGAGCTTGGTCTGAACGAGGGAGTCGTCGCTGATGAGCTTCTTGGCACGCCTCTCAATGGACTCCAACGCCTCAAGCTGGTATTTGGCTGAGCCATCCCAAAGGTGCGAGCAGTACTCCATGCACGAACGAACCTGTGCTTTATACAGTTGAAGCAACTGTTCCGATGTGAAGTACCGCCGCACCTTCGAGAGGACACCCAGCTTTTTAGCAGCCAATTGAGCTTTGGACTCAATATAGGAGCCAAAGTTGAGGGTTGACGTCAGAGTAACGCCCAAGAGCTCAAGATGGTCAGTTATCGGTATAGACACATCTCGAAAAGTAGGAGCCAGCTGGAATGGCCTCCTTTTGGCAGAGAACAGACACGCCTGGGTCTTTGATGCATTGAACTTGACCAGGTTGGCATCGCCCCAATCGGAGACTGCCTTAAGGGACAAATTCAAGCGCTCGACCATGGCCTCTCTCAGAGACTGAATTTGTGGTCCACCGGTCCGTGCATTGGCTACATAGCTCTCTACCACAGTGCTGTCGTCTGCATACCCAAAGGTTCCGGGCTTTAGCAGGTCGTTGATATGCAGCAGGAAAAGCGTCGCAGAGAGCACTGACCCCTGGGGGACACCGGCATTAATAGCCATTCGATCTGATGAGCAGCCATCAATGACCACTCGAATCGAACGATTCCTCAGGAAGTCCGATATCCACGCAACGAAACCGGTAGACAAGCCGAATGAAGAAAGCTTACCAATAAGGCCGTCATGCCAAACCCTGTCGAAAGCCTTCGAGATGTCCAGGGAGACGGCGAGCGTTTCCCCATGTTTCTCGATGGCCTCACTCCATACGTAAGTAGCGTACGCTAGAAGGTCTCCAGTAGACCGGTTTCGGCGGAATCCGTATTGCCGATCACTGAGGAGGTCATTAGCTTCTAGGTACGTTAGGAGCCTACTATTAAGTATACGTTCCATAGTCTTGCAGAGTATGGACGTAACTGAGATGGGCCTATAGTTGGCAGGGTCAGCACGACTACCTTTTTTGGGCACGGGTTGCACGTTGGCAAGCTTCCACGATTTCGGCACTTGACCAGTCTCAAGAGAGAGACGAAAGAGGCGCGTCAGCACAGGAGACAGCTCAGGCGCACATGTCCTCAGAACTATGGCTGGAATACCATCTGGGCCACTGGCCTTGTTCACGTCAAGATTGCGTAGCGTTTTGCGAACCTCCTTTTGGCGAATGCGAATTTCCGACATAAATGTCGCACAGTTATTCGGTGTTGGAGGTATCGCACTACCAGCATCCAGGCGTGAAGACTCCGCAAACAGAGAAGCAAACAAGTTAGCTTTCTCTTCAGCGGTGTGAGCCAGCGTCCCATCAGGTTTCAGCAGTGGGGGTAGGGAGGGGCGGCAGAAGTTCGCTTCGACTGATTTAGCTAGGGACCAAAACGCTTTACTACCCGCAGGGTACGAAGCCAATTTGTTCCCTATTCGACTAATGTGGTCAAAGCGAGCCCTCTGAAGAACCTTTTTGCAGGACTTGGCAGCCCTGTTAAACGCCTTCTTCCTCCGACGAATGTCCTTCGCTTTACGGTGTCGAGCATCAACCCAGGCCAGGTATGCCTCATGTTTACGGGCTTCAGCGCGACCACATTGAGGCCCGAACCACGGGCGAGCTTTGCCGGACAATGGTACATCGGAATAAGGAATGTAGTATTCCATGGCCCGATGCAACACCTCTGTCACAGCGTCCGCGCAGGTCGAAGGATCATCAGACGAAAAACACATCAACTGCCAAGGATAAGATGCAAAGAAAGACCGCATCTCATCCCAATCTGCTGACCTGTATCGCCACACCCGCCGAATTCCTCTAGGGCTGAGATCGGGCGGGGAGTAAACAGATACAGACTTCACCAGACAGTGATCGGATTTACCCAAAGGTGACGAAACCGTTACTGAGTAGCGGTCTGGATCAGTTGTCAGCAGAAGGTCCAAGCAATAAGCCGTGTGCGTGTCAACGTCAGGTACCCGCGTAGCCCCCTGGACCAGCTGGGTAAGATTTAATATTAGAGCAAGCTCTCGCACCTTTCTCCCAGCATGGTCAGTGTCCCGGTATGGGAAAAGCCACTCCTGGTGGTGGCCGTTAAAATCCCCCAGAAGCACTAATTGGGCTGTAGGGTACCTCAGTTGAGCCGCCTCCGCCGCCTCACTTAGGTATGCTGTGAGTCTGGCCGTCTCCTCATCTCCAGTATGCGATCGGTAGACACAGGCATAAAGAATTTTCTCGATACCTATATCCACCATTACCCACAGCACAGAGAATGTGGGGTCTTCAAGCTGACGGAGACGCCGATAGGAGACGTCATCACGGGCGTATAGGCACACTCCAGCTCGAGCCTTAAAATTGTGCTCCAGGGTATACCCTGGGTACGATAGGTACGCCACGTCAGACGGACCCCCGATCTGCGTCTCCGTGATGAATAAGAGTGAAGGTTTGTCAGTCTCTAGGTGATAGTGGACTGGTACGAGATTTGAGTGCAGTCCTCGGATGTTTGTGAGGTGCACTTTAAATGAAAGGGCGTGCAGCCGCTGTGAAACCTTACTCTTATTTTTCTTGTGCTGCATATTTTGTGTCGTCGAGTGATTCGGTGGGAAAACGGCAGTGGAGCGAGGCTCAACGCTGCTGGCCAGTAGACATGCGCCGCAATGCCTCATCATTGGGGAACTGATCTGGAGACTGCGGGGACGCCCGAGCCCCCCCGGAAGTGTCCATCGGGCCCTTTCGTCCGGTCGCCAACCGGCACGATGGCGCATTCCGGGATTTTTCGCGAGTTGGCGGGGCAGCCTTTCGTGAATGGCTAGCTCACTACTTGGGCCCCCTACTAACTGCGGTCGGCCAGCGGTGCACCGTGCCTCGGATCCTGCTACCCTCCACGACCAGATACCCGATGCAGCGCAACGACGCATGGCAAGACGGTCATGCAGCAGTAAAGCAACTACTCCGACCCGTTTTCCCGAACGGTGTCACCGGACAACAAGCCGGAACACAGCTAGGCTGCTTGGCGGCATGGCTTTGTCCGGTGGGTGGTCACTAACCACGGCCGAAGCCTACCACCAGTAGGTTGTCACCTGATTGGCACCACCCGGGGACCACGTGTGGGGTTTCGAACTAAGGGTGCCTTCCCACGGACGAGGGTGACTCAGCCCCCTAAAGAGTTTGTCATAACTAACGAGATCAAATGCTTTAGACAGATCTAAAAAGCATGCATAAATGGGTGTTTTCCTATGGGTGTAATACTCAACTGTGTGTTTCAGGCTCAGTATTGCGCTCTCTGTAGAAAGTCCAGCGCGAAAACCAAACTGAGCATCATGCAGCTTTACAAACTCTGTTAACTGAGCCTCAAACACACCGTCTAAAACCTTTGCAATAACGGTGGCAAGTGAGATCGGCCTATAATTAGATTTGACTGAGCTGTCCCCCGTTTTGTTTTTTACTATGGGAGTAACAATCGTTTTAGTTAGCTCACTTGGTAGGTAGGAGTGCCCAACACAAAGATTAAAAAACATCGATAACAATCTAGGAATGTGCGGCCCTGCGTTTTGAAGATGCTCGACGCTGAGACCGTCATGCCCAGGTGATTTTCCTCCTTTCATACTTTTCATAATATTTCTTATGTCTTTAGCACTCACTCTTGTTCTGATGTTTTCACACACGGGGTCAGCGTCCAGCATACACTCCGCAGCGCCCAGTGGGGATTCCACGGTAAAGTGATCTTTAAACATATTTGCGATCATTTTCGCGTCAGTAACACCTTCAACACTCAAAGGAAGGCCAGACCTGATGTTCAGTTTATTGGTATGTTTCCAAAATTCCCGAAACTTATTATTAGAGTGCAGTGTCGCTAGCCGATCCATTTTTATCTGCTCCTGGTGTTGTTGGCACCATTTAAGCTTAGCTTTGAAAATCTTTCGGCTACGACACATTGCTTCATGAACAAAGCCTGCTTTCGGTTTGCCAGACAGTAACCAGTTCTGAAAATCAAGCCTGGCCACCCTGTGAGCTTCGGCAACAAACTTATTCCAGCCCATAACTTGTTTTTTCCTACCGCTCATACCGACCCCATAACTAAACTCCGAGGCCTTACTAAGAGATGAGACAATATCAGAATACATATTGTCTAAGATTTTTCTATGGTCCGTTTTGTTACACCGCCTATCACAGCATTCTCCTAATGCCATTGGGAAATCAATATTTCTTAATAATTTATTGCAAAGGTTAGTATACATACCAATTTGTTCTGGTTTTCTTTCCCCCCAGGTCACTTTATTTTTAGGTACTTTTGTAAAATACTTTTGTAAAAATTATGATTTATGCAGATTATAAACGCATTCGTGTTATTCCTTCAAACCGCGAAATCTACTGGGGACACAGATTATAGATAAAGAGGTAATTATGAAAAAGCAAAAAAAAAACTTGGTACTACTAGTATTTGCGAGTAATTTCGCACCCCGAATTAACTGACTACACAGAGCAATATCGTGCTGGTCATGCTCGCCAGCCGTGTCGCCGTGCTGTTATTCATTTATGCGTGGCGTCGAAATGTCACATTTCTTTTTTCTACAAAAGCTGTTTTGCTTTTTTTATGGAAACTTTCTTAGGTGGTTAAGAACCGAAAATACAGCAAAAAAAAAAAATTTTTTTTTTAATTCACTTTAAACCCTGTGCTAATTTAATGTACACCAGTAGTTAGATCATGTGGTTTGAAGGAATTACACGAATTTGTTTACAGCCTGTTTAAGTACCAATATGGTGCTACTAATATTAATTAACTGCCTCATTGGTGGTTGCAAGCGCGACTGCTGAGCATGACGTCCTGGGTTCGATCCCCAGGCCGGGTAAAGTGTTATTGGGTTTTTCCGTGTCGAATTTCTCAGTAGCAGCTCGGAGTCTGGATTTGTACCCGGTTGATGTCAATGGGCCCTATCGTGCGCAGCGTGGGACTTAAACATAACGGCAAAATGTGGGTGTACTAAACACTTCTGCCTAGCCCTTCGGGGAATATAAGCGTGATGTTAATCTCTTTACGTCAACTTTGATTAATAAATATAAAGACTCACGATAAAAAGTGCAACGCCCGGAATATTTCTCAAAAAATTCCAAACTGAAATATCCAAATAAACTCTCCCTTTAAAATAAAACCAGAGCCAAAGTACAAATTAATTCAAAACTAACTGGATTATAAACACAGAAATATCCAACAAATGAAGAAGAAGCAACATTTGTATTTAATGCGGCTCTTCTTCAAACTGTAGCACCACTAAATCAAATTAAAATCACAATAAAGACCAGAACGCCACTTCTAACAGCTTCAAACAATGTTATCCCACTGTAATCTTCATAATTTTGTTTAATTCACGGATGAATTTGTTCGAGAGAATAAGTTTTGTTCGCTTAAGGTCCGATTTTTCAATCGTCGGATAACTTTTATGTGAGGAATAATATCTTTGGGATATTTTCTGATATATAAGCTGTTAAAATGTCAAACATATTCCCAAGATAAAGTTATACAGGGTGTAAACGAATTCGTGTAATTCCTTAAAACCACATGATCTAGGTACTACTGGTGTAGATTGGCCCCGCGCGAGATTTAGCTTGATTAAAATAAAAATCTTTTTTTTTCATGTGGTACCTAACTGTAATTGATCATATTAATATGTAAACCAACTAATAATTTCTTTTGTACATTTCGATGCCAAGCATAAACTAATGAAAGCACGGTGACACGGCTGGTAGGTACGACTAATGCAATATCGTTCTTTGCAGTCAGTTAACTCGGGGCTTTAAAATAACTCAGAAGAACCAAGTTTTTTTAGTTGGTTTTCTGATATACATGTAAAATGCACCCCCCCCCCCCCCCCCAAAAGTAGACTAATATACAAGTTTAGTTTTAGTATACACTAAACCTGAAACTAGTTTATTCAGAATCACTAGGAGTATCGATTGGCATAGTTTGTATACCACGTTAAATCTTGTATTTTTGTTTCATAAATTTCAGTTTTGTTTCAATAGGTTTCTATGCATAACAGTGGACGAGAATATAGACACCTTGAGGCTTGAGACGGTCAGCTCGGTCAGTTTATGTGTATTAGACAACCCCTGCATAGCACATCTCACACATTTCACACTCCATTGGGGAACTTAACGCAACATAAACTAAGTAAACTAATATGTAACAGGGAGATTTAAAAAAAAAAACATACTCCGGTAATTCTGATTAAAATCTTGTTGGGGTGTCTCGGTTTTTGTGTAAACTAAAAATACCTAGTGTTGTATAGCTCACCATCTTTTCCGATTTATTTAGTGAAATGTTTTGATAGTTATCAACTTTTCTTTATTTCTTTTCTTTATCTACTTATGTTTCAACGTGATCAACATATGGCTGGAGTACCTATGATACAAAACAAAGTACCCTCGAGCAGTGAACTAAAAGAGCGATCTAGTTCATTAAACGAGGAACAAAACTAAAATTCCTTGTGAACTAAAACGCTCAAGACTAACCTTGCATTTCCGATCTCCAATATTCCGACAGCCGGCGCGGCGATAGTATTTGTAATATTCATGAGAATTTCCCGTAATCGTCTGTTCCTGAAGCAATCATAAAACTCGTTTTATTTTATTCCAGTAAGTGGAATCCTGCTAAGTACTTCAATGGCATTATTTAATAAAAAAATAAAGTTGTTATCCTACATCTATATATACATATAAAAGGAGAAGCTGACTGACTGACTGACTGATCTATCAACGCACAGCCTAAACCGCTGGGGTTAGAAAGTTGAAATTTTGACAGTAGGTACCTTTTGTAACGTAGGCATCCACTAAGAAGGGATTTTTTGAAATTCAACACCTAAGGGGGTGAAATAGGGGATTTAAGTTTGAATGTAAGTCCGTCATTTTTAATGTAATAAGCATGAAATTAAATATTAAGATTTCTGGTTAGAAATAAAGCTAAATGTGTTTGAGCGTTTTTAAAAATTCTACCCGTAAGAGGTGAAATAGGGTATGAAAGATTTTTTTGATTTTATAACCACACCTAACAAGGGGCTTAACGAGGGCACAAAATTTCACGCAAGCGGAGTTGCGGGCAAAAGCTAGTAACTCATAGAAGGAGAAGTCAACCATTTAATCGACTATATTTTTGCATCTTTTTAAGTCAGTTATTTCTGGGTTTTGCCAGGGTCCTACTCCAATGACCCGTCGCCCGACCAGTAACAGGGAGTCTACTCCCTAAGCACGAAGTCCGTGGTTTCGGCCTTAGTTACGAGCGTTTCCTACTCCCATCACCTATGGATATACGATTATTTCGGGGCCCGAAACAAGAATGAATGACAACACGATTTGACAGCTGTTTCGACTACCGATGTGTATTTGCCTGTCCGAAAAGTTGAACTTGACGCTTTTTTTGTTCACTCCTACGTTTCGGGCTACTTTCGGAAGGGGCAACTAACTTTGTTGACGGACTTAGGGAGTAGGCCCCCAGGCCCGAGGAGACGGCGCGCCGTGTTCCACGCGCGCCTCTCAAGAGGATGTGGGGCCAGGCCCCTCAGAAGAAGAGGTCCGCCAGGGACTGGCGGACCGAAGCCTGCCGGTGTTGCAATGCATGCAACTGCGATTCCCGCCACCCCGGCCAAAGGTCAGGGATCAGGAGAAAGAACACTGTGGGTTTTTATTCGGTAAGAGTCTGGCATAACATTTCGCCTGCCCCGAGCGAGGGGTTATTGATTGACTCTTAAAATTACAACAATGAGGACATCAGAACAAACAAAAAAGGTCTGTGGCACCACATGCGAACTATTCATGCCTACATCGCGATATCAAGATTTAACACGCAGATTGTATATATACAACTTCCCAACATCAACCGCTGGGCAGTAGCCCGCCAGGCACAAAGACTCCGCCTGGTTGGAGGATTCTCCCTTTAGTTGGAGGAACACCACAACCTAGTTTCTCCACAGGTCCAACTCCAATAACAAATCTGCTAAAACCTATAAATACGATTAACGTGATACTATGTATTGCTGAATGTTGAAAAGTTAGAGTCCTTTCATTTGCGTGGCAAATTGCAGATTGAAAGCGCGATTGCCACATCAAAATTATTGTACCGCGCTTCCAACGCTGCAATCTGCCACCTTAATTGAAAGCACTCAAAACTTTATAGTTGCTAAATGATGGGATATCTATGTACTAAAAGATAATATTGTATACTATGTACTATGTATTCCCCGAAGGCTTGGGCAGAGGTGTATAGTAAACCCTCATTTCGCCGTTAATAGGGGGCGAGCCTATTGCCATCAACCGCGCACAAATCCAGATTCCGGGCTGCTACTGAGAACTTTCACATGGAAATGCCCAAAAACAATTTGCCCGACCTGAGGATCGGACACAGGACCTCACGTTCAGTAGACTAGACCAAAGAGGAAGTCAAGATATACAGGATGTGGCGTAAATAGCGCTCCAACGTTATTTTTTTACCATGGGAAGCTATTTTTATTTTTTATTATATTCTCGTGTTACTAATTTGGCTGTAATTTCAACCATAATTATACATTATTTTCCTATTTTGTTTTTTGTTTATAATTGCTGAATAAATGTGCTATCATATGCAAGTAATAATAGGAAAATATTGTTTTTTGTTGAAATTACAGTCTAATTACTACAGTAAGGCGAGGTGAAATTTTTTCGAAAAAAATTCAATTTTTTTTCAAATTTTGGTATGTGATAGCTGAATATATCGCGTATCGACCCCTTAACGTTGGACCACTATTTACCCTGTATATAGATATATTTTTTTACCAACAAATCTACATAGATTGGATAGACATCTATCCAATCTATCAAATATTGAAATATTCAGTAACTTTGAATTTGTTAATACATAGCACCTGTGGCAACAATAATTTAACAAGCACGTTTCTTAAATGAATTCCAATTAGACCAATAGTTCTCAAATGGCCCCATTTTGCCGTTATTTTCTTTCTTATTCGTAACTTACATAACAGTTTTTAGAAATAAACACCGACTTCTTATTAGAACGCCTCTCCGGTTATTACAAGAAATTGTTTTCCGTCTGACCTGTTTTTCTTTTAGACGATAAATAAATTCGATTATTGTGCTCGTGACTTTTTGCGATCGAATCAATGGTGGCTTACAACCAATCCGTTATCTGGGTAATCAGGAACACGATAGCTATAAATATTTATATAGGCTTTGTCAATTAACTAGCAATTTGTTTTTCTTGCTACTTTTTTATGTGTATGATATTATCCAGAACCACTCCACTCAATCACACATATATATCTCTACATACACACACATACATTTTCAGACAACAGTGATTATTGCCTAAGGCAAAGTCCGCCTCTGTACAAATTTTGTGAGAAAGTTTAAAATAAAAAAAAAAAAATATTTGTCTCGATTTAATTCTTGGTTTTGCTTTTGTTATTACTTACTTACTCTCAACTGGGATGCTGCCTCGAGTTTTTAGATGTAGGCGCTAATAATTGCGACACAATTTTTTCACGACGAAAGTCTTTGACCAGTGCGTGTTGCCAGTGATTACATACGGCGCTGAAACGTGGTCGCTCACAATGAGCCTTATAAGAAGAAGGTCACCCAAAGGGCAATGGAGAGGGCTATGCTCGGAGTTACCCTGCATCAGAAATGATAAGATCCGCAGGAGAACCAAAGTAAACGACATAGTTCGAAGAATTAAATAAACAAATAAATTGCCAAACTTAAATGGCAGTGGGTGGGGCACATTGCTCGCAAAACGGATGGCTGATGGGGTCGAAAGGTTCTGGAGTGGCGTCCGCGTACCGGAAGACGCAGCGTGGATAGGCCTCCCACAAGGTGGACCGATGATCTGGTGAAGGTCGCGGGAATCCGCTGGATGCAAGAAGCACAGGATCGGTCGATGTGGCGATGCTTGGGAGAGGCCTATATCCAGCTGTGGACGTCTTTCGGCTGAATGATGATGATGATGAAATTTTTCACTAATGAACAAAACTAATCTTTGTATAGTGAATTTGTGTCCGCTCTATACGCCAACAAAGTTCTGAGAGAACACAAATATAATCCCTCTAATAATCTGCAATATTACAAAAAGTTTCAGCGTTATAGTGGTGCGTTAATAAATTGCACTATGATAAGATAGGCTTCGAACTAGTGTTGCCAGAGCTGTTTTTCCAGATGGGGACGGGGACTTTAATGAAAGAAGGCGGGATTGGGACGAAAAAATTGGTCGCCCATCATCCGCCGGTAGCTCTTGTCTTGTGCACTCCTTCCTTCCCTGACAGATTTTTTTTAAATTACCGCAACCATATTACCTACTTAGATGAAATAGGGGGATTTTTCGCGACCCGCTCAGTGTGCCGACAGAACGTGTCTTGAGAGGACTGAAATATGGCATGTGCCGCCAAAAGCGGGACGTCTCGTGAGACTGCGTTCACACATGCGCGATTTTTTTCGGCGCGAAAGCGTGCTCGCTTCGCGTACGAGTCGCTCCCTCCTCAGAAACTTTGGAATCTAATAGTTAGTCTCTTGTCTTAACGTACATTTTTTATCGATGTAAAGTACACGCTCAGCGCCCGAACAGATATCGCGTAGTACACGCGTCGCAATCGCGTAGCGTCCGCGCCGCCTCCACCCTCCCGACTAGGATGGCAAATGCAATGTGAGATCTATTAACGTGTCATAAAACTCTAATTATACAACATGTAAGGGTAAACACCGTTATCACTCAAACCATGGGTAGTTGACTTAAATATAAAAATATAGGACCGAGTAAAAAAAATATACGCGCGAGAAATGAACGGCGCGGCGGCGCTATGACGCAGCGTACACACATTCGCTAATGAGACAGCTGACTGACTGGGGTACAAAATATGCGGGGCCGTGCGTCAGGCCACGCGGCGAGTTCCCCGCGCCCCCTCCCGTAGCTTGTAGCCCCCGTGCATAGGGTGAAATGCTTTTGAGGAAAAACAAAATTTTTATAAAAAAAAAGTTTTTTGTTTTTCATTGATTTTACGTTCTATATATGAAACCAAACCACTGGTTTCAAGGATAACGGTGTTTACCCTTACAGCCTGTATACAACTTTCAAAGCGAGTTAGACGCGGGTGCGTCAGCGCGTGGCGTGCGCTTAGCGGGCGCGTGTCGTCTGAACGCGCCCTTACTTACCCAACTAACTACAGTGAACTTTTTCAGTTTTCTCTCAGTAGTTAAGCGGCTTATGATTACTAGGAACAACATTATATCATTTTTAATAGTTTTATAAACTTCAGTGTTCAGCTCATGGTTAAGGGCTCCATTTGGGTCCGAAACTAGTCGGGCAATCCTGAAAACTGCACGTGAGTAAACGGTAACTAATCATAAATATGAGTTTTATACTCGTTGAAATACTAGAACTGTCGCAAAGCCGGGCACAGGCAAAATCAATTTCAAAAACATTTAGGAAAAAACAGTATGCAGCATTCTCGTTAGTAGAAAAATCCAGTGAAAGAACTGTGGTAAGATATAAATGAATTTTTGATTACTTTTGGGTACAGTCAACATCAAGAGTAAGTGTTTACTGCTCAAAGTTTTACAATTGTTTTATAAATTAATGATGACGATAAAGAAATAAATTCTTTAAATACGCTCGAGAGCAAAGACTCCAGGTCAGTGACCTGGAGTCTTGACCTGAGGTCACTAACCTAAACCTTTATATCTCGGAAACTAAGAATACGAGCTTATTCAAATAAAAAGTATTTTACAGACTATTTAAGTAGTTGTATTAATTTTATTTAAGTACAATTAAATAGTCTATTAAATGGTGTCCCCTTGTTTCGCAGACAGTTTCATAGAATTTCGTTTCCCAGAAAATGTTTCATATAATATTTGGTCCTTGTATTTTTATTTCGAACATTATTGTTTCAAAGACTATTTAGGTAGTTGAATGAAACATATTTCACAGAAACACAATTCAATGAATTTTTAATTACATTTTTTTGTTTAACAAACTTATCAAACAGAAATAGGAGCCCCACGCAGCAGGGCTCCGTCGACCTTGGTCCCAGAATCTGTTTATGGTTTAGATATTTGGTTGATTGTGTGTCACTCGATAAAATGTTTTTCTTGGTAATAAGTTTCATATTAACTAAACAATATGAGGATAAAGAATACTTGATTTTTTTATTCTATGATAATGATTATTCTAAGATTAAACTTTATGTGAAACAAAAATCAATGATTTAATAATCTTTAAAGTAAGTATTCTGCGTATTGGTTATTGTATGAAACGAAAATATGACAAATATTTTATGTGAAACGAAATTCTATAAAACTGTTAGCTATAAAACAACGTACTAGTAGGTACAACCCTATTAAATACTTCTTATTTGAATAAGCTAGCATTCTTAGTTTCTGAGATATTATGGTTTATGTTGGCAACCCAGGTTCATTGCTCCCGAATGTATCTTTAGACAACAAAATATTCATCGATTTTCGCCGTTGACGGTACACCAGCTGTGTATAGTTTGGACAAATTCTGTTAAGGAACCTTTTGCTTATCCCATCGGAAATCCCAACGTAAAGAGCCATTGACCTACATTTATATGTAGTTTGGTAAAAGTTCTTGAGCAACGATATACTAATTGCTCATTAAAATGTTTTTTAAGTAATCTTGATATTCTTTTAAGATCTGGAGTTCAGAGGTTCGAATTTTTTTATGAATTACATTTTTATGTAAAGTAAACCAGCAGCGTGGGTAGGCCTCCCATAAGGTGGACCGATGATCTTGTGAAGGTCGCGGGAATCCGCTGGATGCGAGAAGCACAATACCGGTCGATGTGGCGATACTTGGGGGAGGCGTATGTCCAGCAGTGGACGTCTTTCGGTTGAATGATGATGATGATGATGATGAAACCAGTAAATAAATATAACTTAGCTTCTAAATCGAATCGTCAAGAGATCTCTAAAGATGATATTACATACATACACTTTTTTGTCAGCTTGTATAATTTTTTTTTTTTTTTCATTTATTTTCCAATACAAAAGATTTTACATAATTATTTAACTTCATCTGTAACCAGCCTACTAAAATCCCGTTCAGTGGGTTTATTTGTAGGCGGCTTGAGCCGTTTATCGCACTATCTTATATTTATGTTAATTGAACTTACATTTATGTTAGAGTATACATATTATCAATTGCTCATTTATATAATTTTAGAAGAAAAAAAAAGTTTTTTAAACATATTTTTAGTTTGTTTTAGATTCTTACTTTGTTTTAAAACATAACATCACGCCTGTAATGCTTGAAGGGATGGGTAGAGGTGTAAAGTACACCCATTATTATATATAATTTCGCCGTTATGTTTTTAAGTCCCATGTAATAGGGGCCGAGCCTATTACCATCCGCCAGCACAAATCCACACATTGGGACTGCTACTGAGAAATTCTAACTGAAAAACCCAAAAACACTTTGCCCGACCTGGGGATCGAACCCAGGACCTCACACTCAGCAGTCGTGCTTGCGACCAACGACCAAGACCAACGAGGCATCATTTCAATACACATATAGTATATTTTTTCAAAATATGTATGTAAATTCCGGCTTTTACCTAAAATGGCACCTTACTTCTTCCGACATCATGAACTTTATATTTTGCAAGTGTACCTTTCTTGAAAATATACAAGGTTAGTCGGAAAAGGGGTACTAATTCGCGGACCACTTAGGCCTCTGCCTCGAATTTTGCGGGCAGCGGGGCGGCGGCGGCGGCGGCGCGGGAGCGGCAGGATCTTATGCGTAAAATCAAATGGACCGGTTCTCGAAAACAGCGGCGTGGCAGCGGCGCGGGGGCGGGCAACGAGCGGTGCACTCCAGTCAAGCGGTGACCGCCCGCGTTGCGCGTCTGCATTGTAGTATAGTGTTGTTCATTTTTTTTTTGTGACGTATCGAAATGTCCTCGGACGTGCAAGAGCAAATTATTTCGGCAATCTTTGAGAGGACACCCATATAGAACAGCAAAAATGCGAACCATAAAAATAGAAGAATAATTAACCAATTATGGGAAGAAATAAAAAACGAACTGAATATTGAAGGTAAATATAAAAATGATTTATTATGTCAAATACAATATTTATTATGTTTTACAAATTAATTTCCCTATAGTAGGGATCCACTTCTTCTTTTGCCCACAATAAATCGAGCGTTAGGAATAAATTTGAATCAAAAAGATGTTGTTGCCGTTTTTCAGACATTTCGTTCGCGAATACAAACAAATATCTCGACAACACAACCACGAACACAACACTACACCGCTATAGCGCCGCGCGATCTGCCCGCTGGTTTGGAGAACATGTATGCGTTGCCCGCCCCGCTGCCGCGCCGCCGCCGCCGCCGCCCCGCTGCCCGCAAAATTCGAGGCAGAGGCCTTAAAGTATCACTGATGACGGTTTCAAAGCAAGTGTTAAAATTTTAAAATTCGAAAATATTTATTTCCATGTAAAATTATATTCATTTTAGTTTTTTTCAAAATTTCTTCATCATGCTTTAGTTACGAATTCAGAAAATTGAGCTACTAATTAGTGACCCCATATACGACCTAAAATTTAAACACAGCTGATCATAACTGAGGATAGATAGATTTTAGAGTTTTTTTTGAGATATTTGAACAGCTTTTTCTCTTAAAATATTGAATTTTGGGGAAAGTTGTAGAACAAAAGTTATTCATTATTATGGGTACTTTAACACCCTTTTGGATTACTTAGTACCCCTTTCCGACTAACCTTGTATTAGGTTTTGAGCTGTCAAAAACGAGGCTCATCATATCAAGAGGAAATGTAAAGATAACATACATATATACATAAACTCACGCCTTTTTCGCATGTAGTGTGGGGGTAGGCAGAAACTGCAAAACGCCACATGCTACGATCCTTACGTACTCCTTTCACTTCGTCCACGTTCATACATCTTGTCATACACGCATACCGGTTGAGTATACTATGCACCTGTCCTTTTTTAAGAACATCACCAATAACAGCGATGTGTAGCTTTCTAGGACGTCCTCTACTGGCGTTTTCACTGACATCTGACTTATAATTTCCTTTTATTAATCGCCGTTCTCTCATTCTTTCAACATGCCTAAACCACCTAAGCATACTCCTTTCAATGTTTGTCACTACATCGTCTTTTTTAAACTACATCTTTGTCATATATGCGCCGTGCCTTCTGCTATTACAATTAACGTTGCCATATCTTTTGACTGACTGTCATAAATTAAAAGTAGTTTTTATCTTTTATTTTTTGTTGTTTTTTGCAATTGTAATTTATCTCAATAATATATTGTTATCGGTAGCGGGTAGCACTGGGCAATGTTGACAAAAGAAGGTAGTCGTCGATATGGATCAACGCACCCGAGGTTATAATGGCGGTGATCATTCGACGAAGCGGGAGCATTCTGTGTTGACCAGCTGAAGAAGTCTGACGTTTTACATCTGATTAGCTTGTCCTTATTTTATGATCTTGTAATAATTGTGTAAAGTAATATATTGTGATCTAGTTAATGTTACTAATACTAACCCAAATACAAGTACTCTCAGTGGTGGAGAGTCTATGTTGGTTTTATTTACTGTGTTTACCTTGCTCGCACTATAACTGTAATGATAGAGTCACCCCTGAAAGATTGTGTGGTTGTGTCCTTTTACAATATGTATTATTAATTTATTGACACATTATAAAACACAAACCCGCATAAATAACAAAATATATATTTAAAATTACCTTCGTCCGTGTGTCCCTGCAAGGGTACCAACTGAAAATCAGCGCTGGGTGTTTGACGCCCAGCATATGCTGAGTTGGTGACCCTTTCGACATGGGCATGCTCGACGGCATAACACGGGTATGTTTAATTATTTTTGTTTTTATTGTTTATGCTGTCATTGTGTCCTTGGCTGAATAAATTTATTTTCTTTCTTTCTTTCATGTGTATAAAGATAAGTACCTACATCAATCATCAGATATCATAGAACACTACCTAAGCCCCTGGCTATAGTGACCTACTAAGACAACTAAGGAACCGCCTCGCACATGCAGCATACATTACCAGCCACACAGATACATCAACTGCTAGGCATTAGGGAGACATTAACTCAAGGCAACCCCCATTAATAACCCTACACACCCCGCTATGGACGCAAACGTGATGATATCAGTATCAAGGATTTCTGGTTCACATAAATCGAGCTAACATTATCTACCACAAAGGGGTATCAATTTTGAAATGGTTCTATTAAAGTCGTATAATGGAAACGCCAAAACTTCAATTCCCTTAAATATATTCAAAACTGTAATTCGACCTATTCCTTGAAAGTGATTATACTAGAGATCATCATCAAAACTATATATTATATTATAAATACGAAAGTAAGTTTGTTTGTTACCTTTTCACGCCTAAACCACTGAACCGATCATCCTGAAATTTTGCATATACATTGTCAGGTGTACAGGAACGGACATAGGGTCATGGCGCCACGTGTCTTTCGAATCATGATTGAGTTATTAATATAGAAGCTTTAGTAGTGTGTTAAAAGTGTTTTTTAATTGTAAATTAATGCGAGCAAAGCCGCGGGCAAAAGCTAGTTGGCAATAAATTAACCTCCATCAACTTTTGGTCGGAGATGAGCGATTTCCGAGATATGGGGTTTTTTTGACTCGTTATTTAAAAAGAGACTTAAAAGACAAGAAAGAAGAAAACCTACTCATTTCTGGACATTCAATTGATACTTTTCTAAAAGCTGGTAAACTAGCAATCACTTTAGATAAAATGCCGGCCCAAAATGCTCAATGTCTCAGAAATTAAAGGTCTTACGTA
This sequence comes from Amphipyra tragopoginis, assembly GCA_905220435.1. NCBI lineage: Eukaryota > Metazoa > Arthropoda > Insecta > Lepidoptera > Noctuidae > Amphipyra > Amphipyra tragopoginis. Next base: position 21,799,709 of record HG991995.1, on the reverse strand, counting down.
ACAAGACTTTAATTTTTTCGATCCACATTTGATGGATGTTAATTTGTTGCCAATGATCTCTAGTACCCTGTTTATTCCATATCATATTATACTAAACAAAAGTGCAAGACACGAATATCTTTTCAACCATTTCTTCAAGTAAAGTTTTAGCTCATCATGATCAGTATCGAAGTTATACGAAAAAAATGTTTGCACCCTCCAAATAATTACGTTAAATAAAAAAAAAAAAAAAAAAATGCTTTATCGATTTTATCTGATATTTGTAGCTCTCAATCGCCAGAAATAATTCACGAGACGGGAGATCTGTTGCGGATTTTTTAGGTATAGGCACAGTGTACCTACTTACTACATACAGTGGGTCAACTCAACGCCCATACATTTGACAGGTTATAAGAAATGTCAAAATGATGTGAGGGCGGAGGTTATGTCCCACGTATGCAGTATGGCTACTCGGGACATAACCTCCGCTCCTTCACTCCGCAGCCCCCCGCACGATTGCTCTGAGACAATGTTCTACGTTGAACGACTGTAAGAAGTAAGATATAGGTAGACTGTGGTATAGGTATGTATTGAGTGGCTTAATTTACGTCCCCTTAGGTGTTGCGCCTCTGGCAGCCTCCGCTATGGCCTACCCCTAGATACAATAATGATCATGATTGACCGTTAAGGTTCTTTAAAGCATGCTACGTTGAATCCCTACTGGAAGCAAACATGTTACTTATTTCTACACATTTATTTGCTAAAATGGGTCTTGTTTATTAAATGTTAGTTATATTAAATAAAGTAAGTTTATAACGTGAATAATATTGACCTCGTATGACCGTTGACAAACATGCAGAGAAACATAAATTACATTTTACGGCGAAAATGAAGTTATCATTAAATTTTTTCTCTGAAATGGAAGTCGTCGCAATTGTATATATTTAAAATGGAAAGGTTCAAACAGTTCCAGCTACAAATAAAACAATATGGTAAACTGCACTCGACAAAACAGAACACAGCTTGTGATTCATACTATGAACAATTCAAACATTAACTTCCATCCTTAAAATGGAATTCATTTTTCAACACGAAACAACTGCGAAATGCAAAAGAAATTTATAACGCATGCAATGAGGAGTAATTTTATTGGCCAATAAAAACTACTACTCATTGTAGAAGATTTCGTTGTATCGATTGACGTAAAAATACATGGACCAAAGGTCTAGTATCGGGGTGGCCAAACTTTTTTCGTCAAGGGTCTGAATTAAAGCAAGAAATTTTGCAAGGGGCCAGAATTAAAAAAAAGTGCTTTGTTCTGCCAAAACTAAGATTTTTAGCTCAAGTAATTGCGGGTATTTGTTATGGCCATACACTCTCGTTCAAAAAGGTAGGCTTGGCGGGCCAGATTAAAATCATTCGCGGGCCGGATTTGGCCGGCGGCCGCAATTTGCCCACCCCTGGTCTAGTACAAAATTTACGAAAAAAGTGTCCTGAGTTTACATTCACCACCAGAGCGCGCGCCAAAGCTCACCGCCATATAAACTCAGAAATACCAATTAACTAATTTATACCCTATGTCATCATCACAATGCCTAATTTAGCTTATAACCGTTAGAAGTTTCGACTGCACCCATTGATGTAAATTAGTCTTCATTTCTTTTTTTGCGTTTTATCTACATTCGGTTCGGACATTTATGAGCCCTGACCCGAGGACAATGGTTGTATCCCATGTTGCTGCAAGGGATGGATTCGGTGTGAAACAATCTGCACTGTTTTGATTGTTTATTGTTCTAAAATTTTGCAAATATAGCAAGGTTCACTGGTGGTTCAATTCTCTGTGTCGTAGGAACCAGTGTCTTCAAAATAATTTGACACTAACGACAGACATGATATTCCACCAACCGGGCCACGCAGGCGCGCAGCGCAGCGCGTCGTAGCGGATGCTCGAGCACGCGCCCGTAAGGCCCGGACTCCACCAAAGCGGAGATGTGCGGAGATGTCTCGATCAACCAATAGGATTGCGTTATTTTCAAATCTCTCCTTAGCTTCAACTCAAAACAAATTCCTATTGGTTGTTTACGAGACATCTCCGCAAATCTCCGCTTTGGTGGAGACTGGGCCTTACCGACTACGTTCGCCCGACGGCTACAATCTGCTGGAACCCGGGCGCATAAGCGCGCGTACTCGTGTATCCGCTATCGCAGTCAGTTTCTACCTGCGGTGTGGCCGAGCGGAGCCGACCGGAAGCGACGGCAGCCGAGCGCCGCCGTCCACGTACTCGAGCAGCCGCATGCCGCGACCGACTGCCGCGGCATACGCGCGGCTCTAACCGAGTTCCAAGCAGTGTAATTTCCATGCAAACATGAAACTTAACTATTGTATAGAAGCCTGATTTTCCTATAGCACAGTGTGAAATGCGCTCCGGCGCGCTTCGGTGCGGCCCGTTTGGTGGAAATCGTACATAAGAGATTGCCTATACTTCCGAACACAATAAAAGAAATAGCATTTCTATATGGTGTGTGTGTGTGCGTGCGTGTGGCAGAGTGTGTGTATCAGTATGTATCAGTGTGTGTGCCTCATTATAATTTTGGTTGGTCGATCAGTTTCCAGGTTTCCATGCAAGGGCTACTATCATTTCAAGCAATCATTTCCATTAGTCTTTATCCTCAAAAGGGCTGTACAATGAGTTCTAGACATGTGGAGGAATAAGGTATGTATGGGTATGGTGTTCTTCCAACACAAAGGGAGGATCCTCCTACCAGGTGGAGTCTTAAGCCTGGCGAGCTGCTGCCCGCCGGTTAATGTTGAGCGGTTGTAGTATACTATCAGCGTGTTAAATCATGATAGCGCGATGTAGGAACTGTCATCTATGAGAGTTGTCGTTAATGTCGCTGTAGTCGTCTACACTACTGATGTGTTGCGTAGTTCGCATGTGGCGTGATAGATGCCGCCACAGACTAATAAAAATGTGCCTCTTTAGCTTACAAACCATTCTAACATTATCATCCTCGTCGCGTTTTAATATCTGGGTTCACGTTTCTCATCTGTTACTCTCAATGAAGATATTGCTCCGACCGTAATAATTTATTTGACACCCATAAGTACCGTGATAACGTCTAAAAATGAATAAATGATTGTGAATCTAAATTTCTCTGAAGCACGTACCTGCCTCGTGCAAACTGTGTATGTGGAATAGAAGGCATTTTATTCTATCCAAAAACGTTTGTGTTCTGAGTTTTCTAGTTCATCTCAATTTTCCTGGAATACCGTCGGGGCTTGTCAAAAATGTAATTGTGTTTCTAGAGCAGAAAGGCGTGTTTTTTTTTTGTTCAGATCTATACATTAATAAGTCTGTAGACTAGGCTAGTCTGTACAGTAGAAATATTTAAAAAATAGCGGAGATGATAAATGATAACAAATAGAATACATTTCGATCATTTTTACGGTTCCGTACCCGGTAAAACGGGACCCTATTACTAAGACTCCGCTGTTCGTCCGTCTGTCACCAGGCTGTATCTCGTGAACCGTGATAGTTAGACAGTTGAAATTTTCACAAATTATGTATTTCTATTGCCGCTATAACAAAAAATACTAAAAAACAGAATAAAATAAATAATTAAGGGGCTCCCATAAGGTATAACGGGCTGGTATCCGCAACTCCACGTCTAAGCGCGTATTTTGCGTAAGGGGCTCCCATACAACAAACGTGATTTTTTTGCCGTTTTTATAGATAACTAGCTTTGCCCGCGGCTGCGCTCGCGTTTATTTAGATTTAAAAATAACTCTTAACACACTACTAAAGTTTCTGTAATAATTATAATTCAATCATAATTCGAAAGACACGTGGCGCCATCTATGATCGTTATTCTTGTTTTCCTCGAGAACGGTACTTTTTTTCGGGATGAAGTGTACCCTATGTCCGTTTCTGTACACCTAACAATATATATGCAAAATTTCAGTATGATCGGTTCAGTGGTTTAGACGTGAAAATGTAACAAACACACAAAGTTACTTTCGCATTTATGATATTAATTAGGATGGTACGGAACCATTCGTGCGCGAGTCCGACACGCACTTGGCCGGTTTTTATTGTCTATTTATCTGTTTCAAACTTCGAAACTCATTTATTCAAAATAGACTTGAATTACTTAGTTCTTTTTGAACACAAAACAATCTATATACATAAAAGGAGAAGCTGACTGACTGACTGACTGATCTATCAACGCACAGCCTAAACCGCTGGGGTTAGAAACCTGAAATTTTGACAGTAGGTTTCTTGTGTGACGTAGGCATCCACTAAGAAGGGATTTCTCGAAATTCAACCCCTAAGGGGGTGAAAAAAGTGTTGAAAGTTTGTATGAGAAATCTGGTACTTTTGAAGTAAGAAGCATGGAATTAAAAATTCAGACTTTTGGTGAGAAATAAACATACATGTGTTTCAGGGTTTTTGGAAATTCCACACCTAAAGGGGTGAAATGGGTTCTTAAGTTGAAATTTTGCATAAACACTCTTCAAAGTAAGTGATAACAAACTACACCTCAAAGGGGGTTAACGCGGGTTTAAATTTCACGCAAGCGAAGCTGCGGGCAAAAGCTAGTATTACATATAAGACAGCCCCCAAAAGCGCCCGCCCTTCAGTTCTTTGTTGGTTTGTCGATATGTTTATACACGCATCACGTAAAAGTAATGAAGCAATGCGATTGACTTTTATACACAAATATTGTGCGTATCTCGGAGTAACATTTAGTTTTTGTTTCACCGTAATTGGTTCACTCAATCAAAAGATATTAGAATTTAAAGCTATCAAGAAGAAAGTTTAGTTATTGCGACACAAAATTGGTTTCCAACTTCCACGCGGATGGAGTCGCGGGCACAGCTAGTAAGGCTGGACATCCACCAAAGCTCTGCAAAGAAAATATGCGGTGCGAAAATGTGTAGCGAGGATGTGAAACGGTGTGACCCTTTCCACCAGAGCTGTGCGAGGAATGTGTAACGCGTTATGTGTTAATGTGTACCAATGACCATCTACCTCTTCCAAACACCATCAATTGACTGACTGGTAGGCGTATATTTTCAAATCCTCGCACACATTCCTAAAGTCCCCGTCACGAGAAGCTAGAAATTTTGTAAATAAAGAACTTCTACAAAGTTACGTAGCGACAATTCAATCAACAACAAATAATCCCAAATTAAATCAACTCAAAGTTACATACGTGTAATACGAACCTAACGAGCAATTTCACTTAGTCGGGTTATATTTTAGCGATATAAAGCGCTATCGTCTAATGTTTTGTGGTACCGGAACGTGTCTGACTCATGGCACGTCAACATTTGGCCCGCCATTTTGAAGTAAGTTCACACTGACGCTGTCAATGCTGTCATTTGAGTTTTGAATGCGTTTCAGTTTGTTTGTGTTGTTTTCGTAGATTATTATTTATTATTATATAAATAAAATAAAAACCATTATAAAAAAATAAAAATCATTACAAAACTGTTTTTTTTATTTGTTCCAAAGGTTGCGAACCCCTGAATGTGTGTTTACAAAATTTATAGCTTCTTGCGACGGGGACTTTAGTAACACATTCCTCGTAACACATTCCTCGCAACACGGGATTCGCTCCTATCGCTATTCGCTCGCATTTCTCGCTTGTTTTGTATGAACAAAACCCTCGCTCCGCTAAGCCCATATCCACCAGAGCTGCGCAGAGCGAAGTCAGGTAAATGAAGTGATTCTATTGGTGCTTACAAAACACATTCCTCGCTACGCAGCTTAGCACAGCTCTGGTGAATGCTTAGCCTAACTATATGAAAATACCCGTCGAAATAAACTTTGTAACATGCAACATGTCAAAACCAAAAAATACGTCCTTGTTCTCAGAAAACCTCACTAAAAGATGTGAACATGACCTCTTTTACGAAATATAGAAGTAATTTTAAAGGTAAATTAGTACATGTTGCTCCCTCGTACCTCTTAAAGAATTGCGTACTTACAAACACATAATATACGCAACAGGAGCCTACTTTTAACCCATTAAAACCTGACCTCACTTTAAAAAGGGATTTTAAAACGTTTTAATGGTACTTTAGAGTTCAAAGTAACTCAATTGTAGCCGTAAAAGGTCCGCCATGTGTGCTGATCGCATTATAAACTGTGCGAGGTGATAACTCGAGTCGTTAGGAGTTGGCTCATGTTCTGAATAAATTGAGAATTATTCAGTTACTGTTGACTTTGTAAAGAGTTGTTCTTTGAATGAAGCGGACTGAAGTAACAAGGAACGAAAACTCTTAGACGCAGAATGTATGTGTCGCATTGTTTATTTACATAACAGTCACAGATGTCATGCTGGAAGCTTATTTAACTTATTATGGCTACCGTTTTATGGATCATAGGAAATTATATTCCATTCCCATTCCCTGTAACTTTGTGGCGGAGGTCTGATGGCAGTTAGTCCGTGTAAAATACTGGCATTCAGCCGCATCTGGTTCGACTGGAAGCTGACCACAACATAGTTGGGAAAAGGCTAGGCAGAACAAAATAATTAGCCCACTACTTTCCCACTGCTGGGCATGGGTCTCTTCTCGAAGTGAGAAGGATTTGAGCCATGCCTTTCCTTGAACTCTTCCATGCATAAGGGTCTGAGGGAGAAGACACACGGTACGGTGCGGTGCGCCGCCGCACGGTGACAGTTTTGCCGCATCAGCGTGCACACGTAGTACGCAGCGTCTCGCAAGTACCACGCAGCGCCGCACCGCACCGTGTGGAACAACTCTCTGGCAACACATCTGCGGTCTACGACGTTGGAGCGGTGCCGCTCCAGCGCATACACCCTCCCCCCTCGTCTTGGTCCGAAGAGCATGCGGCGCGGCGCCGGAGCCGTGCCGCATCGTGTGGCTTCTTCCAGAGTTGGATCCCGGCCCGCACCTCAGACTTTTCGTATTCATGTACAGTTCAGAATTTGATTATATCTTACGTTTACGTTGAAGGAAAACATCCTTAGGAAACCTGCACACACCTATAGCTCCAAAAAGTTCTTTACGGTGTGTATAGACCGCCAACTCGCACCAGACAAGCGTGGTGGACAAGGGCCTTTTTGTCTAAAGAGGACGGTGCCCAACAGTAGCACATTAATGGGCCGATTGTGCTTGTCCTATGTGGAGACGGGCTCAAATATAAATGTTCCTCACGCTGGGAATAGACGCTTGTTGCTAGATTCAACAAAACCCAGCACGCTCGGTGATAGGATTTATATCTACGGTCCGCCTGGCTATCTACCACCCTCACATTAAAGAGTGGTGCCAAGCAATTTACTATGTTCAGTCGTGTACATGTGAGAGCCATAGAGGTATAGGGGGGAGTCCCTCTATATTTCTGCTACTGAAATTCGTGCGTTCCATCTTAGACCCTATCTGCATACAAAAACAGATAACGCGTGCCCCCAATACATTTAGAAATATATAAAAGAAACGTGTAGGTACTGTATGTGTATTAAAATATTTAATCATCTTCCTCAAAGCCTTGCTCAACAACGCCTTACTTTGTTTAAAAACAGTTATATAATATATTATTAAACAAAACTTATTACAGTGTTAAACAATTTATAGACGACAATTATATAAAATAAAATTTTTGTAATAATTATAAAATTGTGTGTAAAGTATTGATCTAGGTATGTAATATCAATTTAATTGTTAGGTCCTGACTTTATATATATTTACTCGCCGCATGTGGCAGAATATGTCGGAATCTATAACTTTGTAAGACCATTGTACATACCACGTTCTAGCAAATAAATTATTTGAATTTAATTGAATTGCACTTACCATCAATTGCGACAAGGGTCAAAGATGGCCAAGTCAAAGAACATAAAAAATGCTCATGCAAGTTATCAAAAATGTAGCTCGGAACTCGCAACCAAGCTTATGATCACTTCACCAATAAGGAAGTTTGCGACAGCGTTACATAATAGCACATCCTAATTTCGACGTGTCGCGTGTGCGTAGTGAGTTTCTGTATTTCCATACATATTTTCCTTTGTTTCGTTTAACATATTTTTATGGTCATGCATACAGAATGATATTACATGCCGGGGATGTCGTAAACCCCGTTTTTGACCTAACGAATATTTTTTTGTCTGATCTGAAACTCGTGACCCTAAACAATAATTTTATGATGCGCTTGATTATAAAAACATGAGTTCCGGACCAGTGTAAGCCAATTTTTATTGTTATTGTTTTTTGACAATTTCAAATCCAAAATCAAACGTGATGAAAATTGAATTTGGTTCGATTCTGATAATTCTTGAATTCGTAATCAGTACCATTAATTCGTGTAAGCAAATTAACAGGCGACTCTGGAACGCGCATTGGGAATGTAGGTACTGATGGCTTAGCATTCAGAATTTACATCACATAATATATGGTGAGGGCCTGGTGATCCGTAACACAAGGTTCACAGCACGGACTCCAATCTCTCGTAAAGGAGTTCTAAATGATCTTTGCATTTTTTTTACAAATTCCATAATTTTTTCGTATTAACCTGTGTAGTACTGTAATTATAGACACAATAGATAAACAATGGCGCTGACGATCCGGATCGTCGCGCGGGACGATGCCAGTTAAGGTAACCTTTGTGGGGAGATAAATAAAATGTATTATTATTATTACATAGCTCTCGGATTTCTATGGACTTGTGGAGAAACGAGGTATGGTGTTCTTCCAACGAAATGGGAGGATCCTTCAACTAGGCTCGGTCATATGCCTGGCAGGCTGCAACCAACGGTGGACGTTCATGCTGGCGTCATCAGTGTGGAAGCACTTTCTGTGAAGATCATATCGGGTTCACAACTGTGAAGAAATACCAGAAAGAAGAAGAAGAAAGAAAAGGACATCAACCAAATTCCACATTAAGGAGGTCCAAAAAAAAATTGCGTGGCCAAAACTAGGATTATTTAAAACAGCTGGGTCGTATATAAACCTTGAACAGTTACTATGAACATAAAGTTGTAACTGCATTTCCTAAGCTTAAATTGATTAATATGAAACAATTATGTACTATAATAATTTTTTATAAATCATTTATTTCTGATAAAACAAATCAATGTTTATTTTATATGCATCAGTTTTTATTTTAATCGTCAGTTTGCATTATAACATCTTGCAGGCTATATTTAATATTTTGTATATCGATTAACAGCTCAAGAAATGTAGTTATGGTGTGAACTCCATTGGCCTTTTGAGGTTTCCATATGACCTCTCTATTGTAAAAAAATCTAGATCTATACCGCGCATTTTTTTTTGTACCTCTGCCTGTTTTCCTTTATTTAGACACAGTACAAAAAGACACAAAATACTGTTCTTTCACAAACTCACCGAATCTCTTCTTGGTTACAAATGACAGTTACTTTAAGAACACGACAATTAAATCTTACTCCTAAAATAGTACCATCATAAACAGAGAAACATTACCCGCTTACCATATACTATATGTTTTCACTTAGCAAATTGTCTCGGAACTTGCACAGTATATGTTCTTCCAAGTTTCTTAATTACCGCACATAAATACTAACATGTTAACATGGGAGGACGAAGATGGCACTTTGTACCGAGTACTTAGTTGAAATGTGACTGCGATAAGCCTTCGTCTTCAATATTATTTTCATGTGGTTTTCGTCGTGTGTCAAGCAAACTTCTATTTTACTGTCAGTCTGTTTTCATGAAGTTGTCAGACGTACTAGCTGTTAATGAATTCGTGTAGTTCCTTCAAACCGCGTGATCTTCTGGCGACACTTTTTGACCCTGCATAGGATTTTTTCAGAACCAACAAAAAAAAGTTTTAAAAAAATGAACCACGGTATTCTGTATCTGAGTAATTTTAGTGTCCCAAGTTAACTGACAGCGTAAAGCGATATCGCGCTTGTCATGCCTGTCAGCTGTGTCGCTGTGCCTTCATTGATTTATGCATGGCATCGAAATTTTCTATCACATAAAAAAATATTTGGGAAAAAAGTTTATTTTTATTTTTAATCAATCTTAATCTATATCATATCTAGATCATATGGTTTGAAGGTATTACACGAATTAGTTAACACCCTGTATACTTAATGAGTTTCGACTGGAAATTAAACTTGTCATATTCTCCTCGTTTTCATGTTAACCCACAAAATGGTCAGCTCCGTAATTTCGTAATATAGCGTACCCACTAACTAGACAACGAAGGCAATGAACCGGGGTTTGATACCTAATGAAACCATATTTATTCTGTATAAACTTTGGTCAAATTCAACACTATATAAAACTATTTTCAAGCCATGCGGTTAGTTAGTTAGCTTCCATCTTTCCGCGCCAGTATAGTTAATTAAGTTAACTATTATCTTCCCGGCAGTTCAGTCATCCAGTTCCAACCTTTTCAATCTCGTAAGTCACCTGAGTTTTGAGATGAATAGGAAATGTTTGTCAGTGGATTTGTGTTTGTCTCAATACACATCTTTTAGGTGGAGTCGGCAAAACATGTATTCCTCCTCCATTCTCCTCTATCAGCCGTCATCTCAGTATCCACTCCTTTCGCATCCATATCCTCCTTCACACAATCCATCCATCGTTTCTTTTCTTTCCATAAGTATTGTTGTATCGTCTCAATTAAAACTTTTGTGCGAGGCTGTTTCGACATTAAGGTGCAGAACCTTATAATTTTTTTTTTCGTGTTGTAATCCACATGCATGCCCTTCGCCCAGGGAAAGCGAAGGGGTATCTTACCGGAAGGGACTCTTACCGGCTAAAAACCCACGGTGTTCCTTCTCCTGACCGTTGGCCGGGGTCACGGGATTCGCAGCTGCATGCATGGCGACTCCGGTACGCCTCGGTCCGGCAGTCCCTGACGGACCTCTCCTTCTGTGGGGCCTTGCCCCACATCCTCCTGAGAGGCGCGCGTGGAACACTGCGCGCCGCCTTCTCGTGTCTGTTTCTGGTCGGGCGACGGGTCCCCTAACCCGCCGCTCGCAGGCCACACACTACGGTGGCCGCAGATCGTCACGCGCCCTCCGACGCCCGGTGCGTCTGGCGCGGGAAGGGAGAGTGGCAGCTTCCTCTCTCTCCCTCTCCGCTCCCTCTTTGATCACCATCACATCCGCGCAGAAGGAGGCGACGGCTTCCCACTCACTTTCGCTCCCGACCATGAATAGAACCACGGCCGGAAGCGAGAGGTGTATTCAGCCGCATCTGGTTAGACTGGCAGCTGACCCTAATATACTTGGGAAAAGGCTACGCAGAAGAACTTTGCACTGTAGCAATGTAGACAAAGAGTGGGGCGCGTCTTCGTGAATTGAATTATCTGTATCTACTTACTACACACATAAGTGCGTATACACGTAGAAAGCGGGTTGCCGGCGCCGATCTGTCAGCCCTTGTCGGTGCTAGTCCACGCAGTTAGTCGACGCACCTGTAGTCTCTATACTGTGTGGCGAACTAGCGCCGACAAGTTCCGACCTGCTCCGATCAGCGCTGGTAGGCCGTCATTTGTTGCTGTGTTTACAAGGGAATAAGGCGTATTTTTGTTAAAAATGCCAGCCCCTGCTTCTACCCGCTTCCTTTATGTAGCGGTTGCCTGCACGGACCAGTACCGATAAGCACTGGTAGGTCGGTACCTTCCTTTATATACACGCCCTAAGATTTTTTAACAGAAATCTCTCTGTACTCTGTGGGTACACACACGTATTAACATGCAAATAACATGCAACATTTCGTAAATCCATTGTTTTCCACAGTGCTCTCAGTTATAGTGCACTACAGTAACGCTATTGCATTGTTACATGTACACAAAGCGGGTCTAATAGCATCTAAAGCCGATTCAACACGACCAATACTACTTACAAACAACACCATTAGTGGGGTAAGGGCGATTTCACCTACCTATCAATAAGTAGTCTGTAACTATTGACCAGATAAGCTAAATGGACCTACAATTATGAAATTTATGTGTTTAATAATCTTGTCATTATCACGGTATCTATTCACGGCTCATCTTCTGTGCGAAGATGTCCGGTTCTTTGGGAGGCATACGGGGGACACAGGTCCAACACGCAGAGGCCCCTTCGAGAACATTAATCTAAAATGGGGCGGGGCACCAACCGAGGACTATCCACGGCTGCACTATTGGAGTACAGTCATGGACCATCCCAGATGGGCGCAAGACTATTGTGAAATATGGTAAAAAATATCTGGTCTATGGGAAGGGGTGTTAAATGCACTGGTTAACTTCTGTTGCCAGAAGAAATCGGCGTCTGCCTTTTTTTAAAATTGAATTGTGTTGGCAGACGGTGACTCGCCAGCTCACTAGCTGGATCCCCTGAAAAGCCGCCAGTACATAGGCGAAGGGGGCAACAATCATTATCACTATTGATATGGTAGTGAAACGCAAATGTTAGCTATTGAAAAATTCACAGACTGATTTAGCTTAATGAACACTTAATGATAGGTTGGTGAAAATCCCCCTAAGGGCATATAATTAGTATGTGGTTTTATACGAATTATTCAGAAACTATTGCATTTTTTGAATCGCCAGCCAGCTTTGTGCTAATGTGGAGAACACCTGGTGTAGCATATTAAGATATCATGGTTGAACTGTCAAAATTAATGCTATTACGATTGATAGTATATTTTGAAATTAGAGCGAGGGTTGACAAATCAGTCAAGATCGACTCTGTACTTTGCGATCAAAGAGTTCTGAGATTTTTTAGGCACATCGTGCGATCTCTGAAATACAGTTTGGAGAATAATCTCATACTGGTTCACATGCATAGCAGGAGAGCCAGAGGTCAGGGGCCCTTTGGCGGCAACATACAACTAGGTCCTTAGGTACCTTTATAAGCGCGTACATAGTTATTATCCGTTCCTCTACCTAACCAAATTTCTTCTCGGGTGCCTCGGTTACAACTGACTTGAGGTAAGGAGAACATGTAATCAGCTTACAACAGTTTGTAAAACTTTTCGTGGGTCCATTGAAGCACCAGATCTGCCTAATGAGCTGGCTCGATTCTTTGCACCGGACAATTACCACCGCAACAGGAAGCACAAGCTTTTTGCTGTGCCTTCATGTCGCACTGTAGCGCGAGCTAAATCGCTAATACCCCGTACTCTCACTGCACTCAACGAACTCTTGGATTGTAATACGAACTGTGATCTGTTTGCGGATGATTGGAAGAAGAATTCATTAGTGTGTCTGAAGCATTGCGAGAGAGATTCATGAAAGATGTCTATATTACTATGTTTTCATGTTTCATTTCTCTATCTTTAGAATAGAATATACTTTATTGTACACCAAAATTGTAACACAGCTCTTATACAATATCATATATTGAAGGGTACAATGGCGGTCTTATCGTTGATAGCGATATCTACCAGACAACCTTTGGATGAACAGGAAGACAATGAATAAGATAGAGGGGGTAGTCCGTGGTGTACTGCTGTAAAATACATACTACACACAATACATAGACATAATACTTACATACAAAAATTATACATACTTATATATTTTATTCTATACATATGTTATAAGATTATGTGTTATGGAAAAACAAGACCTTTAATTATTGTAATTGGTCCAAGACCGTTGTTATTAAAGTAAAAATAAAATAAACTAGCCATGCACTTTACTTCAGACAGAACTAAATGAAGACTAATTTGTCATAGCGATCCTCATAATTGAGGGACCGGGGAAGAAGAAGCCGATGCGAAAAATCAAGAACGCATCGGATGTATTATTCAGAGAGCCAATTCGACTAACAAAATTGTTGCCAAACGCAAACGAACAATAAGCGTCAGTCAGTTTTTGTTTACGAAAACTGTCAAAACGATTGGTATTGTTTTTTGTGTCAAACAATTTGACAGCTTTTAAAATTAAAAACTGTCTGCGCTTTCATGTTCGTCTTGCGTCTTCGTCTGAAGCATGCGTAAAGCGCCATGGCGCATGCAATAGCGCATGCCTTAATACTACACGCTAATCCGTCTATTGTATGTCGTGCGTCTTGTAGCAATCAATATTGCATGCGCTTGACGCAAGAGGAATTGAAAGTTGAAAGCGCAAGATGAACATGGAAAGCGCACTGGAGTAGACACCCCAATGAACGGTGCGGATTTATCAAGATTTCTTTTAGGAAAATTGGGCTCCTGACCGACTAGATGAGCGTTCGTACAAAAACAAACAAAAAATATCAAAACGAAAACTGAACGAGAAATTAACAGTTCTGTGAAAATAATGGACCGTTACTATGTAAACGGGCTGATACTCAATATTTATCTGTAAAACGGAATATAATCCAGTAGGAAATTCACTTGATTCAGTTTTAATTGTACAAATTAATTCCCAATCAAATTATTTACAGTTATTAACAATCTTGTGAAACATTTCGCTCCATTACTCTTTTATTAATAAAAGTTTTCTTCAAACGTAATAATTGTATTTTTACTTTGTTAATGAAAGGCCCTTGGCTGTATAGATTTAAAAGGAAAAGCTCTGCAAATCGAAACTAATTAGTATAAAAATTAAATGTAAAAGTGAGTTTGTCTCTGCCTCGTCTGTCGGTTTGTTACATCTATTTGATTCGGTTAACTACGGAACCAATTATGAAAAAAACTGGGTTTTCAAGTTACCTCTGCCAAAGAATGATAAAATAAATAAAATAAAATTGAAATGCAATTGAAAATATATTTAAATGAAATGAAATTGAAACGAAATTGGAGTGAAATGAAATAAAATTGCTTATTCTGCAAATTGGATATTTAAAAATCACTTTTACAGGTCGATTAATTTTTAAAACTAGATGGCGTTGGTATTAATTGAGTTCTTTCTCTCTCTCTTTTGGTAACTTGTGTGTACCAAGAAAGGTTAATGAACTAAACAAAATCGGTCTTCAAAGCAGAACTTTCAACATACTTCACTCAAGCAAAACCACTGCACGAAACATATCTGTGCAACAATACAATACGAGGCACGTTATACTTATTCAAAGCAAAGAAACTCCTCATAACACAGCCAGAGCTTCTCTAGAATCTATTGTCTAACTCCTATAGACATTAGAAATAGAACTGTGCAACTGCAATCCATTTATTGCTAGCCCACAGTTAGATATCGTTTGGGAAATCCCGCCGTGCATTCTCCCAGATGCTACCGAATCGTTATAAGGATAATTTATTTAAGGTATTCCACTGGCAAAATCAGAAAATCTTTAGCCATATATTATGTGCCTCTTATTCTACACAAAGCACGTATCTTCTATATAAAATTTACGATACCAAAGTCAGGTTTTACAATACATTAGGTAATTGTGAGTTTCTGTACGATTTGCTGAACATGTTGGGTAATAAATATTTTAAATACTCTTTAAGGTTTTCGCGTTTGAAAGCGTTGCAACTTTTAAATGGTGCCGTTTATTGCGAAGTGTTTTTATTTATTGCTCTGGTGCACATTCATACCAACAAATTATACACAAATAATTTATTAAATTATTACACACAATACAATTTAGAATTATATGTATAACAAGAAGCGTAACATAAAATTGATAGATACATGTACCCTGTGAGGGCATGCTACATTTACTGTTGAATAAGTTTATTTTGAGTGGTGTACTCAAAATAAACTTATAATTTGTATAGTCCTCTATTTATTCACTCTCGATAGCAAAATAATAAAATCTCAAATGATCAAACCGATGGAAACTGATTATAGTACGGAAACGCGGTAAGTTCGGTGCAGGCTGGCAAAACGACCTCTCGCCCTCGCTCACTCGGTCTCACTCCAAAGTAACTTCACTCAAATCAAATGCATCCAATGTCAAAAAGAATGACAGCTGACAGCCGACAGCTGACAGCTGTCAGCTTGCTGACAACCGTCAAACAAGACATGCCACGCCCCGCACCGACCTCACCCAAGCACACTGCTTGACGTTTCCGACAAACGATAACAGATGGCGTTGTACTACATTAACAATAATCAATAGTGATTCTAACAGTTGTGCTTCTGTGTTGATTCTGCGACATATACATAAACTCACGCCTGTATTCCCCGAAGGGTTGGCAGAGGTGTATAGTTCACCCACATTTCGCCGTTATGTTTACGTCCCATGTAATAGGGGGCGAGCCTATTGCCATCGACCGGGCACAAATCCAGACTCCGGGCTGCTACTGAGAAATTCCACTCAGAAAAACCCAATAACACTTTGCCCGACCTGGGGATCGAACCCAGGACCTCACGCTCAGCAGTCGCGCTTGCGACCGCTAAACCAACGTGGCGGTCCACATATAATATACAACGTGTAACCCTTCTTCTTCTCTCGTGTCAGCACGAGCTATACGAAAACAGCTCATGCTGTGGTGAAAAGATTAGCCAGTCAGCAAGGTTGATAGCGGGGCTGACTGCCCAGAGTGCGCCGGACATACTTCAGTATCGTCACTCGTGGAGGCTCAAACTCAAACAATGAAAGTAGTTTGTTAAGAATCGGCTACTAAATCGATTTCAGCCATTTAATGTGTATTTTTTTATCAACATGCTTCTTACCAGTCTGCTTTAAGATTATGTCAAGGTCATAAGACTGAATTTTAAATGCAGTTAACAATGAAAAAGTGATACTAGTTTCTTAAACAAACAATATGTAAGCACATAAAAGTAAAATTTCAGAGTATGTGTTATGATCAGTGATCGGAAAAGGGTGAGCTAATTTACCTAAACTTCAAAGAACACAGACAAAAACTGGAGACTTCCTTTTTCGGGAGATTTTTCTCGGAGATTGTCTTTCATTTGTTTTCAAAAAAAAGACAATCTCCTTTTTTGAAAACAATAAACAATCTCTTTTTTAAAACCAATGAAAAACGTGTCATCTCGTGTTGTGACCATTTTGGGATGAAAAAAAATGTTGTCGTAAGGAAGTCTCCAGTTTTTGTCTCTTTTCTTTGAAGTTTAGGTAAATTAGCTCACCTTTTTCCGATCACTGGTTATGATGATAACTGAATATTCTAATTGGGGTGTTCGAGTTTTTGCGTTATTCCTTTTACATGTTACATTCACATATTTATTTATACAGGGTTAAAGGGAAAGTCGTACTGAATATTAAAGGACGTTATTATTCAGGTCATTTCTGATGGATTTGATTTTGTAATATGGTGTCCGAAACTTAACCGTTATGGAGATATTGAATTTTAAAGATACTTTTTAGGTTGTGTAGACACAAACACTTGGACTATTCAAATAAAAAAAAAATAGATTTTATGAACATACCTAGTAGATGTTATACCTTTTTGAATAGCTAAAGAGACGTAAAAGTTTTTAAAATTATTTGCAGAATAAGTTCCATAATTATTTAAAAAAAAAACGCATCTATGTTAAGAATACTTAGTAAAAATTCTTTTATTCTAACCGTTGTCGAGCAGTCGTTTTAAGCTGTTAGTAGTAGGTTCAGTTTTTGTTAATCATTTTTTATTAATTGACATCTCTAACAAGGTACATAAGAAAACGGACCCTAGGAGCTCAAAAAATAAAGGATTTTATAAAAATATCTTTAAAATTCAATATCTCCATAGCGGTTAAGTTTCGGACACCATATTACAGAATCAAGTCCATCAGAAATGACCTGAATAATAACGTCCTTTAATATTCAGTACGACTTTCAAAAAAAAAAGTACCTTAACGATAACGAAAACCACGTATTCTACCCATCATTGCGATCATTTTTTTCGAACAAACCATACCTGGGAAATCATTGGTTTTGGAGATATTGAAGGTCAAAGTACACATTTTTTTTTTGTTTTTTCCAAAAACAATTTTCAAGTCATAATACTAAACTTTCTTCCATACAAACATTATCAAAAATTTCAATTTTTCCTAACAAATTACGCATTTGAAGTTGCAAAAACGCAATGAATATCAAACGCACACGACCGCCTTGGCTTGGCTGTGTGGCCGCTGCACGCATGCAAACGCGCGGCATCGCCACAACCATAATTTGCGCGCTACAAAAAAAAGCGTTTTTTTTTCATGTCAAAAAATAAAAGTCGTTTCCCAGCAATTATTTTTGGTCAATGTAATTTAGTT
Source organism: Amphipyra tragopoginis (assembly GCA_905220435.1). Lineage (NCBI taxonomy): Eukaryota > Metazoa > Arthropoda > Insecta > Lepidoptera > Noctuidae > Amphipyra > Amphipyra tragopoginis. The sequence continues at coordinate 21,781,645 of HG991995.1, read as the reverse complement.
TGATGTACAGAGTGCGTAGATTTCGGCTTTGTGATGGGTCTTTTTACACCCTGTATTTTTTATAGTGCACATACAACTATTACATTTAAATAATATTAAAACAATTAGGAAGCGTCGTCATTTTATGTTTGTATATAATAGGTACCTTTTTTTTTTTTTTTATTTATTACTAGGCCTGCGTTTGGCCGCCATCTCGCCTGATGTTAAGCGATGATGCGGTCTACGATGGAGCACGCTTGCCCAGAAGAAACCGATTCACTCGTGACTTGAAGACACCCAAATTGTAGCTGTCGGGGAACACCCACTCGGGCAGCGCATTCCACTGTTTGGCGGTTTTCACAATGAAAGTGGAATCAAAGCGCTTCGTTCGGGTTTTTGGTATATCAACCATGAACCGATGGCGCTTTTTCGTGCTTCTGGCCGTCCGATAGAAAAAAGGGCAGGGGGGTATTAGATCATGCAGATCTGAAGCACACTCTCCGAAATGTGTCCGATAAAAAACCGATAGACTGGCAACTTTGCGCCGATGCTCAAGACTTTGAAGCTTGGTCTGAACAAGGGAGTCGTTGCTGATGAGCTTCTTGGCACGCCTCTCAATGGACTCCAACGCCTCAAGCTGGTATTTGGCTGAGCCATCCCAAAGGTGCGAGCAGTACTCCATGCACGAACGAACCTGTGCTTTATACAGTTGAAGCAACTGTTCCGATGTGAAGTACCGCCGCACCTTCGAGAGGACACCCAGCTTTTTAGCAGCCAATTGAGCTTTGGACTCAATATAGGAGCCAAAGTTGAGGGTTGACGTCAGAGTAACGCCCAAGAGCTCAAGATGGTCAGTTATCGGTATAGACACATCTCGAAAAGTAGGAGCCAGCTGGAATGGCCTCCTTTTGGCAGAGAACAGACACGCCTGGGTCTTTGATGCATTGAACTTGACCAGGTTGGCATCGCCCCAATCGGAGACTGCCTTAAGGGACAAATTCAAGCGCTCGACCATGGCCTCTCTCAGAGACTGAATTTGTGGTCCACTGGTCCGTGCATTGGCTACATAGCTCTCTACCACAGTGCTGTCGTCTGCATACCCAAAGGTTCCGGGCTTTAGCAGGTCGTTGATATGCAGCAGTAAAGCGTCGCAGAGAGCACTGACCCCTGGGGGACACCGGCATTAATAGCCATTCGATCTGATGAGCAGCCATCAATGACCACTCGAATCGAACGATTCCTCAGGAAGTCCGATATCCACGCAACGAAACCGATAGACAAGCCGAATGAAGAAAGCTTACCAATAAGGCCGTCATGCCAAACCCTGTCGAAAGCCTTCGAGATGTCCAGGGAAACGGCGAGCGTTTCCCCATGTTTCTCGATGGCCTCACTCCATACGTAAGTGGCGTACGCTAGAAGGTCTCCAGTAGACCGGTTTCGGCGGAATCCGTATTGCCGATCACTGAGGAGGTCATTAGCTTCTAGGTACGTTAGGAGCCTACTATTAAGTATACGTTCCATAGTCTTGCAGAGTATGGACGTAACTGAGATGGGCCTATAGTTGGCAGGGTCAGCACGACTACCTTTTTTGGGCACGGGTTGCACGTTGGCAAGCTTCCACGATTTCGGCACTTGACCAGTCTCAAGAGAGAGACGAAAGAGGCGCGTCAGCACAGGAGACAGCTCAGGCGCACATGTCCTCAGAACTATGGCTGGAATACCATCTGGGCCACTGGCCTTGTTCACGTCAAGATTGCGTAGCGTTTTGCGAACCTCCTTTTGGCGAATGCGAATTTCCGACATAAATGTCGCACAGTTATTCGGTGTTGGAGGTATCGCACTATCAGCATCCAGGCGTGAAGACTCCGCAAACAGAGAAGCAAACAAGTTAGCTTTCTCTTCAGCGGTGTGAGCCAGCGTCCCATCAGGTTTCAGCAGTGGGGGTAGGGAGGGGCGGCAGAAGTTCGCTTCGACTGATTTAGCTAGGGACCAAAACGCTTTACTACCCGCAGGGTACGAAGCCAATTTGTTCCCTATTCGACTAATGTGGTCAAAGCGAGCCCTCTGAAGAACCTTTTTGCAGGACTTGGCAGCCTTGTTAAACGCCTTCTTCCTCCGACGAATGTCCTTCGCTTTACGGTGTCGAGCATCAACCCAGGCCAGGTATGCCTCATGTTTACGGGCTTCAGCGCGACCACATTGAGGCCCGAACCACGGGCGAGCTTTGCCGGACAATGGTACATCGGAATAAGGAATGTAGTATTCCATGGCCCGATGCAACACCTCCGTCACAGCGTCCGCGCAGGTCGAAGGATCATCAGACGAAAAACACATCAACTGCCAAGGATAAGATGCAAAGAAAGACCGCATCTCATCCCAATCTGCTGACCTGTTTCGCCACACCCGCCGAATTCCTCTAGGGCTGAGATCGGGCGGGGAATAAACAGATACAGATTTCACCAGACAGTGATCGGATTTACCCAAAGGTGACGAAACCGTTACTGAGTAGCGGTCTGGATCAGTTGTCAGCAGAAGGTCCAAGCAATAAGCCGTGTGCGTGTCAACGTCAGGTACCCGCGTAGCCCCCTGGACCAGCTGGGTAAGATTTATTATTAGAGCAAGCTCTCGCACCTTTCTCCCAGCATGGTCAGTGTCCCGGTATGGGAAAAGCCACTCCTGGTGGTGGCCGTTAAAATCCCCCAGAAGCACTAATTGGGCTGTAGGGTACCTCAGTTGAGCCGCCTCCGCCGCCTCACTTAGGTATGCTGTGAGTCTGGCCGTCTCCTCATCTCCAGTATGCGATCGGTAGACACAGGCATAAAGAATTTTCTCGATACCTATATCCACCATTACCCACAGCACAGAGAATGTGGGGTCTTCAAGCTGACGGAGACGCCGATAGGAGACGTCATCACGGGCGTATAGGCACACTCCAGCTCGAGCCTTAAAATTGTGCTCCAGGGTATACCCTGGGTACGATAGGTACGCCACGTCAGACGGACCCCCGATCTGCGTCTCCGTGATGAATAAGAGTGAAGGTTTATCAGTCTCTAGGTGATAGTGGACTGGTACGAGATTTGAGTGCAGTCCTCGGATGTTTGTGAGGTGCACTTTAAATGAAAGGGCGTGCAGCCGCTGTGAAACCTTACTCTTATTTTTCTTGTGCTGCATATTTTGTGTCGTCGAGTGATTCGGTGGGAAAACGGCAGTGGAGCGAGGCTCAACGCTGCTGGCCAGTAGACATGCGCCGCAATGCCTCATCATTGGGGAACTGATCTGGAGACTGCGGGGACGCCCGAGCCCCCCCGGAACCTAGACTGAAGAGGGCTCTGTTTACGCAAAAACAGGGTAATTGTTGTTTTATCTTTTATTTATCAGTTGTTGCTGATGAAAACTAACAGTTGCCGTCGCTGTACTGTGAATAATATTGTATCCGACAATACCGACCTACCTACACGTCTTTATTTGAAGATTTCAGGCCTGACGGTAACGTAATGTAACCTAATTTTGAAGAGAATTGTTTATATTCGTCCCGAGCGCAAACTCATAATTGTATAAACATAAATTTATGACGTGTTATGAAATGGTCTCTCTCCAAGTTCAGATCCGAGTGAAGTATTCTAACAATTTGAACAAACCGTGATATGTGAGTTTTAGTAAAAGTTTTGCGTTTTCTAGGAACGAGTCCCAAAGTCTGGAAAGTTCAAAGTAATAAACAGATGACCTCTTAAGTGACCTTATTTGGAAACTTCGCCTTAAGATATTCTGCATAAGTTCTTTGGGTACATCATTCAAATTAGATAATTCGTTAACCTCTAAACTTCGTGTAAGGCAACTCAGTTTATCAAAAGAATATCTAAGTAATCATATTTATGTAAATTATTTACATATAAACCGCAGTTCAGAATACGCAATACTATTTCGCTATACAGGATGTTAACAAATTCGTAGAATTCCTTCAAACCGCGTGATCTACTGGTGACACTGATTGACCCTGCATAGGTTTTTTTCAGGATAAACAAAAAAAAGTTTCGAGAAAATGAACCATGGTATTCTGTATCTGAGTAATTTTAGCATCCCAAGTTAACTGACTGCATGCTATATCGCGCTAGTCGTGCCCGTTAGCTATGTCGCCGTGCCTTCATACATTTATGCATGACATCGAAATTTTTTATCACATAAATTTTTTATTTGGGAAAAAAAAAGTTTATTTTTATTTTCAATCAATCTAAATCCCGTGCGGGGTTAATCTATACCATTAATAGATCATGTGGTTTGAAGGAATTACACGAATTCGTTAACACCCTGTATAATATATATATGTATGTATAGTTATAGCTTATAAAGCGTATTGCGTTATAAGCTATAAGTATACAGCATGACATTCACACTATACGCTATATCGTAAACCGGTCTACTATGTATTGCAAGTTATTTGACGGCGATCCGTCGGGTGACGGACGGGGTAGAAGTGAAGCGGGGTGGGGACCGGAGAATCATACGATATAGCTCTGATAATCGCACAAGTTTATCGCGCACAGCAAGCCAATACTATACAGGCTGTAAGGGTAAACACCGTTATCCTTGAAACCATGGGTAGTTCACTTTAATATAAAAATATAGGACCGAGTAAAAAAAAAAAAAAAAAATATACGCGCGAGAAATGAGCGGCGCGGCGGCGCACAATGGAACGAATGTATGGGAGAGGTTGGACATACGCATCTCCAAATAAAAATTGACAAATTTTGAAAAACGAATTATGGCATTGTATTTAATTATCAAATGTCTTCAAAACTTGTGCTGACAAATTTCTTCCTATCTCTCGTATTTCGGGAGTTATTTGAGAAAATGAGAAATTTTACTATGAAAATGACTGTACCGAGCTCTCTGCCGTTCGATTCCGGCCTCGTTTCAAGTTGCGGTCTTTACTATCATAATACGCATACCAAAAGCTACATTTAGTGCAAAGACACATGGTGCTCCAAACGTGCACCTTCGGAGTTATAGTGTGTATATTCGTCATCATTATTCGATTCAGATTCCGAGTCTATATTTGCTAAATTGTTGACATCAACAAATTCGGTGTCATTCTTTTCGGAATCCGTTAGGTCATAAAACTCCGTAAAAGAAGATTCTTTTACGAACTTGTTTGTACGAATGCTTGTAAGCAGTGGATCAGACGATATTAAAAGATTGTGCATAATATCTTCATTACATGAGACACTGTTGCATTTTCGAGAATGCCCTCTCTATATTTTCGAAAGTCTTTGTTTCTAGCTTCAGATGCCTCTTCAGATATAAATCCAATGGGTGCAATCGACAAATTCTGAGCTATGTCTGGCCCGTGTATAAGAAGTTTATGAAGAGAATCTGAATCGAATAATGATGACGAAGAAGATGATGATGAGGAGGATGATTAGGTTATAGTTATTAGAATATTTCAGTGTACATAAAGTTAATAAATGAATAAAACTGGCGAAAACTTTTTTTTGTACATTATCACCCTTTATATCAGAAAGTGTACGTTTGGTGCACCATGTGTCTTAGCATTAAATGCAGCTCTTGGTATTATGATAGTAAAGAGTACCACTTGAAACAGGACCAGATCCAGAAGGCAGAGAGCTCGATTCAGTAAAAAATACATCACGCTATACGTCAGAAGGTGCACGTTTAGAGCACCATGTGTGTTAGCAATAAATGTAGCTTTTAGTATATGTAATATGATGATAAAGACCGCAACTTGAAACGAGGCCGGAATGGAACGGCAGAGAGCTCGATACAGTCATTTTCATAGTAAAATTTCTCAATTTCTCAAATAACTCCCGAAATACGAGAGATAAGAAGAAATTTGTCAGAACAAGTTTTGACGGCATTTGACAACTAAATACGATGCAATTATTCGTTTTTCAAAATTTGACTATTTTTTCAATTTTAAATCTTTTTTTGCATGTCATTATAAATCGACCAATATATCAAAAGGTGTACGTTTGACGCACCATGTGTCTTAGCACTAAATGCAGCTCTTAGTATGTGTATTATGATAGTAAAGACCACAACTTAAAAGAGGACCAAATTCAGGAGGCATAGAGCTTGATTCGGTAAAAACATACATCACCCTATAACTCCGAAGGTGCACGTTTGGAGCACCATGTGTCTTTGCACTAAATGTAGCTTTTGGTATGCGTATTATGATAGTAAAGACCGCAACTTGAAACGAGGCCGGAATCGAACGGCAGAGAGCTCGGTACAGTCATTTTCATAGTAAAATTTCTCATTTTCTCAAATAACTCCCGAAATACGAGAGATAGGAAGAAATTTGTCAAAACAAGTTTTGAAGGCATTTGATAATTAAATACAATGCCATTATTCGTTTTTCAAAATTTGACAATTTTTATTTGGAGATGCGTATGTCCAACCTCTCCCATACATTCGTTCCATTGTGCGGCGCTACGACGCGGCGTACACACACTCGCTAACGAGACAGCTGACTGAGTGGGGTAGCAAAATGTGCGGGGCCGTGCATCGGGCCACGCGGCGAGTTCCCCGCGCCCCCTCCCGTAGCTTGTTGCCCCCGCGCATAGGGTGAAATGCTTTTGAGGAAAAATGAAAATTAAAAAAAAAAGTTTGTTATTTTTCATTGATTTTACGTTCTATAAATGAAACCAAACCACTGGTTTCAAGGATAACGGTGTTTACCCTTACAGCCTGTATAGTATAGCGTTGTGTGAACGTGTCCATATAAAATGTATGCTGAGCGATAGCGATAGCTGTGCTATACAATATTTGCTATATGTTATAAATGTTACAGCATAGTCTGAACGGCTATTAATAGGTTGGCAACCAATCCGATGCTCCATCTGATGCAAAGTAGTTACCGCTGCCTATACAAGGTGTTAAAGAATTCGTGTAATTCCTTCAAACCGCGTGATCTTCTGGTGACAAAGATTAACCCAAAAAGGGAATTTTTGAAAATCAACTGAAGAAAAAATTGAAAATAAAATCTTAGTTTTCTATATCTGAGTCATTTTAGAGCCCCGAGTTAACTTAATGCAAAGAGCGATATCGCGTTAGTCTTGCCCGCCAGCCGCGTCGCCGTGCTTTCATTCATTTAAGCGTGGCATCGACATGTTCAAGAGCATGAAATTATTTATTTGCAAAAAAAAAAAAAAAAATTTTACTGAATCCTTATTAGGTGGTTTTTTTTTTTTTTTTTTTTTTTGGCAGGAGTGGGAAATCCTCATGGACACCCAAGCCACCTCACAGGTGAGATGGCTTGGGTAGTGTCGGACTCTTACCGACTAAAACCACACTCCTGCCCCGGCGTGAGCCCCTGCCGTACTGGTTACGCAGGGATATTTCAATGGGCTGTGTATTTGTAATTTGCTCTGTTTTTTGTTCTGTACACCTCTATATTATTTGAGCCGAATTTTTATTTTTGCTAATTTACGTATTTGTAGGTCTTTTTTATTTCTATTTATTTCAATGTTCTATTTACTTTGGGTCTTAAAGGGGAATGCCCATCAGCCACATAAAAAAATGCCTGAAATGAACAACAATGAAATTATACGCTAAATTTTACTACAAATCGTAGGAAACCCGTTACAATTTCAATAATTATCATAAAACTAGGTAGAAGTCAATTTCAAACATTTTTTCTGAAATATAGGTTAAGTCTAGGTTAAGGATTAAGTACGGGTTAAAAAATGGGTATCGTGTGCAGAAGTAAAATCAAAAGCCTTTAAAAATGGCCACAGTCTTCGTTATATCATAAAAAACCAATCACTACGTACCTCAAGTCGCAAGCGTAAAACCAAGAATTATGTAAACAAACAATCGAAAAAGTTAAATGCAGTAATGTCAAACTGTCAGTAAGGCAAAGGTCATGTGATTCATACAGCCTACATACACACGTTTTCTATTTAAAACATAATTTGATTTTAATTAATGTTGACATGCATATATTATTTTAATTAGATATAAGCTACACGTAGGTCGAATTATATTAAATTAATGATAACTGTGCACTAATTCTATAAAATAGTTCGTTATGGATAATTTGACGTTTCCTGTTTGGCTGAATGTCACTTATTCATGTCAAATAAACATTGACCTCCAATAAAAAATAAGAATGAATTAAAAGGATATCAAGTTAAATATTTTAATGATCCCTATATTTTTACCCTACTTAAACAAACTTGAGAATTATTTCGTTATACATATTTTATTTTAAATACAATTAAGGACTATTCGTATTTTCTGTCCATTTCAGGCATTTTATGGGCGTTCCCCTTTACTATTTATTTCTAATGTTTACTAATTTTACTATTTTCACAATGAATTCTATAAACTTTCTATTTTTCTTGTTCGCAATATGGACGCTTAACTTTTCTTTACTAATTTGGTCTCCGATGGCCATTTCCAGGTTGTGCCTGTGGGAGCCATACACAGGGCACTCCGTCAGCAGGTGGAGGACTGTCTCCTGCGTGTCGGGGTCGCAGGCGCACGCTGGGTTCTCCTTGCACTTGAAGCGAGTCAAGTATTCGGAGAACCCACCGTGCCCTGTTAAGGCTTGGGTCAGTTCCTTGGTCATCTCCATCTTCCGCACCGTCCTGTGCGCCGCGACTGCACAAGGGAAGAACAACTTTGTGGTGGTCGCCGTTTCTCCCATCCAGTATTAGGTGGTTTAGATACGATCACTTACCCCAACCGCATGAAAAAAAAAAGATTTTTATTTTTTGATTTTTAATCAGGCTAAATCCCATGCGGGGCTAATCTACACCAGTAATAGATCATGTGGTTTTAAGGAATTACACGAATTCGTTAACACCTGTATACAAGGTTAGATGGAAAGGGGAATTTATCCGCGGGCCACTTAAACGTCCTATCACCCGTCATGATATCACTGACACCCTTCTCTTTCATATCATTCTTCACACCATCCATCCATCTTTTCTTTGGCCTCCCTCTTCCTCTCCATCCATCCACATTTATATTTGTCGCAGAATCAACACAGAAGCACAATTATTAGAATGACTATTGATTATTGTTAATGTAGTAGGACGCCATCTATTGTCGGAAACGTCAAGCAGTGTGCTTGGGTGAGGTCGGTGCGGGGCGTGGCATGTCTTGTTTGACGGTTGTCAGGTAGCTGTCATCCCTTTTGACATTGGATGCATTTGATTTGCGTGAAGTCACTTTGGAGTGAGACACGAGGGCGAGAGGTCGTTTTGCCAGCCTGCACCGAACTTACCGCGTTTCCGTACTTTAATCAGTTTCCATCGGTTTGATCATTTGAGATTTTATTATTTTGTTATCGAGAGTGAATAAATAGAGGACTACAATCAGTGTTGTGACTATTATTTCCTGCCTACACCAAGTCGAACTTGGACTCTGATGACGAGGTACCCCCAATGAGTGAACTACCCTCGTTATATTCATAACTCTTTTCGTCACATGCGTTTCATCTCTCCTCTTCACATGCCCATACCAAAACAAACGGTTCCCTTTCAACTTTTCTGTCACTGGCGCTACTTTCAAACTTCCTCTAGTATACTCATTCCTGACTTTATCCATTCTGGTCACTCCACACATCCATCTCAACATTCTCATCTCCGCTACATGCAATCTTTTTTCATCCGTCTTCTTCACGGCCCAACATTCCGATCCATACAGTACGACAGGTCTTATCACGGACTTGTAGACTGTTTTAAAGCAAGTGTTAAGATTTGAAAAATTCGATAATTTTAATTCCATGTAAAATAATTTATATTTCAGTTTTTTCAAAAATACTTCACCCCTGCTTTAGTTGCGAATTCGAAAAATAGAGCTTGTGATCCCAAATATGACCTAAAATGTAAACACAGCTGATCACAGCTTGAGATACATAGATTTTAGCGTATTTTATGGAATCTTTGAACAGCTATTTCTCTTAAACTATTGACTTTTGGGGAAAGTTGTAGAACAAAACTTATTTATTATGATAGGCACACTAACACCGTTTCGGATTAGTACCCCATTTCCAAGAAGTTTGATGATGTGTTGCCAACCTTATAGTAAAGATACACGGTGACACATTACACTCGACACTCAGTGTCGACACCGAGTGTCTTAGTGTGTACATCGATGTTACACTGAGTTGCGCATTAGCTCTGGTTTAATTTCAGTGTCGCGATTGCATTGTGTCGAATGTCAGTGTCATCGTGTATACAGGGTGTTAACGAATTCGTATAATTCCTTAAAACCACATGATCTACTACTGATGTAGACAGGCCCCGCACGGGATTTAGCTTGATTAAAATTAAAAAATAAATTTATTATTTTTTCATGCGGCTTTGTTACCGATCGTATCTAAACCACCTAATAAGGATTTAGTAAAAAATAAGAATTTATATTTTTGCATTTTTTTTTTTACCTATTTCTTTGTACATTTCGATGCCACGCATAAATTAATGAAAGCACGGCGACACGGCTGGCAGGCACGACTAACGCGATATCGCTCTTTGCAGTTAGATAACTCAAGGCTGTAAAATGACTCGGAAATAGAAAATCAAGTTTTTTTTAAATATTTTTTTCGTTGATTTTCAAAAATTCCCATTTATGGTTAATCTGTGTCAGCAGTAGATCACGTGGTTTGAAGGAATTACACGAATTCGTTAACACCCTGTATGTAACCTTAGAAATAAAGTTGAAAAGTCTCATGTACCTGTAATTTCACCGGCATCGATACCCTTCAAACCGGAACACAGCAATGCAGGTGCCCAATTCTACTAACAGAAACGTTTATCAATTGCAACTTAATCGTTAATTCAGACAGTTTTCGTTTACAAAAACTATCAAATTGTTTGACAACAAAAACAAAACCAAACATTTTGACAGTTTTTGTAAACGAAAACTGTCTGAATGAACGGTTCAGTTGCAATTGACAAAAGTTTCTGTTAGTAGAATTGGCCCCCTGCTTGGCGGCAGCAATAGACATAATAGTAGTTAGTACCCCAGACGAACTCTTTCACTAGGAGCTCGAATACCACTCATCATGCTATTATATACTTAAGCGACATTGTGGCAATGTTTAATCTTCCAAAAACGTTGACATCAGTCTCTGCAGTTGACCTATTAAGTAGTAAACCTCTCAAACTCAACGACATTGTGGCAATATTTACTCTTCCAGAATCGTTGACATCTGTCTCTGCAGTTGACTTATTAAGTAATAGACTTTCTCAAAGTTACAGAGGTAATAATCCGCCCAGTAATAATTTCCACATCAACATCTAATCTACACACTCCAGAACCCAGTAATTTATCAGAACAAAAAACTCCGATCATGATTTACGGACGTAATTCCCGACACGATTACGAGGGAACTGCCGAACCCAACTCGCAAACTTGCCGATATAAATATCAAGAACAACATTTACATGACTCTTTAGTATTCTCAGTGTGTCGTCAACTTCGGTAACATTTCACCCGGTAAGACAGTTTACCGTGACTAAATCATACGCGGGTGCGTGTTCAAGAATTTTTGTTGAGACGTACTGAAAGCTAGGCGAGATAGGAGCGAGGTTTTGTAGCTTTTGCGTGAGTTTCGCGGAGCGTGACAACCGCAGCGCTACGCTGCGCCGCGCCGCCCGCGCTCTAGTGATGTGCCCCTCACTCGTGAATTACCTAGTTTGAGTTCCTCAAAATGAAAAATGAGGGAGTTATTCGTATTTCAACTATGAACCACATCATCTAACTCCTCAATTTATTATTTGTATAAGCGCGGGTGTTTATCTGACTGATGAGCGAGTGAGTTTGTAAGTGATAGGGATGCCAATATTTGATGAGAGTTCGCACACTCGGCGCCCTTTTTCTCTCCCTCCCTCACTCAGCGAGACGGCACATAGCGCACAAGCAAGCCCGCCGCTCACCAGTCTCAAGAGAAACCTACCCTCACATCAAACGAGGTGTGCCCCGTGAGTGCCTCACAAGGTAAAATGGGGTGCGTCCTCATACCCGTTTGAAATAGATGAGTTACCCATCACTACCGCGCTCGACACCGCAGTTACGCGACGTCTTACGTAGGCGGTTTAAAGCGACGCGAATTGCGAAGCGATGCGATGCGGTGACACGCGATGCGGTGCGAAGCGGCAGCTTTGTCCTACGAGCTCGCAGACCGCTCTCCGCGCGCCGCCGTCATTCAGTAGCACTGTACGGCACCGCATCCAGTTCGCGTGAAAATATCAAGCCAACTGACAATGAAAGCGCACTGGTGTAGACATACCATTTCGGACCCAAACGGAGCATATACCCATGAGCTGAGTCAACACGCGGCGAGGTCGAGAGTCGAAGTCAGCTAGTCGGGTAATCCCAAAAAAATGCATGTAAATAATCCGTAAATAATCATAAATATGAATGAGTCTCAAGAAAGCTATAATACAAAAAGCATTGTACAGAATTTAAAAGTGACAGAAAAAAATTCAACACACGTCCCAAACATACATTCTTTAGAATATTTTGCACTATGACTAGTTCCGCAAACTAAAGCGTTTACTCCAGTTTTTTCTCTGTTATCTCGACAAAGCTGTTCTATTGTAACAAGCGTACTTCACCGTAAGTCAAGCGGGTAAGCTAATTGTGTTACAACTTCAGTCCTGCCGGGCATCATGCGCAGGGCGAGATAATTTTATCGTTGTATTATCTCGCTCTGCGCATGTTAGGCTAGCTAGAAGAACTCTACGAGTGGAATCTCATTCCAAAGTATACAATAGAACTCGCATAGAGTGCTTGACTATTCGACTGATGGGTCAGCATCTACTATCCAGAATGAATGCCGAAAGCTTTGCGGTATATTTATCTTATACTAGCTTTTGCCCGCGGATCGCTCGCGTTAATTTATAATTTAAAAAAAACTCTAAACACACTACTAAAGTTTCTTTAATTATAAAATTCAATCATGATTCGAAAGACACGTGGCGCCGTCTATTATCGTTATTGTTGTTTTCCTCGGAAACAGAACTTTTTTTCGGGATGAAAGGTACCCTATGTCCGTTTCTGTACACCTGACAACGTGTAGGTATGCAAAATTTCAGGATGATCGGTTCTGTGGTTTAGGCGTGAAAAGGTAACAAACAAACAAACTTACTTTAGCATTTATAATATTAATTAGAAAGTTAGGATGTAAGTATCTTAGTTAATCTAAGACGCCACTGATGTACGGTGAAGGAAAACATCGTAAGAAAACATAGACTTAATGGTCTGAAGACGCCAACCCGCAGTGAGCCAGCGTTGTGGCCATCAATGCTTGTTCCTTCTCTGTATGAGAAGAGGCATTTGCCCTGCAGTGGGACAGTTACAGACTGATGTTATTATGCGGTATACATATAAAAATATTACGATTATAGTCGCATTTCAATATCATCACCATCATTAGTATTTGCTGATAATCATGGCTCTCTATAGACTGCTACAATGACAGTCATCTTTAAGGTTCCGTAACACATTCGTGACTATAGACGTGAGTTCGGTTGCAGTATAAAATATTCCAAGTCTATTACAATTGAGTTGTTTTTGAATCTCATAAATTATACAGGAGCGTCATGAAAACGCTTGAAATATCAGGAAACGTTATTTAGGTTAAATGCAAAAGTAAATTCATTAAAACAAAAATATTTACATTTCCTTCTCTCTAAATTCAAAACCACAAAAGCGGTGTAAAGCTAGCTAGTAAAATATTCGCCGATCTTTCAGTACAACGCGGCCATAACACCTGAATGCTGACCATAGCCCGTTACGCACCCAGAGGCACATAAACTATGAATAAGTCATGCCCACCGAATACGTAATGTATACGGTCCAAGTAAAGATTTACTTCGTTGCTCCAAATTTGAATTTTTGAATTCTGCTGCGCGAACCGTCGACGATTGGGTGTGGAACTCCAACTGGACTAAAACTGGAATAAATTTAAAGAAATATACGACCGGTGTATTTACGTGTTTTTATTTACTTTAAACAAACTTTTGAAAATAGTTTTATAAAATATAAGTAAAGTTAAATAATTTATATTCTTTGCGTTGGGAACTTTGCTCCATTTTATCGCTTTTTAGATTTTAAAGCGATTTTTAGCTTAGTTCTGGAAAATTGTGATAGTCGAATACGTGTTTTTGTATTCTCAAACTCAAACGTTTTATTACATTCATATTACATAGCATATATTACATTGAGAAGTCCTGTAGGTCGTGTATTTAATATGGTTTCAACATAAAACCCGGTAAGGGCACAGCAACATACTATTATTACGTACTATAATAATTATAATATGTTGAGACTTGGCACACGAGGTTGTCGCCATGTGGGATGTTGATTCAGCAATCATTGTGCCGATAGTCGTTACGGCCAATGGTTTAATAGCCAAGAGCCTCGACCAACATCTAAAGAGACTCTCGTTGAGAAGCTGGATCAAGGGCCTGATACAGAAAGCAGTACTTCTGGACACGGCGCGTATTGTTAGGAAGTTCCTCTCTCTAAGTCTCTGACCACCGGTAGCTTGGACCCTGTTCCCGATGCCAGTGGGCTACTATATTTTTAAACGTTTTTGTATTTTTTTTTGTATGGAAATATTTCAAAATGTAATTTTATATGTCTTTAATTGAATAAAGGGAATAATATGTTTACATAATATATAATATATATGATAATAATAATCTACTTAACTCATAACAAGTAATATTTTAATTATATTGGATTGCATGTTGTTTATTCAAATTAATGTAGTAAATACATTAAATTCACTGTACAGACACAATAGTTAAACAATGCCGATGTTCATATGTGATTCACGGGACAGGGAAGGAATTAAAGTTAGTAATCTAATTTTATTATCTATCTATCTATTTCAGTACCTATAGTATTTCAGGTACACCATACAATTGTATGGTGTACCTGACAATAGTTAAAAAAAAATACTTATTTGCGTAAATAAAATTCATTCCAAATGTCTGTTAAATACACTAAATGTATGTAATTACAAGTAATGAAAAAAAGTTTTTTTTTACATTTTAATTACTTTAAGAAAAACTACCTTCAAGGTACGTACTATCCAGGCATAGGAACTTTGAATAGAATATTCAATTTGAATGGCAAGAAACTTCTAGTAAAGTTAGGTAGTAGTTTTTATTGCTCGTCAAATTATAACTTTGGAAGCGCACGTACAAAAATAAGAAGAAACTTGTAACAACTTAGAAGTAGTTACATCTATTTTATTTGTAACTACAGTAATAGAATTACTATTTGACCCTGTAAGATCATAATCATAATATTATTCATCTTCTGATCTATTTATACGAGGTTAGTTGGAAAGGGGGTACTAATCCACTTCCCACATACCGTCGATTGTGCAACAGTACGTAATCCCCGCGCGCCGCACACACATGCACCACACTATGCAATACTCACATCAACATTATTACTGATGATGGTTTTAAAGCAAGTCTTAAAATTTCACATTTTACATTTTTATTTCGATGCAAAATTTTATTTATTTTAGTTTTTTCAAAAATTCTTCGTCCATGCTTTAGTTACGAGATCAGAAAATAGAGCATCTATTCGTGACCTCAAATATGACCTAAAATGTATACATAGCTCATAGCTGAACATCGATAGATTTTAGCGTATTTTTGGAACAGTTATTTCTCTTAATAATAATAATAAAAAGGACTCAGCCCACTCTCCTTGGCTAAAGAGAACTGGCGCAAGACTGTGGTACTCAGTACTAATGACCGCAGGTAGGTATGGCAGACCAAGGAGCTACACGGACGCTTCTATCGGGCCCTTCGTGGGCCCGACGTAGACTTCCTAGCGTCCGTGTCCTGGCTACGGTTCGGTGACCTATTTGGGGATTCCCCAATAGATTAGAATTATATGTTAATGTTTGCTTGATAATTGTGTTAGAAATTATAGCTTACTTATTATTTATGCCAACTAGATGAAATGACAGACTTTTAATCATACCTATGTAACTTATTTAAGGCACATAAATGTTCTTATTCTTAGATTAGATACACAATGAGTGACCTTTATAGTGTCCCGTAGTCAAAATAGGAACCCTTACAGTTTTCCCATGTCCGTCTGTCTGTCTGTCGCAAACTATTAGTGCTAAAGCTGATGTGATTAGGGGCCTAATTCTCCTAAAATAAATCTTGATAAATCACAACCGAACCAAGGCCGAACCGTTCATTCAAACAGTTCTCAATTTCAAAAGCTATCAAATTGTTTGACACAAAAAACAAAATCAATAATTTTGAAAGTTTTCGAAAACAAAAACTGACTGACGGTTGTGGTTCGATTGCGTTGGCAACAATTTATTTTAGGAGAATTGGGCCCCAGTTTCTGAGAATACCTACAGGGGTAAATGTTTATTTAGGTTCTAAAGGTATAAAGTAAGTATTTTAAGTTAAAACGAAGTATAGTGCTGTGTTGCTCATCAACCTGATATTTTCTCATAATTATAATAGTTATGGAATAGTCTAACGTTTAACTTATTTAATCATTAGAAGGATCTGAGGTCGATACTGACCCGCACCTCTGACTTCATGTGCAGATCATAATTTGATTGATTTGAAAGAAAACATCGTGAGGAAACCTGCACACCTGGGGGGTTACCATGATCTGTTAGAGCAGGAATGTTTTAATATTATTCCGAGAGTGGGAAACTGACAGCGCTAGACAGCCCTCTAGCACCATCTCTTACCCACTCTCGTAATAATACTAAAACATTCCTGCTCTAAGAGATCATGGTAACCCCCCTGAGAGGGCTCTATAAAGTTGTCGATGGTGCGTGTAGTCCGCCAATGCACCAGGCCAGGCCACTAAAGCCTAAACCCTTCTCATTCTGAGAAGAGGTCCGTGCCCAGCTGTAAGTGTGCGTCCTGTGCGACGGCGTACCGCGCAAGCGGAATGAACGGTGCATTAAATAAATGTCCGAAACGGTTGAATTTTGATATCGACATTATTAAAATCAAAGTAAAATAAACGAAACACTAAACACGCGCGTATGCGTCAACTTTCCCGCGAACATTAAGGACAGGGGCCTAATTCTCCTAAAATAAATCTAGATAAATCACAACCGAACCAAGGCCGAACCGTTCATTCAGACAGTTCTCAATTTCAAAAGCTATCAAATTGTTTGACACAAAAAACAAAATCAATAATTTTGAAAGTTTTCGAAAACAAAAACTGACTGACGGTTGTGGTTCAATTGCGTTTGGCAACAATTTATTTTAGGAGAATTGGGCCCCAGGTATCGACGGTAAAGCCACGGTAAAGCCGCTCCGCAATACGCCCGTGCGCCGTCACTCAGAACGCACACTAAGGCTGAAATCTATAGATCCAACTTGGACTTAGCTTAGACTTTGCTCAGACTTTACTCACGCAATACTTTGCTAAGTGTATGCTTAGCATAATCTTAGATTTGGAATTTATAGACGTATCACGTTGAGACTATGCTGAGCATAGGCTAAGCATAAGCTAAGACGGTCGATGTCAAAATACAAGTTATTGTTTCGTTTCAAGCATTACATTCTTGATTTTTCTTTATAAATGTTTAACAATAATAACATGTAAATAATCTAGAACTACGCTCATATTTCTTCTATGTATTATTATTATAAGAATAAGCAGAAATTGACATGCTTATAAGTGTTTTTTTTTTTTTATAAACGTACACAATATTATATTCATTGAAACGGATCGCATCGTTTTGACATCTGCAATTTGTCGAAAAAAAGTAACTTTTAATTCATTTTTATACATTTTAAACTTAGAAAAACTTGTTTTATGTGATGTTATACTACCTAATTGTTTTTATCTTAACTAATTCAGAATTAGTTATCAACATCAAGGAAATCTTCCCTAATCTGGTATTACTGAGTTGAGTCTGGTCACTTTATAATACTAAAAAATTAAAAAGTTGTGTAAATATAATGATGGTAAAGTAAATTACGGACCATTATTTTTTGTTAGGATAATAGTAACCTAAGTATTTGCTAAGTCGTCGATTTTGTGAACTTAGACTTTGCTAAGCATTTGCTAAGCACGCACTCAGATGAATTCAAAGACGGCTCTATAAATACTGACTTTGTCATAAGTCTAAAGTAAAGTCTGAGCAAAGTCCAAGTTGGGTCTATAGATCTCAGCCTAAGTCAGTATTGAGCTGATTACGTTTGTGCTTAATAATAATAAACAACAAATCCATACACATTGAAAAGCAATTTTGATTGTCGTAATAATTCAAAAATATAAACCCGAAAGTCCATTAAAGCGGTCGTTCTAATGATACATAATACACGCAAGCTTTTACGACAGTACATAAGGTTTAACGTGTAAAATTAACATACATATTAGGTAACAATGTTCCTACAATAGGCCTCCGTACTTCCACATGGAGTTAACCGCCGAGCTAGGCAAAGTTAGGCCAATAGAATCCGCTCCTGAAACTTCCGAGTACTATATGTTAAAATATTTAGTTCCATTCATAGCTCCGTGTGCGATTTGAAATTGTTTGCATATATATTGCCTTGTTGCTCGCGAACTAATTCCACAAGAATTGGAATGTGTACTCGTTGAATTTTAAAATTGTCGAAGCTTACTTCGTTGGGAGGCGGGTGTTTTTGTGATATGAGCATGGGAGACGAGTTCATTTTCACGTCAAATAAGGAAAAACACAAAGTCACAGAAAGTTCTGTCTAGAATTTTCCCAAATGTGTTGGGGTCAGCTTTCTGTCTTATCAGATGCGGCTGAATATCAGTATTGTACACGGACCGACTGCCATCTGAACTCCGCAACCCAGTTACTTGGCAATGCCGATATCTTAAGGCCGCTTGTACACGCTAAGAAATTTCACCGTGTCTGCTGCAGATAGGACCAATTTATCATGTACACGACAAGAATTTTGTCGGATCTAGGCACGAAAACTTCTCGTGTCTACTGCACACAAGCCGAATAGGAATGTATAAACGTTAAGATTGTTTTCGGGACGTCGGCGTCGTCGTGTGTCTACGTCCACGCAAACAAACGTACAAAAACTACCTGAACCACCTTACCCTACCCCGCCCCCCACCGCACAGCAGCAACGTTCACGCGTCGCGTCTAGCGCAGGCAAGATTTTTTCTTGATCAGCGCCGAAGTAGTGTACACAGTTCGTGTGTAGAAACGACACGAATTCTTGCATTGGCCCGGCGACTTTTCTTAGCGTGTACAAGCGGCTTAAGGTTAGACCGGTTGTCAGACTTTCGGCACAGTAGACATATAAACTAAAGCAGTACTTCAACTACCTACAATCGTCCGATTTGACACACTCACATATACACGCACTGCAACAAGACAAATAAGGTATTTTCGGGATACAGTTCCATACAAAATCAAAAAACTACTCAGTATACAGAGCGTGTCTGTGTGAGTGTTTCAATTCTTGAGATTATAGTAAGTTGAGGTACTGCTTTAGCTTATATGTCTACTGTGCTTTCGGGCTTCTGACTACCCGTAATGACTGACATAGGTATTCGTATGACACCCTGAACCAACGGCTTAACGTGCTCTCTGAGGCACGGAGGGGGCTCGATGTGTCAGTTGTCACCCATTCTCGGACTGACCAAATCGTATGATTCGTGCGGCTCTTAATTAGCCACCAGCCACCAGAATACATTCTATAATCATTATTATCAAGCTGGACAGATGATTATCAGACCGTGGTTCGTGTACAGGTAAAGAAAGCTATGGGCGTCGTAAATGGTGACTAAGGATTTGTGCTGCTGCTGTATCAGGTGCTAATAACAACATTCCGTGATCACCAATCCATCTGCCAACCTTGGTGATAATGGGAGTGATATTAAGCCTGACCGCACATCATCAGAAATTTCTGTCAGAAACTTTCTAACGCGCGACTCTCCTTATACATTTTACACTAGACCCTGCACACTGATAGAATTTTCCGAATCCGGTAGCCTGCTGGCTTTAGTACAAAATGTATGCGCAGAGGGTCTTCGCACACGTCACTAACTTCCTGACAGAAATTTCTGATAATGAGGCGGGCGTATAAGGGAGCCTATAACAGACTTTTGGAATCATGATGAATGATGATGGTGAATGCTTTTATAAACATTCTTCTCTTGTGTCGGATATGCTATTCTAACAGCTTCAAACATCAGCTTCAAATATCCTACAGTAATCTTCATAATTTTGTTCAATTTACAAACGAATTTATTTAAGATAGTTAATTTTGTTCGCTTAAAAACGCTTCGTATTTATGATTAATTACGGTTTACTCTCGCATTTTTCGGGATTGCCCGACTAGTTTCGGACCCAAACGGGGCCCTTAAAGCCCTTTGGGTCCGAAACTAGTCGGGCGATCCCGAAAAATGCACGTGAGTAAACCGTAATTAATCATAAATATGAATGTGTCTCACGAAACTTACAATATAAAAACGCTACGATAAATCAATTTTTTCTCTCGTGTCGGCAAAAGCTATACGAGAACAGCTTATGCCGTGGAGAAAAGATAAAAGATTAGCTAGTCAGCAAAGTTGGTGCTAGGTTAACCGCCCAGGGTGCGCCGACGTACTTGAATAACGTCATTCGTGGAAGCTATTTTAATGCGCCCTTTTATAAACATTAAGTTCATTGAAATGCTGATTTAGGAGCAAACTAAAGTATAAACTACTTATAATAGGTTCCTTTTTGCACTGAACAACTTTGAAAAGCTAACAGCAAAGGCTTACTGCTGTACAAGCAAATACCTACCTAAGCAGTGGTCTGGCACACTGCCAATACAAAGTGCAGTTATATCAACTTTTAAACCTACCATATTTATGCCAAATGTAACCACATTTGGCATAAATAGTGTATTTTAGTACTAATTGTGAATCGCTTAAAATGGTATCTCGATTTTATAAGTGCGAATTGCTGGGTGATTTGATGTTGTTAGCTCATGGGTGTCACGTCTATAGGGATTCGGATTAAATACGGTACAAAGACAAAGAAGAACATTACACAAACGAGATGGAGGTAAAATGTATCCTGGATTAACACATACGGTACCAGGGTATCATAGGAAACTAAGAACTTTTTGTTGGCCTCAATAGGTAAGTACAGTGCGCGTTTTTTTTATCGTCTCTGCATGAGCTGTACTAGATAGAATAGCTCATGCCGTGGTGAAAAGATTAGCCAGTCAACAAGGTTGGTAGCGAGGCTGACTGCCCAGGGTGCGCCGGAAGTTATGGAGTATCGTCACTCGTGGAGGCTCTTTTCATGCACCGCAAACATACAACAGTACGCGTAAAATTACTTTACATCTCTGAAGTGAGGGGCAGAATGCTCAAAGCCTGATTTCATCCCGGCAAAGTTATTTTATGAGTACCAAATAATAACATTACCCCTCTGAAGTCAGGAACAGAACGCTGACAGCCTGGTTTTGGCAAAGTTATTTTACGCGAACTGTACCCTAACCGATGACGGAACGTTGCACCAGTGCTATAAGGCTGACTTCGCAGTCACGCTTGACCAATAGTACGACGAGAGACTAATCATATTATTTAGCATCAATTCGCAAAAACCTGGATGGTTTTTTGGCACACTTGTTCACCTGAGAATGATTTCGAATGTGTGCTTTCTGCTGTTTGGTTGCGTTCATTCTACAACATGCGAGCGTGCGTAAGCGGGCGTTAGCATGCGTACGCGTGCTTTAGCGTACGAAAGCATGCATAAGCGTGCAAAAGCGTGCTTACGCATGCAAAACCTGGTTCAGAGCAAAACGGTGAATGCTCATTTCCAATGAGTGATAAATAAGTTTAATCCCTATGGGCCTTTATAGGAAAGACTTTGCAGCTGTAGCGTCCAAAAAAACTGTTGTTTATAATATGTGGAATGACTTTATAAAAGTTTTGCTTGCGTTATTCCAGTTTTGGTTTAAAACAAAGAGTCAGTTTGTCGATTCGCATCGTTGGATTTGCATTGGCAAAATAGGGACCGTTATCTGCGCTGTTTATACACTACGTATCCTACTTTATATTTACATGCTTCTACAAATAAAACTAGATTGCATATACACCGCGTCCCAAAATTCAACGATAAGCGGCCACCAGAGTGTGGACCTGCTCATGACTAACCTACTCGAGAAATAAAAGATCTTTTTTTTTATTACGTTAAATAAATTGAAATCCTTTGAAAATTGACACCCCTTATGATATTTTTAACCACCGTGACCAGAATTTTTCAAATATTTCTGTTTTATATTTCTATATTTTTTTTATTTGTATCGGCAACCTATGTAGCACTGCAATCCACTACAACCCGTAAAAATCCCAGAATGCCTGAAGTTTTTACACAAAAATCATTCAAAGTTATTTTCGTCAATTTTCGAAGGGCTTCAAAAATTGTGCAATTTAAATTTATTAAATAAATTTAATTTTAAAAAACGAGACATTTTTTTTCTCGAGTTTTCATGAGCAAGTCCACACGCTGGTGCCTGCTTATCGTTGAATTTTGGGACACGTTGTATAAGATATTCTTTGCAGCAACATATTCTAGTTTTTTTTTCTTTTTGGCTTTTATGTGTTCCTTGCGGACCGTTTTTATGTAACCGGGCAGTTATTGGTGAAACCAGGGATTGGCCGAAGGGTCTCCAGCCACTGGAAGAGAAATACTTAACTTAAGCTAACTACTTATACTACATTAACATCAAGACTACTAGCAACCACAGCATTAGGCCTGCACCGCATCACGCAGCGTAGCGCGGGAGTGCGTGTTCTTATGTTGTTCGCAAGTATCTGTATTTGTATAGAAAACACGCATAGTGCAACACACTGAAAACGCATTCACGCGCAGTGTTTTGCATTGCACCCGTGGTGGGACTCGGGTTAGGGTGTTGCTTGCGAGAGATTGGAAGGAAGACAGCTTGATGAGGGCTGAATTAGCGGTGTGTGAGAATTTGTTTTTACTTGATATCTTCGTTAATAGTTCAAGTTTTTTTTTTCAAGGTATTCATTATACAGGGTTATTGTAAAAACACTAACAACCTCTTAAGGGGTCATTGTACTCATCATTATGAACAACTTTTACTATTGGACCAAACAGGAAATCGCGAAAAAAAAACAGCTGTTCCTTACATTAATGTTCGCATATCTCGTCAAAATGTAGGGAACAGCAAATTTTATTTCGCGATTTTATCTTTGGTCCTATAGTAAAAGTTGTTCATAATTATGATTACAATGACCCCTTAAAAGATTGTTACTGTTTTTCCAATAACCCTGTATTAACAGGTTTAGATGAATACTTTTCAAATATGAATAACAAGAGAAACCAGTCATTAATCCATTAAAGGAGCCTACACGAATGATGAACTTAAGTAATTATAGTACGGCACAACTAACAAATAACATCGATGCACGCAGTCGCTAATTTTCACGCCACTCACAGTTATTGCGACAGCGTAAAGATATTTTTTACTGCAGAACTAATAAACAGTGGTGGTCATGAAGTCGCACTTAGTTTGGAAGCAATCGGTTTTACGAAATTTGCCGATGTGACTTTATAGTACTGTACAGTCGGGGACTTGAAATGTTTACCAGTTACCACCCTAAGGTCTACAATCGCTTGCACATTACTTTTTCATAAGGTCGATATGACATAAGTTGATATGACATCTTAAACCTTATTGCGCACAGTGTGATAAGGAATCGAATTTGAAATCTGATAAACATTTAGAGTCCACGACCCTACCTACGTTTGCCGCAACCTGAATAGAGAGCCCCGCTACCAACCTTGCTGTCTGCCTTATTAGGATTCCAAAAGCATTAAGTACTGTACTTCTGTGTACTCTGTGTACTATAGTAGTTTGAAAACAATATAACAACTTCTGACAAAAGTTTATTAAGTTCTAGTTAAAAGCGCTGTTTCTTCGTTTCAACTTGATGGATCGACTTCTACAAAACGAATGCGAAATGACTTTATGCTACCGTTTAACTTCCAGATCAACTTGAAAATGAAGTTCTCATTAGTATTCACTTCTTTTAAGTTCAGACAACTTCGTAACAGAGAAAAATCGCGAGCAAATCAGTTGAGTTAATAACAGATTTGCAAAATCATAGCAAGCTGTTTCTGACGTCATAGAAGGCCGCTTTTGTCGAAGTAGGTTAAAAATTCATGTTCCATTAGTAGCTGTGAACAATATTTCAAAAAACCCCGTTTCCAGTTCATGCTTTGAAGGGGAAATTTCAAAGGGGGAATGTTTGAAAGACGCGAGCCGAGCGCATTGTTTTCCAAAGATTCTCATTTTGCAGCGGTAAAAATACGAGTAGCTTTATTTTTTTCAGCTTTTTAACTTTTAGATGGCGTTGGACACTTCTTCTGCATTCTCCAACACTTCTTAAATGTTCTCTGGAATTAATCTTATTGTTTTCTACTTTTCATTTCACAACTTTTAGAGTACGAGAATGCATTTTTTTACTCTAATACTTTTGAATAATTAAGAGGTTCAAAGTTAATTAACAACCGCGCGGATCGTATGATTTGTAAGGTTAAGCTGCGCTTGCCGCGGTCAGTTCGTGGATGGGTGACCATTCGCTACACATCGAGAACCCCTCCGTGCCTCGGAGAGCATGTTAAGGCTGGTTTTACAGTGGCTTACCGTCTGCGCGGGTGGTAAGCGCGGCCCGTTTACGTAGCCCTTAACACCCGAACTAAAAAGAGTGGGTTTCACTTTAAAAAAATTCTGGCGCCAAACCGTTTACTTTCTGCGAACGCAACCGGCATCGATTGATCGTGAGGATGTCTCGCCAGCCTCTCGATCGATTCATGCCAGTTGCGTTGCAGAAAATAAACGGTTTGGAGCCAGATTTTTTTTAAAGTGAAACTCTCTCTCATTTCAGGTCGGGAGTAAAGGGGTAGTATAACAGCGCGGGCCATCCGCGCGGGTTGGTTGTAACTATGTAACGATCCAAGACACTCAAAGCTCGTAGCCCGCGACGCTTACCAACCGCGCTGGCGAAAGCGGCACTGTAAAACCAGCCTTATCTCGGGTGTCCTACGATTACCTATAACAGTCGTTACGGGTAGTCAGAAACCCGAAAGTCTGACAACCGATCTTACCTCAGGATATCTACATTGCCCAGTTATTGGGTTGCAGAAGTCTAATGGCAGTCGCTCCATGTAAAATACTGGCATTCAGCCGTATCTTGGTAGACTAGAGAAGCTAAACTTCCCAACGTAGTAGAAAAAGCTAGGCAGAACAGTTTTAAATACAAATAAAGAATAGATTATGCCTTCGGGCACTTGAATAATCGTTTTCCCGTATATTTCAACCACGTGCTAATAGTAATTCGGAGTCAATAAAAGCAACTGAGGGCCTCCTAGAAAGGTTGGTACGTACAGCGGACTTGGTGAAATGTTTACCACCCTAAGGTCTATAATTATAATAACTAATACTTATGTAAGTTGATATGACATCTTGAACCTTACTGCGCAGTGTGAGAAGGAATCGAATTTGAAATCTGATAAACATTTCGAGTCCGCAGCTGTACCTACCTATGAGTAAATAATTTCCGAAACGCACACAGCTTGATAACAAATACCAAAACTATGAATAAAAACCAGGCGACGATAAAAACAAATAACAAGAAGTTTTCGGGCCCCAGTTTCTGATAAGAAGGTCCCAAGAGTCGACCCTCGGACATCCCACCGTTATGATGTAGCGATAATTTACTAGATTCGCTCCATTTTTCCTGGAAACTTACATATATACGTATCGTCACGCCCATTTCACTTGAAACGGTATAACATAAAAGGGGTTTCTATCTTTCGATAGCTATGTGTGATATGAAACGCTTCCGATTTTGTTGTAGCAATTCATTTTTGGGAAAAATACCGTTCTTTTCGGAAATTCATATAGAATTTTATGTCGACGGATTTCATGAAAAAAACGTAAATTGTTTACTTTTGAGGATAAGTTTTGTCTTCTGGAACGAATAATATAGCGATTTTGGTTAAAAAGATGTTTTAGTGCGTGGCTAAACAACACATTATCGACGGGCTAGCCTCATTATCGAATGAAAGTTAATATAACTTTGACGACACGTTTGGTGCAGTGGCTAAGCGATTGGCGCTACGGGTCGTGGGTTCGATTCCCACGCGGAACAAAAATTTGTATGGCCTACAGATGGTTGTTTCGGGTCTGGGCGTTTGTTTGTGAGATTTGTGTCTGTAAACGCACCCACGATACAAGAGAAATCTTAGTGTGGGGCAAAGTTTTTAAAAAAAGAAAAAGAACTGAATTATCCACAATACTCAAGTAGCATATTTACAGCGTAGCAGTAGGTATACTAGGTATCCCAAAACACGTGGTCATAGAGGAAAAAATATCAAAAATAACAATCTTTACGGCCAAGACAAGAGACTTTTTTAAAAATGAGGGCAGTATTTCTCACTTCCATAAATTAAATTAAGTCTACTTATAAAATTTGCTATTTTTAATATTTAAAGTATTTTTCCTTCATGACAACGTGTTTTTGGACATCCGGTATACAGGGTGTAAACGAATTCGTGTAATTCCTTAAAACCACATGCTCTATTTATGCTATATTTATGCTATATATGCTATATTTTTTAAATGTTTTTCAAGTTATTACTTATATATTTGCTACAACTACAGTTACTACCTACTTATTAATATTAGAGCCGCTTTATCTAATAAACGCCTTAGATCTTAATTTAGACGCGAGCTTAGTGTAAAAACCATACTTCCTGTTTACCGGAAGATCCATTGAATGTTAGCTCCACGAGATAATCGGGTAAACATCTTGTCTTACAATAATAATTATTAAGGCAGCATGTGGTAATATCACGCCTGTATTTCTCGAAGGGTGGATGAGCAGAGCTTCATCATTATATAAGGTGTTAAAAAATCAACTCTAAGAATTTTGTGTGGTTTGTAATCGAAAATTGAACAACTTTCGTTCTACCACTTTTCGAAATTCGCCATTTTTTTTTACGCCTTTCCATACAATATACATACCTACCAATTAAAATATTTTTTTTTTGTATAGAAAATTATAAAAAAAATACGCGAATTCCGAAAAGTTGTAGAACTTAAGTTGTTCAATTTCCGATACCGATTAACCCCATAAAATTCTTAGAGTTGATTTTTAACACCTTGTATATTCATATTGTACACACACTTTTTATGGGGGTAGAAGGAAGCAAGGCCTATAACCGTTTTGGAACGCGAACTGCATGTAATAATTTTATTTTAAGAGCCCTGAAAACTACAACACATCAAAACACAACCACACACCCAAAAACACAAACACATTACCATCCGAATGTGCAATTTGAAAAATAGCGTATTAATAGAAATAAATAAATAAAAATATTTAGGACATTTTTTACACAGCACCATCTAGTCCCAAACTAAGCAGAGCTTGTACTATGGGTACTAGACAATGGATATAATACTTATATACTTTTTTTGTAAATATATACTTATAATACATAAGAAACACCTAGACCAACACAAACAATTATGTTCAGAAATAATCTAACGCAGCCGCATAGTTGCATGTTTTTTTTTTAATTTTAATAGTGAATCTGTAACATTAATAAAACCTATTCCGGATACGCGAAACACTTTATTAACCTTTTAGCTACACCGCCTTAGGGCAAAATCCCTTAGTTCATAGAGTAAAAGTAGCTAAAACCTTTATAAATGTGTCCTTTCCTTGCCTTTCAAAGTACCGGAACGGATCTCAGTCCCAAATACTCTATGTAGTCACCTCATTCCCTTTAAATGTATACGTATATCTCAGCTCCTTGGAGCATGAATATGAAGAGCTATAGAGCGCATTAATAAAATAAAATTAATCATGGCTGCCCAGTTTAAGCAGTAGAAACAATTTATAATCAAGCTTATCAATCATCATCCTGCTAGCCTTACATGCATAGCACGAGATATGTTTATCGTCGAATTATCTCATTCCGAGATGATATAATGTATGACATATCTCATCACGGTACGAGATAATGTATCGACAAAATTTTCTTACGCTGCGCATGTTAGCCCAGCTGATCTTAGCATAGAGTAGACAGTGCTTTCCGCTATACGGAGATCTACTCCAGCACCACCTGAGACATGGATACTCCAACTACTGAACCGCTACTGGCTGTCACAGACCATTGTGACAGCCAGTGGCGGTTCAGTGGTTGGCGATAGGTCTGCCTCAAGTTGCGCCAAGACATAAGGTTATCCGCCATCCGCATACAACCCACTCAGTGGCCTCTTGAACTCGTCTAAGGAAATAAAACCAAATCGTCGGTCGTACCGCCTACAAATAAAGCATTTTTTTTCAAATTTTGATCCTAATTTCAATACACGCAAGGTATAAAAACAGTTTTATGATAACTTCAATATTTATTTATAACTGTCATAAAAATATTCAAACTTTTAGAAACACACTTAGAAAACAGTTTTTCATGTTTCCTGTAAATTTAATCCAAAACACAGCGATTTATGAATGCACAGTTATTATCTGTTCCAACTGCGAGCTCGGTTCTATAGCTTGTCGTATTCATACTCACAGATCTATATCAATACTGCCTACTTCTAACAAATGCTCATGTATACCTCAATGTCTATAACTTATAAGTACCTATATGTCAGTCTCACACAGTCTAAAGGGGTCGGTCAGTACCGGAGACTCCTAACAAACGCCGCGCCCCGGTCAGTGTTCCGGCTCTCGTTGCTTCCGGCACGTGCTGAACTTTGCTCTAATTTGAACTTATCCTTTGCGAAAGGATAAGTTCAAATTAGAACGAAGTTGAGTATTAATTATTCGGTTTTAGATACAGCGTTGAGAGCGGTTTTTCTGTATTCTTGTTTTTGTATCAGCTAACATTATTGGATTTAGTATCTTAAAGCTACTACTATTCTTCTTCTATTCTAATAGTGCCCTAAAATGTTTTATTTTCCGTAATAAACCGGTTGGGGTTAACTGTGTTTCAAAAACTGCCCTGCCTAATTTCATAAAAATCGGTTCGTCAGTAATAGACTTAAAAACGTAACAAACAGACACAAAAACTCAAAAGTGGGAAGCTTAACTGTCTAATACAAGGCTAATTATTCTTTCAAATAGCTTGATTAAATTAATAGCCTTTCGTTTCATTAATTTATTCAATAACAATTTACATTGTGTCTGAATTACATCGTATCATCGTATCTAAACATGATACCTAATATGACAAAGTAATTAAACACAAAATAATTATTATTAAATCGTTAACATTCACAATCGTCGCATAACTCTTATTTGGGAAATAAATACGACTTCGTCTGATGAAACAAGGCGTTATAAGCTATGTCTACACCAGTGCGCTTTCATGTTCATCTTGCGTCTTCGTCTGATGCATGAGTGAAGCACCCTAGCGCATGCAATAGCGTATGCCTTAATACTAGTTCGACAAAAGCGCATGCCCTAGCGCACGCTAATCCGTCTATTGTATGTCGACTGACGACTGACCGAGGCGCACCGGTGTAGACGATAAGCTGCATGCGTCTGTGCAATCAATATTGCATGCGCTTGACGCAAGAGGAATTGAAAGTTGAAAGTGCAAGATGAACATGAAAGCGCACTGGTGTAGACATACCATAGGCTCGCAAAGTGCGAGGCGGTGCTTTAGTTAAGTTAATAGCAGCAAATTATGTTGAGACCAAAGAACATTGAAGAACAAGAACAACCAATTGTAAATAATTTAGAAATAAATACCGATAAAACTAAATTTATGAGATTCTTGACATATAATAACAAAAGAAATAAAAAAGACACAATAAACTTGCCAATAAAATATAATAATAACATCATTGAAGAAGTAAATGAAATAAAATTTCTAGGAATAAATATTGACACTTATTGTAACTGGAAATCTCATGTAGATCTTGTGTGTAAAAAAATTCACAAATTCGTTTACGCACTTCGTAAAATAAAAAGGATAACTAATAAAGAAACAGCATTAATGGTATACCACAGTCATGTATGTTCAGTATTGAGATATGGGATAATCATATGGGGAAACTCTACAGACGCCCAGAGAGCCTTTATAGCCCAAAAAAAAATGCATTAGATCAATTTATGGTCTCAAGTGGACTGATTCGTGCCGGCAAATATTCACCGATAAACGTTTACTTACACTTCCATCCCTATACGTTTTTGAAATGTGTAAATTTGTGAGAAACCACCTATCACTTTTTGAACAGGATGATAAGGCCCAATTTAAAAGGAAAATAGTTCAAAAACCTCTGGTAGTACCTCGAAGCAGATTAAAGTTATGTAACAGAAACTGCTATACCATGGCGGTGAACATTTATAATAAACTACCGGAAAAAACAAGAAAAATGAATAACCTAGAATTTAATAGAACTTTAAATAATTGGCTTTGTGACAGATGTTTTTATTCAATAGATGATTATTTAAATTTTAAACAGACATGATGTATAACTATATAATTTTACCAACACTTAAGTATTTAAAATTATAATTATTGACATTATTTATAAATGGTAATCAGTATCATCTATCTAATGTAATCAATATCGTATATCAATCAATAAATTGATGGACTGTCTTAACTGTGGGATAAAATCCAATAAACTAGTTTAATATATTTAATAATGTAATGTGCCTAATTAATATTAACGAAGCAAGACTGTAAATTTTATTATGATTATGATGTGTATGACCAATGATATGATTTAATTTCGTGCATGAATGATGCATGTACCGTACCTACTACAAATATTTGCACGACTGATAAGTCGAATATAGTGAGACCAAAATTATTTTACCCTGTTATTATGTAAGTACCTATATTCTGGCAAATAAATACATTTCATTTCATTTCATTTCATTTCATTTCATTTCATTTCAACATTAAAAACACCAGCTCATAAAAAGTTTTATAATTTATTTGCCGGAGGATTAAACTTTAGGTCAGTTTTGAATGTCTCTTAAAAACGTCTCCTTCCAAGAAACTGTTAAAATATTACAACAATAACACTTTAACTGAAACAGATATTTTCAAATGAATTATACATTTTTTCAAAGAAATTCACTTAAAGGATAGGTGAAAATATATTTTCAGACACCCACGTCGATGAAGGATATTTTTCAAAACGCCAGAAAGGGCAAAGGTATTTCTATTTACCCGAAATAAATATTGTTTTAGTAAAATTCTGCCAACTGCGGAAACTGAATTTTTCACAATTTTTTTTTCACCCGTTCCCCAATTCTCCTAAAATAAATCTTGATAAATCACAACTGAACCAAGGCCGAACCGTTCATTCAGACAGTTCTCAATTTCAAAAGCTACCCAATTGCTTGATACAAAAAACAAAATCAATCATTTTGAAAGTTTTCGAAAACAAAAACTACTTGATGGTTGTGGTTCGAATGCGTTTGGCAACAATTTATTTTAGGAGAATTGGGCCCCTGTACGTCAAACAGAACTGCAAAGACTGCAAATGTGCCTACAACTAAATAAAAACACTAGTACAGTCGACGAACAAAATTCTATCACAACATAGTACCGACCACTGCATCTCATTTAAAAAGTAACATATTTTCTTTGAAATTTATTTCACTTGTTAAAAACTCGTAGTAGCCACCGAGTCAGATACTAAATTTAAAAAGTTTTCAAGGAAGGTGAGGAGAATGTACAGTTATAATCTTCACTTAATTTCTCTTAAGTACATACTTGTCTTCAAAGCCAAGCATTAAGAAAAATTAAGAGCTTTGTTTTCTATTACAACTGAACAAGTGATAGAAATAAGAGAAAAAAATAACAACAACAAACCATGTCTTCTATTTTCTTGTACAGAAAAAAAAAATGATGTTGACTACTGCGATGCACCTCTCAGTTAGAAATAAAACGGAGGACAACATTTAGGGTGCCTTTCCACCAGAGATGTGCTATGCAGCTATGCTGCGAGAATGTAAAAGCTAAGCTACGAAACTAAGTGACCGTTTCCACTGATGCTAAGCTATGTATCGAAGCGAGTAAGATGTGCTCGGTGACAAAAGCGCGCCTACTGAAGGTACACTGCTCTGCACTTAGCTACACCACTCGCGACCATCCTTAGCACGTATCCACAGCACGCATCCTTCCATATAAAAAACGTAGCTTATTTGAATCAGTTTCCACCAGTGCTATGCTATATGGACAAATGAATATGATTGGTGGATATCAAACGCATCCATAGCAACGTTTCATACACATCTCTGGTGGAAAAGCAGCCTAACTCTGTTAATATCATACAACAGCTATGCCTATGACTCCGTCCGCGTGGACGTCGGAAAGCAATATTGTGTCGCAATAACCAAACAAACTACTTGATAACTTTAAATTCTAATGTCTTTTGATTGAGCGAAACGAAAACTAAATGTTACTTCAAGATACACACAATATTTGTCTATAAGATTCAACCGCATTGACTCAGTACTTTTTACGTGATGCGTGCACAAACAAACCGACAAACAGATAAACTGTCAAAAATCCAAAAATAATCGAAATGGATTCTATTGGTTGTCCTTTAACGAACCGGCTATTTTACTTTTCAAATATTTCCAATGTACAGACACGCCAAGTCTAAAGATTTATTATATGTATAGAAGATTTATACATTCACGTGTAGAACGAGTTTATCAACAGAACATAAGTGTGACCTAATCTAACAAAGAACACTGTTCCAACGGTCATCCATTTTGAAGTATTTTGACAAAAAAAACATGTTCCACATTTAAAAACTATTTTAGCGCGAATCACAAACTCGGACTCGAACTCGAAACATGCTGCCTACCCGCTTTGGTCTTTCAATAGCTGTCTTCAACTCAAAAGTCGTCATCACAACCACACAAAACACCCGAAGACTCCGAACTTTAATAAAATAACTTTAAAACAAAAGTAAAAACCGACTTAAAAAGAAAACTAAAAAGAGTAAAATAATTACCACATTATAAAACTGACAGTTTCAGAAGTGTATAATTGAGGGTGCCTTCAATTATAGTGTAAAATTGCACCGACTTCTTTGACCATTGTCAATCTCCGAGGGTCTTCATCAGATCTTCACCAAATTAAAATGGGACCATTTCGGAAGAATACTCTTTCAAACAAAAAAGAATTTTGCAAATCCGTCTTTACATAACGGAGTTATGCCCAAACATACATAAAAATAATTACATCATCCACATAGCAGTAATCAAAAAAATGCTCACAAAATACTTTTTATTTTAACCGAACCAAATCGGATGAAATTTTTATGGGACCAAATGGCAAGTATATTGCATCGAACAAAAAAAGAATCACACTAATCGGACTAGAAACCTCGGAGTAATCAGTGTACAAAGATAAATAAAAAATACCGACTGAATTGAGAACCTCCTCCTTTTTTTGAAGTCGGTTAAAAATGACACCGCAACACTTATCAGATGCACTGTCAACACAAATAATAACAAACAAGACATCATACGCCATTTTAGTCACCCCCAAAACTCAGGGCTGCTATCTGCGCCTTCCCGGATCGTCGTTACGTGGACTTATCAGCCGAACTAATCTTAACCGACTTGTAACATCCTGAATGTTATCAACCCTATTATTTTGCAAAGACAGTCGGAGATTACACTTCGTTATAACGGTTATTGCTCAACCCTGGATGAAGAGGTACTTATTTCTTGTAATTAAGTAGTAATTGAGCTCGACTTGGAGTGGTAACAAGTGTGATTGAGACTAGGAAGATAGGTCATTAGGGTTAGATAGAATTTCCTAGCTTTATTTACTCGAGGTGGAATACAGTGGAATTGTTGAAGGATACTGTTACATTGTCGGTTTTTGTTAACACGTGAAGGAATATTATTTTAGGCGTCTAACAAAGCCTTAAATATCAAATGACAAAAAATATTGTACTGGTGATGACAGCCTAAAAACATTTATTTGGTTCAAAAGGTGTGTTTGTGACAATAACTTATCTAACCCAAGTTTAGTACATGTGTAATAATGTAAAACGGTTTATGTAAAACGCCTTTTAAGAAATAAACAACATAATTTTTCGTTTCAAAATATGTGAACTGATTTTCATACTAGTTGCGCAATATGAAAATGATAGGACAACTTTATAGATCTATATTCTCTGTACTCTATATTCATTTCTAAAAAGTTTTTTTTTTCTTTTTTTTTTTTTTTTTCTTGTATTTTAACTTCTGTGGGTGACGTGCAAGTGACTACAACGTCTGATGTAGGGGCAGTCCAGCCTGTTGGCTGTCATCCTGAGTTCACCATTGGAGCTGCCGCAAACCCCGTGCACTAGGGAGGCGCATCACTTACGCATCGTTGCAAAAAAGCAGTCGACGCGCTCCTCGGCAAGCATGAACGAGGCACTGCAGTATCGCGGCAGGCTCATCAGCGCCCTGAAAGACAATAAATAAAGGTATTAATAATCACTCCCAAACTGACTTTCGACAAATCGTTCTACGACAAGACTTTACTTCGACATTACGCTACTCCGGCAATTATGGAACTTCGACACCTAATTTGGGGCACCCCGACACGGATAGGTTAGGTTTGAAGGAGATGACGGGGGCTAGAGTGAGCGAACAAAGCTAGCAAATGAAGCCCCCGTCATCCCCTTCGTGTTAGGTTACTTTAAACCCCAGAGTCGAAGTTCCATAATTGTCGGAGTAGCGTAATGTTGGAGTTCCATAGTGACTAAGTAAAATCTTGTCGTAAAACGATTTGTCGAAATTCAGTTTGATAGTCATTAATAATTGCAATATTTTAGAAGACGGACGAGCAAGCTGTCATAATACGCACTATTACCTACTACCGTCGAATAAACAACACTCGAAATTGAACCTCTAAAATCTTGAAACTTTGCAAACTCTGCAAAGAAAACGCGAAAATACAGAGATAAGAACACCTATTGCCCGAAATCACATACACAGCCAAGTAAGCTGAAATTCGGCTAAACTTGGCTCGCATGCTTCTTGATCGGCGATTGTTTGGCTCAGAATCTACAGTGCTACTGCCATCTTGATAACAACGTTTATCACTTATTGATAGTAATAAAGACGCGGAAACTGTGCATTTAGCGAAGAATTTACAACTGCACGAAGAATCATTGCGTGCAATTACATATTTAATGAAAAAGACATTATTCTGATCGTGCATCTTTCGGCTAAGAGATGACCACGATGAAGGGACTATGTCAAGAAGATTAGCTTCTTTTGTACTAAACACAGAAACTATGTCCAAATACTCGAACGCTACTCAATTTTGGGTTGCCGATAATTTCGTGCTGTCTCTATCACTTCGCCTTATAGTGACAGTCACAGCAAGAGACTTAACGGAAACTTAAAATTGAATAACGCTTGCGTATTTAGCCACCGCTAACTAAAGGCTCGCCAGGGTTGTGGAATTTGTTCGAAAGAGTTACCGCGGCCCTGGGGGCCTACTCCCTAAGTCCGTCAACGAAGTTAGTCGCCCGTCCGAAAGTAGCCCGAAACGTAGGAATGAATAAAACAAGTGTCAAATTCAACTTTTCGGACGGGCAAAAACACATCGGTATTAGGGACAACTGTCAAATCGTGTTGTCATTCATTCTTAGTTCGGACCCCGAAATAATCGTATGTCCGTAGGTGATACGGAGTAGGAAACGCTCGTAACTAAGGCCGAAACCACGGACTTCGTTCTTAGGGAGTAGACCCCCTGGAACGCAAAGGGCACTAGGAGGAACACGGATGGGTTATAGTCAGTAAGAGTCTGACACTCCTTTCCGCTCCGCTCAGAGTAATATAATGACTTCGCAACATTAAAAAAAAAGCCTCCGCTCTCATTTGTTCTCTATTCAATCTATTCTATCTTCAAGTCACAAGTACAGCCGTTGAACAAAGCAACAGCCTACCATAATAATTTAGCGGTTTGAACTGAATTGTGGTCTTATCGTCATACACCAAATTACTGAGCAGATTACAATCATTCCCAGTTACTCAAATAAAGGGTAGTAGTTAACTAATTTAGTTAATTACAAAGACAGATGTTACGTATTCCAGCCGTGTATTATTAGCGATTTCGTGGTTAATGTAGGAAGCCGTTAATAAAGGTAGTAATTTGGTAGTTTTAATTACAGGAAGGGTAATTAACAATGAAAACAGTATAGATAAATAGAGAGTTGTTCGGCACGCTATGTAATATCGATTCCCTTTTTAATCGAATTTAAAACTCAAAGATGGAGATTAAGATGGTACTTCAATAGTTTGAGGTAGTACTTATATGAATTAAAGTAAAGAGCCTTCAATCCAACATAGGTATACCTACTGAAAATAAAATCCATTTTAGCAAGGAAATGTACAAAAATAAACAACATGTCAATCTTAAGTGTGCGTCCTGAGTGACGGTGCACCGCAGGCTGAATGAACGGTGCATTAAATAAATGTTCGAAACGTTTGAATTTTGATGTCGACATTATTAAAACCAGAGTAAAATAAACGAAACACTAAACACGCGCGTACGCGTCAACTTTCCCACGTGCACTAAGGACAGGCATCGACGGCAAAACCACGGTAAAGCCGCTCCACAATCCGCAATACGCCCGTGCGCCGTCACTCAGGACGCACGCTAACTTTCAATCAAGATGAGCTGAAACTCTACTTGAAGAACTGGTTAAAAGGCCACTTTTAATACTGCTATAATAAAATGGAGTATCTAGTATGTGAAGAGTTCAAACAAGACATAATCTAAAATGTCACATTTGTCTAAGGGTGTTACCACACCAATCGATCGATCGTCGATCGATGGTAGAATGGATTAGTCGACGGCGATCGATAGTTTCTACTGCCCTAATCGATTGACTAAACGTCGACCGATGTCATTTGATCGATCTCGATTCATCGATCGATTGGTGTGGTAACACCCTAAGAAACGTTAAAGTTTTATGGAAAAAGTGACATCTAAAACCTAGCAAACTATAGGTCTAGCGCATAACTGAGTCAGTGCCTGAGGTAGCTGCGCGGTGCGGGAGGGGTGTGGTGACGCGACGCGGGAGCTCACTGAGAGCGGGGGCACACGATGCGTTGCGGCGCCGCACCTCAAAGATTTCACCGTATCAGCGGGCACACGAGCGGTGCGGCGCCGTAGCAAATAAATCGTAGAGAAAAAAAATCGAAACGAGCGAGCGTATGTCCTTCCTTGTGACGCATAAACAACTGAGCGGTGCCGCTCCGACGTCGCAACGCATTCACCCCTCCCCGCCTCGTCTCGGTGGTTGCAAGTCCGGTGCGGCGCCGGAGCGCATCGTGTGACATGCCACAGATATTTCTATGTAAGACGACGTAGTGACACCGCTCCGGCGCGGCGCCGTACCGCCGCCGCAACGCATCGTGTGCTTCCGCTCTAATTCGTCAACTTGTGACAACTGTCACCCTCCCGCACCGCGCATCTACCTCAGGCACTGACTCAGTTATGCGCTAGACCTGTAAATCAATACATCCACACTAATACTACAAAAGCAAAGGTGAGTTTTTCTGTCTGTCTCTAACTTTTTCACGACTAACCTACTGAACTAATTTGGTTATAACTTACACAGAAATAGCCTGAAATTTCGAAAAGGATATAGGATATTTTTATCGACATATAACACGAGCGAAGCCGCGGTTATCAGCTGTTTTAATACACCGGATGACTTTTTTTACCGTGTTGAAATAATATGTGCTGGGTATAATAGGTAAACGGAGTAAAACCCCATGGAATAGTTTTTTTTAATTGCCTGTAATTAAATGTATCTATCAATAAATATTAATAATTTGAAGTAAATTTTCATATGAAATCAATAAAACAGAAATTTTGAAGTTAATAAATCGATTAAATAATATCTAAATTCAAACCATAGACACTTGCGTATGTATTGAGTTTCTATAGTAGGCATCTATAGATACTACAAATGCACAAAAAAAAAACTATGCCAAAGCCTTTCTACTCCGTTCACCTATCTTTTTTCTTTTTTTTATTATTATCTTGTGCACCTCGTCATAGAAGCAGACTTTTGGATGCAGGGAGTGGTGTTCCGTCGCTTCCGCGGACAAGTGCCACACGATCGCACAGCGGATGACATAGTGCGCAAGTGAAGTGTGTTTACTAACATAGGCTTAAGTTTTATTACTAACATAAACTGTTTATTTCACATATATGTATATGTTAGTTTGTAAGGAACACTTCTCCCTTTCGGCGTTTGCCCGCCACCCTCGGCAAATAAACAAATGAAAATTTGTCTTCTTCTTCTCTCCGAGCTAGACGAAAATAGCTCATGCCGTGGTGAAAAGATTAGCCAGTCAGCAAGATTGGTAGCGGGGCTGACTGCCCAGGGTGCGCCGGACGTACTTAAGTATCGTCACTCGTGGAGGCTCCTTTCATGCACCCCGGAAAATTAGTTAAAAACACACAATAAAATCTTTGCCGTCATTTGAACGCAAATCGGCACGAATATTGCCAATTTTAACAATATTTATCTATCGTTTCGAGAATAGCCAGTTACGAGATAATAGCAAGAGATAGCGTTGAACCCAACAAATATCAGTTTCCGAACCAAATCGACTTTAAAAGCCTTTTTTTCAAAACACATCGGTTTATACGTGCCGTTCTGAAACGGTAGAAGATAAAAATGGATTTCGTTTTTACGCTTCCTTTTAGATCGTTCGGAAAATAAAAACTGGTTGATCACATTGTAAAGCTTTATATGAAAGGACTTTGTTTCTTAAAATAAAGTTGGTTTTCGTCTTTTGACCCAATTTCGAACATGACGGCGACATCCATCACGAATCACTGTGAACGTGTTTGCCGAACAAAGTAGGAGGGGCTAATTCACGTAATCTCATGACGCGCAGTGTACCGTATGGCTAGGCCGCAGTGCACCGGGGCCCCCAAGCTCGAGGGGCCCCTGTAGGTTCCAGTACCAGAAGGGGTATGAGGCACGCGAGGGTGGAGGGGCGCGGCCGCCCGGGACGAGCGGCGCCGACGCCGGCGCGCGGCGCACCGACAGCGATCTAAGAACTCGATAACAGACTGTACGCGTCGCGAGCTATTGTTGTCGAGTTCTTAGATCGCTGTCGGTGCGCCGGCGCCGCTCGTCCCGGGCGG
Source organism: Amphipyra tragopoginis (assembly GCA_905220435.1). NCBI lineage: Eukaryota > Metazoa > Arthropoda > Insecta > Lepidoptera > Noctuidae > Amphipyra > Amphipyra tragopoginis. The sequence continues at coordinate 21,742,479 of HG991995.1, read as the reverse complement.
CCACGCCCCTCCACCCTCGCGTGCCTCATACCCCTCCTTTGTCCGGGCCGATTAGTCACCAACAGCCCCTCGCCCTCCATGAAAGACGTTCGAAAAAGTTATATAATTCACGTAATAAAAAACAAACTTTCACATTTATATTATTGGGAATTACGATGAAATAATTATGTGCTGCGTTATACATTATGCTTACTAGTAGCTTTGCTTTATTATGCCTTGCAGTGGGCGATAAGGAGCTGATGATGAAGTAGTTTTGCACCTTCAAAGTATTTAGTTTAGTTTAAATAGGGCCTCAATTTCATTTTGGCTCCGGGGCCCTTGGTTACATAGCTACGCCACTAACGATGCGCCGATCAAGTTGCAGTGACATTGCAGTTAAGTCCACGCGAGCAGGCACACCCAAGGGATCAGGCACATCGATTTGCCTGACCGAAGAACCAACAGCCGTCGCACATTTTCACATCACATTTATGGCGTCAGCGTAAAAATATTTTTTTTACTGCAGTACCAATAAACATTAATGGTCTTGAAGTCGCTTTTAGTTCGGAAGTGACCGATACAACTTTTTAGTTGTGTCGTACTGTACATTTTCGAGCCAGCAACATGATTCCAGCGTCCGCGTCGTAACGTAACAGCCTAAGGCCACAATGTGGCGTCCTCGGTGTGAAAAGCCTGCAGGGCGGTGTTGAATAGAAAATGTGCGACCAGGTGCACATCCTTCTATACAAATGCTCGCTGCAAACGCCTCGATCACGACATACAACGTGTTAATAAAATAACGCTTTTCACACACCTCTACTACCGTTGCTGTAATCAATTTATCCAGCAATCTTCTTTATACAACGTATTACAAAAATTCCCCTAAAGCCAAAAGGGGATTAAAAGGTCCCTTGTAATGAGTCGATTGGCAATATTTAAAAAAAAAGGTCCCAAAAAAAATGTGAACAAATCATAAAATAAAATCATCACTGAAACGCAACCCTGAAAACATAAAAGTAAAGAGTAGACTACCCAGAAAGTTATTTACATTCTTACCTAATTTCCTCTGAGAGGTAAATGACAACAACCATAAAAGACTACTTGTTTTTTTTTTTTTTTTTCTATTGGACTGCTGTAGGTTGTCCTAGGGGACGGTTTCTACGTAACCGGGCAGTTATTGGCGTGACCTGAAGGGTCTCCAGCCAATGGGGGGGAAGTAAAATACTTAACCTAAGCTAACTACTTGTACTACACTAACATCATGACTACCTGCAACAACAGCACTAAGGGCGACCCCTAGTGGGACTCGGACCTCGGCTTAGGGCGTTGCTGGCGTGGACATAGAGGGGGGGGGGGGGGGGGGGGACAGCTTGATGAGGGCTGAATTATCGGTGTGACTGCGGAGTCTGAAGAGACGACCGGCTCTACGTCGGGAGAGCTCGGTGGATCGTGACCGGCGGCGGTGGGACGTCGCGACGGGCCTCGTCGGCGAGGACGGTATGCCGGACGGCGGCGGACGTTGTGTATTGTGCTGGTCGATTTACTCGCCTCCTGGAGGAGGGTAATTTCGTCATCGGGTTCTAAAAGTGTGTGCCTGGGACGGCGAACTTTACTTATGAGAGAGGGACTGTAGTCGGCCGCTGCGGCGACTAGGGGGTTCGGATGGCGGGGGGCAGTGTCGAAGTAACGCTTGGAAATGCGTTTGAGGTATTGCCTGATGGTTGGCATTTTTAGATCGAGATGGAGTTGGACGTTACGCATGAACCACGGGGCAGCCGCGGCTCTGCGCAACACTCGATTCTGGAGGGTTTGGAAGGATTTGAAGCGACATGGCTTAACGTGTGCGAACACGACGCTAGCGTAAGTCAAGATTGGGCGGATGCACGTCACGTAGATTCTCAGCTTATTTCTAAGTGACAATTTACTGCACGCTCTAAGGATGGGGTGGAGGCGACCGACAGCGAAAGAGGCGCGAGCGCGCACCGCTTTGATGTGGTCTCGGAAACTCAGATGGTGGTCGAGGATAACCCCCAAGTATTTGGCTTTCATCTCCCAAGGGATCTGTTTGCCGAACATGAGGACGGGACGGATGTGGGTGTGGGAATCACCGTGTCTCTCGAAAAGAACGGCTGCGCTCTTTTCGGGATTCACCTCTATTCTCCATTTCCGGAACCAGACCCCGAGGGCGTCGGCTGCGGTTTGAAGGGTTCGAGAGATGCTATCGAGACTCCTACCGGAATAGTAGATAGCCGTGTCGTCGGCGAAGAGAGCCAACTTGGCCAAGCCACGTTTGGGAATGTCGCTGGTGTACAGCGTGAACAGAAGGGGCGATAGCACGGAGCCCTGAGGGACTCCGGCGCGGATGGGGTGAGGGGACGAGAGGGTGCCTTCTAGGCGATAGCGGAAGGAGCGATCCGACAGAAAGTCTCGAATGATGAGCACGAGACGGTCCGGCACGTTGAATTGGTACAGTTTGTATAATAAACCGTTGTGCCAGACCTTGTCGAAGGCTTTCGCTACGTCGAAGAAGAGCATGCCCGTTTTGTACGAGCGCATAAAACGGGAGCTAATGTGTTCGACTATGCGGTGCAATTGTCGAATGCAACAGTGCTGGGTTCGAAAACCGAACTGTTCGTCGGGGATGAGTTTACGGGAGTCAGCGAAATCCTTTAAACGGATATAAATGAGACGCTCATAGATTTTCCCAAATACATTGAGAAGACTGATGGGGCGGTAACTAGTGGGCTCACTCTTGGGTTTGCCGGGTTTGGGGATACCGATAACGGTGGCTTGTTTCCAAGCTTGTGGAAAGATGTTATTACTCAGAGCGCCATTGAAGATGGCGGTCATGAGGACTATGAGCGGGGCGGAAAAGTGTTTGATCACCTTATTGGTGATACCGTCTGAGCCGGGAGCTTTCCTAGGTTTGAGTTTCCTCACTATCGTGTGGACCTCGTCTACGGTGATGGGGGGTAAGGGGTCGTCGGGGTCTTCATCGGGAGGGAGGGTGGCCCTACGTTCAACCTCGCGATCCACCTTGGAAAGATGGACCGGGTCTGCGGGAGACTACTTGATTAACATTTTCTTTTTTAAGGGGAATTATGTAACACGTTGTATATAAAAATGAATGTTTGTCCTCTATGCGCTCCTAAACTATTCATCCGATTGTGATAAAACTTTGTTGAGTTGTTCTACGTAAGCCAACGGAGGAACTTGGCAAGAAAGAAAGAAAGAGATAGATATTAATTTTAAAAAAAACTGTTTTTTTTCTAAAAATCTCTTAATATGAAAAGTGAGTGAGTGAATGAGACAGAAGACTGTGAGAGATCTTCAATATATTGACAAAACATTGACAGATTGACGTTTTCTTTTTTATTTGGACTCAACACAAAGAGACATAACATACATATGAAATATAGGTCAATAATAGAGCTAAAAAAAACATACTAACGTCAACATAATCATAATTTAGGTTGTGTTTCACGGCTTCGTTTATTTAAAGCCATAACGATTACGAGTGTTTTGCGCAATTTGGATGCTGTTTGGTCCAGCCGTCCGTTTGACATAAGACAGATCAACGATTTCCATTGCAACGTATGTATTAACTCCGACTTCTCCACAACTATGTACCCCGCAATGAATATCGTTGTATTGTCAAAATGAAAGCTATTGAAATTACAAATGTGAAACGCAATTCGGATGCAGGTATCCAGATCAGCTAAATGCCAAGCACAAGACCTTGGCGCTGGTTTTCATCTGGAACCATTATACTCCACGTAATAATTGTAAAAGATATTTGTATTTATTCTTTGCCTAAATATTCTGATCGAATTGGTTCCCCGACTCGCCCTACTAAGCACACACCTTTTTTTTTAAGTATCGTCAAATGACTTCTTCCGCTCTGGGCGGAGCGGAAGGGAGTGTCAGACCCTTACTGACTAAAACCCATCCGTGTTCCTCCGAATGCCCTTTGCGTTCCAGGGCCGCGGTAACTCTTTCGAACAAATTCCACAACCACCCACCTACGTATTTAATTTTATTAGATAATATTTTAGAAAAGACATTATGAAAAAAATAACCTACATTAAAAAGTAGTTGAATCGATTCTACTCTCAATTCTGAGCAAACTACTTTCGTATTTTTTTTATTTGACTTCTTCGCGTTTGACCCTAGTTGCACCTGATGATAAGCGCAGACAAGGTCCACGATGGAGCACACGAATCCAAGTAACAGAGATATAGAAGGATTCCCCTATACTCCTCTAGATCTCACATATACACGACGAAACACTGTAAACTGCTTGGCGCCGGACTTTAATGTGAGGGTGGTAGCTAGCCAGGCGGACCGTATATATCCAACCACCAAGCTTGGTTTTGTTGAATCTTACAACACGCGTCTTTTTCTACAGTGCGATGAGAAAGTTTTATATTCTAGCCCACACGTTGTACACTTTGTCACCATTGTAACTTTGTAAGATATTATTTCTTTCTAACCCGAATTGACTGCCAAAACCTTTATAGTTTAAACAGAGACGCGGAACTAATTTCGGCCTCGCTGTGAAACTCTAAACTGTGTATATGCCGCAAGTTGTAGGCGAATAGCGATTTAACCATCCCAAAAGTTACCATTCCTTTAATGCAATTGGCTCGAGCAATAATTATTGCTATATTATAATGCTTAGAATTTGGATAAGTAAGAATAAAATTAGCATAAAATGTATTTATTAGCACAAGTAACACAAACAGATAAAATAACAAATAAGTGCTAAAGGGCCAGTAGCTTAGCATACTATAACTCAATTATAGTGGCATTAAGTACTAGATACTGCCACCTAAGGCTGTATGCTGCTGTGTTTGATATTTTTGCTACACAGATCAATTTCTGGATAGTCTGACCTAATCAAATAATCAGAAAAATTAAAATGCGTTTTACGGAAAAACCTGTGTACAAAAAGCTTTTCAACCTCCTATCAATCCTTCATAACCTTATGTGAAATAGCATTCATATAGCCAATTAAGTAAAGCATTTTTTTAATTTATTATTTTGTTATGCTGGTGTCATTGGAAATGCCAGTAGAGAACGCTCTAGAAGGACATACGTCGATTTATTGGTAATATTTTTCAAACAGTATAGGTGCATAGTACTCTCAACGGGCATGCGCGACTGACAGGATGTACGAACGTAGACGAAGCAAAAAGAGTACGTGAGGATCGTAGCATGTGGCGTTCTACAGTTTCTGCCTACCCCCATGGGGAAAAGGCGTGACCTTACGTATGTATGTAATATTTTTTTGGATCTTCACTTATTTTAAAATTATTATAAGCTGTTGTAATTGTCATAATAAAGGAGGTCAGTTATGTCATCGCGTCAGTCTATGCCTTGTTCCCTGATATAAGAGACAACGAAACCCAACTAACTTTACAGAGAACAAAGTTCCGAATCAGTTTATCTTGCAGCCTTCGGAACTCCAGTAACGACTGCAAGACTCAATTTGACGGCTATAACTATTATTTTCTGCTCTATAAAATACAACCATTCATAGTTTTCTATATATGGCTATATACATATTTAGGTAACGCGGTGGTATGCATGGCTGCGTTCTGGCTAGGCAGCGCTTTAAATGCAAATTTAAATAGAAATAAGCAAAACACACATATTTATAAATAAATTGAAGCGATTTCTAGAATCCAAGACATATTACACAGTAAAGGAATTTCTAGATGATAAAACGATTGCAAAATGAAATTACTTTATCAAAAACAAACTATTATAAAAATAATATAAGGAACACAGTAATTCTTGTATAAATATGAATAAATAAATAATGTATCTACATAATTAAAATAAATAAAAAATATATAATTTAAATACATACTTAATTAATTTAATATAATATACTTACAATTAATCTATTTAAATACATAATTTCATTAATACATACAATGACATACATATTATAACAAATACTTCTAAAAATACTTTTATTATGACATGATAATGACCTATCGTTATGCAATGGCAATACCTAAACAATAAAAATAAATATTAATATATACATACTTATAAAATTATATACCGAATGTAACACACTAATAATTTATGATATTTATAATAATATTGATTTGATTAAATTGCTATGCAGCCGTCTTCCTCTCTCCTAAATTTTTGCGTGCCCGACAGGGTCCATATTGTATCTTTAATTTGTTTATTACCATCTCTGTAACATATGGAATGCAATAAAAAATTGAGTATTGAGTAAATTGCGTCGTGTCGGGCAGTGCGGCGCGTGATAAAACAGTGCATTACGACGCAGTCGACGTGTCCCAGCAGGACTCTCTGCAGTCGGTACAATGGCAGCACGTAAAATGTATCGCATCTTAACTCGCTCAAAACAAATTATACGCGCATCTCTCGCGGCCTCGCACCATTCTGTGAGATTCGCTGCATACTTACGTAAGCCACAGGTAAACAAGGCATATCGCTTTATTTTTGCGACGCGGTGTTCGACGCAATGCAACGCGACGCGCTGCCTAGCTTGGACGATGGATATGCCTGGTACTACAGAAACGGCGACGGTATTCGAGTTAAAGGAAGATAGATGACTGGCGCTCTCTTATCTAAGGTGTAACATAAATAACGCACAACCTCTTAAGCGGTCACTGTACTCATCATTATGAACATCTTTTACTATGGGACCAAACCAGAAATCGCGAAAAAAAAATCAGCTGTTCACTTACATTTTGACGAGTTATGCGAACATAAATATAGGGAACAGCTGATTTTTTTTGGAGAACACGTTAAGCCGTCGGTTCCGGATACTATACGAATATTTATAACAGTCGTTACGGGTAGTCAGAAGCCCGAAAGTCTATCAACCGGTGTAACCTTAGGATATCGGCATTGCCTATTGCAGTACCTAACTGGGTTGCGAAGGTCTGATGGCAGTTGGATAGTATAGTAAACACACACTGCTGAACATTGTGCCTACGCGTCCTCACTCCATAGACTTGAATTCGTCATTTTACGGTTGCTGTACGCCTGCTAACTGTTTCCATATAAACTTTAAAACTATGTCGACGATTGCATGCAGCGACGCGAGCGCTACTTTGCCACTCCGAGAGTCTATTAACTTTATATGGAAACAACATGCCGGCGTTAAATGACGAATATGTTTAACACAGAATAATAAATAGTACTACGTACAGAAGTCTCACTCCCTAAATAATGCGCCAAATATCTGGAAAGACGCGTTCCACGCATGTGAAATAAATCTTCAAGATAATTCCATTCCGCTTTGCGTTCGGTCACTCATGAAAGTGGTTCCTCCATGGTGACGCAATTCGACGTATGTACATGTATCCGATATCTGTGTGCTAATCCTTACAATTCAGTGCGATGCTAATATCGTTCTGACGCGTGTCGCTCCGACTTGCATCACCGTGGAGGACAGAGGCGGACTACCCATAAGGCCGACTAGGCCCGGGCGGCCAGATAAAAGGTAAAAGGGGCGGCCCATCGCGGAAAAATAAATCTTAGCTCAGTAATGGAGTTGAGAAAGGGGCGGCAGGTACTTCATGACCTAGGGCCGATGGTACTACACGGCCTAAGGCGGCCAAGACTGCTAGTCCGCCTCTTGTAGAGGAACTGCCTTACATTCGGTTCGATTTTCTTTTGTGGTTCACTCTGGAGTTACAGTGGTGCGCAAACATGTTTACATAGGTACCTAAACTGTAAGTGGACTCAACCGGAGTGACACAGGCCTGCCTAGAATGGCGATACTCGTCTATGGAGCAACGAATCATGGACAGTGACGCAACCATTAAACTGCTGCAATGAACGGTAATGCTATCATTGTAGAGCTTGCGAAGTGTGACGGTCTGTCACGTACTCCTAATTATTAACAAAATATTCTATTTATTTTAGAACCATAATACAATATCGGGCCTCTTAGAAACACATTAAATGTATAGTTTATGGGAAACAGACTGGGGACAAGTGTTAGCCATCTGTTAAGATAACATGTTATACAAATTCTAAAGAAATTGGTAAAATGTGAAAACCCGAGTGCAACGCATAATAGAAGTGCCACATTAAGAGCGACCCTCTTAGAAGCAATTAAGGAACTGAGCAAAAAAGGGCAATACATCTGTAGCGCAAAAGCATGGGAAGACGGTCCTAGCGACGTAAAATGGAATATCAAGGATTCAAGGAAAGACAGTTGGCTTAACACCACGATAGGGAACGGACGTCAGAGTCAAAGGCTAGGAGAGTTGGTTATAGACCACGGTTGGGCACGGTCACCAGAACCATAGGCGAGTAGACTTAGGATTAACTAGGAGAGTTGATCAAACCCAGCTAGGAAGTCGTAAGGGCGAGAGGCTTTTATAACCAGTTTAAGTTATTATAGTTTAGCTTAACTGTATTGTAATACTAATTATAGTTAGAATTAATCGGTACTAACAAAGTGTGCAAGTGCGAATCTCCATGAGTGCGTGAATGAACGAATGGGTGAGTGTTTTACTATATATTCCAGGCTGTATTATTGTTTATGTGCGTACAATAACTATAAGTAATTTATTATCATGTATCGTTTAGACATAAACGATACATCTGACTTCGCCGAGGTTTCTTACACCTACGTTTGGACAAAGGGAAGCGGAGAAGGCCTTCCATTAAATGGCACACATACCCAATCACACCCGACCATACAACCAATATATATATATCTATCAATACTCAGATCATACACGCCGCCTATGGAAGGCTGAACCGTATAATATACTTTGGACTCGCTCAGATTAATCTAGGCTACAATGCCAACCCATAATAATTACCGGAATATAAATCAACCAAACGTTAGTGATGGCTACCTTCTATTGACAGACTGACCCCAGCATTATGTCTTACGGCGATGCACTTGTTTTACGTACACTTCCAGGGAGGGGGGTAGGCTTCACCAAGTAGTAGTAGTAAAGTACCCTAAAATGGATGGATAGTCTTCCGAAAGGACGCTAGGGAACGTGGCTCGTTATACGGCCCCCGTTGGCCAATCACAGAATCGTCATTAGCACTTAACGAGACACGGAGGACGGAAAGCGGCCTCACAACCCGCTAAGCCGTCCACGAACTGGGGTAGATTAAGGAAGTGTGAAGTGACGATAAATAATACCACTCGAACGTATCCCAGGTGCAAACGTGTAATATCATGCAACCGACAGACAATACGCTGCGCTTGCGCTATTTTAAATAACTAATTCAAGTAAAGGGACGGGCATCACTCGGGTCTAATCAATACTAGTCGTCCAGCATTGTTGGGAACATGTCTCGCTGAATGGCAGATGGACTTCGCAGGACTCTGTCTTAGGATTCAGTAAGACATGAGAGCTTAGGAACGCGGACCGTTAAACCACAGGCCTCGTGGCAGTTAGACTTTAGCGGTACCCGTAAGATGCGACAGCGCATCATAACGTGGGGTTCGATTGTAATGTAGTTAATTAATATAACACTAATGTGTTTCAGAACGCAAGCGTTACGTATCCTTATGTATGTGTCCCTTATTTTCTCCCTTTGATTTTATCTTATCATTACGATATATGTCACTTGCATCCCTTTCATTGTCCGTTTAGCTTTCTTAATAATGACATATATTACAATTTAAATATTATCTGAAGTCCTCCTACAGAATTGTTTTATATAACTACTTCTTTTTATTACTTCTCCATAATTTGTATAATTCTATTATTGTAAATAATATTATGTTTTGCTTTATATAGACTCAATTAATTTATCCACCTGACAGACAGAACTGTGTTGCTGGGGAGTTTGTTGCGCCGTTTCTTCTCCCCAGCATAAACACTAGGAAGCGGTGAAGGGAGGGCTGTTTGTGGGCTGTCTATAATTGTACATTTAAAGTCCAAAAGAGCTAAAATAAATGAGTTATGAATTTTGAATTGAGTTTGTATTTAAATATTGGAAAAATGAAAATTTTATCAGCTTAGGGTTAGCGACGTACAGTCACATGTGGTGCCGTGACCAGGATTCTCGTCATTAAATGTACTGTTTCAATTCAGTACAACGAGAAAGAACAACAAATGGGTTACAACAAAAATAACACAACGTAATAACCATAACTGAGACGATACAAATCAATATGGCCATAATGTTTTATAATTTAGTTTCAAAAGCATAAAAAGTACAATATCACAATGACTCCATTATTTGAGTGTAATAAAAGGATCTAACTCAGTCCTAAACTTAAGACATTGAAATGAATAGAATACTCGTGTGCCTTTGTTTCAAATTCCAGGATAATAAAATGGCTCTGCACGTGTTTGCAACTATTGTGTGCCTCAACCCTTGGGTTGCGCGTTGCACTTTCTCCAACGATTCATCAAAGCAGGTAGACTTCAACAACAGCAACAGCGTGGCTCCTGTTGCGAAGTTAAGTGTAAAATTTTATCCATATCCGTGCACTATTTTAGAAATCATTTCCTTATCTAGAGTACAGTTATCTTAACAGAACGGTGTACACGAAAGTTGCGAACAATTTCACGGTTTATACCGGAGATTGTTTACATTTAATTGTTTATATTTTCCTCTTATGAGTGAATTAATGTTAGATCTGTCAAGTATACTAAGCTTAGACGTAGACGTGGTCTAGTATCTCTTTGTCAAAATATTTATAATCTGAGGGGGGACTAATTTAGGTAATCCAGGATATTATAAATATGTTTCCAATGCTTGTCTTGGTGTCCATTCAATTAATTCACTAACTTGGGCAATTCTAGATATTATTATGGGCATAGCCTTTTCTCAACTATGTTGGGGTCGGCTTGCAAACAGTCTAGCCGGATGTGGCTGAATATCAGTATTTTACAGTGAGCGACTGCCATCGCAGTATTTTACTCTGCAACCCAGTTGCTGAGCTGTGCCGATATCCTAAAATTGGAACGGTTGCCGGACTTTCGGGTTGATGACTGCCGTAGCGACTGTTATCGGTGTTCGTGTGACACCAGGGACCGACGGCTTGACGTGCTCTCTGATGCGTGGAGGGGTCTCGTTATGTAACGAGTGGTCGCCCATCCACGGACTGACCGCGGCGGGCGCGACTTAGCCTTAGAAATCTGACTACAAGTTTAGTGCAGTGGCTGAGCAATTGGCTTCTGCGCTACGGGCCGTGGGTTCGATTCCCACACGGAACAAAATTTGTATGGCCTACAGATAGTTATTTCAGGTCTGGGCGTTTGTGTTTGTGTATGTGAGATTTGTGTTTGTAAACGCACCCACAATAAAGAAGAAATCCTAGTGTGAGGAAAGAATTCCAAAAAAAAAAAAAAACGTAGGTTCCGCGCGGTTGTTAATTAGCCACGAGCCCCTCACTTGGATATTTCGAGATGTCCACAAATATTATTCAACTTGTATTGCTGTTTGCAAAATCTGTTCCGCCCTCTTAGGATCAGAGGGGGGACGCCTCATTGGAATATAATCTAATATGTTCATGTGCGGACTATTTCAGAAACAACTGTACATGATTACGGCAGCTGACTTTCCATCAACTACATTGAGGCGCACCGTGGGAGAGGCCTCTGTCTTGTGGTGGCTGCGCTAGGCTGAGTTGGGGATACAGTAGGTAACGAGGCTCGATATCGCAATAATCTTGAAAGGAAACTCTGGTATGTACAAATAAATTATAATCATGCACAGGTTTTCTGAACTTTGATGAAGTACAGTAAATATCAAAATATAAATGCTTAAAAAGGATTAACATTCGCATTATGATTAAAAGTTGTATAAATTTGGATCGCCGTATGAGAAAATGACTTCATTAGTTGGAATGAAATCTACGTCTTGTTGGACTTTGATTCCGGTTAGAACGTAATAATTATGAATTGACTATTCAATATTTGATACACTTAAATATGAGGAGTTGGAAGACTATCGGTAATTGGTAGAATTATGTACACTTCTTAAGGTAATGAATCCATAATTTGAAGCAATTGGAAGTCAGTATGGAAATACTGTAACATTACAAAGTTTACTCTAACTTATGTACAACCTGTGAGTAATTTAATATTCTCGCAATGTTTGACGTGGATAGTAAGGATTTGTCTGAAACAATCCAAATTCCAAAATCCTTCACAATTTACAGCTGGAACCTTCGCTTGGTTTTGATTGATGATCACAATGGACTCAGGCCACACTCAGGCTGATAATGTAATTGTTTATTTCTCATTAAAGATGGAGACTGACCGATACGAGCATATATCTTGCAGTCGTGCTTGTTACGCGAAAGGTGCACTTCCTGGGATCGGGGCAACCACATCAACCACGTACAAATTCATATATTACTCCAGTTCTAAGGACTGCTAGGGACCATGTCTCGACAAGAGCATGATGAAGACGCAATGCCGCTGGAAAAGTCGCCCCGTTGCCGCAAGGACCGTCGCACGGTTGGGACTATAAAAGCCGCCACGCGTCACGCCAATGATTTACCAATCCGTGAGGATTGCTAGGGACCATGTCTCGAGGAGAGCATGATGCAGACGCAGTGCGTCACGAATTAAGGAAGTGTAAGGTGACAAACCGTCCTTACGTGTACCAGGTGCAGCTGTGTGGTATAATGCGAGTAATGACTGACCAACACCTAACAATTACGTTAGGAATTTTTCAAGGACTATTGCTTATATGTCTGCTGCAGTTCTTATAATAATCTTATTGGAAAGAAATAGTTTTACCTAATGTGAAAGCTCTTCCGCTGTACTACGTCACGCGTCTGATTTTCAGAGGGGGGAATGTGACGGTCTGTCACGTACTCCTAATTATTAACAAAATATTCTATTTATTTTAGAACCATAATACAATATCGGGCCTCTTAGAAACACATTAAATGTATAGTTTATGGGAAACAGACTGGGGACAAGTGTTAGCCATCTGTTAAGATAACATGTTATACAAATTCTAAAGAAATTGGTAAAATGTGAAAACCCGAGTGCAACGCATAATAGAAGTGCCACATTAAGAGCGACCCTCTTAGAAGCAATTAAGGAACTGAGCAAAAAAGGGCAATACATCTGTAGCGCAAAAGCATGGGAAGACGGTCCTAGCGACGTAAAATGGAATATCAAGGATTCAAGGAAAGACAGTTGGCTTAACACCACGATAGGGAACGGACGTCAGAGTCAAAGGCTAGGAGAGTTGGTTATAGACCACGGTTGGGCACGGTCACCAGAACCATAGGCGAGTAGACTTAGGATTAACTAGGAGAGTTGATCAAACCCAGCTAGGAAGTCGTAAGGGCGAGAGGCTTTTATAACCAGTTTAAGTTATTATAGTTTAGCTTAACTGTATTGTAATACTAATTATAGTTAGAATTAATCGGTACTAACAAAGTGTGCAAGTGCGAATCTCCATGAGTGCGTGAATGAACGAATGGGTGAGTGTTTTACTATATATTCCAGGCTGTATTATTGTTTATGTGCGTACAATAACTATAAGTAATTTATTATCATGTATCGTTTAGACATAAACGATACATCTGACTTCGCCGAGGTTTCTTACACCTACGTTTGGACAAAGGGAAGCGGAGAAGGCCTTCCATTAAATGGCACACATACCCAATCACACCCGACCATACAACCAATATATATATATCTATCAATACTCAGATCATACACGCCGCCTATGGAAGGCTGAACCGTATAATATACTTTGGACTCGCTCAGATTAATCTAGGCTACAATGCCAACCCATAATAATTACCGGAATATAAATCAACCAAACGTTAGTGATGGCTACCTTCTATTGACAGACTGACCCCAGCATTATGTCTTACGGCGATGCACTTGTTTTACGTACACTTCCAGGGAGGGGGGTAGGCTTCACCAAGTAGTAGTAGTAAAGTACCCTAAAATGGATGGATAGTCTTCCGAAAGGACGCTAGGGAACGTGGCTCGTTATACGGCCCCCGTTGGCCAATCACAGAATCGTCATTAGCACTTAACGAGACACGGAGGACGGAAAGCGGCCTCACAACCCGCTAAGCCGTCCACGAACTGGGGTAGATTAAGGAAGTGTGAAGTGACGATAAATAATACCACTCGAACGTATCCCAGGTGCAAACGTGTAATATCATGCAACCGACAGACAATACGCTGCGCTTGCGCTATTTTAAATAACTAATTCAAGTAAAGGGACGGGCATCACTCGGGTCTAATCAATACTAGTCGTCCAGCATTGTTGGGAACATGTCTCGCTGAATGGCAGATGGACTTCGCAGGACTCTGTCTTAGGATTCAGTAAGACATGAGAGCTTAGGAACGCGGACCGTTAAACCACAGGCCTCGTGGCAGTTAGACTTTAGCGGTACCCGTAAGATGCGACAGCGCATCATAACGTGGGGTTCGATTGTAATGTAGTTAATTAATATAACACTAATGTGTTTCAGAACGCAAGCGTTACGTATCCTTATGTATGTGTCCCTTATTTTCTCCCTTTGATTTTATCTTATCATTACGATATATGTCACTTGCATCCCTTTCATTGTCCGTTTAGCTTTCTTAATAATGACATATATTACAATTTAAATATTATCTGAAGTCCTCCTACAGAATTGTTTTATATAACTACTTCTTTTTATTACTTCTCCATAATTTGTATAATTCTATTATTGTAAATAATATTATGTTTTGCTTTATATAGACTCAATTAATTTATCCACCTGACAGACAGAACTGTGTTGCTGGGGAGTTTGTTGCGCCGTTTCTTCTCCCCAGCATAAACACTAGGAAGCGGTGAAGGGAGGGCTGTTTGTGGGCTGTCTATAATTGTACATTTAAAGTCCAAAAGAGCTAAAATAAATGAGTTATGAATTTTGAATTGAGTTTGTATTTAAATATTGGAAAAATGAAAATTTTATCAGCTTAGGGTTAGCGACGTACAGTCACAGAAGCAAATTGAAATGATCGTGGTCCGAGTAGGTTATTATATTTGCACAAAGGAGAATGCTGCTGCACATCCTGTCGCCCTAATGCCTTTGACGGTATTCGTTATCTGCACCGCTTATTGCGAAAGACAATGGCAATCGAATTAGCTTTGATTTTGACGGTTCAACAGTGTCACTTGCACCTTATGGTACAATTCGTCGTCTCGACAACTATACTTACTTGTAATGGATTTTGTTGGATTGTCAAACGGAAAACTTTTGAGATTACGAGTGTTATAAAAATACAGATTCGGGTCTAAACGCATAGAAACTTAAAAGGCACAAAATACCTTTTATTTTTATAACGATTGTTCTTTTGCAATATTCAATGGTTACACCTAATGAAGTAACCGATGCTGACTAGTATAATCTACTTAATAAAACTCTAACACAGGCAGTGTGACTGTTATACAACACACAGCATAAAGCGGTGGGTTTAGAAACATGACATTTCGACGGTCCCTCGTTCCCTATCCGTCTCAAATGGGTCCTCCGTCCCAAATTCTTCATCCATGCTTTAGTTACGAATTCAGAAAATGGAGCTTCCAATCCGTGACCCCAAATATGACCTAAAATGTAAACAAAGTTGATCATAGCTGATAACAGATAGATTTAAGCGTATTTTTTATGAAATCTTTGATCAGCGATTTCTCTTAAACTATTGACTTCTAGGTAAAGTGGTAGAACAAAAGTTATTCATTATTATAGGTACTTTAACACCCTTTCGGATAAGTACCCCCTTTTCGACTAACCTTGTATAACGTAGGTGAGCAGTAAGAAAGTATTTTTGAAAATTCATCCCTTGTGTGGGTTAAATAGGGGATGAAAGTTTGTATGGGAATTCGTTATTTTTGAAGTATGGGAAATCCCATCGTGCACACTGCTAGTAATATCAAAAAACCCATACGGACTCTGATACGATTCAAACGATAAATACATGTAATATTTACTTTATTAAAGTTGTTGAATTTACTAAACCGAATAACATAGTTTCAACCTAAAGTCCGAGAGTAAACAAAATTTAAACAAACAAACGCAACAATTTTCGGCGAACTGGTCCTAATGATAATTGTAAAGGTGCCTACAGATGTTTTTATTAGAAGCCTGTTTGATATTATAGAGTTAACATTTCGTGGTCCAGTGGATATGAAGAAAAGGACACGAAATCCAGTTTCTCTAGGTCAACATGTGCGCTATATACAACACGAGATTAAAAATGTCAGATTTACTATTTGCCTCTCGCTCACAGACGATGTGCGTAAGCGTGATGCAAATCATGTTCAATCCATCGTCTGTAGTGTAAGTGCCTGGGTTCCTACTCCGGCAAACAAACATCGATCTTTCAGATCGAAACAAAACAACGACGAACATCGGACTTTTTTTTATTTATTTATTTATTGGCCTATCTACAATTGTTACACTGTTTATCCTAATAATACCAGAAATATGATACAAGCATCGTGTACAATATGATGCGATAGACACAGCATGCATACCTACTTATAAATATACGATCAAAATATTGCCGAACAACGAACCACTAGATGCCAATTAACATTTGGGAATAGGGTGAACGAAAGACAAAAGCAATCGCGAAAATCGAATCAATCCTTGTATCCGAAACAGTTTCCTGGTTGGTAAAAGCGCAATCCGTCAACCAAAACTCGTACTCATAAAATTACTCTTATCTGGGAAATAAATATAATTATGGTGGTGTGACCGATTTTCTATAGAGTAAGTTTCAAACTACCCTTTTTTTTACTCTCAGTGAAGAGTAAACCGGCAATTGTGAAAGAGGTCCTATGCAATATCGAGGGTGCGCCCACCTTAAAGTAACATGTCACCCGATCTCTGTCTCGGTCACATCAGGAAGACATCCCATTAAAATTCCCCAAGCGTACCGTAGTTGTTGTACGTTTGGTAAGCGCTGTGCTGTCGCCTACGTTGGACGAACGCTAATGCGGTATTTTAGTACATTTCCGCTAGAACAGGAGGGTATTTCACTAATATTAAAAATGTACAACAATTTAGTATTATTTCATTGAAAGTATAGAAAGAACACGGAATGTGATAAAATCAATGAAAAAATAGAGAAGACACGCTTTCGATTTTTCTTGAGTTTTGTTGAGGAGGCATTTTCTGTCCTCCGGATGTCACCACTGCGTCGACTGCCCGGAAGACACGGCGCTGCACACGTTGCAGGAGTGCCGTGTGGGGGCGACGCAGCGCCGTGAACGAGTCGCAGCGGTCGGTGGTGACCTCTCGCTTCCGGCCGTGGTTCTGTCCATGGTCATGAGCAAGAGTGCGTGGGAAGCCGTCACCTCCTTTTGCGAGGTGGTGACGGCGACCAAGAAGGGAGTGGAGAGGGAGAGAGAGGCGACGGCCACTCTCCCTTCCCGCGCCAGAAGCACCGGACGCCGCCGGAGGGTGCGCGACGATCCCCGGCCACCCTAGTGTGTGGCCTGCGGGCGACAGGTTAGGGGACCCACCGCCCGACCAGTAACAGGTCCGAGAAGGCGGCGCGCATCTGTTCCGTGAGCGCCTCTCAAGAGGACGTGGGGCAAGGCCCCACTGAAGGACAGGTGCGCCTGGAGCTGGCGGACCGAGGCCTGCCGGGGTTACGGTGCATGCAGCTGCGAATCCCGCGATCCCGGCCAAGGGTCAGGAGAAGGAACACCGTGGGTTTTTAGCCGGTAAGAGTCCAGCATAACCCTTCGCCTTCCCCAGGCGAAGGGTATCCATGAGGATTTTCCCACGATAAAAAAGGCATTTTCTGTTCTTGTCACGCGAAACGATTATTGTAAAGAGTCACTATAATTTTTTTAAGCTATGACGTCATATACATAGTAGTAGTGTTGTCTCTGTCTTGTGAACAATTTTAAATCATTTATAACTTGGACATTTCAATAAAAATTTCATTGGTTTTTTCACTGTTCCTTATTATTTTTGTAATTGTTTCGAGATTGCGAATAAAAAAATTATTTTCTAATACCCTGTTGTACCGTATGGCAAACAACATTATCAGAATCTCTAGAACTAATAACATTAATGCAATTTTATCAATACCCTAACTTTGTAACTGAATGTTGGTTTCGTATTTAGCTAATGAAAGTGCTCCATTACTTTATGTAGGTACTGGATCGCTGTTATGACCTCAGTACCATCTGGAGGTGAGTAGCGAAATAGAATTAGAAAACTATAGGACATTTATTTAGTCTGGGTGAAAATTCTCATGAAACTTTTTCGATATGGTGCTTATTTTAGGAAACAATAATGAGGATGGGAAAATGATCACCAATTCGTTTGCTAATCTTGGTGATTAGGTCGATATTGTGAAACGAAAGTTAATTGAAACGGTCAATTGAATACCCCATGTTTGATAGGAGATACCATCGTAATAAATACATGGTATTGTCTTGGACTGCGTCGTTGTCTAGTGATCGCAAGCGCGACTGCTGAGCGTGAGGTAATGTTTTATTGGGTTTTTCCATATGAAATTTCTCAGTAGTAGCCCGGAGTCTGGATTTGTGCCCGGTTGATGACAATAGACTCGTCCCCTGTTACATGGGACTTAAACATAACGACGAAATGAGGGTGTACTATACACCTCTGCCTAACCCTTCTGGGAATACAGGCGTGATGTTATTTGATGTTATGGCATTCTTGACGACGATGACCCGTATTGCGTCACGATTTGTGATATTTTCCCACCAGTTATAACAAAGTTTGACGACAGAAGCCGAAGCTTATTGGTTCAACAATACTGCCGTGCAGGCCCTAAAGTGCAGTATGAGAGAAAAAGCGGTTTCGAGTAAATCGCGAAAAACTTTTTGACGCTGTTTTTTTTTATGTTATTCATTTGTATGGTGGATATTTTTATTGCCACGAGGACTACCTGAGAACAAAGATTATATCTACGAATAGAAATATGAATTTAGTTTATTAAGTTCTTAATAAAACGATTTTTTCCAAAATCATGGCAGTTACTGCACGTAAAAAGGTACACGTATGCAGATTAAAATGCGGTAAAAATACTTGATACTGCAAAATCTTTGATTTATTTGCTACTTTGCAGAGTAATTTGCAGCATAATACCTTTTTTACTGCATTTCAATTTGTATCTTGAACAAATTGCACGTGTAGTATGTAACAAATTATCCAACTTACGAATTATGTCCTAGGTAGGAATTTACAGAATAAAACAATTTTATGTATGGAATAAGAATAATGTTTATTTTTTAACAATTTCTGCTAATATTGTTACTTATCTTTAGGCGTTTCGAGCACATGCGGCTATAAATATACTTAAGAAACAATATTAAATACTGAGAAACTTTTTGCTTTCGCAAGAAACATGAGATCTTTTACTTAAATGGCACATGGTTTATACCTATCTAAAAATAAATCACAAAAATCTTGGATATCAAAATAACATAAAATAAATGCTCAACATTCGGTTCATGTTTACAAGGCATGCATAATCATAAAAATAATAAAATAGGGTATATGATACGCGTATCATTTACTCGGTATTATTAGGTAGGTACCAAAAACAAAAGATATAAGTAAATAACACGAATGTATCAAAAAAACCATAAGTCCTCAACATTACCCGTTTTGTAAGACGGGTATTTCGTCTGAACGGCCCAAAGCGAATGGACCGCGGGCCATTCGACCGTAACCAAAAATCGTCTACGTTCCAAAGGACCGGTGATAAATTGATTTTGAATTTTCATTATCTTCATAACCGGTTGGCACGACTTAACAATGACCCTTTATTTTAACTTTTGCACCCGAATGTAGGTACTTGATGTACTTACTTTTTATCACCCGGTCCTTTGAAACGCAGACGATTTTTATTTACGGTCGAATGGCCCGCGGTCCATTCGCTTTGGGCCGTTCAGACTAAATACCCGTCTTATAAAACGGGTAATGTTGAGGACTTATGGTTTTTTTGATACATTCGTGTTTTGTTATTTACTTATATCTTTTGTTTTTGGTACCTACCTACCTAAGAGATTACAAAGTTATTTACACACATTTACATAATTACAAACAAAAATATACAAATAACGAAAAATATATCCTAATAAAACTATAAACTAAAATAGGGCATCGAAATATTCCTCCGCATCGCTGCCCACTGGTAGCGTGCCCAGAAGGCTGGCAGCATTGCCACGTTGTATGGCAATGCTAATCCTTTAACCAAAGTAGAGGCCAGCTTTCGGGTCACGGGAAGCGTCGACCAGCCGCCTTGCTACCTCTCTATATAGAAGTCGGGCACTCGGACCCCACGACCCGAGTGTTTCGACCCCAAACGGCTCGAAAATATAATTACTGATGAAGTTATTATATTTTTGCCGCTTGAGGGCCTCCGCAGCTGCAGCAGCAGCGCCAGCACAGCCTGCCGAGCTAGGAAGGTGGGATGGTGCAAGGGTATCGACGCACGTTGCGTCCCATACCAGAGGCCTACCCATCTTCCATGGTACCAATGACATGCCATCTGGTCTCTTACCATCGTCACGTGCCAAGCCATTGGGTTCCAATACAGCTGGAACGCCGGCGGTGACAAGAGCACGACGGATAATATCATTTAAGTTGGCGTGCCGTGCTATACGACCTGCACTCCTGCTGCAAGACAAGCCGTGGTGTCCGAGGCTGTCGACGGCTTCACCGCAGTGGCAGCGATGCGGAGCACCGCATGGAGCACCCAAACGAAGGCATGTAGCGATCCGGAAAGTAGTGTCGTCCAACATAGTACCTATGTTGGGCGACGGAAGTGCCTGAAGCCATAGGCCCGACTCCCATTCACCCACAGCCAGCAGGCGAGCACGCTCGTATTTATAAGTTGATTCCGTATCACAACGCAGAGCGGCTCATCCCACTGTCTCTGGGAAAATGGGTTGACGGGCGGGTCCGTATTCGGGCAAGCGATTTTCCAAGCATTCATAGCCTCGGTCAAGCACGTTACCTCAAAATTAACCAATGAGTCGGCTAAGATATTCCTGGTTAATTTTTCAGTACTGTGAACCAAGGATAGGAATGCCGGTAGACTTATACTGGTAATTTTGCGGACGCCGAGGCCCCCAAAACGGATGGGGAGCGTAGCTTGTTCCCAAGCTCGGTCGTCCAAAGCTACGTAATAATACCGAGTAAATGATACGCGTATCATATACCCTATTTTATTATTTTTATGATTATGCATGCCTTGTAAACATGAACCGAATGTTGAGCATTTATTTTATGTTATTTTGATATCTAAGATTTTTGTGATTTATTTTTAGATAGGTATAAACCATGTGCCATTTAAGTAAAAGATCTCATGTTTCTTGCGAAAGCAAAAAGTTTCTCACTATTTAATATTGTTTCTTAAGTACAGGGTGTTAACGAATTCGTGTAATTCCTGAAAACCACATGATCTACTACTGATGTAGACAGGCCCCGCACGGGATTTAGCTTGATTAAAAATAAAAAAATAAAAATTATTATTTTTTCATGCGGCTTTGTTACCGATCGTATCCAAACCACCTAATAAGGATTCAGTAAAAAAATAAGAATTTATTTTTTTGCAAAAAAAGTGTTTTATTTGTGTCAACATTTCGATACCACGCATAAATTAATGAAAGCACGGCGACACGGCTGGCAGGCACGACTAACGCGATATCTCTCTTTGCAGTCAGATAACCCAAGGCTCTAAAATGACTCAGAAATAGAAAATCAAGTTTTTTTTTTATTTTTTTTTAAATTTGTTTTTCAAAAAATCCCATTTAGGGTTAATTTGTGTCACCAGTAGATCACGTGGTTTGAAGGAATTACACGAATTCGTTAACACCCTGTATATTTATAGCCGCATGTGCTCGAAACGCCTAAAGATAAGTAACAATATTAACAGAAATTGTTAAAAATAAACATTATTCTTATTCCATACACAAAATTGTTTTATTCTGTAAATTCCTACCTAGGACATAATTCGTAAGTTGGATAATTTGTTACATACTACACGTGCAATTTGTTCAAGATACAAATTGAAATGCAGTAAAAAAGGTATTATGCTGCAAATTACTCTGCAAAGTAGCAAATAAATCAAAGATTTTGCAGTATCAAGTATTTTTACCGCATTTTAATCTGCATACGTGTACCTTTTTACGTGCAGTAACTGCCATGATTTTGGAAAAAATCGTTTTATTTAGAACTTAATAAACTAAATTCATATTTCTATTCGTAGATATAATCTTTGTTCTCAGGTAGTCCTCGTGGCAATAAAAATATCCACCATACAAATGAATAATATAAAAAAACAGCGTTAAAAAGTTTTTCGCGATTTACTCGAAACCGCTTTTTCTCTCATACTGCACTTTAGGGCCTGCACGGCAGTATTCACTACCTACACCACCGGCACGACGCGGACACAAACGTCTTTCTTCCGCGGCAGCGTTCGACACGACTGATTGACCGAGAGAGAGAGCGACAGATCCTAACTAGAACGCAGTAAAATATGGTCTCGATTGCAGTGGAATGAAGTAGCATTGTTCAAGTTACCAATTATAATGCAGTAAAAGCTACTCATACTGCTATTTAATTAGCATTAAGTTATTTTCACCTTTAAAATAATACCGACTATACTGCAGTAAATAATGATCATACTGCAATTTAAACAGTAGCATTCATACTCGAACGTGATTTGCGATTAAAGTAAAAGCAGTAAAAGAAAGAATTTTAATTTTGCTGCACTTTAGTTGGTTTTCACTCTAAGAACCTACTTGAATAAGACTAAATAAAATACCACATACAAGTACTTTGCTGCGTTTTAATCAGTAGTTCGCCTGAAATAAATTAGTGATCAACCATGCAGTATTAATACTGTTGGTACAAAAACTACTTACTGCGTTTTAATTTATATGCGTCAATATTTGTTTGAGTGTAGAATACAGATTTTTAGTGGTAATAAAGATATTTACTGCATTTAAATAGGTAAAGTGACGAGTCGTGGTAGACGTAACAGCAGTTACTGTATTTTAGTTAGTCTTATGACATATTTAGACCTGCAAACGTAAGTTACTGCTTTCACTAATTCGTCTTTTTAACCGTTTAGAACATCCCAACTAAAAACCGGCAATATCACTGTGTTCCTTATAGCGTGACCGTCAAGGTTCAATATTCAACTCAAAAACGTGAAAAAACCTGTTACTGCGTTTTAGGGCCTGCACGGCAGAATAGCTCATAGAAGTAATAAGTACTACGTATATAAAGTCCTTGCAATAGCTATGACTATGACGTAGTATAGGTCAGTCAAGTGATCTAGCTGTCACGGGAAGAGACTGCTTAGTATTATTATACGGAGTTTAAATGGTAATAATTAAACCAAGAAACCTTCCCCTACGCCTGATGCTGAAAAAGTAGTCGTGTGTTTTTGAGCCACCCAGTCAACGGCCGACGTCAACGCCAAGCCGACGGCCCACCTGATCGTAAGTTTCCGTCGCCTATATACACCTACAACACCAAGAGATTTGCTGATGCTTTGTCAACCTTAGAGACAGGGTTGTAAAGTCTCACGTGCCCGTAATTACACCGGCAATCCTTCAAACTAGAACACAGTAGTGTTGCTTAGCGGCAGAAATAGGTATGGAAGTAGTACTTCTCCAGAATAACTCTTTCAGAAGAAGCTCTACTGCTATGAAAAAAGAAGAAGAAGGAAGCAATCGTTGTGATATGATGCTGCACCAGTGGATGTCATTACAACGCCGCCGCCGGCTGTTGCTGAAAACCAGCACTGTGGCTTTGTCTCACACGTGTATAACAGCATTATGCTGAGCGATGGCCGTTTTGCGCGGATGTGACGCATATTTTTCCCAACAGTTTCTTTTTGATTTTGTGTATACTTTTATTTCATTTTTGTGCGTCATGTCGGCGCGAGTAAACAATTTTTCTTTCTTTATTTTCGTTCAATATTAAATTAGTCCTAGCTTCTCCAAGAAAGCAAAGACGAATCTAAAAACATAGTCACGACACGACGCCTCGTCCTAGAAATGAGATTTTATTCATGAAACAGAAATCCATTAATAGGATACAATCTATAAACCAGTTTCTCGCAGGAATGAGCTTGCGATTATTGAGATCGAAATTACGTTTTTCCTCAAATAGTGAGCTTAAACGAAATTGTAATTTAAAAACGCAGTTCTAAACGTAGGTAGATTGCTATCTGAAAATCTTCTTAATCCAGATTGAAAGTAGATGTTATTAAATCTTTAAGCTCTTGTTAATTTTGGGATAAGTAGATTACTTGCATAGATTGTGGACGCTACTCAAAGTTTTTACGTTAATCTAAACCCTGTTTATGATTTGCTCGTTAAATGTTTAGTTACGTGCGTCGTTATTTTTGTGTGAAATAGAACTATATTTTTCCATTGATATTTTTTCCTTCTTTCTATATTTTATAAGAAGCAGCTTTCCATAGCACGCAGCGTGAACAATGCTTATCTGCAAACACACCAGGGACGCCTCCTGTAGCTAGTATAGTCAAAAATTTGTGGAGCTACTCAGTATCGGAAATTGAATCACCTTCGTAGAATAACTTTTCGGAATTCGCGTATTTTTTTATTACTTTCCATACAAATCAAATTATTTTTTCTAACTTTCAAATGAAACTAAATGCTTATTATATTTTTTTAACAGCCTTACCTCCGGTTTCTGATTTGAGAATTCGGGATAAGCAAATACTTATGTAACATTTGAGTATGGAGTTGTCAAAAAAATGACGGATTTTAAAGCATTTTTTTTACAACTTTGTACTCAAATATTACTTAAGTATTTGCTTATCCCGAATTCTCAAATCAGAAACCGGAGGTTAGACGAAACAACCGAAATGGAAGAGAATCAAGTGTTGTCGCGTACCTATCTTTGGAGGGCCTGTTATATCGAACGGTTGAATAAGTATTCTACGTCAATGGTTGAAAAGGTAATTAATTAGTCAACTGTTTCAATAGGCTGAGTTAAGGTACAAGTCCGAGACGGGCTGCAAACTGCAGACTGCATCCGCAGACCGTAAGTCGGCGTCGGAATAGAGCCTTTAAGGTGCACACCTTAAAAGTGCTATTAAGACGGTGACTGCAAAACTGCAACCGCAGACCGCAGCCGCAGCCGGTACTATTGGTTCATACAAACCAATGAGATTTGCGGTCTGCGGCTGCAGTCTGAAGTTTGCAGTCCGTCTCGGACTTGTACCTTTAAATACAACATTCTAGAATTAATAGTCCTCGAACCCAAATAAAGACCTGAATCTATTCATACCAGTTCTCACCAAAAATAGGTTCGCAACTATTCGGTGAATATTGAACAGGATTGAAATGTTATGGGCAGGTAGCAAGCGAGCTCCCTCGGGCTTCTGAGTTATAACCCAATTTCTCATCTGGAAACGAGTTAGCTTATCTTTGAACGTATTAAAATTTAATTATGCTAAATATTCAACACTTTTGAAGTAACTTGTGTTATGACAAATGGAGTTGGAATTGAATTTTCTGAATGTAAATGTGAGTTTGTTGTGTTATCCTTGGATTTAGGCGACGCCATTTTTTTGTCCGACTATCTTGAGAGTTTACGTGACCAGAGCGGCTAATAGCGTCAAATTTGGTAATTCATATTTCATATTCGGAGGGAGATCGTAACTAATTAACAACAGCGTGGATCATACGATTTGCAATATTTGCAATTATGGTGACCTTTCGATATATTTATGATTAATTACGGTTTACTCACGTGCATTTTTCGGGATTTCCAGACTAGTTTCGGAGCAAAACGGAGCCCTTAATCATGAGCTGATCACGCAGCGAGGTCGCGAGTCGAGTTGAGTTCGACTCGCGACCTCGCCGCGTATGAATGTGTCTCACGAAAGTTATAATAAAAAAAAAGACCTTTCGTTACACATCGAGACTCCTCCGTGTCTCAAAGAGCACGTTAAACCATCGGTCTCGGGTGGCATATGAATACCTACGACAGTCGAAACTGGTAGTCAGGAGCCCGAAAGTCTGACAACTGATCTAACCTTAGGAGTAACTAGGTTGCGAGGTCTGATGGCAGACGCTCCGTGGTATAAAATACTGGTATTCAACCTCATCTGGTTAGACTGAAAGCTGACCCCAACATAGTTGGAAAAAGGTTAGGCAGAGTATTTGTAATCATAACTGCCACTGGACTGCATATCCAGTAGAAACTAAATCGCGAAAAAAATCAGCTGTTCCCTACTTTTTGACGAGTTATGCGAACATAAATGTAGGGAACAGCTGATTTTTTTTTGCGATTTCAGGTTTGGTCCCATAGTAAAAGTTGTTCATAATGATGAGTACAGTGACCCCTTATGAGGTTGTGCGTTATTTATGTTACATGTTGTATATATCGTAAAGGACGAAATCTAGTTTCCCTAAGCTCGCAGATAGCTCACACTAGTAATTAACATTCACATAAAAAAAAACTCCGTAATGATAAGTAAAGGAGCTACGAAAAATCCTCGAGAAGAATTTCCTCCCCGTTTCTTTAAAAATGCAGACCCTGACAATAAGCAATTTTAATATTTTTATGAAGAATAATACAACAGAAAATAAATTCTCGACAACGTAGTTTGTCCTAAATAGAAATGTGTACTGAATTATTTTCTGGAAAAATATATTGCGACAGAACCCCGACAGAATCGTAAATCGTAAGTAATGATGGATTACTAGTCTGTCATCTACTACAATAACTCTTGTCGTACAGTAATAACAGTTTCCCCAAGGTGTTCGCACGGGGGACTAAAATTATTGGGGAGTATATTGAATGTGTAGAGCAATCAGTCAATACAAGTGCGAATATATTTTTGTCATTTTTATTGTAAGGTCCTTTGATAATAATGTTTTGAATAATATAAAAGATGCAGTAGAAATATCATAACCAAAGTAGGCTTTCAAAGTTTCAAGGTGTTCGGCACGATCAGGATAATCACAAATCTGCTGAGTGAAATCTGTTATGCAATCCACCCCCAGTAAGACTAACTCCTGAGAAAGATATTGGAGTATTAATTCTTTGCGTCCAAAGACACCGGAAAGCCACTAGAACGGTATAAATTAAAACTTAAAGTATTCCAAACACTGCGCTCAGAGATGAAATGCAAATTACAAGAATTGAAACAATCTCGTAAAACGCGACGGTTCCGTTCCGCCCGTTTCGTTAAAACTCCTTTCATTCATTAAAGATTGATTAAAACACCGACGATTATAACAAAAAATAGGTCAGTGGAACGTTGTTATAGAAAATGTTCAAAGAACGCGCCGTGGTTTGCTACACAGACTAATTTTGGCTTTGTTGCGGCTCCGGCCGTCCGACCATGGAAACATTTGAGAAGAAAGTTTTGCGTCGAAACAGCGAAAGCATTTCGTGGTTAGCCTGTTTTAAGTTTCATGGAATTCATTCAGATAGCTGTTAAGCTTGATTTTGTGTCTCCGAAAACACGGGGGTCTTGGAGCTCTGTTTGAATGTTTGAATACAAAATGTTTTATAGAATTAACTTTTTCCTTATTCATAACATGAATGGGAAAGTTAGGTTAGCAAAAAGTCTTGTGCGTCCCTTCCCAAATAGATTGCAATTTCGAGATGAGGGTCCACTTCAGTGCTACTAAGGGATCCTCTGATACGATTACATATTCAGCTACTTGGTTGTTCAGCACTTAAGTCTACTTTAAATATATCCACAGACCTATGACTCCCAGTCACGTATTATTTTATTGTAATTGAAAGTGCTTACGCACTTGGTCAACCTTCGCCATGAGTTCAAAAATTAACCATATCAAAGAACTTATGGCCCTCAACATGTAGGTACATAATCACATAGTAGTTCATAAGTCACTATAATTTTATAGCGTCGATCTGTACTCTACAATGGTTTTTGGCTAGATTATCGGCGATTTCAGCCCAAAACCATTGTGCAATACAGAACTGCCGATCTCTGCACCACGCAGTGGTTTCGGGATAAATTATATTATAAAGCATTAAGTGGTACAGATCGCTCCGGTTCTGGATACCACAATGGTTTCTGAATACGCTACCGGGCCTAACCACGCTGCGCCTTCCGGTACGCGGTCACCACTCCAGAACCTTTCGGCCCCATCGGCCAAGCATTCTGCGAGCAATGTGCCCCGCCAACTGCCACATAAGTTTGGTAATACTTCGGTTACCCTGTGAGTTACCTATACCCGACAGTACGTATTGACTCTTATTGTATACCACGTACACTAATTTAGTTCTACTAGCCTCTCTTTGCACAGGCTCTGGGATCGAATCAAATCGTTCGACTTTGTACGCTCGTCGAGTTCGTAGAATGATTCTACTGAGGTTGTGAAATGCAAGCTTATGAGCTAATAAGCGGCATAATTACACATTCCTATAACACTAACAGTCTAGGCAGTGATAGCCTAGCAGTTGAACGGTTCTTTCCATGCAGTAGGGTCTGAAGTCGAACCAGGCCCGCATCTTGACTTTTCGAAATCATGTGCGGATCAGAATTTGATTATCTCTTGCGTTATCGGTGAAGGAAAACATGGTGAGGAAACATATACACCTGAGAGGGCTCCATAAAGTTCTTGTTAGTGTGTGTAACATTTTTTTTTGTGGTAAAATCCTCCTGCATGCCCTTCGCCTGGGGAAGGCGAAGGGTTATGCCGGACTCTTACCGGCTAAAAACCCACGGTGTTCCTTCTCCTGACCCTTCTGGATTCGCAGCTGCATGCACCGCAACCCCAGCAGGCCTCGGTCCGACAGCCCCTGGCGGACCTCTTCTTCTGTGGGGCCTTGCCCCACGTCCTCCTGAGAGGCGCGCACGGAACACATGCACGCCGCCTTCTCGGGCCTGTTTAGTTTGTTTAACCTGCTAACCCGCAACAGGCCAGCATGGTGAGCTAAGCTCTATACCCTTCTTATTCTGAGAAGAGGCCCATGCCTAGCAGTGGGATAGTAATGGGCTGATTAAAGTTCACTGGCATCTATCTACTTTTAACTTTCCTTCAGAATTCACGAAAAAAAAACATTAAAAGACAGTTCACAAAGTAGGTACTACATAATAACTGACAACATAAGTTTTTCCCCGACTCCAGTCTAAAAGATTTATACGAAGCCAGGACATGAATTCATAAGGCTCTATCCATATCAATTCATTCGTATCTCTCTGGTCAAAACTCATGAGGACGTGCCTTGAAAAGTTATTTGATTTATGCGCCGCCTGCGTGTCTATGGTAAGGTTAAGAGGGATCTTGTCTAAAGGATTTATATAATTTCGCATTGATAAACCGTTGATGTCAACTATTTCGTGTTCAGGTTGCCTTCTATAACAGAATCTGTAAGGGTTATTTATGGATTTGAATACGGAATGTATTTTATCTTGGAAATCAATCATTCGTACGCTATAAGTCTATACTTATATCACTACATAGTATAAAACAAAGTCGCTTCCCGCTGTCTGTCCCTATGTATGCTTAGATCTTTAAAACTACGCAACGGATTTTGATGCGTTTTTATTTAATAGAGTGATTCAAGAGGAAAGTTTTAAGCTGTAAAACGTACACGTGAGAAGCCGGGGCGGGTCGCTAGTTATCTATATAAAACCCGGCCAAAGGCGAGTCGGACTCGCACACTGAGGGTTCCGTACCATCACTAGTTTTCGTTCTTTTTACTTTTTGTTGTTTAACTATAGAGAATGCACTACAATCATACCAAGTTTCATGGTTGTACGTCTTACCGTTTTTAAGACAGATCAGAAACAAAAAACGTTAAAATAAATCAACTTTTTTCGAGGTTTCCCTTTTGAATTTAGACTTTTATTATTTTTAATACTTTTTTTTTAAGTATCACATTGCCCCTCACTAGGATTTCTCCTGTATCGTGGGTGCGTTTACAGACACAAATCTTCACATGCACAAACACCCAGACCCGGAACAACTACCTGTAGGCTATACAAATATTTGTTCCGTGCGGGAATTGAACCTACAACCCGTAGCGCAGAAAGCCAATGGCTTAGCCACTGCGCCAAACGTGTCGTCATTGTAGGGGCCATAGTAACACATTCTATGAAAATTTCAACTGGCTACCTATTACGACTGATAGTCCAGTGACAGTCAGACGGAAGGACAGATGTTGTAGGGTCCCATTGACATGAACCCTAAAAAGTATGCCCGTTGAGATAAAAGAACGGAAAAAAATACAAAAAAAATGTAAAAATGTTTCATGTTGTTATGTCTCATAATTATACAACCTTTCAAGTGATTGAATATAGGTAGTTATCAGTTATAATCTATTTTAATCCTAATATCTTGCAAAAATGCAATTTAATTTTATACACGATTGTTTGCGGTTTACGCGCGTGCATTTTTCGGAATTATGCGAACAATAACGTGCACGTGAGTAAAGCGTAAACAATCATGTAAAAAAATTAAATTGTACGGCTCACATGTACCTACCTATTGGCTCACGAGAGTATATACAGGAAGAAATTGTAAGCACTCGACAAACCGTTATGGGAGATTGTACTCATCACTATGAAAAAATCTGCTGTTCCCTACATTTTGACGAGTTATGCGAACATAAATGTAGGGAAAATCTGTTTTTTTTTCGCGATTTCCGCTTTGGTTCTAGTAAAAGTTGTTCATAGTGATGAGTACACTCTCCCATTTCAGTTTGTCGAGTGTTTACAATTTCACCCTGTAGAGTGCGTTTCACGAAAGAAGTCCCTTCGGCGGTATGTTGGGACCACTGATTTTTCATTGTAAAAGCGTGAAAAGTCAGTGATACCAACATAGCGTAGATAGGAAGAAACGCAATTAAAATTTAAAAATGACAAACTCGGTTTATTCTAAACGAGAGTTTGATGCATGGAACACACACCATAATCGCTTGGTCTACTGACATTATTCCAGTTCGGTTCTCCAGGTATACGTACCTACTTGAATTTGTTTGACATACGTACCGGTACCGACACACTATGTTCATAACACTGTATCCGCACTTTCAAACTGCCAAGTGCAATACGCCAACGGCTTTTGAAGCGTACACTTTACAGAATTGAAACGGACGTAGCTTTCAAGTAGTTTTACCGCAGTTTCTATACAGTTACAGTTATAACTATAAACCAGGAACTAGGCAAAGGTTAATATACAGGGTGTTAACGAATTCGTGTAATTCCTTAAAACCACATTACCTACTACTGATGTAGACAGGCGCCGCACGGGATTTAGCTTGATTAAAAATAAAAAAATAAAATTATTATTTTTTCATGCGGCTTTGTTACCGATCGTATCTAAACCACCTAATAAAGATTCAGTAAAAAAATAAGAATTATTTTTTTTGCAAAAAAAAATGTTTTATTTTTGTGAACATTTCGACGCCACGCATAAATTAATGAAAGTACGGCGACACGGCTTGCAGGCACGACTAACGCGATATCGCTCTTTGTAGTCAGATAACTCAAGGCTCTAAAATGACTCAGAAATAGAAAACAAGTTTTTTTTTTAATCTTTTTTTTTAGTTGATTTTCAAAAATTCCCACTTCGGGTTAATCTGTGTCACCAGTAGATCACGTGGTTTGAAGGAATTACACGAATTCGTTAACACCCTATATGTATCGATGGGTCTTATGTATAAGGGCTAAAGTGGCATTTTTGTAATTTCTAATGTGAACTAAATATATCTATAGTTAAGGTTCAAATTGGAAATTACTAAAATGCCACTTTGGCCCTTATACATAGGACCCATCGGTATAGTGATCAACAACGATATCATGGCACGCCCCTCGATTGATACTGCAAGTAAAAATGTGTGAAAAAAGAATATTTAAAACGCGTAATTGTCGAGCAGTCACTTCAAATATGCACTAGTCGAGGAATAAATCTACTTAAGGCGATTGCAGCCGCGAAAGTGGCGTCAATTCAGAAAAAATACATTATTTCTGTCAACACACAACGTATTGAAATTTCGTACGTATAACATTTTAGTCAAGTGTTGTAGAAATTTTTGAACATCAAAAAACAACACTTGACATACTAGGTTAGAAGTTTTAGTAATTAATGCTAAAAACGGCCGGTTTTGGTACTTATCGCTAAAACTGCAAATCTAGAAGCTCTACTGTTGATTTTTGGTGTTCGAAAATTTCTACAACACTTGACTAAAATGTTGTACGAATGAAATTTCAATACGTTGTGTGTTGACAGAAATAATGTTTTTTTTTTCTGAAGCATCGTTTACATTTTAGGTTAGAAAGCAAGATAAAGAAAAGAGGTCCATGGCCAGCAGTGGGACAATAATGGGCTGATTATAAACAAGGTAAGACAGAAAGATATTCAATTTTATTCAGCCAAGGACACAATGACAGCATAAAGGTACGAGTTCGTAGCCGACTGCAGACAGCAGCAGCAGACGACGTGTCGCTGCGACACTACTTGTTTCTATGTATTTCTATGAAATACCTTCCGCAACTAGCGACACATCGCCCGACTACGCGTCGCACGATCGCAGACGACGTGTCGCCCGACCGCAGATCAGTAGTGCCACCGACGCTGGAGCGACGACACGTTGAATCTTTCTCAAAAAATTAGTTTTTCCAATTCCGAAGAGAAAAACTGATAAACCAGGTGGCCCAATATCCTGCACTGTAAGTACGATGCATCTAACAAAAACAAAAGTAAATCGCGATCGCTAATTGCAAACATCTTGTCTCACGGAACATTCAGAACTAACTGGAATACGGCGCTGCCGTCTGCTGCTGCCATCTGCAGTTGGGTTCGGAATCATGACTGAAGCGACATGACGCTGCGACGTGTCGCTGTGACATGTCGCAACGTCACGTCGTCAGCTGCTGCTGTCTGCAGTCGCCTACGAACTCATTACCTTAAACAATAAAAACATAAAAAGAATAAAACATGTGTACATTTTATGTTTTCGACTATGTAATGCTGAAAGGGTCACCAACTCAGCGGTAAATATTTAGAAGATCTATAATCCCACCAAAAACATTACAATACATGTAAAAGATGCCAAGCCTCTGTGCAATCTTTCCACCGTAAAAAGTTTTGAGATCTCATAGAAGCCAAGTCCTATTCAATTTATTTTGTAGTTAGATAACTATCGAGTGACTGTATCAATAGTTTTATTTCTATTATAATTATAGACTTGGCAATGAGCACAAATTAAAAGCTGCTTGCTGTGTGGAATTATGTGCGACTGTTATTGACGAATTGATATCTATGAGTACTATGAATAAATTCGTTTTTGTGCTGATGTGTGATTTATAATATGCAGACATGATTTTGCGGCCAATTTGTAGTTATGGTCACCATACGTCTACGTGCGCCAATACATATTTTAGAAGACCTAAGTTTATTTGATAAGAACATCACAATTATTTAATTATACCTATATTTAATGGACAAATCAAAAGAACTTAACTAATCTTGTGATCTGAAACTTTACGCGTGCGTTACGCATTACTTTCACCTCCTCCAAATATGCCGTTTTATATTTGTTTCTTCTTGTGCTCATTGCCAAGTCACTATAATTATAATAG
Organism: Amphipyra tragopoginis; assembly: GCA_905220435.1. Classification (NCBI taxonomy): domain Eukaryota; kingdom Metazoa; phylum Arthropoda; class Insecta; order Lepidoptera; family Noctuidae; genus Amphipyra; species Amphipyra tragopoginis. The sequence goes on along the minus strand of HG991995.1, from coordinate 21,708,949 downwards.
AAATAAAACTATTGATACAGTCACTCGATAGATAACTAACTACAAAATAAATTGAATAGGACTTGGCTTCTATGAGATCTCAAAACTTTTTACGGTGGAAGGATTGCACAGAGGCTTGTCATCTTTTACATGTAATGTTTTTGGTGGAATCTCATTTATTTTTTGTAGGTGGGTCTCCTTCTTTTCTTTTTGGGTGACGTAAGTTATAATAACTACACACATCAAAAGTGTCTAGGGATCAACATATATTTTTGCAATAACTTTTCTCCTGATTGATATTAATTAAAATTTTCTTTAAGGATTCATCAAATAAAGTGTTTTCGTTTGTCACAGTAACGATAAACCAAGTCACCTTTGCATTAATAAAGAAATTTGCCATTTTCCTAATAAAGGGATTTTTGACATTTGAACCACCAACACAAAAGTTCGAAAAAAAGACTGAAATAACAGTTTTCTTTAAAATTTTATTGGGTAACTTAAACAATTAATAATCCGTGTTTCTACCGCGAACACTAACAACACAAGAACATCGGTTTGGCATACTCAAAATGAGTTCATCCAAATCACGCTGTGGAATGGCCGCCCATGTTCGTTGCAACAACAAAAAAAGGTCTTCTTGCGACTGGATACCCTCCATATTCGGCAGAGCTCTTCTCTGTAGCATATCCCATGCATGCTCAATCGGGTTCAAGTCTGGCGACTGAGCAGGCCAGGGCAGGACATTGATGTTAGCTGCGGCGAGAGTCTGTCTTACAACTCTTGCGGTGTGCGGTCGTGCATTATCATGCATTAACTGAAATAAGGGACCGATTTGCGCTTGTAGAGGAACGATGACGTCTGATACAATCGTCTCAGCATAAATTTGAGCGTTGAGGTTGCCTCTGATCCAAATCAACTCAGTTCTTCCGCCGATCCAAATACCCGCCCATACCATGATGGTTCCACCACTATAAGGATGGACTTCCTGGCAGGATTTTAATCGCTGTTGGCGTCCAGGGGTTCTCCAGTGTCGTATACGTCTTGTATCCGGTCTCATACCAAAACGAGACTCATCAGAAAAGCACACGAAACGCCATTGTTCTTCTGCCCAATTTCTGTGTCCAAGAGCCCATTGATATCGAATCCTACGATTGTGCATTGCTATAGGTGGTACCCGTAGCGGTCTTCGGGAATGAAGGTTCACTTCATGCAAGCGGTTTCTGACTGTTTGGTCGCTAATTAAGTTCCCTGAAGAGTGATGAAGCCTCACGGCTAACATCATGGCGGTTATTGTTGGAGCTCTTCGAGTTAAGATTTGAATGTATCGGTCTTGTCTCCGTGTGGTGCAGCGATACCGTCCTCCATTGCGCTCAGCCACGGTACCAGTGCTTCGGTAACGTGTCCAAAGTCGACTGATAACACTCTGACTTGTATTCAGAGCTAAAGCCACAGTACGTTGCCGGGAACCAGCTTCTATCATTCCCACGGCTCTGAGCATTTCTTCCCTGCTTAAATGACGTCGCCGCTCCATAATAACGTTGGTTTTAATCAGTAGTAGGGAAACAGTAGCACTAATAATGTCTTCAATGCGTTGTATGTTTTTATAGGGAAAATATTGACAGCTGATTTTCATCTTTTACTCGAATTTGATTCACAGTTCCTGATTCAAATTATGAAATGCACCAAAAAGGATCCATATAAATTTATAAAATCATAAATTTATTACAAAGCCACATCTCAATCTCAAGAAATCCGCATAAAAATGCTTGATCCCTAGACACTTTTGATGTGTGTATCTATGTATTTATCTAACCAACAAACTAACTCTAAATATATAACTAACTATGTATATAAATTAGTATTTTTAATAACTAACTATTTACGTAACTAATAACTACAACAACTAGCTGATCCGGCAAACTTCGTTTCGCTGAATATAAATTTTCGTTGTTATTATATTTTTTTTAGTTTCTAAGTGGTTTTTTCTTAGATGGATGGCGCATCATACTAAAATATTCAACAATATCTAAAGTACTATTTATACTACGCCCTGTAACGAAACCGTAGTGCGATTTAGAAACCAGGTACAACGCCATCTATCGAGCGAGCACAGACTATTTATTGCATTACATTGATATTTTTCAAGTTTTTTAGGTTTATTCATTTAATTAATTATTAACTCTATGTATTAAATTTATTTTTAACTTTAATAAATAACAATTTATAAATAATCTGCACCAATTCAATATTTTTTGTACGTAAACAAAGAACAAAGTTAACAATGCAGTCGAAATTCATACACCATGTTCCTGGCAAAATGGCAAATATAAAATTGTTTTCTATAATTAACTATTTTTTTATGTTTTTATATTTTTTCCTTTATATGTGCCTAATAATCTATCTTGATGCCAAATTTCAAGGTTCTAGGTCTGCTAGAAGTATCTTAGATTTTTGATGATCGGTCAGTCAGTGAGTGACAAAATGATGTAACTTTGATCGACGATAACTCGTAAAATATAAGTTCAAATACCATGTAATTTAGAAGTTTAGTTAGTTATAATGATTACTCTTGGTAACCGAAAGTTCAAACTGCTACCTTTGTCCACAGCGAAGATATAAGGGGGGGTGAAAAGGCCGCGAATAGCTTCGAGAAAAGGATGGTACGGCCGTGCCTGCTTTGCTCCAGCCTTGGCAGGGGCACTGCCGTGCCCCCAGACCTTCGCGGAAATAACCTTCATGGTTTCAATTAATAATTATCGTCCTTAGCGTAACAACAAAGCAGACGCACAAGTCCTATCTGCGATATTAGCACTAGAACCATCAATCATCTTCATTAAATTCGAGGCAACACAGCGATAAGATAAGCTAATTAAGCAATTATTATAAAATTAATATATCTGCATTATAATACCACAACGGATTCTGTTTGTAGCTGGTAATCGTTTAAAAAATCGATATGGATTCTTAGAAATTTTTATTGCATGTGTTTTTGAAACCAATGTTTCCTTAATTGGTAATACGTGCTAAAGTCGACTTGCTGCGCGTGAGTCCACAGTGAAAGTCGTAAAAGAAAAATAAATCTGTGATAAAAAAATGGTTTCCAAAGTGGTTTCGCTTATAGTTTTCGTTAATATAGTAACAGTTAGTTTAGTTAAAGGACATATTCAGTTGCCAATACCAAATGAAGCCTTGGATCAAAGTCTTTACGAAGAAGTGATAGATCCAGCACTATGTCACGAACAAGTTCGCATAATAAGAAGCAATACATTATTGACCGCGTTTTGTAAGTATAATTTTGATTTACCGCTAGCTATGTATTCTAGTAACACAACTCGCAGCCCGTTGAACCGTCGATCTGGAGAAATTGGCTAGGTTGGACTGGATGCGGAAGGCGAAAACCGATATTATCGCGCGATTTGGTAGAGACCTATGTCCAGTTGCAGTGAATGCTCTTGCGAATCCCTCGATCCCGGCCATACATTCTTGGAGGAAAACCGTTGTTGTTTTAACTGATGAGAGTCCGACAACCCTCTGCCATCTGCCACGGGTATCCAGGGAAAGGAGACATTTTTTTTTGTATGAGGAATAGGCCCACCCACATCTTGTGACGTATAGTAATGAAATGCATGTTAATTTATTCCTTATAATCTCTAGATTGCAGTGGTAATATTAGCAAAACTTTATGTAACCGGAATACTGTGAAATACGACAATCAAACTATGACTGTCACAATAACCTAATTTGAGAGTCGTGTTTTACCTGTCGTATTTCATACTCGTAGTATTCCGGTTACATAAAGTTTTGCTAATATTACCACTATAATCTAGAGATTATATGGGATAAACCAACATGCATTTCATTACTATACGCCATAATTTGTGTTTGGCCTATATCGGGTGTAAAAAGACCCTTAACGATAACGAAAACCTCGTATTCTACCCATCATTGGGATCATTTTTTTCGAACAAACCATACCTGGGAAATCATTGGTTTTGGGGATATTGAAGGTCAAAGTATACAATTATTTTTTTAGTTTTTTCCAAAAACGATTTCTAAGTCATAATACTAAACTTTCTTCCATACAAACATTATCAAAAATATCAATTTTTCCTAACAAATTACGCATTTGAAGTTACAAAAACGCAACAAATATCAAACGCACACGACCGCCTTGGCTCGGCTGTGTGGCCGCTGCACGCATGCAAACGCGCGGCATCGCCACAACCATATTTGCGCGCTACAAAAAAATGCGTTTTTTTATGCCAAAAACTAAAAGTCGTTTCCCAGCAATTATTTTTGGACAATGTATTTAGTTTGATGTACAGAGTGCGTAGATTTCGGCTATGTGATGGGTCTTTTTACACCCTGTACGATTACTATAAGTTACCATTGCTAGTGGGCCCAAAAAAATTGTCTCCTTTCTCTTATGAAAAAAAAAAACAAAATTAATAGGCCTTTGTCCAGCAGTAACTGCGGCAGGTTGCGTAGATTAAGATCTTGTATTACTAGAAGTGATCTTTGGGCCAAGTTTTTATGATCTCACATAACAATCAAAAACATTAAAGGACTTGTCACACTGGATGCGTTCTGCGTCCTCCGGTCCGGTCAAATCGAACGCAGCCCGCATCATATGTGAACTTCATGGCCAGGGCAACCGATCAGCGATCCGGGCTCGGCATCCGGTCAGCGATCCGGGCACGGTCAGCGATCTGACGGGCAGGGCATACAGCGGCCATTTTATATTTGATTGTGTGTCGCCCGCTGCCCGCCTGCCCGCAACCGGGCAGCCCGTCCGCTACCTTCCCACCCCGACCGCCTGACCGGTGCGTTCCCTACGTTCTTTGCTTGTGCTCGCATAGTCAGATCGTAATTACATGAAATATATATAAAACGCAAATGGTGTTCACATAGGATGCGGGCTGCGTTCGATTTGACCGGACCGTAGGACGCAGAACGCATCCTGTGTGACAAGTCCATTATGTTTTCAATTTTAACATGTTAGACGCTAAACAAATTCATGTTTTCGTTTTCGCCAAACAGTCTTGGATGCTGGCATCAGGGTTCCAAGGGGCATTCTAGAAGGCAATACCATCGACATGGGCAACTACCACCAATGCATTGGTTTCAACGAACCGTTACCAGGCCATGAGCTTCAAGGAAAATATTGCATGATCCGTGTACCAACGGACCAAAGTTATCATTTGCCTGACTGGCCAGGTTCTGAAACTTCTAATTTCGATCCAAACCTTTTACATTTGGATAATGAAACAATCAGAAGTTTGGAAGAATTCAATGCTATGAAGAAAGGGTTGCTCGCGATGACCGGAATCATTGATGATGATAACAGGTATTTAAATACTTTGATATATAAAGGAGATACGGTGCTCCTAGATAAATATCTCAATATTTTTAGAATATTTTAACTTTTACATTTAAACCTACTCCCTCATTCAGAACGATTCAATAAGAGCTCATTCACACGAAGACGATTTTTTTTTTTGACGTATCGTCTTTTTTCACGATTCATTTTTTTTTGGCAGCGTCTATTATTTTTAAATGCCCGTGTTCACACGCATCATAAATCGTGAAAAATGTCGGACACGTCTTAAATTACGTATCGTCTTTTAAAAAACACGTTCGCCAAAAAATACGAATCGTGATTTTTTTGTGACGGATCCATCGTGTTCGATAGTTCACCCAAGACTAAGAATCACGAAACGAATGTGAAAATCAATTCGGATATTTTGCCAAATCGTGATAAAACACGATTCCGTATGCAATGTGAACGTCCATCCGTCATAACGTATCGTGCTTTATAACGAATCGTCAATGACGGCACCCGTGTGAATGAGCCCTAAGTCAGTTATCGAGCGAATCGGTAACCTATCTCTTTTTCTCTCGTTAAGAGAATCTTAGACAGAACGAGATAACAAACCGAATTCGGAATTTCTGAATCTGGGGCTGAACAGAGATGACTTTTAATTGACCTTTTTTTTCTTTCATTGGCATAGAACCGTATCAGCACCTTTAAATTAGCCGTTAAAAAGTCCTACTTGTGGTATTCTTTGTAATATTGCTTTTATTTTTAGGATCGTAACAGAAAACCCTCTCTCTGGGCTAACGTTTAGACTAGCCGTCTGCATTCCCAAGCCCTGTACTACTGAGCAAGCCATTACTTCTTTACTATTCAACGTCTCTGCTATAGGCTTTGAATACACCGATGACTTCTGTCGTCTTCCTGATGATAAACCTTGGGTACCAGGAGACACAGTAGCAGTGTAAGTAAAAAAAAAATATATGGGATAAAACTTTGATTTGATTTGATTGAACTCAATCAATAATTGTATTTTTTGGTTTTGCAGGGTTGTTTTCTCTCTTATTGGATTGATAACAGTAGTCAGTACATCGTTTGATGTTTGGCAAACAGTCATTTTGAAAAATGGTAAGCTTATTTCTTTTTCTTTATTAAAATCACCTCACCTCGCGTCATGCTCGTGAACGGGTGCCATCTGTCGGGACTGGTCAGCTCTTAACTGCTATGGCAATTGTAAAAGGAGTATTTTTCTACTTGTTACTTTTATATGAGTTTAATTTTTACATTAACTTGTATTATCCTCATACTATTTTTCTCACGATACTGTAGTGACATTATCATGATCTAATAATTAAAAAGAGTATCCATGAAGTTTCTTGCCGGTTCTTCTCCATAAGACCTACCTTTTGGAACTGTGCACCTAGTTTTGACGTTTTAAAAGCACCTGTAATTTGGTCTACTTGAAATAAAAAACTTTGAATTTGTCTTGACTTTGGCCTAATAATGACTTAACCTGCGAATGTTTTTTCTGTGTTACATTCGCTTTGGTTTTTGTTGTCCATATCATTAAAATCATATGTTATATCAATTATTGGTTCTATTTCTATTTCAGATCCCAAAACTGTAAGCGTAATCGGCAGATCGTTCTCAATATATACAAATGGTCGACGTATAATGACGTTCGAGTCAGGTCCTAATACCTTAGAGTGTTTGGACGGCATCAGATCCTTGGCTATGGTTTGGGTGCTCCTTGGCCATACGTTTACATCAGAAACATCTTGGGCTAACCCACTAGATGGTTATATGGTAAGTTCTAGAGATGAATTAGGGTTTATTGCCGTCACTACAACTGGCGAGGCGTAAGCTGAGCTCTGTATTTGTGTGAGTGCACACGGAATCGATTGCCGAAAAGCAGTATAAACCGGTTTAAACCAAGTAAAGAACGCGTCTGCATTCATTCTCACACAAATGCAAAGCCCAGCTTAGGCCTCGCGGACGGTACGTCTTTAAAACATATTTGCTGAAACATATTAAAAACATTATCTTGGCTTTCGCGTTGCAAGATTATAGGTATTAGTAAATTACCGGGAATTACCGCGAATTTATCTTTTTCGCCTGATTTCGGCCCGCTAGCCTAACACACGCAGCGCGAGATAATTTTGTCGTCGAATTATCTCGTGCCGAGGCAAGATAATGTATGGCTTATCTCGTCTCGGAACGAGATAAAGCTTCGACAAAATTATCTCGCGCTGCGCATGTTAGCCGTTTTGGTTGCAATGATCGTGGTCACCAGCAGACTGAAGAAGCAGCGAGATTACCGGGCTGCGGATTCCAAAACTGACAAATACTTATGAGACTTTAAAGTGATTTGTTAATCTAAGACACCGTGAGACATATATGGTGAAGGAAAACAACGTGAAGAAACCTGTACTTTATGATCTAAAATGGCCAAAACGCAGTGAGTAGGCGTGGTGATTAATGCACCTTCGCTGTAAGAGAGATCTTTGCCCTGCAGTGTGCATAACACACGCTGGTATTATTATGATGAGGAAACCAATCCTAAATCGTTCATTTTCCTTCTTGTCTTCAGTGGTCGATATCATGGCAGTCTTTGTGGATCAGAGCAGCGCATGTTACCGTGGATACATTTTTTACATTAAGTGGCTTCCTCGTTGTTTATACTACCGTTGGAAAATTAAATGGAAGTAAGTAACCAATTCTTGGGTGGAATTTATTTAGACAAGTGAACAAAGTGCCAATTCAACAAAAAAAATTGTTGCCAAATCAGTAACGAAGCCCAAACCGAACATTTATACAGTTTTTGTTTACGATAACTATAAATATCTGACAACAAAACAGGACCAAACATATTGACAGTTTTCGTAAATGAAAACTGAATGACGTTTGTAGTTCGTTTGCGATTTATTATCAACTCTTGTGGTGGAATAGAAGCACACCTCTTATTACTCGCCTTTAAATTGAATTTTCGAAAGGAGTCATTTGCGAATTAAGAAGTTTTCTTGAAAAAAATAGAAGTTTTGTCATTAAATACAGGATTGTAAGCAGATAAAAATGTGCAATAATTAATAATAAACTTCTTTATTTGCGTGTAAATTGAACACGGGCCAGTCTAAACATTGGGTTGCAAAGATTTCTTGCTAAATCTATATAAATAAAAAGAAAAGTCCTGACTGACTCATCAATATCATATATATGTTACCGGCCAAACCCGATTTCAGGATAAACTAGTTTTGCCTAGGCTAAACTAGTTCTTCCTATACGTGATAGGAGTAACTAGTATAGCCTAGTCTAAACTAATTTGGCCCAAGCCCGATAGGATAAACTAGTTTAGGCTAGTCCAAACTAATTTGTCCTAAGCGCGATAGGATAGACCAGTTTAGCCTAGGCCAAACCAGTTGATCCTGATATAAATACGTACACTCTAGGATAAACTGGTATGGCCTAGTCTAAACAAAAAAAAATTGCAGAGTCGAAAGTAATTGAGCAAACATGTCATTTGACGAAGGCAAAGGTGATCTCAGAAACATCATTGGTGGAGCTTAAGTCGCTCAAACTAGTTGGAGCTTAAGTCGACGGAGCCCCGCTGTGCGGGGCTCCTATTTCTGTCTGCAGGGTTTAAAGTAACCTAACACGAAGGGGATGACGGGGGCTTCGTTCGCTCGCTTCGCTCGCTCACTCTAGCCCCCGTCATCCCCTTCGAACCTAACCTATCCATGTCGGGATTCCCCTTAACCACCCTGCTAACATTATTAGTCGCCAAGTCATTATTTATAGCTCCTCGCCTCATTTTATTAGTTGCAAACACTTAGTCGCCTTTTAAGTTATTAGTCACCTGGAAAATAATAAGCCAATTCTAAGTGCCACCAAAAAAACCGTAAAAATTGTAAAAATAAAAAACAATTTTAATAATTGAGATGTGATTATTGCTTCTATTAAAAAAAACACTTATTATTTGTTAAGGTATGATTGTTTGTATTACCAATTATCCATAACTTTTAACGACGAATCAGTATGGTTTTAATAAAAATTATTATTTTTCTAATTACGGAGTATTTCAATCAGTTTATCTATTTATTTTGACTTTCTAGATATACTATAATGTTTAGACTAGGCCATACCAGTTAATCCTAGAGTGTGCGTATTTATATCAGGATCTACTAGTTTGGCCTAGCCTAAACTGGTCTATCCCATCGGGCTTAGGACAAATTAGTTTGGACTAGCCTAAACTAGTTTATCCTATCGGGCTTGGGCCAAATTAGTTTAGACTAGGCTATACTAGTTACTCCTACCGCGTATAGGAGGAACTAGTTTAGCCTAGGCAAAACTAGTTTGTCCTGAAATCGGGTTTGGCCGGTAACATATATATAATTTTTATATGTAAGTATTATGTCTATGTATTGTGTGTAGTATATAGTATAATTATATATTTTCCAGCAGTACACCACGGCCTGTCCCCACTATCTCATTCATTGTTTTCCTGTTCATCCAAAGGTTGTCTGGTAGATATCGCTATCAGCGATAAGACCGCCATTGTACCCTTCACTAAATTATATTGTATACGAGCTATGTTACAATTTTGGTGTACAATAAAGTATATTTTATTCTATTCTATTCAATGCCCAGCCCAAACCCTTGGACCTAGAAAGCTTACATTTTGCACAGATGTTCCCTTTATAATTTAGACAAGGAATAAAGGAAGGGTTTTTCGAAATTCAACCCCTAAGGGAGTTAAATAGGGGATGAAAGTTTGTATGGAAAATCGTCACTTACGGGTTCAAAATTTCACGCAAGCGAAGCTGCGGGAAAAAGCTAGTGTGACATAAATCGTGTTGGACCAAATTTACTGTTTACGGGGTTTTCATTGGGCGCTGATGATTTAGGTAATTTTTATCACTACCACAAACGATTTATAAAAAAAAAACACTTGTTAAAATTAAATGAGGATATCCTGTTGAAATGATAAAATAATCTTACAGATTGTGACGGCATATAGAAATTCCTTTCATGGATAAACATTATATTTATCGGTGTCCACCTGGCATTACCTTATCACTCAACGATTCTTGTCAATCAATTAAAATTATCTCAATTAGATTATTATTTCGTAAACATTATTATGAAAACCCATTACTTACCTAAAATTTTTCCATTCAAAATCTACTTTGTTTACGATTTAGAAATTGATAATTGATATAAAAAATGAAATTACGCAAAACTTGACCTTGGTTTGATTAGAATCGAGAGTCGAATCGATTCAACTTTTTAACGTAGTTTTTTTTTTACTTAATTTTTTTTTTCTCAATGGCATTTCTAAACTAATCTGCCGTCCGATCAGAATACTGGATATTCTGATCGGACTCAACTTTTTAACGTAGTTTTTTTTTTCACTTAATTGTTTTTTTCTCAATGGCATTTCTAAACTGATCTGCCGTCCGATCAGAATATCCAGGTTTATTTATATTATTTCAGAACAACTGATCCAAAACATCCACTTGTTCTGGTTGAACCGACTCCTGCGCATGTTTCCGTTACTGGCCACAGCTGTGCTGTTAGAAGCGACATACATCAACCGCATGACCGATGGACCCATATGGGGTACTATCGCTAGCCAAGTACATAGATGTAGGACCTCCTGGTGGTCTACCCTGCTGCATATACAGAATTATATGAATCCGTCTTTTACGGTGAGTTCATGAATAATTTTCATTGACATTTTAAGGGATTGTTAAATTATTAAAACCACGCTCTTAAATTGTAATCACCCACTGGCATTTGCTTAAAACAATCTTGTACACAACGAAATTCAAGAAAATGACGGAGAGCTGCAGTGCAATTCTGTAAGAATCTCACCTCGATCGCGACTGTCAATTAGACACTTGTTGTAACACAGCGTGGATAACAAAACTACGCGTTATTGATTATATTGTCGATTATCTGTGTGTTATTTGCTTCTATTATCCATACTGTGACATTATGGATATCGAGCGAACCGTCGATATTGAAGTGAGTTTCTCACAGAATGACACTACAGCTACGACTGCGTAGCCGGCGTAGCAGTGACGCGTCTACGCCGTAGACACGCACTGTCTCTAATGGTGCTCCCACATCACACATCATCCCACATCACTACATTAGTATAAAACAAAGTCGCTTCCCGCTGTCTGTCCCTATGTATGGTTAGATCTTGACGGATTTTGATGCGATTTTTTTTAATAGATAGAGTGATTCAAGAGGAATGTTTTAAGCTATAAAACGTACACGTGCGAAGCCGGGGCGGGTCGCTAGTTATAAAATAATTAACATTTTTAAAACACCAAAGCGAATAATTAGACGCCAATATCAGCGGCGGCAACGAATAATTAATTAACTTTAATGTGTTTAAGAATGTTATAAATTCGTACAGTTAAAATATTCGTCACAGGTCTGCTTAACAATGATACCTGGGTGTTGGTCATTGTTTACTCCAGATAAAAATTCAATTTGGTCAAAAATAAAATTTCATCTTTTTTTTTTTAATAAAACGTCTTTGTAATTTTTTTGTAATATGTTATAACTTTGCTCAGCAGTGAGACAGTGAACAGGCTAGAAATAAAAAAAACTTTCGTGAAACAATTTCATATTTATGATTAGTTGAGGAGGTTCTTTTCAAAACTTGACTATTCCACTTTTTGTGTTTTTGCACAATTTGAGAAAATTGTTTTTTTAGGAATGCAACTATGTACTTAACCCGAAATTTTGTTGCATTATTATAGACGACAAGACAAGTCATTGCTTTGTACAGGATTCAAAAGTTTTATAAAATTTAGTATAGCTAAATACTAAATCTATACATATAATAAAACAGTAAAAAAACTGTGTCTGTACATTGAATATATTTAAAAAAAAATGATTGAGGGGGGTTTAGAAACAGTAATAGAGCACGAATCCAAAAAAAAAAGTGTGTCTGTTTGTCTGTTTGTCTGTTTGTTTGTACACGCTAATCTTCGGAACTACTGGACGGATTTGAATGTTTTTGTTTTTGTTGTATAGGTATTAAATCTGGGCAACACATAGGCTATAATTTATCTTGGAAACTTGAACACCTGATGCAGAACCGCAACAGACCAGCTAAACTATAAGAGATACAAAAATGGTACCATAGCAGAAATTGTTTCACGTGATGAGCATTTTCTGTTGAGAGAATAAATTTGAAGATCTGGAACACCTGATGTGGAACACCAAGAGCCCAGCTACACTATAACATATTTAGGAATGACGTCTTAGCTAGAATTGTTCAGCCTGATGAGCACTCTCTGTTGACGTATAAAAACTGAAGATCAGGAACACCTGTTGTGGAATTCCAAGCGCCCAGCCACACTATAACATATTTAGGAATGACGTTTTAGCAAAAGTTGTTCAATCTGATGAGCACTCTCTGTTGACTTATAAAATCGAAGATCTGGAACACCTGTTGTGGAACTCCAAGAGCCCAGCTACACTATAACATATATAGGAATGACGTCTTAGCAAGAATTGTTCAGCCTGATGAGCACTCTCTGTTGACGTATAAAAACTGAAGATCTGGAACACCTGTTGTGGAATTCCAAGCGCCCAGCCACACTATAACATATTTAGGAATGACGTTTTAGCAAAAGTTGTTCAATCTGATGAGCACTCTCTGTTGACTTATAAAATCGAAGATCTGGAACACCTGTTGTGGAACTCCAAGAGCCCACCTACACTATAACATATATAGGAATGACGTCTTAACAAAAGTTGTTCGGTCTGATGGGCATTTCCTTGACTTATAAAAATCGAAGATCAGAAACATCTGATGTAGAAACAAAAGCTATCACTAATTTCACTGTATAATTATAAAACAACATAAGCTGGGAGTACCTCCACGCGGTGACGGCGGTAACAGTTAAGGACTAATTTTGGATGACGATGGTATATCATTGAAAATTTGACTCTACTGGCCAAAACTCCCATTTTTTTTTTATTTTATCGAATAAATATGCCTTCGGGCTTATGTTATTTGAGTGTTTAATTTCCTTTTCCATTTATCTTCGTGACACGGTAGTCTACCCGGTAACGCAGGGGAGCAGTCACTTAGATTTTAATTGATCAGGTATCTTCACAATAAAACTATAACCATGCCTAGAAAGGTCAAATTTTTTGCCAATGTTCCAAAGGAGCTAAAAGATTGAGGATCATAAGATCCCAAGAATCTACCGAAGAGCGTCAGGAGAGACTTGATGCTGTTCGGGAACATCAGGCTGCAACTCGCTCCGTGGAAACCTCTTCGGAACGCGAAGCACGCCTGCGTTCTCAGCGTATTTACGCATCTACATCCAGGTCTCTAGAGACCAGTGAAGAATATGATGCGCGACTGACCGCTGATCGTGAACATCACGCATTGTCTCGCGAGTTGGAGACGTTGACGGAAAGAGAATTACACTTGAGTTCCAAGCGTATCTACGCATCGACTTCTAGGTCTCTAGATACAAGTGGGGAACGTGATGCGCGACTGACCGCTGATCGTGAATGTCACGCATCGTCGCGCGAGTCGGAGACGTTCACGGATAGAGAATTGCGCTTGAGTTCCAAGCGTACCTACGCATTGACTTCTAGGTCTCTAGAGACAAGTGGGGAACGTGATGCGCGACTGACCGCTGAACGTGAACGTCACGCATTGTCTCGCGAGTCGGAGACGTTCACGGATAGAGAATTGTGCTTGAGTTCCAAGCGTATCTACGCATTGACTTTTAGGTCTCTAGAGACAAGTGGGGAACGTGATGCGCGACTGACCGCTGATCGTGAATGTCACGCATTGTCTCGCGAGTCGGGGACGTTCACGGATAGAGAATTGCGCTTGAGTTCTCAGCGTATCTACGCATTGACTTCTAGCAGGTCTCTAGAGACAAGTGGGGAACGTGATGCGCGACTGTCCGCTGATTGTGAGCGACATGCATTGTCTCGCGAATCGGAGACGTTTACCGATACAGAATCACGCTTCAGTTCTCAGCGTATTCGTACATCTAAGTACTTACAGGTCTTTTGAAACGAGTGATGAACGGGATGTGCGACTAACTTCTGATCGAGATTATCATACACTGTCCCGAACACGCACACAACAAAATATTCATAATCAGTTAGAAAATGATAGAGAAAGAATTGCTGGAATACGGCATGAAGAGACAGAAGAAGAGCGCAACGAACGTTTGAATTCTGATCGACTTCGACATTCTCTGATTCTCTCTCGACAGAATGTCGATATCATGTGAAGAATCGGATGTGGACCAGCTAAAGTAGGTATAAGAGATATAAAAATGGTGCCATAGCAAAAATTATTCCACGTGAAGAGCATTTTCTGCTGTGAGAATAAATTTGAACATTTGGAACACCTGTTGTGGAACTCCAAAGCCCAGCGACACTATAACATATATAGGAATGACGTCTTAGCAAAAGTTGTTTAGTCTTATGGGCATTTCCTGCTGACTTACAAAAATGAAAGATCTGGAACGTCTCGAATCGTTTCGCGCATCCCTTTGTTTTTCTGTCCCCGGGCTCTTAGAATTCAACATCAGACGTTTCAGATCTTCGATTTTGACGACTCCGTTGTCGCTGGCATAAGCATCAGGATCCGCGTACGAAGTCGCGGGCAGAAGCTAGTTTTGAATAAATCCAAAATTTTAAATGGAATAATCTACTTTTGACGGAATCATGCCTTTTATTCTTTTTTTTTTTCTGGACTTATTATCAAGTTTTGGGCCAATTTTATTCTCGCTAAGTATTAATTTCCAAGACAACAATAAAAAAAAACATTTCTGTCGAAAGTGGAATAGTCAAGTTTTGAAAAGAACCTCCTCAGTTATGGTTTACTCACGTGTATTTTCGGGAATACCCGACTAAGGTCCCCGTCACGAGAAGCTATAAATTTTGTAAATAAAGAACTTCTACAAAGTTACGTAGCGACAATTCAATCAACATCAAATAATCCCAAATTCAATCAACTCAAAGTTACATACGTGTAATACGAAACTAACGAGCAATTTCACTTAGTCGGGTTATATTTTAGCGATATAAAGCGCTACCGTCTAATGTTTTGTGGTACCGGAACGTGTCTGACTCATGGAACGTCAACATTTGGCCCGCCATTTTGAAGTAAGTTCACACTGACGCTGTCAATGCTGTCATTTGAGTTTTGAATGCGTTTCAGTTTGTTTGTGTTGTTTTCGTAGATTATTATTTATTATTATATAAATAAAATGAAAACCATTATATAAAAATAAAAATCATTCCAAAACTGTTTTTTTTTATTTGTTCCAAAGGTTGCGAACCCCTAAATGTGTGTTTACAAAATTTATAGCTTCTCGCGACGGGAACTTTAGTAACGGATCAATCACTCAGTAAAAACAATGGTATCTTTTGCAGTGCATTGGACAAACATGGTACTTGGCCATAGATGTCCAACTCCACATTCTATCACCCATAATCCTATTTTGGGTTCTTCTGGGCAGGAAGAGGATAGCATGGACTGCATTATTGTGTGGTTTGGTCGCAGTCCTGGCGGCTTCGACCACTTACATCTTCATCAAGGAATTTCCTTCGATGATGATGGCTCCTGGGTAAGTAATAGTACATTATAATACAAGTGAGCTATTAGTTGGTCATTATACTCGAGACTGGATTGCAGCCCGAACCAAAGACGAGAGGTAATCGAGCCGAGAGTGTAATGACCACTGCTCACGCGTTTCATACAGCGTTTTTCAACACACTTGTGAGGAAAAAAATACTTGAAGTCGACATATAGGGTGAGTAAAACATCGTGGATCAAACGAAACAGGGCGATAGTTGGGATTATTTGCAGCACTTTTTAGTAGTACGTTTTTTTTTTGCATTAGGTTTCTAGTGTTACAAATAATTTTTCGTGAGACTTAAAAGGTATTTAAAAAAGTGCCAGTACTCATAAATCATGGTATCTACTGTCATGAAAGCACTTTCAAGCAACTAAACAGCAATAATTGTCTTAGGGCCGATTTTTCAATCGTCAGATAACTTTTATCTGGGGAATAAGTTTGACGTTTTGACAGCTTTTGTATAGAAAATATTTCAAACCGTCTTATTTATTCCTTGGATAAAATTTATCTGACGATTGAAAAATCGGCCCTTAGAATTACAAATTTTGGTATTTTCTTTAAAAAAACACTCAAATTGTCATAACTTTTAAGGAGATCAAGTTAGGGCTCTGCCACACAGATATTTTTCACTGCAAATAACCCCAACTATCGCCCTGTTTCGTTTGATACACGAGTTTTGACCCAACCTGTATTTGAAATAATCTCAAAACAACTATGTTTAGATAAATATTTGTGAAAAATGGCGCCCGGATGTTTTTTCGCACGCCGGGTCTGTAGTTAGTTGTACGCGTCAGTGCCTTGCCTCTCCTGGAAGGAGAGGCACTGACGAAGCCGCCAAACAGCCTAATACTAAAAATATAATAAATAGAATATTTTATATTTATAACACAAATTAATGTTAATATGTTGACAAAAATAAATAATTTGATGATATAAAATGTTTATTCATCATATTTTAATTAAGACAGTTGGCACAGCTAGTTTACGAGTAGTATAAACATTGAGTACTAAGAAGAAAGAAAAAAGAGTAAGAAGAGGCCCGTGCTCAGCAGTGGGATCCCGCGAGTATATCATGTTAATTAATTCATATTAACCTGTAACTGTCCCAGGGCAAAGGCTTCTTCTCATACAGAGAAGGAAGGAGCATTGATCACCACGCTTGCTCACTGCGGGTTGACGATTTGAGACCATTAAAGTCCAGGTTTCCTCATGATGTTTTCCTTGACCGTATGTCAGTGGCGTCTTATGCTTGTTTCCCACGTTATCATCCGTAAAATCACGTACTCTGGGAGCTATTTTTTCATTTCAAAATACCAAGTGAAAGAAACCTCTCACCGCATTTTTTAATTTACCGACTCGCGGTGGATACGGCGCACAGCTCCGCACCCGTACACATTACCACGGACGAGTCTCTTCCCATGGTGCGCCGGTGCGAGCTCTCGCGTCGTGGTGCGCGATATAACGCACCGTGTGAAGCCATCTTTATATTAACTAAGAAAGTACATATTGGTATATCTACACCCGTGCGCTTTCATGTTCATCTTGCGCTTTCAACTTTCAATTCCTCTTGCGTCAAGCCCATGCAATATTGATTGCCATAAGACGCATGCAGCTTATCGTCTACACCGGTGCGCCTCGGTCAGTCGTCAGTCGACATACAATAGACGAATTAGCGTGCGCTAGGGGCATGCGCTTTTGTCGAACTAGTATTAAGGCATGCACTATTGCATGCGCGATGGCGCTTCACGCATGCTTCAGACGAACACGCAAGATGAACATGAAAGCGCTCTGGTGTAGACATAGCTTATGACATTGAAAAAGTAACATTGGTACATGCCTGGGTTTGAATAAACCGCAAAGTGACAGGCGGTCTGTAACTTCCGGGCCACCACGACATCAGTTTATCAATATCATATAAAATAAGTATTTGTTTTTTTGTTTTTTTCTTTAGCCGTCCTGACAGTACACATTTCTACATGGTTTACTACTATATGAACACTTTAACAAGAGCATCTCCGTTCGTTGTTGGCATGATCTTCGGATACCTCGTGAGGACGACGAAGCTGGAAATGTCGAAGGTATAAACGTTATTAGTTTTTGAACTGATGTTGGTATTGCTAAATGTGACTTAGTAAAGTACCAACGCAAATAGGGTTTTATACACGAGCGATTTCAGCGCGGCAGTGGAATACAATAAGGCCCGGACTCGGACGAGACGAGCAAAGCGGATATGTGTTTTAAAAAACCAATAGAATTTCGTTATTCACACATCTCGTCTCCACTCAGCTTAAGTGGATACCAATGAGCGGATATGTATCAAATTTGTATGACACGATGGAAGCGGACATGTGAGCTGTTCCTCGCTGAGATTGAGCTGAGCCACGGTACAAGGCGGAGATGTGAGCTTTGCCTCGCAAGCTGACGATGGCACGCAGCGGAGACAAGATGTGTGCGGTGCCTTTCGTGTCAGATCGCACTAAACTGTGCGTTCACATCCAATGTTTGCCGCACGCAGCTCAGTTCCGTTCTAGTCAGCGCACATCTCCACCCTAGCCAGCACACATCTCCGCTACAGTCTAGCCAGTACGCATCTCCGCACAGTTTCGGTGGATACATCCTAGCTGAAAAACATCTCTTCTCGTCTCCGCTTTTTTGGAGTCCGGGCCTAAGGGTGACTATTGTATTCCACTTTCGATTGAGCTACGCTGCACTGTTCTGTGCTATGCTCTATTTAGTCAATTTGCGCCTCTTAGATTATAAGGAGGAAACAAACAAAACGTGCTGCGCTCCGCTTTGTGTGGCTGCGCTTTGTTTAAAACATAGCAGGGATCACGCGATACGTGTTGACTCGCTCCTCGAACGTGCTGCGCTACTACACGTGAGCTAATAATGATATGTACTGATCCAGTGGCACAGCACACCAGGAACTCGCACAGCTTAATATTGTTGGTAGGAAAAACATAACAATCGAATGTTAGCTTAACTAAGCACTGCACAGCGCAGGTTAGCTCAATGTTGATTAGTCACCCTTAGTATTGAATTCAAGAACGTGTAAGGGCCCTTTTCCTGTGACGCCGGCTCGTGCCCGCATGCACGAGTCACCCGCACCCGTGGCGCCTGAATTTCGCCTTTTCATATAGGTATGTATTTATTGTGATGCGTGAAACACGCACGAAAAGGTGAACTGCGAGCGGCACGCATGCGGGTGACGCACGCACGCGGGCACGAACCCGCATGACAGGAAAAAGGCCCTGAGCGTGTCCGTAAGCGCTGAAATCGCTCCCGTACAAAGTATTAAGAAAATAATATTTTTAAATACATAGGTACTGACGTCTATAATCCCCTACGGGGTAAGCATAAATGTTGTCCTATTACAGGAGTCTGTACACCCACGTTTCACCTCTTGTATTTAGTCCCATATAATAGGTGGCGACATATACAGAGGGGAATAGTATTCTTAATCCGTCACCACAAGGACTTTTTTTTTATATTTTCCTTTTATTTATTTACTTTGACTACATCGTTGTTCTAGTGATCGCAAGCGCGACTACTGAGCGTGAAGTCCTGAGTTCGATCCGTTGATCGGGGAAAGTGTTATTAGGTTTTTCCGTGCGGAATTTCTCAGTAGCAGCCCGGAGTCTGAACTTGTGCCCAGTTGATAGCAACAAGCTCGCCTCCTATTACATGGGACTTAAACATAACGGTGAAATGAGGGTGTACTATACACCTCTTTCCAACCCTTCGGAGAACAAAGGCATGATGTTATGTTTTTTAACCCTTCCACAGATTCTAACTGCGTGCTACTGGATCTTAGCCTTTTCTTTGTCAACGTTCGTAGTATACACGACCCACCCGATCGCACAGCCGGATTGGAGGAACCAAACACTGGACAGTCTCTACAATTCCTTCATCAGACCTCTCTGGGCACTGTTTATTGGTTGTCTGATATACGCATGCGTGAACGGTTATGGTGGTAAGTTGAGTCTCAAAACACCCTTTTTCTCTTTTATACCTCATCAATACCCTCCGCCCTGGGGAAGGCAGGGAGTTGTGTTGGACTCTCATTAACTCAAATCCCCATAGTGACCCTCCAAAGACCTACAGGCGGGATCGCAGGATTCACTATTGCATTCCCCGCATGATCATGACATCACTATAGCCTTTTCGTAAATATGTCGAGGTCGGTGGACACAGACACCGTGTGGACACAGGTATGGTGGGGGTCGGCGCTGGTGATTGAATATGCATCATTCAAATGTAGCATTTTACAGCTACCTACGCTAATTGCTCAGCATTGAGAGCTCGCACGCGCCTCTGTTATCAGTGAGCGTTGCAGTGTCACGCTGAGCGTGTGAGCTGTATATATAGGTATGACTGCACTTGGCGGTAATCGGGGCGAGACTTAAACGAATCTCACTGATAAAACGCGTCGAACAGCTACGCGCCGACCGACTGTAGAACAGGCCTGTGGAGAAACGAGATATGGTGTTCTTCCAACAAAAAGGGAGGATCCTCCAACCAGGCGGAGTCTTATGCTGGCGAGCTACTGCCCAACGGTTGATGTTGGGCGGTTGTATACAGGGTGTAAACGAATTCGTGGTATTCCTTTAAACCACATGTACTAGATTACTGGTATAGATTAACCCTGCACGGGATTTATCTAGATTAAAAATAAAAAAATTAAATCATTTTTTTTCTTTCGGTTGGGTTAAGTGATTGTATCTGAACCACCTTAAAAATTTCAAAACAAAAAAAGAGAAAAAAAAATTGCAAAAAAAATTTTTTTTTGGTGTGACTTTTCTGTGCCATGTATAAATAAATGAAGGCACGGCGACATAACTAGCGGGCATGACTAGGGCGATATTGCTACGTGCAGTCAGGTAACTTAGGGCGCTAAAATGACTCAGAAACAGAAAATTAGAAAGTAACTTTGAAAAAATTATTTTGCTTTAAGTATCTTAAAAAAACTAGAGCTAGGTCAATCTGAGTCACCGGTAGATCACGAGGTTTGAAGGAGAAGGAACGAATTTGTTTACACCCTGTAAACTATCTTCGTTGTTAATCTTGATATCGCGATGTAGGAACTGTCATGGCGTCAACTTTGAGAGTTGTCGTTGTCGCTGTAATCTGCTACACCACCGTTGTATTGCGTAGTTCGCATGTGGCGTGTTAGATGCCGCCACAAACCCAATTCTAACTAACCTATATGTGTGATAATCTTTACCCGGACTTTCAAGACCATAGGCTTAATGTTCAAAGTTCCTCGTATTTCGTTTTTCAGGTCCTATTAACTGGTTCCTATCACTGAGATTTTGGAAACTCCAATCCCGACTGTCGTACGCGATGTACTTGTTTCATTTCGGGCTGATGACTGCAGTCAACTTCAGTGCAATAGCGCCTATTTTCTTCTCTGCAAATTTAATGGTGAGTATTAAATAAGTACATCAAAGTTGGTTATACCCATGGTAAGCGTGTGCCTCTTCCCATACTAATCGACGCGGAATCCAGACGCCGAGGCGAACAGCGGCGGTTACACCCTTATACCCGTAGACATAAAGCTTTTTCCGACCAGCCTAAGCCGATTCCGCATCAAGAAGTATGAGGAGCCCATTAGGGTGACATGTACCGAACGCGACGCGGTGCGGTGGGATATCCAACCGCGCTCGCGGCGCGGCCCAAAGCGGATGACAACCGTGCCGCAACTCCCGAAGAAATTATTTATTATCTATTGTTTATTTAAATTTAAATCTAATTCTGGCTAGCCTTTTCCCAACTCTTTTGGGGTCAGCTTCCAGTCTAACCAGCCGTGCGAGAACGGATCATTTTATCGAGTCCATTCGAGAAATTTATCTATTCTAAATGTCAAATTTGATATAAGATATAGATAAAACGACAGGAGTTGTCGTTTTATCTATATTTATGTCAAATTTGACGTTCAGAATAGATAGATACATTTCTCGAATCGACGACAGCAGCAGTCGTTTTATCTATATCTTTTGTCAAATTTGACGTTTAGAATAGATACATTTCTCGAATCGACGACTACAGCTGTCGTTTTGTCTATATCTTATGTCAAATTTGACGTTTAGAATAGATAAATTTCTCGAATCGACGACAAAAGCTGTCGTTTTGTCTATATCTTATGTCAAATTTGACGTTTAGAATAGATATATTTCTTGAATCGACTCGATAAAAAGATCCGTGCTCTCACCGTAGATGCGGCTGAATACCAGTATTTTACGCGGGGCGACTGCCATCAGACCTCCGTAAACCAGTTATTGGGCAATGCCGATATCCTAAGGCTAAACCGGTTGTCAGACTTTCGGACGGACCCGTAACGACTGTCATGGGTGGAACCGGCGGTCCCGGGTGTCATACGAATGTATGACACCCGGGACCGCCGGTTTAACATGCTCGTCGTCAGTCGACATACAATAGACGGATTAGCGTGCGCTAGGGGCATGCGCTTTTGTCGTACTACTATTAAAGCATGCGCTATTGCATGCGCTATGGCGCTTAACGCATACCTCAGACGAAGACGCAAGATAAACATGAAAGCGCACTAGTGTAGACATACCTTTAAACTCGCATCTTTTCTTTCAGACCTTCAAGTTCTTGGCACACTACGCGCTGTCGTTAGCTGTATCATATCTGATGGTATTAGTAATCGATGCACCCTGTTCTACGTTATTCAAGCTTATTTTGGGAGGAGGTAAATAGATTTATGCTATTTACCTATGGATATTTATGATTAGTTAAAGTTTACTTACGTTACTTTCAGCGACGACGTAGCTTCGGACCCAAACGGAGCCCTTAATCATGAGCTGTACACTCGATGAGGTCGCGAGTCGAAAGTTGTTGTTTTTGTATAGTTCTAGTTTAAATTACATTATATGTGACCTCTGTAACTACCATTACGTCAGTGGTTTAAAAAATCGTTTTACTTTCGCAGGTGCAAAGAAGTCACCCAAAAAAGAAATAGACGACGAACCGACGAAAGATAATGACAAAAAAGTGTAACATTTATAGCATAAGTTGGCTTAATGATTTATAATAATCTAGTATAAATAAATACTCATTAATATATTATTTATTACATACCCACTTTCTTGTTTTATTTTATACTAGCTTCTGCCCGCGACTTCGTACGCGGATCCTGATGCTTATGCCAGCGACAACGGAGTCGTCAAAATCGAAGATCTGAAACGTCTGATGTTGAATTCTAAGAGCCCGGGGACAGAAAAACAAAGGGATGCGCGAAACGATTCGAGACGTTCCAGATCTTTCATTTTTGTAAGTCAGCAGGAAATGCCCATAAGACTAAACAACTTTTGCTAAGACGTCATTCCTATATATGTTATAGTGTCGCTGGGCTTTGGAGTTCCACAACAGGTGTTCCAAATGTTCAAATTTATTCTCACAGCAGAAAATGCTCTTCACGTGGAATAATTTTTGCTATGGCACCATTTTTATATCTCTTATACCTACTTTAGCTGGTCCACATCCGATTCTTCACATGATATCGACATTCTGTCGAGAGAGAATCAGAGAATGTCGAAGTCGATCAGAATTCAAACGTTCGTTGCGCTCTTCTTCTGTCTCTTCATGCCGTATTCCAGCAATTCTTTCTCTATCATTTTCTAACTGATTATGAATATTTTGTTGTGTGCGTGTTCGGGACAGTGTATGATAATCTCGATCAGAAGTTAGTCGCACATCCCGTTCATCACTCGTTTCAAAAGACCTGTAAGTACTTAGATGTACGAATACGCTGAGAACTGAAGCGTGATTCTGTATCGGTAAACGTCTCCGATTCGCGAGACAATGCATGTCGCTCACAATCAGCGGACAGTCGCGCATCACGTTCCCCACTTGTCTCTAGAGACCTGCTAGAAGTCAATGCGTAGATACGCTGAGAACTCAAGCGCAATTCTCTATCCGTGAACGTCCCCGACTCGCGAGACAATGCGTGACATTCACGATCAGCGGTCAGTCGCGCATCACGTTCCCCACTTGTCTCTAGAGACCTAAAAGTCAATGCGTAGATACGCTTGGAACTCAAGCACAATTCTCTATCCGTGAACGTCTCCGACTCGCGAGACAATGCGTGACGTTCACGTTCAGCGGTCAGTCGCGCATCACGTTCCCCACTTGTCTCTAGAGACCTAGAAGTCAATGCGTAGGTACGCTTGGAACTCAAGCGCAATTCTCTATCCGTGAACGTCTCCGACTCGCGCGACGATGCGTGACATTCACGATCAGCGGTCAGTCGCGCATCACGTTCCCCACTTGTATCTAGAGACCTAGAAGTCGATGCGTAGATACGCTTGGAACTCAAGTGTAATTCTCTTTCCGTCAACGTCTCCAACTCGCGAGACAATGCGTGATGTTCACGATCAGCGGTCAGTCGCGCATCATATTCTTCACTGGTCTCTAGAGACCTGGATGTAGATGCGTAAATACGCTGAGAACGCAGGCGTGCTTCGCGTTCCGAAGAGGTTTCCACGGAGCGAGTTGCAGCCTGATGTTCCCGAACAGCATCAAGTCTCTCCTGACGCTCTTCGGTAGATTCTTGGGATCTTATGATCCTCAATCTTTTAGCTCCTTTGGAACATTGGCAAAAAATTTGACCTTTCTAGGCATGGTTATAGTTTTATTGTGAAGATACCTGATCAATTAAAATCTAAGTGACTGCTCCCCTGCGTTACCGGGTAGACTACCGTGTCACGAAGATAAATGGAAAAGGAAATTAAACACTCAAATAACATAAGCCCGAAGGCATATTTATTCGATAAAATAAAAAAAAAATGGGAGTTTTGGCCAGTAGAGTCAAATTTTCAATGATATACCATCGTCATCCAAAATTAGTCCTTAACTGTTACCGCCGTCACCGCGTGGAGGTACTCCCAGCTTATGTTGTTTTATAATTATACAGTGAAATTAGTGATAGCTTTTGTTTCTACATCAGATGTTTCTGATCTTCGATTTTTATAAGTCAAGGAAATGCCCATCAGACCGAACAACTTTTGTTAAGACGTCATTCCTATATATGTTATAGTGTAGGTGGGCTCTTGGAGTTCCACAACAGGTGTTCCAGATCTTCGATTTTATAAGTCAACAGAGAGTGCTCATCAGATTGAACAACTTTTGCTAAAACGTCATTCCTAAATATGTTATAGTGTGGCTGGGCGCTTGGAATTCCACAACAGGTGTTCCAGATCTTCAGTTTTTATACGTCAACAGAGAGTGCTCATCAGGCTGAACAATTCTTGCTAAGACGTCATTCCTATATATGTTATAGTGTAGCTGGGCTCTTGGAGTTCCACAACAGGTGTTCCAGATCTTCGATTTTATAAGTCAACAGAGAGTGCTCATCAGATTGAACAACTTTTGCTAAAACGTCATTCCTAAATATGTTATAGTGTGGCTGGGCGCTTGGAATTCCACAACAGGTGTTCCTGATCTTCAGTTTTTATACGTCAACAGAGAGTGCTCATCAGGCTGAACAATTCTAGCTAAGACGTCATTCCTAAATATGTTATAGTGTAGCTGGGCTCTTGGTGTTCCACATCAGGTGTTCCAGATCTTCAAATTTATTCTCTCAACAGAAAATGCTCATCACGTGAAACAATTTCTGCTATGGTACCATTTTTGTATCTCTTATAGTTTAGCTGGTCTGTTGCGGTTCTGCATCAGGTGTTCAAGTTTCCAAGATAAATTATAGCCTATGTGTTGCCCAGATTTAATACCTATACAACAAAAACAAAAACATTCAAATCCGTCCAGTAGTTCCGAAGATTAGCGTGTACAAACAAACAGACAAACAGACAAACAGACAGACTTTTTTTTTGGATTCGTGCTCTATTACTGTTTCTAAACCCCCCTCAATCATTTTTTTTTAAATATATTCAATGTACAGACACAGTTTTTTTACTGTTTTATTATATGTATAGATTGTGGCAAAGTCTGCTTTTCATAATCAGGGCATTGATACGAGTATACTACGACCTACAGGCCTACGGCCTCCAAAATCGGCCACACGGGGACGAGACTCGCCTTCAAGTAACTAGCCGCAAACTGGTGGGGTGTGACGATTGAGTGAGCGAGTCCCGCGCCCTCGGCCAAGATAAATAGTAGCAGGAACTCTGTGGTAGTTATTGTCAGTAATGCAGTGTACGCACCAACCGAACGAAAGCAAGCGAAGGCTATCAAACGAACGCGAACGAAGCAATGTGGACAGAGAACCAGCGAAGGCCTTCGTCCGCGTTTGGTCGAGCTCTGTCGCGTGTCGGTACATCAAAGGGAATTACAGCGAGCGAGCGCACGCGGTGTGTATGAGCAAGCGAATGCTCATTTAATGAGATGGCGTCGCCGCTTCGCTGTCGTGTGGACGTGGAGATGTTTTATTTTACTTTGTAGGTGGCATGGAGTGTTCCGATGACAAGTTATTATTGCTCATAGAGCTTTACAATCAAAAGCACTATGTCAGCCAACTACAAAATACACTTTGCGCTAATGGCGGGTCGACCTCCGATCATCTGCGAATTCGATGATCGTTAGCTTTCATTCGTTCTGTTTGAACACGTCAGCGAGGTGATCGAACATCGGTGTCCATCGACGATCGCTAGCCTTCACTTGCTTTCGTTCGGTTTGTGCGTATCCAGCATGAGAGTCCGACATAACCCTTCGTCTTCCCCAGGCCAGTGTCAGACTGGCCATAGAGTCAAGGTGGCGTCTTACTACCAAGTAAACCTGGGAGTAGCCAGCGAATGCTAAAAGAAACAATTCTTTAAAGAAATCTGCACTGATCATAGCCATCCAGGCCCCTTAGGCCCAGTCTGACGCTGCCCCAGGCCGAGGGTACCTATCCATAAATACCCAGGCCGAGGGTACCAGAAACGCGAGATTCACTAGTAAATTCACCGAAACCTAAATAATATTACCTGGTGAATTGCGTCCAACACCTATTCGCCTCTACAACCCAACAATTTGATCTTAATTGTTATCATATTTTATTATTTCGTTATTTATTTTACTAGCTTTCTCTCTTACCTACTAAAGCTTAAATAACTTTGCTTCGTTGTAATTAATTTCCTAGATACTGTTTATCACTAAAATGGTTTGTTAGTTAATTACATTATTTCTCATAAAGTTTTATTAGTACTTTAGTTATTCTGAGTTACGCTCATTCCTTTAGGTTTCTGCTATTTTCATTGCGAACTTGTTAAATAAATGAAATGTAATAAATATACATATATAGGTAGATTTCGAAAACTCAGTAGATTTCGAAAAAATCAACTACAATAGTTTTTTGATAAATATCCAAAATTCGATATTAAATATTATTTATCTGTAAAGTATCAAATTGAATAGCTTTGATTTTCATATTAAATTGTAGCTGGCACTTAAACAAAGCTTTCTATGTATAAGAATGTTTAAAAATTCAACCAGTTGAAAGTTATCGTTAAAAGTGTACTGAAACTGAAAGTTTTATGAAATCATCCAAGTACGGCTTAGTGAAAGATCTCAAAAAATTACTATGACACAGCTTAAAAAACTTGAAATAAAAGTAAAAACCGACTTAAAAAAACTAAAACTAAAGTACAAAATTCACTAAAAAATTATCCTAAATGTACATACACCACCAGAGAAATCCTATGTCGTTATCACAATGCCTAATTTAGTTTACAACCATTTTTGACTCATTAGCGTAAATTAGTCTTCATTTTTGCGTTTTACTCTACATTCGGTTAGGACATTTTTGAGGTGGATATTTTTCTACGTCACATTCCAGAGAATAGCACTTCTTTTGTCTCCCACACGTGCCACGAAAGACTAAACTTCAAATCCCCCAAATATAGTAAAACACACAAAAATCCAGGAACTTCTTCAGCAAAATATTTATCAACAAACTACCTTCGCATTCAGTATTTCATAATAAAATCCCCCGCACTTGTATTGTGCTTGAACCAAATACATTTAAAATATACCTTTACCGTTGCAGATACGGAGATGCATGCATTACGATTCCTTTTCTACCTCCCATTCTTATACAAGAGGGGAATGCATTACCCTTTGTGGGTTGACATCTGAAAGCGTAAACGTTGCCTTGTTTGCATTTGCTTTTATGCTTTGTGAAAAAGTTTTCCGCCCATTATACGGGGTCGTTGACCGTGTAAATGTTTTAAGGTCTTACTTTTATTGTGCACGATGTTTTGTACAACGCCTTAGTGAATGCTGAAGATAATTTAAGTATTACTAAAAACGAAATCACTTTGTTTTTTTTTTGTCATATTTTTTTATTAAATTTGCCTTTTTGTTACTTGCTGGTTCTCTAAGTTGTCATAACATCCGTGCATCTAGCAAGAAAATGTCTCCGTGCTCATTGATAGGTAGCGTGCATGGATGTTATTACACCTAAAAGAGCCAGTAAATTAATTGAATAAGTCATTTTTTTTTAACAGTGTACCTACATTTTTTTTTGTGGTTCCTCATTCCTCATTTCCTCATCTTCAACATTTATTTAGGCACTGTGCAAAATATTGTGGATTATTAAAATAAGACCCACGGACTAGAAAAAAAAGAAGGACTCCGCGCCACGCATATCAAAAGTGAAGCACCGTACCGATCTATGTGTGCGTGATTTGAGGGATACCAGATAAATGAAAATTTCCCCATTTTTTTAAATATTTTGAAAGTTTCATTTCTTTAAATGAAGCCATATAAGAAGTCCGCTTACATTATTTAATTGAAATTACAAACATATACTTAGTTAAAACTTAAAATTAAGTATTTATTTTGTATGAGTGACAAGAAAAACGTTTTCGACGGAATTCAATGTTCTTCATCTCTGCAGGCTCTTATTATTTTAATCCAATCATTATTCCATGGTTGATTTGCTGTAGGAAATCTATAAAAATAATCATATTCAATACTTGCAAAAAACTCACAAAGAACACAAAAAAATGGATTACCCAATCTCTCGGGAAAATTACCCATTTATTTTCCGACAGCACTGCTATGTCTTTTGAGGTTTTGTGTTCCAATAGTAATGATTTTATAATGTCAAAAATACAATAAATCAACAGGTTAAATAAAGTGTCGTACTTGTGAATGTTATTCCTTGACACTTTTTCTGGGATGTAGAATTATTTTTAAATCATTTCACAACACAAGAAGGCATTATTTTATTTTATTATTTGACGTAAACAGTACCTACAATGACGGCGCGGTGCCGCGTAATGGCGGCCAGTCGGCACCTTATGATGTGAATGTGTGCGTGAGGCATGTTTGTACAAACGGTCCGGCATACTTATAGTGCTTCACTTTCGATACACGTGGCGCGGAGTCCTTCTTTTTTTTCTAGTCCGTGATAAGACCTTATAAATGGTTAAGATTTTTAGTAAGTGGTAAAGTTTACTGTGTACCGTTGTGTATGTGAGACCCAAAGGAGCATAGGAACGGTTACGAGGTTTATACCATCCAGTAGTATAGTGGTCAATACTTAGGACAATCACCAGCGGCACCAACGCTTTTCTGATTACAATAAGAAGGAAACTTTCATCCAATTTAATTTAAAATTTTATCGCTTGACTAGTTCCCACTGAGACACAATAATAAAACCAAACTTTAGTTCTAAAACCCAGTGACTAAATTAGAAGTTCTTCTACCAACAAATTCGTTAATGAAGTTGCAAAAGTTGTACCCATTAATTGGTACAGTAAAGGAGGTCGGGGCGATTAGCACATCGATTTTCAATTGAAGTGGGATATTGAAAATCGGGTTATTTGGTTTAGTCTATTGTCTGAAGTATCAGTAGGAGATGTAAATAATAGATAAAAGGAGTTTAATTTCGTTTTCTGTGTTCTTTAAGGCCAGGTATCAATTTAAAGTCTATTTTTAATCCCAGAGAGTAATTTGACAAACATAAATATGAAACTTGAATATTTTAAGAACATTATTTGCCAATTTTGACGTCTGCGCCTTTCAAAATGCTATCTTGGATTATAAAATAGACTTTAAATTAATACCTGACCTTAACGAATATAGAAAACGAAATAAAACTTCCTGTTATATCTTTTACTGGTAACTTCAGAAAATAGACTAGACCAAATAACCCGACTTTAGATGAATCGAATACCTTTTTTCTTTTTATTGTCGGAATATCCTCATGGTTACCCTTCGCCCGGGGAAGGCGAAGGGTTATGCCGGATTCTTACCGGCTAAAAACCCACGGTGTTGTGGGGCCTAGCCCCACGTACACCTGAGAGGCGCGCGCGGAACACTGCGCGCCGCCTTTTCGGGCCAGTTACTGGTGGGGCGACGGGTCCCCTAATCCGCACATGAATTGATTACCTGTATTTGTACGTACAGTACGACCGAAATTTCTTGGCTGCCCTAAACTTCGTGCAAGTAGTTGTGGAATAGATTTTTAAGAACAAAATGGCGTTTACTTAATAACTAATAATGTTGACTGAAACTGTTTCCATCCTATGTTCAGGGCAGCCAAGATAAATAGGTCGTACTGTAAATAAATATGTTGTCTGTATGACAAATGGCAGTTCAGCGATTGGCAGTATACTGCCAAAGATATAAGTTAAGTGGGGTTCTATCGTTTCGGAAGCCAAGACACATTTTGGGTCGCTAAGCCAACGGAGTAGTATGTCAAATATAAAGTATATTATTGTTCTAGAAGTCCATTATTTAAACTATATTTCTTCCTTCCTAGCACAGGTGTATCTTTTACTTAAAAGGAGGCCCCTATGTAACGTAAGATTTACTGTAAAAATTCAAACAAGTTTCTGCAATAAATCTTTATTTATTTATATTTATGGTTTAAATAAGATGACATAAACAAGGATTTTTTATTGCCTGTATGGGCGTTCGAAGCCGAAATCGAACGTAAGTAACTAAATTGAATAAAAAATTGATGGCTTCATATTTCTTAAAGAAACTGAATTCTATCTTCTGTTAAATAAATAATAATTATAACCATGACTGCCTCGTTGGTCTAGCGGTCGCAAGGGCGACTGCTGAGCGTAAGGTCCTGGGTTCGATCCACAGGTCGGGCAAAGTGCTATTGAGTTTTCTGTGAAACCATTTTCATAATATACGAAAGCATTTTTCAAAGCTTTCTGTAACCCCCGGCTACCTCATGGTATAAACAATAACAACCTATTTTAACCCATTCAAGGCGGCTCAAAAAATCGCTGTTATTACGCAGGGGCGGGCGATTTAAAGGACTAAGTGTGAAATTACAGTGGCAGCGGGGCGGGCAGCGGAATCCGCTGGCGGGTAACGCAAACACATAGTTTTTGACTAAGCTGCACCAAGTGCGGGCGGGGCGGGTGAGCGGGAATCGCAGCGGGACAAGCGGGTGTCGCGGGCGGGGCGGGCGGACACAAGTCAGTTTGCGTTTCCCGCTCGATTTGTTCGGACATGCCGCTGACGACTGAAGATTTAATAAGTGCCGTATTGACTCGGCCACCTTTGTGGAATTCTAGTGATTCAAATCATTCGAATCAACAAGTAATTAAAAAACTATGGGAAGAAATTCGTATAAAGTATAAAATTCTCCGTGTCTATACCGATCACTATTGATATCGTGGCGATTGCTTTTAGAACAAAACGGTCCCACTTTATATAAGCCCTAGCTTCCAAACAATCTGGCATTATTATTATAATATAAATATAATTAGTGATCTATTGTCAACCTGTTAGTTAATTATTTATTTTATAAGTCTATTTAAGCTCTTCTCGCCTGAAACACAGGATTACCTAGTTCAGGCACGTAAGTCTTAGGAACATAATTTACATTTAAGCAAAACTGTACTAATTTTTATGCCTTGTAATTTTTTGAATAAATATTATTATTATTTTACATTTTATATATCTCGGGAGCCTGAGGTCCCGGGCCTTTGTAAGGCGTACGAGGGGCCGAAGCCAACTCGCAGAGGCCCCTTAGGTAGCTTTAGATGAGATGAGACACCAACCGGCGATTATCCCTGTATGCACTATACAAGTACACCCAAGGACAACCCCTGGTTGATGCAGAACTATTATAGGTTATGGAAACAAAATATGGGACTATGGGTTTGGGTGGCTAAAGTGGACTGGTTACCTAAGACTATTGAAGAAATATGGCCCCTGCCTGATCAATGTTTGTTTTACATGAATTAAATGGCAGGGGGTGACTTGCACACTCAATTAATGGGCCCACTAAAACGGTCGCTAGCACATAGTGGCACAGCGACAAGGGGGCAACATATTTTGAGGTGATTGAGGAGTGGAGAGGTATTCCACGGCTATCAGGACAATCCCGGAAGTACGGTCAAGATCCCTACCAGCATCTTACTGAAATACTTCCTTCCCCCGAGCACGTTTGCTCTTGCGAATCTCCACTCAAACCGGCCAATGAATGCAAGAGAGAGGTGGGAGCTCTGTTCCTCGTCAGTGTTCACTCCGGCCGGCCAATAAAGGCAAGCCAGAGATGAAGAACAAGACTTTTCCCGGGAGATCAGGTCCGTGGGGTCGCTACTGCCCAACAGCTCGCCACAAGCTGCCCTGCGGGCTTATTATTATTATTATTTCCAATATCGCACGAGGTAGGTACGTCCGGACCGCTCAATCGCCCCGCTGCTACTGTGTTCATCCATGGAAATGTGCATTTTCTGCTTGACCCGCCAACCGCTCCCGCTGCCCGCCCCGCGCCACTGTAATCGCACACTAACGCCGATCGGCGTCGGACGCATATGAATGACAATTAAAATTACGCCGAGATGTGCGTGCACCGCAACGAATGGGTTAAAAATATCTGTACGACGAATTTGATACGAATCCTACAGTTTATTGTAAATTAAAAAAACTCCATGTATTTCGAATTACAATTACAATTTCACCACACTTCAATACAAGCAAACAATGTTAAGCAATCCTTGCTACATTTACTCACTCATTCATGCAGCCGTTACGTAGTTCACTCACTCACTCATTCGGTTTGTGCCTTGTTCCAACAGGCACCTCGTCTGCCTTTCATCTGTTTAAGTCAAGAATCGTCTAGTGTTGTCTCTGTGTTCGTTTTGTGTTGAGTGTTTAGATAGTTACTATTTAGCACAAGCTGATGCCTGCGGTTTCACTCGTATTCTAAGGGGAACTACTTCAATTACCCCGATATAAAGTTTCCTACGTCCTAATCCAATCCATGATCTACCTGTGTGCCAAAGGAGAATGGGCAAAAAAACCCAGAACCAACAGAAACGACTCGAATTCGTATTTGTCGCACTTAATGTCCTAAACAATCCTGCATTTTTTTTTCCTAGGCTCCGGGAGAACACAGTAAAATGAGGTCAAGGTTTGAAAAATAAGTACTCCATTCGTGTAGTCGGTATAGTAGAGAATTAAATGAATATTTTAACCAATAATTCTACCATAGATTATTGCTGGGTATAGGCAACGCCTTTAAATTGTCACCACAGGTGCTTGCTCAGAAAATGGGTTAAAACATTATCACAGTTCTAAAGGTGATCCAATTAAAATTAATAATATGTACATATTTTTAACGATTTATTTTTAATTTTTAATCAAGCTAAACCCCTTGCGGTTTTAATCTGTACCAGTTGTTTGTTCTGTTTTGAAAAATTCTAATTTGAAAAATTATCATCAAATATTACTTACATAATAACTGTAGAACTTACATAAAGTAACAATTAACACTATAGTAACAACACTTTTACAGACTATACACGCCTTTTTAAGTATTCAAATAATCAAGGTTAGGAACTGATTACAACATAAAGCATAATGCTTCAAACTATAACATAAACATAATTATGAAATTATTGATATAATTGCATTATTATAATGAGAGGGTAGCAATTAAATACGCGCAAACGTAACTGAGACCGATGCAAACCGTAACTCAGTCCGTACCAGTAATAGATCTTATGGTTTTAAGGAATTACACGAATTCGTTTACACGCTGTATAGTAGGAAGTAGGATAGGATGTATAAAAAAGGGAAGGAAAGAAAGAAATGAGGACAGGTTAGTTCAATTCAAGCTATCCGTTTTCCTACGACTCACGACACAACACGACAAAATATGGTGACGACTCTAAGCGACTTATATTTCTATTAACCGTTCACACACGAAACGACACGACACTACTAGTGTCGTAGTAAGTTGTTCATAGAAATATATGGTGTGTCGTGACTGTCGTGAGCCGTAGAAAAATTACTATAGAGTTTAACTTTGGTCAATGTATTGCTTACAGTATCGGCACAATGAATGCTCAGTCCACATCTGAATGAAAGTAACATTCTCTCTAAGGCGTGAATTACACAGAAGCGGCGTAAGGTGCAGACACGGCGCAGGCGCGTCGCTTTCATACATTTTTTTGCGAAAAAGATCTGAAGCGGCACGACAAAACGTATGAAAGCGACGCACCTGCGCTGTATCTGCACCTCATGCCTTTTCTGTGTAATTCACGCTTAAGAGGGAGTCAAATTGGGCCTTAAGCACAAAAAGAGGCCTACCATTCCACGCCATTCAGGTGCAACGGTTACATAAATAAAGAGATTGAAAATGGTGGCATTTTTTATTATTTGATTTGGTCGCGTTTGTGGTAAGCGCAGACAGGGACAAATGGAGCACACGAATCTAAGTAACGGAAATATAGAGGGTTTTCCCTGTACCCCTCTGGCTCTCACACACATACGACGAACCACACTAAACTGCTTGACTTTGATGAAAGGGTGGTAGCTAGCTAGGCGAACCGACTAGATCCTTGATCTTCTGATGAATCTTACAACACGCATCTATATAGCCAGTTTTTTTAGGGTTCCGTACCCAAATCCGTCCGTCTGTCACCAGGCTGTATCTCATGGACCGTGATAGTTAGGCAGTTGATCACAGATGATGTATTTTTGTTGCCGCTATAACAACAAATACTAAAAAACAGAATAAAATAAATATTTAAGGGGCTCCCATACAACAAACGTCATTTTTATGCCGTTTTATAGATAACTAGCTGTACCCAGCATGCGTTGCAATGCACTTTTTCCTACTTAATACCTACCTACTACCTACCTACCTACTACCTACCTACTACCTACCTACTACCTACCTACTACCTACCTACTACCTACCTACTACCTACCTACTACCTACCTACTACCTACCTACTACCTACCTACTACCTACCTACTACCTACCTACTACCTACCTACTACCTACCTACTACCTACCTACTACCTACCACCTACCTACCACCTACCTACCACCTACCTACCACCTACCTACCACCTACCTACCACCTACCTACCACCTACCTACCACCTACCTACCACCTACCTACCACCTACCTACCACCTACCTACCACCTACCTACCACCTACCTACCACCTACCTACCACCTACCTACCACCTACCTACCACCTACCTACCACCTACCTACCACCTACCTACCACCTACCTACCACCTACCTACCACCTACCTACCACCTACCTACCACCTACCTACCACCTACCTACCACCTACCTACCACCTACCTACCACCTACCTACCACCTACCTACCACCTACCTACCACCTACCTACCACCTACCTACCACCTACCTACCACCTACCTACCACCTACCTACCACCTACCTACCACCTACCTACCACCTACCTACCACCTACCTACCACCTACCTACCACCTACCTACCACCTACCTACCACCTACCTACCACCTACCTACCACCTACCTACCACCTACCTACCACCTACCTACCACCTACCTACCACCTACCTACCACCTACCTACCACCTACCTACCACCTACCTACCACCTACCTACCACCTACCTACCACCTACCTACCACCTACCTACCACCTACCTACCACCTACCTACCACCTACCTACCACCTACCTACCACCTACCTACCACCTACCTACCACCTACCTACCACCTACCTACCACCTACCTACCACCTACCTACCACCTACCTACCACCTACCTACCACCTACCTACCACCTACCTACCACCTACCTACCACCTACCTACCACCTACCTACCACCTACCTACCACCTACCTACCACCTACCTACCACCTACCTACCACCTACCTACCACCTACCTACCACCTACCTACCACCTACCTACCACCTACCTACCACCTACCTACCACCTACCTACCACCTACCTACCACCTACCTACCACCTACCTACCACCTACCTACCACCTACCTACCACCTACCTACCA
Source organism: Amphipyra tragopoginis (assembly GCA_905220435.1). Lineage (NCBI taxonomy): Eukaryota > Metazoa > Arthropoda > Insecta > Lepidoptera > Noctuidae > Amphipyra > Amphipyra tragopoginis. The sequence goes on along the minus strand of HG991995.1, from coordinate 21,672,768 downwards.
CCTACCTACCACCTACCTACCACCTACCTACCACCTACCTACCACCTACCTACCACCTACCTACCACCTACCTACCACCTACCTACCACCTACCTACCACCTACCTACCACCTACCTACCACCTACCTACCACCTACCTACTACCTACCTACTACCTACCTACTACCTACCTACCTACTACCTACCTACCTACTACCTACCTACTACCTTTTTTTTTTTTTTCGTGGGAAAATCTTCATGGATGCCCTTCGCCCGGGGAAGACGAAGGGGTATGCTAAAAACCCACGGTGTTCCTTCTTCTGACCCTTGGCCGGGGTCGCGGGATTCGCAGCTGCATACACCGCAACCCCGGCAGGCCTCGGTCCGCCAGCCCCTGGCGGACCTCTGCTTCTGTGGGGCCTTGCCCCACGTCCTCCTGAGAGGCGCGCACGGAACACTGCGCGCCGCCTTCTCAGGCCTGTTACTGGTCGGGCGACGTGTCCCCTAACCCGCCGCCCGCAGGCCACACACTACGGTGGCCGGAGATCGTCGCGCGCCCTCCGGCGCCCGGTGCGTCTGGCGCGGGAAGGGAGGGTGGCAGCTGCCTCTCTCTCCCTCTCCGCTCCCTCTTTGGTCGCCATCACCTCCTCGCAGAAGGAGGCGACGGCTTCCCACGCACTCTCGCCCCCGACCATGGACAGAATCACGTCCGGGAGCGAGAGGTCACCGCCGACTGCCGCTACTAGTTCGCGGCGCTGCGTCGCCCACGCAGGACACGCCTGCAGCGTGTGCAGCGCCGTGTCCTCCGGGCAGTCGACGCAGTGGTGACAACCGGGCGTCTGCTCCCGGCCTATGCGACACAGGTACTTCCCGAAACAACCATGTCCCGAGAGTACCTGCGTCAGCCGGAAGCTGAGGGCGCCATGACGCCTCTCCAGGCCTACCTACTACCTACCTACTACCTACCTACTACCTACCAACTACCTACCAACTAACTACCTACTACCTACCTACTACCTACCTTCAGAAACAAAATCAAAATAGTAACAAAAAGTTAAAACCATTTTCATGCATGCGGTAAACAGATTAAGAATATGGATATAATTAGTTTTTTTTTTAAATATCAAAATTTTCTTTCATAAGAACCTTCTCCTGACAATTACGAACAAAACAAAAAAAAATTTAGCGAAATCTGTCCAGCCGTTCACGCGTGATGCGATGACCAAGGGAAATAGCGATTCATTTTTATATAAATAGAAGATGGTACGGATTCTTCGTGCGCGAGTCCGACTCGCATTTGGCCGGTTTTTTTTTTGCACTCCTCGTGATTATCCTTGCGGACCCCTTCTACGTAACCGGGCAGTTATTGGTGAGACCTGAAGGGTCTCCAGCCAAACTCTATTCCCATATTTTATCGTGTTGAATTTCTGTGCCTAATAAAAAATGCAAGTAGGTATGTAGTAATACAATAAATAGCTTAATAATTATTTATTTAACAATAAGTTATCACAATTATGTACAATTTTTGTAAATCTAATTAATATTACACTTTCTTGTCATTTCCTTCTGTTGGATCGTCGTCTATTTCTTTTTTGCGTGGTTTCTTTGCACCTGCAAAAATCAAACAATATAATTTTAAAAAATAGGTACATATGAGATATATATTATCCAACTGTGCTGTAGTGTAGTGACACCAATTTAATTTAAAGACCTGCAATCGTCTTTATCGTTTCTTACAAAACTTATTCTTTAAAATTCTAGCATTGTCAAAAACACTTGAAAAAATAATTACCTCCTCCTAGCAGCATCTTGATTAACACACCACAGGGGGCATCTATTACCAACACCATTAGATATGATACGGCAAGCGATAGCGTGTAGTGTGCCAAGAACTTGAATGTCTGAAAGAAAAGATAAAAGAAAGCAATTAGTATTTTTTTTTATTAGTTTGGCATGCAAGCCTACTGCCCACCTGACGGCAAGTGGTTACCGCTGCCAATAAATACCTACAACAGCAAGAGGATTGCAGATGTGTTGCCAACCTTATAGTGGATCTACACAGCCCGGCGGCTCTGCTGGCGGCTTGACCACAAGCAAAGCCGCCGGCAAGTGCCGCCGGTAGGCGCCGGCAATCGCGGCTCTGAATCGATATTCACAGTTATCAAAAACAAACGACACACTCTAATTGAAAGCCGCGAATGAACTGTCCCGCCGCTGCCGGCGGCCTCGGCGGCAACATGGCCGCCGGCTTTGTTGCAACTACTTCCCCAGACAAACTCTTTCACAGGAAACTTTACTACTCTTTTCATTTCTTATTTATTTTATTTGCACATCATAGCCCTTAAACGGCCTATTAGATATGGGCCTCCCACTGCTAGCCCGCTGCAGTGTATTAAACTGCATATTCATAAGGACACAAAGTCTCACGACAGGTGTCGCCAGCGATATTAGGCACATCACGTGACGTTACCAGACATCAAGTAACATGTCTGAAATAGCGACGAAAATAGTCGCGAACACAGATTTCTAGTGACGTTTAGCTACGTCTGCCGACGTCTCATGATGTTGCAGGCGACAAATCGTCACCCTCCCCGCTAACTGTCGTAACTAGCAATTGATAATTCTTCAGTAGTTGCGTTAGCTGTGGCTTTATTTTAATGAATTAATAACTTTTTTAAATTGCTCTTGGCTTCCTCTTTTAAGTTAGTAGTTGCCCTAAAGCCATAAGGTATCTATTTATTTATTTCTATTCATTTGAAGCAGATACGTCACTCTTTGAAAATGTCTCTGAAAAATTATCAATTGCTAGTTACGACAGTTAGCGGGGAGGGTGACGAAATGTCCCGTAACATTACTTTCGGGATGTATTGAAAAGCACGTTAAAATTAATAAAAATAACAGCAAAAAATGTGTAAGGCACACTTCAAAAATAATGCTTTCCACTACAAAATTACTAATTGGTAATTATAGTGTAATTAATCAAAAACCATTTGATTCCGAACGCACCCGTTAAACGAATGATGGAAAGTGATTGGCGAACGAATCGCGGAACTAGAGTGCGCGCAAGATAAGTCTGCGCGCGGCCGAAATCGGAACTAATCACGGTCCACCAAAGTGTGTGCCGTTTTATCAATTTTGATAGTAGAACTACCTGATTGTAGGAATATTTAACGGGAAAATTATGTTTAGCGATAAAAAAGTTAAGCTTAAAAAGCGGTAATTTGAACTTTTGCGATCATGGAAACGTTTAGCACGCCCTCAGTCACGCGCAGAGTTATCTTGCGCGCACTCTACTCCCTTCACTCGCTCAGCTCGTTCGTTGAGTGGTCAAAGTTCTAACATAACCTTTCAGCCATCTGTCGTATTGCAGGGGACTTTGAAGTTAAAGATATAGTGCACACTATTAGTTTAAAAGCTAAAACTTTTTAAAGTGAGAAATATTATTTTTATACAGGGTGAAATTGTAAACAGTCGACAAACCGAAATGGGAGACTGTACTCATCACTATGAACAACTTTTAGTATGGCACCAAATCTGAAATCGCGAAAAAAAAACAGCTGTTCACTACATTTATGTTCGCATATCTCGTGAAAATGTAGGGAACAGCAGATTTTTTTTCAAGATTTCAGGTTTCTTCTCATGGTAAAAGTTGTTCATAGTGATGAGTACAATCTCCTATTTCGGTTTGTCGAGTGTTTACAATTTCACCCTGTATACAGGGTGTAAAAAGACCCATCACATAGCCGAAATCTACGCACTCTGTACATCAAAGTAAATTACGTGGACCAAAAATAATTGCTGGGAAAAGACTTTTATTTTTTGGCATGAATAAAAACGCTTTTTTTGTAGCGCGCAAATTATGGTTGTGCCGATGCCGCGCGTTTGCATGCGTGCAGCGGCCACACAGCCGAGCCAAGGCGGTCGTGTGCGTTTGATATTCATTGCGTTTTTGTAACTTCAAATGCGTAAAATGTTAGGAAAAATTGAAATTTTTGATAATGTTTGTATGGAAGAAAGTTTAGTATTATGACTTGGAAATAGTTTTTGGAAAAAATTAAAAAAAAATGTGTATTTTGACCTTCAATATCTCCAAAACCAATGATTTCCCAGGTATGGTTTGTTCGAAAAAAATGATCCCAATGATGGGTAGAATATGTGGTTTTCGTTATCGTTAAGGGTCTTTTTACACCCGATAAGTATATCCCATATTTTTTTCTCGTTGTGATTATTAGTAGCTTCATTACTTTTTACAGTTATAGGAGGATATTTGTGCTCAACTTCTTGACATTTTAATGTCAGGGAGTAGAAGATACCTACTCTTTGACGGGAATGATATGGTGTTTTACACATTCATAAACATATATGTATAAATATCCGTTACATATGAGATCCCCAAAAATATAGGCAAACGTGAATCGTTTGCCTATAGTTTTGACGATAATCGTTTTTAACCCCCGGCTTAAAAAACAGTGATGTAGTTATAAGTTTGACCTTGCGTGTCTGTTTGTGGAACCGTAACTTCCAAACGGATTATGAACAGATTTCAATGCATTTTTTCTGTTGTTTGAAAGCTGGTTTATTCGGGATCGTTTTAAGCTTCTATGTTTGAAGATAATTGCTTAAGCTATTTAAAATTTCGGGTTTTTTTCGATTGTGGTAGCCTTTCTGTCGTACCCTCCCCTACTATTTAAAAATAGACTACCGTATTACTGTCAAATATATTTGGTACTTACCATTGGACCTATAGAGAAGAACACAGGCGCTATTGCGCTGAAGTTGACTGAAGTCATCAACGCGTAGTGGAACAAATACATCGCGTACGACAATCGAGATTGAAGTTTCCAAATCCTCAGTGATAGAAACCAGTTAAAAGGACCTGGAAAAAATAATTTTCATATAGGTATTTAATTTACACAAACAATATTTATGTAATTACAAATAAAAGTAAAAAAGTATTAAATTAAAGAGCTTTGTTTTACATATTACATACATTGTTTTACTTTTTACATAGTACGGAACCCTAAAAAATGTTATATAATTTTTCAAATCAATAATTTGTAACTCAAAATAAAGTCCAAAAAAAAATCGTGATTTTTTAATCTCAATATTAAAACGTCATTATAATTATTCCGGGATTTTAGAGGAGGTATTATCCACTATATGTTACTTCCTTCCTCGAAGTTTAGGTAAATATACTCTACCTATTCCGATCTCTGCTAATCATAATTATGAATGTGTCTCACGAAAGTTATAATACAAAAACAAAAATAAACTCTAACATTTCGCAGTTTTCGTAAATGAAACCCTACTGACAGTTGTGGTTCGTTTGCGATTTATTAACAATTTTATTACTAGAATTGGCCCTCAGCTGGGCTAACATGTGCAGTGAGAGATAATATTGTCGAAACATTATCTCGTATCAAGATGAGATAAGGTATACATTTTCTCGTTCGGCAAAAGCTACTTCGACGACAAAATCATCTCACACTGCAAATTTTAGGCTAGCTAGTGACAAAGCAGACGGCAAACAAATGGTTAACGTCTACAGTCTGCTTACCACGTAAGGCACTTGTCCCACTGCTGACGATGAGCTAGAAGCGAGTAGAACTAGAAACTAGAAACGAGTTGGCGAGCAGCGAGAAACGAGTATGTAGTTCCGATAATTTTATCGCTGGGCTATAAGCGAGTGTGCGAGAGCGACGGGCGATTACTCGCACCACTAGCAAATGACCGCTGGTTGGTCTCTCGGCATGAGTTCTGACCGCCAAGCGAGCATCGCTGAGCGAGTATTATGTTTGATAGCTCTTGTCGCTCAGCGACAAACTAGTGGAGCGAGTCCTCGCCGGCAGTGTAAACAGTCAGCGATCAACTATTAATACATGCATCTCTTTTGTTTACATGGAATGTACTATCTATTGTACGTTTCTTGAGCGAGAAAATAGCCGATAGTTAGTTAAGCCGGGTCCGCTGCGCCGTGTTTTTGTGTTTGCAAACAGGATAACATTGTTTGCTAACCGAATAGGGGCGCGACCTAAGGGCTCTTTCAATTTAGACGTTTCGTGTCGGACTGCTGCCGCACGTTTACCGTGCCGCTGGTCATAACCCACTGCCGGGCCGCTGCAGTACGGTTGCAGTCCGTCACGAAACCTCTAAATTGAAAGCGTATCTGACTGCCGTGCGTTTGTATGCTAGTGATGTTTTAAATATATTTGACAGCAGTTAAGCCATGGACTCTGACGAAGAAACATTACTGTTTGTGCTCTTGTTGAAAAACATCAAACAGAAACAAAAACGACGCCCCCGTAAAAGAGCATCACCGATGTTTTCGTTAACATGTAATTTTGGTGATTTCCATAATCTTTACCCTAGGTTAAAACAAGATCCAAGCAATTTTTTTAATTACCTATGAATGCCTATAGAATGTTACCACGAATTACTTGAATTAGATAAAAGTAAAATTCAGCGGCAAAAAACTATTTTATTTCCGTGCGATTACTGTATTTATCGCCTTTGGAGTTCCTTAAAGTAGGACGTATTTCAATTTCATTTATAAATTCTTCCACGTTTTTTATTCATCCATTTTAAGCAAAAAAATAAATGAAAATTCGATAAAATTAGCTCTGACGTCTATTCACCGCACTATTCAACAGCGAAAAGAACACGTGGAGTTTGCGATGTTGCCGTCCTGTTGTCGAGCGTTCGCGGCACCGACGCCGCACTGTTGCCGTACCGCGCGCTTTGTATGAAAACAAGCGACCGTCCGTGCGCAATACGACAAACGCACCGCTTCGGCACCGCAGCGGTCCGACACGAAACGTCTAAATTGAAAGAGCCCTAAGAGTTTTGTTAGCAAAATTGACGCTGCGGACCCGGCTTAACATTGTTTGCTAACCGAATAGGGACGTGGTCTAACAGTTTTGTTCGCAATAACATGTTAGAAAAGTTTGCGCTGCGGACCCGGCTTAACTATCTTCCTCGCCGCCGGTGGGACAACTGCCTAAACCCCGCATCATACCTCCCCGTACTCTTCCGTTGTATCCGGTAATTTGGTTACACTGTAAGTCACTCCCTTGAGGGAAAAAGGGAGTATGAATATGACGTTAACTCAACTTACCACCATAACCGCTGACGCACCCGTATATCAGACTACCAATAAACAGTCCCCAGAGAGGTCTGATGAAGGAATTGTAGAGACTGTCCAGAATTTGATTGTCCCAACCCTCCTTTGCGACCGGGTAGTTCGCGTATATGATGAACGTTGATACGGAAAAGACTACGATCCAGTAACACGCAGTTCCAATCTGTGGAGAGGTGTTGAAGACATAAAAACATCTTTTTCGTCTGAAAAAATTGTAGCTTTTTTTGGTTTGTTCGCCTTTGGCGCTAGTCGCACCTGATGGTAAGAACAGACAAAAACAAGATGGAGCACAGGAATCCAAGTAACAGAGATAATAGAGGGATTCCCCTATGTACGAGCTACCCTGTACATTAACCTCTACTAATCGTTCATATTAACAGTAAGAGCGTTTGTCCACTGCCGCCGTCACCGAGAAACGAGATTATTTCGGACCGAGTTCTGAACGACGTGATGGCGATCGTGTGTCCACGGCGACCGATCTCGGTGGTTCCCAACACGAGACAAAAATCCGTGCACCGACGCTGTCAGTCTCGGATGTAGTGGACAAGAGCAGACGCGTTTTGAATTGCCGGCATTTCGGTCAGTCACGATCTCGGCGGAGTTCTAGCGGCAGCGCCGAACTACTCACAATCTCGGTGGCCGAGATGACGGCGTTCGGATGACGGACATGCGGTGGAAACGGAGTCATAGTAATGTGTGTATCGCTACTTCGGCAACGTCATGGCGTCATCTCGTTCTCGGTGACGGCGGCGGTCGACAAACGACCTAAAACGTTGCAATTATTTCTTAATGTCAACATTATTACTTTCCAACATCACTACATTATTACTTTACAATATGAAAAACCCTCAACCTTTGAGGGTTTGAGCTGGGGTGGTTGAATGAAAAAAACAGGTTTTTTCAGTATATACTCGGGAGTGCTTTCCCGTAGTATTAACACTTGACCCCAAATTCTATTTAATTTAATCGTACATGTAGTGCTTACATATAGATTACAAGTGGTTAACAAAAATAATTAATTCTATGAAGCTATACTAACGGCGGAGACTCTTAACACCGCGATCTACAAATCGATCGAAATAGTACAACGCCATCTAGTGATGAGTAGATGAACAAATTAAAGAATTGTCATTGCGGTCTACTTTTTTTTACAACGTTATTGGTATGCGGTTAAACATTCCGCCCACCAAGGACATTTTGTGCAACATTATGTCCTTCTAATGTTAAAGATACAAACAAGGTGATAATTGGTTGACACACAGTTTCAATTATCCTTACCATATGGCTTATATATCTAAACTTAAACAATTGCTTACATAACTAAATCGTGCTTAACAATATTACTTAAACTACTAACAACATTCTTAGGCAATAGGCAAGACACACAATTTTGATGTTGGCCTTTTAAATAGTGAACCATTACTGCGAAGTGTGACTACTCGTGTAAGATTGTCTAGCCCTTGATGCTTTTCAACCACCCTGCCAAGAAGCCATCGACAAGGAGGGAGGTTGTCCTCTTTAATTAAAACTATATCCCCCACGGTTGGTTCCGGAGTTTGCTTGGACCATTTATAACGATGGAGGAGCGTGGTCAAGTATTCCTGGGACCAGCGACGCCAGAAATGTTGCGTCATCTGTTGGACTAACTGCCACCTTTGCAAACTAGAAATATTTGCATCCTCATAGTTATGATCAGGCGCGTTTACAATTGGTCCCCCCACAAGAAAATGCCCTGGCGTTAATGCGTTAAAAGTGTTCGAATCGGTCAGTCTACACAATGGACGTGAATTTAAACAAGCTTCTACTTGGCTTAACAAAGTGGACATCTCTTCAAACGTTAAAGTAGAGCTTCCTATTACCCTATTTAGATGTTTCTTACATGATTTTATCGCAGCCTCCCATAATCCGCCAAAGTTCGGAGCATGTGGTGGAATGAAATGCCACGTGGTACCCTCAGTAGCTAAGGCCGCAGCAATTTCCTTTGCTAGACCTGAATTTTCCGAGCGAAGCAATGTCTGCAACTCTTTGGAAGCACCCAGAAAATTTGTACCGTTGTCACTCCATATATCATTACAGTGACCGCGTCTTGCCACGAACCTCTTAAAAGCGGCAAGAAACCCCTTTGTTGTCAGGTCGCTTACGACCTCGATGTGGACAGCTTTAGTCGCCATGCAGACAAATAAACAAATATAACCTTTATACGCATGGTGTTCCCGACCCTTGGATGTCCTCAAATTGATAGGACCAGCATAATCTACCCCACTGTTCATAAACGGCCTATTTGGTGTAACCCGTGCAGGTGGTAATTGACCCATTAATTGAGGTTTTGTAGAAGCTGCGTAACGCAAACAAGTTACGCATTTTCGCACGTATGCATGCACTAACCGCTTAGCTCCCTGAATATAATATTTAGTGCTTAGGTAGTTAAGCATTAGTTGAGGGCCACCATGTAGATTCCTACGATGTGCGTCGGCAATTAGAAGATTGGTGAAATGGCTATTACTTGGTATCAACATTGGATTTTTACGATCCATGTCGAGATCGGAACGTTCCAATCTACCGCCCACCCTCAGGATTTTAACGGAATCAAGGTGAAGATTTAAAGACTTAAACTCCTTTCTTTTAGGTCTTTCGCTTTGCAGATCCAGGATTACCGCTTCAAAGGTTTGACTTTGACATACCCTAATGCATGTCTCCAACGCTAATTTCATTTCTTCCGCAGTTATAAATTTATAATTCTTTCTTTCAGGTTTCGGTTTTCTTAACTCTAAAGGACGTCTTAAATATGCTACCATTCTAACTAGTTGGGTGAGTGATGAGTATTTATCCCAAATAAACTTATCGTCTGATGCTACATGTACCTTTATTTCTTCTATATTAGTTGATACCGCCTTGCGTTTGCCAAATAATATATTTTTATCTTTCAGGAATCCAGGACCTTCTACCCACAGCTTAAAGTTTACAAACTCTGACGCATAAAGTCCGCGTGATGCACAATCAGCAGGATTGCTTTTAGATTGAACATGATTCCATTGCTGTGGTTCACTTAAGCACAAAATTTCAGAAACACGATTTGCCACGAATGTCTTCCATTTGTTGGGATGGCTATTTAACCACGCCAACACGATCTCTGAATCGGTCCAATAATATAAGTTAGATTTACCGATTCCCATCACTTCTGAGACTTCAGCTAAGAGTTTTGCTAAGAGGACTGCTCCGCACAACTCTAATCGAGGCACTGAGACTGTTTTTATAGGAGCAACATTCGTTTTCGCTGTAATCAAAGTGACATGTATCCTACCATCAGCCTCGACTACCCGTGCATACACTACCGCAGCATAGGCTCATTTTGAAGCGTCACAAAATCCATGCAGGTCAACCTGCTTGTCACCGTGCTTCATGTGCAACCATCGAGGTACTGAAAACTCCGTTAAGCTTTGCAACTCTTGCCGGTAAGTAAACCATTCTTTTTTTATTTCATATGGAATTTCCTCATCCCATCCGATTCCAGAAATCCATAATTTTTGTATTAGCACTTTTGCTAATACGATCACTGGAGCGACCCATCCCAAAGGGTCAAATAGTCTTGCTATATCTGATAAGAGCTTTCTTTTTGTTACAGATTCCTGCAGCGGTGGCAACTGAACGGAGTACTGGAAGGTGTCGCAGCTTCGGTTCCAGGTAAGTCCCAATGTTTTAAATATTTCATCCTGTTTTATGTTAATTTCCCTTTCTACACCATCCTGTCCCTTGTACGAGTGCCTTTCACCGATGATTTTCGCTAGTAATTCATTGCTGTTACTTGACCATTTCTGCAAAGAAAAGCCTGCTATTGCTAATAATTTATTCATTTGATCATATATCTGCATGCCTTCTTCTATTGAGTCACAACCAGTCATAAGATCATCCATATAATAATCTTTAAGAACTCTTTCAGCTGCCAGTGGATAATTGACTCCTTCATCGTGCGCTACTTGCTGCATCGATCGAACTGCTAAAAAGGGTGCTGAAGAGGTGCCAAAAGTAACGGTAAGTAACTTATAATCTTTAATTGCAGATTGTTTGCTGTCTCTCCACACGATGCGCTGAAAATCTGTATGATGGTCGGCCACGCGCACCATTCGATACATTTTAATAATGTCTGAAACTAGGCAAATACGGTAAGTTCTCCAACGAATCAATAAATGTCGCAGGTCTGGTTGCAACCCTGGACCAATCATGAGGTCATCGTTCAGTGACATTCCATTTTTTCCCTTGCAGGAGGCGTCAAAGACAACCCGAACCTTGGTTGTGTCTTTATCCTCACGTATAACCGCATGATGAGGCAAGTACACTGCATGTTGGTTTTGTTCTTCTTCTTTTGTTATTTGCCTCATGTGTCCCAGTTGCAAGTATTCATTGATGACTTCCTCGTATTTTGTTTTTAAATCTGTGTTTTTACTAAGTTTAGCTTCTAATGCATACAATCTGTTAACTGCTACCTTTCTTGTATCGCCATATTTACAGCTCGGATCTTGACTTCTAAATGGTAAGTTTACTACGTAACGACCTTTATTATCTCTTACAGTTGTAGTTTTAAATATCTCTTCGCATCTGGATTCTTCTTCGGTAAGTATACGTTTCTTAATTTGATTTGGTTCCTTTTCTAACTCCCAGAATTTCTTTAGGATTTCATCATCACCAAGGCGAGCATGCATCACGGTAATATTTGATGTACCCTGAGCAGCGGAGGCTACCGTTCCTGATAAAATCCATCCCAATGAGGTACACTGAGCTACAGTGGTACCCCCAGGAGCTCTTCTTAACCCCGTTTGTAAAACCTGACTATAAACTTCGGCTCCTAACAACATATCCACTTTATCCGGTTTGTGATATCTAGGATCCGCTAATTGTATATCGTTAGCTTGTGCCCAATCTAAGTATACCGTTTCCCTAACAGGTAATAATGACGTAATCGACTTGAGAACGTACGCTTTGACTACAAGTTCAAACGCTGGATCGACCCTAGACTGAATTTTAACCTCTACAACCGAATTTAAGGATAATTTGCTATTGACATCTATACCAGTTATTAAACCTTTAGCTGGTTTTTTCCGTAATCCTAAACTCTGGACTGTGTGTTCTGTAACGAAAGACGCCTGAGAGCCTTGGTCTAACAAAGCCCTGATCGTGTATCTACCCCCATTTTTCGATACAGCTCTCACTAGAGCCGTGGCTAATAAGACTTGGTTATTAGCTGTGCCTTTCGAAAAACAAGTTACTACCTCTTTTACAGCTTCTACTCCAACCGCGTGTGTATTTTCTTTCGTCTGCAAAACCCTATCGCTAGACGAAGCTTTCCTCTCCCCTACTGACTCCTGCTCACCCTTTGGGTGCAACAAAGAGTGATGTCTGCGCTTACATACTTGACAAGAGGCTGTACATTTACAAAGCCTGGCAGAGTGATTGTGCCCCAAGCAATTAAAACATAAATTGTGTTCCTGCACAAACTTACGCCGAGTATCCACATCCTCGCTGATAAATTGCTTGCAATTTCTTATTTTATGCTCCTCATTACAAAACGGACAACACATTGAACCTGTATTGGCGGCCGTGTGAAAAACCTTTGCCTTATTAACATTCACATTATTTCTAATTGGTTTTGGTTCCAAGAATTCAAATGCCCTATACCTGCCTGTTAAAAATTCTTTGAACTGTTCAAATGTCGGCAGTTTATCTGAATCAGTGTTACTAGTTACCTTTAGTTCCCAATCTTTTCTACTGTCTGGATCTAGCTTCAACGATATGATATGAATGATTAAAATATCCCATGAACTTATATCAATATCTAAATTAGAAAGTGCGTTTAGACAGTCTGATGTTGTATCCATTAAGTCTTTTAAAGCACTAGCTGACTCTTGCACTATGTTCCTTTGACTAAGCAATCTCTTCAAAATACAGTGAGACAAATATTTTTTATTGTTATACCTGGTCTCCAACTGAGCCCAGCATCGGTCATAATTTGACTCCGAAATTGGTATATGACGTAGGAGCTGCTCGGCTTCCCCAGTCAAATAACTTTTTAAATAATGTAGTTTTTGAACATTATCAATTGTGCTATTTTTATGTATTGCCGATACAAACAAATCTCGGAAAGTCGGCCATTCAGTGTATTTCCCCGAAAATGTTGGGATAGTTATTCTAGGCAACTTTATAGATATGTTTTTACCTTCCGAAACCTTATTTGATGATGCCCCCGCAACTGGAGAAACGTCACTACTCTTAATTCTATTTAATGCAGTTTTTAACTCACATTTCAAATCTAAAAATAATTCTTCAGTGTTAAAATAAACTTCGTTTACAGTGTAGGTTGAAGATGTCAAATCTTTAGGTTCAAAACCCTTCACAATTTGTGTATGAGTTAAACTAAATTGCGCCCACAACTCTTCAATATTTTCTAACCTGGTTTCTAAATATTGTACAGTAATCCGGTCTTTTGGCGACTTTCTAAAATTAGTTTTAGCTCTTGACAATCGAGCGTGAATATCCTCCTGTACCTTAACATGTGATTGCAAAGACATTTTGAAGTTAATAACTTAAACAATTTACAAACCAATTAAATTCAACTAAATGTTTGCAAATGAACTTTTTTATAATTTCAAAGTTACCAGTTAATCTAAAAATCTAAGATTTTTGAAAGTTAAACGTTATGGAATATTTTATATGTCGATGTAAATAAAGAAATATTACTAAGTCTCAAAAATTCCACAAAAATTGCAAGTCCCAAATTTTTTACAAGTTCAAAAAGTTCCGAAAATTTTACAAGTCGATGAAACATACAAATTTTGCTAAGTGTCAAAAATTCCACAAAAAACTGCAAGTCTCAAATATTTCTACAATTTTTACAAGTGTTAAAAAGTTCCGAAAATTTTACAAGTCCAAAAAAGTTCCGAAAATTTTACAAGTCGATGTAAACAAAGAAATTTTTCTAAGTGTTTGACACATTAAAATTCTACCCAAAATCGGGCTTATCTAACTAAGTCTAAACATGCACACATGAAATTATTCTAAGTCTATAATCACTAATTAAAAGTTAAAGTTAAAATCTTCTAGGCAATAAAGTTCACTTTTCCTTGGCAAATAAGAAATCACAAAGTACTCACGATTTTCGGCACTATCACTCACTTCCTTACGACCTTAGTCGTCTGCAGCTTGCTTGCTGCTGATTGATACTCCTTCCTTCCTCCGTACCTCCCACAACTGGATCCTGGGAGTATTGTTACCTCCTCTCACCATCCAAGATCACTCAGCAGGAGCGTATGGGGTTGATGTTTCTCCGTCCGATTAGGAGAACACACCTGAAAATGCTGTAGCCCTTGCCAAATTCGGCTCCGAAGGACCATGAAAAACCCTCAACCTTTGAGGGTTTGAGGTGGGGTGGTTGAATGAAAAAAACAGGTTTTCAGTATATACTCGGGAGTGCTTTCCCGTAGTACCAACACTTGACCCCAAGTTCTATTTAATTAATCGTACATGTAGTGCTTACATAGAGATTACAAGCGGTTCACAAAAACAATTAATTCTATGAAGCTATACTAACGGCGGAGACTCTTAACACCGCGATCTACAAATCGATCGAAATAGTACAACGCCATCTAGTGATGAGTAGATGAACAAATTAAAGAATTGTCATTGCGGTCTACTTTTTTTTACAACGTTATTGGTATGCGGTTAAACACAATATTTTATTGTAAGTAGCAATAAAACCTTTACAATAATTGGTCGTCTACTCATTCAACATAAACATTTCAATAACATAACATTCTTTTCTGTTGGGCATCATACCCCAACACCCTATACCCCTCTGACTCCCACATAAACACGATGTAACATTAAACTACTTGGCAGGTTGCATATCAGGTGGACCATATAGATCCTATCTTACCACCAAGCGTGATAAGTTTTGTAGGTTTTGTTGAATCTTACAACACGCGTCTATTCCCAGCATGCGGTGAGGAAGGTTTATAAACTAGCCCGGGATAACTACAGGTGACTCATGCGCATCAGCCGCTATAATCGAAAATACATTACACATACAAATAGTTCAGTTTCTATTGAAACTCCTACTGTTTTATGATTTTCAATAAATGTTGTCGTTCCGAATCCAACTTTGTTTAAATGTGTTTAAAGTTGAGATTGAATAAATGTATACCTTTGACATAGTCAGTTTCTTCGTCCTTACGAGGTACCCGAAGACCATGCCGACAAAGAACGGACCAGCTCTTGTCAAGGTGTTCACGTAGTAGTTCCTCATGTAGTCATTTAACCGGTCTGCTCGGCTGGAAATGAAAAAAATCTATTAAGTTTGTGAAGTACATGCCTTTAGGGGTCCTAAGTTGAACAGTATATTTTGAATCCTTGTTCACATTCTGCATCTCTAATGGGGAGTTTACACGGGTCGATTTTAGCCGTGCGGCAAGCCACCAGTCGCATCGCTTGTAAAAATCGAATCGCCACCCCATTTACACCGGTCGACAAAAATCATGACGTGGGACTTGTTCATTTCTAGCGGAATAACACAGTGCAAAAGACACCTCATGCGGCGGGCGATCGCCTGCAACTGACCAGTTATGCGGTCGATTTTAGTCACCCGCCGCATGCGGCTTATCGTCGCACGGCAAAACTCGGATGGCACCCAACTTTGGGGCCTAGTCGAATTGTCATTTAGGCTGAGCGCAGACTTGAGTCACGATAGTTTTAAAGCAGACTATTGCTTTACAAAACATATGAAGACGCGCAAACTTCAAACAAAACGTCTCATAGACAAAATCGTCTAATACCTACAAGAACTGCACGGTGACAAGTCTGACTAACGATTGTCTGCTTCCCTTTTGTATGTATGCGGGCGCGCACATCAACGACAAAACAGTCTAGCGACGTACCCCCGGCATCCCTTCTCTTTTAGTCCCGTCCTAGCGTTCAGAGAGTAAGCACCCAATATTTACGCCTACGTCGTTTTGCAAGTGCACGCGTTACTAGGACGCTTACTATAACAGTATCGATGAAGTCCATTTTGATACTGAAAAAGAATTGACGCAGAGGGTTTGCGCCGCATCGTCGTAGTAGACAAAACAGTTTCGTTTTAGGTGTGCGACGTGTTGTAGGCAAAACAGTTTCGTTTTAGTTTTAAGGCAGACTTGTCTATGCGAGGAAAGTCTGTCTTAAAACTATCGTGACTCCAATATGCGCTCAGCTTTATAAGATGGATTTTCGCCATGCGGCCTAGCCGAGCGGCGAACATCGACCCGTGTAAACCCCCTATAAAGCTGACTGCACATGGGCTGCTAAGTCGCTCGAGACACAGTTGTTCGATTTTGTTTTGAGCTGTTCGTATCGCAAATGGCTTAATCGTAGTTCAGACTACGCTATAATATATAGCTTATAGCAAATATTGTATAGCACAACGATATCGCTCAGCATACATTTTATTTGGACACCTTCACACAAAGCTGTGCTATAAAGTATGAGATTGCTCAATACAGCTTTACTATATACCGAAATATAATATAACTTGGTCTGAACTGCCTCTCAGTTTTCATTCGCAAGAATTATTCGTCCGAATTTCAAAAACAAATGAAAAAGTCCTGATTATTACGCACATCATTACGTTATCTTCATTCGTACAAATATGGTAAATGCAGCTACAAACAAATAACGATCAAACGTCGGGCAATCCCGAAAAATGCACGTGAGTAAACCGTAAATAATCATAAATACGTTAACATTCAATTCAATAAATCTTACAATAATAAAAACAACATCAAACTTAATATAAATAAAATAAAAGAAGTAACACATACAAGGTTTTTAGGGGTAATAATAGATGAAAATATTAACTGGAAAGCACACGTAGATAATATTTGCACTAGAATTAACAAATTTGTATATGCACTGAAAAAAGTAAAAAATGTAACAAACATAAAAACTGCTGTTACATCTTACCATGCTTATGTGGAATCATTATTACGCTATGGTCTTATAATGTGGGGTAATAGCACTGACATAAACAGAGCATTCATTGCCCAAAAAAAGTGCATAAGATCAATATATGGACTCCAACCTGATGACTCATGTCAACCGATATTTAAAAAACTTGGTTTATTGCCGTTACCATCTCTTTATATTTACGAAATATGTATGTTTGTAAGTAAGAATAAGCAACTATTTAAGACAGCAGATGATGTTAATCCTAGGAACAGACGAGACCCTTATAGATTAGTACTAAATGATTTGCCAAGACTAACCAAATATAATAAAAGCTGCCTAGCAATGTGTGTGCGTATTTATAACAAGATACCAAGCTATTTAAAAATATTAAATATAAGATTATTTAAGATTAAATTGCACATATGGTTAAATGAGTGTAATTTCTATAGTATAAAAGAAATGATGGATAAAAAAATTTGTTTTTTTTTTGATTTGTAACTTTCGCTAAACCATGAAATTTTTGCATGCTATGTGTTATCCTAGCAAAACATGTATGTACCATTCTAAACTGTATTTAACACCATTTTATACCATTTTTTACGCAAATAAATGATTTATTATTATTATTATTTTGTATCTCTCTCAGTTCACGGCTCATCTTCCTTGCGGAAGACGTCCGGTCCTTTGGAAGGCATACACGGGGACACAGGTCCAACGCGCAGAGGCCCCTTTGAGAACTTTAATCTAAAATGGGGTGGGGCATCAACCGGGGACTATCCACAGCTGCACTATTGGAGTACAGTCATGGACTGTCCCAGGTGGGTGCAAAACTATTGTGAAATATGGTAAAAATAAAACTGGTCTATGGGATGGGGTGTTAAATGGACTACTTAACTTCTATTGCCGGAAGAAAACGGCGTCTGCCTTTCAACATTTAAAATTGAAACCTGTTGGCAGACGGTGACTCGCCAGCTCACTAGCTGGGCCCCCTGAAAAGCCGCCAGTACATAGGCGAAGGGGGCAACAGACGTGTGAGCGGCTAGAGGTGTAGAGAGGTGTGGCCCCGGTTTCGCCGTCGCGGGTCTAAAAGACCCGGAGGGGGTTTCCCCGCTATTACGCCTTTAGACACTTCCACCCCCGAGCATATAGCTCTGGCGGCCCCCCTCTGGCCGGCCGATAAAGGCAAGACAGAGTTGAGAATCCTGCGGGCACTCTTGGGGTTCCACTCCAGCCAGCCCATAAAGGCAAACTGGAGACGAGGCCCTGACCGACTCTCTGAGGCAATAAGGTACGCAGTGTCGCCACTCACCAACAGCTCGCCACAAGCTGCCCTGCGGTTTGTAAGCTTTTCAGTAGACCTCACGATACATTTTTTATTATATGATGGGGTTGTAGAAAGCTAGTCTAATGTTCCCTCCGGTTTTACGTTAATCTCATGGTGAGGTAACGCCTTTCCCAGAGGGTTATTATTATTATTATTACGATCAAACGTGTTAGCGTAAAGTTGATAACGCAAGTCAACCAACCGCTTTTCGATCAATTTTATAAAATTATAGTACAATGACAGATCTGATAATCATTATTGCTATCTGCCTTGATAGCAATACAAAGCACTGTAACATTTTGCCATAATTAATAAATAATATTTTGAATTGTTCATATGTATGCAGACACTTAGAGTATGCATCACAAGTCTGAAACCCTCAATAAGAAATTAATAAGTCACATACTGAGAGCATCCAGATGAAACTTCTACATTATCTTGATTACAGAGCACAGCAATGGTCTGATGATTAAAATCATCGTTGCAGAAAACATCATTTTCTAACGCTGGACTGTAGACGTCAGATAAATTATACAGGTTGAAATTGTAAACAGTTGACAAACCCAAATTGGAGATTGTACTCATCACTATGAACAACTTTTACTATGAGAACAAACATCAAATCGTGAAAAAAAAATCTGCTGTTCCCTACATCTTGATAGACATTTGATTGATAGTTATGCGAACATAAATGTAAGGAACAGCTGTTTTTTTTTTCGCGATTGATGCATTAGCGCGCGCATTACTGCGCAAGGTACGCGACGTAAGATACGCTAAGTGTGTTTTAGCCCTAAAGGTCATGGTACTCTATACCGGCACCGCAACGGCACCGCTCCAACCTAGCAATTAACTTGTTATTCAAATTAGAGCATTAAATCGTGTGTCATATAATATATTTCATAATGTCAATATGAAAAAGCCAACGGCGGGCAGTCAGCGCGCTTGCAGCCCGCGCGCTGCAAGCGAGCGGACCGCGTGCTTACTGCGCGCCGACTCCGAGTCGCCAGCGAAACAACGTCGTTGCGCCGTCTTGCACGTTTGCTTGCACCTGGCGGCCGACGCGCGGACGACGCGTAATTAGCGTGCTGGCGGCTAGCCGTAACCTAAATTCGAGACGACGCCGTGCTGCAGCTGTGCAGTTGCGGTGCCTGTATAATGTGCCATGACCTTAAGTGTGCACACGGCTTGCTGCACTCAAACAGTAGAAACAACAATAACGTTGATTATCTTTGTTTTGGATAATACCTATCTATTCAATAATCTAATCGATATCTTGATACTCATCTGTGGAGACTCGTTATTTATTAGCAATGTCTATTTAAATAAGTAGGCATACTTAATATCTTTAATCTGTACGCCTTCCTAAATATAAATTAGGAGTCAAGCGTATTTATCGTAACAGCTATTTAAAACAGGTATCATATGTTAACAGACTGTAACTGTGACAAACAAACTGAAAAAGCAGTTCCTGTTCCACGAGCTAACAAAATCCCCTGTGTGACAGTCACAAGCTTTTCTCTATTCATGCTTATGACAGTTACCTTAGTTAGAATAAGATAAAACATGTTACTGTTACTCTGTGATACTCTGTTACAGCCGTCACAAGCTCTTTCCTTTTCTCGCATAGGTTTAACACCTAAGTTAGAAAGAGAAGTTCTGCTGTTACAGTAAACTGGTTAAACGTTGCTATCTGTGGTAACAGATAACACACAATAGTGTGTTCCCACATAGTATGAAATAACAGACTGTTGTTTCGTAATAGGTTTTTGGAACTGCTATTTACGTGTAACAGGAACAGGCGTAACAGATACGTGATTTTACCTGTTACAACCCACTCCTAATATAAATAAATAATTCGACATACCCAGGAGCCAGTCTAGTAGCTGGGAATTCCTTGATGATGTTGTAAGTGGTTGCAGCCGCCAGGACAGCGACCAAACCAGATAATAATGCAGTCCATGCTATTCTCTTCCTGCCCAGAAGAGCCCAGTATAGAATTATGGGTGACAGAATGTGCAGTTGGACATCTATCGCCAAGTACCAAGTTTGGGAGATACACTAGAAAGGGTACAAAAAAAAACATTAATTTATGCGATCGTGCAGTAATGGTACGCAAACTCAAGTTCCCGAAACCTCGATTCATTCTTTCTTAGTTTTTCATATGACGTATTTTCATCTAGCTGATATTTAAATAAAAAACCGGCCAAGTGCGAGTTGGACTCGCGCACGAAGGGTTCCGTACCATGATCTATAAAAACGGCAAAAAAATCACGTTTGTTGTATGGGAGCCCCCTTAAATATTTATTTTATTCTGTTTTTTAGTATTTTTTGTAGCGGCAACAGAAATACATCATCTGTGAAAATTTCAACTGTCTTACTATCACGGTTCATGAGATACAGCCTGGTGACAGACGGACGGACAGCGGAGTCTTAGTAATAGGGTCCCGTTTTACCCTTTAGGTAAAGAACCCTAAAAACGGTCTTTTCACGTTCTAAATGAGGCTTTACACATTTTCAAACACCATGGGCCCAACTCTCCTAAAATAAATCTTGATAAATCACAACCGAACCATGGCCGAACCGTTAATTCAGACAGTTTTCAATTTCTAAGGCGTCGTCCTATTAAACGGGCGAACGCACGATCGTGCGATGAGATGTTGCGAATGTTCAATCATATATCTTAAGAGAGATAAAATGAAGTTTTTACAATTTTGAACAAAACAATTTGGTCCTAATAAGCCACTGCAAAACTGTCAATTAAAAATATTATTAACATTCATCATCTGCCTAGCCTTTTCCCAACTATGTTGGGGTCGGCTTCCAGTCGAACCGGATGCAGCTGAATATCAGTATTTTACATGGAGCGACTGCCTATCAGACCTCCACAACCCAGTAACTGGGTAATACGATACTCTTGGTAAGACTGGTTGTCAGACTTTCTGGCTTCTGACCAACAGTAACGACTGTCAAAGATCTACAAATGACAGCCGGGACCAACGGCTTTACGTGCTTTCCGAGGCACGGAGGAAACTCGCTATGGTAAATGGTCACCCATCCACTGACCAACCTCGGCAAGCGTGGCTTAACCCGGAAGATCGGTCTATGCGGCTGTAATTATTTAGCCACGAGCTCCTAAAAATATTATTAACATTAAGATATTTAATTGAGCAGTCCCATCAACGCATCGCACGATCTCCCGCCTATTAGGACAATGCCTAAAGCTGTCAAATTATTTGACACAAAAAACAAAACCAATCATTTTGACAGTTTTCGTAAACAAATACTGCCTAATGGTTGTGGTTCGTTTGCGTTTGACATCAGTTTTATTAGTCGAATTGAATTGACAGAGCGATTACGCACTGCATCCGATCCGAATCCGTGAAAATACGGATATAAAAAACTCGGACCGAATTCGGATATTGCTTTACGCACTGCATCCGATCCGAATCCGTGAAAATACCGATCTAGAGTAAAAATCTCGGACCGAACTCGGATGTTGCTTACGCACTATTCCGATCTCTGATTCAAATTCAAACAATTCAGGGGCCATCTTTGGCATATCCGTTTGGCGTCTGATTTGAATCCGAGGTAATGCGAAAGCGTTCATACAAACTACTACGGCTACTTCGGTCCGTCAATTGTTCTTCCGCATTAGAAACTCACGGATGACGGATAGAAATCGGATGACGGATGCCGGATGTAGTGTGTAAACTACCATACAAATAGTTCTATGGCTACTTCGGAACGTATTTTCACGGATTCGGATCGGATGCAGTGCGTAACCGCTGTTAGAGAGTCTTAGAAATTATTGTTCAACTAACCGTGGACGAAGGATTCACCCAGTTTTGTATATGCAACAAAGTAGACCACCAATAAGTCCTGCACCTGTGAACTTGTCTAGCAACAGTATCCCATACAGGTCCATCAGTCATGCGGTTGAGATATGTCGCTTCTAGGAGCACGATTGTGGCTAGTAACGGAAACATGCGCAGGAGTCGGTTCAGCCAGAATAAATGGATGCTTTTGATCAGCTGTTCTGAAATGATGAAATTAATTGTTATAATGTTAACTTGTATAAATATAAATACTGTCGTACATGAAAAGAGCCTCCACGAGTGACGATACTTCAGTACGTCCGGCGCACCCTGGGCCGTCAGCCTGGCTACCATCCTTGCTGACTGGCTAATCTTTGCACCACGGCATTAGCTATTCTTGTATAGCTCGTGTCGATACGATAGAAGAAGAATATAAATGCTTTTGAATTATTAGGTTCCAGACGAAAACCAGCGTCAAGTACTTATTAAATAGTGCTTGACATTAAGCTGATCTGGACACCTTTTTGGTCCAGCAGACACATACCCAAGACTTTTTTATTTACATTGCACTTTTTATCTGTTGTGTCTCTTTGTGCTGTGTCCAAATAAATGTTTCTTTATCTTTAATTTGTGTTGTATTATTATGGTAGGTATTTAGTAAGAGGTGGAGAGCTCGTGATTAATAAACAACCGCGCGGATCGCACGATTTGCAATGTTAAGCTGCTCTTGCCGCGGTCATTCCGTCGATGGGTGATCGTTCCGTGCCTCGGAGAGCACGTTAAACCGTCAGTTTCGAGTTTCATATGAATACCTATGACAATCGTTACGAGTAGTCAGAGCCCGAAAGTCTGACAACCGGTCTAACTTTAGGATATCGGCATTTCCCAGTTACTGGGTTGCGGATGGCAGTCGCTCCGTGTAAAATATTGCTTTTTTGATTTGATAACTTCTAAGCGGTATAAACTGATTATAATCAGTTTAAAATATTAATATACATAATATCCATGTAGATAAAATCGTCTATATGCAATTTAGAGGTTCAAATCTAATCAAATCTGCTTTCGGCGTGACTGCGTGATTATTAATCAAACAAACAAGCAAGTCAGCCTGTTGAAGTCCATAACTCAATATCGGCATTCAAATGACCGCTTTATTGAGTCATATCGCCATAATCACCGAGATCACAGACTGATTGGTGACCGCAATCTTTCGCAATATCGTCGGCGACTAGTGAAATCCGCGTATACACGCTGAAATTTAATTGATTGTTTTGCTTGAACAAAAGTTGTTCAGACCATGGTCTACTACAATTAAAATGCATCAAATAAAAAAAAACGTTATTGGTCTTTAAAAAAAACTCAAATAAGACACCACCAAAGACACAAGGGGGGATCCTGCGCAGTCGGCGCCATGATGGTTCAAGTTATTTGCCGGGAACTTTGCCGCGATTGCCGCGATCAGTACTTTAATGTTATTGTGCGTACAGACTGGTGAAACGTAACATGAAATGTATGCACCATTACGGTTAATGTTTGAGCAACAAGACTTATTAACAAAGCCAAGAAAAAAAATTCTTTACAAAAAATTTTGATGCTGTACAATGGTAGTAGAACATAGTGTGAACAACGTTTGTTCTAGTACAACAACCAATTAAAAGTCAGCGTGTATAGTAATTATTGTCGCCCTAGAGTGCAAACCTCGGGAATGCATTTGGTCATAGCACGGTTCCTATGGATTTTCACGTGGAAGAAGTTGCGGGCAAAAGCTAGTCAATTATATTTTTTACGAATTTTATACAAGGTTAGTCAGAAAGGGGGTACTAATCCGAAAGGGTGTTAAAGTACCCATAATAATGAGTAACTTTTGTTCTACCACTTTCTACAAAACTCAATAGTTTATGAGAAATAGCGGTTCAAAAATTACATAAAAAATATGCTAAAATCTATCTATCCTCAGTTATGAACAGCTGTGTTTACATTTTAGGTCATGTTTTGGGTCACGAATTAGAAGCTCATTTTTCTGAATTTGTAACTAGAGACGAAGAATTTTTGAAAAAACTAAAATAAAAATAATTTCACAAGGAAATAAAAAATTTGGAATTTTGAAATTTTAACACTTGCTTTAAAACCGTCATCAGTGATACTTTAAGTGGCCTGCGGATTAGTACCCCCTTTCCGACTAACCTTGTATACACAATAAAGGCTTAATTTCAGTGCCTACAAAATAATTTCGCATAGAGCAGCTCTCTTAGCACCTAACTTCTTGATAAAATAAAAATGACCAAATTGCATTCCCGATGTTGTCACGTTATGGTCAAACACGTTTTATGTCATCTTTAGCAAGAAAACCTCGCAACCAAAATTTAAGTCTGGCCCGAGTTCAATTTGAATGCAAATAAAGGAATAATGCACCTGTTTATCTGCTGATAACTCCGTATTTAACGACAAACTCCGTATTTTTTTTTTGTAAGAAAACCTTGTAATTCGCATTTGATACCATTCGAGAATTCATGTTCAAATATGAATTACATGACTGAATAGGTGGTTCATTTATAATGAAAAAAAAAACACAGTGTACGGTTTTTTCCGTGTCCTGTAAAATTTTGCTTTTGCCAATAACGAAGTTTTCACTGATGGCCGATGATAATTATGTTATTGGCAGAGAGGAGTACTCTGCTGTCCGTCGTTTTACAAAAATCAACAGTTAAGTTGATGGGGATGACGTAATGACATTAAATCGATACAGGTATCTACCGTCAAAAGTCGTGAGCAAAAACTGTATATGAAAATCTTTACTGTATCAAGGTAAAATTTCAAGTACAGACGCCAGCACATAAAGCTACCACAATCTGTCAAATTTCTTTAATACATTTTCATCTTTATCGCAAAACTATTAGGTTCAAGGTTGATTGGGAAAATTTGACAGTGTGGAGAAACTTGGTGTGGTGTTCCTCCAACCAAAGGGAGGATCCTCCAACCAGGCGGAGTCTTGCGCCTGGCGGGCTACTGCCCAGCGGTTGATGTTGTGAGGTTGTATATCTGCGTGTTAAATCTTAATTGCGCGATATAGGATAGTTCGCATGTGGCGAGATAGATGCCGCCACAACAGTTTCGGCTAGCTTGATGTGCTGGCGTCTGTACATTTAAATATTTTTAATAAAGTTGTGTATCAATTTATTTAAATAAAAGAAGGTACTGAATAATTTTGGCTGAAACGAGCTTGCCCCCACTACTTGGGCCCAATTCTCCTAAAAGAAATCTTGATAAATCGCAACCGAACCGTTCATTCAGACAGTTTTCAATTACAAAAGCTGTCAAATTGTTTGACACAAAAATCAAAACAAATAATTTTGTCAGTTTTCGTAAACAAAAACTGACTGACGCGATGACGGTTGTAGTTCGTTTGCGTATGGCAACAATTTTGTTTGTCAAATATTCTCAATGTCATTTGTGCCCGTAAATTGTACCTACCATGATACGTTCTACAATCATACACAAAAAATCTGTACAGACACCAGCATATTAAGCCACTTCAATCTGTCAAATTTCTTTAATAGATTTTTATCTTTATCGCAAAAGCATTAGGTTCAAGGTTGATTGGGAAAATTTGACAGTTTCGGGTAGGTTGATGTGCTGGCGTCTGTTAATCTCTATTTACATAGTAATATTTCTTATCTGTTTTGTGTACAGTAAAGAGTATTGCATTGTTATTATCAAGCATTTTTTTTGCGCATGATTGTTCAATTTCACTCATTCCTATTGAGGAATTCCTTCACATCGGTGTTGTACCGGTGGATATAAATAAAGATCATTTTGGTTTAAACAAATCACAAACTTACATAACTTCAGTTTGAGATTTTGATAAGTGTAAAGATAAAGCTATCTTCATTTGTATAAACATGTGGTGACCATAATACATTATCATGCATAATAGTGTTAATCGTAATACATTATCATGCATAATAGTGTTAATCATAATACATTATCATGCATACGGATGTTAATCGAAAGTAAATTCCCGTGACTATCATGATTGATTTTTGTGTACGGTTGTATAATGCATTATAGAATACGCTGTAATATCCGCGTCATTGCGTCATCCCCAGTGATAATACACAGGTGTTAGATAAATTCCACTCAAGACTGTTACTTACTTCCATTTAATTTTCCAACGGTAGTATAAACAACGAGGAAACCACTTAAGGTGAAAAATGTATCCACGGTTATATGCGCCGCTCTGACCCACAAGGATTCCCACGACGCCAGCCACTGTGGAGCAAAAGATATAGATACAATAATATAATGGCATTCCATTGGCGCAGTAGCTAAAAGTTTTCTATCTATTTTATTACTAGCTAACCCAAAAGATGTTTCCTGCCATACAAAATTTAAAAAATAAACCGGTCAACTTTTCCAATTTTTCTTTCCATCATCATCATCATTCAGACGAACGACGTCCACTGCTGGACATAGGCCTCCCTCAAGCTATCCATGTTGGGGGCTTTGCCATAATCGCCACGCTGGGCAGGCGGGTTGGCGATCGCAGTATGGTTGTTAAAATACTCAGAGAACGCTGCTGCCCATCCTCTAGAGAATCCCTTCGTCGCCTTTTACGACACCCATGGGTAGAGATGGGGTAGTGCTATTCTTTACGTCCGGCACCACACAGACGTAGTTTTCTTTCCATAAAAACCTAATTCGGACTAGTACGAACATTTCATAAAAGCAGTCCAGCGTCCAGCCGTTCTCAAGTGATGCGCTTACCAACGAACTTCATTTAATGTTTGTTTAAATAGATAGTTTATTTTACTTGTTCGCGGTTGACCTTAGTGGCACCTGATGGTCTAAAATGGAGCACACGTTTCCAAGTAACGCGCTGGCTCTCACATACACTCGATGGAACACAATAAACTGCTTGGCGCCGAACTTTAATTCAGGTGGTAGCTAGCTAGGCGAACAGTATAGGTCCTACCACCAAGCGTTCTTGGGTTTTATTGAATCTTACAACACGGGTCTATTTACAGCGTTTGGTGAGGAAGTTTTATATTCTAACCCGTCCCCACACGGAGTATTCTTGATACACTTCGATCGAGTAAGTTCAATTTCCGCACAGGACACATTTTTGTATAGCCTCAGTGCATTAGCGATAGTCTCGTTTTTTGTACTTGTGAAATTTGTGTCTGTAAACTGCACACGATACTGGAGAAATCCTAGTGTGGAAAAAAAAATGATTTACCACACTAGCACTTATATCAAAAAGGCAAAAATGTTAAGCAGAATATACTTTAATACCCAAAGATCTCAAATGCCGATATGCGATCACTAAAAGATCTGTATGAACTAGAAATCAATTTGCAAAGATCTCGTCTTCTTATGTCCGTTTTTAGTTGCTAGACTTTTTTGTCTCGAGTTTCTCGGTAAACGTTTCAATCGCGAAACAGGGTGTGCATTAAAAGAGCCTTCACGAGTGATAGTACTTAAGTACCGGGTTAAATGGGGTACTAGAGAACGAGACGTGGCTAATAGATCGAACATGGCATAGGTCACTTTTCGATTCAATTTTAACTATTAATAATTTCAGTAATTAAAATCCCTACTATAAATGCGAAAGTAACCCTGTCTGTCTGTTACGCTTTCACGCCCAAAACGGCCGAACCGATATTAATGAAACTTGGTACAGAGATAGTCTGGAACTCGAAGAAGAACATGGCTATTTTTAACCGACTTCAAAAAGGAGAAGGTTCACAATTCGGATGCTTGCATTTTTATTTTTCGGGCATGACTCCATCATAATATAGACGGATTTGCAAAATTCTTCTTTCGTTTGAAAGAATATTCTTTCGAAATGGTCCCATTTAAATTTGGTGAAGATCTGATGAAGACCCTCGGAGATTGACAATGGAACTCTTCAATGGATAACAGCAAATTACCCGCGATTGCTGTAATTGCATGTTTGTGAATTGTTTATGCCACTAAAAATATAAAAATAAAATAACTTAAAAAAAAGTAAAAACCGACTTTTAAAAGAAACTAAAAAGAGAAAAATAATTACCATATTGTAAAACTAACAGTTTTAGAAGTCGGTGCAATTTTACACTGAACCTAATTGAAGGCACCGACTTCTGAAACTCTTTTTAGTTTTTTTTTGAAGTCAGTTTTTACTTTTTTTATATTTATTTTATTATCTTGAAAACCGCGAAATATCTACGCGATAAACGACATGTACGAGGGCGAAACTGCGGGTGACCTCTAGTATGCAATAATATTATAATTTTAAATACACACCTATGGTCGCAATGGTTTAAAGAGAATTTCTATTAGCCCCTTGGTTCTATAATAACCCCATTTACGTCCAGCGCACCCTGGGCAGTCAGCCCCACTTCTTACTGCCGATTGGGTAATCTTTTCATCACGGCATGAGCTATTTACGTATAGCTCATGCCAACAATAACAGAGAGTAGAAGAAGTACTGCAAAATGACAGCACTTTTCCATCGATATCGGCAATGGTGACAAGCGTTCGATAATTCAGTCTATGAACGCGATAAACCCTGTCTCATCTCTAGCACTTACCGAAACGGTTGCAAGTGGATTGGCCCAAGATGTTTCTGATGAAAATGTATGGCCGACGAGCACCCAAACCATAGCCAAGGATCTGATGCCGTCCAAGCACTCTAAGGTATCAGGACCTGACTCGAAAGTCATAATTCGACGACCATTTGTATATACTGAAAACGATCTGCCGATTACGCTTACAGTTTTGGGATCTGAAATAGAACATCATGTTAAATTCATGATACAGACAGACGGAATAATTAAAATAGACAATATTGCAAAAAAAAAACTTTATGATTGATGGTATAATAGACCAGGAAGTCAATTCTAGGCCAAGTGCTAGTTGGAGTCGCACCGAGGGTTCCGTACCTTAGAAAGATCACTTTTTAAGGTTCCGTACCCAAAAGGTAAAACGGGACCCTATTACTAAGACTCCGCTGTCCGTCTGGCCGTCTGTCCGTCTGTCACCAGGCTGTATCTCATGAACCTTGATAGTTAGACAGTTGAAATTTTCACGGATGATGTATTTCTGTTGCCGCTATACCAACAAATACTAAAAAATAGAATAAAATAAATATTTAAGGGGGCTCCCATACAACAAACGTGATTTTTTTGCCGTTTTCATAGATAATGGTACGGAACCCTTCGTGCGCGAGTCTGACTCGCACTTGGGCGGTTTTTTCTTATTTTTATTTAACCTCTCTGCTAATTTTGTGTTTAGAATGTTTTTACTGACTTCTAAAAAACTATGCTAATTACAAACTCCGTTTTATTTTTTCTGTAATATTTATATCAACTTCTATCAACGCGATTTATTCCAGATTTTTCGCTTTGCAAACTTCGGAGGTAAAGGAATGGTTGAGAATGGTATTTTTACAGTCATTTTTCACCATAAGTCAAAAATTATGCGGCGTGAATGATAATAAAAAATATTTTGATGAATGAAGTCCTTTCGTGTAGATGTAGATGGACAAGCATTATTGAATACTATTCCAAATTTCAAGGCGATAGCATGACAGCGGTTACGCACTGCATCCGATCCGAATCCGTGAAAATACGTTCCGAAGTAGCCATAGTACTATTTGTATGGTAGTTTACGCACTACATCCGGCATCCGTCATCCGATTTCTATCCGTCATCCGTGAGTCTCCAATTCGGAAGAAATATTGACGAACCGAGGTAGCCGTAGTAATGTTTGTATGAACGCTTTCGCACTACCTCGGATTCAAATCGGACGCCAAATGGATATGCCAAAGATGGCCCCTGAATGGTTTGAATTTGGATCCGAGATCGGAATAGTGCGTAAGCAACATCCGAATTCGGTCCGAGATTTTTACTCTAGATCGGTATTTTCACGGATTCGGATCGGATGCAGTGCGTAATCGCTCTTAGTGGTTCCCGAAATAAGCAGTTGTAACAGACAGACGGACGGACGAAGTAGTCGAACCATAAGGGTTCCGTTTTACCATTTTGGTACGGAACCCTAAAAAAGGCAAACAGCTGTGCGATTCGATTGCAATTTTAAACAATTTTGTTAGCAGAATTTGACTCCAGCGTAAAGATGACTGTGATGAAGCACGATGAAGCAAAAAAAAAACTCTCACCATTTTTCAAAATGATTGTTTGCCAAACATCAAAAATTGTACACACTAAAGTTAACAATCCAATTATAGAGAAAACCACCCTGCAAAAACAAAATAACAATCATTAAATTCATTTCAGAGTTTCAATCAAATTCATATTTTATATAAGGTCCAATCAAAATAGGTGGACAAACTTTTACAGATCACAGTAGGTACCCATGAATAAGAACAACTTTTACTATAGGACCAACTCTGAAATATAAAACACAATATCAGCTGTTCTGCTGATATTTTTTTTATATTTCAGAGTTAGTCCCATTGTAAAAGTTGTTTATATTCATGAGTACTGTGATCTGTAAAATTTTGTCCAACTATCTTAATTGAACCTTATAGTTTTACTTACACTGCGACCGTGTCTCCTGGTACCCATGGTTTATCATTAGGAAGACGACAGAAGTCGTCCGTGTATTCAAAGCCTACAGAAGAGACGTTGAATAGTAAAGAATTAATGGCTTGCTCAGTAGTACAGGGCTTGGGAATGCAGACGGCTAGTCTAAACGTAAGGTCGGTCAGCGGGAGTCCAGGTAAGCTGCAAAAAAACAGATAGTAATTTACAAACTTAAGAGTAACACTACAATGCTGCCGTCCTGTCTAAAAGACCGTAAAGTGACATTTTGTCAAATTTGAGTTTTATAAACTACGTAAAAGCGCAACATTTTCTCTATCGATCAGTTTGGTCCGTATTTTTCTATCATTTGTCAATTATGAGATCCAGAGACTTTTACTGAGACATTACCATTTAATACCATACCATATTGTAGATGGTCAAATTTCAGTACAAAAAAAGCATGACATAAAAACAAAAACTATAATTTTAAACACTGTATTAGTCCTGTAACTCATTACAAGTCTTAAAGTCAATGAGCTTAAAGCAGCCCAATAATTTGGTATAATCAAAAACATCTGTATGTCTACAGAATTTCTAGGGAGAACACTTCCGATGTTTTTGCTCGTAACTCAAAATTAGGTTTAGTCACTTAACGGCCTTTTATACATAGGACAGCAGAATGGGAAATGTGCTTTTAGATTTTAAAAAAATATGAAAAAGTGTTAGTTTTAGTATTGCGGACATAAAAACAAACAACAAAAAAGATTAGTCAAAAGTTTTTCCTGCCACCAATTGTCTTAATTAAATGCAAAAAATGGTTAGCAACAATTCACGTTTTTCAAACCTACAGTAATGATACCTATATTGTTCGTATTTTATTCACACTCGGGAGCAATGAATTCGGGTCACCAACATAAATTACAATATCTCGGAAATTAAGAATGATAGCTTAATCAAATAAAAAGTATTTTATAGGCTATCTAAGAAGTTTTACGAATTTTATTTAAGGAGTATTAAACAGTCTATAAAATTATTTTTAATTGAATAAGCCAGCATTCTTAGTTTCCGAGATATTGAGGTTTATGTTGGTGCCCTGGATTCATTGGTCCCGAGTGTATGAAGTAGTCAATACTCGATTTTTTATTGCATTCCATAATATAAGTATTTTAATACCTGTCTTCATCAACGATTCCAGACATCGCCAGAATCCTTTTCTTCATATCATTGAACTCTTCCAAACTTCTGACTGTTTCATTATCCAAATGCAAATCATTTGGATGGAAATGCGAATTTTCCAAAACTGGCCCGTCAGGCGAAAGATTTTGGTTCACCGGGACACGGATCATGCAATATTTTCCTTGAAGTTCATCCTGTCCATCCGTTATCGGCTGGTTGAAACCAATGCATTGGTGGTAGTTGCCCAGGTCATTGGTGTTACCTTCTAGAATGCCTCTTGGAACCCTGATACCAGCATCTAAGACTGTGTGACAGAAATAATAGCAATATAGATGATAGCCAACCCACACCAGGCCAGCCTGATGGACTAAGGCTTCCTCATTCTGAGAAGAGGCCCGTGATCAGCAGGACAGCAATAGGCTAATTATGTTTATGTTATGTACAGACGCCAGCACATAAAGCTACTACAATCTGTCAAATTTCTTTACTAGATTTTCATCTTTATCACAAAAGCATTAGGTTCAAGATTGATTGAGAAAATCTGACAGTTTCGGGTAACTTGATATGCTGGCGTCTTCCATTTTCCAGTCACAGTGTAACAAGCAAGTAACGCACTCTTAATCTCAATAGCTTGCATTTTTACCGACTTCCAAAAAACGGAGGTTTTTATTCGACGTGTATTTTTTTTTGTATGCTCATCAATATCGTCGTCTATTTGGAAACCGATTTGAATGATTCTTTTTTTTTTTTGTGAAAGAATATTCTCCCGGTAGTGGTCCCATTATATTAAATGAATTAAATTTGGTGAAGATCTGATACAGGCCTTCGACGATAGACAATGGAACTCTTCAATGGATAACAGCAAATCATTCCAAAAGCAAAGCAATCGTTTTCATCGCATGTTCATGTATTATTTATACCACTCAAAATAGTAGAATAAAACAACTTTAAAAAAGAAAGAAAAACCGGCTTTAAAAAAACCGAAAAGTATAAAATAATTACCATAAATAAAATTAACATTTTCAGAAGTCGATGCCTTCAATTTGGTTAAGCGTGGATTAGCACCGACCTCTGAAACGGTTACTTCCATAATTATGGTAATTATTTAACTCTTTTCAGTTTGTTATAAGTCTTTTTTCTAAGTAACTTTTTCTGTTCAGTTGAAATTTATTATCATAAGTTTGTTTATAATCGTTATTCTTGACAACAACTAACAATAGTTATAAAAACATTAATAGGACTAGGACCATAATTATTGTTGAACTGTCAACATCACCGATTGTAAACCAAGAGTATACTTACAAAACGTGGTCAGAAATGTACTGCTTCTTATAAGACGCACTTGTTCTTGACATAGTTCTGGATCTATCACTTCTTCGTAAAGATTTTGATCTAAGGCTTGATTCGGTATAGACAACTGAACACGTCCTTTAACTAAACTAACTATATTAACTAAAATTACAAATAAAAACACTTTAGAGATCATTTTTATGATGACTTTTGATTTCTTAAAATATAAAGAACATTATTCAATCGAATTTTGATAGATATATAATTGTAGTCAACCATTTACACCTGGTGTTGATTAATAATTAATCCAGAATTGTTTTTGGATTTATAGAATAATTGGCTAATTTAGATCTAAAGATAAGATAGTAGAATATTTAAAAAAAGTAGATTTAAAGATAACTCTATATTATCTTCAGCTTAGATGATACATTGTCGTTGGGAAAGTACTAAAATTACATAAGATCTATCGTTTGATGATTTAATATACTTAATGTCTATTTTCGTACTAAAAATATTGATACCCAATAATCATATTCTTTTTATTTGTCTGCTTTTCTGTACGTCTGTTTATCTAAATTTCACGCAAACACAGAAAAAACAGAACAGCGTCATACGCCAATTAAATGTATGAAAATGACATGACAGATCGCTTGACCGGTCGAAAACTTATGTCAATCAAGTCCAATACAATCCAATTCAATCTCATTGTCGTTTCTATTCTCTAGCGATCATCGATTGCCATTTGTCTATAGCCACAGATCAACATTACAACGTAGTAATTATCACTATTACGCTGTCTGGGTGAGCAATATTTTTTATGATTTTCTACATAATATTTTTTCCCTATTCTACTCTATTATATTCTGTATTATGCTATAGACTGGATTTAGAATCGCTTCCTCGAAATCATCTCTCAGCACCATCATCACTTTCTGTTTCACTCTGTTGCAATTACAGTTTTTCTTGAGCTATGAAGATGATACATTTCTAACGAGTGTTGTTACTACCTTGCGTCCAAAAATGTACTGTTATTTCTGAAACATTCGCTTGAGAAACCCCAAGGTAGGAAACATTTTGTAAAAGCTGAACACACCGGATATACACTCGAAAGCAATAAATCCGGGTCATTTCGGGAATATTTCGGAAACTAAGAATGATAGCTCATTCAAATAACAAGTATTTTATAGACTACTAGCTTTTGCCCGCGGCTTCGCTCGCGTTAATTAAGCTCAAAAAAAGTCTTAACACATTACTAAAGTTTCTATAATATAATTCAATCATGATTCTAAAGACACGTGGCGCCATATATGAACGTTATTGTTGTTTTTCTCGGGAACAACTTTTTTTCGGGATGAAACCCTATGTCTATCGCTACCATTATTATTAAGTACCCTATGTCCATTTCTGTACACCTGACAACGTATATACAAAATTTCAGGATGATCGGTTCAGTGGTTTAGGCATGAAAGGGTAACAAACAAACAAACTTACTTTCGCATTTATAATATTAGTAAGGAAGTACCTAAGGATTTAATACTTCTCAAATCAAATTAATAAAACTTCTAAAATCATCATTTTTCTTTTCCGAGATATTAAGGTTTATGTTGGTAACCCGGAGGGCTCCCAGGTGTATTTTTATTTTTATACAAGACCTCATGGTTCGATTTCTCATAGGGATATGCAGTGATGTACCTACATACTATTAAAAATACCCCGGTACATGCAAGTAAAATTAATATTATTAACAGCTTAAACCATAATGTAACTCATGAAAAACTACTTTACTTTCTTTATTATGCCTTTCGCTATCTTAAGCTGGCTTCCCACGGGCGTGGTAGCGCGCACCGGCTATGCGTGGTATCATCCGTAAAATCACGCACCGTGGGAAGCCACATTATGAGGGTGCGTGATATGGATACGATGCACCGCTTCACACGCATCCGCGTTGCCACGGACGAGTCTCTTCCCATGGTGCGTCGGTGCGAGCTCGTGCATCGCGGTGATCGATATCACGCACTGTGGGAAACAAGCATTAGATTGAACGTAAAAACTTATTTTGACAGGGACCATAGGCCCAATTCTCCTAAAAAAAAACTTGATAAACCGCAACCGAACCAAAACCGAATCGTCCAATCAGACAGTTTCCGTTTTCAGAAGCTGTGAAATTGTTTGACACAAAAAACAAAACCAATCATTTTGACAGTTTTCGTAAACAAAAACTGACAGACGGTTGTGATTCGTTTGCGTTTGACAACAATTTTTTAGTCAAATTGGCCCGCAGCATAGCTAGATACGCAACGCCAAGAGCACGGCTCCAGTCATAGAGAAGACACGAGATTATTTCGAACCGAGTTCGGAACAACGCACGTGACGGCGATCGTGTGTCAACCGCGACTGATCACTGTGTTTCCCAACATAAGACAAAAATCCGTGCATCGGCGCCGTCAATCTCGGATGTAGTGGACAAGAGAAGACGCGTTTTGTATTGCCGGCATTTCGGTCCGTCACGATCTCGGCGGAGTTCTAGCGGTAGCGCCAAACTACTCACAATCTCAGTGGCCGAGATGACGGCGCTCGAATGACGGACGTGCGGTGGACACGCAGCCATAGTAATGTATGTATCGCTACTTCGGCAACGTCAGCTCGTTCTCGTTGACGGCAGCGGTGGACAAACCGCCATACAGTGTACTTCCACCAGCAGCGAGGACCCGAATCAGCCTCCTGATTCAGAAAGCTCCTTGCGAGAATCGCAGACAGAACGAGATAACAAATCGAATCGGTCGACAACTGCTTGTCGAAATGGTTCTGAATCGGGGGGCAGAGCCGGTTGATCTTGAGGTCCCAGGCATAAGGGCGTATACATAAAGGAAGCAGGTAACCAGCGCCGACCTACCAGCGCTTATCGGTACTGGTCCGTGCAGGTAACCGCTAGCAGAAGCAAGGGCTGTCATTTTTTAACAAAAATACGCCCTATTCCCTTGCAAATAAAGCAACAAATGACGGCCTACCAATGCTGATCGGAGCAGGTCGGAACTTGTCGGCGACGTTCGGAACTTGTCGGCGCTGGTTTGCCACACAGTATAGAGACTACCTGTGCCGACTAACTGCGCGAACCAGTACCGACAAGCGCTGGCAGATCGGCGCCGGCAACCTGCGCCCTACGTGTAACAGTGGCCATCCTCTTCCACGCATACGCACTAGTGTTGGCGTCGGCGGCGAGTAGTATCATAATTAAGCGATATCAAAGACATGCCTTTTTTTATCTCGATGTTTATCATGCTTGATAACATACGCAACGTTTGTAACAATTTATTGTTAACTAGCTGTAGCTGTGGCTTTTCCTACTGTAACCGGAAAATAGGAAGCACCTGAAGTAACGAGTGATCTAGCTAAGATAACATTTTTGCGCGTTTGTTTGTTTCGAAAAAATGTAATCAACGTGTAAAAGTGTGCGGCGCTGGGGAAGAACCTATCTTATCCTTAAGTTCATAGATTTAAGTAATGGCACGGTTCTTGAGCGCTTACCTTGAATGTGCAAAAGTCACTTTATGGGGTCTGTTTAGCGGGGAGAAGTGGGCCGCGACTGTGCGTACACGCCGTTTGGCTCGCTAAAGCCGCGGTCCCACGGCCTAATTTTCCCAGGCCAGATCGCGTCAGGCCAGGCTGACAGGCCGTGGGAACCGTCGCATTCGATGAAGCCCGCGGTGGCCCACCACCGCCCGTCCGACCCATCAGGAGTTGGTAAGTTCAAAGGCGCGGCACGGCGCGGCGCGATGGTGCCTATCGCGACCTGCAAGGGCCCGTGCGCACGTCGCTATTCACTCATTAATCTCGTTTGCGGCCGTAGGTACGCGCACATGATGGAGTGAACGAACGAATCACTTGCCATGTTGGAATGGCGACCAGCAGGCCGCACCAGACCGACTTACGCCGTGGGAACACTAGGCACGGGACGGGGCAGGCCCTGTCGATTAACGGGCCGTGGGACCTTACCATAAGTCATACGCTGTCTTCCGCACCTGCACAACTACCCCTACCACTGTCGCTGAGCACTCAAGACCCGTGCCGTTACCTGTCCCTACTTTATTTTTCGTATGAACTTTTAAGCAGCCTCTTTTGCCCTTTAGGGATGGAATTACGAAAAATACAAAAAACACTTTTATACTTGGTTTAAAGATTTATTTGTACACACGGCTACATTCAAGTTATAAATTTTCAGTATAAGCTAACCTCTCATTGCACGGAAATCAAAGCCATTAATCAGGCCACGCAATAGAATTATCTCCTATAAACTTATCAAATCAAATATTATTAATACTAGCGGTTGTCACTCGCGGCTTAGCTGACACTCGCGTGGTATTTCGAACAAAGTACATACATAATAGATTAGAGGCAAATTAATGAATGAAGATTTAGAGACATTGACTAACCTGGAAGTCTTTAAACAGACTTCGAAGTCAGGTTGACGGAAACAAAGAAAACCTGTTCAGGTCCACAGCCAGATGAGAAGAAGATTTCACACAAGAAGATTGATAGAAAATTCCAACCTGGGATGCAAATGTAATGCTGTTCCGTAAACGATACATAACATTATGTCCTTCATGTCCTGATATCTGCACATTAGAGGAACTTATGAACGCTGCTGATAATTCAGTTGGTACTCATAGCTGAATTCTAAGCTGACACAATCTAAATTGCCATTGACATGCTAAGAAGAAGGAGAATTGTCTAGTTTTTAGTACTTAAAAATGCGTGTTATTTAGGTTTTTACATCTCTCAGACTGAAAAAAATTCAACAATCTAAATATTCTTATACGTAAGGGCCTGTGTGTATAGACAAATATGTCAATTGATGATCGCCAGAGAATAGATACGCCAATTAAATGTATGGTAACGACATAACAGATTGCTTGCCCGGTCGAAAGCTTATGTCAATCCAATACATCTCACTGTCGTATCTATTCTCTGGCGATTGCTTTAGTTCTTATTTTAAGCTGGCGATCATCGATTGACATTTTTGTCTACACAGTGAAAGGAATTTGAATAAAAAGAAGAAGATACATCAAATTTCATATTTATAATTTAAAAAAAAAAACATCATAATCAAACAAATCTTTTTCTATTTTATGTCATAAATTACGTACTGTTGTACTTAACTATCTATAATCAAAGGATAAACGTTAAACACTAATAGAATTATCTTATTATAGTTCGGATTTTTTATACGATTCATCTATGGATAAGCATCTAGACTATTATGATTCATCAACTATAAATAATCTTACGTTACGATAGATTACCTACATCTAATATCTAGTCTATATTTAGGTATGTAATAATCAACACCCTAATTGCTACTCGCAATCGGATTAGCTTTAATTAAGACAGGTCAACTATTTCCATAGCAACTATGCACCGCGCAATGAATACCGTTGTAATGTCAAACTGAAATCAGTAGCCTAATTGCGCAAAACTCTCATAATCGCTTTGGCTTTGATTTTGACAGGTCAACAATTTCCATAACAACGTATGTATTAACATTCGAATGCGTCACTACTATGTAAAGTCGCGGACTTGAAATGTTTACTACCCTAAGGTCTATAATTGCTTGCACATAACTTTTTCATGAGGTCGTTTGGCGACCAAACTTTGGTCGCTTACAAAGAATTGACAGGGCATAAATATTTTATTCATAATTGATATAAAAAGGTAATTTAAAGAGGATTTATACTAGGTAGCATAGATTAAGAAATCAATCTATCTATTTTAAGTCCGCGGCTGTACCACTCAATGAATGTTGTTGTATTGTCAACATGCAAGCTATTGAAATTATGAATGTGATACGCAATTCGGATGCAGGATACCAAAGTCTGCATTCCATACTTTGGTACATAAGTTCAACTGAATTGTTCCAAGATATGAAATGCAGACTAGCAGAGTAGTTTAATCAAATGGGTCCTTGGTTAAAAAGAACAAGTAATAACAGTTTTTTTATTAACTTCTTTTTTGTCAGGTAAGTTATTAGTATAGGTTTCAAGTGGGTTTCAATTACTTTATTCTGTAGTTTATCTTTACCTTAGATTTGAAAATGTTCAGTACTGAGAAAAGTGAACATCGTCGTATATACCTCGGTGGCTTACCCATAAAAAAACTTTCAGCATTAGCAGTTACTTTAACTACATTAATTTCAATCCATTACATTATCAATGCATTTAACAAATTATTGACACGAATCTCATCAGATATCTTCTATAATCCGGATTCTATCAAATTATTCAACATCTATGGTTACGGAATCTAGATGTTGTTAATTTATACTACATGTAATAAAAATTCTTACAGATCTTATTTATTCCTTTGTCAGCCTACTTAGTCCGACCTTGAAGCTTCATCAGGTACACTTTCAGAAGAAACGTGAATACCACTATCATCAATAAGAACCACTTTATCATCACCACTAGAATCAACACGAACAGTATTAGGGTCAACAAGCATATCATTAGAATCAGGTTTCACTTCATCGGAACCAGGATCAACATTCTCGTCAATAGTATTAGGGTCCCCAAGCATATCACTAGAACCAGATTTTACTTCATCAGTATTCACAATACCAACATAAATATTATCTTGAGCTGGACTTTCTTGTGCGTCATTCATTTTTCTACTATTAACCATAGAAATACCACTCTTTACAAAATCATCTTCTTTCACCACTTCGTTAGCCTTCAGTGCTGGGTTTTTCTTCCTTGCTGAAAAATGAACAGGAAATTATAAATTATTAGGCATAAATACTATTGGAATAACTTGAAGGATACCATGCGTTTGTTTTCAACACGAGTAGCAAATATTTGTATGGCAATTGTATCGTTGAGTCTCTTATTAATCTACTTTGAAGGTTGCTGACACAATATGAAGTGACAACGTGTTATTGTTAGCTAAGCGTATAACATAATCTCAACTCTTGCAGACTGCTTTAATAGGTTCAAGACAGATTCTAATTCAAACTGTACAATAATGTGAAGAAATATGTAAAGTAATTTAAATAACGTTAATACCTTTGTCCATAAAATGTGTGTATAGAACAGTGATCGGATAGTCCACAAGGATAGTAAAGACGAAGGAATATATCACAGACAACATCAAATAAGACAGGAACTTGAACGCCTGTTGATTAAAAAGAAAAACACAATTAATAGGAAAGTCCTCGAAGACGTAGCGTATTTCTCTCTCATGTTCTCATCAAATAGAGGCTTCTCAAAATCATTTTATTTTTCAAAAAAATATAAAAATAATGCTAGCCGATGCGGTAAGCATTCATCGTCCGTGTGGTACCGGACGTAAAGAATAGCACTACCCCATCTCTTCCAATGGGTGTCGTAAAAGGCGACTAAGGGATTCACTAGAGGATGGGCAGCAGCGTTCTCTGAGTACTTTAACAACCATACTGCGATCGCCAACCCGCCTGCCAAGCGTAGCGATTATAGCAAACCCCCAAACATTGTTTGGGGGAGGCCTATGACGTCATTCGTCTGAATGATGATGCGGTAAGATTCATCTTAAAATATTACTTGCTTTCCTGTTTACCTTACCCTTAAAGCCAATATTTAGCTTAGTTAAAGATTCGCTAGCAATGATAGCCTAACGGTTGCCTTCCATGCAGAAGGGTCCGAGATCGAACCCGGCCCGCATGTCTGACTTTTCGAATTCATGTGCAGATTAGAATTTGATTATCACTTGCATTAACGATGAAGGAAAACATCGTGAGGAAACCTGCACACCTGAGAAGGCTCCATAAACCTCTCGATTGTGTGAGTAGTCCGCAAATCCGCACCAGGCCAGCGTGGTGGACTAAGGCCTAAAACCCTTTTCATTCTGAGAAGCGGCCTGTGCCCAGCAGTAGGACAGTTATGGCACAGTGTACCTACTTACTACATACAGTGGGTCAACGCCCATACATTTGACAGGTCCTATGAAATGTCAAAATTGGTAACACTTGTCAAAGGGTTGTCACATAAAACAAATTACACAAACTTTATCAAACAAACGTCCAAATTAATTAAAGTTTTATAGAAACAGTGACACGCAAAAAGAAAACCACGCATGCGTAATTTTGACGATTGACAAAATAATGTAAAGGTATGTAGCAGCAGTTTCGCCATCTTATCCTGGAATATTCTAACAATATTTAAAACTACAAATTTTGTCGAGGTTACAGTCGCAGTG
This sequence comes from Amphipyra tragopoginis, assembly GCA_905220435.1. Classification (NCBI taxonomy): domain Eukaryota; kingdom Metazoa; phylum Arthropoda; class Insecta; order Lepidoptera; family Noctuidae; genus Amphipyra; species Amphipyra tragopoginis. The sequence goes on along the minus strand of HG991995.1, from coordinate 21,631,332 downwards.
GCTAACGCTTGCGGGGGTAGGTAAGAGTTATAAATTATTCGCAAGTCTACGATGGAGTCATAGAAAATTACTTATTATTCATGGTTATTACTTCTATGGTTTTCGTGGGTGCTGATGCCGGAAATAAAGCCTAAGTATTCCTCGATCATATAAGGCGGTCAAAAATATTTACCAGTTAAATGAGATTTGCCAGGTAAAACGTGGTCCCTATCTTGGTGTTTGAGAATTGATCTTGTTTTTGTAATCAGCGTCCCTGAAAATCATGGATTTGACACCCATGACGGCTAATTTGATTTTTTATGGCCGCCATCTTGAATATAGATTTTGACCTCATTTTCGGCATCAGCATCCCCGAAAACCATGGAAATGACACCCATGATGGTTAAATTGAAATTTTAATGGCCGCCATCTTGGAAATGGATTTTGACCTCATTTTCGGCATCAGCATCCCCGAAAACCATGGAAATGACACCCATGATGGTTAAATTGAAATTTTAATAGTCGTCATCTTGGAAATGGATTTTGACCTCATTTTCGGCATCAGCATCCCCGAAAACCATGGAAATGATACCCATGACCACTAATTTGACATTTTTATTGCCGCCATCTTGGAAATGGATTTTAACCTCAATTTCGGCATCAGTACCCCCGAAAACCATGGAAATGACACCCGTGACGACGAATTTGACATTTTTGTAGCCGCCATCTTGGATTTCGATTTTGACCTCATTTTCGGCATCCGCGCCCCAGAAAACCATGAAATTAACACCCATGATGATTAGATGAAAATGTTGATGGCCGCCATATTGAATTTGGATTTTCACGTTATTTTCGGCATCAGTGACCCCGAAAACCATGAAATTGACACCCAGGATGATTACATGAAAATTTTCATGGCCGCCATCTTGGATTTGGATTTTGACGTCATTTTCGGCATCAGTGACCCCGAAAACCGTGGAAATGACTTCCCACGAACAATCATTTGAAAATGTATGTATGCCGCCATCTTGGATTAGTAAACAGATTTTATAATAAAATTCTCGTAATAGGTACACATACATATCAATAATAAATTAATATAATTTCTATGAACGATATCAATCAAATTTGAAATCAAAAAGTGCGAGCCCTGGAATTTATGTCCCGAGTAGCAGTATGGCTACTCGGGACATAACCTCCGCCCCTTCACCCCGCAACCCCCCGCACGATTGCTCTGTGACAATGTTCTACGTTGACCGACTGTAAGGAGTAAGATATAGGTAGACTGTGGTTATGGGCTGATTATTAAAGGTTTAATTAAAGATGATTGATTATGAATGTCTGCCAGCTTCAACGGTTCTCTATTTGAATATCGAAATATTATTAAGCTTAAAATATCATATCCCACCAAAAACATTGAATGTAAAAAATGCCAAGTCTCTATATGCAATCTTTCCACCGTAAAAAGTTTTAAGATCTCATAGAAACCAAGTCCTATTCAATTTATTTTGTAGTTAGTTATCTATCTAGTGACTGTATTAATAGTTTTATTTCTATTATAATTATAGTGACTTGGCAATGAGCACAAATTAAAAGCTGCTTGCTGTGTGGAATTATGTGCGACTGTTATTGACGAATTGATATCTATGAGTACTATGATTACATTAGTTGTTATGCTGATGTGTGATTTATGATATGCAGACGTGATTTTACGGCCAATGAGTAGTTAGGGTCACCATCGACTACGTGCGTCAATACATATTTAAGAAAACCTAAGTTTATTTGATAAGAACATCACAATTATTATCTATAGGTAACTATGATATCAAATCAAAAGAACTTAACTAATCCTGTGATATTAAACATTACGCGTGCGTTATGCGTTACTTTCACCTCCCCCAAATATATTTGTTTCTTCTTGTGCTCATTGCCAAGTCACTATAATTATAATAGAAATAAAACTATTAATACAGTCACTAGATAGATAACTAACTACAAAATAAATTGAATAGGACTTGGTTTCTATGAGATCTTAAAACTTTTTACGGTGGAAAGATTGCATATAGAGACTTGGCATTTTTTACATTCAATGTTTTTGGTGGGATCTCATCTATTTTTTGTAGGTGGGTCTCTTTCTTTTCTTTTTTGGTGACATAATAATGTCTTGTTCATCAACTGCTGCTTTGCTTAGAGCCTATTCTCTGTCTCTATCTCTTTTGTTTTTATAACTAACTAACAAACTAAATATATAACAAACTAACTATGTATCTGGGGGCACGGCAGTGCCCCGCCAAGTCTCGAGCAAAGCGGGCACGGCCGTACCATCTTTTCTCGAAGCCATTCGCGGCCCTTTCACCCCCCCTATATCTTCGCTGTGGACAAAGCTAGCAGTTTGAACTTTCGTTAACCAAGAGTAATCATTATAACTAGCTAAACTTCCAAATTACATCATATTTGAACTTATAGTTTACGAGTTATCATCGATCAAAGTTACATCATTTTGTCACTCACTGACTCACTGACTGACCGATCATCAAAATTCTAAGATACTTCTAGCAGGCCTAGAACCTTGAAATTTGGCATCAAGATAGATTATTAGGCACATATAAAGGAAAAATTATAAAAACATAAAAAAATTGTTAATTATAGAAAACAATTTTATATTTGCCATTTTGCCAGGAACATGGTGTATGAATTTCGACTGTATTCGACTGCATTGTTAACTTTGTTCTTTGTTTACGTACAAAAAATATTGAATTGGTGTAGATTATTTATAAATTGTTATTTATTTAGGGCAAAATCTGAGAAATGAGATTCCATACCATCACGCCTGTATTCTCCGAAGGGCAGGACAGAGGTGTATACTAAGTATGTAACTATATGAACCCATTTATTACTGTATCTAGATAACATTCATAAAGGCTAATTTAAATTGTTTAAAGTTTTAATATCTCACAAGTTTTCCCTCCAGAGGGCGGGGGCGGTCAAAGTCAAAATCCAAGATGGCGACTGTGAAATTTTACAAAATATGCGTCATGGGTGTCGTGTTCGTAGTTTTCGGGGGAGCTGATGACGAAAATGAGGTCAACGTCAAAATCCAAGATGGCGGCTGTGAAATTTTACAGTATATGCGTCATGGGTGTCGTGTCCATGGTTTTCGGGGACGCTGATGACAAAAATGAGGTCAACGTCAAAATCCAAGATGGCGGCTGTGAAATTTTACAAGATATGCGTCATGGGTGTCGTGTCCATGGTTTTCGGGGGGGGGGGGGGGGGGGGCTGATGACGAAAAAGAGGTCGAAGTCAAAATCCAAGATGGCGGCTGTGAAATTTTCAAGATATGCGTCATGGGTGTCGTGTCCATGGTTTTCGGGGGCGCTGATGACGAAAATGAGGTCGAAGTCAAAATACAAGATGGCGGCTGCGAAATTTTACAAGATATGCATCATGGATGTCGTGTCCATGGTTTTCGGGGGCACTGATGACGAAAATGAGATCGAAGTCAAAATCCAAGATGGCGGCTGCGAAATTTTACAAGATATGCATTATGGATGTCGTGTCCATGGTTTTCGGGGGTACTGATGACGAAAATGAGGTCAACGTCAAAATCCAAGATGGCGGCTGTGAAATTTTACAAGATATGCGTCATGGGTGTCGTGTCCATGGTTTTCGGGGACGCTGATGACGAAAATGAGGTCGAAGTCAAAATCCAAGATGGCGGCTGCGAAATTTTACAAGATATGCATCATGGATGTCGTGTCCATGGTTTTCGGGGGTGCTGATGACGAAAATGAGGTCGAAGTCAAAATACAAGATGGCGGCTGTAATATTTTACAAGATATGCGTCATGGGTGTCGTGTCCACATGCGAAATTCGTATGATAGCGCCATCTATCTATGAAAAAAACCACTTAGAAACTAAAAAAATATAATAACGTAAATTTATATTCGGCGAAACGAAGTTTATGAATATCCGAATCAGCTAGTTATTAGTTACTTAAATAGTTAGTTATTAAAAATACTAATTTAATACATAAATAGTTTGTTGTATATTTAGTTTGTTAGTTAGTTATAAAAACAAAAGAGGTAGAGACAGAGAATAGGCTCTAAGCAAAGCAGCAGTTGATGAACAAGACATTATTATGTCACCCAAAAAGAAAAGAAAGAGACCCACCTACAAAAAATAAATGAGATCCCACCAAAAACATTAAATGTAAAAAATGCCAAGTCTCTATATGCAATCTTTCCACCGTAAAAAGTTTTAAGATCTCATAGAAGCCAAGTCCAATTCAATTTATTTTGTAGTTAGTTATCTATCTAGTGACTGTATTAATAGTTTTATTTCTATTATAATTATAGTGACTTGGCAATGAGCACAAGAAGAAACAAATACATTTGGAGGAGGTGAAAGTAACGCATAACGCACGCGTAATGTTTAATATCACAGGATTAGTTAAGTTCTTTTGATTTGACCATTAAACATAGGTACCTACTACCTACTTATAGATAATAATTATTGTGATGTTCTTATCAAATAAACTTAGGTTTTCTTAAATATGTATTGACGCACGGAGTTGATGGTGACCATAACTACTCATTGGCCGTAAAATCACGTCTGCATACCATAAATCACACATCAGCATAACAATTAATGTAATCATAGTACTCATAGATATCAATTCGTCAATAACAGTCGCACATAATTCCACACAGCAAGCAGCTTTTAATTTGTGCTCATTGCCAAGTCACTATAATTATAATAGAAATAAAACTATTAATACAGTCACTAGATAGATAACTAACTACAAAATAAATTGAATTGGACTTGGCTTCTATGAGATCTTAAAACTTTTTACGGTGGAAAGATTGCATATAGAAACTTGGCATTTTTTACATTTAATGTTTTTGGTGGGATTAAATTAGTATTTTTAATAACTAACTATTTAAGTAACTAATTACTAGCTGATTCGGATATCCATAAACTTCGTTTCGCCGAATATAAATTTACGTTATTGTATTTTTTTAGTTTCTAAGTGGTTTTTTTCATAGATAGATGGCGCTATCATACGAATTTCGCATGTGGACACGACATCCATGACGCGTATTTTGTAAAGTATCATAGCGCCATCTTGGATTTTGACTTCGACATCCTTTTCATCATCAGCACCCCCGAAAACTATGGACACGATATCCAAGATGCATATTTTGTAAAATTTTACAGCCGCCATCTTGGATTTTGACTTCGACCTCATTTTCGTCATCAGCACCCTCGAAAACCTCGGACACGACATTAATGACGCATATCTTTTAAAATTTCACAGCCGCCATCTTGGATTTTGACTTCGACCTCATTTTCGTCATCAGCGCCCCCGAAAACCATGGACACGACACCCATGACGCATATCTTGTAAAATTTCGCAGCCGCCATCTTGGATTTTGACGTTGACCTCATTTTCGTCATCAGCGCCCCCGAAAACCATGGACACGACACCCATGACGTATAACTTATAAAATTTCACAGCCGCCATCTTGGATTTTGACGTTGACCTCATTTTCGTCATCAGCGTCCCCGAAAACCATGGACACGACACCCATGACGCATATTTTATAAAATTTCACAGCCGCCATCTTGGATTTTGAATTTGACCTCATTTTTGGCATCAGCACCCCGGAAAACCATGGGAACGACACCCATGACGCATATTTTGTAAAATTTCACAGCCGCAATATTGGATTTTGATTTTGACCGCCCCCGCCCTCTGGAGGGAAAACTTGTGAGATATTAAAACTTTAAACAATTTAAATTAGCCTTTATGAATGTTATCTAGATAAAGTAATAAATGGGTTCATATAGTTACATACTTAGTATACACCTCTGTCCTACCCTTCGGAGAATACAGGCGTGATGGTATGGAATCACATTTCTCAGATTTTGCCCTAAATAAATAACAATTTATAAATAATCTACACCAATTCAATATTTTTTGTACGTAAACAAAGAACAAAGTTAACAATGCAGTCGAAATTCATACACCATGTTCCTGGCAAAATGGCAAATATAAAATTGTTTTCTATAATTAACTATTTTTTTATGTTTTTATAATTTTTCCTTTATATGTGCCTAATAACCTATCTTGATGCCAAATTTCAAGGTTCTAGGCCTGCTAGAAGTATCTTAGAATTTTGATGATCGGTCAGTCAGTGAGTCAGTGAGTCAGTGAGTGACAAAATGGTGTAACTTTGATCGATGATAACTCGTAAACTATAAGTTCAAATATGATGTAATTTGGAAGTTTAGCTAGTTATAATGATTACTCTTGGTTACCGAAAGTTCAAACTGCTAGCTTTGTCCACAGCGAAGATATAGGGGGGGTGAAAGGGCCGCGAATGGCTTCGAGAAAAGATGGTACGGCCGTGCCCGCTTTGCTCGAGACTTGGCGGGGCACTGCCGTGCCCCCAGATCTGGCCGACAACCTTTCGCCACTTTTCATTTCGCTGAATAATTAAAACGTCGAATGATTAAAGTCCCTAATTATGTTTTGTAATTTTTTTGTTACACCGGCTAGTCTGCTGGCCACTGTTTCATTAGTCAACTGTATTATTGGCCACTTTACACTTGTTAGATGGCTCATTTTCCTATCATGCAAGCAAGAAAGCATGCAAGTGTTTCTGGGTTTGCTCCGCTAGAAGACTCGCTTTGTCGCCCCTTCGCTTCGCTCGCACACTCGACCAGCGCTGCGCTTCGGCCTCGTGCAATCGTTCCACTCAGGATCTCCTTTGCAAGCTTCTGGCTCCACGCTTTTAAATAACACTCTAGGGGTAGGACAGAGTCTAACCACGTGTAGTCGGGGTGCGCTGAGTTGGAACATTAACATTATATTCCGTTGTGTAAAAATAATGTTGTGCGAATACAGTAGGTATTTGGCAAATTAAACAATAGCCAAATAAGTATTCGACTAAAACAAAATTTCTGAATGATTTTTTAGCCAAATAATTATGGTAGCTAATAATCATTCGGCAAAATCAAATTAAGGTAAAAATTGCTTCGGCAAAGATTACGTCGGTGAATCCTTATTGGCGTAATGAAATTCGATATAAAATACTTCGGCAAAAACACGGGCAAGCTTCAACACTAGCTAATATGTGAAAACAAGATAATCAAATACTTATTTATAAAATAATTAATACTTACAAAACGCCCAACACTGAAGTAAATGGGCGTTACCGCAGTGGAGTTGAGGGTGAACATCAGAGGATAGTGGAATAAGAACATCCCGTATGACAGACGAGCTGGTAACCGCCATGCTTCGAGAGAGAGGAACCAATTTATAGGACCTGCAAAGACAGACATATTCTCTTACGCGGCGTCTTACGTAGCCGGTTCAAAGCGACGCGAATTGCGAAGCGATCCGATGCGGTGTGAAGCGGCGGCTTTGCCCCACGAGCTCGCGAACCGCCCGCCGCGCACCACCTTCATTCAGTAGCACTGTATGGCACCGCATCCAGTTCGCCCGAAAATATCAAGCCAACTGATCGCGTTCGCTCCGCTTCGCGCCGCTCCGCACCACACTCCCAGTGCGTTTGGTCACGTAGACCAATTCAATAGATATCGACTGTTTGTTGTTTACGTAGGATGCCGCACTACAAAACCATGCTGACATACACACTTGCAGATCTCTTTTACTATTTAGATCTTTTTTATTACTTGTCTTTGCACTTGGCCCTAATCGCACCTGATGGTAAGTGCAGACAGGGTCTAAGATGAAGCACACGAAACCAAGTAACAGAGTTACAGTGGGATTACCCTATACGCTTCTGGCTCTCACATACACACGAAGGAACACAGTAAACTGCTTGGCTTTAATGTGAGGGTGGCAGCTAGCCACGGTAATATTACTTCTTCCGTATCTACGTCATATTGGGTTAGAGATACTAGTAAAAATAATAGCGGACCACGGTGAACTTAACATTATAAGTAGGTACACAATATCATTGTCTGGAACTTTTACTATACAGTATAACTGGTTGTCGCTTTAAATCCGAAAACATTGAAGTCTGCTCATCATTCTGTCTAACTTTTACTATGGGATAAACTCTAAACTCGTGTTTGTCATGTACGTTGTATGGAACAGCTGTTATTTTTTCATGAATTTAGTGTATACAGTGTGTTTATAAATGTACTGTAAGGCCGCTTGTACACGCTAAGAAAAGTCGCTGGGTCTATGCAAGAATTCGTGTTGTTTCTACACACGAACTGTGTACACTACTTCGGCGCTCAAGAAAAAAATCTTGCCTGCGCTAGACACGACGCGTGTAGAACGCCGACACGGTGAAATTTCTTAGCGTGTACAAGCGGCCTAAAGGTACGAGTTCTTAGCCGACTGCAGATAACAGCAGCAGATGACGTGTCGTTGCGACACGTCGCAACATCATGTCGCTGCAGTCATGATTCCGAACCCAACTGCAGATGACTGCAGCACACGGCAGCGTCATATTCCAGTTAATTCTGAATGTTTTGTGAGACAAGATGTGTGACCTGTTTGAGATTTACTTTCGTATCTTTTGTTTTTGTTAGATGCATCGTACAGTGCAGGATATTGGGCTGGTTTATCAGTTTTTCTTCCACGAAATTGGAAAAACTCATTTTTTGACAAAGATTCAACATGTCGCTGGCACTACTGATCTGCGGTCGAGCGACACGTCGTCTGCGGTCGTGCGACGTGTAGTCGAGCAACGTGTCGCTAGCTGCGGAAGGCATTTCATAGAAATACATAGAAACCAGTAGTGTCGTAGCGACACGTCGTCTGCTGCTGCTTTATGCAGTCGGCTACCAACTCGCACCTTCAGGCTTAAAACGCACTAGCGGCCAGCTGCAATACGGCGTGCCGCTTGCGGCAGGCCGCACCTCGATTTTTATATGAAACCGCATGATCTCAACGCACTTATTTCCGGCCAGCCGTCGTGCGCCAGTGCGTTTAGATCATGCGGTTTCATGTAAAAATCGATGTGCGGCCAACCGCAAGCGGCACGCCGCATTGCGGCTGGCCGCTAGTGCGTTTTAACGCTTACACTCAAAGAAATCTAATATTTGTAAATAATTTCCAAAATAAATAGTATTAAAATTTCTGTGTTTACACTATTTCTTACAGAACTGTAGTAGTATTAAATAAGCCTAGTTCGTGGTTTTTGGATGTAAACCATGTCAAGCTGTTGTATAGGTATAAGCTATACAACGTGTTACATAATTCCCCATAAAAAAGATAATGTTAATCAAGTAGTCTTTTAAGCCGGGTCCGCAGCGCCAATTTTCTAAAATGTTATTCTGTTTTCGCTAACAAAACTGTTAGGCCACGCTCCTATTCGGTTAGCAAACAATGTTATCCTGTTTGCAAACACGAAAACACAGCGCAGCGGACCCGGCTTTATGGTTGTTGTCATTTACCTCTCAGAGGAAATTAGTTGTTTTCAGGGTTGCTTTTCAGTGATGATTTAATTTTATGATACGTCCAAATTTTTTTTTGTTCCTATTTTTTTTTTTATGTTTCCAGTAGACTCTTTACAAGAGACCTTTTAATCCTCTTTCGGCTTTAGGGGTATTTTTGTAACACTTTGTAGACGTTTATGAGCGATTAAAGTTTACGAAACAATAATATGACAAGAATAGCAACCAAATTCTTACCAGCATAGCCATGCACGCAGGCGACTACCAACCAGCATATGGCACATGCATAAACAGGCCTCATGAATGAATTCATCAGGTTATCGACCAGCTGGTTATCCCAATCAAACTGTTTGATCCTGTACTTGAAATAGAAGATTCCAGCTAGAATACCAGCAGAGCAAGCCCAAAAGAAGATGGCAATGATCTGAAAAATGAATATGTTTAGGTTCTGTTCAATATTCTAGAAGGTTCGTTGGAAACGGGGTACTACTTCGAAAAGGTGTTAAGGGGCTTCCCCCACTGAAAGTGGCGCCACTTTAGAATAAAAACATTATTTCTGTCAACACACAACATAATTATTGAAATTTCGTACGTACAACATTTTAGTCAAGTGTTGTAGAAATTTTCGAACACCAAATATCAACACTAGAGCTTCTGGATTCGAAGTTTTAGCGATAAGTACCAAAAACGGCCGTTTTTACCATTAACTAGGTACTAAAACTTCTAACCTAGGATGTCAAGTGTTGTTTTTTGGTGTTCGAAAATTTCTACAACACTTGACTAAAATGTTGTACGTACGAAATTTAAAATATGTTGTATGTTGACAGAAATAATGGTTTTTTTTTCTGAAGTGGCGCCACTTTCGTTGGCGGAAGCGCCATAAGTACCCATAATAATGAATAGCTTTTGTTCTACTTTCCCCAAATGTCAATGTAGTTGTTCAAAGATTTCATAAAATACGCTAAAATCTAGCTATCCACCATTATGATCAGCTGTGTTTACATTTTAGGTCATATTTTGGGTCACGGATTAAAAGCTCCGTTTTCTGAATTCGTAACTAAAGTGGGAGGTAGAATTTTTGAAAAACTGAAATTAAAATATTTTTTTTGCATTTAATTAAAAATCATCAAATTTTGAAATTTTAGCCCTTGCTTTAAACAGTCGTCAGTGATACCTTAAGTGGCCCGCGGATTAGTACGCCCTTTCAGACTAACCTTGTATATTATGTAGAGCTTTTTTTAGTAATAGTTTATTGTTAATAGCGTGATGAGAGACAATTTTAAAAAAAGGTACAACTGCGAGCCCGTAAACGTTTGCTGTTAAAACATTTCTAATAGATAACTATAATTATTAACGGTTGTAAGGGATATTTTTCATATCGTCGCTCGGGAGGGAAAACCTTTGGAATGCATTTGGTCATTGCACAATTCCTGTGGACTTTCAAGCGGACGAAGTCGCGGGCAAAAGCAAGTCAATTATATTTATTACGAATTTTATATACTCTATAAAAGCTAGTTTCAGTACCTACAAACTAATTTCACATAGAATGGCTCTCTTATAAATATAGTACCTACACGTCGTGATAAAATACAAATGACCAAATTGCATTCCCTAGGTTTTCACTCCCGGGTGACGATAAGCATCACGATCGCAATAATAAGATGTCAATGTAATCATAAACTGAGAAGTTAACCAATTCTAACTTACCCACGGAATACGCATTTTCTTCTGGCGATAAATGTGAAGGAGGTATCCGAAAATAAGACCAACAAAGAATGGGGAAGCTCGTGTCAGAGTGTTGAAGTAATATTTCACCATATAGTCCATCACATCTATCCAACGACTGAAAAAAAAAAACATTTAACAAACAATCCCTACTAATATTATAATTGCGAAAGTACACTTGGGAGCAAAGAAATCGAGCCACTACTTTTTCATGTGTCCTGGTTATTAGTTTTGGTTTCATGAATTACATTATTCAAAATACAAAAAACTACCCTCATTGTAAAGGTTATAAAATAACCTTTTAGGCGATATACGTTTTCAATTGATCTGTTCCATAATACCAAAAATAATAACAATTATACCTACGTGAAAAATAGAAGTTGCTCGATTTATTTGGTCCCAAGTATAACTCTGTCTGTCTGTCTGTCTGTAAGGCCGGCTACACTTTGCACGCGTTTTCGTACGAATTTGACGCGTGCGAACACGCACGAACAATCCCGACCTTCCAAGTACTATGGGAGCGCGCAGACTGGTACGATTTAAACGTACGTATACGTGCGTGTAGTTCCGACGTCCGAAAACATTCCGAACTTGTTGGGATTTTTAAAACACTTTCGTGCGTTGAACATAACACTGACTATTTGACGGAAAAACGTATTCAGTGTGCGCACTCAATACGTACGATCAGTATTTATACGTTTACGTACGATACAAATTCGTGTCCAAAGTGCGGCCGGCCTTACTCTTTCACGCCTAAGTGTCTAAACACACTATGCCGAAGATACGCGACCGAAGTTCGGCATGATTACGCCTGCAATGCTTTTTAAATTACCCGCGACACACCAGGCTGAAATTACGTCGCATTTTACCCATATAAAAAAACATAGACTTCGAAATTCGGTCGCGTAATTTCGGCATGGTGTGGCGCCACACTAAACTGCAGAACCGATCTTGATGAAATTTGCTACTGAGATAGTCTGGAACTTTGTAGGATCACTTTTTCATCATCATCCTCATACGTCATTTCACCTTCTTTTTATTTAATAAACCTTTTTTTATCACAGGCCACATCGTTTTTGAATATGTTTGAAATTGGAAAACCACTCGACCAAAAGAAAAAGAAGAAAAAGGTTTAATAGTAAATAAAAAGAATATTTAAAATACAAGCTTAGTTTTAATATATACTAAACCTGAAAGTAGTTTGTTCATGACATATTTTTTTACACCACATTTTTTTTGTTTTTTTTTTTCATAAATTTCAATTTTGTTTCAATTTTTTTTGGTCCGCTCGGTCAGTTTCCGTGTATTAGACAATCCCTGCATAGCACATCTCAGGCATTTCACACTTTTTTAGCGAACTTAACGCGACATAAACTAAGGTGTAACTTGGAGATTTACGAAAAAAAAACACATATTCAGGCAGTTCTGATGAAAATCTAGTTGGGGTGTTTCGGTTTTCGTATAAAGTAAAAATAACGTTGTATATCAAAGAAATAAAGTGGTCAGCCATTCTGACGTCAGGTTGGCTGACCACTTCCTAGTTCTCATATAGTTTTAGCGTTGTTTTAACCGCGTTGTTAATGTAAATATTTACTACCTGTTTGCTACCTTAACATATATTTTTACACAACTGTGTACATGGTATAATGTAAGTACATATCTCGTTTGGTCCAGGCATTCTGATGGTTACGCTCGGAGTCTGGATTTGTGCCCGGTTGATGGCGATAGGCTTGCCCCCCATTGCATGGAACTTTAACATAATGGTGAAATGAGGGTGTACTATACACCTGTACCCAACCCTTTGGGGAACACAGGGCGTGATGTTATGTAATTTAAGAATTAAAAGAAGTATTGTTGAAGTTAGTCTTCATTAAATTTATAAAAGCGACACCTACATCGCTACATAAGAACTACGTGCTACGTAGTCCAGTAGCGACCCCTACATTGACTCAGTGGGACTTCTTTAATGGTGGCATCAAACCTGTAGTACGCAAAGTTTTCACTTTTCACGACTGAGTAGCATAAAAGAGACACCCGACACTAATCGTTGGGCCTATTAACCTAGATTATACCTACGTGAAAAATGGAAGTGGCTCGATTTATTTGCTCCCAAGTATATTTGTGTCTATGGTTTGGCCCACGTTCCGTCAGGCATCACTCGCTTGGTCTAACGATCCTTGCTATTGAAGGAACACCACACCTTGTTCCTCCACAATACCAACACAACGATGGTGAAAGTTTTGGTGATAGTTATGATGACTTCGACTTCAAAGTATATTTGATCGAATCGAAGTATGATGATGATATTTTACCTATATTCTACGCATTTATTTCTCTTAAATCCTACATGAAAACATCTATGTAGTATTTGAATCTACTAGTCTATCTATACCCTAAAATCCTAACTCAGATAATTTATGTAAACAAAGGGGATAACAGATCAAAAAAATATCTTATTAATGGTAATTCACTAAAAATGCCGGAAAAAAAAGTTAGATTCTCTTTTATGTATTGATTTTAGAAATTATAATTTAAAAAATATCATCCCGTAATTACTTTTATTAATTTTCAGTTTTAAACAAAGTTATTAAAAAAGGAGATTTTCTGGTACAAAGTATTTTATGATACTGGTAACACTGTAGGAGTACCAAATATTTTCAAATTTCGTATGACAAGATTTCAAAGTTGTTTTCTTAGCGTCTTATCAATACATTCGTTTTGTTTTCCCGTTTTCGCTGCGTGTTTGTTAATTTTGTTTTTGTGCTATATTATCATCGTGTTAAGTTTTTCATTTTGTTGTTGTCATTGTTTCATCTGATTCTGAAAGTGATAGTTATTCAGATTCAGACACATCATGAAAAAATATTTCATAATAGTTAATTCTAATCGAAGCTACTGATTTGAAATCAGATCTTGAATCAGATATTTTATTTAACTACTTACAGCTTCAACAACACACATAACGCTCATTCATAGATTAATTTTGTAAGTAGCAAGTCTTGCCACATGTTGGATGAAAACGACTATAAACTGTTCCAAGTGGAAATTTGGTCCGATTTTGAGAAGTCTAATATTGGACTTAAAAGGACTGATTAAAATGATTATAAGGCGCGTCTCCGACACACTACACAAGACATTGTTTGGCTACGGTATTTTGTTTGCATTGTTCTTATAATTAACTTTAATTTTTTAAATTATTACTTAGTAAAAAGGGTGATGGGCAAAATTGTATGAGACCTGTCCCCCCCCCCCCCCCTTCCAACAGATTTTTTTGATGCGTCATTAGTTTCATAAGGATCTATGACAAAACTAGCAACCAGTTTTAACTTCAAAATCGATGGGGTTTAGTATATACAGGGTGGTAAAGGAGGACCGGACAAATTGGTCAACATAACCAATAACAACAACACATATGTCATTAGATAGATATTGCAATATACTGCCATAATTACTATGGCGGCTCATTTCAAATCGCTGTATGAAAAAAGTTATGGCGATGTTTCGTAGGTTAGGTTATGTTAGGTCAGGTTAGGTAGTTTTTTTCTTGTATATTGTTATGTAATAAAAAACAAACAGATTGAGTAAACAGTGTTATAATTATGTACCGTCATCCACAATCACATTGTAAATTGTCTGCAGAACCCCTGAAAGGACGATGCCTACCAAATCCTAAATACCACACTAGGAACCAATAACAACCACACATATGTCATTAGATAGGTATTTTAATATACTGCAGTAACTACTATGGCGGCTCATTTCAAATCGCTGTATGAAAAAAGTTAGGGCATTTTTTCGTAGGTTAGGTTAGGTTAGGTGTTTTTTCTTATAAATTGTTCGGTAATAGCAAAAAATGCAAGTAGAGTGAGTAAACAGTGTTATAATTATATGTCGTCATTCAAAATCACATCTAATAAATAGGTGATAGGTGAAATTACCTAATTTGACCTAACCTAACCTATGAAACATCGCCATAACTTTTTTCACACAGCGATTTCAAATGAGCCGCGATAGCAATTATTGCAGTATATTGTAATACCTATCTAATGACATATGTGCAGTGGCGTGCACTTCATACATGCAAATAAGCTCTGCATACCCTGTAGTTCCATACATACATACATGCCCCTCTAAATAATAAATAATTATAATTCAAAAAAATCATGGTAATTTAGCTTACACGCCATCTATTACTTTATTTTGTTACGCGCCATCTATTATTTTATTTTGGAACTAACTCGATGGAGCGGCGAACATTGCGCCCCCGCGCACCGTGAGCATAAGCTGTACTACGCCTTGCTTATTCTTCATACAACGCATCTCGTGTAGTACGCAGCAAAAGTATGACTGTGTGCGTGAAAATGTTTGCGCGTGTTGGAGTTTTAGAAGCATAGCCTATATTGTAAATCGTCCAAATTGAGAACACGTAAAAGCACCGCTGAATTGTTGATTGCAGAGGGTCGACTTACTTTAGTCGGATTAACCAAATTAATCATTCGTTCGTATTATTTAATTCGTTACGTCATAAATTGCAAAGTTCTTTCGCCTTATTGTTTTTTTTTGGCGCAAGTGATTGACTGTCGAGTGTAATTATTTAATAAGTTTATTGTAAAAATGGAAAATTATACCTGTGAGACCTGTGCTGGCGAAATGTGTTTAAATAAATTTAAATCTGCCGCGTTTTCACGTTATCTTTTGAGGAAACAGTTAAATTGATTGCAAAGGGAAGGTGTGTACCGGGGTTGTATTTAACTCAAAGAAAAGGTAATAAATACTAGTCGTTATTTTCATAAAATGTTTTATGCTGACTATTAATTAGTAAGTAATTACTGGCTAACTCGTTGTGTACACACAAATACATTGTATTGTTTCCCTTGCATTTTGTTTATAAATCAAGTTAAAAATAATGTGTGGACCTAGAGGATACTGAGATTTAAATAATTTTCACAAAGCGGCTGCTAAGCATGATTCTTTAGAAAAACATCCAGAATCCTGCATAAAAGTTCCAAACTTTTGGTAAAGGTAGAACAGAGTAGTTTGAATAGCCAGTTAAAGTTAGATACCTATTGAAAGGCACAACACGAAAGATGACAGAAATAGAAACATCTTCAAACGGTTGATTGTTGTACTTAGTTTGTTTTCTAGGTAAACCTGAATTAGCATTCCGTGGTCATGAAGTTTTTTTTTGTGCATACCCTGTCTGAAATCTCTGTGCACGCCACTGCATATGTGTGGTTGTTATTGGTTCCTAGTGTAGTATTTAGGATTTAGTAGGCATCGTCTTTCAGGGGTTATGCAGACAATTTATTAATGTAATTGTGGAGGACGATATGACCTTTTACGTGAGTGGCAACAACAACTGTAAAAAGTTTCAACTCAATCGGATGAACCGTGTGAATTTTTAGTAACAATTATCCGATACGACTCGAGCGCCACCTATTGTACGTTGATAGTACTATGTCAGAAACTGTCACGTGAGTGGCAACAACAACTGTATAAAGTTTCAACTCAATCGAATGAACCATGCGAATTTTTACTAACAATTATCCGATACGAATCGCGCGCCACCTATTGCACGTTGATGGTACTATGTCAGAAACTCTCGCGCAAGTGCTAACAATAACTGTACTTAGTTTCAACTCAATCGGATGAACCATGCGAATTTTTATTTACAATTATCCGATACGACTCGCGCGCCACCTATTGTTCGTTGATGGTACTATGTCAGAAACTTTTGCGTGAGTGCCAACAACAACAGTACAAAGTTTCAACTCAATCGGATGTACGATGCGAATATTCATTTAAATAAAATAATAATAATAAAAATGCGTTTTTCCCGGAATATCCCGCTCCTTTGAGGAATGTCGCCATAGGAAAAATTTATCACCCTACTAAGATGTTTCAACTGAGATACATTTCAGATCTGTTGGGGTATGGGGACGTTTTGTCCCATGGTCCTTTAATGATAAAATGTTTTGTACCCCTAACCTGTCATTTTGACAATGGCATTTCTTTGTTTACATAAATTATCTGAGTTATGGAATTAGGGTATAGCATAACATAACATCACGCCTGTATTCCCTGAAGTGTAGGGCAGAGGTGTATAGTACAGTCTCATTTCGCCGTTATGTTTAAGTCCCATGTAAATAGTGCGTATACACGTAGAAAGCGGGTTGCTGGCGCCGATCTGTCAGCGCTTGTCGGTGCTGGTCCACGCAGTTAGTCGGCACAGGTAGTCTCTATACTGTGTGGCGAACCAGCGCCGACAAGCTCCGAACTGCGCCGACAAGTTCCGACCTGCTCCGATTAGCGCTGGTAGGCCGTCATTTGTTGCTGTATTTGCAAGGGAATAAGGCGTATTTTTGTTAAACAATGCCAGCCCCTGCTTCTACCCGCTTCCTTTATGTAGCGGTTATCTGCACGCACCAGTACCGACAAGCGCTGGCAGGTTGGCGCCGGTTACCCGCTTCCTTTATGTATACGCCCATAGGCAGCAAGCTTATTGCCGTAAACCGGGCACAATTCCAGACTCCGGGTCGCTACTGAGAAATTCCACACGGCAAAACCCAAACACAGTTTGCCTGACCTGAGGATAAAACCCACGCTCAGCGGTCGCGCTTGCGACCACTACACCAACAACGCAGTCTAACTAGTCTCAATTTTGTCGCAAGTAGCAAAAATATTCAAAATATACAACGTGTAACATAAATAACGTACAACCACTTAAGGGGTCACTGTAATCATCATTATGAACAACTTTTACTATGGGACCAAAACTGAAATCGCGGAATAAAATCAGCTGTTCCCTACATTTTGACGAGTTATGCGAACATAAATGTAGGGAACAGCTGATTATTTTTTTCGCGATTTCAGGTTTGGTCCCATAGTAAAAGTTGTTCATAATGATGAGTACAGTGACCCCTTAAGAGGTTGTGCGTTATTTATGTTACACCTTGTATAAACTGCATTATGATAAAGACTACTTACGTTGGCACCAGGTTTCCAGCTTGCAAATTATTTTGGAAACAATAAATAGTAGACCCTATCAGCACTGCCGCGAGTCCACCTATAAGGCCCATCCAAGCGAGATATTTCTTGCCACTTAACACCCAGAACAGGACTAAAGGTGACAAGACGTACAGCTGGAAGTCTATGGCCACGTACCAGGAGTGGTTGACACACTAGAATATAAAAAAGTCACATCAACATCATTTTACAAGCATAGGACAGAACACTTTGTCTCGTGACTCGGAAAGCACGTTAATTATTATGAATGTGATGTAATCATTTATTACCAACCTAGTGGCCCTCATTATCAAATTTTCTTTTGTTAATATTCGGATAATGTAGTGGGCTGCAATATTGTTTATATTTTTGTATTATCTTTGTCTATGTTCGAACACATATTGTAGCTGTTTATTGTCACTGAATAAATAAAATAAAAATAAAGCCGTCAGTCCCGAATATTATGCGAATACCTATGATAGTCGTTACGGGTAGTCAGAAGCCCGAAAGTCTGACAACCGGCGTAACCTTAGGATATCAACATTGCCCAGTAACTGGGTTGCGGAGGTCTGATGGCAGTCTCTCTGTGTAAAAAAACTGGTATTCAGCCGCATCTGATAAGACTGTAAGCTGATCCCAACATAGTTAATAAAACTTTAGACCAGAGACGCATAGACCGCGACCCGCGGGCCGCATGCAGCCCTCCTTTAACTGCTAGCGGCCCGACCGACGAACCGGTTCGTCAGTGCCATTGTTTATCTATTAAGTCTATAATTACAGTACTTGAGACTTTAATATACATGCGGCCCGCCATGCACCAGCAAATTTATTTTAAGCGAATAAAAATTAATGTATGTTTAATTTTTTCAGTAAACATATTTAAATTGGTTTTCTGTTTTTAATTCTGGTGACCCGCCTTTAGCATAGTCTGCTCGAGTGGCCCCTACTCCTAATAAGTCTGTGCATCCCTATTCTAGGCAGATATAGGACAGGACATTTTGTTACATCTTTAAAATTCTGAAAGATATATTTTTAAGATTAAACACAAATCCGTGGCTTTGGTACTTAGTTGATAAAGTAATCTTCGTTCTCACTGCAGCCATTATTTATAAAACATTTTCATTGCCTTTGATAATATGCCTCAATTTAAATTTTAGCTACCGGTAAAATGGAGTTATTTGTAAACCACGGGGCTAATTGGCAAGAACCTGGTATAGGAGATTTTTCGACATCTTAAACTACTTATCTTCAATTTCACATATTGAAATATACAATAACATTGAAATAGTAAGAACATAGCAACTTTAGCCATAATGGTTTAAGAAGCACAATTTTCAAGTTCAATTACAATTAGACCCGTGGTTTTCAAATAGCCCCATTTTACGGTAATAAAATTAATTCAAAGTCCTGTGCAGGATCATTTCTAATAATAACCACAATATTAACCTACCATGTTCCTGGGGTGTACAAAATTTTGTATATGGAGCAGTGTAGACCACCAGTAATTCCTGCATTTTTCTGTATGACCGGCTACTGTCCGCCAGTGAGGACCATCAGCCATTCGGTTGTTGAGCGAAGCTTCAAGCAATACAGTCACAGCCAACAATGGCGTCACCCGAATATAACGACTTAAGTAGAACCAGTGGATATTTTTTATAAATGTTACTAAAAAGAAAAAAAAACTTCACATTCACCTATGTAAGTATTTAATAAAATCGTAACAATGCTAAAACTGTACATTAAATATTTTGGGAAAGAAGTAAGTACACATCCTAGGAAAGATACTGATGCGAAAAATGTAGTTTTTTGAATATATTTTTTATGCAGAAAGGGTCACAAATCGTAGATCAAACGAAACAGGGCCAAATTGGGTTTATTTGCAGTATTTTGTGGTAGTACATTTTTTTTACAGTAAGTTTCTACAGTTACAAATATTTTTTCGTGAGGCTTAATACATATTGAAAAAATGCCAATACTCATAAATCATGGTACCCACTGTCATAAAAGCACTTTCAAGCAACTAAACACCATTTATTGTTTTAAAATACTATAATTGCCTATTTATTACAAATTTTGGTATTTTCTTAAAAAACTCAATTTGTCATAACTTTTAAGGAGATCAAGTTAGGGCTCTGCCACTGAGATATTTCCGACTGCAAACAACCCCAACCATCGCCCTGTTTCGTTTGATCCACGATTTTTGACCCACCGTGTATATTTTTTGATATTTGCCAAAAAAAAACGTTAAAGAACGGGTCAGGTTATAGGGTACAAATTATCACGCTATTGAGTGTGGGTGATGACCAGTGATCGGAAAAAGGTGAGCTAATTTACCTAAACTTCAAAGAACAGAGACAAAAACTGGAGACTTCCTTACGACAACATTTTTTTCGTGAAAATTATTCCGGGTTTCGGAAGTATTAATGTTAATAGTACAGAAAACAATTAAATTCGTTTCCTATTTTTGTTTCCCAAAATTGTCACAAAACCAGATGACACGTTTTTCATTGTTTTTAAAAAGAAATTGTTTATTGATTTCAAAAAAGGAGATTTTCTTTTATTTTTTGAAAACAAATTAAAGACAATCTCCGAGAAAATTCTCCCGAAAAAAAAAATGTTGTCGTAAGGAAGTCTCCAGTTTTTGTCTGTGTTCTTTGAAGTTTAGGTAAATTAGCTCACCCTTTTCCGATCACTGGTGATGACAGTAACCTTATTGGAAGTTAATGGGATAAGATTTTAAAATTGGAATAAAGGTACATTGTTTAGTTGATGCGACACAATGTTGTTTTCCGACTTCCACGCAGACGAAGTCACGCTTGTAAAGAAATAAGCAAAGATACAAAGTATCAGAGCATTCTATCTTTTGCGTCTTTCATGACAGTTTTCTTTATGTCAATAGAGAATTATGAGTGAGGACAATACAAGACTACTGTGGTCATAGGCCTGGCCATGATCAGATACGAGTACTGAGTTCGAGATTTTGAATGTATATCTCCTGTATTAATTTTAAATCTTATTACTTACATTTTTAAATAAATATCTATTAAAAAATATACATTGAAAAATAGCATCCGCATCGGGAGCAGGGTCCAAGCTACCGGCGCGGCGGTTAGGGCCCCAGAGACAGGAACCTCCACACAGTACGCGCTGTCTGAAGGACTGCTTTCTGTATCAGACCCTTGATCCAGCCACCTAACGAGACCTCATGAGGTGTTTATTGGTCGAGGCTCTTGGCCACTAGACCATCATCATCTTCCTGCCCTTATCACATGTTACTTCGGGTCGGCGCAACACGTTTTTTTCTTCCATTCCGTCCTGTCAACCGTCATGACATCACTGACTCCCTTCTCTTTCATATCATTCTTCACACAATCCATCCATCTTTTCTTTGGCCTCCCTCTTCCTCTCCATCCATCCACATTTATATTCATAACTCTTTTGGTCACATGCGTTTCATCCCTCCTCTTCACATGCCCATACCAAGACAAACGGTTCAAACTTCCTCTAATATACTCATTCCTGACCTTATCCATTCTGGTCACTCCACACATCCATCTCAACATTCTCATCTCCGCTACATGCAATCTTTTTTCATCCGTCTTCTTCACAGCTCAACATTCCGATCCATACAGTACGACAGGTCTTATCACGGAATTGTACATTTTCCCCTTTAACTTGAGAGGCATCCGTGGATCGTAAGTTATTTCAGTGACCTGTCTTGATCACTAGACCATTAGCCATTATGACTATCGGCACAATTAACCACATTATTATTATTCGATAGGCTAAACAATAATTGACGTCACTACGGAATGAATTCCAAGCTAATCAAAATAACCGGTCTTTATCATTACTGAAATCACGGTGATAATTTCTTAGATCTAAATACCTACACGAAACAGGTGGTATATATTATTACGATAAATACAACACAGTTTTGATTGATGAGGACGATAAAAAATAAATATAATCACAACAATTTTATTTATGCTTAGAATCTCCAGAAGAAAAATATCGAAATTCTGACTTACTTTGATTAATTTTCCTTGCAGTCGTATAGACTAGAAGTACACCTGCTATAGTGAAGAATGTATCTACTGTCATCGTGGCTGCAGTTATCCACAAAGCGCTAGAGGAAAACATCCACTGAAATAAACAAAATAATATTTATATTCTCAAAGGTTCATTCATTTTGTAATTCGCCTTATGCCTTGTACAGACCAACCAAACGAAGGCGTACGAAGGTGTAATGGCTTTCGCCGATGGACACCGAACGCTCGCTCGCCTTCGTTGTGTCTACATAGAGCGAACCCTAGCGAACGCTAGCGAAGAGTACTGAAGCTCGGCGAACTACAGCGAACACACCATTCTGAACTGTGAATGAGTATTCGCTGATGCGTCCACACCTGGTGCACCAATTTGCTCGGTTTTCCTTTAATGTAACAATACGCTGCGGAGCACAACCGAACGCCGACAAAGGCCTTCGTACCTACGCGTTCGGTCGCCTTCGGTAAACCGTCCACATCGTTAAAGTTCGTTCACCATCGTTCGGTTGATCTGCACAAGGCCTTAGGTGATAGGCTGAATTGATTGATTGTAGATTTATTTAATCCTTTAATTTTTTTTAGACTTATACATATTTTAAAATTAGGAATAAAGATAAGATGGAATTTAAAAATAAGAAACGTCATTGTTGAACCTACCCTATTCACATCCAAAGGGTTCGCTATAAACGGTTCAGTACTGTACGAGTGTCCAATGACGACCCACAGCATGGCCAGAGTCCGTATTCCATCAAGACATTGCAAGTTTCCAGCGCTGGAACTAAATGTTGTGAGTCGTTGTCCATTTTTGTATACAGAAAATGATTGGCACACAACATTTATTTCCTTGGGATCTGAAAATAATTAGGTAAATAGGTTTTCATTAAAATCTTTAAAACACTCCACGGATTTTGTCTGGAAATATCTGGAGTAATAGGTAGATATTCAGCATACAAGCGATTGGTGTAATAATAGTCAAGAAAGGTAAAAAAGTCATAAAAAACTCGCCAGAGATTCGTGTTTGCAAAACTGTATTAATTTTAAATAACGAGTAAAAGAACACTATCTCTCCTTAACCTCATAGTTGTTCTTGTTTGCAATTTATATTATATGCGTATTTATTTGTATACAAGGTGTAACATAAATAACGCACAACCTCTTAAGGGGTCACTGTACTCATCATTATCATTATGAACAACTTTTACTATGGGACCAAACCTGAAATCGCGTAAGAAAATCAGCTGTTCCCTACATTTCGACGAGCTACGCGAACAGCTGTTTTTTTTTCGCGATTTCAGGTTTGGTCCCTTAGTAAAAGTTGTTCATAATGATGAGTACAGTGACCCCTTAAGAGGTTGTGCATTATTTATGTTACACCTTGTATAAGTAATATGTATAATGTATTTTATGCATTTCATGTAAGTTTATTGTATAATTTTATTCTTTTTGTATTATTGTGGTACTTTCATTTTCATCATCATCATTCAGCCGAAAGACATCCACTGCTGGACATAGGCCTCCCCCAAAAGGGGGGGTTTGCCGTAATCGCCACGCTTGGCAGGTGGGTTGGCGGTTGTGGTTCTTTGGAACATCATCCCACCAACCATCACCATCGCCAACCATCATGGAGATCATCCCTTATACAGACACAAATGTCTGTTTATGGGATGATCTCCAAAATCAGCGTATTTGGTTGACCTCTCTGGTGCATTTTATATTGATATTAATTTGTGTTCCGTATTTTTATTTCGCAATGAAGGTCTAAATAAGCCTATTTTATATTGGTCTCGATTTTAACCAACCAGAAATATTTAGGTTTGTAATTTTAGAGACCAGAGCGTACAATAATAATTTTAATTTTGGAGATTGAGCCATTATATTTATCTGTTTCTTTTGTTTTTACACACTTTTGTCTATATTTCTTGTTCTAAATTCTCCTCTCACAGGTCTGCTGGAAGAGATTTCTTTAAGAAAATAGTAAACAGTGCCTTTGTACGCTATGGTCCTGTTAGCTTATCTTTTATTAAGTGTTGTGTGTACATAAATGATTAAATAAATAAATAAAAATCAAAGAGATTCTACTGCATATTAAAACTGAAGAATGCCGTTACAAAGGATCTTTAGGTCAACTATATTCCTCTAGATTTTGAAATAGAAACAACGTTTAAAACAATATCTTTTCGAAAAAAGAACAGTGTGTGTAGACAAATGTCAATCGATGATTGCTAAAGAATAGAAACGACAATGAGATGTACTTACTGGATTGACATAAGCTTTCGACCGGTCAAGCGATCTGTTATGTCATTTCCATACATTTAATTGGCGTATCTATTCTTTGGTGATCGTCGATTGCCATTTGTCTACAGACACTGGATTGACTCAAGCTTTCGACCGATCAAGCGATCTGTTATGTCATTTCCATACATTTAATTGGCGTATCTATTCTTTGGTGATCGTCGATTGCCATTTGTCTACAGACGCTGGATTGACTTAAGCTTTCGACCGATCAAGCGATCTGTTATGTCATTTCCATACATTTAATTGGCGTATCTATTCTTTGGTGATCGTCGATTGCCATTTGTCTACAGACGCTGGATTGACTTAAGCTTTCGACCGATCAAGCGATCTGTTATGTCATTTCCATACATTTAATTGGCGTATCTATTCTTTGGTGATCGTCGATTGCCATTTGTCTACAGACGCTGGATTGACTTAAGCTTTCGACCGGTCAAGCGATCTGTTATGTCATTTCCATACATTTAATTGGCGTATCTATTCTTTGGTGATCGTCGATTGCCATTTGTCTACAGACGCTGGATTGACTTAAGCTTTCGACCGATCAAGCGATCTGTTATGTCATTTCCATACATTTAATTGGCGTATCTATTCTTTGGTGATCGTCGATTGCCATTTGTCTACAGACGCTGGATTGACTTAAGCTTTCGACCGATCAAGCGATCTGTTATGTCATTTCCATACATTTAATTGGCGTATCTATTCTTTGGTGATCGTCGATTGCCATTT
Source organism: Amphipyra tragopoginis (assembly GCA_905220435.1). NCBI lineage: Eukaryota > Metazoa > Arthropoda > Insecta > Lepidoptera > Noctuidae > Amphipyra > Amphipyra tragopoginis. The sequence continues at coordinate 21,606,115 of HG991995.1, read as the reverse complement.
GTCTACAGACGCTGGATTGACTTAAGCTTTCGACCGATCAAGCGATCTGTTATGTCATTTCCATACATTTAATTGGCGTATCTATTCTTTGGTGATCGTCGATTGCCATTTGTCTACAGACGCTGGATTGACTTAAGCTTTCGACCGGTCAAGCGATGTGTTATGTCATTTCCATACATTTAATTGGCGTATCTATTCTTTGGTGATCGTCGATTGCCATTTGTCTACAGACGCTGGATTGACTTAAGCTTTCGACCGATCAAGCGATCTGTTATGTCATTTCCATACATTTAATTGGCGTATCTATTCTCTGGCGATCATCGATTGACATTTGTCTACACACACTAATATCAAAAACACGACAGTTTCAACTCACCTTTTTTGTATAGGAATCGATAACTAAGATCGTAAGATGTACTAATTATAGTCAGTAATCCAAGCAACGCAAATAGGGCTCTGAAAACAAAATACAAATATAATTTTAAATTGTTGCCTGCGAATATTTTTAATGTAGGTCACAGAAAAAAAAACGATCAAAGCTGCACAATGGTACAGACGCCAGCACATCAAGCTACCCGAAACTGTCAAATTTTACCAATCAACCCTGAACCTAATGCTTTCGCAATAAAGATGAAAATCTATTAAAGATATGTGCTGGCGTCTGTACATTATGCTACTCTACAAAAAGCTATCTATATTTCTAAAAATAAATTACTTCTTTGGGGTTATTACACTAGGTATCATATTTCTAGGATCATTTATAGGATCATATCTCTTACAAAATATGACGTCTAGAGTCATTTCTGTGTATGAAAAAATGATTTATAATTATGTCTACAGGCTGTAAGGGTAAACACCGTTATCCTTGAAACCAGTGGTTTGTTTTCATTTATAGAACGTAAAATCAATGGAAAATAACAAACTTTTTTTTTATAAAATTTTCATTTTTCCTCAAAAGCATTTCACCCTATGCGCGGGGGCAACAAGCTACGGGAGGGGGCGCGGGGAACTCGCCGCGTGGCCCGACGCACGGCCCCGCACAGTTTGCTACCCCAGGCAGTCAGCTGTCTCGTTAGCGAGTGTGTGTGTGTACGCCGCGTCGTAGCGCCGCGCCGCCGCGCCGCTCATTTATCGCGCGTATATTTTTTTTTTACTCCGTCCTTTGTTTTTATGTTTAAGTCAACTACCCATGGTTTGAGTGATAACGGTGTTTACTCTTACATGCTGTTTATTACATTGTCATTATCTATGACTCATAGATCTATGATGCTAGATAAACATACAGTTATGGACATATAATTAGAAACACCAAGTATGACTTTCATTTTTGCTACAAATTAACTTGATAATTCATGTTTTACGTATCATAGAGTGCTTATACCTATTTATCTATAATGTATCCACATCATGAAGTATTATTTGTCAGTTTTGGAAATATCATACAACCGTTTGTGATAAACTAGAGTATTTTATAAAATAAAATGAAACAGCACAACGTACTAAGGTGGACAACTAATTAGAAACAGAAAAAAAACATTAGCATAAATATGAACAAAGTTAACGAAACAGTAAATAATGTTGTTAAATGTTACAAACGTTTTACAATTAACAATTAATATTTGGTTGAGTAGCCTCGGCTGTCGATTACAGCTCTACAACGACGTGTGATACGTAAAACATTAAATAACAACACGTTAATATGTACTGAAAAAAAGTCATACTTGGTGTTTCTAATTAATGTCCACCACTGTATATGATAGTTTAATATCCCCCTTTGAAATTACTTATAACTTGGGCCAACTACCCATATTATGCAGCGAAGTCGTGTCTTGTGACAAATATTTTCAAGCTATTTTTGTATTATAACTTTCGTGAGACACATTCATATTTATGATTATTTACGGTTTACTCACGTGCATTTTTCGGGATTGCCCGACTAGTATCGGTCTTATCCCGTGGACTCAATTTCGCGCCGGCTCCTCGAAAAATACCGGTCGAGGACATCATCTCCAACATTGAGAACACTATCGTGCGCAATCGAATACCGCACGGGGATGCTGAGTGCCTTCGACAAGATGTGTCATCGTTATTGCGTAAATCATCGCCACCAAAGAGCAATATGTGCCGCCAGGATATCGTGGCCTTGCGTGATTTACGTAATGATCCGGACCTACTAGTGTTGCCAGCAGACAAGGGTAATGCAACTGTTGTCGTCGATACCGAAGCGTACGATAATAAAATCACGCAACTGGTGAGCGACACAGCTGTTTACAAAAAGGTAACCTACAACCCGACAGCCAGAGTGACTACTAAAGTCATTAAGCTGTTACAGGGTTTGAATAACAAGGAGCTGATGACACTGTTACGACCACACAACCCTACACCACCCAAGATTTATGGCTTGCCAAAAATCCATAAGCCGGATTGGCCGTTAAGACCTATAGTCAGCCAAATTGACGCACCTACTTACAAATTGTCGCGTCACTTGGCTACTATATTGCTACCCTACACCGGGAAATCGAGTAGCTATGTAAAGGACTCAAGGCACTTTGTCACCTTATTAGCGGATGTGCAGCTACAGGATACAGAGATTATGGTCAGTTTTGATATTACTTCACTTTTTACCAATGTACCAGTGGAAGAGGTCATTAATATAATTTCAACCCAACTGAATGGTGCTGCTTTACCCACTGAATACATTGAGTGCATAAATTTCTGTCTTAAAAGTGGCTATTTCCTGTGGAAGAGTGAGTTTTACCTGCAAGTAGACGGAGTGTCTATGGGTTCACCACTCGCGCCGGTGGTGGCTAACATTTTTATGGAGTGGTTTGAACACCAGGCCTTAGAATCCGCACATTTGAAGCCGAGATACTGGTGGCGATATGTTGACGATATTTTCGCCATTATCGACCGAGGTGCGCTGGTGGATTTTACGAGTCATCTAAACGGAATTCACAGAAAGATAAGGGTCACAATAGAAGAAGAAAATAGAGGAGTGTTGCCGTTTTTAGACGTTTTAGTTATACGTGAGCCCGGCGGTCAGTTATCGCATACTGTATACAGGAAACCGACTCACACAGACCGTTATCTACGCGCAGACTCCCATCATCACCCTTCACACCTATCTTCTGTACCCAGAACGCTGATCAACCGTGCGCTCAGTTTGTGTGATCCTCAGTACGTGGATGCCGAATTACGTCATTTACAAAACGTATTGGAGCGCAACGGTTACCAATGGCGGCGATGCACTCGAAGTCTGAGTACGGTGGACACGACCCGTAGACGACCCGCTGGAGCGGAACGTACTCCTGCGTTTTTGCCTTTTGTGCGAGGAGTTACCGACAAGATAGGTCACCTGTTACGCCGAAGATATAGCATCAGGACGATCTATCGCCCTCCTGGACAACTACGGCAGCTATTGCGTTCACCAAAGGACAAGGATCCGCTAGGCGTTCCCGGCGTATACAAGATACCGTGCGACTGTGGCCTGAGTTATATAGGAGAAACTCGCCGCAATATCGCAACCAGGCTTAGCGAACACATAAGTAGTATGAAGAGTATGGACAGCAAGAGGTCGGCAGTTGCAGAACACGTCTGTAATACGGGCACGGCTCATTTCATACGTTTCGATAAGGCTTCCGTACTAGCGAAGGAAAAATATTTCGTGCCGCGAAAAGTACGTGAAGCCATCGAAATCAGCCGTCACCCGAATTTTAATAGAGATGGTGGTTGGACACTGCCTCCTGCCTGGAAACCAGCTCTGAAGTCTACTTCATATAAAAGTGAGATAAGTCTGGAGTGTGACACAGTTAGCGCGGCATGCACCGGCACTCTTTCCTCAAACAACACGGACACGACAAGTGACGAAGACGCACGAGCAATACCGAAACAGAGCGCGCCCCTCTCATCGCGAGCGCAACGCTACGCGGCGCGGTGCAGCGGCAGTTCGACTCGCGACCTCGCCGCGTGATCAGCTCAGAATTAAGGGCTCCGTTTGGGTCCGAAACTAGTCGGGCAATCCCGAAAAATGCACGTGAGTAAACCGTAAATAATCATAAATATTTTCAAGCTAAATATTTTACTACCTTCATCGGGATATAATTAATCATTAAATTACTATTCTCACGTAAGTGACAATTTGTCTTAATGGACAATAAAGATCTTTAAACCAGCATTCGAATTGCGCAAAACACTCGTTATCGCTATGATTTTCATTTGACAGGTCAACAATTTCCCTAACTATGTTCTCCACAATTAAAGTACCACGCAATGAATATTGTTGTATTGTCAAAATGAAAGCTATTGAAATTGCGAATGTGATACGCAATTCGGATGCAGCTCTTGATTTTTACTGTAGGTATTTCCTTATTGTGCAATTTTAAGAATTGATAATTTAAAGCCTATCACTCGATAATTCTAATACGATTACATATTGGAAATCAGATATGAAATATGTAACTAATTAATCTTAAAAATTATGAATTGCTACTAACACTGCAGTATAATCAGCAGGTGCCCACGGCTTATCACCAGGAAGTCGACAGTAGTCCTCTGTATACTCGAAGCCTATTGCGGAAACGTTGAAGAAGAATGAAGTTATTGCTTGTTCAGTTGTACATGGCTTTGGTACGCACACTCCCAGTCTGAACACTGATCCACGTAAAGGATTGTTCGGACCCGTCCTAAAAAGATATTATTATTATTAGCTTGTACTGTCCTACGGCTGAGCAAAGGCCTCCTTCCATTCCTTCCATCTGTCGCGAATCTGTGAAGCTTCGGACCAACTGCCAAGGAAGGCATCCAACTCGTTCCGCCATCTTTGCTACGACCCGGTCTCACTGGAGCCCCGATCCAGTCTTGTGCTACACGGGCCCACAGCTCATTCGGCGTACAGCAAACATGCCCAGTTGACAAACATATTTATTCTCAATTCATTCAGGAAATGGAACCTAAAACCAACTCGGTTTCCGCATCTTGGCGTGACAGCACTGTTTTTGTTTTCTATTTCCTGCTAACGATACTCATGATAAGGGCAATCATATTATTTTCGGAATGTTGTCTTGTACTCTACTGTTGAACATAGGCTATAATACAGTGCTTTTAATCCACGAAGACGCGCCCCACTCCTTAGCGTGAGAGGTAGCCGCATGGTGCGTATGCGCACAACTAACTATTGTTTGGCGATACAACTAACACAATAGCAATTTATAATGTAGACTTTTGCGCTGTGGCGATTTAGACAAACAGTGGAGTGCGTCTTCGTGGATTGAAGTATCTATACATCGCCAAAAAAAAAAGAAGATTACCACATAGCGTCGTCAAACGAATCAATAATAGGAGAACTTATTTGCGTAATTGCGCACGAGTAGATGCCGCTGCCTATGCTCTGAAAGGGGTGAGATGTTTTCTTTAGTTTTCTACAGCTAAATGGAGGAAACCAAATCTAACTTACCTAGTGTCATACTCAAATCCATCCAGATCACCGCTCAAAGCTAATATTTCACTTCGTCTAATATTATATTCCTCTATCTGGATAATAGTTTCGTTATCCAAATGCAAAGAGCTGGGATCGAACTGTGTGCTTTTCATATCTTGAGGGCTGGGTAATTCAAAACTCTGACTGAAAGGTACACGGATTGAGCAGTATTTGCCCTCGATGTGCATATCTTCCAATTGATGATCTATGCCTATACATTGGAAGTAGTTGCCCAGATCTACTGTGTTGCCCGTCAGTACTCCTCTTGGGGTCCTTAAACCGGCATCAGTAACTGTGAAAGAAGATATTTTTTTTACTATTTGACTTGGTCGCTTTTGTCCTGCTGTTAAACGTAGACAGGGTCTAATGTAAGCCATACATGTTACGGTCTACCGGAAAGGTTTACCTGTGCAGGTTTGCCTGCGTAGGTCGACCACATGTCGTAGCGTGTATGAGACGGTCCGGTATGCCGAAGAAGTCTTCAGTTCACCGTACGGTGTCACTCGAAAGAATTGATTTTCGATCTTGCACCGGTCGCCTGTGCAGGTTCCAAAAACTGCACAGGGCTATTCCAATACACGCTCCGGTCTACCTGCACAGGTATACCTCTCCGGTGGACCGTAGCGTGTATGGCCGCCATAAGATATAGCACACTAATCCAAGTAACATAGACAGAGGAATTCCTTTATACCCCTCTGGCTCTCACATACACACGACAGCACATAGTAAACTGCTTGACTTTAATGTGAGGGTGGTAGTTATCCAGGCGGTAGATCCTACCACCAAGCGTGCTGGGTTTTGTTGAATCTTACAACACGCGTCAATTCCCATCGTGCGGTGAGGAAGTTTAACATTCAAGCCTGTCCCCCACACGGGATATTTTTCATCGTTGTTACTTTATGGATGGTAAGTCGCAGAGTTCTTCTAAAGCTGGCTTCCCACGGTGCGTGGTAGCGCGCACCGGCTGTGCGTGGTTTCATCCGTAAAATCACGCACCGTGGGAAGCTACATTATGAAGGTGTGTGATGTGGATACGGCGCACCGCTCCGCACGCGTCCGCGTTACCACGGACGAGTCTCTTCCCACGGTGAATCGGTGCGAGCTCGTGCATCGCGGTGCGCGCTATCACGCACCATGGGAAGCCGGTAGAAAAGAATGAATGTGTAGTGCACCACAGCGATAGAGAATAAGTGCATGTTGCGCTATTTTAATAGGGACTATTATGCTTGTTTCCCACGGTGCGTGATATCGCGCACCGCGCCGCACGAGCTCGCACCGACGCACCATGGGAAGAGAATCGTCCGTGGTAACGCGGACGCATGCGGAGCGGTGCGCCGTATCCATACATCATGCACCCTCATAAACCGCTTCTCACGGTGCGTGATTTTACGGATGATACCACGCATAGCCGGTGCGCGCTACCACGCACCGTGGGAAGCCAGCTTTATAGGGATCTTCTTCTTCTCGCGTGTCGGTACGAGCTATACGAGGAAAGCACATGACATGGTGAAAAGATTAGCCAGTCAGCGAAGTTGGTAGCAGGGCTGACGGCCCAGGGTGAGCCGGATATACTTAAGCATCGTTACTCGTGGAGATACTAGGGACTATGGATCACCAAGGATGAATCATCCGAAGTGCAGGTAAAGAGTAAAGGGTTTCCTGTGTACCTACATATTATGGTCGACATATTTTTTGATTACAGCTATTCTGGTATTGAATAATGTCGCAAAAACTTTTTAATGGCATTCACCTAATGCGACAAATGTAAATTAACCTTAAACTTAAAGGACATGACCATACCATAGGCGCTTGCCTAAGTCTCAAAATCAATGTGCAGCAAAGATTTTTATGTTTCTGCAATTGTTGGATTCTATAGTTTACAGATCAAAAAGTTTCAGGAGAATGAAAGCCAGCAAAACTGAGAAAAAGAAAGAACTTTTCTCTGAATAACTCTATTTTTCTGCTATATGACACTAGATGGCGCTACGTAGCTCAGGAAAAAATAAAGAAAAAAAACAGCTTAATAGTATTATATGTACAGTAAGAGAATTGTAATGAATAATAAAACCATCATTTAAACAAAAATGAGTTATTTTAATATATATAAATGAAAAAACAGAGGATAGACACAGGTAATATAAACAATGTAGGTACAATTAGGTGGAATCACTAACAAGCGGTCGTATTCAGGTAACTAAGACGCTTTGGAGCACAGATATTTCACAGTTGAGGCACCTCATCATAATATCCATTCAACCAAATCAGCACAGATGAATCCTTTAGCAATGATGATCGGGTTTTCAAAATATCAGTCCGTATAGAATAACAGTGGTCGTTAGAAATATAACAAAATAATGCCACAGTACACAAATAACGCGTAAACACAACGAGGACGAGGAACTCGATGCATTTAATTATTATACTCTTTGACTCAATGGCACCATTGACACCTGCCTCACGCCATGATCAGATAGAAGTGTACGTAGACATTAGACATAGCGATCTGACATCGATTAATCGATTGCAGATTTTTCTCGAACCGACCTCGACACACTAGAACTAAAATCAAAGTCATTTGTTCTTTTTTATGAAATCGCTTTTTCACTATTTGAACGTATCTAAAAAGAAGTAAAGAATGAAGTAAGGAAGACAAGTAAAAAAATTGCCATTTTTCATCTGATTTTCATAGATGTGCAGTCTCTTCGCTATCATGAAAATAAAATAGTCTATAAATCCCTCACCTTTACAAAAAACCAATAAACTCAATAAACGTAAAATCAATAAACGACTATGATAATAGATCGACTGTTCTATTGAAAATAACTCTTCACACACACATAAGGTACTATAAGTAACTTTAAACACGGTTAATAACGATAAAATATCAATTTGAAAATGAAACATGTTCAAAAATCTATTTGGCACCATATCGATTTTCTTGTGAATGGATTTTTTATTCTTTGACTCAAATCGATTGAATTCTCGATATTTTTTTGTAAATCGTTTACCACCCCTACGCAGCCGTGCGCAACTAACGTCAGATGCCATGGCAACAGAATAACATAACGTTCCTTCATAAGCAGCGATTATTTTAAAAAATGTATGTGGTCTGATCTTAGAATTATAAACGTGTCAGAAATTGAAAGCGTATTGTAAGCGTAATTACCTACGTACATAAATAAAACGTACATATTCATAGTCGTTAACACTAGTTTGATCAAAAATAACTCGCTTATAATAATTATTGTTCAAATAGGTTATGGTTACCGGATGATTATGGAATCAATGGAACGTAAAAAAACAGAAATGTTTCAAAAAGCAAAACGGAAGCAATACTTATCTACACTTACTGTTTATTCAGACAATTTAATCTCGGCCTTAATCTGGATAATATAACCATAATAATTTAGATTTTAATTTTGAAATCTTTGTGTAAAACCTGTAATCTCGCGCATTGCTCCGAACGGGAGGGCAGGAACTGGTCATGTCCTTTAGCCTGTTCTTTTTCTTATCAAAAGTTACAGAACAGTAAGATTTAAAAGCTTCATTTTATTCGATCGTAGAACATCATGTGGCGGTGTACAGTCAACATCAAACTAAATAATGATTAAGTATAAAAAATTTCAACAGTGTTTATTGAGTGAAAACTTGTTTTTCATTAATATTATTTTATATACAAAAATAGAATAGACAACATTTAATACAAGTGTTATTAAAATGTTCAAATAATCGTTATATGCTCTCATAATTGAATTCAAAGTTACAAAAAAGTCAAACTTTGCTGTTGACTGTACCATCTACCTATGATGACAATAGCGTTTTAAAATAGTTTTACTGATCTATTTATTTTAGTGGTGGTCGCCTGATTCTGCTTTTAATTTATATTAGGTACAAGTAATTACAATGCAAATTAAAAATATTATCAAAATGAAAACTCTTTACTTACATTGAAGCAACAACGTTGCATTGCTTCTTAAAGCTCTTATTTGACGGTGACACTCCTCCGCATCTAACGCATCTTCCAGAAAGCTTGAGTCAATAGCTTCATGTCGCCTTCCTATTTCATTTAAACAATTAACAAAACTAAAACTAAATAAAACTAAAAACACTTTGAACGCCATTTTTAGTTTTAGCCTTTTTTGACCATTATTTTTTTAAACTGTTGTGCGTCTTTTATTCCGCGTGTATCGCACGCAAGTTACGAAATGATAATTTTGACTACCTATAATTATTATTTCTGTTTAATTGTATCTAATCGTGTAAGATTGAATAATTAACACTTTAAATCGGGCGATACAATGTCCGGTTGTCAATATCAAGATGATGATAATTATAATAAATCTGTTTGGGTTTGTGTACTTACCCGTAACTGTTTATAAGTTGTCTATTGACGTATGTAAATCACACATTGTGTTCATGTGTAAATCTAAGATTATCTAATACATCGCAACGTTTTTTCTTTCTATTTTGATATTCAAATGTTTTTTTTACTCCTGTAAAAAATCCGTATCATATCAAATATTTCATATCTTGTTTATCACTCAAAGATTTAGTACCAACCACCAACCAGTAATTTTCCCACTGTAGGGCAAATGCCTATTCACATACAGACAAAAAACGAGCACTGATCGTTAGCTCGTTTACACTGCATGTATGTAGGTGAGTTCAGACCATTAAAACCAGGTTTCTTCACGATGATTTTCTTATAATAATAATATCCTTTTCATCCCCCCATTTCGGAAAGAGTATTTTTGCTCTTCGATATCTGAGTGCAAAAGCCGTTTTTATCCGCTAGAGGATAAAGTAAATTGAATTTGGAACATCGTGTGCACAAAGTTTGTGAATTCAAAACTTCATTAAACCTATTTACTCCATGGTGCCGAATTTATCATACAACCTTTTTTAATTTGTTAAAACTCAGACTCGGAACCTTCTTGGTGTATTACTTTTTTTTTTTTATTTGCTTTACACGCGCCTATTTCTTTTCACGTCATATTGTTAAAACCTTAGGTTAAAAACAAGAAACTTGAAAACAAATGAAAAACCTAAAATGAGTGATTCTAGCGACGAGGAAGTTTTTTTTTTTACATTGTTTCCTTTCCTCGCTGAGGTGGGATGAAAAGTTACGTGTTGCACTCGAGTGCAAAGATTTTTCACCTCGTGCTCTTTTGATTCCCTCGCTAACGCTCAGGATTCTAATTTTTAAATCACTCGCTGCGCTCGTGATTCAATTTTAGAATCCTTCGCTTGCTCGGTCATCAAAATTAAGCACGCGGTTAAAAAGCAACTTTGCACTCTTGTATAACAAATAACTATTATTTCAGACAACTTGACCCATAGAACACTAATACGTATATAATAAAAACAATACATAACTATAAACTAATACATAATATGTATATAAAACTATTGCACACGAAGTGACGGCGCCGGCGTCGTGTTTCGCTGCGTGGTGTCGCGTAGCCTTCCGCGAAATCGTCGATACTTGACACCCTTCGGCCAAAACTCTTCTTTGAGGAAGGTCTCAATTTGATGAGTCGGAACACGCACCACAAACGACTTGAAATTTGTGTTGTGGCGCGACTCCAACTTCTCGACCCTCAAAGTCCAGTTGGTCTTCATCCGAACATACTCCACGATCTCCTCCACCTTCATGGAGTGATGTAGTCTGGACACGTACAGCATCATCGTCGGTATTGCTGGACGCAGCAGCATGTTATGTCCTGCCAGCGCGGTACCGCACTGGTTTCGACAAGGAGGCTTCTTCTTCTTCTTTTTCTCCACCTTGATGAAGTCATCCTTGTCACACGTGTCCTTATCTGGACCCTGCTGTTTCAGATCTTTGTTGACCGATACACAGCGACTCTGTTTACCCTCTTTTGTTTTTTCTGTTTTCTTACCCGTAAGGCCCAGTTTCCACCAAAGCGGAGAGAAGAGGAGACGAGAGGAGATGTCTTTTGAATAACCAATCAGATTTCGTTATTTCCACATCTCCTCTCCGCTTAGCTTCGGTGGAGATGTTTTATTTCTCTATAGAATTTTGTGCCGCGAGCGAGCAAGCGGCGCGGCAGAGCGGAGATGTGTGTAGTCGGGCGGCCGGGCGGCGCCCGCACTCGCTCGCCCCTTTCCCCGATTCCTTCTCCCCGCTCCCCTTTCCCCGATTTCTTCTCCCCGCGCCTCGCACACCCGTACTGATTGATTTCGAGCTCTCACAGCTCACACCTCCGCTACGAACAGCTCACATCTCCTCTCCGCTACGCATCTCCTCTCTGCTTTGGTGGAAATAACCTGCCAGCTTCGCAGCACATCTCCTCTCGTCTCCTCTCCTCTCCGCTTTGGTGGATACCGGGCCTAAGTCAGTGGTCAGTGGAGGGGTTCGTAGCAAACTAACAACCGCACCAGTCGTACAATTTGCAAGGTTAAGCTGCGCTTGCCGCGGTCAGTCCGTGGATGGGTGACCGTTCGTTACACATCGTTTCTCGGAGACCGTTTCTCGGAGAGCACGTTAAACCGTCGGTTCCAGGTGTCATACAAATACCTGTCAGTCCTTTCGGGTAGGATTTGAAACTACAACCTGATTCAAGTAGCGGGTTAGGTAACCTCCAGACCACCACGACCATCTCAAAGGTTTGCTGGTAGAAAACTCACAATCGTACAATTTTGGTAAGGTAGATTATTCGAAAAAACCGCCTTCTTATTAGTCCTCCGTTAACCGCCTATGGCGTGAATTACATAAAAGCGGCGTAAGGTGCAGATGCGGCGCAGGCGCGTCGCTTTCATACATTTTGTGCGAAAAAGATTTGAAGCGGCACGACAAAACGTATGAAAGCAACGCGCCTGCGCCGCGCCTGCATCTTACGCCGTTTCCATATAATTCACGCTTATTGCCGCGACTGATTGGTTGCTCTTGCGTTTTTCATAGGATGAGAAGGAAGGAACCAATCTGGTATTTATCTGCATCTAGTTAAACTCGAAGCCAACCGAAATGGCTACGCTGGTGGTAGTAAAAAGCTAAAGTTATGTTACTCCCACAAAATGAGACAAAATATGAGGTGTTACTTTAACCACCACATTAATGATCCCAAGTTGGGTCCTGACTTCGGTGATACATGTCAAGGGTTACTGGTTTTCTGTTAGGAATGTTATCCCAGGCAGCACACAAGTCAGATAACTGGCCAACAATTCAACCTTATGCAGGGTTAAGCTTTATTATAAATGTATAGAAGCTGTGTGTATTACGAAGTTCTGTATTAAAGTTTTTTTTTGCTACAATAATGCTATTAGCCGAGTTAGTTTAGTAATTTGCGGATTTTATTTCTTAAATCTGAATAATCATCATAAAAAGACCTGTTATTCAAGAGTTTGTGTAACCTTTTGTATAACATTGGTATAAAATTCCATTTTCAAGCATGATACTGGATAAGTTATATTCTGTTCTCTTTTAGTTGTATTACACACCACATCTTGACAGTTATTCAGCTGCTGTATAAAATAGGCGTTGTTTCTGTTAAGAAGCATATAGTAACTTAACAGAAATTAAGATAGCTGTTTTATGCCGCTTTAAGTATGAAATTACCGTCATGTGCAGCTAACTGTGCTTAAAGCAATAGTAACAGATTCTTATGCAGAAGTTTGCTGGGTATTCACGAAAAGTAGACATTTTTTAAGCTAGAAGAACTGTTCTGGTACGTTAGTCAGCATTTAAGCGGCTAACTGCACTTTGTTTTTTAGTGGTTGTGTGAAAATGCCTCCTTACAAAAAAATATTTAAAAAACACTCCAATTCATGGAAAAATAGAAAAAAAACGGGAGGCATACGAAGAAAGTGCTTGCGAGACTATGAAAAGATAAAAACTATCGTATCGCACTTTTAACCAGAGCAAAACTTAATAAGTGGACACATAAGGTCTCTTATGCAGACATAAAACGATAAGCCGCTGTGCAATCAGATTTTATTCAGAATGAGCGTCGCCATATCGAATAACATAACCTATTATAACGATGTGAAATTTTATACTCAAATATTCAAGTTTAATAACGAAATCGGTGTAATATTGCTATAAAAGTATTACAAGCTTATTTTTGAACCCTAAATTGCATAAAACAAAAAAAAAAAATTACACGTAAAAACACACCAATACACGAAATGTTGTTTATTTCCCCAAAACTCGGCTTATCAGGTAGCGCGTGAAAATTTTACACGAAATGTAGGTATATATAAATACACGGTAAAATTGCATGCGCACCTACAATTTCTTTCTATAAGCATAAATAAGGGTAAAGTTTACGATAGGTAATATAGTTCGGCCATATATATTACATTTCAATGTCGATCGCAGTCACACTGTTCGGATTTGTCAATTTAAATTTAATTAGGACTTAACCATAGTTCATTCATCATTCATTCATCATCTGGCTAACAGAGCTGTAATACTTGTATTAAAGAACAAAATGCTTTTACGCAAAAGATCACGAAGCAAATACAAACTTTGTATTTGCTTCGTGCAAAAGATACTCAGCTTGTCGTACAATTATTCAAAACTTATTCATCTGTTCCGTTGCTATTACACAGCTATTGGCAGTATAATTTTGTGCCCAAATTGCTTGAATAACGTCTGAGTAAGCGCCAAATCAGCTAATTACGGTAGTCTTATTCAACAATTAGTTTCTATGACTGCTGTTAAACAAAACTTACTCAGAAGGTTTGTGCTGGCTGGGATAGGCTCGGAGCCTCGCAAAAGCAGAATTTATAACGCCTGGCAAAAAAGGGTAGCAATAGACTCGCATTCTATTAAATGAGATGTTATAATAATAATATCATCATCAATAAAAAAATCAAGTATCTTGATCTGGCACACGAGTTTGTCGACATGGGATGTTGACTCAGCAGTCATTGTGCCGATAGTCGTTACAGCCAATGGCTTAATAGCCAAGAGCCTCGACCAACATCTGATGAGGCTCTCGTTAGGCAGCTGGATCAAGGGTTTGATTCAGAAAGCGGTACTTCTGGACACGACGCGTATCGTTAGGAAGTTCCTCTCTCTGGAGCCCTGACCGCCGGCAGCTTGGACCCCGTTCCCGATGCCGGTGGGCTACTATTTTTTATATTTTTAAATGTTTTTTTTATTTTTTTATGATGAAATATTTATAAATGTAAATTGTATGTATACAACGATGAATAAACGAGATTATTATCATAGCCAAGCGTGGTGTTACATGAACGTTCATACTTTGACCTTTAGCATTCCGGTTAACAGTACCCAAAAGGCCATACTAACTAACAATATAGTCGCCAAACTTCCAACGAACCACAACCGTCGCATTAGTCAGTTTACGAAAACTGTCAAAATGTTTGGTTTTGTTTTTGTTGTCAAACAAATATTGAAGTTTTTCTAAAGAAAAACTGTCTGAATGAACGGTTCAGTTCAGTAACAACTAAATATGGGTGTACTATCTATACATAACGTGACCATTATTTTTTCCCTCAGAGCGGGACGCGTGCACCGTGCAATAATATTTTTATAAAAAAAAAACATATTTAGAAGTACTTAACGAAAAACAAAAAAAAATTAACTTTTCTTGTGTAGTGTCGTGGGCTGGTCCGATATTTTACAGAAGAGCAATTTACTTTAAATAATTATCAGCTTTAGTTTATACAATGAATGTGTCTAAGTGATAATGTTGGCATGACTTGTTGATGTTACTTGATTAGCAAAATGTTTTCCGATGCAATTAATAAATACGCACCCGATTGAATTCATTTCCACGAATTGCTTTTTCAAAGCGGGACATATACGATTTTTTTGGGGACAGCGGGACACATAGGTCAAAAGCGTGACCGTCCCGCTCAAAGCGGGACGTATGGTTACGTTAACTATACACCTCTGCCCAACCCTTCGGGGAATACAGGCGTGATGTTTTATGTTCAGCGTCACATGTTGCGCGTCAATTGTTGCCTGGTGACTTGGTGAGTATGAAGCTTTAATTAAACAATTCCTTTAGACTGATCTTTTTCCTAAAGATTGTTACCTCAAGGTCTGATATACAAATATTTGATCGATATCGTTTGTACAATATTTGATATTGATAACGCAACTCGGAAAAACGATAATAGTGATTTTTTTTGAGACATAACATACTTTTAATAGGATTTATTTTACCACAGATACAGTCAACATCGAAAGTAACTCATGATTGTTAAAAGTGAAGGATGAAAACTGTGTAAGAATGATTTTATTGTAAAAATAATGATAGATTAGATAAAACTGTGTTTTAGTACTATTGCAAAAATGTAAAACAATGATTGGTTTTTACAAAAAAATATTTCAAAAAATACTAAAATATTCGCAGATACTCGTTGCTGACTAGGTAGGACATACTGTCCCAACTGGCAAAGATTATGTCGAGAGCACGTTTTTGTTCTAGCTTAAAGTTCTATAAAAGTCCTAAAAGTAGGTTGTATTCGGCGCATTAAAACCCTTGGGTACTGTTGGGATCAGCTTCCAGTCTAACCAGTTGCGGCTGAATACCATTATTTAACACGGAGTGACTGCTATCAGACCTCTGCAATCCGCCAGTGACTGGGCAATGCCAATATCCTAGAGTCAGACTTTAGGGCTTCTGACTACCCGTAACGACTGTCATAGGTATGTTTGTATAACACCCAGAACCGACGACTTAACCTGCTCTCCGAGGCACCGAGGGGTCTCGATGTGTAATGAACGATCATCCATCCACGGACTGACTGCAGCAAGCGCTACTTAACCTTGCTAGTCATATGATCCGTGCGGTTGATAATTAGCCATGCGCCCTTCCATTTTTATTTAAAACTTTACCTACGTCTCAAACTCGTATGATTCGCGCGGTTGTACAATTAAAATAAATTATTATTCGGCGCATTAAAACCCTGACTAAATTACCTAATTAATTCATGATTCTGCCGAAAGACGTCTACTACTTGACATAGGCTTCCCCCAAGCATCGCCACATCGACCGGTCCTAAGCTTCTCTCATCCAGCGGATTCCCGCAACCTTCACCAGATCATCTGTCCGCCTTGTGGGAGGCCTACCCACGCTGCGCCTTCCGGTACGCGGTCGCCACTCCAGAACCTTTCGGCCCCATCGGTCATCCGTTCTGCGAGCAATGTGCCACGCCCACTGCCACTTAAATATGGCAATGCTTCGAACTATGCTACCTAAATACTTAAGTAGGTACCTTCAATTCTACATCCAGCGCACCTTGGATAGTCATCTCCGCTACTAACCTTGCTAACTAGCAAATCTCACCGCGGGCGGCATAAGCTATTCTCGTATAACTAGTACCGACAAAAAGCACGGTCTATATCTTACCTACCTATGATCTTAGGGACGAATCACATTAATCAGCATCAATTCGCAAAAAACTGGATGCTTTTAGACTAGGGTTGTCTTTCATTCTGATACGTCGGGACGTGTCAACTTTATTGATGGTGGTGTACCGAACAGACGCGACGCGGCGACGACGCGACGTCCTCCCGACGAGCTGTAAAATGTTCCGATAAATTAGTTTCAAGCCTATTATCTAATCTATGGCAGATCTAACACTACCACGCGCCACGGTCGTCGCCGGTGCGTGGGGCGACAACGCATGCACGCACGCGGCGACGCAGGCGCAGATCTGCACCATCATGCTGTTTTATGTTCAAACTGAAGTACAATACGGCCGACGTATCTTGGCGAGTCTGAAGTTAGCTGATTAGCTGCGCAGTAGACAATTTCGTTTCTAAAAGATTCATTGCACAGCCAAACAACTAACTTCAGACTCGCCAAGATACGTCGGCGATATTGTACCTACTAACGGGCAACGTTAAAAAAACGCAGCCCCGCGCACCAGAGCGTGGCGCGTGGTAGTGTGTGAGATCCGCCTATCCTAAAGAATACGACGAAACACGAAGAATTTTATAAATTCGTAAGCGGAAATCCACAACTATTGTCCCAAGTGATATATAAAAGAATGATTGAATTGGTATGTTCCTATCAGCTACCTACATATAACTTGTTATGTAATGAATTTTTGTCAAAAATTGTCCATTAGTTTATCAGGTCGATTATTTTTCATACAAAAATCACCCTTTCTTTTACTTTGCAAGTGTACCCGAGAAAAATGAATTAAGCCTATTTTAGACACACTCCGCATTAACTTTAAAATAGTGTGGCTATAGCTGCAAAAGCATTCTACAGCATGCGAAAAAATACGTAAGCGTGCTGACGCATGGTAAAGCTAAATCGATGCGAAACGGTGAAAGCCACATGTTGTAGAAATCTCATTGTGAAAGACTTCGTCCAGGGAAGTACTTACTAACACCGTAGGTACCTATTTCTGTCGCGAGTCGCGAAGCAGCATTGCTGTGTTCCGATTTGAAGGGTATAAGTGCCGTTGAAATTGCAGGCACATAAGACTTTCCAACTTTGACTCTAAGTTTGGCAACGCATCAGCAATGTTCTTAGTGTTGTTGGTGTTTAGGCTGCGATAACCACTTTCCATCGGGTGAGCCGTTGCCTTTCGAATTGATAAGTACTAATAAACGCACCTATACTTTAATAAGTCTTGTTAGACATTGATCCTTAGATATTATTAATGATGCACAAGATTAAAAGCTAATAAGATTAAGATAACTTACTGCTAGGGTTGCGACCACTTTGATATTAGTCACTCCAAGATTACCTATTGATTAGTAGTGTTTACGTTTGAGGTAGCTACATTTTGAACGGACCCTCCTAACTCCTCGCTCATTAGAAAAAATGCGATGTATCATCATTATCAGCCCTTAAATATCAACGGCTGAATATGAATCCCAATGATCGCTAAAATGTACGACACGTTTAACGTGCCGCAGTGGCTCATCGACTAGCTTTCTTCGCTACAGGTAACGAGTTGGATTCTCGCACGGAACCAAATATTTTTATGGCCTATAGATAGGTATGTTTGTTCCGGGTCTGGGTGATTGTGCATGGGAAGTATTGTGTCTGTAAACGTACCCACAACACAGAAGAAATCATATAGGTACTGCATTTCTCATAACGTGGACAAAAGTGGCCCACCAAGCCACGAATATCTTTTGAGTCATTTCTTCAAGTAGAGGTTCTGCTCATCTTGATTCACCGTTAAGGTTCATATAAGCAAACATGTTGCTTATTTCTATACATTTCCTTTTGTCTATTCTTTTATTAAATAGAATAAGTAGTGTTAGAGTCTGGCAAACAAAGTAGACACTCAAATTATTTGCAAACTTTTTTTAAGGCATTGTATTTTCAACAAAAATATATAATTGTAACTTAAATAACAAATTAGGTTATTTCATACTAGTTGTGAGTTGCTATGCTGGTATTTTCTAAAGGGGATAGAACCTTTGTGGCATAGCTAGTGTTGCCAGATGTCCCGATTTGCGCGGGACGTCCCGATTTTCAGGGGTCTGGGGACGCGTCCCGATTTGCACCTGATCGGGACGCTAAATGTCCCGATTAATCAAAAAATGAAAAAAAAAAACAAAAAAAAATGTATATTTACGCTACGTAATTTTTTTAACACGGAACGCCATCTATTGGCTTTGGAGTACGATTTTATATTATAATTTCTACTAGTCTAGCAAGACTGATTACTTGTTATGTAAGATTAAATAGACTTAAAACCCCTTGTTTTTTTTTGTTTACTGTCCCGATCTGCAACCCTAAATCCCGATTTTTTTGACCTCATGTACCGATTTACAACAAATCGGACCTGGCAACACTAGGCATAGCTCCCCCGCTGCCATTTTGATTTTTTTTCCAAGTTGCGGCGCACGATTACACTAACGTAAATGGGTAGAGAACACTTAGAAAAACAAAAATTTTCAGCGATGTGGTGCCCTAAAGTGTCACGTTGCCGAGATATTTGGACTTAAAGATTTTTTTTCAAGATTGCAGCGTACTTTGTAACTGGTAAATATGGATAGAGAACACTCAAACAAACAAAAAATATTCAGCGATATGGTGCCCTAAAGTGTCACGTTGCCGAGAGCGCACTTTGTAACTGGTAAATATGAGTAGAAAACACTCAAACAAATAAAAAATATTCAGAGATATGGTGCCCTAAAGTGTCACGTTACCGAGATATTGTATCGACATAATCTTGAAAAAAAAGGGCACTATATCTCTAAATATTTTTTGTTTGTTTGAGTGTCCTGTACCCACATATGTTAGTATCATCGTGCGTCGCAACTTGTAAAAAAAATGAAAATGGCGGCAGGGGCCTATGCCAGCTTCCATAGAAAAATGTTCGAACCCCTTTGCCGCGCTTTTTCAGTCTCTACTTTCGTTTGCCAGACCAGACTCTATACAAAGTTTAAAAATAAAACCGGCCAAGTGCGAGTCAGACTCACGCACTAAGGACTAAGGCACGCATGTTGTAGAACTCCTTGTGATAAAGTTCGTCCGGGGAAGTACTACCACCATACCTATTTGACCTATTTCTGTCGCCAAGCAGCTTTTTTTTTTTTTTTTTTTTTTTTCTATTGGACTGCAGTAGGTCGTCCTAGGGGACGGTTTCTACGTAACCGGGCAGTTATTGGCGAGACCTGAAGGGTCTCCAGCCAATGGGGGGAAGTAAAATACTTAACCTAAGCTAACTACTTGTACTACACTAACATCATGACTACCTGCAACAACAGCACTAAGGGCGACCCCTAGTGGGACTCGGACCTCGGCTTAGGGCGTTGCTGGCGTGGACATATGGGGGGGGAGACAGCTTGATGAGGGCTGAATTATCGGGGTGAGCCCCAAGCAGCATTGCTGTGTTCCGATTTGAAGGGTCATTCCCAGTTGCCCCCACCGACAACGCCACCACTCGTGGCAAATGGGATTTTTTGTATTAAAATGTATACAAAAATCCCATTTGCCACCAGTGGTGGCGTTGTAGGTGGGGGCAACTGGGAATGACCCGATTTGAAGGGTATGAGTGCCGGTGAAATTACAGACACGTGAAACTTCAACTTTGGCAAAAAGGTTGACAACTCGGCGATCTCCTTGGTGTTGTGTATAATGTAAATATCGAACTGTTAACCTATTACATAAAAAAGCAATCCTAGATAGACTATCACTGGTGCGTAGGTACCTATCTACATTCAGATCTGCTATTAGCATCTCATCTTAAACTTAGTCACAATACACATACCTACATAATAATCACCCATTATCTTATTTATCGTTACGCTAATTTATCAACAAGATAAGATAAACAAACGACGTTAGACGTTAAAATAGAGTTGTGATTTGTGGATCTAGATTAGATAACATAATATAGAAGACGATAATCCCACATTGTTGTATGTGATTTTGGATGTTTGACAATCACGGCATGAACGCCTGGAAGGATTTAGATGAACTTGGCACTCAGATAGACCGAGTCCAGGATTAACACATGGGATATTTTTTATCCGGGTACGCATGGCTCCATATCAAACTATACATTCCAGTATGAGCTGATCTCGCATTGTACAGGTTTTCCGAATAATGAGAGGTCAGCTTACATTGGAAATGTATAGCTTGATATGTACCCTGTACATGAATGTACATAAAGTAGTTCCCCTAGGATGAGAGTGAAACCACGGACAACAGCTACTTATTACAAAAATGCTTATGTGAGTTTGTTTGTCTGTGTGTACTGTACTTCTTAGCGATTAAACTACTCAACCGATTTTGATGAAATTTGACACAAAGATAGCCTTGAAGGCGGAGGACTAAAGGTTCTTTTTTATGAACATCTAACTCCGGCAAAGACGCAGGCCTGAGCTTGCAGTCAATATTTTAACCCCAAATTTCAAAAAAAATATAAGATTAATTGGGGTGATTTCAAATTAAGTGTCGAAACTTCACAAGAGTACTAGATATCATTAATAGCCTATAGCATCATTATTAGTACCTACTTTGAAGTAGTTAACAAGATACAACTGGCGAGGCGTAAGCTGAGCTTTGCATTTGTGTGAGTGCACATAGAATGGATTGCCAAAAAGCAATATAAAGCGGTTTAAACCAAGCAAAGGACGCGTCTGCATTCATTCTCACACAAATGCAAAGCTCAGCTTAGGCCTCGCGGACGGTACCCACTACAAGCGCTCTTCTACCACATGAATAAACTACGCTACTGTCTTATTATGTAACTTGTAACTAATTAACTCAAGCTCAGGTATTTATTAATTAATGATAGATAGGTACCTATAGCAGCAGTCTGAAGTTTTGCCAGTTAATTTTAAGATACCTTGTATAGGTTTTTTATATTTTACATGTTTTTATAATAAGCAAATCCATATTGATAGATCGTCCTAGTTTGCTTGTCCCAAAATTGCCCGTAATGTGTTCTATAATATTAAAAGGGTGTTGCTGTAGACTCGAGAGTGGGTTAATCATAATATTCTATCTATATAGTAACAATTAATCTTTATTTACAGTGACCTTCATCAAGCAATGAATGTTATCAATTTATAGCTAACAGAAAACATGATAACAGAATAGTCAATACTAATCAATGAATGATAAACAATCATTAGTAAAATAAAAGTCTCAAAAAATATGAGATAATTTATATAAATGCTTTTAAATAAGAAAATAAAAAACAGTATAATATCCAAAAAATATGATAAAAAAATACCTAATCAATAAAGCAAGTTTTTAAAGTCTGATATGACAAATTGGACAGTTGTGTTATATTCTGACCTTCATAATGAAACCAGTTTGATCACGTTTACATAACGCCTGAAAAACAATGTGAGAGTTTTTCTCGTGATGAAATAATAGTGTAGCGGCTACAGATTGTACATATAATCTAATGCGATATTGCTTTTCATTTAATTAAAGTGCTAGGTCAATCCTTGCAGACATCCAAGGCTTCCTGCTTTTCTTCAGAAAGCTCCTTGCCCGTAGCGTCCAACATTTGGCGGGCGAAGTCCGAAATGGTCAGACCCTGAACGATCTTCCATTTGCCATTGGCGGTTGTGACAGGGAATGAATATACAACATCACGGGGTGTTCCGTATGATCCGTCAGAGACAACACCCATGCTCACCCAGCGATCACCAGTTCCCAAGAACCAATCCCTCATGTGATCAGAAGCGGCTTTCGCTGCAGATAGAGCTGAGGACATCTTTCTTGCGGCAATGACAGCAGCACCACGCTTCTGTACAGTTGTGACAAAGGCAGACTTCAAGTAAGCATCATCATTGATAGCCGCAGGCACAGGCTTCTGTGCACCACCAACAGTCACAATAGCATTTGACGCATCAGGGAACTGAGTGGAGGAGTGGTTGCCCCAAATGATAACATTCTTAACATTCTGTACAGGTACTCCGATTTTAGCTGCCAACTGTGACTGGGCACGGTTCTGGTCAAGGCGAGTCATCGCTGTGAAGTTCTCTTTAGGAATGGAAGGAGCGTACTTAGAGCAAATGAAAGCATTGGTGTTAGCTGGGTTGCCAACAACAAGGACTTTCACATCCTTGCGGGCAACTTTGTCAAGAGCCTGACCTTGCTCCTTGAAAATGCGAACATTGGCGGCGAGGAGGTCCTTCCTCTCCATACCCTCTTTCCTGGGCATGGCACCAACTAAAAATGCAGCAACAACATCTTTAAATGCTTCCTCCGGTTTGGCGGTTGGCAAGACACCGGCGAGCAGGGGCAGTGCACAGTCAGCCAGTTCCATGACCACACCTTCAAGGACTCCCATCATTGGGGCGATATCAAGAAGGTGGAGGTAGACAGGCTGGCTGGGCCCAAACACTGCACCAGATGCAATCTGGTAGAGCAGAGAGTAGGCGATCTGGCCTGCAGCACCAGTGACAACAACTCTGATAGGTTCAGCCTGAAAACATGGAAAGAATACAATTGTAGCTTCATATTTTTCAGTTCTGCAAGATTATGTTATTAGCCACATATTTTCAAAACAAAAAGTATGCTAGAATTAGAAAGTTGAATTCTTTCCAACAAAAATGTACTAACGCCTTCAAATAACATGATTAGTTAGTATGTGCCAATGTTATTATTATGTAACAAGTACAAAACAAGATCACTGCCAAAGAGCTGTTAGCCTGTCACCATGGTAACACAGGATGATCAATTTATGGATCAATTTACCAACTTTCTAAAGTTAAGAACAAGAGTTATTTGATAAAAATTTAAAGAAATTGTAACACATTGGTTATGAAATATTAATAAATTATTAATTCAATGCAGGATGTAATTTTTTGGCTATAATCCATGTTATTTTCAAAAAACTCCTTTTTTCTGAGCCAGATTTACAACATACAGGCCACTTATTTATAGGAAAGGATTGTAAGGATTCACATTGGATTTATTCCATCGAACTAGACGTACTACATAATAATCTAACTTATTGATAAAGAATCCCCGCAACGCCGCTAACTAAAGGTCAAATCAAAGTCATAGGAAATTGGTATTTAAAAAACTCACCATTTTTATATTTTGATGGTAGACAGATTATTTTTATAACTCTGGAAGTTTTTTAGTGCTTTTAATATCAGGCGGCTGAACCTCCTTTACGAAATCTACTGTACACTGAACTGAAGTGCCGAATCCCGCGCTAGATAAAAATTGCGTCGTGTGAACTCGTGCGTGTGCAAGCCCGGTGACCGCAACTGACACAACAGCTGACAGTTGACAGCCGGTACTGAGATGCAAAAATACAACTTAATGTTTGATCCATAAGACACATATTTCTTTGCGTAATACATCCCTGACGGAATTCGTGTGAACTCAGACAGGGTTGCCCTATGCCCAGATTTTTCCGGACAAGTCCAGAGTTTTAGCTTAAATGTCCGGGAAATGGAGGGAGTTCTAACACGTCCGAATTTCCAAAAATGAGAAATGTAATACAGTCTATTGAAAAACAATATTATTAATAAAAATTAACATACGAATCAACAGTAGGTGTTACTGAGATATTTGCCTAGGTACGGTACGTATAATTTAAGTACCTATCCAGTATTATTATTTTTTTAAGCACCCGACGTTTCTAATCATAGGAATTCCGGAATTTTCTTCAAAATATACGGAGTTTTCTCCTTTTTTTATTGATATGAGAACCCCAAACTCAGAGCATGTGCAAGAGATTTTTTTAATAACGTAACTCAAGTGTAACTAATTAATTAATTCAATAATTAATTAATTCAAAGAGAATCTAAATTATTATGTACGATTATATGTATAGATTAAAATATTTGAAAAACTAGATGTTGCTTGCCCTAGTTGCCCTACTATCAATCTAAAATAATTTATACTGTAACTGTAATGCACAGCAAGGCACAGCCATAGAAGTAATAAGTACTACGTAAAGTCCTTGGGCACAGCACACTTAAGGCCGGGTATCCAACAAAACGGATAGGAGAGGAGACGAGAGGAGATGTGCTGCGAAGCTGGCAATTTATTTCCACCAAACCGGAGAGGAGATGTGTAGCGGAGAGGAGATGTGAGCTGTGCGTAGCGGAGATGTGAGCTGTGAGAGCGAAATCAGTCAGTTCGGATGTGCAAGGCGCGGGGAGAAGGCATCGGGGAAAGGGGCGCGCGAGCGCGGGCGCCTCCCGGCCACCCTACTACACACATCTCCGCTTTGCCGCGCCGCTTGCTTGCTCGTGGCAGGGCCGGATTATCCATAAGGCGGATTAGGCAACTGCCTAGGGGCCCCGCATCGACTAGGGGCCCCGTGAACGCACCAAGAAAAAAAAAACATTTCATCGAACTTTTTTTTTTTATTTGTTTGCTTTCTCCTTAAACTCTTTTTTTTCGACGCATGTTGTCATTTTATGAAATACTTCTTATAGTAGAACTAAAAATAGCTGTATTTGACGATATAGTTAAGGTAAGCGTTAATTCGGGACGCAGCCGGCGCGCGGTCGTCTGATGAGTTAGACTTTGACTTGTAGAGATTGAACTATCAGGATACCAAAGGAGTCGATCAGGGGGCTTACCATGACCTCTTAAAGCAGGGCAGAAGTTGCCTGGAAGTTGAACTACCCTGCTTTTTTGTACTATGACATCGTTGGAACAGGCCTGCGGCAGGCCTGCTACGTTGACGTTTACGAAATCCGTTCACCTGTTTTTTTTGTATAGACTTTTCGTACCATGAACAAGCTTATCCGTTCCACTTGGTTGAATAGTCGTTCACCTTTTAAACTGTCATGGTACGATTTTTAGCGATTCAGAAGCAGGCCTGCTTTTGAACGGATATTGACTGGCTGGCATTTGAACGTTTTCTTAAGACGTCATGGTAAGCCCCCTGATGATCAGATCGACTCGACTTTTGTAATAGAAAAAATATATTTTAAAAAGTAAGAAAAGGATAAGGAAGGAGGCCCCGAGAATTGCATTGCCTAGGGGCCCTGGGGGCTTACCATGACTGAAAACGTTCAAATGCTAGCCAGTCAATATCCGTTCAAAAGCAGGCCTGCTTCTGAATCGCTAAAAATCGTACCATGACAGTAAGAATGGTGAACGACTATTGAACGGTAATGCTTGTCTGTGGCGTGCTGTGATGGCTTTGTAATAGAAAACGTTCAAAAATCTAAATAAAATTCATTTGCAATTTACCGGTTTTTTGAAAATGATAAAATCGTCACACATTTACAAAAACAGTAAAAAGTGTGATCTAATAAACACTTGTAATTTTTATACAAAGCATCGACTTTAGAAAGTCTTATCGACCAAATTTTAAGTGGGTCCTCACAACAGTTTACCTCGAATATCAATTTAGATACCAAACAATGTTGAATAAGCTCGTAAATAGTAACTTTTTCAAGATCGCATAATTTGACATTACGGCCGCTCAATAGCCGCTCAGCTGCTATCAAATAACACGTCATGGTATGAAAACTCTATACAAAAAAAAAGTGAACGGATTTCGTAATCGTCAACGTAGCAGGCAGGCCTGCTACAGGCCTGCTTTAACGAAGTCATAATACAAAAAAGCAGGGCAGTTCAACTTCCAGGCAACTTCTGCCCTGCTTTAAGAGGTCATGGTAAGCCCCCTGATAGGGTTAATCCGGCCCTGGCTCGTGGTACAGCACAACATTCTATAGAAAAATAAGACATCTCCTCTCCGCTCCGCTTGATCCATTTCCAGCGAAGCTAAGCGGAGAGGAGATGTGGAAATAACGAAATCTGATTGGTTATTCAAAACACATCTCCTCTCGTCTCCTCTCTTTTCCGCTTTGGTGGAAACCGGGCCTAAAATAATAACTAGAGAAAACAGAAACTCCAAGAAAAAATCAAATGTGTCAAACTGTCAAACCAGCAGTTAAAAACAAAACCTAAAACCTTTAACTCCATGCTTTAACTGAGGCTTTATGGACATATATCCATTGCCTTTAAATAATAGTAAGTAAGAAAAAACCGATGTGACATAACAACTACTATACATAACCTCAAAGTTCTTTTCTAGGTAGTTCTTGCTGCCTTCACAGGTTTTTGAAATAAGTGCAGTGATTCTTTCTATATTGGAAGCGGAGCTACTGAAATTATTAATGTTATAAAGATCCATAGCAACACAATGTCGTCGCTTCTTAGATCTACTAAGTTTTTACGGTACTTCACTGGTGCGGCACGGACGCTCATTCTGAACTCTGCCAAGACCGCTGAAGCCAATTCTTTAATCAATCCCAAAGCTTTATGTGCTGCTAATAAGTAAGTAAATATTTGATTTTATAAGTAATAGACAGGTACTATTTACATTATCTGTTCTATGCTGATACCATAGCGTATGAAACATTCTTTAGTTGGAATCGAATCTAGTCTAAAATTGCAATCTTCAGTTTTTGATGCGAAATAGCAAGATAATGTGAGCTTTACATTTTGTTCTTCTATTTAAATATTGTAGGTAACTTACTGATTAATGAATTACCTAGCTTTTCATTGAAAAAAAAAAAGGTTACATTATGAAACAAACTAAATGTGTTCATACTGATTTAATAAAAGAATGCAGACTGTATTAACCGCTTTTCATGCATGTTAAAATGTTTGTACGATAACGTTTGTGAGACACATTCATGTTTATGGTTAAGTAGTTATGGTTTACTCACATGCATTTTTCGGGATTGCCCAATTCTTTTCGGACCGACAAGTTCGACTCGCGACCTCACCACATGATCAGCTCATGATTCAGGGCTCCGTTTGGGTCCGAAACTAGTTGGGCAATCCCGAAAAATGCATGTGAGTAAACTGCAACTAATCTTTTGCAAGACAACATACTAAAAAAATGGACAAACACAAGCTTCATTGCATCCTACTGAATTGAGCTTCGATAAATGATAAATGATATTTATTTCTGTAAATAAATCTGTTACAGACACTTTTACAAGTCAATTTTATATGTTTTTTTAAGACTAGATGGAGCCGGCATTTCCTATCTGACTCGCTCTGAGAAGAAAAGCCGAAACAAACTCAGAGGTCAACGTCTCTTTTACACTACTCATTGAAACTCTACTTACCTTACACATTATTTATATGTATTTTCTAGTGTTTTGATGAGAGATTATGCCACAAAGAAGAAAGAAAGCTTAGAACCGCTATTACAAAAACTTGATTCAGAAGTACGAAGATTTGGAAGAATCACTAAGAAGGACATTGATGAGGTGTTTGATGAAATCAAATCAAAACATGACATCACTAGCTCACAATCCCTGCTGGTCATTAGATGTTGTGGTAAGAGACTGGTTATAATTAATTGTCACACAATAATTTAATTTACTTGTTGACTAGGAAATCCATGGCAACAGTCTTAGGCCAAATCGAGGTTTACCGTACCTACATCAGTTCACCTCTGTCCAGGGGCAGACTTGATATGTTGGCTGCCCTAGGCCTATGAAATATTGCCTATACTCGCTGTAAATCACGAAAAATGAAATGAACTATAGGAATTAAAATAAAATAAAAAACACTGAAAGTCAGTAAATTAAAATAAAAAGCAATGAAACTCGGTAAATGATAAAATTATCTCAATCAGTGTTTCAAATACTGATGCTTACCATATCTATTTGTAAGTAACAATGAATCGTTATTCACAAATTGAGTTGAGTTGGCAGACAGGATCAAAGAAGGGGCAAAAACTAAAAAAAACTCCTAATTTTGCTGCCCTAGGCCCAGGCCTACCTGGCCTATAGGGAAATCCGCCCCTGCCTCTGTCTAAAACTTTGGGTAATGTTTGATGAACCACCTGAATATAAATTGTGGCTATTTAAATTTTGTACAAAAGGTAAACCAACCTATGATCATGAAACATTAATTTTGCTGTAATTATCTATTCCCAATCTCATTTTTAGAAAACAATAATGTTTTAAGAACATCCTGTTCTTAAAGTTTTTCTATAAAAATGTATTTTTAAAGGAAAAATTAAATGAATGTTTCAAGACCAAAAGTTTGGTTAGGTTTTACACAAAAAAAAAATGGCCAGACTTTACATTAAAGAGTAGTGTAGTAGAGTATATGTGAAAATATTCTTTATATTTTCCTGCTCCACATCACACCATTCTTATAAGATTTTTCTCTAAATAAATGACAAAATTATTGGGCTAGCTCAGATAACACACCATAATACTTAATGCTGTAATCTCGTAAGTGACATGTTGTACACCCAGAATAGAATATTTTGAATTATATGTACTTACACACATAATAAAACAGATAAAATTACATCATAATGAGAAAGAATACAAAGGGTGGTCTTATCGCTAGATCTCAACCAGACAACCTTTGGATGTACAACACTTGTCTGGTAGAAAAAATAATGGGCAGTTTGTGGTATACTAATATCAAATAAATATATCCAGAACTGTACTCTGGGTGTACATCAGTACATCTCACAGAAAACGGGTGCAATGTTATAATTTTCATTATTTTGATAACCAGGTGAGCTTGTGCCAGAGGAATTACCAGAACAAAGAACTCTGCTTGTCCAAAAAATATGGAGTGTGCTCACAGAACGTGGGATACCGATGGATATCTCACATTACAACGCTCTGCTGAGGGTGTATATTGAGAATGAGCATCAATTCTCTCCTGCCAAGTTCCTTGAAGAGTTAGAAAGGAAAGGATTGCAGCCTAACAGGTAATATTATTACCAACCAGAATCAGTTTTACAAAAAATATTCAATTAATAATAAATCAATGTAAAAGGAGACTGAGTTTAAGAAAAAGTCCTTTGCAATTGAGATGGGCTGACTATTGATTTCACCAACTCGCTTAAAGCAATGCCGACTAACACTGTGGGTAAACGATGCGAAAATTTTCGCGCGGATCTAGTCACCACACCGCCTTCTAACTGCGCTATCATATTCAATTTATTATTTGTACAAAAATGAACTTGGTTGATATGTAACGACATCACGTTTCATCCGCGCCGCCTCGCACTGTTACGTATACACGTGCCCTTACCTAGCATATCGCTATATTCTGGCACTAATATGATTCGTTTCTTGAGTAATTGGCGAGTTCATTTGGCGTGGTGAAGTATCTGTGGTCAAGTGTTTTGTTTAGGTTTCTGTGTCCAATAATTTAAAAAGTGTAACAGAAAAAAAAAATGTTATTTAATTTATCTATCATTTTCATAACAATATTAAAAGAAAAATCTTCCATATAATCAGAAAATCGGGTGTACTAGTCACCAACTATAAAAGATGCTGAATAGTCAGCGCATCTTTAGTTACAACTGTTGCAACACCAATGTTGTGTAATAATGTCCTTTGCAAATATGATAAATGGAATTAATAAATCTATTTCAATTCAGGGTAACATACCAAAGACTGATGTGGCGTTACTGCCAAGAAGGCGACGTCGAGGGTGCCACTAAAGTGTTAGAAAAAATGCGTGAACTCAGCATGCCTGTATCTGAACCAGTACTAAATGCTTTAGTAATGGGACATGCATTCCATGGAGACACTGATGGTGCTAAAGCTGTTCTAGAAACCATGGCTGGAGCTGGTCTTCAGCCTACAAATCGTACGTACACACTATTGGCGTGTGGATATGGCAAGAAAGGTGATATCGAGGGTATTCAGGCAACCATCCAAACTGCAAATAATAAAGAAGCTATTTTGACAGATAAGGTATGATTAATTTTTATTCAAACAATTCTTGATAACTTTATTTTAATGTAAGGCTATTGTTGAACTTTATATATATATTTCCACTTTAGGATATTCTGGAAGTCATAGAACATCTTGCAGTCAGCGGCCACGGCGACAAAGTGGAGCATCTATTCTCTCACTTGCATAAAGGCTTGGGCTACAACCAAGATGTATGCAACCTCATACTAAGACTTCTCAATAAGGGACAAGAAGAAACTGCCAAGAAAGTCATGAAGACAATGCCAAAATCAACAACTATAGAGGACACACCATTCAAGGGTGCATTCTTTATTAAGCAGCTGCTAAGGCTCAACAAACCTGCTGATGATGTAATTAGAACATGCAGGGAATTGAAAAACGAAGGTCTGGTACCAAGTGCTTTCTTCATTGCCACTGAAGGAGCTCTTCAACATGGCCAAACAGAATTAGCACAGAAACTGTTCAAAGAACTGAAAAATGAAGGTATAGAAATCAGACAGCATTACTACTGGCCTTTGTTAGTTCAGAAAGGGAAGGAAAATGATGAAGAGGGTCTTCTACATATTCTTAGGGACATGACCAGTGATGGCATAACAGCAACAGGGGAAGCTCTGAGAGATTATGTACTTCCTTACTTGATCAAAAATGATTCTCCACAGAATGTGATACTCAAACTACAAATTGCTAACATCCCAGTTATTCATGCTGCAAGAAATATGATGGTGGAGCTTCTGGATTCGGGAGACTTAAAACGTGCAGCAGAAATCGCTCTGCAGTATCAACCAAGAGGCAACTACTCTCTTGTTGCTAGGTCACTCATCCAATCACTGTCTAAAACAAAAGACATTGATTCCTTTGTATCAGTACTGCATGTCATTAGTAGTAAAGCCCCAGGTGCACAGGCTGATGAAGACTCTATCACTGAAGACACTCAAAGTGAAGAGAATAATGATATTAACGAAATCAGTCGCATTGTCAAGTCATCAGTCAAAAGTTTGGCTAAAGCAGATTTGGCCGAGAAGCTTTTGCAAGGTATTTACTCCAAAGGTTTAAGGATAACGACGGAAACAGCAGAATCAATTGAACAATTTCTTGGAGAAAATATGACTACAAGCTTGTCGCAGTTACTAACTAACCTGTCGTCATCTGATATGGAATTGGCTCCTATTGAGATGCAGCGCAGGTCGGGAGGTATCCGCTCCACCTCACAAATCGAGAATCAACTCGCCCAACTGAAAAGCAGGGGTGCCAACAACTTGAGTCGCATACAAAAACAATTACTTGTAGCTTACATAAAAGACAACAATGTTAGCAAAGTGAACAGTTTCTTAGAAGAGTTAAAAGCGTCTGACTTTGAACTTACATCAGCGACGTTGGCACAGTTGTATGAATTTTATAGCGAGAATGATGAAATTGAAAGGGCCGAAGCATGCCAAGCGCAGCTTAAAGAAAAGTATCCTGATTTTCAACTGAACAAGTATAAGTTAGTGCAGATGGCGTACGCTTTAGTCAAGGCCAACAGGTTTGATGACGCTATAAAACATTTGAATGACAACCAACCGGCGGACGATAACGCTGGCTTCATGATTAACTCCAAGTGTTGGCAGATATTGAACACCTTAGCAGAGCAGAAAAATGATGCTCAGGTAAGTTTATTTCATTAATCCACCACTTATAGATTCGTTTATATGATATGGCGCAACCTGTGAGAGGCCTGTGTCCAATATTGGAAACCCTTGTCTTTGTATTTTTCACAATTCCCCTATTCTACACTTTAGGTAAAGTTTGCTCAAATAGATACGGTACCCAAAGGCATGCAGGAATTAAATGTAATAAAACAGGAGGCAGTACTTTTTTTATAATATAACTTATACTAGCCTCGGAATCACCACGAGGACACTTCTTGTGATGAAGTTAGTTTCTTTGTATTTATAAAAAAATACAGCAACGTCTCGCGGCGCTACTATTTTAGTGAACGAATTTTCCTAGTTTGAGTTTTTAGTCACTACAATTTCTGAGACTTGAACTAGTAAACAGCGATTCAACTTAACTCGTAAACTGATGGTTTAACCAGTGCGAGCCACAGAATTTCAGCACTGTACTGAAGTCTGCAGACATCTTAATCGAAAGACAGAGAGATAGATTGCGACACGGAGAGATAGAGGGAGATTGAAGATTGAAAATAATAGATAAAATATGTTTTAATTTCAGGTAAAAGAAATGACAAATACACTCATAAGTAACAATTACATTGAGCCTTCAAACGTCATTCTAGGACCTTCAATTAAAGTGCACTTACTAAAAGAAGATATAGACAGTGCACTGAAAGAATTTGAAAACTGCTGTAAACAATACAGAAGTACTCCTTGGAAAGGAGAACTAATGAAGGCTCTTATCATGAAGGAGGATGCTACTAAACTTCAGTGGTTGGCGGATCTTAGTACTCAGGTATGATAAAGCATTATATTTTGTTTACGTTGAGTAGTAAAATTTGTATGAGCATTCCATAACATGATTTAAACGCAGTTCGTACCGCGAGCTCAGCTTTACAAGCTAATCTAAGCTATGCTAGCTAAAATATCTAGGTCCATACTGAAATGACAGAACTATGTTAGCTTGACACGCGCGGGGGTGAAGGGTTGCAAAAAGGCGACAATGTTCGTTTAGCTTAGCTGGGATCGTCGAGTTAGCTACTTAGCTTAGCTCTCTTGCTCACGATAAAAACCGAAGTATGAAAATGATCCTGCAGTTTCTTGAACTACGCTAAGTCTGCTTACCTCGCAGTGTAGTCTACGACCATGTGATTTAGTGCAGTCAATGGTTCAAAAATTGCCTTGTTTAAATTTTGCATTTTTTTCAATACTTATTTAATAATAAATCAAACGATCCTCCTTATGGTTGTACTGTGACATGGAGTGGTAATTATGGTGCTATAAAATGAACACATCTCTATAAAATGGATCACCGTATTTTCAATTGTGGGGGAGTCGCATTGTCTATCATTGTATGATCGCCGGCGTTATTGTCTATGACTTTTTGATAACTGTTGCTATCGTTGCGATACGCAGTGCTTGAATAAATGTTCGGTTGCTTAGTTGACCGTTATCACTCAATTTTCATTACTTCCTGTGTTTTCGGAGATCAAGTGACAGGTACACTATGGCATCTTCTTTCTTCATAGTCTTTTTCCCAACTAAGTTAAGGCTGGCTATCAATATTTTACATGAAATGAATGCTATTAGACCATAGGTACACTTTATCATCATCAATGAAAAAGGTTATTAAAAGACTTCCACTTTCGTGCATCCTTTAAGCAGAGCGGCCTCGCGAAATATACCAAAAGAACGTTAAATATTCATATATTTTATTGTGTTTTTTGTGTTATTTCAGGTGCACGGAGAAGTGAACATTCTCCACGACTTAGTGCTCGCGTTCGTTGAGTGCGGTCGTTTGCGACAGGCGCGTCGTATTCTCGAGACTCCTGGACTGCAGACTCGCCATAGGCGCTTAGATGACGCTTGCCAGAGATATGTCGAGGTAATGTCCTTGTTTTTGTCTTTGTTTTTTCTACATAACAGACTTCTATAGGTTTGAAGCTCATTTACGTCAAATAAGGTGTAAAATAATTCACCAAAAAGTAGTTTATTTAAAATCGACACCCTTATTCATAAACGATGCTTAAAGGTTGTTTAGCTAAAATGGGTCTAAGTCTATTGCCATCTCTATTAATTGGCATACAAATTAAAAGGACAGGTATAATTTATCAATGTTAATGTGTATTTTTAAAAGTGCCTTTGTTCAGCCTTTAAATTGAGATAAAGAAAAGTAAGACTTATGTGAAGGCAGTTAGACTGTCTATTAAATGCAGTTAACAACGAAAACAAAACACTAATTTCTTAAAAAAAAAAAACATCATAAGCGATTCTGGGTCATACGGTTCCCAGCTTAAATCAACCCAGAATTTATCGTAGATATCGTTAGTCTTCAAAAGAATATACTTGCAGATAGATAGATCAGTTCTACTCTATAGAGAAACTATTAAGTGAAAATAATGTCTCTATAATTTCATTACAGGAAGGAAAATCGGAATACCTCGAAGGTTTACTCGAAGCAACAAAAGAGTTGTCACACATTGATCGCTCTAACATCTTCTACCACCTACTCATTACTTACTGCAAAGCTGACGAAACTGACAAGGCCCTCGGACTTTGGACCCTACTGCAAGAGGAAGGCGAAATCCCCAGCGACCAATTCCTTGTATACCTCGGCAAGCATTTGAAAACTAAGAAAAGGGAGGTACCATTTGTCATCCCTGAAGAAAAACCCCGCAAAAAGAATAAGCAAGGCGACATCGTAGAGAAAATTGTGACGCAAAGGGAACCAACGAAACCAACCAAAAACGATGTATCTGTGAATATTGAGAACATGATTAAGGATGGACAGTTGTCACAAGCAGTTGATATCGCTATGAAATCTATTGAACATGGAGTGATACCTAAGACGAGTGTCCTTAAATACTTGCTGAAATCTTTGGCCGAAGCTGGTAATGTGGAAAAAATACAACAGTTTGGCAGTAACATAAACGAGTCACTGAAACGCCGTGTGACGTACGATGACAAGTTAACTTTGGCTGTATTCACAAGAGGCGCTGGTGCACAACATATCGACAATGTACTGGAGTCTGTTCAATCAGCCAAATCGGAAGAGGAATTGGACAGTGCGCTGAGAAAGTTCCCAAGAAGTGGCGCGCTAGCTACTGCTATCCAGGATAACGAGCTTGTAGCTAAATGTAAGTATTAACGTGTGTGTATACAAGGTGTAACTTAAATAACACACAACCTTACTGTACTCATCATTATGAAGTTTTTTTTTCGCGATTTCATGTTTGGTCCCATAGTAAAAGTTGTTCATAATGATGAGTACAGTGACCCCTTAAGAGGTTGTGCGTTATTTAAGTTACACCTTGTATAAAGTTCGCTATGTATCCTGTTTTAAGATCTAATACATTCTGTCTAATCAGTATGCGATCATTTAGAACGTTCGATCGCATGGGTTATACTAACTAAAGCAATAAGCAAGTAAACCGAAATTACAGATAGGTATATATCCACGAAGACGCGCCCCACTTTTTATCTAAATCGCTGCAGTGCAAAAGTGTGCATTATAAATTGCTATTGTGTTAGTTCTATCGCCACACAATAGTTAGATGTGGGCATACGCAACTAATATAAGATAACTAGCTGTACCCGGCATGCGTTGCAATGTACTTTTTCCTACTTACTACTTACCTAGTACCTACCTACTACCTACCTACCTACTACCTACCTTCAGAAACTAAATCAAAATAGTAACAAAAAGTTAAAACCATTTTCATGCATGCTGTAAACAGATTAAGAATATGGATATACTGATATAATTAGTTTTTTTTTGTATTATTTTCTTTCATAAGAACCTTCTCCTGACAATCACGAACAAAACAAAAAAAAAATAGCGAAATTGGTCCAGCCGTTCATGCGTGATGCGATGACCAAGGGAAATAGCGATTCATTTTTATATACAGGGTGGTAATTTGAGATGGGGCATGAAGGGCAACTACCTTAACCATTGTAACTACAGGAAAACGTTCTTAGAAGACTACCCCTAACTTTTGGGATAATTACAATCGGCATTCACAGATTTTGAAAAAAAAGTACAGTCAGCGAGAAAAAGGGCTGTTTTCACAAATCTTTTTTATGATGCCAATCGATCCCATTTCCCATAAGGATCAAAAGACTCTTCCGGACCAACTGAGGTTCGAGTACTAGAAAAGTCAGAAATCGCAAAAAACTTATTTGAGATGGGTTAGTTATAAGGGCAGCTACCTTAATCGTTGTGGCTACAGGAAAATGTTCTTAAGAAACTGTCCATAATTTTTAAAAATATTTCGAACTGCATTAACAGATTTTGAAAAGAAAAAAAAAATTTTTTTCTTCCTGACCCTAACTTTTAACGAAATGTTGTTTTTCGTGATTTCTGATGTTTCTAGTACTCTAACCTCAGTAGGTCCAGAAGAGTATTTTGATCCTTATGGGAAATAGGATCGATTGGCATCATAAAAAAAGTTTTGTGAGAACCGACCATTTTTTTTGCTGACTGTACCAAATTTTTTTTTCTTTTTTTTTTGTGCCTTTCGAAATAATTTCAAAAATATGGCCAGTCTCCTATCAACATTTTGTTGTAGCGACAACGATTAAGGTAGCTGCCCTTATAACTAACCCATCTGAAATAGTTTTTTGTTATTTCTGACGTTTCTAGTACTCAAACCTCAGTTGGTCCGGTAGAGTCTTTTGATCCTTATGGGAAATGGGATCGTTTGGCATCATAAAAAAGTTTTGTGAAAACAGCCCTTTTTCTCGCTGACTGTACTTTTTTTTCAAAATTTGTGAATGGGGATTGAAATTATCCCAAAAGTTAGGGGTAGTCTTCTAAGAACGTTTTCCTATAGCTACAATGGTTAAGGTAGCTGCCCTTCATGCCCGATTTCAAATTACCACCCTGTATATAGATAATAAGAGATGTATGCATATGCACCACGCGGCTATCTCTCACAAAAAGGATTGGGGCGCGTCTTCGTGGCGTATTTCCCTTTCCGTGTCCAAATGGCGACACCGGTCTCGCGAAATCCGCACGCTTTTGTATTACTACGGAATTCTACTAGCCCGTGTTCAATTTTCGCGGATTTCGCGAGACCGGTGTCGCCAGTTGGACACGGAAAGGGAAATACGTGTCTTCGTGGATCGAACGCACTGTACGTTTGCTAATCATTCTGCGTTACCTGTAATTAGCTATCCTCTCTTTCAACTCTATTCGAGTCTTCATTGACACATACTTGTGAAACAATCTAAAAAAGATCTCATAAACCGAAAAAAAAACCCATTTACCTTTCTTTTACAGGTCATAAAATAGCCGACTTGGCCGCGGAGCGAGGAAAATTCCTGCCAGCCAATCTGTTATGGATGGAACTTATTTTATCCGGCCAGGACAAAGAAGCCGATACGATTTGGTCAAAGTGGCTGTCCACTGCACCTGTAGTCGTATTTAGGAGATTATTACAAGAGAGTCACACAAGAAAAGAGCCAGCAGTCATTGAAAAACTTATCGACTTATTGAAAACAAACAAAGGATTATCATTGGCGTCGTTAGGTAACGCATATTCGCGCCTGATTAATTATTATCTTGTCGAAAGTAAATCACAAGAGGCTGAAGAAGCTTTAACGGCGGCATTAAACTTGGGTCTCAAAGCGGAACACTTGAACAAAACCACTTTAACAAGACTGAAGTCTGCAGTAGAAGGATCCGGAAGGGTATTTCAGTACTCTGTCTGATTTTAATTAGTGATAAGTTGTTCCTGCATTTCAATATCAGCGTTCATCTACACGCACGTGTGACCTCTCAATCACCGTAATTATAGACACAATAGATAAACAATAGCGGTGTCGTCCTCGGACGACACGCGGGATGCAATCTAAACCGTTGCTAAACGAAAATTGGAGATTTGTTGCCATCTGTTATATTTAAGTTTGTCTTGAATTCATATGCAAAGACAGTATATCTTGCTGATAGTGCAAGTTTAATTATGGTGGGTGTAAAGGAGTTGGCGCAGTGTTAAAAAAGTTTTAAACGCGAATTCCCGAAAAACAACAAAATGTTTCGTTTAGTCACTATATTATTAGTTTAGATTACTGTGGGTACTATCACAAGTATTGTATTTGTAGTATATTGTACAATATCCATTATATTTTTGTTGATATATTAATATGACATTGTTATTATTTTGTTTCAATCGTTATAATATTTTACTACTTCTAAGATACCTATCAGGACAAAAGTAAATTGATGAATATGGGCTGTCTTGTCTTCGTCTATTGTGGCCATACCATTGTAAAGAACATAGACGGTTATTAGTAAATACAGACATTAAAATTGTGAATGTGAACTGAGTATTGAATTGCATCTGTAGTAGTTAATTTTAGTTTTATCAATAAATTATTAGTTAATAATTCCTCTGTGTTATTTCACACTAAATTGACCCAGTAGGTACTATATGTATAACCCAATACATTTTCATTACACGGTACGTGATTCTAAATGCTTCTCTAGATGCATAAGTATGCACTCGCACGCTCAAGCTGAATAGTTGCGGAAAAGCGAAAATGCCATTTTCTATGAGATGACGGCGAATCATAACTGAGAACTTGGTTTAGGCCATAACAATGTACTCTGGCGTTTAAGCCCATGATTTGCCACTATGAACAAATTGAACTACAATACTCCGGCTTATAAAGTAGTACCATGTTGATTAGTTCTTCTTAGCCTGCTCTGAATGAGAGACCTTCGTTAACTCCTCCATTTGAAGTATTGCTGTTTTAAGCTGCGTCAGAGCCACTCTAACGCTAAATTCACGAGCAAGTGTTGTTGCGCAAGGCTATTGCACTCCATTGCTTGCTTCGTTTACTTTCAACCAGTGGGCACACCCGCAGCCAGCCAACTTCTGCAAATTTACGAGCTAAGCAAACAATTGACTGCATCTACATATGCAACAAAACTTGCTAGTGGATTTGGCTCTGTCTGAATATTAGTAATCTTTACGAATAAGTAAGTATCATAGAAGTATCAAAATGTACTACTTGGCAGATTACAACATAGAGGATACCAATCAGAGTCCGAAACAAGAAAAACTACAAAAAATAAAACATGAAAATATAATAATAATATTTTCTAAAACGATATTGACGTCTACGATATTGAAAGTCTTTCTTTGATTACTATGTGAATTTATGTTTTTCTGAACGCTTCACAAACGTTGGTTGGCAGGTTCAGTCAGGAAATGACGTTTCTTTCATGTTA
Organism: Amphipyra tragopoginis; assembly: GCA_905220435.1. Lineage (NCBI taxonomy): Eukaryota > Metazoa > Arthropoda > Insecta > Lepidoptera > Noctuidae > Amphipyra > Amphipyra tragopoginis. The sequence continues at coordinate 21,566,639 of HG991995.1, read as the reverse complement.
CAAAAGTTTTGGCGGGAATATTGTAGCGTCGCTCACTCGCATCGCTGCATTTTTTAATTTTTTATTTCGCGCCCGTTTTCACTGCATGAAGTTGTGATTTTATTCTGATTACCTGGTTTACTTGCCACAATGTTTTACCCTGTAGATTCCTTGAAAAGAGGGGGCCGATTTTATTTGTGTTGGGTCGCAGATTCATGGCCATTACGTTTTGCTACTATTACTCATCGGCAGCTCTGGTCACAGGATATCCGAAGAATATGGTAAATAACTTACAATTTTATCAATTCCCAGCTACTTATTCACCTTTAAAGACTTATAAGTGTTTTTTTTTCAATTATAGTGATGATTTATTAGAAGTTATGACGAACGAGTCAGGTCGTCCCGCCAAAAGATTTTCACTTCGCCTAAGCTCTCAACTTCTACGAGGATTAGTCAGACTTTATCAAAGAAAAGTCACTGTTTTTTTAGGTACCTAAGTTCCTGTAGAATTAATTGATTTTGTGTGACTAACTTGTGTAAGGAAACATTTTCTGTTTTAGGTGAACTATGCATGATTAACGCTAATGTAATAAAACATTCTAACAAAAAGTAAGTTTTACTAACATTTTATTAGATTTAACAAATTTAATAAATTAGTAGTATAGTAACAACCTAAATATAAGTACATTTAAAGATTTTGGAATGAATAATTGGTGATATTTTTACTGATTTTTTATCACCCAAAAACTGACTCATATTAATAAAATAGTTAAAGTACACTGTTACAAAGAGGCATGTTTTCTTAGATGGAATATCCATGAGGTAGAGATTGTAGAACAAGTGAGGCGCCCACAGTTGCAGCAGCTTGATATTCAAGAGATAATTCAAGAACCACCTGAAAATGAACAGAGGATTGAGGAAATGATACAGGTTTATTCAGAGTTATTGATTATAGTTACAAGAACAAAGGTTCTTTATATGAAAGGAGATTTTTTACTTATTTTATTAAAAAAAATATATCAAAGTAACTGCTAAATCTATGATGTTCTCCATAAATTACTTTTTTCCTATATTTTCCACATGCTTATTCTTTTATAAAACACATTATATGCATTTATAAATGCCTAATAACTTATCTCAGCAAAGATAATATGAATTTATGGTATAAGTAGCTTCTTCTAACTTTATTGAACAATTATGTTTGCTTACAGCAAAGTGGCAATGTTGTCTCCAACATAGAAGATATAACACTCAAAGAAGCTACTATAGCTGAAATGCTACTGCCCCCAAATGTAAGTTACCATATTCTGCATAATAATTATATTCTATCCTCAATAATGTCTAACAGAAATAGGTATCAGCAGATAGAACAGCACTACCACTCCATTAGCAGGGCTGGATTGAAAGGTTTTGAGGCCCTGAGGCAACAAAGAAGTAGACTTCTGTGTTGCCTCAGGGCCTGAAAACCTTTCAAAGCCTAGAGGCTCATAGACATTAGACATGTTTCTAAAAAGTACCGGAAGTACCAGTACCAGTTGCAGTATGTATTAAAAGTACCATTAGTGAAGTTATAATGTGAATTTTTTTCTCTTTGTCAGAAAGGGTGTCATTTATATAAGGTTAGTCAGAAAGGGGGTACTAATCCGAAAGGGTGTTAAAATACCTGTAATAATGAGTAACTTTTGTTCTACCACTTTCCCCAAAAGTCAATAGATTAAGAGAAATAGCTGTTCAAAAATTACAAAAAAATATGCTAAAATCGATCTATCCTCAGCTATGATCAGCTGTTAGGTCATATTTGGGGTCACGAATTAGAAGCTCAATTTTTTGAATTCGTAACTAAAGTAGGGACGAATATTTTTTGAAAAAACAAAAATAAAAATTATTTTGCACCGAAATAAAAATTAAGTATCGAATTTTGAAATTTTAACACTTGCTTTATATGACAGTCATCAGCGGATTAGTACCCCCTTTCTGACCAACCTTGTATTTCTTGTCTTAAAAAAAAAAAAAACTCCCTGTGGAGGCCCTAGGTACTAAAGCCTCTGTTGCCCTCCCCTAAATCAAGCCAATTCCCATACGTGAGTGGGCAGTTACTATACTCTGTTCAATGTAACATAACTCCTGAAATATCAGTTATTTTGTAAATAGTAACCGTAAGGAGACTGCTGTCGAAAAAACTTAAACCATGGTTTGTTTTTTCAAATATTTGATATTCTTTGTATGGTAACGTTTTGTAAAGAAACTTCAGGATTCACCTTACGGTGAGAAGGGTATAATTATACTTACAATAAGGATAAGATAGAATATGAGATAGAAAGTGCCTACTTGTTACTTGCCAACAATGAATATGGGCAAAAATCTTAAACATTACTAAAGGTCGCCAGCGGCTTCGCCCGCGTGGATGTCGTTTATCGCGTATTGCGCGTTTTTCTCTACTATAGTATGCATGTATTATTCATATAAACCTTCCTCTTGAATCACTATCTTTAAAAAAAAAACGCATCAAAATCCGTTGCGTAGTTTTAAAGATCTAAACATACATAGGGACAGACAGCGGGAAGCGACTTTGTTTTATACTATGTAGTGATTATCTACCTACTATTCTGATGCTAGACTTTACTATCCTTTTGGCAACAAGAGGTAAAATAAATAAATCTCGTCCTCGTGATATTACACCAACGTCTTATTTTTACTCGGATACCTGCGAATTTTTTCGCGCCCGTCCGCAGGGCGCAGGGCTGAGAGTGTATCGAAGACCGAGTGAAAAACGAGTGTCGACAGTGTGCCCTCGTCTTGCGTTAATCTCGACAAACGGCAGTCGGCTAGTAACACCGCGTTTAGTGAAACATACTTTGTTTCATACTTATTCGTAATCATAGATAACTGCAAGTAGATTAGTAGACTACACATCCAGTAGAACAGTAATAGACTGATTAGGCATTTATTCGCCGAAGAAATGTATGGTAGATGTGTTCTGTTTCCACATAACTAGGTACTGTATTAATTCTAGGTATTTCTTTATTTGAAAGTGTTCTATTAACGATAACTAGTAACCCTGTATAATCGTTCTTAAAATATCTCAGGGCTAGCGATGCGCAAAACAGCTCACTGATGAAAAGAAAAGATGGATTTAACTCTGTGTATCTGTACCTAGCGATTGACCATGCCCTGCGTCTTAACGAATTCATTAAATAATTAGTTCTATATTTGTTCTATCGAAATTCCAGCGATGTACTTTTAAATTACGCACTTTAAGGAAATGAATTTCTTTCGCTTATAATGTGACAGTTTTGTCCCCATTACAATTCAAATTAGATTTTATTAATATTTTTTATTTAATATTTGTAATGTAGCTTTAACGAAGTTCACAAAATTTTGAAAAACAAAATCTTCTTTCTAAGCGTAGGTAGTTTCTGTGAACTTCGATAGGTATATCTACATTACAAATATTAAATAAAAAATATTAATAAAATCTAATTTGAATTGTAATGGGGACAAAACTGTCACATTATAAGCGAAAGAAATTCATTTACTTAGAAATACATCGCTAGATTTACTTCTTTGTATTGTCTTTTTTAACTTAAAGTATCTAATGAATTTTTATAAGTAAAAAGTAGATAAGTAATTAGAGTTAATGTAGAACTAATCGCCTATCTAGATTTTGTTTTTTTAAAGTGCGTAATTTAAAAGTACATCGCTGGCTAACTGTTATAGAAGAAGCCATTTTTTATAAAAACTAAAACGGAACAAATTGCGTATTACCTATGCATATTTCGATAGAACAAATATAGAACTAATTATTTAATGAATTCGTTAAGACGCAGGGCATGGTCAATCGCTAGGTACAGATACACTATAGCTCTTGCTCAAAAGAGCTACATCTTTCTTATATTTGCTCTTTAGCCTCTTCTAACTCTTTAGCTTATTTGACTCAGTAGCGACGAGTTAAAGATAAAGAATAGATAAAATGAGCCCCACATATCTCACGTGAGTCGAATTAGGAGAGCCGGTGCGATGAGCCGTTTGTTGAGCGAGAGTTATCATAATTATTACTATAGGTAGGGTACTACCAAAATCGACTTTTCGGCAGGGATCTACTGATCCCTAGTGAGCCGGTGAGCTTGACATAGCAGTAAGTAAGTGAGCTAGCTCAATTTTATCTCATTCGCGATCTTCCCATCTCTACTCAGGACGGTTTCGGCGAAGAACATCCAGACCAAGCTCTACAACTCCTTCATGACCGTACTCTCGAAATGATGTTGGTGCAGCCCGACGTATCTACGGCACACAGCGGACTGGAAGTCGCACTGGATGTCACCGACAAGTCGCACGACAAATCGCGACTTATGCATGAGCCCGCGCAGATGGAGACGATTTCTGAACATGACATCACACTGTTCAGAAAATGTATTGGTTTCTTTTTTAATGTATTTTTATAAATTAAGTTTCTAATTGAAAAATGATCGTTGATGAGTAGGTAATAGGTTAGCGTGATATCGACATGTTATGCGGACGGAGAAAATACAAAACAATGTGGATGGATATGCAAATATAGGTACAACCAAAGAAAAGATTGATGGGTTGTGTGAAGGATGATATGGATAAGAAAGGTGTGAGTACTTAGATGACGGCTGATAGAGGAGAATGGAACAAGAATACATGTTGTGCTGACCCCACCTAGTGTGGGATAAGGGTAGAGGGACATGATGATGAATTGAAAAATAATCTCTTAGTCGCCACATCCACTAGTTTTACTGCACAACTTATTGCACGTAAGTGCTCGCTTAGTTCTTAAAACTTGCAGAAAACGACTTGCTGCTAGCTGTTGACAAGATTGGCGCAGTGGCTGAGCGCTTGGCTGCTGTGCAACGCAGATAAATTTTCCGGGTCTGTTCGTTGTGCATGTGAAGATTTGTGTCTGTAAACGCACCTCCTATGCAGGAGTATAGTAAAGAATAAAAAGGGGGTGCATGAAAAGAGCCTCCACGAGTGACGATACTTAAGTACGTCCGGCGCACCTTGGGCAGTCAGCCCCGCTACCAACCTTGCTGACTGGCTAATCTTTTCACCACAGCATGAGCTATTTTCGTATAGCTCGTGCTGACACGAAAGAAGAAGTAAAGAATAGCAAAAAAAAAAACACTTTCATGCTTTTTGTTTTAGCCACTGGAGGGGAATTGATGCCTGAATTTGAGAAAGGTAATAATTATTGTGCACTATGAATCTACTTGCTTATTTTCACATAATTTATAGTCACTCCATATCATTAGTTCCTACAAGGTATGATAGAAAGTTGAATTAATAGTTTAGGGGTGAAAGTAGGTACGGTCAGCATCAAAAGTAGCGGAACATTTGAGTTTTTAAACTTTGCATTAATTAGATAACTAATTGATAGGAAGCAAAAAAAATAGGCATACTTAGAGCTATATCTAGCAGCTCTGGGTATCTATTAAACTTTTTGTTTGAAAACAATTCATTTTCTAATTAATGCCAAGTTTAAAAACTCAAATGTTCAGCTACTTTTTTTTGATGCTGACGGTACCTGTAACGATGAACTTTTTTTTAAATAAGTTCTTGCTGGCTCCCGTCTTACATAGTTTTATTTCATATTTCTGTTACACCTTGCTCACGGATCTTATTTTATATCATCAGCAGGCAGTCGGTTTTGATGTTTGTTTTAGTGTGTATCATAACAATTATACATATACAATTCATGATCTATAATCCATATTAATATCATCCACCTCTATCCTCAATCAATCTTTCAATATTCATTTTCACACCTATCCTTCAATGTTGATTTCCTTGATATTACAAGCTCTATGCTCCTACAGACATTCCTGAAATACCCGAAATCCCGCCTCCTGAATTGCCTGTTCCTGAACCAGAGAAGTTAGTGTTTTTTTTTACACAGATATAATATTATCGAACTAAAACTTCAGACAAATGCTGCTCTTTCGTAGGTATAGTAGGTAAATAATTACAAGTTGACCGGTAAATGATTATACAGGGTGTTAACGAATTCGTGTAATTCCTTAAAACCACATGATCTACTAGTGGTGTAGACAGGCCCCGCACGGGATTTAGCATGATTAAACATAAAAAAATAAAATTATTATTTTTTCATGCGGCTTTGTTACCGATCGTATCTAAACCACCTAATAAGGATTCAGTAAAAAAATAAGAATTAATTTTTTGCAAAAAAAAAGTTTCATTTGTGTGAAAATTTCGATGCCACGCATAAATTAATGAAAGCACGGCGACACGGCTGGCAGGCACGACTAACGTGATATCGCTCTTTGCAGTCAGATAACTCAAGGCTTTAAAATGACTCTGAAATAGAAAATCAAGTTTTTTTTAAATTTATTTTTTTAGTTGATTTTCAAAAAGTCCCATTTAGGGTTAATCTGTGTCACCAGTAGATCACGTGGTTTGAAGGAATTACACGAATTCGTTAACACCCTGTAGTTATTTAGTAAAAAATACACAGTTGGATCTATCATTAGTGAGATAATACTAGAAATGAAGATATTGTAGTAGACATGATTGTCAAATATTTAGGAGAAAATTAATTAAAAACTATGGGCAATTTGGCGAGCCGATACACGATAAAAATCGCGGATGTATGGTATCTCACAGCATGACACCATCTGCATGTAACATGTATATAATATGTATCCTGTCGTTGCCTACCGTGGCTCTGAAAATCGGCAGATCGTGGGATAACCGATAGGTATAACCATTTATCTGGCCAGTTTAAGGGCATTTTTCTACAACTTACGCACGATACGACAAAATGGGATGACGACTCCGACCACCTTATATTTCTATGAACATTTACTGAGACAGTAGTTTAGTGACAGAGATATAATATGGCTCCCGAAATCGTCACTACATTTTGTCGAGTCGTATCGTGAGGCGTGGAAAAACAGCCTTATGTGAGAAGGCCCTATCTTCGCCCAGCGGTGTGAGAAGCTTCATTTTAGAAGAGCCTTGATATTATGTCGAGCAGTTAACTTCTGTGTTCCCCTAAAGGATAAGCAGAATTCGCTGGTTACAGAATAAAATTTCATGTGGGTTACGCACAATTCTTTAACCCAGTCTGCCACTAACAATAAACGGGAAACATCCAATATTTCGCCCGACCTGTGAATTGATACCAGGACCTCGCGATAAAAAGTAGGTACTCTGTAACATCGCGCTCGGCAGCCGCGCTTTCGACCACTAAACCCAACGAGGCAGCTTTCTTGCAACCATTCATTCTATAATGTCGATACACAAGCAAAACGTGATATATGACAAAACACGGCTAACTCCGGTTTCTGCTTATCTAATCAACCGTCAAATCTCATATCAAATGCTGTGATTGGTTGTAATTTATTGTTTTACGGCCATTTTCAATAACATATCTATCGGCGGTTTCGCCTACTAGAGATAGAAGTTTGACATAAGCTCCATAGAAGTAATGTCAAATTTCTATCTGTAGGTAGTAAGGAAAACCACCGATAGATAGGATATTGAAAATGGCGGATAGTCGACCAATCACATTAATTGACATTGGGTTTAACAACAGATTATTAATTCAATTGATCACCCCAGAAATTGAGAGTTTCGAAAACAAAATGTTCATGTTCTGTGCATTTATCATGTTTTACTTGTATACTTTTCGTCGCTATGTGAGTTAAAATGTTTATTGAATTCTATCTAGACCTCGAGAGGAGCCAGTTAAGGAAGCGCCCAGTCATGTTGTTGAAACAGAGCCCCCCAGGCAGGAGCCCGTGGAAATAGAACTAGAGGTAGGTAGTTCGTAGGGTTCTAACAGTTCAGCGTCATCAATTCGAGAAGTATTTATACATATGGTATGTAAATACCCATAAATACCCAAAGTATTTAAGCAATACAGGGTGTTAACGAATTCGTGTAATTCCTTCAAACCACATGATCTATTAATGGTATAGATCTATAGATTAACCCCGCACGGGATTTAGACGGATTAAAAATAAACTTTTTATGTGACTGAAAATTTCGATGCCATGCATACCTAAATGAATGAAGGCACGGCGACACAGCTGACGGGCTCGACTAGCGCGATATCGCTCCACGCAGTCAGTTAACTTGGAACGCTAAAATTACTCAGATACAGAATACCACGGTTCATTTCTTGAAAACTTTTTTTTGTTCATTCTGAAAAAAACCTATGCAGGGTCAATCTGTGTCACCAGTAGATCGCGCGGTTTGAAGGAATTACACGAATTCGTTTACACCCTGATAATAAGCAGTGATAACAGTCATAGCGGTTGAATGCTAGCCCTGCATGATACAGGAGGGTCTGACTTCGATCTTGGCCCGCACCTCGTGACTTATCGAGTACATGTGCGAATCATAATTTGATTATCACTCGTATTAACGGTGAAGGAAAACATCATGAGGAACCCTGCACACCTGAGAGGGCTCCAAAAAGTTCTCGTTTGTGTGTGTAGTCCGCCAACCTGTACCAGGCAAGCGTGGTGGACAGCGAGACATTAATGGGCTGATTATGTTATATGCTTATACTCCAGTAATAATATAATCATGGAGGTGTGCTTCTCAGATAAAACCATGCCTTCGTTTACTGTAGGGTAGTGGGACGAATATGGGTTCAGTGGGTAGTAGCCTCCACCTCTATCATGTCATACTGCACTGCAACACATCGTTTACGAAGGTCACGTCGCTCCGATTAAATCTAGAAACTCCCTATGAAGGTTCTTTCAAGCTAATCCTGCAGTAGACTAGAATATTTTCATATTTTATTTCTTAAAAGTCTAGAAACTGCCTATAAGGTAGGTACCTATAAGGTATAACGGGCTGGTATCCGCAACTCCACGTCTAAGCGCGTATTTTGCGTGATGGGTGGTAAGTATAATTACCTACTCGATCCACCCTAACTCCTCGAAAAAGGCCAGCACACCCTTGATGTCACTGGTGATCTCTCGGAGAGTACCTGGGTTACCGAAGTACTTGGCCCTGTATGTGGCGACCTCAGGGCAGTTTAGTAGCACGTGGGCTGCCGTCTTGTCCTCCTCCATGCATGCTCTGCACAGTGGGCTGTCTGTAACTCCAATGACAAAGAGGTGTTTGTTAAAAGAACCATGGCCAGTGATGGCTGCTGTGACTATACGTAGTTGTTGCTTTGACAGCCGGAGTGCTTTTTTAGTGAGACGACCGTCAATGGCCGGAAGCGCCTTGGCCTGCCTGCACTCGCCATGGTAGAAACTGCCTATACAGAGAGTGATCGTACTTTCTATAATAATCATCGTAACAGTTCTTTCAAGCTAATCCTGCAGTAGACTAGAATATTTTCATGTTTTATTTCTTAAAAGTAGGTAGGTAGATCTTTTTTTATCCATAAAACACTTGGCATTTGAATTGTTTAGGAATTGGAAGAAGGTGCACCACAAGCAAAAAGGCGCAGATTCAGAAATAAATTGATTATCGATAAGAAGATAAAGATTAGCCCAAATTATTTTCGAGCTAGGATTGAAAATCCTTTAGTGGAGTTACGATGCGAGGTATTTTATTTTAATAATTCGTACCTAAGTTGTTTAATAAATAAATTGTATCTTTTACCGACATTTTTATATAAAGAGCGCAAATTAATTTAAAATACTCGAAAATAATAAAATGAATTTCCAAAAAATAAAGACAATATATTGCGGTGTAATAGAATAATTATTAATAATAATTTGTGCTCTACTAACACTTGGTGAATTTTTAAATACGATGCCAGTCATAAGTTTCTATCAACACCAAGGTTTTAAACTACCCGCATTTTCTTCATAAAGGACAGTTCAGACGACATCATATTCATACGAGTGCCCGCGGAAACATATTTTCGGCGACCATGTCACGGCGGTGAAGGCATTCTGTGTAACTTGGGATTTGAAATTACGCGACTATTTTCTCGAAATCTCGGAGTTGTGGCTGCACAGCCCTTGGCGGATAGAGAAATGGAGGTAATCTTTTGTTAACAACTCTGCTTTAACTTTCTAAAAAGGCACTAGCGATTGTTTTACAAAATTTTCTTAATAAGACTACTGACTTCGTACGTAAAGTTTTAACGTCATCATACGTATTTACGGGAAGACTATGTCCAATAAGCAGGTCTTGTACCTCTACCTATGTACTAGGTCTTGTGGTTGATATGATTTTAGACTTTTTTCGGGATTCCTATTAGCCTTGAATATCATCTTTCATATGCTACGTACTGCAAACGTCTTGAATTGTTTACAGCAATCCCATGAAGCCATGATGCAAAAATCCAATCGCACGATCACAAAATCAATGCTCGAAAGAATAGAAGAAGAACAAGAAGCGACCATCATACGAGACAGGGCTGAGGTTCAACTAGAAGTACCCATTCCCGAAGCGAGCGTAACCAATGAGTTGCTAAACGTTTCTGAGCCTCGGCGCGTGAGTGCTATCGATCAAATGGAGTTGGACATAGCGGACATCCCGACGCAGAAAGTAGAGACGCTGTCGCAAGCACGCAAGCGGACGGCGGAACGTGAAGAGTTTGTGAGCGTAAGTGTTAAAATTAGTTCTTAACGTTGTAGGTGCCTCATTCAGTGCGAGATAGGATTGCTGAGTATAAAGAAGTGAAAGTGAAAAGAGTGAGATAAAAAAAAACTATCATAAAATTCATCAGTTCTGATAAATTGTACCTGGTACTTATTACTCTAGCGCGTGTCCCAAAACCCGTGGTCATGGAAGGAAAGTATTTTAAATATGAAACTGGTAAGAAACAAACTCAGGCTGATATTTTTTGGCGTTTCTGTTGGTTGATTCCCGAATTAGGCAAGAGAATTTAAAAAAATCCTTGAATGCAGAATGTTTTACTTTTATTTATATCAATAATATTATTTTCGCTATTTTTAATATGTTATTTACTTTCCGTCTATGACCACATGTTTTCGGACACCCGGTTTAATGGACTTTCTTCACTTATCATTGGCATTTAGTTTACTAGTAACTCAATAAACAAGTTTCTTTAGTACTTCGATGGTCAATTATACCGAAATCCTTTTTGATTGCAGCCAAAAAGGCAACGGTCTGCCGGTTATGTGTCGTTCAGGGAGAGTCAGTTGGCTAAAGAGAAGTCAATTCATATCACAGGTACCTACGTTTTCTTAATCACTCATATAGTGCGTTCATTGCACTACGACGCGCCACACTCCTTTTTGTGGTTGGTAGTCGCGTGGTGCGTATGCACACATCTCTTATTATTATCAATGATTGCATTCGCTGGCGAATCCTATCCTATTTCAAAACTTTCAGTAAGCCACAATCGCTCTTTTTTTGCTCTTTTTTTTGGTTAAGCCTATTGTATTGCTATAAGCTATAATTTTGCAAATGCTGTGCACTGCTGTAAGTGACGAGTTTATCATGATACAAAATCTCCAAATTTATTATTGTATGTTTATTAGTGAATAAGTCGTCGGGGAGCCATAATAAATAAATAAATCTGATATTAGTGTGCGTATGCACGCATCTAACTATTGTGTGGTGATAGAAATAACAGAATAACAATTTATATTATTTATAATTATTCACTTTTGCACTGTAGCGATTTAGACAGAGTATAAGGCGCGCATTGGTGGATTGAACGCACTAGAACCTAAAATTATAAAGCATTATGAATAATCAAATCACAATGTAAAAAAACTTCTTTTTCAGACGTAGAGGCAGACAAGGAAAACATACCGGCAAATATACAACCTCCAGATGCGGAGTTGATACTCTCTTCGAAATTACAAGAGGCCGGATTAGCGGATATTGCACATCAGCCTATGATATCGGAGGTTGAAACGCAGGCGCAAACTCAACGGCCGGCTACAGCGTCACATGGAAAGTCTCGAAGGACTGGGAGCGACAGTTCTGAGACTCCTTTGGGCAGTCTCGATAGGACGAAGGTGTCTCTCGGAGATTCGGAACAGACTACCGATTCTAAGAGGTTTATACGGTATGTATTTGGTAGTCCTCTACAGTTCCTGCAGACTCTTAAAAAGGCGACTGAAAAACTGGTACCACCATACCATATTTGACGACACGTTTGGTGCAGTGGCTATGCGATTGGCTTCTGCGCTGCGGGTCGTGGGTTCGATTCCCACACGGAACAAAAATTTGTATGGTTGTTTCGGGTCTGGGCGTTTGTGTATGTGAGATTTGTGTCTGTAAACGCACCCACGATACAAAAGAAATTGTAGAGGGGCAAAGATAAAAAAAAATGTTTTGTTTTATTTGCTCAACGTTTTACGATTTTTCTGTTGTCTAAAATTGTTTACTAACCTCATGTAAGGATTGTTTCCCTAACCTTAAACCATTTTCAACGTAAGGGGTGTCCTGACGTTTGTCCACAAAACGTGACCATACAAAGAATACCAAATATTTTAAAAACACATGGATAATATGTCGTTCACGTTTTTTCGATAGCAGTCTCCTTACGGGTACAATTTACGAAATAGAGCGCTATGTCAGGACTCATCTTTCGTTGAATAGAGTATAGAATCCAATACTGCATTATTTGAGCCGAAACTTATCAACCATTATCAGCGGTGCGAGCACGGATCTTTTTATCGAGTCGATTCGAGAAATTTATCTATTCTAAACGTCAAATTTGACTTATGATATAGATAGAACGACAACTGTTGTCATTTTATCTGTATCATAAGTCAAATTTGAGACGTTTAGAATAGATAAATTTCTCGAATGGACTCGATAAAAGATCCGAGCTCGCACCGCTGTAATGGAAGTATTGATTTATAACTACTTACAGTGATCAATGGGGCACTGAGGGAACCATGATAAAGATTCTAAAGCATATCAAAGCCGGTCTTCAACCAGTGACAGTGACAAGCCTCATTGCTAAAGGACCAGTCATATCCGGCTACAGAGGTATAATAGCCGCGCGATGCTTTACTTCTATACTCAGTAAGTTTGTTTTCAAGTTAATTTTCAATTGAGGCCGTCAGCGCAAAAGTGGCCTAAAGCACATTGTTTCGTATAAGAGTAATGTGCGGTAAATAATATCAAACACTAGCGACCCGCCCGACTTCGCACGTATACGTTTTATAGCTTAAAACCTTCCTCTTGAATCACTCTATCTATTAAAAAAAACCGTCCAAGTGCGAGTCGGACTCGCGCACGAAGGGTTCCGTACCATTATCTATGAAAACGGCAAAAAAAAACACGTTTGTTGTATGGCAGCCCCCTTAAATATTTATTTTATTCTGTTTTTTAGTATTTGCTGTTATAGCGGCAACGGAAATACATCATCTGTGAAAATTTCAATTTTCTAACTATCACGGTTCATGAGATACAGCCTGGTGACAGACGGACAGACAGACGGCCAGACGGACAGCGGAGCCTTAGTAATAGGGTCCCGTTTTACCCTTTGGGTACGGAACCCTAAAAACCGTATCAAAATCCGTTGCGTAGTTTTAAAGAACTAAGCATACATAGGAACAGACAGCTGGAAGCGACTTTGTTTTATACTATGTAGTGAAGCTAGTTTTAATTCAAAAATGGCTTAACTCTAGTTTGACATAATTGGTTTTATTTATTTTTATTTTATTAGCATGTTTGATATTATTTACCGCACATAACTCTTATACGAAACAATGTGGCTTTGGCCACTTGCGCCGACGGCCTTAATTTATACTTTAGTGATTACATGCTAAATCATTGTTATATATTTACTTTCAGAACTAAAGCAACATGGATTCATCAATACTAGCAAAAATTCTGATACACTCGAAATAACAGATGTGACTTTGGGGCCGAAGTTGACTAGCTCAAATGATCAATTTTGAGTTTCTATTTAATTTATTATTATTAAATAGTTGTTTTTATATTTAACTTTTCGTTATGTTAATTTTTATGTTATGTTGATTAGATAAATATGTATATGGAAACAAGGTTTGCTTAAAATAAAAGATTGCATTGATATGAACAATTTTATTTACGATCTGTATATAATGATATGATTTCTGTACACTTTACATAATAAGTCATCAACTAGATTCAAGCTAACTAGATAGATTTATGAGTATCTTAATAATAGGTAGGTAATGGCTTAATAATTTACAAATTCTAATAGTAACGTAAATAACTAATCTAGACAATTGTTCTTAATTACATAAAATACAGCCATTTACATTATAGAATTGGTATATTATTAGTATTAAATCTTTAAGAGCTTAATTGGTAGTACACATTATTCTTAAAACAGAGAAGGAAATACTAAGGTCATTTATATGGAGGTTTCCTACATTGGTAAAGCATTTCTAATTTTTATTTATACAAAATCAGTCTCCTACTATTTGTTAAGTCCGCCGTATGAAATGTACACTAGTAAAATGAACTAACATCGTAATCTTAACTCAAAGGCAGTCACGCGTTGTCTCATTAGGACGTACACCACTGGACGATTGGAATATGTTTAACAACAATAGTATGTTTAGAACCGCAACACACGTTAACTAAGCACTATATTTCATTACTCCTGATTTTATTGATTACTACAGAAACAACTTCAAGCACACTTCAGTGTTTCACAGCCTTGCTAACAGTCGTTCCAAGCTCTCACTCAATTTATATTAAATAATTACAGTCTGTCCTTATAGGTTTAGGAATGACAATACTTAGGTTAAAAGTAGCTACCGTTATTTGTAGATTTATCATTTCATGTAATACTTTCAACACATATGGAACGAATAATCAATAAATTCTTATAAAATCAACCCATCAAGAATTATTATAGTGAGTAAATATTTAAATTATCATTTCATGAATCAAAACATTTACCTATTCGGTTCAATAATAAAGCCGAAGGCCGAGGATATAAATTATATATTAATTAGTACAGAAAATTAAATCTAATTTCATATCATGCATAACACTTAGATATAAGATTCAAAACGGGTTTTTATAAAATGAAAAAATATCTCATTCACCCAACGAGAGGCCGTGTAATACAGACAAAGGAATCCAAAAATGGTAGTTAACATTTAAAACGGTGACATATCACAGATCACTCGAGACATTCTATAGAGCCCTTTGAAAAGTGGAATGATACTCAATAGAGAAGTTACAACCACACAGTATAGCATAATGAGAGCACCCGAGTAGCACGCGAGCGCGACCCGGGCCGGGCGCGTCTACGTATCTCACGGCGCCAGCGAGTCGCTGTCGTACTCCTTGGGCGAGCCCTCCTCGTCCGACGGCGCTCGCTCGCCGTAGTTCATGCTCTCAAAGTACTGCTGTGGCTTACCGTTCCACAGCGAGTCGTCGTCGCGCGACGGGTGCGACGTGTGCGACGCATGGGAGGCGTGCGACGCTTGGGAGACGTGCGAAGTGAGCGAGCGCAGCTTGGCGTCGACGGAGTCAGCGTTCTCGTAGAGGATGGAGCGCTCGAGCTCGAGCGCGAGGTTCCTGGGCGGAGAGCAGACAGGTGGCGGGTAGCCGGCGGGCAGCGGGCGGGAGCGCGGGAACAGCGGCGCGAGGCGGTCGGCTCGTGCGACGTACTCAGCCGCCAGCGCCGCCACTCGCCAGCGCCCCGACTCATCTTCGGTTCTCTGTCGAAATGCCCAACCGTTGTTACGGACACCGGACGCTCGTTAAACGTCGCGGTGCTGCCTCCCTGCGGCCTGTGCGGGCGAGCTGTCGGGTCGCTGACCTTTAATGAGTGTCCGAGTCCGCGAAGTGCCCGCGAGTCGTCACTAGTGATCCGAGTCCAATCGAAACTAAACGCAGGCTCAACTATTTAATTTAATTATTTAGTAAGTCTTCACTGGTTTGTTACATTTTAATTGAAAAACAAACTGATACTTGTGAGGATGACTAATGACGACTTGTGCTTCGAATAAAAGGTAAATAGGTACTGCAATTTTTCGTGTTATCTACTGCTACGACTCCACCGTGTCAATTCAACATGAACTACCAGGTAATATTTTATGAGTATAACATCTGTGCATAACTTAATACTCTATTAGTTACCAAACCAATTACCAACACTGTCAAGGCCATGTGAGAGCTTCAGTATTTATTTTGTGATTAGCCAATTATTTTGTGCCATTATGCCACTATGTCAATACAAACATACAAATAAAAAATACAAAAATTATAAATAATAAAATTAACACACAAAACAAACATATAATGTGTCGTATAGTGAGTAGTGGCGAAAATAATGATACAATTTATAAAAATGTATTTTTATCTTGCACTTACCATACCACAGTCTTCATTAATGTCCAGAAGTAATCACAAAAAAATGTTAAAATGTGCACTGAACAAATAACACTTGAAAATGTTTAAGTTTAATAATGGTTTTTATATAAGATAAGATTTATAGTTTGATTTTGTTGGTATGTAAAATCCCACGCCATTGAAAGATGTCGCACGAAGGAATTGTGAGTTTATGACTACAAATAAAATTACTATAAAAGTAAGTTGACTCACAGGTTCGGAGTACGACAACTTTTACAAACAAAATGTTGTGTCAATTGATATTAACATGAATATGTGGGCTGGTGACATGAAAATCTATCTAAATACTGATTTCCGTATTGTATGTTTAGAATAGTTATCGACTTGGTAAGTTTCAAATGTTGACACAAAAGAAGACATTCATATCAGTAATTTAGGATAAATGTTGACGCCACCCGAACCGTCGCTATAGTTAGTGACGAGGACACACAATCGTTAGCACATGCTCGCCTACACTACGGACCGACTCGCTCTACGTTTAACTAAATCAAACTAGAATCGGGGCGGGCCCCGGCGGGAAAGTAACCGAAGCGAAACGAAACGACGGGGAAACAAAACTTACGATCGACATAATGGCATGCGAGACGCGGCTCGACACGAGAAATTACGAGAACGTTTGGTCCGGCGCGCGCGGGCACTCACACGGCGGTTATGAGCCGGAATCTTTAAAGAACCACGCGTTCCAGAACGAGCGGGCGCGCACCTTGGGGTCCGGCGCCGCCGGCGAGCGCCGCACCGGCACGCCGGACTTGGGCTCCCCTCGCTCCTTGCGCGTCGACGCCGCCGACCGACCCGACGTGGCCGAGCGAGCCGACCGCACCGAGTGCGCCGACGGCGGCCGCGCGGGAGGGGGGCCCGCCGCCCGCGCCGTGCCCGCGCTGGAGGGGGGGCGCGCCGTGTGCAGCGGGATGCGGCTGGGGCGCCGGCGCGGCGTGTCGGCGATGCGCGCCTCGTCGTCGTCGTTGTCGTCGGGCATGTGCAGCGGCTCCATGTCACGCATGCTGCTGTGCGCGTCACGCGGCGGTGACGCGTCCCGCGCGGGACTGCGTCGCTTGCCCTCCAGTTGTCGTACGCGGGCACGGGCGCCCTCCAATTCGATGCTTTTCTCCTCCAGCTGTGGACAGTGTGCGATCAAAATTAGTAATAGAACAGAAAGAAGCGAAGTTTAAGTTATTTTGTCTTTATTGAATTCTCTGATACCTACAATCCCAGGATAAGAATCCTCCCCGGTGGATAGCGTTGAGAAACAATTATGGTTAATTTACGGCTGATTAACGTTAATTGACGGTTTAACTTATATAAATAAGAAAGTAAAATGTCTAACAACTGCGCAAGAAGAACGATTGATCATCAAGGCAGATCGATGTTATCCTTCGCCGAGGCAAATACTTGAGTTTCCGTTTCATTAGTAAGTAATAAAACTTGACGACTGCCGCGGTACTGTACCATATCCAAGACAGGAACTGATAAAGTTGAAATTAAAATTCCGGTTACCATTAATTTAATGATAAGGAAATATTGTATAACATTAAGTGCCCACTTAGCAGATAATATTTACAACTGTAATTTTAATTGAATGCTAATTGCTCTTAATAATGCTCTAGAGCGTTTGTTTCCTCTAGTTTTGCATTTAAGGTAGCTTGGGTCAGTCATTTTACATTGCGTTTACATCCTCATGACAGAGACAAAGTCTACGATGGAGCGAGCTTACCCAGAAGAAGCCTGTTCACTCTAACTTCGAAGAGATTGACGATTGTGTCAAGTTAGACTGTGCTCTCAATGTGCCCCAATAATTTTCCGCTACTGTTTGCAAGAACATTTAAAACTTACTCTAAATTTGAGGTCTTCATTGAAGTCCCGCGCACGCTCCAGTCTTTCCAACAGTAAAGTACGCTGTGCGGCCGCGCGTCTCAGGCGTTCGCTCAACACCTGTAATCACATCATATTAATAAGTATGCTATAAAAATAAACAATAACTTTTGTACTCTACATTCTAATAATCTTTGTAAATAATATGTAATCTAAAGTTGATTTAATTTTCTAACGATGTACACAAAGCAATTATTTTTAAGTCGTCAAAAGAAAACAACATTGTTATCATTTTCTCTTTAGACCCAATTTCACCATACTCTGTTAGTTATTAATGTCCTGTTAAACATTTTAACAGTCTGTTTAACAGTACATTGAAATTGACATTGACAGCTTAACAGAACGTTAACAACTAACATTGTATGGTGAAATTGGGTCTTAATCTTAATGGCATTGGCGATTATAGGTTAACTTAACAAGATAATTGTTTTATTTAAATACGACACTTGTAGGAATAAAACCAAACATAAAGCAACACCCGATTCAACTAATAGCGTTGGATGATTCGAATAACAAAAATAATCAGTCTCATTCTTTATTGTACACAAGAAAATTACAATTTAGTGAAGTCATGTACAAAGGCGAGTTTAACTCAAAAATTAGTTTTCTACCGGCAAACCTTTGAGTGATAGAGAGAGATGATAGTGTGGTTGAGGGCAAACTCCAGAATAGTCATGATGAATGTCAAAATAACAATAGAAAATGCACGTAAAATAAAAATAGAATAATTATTGTACAAGAGGTTTAACTCATTAGAGAGATAACACAATGTAGAAATTGATAAGTGTCCATCAAAAAACATTTGTGAAAAAATACATTGATACACGCATAATTACGAATTTACAAATTAAACTATCTGTAAGTTGTAAACAAAACTATAGTTAATCGGAGAAGTGTTTACGTGGGAAAATAAAAGGGACTTTGAAATCTATAAATAGCCACACATAATGTTCAATACGCTCTGACAACAGTTCCAAACCCTCTTTAATATCTCTGTTGCAGTTGCAGCGATATTGTAAAAGCCGCTATTATTTCTTAATGTTGTTATGTTCGACAATAAATCTAGCGAAATCAATCATATTTCTCACAATATTACTTAATGATTTAAGACTTTCTACTTTTGTTAGACTGTCTTCGAAATGTAATAAAATGGTTTATAACTTATGTACATGTATTGTCGCCCCTAAGAGGGCGAGAGAAGTGTTAAAGTTGTATGATGAAAAAAAAAAACACGCAAGCGATGCTGCAGGCAAAAGCAAGTTATACATAAGTGTGCACATTTAGATATGAACATAGTGAATATACATATTAAATACAACTAAGTGATCTGATTACATTAGTGAGAACATGACGCATATCAAGCAATGAAATTAGCCTTAACCTACACAAATAACCTAACTGTACCTATTGATTTATTTCATAAGAATGTAATATCTTAAATACCTAAGTAAACTAACTTCCTTCTCGTCGAGGTGATATTAAAATTAAAAAGGTACATAATAAAGAAATAGCAAATCATAAAAAGGAAACGCACTAGTCACCAGTTCAATTGCTATCAATCATTTAGAATAGGCCAAGGATTATGACTCATGCGTTGCTATAGCGTATGGTATTATTTTGATGTATTTTGCGATAGGCTTTGCACGTGATGCAAAGGAAAAAGCGCATATGTTTATGGCAAGGACGTTAAACATAGTGACGTAAATGATTACTTAACACATAGATGTTCCACAACACAAAAATACTTAAACTAAGACGGGATTGTGGAGTTTAATGGCGGTGTCTGCCCGGTCGCGGCCACACTCCATTAGCCCCACAGACCTGCGTAATTCTGCCGAAATCTCTAAAATTACGTCACAGCATCAAGGCAGCTCGTTAGTGCAACGACAGATTTGAAGAACGACTAGCACGTACTTCGTTACCTCACCCGTTCTGCAATTAACAGCCTTAACTGTTTTTGTCTTTTTTGTTAATGCAACACAGATTTCTAACGACCTAAAAGCCGAGAAACTTCGTATAACTGATACCTTACCGCAAATTCCATGCACATCTGAGAAAATCAAGTCTGTACTAAACAATGATCGATAATTAGTGACAATGGGGGTCAAGTAGGCAAAACACAATAGAACTCATTCATCAGAACTCCTCAAAGGCGATCGTCTAGGAAATTCATTTTGAACGCACACATCAGTTCACTAATTTGAAACTATCTTACGACAGAAAATATGTAATCAAATCTAAATCATACCTGATTCTGAACGGTGGAGGTAAGCAGCTGCCTCTGAAGTTCGACAGGATTGCTCTCGAGGAGAATCGCCGAGAACTTCTTGGAGTCAGGCGTGGCGACGCGCGGCGGGCGAGAAGGAGTGTCCAGTGCTGAGTCCAGGCGGCCCAGCGGCGTGTTGTGACCATGCGCTGGCGGGCTGGTCGCTGCTGCCGCCGCCGCCGCCGCCTCCAGCTGCGCGGCGCGCAGCAGCAGCGCGTCCCGCTCGGCGCGCAACCGTCCGGTGTCAGTACATTCGGCGCACGTTGCATCAGTGAGCGCCCTCGCAAACGACTCCTCCACGGTGTCAGCGGGATGCCGATCATCAAGCTCGCCACGCAACTGCTCCGCCTCGTCGCGTAGCCGCACTCCTTTACGCTGGATGACGTCGAGCAGCGCCCATAACTCGTCTTCGAGGGGACGTGAGCGAGTGGCGGATGCGGAGGCGGAGGCCGAGGATGAGTGCGCGTCCTTGCCGCAGGAGGTCTCGGTGCTAAAGCCGGAGTCCTGCACGGAGGGCTGCGGCTTGGCCCTTGTGGCGTCGCCAGCTCCGGCCGCCAGTTTGCGTCGCACGCGCACGCCAGGCTCCCAATCGCGGCGCGTGCCGCTCGCAGGCGTCGACGGCGCCATCTTGGAGCGCAGATTTGGGAATGTCTCGATGACGAGGTCGCGAAACTCAAGCAAAGCTCCGACTTCATTCTGGAGTTCCTAATTAATAGGAAAAATTCATAAATAATAATCAGAAATCCTATTCATAAATCAGCACTCGTCAGATTCGAATTCGAGAAAATACGGTACGCAGTGGTCATTGAATTTGTCGGAACGCATGTGTGTTGCGTCTGATTCGAATACGACCCATCACCACAAGTGTTCTCGGAGTCGTACTGGATGTTTAACATGAATTCGGTGATTTACCACGGAATCTTATCGTGGTATGACTAACCTGTAGAGCGACGAGGGACTTAGCCTGCTCCGAGATGAGGTAATGGAAGGGTCCGGGCGGCGAGCGCAGTTGCAGACACTCCATGCCCGAGCCACCCGACCCGCCGCTGGCGCTGTCTGCACCGCCCGTCTGGAAACAACCACATAAAAATTATTAAAATTATTCACATTCAACTGATCAATATGATATACCATTATAGGTTGTTAAAATGGAAGTGAATCAGTGTCTTTTAGTGTATACAGTAGCAGATTACTGAGTGGTGGGATGGTTTTGGTAGGTACTATCATTTAAAGAAATTTCTTAAATTCATCTAGTGTTCCATGGAGAGGTCTTTCACGTTCTTTTTGGCAATAGGCATTTATGGACTGAAACGACAATCCAGAAAAATATGTAGCCTATTTATCATATTAACCATACGAATTTGTAAATATATGAACATCGTACACAATACTCGAATACTCTGTAGCAATTTAGTAAATCACACAGTCATTAACAGGCAGGGTTTTTTAAAGGAACACAAATAATGTCGCCGTGCGCCCCAGCGTAAAATTGCGTTCCGGCCGAGTGCGCCCCGAACACAACGTCCACAATTCACGACTCTCTTCCTTCGCGACCATTGTGTGCTGTTGCATTATAAAAAGCTATTGCTAAATCGCTGTTTGAATAGATCTAACTTCCAACCAAATGTTATTAAGGTAGGATCATAATGTCTTGGCTCGAACCGGAATAAACGAATCAACGTCATTGCAACAAGTTCGTCGTGCTCGTGTACTTTTAGGAAAAAACATCACTACAAGTATCGTTGAAATTTTTTCTTTTTTAATATTTTACTACTACTTCGAGAAGGACTTTGGAAACCTGCGTATTTCTTTGCATAGAAATAAAGACATTAAGCGCGTGTACGCCGTACGGCATTTCATACAAATTTTCAAGTCTTTGTTTTTCGTAATGACTGAACCGATTTTGATGAAACTTCACACACATAAGCAGGATACTTAGGTCTAAAAAGTTAGTAGAAAACATTTTCGAAATGTCTTACTTAAAAAAAGATAATTGGAAATTTCTGTTTGTATAGAAAATTTAAAATTGGTCTAATTTAACTGTAATACTTACTATTTTTCGAGAATGTTTTCTACTAATTTTTTAGTCCTATGTATCCTACTGATGGGTATGAAGTTTCATTAAAATTTGTTCAGTCATATCGGAAAATAAGGACTAGAAAATTTGTATGAAATGTCGAACGGCGTACACGCTCTTAACACATTCAGTGCCGGGTGCCCTGCGGGAGCACCTTCTAGTCGCATTCGCGATGCCATCCTGGAAGGTCCACTAGCAACAGGTATGGCGGCATGGCGTATGAGCTCTATGAAAAGTGTGGTGGACTCGAATGTATTGACAAAAGTACAGAAAAGAGTAGAAGATAAGTTACCACGTTCACAGTTACCGAGTATTTCCATCTGATTTGCTACAATACCCAGTTCATAAACGTTCATAGTAATCAGATGTTTCGCAAAGTTGGTAAATGTTCTACGATGCTTCTCTAAGCACTAACGATTACTGTCTGCAATTGACATTCCAACCGTAGATTGGAATCTTTTCTATCATTAATGCCACGATTAGGCTATCATCACAATTGTCTATCGTTTACAATTCAAACTTTATTAGTACTTAACTCAGCATTTAAGATTCTTTTTTTGATCGGGAACGAGTTATTCGCCCAAATACTCCGATTCGGCTGCTTACAAAGTCAATGCTCCTAAAAGTTGAATTTAGAAACTGGCAACATTAGAATATAGGCGATAAGCTACTGTCCTATTTAGTGTAATTAAATCTAGTTTTAATTGACCTAAATTATGTCAAACGTGACTTTAATTAGCGTTATAGAGCTAACAGAAACTACTGAACCAGTAGGCGATCACAAGCGTGACACTATCTTATTACATAAGCATTATGGCCCGTATTTCAGTATTTCACTTAATGCTGGTTTTGACACGGTTTTGTCAATAAGTTACTAAACCTTTATCAGATTGATAAAAGCGCGTAAGCTACATACCAGAGAGAATGTCGATGTCATTTACAAAGTGCTGATAATGCAGCACTGTTGAATTTCAACACTATTGCAACATTCCATTGTTATCGGGGTACGAAAAGATATTTTATTTATATCGCACTTGAGATAATGAATGATGTGCACCTGAAGATTCTGTACACCGCTCTAACGACTGATATCGCAGGTTTTTGTTGCGAATCTATATATATAAAAGAAAGTCGTGTTAGTTACTTCACTTATAACTCAAGAACGGCTGAACCGATTTAGCTGAAAATTGGCAGGGAGGTAGTTTAGAGCCAGGAGAAGGACATAGGATACTTTTTATCCCGTTCGACATCATGTAGGTAGGTAGTAGGTAGGTAGTAGGTAGGTAGTAGGTAGGTAGTAGGTAGGTAGTAGGTAGGTAGTAGGTAGGTAGTAGGTAGGTAGTAGGTAGGTAGTAGGTAGGTAGTAGGTAGGTAGTAGGTAGGTAGTAGGTAGGTAGTAGGTAGGTAGTAGGTAGGTAGTAGGTAGGTAGTAGGTAGGTAGTAGGTAGGTAGTAGGTAGGTAGTAGGTAGGTAGTAGGTAGGTAGTAGGTAGGTAGTAGGTAGGTAGTAGGTAGGTAGTAGGTAGGTAGTAGGTAGGTAGTAGGTAGGTAGTAGGTAGGTAGTAGGTAGGTAGTAGGTAGGTAGTAGGTAGGTAGTAGGTAGGTAGTAGGTAGGTAGTAGGTAGGTAGTAGGTAGGTAGTAGGTAGGTAGTATGTAGGTAGTAGGTAGGTAGTAGGTAGGTAGTAGGTAGGTAGTAGGTAGGTAGTAGGTAGGTAGTAGGTAGGTAGTAGGTAGGTAGTAGGTAGGTAGTAGGTAGGTAGTAGGTAGGTAGTAGGTAGGTAGTAGGTAGGTAGTAGGTAGGTAGTAGGTAGGTAGTAGGTAGGTAGTAGGTAGGTAGTAGGTAGGTAGTAGGTAGGTAGTAGGTAGGTAGTAGGTAGGTAGTAGGTAGGTAGTAGGTAGGTAGTAGGTAGGTAGTAGGTAGGTAGTAGGTAGGTAGTAGGTAGGTAGTAGGTAGGTAGTAGGTAGGTAGTAGGTAGGTAGTAGGTAGGTAGTAGGTAGGTAGTAGGTAGGTAGTAGGTAGGTAGGTAGAAGGTAGGTAGTAGGTAGGTAGTAGGTAGGTAGTAGGTAGGTAGTAGGTAGGTAGTAGGTAGGTAGTAGGTAGGTAGTAGGTAGGTAGTAGGTAGGTAGTAGGTAGGTAGTAGGTAGGTAGTAGGTAGGTAGTAGGTAGGTAGTAGGTAGGTAGTAGGTAGGTAGTAGGTAGGTAGTAGGTAGGTAGTAGGTAGGTAGTAGGTAGGTAGTAGGTAGGTAGTAGGTAGGTAGTAAGTAGGAAAAAGTGCATTGCAACGCATGCGGGTACAGCTAGTAAACATATAAATATCAGTAATTTACTAACATAGAATCCGTATGCGTATGACACGTTTATTTAGGTAAACAATAAGCAGTTCCGGATTCAGCCATTATTATAATAGACAGCCTGTCGCCTGTCAGACCCACTGCTTTCCCAGTTACGTCAGTTGGTAAAAGGACTACACATCATTATCATTCCATAGTGTATGTTTCGAATACATTGCCCGACATCGTGAACTTGACTCCTTTGTTGAAACTTTGCTGACACGATCTAGATAGCCCTTTGTGCAACCCGTTTTGTTCGCAGTCATATTCAGTACTAAAGGCTATTTATGTTAGTCTCCAAGTTTTAGTCATTACCTACAGATAACTGAATGACGCACACGTCCTCATCTGAGAACAGAATAGCGTGGTTGGGAAGACAGATGAGTCAGGCAAATGAAGTTATCAATCATTTTGAGTCAGCTTGGGAATTGTGAGAAGTTTAGCTTAGCGTAACTTTAGTTCCAATTAGAAACATACTCAATACCAAGTTAGAAGGTGAACGAACTATCTTAAACGGTGTCACTTAGGGTTGGAACAATAACTTTGCCTAACTATGCTTTAACTGCTAACAATACTTAAATGTCTGACACCAAATTTGGAAAATAGCAGTCCGTTCTCTTTGCATTTGAAATATATTGTGTTACTTGCTTGGACACTAGAAAAGGAAAGTTAGGTACTACGATTGTATTAAATCGTTTCCGCCAGACGTATTGGTTTACGGTTTTGAATAATTCTTAGTCAATTAACGGAAACTAGTTATAAATGTGTTATCTACAATGGCAGTACAGCGCGGCAGTACGGTACGGTCTCGTGAAAGCGCGTAGCGGCGGTAATTGCGGGGCTATAGACTGTTGACAAACGACCGCAACAATCGACGGACTTTTCATTCAGTGACACTACGTTTTGGCGGTTTCTTAGTTTCACTTTCTTTACAATTGCGTCAGAGCAAGGCCGTGTCTACATCCAACACCAGCTGCGTGTTATTATAATAGCAATTCACTAATGCGTTATGACATTAAGCTGTGCTTGTCGTGATTAGATGTTGCCGGATCTGTCGATTGTTTATTTTCACCCGGCGAGACGTAACAATATGCAAATTATGGACGCGTGCACACATGTACACATAACATAATGACACTTTCATAAATGCGAGTAATGATGAGTATTTAGATTGCACGAAGGAGTGTTGAATGACTAAAATGTTTATACAGTCACGATGGTCGTACCCAGTACCGATCGATGCAACGCAAGATTTCTCCAACTTCAATAACATAAAATAAATCAAATGTCTTCAATAGTATATAAAACAAATCAAACGCAAACACGAATGGTTCATTGTGTAATTGAAGTAGGCGACGTAACCGCGTCCCGTTTGATTCGCAGTCATTTGATAACGAATATTGATAAATCACGTAGGCCCGAGAAGTGAAGACGAGTGCGTCATCAATTCGTTCTGTTTACGTACAGTTTCGCAATAATACTGATATTAATTTCATACGTACAGAGTCATCAAAAGAGTCGTCAACCAAGCTATTTTCTATGTTTAGGGTTGAATTCCAGTCTAACTAGATGTAGCTGAATCATCATCTCCCTGCTCTTATCCCTCTCTAAGTGGGGTTGGCACTACATGTATTCCTCTTCAATTCTCCTCTATCAGCAGTGATCGGAGTAGGTAGATTGATTTTTGGTACTTGTATCATAAATGCACACAGAAAGAATAACATGGATAAGCCATTTTTCCGGAAAGTAATTCCGGTATTTCCGGATTCAATTAAATATTGTTAATGTTGGTAGTGATATTATTACTACTCAATTCATTTAAAGGAAGGTATCAAAACTAAATTAATTTAGTATTTATGTTGAATAATAAAAACAATCGAATTCCGATCGAAGCATTAATACATTTTTTATGCACTCTACGAACCGAAGTAAACGCGAGTGAGCTACTTGGCATGTCGTCGGCGAGCGTACACATTGTTTTGATAACCGGTTTGTGCACCACCCATGATCCTTTGTTCTGATTGGTCGATGGGTTGTGTCAAATAGCGACAGAGTCCCGTTAAAAAAAGTTTTGAAGAATATAATATTGCTCATTTTAATACAATTCCTGCAGAGTTCCGTTTTTTTTAATAATCAATAAGTTCCGAAATTTTACGAAATTCCGGAGGAATGTACATATTAATATATACGTTTCGGATCAATGACCCCAATTCAATCTACCTACTCCGATCCCTGTCTATCAGCCTTCATTTCAGTGCTCACTCCTTTCTTACCAATATCATCCTTTACACAACCTATCCATCCTCTCAACAAACTGCTATCGATCCTCCGCAGCTCAATCATTTGAAGATTATATCTTAAGGTTAGGCAGTTGTAAGAATTTTCGCCAAACCGCACTAGGCCAGCGTGGTAGACTAAGGCCCTATTCTCATTTTGAGAAGAGGTCCGAGCCCAACAATGGGACAATAAGGGGCTTATTATGATGTAAAAAAATTCGGATTTTACGAGCCCCAAAGATTCGTTGATCTTTGACGAAACTTAAAACTTAACACAAGTGTAATTTTTGTTTTATTAGATTAACCAATGTTCGTTAGTTTGTCGTGATATTCCAAAATCGTTGTATTGTCGTTGCCTTAAACAATGTTGCTGTAGGTAAGTTAACAGATAATGATTAATTTTGCAATCTAGGTGTTGTAACTACAAGGACAACAAGGTTTGTTAAGTACGCAGTATAATGTCTATGGTAGATATTGTTAGGTTAGTTATGTACTTTTGGAATAAAAAATAATACATTAGACGATTTCCATCTGAGATAGATGTTATTGTGTTAAAGAATGAACCAAATTTTTTGCTTGGCTGAGTCACATCGACTTTTTTGGTTGATATAAATTCAATGTCAATTCTCAGTATATCATAAGTCAAACTTTAAAAGAACATTTAGGATACTTTAATGTTAGTAAAAATACTGAAAGCGATAATATTTTAGTAAATAACCTTCACTACTGTCAATCGTTCTACCAATTTTCGTAACTGCGGCGAGAACAATCAGGTGTTCCATTATCACTTAGAGGCCGAAATACTGAACGTGATGCACCACGTTTATACGTTTTACGAGACGAATTCGTTTCGATTGCCGCTCTACATGCTCCGCGATGAATAACAACCAGCATTATCTTACCGTTAGCAACATTCTCGGGTACTTCTTTTTTATTATCATTTCTATAACCACTTATTACATCTATGTACTCAGCTGAACGTGACGTATAATCTGCATCGATTAAAATAAATGTTACTATTACATCTACAAATTATTTTTGTCTGAGAATCGGGACAAGGATGATACTCTAAACAATGAGGCGGAAAATTATTATAAAAGATCCGGTCGTTCGTTCATTAGGTAATGGTTTAATGAGAAAGACATTTCCTGTGTATGTTTCTTTGTATGTCATAGAAAACCATAGTAGGAACCAGTGTTGTAGGGTCATGAGCGCCCAGGACAAGGATCAAATATTAAGCCCCAAAAAAACACGCTACACAAAAAAAGATATTTCATTAAAATTAAGGCAGTATTGATTTTATCTGATATTTGTTGCTCTCAATGTCTAGGCATAATTTATTTGCATTTAAATCAACACCATATTTTAACGCGAGATCTGCTGTGGAATTTTTCAGTTATATTGAGTAGCCTAACTTGCGCCTCTCTAGGTCCTGCGTCCCTGGCAGCCGCCCCTAAGGCCAGCTCTTAGATACGACACTCTTCTTCATCCTGCCCTTATCCCATGTTACTTGGGGTCGGCGCAACACGTTTTCTTCTTCCATTCCGTCCTGTCACCCGTCATGATATCACTGACTCCCATCTCTTTCATATCATTCTTCACACAATCCATCCATCTTTTCTTTGGCCTCCCTCTTCCTCTTACGACTTAGATACGACACTGCTGGGCACATTCTTCAAAGTAAGAGAATACAACAGATATTTGTAATGATGAGAACTGGAGATTAGGTAAGTTTGTAACAGAATTTACAGAGGATGACGACCTTCAATAATGAGAGGTACAATAACAAGCTGAATTCGTGCTTAATCGTGTTTGTTTCGATGCAGCTGCACGATTGTAGCAATACAGAATCGCGACTATTCTAATCTTCCAACACAAGTGTGTTGTAAACGAGAGGCGAATTGATCATGTCTACATGATCAAGTTAACACGATCAAAAAATCGAATCGATTATATCTACATGATTAACGTTTACATTGCGATTACATCCCTGCTGCAATGTAAGCCCCAATTTTCCCTTTACATCGTCCAAGTGAAAACGTTAGGTATAAAATCATTAATCAATTAACGACAAAGGTTTCTCATTTTCTGAAATTACCGCAGAACAAGTGAATATAGAAAGCGCGTGAAATCTAAGATATAACAACGATGATTATAAACATGTAAAAGTTATATCGCTGTGAAATTTTGTATGAAACACGTACCGAGTGTACGATTCTCGATTCAATGTGTATACTACACCGTCGGCGAAAGAAATGTGGTGCTTAATTAGAAAGATTAACAGCAACGGTACATTTGGGCAATGTACGATCCGTTGTGAAATTGTAAGGTTGTAAGTTCTAATTTTACTAACGCACGCCCCGTTAAGTTTTAAGACAGTGCTTCGTTTATTTCTGTACGTTATTAAGCTGATGGAAGGTAAACACTCTCGTCACTGTCGAAGTGTGTACGTTTTGGTACATTTCATGTTGTCTGTTACATTCCTGCCGATGTGTGTGGTCTTTGGCTAAGAATAAGGTAATCTCATCTCCTATTGTGGGTGCTGTTGCAATTCGGAGATTTTTTCAGATGTATTATTAGCATTTGCTTGTATATTGATAAGATCAAACTGCAAAATCTTGGTATCCCAAAGGATTACGCCGGTAAAAGGGAGTCGCTTCGCGAATTTTCGGTGTTGAATTTATTTTCGTAGAAATCTTGCTAAGGCTGGATGCTCGAAGGATTTGCTTCTAAATTCGACATTTCATAAGTAAAGGAAAGGTGCTTTTTTTAGATATTTTATTTTGCAAGCTTTTGTCATTTACGTGATTCCAAAGAAAACTTTATACGATACAATATATCTACTGTATTATACACACACATTAAATACAAAAGAATATGTAAAATAAATTGTACAATGGGCGGTCTTATCGCTAAAAGCGATCTCTACCAGACAACCTTTTGATTTATATACATTATATATATATATATTATATATATATTTATACCGCCCATTGTACAATTTATTTTACATATTCTTTTGTATTTAATGTGTGTGTATTATACACACACATTAAATACAAAAGGTCTTATCGCTAAAAGCGATCTCTATCAGACAACCTTTTGATTTATACTATTTCATGAGATAATCCATAACATTGGTCAAACAGTTGTACGGGATTTATTCCTAGAAAATCAAATCATTGTAGTTTTACTGTAGTAGGTATGTGTATCTCTGTGTATACCTTATGTATTGTGACTACGTGCCTGAGGTGTTAGTTCACATCGATTACGAATGCTCACGATTTAGAAGCTTCATTTACCATCCCTATACATAACGTTGATAAAAACACATCTAGAACATCTGTCATACAAACAAGATATTAACAACGTTCGTGGTCCCACGTTTTTACACAATCATCAGACTTCTTCACGTAATTGTCAAATACATAACCACAATCGGGTTACGTATTTTGTCGACAATTTACGACAAAATGAGAAGCGTTCTGTTCTCTTAAAACTGTAGAGGCAATAAAAATAGTCATAAAATTAAGTATAACTTAAGTGAATAAGTTATTGTTTCGTATTTGTGTCTGTTTAATGTGTTTGTATGTGATATTATTGGTCTTTTTGTTATGAGAGCCAGACTATTCTTCTTTGTTGAAGCTGAAATGATCGTGGATTTATCAGTAAGCGCTTGATTCATTCTTTCATCTATGATGTGGCGAATTGCTGGTTTTACGCCATAAGAGCTACTAAACATATTATGCAAATAAATTAATATTCCAATCATTAATAGAATGTATCCAACTTTTGATGTGTAAACTGCAACTTTTAACGAAGTAGTGTGCTAACCGCTTCATTAAAACTTGCAGCAATAATCTCTAACTGCTTTATGGTAGTAACTAACCTTCGCATATAATCGTATAAATTGGCAATAATATTATTAAACAAGGAAAATTCATTTATGGATTGTTATAGAGGAGATTCCATAACAAAATTGACGTGTTTTCTTGGAATTCATAACGTAATCGAGTTCTGTGCAGCACGCGTAGAAAGTGATAATTATTACAAAAGGAATTGTTGAATCGCGTGGTCAAGAATTTAATAATATTACACATCCATTATAATTAACATTTACAATCAGATATCTGTATTCCAAACATTATTAACACTTCTAAATAATGATTATATTCAGGTCACATTAAAACAAAACTTTTCATACTGTTGCTAACTAATAATATAGAAAGCCTAATATAGAAGGCATAATAGTGCGACACAGAAAGGAGGCACTATTTGCATGATAATACAAAACTGTGACAAAACAAACCATATAAGAAACAGAAAAAGTTTGCCTTAGGCGGAGTGACAAGCAATGCACCTGGGAAAACATTGCAACGTCGGAGCAGAATCAACAGATACTTGCGAAACGTACAATACAGTAGAAATTGGCAATCATTATGAGCAAGAGACACCACAAATACATGAAGGATGGGGCAATAATACATGTGAAGTGACACAATATTTACAAAATGACTGATATTTATTTCGTAATTCAGTTTACAATACTTTGGTGTCACGTCAGTCAGGCTCAGAAGCATCACTGACCAAACTGACCGATCAACCGTCACTTTGATTTAATTGGCTTTGCAAAAAATTTAATCGTGCACACTATCGTATTCATTGTTCTATTTCTAGAGGCAAATGTAAACCGCATTTGTGCACGCTCTTAAACGTACCTATGCAAATTATTACGCTCTATCCTAAATTTCACATTCGCGTTCAGGAACGATAAACGAAATTATTTGTTGAGTTTTGTTAATTTATGCAATTATTGTCAATCAACATTGCAGGAATCCTGTTTTTTTAGAAATATTTTACCTTTTGCATCGCATTTTTCACTTAAAAAGTAAAAGTATTTATTAAACTTAATACATGTTTTAACAATTAATTCTTTTGTAACGTGACCGCTCTTTGAAAGAGCGAAGCCACAAAAGTCCTTCATTTTATACAAAGAGGTTGTAATAAACGAAGTTGGCTTCGACTTTACAAACAAATTGGATTTATAAGTGGTATAATAATACAAAACATAAGATGATTATAAATAGAAAGATCAAGGTACTCAAATGAGAAAAACAAAGCTGACTCATTTTATAAAAACACTAGTTATTATAAGGAATGGGTGTACCATTTACAATGCCATATTTTGCGTGACGTGTGTACATGAATTATGTTAGAACACGCGATTAATAATAAGCGTAAGTCATCAAATGGCAAGTACAAAAAATAGGACAAACGAATGATAACAGAGTGTACGAAAACCTAACAAAAAAAGTAATGGAGTGCTGCGAGCAAAAAGGTAATTTTGAAATTGCCAAACGCGATAACAAGAGGGCAGACTCTAGAAAAACAATTCGTGAAGAATTCGTGGTAAGCACTCTTACTTTAGAGGAGATGGATCTTTAGGATGTTGGTTGGGAAAGTTAAAAAAGTTCCCCGACGAAACTGTTAAACTGATGTGTATATTACGTACCTACCTATAGTTTATCATAATATTAGTTTGTTTTACCTTCGATCGTTGATCAATTTATCAAGTTTGACACACGATACATTAATGCTCGGCAAAACGTTGACAGCACGTTTTGGTGACACTATTACCGATACTGGTTTGGTTTAGCCAGAAATGTGGTTTTAGTTGCAATTCTAGATCCATATTGAAAATAACATGATCTATTAGATTTAGGATTGTTACCGTCAATACAGAGCAAATCTAGTTTATATTGAGGATAAGGCAGTTGTGCTCGTTTAACAATTTAATCTATTAGACCTATTCGATTAAGTCGAATAGATTCTCGAGTTTACGCATCTATCGAGTTTTTTCCGTCAGAAATGGTGACAACCACATTTGAACATGGTAAAGCTACATCGTTAAACAGGCCATGAAACTAGGCAAAAACAGCAACTGTACAAAGTCATAAGAAAAAGAACTATACCCTAATTCTATATTTCAGATAATTTATGTAAACAAAGAAATGTCATTGTCAAAGTGACAGGTTAGTGGTACAAAACATTTTATCATTAAATGTTTACTAAGTAATCATTTAAAATCAAGTTAATTTTAAGAACAATGCAAACAAAATACCGTAGCCAAACAATGTCTTGTGTAGTGTGTCGGAGACGCGCCTTATAATCACTTTAATCAGTCCTTATACGCATACATCACCATAAGTTTTTCTGTGGCACTCATAGATGTTCGAGGCCGCTTTTTAACAGGCGACAAAAAGGCGGGGGCGGCTGCCTTCGAGGGCCCCGGCTGAGGCTTCATTTGTCAAATAACAAATAAAACTTAACAAACTCAACAAAAACAAGGAAATATAACAAACAACAACAAGATGAAAAACTTAACACGATGATGCACAATAACAAAATTAACAAACACGCAGCGAAAACCGGAAAAGAAAACGAATGTATTGCAATTTATGACGCTAAGACAAACAATAAACAACTTTGACATTTTGTCAAACGAAATTTGAAAATGTTTTGTACTCCTACAGTGTTACCAGTATCATAAAATACTTTATACCAGAAAATCTCCTTTTTTTAATAACTTTGTTGAAAACTGAAAATTTATAAAAGTAATTACGGTATGATATTTTTTAAATTATTATTTCTAAAATCAGTACATAAAAGAGAATCTAACCCTTTATCCGGCATTTTCAGTGAATTACCATTAATAAAATATTTTTTTGATCTGTTATCCCCTTTGTTGACATAAATTATCTGAGTTAGGAATTTAGGGTATAGGCAGAATAGATATCAGGTTGGCAAAAAAATATGTGTTGATTAAATCACAAAAAATCTGAAGTGAATAAACAATTAAATTATTGTGAAAAGTCAGTAGATAGAATACAGGAACACAAACGTGTACTAAAGCAATTACTGTGTTAATTACTTTGTATTATATTACGACTCGGGTAATGTATGGGGGTTTTTAGCTTATTGTTTACCGGTTTAATTGTGTGGTATGATAATTATGTTTGCTCCTATAATATGTTACTAAAAAAGGGGTTGTATGGTTTATTTTAATAAATTAAATCTTTTAAGCCTTTGGTTTCAATAACTGTTCTGCCTAGCTTTTTCCCAACTGTGTTCCAGCAGAACCATCCGCGACCCAGTTAGCCTTCTAAGGTTAGACCGGTTGTCAGACTTTCCGGCTTCCGATTACCCGTAAAAACTGTCATTGGGCATTTGTCATTGGTATGACAATTTATAATTTAAAAAAAAAAACAATAAAAAAAAAGTAAAGCAACTCCAAAAATAACTAACTTTTTCAAATGATCTGCGCTGTCACTACTCTTGTAGACCTGCACTTGAAATGCGGAGAAATGATTTCAGAAAAACCTCCTTGTAACTTGGTAAATAACCAAGATGAATTGACAAAAGCAACCGTAGCTAAACTAGATGTTGGCAAACAGTTGACACTTGCCAATAAGAAAAATAAAAGAAGCGAGGGGCAACGTGATCCAGTCAAGCGTTGCATGCTTTCACTCTCTGGCTTGCTCGCTCCATTTTAGGGTTAATTTTCAATATTATGAGACCTCGAGATTTACGGATTTCACTATCGATAGCAGCATGATCCTCATTAACTTTTTGTAGTGATAGCTAATGAACCAGACAACAAGTCGCTTCAGATAATGGAGCAACAAAAAATGTACGAAGATCACGAACTATTATTTTGATACGGTGGTTATTTCAAGCAGATTTTATTCATGACACACTAACAGTGTTAATAGAGGAAGAGTAAATATAGAGTGAGATGCATCTTAATTGTTTTATTCTTAATGAGGAAACGTTGTGTAAAAGGAAGTGTGACGATCTAATGAATGAAAGAATAAAGAAACATTTAATTTTAATCCTTGAGCATACGTTTAAGATAGTAGTTTTTACAAATCAACATGTTTCAAGTTCATATTTTGCATATAAGGCACATTAGTCACACCTCTGACTTTGAAAGCAAGCTTTCTGGCAGCAATTTTTAATTATAGACAGTTTTGTAACTGTACGTATAGCATGCGATGATAATCACGGTGGAAGTAATAAATAAGTGCGATACTCAGACTATGTAGTAGAAAAAGTAATAGTATTTTCAGGTTTTTGTAATAAAAGGAACAATGTAAATTCTTCATTATTTCTAAATAACATTTTCATATGCATTAATTCAAGTCACCAACAATAGGAAAAGATTACGTTGGTAAGTATACTGTGTTTGGAATTAAGATTGCTCGTAATCATGAGGCGCATGCTACACGTTCAATATTTATCACGATATTAGGATCGCGATCTCGGCTCGTGATATTTATTGAACGTTTAGTCAATGTATTGATTGTTTAAACCACGTATGGGCAACGTACGGCCCGCGGGCCGGATCCGGCCCGTCTTTGTATTAGAAGCGGCCCGCGACATTGAAATTTCGCGTGATAATAGGGTACGCGCTGTAACTATAGAGTTAAAGTTCACATTAACTGACAAATCTCACGTTATCTGTTATAGATAAATTAACTTCATAAGTAATCTAATAAATAGATAAATAATTAAGCTTTTTAATTTCCTGCTATGGCCCGCGACTGCATTAATATAGTAAAGTTTGGCACGCAACTTGCCAAAGGTTGCCCATACCTGGTTTAAATGCTCAATAAATATCACGATCCAGGATCGCGATCCAAATGTCGTGATAAATATTGAGCGTGTAGCATGCGCCTAAAGCCTGTGTTTAACTTAGTGACTTGTATACGGATGAACGAGCTTTACATCTATGCGAAACTTTACCTATTCCAAACGAAATGGTCTGTAAACCACATATACTAGTACGCTAATAAGGGTCGCACCAAACATGGAACCCTCAAATATGTATACCGGAGCAATACGATAGCAGAATTCATAGTTTGAAATTATACATGTATTTTAGTTGGAAACTAGCGCACGCATACGGAAAAGACCCGCATCGCCGGTGAACAGCGAAGCGTGGTCGAGCACCGCCCAATCGGCCACAATGCGTGAAACAAAACCGGTGCATGCGGCCATTGAAGAAAAAAAGCAATTGCATGTTAAGGGACCAATTTGAAACATATTTCCTACACGGATCTAATCAAAGCATTGCACCGCAATAATTACATAGGTACCGATCTTTAATAACAGCAGCTACAATAAGTACCTAGCTGTTATTTTAAAGCAACGGCAAATAAACAAGAATACAATAGAGATTTCATTCCCATATCAAACAAAATTCAATATTACCAATATCGAAATCGTTCTTCATGAGTTTTTCACATTCCAATTAAACTAAGACTATCGATAATGACTACACAATACACAATAGCGACATTCGAACCAGAGATAAGAAAACCAAGTAATATTGACAAGACAAACGCTGCCTACTTTTTTACAAATAATGCCAGTCACAATAATAAATCGAACAATGCAATTGGCACATACAATCATTTCGAACAGTCGAGTTTGCAAAATAAACCATTCAGTTCACATTAAGCAAACATCGCGTTCAAACATTGAATTAATTAGCAAACAACCATTTGTGAACTCTAACAATAAATTACTAGTCCCCTAGGACGTTCTATTCAAAGTATTAAAAATATTTTATTTGGAATTCATGCTACATATTTTTTATTTGACATGACGACACGCTCATCGTACCATGTAGTCTTTTAATAATGATTTTGCTATGACGACATGTACCCTAGGACATTCTGAATCAAGACAAATCCAATGACACATAATTTGTTGAAATCGGATCAGTAGTTTAGGCTGTGCAAGGACACAAACTTACATTCATGCATACAAACAAAAACAGTGATATTCATAACCCTTCCTCTCTGCCGCAGTCGTGTTAAAAGGGTACGAACCCATTGCCAACCAGAGCAGCCACATTGTTGACATTCTGATTTCTGGCTATCTTCAATATAAAATGTTTCATATCAATCATCATCATCATCTCTCTGCCCTTATCCCACTCTAGGCGGGGTCGGCACAACATGTATTCCTCTGCCATTCTCCTCTATCATCTACCACGCTAACTACTCTTCAACTTTTCAGTCAATATCACCTTTTAAATGAATTCATATGAAAAACAAAACTATCCTATTTATATTACTACTAGCCTTTATTGATCGAAGCTACTAGCCCCTGTGGCAATAATACCCACTACTCCAAGCACTAAAGTATTCCTAATAACTCTGATGTTATTTCTAAACTAATCGGCTCTCATTGAACGCTCGACCCCTCACGTACGCAAAATATCGACGCACGTGCGCGTACACATATGGCCTCCACAGACCCTATGCAATCTAATTAGGCCCATAATCTTGATAATCTTCACTCCAGACATGTCATATGACATTTAAAGGTCGGTTTAGCAGCTGTATCATAAATTGCAA
The DNA here is from genome assembly GCA_905220435.1 of Amphipyra tragopoginis. Taxonomy (NCBI): domain Eukaryota; kingdom Metazoa; phylum Arthropoda; class Insecta; order Lepidoptera; family Noctuidae; genus Amphipyra; species Amphipyra tragopoginis. The sequence goes on along the minus strand of HG991995.1, from coordinate 21,529,106 downwards.
GAACAATGTAGCTGTTACACCTGTCATCGAAGAGGGGTCAACGGTGTACTCCCATAATTCATGGTGGCGCTGGGCTGTGCTAAATACCACTAACTTTATTAGCCTGTTATAGACCCGGTTACTCAATATTGAGCCGGATTCCATTGTTTATTTGATCTATTATCTCTATTTTCAGCGATTGATCAGATGAGAATTCGGTAATCAAAAATCCAGTTTCAATGTGCTCTACCTGGAAAGGAAGACCACAAATCTTCAGCTGTGATGGCTGTTCAAACAATGTTGACTAAAATTGCAAGTTCAAACTTTCCATTTCACAATGTTGAACAAAAGAACATAGTTTCTGTTTATATACAAGCAATAAATTAGTAGAATTGACTCGTAGGATGTTGTGCCGTACATGGCAGTGTTTAGCGGCTCATTCACGACTCATTGTTTCAGAGTGAGCGTGGGCGCATGATTGTTGCACCCACCATCTATTCCGAATGCCTGATGAATTGCAACGTGCGAAACGTATTAATCCCAATTAATCTCGCACGGTGGAACGGATGCGTTTCAATCAAGTAAATGTTGGTTAAAATTTTCTTATTTTGGTCACGACTCGGTAATTTGTTGAAATGTAAAATTATGTGGTACAAATTCTTTAAAATTAGATACTCGTAAAGATACGAAATGTAATATGGATGAAGGTTACTAAAGTAGTACAGTATACATATAGCCATTGTACCTTGGTACTTTATACAGTCATACAGACTACAGGTAACACGAGCCAAAGGATAATCATGCGCAGATAAGGCCTAAGCAGCCAGGTGCGTTAACCAACGAATAGGGCGTGCCCAAGTTACGGCCGACTGTCTACCGCAACCTGGCCTATTGTAAGTGCGTCATTCATGAGGCACTTACAGACCGTAATGAAACCACGAATGCCATACCGATCCACATGACAGGGCACATCAAAACAAGAGATTGTTAGGCATTTTGTAACTAGATTCCATTAAACACGATGAATAATTGCTGGAACATTTCGCCACGTTGATTACCTTTCACAATGGCCCGAAACGAAACGTATCAATTACTAAAATTACACAAAATATAGGTGGTATATTTGCGGTTACTTATTACGAAGTTCACAATTGATTACATACTAATGTTCCGTGCAACAAAGTATACAAATGAAATGAAAGGGTTACTGTCCGTGAGTTATTTAACAACTGTTATCAAACATGTTTCAAAACTTAACGGGTAGCATTCATTATTGGTAACTTTTTTATGTACATCATAACTATAACGGGTTGGTATTGAAGAAATACCATTATAATAGCTGTCTTTATCATCAAAGAATGTAAATTGAGTGTCGTTTATCAAAAAAGCAACAAATTATTCAAATTCAACCGCCATTGTATTATTCATATCCATTTATTCATAATGACAATTGCATATATTACTGCTAACTTAACGGGATATAATACACCATTGAATGCACTTGCACCGATTCACCTTTGATTACAAGCATAATTACTTGTAATATTATTTAATAATATTTCATCATGCCTACGTTGCGAAGTTTTTAATTTTGTAGCATAGTTTAAATTCAATGGGTGGAATGCGCTGTGTAATATGTGTAAGTATTGGAGCAAGCATTCGCATTTTTGGCATGCTCAAAAAAAGTGGACTTACTGTGCATTATTTAATGCACAGAACTTTAGTGCCAGCACACTTTCAATTTATTTGATTTTAAGACACCGTGTCCCAGAAAGTAGTGTCAAACGGAAGTTCAGAGGTACCTAGAGCACCCTTAGAGGTACCCGAATTGTCTCGTGTAGTGCCGGACTTAAATAATAGCATTACCCCATCTCTTTCCGTGGGTGTCGTAAAAGGCGACTAAGTGATTCTCCAGAGGATAGGCAGCAGCGCAAGCCTGTATATATAGCCTTGTACCCACTTAGAAAGACGACTGGCTAAATATAATTAGCGCTAAACATATTTAAAATGTCATTGTATTTCTGTCAATTATTTGAAGTTTATAGAGACAGAATGATGTTCTAGCTATGTTTAGTGCTAATTGTATTTGGTGAGTTATTGTGCAAGCGGGCCTAAATGCGAAATTAGACGGTTCAGTTTTCGTTCACTCGGTAGAACATTTCAGTGAACGTTCATTTTTTTTTCGTTTCACGTTCACTTTTGTTTTATTTTGTTTTCAGACGTTTCATTCCGAGGAAAGAGGCCGAATAAAAGCAAAATGAAAAACAGAAATGAACCATCTAATTCTGCCTTTAGATTCGATTCAATATTCACAGAAGCAAACAAAAACGAATTTGAAGACACAAAAGCGATATGTAGTTAATATTTTATTGGGCAGAAACATCTGAAAATCTAAAGAGAAAGTAATTGAAACAGCGCACAGCGTAGACAAAGAAGATTAAAATAACATTAACGTTTTCACTTAAACCCCAGCAAAATATATTTGGAAATGATGCAAAACAGCTATTAGCTGCGATGAAACTCACACTTTTGTTTCTATTGTCTGAACTGAAGGCGATAGGTTGCCAAAGTTTCGCCTCACATAATGAAATGTTTGACATAAATAAGATTGAGTATGTCTACCCATGTCAAACTAAGTTAAACAGGAGCCACTTCGTTGTTTTCTTGACTTTTTTTGCAACATTATAAAAGAACCGTCTAAACCAACAGATTTCACTACTCTACTGAAATCTTGGCAACACCAATTTATAGTTTTTAGTATTTTATAGCAATTTATAGGTTTTAGTAGTTTTCGTTATTTAGTTCCATGATATACTATCGATACAAACGTTGGTATGAATCTTATCGCTCCAATAGATAGAGTTGATTTGAAATCTACTGATACCAGATACAAAGCATTCAGTTTTTTTCTATTACTTCTCATCCAATCCAATCATCTTAGAGGAACACCAACTAAGAGTGACGAGCAAAAAATAAAAGATGAAATATTGTTGATATATTAAAATGTAGAAAATTCTATCAAAACTTCCCGTTTCTCTACAATCTGTAACATATAAAAACATAATCGAACCAGTAAATCACGGAAAGAATATACTTACTGAAAATTGAGGAAATATAATATTGTCACTTTCATTCGATCATCGATCAGTCTAGATGTTTCCTAGTCAATTACTGCAGAATAAATAACATTGGTCATACCATTGAAAATCACTTTACGGAACAATAATAACAAAGATTGAATGGTCTGCGATAAATGAAATATTTCCAGTTGGAACCTAAAACGCATTTACACATTCTAATCAACGCAAGGCCAACGGGGCAATATTACGGATATTGACCTAAACTTGACCAAGTTTTTCAATAAGAATTTTAACACATCGAATAAAATATTTAGTTTAACAAAGGAAAGTTGGAATAGAAGAACTAAGACGTAAGCTTATGTTACTTAATGTGTAGATACTGATCGTTCACAGTAAAGTATTGTGTGTACAGTGTAGTGTGAAACATTGGTTTATTGCACGAAATGCACCCACAGATGCACTCAGCCGAGATAACACCAATTGATGTAATTGATGTTAGAAGTCGGTGAACGACTCGTAAGTGCCGTCAATATACGCACACAACTGTACTTGTATGATTCATTAAATGTACTACTTAAAGATGCCTTTAATGGCTCAGCTGTCTGGCCGAGGGACTTAGCACCTATTCAAATGAAGATAAAGCCATTTAGTTTGACTGATAACCTTATTTATTGCTTTCATATCCATTAAGAGCTTTACATTGATATCGAGAGCACATGACATGCCCTATTTTGATTCAGATTAATCAATTTGCTTTGCTAAACAAAACGTAGATCCTGTTTTAACTGTTTTCTTCATTTGCTCGGTCAATGAGTCAATTTAACCGCAATTTTAATGTGTAATTGCTACATTTAGTGCGTTAGCGTCAGTTACACAGTTGCAGTGGCACGCTTAAGTCTCCTTAACGGAACTAATGAGACCGGCCTCTCAGTCACACAGGCCACTGCCTTTTCCGTCAGCTATTTGTGTCGCTCTGATCCTGTACTTGATGTGTCTTCAAGTGGCATAACGGAGACTTCACACCCAGCAGCAATTTCTAGTTTACAAAAAATACTAGAAAAGTATCGAGCAAAGAAGCCTGGACAAAGTTTCTCTTGCTATACAAAAGATAAACGATATCGCTTTCGGCACATTCAAGTGGGTCGGCTTGTGTCGGCAATGTCTAAGTAAGAACTTTGATAACACATGGCCGGGAGTCTAGAGAGTTAAAGTGTGGGCGCGAACAATGCAGTGAATCATCACAGCTGTGAATGAAGTGTATCCGACAATGGGTCGGTGCTCCCGAAACAAAAATAGACGTTGTTGCACCGCGTTAACTATTTCAACACGCTGGATGTTTCAGGTGAAGCCATGTATACAAACATGAAACACCGTGTTTGGTTGTATCTTAAAAATAACTCTTGGAGTGACTGTAAAACTTTAATGAGCTTGCGACCTGACGACTCCATGAGCTTGTGAACGTAAGAAGATAATGAGTTCGTATGTTTGTAACTCAAGCTACAAAGTCTTTTGCGAAGAATTCCTCTGACATTTTTTCCTTGAAAACGTGGACCTGCATGTTTTTATTAGAGAAACAATCATAATGATGCGAACATGATTATTCATCATTCTCCAAGGGGGTCGTTTTCCAATGAAATCTTAGTTTTTATTTGTCTGACCATAAACATAACGAGTGTTGTGGAACAGCATTATCGTATAAACAAGGAAACGTCCGCGACGGGCGCCATGGCCAGTAATCTGGGTCGACTTTAAACTTTTTACCATAATTCTTTCACCTCCCACAACCGCCGTACGTTTATTTACTCCAACACAAATTTAATCAGATGCAGTAAAACTCAACGTAATTACATCTGTTTTCTTTGGAAGTTAATGTACATTGTGTATTGTCGGACACAGATCGACGTGATCTAGGTACCTTGATGTGTTGAAAGTGTGCATATTGCAACATAAGCTTCTAGGAAGTCTTAGATATCTATCATATATCTTAGTGACACTTCAAAGAACGACAATCGATTGTTCTGAGAGTGGGACACTTTCACCGGAGCCCTGGCTCACGCCTCTTTAATTCAAAATCCTATGTAATTCATTTCGTTATCGGCAGAGCGGATTAAAATTGAGCTGCACAATAAATAATTCACATGCACGACACGTTTCGTAAAAGGTTACAGCTATAGGAACTATTGAATCGTTTGTCAACACTTTCTATCGTCGATCTGTTTGATGGGTTTAAACCATGACTCATGGAATGTCAATTTATCGGTGTTGATAAGTAGAGATAATGGTGAGTGATGTAACTTTAATATAATTAACCGTGAACTCTAAAATAAAGCGTTATATAACAAAAACATCAATGGCTCTTCCGTGGAATAATTTTCCATTTAGTTTCTTGTAATACTTAATCAGTCTGTTTTAAGTAGCTCCATTAATGGCTTTGCCAAAAGCGCTTTATTTTCTTTAGGAGATTTAAAAAAGAAACAAGGAAAGTTCTTAAGTAAAATGGCAACGAGGCCAAATAAAACCAAGTTTAGAAGTAAAGCTGTCAAGTATTTTAAGAGAAAAATATAACCTAATGATAAAATATTTTATAGGCCATATATTCTGGCAAGGGTAGAATTTTCGCTTGCAGAATGAGCTGAATTTTCATCTGAGTGAACGGCTGACTAGGTACTGAATGGAGGGAGGATTTGATGAATGGTGCGTTTAAAGGATTCGGCTTAATCTCACGAGTGACACTAGATTTAGGCGACATTTGGGAAGCTACAGAGTTAAGCTTCGCTTTTAAATTTTCTTTAAGGTTTGTATATTTCGTCTCTATACGTATACCGACCAACTAATCACTTAAAGGGTCAACAAACTAGTGTAGTAAAACTGTAAACAACACAGTACCTGCTACAGAATGAGTCATCAATATGTATGGTTAGCATTAGCAGGCTTGTTAAGACGGAAGGTAGTATTTGATACATATTTTGGTCCTTTTACCGTTTATTCCATTATAGCGCCGAATTTTGCTTTGCCCTTCACTTCGCTCTGTCCTACTTAGACGTCTAGTTTCCATTGTGGTCAAAGTAGCAGTCACTAACATAAAAGTAACTAGTCTAGCCATATCACAATAATAACTTCAGCTTCCTCCTTAAATAATTCATTAGTAATGGGCATATGAGAGTGCAGAAGCACAATGCCACGCTCCAACGCCCCGTTAAACTGAAAACGAGACTTCACAGCTCTTCGCATTCATATTTAGACCAGAAATATGGTTTAGATGGAGTGATATCACGAACCAAGCATTTCTCTACGCGCTAATTAAAGTGCACGACGAAATCCGATAATGCGGTATCATGTGGCAATATGTCACACGAAACGACATCAGGCGAGGCGCGGCCGTCCGATCCGACCAGCTCTGGTTTCTTGTGGTTCAAAAATGTCTTGTTTTATAAAGTAATACCAGTATCGACTTTCTGTTGACTTCCCCGAGCTATGATTCATGTTTTAATTAAACTAACGGCTAGAGTAATGATGCAGACATCGAACTCGATACAATATAGGTACCTAAAACATCGTTTAATAAAAACTAAATTTGACACAGATCACGTTCGTTCTAAATACATAATAAAGAGTTTTTTGCACCAGCCAATAATATGAAGCAAACAAAGCTAAAGTATTCTTGACCTTCTTCATAATTTAGGACTAGGATCCGATAAGACGAACGGTCGTTCTAGCGGCTAGTCATTGAAGACATTACTCGTTTAAAAGTTTATTACGAAATTAAATCCTATTGAACAGTTCACATAATTCTGTAGTAGAAGGCGGAAACAGCGGCGGAAGCGGCGTCACGGTCCACGGCGCGCGCGCACACTATGAAGTGACGTCATCGCTGGGGACCCAGCTGGATGTTACAATAGATTCCAAACAGGTTTTATTTGATTAAAAATTATTCATTTTAATCCATTTGTTCAAAATCATAGCTTGACAGCGCGTATGAAGTAGCTTGGGGTCAAACCCCTGACACAAAAAAAGGGGTGATATTAACTCCATAATAGGGATAGAAAAAGGAAACTACGGCTTAACAGCGAAACGCAAATCACAGACGTGGACCCAACAGCAGCAAAATTGAAATAGAAGAGGAAGCTGACAATTTATGGACAAGATTGCGACAGAAGAACTTTAACCAACGGAAGACGGAACTGAAGTTATTCAAGCAAAAGATAGTGCGACAAATAAAAACAGTTCAATAAGAAATAGCGACAAACAGCCACCAGTAAAGACCGTTGGAAGATATAGGGAAAGGCCTTTGCCCAATATCGGTACAAAGAAGGCTGAATAAAATAACAATTCGTTTTAATATAAAGCTGACAAGTATTCAGTTGTATTGAAATCCAATATACTTTAAGTTATCCTTTATCAAATATCAGAAGTATCATGTGACATTTCAAGGCGATTACAGTTTTGATACTAGAGAGATAAAAAATGATACTAAGTGCTGTTAAAATAAAAGGTTCTGTTTGATAACATCTTTCGAGAATTTCAAGATGCGTTCGAGATAAATATTATATTTCTGAAATCAGTTAAAACGTATCGAATTATATTAGTACTAAGGTAAGCTATAAAAACTTGGATTGACATTAAATTTTTTGCATCCGGAATTATGTTCCGTAACGTCCGTCGATGTCATCTGTTGTTTTATGTGGTCATAAAAACGAGTTTAAAAATATAACAACGACAAAAAAATGTTTTGACGAATGCTCTGGGCTGTGTGATTGATAGTTGAGGCGCGACGACAGACTAACATTTTAACTAATAAATAAAAGCGGAGGGAAGGGTGCTACAATTGGACGACTTTCAGCCTTTAAACGTTTCGTTCATTTTATTTTTACGATGGTTATTGGCATGGCGTGCAGTACGTTCGTGTTTAACTATAGCCTCCAAACTCTACTTAAAACGTTAGTGGTCGAATTCGGATAAAGGAAAGTCCGATAAAATACATCGAAAATGCGCAGAATCTGGTTTGGAAAAGAGACATCCAGAAAGCAGAAGATTTTGTTTTTTTTTTTTTTTTTAAAAACGTTGCCCCACACTAAGATTTCTCTTGTATCGTGGGTGCGTTTACAGACACAAATCTCACAAACAAACGCTCAGACCCGAAACAACCATCTGTAGGCCATACAAATTTTTGTTCCGTGTGGGAATCGAAACCACGACCCGTAGCGCAGAAGCCAATCGCTTAGCCACTGCACCAAACGTGTCGTCAAAATTAACTTTAATTCAGATTCTAGCAACATCTCGATGTTTCCACAAGTAAACATCATCGGTCAGTGAGTTTCACAGAGTTTTTTCCTCACCAAGTATATACCTACCTAAAACAATAAAACTCGACTGCACAACCCGCATAGTGAGAGATCGCGTGATCAGAATTAATAGCATTACCTGCATAAATTGGCTTTTAATACTGATATATTATAGACCACTTAACATAAAAAGCAGCAAAACCCTTTACAAGACCACAGCTGCATAACTAACTACACTTGCACTGCACAAGAAACAACAGTTTCTCAGAAATTTTATTTAAAACACATAAACATGGACAATGGAATATTTTTAATCAGCTAATTATGCACAAACAGATGCTTTCTCGCGATTTCTAAGGAAAAAAGGAGAAAGTTACTCGTTCGTTCGAAAACGGCATCCAACACACGTTATATCGAAATCAAATCGCTGCGTTCCATATCTCCTCCCGAATGTGTCGTACCACGCGAGTCATTTTATTTCATACGGCATACCGATTAAATGCGATTGTACATGTAATAGCTACTGTACACTAAAAAAGAAATTATACATCTGTGGTAACTTTCGAATATAAACTTTATTTGTGACAAGAAAAAGCCAAACTTAACCTTATCAACCCTTCCCAAGTCTGCTTATTACAATAATTAAACTAGAAAACAAATCTTCTACTTCTAACTAAATTTATAAAGAATCGAAATGGCCTAATTGGGGTAGTTGATACCAGAGAGCTTTTACGGCCTGCCGGGCAATTTTTTGTAGTTTTTGGTAAGGTATTTTCGAAAGCTAATTTAAGATTCGTAAATCACATGGGAACAGTGGCACGTACTGTGTACACTATAGAGCCCTTAGGCACGCCCGTTAGGCGTGTTTATGAAGAAGAATTCGTTTTTTGTCATATGAAACACTCAAACTTGTTTCGGATAAAATTAAATCATAGCTGCGGGGGGAGAATAAGAGCTCCCTTGTTGATTTACACCCTTGAGCTGACAATAAATATCACTTAAAATGATGAATGGCCGAACGAATTGGTTGACATTGCTCCCTTCCGTTGCGTATTTGTTGTTTGATGTTGACTCATATTCGATACTTTTAAGAGTTTATTTTAAGAATATTAGCTATTGATTTCAGTAATAAGGCTTTTGTAAATACAAACAGTTTGAGAAGTTTCAAAGTCGGAATTCCAAGCGCTGTAGACTTTGGAAGTTGGCAAACATTCGGGAAGTTTTATATCAAAGTTTAAGCGAACTAAATTATACGCAATCCTTAGCAATAACACAAATGTGCAAGTGAATTTGTTAGCTAATCAGCTAACAGGAATTTAGATTGTGTGATGGAAATGAACACAAAATAGTTTTAACACAATTTTGATCCCGGTCAATCAAGTAGGACATATTTGTGTAAGATAACTAACTATTCCTGCTACAAAAACTTATTTTACGCGGAGCAAACCGCGGGCTGTAGTTATTACGATTTACTAGTTGGCATCACTAGAAAGAATATAAAAGGCTAATATTGTTTACAATTTAAAGTTAGCAGCATTGCGATAAGAAGTCTATTTATAGCAATATTTTCACACGGTGCTGGTCGTGTAAACCTTGGACAAGATTGCCGACTCATAAATGTAATTTTTGTATCCTGTTTGCGTAAAATTGAACCAATATGCACTGGCCTTACACGATAAGTATTTAATTCATGACTTAAGTAATTATGAGAAATACAAACATTTGTTGGCTGCGAAAGATAGAATGAAATTCACTTTGCAATGAAAAATTATTTTGTGAGATCGCCAATGTAGGAATGAACACTGTTGAGGAGACTACAGCGAATTAACGAGATGTTAATAAAGCTCAGGATCTAAAAACGTTAACGCAGAATAGACAAGGTAAAAGAAACAGAAAAACCAAAATTAACAGTGCTAAACTGATCAAGTTGTCTCTAGATAACTGTCACAAATTACCCTATCTTTAAGTTCAATCAGGAAACGGGTAAGCGATTTCCAGAGAAGGTCGCAAGAGAAAACAACATAACTGGTAATGTGATAATGGCATGACGTCTGTTACTGCTGTGTAGCGGGGAAGCCGGGCCACTAACCCATTTATGAGGTGCCGGTAATTGAATTACACTCGTCTGACGCCACTGTACGTTCAATCGTACTCTTGTGACTTTATTGTGAGGGCAGCTCTATCATCGATCAGTTTTATTTCTTTTATGTTGGGATAAACTAGGTGATCATAAAATTCAGTTTTATTATAAAGATTATAAAGGTGAGAATACAAGTTCTCGATATTCAGTCATATCTGCCCTCCGATTCAGAACCTTTAGGATAAGCAGTTGTCGACCGATTCGGTTTGTTATCTCATTTCGTCTACAATTCTCGCATCGATCTGAATCGATCTGAATCAGGAAGCTGGTTACATTGGAAGCCCTACATTTATTTATATTAAGCGCCAACTCAGCCAGCAAGTTTTATTGCGCAAATGATTGCACGCAAGTGCTCGCTTGGTTCTTAAAACTTTCAGATGTCTACTAGCTGCGGGTGTCTCCATAGTTTGAAAGTCGGTTACTGAAGTCAAATTGGGCAATAAAACTTGTTAGTGAATTTGGCGCTTTGGGACACATTTTGGGAAAGTCTACGTACGAGTACGTAACCGATGTTGCTGCACTGATTATGGAATTACTTAATTTTTCCCTATCAGTAAAGAGATTGTCCATTGCGAATAAATCGAATGACTTTATTGAATCAATCTTGTGAATATATAATGTAAGTGGTGGATGAAATCATTTTACACCAACGATCATACTTTTCTCTTGTTAGCACGAGCTTTGCGAGAATAGCTCATGTCGTGGTGAAAATATTAGCTAGTCAACAAGGTTGGTAGCGGGGCTGACTGACCTGGGTGCGCCGGACGAACTTAAGTAGGTATTGTCACTAGTGAAGACTTTCGACAATCAGACTGTCCGACTGATACTGATCGTGTCTAAGCTCATATAATTTATGACCGAAGCCCTAAAACTTGAGTGAAAGTCGCATAAAAACGAACAAGGCGAGATTATTAAGTCCGGTCGTTAGGATAATCTCGTTCATTACCATAAAATAATAAGGTTATGACTATTTTTACTCCAAGTGCTAAAGAAAAATAAACCGATGCATGTAATTGCCATCACAGCGGTTAATTATTTTGTTTACTTGATAAGGTAAATACTGCCTAAGGATTAATAGTATTACTTACAAACACTTCTGAACACAGCATTCAATCATGCTTACCTGCAAAGAAAAATAACAATTACATATCAATTAATAACATTTACAATGTAAGCAAGATTGTAAGCGCCCGCTTTGTTTACAAGGAGATTTTCAATAGAACTATCAAAATAAACAGAAATGATTTATTCAAACTGAATTCTTCAAGTTTTTTTTTGATGATCAATATTCAGCACACAATACAACTTCACAGACGGCACAAGAAAATCTGAGAATTTAATAAAAATGCCTTAGAAGCATTCTGTAATTTATTCATGAGAATTCTGTAATTCGAAGTGCCATGTGGTGTACAACATTCATGGAAATTGAGAATGGAGTCCCGGGAGGGCCACAAATACAGGCTAGAATATCTAGATATAAATGTTTTTCTAGTTGTCTGAGAAAAACAGATACACAGATCAGTTCTTTCTCTCGCCTTAACGAAAGCTATAACAAGCGGGAAAAAGGTTTAATGGTCACGAAATGGTCTACCGACCAATTTGTAATGTAATTTGTTGACAAACGAGCCACTGGCCCATCTGATGGAAAATGGTAACCGCCGCCTGTATACACCAACAACATTAAGAAGATTGCTGATGCGTTGCCAACCTTAGAGTCAAAGTTGGTAAGTATCATGAGCCTTTGATTTCACTGGCACCCATACCCTTTAAACTACAACACAGCAATGCTGCAGCATGCAGCAGGAATAGATATGGTGGTAGTACTTTCCCGTACGGACTTTTTCACAAGCTCTACTACTACTACAAAAATATGTTAACAACTTCAAGCACAAAGACTACCAAAGCAATCCCATATTTAATATAGATATCTTTTTGTATTATAACTTTCGTTAGAGACATTCATATTTATGATTAGTTACGGTTAACTTACGTGCATTTTTTGGGATTCCCCGAAGAGTTTCGGACCCAAGCGGAGCTCTTAATCAAAAGCTGAATCATGGGCTCCGTTTGGGTCCAAAACTAGTCGGGCAATCCCAAAAAATGCAAATGAGTAAACCGTAACTAATCATAAACATTGACAACTTCTTAAACACAGCTTCTACCGTAGCGAATAAAGCTGGGGTACAAAGAATGATCTGAAGAAGACTGGTGTTATACTTATTTATGTTCAATACTCGATCATTTGTCATGAAGTTATCAGGATAGTCTTACTTAGGTACACGTCTTTATGGAATGAGTCTTTTCACCTACATGGTAAACTGTGTTATGTTTTAATACAGAAGACAAGTGGAAATTTTGCTGCAGATTGTGTCTATCTGCGAGACACATCGCGACGCGACCTGCATACGTCCTTCCAACCTTTCATATAAGTTAATTTAGGTACCTACTGTTGCTATGAAGCTGAGTCAACAATTTGCACGCGGGCGGAGTTGTGGGCGTCGCGAGTGCTAATGTCAATTCCAATTCATCGGCAAGAAAAATTAGAAGATGTTTTGTTTGTTTAAGAAATGTTGGACAAATATTTGTGTTACGTTTTAATACAGAAGGCCTGACAAGTGGAACTTTAGTTGCAGATCGTGTCTATCTACGCAACGCATCAGAACGCGACCTGCATACGTTCTGTCATACCTCCATATAAGTTAGTGATACTGTTGCTATGAAACTTTTGCTCAGCCTCATTGTTAAGAGAAGAGCCTTGCGGTCTTCAGTTATGGCCAAATGAGGAAATGATAAGATTTTTAGAACCAATAAATTCTACGCGGATCAAGTCGTGTGTGTTATTAATTCCAATACATCGATGTCAGGCATTAAAACTCATTGCTCTTCTTACTTAACAGTTAATGATAGCGTAAGCTTCCCTGTTCCCGACTGTATCAGTTTACTACTTCTTCAAGAAACTCTCACGGCACTAAAACCTATACTTTCAAAGTAAAGAATTTCCACGTTGAAGTTTCACTTGTTGACATTAATTTAAGTAATGCGTAAATGATTGTACGAGTAATTGAACAGGTAATGAACCAGTTGTACAGTTAAGTAATTAAGAAATTGCTTTATGGACTGTCATCTAGCCAACTTATCCGACGTAATCTATAAAATTTAATTAATATTACCACATTATATCTCAAACACAAAATACCAAACAGTAAGCAGATAAAAACGCGTTGACCAGTAATTAATATGGCATAGTTTCATTTAAAGTTGCAAAATATGGGAAATGCTTACATCACCGCGATTCTATTATACTTCACTTTATATAACAGTACTCAGTAGGTACAATGTTACATTTACGGTTATTATTTTAATAATACCATCAAAATATAATATTACTGTCGTGATGCAACGAATCGAAATTTATAGCAGTAACTAAATGTAACTCATTCGCATTTAATGATTTCTGAATTACGTGATGTCAATATTGTCGATGTTGCAAAACTTTTACATCATTATAACACTTCATGTTGATACAATACCTGACAGTCAATATTGAACAACCTCTTTACCACAAGAGTGATGTAGAATATTCTACACACATCAAAAGTGTCTAGGGATCAAGCATTTTTATGCGGATTTCTTGAGATTGAGATGTGGCTTTGTAATAAATTTATGATTTTATAAATTTATATGGATCCTTTTTGGTGCATTTCATAATTTGAATCAGGAACTGTGAATCAAATTCGAGTAAAAGATGAAAATCAGCTGTCAATATTTTCCCTATAAAAACATACAACGCATTGAAGACATTATTAGTGCTACTGTTTCCCTACTACTGATTAAAACCAACGTTATTATGGAGCGGCGACGTCATTTAAGCAGGGAAGAAATGCTCAGAGCCGTGGGAATGATAGAAGCTGGTTCCCGGCAACGTACTGTGGCTTTAGCTCTGAATACAAGTCAGAGTGTTATCAGTCGACTTTGGACACGTTACCGAAGCACTGGTACCGTGGCTGAGCGCCATGGAGGACGGTATTGCTGCACCACACGGAGACAAGACCGATACATTCAAATCTTAACTCGAAGAGCTCCAACAATAACCGCCATGATGTTAGCCGTGAGGCTTCATCACTCTTCAGGGAACTTAATTAGCGACCAAACAGTCAGAAACCGCTTGCATGAAGTGAACCTTCATTCCCGAAGACCGCTACGGGTACCACCTATAGCAATGCACAATCGTAGGATTCGATATCAATGGGCTCTTGGACACAGAAATTGGGCAGAAGAACAATGGCGTTTCGTGTGCTTTTCTGATGAGTCTCGTTTTGGTATGAGACCGGATACAAGACGTATAGACGACACTGGAGAACCCCTGGACGCCAACAGCGATTAAAATCCTGCCAGGAAGTCCATCCTTATAGTGGTGGAACCATCATGGTATGGGCGGGTATTTGGATCGGCGGAAGAACTGAGTTGATTTGGATCAGAGGCAACCTCAACGCTCAAATTTATGCTGAGACGATTGTATCAGACGTCATCGTTCCTCTACAAGCGCAAATCGGTCCCTTATTTCAGTTAATGCATGATAATGCACGACCGCACACCGCAAGAGTTGTAAGACAGACTCTCGCCGCAGCTAACATCAATGTCCTGCCCTGGCCTGCTCAGTCGCCAGACTTGAACCCGATTGAGCATGCATGGGATATGCTACAGAGAAGAGCTCTGCCGAATATGGAGGGTATCCAGTCGCAAGAAGACCTTTTTTTGTTGTTGCAACGAACATGGGCGGCCATTCCACAGCGTGATTTGGATGAACTCATTTTGAGTATGCCAAACCGATGTTCTTGTGTTGTTAGTGTTCGCGGTAGAAACACGGATTATTAATTGTTTAAGTTACCCAATAAAATTTTAAAGAAAACTGTTATTTCAGTCTTTTTTTCGAACTTTTGTGTTAGTGGTTCAAATGTCAAAAATCCCTTTATTAGGAAAATGGCAAATTTCTTTATTAATGCAAAGGTGACTTGGTTTATCGTTACTGTGACAAACGAAAACACTTTATTTGATGAATCCTTAAAGAAAATTTTAATTAATATCAATCAGGAGAAAAGTTATTGCAAAAATATATGTTGATCCCTAGACACTTTTGATGTGTGTAGATACAAGCTTTTATAAGACATGGAACCCTGTTTTGTTAGTGATATCGAATTTGGTAAAGAAGTTGACGTCAGAGGTGCACCAGTACAATGTCAAATTATATTTTTTGGAGATCAAGGTTAGAACATCTTCTCATAAAAACGTTACCTTCCTTTTGCGCTTCGCCGCAGTCGGGTACAAATGACACAGACACGGACACTAAGATGTTTTGGTTTTGACACTTTATGACATCGGTGTCACACGATTTTTGCGGAAGATTTTGGTCTTTTAATTCTACGTGGGTGCCTCTCATTGTATCCAATGTATAATGCACAAAAAATACTTTAAAAACAGTTAAAACGTCAGCAGTAACAAGCATAATTTGTTACGTCCAACTAAACATGAAATGATGATTAGCATACGATTACAGTGTCCCATCAAAGACTCAACGTGGATAAATATGTAGGTGCAGTTTACATGACAGCAGTTCGCAGAAGTCACAATGTCAATTTGTTCCATGAACCGTATTGTTGCTTCGCTCATGTAAACATCGGCCGATATGCACTCAAAGCAAACAATAACCGTACATGAGTATAACAATCGTTGGCCACGTTTGCAAGTTTACCGGGCCAGACAAACCGCATTTATAGATGCAAATTTTTGTAGCAATTATTAGTATAAAGTCAAAAAAGAAAATGAAATTACTGCAAAAGTTTTGAAAATCTTGGTTTGTGCAAACGATTTGAAGGGTACCAGGCAAAGAACAGGGAATGTCACAATTTTTACTTTTTCAACATTTTGAATAACTAAAAAGTCCAGTGTCAACAACAAAATTACAAAAATATAAAACATTTAATTAATTTTAAGTAAAAGTTCCTTCATACAATAAAAATCTCAATAAAAATTATAGGGTGCTAATTAAACAGACTTCTTTTTAATAGCATTATTCGCCTCTAAAAATCTACATTGGCTTCTAAATTACTAAGTCAGCCACAATTAACGAGCGTCTGAATGATACTATCTTAGCCACTAGTTATCTTCTATATAAGCCACTGTTCGTCACCCACTTTCATTTTCACAATAAAAACAAATGAAAAACAAAAAGAGTCGACGGAGCCCCGCTGCGCGCGGCTCCTATTTCTGTCTGCAGGGTTTAAAGTAACCTAACACGAAGGGGATGACGGGGGCTTCGTTCGCTCGCTCACTCTACCCCCCGTCATCCCCTTCGAACCTAACCTATCCGTGTCGGGGTGCCCAAAAATTTAGTTGGCGTTGTAAAAAAGTCTCATTAGTTTATTAGAGGTTATCTCATTTTCCCGTTGCTTAGTTATAAAATGAGAAGTTTGGTCACGTGGCCAATAAATAAATTTGTGGCTTGATTTATTATTTCTCAAAATTATATACTTCTAAACTTTTAATTGCGTTTTTCTCAAAATCTATTCATTAGGACATTCCCTGTTCTTTGCCTGTACCCTTCATTTTACAATAAAATTTAGAACAACAACGCACAATAGTATTCTGTTTGTCAAACCTAGGTAACATGTTTTTACACCTCGGTGATCGCACAAGCGACTGTCCAAAGCTAACTGCTAAAACCAACATCTATTCACTCTGTTTGCTTGAAAATTTCATTTTATGGTCAGTTTCCGAGTGGCGTTAATATTTATAAAAACATTTTGTCCATAGTAAAATTAAACGCACAATAGGAAGAAACGTTATTTTAGAGACAATACCACAAAAACAAATATCAGCTACATTTGTGGATATTGTGTTGCTTACGACGAAAATTGCGTCAATACACGAAATTACCTTATGCGGTTTCGTTGTCATTGAAATCAATGCTGTAGAATGTAGATGAAATATTGTTCGGTTATATTACTGTTTCTAAAGTTTACATTGAGTATGGAAGTCGGTTCTGCATGAGCGGTATCCTCGCCTCGTGCAATCAAACGTGAACCGTCCACCAATGTCCAATCGAATCACCCTTCATGACGGAATTCATTTTATTTAGCTCCACGTCCTATATGACACCGCTCGAATTGCTTTATGAGAGACCGGATAGAATAAAAACTTGTCTCGACTTCGCATTGTTTTTATATTCCATTAACAACTTCTTTACAGATAGACTGATATAAGTAATGCCGTACAAAAACAATCGCATTTCACATCTCCGCGGCGGTTTCAGAGCGTCCGACCTTACCCCAAATTCTGTTACTGCCAACCAAAATCTTGATTTCCTTGAAAATCATAAAAGTTGTCTGTTTAAGGATGATGTGCTATCCACTAAATTAAATGTTTAAAGTATTACAGAAGCGGTAAGAAGTTATTACAAGTATGCAGTAGTGCTAACCACCTTTGAAATATAGCGAGACATAATTAGGAAGGTACAATGAACAGCAGGACTGTTAGTTATTCAGCACAACGAACGTATGCGAAGCATTTGACACTTTCTATTTATGTCGAAGCGTCAACTCGCGTGACTGCTGCCATATTGAGTGACATAATTTTAAATCCTGAGGGACCATAGGTTCTTCCTGTAAATTGATGAATTATTTAAAACAAGCCGAAGGTTAAATAACACCTTTGCTGTTATTAATAAATGGGCCCTTCCTATAGTGCTTAGGTCCACTATATTTTTTGTTCATCAATTTTTTTTTTTCAACTTCCTAGAAAATTTGGTGTACCAAAATGGCTTCGAGATCTCAAACGACAGCAGATCCAACTGATTTCATAAATCATGGAAAATCTTAGGTCGTCGTTCGTTCGAGACGAATGCACCGTAGATGGCAAACAACCGCAGCACTTCGCATGCGGTTGGTGGCATTAGCCTGGAACATGAAAATGGATGCCATATAACGTGACTTTATCGATAGACACATAAAATACTAACTGGTAAACTTGAGCCTATACTTTCTACTAATATCAGGAGTCACAACTCTAGTACGCCGATCGGATAAATCTAACAAAGATAACGTCGACAACAGTTCTGGTGACCTAGAAAGGGACAGAGTAAGCGATCAACAAACCATTTAATCGGATTATTAGCTTTACAACATTTAATCAACAAGTCCCTAATCGTACCCGGCATCGACTACTGAGACTAAATTGGTGGTGATCTCGAGATAACAGATAGAAAGCCGTTGGAACAACACCAACCGCGTTACGCGCGCTGAGCAAATTCAAAACGGAACTCACCACCGCACAGAAATAAGGAGCGAGCCGTTACCCGCCGCTTGTGCAATGCTTTGTAAGTAAAAAATACCACTTTGGATTCAAAAAGCTCGTACATACCATAAATGTGACGATGACTTCTTATGATAAAATTGTTGCTAATGTCTTCTTTGAAGTCAAAGAGCAACATCACTCATAACAAGATTAACCATAAGATAGTTGCGTTGCTCACGCTATAAAATGATTTTGGTTGGTGCGCGGGCGCAGAGGTGTCAGTGGGCAACAAAACTCGATTCGAAATCGACGCACCCAATGTCAGACGGCACAAGGTCGCCTCTCACGATAAACGCCTCTGCAAACCGTTTGGACTTAACAAAGCCGGCAAATCTGTGATCTGATCGCTTCACAACTATTCATCTGTACTTATTTGGCTCGAAACTACACATGGGAACATCTATTGTTCTGTAATTCGTTTTTAAGTACTGACATTTAGGACTAGCATTTGCGTCGGCGTAGCGTTTGAACTGATAGTCAATCGATATATGCGTCAGACTAGCTAATGGATACGAATAAAGTTTTAATGTTAACGATGGCATCGGTAGATTAAATTGATATGGCAAAACTGGATGAACGGTGAACCGTTAATACTTGGCCATCGTCGCCTATAACCACACTGTATTTATCACTAGGGTGGCTATCGATGCGTTGCTCACTTTATAAGGGACGGGCTTTTTATGCAACCACGTTTCTACGAACACGTTTTATACGCTGGATATTTCAGTCGAGTTTTGAACGGACAACAACCTTTAACGAACGTAATATGAAATAATTTTAACTTGACATGTTTGATATGGTGACTGTGAATAATCCATCACGTATAGCGATGGCTTATCGCCAATCAAACGACAGAGCCCAGCTTCCACGTGCCAGTTAGTACCACCGGTATTGCATAAACGTGTTACAAGTCGTTAAGTGCATAATAATAATTTATGAAATGCTTCTAATCGATTTAGTAACACTTTCTCTTGGTTAAAACTTCATAGGTTAGTTAACCCTTCCGTGATACTTTCTTTGCCATTAAGGAGTAATATCCATTGCAGAGAATATTAATTTTTAGTAGATCATAAAAATTAATAAGCGATCACAGCTGCTGGTCTCAAATTGGTTTTGGGTAAAAAAAATCTGAACGAGTGAAACTTGCTATTCGTGCTTTGCTCTCGATTTTAACGTCACGACGGAAAGAACCGCACTGGTTCATGAAACACGGGTTAATCGAGCACACAAAAAAACATTTGGTTACCCAAGGACGCTGCTGTAGTAGTAAGTACAATGCCATGACTAACTGCGGTTTGAAACGTTTCAGATATCCGATATAAAATTGACTACAGATTTGCACGGCTCTGTATGCTAAACGAATGATTAAAGTAAAAGTTTGAAGCATTCGCTTCTGGTCGAGTTTTTATCTCGTGCAACCTGCTGCTGCAGTTTCGGCCGCTGCTAATGTATTTTAAACTCGTTCACCGGAAATTATTTATTTTGTCATGGCGCCCACCTGCCACACAAAAGGAACGATAAAAGAAGTCGATGACGTTGCTACGGCAGATGATAAATTGAGGTTTAATGTTTCTTTTATTTTTAAGACGAATGCAGTTTACGAATCGAGATGTTTGCTAGTCGTTATTCAATTTCAACTTAACAGCTTATTCAAATTGCCGGTTCTCAATTTTAATACCGGCGACGAACTTGTCGCTGCCAAGTATTTATGCACTTTAGTTTATAGCAACCTTTTCACAATTCAAAATGTTATTGCAGTTGCAGCACGTGGCTGGAGCTCAAATTACTCAATAACATGCTCAAAGGTAAAGCGTGAGTTCACTCACATAAACATTGGGTTTTAGACAAGGTAACGATAAAACAAAAATTTATCTTAAATGATAAATACATGATTCATTTAACAATAGGTAGGTTTTTATAACATCACTCAACAATCTTATCTTTCGCGAATTTATTACTCCGGAAGATATCGTTGGAATAGGTGAAAGAAGTCGTATAAAAATTTCGTTTTGTTTGGAGAAATCAGACACTGCTATAATTAAACTGTTAGACAACAAAAATGACACTATTGAAAGATACTGAAGAATAGAGAAAAAAATACAGATAAGCAACGTCTTGGTAACAAAATAAATATACGCTTTTCATGTTCGTAACAAAATATACACGAACGAATTACGTCCATAGTTAACTACTTTAATGTACTTTTTGTTACGTACGAGCCCGACTGCCCGACTACTTGGCCGGACTGGTACGAGCAGTGGGTGTTAAGGAGAATGATAATATTAACAAGTAAATTGGGTTGGGTAATTTGCTATTCATACTAATTCCTGAATATTTACTACTTCATTATTTCATATATTGGATGTGATTTTATTTCCACAAGTTACTGCAACGAAAGCTTTCGAGGAACTTCTCCCAGAAGTCACGATAGGGATTGAGTTTCGCCGTGTGAAGTTAATAAACAGGTGAATGTTTATTACATATCCTCGGAAATTTAATCCTTTGCGATACTAACAAAAGGTTATAGAGACAGAGCATTACGATAATTCACTGTCTTCAATTCCTCTAACTACGAACGTTATGGGGAGGGTAAGAAACGTGTGGTTAGGTTAAAGAAGTTGAAAACGTGTGTAGTAGTCTGGGAGCGATAAATTGCACCTGACACGTCTGGCACGAACTACTGATGCAGTCGGATACATCGAGTGGCAACTCACGACAACGTATCATGATGAAAATACAATTCTTCTTATAGCACTTAGGCAAATATTGCGATACTACGACTGTCAAATCCAATTTGATAGGGTTACCTCAAGTTAAGACATCTGTGGGTAAGATAGAACAATTACTCCATATATCGGGAGATCGGGTTAAATTTGTATCCTGATTAAGTGGGTTCTGGCAAAGGTAAACGTTACTAAAACAAAGTTCGTAAGCACCGGACAGACGTTTGTCTATTTCAACGAGCTAATTTCGAAAACGACTGGGACTAGCCTTTGGTACGGTTATTTCGTCAGCAATTAAAACTTTAATTAAGGTTTTTCTGACGTTTATAAATCGTACGATTTCGAGGTAGGCCAGGGCGGCTACGCCACGAATATTTTTTTTATTTATTATGTCAAGTAGATTTTATTGCTGCCGAGGTAGTATTTTACTTAATTGCTCTACTGGCAAATTTGGTTTTGAATTGAGACCAATTGGCTGGTTGAATAAGTGAGCATGACTAGTTTACGTGTGAATTGATATTATAACAGAGCTATCAAAGCTCCGACTATATCTGCCTAAAGAACTGATTCGCTTGGTAAAAGACCGCGACGAGATCATGATGGCGACGAAATCGACCTTCAGCAGTTAGAAGGCAAAAAACAAAACGGAATAAATATACTATAATTTACCTTAATTCTTTAAGCCTTACCTTGAAATGTAATGCGTGAAGTAAGTTTAATCTATCAAACCACTAATGTCTACCATTTCGCAGTCGTAAATTCTGTTTGGGAAAACGCTACCGTCCCTTAACCTACATTCTGACAAGAATAACAGAGTTATGTAAGGCTAAACACAATACAGCATTTTGAATAAGTAAGGTAATGACTTTAAAAGGTAAACGGAGTGCGAAATGATTTCTTCGTTCTTACGTCTTTCCGGCCTATTGCTAAAGACACCCGGGCGGTAGAAAATACTCGCAACGCTCCGATGATATTATAAGAATTGTAGGATTAAGACATACTCGTAGATTAGAAAAGTTCGGGGACAAGAAAGGTGACATAATGGAAAGAATTTATCAATATGATGCGTATTGTCATAGTCCATGACAATAGGGATCATGACAGTTTGCTATATTGGTATTATTATTTGGTCTATACGATGACCCACTTTCATCAACGACGATGTTTTAAGGGTTGACAATCGACGATTGAATGTTTGTATTCAAGTGCGTATATGCGGCATATCAGAGTTATTGTGTTTGAACGAACTAGTCGTATGCTCTTCGGAACTGATTCTTTTTCTTTCATCTATCTGATTCCTATTTGTTTGTTTGTGTACCAATGGTTTTGGTAGGTTTTGCTTGCAAGTCTCAATAAGCAGATAACCCTGATTGGCAAGCCCAAATAACAATGCATGATATGACGTGATCTACCACTGATTGAATCGTTTTAAAGGCAGTTGGAATGCAGGTGGTTAACCTTTCTAAATATGTGTCGACTGTCGACATGTCAAGGATAAAATGTTTAGACAAAGTTCATGCACGACCAGGCAATTAGTTATGCGGACAAAGACAAAATTAAAACACGCCTTTAACATGATTTTAAATTAAAATCTTTAATCTGTTATTATTTTACTTGCAGATTAGTTTCACCATACACTGTTTAATCAAGAGAACTGAAGATTGCTTATGGTCGTGGAGGACTAATAACGCCGCATTTGGTGAAACATAGGTATTTCGTTTCATATTCGAAATCATTACTGTAAGTAGTACACATCCAGTCGGCGATTATCACACAGTTGCACTGAATAGGTAGATCTTAATTGCCTTCATGCTGCATTTGGCAGTCGCATAGTTTACAGTTGCGGCTGGATGTGAGACTGCAGTTATGATTACGAATATGAAAAGAAAAATATGTTTCACCAAACGCAGCTTTTTTAGCCCCCCTGGAGCATGTTCTAAAAGTTGTCTGAGCAAAAGGGTCATTATCTGTACAAATTTTAGGGCGAAGGGTGAACAAGACTAGCAATGTGAAGCTTTTTTTTTAATTATTGGAAATCGTCAAATGACTTCTTCCGCTCTGGGCGGAGCGGAAGGGAGTGTCAGACTCTTACTGACTAAAACCCATTGTAGCTACAAAGTCAGTTTTAGTACACCACGTTTGTTCTGTTCGCTTCTACACGTTCCTTTTGCAACTACTAATTATAGGCGAAATGCATTCTTTCTAAGAAGTTCGAATTGCTTTAACAAGATTTCGTGTGAGCTTAATATTGACCTAATTGGCACTAATGCAAGCACAGCGGAATTTTTTTGGTGTTAAAGTATCCAATAACGACACTTAACTTTAAATAAATCTAAGTAATTAAGTCTATATAGATTAAGCTTATTGTTTAACTTAAGATACACATATGAATTATTTTACAATACTTAATCGATATTGGTATCTATCTGTGGGGGCTTGTTATTAGCAACTTGTTTATGTTTTTTTTGTTTGTATAATGTTATTAGTCTGTAAGCCTTCTTAAAAGTAAATAAATAAACGAGGTTCTAAGGAGTATCTCGAAGCAAACTGAGGAAATTCTTCACCCTTGGGGAACGAAGCGTGGTTTTGTGCACGTACGGTACAAGCAATACATGGTAAGTATCAATAGGTCATCTGTCATCCAAACACGAGAGTTTAGACAAAGTATTGGAACAACTTTCTGTTAATTGCACAGTACCCAGATGAATCGCATCAATTACTGGAGAATTTAAAATCTATTGTTTTCTCGTATTTGTGTTCAATACTAGTGATTATTCCGTTAAAAAACAACTTAAAGCGTGTACACATAGCAGACAATAATTACGGAAACTACTTTCTAGTGTGAGTCATGCCAACTTTGCCAATGACTAAATAACGATTTGTTATAACTTTTTGTGTGAAATACGTACCTATTCAAACATCTCAGCTTTTCACATGTTTTGTTATTATTGTAAACAGACTGAAGTGAAAACAAACATTTATCATTAGTGAGCCATTCACTCTGGCTTGCTTATCGTCTTTGACGATAACATTTGATCTAAATATAGTTCAGTTTACTTAGCGGTTACTCTTTTTATAAACAAGATAATCGGTCTACTTGTCGATTCTGTTCGAAACTACTAATTCGAGTTCAGCACCCGTACGCATTATCAATCCAACAGCTTAACTGTTAATCCCTTCACAATTTACCTTGGAAACTTGTCCATAAATTGTTGAATATGCACGACAGAACACTGTAGTATTTGACAAGCAATTATTCAAAAGTTAGAAAATCAGTATTTGCCAGTAAACAAGTATTAAGTAAACGGTTTGTGTAAAGAAAGCGAACCTGTGGTGCGAGTACCGGGGCTGTCTCTGTAGCCGCCGTTTTGCCGGAGTCTGCGTACACTAGACACAAGCACACGGGCCAGCATGACGCCCGCTCTTAACAGCCACCTTCCCAATAAAAGCACAATTCTCCATCAGTCACTTGCTCCTCAATAGAATTGATACCGCGAGTTGTAACTCAACACTGGAGACACACGAGAGGGGCCCGGCGATTCACTGGGCCGTATCCAACACACGCACTCACAATATAATTGTTACCGCTCCCTATATTCAGTCACTACACTGGGTGACATGTCGACAAATCATATGTTTTGAAAACAATTGCGGCCGTTTCGTACGAATCGAAATGTGAAGTTTCCAGTTTGATAAACTTGTTTCGATTTAATGGTTTTATCAACGAATTTGCATATCACTAAAGGCACTGGAAGATGATTGGAATGGACAGTTATTACTGCAATCGTAACAGATCACGTCGTCAAATATTCGATATGCTCGGGTTCGTCTACGGGTTCAGCTCAACGTCACTACGTGACAGTCCGTATCTCTTCAAAGCTTTTACCGTACTGGCTGGAAGGCAGTAGTGCGGGCTCGGAAAAAAGAGAAAGAACGATTATGACGTACCAGAGTCACAAGTCCATAACCGGCCATATTGTGGCTGCGGATATGCACCTTGCTGTGTTAGCAATAAGGTGCAAATTCCTGAAAGCGTTGATTCCAGCTGTATCAGTTTCCTCGAATGTTGCGTGTGGAAATTCGAGACGGATTGAGCAGCGCAGTCATTGAGTGTAAAAGAGATACAAGTAAATATCGAATGCTAACGACGTTTGCCGATTGGAGTCCGACCGCCAAGGCCGACTCACGTCACGTTTCGCGAGACTAGACGTGCCTCCTGTATACAATAGGTATGTGCACGATTGTAGTTTATTGCACTTTGTTTGACTATATGAAAATTTTCCCTAAACAATTCTAAATATGTAATTACTTATCTCATTAAGTTATTATGAGTAGCTTAACAATAAAGGGCTATTATCGCTCATTAACACTCAATGTTATTGTTTCTTGGTGCTAATGATAACGCGGTATGCATTACCATTGACAGATAATTTTATATTTACATTCCGATTAATTTTGATAAGATATTTCTTGTGAATTTGTTACTTAGTACTCAACATTACGTATCTAAACAGCTGACATTATAATAATGTCTCATAGAAACAAATTGACGTCAATGAAGTGCAAATAGGCATTAGAGTTATTGTTATGTTATTTACAACGAATGTTCCGACTTGTATGACAATGAGCATTCAAGTAGATATTATAAGACAACAAATGTCAATTAGTACGTGTTGTTTTTTAGATCTTTTCCCATTGAGGTACTAAAATAAATAATTTTAATAATTATTCCAATATGTTTGTCAAATTCTTAATTTATTAACGTCAACTTAACTTAACGGATATACAGGATGAGTTAGCATTCAAGGTATTCATTGTAAGACGTTGAATTTAGCACCCTATGTACCCTAGGCGAAAGTAGGTAGATTTCGAGAAATATCAATTTTTATAATGACGTATTTCGTACATCGAATAAGAGTTCCTGTATACCTCGAAAATTATATACTTCAAGATTGGAGCAGCACTGTCATTTGTTAGAAACTATAAGTTTTTTCTGTCAACCCAGCGCTCCCCCCTTTTACTTTTACAATCGCGCTGTGTCAGTGTATTACAAAATAAATAAATAAATTAAAATTATAGATTTTAATTTCAAATCATGTGATTTGCGCCATACGAACTTGGAGACGAAACACGACCCCGATTCTTAAAATAATCTCAAGCGACTATTATAATTAATTTGGGTACCGCATATTCAACAATTTCTTTATCCTAGCATGCTTCAATATATCCTCCTTAGCAAGCGAACCGATTACCCAATACTCAAATGCAATCATATTTAATAAACATAAATTTTGTCGTAAATGACCGTTGCGTCAACCGTCGTCGCGTCGTGAATGGACGCGGATATGTACGAAAACACATAAAACATCAAAGTTTTCTCCGGCAACATCCGTTTGCGCTGGAGCGTGGTGAGACAGATATGCGAATAATCTACAATAGTAACAATGTAGTGAATTTGATCTAAACGCCACATTTCTCTTTGATGCTATCCGATGATTGTTCAATGATTAAACATGCCGTGATCCACAGCCTCTGAGTGTAACTGATTCTTAGTGATTTACTTTGATGGCTGAATAAATGTTCAGTCCTTGGATGCTTCACGATATGGAAAATTATTAATACTCTAAGCTGTGCATGAATAACTAAGTAAGGGTTTTGAGTTAGAGTTTCCATTTCCATTCCCCTTCTACAATATTTCATGAAGAATTTTAAAAAGAAGATTAAGATTGGGTTGACTCATCTTACTTATGAAGAAGTTCAAATATGGTACAGTATGAAAAATACGGTGGCAAATCTATGACGATAGCTCAAGTTCAGATACGATGCAATGCACGAGGGTTCATGCAAATAGTACCTACCAGTGGCGAAGGCTTCATACAACTCGATTCCTATCGGCTTCCCTTTCGAAATATGGCAAATACTAATATCTATTATTTTCAATTATCATTTAAACAAATAATTGGTCCGGCTTCCCTTTTAAGAAAATTCACCCTTCGCCACCGGTACCTACCTTCTACAGATAGTTCGGACCGCCTTATCGTGATTTCGGAGACTGTTCCGAAATCAAGCACGGCTTTAGCTACTAAACTACGAACTGAAAGGATAGGCTAGTAAAGCTCTCAAAGCTACAGGCACACACATGCCAGTAAATTGGGAAGTAGCTTCCATGCCAAAAATGGCATGTGCCAATAAATGGCACAGTGACGAAACATTTGCAAGTGAAATGGCATGCCTTTTAATGGCACAGTCTTTAATAGTCTACTAAAATGGCATGCCTGTAGCTGTGTGACGCGTTTAGACGTGCCATTTGGTGAGCAACTTGCATCCCCGCCAGCCCCGCCGCAGATTGCATGACAAAAAATCAAATGCTGTGCAATTTACTTGCATGCTACCTACAGGCATGCATTTTTATTTATACACGTGCCAGTAGCTGGCATCTACAAGCTCCTTGCACGCCATTGTGTAAAGCTAAAGGCATATTCCCAGCTTATAAAGTAAACAAAACGATCATTTGTAACTCCAACCTAACTTTGAACCAAAAGTTCCGGAGATAAGTTCCGGTTCGAACAAATATTGATGCAAGATTAGATTTCGCTACATGTGACTATTTGAGTTCACCTTGTTCCCAATCGCGGATAAGATAACTGATAATATCATGACAGCTTCAAGTCAAGTCTCGTCAAATAAAAACAATAAAAAGTAACAAAACAACTTTTTATAAATAAATTGCTACTGGATTTATTAAGATTTTATCGTTAAGTACATTATGCAAAAAAACTGAGGCCAATGTGACACAGAGCCCTGGTCGGGACAGGCCGGCTTTCTTGGTTTCTTAAAATGACGTCACCGTACACCTTGGTTGGGTATAAAGATAGCATTTTATTTGACAATTATCTCCATTTACTTAACGTTTGGCAATCAAATAATGCGTAGGCGTCGGTTATATGGCCAACTTAGCAGATGTGTGCACTTATGCACAAGTAGAGCCTAGAGGGTTCGATTTTATGGCAAGTATTCAATTCCCAATCCTAAGCAATATATTTTCTAGCATATACATTAAGGTTTTTGACCCGCGAGGTCTTTCTCGCCTATTCCTTAAAAGGTCAGTTGCCATAATTCTCTATAAGGTCTGACGACATTTAAAGTATGAGGATATTTAAAAATCGTATCGTTTTAGTTTTTTATTGATGACTAATTAACCGGAATTGGCAATCATGTAATCAAACCTTTGCGGAGAATTTAATGTATAACTATTTGGATTTCTGTGGTCTGACTATAACAATTTTCCGCCCACTTTACGAGCTGTAATTTATCTATAGGAAAATAAACTTTTTGCGGACATTTTACGATGACTTCAAAAGTTTAATTTGGAATCGTAAAAACATTCAGATGTTACTCTTAAACATGTTCATAAATGCAACACATAAGACAATCGATATCGCTCCGGTTTCGATAATATTCAAATTGATTTCCGATATTTTATCGGGATTAGAACGTATCGAGAGCGGGGGAATCTGAGCAATACTAGTTCTAAAGTATGAACGGATCATATAAGTTTTATATCAGCTTGTAGGAGTGCGAGATTAACTACTTTCTTTTTACATCCCGAGGCAGAGGTGACTCGTCCAGTTTGTTAACATTAATGTAAATGTCATTGAATGCCGTCCAACCGGTTGCGATGAATTTTTTTAATCGACAACTGCCTCTGGTGTTATTTTGAAAGCTGCGAATTAACTTTAGCGATCCTTGTAGTCTTCACGACTTGCCTATTAAAGCATCTATAATGACCTTTTGATCGATCATTGTTCAGGGAATTCTTTAACGAACGTTATTACCGGGGAATAGCTGCATCTATAATATGATGAGCAATTAATTTATTTCTATATTTAACTTAAAGGTGGCCTTTTCTGTATCCGCCTCGTATGTATCAAAAACGCCATTTATTTTTCAAGTGTTGAACTTAATGTCTAAACGACTACTCGAAACATACAAGCTTATTTACATAAGACTGCTTAACACAATACCCTCTTTCGCTTCGATGCAGTCCAATAATTAAAATGAATATTAATGAAGTTGACTTGCTAATGGAGAGTAAGATTTGAAATTCATATCTCTAATGCGCCGAGCAGATATTTTTTTTCACAAACACTCTCACAAACACCGATCTTAATATATGATTTGCGAATAGGATTGTTTTGAGCATATCGATAAACCGTCCACCGAAGACATAGAAAGGTGTTGCATGACTGCGTGCACGTTCGCAAAGCATAATTTTGTTAAATCGTTTAAAAGCCAACAAATAGACACTAGAGCAGCCTCGACTCAATTGAAATCCAATCAAACCGCAGCGTATCACGAGACGGACGTTTGTTACGATGTTTTAAGTGCGCACAGCACTATTACCACAGCGATGGAGGCAATGAGTTGAATTGACAATGTTGAACACAATTGACAGGCAGCCAGTGACCTGACGGCTAACGATGTGCACTGCGCACGAACACTCTTTATTTGTAATGCAAAACTGCAAACATCCTATCGTCACGACGACTGCCCATACGACACACATCACAATACGTGTAACGTAACTTCATATTATCATAATAAACATTATTATACTATATTTAATACTTACCAATGACGCCACACGTACGTACGGCTCCTGAACGTAATTTAAGGTTTTTTTTAGATTGGTCTAGGAAGTAAGAAACACATATAAGGTCACGATGACTCAATGCTCAACTTATTGCTACGGTAATAAATTACAATGGAGTTCCTGTGAGTTCTCATAATATTACATATTTCATTACAGCTAACATGGTTTAAGTCAATGATTTAAAATGTAACGATCCTTGGAATTGCTCCTTTGATGCACGACATTGTTTATTAATGAGGAACAGACTTTGAATATGTATAGAGAACGGGTTAATAAAATGAGCAGGAGTTGTTAACCCCCCGATGTAGTCCTAGCACGATGACGCATCACAATATCAATGACTATATTCTTTTCAACTTAAGGTGAGCCC
Organism: Amphipyra tragopoginis; assembly: GCA_905220435.1. NCBI lineage: Eukaryota > Metazoa > Arthropoda > Insecta > Lepidoptera > Noctuidae > Amphipyra > Amphipyra tragopoginis. Next base: position 21,498,530 of record HG991995.1, on the reverse strand, counting down.
TGAGGTTTTTCTACAATTACCGTACAAAGAATATCAAATATTTTTAAAAATCAAAACATGGATAATGTAGCTACAATACGGCCGACGTATCTTAGCGAGTCTGAAGTTAGCTGATTAGGTGCGCAGTAGACAATTTTGTTTCTAAAAGATCCATTGCGCAGCCAAATAACTAACTTCAGACGCTTTTTTTCGATAGCAGTCTCCTTACGACTACAATTTACGAAATGACCGCTGTCGGGAGTCGGGACTCATCTTTCGTTGAACAGAGTATAACAATTATTTTTAACAGCTATTCAATTCGAACTAAACTAAAATATTTGTATATCTAAGCAATATCAGATACATCTTTAATAATATAATCATTTCCACTTGATTAAAAACGGGCAACGCCATTGTAGGAAGTAATTACATAATAGCGTAACACGTTCTTTAGAACATCGGATGACAGGGCAGAATTGAGATCCATATCCATTTCATCATTTTCGATGAGTGACTGACTGGTGTCGACATAACACTTTATTTATAAAGTTCTGCAAGGTACGGACGTAACTAACTACTCAACAGTGATGAGGTGATGAATGGAATCGATGATGTGGGCGGGGCGTGGTTAATGAACATTATTTCCATTTTATTTCGTGATATCGAGAACGTAGAATTATGCCGTCAAACAAAAACTTACATCACCAGCAATTAGATTGTGTAATTGCCAGTATGAACACCACCGTCGCCGACCTGCTCGTCTATTGTTAAATTAGATAGAATCACTGTTATACTTCTCATTTTACGTAATGTTTAACCATCGTGTAAAGTTGTACACATGTTTTCCATCGCCTGTGAATAGCGTTCAGAAATCGATCATTGCAAATAAAGAGCAAGTCTTGCATACGTCAGTCAGCCGAGTCAATATTGGCACAAAAATAAATGTAGAACACGATCAACTAGAAAAATTGCATAATATAAAACAATCAGTGTTTAAAAAAGTTCATGTTGGAGACCAAAAACTTTGCACGATTTGTAATCTGTATCTGGATACTGGATGGAGCAACTTGATGATATTTCAATATGGCGTGACGGCGTTAAATAACACAGAATGAAATGTACCAGTGTTTCAAATGTCTCAGAGCAGTGCATTGTATACTGAAACGAATTTGCTAGAACAATCATTGTTGACGAGCTACAATATTCGTAGAGAACAACAGTACTAATTACTTGTTAAATTAAAAACTCATGTCTTAGATTTCTCTCATTTAGTTTGGAGGCTCGTGGCTAATAATATCAACCGCGCAGATCACATGATTTGCTTAAAAACAAAATGTATGTTAATTTAATTAGGCTTGATTGAGTTTCAGTGTTGGGTAGTCGGTTCGCTTGCTAAGGAGGATAAATTAAAGCATTCGAGGATAAAGAAAGTGTTGAATATGGTATAGGCAAATTAATCATAATAAACGTTTGAGATTTTTTTATCAATATTTTAAGATTCGGGTTTCGGTTCCAAATTCGTATAGCAAAAATCATGTAAATGAAACACCTGTAATTTTTAGTAATTTATTTATTTTGTAAGGTCAGTCCCGGACGTCATACGAATACATATGCCAGTCGTTCCGGGTAGTCAGCACCCCGAAAGTATGACAACCGGTCTAACCTTAGGATATCGGCATTGCCTAGTAACTGGGTTGTGGAAGTCTGATGGCAGTCGCTCCGTGTAAAAAAACACGTATTTTGCCGCATCTGGTTACACTCGAAGCTAAGCAGAGCGAGTTTCGATTTGGTTTGCGTAGCTATTACTAGTTTTGTAAACAAATCCATGATTTTCAAGTTTAAAATAGGTACTAGTTCACTTAAGTTGGTTAGCAAAATCTACTTGTCTTCTCAATAGGCCTATGCGCACCTTACCTGTCGTCTAAAGTCAACGGTATTCAATCCATCATCGGACATTTGCAAGCCAGTTATGCTCCAGTTTCGGATAATTGCGTTTGCACTTGTTATACGAAATCAAGCAAGAAGCCAACATCGTTGACCACTATTAGCCAACATGTAACATTAATAATGCGTGAAAATCTGCCAGCTATAATGTTGCGTGTGTGCATTAACATTTGGAGCTTGTCTCATTATAAGTGTTGCCACATTTCATTGCTACCGGACACACGAAGATGTAGGAAGCAATTATTTTTCTTAAACACGTATTGTTGTATGAAATTACGAGTTGGATGTGTTTGTCACTTGTAGTGGTTATAGGTTACATTTAAAACTAAACGATGCGATATAATTTTGTAGTTACACAGCATTTTTTTTTCCTGTTTTATCTTGTGCAAAGGAAAGACGCGTAGATTGGATCTTGGCACTTAGCCGGATACACTTAAGAAGTAGGTGCGCTTTGTGAATTTATTTAAAGGAATGTTGAATAAAAATGGAAGGCAGGAAATTTTATTTTATTCAAATATGAACCGACCTTCCGACGAAAAATAATTTCCTATTTTTCTATTGGTCGAAAGACGTGGATCGAAAAGCCATATACAGGTGAGTTTTTAACGTAGGACTGCAGTACCAAATCTGAAATTATTATGAATAGAGTAAAGTAGTCAAGAGTCGTGCACTCAATTTTGGAGAAAACAAAAACTGCATTATTATAGTTTTGATAAAGCTGCTGGTTTAGCCGAAAAAAAAACAAAAGTAAAAAAAAACCCTGTATTATTGTACTCATTAATAATGTTTTTGATAAGGATCAAATCCTGCAATGGAATGTTATGTCGTAAATCAAAGGAAATTACAGTTTAACGAAGGTACTTATTGTAGTTCCAGATTTAGCCGTGCAGTCCTATCTCAGAAAATCACCCTGTAGGTATATCACATAGACCAATTAGGTTTAATAACTCTATTCATAGCACTAGGTTTATTATAAAGTATAGAAAAAACATTTCCGTGTCTTTTTTCTCGCGAACTCGCGACATCGCGTGTCTTGGTAATTCCTATGTAATTAGGACGTCGATGTTCCACTTAGATCAGTAAAAAAAATCTTACGTAGCATCCGTGCGTTTTTACCTTACACCTGAGTTAATACATGTATTGAGAGTAACCAGAAGAGAGTTTCATAATAAAAGTTTGTTTAATTGAAATATGATGGCTATAAGACTACGTCAACGCAAGCAAAGGCTAATGAAGTAGAAAAGTTTGTAAAGAAAATCTAACAATGAGCCTACGTGAAGAAAAATTACACAGCAGCTACGTCAACTGAATAATGAAGATCCACAATAGATTTCAGAATACAATATGGAATGGTAATTAGCACATTAGCAGTCCACGATTGGATGTCTGTCTTCCTCAATCCCACGCTGCTTCAACTGTCAATGCTCATCGGCTGCGTTGGTCGTGTTTAATGTTCCGTGTGGTTGGTAACGCTGGGAGTTCACGAGACAATCAATATTTGACGAAAACAGTCATCGTCGTGAGGTTATCTGATGGCATTGTAAATTATGGCGCATCGGTACCAGCCACCAACGTCACCGCCTACGAGTATAACAATATTTTCGTGTAAACCTTCGTAGAATGTTCAGAGATAGTATTGCATATTGAAAGTATATAATATAATGTTAATACTTATTCTATTTTAATCTTCTGGCTTATGGTTATCGTGGCCTTAGTACCAGGGTCAGGTTAGGTTTATGCTAATGACAGATCTATTTACGACTGACATAAAGTCGATATTGAATTAGTCTTCGAACATCAATTACGGTGCTTTTCAGGCCTTTCGTGACTTAGTAGACATTAGTCTAAAGCGAATAGCTATAATTTAAAAACCACATAACTTGTAAGAACTCTAGCTCTTCCAAGCCAACTAACGTTTAGCCCGGCTGCACATTAAAATAAATTGTCTGTCAGAAAATTTCTGTCGCGCGCCGGAAGGCACTATGCTCATACATTTTCTACTAGATCCCGCACACTGTCAGAATTTCCCGGATACGGCAGTCTGCGGGCTCGAGTACAAAATGTATGTGTAGTGTTCGCGCACGCGTCAGAAATTTTCTGACACGATTTTTTTATAATGTGCAGCCGGCCATAATTTTAAAGACATATTCCAGACATAATAGCTTACATAATCACATACATAGAAAATTCAACACCAAATTGAGCATAACTGCCTGAGTCACCTTGGAGCTCCGATCATTCTCAATAGCAACTAATTCTCAAAGTTGGGGTCAAACAACTTGCCAGCGGCGTGGTAATTACTTCCTTGTAATATCAACCAGGTATCGTGATGACTTTTTGTTGACTTTTTCTAATGGTGCACGTGCGAATCGCTCTAGCCTCGGACCGAGGGCGCTGTCGACCGACCGTGAAGAAGTAATTTGTGCCCTTCCACCAGCCCACAAATGTTCTAGAACGTTTACTTAACTCTGTACACATTACATCATGCGTAACCAAGTAAACAAAATTCTGCTAGAAATCAGTTTGACGTAAAGATGGTTTAAAGCTGTTCAAAACTTGTACTGTGTTTGTACACATCGGAGGCTTACACACGCTTTCGCTAAGTTGGTTGACTTATACGTCTTGCGCGGGCTGATAAGCAGCTTATATGTAGATTCTGTTGTCTTTGACCCCAAGAAGCTTGGAAGCGTATAAAAAAGTAGTTATTCAAATTTGTCCACCTCCGCAGCATTATGATTGCATAATACTGCAGAGATGTCCCCCAGAAACATAATTTCACTTTCTTTCGGACCACAGTCGGCGTAGGATGGGCGTGACAATCGCCGGCCGCCTCCAGCGGCACGTAGATTGCATACTTTCCCTGTTTTTATGGGAACTCATGGGGCGCCACTGATATAACAATAATGTGAAAGCTATAAAGAAACATGTCACTTTTTGTATACAAAATACAAAGAAAATGTTTCCAAAAATCTCGGTCAAACAATTGTAGCAGAAGTCAGTAACTTGTATAGAAAAGGTTCACTGTAAATGGAAAGGCGAAGAACCAATGTTTGTCTTTCATTCCATAAAAGGAGTGAAATATATGTACAACGTACCAACAAATGTATAGAAGTCTTCCTTTACGAGTGCTACGTTTAAACTAGAAAGTTTTTATGCAAAGTCTGCAGACGAGTAGGTACTTGGAAGACTAAGATGGTAAATTAGTTCTTTGAAAATCTGAACATGGAGCAAACTACCTAAAAGGCATGTATTGCATTGCCAAACATAGATTCTTCCATAGATTGCTACGAGGAACAAGTCGAACGATATTGCCATAACCACAAAGCTTGGCCACCGCACTCATAATCGGGATATGACGTCAAAGTACACAGATGGGTGTGACTGCCAATCCTCCAAACATAACCCTGTAACGGCACCCACGGGAAGTAATGGGGATGAACTACATATCCATAATAGACAGCTTTGTTAATAACATGTAGGTAGGATACAGGGATGAGTTCATCAAAGTCAGTGCTTTCAAAACGTACACCTAAACTATGACCTTAAGTGTAGAGTGGGTGTTCGCCAGTTGATATTAGCATTGACACACATAATGCTTTGCAATTGCAACGACATTCTCGGCAATTCGACTCGAAGAATAATTATAATGAGCATGTGGATATTGCGACAGCTAAGGTTAATTCGTGGGTAAAGCGGAACTTACAATAAAATTAAAATATAATAGAGACAAAGGGAACAGAATACACGTTTAAAACAGCACTGCACTATGGTTTTGGCTAACATAAGGCCATTGCTCTTCTTGAGGATGTCGTTAGAAGCGGCTGGAAAGAAAGAACTGAACACCTGAACTCTGATAACGGTCTCAAGGAAAAAAGTTTTCCTCAATGCTTGCGGATAAAGGAAGTGAACCAGTTATTCCAAGCAAAGCAGACGTTAGTTAACTGTAGGCCGAGAAAACTCAAGATGAAGCAATTAACCAATTTAAAACGAGATGATTAATGTTTGTTTTCCATCACATGTAATTGAACACACGTGTCCGTTCCGCTTTTTACACTCAAAAATAAGTAGAACTTCTAGCGATACAGCTTTAAGACATTTTGATAGTTTAGTCACTTATAAAGTCGAGAAACTGACAAGCCGGAACTGACTACTTATTTTCTGTAAAGTTCTGCCTTTTCCGAACTAGGCTGGGGTCAGCTTCCAGTCTAACCTGATGCGACTGAATACCAGTATTTTAAACGGAGCGACTGCCATCAAACCTCGGCAACCCATTTACTTGGCTATGCCGATATCCCAAGCTCAGGCCTGTTATCAGACTTTCGGGCTTCTGACTATCAGTAACGATTGTCAGAGGTATTCATATGACATCCGGGACCGATGGCTTAACATGCTCTCCGAGGACCGGAGGGGTCTTGATGTGTAACGGTCACCCATCCACGGACTGACCGCGGCAAGAGCAGCTTAACCTTGCAAATCGTATGATCCGCGCGGTAATTAATTAGCCAGGATCTCTCCTAATTTCTATAAACCTTAAAAAATGACGAAGAGATAAAGTCATTTTCCTTTCATCATATCAGTATGAAAATTCATTCAAATATAGTACAGCCATTGAATTATGCATACAGCTGCCAGTGGTAATTCTCAAATGATTGACGACTTTATGCATAACACCTATTAAAAAAACATTTAACGTCTGTCTAACACCAATCATTAACTGGGTATAGCAGTTCAGCCAGGTCAAGTTTGCACGGCGTCTGCGCAAGGTTGGAGGTATCAAAGCTGTGTGGTAAAGGACATGCGCATAATACAAATAGCTTGTAAGTTAACCTCACTTGTTAACACGAAATCTTCATTGACGATCGGATGACTTTAATTCGTTCTTAAGCCATGCGATCAAATATGGCAAGCTAACAATCAAAGTCAAATATTTTAATTCTAAGTAGTCTAGATTACTGGTGCTTTCAAAAGGTCAATACTAGGTGCTCGGTTCCAAGTAATATGTCCTATGGAGAAGGGCCGGCAAGAAAGTCCATGGACACTCTTCGAAAAAATAAATGGTTTGACAATTTTCATTGGAGTAATATGAGAACAATGCTGATTAATTTACATGCGGTTAACAACATAAAAAGTAATGAGACAATTTGTCTTTTAAAACGATTGCCCTGGCAGTTACGAGCTGACCAGTCCCAACAGACTGCACCCGTTCATGAGCATGACGCATTAATCTTATTATTCTTATAAGCCTCTACGAGTGACGATATTTAAGTACGTCCGGCGCACCCGAGGCAGTCAGTCCTGCTTCCAGCGTTGCTGACTGGCTAATCTTTTCACCACGGCCTGAGTTATTTTCGTATAGCTCGTGCTGACACGAGAGAAGATTAATCTTATTTTATTAGTACTAAAATGCTGAGATCGACGTTGGACCCTTTTACATCGACATTGTGTCTTCGTGACCGACAAAACATTATGTTTCGTTGCTAACGAAACACAAAATATATTATACTATACTCACATTTCATACAATCATTAGACAAATAAGACAAAATACAATACCCATAGCAAGGAAATGTAAAGAAACAGACAACATGTTAGCTTTAATCAGAAATTCAATTCATTAGTATGCTTTTATGAACCTTAACGGTCCCATCAAGATGTGCAGAAACTCTATTTGAAGAAACGGTTCAAATGATATTCGTGTAAAGTTATATGAAATGGAGTTTACAATATTGCACATGTAGCAAAGTAGATTAGGTTCTAGGATGTTTGCAAAGAAGCTATTATCCTGACACCACTTAGACAGTTTTCCAATTTACAAAGTCAGCACATTATAGCAACACGAGCGACTTCAGGTGCATCTGTTGACATCGTACACTCGCTTATATCAATACCAAAGCTTGCAAAGGCGACGGTTTCGACTGTATCCATGCATTTGCATCAACGCCGTATTGATAGAACCTTAGTTACCTCTGTATACACCGCCAAAATTAGTGTTCATTTATTAAAACTGGCTCGTTTGCACGCAGATGTTTTTAAAGTTTCACGTTCTAGGTAGTTATAATTAAAAGTTCTCGAGTTGAGTGTTAACAATAGAAATACACTAATATTTCCATTGTGCCGGCTACCCAGAGACTGGCACGCGTTCTTGCAAAGAGAAATTTGACAATGCACTTATAAAGAAAGTTTTATAAGTCATCAAAACGTGATTAAAACAAACGAAACATGTTTGCCTCGCTCATTAACTAATGAAACAGCTGCAAGCTGATACATTTAGTGACGCACACGCATCCGATAAACTTTAAGAACGGGATGTTAGTACTTGTGTTTAGCGCAAGAATACATATATCGCATCTTGAATGGTTTCCCTAGCTTGCTCATTTCTTGAGTGCTTTTATAGGAAGGTAATATAAAAACAATACCGAAGATGCAAAGTAGGTAATTTAATCTTGCCGGTAATGGTAAAAACCTGATTAGGTATAGAAAAGGAGTGTGGCTATATCTTTTTCAACGTAAGGCGAGTGCTGGAGTTTTTTCTACAAAACATTACATGCAAAAAACATGAAATATTTTTGTAAAACAAATCATAGATAATATAGCTATTTTACGGTTTATGATGATGTCGTTTACGTTTTTTCGATAGCAGGCTACAATAAATTAACGAAATGACCGCTAAGTCAGGACTCAACTTTCGTTGAACCAGATATAGTCTGAAAAGCGGAACATTTCCGACTTCATTAGCTTCGTCGGGTCAAACTATAGTATATTATAATATCTGTGGGTCAAACTAATGATACGAGCTCCTGATTTACGATTGACATTTGTGTCAATTATTTCCGGAAAGACCTGGCGATGTTGTTAGCATGTGACGTATACTGATTTGAATATATTTTGCATAATATAACATATAAGTATGTGTAAAATCAGTGACGGAAGGCGAAGAAAGTGACACAGTAACCCGCTTGTGTCGGAGTCGAAGCGAGAGTAATTGGATGACGTTTGTGATCACAACGGGCGTGGTTGTTGACCTAAGGCTTAAAACCCAGGAACTTACCAATTTATAGTCTCCAGGGAAATAAAAGAACATACTTTTATATCGCTATCCATAAATTAGAACGTTTGACAAAATTAGGTGAGGCATCGTCGAAATTGCTAGGTATTTCATTAATTTAATGAATGTCCGGCAGTCACGCCATGCAAGGCAAAAAACTATGTGTAAGTACACAAATTGTTATTATGTATTGAAGGTACATAATAACACAATTACTGTCAATGGGAGTACACGTAACATGGAACCTTAATTTATGTTATTACATCTCTGTATAACATACAACACACCTGTCAGATTTGACGGTTATTTACTAAATCATATGACGAAAAGCAATCTAACAACGATCTAATTTCGCAATTGGAACTGACAATGTTCAATTGTCTAAATGTGGTAATGAAAGCGCGTTTGTGATTTCAACCCGCAAAACTGATAGACGCGGGTTGATCGCGTAATGACTTACAGCATCGACTGAATCAGGACAATTATACTTTCGGCCCCGAAATAGTCCATCTAATAGATTTATTTCGTTATTTTCAATTATAGCATGTTGTGGTATAATTTAAATTGCAATTCAAAATGGTTTATGTAATCGTGTCGTATTAAAATAAATGAGATCACTTTAAGAAAATTAAAGGGCTATGCAACTTTTGCCATACATAGCTGGCATGTTTTTTTTTTTTCTTTTCGCCAGAATTGAAACCTAGGCCATATGTTAGAGGACTGTATGACAAATATATAGCAAAAAGAGCTAGGTCTACTAACCGTAACAAAACCAAGTTAGAGAGTGTTTAGTAGATTGCTATTGTTTTTTATCAGGCGTTATTTTTCTTAAATAAAAATACTCCGTGTGTGATATTTTAAGTTTCCCATTGTTAAATACTACCTACTCGGCAACTCTAATGAGTCATTCTGCGTCCCCCGCTTCCACATTATGATCTTAAATATTCTTTCTAGATCTTCTTGATAGAAGGGCTTAACGATGGCGTAGCAGCAATAAAAGGACATTACTGTTCCTGTATTTCTGGGAAGAGAACACAGGTTGTTGTAGCCACGTCATGTCTGTATTATGGTATATGGCGTGGGGTAGAGATCAACAAAACTTAGGTCCTCCAGCTCAATTTCTGGATTTCATAATAAGACATGATGTGAAAAGAGAGACGAGTACTGATTACGATTAATTAACTTTATCTATAAGAATTTAGTAGCATGTAATTGTTCTATGATAAGGTAAGGCAAAGATTTTTGTAAAACTAGAAGTACCTTCTAATTATTTAATAAATAGTTTTGGTTTCGGTTTTTATGGTTGTATAATTTCTTTTTTGTGACTGCCTCGTTGGTCTAGCGGTCGCAAGCACGACTGCTGAGCGTGAGGTCTTGGGTTCGATCCCCAGGTCGGGCAAAGTGTTATTGCGTTTTTCCGTGTGGAATTTTTCAGTAGCAGCTTGGAGTCTGGATTTGTGCCCGGTTGATGACAATAGGCTCGCCCCCTATTACATGGGACTTAAACATAACGGCGAAACGTGGGTGTATTATACACCTCTGCCAACCCTTCGGGGAAGAAGGCGTGAAGTTATGTTTATGTAATTTCTTTTTTGTAAGAATATTCCATAGTACAATTTAGAAAACTAACCCAGAAGACCTATCCTATAGTGGATACGCGTTAAATAGTGTTGCAATAGCGATCATCGACTCCTGTCAATCACTGTACGCCCGTGATTGGGTTAGCGATACTTACTTATTGCGTGCAACGTTAAAAATTGCTATCGTAACACTAAGGGCGAGGCCCCACTAGTGCGTTGCGTTGCGTTGCGACGTCACAGCGCTAGAATTGGACCAATGAGACGTCGCAGCGTTACATTTGGAATCTATAGATTGGTCCAAATCTAGCGCTGCGACGTCGCAACGCAGCGCAACGCGCTAGTGGGGCCTCGCCCTAACCGTAAAGCCACACTGCTCCGTTGCGTTGCGTTGCGACGTCGCAGCACTAGATTTGGACCAACCTAGAGATTCCAAATGTTGCCCTGCGACGTCTCATTGGTCCAAATCTAGCGCTGCGACGTCGCAACGCAACGCAACGGAGCAGTGTGGCTTCACTGTTACGTATACCCACTAACGCGTATCGATTCGATACGTTTATCAGTTTTTTTACTAGTTTTAGTGATAAAAAAACTGCCAGTGCGAAAAAAATGTAACAGCAACAATCAACTTAATCTATTTTATCAGAGGAAACCTCAAAATATCACGTATGATTGTATTTTCATTTAATAATTATATAAGAAAAATAGGTAACGCGGGTAACGCCTGACAAAAAGGTACTAGCAATACTTCTCTGGTTATCTTCGTTCGGTTACGGTTGATAGACCTGGTTCTTTTTGCTATTGATTTCTCGTATTGTCCTCTAACATATAACCTAGGTTTCATTTCTGGCGAAAGGAAAAAAGTAAAACATGCCAATAGTTTGCATTGGCCTTTAAAATTCATTAAATTAACTTTCTTGTAGGCGAGTAGAGTGAACTGCAAGTTTAAGATACCAAAATTATTTGTTACTAGATTCACTAGTTATTTATGACTACAAAACTGTTCCATGATTATCTATTATTTCTTTGCCCTTAATGAAAAAGGGTTTAAGTCAAAAGAGTGGACTTATACCTTAAGAGCGTGTACGCCGTACGGCATTTCATACAAATTTTCACGTCTTGGTTTTTCGTAATGACTGAACCGATTTTGATGAAACTTCACACACATAAGCAGGATACTTAGGTCTAAAATGTTAGTAGAAAACATTTTCGAAATGTCTTACTTAAAAAAAGATAATTGGAAATTTGTTTGTATGGAAAATTTTAAATCGGTCTAATTTAACTGAACACTATTTTTCGAAAATGTTTTGTACTAACTTTTTAGTCCCATGTATCCTACTGACGGGTATGAAGTTTCATTAAAATCGGTTGTCATATCGAAAAATAAGGACTTGAAAATTTGTATGAAATGCCGAACGGCGTAAACGCTCTTAAGTACCTAGTGAAAAAGGTATAAGTCCTTATACCCTTTATAAGAACCTTATACCCTCTTTCACTAGGGGCACAGATTTATTCTTTATGCACAAATTTAGTAGGTTCAAGGCGGACTTAATTGCCTTAGGCATTTTCTACCAGTCGACTATTATGGTGATCCAGGGACAAAACATGGTAGGTGCACTGAACAGCATTGTTGTGATAAGATATCATATCAAAAATAATCAATAGGGTATCTGTAAAACTTTTTGGAAATACTAATATATTACGACATATATACAAGATTAGTCGGAAAGGGGGTACTAATCCGAAAGAGTATTAAAGTACCCACAATAATGATTATCTTTAGTTCTACGACTTACCCCAAAAGTCAATAGTTTAAGAGAAATTGCTGTTCAAAGATTTCATAAAAATACACTAAAATCTATCTATCCTCAGCTATGATCAGCTGTATTTATATTTTAGGTCATATTTGAGGTCACGGATTGAAGGCTCCATTTTCTGAATTCATAACTAAAGCTAGGATGAAGAATTTTAGAAAAACCTAAAATAAGAATCAATTTTCATGAAAATAAAAATGATTGAATTATGAAATTTTAACACTTGCTTTAAAACAGTCATCAATGATACTTTAAATGGCCCGCGGATTAGTACCCCCTTTCTGACTAACCTTGTATATAGTTAATACTAGTGGGTATTTTATGTTAAGCCTATTCTGCTACTTTATTATCTATATTCATTAACATTCAAGTACTATTAGTATAAACTTAAAAGGGAAACAGTTGTTTAAAACTAGGAAAGGCAAATTGCTGACATTTATTGCGTCGGTTACTACAAAATGACGCTTTTAACCATACGAATAGTGTAATAGCAACATAAAATTTGAGTACAGAAAAACCACTTCTTATCCCCCATTTACATCTAAAACAAGTTGTAAACAAATTGGGTAAACGGTTTTATCAAAGTAGTAACTTGTTTTTAACACGACCCTAGTAATGGACATTTAAAAAACATTTAAAACGAGACTAAGCGTTTTGGAGATCTACAGATGTTTATTACTTAAAGTAAGAATAAACAAATGTATGAAAAAAAACCTGATATACTACATGTTTGTTACCTAAGTGTAAACGAAGGGTTATAATTAAAGCTCTTCCGAAAATTCGTTTAAAAAAAAACAGATTTTTGATAAAGTATTTGCAATCTGCTACTGGAGAAGTTCAAAACCGATCGATTATGCCAATATCGTATGCGGATATTGTCCTTGAAAAGTGTTGTTAGAAGTCTGCCTTCTGTTCTTTGTGCTACTGTGGTGATAGCGGACGGCGATCAAACTTCTGCGCACGCGCAACACGCAACACAACTACTTTCGCCGATTAAAATCCAACGCCGTCCGAGATTTTGTACGTGACAGACGTTTAACGCGTACCTATTACGAAAGTACGTCACGATCTGTACGAATTATTTATTTGATACAATACCTAATGATGTTTCGTGATACCCTCACGATGGACATTTGCGTGTGTTCCATATAAAGCTGTCATTAAATGTATCCAAGGTTGTAGAATATCAACGGATATGGGGTTTATTTATGAAAAGAGCCTCCACGAGTGACGATGCTTCAGTACGTCCGGCGCATCCTGGGCAGTCAGCCTCGCTACCATCCTTGCTGACTGGCTAATCTTTTCACCACGGCATGAGCTATTCTTGTATAGTTCGTGCCGACACGATAGAAGAAGAACGGATAAACAATTTAGACGGTATTATTCTCTTGTTGTAAAAAAAAACGCTTGTAGCTAATTAAAAACCGCGCAGATCATACTATTTGTAAGGTTAAGCTGCGCCTACCGCGGTCACTCCGTTGATGGGTGACCGTTGGTTACACAACGAAACCCCTCCGTGCCTTGGAGAGCACACTAAGCCGTCGGTCCCGGATGTTATACGAATACCTGTGACAGTCGTTACGGGTAGTCAGAAGTCCGAAAGTCTGACAACCGGTTTAACCTTAGGATATCGGCATTGCCTTGTACCTAATTGGTTTGCGGAGGTCTGATGGCAGTCGCTCCGTGTAAAATACCGGTATTGAGCCGTATCTGGTTAGACTAGAAGCTGACCCTAACCCTAACACAGTTGAGAAAAGGTTAGGCAGTAAAAAAACTAAACAAAGTATAAATAGCTTCACACGTAGATACAAAATACTTTCCAATTTTGAAGCTTAAGTATATCGCAAATTGAGACCTCCAAATCTAAAATTAACTTAATCAGAAACGTTTTAAATATTTTTATAAAAATAGACTCGTTTAAACAAACACACGTCTAGTTGTATCAGAAATAAACTGGTTCTTAATGTAGGCAACCCTGTCTTTGGCGACTGATTGATGAAAGCTGTGAACTATGGATAAGGATTACTTTCCGGTGCCATCGCTTTCTCCTTTAATGTCGATTATAAAATACCAGTCGATAAATCAACATTAACAAGCAAATTGCTGCCGGGGGCAACGTATGAACGTATGAACAAAAGTTATACAGATTATAAACTTCAATCGATACTCGAGTGAAACTGGACCGGAACATCGAAAAGAAATCGATACCTACCGATGTGGTTTAAGTCAATTTTGAAAGCTTATGTCTTACTCTGCAGTTCATATATTGGCTATAAGCTATAAAATAATAATTTTATTGATACTGCACTTCTGGTAAGTACATCCGAGTCTGCGGTGTGGAGAAACCGCATTGGTTTTTTATGTCGTCCATATAAGATGATTACATGATAGGTATTCTGTAGAAATAGGGATCCTTAGCACATGAAGGCAGTCTAATCAATACATTATAATAAATCTGTAGACTTGGCTTGTCTGTGAATTGGGAATATTTAAAAAATAAATAACGCGGTTGTTAAAGAATAACCAACATAATCAATTTCAATTTTTTTTTGATCTTTTGTCTCTTTTCTGTTTGTCTTGTCGGTTTGTTCGTGAACGCATCACGTAAAGCCGGGTCCGCTGCGCCGTGTTTTCGTGTTTGCAAACAGGATAACATTCTTTGCTAACCGAATAGGGGCGTGGCCTAACAGTTTTGTTAGCAAAATTGGCGCTGCGGACCCGGCTTAACACTGTTTGCTAACCGAATAGAGGCGTGGCCTAACAGTTTTGTTAGAAAAATTGGCGCTGGTGACCCGGCTTAACATTGTTTGCTAACCGAATAGGGGCGTTGCCTAACAGTTTTGTTCGCAAAAACACAATAACATGTTAGAAAATTGGCGCTGCGGACCCGGCTTAAAAAGTACTTACTCAATGCGGTTGACTTTTATAGACAAATATTTTGCGTATCTCGGAGTAACATTTGGTTTTTGTTTCATCGTAATCGCTTCACTCAATCAAGAGATATTCGAATTTAAAATTATCAAGAAGAAAGTTTAGTTATTGCGACACAATATTGGTTTCCGACTTCCACGCGGACGGAGTCGCGGGCACAGCTAGTAATGAATAAATATCGGATACTCAAGCAACGTCTTGTGTGCAAATTATTTCAAAGCCATCGCTATAAAAAAACATTTTCTTACAATATTTGTCTGGGTATTCGTTTGAAACGACTCAATATTTTTTCGATAAATACAGGATGTAAACGAATTCGTGTAATTCCTTCAAACCGCGTGATCTACTGGTGACACTGATTGACCCTGCATATTTTTCAGAATCAACAAAAAAAAGTTTTCAAAATATGAATCATGGTATTCTGTATCTAAGTAATTTTAGCGTCCCAAGTTAACTGACTGCGTGGAGCGATATCGCGCTAGTCGTGCCCGTCAGTTGTGTCGCCGTGCCTTCATTCATTTATGCATGGCATCGAAATTTTCAGTCACATAAAATAAATATTTGGGAAAAAAAGTTTATTTTTATTTTTAATCAATCTAAATCCCATGCGGGGTTAATCTATAGACCTATACCATTAATAGATCATGTGGTTTGAAGGAATTACACGAATTCGTTTACACCCTGTCTACCTACTTAGTTTTAAGGAAATATCATGGACGCTACGTCACAACGTTACCGCATGTGCAAAGTTAACTTCTGTTCAAGATGGATAAAATATAAACATGAAACTGCGATTTGAAGATGATGAAAACTTCCAAAAGTAATCTCAGAGATCGCTAAGTAAAATTTATCGTATCGTATCGAAAGTGATAAATTCACAATAATCAATTACGGAACAGAGACAATGAGATTTGGCAATACACACATAACATGCACCGCAAAACGATAATATCAACTAAATTGGCATTACCGATCAAGTCGTGAACATTACTGTACGCTCGTGTGCACATAATTAAGTACGTTTGTTATAAGGAAAGTTATGTAACATAGCGAAAGCTCTGGATATTTGTACATCGATATAAAAAACGTCACCATATCTGCTAGTATCAAACTAATATAAGAAACAGCTATAAATCAACCATAAACGTCACTGTCACGACTTTTTAAATTGCTACCATCGTTACGGATAATTGTCACGAATTTGTCTTAAAATTAGCGTACTACGTTGAGTGGGTAAGTAGAGCGCGTCGCGTTGAATAAAAGGTGTATATTGCAGCGGCTGTCAATCAAGCGATGTGCAGTTTTATTTTGTTATTTTTTAACTTTTTCTTAGCTTACTGTGACTTTCTGCGCAGAAATCACTTTCCATCAATTAGCTGTTGAATGGAAAGTCTAATGCACATTGTATACTTTTTCACATCGTATCGATAAACAATAAATAAATGCAAGTCGAACTTGTGTAATTACAGTTTTGCACCATAGGTAAACTTCTATTTGAGGTAAATAGTTGCAAACCGCAAAACAAAGTTTGACAATAACAACAAACTTTCTTTTAGGTAGCTACCGGCAATGCGACACTTAGAATTCCATCCATTTATTCAAAATCATAAAGCGTGAATCTCTACCCCGTTCAATAAAATTGTTCCGAGTTGACATTGAACGGTAATTTGGCCACGACTCCACGGTTCCAACGAGGCTACTTTGAAATTCAAAATGTTATGTCAAAACAATTTAGAATTTTAGAGTAATTCCACCGACAAACAAATGCACCAATTTCATTCCCTAAATGTCACACTTTTCCAATTTCGCTAGTTTCATCAATTTTTAAAACATAACTGCTGCTTGCTTGATTAACTCCAAAAACAGTACACTGCACAAAAAAGATTGCAGTTTAGTAAACTTTTTATATTGTTCTAGAACTCCCGCCCCTGTTTCGCGTGCAACAAAAGGGTTGGTCATGTCAGGGATCCACGAGGTGGGGCTTCGTGAAAACGCGACTCACTATCTTTCCCATAAATAGGTTAACGACGTGTCATGTCGGCTATTCCATAACAAAATATGTAATCACCTTTGTCACGAACTACGAAAATAATTGTCGCTGTTTATGAGCATCGTTGAGCTGAATTAGGAGGTGAACTAGTTTTCGGTATATTAGTCTAAATATTTGCGCATTCATTTGCAATTTCACTTTCATTCACGTTTGGATGCTAATTTAGACTAAGTTCTACAAAGAAGAAGGTTCAAAATAATATGTATTATTTGAAGCACTTAATACAGAGTTCGGTGTGGCAGGATATAAGACAAGACACAACATAATATTACTCGCGTCCACCGCTATTAATATTAATAACAGTGTTAGTTTAACATTGAGTGGTGTACAGTGACCAAGCAACTTTGAATTATATGCAGTCAAAGTATTTCGATAAGGTACAATGAAATGTTCGCGCCCGTAAATTTATTGTGCCAGGTCGCAAGTTTGTTTGACAGAGAAGTATAGCAAACTAGACCTCTAGTGGCACTTAGTAGATTTCTCTCCATTTGATCGTTCGAGCGCTAATTCTAAGAAACTCGATCAGGAATGTCAACTTGTTTGTTGAAAGTTCCGTAATTTCAATATGGCTTCAATCAATAGTTATCAACAACACAAACCGCAAATTAGTCGGTTATAAATCAATCGAAACTGATATCAATTGTTTCGAATGTAATATCGCTAACAACTCAACAACTTTCTGACTGAGAATAAAATTATCAAAGACACATTATTGTGAAATCAGAAAACGAACTGTTAAATGCTTATGGACCATTTATTGCTATATCGTAGTATAATAACAACAGTAGCAAGTGTCCTATATAAAAACTGGTCACAACATAGTAGCATTGGAATCGGCTCGGCGAAATGAAACCCCGACCGGACGCGATCGTCGATATCACATTAGAAAATCGTTGGGTAGGTACACACCTCGATGCATATTGGTTACACCAGTCGAGTTCACAGCCATGGCGGCTAATTTGTTCGAGTCAAGATCAAGTCGAACAAAAATAGAACGATCTAGATTTACTTAGTTTTCTACTTATACTAGCGTGGCAGCATCATTAGGTAAGATGTTGATAGGATAACTGTAATTAGTATATTTATAGGATAAAATAGTTTCTAATCTGGACGGGAAATTGGTCAAACGTTTTCATTCTCATGGGTATCAGATGAGTCAACTGAAAGTTATCGGAACAAGACCAGTTGTAGAGGAAAGAGTAATCAACACAGTACTGTTATTTTCTATTAAAATCTCTAAAGCTTGGGTTTCTAGTAGATATCGCGATAATTTGTCGTCAAGACCCAGTTTATCCTCGCGAGGGAAAAAAGCATTAGCGGTACCGTAGAGCTGAATAAATGGATTCAACCAAATGGGAATTTATTCTACTATCTTTGTCGTAAATTAATTTCCTTTGCAGAGCTGGGATCGGATCTTTCTTACTATGAATTGCTTTGAATCTAGAGGTTCTACAGTTATGTTCCAACAAAAGTCACGTAAGCAGAATAGTACATGAAAAATCTCTTAGGTGTATACCGTTATTTTCATCTGTATTATTAACGTACTTTTATGAATTAAGAGAATAATAAACTACTGTTAATATCACATTAAAATTAAAAAATAAATCACCAACACAAATATAATAAAATTACGACTATTAACAGCTAATCAATATGAGTGATGTCTTTCGAATCACGAAATGTTAGAACTGATTAAATCTATATTAACAATCGAATCAGTATTAAGATCGTTTTGGTAGCAGAACCAGTGTCCATTAAAAATCATCGGTAATGCTGATGATCGAGATAAAAACCGTCTGTAAGTGGATTGCATAATGGTTTATTATTCAACCTATTGTTGTATACCGGTTTAGCTATTCATTATGACAAATGCCATTATAAGTGTTATTGAATATCTATGGGTTATCTCTTAGTAAGTTATCTTATGTCATTACTTATCGTGCTTATCAATTGCCTGGGAGTGTATAAACAAACTGTACGGTATCTATGTTTTATTTATCAAGGAAAAATATATTTCTTCTTTTGGTTTACCAGTGAGTGCTATTAAAGTGGAGAATATAAACTTCGTTGTAAGTTTGAATAAATAACCATGATTAAATTAGAGCTGTTGCTATGCGCTAGTGAGGAAGCTAAGCTAATGTACGATTTCCACCAAACGGGCCGCGCCGGAGCGCGTCGGAGCGCATTTCACACTGTGCTAAAGGAAATTCAGGCTTCTATACCTACAATAGTTAACTTTCATGTTTACGTGGAATTTACACTGCTTGGAACTCGGTTAGATCCGCGCGTATGCCGCGGTAGCCGGTCGGCTCCGCTCGGCCACACCACAGGTAGAAACTGATTGCGATAGCGGATACACGAGCACGCGCGTGCATACGCCCGTGTTCCAGCAGATTGTAGCCGTCGGGCGGACGCGGTCGGCTACTGGCGCGTGCTCGAGCATCCGCTGCGACGCGCTGCGCTGCGCTCCTGCGTGGCCCGGTTGGTGCAAATCGTACATAAGGTAGTGAGGAATAAAACAAAAAACGCCATTCCGAAATTAAAAATGTATCTTAATTATAACGTTGTTCAAAGGTACTCCGCTAAGTAAAATGAAATGACAACGGCCTTCGGAGGACGCCTGAGGATTTTGCAGTTGTTATCATCCAAAATTACAACATTAAGTTACTTACTACGAATTATTTTCTCGATTAAATTGTGTCAAATTTGTTTCAGATGACAGAACAGAGGCGGACTTAAGGCCGACTAGGCCCACGCCTAGGGCTGCCAGATACAAAAAGCGGCCAAAAATAATATCTCAGTAATGGAGCTGAGAAAGGGGCAGTTAGTTCTACACGGCCTAGAGTGGCCAAGGCTGCTAGTCCGACTCTGTGGTGTACACACAAATTATTGACATCACTGACACATACATGATATCACCACAGTAGACAAATAAGCTAAAGCAGTACCTCAACTTACTATTATCGCCTGAATTGAAACAGTCACACAGACACGCACTGTACACTGAGTAGTTTTTTACCCGACTACGGTGAAACAAAAAGGAGGAGGGTTATAATTTTGACCGGTATATATGTGGGTATGTACGTATGTTCATCTGTTCCCTCGTAACTGGAAGTTTATTTTATACATATTCAGTGATGTTCAGAGGATAGCCGTGGTCCGTGGTCGTATGCCACCTACCCTGACAAAACAATACATTCTAACAGTAGTAAGCGATCATAAGCTTTAGGTACTTGTACTATTTATTCTGTGCTTTAGGGCAAAGTGGCCTATGACCACGGACCACGGCTATCCTCTGAAGATCACTATGAATATGTATTAAATAGGTACATTAAAATATATAACGTGTAAGTTGTTTATTTAATACACGATAAATATGGAATAGTTTGCACATTACAATTTCAGATGATAATATTTTATTTTTTGTATGTGACTGTATTCCGAATTTACCTTAGAAGTCTCGTTGCAGTGCGTGTCTGTGTGAGTGTGTTAATTCTGACGATTGTAGGTAGTTGAAGTATCGCTTCAGCTTAAAATATTCTGTGATATCATTGCTGACAAACTATAGTTGGCAGCCAATTTTACCAACAAAATTGTTAACAAATCGCAACCAAACCACGTCCAGAGGTCAAACCGAACATTTTGACAGATTTCTTATACGAAAACTGTCAAAATGTTTGATTGATGATTTGTTAACAACTTTGAACGTTGAATGGGCCCCCTGAATGTTATTGATTACTTTATATTATAAACCCTTCATTACGCCATGGCACGATTAATGACATCATCAGTAATAACTGTCAGGAAGGCGATAAGCACTTCCTATTGAACTACTATAATATAATATTTATTTCTTGAGACAATGCTTTGTTTTAATAGCAATAGATGTTTTTTCAATGTACAAATATTTTGCATTGCATAAGCTCGGTTTAATACAGCCTTAAACAGCAGGCTCGGCCTTTGCAAATTCTTTATTTGTAACACGTGCGTGGGGGAAATCAAATAACTAAAACTAAATAAGCCAGGATTTAATGTCTCGAGGCCGAAAAATAAAATACAAAATGATACCTTAGTAACGACTTTCGTCACACAACATTGCCAAATAAATCTGGTACGTGGGTAATAATCATATGATTCTAAAGTATTTTTAGGCGAGTAACGAAATGGAGGTAGACTAAAAAAAACACGGGCACAGGTTATATCCCTACACAAATCATAATTATTACATACGATTTTGCACATTTGATTTTACGAGAGAAATGTATAACAGGGGGCCTACTCCGAAAAACGAACGTCGAAGTTTCGGATAGAAGCGAACTAACGACGAACAAACTTATAAATATACAATCATAGTATTGTCAAATAACGAACTACTAGAAGTCAATTTACATTTGGGAGTAGGGTGAACGAAAAAAAAAAATGTCATATCGCGAAAATCGAATTGATCGTCGGATCCGAAACACTTTCGTGATTGGAAAGTGTGTGAACTATCAGCCGAAACTTCGTAGTTCGATTTTCGGAGTAAGCCCGAAAGATCACAAAAAGATCCTATTTTATTGTTTTGGGTCCTGACTTAGATCTACTTACATGAAAATATACGGCTCTTTACCCACACATTTTATCCAACAATCGCGCTTAGTATTTTTAACTGCGACCTTACCCTTTTAAACCCTTTTGTTTATGAAACACACAAAAGCAAAGGATAGGCATTGAAATAATTTTAACAAATTCCATTCTATCATGTGTTCTGTAAAATAGGTACTGTCATTTAGGCTCGATTTCACCAACGTCTATCTGAGCCAGTGGCGTAGCGTGCCTTGGCGGGGCTCCGTATAAAAATTTGTATGGGGGCCCTTATGCAGGGTAAAGATTTCTCACAAAAGAAAAAAAAATTTTTGCATAAAATTAAATTAAAAAAATATCTATTCATCATAATTATCTATCTGTCACTTTTTCCAAAATTTTTACAAATAATTCAAATTAAATATACACTCTCCTTGCCTTTTTAAAAACTGATTTATTAAATCATTTATAGCTGATGATGACTTTAGTTTTTCTAAAGTTTCTGCCTCTATGGACAATAGTGACAGGTCTGACAGGCGTTCA
Organism: Amphipyra tragopoginis; assembly: GCA_905220435.1. Classification (NCBI taxonomy): domain Eukaryota; kingdom Metazoa; phylum Arthropoda; class Insecta; order Lepidoptera; family Noctuidae; genus Amphipyra; species Amphipyra tragopoginis. The sequence continues at coordinate 21,476,084 of HG991995.1, read as the reverse complement.
TGTCCCATCGAAGTTCTTAGGTATTTTATTATCAAAAAATTTGGGAAATTTTATTAATTTTTGCTTACGCACGTCGGGGGCCCCCGTGGCCCCCGTATAATTGATACGGCAGATACGGCGGTAGCTACGCCCCTGATCTGAGCGTTTATCTGAGGAATAAGTTACACGTTTTGACAGAAGTTTTAAACAGCACCTGTCAAAACGTCAATTTATTCCTCGGATAAAAGTTGTCAGACGTTGGCGAAATGGGGGTTAGCCTTCTGTATCAGTCTACTTTAGAGGAGGCTAGAAAAATTACAAAAATATGCCTTGTAATGCTTATATTGAAAAAATTGTAGATTATTAGATATCGTTAGTGAGTAACATTTATGTTTATGATATCATATTTATAAGTACCTATAAATACCTTTAATACGCACGAGCACGTTTTCTGGGATATCCATCGCGGCTTGCTGCCTCGCGAGAACAGCTCATGTATAAGGGCTTCGGTTATCCGAAATAAGCCGACAATCCCCGAAAATATGCACGTGAGTAAAGCCTAAAAACTATACAGCACATGTTGCAACGACCAGTAATCCCGCTGGTCAGTCCATCCACATGTTAATGATGCATATAGCACGGTACTTGTGTGTTAGTGGTAACTACTCTGCGGTGACAACAGCAGGCAACAAGCGTGACGACACGGAAATGCGGGCTGCGTTTAGAAAGCAGTTTCGTTATTTGGTACGCATATATGTGCACATTATTGCTATCTGATCGTTCACAGTAAAGTGATTCAGCAAAAAAACTGATGTTTATCGAATATTATTTTTACATGAGAAAGATCAAAGCGGATCCGTGTACAACGATAGCAAGACACAAACTAAAGGTACGAGTTCGTAGCCGGCCGCATACAGCAGCAGCAGACGACACGTCGTAACGTCATGTCGCTGCAGTCGTGATTTCGAATCCAACTGCAGATGGCTGCAGCAGACGACACGTCGTATTCCAGTTATTTCTGAATATTCCGTGAGAGAAGATGTCTGACCTGTTTAGGATTAGCGATCGCGATTTACTTTTGTATCTTTTGTTTATGTTAGATGCATAGTACAGTGCAGGATATTGGGCCACCTGGTTTATCAGTTTTTCTTTCTCGGAATTGGAAAAACTCATTTTTTGAGAAAGATTCAACGTGTCGTCGCTCCAGCGTCGCCGCGTCGGTGGCACTACTGATCTGCGGTTGGACGACACGTCGGCTGCGGTCGTGCGACGTGTAGTCAGGCGACGTATCGCTAGCTGCGGAAAGTATTTCATAGAAATACATAGAAACCAGTAGTGTCGGAGCGACACGTCGTCTGCTGTTGCTGTATGCAGGCGCCTATGAACTCGTACCTTTAAGTCTTCTTTTCATTTGGATTCTTCCCTTTTTTTAGAGCTAGTGGTTAATTAACAACCGCGCGGAGCATACAATTTGCAAGGTTAAGCTGCGCTTATCGCGGTCAGTCCGTGGATGGGTGATCACTCGTTACACATCGAGACCCCTTCGGACCTCGGAGAGCTCGTTAAACTGTCGGTCCCAGATGTCATACGAATACGTATTAATGTCGACACCCGTCCGCTTTCATGTTCATCTTGCGATTTCAACTTTCAATTCCCCTTGCGTCAAGCGCATGCAATATTGATTGCCATAATACTCGAACTAGTGTTATGGCATGCGCTATGGCGCTTCAGGCATGCGTCAGACGAAAGCGCAAGATGAACATGAAAGAGCACTGGTGTAGACATACCATATGACAGTCGTTACGGGTAGTCAGAAGCCCAAAAGTCTGTCAACCAGTCTAGCCTTAGGATATCGGCATTGCCCAGTAACTGGGTTGCGGAGGTCTGATGGCAGTCACTCCGTGTAAAATACTGGTATTTAGCCGCATCTGGTTAGACTGGAAGCTGACTCCAACTTGATTCGAAAAAGGTGTAGAATCCACGTAGAAAGATGCAAGTGGATCCTTGTATAAGGTCGGGGCAACGATAGCAAGAGCAAGACAGAAACTAAAGTCTTGTTTCCATTTCGATTCTTCACTTTGTTTAATCCTTAGACAGGTGCTGAATAAGCTGGCTCGTGGCTAGGTAAGATAAATTCTTTCACCGCAATGATGTACCATACAAGCAAAAACATTCTAGAATTTCAATAGATGGACTACTGTTACTGAAACAATATGTATCATCTATTGTTTACTTTTCCGTAGACTGCCCTTGAGTACATAACAAATGTAGGGTTTCAAACGTATACGCAAGCCTGACAAGTGAGTTATTGGAAATTCTACGTTATGTAAACTTCCAGCATATTGTGAGTAAAATCAATTAGCTATTGAACAATATGCTTTGATTATTTTAACCTGGCGGCGTCAGGTGGGCGACCGATATTCAGACGAAAATTAAATTCAGGATCGATGTTATTTGATCATCAGCTTGGGAGTAACTATTTGATAAGGACTGTTCATTGTTTAGATATACAATACAATACAGCGTGACAGGTAGGTAATTAGTGTCAAATATTTAACCTATTCATATTAACAAACAATTTTCCCCAAGAAACGTTTTTTAATTTATTTAAAATTTATTAATAAACCGCCACGGTATTGCGCGTACGCAGAGCTTCCGGGGGTGACAACAGACTAACTGGCTAGGCTGTGTTGTTTTTATTTCATTTTATAAAAAAATGTTTCTATGGGAAATTTGTTTGTTATCATAAGTACATTTTTTTTTGTATTTGTCTCTATTTACCAGTCACCCTATATATTTTAACTTCACAAACTTTTTACGGCTACTTTCCTGGGTACAAGTGTTTAGAAGATCAATTAATGTAATGAAAATAAGAACCAACTCTGTAACAGTTCTGAACATCGCCCTCCAATTTTTTTTATTTAAAACTAAAACAAGAAATTAAAACTGCTTAGCTAATCTTAACTTTATAGCTATTTATTATTATTTTATCTCAACGTTTTGCGAATTCCGATTTACACCTAAGTGCTTTCCATTTCATCGATTAAAAATGAATTCGCAGGACAAACAGTATCTCCATTAGCTTTGCATAAAGTATACAAGTAAGTAAGAGCAGAAAATGCAAATAAGAACAAACGACGAAGGTGTTAAACTATTCACTTATCGCATCTGGTTTCTAAACATCTTGTAGATTCTATAAATAAATATTCTTCTGCAAAAGGTTATTAATTTTTATATGCTAAATATTTTGACCCATGCCAAGGTCAAAACTTATTACGAAAATACTTATTTAGCTGTCAGTACAATCTATTAGCAGTTCGGAAATATAACTGGAGAAAGTAACTAATTAACGTTGTAAACCAAATAATGTAGTCATACACAGACATCATGCAACAAAATATGAGTGGCAAAGCTTTCATCTTTGCATTGGATACGGCCTCTAATGAGTGTATACCACACCAGAAATGAGCAATCGATTACACACCAATTTAAATCGATACAAAACGTAACAGCCTACGATTTAGCGGTTAGAAATCTCAACTTAGAAGCCATATAGAGGAAAGAATATTATAGACTTCCATTGTTGCATTCGTAATGACAGTTATTAAGTGTTTAAAATCTGTAATCAGCCCCAACTTGGCTGCAACTCATTTCGCGTCTTTATAACGTGATTGGTAAACCTCAGAAACAATGTTATGACTATAGATGCGAAGCCGGTTGACAACGTTGTCAACCGCGCGGTTGACAACCATATTTTTGGATAACAACCGTTGTCTACGGTTGTTAACCATTTTCGACGGCTTGAAATGGATAATAACCTGTTTTTTTTAATGGAATCAGTTTTTGTCCTTAGGTAATAGATAGAATAAAGAGCCCCACTTTAAGGGAATCGATTGTTTTTTTTTAAATTAATTATAGATTCTTTATTTTAATGTAAAGTAACTTTTATGAGAGATTTCTTTTGGCGTACGTACCTTAATTTTGAAATGATTACTTCCAAATTGAGTAATTGGGTAGTACTGGCAACGTCGCTCAAGGTCAAGCGACGACCCGCGCGCAAAATAGTTTGTAGTTAAGTAGGAACCTAATTATTTACGAGTTTTGTATAACGTAAGTAGGTATCTACCTACCGGATAAAACGGGATAAATAGAGACACCGGGTGAATAGATACAAAACTTTAAACGAGTTTTCAAGGTTGAATTAATGTAGGTACGTGTCAGTACATAATTCTTAATTTTAATTCAGTAAAAAAATTCGAGTCCTTCTAGGCAACAAACAAAATTTTCAGTATCGTAGAAAAACCATTTTTAAAGTTACAAATAAAATAGTTTAGGCTCAAAACATAACCACCCTTTTAGCTTGCAGTCGGATAAACGACCGGTAGTCAACCGTTGTTTATAGGTTGTTATCGGCTACTTTGGATAAATATCGGTTGTCAACCGCTGTTTTACAACTATAGTTATGACGATATAAAACGTAGGTTTAAGTATACATAAATATAGGTTACACTTCTGAATTTACGTTCTAAAAAGGTTGAGAAATAATACATTACAGAAAAATCATTTCAACACGTCTCCTTTGTAGTATTAAAAGGCAATTGATAAAATAATAGGTACAAGAAAATAAAGTGTTTATTGTAACACCGTGTATTGTATTAAGAAGGTACTGTCCGTTGCGATATCAGTAGTAATTCAAAGATTAGCATCTGATTAGATGGAAGACTTCTTAAAACGTCAATAGGCTATTATGACGTTGCGCAAAATGAACATTACGTTTTAATGGAAATTCTTCCATCTTCACAGAGTTTCTGGTATCGATGTAACGCGAAATTAGTTGATGTAATCGAAATAAGGTAAAAAAGCGATTGGACTAGAACGAGCGAATGATGCAAGCCGAATGGATGATGGTATGTCACAGACAGCAGCGTGTTTTACCACGTCTACGATTAGAAGCAAAACATGGTAGAAACATGCATATTTTGTTGAAACTATTTTCCTGCTTCAAGTTTTTCCTACAGTGAATTAAATGTAGTTCTCGAATATACACGAATAAAATGTTTGCTACCGTTTCCTACGCAATTCTTTGCGAGAATCGTTTTATGCAGAAGTAAAGCGCAAGATAACAGTTTTCTTATAAAAAAAAAATGACTTTCTATACAGCCCAAGTACAAAGGTATATGAGATAATGTATCTGATTAGCTTACCCGTGCAATGTTCTCGCTAAGTGCACCACTACACGTTATCTATAACATGACATTATAACACGCACCGTTTTCCTCACTTTCTTTTTTGGAAACAAGATTTTTTTCATCGTACTTCTTTCACGATACACTATGGGCACATGTTTATAGATTAAACGTACATAAAAGTAACAATGGTAAGCGTGGAGGTCGCGAGCAGTGAATATTTCGCAACTCTGAAACAGACTGCCTGACAGAACTGAACATTGCCAACTAGGTAGATAGGTTTTGCCACAAGCACGCGATCAGTAGTTACGTACCTTATACAATTTTAATATTGAGTGTACACGAAACAATGTCTTAAATCTATTATGATTGCGCCTTCAATAGCTATGAATAATATTAAGATAGGTATCTGTTTATTGATTTAGAATTTAATCTGTAAAAGTTTATTGATAACAAATATTACTTTAATTGGGTAAATATCGACCGATTTTTTACTAAGATGACAATAATTTTAATTTTACTTTTTCGTTCGTGTTAGGGCAAGATTTCATTTAGATTAAAATGAAATGCGAAAGCAGCAGGAAAATCTCAAAGTTTGTAATGAATGAATCTTGAATTCGAAAACTTGAGAATTAATTTCACATTCAAGACAATCTTGCGACATAAGAGTAGTAGGGTAGATCGTACAGTTTTCTATGATTACGCAAAATGTATATTTATTTGTAACAAAATTCGTAACAAACAAATGCAGTTCGGTGTGCTGTCAAAAGTCAAGACCCATAGAAATGTAACAACCGTGGTGAGGGGACGGTTCACGCGAGCGCCGTCCCTGGTACCCTGGCACCGACAGCAGCCATACTCCGAACATGCGACCTTAGACGCTATAAAAAATCGTTTTATCTTTCTTTATTATAGTTACAAAAACCAAATAACTCTGCAAAGTAAGTTTTGCATAATTTGCATGTTGTTATTGGGATTTTGTTTTTGGAGTGAGAACGTAACGCGACTCAGTGAGTTCTTATCAGGTAAAAAAATACTCGAATTTGTATATTGAAGTGACGCCTTGGAATTGGCAAGAATCAATTCAGTACCTTAATAGCATTTTTAGCGGCGGAGTATCAAAGTTTGATTCCAGACGACCTCGCGTTGGCACACCGTTGATATATTTTGATGCCGCAAGCAACTCAAAATAATACATCAGCAATACAAACATGGATGCAATTAATTCGATAACCTATTCTTACTTGCATTTAAACATGGATTATAAATCATATTGTCGATTATTTAAGACAAGTTTCTTTATACAGGCTCCGAAATAAGTGGCTCCTTGCAACATACACGACAGCTGTGCAGTGGCAGATGCTGCGCGAATTCTTTATGCGGCGAGGCTCCCTACATCCTTATGTAAATGAGTTATTTACACAGAATAAGCTACTCTACGTACATGGATACATAAACGACCGCATCGCACAGGTGGAAGCGTGGGATAAAAAGTAGATATTACTTCTGCACAATTAATACACCGGTGGTGGTGAGGCGTTTCGTGCAAATTAAATTGTGTCAGCTGCTTGGCCCACATCGCATTGTCTCGCCGTGGGATCAAGATACTATTATTGTTCATCGGCAAACTGTTGGTAAAATAGAAAATTGTGAACAATGGAGTGTTATTTTTTTACTTCCCGCGCCGAAGCTCTCGGAACCAAGCGAAGAATAACGCCTATACGTAAGAGCATGCGACTTGAATATGATCAGCAATTCTAGTCTGCCTGAACATACTTTCACGAAGCAAACATCAGTTCATAATAAACAATCATAATTTCTAATTAAAATGTTTACAAAACGTTTCGAGTTCAACGAAGGTAAACAATTGCAAATCTAAAGTTTCACTTCGCTTTCTTCGCTGCATATGGCGTTGCATCTTTGTATGCATATAAAAGGTGATGATAATGCATCATGGAGGCAGGCGTCGCGAAACTGAGGAACCTAACGTTCGTCGATCGCTATAAAGATAAGTTCATATTTCGTTCTTATCTGAACGTGTAGACATTGCATATCAGCAATAATTTTACATAAATACATAGGTTGTTGGACGTATCATGGCGAAATCTTACGGAATCTGGCGGTAAAGGTGGAGACGTACTGTATTCGTTGAAACGAGTTCCACGTAGGCATTTAATTCGAAATATTCTTGCATATTTTGTAAGCACATGAGTTGGTAAGTTGCTACATATTACTTTGATGTGCTTAATGTAGCGAGTAGCTCCTTAAATGTACGCTCGTATTAAAATATGGTGTAAGACATTAGACACAGCAAATTATATTTAAACCGATGTAATGACTTTTACTATGTGTGGCAATCACTTATTGTGCTGACCGTACCCTGATAGAAAAACGAATCAGAAGCAAAATCTAAACAAATCAATCTTAAATGCTGGATACGCATACACTACGTATTTTCATTTTCTCGTGTTGAAAAATAATTGCACAAACTTAGGTTTTTAGGAGCCTTAAACCTTTAGGTATACGGCAGTGGCTATATTTCCGCCACCAACTATTTTGGAAGATGTCTCGAAAGCCTCCCTGTTATATTTTTATTTTTAAAGTTGGCATATATTATTATTTTTTCCTATTTTCTCTAATAAAAATATAATGACACCTGAAAATTTATTTTTTTTTTTCTTTTTTTTATTGTTCTATAAAAAAATTCCAAATTCTTTATTATTTATTCTAAAATCCTTCAAAAAGCCTTATACAGGGTTAACACATTTATTCTAAAACATATTGCAAAAAAATATAAGTTGTAAGTATTAAATAAAGCAATAGTTTTGTTGCACAGAAATTATGTAATAAAACAGGAAAAATTTGCTTTGTATTAACTAGCTATAAATAAAATGATAATAAATAACACGGCACATAAGCTATAATTAGTTAATACTTATCACTAATACTATCTGCCGTAACTTAACCAATAACAAAACTGTTCCTAGAATGAAGAACCAAAATATAAACAGTAGCTAGATAAGACTTTATTAGGCAAACAATTTAATATTGTTGTTTGTTTGTTTTACTGTCTGGTTATAGTTACTGTTGTGTTTACCAACATTTGTTCTCTGTTTAAACAGCAGTTTACCTAAAATTCTGGTATTTTTTTCGAGTAAACGATTAACCCAATCGTAAAAACAAATGCGCGATATATTGTACACACGGCTACACTTCAAGCTATGCAAAACCAGTATAAGCTGACCGTTACTTGTGCGAAAAGATTATACAAAGCGACGCCAAGATAAACTGGTTTTGTATAGCTTGATGTGTAGCCGTGTGTACTATCGAGGAAAGAAGCATTCGGCCTAATAAGCTATAGGTGTAAAATTCTTCGATACAATGTGTTTCTCACTAACGTTACATCGCACAAATAAGACTTAGAAGTAATGTAGTTTAGGAGTATCGTTGATTCGTCATAGTGTTCGATCTAATGAAAATCGAAGTAAAGGTTTTCGCAGTGGCGCGGCGTAGGGAACCCAAACGATTGTTTAACTAGAGAATTAATGTTTGTGAACCGCAGCCTTAGGTCCGGTATCCACCAAAGCGGAGAGGAGAGGAGAGGTGTCGTAAACGACCAATACATAGAATTTCTTATTGAGTTGAAGCTAAGCGGAGAGATGTGAAAATAATGCAACTCTATTGGCTGTTCGGTACATCTCCTCTCCTCTCCGCTTTGATGGATAACGGGCCTTATGCTTCGTCCTGTCCTACCTGGGCAGCGCGTTGCATTGCGTCGGTAGTGCGGCACTAGTTAAGGCGCTTCTCCCACCGAAAATGGCGCCACTTCAGAAAAAAAGTATTAGGTATTTCTGTCAACACACAACATATAGAAATTTCGTACGTAAAACATTTTAGTCAAGTGTATAAATGTGTGTAAATTTTCGAACACCAAAAAACAACACTTGACATCCTAGGTTAGAAGTTATAGTAATTAATGCTAAAAACGGCCGTTTCTGGTACTTATTGCTGAAAAAAACTTCGAATCCAGAAGCTCTAGTGTTGATATTTGGTGTTCGAAAATTTATACAACACTTGACTGTTGTACGTACGAAATATCAATAATGTTTTTTTTTTCTGAAGTGGCGCCACGTTCGGTGGGGGAAGCGCCTTAAGGCTCACTCTTTACAAGAGTCTTCTCGAAGCGAGAGTTGTTCTGTTGTTGTCTTTCTCTATGATGAAAACAGAGACAACATGAGACTCACTTGTACACGTGTAAATGAGCCTTTATTAAACTATTGCGTTACAGCGCAGTCGACGTGTCTTATCAGTAGAGCCCATTTTTGCCGCAGTCAAACCGCTAAAAACAAACTATACGTGCCGATCTGTTAGATGCACTGCTCACGTAGGCCACTAGTATAGAAAAGGCATATCGCTTGTTATTTTTGCGACGCGATGCTCGACGCAATGCACTGCGCTGCCCAGCTAGGACGCAGTGCTAGAAGGGTCCAGAGTAAGCGCGGTTACGCACTGCATCCGATCCGAATCCGTGAAAATACTTTCCGAAGTACTCATAGAACGATTTGTATGGTATGGTAGTTTACGCACTAGATCCGACTTCCATCATCCGATTTCTCTCCGTCATCCGTGAGTCTCCAATTCGGAAGAAATATTGACGGACCGAAGTAGCCGTGGTACTGTTTGTATGAACGCTTTCGCATTAGCTCGGATTCAAATCGGACGTATGTCAAAGATGGCCCCTGAATTGCTTGGATTTGGATCAGAGCTCGGATTAGTGCGAAAGCAATATCCGATTTCTGTCCGAGAATTTTAGACTCTAGATCCGTATTTTCACGAATTCGGATCGGATGCAGTGCGTAACCGCTTGAACAGTAGCACTTGTGTTGTAACAAATGAAACTCAAGTTAATGTTATGTAAACTAACAACCTGCAAGACTAAGCAAAGTGCAGCTTTAGATACCCTGTGATTCTAGGTAACGGTAAATTGAGACTAATACCTGTAATCTTTAGGTCAGTAAAAATGCACCTCAATGTTTTAAAAGTATGCAGAGGGGGCATTTTTGATACTTGTCCTAACTGTCCTCTTTCATATGATACTAGCTTTCGCCCGCAGCTTCGCTTGCGTGAAATTTTGAACCCGTTAAGTGACGATTTTCCATACAAACTTTCATCCCCTATTTAACTCCCTTAGGGGTTGAATTTCGAAAAATCCCTTCTTAGTGGATGCCTACGTTACAAAAGTAACCTACTGTCAAAATTTCAACTTTCTAACCCCTGCGGTTTAGGCTGTGCGTTGATAGATCAGTCAGTCAGTCAGTCAGCTTCTCCTTTTATATGTATAGATTTTAGGATGTATGTGCTTGAGGCTGCGGTTACACTAAATTATAGTTATTATTAGAGGATTAAATATTTATTTAATCAGCAAATTCATTGCTGTATATTGGCCTCTCTTCATTCCTAATGCAGGAATAGCACTATGGCAACTCTTTGTAAGGGTTCATGATTTCAAGGCAAGGATTATCTCACAAATTGGAAATTTCTTATGGTTTTTCTAGAATAAATTAGAAAAGAAAATCACAAAAGACTAAAGTCTTGTACGGACTAAGCGTTCCAATGTACGCGTAGTCGGATACGCGTACACAGGAACGCTGAGAAAAAGAAAATGAATGTAGCTTAATCTTAGTTTAGATTACAAAAACCAGTTGTTTTGAATGCAAACAAGTTACCTTCCCTCAAGGCTAGGGTAAACAGAAAAATTCAAGTACAATCAACTTAATAAATCATTAGATTATATTTATGTTTGCATGTTTACCCAAAAGCTGTTCACAAATCACAATTGATGTAACCTTCACTGCTGGACAGTCTTACATCCGTACAATGTATTTTATTTTTATTATTTGACTTCGTCGCATTTGACCCTAGTCATACCTGACGGTAAGCGCCGACAGAGTGTAAGATGACACACACAAATCCAAGTAACAGATACAGAGGAATTCCCCTATAGCGCACTGGCTCTCACATCCACACTACGGAACAGTCAACTACTTAGCGCATGACTTTAATGGGAGGGTGGTAGCTAGCATGCCTAAACCTTTTATGTGGTATTAAATCCACTAGTACATCAGGTAGACCTATCGGCATAATTATCATTGTGGATGTGAAAGGCTGAATAACTAGTGGAGTGCCACAGTTTGAGAGGCCCATTTCCAGTACGGGATTGTGATAAGCACTTACTTTTTATCCTTTGATTAGATAATACTACTGAGGAAAAATCATTATAGGTAGTAGCGTTCCAGAAATTATCTCACCTTGCATAGCTCAAGACAGCTGGGTTGAAGTAGATCAAAGCCCAGTCATCTGTGTACAACGCAGGAATGGAAGAAACTTGTGAGGGCTCTTTGCACCCTGTTATAGGAATCAACAACATCATAGAAGAAAGTTTACAAATAAACCCCGTGAATTACCCTCAAACACACACCGGAACAAAATGTCAAGGTTCACAGTAATATTAGTACTTAACTCATAATATTTAATGATAGATAATGCATATTCAAGGTAACAAAATGACAAGATAATATTTTTATACTGCGAGTACACTTCCACCTACAGATACACAGTATTATTACAATTTCCTAGTAAACAAGGGACTTAGCAGATTTATAATGATTTATTTTCAATGATTTCACAGTAATTTTGCAATGTCTTGTTTGCTGCACCTTGTAATTACCTTGAGACAACAATTATTGTAATTTTATAGCAACTTACCTTTTACATAATAAAAAATAAAACATAGTAAGAAATATGATTAATTCATGAGTGACCACTTAATATAATGGTAAAAATATGATCATGATAAGTTGATCATGGTCAGAAGATAACAGAAGACACAAAGAGATAGCATATTCTGTAATAAGAAACATCAAACAAGGTTTCATACCCACAATACTAAACTCTCTAGGGGGTAATCTTGCTTCCAGAAAGTGAGAGTCAATCAATAATATAAGTACCCTCTGTTACAAACATCTTTGTTCAAATAAGTTAGGCTAGTTCCAAGGTTGATTTAGACTAGTACTAACCAACATTATATTGGAAAGAACATAATTTATTCGTAATTCACTGTTTATTTGTAATTTTCATGTTGTATGAAGGCAATCCAACATATTTTATTGGTTTATATGCTCTAAATTATATGGTTTCGATCACTCTAGACGTCTATAAAGGTAAAAGTGAAGCAATAATAATTACTCACCACATTATTGTAATTGAAGGCTGTGGCCCCAGGCTCGAAGTACTCCCTATTCATCTTGTCCCCCATTTTGGCAAAAGCAATCACTAACTTTTTAAAGTTTTAAATACACACACAACCATCATTAACTTCAACATTACTTATTTTTATATTTTTCATTACATTTTCTATGATAATAAAGGAAATCCAATGACCGTTAGGAGCGTCCGAACAAGCATCGTTTAATTTTACCTACATTTAATCGTATATTATTACTTTAGGTTTTCACGGTTATAAGAATTCAGACGTACAATGGAATGTTATTATTTAAATAAAAAAACACGAATTATTTAATTACTCGATAAATAACACGTACAATTATTTTACTTTACTTGACAATTTACCTTGACACATAAAAACGTCAAAGTCGCCATGTTTTATTCCACAGATGAAACATGAAGATAACTTTAAAGAATAAGACTTGCATTCTCGTTTGTGTTATCGATATAGATAATGTAACACATGGCGTCGGGTATCACAAGTGCAGGGCTGTATTTATGTGTAAGCTACTTAAGCTGCTGCCAGGGGGGTCAGTAATAAAATGAGGAGCGCAACACAAAACAAAAAGTGTAAAATTACAATTAGGTAGGTATGTTATTTTTGTAATACCTCATTTTTGCACATATCTGAAAATAGTAGACACAAATCTCAACTTTGTGTTGTTTTTTCACCTCCTGCTACTTCCCATGGTAAGTAAGGCCAACACCACAAGTTAGCTTACAGGTCTATAGACCCTAAATGCGACCCTACCAACAGCAAATAAGATGATAAATAAAAAAAATATCAAACCACTAGGGGTCTAGGGGTTGATACGCATGGAGACATTAAATTGCATACAAACTTGGGTACATAAACATGATAATAAACTGTGGCGGACGTAGTCCAATCAACCCAACTTGTCTTACTTTGTCGTCTTTTATATTCCGGTAAAGAGTAGGTCACGTACTCTCCTTTCAGTCTGTGCTAAATAAATGTATTTTCTTTCTTCTCCACTCGTGGATATCGTAAAGGACTTGTCACACTCGATGCGTTCTGCGGTCCGGTCAAATCGAACGCAGCCCGCATCCTATGTGAACATCATTTGCATTTTATACATGTATACGAGGGCGGTTCAAAAAGTACCTGTGTTAGGAATGAAGATCTAATTTTTTTCAAAATCTTTTTTTTTATTTCTCTTCGTAGTCTCCTTTTAGAGATATAAACTTCTCCCAATGGCCCTGCCATATTTTTAACCCATAAAAAAAATAGGATTTGTTAAACGCTCAAAAATATGCCTCTGTCTCGACGATGACCTCCTCATTTCAGCTATTTCTTTTCCCCGTGAGCCATTTCTTTAGGTTTGTGAACAAGTAGAAATAGAAGGGAGCCAGGTCGGGCGAATACGGGGGATGCGGTAGCAATTCATAACGCAATTTATTCCGTTTGGCGGCGACAACTTCAGATGAATATGCCTGTTGCGTTGTCGTGGTGAAACAACTCTTTCTTTTCGCCAAAGGGTTGTGTCTCCTTTAATTTCATGTCAAAGCGGTCTAATAACTTACTGAAGTATTGTCTAGTGATCGTTTTTACTGTTTCTTCGAAGTCCATGGAGTATGTCGCCCTTCGCATCCCAAAGAATTGTCGCCATAACTTTTTCGGCCGATGGAACCGTCTTCGCTTTCTTTGGAGCAAATTATTGGGGAGTAACCCATTGTTTTGATTGTTGCTTGGTGTCCGGCATATAATGGTGAATCCAGGTCTCATCAGGTCATCACACTCCGCAAAAAAGTACTTCGGATCTCGCTTAAATTGGTCCACACACAGTTTCGAAGTTGAGAGCCGCGCCCGCTTGTTGTCCGCCGTGAGCAATCGCAGCACGCATCGGGGTGATAACTTTTTCTTCGCCAACTTATCAGGTAAAATATTAATTAAAGTTCCCGTCAAAACACCTACAATCACTTTTTCCACAGCACTTTTTCTATCTTGCTGAAAACTACGTTACACGTCTTACTGAAATTGCTGTAAAATCAAAACTCATCTATGAATCAGCATCAAAATTATTTTGGCGGCTTTTTATAAATGACAGCACACGATGGTAACACCAACTTGCCTTATTTATCAACGTAAACTGTCTTCAACAAACACGGGTAAAGTGCGCGCAAGATAAGTCTGCGCGCGGCCGAAATCGGAACTAATCGTGGTCCACCAAAGTGTGTGCCGTTTTATTAATTTTGAATAGAACTACCTGATTGTAGGAATGTTTAACGGGAAAAATGTGTTTGGCGATAAAAAAATATAGGCTTAAAAAGCGGTAATTATAACTTTTGCGATGATTGCAACGTTGAGGACGCCCTCAGTCGCGCGCAGAGTTATGTTGCGCGCACTCTACTTATTGAACCGCCCAGGTACTTGATGTAATTACGATCTGACTATGCGAACACAAGCAAAGAACGCAGGGAACGCACCGGTCAGGCGGTCGGGTTGGGAAGGATGCGGAAGGGCTGCCCGGTTGCGGTCAGGCGGGCGGCGGGCGACGGGTGGCAGCCCGGCTCCGGGCAGTTCAACTAGGGGTGATCGATGTTGTAAAAAACATGGATGTTGACATCGATACTCGATGTTTATCGAACACAAAGTAACGATACAAACACCATTAGGTACACGCAATCAAATATAAAATGGCCGTTGTTTGCCCTACCAGTCAGATCGCTGACCGGTTGCCGTGCCCGGATCGCTGACCGGGTGCCCTGATCATGAAGTTCACATAGGGTGCGGGCAGCGTTAGAGTTGACCGGACCGTAGGACGCAGAAGGCATCCAGTGTGACAAGTCCTTAATGTTAAGACGGTGCGAGCAGCAGCGTCCTACTTTCTGCTAATAACTGCGACTCTCAGTCCGTTTGCAATGCATGGTCAATATCAAACTGATCAAACTAAGATAAATAGCTACTTGTATTTGATATAAAAATTCTACTGAACATGGGCCTTCTATCTATTCTCTTCTCCAATCAAAGGGCAAATTGTCATAATCACCTAGCGTGGTGATAATGCTAACTATGATTATTAATTGAGACATGAAGCATGTTAGGCACATAGTCAATATTCATTCTGCATTTCCCGATTTCCACGGTTTAGTTTTGGGGTAGCGTGAACCAATCTTTATGCGCCGCAGACAGAATTGAAGGAAGGTAGAATAAATAGGTCGTCTTCTTAATGTCAGTTGCACCCTTAGAGCAGGTATATGCTCTAAGGTTGCACCCAATGTAAAAACATGAGATGTAGAGATGGATAAGATCTATTCAGAATGATAACTTCTAGATGTCTACTAATTTGATAGGAATGTATAGAATGAAATGCTTTTGAGTTTATACTTTTTTATTTCTTTAACAAAAATATTGGAACTTTAACAAAATTGATTTCAATCAAATGAAATAAATTAATGGACATATTATAAGGCCGAGACTATAATGAGGGTTCAGACGGTTCCGAACTGTCCAGACGATACTGGTACAAATGACACGGAAACCTGATTGAAGACCGATGATGTATAGTCTCGGCTTCTTTTATTTCTATCTTACCAGCCAAAAAACAAAAATATTTGCTAAAATGAAACTTGCCTGATGATTTTGATTCCAACCACCATTCTGATTATTTTTTTTGTCAAAAATTACTTATTATCTACGTATTTTGTAAATATTTCTTAGTATTCTGAACGTTATTTAGGTAAAATAATTAAAAGTTGTAAATTAAACTAATTAATAATCCTGTAAAATTTAAAACAATCAATTACATATTTGTTAACTTTTAACATCTGTAATAAAATAATATTCAGCACAATAAATGCATTATTTAAATTATTGTTTTTTTCACAATAAAGAAGAAATATTCCTTAACTTAAACAACCCACTTAACACTATGTTTATACACTTATTTACTGAATATTCATATCTTTCAACCAACCCTTGCCCACCATTGTGATTACGGCCCTTTTTGTATGACACTACTTCCTTCAGTGAATAGATAATATTGTATTTGACTATAAATATGGAATTTGACTACTATTACAAAAATATACAACAATTTGGTAAAAGAAAGTAAAGAACACGATAAGTGAAAAAAAACGATGAATAAATAAAGGAGAAACACGCTTTCGAAGTTTGTGGCGGGAGCATTTTCTGTTCTTGTCACACGAAATGGAATAATGTACAGAGTGATTTCAAGTCACAGCGATTACCTACGCACTGCATCCGATCCGGAACCGTGTAAATAAGAATATAAAAAACTCGGGCCGGATTCGGATATTGCTTTGCGCACTGCATCCGATCCGAATACGTGAAAATACGAATCTAGAGTCTAAAAAACTCGGACCGAATTCGGATATCGCTTACGCACTTATCCGATATCTGATCCAAATTCAAAAAATTCAGGGGCCATCTTTGGCATATCCATTTGGCGTCCGATTTGAATCCGAGGTAATGTGAAAGCGTTCATACAAACAGTACTACGGCTACTTCGGTCCGTCAATATTTCTTCCGAATTGGAAACTCACGGATCACGGAGAGAAATCGGATGACGGACGTCGGATCTAGTGCGTAAACTGCCATACAAATAGTTCTATGACTACTTCGGAACGTATTTTCTCGGATTCGGATCGGATGCAGTGCGTAAACGCTCTCACAATGAAGTTTTTAAGGTGTGACGTAATTTTTAAGTAGTGTTGTCTCAGTCTCGTGAACAATTTAAAACTGTTTATAACTTGGGCATTTTATTAAATATTTCATTGGTTCTTTCACTGTTGCTTAATATTTTTGTAATACTTTCGAGATTTGTAATAAAAAATAATAGTCATATACCATATTGGGCAAAAACATGATCACCTAAAGACGGTTTCGTTTAGCATGGTCTTTTACGGAAGAGTCGTGTAAGCAGTGTAGGATCTTATCGATCTTAAATTGATGTAGAAAGGTAAAAACCTCGACATAATATATCTACCGATCCTTGCCAATCATTATTCTCTTTTAACCAATGTTTGTTATTTATTGGTGTTGGGTGCTGCAGTTGTATATTTTTCTAAGTATTTCTGTAAACCGTCTGCGCCGACGCGAGCGACAATCATTTTTAGTGACATGGCGAATAGCTCATGGGCTATATTTTTGTCGCGTGCTAATGCCGACTCTTCGCAGTAGAAACAGTTGTTAAAGTACAAGCCGGTGACCCCTTCTAATTCTGCGGCAGTCGCTGCGTATATCGTCGTTGCGGCTGCTTGTTGCTGTAACAAATTTCCACAATATTTTACATAGGTTTGATACATATTACTTATTGAGTATTTTTTCTTGAGAAATTACTTTATCACAGCATACCAATTTTAGATTTCTGTTTGTCATAATATTAGTAAGTATGTGTATGTACTCGATAAGATTGAGTAATATTTAAGGGATAAAAGAGAAACATAGAAAACAGCTTTTTTCGTCGGTGTTAATCTGAGAATAAATCTTGAAGGACTTTAACCGCTAGCGGCCCGATCGACGAACCGGTTCGTCAGTGCCATTGTTTATCTATTGTGTCTATAATTACAGTACTTGAGACTTTAAAAACAATGTTAATTTATGTACTTTGTCTTTTGGATCTATGTATGTACCAAAATGCAACTTACCATAGATTTAGTAAAAGGTCTGACTAGGAAAAACGCTAATCTTAACAGCCACCATGACCTGCTTAGACTTGTGGACACCATGTTACCTGGGTGAAGAGAGTTCACGTATATGCCCTTATCTCTCCATTCCTCACTCAGCACCTGAAATGCGCAAAATTAGGAAACATTATATTTTTGTTCTTCTGTTTCAATTTTGAATCCCCATAGAGATGACGTTAAAACTTTAGAAACATTTTAAAAGGTGGAGAACTCCATGAGACTATTTATTTATTATTTATATCAGATGTCACTACTACTAACAAGACAAACTACAATACATACACACATCAAATAAAGTTTGCAATCTCTTTGAAAAATTGAAATCTTTTTTGTTACGGTAGATTATATTATGATTTCTTCTGTTTTTTAGATTCTTTAGACACGAGTTTTCATTATCAAGAAAACACACAACAAAGAATTTTTCTTGATAAAGTTAAATTTAAAAAATGATATCAGCTTATGCTAGTGATCGCAAACTTTTTTTGATGTGTGTACAAGGATAGTACTTATATGTATTAAAGGTTAAATATCTAGGAGAAAAACCTCCTCAACAAAAGATAGAAACTAAATGCTTCAAGCTTATTGACATCATAGTATATCAATCACTACATAGTATAAAACAAAGTCGCTTCCCGCTGTCTGTCCGTATGTATGCTTAGATCTTTAAAACTATGCAACGGATTTTGATGCGGTTTTTTTTAATAGATAGAGTGATTTAAGAGGAAGGTTTTTAGCTATAAAACGTACACGTGCAAAGCCGGGGCGGGTCGCTAGTTACAAATAAATATCCTTAGTTACCTTAGCTGTTATAACATTATACAACTTGGAATTGTTGTAAGCCATCATAAAGCTGTAAGCATCCTTGGGCATAGCAATGTTTTGTAGTGTGAACACATTCTTGAGGTCTGCCATCCTGAAAATTAAAAGGCATCTTTACTAATATTATAAATGCGAAAGTAACTCTGTCTGTCTGTCTGTTACCTCATCACGACTAAACTACTGAACCAATACTGTCATACTGATGAAACTTAGTACTAAGACCATCTCTGTACTAAGTTTAGGAACCTTGAGAAGACACGGAATATGCGATAAACGACATCCACGCGGGCGAAGCCGAGGCAGACCTCTAGTATTTTATTATTAAATATAGCATCAGGTTGAAAGCTTTCGCTGACGTGTTAAGTAGGGGTGATTCATCTTACACTTGCTGAAGACAAAATTAGTCTACTAAATACCTAAAAGAAAGAAAAAAGCTTGCAGACTATTCCATGCTGATTAAGTCTATATGTATAATATTATGATATTTACCTATGAGATTCTGAAGACACAAATATGACTCTAGAGCCTTTCCTCAGCAATGGCTCCAACAATATCGCCAGGTACATGTGACTTAGATGGTTGACTTGACAAGTTGACTCAATATTATCACTAGTCTCAGTGTATGGTAAACCAAAAACTCCTGCATTCAGTATCACCATGTCTAGGTGACTGAAAAAAAAACAATTCTGATTTTAAAATGTGTTTTATATTGGGACTACAATATTAGTCATGGGCAAGTGGATAAATACTCAAGTACTATGTCGTATGTAGGGGCTGGCCATCCTGCCAGGGTTGCGGAATTTGTTCGAAAGAGTAACCGCGGCCCTGGAACGCAAAGGGTATTAGGAGGAACACGGGTGGGTTTTACTCAGTAAGTCTGACACTCCTTTCCGCTCCGCCCAAAGCGGAAGAAGTTATTCGATGATTTCAAATATATATAAAAAAAAGTTTCCGGCCATAGGGGCGGCTGTCAGGGGCGCAGAACCTAGTGGGGCACAAATTAGGCCGCTTAATACATATGGTATAGCTGAAAAAATCCGCAGCAGATCTCGCGCATTATTATGATGTTGATTTAAATGCTAATGAATTATGTCTAGAGACTGAGCGCTACAAATACCACATAAAATCGTTTCTGCCTTAATTTTTAACAAGATTCATAATTAAATGCCTTTTTTATTTCGCCTGTTTTTTTAGGGGGCACAACATTTGATCTCTTGCCCTGGGGGCCCCATGACCTTGCTACATCACTGCTCAAATAACAAATACTCTATAAACAATAAAAAGTGAGTAAATACTCGTTTTTACTCTATTATGTTTACAATATATACTCAACATAAAGTATTTATCTCAGTAAGAACACATTTCTAGTTGTATGTATGTAGTATGGGGTGGAGTATATTCATACTGCAAATTATGTAGGAATAAGATACAGGCAAGGCAGTGTTAGCCTAGCAGTTGGACGTTCCATGAAGTAGGATCTTGGTGTGCACCTGGCCTACACTGAATTTTCGAATCAAAATTCGAATTCGAATCCATGTGCGTTTCAGTTTGATTATCACTTGCGTTAACAGTGAAGGAAATCTTCGTGAAGAAATCTGCTGCATGAAGACTTAATGGTGTGCTCCATGTTCTATGTTAGGAGATGTGGTTCTGCACTTAGTCCTTTAAGTGGACCATTGTACGTGGGCCATGGCGGCCATCATTCCAACCAGCCCACCTCCTTCCAGAAGCAGATTAAGGCTCTCAGTCCGCTCAGAACATTTGCTAGTGATTTCGGTGCGCCAAGGGTTGTTTCTCGTATTTGGGTGACCCCTGTGCATTCCAGGAGCATGTGTGCGACCGTCTCTTTGGCCCCCATACATGCTCTGCACAGAGGGCTGTCCGTTATGCCTATTGTGTGGAAGTGTTTGTTTAGTGACTCAATGGTGTGTGTATTTCATTAACTCGCATCAAGCCAGCATGGTGGGCTAGGGCCTAAGCTGTTTGACCAGCAGTGGGACAGTAATCAGTTGATTATGCTAGGGCACAGGCAATTACTTATAACAATCCAGCTAGTCATCATGGGGTAATTTTACTAGTCCATGTGTGCAATTAGTAACTCACGTTTATTATGAACTTAACCCTATGCATTAAATACATTACACGAATGCTTAGCAATTATTATGGAACATGAGAATAAATGAATATAATTATTGTTCATAACCATGTTAGCAGGAAAAATATTATTGCTTGTTGTGATTATGTATTTCCCAACAAAAAAACATTTTTCCTTGTCATTATGTATTTCCCAACACAAAAATATATTTTTCCCTGAATAACACATAACATAAGGAAACAAGCTGCCGTCACAACATCACGCTGGCAGAATAGTCAGCACCGGATCAGACGACAAAAAAAAATGATGCAAAGAATACCTACTCTGAAAAGACTGTTTTTATTGATGCTGCACATTTTTTCACACTCTGTAGGGATGATAGATCTATATGAATGGATTTTAAATTATCTTCTGAAGCATTTGTCTCCTTAACTATGTCTTGTATTGCTTGTTGAGTGGCTTCCATGTTGCGGTTTGCAAGTAAAACATTGCAGCCATGCCTTGCAAGTGATTTTGCGGTTTCATATCCAATGCCAGTGTTGGAACCCGTTACTATTGCATATTTTCCTGATAGGTCAATACCATGCAAAACCTAGTAAAAGTACAAATCCGTTAGTTAGAAGAAGATAATAAAATAAACAAAAATTTGAAAGGAGTTTGATCATTCACGGTTCATATTAAGTTCGGCCCAAAAGTCAAAGCCAACGAAAAAAAAAGTGTCACCACGATTTTGGGGAAGTCTATTCTGGGGGAGTATTTTTTTACTACTTTAGTTTTTGGGCCGACAATGAATGATCTCCTTTAGTAGTATTAAATCTGCTAGTTACAGATTGCTTTTTGAGGCTCCGCGAAGACTAATGTTTTCATATGAATGCAAAACTTTCAAACATTTTGTTTTGAATGGAAATGAAGAGAAGCTCAAAATCTAGTATAAATAAATATTTGTTAGTATTTTCTCACTGCTAATTTGTGTTTCATCACATGATATGAATATACTATACAAATAGTTATTTGCTCTATAGCACAACCAACAAAAAACGAAGGCATTCAGGCAAACACCAGATATTAACACAGGCAACTGTTAATGTAATTATGTACATAACTTTTTATACAGGGTTACTGGTTTATTGGTCATTATCCCATGGCAGGATTGTAGCACATGTTATCCATGTTATCTAATAACCCTGTAATGCTTTATGCAAAAGTGAACCAATACCAAGATATTAAAGTTACCAACATTTCTCTGCAAAAAAAGTTTAAGTATTACAAAATTCTGTCTCAAAAATGGATTATTTTAACATAATATTTCTGGGCTATTAGATAGTGGATAGCATGTCCTACAACTCTACCACAGGATTGTGATCAACAACCAGTAACCCTGTATATGCAAGACACGCTCAGACAAGCTATAGCAAATACATGGCCACTTATACACAGATAACTCTGTTGAAATACAAATATAATTAGTTGCCTGTACACTTATATCTTTGGTTGACTGTACTCAAGATAATTATGTGAATCAAGTTTTATAATAGAGCATTATTATGTCCATGACATTTATAGTTATTAAAGTTCAAAGTCCAAGTCAAAGCATTTATTTCAATTGGACCATTTACAGGCAGTTTTGAATTGTCGAGAAAATATTAAGAGTGTGTCTGTATGGTATGGGTTTAATAATTGCCTGAAATAAATGATATTTAATTTAATAAAAGAAGTTACTGCTGTATTTCAAAGTGTAGATTCCTATGGAGAAGAACGGATGATAAACTCCATGATTACTCTTTTTCATCAAATATTTAATTACAAAGTGAATTACAAAAATAAATGTGAGAACAATGTAAGATATGCTATGCTATTAAGAGTACCTATAATTCATTAGCCATGGCAGATTAGAGATGACCAATCCCAACTGACGGTGCCCGTTCACTAACATGATGCATGTATCAGTATCGCTCAGCTCAACCATTTCGTAGGGAACCGAACAATCAAACACACCACCATTAGCAGGACAATTGAGTGAGCATGACATACTCTAACCGCCAGACATCAAGTAAAGTTTTTAGTTTCAACCATGAATGATTAAATACAGTAAATTGAGTAGGTATGCATAGAAGTTAGAACTTCGTGTTTAAGGCCATCAATTCCATTCAACTGCAGGGCAATGGAGTGTGGATGAGCTATTAAAGAAACCGGGCCTGGTTGAGGGTAATGAAAATGTTAAAATTTATGTATTATGACCATTTGGTGTGAATTGAATAGAGTCAAAGCCTACCTAGGTTAGACTCAAAAATGAACCATTCTATTATATCTACCGAAAAACTGACCTGAAAAGCTGTGGACGAGGCATCAAATCTTTGGCGAAAATCGTGGACATGCTCCTTCTCTTCTGTAGCGAACGCTAACCTGGGATCTACGTATGTTTTGTTGCCAGTTTCCTTCTGAATGTACACTGTTTTGCCTTCATCGTCCACCCCCTTCGACCAGCCGAAGGGTAGTTCTTGTGGTATCACCTTCTTTCGTCCCGTCCTTGGGTGAGTCCATTGTGTCTTGTTCGTACAGGTGCTGGAGTTCAAAGGGTAAAGGATACGACATCATTTTGTAATGTTATCTTTACTACTCAATCAGTCTTTCATTTTAAAGTACTTACTTCACAAAGTAAACGTTTCCATCCTCTGTTGACTTCTCCTCCCATCCAGCCGGTAACTCATCCTCACTATCAGAGTCTATATTATGCATTTTTGAATTAAATTTAACTGAAATCCGGAAAATAAATAAACCGGTCTATCGTTTCGCTTCACAGAGAGAAATCACGGGGGGTTCACTGCGAAGAAAATTTTTCGACCGTCGTCTCTATGGCTCACTTAATCACTCTGACAACTATCTCATCCCCTCTGACTCATACTTCGCCCCTTTGACGCCGTGTGACGCCATCTTGATGCTATGACGTCACTTTTATCTCTATTCTATGAAGTCTATGGACTGATCTGTCAAACTAACTAACAAAATATCAATAAAATTTATTTATTTACTTACTTAGCGTATCCTCTAAATATTCTTACTGTAATATAGGTACTTTGAAAAGCTGCAATTATGTGCAATAAGTGATGTGCTGTGGGTTGTCAGAGAAGTGGAAAGGCCGTCATGTTTCTTGAAATATAGGACTCTTGTGCTTAAAGTGCATCAAGTTGGAACATTCACAGGGCTTGACTTTTCAATAACTGCAAGAACTTAATTTTCAACGCAGAACTCAAAAGTTTCCAATGCAGGAAGGACTACCAATAGCTCGGTGATCAAAGCTCTGTCTTTCAATCATCAATGAAAAGTTTGCTGGAAGACGGAGTGACTAAACTGATGCTAGTGAAATAATTGGTGGTGAGTGCTACCTACTAATGCGTGTAAGAGTGAATAATAAACTACAACCAACCATTATTTGTATTTTTGACTAAAATGTCTTAATAATTGAACTTATATTTAAATAAAGTTCAAGATGCAATTATGTGTGAATAAGAAGCATGTGCAGGAACATGTTATGTAAAATACTGTACATAATGGAATAAACATAATTGATTAATCTTTTTTCCTCTTCCAGATGATGTCATTGTAATAAATGGTGATTCATTAAATATAACCTACGCCTCACCTTACCGGATAAAAGGAATTAGAAATAATTTCCTCACAAAGAATATAAAACATAATACTTAATCAAATTTCCAAATGGAGTACCATAGTGGATGTATACAAAGGACTGCAGTCACAATAATGTGAGATTGCTTCATAAATTAAATGATCAACACTTGGTTCCTGAAAAAAATCAAATAGATGAAGGTATGTATGTATTTAATTACTGCAGACTAAAACCAATAGGTCGAGTTACGAGAACCAATAGTTTTAGTCAGTTGCAATGATATTATTATAAAACTTTCAACATTCAATGCATAACAGCATTACTTTTCCTGGCAAGTTCATGTAAATATTTGCATTAGGTGTCCAATAGCAATACAAATAAATCATCTACATATAATATAAGTCATAGTTGTTTAAATAATATTATGTATTTTTTTAACTGGTATTTGCACTTCTTTCCACTCGTCTATCTTTAAAGGTATTAATAATTTAATAACAGTGATTTACTTTGTTTTAGGTAAAGAACTGCATTGGAGTATACAGTAAAACGGTACCAGCCACTTTATTCTACGCGGCTTGGTTTAGTAAGTTGTAAAATTAAAAAAATAAATATATTTTACAGTAACAAAATGTATTCTTTTCTTTTGTATATAATATTCCTGTTTCTAAAATACAACAAGAACCAGTAAATTAGTAAGGAGCTACGTATAGCAAAAATATAGAGCTCAAAAGACCAGTATTCGAATCTAAAATACACGAAATTCAGATTAAAAGACTTGTGTTCGTGTTAGTTTGACGAATACTGACACGCCCACAATTAAAAGGTAAAAAATTTGCGAGTGAAAATGTGAGGTCCACAGATAAGCAAAATGTCCATTTTTTTGTTCGAGAGTGCGCCGTCTGATTGTATCCCTATCTAGTCTGTGGAAATGAATAATTCCAAAATGACAATGACGTTTTGATTTGAATTTGACATTAATTTTATTTCCCCGTGATAACAGTTTCAATACTTTTAATTTCTAGTTTTGAAACAAAGTAATTTAAGCTACGTCTCAAAGTCAGTAAATAGCATGAGAAGACGTGGTGTATCCGTAGTACTTATTACTTCTATGGGTGTATCGTAAATATAATATGTTGACATTTTGGCTTCTTAGGCCGGGTGCTCATTGTGACTTTTTGTCACAGTGACTTTTTGTTTGTTACCAAGTCGAATTCTATGAAAATATGTATTTGTCACCGTAATGTCACGTCACCATAGTGAGCGCACTCCTATATAACTTCATAACATTCGACTTGGTAACAAAAAGTCACCGTGACAAAAAGTCACAATGAGCGCCCGGCCTTAAACGCTCCGAAAGCTTATATGTAGAACTGAGAGCCAGTCCGCTATCAATAGTTTTAGAGGTCAGATTAGGCATAATTATAGCAGCTTTCTAGCTGCCTGCGCCTAAACGCCAGCTTTTCGGCGATCGTAGGCCGAGCAGGCGACGCGGCGACGTCCGTTGTATCCTGTGGTTGTATCCCTACAACTAGGTTAACCTAGTGACAGCATAGGGCTTTCTAATATGGGTCTTGTGAAGAAAGTCCATGCGTCGTGGCCATTGATATCTGAGATTGTGTTTTGTTTGAAGCACTTTGCGCGTACCATATAAAAATATTAAAAAAAACGACTATGTTACAGAAAGGTATATAACAAAAAAAAATCCAATTAACATTAATAATTTAATTAATAACAAACTAAAAACCTATTACATTTATGACTTGTCTTAAGATTAAGTAGGTACAATATACGTCTTTACAGTCTGGTTACGTCTTCTATTTGTTGCTGCTTCTTATTAGTTGGAGGTGCTTTTGAAGCTGGTAATAAGAACGCGAGCGCGCCACATACTGTAAAAAGAAAAACCATAAAAAATATTAGTAGAGTTTCAGTAAAATCTGAGCTACTAACTCGGGGGTCATTTTCGTTATCATCAGCAGCCCATTAACGTCTACTGCTGAACATAAACTCCTATCCTAGAGTCTGTCTAATGAAAGTTGAGAGAGAAAAATGAAACTAAATTAAAAAAAAATGTATTTCGTAATCCTATTTCCCCGTATATACAAGGTGGAACATAAATAACGCACAACCTCTTATGGGGTCACTGTACTCATTATTATGAACAACTTTTACTAAGGGACCACACAAAAATCGCGAAAAAAAAATCAGTTGTTCCCTACATTTTGACGAGTTAAGCGAACATAAATGTAGAGAACAGCAGTTTTTTTTTTTTGCAATTTCATATTTGGTCCCATAGTAAAAGTTGTTCATAATGATGAGTACAGTGACCCCTTAAAGAGGTTATGTGCGTTATTTATTTTACACCTTGTATAATTGATAAAAGTATATAGTATTGATATAAAGTATCAAATACGTTTACTCCTAGATAAAGAGCGGAAAGCAGAACATTTAAAAAAAAATGCCTCCATTTTTCTCTCTTCTTTCACAAAAGCTTTTACAAAATTCGTGAATTCGATTGTAACTGCTAATCACCTTCTTGGTAGCGTCAAGTCTTGATAGTGTGTAGTCTGATAACCATAGAAAAGTCTCGAAAAAATTAAGATCTTTTGTTTCCATATTTCGGCACTGCTTTCCACTGTTATCTCATACATTTTAAGGATTGTACTTACGCAATAGTAATCCCCCGAATGAGTAAAAAGTCACTTCACAGGCCACGTTCAGTAGTATTCCGGCGACGTTTGTGCCAATTATTGAGCCTGTACGACCCAACATCATAGTTAAGCTTACGGCCATGCCTCTGAAAAATAAAATAAAACATTAGTACTTAAGTATAACACACAATTAGATGGTACACACGGCTACACATCAAGCTATACATTTCCAGTTTACACTGACCTCTCACTGTAAGGAAATCCTATACAATGCGAGATTAGCTTATACTGGACATGTATAGCTTCATCTGTAGCCGTGCGTACCTACGTATACTAAAATTATTCGCTAAGAGCATCACGCCAATATTCCCCAAAGGGTTGGCCAAAGGTATACACCCTCATTTCACCGTTCCATGAAATAGGGGGCGAGCCTATTGCTATCAACGGGCACAAATCCAGATTCCGGGCTGCTACTGAGAAATTCCACACGGAAAAACCCAGTAAAACTTTGACCGACCTGAGGATTAAACCCAGGCCCTCATGCTCAGCAGTCGATCACTAGATCAACGAGGCAATCGTTATACAATTAAGCAGTTAGGTAAAGTCGTGTATTCATTAAGGGAAAATGTCCCATAACACGTCATGTCACGTGTCGCCAGTGATGTCCAACGACATCGTGCAACGTCGCCGCAGATATTTGTTTCAGTTGCAACGGTTGTTCGGGACATTTGTTTCATGAGTACTCAGCTTAAATACAATTTGTCTTGAAGCGAGAACCTAACATTCTAAGGTCACGATAGGTACGCTATCGCGAATCTGAACGACACCAACAACACGGCCTAAATAGATTCGTTAATATACTACAGGAATTGGTATTGTGGGGCGACTTCAAACTCCTTTCGTGTAAAACTCACCTCAAATTCGTTGGAAAGAATTCCACAGCATAAGCATTAACAGGTCCAATAGCCAGAGCCATTATAGGGAACGAAGATAGAAGCACTGCGAACAGCATGTCTTGCGTTATAAAGTTGATGAGTATACAGAATGTTCCAATAAGGAAGAAAACTACGACTAGAAGCCTCTTCTTGCCTATAAACTTGACCGTGCTACTGACTGCTACGGCTATTACTGCGCAGCTTACGTTAGCCACTGAACTAATTACGAATGTTATTGAGTCTATAGTGTCTACGCATTCAGCGTCTTCTGCAGCTGTCTGAAACAAAGAACATTACATTTATTTATCAGGAATGGGATGTAAGGAGTTGAATGTTAAGGTACAATTCCGAGCATCGCGGCCATTCGCAGCCGCGTGCGATCTATCGCGTGCGGCTGACGCACGCGGCTAATGCGTCAATAGTCGTGTCTATAATATACTGACTAATCTGTCGTTAGCCGCACGCGTCTGTCGCAGACTTCGGAAGCGGTGCCATACATTTTCATACACTGACTATTGACGCATCAGCCGCGCGCTTCTGTCACATGCGATAGATCGCGCGCGGCTGCGATCGGCCGCAATGCACGGAATTGTACCTTTAATACCGTGACGGGACAGGCGAAAATATAAAATTTATTCACCGCACGCTGGGAATAGACGCGTGTATTCAACAAAACCTGGCACGTTTGGTGGTAGGATCTATACGGTCCGCCTAGCTAGCTACCACCCTCACATTAAAGTCCAAGCCAAGTTTACTGTCTTCCGTCGTGTGTAGGTAGGTATGTGAAAGCCAAACGGGTACAGGGGAATCCCACTATATCTCTGTTACTTGGATTAGTATGCACTATCTTAGACCCTGTCTGCGTTTACCATCAGGTGTGACTAGGGCCAAATACGACCAAGTCAAATAATTTAAAAAACCGGCCAAGTGCGAATCGGACTCGCGCACGAAGTGTTCCGTCACATTATCTATTCTGTTTTTTAGTATTTGTTGTTATAGCAGCAACAGAAATACATCATCTGTGAAAATTTCAACTGTCTAACTATCACGGTTCTTGAGATACAGCCTGGTGACAGACGGACGGACAGCGGAGTCTTAGTAATAGGGTACCGTTTTACCCTTTGGAACCCTAAAAAGGAGCAAGTACACACAAAACAAGGACAAGAACAAGTACACTACAAGTATACTTGGAGCAAGTACAGGCAAGGTTGACTCTACGGCCACAAACTGGCTTGGCCAGTGCAGCGTAATGAGAGTAGAAATTGGCTTTCTTCTCGTGAAAGGCTTCCGTAGGTGCAAGCATATCATGTGGACTTCAATAGACCGAGTAGGGATCACGTAGATTTAGGGAAGTTTATCATGGTGAGTTAAAATTCTGTGTCCTCTCCGTGTCACATTTACTTGGATATCGTCAAAGGCGAAGAGAATTTCAGGAGAATGGGAGGTAGAATCTACCTTTGTATATTACATAACCACTCGGTTACTATTTTTAAGCGTAATCTTTGGAACCTAACCTGATTCAATCTGTCAAAGATGACATCACACGCCGTCTTGTCTCCCCCCTCTTCACTGGTCAGCACCCTGTTCAATACATCTGGGACCCACATGTATAAACCGTTTAATCTGAAATAGAAATAGAAACATCATACTATTATAAGTATTTTGTGACCTAGCGGGACGGTACCGGATGCTAACAACATGTGTTTCGTCTGTGTATGATAAAAACATGTCGTAGGTACCTATGGTCTGCTGTTTTTTATGCTTAGATAACTGTACGGTTTACTGTTGTTAAGCTGAACAAGCATATCGTTCATTCATATAAATCGAAATAATTATGGTTCGAGTGAGTGTGCATTTCAACTACCATGCGAAACGGACGTATGTGAGCATCGCCGAACTTTACTATAAGCGATTAACTGTAACTAGTGAACAATAAACTTTTCGTTACTGTAGAAGAGTTATTAGTCTACGTCACACCCGCAACCATCTACAATTACTAAAACTTAAAGACAAACACAAGTATAGTGTACATTCATTCATACAAGACTGTACAGTACAATAACAAAACTATAGGATAGGCTACGAAAATATCTAATACTCTTCCCATTGAATAAGAGGTTTAGATAGATGGAGAGATAATAATTATTAAACATGGGATTAACATAAGACTACCGAACTAGAAAATGATAACATAATCAGATCAATAGCCCACTTTTCGATTTATTCAACTTCGTATTCCGTGCTTTAGGCTTTTCCTTACAATACTAATTAAATCCAGATTTGACGGAGTATTTCATTGCTAAAATCCCTAGATTAAAACGGTTATTAGACTTTCGGGCTTATGACTGCCCGTAACGACTGTCGTGGAGGTATGTGTCCAAACAAGGATGCTCTCCGAGGCATGGAGGGGTCTCGATGTCTAAAAGCCATTCCTGTCCAAGCCAAGTGTTTCACTGCTAAAATCCCTAGATTAAAACGGTTATTAGACTTTCGGGCTTATGGCTGCCCGTAACGACTGTCGTGGAGGTATGTGTCCAAACAAGGATACTCTCCGAGGCATGGAGGGGTCTCGATGTCTAAAAGCCATTCCTGTCCAAGCCAACCTCAAGCTGATCGATTGATCTGCCATTTATTCAGCGTAATTTCTAAGCCATATCTATAACGAGGTTCATGGGGTACAGAAAAGGTATCCATCCTTAAGCAAATAACATAATAGAGAAGATAATAAACTTACACAGAGAATATACCAAACAGTAGAAATCCGTTGAGAGCAAACCATTTCAAATATGGCGGCTTGAGTAACGGCACGCTCTGTACTTTTAAAGATGTCAGGAAACTTCTCTTTTGACTGTCATGAGGAGGTGCGATCAGTCTTTTTATCTGAAATCAGTATACGATTACATCTATACATATAATAAAATCATGGTCTAAAAGTGACTATGAAATTTTTGTCTAGAACTTATAAATCGCGCGGTAACGAAACCATAGCGCGATCTAATTCGACGCCAACGCCATCTAGGGAAGTAAAGATTAAACATATGTTTGCGTGTTTATGCAAGCATCACGTAAAAAGAGCTGACCCAATGCTGTTGACTTGTATAAACATATATTGTGCTTATCTCCAAGTAACATATTTTTTTTGTTTCATCGCAATCGGTTCACGCATTCAAAAGATATGCAAATAACTAATATCTTCTATACATTTACAAATCTGTAGACTTTTGCGTATCTGTACATAGCAAATATTTTGAAAAAACCTGGTTGGGGTGTTAAACTATAACCAATAGAACCCATTTTTAACATTTTTTGTCTGTTTGTCTGTTTATCTGTTTGTCTGTTTATCTGTTTGTTTGTTCAAGCATCACATAAAAACAACTGATCCAATGTTGTTGACTTTTATAAATAAATATTGTGCTTATCTCCAAGTAACATATGTTTTTTGTTTCATCGCAATCGGTTCACGCAATCAAAAGTTATGCGAATTTTAAGTTTTCTAGAAGAACTTAGCATGTATTAGTTTATTTTCAATAGATGGCGTTACGTGTATCAAATCATGTTGTGAGGAAATATATTACTACGAATAAATCCACAAATTACCTAATATTCATTGTTGAATTGGTACCTATTCTCAGTCTACGAAAGGTCTAATGATCTCTATCCAGAAAAAGGAACTAAGCTTTTACAAAAAAAAAACGAAGATATTGTTATTTAGAATTTATTAGGTCAATTTCTTATTGTTGTTCACAATAAAATGAATTCATGACTTCATGTGGACTAATAGTAAGATTTTTGTTCATTGAATGTTCATACTTTTTGGGAATGCTGATGCCGAAAATAAGGTCCAAATTCAAATTGAAATCGGTGGCCATGATTATTTGCAAGGAAAGCGCTCACCCAGTGCTTTCGTTGAAATTTAGTATTTCGTAATCATTCTATCTACCTACTCAATGCACTTTTTGGATTTTTTTTCTATATTTTATTTTATTTTGTTCATTATTGTCAGATTTATTCAAAGCCTGTCGCCGTCGTTTAAATAAGTTTATTTAATTGAGTTTTTTTAAGCTTTAGGTAATGTTCCAAAGACATGGCCATGGAGGGAAAGTACTTTAAATATTAAAAATAGCAAATTTCACTCAAAGGAAACTTCATTTCACTTTTTTTTAAAGTAAGAAATATTGCGTTTTACTGTTTTTTTGCCTGAACCGGGAATCGAACTGACAAAGCTTTATGTACCATCCATATGTATTATGTTATGGCACCTGTTGATAGATATTTATAAGGTCAATAATAAGGATCAAATCTCTCCAACAAACACACTGTCTTAAATTGAAGGAAGTGCAAGAAATAAGAAGTAACAACAAATAAGTGTTTGAATTGAAATGTACCTAAGTTAGGTAGGTACTTAATGTTAGTTTTTATGGTCTTCCATCAATTTCAGGCACTATGTTTATTGGAGCGATCATATCGATTGGTGAAATAAAAATATAGAAGATGTTTTTTCGCGTTTGTGTTGGTTCGATTTCCAGATCAGACTTTTTGAAAGCAGTACCTACGTATTTATAACTTATTAAAATTAAATGAAGTCTTCTATAAGTTTTTTTTAAATATTTAAAGTTCTTTTCTATACCTACCACACCTCGAATGAAATCATAATTTAGTTCGCAGATTGTAACAAGACGGCGTTGTAGCTATTTTTGTATCGCGATATGGTTTTGTTACATCTTCAATAATAGTATCAATATCCAATTATAATCCATTTTAGCAAGGAAATGTATAGAAATAAGCAACACGTTTTTAGTATTACGGTTTTATGAATCTTTACGGTCAATCAAGAGGAGCTGAAACTCTACATAAAGAAATGGTTCAAAAGATTTAAGTGTCTTAGTGGGACACCTTTGTCTATTATTATAATAAATGGATTATTTAGTTGCTGCGACACAATGTTGTTTTCCGACTTCCACGCGGACGGAGTCGCGGGCACAGCTAGTTGGTTAATATAAATAAGGCGAATACTTACAACACGGCCGAGGTATCTTGGCGCGTCTGAAGTTAGCTGATTAGCTGCGCAGTAGACAATTTCGTTTCTAAAAGATTCATTGCGCAGCCAAACAACTAACTTCAGACTCGCCAAGATACGTCGGCCGTATTGTATATAAAATATGGACATATAAGCAAGTTTGGATGAGATGATTGGCTCTGGTTTTTGGCGTAGACTAGATTTTCTATCTCCGTTGCCGCGTTGTTGTTAAGGTGAAAAAGAAGGGATTAGGTATTTATAGAAGAAGACCATGAGTAGCACCTAGTAACTTTCCGTATGTGTGTTTATAACAACTAACTACAGATTAGTGATCAACGTCCCGTGATCAACAGAACGTTGGTCAAGTGTGGCGATCAACAATGTCTTCTCTCGACTATTCATTACAGCGATCGCTAAAGCTCTGTCCAACAGTAGAATTCTACGAACTGATTATGATGATGACGTGACGATATTATGCATAACAGCCGTCAAATGAATGAATCTTGAATAGATGGGTTGAAGAGTTCTATCTTAACCGTTACCATTCGCTGATTAAGGGCTCTTACACACCACGTTTTTTTCAGGCGCTGTCGACGTGCGTCGCACGCAACTATAACGCGCTGCAAACGCGATGCTAACGCAACCAATTTAACTATTCACACGTTCATAAAATTGTAGTATACAGACGACGAGTTTTTCGCGAGCTGTCGACGCGCTCGTAGCGCGGAGTTACATCGATACAGACGCGCTGGCACAGCTCGTCTCTTTAGCTGCAAACACATACGTACAGCGCGTTTTAATCCAAGGAGAGTTGCTCACGCGCGTCTGTAGCGCGTTTCTCGTGAGTTTGCAGCGATGCAATCGCAAGTAATCTGCCTATTTCAAGTTTAGCAGCGCCGACAACGCGCGATAGCGAAACGCGCGTCGAGGGCGCCTGAAAAAAACGTGGTGTGGTTGAGCTCTAAGATTTGTTAAGAGATAGAATCGAGTCTATTGCCACTTATCAATTGAATTAGGTAATGCCGAGGCATCGCGATCTCTACAGTAACAGCGCTTACTATCATTTAATAATGATAATTTACCGGAAAATCTTCAGGCGATTTTCTTTTGTTTCCAGCGTACATTGTTTGCAGAACTTTGAGTGCCTCATCTAATCTCCCTTGGGAAACCAGGTATTTTGGACTTTCAGGGCCAAAAGACAGGAAGCCAGCACTTATTATGAAGACGGTTGCGTATACTACTGACAAGAGTCTCCATGGCCTGAATAAGTATAATCCGAAGTCTATTCGAAAATCGAGAGGCAGTATAGCCCACGCCAGTACTGAAAATAAATAAAGACATTGTATTTAGATATGTTATTAAACGTAAAAAAAAACGTACAGGGTATTAAGTAACTAAACGCTTTTTTACACACAAGGCTGGAATGTGTAAAATTATGTATGTAGGTACTTAGGTAACGTTTTTCAGTAGGTACATAAAATACGAAAAGCAGTTCGTTGGTGTTCCTATAATTCATTAGAACTTAATCAAAGTTATTCATATTTTTGTTTGATTATGAACAGCTAATGTTTGTGATATTTTAGATAAATACACTGATCAAAAGAAGTTTTGAACTACTTTTAAATATGGCTAAGATTTGCAAAACAGCGCGCTTGCATTTGTTTTTGGCGTATTCGCACAACTGTAACACTATCATTTGAGATAAGTATTATTTTGTTTTATTTCTACACTCAATACTCACTATGTTATTTCTAACTAGACCAACACCTACTTTTGTTGATTTGTTTAATACGATTCATGATACACTCATAAAAACAACACATTCACGATATGTGTTAAATACTTATTGTTATATTTTAACATACTTAATATACATTTAAGACCTATATCATTCCTATGCTTATAAAATTAATATTTTTCAAGTAAAAAACCCCAGTATAGCCATATCTAGTTTATTCAATCATCGCATGCGTTTTGATAGTGAAAGACTAGGTATAATTAATTAAAAACATTGTGAGAATTCATATTGATGGAATTGACGAATTTATTTATTTATTAAGTTTGCCAGCAGTTGTAACAACATAAGCTTAAAACTTATTGCATCACCAATTACACGCAAATATGGCATGTACAGTTGAACTTAATTATTAATTATGGGAAATGTTGTGAACCATGACTAAATGGCAATTGAGCGTGTCAATGATAACCTCAGACTGTCCATGGATGGGTGGCCGTTCTTGATAAATCAAGACCCACATCTCGGCTAGCACGTTAAACCGGTTCCCGGTTGTCATAAAAATACATATAGCTGTCTATATGTAGTAAAAAGCCTAAAAGTCCGAATTGTAACCTTAGCATATTGAGGTCAGTTAACAGCCACTCCAAGTTAAATTCTGATACTCGGTTCACCACCTGCGGTGCAAGCACGGATCTTTTTATCGAGTCGATTCGAGAAATTTATCTATTCCAGACGTCAAATTTGACATATCATAGATAAAACGACAACTGCTGTCGTTTTATCTATACCTTATATGTCAAAGACGTTTAGAATAGATTAAGGCTGAGATCTATAGACCCAACTTGGACTTTGCTCAGACTTTACTTTAGACTTATGACAAAGTCAGTATTTATAGTAATTATATTATATTTATAGTAATTCATCCTAGTGCGTGCTTAGCAAATGCTTAGCAAAGTCTAAGTTCACAAAATCGACGACTTAGCAAATACTTAGGTTACTATTATCCTAACAAAAAACAATGGTCCGTAATTTACTTTACCATCATTATATTTACACAACTTTTTAATGTTTTAGTATTATAAAGTGACCAGACTCAATTCAGTAATACCAGATTAGAGAAGATTTCCTTGATGTTGATAACTAATTCTGAATTAGTTAAGATAAAAACAATTAGGTAGTATAACATCACATAAAACAAGTTTTTCTAAGTTTAAAATGTATAAAAATGAATTAAAAGTTACTTTTTTTCGACAAATTGCAGATGTCAAAACGATGCGATCCGTTTCAATGAATATAATATTGTGTTCGTTTATAAAAAAAAAAAAAAAACACTTATAAGCATGCCAATTTCTGCTTATTCTTATAATAATAATACATAGAAGAAATATGAGCGTAGTTCTAGATTATTTACATGTTATTATTGTTAAACATTTATAAAGAAAAATCAAGAATGTAATGCTTGAAACGAAACAATAACTTGTATTTTGACATCGACCGTCTTAGCGTATGCTTAGCCTAAGCTCAGCATAGTCTCAACGTGATACGTCTATAAATTCCAAATCTAAGATTATGCTAAGCATACACTTAGCAAAGTATTACGTAAGTAAAGTCTGAGCAAAGTCTAAGCTAAGTCCAAGTTGGATCTATAGATCTCAGCCTAAATTTCTCGAATCGACTCGATAGAAGATCCGTGCTCGCACGGCTGACTAATGCAATGCTGCGCTGTGCTGTGCTTAGCTAAGTTAACTTACTAGTTCTATACTTAAGTGAAGTTTTATAATATTATGTATTAGTTTATAATTCTATATTGTTTTTATTATTTATGTATTAGTTTTCTATGGGCCAAGTTGCCTGAAATAAAGGATATTATTATTATTATATTTTTTTTACAAACTAACAACTTTGAGCTGCGCGTATACCTGGTAGACGCAAGACCGAGCGGGTGCGCAGTGCGGTGAGGAGCTGCCCAGATCCCTGAAATGTTTTAAACAAAGCGCAGCGCAGCACGTTTTATTTGTTTCCTAACTATAATATCTAAGAAGAGCGAATTGACTAAATAGAGCATAGCACAGTACAGCGCTGCATAGCTCAATGTTGATTAGTCACCCTTTACAGGAGAAAGCTAGGTAGATGACAATATTATAAGTACAGTCACGAGCACCAATATGTATACACGTAGTGAAATTATAAACTGCATTAACGAAGGAGTTGTAATGGAAAGCTTGAAATATTGTTTACACAGTATCTATGAATGCATACGAATATACGGCATTTAAAATATTTCGTAAAGTCAATCGGTAATTAGGGTGAAAATCACTTGAATTTCGCTACATGTGTACATATTGGTGCTCGTGACCGTGCATAGTGATACTTACGAGGTACTAGAGCTGCGCCGGATATCTGCAACGCGTTGGTGACTGATAACACCACATCTCTATACTTCGCTGGCAGAATCTCACCGATGAATGTGTATGGCACTGCCGCCGGACAGGCTATGCTGACCAACAGTAATTGACATGTTAAGACCTGGACTATACACAATTATATGAAATTCAGAACAATAAATGCACGGATCAATTCGTTTTACATTTTGTTAAGGTTGTAATGGTTTTGACTACAAATTCTTCAGGCATTTTTAGAATGCTCGTATCACCACAACCAATAGATATAGAACGTGTTTTTTTGTGGCTAAAATATGATCTAAATTCTTTGTTTTCCTGCTAGCCCGACTTAAGTGCCTTCGAGGCCGATGCCTTTGAGCGATGCGCTAGTAAATTTTCTGTAACACAAGCATTTCTCTGAATTATCTTAATCAGCCTCATTGGTCTAGGTTGCGATTGCTGAGCACCGTTGCTTGTTTTTTTTTTTTCATAATTAAGTATGAATTATTTATAAGAATTAATTGTAAATGATTCGAGTAATCCCCGAAAAGCGGGACTGAGCCTGTCCTGCGCGGGACATTTAATTTTGATTTCAAAATCGGGACGTCCGGCAACGCTGCTGCTGAGCGTGAGGTCTTGGGTTCGATCCCCAGGTCGGGCAAAGTGTTATTGAGTATTTCCGGGTGGAATTTCTCTGTAGCAGCCCGGAGTCTGGATTTGTGCTCAGTTGATGGTAATAGACTCGCTCCCTAGTACATGGGACTTAAACTTAAGGGCAAAATGAGGGTGTACTATACACCTCTGCCCAACCCTACCTGGAATACAGGCGTGATGTTATGTTATCTTAATCTATTATTCGTCTCAATATTCTTACCAAAGTGCTGTTAAAAACTTGCAAGCAGCAAAGCTAATCAGGTTCGGCATGAACGCAGAAACGATGCCGAACAACCCGGCAAGCAAGGAGCTGTATATAACCACCATCTTGCGACCTCGAGTGTCCACTAGGTAGCCCCATGGAAATGACGTTATGACGATACCTAGAAATGAATGATTTATTGTAAGTTGATGCATACAAGTTGGAATTAGAAACTTTATAGTTCTATTGACTTTCCAATAGGCAAGTTTTGATGGCAGGCCAGACTACCATGATGATTACCGGCGGAAGCTTCGTGTAAAGCAATCGACATTAAGCCAAGTTGGCGCGCCCTTAAAAATCATATTTCTAAATCCGGTCTCAAGCACTTTGCTTAAGCACTTTTTATCTGCCTAGCCTTTTCCCAACTGTTGGGTCAGCTTCCAATCTAACTAGATACGGCTGAATACCAGTATTTTACACGGAGCGACTGCCATCAGACCTCCGCAACCCAGTTACTGGGCAATGCCGATATCCTACGGTTAGACCGGTTGTCAGACTTTTGACTACCCGTAACGACTGTCATAGGTATTCGTATGACATCCGGGACCGACGGCTTAAGGTGCTCTCCGAAGCACGGAGGGGTCTCGATGTGTAACGATTGGCCACCGATCCACGGAATGACCGCGGCAAGCTCAGCTTAACTCGCGTAAATCGTATGATCCGTGCGATTGTTAATTAATTGATTACCATTATTTTATATTCTTCAAGGTAGCAAAAAGAAGACGTTCCATACCTAAGCTAGGGGAAAACCTTCAATATCAAAAGGAGGAAAGTAAAGACAGCCAAGAAAGGCTAGTAACCTAGAGAGTAATCTAGAGAGGAGACCACGGCTTTCTCAGAACTATGTAATGGGGGCAATTGTTTAGAACAAAGCAATAGCAATTAAAAATGCTGATTACCAAGACAATCGGTCAATTTCTTATAATTCCCGAGAATAGACGCCCGCGGTATTGTTTTTGATTAAATGAGGTAAATGGATTACTGCCTTTAATTGAATAATTATGTGGAAGTCATTATGGTTTATATTTTTGCGTGTCTTAAGACGGTAAACGTAGGAAAACACCATTACAACAGGGTCAAAAATAAAGGGGCTTGCGCTTAAAAAAAACATTTACACCTTGGTATGCTCTTGAAATAATCACTTATAATTACGCCCATTACGGTAACGACGGATGAAGAGCGGATGAACAGCAGAGTAGGTACCGATGGTGGTGGTGGCATTCCTATGTTGTTTTCTACTACCATCAGCTGTAATCCTACAGCAGATTGAAATCTATCTCATTACGAAGGGTATCTACTTCCCAAGGAAATAATATCTTAAAATATTTAAAAAAAAAAACTGTTTTTTTTTATGTCATATTCTCTTATTAAATTATAATATCTACCTAAAATATTGTTATTATAGTTACCGGTCAAATGACCGAATACTTAAACGGTGCTCAATTTTTAGTTGCCGTTAAATCTCGTCTCTGTCAAAGTCACTTTATAGCATTCATTAATGTTACAGACTGAAAAGAGAATTTCGGCTAAAATACAAGCAAAAGCCGCATGAAATATAGAAGTCAAATAGCATTAGAAAAAGAGGCTCAGCAGGTATCCAGGAGACCTTTATTAATAGCTGACAAGGTCAGGAGGTACAGGAACGAAAAAATGCGAAGATCAGCTGACACATTAGATTTGTAACGTACCTATCATGTTAATCCTGTGCATTCCAACTGCAGAAAACTAAATAATTTCACCAATTTCAACTAAACGATTCCAACCATTCCGACAGCCACACCCGATTTTTTAAACAAAATCGCATCATTGATAAATCTGTGACCGCTTTCATTTGTGTAGGTAATATTGTTTATTTCGATAATTAATTCGATAAGTTAACGATTTTAGTTTTATCAATGATTGTGACTTGCACTGATTATTACGTATGTGGTATTTTAAAGACTTTGTAAGATATTCGTAGCAATAATTGAAAACAATTTTGAAGACGACTTTATCACCATTAATTCCAAGGCACAATTTAAATTCTAGTAAAAGTACTAGTAGAACTCCTTGAGAAAGAGCTCGTCTATTTATTTCTCTCTCATACTTATTTCTCGGCCAAACAGCATTGCTGTGTTTCGGTTTGAAGGGTATAGTGTCGGTGAAATTACAGGCACATGGGATTTTCCAACTTAATCTCTGAAAGTGGCAATGTATCAGCAATCCTTTTGGTGTTTTAAGTGTAGGGGAGATTAGTCCAAAACCGGGTACGGGAGTAAAACCGGGACAAGGCAGTATATACATATACACAGCCTCTTACACGTTTAAAATTTAGGCGAGCGTTCGCTAGCTGTTCTTTTCCACCCTGATCAGTTTGTCAACAAACTTTCAATGGCGTCGGTGCGTGTTCGACGACAATAAATAAGAAAAACGCTTTTATGGTCAATTGATCTAATATTCTTTGGAATTAACAAGTGTATCTTTATACTCGCGAAGGAGTGATGTATGGTGCAAAGTCTTAAATATAAGAACTGGGTCCATGAAGGCTGTAAGGGTTGGGAACCCGAAGATCTTGATGAGTTTCATTTCTACCACTGTTAAGGGCCAAAATCGGGTATAACATTTGTGTGTACCCGATTTTGGACAAGGGGTGGCGCAAAACCGTAAAAACATAACTTTTATATATCTATTGATTATTTTTTGTTATTAAGAATTAAGAATAAACTGATCTATTGATTTAATTTTCTTCAAACTTGTGTTTCATTGAATTTTTGCCTTAGCGTCTCGGTTCTACCTCACTTTCCCATATATAGATGGCGGTAACCGCTTTCCATCAGGTGGGCCGTCGGCTTGTTTGCCAACAGATTTCATACAAAAATACCCAGTACAATACTGACTCATTAACGTTCACCTACCTATGTAAGGTATTGAAGAGATAAATCCCCGCTGGCCATCAGTCATGTCAAGATCGCACATCGCAGCTGGCAGCACGAAGGAGTAGCCGACCGGTTCCACGATAGCCGCTATCAGGAACAAGGCCAATGAGCAACAATACTTTATGTTGTACCAACCAAGCCCTGAAATTAAGGTGAAACCGTTAAAACGTGTTATTGTGACCGTGAAGGAGGTAGTGAGGTGTTGGATGAAGAGTGTACGCTAGTGTTCCAATCGTATAGGTCAAGACCCAAGAAGATAAGGCCTGCAAATCAGGTAAATACTTCTAAAAACTTGCCAAAGATACGTCATAAACGGGGAAGATTTTGTCCCGTGTGTGGACAGGCTAGAATATAAAACTTCCTCACCGCACGTTGGGAATAGACGTGTGTTGTAAGATTCAACATAACCCAGCACCTTTGGTGGCAGAACCTATGTTACCTGGCTAGCTAACACACTCAAATTAAAGCCAAGCAGTGTATTGAATTCCGTCGTGTGTATGTGAGAGCCAGAGGGGTATACGGGAATCCCTCTATATCTCTATTACTTGAATTTATGTGTCATATTAGGGCCTAATTCTCCTAAAATAAATCTTGGTAGATCAAGACCGAACCAAGGCCGAACCGTTTATTCAGACAGTTCTCAATTTCAAAAGCTGTCGAATTGTTTGACACAAAAAACAAAATCAATCATTTTAAAAGTTTTCGAAAACAAAAACTGACTGGCGGTTGTGGTTCGATTGCGTTTGACAACAATTTATTTTAGGAGAATTGGGCCCCTTGTCTACGCTTAACGTTAGCCGCGACTAGGGTCAATCGCGACCAAGTCAACTAATAAAAAAATACACATTTGATGACGTAGCCTTTGCAAAAATTTCATAGCATAGGTGATGCGATATATTCGAAATTCCGCGACAGACGAGAGGATGATGGATGCGTCCGCATGCGGAAGCAGCCGATCGCAGCGCTTGGCCATCGCCGCCGTTGGTAAAGGACATGCTAATATCCTTAATTAAATGACTTTATACAGAATTATCTTAATTGCATTATAATTGCGCTTCGACAAACGGGCGACGCGACGGCGTTGTTTGAAGTATGTACACTTTATTTTATTCGTTTCATTCATCAATTTCTCTCAATGGCAATGGCTGTTAGTGACGATTGGTATAGTCAGTAATTGCTTTGATTGAACTGATCAGATATTCTTCAAGGTCGGTTCTTAAATCATTTTATTAAACGTTAGTGTCTGCCGCTTCATTCCACATCATGGCTCTCAAGGTTATCTTGATTTCCTGATCTGACCTTATTAAGCCGTCATCTCGAAATAAATATAACAAAATATCACGCCTGTATTCCCCGAAGGGTAGAGCAGAGGTGTATAGTACACCCTCATTTCGCCGTTATGTTTAAGTCCCATGTAATAGGGGGCGAGCCTATTGCCATCAACCGGGCACAGATCCAGATTCGGCTACTGAGAAATTCCACACAAAAAACCCAATAACATTTTACCCGACCTAGGGATTGAACCCAGGACATCACGCTCAGCAATTGCGCTAGCGACCGCTAGACCACCTAGGCAGTCAAATCTCGAAATAAAGACTCTACGTATAATAAATTGTTGATTATAGTTTATTTATAAATACTGCTGGAAATATGAATGAAAAATACGAATTCGAGAATGCATGTGCGATTCATATTATGTGGTTCATATTATGTTGTGTTGCATGACGTAATCCTCTTTCGATCATAAGTACCCATGAAGCTGCAAGTAACACATGTGAGAGCCCATATTCTTAAAATAATCACATCTGTTA
Source organism: Amphipyra tragopoginis (assembly GCA_905220435.1). Classification (NCBI taxonomy): domain Eukaryota; kingdom Metazoa; phylum Arthropoda; class Insecta; order Lepidoptera; family Noctuidae; genus Amphipyra; species Amphipyra tragopoginis. The sequence goes on along the minus strand of HG991995.1, from coordinate 21,433,068 downwards.
CTTGAATTAATTTGCATGTGTTTCTGTTAGATCGGATCAACAAACAGCTAAATGTTATGTTGTAAATGTTAAGCCGGGCCCGCAGCGCCAATTTTCTAACATGTTATTGTGTTTTTGCGAACAAAACTGTTAGGCTACGCCCCTATTCGGTTAGCAAACAATGTTAAGCCTCCGCAGCGCCAATTTTGCTAACAAAACTGTTAGGCCACGCCCCTATTCGGTTAGCAAACAATGTTAAGAGGGCTATCGCATTTTCTCACCTCTCTCGCTCGCACAGGACCATATTTTTTAAGAATGTTATATTAAAAGATGCATTTTTTAATAATGTATTCAATGGGCTCCCTTTAAAATAATATTAATTTAATAGGTATAATTATTAAAAACATTTTTATTGTGATATTTATTAAACTTTTCTCAAAAACGGATCATAATAATTATTGAGCTGAGTTTATTAGGGAACACGATAGTAATGTGTTTTTAATAATTACCTATCAAATTAATATTATTTTAAAGGGAGCCCATTGAATACATTATTAAAAAATACATCTTTTAATTTAACATTCTTAAAAAATATGGTCCTGTGCGAGCGAGGCAGGAGACAAAATGCGATAGCCCTCTTAAGCAGGGTCCGCAGCGCCAATTTTCTAACAAAACTGTTAGGCCACGCCCCTATTCGGTTAGCAAACAATGTTATCCTGTTTGCAAACTCGAAAACACGGCGCAGCGGCCCCGGTTTTACATTATTAAAGTTGACTATAGCTGTGCCCGCGACTCCGTCCGCGTGGACATCGGAAACCAATATTGTGTCGCAATAACTAAACTTTCTCCTTGATAACTTCATACTTAATCTATTGATTGAGCGAACCGATTACGATGAAACAAAAACTAAATGTTACTACGAGATATGCACAATGTTTATCTATAAAAGTGAACAGCATTGAGTCAGTACCTTTACGTGATGCGTACACAAACAAAGTGACAAAGAGATAAACAGTCAAATATTCCAAAAATGATCGAAATGGATTCTATTTGTTATCCTTTAAACACACGTTATTTCACCCGTCTTCGGTTGCGTGAAATTTTCTACACAAACTTTCATCCCCTATTTAACTCCCTTAGGGGCTGAATTTCTAAAAATCCTTCCTTATTCCTTGTCTTCATTATAAAGGGAACTTCTGTGCAAAACTTCAGCTGTCTATATCCAAGGGTTTGGGCTGGGCGTTGATGAGTCAGTCAGTCAGGACTTTTCTTTTTATTTATATAGATAGATATTGCCAATGTACAGACACGCCAAGTCTACAGATTTATTATATGTATAGAAGATTAAAACATAATAATGCCACAACGTGAATGATGAAGATACTAAAATAATTAATGACTTAGTTGTTATGGATGTTATAATAGCTACTATACAAACATTTCATAATCGTCGGTTCATTCATCTTCGCCCAAAGATCCGAAGCCGACACTTTTACAGCTTCGAACGACTCGATGAGTAAATGACTTGCACTTGCGATTTTGTAATTTAGGTAATCATCCTATTTGGCCGATAGATTCTCGCAGTATACGTTATTATCTATCTATTGTTAGAGATTTAATGACGATAAGGCGGTAGTCTGACATGTTTATTTCACGAACTGTCAAAACGGTCTATAAAAGAGTATGCAGTGCGGTACTCGCCCCCTTTGGCTGGAGACCCTTCAGGTCTCGCCAATAACTGCCTGGTTACGTAAAAACGGTCCCCTAGGAACATCTACAGCTGTAAAACAGAAAAAAAAGTACTCGCTCCTCACTTTTGCTGCGACCTTTGGGTCGGACGGACGGACGTCACAATTGTTATAATTGTTGTTGCAGAAAGCTGAAAAGCTATTAATCCTATTTGTAAATTCTGTTATTTTATTAGCTATCCTTCGGGTTAGCTCACACTATGATATACCTATGTTTACAGGTTAGTGTTGCCGGCAATTCACTTGAGAAGAGTCGTAGTCTACATTCTAGATGATTTTTTTGTTCATCGTTCCTTCTGCCTAGCCTTTTATTAGCTAACAGTCTGAACAGATGCGGCTGAATACCGGTATTATTAAGTACACGGAGCGACTGCCATCAGACCTCTGTAACCCAGTTACGAGGTAATGCCGATATCGTAATGTGAGACCCGTTGTCAGACTTTCGGGCTTCTTATCCGTAACGACTGTCATAGGTATTCGTATGACACCCGGGACCGATGGCTTAACGTGCTCTCCGAGGCCATCCACTGACTGACCGCGGCAAGCGCAGCTTAACTCATCTTAGTTCATCAATTTGCAAAATATTAACATGTTTTTAACCGACTTCAAAAAGGAGGAGGTTCTCAATTCGGTTGTATTTTTTTTTTTATTTTTTTTTTTTTTATTTTTTTTTTTTATGTTTGTTACCTCATATCTCCGTCATTTATGAACCGATTTGAAAAATTCTTTCTTTGTTCGAAAGGGTATACTTCCCGATTGGTCCCATATAAATTTTGTTACGAGTAGACTATGAACTTCAGAGATATGGAACGGAACTCCTCATCGGATCAAAGCAAAATTCTCAAATTACTAATATTGCTTTGTTTATATTTGTTGTTGGGAACTGACTACTGGAAAAGAGGAGGGGGTGCATGTCCCCCCCCCCCCTCCCCCTTTGGAATGTTTTCATTATATCGTGTAAGGTATCATTTGAAAGGGCTTTTTATGCCCGACTACGTCAAAGCCAAAAAGAAGGGTTACGAAGAGGAGGGGGTTAAGTTTATGGCACTAAAACGTATTTAATAAAAAATAAACTTTAAAAAAAGTAAAAACCGACTTCAAAGAAAAACTAAAAGGAGTGAAATAATTACCATAATATAAAATTAACAGTTTCAGAAGTCGGTGCAACTCTACACTGAAACAAATAGAAGCCACCGACTTCTGAAACTGTTAATTTTATATTATGGTAATTATTTCACTCCTTTTAGTTTTTCTTTGAAGTCGGTTTTTATGTTTTTGATGGATGATCGAATCAGTATAAAATAACGTCATAATACCTAATTAATAACAATGTTTCTCTCTGATAAGCGCTCATCAGAACAGTGCCAATAAGGAAGAATTTAATGTATAAAATGGCTTATCTAATACATTGTTTAGTTTGCGCTCGTTTGGCTTAAACTCTATGTACTTCAAATATTAGCATACTGTGCAGGCATTAACATTTATTAATCGCAGCTATTGTGATGATAAATCTCTTTATCTGCACAGGTAGGTACGTGCTATCATTATATATTGCTATCTATTAAACGTGATATATTTGAATTGAGGCATAATAGGTACTTGAACGGGTTTTGGTTTCAAACATCAAACGATAAAATATTGTTATTTTTAACTGAGGTTAAGGATCCTGGTGCCGTGTGGTGCCGGACGTAAAGAATAGCACTACCCCATCTCTTCCCATGGGTGTCGTAAAAGGCGACTAAAGGATTCACTAGAGGATGGGCAGCAGCGTTCTCTGAGTACTTTAACATACTGCGATCACCAACCCGCCTGCCAAGCGTGGCGATTATGGTAAGCCTCCCCAACATGGAGCACAGAACAGGTAGATATGACGATGCTTGGAGGAGGCCTGTATCCAGTAGTGGACGTCTTTCGGCTGAATGATAAGGATCCTGTAGATTTGAATAGATACCGCTTATATGATTTCGCCGGGTTAATTCAAAAACCAACTAATTGCCCAAATTATAAGTTCAAGGTTTTGAAAGTTTGTGTCCTAAAATTTCATATACTATCTTATCTAAGTTTGTGTCCTAAAACTTCGTATACTACCTTATCTAAGACAGTAGGTATATGAAATTATAGGAAACAAACTTTCAAAACGCCCTAACTCGAAATCATGATTTGGGCAGTTAAATGGTTTTTGAATTAACCCAGCGATATGATAGTCAAAGCTTGTTACTTTTATTTTTCTGACGACCTACGTTACGAGCAATGTTGCTCTGAGGTTGATCCGAATGGTGGATTGTTCATGAGTAGATTACGAAAACTACCAAAATGGCCGGTTGCGATCAATAAAGATTTCTTTTAGGACAATTGGGCCCTTGAGTCAAAACCTACGTCCTGTAACAGAAAAGTTGAATTTTTAGTGCTAAAGTTAAATTATTAAATGTTTTATCAAAAAGCCTTCGTTTATGTTAAAACCAGTATTGTACTGTACGTACTGTTACCAGATGGAGTAGGTATACAATGTAGGGTGGAGTAAACTCATTTTTTTTTCTCGAAAATAGCCTTAAAAAAAGCAAGTTACTTACATGTTACGCGAGCGGGTCAAAAGTTACGAAAAATGTAAGAAATGTAACCATCTGGTAAGGATGGTATTGAGCGCAATTTTCGCAGTGAACGGACACACACGCATCCTGCCACCTACTGATTCGCGCTTGCAGAAACGAACACGGTCAAGAAGGAAAATAAAAATTCGGAGCATCGCTCCTACCGGTGGTAAGAAAAGTAGGCTATCTTGCGTTATCTATTCAAGTTTATAACTGTGATCTTGACCGATAGTCTGGTCAGAGTTCAGATATTTATTTATATTTAGGTTCATGTACATACCTAAACGTTTTGTAGATAAAGCCTGATTTACACAGGGTAAGTAACTGACTCCAAACTCGAGACAAGTCAGTGCTGACCGGATATTTGCCTAGTGTAAATTGATTTGGAGTCAGTACAGCGCTGTCGCGATCAATTTACACTAGGTAAATATCGGGTCAGCACTGACTTGCCTCGAGTTTGGAGTCAGTTACTTACCCGGTGTGCATCAGGCTTAACATAAAATATTCTCTGCCTCGTAAAAGACTGCCTCGTTGCTCTAGTGGTTGCCAGCGCGCCTGCTGATCGTGAGATCCTGGGTTCGATCCCTAGGTCGGACAAAGTAGTACTTATTAGGTTTATTCGTATGGAATTTCTGAGTAGCAGCCAGAAGTCTGGACTTGTGCGTAGTTGATGGCAATAGGTTCGCCCCCTATTACATGGGACTTAAACGTAGCGGCGAAATGAGGGTGTACTATACACCTCTGCCCAGCCCTTCCGGGAATACAGGCGTGATGGTATGGTACATTATAAAAGATTGTGTTTTTAAATATGTAAGGGAGTGAGTCTATTCCACGCTTAAATGTTAAGCTAACGTTTGAATTAATTTAAAACTTTGATTAAATTCAGTATCATATCAGTAGGTACTCATTTTCCGCGCAAAAGGCGCATCGAAGTAGGTACCCGAATTGCAGCATCTAATATAAATTCACGTGCACCATGGCCAAAATAATGTTATGATGCTGCATTCTAAAAACGAAACCAATCCTGTTTTGAAACCTGTTCTCAAAGGGCTTTAAACTGCTATAATACTAGGTAGTATAGCAGTTTAGAAATCCGGTTTAGTCCCCTTATTCAGGACCTTTTCGATAAGCTTTTGTCAATCGATTCGGTTTATCTCGTTCCGTAACATAACATTTACATTAACATTTGAGTAGAGAGTTGTCAAAAAATGATGGATTAGGGCCATCGCAGACACGATACTTTTAGCATCGGTGATCGACAATTTAATCGCTTTTTGGTTGCTGGATGCCGCGACTGAACACTGCAGTCCGCACCCAAACGAGACGCCTAAACGCGATGCAAACGCAAAATCGCCGATCGCTGATGCTAAAAGCATCGTGTCTGCGGTGGCCTTTATAAAGCATTTTTTTTTAACAACTCCGTACTCAAATATTACATAAGTATTGCTTATCCTAGAATTGTTGACTCAGAAACCGGAGGATAGTCTAACCCGAAATTTCTAGTTTCGCCCTTTGACTGATGTAGTTTTAATTAGTTCTAGAAGTGACTTCCTTTTTCCCCTCGTATACGAGAATAGCTCATGCCTTAATGAAAAGTTTAGCCAGTCAGGGAGGTTGGTAGCGAGGCTGAATGCCCCGGGTGCGCCCGATAAGGCGCTTTCCCTACCAAATGTGGCGCTACTTCAGAAAAAAACATTATTTCTGTCAACACACAACATATTGAAATTTCGTACGAACAACATTTTAGTCAAGTGTTGTAGAAATTTTCGAACACCAAATATCAACACTAGCTTCTGGATTCGAAGTTTTAGCGATAACTACCAAAACCGGCCGTTTCTAGCATTAATTACTTAAACTTCTAACCTATAGGATGTCAAGTGTTGTTTTTTGGCGTTCGAAAATTTCTAGAACACTTGACTAAAATGTTGTACGTACGAAATTTCAATATGTTGTGTGTTGACAGAAATAATGCTTTTTTTCTGAAGTGGCGCCACTTTCTGTGGGGGAAGCGCCTTAAGTACTGTCACTTGTGGAGGCTATTTTAACGCATTCCAAAAGAACTGACTAATCATGGCAGACATCATCATCTCCCTGCTTTTATCCCACACTAGGTGGGATCGCACAACAAGTATTTCTCTTCCAATCTCTTCTATCAGCCATCATCTCTCCTTTCTCACCCATATCATCCTTCACACAATCCATCCATCTTTTCTTTGACCTATCTCTTTTTGTATATCTTTCCACAGTCATATTTAACACTCTTTTAGTAAAATGACTTTCTTCCCTCTGCATAACATGTCCGTATCACGCTATCTTATTACCCCTCAACTTTTCAGTCACTGGTGCTACTTTCAAACTTCCTCCTTAATCTTGGCAGACAAAGGATTAAATTAAAATAATTTGTAACCAGTCTTAGCAGTCAAAGACTAATTTGCGCTAGTTTTAAAACTGTTCTTTTTCCTTGTTAGACATCAACTGCATCACGGAAAATCAATCGGTTCAGTGCAGTGATTTTATATTTTTAATTGTACATATAACTACAATATGTCGAATTACCTATTAGTGTAAATAAACACACATCACTAACCTTCACTTCTGTCTAGTCTAATAGCAATTTTACCAATAAAATAATAAACTTTAGTGTGGATTATTAAAACCTAGAAGCGCCTAATCATTGGCCTATAATTAAAACATATCAACACCCTCGAGGTCTGGCGACACCAAAAAAAACAGTATTCTTTATTTAAAAGAAATCATTGCGGATGATATGCACTAAATATACAATAAATATAAAATTAATCAGCAATCTAATTACTTTTTTTAAATAGAACTTTCGAATTGTCCCTTTATAAAAAGAAAACGGATTACTTTTTTTTGTAAACATGAATAAACCATGCCGAATAATTATTGTAACAATGCGTGTGTGACCGAGAATTGATCTAATTGTCGAATTTATTTTTGTAACGTAGAGTAATTATTTGTGTCTTCTACTACCTATGTTATCACAATGTGTAGGCTAAAATAAATGGTTATCTAAATGTGCGGTCTGCCAAAATGTTATCTTATAAATCCAGACTCTAAAATTATTGTAAAAATAAACTATTCCGGTTACCTGCCACGGCAAGGGCTTGTTCCAGATCAGCCGCATATTTCTCCTGATTGTCCACATCCTCTGCGATTGTATTTATTTTATTTTCCATTTTAAACACATGGATTTAAAAAATAAATTTAAAACACTGTTCACCACTATCAACAAGCATTGTTTTTCATCGCCGTACCACAACTGAACGCTGCAGATAAAGTTGTATTGATGAACGAAAACGTGCACTAATTATTCCAATTAATGTAGTAAGTCTGATTAGTCAGCCTTAAAACCCGACCGATTGAGTGTAGTGATACGCTGTAAAGCGGTAATTAGCACGAGAGCGCGCGTTATAAGCTAGTATGTTTATCAGGAATTAATTTTTGATACAGTCCGGCTGCACACGATCCCGCAACCGTGCTCTGGCCAACACGTCGCGAATTATTTGAGTGTTTTGTGTTTTTATTTTTGAGCACGACATTGTAGCTTTCGCCGGACCAAGGACCGATACGGATTATCCTTTTTGAGTGTGTCATTAACATTGGCTGATAAATCCGGTCATAAATATTAATTTTATTAGGGAATTGTTTTTATTTTTATTTTCGGTATCACGAATTTATGTAGCTAATAAAACTTTTCAACTTTACACGAAAGAGCGAGACAAAAATGGTTGTAGTATCGATATAATAAACTCCAAAGACGTCAGCCATGTTTTGTCCTTGAAAACTATGGGGTTCTATAGATGAATTTGCAGGAAAGATAGGAGCATAGAAAGTAGGAACGTACTAGAGAGCAATTGTTGGGGATTTCCACAAAAACAAGTCTTTTATCATCTATAGTCATTTGATATGCAATCTTCATTATAGGGTATGGGATTATTGACCTAGCAGGTTGTGATGGTGTGGACGAAGTCACAGACTATCTTTGTAGACTGCAATTACGTGTACTCTTGATTTTCCCCCTAGTTAATGTAATCGAGATTATTTTCCTCAATCAGATTTGCCTTTATCGGAAAATAAATTATATAAGAACTGCGTCATGTGCTCTTCATTAGCTAAATAGCTATATTGACGTACATAGTTATAAGAGAACTACATTCCTGTCGTTATTAAAATAACTATCGAATTCTTCTCATCCAATAAGTGGTATCATAGCAGAAAAATATTATTTTCTATTTTCCCTACAGAGCCTGGAAAACCTGGCAAACCTGGACAAGACTCTCGCAAAACGGGGGAGAATGGCGTAAAAGGGAGGAGGCTTATGCCCTGCATTGGGTCGACATAAGGAGTGTTTATTTTTGTCTAGTTATATTGTTGTTTTAGTGCACTTAAATGACTAAGGCTTGCATGTCAATGGTGAGGCCACTATTGGCATGCAACAAACATTTTATCAATTTTACAGGTGTTCCGAAATTCAAAGTCAAGTCAGGAAGAAATAATGTTAGGGCAGTTCACCAAAGTTTAGAAAAAAAAAGATTAATCGTTTTTTAAAGTTATCATGAACAAAAATTATCCTTCACATTCATATTTAACACTCTCCTAGTACCTAACATGAATTTCTTCCCTTCGCATAGACTTCAGCACGCTAATCTGTTACTCATCAACTAACTCAGTCACTGGCTCTAATTCCAAACTTCCTCTGACATACCCATTCCTTATCTTATTCATTCTTGTCACTTCACACATCCATTTCAACATTTAGTAGTTACCTATAGTAGTGGATGCTAACGGGCAAAAAATTATGAGGGCTCAAAATATATCAGTTTTTTATTCGAATAAAACAATGGTGGTAGTAAACTACTTTGCCTTGAATATCAATTGTTGCGTTGCTAAAACGTTTGTTTGTCGATCTCTTAATAATTAACTAGAAGTCGCCAGCGGCTTCGCCCGCGTTGATGTCGTTTATCGCGTATTCCACGGGATAAAAGTAGCCTATGTCCTTCTCCGAGTTACAGAGTATCTCTGTACCAAGTTTCATCAAAATCGGCTCAGTAGTTTAGGCGTCAAAGCGTAACAGACAAACAGAGTTACTTTCGCATTTATAATATTAGTACGGATTGCAATGGAACTTAGACAATAAACAGCTCTTATGAGAGATCCCTCGTCGTTTTAAAATGATTTGAGATTAATTAAAAAAAAGTTATCAGTTGCATGGAATTCTACTTTATGGTGGCACCTCTACTGTATGAGAATAATTTATTAGTAAGAGGAAATTCTTTAGTATATCTATTTGATTAATCTCTTACCACTTATAATTTACGTAGAGCAGCTGTTTTTTGTTTGTTTTAACGAATAACAGACTTATTCAAGAAACCAATAATAAAATAAATAATTATGTTAATTCAATTTCCTACGTGAAAGGTTTATTGATCATATCACGTGTCCTCTTCACTCAATAGACCTACTTTTGTTCGGGAAATTGAGATAATACATGTGTGTGACACTATAAATTACATTATCTCACCTTTGCAGTTTTTGATATATGGAAGGGCATAACGCAATTAAGTACCTAAGGGATTCCTTATCTCATTCGGCTGCGAAGGCCTGAATATAAAGTTGGTATAATCGATGAAAATAACATTGTTTTATATTAATTTTATAACATTTTAAAATGGATCCGCGCTGAGTCCGCGGCATTTGCAATCCATAGTTGTTACAAAACAGTAAATTGCGGAAAACCCCATGTTATGAACTATTTTTAGTGTGTTTGTGTCTAATGAATTGGAGATCTAGCTGCTGTGAGTCGCACGAGACGTATCGCGTCATCATTCTTTGATAATGTGCATTTTTTTTTTTTTTTTTTTCTTTATTTAAAGAGCTGATTCGCTATGGCGAATATGGCGCTCTGTAAAAAACAAAACAATACAAATCAACTTAATATAACACTAGTTACACAATCATTGAGTTAGTAAATTACCTATCCTTTAAACAACATTTAACCATATGTAGAATCATTTTTGATTTATCTGACGTCGGACAAGCCAGATAAGAATTACATAATCCAATGGAACTATCACCAAAAAGTAGTCGTCTCTCCCTCTTATTCCGGACACATTCCATCAAAACATGGTATGCATCCTCATCTCGACCACACGCACTGCATAAAGGAGAACTAACTTTCTGCATAAGGAAAGCAAACCTATTCAATGGAATATGACCGGAACGTAAACGAAACAATAGCACTAGGTCTTCCCTACTTAGTAAACTGTTATCTATCCATGGCGAACTTAATGGCTGCGGTTGAATGGTCTTGAACCAGATACCTTTTTCTATGGAACGCTTATCAAAATACTCTTTCCATAGATCTCGACACGTATTTTTAACTAAGTATAAACAATCATTATAAGTGGGAAGTAGCGGAAAATCGATGCCATCACTAGATGCTTGTTTAGCCAATAAATCGGCAGTGTCATTGCCCCTAATCCCCACATGAGATGGAATCCATTGTAAAATAACAATCTTGGAACGAGAAGAGATATCCAAAATCGATTTTAATATTGCGTAGGCAATCGGTACACCTCGAAAAGTCGAGGTGCAGCGAGCCAGGTGTTGTAATGCACTTTTTGAGTCAGTAAAAATGACAAATTTATCATGATTAATGGATTCCACATACGATAGGGCTTCGGCAATGGCCAAAAGTTCCGCATGCATTATTGACACATTACAATTAATTTTAAGTTTTATATGAAAATTATTCATTTCATCAACGAACGCAGCGCCAATACTATTACTATTTATTTCTTTTGAACCATCTGTATATACTTTACAAAATTCGGTATAATTTAAAATAATCTCATTAAAAATTCTATGTAATTCTATGATACTATAATTGCGTTTAGCCTTAACCAAAGGAGTAACGAGCTGAATAACATTGTGCAAATCGATATTGGTAACCCAGGTATTCAATGAGAACATTTCCAATTGAGGACTAGAATGAATAAGTGTTTCTTTTAATTGGTCATGCAGTGTAATAAGTAATGGTAGTTTCTTTCCTCTCCAAAAAATACTATTTTTAAATTCAAACAATTCCTTGATTGCGCCGTTTACAGGGTTTGCATTATATGAACGAGCTTTAAGGCGAAATTTCCCGGCCAAATAATGTCTTCGGATTTCAAGGGGTTGAATATGTAACTCCGCCTCCATAACATGGATCGGAGTCGTTTTTATAAAGCCACCTATAATTCGCATAGCCTGATTCTGGATTTTGTCTATTTTGTACAAATGAGTTTTAGCGCTATTGCCGTATAAGAAACAAGCGTAATCTAACCTACTTCGAATGAGAGAAATATACAGACTCCGCAAATGTTTAGGGTGAACACCCCATCCTGACCCTGACAACACTTTAAATAGATTAAGATGCTTCTCTAATTTATAACACAACTCGTTGATGTGCTTCCCCCACCTCAATGAGCGATCTAGCCACAATCCGAGATACTTAACCGTATCTACAACTTCTAACCGAGTGTTATCTATTTGCAGGTCAATAAGATGTTCTATACGTTTCCTACCTCTAGTAAACACACAAGCTTTACTTTTGTTCGGAGATACTTCTAAACCGAGATTTTTTAATAATGATGATAGACAGTTCAAACCTGCTTGTAAGTTGCTCATAGTGTCTTCAAGTTTGTTGCCGGTACAAAAGAGTATAAAATCATCTGCATACTGCGAAATATAGACGTTATTTATTTGTTTACAAATATCAATTGTTGCAATATTAAAAAGCAAAGGTGACATTGGACAACCTTGACACAGTCCTTGGCCAGTGTTTCTGCAATAAATCCTATCCTCTATCTTAATATTTAAAGTCCTTTCAATCAAAAAATTCCATATATAATTACATAATTTGTTACCTACGTTTAATTTATCTAAAATTAATATTAATTCTCGAATATTCACGTTATTATAAGCGTTATTAATATCAATAAAGCAACCCAAGGATAGTTGATTTCCAGTGAATCCTAATTGAATCTTACTAACTAAGTATGTTAGGTTATCCATACAAGATCTAGACTTTCTGAATCCAACAGTATAATCAGAAAAAGCGCATTTACTTTCCAGAAACCATTCCAATCGTTTAGTTAATATTGAGTGGAATACTTTACACAAGCATGACAATAGGGAAATCGGCCTTAGCGATGAAGCAGAACTCGGATCCCGGCCTGGTTTAGGGATAGGTATTATATTTATATTCCGCCACTGTTTTGGGACAAAACCGAACTGTAAAAACTTATTATATAATACACACAATTTATTCTTGCCCTCAACCGGTAAATATTTTATCATTGAGAATGATATATCATCACTTCCTGGTGCTGTATCAGATGACTTAATGCTTTTTTCTATTTCATAAACAGAAATAGGAACTTCCAGTAAGGTATTTTCATACATGTATACACTTTCAAAACAAACACGCTTACACACACACCACCACCACGCCGCTCTTAGAGTGTTGGTTTTAGTTTGCACCTGATTTTTTCATAAAACAAATACTTAGAACTCTTCTTAGGTACCTTTTGTACATCATAATGTTCCTATTGCATAAATAAGGATTATAACCAATTTACCTACACCAGTTAACATTAAAATAAAATATGCACGTAACAATTTCACAATTTCATAATGAAGGTACTTTGAAATGTTTCTTGTTTATTCTTTTATTGCTAAGTATGTGCATCTAAATGCGAAAGATAGGGCTGCTTTTTGCTAATTAGGGTGGGCGCTGATACCTATATTTACAAGATATTAAGTTATCTTAGCTTGGGTGTCAGCTGTAACTCTTAAAATTAACTATAATTACCTTTCTGCCTATTTTTATTGTAAACTTTATTGTATGTAAACTTGAAGGTGCAAATAAACAATTTATTATTATTATTATTATTGGTTGAAGAAAATTCCGGTTTATTGCCCTGGACATATGCTGGGGTTAAACTTTGCAATAACAATTGGATACGGTTTTTATCTATATGCCTATTTTGACTACCAAATCCTTTAAGCCATTTCATACGCTTCCACATCTCACTCGAAGATGACTCATTATCTATTGAAGAACAAAACTTTTGGAAAGATTCGCTTTTAGCTTGACGCATAAGTCTCTGTGCTGTCCTGATTTTGTCCTGAAGGATAATTAGGTTATTAGGCGTAGGCTTCTTTCTAAATGTCTTAAGTGCCAAGCGGCGCTCGGCAACCGCTTTAGATAGTGATATATTCCAATAGGGTTTAGGGACAAAACTACTACAGGGGTTATGGTTAATGTTTAGAAGAGGAATGTAGGCGTCTGCTGCTTTATTGATTTCAGCTATAAACCTATCATATGCGGCTTGACAATCATCTATTGAATTTAAATCTGTAAATGTTTTTTCTAAAGATGATTTGTATGCTGACCAGTCAGCCCTTTGAAAATTTCTTTTTTTTGTTGATCTAATATTAGAGACACATTCTGTCGAGATTTTAATTATTATGTGATCGCTACCCAAAGACTCGTTTGTAGTTTTCCAGTGAAATTTGACAGCAATATCTGTTGAAATTAAAGACAGATCCGGGGATGATTCCTGCAACCTGCCGTCAACAGATTTAACTCTAGTAGAAGACCCATCATTTAAAGTTATAAAGTTAAAATTTAGTAAAGAGTCGAATATTTGGATTCCGCGTGTGTCTATTCTGTTTGACCAACTTCTATGGTGACCGTTGAAGTCACCAAGCAGGAGAGTTTTACTTTTGTAAAGAGAAAACAATTCGTCCCAATCATTTTGTGATGTTTGTATAGAAGGTGGGCAATAAATTGATAAAATGTTTTCTAGTGAATCACAATTATGAATTTTAACATTTAAAATTTCAATACCCGAATTAGACATAACTGATTGAACTTCTTGAGCTTTAACCGAAAAATGAACTAAAATTGCTACGCCTCCATAACCATCTCCCCTATCTTTACGAAATATATTGTAGCCACTTACTCTAAACTGTGTTTGTTCATCGCACCAAGTCTCATTAAGGGCTGCAATGTGTACCTTTTCCTGTGATAGTAATTGTTCAAACGTTGTAAGTTTATTCTTCAAACTTTGACAGTTCCATTGAATTATGTTTAGCTTATATTTACGTAAATTATGAACCATTATAATCCTAAGAATGGTTTTATGAAAGGCAAGTCAGAAATATGTCTGGTTAAAAATGCAACTAGCCATTTAACACACAACTTCCCTGCCGCTAGTAAAGTGTTTACATATGTATCATTCTCTGTAAAAAATATCTTCTTCATCTTCTCCATAAATTTTTCAAATGACATACATTCTTCTCTGTCTATTCTCTTTTTTTTCAATTTCTCATTACTATTTTCGTCGCTCATTCTTTCGTTACTCTTATCTTTTCTTGTTGTGGTTTCCGCATTATCATTACAATCCGAATCAGAACAACAACATTCCCATTCAAAGTTAAAATCTTCATTTACTTGCTGCTTATGACTCGTTTTCTTCGGCGGTTTCTGATTGATTCTCTTGTTCTTGGGAGATTCTTGAAGTTGTTTACCTTTGCTAGTAGATGGAGTTATGACGACAGATGCATAAGATGGATTCTTTTGTGGAATATCAGTATTATTCATACTATTCTCTTGGTTTTCTGCGTTTGGGCCCAATCTAGGGTTGTTTAAAATTGGTATAGCAGGTGGTAGCAACGGACTCATCTCTCTTGGTTCCTCAGATCTTGAAGGAGTCATCGCTGGCACATACAAAGTCGCCGCCTTGTGATATGTGCAATTGAACTCGGTCATTAGGCCTCTAATTTTTCGTTCTTTTAAGTAACTAGGACACTTTTTGCTTAGAGCCATGTGATAACCAGTACAATTGACACAGACGAAGGATGTAGTTTCACAGTTTTCATGGTGTTTGCTACACTTAGGACAGGTTGGTTTCTTTCTGGGGCACATTTTTCTCATATGGCCAAACTTCCAACAATTGGAACATTGCGTAACGGGAAAAGTATACGATTCCACTCTCATACAGATTCCGTGTATGTTCACAAATGCAGGGAGGGAAGGTCCCTTAAAACAGATCCTCACACACTCGCTGTCGGTCCACCCTTCTCCGTTATCAGCTCTTCTGGGCAAACGTTTCACTGATAAGATTTCACAGGCCGAAGTAATACTTTCTATAATCTCCTTCTCTTTTAACTCAAGTTCTACATTCCTGATCACGCCATAAGAACTTCCGACCTCTTCTCTTCTGTATACTCTCCAACCCTGTTCCTTAATATACTGGCAAGACAATAATTTCTGTAAACCTAATTCATTCTCAAACTCCACCAAAGTCTTAAATGAGTTAACTCGTTTTATGTTTATAATATTTGGTATTTTATTCTCGTTCATTATGCGTGCGAAACGAAAATTTTTCGGCAGTTCAACCCCTGCTGTGACATATACTTCAAATTTCTCTGATAAACTTCCTCTTCGGGATCTGAATCTTTTCCCATCTCGTCCTACGGTCACCCAATTCTCCTCGTCGTCTACATCCCGTCCACGTTTTCCCGCTGGTAAAGGCCGATTCTCAGTATTCTCCCTTCCTAATTGTGCATTATCTTGCAAATAATTCTCCACCAAACCTTCCATATTATTCTCTCTTGATAAGTTAGATAACATTAAAATTTCTTCTTCATTCTGAGTTGAGTCTTCCTCCATATTGCATAAGGTGCACTATAGAATGCACCTAACGGCCGCCGGCCGTCTACGAGCGATGTACGTATTACCAATAAAAGTATTTAAAATCTACAGATAACAGTGTTTAGAATCTACTCGCGCACGTGTTAACTCATTAACAGTTACCGAGGTAATGATAATGTGCATTGTCATTCAAGACACATACATTCTACCATGTTGTTTGTGTTCAATATTCAAGCTTCCACTAAACTAACAGTTGTTTAGACTAAACAGGGCTTAATCACATTCTCCCTTATTACAAAAGATAGTTTAAGAAAACCCAGCTTTTAAAATAGCCTCGTCTCTTTTTGTTGTATGACTTTAAAATGTGATGGGTATATTTTAAATCTGGGTTTATCTTAGTTTTGGTTTAAACTATCTATTGTGGAAAATATACGGAGACATGGTTTTAACAAATATCTAAACTTACGTGTGTAGCTGTGCCTAATATGCCATAAATATTGACAAGAACAAACACAGTTCAAAAGGACTGGGAAATGTTATATTTTTAATTGGCAAATACTTTCTCACGACGTTCCACAAGCTTTAGTTTTTCACAAAAATTGTACAATATTTGCATGTTAATTTATAATATATTTTTAAATAATATTGAATCTATATGTACTTCATTTCCTGACACATCCAAAACATTTTTTATTCGAGTGCACCAATCGCGGCACCTTGGTCTTCTTTTGGCAAAATATTTTGTCTCTGAATGCTAATTGCTGTGCTGCCAAAACATCTATCTCATCTCTTAAGTTCTTTATAATCGATTGTAATGAAATTAATTCTTGTTCGTATAAATCTATAACGTCGCTATCCATTCTATGACTGTTATATATTTTATTATACTCATTTGGTTCTGAACTTCTTCTTAATTCGCCACCTGGATCTAACAAAAGTTAAGAGATTTGTATGAAACTGATTAAATGTTATTACTTATTGTTACATATTGTTATCGGCTCTCTGCATCGAAAATGTAAAAACAAATAATTATAGAAGTGTTATGAAATATTACATTTTAAACCAATTTCGGCTGTTGACATTATATCGGCCAATAATTGTCTGTTACCACGGTACGCCGGATTGGTGACCGCAGATTTTAGAAGATATGTAAAGGTGCGTACGAATTAGAGGCAGTCTCGGGTTGAGGCACGCACGGCTCGCCAATTTGCTCAAATTCGTACGTGGCTCGCACTCAGTGTGCGAACACGACGCCGCGAGCCACTCAGAGTCGGTTTTTTGGCCGTGCTCAAAGGTGCTTCGGTGCGCACGCCTCGCGTAATATGGACGTGTATCCGAGCATATTTCTACACACAAAGTTGTCAAGTGTCGGCGGCTCGCCGCGAGCATGTTGCCTCAACGTACAAACTGAATGCGCAACTGAGCAGCATCGCCGCACGCATTGCTCGCAGCGAGGCTGCTTCGGGCTGAGCGGCTCTTATTCGTACGCACCTTAAGAAAAAAGCTTTCGCTTCTGTGGATAGGTGACTATTAGCTGGGAACTACCCTGCACTGCTGATCATGAGTATCCTAGTACGTGTGAAAACATTGTCAGAATTATAACGTTTGGCTAATGCCTCACACAGAGAATTCTGCTGCCCATCCCCTTGAATCAACATTGACATGTTCATCAACAAAAGTGATATTAAAGGAGGAAGCATGGCCAATTTGTTTAAGAAACAAGTGTTACTAAGCAGGCTACAGGATGCAGTTCAAACTATTTGAGACATGGGCGCCGTTAGGATTATTTCCAGGGAGGTGCATCTGCATCTATATAATATTATACCATCTAATAAGATATACTTTCAGATGCATCCTTATAATTGTTGGTAGGTATATGAAATTAGGCATAACGACATGTCAAGTATCATATCTAAGTTAATGTCAAATTCAAAAATTAAACTTAATTTCTTTCTATGTATTTTCTTCCATGACTGGGGGTTTCAAATGCACCCTCTTGCACCCTCTTCCCGGCGCCCATGATGTGAGATATAAAATAAATCTCTTACCACTAGTTTGCGTAGCTGTTCTTTGTTTTATTATCGTACCGTTGTTGTCTACCAAATTTACGAATCCAGACTCGCTTATAGAAACACGTTGATTGGCATTCGATTTTTTTATTTGTATGGACAAATCATGATCAGAATCTATGGGTATCCTTATTTCATTTGAAGATATTCTTATTTGGGATTTTATTATTGTTACCGAATCATTTGGACATCGCGTTGCATTATTTTCTGCGTCGAAAGTTTTGAGTATTCTTTCATTTTTGTCGTTTATGTAACTGTGGAATCCCAATTCTACAGAAATAGTATCTTTTTTTAGTGCACTTTTTAGGGTACTCGTAGACGATAAAACGGATGTACTCCTCATATTATTTTTATTTGATAGTTTGTTCCTTGAATCATCGCTTGATTCTTCCGATCCACGGGATATTCTAGGTGACTTTAAAATCATTTCTGAATTGCCTGTATCTGCACGAAGTACAACACGTTTTTCTGGTGAAGCGAGTGTTTCAATATTTTTTACAGGGGACGTCGAAGGATGGTAGTCGTCTAAATCGTAAATAACCGATTTAGTTCCAATTAACTCATGACTTCCTGTTGAGGGTGTCACAGTATCATCAACAAAGTCTGCAAATCTTGAAGCTATTTTTGTTTCAAATGTATCAATAGTGTGAACTCCTTCAGGATCAGACACTCTGTGATCACTTAATAAATTTGTTTCACTGTAAACTTGTTTAACTTGTCCAAATTGTGGTGTCTGTTCACTTTTGTCAATAATTACCAAAGCTGTTATAAAACTAACACTTCCTTTGCTTGAAAATCTTGAACCATCAATATAGGAATGAACTTTATCGTCATTATTTGATTCAATAACTTGTTGTGGTTTGGTAGATTCAGCAATACTTTCTTCACTACTGTACAATGGTGTTAGTCTACTCACATTATCTACCTCGTCCTTTGCTCCACTGTGCAACATATTTTTTATATCATCATTACTGTCACTTAAATCTGTGTCTCTGTGGCCCACTTTATATAAATTTTCGTGAGTTACTGATGTCTTGCTATCATTTCTAACAGATTCATCTTTTTGTAAAACAAGTTGCGATATTCTTTGAGAACCTTCACTTTGAAACTCATTTGAGTAAGATTTAATTTCATGTGTATCTGCATCAGGTATCTTATATCCATCTGATCTTTCCTCTAAATATTTTTCTGTAGTTGTGTCAAGTAACTCAATTTTTTCGTCGTTCTTTTGTTTTATATTATAGTTTTGCTTCGCAGGTTCTACTAATTCTTTTTTTATCTTTTCTCCCTTGGTATCATGTCGCGTGTCACCTTCCATTTTTGGTACTTTGGTTATAAGCTTTTCATTTTCTGTTAGATCACTTTCCTGGTCAAAAGAATCGCTCTTAGTATGAAGATAGTTCTTCGGAACTGTCTCTGTTTCTTTATCACTTAATTCCGAATATTGCGAATTAGGGGTTAAGGCAGTTACAATTGATCCACTTCCTTCTGATTTTCCCCCAGAAACTATATCTTTAGAGTGTTCTTCTTGAGTTATAAGAGGTGTTTCTTTAATTCCAAATGTTTGTTCAGATTGAGCTATTTCCACATAGCTTCTTCTTATGTCATCATTAACTGCTTTAGAAAGGGCGGGATCATCAGTGTCGGGCTTAGGAAAATCTAAAGGAACAGGAATTGGGATTGGAATCGGTGTTTTTGAAGGCTCTGATCCAATTTTTCTCTCAGGTTGTTCAGTACCCTTTAGTTTGCTTTCACTGTCTAAAGCTTTACTTGGCTGTAACTGAGTATTACTCAAGTTTTTGTTTTGTTCAGTTTCCGAGTTAATGTTATCAATATTAACACCGTCGGGTTGCTGCTTAAATGAATCAATGTAAGGAACGGGACTTAGCTTTTTTAAAGATTCTATGGGGTCGACATTAATAATGTCGCTAGTATTAGGGTCTGTACCTAATTGTTGTTCAGGTGTTTCGGATTTGACGGGGTCGACATCAATGTCGCCAGTTTTTGGGTCTATTCTTAACTGTTGCTCCGGTGTTTCGGTATCCTTTAAATTTATTTCTTCTGTTAATTTTTTATCTGGTGTTACCTTTAATTCCCTAATATTAGTATTATCGACTTGTGTTTCAAATATATTGTCATGTCCAGGCGTAGCTTCAGGTTTCCGCTGATCAGTAGCGAAGGGAATGGGAATCGGAACAGGGACGGGCATTTTTAAAGACTCTTTACGTGTGTTACTTATATCCAAAACATCAGAAGACCGATGTCTTGGATAATCTCTTTGATTCAATGTCTCTTTTTCCTTTATTCGATTTACTCCTTTTGGCGGAATGAAGTAAGGCTCTGAATGATCATTAAACGACTTTCTTGACTTGTCTTCAGAAGGACCTCTGCTTCTAACTGTTTTATCACCACTGATCCCTAAATCACTGGATATTTTAGGAGGATAAGTTATGATAGAATTTGAATGTGTACTCAATGAATTCACCGTAGATTCTACTTGATATAAACTTAAAATAGAATCAGTTTCATCTGTTTTAACATCTGGTGATTTTGTATTCGTTGATTTGTCATTACTTTTCTTTTTCTTTTTGAATAAACCTCCGTCAAAAATTGAACTGTGCCTTCCATTACTTTTAATTTCACCTTTTACATCCTCATCACGTTGTTTACTACGTATTCCATTACTTTTAATATCACTTTCACCATCTTCATCATGTAGTATTTCCTTTTTCGGAACGTTTGGTTCAGGAACGATTCGTTCGTGCCCTGATCTTGTACTGGGCTTATACGAATATTTGTCTTCACTAAAAGGTGGATCCAAACATCCCCCTGTAAACATTATGTATTGTTAGTTTAATTAATGCTAAAATTAAGAAAGTTTTTTCAATTACGTGTTGTACAACGACTGAACGTCATATTATTATTAAAAATAACAGAATACCTTTCCTTTACATTTATGTAGGTATAGTGCAAAACAGGACCAGTACTACTGATATTAAGTATTGTGTTTTCATACGAACCTGGTTTACATTTTCCAAATAACCATTTTGGTTCTACTGACCGAGTTTGGACAGTGTAGTCTTGATGAATGTTTTTTGTAAGCGTGAATTTCTGTTTTAAAACGCCATTGGATCCGTTTGTCACACTAGGTTCAGTGATATTGGCGCTATATGATGAACTGGGCATGTAAGGATAATCTTCATCATCCATAGCCCCTAAACATATGCCTGAAATAAAGATACACTTAGAGCCAAATACACAATCGCTATTCAATTTTAAGTTGCCGTTAATTTTATGCTGTCACTATCACTTCGCCTTAAAGTGACAGTGACAGCACGAGACTTAACGGCAACTTAAAAATGAGTATCGTTTAAGTATTTACGCGAATAGAGATGTTAAGTGGTTAGTCTAATCTCCGAGCTCTATTGGTCTATCGTGAACGAGGTGCTTTAATCGCGTTCCGAGACTAGCCTATCTAGGCCATCACTACAGTCTATCTAGTCTCAGCTAGTCTCCGATAAATATGATCGGAAGGTGATATGTACAGTCAGCAACAAAAGTCCATGAACAGATACTAATTTACAAAACACCTAAACACTAACACGGACCATAAATCACTTACCAGAATAGAGTACAGAATAAGGTTATCATTTCAATGTTTCAAAAACGCTAAGCATTAATATGTTATAAGTCGCTAAACATCATTACAGCATAAGTCGATTACTATCATTTTACCGTAAGTCGCTAAACATCATTACAGCGTAAGTCGGTTACTATCATTTTACCGTAAATCGCTAAACATGTTATGCGAGAGTTTTTTAACTTGATAATGCATGAGTTGTTGAATCTCATAATTGAATACAAGATAGGTACTACAGAATTACCTTTTTTGCGCAATTACGAAGCTGATCAATTTAATTTGCTGTCAAATCTTATGTCAACGAATGTGATTGGTTGACCTAACATCGTTGTGATTTATTTCACAATTAAACAGTTGTGATCATGTGGTTTTTAAGGTATATGCTGTTATTTTATAGTAAAGCCTACAAATTAGTGATGTTAGGCCGTGGCCCCATGTCCACGGTGCGGTGCCGTCCGCCGTGAAACGGCGCGGCGCCGCGCCACGGCACGGCGCCGTGTATGGTGCACCGCACGTTAGTTCCGTGGCTGGCGTAAATGTGACATGTCTATAATTGCAATTTTTCAGGGCGACCATTTTAAAGTGTTAACCTCTTCTGGTAAACCGGTAAATTAGTTTAACGTATGTATTTTAGTTGTTTTAAAATATACAGGATGTTAACGAATTCGTGTAATTCCTTAAAACCATATGATCTGCTACTGGTGTAGATTTTCCCGGCATGAAAATAAAGCAGATTTAAAAAAAATCTTTTTTTTTCATGCTGTACCTATGGCTAAGTGATCGAATCTAAACCACAGGATTCAGTAAAATACAAATGTAAGTGACGTCAACGTCAAAATCCAAGATGGCGGCTGTGAAATTTTACAAGATAAGCATCATTGGTGTCGTTTCCGTGGTTTTCGGGGGGGTGCTGATGACGAAAATGAGGTCAACGTCAAAATCCAAGATGGCGGCTGTGAAATTTTACAAGATATGCATCATGGCAAAACCGAACGCACGTATGTGCGTACATGCTACTGTTCGTACTGCCAGTGGGTCTCTGTAGCAATATGTGCTTAGCTTATCGCTGTAAGGTGTACAGTGTCCTGTGACATTATTAAGATTAAAATGCAGGCATTGCAATTAAAGGCAGGCGGTGAGCTACTAAAAAATGTAACGCGTATGACTTTCTATACCAGCGCACGCACTAGCGGTTGTTTTTAAAATGACTTTTAAAACGTATCGTGCTAGATTTTGGCTAAAGACTTGTATATTCGATGCGATTCGATGATAACTGGCTACTAAAATCAGGCTACAGTGCATGTTCATGGATAAGCTGTGGTGCTTTTAGCATTTGAAAAAAAAGGGGTGCATGAAAAGAGCCTCCACGAGTGACGATACTTCGGTACGTCCGGCGCACCCTGGGCAGTCAGCCTCGTTACCATCCTTGCTGACTGGCTAATCTTTTCACCACGGCATGAGCTATTCTTGTATAGCTCGTGCCGACACGATAGAAAAAGAAGCATTTGAAAACCGCTTGCGTAAAATCATATAGCAACTCAGTGCGTGCTTAGTCGGGCTGATTTGACATCGTCAGATATCTTTTAACCGAGTAATTAAATTGACGTTTAACAGATTTTGTACTTTTTTGAGCACGGTTATCAATCCGAAACATGGTTAAAATGAACCGAGATATTTTGTAGGCATTTATTACGAATTCAATTCCTGAAGATATACTAGAAAATGTAGCAAATTAAAATGTCAGTTTCATTCAAACTGATTGTTTCGAATTTAATGGCTTTCGCGTGGAATAAATACTCGTTTCAATTTCCTTACGATGTTTTCCTATAACTTGACTATCAGATTATATTATAAACAAAAGACACGTCAATGACGTCACGCACGAAATGAAAGGGATATAGCTATAAGAAGAAAAAGAAAAAATGCTGTATTGACACAATAGTACACATTGTATCTATTTTTGAACGTTTAATTTATGACTCTAAGTACAATCAAATACAATTCATTTTACGTTGCCATCCTGACTTTATGAATAACGTGTTGCTTAGTTACCTTATGTTTAGCTTGTTTACTTACCTTATTTGTAAATAAATATTTGACATTGTGACTGCTCAGTTATATTTGGAGATTATGATGCTCAAAATCAAAACAATTTGAACAGTTTTGTTGCATAGATGTTTTTGGTATCTTGAATGTGTTTAATTATTTGGACACCTGAGTTGCTCATCTACTTCTGATGCTGACCCTATAAAAACTATCTATAAAAACGGTAAAAAAAAATAACGTTTGTTGTATGGGCGCCCCCTTAATTATTTATATTATTATTAATTTATTATTATTCATTCTGTTTTTTAGTATTTGTTGTTATAACGGCAACAGAAATACATTTTTGTGACAATTTCAACTGTATAACTATCACGGTTCATGAAATACAGCCTGGTGATAGACGGACGGACGGACAGCGGAGTCTTAGTAATAGGGTCCCGTTTTACCCTTTGGGTACGGAACCCTAACAGGATCGCATGTAAACATATCGTAAACTCGTAATTGTTTTATAAAAAATAAAAACAATCGACATTTTCTCCTTTCTCTATTCGGCGTAACAAGTTACCACCCCCGACATTCTCTATTACTGGCCACTCATGCTCGAGCACTTCAGCCCCTTGCCTATGTCCGAGGATTATTAGAACCGACTGCGTCAAGTATTTAGGTGTCCTTATTGACGATGGGTTAAGATGGGATAAGCAACTCGAAGCTGTCGCCACCAGAACCTTACGACTCATACATATTTTCAAGTCTCTAAGAGAGTCAGCAAATCTGGATACGTTAAAAATGGTCTACTATGCTCTGTGTCAATCGGTTATGAGTTATTGCGTTTCTGTATGGGGTGGTGCAACAAAAACATGCTTTCTTAAGGTGGAACGGGCGCAGAGGGCTATACTTAAAGTGATGATCAGTGTGCCGTTCAGATATCCAACGGTACAGTTGTATTTGGACTGCAAAGTGCTAACGATTCGACAGCTCTTCGTATTGCAATCTGTGCTCCGAACTCACTCCCACACACCTCCTTCAGACCGCAAGAAGCGGAGGAACCTTCCAAAAGGCACTCAACATAAAACCACTTTTGCCAAACACCAATTTTACATCATAAGTACTCACATATATAAAAAAATCTCTAAGCTACTGAACATATCGGAAATGAATAAACACACAGTGAAATGTAAAGTCGCTGAGTGGTTACTGCAACAGGATTACACTAGTACAGAATCCTTACTCACTTACATCTCTTAATGTATCTAATACAAACGCGCGCACTCTCATCCGCAGACACACCCTCACTCACACACGCACTTACACACTCACACACACACATACACACTCACACATCCAGACACACACATACTCACCTACACAATTTCACACTTTTTAAAAATAATATGGTAGAATTTCATTGTTTGCTTTTTCTTGTTGTAATATTCTAATTATAAGATCCCCTTAGCCGAACACTGTCTCTTAAGACACAGGTTACCCTAGTTTAAGAGGCAGGGTTTACCTTTTGTATACAGATATTTACAACATTATTAATACAGTTTCTACCCATTGTAGTAATAAACCTCTTCCCTATGTAATCTTTAATGTTTCTAATCTGTAATCTTTTTGGTCAATAAATATTATTATTTGTATCTCGTCTGAATTCACGGCTCATCTTCCTTGCGGAAGATGTCCGGTCCTTTGGAAGGCATACACGGGGACACAGGTCCAACGCGCAGAGGCCCCTTTGAGAACTATATTATTATTATTCGTTTATTTATTTTCTATACACATTATTTACATTTTTAAATATTTCAATAAAAAATAAAAAAACATTTAAAAATATAAAAAATAGTAGCCCACCGGCATCGGGAACAGGGTCCAAGCTGCCGGCGGTCAGGGCTCCAGAGAGAGGAACTTCCTAACGATACGCGCCGTGTCCAGAAGTACCGCTTTCTGAATCAAACCCTTGATCCAGCCGCCTAACGAGAGCCTCATCAGATGTTGGTCGAGGCTCTTGGCTATCAAGCCATTGGCTGTAACGACTATCGGCACAATGACTGCTGAGTCAATATCCCACATGTCGACAACCTCGTGTGCCAGATCAAGATATTTGATTTTTTTATCGTTCTCGGCTTTCACGAGATTCTCGTCATGCGGGACAGTGATATCAACAATCATTGCGCGGCGCTCTGATCGATCTATCACCACTATATCAGGCTTATTGGCTACAATAGTCCTGTCAGTGATGATAGATCGATCCCAGTACAATGTGACATGACCATTCTCGAGAACTGGGTCGGGCACATACTTGTAGTATGGTACTTCTGCGTCCACAAGGTTGTATTTGAGAGCAAGTTGCTGGTGGATAATCCTAGCTACGAGGTTGTGCCTGTGCAAATACTCACCGTTAGCAAGACGAGAACAACCAGAGACAATAATTATGTCGGATAGATTCACCGGGACAGTGGCATGCCCGACAGATGTCAACCGTGCCGTCCTTCACAACATATTTTCTGTAGTTGTTCGTCATCATTACTTCGTCCATAATTGCACACACAAAACCTTCGGTTTCCCCGAAGAGGTCACCGAAACGTAGCCAAGCCACAGACGCTAGGAAATCTACATCGGGCCCATGAAGGGCCCGGTAAAAGCGTCCGTGAAGCTCCTTGCTCCGCCATACATCCTTGCGGCCATTGGTATCCAGTACTGCAGGTTTGCGCCAGTTCTCTTTAGCCAAGGAGAGCGGGGTGAGTCCTTTGTCCACCGCCACTACATCTCGATGCATCCCCACGTCAGCTTGGGAGAAGTACTCCCTGAGACTGCACACCTCGCGGTTGTGGAGGGTCTTAGCATTTAAAAAGCCTCGACCCCCACACTTCCGCGGGATGTACAGTCTCATTACCGATGAGCGTGGGTGATGCATTCGATATGCAGTTAGCAGCGTACGGACCCTCCTATCCAGGGCGTCAAGTTCGGTCTGAGTCCACTTGAGTATGCCGAAGGAGTACATCAAGACCGGCATGACCCAACCGTTGAAGGCGCGCACCTTATTTCCGCCCGACAAAAGACTTTTAAGTACTTTTTTCAGGCGGCCATAGAAGCGCTCCCTCAACGATTGCTTCATGTCAGCCTCATTGATGCCTAACGCCTCCGACATGCCCAAGTATTTGTAGGTTTCGGTTGAGGAGAGGGATCTAAGTTGTATGGAATCCGAGAGTTGGGTTCCCACGGATTCCATAATCCTCCCTCGCTTTACATGCATGACTGCACATTTGTCCACACCAAATTCCATCCTGATGGAATTACTGAAAGTTTCAGTTACCTTCAGTAAGTCCAGCAGTTGCAAATTGTTGGGGGCAAAAAGTTTCAGATCATCCATGTAAAGGAGGTGGGATATTACCTGACCACCTCTTCTCAACCGATAGCCTAACCCCGACCCCTCCAGCAATGTGCTTAGAGGGTTCAAGGCCAGGCAAAACCACAGCGGGCTCAGACTATCGCCCTGGAATATACCCCGCTCAATCCTGATTGGTTCACCTATCCCTTGAATTTGCCGACATCCTGGATAGTGAAGGACCGTCCTCCATTGCCCCATACATGACGTCAGGAAGGCGCATAGAGTTGTATTTACTTTATACAACTCCAGCACCCTCATGAGCCATGTATGTGGCACCGAGTCGTAGGCCTTCTTATAATCTATCCAACATGTCGACAGATCCTTTCGGGATCGGCGAACCTGTTGGCTGATGGCCATATCAATGAGGAGTAGCTCCTTAGTACCGCGGGACCCATTCCTACATCCATTTTGAGAGGCAGACATAATGGAATTATTTTCAATATGACTATTAATTTTGCATCTCAAAATGGACGTAAGAAGCTTATAGACCGTCGGCAAGCATGTGATCGGCCTATAATTCTTGGGTTCCGCGGTACTACCTGATTTATGGAGCAGGTGGGTAACTCCTGTTGTTAAGAACTGTGGGAGCGTGCCAGTTTCCAGAGATGACTGGAACTGAGACGCCAAGCGAGCGTGTGAACTGCGCAGCCATTTTAGCCAGAAATTGTGCAGCCCGTCCGGCCCTGGAGATTTCCAGTTTGGCAACGGACGGACTGCACTGGCCACGTCTTGGGGGCTGATTGAAATAGCCCCCATGTCTAATATCGGTTCACATACTCGCTCGACGTCTCGCATCCAGCCACCCTCGGTGTGAGAGACAGGCACCGACCAGATGCTGCGCCAAAATGAATTCGTGGCGTCATCATCCGGCAGATGCGCGTCCCCCACACCTTGGTCTGCCCGCTCCCAAGCTCTGTATACCCACCTTTGATCGCGTTGGAACATGCGATTCTGGGTGTATCGCTCCACTCGCCGCTTATACCTTCGGATACGGTTTGCCCATGCATAAACCTTCTGCTTCAGGAAGTCGATGCGCTCTGTAACACAGGACATGTAATCTCGAGGACTGGTATCAGTCCCCGAGAACGCCCGCCTTACAAAGCGCATCACTCTTGGGCGAGTATTGCCCTCCCTGAAGCAGATTAGTTTGCCAATGAGTGCTCTAGCCCCGCCAATACGCCGCTCAATCCTGCACTGCCACGCCGGTACGGCAGGTTTTGGTCGTGTAGCTCTGTCATTATTATCAACTTTGACATGAGCTACACGACATGCCGCAACAGCCGCACAGTACAGGATGGAATGGGTATCAGCGAGGTCTTCGCTGCCATCAAAATAACTTGATAACAACGCATCTAGAGCACACATTAGCGCCTTGTTTTTTTTATTCATGGGCAAACGAGGTAACCGTGGTCTAA
The DNA here is from genome assembly GCA_905220435.1 of Amphipyra tragopoginis. Taxonomy (NCBI): domain Eukaryota; kingdom Metazoa; phylum Arthropoda; class Insecta; order Lepidoptera; family Noctuidae; genus Amphipyra; species Amphipyra tragopoginis. Next base: position 21,404,470 of record HG991995.1, on the reverse strand, counting down.
GGTCTGGCAGAGTGGACCTATACTCCCGAATCGCGAGCTCCAAAGCACTCCTCAATTGTTCATTGGACTGGGTACTTACATTTGTAACCCTGTCATCGCTCTCCTCGTCAGCGGGAATGGACCGCGGCGCAACCACGGATGGAACTTGCGATTGCGCCGCAGTCTGCGACTGGAGAGGTGCGACATGGCTACTCTGCATTTCAGAGCGAAGCCTATCAAGCGCGGCGCCATCCAACCTATGATCACGTTGGATGACTCGCACCTGATCCGACAATCGTTGCGCCGACACGTTGACAGCTGGTTCAAGCGCCTGAAACAGAGAGAGCATCCGGCCACGGTACGCGGTCAGGTTAGTTCCCCCCTCTGTAGCCCCAAAGTATGCGCGCATGCAGTTCTCGTTCATGGCTTGAGTCCATCGCATGCGCTGCACACTTCCGCCGGGAGCGGGGACCCTGTCAGAGGCCGGTGGGCCTCGAGGTCCTATGCTGGCCGGCGGTCGGCCTCTTCCTCGTCGCCGTGGTGGTGGTGGTGATGTCGGCGGCGAAAAGTATTCGTCGCTCGAGCTCGACGCAACTGCAGCGGCCGGTGTCACATCACTCACGGTAGGGGCGGGTTCCGGCGGCTGCGAGGCGGAGCTGAGCGACGAAGCCGAAGATGGTGGGCGTGTGGCTTTGGCCCGGCTTCTTGTCAACATTCCTTGTTCTTGTTCATTTCATAACGTCCATGATTTCATAGTAATTATTACAATGTCCATTCCAGATTACTATTGTTTTGTGAGTTTTTTCGTTTGTTAATCATGTCGGTGTTTTATTACCGTTTTATTTATTTTTAAATACTGTTTCTTTAAAAGAATTTGAATGTATTTATTATTATATTTATTTTATATTTTTCAAATATTTTTCTTCTGAAAATTTGACATGTCACCTTGACAACCGGGCCACAGATTATTATTATTATTATATAGTGTTTAGATTTTAATCTCTCCCATTTCTGGGGAACTACGTCAAAATTGCGGGCTTTTGGCCAAACAACTATGACGGTGATGGGTGTTTAATCTATTGACAGAAACTTTCTGACTATTCTGCATGTGTTCAGTATGACTGCTTTCTGTAAGAGTATGAACGTGAGTGGATGAAGATTTAATGTTTTAAGGCTTGTATGTAGTGTTTTAGGTATAACGCCGGTGCTGGATATTATGATGGGGATGGTCTTGACCGTGTGTACTCTCCATTGGGTTTTTAATTCAATTGTCAAGTCTGTGTACTTTGAGAGTTTGTTCGTGTGTGTGGATGTTAGATTGTGTGTGTTGGGAATTGCTATATCTATCAGGTATACGATTTTATTTTGCTTGTCATGTAGGGTGATGTCAGGTCGGTTGTGGTGTATAGTTTTGTCAGTCAGTATAGTTCTGTCCCAGTACATTTTGTAGTCAGGTGAGTCTAGTATGATTTGGGGTGTGTATTTATAGTATGGTGTTTTTTCTGTAATGAGTTTGTGTTTGTATGCGAGTGTCTGGTGTATGATTGCTGCTACCTGGTCGTGCCTGTGTTTGTAGTCTGTTTGTGTGATGGATGAACATGCGCCTGTGATGTGTTGGATTGTTTCAGGTTGTTTATGACAGTGACGGCAGTGGTCACTACTTAGACTGCTGTCACGGATAATGTACTTCCTGTAGTTTTTGGTGTCTATAACCTGGTCTTGAATCGCCAGCATGAATCCTTCTGTTTCGGGAAACAGCTCGCCTCGCTTTAGCCATGCGTTTGACGCTATCTTGTCAACATTTGGGTCGGTCAAGTTGAGGCGATGACGACCATGAAGTGATTTTTGTGTCCATGTGTCAATTTTTTGTTGTTTGGTGTTTATCTTCATCTGCTTGGTGTGATTCGCAAGAGAGAGTGGTGTGAATTTGTCTGCTTGAGATATGGCTTTGTGTAGTGTTGATTGTTGTGAGTGACCGTGGAAGAACGTTCTAAGTAATATGATTTGTTTGTTGTGTAGGTTTGTTATGTCAATGAGTCCTCTGCCGCCCTCTTTTTTAGGTAAGGTCAATCTCTGAATGCAAGCTCTTGGGTGATGTTTCCTGTGTTTAGTCATTGTGGTATTAATTATTCTTTGTAGATTCTTTAGATCTGTTTGTGTCCAGCGTATGATTCCAAATGAGTAAGTAAGTATGGGGATAGCATAGGTGTTGATGGCTTTGATAGTGTTTCGTGCGTTCAGGTGAGTGTGTAGTATTTTGTGTAGTCTGTTTTTAAACTTTTGTTGTAAAATGTTTTTTGTATCTTTATGGTGAATTTCTTGTGTCTGGTGATATCCTAGGTATTTATAACCTTCCACTGGGTCTACGGCGTCTATAACATCATGATTTGCTAATTCATATGAAGCGGGTTCTACTATTCCTTTGTTAACAGATTGAATTTTACATTTGTCTATTCCAAATTCCATGCGAATATCGTTTGAAAATATCTGAGTGACGTCGGCAAGTGTGTGTATTTCGTCAAGTGTGCTTCCAAAGAGTTTGATGTCATCCATATACATGAGATGAGTGAGACTTGTTTGTTGTGTGTCGTGTTTAATTTTGAATCCTATGTTATTTTTGTTGAGCATGTTAGATAATGGATTAAGTGCAAGACAAAACCAAAGGGGACTCAGGGCATCACCTTGGAATATACCCCTTTTTATCGGGATGAAATCGGTTTCGGCATTTTCGTTAGAGTTGCATATTTTAAGTTTAGTTTTCCAGTTTAACATGGTCTTTTCCAAAAAACAGGTGATAGCAGAATTAATTTTATAATGTTTCAAAATATATATTAACCAAGAGTGTGGTACAGAGTCGAATGCTTTTTTATAGTCTATGTACATAGTATGAATATTACGTTTTTGACTAATTGCTTGTTTGGAAGCTACGGCGTCGATCGTTAGTTGTTCTTTACATCCCTGACTATGTTTTCGACAGCCTTTCTGTTCTTCTGCTAAGACGTGGTGTTCATGAGTGTGTTTGTATATGGATTCGCTTAAACATGATGTGATAATTTTATAGATATTCTGCAGGCAAGTAATTGGGCGATATTTAGCAGGGTTCGCTAAGTCTGATGAATCTTTCGGTAGCATGTATGTTATGCCCTGTGTGATGTAGAGTGGCATTGTATCAGGTGAGTGGATGAATGCGTTAATATGTTTGAGTAATAGTGTGTGAGTGCATGTGAATTTCTTATACCAGAAATTGTGTATGTTGTCAGACCCTGCAGCTTTCCAGTTGTGTGTTCTTAATATTACGGTTCTTAGAAGGTCTAAATGGATTTGCTCAAATTCCATTTCCGGCATATCCTTCAATCTCTCTCTATCTTCGTCGATCCATTGATTCTGCTCGTGTTCAATGGAGTTAGACCAAATATTTGACCAAAATGCATGTAAAGATTCAGGGGTAGGTAAAGTGTTGTTGTTTTCCGGTGAGGTATTATGTTGTTGGGTAAGTTTTCTGTAAAATAGTTTTTCGTTACTGCAAAATTGTTTGTTCTGTGTTTTCCTAAGTGTTGTTTCTTTATATCTTCTTAAGCGACTGGACAAGGTGTTCAATTTTTGTTTTAAGGTGTCTAGGAAGTGTGCTATGTCAGTGTTTTGGGTTTCGTGTTGAGTATGGATTTTGTATTGTTGTTTTATTTTATTTATGTGTTTTTGTAAGGCTTGTGATCGGACGCCCCTTGTATATTCAGTCAGTCTCCCAATGTTTGCTCTGAGATCATCAATCCTTCCCTGCAGGCGTCTTTGCCACCACGGTACACTCTGTGGATTGTTATTCATTTTATTTCCTTCTGATATTCTAGCACCATTAAATTTGGCAGAAGTATAAGCCGCACTGTAGATAGTTGTTTGTATTGTGTTAAAGTCTGTGTCAGAAGTTAGTGTTTTTGGAAGTATATCAGAGTTGAGGTGACTTATAATAGATGCTAGTTTTTTAGAGGGTTTCAGTTTTGGTAGGTATGGTCGTGTTGTTGGATGTGTATCTTTAAATTTGCTGAATGTTTCCATGAACATTTCTTCTAATTGTAGGTGTAATTCTGTGGGAAAGTTCGGAGATTCATTTGTAGCCTGTACAGGCTCTGAGTTAAGGTCATTGGTAAGTGTCTGTATCTGATCTGACCTACTAAGTGTTAGGTTCTCTTCTGTATGTTGTGTTATGTCTACGGGAGTGTGTGTCATAATAGAACCTAGCTCATTTCGAACCTCTTCTCGAATTCTATTCAGTTGATCAGTAGATAGCAGCCGATTGTTAACAATAGACCTACGTTGGTCTGCTATTCTTTGTGCAGAAAGGTGGGCAATTTCAGGGCATTTAGAAGTGATGTCTTGGTGTAATAGGGGCCTATATGTGGTTAGATCAGTCTCTAACTTTGTTAGTCGATAATAACTTCTCATTATGGCTTCGTTTAGGTTATCTGACCATCTGATTCTCTGAGATTGCGTGTGGTGTATGGGTGTGTTTATGTCTGATGGGTGTTGATTGTGGAGTAGAAGTCTTACTTCTTCTTTAATATTCGCAATCTCTTGCTTTGTTAGAAAGCCACGCTGGATTATAGCGCGGCGTTGGTCTCCTACTCTTTGTTTTCCTACATCCATTTCAGGGAACTCTGCTATGAATCGTGCATGTAAAGGTGTAAGGTAGATTTTTGTGTTTGATTCCAATTCACTGAGGATGAAATAATGGCGCATAATGAAAATATTCATGTCTTTTGTCCACGTCTTGCGTGTGCGCCTTCCACCTTGGACGGGTGCAGTAACTTCGGCCGAGGTAGCTTCCTGCACAACATCCATGGTGGATTGAAGTGATGGTGAAGGTGATGAAATGGGCGAACTTGAGTCTTGAATAGTTTCAAGATAAGAAGGTGGTGATGAAGGGATGGATGAAAATAATGATGATGTTGGTGAAGAACATGATGACAATTTGCCATGTTGGACTGCAACAGTTCGAGACTGGGCAGATTGGTGCGGTACGGTGCCCTCCCCAGAATACGAAGGGCAGCCCGGGCTGGAAGGCCCGGGGCGGGATTCTCCATCGCGGTTGGCTCCGGTACCCGCCTGGGGTAATATTCTATTTCGTAGACGCATCGCATATTAGTTTAACGAGATTGGGACTCGGGGAAGTTTCTAGCCGGGGAATGGACTAGAAACCTAGTGGGAAAGGATCGGGGTCTGGGATTAGGCTAGACAATGAAGGGAATTAGGGAATAGGAATAAGGAAACGGAAATTTGGAAAAGGAAAATGCTTCTGGCCTGGGGGTGGACCAGAAGCAAATTTGTACCCCTCTTGGTCTGACCTCTCACCCTAGACCTGCCCGGCATGAGTGTATCTACCGGTATAGCCCTAGCGCTCATTAAGGCGCACAAGCCCCACCACGACGGCAACGTAGAGATACGACGGGGGGTTATTATTATTATTATTATTATTATTTAAAAATATAAAAAAATAGTAGCCCATCGGCACGCGGCATCGGAAATAGGGTCCAAGCTACCGGCGGGGCTCCAGAGAGAGGAACTTCCTAACAAAATGCGCCGTGTCCAGAAGTACCGCTTTCTGAATCAAACCCTTGATTCAGCTGCCTATTAATAGTATTTAAATTATATTTAATTTATATTCTGAACTAGTAGCTGTGTTTATTCGGCAATGTTTTGATTATAAAAATACGGTGCGCTGCGCTTCGCCAGATAGTGGCTTAGAGCAAACGGGTTTAACGAACAGGAAATATAGGAAATTAACTATGCTCAGCGACTTTTGTATTTATTACAGATCATACAATTTTGTCGGTGGTAATGTACAGCAATTAATGGTTTAACCGAGTTCAGCGACTTTTGTGATTCAATTATGACAAGTTGTTTTATAATTTACTTTAGTCAGTAACTTATGCTAAATAATAATGATTACAAAATATTGGAAATAAATTATGTTCAACGACTTCTGTTGCTGACTGTACGTAGAAATGCGAGAGAAGATATTAGCCAAATCTCCAAGCCACCTACCTCTATTGCTCTATCGTGGACGAGGCACTTTAACGAGAGTTTTGTTAGACCACATCAAACGCAACTGCAGTGAATGCAAAGGCGCTATGTTACGTACGTGTGTTGTCTCACAGATTATTTCACTCAAATAGTTACTGTTCTGAGTTGATTTAATTCTCTTTTTTTTAAGTTTATTTATTAAGAACTTCAAAATGGTCAATATACCTTGAGGTAAGTTGAGAGTACTGATTACTGTTTTAAAGAAAGTGCTAAAATTCGATAATTTTTATTTCCATAAAAATCTCTGATCATTTCGAAATTTACTATCCTGTGACTTCAATGATATTGATGACATGTGACAAGAAGAAGGTCATTACAACTTATCATAAACTTATAGAATCAATAGGCACACAATACCTCAACTGTAAGTTGGGTATCATGCTGTTTCAGATGATGCTTGAGTATCAGGTCAAGGTTACCATGTTATTGTAATATCATTGAAGTCACAGGATAGTAAATTTCAAATCGATCAGACCAGTAGAAGTTGCTCATATCCCTTCGACAACCAGAAAAGAGCTGATGATCTTCAAATGGCTTAACAGATTTTCTTGAATCATAGCTAAGAACACTCTCGATAAAGTCACTTTTCAAACAAAAGAAAAAACTAAATCAAAATCCGTTTAGGAGCTACGATGCCACAAACAGACACACAAACACACACGTTAAACTTAAAAACACCCCTCTTTTTGCGTCGAGGGTTACTAAAAAGACGTTATTAGTTAGTTTTAATCAATTTTTTATTCACCCTTTTACAACTGGAATTCTCGATATTGTATGCTTTGAATGAAATTTTTATTGTGATGTCGTAGAGATAGCTCGATGAAATTTACAGGGTAAATAGCTGATAAAATGGATAAGTTTTTAAAATACATTTGACAAAAAAAGTTTAGGGAGATTTATTTTTAAATCACCCACAAAGATTTAGGAAACATGCAAGATTTTAACTTTATGACAATTCAATATTTTTTTGTAACGCATTCGTTACATCTATGGTTACAAATGTTTATGCATTCGAAAGGGTCACTAATCAGCTAATTTAGAAAAAAAAATTACTCATGTATCTCAACTATTCACGTCACTATGATCAAAAATGTCGTTATAGTCCGAGTTTGATTAAAAAACATGAAAAACATTCATAACTCGAAAACTACAAAAAATCGCGGAACATACATGGGGGTGATTTGGGTACCTCAAAGGATGTTCTACCTCTGGACTTCCGCTTGACACTACTTTCTGGGACACGCTGTATATGTTACGGCTAATAGCCGAAGTGTGGCTACACCTAGTTTTAGCCGGGTACAACTAGGTGCAGCCGGCCACATGCGGTTAAACTTAGATGTATCCTACTTATCCTCGGGTAGAACTAGGTTTACCCTTCATCATAGCGGGTAGAACTAGGTGCAGCCGCACACCGGTGGTTAAGGGGAACCCCGACACGGATAGGTTAGGTTCGAAGGGGATGACGGGGGCTAGAGTGAGCGAGCGAAGCGAGCGAACGAAGCCCTCGTCATCCCCTTCGTGTTAGGTTACTTTAAACCCTGCAGACAGAAATAGGAGCCCCGCTCTGCGGGACTGCGGACTTAAGCTACACCTAGTTCTAACCAACTGCTACTGGTTGCACCTAGTTGTACCCGGCTAAACCTAGGTGTAACCGCCATTCGGCTTTTACCCGTAACATATATACGGCAAACGTATTATTTTGATTATTTAAGATTAGAATGATTATGACGAATTACCTGGTTTTAGAATATCAAAAATATGTTTACGAGGTTTCCGCGATGGTTTCTTTTCGAATTCTGCTTCCATGAATACGTCGAAGGTCATAATAGTTTGATCACTGCTCACAAGATGAATCTTGTGTATACCTCTCGAAGGTTTGTCGGTTGTAGATGAAACTTCGTTTTCTTCTTTTTTCCTGACCTTTATTCTCACATTAAGTGGTATACCTCCAGATAAACTTGTGGCTTCAATTGTTTTGTTTTTGGGAACAGCTTCTACCTCAAATGCTAAACTTTGTACAATTTGATCCACTACTGCTTGGTGGTTATTGATCATATTGATGAAAACTAAAAACAGCCAATGGACTCTATATTTAGGCACTTGTCTCACCGCGAACGATGAGCGAGCAGCGAGTAGAGTTAGAAGCTGGAAACGAGTTGGCGAGCAGCGAGAAGCGAGTGTGTAGTTCCGATAGTTTTGTCGCTGGGCTATAAGCGAGTGTGCGAGTGCGACGGGCGATTACTCGCACCACCTGCAAATGACCGCTGGTTGGTCTCTCGGCGTGAGTTCTGACCGCCAAGCGAGCATCGCTGAGCGAGTATTATCTTTGTTAGCTCTTGTCGCTCAGCGACAAACTAGTGAAGCGAGTCCTCGCCGGCAGTGTGAACAGTCAGCGATTAACTATTAATACATGCATTGCATCTCTTTTGTTTACACGGAATGTATATCTATTGTACGTTTCTTGAGCGAGAAAATAGCCGATAGTTAGGCTAAAAGAACTCACGAAGCGGTTATCACCTGCGCCCGCCGCGGTGGAGGAACAGCTATTTTATTTCCAAACTCACGAGACCGGAGTTCTGTGCGATTACGCAGCCGTCGCGGTTGCGATTATCGCTCGCAAACTTGACGGGCGGTTATCGCAAGACGAGCGGTTGCAAGACGGGCGGTTATTTACTATAAGACTGTTTGGTTGAGTTCTAGACCGCCATGGACACACATCAGAAACGAGCTGTTGCTTTATACTTACTTCACAGAAAAAAAATGGAAACTACTCTCCAAAAACAACACACGTCGGATTTCTGTACCCCACCCCACTCACTGCGGTCGCCCGCCAACCGACCACAGAGCGCGCGGGCGACCGCGACCGGCGCGGTTCTACTAGTTGCCCGCCGGTGCAGCGGGATCCGCAAACAATCGCGCACGCCGCGGGCGTAAAACGCGTCGTGAAATGTGCTTTAATTTTTTACATATATACAGGATGTTAACGAATTCGTGTAATTCCATAAAACCACATGATCTACTACTGATGTAGACAGGCCCTGCACGGGATTTAGCTTGATTAAAAATAAAAAAATTAAATTACTATTTTTTCATGCGGCTTTTTTACAGATCGAATCTAAACCACCTAATAAGGATTCAGTAAAAAAATAAGAATTTATTTTTTTGCAAAAAAATGTTTTATTTGTGTGAACATTTCGATGCCACACATAAATTAATGAAAGCACGGCGACACGGCTGGCAGGCATGACTAACGCGATATCGCTCTTTGCAGTAAGTTAACTCGGGGCTCTAAAATGACTCAGAAATAGAAAACTAAGATTTTATTTGAAATTTTTTTTCAGTTGATTTTCAAAAATTCTCTTTTAGGGTTAATGTGTGTCACCAGTAGATCACGTGGTTTGAAGGAATTACACGAATTCGTTAACACCCTGTATAGCTGCATTCTACAGAAGCTGCGGGCCCGCAACCGCGGCGGGCGCGGGTGAAAACTGCTTCGTGAGTTCTTAGCCTTAGTCGCTTCCTCGCCGGCGGTGGGACAAGTGCCTTAGGTAGTTACTTAATTTGTAAACATCAATTTCAACTTAAAAAAAAAAACAAAACATTTGGGAATAAATAACGTTTATTATTATTCAAATTTTTTCATCAAACACAATTGAATAAACAACACGATTTGATTTTGTAATTTCTTCAGATTTTGTTATAGTTGGACTAAAACTATACGTCGACACAGTTTTACACATAAAACTTTGTTTTGAAGACTCTTTACTAGATGTCATGCCAAGCGCTGAGAATTTACTCAATATATCGTTCAGCATCATTTTCAGTGGCGAAATTTCTTTTTCCATGTAAAGCACGTATTCTGCAACTCTTAATTCTGGTGGAACTCTACGTTTGCACCTTGACTTTTTTGTAGAGTTTTGTCCGGATATGCCAATAATTGTAGAAAGTATGTTGAAGGGTTGAACCTCGTTGGATAAATCATTTGGTGTGCTAATACTCCCTAGAGGAACTAAGTCTTTCTGAGAATCATATATTCTGCAGGTTATAGCTTTAGAAGCAAGAATTTTGTTAACCATTGGGGTTTCTTGAGTACTAACTGAACATAATGGACTTGAACTGAGCCATCGTCTGGAATCAGCTTTGTTCGAACTTTTTGCTATACATATTGGGGATAAACTTAGTCTGCGTCTGCAATTAGATTTCATGTAATTTCTTGTCGGCACCGTTTGTATAATTGCGTTTGCGCTAACATTCTGTTGTACGTTCGTTTTTACGTTTACTGAAAAATAATTAGTAAGAATACAAAATGTAAGTCTATGATATTATGCGATCATAATGTATTGGTGCAAATTGTTTAGATTAATACCTTCATCGTCCTTTATATTTTCTTTGGTCTGTGATACTTCAATGTCAATTACTTGAAATGAAGTATTTGTTGTTTTGTGGGAAATAGGATAATTACGTATTACATCATCAAGTTTTTGACTATCCGTTAAAGAATTGATCATACGTTCTTTGCTTGAACCCATATCTATACTTCTACTAAACATAAATGTATCACTTATAATTTTTGAGACATCGCCAGATCCGAGGTTGACGGTAGATTGTGAAGGTGGAAGTAACAAGTCGACACACGAGTAGTATGTTTTGACACTTGCATCTTGTTTGGCTTGTCGATTCTTTAATGTAACTTTGTACGTTATAGGTATTGTATATTCTATGAAGTTGGTTTCTTGTCTCCACTTTAGTTTGTCTAAGTTTTGTATGCATGATACTTCAGGCACAATTTCTAAGCAACATTTGGAATTATTTTTATGATTTTTTTGTAAGAGGGGTGTAAATTTAAGTCTTAGGCATGCAGTTTCCATTTTCAACAAAGGTATACATAAAAATATCTGAAAAAAAATAAACAAGTAAAAATAAATAAAATATTGACTTTATCATAACTGTTCTCATCCCTACGATTTGCTATTAAATAACACTAATTCGTAATTATTAACACTTAAGATTAGATTAATAATAGAAGAAATCTTTTCACACACCAATTCTTTATCTCGTCAAGGAAAAAAATAATGTTGTCTTATCAATTATTTTTTATAGTTAGTTATAGTATTCAGGATGTTCCACAATACATGGTCGTAGAGGGAAAGTACTTTAAATATTAAAAATAGCATATTTTACGTAAAAGAGACTTCATTTTATTTTTCAAAGTCCGAAATTCTGTCTTCTCAGATTTTTTGCTTGGACCGGGGATCGAACTGATAAAACTACGAAACGATACCATCTCATATTTTAAGGTACCTGTTGATAGATATCGCTAGGGTCATTAATATGGATTAAGTCTCTAAAATAAACGAGAAGTCTATAAAATAAGAATTATCAACCAATAAAATAAGTTTTTTTTAGTAAAATCTGCTGCCTTGGTGTCATTGAATCGATATGTACCTAAGTTAATGTTAGATTTTATGGTCTTCCATCAATTTAAGACAGTGTTTATTTGAGAAAGATTCTAATTATTGCCCCTTTGGCAAAATAAAAATTCAGAATGATATATTCTCGCGTTTGCAAGAGACTTTTTGAAAATCTTTGAATGCAGTATTTCTTACTTAAAATGAAGTAATATTTTTAGTATTTAAAGTACGACCACGTGTTTTGGACACACTGTATATCTATCTACCTCATTACGGACAGATTAAATAGGGTAGCCCAGGGATGTTTTGATGATAGGTAATACTATTGTAAACTTCTCATAGTACCTACTTATTCAGTACAAATCCCAAGCAGGACGTTAGTGATTGAAGCTTATCCATATTACTAGCTGTGCGGGCTCGCGGCTCGGCCCGCGTAAGAAGTTTTTATATTCTATTATGTCAGAAACCTTTGCGCAAATGCCAATAACAATATTGTACAAAATTTCAAGTCAATCCATTAACTACTTTCGAGTTTTGCGGACACAAACATACGGAAGCTGAATTTTTATAAATACAAAGATGATTCTGAAAGGACCGTCATTGTTCGAATCGACCACTACACCGATAGAGGCATGTTAGGCAAGACAAAACATCGATGGATAAAATTGAATTTTAATTGTACCGCATTAAGGATATAAATAAGTTTACTTTTCTTTTGTCTATCCCAGTGTTGATGATCATGACATGACTCTTCGATAACCTATTATTAATCTTTGGTGGTTCATACCGTGATTGCTTCAGTTTTATGATAAATCTTACGTTTACTATATTGCACGTCATAATACATTTTAAACTTATATATGAACTTATATTACTTACCGAAAAAAATACAAAAATATCCTGAAAGTAAAGTTAAGCAAATAATTTAGATCTTCAAAATATATTTTTCTATGCTATAATTTAGAAGTCATATTTATTTTTATGGATGTGATATGAAACTGTCATTTTTTTTTTTCTTTTTGTTTTGTTTTGAATGTCACAATATTGAGGGATGCAAAATAGGTTTTATATTTAAGTGACAACGCCGAGTGGCGAGCGACCTTAGAGCTAGAGCATATACCTCGGGTGAGCTCGGACGGCGTATAAATGGTTTTCACTATTCAATAATTTTGTTACCCAAGGAGAGATAAGTTGGGGCGCTTTTTTCAGGGCCTGAACAACTGAAATATCGAACACATTTAGTATGTCCCTTCACGATCAATTATTAATGCGAAAAATGATCTAAACTGCCAACTAGTGTTGATTAATACAAAAACTTAAAACCGGCCAAGTGCGTGTCGGGCCACGCGCAGTAATAGGGTTCCGTAGTTGCACAATAATGCCGACTACGAAGAGGGCTTAGCAATTTTTCAATGGAATTTGCACGAAATTTTTACTTTTCCAGTTGGTCGACTAGACTATTACTCGTAAACTTATAAATAAAGCCTAATTTGCTGTGATAGTTTTCCTTTTAACTTCGTTGTAAATTGATATAATTAAACGATTTTCTAGTAGAGGTAGAAAAAGTTGCAATTACCCCGATAAGGGGCAAATGCAACTAATGACAATCGTAGTGTATCTGTTGGTCTTAAAATTATGATATAACAAAGTTATTCAACGCAATGTGATAACGTAGGCGAATTTGAAACGTAAGTTCACGTACCTAAGCTCAGTTTGGAGTAAAATAAATATTTCCTAACTTCAGGGGCAATTGCAACTATTTCGTTAATAATTAGTGTTGTGAAATTACTTTTCACTTTTGTCGATAATCGAATTTTATTGAATGTTTGATACGAGGAAAATAAAAAAATAGCAGGATATATGGCACAGTGTTTTATTAGGAAAAGAAAGAAACTTACGAGTTGTCAGTCTTTATAATTGAGAAGTAACATTTAACAATCATAGTAAAAAATCACAAATAGGAATTTACCACTTCTCGTGATCCGCGTAATCGGTGATTTGGTAGACCTCGGAATTCCGTAGACGTCAGCCGCTTGATTGGTGTTTAATTTATTATTCCTAACATCTTCTATTGCTTTTAACAAATTTTCCTGGCAATATTTTATTTCTGTTTTTCGTTTATAATTCCGGACCATCTAAAACAATAGATTAAATTTATTTATGAAGCGAATGCGCTGAATTGGCCAGTCTTTATCATATCATCATTATCAATTTCTAATCCAGTAATGTACACAATATCAATAAAAATAAATATTTCACAGAATTAAAACATCGACATGGCCCATCACTATTGTTTGATGGTTTCATACAAACCAACACGGGGGAAATGCAACTAACGTCAAAGTTACAATTACCCCATTTTAGGTTATTATCGGGGAAAATGTAACTAAACACATATCTTGTTGTAGCATTAACGAATCTTTAAGCAAAAAATAATCATAGCTACTTACGGTTGTCAACAATACACTCCACTTGAAACACCAGCAATAAAACACTCGAAAACATATTTTTTGTAGATTTTAATCACCACGTGCGTTCGAACAAAATTGTTTTAAAATGGCGGTTTGACAAAACAACCTGTTTTACCTGTTTTACCTTCATTTTTAGCTGCAGTGCTGCCAGTATTATTTTTATGTTACAATAATGGTATGCTCAGTAATCTAGAGAAGGCGTTATATTTAAAAATGTAATATTACGGGAGATATTTAATTTAGTTAAGGTAAAGGCACCTAATTCCGCGGTATTTTCACCATAACTAGAAAGAACATCAAAAATTAAGTATTTAATATACCTTTCTGTAGAATTGGCTATTTTTATCAGAAGTATTATATATCTTATTTTTGAAATATACTCACAGTTTGACAATAAAAGTTTATTAATAATGTCAAATTATTTAAAAATATGAAGAAGTCCGAAGCACCTAATTCCGATTTAAAAATCCTAATTCCGATGCATTTGGTTCCTAATTCCGAGTGTACAAAATACAAAGGAAAGGAGGCGGGGAGAATGATACATGATGTTCAAAAAATCAAGTCTATTTATTATCTTCTCTATCTATAGGTTTTGGATCAGTCTCAGACTCTGTCTTACATGATTATTAATATGGTACCACAATATGTAATTTACTTAGTTAGGAATTCGGGAATATTGTACTGTCGAGAAACTTTATAAACACTACTGCCATTATGAATTGCTGTAATAGCATTTTGGAGATCCTCTTCCGTGTACTTTTTCTTGGCTTCATTCTCCTACAATAAAACAATTACAATAATAAAACAATTTTATTAAAAGTATATAATATATAAGTATAACTATATCTGAGTATATCGGAATATGAAAGTTATTTTAAAGGGCAAATTTATATTCTTGCAGTTACTAAAACAATACTAAAGTTTTGAACAAGCTGCGTAAGATAATGAACACTCTGTATTTAACGTATGCCAATACCACGGAATTAGGTACTAATATAACCTTATTCCGACTTAAATACATCGGAATAGCGTTTTATAATACTAAATCAAGATTTCTAATTCCGAGTAATAAAAAGTAAAAGATTTTTTAATATTAAACAAATAAATTCATGTTCAATTGCGACATCTTTGAAAAAATATACAAATCTCACTCAGGATTATATCAGAACACATTAATAACTTTATTTTCTGTACTTAGCTTTTCCATACAACGAATTAATAAAGTACCTAAACAGGCAATCTTTGAGCTGCTATAATTAGTAAATGCGATGCCATAGTGTACCTCGGAAATATATTTTTATATCTATTGGTTATTTAAGTAATCAGAGCTAAAATATTAAGTTCGTAATCATAAATCTGCCTTCAAAATTTGAAAAAAAGTCTACGTCTATTAAATTGCATTTCCGTGGTATACATCGGTATTTAGGAACCAACTAAAATATTTGGCACCTAATGCCGCGGTATTTTAAAAACTTATTTTCTCCTCAATTTGTAAAGAAAATATTAAAATGTTAACTGTTTTCAATAAAAAATATAACCCTTCCAATATTTCAACCTAAACAAAAACTCACACAGTATAAAATTATCATAAAAAACACTATTTAGCAAATCGTATTAATCACGTGCATAAGGTCCGAAATGTATGAAGCGCGCGTTTGAGTCAGCTGCTAGCGTCAAACTTACTGTTTATTTTAAAACGTTAAAGCACCAAAGCTCTCTTTTGCTCATATAAACATAAACAGATAAATTATTAATTGATTAATGTATCTTGCAAACAAAAAGAACTTGTAAATTGCTTGAAAACGCCGTTATTCTAAATACATCGGAATATGGTGCCATTTTTAGAACCCCTCGGAATTGGGTGCCTTTACCTTACAATAACCCCGTAGTTGCTTTAGCCCCGGGGCACCTTATATATCTTGAATTTTTTGCACATATTCCAAACTAACCGTTTAGCTGGCAGGGGGGGGGGGACACTTGACTCTAACAAAAATTAGCACTTTAAAGCTTAATATTTCAGAAACGGATCCCTTAATCGAAAAATTGTGTTTCCAAACCCATAATATTTTTGAAAGACCTATCCAACAAAACCCCTCATGATGGGATAGACATCATGATTATTTCGCCACTCTGTCGGCGTGATTAATTTGTATATGCATGTCAAATTATAGATATCTAAAGCTAAGCTGCGGTCGGACAGACGGACGCACATGGCGAAACTATAAGGGTTCCTTGTTGACTATACGGAATCCTAAAAATGAGCTGCTTAAACAGGCTTAAGGCCTATCCGCACACAACAGTGCCGGCACAGTGCCGACACGTGCCGATGAGTAACGTATCGATCAGTGTCAGTGAAATATGATATTTTACCATACATTTTGTATGACGCTATCCGTACTCGTCAGTGACAGTGACGTTCAGTGCTGACCGGAACGTCACTGTCACTGACGAGTACGGATAGCGTCATACAAAATGTATGGTACAATATCATATTTCACTGACACTGATCGATACGTTGCTCATCGGCACGTGTCGGCACTGTGCCGGCACTGTTGTGTGCGGATAGGCCTTTAAACGGATAAACAATTATTCCAAATAGCATATTATTTTTTTTGAATAGGGCACTGCTACACTGACTCCTCCACTAATGCCCAAGAGGCCAAGACATATTATCATACCAACAAACTGTAATTTTGATGAGCACTACCAAGCACTGCCGCGGGTCGGATTGGTGGTGCTCGCGGGCCAGTGTTGGTCTGTGGACCATAGTTTGCAACAGGATATTCATTATCCACCAGTCAATCTTCCAAAAGAAAATGATCCTTATTGCCGATATTCTTTTACTTACCTCACTTGTAATGCTTTGCGTATTTGTACCGTGTGGACGTAAAGAATAGCACTACTACTCTTCCGATGGGTGTCGTAAAAGGCGACTAAGGGATTCACTAGAGGATGGGCAGCAGCGTTCTCTGAGTACTTTAACAACCATACTGCGATCGCCAACCCGCCAGCTAAGCGTGGTGACTACGGCAAACTCCCCCAATATGTTTGGGGGAGGCCTATGTCCAGCAGGGGACGTCTTTCGGCTGAATGATGAATGCTTTGTGACGATGGACTTAGCAACATGAATAAAACGATAACTGAGTTATTCTCCTTTTAATTTCCAAAACTCTCGCTACTTTGCAATACTTACATCACCATCAATTCTTTTAAATATAATTTTTACAAATTTAAATTTACGATATGCGACGATAAGTTATTGCTCCTAATCTTTATTACGTCTAAATTCCTGAATTATCACTAAGCACTCGAATAATTTAGAAAAAAATCTGTACAAAGTAAAATACCGTTTCATGTAAAATGTATAAAATGCCGCCCTCGGACAAGCAGGAAACCAATCGACATCACAGTTTTGTTTTTCGCAAATGTACAAACACAGACATCACTAACGATCCTTTATTATTTTAGTTACTGATCTTTTTTACAATAATTCCTTTTGCTTATAATGTATTTAATTAATTATGTACCAATTCGTGGGCAGTTTTCCTTTACTTCAGTATAAAATTTATTCCATAAACTTACTTAAATATAGCTTACATTGTGTTCACCACAGTCTCGGACGTGGTCTCATAATAAATATGATAATTTTAATTAGAATATAATATACACAGACTACCAACTATACATATAATACAGACTTATAAACAACCATAATAGAATCATTATTGGAATGACAATTTAATAAAACTGCACTTATATTATTGACACAAAATTAGGATCTTAATTAAAATTGACTTCTAACAAAAAACTTTTTAAACAATGTAATTATAATAATTTAAATAGTTTTAGCTATTTTTTCACTTGCGTCTCTTTTGTACCCAATAACTTTAATAGACGGTTGATGCGGTCGTAGGTCGTAAATAAAAAAAAAGCATTAATTTGCTGCTCATTGTCGTACATCATAAACCAGAAAAAATAATTTGTATTAAATCGCATATCAGATACCAAGCGATCCAGAGAGTCAAAATCAAGTCCTAGACATAATTGTCTGGAATCAAGGTAAAAGATAGTGTTAATTGATAAAAGATTGATTATGATTTCTGAGAACGATGATTAAAAAAATTACTCTTTTAATTAAAGCAAAGTGCTCACTGATAATAATTGTTTATTGATATTTTTTGCCATCCAGACGAAGCGGTAGATAGGCGCCTAGTGATACTAAGATAACTTTTGTATCGTTCAAGATTAGCTATCTATTGTTGCTTTAGTAGGATTGCAGTGGAAGATTGTTAATAATGTGATTAATACTATTTTCGTAGGCACGTAAGGACCAAATCTCGAATAAAAAGTTAACAAAACAAATGACGATTTTATATTAAATAATTCCAAATTCAGTTGCAGATTTGGCGTTAGCTTCGACTGTTTTTTATAAACACATTTGACAAGGAAGTGAACTAACAAGAAGTGGGAAGCACAATACGATTTAAAAATAAATTATATACATTTAAAGTAAGCGTATTTCATTAAGTACACACTATATTTATAACTTAATACACTATACGCTAAGGACTAGACTTTTGAGATCATTCTGAAAGCCAATTTGTTTGATACGATCTATTATTACTAAATATTATAGAATATTGATTTTATGCTTAGTAGTGACAATTTAGTGGCATATTTACTTAAAATTAACATTTCGATTTGTTGCTATTGATTGTCAGAATTGATTGACATGATTCTTTGGACTAAAACCTATTTTATTATTGAAATCCTCCTATTTTTTTATCCTAACTAACGTACCTTCTATATTATTTATATATGCTTATATTTAAATTAATAAAAACGAATTGAGGCGATATTTCTGCAAGTCGTATATGTGGTTGGATTATTTGTATATATTACATTTGATATACGACACTATACTAAAAATCATACAAAACTATTCATATTGCATAATCGTCCCACCTATTTGCACTTTCGTGACAATTTTACATACAAGCCTATCCCTATTCAAATTTGTAACTTCCATCGTGCTCTGACTTACCCCTTTTTCGGGTAAATTCATTCTGTGCCTGTTCCACATTCAGTTATTATTTTAATTAATCGAATTACATAAAGTGTTTTTGTTTTATTACAAATGATAATAAAATTGTAAACGTATTTATTTCCTTGTTACAATTATAGGTGCTATTGAATAATTTATGAGCCATAACTGTTTATATTTTTATTTTATATTTTACCCCACTGCTTTATTTCTCCTGTATGGTGTAGGTAATTACAGAAAACAAATATTACGTGCAGAAAAGTACAGACCCGGAACAAATATCTGTAAGTCAAAATAGTGAGTTTAAAGTGACGTGTGATGTCGCAAATAAGGTACCTAGCTAAATAAAATTAATGACACCATGTCTATTCACCTTACGTAAGAGTTCTTAAACGGAAATGGGTATCATGAAATATAAAAAAAACTTTAATGAAAGCGTATTTTAGTACGGAACAAGAAACCTATTAAAACATCTACTACATACGTATTTTACAAAAAAAGTATTTTTTCAAGCAGTCACACGTAGTTTTTACTCTTATTATCTATAAGGAACTTGACACATTTAACTGAATGTGGAACAAACACTAGGCCTTACAACTAAACATCAAAATGTTCATTCGATGCGACAAATCAAGGTGTGCCTATACGAGTACCTAGCGGTCCCCACGCCATAACAGAGCGCGGCTGGATCAGGGAATTAGTTCTAGATTAGTTCCATCGGAACTAATTTGTAAATGAATCCGCTGGCTGGAGGTTCTAATCTGCTCCAATATTTAAGAAAATAAGCGTACTTATTCTACTTAAATTATAAATGTGAAATGAAATCTTTGTGAGTTTGTGAATTTGGATGTTTGTTAATCAATCACGCCTTAACGGCTGAACGGATTTGGATGAAATTTACCACACAGGTAGACTATAACCTGGATTAGGACATAGGATACTTTTTATCTGGGTACATTGAACAGTTTCCCTGGGACGCAAGTAAATCCGCGGGCAACAGCTAGTAGAAAATACGTTTACCGTAAAACGAGAAGCACACAAGGAGAACTTAAGTTCGAGACTAATCTGAGGACTATAAGCCTGATAAAGAAGTAGCCCGCTAGCTGGATGTCAATATCAAAAGCATTTATCGCAAGAAATGACGCAGAACAAATTAAACTTCTGGTGAGATCCGATGGAACAAATCTTATAGTTCGTTTCAAAATCCCTGAGACAAAATTGACAGGCGCAAATGTGAAACTTGTAAATTTTAGTATTTTTTTCAAATTTGACGTTTCGCGCATGTCAGTTCAGTCTCAGGGATTTTGAAACGAACTTTAATTCTCTCAACAGCTCTGTTGTGGCGTGTGGGCAGCTAGGTACAGGCACACCAAATCAAGTAACGTTCGCAGCATTGACGTGAATCAGATACAATCACAAACTATGGAGTAATGGGGTATTTCTAGCACGACACGTCTAAACCTTATTTACAGGAATCCAAAACATTTTCAAAAGTATGGTGACAATATGTAGGCAATTCTTATTTTAAAATCTGCACACAATGACTATGTCGGCTAAATATCAACATTTATTTCTATTTTCGTATACAAGACATCTAAAGGACAGATTTTTCACCCGTCAGACATATTTTATTTGAAGAATAAATATAGCAGTTTGACATATTTTCCATAAAAAATATTCCTCAGAAAAAAGATATCTGACGGTGAAAAAATCGGCCCTAAAACAGCTGTAAGTAACCTGCCGATGTACGTTGAATATTCACCAACATTGGTCTTTGGGTACAAGATTATTATTCATTTAAACGGAATACAGAAAGCAAGGTAACGATAATTTTAATAGAGCATAAACTCGATTGACAACAGTTTTCCTGGTTTATAAACATGAACTTTTAAAAAAAATGACTTGAATTGTGCGTTTTTTTCTTAGGCCTTGGTCTGTTACAAACGCCGTAGGCTGCGTCCAGCGTGACACGACTGACTCCGCGTCAGGCGTTTAAGAGAGACCAATACAGTGCATTTTCATAATAAGCATTCGTCGAATGCGTTCAACGTCACGCCGGACGCAACCTACGGCGTTTGTTACAGACCACGGCCTAAATCATTTTCAAGGAACTTAAACAATCCCTGATAGAAAATCATACTAATGATCATTTAAAAAAGCGAAGATTCGAGAGTTTAAGGTAGGATACAATCTGTATTCCTTTTAAAAAATCGAATATATTCTATAGAAACAAGCAATGTGCATCCAGTGTTACAATATTAGAATTCAGATCTAATGTACTACAATGCTAAAAAACGTTAGCTATGAGAAGTAACATCGCGATAACATTTGACCTCGTTATCACACCACAATCTTTACCATACACTAGCCGACCATCCAAATAATAAATACACAATACTACAGAATAAATAATAAATAGAGGTAACTACTAAAAATGAAATAATGTATAGAAACGAATTGGTAACGACTACAAAACAAATAATAAGTAGACATTACATAATACCTACATTATACCTTGCTAAAGGAAGTAGATATTGTTGGAAGTTATTAATATTCAGTAATAAAAACAATATTCACTCTACAGTGCCAATACCGCTCCGATATATACATGATTTAGATTGTTGTACACAATTTGGATTGAGTCGATAGCTGTTATTTCCTAATTGGGGTGCATTTAAAAGAGCTTCCACATGTGACGATGCTCACACCTACGTCCTACGTCCATACCTACGTCCGGCGCACCCTGGGTGGTTTTGTTAATTGGAAATAGCTCGAGCTGACACGAGAGATAAAGAAGATTACTAAATTTTTCCCTGACGGAATGGTGGCCTAGAGTGAGTTCACAGACCAGAGGAAAATTGAAGCCAAGGTGGATGATAATAGGTAAGATGGATGAGCCTTAATTAAGCGTTAAGATTATTAGAAAGAGCTTGACAATATTGGCGTAAAATAGGAAAATGTGGCGTAAACGAGCTTAATGCTCTGCTGTGGATTGACTTATGCTGTTAAAGATTATGATTCTGTTCTTAATCGTTTTCCCAATAAATATGGAAGCGAGAATATATCGACATCGGAGCGATTTCGGCACTAGAGTTGACACTCTTACGTCTGAAAAATTCCATTTCTTTTTTGCATTCAGTATTCTTATTTTATTACTCAATAACTTATTGAAAACTTTTTCATTTTATTATTCTTTATTTATAATGCTTTCTGGAACTTCATAAGACAAACCATATCTCCTTCAAAGCGTTTTAAGAACATAATTACTTTAATTCACATTGTTGCGTTATATCAATATTGTTTATGTCAAGATATAAAATAGAATGAAAGAATTTTGGATACCAGTATCATTCCTATTGCAATTTAATTGTAACAGTTTAAATAAGCCCACAGCTTGTACAAAAGTGTTTTCTATACCGTATGTAAGGAACGGAGTACCAAAAACTGAGTCAGTGAATTCAGGGCATTTTTCTAAATTGAAAATAAGTGAAAATTTTGATCGGAATTTTCCGAATTTCCATATTCGATATTATCTTTGAAGACATGCAAGAAATGCAGGAAAGAAATGTGTACCAGTGAATCACGGGTAAGGTCTGCTTTTGTATCAACATAAACGAATAACATAGATGCCCAATTAATAAATAAGTAATAAATTATTGGTTCATGTGCGACACTTTCAACAGAATTTTAATACAACCCTATTGTAAAAACTAAAATAATGACATATTATTGTTAAATAGCAGATTTTCTTATTTAATTTTGGTTATTAATTCGATGTTATGGTCAATATTGTCAAGCAACACTGTTTCTGATCCGCCCTAGACTTGCTACGGGTAATTTATTTAACTGGTCAAGCGAAGGTGTTAAAATTCTGTTAAAAATAACCATTCATTTAATTTTATTCCTAATTATATTCAGTTTTCTATCTAGACAAGATCCGAACTTTATATTGGCAGGTAATAAGCAACTACACTTCTAATTAGGTACACACTCCGTGCTAAGAGTACTTAGAGTCAGTACGGTACGCGAATTTGACCAAATCTGGTCGATATAAAAATACTATTTTACACAAACTTACATCTATGACTAGGATCCAATGACTAGGTTCCACAGACTAGATTCAAATGACTAGAATCACACTCATCTTCCGTTAGGTATTTTTTCTTAAATTCTAATTTAAAAATAAATAAAGCGACGTTATCGGATTCTATTTAACATTATTTTCTTAAATTAATTATCACCTATATACACGATTTTCCAATATGATCAACTAGCAGAACTAATACACAAAATTTTTATATAAAAGCTAACTAACACATAATTAATATGGATATTTTTTTCTGAACTGGAACGAAACTGTTTAAAATATAGAGTCTGTACAAAAATTTGCTTTGCGTTGCTTTTTTTCACATCAAGATTTTATAGGAAACCTACTTAAACCCACGTAAGAATTTTCATATTGCTTTACGAAATATTCAGAGCTATTTAATAGATGAAGAAATATTTTGAACATACCCTATGTATAACAATTAGGTACAATTGTATACGATTGCTATGAACACGTCAACATGCATTCGATGTACGGAAATAAATATTATGTATTATAAACTGCTATAAATTGCATTGGTTGTTGTTACAGCTAAGCTAATTAGGGTGATTCAAAAGGCTTCGGGCGTTTGCTGTACCTACTTAATTTATCTTGATATCACATTGTAAAAAAAAATGTAACAATTATTGGTCTTCATTTTGAGCGTTTATGAATAAAACCGGCTAATGTTTATTAACGTCCTCGATAAAATTAACATCATGACGTAAATTGCTGAAAAAATTACAATAAAACCTTGATTTTTTACGAACCTTATCAATACCGGCCTAATTGTAAATGTTTTACCCCACTTGGAAACAAATGTCTCGCAACTAGCGACTCAAAACTTCAACATGATGGTATCGTCCTGGAAGACGCCCTTATTACATGCATCGGTGTGAAATGCGCTGAGGGGCGTTGGCGGGGCTCAGGTACACAGCCCAGAATTGTCTACTAGAGAACGCGCTAACACATCAGCAGCCGCGATGTCGCTCACTTTACCTTCAAAGTGCCCTCTCACATGGAACATGAACTCCGCTTTGCCGGCGAACTCTTGCCTGCACATAAGACACAAGTGGTGTGCATGTGTGTGTTGTCTCTCTGGGGCGTAGTGTGTGTG
Organism: Amphipyra tragopoginis; assembly: GCA_905220435.1. Taxonomy (NCBI): domain Eukaryota; kingdom Metazoa; phylum Arthropoda; class Insecta; order Lepidoptera; family Noctuidae; genus Amphipyra; species Amphipyra tragopoginis. The sequence continues at coordinate 21,380,286 of HG991995.1, read as the reverse complement.
ACCGTGGGTGAAGTACGCCCCTCCCCCGCCCCCGCCTCCCCCTTCGTTGACGACAGTCGCCGTGGACACAGATGCTGTCGCGATCCCGTGGCCGTTCAGAATCTGCTGGTTCTGATTGTGGTGATGGAGCAGTTGTAGCTTTTCCTGATTCGATAAGTGCACCTTTTCTTGTTGCTGGAAACAAAGAAAAAATAGATTACTTTTGGTGCAATTAGTGTACTTAGCTTTAGAAATGTTGAGATCGATATTGAATTGGTCCTTGGATCAGAAATTTTTATATCAAATCTCTTTCTTAGGAACATTTCCTACCTGATGTTGCGTGGCCTGCTGCATCTTGTCCTGTAGCAGTTTAGTGTCGGGCAGATGTGACTTGGCGTGGGCACTCCACTCGTCTCTAGTTGCGAACAGTCTGCCACACAGTTCACACGACCAGGAGACCACCATGCCTGCAGTCGCTGCTGCTACTGCGGCCGACGCTGCACTTGTGTGAACCAGGTTTGTGTTCTGTAAGGTCAGAGAGAGATTATTGCTTGAATCTTAAAGTAACGTTTTATTTTGTCTACAACATGTAATTGATATAATGGTTTGATAAAGTGATTTTGATGACTGTTGTGCTGTAATAATATTAAGTAGCTCTTGTTACTAATGCCATTGATTGGGCTACAATTTTTTTATTCTAATTTTTCATAGAATTATTTGAATATGTAAATAAGATGAAATGAAGATGAATAAACGAAGTATATTATTATACCTTTACTATATTATTTAAGCCGTTCTATTTTAGTGTTTACCAAAAAATTATAAAAATTTTTGCACATTAAATTATCATGAAAACATCCAAGAAGAACTACTTAAGAAATTAAAATTAAGTACCTAAATGTACATACCCAGAACAAGAATTAGAAGATGCAGAAAAAGAAACAGCAAATCATAGTACATTTCCGTTTATTTCAGTCAAAGAATAGATCTAGACTGTGAAACCACAAATATCTATATATATAAAAGAAAGTCGTGTTAGTTACTTCACTTATAACTCAAGAACGGCTGAACCGATTTAGCTGAAAATTGGCAGGGAGGTAGTTTAGAGCCAGGAGAAGGACATAGGATACTTTTTATCCCGTTCGACATCATGTAGGTAGGTAGTAGGTAGGTAGTAGGTAGGTAGTAGGTAGGTAGTAGGTAGGTAGTAGGTAGGTAGTAGGTAGGTAGTAGGTAGGTAGTAGGTAGGTAGTAGGTAGGTAGTAGGTAGGTAGTAGGTAGGTAGTAGGGAGGTAGTAGGTAGGTAGTAGGTAGGTAGTAGGTAGGTAGTAGGTAGGTAGTAGGTAGGTAGTAGGTAGGTAGTAGGTAGGTAGTAGGTAGGTAGTAGGTAGGTAGTAGGTAGGTAGTAGGTAGGTAGTAGGTAGGTAGTAGGTAGGTAGTAGGTAGGTAGTAGGTAGGTAGTAGGTAGGTAGTAGGTAGGTAGTAGGTAGGTAGTAGGTAGGTAGTAGGTAGGTAGTAGGTAGGTAGTAGGTAGGTAGTAGGTAGGTAGTAGGTAGGTAGTAGGTAGGTAGTAGGTAGGTAGTAGGTAGGTAGTAGGTAGGTAGTAGGTAGGTAGTAGGTAGGTAGTAGGTAGGTAGTAGGTAGGTAGTAGGTAGGTAGTAGGTAGGTAGTAGGTAGGTAGTAGGTAGGTAGTAGGTAGGTAGTAGGTAGGTAGTAAGTAGGAAAAAGTGCATTGCAACGCATGCGGGTACAGCTAGTTAAGTATTAAACAAATGTTAAATAAGATTTAATTCATGCTGGCACATCGAGAACACCTACAAACCATGCGTTGAATTCTCAGTAGATTTACCGTAAAGTTGTGTCCAGGTACCTGGCACACCTGGATCGGCTGCTGGTGTGAGTGTTGTTGCTGTTGTTGTTGCTGCTGCTGTTGTTGTTGTTGCTGTTGTTGTTGTGCTGCTGCTGCTGCTGCCGCTATCTCCGCTTGGCTCGGTTTTGTGTCTTCTTGTTTTGTTAACTGAGGCTTGACGTCATCTAGTTTTAATGCTGCAGAAATTAAAGGGTCTTTAGGGAAGTGACCCGATTGGGTCACATTGTTGTCCGAATAAACAATACAAACTATTTGTAGCAAAAACTATATTGAATAAAAACTAATAAAAGGAGATTCAGGTTTTAGAATGGTGGTGGTGTAGAAGCGAAACTTAGGTTTTCTCAACAGATGCTTTGAGGTAAGCAATAAAAAGGCAAAATAAAATTTGATATAGGGAAACTAGCTTCTACGTATGAATGCTTCACTACCGTTCGAGACCTCACAACGGTAGTGATAAGATATATTAAAGGCCATCTATCATTACCATTACGAAGCATACTCACGTGGTATTGTGATGGTTCTTTTACCTAAAGGTGCTATGTTCGATGGCGTTATGTGTTTCAGTTTGTTCATATGAAGCACTAGTTTGTCTCTACGCGCGAAAGCTTTGTTACATACTTCGCAAACGTACGGCTTTTCACCTGTGGAACAATAGGAAACAGATTTCTTATAAGACGAGAATTTTGATTTAGTTTAAAATTCGATTGGAATTCATAGAGGAATCATAATTATTATATATCTTATCTAGGAATGATACCAATGTAAGAGTCAACCATTCAATTTCACATATTGGTCTCGTGGTTAATAAAAACCGCGCAGATCATAATATATGTTTTGCAAGATTAAGCAGCGCTTGCCGCGGTCAGTCCGTGGATGGGTGATCATTCGTTACACATCGAGACCTCTCCGTGCCTCGGAGAGCACGTTAAACCGTAAACACACCCATGATAGTGGTTGCGGGTAGTCAGAAACCGGAAAGTCTGAAAACCGGTCTCACTTTAGAATATCGACATTGCCCAATAACTGGTTTGCGGAGGTCTGATAGCAGTTGCACCGTGTAAAACACTGGTATTCAGCCGCATCTGGTTAGACTGGAAGCTGACCCTAACAAGGTTGGGAAAAGGCAGAATGGTTTTGAAGCAGTCATAATGTTGTTCATACTAAGTATCTACTGCTTTAGATCGATTTAGATAAAAAAAGGCAACCATATCAATACGTATCGAAAAACAAGTTCAGACAAATTTGATGCTATAAAAGATGTCATAGGATAGTTCTACTGATACCAACCCACCTGTATGTATTCGCATGTGTATCGTCAACTTATCTTTACGAGCTAAACCTTTTCCACAGACCGTGCACTCAAACGCTTTGCTTCCTGAAAATTACAATTAATCATTACTTATCTTGCTAGACAAAATTAATACGGAGAGATACGGTTAATCCATTTATTACTATTGTTACGTAGATATTTTTTATGAGGCATGACCATTGGCCGCTTCATGTCATCATTTATTTGTGTTTTTTTTGCATTTATTGCGAGTAATTGTGAAATTCAACAATTAAATTCAATTGTGCTGGTTTTAGAGCCAGAAGAAGTATGTTGTGCTTTTAAAGCAATATAGATAGAATTGGCCTGCTATTAAATTATTATCTTATCTTATAGCCTGTTGTGTCCCAATGCAGGGCAAAGACCTCCCTTTCTTCTTTCCATTTCTTCCGATCTTTTGCAATCTGAGGCCTATTCTTTAGATAGATGTCTAGCTAAATTATTATGCTTACCTTCACTTGTAGAGCTAGTAGGTTTTATCGCAGGATGTTTTCTGACAGAAGTAGTTTGCAACGCTTTTAATCTGGTCCCCGGATGCATTGAGCCTCCTTCTGCGTATGGTTCCGTAAATGGTATCAAGTTCGGTCTCGGTATATTGTGCGTTACTTCTGGTGACCTGGCGAAATCAAACGAACTGTTTTATAAAAAAAACATAATAACCCTTCCTTTTCTCTGCCTCAGACAGATAGAAAGACAGGGATATTATATTTTTGGGAATTCAGAAAAAAGAGAAATGAATGAATGAGCACAAATACCAAAAAGCAATCATATTTATGATTAGTTTCGGTTTACTCACATGCATTTTTCGGGCTGGCCGACTAGTTTCGGACCCAAATGGTACCCTTAATCATGAGCTGAGCACGCAGCGGAGTCGCGAGTCTAATCGAGGTCGACTCGGGCAATCCCGAAAAATGCACGTGAGTGAACCGTAACTAATCATAAGTCAGCAATACAAAAACAAAAGTAATTCAGAATCCAACCGAAACAAAAGCAATAAATTTAGGAATGAACATGAAAAAATACATAATGATCTTGACTTGAGCAATGTACAGGTAACAGGATAAACGATAAAGATGATGAAATCAATCTTGAAACTCACCAATTGCCAAGACTTTGTAATACACGAACGCCTCCTTCAAATCCCATGCCAACGTCATCAGGTACTGTAAATGTGCTATCAGGGCCTCCGGTACTGGAACTGACTTGCGGTACTTTTATAGGAGAATTGATTGTAGCATAGTGATGTTGTGTAGAACTAACTGTGGGAGGCGATGGGTGACCCTGATGAGCATTACCGTTTTGAGTTTGCTGCGGGAATATTATTTGACTTGATTTCTGAAAAAAAATAAGGGATACAATTATTTTATGTGTAGTAAAAAAAATCATAGGTAAGTGTTGTAAATATTATAAATAAATTAAGGTACCTGCATTTCCTGATGATGTCTTTGGTTATTATTGTTATTTTGTTGTTGTTGTTGTTGCTGTTGCTGCTGATGTTGTTGCTGCTGTTGCTGCTGTTGTTGTTGCTGCTGCTGTTGCTGATGCTGCTGTTGTTGCTGCTGCTGTTGTTGTTGCTGCTGCTGTTGTTGCTGCTGCTGTTGCTGTTGTTGTTGCTGCTGTTGCTGTTGTTGCTGCTGCTGTTGTTGCTGCTGTTGCTGCTGTTGCTGCTGCTGTTGTTGCTGCTGTTGTTGTTGCTGTTGCTGCTGTTGCTCACGTCGTGCAGCGGCCGCCGCTTGTGCCATATGTTGTTGAACAGCAACGTGCGCTTCTAAGTATGCAGTTTTTTGAGCTTCAGTCATTTTGTCCATATTAACTGTGCCATCCTGTTAACAAACAAAAAGAATACATCAGTATGCATTAACGATTTTGTACTTATGTTGGTACAAACACAATTAAATTACCTGATATAAACTGTTCTATGAAGTAAACTATGATAAAAAGAACTTAATATTTATAAGTGATACGAATGAATGCATAATGCAAGATGCAACTGAGACTCAGATCACAAGAATCCGAGATAGCACAAAATTAATCAATTCCTTGCGTCTAGTCGAAATTACACCGCCTTCATTGAGTGTCTTTGATGCGGCTAGAGGGCCGAGGGAGGGTCGCGTTAGGGTGGCCTCCCCCGCCAGTGCATTCACCCCGCAGAAAGTGAGAACGGCCCCCTAAAGTACCCCGACTTTCATTCCGTAACACGATGTTTGAACACCCTATGGTTAATTGCCTAAATTCGGCACGCGTGCAGTTCAACGACCTCGGATGTGACCAGGATGGGGAAACGGACCTATGACGTATCTGATTTCCAGGGTTCAGAGACCTTTGCAGGTATTCTTAAAGACAGATAAATTATTGATAGGAAATTGCGTGCTTGTCGCTATTTTAGGCTACATCTTAATCCGAACTTGGCTCCAGTTACAGAAAGCCTAAGCTACTGTGTTATGCAATGTTTAGCTGTAAATATTTTGTATGTATTATGAAGTCGTTAATACGGAACAATTATTCGATTTCATAGATGAAAAGGATAAAATATGTTTTGGTCAGCCAAACGATTTAATAATGAATCACTGATTTGTGTTAAATAACGAAAATAATTACTGGAATTTTATCTACAACTTTCGATATTGTTATTTTGCGAAAACATCCAAAAATAGGAATTTCTCTTAAGAAATAAAACTGGTCCTTGGGAGAGTCACGATTGAATTTTGGTCTTTTGATCTCGACGTCGTGATAGTTTTGTCAATAGTAAAAACAATCCCCACTCTAGTGCCCATCGAATTTAGGCTAGAATGAAACCATTTGACCAATCATCATCTCAAATATGAAAATAGGTTGACTTTATATCAACGCCAAAGTGTCGTAGACACAGATGCAATGCCAACCGATTCCTAAGCGCTGCAACAGACTTTCACTGTGGACAGCAAGCACTTAAGCATGCTTGATGAACAGTATTTAAAATTATATTGGTATGGTACGCAAAAAATCATGTTATTATCATCGACCTATATTGTAAAACAGATAAACATATTTGCGTATTAGGACATAATCGCGACAATGATGCGGCAATGATAGCAAAATAGAGATTAATTAGTGCCGTTTAGATCCCGGTAAAGAATAGACCATGAGGCTAATTATACCCGTGTTGTAAAAGGTTACTAACGGATAAAGTAAAAATGGGCGTGCCACAGGGCTCGATTCTGGGCCCCTTTCTATTCCTTGCTTATATTAATGATCTTCCTTACATGATGTCGGCACTATCTGACATAATTTTGTTCGCGGACGACACTTCCCTTATTTTTAAAATCAATAGGAAAGACATAGATCTTTTAAATGTAAATAGTTCTTTATCCGCTCTATCGAAATGGTTTGCTGCAAATAATCTTTTATTAAATGCGACTAAAACGAAATGTCTGAAGTTCTCATTGCCAAACGTTCCCCATGTAGGAGTAAACATAACGCTTGACGGCAGTAAACTGGATATAGTACATCAAACTGTATTTCTAGGCATAACAATAGATTCCAAATTACAGTGGGGAGCTCATATAACTGCCCTTTCTAGTAGGTTAAGTTCTGCTGCTTTTGCAGTCAGAAGAATTAGACAGCTAACTGACATACCTACTGCCCGACTTGTTTATTTTGCGTACTTCCACAGCATTATGTCTTATGGTATTCTGCTGTGGGGGGCAGCGGCCGATCGCGACTCGATATTTATATTACAGAAGAGGGCAGTCCGCGCGATCTATAATATGGGTCCTCGGGAGTCCCTTAGAGATTTCTTTAAAGAGATTAATATTCTGACGATGCCTTCCCTTTACATTTTTGAAAACATTATGTTTGTACGTAAAAATCTGCCAATGTATAGTGTAAAAAGCGACGTTCATAATATAAATACTAGGAACAAACATAAATTAGTAGTCCCTAAATTTAGATTATCCAAAGCGAATAAGTCATTCCTAGGAAACTGTGTTCGATTTTATAACAAGCTTCCCAAGTCAATTACGGATCTCACTGATGGCAAATTTAAATCTCACGTTAAATCAGTTCTTATTAAAAAGGCATACTATAAGATAAACGACTATGTTGACGATAGGGACGTGTGGCGCTAGTTCTTTTCTGCACATGTGGCTTCCCTGGTAACCAATAGTTTTTAGATGTAGGTTTATGATGTATCTATATTAGTTAGATACGATTATGATTTAACACAATTCATACAGAATTGATTTATATACTTTATTTTTAATTTGTTTTTACCTGTACTTGCATAATTTTATTATTGTAAAAAATATGATGATTTTTGTTGTATAGAGTCAATTAATTTATTCACTTGACAGACATATCTGTGTTGCTGGGGAGTTTGTTGCGCCGTTTCTTCTTCACAGCTAAAACACTAGGAAGCGGTGAAGGGAGGGCTTTTTGTGGGATGTCTATAATATTGTAAAACTAACGTTCAAAAAGAACTAAGTAATTCTAGTCTATTTTGAATAAATGAGTTTTTGAGTTTTTGAGTTTGATGTCAAAAAAAAAAAAAAAAAAAACGTCAAGAGTACGATAATATTAGTAACAATTATTTATTTGTTCGTCCAGCCGGGCCAACATGCGCAGTACGACCTAATTTTGTTGCCCCTTTATCTCGTGCCATACAGCCATACATTATCATCTAGTCTCGGCACGCGATAATTTGACGACAAAATTATCTCGCGCTGCTCATGTTAGGCTTGCAGGGAAGGATTTCTTGAAGCATCTAGTACTGCCGAAAGTTTAAAAGCAAGAGGCATGGTCGCAGTCGCACGAGAGTTGAAAGCATCTTCACTCTCGTACACATTGTTTAATGAAGAACGGTACGATAGTTATGCCTTTCAGAATGTTGGATGTAGGTACTTACAGACCCGATAATCCATTTCCTTTCTGATACATTTAATTTTCTCGTATCTGTAAAATGCATAGCTATTCAACATTAGCTATTGTTTGACTGTTCATGGTATGACGTCCCCTTAAGGTAAGGGAGGAAACTGCGATAGGGGCTGGGGAAGCCTCGGGGGGCCTTATCACTCATGCACTGATTAAAAACAAACTTACCTAAACGGAGGGTTTGCATATGGGGTACTGAGATAGGGTGAAAAATGGTCCAAAGAGGAACTGATATGAAACGTACGTGTATGTCGAAGATCTTGTTACCGACTTCTAAAAACAAGGAGGTGACTTCGACTTGATTCGATAAACAGGGTTTATTGTTGAACATTTTACATAGTTTCATAAAACCGAGTAGGTAAGTCGATATTCGAAAAGTGAATGTCATTGAGTGATAAATGAAATAGTATCTAGAATTATCCTTTTTATTATACTTTTAATTGCCCTAATTATATTGCACTTAAATGTCTATGAATTCTGAGTCATAAATACATACAATTTTGCATTGCAAGGATCAAGGTACGGCTCAGTTGATATCTACGTTCTCGATCAGTACACATTTCAATAAAATATTCTTCAAAGGGATACATGAAAGTATTCACGTTGTCGATATTGCTCAAATATCGATAAAATTCAAGGGGTCCAATAAAAATTTAATAATATCGCCGAGGAAACATTACGAGAGTGGAGTGGTAGCTGCGATATTTATAAATGCAGATAAAATCTTACTCCAAGATCCCATAGTTGATTGTAGTAGGAACTCAGACGCATCCTATGTAAAAAACACTAATAAAAAACATCTTCAAAACCACCACACTTTTCGAAAATTCCAAGAAACATGATTTTATGCGGAACGAAAGTACTAGGCGCGCATACTTTAAGAAGAGGTCGTGAAAACCCAAGGGCGGCGGAGCGCGGTAGGGCGGTCTCGAGGCGGGCGCCCTCCGCCGTCACTATGCACTAAGTGGTAAGTGCAAGTTAACCGCTGGCGAGCCTGCAAGTCTCATCGATCGCATATAACTTTCTTTTGCGACGCACCTGGGTAGGGAACAAGGATGTCGTCTGGGTCTTAAGTGCAACAAAAATATTTGCACTGAATTGTTTTGCGATTCAAGATGCCACGTTTTCCTTTGTTTTAATACATTTTGAGTAGCAGACTGGGACGCAGTCACTGCGTTCAAATAAACTTTTGTTTATTATGCATTTAAAATAGACGTAATAATAATAATTGTTTCATGAAGCAATGAACCTTTCTTCCCATTCAATGAACTTTTCATATCAAAATTATGATACCTACAGAATGTATGTATAATTTATATTTATACGTTTACAGCTGACAATATGTTCTTTGTTTGTAACAAAACAAAGAAAGTAACATGTTATTTGTTTAATCCAAAACATTCATTGTGTTGTATAACTTATTTGACTTTATGGCTCACTTCGGGGCCGTAACTTTTAATACTTACTTTAAGTTGTAAACCTTAAATTTCTATTTTATCGTTGTTTTCATAGTAAAATTGCGTATTTTGTGGTACATTTGGAAAGACGGTTCACATACCTAGGTATACGAACTCGAGAAATTAAAGAAAAACATGGAGTGGTTGTATTTCAGAGCAAGGCGAGTTTTGCAGAGCAAGGATTTATTAATTGTACAGGAAAGTAAGCAAATATGGAATAGAATACCTAGTATGAAATAAGAAATAAATAATTGTTATTTCATATTAGGTATACCTGTGGGTATATCATTTCATAATTGCTTCTTTCCCTTTACTTATATTAGCTGATGGCTCAGCAATCTGTTTCTTATTGCATAGAGCAATAAAATTGATAAACCATTGACCAAATGCTACATATTTCATGCAAGATGTAGTCTGAGATCTTATCTTCCGTCATAAAAGATCTGGAAAAAATAAATATTTTATGATAGTTGAAACTCTGCTTATACCGCTAAGGATCATAAATAATCATAATTTTTTGTATGTATATAAAAAAAAAAAAAATATGAAGCGCACAATGATACTACCTCCTATCGATACGAGTATGTTTAAGATAAGTTGAAATAAATCTGTGGAACCACACCGGATTCATTGGATTATTTGTATCAGAATATTTCAGCGGAACACACCGGATCCATTGGATTATATGTATCCGAATATTTCCGTGAACACACCGGATCCCAATGGATTATTTGTATCAGAATATTTCCGCGGAACACACCGGATCCATTGGATTATTTGTATCAGAATATTTCCGGTGAACCACACCGGATTCATTGGATTATTTGTATCAGAATATTTCCGGTGAACCACACCGGATTCTTTGGATTATTTGTCGGTATGATAATAATGCATTTATGAAGTCTTCACGGTATCTGTAATTTATTATTAGTGCACTTTAAAAGGAAATCGTCTTTATGATTAACGATTAATTTTATTGAAGTTAAATATTTTAATTATCCTGCGTCCTATGGACAGGCCTTTCGTATTGATATTATAAGGCAATCGCGCACGTATGTACAAGGATATCCCGGATCTAACATAATAAATATTATATCCTTGTCTTATCTTTGTTACGATTATTTGTTAATGGTAATATTCTGGGTCACAATTATTTGTTAATTGTTAAATAATTCCTTGAAATTGTGAATAATAGGCACATATGATAGTTCAATCCACGAAGACGCGCCCCACTTTTTTGCTTAATTTACACCGCCGCGGAATGGAATGGAAGCGACTTTTTGCATCGGAATTGTACATAGCATAATAAACTTTATGTCAATTGTATAAAGTACAAACTAAATACGAGCCAAAAAAAGGTCACGCGTCTTCTGGGGAATCCTCGCGCATTCTCGAGAATTCCCCTAGCTACAGTCGGCGCCGTCTGTCGAATCCGCGGGAAGAGGCGCGAACGGGGAGTCGGTCGGGAGTCGGGACGGTCACAATAGTGCGGTACCAAGCGTTTATGATTATGATTCGCTGGAATGCGCGGGAATTCTCGAGCATTCCCGCGAATTCACCCGCCTTCTACCGTCATGAAGCGAAATTGACGCTTCCATTCCATTCCATTCCGCGGCGGTGTACTCGTAAATTAAGCCTTTGTCTAAATCGCTGCAGTGCAAAAGTGTGCATTTTAATTGCTATTGTGTTAGTTGTATTGTCACACAATAGGGTATTTGACTACTATTAAAAACCGGCAAAGTGTGAGTAGGACTCGCGCACGAAGGGTTCCGTACCATTATCTATAAAAACGGCAAAAAAATCACGTTTGCTATATGGGAGCCCACTTAAATATTTATTTTATTCTGTTTTTTAGTATTTGTTGTTATAGCGGCAACAGAAATACATCATCTGTGAAAAATTCAACTGTCTAACTATCACGGTTCATGAGATACAGCCTGGTGACAGACGGACAGCGGAGTCTTAGTAATAGGGTCACGTTTTACCTTTTGGATACAGAACCCTAAAAACGGGTCCAGTGTATGTCGGGCCACGCGCAGTAATAGGATTCCGTAGTTGTACAATAATGAGAACTAAGATGAGGGTTTAGTACTTTTTCAATGGAATTTGTACGAATTTTTTACTTTTCCCGTTGGTCGACTATTACTCGTAAACTTATAAAGCCTACGTAGCTGTGATAGTTTTCCTTTTAACTTCGTTGTATGTACTACTACCGTGAATTTTTTCACATATCCAAAACTAACCGTTTAACTGGCAGGGTGGACACTTGACTCTAACTAAAATTAGCACTTTAAAGCTTAATATTTCTGAAACGGATTCCTTAATCGAAAAATTGTGCAGACAATCCTGCAATATTTTTGAAAGACCTATCCAACAACACCCCATACAATGGGGTAGACAAGAAAAAAAAACATCCCCACTTTAGGTGTACAAAAGGAACACAAAAAAAAAACGTTTTTTCTTGGTTTTATTTGACTACTTTGTCGGCATGATTAATATGTATATCCATGCCAAATTATAGCATTCTAGTACTAAGAGTCTGTAAGCTAAGCTGCACACGGACGGACGGACAGACGGACGGATTTTAAGGGTTCCTTGTTGACTGCGGAACCCTAAAAATGACAAAAAGGTAAAGCAGGTACCTAAAAATAATTAATAATCACCTTGCACTACTAGTAAAAACTATACTACAGAAATACGTCGCATTCGCATGTGAATAGCGAAATGCTGTTACTGTATTGCTGGTTATTACTGTTACTTGCAAAATCAAGATAATTATACCAACTACCCGTATTGTCTTATGCATATACCGACAGGTTGCATAGAGCTGTACAACTTTATTTTTAGTATATACAAAAACCGAGACAACCCAACAAGATTTTCATCAGAACTGCCTGAACGTGTGTTTTAACTAAATCTCCAAGTTACACCTTAGTTTATGTCGCGCTTAGTTCCCCAGTAAAGTGTGAAATGCCTGAGATGTGCTAAGCAGGGGTTATCTAATACACGGAAACTGACCGAGCGGACCGTCTCAAGCCTCAAGGTGTCTATTCCCGTCCACGTTATGCGTAGAAACCTATTGAAAGTGAATTGAAATTTAAGAAAAAAAAAGGAAAAATATAATGTGGTGTAAAAACTATGTCAATCGATTCTCCTAGTGATTCTGAACAAACTTGTTTCAGGTTTAGTATATACTAAAACTAAACTTGTATAAGTTGTAAAAGTAACGGTAGCGTAGCGATTGAATGTTTGCCTTTCATGCAGAAGGATCTAAGTGCGAGCCCGGCCCGCAACTCTGACTTCGATTTCACGAGCGGATCAGAATTTTAATATCTCTTGCGTAAACGGTGAAGGAAAATATCGTGAGGAAACCTGCACACCTAAAATAGGGCTCCTAAAAGTCCTCGATGGCGTGTGTAATCAGCCATCCCGCATCAGGCCAGTGTGGTGCAATAAGGCTTGAAAACTTCTCATTCTGAGAAGAGGACCGTGCCCAGCTGTTGGGGATAGTAATGCACTGAAAAGACACTTGTCCCACCGGAAACGATGAGCGAGAAGCGAGTAGAGCTAGAAACTAGAAACGAGTTGGCGAGCAGCGAGAAGCGAGTGTGTAGTTCCGATAGTTTTGTCGCTGGGCTATAAGCGAGTGTGCGAGTGCGACGGGCGATTACTCGCACCACTCGCAAATTACCGCTGGTTGGTCTCTCGGCATGAGTTCTGACCGTCAAGCGAGCATCGCTGAGCAAGTATCGCTAAGCGAGTATCGCTGAGCGGCAAACTAGTGGAGCGAGTCCTCGCCGGCAGTGAAACAGTCAGCGATCAACTATTAATATATGCATCTCTTTTGTTTACACAGAATCTATTGTATGTTTCTTGAGCGAGAAATTTGCCGCTAGTTAGTCGCTTCCTCGCCGGCGGTGGGACAACTGCCTTATGCATACAAGTTGGCAATGTAGTGTCTGGATTAGTGCAATATATGAGACTGACATACAGCATGACTGGTTATTCGCTAAACATCCGAAAACCATGACCTCTGCTCATCTTTCTATAAAACTTTTACTATCGAACTAATTTTAGATTCCTAAAAAAAAAACTGCTGTTGTATACAAAATAAGGGCCCTTTTCCTGTCATGCGTATTTTCGCCCGCGCGCGGATCTGGTCCGCGTGCATGCTGCCCGCATCTTATCATTTCATACATGTTTTTCCTATCATGCGGGCAGAATGCGCGCGGAACGGGGATTGGCTGCGGGCATGCAAAGGAGGAAAAGGGCTCTAATATCAATGTTGCCCAACAAAATGTATGACACATCAGTTGTTTTTTTTTCAGTAATTAAAATTTTTACCTAAGTAAAAGTTCTACAGAATGATGAGGAGCGTTTAGGGTTTTAAGAAATGAAGCGAATAACCAATCATGCTGTACATATATCAAAGTAAAGTAGTTCTGCGGCAGCATGAATAATGTATACTTGTACTCTGACCTCCGTACACTGCGAAAGTCTGGTTTCCCTTCAAGAACTTTTCTATAATATTAGCCTGTAACTGTCCCACTGCTGGGCAAAGGCCTCTTCTCATACAGAGAAGGAACGAGCATTGATCGCCACGCTTGCTCATTGCGGGTTGGCGATTTCAGACCATAAGTCCAGGTTTCCTCACGATGTTTTCCTTCACCGTTTGTCAGTGGCGTCTTAGATTAACTAAGAAAGTACATATGAAATTGAAAAAGTCACATTGGTACTTGCCTGGATTTGAACCAGCAACCCGGTGCTTAACAAGCGGGTCTGTAACCTCCGGGCCACCACGACATTTTCTATAGATGACAAATATTAGCAACTAGCGATATTTTTTTTATGTTATAATTTGGTAAACAAGCCCCTGGTCCATTTGATGGTAAGTGTGTACAGGATCAAGAGGATTGCTGATGCGTTGCAAACCTTAAAGATAACGTTGGAAAGTCTCATGTGCCTGTAATATCACTGGCACCCATACCCTTCAAACCAGAACACAGCAATGCTGCTTAGCTGCAGAAATATGTGTGGAGGTGGTATTCACACATTGTGGTGGGAGAAACCTTTCACTAAGAGCTTCAGTGCGCGTTCACGCCACACGCGCCCGCTAAGCGCACGCCACGCGCGTCAGCACCAGTGTCTAACTCTCTTTGAAATTTGTTGTATACAGGGTGTAAAAAGACTCACCACATAGCCGAAATCTATGCACTCTGTACATCAAACTAAATTACATTGACCAAAAATAATTGCTGGGAAACGACTTTTATTTTTTGGCATAAAAAAACGCTTTTTTTTGTAGCGCGCAATGTGTGGTTGTGGCGACGCCACGCGTTTGCGTGCGTGCAGCGGCCACACAGCTGAGCCAAGGCGGTCGTGTGCGTTTGATATTCATTGCGTTTTTGTAACTTCAAATGCGTAATTTGTTAGGAAAAATTGAAATTTTTGATAATGTTTGTTTGGAACAGGGCTCGGAACCGGTTAAGAAATACCGGTTAATATTGTTCATAAAACCGTTATAATACCGTTCATCCATTAACCGGTTAATTACAAAAACGGTTTCGGCTAAACCTAAATAATTTTGGTTACCGGTTATTACAGAGAATAGAATTTTAAAACTCGCGGTAACCTGAATTTACCGGTTTTACTCAGCAGACGCACGCCCGCGCCGCCGCCATTTTGTCACACTCTTACGCACGTGCTTACTTCTTTGTGTTTAGTTTTCTTTCGTCGTTCGCCACAGGGAGAATTGGGTTCGCATCTTTCACGAAAGTGTCGTGCGGCCGCTACTTAACTCGAGCATTTTATAATAGTAGATACAGTGCTATAATAAATAACATTTATCATGGGAAGAAAGAAGGAGAATAAAATGTATTCTATGTTCAATTACAACCAAGAGACGAAAAAGTCTAAGTGTTTGACGGAAGGTTGCAATCACTACATCAAGGTAAGTTTTAATGTTTATTGCCGGGTATGGTAGAAAGGCTTACGAATTTTAAGTGATTTTTACTAGTTTAGTATGTATTTAGTGTCACGAAAGCACCGTATGTCCGCAGAATACCCTACCAAACGTTTCAAATTTGCTAGTCAATAGTGCTGTCGAGTAGGTTAGGTTCTAAGGGGATGACAGGATTTTTGTTTGCTTCTTCTTCTTCCTAGCGTTTCGATGACAAACTAATTATAATAGGTTGGCGAGAAAGTTTTTTCGCATTTTTTAAGAAAATTCAAAACATTTTTTGCTAGAGTTTATTTACATTTAACTAAAGTATGTAGGTACCATTTTGTTGGATAACTTTTTGCCATCTTGTAGGTAGGGACATGATCCCATTGCTATAGAAATTTTGGGACTTCTGATCAAAATACCGCGACGAGTGGTTTTGGCAGTCCTCTCGTGATGTTAACCTGACACTGCCTAAAGCATTCTGAAGAGACCGAAACAGGTGGAAATCTGAAGGTGCAGGGTCAGGACTATACGGCGGATGCATTAACACCTCCCAGCCAAACTCTTTTAATTTTTGCTGAGTGGCTAAAGATGTGTGAGGTCTAGCGTTATCATGATGAGAAACCACACCCCTTCTGTTGATTAATTCCGGCCGCTTTCTCTCAACTTCTTGCTTTAATCTCATCAGTTGTTCGCAGTAGAGTTCAGAATCGATGGTCCTGCCTGGTGGTAACAGCTCATAATGAATAATGCCCTTCCAATCCCACCACACACCCAGCATCACCTTGTTGCGTGTTAACCCGGGTTTCGCCACAGTCTGTGAACCTTACCGGCCTTTGACCACGACCTTTTTCGCACGTTCTTGTCGTACGTGATCCACTTTTCATCACCAGTTATCAGCTTCTTCAAAAATGGTTCGGTTTCCTTACGTCGTAATAAAGAATCACAAATGAGTACACGGTTCATTAGGTTTCTTTCAGTGAGCTCGTGAGGTACCCAAATATCGAGCTTTTTTGTGTACCCAGTTTTTTTCAAATGAGCCAAAACTGTTTTGTGGTCAATTCCCAGTTCTTCAGCTACGTCGTAACTACTGATATGCCGATCTTGCTCCACTTTTTCAAAAATGGCATCCATTTTATCCGTAATAGGGCGACCAGAGCGACGTGCATCTTTGACATCAAAATTTCCGGATTGAAAACGCTTATACCAAATTTGTGCTACTCTCATAGACACTGCACTAGGTTCATAAACAGCGCAAATCTTTTTCGCGGCTTCCGTTGCATTTTTACCTTTTTTGTAGTAAAATTTTAAAATGGATCGAATTTCTTCATTAGATTCACTCATCTTGACGGTACGAAAAACAAATGAAAATCACACATTTTCCTAATTTGAATTTGGAATTATGTTCTTTAAAATTTAAACTTTCAATGATACCAAAACCACACAGATACGAATAGTATAGCCAAAGAAATTTTATTACAAGTTCATACATACTAAAATGCGAAAAGACTTTTTCCCCAACCTTATATTAAAACTTGATTATATTACTGCGACCCAGAACTTGGCCACTTGGACTGCGTTGTCATTGGCAACCATTATGTCTTCCTGCGTGCAGCTGTTAGGGCTCGCACGGTATAATGTGAGTTGGTCCATCGTATGGGTTGTACCGTTGTACCACACAAACAGGTCAAACCGGTACATTCACTGAAACCCCACCTAAACATGTTGCCTTTGCTCCGACCGACCTGAGTTCTCGAAGTGTATTTAATGACTTCCAGATCGGCCATGGCAGTTCATGTCCAGGCGGAGGTCTCTCCGCAGGTGGCACGAATGGGTTTGGTAGGGAAACCCCATCTCTCCAAAGGTTGCACCTCTCTCTTGCCAACTCCGAGGCCAGAGGTTCGACACACTTATGGAAATTCTTGCGGGTTTTCAGCCTTTGTGGCACTGGAATATAGCCATGCAGGGGGTGCCGTGTGTCGTTCATCTTGGCATTCTCGGCAGAGCTCAAAACGGCCCCTTCGGACATCTGGTGGTGCAATACCGGTAAGTGGTATTGCACCACTTGGGGGCTGAGTCACCCTCGTCCGTGGGAAAGCACCCTTAGTTCGAAACCCCACACGTGGTCTCCAGGTGGTGCCAATCAGATGACAACCTTTCGCTTGGTGGTAGGATCTTTACGGTCCGCCTGGCTAGCTACCACCCTCACATTAAAGTCCGGCGCCAAGCAGTTTACTGTGTTCCGTCGTGTGTAAGCGAGAGCCAGAGCGGTATAGGGGAATCTATCTATATCTCTGTTACTTGGATTCGTGTGCTTCATCTTAGACCCTGTCTGCGCTTACCATCAGGTGCAACGAGGGTCAAATGAGATCAAGTCAAGGAATAAAAAAAAAGTGGGTACGGCAGTTTTACCAGGGTTGGTTTAAGGCAACCCGTAATGATCCGGCAAGTTTCATTTAAGGCTGTGTCCACTAGCTTTGCGTGGGCAGATCGGCTCCACACTGGGCATGCGTACTCACCAGTAGAGAATGCTAGCGCCAACCCAGACGTCCGCATAACTTGCAGAGAGGCTCCCCACTTGGTGGTAGTGAGACGCTGTAGCAAGTTGTTGCGAGCGTGCACCTTCTTTTTAATGATGTCATAATTTCTTCCGAAAGTCAGAGACCTATCCAGTACGATACCCAAGTAATTAGGATGGTTGTTGTGGGCTATGGGCACACCTTGCCTCATGATGCGAAGCTGACGACCCGCTTGGTGGTTGCGAAGATGGAAAACTTAGGACTCAGTCTTTGATTAGTTAGGCTTAAGAGAGTTTTCTTCGTAGTATAGACTTAAGACGTTAAGAGCCGTGGTAAAATTGGCCTCCACTTCTTCAAAGTTGGTATCTTGAGCAGGTAGTGCCAGGTCATCAGCGTATAGGAAGCGGGATGTATTTGGGCTAGCCGATTGGTCGTTGGTGTATACGTTAAAAAGGTTCGGGGCCAGAACACTGCCATGTGGCAGACCGTTCTTTTGCGATCTCCAACGACTACGGTCTGAGAAGAGATTGACTTGAAAGCGACGGTTATGGAGAAGTTCCCGGAGTATGATGACAAATTTTTGATCGCCGGTCATGGTTTTCACTTTTCATATCAGTCACCTGAGGTTCACTGTGTCATAGGCCGCTGAAAAGTCCACAAATACAACGACAGTTACCTTTCCCAACTCAAACCCATCTTCTATGTGCTGAGAAAGTTTGAGTGTTTGGTTTGAGCATGACTTCACTGGTCTAAAACCCGCTTGCTCTGGTATCAAAATTGGGTCAATAAGGCCTGTGAGCCTGGGCAGCAGCAACCGCTCGAACAATTTATATGTATGGCACAAGAGTGCTATAGGCTGGAAGTTTTTGGGATTGTCTACTGCCTTTCCCGGTTTGGGTATAGCTGTTACCTTCGCCTTTCTCCAGAGACGGGGAATAGAGGCGGATTCCAGAGAGTTGTTACAGAAAAGCAGTAACCATGAGACTGTAGCTGGGCCAAATTGCTTTATTTGCTCCACAGATATACTGTCCACTCCCGACACTTTGCCACATTTCAGATTTCGAATGGCTAAAACAATGTCAGTCAGGATGAATGGCTTATTTATCCGGTCTCATGTGCTTGTGAGGCTACTTCGTTTTGGGACGTTCGCAAGGCGGCCTGATGACTTTCCATTCAAAATGAGCTGGTGGGTGATCTGGTTCGCGGTGACTTGACTGGGTAAGGATAGTGTAGGTGGATCACCGTTAAGTTTCCGGATGGTGTTCCAAGATTTCTTGCTGTTATGCGTCATGTCAATTTTGGTGACAGTATTGATCCATTTTTCCCGACGAGATTCACTGATCTGCGATAGCAGCTCCTCGCCAACCAAGGTCGTTTCCTCGGAGAAGGGGTCGTGGGCCGTGGCTATACAAGGATTCGTACTCTTTAAGCAGTTCTGCAGATTTTTCCGATAGCCCTGGGATGTAGGGTGTTCGACCGGCTCTAGGAATACATTTACGTGATATTGTTGAGACGATATCAACAAATTGGTCGTAATTTTGAGGAATTGGCGGGATTTTCACTAGATCTCCATATATCAACTGTGAGAACTGTGTCCAGTTAGCCTTGGAGTAGTTGAACCGGCGCTTCAGAGGGACACTTAAAGGACGAAAAACGGGCTGAATCATACACATGATCGGTCTGTGCTGTGTACGAGGTATTGGGGAGCAGATAGTCTTACTACACTGCGAGCTGATACTTTCGCTGACAAAGATTAGATCTGGATTAGAACCACGTTTCCACCGACCACTGTTAAATGAGGCCGGTTGTTTCGGATTGTGTATCAGCATCAGATTGTTCGTCGCAACCCACTCTTCAAGCGCTTGCCCACATGTTTCTGTGGGGCTACAACGCCACATCTCATGCTGTGACTGTTGAAGTCGCCGATCACAATTTTGATGGGTTGGTCTTGGAAGTTTTCAGGAGGTACAAACTGGAATGGGGTCTAAGGAGGTTTGTATACATTAAAGAAGTGACGGTACAGTTACCGATGTGTGATAGCCTCAATGTCGTTCTGGGTTGAACATTTGGTTGACTTTATGATAACGACGGGAGCAGCAAACACTGCGTTACCGTGCTTCGGATGACAGATCTCGGCGATAAGCGCGAGACCAGGTATGTGAGGTCGGTACTGAGTTTCACCTCTATGGGTTTCCTGAACACACAAAACGTCACAGTGTGTCATGCGATATAATTTAGAAAATATTCCTGATTTATTTTCTGAGAAACCCTCGATGTTAATAGAGACTACACACAGCGCCGGCTTTATGGCTGGACTAATGTTTGTGTTTGTCATCGTGGTGAAAGGATTGGCCAATCAGCGTTAGTACTCGCTGATTGTTGCCCAGGGTGCACCAGACGTATGGGGTCAGAAGTACGTCATTCGGGGAGGCTCCTTTCATGCACCTTTGTTTGCTTGTAAGCTCGATAGGCTCGCTCTTGCATCCGTAAAAAAGTAGATTTTTTCGATACTTATCTAAAATAAAACAATTTTATAAAATAAATAAAAATGGATCTACGGCAAAAAAAAATGCTTGTGGATTGCTCAGAAGACCCTCCAGAACTCCCAAATAACCTCATATTCTTCCTAGAGAGGCGGCACGTCCCCAGTTACGTATCTGATATTCTATCCTCCATAACATTCACGAATATAGTATTTACCTACATCCCGATAATCCTAAAAATGGTTGACTATCCGGTAAATCCTTCATGTGATAATAAATTAATAATTCATTTTATTTTTTTACGATCTCAATCACTAATCATAATAAGTATATACAACTTATAAAACAACACAATTCATGAAATTCAATTAGTGTTTTGTTGCACGCACGTCACACAGAACGAAACTACTCAGCCAGCAACGCGGTCGAATACAATCTGCTTGTGAGTGCGTATTTGCGTATTCGTTGGCGCAGAGCGAGAGCTTTGTTATCGTAGGTATAAGAGAGATAGAACTCGTTTATACCGCCGAAACTCAAATTAACCGGTTAATTTTGTTCAACAGAACCGGAATGTGTAAAAAACCGGTATCGCCCATTAACCGGTAAAATACCGGTAACCGAAACCTAAAACCGCTATCGATTCCGGTTCGAGGTCAATGACCAAAACCGGTTTGGAAAATTAACCGGTTTCCGAGCCCTGGTTTGGAAGGAAGTTTAGTATTATGACTCGGGATTCGGTTTTGGAAAAAACTAAAAAAAAAATGTGTTCTTTGACCTTCAATATCTCCAAAACCAATGATTTGCCAGGTATGGTCTAGTAGAACAAAATGATCCCAATGATGGGTAGAATATGTGGTTTTCGTTATCGTTAAGGGTCTTTTTACACTCTATTAATTTGAGTCTTATGACACATCAATAGATATCAAATTGCATTTGCCATCCTAGCCGGGAGGGTGGAGGCGGTGCGGGCTCTGCGCGATTGCGACGCGTGTACTACGCGATAGCTATTCGGGCGCTGAGCGTGTAGGTACTTTACAGAGTGTAGGTACTTTACATCGATAAAAAATGTACGCTAAGACAAGGGACTAACTATTAAATTCCAACGTTTCTGAGGAGGGAGCGACTCGTACGAGAGGCGAGCGCGCTTTCGCGCCGAAAAAAATCGCGCATGTATGGACGCAGCCTTAATACTCTTTGTGATTATCGTGATTCAGGGTCTAAACAAACTCGTCAGCATCGATTAGCATTTCTCATAGAAAATGGTAATTTTGTATGAACGATGCGGATTCACGCTTTCATCTTTTCGCATTGATTCAACATTCGCATGCGAATGTGCGTAAGCACGCATAATAAAGAATGCTTTCGCAGCTGAAAGCACACGACGAAACCTTTCACAGGTAATGCGGTTAAGTGTTCCTAAAAACCTTCCAACTTTATTCGAATTGATGCTGATTAGAAAGAAAGAAACATGATTTATTTTGGTTATCAATGTACAAAAAAAACCGGCCAAGTGCGAGTCGGACTCGCGCACGAAGGGTTCCGTACTATTATCTATAAAAACGGCAAAAAAATCACGTTTGTTGTATGGGAGTCCCCTCAATTTTTTTTTAATGTTTTTTTTTTTTATAGCGGCAACAGAAATACATCATCTGATATCTGATTTATGAGATACAGCCTGGTGATAGACGCACGGACGGACAATCTCTCGTCTCAGTAATAGGGTCCCGTATAACCCTTTGGATACGAAACCCTAAACATACAACTTTAATTAAAACAACATCATTGTAAATCTAAAGGATTGAAGTCCAGTTAGTTTATTTTACGATCAGGGAATGGAGATGACGTTCCTTGATACAATGTTAACGCTGAAACAACATTATAGACGAGATTTCATGTGACAGACATTACTGTATTAGAATGTTGACTGTTTTGTAGAGCAACGACTGTTGTATTGTCGAATGCGGAATAGGACAGGAACAACTCTATTATTTATGATGTTTTGTTTTAACGTAGTACTTATTACTTACATACATACATAAACTCACGCCTTTTTCCCATGGGGGTAGGCAGATACTGTAGAACGCCACATGCTACGATCCTTACATACTCCTTTCGCTTCGTCCACGGTCATACACGCACGCCGGTTGAAAGTACTACGCACCTGTCCTTTTTGAAGAATATAACAATAACATCTACTTATTACTTCTATGGTTTTAATACGTATTCACTTTGTTCTTTAAAGATAGTCGGTAGATAATTTCCAAATAAAGTTACCTAATGATCGTATAAAAAGTCTACAAAGTCAAAATTATTTCCTTTTTGTTACAAAATTTAGCGTGTGGAAGTAATGTAGATGTAACCGGAAATTAATAGGAAACATTATCCATTGAAGTTCATAAAAATCATGCTGTTATACAGCCCTCATTTTAAAACGTTTCCCTTGACTTAGATCGTTTAAGTGCGATAAGGTAGTCACGAGGACCTATAATTTATATGAACCTTCCAAATTTTATAGTTTCGTGCTCCTACAAAGTTAAATCTTTACTGGTGTAATAAACTTGCGTATTTAGATAACCTGTTTTAGCTACAGCTGTATGAAAGCCATGTGATGTGACGAGGGGAAGGCTTCAACCGTTTCAGTGCAAGTGGTGTTCAGGGTAGGTCGTGCGGTCCCCCGCGGGGCGGAGGGAGGCCGTAGTAGGAATATCCTTCACCTCCCGCGCTAGGTCAGGGTTAACGGTACCCCCGAGCTCGGGTGACGGAGCCACCTTCGACCTTGGATGGGATGCGTGCGTTAATGCACTTTGTATATATACAGCGCATACAGCTTCTTTTAGGAAGCGGATAAAGATGAGTCTACAGACAAGGGCGATGAGAATGAATGAGATGATAGATGTGAAAGTCACATACAATACCTCTAATAAGAGTTTAGCATATCATAATTAACCCCCTAAGTGCCACACTATCTGACTTTGAAGTTTCTCGAAGTCAAAAGCTTCTCGATCAAAAGAGTCGAATCTATAATCGGCCGCGAGCAGATTTTCATGTAAGGAAATTACAGGGAGCGTCATAAAAACAAAACGTCCGTGGACATGCGTAGCCAATTCCTGCGATGCCAACAGTCGTATTGCGCAGCCAACTACACGAACAACCTTATAACTAAAGCATTAGAGTACATAATTCATTAACTCAGCCGGCTACGTGGAAATGAAATATATGCGTTCAGTAATAGTTCACAGAACGTCTTTATTAAGGTTCAAATTTGGTATACGTACAGCATCTTCCTTTTGGGGATTCTGAAACGGAAGTTCTGACGTTAGCTTAAGGGGATAAGGTTGAGATTCGCCTGAGGAGTTGGTATGGGTGGTGGGTGGAAGTGGGTCGATACGAGCCGGGCGTCGGGCGCGCCGATCGATAGTGGAGAGGGGCGCTACCCCGGCCTCGGACCGTGCATCGCCCGCCGCGTGCCTACACACTCGTCAACAATACATTTCATATCTAAGTGCCTTACTTTGTCAACAGATAATGGGGGAACATCTCGTGAAATCTGAGCTATCATAGCTGACGAGCGTAGAGGTAGAAGCTCTAGTATATGCACATTCATATCTAACCTATCTCCACTTTGTATCAAGGATACTGGTACAACCTATATAACATCATTGGGTACAATAAAGCATCCGTAACTTCCGGAGCTATTTTCAACGTGTCTTCAGGGAAAGCGAACTCTGAGTATTAAGAGAACAAATGCAACAACCTGCTTGTCTATATCTAATGAATTAACCTCATAAAATGATGACAAAATGGGTTTTTAAATAAGAGATATCATGTAGGCCACGTTCATCGATTTTTCTTTATCTAATCCAGCACGAAATTGATCGATAACTGACGCAAGGTATCATTATAGATTCAGTCATAATAATGTTGTATGAAATAGGGCTGGTTGAATACGTGATGATATATTTAAATATGCATGCAGCCGACATGTTGTTTTTCCCCAAGGGATTAGAAACAAACAGAATTTGAAATTATATTTGTCGGGACATGTTTATACACTCTGTCTGTATGTACGACAATTATAGTGATTTGTTTTGTCGGGACTCTATATGCACATCATTGCTGTATAGTGATGCATGACAGCGGTTACGCACTGCATCCGATCCGAATCCGTGAAAATACGTTCCGAAGTAGCCATAGAACTATTTGTATGGTAGTTTACGCACTACATCCGGCATCCGTCATCAGATTTCTATTCGTCATCCGTGAGTCTCCAATTCGGAAGAAATATTGACGGACCGAAGTAGCCGTAGTACTGTTTGTATGAAAGCTTTCGCATCACCTCGGATTCAAATCGGACGCCAAATGGATATGCCAAAGATGCCTGACTTGCTTGGATTTGAATCAGAGATCAGAATAGTGCGTCAGCAACACCCGAATTCGGTCCGAGATTTTTACTCTAGATCGGTATTTTCACGGATTCGGATCGGATGCAGTGCGTAATCGCTCTTAG
This sequence comes from Amphipyra tragopoginis, assembly GCA_905220435.1. Lineage (NCBI taxonomy): Eukaryota > Metazoa > Arthropoda > Insecta > Lepidoptera > Noctuidae > Amphipyra > Amphipyra tragopoginis. The sequence goes on along the minus strand of HG991995.1, from coordinate 21,355,292 downwards.
TGTCCCGAAAATCAACGTCAAGCCAAATAATAGGACAGTTTATGATAGTTAAGAAGTTTTTTATCCTCTAGAGGATGGGCAGCAGCGTTCTCTGAGAACTTTAACAACCATACTGCGATCGCCAACCCGCCTGCCAAGCGTGGTGATGACGGCAAACCCCCCCTTTTGGGGAAGGCCTATGTCCAGCAGTGGACGTCTTTCGGCTGAATGATGATGATGAAGAAGTTTGTTATTTTTTAATGTTTCATCCTTTTCGGGTTTCAATATTACCATGAATAAAATTTTGTCTTATAACGGCCGATTTTTCAATCATATGATAACTTTCACCTAAGGTTGGTGGTATTCCACATATTAAATATCTTTGTCCAACATCGATGTCCAATATCTGATCAAACTTTTCTTTGAAATTCTTAATTAAAATCATCCAATTTCTTTGACCAAATGCACAATTTCTTTGATCAAACGGACATTGGACAAAGATATTTGATAAGTGGAATACCAGCTTATGCTAAGATCAAGTACATACTTTGTCTAAGAGCTTATGGAATAAATATGACAGTTTGACATATTTTCTATTTTCTATGAAAAAGCTGTCAAAACGTCAAACTTACTCCCCAGATAAAAGCTACGTGAAGCTACGTCAACGATTGATCTATAATTAAACGTATTTTAAAAAAAAGTATAAAACTTTTTTTTTCAGAACTATTAATGCCTTTCATTTGATCTCGGCTCAACATTTAATGGCCGATTCCTACCATAACGATTTACCTAGCGTCATTTGTTAAATTCACGATCGGTGTTCTAAAAGGACGCTCAGTTATGATTTATGAATCTCAGTGGAAAATAAGATTTGAGTTAAGATTTGTATAGAAATCTGTATCTTTTTTAGGGTTCCGTACCCAAAGGGTAAAACGGGAACCTATTACTCCGCTGTCCGTCTGTCACCAGGCTGTATCTCATGAACCGTGATGAGCCGGGATGAACCGTCATGATAGTTAGATAGTTGAAATATTCACAGATGATGTATTTCTGTTGCCGCTATAACAACAAATACAAAAAAACAGAATAAAATAAATATTTAAGGGGGCTCCCACACAACAAACGTGTTTTTTTGCCGTTTTTATAGATAATGGTACGGAATCCTTCGTGCGCGAGTTCGAATCGCACTTGGCCGGTTTTTTTTAATTACTTTACTTGGTCGCTTTTGACCCTCGTCGCGCCTGATGGTAAGCGCAGACAGGGTCTAAGATGGAGCACACGAATCCAAATAACAGAGATATAGAGGGATTCCCCTATACCCCTCTGGCTCTCAAATACACACGACGGAACACAGTAAACTGCTTGGCGCCAGACTTTAATGTGAGGGTGGTAGCTAGCCAGGCGGACTGTATAGATCCTACCACTAAGCAAATCTGTATCTCATACTCTCGTATCATCTGCCTAGCCTTTTCCCAACTATGTTGGGGTCGGCTTCCAAGCTGAGGAGCTCGTGGCTAAATAATTACAGCCGCATAGACCGATCTTCCGGGTTAAGCCACGCTTGCCGAGGTTGGTCTGTGGATGGGTGACCATTTACCATAGCGAGTTTCCTCCGTGCCTCGGAAAGCACATAAAGCCGTTGGTCCCGGCTGTCATTTGTAGATCTTTGACAGTCGTTACTGTTGGTCAGAAGCCAGAAAGTCTGACAACCAGTCTTACCAAGAGTATCGTATTACCCAGTTACCGGGTTGTGGAGGTCTGATAGGCAGTCGCTCCATGTAAAATACTGATATTCAGCTGCATCCGGTTCGACTGCCTAGCCTTTTCCCAACTATGTTGGGGTCGGCTTCCAGTCGAACCGGATGCAGCTGAATATCAGTATTTTACATGGAGCGACTGCCTATCAGACCTCCACAACCCAGTAACTGGGTAATACGATACTCTTGGTAAGACTGGTTGTCAGACTTTCTGGCTTCTGACCAACAGTAACGACTGTCAAAGATCTACAAATGACAGCCGGGACCAACGGCTTTACGTGCTTTCCGAGGCACGGAGGAAACTCGCTATGATAAATGGTCTACCATCCACAGACCAACCTCGGCAAGCGTGGCTTAACCCGGAAGATCGGTCTATGCGGCTGTAATTATTTAGCCACGAGCTCCTCTCTCTCTTATCTCATACTCTCGTATCTTTACCAATAATGAAGCAAAGACCCCATAGCTTTGCATAGTATACCCTTTCATACGTAAGTAGCAATCACAGATAAAAATAATTTATGAGTCCATTTATATTCACAGTTTGGCAATAGAAAATGCCATTTACATTGGTAAGTAAAACGAATCGTTTTTGTCCATTGTGGTGACCGTACAATGTATCTGCACTTACGACAATATCGTGTTGTTATGACGTAATGGAAAGAGGTTGATAATCCGTTGGGTACGAATGAAATGACCAGGTTCCCCCTTTTGACTCTTGTAATCTGCGTGGGAAAACAAGCACGTATTATTTGATTTTACCCTTTTTTGACCAATATGGAAAAATGTGTACTTATTTAGCTAGATCGTTTATCGTAATGCTAAGGCTAAGTTATGTAGCTGAATAGTAATGTTATGGGTATTTTTTTATGCAGTTAAGAGTTTGTCGCATGCCGTTGTTAATTTTCCTAAAGTCAAGATCACAGAAATCTAAATATTGTCTTATTATTATACAATCAAAGAAGAAGGAAAGAAAAATGATATCTTAAACTAAAACTACCGCTAGAAAATAAAAGAGTGCATCAAAATGTTTCTTCTTATTATTTAGATTTCTACGGTCAACATGGAGGTTATTGAGTGTACATACTAATGTATAGGTAGACAAGATGGGTCGATATATACCTCCGGTTTTTGTGAGTACGGAGTTGTCAATAAAATGCTGTGAAAATTTTGAAATGCGTAATTTTTTTGACAACTCCGTACTCAAATGTTAGGCTGGTATTCCACTTATCAAACTTTGTCCAATATCGATGTCCAATATTTGATCAAATTTCTTTGAGGGATATGCCCACTCCACTTGTCCAATAACTTTGTCCAAGATTTTGAGTAGTCTGAGAAAATGGAGGAACGTGGAGTGACTTTATATGCTGCTATCATCATTAGATTATTATTAAAAAACAAAAAATATAATAAAAAAAGCTTTGGGTGACGCCATGGATCGAAAAGCGAAGAGAAAAAAGCATTCGTAGACTTCGTAGTTCACACACACCTCTGAACGTTTTGTTTTATTTTTGTAATCTTTGTAACTCGTATTATAAAGACATTCATTGCTTTCATAAGCATTTATCAAAAATTTCGTTATTGAAATTATTCACGAAATCTTAGTTTCAGCCATTTTGATTTAAATGCCATTTATCTTTGGTCAATTATCGGTGATGCTAGGACATTTGATGAAGTCGTCCAACTTATTTGATCAAATGTACGTTGGACAAAGATATTTGATAGGTGGAATATCAGCCTTACTTAAGTACTGCTTATCCTAGAATTCTCAATTCAGAAATCGGAGGTAGTGCATTAAATTATTAATTTAATTATTGAGCAACATAAATCAGTAAGTTCAAACAGTAGTCGCTCTGTGTAGATGTAGACCAAGAAAATTATGGATATTATATTGTGGATGTGGAAATGCGCTAGACAAGGGGGCCAATTCGACTAACAAAATTGTTGCCAAACGCAAACGAACCACAACCGTCAGTCAGTTTTTCTTTACGAAAACTATCAAAATGATTGATTTTATTTTTTGTGTCAAACAATTTGACAGTTTTTGAAATTGAAAACAGTCTGAATGAACGGTTCGGCCTTGGTTCGGTTGCGATTTATCAAGATTTCTTTTAGGAGAATTGGGCCCCAGATCCTTAGTTCCTTAGTTTGATTCTAGTAGTTGAGCTAGCCCTCACACACGCATACTAGCCCGTACACGTCCCCTGCTGAACATGGGCAGTCAACTGTCATGAGGCACTCCGGGAGGCAATGGATCGCTGTATGTTGTTTATAACGCATAAATAAAATACTGGCCATCTTTTTGGCGTATTCTCTGAGTCTCCTTTTAGACAGTTTAGTATGGGAAGAGGAGGGAGTTTTCTTGCGGGTCTATTCTTGCCGATAATCAAGAAGGAGGCCGTTTGGGGACGAACAATTAACCAATCGTTTATTTTTATTAACATTGATGTATCTACAGACAGATGTTATTTAAGATGTTATAACAGGAGATTAAGATATTTTGTTTTCCCTATTCTAATTTATTATTAAAAGTTATTGATTCATCTATTTATTTAATTGAACTTTAAAACGAACGGCTGAAGCCAAATTCAATTCAAGAATACATTCATGCATTCTTTTGAGAACACTCTAAACATTCAAAATTATTTTATTTTTCCATATTTGTATAAACCTTTCCGACTCCGACAGTATCATCTGCTATTCATCTCAAGAAGAACTGGGGCCTAATTCTCCTAAAATAAATCTTGATAAATCACAACCGAACCAAGGCCGAACCGTTCATTCAGAATGTTCTCAATTTCAAAAGCTGTCGAATTGTTTGACACAAAAAACAAAATAGATCATTTTGAAAGTTTCGAAAACAAAAACTGACTGACGGTTGTGGTTCGATTGCGTTTGGCAACAATTTATTTTAGGAGAATTGGGCCCCTGTTTCGTTCACCTATACTTAGGTGAACGAAACAGTTCTTGAACGGACTTCTAGTAATTTCTGCTGTTATTTACGAAATGTGAGAGTAAATAGCATTATTTATTCGTTCCAGTTGACAGATATTCACTGAACCGCCCTTGGAAGGCCTAATATAGCCTGACCTTTACGCGCTAAAATAGAGCTCGCTATTGAGTTGGCTTTTCGTTAGTTATTAATACGCCCACCATTTTGAAGAAGAGTTCTGATTTAAATTGGGAAGGTGACCGTGACTAATTTAGATGGATCGGTTTTCCGTTTGTGGATCATTTGTTTGCTTTTAAAAAGTTCTGCGATTGTTTTGGAAAGTAGCTAGGTATGTGCTTTATTTTAAAGGTAGTCAAGTTAATGATTAGGTACTAAAAGAAATTGGTTTTGTTAGTTTTCTAGAACTTTTATAACTAGAATTAAATAAGTGCCGGGTGCGATTATGCCGCCCATTATTCCTATTTTTAAGACTGTTACTGTTGTTTAAGGTGTACAATAAAGAGTATAATAAATAAATAAATAATTGCCACATCTAATTGAAGCTAGTTTTGGTATAAATAAAAAAAGTACCAAAAAACCAAAAAAAGTACAAGTAAGTAAGTACATAGTAAATATATAACTATGTTTTGCTCTAATAATTTGGCTGGTAGCTTTTTAATCATGCATTCCGCTTCTAGTCCTTTTCCCTCTTAATTTAGGATTAAAGCTTAAACGTACAAAGAGTAGTTTGAACACCGTAAAAGTTACAACCAGAAGCAATCTAACTAGAATTTAAGTATAGAAGCAACATCACTATTAAACTAATATGCGTTCTGTCTGGCACAACTTAAAACGTATGATTGCTGCAACGCGTAATGGCCCATGTACGTCAACATCAATTAACACTCATTGATAGATTGGCCCTTTTAAAACTTTATACAATACGATATGCATGTCATAAAGCTGACGAACACAACGACAAAAGCATTACCCTGTCTTTGCTGTCGCGCAATCGGGTAAAAACATCTTCAAACAGTCCGCAATAAATTATGTAATGCCAACCGGGCAAAAACGAATCATTTTTCTTACCAATGGTAGCATTTTTTATTGCCAAACTGGGCATATATATAAATAGACTCGTAAGCTAATTTTACCTGTGATAGTTACTAATGTATGTACCTATATGGTATACAAGGTTAGTCGGAAAGGGGGTACTAATCCGAAAGCGTGTTAAATAATGAATAAGTTTTGTCAAAGATTTCATAAAAAAATCGCTAATATCTATATATCCTTAGCTATGATCAGCTGTGTTTATATTTCTTATCAGGTCTTATTTAGGGTCACTAATTAGAAGTTCCACTTTCTGAATTCGTAACTTAAGCAGGGATGAAGAATTTTCAAAAAAACTAAAATAAAAATTATGTTTTAAGGAAATAAAAATTATACAATTTTGAAATTTTAAGTCGTGCGGTCATCAGTGATACTTTAAGTGGCCTGCGGATTAGTACCCCCCTTCCGACTAACCTTGTATATGGAATGCTATACCTACAAGGTTACAATAGTCTAAATATTTAACCATTAACGTTCGGTAAAGCATAGGAATCGGCCATAAGTCACTGTGACGTCATGTTATCGGATAGATCATTGGTGACGATGTAAGTGATACAATTAATTATTTGACTTCTTGTAAGAAAATGAGACGCTTTTCAACAATTACTTAAGCGCCAATTAAATTCACTAGCAACTTTTACGGAGCATGTTGACTTGTGTAAAAATATAAAAACCCAAGTGCTTGTTGCCAACAGTCCGGCGAAGAAGGCACCCTTCAGTAAAGCCAAGTTCCCCAAAAAAAATATCGGGAAGAAAAGTAAAAACAAAACTGCCAAAAAAAAGGAAACGTTTGTGTAACCCACTTTGAAACTGTGAACAAATCTGCAACAAGTCTACTTCGCCAAGTGTTACGAACTAAACGAGCAATGACGTATAATAACTTGCGTAGAAACTCGCTATTCGATTTTGCGCTTTAACACCTTCACCGCCTTTTCAGTTACCTTTATATTCAAAATTTCATATTTTCTAAAGTAAATGTCGTACCCCAAACCCTAACATCAAAAGATTCGCCTAGCCAGAACGTTTTTCTCTATATAAAAAGTATGAAAACTGTGTGATGCGATACACAACGCCTTGAACGGTATGGAATGTTTCATTTTTGATACAGACCGTATTAACATGTGGTGAAAAAATGATACAATGGCGATGAAGGTGTTAGAGAATGGGATCTATTTGCCTTGCGCTCGCAGAGTATGTGCGTGAGAGAGAAGCAAATAAAGACAACAGCTAGACTAGTAGCAGCTAGCAATGCTAGTAGCGCCGCTATTTTCAGTCCCATTCTTTATGTTATCAGGTTGTACGCGTAAATAACAGTTTATGATTAGTTATAGTTTACTCACGTGCATGTTTCGGATTCCGGACCCAAACGCAGCCCGTATGCATGAGCTGAATACACGGCGAGCTTGCGCGTCGAACTCCGTTTCGTTTGGTAATCCCCGAAAAGTGCACGTGAGTAAACCGTAACTAATCTTAAATAGGTATGAATGTGTCTAACGAAACTCATAATACATAAATAACAGTTCCTAAAACCTCAATAGACTGGAACACGTTCGCTGATAACGCATACACTCCCACAGATTTCTTATGGAAAGAGGAAGGTCTATGTTATCATTTGGTTCAAGGCCGCTTGCATCCAGCCGCTCCCCATGACCTCCATCAGGTCGTCTAGCCGTGGGGGCAAACCCACGCTGCATCTCCCGTTTTGTAGTCGGAGTAATAACATCTATTATTGTGGGTGTGTAATGTTAAAAATACTACAAACCTATCTATTATTGTAGGTGTGCACTATGTCGTTTTGAAAAATTACAAACTTATGTACAGCAAGGGACCAATTCTACTAACAGTCTAACAGAAACTTTTACCAATTGCAACTGAATCGTTCATTTCGGTTTTCGTTTACGAAAATTGTCAAAATGTTTGGTTTTGTTTTTGTTGTCAAACAATTTGATAGTTTTTGTAAACGAAAACTGTCTGAATGAACGATTTAGTTGCAATTGATAAAGGTTTCTGTTAGTAGAATTGGGCTCCATTCGAAACGCATGAATTCTGCTCATCATTCTGTACAATTTTTAGTATGGGACAAACTATGCATTCGTGAAAAAAAAAGCTCCATGCATTTTGGTAAGCAACATTGATTATTTTGTATGGAACAGCAGATGTTTTTTTCACGAATTCGAATAGAATACGAATAAGAAATAGAATTTAGAGTTTGTCCCATAGTAAAAGTTGTACGGAATGATGAGCAGAATTCATGGTTTTCTAATGTAAAGCGAGTAAACCAGTCATGTTGTATAACTTAATAGTAAATTTAAAATTTCTTGTGGTTCCTTCAGCGCAGGATTTTAAAAACACGGTTTTGGAGTTTCAACTATTCGACACCATCGACCATCCATCGCATCCTATTAAAACCACCTTAGGCAAGCGAAAAGTTCCAAATCCGCTAACAAGTTTTTGCACGCAAATGCTCGCTTAGTGCGTATACATACACGTAGAAAGCGGGTTGACGGCGCCGATCTGCCTGCGCTCGTCGGTGCTGGTCCGCGCAGTTAGTCGGCGCAGGTAGTCTCTATACTGTGTGGCGAACCAGCGCCGACAAGCTCCGAACTTCGCCGACAAGATCCGACCTGCTCCGACCAGCGCTGATAAGGGGAATATTACACTATCATAGATCTGAATCATAGAAATATGGTAACGTAAATAGACATGAATCATTTCGCCTTATATAGATATGACTCTAGAGGTCATATATGTATAAGACATATGATCCTAGATATATGATAGTGTAGTAGCCCCCTAAGCCGTCATTTGTTGATGTATTCGCGCGAATTTATGTTTGGAACAAGGCGTATTTTTGTTGAAAAATGCCAGCCCCTGCTTCTACCCGCTTCCTTTATGTAGCGGTTACTTGCACGGACCAGTACCAATAAGCGCTGGTAGGTCGGCGCTAGTTACCTGCTTCCTTTATGTATAGGCCCTTAGTAAAACTTGCAGAAGACGACTTGCTGCGCGTGTGTTTACAGTTTGAAACTGCGAGTTGCACACGTCAACTTGCGTCATATAACTTGCTAGTGGGATTGGCGCTAAAGAGCTTGCTCTGCCGATTTTTTTCTTTCTATTGGACTGCTGTATGGTGGTCATAGGGGACCGTTTCTACGTAACCGGGCAGATTATTGGCGAAACCCGAAGGGTCTTCAGCCAATGAGGGGGGAAGTAAAATGCTTAACCTAAGCTAACTACATGTACTCATGTACTACACTAAAATCATGACTACCTGCAACAACAGAACTAAGGGCGAACCCTAGTGGGACCGGACCTCGGCTTAGGGCGTTGCTGGCGGGGACTTAGGGGGGGGGGGGACAGCTTGATGAGGGCTGAATTATCGGTGTGACTGCGGAGTCTGAAGAGACGACCGGCTCTACGACGGGAGAGCTCGGTGGATCGTGACCGGCGGCGGTGGGACGTCACGACGGGCCTCGTCAACGATTAAGGTATGCCAGACGGCGGCTGCTCTGCCGATTTGCCAGCCTAGTAAATAAAGGCAACACTCCCCTTTTCAGGGGAGTTGTAGGTATGTCCACCAGTTGAGTTCTCCCCACAAAGAATACTACTCTTACTGTTGGTGTCATAAAAGGCGAGTAAAGAATGAAGTTTAAAAGAAAAGCAGCTACATTCTCTAGTGCGGTAGTAAAAATATACTGTGATAAAAAACGGTAAAGTAAAACATCCTGAGGAAGCTTGCAAACGAGAGAGGGCTCCAAAAAAATCTCGATGATGTGTAAGTATAGTCCGACAACCCACACCAGGCTAGAGTGGTGGACTAAGGCTTAAACCCTTCTCATTCTGAATAGAGACCCGTGCCCAGCAGTGGGATAGAAACGGGCTGATGTTGTCTTATACCATGGCAATATTCCGTCAAGATTGTTTATGTTGTAGTTAATGAGGCGTTTAGTAGTCTGAGCTTACGGGTTGCAATGATCATAGTCCCGCCATTGAAACAAGAATAACAGTAAAGGTTTTCTGAAAATGTTACATTTTAATGGTTTCTTAAACCAAAATTAAAGTTTCACGATCAAAGTTTTTTTTTTACCTTTTATACAAAGTTTAAATGGCTGGACTAACTATTAAGAATGGTCTATAATTATCACTAACCTGAAAGTTGATGGTAGAAGTGACGATCTTCATGGACTCGGCGTAGTTCCTCAGCACGGAGTCCGTACTGAGGCAGCTCTGCCGCCACTCGTACAGCTGCTCCAGCCGAGTCACGCAGCGCTCGCAGATCTTCTTTGGTAAGAAGTCGTCCTTCGATATCTGCTGGATTTACGGGGGAAAGTTGTTAGACAGGCATTCGTGGGTTAAAAATAAGGGGAGATTTTTTTTCAGGGTATTTTAGTTTAGCTTTTGAAACATATTATGGCCTTTTACGTATTCTAAGTTTATGCCTTTTAAAGAGTTTTTTCTTAGTTTCCTAAAAACTCCTTTTTTCCAAATATAGTTTGGGATATGAAAAAAAAACCGCATTATAGTCTAACTTTTTTTTTTGGTATGCTATGTCGTTCTCTCTTATCAATATTACTAGAAAGGCCAATTAATGCCTCTTTTATCAATATTAATGGATAAATTAAAAATATAACCCAGTCTTTGCTGTCGCGCAGTTGGGTAAAAAAACAAATAAGCACAAATTGCCATAATTATGTATATCTCCAATATTTGCAAATAACACAACTATTTTTATCTCATTACCCCACGATATCAACCATACAAAATTGTTCACCCAATAAATCGCGATCAGTGATCACTATTTATTAAGCCGTAGCATTCAACTTTGACCTCTATTCTTAACGCCTTAAAAGTCATGCTAACACTAAGTCCACAAAAAGGGATTAAGTTTGACACGTGACCATTATTGTGGCCATCGGTAATCCCTGATTCCCCAACATGTATAGGATTCGCAGTAATCTGACCTACTTCAAACGATGGCGAGGTGGGCCGTGAGCGTGAGGTCATTGATCTCGGCACGGCATTTATAATGCATTATTAAGGATCGATAGTTTCTTTATTAAATATGACTTGTGAAGTTGTGAGTTATGAACATTAAAGATATGGCTCTATTTGTAAGAGGTTTTGTTGGTTATTAAACAAAATTCATAATGTCCTATGTACGCAGATTAAAATATGTGTCGAAAACTGATCAACGGAACATTAATGCAACTGTGTCAACTGTGCATTATGTTGTTCGTTAATGACATCTACTCCTATTATCCCTGGCACTAATTAACTAAAAAAATAACTGTATTGTAAACCAAATTAAATTTTGTAAAATAAATACAAAAGCGATACAGCAATATCCCATTTGTTAAATTGAACGTGAAAAGAACGAACATTTAGAAATAATATTTTAACCATATTCTACTCAAGGACTTTATATTACTTCTATGATTCTACTTTACTGTGGTATTTTACTTTACTATGGTATTTATAATACACGAGAAATGAACATTAACCATATTGTGGATTGTGTTGACGTTTCATGAATATTTATTTATAACTTCTCCTTAATGTTCCATTTAAATTATACAACTTGAGAAAAATAATATTCTAATTCTAATTATCATAGTTTATGCTTAAAAAAAAACTCAACAGGTATTGTGAGATTTCGTTATTCCTTGTTGTGTTCGGTTCGTAGCGCATTGTAGCGCGCAGGCGTCTACGAAAGCTACGTCCGGCCGCTACGTAGCAGCATTATTGCACATCTTCAAATCACAAAGCCACTGTTTACGTTGCACTTTACCACATAATCACATATTACGTCATTAAATAAACTGTGTTTTCTAGTAGTTATTGTGGGAATTAGGTATTTAACACATTTCTGAAGATATTGCAAGTCACTGTTATGTCAAGGACAAAAGTCCGAGCAGAAATACAAAGAGCTTACTCACCATAGTCGGCAGGCAGGTCCTGAGTTTAAACAAGATCTGCCGCTGTTCCGACTCCTTATCGAAGATGTGGAGCCTGGGACCGCTCTTCAGGGAGCACAACCGACATAGGTCGGTGAACGCCGTGAAGTTGAGGTCCTCGGGCTCGGTCATCGCGAAGCACCTGATGAGGAGGTCAAGGAGGCAGGAGTTGTCCATGTATACGGCGGTTGTTCTCGGGTGGCGGGAGACAGGGTCAACGTCGCATGTCGCGGGTGCAGGCGTCGGGGAGGCGTCGCTCCGCCGCTGCGTCCGGGGGGCACTGGGGCCCGGCGCCCCCGGCGGCCCTCGCACCCCCTCGTCCCCCTCAGCCCGGCCCCGCGCCGCACGCAGCCCCGTCGTGCGTCCCCCGCGCCGACCACCGCGCCCCCTCCGGTGTCGGGGTGGCGTCGACGGAAAACGCCAGTTTTCCCATTTAGTGTCTCAGAATGCCTGTTTATCGATATGCAATTGATTTTATTGTTTGTTTATGTAGCAAATTCTATCTATATAGTTTAAGGACGGTAGAAGCTTTCAGATAGCTATTGAAATGAGGATATAATACATTCTATCTACAGATAGTCAATATGAAATATATATTTAGTCAATTGAATGTTTTCACGTAAAATTCAAGTAAAATATTTAATTAAATGTACAATAAAGAGTAAATAAATACAATAACTGCCTATTTAACCTAGCCTGTACTCTATGAAGTACACAAACACCTAAATTCAGTACTTCCTAGATTTATAAACTATCCTAACTCCCTATATTTTGATTATAAAGTTATTATACTTAAAATCAAAGTAAATCAAAGAATCAAAAGTTCATAAAGTTCTATAACATTTTCCACAAACAACCTACGCCTGTAAACAACCTTATTATCATATTCACGATCCATTAACATTATAATAAGGCCCGTGCCTACTATAACTTGACATACAGGAAAACAGGGAACTAAATTTTAATGAACTGAATTTGACATTAGGTTGACACTTCCCTTTGCAAGCAGCGCCAGCATTAACTGTCAAAATATACTGGACATTGTGGACATTCGGCCTCTTTTCACGATATAATAGGGCTGTCCAAAACACGGCCCGCGACTCATATTAGTGCCGGCCGCAAGTTACAGTATGCGTAAAATAACTTTGCGTCTGTGAAGTGAGGAACAGAACGTAGAAAGCCTAGTTTCAGAGCAACAAAGTTATTTTATGCGTATCAAATAACTTGGCTCCACTGAAGTGAGAAATAGAACGTTGAAAACTTGGTTTCAGCGGCAAAGTCATTTTACGCGTACCGTTAGCATGACAGCCACGCCGAACACCAATACGGTGTCACCTTATAGTTTAGCCATAAGATAGCTCGTAAGATGTAATCACCAATGTTACAGATCAAGTTCAATTCTGTACCAACCATCACGGTGGACATACGTCCATAAAGTTGTTTCTAAAAACTCCTTCGCCATCTCACCTAACATAACTCGCGAAGCGATTTTTAATCTTTATTGTTGTAGATTATATGTACTAGTATATTATCCTTTAAAGTATTTTTAGGTTTCCGTACCCAAAGGGTAAAACGGGACCCTATTACTAAGACTCCGCTGTCCGTCTGTCTGTCCTTCTGTCACCATGCCGTATCTCATGAACCGTGATAGTTTGACAGTTGAAATTTTCACAGATGATGTATTTCTGTTGCTGCTATAACAACAAATACTAAAAAACAGAATAAAATAAATATTTAAGGGGGCTCCAATACAATAAACGTGTTTTTTTGCCGTTTTTATAGATAATGGTACGGAACCCTTCGTGCGCGAGTCCAACTCGCACTTGGCCGGTTTTTTTTTATTTACCTTTAATTGGAGACTGATAATATTTCAATTCTACGGCCCGGCCAGTCCATGTCGGAATTTTTATTGGCCTTAAACATCTCCGACCTGCCGGGCTAACATGTGCAGCGCGAGATAGTTTTGTCGTCGTATTATTTCGTTCCGAGACGAGATAAGCCATACATTATTTCGTCTCACCACGAGATAATAAATAAATCAGCCTATATCTATCCCACTGCAGGGCAAGGGCATCTTCTAATATAGAGAAGGAACGAGGATTAATCACCACGCTTGCTCACTGCGGGTTGGCGATTTCAGAACATTAAATCCAGATTTCCTCACGATGTTTTCCTTCATTGTATGTCAGTGGCATCTTAGATTAACTGAGAAAGTACATATGACATTGAAAAAGTCGCATTGGACATGCTTGGGTTGCCACCCGTACTCTATTATACTAGTTATTATACTAGTACTCTATTATAGAGTTTTGTACTCTATTACACGCAGGCGAACTTTATAATATACGACAGCATTATAGTACGCTAAAATACTCTTTTTACCTGACACTATTCTCATTTGATTCTCATCCTACTAATTTGAACTTTTTTAGCATCCTTTTATTACTCAACGGTCTATGGCTGTAACTGAAAAAATCGCACGTTTCTGAACGCAAGCGCAATATGTTTTCAAGAATTTAGAAGCCATTAAAAATATGGGTATAGACATAAAAAAGACTCTTTTTTATACATCGTAAGTACTTTATTTTTCTATCCCAAAACACAAGTGTACTTTTATTGTTCCAAAAAAAGGTGGCATCCCTAGTTCGAACCCGTAACCCGTTGCTTAACAATCGGGTCTTAAACCACTGGGCCATTACGACACTTCACTGCATAGTATAAAACAAAGTCGCTTCCCGCTGTCTGTCCCTATGTATGCTTAGATCTTTAAAACTACGCAACGGATTTTGATGCGGTTTTTTTTAATAGATAGAGTGATTCAAGAGCAAGGTTTATATGTATAATACATTGCACCCGGACGAAGCCGAGGCGGGTCGCTAGTACAATATAATTAAGGGCCGATTTTTCAATCGTCAGATAAATTTTATCTGAGGAATAAATAAGACACATTTTCTATACAAAAGCTGTCAAAACGTCAAACTTATTCGTCAGGTAAAAGTTATCTGATGATTAAAAAATCAGCGTCAAATCGCACTACGCATGTTAGGCTTGTTGGACAACCCTAACCTACAACGTCAAATGACTTGTCATTAATAATCATTATCATTTAAATACGAACATTTTAATACGAAATCGTAAAAATAGTTATAATCAGTAATTATGTCTACCGCATCGTCGGAATCGAATGCTGAATACCATGCGTTTTCTGAACGTACCCTGGCTATCATCAAGCCAGAGGCGTATGAGGATGCTGAGGCGATTGAAAACGCCATTTTGAATAACGGCTTCACCATCCTTGCGGTTAGTGCTTTTGTGCTTTTGTATTACATTCTAAAGCGCCAAACCACTTGCAAGTTTTACTGCGCTAGTGGGTCATTGTCAAATTGCGAGTTAAAACTGTTATGGTGTCATAAAACATGGAATATTAATCTATGGTTCATGGAACTAACTCAAAATGTACTAAAACCTATTCCTTATGAAGATAGTACATGATTTTTACCAATAAACTCAATTTAAATCGGATATTCTTAAAAAAATCCTAACAAAAGTCCACTTCGGTGGTCCGTTCAAAATGTGAACATACAACTTTAAGAACTGTCATAAATTAAATCATAGTGCTTGCTCTCATAATACTATCTAATTTAGATATCTTATACCTGTGTATTTACGTCCTTAAAGTAGCAATTTTTTTTATTAGTGTTGTAGCAACTTTAACCTACTCATTCACATGTTACAAGGTGTGCGTGTCTCTCCGGTGGTATAAAAAATACGCCACACACTGTGCAAAAATTTAGTATTTTTGAACACATTCTAGAAATATGTATATTCTGGGAGATTCGCAAAAGCATTCTACGGCTATATTTAGTTGAAGTTTATCAGTAACGAGCAAAGACTTTTTCGTTTACCAATAAATAGGTTTAGTGTCAAACCTCATAGGGTCTTTCCGGTTACAGTGCTAAAAATGAAAATATTCATTCATTATTTTATTGGTAGCATAGTTTTAGTAAGTTTTAAAGATTTATATGCAAAAATAATGCATTAACCGCCCTAACCTTGAAACTTTGCAAATGTAGCTCAAATTAAATGTGAAATGTCCGTTCGGTAGTCATCTTTTTGGTGGTCGGTAGTCGTACTATACTGAGAAAGGTCATGGGAAAAGAGCCTCAAATAGTGTGGGTGTTTGCTTGAAACGTACAGCTAATGCTCAAGATGGTTTAGTGCGTGATGTGTCTGATGCTAAAGCCTTCCTTAGCTGCTTAAAAGAAAAGGTACATGGTATAGCAGTGATTACTATAGATGACTCAAATATACAGGAAATTGAAGGACGACAGAATGGTGAGGTTCAACCATTGAAAGGCACTTTACGAGTCCATCAGCTTACGTGGCACAGGAATTAGTCACAAGTAATACACGTGAGAAGACAAAGCTATACAGAGTGTTCCACAAATACTGTTTGTATCTACATGAAACAGCTCAAATTCATGTAAAGTCATGGTTTTATCCTAACAATAAAAACCAAAAGAATGTAGGTGATATAATTATGGACTATCCAAGTGTGTTTCGTCGCAGGTAGTGGAATTTCTTCGATATCCATTCTGACTCTTCAGAAGGTGATACTCCGCTGGTACAGTTACAAATAATTCATTGTAACAATAATAGACCTGCTGAAATGCAATCAATTACACGAGTTACAACTGAGGTTCATAATAATTCTTCATCTTCAGACTCTGATTTAAAATGTTTCTCAATTTATTTCAGGTAACCGAAAAGACGATACATAAAAACGTCTTTTTGGTGGTCTTACATACAGATTTATTTTGTTGCACTCAATAAATAATTTGTAGTTTATGTTCCTAACAGGAGATAATGTTTTATTTCTAGAATATAATATAATTTATAACACTTTCTTAAGGCTTCTTTTTGATTGGTTATATTTGAATTTTGTCTTTCTGGTGGTCAATACATCTTTTCGGTAGTCACACAAAACAGTTTTTCGTAAATAATTTCATATTTTTCTTCAAACGATCTCATTTGTTACTAAATTTTGTACGAATATGTTACTTACCTACGAACAAAATGAAAAAAGTTAAAACATAATCGCTTTTTCTTATTTTCATATTCTGAACTCCTAATGTGACAATCACCCTAGTAAGTTTTTCGAACTAAACGAGAACTTGCGCAATAAAACTAGCTAATACAGAGGATTTTGGGGTTAAGGTAACATTCTAAGGGGGTACAACTGGCGAGGCGTAAGCTGAGCTTTGCATTTGTGTGAGTGCACATAGAATCGATTGCCAAAAAGCAGTATAAACCGGTTTAAACCAAGCAAAGGATGCGTCTGCTGCATTCATTCTCACACCAATGCAAAGCTCAGCGTAGGCCTCGCGGACGGTAGTCGGTAACGATTTGGTGTTATTATTGTGATATGGTTGAAGATGCAAGCGGTCGTCGTTTTCTACACTGAAAACTTTTTGTTATATGTAACACAATATTACATCATTAGTTAATAAAATCAATATAAAAAGGTGACTACATAACTTGTGCTACTAGTAAACAACTCAATAAGCTACCAGCAAACAAGCGGTTCACTATGTTTATTAGTAAGCACAATTTGGCAATATAAAATTACCAAACTGGTTCAGTTGTCCATTTTTTACAGTGTACATATTGTAGTGTTGTTGTAAGATTGTAGTGTCGTTGTAAGATTGTAGTCTATGATGGGATAGGCCTTAATCAAAAGACGGTGATGATGAGGATGTGAGGTTAAAACGTCACCCTCCGCGCTAAATGTTGTATCTAGCAATTGATGATTTTTCAGTAGTTGCGTTAGCTGTGGCTTTATTAATGAATTAATAACTTTTTTATATTGCACTTGGCTTACTCTTGGCTTGGTTAGTAGTTGCCAGACTTTTTTTAGGGCTTTAGAGCCCTAAGTTATCTATTTATTTGTTTCTATTCCTTTGAAGCAGATACGTCACTCTGTGAGAATTTCTCTGAAAAATTATCAATTGCTAGTTACGACAGTTAGCGCGGAGGGTGACGAAAAATAGGCGCTGCTTTCTGTAGGTATCGCCTTTTGCCGGTAATCGGGCACAACACCGAACCCCGGAAAGTGCTAAACAGTGTTTTCAAAACCGAATAACAATTTGCCTGGAAATAGAGATTAGTTATTAATACAGAATGTCAACGATGTAAGCTTTATCATAGGCATTAATCTTGTTGTCCCATTATTACTGAACTATTAAACACAAATGTCGCCGCTGCACGCACGTGCTACAATATGTTATTAACGATCTATTTACTTAGTTTATGTAGGGCGTAATTATTTATATAAAGCCTCGTATTCACTAGGCTATTGACGCGCAACTTGTGACGCTCAACATGTTCGGCAACATTGCCAGATGACGCGGAACATGACGCTGAAAGAATTAGTACGCATGGATTTGTTGCACGTTGTCGCTCATTATGTTACGCTACATGTTGAACAACATGTAGTGCGTCAATTATTGCCTAGTGAATACGAGGCTTTCGACTGCAAAGTAATAAAAACCGGCCAAGTGCGAGTCGGACTCGCGCACGAAGGGTTCCGTACCATTATTATCTATAAAAACGACAAAAAAAACACGTTTGTTGTATGGGAGCCTGTGTGAGATGTTAAATATTTGTTTTATTTTAATTTAATTATTTATTTTTAAAGTGAATATATAACTAAGTATTCTGTGAATATTTCAAGCGTCTATCTGCTGCCGTTATCAATATCGAGCAAAAACGCCCCCTTAAATATTTATTTTATTCTGTTTTTTAGTATTTGTTGTTATAGATGAGAGGAGCTCGTGGCTAAATAATTACAGCCGCATAGACAGATCTTCCGGGTTAAGCCACGCTTGCCGAGGTTGGTCTGTGGATGGGTGACCATTTACCATAGCGAGTTTCCTCCGTGCCTCGGAAAGCACGTAAAGCCGTTGGTCCCGGCTGTTATTTATAGATCTTTGACAGTCGTTACTGTTGGTCAGAAGTAGGAGTGGGTTGTAACAGGTAAAATCACGTATCTGTTACGCCTGTTCCTGTTACACGTAAATAGCAGTTCCAAAAACCTGTTACGAAATAACAGTCTGTTATTTCATACTATGTGGGAACACACTATTGTGTGTTATCCGTTACCACAGATAACAACGTTTAACCTGTTTTCTGTAACAGTAGGACTTCTCTTTCTAACTAAGGTGTTAAACCTATGCGAGAAAAGGAAAGAGCTTGTGACGGCTGGAACAGGGTGTCACAGAGTAACAGTAACATGTTTTATCTTATTCTAAATACGGTAACTGTCCTAAGCATGAATAGAGAAAAGCTTGTGACTGTCAATTAAGGGATTTTGTTAGCTCGTGGAACAGGAACTGCTTTTTCAGTTTGTTTGTCACAGTTACAGTCTGTTATCATCAGATACCTGTTTTATGTATCTGTTACGATAAATACGCCTCACTCCTAGTCAGAAGCCAGAAAGTCTGACAACCAGTCTTACCAAGAGTATCGTATTACCCAGTTACTGGGTTGTGGAGGTCTGATAGGCAGTCGCTCCATGTAAAATACTGATATTCAGCTGCATCCGGTTCGACTGGAAGCCGACCCCAACATAGTTGGGAAAAGGCTAGGCAGATGATGAGTATTTGTTGTTATATAGCGGCAACAAAAATACATCATCTGTGAAAATTTCAATTGTCTAACTATCACGGTTCATGAGATACAGCCTGGTGACAGACGGACAGACAGACGGACAGCGGAGCCTTAGTAATAGGGTACCGTTTTACCCTTTGGGTACGGAACCCTAAAAATGATTTCGGTTGAAATGTGTTTTGAGACACGAGACGTGAAAGAAAATATTCTAGTAGCTGATAAATATTTATTAAAATTGTCTTGTAGATACCTAATCTAAGGGCATGTAAAAACCCACATCTGATCTGGATACGGATGATACGGGCTCAAAAACTAATTGTCTATTATTTGGTGCCAATAATTGAAACACGAAATTACAGGCACATGCAACTTCACAACTTTGTCTCTAAGGTTGGCAATGCATCAGCAATCCTGGGGCCTGTGGGCCACTGGCTTGTTTACCAACCTATTACATAAAAAAACGCCTGCTCTAGACAAGGAATGTTTTGTTATTTAGGTCCGATACGCACTTCATGTAACATCGAGAAAAGAGGAGATGATTAGATGTCGAAGTTTTTTTTAGCACGCACGAATACGTATTAATTGTACGTAATTACGGAGCATAATGCAAATGACGTATTTTTCGGAGCAAGCAAAGAAATGAAATAAAAGTATGCCTTTTCTTCTCAACTCTACAAACTTTATCCCCCTTATTACAAAAGATGGTCTAAGAAAAACCTAGGTTTTAAAGCAGCCCCGTATCTTTTTGTTATATGACATAAGAAAGTGATGGGTATATTTCAAACCTGGGTTTACCTTAGTCTTGGTTTAAACCAACTTTTGTAATAAGGCCCTATAAGTCTTAGGGCCTGTTTCACGATGTCTGAGTAGCCACTAACCGAATAAATTCAAAAATGGAACAGAATTGGTATGAAATTATCTGCCAAGTAATATAACGGGAACTTACTTGGACGTGATGAAACAGGCGCTTAATACATTTTATTTTAATGGGGGTGCATGAAAAGAGCCTCCACGAGTGACGACGTCCGGCGCACCCTGGGCAGTGAGCCCCGCTACCAAACTTGCTGACTGGCTAATCTTTTCATCACAGCATGAGCTATTTTCGTATAGCTCATACTGACACGAAAGAAGAATTTTATTTGAATTAATTTTACAAATACTCTATCTTTCTCGTAATTATTAACTAAAGGGATTGAAATCTATCTTTGGTTCTATATTCTATTATACTTATATTAATATAATATTAGACAAAAAAGAGGCCCACCAAGGCACGAATATCTTTTGGATCATATTTTCAAGTTTCAGCTCTTCTTGATTGACCGCTAAGGTTGATAAAAAGCATTATACTGAGTTGAATCCCTGCTGGAAACAAACATATTGCATACAAGTTTAGTCTGAAAAGAGTCTAATTTAAAGGGGTATCACCGATGACTGTTTTAAATCAAGTGTTAAAATTTCAAACTTGGTGTTTTTATTTTGATTTTTATTTTTAGTTTTTTCAAAAATTCTTTATCCCTGCCTTAAGGTGCGAACTCAGAAAATGGAGTTTCTAATCCGTGACCTAAAATGTAAACACAGCTGATCTTAACTAAGAATAAATTGATTTTAGCGTATTTTTTGTGAAATATTTGAACAGCAATTTTTCTTCAATTATTGACTTTTGGGGAAAGTTCTAGAACAAAAGTTATTCATTATTATGGGTACTTTAACACTTTCTCGGATTAGTACCCCCTTTCCGACTAACCTTGTATACATTACCTTTCTGAAAAAGTTCTTATTCGTCTATTGTTATAGTTATTCATTTTCTCTCATTTATTAATTTAAAAATAGATTATATAAAATCATTCCTCATATTTTTAAATTATCAGATTAAAAGCTACTATTTATTTTATGGCTCAGTTTCATAGAACATCGGTATTTCTAGGGCACTAGGCAGCCGGATCCAAGATAGCAGTATAATAATATTAATAGACAGGTGGGTTCTGCCCATCCCCTCAGCCGCTTAACACGTCACCCACCGGTAGAGGTTGGGGTGGGCAGAAACCTAACCTTTTACTTTCCAGTAGATACAAATTAACAGATTGTTTTTTAAATTGTAATAACTGAACAGTATAAAAAAGGAACTATCTTCCTCTACGGAGACGGATATGTCGAGTAATTAGATATCAATTTTAATTGGACCACCTTTAGAATTTTGATAATGTTTTAATCCATTTTGTGAGCAAGCACCTTGTGAGATCAAACTTTATAGGAGGTGCCTATACCCAGCACTGAACATCGCACCGGTAGAATTTTTTAGTATTAAATATTCATTTAATTCTGTACTAAAATCATTACAAGAAAAGACGGAAAAAAAGTCGGAGGCTACGTATTTTTTTGGTCAGTTTGGGAATTACATAATTCGTAGAAAGCCTCCGACTTCATGTTATGATTTAATAGCATGATTTTTTGAAAACATACGTCAATTTTCTCTATACTAGCCACTCTGAAGGATAAGATGCATCAGTGAGACAGTAATGGGCTGGTCATGTTATATGTTAAGATTAGAAGTAATTCTTGTTTACATCTTTTCAGTTCTTATTTTTTATTTGCCACATCATCTTTTTCCATTTTTTAAGTTCGCTTTTTATGCAGTTGGTCTTTTTTTTGTTTAAAATTTGATCTCAATTTATTGGGCTCTCCGGACCGTAGGGAAAAGAAGATACGCAGAATTATTTACATAGAACATTGAGTGTGACAAATACCAATACGAGTCGTTTCTGTTGGTTCTGGGTTTTGGTTATTTAAAATTTGCTCATTCTCCTTTACACCAAAATCTACCATACTGTTTTTCACTTTGGGTAGGGGTAGGTACAACGCTGATGCCACAATGAATGTCAAAAACATTGAAGAAAAAATAACGCGGATAATTAATTAATCTAATTTACGTTTATCGAGATTATCGTGCGTTTAACTAAATGTAAACTGTCTCAGGACTCACACTGCGCGAAAGACTTGTAGATTAGACTAAATTAGATCTGCATTTTCTTAAGGACATATTCATGTAATTACCTCAAACCTCGTAGTCAGGTGACACAGATTGACCCTGCATGGGATTTTTCAGTAGGTTATTCTTTAAAAAAAAACGAATTGTCAATTTAGCGCCCGAGTTAACCGATTGCGCAAAGCAATATCGAGCATGTCGTGCCTACCAGCTGTGTCGCCGAGCTTCCATTAATTTATGCGTAGCATTGAAATGTTCCATTGCATAATTTATTATTCAGGCTAATATAAAATAAAAAAACACTCAAAATCTCGTTCAGAGATATTCCATTTCTCTTAAACATTACAATTTCACGATTATTTTAAGGGCATTTCACAAGACATTCGCATTGTTTGATCGTTCGACCATCCCCTCATGTCCAAACTTCGCTGGCCGCGTGCCGCGGGCATTGCAAGGGTTGTGTGATATGCAAAACTCATATCGACATTAGCAGAGTTGAAGAGGGGCGCCTTCATTATTCCGCGTCACATGCAACCCTTGTTAGAAGTAGGGATGACACAATTAGATTATTGAGAATTATTATTAGTTGTGTCTGAGATTTGGTCGTTACTTTTGCGGTAAAGAACGTGATTGAGATTTTTAACACTGTTTTGTAATTGAAACATTAACATTACCAATATAGTTACTAAATATATATAAGTGGTATTTGATTTGAATTATGATGATATATAATTATTTATCGAATATGATAAAAAAACTGAATTTCACGCACGAGCGGTGCATTTAATTAAGTTTTTCTTATTATACTTTGTAATCTTCTAGTGCAAATGCCCGGTTATACAAGGTTAGTCGGAAAGGGGGTACCTACTAATCCGCGGGCCACTTAAAGTATCACTGGGGCCTAATTCTCCTAAAATAAATCTTGATAAATCACAACCGAACCAAGGCCGAACCGTTCATTCAGACAGTTCTCAATTTCAAAAGCTATCAAATTGTTCGACACAAAAAACAAAATCAATCATTTTGAAAGTTTTCGAAAACAAAAACTGACTGACGGTTGTGGTTCGATTGCGTTTGGCAATTTATTTTAGGAGAATTGGGGCCCTGATGACGTTATTGGAGCAAGAATTAAAATTTCAAAATTCCGATTTCCATGCAAAATGATTTTTATTTTAGTGTTTTAAAAAATTCTTCGTCCCTGCTTCAGTTACAAATTCAGAAAATGGAGTTTCTAATTCGTAACCCCAAATGTGACCTAAGATGTAAACACAGATGATCATAGCTGAGGATAAATGGATTTTAGCATATTTTTTATAAAATCTTTGAACAGCTATTTCTCTTAAACTATTGACTTTTGGGGAAAGTTGTAGAACAAAAGTTATTCATTATTATGGGTAATTTAACAGCCTTTCGGATGAGTACCTCATTTCCGACTAAACTTGTATACTCGTATATTATTATGCTTAAAAATTAGTGTTTGTTGTTTACTGACAAACTGTCTCTACATTTGTCAATATTTAATAAGCATTAGCATTTATAATTCATTTATCCAAAAATAATAGATTTAGGTAAAAATCGTTCGTTAGGTACAAGCTTTTTATCAAATAAAAATCTGAATAAAACAATATCAACAACAGTTAACGAAAATAATAAAAATATAAAATAATAATAGCAACTTTTTTTTTACTTTATTTAAAGGGCTTTGTCGCTTAGCGACAACATCGCCCAGTGCAGGAAAAAATAACAATTGAAAATTTATAAATACGTTACTTATCACTAGCTTACGATACTAACCACTAGTTTGTACAAAAGTTTTGCTTTATCGGACACTGGAAAAGCAAGAATGGTGTTACAAATACCAATGTCATTCATTCTTAACGGTCCAAAAATATTTACCCTAGTATAATAATTATACCTTCTTAATAATAACCTTGTGTTCGACAACCCTACGTCAGCAGCAGATCTTCGAGCCCCAGCTCTCGTGACGGTCACCGCTGTTATCTATAGAAACCATAGAAAAAAACTAATTACGACTCCCCATTGACGTTTGAAGGGGACGCTGTTTTCTATCGCACATGATAATAATTGCCATTTACATACGGTTCTTTTTCCATTATATTTAGGTACTAGAGTTCTCTTCTATCGGTTTTCCGGTCGAGAAATATAATGATACATAATGAATCTTTCACCATACTAGTAATGTGATGCAACATACATGGATCTGGAACCCTGCAGAGATCCAAGATTAGTCAAAATTCATGTACCTAATCATATTCTGATTCATATATCTTCAATTTTATTGATATTAGAACTATTTTCAAAATAAGTTAAACAACAGGATAAATAGTTTAAAGAGGGCCTGTGTAATAATAAATCTTTATTTCAGACCAGAGATCCATGAATGAGTAAACAATTTGGCACTTAGCCACTAATTTAAACACGTTAAATAAAACTTTTTATATCATATATCTGAATGACGGTCTGTGTGCCGCCATCCAATGACAAATTATTTGGCCATCCACCCTGCCGGCTACAGTAGCCACGAGGGTGTAGGTATGTATAGGTTTCTTTAGATCTTTGTAATATTAATAATCTCCCCCAAACAATATGTGACGCACCCCTAACTTAAGGATTATCTCTGCGTAGCTAGTCAAAAGAAAATGATTTGCTACCTTTGTGGAGTCGCATCGCTACGTTGTCGGTCTCAATATCCAATAAAGGTAAGCGTCCACAGGTCCGAGTCGTCGTACGCATCGGACAGATCACATCAAATGGATTTCAGCAGTCTTTGTATGGTTAGTCTTACAAGTTCGGACAGATTGCATCGGTTCATCGTCAATTCCTCGCGTGCCGATGACATCACTCGTTTTGCGGAGTGACAATGTCAAAAATCTGATTTCTGGGAGTTACCTCGACATTCCGAATGCTGCGAGTACAGTGGACTTACTACACATTTTACGGATCCGTTTGATATGCGTCCGATGCGGAACTGTGTAGGTACGCTTACATTTAGAGTTCAATATTATAAATTTGTAAATGAAATTGTATGTTTCTGTTCTGAGTACAATAATAAAAGCCCAGGTTTCGAAAGCATTGGTGACAATTTGGTGACGAATAAAGAAAATTTATATTTTTGTTAACGAACTATTTTTGTTAACGAACTATTTTTGTTATTATAATAACAAAAACTTAGTGAGTAAGTATTTATAAAAAGAAAATGTAGCCGCAAATGTATAGGCACACACAAAATATGTAGGACACAGTTTGCGAAGTGCGAATAAATGTTTGGATATTAAAAAAATTAGAACATGTTATTGTGCCAAATAGATAATGTCCACTAAGGTATTCTATAATTGATTAGGTTTCGTTATCTTTTTTATACCTATCGCTATTGATTTCAAGATTTATTTTACGACTTGGCTAAAAGCAAGATTCTTCTCTCGTGTCAGCACGAGCTATACAAAAATAGCTGATGCTGTGGTGAAAAGATTAACCAGTCAGCAAGGTTGGTAGCGGGGCTGACTGCCCAGGGTGCGCCGGACGTACTTAAGTATCGTCACTCGTGGAGGCTCTTTTCATGCACCCCCAAAAAACCAAGATGAAACATATTAAAAAGGACAAATATTTTAGAATTTATCACAGAAACAATATTTCTGCTGTAATTGACCAAAAAATGTTACTTATACGTCAATGAAGATATAACCATACAATATTTTTGTCAATCACATGATCATAACTTAGTCTACGACTCAGCGGTGGCCGGCCGCGTTAAGGCTCATTTACATGGAGATAGTTTCTCGAAGCGAGTCTCGTGCTATCTCTGTTTTAATCGTAGAGAAAGACAAAGATAGAACGAATCTCGCTTCGACAAACTATCCTCGTGTAAATCAGACTTTTGGCTGCTTTTCCACCAGAGATGTGCTATGCAACGTTGCTATGGATGCGTTTGATATCCACCAATCATATTCATTGGTCCACATAGTATAGTTTTGGTGGAAACTGATTCAACAAAGCTACGTTTTTTATATGGAAGGATGCGTGCTGTGGATACGTGCTATGGATGGTCGCGAGTGGTGTAGCTATGTGCAGAGCAGTTTACCTACAGTAGGCGTGCCCATCCCCGTGCCTTCAATATTGTCGATAGGTCGCATAGCTCCAGCTGCGCATCTTCCTCGCACAACTACCTTGCGGCGACACATTTTTATAGCACATTTTACTCGCTCCGCTACATAGCTTAGCATCAGTGGAAACGGTCACATAGTTTCGTAGCTTAGCTTTCACATTCTCGCAGCATAGCTGCATAGCACATCTGTAGTGGAAAGGCACCCTAAGTCATGGATTTTAACGATAACATTGAATAAAACATTTAAAATGATGACAATCAGTACATAATTTACGTAAATAAATAAGGATATATGAGAAACACACATGTAGTTTATGAAGAGTATCCATTGCATTTCTTGCCCTTCCTTCTCCACAGAACCTATCTTCTGAAACTACGCATCTAGTTTTTACGTTTCATAGGTACCTGTAATCTAGTCAATTTAAAATAAAAAACGTTGACTTTGACTTATTTTAAATAAAAACACAAAATTATCAAATCTACTAAATAAAATGTATTTGTATGATTTCTAATGGTTTGTGGTTTTTATTATTATAATACACATCTTACTTTATTTATTTATAACTATGAGTGTCATGTACATTTTTTACGTGTATCTTCTTAGGAGCTGCCTCTGCAGTTGGTACGTTTCTTCTGGGTACATTTGGTGGAGGAGTGGCCTGTGCAGCTAATTGCTCGGCTCTTGCCTGTGCAAGTGCTACTTCTAAACCTACGCTAACTCGTTTGCCCAGATCACGGTCGATAAGATATAGCAACTTTATAACTCTCTGCAGCACGGGCGGTGTCACGTTCACAAGACTCATAACTACATTATCAATAAATCTCTGCCTATGTGCCTCATTTTCAAGAATGTAGTTGTAGAAATACCATGAAGGCTCCAAGTCGACAGCGTTACTTTCCAAAACTTGTAACTTCTCCCTCGGTCGTTTCTCGTCTACGTATGGTATGGGTCCGTTGAAGGAATTAGGATAATAGTTAGGTGCATCTCGCCCATTTAGCCTTGTTGGTGGTGTTCCATCACGGTTGTACGTTTTTGCATATAATGCCGTATTAATCAAAATTTTATTGTGATTAGTTCCTAAACGATAATTTTGCGTGTTCCTGTAGGCCATTCTTCTGCCTCTAAACAAAGAGTCTACCGGCCCAGGGATACCGGGTACCAAATGAGCTGGATTAAACGCTCCTTGTTCTACATCTCTAAATTGATTTTCAACATTTCTATTTAAAACCAAACGCCCAATCTGCACAGTGAAAAATGTGCCATTCTTCCATAGCCTGGTAACGTCGAAAGGATCGTAGTCAACTTTTTGTATATCATGTGGAGTCATCACGTCCATTTCTAATTTCCACGCAGGATAGTTTCGCTGTTCAATAGCATTGTACAAATCTCGGGTGAAGTAGTCCGGATCTGTACCTTGTATCATAGCCGCTTGAGCACTTGTTATTGCTGAGAAGCCCTGCTCAGTTCTAAAGTTAAACCTTACATAATGTCTTTCTCCTTTTTTATTAGAAATTTCATAAGTATGAATGGGGAAAGAATCCATTCTTCTGTACCCGTTCGGAATACCGTAATCAGATAATGTCCATAAGAAAGTATGAGTAACAATCGGGCTTAGTGTCGCAAAATCCCAACGGCTCGTGAAATCCAGCAATATGTTTGTCTGTGGATTTCTCTTGAATCCATGTACTATGCGTGAAAACATTATAGGATCTCTGTATAGATATACGGGTGTCTGCAAACACAATAGATCTAAATTTCCTTCTTTGGTGTAAAATTTTATCGCCATGCCCTTTAAGTCTCTGGCAAGGTCGGAGCCTCCAAGATTTTCTGTTGCTGATGAGAACCTGACTACTAATGGGGTTTTCTTACCAATTCCGTTAAATAAATCAGCATAAGTGTATTCGGAAACGTCGTTTGTAACTTCTAGGTAGCCGAAGGCACCGGTGCCCTTGGCGTGGACCACTCTCTCTGGTATTCTCTCCGCATCGAAATGCAACATTGAATCGAGAAGTAACTGATTGTTGAACTGA
Source organism: Amphipyra tragopoginis (assembly GCA_905220435.1). Lineage (NCBI taxonomy): Eukaryota > Metazoa > Arthropoda > Insecta > Lepidoptera > Noctuidae > Amphipyra > Amphipyra tragopoginis. The sequence continues at coordinate 21,326,758 of HG991995.1, read as the reverse complement.
TCGGAGTTTATCGTTAACGTGTCCCGTATTTCAGTCGGTTCTCCCGAACTTTTGGTCCATAGTCCTATCGGTAACTGAAAAGGTTAAAATGGATTAATTTCTTACATTTGTAGCTTTTTTACGACAAAAAAAAATGTTGGCATAGAAGAATTTGTATTACTCTTTTTGTGAAATTTTACAGCTCTTCTCGTGTCGGCACAAGGTTTAGAGAATAGCTCATGCCGTGGTGAAAAGGTTAGCTAGTCAGCAAGGTTGGCCTCGAGGCTAACTGCCCAGGATGTGAAGGACGTACCTACGTATCGTCACTCGTGGAGGTTTTTCCAGCTGTAAGACATGTATAGACTTATTTAAATAATTGCTACCTACCGGGTGTTCCCGTTTAAAGTCCAACAGTTGCCTTACTGCGGGTTCGTAAGTTACATTGTGGTATTTAACACTTTCCACATTTAGTACCACAGAAAACAAACACGCAACGAATGCTTTCATGTTGGAAATCGAGTACGTGTCGAGTTCGTTTTTAGGTAAAACTTGTTTATATAGGATTTGGTGAACCACTGATTTGGGGTCAATTAGACGTTTGTCTGTACTTAGATGCATTTTTATAATATTTATCAGCAATTCTATAGCTAATAGCTTCTTCCTTCCGATTAAAAGTTACCTACTCTTTATATTTGAGGGTTCCGTTCAGATTATATTTTGTGTGTTGCCTTTAGATACTTCTCAATGCAATTATTTTATTTTATTATGTAAAAGAGCATTTATCTACTATTTAAAATGTACCTACAAATAATAGTAATATATTTCATAGATAGCAAAGAAATAAATCGGTCCATAAAAAAAATTAAAAAATAGAGTAGATACACGCCTTCAGAGTTTGTTAAGCTGGCATTTTCTGTCCTTGTCATGCGAAATTAGATATTGTACAGAGTGATGTAGAGTCAGAAGTTTTAAGGTATGACGTCATTGGTAGTAGTGTTACCTGTCTTGTCAACAATTTTAAATCGTTTATAACTTGAGCATTTTATCCAATATTTCTTTGGTTTTTTCCGTTGCTTATTATTTTTGTAAAAGTTTCGAGATTTCTAATTAAAAAAAATTGTAAAATACCCTGTAGGTATTTATATGGTTATATTCACTTCTTCATTTCATTTTACTAATTCGTCCCCATAACTAAATCAAGTACTTACCTACTTACTTAATTAGATTTTTTATTTGTTGCTTCTCTTTACGATTACCTACTCTTGTATCGTGGGTGCGTTTACGAACACAAATCTCACAGGTCCAGACCCGGAACAATTATCCAAGCCCATACTTGATCCGTCCGGGAATTGAACGCACAACCCTCGACAACCGTGTCGTTTCTCCGATTGCTTGCGATACATTTTATGCCGATATTACAACTTTCAAATAATTACTGAAGAAGAAGTATTATTAATAAATAATTAGGTACCTACTATTCTTTCATGCATTAGATACTACATAACGTTTCAGATCGACTCCTAAATTATTAAGTTGATAGCTAAAAATCGATCATAATTGAGTTTATTAAATAAAGGAAATGCTTGTTACATACAATCCGAGAATCATGCAACTGTAATTGCTGCAAATTGTAGTTTTAAAATGTTTTATAATTACTCACTTCTTACAGTTTCTTAATTGCTATAGTATTTAAATAAAATTAATAAAAAAATATTTATAACAAGCTATTCATTTATCTTAATTTAATCTACTAAAAGTATTTAAGAATAAATACTTTTTCTTTCTTCTTTCAAAAGAAAGAAAATATAAAATGTACTAAAATGATAAAGAAATAATTTAAAACATCTGTGAAATTAAAAGTTTAAGAGCGATTACGCACTGCATCCGATCCGAATCCGTGAAAATACGGATATAAAAAACTCGGACCGAATTCGGATTTTACGCACTGCATCTGATCCGAATCCGTGAAAATACCGATCTAGAGTAAAAATCTCGGACCGAATTCGGATGTTGCATGCGCACTATTCCGATCTCTGATTCAAATCCAAGCATGTCAGGCATCTTTGGCATATCCATTTGGCGTCCGATTTGAATCCGAGGTGATGCGAAAGCTGTCATACAAACAGTACTACGGCTACTTCGGTCCGTCAATATTTCTTCCGGATTGGAGACTCACGGATGACGGATAGAAATCGGATGACGGATGCGATGTAGTGCGTAAACTATCATACAAATAGTTCTATGGCTACTTCGGAACGTATTTTCACGGATTCGGATCGGATGCAGTGCGTAACCGCTGTTAGGATATCTAAGGCCTGAATTACATAGAAACGGCATAAGGCGCAGGCGAGTCACTTTCATACATTTTTCGTGCCGCTTCAATTTTTTTTTGCGCAATTATATGAAAGCGTCGCGCCTGCGTCGCGCCTGCGCCTTGTGCCGTTTCTGTGTAATTCACGCTTAACATTTGTTTAGGTATTGAAAAAACATGCCTACGCACCGCTGCGCCTCCGGAGTACCAAAGAAAACCGAATCGAAATATGTATAATAAGAGCGCGGACGCACAGCGGAATGTGAGCGGTGTATCCTAACATTAAAGCTCAATTTCGCAAGCGCGAAACATTTTATTTTGTGTTTTACGTCTCTGAGTGACGCCGGATACTAAATGTTACAAAGACAAAAAGTCAATGGGCAACATAGTCCTAGTGTCAAAATGTACAAATGTCTTAATGTATATGAATGTGCAAATGACAAAAAATAATTGTGATATAATGCGTAAGGGTCTAATTGTTAGATTGTCAAAATGTACAAAAGATAAAACACAATTGTGCCAAAATGCATCGTGGTCCAATTGTCACACAGTCAAGATTCGAACCCGCAAACCTGGACTTCGAAGGTACGATCACTAACGACTGACCCTACATACACCTATCTGCTACTTGATATCAACATAATTCTCTGCACTGGATATCTAATTGAAATCTCTTCTCTATCTAATCTCTTTGAGTATAAATACTTCTTGAAAGTCCGGTATCCTTGAAAAAGATGATTGAAATGTCATTTCATTTGTTCTATCATAGCGGCATTTGGGCAAAATGACATTTTGGCACTGGGCAATTTGTACAATTGAACATTACAGCTTTAATGTATTCTATCATAGCGGCATTTGGGCAAAATGACATTTTGGCACTAGGCAATTTGTACATTTTGACACTAGGACTATGTTGCCCATTGACTTTTTGTCTTTGTAACATTTAGTATCCGGCGTCCTCTGAGTATTATGTTCCTTCGTTTGACACATTACCTACTTCAGGTTGAGGTTACTGTATGTACCTTAGTGCTATCTATTTATAATTCTGAGCGGTCATGCCGTGAAGAATGGCAAGATTAAAATGATCCCTACCATTTCTACGGGTCCGACGTACACTATACAGGGTGTTAACGAAATCGTGTAATTCCTTCAAACCTCGTGATCTACTGGTGACACAGATTAACCCTAAATGGGAATTTTCGAAAATCAATGAAAAAATTGTTTTTTTTTAATTTTTGGTTTTCAATTTCTGAGTCTTTTTAGAGCCTTGAGTTATCTGACTGCAAAGAGCGATATCGCGTTAGTCGTGCCTGCCAGCCGTGTCGCCGTGCTTTCATTAATTTATGCGTGGCATCGAAATGTTCACACAAATAAAAATTTTTTTTTGCAAAAAAGTAAATTCTTATTTTTTTACTGAATCCTTATTAGGTGGTTTAGATATGATCGGTACCAAAGCCGCATGAAAAATTTTTTTTTTATTTTTAATCAAGCTAAATCCCGTGCGGGGCCTGTCTACATCAGTAGTAGATCATGTGGTTTTAAGGAATTACACGAATTCGTTAACACCCTGTAGTATCATAGGACTATACCATACCATTTCAAAATTTCAAATACCTATTTCTATTGGTTTATGTCAAAGTTAAAAGCTTTAGAACCTTTCAAACGCTCTCTTGTAAAGTTGTGTTTTTGTACTTGCACCTGTATATGTAGGATCCGTCGATATGCCGCTTTATGACTGACAACGTTCAGCGGTCCAAATAGTCTGAAACGAAACCCTGCATTTTCTTAGTCTACACTTTACCTACTATCAAAACAATAACCTATTACTCTGTCTTCTATAGAAGCGCCAAGTGCGCCTGAGTCCCGAACAAGCAGCAGAGCTGTACAAGGGTCACTACGGCACTCACCACTTCCCTCACCTGGTGGCGCACATGTCAAGTGGGCCGATCATAGCGCTCGTTATCACAGCAAAGAACGGCATACAAAAGTGGAGGACGCTTATGGGGCCTGCCATGTAGGTATTATAAAGTTACTAGCTGCGTCCCGCGGTGTTATCCCCGGTATTTCGGGATAAAAATAGCCTATGTGTTTATCCAGGATATCAGCTACCTCCATACCAAATTTTATCAAAATTGGTCCATCCGTTTGAGCGTGAAGAAGTAACAAACATACAAACACACCCACTCAAACTTTCGCCTTTATAATATTAGTGTGATTTAGATAAATTACCGGTTTAGTCGCATTTCTTCCCCTTCCCATCTCTTCCCCTGTGCGTTTATGACTACAAAAATTTCCCATCTATATGAAACGTAATAGGGGAAGAGATGGGATGGGGAAGAGATGGGACAAAACCAAATTACCACTCTGTATCTTCAGAATGGATTAGTAATGGTGTTGTACCCGTTGACGATGACGGTATTAAGTCCGTAATTTAACATTTATTTCTACATTTAATATATATACATAACTAAATGTCACGCCTGTATTCCCCGAAGGGTTGGGCAGAGGTGTATAGTACACCCACATTTCGCCGTTATGTTTAAGTTCGATGTAATAAGGGGCGAGCCTATTGCCATCAATCACGCACAAATCCAGACTCCGGGCTGCTACTGAGAAATTCCACGCGGAAAAACCCAATAACACTTTACCTGGGGATCGAACCCAAGACCTCACGCTCAGCAGTCGCGCTTGCGACCACGACCAACGAGGCAGTCACATTTATTTTGTTTTTATTCTTTGACTTGGTTGCGTTTATTCCTAGTCATCATGATAACCATAGACAGGGTATAAGAGAGCATACGATAGATATCAGAAGAGTTCGTCGCAAAACAGAGCAAACATGATTATTTTGTTACTTTATCTCCTTGTGTTTTGTATGGTCGGTCTCATTTTGAGCACAGGTTTTTTTTATATACCTATTTCTTACTTTTCCCCCGATATAATTTTTCAGTGACCTTGCCTGTCGTAGGACTGTTGGCAAGAAGCACATCGTTTTTTTTATATGTGTATCAGGTATTTACTGTTTCTAGGGTACAGGAAGCTCAAGCCTACTGGCCGGATAGCTTACGCGCGTGCTATGGCCGACGTACCAAGTACGGGGACTACTTCAATGGGCTCCACGGCAGTGAAAATCACGCCGAGTCTATTAGAGAGATAAATTTCTTCTTTCCTAACAGTAAGTCTTGCTTTATTTCTATCAAAAGGTACGTCCCGTATTTTTGTCATAGTAAGTAGGTACACTTTTCGCCAACTGGAAATTGTAGCCAGAAAGAGCCTTGACTCTAGGTAACGTAAATCTACCCAAATTGGTCCGCCCACCAAATTCCGACCACTAATTGTGACTGCATTTTTTTTTATTAACACAGTGTATTATTAAGCTAGGTCTTATTGGAATTTGAAACTACACTTTTAACTTTGTTTACCACTAAAAGAGATTTTATAGATATTTGTTTTGTTTCGCGATAATATTACAATTCATAACGAAACGGTGCATTAAGCTCGTTTTTAATAGTCAAAACGTCAAAACCAGACATGGGACACTTAAAGAGTTCTGTAAAGATTTAAACTGAATTTAGTAAGTTTAAAGTTTATGTGGTATAGTATAATCGATAGACTTGAGTTACGAGTAGTTAATAGATGATTTAGTTTATAATTAGTATGCAAAACTTATCAAAATAAAGTGGACGGTGTTATAGCTAGCAACACTACAGTACTGATCGAATACCGACCGGAGGTCGGTATAGGGGCAATTACCGTGTTCACTTTAACTGATAAAATTATATTTGAGTTATAATAAATCAAACCTAGAAATAATTTTTATTATTTACCTATTTGATAAAGAATCTTGTGACCGAAATACGACCTACTATAAATTGTTTATTTATTTCGATAACTGTATTTTAATTTCATGAAAATTCATTATTAGCACCTTCGTTTATTGAGAAAAGCAGTATAATACTTACATGATTTTCAATTAACTGTACTTGTTATTGGTTTTATTCTAACATAATTTATTTCTAAAAAATGTTTACTATCTATCGAAATTGTTTATTTCTCTAAAAATATTAAACTTTTCAATAATTGAAGTAGTTGAAAAGCGGTCGGTTGTTAGGTAACCGTTTTACATCATTTCATAATACCGTCCACCCTCAAAGCTTATCGTGATTTGTACTCATTTCGAAGAGCTTAAACTTTTTAGCTGAAACTTAAAGTTTATATGACTACATTGTAGACTTTATGTTAGCACCTTTCGGCTCCTTTATCTGACCTTGGATATCAATCAACTAGGAAAAGAGTGCCCATTGAGACAAATCGAACGAGCATTGATAAAACGAAACAACTCGAAGGGCTTACATTAATACATTGTGGAGTAGACGGATTTTTTCTGTGACAGTCATGTTGTATTTGGATTCTGAGCTCATTTCCAGAATCATCATACCCAAAAACCATAGACAAGAAACCATAAAAAAACCATACTCATGAAAATAACTTTTTGAATTTTGACTCATCCTCGGCATCAGCACCGCCGAAAATTATGGAATTGACATGACGAATCATTTCCAAATTTTTATGGCGACCATCTTGGATTTTGAAGTTGCCGTCGTTTTCTTCATCAGCACACCCGAATGCCATGGAATTAACACCATGACGACTAACTCTTAAATTTTTAAAGCCGCCATTTTGGATTTTGGTTTTGCATACATTTTTGGCATCAGCAGCCCCGAAAACCATGGAATTGACACCCATGATGAATCATTTAAAATTTTTATAGCCGCCATTTTGGATATTGATTTTGCCCACATTTTTGGCATCAGCAGGCCCGAAAACCATGGAATTGACACCCATGACGAATAATCAGTAATTTTGTATAACCGTCATCTTGTATTCCGAATTCGACCAATTTTTTGGCATGGGCACCCGACTAACCCATGCAAATAAGAGTTTTGTTACAATTAACGCATTTGTTACAACTAGATTAAAGTAATCAAAAGAAAAAAAGGTAAATTATTTAATATAACTTCAGTAGTTTAACATCTTTTGGCGAGGTTGAGATTGCGAGTAAAATTGGGACCAGCGGTATAAGCTCTAAGGGAGCAGCGCGCGCACACCGTCACGAAAAAGGTTTAAACGTTGATTATTATTTATTTATTTATATTCCGTTCCTACAGACAAACCGTGGAAATGGTTTTGTGGGGCATTGATCTTAATTAATGCAACGTTTTTGTACTATATAAAAAAAACCCCTTTTCTATATGACACCATGAAGTTAGTTGTTTACATAGACCTACAAGGTGTCTAAAGCTCTGCAAAAAAGAGTACGAAAAATGGGGGTGCCACTAACAATAAGCGCTCTGGTAGAAAGTCGAAGTGAACTTCTACCGCGCATACATAATAAATGGAATGAGGCATCAACCGGGGACTGCCCACTGGTGCTCTACGAGAGTGTAGTGAAGGACTGTCCCCGGGTGATGTAAGACAAGAGGGCACAAGAATGAGTATTGCAAAATATAGACCCTTAAATTATTGGTCTATTGATACGGGTGTTTTATGGACAAGTCCAACTTCTTTTTCTGGTAGAAAATTGGTTGGTGGCCCACTAACTCGCTAGCTGGGCCCCCTGGAAAACCGCCAGAACAGGCAAAAGGGGGCAACACCAATGTGAGCTGTTAAGTGTATCGAGATCGAGAGGTGAGACCCTGGTTTCAGCAAGTTTGCAAAGGGCAAATTTGGTGGACGGTATTAGGTATGTCAGTGGTCGGATTAGGGCTGACAGTTATTTCCCGGACGGAATTAAGGCGGGCAGCAGATTTGAAACTACTTGTCACTTTTTACTTCATATCAAAACGAATTAAATGTGAATTTTATATTCCTTCCTAGATTTAATAAATATATGAATTTTACATTATTAAGAGATCTACAGCACCAGAGTTTCCCTTATCAGTCGCTATGTCTGAATAAAACAAAAATGATGGTCCTTAGGAGGTCGGTATTTGCTGGGTTTACGTTACTCACTTCCTTCCTTTCTGTGCGACTTGTATTTTTGATTACACATTCACATGTCACTGGGGTGAATTCGTAAAAGTACTATTGTTTACCAACGTTGTGTTACAAACAATGATCTTGAGATGTATTTGGTGCTTTAATTTTAGTTTTGTGTGTGACTTGGCTATTGTATTAGGCTAAAGACCCGTAATGATAGTTTAAGGCATTTAAATAAATAAATACCTAACATTCGAGTCCGCCACACTTTTCATAGAGCTCATATGCCATCCCGCCATACATATTGCTAGTGGACCTTCCAGGAGGGTCTTCGGCATTACGTTTGCGCTTAGAGTGAATCCTCGAGGAGGGTTCCTGGCATTAGGTTAAAAACCGTGAAAAATACGCTACTACGTCGTAAAATTGATGTTTACTTGCGGACGGTGAGTATTCCAAGAAAAACCTGCATTCAAAATGAGCCCTCCACGAGGGTACCCGGCATGGCGAATGCGACTACAGGGTGCCCTCCTGGAGGACACCTGGCACTGAACGTTTTAATCAAAATCAGCCAAGAAATGTAGAAGTAGAATAAGGGTAGAAGCTCCTTGTGAAAGAGATCCTCTGGGGAAGTTCTACCTCCATACCTGGGTCTATTTCTGCCACTTATCACCGTTACTGTGTTTAAAATGTGCGCTTTAAAGGGTATGGGCGCTGGTGAAGTTACAGGCATAAGAGACTTTCCAACTTAGTCTATAAGTTTGGCAACGCATCAGCGATCCTGTTAGTGTTGTAGGTGAATATAGGCGGTGGTAACCACTTATCATCGGGTGGGCTGTCAGCTAGATTGCCAACATATTCATCATCATCATCATTCAGCCGAAAGACGTTCACTGCTGGACATAGGCCTCCCCCAAGCATCGCCACATCGACCGATTGCCTATGCGATTGCCGATGCCTCTCGCATCCAACGGATTCCCGCGACCTTCACCAGATTATCGGTCCACCTTGTGGGAGGCCTACCCACGCTGCGTCTTCCAGTACGCGTTCGCCACTCCAGATCCTTTCAACCAACATATTACCTACGTGTAAAAAAATTAAGTTCCTTCACTCCAAAGAAAATATAAATACCTACCTACAAAAATAACTCCTATTCACTCTGTCCGCAGTGATAGTAGGGCCGATAATCCGTCACTGGCAAATAAAGGACTACATACAGAAGCATTTAACGCCATCCTTAATGCCTGCCCTCACGGCGTTGGCACACGAGAAACCAGCAGAGCCTATATTGTGGCTAGCCGAACATCTGCGAAGGCACAACCCTAATGAGCCAGAGCTTGCGCCACAACCGCCGGAACAAAGGGAGGATAGACGATGTCATACTCCGCAGCCGTCCGTAGAATCAGTTTTGAAATAGGTAGTTTCTTCAATTTCTTGATTTGAATCATAGTGGCTTACTTTACGTGAGATTAACAAATTCTTATGTTACTGGTGTTTTGTTTTGTTTATCCCTACTTAGTATTATTATTAGTATCCGACCGAAGGTTCGGTTTCGGTTTCGGCCAGTTTCGGCCAAAAAATCGTGTTTCGGCCAAAAATCTGCCGAAAGAACGGCCGCGCCGAAACTCAGTGTTCGTGAATTGTCGCGCGTCTTCCGGCTAGCTTCGGCTGAGTTCGGGACTCGTGTGTGGTTGCCAGTTGAGTTCGCCGGTCGGCGTGCGGCGTGGTTGTGTTGTTTGTGATTTTGTTTGTTGATTTTTGACAATGTTTACCGAATTTAGTACAATTTATTGTATTTTTTGTTGATACTGATAATTAGGTAAATAATTATTTAACTACAAAGTATCAAATACAATATCTCAATGTCAATAAATAATAAATTAATATTTACGACATTGAACACAAATACTCAAGTAAGAAGTCTGTCTTTACGTTTATGTGTTGATTTTTGACAAAAAATCTATCATTTTTTTATGTTATATTGTTAATATAGTACCTATACCATAAATGAATAACTATTTTCGTTACATATTTCCATCATTGTCTTTCATTTTATTTAACAAGAGAAAACTGTCTGTATTTGTGTAAAAAAGATACTAGATTTCACTATACAAGGTGGGGCAAAAGTAATCACCCGATGTTATTTTGCTGTCATTTTTTTTTTGGAATGAAATTGTTTGATTCTTATTGTGGATTATGTTTATTTAATTAATTAGATTTTTTCCATTAAGTCCAGAAAGTGATATCATCGGTCAAGTGGTCGCCGTCAAAATTGATGACCGGCTCGACCGGATACGGGCTCGTTTTATGGCATTTTCCAATTTTTTTTCGATAATTTCACTGGCCCTACCGTTACTGTGGACCGCAAGCGCTACAGAACCGTGATCGACGACTTTTTCTTCCTCAGTTGGATGAATTGGGACTGGAGGACATGTGGTTCCAACAGGACGGAGCAACAGCGCGGCGTCTAATCTCTCGCTTTGGCGATTTGCACTGGCCGGCCAGATCACCCGATTTGACCGCTCCAGTTTTTTTTTTGTGGGGTTACTTGAATTCCCGGGTTTATGTAAACAAGACTCTTGAAGTCCTTAAAGAAAATATCCGACGGGAATGCGAGAACCTATCGCCGGAAGTTCTGACACAAAGATGGAAACTATCATAAAACGAGGCCATATGGTTATCAATTCTGATGGCGGCCACTTGACCGATATCATTTTCTCGACTTGATGGAAAAAAAAACTAATGCATTTAATAAACATTATCCTCAAGAAGAACCAAACATTTTCATTCCTAAAAAAAATTACAGCAAAACAACATTGGGCGATTACTTTTGCCCCACCTTGTACAATAGAATAGAATTTTTACATGTCTAAATAAGGTTCGGTTTCGGTTTCGGCCGAAACTGAGACTGGCGCCGAAGATTCGGTTTCGGTTTCTGTTTCGGCTAAAAATCCTGTTTCGGTCGGACACTAATTATTATAAATGCGAAAGTATCTCTGTCTTTCTGTTACGCTTTCACGCCTAAACCGCTGAATCGATTTTGATGAAACTTGGTACAGAGATAGTCTGGAACTTGGAGAAGGACATTTATCCCGAAAAATACGGAATACGCGATAAACGACATCCACGCGGGCGAAGCCGCGAGCGGCCTCTAATATATGAATACTGATGCCGAGAAACTCGGCCTCGAAAATCCATTAGACTAGGGGACTACTCCGAAAAACGAAAGTCAAGGTTTGGGACCGAAGCAAGACGACGAACATCGAACTTACACGATCGAAGTATTGTCAACGACGAAGTACTTAGATGTCAATTAACATTTGGGAGTAGGATGAACGAAAAACAAAATGTCAAATCGCGAAAATCGAATCGAATGTCGAATCCGAAACACTTTCGTGCCTCGTGGTTGTAAAATGTGCGATCCGTCAGCAGGAACTTCGTTATTCAACTGTCGGTTTATTCTGTGGTAGGTGCCCAGTTCTCTATGGACTATTAGCACGGATAAGGAATAATTTAGTCATATAACATCTCCCCTCTGACACCGAAGTGAAGTGTGCGTAGGAAAGAAATGTTTGTTATTGGAGGATCGCCGGCAAATTTCAAATTGGATTGGCGATTATCGTGGATTGCATCATATGCAATGATGTGCATGTGGTCGATTGCCATATTCGCCGACATTTTACCAAGTAGGTACTGTGACTGTAGTCTGGTCAGATCCAATTTGATAAAAGGTAAACAATCTTTTAGTGATTTTATGTGGAACAGCTACGCAAAATAAAAGTATTATTTCTCCAATTGTATTTTAAGTTTGTAGTTTTTTTTTTGTTAAAACTCATGACTATTTTTAAATAAATCACCAAACCATGGTTACCTGTTTATCAAATAAATTTGGGCCAGACTTTACCAGGTATTTAATTTATTCGCCAAAGGACATAATCCTGACCAATTTAATTTTGTCCCACAATCACTGCAACAAAGAGAAAATGGAGTCCTTGTCCCAACAGTTCCGAGAATTTTTTGATGTTAATCCTAATGGCTTATTTTTATTACTTAAGCACCTACTTGACGATAATTTATATTTTGATGGATACCATATCGCCCACGTGGATTTATTTATTGCACTGAATTTGCATTTACGAATTAAACAGCTATCTAGTAATGTCCTTGAAGCGATATTAATATTAACAAGTCGATAACCTACCGGTCATTTTGCTTGCCTGTGCAGGCTCTATTGCACCAGGCGGCCTTGCATGCACTACCGTTTAATCTCTCATACAAAATTTTTAAAAGAAGGTAGTCGCTGCCCCACAGTTGTACTGCACAGCTTAGAGAGAAGTTGATTTATACATCATAGTTTCTTATATTTCATGTTTTCTGTAATAGTTTCTGTTTCTAGGGCCTGTCCATAGGGGTGGGTGCCAGGGGCGCAAGACCTAGGTCTTGGGGTACAGATCGGAATATTCCCTAGGGAATATTCCGATCTGTACCCCTGATCTGTCCCCTTCGGGGGGCCAATCAGGAATAAAAAAATCGATCTGTTCCCCTGTCACCAAGACGAACGGACAGATCGAACGAATTATTTCTGGTCTCCCCTGTTACCGACGAGGTAAATATGATGTTGATTTAAATGCAAATGAATTATGTCTGGAGACTGAGAACTAAAAATATCAGATACAATCGTTACTGTTTTAATTTTTAACAAAATTCTTAATTAAATGCCTTTTTTTATTTATTGTGTATTTTTTGGGGCTTAAAATTCGATACTGGCGCTCATGACCCTTGCTACGACACTGAATAGCTTAATTGACTTTTCTAATTCATAAACACCCACTCTTCATCCCAACAGAATACATTTTATTATTATTCGATTACATACAAAAAAAGACAGGTTACTTTTCCCAACTTTATTTATAGAAAAACAGTTTACAAATGAGCTATCACAGGCTAGCGCGTGTAACTACAATATCGTTGCAAATAAATGACATTAATAGCTATTGTTACTGGTTATTCATGACGGTTACAAATTGCCAAGAATTACGATTAACTTAAAAAAAAACTAAACTTAATACACTTATAAGTTATAACTCGTTTACTTCTCAATGTTGTTTAGATAGCTCTCACTTGAAATTTGAAATCATTTCGTTTTTTAATTAACATATTCGACCAAAATGGTTGACGATTAATAAATATTTTTATGTGTAATATCTAAACAGCATTATGAAGCAACAGCTACATGAAACAAAAATTTATTGTGACTATTTTTTTCGCAAATTATAAGTACACTTCGCGTCAATTTTCTATACAAAAATACCCCTTTATTTTCCTTTAATCCAACACTAACTCCATTACTTTTAAAATTTCACATAATTATAGTCTCATTTCATTTACACTAAAATTAGCTCACCCCAAAAATAGTCACAACATTTTTTGTTAAAATGAATCAAACTTATCAACACAGATTTGGTAGAAAAAAATCATGACTTAAGTAAAATAATATTATAGGAGATTACGAATATCGGCTAAACACCGCGTCGATGAGCGGCATCTGAAATACAATAAACAAAATTAGGATAAAATTAATAAGACTGTCTGAAGTCTGTGAGGGGACGGACGGATTAAGAATACAATTCTCTTTGGCGCTGGACAAGCGAGTACAACGACAAGCGACGAACCTAGCACTATACAAGGTATTGATCTGTATCCATGCTATACGAGCCGAAAGGGTGTTAAAGTACCCATAGTAATAGTTACTTTTGTTACACCACTTTTCCCGAAAGTCAGTAGTTTAAGAGAAAAATAGCTGTTCAAAAATTACACTAAAAATATGCTAAAATCTGTCTATCCTCAGCTATGGTCAGCTGTGTTTTTTACATTTTAGGTCATATTTGAGGTCACGAATTAGAAACTCCATTTTCTGAATTCGTAACTAAAACAGGGACGAAGAATTTTTGGAAAAAGTAAAATAAATATTATTTTACATGGAAATAACAATTATCGAAATTCTGACTTATTCTCGATGTCGTTTGAGGCACCTCGGGATTTATTCTCAAACCCTCGCTAATGTTCCTAAGTGAAAATTTGGTTATTAAATGACCGTAGAATTGGATATACATTTTTAGATGATCAAGCGCATTTTTAAACATTTGCTCTAGAAATATGGCGCGGTTACAGATCAATACCTTGTATTTGTGCCCGGGAAATGGCAATAGACTCGCCACCTATATCGCCACGTGGGATTTAGGGGCGAAACGTGGGTGTAACAGACTACTGGTGTAGGAGAACTCTGCTTACTCCTCTGCTTACTCCTTCGGGGACTGCAGACGCGAGTGTACGCATGTAATAAGACTGCTGATAATAGTGATTATAGACTAAATCCCCATTTACAGCATTGCAGAAGTTATGGCGGTCGTATAAAATTTATTCTACAATAGAGCAATAAGTGCAATTATTGACTTAGGTTATAATGCGATTATATAGGTATAAGAATTAATACAGTAATCATAAAACGAGATACAGAGAAAATAACAGGATGAAGTCATCAACGTAATCAACGTTTTCCCGTCAGTAAATGGTAAACACAGCTTGTTCTAGTTACTCCTGTCGTAATAATAAGACCCTACACACAAACACGTTTCTGATTTACACGGATGGAAACCTTCCACATTCATTCATAGTTCATAATTTGACTCGCGACCTCGCCGCGCGTTCATCTCATGATTAAGACCATTTGTCCACTGCCACCGTCACCGAGAACGAGATGACGTTGCCGAAGTAGCGATACATACATTACTATGGCTGCGTGTCCACCGCACGTCCGTCATCCGAGCGCCGTCATCTCGGCCACCGAGATTGTGAGTAGTTCGGCGCTACTGCTAGAACTCCGCCGAGATCGTGACGGACCGAAATGCCCAACAAAACGCGTCTGCTCTTGTCCACTACATCCGAGATTGACAGCGTCGGTGCACGGATTTTTGTCTCGTGTTGGGAACCACCGAGATCGGTCGCGGTGGACACACGATCGCCGTCACGTCGTTCCGAACTCGGTCCGAAATAATCTCATTTCTTGGTGACGGCGGCGGTGGACAATCGCTCTAAGGGTTCCGAAACTAGACGGGCAATCCCGAAAAATGCACGTGAGTGAACCGTAACTAATCATAAATACTTCCACATTCATGTATGTGGGTTGGTTGTTGTGAGTACTAAGTATCTGACCTTTTTGACGTACAACACCAATAAGTTTAGTGTAAATTCTTTGGGGGCATAATCATCTCCTACCTTTCTTTTGCATAACCGCTATTTATTTAGGATAGGATCAATGAAAAATACACAACTCATACAGACTTCTATAATAGAAGAACTCCTCTGCTTACCCTTTTAGGGATTACAGGCGCGAATATATTATTGTATGTATGTACTAATCAACAGAAGTACCAAGTCAGTGAACTCCTTCAATTATTATGAGAGACTACAAATTACATAAATCTTAGAGGTTACTACTAAGATAAGTTCACTATAAAATCCTTTATATTATTCGTCCAGCAAGATTAGTGGGCGGATTGGGAAAAAAACAAACGCATTCCTATTCGTCCCACTAGTGGGACAACGGCTGTGAAGCGAACGGGAATACACGAATAGTAAAATTATACTTACGATATTAGTTCCTCTTCTCCCGGTACATGTGCACATAGGCGGCGTCGGAGGGTGAGCAGAGACCAATCTTCTGGCACACTCCCTTCGTGCCGAACTCCTCGATCAGGTGGATCACGCTGTCGCCGTAAATCTCCATCATCATGTGGCACTGTTTATGACAAGATGATATTACATTAATATAGGTATAACTTGTGTGGTGTGGTACTACTACCTACTACTCTCGTGTCAGCACGAGCTATACGAAAAAAGCTCATGCTGTGGTGAAAACATTAGCCAGTCAGCAAGGTTGGTAGCGGGGCTGCCTGCCCAGGGTGCGTTGGACATACTTAAGTATCGTCACTCGTGGAGGTGGTTATTATCAGGGAGAGAAGTAGGTAGTTTTTAGGTACTAAATGACGTCAAAGACAACAAAGCCGATACAGCAGTTCGATGACTGCACATCCAAATATTTTGTAGGTACCGTTTACTCAAAATAGTCATGGATGTTATGTTATATTTTAGGAGTGTTCTAGAACTAGTCAATTTAAGTGGAAGAGAGAGTTCAAATGTGTTTATGTGAATGTCCTCTTCATATTCGTTCTGCCTAGCCGTTTCCCAACTATGTTGGAGTCAGAGCTTCCAGTCTGACCAGAAACGGCTGATTACCAGTACTTTACACAGAGCGACTGCCATCAGACCTCTGCAACCCAGTTACTGGGCAATGTCGATATCCTAAGGTTAGGAATGTCTTCTTTAACATGGCGTAATATTTCCATCCTTGGACTGCGAAACGCACAAATGCATCGATCCTGACTCGGCTCCGAATAAAAACTCGCTTGTCCACCTTATGCCGACAACGTATTCTTTCGTACTTTGGCCACACAGTGCGCAGAGGCGACGAAAATTTGGGAAACATTGATTGTGGTTGGGAACACCGAAGACAAAAAGATTGCGCGGTCGTTCAGCAGCAAAATGGACCGATCAAATAAAAGACTCGTCATCCAAATTCTACACGATTGTAAGAGACGCGCTGGATAGAAACAGGTGGAGGCAGATCATTCGCTCCAGATGCAATCCTAGTACTGACCACGATCCTCAGACATGAGGGACCGACCCTAGAGAGAGAATATTTCCACACACATTTTTTTTTTTTTTGGGAGTGTTCTAGAACTAGTCAATTTAAGTGAAAAAGAGTTCAAATGTGTTTATGTGAATGTCCTTTTCACATTCGTTCTGCCTTAGAGCCTTTTTCTAACTATGTTGGGGTCAGCTTCCAGTCTTACCCGATACGGCGGATTACCTATATCGCTTTACACGGAGCGACTGCCGTCAGATCTTCGCAACCCAATTACTGGGCAATGCCGATATCCTAAGGTTAGGAATGTCATAACATGGTGTAATATTTCCATACATCATTGACCGGAGTAAGACAGTACCACATTTATTATAGGGATCAATATTTTATTATTGGTATGATATTTTATTAGGTACTTTGGATATTTGGTCATCCTTATCATTTTATGTCCACTTATCATAATCCAAATTGTCCTCTATAATACAGATAACTATAATATATTATTATAGATAATGGTACTTACTCACAATTACAAAGCTATAATTTAGCATGACAACCAGCAATTTAGGTAAAGGCTTACTATAACCTTTTTATGATTGGCAGTAAAGATATCGATATCAGAATATTCCACTAAAGGATATGAAGTATGCACTTAAAATCATTTTTTATTTAAAAAAGGGAGTGTCTGTTTGTATGGATAACTCGAGTAGTTAGCATAGATTTCACTGCTTTATCATTTTATGGTTGGGTTTAAGGTATTGCAATGTATTTGACATGGTAAGCTAAAAATCAAGTTAAAACTGATATAAAATTATTGTATGTCAAGGATTATGGCGTATTCTATAGCTTTCAACTGTGATTAGTACCTGTTTCTTTGTGACCTTAATTATTCTAATTATTTTATTTCCGTGGACGTTATCTACCCCATGATACTTCAAACAATATAGGCTATCCGATCGAGGTCACATATCAGGTTCACTTTGTTGAAGTATTCATTGATTGTTAAAAAGAGGGGAGTAATGTAGGTCACTTGTGTATTGCAAATTATTTAGATCATATTATTTACAACAGACAATCTCGTTGGTCTAGCGATCGCAATCGCGACTACTGTGCGTGTTATCCTGGGTTTGATCCCCAGGTCGGGCAAAGTGTTATTGGGTTTTTCCGGGTGAAATTTCTTAGTAACAGTCCGGATTCTGGATTTGTGCCCGGTTGATGGCAATAGGCTCGCCCCCTATTACATGAAACTTGAAACAACGGCGAAAGGTGTGTGTACTATACACCTCTGCCTAACCCTTCGGGGAATACAGGCGTGATGTTATGTTATTATTTAGATCAATCGTGATACAAGAAGGGCGAGCGCACAATTTCCAGTTTTCCTGAACGTCAACTTCACTTGCAAGGAGTGCTCCATACAGCAGACCGACAAGGCTCTGACGAATGGCGGGAAAGCTATTTAAGTCACTAGTCCAAATATCTCAAGGTCGCAGACAGACAGTGCAATTTCTTATACTCTGTTTACCCAAAGATGAGTCCTAACAGCTCGGTCATTTTGTAAATTGTAGACGTAAGGAGACTGCTATCGAAAAAACGTAAGCGACATCATCAAAAACCGTAAAATAGCTATAATAACGATGCTTAATTTTAAAAATATTTGATATTCTTTTTATGGTAACGTTTTGTAGAGAAACGTCAGGAATCAACTTACATTGAAAACGGTATAGATAGAGTGACCAAGTATCAAAATCAATGACATTATATCTGATGAGAGATATCAAAGTCATGTAATAAATCTAAATTAGTATAATCTAAAGTAAAACGTATTAGAAAATGCATTTAGGCGTCGTAATCTAATAAAAATCTACATCACTGTCATCTGGAAGCGTGCCTGAGCGCTGGATGGCAGCGTTAATTCTTTGGCCACGTAATAAATACCCTCTCAGACTCTCATTAGACATGTTACTACATATTTGTGGACCACCTCCAGTGACCTCAAGTCACAAGTAGTGTACACACACTAGCCTATTAGTAAAATAGCTATATTATCCATGCTTTGTTTTTTTAAAATATTTGTTATTCTTTTATGGTAACGTTTTGTAGAGAAATGTCACTAATAAACTTACGGTGAAAAGAGTATGGCTTATTATAACCATACCCAACCACCCCGTCCATTAACATGCGTCCCGCTCCAGCGAAGACGCTTATAGTCTTTATAATAATAAGTCCTTTATTATGAAAGCGCTTTATGCATTGACGTAGAAACGCATAGACCAAGAAAGGTCTAATAAAAAATTC
Organism: Amphipyra tragopoginis; assembly: GCA_905220435.1. Taxonomy (NCBI): domain Eukaryota; kingdom Metazoa; phylum Arthropoda; class Insecta; order Lepidoptera; family Noctuidae; genus Amphipyra; species Amphipyra tragopoginis. The sequence goes on along the minus strand of HG991995.1, from coordinate 21,307,493 downwards.
GCGAAAAGTGTCCTGTGTTTACATACACTACCAAAGCGCGAGCCAAGAAACTTATTTAGAAATACGCGTACTTACTTAGAAATAGCAACAAACTAATTTAAATTCAATGTCGTCATCACAATGCCTACTCTCGACTACACCCATTAACGTAAATTAGTCTTCTTTTTCGCGTTTTAGTCTACATTCGGTTCGAATATTTTTGATCGCTGACCCGCTGTCCACGTGTTTCTACGTCAATGACTCTATGGGTATGACCTCCACTAGTGCTCTAGTAGCCGGTATACTATTAATAGTAAAATATACTCACTCTGCTGTTATACTTGGCGGGCAAGAGGCCGCAGGACTTCTCTATGATGTGCACGATATTGCGGTCCACTTTGTCGTTGCTGAGCACTTTGCGTACGGCCATCACCACTGCCTCACATACCGCGCAGTCCAGAATTTCCTCTGTACAAAATGTTCGTAAATATAAAGTTTGCATGCAAAACATTCATTCAAGACTGTAAATAGCCGTAAGTTGGAGTGCGTGGACTTTCACTCAATTGATAGGCAAACACATTTATCTGTACACGTCACACGAAAATCTTGTGCCATAAGGATAGCTAAAACCAGCTAGTAAAGGAAACGGAATTAGACTATGTAACTAATGAAGTCAAATTTTACGTTTGGATGTTACGTATGGTTATAATGTTGCTTATAAGAGTAGAAGACCAAAGAAACGACGGATGGATAATGTAAAAGATGATAAGCTATGTCTACACCAGTGCGCTTTCATATTCATCTTGCATCTTCGTCTGAAGCATGCGTGAAGCGCCATAGCGCATGCCTTAATACTAGTTCGACAAAAGCGCATACCCCTAGCGCACGCTAATCCGTCTAAATATGCCGCACAGATAGCTACAAGTTCACACGCGTCCATCTGGACGACTGAGCGAGGCGTACCGGTGTAGACGATAAGCTGCATGAGTCTTATGGCAATCAATATTGCACTCGCTTGACGCAAGAGGAATTGAAAGTTGAAAGCGTAAGATGAACATGAAAGCGCACTGATGTAGACATACCATTATGACTAGAAAGAGGGTGACTACTGAGATGACGGCTAATAGAGATGTATGGAAGAAAAACGCATGCTGCTCCGACCCCAAATAAGTTGTGATAAGGGCACGAGGCTGATGATGTTACGAACCTGTTTTCTTTATAGCAAATCCTGACTGGAAATACACTAGGATGAAGAAAACTATATTTTGGTTTGTTTTACTGCTTGTCTATTAGGTCGCGTTGTAGTGATCGCAGTGGATGCAGGATACAGTAAAACACAAGTAATAAGTTACATCGATGTACCTGATCCAATGGCAATCGCTCATTTTCGCGCCACTCACACTTATTGCGTCAACATAAAGATCATTTTTTACTGCAGTACTAAGAAAAAATCTTGAAGTCGCATTCAGTTCGGAAGTGATCGGTTTTGCGAAGTTTGCCGATGTGACTTCTTAGTTGTATGTACTCTCGTACTGTAGAATTGTAAAGAAAATGTGTGTGCAGGTTCACTTCGTTCAATACAACGCCATGCCACAGCTGCTGTAGGCACGAAACAACGGCCTTGGTCAAATAGAAACACCGCCAACAACTTACCTTTAACAGTAGCCACGCTGACGCTGTCGCACAGCTTCAGTTCCTGGCACACCTGCTCGGGCTCCAACTCTTGAGCTAACAGACTCATGACCATGTCTGCGTACTTGTCCACAAACTGGTCGCACTCAGAGCGGACCGATTTGGGCATGCGGCGGCACACGTTTTCAATCACCTTCTTGACCTCGTCCTGGGTAAGCAAAATTGTGATATTAAGTATGGCTCATATTAATGTACAAAATAATAATTAGATAGATTTGTTACGTGTTAAGTATGTTTAAGTAACTATTAAGCCGGGTCCGCAGCGCCAATTTTCTAACAAAACATGTTATCAAAACAAGTTAGCAAAACATGTAAGCAAAACAGCCAGTCCGCTGCGCCTTTATCAAAACAAATTATCAAAACAGCCAGTCCGCTGCGCAACACTGATGGCGTCTTCCTCTAGTGAGCGCGAACACAAAATGCGTCACTTCCCCTCCCCGCAGGCGAACGCGGGGGATGTTATCCATTCGCCTCGGCAAATATGTTATTGTGTTTTTGCTAACAAAACTGTTAGGCCACGCCCCTATTCGGTTAGCAAACAACGTGTTTTCGTGTTTGCAAACAGGATAGTTTGCAAACACGAAAACACGGCGCAGCGGACCCGGCTTTACATACACTTGCACTTATATTATTGATTGTGTCGATTTCTAAGCTGAATAAATTGATTTTCTTTCTTTTTAAAAGGATAATGTATCTAGAAGAAGTGAAGAATGTATGTCAGTATCGTAGCAGGTGGCGTTTAATTCTGCGGGAAACAGGGGCGACGTATGTGTGTGAGATTTGGCATAAATTAAATTTGTACAATAATAATTAATCTATCAAGTCTCCTGACAAATTCAAGAAGTCAGCTGCAGGAGATTGGTTTCGAAATGCAGATAATCGGATACGGTGTGCGAAGGCGGCTGTCATACATCCATGCTTTTTCTTATTTCCTTAATTCAACTATTATTTTTAAAACAACACGTCTAATTAAGTAACTACTATTATTGTATGCCTTGCAACACCCTTACAGGGTCTATGTATGTTTGAGATAACTATTCTGTAAGTTCTCTGTAAATTAAATTGTGCAATAAATAAATAAATAGAAATGTTCACTACAAATACGAAGGAGAGGGCTCCTTCGTATTTGCTGTGAACATTTTCGCATGAAATGAGGGCGACTTGACTGACTTGTTGGCTAAGCTAATGCGAGACGGTGGGCTATTGTGGTGACCTTGAACGCGCCTGGAGTGCGAATTTCGCTTCTATACCAATAGTTATTCTTATACCCACACTACGATAGTTTTTAGTGAATATTGATTGTGTAGTTGCAAAGTTAAAGGGAGAAGAGAGTAAATATTTATTGCATTGTTACATAGATACTACATAACATCACACCTTATTCCCCGAAGGGTTGGCAGAGGTGTATAGTACACCCTCATTTCGCCGTTATTTTTAAGTCCTACGTAAAAAGGGGCGAGCCTATTACCATCAACCGGGCACAAATCCAGACTCCGGGCTTATACTGAGAAATTCCACACGGAAAAACCCAATAACACTTTGCCCGACCAAGGCATCGAACCCCGAATTTCACGCGAAGCAGTCGCGCTCGCGACCGCTAGACTAAAGAAGCAGTTTAAACATAGATACCAATAGAAAGATATTACGAAATTATAAGGGTTTCGTTCCGATTTTACGGCATACCTCATTATGTTTGTCCTTGATCTCATCATCGATCTCCCGGAGCACAAACTCGCACACGACACAGACAGTCTTCTCCGACACTGGAGGCTGCACCGAGCGACCGTTCACTGTGTTGTCGTAGATTTCGTTCGTTTCTGAAAGTAACAAGTTATTATTATACACCTGTTTAAGAAATCGCGTAGCGACCCTAAGTTTAGTTTTTTAGATTATAAACTCTCTTGAGCGACTTCGAAACGAAATCTGTCTACGAAAACTGCATGTTTGTCAGTAGAACAGCTATTTGTAACTGTTCTCAACGATTATCCTACTATACACACCCTATGTACGCAATAAGGAACATTCAAGGGGGGTAAAACATCGGCGTAGCCAGAGGTGAAGTCGCTATTTGTATTAATGTCAATTTGGTAACAAAAGTCTATCCGAAATTGAAAACAAATCAACTCCCCGAACAAATTCTATTTAGCCCTGTGTGGGCTATGGTGTGCATAATGATTAGTAATACCAGCGTCAAGCAAACATGTAAATTACTACTGCAATACAAAAGTTGAATTACAGTTACTTCTACAAGCATTCACGAAATACGTTGATATATCAACTCACCGATATCATGATCTTTGTTCGTAGACACCAACATCGAAGTAGGCAAAAGAGATTGTCCCCTGAAGTTGTTCCTATCGCCCCTCAGTTGCGGCTTCTCATGGTACTTGTCAATCGCACTGTGGGTGGTGAGCTTCAACGGATCCTTGACCTCATCCTTGCACAGTTTCAGGTACACACATATTTCTTGCGCGTTCAGGTTAGCGACTAACATCTCGACTAGTTGCTCGGTGTACGTGTCGACAAAGTCTACACATTCGGTGCGAAGTTTAGTTGAGAGGTGCGTGCAGAGGTTGTCGAGAGCTTGGCGGATGCTTTCCTGTGAGATAATAATTAAGTGATGGGAAAAAATAGTGATAATCTAATTCGACAATACAGCGTATTGATAATAAACTGCAGAAAATCACAAGAGTTTAAGATTAGAGCACTAATAATAGTCTTATCGTTTTGACATTCACAAGCAAGAGTAGGTAGGTATGCGATGGCCCCACCGGGAGTGCAGTAACTGCACTAGCGAATCCTACGAACCCGGCCAAAGGTCCTCGAAGAGACACCGTGGGCGTTCTAGTCGGTAGGAGTCCAACATAGCCTTCTTCAGAGCAAAGGGTATCCATGAGGATTTCGCCACGTTAAAAAAGCTATACGATGGCTTTACGTTGCCGATATGGTGCTAATAAGTGTGCGTAGATCTACATAATTTCATGTACAGTAATCCGTATGACTCGAGCTGACGCGATGCTGGAACGGTGTCAAGCTTATAATGTGCGCTATACATGGTGGAAATCCGAGATGGGGCAGTAACGGCAGCTATCTTAATCGTTGCACATAGACAATCGCCTAAGAACCTTTTCCTGTAGCTACAATGGGTAAGGTTATAAGCATACTGCCTATCTCAAACTTCCACCTTGTATAATCTTTGTACTACTGTATGGAAATGTATAGGAGATCTAGAGATGCCGTTACTTTATGATACACACTCTCGTGTTTTAAAAAACCAAGTTTACCAAAGGAAATTATATACCAAGCAATATAATAATAAGCATACCTCGGTGCGGTTGTTCTTGAGCATGGTTTCGAGTTGTTCAACAGCGAACAAGCAAAGCGGGCAGTTGGACTTGTCAGAGTTTATGTCCACGCGACGGACCTCGCCGACCTGCGGGCAGATGTGCAGGGCTGGGCAAATCTGAACAAAAAAAAAAAACAAAATGTATTAAATATTTTGATGTTTCATCTTCATCCTATCACCCATAAACGTCATTGCTGAAAGTGAACACGGACCTCCTACTGACCGCTACAGTGAAGGGTCAAAGGGAAATTGCCATAACCAACACGCCTGGCAAAAGGATTGGTGACCGTATTTTGTCTTTATTATAAATAAACAAGAGGAAGAAAGGATGCGCAGTACCTTAGTTGCCTTTTACGAATCCCACGGGTAGAAAAGCAGCGGCTTTTTCTTTGCCGTGAACTACACGCAAATATTTTCAGCCTATTTAATCTGTGGAAAATCTGAAGGTAGTATAGTCAAAGACTCGTCGGTCAGCGGCATTGTGTGTTTTGTTCAAGTTAGAAAATTCCAGCGAATATTATGACGCAGCAGGCCTATGTCACTCCGTGCTTTAGGTAGGAAAATATGGGCACGCGCCGCTCCACCTCCGGAATGGAATACAAAACAAAAACGAACAGAATGTTAGTGAGTGACCTACCCGAAATGTAAGCAGAGTAAACGCACAGCGAAATAACAGCGCTGTCGCCTCATTCTAAAGCCGAATTTAGTATGCGCGGGGAATATTTTTATAGATATTTGGCGCATTATTTCAGGATTGATGTTTTTGTACGTAGTACCTATATCTATATCCTTACAGTCGGTCAACGTAGAACATTGTCGAAGAGCAATCGTGCGGGGGGTTGCGGGGTGAAGGAGCGGAGGTTATGTCCCGAGTAGCCATACTGCATACTTGGGACATAACCTCCGCCCCTATATAATTTTGACATTTCATAGGACCTGTCAAATGTATGGGCGTTAACCCACTGTATGTAGTAAGTAGGTACACTGTGGTAGTACTATGTATTCTTCTATGGGCGGAGTATATACCAAAATTAACCAATCACAAAGCATCGTTGCTGCAATTGGTCCTGTTTACCAGCGACCAACACGCTTGCCTACAGGATACAACGAGGAATACTTCCTCTATTGAAATTCTATTCTTCATCTAGCAGTGAACTAAGATAAGACAAAGAAATGTAGAGAGACTTACGGTGGCTGGGTCGATCCTCTGTACCATTAGCGCGATGACTTCGGGTCCGTATTGCGTCACGAATTGTCTGCATTCGCCGTTCACTGACAGCGGGAGTTTGTCACACGCCTTATCTACCGCGTCGAAGATTTCTTCCTGTTAAACAAGAATATTAGACAATAGTTAATTAGTCTTTAAAATGTTGAGAAACTAAAGACTGGATAGATGCGACTGAAGTATATTTGGTGCCGGACGTAAAGAATAGCACTACCCCATCTCTTCCAGCGGGTGTAAAGGCGACTAAGGGATTCACTAGAGGATGGGCAGCAGCGTTCTCTGAGTACTTTAACAACCATACTGCGATCGCCAACCCGCCTGCCAAGCGTGGCGATTATGGCATACCCCGCAACATTGTTCGGGGGAGGCCTATGTCCAGCAGTGGACGTCATTCGACTAAATGATGATGAATTATATTTGACACGCAGCCCCTGCCATCCTACCTCTGTGACTCAGTTGCTAGAAGATATCCTAAGGTTAGACTGGTCGTCAAGACGTTCAGCCTTAACGCGCGAAATCCACTACTAGCAACACTAGCAAGTTAAATTATTTGATTTTCAACAGTGGACGTACCGCAGTAAGTCAACTTCTGGAAGTATTACGAACTAAACGAGCACTTGCTGCAATAACTGCTAACATTTTAACCTGTTACTGGATTAGTCTCGAAGTGTTTGCTTTGGCGTCATGTCTATGACAGCGTAGGTTATCATACGAATACCGGGATCGACGGATCAACGTGCTCCCCGAGCCACGGTGGTCTGTTAAGACGGGTCACCCATCACATACTGACTACTGGCTGACTCGCTGATGTTACGTATACATATACACAGTACATACCTCGGTCCTAGTGTCGCTGATCTCCACTTGCAGGTAATGTAAGAAGTACTGGCAGAAGGAGCAAGCTGCTTTCCCGCCCGGCTGAGGTAGCGACACGAACATGCGCTCTATGGGCAGCGGGGCTGGGACCGGCTCCATCACACGCACGTTGGTTTGTTTGGAGACTGGCACACGGGCCAACTGTGGGAAACAATCATTCGTTATTATATGACATGCAAATTCAATGCACTGCACCTTAATTTAGTCCTCTAAAACATGCCAATAAAATGGCGTATCAAACTCGCTAAAGTTTGCTAACAAGGGTACCGAAATTTTCGCCACGATCGACACGACACGATCGTTGTAGGTTTTCGTGAGAACAGAAAAGGAAGAGCCTAGGACGTGGCTAAAGCAATATGTATCATCGTTGTCTTTTTCGCAGCTGATACATTACTCTTCACACGTTATAAATTAACCAAACGTACTTTTCAATTCAATACATATAAAATATGTCAAATATAAATATCTTAGCGCAAATTTCAATTTCAAAACGACTTGTTCGTAGCATATATTAAAAAGTACAAGCAGATCATAATTCTTTTATCAATCATCGTGAACGAATTCGAAAATGAATGAAAAAAGTTCAGAAAAAAATAAAAACTCCAAACACCAACCTTTTCAGTGGTGTAACTGTTAGCTTCATCACCGCCAATGAGTTTCGACGATATAGTCTTAACGGCCAGCTCTCCCGCAATGAGCGGAGCGACTGGAGTTTCAGTTTTATTTCCGCACACGCCGATCATGGAGCACAGAGCGCTGGGCTGCAGGTCGTCCACTAAGTACTTGTAGATCAGAGGGTAGTATTGTTCCGCGAGGTGGAGGCATTCGTCCTTGAAGTTGCCGGACTGTTTGCAAAGACCTGTGGGGAAAAATGAGTAATGGTTCTTTGATGGTTCGAATTTTTTTAGTTAACTTCTATTGCAGGGATTCCTACTTCCCTACTAATATTATAAATGCGAAAGTAACTGTTTGTTTGTTTGTGACGCTTTCACGCCTAAACCGCTGAACCGATATTGACGAAACTTGGTACAGAGATAGTCTGGAACCTGGAGAAGGACATAGGCTACTTTTATCCCGAATAATACGGAGTACGCGATAAATGACAGCCACGTGGGCGAGGCCGCGAGCGACCTCTACTCATATAATTAGGAAACCATGTTTTGCATTGTACGTTTATGGACTAAGTTTGAGTGTGTCAGTGTGTGTGACGCTTCATTAGACTATTGGGCAAATCCTTTACGTATAGCAGAACATTTATACAAAGCTAGAATGACGAAATGACATCTTCGGGGTTTCCTGCGTAAGCGACAAACGCGAGTACGCGTTACGTCGAGTCTCGCCGCAAATTGGTACATAAACTGCCAGCAGGGAATGCCGTTGTTTTGATCGCGTTCGTCGTATTCGCGGCATCGCGTTTGTCGCTTACGTAGGAAACCTCGATAACCAGGGTTGCGGAATTTATTCGAAAGAGTTACCGCGGCCCTGGAACGCAAAGGGCATTAGAAGGAACACGGATGGGTTTTAGCCAGTAAGAGTCTGACACTCCCTTCGGCTCCGCCCAGAGCGGAAGGAGTCATATGATGATTTCCCATCCATAAAAAAAAGGACACCTCGATAAAGATATCACGTATTCTATGATGCGTTCTACGATCGTACACGAAGAATCTTTTATTTGAAAGCATGTTTTTGACTGCCTCGTTGGTCTAGCGGTCGCAAGCGCGACTGCTGAGCGTGAGGTCCTGGGTTTGATCCCCAGGTTGGGCAGTGTTATTGTGTTTTTCCGTGTGGAATTTCTCTGTATCATCCCGAAGTCTGGATTTGTGTCCGGTCGATGGCAATAGGCTCGTCCCCTATTACATGGGACGTTAAACATAACGGCGAAATGTGGGTGTATTATACACCTCTGCCAACTTTTCGGGGAATACAGGCATGAGGTTATGTTATTATGTATGTTTTTTTCTCATAAGTTACATTTTCACTCATTCTAGGTTAAAGGACGTCGCAGTGGAAACTACTGGTAATTTTATCTGCACTACAATGTAAATAAAGATCATTATGGTTTGAACAGGTCACAAACTTACATAACTTTGCGAAGAAATCTTGATATGGTGTATTTTTTTTAAAACGTAATTAAATTCTTGTGAGTAAACCATAGTATGTACTTAATTCATTTTTGTGAACAAACGTAGAACGCATCACAGAGTCATCATGCGTTTAATCCACGAAGACGTGCCCCACTCTTTGTCTAAATCGCTACAGAGCAAAAGTGTGCATTATAAATTGCTATTGTGTTGGTTCTATCGCCACACAATAGAAATATACACACATCAAAAGTGTCTAGGGATCAACATATATTTTTGCAATAACTTTTCTCCTGATTGATATTAATTAAAATTTTCTTTAAGGATTCATCAAATAAAGTGTTTTCGTTTGTCACAGTAACGATAAACCAAGTCACCTTTGCATTAATAAAGAAATTTGCCATTTTCCTAATAAAGGGATTTTTGACATTTGAACCACTAACACAAAAGTTCGAAAAAAAGACTGAAATAACAGTTTTCTTTAAAATTTTATTGGGTAACTTAAACAATTAATAATCCGTGTTTCTACCGCGAACACTAACAACACAAGAACATCGGTTTGGCATACTCAAAATGAGTTCATCCAAATCACGCTGTGGAATGGCCGCCCATGTTCGTTGCAACAACAAAAAAAGGTCTTCTTGCGACTGGATACCCTCCATATTCGGCAGAGCTCTTCTCTGTAGCATATCCCATGCATGCTCAATCGGGTTCAAGTCTGGCGACTGAGCAGGCCAGGGCAGGACATTGATGTTAGCTGCGGCGAGAGTCTGTCTTACAACTCTTGCGGTGTGCGGTCGTGCATTATCATGCATTAACTGAAATAAGGGACCGATTTGCGCTTGTACAGGAACGATGACGTCTGATACAATCGTCTCAGCATAAATTTGAGCGTTGAGGTTGCCTCTGATCCAAATCAACTCAGTTCTTCCGCCGATCCAAATACCCGCCCATACCATGATGGTTCCACCACTATAAGGATGGACTTCCTGGCAGGATTTTAATCGCTGTTGGCGTCCAGGGGTTCTCCAGTGTCGTATACGTCTTGTATCCGGTCTCATACCAAAACGAGACTCATCAGAAAAGCACACGAAACGCCATTGTTCTTCTGCCCAATTTCTGTGTCCAAGAGCCCATTGATATCGAATCCTACGATTGTGCATTGCTATAGGTGGTACCCGTAGCGGTCTTCGGGAATGAAGGTTCACTTCATGCAAGCGGTTTCTGACTGTTTGGTCGCTAATTAAGTTCCCTGAAGAGTGATGAAGCCTCACGGCTAACATCATGGCGGTTATTGTTGGAGCTCTTCGAGTTAAGATTTGAATGTATCGGTCTTGTCTCCGTGTGGTGCAGCGATACCGTCCTCCATGGCGCTCAGCCACGGTACCAGTGCTTCGGTAACGTGTCCAAAGTCGACTGATAACACTCTGACTTGTATTCAGAGCTAAAGCCACAGTACGTTGCCGGGAACCAGCTTCTATCATTCCCACGGCTCTGAGCATTTCTTCCCTGCTTAAATGACGTCGCCGCTCCATAATAACGTTGGTTTTAATCAGTAGTAGGGAAACAGTAGCACTAATAATGTCTTCAATGCGTTGTATGTTTTTATAGGGAAAATATTGACAGCTGATTTTCATCTTTTACTCGAATTTGATTCACAGTTCCTGATTCAAATTATGAAACGCACCAAAAAGGATCCATATAAATTTATAAAATCATAAATTTATTACAAAGCCACATCTCAATCTCAAGAAATCCGCATAAAAATGCTTGATCCCTAGACACTTTTGATGTGTGTATGTGCATACACACACTAATATAAGACAATAATAAGAGATGTGTGCATACTTATCACACAGCTACCGACCACAAAAAGAAGTGGGGCGCGCTGTATTTGGTATCATTTGTCATTACGTAATACCCATCTATACATATAAAAGGAGAAGCTAACTGACTGACTGACTGATCTATCAACGCACAGCCTAAACCGCTGGGCTTAGAAAGTTGAAATTTTGACAGTAGGTTCCTTTTGTAACGTAGGCATCCACTAAGAAGGGATTTTTCGAAATTCAACCCCTAAGGGAGTTAAATAGGGGATGAAAGTTTGTATGGAAAATCGTCACTAACGGGTTCAAAATTTCACGCAAGCGAAGCTGCGGGCCAAAGCTAGTTTTGTATAAAATGTATAACATCATAAATATTTTTTTAAGTAAATGTTTTTTTGTAGTAATAATTGTGACTGTTACCTTTCAGTACCCTGTAGAATTCACTCTCGGTAGTGTTGGCGACCATGACGTCACGCAGATGTTTTACAAGCTGCTCGCATAGTTCACATGGCACGTCACTGTAATACAAAGATATAATTGTAATTAGAACCAGTGATATTTACTTGCTTTTAAGAACAGGAAAAATCAAGCTTAAATCCTACTATCTCGGTTATAAGAGAGCTGAGCTACTGGACCACATTTTGCCCGCTGACGTCAGATGTTCTAGAACTTTCTGACATAGTAGTTTTTTAATTTTTTATTTGGTTTTCTTCTTGTTTCTTTAAGGCTGAACATCGCAAAAATTCACTAATCCGCTGTCAAATATCATAATAAGTGTTTTGATTTTGTGTTAGTACCTATTTTGGGGGTTTACGAGTGCATGAAAAGAGCCTCCACGAGTGACGATACTTCAGTATGTCCGGCACACCCTGGGCAGTCAGCCCCGCTACCAACCTTGCTGACTGGCTAATCTTTTCACCACGGCATGAGCTATTCTCATATAGACCAAGCCGACACGACAAAAGAGTACATATTTTGGCTGACCAATCAAATTCGGACAGTGTCGGAGCAAGCAGATGACCCTCACGATTTTAAGCGGTAGCCTCTGTCTATCACAACTGCAGGCTAGGTCGTTCTCTACGAGTCTGGTATTGCGTCCGTCACCCAGAAACAAAGTAGAATAGTTTGATACGTGTAATTTCACCGGCACCCATAATCTTTAAACCGGAACACAGAAATGCTGCTTGAAGGCTGATATTGCTATGGTCGCAGTACTTCAAACGATGATCTCTTTCACAAGGAGTTCTCCTACTACTAATGTATGAACGCAACACACTAAGTAGGCCGCAAGTCCGTAAACTGTACATGGAACGTGTCGTCACGGTAGTGATGGGATGGGTAGGAACATTCCTCACAGGCAGATGTTCTAGAAGCTTCTGCTATAGTATAATTATGTTTGAATGTGACTCACTCAGTGGGCTTGAAGTCGGTGAACTGATTGGGGAACATGAAGTCATCGTGCTGATGGTACTGGTAGGTACATTGTCCACTGACGTGGCACATGCTCTTGGGAGTGAGGTCCTTCTGTACTGCTTGCACTATGTTCTCGAAGTATTTGAATACCAGCATCGAACACGAATCTGAGAGAGAGTCCATCTTGCGGCACATCTGGGAAAAATGATTGTTTTATTACATATTTTTCTTCCTAGTTACAATTTTTGTTTAATTTTCATATCATAAGACTCAGAAAGTATGATGACGTAGTGAATAATTTAAATGGTACCTATGTACGCCTTTAAGTGATGTATTTACACCGCATTGAGGACATTTGATAATGTTAAAGTATTTGTCTGTAAATATGACGTTGGTGTGCCTTAAATAAACAAAGTAACATGCTCTCGTACGCAATTGTTTAGAAAACAATTCTAAGCAACTGGGCGGACCTCTTAAATAAATGGAGAAGCATATGACGAGTATATTATTCTAAATGAATCAATATGCCTGACAATCAAAAAGTTCTGTCAATTTACCTGCAATAATCCGACAAGGAAGTCTTCATAGCTGGTGGCGTCGAACTTCTTTCTCAAAACGCCGACGGTTCTCTGACAGTTGTTGCATTCCACTCGCAGGCTCAACTGAGTGTTCTGTAACAATTACATAATATCTTTGATGTTTAACACTGCAATTAACTGATCGAAGATGAAAAAAAAACGTTGCCCTCACTAGGATTTCTCCCGTATACGAGTAGTGGCTGTGTTTACAAACAAACACATGCATTACAACCAGCCCCCTGATTCAGAACGATTCAATCATTTAGCTGTCGAATGAGTCGGTAAGCTATCTCTTTTTCCCTCGTTATGAGAATTCTGGACGGAACGAAATAACAAACCTGGGGGTCTATTCCCTAAGCACGAAGTACGTGGTTTCGGCCTTAGTTACGAGCGTTTCCTACTCCCTATCACTTACGGACATAGGATTATTTCGGGGCCCGAACTAAGAATGAATGACAACACGATTTGACAGTTGTCCCTACCAGTGGCGAAGGGTGAATTTTCTTAAAATGGAAGCCGGACCAATTATTTGTTTAAAAAATAATTAAAAATAAAAGATACTAGTATTTGCCATATTTCGAAAGGGAAGCCGATAGGAATCGAGTTGTATGGAGCCTTCGCCACTGGTCCCTACTACCGATGTGTTTCTGCCCGACCGAAAAGTTGAACTTGACACTTGTTTTGTTCACTCCTACGTTTCGGGCTACTTTCGGACGGGCGACTAACTTCGTTGACGGACTTAGGGTGTAGGCCACCTGTTGGGACTCAACCGCGACTAGGTAATGCATAACAATCAAAATATGCCAGAGAAAAAGTACTGGAATGTATGCGTGCTCTTTAACTGAACGAGCACAATTGCCATCTCTCTCTTCCGATTGCCGCCACAACGCGAATTGTGCTGCTTGTAACAATTCTATTATTATTCGTTTTAAAAAATAATACAACTTAAAATACTATACAAGTTTTTATTGGCTTCGACTGCAGGTGAAGACAAAACCAAATCGGTCGACAACTGCTTATCGAAAAGGTTCTGAATCGGGGGATAGACCCGAAACAACTGTGCCCATACAAATATTTGTAGCGTGCGAGAGTGGAACCTGCTACGCGTAGCGCTGAAGCTAATCGCTCAGCTGATGCGCTTTTATCAATGACCTTTCAGCATCATACAAGGTTAGTCGGAAAGGGGATACTAAACCGCTGGTCACTTAAAGTATCACTGATGCCGGTTTTCAAGCAAGTGTTAAAATTATAAAATTCGATGATTTTTATTTCCATGTAAAATAATTGCTATTTTAGTTTTTTCAAAAATTCTTCGTCCCTGCTTTAGTTACGAATTCGAAAAATGAAGTTTTTAATTCGTGACCCTAAATATGTCCTAAAATGTAAACTCAGCTGCTCATAGCTAAGGATAGATAGATTTTAGCGTATTTTTTATGTAATTTTTGAACAGCTATTTCTCTTTAACTATTGACTTTTGGGGATAGTTGTAGAACAAAAGTTATTCATTATTATGTATACTTTAACACCCTTTCGGATTAGTACCCCCTTTCTGACTAAACTTGTATAACTGAGATTGAAATATTCACTAAGTGCTCTAATTAGTGCAAACAAACAGTGCTCAAAGATTGTTTATGAACGTGTCATACGTACAAGATGTTTTCTGTATATTATATAACACTAGCTATTCTCCCGCAGCTGTGCCCACGTAAATACTATAGCGCTAGATATCGAATCCTCAAATCGACAAAACAAATATATTGTATAAATATCACGTCGATCGGTCAAGTCGTTCAGAAGTTACACGATCACTAACAGACGCACCATCCACGATTATACAAGGTTAGTCGGAAATGGGGTACTAATCCGTTATTTATTAATTATTATGGGTACTTTAACACCCTTTCGGATTAGTACCCCTTTCCGACTAACCTTGTATAATCAGAACATTAAATTTGTTGATCCCGAAATCGCGGGATTTTTTTCGATACAAAAGTGCATTCCATATTAGCAAACATTTCAACTTTAGGTAAATATGCATCCAATTTTCCTATCTCTACTTATTGCTAATCGACACAATAACAATATTAATTTGCAATATTTACAAACGTGGCGCGATGGAAGGTCATAGCGTCTGATTTAATCTCGATAACCTGATAATACAGCTGTGTGACTAATAAAACGGCTGCGGATTATTATGAACAAAATACGATTTTCGTCGTGTTCATATTATTTACATTAATATTGTAATTCAAAAGGGATTTTGATTTGATTTTTTTTATGTTGTTTGGTTGGCAAACAAGCCGACAGCCCACCTGATGGTGTTTACCGCCGCCCATATACACTTACAACACTAACTACCACACTCAGAGACGTTTAATGGTTTCTTAAGTCGCTCCTTAGTTTAGATTTCCTTTGTAAATCTATACTGTCTATACTAAGCGACTTAAGTAACCGTTAAACTTTTCTGAGTGTGGCAGTAAGACCATTGCTGATGCGTGGCCAATCTTAGAGACAAAAGTCAGAAAGTCTCACGTGCCTGTAATTTCACCGGCACCCATACCCATCAAACCGGAACATAGCAATGCTACTTAGCGGCAGAAATAGGTAAGGAGGTAGTACTTCCCGCAGCTCTACTACTTTAATACCCTCTACTAATGACGCAAAGATCCCATACCCTCCCACACGTTAGTTGATATCACAGGAAAAGTTTGCTAACGAGTTTTTTTACATGCCCAGTTTGGCAATAAAAATGTTACAATTGGCAAGCGAAAGATTCGTTTTGACCTCAGTCTGTATAGATATAATGAAAAACATAGTCAGCTGATGTCTGTAAAAAAAGGGACACAGTAAAACAGATTTAGCTCCGGTTTAACTGCAATCATAAAGCAAGCTATAATTAAAAGTTGATAACTCAATGAAGCATTCGACGTTATCCACATTTCCTCTGTTTAATGATATTTTATTATTATGTCAAGTGCACTATTTATCTGCCTCGAGTGTTGATTTTATCATAAATAATATTATAGTTTATTTATATATTCTTTATTGTACATAATAAGCTGGTAAAGAAAAAGAAATACAAACATTTACACTATGGGCGGTGTTATCGCACAAGGCGATCTCTTCCAGACAACCTTAGGACAGACTGGAAGAACCGGAAGAGATAACGGGCAGTCTTGGTGTACAAGTACTTATCGTACATATTATTACTTTTATTAGTTATTGCTGTAATTTATAAGATTCGTCACAGAAGTTAAAGAACATTATTACCGCATAACGTGACTAATTCTACAAGGAAAATCAATCTGGATTAAGTATAACAAATTGTTATTAATTATGTTATATTTGTATGGAATCGAATTGTGTGAATCTTCGTGACTAAACATTGCTTAAATAACAATAAATAATTTTACCGCGTAATGGAATGATTCGGTCGGTCGAAACGTAACACGGTAAATGGTTACTAAGCGGTCGTAATAACAACAAATATGTTCATATTTATGATTAGTTACGGTTTACTCACGTGCATTTTATGGGATTGCCGTCGGGCAAAAACGGGACTAGTTTCAGACCCAATGGGAGCCCTTAATCATGAGGTGAACACGCGGCAAGGTCGTGAGTCGCAAGTTCGAATCGCGACCTCGCTGCGTGTATAAGCCGTAACTAATCATAAAATGCACGTGAATAAACCGTAATTTATTATAAATACGAATGTTTCACGAAAATTATAATACAAATACCAATCAATGTTCTATACATTTTTCGATATTATTATTAAGTATTGTTACCTACAGATTTTCCCATCCTCATTTCAGTAAATTAAAAATGCAAATCTATGTCCAAAATTTCTCAGAAAAATAATATCTAAAGTTCATGAAACCATGACCATAATAAAATATAACACGTGGCATCAATTCATAATTAAAGAACTCAATAGAATCATTTAATATACTTACGAATTGGAGATTATCTCAATGACTCATTTTGTTCATCATTGTCAGAACTAGGTCAGCCCAAAGTGCGCAATAATAATGACTGAACTGCAACAGTCAAAGTCTAATCTTTGTACTGTAGAAAATTATGTATTATATAGGCATAAAAGAGTCTTATAAAAGTCAGAGTACGGACATTAAATGTCAAGCTATAAATTTCTAGTATAAGCAGATCTCGCATTGTATAGGCTTTCCGTACAATGAGAGGCCAGCTTATATGTAGCCAGTGTCATACCTAGAGACTAGACTAGACTAGAGACAGGGGCGGCTGCCAGGGGCGCAGGACTTAGGGGGGCGCAAATTAGGTCGCTCAATACACACATGTACTGAAAAAATCCGCAGCAGATTTCGCGTTAAAATATGATGTTGAATTAAAAACAAATGAATTATGTCGGGAGATTGAGAGCTACAAATATCAGATAAAATCGGTACTGCCTTAATTTTTAACGAAGTTCTTAATTTAATGCCTATTTTTATGTAGCGTGCTTTTTTGGGTGGCGCAAAATTTTATCCATGACGCTCATGACCCTAGCTACGACACTGTATGTAGCCGTGTTTACATGATTGTCTTTCGGTAGAAACTAGCTACGGCATAGATTGGGATTTTTTATTCGCATAGTTCCAATTCCTATAAGATGCTGGTTAAAAGAATTATATGTGCTGGAACAACACTTCCACGAAGAAAATATCAAACAATATTACTTACGAATTCTTCTAGAAGACCATCAATCCTGGCACTATTACAGAGACCGGCGACCGAGCAGACTTGCTGAGGGTTCATCTCTGAGGCCAAGGTCTCCACCAGCTCGGGCACGAAGTCATCAGCCAGCCTCATGCATTCCTTCGCCACTAACTTGATGGGGATCAGCTTGCATGAACCTTCGAACACCTCTTTTAGTTCCTCCTGTAAATATATTGTTTGATTTATAGAAAACTTCAGAAATGTAATAAAAATTAATAGTTTTGGATACTAGTGGACAAATAACTATTTTGAGTGGTACAGAAGATTTATGGATAATACCAAGATATTGTCAGCACTATACACAAGTCTACATGGTTTTAACTAACTAAATATTGTAATAATTACATTATACATCTATACTACAGTTGCAAAAATGTTTATAATTTACTATAGCAACTATACGCTGGGATTGTCATCGTCATTTTTATGTATAAAATCCCTGGTAATATAAAAAGATAAAAAAAAAACTTTCGATAGAAAATGTTGTACGCCCGGCATATTATGGTGTTTTTAAAATATAATTCGTCTTCAGACTGTCTCGTTTATCTCGTGGTCGCAAGCGTGACTGCTGGACGCGAGGTTGTGGGTTCGATTCCCAGGTCAGGCAAAGTGTTATTGGGTTTTTCCGTATGGAATTTCTCAGTAGCAGCCCGGAGTCTGGACTTGTGCCTAGTTGATGGCAATAGGCTCGTCCCCTATTACATGGGACATAAACATAACGGCGAAATGAGGGAGTACTAACAGGTGTTAGTACTCCCTCATTTCGCCGTTATGTTGGGCAGAGGTCTGCCCAACCCTTTGGGGAATGCAGGCGTGAAGTTATGTAATTCGTCTTGCAGTTATTAACAAGTTTGTTTATATATTTATGGTCACGCTTACTGCTTAAGTTCCAGGTGAACGAAGGAACAAATTAATTAGTAACGCATTGCTATTTCCACGATGTTTTTCTTTTTTACCATGTCGGATACATTTTTCAATATTCTTCAACGCCTGTTTAAAATATTTATATGAGTAGGTACCTACTTTAAAAAAAACGACATAATTTTATTTATCGAAACAACATATTTATACAAGGTTAGTCGGAAAGGGGGTACTAATCCGAAGCCCACATATAGTATCGCTGATGACTGTTTGAAAGCAATTGTTAAAATTTCAAAATTCGATATTTATTTTTTCCAAATAAAATGATTTTTATTTCAGTTTTTTTAAAAATTCTTCATCCCTGCTTTAGTTACAAATTCAGAAAATGGTGCTTCTAATTCCTGACCCCAAATATGACCTAAAATGTAAACACAGCTGATCATAACTGGGGATAGATCAATATTTAGAGTTTTTTTTTTGAGATTTTTGAACAGCTGTTTCTCTTAAACTATTGACTTTTGGGAAAAGTTGTAGAACAAAAGTTATTCATTATTATGTGTCCTTTAACACCCTTTCGGATTAGTACCCCCTTTCTGACTAACCTTGTATATTTGTATAATATATACAAATATATACCTACCAATGCAAAATGGATTCATTTAATCACATGTTTGACCCGAAATATGTATGATTTAGTTTTTTCTAATCTGATTAAATTGAAGTACTTCCAATGTAAATAACATTACCAAAACAATACTACTATAATCTACAAAGATAAAACAATGTAGCTACATAATCATAATATGATTAGCAACAATACATACAACACAAAGAAACTAATTGAGAATGTTAAGCAAATACCAAAATAAGGTTACGTTAAAAAAAAACTAGCATTTCATGTTGACTTACTATTAGTGCCGATACCACTATCTGAAACCATGGGTACCATATTATTATATGATCTAGCACATATTTTCTGCGTCGAGAGACTGCGGCGTATATTACCATCACTGGTTAGGTTAGTAAACTGTACCTTACATAATTTGAGAAAGGCTAGAATATTTATATATCGGGATGTTCATATGTCAACCATGGAATGAAACAGCGCCGTCAAGCTTCATAACCATAAAGGGCATCTCTTTTTTAATGATGAAGCCTATAACATCCAGTTTATATAAGACGCTCAAGTTCCAGGTATTTTTAAATAAAAGACCTCAGTTTAGTCAATATGTAAATTACTAGCTTTCGCCCGCAGCTTCGCTTGCGTGAAATTTTGAACCCGTTAAGTGACGATTTTCCATACAAACTTTCATCCTATTCATTCTATTTCTAACTCCCTTAGGGGTTGAATTTCGAAAAATCCCTTCTTAATGGATGCCTACGTTACAAAAGGAACCTACTGTCAAAATTTCAACTTTCTAACCCCAGCGGTTTAGGCTGTGCGTTGATAGATCAGTCAGTCAGTCAGCTTCTCCTTTTATATGTATAGATAACGCCATAAGTTTGTACTTATGGCGTTACCTGAGCATTTCTTACACTCCTAATGTGATTAGTGATTAGATGTGGAAGCTATGTTTAAAACGATTTATGGCCGTTCTCTAAGGGTTACGACAAATACTATACAAAGCTCAATCGGAAAGGGGGTACTAATTCGCGAGCCACGTAAAGTATCACTTTAGTCAAAGTCAGTTAAAGTATCACTGATGACTGTTTTAAAGCAAGTGTTAAAATTCCATAATTCGAAAAAAAACTATTTTGGAGCTTATAATCCGTGACCTCAAATATGACCTAAAATGTAAACACAACTGATTAGCTGAGGATAGATCGATTTTAGCGTGTTTTTATGAAATATATAAAAAGCAATTTCTTGCTTTAAAAAACTGACTCAAGACTCGAGACGTTTTTTATGTTCGACCTATCAAATGTTACTCTGAACAAGAGTCCAAACAACCTAGTTAATTGAATATGACCACGAAATTCTGATACACGTTGTATATGTAGCTAATTTTTACCTCATGTATTTCTACTATAATCAATGGCAAAAGCCGACTGGCTATATAAGTCAACGAGATATTTTAAAAGAAAATTGTACTACATGTGTAATTTTTTTTGGTTATACCAACTTATAGCAATAAATCATTCAACCATTCAACAGATGGATAGCTCTAGAAAGATAGGCAATAACACTGTATGTTATTCTTCCATCGTCCAGTCATAATGTATACGTATGATAATAGTTCAGTATTTATAAAACAATGTTACGATACGTGGGCATTGTGTGTCACTATCGGACAACGACTTACGGCTCACAAGGTGTAAGTTCAACCTCTGTTTGTTCTAAGATAAGTAAGGAACACGCGACCGTTGAAAAAAGACTAAGGCCCTAAATTATAGCATGATATTCCAATCACTTTCTTGAAATCACTAAATATATAAATTGAAGTCGCTTTTTGCGTCTGTCTGTTTGTCCACTTCTCCTACTACTACTCAATGGATTTTGAAGCGGTTTTCATCTTAATGTGGGTAATTTCTTCTGGATGGTTTTAAGCTATAGAACGTACCCGAGCGACGTCGGGGTAGGTCGCTTGTATATTCATAATTTGGTCGAGAATTTGTTATCATAATTGCTGTAAAATATTTATGAAATGTCGTCAGGATAAAAACTTTTAGTTCAAGATTTTAGACTAATAGAAGGTCGAAGTTATTATTGTGTTAAGAGCCGACTTATGTTTAACCTAGTCCTCAAAGTTTTATACAGCATGACTAGTTAGTTACTTTACATTCGTAGCAACATACAACTGTTGTTATGGGACTAACTCTTAATTGGTTAAAGAAAAAACAGCTGTTCCATACAAAATAATCAATGATACTTAACAAAATGTATTAAACAGCAGTTTTTTTTTTTGGAATTCAGAGTTTGTTCCATACTAAAAGTTGTGCAGAATGATGAGCAGAGTTCATAGATTTCAGATGTAAATTCACTAACAGTCAAGTTGTATAGACACTTTGCTAGCGATTCAATTCTTAATTTGTGTTGGTTGAGGTTTTCATCATCCACAATGGCACAATCAATCGTCAGATCTTGCAGTCATCAACAACACTGTTACATATTGTCTACCTACTGCTAGACGCGTCGTGTGACTTTTATTCCATAAGACACAAGGTTCACATTGCAATGATTCATTCGCGTCTTCGTGCGATAAAAAGACTCAATCATAATATTATAAACCGCATCTTTTTTGACGGGAAGGACCAATGTACTTCGAAAAAGGCTAGAATTATAATGAAAGTCAGTGGAGTATTTTATGCTTACCTGTGTCTCGTTGCTCTGCAGTTGATCTCTCGCCTGTTGGACCATGTCGGTACAAATCTTGCAGATGCTGTCGGTGTCTTCTGGGAAGGTCTGCTTGGACCATACTTTGGACACGCAGTGATGAGTCGCCCTGCATTCCCGACCGGTGCTGGGGAAGTTATGTTTTATGTGAATGAAATAGTATTTTTGGATACTTTGGGATATAGTGTTAAAAATGGCTTCGGAATTATGTCAGATCACACGAAATTGAGTTATTCTCCGTGCGTGTTGATAACCCTTCCAGGACTTCACTCACAAGCGTGAGTGACGGTTCCGTTCATATATGTATATGATGATCAATACTAATCTATTAGGTTTATACATTTTAACGTTTCTTTGTTTAGAAACTAATATAACATTTATCTTTCTAGATCAAACCAATAACAGATTATATTTTCTTGGTCAAATAATACTATGTCTTTATAATCATTAATGTGCCGATTGCGAGAATACAAGTGACCTGATGAATGATGTTTTTTAATAAAGTGAATAAAAACAACACAAAAAATTGCGTGATTGTAATCTATTATCTATAACAACATTGTTTAACTTGTAATTTCAATCAAGATTTCAATCTGAAACATAATATTTTCGTTGATCGATTGTAACTAGAAATAAAGCGATCAAATTCAATGCAAACGTGTTGAAATTAATTCGACACGTATTATTCGATTATCAGGTATTCGTAACTAGACAGTGAACGGGTTATACAACACCGTTATGTAAAAACAGTATTTTACAATCGATTGTACCCAAAAACGGAATTGATACAAACCGCTTGTATTGCCAATTCGATTGAGTGCGTACACATTGTTGAGGCGGTTTGCTATGGCTATAGTTATGACATCTAATTGAACTATTGTTCTAACGGATCTATGTGAATTATATACTTGTTATAGGAACAAGGTTAGTTAGAAACAGGGTAGTAAGCCGCGAGCAATTTACATAGGTATTATTGATGAATGTTATATGTATAAAAGTGTTAAAATTGCAAAAATCGATTAATTTCAAATAATGTTTTTTTTTTTAAAAAAAACGGCATCGCCGGTATATTTACAAATTTAAAAAATGAACCTCATTGACATGGTGAAGTGGTTATTTTAGTGTTTATTTCTATTATATATTATAATTTTTGAACAGCTATTTCTCTAAAACGATTACCTAACTCTTGAGGAAAGTTGTAGAACGTTTGCTTCATAATTATGTGTACTTTCTTATTAGTAGGTACCCCATTTCTCTTTTACCCAGGCGTATGAACACATCTCTTATTATCATCTTTAATGAGTGTGTGTATGCGCACATCTCTAAGTTGTGCTTGGTGATAGAACTAACAAAATAGTAATTTATAAATTATAAAGCACACTTGCACTGTAACGATTAATGGCCATCTACATCCAAAAGAAGTAATGTCAAAAACCTACATCGATCCAGAGAGAAGGATTCAGATCGGTTATTTATATCGGTGCAATAACAGTTGGTCCTTTACCCGAATACGGATGCCTTATAGTAGGTATTGCTCGAATTCGAGTAAAGTCAAAGTAGTTTGAATACTCGAATTAGGGCAAACGACCAAGTTTAATTGCGCCATTAGGCAAAGAGGTGCGCCTTCCTGGATTTAACTGTAATATTGTATAATAGCAATCGTCATCACTAACAACGTATAAAGGTACACAGCTACTACTTTCTTTTTTTCTTTGTAATGTCCTCATGGATGCCCTTCGTCCGGGGAAGGCGAAGGGGTATGCCGGACTCTTACCGGCTAAAAACCTACGGTGTTCCTTCTCCTGACTCTTAGCCGGGGTCGAGGGATTCGCAGCTCTCAGACCTCTCCTTCTGTGGGGCCTTGCCCCACGTCCTTCTGAGAGGCGCGCACAGAACACTGCACACCGCCTTCTCGGGCCTGTTACTGGTCGGGCGACGGGTTCCCTTGTGGAGAAACTTGGTGTGGTGTTCCTCCAACCAAAGGGAGGATCCTCCAACCAGGCGGAGTCTTGTGCCTGGCGGGCTACTGCCCAACGGTTGATGTTGGGAGGTTGTATATACTATCTGCGTGTTAAATCTTGATTGCGCGATGTAGGAATGAATAGTTCGCATGTGGCGAGATAGATGCCGCCACATCACTCCCCCCCTGAGACCGGAGGTCGATCGTCTTGATTAGTCAGCGGTCGTTGAGTCTTGAGAACTTGCCAGGGCCAGTGAGGGGTTCCTTTTTTAAGTCGAAACCGGATGCCGCGTAGTTCGCAGTGAGTCGGAACTGTGAGCGGTGAGTGGTGGCTGTGGACTGCATCGACCAGGAGAGTAGTGCCTCTGCTAGTTGACCGGCCGAAGTGCAGTATGATGCGCCATGATGCTTGAGTGGCCTGAGGGTCGTGACCAGGCTTGCGCGTTCGCTGCAGGCTAGTGGTCACATCACCCGTTGAAGCCGAGGATGCTGGCTGGCTGTGAGACTCGCTGCTTGCTGCTCGATTGAATGCTGAGCTGCTGAGGGAGTGATGATGTGGCTGCCGAGGCTGCGAAGGTTGTGTACGTTGTGACGTATCACCAGTGTGGAAACACTGTCTGTGACGATCACGTCGGGGTCACCAATGTGGAAACACTGTCTGTGACGATCACGTCGGGGTCACCAATGTGGAGAAACTTGGTGTGGTGTTCCTCCAACCAAAGGGAGGATCCTCCAACCAGGCGGAGTCTTGTGCCTGGCGGGCTACTGCCCAACGGTTGATGTTGGGAGGTTGTATATACTATCTGCGTGTTAAATCTTGATTGCGCGATGTAGGAATGAATAGTTCGCATGTGGCGAGATAGATGCCGCCACACCCTAACCCGCTGCTTGCAGGCCACACACTACGGTGGCCGGAGGTCGTCGCGCGCCCACCGGCGCGCGGTGCATGTTGCGCGGGAAGGGAGAGTGGCAGCTGCCTCTCTCTCCCTCTCCGCTCCCTCTTTGGTCGCCATCACCTTCTCGCAGAAGGAGGTGACGGCTTCCCACGCACTCTCGCTCCCGACCATGGACAGAACCACGGCCGGAAGCGAGAGGTCACCACCGACCGCCGCGACTAGTTCGCGGCGCTGCGTCACCCACGCCGGACACGCCTGCAGCGTGTGCAGCGCCGTGTCCTCGGGGCAGTCGACGCAGTGGTGACATTCGTCAACCGCTACTTCTAGAAGGTACAACAAACGTTTCAGAGGGAGTACTGCCGCAATTCCCGCCAAAAGTGGTCAAACGATTAGTAATTATAGAATGTTATCAAGGCACAGGAAGATGCAGCTACTCAATCTGCCTTAGCCTATGCTACGTGGACTAGGCCAGGAACTATAAGCCCTCGTTTACACCTAGGTATAGAACCGTGTTCTATATGTCCGTAACACAGGGACCCCCTAGTACGGATTCCAGTCTCTCGCAAAGGAGCTTCCTATCCTACCTACTTATTTGTTAAGTTAGTTAGTTAAGATGTCAAATTGTAAGCAAATGTTTGTGTAGAGAGAACAATACATTTTTATTATTTTCTTATTATAGGTATCAGAAAAAAATAAAAAAATAAAAATTGCAAACTCTTTAAGTAGCGAACTCTCTGCTTAGCCTTTTCCCAACTATGTTGAGGTCAGCTTCCTGTCTAAACAAATGCAGCTGAATACCAGTATTTTACACGGAGCGACTGCAATCAGACCTCCGCAACCAAGTAACGAATGGTCACCCATCCACGGACTGACCACGGCAAGCGCAGCTTAACCTTACAAATGATATTATTATGATCTGCGCGGCTGTTAATTACTCACGAGCCCCGCTTTAAGTAGCGAACATGTATCTTAAAACTGAGCATCCATCAGAGCTGTACGAGGAAAGTGTGCGGTGCGAAAATGTGTAGCGAGGATGTGAAACGGTGTGACCCTATCAACCAGAGCTGTGCGAGGAATGTGTAATGTGTTAATGTGTACAAATGAGCGGTGCGAGGATAGGTAGCGGACTCTTTTCGAATATGAGGGAGAATAATACACATTCCTGGCAACAAATTCCTCGCAACACATCCCTCGCCCGCATTTCTTGCTTGTTTTGTATGAACAAAAACCTCGCACTGCTAAGCCCATATCCACCAGAGCTGCGCAGAGCGAAGCTAGGTAAATGAAGTGATTCTATTGGTGCTTACAAAACACAATCCTCGCTACGCAGCTTATCACAGCTCTGGTGGATGCTCAGCCTTAGAACACTTGTTTCAAATATTTTAAACATGTTGGTTACAAGTACCTAACTTCCTAAAATCATCTCAACACAATTTACTTAGGTATAATGTGTTTTTAATTGAAAACGAAGGCTCGCTTGTTTATAAAAATGTATTACGGCGGTTTGCTATGGTAGAATCGTTATGCAATATAATTGAACTATTGTTGTAACAGATCTTTGCGGATTATGTAGTAGTTATGTTGAAACAATGGTCAGTTGCAGCAAATTACTGGAACCACTTTAAGATTGAAATAGTTCTGCTAGGAATAATTTCAATATTTAGTAATGTGATTTCCTGTAAGTACACTGTTGCATAGTAAACAAAATAATAATAATATGCAGGAAATATTACTACTAAATAACAATAATAAGCATATCAATATTAATTTATTTTATAATAATTTATCCAATTAGTTAATTGGCACGGTA
The DNA here is from genome assembly GCA_905220435.1 of Amphipyra tragopoginis. Taxonomy (NCBI): domain Eukaryota; kingdom Metazoa; phylum Arthropoda; class Insecta; order Lepidoptera; family Noctuidae; genus Amphipyra; species Amphipyra tragopoginis. Next base: position 21,280,882 of record HG991995.1, on the reverse strand, counting down.
ACGAGCTCTGATTCATGCATTTTGAAAAACATGTTTAGTAGCCTATGGGTGTTTGTTCTAACTTAAAATATTTTGTGTGAATAACACCTAAGATGCAGGAAAAAAACAAAATTAGGCAATGATTAATTGACCACTAATTGGTACAGTGGCGATGTTCCGCTCACGCGTGACAAACATGAATATTTGTCACGCGGACATACAGGAAAATAACAGTAGCATTAAAATAATGTAATTGGTTATTCATCATCTGCCTAGCCTTTTCCCAACTATGTTGGGGTCGGCTTCCATGTAATTAGTTATTAACGATATAATTTAATTTGCCTACAGATAGTTGTTTCGGATCTGGGCGTTTGTATGTGAGATTTGTGTCTGTAAACGCACCTACGAAACAGGAGAGACCCTAGTGGGGGCAATGTTTTATAAAAAAAAAGAGAAAATAATTACCTGAAATTGCTGCACCAGTAAGACGGTCCCCATGTGCATTGGGCACTTCCCAAAAGGTTGGCTGAAATTGAAGTGCATATTTAGCCATACAGTCGTGATATATGATCAAATGGTTTCATAAAAATATATTTATCAGCGTCAGGGCCGTATTTAAGCATAAGCATAATAGGGACTAGGGGCCCGCAAAAAAATTAAAATACTCATTTTTGTGTATTTCTGAAAACTAATTTTTTCATAACAATTTTAATAAATGATGTCATTTACTATGAATTTAAATTAATTTCAATTTTATTATCTCATCAATTCGTGAATTTACGAATTTAACCCCTTCCCCGGGCAAGTAGGGGCAAAGTCACAAGTTAGCCTACGGCCTACAGATTCTAAATACGGCCCTGATCGGCGTAAACAAAACTTTTAAAAATACATATTTCGAAACGATTTAAGAATACGCCTCAGTTTCTGAAAAACATTAAAGTCATGGCTTGCCACAACAACAACACGTTGTGTTGAAACGTGAAACGAAAATTACAAAAAAAAATGTTGAATTTAACGAGAGTTTACACAAGTCATAAGTACACATAAGTATGTCGTTAATTTTGATAATTAGTAATTATGTTTTGGTAATTGTTTCCATTGTACCTTAATTAATGGCATTAAATAGGACAAAAGAAATAAAATTATTGCGCAACGTACTTTATTTTTGATTTTGATGTTATGTCGAAATTATCTGAACTAGGTATGTAATACACTGTTTTACTACAAAATTGGTGTTTAATATTTGTTCAGACTTAACTGGGCTGTTGTAGTTAGACTCACTATTATATATCTATAATTAAATTATACCGAGTAATTTTATTGACGAGTTTCCAGATAATGCCTATTTTGTTTTTAAATTTTAATGTTTTAGTTGTCATGTTTCATTTAATGAAACATGACCTTGATACAGCCTACACTTGAATAAATATTCATCGTGGAATATGTTTTTATTAGTTTACAAGCGACCCGCCCCGGCTTCGCATGGGTGCAATATATTACTCGTATACATATAAAGCTTCCTATTGAATCAATCTATCTATTAAAAAAAACCGCATCAAAATCCGTTGCGTAGTTTTAAAGATCTAAGCATACATGGGGACAGACTTTGTTTTATACTATACATAAAGCGATATTCAACCGAATCTTTTTTTGTATTATAACTTTCGGGAGACACATTCATATTTATGATTAGTTACGGTTTACTCACGTGCATTTTTCGGGATTGCCCGACTAGTTTCGGACCCAAACGGAGCCCTTATTCATGAGCTGATCGGCCGATATCGAATCGTTATAATGTGTGCACTTGCATACATCTTCATACTGATTAAGAAACCGACCGAACTATCGGCCAATAGAAAGTCTGTGGTCTGCGCTTGCTCATGTAGATAATAATAGTCCAGCCATTCAAATTTTATATAAAAGGTAAACAAACCTTTGATCGTGAAACATTGAATCTGTTGTACACATTTTTACAAAACGTTATACTTCATTTATTTATGTTTTCTATTGTATTTTGGTGAATTTTTAAATCAAAGTGAACGTTTCCAGATCAAATGTTTGTTTACCTGTTATAAATAAAAAACCGGTCAAGTGCGAGTCGGACTCGCGCACGAAGGGTTCCGTACCATTATCTATAAAAACGGCAAAAAAAATTACGTTTGTTGTATGGGAGCCCCTCTTAAATATTTATTTTATTCTGTTTTTTAGTATTTGTTGTTATAGCGGCAACAGAAATATCTGTGAAATTTCAACTGTCTAACTATCACGGTTCATGAGATCAAGCCTGGTGACAGACAGACGGACGGACAGCGGAGTCTTAGTAATAGGTCCCTTTTTACCCTTTGGGTACGGAACCCTAAAAATTAAATATAAATATATTAACAATTAATTAGATAGCCGATAGGTTAATTTAGGAATCTATGGTAGCCTGTCCTGAAAATATTATTGCAGTTCACTGCTGCACATAGGGGTCCCCTTAATACCGCCAATACGATTCTGATCAAGAGCTAGCGCCATTACCAGCCACTATCAGCTGACTAAGCATAGCAGATTGCACATTGTTCTAATTTACTAATGAACGAACTAATTATCTATTTACCTAATGAATAAAAAATGTTTCCACTTAAATGGTTTTTGACTGACGCAACTTAGGTTTTTCTGAATCGGACAAAAGAATGCCATTGTCTTGCGTCAACGAGGGAAATAAGCGCCAAGTTAACATTCTTTCATATTGGCGGTAGAAAACAGCATGGGTTTGAATAAATACACGAAATACGATCCACGAAGACGCGCCCCACTCCTTTTTGTGAGAGGTAGCTGCGTGGTGCGTATGCACATATTTCTTATTATTATCTGATATCAGTGTGCTGTCTCTTTCCAAGCTAGACAAGAAAAAAAAGTCGAAGAACGCACAGAAAACGCCTGGAAGAGCTATAGGTCCAAGAAAGATCTTATGAAGGGTAACCTCCCTCTCACCGTTAAGAAAAAGCTCATGGACGTATGTATTCTGCTTATCCTCACCTACGGTGCTCAGACTTGGTCTTTGACAAAACATCAGAAGTCCGCACTCGGGCTTTGCCAGCGAGCCATGGAGCGCAGTATCTTAGGATTCCGGTTATCAGACCGTATAAGGAATAGTGTACTGCGCTCCAAAACTCAGATCGCCGACGTTGGTCAGAAAGGCGCAGGCTTAAAATGGAACTGGGCTGGTCACATCTGCCGCTTGTCGGACGAGCTGTGGGCAAAACTCACCACTGAGTGAGCCCACATAACGTTAGACGGAGATGGCGGGACGAGTTAGACACTCATTGGAAGGATTGGCTCCAGAAATCATTAAATCGAGAGGAGTGGAAGGAGGGTAGGGAGGCATTTGCCCTGCAGTGGGATGATCACGGCTAAATAATAATTAGTGTGAGTATGCACGCATTTAACTATTGTATGGCGATATAACTATCACAATAGCAATTTATAATGGACACTTATGCACTGTAACGATTTATACAAAGAGTGGGGCGCATCTTCGTGGATTGAACGCACTGGTTCTCTATGATATACAACGTGTTATTGAAATATCACAAAACCTAAAAGTAGTTTGTTCAGATTCGAGAGTAGTAGATGTTTTTTTTTTTATATGGTCATTTCTTAGTTATGTTTAGACTAATCTTCAATATGAAGGTAAACAAGGATCCGATCACAATAATCAGATCAGAAAAATCGAATCAAAATATTCTGATCAACAAAAAATACAAATATCTATTAAATAAAATTAACACGTTGTATTATGTATGACAGATGCGTGGAAAGAAACTGTTAACAATTAAGTAGACTATGTAGAAACTTACTCTTGTGTTTGTTTGGTTTCGGCACTGTTGTCTTCTTTTTCTGAGAAACAAAATTTTAAAATTAATTTTATTTTCAATTTAAGTGGCGAAACTTTACAGTGTTACCTAATAGGTATCATTAATAGAACATTATAAAATAAATAAAAATACCTACCTAATGTTTAGTTAATTAGAATCTAATCTAACAAGATACTTAACTAACACAGTAGCAAAAACGGCGCATGTAGTAGGTATTAATTTGAAACAACCCTTGTACGGTCGCGGACTCGAAATGTTTATCAGATTTCAAATTCGATTCCTTATCACCAGTGATCGGAAAAGGGTGAGCTAATTTACCTAAACTTCAAAGAACAGAGACAAAAACTGGAGACTTCCTTACGAAAACGTTTTTTTTTTTCGGGAGAATTTTTCGGAGATTTTCTTTTATTTGTTTTCAAAAAATAAAAGACAATCTCCTTTTTTGAAAACAATAAACAATCTCTTTTTAAAAACAATGAAAAACGTGTCATCTGGTTTTGTGCCAATTTTGGGAAACAAAAATAGGAAACGAATTTTATTGTTTTCTGTAGGTACTATTAACATCAATATTAAATGTACTTTAGTGATGTCCCGAAACCCGGAATAATTTTCACGAAAAAAAATGTTGTCGTAAGGAAGTCTCCAGTTTTTGTCTGTGTTCTTTGAAGTTTAGGTAAATTAGCTCACCTTTTTCCGATCACTGCTTATCACACTGTGCGCAATAAGGTTTAAGATGTCATATTAACGTATGTCATATCGACCTTATGAAAAAGTAATGTGCAAACAATTATAGACCTTAGGGTGATAAACATTTCAATTCCACGATTGTACATAATAGCAAAAATCGGAAAAAGTCATTCTTTGTCTTTAATTAGATAACCTTATGTCAACATCGTCTATGAATAAGGTTAATTAGCGATTGAACAAAAGTTACTGTGTTTTCCAAAGCTATTATATTTCATTTATTTTGCACTAGACAAAACATAACCTAAAAGACATGGAAAAGTGTAAATATTAACTACATTATTGCTTCTAGCTGGGGTTTGAGATAGTTTAATGTGTATATTAATCTATTAGGCCAATCTTAATAACCTGAAACTGCACAGAGAAGTGTATCAAAAGATATTCATGCCCATAACCATATTTGTCTAATGCTATAATAAATGAAGTATTTAAGTGTGCTTCCCCCGAAAAATCAACGAATATTCTCCGGAAGTATTATAATTGGGAAATGAAGAAGTTATTTAACACTTTCTAATTTGAATTACAGAGTAAAAGATGACTATTGTTTTAATGAGGAGACTCACGCCTCACACGTAGTAATAACATCTTTTTCGAACACTACAAACAACCATTCATCGAAGTTGTATCACAGACACAATATTGTACATTTCGTTACTACATTCATACATCAGCAATTCAGCAATTCATACATAAAATATTATACATTTGATTAACATAGCAATACATTTTTTCCGGATGACTATAGATGCTATTGCTTCAATGAAAACAGCGTATTTTTGAAATCACAATTTCAAATCACCTTTTTTTGTACGTTTTTCGATGTTTTTCTTTTTAAGCCAAAGGTTGACTGGAAGAGAATTCTTAGAAATAAGTATAAATAAAGAAACAGCGACCATAAATAGCTCATACTAACTTCCGCCCGCGATTGCGCCCGTTTGAACTTTGGACCCACATTTTATGTTTCTTGGCAAAATTTTGAAAAACCCTTCATTATGTAGTGCTTGCCTAAATCATATTAGGAACCTCTGTGTATTTTGCTAGACAAATCGGTGAATTTGAGTCGTTTGACAGCAGAAATAAGCGGTCAAATCGATCTCTTCACGGTCACAAAGTTTTGAATTGACCTAACTTGAATATAAAGGTACGCTGTGTGTGGGCCGTCCGTATATCATAATTTTACTTTTTACCTACGCATTCCGCAAATGCGTCCTAAAGTACTTTCGACGTTCCCTGAGCAGTCAACCCCGCTACGACCCCTGCTGACTGGCTATCTTTTCATCACGGCATTAGCTATTTTCATATAGTTCTTACCGACATCGGAGAAGAAACAAGCCTACCTAGAGAAAACTACTTACATTCAGCGAAAGGATGTTGTCAACCTTCTCGTTATTGCACATGCCGATGAGCTTGCACATGGTTTCCGGCGTGGTCTCCGACTGCAGGACATGGTTGATGTACTGCTGCAGGTGTGCCGTGTTTTCCTTGCATATCTTGGCGATAGCAGGGTACTGCACATCTTGGCATTCCGAAGCGACGCTGGTGGCCAAGTAGTCCTGGTATAAAGGAGTTTATAATATAGTAACAATGCTTTGCTGTTTTTCTATAAAGGTATGGGAGGTTTCCTGTTGTATAAAGATTTCGCTGACGACAGGGTTAAGTGCCATGTAATAGAGGCTCATGCCCAACAGTGGGACAGTAATGGGGCCATTATACTTGTGCTGTTAGTACAAATTGGCTTTAGTTTAAGTATAAAGATTTTTGAGAAGTTTCAGGTGTGTTGGGACATATTTGTAGATGCATAGGTAGATAAGATAGATAAGGGAATTAAGTTCAACAGCTTGGAATGTGTGGGGTACTCACACATACCACAGATTTTAATAAAAGCATAATCAGATTACTACTGTCCTAATGCTGGGCACAGCTCTACTTTCAATGAATGAGAAGGGGAAATGTTTTTTTTTATACTGTGCTTAAATTTCTGATCTAGTGCATGCAGATAGAGCACATTTAGAATGTGTTTTAATTTAGTCAGAATGCAGTAGGTTCGTATTAGGTCATCACTTCATCAGCACGGACACTTAGCAGGGAAGTTGTGTGGGTGGGTTGTTGTCAATGTCAAAAAGATTTGATTTGATACCAAAATAAAAGCTGAAAAGTCAAGACGGAGTAAGCTACAGATGCACCAACAAACTTCGGCTTCAGTTTTCAAATTTTGTTGTTGGGAAAATATCACAAACGGTGACGTAATACGGGTCAGCGTCGGAAGAGAAAAGTGAATGTCCTGCCTAGCAGTGGCGAAGGCTCCATACAACTTTATTCCTATCGGCTTCCCTTTCGAAACGAGTAGTTACTGGAAATCACGCATCACACTTGAGCAAGGTAAGCATTTTTTGGTCCGGCTTCCCTTTTAAGAAACTTCACCCTACGCCACTGCTGCCTAGCTTTTCCCAAACTATGTTGAGTTAGCTTCCAGTCTAACTAGATGCGGCTGAATACCATTATGTTATACGGAGCGACTGCCATCAAACCTCCGCCACCCAGTTACTGGGGAATGCCGATATCCTAAGGTAAGACCGGTTGCCAGACTTTCGGGCTTCTGACTACCCGTAATGACTGTCATAGGTATAACAACCGAGACCGACGGCTTGACATGGTCTCCCGAGGTACGGAGAGGTCTCGACGTGTAACAAACGGTCACCCATCCATGGACTGGTCGCGGCAAGCGCAGCTTGACCTTGCAAATCGTATGATCCACGCGGTCGTTAATTAACCACGAGTCCCCTCTTTCGGAAGAGAAAAGAGAATACAGTCCGCGAGGCCTAAGCTGAGCTTTGCATTTGTGTGAGAATGAATGCAGACGCGTCCTTTGCTTGGTTTAAACCGGTTTATACTGCTTTTTGGCAATCGATTCTATGTGCACTCACACAAATGCAAAGCTCAGCTTAGGTCTCGCGGACTATACCTAGTTTTATTATACCATGCATTTACCAACAATACCAACCTCATTAATAAGTTCCCTGATATCCTTCAGCTGTTTAAAGAGTTTGATGAACTTGTTAGCCACCTCATTGGCGGTCACAACCTCGGCTTGTTTCTCCCATACGGTGGAAGTACAGTGTCCCACGGCCCCGCAATCCGCACCGCGCCTGCGCATCAATAAGTCTCGTTACGTGACTCATGCGTGAGTAAGGAAGTTGTGTGTAGTTGTAAATGTTGTGTTGTCTATATGTTTTTTTTACTATTCTCGTACAGATGACGCAAACTCGCCTCATAGTAAACGAAAGGATGACTTAACATGTGGGTTGCGATTGTTTACCTAGAAGTTAATATATAACTTGTTATGTGATTACAACTTTGGCGTTGAAGAAGAGTTTTTTATGGTGGTAATGTTAGAAACATTCATTATTAAGACTCCCTTTCCTTAGCAGTTGAGTCTGCTCTGTATCTATAATTTAGAAGCTCATGAAATTCATAAACTGTATCTATGTAACACTCGATGCTGATGTTTTTTTTTTGCGTATTTATACTAGTAATATGATATTACAGCATGACTCTGCTCATCATTCTGTAAAACTTTTACTATGGAACAATACAAAATTTCATGAAAAATAAATCAACTGTTACAAACAAAATAATCAATGTTCCTTAACAAAGTGTATGGAACGGCATTTTTTTTACGAATTCAATGGTTATCCTTTAGTAAAGTTTGTCCCCCTTATTACAAAAGGTGGGTTAAACTGAGACTAAGATAAGAATTTAAAATATACCCATCACTTTCTAACATAATATAAAAAAAGAGACGGGGCTATTTTAAAACCAGAAGGCCAATTCTCGTAATTTAAAATGTTCAAAATATAGTTTCGATCTAGTCTCTGTCTAGTCTCAATCTCATAAATATGACAAATGGTATTCTTGTTCGTTAACAAACAACGTCAAACGTGAGATTATATTGAAATGAGATTGAAAGTTGACTGAAGCCAAAAGGGTATTTTGGTTACATTATGTACTGAGCCATTTTGGCAAGTTGGAATTCTCATTTATTTCTAGAATTTTAGTCTGTGATTGTTGATATCGGTATGCTATCGGTATTAGATTTTAAGTTGACTGAATTGACATTATATCGAGATAGACTGAGATGATACTGAAACCGGACCGAACTTGTACCACTTGAAGTGTACCAGAATACCGTTTTTTATTCAATTCATAATTTAATGTCAGTTCGGTCAACCTTCAGTCTTACTTCAAATTACTTACGAGAATTGGGCTTCAGGGTTTTTCTTAGACCATCGTTTGTAATAAGGGGGTTTGAGTTTATGAATTTGGATGTTTGTTAGTCAATCACGTATTAACGGCTGAACGACTATGGATGGAATTTGGCACACAGGTAGACCATGACCTGGATTAGGATATAGCATACTTCTTATCCGGGTACATGAAGTAGTTCCCCTAGGATACGAGTAGGGTTGCCACCCGTACTCTATTTCACGTAGGTGTACTTTATAATCTAAGACAGTTATAAAGTACGCTAAAATACTCTTTTTGCCTGACACCATTCTCATTTGATTCTCATCCTACTAGCTAGACTTTTTTGGCATAGTTTACTTAGGGACGATTTTTTAATCGTCAGATAACTTTTATCTGAGCAATAAATATCACGCTTTGACAGCTTTTGCATTGAAAATCTATCAAACCGTCAAAATTATTCCTCAGATAAAAATTATCTGACGATTGAAAAATTAGCCCTTACTCTACGCCCATGGCTGTAATTGAAACATTCGCACATTTTTGAAAGAATCGCAACATGTTTTCAAGAATCTAGAAGCGATGAAAAATAGGTGTGTAAACATAAATAATAAAAGTACTCTTTTTTATACATCGTACTTTATTTTTGCTATCCCAAAACACAAATGTACTTTTACTACTCCAAAAAAAGTACTATTTAGATACGAGTGAAACCGCAGGGAACAGCTAGTATAATTATATTATGTTTCACAGTATGACACAAAGTCCAATGTGTAGAAGACGCATAACTATGTTTATATCACCCCCCTTGCAATATAACGACGCGACGAAACGGACGTAGGTAATGTTTTGTCAATAATATAATCATAATGAAATTGTTGACAACACACTAAGTTACTTGATTTGCCTTTGCAAAATCTGCATTAGGAATGTGTGTACCGAAATCCTTAATGTGTCTAATAATGATAATGTTCATGTTAAAACAAAGTATATTATCAGAATTGTAGGGTCAACGATTTAAATAACTACCTAATAGGTAAATAAACATTAGTAAATTTGTATAGATAAAAGCTATTCCAACAATCTCAAATTAGGTACACATGACAAATTGTAAATAGGTACATTTTGAGTAATATCAATGAGTATTTGTTCACTGAAACCAAAAAAATAGGTACCTACAGTCAATTATATTAATACAAACTACTTACAGTCTGAATCATGTCATTAAATTTTTAACAGTAAATAGGATGTTGAATTATTATTTTGGAAAACAAATCTTTAAGTATCTAGTCATATGTTTTCAATTATTTTTTTATGCATTTCTTTGTTACAACCACATTTGTTTTTCTCATACCTTAACTAGCTAATATTATAATATCTTTTTATATTCTAGTTATAGGTAACTTTTTTAATATTTGTGGGTAGTATTATTTTAAACTTACTTGAGGCTCTGACACCATACTGAGGGTCCTTTAGCACACTCTTTCGGCACTTGTCGCGCTAACGACAAATCTGTGAACAAAACACATCAAAATTGTAATGACACAGAATAATATAAACCAGTTTATCTACATACATATAATTACAAATAATAAAAATAATGCCAGCAAAACAAGTCGCGCGGGGTCAGCCAATGTTTATCACTGTAAACTTCTGTACAAGTGTGACCAACTGAAACTGATAAGAGAACAAAGCAGACAAGTAGAACATATTGGTCTACTGTTCTTGAGTTTGAATTATCTTAGAGGCATTATAATTACTATTCTTAATAATTATACTGAATTGAATAGACCTTAGACAAAAATGGGTCTTTCATTTTAACAAGGAAATAAGCAACATACATAGTTGCTTCTAGCGGGGATTCAACATTGTATTGTGCTTTTATGAACCTTAAAATTAACATGAGCTAGGAATCCACTGGATGCGACAAGCACAGAACCAGTTGATGTGGCGATGCTTGGGGGAGGCCTATGTCTAGCAGTGGACATCTTTCGGCTGAATGATGCTGTTGAAGATGAGTTGAATCTCTACTTGAAGAAATTGTTCAAAGATATTTAATTCATATGTTCCGGGACAATTATTTTAATTTGTTTTTTTTTTTGTTTTATCTTACACACACCATTCTTCTTCTTACACTCTACATACACACATATTTGCATGGGGGTTAAACATTAATTTTAAATAATTATGCAATCCAAGAAACCCAGAGTTTTTTTTTTAATAAATAATTTTAAGATGTTGCTTCCATATTATACACCCAACTAGTTATGCATTCCCAGTGGTCCCCGGTTTTTTCTTACAAAAAAAATATTGTAAGAAACCACTTCCATCTTAATAACTTTAGGTAAATATGCATCGGAATATCCGATCCCTAGTTATAATACAAAAATAGTGAATAAAAATAGTGAATTTTACCATACCCAGATATTTTTCCTTTTTTTCGTTTCTACCCTTCATATATTCAAAACAGTATAGGTACTATTCATATATGCCATAATGCCTATTATGGCATACAACAGTCTTTCAGCCTGCTATGTATTTCAACTAATTTAACTGTTACTACTTAACATAGTTGTTACATACAATAATTACTTCAGAACTCAGTTCACAATACATTGATAACTGAATAATAAATAGGCATAATACAAAGCCGCTACTAGGATGTTTGAAAACAGGAAATTTGATCCAAACACACAACAAAGCTACTGATATGATTCACTAGTTACTGCATTTGGATAATATTACATTTTAATAGGTACATTATGGAGTTTACAATTATTTCAACTTTCTTCAGTAGATAATAAAACATGATAATTAAGTTGTGAGTATATTGTTGGGTCAACAAAATATAAAATTATCTTTGCTATAAACAATGTTAGTTGTTTTTCGAGAATAATCTAAGGTCATGATTACACTAGCAGTACTAATTATTATAAACATAGTTTTATAATTAGAAATCAGACTGTAACTAGATTCTTAAACGTTTAAGTAAATCATACGAATTCCAAGATGATCCAACGTAATTAATCAGCCTGCATTCGTAATACCGCGATGAAATCACTGTGTAACGCGAAAAGTTATATTACGATTGAAAATTATTTTTTATTAAAACAATAGAGGGTATCTTCAGATTCATAGTAGAACTGTTTAAATAAAGTGCGTAGCGTTATGCCAAATTAATTTACCTAGACTGTACTAAACAATAAAAATATTACAAGGACGGAATTAATTGCAAATACGATTAAGCATAAAAAAATGTTGGTGTTACTCACTTGTACAACAAAAGAGTGTTAGTAGACAAAACACAAGGGTGTTTGTCATTTTTAGTTTTCTATTTATCTCGTGCAGTCCAGTTTCGTTCTCTCCGTACAAAATACTACACAAATACTGTACAATTTCACTTTGTTTGGAAGTTAGAGTGCGCGCAAGATAAGTCTGCGCGCGGCCGAAATCGGAACTAATCGTGGTCCACCAAAGTGTGTGCCGTTTTATTAATTTTGAATAGAACTACCTGATTGTAGGAATGTTTAACGGGAAAAATGTGTTTGGCGATAAAAAAATATAAGCTTAAAAAGCGGTAATTATAACTTTTGCGATGATTGCAACGTTGAGGACGCCCTCAGTCGCGCGCAGAGTTATCTTGCGCGCACTCTAATGCGTATCGATTGATAAACAATTTGTCAAGTCACTCAGCCAGCCGACCGACGTACGTCTAGTTGTATAGCTGTCAAACGTAATAGTGATGAACGCACCAAACACTAGAATAGCAAATAACTGGTTATACTCATAGCTTCATGTTACTTCTAGAAATGTCGCCATAAGCTTAATATTAATTATTTTTAAGTACATTTAACTCGATAATGTTAGAATGTTGAGACAAGGACGATATAAAAAAAAAATTATACCTACTTGTGAAGGCTTGTAGTTAAGCGCATGCGATAGCGGCATCACAATTTTTATATTTAGTTTGGTAAAGTTTAAGTAACAAGTTAAACGCTTTTGAAAATTTATCAATTTTTGATTTACTTTTTATTCATTCAGCTAATTATCATCTTGAACGTAATTTTATTATTCGCTCCTACCAATTGATTGTCGTTTTATCGATACATTACTTGACAAATTACATTAGCATTTATTCACTCTACAAACTTATGATATACATTTTTCAATCTTTGTATAAGTATAAAAAACATAAAAATAGTAGCCCAGCGGCATCGGGAACAGGGTCCAAGCTGCCGGTGGTCAGGGCTCCAGAGAGAGGAACTTCCTAAGAATACGCGCCGTGTCCAGAAGTAACGCTTTCTGAATCAAACCTTATAATTACTTTACTCTGATCAAACCTTTGATCCAGCTGCCTAACGCGAGCCTCATCAGATGGTGGTCGAGGCTCTTGGCTTTTAAGCCATTGGCTGTAACGACTATCGGCACAATGACTGCTGAGTCAATATCCCACATGTCGGCAACCTCATGTACCGAATCAAGATACGTCCATTAATCATGTGATGTTTTTTTAGCATTTTTAACCCCCCCTCCCCTTGGTGATACGTGGTGATGTTTAAAACTACCCCCTCTCCCCCACCCAAAATCACGTGTATCTTTAGTACCTACAAAGTATCTTAAATTTTTTAGAATTTTATCTTTAAATACAGGCTTAGAGTATAGTCTAATTTTATTCTGAAATTAAGGACCATGATAAAAATACCTAGACAGAAAGATTGCAGGTTGTTTTTGACTGGCATAAAAATTTTCGCTTTTCAGTTTGGAAATCGCGCGTTTGACGAAAAAATAATATACGTGATATCTTACTACACCCCCCTCCCCCCTTGTGATTTTTGCCGAACCCCCTCCCCCCCTTTCGAACCTCACGTGATTAATGGAAGGCCCCATATTTGTTTTTTTTATACTTTTTGACTTTTACGAGATTCTCATCATGCGGGACAATGATATCAACAATCATTGCGCGGCGCTCTGGTCGATCTATCACCACTATTAACAGGCTTGTTGGCTACAATAGTCCTGTTAGTGATGATAGATGGGTCCCAGTACAATGTGACATGACATTCTCGAGAACTGGGTCGGGCACATACTTGTAGTGTGGTACTTCTGTGTCCCCAAGGTTATATTTCAGAGCAAGTTGCTGGTGGATAATCGTAGCTACGAGATTGTGCCTGTGCAAATACTCACTGTTAGCAAGACGAGAACAACCAGAGATAATATGTCGGATAGATTCACCGGGACAGTGGCGTGCCCGACATTGTATTTTTTTTATTATCTTCACTACTTAACTTTTGATAGTCTTATTTGTTATTTAGTTTCGATAGTCACATTACTCGCCTGATAAAATAAAGACTGACACAGCACCGACGTAGTTTTTTTTTCTGTTTATAGTTTTTTATGGCTAGCTGTAAAGATTTATTACAAAAAGTTACAAACAAAATATACCAATGCGAAACTAAATTAATTGGTTTTCTGATTCAATACAACCAATATAGCGTATCCAATACGTTATTTGTAAGGCTGTAGGCACATCACTAGATATTATTTATTTTAGAACAGCGCCATCTAGCAGACCTAAATGTACCGAGTAACAAGAAACATTTTGCACAAATTGAGACTACTCGACACTAGATGGCTCTACAGCTTCTAAATTTAAATAGCTTCTGCTATTACCTAACAGATGGCAGTACTAAAGTTGAAGACAAAAGAAACGAGTTTTATTTTTTACAATCTACCTCTATATAAATTATAAGCCGTAACCCTGGCTCATCGCACGTCAATTAATCTTATTTTCGGGATGAAGAATATCTATATCCAGAATACATTATATTCCTGTTCTAATTTCCAGCTAAATCAAAGCATTTACTTTTCAAGTAGGTACAAACTGAAACAAAGCCATCGAAAATAAATTATGAGCACACTAGGTACTATATTCTGGCAGAACGTGTTATCTTGACTCTCTTGAGCGTTTTTTGCAAGACCCACCTTTGCTCTTGTAATTTAGGTCGACTAAATATCAGTTCATACATCAGAAGTCCAATTCTCGTAATTAATTTGAAGTAAGACTGAAGGTTGACCGAACTGAGATTAAATTATGAATTGAATAAAAAATGGTATTCTGGTACACTTAAAGTTCGGTCCGGTTTCAGTATCATCTCAGTCTATCTCGATATAAGTAATGTCAATTCAGTCAACTTAAAATCTATTACCGATAGCATGCCGATATCAACAGTCATAGACTAAAATTCTAGAAATACTTAAAATATGAGAATTTGTCAAAATGGCTCAGTAGGTATACCATAATGTAACCAGAATAACCTTTTGGCTTCAGTAAACTTTCAATCTCATTTCAATATACCTAATCTCACGTTTGACGTTGTTTTTTAAGGAACAAGAATACCATTTGTCATATTTATGAGATTGAGACTAGATCGAAACTATATAACTAACTAGCACGGTAGGTAATGAACTTTATTCATGTATACCGTCAATGGATATTTATTATTCGTTCTTGTTATTAGTACCTAACTAGCTTTCGCCCGCAGCTTCGCTTGCGTGAAATTTTGAACCCGTTAAGTGACGATTTTTCATACAAACTTTCATCCCCTATTTAACTCCCTTAGGGGTCGAATTTTGCAAAATCCCTTCTTAGTGGATGCCTACGTTACAAAAGGAACCTACTGTCAAAATTTCAACGTTCTAACCCCAGCGGTTTAGGCTGTGCGTTGATAGATCAGTCAGTCAGTCAGCTTCTTCTTTTATATGTATAGATTAAGTCAAATTACATAGTTGCGATGGCATTTTGTTACTATCTAAGTTTTGATCTTACTGTTTATTTGTTCAAATGTACCCAATAAACTTAGTGAGTGTACATTAAAAACTTGGAAAGTATGTAAGTACTTTGTACTGTACTGTTGTAACTACGTTTAATGTTTACTACTGTATTTATGATGTTTAAATAAAAATTCTATTCTATTCTATATTTTGAACATTTTTAATTACGAGAATTGGCCTTCAGGTGACAAAGAGGCAGTAGCATCGAGTCCCGTACGGTATATAGAATTACCCTTGAACGATATAATTGTTTACAGAAAGCATGGTTCACCGTTGAACGGTAATACGAAAAAACTATTAGTCGATACCATTATTTACAGACAGCACGTTTCGCCGAAAAACGCTACAACGAATGAATGATTGGCCGATACTAAAATTTGCCGATGTCATGGTTCGCCGGAACACGCTTGAACTTGAACACGCTTGAACAGGCGTCGATTAAATTGCATTAACTTCTATTACCATGCGGTTATCTTGACTCCAAATCAAAGTTGCGACAAACAAATACACGACACATGTTGGGGCAACAGTAGGATATGGCGACCATCAGTGGTGCGATAGCACATCAGCTCGACGTACGTTAGCGCGACACAACTTTCGTTCGACAAACTAAAGGCTTCTACAAACAGGCGCCATATCACCCGCGTGCTTTTTGTTAACATGCATTAAGAGCGAGCGAAGCGAGCTCGGGACTTTCAAGCACCCCGACACGGATAGGTTAGGTTCGGAGGGGATGACGGGGCTAAAGTGAGCGAGCAAAGCGAGCGAACGAAGCCCCCGTCATCTCCTTCGTGTTAGGTTACTTTTAACCCTGCAAACAGAAATAGGAGCCCCGCCCGGCGGGGCTCCGTCGACCTTGGCCCCAGAATCTTTCAGGCGACATCGCGTCTGTTTGTAGAAACCTTTAGTTTGTCGAGCGAAGGTAGTATCGCGCTAATGTACGTCGTGCTGATGCGCTGTCGCACCACTGATGGTCGCCATATCCTACTGTTGCTCTAACATGTGTCGTGTATTTGTTTGTCGCAACTTTGATTTGGAGTCAAGATAACCGCATGGTAATAGAAGTTAATGCAATTTAATTGATGCCTGTTCAAGCGTGTTCAAGTTCAAGCGTGTTCCGGCGAACCATGACATCGGCAAATCTTAATATCGGCCAATCATTCATTCGTTGTAGCGTTTTTCGGCGAAACGTGCTGTCTGTAAATAATGGTATCGACTAATAGTTTTTTCGTATTACCGTTCAACGGTGAACCATGCTTTCTGTTAACAATTATATCGATCAAGGGTAATTCTATATACCGTACGGGACTCTCTGCCAGCAGTACTTAATCGTTCTGGGGGGCATAAAACATCACAATTGTGCATTTGGAAGTTGCATAGTTTGTAGTCGTAACTGGACTGAATATGCAGTCCACTTGCAGTTATGATTAAGAATATGAAACGAAATAAGATTCACCAAATGTGACACTATTGAGGTCTGGAATTAAATCTTATTCCAATTGCGTATATTTATACAAAGTGTCTCGTGTAGTGCCGGACTTAAAGAATAGCACTAGGTAGGGGAAGTTCGGGTAGCCACGGACACATGAAGAAAAATCATGAAATTTTGAAAATCAACAGAATTAAACATTTATTTTCAAACTAAATGCGAAATACAACATATCTTTAATAATTAGAATCAAGTAACAATCAAATATTTTCCGTGTCTTAGCTTAAATCGAGTCTTAAAATCAGTCTTTACTTTTTGACATTATTTTTTTGGCGGGTAGCCCCGGACACAAAATATCAACGATGACCAAGCCGGTGTTTGGCCTTATAGACGTCACAATAGTAGTAAAGCTGTGAAGGATCGATGTCCACACAGGCTTCATGCGCCCAGTCCTTGCATGTATGACACTATATCCAGTCTTCATCAGTGCCGTGTGGTGCCGAACGTAAAGAATAGCACTACCCCATCTTTTCCCATGGGTGTCGTAAAAGGCGACTAAGAGATTCACTAGAGGATGGGCAGCAGCGTACTCTAAGTACTTTAACAACCATACTGCGATCGCCAACCCGCCTGCCAAGCGTGGCGATTATGGCAACCCCCCCCCCCCCGCCCCTCTATTGGGGGAGGCCTATGTCCAGCAGTGGACGTCTTTCGGCTGAATCATCATCAGTCTTCATCAAAGGTCTTGCCGCAAATGATACACACATCAAAAGTGTCTAGGGATCAAGCATTTTTATGCGGATTTCTTGAGATTGAGATGTGGCTTTGTAATAAATTTATGATTTTATAAATTTATATGGATCCTTTTTGGTGCATTTCATAATTTGAATCAGGAACTGTGAATCAAATTCGAGTAAAAGATGAAAATCAGCTGTCAATATTTTCCCTATAAAAACATACAACGCATTGAAGACATTATTAGTGCTACTGTTTCCCTACTACTGATTAAAACCAACGTTATTATGGAGCGGCGACGTCATTTAAGCAGGGAAGAAATGCTCAGAGCCGTGGGAATGATAGAAGCTGGTTCCCGGCAACGTACTGTGGCTTTAGCTCTGAATACTAGTCAGAGTGTTATCAGTCGACTTTGGACACGTTACCGAAGCACTGGTACCGTGGCTGAGCGCCATGGAGGACGGTATCGCTGCACCACACGGAGACAAGACCGATACATTCAAATCTTAACTCGAAGAGCTCCAACAATAACCGCCATGATGTTAGCCGTGAGGCTTCATCACTCTTCAGGGAACTTAATTAGCGACCAAACAGTCAGAAACCGCTTGCATGAAGTGAACCTTCATTCCCGAAGACCGCTACGGGTACCACCTATAGCAATGCACAATCGAAGGATTCGATATCAATGGGCTCTTGGACACAGAAATTGGGCAGAAGAACAATGGCGTTTCGTGTGCTTTTCTGATGAGTCTCGTTTTGGTATGAGACCGGATACAAGACGTATACGACACTGGAGAACCCCTGGACGCCAACAGCGATTAAAATCCTGCCAGGAAGTCCATCCTTATAGTGGTGGAACCATCATGGTATGGGCGGGTATTTGGATCGGCGGAAGAACTGAGTTGATTTGGATCAGAGGCAACCTCAACGCTCAA
Source organism: Amphipyra tragopoginis (assembly GCA_905220435.1). Classification (NCBI taxonomy): domain Eukaryota; kingdom Metazoa; phylum Arthropoda; class Insecta; order Lepidoptera; family Noctuidae; genus Amphipyra; species Amphipyra tragopoginis. The sequence goes on along the minus strand of HG991995.1, from coordinate 21,262,127 downwards.
ATTTATGCTGAGACGATTGTATCAGACGTCATCGTTCCTCTACAAGCGCAAATCGGTCCCTTATTTCAGTTAATGCATGATAATGCACGACCGCACACCGCAAGAGTTGTAAGACAGACTCTCGCCGCAGCTAACATCAATGTCCTGCCCTGGCCTGCTCAGTCGCCAGACTTGAACCCGATTGAGCATGCATGGGATATGCTACAGAGAAGAGCTCTGCCGAATATGGAGGGTATCCAGTCGCAAGAAGACCTTTTTTTGTTGTTGCAACGAACATGGGCGGCCATTCCACAGCGTGATTTGGATGAAGTCATTTTGAGTATGCCAAACCGATGTTCTTGTGTTGTTAGTGTTCGCGGTAGAAACACGGATTATTAATTGTTTAAGTTACCCAATAAAATTTTAAAGAAAACTGTTATTTCAGTCTTTTTTTCGAACTTTTGTGTTAGTGGTTCAAATGTCAAAAATCCCTTTATTAGGAAAATGGCAAATTTCTTTATTAATGCAAAGGTGACTTGGTTTATCGTTACTGTGACAAACGAAAACACTTTATTTGATGAATCCTTAAAGAAAATTTTAATTAATATCAATCAGGAGAAAAGTTATTGCAAAAATATATGTTGATCCCTAGACACTTTTGATGTGTGTATTTTCATCCCAATACCCTCTTTGCGTCAGTCTTCCCTTAAATTTCGGCATTTTTTCATTTTTTAACGATCTGTAAAAGAAAAAAATAATATTAAATACTATATACTTTTCTCAACATTTTATAAACAGTTTTAAAATATTTATTAGAATTATATAATAAAAGAAGACATTCTGCCCACCCAGAAAGTGTCCGAGAGTACCCGACAAAATTGTGTCCGGTTTTACCCGACCGTCTCCATTGAACATTTTTATTTATTACAAAAATACCTACAATTGTAAGGACAATAAATGACCTAACCTGTAAACTTGAATACATTTCCTACAAATTATTTAATATAAAAAACTTTAAATAAAAGTAAAAACCGACTTCAAAAAAAACTAAAAAAAGAGTGAAATAATTAGCAAGATATAAAATTAACAGTTTCAGAAGTCGGTGGCTTTTATTTGTTTCAGTGTAGAATTGCACCGACTTCTGAAACTGTTAATTTTATATCTTGCTAATTATTTCACTCTTTTTTTAGTTTTTTTTGAAGTCGGTTTTTACTTTTATTTAAAGTTTTGTATTAAATACGTTTTAGTGGCATAAATTACACGGTCTTAAATTTAAATGACATGGTTGCGTAATCTTTCCAACAACTAGATAATTTGCTTTATGAATAGGTATTAATGTATAATTTTACTATCATGACTGCTCCTTACAAATACATACAAACTTCTTTGTTCTTGGCTAATGTTTCTGTGATCACAGTTAAAACAGAGATTGAAAGTCCTCATCAAAACTTTTGCTTAAAGAAACCACAAACGAAAACGTCATCTAAGTATATTTTTTTTTTGTTTTTGTTGTTTATTTCAAAAAGCGCTGAATCTGTTTCGATAAAATTTATATGGGACCACCTCTGAAGTATGATCTACCAAACAAAAAAAGAATCATCAAAATCTATTCATAATTGGAGGAGATATCGCGTAACAAACATACAAAAAAAAAAAAAAAAACATTCAGACGAATTGAGAACCTCCTCCTTTTTGAAGTCGGTTAAAAATGATTGTGATGTACTTACGTTTAATATATAATAATTGTATCCCAAAAGTAAAAGGCGCGCGAAAAAAACTGGGCACGAGTAATTACACGATTGTCCCTCTTTATCCGCTCAGCGATTGCATCACTACTAAGTTGTATACGAAATCACGTGGCTAGGCGATCGTTTTGAAGTGTGTTTCGTTTTTCTATGTGTGCATGATTGCTCGAAACCGATAGTGGCCGAGGCTACCCGCCGTCCGAGGCTACCCGAACTTCCCCTACCCCAACTTTTCCCGTGGGGTATCGTAAAAGGCGACTAAGGGATTCTCAAGAGGACGTGCAGCAGCGTTCTCTGAGTACTTTAACAACCATACTGCGATCGCCAACCCGCCTGCCAAGCGTGGTGATTATGACAAACCCCCCCCTTTTGGGGAGGCCTATGTCTAGCAATGGACGTCTTTCGGCTGAATGATGATGATGATGATACAAAGTTCACTGAAATCAACTCTTAATGTTTGTTATTTAATTTTCTATTGATGTTTTTATTATATTATTGCTTGGCACTGTGGCTGACAGCCCTCCTGATGGTAAGTGGTTACCGCCGTCTACAAACACCTTCCACTACAAGAGGATTGCTGATGCGGTGCCAACTATAGAGACAAAGTTGAAAAGTCTCATGTGCCTGTAATTCCACCGGCACCCATATCCTTCAAATCGGAACACGGCAAAGCTGCTTTGCTGCAGAAATAGGTATGGTGGTAGTACTTCCTCGGATGAACTTTTTCACAAGGAGGTCTATTACTATTACGGATACGACGTCTACTACGAACGTTATGTTTAAAACATTTGTATAGAAACCCTTACAGAATAATGATCGATAAACTGATCGATAAACTTTGTATGGCAGGCCAAAAAACGTCTTTATTGTCCAAACCGTAAAATAGTTTTTTATAAATAGACTAGTCACCTCTAAAGACAATTTATCTCTATTGGAAATCAAGCTCAAATAGAAAAGTTCACACAAAATAAAAAGTTAGTAAGTAGATACTGTGAATTAGATTTCTTTGAAGCTCAGCATCGAGATAGTTTACAAAATTTTGTTTACATAATTTCATCATTTTCAGAAACGTTGAAACCGATCATTCAAACAATAGCTGGGAGAGGTCGTGAAAATTGTTCTTTTTTCAATTTCATTCCTCGCTTCATTTGGCGTACCTATGTACAGTCACGAGCACCAACAAATATATGTTACGGGTAAAGACCGAATGGCGGTTACACCTAGGTTTACCCGGGTACAACTAGGTGCAGCTGGCCACATGCGGCTAAACTTGGATGTATCCTACTTATCTTCGGTTAGAACTAGATTTACCCTTCATCATAGAGGGTAGAAATAAGTGTATCCGCACACCGGTGGTTAAGGGGAACCCCGGCACGGATAGGTTAGGTTCGAAGGGGATGACGGGGGCTAGAGTGAGCGAGCGAAGCGAGCGAACGAAGCTCCGTCGACTTAAGCTACACCTAGTTCTACCCAACTGCTACTGGTTGCACCTAGTTATACCCGGGTAAACCTAGATGTACCCGTCATTCGGCTTTTACCCGTAACATATACCTATACACATAGCGAAATTACAAAATGCATTAACGAAAAATTTGAAACATTGTTTGCATTGTGTCTACAAACACATTCGAATACATGACGTGTAAAATATTTCATAAATTAAATCGATAATTAGGGAGACAATAAATCGAAATTTGTCACACGTATACATGTTGGTGCTCGTGACTGTACTGGCTGAGCGTTTTTTTTTATTATGTTTCTTTTTCTTTTTGACCCTAGTCGCACCTGATGTTAAGCGCAGATAGGATCTAAGATGGAGCACATGAATCCAAAGTAATGGAGATATAGAGGGACTCCCCTATAACCCTCTGGCTCTCACATACTCACGTCGGAACACAGTAAACTGCTTGGCGCCGGACTTTAATGTGAGGGTGGTAGGTAGCCAGTCGGACCGTATAGATCCTACCACCAAGTGATTTGATTCTGCACCGCTACGGTTCGATTCCCGCACGGGACAAATATTTGTGTGGCCTGCAGATAGATGTTTCGGGTCTGGGTGATTCTGCATGGCAGATTAAGTGTCTGTAAAAAAACTGAATACCTTGTGTATTCAGTTTTCAGAAGTTCCTAAAATAAATATTAGCCTGTAACTGTCCCACTGCTGGGCAAAGGCCTCTTCTCATACAGAGAAGGAACGAGCATTGATCGCCACGCTTGCTCATTGCGGGTTGGCAATTTCAGACCATTAAAGTCCAGGTTTCCTCACGATGTTTTCCTTCACCGTATGTCAGTGGCGTCTTAGATTAACTAAGAAAGTACATATGAAATTGAAAAAGTCACATTGGTACATGCCTGGGTTTGAACCCGCAACCCGGTGCTTAACAAGCGGGTCTGTAACCTCCGGGCCACCACGACTATAGAAGTTCCTAAAACAAACAAAAAAGCGTTAAAAAAAGCATACGTCACTAGTAGTTTATTTCATTTTTTTATATTCAGTAAATTAGATGTTAAATTATGTTCGCTAAATACATTTAGCGCTAAACACATTTTTTTTGTGCTTAGGTACATTTTTGTCATTGAAAATGGTGTCATCGCAATCATAGTAGGCATAAAGTCCGATTTCAATCTTACCTGAATCGTCTGAAATCCTAATAGGTACTACTTTTAAGAAGCGCTTTTATCTAACCTCCGCGACGCAAGTAGTTGGAGCTTTTGACCTAGGGATAAGGGATACTAGTATTCCTAGTTCAAAATAATGTTCAGAAATTTTTCAGGCTTTTGATTGCTTTTAATATTCAAGATGAGAATTAAAGATAAGGTGAAAGCCTTAATATGCCCTCTGAATCCATTACATGATAGGGTTCCGATGTGTTTAGAACGCTTACCCATTCTAACTTAAACATAACTTTACTTTATACATCGATCGATCTGCGCAGGAGTTATTTCGACACAAGTCACAGAATAAATAATAGCACTAGACGTATAGGACGTAAGTATGTTAGTATAAGTAATTGTTAAATAAAAGATTTCGTATCTGTTTAGAATTAGGCTCCATAAAATATAACAATGCTTTTAAGATCCCCTTATTGTAAATAAATATATATTTTAACGTCGCCTTACGAGTGAAAACCTCGGGAATGCATTTAGGTCATTGTACGGTTCGCTTTCACGCGGACGACCGACGTTGCGGGCAAAAGCTAGTCAATTATATTTATTACGAATGTTATATTCCCAATAAAGGTTTAATTTCAGTGCCTACAAACTTGTTTAGCATAGAGCGGCTCTCTTATCATAAGACGTGAGTGGATGAAGGTGATATGTTACATTTTCTCGAATTTTAGTTTTGGTTCCCTATCCATTTGCATAAAATTTTAAGACCTAATATAACTTAGCATAATTTTGTTTGGCATAATTATATTTTCGCATAATATAATAACGCATAACAGCTTACGCATAATTTTTTTAAGCATAATTTCTCTAACCATAATAATGATTAAGCATAAAGTTCTAAAGCATAACTTTTTTAAGCATAATATCCTAAAGCATAAATTTATTTACGCATAATGATATTAAAACATATTTTTATAGGTATACGGTAGACGATTATTCGTCACCTACTTTCATTTTCACAATAAAAACTTAAGGGGATGTTTGTAAGGTTGAGGCTCCAAAGCAGAGTCGACGGAGCCCCGCTGTGCGGGGCTCCTATTTCTGTCTGCAGGGTTTAAAGTAACCTAACACGAAGGGGATGACGGGGGCTTCGTTCGCTCGCTTCGCTCGCTCCCTCTAGCCCCCATCATCCCCTTCGAACCTAACCTTTCCGTGTCGGGGTGCGCCTGCGACTAGATTATTAGACAATGATAAAAACATTTCTAATTATCATAACTAACGTTATGCTGATAGTCATTAGGCCTACTAACGTTATGCGAATCAAATTTATGCCAAAACAAATTAGTCTTTAAGATGATTATGCCAACATAAAATGTATGTCTAAAAAAATTATGCCGAAGTATTATTATGCCAAAACAAATTGTGCCAAAATCGTTATGCCGAAGTATATTAGGACAAAGAACATTATGCGAAAAGAAGGTATCCCTTTAGTTTTTCTTGCCAAATGAAGGTGTATTTTCCAAATGCATCGAGAAATTCTCTATTTTGAGCATTGTTTGGAAAATATTATTACGTGTACAGTACCTTCTTCTAGTCACGACTTCAATAACCAAACGTTAACGCTTATTTACTCGAATTCTTGAAAATGTAACATATCACCTTCATCCACTCATGTCTTCTATAATAGGACGTGATAAAATTAAAACGACCAAATTGCATTGCGGTGGTTTTCATTCTAAGGTCACGTTATGTGGCTTAAACTTACCTTTAGTTTTACTTTAGAATATTTCCCGCTTTCTTCAGTCGACTCTACTTTATTTTAAATACAACTGCAGAATAAAAATAACAGAATATACGAATACAAAGGCAATACCCAGATAGTAGAAGCAAATAAATATATTAAGTAACTGTACACAAAGTCCAAGGGAAGGAGCCTCGACCCAATAAGACGTCGAACGCCCATAGAAAAGGACGAAACAAAATTGGTAATTTCATCCTCCAGGTTGGTTTTTCGAGACACAATTAGGACATTTTGTTGGAGTTCGGGTCGTGTAATAAAATTAAGGAGACGCCGGCCGGACGGTCGCGGTAAGTCGATGTCTTCGGTGGGCATAAAACAAATCCAACCCGAGCCGGCCCGTGAGGACTAGCGCATATAAATACGTGGAGACTTCTTTGTGAATACTTTTTTTTTTGTATGTAGTCTGTCTCTTCAAATCCCATTTCACCGTAAATTGATTCCTAACGTTTCTCTACAAAACGTTACCAAAAAAAACATAAATATTAAAAAAAACCTTGGAAAATATCGCTATTTTACGGTTTTTGATGATGTCGTTTACGTTTTTTCGATAGCCTTCTTCTTACGAAATGACCGAGCTGCAGGACTCGTCTTTGGATGAATAAAGTATCTTTCTTCTTAATCGTTTCCTCACTACTGAGGATCGTGACTCCATTTCAACTTGTCTACGGTCTGTCTCCATCTGTTGCGATCAGTTGCCTGGTGGATTGCGGCGCTTATAGGTATCGCGAGTTGTTCGGATATCTGATCAGACCACCGTTTTGAGCTTCGGCCTCTAGGTCTTTTGCACTCAATAGAATAGAGTATAGTTGTCGATAAGAACCATTACGCACTGTCGACTGGTCGCCGGAAACTTGGTCGACGGCGACTGTGACTTTCTATAGTTTAAATAGGTGTTTACGCACTTGGTCGCCGGTCGCCCGGGCGACTATGCTTATGTTTTGGTCGCCGAGAGACAAGTCTCCGGCGACCAATCGACAATTCGTAATGGCTCTAATGCTACGATTGAGAACGTTGCAGATAATTAAATCATAAAAACTATGAAGGTTGTCTGGAAGAGATCGCCTTGCGCGATAAGACCGTCCATTGGGCATTTTTGTATTTAAATTGTCCTTTTTTGTTTTTGTTTAACTGTTGTATGTAGGTACAATAAAGAGTATATAAATAAATAAAATTACGTACTTACTGTAATTAAATTACCTCACTGCTGTATAAATAAAAAACGGTATTTATCAGTTATTCTATACAATCAAGAATACATACCCAATATAATAATTCGATGCTAAATGTTTGCATGTTTTTTTTTAGAATAACATAATGTTAAATAGACTTGCTGTATTTCTTGGTGAAAAGTGTGACTGCAGCAAGCATTTTTTAAGTAAATAAATAAATAAGACGGTTTTTAAGTAGGAGTAGAAAACATGAACATTTGGTTGCGATTCCATTGTACTTTGTAAGGGAATTACCTACGGAAATTATCTGATTTATAATTTCATAGCTCCTACACAGATATTTTGTGGCATCGTCAAGGCTGAACGAATTGTTTTTTCTTATTTTTTCAGTTCCCCGCACTAGGATTTCTCCTGTATCGTGGGTGTGTTTGCAGACACAAATCTTCATGTGCACGAACGCCCAGACCTGGAACAACTTTCTGTAGGCCATACAAATATTTGTTTCATGCGGGAATCGAACTCCGGACCCGTAGCGCAGAAGCCAATCGCTCAGCTCAAATGTGTCGTCCGCTTTGCTTTAAACTGATAGCTAAAAACTCACCATACAGCTTAAAAAAATATCACCACAATACCTTCTCTATAGCCTTGAGCACGTGCGCGATGTTCACATATTCTGAATAACACTTGAATAGCGCGTCCTAACGCACTGGGCAGTGCTCCTCGTACCACGTGACGTGACTACCCTCACATACGATACTTTGTTTGTGTATCAAATCGGACAACAAGGTGACTTTGTAAATGGCGGGGACGTGGTTATGTGCTGTTTTAGGGGTCCGTTTTGTTATTTTATGTTAAGATGGCGGCTTTTTCCTTAGTGCCTTATCCTTACAAGATGTAACGTGACTGTCGGTACAAATTTTACAGACCTATCTTTTCTTTTAAAATAACAAAAGCTTTAATATCTACTGTATTAAAAAAAACTGTCTGTTTTTTTAAATACAAATTACAATGATGAATGAGGGCATTCAATTTAGCGCATCAATTTGAAGAGCTCCGATTCGAATCGCACCAATAGTATTCTAATTCCTATTACTATTAGTAGGTACCTAGACCTACCTATGATTCGAATTGGTGATATTCTAATTGGTGCGCTAAATAGAATGCGAGGATGAATGTTGTCATAATAGTAGAAGTCTGAGTTAACTTGAAGATTTTATGGAGACTGTAGGAGTTTATAGTAGCATTTGCTCTTTAATTTTCCTCGCCGAGAAATGTCTGGACTCTGCAGTATGAAAATAATACCTAAGTAGTACAGTACACTACAACTAATATGTTACATCGATGTACTTGATCAAACAAGTAATGGCAGTCGTGTCGCGTCAGAGCGTTATGATCATTTTTTACTGCATTACTAATAAACTTTCGTGGTCTTGAAGTCGCACTTAGTTCGGAAGTGATCGGTTTTCCGAAGTTGGCCGATGCGACTTATCAGTTGTATGATTTAGTATTCGCATATGAATTAAAAACAGCTACAATGAATTGAACAATAAACTATTACAAACAAGGCCCAGATCGCAGTCCAGTATTCCGCATTCAGCATTCGTTTAGTCCGGAGCGTCCATTCAAAGCACCTGTAGTCTACAAAATATAGTGCCGAGTCGAGAGCTAACACCGAGTGGAGTCGCGAAGTTGGCCGCAGTTAGGAAAGATTTGTCGCGAGCCCGCCAGCTAATGCCGTATACTCTTGCTCTTGTAAGTAAAAATTATGATTATCGCCCGGCGCGAGCTGAGCCCTTGATCCCTAACTAACGGCCGGAGACGCGAGACTTTCCTTTTCTTCTCAACTATAACTCTTTTTTATTGGCTCCGTGGCGGTTGCAGCGCCGGCGGCCACTGGATTATGGACTGACCTAACTGATCGGCGAACTAACGACTCTTGAACGTACGTTATTTACAAATCGGGATCGCAAGATGGTTGTTTGTGAGCTAGTGGAGTAAGGTTTGGTGCGACAGTGACCGATGTAGGTCGTGGTATTGAAGGAAATTTCTGTAAAAAGCTTAAAGTACATAGTACAATTTTTACTATACCCTTTTCAACGTTCTGACGTCTCTCTACAAAATGTTACCAAAGAATATCAATTATTTTCAAAAAACAAAACATGGATACTATTTTACGGTTTTTGATGATGTCGTTTACGTTTTTTGGATAGCAGTCTTTTTACGGCTACATTTTACGTAATGACCGCTATGTCAGCCCTCATCTTTCGTTAAACTGAGTATAAAGATGTAAAAGTTTTACGCGTTACAAGACTAACGCGTAAAACTTTTAATTACTTTTGTAGGTATATTTTTTTTCCAAGTTTTTCCATAACTTTTGTTATTACATCGGGGTTGAAAATCATAGACTCTATTCCAATATAAATGCATCTCAGTTAACGAAATAGAAGTGCATTACGAAAAGACCCAGCTTAGGTAGTACATAGGGAGCGTGAACATCATAAAACACAAGTCAGTCCTCAAGTGCAATACAATACATAAATGAGAGTGGGCTGGAGACGGCGCGAGCCTGCGACGGTCGATTAAGGAAGCGACTGCAGCGTTGCCTTGACGACGCCGCCATCTTGAACCCACCCCGCTCCACCCCGCACACCCTCGCGACCCCCGGCAACCCACCACAACCCCCCACTGTAAACAACTCGCTGTATCGTTGCACTGAAATACTCGATATATTTAAAAGGCTCTCCAGTCGTCCCCCTGAATCACTGGCATAAGATAAAATTGACAATTTATTGAGGATCAAAAAATATGATTGCGGTGCACTTTGGTAACTATTTACTAAATTGGCATATAAAGCCGAGAGTGCATTTTAATAGACTTTTAGTTAACAGCTGTCCTGATAAAAATCAGGCTCTCTTTATGCAAAAAAATTAAGTTAATAATATGTTACGTGAGTTAAATTTTAAAATTAGGTTCTTTAGAATGTTTATTTAACTAAACTTTTACATATTGTTATCATTATTTTGATGACTGTGGTCCATAGTATAACTTAGTTAACAACAGTTTATTGCACAAGACACAACAATGCGACTTGAAAACTAAATCAGAATGACTTAATTTTTTTGGAATTGAAAAGATACAAACAAAAATAATATTCCAAGCCCGCCGGTCATGCAAAATAAGCCTTTTTTCTCTCATTATCCTGGCCCGCTTGCAAGAACATTTTGCTAGCTTTAAGGCTTAACCATAAGTTCACTAACAATTTGCAGCCGATATTAGGCACTATATTTACAATGTCGCGACCGAGAACAATGGTAAGCTTAAGGGAAAGCGTATATCCAGCAGTAAATAGTTATAGACTGCTAAAGAAAGATCAATGCAATACAATACAAATACTCTTTATTGTACACAAAAACAGGAAGGATACATTATTTACATAAAGATATGTACGATGGGCGGTCTTATCGGTCTAGGCGATTTCTGCCAGACAACCTTCGTATGGGCAATATTGGCAGGTGTTATAGAGTCAGGCTAAGGTAGACATTTAATTTAGTTAACAACCATTGATGTTCTTGTTTTGCCTAGCCTTTTTCCAACTCAAGTCATAGTCAAGTCAAATATTTTTTATTTCAAGTAGACCAGAATACTGGTGCTTTCAAAAGGTCAACACTAGGTGCTCGGTTCCAAGTAGTAGGTTCTTTGGAGAAGAGCCAGCAAGGAACACCATAGACAAAGTTTAAAAAAAAACTGGCCATGTGCGAGTCGTACTCGCGCACGAAGTGTTCCGTACCATTATAAATAAAAACGACCAAAAATTCACGTTTGTTGTATGGGAGCCCCCTTAAATATTTATTTTATTCTGTTTTTTAGTATTTGTTGTTATAGCGGCAACAGAAATACATCATCTGTGAAAATTTCAACTGTCTAACTATCACGGTTCATGAGATACAGCCTGGTGACAGACGGACAGACAGACGGACAGCGGAGCCTTAGTAATAGGGTTCCGTTTTACCCTTTGGGTACGGAACCCTAAAAATGGTTTAACAATTTTCATTGTAGTAATAGAAGAACAATGCTGACTAATGTATGCAGTTAACAACATAAAAGTATTATGAAAGTTTAAAAACGATTGCCATAGCAGTTACGAGCTGACCAGTCCCAACAGACAGCACCCGTTCACGAGTGCTGTGTTGCATGTAACTATGTTGGGGTCAGCTTCCAGTCTAACAAGATTCGGCTGAATACCAGTATTTTACACGGAGCGACTGCCTTCAGACCTCCGCAACCCAGTTACTGGGCAATGCCGATATCCTAACGTTAGTCCGGTTGTCAGACTTTTCCGCTTATGACTACCCGTAACGACTGTCATAGATAGGTATTCGTATGACTCCCGGGCCCGACGGTTTTACTTGTTCTCCGAGACACGGAGGGGTCTTGATGTGTAACGAGTAGTGGACTCATCCACGGACTGACCGCGGCAAGCGCAGCTTAACCTTGCAAATCATACGATCCGCGTGGTTATTAATTAGCCACGAGCTTCTCTTGGTTAACAACAATTGATGTTACATTACAAATATTTGCTTTAATAAATTAATGTGCCAAACTCTCGGTTTGAAATATTTATCTATGAAAATACTTTCCTATTAGTTAGCCAGTCCGGGTTTCTGTCTTAGGGCCTGTTTCAAAATTTACGGTAAACTCTTTACTGTGAGCGGAATATAGCGGTTTGCCAGTTTCTCTACCTATAGAAAATTTGCCATATTTATTTCTCAGATAGGAATTATCCGATCGTAGCATGTGACGTTCTACAGTTTCTGCCTACCCCTATGGGAAACAGGCGTGAGTTTATGTATAGGAATTATCCATAGAGCAACCCGACCACCGATGACCTAAGTCTGTGTCGACTGCGTTGCTCTAAAGAACTATCCGACTATTGTGAAATTGACCCAAATCAAATTAGCTCCTAGTAACTACCTAATTTTTATTTCATCTGTCCGTAACGATTTCCCAGTATATAAATGAAACAAAAATGAAATGTTGAAGGAGCAGTTCACTTGATATTATGCTCTTTTTTATATCTTTAGATGACACGTCTTATTGTTGCATGCGTGCTTTGGGTGGTCCTTGTCAGCGAGATATATGATAAGAACTCTATGGCTCTTTGCTCTTGAAGACAGTGACTACGTAAGTTTCATATTTAGTAATTTTCCGAGGATATTTTTAGGTAGTATATTAATAATGTACTTATTAAAATCAAAGCGGGTAGCCTTAAAAGGGATGTTCGATAATCAAACACCCTATTTTATTTATTCGTCTTAGGGCCGTTTTTTAAATTTTCAGATAACTTTTCTCCAAGGAATAAATATGGCGGTTTGACATATTTTCAGTTGTCAAAACCTCAAATTAAAAGTTATCTGATGATTAAAAAATCGGACCTAAAATACATATAAATTATATTTGCATCAACAGGAAACAAAAAAAAAGTTGACCACCGGCATCGGGAACAACTGCCGATGGTCAGGACTCTAGGAACCTCCTCACTATGCGTGCCGTGTCAAGGAGTACCGCTTCCTGTATGCGGCCCTTGATCCAGCCGCCAAATAAGAGCTTCATAAGGATCAAGGCTCTTGGCTATTCGGCCATTCGCCTTAAAGACTATCAGGATAATGACAACCTCGTGTGCTAAATCAAGATATTTTAACCAACCACGTTATTGCTACTTGATTAAAAATTCTAAGTATTCCAAGTAAAGATAAATAAACAGTTATTTTTCCACGATGAATATTGAAGCAGTGATTTTGAACGGTGACCGTCCAATTACACGTGAACGGTTGTGAAGACAAATGGCGAACATTACTCAAGATTAGGCGTCGCCCGACTCTAGTCCACCTAATGTCGCCGAGTGCACTAAATCATACCACACGACTCGTTCAAAATCATGCGAAATATAAACGAATCATATTTTTTAAAATAACAAGCGGTCTTTTAAAATAGGAAGAAGTGACTTCAATCAATTTACGCGCATTTGAATAATTGATGTATGCTGTAATAGTTCTTTCAGGATTTCATAAAATTAATGAATTCATTTCAAAATTTTATAAAATGGGATCGACTTGGGAATATTCTGGTCAAACGAAGTCATCACGGGAAATTGTTGCTGTTAGTGTTGCATGTTGGGAAAATTAGTCCCAATGCTGACCCATTCACACGAATGCGACGCATTTCAGTATTTTTTATTGCTTTATTTTACTAGTAATATAATACACTATGCTCGTTAACTTGTTTTTATTTAGATAATTTGTTACCCCTTTTGGCATTATAATACGTATTATGTTGATTTCCATGCTGAATAAATTTTGTTTCTTTCTTTGGGTTTTTTTCGTGGAAAGATATATAAATTATTCCACAAACATGACACATAACACTCAACGTTGTTGATTTTGTAACAAGTATTATGTAGTACATAACAAAATGAAGACACAGAATTTCCGTTACACATAGGTTCTAATACCCATTAAGTTCATATTATTAAAGTAGAAGGCAATCTGTACAACGTTTTAATGTATTATGTAGAATTATAAAGGCGTAGAGCCCCGCTTACTTCTTATGATTTATTCATGAGGGAAGAACAATGTTAAATTTGAACATGCCTACTTGTACGGGCGCATTTTAGTAGAAAATGTCAAGCGGTTTATTAAGTAATTTGTTTTTCATAAAGATTTATTGGTAAATATTATGAATGTACTCATGCAATTACTTCATTAATATCGAGAAATAATTACTTGCTATTACGTTGCAAGCTAACATAATTGCTCAATGAAAATTGAGGAAGACGTGTTTTTCCGGTATCGTTCATTGTTTTTACTGTCCTTTTATCAAAATAATTAAATTAATTATTTTCTACGAATACCTATGACAGTCGTTACGGTAGTCAGAAGCCCGAAAAAATGACCTTAGCTAATTTATAATATAATAGCTAAGTCTAAGGTCATTCTTTCTTTTTTTCAACCCAATGGGGTTGTGGATGTCTGATGGCAGTCGCTCCGTGTAAAATACTGGTATTCAGCCGCATCTGGTTAGACAAGAAGCTTACCCCAACATAGTTGGGAAAAGGCTAGACAGAATTAAACAATTATTTTCTATTAATGTTGTTAGTAACACGCTCAATTCAATCAATTCAATTGGATCGCTTCTTATAATATCCTTTATATTAATCGTGTATAAAGAGTTATTGAAAGTAGCTATTGGAAAATCTATCGTTACAGGTTAGAAAGGAATAGTAAATTCATATCAGTAAAAAGTTGTGTCGCAACAGTACAGTGTTTCTAAATGATATTTATGTTCGAAAGTGTAATCTTGAGCAGTAGAATCCGTTGTAAATGTACCCATTTTGTCAGTGCTTACAAAATTCTAAAGCTGGTAGAGAGTGCAATATACAACGACAGAACTTTGTGCGCCTGTGTGTGTGACGACTCCAACAGCTCTCAGCGAGCGAGCCATTTTATACACATAATATTTATACGAAAAGAAAACTTGTTTGAAGTCGTGAACAAAGCCAATCCGCCGCGGTTATTCGTGATATTTTCAGGCAAAGTCGTACCTTATTCGCAAACATCGAATCCCGTATACAATACAGTGCGAAACGAAATTCGAAGGATAGATAATTTCGGAGAGAAAGAAATAAGGCGAAAGGGAAAAAAATATAAATTGAATAGTCGAATACACGCATCCCGGCATTACCATAAAGGCAACAGGGATCAAGCCGGATTCCTCTACGAACTTTTTTATTTTCCTTCCACCTCTAAATCTCCCAGGCAAAGCTTCGCGAATCTGCAAATGTTGATTTGATGATGTGGTGTCTGTGCGCGGCGTGCGTGCGACAGCGCGACGTTGCGTCGCGTCGCGTCGTGTCGCGTCGCTCACACGTCCCGCACTGCTTATTGCTGACCTGAATTTTATCGCTCATGACATGATGTCGCGACGTCAGCGTCCCTTACGAGCCGGCTTTTGATTACTTGCACTTTTATTGCCTCCCGCTCGTCTAAGATTTGTAGCTCCGCCGTAGCTCGATGAAATCTGCTTTAGTGTTTGTTTATTCAACGCGACGGAGGAATAAACATAACTGTAGATCCCGGCGCGGCGCGTATATCTAAAACAATTGAGTAGGAGGGCAGGGTTGTAGCAGCGAGTAGATAGCTAACGAGCAGGAGCAAAAGGTTGCGGGCGCGCGCCGCTGGAGGGCGGATTACGGTGCTCATCCATTGCGGTCATTAAGACACATTACCCTGCCCCGCACCACGCCCCTCACCACCGCCGCCCGCACGGACCCGTTTTTTAATTCAACTTTCCTCCTTCACCAATTTGCATGATTACTTTCGTTTTTATTGTGCTCCTCCACAGCTCTATTCTTTTAAAGTATTGGTTATTTGGATAAGCCGAGCACACTAAATAAACATGTATTTCGAATTAAATGACACTCATGCAGCAGGGGCTATAAAAACGTAGCATTTGGAAATCTTTTAAAAGAAAACCATTCACGCAACATTTATGTATTTATTTGTTCTTATTTACTCCAAGTTATTAGGTACATAATCTCGTAGCAGAATGTTTATTATCTCAAAATGTAATCGTGTTAAAATAAGATATAGATAATTTCCTAATAGGTACCTATTGAATATACCATAATAGAATGTACTATATCACCAATCAAACAACGTAAATCAACGTAACAACAGCAATACATTAGCGGGCCACACTAAACCGCCGAGAAACAACTATCCGAGCTACAATTTTGAAACAATTACCTCCAGCTCAATATCGTAAGATTAAGAAAGTCCACGGTCGGAATTAGGATTTGGGAGCGAATGAGGGCAAACCGTCTTAACAGCCCGACTCCACAAATTGCGGACCTTAACGAGGGCATAAAACTCGAGTCGCACTCCCGGAGACGCCACAGATTGTACTCAGACTTAGTTCAGGATTAATGGTGTAGAAAACAGATTATCATTGGCTGGATTTCCATTAGTTTGGCCCCTGCCACCGGCGCGTGAAACCTACAGAGATAGCAGCCACTCGGTGTTATTATTTTCCACATAACGGAGCAGCGCGTCTCCCAATTTAATTCTATTAGGTTCTGTCGCGTTTGAACGACAGCACAATAAAGTCGTTTGAGTGGCGACGAGCCGCTCCGCCCGCTCCTCTCGCTCCGCTCTGCCGCCGTCGCTCCGTGCCCTCCGCTGATATACGCTCATTTGATTTCCGCCACTGTTTTGTTTATAAATTTTATATTGAACACGGTTTATGCGATGTTTGTTTAGTACCGACAATGTATGCGAGTGATTCATATTGTTTTTGGATCGCGTTTCAGTTTATTGAATGAATGTGGAATGAGACTTGAATCTTGATTGTAACTATATTTTTGAAAAATACATTTGCATACTGTTCCAAAACCAGAAATGCACACCTGTCATTTAGCCTGTCATAATAATTAGTTTGTATTTAATTAATGCCCCAAAACGAATCGTTT
Organism: Amphipyra tragopoginis; assembly: GCA_905220435.1. Classification (NCBI taxonomy): domain Eukaryota; kingdom Metazoa; phylum Arthropoda; class Insecta; order Lepidoptera; family Noctuidae; genus Amphipyra; species Amphipyra tragopoginis. The sequence goes on along the minus strand of HG991995.1, from coordinate 21,245,300 downwards.
TGTTTTACCAATAATAGCATTGTTTTATGCCAAAATAGACTCTTAAGATAATTTTACCTGTAATAGCTATGGGAGGGTCGAAATCATGGGAATCAGCCATAAGCAAAATGTTATTTTTTTAAAGAATAATGTTGTAAACTTAATTACAAAAAATAAATTGAATGAAATTGGCCTAGGCCAACAGTCTTTTGCATCTTATCATCTACTGATAGAACAGACACGTTTTTTTCTGCGAACCCTATTTTTTCATTAATTTAATTAAATCAGTTATCAGGGCTCAGAAAGCCTTTCGAGTATTTGTTTCTAACTTAGCCTACTATTTGCTCATTTGATAATTATTGGCGAAAAAAAAAATACCTTCGTAGAACGTTTACGTAATCGTGCTACGTAGATTAGATTTATTTATTTATTATATAGTAAAAGGTATATATTAAGGGCTATATTACAATAAAATGTCCAACAAAATCATATACCTGGTTCGTCTGTTGGATCGCAGATACTAATATTAAATGTAAGTACTTATTTAACAATTTAATGTAACTTTTATTACATTATAATACCTACATAATAGGTAGTTTATTTATGACATTTTCATGTTATGTAGAATTAAATCTTGCGAACTATATTTATTAGTAGTTTATAATATGCTTAATATCGCAGTTTAAATATAGACATTACACAGCACATGGTTATTTTAATATACTAATGCAGAAAATTTAATAATGATAATTAATTAATAATTAGGAAAGTATGTAGACATGTTAGACATGAGATAATACGTGCTACGAAGAATTAGAAGTTTTAATATGGCAACATGAGTAAATAATTGTTTATTTTGTAGATTTATTAATTACAACTACAAACGTCTCGTACCTACACATAACAAATACATTATTTCGGTTATTTCGGCACAAAACCGTTTCGTAATGAAATGTCGCACCGGTTTTTCGTTTAAAAACATTACACGTACGATGCTGTGTTGTTTTAATGAATACAAATTACATTTGCAAATGTGCTTAATCCAGAAATTAGTTACGCCCTCCCCTTTGCCCCTCGTGTACCCTGGCTGGCTAAATACCGCTGCACCCAAGTTTCATATTCCGTCTGCAGGTAGAAGGAAAATTTACCGCAGCGTATTAGATATTCGTAGAACACATAGTTAACACAGTAGTTAGGTTCATGTATTATTTTCTAGGTTTAGATGAAGTAACTAGTGGGATATAAATTTTCAACTGCAATGAAGATAAAGTGGAACTATTCTGTGTTGTATACGCATACTGTTTTTACTCGTGTCTTGGACTAAAAGGTTTAATGTAGTATTTACTAGCGACCCGCCCCGGCTTCGCAACTTTATAGCTTAAAACCTTTCTCTTGAATAATTATATCTATTAAAAAAAATCGCATCAAAATGCATTGCGTATTTTTAAAGACCTAAGCATAAATAGGGACACACAGACAGCGGGAAGCGAATTTGTTTTATACTATGTAGTGATGATAATGGATATCATATTAATAAATACTGAGTACAAATATGATTGAAGCAGTTCTATCATTTTTGTGTAGGAGCAGTTTACTTTTAATTTGGTACCTACTATTTATTTATCGATGTGACTTTCTTCAGTTGAGAATATTCAATAAAAATTACTTTTTCATAATTAATTTTATACTTTTACTTTTAATTTGGAACTACTATTGTTGTTGTGATATTCTTCAGTTAGTAATCTAAATTTTATTTATTAAAAACTGCTCTTTCGAAATTAATTTTTATACCCAACTAGAATCCTCAAAGCAAACACTAGAACCAAATAATTTTACTTTTAATTTGGTACTATAATGTTTTCGTTGCGATTTTTTCGATAATTTAGAAATAAGTCTGTGTCAGAAAAAAAGGTACCTACCTACCTATTTAGAACCTAGTATGTACTTTACAGTGCACTGAAATAAATAAAGTTCGAAACATTAAAATACATGTTATCTTGAATGTTCGAACACTATAAGCTATTCGACTCGAACCGCAACTAATCTCAAAAAATAAACTGTAAGAAAATGCTAACAGTCCTATCTTTTCAATTAAAGCAACAGTAAAATTCAATAAAACCCGCTAAACGATTTCAGAACGACCACTTAATTTTCAAACCCAAAGACTACTGCTATAAGTTCCATAAGGTATAAAATTGTATAAACACAGTCTATAGCAAGTAGAGTGTAGGTATAATAACCGGAATTGGGCTTCTTTACGCCTCATCTAGCGCTCGTTATGCCTCGATCGTAAATCTTCATTCCCCACCCCCCGTGCCGCGAGGCAGCATCCCCCGTCCCCGCTCTTGATTTCGGCTTCCCACCACTCGAACCTTGGATATTCTCGTAACATATCATAATATGTTAGTGTTGACGTGATGAGTATTTAAATGCGCGGTTTATAGAGCCTCAGAATTTTCGGCGGCACTTCAGAATACCAAACCATGTAAATTTTAAGTGGTGATTACGACGTAAGAAAGGCAAGGTTGGATTTTAGAAATAGAGAAGTTTTGGTCCTTCGATCCAGGTTAGGACCAGGAAACAGAAAGATTAAAAAAAAAGTTTTAATGGAATTTGTATTAATTTCTATGCTTTTTGTATTGTAATAAAATATACAAATGTACTTTCGTAATCAAAATCGGTTCACAAAATAACTCAAATCTCGCAAAAACCTGTCTATCAACGCAAGGACATGCCTATCAAATCGCAAAATTCACATCTCTTATCACAATTCACTTCTCTGATAAACAAAATTCAATGCCGTTATGCACCTTTTTAGTATTATGTAATATGTGCAATAATATTTATTGAAATTGATAATTTGATATGTACTAGCGACCCGCCCCGGCTTCGCACGTGTGCGTTTTATAGCTTAAAACCTTCCTCTTGAATCACACTATCTATTAAAAAAACCGCATCAAAATCCGTTGCGTAGTTTTAAAGATCTAAGCATTCATACTCGTAGGGACAGACAGACAGCGGGAAGCGACTTTGTTCTATACTATGTAGTGACGATTTCTTATAAAATCAGACGGGATCTTCTTTTAACAACGAAAGTTTATAGGTATCATAATTGCTTAATTGAGTTTAGAATCAATTTTGTTACTTGTCATATTAGTTAAGTTTTTAAACTTTCGCGATTCATACACATAAACTGGGGTCTAATCGCGTAGAATCTTAATAAGAGGCACAGTAGCATAACAATAAAATCCTACGCAACTAAACCCTAGTAAGTATTTTATAAAGTGTTCATATAATTTTGAAAAAGATAACTTTTTAAAAGTCGAAGTAAACACAGAACCCAACTTTGTATTCGACTACTAACGATTGAATGAATTTGGAAGTAAAGCTACGAAGTTTCGTAGCACCGTAGCAGGTTGTGAATAGACTATTAAAAAGCCCACAGTTCGTAGTACACTGCATACTTTTTGCATAAGGTTTTTATATACAAAGTTATTTTTAGTATATAATTATTGTATAGGTTTGTTCAGGATTACCAGGAGAATCGATTGGTATAGTTTTTTTACCACGTTACTTTTTTTTCAAAATAATTTCTTATTTCATCTTGGATTTTACTTTTACGCATATCAGTGAACTTTCTTGAGTCGGTCGGTTCGGTAAGGTTCCGTATATAAGAAAACCTTTAAAAAAATCGTACTCTCCATGGGAACTTAACGCAACATAAAAATGTAACTAAGTAAACTCTCAATAACCGTAATTATAGACACAATAGATAAGACAATTAAGTGTCGTCCTGAGACGACGGGCGGTTTAAAAAAAAACATTTATTTAGGCAGTTCCGATGAAAATCTTTTTGAGGTGTCTCGGTTTATTTATATACTAAAAATAACGTTGTATGATTCACAGTATATAAGCTGTTGGAAAATAAAAATATACCAACACGATTTTACAAGTAGTTACTTTATAAGTAGAAAAATCCAAAAGCCTTCAACTAGCAACTTCTTTATGAAGTAAACATATCTGCATGAGTTGAGTAGTGTTTGCAATAAATCCGTGTCGCAGTGTATTTATTTACTGCTCCCCCCTCCCCCGGCTGAGCACCCCGCCCGCCCAAGTCGCCCGCCCTACACGATGCACGATGTAATATGTCTAGAAAGTTTATTAAACTCCCTGTATGTCATATGATGTAAACTAGGTACTTGTTTATTCATGAGAAAGTATGTTTTATGTTGATAAGTTAAAAGGTATGAAGTGACAAGAGGCTTGTGTAGAATAACTTGTAGGCGACGCTAAGCCTCATCAGAAAGGTAAATTGCTCATATATTTTAAATTCGTAGAGGTTTTTGGGTTACAAAAAGAAGTTAATTTTGTTAATTGCACCATTATTGTGCCCGAAAAATGACAAGCTTGCCATTAAGAGGAAAATGAATATATAGACTCCTGTTATAGTAGATCACCTCTGCTTATCTCATTGGGGATTACTGGCGTGAGTATATATTTTGTAAATGAATATTATTAATAATTACATAATATAATATTTTTGTTGAAAATATTGCATCAATATTACAAAAAAAACGGGTGTTTGATAGTTATTGCATATTTAATATTCCTAGCAAACTGTTATTTAATAGGAAGTTGATAGAATTTTCTAATAAAGGAAGGAATTAGAAAGGAATTATAAACGTTCATATTAGTGTTCTAATATAATTTTATATTATTGAAATGTCGTGATTTTCTATCTAAAATCCTCAGTAGAATTTTATATTATTGAAATGTCGTAGTTTTTTGTCTAAAATACTCCCATATTCAAATTCCAACGCAAAAGAAAACCGAATCTATAGAGACTACCAAAGTTATTGTAAACAAATTTTCCATTACGTACAAAATTCGTGTACATTTTCAGTTAAAGTTATATAGACGCACAACGTAGTGAGTACGATATTATTCCGTAGTCAGGCGGCTTCAGGCACGGAACACAATTAACTTGTAAGATTGTCTGCGGAGGTTGCACTCGCTACCCTCGCCCTCCTCATCCATCTACCCTCCCTTCCAAACAAAACATCAATAAACTCAACAACACAACCGATTCTCAAACCTGACTGTACGAGCTAAAGTCTATAATACTTTGGCACCGAATAAGTTTTATGTGCCGCATTTATTTCGCGTAGGTATAACAGTCCAGTTACCCTTGATTGGTTGTCGTTCCTCTAATCCCGTTTTGATCCTTTCCACCCAAAACCTAACCCTCTACGTTCCTCTAACTATTGACATGCGTGCCTACCTTTACGTTTGTGTGACGTAATCATATCGACATGGAAAAACATAATTGCATTAGGGTTAGCTGGGAGAAATGTATAATTTGACTACAACGCTGATTTTAATAAAATAAATTTATAAGGTAGCTGCCAGTGGAAATGCCAGTAGAGGACGCCCTAGAAGGACATACATCGATGTTATTGGTGATATTCTTCAAAAAGGACAGGTACGTAGTACTCTCAACCGGCGTTCGAGTATGACAAGATGTGTGAATGTAGACGAAGTGAAAGGAGTATGTAAAGATCGTAACATGTGGCGTTCTCCAGTTTCTGCCTACCTTTCCTGCCGAAAAAGGCGTGAGGCGTACCCGCAGATGATTAATTTTTGACTAAGAAAATCTGAAAATAAATGAAGAAAATATATTTTATCAATTTGGTTAAAGATTCAGAACTAAAAATATTTATTTTATATTTTCTTGGCCTAAAACTAGTGCCTCGTGACAAGAATTTTCAACTACGTAACCAACGAAAACAATATATTTCTAACATCTGGAAGAAAGGCAAATAATAACTAAAAATAACTATTTCATTCGGGAATATGACTGATTCATGTAAAATGACATGATTACAAACAATGACTATTATCTCTGATTGGGATCTAACAATTACTTGATAACTTTACGAAGTACGCTACGTACGGTATTGTCACCATGTCTACGTTCATCGCACGTATGGCACACGACGCATCATGAATGCGTATGTGTGCATGTATTACGTCCATATTACATCTTATGTTGGTTTCAGGTAAATATTATATAGGGTTGATATGATAACGTATTCATATACGCACGTAGACTCCAGACCTCGGTGACTAAGGCGATCCTTGATAAAATAAAAAAAGCATACTAATGTTTGTCACCATAAAGATAACGACAGTGACGCGCGGGCCCCAGTCGCGGCCACCGCACACTCGCGCTTGCGCACACACAGAACCGTGAACAAATACTATGTACCCTAATTAAACATCAAATAATAAAAACTCGACATTGACTCTCTGATAATGACAGCGTCGACAAACACAGTGCTGTACAGACCGGCCCAAACCGACCTTTGACGTCAAAGCCGTACGGCACAATCATCGCGCCACCCGAATATGGTTTGATCGCGTCCCAAACCGAAAGCGATTAGAACGGGCGACAGCGTTAGTCCGCGAAAGCTCCCACCAAAAGGAGCAAAGAATCGGAAAGCGATACGGCTAATCCCACTAATCGGGGAGCAATTGAAAAATAAAAATGTAGATGGCGGAATGATTCCATTTAGAGCCAAAACGATGCGACAAAATAATAAAAAAGGTACGGGCGGAACGGAATGGGCCTGCCCCGGCGGCCGGCGGCTAATATTGAAAGCAAATCCTCGGCTAAATCCTTAAAGCGCTCGGATTCGAGCACCTGGAAACTGTGTGTTTGCGCCGCGCCGAGTCCGCACCGAGACCGCTCCACGCCCGCGCCGCCACCGCACCGATAATCATTCGCAGGATTATTGTATACTTTCCGCCTAATGTCACAGATTTTCATGAATCAAATTGTTGGCAATTTATTTGTGATCGGAGCTTAGGACCAGTTCTAATTTTTACATTTTGATGGGATTTTTGTAATTAATACTTATTTAAAAGTAATGCAAGAAAGTAATTAAAAATAGGAGAATGCAATAGGAAGATGATGATATCCTAAAAATACATAAAATATCATTTTTACCCTACCGATAATCGTAATGGGATTCGTAGCTCAGGCAGCAAAATCGCTTATACACCTATGCACCTACACCTATGTCTATAAACCTCATTTAATTTTTTGCAAAGTCTACGCGGCTTGGAGGCGGCTAGGGCTGCGTTGCCATGACAACGCAATCTATCTCCCACGCTGGCAGCCGTCGTCGACCGCGCTATAAAATAGCTTACAGTAACGTGAAATTTATTTCCATTTCACTATAATGCACATCTTTCGCTGCGACATTGTAGATGCGACTTTATCGTGTCGCATTCGAGAGACCTAGTTTTGTTCGAACATTTTATTTTACTCTGCATTATATTGTTTTAAAATTCACTTTGAATATTTTTGAGGTGGCTTTATTAGAGATTTACTGAGAAGTACATATTTTATTTTGAATTTACTCAATAGGGTTATGTAGTTGAGTTTACTGGGGTACATGAAATAGCCTCAAGGAATGACGATACTTAAGTACGCCCGGCGCACCCTGGGCAGTCAGCCTCGCTACCAACTTTGCTGACTGGCTAATCTATTCATCAGGGCATGAGCTATTCTCATGGACCTGCTGATACGAGAGAAGAAGATTGAGTTTACTTTATGGAACTAATCTCAATAATCGTGTGATTCCAGCTGCGAAAGCGTTCTATGGAATGCAGAAGCGTGCCGAAGCATACTAAAGCATGCAAAAGCTCTATCGATGCGTAAAGGTAAAAGCATGCGTACACAATACGCATGTTCATACAAAATGTTGTATGAGTGAAATACAAACATGCACACACATAACCTGACCTATTCTTTTATAGCTCGTGTCGACACATGAGAAGAAGTACCTAGTTATAATGACAGTTCAGTTTTTTTAGAACAATTTGATTGTCTATTCGTACAGACAGCTGCACCAGTTGGGTAAATTGGTGACTTGTGAAAGCTCTTTTAATGCACCCAATATTTCTAGGAGACCCAATTTTTGTGTCATGAAACTACAAGTGTCAGGGTACATTACAAGAACCTTCAAAGTTACCAGGTACCCAATTAATGCAGCAGCCTGCACACAGCCACACGTCTACTGCAAAATATACACCGTGTCCCAGAAAGTAGTGTCAAGAGGAAGTTCAAAGGTAGAGCACCCGTAGAGATACCCGAATCACCCCCACGTATGTTCCACAATTTTTTGCAGTTTTCGAGTTATGATTTATTTTCATGTTTTAACCAAACTCTGGCTTTGATGACATTTTTGATCGCAGTGTCATGAATAGTTGAGACAAATTCGTGTTCTGTTCATCTAATTCAGAAAAAATAACTAAATACTACGTGGGGGTCATTTGGGTACCTCTAAGGCTACTCTACCTCTGGACTCCCGCTTTACACTACTTTTTAGGGCAACCTGTATAATTAAATATCGCAAAGATATTATATCACTAGTTTCAAAGTTCGCTTCATCCCACAAAAGATATAATTACCTACCTATTGTATTTATGATTGATTAGTAACAGTTTACTCACGTGCATTTTTCGGGATTGGCCGACTAGTTTTGAACCCAAACGAAGCACTTAATCATGGGCTGAATACACGGTGAAGTCGCGAATCGAACCAGTCGTGTAATCCCGAAAAATGCACGTGAGTAAACCGTAACTAATCATAAATATGAATGTGTCTCATGAAAGTTATAACACACTACCTATTAATCATTACTTCCTGTTTCATGATCTAAAGAGCCCATGTCCATTAATTAATATGAGCCTTTTTATTGCAGGTAATTGTTACGAACAGGTAGATAATTAAGATAACTTGTATGATAATTGAGTAACACTGTTCAATTGATTTCGTTAGATATTTTCCGCCACTTGATATAATGCAATTTATCAATCAAACAATGTACACTTCTATTTCATGGGAAGTGATAATTTACATTTAGAGTGAAACTTTCGTGCAGTTCAGTTTAAGGGGTTTTTGATACGAAACAAACTTATCCCCAGAGCTGGGTTAACTGTCAAATTTCAACGAGTGCTGTGATTGGTTGTTAGTATTTTGGTTGACCAATCACACTCGTTGACATGAGACTTGACAGCAGTGTAAAGCCCTGCCCTGTAGGAAATCAAGTTAAGGGCGTGAAATAAAAAGCAGTAATTTAATATTCACTATATTTTACTTTACAGTTTTTCACAAGGAAAGTTTTATATCTGTTTCCTAGCAACGCAAAAGTAAGAAGACAAAGGAAGCCTATGAAAGAAGCTAAGGGCTGGTTGGTTTGTTGGTTGCCAGTATTAAGAAATAATAAATGATTAATTTTTGCACATTTAAATCGACTAAATACTTACCAACACGCACATTATACGAAATTTCTGTCAGAAAATTACTGACGCGTGCGAGAAGATAGACCTATAAGGCTGCCAGATCCGGCAATTTTCTGATAATGTGTGAGGTCTAGTACAAAATGTACACGAAGAGTGTGCGTCAGGTATCTGACAGACATTCTCTTGTAATGCACGGCCGGGCTAAATTGATCAACCTTTCAGAAACTGAGGGACAGTGCCATAAAGGCAAAGTCTTAGTGCAGTTTATTCCGGTGACTGCATTTTTTATTAATCAAGTAATCTGTTTAATTCGTTTGGATCTTTCAGGATCTTCTTACGCTAAAAGACGATTTCAAAATAGTTAGGAAAATAAGTCTGGGATCACATATTTAGAATAGAATACACATTTATTCGTAGGAACTTTAAATATCAAGTTACAGTCAAAGTCATGATAATTATCAATGTACAAATTCCTAACCAAGTCACAATAAAATCACTATACTATTTCCCAATGTCTAAAATTAAGTGTAGGTTATAGAAAAACTTTTTTTTCTTTTTTCAAGAAAACGTTGCCCTCCACTAGGATTTCTCCTGTATCATGGGTGTGTTTACAGACACAAATCTCACATACATAAACGCCCAGACCCGGAATAACTATCTGTAGGCCATACAAATTTTTGTTCCGTGTGGGAATCGAACCCACGACCCGTAGCGCAGAAGCCAATCGCTCAGCCACTGCACCAAAAGTGTCGTCAAACATAAAATATAACATATGGACGAACGTCAGTGAATCAAAATTAAAAATATTTCTGTATAATCCTATGGTCTAAAAAATCGCTTGATTTTCCAGTTAGTTATTCAATTACTTACGTTCTAGTATAATTTCTTCATTGGCGCTGTTCTGACCGTCTCCGCTTCTAAAGTTCTACCGGGAGAACCAGAAGATTTAAATGTGTATCTGATATTTTCGTTAAGATTCTCGTTTTCGACTCATACATTGGACAGTCCTCAGTAAATGACCTTAGGCTTACCCTACATCACGTTGGGATCTTACACTGCTGTAGCAGCGAGGGATGTATTAATGAAAGGTATGTTTTTATTATTTGACTTGGTCGTGGTGGTCGATGGTAAGCGTAAACAGGGTCTAAGATAGAGCATACGAATCCAAGTAACAGAGATTTAGAGGGATTCACTTATACCCCTCTGGCTCTTGCATACACCACGACGGAACATAGTAAACTGCTTGGCGCTGGACATTAATGTAAGGGTGGTAGCTAGCCAGACGGACTGTAATGATTCTAACACGAAACGTGCTGGGTTTTGTTGAATCTTACAACATACTTCTATTCCCAGCGTGACGTGAGGAATTTTATGTTCTAACCAGTCCCCACACGGGGAATAGGTATATAGAAATAAAAGACTACACCTTCCGAGATTAAAGTACGTTCAGTACAACGAAATACCATCAGATTCATGTAGGTATTCCCATTTATTCCATGATCTGTATTATTTTCACGGCTACATAAACCTATAATTTTCTGTTATGAAAAGGGATATTGGTATAAGGAAATACCTAACAGTATTGGCCTGAGTAGGTACCTACCCACTAATAACATCATATAGCGGAAACCAATCCGCATGTCACGAGTGTTCATTCTAGTAATAGATGGGATTCCTCTATAACCTTCGATCTTTGAATGAGATAATAAACTATTCGGCCACTGCTGGTAATAAGAACGCTCGAGCACTGCTTTCGATTCGAATCCGAGCGAATACAATCCGAGGAAACACGGCTGCAAATCTATGAAAGTTCAGGTCGAATTTTCTAGGGGTTCGGCTCGGACGCAGTGCACAAGCGGTCTTACTTAGCAACAGTAGAGGAATAGTGAGTTTATTATTTAATTTTGGTAACAATACAGTCACTTCCTAGTACCTACCGACAGCGATAGTGCAGCTGAGATTATAGACAGATATTTGCTGATGGTGGTGCTGAGTGTCGGTCTGTCGGGTTCCCTTCTATTATAATGAAACCTAGCTTTACTGATAAAAGGTTTTACTTACCAAATTCAAAAGATTTGTCATTTGACTCTGATGAGTTTTTTCACACCTATTTATTACTTTTGTATGTATACGTCATTTTTTTATTAACCGACTTCAAAAAGGAGGAGGTTCTCAATTCGGTTGTATTTTTTTTTTTATTATTTTTTATGTGTGTTACCTCATATCTCCGTCATTTATGAACCGATTTGAAAAAATCTTTTTTTGTTCGAAAGGGTATACTTCCCGATTGGTCCCATTTAAATTTTGTTATGATTAGACCATGAACTTCAGAGATATGGAACGGAACTCCTCATCGGACCAAAGCAAAATTCTCAAATTACTAGTATTGCTTTGTTCATATTTGTTGTTGGGAACTGACTACTTGAAAAGAGGAGGGGGTGCGTGTCCCCCCCCCCTCCCCCCCTTTGGAATGTTTTCATTATATCGTGTAAGGTATCATTTGAAAGGACTTTTTATGCCCGACTACGTCAATGCCAAAAAGAATTGTTATGAAGGAGGGGGTTAAAATTATGACACTAAAACGTATTAAATAAAAAATAAACTTTAAAAAAAAGTAAAAACCGACTTCAAAGAAATACTAAAAGGAGTAAAATAATTACCATAATATAAAATTAACAGTTTCAGAAGTCGGTGCAACTCTACACTAAAGCAAATAGAAGCCACCGACTTCTGAAACTGTTAATTTTATATTATGGTAATTATTTTACTCCTTTTAGTATTTCTTTGAAGTCGGTTTTTACTTTTTTTTAAAGTTTATTTTTTGGTTTAATGGTATGTCTACCTACACCCGAAGCGCTTTCATGTTCATCTTGCGCTTTCAAATTTAAATTCCTCTTACGTCAAGCGCATGCAATATAAATTGCCATAAGACTCGAACTAGTATTAAGGCATGCGCTATTGCATGCGCTATGGTGCTTCACGCATGCTTCAGACGAAGACGCAAGATGAACGTGAAAGCGCACTGGTGTAGACATAGCTTAACACGTTCAGTGCCGGGTGCCCTTCAGGAGGGCACCCTATAGTCTCATTCGCCATGCCGGGAGCCCTCGTGGAGGGCTCATTTAAAATGCAGGTTTTTCTTGGAAAATTCATCGTCATGAAAATGAAACAAGCAAACACCTATTATACGACGTAATAGCGTATTTTTCAAGGTTTTTAACCTAGTGCCAGGAACCCTCCTCGAGGGTTCACTCTTAGCGCAGACGTAATGCCGAGGACCCTCTTGGAAGGTCCACTAGTAATATGTATGGCGGGATGGCGTATGAGCTCTATGAAAAGTATGGTGGTCTCGAGTGTGTTAAACCAAGACTAAGGTAGCGATGGGCGTTGAATCAACGAACTAGTTGAATCAACGTTAATGTCTCTTCAACGGAATTAACGTTGACCGTGTACAAATCAACTCGTTGAATTCGTCAACGAGTTACGAGACAACGACGTTTATGAATTCAACTCGTTTCATCGTTTGACGAATTCAACGAGTTGATTTGTACACGGTCAACGTTTTGTTATTTTCAACGTACGTAAATTGTATTTCTATATAGAAAATATAGAATAAAACTCCCGCTACGACGCGATAGTCATGACAAGAATTTGAACTCTAAATAACGAATACAAGATTTTATATTTATTTAGTAATTTGATCAATGTCATTATTTTTAAAGAAATTAAACGTAAAGTAAGAATTAATAATGTCATATTATTAATTCTTAAAATGATTCATCATAAAATGTTATCCAATTTCATTAGGTAAACTGCATCAAATTGTTCGTAAATTAACATTACAACAGCATACGTTAATAAAAGCGTTTAGGCGTTTATCGTTCATGCAAGTTGACGTTCGTAACACGTTAACTCGTTGACGAAATTAACTAGTTGATCAACTAGTTGACAAACGCAATTCAACGTTAACGTTTCGTTGACGGAAAAACCTTCAACGACCCATCGCTAGACTAAGGTTCACCCAGATTTAAAATAGTACATTTGAAATCACTTTCTAACGTCATAATATGACCAAAGGAAACGAAGCTATTTTATAAACTGGGTTTTTCCTAGACCATCTTTCGTAGCAAGGGGGACATTGTTCTCACATGTCTCTTACCACAATATTAAAGCAAAAAGATTGTTGTTATTTATCATTTCTATAAAGTATTCATGTAAGTTTCTTGCTGACTAACTAAATTCATAACCATTCCAAAGTGCTTGTAAATACCTATTTGAAAGAAATAACTTATTTGAACTTGAATTATGTATCCAATCGCTTTGAACTTCTCTTGATCGACGAGGAGATATCCATCTACGATAAATGAGTGGGTAAATAGCATTATCAATGCATAGATGCGTTAAATAACCTATGTCAAAATAGTATTGGGAGTTTGAAAATTATTTATTAAAACAAAAAATACTCAGTGATATCTTTTATTATGACTAGAGGTTTTTTAAGTTACAAAACAATCGGTATCCTCTTAATTGTTACTCACAAAATAACTTCAACAAACTATTAGTGTTCGCAGATATTTTGTTCTGATATGTATAAAATGAAAACCTCGAATTTCACATCAATTATTATTTAAATCAAATCTATATATTTACATATTTATTTTCATAATTTAAGTGTTTCCTTCACTGTGAAGTAGGCACACGGAAGTAGGATATACTAATTCGTGTAATAAACTAAATGTTATAGCTAGTGAATGTTTACATCTAAATAGTTACAATATTTTACAATTACATCCATAAACGGTGTTAAGTTATAAATATTTTAATAAATATTGAGATCCTGGTTACGTTAATCTCATTGTGTAGGCGGCTATTTCTAGCAATGGATGTTACTGAGAAATCTCGTAAAACAAAATGGCGGTTGTATTGGATTTAAAAATCACTTTAGGCTACAACGACAAATGAACGACAGCTGCAGTACTTGAATTTAAAATATTAATCATTCAGGATTTAGTAAAATCCTCTATTGCGACATAACATTATTGCTCAAAATTAAGATATAAAAAATATGGTCCAAAGGTACGGAAAATAAACTTCGTAGCACCGCGTAGCATTGGTCGTCGTAGCGCATGACGTAGTACAATATTTACATTTCAATGAGAACCGCAAGTTACAATAAATTGTGTAGGTAATATATCAAGCTCATCATTATACCACACTGGAAGTGATAAAAATGTCTAGACACAATTAAATTAAATGGCCTCATAAAGTAAATTTCAGATATTCGCAATTCAGACTGATGGCGCAAGATAATTAATTCGTATAAAGATAGTAGTGGTAGTTTAAGTTGAAGTGAGTTTATTTTAGAAGGGAGTAGTAGTATACTAAAATTATAGGGTTGTACTACAAAACTTTAGACACTTGTTAAAACTATCGCGTAAGAGGCGATGAACCTGGCATCATAATAAATTGTGCTTGAAAAATGACGATAGGTATTACCAGAGGCGAATCGTGGATGTATAGACTTCTATAATAGGACCTCTGCTTACCCCTTTATCCCTTCGGGAATTAAATACAGGTGTGAATTTAGTTACTTGTTTAACCCGTGTCTAACTTGTTTAGTCTAAACAGCTGTAAAACACGATTTTGTGGTAAAATAGTTAGTTTTGACAGTTATTTTATCTACCTAGCTACCAAAAGAAGGATTGCGTATCAGAACCAACTGATTTGTATTCATCAATATTTTAAGGTTTATGAAATTGCGCACTGGCAATAGGTTAGCAACTTGCCTTATCTT
Organism: Amphipyra tragopoginis; assembly: GCA_905220435.1. Lineage (NCBI taxonomy): Eukaryota > Metazoa > Arthropoda > Insecta > Lepidoptera > Noctuidae > Amphipyra > Amphipyra tragopoginis. The sequence goes on along the minus strand of HG991995.1, from coordinate 21,230,215 downwards.
AGGGATTTTTTCTTTATTGCTATAGGAATCTTTAACGTTATATTTAGAGCTAAAAGATACCACTTTTTGGTTTTCTTGTACAGAACAATTTTATGTGCAGTATGAAACATCGTCTTCATGTGAACGAGATTGCCAAATATTTTGTTCTGTGTCATTTGCATTATTAGATTACCATTCGTTTTGGTTCAAAGTAAAATTGACAGTTATTCGTTTTAAAATGTACACAATTACAATTTTATTCAAATACCCTATATTTACATTATTAAGGAATATTTAGAACCAAACTGTTGCAGTATATAAATAAAACGATACTTTTTATAATTTACTATCCGTATAGAGCAACAACCTATGAATTTATTTTTGATTGAGAATTCAGAATAATATTATTATAATAACATGTAAGTAGGTATTTTAATTCTTGTGATTGATATTATTATAATGTTTGTACGATTATACAACTTGAATGATGCTCGCGGTTTGCAGGTATTCACAATGTTGGGAGCACTTCGTTTTGATTCAGGTAGTGATATGTCTGATATGCAAGTATTAAATGCGACACGCGACGAAATGTTAAAAGACTGACACATTATAATAAGTTCAGCTCTCCTGTATGAAACACAACATAAAGGAACATTTCGAACAACAACATTAACTTATGATTGCTATAATATTCACTATTACGATCTCAAATGCTCGTTATTTCTTTTCAAATAAATTATAAAGTTCATTTATTTACAATGTTTTATATTAAGCTAAACACTTACATTACATAATCTAAGTACATTGTAAGCTTGTAAAAATTGCACACATCGCTTTGGTATACGTACGTACATAACTACATATTTACAATAACTTTAGAACGACATCGTTAAGTTTTTATTGCCCGAAGTTTCGTAACGAACGTTTTGCACATGTTTTATACATGTCGTATTCACAGTCGCTGCACTGATCGTCCTCGCACCTCGACACACGTGACGTAGAGTCGCGTCAGTCGAACCAGTCCCACAGGTGTCGGTAGAGCGGGTGGGGCGCGTGGTGCGGCGCGGGCAGCGGCGGCGACTAGGAGGCGCGCGAGGCCAGCAGCGGCGGCGGCTCACGGTCGTCGCGGCCGCGCGCCTCGTCTCAGAGCCGCTCGGCCACGCCGCCCGCGTACTGGCACGCGGCCAGCGGCGCCGAGCCCGCGCGCGACACCGGCGACACGCCGCCATAGCCGCCGCCGAACCCCGACGAGTGCTGCTTGGCCTTCAACCGTAGTGATGCAATCGACGACGACATCGCCACGCACGGCTCCGCGCGGTACATGCCGTACGGGTTGGGCGGCGTGTACGGGCACGGCGCCACACCGCCACCCACGCCGCCCGAACCTGCCACGCCACCCATGCCGCCGCCGCCCACGCCGCTCATCGACGTTGCCGTGTTGAAGCAGTTCACTGAGCCCTGATGATGGCTGGCTGGCACCACGGAGCCCAGCGGGTTCACGGGCCACGGAAAGCTCTTGGTACCGAGAGGGCTGGGTACCTTGGCGGCCCAGTTGTTATACGGATAGGACGAATAGAGCGCGTCCGTGTCAGGGAAGGGCTGCATCAGTCCGTTGAACTGTGTGCTGAAGCCGTTCTTGAAGTCTGCGGCTGCGGCGGCTGCAGCGTTCATAGCGTTTCTTTCCCTTTTCCTCCATTTTGCTCTTCGGTTTTTAAACCAAACCTGCAATAAAGAAAGTTTGTGAGTATGGTAAACATTTCCGCAACTTATGTAGCAGCCTATGTGTAGCAGTTAACTTAGACAAAGTTGTATTTCCGCTGGTTATTCCTATCCTATCTTTTAAAATATTTTTTACCTCAATAATTTTAGGCAAAGCATCCTTTTTAGGGGTGAAAAGGAAATTATGGGGGACAGGTAAATTAGGTGTCCGGTGATTTCATGGCGAATCTACAAGTTTTAACGAGATTCAGAATGTGGACGCGACTTGCGTTGCGTAGTTATCAACTTTACTCATTACAAAGTTGACAGAGCAACGTGGCTGTGGCAGTGGTGGCGGCGTGTATTCGAGCCACGTAGCGGAGGCCGAGCCCCGCCCGGCCCCGCCGCATGCCGCAGCCAACGACCCGTCTAATTGCGGCCGCGAAATGAAGATAAACGAGCGTCGCGATTGGGCGGGACGGGTGCCGCCACTCGCCGCGACTTGATCGAGCCGCAATAAATGAGCGGCTACTGGGGGCCAGGACATCGCCGAGGAGCCGCTCAATCGATGTTGTTATTTAGCAGCGCCGCACCGGAGGCGGAGTGGTGGCGGTGCGAGCGCGGTGATAAGTCGCCGTGAGCGCAGATAACGCGAGCGCTGATGTATGGCGCGCGTCCGTCACCCGGCGATCGATCGCTCCGACGACACCTCCGCGATAAATTGCGCAATCCACGTAGCGACTGCAATAAATATTGTGCCGCCGGTGGTATTTGTCTCACTCACTGTGGCGGGTTCACCCAGCCGAAACGGTAAATAATACCCTCTTTCCTCGGTTAAGTGAACATAAACGGTCGTTTCCACCCCATATACAATCGTTTATTTTTCGAAACATAAATTTCACAAATTCGCATGAGCGCATGTTTCGTACACAGGATAACACAGGTAAACCGCGCTTTAAATCTAAATACACGTAGCGTTGTAAAGATTCTTAACTCGTTACTTTTATCAATTTCAAATACAGATTATATTAATGGCAATCGAAACAACCGATGTGGGCACTTCCATTACCAGAACAAAAAGCTTTACACATCCGCTGTTTCCCACTCAGACCGCGAACAAACGGGTGAAAATAACTCCACAGAAACATCGGGGGTGTTCAATAATGACGTCGGAATGATATTTATTTAGGTGCACATATGTGGAAATAATTTCCATTATTTGAATAGCGGCGGACAGCGAGCGCGGCGCTGCGGGGCGCACGGGACCGGAGGAGGGTCGCGATATTGCGACGCGGGGCTAATCCTTTAAATATATTATTGCAGAATGGTGACCGTCCCGCGCCCTCCGTCACCCGGCAAGGAGACACCCCGACACTTTTTAATGCTTCCGAAATCGATACTAATGCGTGTTCGCTTTAATTTATTCCATGCGTTGGTTGTTTGTCGCACTTCGAGGGTTAACACCTACACGAGATTGTAAAAAATTCTATTGGTGGCTTCACGCATATTTTAGAGTGATTCAACATTTCCCAAGATACATCTCTACGACAGTGATTGATAGTTTACATAAAACTGATGAAATATTTATCTGCCCTAATAAAATTATAATAATATTTCATTCGCATCCTAGGAAAACTACCTATAGTATGTTAATCCAGGACATAGTCCATCTGTGTGCCAAACTTCATCCTTTTGATTGAGTAACATCCACCCATCCATTTTCTCAATTTTTCACGTTTATAATATTAGTAGGATAAATATGTAATGACTAGGTTATTATCCAACAGTTGCAAACACCCTATCAGCAACGTACATTTGCGAGATTGCAATTAATTGACCACTTTCCCTATAACGATAAGTAAATTCGCGTATTATAGTTGCGAAGCCGAATACAAATGTGTACATTTACCCAAGTTCTTATAGCTAGATCGAATTCGATACAAATACGATTATGTGATTCTTACACACGAAAGTGGTTTTTATTTTATTGTGCGACTAACTCTTCGTTTATGACCGATTTAAAAAAGATTATCAATAATATAGATTTATGTATTCTGTAAATTAGAACAATGGACTGAAAACATACAAAACATAACATAATCAGCCCATTACTGTTCCTCTGCTGGGCAGGATGAGAATGGAAATGAATTAAAATGAGAATTCTCAGAATGAGAAGGATTTGAGCATTAATACTTACACCATGCTGGCCTGCCGGGCTAACATGCGCAGCACGAGATAATTTTGTCAACGCATTGTTTCAAGCTTATACGAGATAAGCCTTACATTATCTCGGCTTGGTACAACATATAACTCCACGACAAAATGATCTCGCACTGCGCATGTTAGGTTAGCTGGTGCGGGTTGACGGACTACACACACCATCGAGAGTATTTAGAGCCCTCTGCAGGTTTCCTTATAATGTTTTTCCTATACCAAGCAAGTCATAATCAAATTGTGATCCGCACATAAATTCAAAAAGTCAGAGCTGCAGGCATTGCTCGAATTCAGACTCTTCTGCACAAATTTATTTCATTTAAGTATGCATACGCACGTTGCAGTATAAAACTGATTTACATCCGTTACCTCACACTTCATGTCCAGTTGAAAACCAGCGTCAAGCACTAATTTTCTGGCCTTTTTGCTGAACTGGGCCTTTTTGGCGCAGCCCCGTGAGGCACACTTTCCTGCTAATTTCTTTTTTTTTTCTGCTCTTGTTTTGTGTGCCTTTTAGTCTGTGTTAAATAAATGTATTTTCTTTCTTTCATCTTTCTTTCTTTTTGAATGGAAGGCAAGCGTTCAACTACTAGTCTATCACTGCTTACGTATTATCCTTTATAATTCACCGAAAACCTTGTCTGATACAGTATCGAAACGAGAGCAATGATGAAAAGCCGTCAGTCTTCCAAAGTGATGGTACGCGTCTGGGTTATCAAGTTATCATGCGGGAGCCGCGCATGTTCAGCAAGATTAATGTGAGCCTGCGTGCACGCCCGACTACCTACTGACACATGCCTTCAACGACCGACGCATAACATGTGCACGGAAATTATAATACCACAATTAAGTAGCCGTAGCACTTGCTACGAACGCTACGAAACTCTGTAGATATTGGAATTATAATATTTTTTAGTTTCAAATTCAAAGACAGGCAGGTTACGTTATACGACGGAAGTGAGGTCCAATAAAAACACAAAAAACAACGTATAAATAGTTGAAACAATTCTTTTTCGTATGGTACCAATATTGCACATGGCAAAAACAGATCTTCTGCAAATGTGAGAAGTGTCTAGGGGTTAATTTTTAGTAATGAAAGATACTTTAATGTACAGGTACAAATTATGATATAATGGTACTTAAAGAGTTAACACCTGTAATCCGAATATAATTCAAGAGTTATTAGATGCCACGTCAACGAACTGCACCAAAAAAATTCTACTTTATTTGTATAATTCGGCTGTAATGACATTATGCTTCTAAAATTATTTGTTAATACTTTTTTTTTTTGTTAAATTTAAATTAAGTAAATGATTTGTTATTACACAAATAATCCTTAATATACGTTCGTAAATACAGCATTTTTTCATCAGTTATGAAATATTTTTTTTACAAAGAAGTTGTTAGGTATTCTCAGATATTTTGAAACAATTAACTCGCCAACAAAGATTCTATTTTGCCAAAGATTTAATAATAACACGCACCGAATAACTAGTAGACATCCTAAATTCATTATGTTAGCAGTGATGAATGATGGGACACCCCACCACCAGTGATAAAGTCATTTTACGGTCAGCAGGACCACAGGGTCGCTAAATTGCCTTAAATTTAAATTAAACTGGAATCACAGTTTTATTAGTGTCATCAATCAAACTACGGTTTATCCGACAGGACGGCCATAGTTTGCAGTCATTGGATTACAGTTCTTATACCGTAAGCAAGTGGAACTATTATTGCTGGAGCAATTTGGTCCGAGACTATTCCAAAGTCAAATAAACACGCGCTCGCATAAATGGATATAGCATAATAAACTCGGGATTGACTCGTATTTGAGTCAGGGTTGCCAATGCATTCGTACTAAATAATAAAATATAACTTCCGGAATATCTTTATTTACTACGCAGAAAAGTTCTCGTTCTCATAATTATGTAATACTAGTGACCCGCCCTGGCGTCGCTCAGGAACGTTTTTAGCTTAAAACCTTCCGAAAGAAATTACCTAAATTAACATGTAAACCCGTCCGTTTGGGTTCGAAACTAATCGGGCAATCCCGAAAAAGGCACGTGAGTAAACCGTAACTAATCATAAATAAGATGTAAACCGCATCAAAATTGATTGAGTAGTTTAGAAGAAGTAAGCGAACATACAGACAGACGCGAAAAGCGACTTCAGTTTATACTATTTAGAGATTCAGTGACAATATTAGATTTTTCAACGTAATTATATGCAGGTACCTACAACATTATTTTATATAATATAGCTTTGCTAACATTCTTAACCAAATTCTTATACATTATTAGTGACAACTTCCAGCAAAACTATCAGATTTGGGTTGCGTAGACTATCATGTAGCCTAAAGTACACATAAATGTACACAACCTTCATACATAGTTAATTCGAACAAACAGCAATGTTAGAGCCAGAGGATAGCCGCTGTTAATCTGTCGTGACCAGTTGCTGACGCCCCTAACGTTGAGTAGATTATTAAATGCACCCTGCCGAGCGGAGAGGCAGTAACTTCCATATTATGGACAATACTCTACCAACAGTAAAACCACAAACCGTCTTACAAAAATATTACGTTCTAATTGTTACATAACGCTGAAACAATTTTCAGAATAGCGGATTTTGAAGCATTTTTATGAAAAAGAGATAAAGTATGTAGAGTAACCTACATACATTCACGAAACCACAAATTACGAAAAATAAGACAATTATTGTAAAAGATTTTTTTTTGTGTTCAGTAAACAGAGATTACTAAAGTTGATCTGGCGCAAAATCGACAGTTATACAACCACAATATCTGACAGTGAGGTGATTTTAGCTTCCATTCATTGATATAAATTCCATACCAACACCGTGCAAAGTCCGCGGGATCACAACACTATACCGTAAGCCTATCAAAACATAATCGGGATAACTCATTGGACATCTAGTATGCCGGGCGCTCAACCTCGACTTAACTTGCGATTTTCAATAATAAACTCTAAAACTTCACGTACAAAGTAAATTTTACGGGAATACAAATACTTGGCAAGAATACGTGGAGCGAAATAAATTTTGTAATTGAAATGCGTTAATACCGTATCTCTTGTTTACTGAAACAAATTCTTCGTGTAAGATTATTACGGAGACTACCGGATGGGATCGGGCCAGCCGTGGTTAGAACATGACAATGTTATTCAATAATTTAATTATAACAACATTTGTTTGTATTGTAAGTGTTAATATTGATGGGATGCCTTAGCGGACTTAGCGATGTCAAGGCGGTTTATTTCATGATTAGTCGAGTCATTTTAGTTTGACTAAATTATTTTGATCGTATATCAACTCAAAAGTAGTAGATTGGCTGTGTATAAACAAGGTATTATGTAGATTAATCGGAGGCTAAATAAAGTAGCAATTTTATTATGAGATATAATTTCATAGTTTCTCTATTTGCTTTGCTTATAGGAGAGGAGAATGTTAGAACGAAGGTACTCGAACAATTTATTTGGTTCAGTGCTTTCGAACACTACCTATTAGAGAATACAAACACTGCGCAGCTAACACGGCTATATCCGCGCATAGAGTTAGTTCTTGCACGCGTGGCCAGTGTGTAAAAACAAGGTAAATCTCGCTAAACTGTTTGCATGCAACGAGACAGGCGACAGGGACGTGCACTAAAAGCATCGCAAAAACAGACCGAGAGCCGGCGGGCCGAGCCGTTTTCACGTAAAATAAATAATGTTCCGTGCTGCCTGCCCTGTCGGCGGACGCGTTTGATACACGCCTTTTTTACACATGCACACTAAAATGTTTTCAGATCTTACATGTATAGGTTTGAGTTTTTTTTTCTTTTGTTTCCCTAGTGTTCAATTTGTTTTCAGTTTTGCTTTTCTTTAAGATTTTAAATATCAAACGGATGAACTTTAGTCCGGTCAAGTTAGCTCAAAAAATAGGGGTAAGTTAACAGAAATTCGCATAGAGCTGAAAATTGGTACGAATGTTCGGAACACCATTATAAATCAAATGTAAAAAGTCCCCAGCGATCCCACACTTGCAAAAAAAAATATTCAAGGTCAAAGTTCGCAAATATGGGTTTTTTGCGTTTTTTAGCCAAACGGTAAGTTTTATGATAAAAATAGTTCAGACAAAAATTATAGATTATGCAATTCTCTATAAGAATTGTCTACAATTTTTCTCCTAAACGTCACCGATTCTGAGATATAATGGTTGAAAAAGTTGTATTCTTTATAATATGCGTTTCCACGCCACCTGGAAGGTAGTGTACTTGGCGCGTTTTTTTAACGTGGTTTCTCCAATAGGCCTATCCCACAATCTATTGTGATCCTGTTTAATTCAATACTAATTCAAAATATATAAAAACTGGTACTATTGGAAATGATGAAAGCCGTATGAATCCTAAAAAATTAGGTAAAATTATCCGTCTCATTCATAATCATCTGATAATACTGCTTCCTCTTCTTCTTGTTCGTCTTCTTGTACTTCTTCTTCTGCTTGTTCTTCTTCTTCCTGCTGGGTGTAAGTAAATTGGTCTAACAGCGATGTATCAGATGTCTCCTCACTGATATTGTACGAATCCTCTTCTGATGGTGATTCAACATTGGAACACGACTGACCTTGACAACTGGTACATGTTAATCGCCATCAGAAGAGGATTCGTACGATATCAGTGATAAAGAATACAACTTTTTCAACTATTATATCTCAGAATCGGTGACGTTTAGGAGAAAAATTGTAGACAATTCTTATAGAGAATTGCATAATCTATAATTTTTGTCTGAACTATTTTTATCATAAAACTTATCGTTTGGCTAAAAAACGCAAAAAATCCATATTTGCGAACTTTGACCTTGAATATTTTTTTTTGCAAGTGTGGGATCGCTGGGGACTTTTTACATTTGATTTATAATGGTGTTCCGAACATTCGTACCAATTTTCAGCTCTATGCGAATTATTGCACTCTGAAATGTCTAATTTGACCGGACTACTTGGTTCTCTGCGAACAATCAGCATCGCTACATAATTTGCAGCATTTGCTTTTCATTCTATCCCCAAAGGAGATGGGATATAAAAAGTAATACAAAGACAAAGAAAGTGGAGGAAGCTAAGTTTACATACCTACCAACGCTCCTCGCTCTCCTCCGACTACTCTGCCAGGAATCTTACTAAGGATTATCAACATCTATTCTAGACCACCTAAGTAAGATTTCATGAAATAATACCATACATTCTCTCACTAGAAATGAAAACAAGTTGTTCTATTTACAATAATATTTAGCCACGGTTCGCCGTCTAATACGTCAATAGCAAAATTATCTATTTGTGTGTAAGATCGATGTTCTAATTCCACGTCACGCAAGGATCGGCGGGGCGGTCTCGATCGCGTCAAATGAAATGTGTCAAGAGCTGTTTCACGGACGATTGCCGGCGACGCGCGACGATGCGGCCCGTGTCGCTTCGTTTCTTAGAAGGGAAAACTGCCAAAGGGCGGTTTTACGTTTACAAATTGCTGTGTAACAAAAAGTGATCCCAAATTAGTGATGTTTGCAATAACTTTTACTCAAAACTTATTCAGAAAAAAAGCTTTGGTATTTTTATTTCAAGAACTCTAGGTAAGTATAGAGTATTTTTAGAAGATTTAGATATTAAATTAGGGTGCTGTTAGAAAAAAATATTATTACATGATTAACCTAATTTTGTAAAAATAACAAAAAAAATGCTGTTCTTCGTGTCCTTGCACAATGCACACCCTTTTTAATGATGCCTAAATTATGAAAAAAGAAGTATATTAAACTCGTCCAGAACTTGTATAATTATGTATATTTGCAAACTGAACTTATTAACTCAGAATACGCCACTTTCTATACGCTTCTAAAAAATAAAAAAATAAAATCATCTTTTAAAAAATATTGAGGAAACGATGAAACAATTAAATTGTCAACATCTCAATGTAAAATGTGGTTTGATTTGACAAATATAATTTGCAAGGAAATGCGTTTAAAGAAAACACAAAGATTAACATATCATATTTTACGAACGCTAATTGAGTCAATAAGCAGGCAATGACCCTAATGAGTTGGTAACAAAAATAATGTTCAACGATTTATCGGTGCGCGCGCGCACAGATTTATTAGACGGCGCACGGCGCGGCGGCGCTGCGCGGACGAACGAACGATAATCCCCTGTTTAGGGCTGTCTGAATTAGAATATTGAACCCTTATAATTTTATATTTATTTAAAACATATACGTAATATTTCCTTGATTGTTATTTTCCTTTGCTTTGTAACCCTAAATATTATATTATAAAGTATACACGATGCCTGGAAAAAAATCGAGATAAAAACAAAATCCCATTACATTTTTGAGATTTCATTAAGTACGTGTCTAGTACGAATACGTTCAAAGTAAAGCAAAATATCACAACTTTCAGCAAAAGCCTTATTAGTTAAAATGTTAATAAAATTCCATTGTGGTTCCATTTCCGTCAGCATTACCTAGCAATGAAATCTTTAGTGATCAGATATTGAAATTCTGGTAAGAAAAGCATAATTATTTAAATTAAACACAATGGTTGAACCACTTTTCAATAGTGTTTTTTTTAAATAAGTAGTAACAATATAAAGATCCAATGAAAAATACTTTTTCACTCGAACTTAACAATGAGTTACAATATACCCAGTTTAAACCAGTTTCAGGTTGTAACATTTACACAATGCTTACGTAAAATGCCACGGAAACGATAACCGCCACTCAATACAGTACTTCAACTTCAATAATGATAAAATCTTAAGACGTGCCGCACAGCCCTTGCGCACATAAATGGGAATGTTTTGAAGAACACACGCGTATGATCCAGTGCAGTCGAGTACACTGAAACGAATACCTACCACTTGAACCAACGCGTTCAACTCATAAAGTATCGATTTACACGTATCTGCATGTGATAACCGAGTAATTAATTGCCCACGGTGTATTTGTGGCGGGATCACTCTTCGCAATACTACGGTTAGCTGAAAACTTTTGTACGGTTGTAATTTTCAATCATATCCATTGAATCTGTAAGTCTACATACGCACTAGTGGTAGCGGTTAACTGCGCTTATTTCTTTTAATATGAAGACGCGTTTTTTTTAGCACTAAATGGCAAAGAAAATTTACAACCGGCAAATTGGCAACCGCGCGCATTTAATATAGTGTTAACCATAAACTATCAATAAATAGCTAAAATATTTAGAAGCTTTATACATAACTATGTATTGTATGTAAAGGAATTTACAGATCTCTTACTTTATATCAACTTTATAAAACATTACTCAAGCACTTTGCCGAATCGATAAATTGCTTTTTAACGAAGTATTAATCGCTAAAACTATAATCTGTTTCCACTACTACGTTACTGGAGTCAGCAACCGTAATAATTGATGACAAACGACACTTGCCAAATTCTTGGAGATTTTCTCTGATGGGCATTTCGAGATGAAAAAAGATGCAGTGATTTATCTCCGTTGTTTCATTTAAAAATCTATTTATCATGTCGCGATGATATATACACGAGAATATACAATTCCAAGTACTCCAATATGAGACTGAACTTGAATAGTTTATTTTTATTCAATTATACTGGTATATTAAAATGCATGTTAATTCATCTGGAGAATTCACCCGATACACATGTACAAAAGATTATCCAAACTAACCGCCCCACATGCCAAAGAAACCGTAAACTATTCTATGAATTCAGTACAAGCTAACACTACAAACTCGGTTGCAACCGCAGAATCTCTAACAGGGGGCCTTCCAAAACTATTGACAGTGAGTGTGGATGCGATCAGACTTAAGCCGGGATTATGAAGAGACCGAAATAGACGCATCAAATCCTCGTGGATTAAGGGATTCCGTGTTCCGTCGGCCGGCACGGCACAAAAATACCGAAGACGCGCCGGATGCGACGATTAGCCTAAACATCTAGCTCGTTAATATTGTAATGCACTCGTGCTCCTGTCACGTTGCATACAAGGACATAAAAAGTGGATAGCCATGTACGATTTGGTGGTTAAAAATATACCATTATTTTGACACACGATTATATTTTGAAAGCTAATTAAATTTGTCTACTCCGCATCAAGCGAGTTCAATAAATATTATGTTTTATAAAATAAAATCCCTATACACCATACTGCCACGCCATCTCTACATGATGTATGGAATGCTAGACGGTATTTAAAACTAACAGGTAGTTACTAAGTATAAAATTGTATTCTTACCCTAACTCTCGCTTCAGTGAGGTTGGTCCACATGGCGATCTCTTCGCGTGTGGACATGTCAGGGTAGCGGTTCCTGGCGAAGGTGGCCTCTAACTCCTGCAGCTGTTGGCTGGTGAAGTGCGTCCTCTGGCGACGTTGTCTCTTGTTCTTCTTGTCGCCCTTGTCGTCGAGAGACGGCTCGTCGGGCCCGACGCCAGGAGTCGTTGACTCCGTCTTTATCGTCGGCTCAGACGTTAGCGGACGATTGCCTGAACAGATAGTGGGAGTTAGTTTCAAGTTTGGTAGTTTCGGGGCAAACTTTTCTGTGTATGAGTTCTATAAAGTTACTTCTACCGAGTTTCTTGCTTTCAGTTAAAATTTACTTATCAGAGAGTAGTTAGAGGAGTTAAAATTTTATAAATTCATTCGAAATTCGAATAAATAAAACTGAAAATTTATAATAAAACAGATCAAGGTTGTGTTTTGCAGTATAACTACTAAACAATAAGATACAACCTTGTTCTAGCTTGATAAATTAACATCTTTGAAGCGTATAAGGACAATTAAATACAACTAAGACATAAAAATATATAAATAAGCAACATCGCTGTTTCTTGATACATTATGCGGTGTTCAAATTAATATAAATGACATTTTATTTGTAAGAAGAACTACAAAAAAACAACCATAACACATATTACATAAAAAGGATTTCCCATTAAATATTATTTAGATAAAAATATAGAATCAGGGCCACGGTCGGCAAGTACCGGTAGCAAGCCCATAATGCGGCGGAGGATTAGGCGCAAGCGCACCTAATACTTTTACGACAGTGCCGTAAATTCGTTGATCTCGATGAGCGACGTCACACTTCACGTAATTTATATCACTTACATGCAATAAAATCTATTTTCTGTACATATTTTTAATGGGCGATTATCAGTGCGTAATCAGTATGAGGAAATAAAGAATTTTATTTAAAGAAATGAACATTGTAAATATAAAATAATGTTGCGCGTTTTCGTTATTTAAATTGAATGTTTTTAAAATACATTGATTGTAAAGACTAATATGAGCATAGTAGAGCTATTTATGGCTGAATGACAAGACAAACTATACCTACCTGTTGTAAACTGTTTATCAGACCTTACCTGGATAGATTTTTTGGATGAAGTCCGTTGTTTAAAGAGTTACAATATCCGTGTACTATGTAAAATAATACAAATAGGTATTTAAGATTAATAGTTATGATTAAAGAGGAGAGCGGGGTCGTGCCGCTGGCGACCATACGTTACACATCGAGATCCATCCATGCCTTGGAGAGCATGATAAGCCGTCGGTCCCGGGTGTCATACGAATACCTGTGACAGTTGTTACGAGTAGCCAGAAGACCGTAAGTTTGACTACCGATCTAACCTTAGGATATCGGCAGTGCCCAGTAACTGGGTTGCGGAGGTCTGATGGCAGTCACTCCGTGTAAAACACTGGTATTCAGCCGCATCAGGTTAGACTGGAAGCTAAGCCTAATATAGTTGGGAAAAAGTTTGGGGAATGAAAGTGCGATTAAAGACATGTTCTCTCAAGAATCAATAGCAATCAGCCATATAACGTTCTGCCAAATAAAAGACTCAAAACAGAATCAAACCCGTTTTTACAACAGCTATAATCCAACTACTAAAAGAACAACACAACTATGTGATTGTACAACGTTAAAATTCCCTCGAAAACGCTATCACCGGCGAGGGGACAAGTGATACGGTGTTGTTATTACATCAATTCGTTACTGATAACGCGTCGATCGCAATCAAGCCGCGTATATTGGCTTTGCTCGAAATCCCTGTGTCAATGTACCTATTGTCTCTAGCTGCAATAGAGGACACTACTGAATGAACATCGATGTCAAAAACTAGCGCAGTCAAAACGATTTAGGGTCTATCAGATTATAGGTTTAGGTTGATAGTTGATCCAAGTTCTCAAACACTTGACCTAAGTTTTTACGATCAAATCACACTATCTCAATGAATAGATCGGTGGGTAGCCCGGCCGCCGATGGTTAGTCTGGTTAGTCGTTTAACAGATAGCTAGCTTTAAAAAAAGAGAAAGAATGTAAAACTATTATAAAAGGCCAATTTACAGGATAAAGATTTCATTTTCAATTTTACTAGGTTGGTCGGAAAGGAGGTACCAATCTGAAAGGGTGTTAAAGTATCCATAATAATGAATAAATTTTGTTCTACCACTTTCCCCAAAAGTGGCTTAAGAGAAATAGCTATTAAGAGATTTTGTGGCGGCATCTATCTCGCCACATGCGAACTATCCTACATCGCGCAATCAAGATTTAACACGCAGATAGTATATATACAACCTCCCAACATCAACCGTTGGGCAGTGGGCAGTAGCCCGCCAGGCACAAGACTCCGCCTGGTTGGAGGATCCTCCCTTTGGTTGGAGGAACACCACACCAAGTTTCTCCACATTTGGTGACCCCGACGTGATCGTCACAGACAGTGTTTCCACACTGGTGACGTCACACACAACCTTCGCAGCCTCGGCAGCCACATCATCACTCCCTCCGCTCAGCATTCAATCGAGCAGCAAGCAGCGTGTCACACAGCCAGCCAGCATCCTCGGCGCATATATACTGCACTTCGGCCGGTCAACTAGCAGAGGCACTTCTCTCCTGGTCGACGCAGTCCACAGCCACTACTCATCGCTCTCACAGTTCCGACTCACTGGAATGACGCGGTATCCGGTTTCGACTTAAAGGAACCCCTCACTGGCCCTGGCAAGTTCTCAAGACTCAACGACCGCTGACTCATCAAGACGATCGACCTCCGGTCTCAGGGGGGGAGTGATGTGGCGGCATCTATCTCGCCACATGCGAACTATCCTACATCGCGCAATCAAGATTTAACACGCAGATAGTATATATACAACCTCCCAACATCAACTGGTGGGCAGTAGCCCGCCAGGCATAAGACTCCGCCTGGTTGGAGGATCCTCCCTTTGGTTGGAGGAACACCACACCGAGTTTCTCCACAATTTCATAAAAAAATACGCTAAAATACATCTATCCTCACCTATGATCAGTTGTGTTTAAATTTTAGGTCATATTTGGGGTCACGAATTAGAAGCTCCTTTTTTGAATTCACAACAACAGAAGGGATGAATAATTTTTGAAAAAACTAAAATAAGAATTTTAAAATTTTAACACGTTCTTTAAAACAGTTAGTAACCTTCTTTCTCTTCTCCGTGGTAACGATACTTTAAGTGGCCTGCAAATTAGTAGTCTTATAGCCTTTCCGAATAACCATGTATACATATTGTAGATAATTATTGAGGTATTACTTAAATGGATTTCCTTTACGATTAGCGCCAGATACTAATATGTCTTTTGATTAGAATAATAAAAGTATCAATCAAAATATATATAGATGAATCAAAAGACGGGTTTCCTTGAAAAAAAAATCCTTGCCCCTTATGAATATACTTACCTATGTATTTTTTCAAAATATAAATTGTATTACTCAAACATTTCGACAGGTACGGTAGCGAAACAAGCCGATAATAATGAAATCGTGTTTTACATTGATAATAAATTATTTTAACTCGTAATTTCGTTTATTACATATCGGATTAACGTTTATACTTTTATTGCGGGTGCTTATCTTGATTGAACATTGTTAAATAATCATTAGTGTCCGTCATAATACATACAATAAGCTATTAAAGCACCTATGTGGAAATAGTAACGAAACATGTGATATTTTTTTGTTTTATACATTGTGCTACATTCATACACGTATCGTACGCACCGATGAACAAACTCACATTTGAAAGGTTCCTATTTTTTTTTTATTTCATATATTTAAAGTTAGTTACGATGACGTTTACATTTTGACAACTCCTCTCAGGACGCTGTTCCTAGGGCGCGGCGCCATGTTGAGAGTGGTTTATTAATACGGGCCTAACTGTTTTGTATATATCTTGTGCTCTCGTATACAAGGTTAGTCGGAAAGGGGGTACTAATCCGAAGCCCACTTGTAGTATCGCTGATGACTGTTTGAAAGCAAGTCTTAAAATATTAAAATTCGATATATTTTTTTTCCAAATAAAATGATTTTTATTTAGTTTTTTTCAAAAATTATTCATCCCTGCTTTAGTTACAAATTCAGAAAATTGTGCTTCTTATTCATGACCCCAAATATGACCTAAAATGTAAACACAGCTGATCATAACTGGGGATAGATAGTATTAGAGATTTTTATTTGAGATTTTTGAACATCTGTTTCTCTTAAACTATTGCGTTTTGGGAAAAGTTGTAGAACAAAAGTTATTCATTATTATGTGTACTTTAACACCCTTTCGGATTAATACCCCCTTTCTGACTAACCTTGTATAGCCCATAAGGTGAGCATCGGTAGATCACAAAATTACAAATCAATCAGATGTATCTATCGTAAAAGTTGATTAAATAATAATGGCATGGTATTTATATGTACAAGTTTAATTGGAATCCCTAAATCAACACCATTCATTATGTTACACACAACATTGAACTTACTGTTGTGATGTGCAGTGTATTAGAAAAATACTAATTAGAATGGCTACCCAAAAATCTCATGGAATAACTTGTTTGACTTCTAACAAAAATATTCGTCAACATTATAATGTAGTATATAGTACTTAGTAGGTATATGAAAAGTGAAAAACATAAATCTGTAGAGCTCGTCAATCTCATTGGTGTATAATGAACAAGGCGGGATTATGGTCTCAAAGGTTACGCACCCGGCACCCGGCTACCGATGCCATCCTAACCACGATTATTGGCCGCCGATACTAATAGGGCTGCCGCGAAAATAAGCAACGGTAGATTTATCAGTAATGTATTATAAGTATTAAATAAGTTATGGGCTAGGTCTAACTTTTCAACTTCATGTGTGGCTAGAGCATCGCATTTTTTTACTTTTCAGCCAACATTTAAGCCATTTAAAATATAAGTACCAAAAAATTTTACAATATTTTGTATTTTCTTCTGCAAATATCTTGTAATACAAGGCCACGGACCATTTAAAATTAAATCGTCTGGCGTTTAGCGTGCGGTTGCGACAACCCTAGATAAGTCCGATACGCGTCGATAACGCGTCGATAGCGTTTATCAGCGATACGCTTTGAGCGTTCGCCGACCCATCCATCATTTCGAACTAACCTTTGCGTTAGTAGGTAAAATATTTAATCTATGCCTTTGCGTTTGGCCGACATGACAAGAGCGGGTTGGTAAACAGCGTAGTTACATGTGTTACCGATATCAGAACATGTTGCCACTTCAAAGCCGACACTCGATTTTGATAAAACATCGCAACGTTTCCTTTAATGTGTTTACTTTCAAATAGTGTACAACGAGTGTACATTCTTACTATAATGATTCTTATCATGGGGCTTCAAAATATAGGATGCGCGTAGTATTTGTAGACAGTTGTTGCTACGATTTTTATGATAACTCGAAGTAAGTAGCTGCGGTGTTTATAACTTTATTTTTATAAAGGATTAAATATTTTATTTATCATTTTACACAAGTATTTTGACAGTTGTTAAAATAAATCGTATTAGACAATGTAAAAAAATCCTAATAATGTCCCTCCATAATACAATGACGTTATCGTAGAATTTGTGAATATTTATGTAAACGAACTACAATAAACAAAATATATTCATCAACCACATAATATGTGGTTAATAAGTGGTTGATGAATTTTGTTGAAGAGTATAATATAGCATACCTACATATTTCGTATATTCTATTGTTATTTAATATCAAGACGTCGCATCATGGACAATCCGGAATTAGAGCAAATGTGATCACGTAATATTAATTTGCTGCTAATTGTCATATTAGAACATAAATATTTATTAGCTACCTAGTTATTATTATCATTAATGTCATTAACTATGAATAGTCTGCAATTAATTGTTATTGTATCTTCTGAACATAAGCATAACGCCACAGCTTAATTAACCATTCAAAATATATGATACAACCCTAAAATTTGCAATACCATAATATTATAATCAACTGTAATAAAATAATTTACCACGGTCGCAGTTTCTACAATCGGTGACAGTTGAACAAAATCTACAGAACTTTTTCCACAAGAAACGCTAATCAAATCAGCCAATGTTAATAAAAGAGCAATTAGAGCGACGTCGACGTACATAGTGCACAAGTTAGGGCCGGGCCACAACCGCGCACCGTTAGGTAACCGCGTGCCGTGCTCGCGCGGCTATTTGTGAAAGCATTAGAATAACGCGCGGCCGTATTTGCTATAGATTTCCCTACGCTTTACTGGGTTTACTTTCAGTTTTAAGCTTGTCACTTTGTGTGGTCCAGCAATGAAATTGCTTTGTTTCCACAATGTAATACGTCGTGTTTTTTCTTTTATTGATAACGATGCGAAAATAGACTTTTTAAAGAAAACATGTTTTCGTGACGTTGAAACTATTATCTTTGTAGTGATTATGAAGCTAGTGAGTACTAGTTGCGGCAGTAGGTATAGGTTATTATCACAGTGTTTGTAGGTTTATTTAAATGATAAATATAAAACAAGTTATCTTAATTAGAAAAGTAACCAAACTTGCAAACTCAAAAAGTTGTTTAGTGACTAAACTATTTACCTACAAGACTACATAGTCAGCAAGGCTCTAATTGCCATGTTTTAATGTCATTTCTATAACGAAGTAGCAGTAAGAAACTTTCAGACACAAACTCCTCACCACTTTGAAAAAAATATGATAAAACACTGCTTTTTAATGGTTAGTAGGTAAAACATTCATGACTTTGTATCACAATATAATTATTTTTGTCTTATTGCTAAAAGTCTTACAACAAAAGTTTTTATTACAATGAGTGTGAAAATTTTCCTATAGACTAAAATTATGATGATTAATTACCACAATAACTTAGATAGAGAGGTTGACTTACAAAAATACTCACTGTCGTCAGTGGGTTTCCGGTCGCGTCTTGGCCGTGGTGGTGCGTACAATGATGATTGATCAACTCCTGAGCCGACTGACGCCAATGAGGAGTGACCACTATCTCGGAACTCGCCGGTTTCCGCCCATACTGCACAAACAAAGAACATATTAATTATACTCATTATCATTATGTAAAGAAGCACGTGTAAGGGCGCTTACAGGCAAATGACATACGAAACTTCAGCCGCCGATCACCGTCAACGTCAGCCGTCAATTGCCGTCAATTTCAACTGCACGTCGACGGCAGTTAACATGCGACGGCTGACGGCGGTCGACGGCTGCAATTGCTTATATCATCGGGGAAGTGTCATCAGTCAGGAACAGCCGAATTGATCGGTGCAGTAGTTCAGCACATGGCTATCTGCGCTATGTGTCACAGTTTCGATCCTTGCATTAAACAAATGTGTACGGCCTACAGAAAAATTATTTCGGATCTGAATGTTTGTGCTTGTGTGATTCATGTGTACAACGTGGTGACGTTATTGTGGGTGCACAATACAGAATAAATCCTAAAGTGACACGTCCTTAACTGTTTAAAAAGCTCTATTAAACAAACGAAAATATCATAGATATATTTATAAAACGTGTTTCCTCTTGAAATATTGTGTAAACTAAGAGCTTCATGACTTGAAAGAAACAAATCAAACTCCTGTGATAATTCAATGGAACATGTCTTAAAATGAACTATTTAAACTAGTTGTAGATAGTGTCTGATCGTGTGAATGAAGTAACATTCAAAATAGTCCCTGAACAAAGTTTGAATATAAACATTTATCTTAACAATAGGTTTTACTAGTTACAATATCAACACTCTATAACCGTATAGGTATACAGACTAATTAATTAGCAAGTTTGAAATAAGTAGGTCTAATCAATTTAGTTTTGTCCTTATGAGTGTTGTCCTGCCTAACCTTTTCTCAACTATGTTGGTATCGGCTTCCAGTCTAACTGTTGCATCCAGCTGAATACCAGTATCTTACATGGATTTTCTGCCATTGCACCTCCGCAACCCACTTACTGTGCAATGCCGATATCTTAAGGTTAGACCTATTATTTGAGTTTCGAGCTTCTGACAACCCGTAACGACTGTCATAAGTATTCGTATGACACCCGGTATCGACACGGTATGATGTGCCTTCCGAGGCATGGAGGGATCTGAATGTGTAACGAACGGTTAACCATCCACGGACTGACCGTGGCAAGCTCAGATTAATCACGCAGAACGTACAATCCGCGCGGTTGCCAATTTTATCCACAAGTCCCTTTCGTTCATTAGTCCTTATTAATGTAAAGTAACAATATTAGATAAACGATACGTTTTGACACATTTGTATCTTCCAATTTCCGTAGAAAAAGCTCATCAAGTGGTAATCACGGGAGCAAAACATGAAACGTGCACGTTTCCATAAATTCAATTAAGGTTACTAATAGCCGCATTATTTAACAAGGATATCTTGACAAAGTAATGTATTCGTTGAACGACGATGACGCCCCGCTGCTTGCAGCGTAATTAAGTGTCCCTGAACACTTGTTAACAAATTAGTCACTGGAGACGCGGCCGTGTGAGCGCGCCCTTATTTATAGCGCCCGCCATATGAGACCAACACATGCATGCCTTTTTATTTAATAATACATTTTGTGAATGTGAATAAACATAATAAAAACGGTATAATAATTCAAAAAGCTTGTATTTTTGTCTGGTTATTGTGATTATTGCTTGCGACAGTTTAACTAAATAAAAATAAACTGTACTGTTTCGTCTTTATAATAGACTAGCTGTGTCCTTACTATGTCCGCTTTACTACCCCTTTTTACACTATTGTGGTTCATTTTCGAAAAACCCTAAAACATATAAGTTATTTGCTTTAAAGATTACACTAAGTTTCGAGTTAATCGAGCCACGCAATAAGATTTACCCATACTGACTTTGACAACCCGTATGGGGTTGGGGTTGAGTGTCCGGAAGTCATTTTTTTAATGTGTGCCTACATTCAGTAAGAAACCTCTGCCCAAAATTATTTTTTTCTAGACCCAGCAGTTATGGCTCGGCATTTATGAATCAGTCAGTCAGTATCACTATCAGATTTATTACACTATTATACAGATCCATTTAAAATCGTTTGCAAATCAAACTTTATGATTGGACTACACATATAGAAGTAGACCCAATAATTTTCTGTCAGCTCTACATTTAAAGATTCACTTTCGTCCCATTTTATTTTCATTTAAAACGTTGTGAAATGCACGTTATTTTCCATTGTTAATATCGTTATAACTGATTTTTTATCGATGTTTATTTAAAGTCGTCGTCTTCTCGCTGTAACTGCACTGATCCCATTGTTTTGGGAAAAGTCACGAACCGTACAATTGATAGCTGGGAATGCTGTCAGTAATTACAATTAAAAATGTGACCGCATTGTAATTCTTTCTTTATTTTAATGTTCTGTTTATTTTTAATTTGAAGAATAAATGATACGCTTAAAAACATTGTAAAAAAACCAGAAACGCATACCAAATTTTTTTCCATTTTCATTGACATGTTGACATAGAGACACAGATAGTCTGGAGAGTTAAATATTCCTTTAGGCTTAGCGCGGGCCTCTAAGTGGCCGGGGCCCTCCAGTGACTCGAACTAGAAACAGTTCACAAACAGGCGCTCCTGCGATACCTATCAACTGTGTCTGGAGCAACTAATTGGCCGTTAGCGTCTGTAGTCAGCAAGAGTGATTTCGAAATAAACAAATTCAAACGAATTATAGTTGTGCGAATCTATAATCGCGTTTGTCATTGCTTATGGTATGTAATTACAAGCTCCAAACCAACCGGGGGCCTGAATTACCTAACTAAAGAAGTTCAGTAGCAATGTAGTTGCAGCTAAATCGATCAAAACAACGCTTTTCGTATTTTATTAATAGGCGATCGCTGTCAAATACGCTTGCGTGAACTTAACTTGCGTCACTCAATTTCACCAACAAACGAGTTTAAAAAACATTGGTAATTAATAAAAAAGCATGAAGCTGTACTTGTCATGGCAACGGATTGTTTGCTGTCATAACAGAAAATTTAATTTGTTATTAATTTGCGTAAATACTGAAAAAAAACTATGAGAAAAGCGTTAGCCACTAGCTGTTAACAAAAGGCATTTTTTATCGTTTATTTATGCAAATTAATAACAAAATTATTTTCTCTCGTGACAGCAAACAATCCGTTACCATAACAATTACAGCTCAATTAATTTAACAATACATTAAATAGTTGTTGAAATTGGGTCTTAGCCTACAATGCTCCCATCAACAACAACTTGTTATTCTGTAAACAAAATTGTCAAAGCTACTTCTAAAACGGTAGTGAAATTAAATCAACTGTATTTCAATACTTATTGATTCGTAGGTATTATAATGAGTTGGGAGTACAGTACGTCGCAGCATTCAACGTCCATTCATCAATCATCAATTATTGATCGACAGCGTTTAGTCTAAAGTAATGATAAGATCAAAATGCGAGTCCATATCTTGATTTCACGGCATAATTAGTCCATTACTGTCACACATAACATTACGTTACACATTACCTGCCTATTACTGGCCGCTTCTACGGGTCTTGAGAAGGATTTAGGTCTTAGTCCACCATGCTGGCCTGGTGCGTGTTGGCGGACTATACTTGAGCCATTACAAACGTGCAAACAGAGTCATAAATCATTACACTAAAGGAATGTGTTATCGATAAAGGGATGCCGCTCAGCCTAAACAATATTTTGCATTATTTCCTTAACCTCTCCCTCACTACCTTTTATCGACTATCGATAAAGCCTTTTTTACACACATCACCAGGGCAGTTCCATAAGGCCTATAAGTGCGATCGAGAGGTCCGATAGAAATGATTTATGACTCAGTTTGCACGTTTGTAATGGTTCAAGTATAGACACATCATAGAGAACTCTTTCGAGCCCTCTCAGGTGCGCAAGTCTCCTCACAATGTTTTTCCTTCACCATTAACGCAAGTTCTGTTCTGCCTAGACTTTTTCCCAACTATGTTGGAGTCAGCTTCCAGTCTACCCAGATGTGGCTTCAGCCAGTAGTTTACACACAGCGACTTCCATCGGACCTCCGCAACCCAGTTACTGGGCAATGCCGATATTTTAAAGTTAGACCGGTTGTCAGACATTCGGGTATCTAGCTGCCCGTAACGACTGTCAGATGATTTTGTATGATACCGTTAAGTGATAATCAAATTCTAGAGTGCATCACGCAAAGTAAATCAACGCTTAGATAACCTAATCTTAACCTACAAAGATACTTGTTAAGTCATTTGCAATTCACTTAGCATTAGTACCTTGGTTATTTTAAAAGGAATACAATTAGTGTACGTTATCATGTCAGTGTAGAACAAACGTCGGTCCGCACAAACGTATTTACGAGTACATTAACAAGGAACGCGTACAAATAAATTTTATGTTTGCTGTGTTTGATAACGCGTGATAAGAGCGCGTTTATTGTTTTATTGGGGGCTCTAAACCGTCTCCTCTACACTCTCGTTAAATGTGATCAACTGCGGACGCAATCGCACATAAAAGTGTTTTATATTCCACACACGACATGAACCTACAATGCGGTATATCATATTTGTTTAATTGTATTTGGTTTGTAGTGCTCTAGGACAACATTAAATGTTGTATTAAGTTAAATAAAAACTATATTTTGTAGTTGTATTAGGTTACGTTGGTTGTTAATAGTGAAACTAAATACCGACCAAAATATGGCCAATTTCTATGATTTACCGTGTGTTATTGGTTAAAGTTAAGCATTGACTTAGAATAAGTGTTAAGGCTCTTGTATCTCCACCAATAATGATGCAAATACCCTATAACTTTTTATAGTAGACCCTCCTAAATGTACGTAGCTATCGCAGGTAAAATTAGACTCGTAAGCGAGTCTATTTATATACCCAGTTTAGCAATAAAATACTACCATTGGTAATCCAATCGATTCGTTTATGGCCATAGGAACTAGGCATAAAACTGGTAGAAATAGATATGCTACGATACAATCTATACTCCGTCTTTGGTATTTTTCCTTAGTGATAGCCCTTGTCTTGCTAACTCTAAGTGCCGTGTTCACCAACATAAATTATGTGTTTAAATAACCGTTTACCCAAAATTTTAGTACATTTTTCGAATAAACGGTTTGTTAACCAGAGAATTTATGTTGGTGAACACCGATCCAAGACGCTTATAATGACGGTCGAGTATTTGTAGGCAATTAATAGTTGATTAAAACTCATTTTATTTTAAAATGTTATACAAAAGGTTCGCAAATACTAATAACAAGACAAGATAAAAAAAAGAAAGAAAGTAAATACAAGTAAAATAAGTAAATAATGTCATGCTTGTTTCGTTTATGAAGACATGTGGCAACATTTACAAAAATAATTGTTCAGTAGCATTTGATTAAATATACATAGTATTAAACACAGTCCAGCGATAAAAAAGGAAAATTAGCAAAAGATGGCCAATCTACCAGTTCAACATTTTAGGATAACAACTGGATATTAATTGTGCATAATAATTATATACTTACTTGTGTGGTTCTCAGTTCTTATTAAATAATAAAGGGTGGCCCATTTAAGGGACTAATTTAATTATATGTTGAAGATACAGCATTCTCTTAAGCGCTTATACAAGGTTAGGCCATGTGCCCAGTAGTGGGACGGCATGGCAAGGGATTTTTTATGCTCAAATAATTTTAAACCTTATTGATACTCTATAGAACTCGTAATTATACGTAGTAGTCGAAGCATCCCGCGGTAAGCTAAGCAATTACAAGTGCCAAAGGTATTAAAATAAGGTTTAAAATTATTTGAATTTAATAAATCCCTTGCCATGCCGTCAGTCAGTGGGCGCAAGCCCTTAGTCTGAAAAGTACGAAGCCGAGGCAATGTCAACTCAAACAACGTATTTTGTATACAATATAAGATTTGGTTATTAATTTCAAAAAAACAACATCCCTGATTTCAATACGAATTCAGAAAATGGAACTAGACTGATACGTGACGTGCCCATAATAAAATGAAAACACCACTAATGATAGGGTTGCCTACGCGTAGTTATTTTATGAAATCCTGACTTTCGGGGAAAGTTGTACAAAAGTTATTCATTCATATTAAGGGTATTTTCATATCCGCTTTCCGATTAATCTTATTTAACAAGATACGGCGGTCACTAATCTGTTTGTAATATAATTATGAACACTTTCGTTTTCGGCGATGCATTATCGGTTAATGAGGAAAAGGAAGAACAGCGGTTACGTTTAAATACGCATACATTATTTAGTGAAAATATTGCCGCTTCCTATAACGGTACTCGATTGAGATTGTAGTACGCCAAATACCTATCAATGTTCCGCCTAGCCTTTTCCAAACTATGTTGGGTTGGCTCCCAGTTAAATCAGATGCGACTGAATACCAAAATTTTACACGAAAAAGCGACTGCCAACATACCTCAGCAACCCAGTTACTAGCCAGTTCCGATATCCTATGGTTAGACAACGATGCACACAAGAAAATTTAAAACTCATCTACTGTAACGTTCATATTAATGTTTGTTTAAGGTACATTTTTCGGAATTGCCCGACTAATTACATAGATCATACACTAACGTTAGCGACTGTACTTCCCACTAATCATAGCAACACACAATAGCCAAGTGTATCATCGTCAACTGAGCTCATATCGCAAAGTTTATAGCGGAACATTACAGTGCTATTTTTACAGCGAACACGAGGTAATTCACGCCTCCAGGATAACACGGGATATTTGTAACTCAAACTCGATAAGAAACAAAACTGTGTCAAACAATGAACAGTTATATCAGGTAACATTGATAACTGTGTCTTTAGTTAATTTTGTGCCTTTAGCAACACTAATTACGATCGAAATTGATTGCGGTTTAAAAAGCTCGATTTAGAAAAAGTATAAAACTTTTCTGTTTTGTAGCTTTTATGTAAATCTTATAACGAGTAATTTAAATTTTGATTGCTTAACAGTTTTCTCAGAAAAGCTTGATCCAGATTAAGATATTGAAAAATCTTCCTCTATGCTTTAAAAAGTTATTATTCCATTACTTTTAATTTAGCACGAACATCAAACTTTGCATCTAAAAGATACGTCTCAAAGTCGTAAAGTTATAAATTTTAGAGGCTGTACAAAAAACGTATAAGAATATAAACAGAGAATTTTGTATTTACAGTAAAGACAGATAGTCGCGCGAGGTAAATATAGATAAGTGCTGGTAATTTATGAGCGCTGGCCTGCTGCGTTCACACTCGCTTCTTTTGCTTTTTGGGAGGCTGCAGACAAGGAAGATAACACTCACTCATTATCCAACAATAAATATGTTAAAAAGCAAGATTATAAGACCAATCCAATGCGCTATTCTTTTCGCAAAAGAATCTTAGTAACTTGTCACGCAATCTTGATCTGAATCCCGGTCCCTGCAGAAGCTGTGTGTCAAAAAAATAAATGACAAAAAATAAATACATCAAATAACAAATATTTTCTCAAACTATTTTCCTCGAAAACTAGAATAACTGATAGAAATATTCTTACCTACTTAGTAGAATCAATTACTTCATGAAACAAACATATTAATAAAAGCCACAACTACCAATAAATGCTAATAAATATTTATTGTCTTGACGACAATGTAGATAACTGGTATTAATTCTAACGTATTAACTGTAGAGCACACGAAATCAAAACTAATCCATTGTGACGTATTTGAAGACACGAGTAAAACATGGCTACGGGAATAAAGCTATATTAATTAAGATTTACTATTGCTAACTGTACTGATCACATGAAATCGACCCTTTGTTTTGTTATTTACTGTCGGAAAGATAGGAATCTATGTTCTATTTCTGCAAAAAAAAAATTTTGTCATACAATTTTAAGTTTATTTATGTGGAAGAAGGGAGAAGTCCCATGTTCAGCAGTGGGGCAGGATTGGTCTGAATAATCTTTGCTTATCCTATCATTTCATTTCTACAAAAAAATATAATACCTACTAAACCGACATGGCCGTTGAGTTCTCATCCCATTTAAATATTGATGAAGGAAGAGAAAATAAAGTTTGTGTCATATAACAATATATTTTCTTATTCTTTTCGTCTCAAAAAATACCGACGAAAAGTATCCGTGTATTCATCCTACAAAATCAACCTGTCAATACACCAACACCTTTATTAAACCCAATTAACCACACCAATATTTCACCAAATCACCCCAGCACTATTCAATGGAATCGTTAGTAGATCTTAAGTAGGTAGCTATTATCAGCGACCACCTCGGTGGCGCGATGGCGTCTGCTTAATAACATAATCCTGATAGCCGAGACGGAAGCACTGACGGCCGGCCACGAGCACCCACTTCCGGCTATTCAGTGTGTGTACACTACTTGTGACTTGAGGTCACTGGAGGTGGTCCACAGATATGTATATAATGATAGTGTGAGAGGGTATTTATTACGTGGCTAAAGAATTATTGTTGCCATCCAGAGCTCAGGCATGCTTCCAGATGACAGTGATGAGGATGAATATTACAGCGCCTAAATGCACTTTCTAATGTGTTTTACTTTCGAACTGTATTTTTTTGATAAGTTTTTGTGGCGTCAATGTGTCAAATTTCCATAATAGATTTTCATCTTTATCGCAAAAGCATTAGGTTCACGGTTGGTTGGGAAAATTGGACTGTTTCGGGTAGCTTGATGTGCTTGGCGTCTGTACATATACGTAGTTAGTTTTTACGTTAGATTGTACTAATTTCGATTTATTACGTGATTTTGATACGAGTATCTCTCATCAGATATATGTTATTGATTTTGATAGTTGGTCAAGTTATCTTCTTACTCTAGAACTCTCTTCTTACTCTACAATAAAATTTGAATTGAACCAAAATGTTGAACCAAAAGAAAGTAAATTATATCTCTTTTATTTACATTATTTATCACAACTTAATCACACCGTTACTTGCGATGGAGTCGTGTGTAATGGATTTTGATGAAAACTTTTATTTCAGGAAAACACTTCACTTTTCACGTGACTGGAGGCGTGATCGTCGTTACAATGTGATAAATATGTCTACTGCTTTTTGCTTACTTTCTGAAAATCCAGGACCTGAGTTGCAATGCTGGAAATCTTTAAACAGACTTCGGACTTAGGTTGGCCGAAGCAAGGAAAACCTGTACATGAAAGAATTCAAAGATAACTCCAACCTGGAGTGCAAATGTGGTGCTACGAGTATTTCGCGAACCATGAGACGTATAGCATTATGCCCTGCGTGCCCTGATACCTGCACGCTGGAATTATTGGATGATACAGATAATGCAGGAATCGTAGTTGAGTTCTGAACTGACATAGGTCAGCTTGCTATCGACTGGCTAAGAAGAACATGGGTAAGAAAAATGAAAATTCGGGCCAGAGTCCGAATAGGGTTAACATATGGCAGGCATTTTCCGCATTAAAAAGCATTTTAAGGTTTAGAGAGGCGTGCAGCCGGCGTTATTCTGAGACAGGCACTAATTTATACTCCTGCTTTTTTCCTTCGGGGTATATTAAAAAAGTCTCCATGACTGACGATACTTAAGAAAATTCGGCGCACCCTGGGCAGTCAGCCTCGCTACCAACCTTGTTGACTGGCTAATCTTTTCACCACGACATGACCTATTCTTGCATAGCTCGTGCCGACATGGACGAGAGATATTAAACAGGCAATTTTCCGTAAAATCAGGCATTTTGGGAGTTCTAGACTTTAACCTTAAGTAAAATGTGTTTTATCTGAAACTGCTATCAAAATTTAACGTTTTGTTTAAAGCAAAACGCTTGTAGGTTTGTCGTTAAAACACGTGACTATTTGTTTTTTAAATACCTAAATCATCAAACGATTGTTTACCTTTTATCAAATTGGTTTGTATTGGCCCAAAGTTTAGGTAGCTAATTAAGAAGAACCAATTGTGTAAGAGGTGTCGTTGATACGAGATGACACGTACAGTATCACAGCTTATAAGCCCACAGTGACATGCGGTAATGGGTGAGTAATTACAATAATGCGAGATGTCTTGCAACAGTGACTCAACTAGGTGTGCCCCAATTAACTACAGTACACAAGTACACACCGCTTACAGAACGTGGACCCGTTTCATGCTGACTACACGATTATTTATGTTATAGTACGAGATGAACTTTACCCATTATCTTAAGTAAATTCAAATTATTAAAACAAAGCTTATTCATCCTATATAGGTACTTTATATATTTAGTACATAGGACGAATATAAATTTACGAAATGCATAGAGCATTCACTGTAAAATTTGATTAGATTACCCACCTACCGAACTGATAAGGAAATTGTAATACGCGAGTTTCGGTAGGCACGGCTACTGTGTACTTTACCGAATCCAATATCTACGACCAATCGCGTCGCTATTCATGAATTATCACTCAAATTAATGGCGTGTAAGTTATAAATGGCCGGCGGATTAGGGCCCATCCATTTTATTCCTATTTTACCTACCGTAAAGAGGCTTCATTGAAAACGTACACAAATTCACGGAAGCA
Organism: Amphipyra tragopoginis; assembly: GCA_905220435.1. Lineage (NCBI taxonomy): Eukaryota > Metazoa > Arthropoda > Insecta > Lepidoptera > Noctuidae > Amphipyra > Amphipyra tragopoginis. The sequence goes on along the minus strand of HG991995.1, from coordinate 21,200,435 downwards.
TCAGCTAATTTTCCCCACCTTGCGTCCTTCTCGCGCCTACTGTTGGGTTTAGATTCTATCTCGCTCTACCAGGCCTTTTCTCTGGCGCGATTCATCATCATTTCGCGGTTTACTGGTTTTCCATTCAAATTGTAGATTGGCTGCTGTCGAGGAAAACGGTGTTTGAAATATAAATTAGAACTACCTGTGTTTATTCAGTTTATATAAGATAGAAGGAATATAATTTGGTCAATCTCCGGAATAGAATAGAGGAAAAGCTGTTACGGTTTAGAGATAATACCAATAAAAAGAATCTTAACATGAGTGTTATGATATTATTTTTGCCCTGGAAAAAGTAAATAGACAAGATTTGGAAGCCGTAGGCATGCTCAATTAGTATTCCAAATAGCCGCCAACATATCGTACACGTACATAAAATGTAAAGAGTGGACCGCTCGGCGGCACGAACGACGCATAACTTTCGCGCGGATGACTCGTACACTCGCAACTCCAATCTTAAAAGAACAGGGGTAAGTGCTAAAGTTGTCTGCGACTGTACCGAGTGTACGTCTCGGTCGCGGTTTCTATTTCACCCAAGCAATAACCGTCTTACCGCACTTGTAAGTAGGTTCAAAATGATGAAGTCACACCCGCCGGCCGTGGAGTGCGGGACTTTGAGGCTTATGGTAATTGTAATAAAGCGGAGTGCAGCAGTTATGGGACGTGAGAGGTTCTAGACCAAATCCCAAGTAAGCTGTAACTTCCTTTTGGATTTTCGGAAGCCATTTATCAGTCTGATGTGGGCGTCTGGAAATTTTTCATGTTTCGTTATTGTTGCGAAGAGACATGCATGACACGTACGCTTCGAGGATTCCTCGCCTTTTGTTTATTGGCCACGTGTCTAACGATCTCAAGGTCGCACGCATTGCTTCCACATTTTAAAGAGCGTGTTGAGGCACATTTAGCTCTATTAACAAGTCAGTTTTCATATAATTCACTCACTTTATTTAAAATTATGCTCGCCGTATTTCGTTTTAGTGGGAGTTATTTCGGTTAGTTATGAACATCATAAAGAAAACAAGGTCGTTAAATCACGAGTGAATATCATACAAAGCAACTAATTTGCGGTGCTAGATGACTTAGTGTTTATGGTTTGTCCGAAGAGCGCAGGGCGAAATAGTGCGTCCCCAGGCGCGCATTACGACCGAGATAAATCAAGTGTAACCCTTCCTCTGCCGCAAGCAAATTACCGACCACCTGAGACTTGTAAAAATGCCTCACGAAATTATTACTATTTACTAGCAGCAAGCTGCTACCTCGCTCCTATTAACCAAACTTAGGGGAGAGGTATTGGGGAAATTATATTCTAAAGGGCATTGTTTTGTGGTAGATATTAATTAAAAATTGGATCTTAGTAGCCAAAAGAAAATATTTATACACTTTTTTTATTTTATTTTTCTTTTTACATACAAATCACAAATACCTAAAACATAAAACTTCGGTATTTTATGCAATAAATTAACTCCATTTATGATATAACACAAATTATATCTAACCCAAACAAAACCAACCACAATGTAAGAACATTGGAGCGTGTTCCGCGATATTAAAAGAGATCTAAGGAAATGAGTTGGGGGCGTCGAAATTGGCCACCAAAAGACTATTCGGCGTCCCGGTCGAGGGTGAGAGTGTTCAGAAGGCAATCACTGGTCCCATATGGACACAAATTACTTTTCCTATTTGGTGCACAAATCTACTATGATGACAAGTGGAATAGGGTGTTGTGGTTAGCCGCATTCTGTTTACAAATGAATCGCGGATTGGTATAAAATTTAAAGTTGTTTACGGTAAATACATTATTGAAATAAATGTACGCACTTAAGCCGTTAAAATTTCGATATTACACGCGTTTTAATTTAATAGCTTCAATAAATATGAAATTCAAGAATTAGGATTTGATAAACTCTAAGCAATGAGTGTATAAAATGCAGAAGTCTGTCTTTTTACATATCTATTTGTACTTGTGCCATCGTAAAACTAAAGAGAAATAAATACCCTGGTGAAATATCTAATATACCTAAAACTACTAGTAGAATAAAATTTAACAGTCAAAAGCGACATATGTCGATGTTGGTCTCCGTTATACAGGGATTAGGGTCGCGTAAACGATGCCATTCTGCACGTTTTCAATTTGCATAAATATTAGTGGGAGCTGTAATGTCATAAATATATTAGTGCGGTGATACAGATTTTATGGTGATTACAAAATTATAGCCGCGGTCTGTTTAGGGGTGTAGTTATAGCGTTATATTTAGCCCTCATAACTTTGGTAGATGATTTCGGCACCCTGTTAACACGGCACCTTATTTTTTCTTGGAAGTATCGCGCAAAAAATATCAGAACACATAAAATGTACAATTTTTATCAAGGGGTGCGGATAGTAATAACCTTTTATGTTGAAAATGTGCCAATACAATAGGTTATCTCTCCCACCTCCAAGGGTTTGAGCCATACAACCATATTTGTGGAATAATGTGAAGTCATAATATTATAATTATGAGGCAGGGTCCCGGGGACCGTCGCGTCGCAGCTCATAAAGCGACGTCATTCGCCTTTGTTACATGTTCGTATCATATTTCACGTTAGTGTCGCCGTGTTTTATACTAATGCCACATGAAATGCTTGCATACGTATAGCTGCAACTCGTTCCAAATTAACAATATTTATTTCATTTGTAAGTATTTATACCACGTTATATTACCAAAAGCCTGTACAACAAACTTGCAATTAAAACACTTTCTTTGTCTTTCGGTTCTTTCTCTTACAATTTAAAGTTCCAACGTACTAACTGCCCTAAAAGCTATAAATCAGAGTGATACAATGCAGTATTTTGTGTACTTTCATACAGTTATTGCAGCAGGGCGGTATCATTGTATTTATGTTTACAAATAGTTCATGTCGTGGTGTGGTGTTTGACCATCATAGCATTATGTTACTGTTTGTTCTAGATCTTTTGTTACCACGAGGGTGACTGAGCCACCGTTCAGACAACAATTTGTCATAAAATAAAAAGATTTATTGCCAACTCTCCTGTATTTGTACAATGTGTACAGATACTGTTTTAACAACCGTTATTCTTCCCTTTTATAGCAACAAATAAAATGAGTATAAACGGAAAGTAATATTATACAAAAGATGAGAGCATTATTTTAGATACATATTACCTGCCCGTGTGTTATAAAAACGTATCTTTATGGCGTCATTATTCAAGATAAGAAATAAATATATTTTCGTATTGGGGGGATATAAAAGGGAATGTCGATTGCAAATGATCTTTATTTTATTGTGATCAGATTCTGCTATTTGATGTTTGCTAATAATTTAGAAGTACGTAAATCAGTGCAATTTAAATCGAGTATCTTACTTCAAATTGGATTTTTGAGGGTGAAAGTGTAGAAAAAGGATAGTTCAGTTAGTATCTCCCTGACCATTATAACGGGGCTCAGCGACAGATGGGCCGGCCGCAGCGCAAGGGTTGACCCGACATCTGTCATCCACTATCAATCACACACATTGTAAATATTGTTTGTTTGTACCGTTGACTTATTGTTTGCCGATACATCAGTGGAGTTCATGCTGAGATGTGTCATTACTTGACTTTTGTCAATAACTAATGTAGCCGCGGAAGGGATTTAATTAATTTCAATCATTTCCTCATAATATTGATGGATCATAGGATTCATAGGTATAAAATCAATAGGTGTGAGACTGTTTTCAATTTTTACGATTCTTGGATAACGATTCCGGGTAAAAATAACAATTAAATGGGTACCAAAATTAAGCATTTAGTATATCAATAATAAATACTATCTGTCTTCGTACAAGAACTGTTTGATACTCTTGTTGAGACTCTTGTATTTAACTCTATCTGCTGAAAGCTGTTCTGAGGACAAATTGTGCAAGGTTTTCTTAGATAACGTATTCTAAACTTCAGGATAACACAATAAAACTATCTATGTCAATATTTTTTAAATTCATGAGTTTTTCGCTTTGAGGGCGTGACTACGTTTTCTGCGCGACAGATGTCACGCCATCCGCCCTCTATGAGGAACCAGAAAAAAGGCCCGTCGAGGAGGCGTGGTAGCAATAAATTTTGTCAAAATATGCTCGACACAAACACTTCCCATAGCTCGCCCTATTAGAATAACAGAACAAATCGATTTAATTTGTTAACAGGCGTTCAGAATGGGTGTCACATGTCTTGCGAGGTATGCCAAGCTTTTTATTTATTTAGTTTCGCCTTCACTAATTGCCGATGACAAAGTTTAATAGCTCGTGCACATGTTAATAGGTGTTTATGAATTAATAAGGGAATTACTAGTTTTGACTTGATTTACACTTAAGACGATTAAAGTATTAAATAAGTAGGTAGATAAAATAGCGGATATATTTACGGAATGTGATGCATGAAATTAAATGGCTGGATTAAACTCTAGAAATAGTAGGTGATAAAAATAGAATGATGAAATAGCGTTTTCCGTGCGCGATGTAGCCAAAGTTGGTTTATCTAAAACCGGAGAGTGTATCAATAGGGTTTAGAATCAGTTCAGCATATACATACGTACATAACAGAATCAGCCCATTACTGTCCCACTGCTGGGCACGGGCCTTAGTCCTCCACACTGGCACAGTAGATAATATATTTATCTACTGTGACACTGGCCTGGTGCGGGTAGGCGAATTACACACACTCATCGAGAACTTTATGGAGCCCTCTCGGGTGTGCAGATTTCCTCACGATGTTTTCCTTCACCGTTAACGCAAGTGAGATCAACTCCCAATCCGCACATAAATTCGAAAAGACAAAGGCGATATTAAAACATTTTTTTAGAACAAGTACCTTGTTAAAAAAAAGTATATATTTTTAATGGAATAATTGTATAAGCGCCTTTTTTATGGATGGATGGGAAATCATCATAATTCATATGACTCCTTCCGCTCTGGGGGGAGCGGAAGGGAGAGTTAGACTCTTACTGACTAAAACCCATCCGTGTTCCTCGTATTACCCTTTGCGTTCCAGGGCCGCGGTAACTCTTTCGATCAAATTCCGCAACCCTCTAGCCTAGCAACAAAGGAAACGTTGCCAGGTCATTTTAATTGCCTCTCCGTCCCAAAGTTACCTAATAATGAAAAACCAAACTATATCACTGCCATCAAGCAATGAAACTTTTATATATAAAACATAAACAATATAAAAGTTTAATTGTTTATTAAAAAATAAACAATTAAACTTTTATAATGTTAACAACCCAACGAATAATGATTTGCTAAAAATATGTTAAGATTTTTCGAATATTCATCCTGCCCACATATTATTTTATATAATTACAAATAAAATATGTGTACCTACAAATAAATAAAAATATATTCTAATAAAACTATAAACTAAAATAGGGCATCAAAATATTCCTCCGCATCGCTGTCGACTGGTAACGTGCCCAGAAGGCTGGCAGCATTGCCACGTTGTATGGCAGCGCTAATCATTTGACCAAAGTAGAGGCCAGCCTTATTTTATGGTACAAATGTTAATTATGTGACACTTGAGGAACTAAAAATATTCGTTCGGTAGGACTGTACACACGGCTATACTTCAAGTTATACATTTCCAATATGAGCTGATCTAGTCTCTCATCTCTCGTCTTTCGAATGAGAGGTCAGCTTATACTGGAATAGTATAATTATCTTGATATACATTCTCCACATATTTTATGTTTTTGCAACGCAAAATTTGTCAGTATCTTTTTCTAAACATCAATTATAACAAAAAAACACATTAATTTATCGCCAGGGTCGACGATCAAAGCAAGCGACAACGGGCCCCGGTGCTAGGCTCATGTGTCAGGGGGATGCATTTTTTTTCTCCTATTGAAAAAATACTTTATAGTAACGCGGCGGGGTTGTACGGCAGACAGTGTGGCACCGGGTTTTTGCTTATTTTTTTTTTTTGTTATTAGACAGATAAATAATGTCTGTCTGTGATTTTAAAAGTTGTAAAACAAAACCGCTAGAACAGAAAAAATATAGATCAAACGGTTTCTAGTCTGCCCTACAGTTTCATCATTCTTGAGCGAATATTCTTACAATGTTTATTAATTTTGGTGTTTTTTTTTTATTATAAAGACACTGAGGAACGCCTTTGACTACTATAAGCAAAAGATTGAACCGAAACATGAACTCTCGCAACAATAAACTGTCGATCTCAATACCTATGAATAATCAAAAATGATTGTTACGAGTACTATAACAGATTAAGGAAATCTCGAAAGATGTTTACTAAAATGGCTTCCCTATAACAACCTGCATATAACAACTATCTCAATGTATTTTACGTAGGTAGCTATCGTGTCACAATACAACAATCAAGTGTAATGTCTTCAAAAGATACTGAATACACCAATATATTTTTTATAAATAATAACCTAAACAAACTTTTGCTTAATTATCGCTGCCTGACTAACTCACTCAAGTGAAGCATTCTAATGTAATCTAAGCGAGGCGGTTGCGCCGTGCGCGTGCTTCGGTCAAATTTGGGTACATTTAGATAAAGTCAGTAATCTCGACCCGAGACGTGAACTAACACCACAAATATTTGTTTGGGCCTGTGGCCTCACACCTCATGGGCACACACCAACCTACTTGATGAAATATGCATAATTTACATACCGATAAAACTACATCTTTTTTACAGCTCTTGAATAAATCTCAAATAGGTATGGGATCCTGCCGTTTTTCCAAAATTATTTTGACAATATTTCACTATCCAAACAAATTCTAGCAACCTTTTTTTTATACCAATGCAATATTTGGAATGATTTTAGTACGCATATTTTTATTTGGCCAAATTTTTACTCGGCAGAATATTACCAAGGATAGGTAATGTCATTAAGGCATTTGGTCTTTAATCAAATGATTTATTACAGCAAACAATCTTTAGACAATAAACATTTGAAACACGCTTATATATTATCTTTTTTAAATCGACACAGTTAGGTTAGGTTATAACTGTGACGCACGAGCTGAACGAGCGAAGCGAGCGTGCCGCAGCAGCGGCCGGTGAGTGCCAGAAACAAATTTTTGAAAGTAAAACCAAAAATGTTATACCAACTGAAATATTTGACTACATTAAAATTGGTAAAAGTACTAGTTGGTAAGCAAGTTACAGATTTGTGTTACAATTATTTGTGAAGAGTTTATTTGCTAAGTTATAATTTGGCAAGTGAAATTATGCGGAAAATTGTTTGGGAAGTGATAATTTGTCAATTTCTTTTTGATGAAACAAGGGTAACCCCTCAAATAGAAACACATGGACCTCGGGTCAGCGCTCAAAAATGTCCGAAGCGAATGTAGCTTAAAACGCGAAAAAGAAGACTAATCTACATCAATGGGGCTGTCAAATCTTTATATGGTGAAAAGCTAACTTAGGCATTGTGATGACGAAATATGATTTCAATTAGTTTTATAGTATTTCTTAGTTTACATGGCTCGTCTCGTGTAGTGCCGGACTTAAAGAATAGCACTACCCTATCTTTTCCCATGGGTATCGTAAAAGGCGACTTAGGGATTCTCTAGAGGATGGGCAGCAGCGTTCTCCGAGTACTTTAACAACCGTACTGCAATCGCCAACCCGCCTGCCAAGCGTGGCGATTACGGCAAACCCTCCCTTTTGGGGGAGGCCTATGTCCGGCATTGGACGTCTTTCGGCTGAGTGATGATGAGTTTACATGGTGGTGTATGTAATCCAGGACACTTTTTTCGTGATTTTTTTACTAGACCTTTGTTCCATGTGTTTCTACGTCAATGCTCAAATATAAAATATTTGATTCTTTAATAAAATATTGCTAAGTCAACAAAATGAGACCAAATTTTATCCTAAATGTCACTGTGCTATTTTGATTGACTTGATATATCCACAATTAAATCAATAATTCAAGTATATTTTCTCTAAAAACGGTACTAGCAAATAAATACGTACGTTACGTATAAATACGTAAGTACCGATTAATATTAATATAAATATTATTAATGTACGTTTAACTACGCAATGTATCCTTGATGAAAAGGAAACGCAAATGGAAAGTATCGTAAATTAATCAACCTACTTGGAATATTAGTCCAAAATGAGCGTAACATCTTACTCGGTGGCAAACAGGCAACTTGTAATCCTTCACATCACAAAATGGTTGATTACGTGCGCGCCCGAGCTTCCCAATTCTTTGTTTGGCAAACTTCCCAACACAAAGTTGGTTAATCGATGAAAAGAACGTTTGTTTTTCTTATTAAATATGTTTAATAGACTCTATAAGCGATTGTTTTGCTAATTTAATGACTAAGGATTATCCTAATATCCTATAATGCCAGGAAATTAATTGAATTAATGTTGTTTAGATGAACGTAAAATTGATGAGGCTATAGTTTTATAAACGAGACAATTATAGTTATCATAATTCTGAGACGAACGCAATGTTAGACCCAGAATTAACTTTATTTTATTTCGAACAAAACAAAAACAGTCGAGAAACGTTAACATAATACTTTAATATCAGGGTTTTTTTGTCATTCTCACATACATGAAAAAAGTAATGCGCTAAAATCCCACGTAATTAATTTTCCATATTTTGTTCCAAGGAAATAATGAGATCCACCCCCGGTTTAGCGCCGGATGAGGTGAAAAAAAGGCATCGACAGAATCAACGAACGAGGAGGCTTTAATAAGATTCCGCAAAACCTGATCAATTTAAAATTAAAGCCACGAAACGTGTTTTTCGCCTATTTTATAAAAATCTCGGGATACGAGAACAATCTTCGACGGATAAGCTGAGAGGGGCCAATATCATACGCAGAACAGATGGGATTTTTTAACCGCATATGCAAAAAAATCGAGACACAATTTTTGCAGACTTTTTACGATCCAATCAAGACAGGTTGAAAATTTCAGGCAGTGTTTGCACTTGAGTAAAGCTTAGCATATAAAAATATCTCAACGAAATTGAATTATGTAAAAATTGATAAAGCAAACAAAGACAAAATGACGACAGCAATCGCTTAATGAACTAACGCACAATAGAGCTTTAATAATATAATGCACACAGTAGCATTTTAATCCCCTATTTAAATTCAATGGCAAAAGCGGCAAGTGCAAGCCTAATCATCGCAATATAATGCTCCACCGGCTCTGGAGGGTTGTTTTTTTAGTGTGCAAGTGAGACAAAACATTATTTTATTAAAAAACGTTGTGTCGTGAAAGAGAGGGATGACGCTCAATTCATTCGAATTGACTTTAAATGATTGCTTCTGCTGCTCTTTTTGTCCGACGGTGATGGATTGCAAATCGTTGCGTTTACGTCAGCCTCACGTGCAAAATGTAACAATTTTATATTTCAATATTCATCTGCAGAAAATACTAACCGGATATTTTCTGCAGATGAATATTTATAAACAAAATGCACTTAATCTAACTTTGATACAGTATAACAGATAGGTAATAGGAAAAAAATAACTGATACCTACTTAGATTTCATGATAAAACTTCAATAGTAAACAAATACTTAAGGATCTTGATTTTTTTTTCTCATGTCGCCATAGTTGTCGAACAGCTCTATTATAGTATTCATACATCGCAGTACTATACATTTTTTTAATATCCTGCCCCTTTGTTTTTTTACAGGTTTGTAAAATACCTATCTACTTAATATTCAGAACAGAACATCTCTACATTCAAAATGCAAATAACAGTAGAGCATCTTTCTCGCAGTTTTAAACTTGGGTCCCTCGCGGCATGACTAATTGCGTAACTAAACATATAGGGGGCGCGTAATCCGATATTGATGTGTTAGTAAAAACTATCCGATTAGCTCCGGCACCCTAGCTCGTGATGATTTGCTTGTGATTATATTGTACAAATTGTTTCCTTGTGAAACCGATTGTTATGTCTTCATTTATACATCGAGAATTGTTATCAGAATCTGATTATGTCAGAACTGAAATTGTTCAGGAATAGTAAATAAATTCAGAATGGTCTCCTAGCTCAACCGTCTATAGTACTTTTAGAGTTCAAGGAAATCAAGATTGGGTTAACGGGTACATATTTCAATTAGATAAAGGATTTTGTTTTTAAACAGGTAATTTTATACATATAAACAAAGTTATTATCGTTTTCTATCATTATCTTTTATGTGATGTGAATATGTTGCTTTAAAAAGGTAGACCGGAAAAATAGTTGAGTGTTAATTTTGTGTTCCGGTTGCTATACAGGGTGTTAACGAATTCGTGTAATTCCTTGAAACCACATGATCTACTAGGTACTGGTGTAGATTGGCCCCGCACGGGAATTAGCCTGATTAAAAAGCAAAAAATAAAAATCTTTTTTTTTCATGCGGTAAGGGTAAGTGATCGTATCTAAACCACCTAATAAGGATTCAGTAAAAAAATAAGTTTTTTTTTTGCCAAAAAATAATTTCATGCGCTTGAACATTTCGATGCCACGCTTAAATGAATGAAAGCACGGCAGTGTACTTCTTATTTTAAAATTGTTTGCCAATTTTGTCAAGTTTCTTACATTGACCGTACTACACATTCGACTAGATTTTCAGTCCATGCTTTGACGATTCATTTTGTGACACTTCAATGAATTTCTGCAGGAAATATAAAAAATCATTCTTACATGATCAATCATTTCTTATATTTGTTCTTGCAGAAAAATCTAATCTAAGTGCCTGTGAAGAGGTTTGTCTGACGACGCTGCCGGCCCCCAAAGAGGACCCCACTAGTAAAATACTATTAGCACTAAAGAGTACATACAACACATCGTTCTGGCAACAGTTCACAACACTCACCCGAAGATCTCTTTTGGTAAAATAGTGTAATTTACTTTGTTTTCTTTTCCTATAATAAATAAAATACTTGACTAACTTATCACACATTGGTACCAATTCGAATTGGTAATATTGGAATCTTTCATTAACAGGCGACGCGACTGGCGGGCAAGACTAACGCGATATCGCTCTTTGCAGTAAGTTAACTCGGGGCTCTAAAATGACTCAGAAATGGAAAACTAAGATTTTGTTTTCAATTTTTTTTTCAGTTGATTTTGGAAATTCCCTTTTATGGTTAATCTGTGTCACCATCACGCGGTTTGAAGAAATTACACGAATTCGTTAACACCCTGTATACACCGTGGTTCTGAGGGTTCCGAAAGATTTTAACCACGCCTTTCTGATGGTAATATGAGTCAATAAAGTTATTTCGACATAAGTCCAATTCAGTCAATTTAATATTTTGTTTCTCGAAATAAAATTAATCAATTAACTTTCATATGTATTTGTTTGTAAAAATACCTTAGGTCGAGCTGGCAGCGTTCAAATTATCGTGAGAGTGGATAAGAAAACTTCTTACTTTACGAACCTCCTCGACAAAAGACGACATACGGCGCGTGGGTTATGACCAAGATATGAGAAAAGTGGCAACGCCGCTTTCATAGGGCTTGTAACTTGTAACCCTAGAGATTTTTCGATTTGTGAATTTTCATAAATAATGAATAGATATCTCTAAAATGAAGCTTTATTCAACAAACTATATCCTAGCTTTTCTACTCCATTTAGACATCGGAATTGATGGTTAAAATCTTTCGGGTACCTCGTACCCACGGTGTATAAATCATATGTGTCCGAGTTTCAGGAATACTGATTTAGGTAAACAAAGCAGAAACATTACAAAAAAAAATGCGCATCGGGATGTGTGGCGTGACATGTACTGACGTAGACAAAAGAGGCGAATTGCGTGTCACGCGGGCGGGAGGTGAATAATCCCTAATTTTGTATACAAAGTGTGCCCACATCGCGTCACGGTTCTCCTGCCCGATCGCCTGTGACGATGCACCGCGCTTTTTATTCACGTCACTCCATAAATAAAGTCATCGGCGACTGTACCACGTGTACTGAGGTCTTTTGTCGACTGACAAAAGATATATAATTTTTATTGCTTTATTGTATAAATAAAATTATGATATCAATTTCTTGAAATTAAAGCGATTTGTTCCGCTATAAATAATATTAGTGAAATCATGACTTTTCGATCATAGGTGAAGGGCACAGTTTAATTTACATAGTAAGATTTTATTGTATTTTAAGTCATTTCAGTTTTATTAACTCTATTCTGTGACTGCAAAGGGCGATACGAAAAACATTACCATCGAACTTTAAATGTACTGAAATTCAATAAAATTCGATAAGCCTACATAGGAAATAAAAAGCGAAAAGAGTGCATTTATTTACCTCGCCAAATCCTTTGTAGGTTCCTATCTGAGGACAGGAGAAGCTACATATCTTCATAAAAATAAAACGAGCCGAACGACTCGATCGTATGCGAGCACGCGTCGCGCGTCGCGAAATGAAACGCGAAAACTCCCCTTTATTTTATTTACTGGCCGGATGGAGTTTAAAACGGGATTTATTCGCCAATATAAGAGATCCTCGTTGGTTTGTTTCTATAAAGAAACGAATTGATGTGATTGGGAGATACCAATTTATTAAGAAATGTTCTGAATAGCATAGATTTTCTTTTCTTGGAAAATACTACGCAGAAAGTGTAATGTCAGCGTACCGTAGGGAATCGTAGCGTACCGTAGTGGAAGGTAGCGAACCGTAGTGTGTGGTTGCGTACCGTAGCGGTCCGTAGCGAGCCGTAGCGTACCAAGCGGGCCGTAGCGTTTTTCAAACAAAGTCGCCAGTAACTTTTTCCGAACAAAATAAACAAACAAAACTACTCACGTTTGAGCTTCTCCAGCGGTTCATGGTGCAGCGGGGGTGCGTGATGCAGGGGAGCATGCTGCGGCTCATGATGCAGGGGGGCCATGAGGCTCGAGATGGCTGAGCCTACAGACGCGGCCACTGACTCGTGCAAGTGACCCCCTCCATGCAATTCCAGCTCGGATAGACAGAGCCCGTTCTCGCTTAGCGGCTCCATCCCGGCCGCCAGCGCCTCCTTGTACACCCGGAGGTGAATGATGATGCTTGTTCTGCTGGTGGTGGAAACAGGCGCGCGCGCAGGTGACCGTGTGAGGGATCACGCGCGATTCCACATTCTTGTGGCCACTGAAAAGAAATTGGGCTGGTTATTTTCCTGTTTTTAAAATATTAAGCTTACTAATAATATTTAGTCTTCTTCTCTCGTGTCAGCAAGAGCTATGCAAAAACAGCTCATGCTGTGGTGAAAAGATTAGCCAGTCAGCAAGGTTGGTAGCGGGGCTGACTGCCCAGGGTGCGCCGGACGTACTTAAGTATCGTCACTTGTGGAGGCTCTTTTCATGCACCCCCATGCATATTTAGTAAAATTCTTGTATTTATTTTGAAAAAATTATCTTAACCACATTAAAGCAACAAAAATAACATAATTTTTTATTACGACAATTACATCGTAAACTTAAGATAATACTAAACTTAAGGTTGACTAATAGTAAGTTCGCTGTGTGTACCATGATTGTGCATAAAATACTTATAAATAAATAATCAGTTAATAAATAGAGAAAACAAAGTGTAGTCTAACAGTTCTGATCGAAATCATTTTATAAAGTACTAGCGACCCCCCTCGGCGTCATTTGGGTATTTTTTGTAACTTAAAACCTTCCAGAAGAAATTACCTAAATTAAGATAAAATCGCATCAAAGTCCATTGAGTAGATTAGATGAAGTAAGCGGACAAACAGATAGACGCGAAAAGCGACTTCAATTTATACTATACCTACATCCCCTATCCACTACAACTTTTGCGACTTCTATTGTAGTAAACAGCTCAAACTAAGAACCACATGATTACATAACATTACATGTTACTAAAAGAATATTTAAAAAATAACCCCAAAAGAACTAACACCTAAAAATAACTACAACAAAGTTACAAAATACCTAACCAATTTATTAGCACCATTTATTTGTGTTAGTTAACTACGCAAACAAGCTTACAACAACTAGAAACTTGTTCCTGCTCACACAAAAGTTCCTAAAACGTGAATAAATCAAATTTAGTGAAAATATCAGCTTGATTTAAAGCGGCACACGACGTTGTTTGAGCAGTAAAAAAAATAACCACCATAAAAAACGGCCTGATGGAAATATATCACTTTACAACTTTCATATTTCAAATAGCCTTGTCAGTGGCTGGGCATTGGTGTTTCAGTGAGCACATAAAACCGGCCGTAATGGCTAGGAAAGGTAAAAGTAGGAAAAAAGGGCATACACAAATGATTTACGGCTTTAATTGCCTTTTTTACGCGGTAGTGCCTATCTGCTGCCGACGGGAATTCAATATTCAGAAATAAGAGCAACGAGTTGTCGAAGCGCCGTTATGAACATTTTTGCAATATTTCCGCTGGACCGTTATGACTTTTTTAATCATTTGAATTTTATATTTACCTGTTTAAAAACTATCGTTTGACTGTTTTGGTTTTGTTTGACACATAATTAATTAAGGAAAATAGTTAGCAAAATGAAAATAATTATTCTTTACAAAAGTTACCCAAACGTTTAAAATAAACAAACGCCAATCGCTGATTCCGAAACTGTTCTATTCTTTTTAAATATTAGTCTTTCCAGCCAGCACGTTACGTTTTTATTCCAAAAAAATCACATATTGCCTTGTCAAAAAAATGAATTTTATGTGAGGAAATTGAATTATTAACCTCATTTCTACTTTTAATTAATATTAATAATTGTTGTATAAACATGAAGAAAATTTCTTATTGCTACAAAAGCTAGGTATACCTAAATTCCGTATATTTTTAAATTTTAAATGTCCCGTTTTTAACTCCCAAAGAGGTTTTAATATTTATTTTCTTTGCACATTTTTTTTTCTTTTATGCGTAATTATATTTTTGAAGGCCAGGGCTCTGTCCAACGGTCTGCAAAAGCCTGTCAATACAACTGATTACCAAAAGATTTTTTTTTAAGTTGAGACCGTCATTCTATTTTTGTAGGTCTAAAAATTACGAAGAATGGTAACGATTTTTTTACCATAAACTGCATTCAAGCCCTCATCAAGCTTGGCTAAAATTAGTTCAACTATTTTTGTAACATTTTCTAAAAATACCACGAAAACAAAGCTAAGTAAATATGACAGGCACAGTAATCGTCGCTCACACAACGCGATTGTAATCTTGACTAGGCGGTGAGTAATTGGCTAAAGCTAAAGGCAGCAATCGAGCCGCTTGAGCCACTCTCATCCCTTTAAACCAATGTAAAGCCTTTTTTAAGCCCAAAGATTTAAGTTGGTGAAAGTGCTTCGCTCTATTAAAACGCCATTTGGTTCGAATTTTACTTGGAAGTCGGTACGGTTTTGATGGTCTCCGAGGAAGAAGGTCGAGTGTTGGTGAACTTTTCTATACCTGTACTTTGGAATAGTCACACTGTTCCGATGTTGAATAATGAAAGTTTATCTACCGGATTGTGGAACTTGGAGTTCATGGTGAGGATATTATATTTATACAAGGTTAGTCAGAAAGGGGGTACTAATCTGAAAGGGTGTTAAAGTACTCATAATAATGAATAACTTTTGTTCTACAACTTTCTCCAAAAATCAATAGTTTAAGAGAAATAGCTGTTCAAAGATTTCATAAAAAATACGCTAAAATCTATCTATCCTCAGCTATGATCAGCTGTGTTAAATTTTAGGTCATATTTAGGGTCACGAATTACTAGCTCCATTTTCTGAATTTATAACTAAAGCAGGGATGAAGAAGTATTGAAAAAACTAAAATAATAATCATTTTACGTGAAAATAAAATTACTTATAGAATTTTGAAATTTTAACATTTGCTTTAAAATCGTCACCAGTGATACTTTATGTGGCCTGCAGATTAGTACCCCCTTTCCGACTAACCTTGTATAAAACTTAGAACATTCAATTATTGTGAAACGCAAATTAGAGAGAGAGAGAGAGAGAATGTTAGTTTTTTTTTCGAATTCATGAGCTTATTATAATTTGATTATCACTTGCGTTAACGGTGAAGGAAAATATTGTGAGGAAACCTGCACACTCCGTGGACTCCACAAAGTTCTCGATGGTGTGTGTTGTCCGCCAACCCGAACAGGCCAGCGTGGAGGACTAAGGCCTAAATCCTACACATTCTGAGAAGAGGCCCAACAGTGGGACAATAATGGGTTGATTATGTTATGCTAATAGTTTTTTTTGTATTTACAACTAAACGAAATACTGCTCTCTTCCCCTCGCACTCATATAGTCCCATTAACCTGTGTAGTACTGTAATTATAGACACAATAGATAAACAATGGCGGCCGTACCGTTTTCGGTACACTTTAGTGGGCGGTTAGTATTAAATCGCTAATTAAAAGTACAAAGGAGAGACTATATTAACATCAAATTGTCTATTTCATTATGTTTGTATGTAGCCTTTACTATAGATACAAATAGTTATTTGCACTCGTCATTCGAACCACAAATAGATTGAGGTCAAAGTCTTCAACGTCGAATAACAATCATTGACAGTCTTATCACGCTCAGCTAAGCTTTGAAAAATGCCGCCAACACGTCTATTGAGAGAAAATCAAATCATATCAGAATTACATGCACGTTACAGATGCTCACAGATAGTTTGATTTCAATATCAACTGTTAAATGACATATCTTGACTGCTTTTTGCTCATCGTTGATAGGGCCGTTCTTGGCTTGCCTTAAGTGGTCGGATTATTTTAAATCGATTGCAATTCACAAATTACATTCTACACCGTGGGCCCGACGTACCCGAAAGATTTTAACCACGCCTTTCTGATGGTATTATGAGTCAAATGTTATATCAACGAAAATCCAATACAGGTTTTTTTTTCTTATTTTGTTTTTCGGTACTTAATAAATCAATTAACTTTAGTACTTCCTTGTAAACAATACCTTAGGTTGAACTGGCAACATTTATAAATTATCGTGTGATGTGAGTGGATAAGAAACTTCTCACTTCACAATCCTCCCCGACAAATAAGACATACGGCGAGAGGGGTATTGGTTTGACAAAAGTCGCAGCGCCGCGTTCTTAGGACTTGTTACCATAGACATTTTTTGATTTGTGAATTTTCGTAAATAATGAATATTTCGAAAATTAAGCTTTATTCAACAAACTATATCCTAGCTTTTCTTCTCCAATAGGGTATTTGACTGAAAAAATCTAATTAGTCCGTCAGTTAAATTATCAAAAAATATTTGAGCCGTAAATTTTCTTTTGTTACGTAAACCAAAATTGACGTAGATACAACACTTTTAAAATTGGCAAAACGTCACAAGCAAGTACAATTTTTACTTGCTTCTGACGTCACAAGCTCCCACTCTCGAGTTTTGATGCGTTTTATCTTTCCAAATATTCATAGATTTAACAAAAGAAAAAATACGTGTCCATTATTTTTCAAAGCTCTAACTGGCGGATTAATTAGATTTACAATTTATTGATGCTGTCAACATGCCTATTAGGCATCGGAATCGAAGGTTAAAATCTTTCGGGTACCTCGGGCCCATGTTGTATAAAGAACACCGGCGAACTCCCAAACAAATTTTTGTTGGCATTTTTTTTTTGCGTCTTCCTTTGAAAAATATGTAAAAGTATAGAGTTTGAATTTCTGAACAGGTTTGGCTTCAGTTATACTTTTATAGGAAGTCAGGAATTAAAGATATTCCAGTTTGAAGTTTTAGAGGTTATGATGTCTTGTGAACAACAGACTAATCGAAAAAGAAATATAGAAATACCTACTTACTTACTACATTTGTATTCTGATGCAGAAGTGTATTTCCTAAGTATATTTATGCAATACGTAAAGCCAAGCATTTTATGGAACTTGACCTAATATTTATATTACATGGCAACATTAAAAGTATATAAGTTTTTAAACTGACATGGTCACTAACACAATCATTAGAACTTAACAAGAAACTTACAACAAATAATAAACATGGTAAATATCCCGTTTTAAGTTCTAATGATTAAAAGTATAGCTTGGCCCATAGACATAGAGCATGGACTGAGCATTAACTAAACGAAATTGACCACTTAGAAAGAGAGTAAAACAATTCTAAGACCCATCTATCTCTTTTCTTAAATACATAGACCTAAATAATGTCTATGGTAATGTAAAGGAAAGAGGTAGATGGGTCATATAATTGTTTTTCTCTCTTTCTAGAGAGTGGTCAATATCATACAGATAAGGCTGGCATAATCGTTCAACGATGAAAGCCTCTTTCCAAAAAATAAAGATTTAAAAAAAAAACATACAGATAATTCTCAGTCCATCCTCTATGTCTATGAGCTTAGCCAAATGTCATGAAGTCAAGCCAGAAGAAAAAAAACTAAGCCATGATAATTTATTATCGTCAATAATCTAGTCAATTAAGCTCTCAATTATAACGATTTTTTTCCCAGACTTTGATAGGCCATATGATTGATTTGATAAAACTTAGTAAATTATTTCATAGGTATCTATTACGGTGACATACGTAGACGCTTAATAATTTCATCAACAATTTCCTCGCCGGTGTTCTTTGACGAATACAAAATATTCACAGTTGTAATGTATCATCTTCTGTCGTGTCGGCACGGGCTATACGGGAATAGGTAAGCCGTGGTGAAATGATAACCAGTCAGCAAGATTGGTGGTGGGTTGTCTGCCCAGGGTGCGCCGGACGTACCTACTTAAGCATCGTAGCTAGGAGAGGCTCTTAAATGCACCCCCATGCTCTTTTTAACCGACTTCAAAAAGGAGGAGGTTCTCAATTCGAATGTTTGTATTTTTTTTATGTATTTTCGGGCATAGACTACTAGAGAAGTATGGAAGAAAAAGACATGTAGCGCCGACCCCAAATAAATTGGGATAAGGGCAGGAGAATGATGATGTATTTTCGGGCATAATTCCGTCATACGTAGACGGATTTGCAAAATTCTTTTCTTGTTTGAGAGGGTATTTTTCCGAGGTGGTCCCATTTAAATTTAGTGAAGATCTGATGAAGACCCTCGAAGATTGACAATGGAACTCTTCAATGGATAACAGCAAATTACCCGGGATTGCTGTAATTGCATGTTTATTGTTTATGCCACATAAAATAAAAAATTAAATAACTTTAAAAAAGTATAAAACCGACTTAAAAAAAAGTGTACAATAATAGCCATATTATAAAACTAACAGTTTCAGAAGTCGGTGCAATTTTACACTGAACCAAATTGAAGGCACCGACTTCTGAAACTGTTAGTTTTATAATATGGCTATTACTTTACTCTTTTTTTTTTTAGTCGGTTTTTACTTTTTTATAAGTTATTTTATAGCGATTATTGACGAATTCAACACAATAGGATTAGTTTGAATTATTACGTAATTTTACTGTAGTTGAGTTCCTAACTTTTCTAAGGGAACGAACAATATACACCATGAAATTTTGATCGTTTTCATTACCCGTTGCAGTATACTACTTCATTCTAGCCGTACTTTCTATCGGTTAGGCAGATCGAAACTTGAAAATAAGGACAAAAGCAATGAAACAGTAAATAATATTTGAAATAGAGTCACACACAGTGTATAATCTAAATTGGATTCAAGTTTTTTATTATTTTATTTAAATTGTCTATTGTAAAAAACTAAATCTATGATAATTTT
This sequence comes from Amphipyra tragopoginis, assembly GCA_905220435.1. Lineage (NCBI taxonomy): Eukaryota > Metazoa > Arthropoda > Insecta > Lepidoptera > Noctuidae > Amphipyra > Amphipyra tragopoginis. The sequence goes on along the minus strand of HG991995.1, from coordinate 21,180,766 downwards.
GTATTAATAACAACCGCTAAGTTTGACAAAAGTAATCGTTTAACATAACAACTCTATCACAATTTTCTATACTCCATAGGTACTGTTTTCTTTACTCACGTTGAACACTAACCTCCGGTTTCTAAATTGAGAATTCGAGATAAGCAATACTTAAGTAGTATTTGAGTACGGAGTTGTCAAAAAAATGCTTTAAAATCCGTCATTTTTTGACAACTCCGTACTCAAATGTTACTTAAGTACTATTTATCCTAGAATTCAAAATTCAGAAACCGAAGTAAGGTACCAAAATACATCTAAATTTATGCAGCCAGCCCTAATAATGATGCATGTAAAACACATGTAACACAGGTGATAGCAAACCGGTAAATATTCGAATGTATTTGTACGTGTGATAACATGATGTTATGGCATTGTCAATGAGCTGATATCATCTCGACGCAAGAAACCGTTCGATTTGTAGATAAGATCTGTTTGTATACGTGAGACCTTTATTTTTAGATGTTTTCCTGTCTACCTGTTCGTATATCTGTGTGAATTGTACTTTGTAAGATACTTCAGTATTTATCTCAACGTTTTATGTTCCAGTGTTGAACAAAAGTTTATGATATTCTTTACCAATTTAGTATGGAAGACAAATTTTACGAGTTAGTGTGTTCCGTCGTGTGTATGGAGCCAGAGGTCTCTCTGTAGCTGTGCTACTTGGATTCGTGTGCTCCATCTTAGACCCTGTCTACGCTTACCATTAGGTGCGATGAGGGACAGACGCGACGAAGTAAAAAAAAATGGAACTATTTTTGGTAGGTTGTTTGGCGAGAAAAAGAGGCCGTTGGCTCATTAAAAAAAATGAATAATTATTAGCAGAAACACGATTCTAATGCGAATTCTAGTTTTCTAAAGACCATCTTTCACATGGAAATCCTTAGACGTAGTCATAAAAGATTGTTACAGATAAATGTTATGATTTAATACTTATACTAGCAGATACTGATGTTGACTCTGTATGCAATTAAACTAAATTAGAAATATAGCTATCTTTTACTAACAGACGAATAAGAAAAAGACGAAAGAAATTTAGAAATTTAAACCTTTTTACATACCCATTAAGTTTGTTGTTGTTAGGTTAATAACTTAATATATTACAATGTTTTCTTGTCTTTATTTGAATATCACATTAGTTCATTATCCTTAGCACAAATATCTATAAGTTTAAACTATGTTAAAAGTAAATTCACTACATTCAAAACAATTTCACATTCATAGCGTATGAAAAAATAAATGCCTAAGTGTGCTCGCTATTTGTGATAGTGTATGTATTTCATTGATAAATAAGATATGTATGTTGCTTCTCTTTCTCTCATATGTAAATATTTCAAGGTAAGCTCTCTCTATCTTGTTCATGCTAATCACAATAGTAATATTTGCAAATTCTAAGTTTAGCTGCAAAATGTGTAGTCATGCGATTTGTATAACTCCAAATTTAGTATTTCCCGTCACGCCTCTCAATATTTAATCTGGTCTGAAGATAATTAATTGTAGAATGATATCAATTAACTAAATAATTGATTATTACGTGAAGGTCGTAACTCATTAATTTAGTCATTCAATTAATTACAATACAGTTTCTACTTTTATTAAGGAGGCATTCCAATTAGTATTACTCACAATATTGGTGTGACTCGAGTTGGTGCGCTAATTGGAATGCTTCAACTTTACACTTACTATAGTTAAAGTATTTTGGGCGTATCCACGGATACAGAAGTAAAGGTATGGACCGACGTCATGTCAAGTTATCTACGCGTTATCAATTTAACACACAGATAAAATTATCATTCGGCAGATAGGGAGCGCGCCGCGCCATCACCTAATTTTTGTAATGTTACGGTTATTTTTAGTTCTCTATGGTTTCATGTTGTTGAATACAGGATAAGATTTATATTGTAGATTCAAAAGGATTATTAAAACCAGGCTTTAGCAGCAGGCAGTTAGGTTACTAGTGAATACAAATTATTGGAACCTATACATAATTCCTACCAGTCTATTGTATTCTATTCTATTTGTTGCTGTAAATCCTTCAAAATGTACCTATTTACAATACGGCCAACCTATCTTGGCGAGTCTGAAGTTAGCTGATTAACTGCGCCGTAGACAATTTCGTTTCTAAAAGATTCATTGCGCAGCCAAACAACTAACTTCAGACTCGCCAACATACGTCGGCCGTATTGTAGATTTTGTGAAATTGTTTATGAGATATTACTAACTCGGCATGTTTTTTTTAAGTAGTTAGTGAAACGGTACAAAATTATTATTCTAATATTGAACCTCCATAGGTACCAATAGGTCTGTCCTAAGCTGCGGTGCGGTAGTTATTAAAATAATTAAGCTTTCCCATTAGATCAATAAAGTATCTACCTATCCATGAATGACAATAATAATTATTCTTTAAGTGATGTGGTTAGAAATTCTTTTTGTTAATAGTCAACATTATATCCTAGCCGATTAGGTATTATGAAATGAATCATAATGCCAAACTATCTGTCTTAAGTCCTCTTCTTCATTCTTCTTAAGACCTTCTTTAGAACTATGTTTTCTGCTTGATAAGGGTCTTGCGCTAACAAGCAAGTTTCAAGTCTCATCTCAGAAATACAAATCAAGTTCATATATTTGACCATGCTAAAATCAACAAATATTTAACTGTGCCTATCAAATTTGTATTTTTTAAGAAAAAAGATGTATACTTGTAATGATTATGTAATTTTATTTGATAAACCAAATAAAATTGACATCCATAAGTTACAATGGGTGCTAAAATATCGAAGTCTCTTTTTTTCTCTAATTTCTGTTGTACAAATATTTCCATTACTAATATTAATTTTAAGCTAAAACACAGAAAGCTAAAACTGAAAGTAGAACCTAAATAAAAAAAGCACAATCTAAGTTTTTAAATAGGTATGACAAATTCTTATCATTGAGGAAATTGCGCAGAACGTTTGCTTATTAATAAATCAAATAAACCAGTATCGTATTTTTATATGTATTTCAGAATGCATGTAATTATCGAAGATTGCCTCCGAAACAGTAATTCCGTATCAAAAATGATAATGTTTATCAACGCTGTTGTGTTGTTTCATCGAAAAATATGGTTTACGTAATTAATTATTATCAATAATGCACATTTAGGAAATCCTTAATACTTTATTGCCTACTAAGACTTCCGTTTATTAAAATATAATAAAATAAACCTAACATACTTATTACCTACCCTGGGCAGTCAGCCTCGCTACCAACTTGCTGACTGGCTAATCTTTTCACCACGGCATGAGTTATTCTCGTATGCCGACACGATAGAAGAAGAAGAAGATTACCTAATGATATTAGCGATTATTAAGTATAATGGTTATTACATAACGGCGAAATGTGGATGCACTTCTACCCAACCCTTCGGGGAACACGGGCGTGATGATTAGTAACTTTGCTTATTCTTATAATTTCTATTTTTAGTTTCTTAAGAAAACATTTTTTGCAGATTTTAGGAGTTTTGAAAACAGGTCTAAATGACGTCATAAAATGTGCATGACTTTGTTTAATCTAGACCTACACCGAGATATCAATACAGGTCTAACTAAGCACAATTGAATTGAGATTTCTACAATTAAAATACTCGAGTGTATTAAATAAGCATCCCGTGTAGGGACGAGCTAGAATATAAAACTTCCTCACCGCACGCTGAGGGTAGATACGTGTTGTAAGATTCAACAAAACACAGCACGCTTGGTGGTAGAAACTATATCCGCCTGGCTACAATAAAGTCCGGCGCCAAGCAGTTTACTGTTTCCCGTCGTGTGTATGTGAGAGCCAGAGGGGTATAGAGGAATCCCTCTATATCTTTGCTACTTGGATTCATGTACTCCGTCTTAGACCCTGTGTGCGGCTCCCAACAGGATCAAACGCGACCAAGTCAAATAATAATTATTAAAAAAAACAAAGAGTTTGAAGTTTCCTAGACATATCCATTGACTAAAACTTTGATATGAGAGAAAGCAAAATCTGCCGTTATGGAAGTACGAAGCAAAGTTATGAGCCTCCTTGGCAAAACGACCGAACAAGTTAGAAGTGAACAAGCACTTTTGAAGTTACTAGTTAGACATGTACAGATTTCCATGATCCATGGACATAAAATAATCTGCGTTAAGTGCATCACGCAGACTATTTTATGTATTTTACTAACAGTGTGCCCTATGATATTTCACATACTGCGAAAATGACGAACTTTCATCCCCTATTTAAGGAATGACTTTTAAAAATAGCTCCTCATCCTATCTTAGATCTCACCTACATTATATAAGGAACTCCTGTGCAAAAATTCATGCTTCTAGGCCCACCGGGTTAACTATATCAGTTACACTGACTGTGTTTGAGTTTTATGAACTAGATATTTTATTTCTTGGGCTAACATGATGGCAATGATAGCCTAGCGGTGGATCGCTTATCTTCCATTCAGGTACTTGAACCTGGCCAACCTCTTTGAGTTTCTAACCGTGCGCCCTATGAGATTTCCCATACTGCGAAAATGACGAACTTTCATCCCCTATTTAAGGAATGATTTTTCAAAAATAGCTCCTCATCCTATCTTAGATCTCACCTACATTATATAAGGAACTCCTGTGCAAAAATTCATGCTTCTAGGCCCACCGGTTTAAGCTGTGCGTTGTCTTTATCAGGTACACTGACTGTGTTTGAGTTTTATTAACTAGATATTTTGTTTCTTGTCATGATGACATGATGGCAATGATAGCCTAGCGGTTGAACGCTTATCTTCCATCCAGAAGATCGAACCCGGCCAGCACCTTTGACTTTTTGAATAGCGGATCTGAATTTATTTTGATTATCGCCTGCGATAACAGTGAAGGAAAAATCGTGAGGAAGGTTCCCGATGGTGTGTGTTGTCCGCCAACCCGCTTCAGCGCGTGGTAGACTAAGGCCTAAACCTTTCGCTGCCAGCACTGGGACAGTAATGAGCTGATTATGATAGTACGCTGTAGGACAACGGCCTCCCTTTCCACGTTACATTGATCCCGTCTATTGAAATCTGGGTCCTCCTGATGGGTTTCTATACAATCTTGCATTCTATTCCTCTTCAGGGCCTGACACGTTAACGTTTCCTGCTTTTAACAGTTGTTATCACTCTTAGCTTCTCAGGCATGCAAAATGCAAATAAATATCAATTTAGTTCTTGTGTCCATTTTAGGTTCATATTGTTTTCTTTATCTTTCTTTTAATATAGCTATAGTACCTATTATAACCTGCTCCTTCTTCTTGTGTCCATTTCAGGTTTATATTGTTTACGTTCCATTTCTTTTAATATAGATATCTTTTAATATACATAGATATAGTACTTATTATAACTTCCTCCTTAATCACTTCCATTCTTGTGTCCATTTCAGTTTTATATTGTTTTCTTTGTCTTTCTATTAATATTGGATATAGAATCTATTTTAAGTTGCTCCTTGATTAATTCAGTTCTTGTGTCCATTTTCGGTGTATATTGTTTTCTGTGTCCTTATTTTAATATAGATATAGTACTTAATACAACTTGGTCTTTGATCAAATCAGTTCTTGTGACCATTTTCGGTGTATATTGCTTTCTTTCTCTTTCTTTTAATATTGATATAGTACGTAATATAACTTGCTGTTTGATCAATTCAATTCTTTTGTCCATTTTAGGTTTAAATTGCTTTCTTTGTATAGTACCTAATATTACTTGCTGTATGATCAATTCAGTTCTTGTGTCCATTTTCCGTTTAAATTGTTTGATTTTAGGGTTCCGTACCCAAAGGGTAAAACGGGACCCTATTACTAAGACTCCGCTGTCCATCTGTCCGTCTGTCTGTCCGTCTGTCACCAGGCTGTATCTCATGAACCGTGATAGTTAGACAGTTGAAATTTTCACAGATGATGTATTTCTATTGCCGCTATAACAACAAATACTAAAAAAACAGAATGAAATAAATATTTAAGGGGGCTCCCATACAACAAACGTGTTTTTTTACCGTTTTTATAGATAATGGTACGGAACCCTTCGTGCGCGAGTCCGACTCGCACTTGGCCGGTTTTCTATAGTACCTAATATAACTTTTTGTTTGATAAATTCAGTTCTTGTGTCCATTTTAGGTTTATATTATTTTCTTTCTCTTTCCTTTAATATGGATATGCTGATTGATTTACTTATTGTAGCTTGCTCCTTGATCAATTCAGTTCTTGTGTCCATTTTCGGTGTATATTGTCTTCTGTGTCCTTATTTTAATATGGATATAGACTTAATACAACTTGGTCTTTGATCAAATCAGTTCTTGTGACCATTTTCGGTTTTTTTCTCTTTCTTTTAATATTGATATAGTACGTAATATAAATTTATGTTTGACCAATTCAGTTCTTGTGTCCATTTTACGTTTAAATGGTTTTCTTTCTATTTTACCTAATATGACTTGCTGTTCTTGTGTCCAGTTTCGGTGTATATTGCTTTCTTTCGCTTTCTTTTAAAATGGATTTAGTACCTAATATAACTTGCTCCTTGATCAATTCAGTTCTTGTGTCCATTTTAGGTTTATATTACTTTCTATCCACTTATTTTAATATGGTTATAGTACCTAATATAACTTGCTGCGTCTAAATATCGTGCGATAACAATGAAAGATTTTTGATCATCATCATTATCCAATCGTATAAGAATGAGGTACGCAATTATTGTTGTTGCTGAATGTGGATGGAATGAAATGAATGGAATGGAAGTAAAGTATTAAAGATGAATCAGTGAACTCTTACTCTACGTGTTGTTTTTTACTTCTACGATATAGGTACCTTAGTGACATATAGAAATAATATATGTTTAACATGTGAAATTACGGTTACGGACTATTTGTTTAGCAATAATATATTTAATATAAATTATGTCCCTACGCATAGAATAATCAAAAAGGACATGTCGGCGCAAACAAGCCTTAAAAAAAATTGAATTGACCGGTACAGGTGTATGTGACAGATTTATTTACAGACAATAAAAGTAATTTATCATACATACTTTTTTTTTATAATAAAGACGCCCCTTTCTTTTCCTGAGTAACAAAACTTTTGATGAAATTCAAAGATTTCATGTCGTTTTACACCAGCCCTATTTTGAATAACTTACTGAGTGTGTTAGTCAATTATTTCTGGCATTGTAAATTAATTTAGTTAGATATACCTACAGTATCCAATATACAGCGTATAAAACCCTTTGGAACTTTGATGTACCGGTTTTGGCAAATATAATATCCATAATCCGTATATCCTTTTTTCGTCGGGGGTTAAAAATAAATAAAAACCATATCTAAATCTTTCTTTAAAATAATTTTACAGATAAATTAATAATGTTAAAGTAGTGCTTTGTTTTATAGTTATTAAACAAATAACACCAGTTATTATACCTCATTAAAGGTACCTATTAATTTTAAAATTATATTTTTATTAAAACATCCAATAATTTTTACACTGAAATATAATATATCTATAAACGGATGATTTAAGGAGACTTGCACGACCATGACTGTTGTGACTTAATTAAGTATTGTGCCGTATGTCATCTTTGTGAAAATGTTATACAATTTTAATGTACAGCATAAGACACTTCATTTGTAGAAGCAGAAGTTTAGTTTTAGAACTATAAAAAAGTTATGTCGTAAAATAATAAATATGTTAAAAAGTTTGTAGGTTATAAAAATAATCCACAAATAAATTGCTTATTTTTACATTAGTTTGACTGAACTGGTATAATAATCTCTTCATTTTAAATTAGGATAGGGTAATCGTGGTTTTAAAATAAGTATGCCAACCCATATTGTAATTTCAAATTAGACTTTTTCTATAACAGCTGTATATCCGAAAATTAATATTAATACTTTTGGCATAACAACTGCAATCCAACTCTAGGTATTCTAAGTTAATATACAATAATTAAATAATATTATTATATTCACAGTGCAAATATTGGCGCCTCTGTCAGGTTAAACAATAGTAAGTACCAGCTTCACTAAGCAAGCAGCTAAGTAACCTGTTTGTTGTAGATACTACACACATAATAATACCTTATTAAGTAGGATTACATGGTCACTTAAATATACGCGACTGTCTAATAAGAATCTTAGTAACACGCCGTACGCTCAACTTGCTAGGAAGTTAGACGGCGTTCCAAAGTTTTTGTTTTGTGTTTTATAAATGTTTATAAATTCTGGAAAGACTCAGTGTAGAGTTAGCAACGGAGATTATATCAAGAATATATTTTGAGATGGAAACTTTACGATCCACCTGTCATAAATAAAGTCAAACAAGAGGAACATGTGACAGTGAACATACTCACAGTTAAAACGTTAGAGATGCTGCAGACAGGTGATAGTGGTGAGCTCGATGATTCCTCGGAACGCTGATTTTCACAGTGTCACACGAAATCCGATGATATCCGTCATAATCTGGTACAAGCCGCGGGATTACGCGTCCACGCGCCCGGCCGTCACCCACTAACGTAAACACCAGAGAACAAACCAAATACGAATCCGATACCGATAAATCAAAGCGCACGATCGCGGCGACGTCGCTTATCCGCTAAATCCTGTCGGGATCGCGTAAAAAATACTAGTATTAAAAACAGTCTTAAGTGGGCTTACGTACGCGGCGCGTTGCGGCCCGCGCTGGCTCTAATCTCGGCCACTTCCCGGACCAATTTGAACCTAACTCCACCACTCTATACATCATCCGGAGGACGCCCGCCCACCGCGCCGGTCCAACTAGCGCGCGCGCCCATACTGTCATCTCTTTCGGTCACACCGCTTCCCCTTATACCTTTCTCTCTCGCCCTGAAATCTCGCCACACTGAAAATTCAGTGCGTGCTGCCGCGGGCTGCGGGGAGGGGGGACGCAGTCAGCTGGCCGAACTTGTGCGAATAAAATCGACTTTTTATCGCCTCGATGACGCTTCGTGACGTCACTGTTTACTTCTGCCCGTGAAGTGTGGACACTGGATCTTTGACGGACTACTGTGACGCCACAACATTCAGATTTATGGAGTTTGAAAAATCTTCCACTGTACCGAGTAAGATTTTTAGCCAACACCATCGACTAGTAGGTTTAATATAAAATATATAAACATTTGCGGTCATTGTGTCTACCTAATATTTTCAAATGACATAAAGAATTACAACCTACAAAATTTGGCTTTCTAATGAGGGGTTAGTAAATCTGACTACATCATCTGCTTTAATAAATTGTGTTGTAAAAACTCATTTAAATGGTGCAATATGTTTTCCTTATAGCGTAAAATAATTGCAGTTTAAATCGCGTGGCGTGCACCGGAGTCGGGCGCAATAAATCGCTAGCTCGCTCCCGGTTCGCAACGTAAACAGATCGGGCGCATTAACCGCGCGTCGGCGTACATAAAGAGAGCGGTATAAATATAAAGTTCCCACTCGCCGCCGCGCAAACTTAGCTAAACAACGCCATAATTGCCTTCATTACTTAAATTACTGAAATTATTTATTCAAAAAGCTGGCAACATTTAGCCGGTGGTGGTTCCGCCCTAAATACAGTGCTCGGCCAATGAGCGGTTGCGAGAGCGCACGGGGCGGGGCTTCCGCCAATATGGCGGCAACCTTCCCGTAGCGCTCGCTCCTGTACGCTCGCCGCACGCCGCCGGTGCATGCTGTTTCAGTCTGTTTTCACGCGTCGACTTTCACGTGTTTTCGAGTGGTTAATTAGTTTGGCATTGTTAATGAGTGCGACTGTAGCAGGCAGCGGTGCGGAGTGGCCGCTACGCAGCCTCTACGCGGCGGCTACGCGCTACGCCTGCCCGGCAGCCGGGCCGTGCCGTCGCGATTGCGCCGACGGCAACCGACCGACGGACAAATGATTCTCCTTTAAAATTAACCATACCTACATACAATTAACTAACTAACAATAGATAAATCAACTGATCAGTGTTAAATATTAACATCCAATATTTTTTGATAACTATTTTTTAATTCGTTTTGACCTTAGATTCCTTTGTTTTAATTAACGTTATTATTACAACAAACCTATTTACCGACAGTCAAAAATCGAAATTGTTCGTTAATGTATGAAACTAAACAACGACCAAGGTTATAACAGAACCTTATTACTTACTGCTCACTAAGTACCAACGAAGTAGTTACCTGAAGTTATTCGATATACTATACTATAAATTAATTACTGACATATCATAAATATATGCTAGGGTCATAAGTATATTGAATCAAAAAACTACAACAGATATAATCATGAACTTTTATCATTATCACAAAGACCGGATGCATAGTCATAATTTTTAATTTATTATCAACTCATATTTTTTATTGATAATAAAAATATTGAAGGTCTATCAATAATAACACTATAATTATTAATGATAATATTACAGATCTTATTTTAGAAATCGTTAACAGACTATATTAGTCTATAAGATTCTATTTCAGTAGATTTACAGTGAAGTTAATATTGGTAATTTAAGTAGCATAGCTTAAAATTAATTTGGTGTAAAATCTTATCTATGATTTTGATGATCTATAAATACGCATATTGTTATAATACGCAAATAAAAATATTGAAGACTATTCAATTCTATCAAGATTTATATTTAATGCGACATAAGTACCTATTTTCTTGTTCAATAGATATTGATAAAGCTAATCTTAATACAGTCGTCATAAAAGTTTTTAAACAAAGGTTTTGACCTTCTTATACATTTTTTATTATTTTATATAATACTTTTTTGAAACTTTAGCTTTCTATACCTATCATCACAGATTTTCAATATACACTTGGGAGCAAAGAAATCGAGCCACTCCTTTTTTCACGTGTCCTGTTATTAGTTTTGGTTTCATGAATTATATAATTCAAAATACAAAAAACTACCCTCATTGTAAAGGTTATCAAATAATCTTTTAGGCGATATATGTTGAGAATTGATCTGTTCCATAATACCAAAAATAATAACACATACACCTACGTGAAAAATAAAAGTGGCTCGATTTATCCCAAAAGTCGCCAAAGTCGTTTCGGTTGTCCAATGAACGGCCATCTTTGGCCAACTAATTAGAATGAGTAGGAATCTTAATGAAAGAGTTCGTCCGGGGAAGTACCTACTAGTGCTACCCTTCATAAACATATTTGCCACCAAACAGCATTACTGTATTCCGGTTTCAATGGTATGGGTGCCAGTGAAATTACATGCACATCAGACTTTCCAACTTTGTCTCTAAGTTGTGCAACGCATCAGCAATCCTCTTGATGTTGTAGGTGTATATCATCATCATCATATCAGCTTATTGTCGTCCACTGCTGAACGTAGGTGTATATAGGCGGCGGTAACCACTAGGTACTTACCATCAGACGGGTCGTAAACGTATATTACATTAAAAAACTAGAAGACTTAGTCCCGATTTTACCAACGTCGGCTAGCGATTTTCTAAAGGAACAAGTTAGATGTTTTGAGAGATTTTCTATACAAAAGCTGTCAAAACGCGGATTTACTCTTATTTTCTCAGATAAAAACTATGCGACGTTGGTACAATCAACTCTGAAAAAACTTTATCAACTTAATTTTGCGTGTACCTAAATATCAGCATACATAGATGCCCAGTAGATGTCATATTTCAATAGCAGTTTTCATTCATTTAAAATACATTTTCCAATTGGCTTGCTCTTAATGTTGTGGTTGTCCAGATTAGTAGCGTCATTCACTCCAGACAGTTATGTCGATCGTCTGAGCGCGCCCTTAATCGAGAGCCACAGATGTGTTGCTAAATATAGACGCCTATTTATAACAAAGATAAAACGCGCGGTAATCTAAAACATAGCTTAAAGAACCACTGGTACATAGATGACATCAAATGAGCGAGTTAGTATACATTCCTCAAAACTTATTGTAAATTGCTAAACCGTTTGTATTATTAAATTATACGCGCTGTTCCGAACAAATGATAAACTCCACTTTGTAACGATGCAACAAACTCCAATGAAATTTCGAATTTTCCGTGAATGGATATTTCTATGATCATTTTTAGGGTTCCGTACCCAATGAAAAAGGGTAAAACGGAGTCTTAGTAATAGGGTCCCGTTTTACCCTTTGGGTACGGAATCCTATTACTAAGACTCCGCTGTCCGTCTGTCACCAGGCTGTATCTCATGAACCGTGATAGTTAGATAGTTGAAATTTTCACAGATGATGTATTTCTGTTGCCGCTATATCACGAAATACTAAAAAACAGAATAGATAGTGGTACGGAACCCTTCGTGCGCGAGTCCGACTCGCACTTGCATTTGGTTGGATCACGAAATTAGTTCCGAACAGAAGGCTATTTTTTTAAGCAGAAAACTTACTGCTTGTCTGCAGGTTTCTTTAATCAATGTCAAAATATTTGATTTTGTTTTTGTTGTCAAACAATTTGTCAGTTTTAGTAACCGAAAACTATTCAATTAAAGAAAACAGCACGTTTCCTGGTTCAAAAAAATATCTGAATTAGCCTATAGGGCGACAATTATTAAGACGGTTACTTTTATGATTACTAGCATGATTAAGAGTTCCTATAAGGTATCTATTAGCAATGAAATATAGGTATGGTATAGGTAATACGAGTATGTATGACAGCTTTAAGGTTGCACTGTACAAGTTGCCAGCCGATCACCTGTCTCCTTGTAAAACAGTACTTTACCCTTAACTTAGAAGAGTTTTACGACTTGCAGCGGCTGAAAACAAGACGAAGCTACTTTCCTACTACGTTTGTTCCTTACTTCCAAATCAGCGTGTGTTTATTATCCAATAACTTATTTATAAAGTAAATAAACCTTCTATCGTATGAAGCATTCAGTTTTCTTTAAGAATCTATTACAAATACACATTTTATAAAATAAACAAAAATAACTGAAGAATCCCAGCTTAACCGCTCCCCTTTCTAAAAAAAGTGCATGTTTAATGGATTCTTAACACCTTCACCGCCATTATATCATATTTGCATCGCATTTTAATATTATATGTTACAAAAATGATACATTGTATTGCGTTCAAGGCGTTGTTGTGTACAGCTAACGCATACGGTTTTATAATTTTACTAGAGGGCGCCAGAGGCTTCGCCCGCGTGGATGTCGTTTATTGCGTATTCCGCGTTTTTCTCTATCATATTATACATGTATTACACGTATAAACCTTCCTCATGAATCACTCTATCTATTAAAAAGAAACCGCATCAAAATCCGTTGCGTAGTTTTAAAGATCTAAGCATACATAGGGACAGACAGCGGGAAGCGACTTTGTTTTATACTAGGTAGTGACATGGAGAAAAAAAAGTTCTAGCCTGGGCCAATCTTTTGCTGTATGTGGGTTTGGAGTACAATATACATACAACCTACTTTAGTAAATATAAAATTTTGAATCTAAAGGTAACGGAAAACAGTATGAAATGGACAATTATGCTTCGCGATGAAGGTTTACGAAAACTGAATGTTTTTCACGATCAAACGTATGTTAACTTTTATACAAAATGTTAATGGTTGGGGCTATACATAAGCACGTTACAACACAGGCAATAATGATCGAAAACAGATGATCGTACCATTCCCCATGACAAATATAATTGATAGTGTTTACATCCCCCTTTTATTGCCTCTAAACCATTTGCATTAAATTTGAATTTATATTTCAAACATACGCCAATATTCCACGGTTTTATTTTAAATTGAATCCTTGTTATAACATCTAATCGTTTTCTGAAAATAGACAGTTTTACCTGCACGTAGTACGAGTTTGCAAATTAAGAAAACGGCAGTCGTTTCAATAAGCTCTGTAATCCAAATAATATTTTAGTCTCTTTTTCTTAATTTGCAAACTGTTATTAGGGATATAGATGACAATCGAAGATACAGAATTAATCTTACTACACTCGAGAGCAATGAATCCGGATCACCAATACAAACCATAATACGGCTGTCCCATTTCAAAACCTAGTAAGGGAAACTTTTTACAAAAATCGTTTTATTGCATAATCTTGCTAACCTAGCAAGTCTCTACCAAATACAAAAACACCAGCGTTGAAAACTCACACAATAAGCAGATACATTTAAGCATCGATACCTAGTTAGTGCCATTCACTGCCTCTGATCATTTTAAAACCTAGTAAGTCACACTTTAACCATATGGTTTTACCTCACATAAATACTTTTCAAAGGCTGACCGATTTTACGTTTATGTGCTCTCCTGTAAAATTTCATTTTAAGCCCTTACTAGGTTTTGAAATGGGACAGCCAAATATCTCGGAAACTAAGAATGATATCTTATTCAAATAAAAAGTATTTTATAGACTATTTAAGACTTTTATTAATTTTATTTGACTCGTATTAAATAGTCTATAAAATACTTTTTATTTGAATAAGCTATCATTCTTAGTGTCCGAGATATTAAGGTTTATGTTGGTAAGCCGGATACATTGCTCCCGAGTGTAGTAGTAGAGCTCCTTGTGAAAGAGCTCGTCCGGGGAAGTACTACTACCATACCTGTTTCTGCCGCCAAGCAACATTGCTGTATTCCGGTTTAACAGGTATAGATGCCGGTAAAATTACACATGCATCGGCTATTTATATTATTTATTTATTTATTTGGATCTCCAACAGAGGCTACACAATTACATACAAAATAGCAATTACAGGACAATGACGAGTGTGCTCCTCCAATTACAGGAGACCACATCGTTCACTTATAGTCTAGGTACAATAAAGATTGACAAGGAATATTAAATTTGAAAAAATATTAAAATAAACAAAAACACCCTCAACAAAAATCTTTCCAAGCAAGTACTTATTTTGCAAGTAATATCCAAATTATTGCGTTTAGATAAGTCTATCATCTTGGTGTTGTAGGTGTATACAGGCGGCGGTAACCACTTACCATCAGATGGGACGCCAGCCTGTTTGCAAACTTATGACATAAGAAGACAGTAATGTTCAGCAATTTGGCACATGAACGTCCATAGCTGGGCTTGTTTGACTAAATATATCGGCACAACGAACCAGTTGCATCTTTCTAGTTGGCTAGTCACAGTGATTCCAGTTACATTGACAAGAAATTTGTAATAATTGATCTGGAGGCTACGTGGTAAGTATACATATCATGGACACCCCATAAAGAGATGGATTCTTATTTGAATAAATACTCGAGGTCAAGTAAATACTCATAAAGACAGTAGAGTACAAACGAATATTTACTCTCTTTTTATCCTTTATCGAGTATTTTCTATTTGAGTATTTTACGTAACCTTATTATCTAAACTAGGATAAATAATATTATCCAAAGAGCTCCAAAAAAATGATCATCTCAAGAGGCAATAGCCATAATATAGTGATTATTATAATTTCCTCCACAATCATTCATACCTTGGCGGGTGGTTTGGCGATCGGAATTGATATAAGGTGGAGCTGCAGACCATTTTTCTAATAAAATCCCCAAGTCACATATTAAGAAAGGAGAGCTATCAAGTGATGGGTTGGTCTATAAGTTACCAAGATTAATTGATGGTGATATGATTTTCATCCTCACTACATATTATAAAACAAAGTCTCTTGTCGCATCTGTCTGTCTTTCTGTGCACGATTTTCTTCGTAACTACTAATGGATTTTGGTCCAATTTTCGCGGTTATACAACGTGTTACATAATTCCCTTTAAAAAACAAAAATATTAATCAAGTAGTCTTTTATGGTTGTTGTCATTTACCTCTATGAGGAAATTAGGTAAGAATGTAAATAACTTTCTGGGTAGTCTACTCTTTAGTTTTATGTTTTCAGGATTGCTTTTCAGTGATGATTTTATTTAATGACGTTTTCTTTTTTAAAAAAGAAAATGTCATGAAATAAAGAAAGATTTAATAAAAAAGATTGTATAGATTGATTCTCGGAGAAGGTTAATGTGTGTTTATAAACTAGTTGTTTATATTAGCTAAGCTAGAATGATTTACGAGAAGAAAATCAAAAAATCTCCTGTCAAATAATTTATATGCTTCACTTAATGGTACTCGTACGATGTCGAGACGGGTCGCTAGAAAATCTAGAAATGTTCAAATAAAAAAAATGTGCTACGAGCCTACGAGAAACATTGCGTTTTATTTTATGGCCTCTACGTCAATGTTTAACGACTTAAATAGATCATAAGATATTTTATTTTATTCGTCAGAAGCTTTAATAATAACTTTACCGTCGTAGTACAGTGAAACTACACTCGGGAGCAATGAATTTTGGTCACCAACATAACCAATATATCGGAAACTAAGATAGATAGCTTATTCAAATAAAAAGTATTTTATAGGCTATTTAAGAAGTTTCGTTCTGCCTAACCTTTTCCCAACTATGTTGAGGTCAGCTTCCAGTCCAACCAGATACGGCTGAATACCAGTATTCTACACGGAGCGACAGCCATCAGACCTCCGCAACCCAGATACTGGGCAATGCCGATATCCTAAGGTTAGACCGGTTGTCAGACTTTCGGGCTTTTGACTACCCGTAACGACTGTCATAGGTATTCGTATGACACTCGGGACCGACGGCGACGGCTTAACGTTCTCACCGAGATATGGAGAGGTGTCTATGTGTAACGAATGTTCACCCATCCACGGACTGACCGCAGCAAGCGCAGCTTAACCTTACAAATCATAAGATCCGCACGGCTGTTAATTAGCCACGAGCCCCTCCTACCACCACGAGCCACCACGAGCTATTTAAGAAGTTTCATTAATTAAATTTAAGTAGCATTTAATCCTAACTAATATTATAAATGCGAGAGTAAGTTTGTTTATTTGTTACCTTTTCACGCCTAAACCACTAAAATCATCCTGAAATTTTGCATATACGTTGTCAGGTGTACAGAAACGGATATAGGGTACTTTTCATCCCGAAAAAAGTACTGTTCCCGAGGAAAACAACAATAACGTTCATAGATGGCGCCACGTGTTTTTCGAATCACGATTGAATTCTATTATTATATAAACTTTAGTAGTATGTTAAGAGTTTTTTTTAGCTTAATTAAAGCGAGCGAAGCCGCGGGCATAAGCTAGTAGTCTATAAAATCCTTTTATTTAAATAAGCTATCATTCTTAGTTTCCGAGATATAAAGGTTTATGTTCGTGGCCCGGATTCATTGCTCGCGAGTGTAGTTATATAGCATAGTTTCTAAAGTTGGGTAATTAGTATCTAATTATAGCATGAAATTAGATTGATGACTGTACATACCAAGTCCCTAAAACATTCTTGACCACACATCATCCTCGCATGACGTAAATGGGAGACACGTAAGTACATACCTACATGTACCGGCTGCAGCGAGTGAAGATTACATCGAGATTAGCAGTAAGAACATAATCCTGCGCCTGCCATCACCGCCTGAACTTGACCGAGACATACCTGTATGCTGGAACTAGATGTAGGTATGTTGAGCGTAAATATAAGTATGTGAGGTACATACTTGTGTTTGATTGTAGCTTATTTTAATTGGTGTTAAATAACCTAAGTATCTGATCGCTTACAAGTTATCGAATGAAACTTGCCAAAGTAAAAAAAAAAATACACAACATACATATACTCACGCCTGTAATCCACGAAGGAGTAAGCAGAGATGTTCTCCTACAGGATTCTGTACGTCCACGTTTCGCCTATAGTATTAAGTTCTATATGACGAGCCTATTAGCATTTTTGGGCACAATCGAGGAGTGTCTGATCGAAATTGGGTATTAACGTTACAAATTTATGTAGAAATGACCAAAAACGTATACCTATATATTTTTTGTAGTAGGTAAATAGCTTGTTATGACCGAAATAAACAATTTTAGAGACATTTTCCATGAAGAAAAAGCCACTTTTGGTGCATTCTGAAATAACTACGACAGAAAAAAGAAAACTGAAAAAAATATTTTGTTAAGTATTTCTATTTAGCTACTTTTAAAACTCCTCAATTATGTTGCAAGGTTCGTTACCTCATACGACTCTCTTGCCCATGCCCAGACACGGAGGAGAATTGTATTTTTTATCCATCCCACCACGGACAACATGCACGTAACAATGAATATGCACGTATAACATTGCGAACAGCGCCGTAACCAACAACGAAAGAAATCCTATGTAAAGCCTTTATAGTAAACTTGAATAAAGCATGCTATGAACCGAGCACTACGAAGTAGATTACTAAAGGCCTACTTGCGCAAAATTGTTAATGCTCATACAGCATAATGCTAAATTAGACACAACAACAAGAGCAATAGATTGAGCATGTGTTGCTGTGAATAGTTGTTGGGCATTGCCAGGGGCGGATTTGATACGTTGGCTGCTTTAGGCCTATGAAATGTTGCCGCCCACTCTCTGTAAATCACGAAAAATTAAACGAACTATAGGAATTAAATTAAAATAAAAAAACAACGAAAGTCAGTAAATGATAAAATTATCTCAATCAGTGTTTCAAATACCTACTGATGCTTACTTACCATTTGTATTTGTAAGTAACAATGAATCGTTATTCACAAATTGTCTTTTGTCTGGCTTAAAAAAAAACAACAAATTTTGCCGCCCTAGGCCCGGGCCTACCTGGCCTATAGAGAAATCCACCCCTGGGCATTGCCAGCCACACATTACCGTAAAATAAGAGACTCATGACAAATTATAAGCCGCTTGGATCATACGTTTTGCGAGGTTAAGCTACGCTTGTCGCAGTCAGTCCGTGGATGGGTTACCGTTCGTTACACATCAAGACCCCTCCTTCCCTCGGAGAGCACGTTAAATCGTGCGTCCCGGGTGTCATACGAGTAGGTACCCATGACGTTACGGGTAGTCAGACGCACGAAATCTGACAACCTGTTTAACCTTAGGATATCGGCATTGCCAAGTAACTGAGTTGTGGAGGTCTGATGGTAAAATACTGGTATTCTGCCACATCTGGTTACACTAGAAACTGGCACAAACATAGTTGGGTAAAGGCTAGGAGGAAGACATTCCCGTAAAATATTGACTATTTACCAACCCCTTTAGTACAAAAGTACATAAGTTATCATCATCATTATATAACAATAACATAACACGTTTCACATGCTATGGATTAGTGCGCACGTAGTTGCAGTCTTATCTGCACAATAAATGAGCAATAAATCTAAACGGTTATCTGTGCCACCGAGTTTGGGCGCTAATACCTTGATACCAATGTCATTACGAGCTGCTTTTTGAATAAATATTTTTTTACGTATGTGAGGTACGTTTTAAGCAAATAGACAGTAGTATGAGTAGGTTAGCTCTTACAAGGTCTAAAAATATTAGAAGATTTTACATGAGTTGTCGTGTTGGCCCGGAAGGTACAAACCCGTTTGTACCGGGTTGTAGGTTGAAGCCCAGAAAAAATGTTCATAATTACCTAAAAAACTAAAGAAATTAAACTTTATTTCAATGAGATGAAATTCTTGTCAGAATGATAGTTTATGATTAATTGCGGTTCACTCACGTGCATTTTTCGGGATTGCCCGACTAGTCGAACTCTGTCGACTCGCGACCTCGCCGCGTTATCAGCTCATGATTAAGGGCTCCGTTTGGGTCCGAAACTAGTCGGGCAATCCCGAAAAATGCACGTGAGTAAACCGTAATTTAATCATAAATATGAATGTGTCTCACGAAAGTTATAATACAAGAATGATAGTTGTCGTGTACTGTGTTCATTCTGAAACACCCCTTGTACAATTGAGATATAGTTTAATTTTCTTCCTTGTTCAGATCATTTTGGATAGTCTGTTCATCCCAATATATTTGATGCTGACAGAGCCAATGTGACTTTTTCAATGTGATATGTTACGTTCTTAGTTAATCTAAGACGCCACTGATCTAAGGTGATGGAAAACATCGTAAGGAAACCTGGACTTAATAATGGTCTCAAATCGCCAACCCGCAGTGAGCAACCGTGGTGATCAATGCTCGTTCCTTTTCTGTATGAGAAGAGGCCTTTGCCCTGCAGTGGGACAGTTGCGGGTTAATATTTATTATTTACACACGGGTTCAAACTAAGCTTGAAAACTCAAACTAAACTCGAAAATGTGCTAATTTGTAATTACCAGCTTATTTAGGGCAGAGATCCGAACGCTGTTGTTGCGGGTAAAAAAATGTATTTAATTTCACATTTCATTACACCTTTTTTCACGGCTCGTGACATCACATATTTCTACGAATCATTTAATACAACACTAGTACAACTGTATAAGTAGTATAAACCGGTTTAAACCAAGCAAAGGACGCGTCTGTATTCATTCTCACACAAATGCAAAGCTCAGCGCAAGACCTCGCGGACGGTAATATCGGTGCCGTGTGGTGCCGGACGTAAAGAATAGCACTACCCCATCTCTTCCCCTGGGTGTCGTGAAAGGCGACTAAGGGATTCTCTAGAGGATGGGCAGCAGCGTTCTCTGATTACTTTAACAACCATACTGCGATCGCCAACCCGCCTGCCAGGCGTGGCGATTATGGCAAAACCCCCCCTTTGGGGGAGACCTATGTCCAGCAGTGGACTTCTTTCGGCTGAATGATGATGATGATGAGTATCGTAACGTTCCGTTAATAAACGGTTCATAGAACTGAAATATGACGTTAGGAGTCGTGACCACATTTTGTCGAGTCGTGCTGTGAGCCGTGAAAACAAGATCGTACTATTTTGGAGCGACTACATCGACGCATTTTTACGTCCACTGCTAAACAGAAGCCTGTATTTCGACAGGTTAATGAAATCCTTACCCTGCCGATAATTCTCAAAAATTGAATAACCCATTCCTTTACATACTTATGCAGCAATATGCTCTGTCTTAATAATCTCGTACGCAAGGAATATCACCGTAACTAACGAGTTAACGTTGGCATAAGATCTCTAGGTCTCTTGAAAGGAATTTATTACT
This sequence comes from Amphipyra tragopoginis, assembly GCA_905220435.1. Taxonomy (NCBI): domain Eukaryota; kingdom Metazoa; phylum Arthropoda; class Insecta; order Lepidoptera; family Noctuidae; genus Amphipyra; species Amphipyra tragopoginis. The sequence continues at coordinate 21,159,778 of HG991995.1, read as the reverse complement.
TCATTAAACTCCACTCTATACTCTACATCGCTTCGTATCTGCAATGGCGACATAATACGTTCCCAAGTTAAAGACAAGTTTAACCTTGCAGTGATAACTTAGTAGTTGAACGCTTGCCTACCATGTCTGGAGGGTCTGAGTTCGATCCCGGCCCGCACCACTCGTCTTAGAATTCATATGCGGATCAATTTTGATTATCACTTGTGTTGACGGTGAAGAAAAATATCGTTATGAAACCAGCGCAACAGAGTGCTTAAAAAAAGTTCTCTGTGATGTGTGCAGTCTGTCAAACCGCACCAAGCTAGAGTGGTAGACTAACCTCCGGTTTCTGAATTGAGAATTCTAGGATAAGCAGTACTTAACCCTTAAATTGATTTTGTCCGTTTTAACGGACATAGTATTTCCTCGCACACATACGCTTTTGTAACACTCCTAAGCGCTGTGCGCGGGTGGAAGGGCTAGGTACTAGCTATATCTTTCGCGCGGGTGCATGTTCCATCAACGAAGCGCGGAACGGTCGCGAATAGTGATCATTTGAAAAAGTGCAACGGTCAGATTTGTTTACGCTCCTGTTCTAATTGATAACAGCTGTAAGTATTTTGGTTGTTTTGTTTTTAATTTTATATTATTAGTTAGAATGTGGTTATAGGTATAGTATTTTGATACAACTTTTTTGAATATTACTGTATTTATAACAAAAAACTTAGTTTATTTATAGTGTCCCACAAAACGGACCTTGACAACTTGAAGTATAAACTAGTGTATTCTTTGACTGACCCATGTAACGGACAGTGTCATTTTGGCCTACTTGCAAGTATTCTTTTTTCTTGTCCGATACAACGGACGACGCCAATTAATTGTCACTTTTAGCTTCAACGTTATAATTATAACTTTTGTTACTTTTTATCATATTTTACAGGAACATGGCTTGGCGATCAAAGAAAATCTTCTCACTATTACCTTTACCTCCGGTGGAATCTGAAGAGTCTGACATTGAGTCTGATGACGATTTGGAAGGCAACTTTGAGCGACGTGAGCATTTTCACAATGCTGACAGTGATACATCTTCGCTCCGTACCATATCTCCGGCATTGTACGATATATTGGCTGATCTCAGTGACAATGAAGATCACGAACACATGAATGCTGCAGAACAGACATCACAGAACGCGCCAGATGAATCTTCTCCACTCCCTAGTAAGCCTTCAGCCCCATCATGTTACATACCAGAAACACCTTCACCAATAGTTGCTGCATCACCATCCTCCAGTTTTTCCAGACCAACATTACTTTCAAATACGGCAACACGTCGCATCAGGCAAACTACCATAATAGACTCGTCGCCTATGCCTCCACCAGCATCAACGACACGTGTAGCTAAGAAGCGTAAAATGAAGCATTTAGATTTTGTATTTAAAAAAAGATTATATACCGGAATCGTACACACATCAGACTCCCCCAACTTCAAGGAGCGTCATGACATCCTTAGCCCTAAGCAATATTTTCAAAAATTCTTCACCAATGAGCTACTCGATATCATTGTTGAAATGACGAATTTATATTCTGTACAAACTACCGGGAAATCTAAATGTGTGACCCAAAAAGAAATAGAAATGTTATTAGGCATTCAAATACTTATGGGTATTGTAGACTTACCGGCAGTTGAAGATTACTGGAGTGCTGATCTGAAGTATGAACAGATTTCATCCGTAATGTCACTAAAACGATATAGATCGATAAAACGATACTTGCACTTTTGTAATAACGCTAATGTCGATAAAAACGATCGCTATAATAAAATTGCCCCTGTCATGGAATATATTCGTAAGCAGTGCTTGAAGATAGAAGAAGAACGTTCTTTCGCCATCGATGAAATAATAATACCTTACAAAGGTAAAAAAGCTGGCAGCAGAAGGCAATATATGCCAAAGAAACCCAACAAATGGGGTTTTAAATTTCTAGTACGCGCTGGTACTTCAGGCATGGTGTATGATTTCTTCGCTTACGATGGCGCAAACACATTTCGAGGTGTCCAATTTAGTGAATGGGAAGAAGACTATCTTTAAAAAACTGATTCCAGAATGTTCCTAATTATAATTTAATGTTATAAATATATAAATATAAATTAACATCATCATCATCATGATGATGTTAATTTTGAATTGTTAAAAAGGTTAAAAATGATTATTCTGTTCATGTACCACAATTTCACATGTAATGTGCCATGTCCGTTTTATACATATAATGGATAATGTCCGTTTTATGTGACATTGTAAAAACAATGAAAAAAATACAAAATAAATGTTTTTTTTTTCTTTATCCTCTTTTTTAACCTAATTTCAACCCATATACGCAATTTCAACATTGTACACACAAGAAATCTAAAGGTGACAATTTAAGGGTTAAGTAGCATCTGATTACGGAGTTGTCAAATAAAATTGGCCAAGTGCGAGTCGGACTCGCGCACGAAGGGTTCCGTACCAATATCTATAAAAACGGCAAAAAATCATGTCTGTTGTTACCACTTAAATATTTGTTTTATTATAATTTTATTATTTATTTTTAAAGTGAATATATAACTAAATATTCTGTGAATATTTCAAGCGTTGCCTGTTGTCGTTATCAATATTGAGCAAAAATGAGCAAGTAAAATCACGTTTGTTGTATGGGAGCCCCACTTAAATATTTATTTTATTATATTTTTTTAGTATTTGTTGTTATAGCGGCAACAGAAATACATCATCTGAGAAAATTTCAACTGTCTAACTATCACGGTTCATGAGATACAGCCTGGTGACAGACGGATGGACGGACAGCGGAGTTTTAGTAATAGGTTCCCGTTTAACCCTTTCGGTACGGAACCCTAAAAAATGACGTATTTTAAAGCGTTTTTTTGACAAGTCCGTACTCAAATACTATATACTTAAGTACGGCATATCCCGAATTCTCAATTCAGAAACCGGAAGTAAGAGTTAAACCGAGAAGAGGCCCGTGTCCAGTACCCCAAGTGTGAGTTTTTTACGTTACTACTGTAGTTGCGTCACGCCAAAAATGTCAAACAAATTTTTAGTCACGCTATTCGCCGCTAGAGGCGCTGCCTAATTTTTCATACATTTTTGGCGTGACGCAACTACAGTAGTAACGTAAAAAAAAAAAATTCACACTTGGGGTACAGTAGTAGGACAGTAATGGGTTGATTACGCTATTATACTTAGGTGCTTATTAGTGGTCGTAATTCTACATTCGTTTTGGTGGATAAAACTGGTTGAATTCTTTGGATAGAGGAATAATACTTTTTTTCAATGGTGTTCTATTTGTTTTATCCCCTCCTGAGAATCTAAACCTGAAAATATTTGAACAAATTACATATTATAAAATACACTTATACATAAAAATTGATACTCAATGTAATTTGTTCAAATATTATCATCTTACAACACTTATTAAATTTGTTTCATCTGAGTATCTAACGCGATTTTAAACATTATTATTCACAAAACACATAAAAGGATAACACATTCAAAATTCAACAAAAATTATACCTATAATAAACGCCATTTTCCGTAACCAGCCGGCGCGTTACAAAGTAACATCATGATGATGTACGCAAAACAATTTGTTTTCCCTCTTTTGTTTGACGACGCCGCCTACATTAGCCTTAATTTATTCCCTTTGAATATTCAAACCGTTAGCTCCTCAATACTCGTTTAATTTTCTAATATAGGAATAGGAACTCGCAAGATGATATTTTGCTAAAATCTCGCCTGATTGTAACGTCTCGGAGTGTGGTGACCATGTTGGTTGGACAATTAATTTAATAATCACCAAGTTTTGTGAGGGGCTTGTAGCTAATTATCAACCGCTTTAGGACACCTCAGGGGAGTTAGTGCTCCTAGCCTGGGTAAAAAAAATCCTAAGCTCCCAAGAGTGTTTAGAGCACCCTTAAGATAAAGGTCTAGGATTTAAGAAATCCTAGAAAAAGAGTTTAGGCCACCACAGGGGAGTTAGTACTCCTAGCCTGGGTAAAGATCCTAGGTTCGTAAGGGTGTTTGGAGCACCCTTAAGATCAAGGTCTAGGATTTAAGAAATCCTAGAAAAAGAGTTTAGGTCACCACAGGGGAGGTAGTGCTCCTAGCTTGGGTAAAGATACTAGGTTCCCGAGGGAGCTTATGACTTACAAGATTAAACTGTTTGTTTGTTTCGTGTAATGTGATCGAAGATGTACAACACTTGCTGATGGATTGTGTTAGGAATCAAAATCAAAGGGAAATCTTAATCAACGAATTTAAATTAAATTTATTAGAGGTGGGGTTAGTACAAACTATTTTAGCGCAGCCGAATTCTGACTTAGCGAAAAGGTTGGCTCAGTTAGTTCATTTCGTTGACTAGGATTTTTACAAACTTTTATTTTATTTTAGTTTTATTTAATAAGATACCTGATGTCGGTAATTAGCATAAGGCATGATGGGGTTGACGTATCGACATGGATAAATACCCCAATTTAAATAAAAAGATTAAAAAAAAAAAAGATTAAACTGCGCTTGCCGCTGTCAGTCCGTGGATGGAGTCCCTTCATTGCCTCGGAAATTACGTTAAACCGAGTCGATCCCAAGTGTATACCTAAGACAGTCGTCACGGGTAGTCAGAAGCCCGAAAGTCTAACAACCTAACCAGTCTCAACTTAGGATATTGGCATTGCCCAATGACTAAGTTGCGGAGGTCTGATGGTAGTCATTCCGTGTAAAATACTGGTGTTCAGCTGCATCTGGTTAGACTGGAAGTTGACCTTGACTTGACCACAAATATAGTTGGGAAAAAACTAGACAGAACATCAACTTTTGTGACTTTCGTTTATTAAACATGTGATACGTATGTATTTAAGTAGGTATTATCATCATATCAACCAGGAGACAAATTCTACTATAAATTGTTAGAATCGCAATCTGCATGGCCGTTTGAGCATTATCTTTATAAGAAAAAAAGACAAACGACCGTGTTTGAGCTGCGGTTCAATTCTAACTATGAATGTTATTTTAGTAGGATTAGCCTGCAGCAAACATGTACATGCTCTTTCCATTTTTCATAATACACAATTCCAATAAAATGCAGCTTATAAATTATTTTTGTTACAAGCATTGAGTTACTTTTATAGGTTTTACCTTTCAAAACTTAATAAGCTACTTCTCGTCTATTTCTTTTCTCAATTTTAATAACTTCGAAATCTTCTAGGTAAATTAATAATTTCGTTTTAACTATTTTCATCGCGTAAAGTCATTGGTCCTCGTAGATAGGAAATATTACATACATACATATACTCACGCCTTTAATCCCCAAAGGGGTAATCAGAAGTGTTCTCCTATTACAGGAGTCTGTACACCCACGTTTCGTCTCTGGTATTTAGTCCCACGTAATAGGTGGCGAGCCAATATCCATTTTTGGGCACAATTATAGTACCAGGTTCGCCGCGCCCTACGGCATACTTGCATAGGAAATATCGTCACCCTCCGCGCTAACTGTCATAACTAGCAATTGATAATTTTTCAGAGAAATTCTCACAGAGTGACGTATGTGCTTCAAATGAATACAAATAAATAAATACATACCTTAGGGCTTTAGGGCAACTACTAACTTAAAGAGTAAGCCAAAAGCGATATAAAAAAGTTATTAATTCATTAATAAAGCCACAGCTAACGCAACTACTAAAAAAGTATCAATTGCTAGTTATGACAGTTAGCGCGGAGGGTGACGATATTATGTAATCAAAATCCGTTCAGTTCAAAGTTTGTCCTGCTTTCTTCAAACTTCATGGTAAACCCAAAGTACGTAGGCCCAGAGATCCCTATTATTAATCATTTCGTTCCTTTAATGAATGGAAATTATGCAGATTCCGAGTCGGTATCACAATGGGAGCGATCTTTGCCGCGGGTCCTCAAGATAAAGGCTTCCAACCAGAACGTGCCTACGTGCTCTCATTCGCACAAAACTCCCTCTTTATTTTATTGAGATAAACAACACAACGAACCTTTTTAATACATATTTATGTACAGATTGTAGGTATGTGTAGGTTTGGGCGAGATTTGTTTCGTTTGTAACAAATAGGAGTTATAACAACGTTTATTTCATTAGGAAGGTACTCATTGAAATCAATTTTTGTAATGGGTTAGGCCAGTACTACCATATCAGACCGTAAACGTCCAGTCTTGAACTTGGATCTCCTCAAAAACTGCCAAGTACAATGAACAGTTGTGAGGTAATATTGTCATAAACATAAATGGGGTACAACATTACTCAGTAATCTGTGCTTAAGATCATCATGGTATGGCACTACCGAAGTAATGACTTCTTAAGTATACTACAGTTAGAGGGCTTTGCTCTGCGTCCGATCCGAATCCGAGAAAATACAATCCGAACTAGCTGCAGTACTATTTATACGAACGGTTCTGCACTCCATCCGACCCGAATTTGAGAGATTTGCAGCAGAATTTCCTAGGATCGTATTTTCTTGAATAAGGATCGGGAGCAGTGCACAAGCCCTCTTAGACGCAACTTGACAAAAAAAAAACAAAAAGCATTTATTTAGATCTGGAAATGATGCACATACTTAACCAATAAAAAAAAAACATTTGACAAATGTTCACATTCGTTTTTGTTCTATAAATAAATATTTTTGAATTCCGAATTCCTGCATATCGGCCTTTGCTCAGCATCTGTGGCACATGCACAGAGCATACAGCAATTTAGCTAACAAGTTACACATAATTTTCATTCTTAGATCGTTACATGTATGTATTATCAGTACATTTTCACATGTATGGGTGTGGCTAAATTTTGGAGATATCGTGTAAAGTAGGTACGTTTGTGTTCGCAAAAAAAGATAACGATGACGTCAATGAACAGAAGCGCGTAAATAATTACTTTCTTGCAATAAAGTGTCGAAAGGTTTTTTTTTGTTGTAGGTTAGCAAAGCTGAAGTCTTTTTTTTATATTTATTTCTGTAAATAAATCTGTTACAGACACTTTTACAATTACTATTTATTATAATTACTATGTAATGTTTAATTAATGTAGTCCCACCTCGTAGAAAGTTGCTACTGTCGCTTATATACACTTATAACCCCCATAGAAAGGTTTGCCGATGCGTTGCCATTCTTGAGACAAAGTTCAAGTCTTATGTGCCTGTAATCTCTCCGGCACTCAGACCCTTCAAACTGTAACACAGCAATGCTTCTTGGTGATGAAATAGTTATGGTGGATGTACTACCCCGAAAGAACTCATTTACAAACTTTAATAGTACTTAATAGTAGTTTAAAAAGGATGTAGTTATTAACAAAAGTACGCGAAAATAAAATAAAATACAAAACCAGTCTATCCCAGTGACGTCAACCATGTCAATTAATGGGGTTAGCATTGTTTCATCGAAAAAAAAATTGCCAAATTTTCAATTCCCAAACAAGTTTCTGCATAATTTCATTTGCCAAATTACTACTTAGCAAATAAACTATTCACAAATAAATTGTAACGCAAACCTAATGTTTGGCAAGTGAACGTTTAAACAATAACTTGCTTACCAACTAGTACTTTTACCAATTTTAATGTAGTCAAATATTTCAGTTGGTATAACATATTTTAGCCAAAATAAAACGTTGTGTGGTCACAGTTCTAACCTACCCTAACGGTTTCGATTTAAAAAAGATATAAGCGTGTTACAAATGTTTATTGTCTAAAGATTGTTTGCTGTAATAAATCATTTGATTAAAGACCAAATACCTTAATGATATGGTCCTTGATAATATTCTGCCGAGTAAAAATTTTACCAAATGAAAATGTGCGTACTAAAATCATTTCAAAATGTTGAATTGGTATATAAAAAGGTTGCTAAAATGCGTTTGGGTAATGAAATTTGGTCAAAATAATTTTGGCAAAACGGCAGGCTTCCCAATTAATGTAACAGCACTTTGCATAAGGTGAGCTTTCACTGGACAAAATAGACATTCATTTGATAAGTTGCCAATTGCATGACAAGCTGATTCTTATAATTTACCTTGGGTTATTGGTTAAAATTAAGAATCTTGTATCTTTACCAATAATGAAGCAAAGACTAGACAGCTTTGCATTGGAGACCTTACATTGGAGACCATACGTTAGTAGTTACTTAGGTATCACAGATAAAATTAGCTTACGAATCTATTAATATGCCCAGTTTCTTGAAACCGCGTTTTCCAAAATGGTAGTGAGCTATCAGTTGACGAAATAGACATTCATTTCACAATTTGCTAATGCATGATTTCGAGGGCTTCTAACAAAGGAGCGTACAAGCACAAACCGCATTTTTAGTTTTGCTGCGTAGGATAGTTTACTATAGCCCTCATAATACATTGTGTTAACGAATTCGTGTAATTCCTTGAAACCGCGTGATCTCCTGGTGACACTGATTGACCCTGCGTATATACAAGGTTAGTCGGAAAGGGGGTACTAATCCGAAGCCCACTTATAGTATCGCTGATGACTGTTTGAAAGCAAGTGTTACAATTTCAAAATTCGATATTTTTCTTTCCAAATAAAATTATTTTTATTTTAGTTTTTTCAAAAATTCTTCATCCCTGCTTTATTTACAAATTCAGAAAATGGTGCTTCTAATTCATGACCCCAAATGAGACCTAAAATGTAAACACAGCTGATCGTAACTGGGGATAGATAGATTTTAGAGATATTTTTTTCAGATTTTTGAACATCTGTTTCTCTTAAACTATTGACTTTTGGGAAATGTTGTAGAACAAAAGTTATTCATTATTGTGTGTACTTTAACACCCTTTCGGATTAGTACCCCCTTTCTGACTAACCTTGTATATAGGTTTTTTTCAGAACCAACAAAAAAGGTTTTCAAAAAATTAACCATGGTATCCTGATTCTGAGTAGTTTTAGCATCCCAAATTAACTGACTGCGTGGAGCGATATCGCACTAGTCGTGCCCGTTAGCTGTGTCGCCGTGCCTTCTTCATTCATTTATGCATGGCATCGAAATATTCTATGACATAAAAAAATATTTGGGAAAAAAAAAAGTTTCTTGTTATTTTTAATCAATCTTAATCCCATGCGGGATTAATCTATACCATTAATAGATCACGTGGTTTAAAATAATTACACGAATTCGTTTACATCCTGTATAATTAAACCCCCATACTTTATGTAGAAACTGATACGTGCTAAATATCAGAATTAACAGTGAACTGATTTTGGTTATTAAGTTTTTTGTCTCTTCTGTAAAGTTGCACTTTTGTCTATAGACCTATTTGTTATGAAGCCCTCGACTTAATTACAATTATTGCCTACCCTAGTATACTTTTACAAAAAAGTTGTAAACTATGATATCCTGCTAACATAAAACCACTCTTATTCCAGTGAGCAGTTTCAATATAGTGAAACAGCACTTCTAGAAACCGCGCATTTTACATAATGGTGGTGAGGTTTCCGTTGACAAAATATACAACCATAATCGATGGGTTGCCAATGCATGACTTAATTACAATTATTACGTACCCTACGTATACGTTTAGAAATCTCTAAATAGTATTTAATTTATTATACAGGTTGAAATTGTAAACACTCGACAAAACGGAATGGGATATTGTACTCATCACTACGAACAACTTTTACTATGGGACCAAACCTGAAATCACGAAAAAAAAACAGCTGTTCCCTACATTTATGTTCGCATAACTCGTCAAAATGTAGGGAGCAGCAGATTTTTTTTTCGCGATTTCAGGTTTGTTCTCATAGTAAAAGTTGTTCATAGTTATGAGTAAATACAATCTCCCATTTCGGTTTGTCGAGTGTTTACAATTTCACCCTACATAATGACAGTATCAGTTGAAGTCGCTCTTCGCCTCTGTCCGTTTGTCCGCTTACTTCTTCTAAACGACTCAATGGATTTTGATGCGGTTTTCATTTTAATTTAGGTAATTTTTCCCGAAAGGTTTTAAGGTATAAAACGTACCCGAGCGACGTCGGGGCGGGTCGCTAATACGGAATATAATGATAGCCTGATAAGCAGTTAAAATCTTTCTTCAATATCTGTACGTCTGTATTTCATATTCTAATTAGAGTGGATATCAATCACATACAAAGTTTTGATGACAGTTTCGGTTAAAGGTACAAGTCCGAGGCTGCAGACCGCAAACTGCAAAAGTAGTATCGCTTGCGGTGCGATCTGCGGCTGCGGTCTGCGGTTGCAGTTTTGCAGTCGCTGTCGGAATAGCATAAAGTACACACCTTAAAGGCGCTATTCCGATGGCGACTTACGGTCTGCAGTTTGCAGCCCGTCTCGGACTTGTACCTTCAAGATATCCATGTACGTATTAAAACAAATCGTTTATTATTGTGAATCATAAGTTACATATAAGATGACAATAGTAATAATAAGCTAAGATAAGACTATACAGGGTGTTAACGAATTCGTGTAATTCCTTAAAACCGCATGATCTGCTACTGGTGTAGATAGGCCCCGCACGGGATTTAGCTTGATTAAAAATAAAAAAATATAATAATTATTTTTTCATGCGGCTTTGTTACCGATCGTATCTAAACCACCTAATAAGGATTCGGTAAAAAAATAAGAATTTATTTTGTTGCAAAAAAAAAGTTTTATTTGCTTGAACATTTCGATGCCACGCACAAATTAATGAAAGCACGGCGACACGGCTGGCAGGCACGACTAACGCGATATCGCTCTTTGCAGTCAGATAACTCAAGGCTCTAAAATGACTCAGAAATAGAAAACCAAGATTTTTTTTTGTTTTTTTTTTAGTTGATTTTCAGGAATTCCCATTTAGCGTTCATCTGTGTCACCAGTAGATCACGTGGTTTGAAGGAATTACACGAATTCGTTAACACCCTGTATAATAAGATAAGTTAAGACTGGCCTTTGAGGAGTGCTACACAACTTAATTCGTGGATAATTATACATACATACATAAACTCACGCCTTTTTTCCATGAGGGTAGGCAGAAACTGTAGAACGCCACACGTTATGATCTTTACATACTCCTTTCGCTTCGTCATCTTCATACATCTTGTCATACACGCACGCCGGTTGAGAGTACTACACACCTGTCCGTTTTGAAGAACATCACCAATAACATCGATGTTTGTCCTTCTAAAGCGTCCTCTACGTACGTTTCCACTGATATCCACCTTATAAACTCAATAGATACTAAACAATACAAATAAAGTTGTGGAGCATTTTTGTTTAAATAACTATAGGCAGTAAAACTGAATTAATTTAGTGCGGAAATCAACAAAAAAAAATGTTAAAAAATTATATGAGAAAAAATAAAGGAAAGATGTAATTTGAGAATCTCGCTTGTTCACTTAGTATTTACACGCGCAATGATTTCATCCAAGCGAGTGACTAGCATGCTAAAACAAACCCTAGTGCTTAAATAGTATGTACTTATAATGAAAATACTCTAACAATTATATTTGTGAAATTATTAAACAAATCGACTGCCTCGTTGGTCCAGTGGTCGCAAGCGCAGATTGCTACGCACGGGGTCTTGGGTTCAATCTCCAGGTGGGGCAAAGTGTTATTGAGTTTTTCCGTGTAGCATTTCTCAGTCGCAGCCTGGAGTTCGGTTTTTTGCCCGGTTAATGGCAATAGGCTGGCCTTCTATTACATAGGATTTAAACTGTACTATTACACCTCTACCCAAACCTTCGGTTAAAACAGGCTTGATGGTATGTATGTAAAAAAAAACAAAGTATTTGAATACGAAATTACAAAGAAGGATAATTCAATCTCTACCAGGCCCTTCCTTTCTTCCGACTACGGAGAACTCTATAGGAAGTAGAAAGTTTGTGAATAGCGCACTCTTACTAGAACCTAAATTAATTAGACCGAGGCTCTCCAGCCTCCGCTAACTTCGCAAATTGAGATCTTATCTCTTAATGCGGTCGCCACCGGACAGTCGTTGATTTATTTACGGAAACCCCTTTTATTACCAATCTGAACCGGTTCCTATGTAATTACAAAAGAAATTACTGTGTAGGAGTCTACGGTATATCGAGTACATATACAGGGTGTAAACGAATTCGTGTAATTCCTTCAAACTACATGATCTATTAGTGATATAGATTAAACCCGCACGGGATTTAGATTCATTAAAAATAAAAATAAACTTTTTTTTCCAAATAAAGTTCTATGTGATAGAAATTTTCGATGCCATGCATTAATGAATGAAGGCGCGGCGACACAGCTGACGAGCACGACTAACGCGATATCGCTCCACGCAGTCAGTTAACTCGGGACTCGAAAATTACTCAGATATAGAATAGCATGGTTCATTTTTTGAAAACTTTTTTTTGTTGATTCTGAAAAAAACCTATGCCTAGGGGATATTCAGTGTCATCAGTAGATCACGCGATTTGAAGGAATTACACGAATTCATTAACACCCTGTACAGCAAATTCCAAAGAAAAAGGAAGCCACAATGGCGTTATGGTTTGTTGTTATGAACTTTTGTTGCTAACAACTCTACATAGGGTTCAGATCTCGCGAATTAAGCCTATAATTCCACAATAAACTTTGATGCTCTCAAAAATCTGACAGTTTAGTAATAAGTTATAATAAGAAAGAGAATAAAAAACCTTCTGTTCCCTGAGCCCCTCGCACAAGATGATTTTCAATTCGTATCCAGATACGAAAATGTTCAATTAGGTTCTGTATCTAAAAAAAATTACGTGCGGACATAAACTGAAAAATGATGTTACAATCCTATAAAATTTTCGTACATCCTTGGACTTCCAAAAGTCACATCACTAGCAGTACTTAATACTAAACTCAAATCCAAATGTAATAAATACATCAAGTACTAACAAACAATCAAACGACCATCAAAACTTACCCCTTCACTCCCAAAACAACATACAGGCCAAACTACAAATAACAACGTCTTAAAAACAATTAATTAGTTATTTAATTCGCAGACAGTGACTCAAGTTTAATTACCCGTAGAATCTATAAAGCAGGGGAAGTTTGAGACAGTTAATGGAATGCTTGGGGACTCAATCGCATGGCTCGTAAGGCCATAACTGTAGTTGCCGGGATAGTTACTTCCACTACATATAATTACGATTGAATTTATGGCGTATATTGTTGTTACGTTTAAACTATTCTCTGTGACGGTGTAGCGATGTGTTGCTTTGTGTTTTGTGGTTGTGTATGATTAAGGTTTGATACCATTTACATGGACTTTTTTTTTAATGTTGGTAAACAAGCCCCTCCTGATGTTAGGTGATTACCACCGCCAATATACACCTACAACACCAAGAAGATTGCTGAAGCGTTGACAAACTAAAGCGTTTATTACACTACACTGAATAAGAAGTTAGGGACTCTAAAAATCGGGTAATGTAGGGCCCTTTAGAGACAAAGTTGGAAAGGCTCATGCATCTTTAATTTGAGATATCATTTCATGAGGTAAGTTACAGAGCTCTCATATGGGATAAGTTGAGTTGCAATCGTTGCAAGTGACAATAGGAAATCTAAAAAAATTGAGGATACCTACTTAGTACCTACTTTTAGTTTGTTGTCTGAATTTTAGACTACACGAAAATAGTATATCATGGGTATAGTAACATTATAGGTTCTAGTTAATCATGGTCATTTAAGTTCAAAGTCAACCACAATATTTAAATGTAATTTCCATCAAACAAAATTGCACGTCATTACGTACGGAATCCATAAATAACTTAATCCTAACACGCCGCAGAAAATCAATCTATTCCCCGAAATGTGACAAAATTAGCGTGTAATATTTCCTGTTCGAATTATAAATACCCTCATTTTCCCGCCAATGTCCGGAGGCAATACAAGGGAATAACGCGAGGCGCGGGGGAGTTCCTTACACGGCACGCGGCGTGCACGCGACGGACACGTGGCGGGCACCAAGTAACCAATCCCTCTTCCACTATTTATTCTACAACTATCCTCTCATTTAAGGCTCGTGTCATCCTCGCGACAGACGCAACGCCCCGTGTAAATTCAGTTTAGATTTCATCAAGCACCCCCTCGTTTGCGACATTTACAAAGCAAATATCGTTCCCAGATTGCATTATTATTTAATTGTTTCGAGTGGCGTTCAAAGAGAGCAGTCTTGTTTGATCCATTATGCATGGAATATTGTTTTTAACTTCTGTTTCGTATTTCTTTTGCTTACATTTTTTACGGAAATTGTTTTTTTATATAATTGAGACTAAAAGGAGATGTTTGATTTTGGGCCACCACTATGTACAGTATATAGAAAAATAGGAAAAAAATAGGGGATTACCATAAAAATACAAATAAATTAATTTGAAGAAGAGTACAATTGTACTGGAATTATTATTTGGGGATGTTTTTTAATATGTTAACCCTTTTTTCTGGTAGCCATGACAGTTGTGTTTGACATTATCATGAGTTTGACAACTTTGACAGTCCTAGGTTTCGTGATGTGTGTGTGACGCAATCGAGTTTAACACCTTTAATTCTATTTCATTATAATTATAATGAAATCCAAGTATTTTCGTCTATAAATAACGTAGTTATGTTACGTAAGTACACAAGAAATAAACACTATGGGGTCAATGACATGTCAACAGTTGTCAAAATGACATTTCACATAATTTCGATCCGCCATATTTTTATGTGTTGTGTTGCTCTCCTTGACCAAGTTAACTTGAATTTACAATTAAACAAAGTAAAATGATAGAAAATTAACATTAAAAAACGGTTACTTTATTGTATAGCTATATTTCCATATAGTGTACATGGTGCTGGCCCAGGCTCCATACATTTCTGAAACATCTCCTTTTAGATTTTTAAATTGTTTTTAAATGAATGTTTTTCAAAACTGAAATAAACCATGTTTATCAGTGTATCCATAATGGATACTTGGATACAAAAAAGTAATAAAAACTAAGAATTTTTAATTCGTAGGGTAAGCCCGAAGCATTTTATAGACGCAATTCGAAATGTTAAAGAAAACATTAGATATTTACTTCATGATAGTAAAAACTGCATATTTACGTTATTTCATTCTAATATCCCAAAACCGATTCTCATGATGAAAGAGCGCGAACCTGGTGCAAAGTAAAGCAGCGGCCATACATCAGGCGGCTCCATTCTAATGGTAATTCGGGATATACGCGCGCCCGATATTGTTGGCCGGTCCCTTCTGCCGTAACAAATGTTTATTTTATACACAACGCCACTAACAATAGTGTGCAAATACCTAAACACCGTAAATGGTGGCGCGATGCGATTTAGATGATAATGCTCGCAGAAATAATAATGGGAGGCGTTTGTAATGTTCGTGTTTACTGTGCGGTGTGCCGTGTGCGTTGTGTGGTCGCGTGCTTGTCTTTTGGTTTTGTTTTGTGTCGTAATTTTATTTTGTTGCAGAGCGAGAAGAGAATTGTGTTGGAATGGTGGGAGTTAGATTTTAAATTATGAAATTAATATTTGTGTCAATATATATTTATTTCTCCATGTTACGCCTATCATTCATTACCTACAGGGTTTTTTAATAATTATAATTTTAATACATGCAGTTTTTTTATATTTATTTAATCTGATTCATAAAGTCAAAAGTCAAAGTCAAAGCATTTATTTCAATTAGACCAGGCACTTTAGAATTGTCGAAAAAAAAAGTTACCGCCGCGTTCCAAAATGTAGATTCCTGTGGAGAAAGAATAACGGGCAATAAACTCCATGGTTACTCTTTTTCATCAAATATTTACAAAAAAAAATATCCAATAGAAGTACGGTTTGTGTGTATTAAAATGTAAAACGTGTCAGGTAAATGTAGATACTCTAAAGTACACGGTAATGGAACAATTTCATAAAATAATTAATACCTACCCTAAAAATGTTCCAAGCTTTCATCAACAAAGTAACTCGCATGATTACGAAATTCACTTTTCTTCATAAAACCTCCTTAATATTCTTATAACTCTGAAAAGGCGTCTTTAACAAAATCAGGAATAAAACGTGAATGTTTTATGTACGTTCAGGTAGGCAGGTACAGGGACCTCCTACATGTTTAATTTGATATTGTTTAAAGACGGTGTGCCGGCTGACAGCCCTAACGCTCATGCATATTCATGTGGCGTGATTAATCATGGCGAACCTACCTCCCTTCACACACCTACCTACCTACCTACCTCTTATATACTTTGTTTATTATACAAACACCCACTGCGATGTTCAAATTGTGAGTTATTGTCTAAAACACCGCGAGTAAATTAGTTACGCACGTTAGTGGTAATTTGTCGGTAAAATACTTCCTGAATTTTATGTGGGTTTTTTTACGTAATAAATTAAGATCGTGGGAAGGGATTTTCTTTCAATTTTTCAACTTTAATGATAAAATACATACGTTTTTCCAAATGAAATGGTCATTGATCCTATATGTTTATGTAACTAGTAACTACATAGGATTCAAAAGTCTTTACAAACCATTTGTCGGATATATTTTTTTTTTCATTCTTTCATTAATTATAAAACAAACTAAAAGACCTCTAAATTGCATTTAAATCCCTCAGAATTAGCTCCATTAATTATATTAATTGATTACAAAAAACGAATGATTTATGCATTCTCACCCAGAGATTTGTCGCGTGCCCTACTTTTTTTTTTTTGATAATAAAAAAAATGTTTACAGCCACAGTGAAAACTCTTTGATGAATTAAAAAAAATGTATATTAGCATAGAGAAGCAATAAAGTGTATATTTTGATCGTGCATCTGCCGGTGGGCGGACGTTCGCGCGATGCATGTCGCTTTTATGCTAATAATCGCGCTTTAACCGCGATTAGCGCATGTTATTACAAAAGTCAGTGACGTAACGTACACGCGTTATAATTTATAGATAGTCGGCAATAAATGGTGAACAGATAACTCGTAATGGCACTGCCGAGATAATGCAGTATTGCATACCTACTTGTTAGTGTAAGCGAGGAAGCTATAAGCTATACCTAATCAAATATAGATATTAAGACAGATTAACTTATTAAAGCGAAATAACATGAACTATCTACCTACGTTTTCTATCGAATACCGACGTTAATACACATTCAATCAAATTCCTTCAGGGGAGTCTATGTAAATACTTACCTACCAATGCGATAATTAATTGCTATTATGACATCTACGGACATAACTATCGACAGCTTAGATAGAAATGATAAACCAATAAATCTAATTACATGATATACCTACATAGTGTGACCTTGTCATGATTGCGACCTTTGTATTTAAGCGATTCATAGAGATTATTGATTATTCTGCCGATTTCGCGATATTTCGCGATTCTGATGTAGGTTCAGAGACCGATTGAAAAACCACGAAAAAGTCAAGAAAAGGGCCACGATTGATTGATTGGTAGACCAATTGGGTACAGACTTTTCCAATAGCAATCTACCAAGGTAGAGCGACTTGGAAAAGATTTGATAGAAATCAAAAAGCTGTTGCTGGCAACGAGCCCGGAAATGCTGGGAAGAAGAACGAATCAACCAATTCCCAGACCTTGCGACAAAGATACAAGATCAAACACGTTATCAGTAATGTAACACAAAATGAGGGCGACACGTGACGTCGACGAGGCGGCGACACGTCGCCGTCAATCGTGCGGCAATCCGTCAGCGCGGGCGGCACGGCGGCAGGGTCCCGCGGGACGTGCCGCACGGCTCGATTAGTGTCGCTCACTGACCCAGCTAATTTGTGACACCGCACATGCAGCTTTTTGCAACTGCCAATCAAATACCCACTCGTCTCATCGAAATTTGACCATCGATATCAGTCTTTGTCTTTTTCATGTCCAATGTTCCATTTTGGTTTTTTATGTAAAATACTGCGTCTCTATTTTGTTTTGTTTCGATACACTGGTAATGATAATGTGTAATTAATTTACAAATTACTTGATATCGCTAGCCTTTAAAGTTTTTTCGGGTACCTTAAATACCGTGAGGAGATTTCAGGAAGGCAGTTATGTAGAGACTGCCAAGATGTTTGACTCCTCAAAGGCTCAAAGTGAGGTATTAAAACAGAGGTTATAAGGCCAACTGTAAAAAGCATTTTTTTTTCTTTTTTCCGGCCTATCTACCGGCTTCAAAAAGGACAGGTGTGTAGTACTCACAACCGGCGTGCGGGTATGACGAGTTGTGTGAACCTGGACGAAGCGAAAGGAGTATGCAAGGATCGTAGCATGAGGCGTTGTATAATTTCTGCATACTCCCATGACAAAAACGCCTATGTTTATGTATGTATCTACGGGCTCTGCTTGTCGACTTGTTGACATTGTAAGATCTTAGAAATCAAATAGTTTTGTTATAAAAATAACTAAGAAGATGTGCATAATAATAAATAGGTAGGTCCAGACTCTCATTTAGCTATCGTAATTAAAATCTACATACACATAAAGTCAATAAGAGATCAATTTTATTTATCGTCCAATCTTTTAAACATCGCTCATCCAGACGGGATTACGGGCGATGCGACAAAAAAAGTACGAAATGTAGGCATCATATTTTCCACTACGCTGAATCAACACTCGAGCCATTCATCGGCGCAATGAAAATATTGGACCGTTTATCTTTTTGTTTTTCCATTCCCAAACCTTTCGGTTTACTCGGTGTGTGAGCGCGAATGTGTCCGCTGACAGAATTCATTTATGCAACAACTAAAAGGATACGTACTCGCTGATATGTGAAATCACTATTTTGTTTGATGGAGTTGAGCTTTTTCAATTTTATTTTTGAGTATTCTGCTATGATATCGGATTGCTTGTTTGTAGATGTTTGAAATGAGTTTTTGCTTTTATGCTGTTTGTAAGGACGGTGGTGTAATGTTGAATCCAACTATATTATTATAAATGTGAAAGTATATAAAGATGGATGGATTTGGATGAAATATGGCACGCAGATAAACCATGTCCAAGATTAACACGATACTTTTTATCAGGGTACTTGTATGAAGTAGTTACCTTAACACGTTCAGTGCCGGGTGCCCTCGTGAAGGGCTCATTTTAAACGCAGGTTTTTCTTGGAAAATCCACCGTCATGAAACAAGCAAACACCTAAGTATTTTACGACGTAGTAGCGTACTTTTCAAGGTTTTTAACCTAATGCCAGGAACCCTCATCGAGGGTTCACTCTTAGCGCAAACGTGATGCCGAGGGCCCTCCTGGAAAATCCGCTAGCAATATGTATGGCGGGATGACGTATGAGCATTATGAAAAGTGTGGTGGACTCGAATGTGTTAAGATGCGAGTAATACAGCAGGACACAGCTAGTCTTGGAAAAATGATTAAGTACGTACCTACCTACCTATAAGTTAATAAATAAGCACTTTACATCATGAGTTTACTAACCCACGTTCTTGTGAAACTGTGTTCTATGTCCATGTGCATCAAGTTGTGTCATATTCGCGGTGATTTCTACTCAATCACATGTTATTAGATAAATGATTCACTTGGTGAAGATATAGTCTAAAGTGGATACCATAATAACATATCGGTTCCCAAGTAACGCCTACATAGGCACTAGGGTTTTTGCGTTCCCGGGAATTCCCGGGTACCCGGGAATTTACGAAAACGCGTAATTGTTCAAAACACAAGTTTAACTTTGCAATACTTGAGAAAAACGATATTTTTACAAAAACGTGAAAATTCCCGGGTACCCGGGAATTCCCGGGAACGCGAAAACCCTAATAGGCACCTACCTATTAACTCAATACGGCTATTGTAATAAGTATTATCATTACACTGGCTGGGGTGCATTAAAAGGACCTCTGCGAGTGACGATACTTCAGTACGTCAGGCGCACCCCGCACCTTTAATAAATACCAACCAGGATCTACGAAATTAGTACTGTTACTATTGTTATTTGATTCCGTTCGATGTAGGATGTAGGTAATTATAAACACGCTTCATTTCCCGAAAGAGTAGGAAGAGGTGAAGGTACTGTTACCGATACATTTATATTTCACCAGCAACAAACAACGATAAAACCCAAGAACACTGCCCGACTCGGAAATCGAACTCTTAGCATCCGCAAGGATCTTACGCTCGGCAGCCGCGTTTGCGACGACGCTACTGGAACAATGATGAAGTTAAATATCCCATGACGAACTTTTGTATCTATAATTGGTTTGGACTACTACAGCCACGCATTACAGAACTTTAATAAAATTTTATAAGTAACGGTAATAGAGTTGATGACAGTTGAATTCCGTCAAAATAAAAATTACATTCACAAAAACGTTAATTGTACAGCTAACGCCATCTTTCGTGCAATAGCAAAACCCTTCGTAAACACTCGTTCAAAGGTTTTGAAGTAGTTGCAGCTACTGAACAATAGATGGCGTCAGTTATACCAAATGCAATGCATTTATTGTTGTACCCAAAGCAAGGGAACTATAGCGAAAAGACTAGATTTAAATTGAACAAAATATTGCTATGAAACTGTTGGTCCAGCTTGGATTGTCATGGTCGTCATAATATTCTATTCGTCCGATGTGTGATTTTCCGGACACCAATCTCAGAACAATCGGAGTCTAACATTATTACCACACCGAATTGGATTGTAGCAGAGTTTTCGCTGGTAGAGTTGGCGTCCATGCATTCATATTGGTTGTTCATACGGGGAAATGATAACTAAATGTAAGAAATGAAATACCATGTTGACAATTTTAAATAATTTATGTTTCATCATACAATACCCAACTCCCAAACCATAGAAATATAAAACTATTATTATCAATCACTTAATTAAGATATAAATAGTAAGTAACATTACATTAAAAATGTAAACAATGTTTACAATTGAATCACAGATGTCAAAAAGTCTAAGATGTAAACAAACATTACTACTAAACAATCAACTTTTTAAATCGTGATATTTAATAAAAAAAAAATAGTCTTTTAGACCAATAATAGCAATACAAACGAATTAGTCTCATGTTCAAGCAATTAAGTACATTATAATAATCAGATCTATTTCCTGTCATGAAGCTACAAGCGTGATTATATATTTATTCTATTTTGTATATTTTTAAACAAGAGTTATTCATGTCTCCGTTAAATTGCACAAGATGACTTCTGCAACAGATTTCACTGTGGATACAACTGCAACAAATCGACTTCTGGAAGTATTACCGACTTCTCCGACTTGGCGCAAACTGTCCGTAAAGGTTTTAATAACACTTGCATTCAGTGTAAACAGGTAAGAGCAATTTAACTTGCTAGTGGAATTAGCGCTTAAGACTGACCAAAAGTTGGCTAGCAAATTTATTCAAAAAAATAGACTATGTCAGTCTTAAAATGTAAACAGCGGAATGTAACTTAACTTGATAGTTTTATATGAGTATTCCTTATTATTTTAGGCGTATTATTATATAAACTGTGAGCAATGATTCTATCGAACAACTCAAATAATAAAATTAAAGATACAAATACAACAATCTGAAATTCTGATATAAACAATCTTTTTAAAATTTACTAGATTTTGGTAACTTTATTTCTCATTTCTATTTTAGAAATGGAAACATAATATTTGAGCAGCTTTGCATCAATATTTCATGCCGTTAATGGGCGAAGCCACGATTTTAAGAGAGTCGAAACTGTCGAAAACGTAATCTGCTTTGTTTACAATATGAAAATAGAGTTTTTTGAGTTTGGAACTCAATATCTCTCTGTTCCCTCCTATGATGTCATTTGTTTAAAAATAATACTAACAATTAACATTGACATACCTTTCATGAACCGACTAAACTATCCGTTTTTGTAGGCAGTGATAGATTTTTAAGAGACATAAGAGCCTTACAGCCTCCTAACAATTAAAAATTACTTAAAACAACTTTAACTTTAATAAGGCCTTAAGCACCTTCAAAATAAGGCATATTTTCCTACACAGCATTCCAGCAAACTTGATCTGGTACACCAGGCTTAAGGCAAAATTCGCATCTACTTAAAAGATTCACGTTGGTCCTCATTTGTTGATGAGGAGTTATTCCTCATGAGAAACATTATTAGTCTATTAGTTTAGAATATCCGCATAGTGTTGGCACAGCCGTGGTTCATGCGATACTGCACGTACATCATACCGGAGTTGTGCCAGTAGTACAGTGCGCCGAGTACTAATACGTGCCACCATTGGTGAGAGTGGCCGATGTAGTCCACCTTGCCAGGGAACCAACGTTCTGGCACCTGGAAAATAAGATATTGGTTTAGATGTTGCACATACAGGATTAGGAACCTTAATTCAATTTAACATACATTTTGGGACTCCTAAATCAAGCCATCGTGCATTTTTATGTATAAAATGCCCGTTTCCTTGCGCAGGAACGCTTGGTGTCTGGGTCGGATTTTATACTTACCTAAAGGCAATACCGATACGGTTCTTTATTCAGTGATATCAAAAAAGTGCGCGAGGATTTTTCCGTTTGGTGAGAACTTTACAGACCTCTTTACAAAAAAAGCAGGGTGGCTTGATTTAGGTGTCTGGGAGTGTAGTTAATTTTCCATTACAACTAAAATAGTTTTATGGCAAACTGATTCAGATACCCTTAAGATTTTTTCATTATCCCTAGAGTATTGAAAATTATCTAAGTATATATTTTAATGTTGAATGGTTGAAAGATAGCTGAAAAGTCACAAAATACCAAGTCATAACAATATCTAGCTCCAAATGAATGTCAAATGTTGCTCAAACAAGAATAAAATTCTACAATAAATTGAAATAAGGGATTTTTTTTACTACGCTCACGATTCTTAATATAGACTCGACGAACATCTGCTTAATATGTATTCAAATTGGCATTGGTATTTTGTAATAACGGAATAAGTAGTTTCTTTCAGTAGTAGCAGCAACAATGATTTTAGCATACAATTACCTACTACAAAATTGACCCTTTAACAATGTACAACTGGTCGGGTCGTTTCCGGCACAGAATAAATATCTACGCCTCGTTCTTTTTCCCGTGGTTTTTTGTAGTAGTTTTGGTGATACGTTGCAATGCAAAACAAGCCAACGGCCACCTGATGGAAAGTCGTTGTCACCGTCTATACCTATTATACACCTATAACACCAAGAGGATATCTGATGCGTTGCTAAACTTAAGAGACAAAGTTGGAAAATCTCATGTACCTGTAAATACACTGGCACCCTTCAAATCGGAACACAGCAATGCTGAGCATTAAAAATAGTGGTACTTCCCCGGACGAGGTCTTTCACAAGGAGCTCTACTACGATCAAGGTTGTAATATGTATTCTAAGCTGTCATAAATGGCGACTAAGGGCGTATACATAAAGGAAGCGGGTAAACGGCGCCGACCTGCCAGCGCTTGTGGGTACTGGTGCGTGCAGGTAACCGCTACATAAAGGCAGCGGGTAGAAGCAGGGGCTGGCATTTTTTAACAAAAATACGCCTTATTCCCTTGCAAATACAACAACAAATGACGGCCTACCAGCGCTGATCGGAGCAGGTCGGAACTTGTCGGCACAGTTCGGAGCTTGTCGGCGCTGGTTCGCCACACAGTATAGAGACTACCTGCGCCGACTAACTGCGCGGACCAGCACCGACAAGCGCTGACAGATCGGTGCCGGCAACCCGCTTTCTACGTGTATACGCACTAAGGGCCGATTTTACCAACGTCATATAACATTATCCGAGGAATACATTCTATAATACATCTGGGTCATATTAGGCGACCCATGTCGATGTTAACAGGGTTATGTATATCTCACCTTGAAAGCATATATCACGAAGGCGGTCCCACTTATGACGTACATCCCTATGACCCTAGGGAAGAACATCTGAAACAACGCAATTACATTTTATCATTAGATATTACACATCAATTATTACATATAGGAATTTATCTTAGCCTGTCGATGGCAATGTAAATTGTATCAGCCCATAACTTAGCCACGAGCACTGCATTTTCAGTAGCGTCTATAAGTTCCTCTAGTGAGCAGGCGTCAGGACACGCAGGGCATGGTGTTAAGTGTCCCGGAACAGCACCACATCTACACTCCAGGTTGGAGTTATCTATGAATCCCCACCTGAACAGATTTTCCTTGCTTGGATCCAAGTAAATCCGAAGTCTATTTAAAGAGTTCCAGGCTAGCCACGGTAAATCATGTCTAGGTGGGAGATTCTCAGGAGAGACGAATGGAGTAGGAAGGGTAGCACTATCTCGCCACTGTCCATGTCTTATTTATATTATTTTTATTTATTTTACTTTAATTAAAGCGTTCTGGGACCAATTGCAATAATTAAAGATAGGAAGAAGAGGAATAGAAGAAAATACATACAATGGAACGAAAACAAATATTTATAACAATTAGAGACACCTCTTTCATAAATCCCTCACAATGCTTCTGACAGTATATTCTTCCACTCATCCGCAAACAGATCACAATTCAGACATCAAATTATTTATTTATTTACGCACTTACTATTACGTCATAATTATGTATAAGAAAATACTGACCTGAACCATGGGGTTATCGAACCCTCCCAAAGTGTATGTCCAATGCAGCGTGGGCAGCACTCCATACGCTGCCCAGCCGATGAACACGCACATCTTCACCAGATACGGCACGCCCAGCCGCGGGATTTGCAGCACCATCGCCACCACGAAGATTACTGTCACCGATGTCATGTAGAACGTTTTTAGTTCCTGGAATATGAAAGGTAATATTTAGAAGATATTCTTCCGGTCCGTAGGGGGGACGGATTAAGGATACAATTCCCCTCCGCTGAGCAAGTGCATAACAAGAGGAGACGAACCTGGCACCATAAATTGAAAAAAATCGCGGGTAGTTGTAAAGTGTAGCTGCTTTTTTTTGCGCTCCCAAAATTAAAATTTAATTAAATAATTTAAACATTTATATACATATTTAATGATAAAAATATACAATTAATTTACCCTACCTGCCAGTCAAGTGATATATTTACAATATTAGTATCCACACAACAACAACAAGAACACAATGGAGGCGATGAAAGATACACTGTCGAATGTCATGGAGATGTTCCAGAAGAGGATGGCTGACTTCGAAGCGGAGCTTAAAAAGGCCCCTGATGTATCATCCAGCAATGTGAGCCTGTCAGCTGATTTTGCGGCTTTCAAAAATTTCACGCTGCAGGCACTCGGCAGCCTTCAGAAACAGGTTGAGATGCTTGCCCTTGATGTTGATCGCCTTGAGATGCGAGGTCGGCGTAAGATGCTCCTTCTTCATGGCATCCCAGAGAAGAAGAAGGAGGAGACAGGTGAGGTTGTGGCACAAATTGTTCAGGAGCATCTTCAGATGGGTGACTTCAAGGTGAGTGACATCAAGCGGTGTCACCGTATGGGGCGTGAAGGGGCAGAACATAAACCCCGGCCGATTGTGCTCAAAGTTCAGAGCGTGGTGGTACGGGACACAATCTGGTTCTCCAAGACAAAGTTTAAGGGCTCGGGGATAACAGTCTCGGAGTTCCTAACTAAGTCCAGGCACAACACATTTATGGCCGCTCGTGTTAGGTTTGGCGTCAACAAGTGCTGGACGAGGGAGGGTCATATTTTTGTTCTTGGTGCAGATGGGAAACGGCATCGGATAAGCACCCTCCGTGAAATAAATAACATTGAGCAGGAGCCGCAAGAGCCGCAGGAGGACTCCCCATCCGTAGCAGACTCTGTAAAGGTGGTGGCATCCAGACCTAAGCGCGCTGCTGCTATGAGGAAATAATCCCATACTTTTTGAACACTTTTTGTTATGTCCGGGTATTATGTGTTAATCTACGCTATTATTATAATGTCACCCACACTTTTGAAACTTTTCTATACTGTTATTACCACCAAATTGTTCACCTAAAATTCTTAAAAACCACCGCACATTTTCTATTATTGTATTTTCAAGTGTCAGGTGTCGTCTGTCACTGTCAATGTCGTTTATTTACTTGTCAAGTGTCAACTTCTTTCTTCATCGCTGCGTTCCATTTCACTTCTTTATGTATCTTTAAAATGCATGACAAATAAAAAAAAAAAACTTCTGCTTTTCTTTATGTATTTACTTCTGTTCATCTATTTAAATCTTTTTCTGGTAACTTGTTCTCTTGTTGTATTGCCCGGACAATTTAATTTAATATTGTTGTTGAGTTTACATTTATTTTAATTTAATTTTTCTTGTAATCACTCAACTGGCAGGTGGACCTTTAGAGTATTTTATACTTTTAGAATATATTTAGTTTTAGATACCTATATATTTTTGCTTTATTTATATATTGTATTTTATTATATAAGTGTATTTTTATAATATACACATCATAATTTAAAGATTTTTTTTTTTTTTTTTAATCTATATTTTATTTAGGGGCTTTTATCAAAGATATGTCAGCCCCATCGTACCCTTTTACATAAATTGGCTTAAATAGAATTAGTTCATAATAATACATAATAGCTAATTAATTTGAGTTATTCGTGGAGGACAATAATTAAATGGCATAACTTTTTAATAATCTCCGAACATGGTATAGATAAGATGGATTGGATTATGCCTACATCAAATTTATTAATTTTAAAATCATTCACGAATAACTCACGTTCTACTCTGTTCCGAGCACACTCCATCAGCAAATGTTGTACGTCTTCGATTTGATTGCAAACTGTGCAATTAGGAGATTCAGCCTTTTTCATAAGAAATGCGAATTTTGCCGATGGATAGTGCCCAGAACGGAGTCTTAATATCAATTTAACATATTTCCTATCTAATTTAGTATTCTCGAACCAGGGAACACGAGATGGTTGACCTTGAATGCTTTTGTACCAAATGCCTTTATCCAGAGATATTTTGAAAAAATGATCTTTCCAGGAATTAAAGCATGCAGATTTAAATTTAGCTGTATATTCCCAGTAATCAGGTACATAATTAATTACACATCCGTCTATTACCGCTGATTTGGATATACGGTCAGCCTCCTCGTTACCTCTTAGTCCAATATGTGCTGGAACCCATTGCAATCTACATTCTATGTTTTTTTTTTTAAGTATAATTATAAATTTTAAAATATCATACGCTATCGATGTACCTCTGCTGTAGCCAGAGGCGCATCGAGCGATATGCTGGAGCGCGCTTTTGCTGTCTGAAAAAATTACTACTTTATTTAAATTTTGATTCAAGACGTAATTAATTGCTTTGTAAATTGCTATGAGCTCCAGCGACATAATGGATATATCACAATTAATTTTATATCCAAAACTGTTCCCTAAAGTCTGGTCAAATAACCCCGCTCCTTGTCCCTGAGCACTTTTAGATGCATCAGTGTAAATTTTATGCCATCCGAAATATATTGTGTTCAGTTCTGCTACAATATCACTCAGTAACACATTTGGGTTATAACTACGTTTAGAGGTGTTTATACTTTTAAGTTCATTTATAATATTTTTTTGAATATAGGATGTCCAGATTTCTAAACTAAACATTTTCAGATATTCTGATGCTGTAATTTCTAAATGTCTAACGTCATTGTATACTTTCACAAGTAATGGTTTTTGTTTGTTTTGCCAATAAGAGGTAAGACAATAGTCGCTCAACTCGGATATAAGACTAATTGTGACATTATTTGACCACGATCGGCTT
The DNA here is from genome assembly GCA_905220435.1 of Amphipyra tragopoginis. Taxonomy (NCBI): domain Eukaryota; kingdom Metazoa; phylum Arthropoda; class Insecta; order Lepidoptera; family Noctuidae; genus Amphipyra; species Amphipyra tragopoginis. The sequence continues at coordinate 21,132,121 of HG991995.1, read as the reverse complement.
TTTAGACAGTATTTGTATGCTAAATATTTTCTTCTTAAATATAAAGGTGCGATACATAAGTCTGATTCCATCACATGAATAGGGGAGCTTTTAATGTAACCCCCTATTATTCGTAGGGCCTGGTTTTGCAGCTTGTCCAGTTTCAATAAATGTGTTTTGGCACTACAGTCATAGAGGAACGAACCATAATCCAGTCGACTTCTAATTAAGGAGATGTACAGTTTCCGTATATGTTTAGTATGTATACCCCATGAGCTTCCCGATAATAGCTTTAAAATATTCAAAAACTTTGAACTTTTCGCGATGGTTTCATTTACGTGTTTACTCCAACGCAAACTTTGGTCTAACCACATACCCAAATATTTAGTACATGGTGAAAATGCTATCGACTGTTCATTGACTTTAAGAGAAGGTAGTATTCTGCGTCTGCCCCTACTAAATACACAATATGTAGATTTATTGGGTGATAACTCGAGACCAAGTTCGGCTAAAGACGTAACAATATGATCTAACGCATTTTGAATATACATTTCACATTTCATAATGTCTCTATCTTTTACATATATAACAAAATCATCTGCATACTGTGACACTACTATTGTATTAAGATGTTGTTGACATATTTTAAATGTAATCAAATTAAATAGTAGCGGGGATAAAGGGTCTCCTTGAGCTAAACCTTTATTACTCCATCGATCTGATAATAAATCACTGTATTCTGTTTTAATTTTAAGATGTCTCTCATTCAAGAATGACCATATATAAGTACAAAATTTTGATCCGATTTGAAGTTCATCCAAAACTTTAACTACTGCATCAACAGATACATTATTGTATGCATTTTTTATATCCAGGAAACACGCTACAGTTGGTATATTTTTAGAAAAACCATTTTGTACATAAGTAACTAGGCGACTCAACGAATCTAAACAGGACAGGGATTTTCTAAAACCAATGTTGAGTGGTGATAATATTTTTCCCCTCTCAGTGTACCATTCTAGACGTCGTACTAACATTAAATGAAATATTTTGCATAAACATGAAATTAGAGATATGGGCCTTAATTTAGGATCAGTAGCTGTATTATTCGCTTTAGGAATTGGTATTATCTGGATATTGCGCCACTGAATAGGTACAATACCTGAACTAAAGATTTTATTATATATATAGAGTAAACAAGTTCTTGCGGAATTGGGAAGATTATAAATCATGGAATATGAAATACCGTCCTCACCAGGTGCAGAATCCTTCTTTTTTAAACAATTTTGCAGTTCCTGTATACTAAAATCACACTCTAAAATTTCATTTTTAGATACAAACATAGGTGTTTTGTTTGTTACATAGTCAGGAGTCAGTGACCTTAGCAATTCATTTTGTTTATCGATAGGAGGATAGCTAGTAGACTGTTTATAACCCTTTATCCACCGCATACGTCGCCACATGTCATAAACTGATACTGCATGGTCAATGGAATCACAAAATCTCCGCCAACCCAATGATTTCGCTTTTTGAATTGCTTCATGAAATTCTTTAATTTTTTCTTCTAATTTGGACAAGTTATCAGGGGTTGGATTACGACGAAACTTTGCTAGAGACAACCTTCGCTGCGCAACAATGTGGGATAACTCAGGTGTCCAATAATTTTTTGGTTTGAATTCTTTTGTGGGCTTAGAACTAAATTTAATGTAAGGAATATATTTATCAGCTGCTAAATTTATTTGATTTATAAAAAAGTCATACATTTCTTGAACATCTGAGTCATCGCACTGCACAGCAAAGCTTTTAGATAGAAAATCCGTATATTCTTTCCAATTGGCCTTTTTGTAATTTCTTTTCCTATTTATAGTGAAATCATCAGGTATTTGTATTGTCAATTTAATTATAATGTGATCACTACCAAGATTTTCATTAAGTACTTTCCAGTCAAATTTGATTGCGATATCAGATGTAGCAAATGATATATCCGGTGAAGTTTTTTGTAAACTCCCATTAACTAGTTTTATTCTTGTTGGCGAGCAATTATTAAGCGAAATTAAGGCATATTCAAGCGAGGAATCCATTATTTGAGTGCCTCTTGAATCGGTTTTGATAGACCAGTTAGAGTGATGGCCGTTGAAGTCACCGGCTATTAAAGTTTTATTTGAAAAATGAGAAAAAATTTGGTCCCAGTCTGAAGGTTGTGTAACGACTGAAGATGGACAATAAAGTGCAACGATATTTTCTAAATCTTTACAATTAATTAATTTAGCACTTATTACTTCTATACCTGGATTTAAAATCTGAAAAGAATTTAAATGTGACCTGATGGATTTATGAACGAAAATAGCAACACCACCGTAGGAGTCATATCTGTCTTTTCGATAAATGTTATAGCCACTTACATTTAAGTCCACTTCATTATCTAGCCAGGTTTCACTCAGGATCGCTATATGAATTTTTTCTTTATTTAACAATTCTGTAAATGAAATCATTTTGGGCCGCAGAGACTGTGCGTTCCATTGAATAATGTTGATTCCAATATTTTTGTCTACATTATCCATTTATAACCTTAATAATTTTATCTAACCAGTTTCCTTTTAGCAGACAACTTAGTACAATCTTCTTTAATTCTTCGTATATATTTTTAAACAACAACAATATTTTTTCTTCAAATGTTCCTTCTGATGTGAATATTCTGTTAATTTTAATTAGAAATTTCTTAAGTTCAAATCTTTCAAGTAATTGTTCATCTTTTTGGTAGTCTTTCTCTTCAGTTTGCGATGGAAAACTCTCATAATTATCCTTTTCAGTCGATAGTTGGCTTTTCTTCCCTTGCATACGTTTGGTTTCCTTTTCCTCATATGACTTTTTTGTGGTGTTTTGTTTCCATTGTACGTCATTTCTTTCCTTCTCCTGAACAATGTGTGTAGGTGTCTCCGGCCCACGATTTTGTACGGAATTAATAAGTACGCTACTATATGTTTGAGAATCCTTTAGTGTACTTGTAGTAAGCGACAACTTTTGCAGCATATTTTGAGAAATAGCGTTTTGAGAAATAGCGTTTTCTTGTTGTTTTCCAAGGAGCAGCTGAAGTGCTTTTCTGTAGGGTACCTGCTCAGTGCTCATGATGTTTCTTATATCTCTTTCTTTTAAATATAGGGGACATTTTTTGTCTAATACAAGGTGACTTCCTCTACAATTTAAGCATAAGATATTACTTATATCACAATTTTCGTGGTCCCCACCACATTTGGGACATATTTTCTTCTTTGTTGGACAGTATTTTAATACATGTCCGAATTTCCAACATCCAGAGCACTGTGTCACGGGGAACACATACGGTTCCACTTTTAACCGACAACCATACGCATAAACATGGGTTGGGAGGTTATTACTTTTAAAACAAACTCTTATGGATTCACAGTCAACCCATTTGTTCTCCGAATTAACGCGTCTCAGTCGTTTGACGGCTACTATCTCTGTAGTGCATTCCAAAATATCCATTATATCTTTTTCGTTTAAATCTAGATCCACCCCTTTCACCACGCCGTAGGATAGGGACAATTCATTTATTAGTTGGCATCTCCACCCCATATCTTGAAATTTTTGGCATTCTATTAATTTAGTGGCATCTTCTTTTTCTTGAAATTTAATTAAAACTTTGTTGTAACTTTTATATTTTATTCTTGTAACATTCTTAATACTTTCACATCTCAATAATCGTGCAAATGCCATTTGTTTAGGCATACTCTCTAATGAAATTATACACACTTCGTGATTTGCAATGTTATTTATTTCATCATCTTTTTTTTCCAAATCTACCCTCAATTGATTTTGTGACTCTGCCGAATTACTTCTAATTAATCTTTTAGGCTTTCTCTTACTCACAGTAATAAAGTCATCATCATCATTAAAATCATCTTCTCTCTCCTTTCTCTTCTCAGGTAAATTTTTTTCACTTTGTTTATGTATTTCAACTCGCGTAATTTTAGGTTCCAAGGATTTGTCTCGGTCCTTTTCACAATTAAGTAAAATTTCCATATCACTTCCATCTTCGTCTTCTCCACTCTCCATTTTACGTTATAAGGATTGATAATACAGTAAACTATTCGCGAAACTAATAAACACAGCAGCGGATCGGTAAAATCAACCGTACGCTACGGATTCGCGACAGCGATTGAATTTAAAGATGTCTGATAGTGATAGTACAACTTTTTTTTCAGCTGATAGTGATGATGACAGCTTTGTCAGTGTTCCTTCTCTGGCCGACACACTTCATTCCCAGTTCTCTGATGTACCTATGAATTTCAATGTTGTTCATATAAATGCCCAGAGTATTCCGGCTCATTTCCCCGATATGCTGGTTAACTTTGACTGTAGGAATATCCATGCTATTCTTGTTTCTGAGTCATGGCTTAAACCATGTCTCCCCTCCACTTCCTATTCGTTGCCTGGATTCATTCTTGTAAGGAATGATCGCGCGGTTGGTGGAGGTGGCGGTGTTGCCATATATCTACGAGCTCATATTCCTTTTTCTATTGTTAGTATGTCAACACAGCCACCGCCAGCTAATGCGGGCGAGCATCTTTTCTTGGAAATTGAACTCCGGCACACGAAAGTGTTACTTGGCGCTTATTATTGTCCCTCACTACGCATAGATTTCTTCTCTTCTCTCGAAAATATTCTAGAAAATCTTACACCATCTTACAGTCATACTATCATTATGGGTGATTTCAACACTTGCCTTCTCAAAAATGATTCTCGTGCCGCTTCTCTTTATTCTGCTGTAGAATCTAAGAACTTATCCATTCTCCCTCTCAACGCCACACATAATTTTCCCAACTCTGTCCCTTCATTACTTGATCTTATATTTGTATCATCTCCTGATCACGTCGCTAAGCATGGTCAGTGCTCAGCCGATGAGTTTTCTTATCATGATCTAATATTTCTTTCATACAAAATTCGTCCTCCTAAGGCAAAGCCAAAAGTTCTTCTGCAACGTAGTTTTGGTGGCATGAACCTTGATAGTCTTCGTGGGGATGCCGACAGCATTGATTGGGGTCCATTGTTGGCTTCGGAGTCGATAGACGAACAAGTCAACATTTTTACTTTGAGCCTTGTCCGATTATATGACGTGCATGCTCCGATTCGCAAAATAAAAGTAAAACATCTTCCGGCACCCTGGTTAACTAATGACATAAAAGACATTATGTCAAAAAAAGCAGCAGCAAAAAGCAGGTACAAATGTCGTCCTTCTGCTTTTAATTTGGAAAAATATGTTTCTATACGGAATCACTGCAATAAGGTGTGTAGGAATGCACAACGCCGACATATCCATAGCTCTGTCGAAAACGGAGATCCGGCTAAAGTTTGGAAATTTCTAAGAACATTGGGGGTTGGGAAATCTCGTCAAGATTCTATCTCCAAAGATTTAAACATTGATTTACTCAACCAACACTTCTCTTCTTCGTCCAGCTGTGATAGGACTACAAAAGCAAATACTTTACAATATCTTTCATGTCTCCCAACCCCTAACCATTCAGCGTTTGTCTTTAATCAATTCACTGCTTGTGATGTTAAGAAGAGTATTTTGGCTATCACTTCCAACGCTGTTGGTAGCGACTGTATCAGCCGTAATATGATCCTTCCTATCCTAGATAATGTTCTTCCAGTTATCTGTCACATCCTCAATTCCTCTGTTTCCAGGGGCTGTTTTCCAACCACTTGGAAAGAAGCCCAGATTATCCCCCTTCCGAAAAAGTCTAATCCTTCATCATTTTCTGAATATCGTCCCATTTCCATTTTGCCATTCCTGTCTAAGGTACTCGAACGATTGACGTATCAGCAACTTAGCTCCTTTCTCTGTAAGAACAATCTCCTCAATCCCTTACAATCCGGCTTCCGTCCTGGTCACAGCACCACTACAGCCTTGATCAATATTACGGATGATATCAGGTCAGCTATGCAGGATGGAAATCTAACGATCCTCTCGCTCCTTGATTTCAGTAACGCCTTTAACACCGTAGATTTTGACATCCTGCTTGGAATACTGCGCTCTCTTAACATATCTCCAACAGCGATTGATTGGTTTCGTAGTTACCTGTTTGGCCGCCGACAGCGTATTCGCATAGAAGAAAGTTTTTCTTCCTGGTGCAATACATCTGCTGGCGTGCCACAGGGCGGCGTTTTATCTCCTTTACTTTTCGCCGTATTTATCAATACTATCTCTAACAGACTTCTTTCATCCTACCATCTTTATGCAGATGATCTCCAAATCTATTCCATAGCAGTACCAGATAAGTTGTCGGAAGCGGTTAACACTATTAATCACGATCTGGACCTAATACGCGAATGGAGCAACGCGTATGGACTGAAGGTTAATCCTTCAAAGACCCAGGTCATTGTGGTCGGCAGTCCCAGGATGATTTCAAGAGTTGACTGGATTCAACTTCCACCGGTTCTTTTCGATGGCACTACGGTCCCCGTGAGTGACAAAGTTAAGAACCTGGGGATATTTATTGATAAGACCCTATCTTGGGAAGCACAAATAAAGGAAGTCAGTCGAAAGATGTTCGCTTCTGCAGGGTCTCTGAGGAGACTACGCAACTTCCTGCCAGTTGGCACCAAAACTGCGCTTGCACAATCCCTTCTTCTTCCTATACTTGACTATGCCGACACCAGCTATCTTGATCTCACCGAGGGCCAACTTGATAAGCTTGAGCGTCTTCAAAATTTCTGTATACGATTTATATTTGGTCTACGCAAGTATGATCATGTGTCCGAGTTTCGTACTAAGCTCAAGTGGCTTCCAATACGCTATCGCCGGAATTCGCATATTCTTCACCTTCTATACAATATCTTGTACAATCCTTCTACTCCCTCCTACCTTAAAGAACGTTTCGAGTTCCTCCATGACACACATTCGAGATCGTTAAGGTCATCAGAGAATCTGACGTTAAAAATGCCAATGCATTCTACCAACTTCTTTGGTAAATCATTCACAGTCCAGGCTGTTCGGCTTTGGAATGCTTTGCCAGTTATAGTTAGACGTGCGCAATCCTTGGCAACTTTCAAGAGACTCGTCAAGGATCACTACCTATCGCTATAGTTATGTTTGCATCTTCATATATATTTATTTATTGTCTGTTTATGTTATGTATTACATACACATTACCTACACAATATATATATACTTCATTTAAAATATGTTTATTGTATGAAATATTTATTTATTTATTTGTGTTTTTAGGTTTATTTAAAGTACTTAATTAATGTCTCCTTATTTATTGTTACACTGAGAACTACCCCTCTCTTTTGTTTCTTGCACTTCATGTCCATCCAAAGGTTGTCTGGAAGAAATCGCCTAGTGTGATAAGACCGCCCATTGTACATCTCTATTTTTATAGTAATGTTTCTTGTTTGTTTTGTGTACAATAAAGAGTATTGTATTGTATTGTATTGTATTGTGCCCGAAAAATGGCAATAGGCTCGCCACCTGAGACTTAATACCAGAGGCGAAACGTTGATGTACAGACTCCTGTAAAAGGTGAACACCTCTGCATACCTCTTTGGAGATTACAGGCGCGAGTATACATGTGTATATATTACGGTTTCCGACTAACATTGTATACATCAGTGGCGAAGGGTGAATGTTCTTAAAAGGGAAGCCGGACCAATTATTTGTTTAAATGATAATTGAAAATAATAGATCCTAGTATTTGCCATATTTCGAAAGGGAAGCCGATAGGAATCGAGTTGTATGGAGCCTACGCCACTGGTATACATAACATACGTACGTTAACAACAATAAATAAGTTGATGAATAGAACGTCCACCTCTAAGCATTCTGGGATAATTTTAGGTTGACGCATCGATCATTCACTTGGATATTAACATAACGAATTCGATAAAAAAACTACTTATAATTAAAAGACCGATGTATTCTTATCATAAACAGTATCATCTTATATTCGTGTAATACGGGATAAACGACATCCACGCGAACAACAACAACGACAAACCGCGACAAGCCAAGCAACGCGACAAGCCGCGAACAACCTCTAGTATTTACATAATTACAAATACTAATATACAGCATGACTGATTAGTCACTCTACATCCGAAAACCATGAACGCTGCTCATTTTGTACAACTTTTACTATCACGAAACATCACAACAATCACAAAAAACCTGCTGTTCCAAACAAATCAGTTTTTTTTTTTTTTTTTTCTATTTGACTGCTGTAGGTCGTCCTAGGGGACGGTTTCTACGTAACCGGGCAGTTATTGGCGTGACCTGAAGGGTCTCCAGCCAATGGGGGGGAAGTAAAATACTTAACCTAAGCTAACTACTTGTAGTACTACACTAACATCATGACTACCTGCAACAACAGCACTAAGGGCGACCCCTAGTGGGACTCGGACCTCGGCTTAGGGCGTTGCTGGCGTGAACATAGGGGGGAGACAGCTTGATGAGGGCTGAATTATCGGTGTGACTGCGGAGTCTGAAGAGACGACCGGCTCTACGACGGGAGAGCTCGGTGGATCGTGACCGGCGGCGGTGGGACGTCGCGACGGGCCTCGTCGGCGAGGACGGTAAGCCGGACGGCGGCGGACGTTGTGTATAGTGCTGGTCGATTTACTCGCCTCCTGGAGGAGGGTTATTTCGTCATCGCGTTCTAAAAGTGTGTGCCTGGGACGGCGAACTTTACTTATGAGAGAGGGATACAAATCAGTGTTGCTTAAAAAAACGTATGGAACAAAAGATTTTTTTCACGAATTCATAGTTTATCGCAAAGTAAAAGTTGTACAGAACGATGAGCAGAGTTCATGGTTTTTGAATGTAAAGCGACTATACAGGAGCCCAATTCTACTAACAGACACTTTTATCAATTGCAGTTGAATCGTTCATTCAGACAGTTTTCGTTTACAAAAACTATCAAATTGTTTGACAACAAAAACAAAATCAAACATGTTGACAGTTATCGTAAACGAAAACTGTCTGAATGAACGATTCAATTGCAATTGATTGAGTTTCTGTTAGTAGAATTGGCCCCCAGTCATGCTGTATACAAATAAAGAAAAATATATCCTCGTATAAAATTAGTAAGAATATTGCAAAAAAGATAGACAAAACCCACAAAAAAATTATGGACGCCAATCATTTACTTACACGTTTTCTAATGATAGCTATGTCACATTTTTTCTTCTTGTTATTGCAGGTTAATGATATAAAAAGAGAAGCCACGAGTTGGTAGTTCTTCTCCACATAATACCTAACATTCCAAACTTGGTAGTATTATTTCTACTATTCATGTTGTATTTCACGTGCGGTTTAAAATCATTTTGTACATGTATAGAAACGAATGACTACGACTAACCTAATTATGCTTGAACAAAAATATATTTTGCACAAGACGGCTTTTTTATTAAACGCTACTTTGTATATTATTCTGATTCGTTTTTTATAACCCTCCCCTTACTTTTATGCGTATAATAAAGTCAGCTGTACGTTTTTAGATGCACAGATGCAAAAAATAATATTATGATCACAGTGGCCAATGTATTTGGGCTTGCAAGTTTAGTCTCTTTAGTGAGTGGCTGGGTGCTAGTTAGATTGACGTCTAACAAAGCTGTTTTATGTGTGTAAAGGTACAAGTCCGAGACGGGCTGCAGACCGCAAACTGCAAAAGTAGTATCGCTTGCGGTGCGATCTGCGGCTGCGATCTGCGGTTGCAATTTTGCAGTCGCTGTCGGAATGGCACCTTTAAAGTGCACACCTTAAAGGCACTATTCCGATGGCGACTTGCAGTCTGCAGTTTGCAGCGAGTCTCGGACTTGTGCCCTTATAAAGTCAGCCGTACGTTGCAATGATTTGCAGCAATTTAGATGTGTAAATAAGGTTACATCCTTTGTTACAGTGAACGTGCGGTCGAGAGATCATTATCCTTCCTCAGTCATAATAGCTATAATAAGTATTTCACAACGCAAACTAAAGTTACAGCCACTGTTTAATCGCTACCACATTGTTGTAGGTCAGTTACACGCGTCGTTACTCAGCCCATCATAACATCTGCACATAGGTATCTGGCAGACTTTTTTGGGACAAGCCCGCCAGACTTTCCCAGCTACAAAAAGACGCTGAAACAATGAAGCTCGGGAATTGAGAGAAATGATTGAACTATTTTGGAACCCGCAACGAAATTAAACAGAAAATAGAACTAATAGAAAGAATATTTTTTTCCATGCACAGATGCAAAAAATTATATCATCACTGTGGCCAATGTATTTGGGCTTGCAAGGGTTAATGAAGATCCCACCATCTGCCGGTTGCCAGAACATCTTTAGTGAGTGGCTGGGTGCTAGTTAGATTGACGTCTAACGAAGCTGGGTGATGTATCTCCTTAAACGCTTCGCTTCTGATCGTTACTTATCTAGCTAAATGTAAAAATGTAGCTACATTTACACGCCTAACAGCCTAATCAAATATTCTAAAACCGTTCTTCCTACATGGGTGGCCACTCAATTACCTCATATAACGTAATTAAAACAATCGCACTTAAATATACTTAAACTATCAATTTAAATTCGATTACACCAACTAGGATGGTATGAGAAGGTCATTGCCGTCATCGGTGCTTTGTTTTGCAACGTCAGTTACAAAACGTAGGACCTTACGCGCATACTTATAAGCAGCTGTAGGTCTAATCGAGTCGCTCGGTGTGTGCCAAGCCTATTGACCGAGCTCTTGACCTTAAATATTTACGAAACAAAGAAATTAATTATGTAGGTACACATATTATTAGATTTTATATGAAACATTTTAATCACGTTTCAATTAGAATTTACGTCAGTGCAACGTCAGTGGAAAGTCCAGTTCGATGTTTAAGTTATAATTTAACACTTCTAACTTCTAATGGGCCGTCTACACGCGGCTACTTGCATGCGCAAACGGTAGTATCGGTAATAACAAAACCGTTTGCGCAAACTTTTGACCTCTTAACGTCTGTCAAATTAGAATTTGCGCAAAAAGGATGAACGTGTAGCCACACCATAAGAGCTCCATTATTTGAATAATAAAATATGTGAAGGGAAATAAAAAAAAAACTCTGCTTGTAGTAGGTAACACAAAAATGCAATGCAAAACGTTTTTTTTAAATAATGAATGAGTAAAAAGAGCAGCACAGGGATGCATGAATCAGTAAATTTAATTTAATAAACACCTCTTTGAAACACGAAGTTTGAAGTGCTATTTCAGAAATCATAATGCCACAGTAATTACAGAAGCAATTATATCTACGGTAGGAAGATTCATTTAATCGCGTGATGCCTACTCTTAATTATATACACCTTTTATTTCATTAAACCTTTTCCTGTGTGGAGACGGGCTAGAATAAAAACTTCCTCACAGCACGCGGGTAATAGACGCGTGTTAAAAGATTTTAAAAAAACTCAGCACGCTTGGTGGTAGGATCTATACTATACGGTCCGCCTGGCTAGCTACCACCCTCACATTAAAGTCCGGCGCCAAGCAGTTTACTGTGTACCGTCGTGTGTATGTGAGAGCCAGAGGGGTATAGGGAAGTCCCTCTATATCTTTGCTACTTGGATTCGTGTGCTTCATCTTAGACCCTATCTGCGTCATCAGGTGCGACTAGGGTCAAACGCGGCCATATTAAAGTTTTTTTTTTAAACAAATTCCGTAAGACCACACTCAATTAATAAATTAAATAGTGATTTTCGATTAGAAAGCAATTAGATATGCTGATAATAACAATTAACTTCTAACTAGTATGTCACGTTTCCTTGCAAAGGTGAAAACACGTATCTGGGCGTTAATTGACACGAAACATACCGGCTTTTGTATTTATATTTAATATATCGTTAAAGTTTGACCCAAAATTGTCAGGTTAACTATCATTAGTAGTTAAACTGAAAGTTGCTCGGAGCATATTTAAATTGTAGTTACAACAACTTAAATATTTTGTGAGCAAAAAGAGCATTATTCAACGCCCTACTGCAGCTGTTATTTATTTTTAAATAAAACAACTGCAATGTTAAAATCATGAGCGTCAATCATAGCTCTATCTTCAAGTAATTTCAAACCAAGTAAGTATGAATAAATCGCACCGAAAAAGTAGGTTGTTATACCGAAATTATAGCAAATGAGACGACGTCTAAGTGAAAGTGAACCAAGTTCGGATACACACTCAGGTTTTGTCAGTCGAATCTTTTATATGAACCGCTCAAGGCGTTGGTTAACGAAACGGATGGTAGTTTGTCGTTTTACTTTTTACTGTAACGCAAATATAGAAACTGTACATCAAGTATTGATTAACGTCTAGACATCTATGTGAAAGTGAATTGTATCTCAAAATGATTTCATGTTTTTATAATGAATTGTAAAAATATAGCGAATAACTCGTCAATGGTCGGCCGGAACAATCGCTTGCGGTTAGGAATTCTGATAAATACAGTTTTGTTATTGAGGTAAATCCGATCGTGAAGTATTCTGCACGAACGATATACGATAAGAAACTAGCATCTGTAATTTGAGTCAATTCCCTGATGCGGGTTATGGAAATCTTATTGCGTTCCTCATTTACAATATCATAAATAGGTAGATTACCTACTCTTTTTGTTGTACACCAGTTACAAAGAGATGATAAAAAACAAATTTTATAAAAAATTGTACTATTGCGGTTTTATCGCACTTAAAATCTTGTGGTTGCATCTTAAACCACATTTTAAGCATTAGCAGCAAAAAGAAAAGATGTCGTCAATTTTTTGTTGGGTACCTCAAAATTGATCTGCAACCATTTGATGGGGCGCAGTGTTAAGGAACCTATCTCTAACCTATTATCTATTAAATATTCACAGCATCCAAAACACCTAATGCAGAAATTCAAGATATCTCAACTAAGAAAACTTCCTGATAATACCGCATGCATTGTCATAAAAACAACTGCGCACGCAAACAGCGAGACACGCAAAATCGCTGCACACGTGGAACCACATGGAATTCATAACAGTGCACAATAAGACATTCTGGCGAAAGTTACACTGACAGAATGGTGGCCAAAAGTGGGCAACTGTAGTGTAGTTTAAGAGTGGTAGAGCTCCTTGTGAAAAAGTTCGTCCGGAAGTATTCCCTCCATATCTAATTCTGCCGCTAAGCAGCATTGCTATGTTCCGGTTTGAAGCGTATGGGTGCCGGTCAAATTACAGGCCCATGAGACTTTCCAAACTTGTCTCTAAGTTTGGTAACGCACCAGCAATCCTCTTAGTGTAACTTACACCTTGTAGACGACGGTAACCACTTACCATCTAGTTGGGTGCCGGTTTATTTGGCAAACTATTGCATGAAAAAAAGAAGACCGGTGGCAAAATGGGTCGATGACTTAGATCCATCTTGTAATACCAGCCCCGGGCTTTAGTTTAGAATCTTTTGAATAATCAGTTTTCAACCGATTCGGTTATTTATTTCTTTTTCTTATACACAAAAGTGTAACAGGGAATAGATTCTGAATCAGTATTCGCGCAAAACAGGGAAAAATGTCGTAGTCGTACAAAGAAGGAGACTTAAGCCTTACAGTGGGATGACAAATCTGCGAATAATGATAAAGTTACTTACAGAATGACACCAGAACGCGTAATAAACTCCGGAAGTGTAGATGGCGAGCAAAGAGAGCGCGATGCCGAACAGGTCGTACATGAGAAACGTGTTGTAGTCGCATTCTGAGCGGCAGGAGAACGTGTGGTACAGAGCTGATAACGCCATGCATATCTGAAAACAAAAATATGAAAATTATGTCAAGATCCTAAATACAGAGACGTTTTGTTAGTAAGGTAGGTTATGTATCTGGTAGACAAGATCTGGAATGCCAGTAAACCAGCAGTGGAAGTTTTGTTGAACCAAGTCCATAGATTGCGAATGGACTAAAATTAGAAGTTAAAGTGAATAATAATTGTTTGCTGCACCGAAAGACGTCATTACGACGGCGCCGGTTGTCGCTGAAAACCAGCACTGGGGCTCTGTCTTGCATAGGGTCGTAGGTCGTAGCATAATGCTGAGCGATAGCTGTTTTGCGTGGATGTGACGCATGTTTCCCTCAATCTTCTTGTTTTTTGTTTTTGTGTTTTATTTTCTTTTATGCATCATGTTTACCGCAAATAAACGTATTTTCTTTCTTTCTAAAGGTAAATACTAAAGTTATTAAACGCAAAAGCTGTACAGTACGCGGAAAATTACTTTGTCGCTCTGAAAGTTCTGAAACAGACTATGAGCGTTCTCTTCATCACTTCAGAGGGGCTAAGTTATTTTACGCGTACTGTAGTAACGTCAACTACCCTTACAAGTTAAATTCGGGGTACAGTCAACGGCGTCAAAGTACAGTAAGTATGTATTAAAACTAGGTGCCCCAATTTCATCATAAAATACCAACGATAACATTTTTTGCTGATAGTTCCGTGCGTCATTTCAAGGTGCAAATAAATGCTTTTTATTTCTTTCTTTCTTAATAAAGGATCAGTATCTACTCAATTAATACTTAACACTAGAATTCTAACTTAGGTTGTCTGTCTCGTATGGCTTGAAGCCAAGTATGTCAGTGCTCCATTTTATCGTAACTAACATTCCAAAGTACATTGACTTGAAATGATTTGGACGTATTTCCTGATCTATAGGGCTATTGGTCTAAATTATGTATAAAATTTGCCCTGTATTTGTAAAAAGGTCGGACATCAGAGTGCCAATTTTACTAACAGAAACGTTGAACAATCGCAACCGAACCGAAGCCGAACCGTTCATTTTGACAGTTTTCGTCAAGTCGACGGAATATTCCGATCTGCCCCCTTCAAGGGGCCAATCAGGAATAAAAAAATCGATCTGTTCCCCTGTCACCAAGACGAACGGACAGATGTAACGAATTATTTCTGGTCTGTCCCCTGCTGTTCTTTAGGGGGACAAATAGAAATAAAAAGTTTCGATCTGTTTCCCTGTTACCGACGAGGACAGATCAGGGGGACAGACCAGAATATTCCAAATCGACATTTTCTTGGTTTGATTGCGGTTCGGCAACAATTTGTTAGTAGAATTGGCCCCCAATTAGCACTAAAATTATTGGAAAAAAAACTGCCCGCTTTGTGTCCACGTCACGATTATCTAGTCTGCTAAACGGAAGTCCCAGTTCTGGAAACTTTAAAACAGTATACATTAAAACTTATATTTGATACGACTTTGTTTTTCTTTGAATAGGTAATTAGGTACTTTGATAATGTGAATGGTAAACCACAAGTTTTATCTTTTAACATGATTTACTTTTTATCACCATTATAATTACAACAAACTGTAAGTCTCCATTGATGAGCTACTAATTTATTGCAGGTAACTTGCTGCCGCGTGTGCGGTAAAATTTATGAACTTAGATAAAACGCGAAGTAGAGTTCAGTACCTAGACAGCCTCCGAAATCAACATTATATTTTATTTTTATGTAACAGAAAATTTTGCAACAACGATTAACGTTTACAATTATTACTTACGTGACTTTCGTCATCAACACCGTATTTATGAAACTAAACGGTTTATTCTGTACTAGGTGTGTTTAACAATTTATAAATGCGAATAGTTCAAAAAGAGCAAAAGCAATGTTAATTACTTATCTACGTACTATTGGTTGTCTACAAAATTTTAAAATGGTTTCTATTTACTCATCAATTCTATTAATAAATTCAATGTGCCTATTGCATAACGCGAAACATTTGGAGATGGCCTTCATTTTGATCTAAAATTAATTTATATTTCCAAAACGAAAACTCCGGAAGTATACGCCTACCTCCACAACCTTGTTCATTTATATTTCGCGTAACCTTGTTAGAAACAAAAATAGCAAAAAATTGTAAAAATATATAACACACATAATAATGTACGTAATGGTCTTAAAACTAGTTTAGAAGCAACTCAACAGAACAGTAACGCACTTATGTAATATGGTAGTGAGCAACGTCGAAAGGTCGCCAGTACGAGTACCATCTTGTATTATTAAGTGTAATGAGTTCGTAGAAAGAAAATCAATGTAGCAACAACAGGCTTCGCTCAATGTCATATTAAATTATGCACTTTCTTGTAAACGAAAATCAATTCTCGTGTCATATTGCGCTTCTACAAGGTGAAACATAAATAAGGGCACAACCTCTTAAGGGGTCACTGTACTCATCACTATGAATAACTTTTATTATGGGACGAAATCTGAAATCGCGAAAAAAAAACAGCTGTTCCCTACATTTTGACGAGTTATGCGAACATTAATGTGGGGAACAACTGTTTTTTTTTTCGCGATTTCACCTTTGATCCCATAATAAAAATTGTTCATAATGATGAGTACAGTGACTCCTTAACCGATTCGCTGCCAACTCCGTATAAAACAATTAAAAATCTATTGTTTTATGAGTGATGGCAGTCAAAGCGTTAAGAGGTTGTGCCCTTATTTACGTTACACCTTGTATACGACTTGGGAAATTTCAGCTTCAACTTAGAATGTTATTTTAAATAGCTGTATATTCTATTTAGGGCCGATTTTTCAATCGTCAGAAAACTTTTAAGTGAAGATTAAATATGGCGGTCTGACATTTCCTATACAAAAGCTGTCAAAACGTCAAAATTATTCCTAAGATAAAAGATAGACAAACAAGTTTCATTTTAGCAAAAAAAATGTATAGAAATAAGCAACATGTTTGCTTCCCAGGTAATTCAACCCAGTATTATGCTTTTATGAACATTAACGGTCAATCAAGATGAGCTTAAACTCTACTTGAAGAAATAACTTAAAAGATATTCGTGCTTTGGTGTGCCACTTTTGTCTAATGTTATATTAAGGGCCGATTTTTCAATCGTCAGATAAATTTTATCCAAGGAATAAATATGACGGTTTGACATATTTTCTATACAAAAGCTATCAAAACGTCAAACTTATTCCCCAGATAAAAGTTATCTGACGATTGAAAAATCAGCCCTAAATGAAGTATATAAGGTTGTAAAGAATTTAATCTGTCATTCGTTTCGAAATTAAACGACAATTGACTCATTTTGTTGGTTGTAGATAGCTTAGAATACCGGTTCGCTGCCAATTCCGCATAGAACAATTAAAAATCTATTGTTTTATGAGTGATGGCAGTCAAAGCGTTAATAGAACCGTTTTTCCCCCGAAGGGTAAAAAACGGATATTTAGGTTTCAGCCGTAGCTTGAACCACATTTGAGATTAACGTTTCAATATTCGTCATCAACATCTCCTATCTCACTCACTCACTAGGTTAATTTGTGATGGCATAACTATTCCTGTCCTTGTCGCACACTTAACAGGCAGCGCGCGGTGGCCATGTTCTTCAGTACCTTGAACCGGCAAGGCCCTTAAGTGTGGTTCAAGCTACGGCTGAAACCTAAATATCCGTTTTTTACCCTTCGGGGGAAAAACGGTTCTATTTAGGTGTTCGAGCCTACGCTTGAACCACATTTGAGACGTGTTTATTATCTGCCGGCGCTGCCTGACTAGTCTTTATACCTGAGATCTCAATACGAGATAAGAGACTAGTACTAAGCGTACTGTGACACTTTGGTTCTTTTTAATATGAAAAATAAGGCAAAGTATATTATAGTAATTTATTTAAGAAAACTGTGAACAATTATTTCACAACCTCAAAATAAAGTTTTCACAAAGTTAGTTTAACAAAAATTATAAGAATTTGAGTAAACTATGTAAATATCAATAACAAACTCAAAATAAACTTTTCACAAAATTAACATAATTTAATCATTCTGTAATTATCATTCGATTGATTAGCTACCACCTACACAATTGGTGTGAAGTTTTTACTCAAAATGTTTGGATCGCAACTAGGGTTTGGTTTTATTTCCTTGAAATAATGCCGAAAGAAAGTATTTTTGGATCGCCAATTGCCCCTTTTCAGAATTTCATCAATATTAAACTGATTACCAACCCAGTTATTAGTCGCAACCACTGCTCTGAAGCTACCTGCTGATGCAGATATACCCGCATCTTTAAATAAAGTTTTTATCCATCCCGCAATAACAGTTCGGGAGGCGTTCTTGACTATACCCCTTGTGGTAATAAACAAGCTATCATTAAATGCCGTATTACGGCGTATTTTTGAAATGGAAATGGTGTTCTTTACCCAAAAGATTAGATCAAGTCGAACATCTAAATTGCTGTCACCTTTTCTAAGCAACCAGCCTGATTGTCTATATGATGCCGAATCGGTTTTAGACCCGAATTTAGGCCAGAATATTATTTCATTTCCCTTATCTTCGAAGTCACCATTTCCTATTGATAAAAGAGTTAGATCATGGACTCTTCTGCCAGTAGCTAACAGAAGAAGCACGCAAGTGTGCCTCGATACTGCGAAAAGACTATTGTAATCAAATTGATAGGACTGTAAAAAGGTCAGTAAATCCTCTATCGTCCACGAAATTGACTTTTTAACTGGAGGATTTTTCGCAAAGATACCTTTTAATACTTGCTTAACTAGAGGATGAGAGCTAAGCTCGCAAGATCTTAAAGGATTTCCAAATTTTGCTACAACCGACTTGTGAACTGCTATAGTCCTGGGCGCTAGGTTTTTAACACTATAAAGGTAGAACAGGTACTTAGCCAAATCTTGAGGACTGGGATTATCTACAGGGATACCACTTGTTTGAGCCCAGCTGCACCACCTTGTCCAAATTGGTCTATAAGTTTTTAGAGACGACAGCCTCCAAGATGATACCAATAGCTTCACTTCATTCTCAGACCAGTTTGCTATCTGTTTGGACCAGCCCGTACCAACCAAGCCGCCAACTTCAAGTGTTCTACTCGTTGAGGAGCACAATTCGTGCGGAGGTCTATTAGGTTCTCGTGGAGATCCGGAATCAAAAGGGGTGATTCTACTTTGATTTGTTCCAGTTCTGGTTTCCAGAAGACTCTGTTCCAGTTGGGTGCTACTAGAATATACCTTCCCTCCGACTTCTGTAAGTGGCGTAGTATTCGTGGAATTAATGCTGGTGGCGGAAATATCCATCCCAGATTGTATTTCCATTGTCTGCTGAACGCATCGCAAAACTGGCTCTCTGTGTCGGTCGAATCTTCGCTGACATACTTCGGAACAACTGCTGATACCCTCGAGGCAAAAAGATCTATATCCGGTGTGCCGAACTTCTGAAATATCCAGCAAAGTATTCTTTTGCTGAGGTGCCATTCTGGCAAGGCTTTCTCCCTCGACAGCCTGTCCGCTATTCCGTTGTATATCCCCGGAATATAGCGAGCTATCAAGTGACAATTCTTCAGATCGCAAAATTCTAGAATTTGTATCGTGGCATTCAATAATCTTGTTGATCTGGTGCCTCCCTGTTTGTTTATATAAGCCACGCTCGTTCGGTTGTCCGACTGTACCATTATTGTCTTGTGGGAAATTTCGGTCCCCAATCTTTGAAGGACTTCGTATACAGCCCACAACTCCGTTAGGTTGCTGTGCCATTTTCTTTGAGGACGAGTCCATTTTCCACACATGTGACGACTGTTTGCTATGGCACCCCAACCTTTCTCTGCTGCATCTGTAGTGACGAAGACTGATGGACTCGGATAATGGATCGGTGTTGTCTTGTACAGATTTTTTAGCCACCATTTTAATTGGTCTAGAACAGCATCCGGAATGGGATGTTTCTGATGAGGTCGAGTTTGCGATAGAATTCGAGATGATTTCTGAATTGGACGGCAATGAAGTCGGCCTAGAGGGACTGTGAATGATGCGAAATTTAATCTTCCCAAGATTACTTTGGCATCGTGCCAACTCCATCGAGCTTATCCCTGGAGATCCTGAATACACTTCTGCAACTGTTGGATTTTCTTTGTCGATAAACCCTTGGTGTTTTGATCTGTGTTCCAGGTAATGCCCAGATATTCTATGGTGGTCGACGCCGTGGTCGATGATTTTGCTTGATTGATCCGCCATCCCAGGCTCTTTAAGTACTCTGTACCAAATCTCATTTGTTGCTCTAGAACTGATGGGTTTTCGTGCATAAATAGGAAATCGTCGAGATACACTATCACCCGGAAGCCTTTCTGACGTAGTTGTTGTGTAACCCAGTTCGTAATTTTTGCAAACGCTGATGGGGCACTTGCTAACTCGAAAGGTAGACACGTCATTTCGTACATTTTCCCCTGGTACGAAAGTGACAGGTACCGACGATGATTCTGATTGATGGGCACGTGAAAATATGCTTGTGAAAGGTCGATTTTCATCATATAGTCCTTGTTCCTCAAATGTGATGGAATCTGTTGATGATTTATCAGGTGGAACTTTGGGGCGAGTACATAATCGTTGAGCCTTTTTAGATTGAATATCGGACGATTTCCTCCATCTGACTTTTTCGTCAAAAACATTGATGATAGGAATCCCGATTGATGAGTACTGGCTTGCAAAGCCTGGGATTGTAGCATTTTCCGTATTTCTGCTGACATTTCTACGGATGCTCGAGTTCGATATCTTTGAGCGTTTACTCGTGAAAATTTTGTTATTGGGGGAATTCTCTTGAATGGAATTCGGTAGCCATTTAATATTTTTAAAAGATTTGCTGGTGCTCTTTTCCACTGATTCACAAAATTGGCCAGGCACCCCGCAGTGAACAGGTCACTTTCGACCGCCTCCATCCTTTTTCCCCTGGTATGTTTTGGAGGGGAAGGGTTTTTGATGGCGCCCCTTTCCATCTCCCTCTCTATTATATGGTGGGTTTCTTTTTGTGGTGTTTCGCGTATCGCGAAAGCGATGATGAGTGGTTTGAAAGCTTTTAGCTTTCGCCACTTGGGGTATCGGTTTTCTATTCGCGTATGGCTTTTTCCTATTAGGAAACAGTTTGTGCGTTCCTCCTAATTCTTTTACCACTTCTGTAAGGGATTTGTCCTCGAACAGATGTGTCCCTGATGGAGGAATATCATGCAGGATACCTCGGAAAGCTTTATTAGGAGGTTTGTAAACCTCCCTTCTTTGTTTTATTACTTCTGCACGCCTACCACATACGTACTGCAGAAGGGCATCAGAATTCTTTCTAAATCCGGAATCTGCTGCTACAAAATCCCGACCCACAATATTTTTAATGTCTATTGGTAGACTCTCCAGAAGGTTCTGGAATATCATCCTCTGCTGAATAAGTCCGTTTGTGATGGCTCCTAAAGTTAAATCAAATTTCTCCAAAACCTCTACTGATTTCCAATTTGGAGTTATTTCCGCCAGAAGATTGTTTGTTTTTAGAGAAGTAAACACTGGAGTTGCCTGGAACTGTTTCTGAATATCGGCGTATCTCACGTTACACCAGCTGCTCTCACCTAATCTCTGGCAGCTTAAACCATGCTTTACAGCCAGTGGTGCTGCCCGTGCAATCTTAGGTTCTTGTTCTGTGGTGGCTGGCGTAAAATCAAAAGCTGTATTGGTATCAGAATGTTTGTCTTCTACTAATACTACTAATTCTCTCTGTGCGTCGGCAATCTTTTTCCGAAGATTAGCTTCTTTGGTTTCCCGAGTGTCGGGGACATGGGGAGAGTTACTTTGAATTTGGTCGTCCTCTTCGGATTGTGTACTGTCCGGAAGAGAGTCGATGGACTTATTGAGGTCTTCTTCACAGGACTGGTACGTGTTTGGCTCAGCGCTCAGCTGCTGATTTCGAATAAAAGTCTTAATGTTTTCATTTTGCTCTGACTGCATGCTAAGCAATTTGTTAAATAGTAAAATTTGCTGGTTCAGCACAGAAGCGAGTAGATGTTCACTACTACCTTGTGCTGGTGCGACTCGAGTTTCTGATTGAATGGGTGAACTTGAGATATTTGTATAAGATGAACGCTTTGCTTGACTATGATGCATTTCAGCAGAAGTCTCGATTGATCGTTTCGTACTCGTAGAAGATTTCACCCCTGTTGGCGGACTGAGGCGCTCCAACTCCTGCGAAGCCTCCCGTCTTTTTGGAGGTTCGGTTTAAGCTCCCGTATGGTGTTCATAAAAGCATCATAGGATGGGGAATGTATCTTCTCCATTAAGTTGTGCGGTGCATAGAGAAGTGCTCTTCCCAGTGGCCATTTTAGGATAGCTGCCCTTATTGTCCTGTATGATCGCTCCGACAGGGATGATGTAAACGGGTTGAAAGCGCGTGCCAGATCTACGGTGGGGATGGCAAATCTAAGCTTTGCTTCTATTACCGACGGAACTTGGCTGCCCCCAAACAGTTCCTCAAAGGTATAATTGTAGATCTTCCAATCCCTCCAATTACTCGGGAAGTTTTCGTCTAACGAAGCAATTACTGCCGCCAAACTTTCATCGTTGCCTTCTACGCAGGGTTCCGCAGCAAGAGCTCCCATTGACGTTAGTTCCGCCATGGTTCTGCAAGTAAATGCGCAATTTCATGAATGCACCATTTGATGTGTCAATTTTAGTTTTACCAGAGTGGTAGACTTTCTTGAGACAGCGGTCGACATCACCAAAAGAAAGGAGGCCTCACACAGACGGTCAGTCGAGGCGACGTCGTCACGACAAAGCGGCGGTCACCTCACGTCCGAGACTACACCTGATACGTCGGTCGCCTACGCCGAGGCGACAGTCGTCCCAACCGAAACGACAGTCGCCCCAGCCCAGATGACGACCGTCGTCTCAACTGAGGCGTCGTATCATTTCGCCGGTAGCTCGAATACGAATCATACTTTCTTTGAAGTATGTTCATGAGTGTTATGACTCATTCGTCGCTGGGCCACAGGGCGCCGAGCGGTAAGATGTCAACGTTGGGCTCGAAAGCGCCGAACGGATAATTTAAAAAATATACTTACTTGGAGACGTGTTGACTTTACGAATATCAAAAGCGTACTGAAGAACATGGCCACCGCGCGCTGCCTGTTAAGTGTGCGACAAGGACAGGAATAGTTATGCCATCACAAATTAACCTAGTGAGTGAGTGAGATAGGAGATGTTGATGACGAATATTGAAACGTTAATCTCAAATGTGGTTCAAGCGTAGGCTCGAACACCTAAATAGGCGCTATCTTTATCAATCCTTAACCAGTTTTTTGTAGTAAAAAATATCTCACAGAGTGCCTCATCGTCATCGTCCCCACTACAAACATCTTGCCACTATTTACCGACTTGTTCGCTGTGTTACAACATCGGACCAACCGCAGTCAGAATATCGCTGCGAACATCAGAACATGAATGAATGAATGCAAAAATCCATGGCAAGAATGAAGTCTTGTGGCCAGCATTGAGTACCTACGTACTTCAAATCATGCTGATGATATCGTTGAGTCGTCGAGTCTTTGGGTTCCCTAATATAATTTACGGTCAAACCTAGTGTTGCTCATTCATCAATTCATCATGCAAAAACATATATTTTACTCAACGACCTACATTTTTCTCACATAATCTTTTGTTTCAACATTGTATGATTGCACCATTATAAAAAAAGAGTATCTATGGAGTTTCTTTCCGGCTCTTCTCCATAAGACCAACTTTTTGGAACCGTGCAAGATAATTCTTCACGTTTCTTGAGCATGTATTGTGCATATTTGAAATGAAAAATCTTGAATCTCTGATTGCGTTTTCTCGTTTCAACTTTCAATTGAATTGTTAAATGTTCTACATTTGCATTTGTATCCGTAACTGCTTTCTTCGGCAAGAATTTCTTAGTTACTTTTTTTATTAACATGCAAATCAATAAAAGCTTGGATGTCGAATATAACAACAACGCGTAAATAGTGAAAGACGCTCCATCTGCGTCGCTTACTGGCACAATAGTAACCTGTTTTGATGAACGACCTACAATGGCCACTACAACCTGCGTGGGATTTATGAAACTTCTCCTTTCATTTCTATGTCAATATCAATGAGGAATAACTGAAAAAATCTACCTAATCTATCTATTTAATAGTTGAGACACATGCCATGAATAGTTGAGACAAATACTTGTTTTTTTTTTCAATGAGGTGCTCTATTCAGTCATTAAAAATGTCATTGAAGTCAGAGTTTGGTTAAACCATGAAATGAAATCATAACTCGAAAACTACAAAACATCGCGGAACATACATGGTGATCCGGGTACCTCTAAGGGTGCTCTACCTCTAGACTTCCGCTTGATACTACTTTTTGGGACAGCCTGTATATTTTTGTCATAAGAAAAAATACTATTCTAAATTCTACAAATACATTTTATTTTGCGACAGTTTTTAATTTATTGTTTTTAAACTAATAATGCTCGCAGCATGTAATTTACTGTAGTACTGCGAAGTAATTATTTTAATCTACACTGGTTAGATTCGCGTTGTGAACATGGCATACCTATCTATATCTCGGCATGTAATGTTGACAGTGAAAGCATTTCATAAGTAGGTAGATAACTGACAATCTCCCGCACGTATCAGCTAACTTGGAAAGTTCTTTATAATGTTACATTAATTTTAAGCCAAGTACAATTCAGTTTATGTCAGTTATTAACACACAAATACCTTTTATGAATATTAATTTTGTTTTTGCAACTCTTTTGTTATTCTGCCAAACCGTTTGTTTAATTGTTCAGTTTTGGGTTTGGGTAAATAATAGGTCACCCAATATGCTAAATCAGACTTGTTTTTGAAAAGCTCAAGAATTAAAATGATTAAATATGGCAACGAATGAATTCCAGTAGTAAGGTAGCTGACCGATTTCCAATGGTAGGTACCTATAGGTCACCTAAATTTCAATACAAACAAATAACCAATACGTTATTTTCCAATCAAAACAAAAACAACAATTTTATGCATAAAAATGCAACATTGTACCAGCCTGCACTGATGGTCATTAACGCTCTTTTTTATAATTTCGTACTTTCACTAACGGGAGAAAAGCGGGTCGAACATCTGAGCCGCAAACTTTCAAGACGTCGACCAATGGTGTAGAGCTCATTTCGTAATAGCCACGTCAAGACATGGAAATAATATATTACGCCCGCTCACAAATGGACATACATAGTGCTAAAACCACACTAGACTCACGGACGGAGGGGGGCAACAAACCTTGTTATGTTTATGTAAACATGATTTTTGCTCTTCGAATGACGCACAAGACTCAAGCATTTTACACATTTGAAGCTATAAAGTTGGTCCTTTGAATCAGGTTTGTCTGAGATACGAAAGACTAAATAATATTTTTAAACTTTTGATATTTCATAGAGCAATAAACATTATGAATTTAAAAAAAGATTTTATAACGTTTGTGCGACTTATTCAGACAGTAACAGCAGCCTATCCTATTATTATCTAAATAGCAAAGACAATTAACGGCTAACTTTAATCGACAACGATTGACGTAAATCATTACAATTATTACACTTACCAGAAAACACGAGAACAGTATCCCAGCTACGATCTTGTCTGTGACCGTGGCGTGAATGTTTATGATGACCAGATCGTTGATGGTCAGGAACAATAGCAAGAAGAAGCCGAATATGTGCGTCCATATGTTCATGGTCTCATTCGTCCACCAGAATATGCTAAAACAAAATTATAATTCAATCATATTTGGAACGAGGAAACCTCAAAACGTAGTAGAATTTGCATTGCATAATACCACATTTTTAGTTGGTTAGGAGGTCAAACGTTTATAAGAAGGTGAATAAATTTAAATGATTATAGACTAAAATCAATGCTAATCATCGTATGTAAACTCTACGTTCGACCTACACAATTCTGAGGAAGAAGATAAACGTAAAGCGCCAATTAATTCTCTTAACTCGGATTAGAGTTAATTGTATATGCAGTAAGTTAACAACCGGTAACTAACAGATTCGACCTTATATGCAACCGATTAATGATGCATGTGGTTACAACCGGTAATAGATCAACTCATATCTGCACTGTAGAGTTCCACTCTACTTAATAAAGTCTGGTTTATACGATGGCAGTGACTGGACCCAGTGACTCGGAATTTCGGACCCAGTCACTGGGTTCATGTACACGCACTGGGCTGACTTGCGTGGCGTGGCGGGTGAAGCTACTGGGCCCGAAATTATACGAGTAGGTTAGTCAACTGGACTGACTTGAAGGCGCGAAGTCAGCACTGGACTGGGTTGAAACTAGTGTCTACACGAGCACAGTTGCAAGTCAGCACTGGACTGACTTACTGTACTGTTACATTACTGGGCTCGTATAAACCTGCCTTAAAAGATGTGATAGATTCGCAAACGGCCCACTGCATGAGGCCCACCTGATGGAACGTGGTTACCGCAACTTAAATACAGGGTGAAATTGTAAACACTCGACAAACCGAAATGGGAGATTGTACTCATCACTATGAACAACTTTTACTATGGGAAAAACATAAAATCGTAAAAAAAAAGCAGCTGTTCCCTACATTTATGTTCGCATAACTCGTCAAAATGTAGGGAACAGCAGATTTTTTTTCTCGATTTCATTTTTGTTCTCATAATAAAAGTTGTTCATAGTGATGAGTACAATCTCCCATTTCGGTTTGTCGAGTGTTTACAATTTCACCCTGTACATCTACAACACCAAGACGATTGCTGATGTGTTGACAACCTTCGAGACAAAGTTGTGAAGTCTCATGTGCCTGTAATTTCACCGGCACCCATGCCCTTCAAACCGGAACACAGTACTGCTTAGCGGTAGGAAAAGGTGTGGCAGTACTTTCACGGACGAACTCTTTCACAAGGAGCTCTATTACTACTAAACGAAGTAATGTTATTTTTGAAATTGGTAGGTGGAGAAGTGGGTGTTGTGCCGCATCTTGGTATAATCGTTTTTCTATACTTTTTCTTTTGTTGTAGTAAATGGTTCATAGAAATAATACGGCGCTCGGAACCGTACCACATGTTGTCGTATTTGTCGTGTGCCGCTGAAAAACGTTCTAAGACCTCTCATTACCCGATTTTTAGGGTCCCTAACTCTTATTCAATGTAGTATAATAACAGTTAGGGCGCCCGGTCTCTTCGGTTTTCGGTCGGGAATCCTCCAACCGAGCTTAAAGATCGGGTAGTGTAATAGAGGCATTAGAAATCCATGTCCAGCTGCTGACTGAGGGCGGGATTCACAGACCGCACTTAGACTGCTAAGTTAAGTTAGCGTTTCATACGAATATAAACATTATTCTAATAAAATTAATGATCATATTCCTATGAAACGCTTATTCTCATATAAAATGATAGGCTGAGCTGAGTTGAACAAAAACTCCTTAATGTGATTAATGTTTTAACAACCTATTACAAGATCATTTTTCTGTTACTGCCACTTTTCTTCAACTTAATCAAGAATGAAGTGTCAAGATAAGACATCCTTCTATCTTCTCCATCTATTATTCCTCACTCCCTTAATTCAACTTCTTCTTTCGTGTCGAGTTGAGCTATTTCACAATAGCCTATTCCGTGGTGAAAAGATTAGATATTCAGCAAGGTTGGTAGCGGGGCTGACTGCCCAGGGTGCGCCGGTATCGTAGCTCATGGACGCTGCTTTACGGCTTTATTCTCAAAACCTGTGTATCATTATTATAAAACTCTTACTTGTGTCTAGTAAATAGGTAACAGTTGTTGCCAACATTGTCTGCATTGCAGTAATACATGAAACTTCATTATACAGTTACACTCTGATTTCCACCGGACACTTAGATACTATCAACATCTACATAATACCCATGTACTGCAATATATCTGTTTACGTTAGTATATACAAGGTTAGTTTTAGTATATACTAAACCTGAAACCAGTTTGTTCAGAATCACTAGGAGAATCGATTGACATAATTTTCACACCACATTTTTTTTTTTAAATTTCAATTTTGTTTCAGTAGGTTTCTACCCATAACAGTTGACGGGAATAGACACCTTGAGGCTTGAAATGGTCCGCTCGGTCAGTTTCCGTGTATTAGACAACTCCTGCATAGCACATCTCAGGCATTTCACACTTTTTTAGCGAACTTAACGCGACATAAACTAAGGTGTAACTTGGAGATTTACTAAAAAAAAACACATATTCAGGCAGTTCTGATGAAAATCTTGTTGGAGTGTCTCGGTTTTCGTATAAAGTAAAAATAACGTTGTATAGTAGTATACAGGGCGTCCCACGACTTTGCCACATGGAGGAGAAGTACCTTAAA
This sequence comes from Amphipyra tragopoginis, assembly GCA_905220435.1. Lineage (NCBI taxonomy): Eukaryota > Metazoa > Arthropoda > Insecta > Lepidoptera > Noctuidae > Amphipyra > Amphipyra tragopoginis. The sequence continues at coordinate 21,103,983 of HG991995.1, read as the reverse complement.
TACTGTAGATAGAAAAAAATACTGAACGAAGACTTCATTTTTATTTTAAAAACAATACGAACTGCATTCAAAGAATTTTAAACAATCACCTGTCTGAACCGGGAATCGAACCCGCTAAATGTGAAAACAAAAAAAAACTGTAATTTTATTATACTAATCGAAAGGCTCGATCAGATACATGTATTTCTTCTAAGTAACATAGCATCTAAAATAAAAGGAACACCATGGTTTTTCAACATTTAATTTATTATTTTGTTCAGAATAATGACTAGAATTTCTCTGACTATGTCGTGCTTATAACAACTGTCTTTATGTACTACTTGCTGCTTTATTACTATTTCGAAGTATTATTTCAAATATTTACCATGAAAAAATAAATAAATCAACGGTAAGCAAGATTATTAAAAGAGTAACAATTTGTATACAACAGGAAGAGACACATTTTGAGTATTTAATCAATTAAATTGTTTGTAAGTTGCACAGTTAAACGTGTCTTATTACTTCAAATAAATGTTAAATTTCATGGTGTTCCTTTTATTTTAGACGCTATGTTATTTAGAAGAAATAAATGTATCTGATCGGGTCTTTCGATTGGCACAATAAAATTACAGTTTTTTTTGTTTTCACATTTAGCGGGTTCGATTCCCGGTTCAGACAGGTGATTATTTAAAATTCTTTGAATGCAGTTCGTATTGTTTTTAAAATAAAAATGAAGTCTTAATTCAGTATTTCTTTCTATCTACAGTATTTAAGGTACTTCCCCTCCATGTGGCAAAGTCGTGGGATGCCCTGTATATAATAGGCCGTATGTGATTACTAAAAAAGAAAGTTTGTAAGAATCTGTTATTATCACTACATAGTATAAAACAAAGTCGCTTCCCGCTGTCTGTCTGTCCCTATGTATGCTTAGAACTTTAAAACTACGCAACGGATTTTGATACGGTTTTTTTAATAGATAGAGAGATTCAAGAGGAAGGTTTATATGTATAATACATGCATAATACGGTAGAGAAAAACGCGGAATACGCGATAAACGACATCCATGCGGGCGAAGCCGCTCGCGACCTCTAGTCAGAAAATAAAGAAAGACTAAATTATTATGGTATTTGTACCCGGTGTATTTAAAGTCTTATTCAACATCTTTGTATTAGGAGTTTTTTAAAACAATTCAGATGAATTGCAAAGTGGCATCATAAGATCGTACTTACGTATTTTTTTTTACTACCGTATTAGTGAAGCTATACCAGTTGTTAGTTTTTCCCTGAAATTGTAGGTTCTACATATAAATAGGTACACTGCATTCAATTTAATTCCTCCACTAACTGTTTCGCCTTAAAATTAACTTTATCAGTTAGAATTCAAACAAAACAATGTTTAACGTCACACATTCTATTTAAATCAAGTTTTAAATATTCTTAATTGTACATTGAAATTAATGAATATCAAATAAGCAACTACTATAAGTAAGTGGATTCTGGAACTAATTACAATTATTTAGACTTGAGTCGCTAAAATAAAGTGCAACAACGATATAGGTATAACGATCCCCAATCAGCTTTTCAAGCTTTAATAAGAGAAGATTACTTTGAAAGTGGAGTTTACTCTCTCTTTTTGCGGTTTGATCTCTGCAGGGCTGTATTTAAGCTTAGCCTGTAGCCTAGGGTTGGACTAATAAAGGGGGACGCACCACAAACAAAAAATGTTTTTTTCATAATTAGAATAACAGATTTTTGTTAATTAATCATGTATCCGGCCGTATATACTACATCGGAACTTCTGATGTGGTAATAATCGCTTACGGTCTTAGACACAATAAGCGTAATTTCATATTCCGATGTTTCATAGTAGGTTTGTGTATTTATATACCTTTGAAAGTACGCACTATGCATGGATACGCTACGGCTCAATGGATCAGTAATGAGGTCTTCAACAGTTATGAAAAATATATCGCACTATTTCTTAACAACCTAGTATCGCTGTTGACCTGTAAGTGATGCAACAGAAATAACATGAAACTCTATACTTTGTACATCGTTTCAACTTTCGTTATGAACTCTCAGCTAACGATAATGACAAAGTAGGTAATCTATGTGTGTTTGTAAATTATACATAATACGGGGAAAATATTAATGACTGTTTTGCGTTTCCCCATCTCAATTTACTGACAGGCAGGTCTGAGAATTGCTATAATTAGATGCTAAGGAAAGCGATACAGGGCTGTAGTTGCGGAGGCGTGCAAAGCATGCAGGGAGCAGTATCAGAGGGTCCACGAATGACATCAAAATTAGCCCCCGAGTACTAAGAGCTTATTCCCAGATTCTAAGGTCTCTAGTCTTAAGGTCTTAAGTCTTATTCAGTGTAGTATAGTTAGGGTGCCCGGTCTCTTCGGTCTTTGGTCGGCACTCTTTCACCGGGCAGGGTTGAAGTTTGTTAAAGTTTCAAGATTAGCACGCGGTTGGTGTTTAAGCTAGCAGCGTCGCCGCTCCCTACACGTATTGCAAGATAAACTTCAAACTTTAACACACGATGGTAGACACATCCTACTGTGCACCTTACTACACAGTCTCTTACAAGTTTGTCTCTGGTTTATATTTTCTGTACCCTTGTAATAGGCTTTCTAGATAATGGAATTGCTTCTCGAGTACTGTGGTTCCCCGTGCTTGATTTAGCATTTATGATCGTGATTAAAACTGCTTATCAAGCATTTCAGTGAATTCGCCAAATATCTGCATATTTTGGCACACGCTAACTAAGGTTACACACACATACGTAGGTAAACAACAGCCACTTCAAATTGAAAATAACTTGCTTCAGATTTAGGAACCTTCTATTTTATTACCTAATTTATTTATTACATAGTTCAATTTCTATTGCAACTCGAATTGTTTTATGACCTTTTCTGCAGTTTTTGATATTCTGAAATCAACTTTGTACATTGTTTCTAAAGCTGACATTCGTGTATTCGCAAAGGCTCGAGAAACTTTACATTCTTCAAGCATAGACGATCAAAATCAAAAATTGACGTCACTAGGAAAGCTGCCATGCTAAAGTGGAATTGGATGGGACACATCAGCCCCGTGCCAAATGACTAACGGGGCAAACTGACGACCAAATGGGTCCCTCTAGTAGAGGGACCCATTTGGTCTACTTACATGGTAAACGACTACTCAGCAGACTCAGACGGAGATAGCGGGATGAGCTGGACTCCTTTCAAAAGGTCCGGTCCCTTGCCTTTGCCGCAACAGACACGGAAAAGTGGAAAGACAAAAGGGAGGCCATTGCCCTGCAGTGGGACTCTTCAGTCTTTTTAACCAACTTCAAAAAGGAGGAGGTTCTCAATTTCTTTTTCTTAATGTTTGTTACCTCTGAACTCAGTCATTAATGAACCGATTTGAAAAATATTTTTTTTGTTTGAGAGCGTATACTTCTCGTTTGGTCCCATATAAATGTTGTTATGATTAAACCATGAACTTCAGAGATATGGAACGGAACTCCTCATAGGATCAAAGCAAAATTCTCAAATAACTAATATTGCTTTGTTTATATGTGTTGTTGGTAACTGACTACTGGAAAAGAGGAGGGGGTGCGGCAAACACCCCCATTTCACTTGTTTGAATTATATCGTGTAAGGTATCGTATGGAAGGCCTTATTATACCCTACTACGGCAAAGCCAAAAGTTTATGTAAATTTGGTGAAGATCTGACTAAGACCTTCGGAGATTGACAATGGAACTCTTCAATGGATAACAGCAAATTACCCGCGATTGCTGTAATTGCTTGTTTATGTATTGTTTATGCCACTTATAATAGAAAAATTCAATAACTTAAAAAAAAAGTTAAAACTGATTTCAAAAAAAACTAAAAGGATTAAAATAATTACCATAAAATTAACAGTTTCAGAAGTTTGTGCAATTCTACACTAAAACAAATAGAAACCACCGACTTCTGAAACTCTTAATTTTATACTATGGTAATAATTTATTTTACTCCTTTTAGTTTTTTTTGAAGTCAGTTTTTACTTTTTTTCGTAATGATTTATTGCTTTCATATTGTTTACAAGGTGTTAACATAATAATTGTAGCATCTCAAACATGAAGCTTGCTAACACACAGCAACATCTCTTTAAATAATATCTAGCCAACCCCAATAACCACATCAGGTCAGTGTCCCTTTAAAATCACAAACAGTACAAAAAACTGTGATGCCAAAGAATTAATTAAAATTGCTAATTATAGCTAATTGTTGCTAACTTTAAAAATTCACATGCATTGGTAATAATCCTTTGTTTATTCATTTAACATATTTAGGCTGGTGCCTATACATTAATTCTCTGATTAAACAACCGGTTACCAACCTAAAATTATAGTACCTACATTTATAAGTAGTTTAAAAAAAAAAGTTGACTGTATGATTTTTATTTAAATGGTTGTTTAAGCTATATTACTATACTCTATGGTTTAAGCAGACAACTTATTTTGTTAAGCACCTGCTTTAATCCTTTTCATTTAGTTTAATAATATGATTTTGAAGGGGCAAAGATGGTTTTACATTGTGACAGTCATCTATGGCTCTATGTAGAGTGGCACCAAAAGAAGATGAATGAAACCTTCATCAACAAGCTACTACCAATATTCAATAAGAAAGAATATGTTTTTAGATATTATTATCTAAAATTCAAATAATTGAGCATATTTACCTTTCCCAACATAATCTAGTGGGCAATAGTTTTCTGTAACCGTCTCTTATAAAAGGGTTATGTTTAATGTATTCAGGTGCCTGCTCATATTTGAGCAGTTGCCGGTAATTTATATACTCCTCCTCTTCTTTGGTCAAGTTATTGTTGTCTTCCAGTTTCTTCCCTCTCCGCAGCAGACCATTTCCTTGGCGGAAGCTCTCTGTTCTACATTCATCTTCTACCTTAAATAAATGTCACAGTTTAATATTACATGTATTAAATATTTAAAAAATAATGGGATTGCTTTAGCCTTTTGACCGCCACGGACGTCTATGGACGTCAAACTTTTGAACTATACAAAAGTGGTGTTTTCGGTGTGCCATGCCGTCGGAGGCGTCGTGAGCACGTTTTAATTTGACGTCCATAGACGTCCATGGCGGTCAAAAGGTTAAGATGTTGTTTTACTGTATAGTTTTTGTTTTAAAAGTACATGTACATGAATCATACAAAGCACAAACAGTTTGCATGCCTTCTGTAAACACTGTTAATGTATTTGCAAGGAGTTTGCATGCTATGCGTCTCCACTTGCTTGGAAACGAGAGGATGCTTTGAACGCAGAAAACACAGGATATGTGATCTCAGCTTGCACACAAATGTTTGCATAAAGTACTCGATTGCATCCATGCTTGCTCTTAAAACAGCAGTGGTTACAGCTGAACTGATTGAAAATTGGTATCCTAGACACAATAAATAAACAATAAATCCCACTACTGATCCGCAGTGCTGGGACATTAGTGGTTATGGGATTGCTGTAGACGATAAGTAAGATTACCCTATTCATGGTATAATAAAACAATGTAGTCTCTTCCCGTTTCAGCTAGATCATATGACTGACCTATACTTGGGATTCTGTTTTCAAACGTTGTTGTTATTGGTAGTAAAATATCACAAATGGTTACTTAATAGGGGTCATTGCCGGAAGTGAATACATTGTTTTATTATACCATGACACAATTCTTGTTTTTGTTTTTTTATGGAAAGAACAGGGTTTCAGTATCAATTAATACTTATGGTAAGGCTAAAAGAGAATCAAAAATTAAATCTTATAATACTTAAATAACCAAGGGTTATACCTACCTGAGCAAAAAAGAATTGACTAAACAGTCACTTACTTAACAACCATAATAATTATGTTTGCTACTAAGAACTTCTTTCCATAAAGTTTTTTTTTTCAACTTTTTTTATGGAAACTGGAAACAATGTTAGAGTTCAGGGTTTGGAATTTAAAAAACTTCATCTACCTACTTTCCATTAGTGTTTGTTAGTCCAGTAGTGTTAAGGTGTTAACAAAATGTATTTTGTATTATCTGCAGTACTATAGAATGCCTAGATTTAGATATAATATAAGTTAAAAACTTTTTTTTTAAATATGCAGCACTTCAAACGAATGTTGTGGAAACAGACATCAGTTTTTTACCATTACTTCATAAATATTTTTGTCGATAAATAAACACACCTCAGAATAAATTATTTTATGAAATACACTTACTTTTTCTATTGGCATGAATTGCACTGTCTCTGCATGGCATTCGCTGAGTTTTTTTGTCATAGTGAGAGTCATTTTGGACCGTTGTTTTCAGAAAATCACTATAATAATATTATGTGTCTCAAACTCCAATAAACCCGAACAACATTTTAAATATCAACAAAATTATAATAAATAGACATTGTACATAGATGATAATGTGATTCAAGAACGTAAACTTTAATTTAAAAATCACGACAAAACTCAAAGTAAACACACGCAAAAATAAATTGACACAACCACCTCCACTTGCGATGTCAACCGAACTATTTTTTAATCGGATCTAGACATGTGTAAGTAATGCGAGTGATGTATCACGCGTAATATCACCCAAGCGCGTACTGTAACATCACATATTACTCGACTAAAATAAGCATCACACCATTACACTAAACATCACGCGCGCGGTAGCAGCGCAGTCATGGGTCCTTGACTCCTTTCATTACACTTTCATAGATACTTACTTACTTTTAATCTTACGCCTAAGAATATTGCCAGTCCTAAGCCTGGAAACCCGTTACTTGTTGATTTAATGTAAGTATAACTATGAAGGAAAATCAACTTTGTATAATTTGTATATTTAAATCATAGTGAGTAAATCACACTATTGCTCATTTCATTTCTTTCATGTAATTATAAATCATCATAATGACACGCGGACAACATAGTATTGCTCGCTGCTATGTTACTATACTATTTCAATAACATGTTCTATTACACTAGAACATTGCATTACATTCGAACGCGCGATGGTGTGCTATCGCATGGGGCTACATCATAACATCACGCGTGATGTTTGAAGTGATGGTGTAATGTAATATTACTCGGCACGAAATGTAATGACTTATAATATCACTTCGTGGTGCACTGTTTTGCACATGTCTAATCGGATCGTGTACGTCACATACGTCATTCCGTTAATCTATTCCTACGAAACATGTCAAAATTGACGTTTTGCTATCGCATCTGCACCGTAGAGTGCGCGCAAGATAAGTCTGCGCGCGGCCGAAATCGGAACTAATAATGGTCCACCAAAGTGTGTGCCGTTTTATTAAATTTGATAGTAGAACTACCTGATTGTAGGAATATTTAACGGGAAAATTATGTTTAGCGATAAAAAAGTTAAGCTTAAAAAGCGGTAATTTGAACTTTTGCGATCATGGCAACGTTTAGCACGCCCTCAGTCGCGCGCAGAGTTATCTTGCGCTCACTCTAATATCCAACGCTCACCAACACAAACCTTATTTTAAAATAATAAATAAAACCATTAGATTCGTATTTCCTGGAACATCCCGCGTTACGGTAAGAACAAGTCCTAGCGGTATTAAAATAAGGTATAAAATTATATGAGCAATTAAAAAATCAATTGCCACGCCGTTCTATCAGTGAGCGCCGGCCATAATGCGTTTCGTGTGTTCCATTCATCAAAAAGATTAGCTGTGCACAAAATAGTACAAAAATGGGGGCGCCACTAGTAATACATCAAAAAAGGCAAACTAAAAGAAAACCTTTTTTGGTACAACTTTGAATAGTTCGGATAGTCTAAATAATTTTCAATTAAATTGACCTTAGAATAAGTACTAAAGAATTTGACCGTCTCTTTATCGTTGTACCTTAGAGCTTATACGTTGTACATATTATTTCTATGCTCTTCAAGCTCTATACATATTTATCGCCTGATATAACAATGACTGACAAAGCAATGATAAAGTTTGGAAATTCGCTCCGTTAGACTTCTGTGTCAAGCTTGTAATAAATCGAGTTTTATAAAATAAATAAAATAAAAAATCCAGTTTTGTGAGTTTTGTTTATATTTTGTAAGTTTGTACGTTTGTACATTTTAAAAACATTTTTTTGACACTGGCAACAATAACTAAAGCATTCATTCTTTCATACGAGGATAAAGGTGCTTTCAGACTAATCTAAACTTTATAATAAATTATTATAGTCTATTTAGGTTGCTCTAAGATTTAGGTGTCAACGTGGTCATACAAATTCAATAAATACTGGGCAATATTTTGTTGGCATAATAAAATCCAACTGTTCTGATATGCTATAATATGAGCGTAGTCTGAAAGTACCTTGAAAGGTTACGAATACCTATGTAGACTGGTTTACACAGTGCGAGCTGCTCTCAGACAGAAGACAGCTCAGCTGTGGGCACGTTGACTCGTATGTCAGTGGCTCAACTCGCCCCGTTGTTTACATGAGAGATAAGAGTTCAGAAGCTCCCTAGTCACATTGGGAGTTGGTTATGAGTTGACTGCTGAATGAAGAAGAGACATAAAAGGAGTTTGATCAGTGTTTTGATGGCTAAATGAGCTGATCTACTGACGAACGCATTTAATGATTCTAGAGTTTGGCCTACGAAAGTTGTTGATTATGAATATCACCGCAACATTAAAAAAAACTCGACTCAAAAACACTCATAACATTGTTATCGGTTGCGGCCGTTGCGGGTAGCATTGGGCAATGTTGACAAAGGAAGGTAGTCGTCGTTATGGATCAACTCACCCGATGATACAAAGGCGGTGGTGATTCGACGAAGCGAGAGCATTCTGTCAGCAAAATCAGCTGAAGAAGTCTGAACTTTTATATCTGTCTAGCTTGTCCTTATTGTAATTGTAATAATTGTGTAAAGTATTACATTGTGATCTAGTTCATGCATGTTACTAACACTAACTCAAACACAAGTACTCTCAGTGGTGGAGAGTCTATGTTGGTTTTATTTACTACATTTACCTTGCTCGCAATCCTGACATACCGTTAATAGCTATAACTGTAATGATATAATCACCCCTGAACAATTATATTGTTGTGTCTTTTACAACACTCAATACTGTTTTTTTTTTTCATAAATTGTTTCGTATTTATTTCTCATTATTTTTCAAATTAAACTAACTAATTTATAAAAAAAAGTCAGTGTATGGGTTATGAATATTTATGAGTCAAGTTTTTTTGAATTTCGTAGTGATATTCAGGATCAACTTTCGTTGCCCAAACTCTATTGACAAGTGAACTACTGCTCCCTTATTACAAAAGATGATCTAAGAAAAACCTAGGTTTTAATAAAATAGCCCCGTCTCTTTTTGTTACATGACCTGAGAAAGTGATGGGGATATTTTAAAGCTGGGTTTACCTTAGTCTTGGTTTAAACCATCTTTTGTAATAAGGCCCCTGGGGGCTTACTATGACCTCTTAAAGCAGAACAGAAGATGACTGGAAGTTGAACTGCCCTGCTTTTGTGTACTCTGTCATCATTATAGCAGGCCTGCGGCAGGCCTGCTACGTTGACGTTTACGAAATCCGTTCACCTTTTTTTTTGTATTGACATTTCGTACCATGAACAAGCATTACCGTTCAACTTGGTTCAATAGTCGTTCACCTTTAGTACTGTCATGGTACGACTTTTAGCGATTCAGAAGCAGGCCTGCTTTGAACGTTTTCTTATGAGGTCATGGTAAGCCCCCTGAGGTCTAACGTGGTGGCGGCAGGCGAGTAGAGAATAAAAACAATCAAACAATTTTAGGAACTCGGATGTAAGTTACTGACTGCGCCTCTTATCATGGTTACTCGCATAATGAGTTCAAATAGTACGACTATAGCCCGACCGCTTATCAGAGACCGTTCCTGAGGTAGCTGCGCGGTGCGGGAGGGGTGTGGTGACGTGACGCGAGAGCTCACTGATTCGACAGCTTGTGACAATTGTCACCCCTCCCGCACCGCGTAGCTACTTCAGGAATGGTCTCAGTTATGTGGTCGGTGGTCGGGCTTTAGTTGTACTGGAGTTACTGACCCTTCCAACTCGCACGCTAGCTCGCACTGTGTAAAGTGTGTAAACCAGCCATTAGGAACTGAACTTAACAAGCAACAATGCATGTTTTAGAAAAATAATAATTATTGTAAATAATAATTTGTCTCCAATTAATTCTCATTAAGTTTATAATTATGGCTAAAAAATATTGCAAGACATTATTCTTATTCGAGAGGTATTAAAACTAAAATATTTTTGGAATATGACTAATAAGTTTACTTTTGAGGGGTTGTCCACAAGATTTTTACAGTTTTGTTCATTTTATTGAGAACAAAGATATAAGTGCAACCGTTGACGAAAAAATTAAACAAAGAAATATTTTTGAGACGTGATTTTTTAAATGGCTGTCCATTTTATCGCATATTATATGCGATTTTACCTGCGAAAGTTTCAAATTGCAAAAATGTGCTTTAAAATAGCTGGCGTGCCTACTTCAGTAATGAATATCTACAAATAATCCAAAAATAGCGCCCCGGAGAATTCTTTACCGTGTATGACGTCATATCCCATTATTTCCAGTGTTACCATGGCGCAATAAGATTTTAGAAAATCAATAATCATCATTAATTTTTGTAAACAAAAAAGTTTAATTAATTGTAATTTTTGTTTTAGTTAAGATACTGATTAAAATATCACTTTTAGGCTTACAATTTGCTTTGACATACACATTTCTATTAAATTCACAGGGAAACACAAGTAATTTAAAAAACTGTGCGACCATAAACGGCACTTACACGTTAAAAACCTGTGCAATTCTGAACGGTCTTTGTAAATGGTCGATTTTCCTGTTTGCTGTTCTCCATTTGCTGAGAGTGTATAATTTTGTTACAATCCGTGCTCTGTTCTAGTTCTTATTTTTTCTTATTATAAGTTATTATTATTTTTTATTTAAGCGTTTAAAGTTTGATCCTCGATAATACAAATTCATTATTACTGCATAAAACGACTTAGGTGGTACTTTTGCGTTTAGACGGGAGCCATCTTGCAATCTCTAATCAAAGGTCCTTGGCTCACAGTTTCGTTGTCTAGTTGAAAGTCAGTATATTCCATCATAAAATAATCAAATGGCGTTAAAACGAATTAATAGGGTACGTATTGCTATTTGTGTCCTTTATTTTAATAATTTGATGCAGTATCAAATGAAGTGTTGTAAAATTGGTATCAGACTTCGTAGTGAATGTTTCGTCATTGTGAATACCTATTATCGAAATTTCTTCTGGATAATTCCGTGTGCGTGATGGTTTTATTGAAATCATTAGGTGATTAAATATTTTGTTTCAAGTGTACCTTTTAAGAGGTAACGGTGTTTTACTGGTATATGTAGGTGACAATTTTGTGCACACGGCGTACATAAAATGTCGGAAATATGTGCCAATTTTGAGGTTTTCTTGTCATGAAACGCATCTGTGCCGTGAAAATGTGAAACATTTAGGTGTGGAGCGATGATTAGTGACAGGAAACAATACCGATCACGTATCGATGTAGTCGTTTCGAACAATATGTTCAACCCCCATTTATTTTCCGATGTGATGATGTGACATGTTCTAGTCATGGTATTGTGTTCCCTATGTTATTGTGTACACATGGTATTGTTTTACTGTTCAGGAATTACAAGATCTGGGCAGAGATCCACCAGCACAATGTTCCGCAGGCCCACACGGTGAAGATCGTAAGTACCTATTGATCTACAGCCTACTTATTTTTTGTGACTCATTGTGTTGTATAATAATAATACTGAGAAATAGTGTCATGGAAGCAGATCATTTGATTTTGAGTAGTTATCAGTATTGATTTTTTTAGTGTTAAAAATGATAAGTCTAAGATGTAGCAGAAATCAATGTAATTATGATTTATTTTGAATGTAGTTAATTCTCCTTGGGTGTCTAAAGGAATATCTTCATTGTTATTGCTATATGATATTACAAGTCATCAAAATATAGCAGTTGTATCTTAGTAAACATGCTAATCTTTCAAAACATCATCTTTAGTTTAGTGTTTGCAATAATTCATGCCATATTTTTGCAGTTATATGCTTGTATCATTGCAATTTCTAGTTTGATAAAGAGATATTGGCTTAAATCACATATTATGCAGTATAATGTTACTGTGTTCAGTATTTCCTGACTCAGTCATATTTTATTCTTTGTAGAATGACTCACTTCCATGTAGATATTTTCTATGGTAAAAGGCTACTGAACAGAGGATAATGAACCCTTAGTAACTAAACTACTAAAGTATTTGCCTAGATGAAACAAGGCTTGGCAATTTAAATAAAAAAATAACTAGGTAAAATCATAATGAATTGTAAATAATTGTCTTTGTGTTGGACATAGCTGTTTGCTATAGTGACATTTCATGTCAATGACCTTGTTTGGTCAGAAATGATCATACTATTTTTTTGTTTTAACCTTCCAATCTACTAGAAATTCATCTCCCAAGTGTCTTATTTATTTTATTTTGTAACTATTATTTAATCTTATTTTTGTGTTTTCAGTATTCCATTGGCAAGCCACAATTATGGGTCCAGTAAGTAATTTTATTTCTTATCAATATTTTGTTTAAATTTCCTAAATGATAACGGAACAATAGAGATAGCAAATTCAACGTAATAACACAAAAACTGTAAATACTTTTATTTAGATCATGTATTAAATGTTTAATTTTTATCATTACAGGTTGACAGTCCTTATCAAGGAGGAGTATTCTTTCTTACCATACATTTCCCAACAGACTACCCATTCAAACCACCAAAAGTTGCATTCACAACACGTATTTACCATCCCAACATAAACAGTAATGGTTCCATTTGTCTTGACATTCTGCGTGCACAGTGGTCTCCAGCACTCACCATATCTAAAGGTAATATTTTTACATATTTTTCTGTTCTCTATTCTTGTTCTCTAGAATATTTGTTGTTGGTTTTTATTTTTGAAGACAAAAAATTGATGAATAACATTTTAACTTCCAGTGTTGCTCTCGATCTGCTCATTGTTATGCGATCCAAACCCAGATGACCCGTTGGTGCCAGAAATTGCTAGGATCTACAAAACGGACAGAGAAAAGTACAATGAACTAGCCCGTGAGTGGACGAGGAAATATGCCATGTGATGAGTCAATTGTGACGTCAGCAAACATACACACACACATCGCCACAGCCCGGGCTCTAATCCCCCTCCCTTTCCCCTGTTCCCGCTCCCCGATCCTCTGTTGTCCTCATCAAACCTAAATTTACTGGAGATTGTAAAAATGTTCATGGTCATTCTAGGATCTGCCTAATTTCTGTCGTATCTGGTAATTTTTGAATGCGAATTTATTGCATCTAAGTAACACGGTTCCCATGTGCAAATATAGTTTCTGTTTTTATCTAATAAGAAACATTTTCTATAAGAGCAAAATTATTTTTTGTTTAACATTGATGTGTCAGTAGATATCTTTACACTCCTTTAGTTGAAGTTTAAAGATTAGTTAAATTTACATCAATTGAATTTATGTAATTCCTAAACTATTTGTACTTTAACTAGATCTAAATTGCATTGTGAAACTGTACAATAGCCATATGTTAGGAAATGGAGCGTTCCTTGCTTACAACTTACTAATTGTCCGGTTCACTTAGGAATTTTGTCAATGAAATGTAAGTAAGGCTCATAAGTGTTAAGAACATTTTGGGTAATGTAAGTAAGTGGTATCACAAAATGAGCTCGTTGATGGAGTGAGTGTTAATTTTTTTTACTAGAAAAACAACTTTTTTTTAAGTTAGTAAATGTAGCGTGCTACAGACCAGACTGACATTGATTGATGTGGTCAGTTTTCTTTCATCCACAATATTTTATGACAATGGAAAACGCTCCAATAGTTACAACATTCAGTATAAATTACAGTGTATCTCATAAGATGATAAGTTACGATTAATCTAGATTTTTTTCAATATGGCGATTTATATTATAATTTTATCTAATATATATTGTGGTTGTAAGGATACCTGCGTTGTGATTTCCACGAATATCCTTTCCATTGAACCATCCTTGTTTCCTCTGAATTATGAACAAAACTTATTGAAGTGAACAGCGTCACGGCACGAGTGGCTAGCATGGGTGTGTTAACGTTACAGCTGCAGGCAAGAGGAAGCTTTTGTTCACTTGGTCTATCACTGGGAGATTCAAATTTAAAGCTTTTCAAATTGTAATCAACCAACAACTTGTATTTTAGCTTCACTAAATTGTAAGAAACAATAAATTATTGTGTATGTAAATAACACCTTGAGCTTTATTTAGGCAACTTCCTGGTAAATACGTAAGCAGCTGTAAATATTCATTTCGAGTTTAATTAGCTGACATACATAGTTGGTTACTGGGTCACTGACTGAGAATCTGCCAAATAATAGCTATGGAAAAGGAAAAGATTAAATCTTCACAGTAGAGTGCGATGACGTTTGCGTCAATGTCGCTTACAACATAATTTAATCTAGAAAGGTGATTAACAGGTGTGTTTCTGTAGTTACTGTTGCAAGCAAAAATAATTAAAAATGGTTAGTTGTGCAGCTCAAAATTAATTGATCGTATCATGCATGTGGCTAACCAACGATAAATACTATAATAGAAACGCTACACACTCATAGCTCCAATTTTTAGTCACATACAGATTTCGTGTCGTGTTTGCCGTTACATACACAAATCACATTCACAAACACCCTAACTCTTGAGTAAACACCAGTAAGCCACACACTTGACTCTTGAAAGCAGATTGCGGATACTCCAGTACCGCACCTTGCGCCATACAGACGCAGCGCAGACGACTCACATTTTGTCCGGCGGACTGCCGCGCACAAGAATGAGCGTGGTTAGTAGTGGTTGCCAGACTTGCCAGTGAAGACACTAGAGTTCTAACGACAACTACGGACAAAATGACCGTCGTGTGCGTTGAGTCCGTATCGAATTTCGCGACGGGCAACAACTACCAACCATGTTCATTCTGGTGCGCGGCAGTCCGCCGGACAAAAAGTGCGTCGTCTGCGCTGCGCCTTAAGTTCATCGCTCAATTAGTACCACAGCACTCTCTCCTCAAAATGAGCATTGAAATAAGCACTATGTGGTGCATCATACAGTAGAATAGAATCAACTTAAAATAGTTGATGGCGCTCCGTCAACTAGCGTCATACGATGACTACATTGAATCAGCTTCGCAAAGTAAATAGAGCGCCCAACTTAAATTCCCTTTATCAATGCAGTATTTTGAGGTGAGGCGGCGCTGCGGCATTAGATAAGCGATGAGCTTTAGAAGTAAAGATCGCTATAAAAATTCGCTCTATAATAACGTAAAGTACTTAAAATGATATTTATTAGTAACAGCAGGAACGATACAACTACGGAAACCAATGGATCTATCCTATCTTGTGAATTTACTGATGACTTGCAGATATACCTACATGCCTACGTATGTAGTGAATGTTGTGAAGATAAGGGCGTTTGTATTGTGGAACAACACTGATAAGAGGATCTTATTTTTTCGTTTGTCGTAAAAGGCATTGTTCATTGACACCTATTGGGATCATTCATAGTCTTTTCCTTCAAAGAGCAAGTAGAATCAAGCGCTTCAATAACAATCCCTATACTTACCTACTATACATTTAATTTCTAGTATTTGAGGATGGCTTCAATTGGTCAAATCATACAAAATATAATTTCTCATCTCAACACATACCTACCACCTACCTGACTTACTAGGCTACTACATAAATAATGCGCAGGCCACACCGCGACCTAAGCGAAGTTAGTTCGCGATGACCTGCGCTTGAGTATCATTCATTATGATATTGATACTATTATAAATATTGTTGTAACATATTTCTATGAACGTGATTTTTGACTATTTTTTGTTGATATTACTAATAATGCTAAAATGTAAATTAAATACCAAAAGAAATGCTTTTGGAGATAATCCAAAACAAATCATTTTTTTTCTTAGTTACCCTGATGTAGTATAGGAAAATAAAAACACATGCTTAAAGTACAAAAGTTTGTCATTGTCATACAGTTTATTACAAAATGTATTCAGAAAATATTGGAGGTACATAATTTACAAAGGCACATAATTATCAATATTGTATCATTACACTTAACACTAGAGATTATAATTCAGTCGTTTCCATATTTTTTGCGTTTTTCATTTGTTCTAATTGTTGATAGAAGTCGTATTTCGCTTGATTGGTTTGGGCTTCGGTCTCGTTTGATTCGATCGAGGGGAAAGCGCCCGTGGTTATGAAGTAGGGTTTTTCATTTGATAAGTCTTGGTCTACGGCGTTTTCGTCAAGTGAGTCGCGTTCGGAGCGACTGAGTTGGTCTTCTGACTTGTACCAGTCATTTTCGTAAGCGTGGAGCCATATCGGATTGGATCCCTTTGTACTGTGTTTGTTTGTGTTGGGTACACGGCCACCAGAGCTGCGGATGGTCATGTCTGACTCGCCGGGCGTTGGTGAAGCTGCACATAAAGAAATAGTTTGCATTATATCTAATATTCTACTCAAATAATATTGAAAACCTTATCTATTATAAAATAAATGATTGAATCCTTTATGAGTTGTGTATTTTGTGAAGTAGTACGCAATAACTTTAACGCTTAACGTAAAATTAGTCAAATCTTGAAGTAGGAGGCCTGTAGCCCAGCAGTGGGTTGTAAGCTACCCGTAATTTACAAGTAAATCTGGATGTAAAAAAAGATCACATGCGTCATATTGCTTCCTTCAAACGACTGGGTCATCATTATAAAGCATCGTAGACGGATTAGTGCTCGAAGTATGTTAGCACAAAGGATGATGCTGTCCATCCTTTTAATATTATCACTCAATTTCGTTCTACGACATCAACTGGTGTAGAGGGGATAGCTTATTTTTTGCTTGTCACTGGATTGATATTGCATAATCGATAAAAGAAAAATAAGCATGACTAAGTACTAAATACTAACAATACGCCGTCGCCGTGGCAGCCTTCAGTCTCCTCACATAATCAGCCCGCTGCGACAAGCACATCATGACGGTCAGCACTAGAAGTACCGACAGGAACAGCGTGGTCCACACTAGCCAGAACACCGTCTGGTTGGATGATAAGGTCTCCGCTGTGAGGGGCTGGTACTCTGCCGGCTGAGTGTCGAGCACGTTGAACTCCTAGGGGAAAAAGATTGTTGAGGTTGAGTGGGTAGGATTTTAATTTAACCGTCACACCTGGTTGCTAAAGGATAGGCAGAGATATTCAATCGAACACCTAATTTGTCGATCGCAGTATAAGGAATGAGTAGGATCTAAAGTTGTATTTACATTGATCCAGTAGCTAGATCCAGTGTTGCGTCGAGTCCATCGTACAGTGCTTGAAACGTTAGTCGTTACGGATTAGTCTATCCCAATACAGTGCCACAATTTAGCGACGCTAGATCCAGCTACCGGATTAATGTGAATCCACCTTAGAAGGGACGAGTCTGTCGCCGTTTTTACTGAACACAAGATTCAGGCTGAAACTGGGTATTTTTGAACAAAACACACTACACTTTGACAGATCTGGTCATTGAACCTAGCACTTCCAAGTGCCACAGCCGCTGCGCTCTTGACGCTACTAAACTGACGAGGTGATCGTAGCTGTTTAGCATGAACTAAAAATTATCTATCCAATTACAAAAACATATTTTTTCTAACATTAGATACCTTGAAAGCCAACTAATCCAAGTTTTTTTTTATATTATGTTTTATAGTTAAAATGTTAAATTAAGTTCCAAAAGGCCAAAAACAACAAGGCAATTTCACAAAAAAAATTGGGTCAATTGCCTTCCAAGGTATCGATATTTAAATGAATACTACCTTGAAAAGATCATCCAACTGCTCAATATTCTTATCCACCAATTTCAGTACTTGTTCAACTTCCAAGACAGAATGATCTTGTCCATTCACAAGGTGCAGATACAAATCAGTCTTAGTATTATCTACTGAGCCGTCTTTATTCTCGTGTACTCTCAAATCATCGACATTGACGACAGAGTCGGTAACTAGCGCCAACCGTTCGCGGAAGACGTGTATTTTGTCACGTATTTCGGACGGATGGGAGCGAAGGACGAAACGGACGCGCTGATCTTCGCGGAGGAGGTAGATAAATACGTGCGCTTCGTCTTGCAAGCCACCTGTATCGTTTGCTAACACCTGGAAATATTGATAAAAATGCACGTAGGTAAGTATAACATCACGTATGTATTCCCAGAAGGCGTCGGCAGAGGTACACTTGTACGCGAAAATTATGCTTATGACAGTTACAAGTTAGATCAAGATCGAATAGGGGACGAGGCATTTATTGAGAATAATTCCAAACTTCAGGATGCAGGCTGCTACTGAGAAATTACTAACAGAAAAATTCAACTATACTACCCAACTAGGAATCCAATACAGCCCTCTAATTCAGAAGGTTGATGGAGATAAGTTGTCGATTTTGGTTTGTTATCTTGTTTTGTCTACGATTCTCATAACGAGAAAAAAACGTGATGACAAACTGAATCGTTAAACTTATCGATAAGTTCTGAATCAGGGGGCAGGACTTTTTTCTCCGCAGCCGCGCTTATGACCACTAGACCATAAGTTCTCTTAAATTGATTTGCACCACACGTTATGGAAACTCATATAATAAGTAGGTATGCTGCTGGTCACTGTTCTAATTTTATTTAGCAGTGGGTATTCCCAAAACAATATTTATTAGAATAATAGCGTTTGTACTATAGGTACACGTTATCAAGGGTTTCTACTTTACGAATAGGTACTTGCGTAAAGGCAGTTTTTTATCCATTATTTTGTCATTTATGATTGGCAAGATAGAATGATAAGAAAAAGTCAAAAGATAAAGCAAAGTGAACTTCAAGTCATTTATTATAAATACTATTGATTCACAACATACGCAGTATTAAATAAGTAGCTGTCACAAACCCGCATGCGCGGCTAGGCCTTCCAGGCTTCTGTCCGAGGAAGGCCACTGCTAAGCGGTGGATAATGATGAATAAATGAAAGAACACAATAAGGGTTTAATTTCATTCGGCCGATAACTTATAACATATATTTTTATAGAAAACCTTCTAATAGTAAAAATTAAACCTTCCAAAGATAAGAGTTATCTCAGTGCAAAACTAAGCTTCTTACCTTAAAATCAAAGTATCCTTTCATTCCCTTCTGTGGGTCAAAGTTTAAGGAAACTGCACCTGTTTCAACATTGACTAGAAACGGCGAAACAGCCAAATTCTCTAGACCTTCAGTCAGAGTTTCTTTTACATCTCCAATTAAATAATAACTTATTTTGGCATTTTCGTCTTCATCTGGATCTATAGCCTGGAAATAGAATTTAAAATGAGAACATAGAATTTAACGCTTCTTGTAGTCCTGCAGTAGGCGACGTAAGATAATTGCCACGAACCTCAGCACCTCGTCTGTTTGCTATATTAAAGGGAATCAGTCGTGTACTCCTAAGATGGCTGCGATAAGCTCATTGTAGGTATATGGATGAAATATGCTGCTAGGTTTGTATTACAATTCAAATGCACGATACACGATAGAGCAAATGCATCTTATAGATGACAAATGGCATGAAAGTGACCTCTTGAGCTTGCTTGTAGGGTTTTTAGGGTTCCGTACCCTAAGGGTGCGAACGGGACCTTATTACTAAGCCTACGCCGTCCGTCTGTCTGTCAGTGCTGTATATTTTTAATCGTAATAGGTAGCCAGTTAAAATTTTCACACAATGGTGCCGATTCTGTTGTTCACCAACTAAACTAAAATTAGAGAATTGCTATCTTTTATTAACAGTTAGCGCAAGAAAAGGACGGCGATAGACAATAACTAAGTTAGAGATGTCAAATTAGTTTACGCCTTGAACTTTAACGTGTTATAAGTCGACACGTTTTAAATGTCGTTTAAATTTGTATGGAAATTTTAGTTCAACTAAATTTGACAGCTCTTTTTGTCGTATGTCTCTTTCTTATTGTATCATAGTGAAAAAGATGGCAATAGCCTAAATTAAGTTTAGTTTGTCCATAACAGAATCGGCACCAATGTGTTACTTGGCCTAGGCAAATATTAAAAATAATAAAAAGTCTAAATAAAGGAGGGTCCGCATACATAAAAAAATGCGTTTTTGTTTTTGCTATATTTCAAAAACGGTAATACACACAAGCGTGAGACGTGGTATGATTGTAGTGCATCCTTAATAAAAAGAAGGAAAACTAGTGGTAGTACCGAACCCTTAGTGAGCGAGTACTTTTTTGTAGTAAGTACCTAATCTGTGAGTGAAAAGTCAGCAGAAGACATTTAACTATAATTATGATGAAAATAATACCTTAACATGCATGAACTCAATCCCGAAGTCAGCTTCAGTAGTGATTCCTCCAGTGAATACCTGGCTGGTGAACTTAGGTGCATTATCATTCACATCGTTGACAATAACATGAACCTTTAGTGTGCTGATCCCATCTACCTCTTCTGCATACTTGGGTTTAGTCACACAGTCTTCGGATGCCAGTATTGTTAGAGAATAATCAGATTTCTGCTCACGGTCGAGTGGTTTTTGGGTTGATAGTCTGAAAATTATCAATATACAATTCCCTTTGTGGACATTCAGGTATTTCGGAAAATTGGTAAGTATGTTTTATGACTTGCAAAAGACGGTTTGATTAGTAGTGTTTTTTTTAATGATATCATGGATTACCAAAACACATCTAGTACGAGCAGATTTAATGGAATGCATATCTTGCAAAATGACTGGGGTAACACCAGAAAGAAGAACGAACCTATTGTGTTTCTATAAAATGTGGAGACATAGGCCGGCCATACACGTGCAGCTTGAAGCAGTCTGGATCGACTGCTTTATGCTGCAACTGCATAGTAAACTACAGCCTTCTACGTACGTAGGTACATACACGAAACAGCTCGAGCAGTTGCAACTGCTTCGGGCGGTTGGCTGCACTGCGTGCGGTCAAGCAGTCGCCAGGCATACACTGCCTGCTCGAGCTGTCCGTGTATGTTTATCACTGGCTAACTGCTCGAGCTGCCCGTGTACGGCCGGCCTAAAGCTAGTAAAACTTTTCTATGGAGATTCTAATACAGCATTAATAACCTTCTCGATTAATAAAAAAGTCAATTTAGACAGACACTATTTTTATGTTACCTTTTTTACTATTTAAGTTAGAAATGAATAAAATTCACTACCTATGTGTACTGCTGTGCAGCTCAAAGATACTGTCTTTATCGCCATCCACAATATAGTAGCACACGGGTAACACAGGTTCATCTCCTCTGTCTATTGCATCCCTCTCTATAACACTGGGCAAATAAACGCCATTGTTAGGCGCGTTCTCAGTGAAGTTTATGTGTATATGTTTGTTGGGGAACCGTGGCCGATAGTTGTCTACGTTTTGCACGTATATTGTTAGGTCCAAGTCGGAGCTCAAAGGCGTAGGCAGGCCGAGGTCGTAGGCTTCTATTCGGAGCTGAAAATAGTACGTATAAAATATTAACTTGCAGGTATAACGTGTGGTTTTTGGAAAGGACCTTTACCCCTCTCTTTTCCTGCATGTCATGTAATCAGGATCAAGTCGAGAAGAACAAATAGAAGTCAGAGTCGAGTCAAACAGGAGAATGAATGTCATCTCATCGTGACGTCCGTATGTCACAGGCTTATAACTCCTACATACACAGAACATAAAGATGTTTTTTTTCCAGGGCAGATCTTTAAAAATGCCGTGAAGGTTTTTAAGTGACTTTTTATTTAGGTGAATAAAGTCATAAATACCTAATTTGTTCCATCTCTAACTTCCCAACCTTGTGATTAATAAATCTGCAAGATTCAAGATCGAAATTTTGTTAGATATACATAATTCTCAGTTACCAACAAACTTAATTTTGCTGCCCATGAAATATCTAAGCCTTGATTCAAAACCAAAGGTTTGCTATACATATAGTACATGCTACGGAATCCTAAGTTAATGTGCGTGCGACACTCACTTGGCCGGTTTTTATTTATTTAATTAACGATTTTCAACAATACAAACACGTTATTTATTGCTATACCAGAGCAATAAATAACATTGTATTGATATAACGATAAATCAAGAAAATTATGTTAGTAAAATGTTCCGGAATAATTACAGCCAATGATCCGGAAAACAATGTGTAATGAAAGGTTATCGCTGCTCGTCCTCCATCATTGTATAGACTGACGTCGTGTTCTGACGTCATCAACTGAGATCGACTTTAATAAATACGACGTAAAACCAGAAATAAATCACAGACGTCCAGTCATTCAACTGGCGACCGACGTTTTGGCAAATGTAATACAATAGTGCTATATGGATAATTTTACTATAACGCAGTTTGACACCATAATTTGTGTCGCATTATCGCTTACCGCGCGGTAAGCGTCTGCTACGATCGATACCTCCTCGGATTTTTTTGTAATTAGACTAGCCGACAATTTAAACTTCTACATTTTTATATAAACATTTCGTCGTCTTCATGTTCGTCAATTTTTTTAGGGTTCCGTACCAAAATGTTTAAAAGGGAACCCTTATTGTGCGACTTCATAAATTTAGCTGTCCTAGGTCTTATTGTTTTTGAGGCGGTCGATGAATTTAACTAAATAACTTTTTATACGTTTCGTTCCAAGGTACGGACCCTCGTTTTTTCTTATAGTCTTCTTTCTTATACTCACTTACAGTACGACATAGCCCCACAAAACAGTGTTATCGGTTTGATCAAGCTATACATTCTATAACTTGTACATAAACTCTGTCGCCAAATGAGGGCAACAGGCAGGTGCCTCACGAGTGCGGTCACCAGTTTGCTTGAC
This sequence comes from Amphipyra tragopoginis, assembly GCA_905220435.1. Lineage (NCBI taxonomy): Eukaryota > Metazoa > Arthropoda > Insecta > Lepidoptera > Noctuidae > Amphipyra > Amphipyra tragopoginis. The sequence continues at coordinate 21,081,055 of HG991995.1, read as the reverse complement.
TTCCAGAGTGGTAACCAGTGAATTACAAAAAAAATATGCCTGGTAAATAGTTCATTTGTCCCTGCTCAACGGATGTGTAGTTCTACGTGCACCACTTAGAATTCCTATATGTATAACTAACCTTTCTCCCCATACCTGGTATGGAGTCTCTGTCTAACGTACCGAGAAAGTAGTCAGTTTGTCTTTGTCTAACGACTGCATTATTCTGTGCGGTCTGCTGGAAGCGTAGACGGTAAACACACGATGCGTTCTGCGTCCTACGGTCCGGTCAAATGGAACGCAGCCTGCATCCTATGTGAACATCATTTGCGTTTTATGCAAGGTTAGTCAGAAAGGGGGTACTAATCCAAAAGGGTGTTAAAGTACACATAATAATGAATAACTTTTGTTCTACAACTTTTCCCAAGTCAATAGTTTAAGAGAAACAGTTGTTCAAAAATCTCAAAAAAAAAAAAAACTATCTATCCCCAGTTATGATCAGCTGTGTTTACATTTTAGGTCACATTTGGGGTTATGAATTAGAAGCACCATTTTCTGAATTTGTAACCAAAGCAGGGATGAAGAATTTTTGAAAAAACTAAAATAAAAATCATTTAATTTGAAAAAAAATATATATCGAATTTTGAAATATTAACACTTGCTTTCAAATAGTCATCAGCGATACTATAAGTGGGCTTCGGATTAGTACCCCCTTTTCGACTAACCTTGTATATATTTTATGTAATTACGATCTGACTATGCGAACACAAGCAAAGAACGTAGGGAACGCACCGGTCAGGCGGTCGGGGTGGGTTATCGGGCGACACGCAATCAAATATAAAATGGCCGCTTTTTGCCCTGCCCATCAGATCGCTGACCGTGCTCGGATCGCTGAACGTGCCCGGATCGCTGACCGGTTGCCCTGACCATGAAGTGAAGGATGCGGGCTATGTTCGATTTGACCGGACCGGAGGACGCAAAACGCATCCAGTGTGACAAGTCCTTAAAAGTAGGCCATGCTCCGCTATGTCTTGTCTCACGCAGTTCCTAATTAAACCTTCTTACCTTACTGGTATGTACTCTGTCTCCGTCTAACGTACCTGATAAGTAGTCTGTTTGTCTCTGTCTAACGGCTGTGTAGTTCTAAGCGCTCCACTGGTAGCGTGGACGGTAAAGGAGCGCCACGCTCCGCCGGCGTCTTGTCGCACGCGGTACCTTACGGCGCCGTTTGGACCAATGTCCGCGTCGATAGCACGTACTTCGACCACTGTTGTGCCTATTGTTGCGTTCTAGGAAAGAAATTATGAATGGTATACAGTTTTCGTTTATTTCGAGTTACTGCGAGAGGAGTTTTAATTAATATTGCAATTAAATACCAAAAAGGGACTTCTTTTTGCAAATAAATTAAACTGTTGAAAAATTTGCGTCTTCCATTTTTCCATTTTTGATAAAATTTGTTTTTTTTTAAACCATCTTTTTGAAATGAAATTCTTGTACTTTTTTAAAAGTAGTGATGTTGTATCCTATTGTTCTTTGTTTGTAACAATATTTGATGTAAATACAAGCTTACCTCAGGTACTTTGATAGTGACATTTTGCGGCGGATGCACAAACACGGGCGCGTGATCATTATAGTCAGTCACACACAACCTTAGTTCTCCTCTAACCATATTTGGCGGTATTCCCAAGTCTCGAGCTTCAACTATCAGAGTGTAGTTGCCGAAGCGATCCTTGAGTGACTGCCGTGCGAATAAACGACCAGTGTTCGCATCACCACCCACTTGCTCGAAACGGAACAAATCTGTTGAAGAGTAATTATTTAGCAATCGATATCATAATTATAAATATCTCTGGGCGACAATAGCAGATTGGCTAATGGACTTATGTGGCGTCAAAGTGGAGGCCTATTATTAGACAAAGTAAGGTGAATAGATAGATCGACATAATTTGATGATAAGAATGCCCACTATTGAGTGGGGGTCTCCTCGACATAATGACGAACGATCCTAGGAAAATTTATTGCTATAACCGCTTGAATGGGATCGCAATTTTACTTTTTAAGTACATAGTATGATTGCTCGTCTTGATGATATTCCTTTCTAAGTATCACCTTACCGATGAGGCTCTGACGACCGTTAGACACAGTGGAATTTTTATTTAACCTACTAACTCGAATAGCTTAAGCCATTGACGGGCAGCAGAGTCGACAGTGCTGGAAGGTTGGTTCTGAGGTCGCCCTCTCGCTTACTCGCTTGACTGCAAGCAATACCGCCTTTTTGACCTGGTCTATGTCCAGCAGTGAATTATGCTAGATAATTACCTACTGATGAACAATTACCGTGTCCCTTCCCGCCAACTAGATGGAACTGCACGCGTCCATTGGGTGCTGAATTATCATCTGCATCCGTAGCCGATACCGACACGATAGGTTCCCGATAGTTATGGAACTCTGTTATAGTGGTGCAGTCCGAAGGAACGTGGAGGATCGGAGGATTGTCGTTCACATCTTCTATGTAGACGCTGAGGAATACAAAGGTATTAAAAAAATGGAGAATGTTACCGCAGCATTGGTATAGTATTCGTAAGATTGACTACGAAAACTTGAGATCCTGGGTCCACCTCAGTTCATGATTGAAAGTGATTGATTTTAAATATAATTTCCAATTTTTGTACACCTCAAGAATGGGATTACAAATATCTGCGGAACTGTTATCGATATTTACGTCTCCGAAAGGCGAATAGTTCGCCAGACATTTCTTTGCATAAGATTTTTGACGTTTAAATTTTTTTGGCATGGCATCACTTGTTATTATCAAAACATGACCGCTCAAAGGCCGAAGGGTTAAACAAATCCATTTTTGTGGTGTACCTTGTAAAAAAACAAGGTGTTATAATACTCACACAATTTGCTTGAACGCATTGCGACTTTCTCCGCTAAGATATCCAAATTGGTAGTTGTCCCAGGCTTCTATGACTAGGTTGTATGTAGCTTGAGTCTCTCGGTCCAGCCAATCGGAGACGGTTAACGCGCCTGTGTCAGCGTTTATTAGGAATTTACCCTGCGAAGTAAGTCTTTGGTAATACAACGAATATATCTTGGCTTCGGAAGAAAAATGGGTAATGCTTGGTTTATATCCCGAAACGCCTTATACAGCTCGGGACATAATAAAGGTTTGGCGCCTTATGTTTTTATATTCAGTCGTCAGATTGCTATTTTAGATAGGGTAGGGTAGAAAAAACTAAAACGTAGTGCATAAACGGAGTTAAAATTTGTCAACATTATGTAGATGTAAGTACTTCGAGAGAGTACATTACTGTCCTTTACTCTCAACTTAACTTGTACGGCTCTTGAGGGAGGATCTATTCTATATGTTATCAATGATAACTTATCATGGCGTTTACGATAATTGTAGTTGTTGTCATATAAATAGCTAAAAAAATACCTATTTAAAATTGTGCAAGTCATCATTATTAATCATGTATCGTATAATTTGATTTGCTTTTGTTGCAATTCATGGTATTGTTCACGCAACGTGAGCAATTTAATCATCTCTATGCAAATTAGAATAATCTTATATGAAATACTTATAAAGACGAGTTTCTAGAGTTTTTGTTACTAAGCAAACTCATTTAAATGGTTACTATAATTGGGGTAATTATACGAACTTATCTTATATATCAGAGAGTTTGTTCTTAATGTTGTTTTTCTTACCTTGCTTAAAGTTATGAAAAACAAATAGAACAGAAGTCTCACCATAAGGGCTACATTTGGACCTTCTTAGTACGGAATCTTAAAAAAATAGAGGCCCATTCTTATCCAGACAAATTAAATAAACCCAAGGTCCCAACGCATAAAACCTGCAACCAAAATCAACTCCTTTCTTCCAATCTTACCTGCGTGGACATTCGATCGAGTAAATATGTGATCTTTCCGAATTCGCCAGAGTCTGCGTCCCTTGCAACAATATTGGCGATGGTGGTACCTGGTTCTACGTCTTCAAGAACTCGGTACTCGAACGCAGATGAGTCGAATATTGGGTTGTTGTCGTTTTCGTCTAACACCTAGAAATAGTTATGATAAATAACGGAATAAAGTGACTTCGGTCGAGCTGCTGTAATATCGACTGTTTGTAGCTTATTCCATCAGTTTTTTGAGGTGAAACAATCCATGACAACTTGGCATGTTATTTGAGCGCACGGAACAGAATAATAAATAGTACTACGTACAGAAACGGCTCTCTCTAACAAATGCATCAAATACCTAGAAAATTTGCTCTTTGCATGCGAAATTGAGCTTTAGTATTACTCGAGAGGGTTCCCATTCCGTTGTGCATTCGCGCTCTTATTACATTTCAATTTGTCACTGACTAACATTCGGTTCGGTTTTCTTTTGGTCTGTACTCCGGAGTTGTAGCGGCGCGTAGGCATTATCTGCAATATGGCCGACGTATCTTGGCGAGTCTGAAGTTAGTTGTTTGGCTGCGCAATGAATCTTTTAGAAACGAAATTGTCTACTGCGCAGCTAATCAGCTAACTTCAGACTCGCCAAGATATGTCGGCCGTATTGTAAACCGTGGAGTAACACAGAGGTCTGCGCAACGGCAAAGTTACTCTCGCAAATTGTAACAAATATTTTATTAATAGAGACTAGTTATGGTTTTGACATTCAAATACAATCTGGAACATGTTATCAGTCCGTAAACGCCCACTGCTAAACATTTGCTTCCAAAGATCATTAAGGATATTGCCATAGTCACGACGATAGATACGGTGATCTTAGTTTGTTGTTATCAGCAAACAAGAGGATGCTGTTGTTCATCCTTTTCACGTAATCACTTAGTCGCCTTTTACGGCACCCACGGGAATAGGAGGCCTATTTGTAGTAAGGAGTTGGAGTTCATTCATTAGTAGTTTCAAGCGTCCGTCGGATTTATGTTAAAGTACAATCAAGAACATACAAAATATGTTTTTGTGACCTATTATAAGTGGGTCGATTTGATGTGGTTTCTTGCCACACAGTAACATTACAGAAATAAATGATTGACATGGTATTTCGAGGTTTGACCTTCAAAGCACTTATGATTATTGTAATGAGTCATGTTTATACCACTGTCTATTAATGCATTATATTAATGTTATTTTCCTTATTCACTGTAGAACACACAAAAATAAATGTAAATAAAACATTTTGTGAAAAGTTGATTTTAGACCTAAAATTAAGTAGCATTTACCTGAATAAACAAGTCGACAACGGAGTATCTTGGAGGCACTCCGCTATCTATCCCTTTGACGGTAAGGTTGATCCATGGATACAATTCGTGGTCTATTTTGCTGGCCACTACCACTTCGCCTGTTTTGCTGTCCATGTGGACTAGACTTAATAGTTCTTCGCGACCTGTTGAAGTTCATATTTTAATTTGTACTTTGAAAAGCTCGTAGTTGCTAGTCAAGAAGAGGAAAGAGGCAAAGGAGAGAGGAGAGGAAAAGAAAGCACTTGCGGATGACTGTTACGACGCAGATGGATCGATCTAAAGCCTCCAGCACACTAGACGCAGGTCGGGACCTCTCCCGTTCCCCATATCATCCGCGTTGCCATTTGACGTGTCGTGTTTTATAAGTTGCTTGTATAACGCAAGCGGGCCCGTCGACGAAAAGCACCGGTCACAACCCGCGTTTGGTGTGCCGAAGATTGTAGAGAATTCCGCTAAACTATCGATACCTCTATGAATCTGAGAGAGCACGTTAAACAGTTGGTCAGGTATCATGCGAATGTTTACGACAGCCTTCAGCAGGGACGGTCAGGGGGCTTACTATGACCTCTTAAAGCAGGACAGAAGTTGCCTGGACGTTGAACTGCCCTGCTTTTTTGTACTATGACATCGTTAGAGCAGGCCTGCTACGTTGACGTTAACGAAATCCGATCACCTTTTTTTTTGTACAGACTTTTCGTACCATGAACTAGCATAACCGTTCAACTTGGTTCAATAGTCGTTCACCTTTGGTACTGAGATGGTACTATTTTTAGCGATTCAGAAGCAGGCCTGCTTTTGAACGGAAGTTGACTGGCTGGCATTTGAACGTTTTCATAAGACGTCATGGTAAGCCTCTGAAACCCAAAGTTTGCCAATCGGTCATCTTAGAGACCGGGGTGGTGGACATGGGGTGCCTGAAAAGAGCCTCCACGAGTGACGATACTTAAGTACGTCCGGCGCACCCTGGGCAGTCAGCCCCGCTACCAACCTTGCTGACTGGCTAATCTTTTCACCACAGCATGAGCTATTTTTGTATAGCTCGTGCTGACACGAGAGAAGAAAATGAGACGTTCAAAAAAAAAAGAAAAGGAAAGAAAATCTTAGAGCCGTCAATCTCTAGGATAACCGATTGAGCAGTTTTACCGGACCGAAGAAACATCATGCTATGATACTACCTAACTAGTCTTGTAATAATATTTCAATTTCAATTTCTTTATTGCATTCCATAATGTCAAATACAGGTGGTAGGCTTAAGATTATAGGATCAATTATGGACCCTGTCGGGCACAGCATAGTGTAGTAGAAGAGAGGAAGATCACTTATTTGTTTAATAACAATTAATATTACATTTTTATTCATTGTTTCCAGATATTTAACTGCAATTCGATATTTTATTTATTTAGAGATTATCTATTTCTTTTTTATTATTTTGACTAAATATTTTGTTTATTTATTTTTTGCACTAATACTAGTATTTGTTAATTGTACCTACTTAATTATGTACCTACTTAATACTTGCCTTCAATAAAATAATTCATCGACTTATTTTTATCCGCGTCATCAGCTATCACTGTGGCAATATTGACTCCATTCTTCGAGTTCTCAGTGATAGAGGTTTTGTATAAAGGTTTTCTGAACACTGGGTTGTTGTCATTTTCATCGTCGACGACAATCGTGAGGGTTGCTGAGGCAGTTTGTCGGGGACCTCCGTCGATTGCCGCCATGTCTTCGACTGTTATTACTAGCTTTACAATCTCGAGCTTTTCTCGGTCTAGAAGTCTGGTGGAAGAAGAGATTTATGTTGATGAGTAGGTTTTATGAAAGGTTTTTTTGTTGCCCCCCACCAGTGGGTGTAATAAGAGGCGACTCAGTCATGCCAGCGGGATGGGCAGTAATGTTCGCTTCTCTGCAAATAACTACATACTGTGAACACCGATTCGTCTATCAAGTCTCAGGCAGTTAGATAAGATGGTGCCGCCATCCAATTACTGTAATTAACTATTAATATAAAGGTAATCTAAATACTCTATAGGAAGAGACAGGGTGAGACAGTTAGCAGATGAAGACCTCGGAACGTCGATCAAAATTCATAATTATAAGGTAATTATTTTAATTACTAACACGAACACCACCATTTTTTTAAAATGAATAACTGCATCATTATATTTACCTGACTACTCTCAAAGTACCATCCACCGCATTCAGGTCCCACAGCGCGAGGTAGTCATATTCCGCCACAGATATAGGTATGCCGTCTTCATCTCTGGCAACACTACTGGTCTTGTCTATAGCATAGCGCAACACTGGCTGGTCATCCGGATCGTGGGCCGACGCGCGGTATATTTGGGTGCCTACCTGGAGGGATAAGCATGGTTGTAATGGTAGAGATACTTATAATGATTGCAAATGCAAATATGACGAAAAAAGTTATAAGGAGGTGAAAATTCTTCCTGAAATCAAGCTGGATGCGTATCCAGCCTAATTTCGGTGAAGACACAATACATGCACACAAGTTTATGGAGTGGCATTCAAAAGCAATGCGTTTGGGATGGCAGAGCGACATAACATTTTATGATAAACTGAGCGTTTAGCATAAGCATAATCTGCCCATTTCTGTCCCACTGCTGGCTACTTCTCATAATGAGAGCGGTTTACGGTAACCACAAAAAAATCAGCACTTAAAAAAATATAAATTGTTTCTTATTCTCATAACCACTTTGTATTTTCGGTGTTGTTTTAAGAGAACATTAGTCACCTGAGTATTCTCCCTGACGGTGATAGTGCCTGGTTCTACGAGCACTGGTGGCTTGTTGTTGACATCCACTATGGTGATGTTCACCAGCACCACAGCACTAAGCTGTTGGTCGCCGATACCACCGTCTAACGCCACCTATGTTTCAATGTTTACATTATACAGGGTTACAGGTTAAGTCGACCTAGATCCTTTAAGAGGTTTTAGTTTTCATCATTCCTAGCTGATTTGACTATGAAACACCCCACCCCAAACCATCCCCAAACCACCATATTGAGATATTGGATTTTGATTATTTTTTAAATAAAATGAAGTTTTTTTGTATAATTGTCCTTATTTTCGGATTTTGTGCCTCTAATTGATAATGTTTTTGCTATTTTTGTGTAGTAGATTAGTTTGTTTATTACTCTCAACACAAAAAATAACATGTTATTGAACCAACTGGGTAGTAGTCGACGATAGAAAGTTTAAAAAATAAACAAATTTGTAAAAACATTTTTTTTCTTTTAAGAATATTTCAAAAAAAGTCTATGACAGTTATGCTGCAGATGTACTAAATAAAATCTACGTTTCTTTAGCTATCCAACAAGGTATAACAAGCTAGGGTATCATCATGATATTCAGAAAAAAACTGTGATATAATGCTCTCAGGCAGTAGTAAAAAATAACTGTACTTATGGACAAAGTTATCACTTGGGTCAGCAAACGAAATAAAACAAACTAAATAGCTAAAACAACATTTATTATTATTTTTACAATTCATGTTCCACATGTCCGCCTCTGTTTCGCACACATAATCGCATTCTGTGCCTTAGTCCACTTTTAACCACACCAGTCGTTAAGCCTCTTCTAATTTCGTTTGCCGCATCGATAATTTTCTGTCTTAAAACATCAACAGATGAGATTGGATGAGGTTCGTTATAAACTAAACTTTTCATATGGCCCCATAAATAAAAATCCATGGGGGTCAGGTCGGGACTTCGGGCTGGCCACGGTATGGGTCCACCTCTTCCAATCCATTTGTTGGGGTAATTAGTGTCTAGCCACTCTCTGACACTTCGTCGGTAGTGTGCAGGGCAACCATCATGTTGATACCACATATCTCGGATTAAATTGAGGGGTAAATCTTCCAGTAATTCGGGTAAATCGTTTCTTAAAAAGTTTTCGTAATGTTCCCCATTTAAATTGTCAGGCAGAAAATATGGCCCAATCAAATGGTTTGAGATTATTCCCATCCAGACATTCAAACTGAACCGTCTTTGTGATCCCTTTGGTCGCTTCTTATTGGGATTTCTGTCTTCTTTCGGAGCCCAATAATGAGCGTTGTGGTAATTGGTGATGCCGTCTTTATCAAATTTTGATTCATCTGTCCACAAGATGTGTCTTAAGAATGCTGGGTTTTCTAAATCTGCGTTGAGCATGAATCTGCAGAAATCAAACCTCCTCACAGGATCTCCTTCTTCGATAAAATGTACCGGCGTGTAATGGTAGGGATAAAGGCCTGCAGTATTCACTGTAAACCACACTTTCCACTGCGATAGTCCAAGTTCTCGGGCAACAATATTAGTGGAAGTAGTTGGATCCGATCTAAACCGTTGCACTATTTCATTGTCTTGCTCTTCATCGTCATCATTAATACGAGGTCTGCCTAGGTCTGATCGTCGCCTCGAAACAGAGCCAGTCTCTCTTAGTCGTCGGTAAACTCCGTCAAAGACACTGACATCCGGTACTCGGCGCCCGGGATAACGTGCAATGTATTCATCCCGAGCTCGCGCGGATACACAGTTGCAGTACCCGTAACAAATTAAAATATCCGCATATTCCTCGTTCGTGAAGGTCGTCATCGTCAACAGTTCCAAATCAGAAGTACGTATCGAAGTCCAGTTAACAAGCACAGTCACAAATCGAAGGGGAAACAGTCCAGAAACACAAGCCAAGTCGAGTATGAATCCAAGAGCACTAAGTATCACATCTACTACGGACGAATCGCGTAAGCAGACTAAAACCAAACAGAATAACAACAAAATGGCCGAAAATAATCTATCTCCCTCACACCTACATAAATCGTCCCGCTTGCACGCACCACAGCTCCATCGAAGAACAATAGTACCGTAATTTTTGCTACTACCTGGGACCCTTTTATGAAAGTTTTTTCTAAGAATTTTGATAATACCCTAGCTTGTTATACCTTGTTGGCAGTGGCGTGCACAGAGTTTTTAGACAGGGTAGGCAGAAATTTTTTAAGCTATTTCTTACCAAAAATACTGCATGTTGGCTTTAGTTCGTCGTCTCGTCGATTAAATAATAATGTAGGTACTCGTAATTGCCACCTCAAATATCCTATATAGATTGACTGATTTTATGGATATATCAATTTACGGATATTTGATGTGGCCTTTCGGCCCGTTTTTTTGTTGTTCTGTATTTGCAAATTAAATAATAGCAGTGAAAAGATGGTGGTATGTCTTTATGGATCTAAAAAATATTTTAGGATTTTATTTTATTTGTATATTAAATCTACACGTCTATCTTTCTGTAAGAAAGTCTGCAATATAGAATCGTAAAAGTTAGGAAGGCGTTTCATTTCCGTAAGCAGGTGTTTTTCTATTGAAATTATGGAAAGATCTGTAAGTCGTCGCTGTCCTTGGGTATTCCTTAAATAGGTGTGTATACGTTTCAGCGACGAGAATGACCCTACGGTTGAAGCACTGCTCGCGGGAACTGTTACAATTAATTTTGCCAAACGCAGTATTTCGGGAAAAACTGTATTTATGTTATTTTCGTGAAAATGTTCTATAATTTTGTAAATACTAAGGTTTTTGAATTCGACAGATTTATAAACACATTTGAGCTCATTGATAAGGCGGTCTAAGTTAAAGTCGTGTGATTTATAAACATTTACGAATTGCGCTACTAATTCAACCGGAAAATTGTCATTATTTTGATTGAAATTTTCGCATGATAGTAATCCAAAAAATTAAAAACAAAAAAAAACAATACAGCAGCACCGTCATATGTCTGTGCTATTAATTTCGACAAACAGTTAAATTCTGATAGAATCTGCAGTATGATGGTACTTAAAGTTTTCGCGGTGCGGTCGGAACTTACGTCAATATATTTTATAAACCGATCAAACACTTCTGACTCATGAAAATATCTTCAAACCAGTACCAGTTGCTCTTAACCGCTTACGTCTGGTGTTTCATCGACCATCACAGCAACAAAATCAGTGAAAGCGATTTGCTGTTTTATTGTTTCAATCATTACATACGCTACACTAGAGATTAGGTCATTTTGAATCCGATTTGATAAACCCGTAAATGAAATAGAGGAATTTTGTAAATGGTTTTCCAAAACTCCGTCGTATTTCGTAAGCAAGTCGACCATCTCTAAATAATTTCCCTTGTTCCCTGACGAAGCAGATTCGTCATGTCCACGAAAAGCGAGCTCTTGTTTCCCCAAAAAGCAAACAATGTCAATAAGTCGCTGAAAAATATTTCGGTTCCGATCGACTTTCGCGTTATAAGTCTATCAATGTCGATTTGTATCTGAGAATTTAAACGCGTCACAATACGATTTTTTCCAGAGGTGTGATATTTAAGCGAAGCTTCTAAGTGTTTTTCAGATTGAACGTGTTTTTTGGCTGCCGTATGAAAATTATGAATATCGGTGTAGCCGGCATCGTTCCAGACGGTTTTATTGTTTGAAAATAGTAGACAAGGGAAACAGAACAACCGATTACTGTGTATGCAACCTGTGAGCCAATAATATGAATCATATTGTTTTGTATTGAATTTACGATTGACTTTAACTTTAGTTTGTATTCATTGCAAACCCGGTGTACAAACAACCTTTCACAATCACTTGTTTTTTGTCACCGAAAGATAGTTTTGAAAACGCACCATTTTTTATTTTCTCTATACACATACCACCTGAACAACTTTCACAGTGAATATTATCCATTTTTAACCGACTTCAAAAAGGAGGAGGTTCTCAATTCGGCTGTATTTTTTTTTTAATTTTTTTATTTTTTATTTTTTATGTGTGTTACCTCATATCTCAGTCATTTATGAACCGATTTGAAAAATTCTTCTTTTGTTCGAAAGGGTATACTTCCCGATTGGTCCCATTTAAATTTTGTTATGATCAGACCATGAACTTCAGAGATATGGAACGGAACTCCTCATCGGATCAAAGCAAAATTCTCAAATTACTAATATTGCTTTGTTTATATTTGTTGTTGGGAACTGACTACTTGAAAAGAGGAGAGGGTGCGTGTCCCCCCCTCTCCCATTTTGGAATGTTTTCATTATATCGTTTATGGTATCATTTGAAAGGACTTTTTATGCCCGACTACGTCAAAGCCAAAAAGAAGGGTTATGAAGGAGGGGGTTAAAATTATGAAACTAAAACGTATTTAATAAAAAATAAACTTTAAAAAAAAGTAAAAACCGACTTCAAAGAAATACTAAAAGGAGTAAAATAATTATCATAATATAAAACTAACAGTTTCAGAAGTCGGTGCAACTCTACACTGAAGCAAATAGAAGCCACCGACTTATGAAACTGTTAGTTTTATATTATGATAATTATTTTACTCCTTTTAGTATTTCTTTGAAGTCGGTTTTTACTTTTTTTTAAAGTTTATTTTTTCACACTATTATCAACGTTAAAATCTTAAATACCTGATAACAAAGATCACAACCAAAACAAAACAAACAAATGACGACCCGGCTCAGTATAAAAAATAATACGACCAAAAAATGGTGTTTTATATGTAGCAAAAATTAAATGAAACAATGCAACTTTTTAAAATAGTTGCATAGCTAACTTCGGTTCGGAAAACTTCGGTAAGGGTCGTAACTTGTCGTGTTGTAAAAATTAAGACAGTGGCTACTCTGTGCGGTTGTGTGCGTTATTTGTGACATTGTGTGCCTCGTATCTATAGGAACGCACACTCATTAAATCCGCATGACGACGAGAGCACACTTATATACATTTAGACACGAATAGTTTGTGTCTTTACCGAGGCAATCAGTGGCGCTAGCGCAGCACAATGCGAAATTGCGTCGAATTGTGTGAACGAGCTGACATCGGGCACACAGAGCAGGTATGCCAGATGTTAGCTCCTTCGTACAATGATACCCGAAACTCGAAATAAGGAGCTAAATTATGTTTTTTTTTGTTTATGATAGTTAGTAAGTACTCGTAGATAAAATAATATTAGATTCTGATATCAGAACAAGATTATAAATATTTATCTGAGTTAGGTAGGGTAGGCAGTGTCTTTCTGTCTTTATGAAACGCACGCCACTGCTTGTTGGATAGCTAAAGAAACGTAGATTTTATTTAGTACATCTGCAGCATAACTGTCATAGACTTTTTTTGAAATATTCTTAAAAGAAAAAAAATGTTTTTACAAATTTGTTTATTTTTTAAACTTTCTATCGTCGACTACTACCCAGTTGGTTCAATAACATGTTATTTTTTGTGTTGAGAGTAATAAACAAACTAATCTACTACACAAAAATAGCAAAAACATTATCAATTAGAGGCACAAAATCCGAAAAAAAGGACAATTATACAAAAAATCTTCATTTTATTTAAAAAATAATCAAAATCCAATATCTCAATATGGGTTAGGTTTGGGGTGGGGTGTTTCATAGTCAAATCAGCTAGGAATGATGAAAACTAAAACCTCTTAAAGGATCTAGGTCGACTTAACCTGTAACTCTGTATATTAATCTCCGCCAGTTCTCCAATTAACCACATAGTTCGCCAGATAGTAAGATGTCCTTTTTTATAAGTTATCACTGTAGGGCTAACTAGTTTGTTATAGTGGGCTGCGAAGAGACAAGGTTATGTTGTGACGAGGTCGAGGGTTGAGCACCTTAGATGATGCACGAAAGACGAAGCTCCAAGATGTGTTTACCCACGTCTTGGAGCTTCGACTATTAGATACTAGATCACGACACGAGTGGATTCTCCAACAGAAGGATTTGGAGGCCAAGTGTAGAGCAGACAACGATAGTCGAATAACATCGCGAAGATTGCGAGGAGACTCTAAATGAGACTGGCTTAGGCCCGGAAGTCAAAATCGGATGTCTATATTTAGCATTAAGTAGGTGTGGGCTGAATAGATACGTACCACAGTGAGCGTGTATCTGTTAATCTTCGGCGTAGTCTTATCAGGATCAAGTGTAGATCCATTGGCAACTGAGACTACTCCTGTTCGTGACTCTATCACGAATTTGTCGCTGGCGCCGCGCTGAATGCGGTACACTACGCGGTTGTTGGGGGATGAGCCGTCCGCATCGCGTGCTTTTACCTGGTGGGAAACAAAGAGTATGATAAACCTCCTACACTTCACAAAGGCAGCATGAATGATTACATTTTTATTTGGACGATGCGTCTTCCTGTGATACACTTCTCTTTGTCTAGGGAAGGCGACTTAAACAACTTAAATCACCCAGTGGTCGTCCTCGACAAAAAAGAGGAGTGGTACGGGATCTCCGGTGGAACATACCAGTGCCCCTCTTGTGCTATGCCTTTGGCACGTCTCAGGGAAACAAAGTTGTATCCCTAACAACGACTGCATATCTACTACTAAACGGCCCGGGCACTGAGTGAACGCAAGCAACTGGGTTCCGCGGCCGTGGTCGCAGTAAACCAGTGCGTTTACAGCTATTGATCATGAGATGTATTCAGCGCACATCTTTGGAATATTACATTTATAGCGTGATTGACACAACGTAACTCTACCTCAAGCACACTGGTGCCTCCAGGCATGTCCTCTGGTATAGATCTCTTGTACATCATTTGTTGGAACAGCGGTGCGTGGTCATTCACGTCTTGCACGTAAATCGTCACCGGCACTGTTGATGATAAAGAAGGTTCACCGAAGTCTCGAGCTCGAACCTAAGAATAATTAGATTATTTGTAGAACAGGAAATGGTAAGCATTGGGTATTGTCCCTTTACTTTCAGTGGGTTTAGTTAGAAGCGTTTTGTGTATTTTACGTGTTAATTTATCAATGTTGTGTCAACAGACGATTCTGTCACGTAAAACCTATGACAAACGTGTAGTGTAAGTCTCTAACCATAAGCCTAGATGTAAACTTAGTATGCACTTTGAATGAAGTACAGTTTGCCAAACTTTTTGGCCGCTCTGTAGTCCGGCAATTGATTGCGAAGTACCAAAACATATCGGTAAATTTGCTAGTGCGCAACCATTTTTCTGACTTCAGAATGGTAAAATAGTTTGGCGAGTAGGGACTGTAGTTTGGCCAAAAATAAACTATTTTAGAATACCGTTAGATTAGGTTTGTAGCATATACTTACAGTAAGATGAATGGGTCGTAGATTGCTATTATCTCCTGGTATCTGTTCAAAGTCTAGTCCGCCGACTGGAGTGATGATACCCAAGTTAGGGTCTATAGAGAAGTTGTTCTTATATTCACCACCGACTATCGAATATTCGATGTGGCTGTTTTTTGTACCTGTATAAATGAAACATGGTGTTTGTTCATCTTGTATGAAAATGTTGATTCGTGATTCTTAGTTTAGTAAAAATTTGTAATTTGTCATAGGTCTAGAGAATAGTTCAATTCATATAGACGCGCCCTACTCTTTTGTTTAAATCGCTACAGTGCAAAAGTGTACATTTTAAATTGCTATTTATTTATTTTATTTATTTATTTATACTTTCGCACAAAATCTGTACAGAGGCGGACTTAATGCCATAGGCACTATGCTATTATATTAGTTCTATCGCCACACAATAGTTAGATGTGTGCATACGCACCACGCGGCTACCTATCACAATAAGGAGTGGGGCGCGTCTTCGTGGATTTAACGCGCTGTACCTAAGCAAGCAGGTTACATACAACACATAGTTGAATAAAGTAGCAGCATTAAATTCGAGATAAACCAAGATGAAGAATAAATTAAGATTTTCAAGATAACGACTCAATAAGTAATCATACCATTCAAATCCAGATCCCTAGCTTCAAGCACGAGTGGATTCTCGAATTCCTTTTCATTTTCCAGCAGCCTCGCTTCATATTTATTGGCTAGAAACATCGGAGCATTGTCATTTACATCCTCTATGTTGATAATTAACTGGGCTGTATTCCTGTTGCCTTTGCCTAAATCGTCTCTGGCTTCGACGGTGAGGTAGTGGCGGGAAATGAGCTCGCGGTCGAAACTGTCGCCGCCAGCTTGTTTCACTGTTATAATGCCTGATATTGGGTTGAGGTTTAGTCTGTAAAATTAACGTGTTATTAATTATTAAGGGTAGACTTCATTGAGTTGGGTTATTGATAATTTTATTGAATCATTGGTATAACATTCAACAGTCTGCCTTGCAGAGTGTATCGAACACCATACCAAACTAACGCAGTCGAAGTTCGGCAGCTGAACTTACGTTTCAAAATATTCAGTTGCAATAACACACCTAGGCTGAAATTACGTGCAACTTAATTTACGCTGTTGCTGAATGGACTTCAGTTCCATTACATGTATCATGATTTTTCGGTACGGTCAAGGTTTCGATCGCCAAACTTTCTGTCGACTGAAGAATGCGTTGTTTCCGAATCTTCGTCCAATCGATGTTCGACTGCTTGATAAGACGCAACGTAATTTCTGCATGGCACGTTGTGGGTAATTTAAAAAGCATTGTAGGCGTACGCCGTGGTCCGGTCGTGTAATATCGGCATGGTGTGTCACTACATTTAAGTTTGTTGCGGTTTGGGTTTCATGTCTTATGGCAGTTAAATGTTTAGTATTTTACACGACTATCGCCCTACTTTTGCAACCTAACTAGCGCTGACACTGGCGTCCAATCAAAGCCAAAGATAGTTTTTCGAGCTTCTGGCGGTTTATCTTGTTTTTTTATAAACTTTTGAACAGTGTTTTTGCCAAGAACCCTTGCCTAGTTTTGTAAATGAATCAATCAACTATTCATCATCTATTTCAACGATAAATGAAGTACACAAAACATATCATACTTACAAATTAGCAATGCTGCCTCCTAGACTGGTATATCTAATCCCCCTGGTACCAAAGTTATCAGAGTCCTGGTCCAGCGCCTGCACCCACGCGACAGTGGTGCCGACTCCACAGTTCTCAGGTATAGATACCGTGTACAAAGACTCTGTGAACTCCGGAAAGTTGTCGTTCTCGTCCTTTATGTGGACCACTATTGGCACTATGCTGGAATGGGAACAAAGAAAGTATGGTTGTTGCAAAAAAGGTTTAATTTTTTTAAAGAACATTGAAAATAATATATTAGTAGCAGGTGGTTTTTAATAAGTACTAGTCACCGCCAAAGGTATGGAAGGGGCAGGAGGGGGATGCGTGTGGTAGATAAGACAAAACAAACTGACAAAGCGCGTCGATTCACTTGCACTCCTTCTGCCGCTCTTATATCTCAGGCGGTGACTAGTACTTGCGTGTTCGCACCCCTTCTGCCGCTCTTATATCTCAGGCGGTGACTAGCACTTGTGTACAGACTATACTAATTTTGTTAAAAAAAGTCAAGGAATAATCAAGTTTCTTTAATCTTGGTTACATAGTTAAATATCATCCAGTTTTGTATAGGAACACAGTAGCAAAGATAGATGAATAACTAAACTACTTAGCAAATAACAAATTATCCAAACTTTTTGTACATACCTCATTTTAGGATCTTTGGTAACAATTTCTTTGGCGACTAGAGTGAAATTCATTACAGTAACCTTCTCATAGTCTAAGAAGGACGCGTCATTGACTCTGATGAGGAATGAAGCCTCGTTGATACCTTTGAACGGTGTCACGTCAAATATACCATGATCTCCCATTAGGTATAGTTCAAAAGTACCGTTTTTACCCTGAAAATAAGATGTACTATAGTATTAGTAATAGAAAAATGACCCCATATTATATGCTCTATCCAGGCAGCTAAAATAAAGCTAAAGCCCATAACCCCAAAAAGAAAGCAGCTAGAAAATAGCAGCAACTTTACGATAGTTAGTTTATACTGTGTGTTACTTAACTTACTACTTTATGGTACCTAGTAAGTTAATTAAGTAGCTTCATCCACATATTGCAACATAACAGCAATATTAGAATAGCTTATGCAACTTATTATCCTAAGATGGCTATGCTAAGTAGCACAGTTGTACTACTTATTCTGCCATATCAGATTAAGGCGCCATCTCCACGAGCGAGTGAATCGCGGCGATATTCTCGCCGTACCATCAAATTCAATACTAACTATCGCTGCGATAACATCGCTGTGTGTAGACACGTTCTAAGAGAGTGTATAGAAATACGTGGCACGACGATAATATCGCCGCGATTCTCTTGCTCGTGGAGACGGCCCCTAAGGGCTGATTATTCAATCGTCATATAACTTTTATCCGAGGAATAAATATGGCAGTTTGACAAATTTTCTATAAAAAACCTGTAAAAATGTCAAACTTATTCTTCAGATATGAAAAATCAGCCCTAAGTTAGTTTTTTTTTATTATGAATTAACCATACCTGATCATAATCAAAGACCTCAGGGATAGCATCCTGTAGGAATGTGATGGGTGTATTCTGTTGTGCATTCTCCAACACTTCACCAACATATCTCTCACTCCTGAACCTTGGTGTTTCATCATTCACATCTGTTACTATGACTGTCACCTCGGTGGTAGCACTGGGCATTGGTGATATGGTGCGGGATTCTTCTGTAGCCTGTTGTGTAGGGAAATAGGATTGGTGGAATATAACAGAAGTGAACATTGTTATATGGTGAACAATTATAGGACCTGTGTGTTTTTGTACTACCTATGATTTTTGATATTAATGCTGATTTTGTTGATTATTGTTCTCATGTAGTTACTTAGCTTATTACTTTTATAGGCTGAAACTAATTGTGAATGCAAAACAGAGAGTTTTGTACCTATATTCCAGCCATTAAAGTTTTGTATAAAAGGTAAACAAATCTTTGATTGACAAAAATTCTTTTTTCTTCAAAAATCCATTAAAAATGCACCTTTTTAGGATACCTTAACCCAATAAGTGAATAGAATATTAAATCCTCAATGATTTAAAAAAGTTTATTAAACAAAATGAATGTTTCACAGTCAAAGGTTTGTTTACCTTTTGTACAAAATTTAAATTTCTGGACTATATCCATAAAACATCAATCAATTTATGTCAATTTCTTTTCCATTTCTTCCTTCTATCTGCAATCAGCCACTAGGCCATAATCAGATGTAAACTGTTCAAAATAAAATAAATATGACAACATAAGACAGTCTTGATCATATATTTATATGCTTACCAATATTTCCAATATGTAAGCCCCATTGCTGTTATTAGGATCTTCTCTATCAAGCTGGTTGACGGTATACACAACTCCAGAACTGCTATCAATATCAAAATGTTCCTCTCCTCCCGATATGATGCTGTATGATATGCGGTTGTTAATCCCACGGTCGCCATCAATTGCTCGCACTGAAAGTCAAAGAGAGTTTTAACAGTTCAATTATTGATATCTCTGTAAACTATTTTGAAGTGCGTGTGTTTAGTAAACAGTAAATAATCATAAATATGAGTGTGTTTCACGAAAGTTATAATACAAAAATATCATAAAGTGCTTAAAACGTTTTATTAACTTTGATATACTTACAAACTGGTTTCTGAAAGGCCAATCAATGTATAAGTTTACTAATCAACTGTCAAATCTCATGTTAAGTGATGTGATTGGTTGAAAGTATTTCGGTCAACCAACCTTTCAGTTATGGGGAGTATTACTTCATTGAAATTATTATTTTACTGAGGAATGAAGCAGTTTATAACCACTAATTAGCTTACAACCATATTAGTCGCTATTAAAACAAAAAAAAAGTATTTCATACCTTGCAAAACAGACGTTCCAAGAGGTGCATCCTCACTGATTCTAGTCACAGGACTGGCTACAACGAACTCTGGAGGCTGATCCTCGACGTCCTGCACCTTCACAAGGATCGCTGCAGTTCCAGTATTCACTCGCCCTTGGTTGGCACGGTCCACAGCGAGCACTCGAAGTTGGTACAATGATTTCCGCTCATAATCCAATCGATTCGTTAACCGGATCACTCCTTTCCCGTTAACGGTTTGCACAGCAAAGTTTTGTACGTCTCCGTCTAGTTCTTGTAAGTGGTATAGCACCTAAAATAAAGGTTATTCTATGGAGATTAATTCAGAGGAAAACAAACAAAGTTCTGTTTTTTGACGAACTTTTCTAAATGTCACTAATGAAGTTGACAGATGACACAACAGCAGTGAAACTGACAGCTGATTGTGCGACGTTTACGAAGATTGTAATGTATTGTTAAAACTAGTGTTACTTCAAAACTTATGCTGCAGACACATTGAGTGTATCTTGCCCGGGTCACATGTTTCGTTGCGATACGCGTAAGAACTTACAAATTCTCCTACGCGGCCTCACCATCACCACTAGTATTTTACGTCGTTACGCTGAGCGTAATAGTGCCTAGAAGTTTCGTGCGCACGCATTACTGCGCAAGATACGCGACATAAGATACGCTAAGTATATTTTGGCCCTAAAATGTTGTACCTGGCAATTGCCATGGTCTGCTTAGTAAGAAGTAACTGGTTGTGAGCGTAACAGAAGGCTATTTCCCATTCTCCATTCGTTTTGGTTGTAGGTAGCTGGAGCAATTTGCCTGACTTCAAAGCTGAAGCCTAATCGATTCTGCCATTGTATTCGTATTGTCGCCAAGTAAGCCACATTGGTTGATTCTACCAGCAGAAATTGTTGAAAGCTACGGACCCAACAAGGCGTTGTTAGTTCAGTAAACGCCAAAACGCAGGCAGGTGAAATAAACGATGCGATAATTTATTTATTTGTGACAACCAAACTTTCTCAATTCTGGGCAAAGGCCTGTCTGTATAGCTTTTAGCTATCTTAGGAGTTATATTAGCCGTTTGTCCATTTTTTTAAAAGGCTGAATTTGACGGAAACTTTTTCTAAGCTTTCCGTTAAATTCAGTAAAAGTGGAGCATACCTACAGTAACACAATTTAGTTTTATAAATAAATGAGTTAGTATAAAAAAAAACATTATACTTGTCCGTAAGCTCCTTCATCAAGATCTGTTGCTTCTACAGTTGTCAATATGCCAGGAGAAGCGTCTTCCTTAACCGTGATTGCGGAGGGATACGGTTTGAAAATTGGTTCGTTGTCGTTCACATCTTCGACTAACAACAAGAAGCTTTGCGTAATGAAGTTTCCATCTCCTAAATGTCCATCAGTCAATGTTAATACAAAAGAATATTCATCACGGACCTAAAATTCGAAAAGAATGAACATTATTACCGAAGTCGTTATTATCGAAGTTATCCTTTTTGGTGCTGGTGATGTGTTCACAAAATGCTGGCTTAATTAGTTAAAAAAATACGGCGATAGCCATTTACCGGTAAAAAAATAAAAATAATTTATTTTTAATAATAGCAAAGGGTTGTTAATCTTTTTTTGCAACTAAAATAACCAGTGCTTACTTACTCCACAAACTGCGAATGTTATTAGAATTTAAAATACATTAAAAACATTTTTGTTTTGCATACTGACTAAAACAAAAATTAACTAAATCATTGTAAATGTAATTTCGTATTTTTACAGGCTGGAATTTCAAAAAGTAGGTATAGGTTTAGCAATATTCCTTGTTTTTTTAAAAATCTTCTATGGTTTCTGATTTTTGCCCAATAAAATATTTTTTAAAGTTCAATTTACAATTAATTGATTGTGTTAAGTTAATTACAAGTGGTAGTTGAAATTATTTTAGCTTACGAATACATTATTAAGAAGCCAGCAGAGTGAGCAGCCGTTAATCTGTTTTTAGGACGCCCGTATCAACACAATCAGCAAAAAGGTAACTAATTTTTCGTCTTGTCACGTCAAAGTTTTATAATTATATCAAACTTAACGATGTTTGCCAAACAACTTACCTCTCTATCTAATTCCTTAACTAAATAAATATTAGCTTCGTTGGATGAAATGGCTTCTAATCTTAAAATATCACTACCAATTTGGTCTCTGATGCCAAATTGTAACGTATCTCCATCGGGGTCAACGCCCCTCAGCCGGTATATTAGGCTACCTGAAATTAAAATAACGGTCACTTTTTTTATAATTAAACACACACATATTTACGGTATTTACCGTTTCTGTTTCAAGTGTAGTTAAGAAAATAAAAGTAAGTAGGTGTCTAAACACATTCTTTGTAGTACCTACTTAGATAGGTATACGTTTTGGTAAATATTCACGAGTCATACATTTCCCTTTGCAAGAGTTCGCTTCTCCGTCAGGAACTGGTCAATAACTCTTGTAGAGTGCAACTTGACAATCTTCATCATTCAGCCTAAAGACGTCCACTGCTGGACATAGGCCTCCCCAAAAAGGGGGGGTTTGCTGTAATCGCCACGCTAGGCAGGCGGGTCGGCGATCGCAGTATGGTTGTTAAAGTACTCAGAGAACGCTGCTGCCCATCCTCTAGAGAATCCCTTAGTCGCCTTTCACGACACCCACGGGAAGAGATAGGGTAGTGCTATTCCTTAAGTCCGGCACTACACGAGACTTGACAACCTTAGTTCATTATTATTGTAATTGACTGCTATACAAGTAACATAGGGGCGGCAGCCAGGAGCGCAGGACCTAGGGGGCGCAAATTAGGCCGCTCAATGCAGCCCTAATTTTTAACAATAACCTTAATTAGATAGTGATGATAGATCGATCAGAGCGTCGCGCAATGATTGTTGATATCACTGGCCCGCACGACGAGAATCTCGTGAAAGCCGAAAAGGATAAAGAAATTAAATATCAAGACTTGGTACATGAGGTTGTCGACATGTGGGAGATTGACTCAGCAGTCGTTGTGCCAATAGTCGTTACGGCCAATGGCTTAATAGCCAAGAGCCTCGACCTTAATCTTAAGAGGTTCTCGTTGGGCGGTTGGATCAAGGGCCTGGTGTAGAAAGCGGTACTTCTCGACATGGCGTGTATTGTTAGGAAGTTCCTCTCTCTGAGGCCCTGACCACCGATAGCTTGGACCCTGTTCCCGATGCCGGTGGGCTACTATATTTTTATATTTTTTTTTTGTATAGGGAAATATTTAAATATGTTATTTTGTATGTGTATTAATTGAATAAACGGAATCTTAATTAGGTAAATACCTTTTTTTATACAGTGTGTATTTTTTGGGGGCGCAAATTTGATCCTTGCCCTGGGCGCTTATGACCCTAGCTACAACAGTGGATAGCATCTTCAGGTTCTATCTATCAGAAGGTAGTTGGCTGATGATGACGATGCAGAGGGCATAGATGTATTTAGTGATAGGAATGGTAGTTACAGAGTGTCTCGAACCGAGTGGCCCAAAGGAAAATGTGGATAGGAGGCGCCGTATTGCCTCTTTAATAATATTTACCTAATTAATTACACTAGGATATCCCGGAGCATCTCGAGCAGGGTCTCGTGTGGTGCCGGACTTAAAGAATAGCACTACCCCATCTCTTCCCGTGGGTGTCGTAAAAGGCGACTAAGGGATTCTCTAGAGGATGGGCAGTAGCGTTCTCTGAGTACTTTAACAACCATACTGCGATCGCCAACCCGCTTGCCAAGCGTGGTGATTATGGCAACCCCCCCCCCCTTTTGGGGGAGGTCTATGTCCAGCAGTGGACGTCTTTCGGCTGAATGATGATCCCGGAGCATAGCTCGTAGGTATTAATTTAAGTCGCTCCTTGCAACAGCCATTAAAGATGGCAAGATTTTCTTAGAGCTCACAAAACCCGGCAAAAAAACATTTAGTTTTCACCACATAAGTAATCGAAATATTTTTTAT
Organism: Amphipyra tragopoginis; assembly: GCA_905220435.1. NCBI lineage: Eukaryota > Metazoa > Arthropoda > Insecta > Lepidoptera > Noctuidae > Amphipyra > Amphipyra tragopoginis. The sequence continues at coordinate 21,057,204 of HG991995.1, read as the reverse complement.
AGCTTTTCGTAATAATGACTCAGCAATAAATGACAGTTCGTGGGTTATTCCGATTGATGTGACTCATCCTAATTACTTTGATCAAGCGGTCGTTTAATTTCATTTGTAGTACCAAATAGTCCAACCCCATCGGGTGTTGCGATGGATTTCACGCTTCGTTTCCGTTTGGTTGACTAATGGTTACGTAATACCGACGATTAGTAAGTGCAGGGTGAGTTAGGGATAATTTTTACAGCTGTAGGGCTTCCCTATGTTTGCATTCGTTGCCGTGGTAACCCCACTCTACCCGTTCCCCTACTGTGAATAATTTCCGGTTGTCAGTGCCTTACGGTAAACGTCGGGTAATGTCCAACTTTGAATAGGTTTGGGGAGTTTAAAGTACAGGTGTTTCGTTATACCTAGTATTGAATTTATACTTTGGTGTTAGAAGTAGCGGTCACGAATGTGGTTTTTGTAAACGGATATTTTTGTGAAGTATCAGATACTTTTATTTTTAAAATAAGTTATCAGTATTTTTCACTACTTTAAGTAACTTGAAACTGCTTCCTTCTAAATTAAGTTATGCAATTTGCTATTAAGAGCAAGATCAGCTTTATTAATTTATTGTAGCAAAATTGTCTAACTTCAATAAAACGAGAACTCTTAGTACGTAGTAGTAGTTAGACGTAGCTCAAAAGGCTACTATCCTTCAATGGGACTAGGCAGCCCATGTATCTGCCGTAGCTGAATTGTGGGTCCCTAAAACACAGGCTTCGAGCCTTGAGGCTGATAAACTGGGTCGTGGTAGAACATTAAGGAGATGGCGTGATTACTTAAATTCTCTTCCTTAGTAATTGGCGTGAAGTGTGGCATCATTGAGAGAAGTGGAAAGATGGGGAGAAGGCCTTTGCTCAGGAGGAGAGGGACGACAGTACAGGCTGAAAAAAACTTAAACGTATTCTACTTACCGACCGGCGTGTCAAGGCCTTCTTTGAGCCTGACAACAATTTCTGACTGACCATCTATAAGAAACCTGGGCGGTCTGTTGGCGACCACCACTTCTAGAATCGTCAGGAGCAACCAGAACCCTCTGATACATTTGTACTGAACCGGTTTTAACCGCGGCGGGTGAGATGTAACCCTCGCATGCATTGTACTCAGTCATCTGACACATCTGGCCTTGTTGCTGGTTGGTGGTGAGACCATTTTCTCACTTCGCACGGTTTCACCGTGGGAAGACGCGTGCGCTATCGGTGAAAGTGTCACCTCACTGCCTTGATTTGAACTCCTCGACGTGACTTCGCGGTCACCTGTAATACGGGCAAGTGTTAGTTTGTTGTATAATGCAATATTTGAAAGGTGATACAGTTCTTACTTTTGTTGGAAATGTGTGATAATTATCATATAACTGTTAGTTACGAGTTTATAATTTGACTTTGAATAGAGAGTTAACATAGTTAGCATCTTTGAAAAGTGATAAATAATAAAGATTTTATTTAGCTATTCGCTCGAAAATGAAAATGTTTTATGAAGAGCAAACATAGATGGTAAAACCGATCACAACACAACTTTTTCTTTCACATAAAAGCTGTGAAGTCCCTTGTGTCAGTGGGTTATCTTTGCTAAGTATCTTGGGTACGGGAACTAGCGCGTGGCGACGTTGAGCATTTGCTAACTGCCCGTATCTCATTGTCTTGTACTGCCTAAGTATTGCCGCCGTTGGCACATAATCTTGCCTAAGTAATGAGAAACATCTACTTTCGAAGCAATCTTTTATAAGTTAGATGCTCATGATACTAAAGGTCATTGTTTTTATTTTAAACGCAACTTCATATCTTTCTGTATAATGATCTATGTTTAATTATAACGAGTCATAACAGATATGCACTAAACGTTATACAAATAACAATTTAGTAATTAATATTCTCTTTGTAAGGTTAGTCGGAAAGGGGCTATTAATTCGAAACGGTGTTAAAGTACACATAATAATGAATAACTTTTGTTCTACAACTTTCCCCAAAAGTCAATAGTTTAACAGAAATGAAAGAAACGCTGTTCAAGATTTCTTAAATAATACTTTATTATCTAGGTACGTAGGTATCTATCCTCTGCTGTGATCTGTGTTTACATTTTAGGTCATATTTGGGGTCACTGATTAGAAGCCCCATTTTCTGAATTCGAAACTAAGCAACGACGAAGAATTAAAAAAAAACTAACATGGAAATAATTTTGGATAGAAATCAAATCGGTCGAATTTTAAACACTTGCTATAAAAGACTCATCAGTGTTACTTTAAGTGGCCCGCGGATTAGTACCTCCTGTCAGACTAACTTTGTATAAAATATTTTGGGAACCTAGACATTTAAACTAATCTAAGATATGAGAGTATTGTTAGGAATTATAGGCATGCCATTTTTAATGAAGTATAATTTTGACATCCCAATGATGGCGTGCGTCACTTAAATACTTTCATTTGAGTGGAAATGCCAAAATGATGTAACATTAATTTGTAAAAGTAAAAAAAAACAAGGTTATATTTCTCTCATTGTAATGTAACATCTATTGTGTAGAGCGGGTTATTAACCATTAACCAAATGTGTGATTAAAGCTAAAGATGTTACGACAGCTCGCATTATTAAATTGAATGGGTTGATGCACAAGGGTTATTCACACGCATCGAGTTTGCGAAACAATTATGTAAAAACAATTAAAACGTGACCTCGCGACCCGTGCCGGATGGTAACGTATGAAATAGGTGTCGTTGACGTATTTTGGCGGCAGAACCGGCGTCCCGTCAGGCTCGCGGGCTCTGAAACAAAAGGGGCAGCCAGCGCGACGGGTGCGAAGGCCAATGACTATTGTATATAGCTGGTACACTTACTATCGGCGACTGACCTTTGTAGATACATCATCACGATTGATGAACTTTTAGTGCAGTTTTGGTCATTAGTTTAATTGAAAACCCTCATTGTTGGTTGCGAAATGACTGCACACTTAAATTTTATTGGTTTCTCAACAAAATTTGAATTTTATAGCCTGTGTATTGGATGAGTCAACGTGGAGATAGGAAATATTAACTTTTGCAAGCTGTAGATTTTTTTAAATGGATTTTATTTCTTTAAATACATCTGTTACAGACACTTTTACAAGTCAATTTTATAATATGTTTTTTAAGACTAGATAGCGCCGGCATTTCCTATTTGACTAGCTCTGAGAAGAAAAGCCAAAACCAACTCAGATAAAGTCCAGATATTGTGGTATAAAAACTATGCGAGTGTAACTATGTAGGGTAACGTCTGAAATGGTCTTTTAAGGAAAGAGCCATAGCAGCTTTGAGTTGATCTGTCCCAACTGACGGTGAGCACGCATCAGCCATCGTGAAGCTCAACCTTAATTTTAGGGGAGCTCTAGAGCCCAACGTACGAGGCCACCAATCAGCAGGATATTTGCGAAGGTCACAAGAAAATACTCAAAATCGCCAAAAAGTTAAGAAATTCGAGTATGATACGAGAATTTAAGGAATTTAGTGTGGGCGACACCGTATGGCATAAGAATTATACACTAAGTAATGCCGGTAACTGTTATAGCTTATATGAGCAAATCCTTGAACTGCCCCTCTCTTTTTTCTTGCACTTCATGTCCATCCAAAGGTTGTCTGGAAGAAATCGCCTAGTGCGATAAGACCGCCTATTGGACATCTCTATTTTTTTTTAGTAATGTTCCTTGTTTGTTTTGTATACAATAAAGAGTATTGTATTGTATTGTATCCCTTTACTTGAGGGAGTCGCTGCACCGCTGAGCCTCCGGCACTCCGGTCTACTCGAGGGAGTCGCTGCACTGCTGAGCCTCCAGCACTCCGATCTACTTGAGGGAGACACTGTACTACCACAGTATAAAAATATGATTTTTAGACTGTGGTACTACTGAGCACTGACTCTACCCAGTGAAGCGGAGGGAGGAGTCACACCCAAATATCACTCTGTTTCGTTCCAAATTCTCGTGTGTAGTTTATTAGAGACCTTAAGTGTTTTTATTACTATTGTAGAAGTTGTCCTGTAAAGTGTTTTCTTTTTCGTCCGGCTAAGGGTAAGTAGGATCCCATAGTCTGCAACCTTCTTTGTAACTGGTGTAACAGACGTATCCCTAGCTCGGGAGAACCTGGAGCCGTCTGCTACATTACAGTTTTACTAGCCTACACAACAAAAAACAAAGAAAAAAAATTGACACATCAACTCCATTAGATACTGTGTTAAATTCATAATCATAATAAGTCCATTACTTAAGTCACGGATCTCTTCTCAGAATGAAGAAACTTTTTTTATGAAGCGTGTTAAAAAAGTAAAAACCTTTTGTAGGTAAATGAAGGTAAATAACTTTGAAATTCGTAGTCACCAAGAAAGTTGGTTGTACAAATCGGTGTGGATTAAATTTGTTCATTCATGATTCCTGTCCTTGGAGCGTGACGGACTTTAAATAAGTACGTCCAAAAGGAGTGCATGACCGACGAACGAGAGAAAGCCTCCATACTCCGTTACACATGTGCTTGTTATAAAAATTAACGCCATCGCCATGGAAAGTGTTTTTTTTTATTGAATATCGGAATTATTTGAACTTGTATTAATATCTACTTTATTATGGCAAACGGAAATTACAATTTCATAAAACTGGTTTTTAAAAGAACTTTTGTTTTCTTTAACGCTTTTAAAAAGGTGTTTAGCCTAATTTTTCTTATTCTTCACTACATAGTATAAAACAAAGTCGCTCTCCGCTATCTGTCTGTCCCTATGTATGCTTAGATCTTTAAAACTACGTAACGGATTTTGATGCGGTTTTTTTAATACCTAGATAGAGTGATTCAAGAGGAAGGTTTATATGTATAATACATTGCACCCGAGCGAAGCCGGGGCGGTTAGTGTTAGCCAGTATGTGAGATTTGTGCCTGTAAAATGCGCTATCAGAAGTACCTTAATAATAAAGATACTAATGGCTAAGACTAAGATTAGTCTAATGGCGTAATAGCGGGGAAACCCACTCCGGGTCTTTTAGACCCGCGACGGCGAAACCGGGGCCACACCTCTCTACACCCCTAGCCGCTCACACGTCTGTTGCCCCCTTCGCCTATGTACTGGCGGCTTTTCAGGGGGCCCAGCTAGTGAGCTGGCGAGTCACCGTCTGCCAATATATTTCAAATTTAAGTTTGAAAGGCAGACGCCGTTTTCTTCCGGCAATAGAAGTTATCCAGTCCATTTAACACCCCCTCCCATAGACCAGTTTTATTTTTACCATATTTCACAATAGTTTTGCGCCCACCTGGGACGGTCCATGACTGTACTCCAATAGTGCAGCCGTGGATAGTCCCGGGTTGGCGCCCCACCCCATTTTAGATTAAAGCTCTCAAAGGGGCCTCTTCGCGTTGGACCTGTGTCCCCGTGTATGCCTTCCAAAGGACCGGACATCTTCCGCACGGAAGATGAGCCGTGATGTCCAAAAAGATACTTAACTTTTCTATATTAAGGTACTTCTGAAAGCGCGTTTTACGGGCATAAATCTCACATACTGGTTAACACTAATAGATATATTATACATTTCCATACTCTTTTTTCACTTGAGGGGCTCGTGCCTAATTAGCAACCGTGCGGATCATATAATTTGTAAGGTTAAGCTGCGCTTGCCGCGGTCAGTCCGTGGATAGGTGACCATTCGTTACACATCCAGACTCCTCCGCATCTTGGATAGCCTTCTAAACCTTCGGTCCCGGGTGTCATACGAATGCCTGACAGCCGTAACGGATACTCAGAAGCCTAAAAGTCTGACACCTTAGGATATCGGCATTGCCCAATAACTGGGTTGAGGAGGTCTGATGGCAGTGGCTCCGTGTAAAATACTGGTATTCAGCCACATCTGGGGGTCTACTCCCTAAGCACGAAGTCCGTGGTTTCGGCCTTAGTTACGATCGTTTCCTACTTATCACCTACGGACATACTCACTTATTTCGGGGCCCGAACTAAGAATGAATGACAACATGATTTGACAGTTGTCCCTACTATCGATGTGTTTTTGCCCGTCTGAAAAGTTGAACTTGACACTTGTTGTGTTCACTCTTACGTTTCGGGCTACTTTCGGATGGGCGACTAACTTCGTTGACGGACTTAGGGAGTTGGCCTCCTGGTTAGACTGGAAGCTAATCCCAACATTGTTGAGAAAAGGCTAGGCAGAACACGCTTCCCCCTTATTACAAAAGATGGTCTAAGAAAAACCTAGGTTTTAAAATAGCCCCGTCTCTTTTTGTTATATGACATAAAAAAGTGATGGGTATATTTTAAACCTGGGTTTACCTTAGTCTTGGTTTAAACCATCTTTTGTAATAAGGGGGATTTTGTTTTCATTTCGATAGCTATTAAAGTTGATTTAATTAAAGTAGGTAATTCGTTTTATCGTGAAGCTCATCGTGGGATCAGATGTTATAGTATCTACCTCATATGTAATAACCGTAATAAAGTCTGTCTACTTGTTTATTAGTACAAACTGCTCTGGTTGCGGTTTCTGCGGTTGCAACTCAAAGATCTTATTTCACTGTTGCTAACTTTATCACATGCTACGCATATTTATTACTTAGGTACCTGTTTATAGGTAAGAATGTTTGTTAGTGGTTTTAGAGAAATATGAATGAAATATTCATGATGGATTAAATACGTGAATCATTTTATTATTGAACTAGCTTTTGCCCGCTGCTTCGCTTGCATCAAATTTTAAACCCTAGCTAAGCCCCTTTTTAGGTATACCTAGTTTTAAAATCTAAAAAGTCCATCTTTTATTATTTGCTTTGGAGACTTTTTGTGCAAATTTCAAGTTTCTAACCCCAGCGGTTTAGGCTGTGCGTTGATAGATTAGTCAGTCAGTTTCTCCCCATGTTTCTTACTTCAAATGTACTAGATTTCTCATATAAACTTTTAACACTTATTTCACCCCTTTAAGGGTAGAATTCCAAAAAACGGTCAAACAACTTTATGTTTATTTCTTGCCAGAAGTCTAAATATTTAATTCTATCCATGCTTCTTACTTCAAAATACCAGATTAAACCTTTGCAGCACATTAAAATCAAGATCCACTGCTAAACATGACTACATGAGCAACCTTATAGACCGCCAATACATTCTAATGCCGGGGCCACACTAAGGCCTAACGCTTTTAATTAAACACATTATGTGATTAGGGCTAATGGACTTGCAATGGCATAAGAAGCATGGTTCTTAGACTGTGCCGTGTACAGTACACGAGGTCATCAGCGTATTCGGTTATGATAAAACGACTTTTTCCGCACTTATTTATTATGAATTCATAGATAAACAAGGTTAGTTGGAAACGGGGGAACTAATCTGCGGGCCACTTGAAGTATGATGACTAGGGATCGGATATTCGGAGGCATATTTCCTAAAGTTAATTTTTAGCTACGAAAGTATGGAAGTGGCTTCTTAAAATATATTTTTTGTAAGAAAAAACCCGGGATGCCAGGAACACCGGGAATGTATAACTAGTCGGTTGTATAATATGGAAGCGACATCTTAAAATGATTTATTAAAAAAAAAACTCCGGGATTCTTGGATTGCATAATTGTTTAAAATTAATGTTTAACCCCCGATGCAAATATGTGTATATGTAGAGTGTAACAAGAAGAATGGTGTGGGATAGAAAAACCAAAAAAAATAATGATATAAATTAAAACAATTGTCCCAGAACCGCGGGACTTTTCGATGCAAAAGCGCGTTCCATATCAAGGTACAAGTCCGCGACGGGCTGCAAACTGCAGACTGCAAACGCAGACCGCAAGTCGCCATCGGAATAGCGCCTTTAAAGTGTGCACTTTAAAGGTGCTATTCCGACAGCGACTGCAAAACTGCAACCGCAGACCGCAGCCGCAGATCGCACCGCAAGCGATACTACTTTTGCAGTTTGCGGTCTGCAGCCCGTCTCGGACTTGTACCTTCAGCCAACATCTCAAGTTTAGGTGAATATGCATCTGAATATCCGATCTCTACTGATGACTGTCTTAAAGCAAGTGTTAAAAGTAAAAAAAATCAAAAAAAATCTTGCGAAATGTTTTTTATTTAGTTTTATCAAAAAATCTACATCCCTGCTTTAGTCACGAATTCAGAAAATAGAGCTTCTAATACGTGACCCTAAATATGTCCTAAAATGCAAACACAGCTGATCATAGCATAGAATAGATAGATTTCGGCTTTTATTATGAAATGTTTGAACAGCTATTTCTCTTAAACTATTGACTTACGGGAAAAGTTGTAGAACAAAAGCTATTCATTATAATGTTAAGGGCCTGCGCAGACGACGGACTTTTTGTCCGACGGACTACCACGGACAAGAATGAAAGTAGTTGGTAGTTGTTGCCATCTCAGAAACTAGAGTTCTAACCACAACTACAGACAAAACTACCTACGTGTGCGTTGAGTCCGTGTTAAATTTCGCGACCGGCAAAGACTACCAACCACATCAATTCCTGTCCGCGGCAGTCCGCCGGACAAAAATTCCGTCGTCTGCGCAGGGCCTAAAACACTCTTTGGGATTAGTACCCCCTTCCCAACTAACCTTGTATGATAGAAAACGATTTTGTTTACTGATGATATTGATACTTTTACAGAAGTAAGATCTGACTTAATTTCAAGTAATTTGACGACACGTTTGGTGCAGTGGCTAAGCGATTGGCTTCTGCGCTACGGGTCGTGGGTTCGATTCCCACACGGAACAAAAATTTGTATGGCCTACAGATGGTTGTTTCGGGTCTGGGCGTTTGTTTGTGAGATTTGTGTCTGTAAACGCACCCATGATACAAGAGAAATCTTAGAGTGGGGCAACGTGTTTTTATAAAAAAAAAAAACATTGAATTAAAGATACTACGATTTGACCAGTCACAGAGCTTTCGACATTATATACAAGCTATATAGAATCTGCTACAAGAGTATCACTTGAAATGGATCAGCTATGTTACTCGCTAAGCTAAGCTAAGGAAGTAATTGGCCCAGGGTATTGATAAGATGTGGAACGCATTAACAGAAATATACATTTTATAGTTTACCGACACAAGTAAAAAAAGATGCGCTCTGAATTTTTACTTTCATGTCATGAATCGTAGGTAATTGTTGATGACCAGGGAGGCAACATAAAAATGTGATAAAATAATTGCAAACATGAAAAATATTTATTTATGACTTGCGTGCTTGCAGTTTGCGTAATGTTGTATGTATTACGTTAGCGCTCGATGCACCTGTGAATTTATGCCTGTATATAGGGTAACTGGTAATTAGTGTCAAACACCTCATGATAACAAACAACTTTCCCAAAGAATCATTTTTTATAAAACAAAACAATTTCAAAGTGCGATGCGCGTTTATACCGCAGCGGTACATTAATACATTTGAAATTAAACAAATAAAATAAAAAATCGTTTCTTTGGGAAAGTTATTTGTTATCATGAGTACAATCATGTGTAAAGTACAGGTACTACCAGTCATCCTATATACAAAGGATGTATCGACTTCTATTCCTAAGCTCTTAAGCTTGTTTGATTCATACTGTTAGGTAATTGGTAATGTAGAATCTAGTGGTGCTGAAGTGGAACCCCACGAGGGGATCAACGTCACGAAAACCGCTATGAGAGCTAACAATCTGACAGAGCCATTGGAGAACATTGAATCGGGTAGACAATAGGCCGGAATAACCCTAGTGAGAAGATTTATGTTGTAGAAAAGATCACTCTTTTAAAGGTAATTAGGTATCCCCGGATTCTGAAAGACTGACCAATTTAACTACGATATAAGTTTTGCGCTGCGGTAATCGGAGTGTTTACGAATTTGTACGAATTATGCGACCAACTAAGTGACCTATCTGAAATTGATCCAAAAAGGACGAAGCCGGAGTTATACAGAGTGGGAATTTGAGATGGGGCAGTAAGGGCAGCTACCTTAATCGTAGTAGCTACAGGAAAACACAGAGGAAAAAGGTCAATATTTCAAAATTTTGCTCCTCATAAACAGATTTTGAAAAAAAAAAATACAGCGAGCAGGAAAAAGGGCAATTGTCACGAAACATTTTCATGATGCCAATCGATTCTAGTTTCCTTCCATAAGGATCACAAGACTCTTCCAGACCAACTGAGGTTGGAGTACTAGAAAGGTCAGAAATCGCAAAAAACTTATTTAAGATGGGGGAGTAATAAGGGCCTTAACCGTTGTCGCTTCAGGTAAATGTTCTTAGGGGATTATCCATAATTTTTGTTTTTTTTCGAACTGCTCTTTCTGCCCGATTTGAAATTACCACCCTGTTTAATATTACAAAGACTCCAAAAAACAATTGACTAGGTTCCTAGTTTGTACAGACATGAAGTTTTCCGAGGCGCATAATTATGTCATAGTATGTACTGTGGTGTGTATATTCCGTGTGGTGCCGGACGTAGAGAATAGCACTACCCCATCTCTTCCCATGGGTGTCGTAAAGCAGCGTTCCCTGAGTATTTTAACGACCTTACTGCGATCGCCAACCCGCCTGTCAAGCGTGGCGATTATGGCAAACCCCCCTATTGGGGGAGGCCTATGTCCAGCAGTGGACGTCTTTCGGCTGAATCATCATCATGTACTGTGGTAATGAAGATTAATTATTTATTATTGTTTATTAATCTGTAATCAATTGTCTCTATGGTGTGAAGAGGCCACAGGATGCATTATTATAAAACAATGCTCTGTAGCCTACATACGGTTGTTATTCTGATGGGATCGCGGCTTGTTTAGTAGTAGTCTAATAACAAAGATGTATATTGTTTATTTTAATCAGGCATAGATACAATTTGCGTAGTAAAACTAAGCAATTTTACGGCTACTTTGTACATTTTATTAATTTGACAATAATATACAACAATAGAGTCTTAGAGTCTTTACGGGACAATTTTTGAGTTGTCAGCAATCGATTTAAATTAAATTATAGTCAATAACAAACAAATTAAACATAGCGGCTCTCGTTGGGCGGCTGGATCAAGGGCTGATACAGAAAGCGGTACTGCTCGACACGGCGCGTATTGTTAGGAAGTTCCTCTCTTTGAGGCCCTGACCACCGGCTCGGACCCTGTTCCCGGTGTCGGTGCGTTTATAAATATTGTTTTATTAGATATCTATTTAATAATATAATAGAACAGAATAAACGAAATATTAATAAAGCTACTAACTACTTATTTTTTTTCATAAGACTTATTCGACGTATGAGTGTTAACTGGATTAACCATTACTAAGTAATTATTCGGTTAAGTTAATAGTTCTTAACTACTGTTATAATTACTTAGCATTTTAATGTTTTGTAGAGAAACGCATGTTTTAGATGTTCATAGACGTGTGTAATAACATTCATAGGAATATTAAACAACTTTATGAAAAAAAGATACTAAAAAAATCGATCAGAAGTGTAGCGGGCACCGAAGCCATATTATACGTGATTGTTGATTCAAGAAAGTTTTTTTTCCGATAGGTATTTTTGTTTTTATTTTATCAAGACTGCAAAACATTTTTTTCTTTTACTACAGGTACTTACCATGTTATTGTGCTGTCATAAATTACATTGAAGGTACTCAGTCGCTATTGGATTAAAAGATAATCTCTCAACAGTGCACCAGTATGTACTTATACCAGTTTTCTAGGACAACGCCACCTACGGATAGCCGCAGGTAGCGTCCTTGTTAACCCGGTTATTTAGATAGGTACTTTAATAGCCGATTCCTATGATTTACCCAGCGTTATTGGTTAAAATTAAGACTCTTGTATCTGTACCAATAATGAGACAAAGAGCCTATAGTTTTGTATAGAAGACCCTCCCATACGTTAGTGGCTATCGCAATTAAGATTACCTTACGCTTTTATGTATTTACATGGCAAGTTTGACAATAAAAAAATGCTACTAAGTATTGGTAAGCAAAATCATTTGTTGGTCAAAGGAACCAGGCATAAGCGAATACTTTACGCAGATACTTATTCGATTTTTTATACCTACTAACAGTTTAGTAGCTGTTATGTAGTTCAGGAACCAAGAGCTTTTCCGGAGGGCTTTCCGTGTGTTTCTTTACTGTGCTCAATATTTGGTGCACGCACAGTTGATTTCAAGTTCCTTTATCTATTGGGGAATCTACCTACATTCATAGAAGATAAGGTTTTATTTTAAGTCGCTTACAATGGTTACGAGAGGGTTGTTCCAATTTTCTTTCGTCGAGCAGCCTGGTTAATATTTTACTACGGGAAACCACGCTTCTAACATATCAAAGCGTATTGCGTAAAATATATTTAATCTATTACAATTAAAATAAATTGTTACTTTAGCCATCACGGTTGTTACGGACTTATAATTTCAGCTATCAAGATATTCCTTATAATTCTCACGCTTGCACAAACAAAATAATGGTTTAGAAATCCAACAGTTTGCTCGTCCAACACGATTCACATATTTGGGTAAAAATCGCAATCGCGGCTGTTATTGCCAATAAAATAAAATATAAAATAAAGTTGTTTAGAGCCCTTGTCGAATTCCAAGAGTTGTTTTCAGCAATAAAGTTTAATGTAACTCTAGCAATTAGTGGGGTACTACCATTAATGGCTTTAATGTTTTCTGTGATCAGCTAGGGTGGTTCCAATAAGCTTCTATCTTCAGAAATGGCTTGAATTGCTTTGGGTTATTACTCTAATTATAGGTTTGTATTTGAAGGAACCTATATGTTTTCATATGAACGTAAAGAGTGAAAATAATTTGTTCAGAGATTTTTAGGTATAACTTCGTATAATTCTGTGCAATCTGGATCGGAGGATTGTACACGTACGGTAGGCCTATGTTTAGTTAAACTGCCGCGCATTATAAAGTTCTCGCATGCTTACTTTTAACAATTTCGTGTTTAACTGCGATTATGAATGTTACACTTATTACATACATGACTAGCCGTCATCAACACATTTCTTTCTTCGTTTGTAACATTAGAAAACCTTTGGTGCGTGTCCATTTTCTTTGTTTGAATACATCAGTCGATGCTGGTTTGTGCAATTTTTTTTTCTTTATTTTGTATAATAAGGGCATTATTGCAGTATAAGATTGAGATTCATGCAGTCCGTCGGAGTTCACTCTTGCTAAATACAATAAAAGATGATAAAGCCACAATTTCACTCAGTTGCAGACTCTGATCTTCATCTGAGATTAACTTTATTAATAAGTGTATGTAGCTATGTATTATGAATGTTTGTTTTTTAATTAACACCCAGTAACTCCAATTTAAAAAGATGAAGATAGTCAGTAGAACTTACTTTGCAAGTTCGGTAACTAATTACTGCATATCAAATTAAAACTATCAAACTCGTGGTTTAAGATTATCGCTTAAACAATGGAAACAGAGTAAACAGAAGATCCGTCAAAGATAAAAGCAGGTGAACCGCTTTTTCTATGATACGAAAGTATGTAGGCTTGCGCCGGTCGTTAATTATAGGGCTCCTTCCTTATTCAGATTGCGAACGCTTACGTACATTTTTTGCTGTAAGATATCCCCGTTAAATACAAAATCATCGTATGTGTAGTTAGAGCTGTCAGTCATGCAATATACACTTTTTGTGGCAAACAAGACGTAGATTTGAATGGTGTGCGTACTTATTTGCATGATAAATTATACAAGATGACAAAGAGAAACTTTCGCATTTTTTTTCCGACTTGAGAAAAGAAGGCTCTAAGTTCAACCTGTAGATATGCATGTATGTGTCTTTTATTATCTATACGTTTCTTATGATGTAAAATGTACGCGTATACTACACTATTTTTAGTATACACAAAAACCGAGACACCCCATCAAGATTTTAATCAGAATTACTGGAGTACTTATGTATTTTTTTTTTGTAAATCTCCAAGTTACACCTTAGTTTATGTTGCGTTAAGTTCCCCAGTAGAGTGTGAAATGTGTAGATGTGCTATGCAAAGGTTGTCTAATACACGGAAACTGACCGAGCGGACCATCCCAAGCCTCAAGGTGTCTATTCCCGTCCACTGTTATGCATAGAAACCTATTGAAATAAAACTGAAATTTATGAAAAAAAAAAAACAAGATTTAACGTGGTATAAAAACTATGGCAATCGATTCTCCTAGTGATTCTGAACAAACTAGTTTCAGGTTTAGTGTATACTAAAACTAAACTTGTATAAGAACAGTAGTAACATACATAACATAACATCATGCTTGTATTTCCCGAAGGGGTGGGCATAGGTGTATTTATTGTAGACCCTCATTTCGCCTTTATATTTAAGTCTCATGTAATAGGGGGCGAGCTTATTGCTACCAACCAGGCACAGATCCAGATTCTGGGCTGCTACTGAGAAATTCCAAATGGGAAAACCGAAAAACACTGCTGGGGCTGGAGATCGAATCCAGGACAAGGACCTCATGCTCATCAGTAGCGCTTGCGACCACTAGATCAAAGAGGCAATCAGAACAGTATTATTTGATGGAAATGTATAAAAATAATGAATGTAAGCAGTTATTCAGCAAACAATAGACAATCATATTAAGGTTAGTGCATAAACATAATGAGCAGAAACTCAGTAATGTGACATAACCGTTACGGAGTCTGCAGCGGATCTTATATTGTCAACAAGTGAAATTCCTAGGTCGTGTGGCTTTGGTTTGAATTAACCACCTTAAATTATTAGGAGTCTGGATTTGTGCTCGGCTGATGGCAATAGCCAAGCCAAGCAATAGGTCTCGTGTAGTGCCGGATTTAAAGAATAGCACTACCCTATCTCTTCCCAATGGTGTCGTTAAAGGCGACTAAGGGATTCTCTGGAGCAATGGTTCCCAACCAGTGGTCCGTGGACCACCAGTGGTCCGCAGAAGCCAAAATATGGTCCGCTAATGATTTTAAATAATTTCCTATTGAGTTTTTAATTAAAGTTTCAGTTTGATTATTACAGTTTATTTTTATTATACCTACATAGTGGTCCCTGCTAACAAGAATAATATAAAAGTGGTCCCTGACCAAGAAAAGGTTGGGAACCCCTGCTCTAGAGGATGGGCAGCCGCGTTCTCTGAGTACTTTAACAACCATACTGCGATCGCCAACCCGCCTGCCAAGCGTGGCGATTACGGCAAACCCCCCCTTTTGGGGGAGGCCTATGTCCAGCAGTGGACGTCTTTCCACTGAGTGATGATGGCAATAGGCTTGCCCACATGAAACGTAAACATAACGGAAAAATGAGGGTGTACTATACACCCCTGCCCAACCAGCAGAGGTGTATAGTACACCCTCATTTCGCTTCGGGGAAATCAGGCGTGATGTTATGTCATTATGAGGTGTCGTTGTGGTGACTTGAATTTATACATAGACATTGACGTAGAAACACATGGACCCTCGGGTCAGCGCTTAAAAATGTACGAACCGAATGTAGACTAAAACGCGGAAAAGAAGACTAATTTACGTCAACGGGTGTTGTCGAATCTTCAAGTTAAATTAGTTATTGTGATGACATTGGATTTAAATTAGTTTTTTTTTCTGCTGCAATCATTTGGACAATTTAATTTGCTAGTGGATTTGGCGATTTCTTGCGAACATTCATTAGAGGTATAGCGAATGGAGCAGTCACTCCGGGTCCAGAAACTCGCCATATCTATTATGGATTAGCAACTGGCAGACTTTGCAATGCACCTGGTAATTGCTGAAGAAGTTCGAGACATTTAACTTTATCTAATTTTTAATTGACTATAGATTTTTTCCTCAAAGATTACGCTCTAGTTTTTTTCAAACTGTGTTGTATGAATCACAAGTGCGCCACCATGGCAATGATATTTAAACAATTCCTATTAATTCCTACATTTACCCGATGGGTGGCACAGGTGAGCGGCGCGGGCGCACGGACCGTGTCGGCGCGTCCGAGCGTGCCTCCCCGGGAACCGAACCCGTCGCACCACCGCATCCGGTATCGTTACTCATTGATAGCACGATAGTTTTTGCGATTTAAAAATAAAAACATTTTCTTTGGTATCAAATATTTCGTAGTTCATATTATAATCATCATTCTACATAGTACGCTTCCAATTATTTTTACTCTATGCAAGGGATATTTACTTAATCAGGTCGTAATAATATTTTTACTAAAAAATCTGGTACACAGACAGACATTAATTAAATAGTTTATCGGTTAATCAACAACTATCCATTTAGAATTGATTCAAAACTACTAACCCTCAAAATGCTAACAGAACAATAAAAGTTCGATACGCGCACCGATCACGAACGATCGTGTACCGAATAACGACTAACAGCATTGCTCACACAAGTCAAAAAACTTCAGCGAAGAGGTTAATCACCAGGGATTATGCGGATTTCGTGTCTATGTTGTTATTTTTTTTCTAAATCCCATACTTTCGATTTCAGTATCATTATGTAACGTAAAAACGTGCAACTGTAATTCTAAGTTCTGTCTTCTTTTTATTTAGGCTGTTAATGTCGTTTTTCATCAATGCGGTCATTGCTCGACGTGGTGCTCTGTGCGTTTTTGTATTTATTTCGAATTTTCCACTCGGTTTGATATTTTAAATATAATATAAATTATTTGTCTGAAAATGATATCACGCTGACAGGAAATAGTATTTTAATTTAAATTAAGAAAATGTGAAAGTTATTTATATGCAGTACTTATTTGTTACTTTATTACTTTGTAAACTGTCAGTTTGACATTAAATTATGAACTAACGTTCCGAGAACATCGCAGCTTTGAAAATTATAGTGATGGAAATGATTGATTCGCTGTATCATATCGATTTCTTATCTACATGAGCCGTTAGCGACATCCAAGTCGACACTGCAGGGTTAGTTCAATTTCTAAACTAGGAAGTTATTTTAAACGCATATTATCTATGCAAATATTCCCATCAATATGTCATTTATCAAGCAGGTTGGTTATGAAACAGTTAGCATAGCATTATTAACGTAACGAGAGTGACAGGAGCCTCAAAGGTGCTATTAGCTCTCAAACACGATAATTGTGGTACGTAGAAACTTACGAACTGATAAGTTTTCCATTTCAAACTATATGTATTTTCAAGTGTATTAAGTTTAATGATAGGTGTGACAGATTGCTACTGCTATTACTATTAAGTTATATAATAATATCTTGTTAGTTTTCTCCGTTTCAGCTGATGATAGCCATCGATTCTCAGTTTCCCACTTTTCCATTAATTTTAAAATATCTAATAGATAATGATCGCATGTTGTGTGTATTGTATAGCAATAATAACATAATTTCTAGTGCGATACTGATCGACTCATCTCATACCACGTCATTGTTTACGTGTGTCGTGATTTCCCACGATTTCGAACTGAGCAAAAACTGAACTTGACAATGCTATCGATTTTCCAACAATCACAGGAACCCATTAAGTTTTTAGTTGCGCCCGCGCCGGTGAAATTCTTAAACGTTTCGCTAGTCAGCCACTGATGACGAACATTCGTAAAGAATTAAATTAAGATGATATAGATAAGGTCATTTTTGTGTAGCCTGGTACAAATTATGGGAACTTCAAACGACAACAATTGTTACGCGGTCGAGCAATAAATTTGTTTGCATAATTAATTCACAAAAATGAAAGTGTTTATTGTGGTTAAGTTACTGCACTTATTTTCACATTAGAGCAATTTTGTATGAGTCGCACAAACCGCAATGAACTGAATGTTCTCATTAATTTTCATAAACATTAAGCTTCCTGTTAATGATTCTCAGGGTTGTATTAAATATACATTGTGTCTATGATTATTTTGATTGTTGTGAGTGTAAACAATTCGATATTCTCACTGTAGAGCTAACAGGTCATTAAGATTAACAACAGGTTTTACTATCTGCTGAAACTTTCGTTTATTACCGAAAATATTATTCATACATTCATATATATTCACGCCTATAATACCCGAAGGGCTAAGCAGAGGTTTCCTACGACAAGAGTCTGGTACACCAACGTTTCGCTGGTGAGCCTATTGCCATTCGTCGGGAACAATTAAGGTGTTAGGTTGATCGGCTCTTAGACTTGATGCATAAATATATAAACTCACTCTTTTTCCCTAAGGGGGTAGGTAGAAACTGTAGAATGCCACATGCCAAATCTTTACATACTCCTTTCGCTTCGTCTACGTTCATACATCTTGTCATACACGCACGCCGGTTGAGAGTACTACGCACCTGTCCTTTTCAAAGAACATCACCAATAACATCGATGTACGTCCATCTAGGGCGTCCTCTACTGGCATTTCCACTGAAATCCGCCTTATAAATTTCTTTTGTTAATTGCCGTTCACTCATTCTCTCAACACGACCAAGCCACCTAAGCATAGGTACTTCTTTTTTATTTTTGTCACTAGGTACATCATCTATACTAATCTATACTAATATTATAAAGAGGTAGAATTTGTTTGTTTGTTTGTATGTAAGAGGTAATCTCCGAAACAACTCATCCGATTTCAAAAATTCTTTCACCAATAGGAAGCTACGTTATCCCTGAGTGCTATAGGCTATATTTTATAACCCATAAATTAGGGATCAATAACCGACATTCACGCGGACGAAGTCGCGGGCAAAGGCTAGTCTTCTATAAAATTTTAAGTATTGCTAAAATGCAGCCTATCTTTATCTGTAATCATGATTACGTACGACAATTTGTATGCTTGCACTTTCTTGTCCGAGTCACAGTTTGAATGTAAAAGGCAATATTAGCTGACCCATAAATCGCGATTTGATCTGTCACGATCTACTTAACGGCATAATTTGTTTATGCGGGTCTGGCGTACAAACAGAAAATGTTTCACGCTACAAGTGTCAAGTAGCGTGCATTTTACTTACGATTCATCTCGGCCCTTTACTTAATTAACGTTCAACTTTTACTTAAACGACGAAAATTAGTTTTATTAATGAGTGTTTTGAATAACAAAGTTGTTAATTTCACGGCTATAAGGGCTTTAGGAAAGTTCGTTTTACATTGTTTCGTTTATTATTTTGTATCATAAACATTGGGTTTTCAGGCTAGGTTTAATAATAAATAAATAAATAACCTGATACCTAGTTGCGTCGGACTAATGACCTGTCACATCGATGTCGTTTGCAACACATAAACCCGATACATCCGCATTATTTCTATGCTAGGCCCTAGCGACATTAACACACTTTTCATGAAAGTACTAGGTTAGTCATAAATCGAATTATCTCGTAGGCACAATAAGTTAGTAGTATGTTCACATTGTATCTAATTTATTTTAAATTACATACAGCTTTTTTTTAAACTAAATTATTGTAGGTCGGTATAGCAAAATATAAAGCCCATTTCAATACAACTTATAAAAAAAAACAAATTAGTAGTTTCAGCCAAAAAGTTAAATAAAAAAAAAACTTACAGATAAAAAAGTCCTTGGCTCACACCGAGCATTAAAAAATAATTTCGCTTTCGGAATTTGAATGGTTGTAGTAACAGTTGTTTGGTCCGGTAATTCACTGCACTTCCTGTGGCGCGCGCACGCAGAACTCTCGACAGGTGTGTCAGGCCGCGGGTCGCTCGCGACTGCCTGCTCAACGACGAATCGCGGACGCTTTTCCACATCCCCTTGTAAGTTGAACGATGGTGTGGATGGGTTCGATAGGCATTGGGGGTTAAAGTTTTACCCTGATATTTACGTAGTATAGATGTTTTTGGCAATAAGCCTCATGCTGGTGTAGATTTTTCTGAGTCGGAAAAGTTTGTTTTAAATGACTTGGCTGCGTTACAATTCTTGGGTAATCATCGATTTAAAGAAAAAGACACGTTCTTGTTTAATAAGTTTACTTATCAAGCACATCAAGAAAATGTGCGAAATGAACTTTTGATGATAACCACTAATATAAACCGAGCAGGAAGTTATTTTACTTTCCAATAGTTTTTCATTTTAAATATATATAACAATTTGGAATAATATTTTTCTTTACATTTTCGTTCCTGCTTAGGGTGGTTTTTCTACGATTACATAATACTAGTTTGCGTTTTGATGTAATTTTTCTTTCCCTTTTATACTGTCAACTTCAAAATTTGATGATTGTACAAAGTTTCAAAAGTGTTTTATCAATGTAAGCTTGTTTTTTAATAATATTATAGTTTATACAAAATAACAAAATATTATTAAAATTATCAAATTCCGTTTATTAATTTTACATACATATTAAATACGTTTTTTAACATTTCTCATTTCAAGTTATGATAATAGTAGCCCACCGGTCTCGGGAACAGGATCCAAGCTGCCGGCAGTCAGGGTTCCAGAGAAAGGAACCTCCTCACTATGCGTGCCGTGTCAAGGAATACTGCCTTAAAATTATCAAATTATCATTACATGCTCTGATAATAGAATTCAAAGTTTCAAAAAAGTTATCCACTTTTTTTGTTTACTATTGTAGTGTATTGTTGTGTTGTATAGGTAACAATGGTGCGGGTAAATAATCAATGAAATATTGATTACTTTTGCTAGGTATATTATTAATCCCCGTAGCTTACGTAGACGGTATCTGATCTACGCTTTTGCATAGTATTGTGTAACATTCAATTCTTTCTTTTATACCTAAGATCAGCATGAACATTATACTTATTTTTCTTTACAACTCGTTACGTTTTCTTCATGGTTCAAAAAGATGCTAGTACGTTTATTTGTGAGCGTCAAATACGTTTTACACTTACTGATTCGGTCCCGTTACTGTTTTATTTCGGCAGCTTTCTTTGTTTGTCAAAGCCGAAACACAATTGAAACTGTTACATTAATTTATCGGTTGAATTTAAAACGTTTTTGGCATTACTTGGGTGGTCCTGTTAGCCCAGTTTACCGATACTACCGACCTACTTGACAAGAAAAATACAATTTGTGAAAACGCTATTTTCAATCAAACAGCGTTTTTATGCAGTCAAATCCGACAACATTTTATTTTTGTGTTTTTTTTAGGTAAGTATTTTATAAGACCTACAAAAGATGACCTGATTTTATTATGACAGTTTGGTTGATCGTAATAGGTAGTTAGATAGTTAGTTTTTTGGTACATTCGTTTGCCAGCGAAGCGTAGAGAGGCGGGCTCCCTCGGACTGACTGGTCGGTGGACGAGCGATGACCGTGACGTTAACCATATGCTACTGACTACTGACCATACTTACTGCCAGTGAAGAAGTTTAACTGTAGCTTCAAACGGGATGCAAATTACTACGCACTCGTTAATTTTGGAGTAGATACTTAGAACTAAAACTTTGTAATTGTATTATAGTAGCTGTGCACTCGCGGCTCCGCCCGCGTAATAAGTTTTAAGTATTTTTTATTATGTCAGAAACCTTCGCGCAAATGCTAACAACATCATCAACATGCTTATCCCAACTTATTTGGGGTCGACGCAGCATGTATTTTTACTCCATAAGCCGGGTACGCACGAACGAACACGAACATCGCGAACACGAACATCGAACACGAATTACTATGAAAGTGTTCGCCGAACACACTGTTCGGTAGTGGTACGCACGTGCAAACAATGTGTTTGATATTCGTATTTATCATTAGTTACGGTTTACTCACGTGCATTTTTTCGGGATTGCCCGACTAGTTTTAGACCCAAATGGAGCCCTTATTCGGCAATAGCTCTAGTCGGACAATCCCGAAAAAATGCACGTTAGTAAACCGTAAATAATCATAAATATGAATGTGTCTCACGAAAATTATAATACAAAAATTCGATATTCGTGTTCGCGGTGTTCGTGTTCGCTCGTGCGTACACGGCTTTACATCTCTATTAGCCTTCATCTCAGTAGTCACCCTCCTTCTAGTCATATCATCTTTTACATTATCCATCCATCGTTTATTTGGTCTTCCTCTACTCGCTAACAACAACTGTACAATATTTCAAGTCAATCCATCGACTATTTTTCGAGTTTTGTGGACACAATCATACGAAAGCTGATTTTTATTTATTTATTTCGTCAGTGAAGTTCTAACAGTGCGGATGTCAAAAATGGCTACCTACTTTACAAGAGAGTGAACAAACTATTTAAAACGAGCGTAACCTACGTACGCTGAACGCAATGTTGTTTTTAATTATATCATTACAAATGAACTATTTGGTGATTTAAATCTTTGAAAATCCTAATAATCTTTTTCATTTCAAGTAATATTGTGACTTTCACAGTGGTGTCTGTTTTTGTCACAAAATGACTTACGCACTGTTAGAACTTCACTGACGATTTGTCGGATTTCTATGGATTAAAGTATTTTATAGATCTCTCGAAGTAAAATCTAAATTAACTTGAATCAACTGAAGATTTTATAAAAGCTTCACGCTCATTTTTGTAACGGACGAATAGTTCAATTCACTCTTTCAAGCGGTACCAATACTAATTGTAATGACATTGACCAAATCCGCTTTAGATGAAAGTGTCGGGTTAAAGTTCACAATAGTGCATTGCGTAGTAACGTAGTAAGTGATAGGTCTGAGTATGGTGCTTTGTCCACTCTGTGGTTATTTAAGCCACAATGTTAAGATAGATAGATAAGGCATTTATTTGGCACATACAGAAAACACAACACAAAAAAGCACAATTACATAAAACTTATTACTAGAACATAGAAATATTAAAATAAAAACACGTTAAAATTAAAAGACAGAATAGGGTATCTGACTACTATTAAAAATGTACAACAATTTGGTATTATTTTAAAGAAAGTGTAGGAAGAACACGGTTTATTTTATAAAATAAAAAAACAACAGTCAAACACCCTATTATGGCAATCTGTGGCAGTAGTGTCAAACTACTTACCGACATAAATACCAATCGATATGAAAAAAAAGAAAAAAATCAAAGTGCGGTGTGTGTCTCCAAGTTGCACCAAATGGGAGTCCAACTCAGCATGTGCCAGGCAAATATACCTGACGCTGGTATTCTGTTGGATCCCAGTAGCGACATACGGCGTAGCATAATGAAGGTCTGGTCCACCTCTCTCTACCTATATCTGTAACGAAAATGCCATTGACTATTAGTATTCACTATAAGTATTCTTTCATCGTCCAACTGTTAATAGCAATAAGCTAATTTCATTGATAATACAATAAAAACTGTTCGTTACATATCGAGGCCCATCCGTGCCTCGGAGAACACGTTAAGCTGTCGATCGCAGGTGAATGTCATACGAATACTTATGACAGTCGTTACGGGTAGTCAGAAGTCCGAAAGTCAGATAACCGGTCTAACCTTAGGATATCGGCATTGTCCAGTAACTGGGTTGCGGAGGTCTGATGGCAGTCGCTCCGTGTGAAATAATGGTATTCAGCGGCATCTGGTTAGACTGAAATCTGACCACAACATCGTTAGGAAAAGGCTAGGAGGAACAGAATAACATAAACCCTTGTTCTAAGCCTTGCATAACAGAACGGTCCAAATCTTAAAAAAATCGAAAGTAACTATAATCAATTTTCCAAAAGATTCAAATAGTGTACATATTAGGTGTTACATTAAATTTTAGTGTACTCACACAACTTAACGGCCTTTGAAATGCGGATGTGGAGGGCTTTAATTAATTAAAATTTGTCTAATGTAATTAATGTCTGATCTTTTTAGGGGAAAAGAGAAAGAACGGCCGCTGAAAAGATAAGGAATGAGACCTCCGTATCTTTGAGTCTCCGAAATGTAGCAAAAAATACAGTTTAGGCTATGGTAGGCAGAATCCTAGAAACCAAAAATATTCTAAAAACGCTGTTCTGTAGAAATGTATTAGCTGAAAAACTGCTCTATGATATAACACGCAACTGTATCCCTATCAGATTCGATCACATCATACGTGTCGATTTGCATTCCCCCTGCACGCGACGCCACAAAAAGTGGCCGGCGCTAATGGCGTGTTGCTAGTGTTATGGATCGATGCTACTACGAAGAGGCACCGTTCGATTGTTACGCCCGGCGGGTTCGTTGCATTCGTAATAGGTGATAAGAGACGGGTGAAGGAGCATGAAGCAACGCATCGTCTTTGCATAAGAATGAAAATATCGAGCTAGAAATATCGATTATTGATTGTATTTTTACTTAACGTACCTATTCATGTCGGCTCATGCTTATGTGTTTAGGGAAGTAGCGTCATGGTTAATATTATGACAAAATTACCCCTATGACCGCTTATTTAAGCAGTAATTGTAAGGTCCATGCAATAGCCCTGGACGGGCCCTGTATCAAAATTTGTCGGGAGCTCTTTTACCCGCCTGCGGCGAAGCCCAATTGGAGGGTAAAGATTTTTCACAAAAGAAATAAAAGCGTCTGCATTGAATAAATATTTAAAAGAGTTTGGCGTCTGGCCTAAGAGCTTGAGTGAGATTATGGATAACATTTAACGATTTTTTGCTGACACACGTCCCTTACGGGCTCTTGTAGCCCGCGGGCCCCGTATCATTGACACGGCTGATACGGCGGTAGCTACGCCCCTGGGCCCATGTCAAAGTCAAATTATTTATTTCAGTTACACCATTTACAGACACTATTAAATTATTGAAAAAAAAGTTACTGCCGCGTTCCTGTGTAGATAACTATGGAGAAGAGTGGCCAATAAACTCCGTGCCGGGCAGGTATGGGCTGATTATACTGTGCTATTATGCTAAACAAGTAAGCTTTTTACTGTCCAATCGGAGGGTTATATCGATACTGCTGAATACATAAACAGAATCTTAAAACATAATGGAGTGGAGCTGGCTATGTACGGCATCAAATTACAAGATCGTGTTCGTAACCCAGAGATCCGAGACATAAATTGGAAGTTACAACATTGAAATCGAGATGGGCAGGGCGTTTTGCTCGAATGAAGAGTAAGTACGCTTAGGGGGTTTGGTCATGTTGAAAGAATGAGTGAAAGGCGATTAACAAAAGGAATTTATAAGGCGGTTGTCAGTGGAAACGCCAGTACAGGACTCCCTAGAAGGACATACATCGATGTTATTGGTGAAAGGACAGGTGCGTAGTAATTTCAACCGGCGTGCGAGTATAACAAGATGTATGAACGTGGACGAAGCGAAAGGAGTATGTCAGGATCGTAGCACGTGGCGTTCTGCAATTTCTACCTACCCCCATGAGAGAAAAGCGTGAGTTTATGTATGTATGAATAGTAAGAGTATGACATAAACTGAACCACAGTGTAATCAAACTATTGTTATATTAGATCAGACTGTCTGAATTTTATCTTAGAAAAAACGAAAGTATGATTCCTTCCTTTTTTTTGTTTTAAATATCGACAATCTTGATTTAGTTAGGAATTCAGAAAATGGAGTTATTAATCTGTGACCCCAAAGATTACCTAAAATGAAAACAGCTGATGATCATAGAAGTAATAAGTACTACGCACAACTGATGATAGACAGATTTTGAACTGCAATTTTTTAAAACTAAAAATTAGCCTTTGGGAAAAGTTAAAGAACCAAAATTATTTATTATTATGGGTACTTCAAGACTGTTTCGTATTAGAACTTCCTTTGCGACTTACCTGGTATACTATTCTATGTTCTACAGGAAAAATAAAATAATACAACACAATAATTTTAATCCACATTTTTATTCGTATCATAGTAAGGTAATTAAGTTAATCGTACATTCCATTAATATTTCTATGACTGACACGATACTTGGTGAATAATATCAACGTCACATAACGACTACGGCCCAGACTTTTTTGAGGCATGAGAGACTAGCAAGCGATGTGCAATCATGACTGAGCACCACGAAATATACGTAAAGTTAAGGGTTTAAGGACATGTAGGTACGTAAAGTTTGCCCCATATATCTTGACAGTTAGGCATCGTTCACACTAAACGTATTGTCCGCCGCTGACTGTGAGTACGCGTTACGCAGTTTATCGCTTTTCAATATATATTTAACTTCTTGTTCACACCGAACCGACTATACGCTATTACGTAGTGCGTTGTGACAGTGAGCATACTCACAGTCGGCGGCGGACAATACGTTTGGTGTGAACGATGCCTTAATGACAACGCTGCTTGCAAAGGTGTCCACAATATTATCGCATTCAGTATATTTTTAACCCCCGACGTACATAGAGGGGAATTAAGTTTGAACTTGTTATCTGTTTGTGTGTCTGTCTGTGGCACCGTAGCTCCGATTGTTTGGTTTGGTAGTTGGTTTAACGGGATGGTTCTTAGCTGTTTGATGTTGATCACTTCAGCCATTTTACTGTCGGGGGTATTTTAAATGGAATAATTTTGACCTGGTTCAACGCTTGCCAAGATATATTTACTGGGTACTCTGTATTTTGAGACTAACAGATTAAAGAGAATCAAAAGAGTGTCTTGTGCTTTATAAATTAAGTGCGAGTGAGAATTATTAAAAAAAGACAGACGCGACATGGCTTTCACAATTTTGTCATAATATTCTGATAGTCTCAAAATAGTTCTTATTTAGAGTAAGTTAATAACGTCATAATGAAGCTTCTAGTGATTTTATTTGAAGATCTTAATTTTTTTTAGTTGTCTTCATTTACATATTTGTAAACGCCTTGCCCCGTGAAAGTTAGAAGAACAAACATTGTGTCAGTGTATGACAATTCATAGGTCCGGGGGCTTACCATTCTATGTAGGAACAAGTAGACCTGCCTTGCGAATTCGTATAATGTAATCGATTGTTTCAACAAACAGTTCAGTTAAGGCGGTGAAACTTAGATGCATGTTTGAATTGAGTTCGTTACGTCATCGCCACGTTGAAAGCCCCGGCAAAGTCGATCAATGAGTGAATAAATCAATCTATCAATCAAATCAATTTACACATTGCAGGAAAGGGAGCTACGTTTAATACACTGGGCCAGTTCGCACTACTGTAATGCTGCACATTATAACATTCAATAACTCTAGTTACACGGTTAAACTAACACAATTCCATCACAATTACTTTAGAATATCAGTTGATTGATTCGTTCAGCTTGATTTATGGGTAATGATTCATTATACTTCTTCTCTAAACAATTATTCTATCCACTTAAGGCTAGTATCGTTAATATTAAAATAGATTTGTTGATAAAATCTTTCAAGTTCATAACAAATAGACACCTTATGAGAAATCAAAGAGTGAATATTGTATAATATTTATTTATGTAAGAATATAATTTAACTACTGTTTTACGTCAATATTATATTTCTCAAAGGCTAACTGTGTAATAGTTTCAATTAAAATTTAGATTTGACTAGAATTTATAATCAGTGCCTATAGGAAGTATAGCGTATAATGCATTTATTTTAAAATTTATTAGCAATTTAACACAAACGTTTTAGTTTAGCTTGTCAATCTAGCGCATTTTGACAAACTTCTGTACTTTATCAATTGACCAGAGATTTTGATGCGGTCGGCTGCAATCCCGTATATTTAAATCGCGACTTATCCCGTGACGCTACGAATATGTTAATAAAAACGTGGTTATAATACGTTACGGGCAATCATCAAAGTTATTATTGTGTTCTGACTATAATCATTATTTTGAGCAAAATATTATCGAACAATAAAAAACTAAAAACTTATGCGATATTTTGCAGTTTATTTTACGTTTGACAATTGCACATAACGCAACTTCACAACGACTACATAAACTGTCTTTTAACTTTACATTATATACAAAGGCTAACCTCTTGGAATGCTATACTTCATGACATTTCAATATTCTCTACTATAACATAGTCTACTTTTTATTAGTCAAGGGATTTATATTTGCACAAATATAGGCCGCCAAATGCCTTAACTTGTCACTTATATTTAAAATTTCTACTCTGTAAGTCATTTTCTAGTAAGAATATAATAATTTTAAAGTTCCATAGTTTTCATAGTCATAATACACACATCAAAAGTGTCTAGGGATCAAGCATTTTTATGCGGATTTCTTGAGATTGAGATGTGGCTTTGTAATAAATTTATGATTTTATAAATTTATATGGATCCTTTTTGGTGCATTTCATAATTTGAATCAGGAACTGTGAATCAAATTCGAGTAAAAGATGAAAATCAGCTGTCAATATTTTCCCTATAAAAACATACAACGCATTGAAGACATTATTAGTGCTACTGTTTCCCTACTACTGATTAAAACCAACGTTATTATGGAGCGGCGACGTCATTTAAGCAGGGAAGAAATGCTCAGAGCCGTGGGAATGATAGAAGCTGGTTCCCGGCAACGTACTGTGGCTTTAGCTCTGAATACAAGTCAGAGTGTTATCAGTCGACTTTGGACACGTTACCGAAGCACTGGTACCGTGGCTGAGCGCCATGGAGGACGGTATCGCTGCACCACACGGAGACAAGACCGATACATTCAAATCTTAACTCGAAGAGCTCCAACAATAACCGCCATGATGTTAGCCGTGAGGCTTCATCACTCTTCAGGGAACTTAATTAGCGACCAAACAGTCAGAAACCGCTTGCATGAAGTGAACCTTCATTCCCGAAGACCGCTACGGGTACCACCTATAGCAATGCACAATCGTAGGATTCGATATCAATGGGCTCTTGGACACAGAAATTGGGCAGAAGAACAATGGCGTTTCGTGTGCTTTTCTGATGAGTCTCGTTTTGGTATGAGACCGGATACAAGACGTATACGACACTGGAGAACCCCTGGACGCCAACAGCGATTAAAATCCTGCCAGGAAGTCCATCCTTATAGTGGTGGAACCATCATGGTATGGGCGGGTATTTGGATCGGCGGAAGAACTGAGTTGATTTGGATCAGAGGCAACCTCAACGCTCAAATTTATGCTGAGACGATTGTATCAGACGTCATCGTTCCTCTACAAGCGCAAATCGGTCCCTTATTTCAGTTAATGCATGATAATGCACGACCGCACACCGCAAGAGTTGTAAGACAGACTCTCGCCGCAGCTAACATCAATGTCCTGCCCTGGCCTGCTCAGTCGCCAGACTTGAACCCGATTGAGCATGCATGGGATATGCTACAGAGAAGAGCTCTGCCGAATATGGAGGGTATCCAGTCGCAAGAAGACCTTTTTTTGTTGTTGCAACGAACATGGGCGGCCATTCCACAGCGTGATTTGGATGAACTCATTTTGAGTATGCCAAACCGATGTTCTTGTGTTGTTAGTGTTCGCGGTAGAAACACGGATTATTAATTGTTTAAGTTACCCAATAAAATTTTAAAGAAAACTGTTATTTCAGTCTTTTTTTCGAACTTTTGTGTTAGTGGTTCAAATGTCAAAAATCCCTTTATTAGGAAAATGGCAAATTTCTTTATTAATGCAAAGGTGACTTGGTTTATCGTTACTGTGACAAACGAAAACACTTTATTTGATGAATCCTTAAAGAAAATTTTAATTAATATCAATCAGGAGAAAAGTTATTGCAAAAATATATGTTGATCCCTAGACACTTTTGATGTGTGTATTATTAAGTTTAACATAAAAGCTGCTTATTGCCTTTCAATCATTGTGTTCATATAAAATAAAATACTTTTTTATTTATTAGACTATCTTTGAGTATCTATATTGGTCGGGTAAGATAGATAAACAAATATTATGATGTATATTTAGATAAATTTATATTTCCCTAATAAATTGTCTATGAGATAGCTACAGAGATCTTTTCCGAAAATAAATTATTTTATTAGGTAACTTATCAAGTATATGAATTAGAATTTACGACGGCAGAAGTTTAGCACGATCCACTATTAGGAACTTTAACAAAACAGCATGTATTAGATTGTATGGCTTATTTACAGTATAATGTAAGATTCAATAACGAAGCTATGATTTAAAATGTTCATAATATATTATAAAAATACTTGATATAACCGAATCTTTTCTCTATCATAATCTTTTACGTATACATAATATATTAAATACTCGACTTAGCAAATCAAAGAAGAAACCAATATATTATGAAGACTGAAAATTTTCATCTCATTTGGATGAATTTTTGTCTTCGCGTAGTATTATTATGATATTGATCATATTTCCATTGTTTTAACAATTAAATTGAACCTTGATAAGGAGTAATAAATGTCATGAAGGTACAATCGGTGTGCAATGATATCATCGCATCACAGTATTAGGAAGAGATTCATTTAATTCCACTTATTTTACTTTCTTCTAAGGTGCGTTTTGTCCCCCGATCGTGGGTAACATCCATCTTAACTCGGCATCACCTACGGGGTATCGAAGGCAATATTTTCATCCTCTTCTCCTTGCCAGGCCCTTTCCGTACAGGCCTAGGGGTGAGCTTCATCCATATTAATATCTTCGTGGTATTTCTTCACTGTGAGTTCGGCGGCCGCAGTACAGTAATACAAATAGAGCCTCGTAATATTCGCAGTAGGTCGATCACTTCTGGTGTCTTCATTGATGTTACGTTTTCGTCGTTTACCTGGAAAAAGAAAAGGCGCGTTCTTATTTATTAATCGTCTATAATATTTGTTTTGTCTTGGATGCTAGTTTTGTGACCCAATTAGAGGAAGGTTTGTTTCTTTATGCACATACATCAATAAGTTATCTTGAGGCTTTAACCCCCGTTTCGACTCATGAATTTTGGGTAATTTCGGGAATGTAATTGATAAAAATAATAGTAGCCCAATAATGCTGCTTCGAGGGACTCCACATGAGTTTTGTTACGTACGCAGATCTGCTTAGTACTAAATCTTTATTTTTATCGATGATTCCGATACTTTTACTCATTCCATTACTTCAGTCAGATTCTACATAGTCATTTTATATTTAAAGCAGCTGCAGTGTTTCTTATTTCGTATTTTATTGCGAGACAGAGTCAAACGCTTTTAATACATTGAAAAATATTGCTGTTACTAATTTGCCACTGGTCCTGTTTTCAATTGTGTCGAACAGGCCTATATGTGTTATGTTTATCATTGAAGCTACAAAGACGTTTGTGCATCGGGAATTAAAAACGTTAGAGAAGTACGTTATAAAATTAATTGTACTATATTTTAGATTATGGGATTATGGTATCAAATTTGTTTTGTGTAAAGTTTTTAAAATTTCATATGTATATATTTATCTACCTGCAGTATGACATCACCGCGTCGCAGCCGTCCATCGCGAGCAGCGACACTGTCATTATAGACAGCAGAGATGTAGCTCTGACCAGACTCGGGGTGACTTTGAACGCTGAAACCGAGTCGACTGTTCCACCCACGGTTCAGCTCTACTGTTACTATCTGAAATGAAATGTAGTTTCAATAAATAAATATAGTGCTTTTTGGATTGATAAGCAACTGATCGGCTTCCGGATTCAGAACTAGACATATAAAACAGGAGTCTTTAAAACGACACGTTTGGTAAAGTGTAAACATTTAAATAGCATACGAGATGTTTGTCTTTAGGAAAGTTGTCGCTTGTAGATTTTGTTGATTTGTTAGAACTTAACCATTAACCAGGGATGCAACATATCTTACCGTAGGTTCATTACTTGTGTTGTCTTTCGGCGGCTCAGGCTTGACGTTTTCTTTCTGGACGGGATCGATTTCTTTAGGTTTGGGTTGTGGGGGAGGTTCCGTCTTTACCTTTCGCTCGTTATCAGGAGACAACGCGACACCTTTCCATTTCTTCATTCCGTTACCTGGCATTTCAAGACAAACATTAATAATTTAATATTTTGAAATGATCATCAATCAACAGCCTATCTAAGTTCACTGTTGCACGTCGTTGTTGTCCAAAAACAAATATACCTCGAAGAAAACGATTTAGAGGTATTACATATTGATATATATAAAATTCTCGTGTCACAGTTTTCGTTGCCATACTCCTCCGAAACGGATTGACCGATTTTGATGAAATTTTTTGTGCTTATCCGGTATCTATGAGAATCGGCCAACATCTATTTTTCATCCCCCTAAATGTTAGGGGTAGTCCACCCCTAAAATTTTATATGGCAAAACAACGTTTGCCGGGTCAGCTAGTATTGATAAAAAATCTAATTCAAAACGTACCATCGTCCTTATGTCCTTCGGAATTCGTAGGATGTGCATCGCTGCTAGTTGTATGGAGTACAGCGCTCTGATATGCAGGGTTCGTGTGTTTGAACCGTGCCTCATCACTCAACATTTCTACGGGCATCGATACCGGCTCGTCAGACCCAACAGGAAATACCGGCTCCGTGTACCGCTGACGTGTCAAGTCTTCCTGGTACACGTTCGGAGCATCCAGAGTGTCGTTGTCTAAGTTGTTTAGTTCATATCCGTGAGGAGGCACTGAAATTTCACAAATACAACATTTAATTCTAATTCATAGAGTTACCGTTAACAAATGACAGGTTTCAAATTCGTTCACAGAAAGTTGTCTCTGAAATTAGAGGTCTTCAGAAAATTAAGCGTCATTGGTTAACAGTGTTCAATTATGTTTTGACATTTATGAGTGCAAATGAAAACAAAGTAGAAGATCACGCACATAAGGCTATACACAACACTCTTCGGGGTAATGTCAAATGACCGAAGAACATCTATGAAGTGCTGTATGCTACAATGGTGTGTTAACATAGTCCTGGTATGGTTCAGAATCCGACAGTCAGTTTATACGCTGCTTTGGATTGAAGGTGTGAAGCGATGGGTTATGATTGGACAGTGTGCACTGTGCGGCCGACAGCGTCTCACCTGTCAGGCTCAACTTTTGTTTTCTACAAGTGGGTGGTGCGGTGGGGCTGGCGAGGGACACAGTCCGCACCGGCCGCTTCGAGTCCTGAACGACTTCTTTATGTTCCGAACCGTGTTCTACTTTGTTGGAACTTGGAACATCTGCGTAGAAAACCTACATCGCTTAGTGTGTGGCGTGTATATTGTATGTGACAAAGTGTTAATGTGGTTAGCAAAGTTTCGCTGCTCACTAGCTTTATGCAGGCTTTATTTAATTAAGCTAGCCGAGTTCCACCTGTGTGATAAATATACATTCATCGCGCTGTTTGCAATGGTAATGCGGATTAGTTAATGAGCACAGAGCCATAGATAATTACGTTCATTTGTGCTTTGAATATATTATGAAGCTGTCTGTACCACGTAATATAATTCCTCTCTGTCTACACACTTCAGGTAATCAATATATAAATTAAATCAAAGGATTTGGTTATATTACGCGTAAGATACATTAGTAATATTTGCATTATTGTACACTGTAAATATACCAATAGAAATTAATTTAACTACGTACGCACCCTAAAATAACTACCAATATAGCGTTTTAATTAAAAACCCATTAAGATTGTGGAAATTGTGGACGGTTTAGCGTCAACGGTTTAACTTATCGAGTGAAAGGTTGGGTTCACCTTTAATCCATTTACAGCACTTTCGATCAGTTAATCACTTAACAAGTTTAACCTTTCCGTTTTGGTTAATAAGCATCAGAACGGGTGACAGTCGAAACACAAAAACGTATTTTTGTGTTACTGTCTAATAGTTAAAATAGCACAATTTTTCACTCACTGATCGAGAATCGAAAGTGCCGTTGTTTGTTTGAAAAGATTTTAGATCGACTTTAAAAAGTGGCATTCTCTACTCCTAAAGTTAAGAATAAGACTCGAAAATAAAATCCGTGATTCCTTTTTGTAATTTAAGGGGTAAATAAAATCGAGGACCTCTGAAGTCAATAAAATTTATGGGTAAAAGTAGTAAAAATTCTTTGCAAAAGGACTTTCCAGAATTCTGTCCTGAAATTGCTATTTCTACTTAATCAAAGCCAAAGTTTCGAAGGCATCTATCAGTGACGTCATCATGCAATCGGTAGCACATACCATTGGGTTGTTCGTAATGGTTGTTATCCTTGGTGAGCTTGCGGTATTTGCGGGGTGAGAGGCAGGGGGAGCGGGAGCCGTCCGCCGCGTCAGGGGTGAGGCGCCGAGCGGCCAGGTCGCACAACATTGATACTGCTTCAGGCCTGAATGCATAAGTTCCTTGTTTTAGTTTAGATGTTTGACTAGGTTTTCCGAATTGCTGAAAATAGACGCTTGTAGAATGATAACTTGCATTTACTATATGGTGCATTTAATCCTAGTGTAATCTTTTATTGTTAGGGATCACTATGTAGCTAGTCTGAGGAATCGCTGGTGAGAGTCATTGAGCGCTAATGAATTCTATGACGATTCCGAGAAGAAAAGGTTAAGCAAAGAAAATTACATTCATATCGCCATCATCAGTTCTGTACATTTTACGATTAGTTATGGTTTACTCACGTGCATTTTTCGGCATTGTTCGACTCGCGACCTCGTCGCATGTTCAGCTCATGATAAGGGGCTCCGTTTAGGTCCGAAACTAGTCGGGCAATCCCGAAAAATGCACGTGAGTAAACCGTACCTAATTATAAATATGAATGTGTCTCACGGAAGTTGTAATATAAAAATGTTAGGTACTATTTGTATCACAAAATAATGAATTCTAGCAGTGTCATTCCAACTAACCTCAGTGGAGGTTTAGGCCTATTCATCGGCGCATCAGAGTCCGTGGGTTCTTCCCTCGGTGACATAGGTGATAGCGGCGTAGCTGCATGATCGCGATACAGGCGCAGCCGCACTTCAGAGCCGCACGCACGCAGGAACGCTACTGCCTCTGCGTGCGACATGTTGGACATCGCTGTGTCGTTCACCTGCACACGCAGTTTAGAAGGCTAATGACCGAGGCGTTATGATAAATATGGAATGTGAATAATGCTTTTGGTATGTGGAGCGTTTGAAGTATTTCGGGTTTTGTACTAAAATTAGAGATATACGTATATACGCTCGTGCAAAAAATCCTTTTATGCACTATGGTGGTACATAAGGTAGATTTTGCCCGGCCAAACATTATCAGAAAATTCTGACGCGTGTTCGAAGACTCTCCAAATGCATTTTGTAGTAGAGCCAGCAAGCTGCCGGATCCGGAAAATTCTGACAGTGTGCGGGGTCTAGTAAAAAATGTACGAGGACAGTCATGCGTTAGAAATTTTATTACAGAAAATTCTGGTGATGTGCGGCCGTGCTTAATGCCATAAAGGGGATATTACACTATTACAATTATATTTATGATCATAAATCAATGAGTCATAGATATTATGACAATGTAATGTAGACATATGAATCGTTTCGCCATGCAAAAGATATGACTCTAAAAGTCATATAAGAGAAATGATCCTATATATGATTCTAGATATATGATAGTGTAATAGTCCCTTAATGCCCCCTGCTATCCTACCGAATTTGCTATTCGTTTACCGGTGATTTGTCTACATTGTAGACAATAGAATTATCACCGGTAAACTACAAAGTACCAACAAGTCATCATGAATGTGATATTTTTGCAAAACTGTTTCTATTAGTAGGACAACAGTATTGATTCAAGTGTCAAGAACATTCACGATCGTTTAGTCTACTTTCTGGTCGTTTAATTTTAATGAGTCATAACTAGTCGTAAGTCAAGAAATGTATCGTTGGTACCTACTTATTTCTTTATAACAAGGCCTTTGTCGTAAATAAGGGCACTTCAGGCATTAAAGCATAAATAGTCCAAGTTATGAGTCCTCTAATATTATGGGGTACTATAAAAGGTTTTCTTTCTATCTATCCTTCCCTTGCTCCTCCACGTGTTTTTCTTTTAACAGCATCATTCACCTTCTCCATTAAATCAACTATAACTGATATAGGTACTAACAGCAAGAATCCGGTCACGAAAGCCTTAACATAATGCGACAACGCGCTGTGGTCTTCCGTCCCCTCCGTAAAGCCAAGGGACTTATTCGCTTTCGTCATCAACTTAACTATAACTGATATACTTACAACAACGATCCTATTACCAGGTTATATTCAGAGTTCTGACATAATCTACCAACGCACTGTGGTCTTCAGTTTCCTTCGTGAAGCCAAAGGACCTATTCGCTTTTGTCATTACCTTAACTATCTTCTTCTCTCGTGTCAGCAAGAGCTATGCGAAAACAGCTCATACTGTGGTGATAAGATTAGCCAGTCAGCAAGGTTGGTAGCGGGGCTGACTGCCCAGGGTGCGCCGGACGTACTTAAGTATCGTCACTCGTGGAGGCTCTTTTCATGCAAACTGATGTACTTACAGCAACGATGCTGTTACCTCAGCCATAACGAAGCGCTGGTTCCCTCATCAAAGCTCTGACACAACGCCCCACGTGCTATGATCTTTCTTCCCCTTCGTGAACCTAGACCTATTCGTTTCCATCATCAAATCA
Source organism: Amphipyra tragopoginis (assembly GCA_905220435.1). Taxonomy (NCBI): domain Eukaryota; kingdom Metazoa; phylum Arthropoda; class Insecta; order Lepidoptera; family Noctuidae; genus Amphipyra; species Amphipyra tragopoginis. The sequence goes on along the minus strand of HG991995.1, from coordinate 21,020,982 downwards.
ACTATAACTGATAAACTTACAGCAACAATCCGGTCACCAGGCTGTATTCTGCCGTCGCTGAGCGCTGGTTCCCTCACGAGAGCTCTGACGTAATGCCCCAAAGCGCTGTGGTCTTCTTTCCGCAGCGTGAAGCCGAGGGAACCGTTCACCTTGGTCATAACTATGTCAAACTCCTGAAAAACGAGCATATTTAAGGTCAGAGTCGAATTAAATGAATAAATAAAAATATTTATTGAGTAAACAGGATTAGTAGACATGTGTAAGTAATGCGAGTGATACATCACGCGTAATATTACCCGACCGCGTACTGTTGCATTACGTATTACTCGACCAACATAAGTATTACACATTACACTAAACATCACGCGTGCGCTCTATGACTTTTGGCTGTTCGGTCTCGCTCATCTATATTACCCGACCGCTCACTGTTGCATTACGTATTACTCGACCAAACGCTCTATGACTAACCTACCTATAAACTTTTCAAATGTAAAAAGTATGTTAAAAATGAATAAATGTAATGTTAAATAATGTAATAGCAAAACTTGATGGCAGTATTGCGTTTCTAAATACTTTCATGTGCCGCATGTCGTTAGCAGTCGTTACATTCCAATATCTCCTAATGTAATGTCATCTCATTTATTACGCGCCATTACAATATCAAACATTGATAGTAATAGTAATAGTGAAATGTCGCATGGCGTGTGATGATGTACATCACGCGTGATGTTTGGAGTGATGGTAAAATGTAATATTACTTGGCACGAAATGTAATGCCATATCACATCACTTCGTGAAGCACTGTTTTGCGCATGTCTAAGGATTAGGCAGGGAGAAAGTCTTATGCCCGGTTCCTATGACCAAAAAAGTATCGTTTTGGTTACCAATACGAGTAGTAGCATTTTTCATTGCCAAACTTGGCATATAAATTGACTCGTAAGCCAATCTTAAGTGCGACAGCTCTTAAGGAGGGTCTTCAATGCAAAGACATAAGGTCTTTTAAAGTTTGCTTTATTATTGGTCAAGATACAAGACTCTTTGATTTTAACCAATAACGCTCGGTAAATCATAGGAACGAAGGAATCACAGACATATTTTTCTCATCAATAATTTAGAAACTATTTTATGTCGTGCGAATTCAATCTTCATTTATATCAAAAAGTAGCGTCTTTAATCTATAACTAAATTTACAATAACAGCTCTACTACGTAAACTCTAAAGATAATTAGTAGTTATCGACAAATTGATCGAATACTAAGTTATGTTGTAACCGAGTTAGTCCGTGGGAGGATGGATTGAAAATACGTTTCCCCTCCATCGCCGGGCAAGCTAGTCGTAAGAGGCGATAAACCTGGCACCATAATTGTTCCCGAGAAATGGCAATAGGCTCAAATATTATATGGGACTAAATACTAGAGACAAAATGTGGGTGTACAGACTCCTGCTATATGAGAACACCTCTGTTTCACCTTTGGGGATTACAGGCAGGAGTATATTTCTAATTATGTTATAACCGAATTAATAATTCCTTATAATTTAGCTAAGCTTTCCTATGATTCATCATAAAATGAATACTATCTAACACTTGCACATTATTGAAATATGGTTTAGCATTGCCAAAACTACATTTCTCCTTTTCGGCACTATGTCAGGAAATATCGCAAGCGGAACTAGTATGATGCATGGTATAATAAAACAAGGTAGTCTTTTCCTGTGACAGTTAGGTTACGGGACTGGACGTTATTACGTCATAGCTACTGATGAACTAATAAGCTTCGGCTTCTGTTGTCAAACTTTGTTGGGAAGATATCACAAATTGTGACGTAAGACGGGTCTTAATCGGAAGAGAATACCTTGTTTTATTATACAATGGTATGGTAATCTAGGTATAATCGCATGTCAGTCACCGTGCCAAATGCTTGGCACTCGATGCATGCAACTTGCGTCAGTGGTCCATGCAGACGTGACAGGCGGCGCTAAACATAATAACATTGTTCTCAACTCTTTGAATTTTGAATTTATTTTGTATGCACGGAATTTACTAATCATGTTTTTTTTTATAATAGTTGTCGATCAATGTTTAGGACAGTGAAATTGGAATTTAGAGTCTTTCCCGTTCAATTTTTTATAAGTCGAGCTGAGCTTTCCGGTAAATTGCATTTGACTTGCGTTCTATGTGTAGGCACCAAATACATGTATTTCCAATTACTGTGTCTATCCGATTTACGATAGTATACTACTGACTAACCATTTTACTTGTAAAGAAACTGTTTATTCGTTATCCATCACGCACAGTGCAGATAATCTATAGAGATACAATAATATTTTATATTATAAATAGATATTACTGCACATAAAACTTATAGTACCGTACCTATCTGAAGATATCACATACGAAACAGCAATGATTCGATTAGTCAGTTGTCGGACGAGTCGGTAAGCTCTATCTCTTTTTCTCTCGCTACGAGAATCATAGCCGGAACGAGATAACAAGCCGAATCGGTCGAAAACTGCTCAATGAAAAGGTTCTGAATCGGGGGCAGATACCATAATATAAAAAACGATTCATTCAATTAATAAAATTTGAATATGCAAAAAAATACGAAATATTTTTAAAAAACAACATCGATAACAATTATCTATTATACGATTTTTGATGATGTCGATTAAGTTTTTTCGATAGCAGTCTCATTACGGCTACAATTTACAAAATGACCGCTCTTTGAACTTATCTTTCTTTGAACAGAGTAGGTATAGTCCATCGATTTCTGTGAAGAGCGATATCGTAAGATATACGCTCTTCTGCACCGTTTGTGACAGCAATAATTATTCTCTGTTCCGGGGTTCGAGCACGGCACCCCTGTATACAGGATTATAGTAGCTCTCGTCCTACATTAAATTTCCATAATACAACATTAGTTAAAACGAACTTACCACTGATCCGTCATCCTGTAGGCGTGAACAAAGAGCTTTATTAATAACTCGCACGGATTATAATTACTGAGTCGCACAACTCACGCACCGGTGAAATTATACCTCATAAAATATAACGCTTGTTAACAAATGACTCGCCTTACAAATATGAGGTCTCACGATTATAAGGTTCAGTTATTTGATTCTGTAATTACTGTATTATATTTAAAAGTTACCCTTAATTATCTATGTAAAGAAATAATTACTAATCCATCATATAAAGTGGTTGCAATATAAAGTATTTTAAAATTAACTTCTTTATAGCTACGTAGAACGTAAATGGAAGCAAACTTAACATAAAAATTAAAACATAAATCATAAACGCAATTAAAAAAGTTAACTCCGTGACTATAGATCATTGTGGAGAACCAACCGGACTTAAACGAAACAAATTATGTGTGGATAATAACGTAGTTCGTTCCCGTAATGTAGCGTACACATCTAGGCAATGAAAGCCAACGAACGCCTACGAACGTTCGTCTTTTGTTGAATTTGACTTAACTTTGTACGGAATTAATCTGGTTCGAAATCGAATCGTTCTTTGGCGTTCAAAGGCTAGGTGTGTACTACAGTGCATAGGTGTGTAACGAATTGATATCTTCTACATCGCCTGTCGGTAGCTTAACACATCACTGGCCTAATGATAGCTTGCAGTAATCGTAATCTTTGAAAAATTACTGATATTTACGTTCTTAAAGCGTGCTAGTTTTTACTTTGAAATGTAATGAAACGAATTAGTGTCAGATACAGTAAATTACCGTCTTAGCGAAAAGTAACAACATAAATTGTTTTATCGGTAGAAAACAAACGAGAATAAGTGGATATAATTTTCTATTTCCTCGATAAGTCCGGTTCCACCTGAACAAATATTTTGTTCCGTTGCAGTGCATAAAGCGGTACAATTTAGGCGTTTTAAATTTTAGCGCTGCAGCATGGTAACGCTTACAGTACCGTTCTAAAAGGCTACTTAGAGCTTTTAAGTACTTGGAGACTAGTCTCTGGCGACATAAGCGCCTCGTCCACGATAGAACAATTGGGCTAGATTAGACTAATATATTCTCTAGAATTTCTACGTACACGTCGAGATTGCGTCCACATCGCCTTCCCACCGTGTCTATTGTAGACTAGATGTGACTGACGCCCTAGCTAGTGTAGTTTCGGTACTATGGACACGTCGTAGATTACTTTAGGAGAGTTACGTGATTTTAATCTATCGTGGTCGAGGCGCTTTTATTTTTTGGCGATTGTACTATACTAGGCTTGATGGTCTTGGGATTTGAATCATTTGAATACAGAACATGGGGGCTAAAGCCTGGCGTCGATTACAGCCGAAACGCGTCGAATCGAGTCGCATTTATTCCGTGCGAGGCGAAACAGTCAGTAATCGCAAGTCGTTAAAACAGAAATTCGCGTGATAACCAATGCGCGCGAGTGATGCGACTCGGTGCGTTTCGACTCGTCGCTGATCGACGCAGTTTTATAGTAGGTAAATGTATAGGAGGCGAATTATTGCGATTCTATTCGACTCGACTCGGCAGCCGAGTAGACGCCAGCCTTAACCCTAGAAGCCTAATCTACGCCTGCGAGGCGTACACGCCACCGAATATCGTTTGTTTCTTTCTAACGGTTGAAGCTAGCGCGTCGTGCTCTTTTGCCAACTCAGTGGCCGACGGGAGCTAGCAGACGGTCCCCTTGTTGTTAAGGTAAGTCCCGCCATTTTTGATTTATAGAAGTATAGTACGCCTGCGAGACGTATGTTTAGGCTTTCAAGTAGGTTTGGCAACATGGCTTTTGTTAATTCTGCTATAATATATGGCCACAACGTGATGAAAATAATAAAAACCCTTGAACAGAAGAAAATTCATGAAGCAACTCAGCACAGATTTGGTCACGCCTTGGATGGAGAAGACTTGAAGCTCCGATATTGAAAAGATCTTTATGAGAAAATGTAAGCCAAATTCTCGTAAAACCTACCTACTGATTCAAGTAATGAAAAACGAGAAGAACAACTTGAGCCAAAAAAACGTAAATACTGCGCTTTTTGCTCCTATAAAAAACGGAGAATGTCAAAATGAGTGTGTTATAAATGTAAAAATCTGTGTGTGGCGAGCACAAGGTTGATATGGGTGTAGACTGCTCTTCAAGTTTAGCTAGTCTTTTAAAGTCTGATTAATTTTAATGTTTGCTATATGAATAATTAATTAGCGGTAAAAAAAAAAGATTTTCTAAAAAAATATTTATGTTTCAGTTGATTTTGAAGAAGTTAATATTTTTTGTTCCAATATATGCATATTGTTTTTTCGTTGTAATAAATAACTGTGATTATAGTTTTACATCATAACAGTGTTGTTTTACTTTTAGTTTATATTCCAAATTTAAATTTCCGCTAAATAATATTTCTAAAATAGGGCTATTTTTGCATACAGACTGAAATTTATATGTGTACGCCTCTGAGACGTATATTAAGGCTTTGTGTACGTCTAAAATAGATAAGGCTTCTAGGGTTAATAACGTAACGATTGGTGAAGCATATTTCATATTCGTAATCATAACTGCAAATGGGCTGCACAACCAGTCGGCAGTAGTCACGCAGTTGTACTGACTACATTCTAAATATTCTAATTGCCTATAAGCTGCATTTGGTAGTTGAATAGTTTACAGTTGCGACTGTATGTGCAGTCTAATTGCAGTTATGATTACGAATATGATACGAAATATGTTTCACCAAATGCAACGTTATTAGCTCTCCTGGCCCTCCATAATATAAGTAGACTTGATGTTCCGCTGTAAGAATCGCTTTTAAAAGTTAAATATTTGTTTCCTCACCCCGTACTGTACGTCGTATACGGGCAGCGGTCGGTCGAGGTCCGGCAGGCGCAGGTCGCGTCGGTCGGGCTCCGGGCTGGCCTCGCGCCGCCCGCGCCCCTCCGACGACGACGTCGTCGCGCTGCTCGTCGTCTGAGACAGTCTGGACACAAATGCCAAGGGTCACTTACGAATTCGCGTCTATCTCCATCTAATCTATCCCGCCACAGATTGTATTTAAATGCCACAGATCAAATTTTAGTGATACAGCGTTCATAAGAAACGTTCGAGCCGTTCGAGGCGGGTTCGTCAGTTAATGTCCGACTTTGCTATACAATGAGATGGGAACTCCGATAACATGATGTAGTTTCTGACGTTCGTGTCTCCTGGCCTATACAGGCATTTAATCTCCAGGTACGTGTACCGAGGTTTGTTTGTCTGTCCTTAATGACGCGAGGTATTGTACGATAACATTCATGCTACACAGAAATCTGTGTGCCTTCGTACCGTGTTTGGTTTATTTATCATGCACGACATGAGTGACCTTAGAGCGTGGGATGATCGAGGGGACAAATTACGCGAGCGTGACGTGTTATGGTTGCTCAGTGTAATGAGTGTTTACCTGGCATGCATAGGGTGACAGTTGAGAGGGTCTAGCGGCGGGAGGTGGGGTGGGTGGGGGGTGCGGGCCGGTGGCGTCGGCGGCTCCGGCGGCGTGACGCTGTCGAGCACGTCGTCCGGCGGCCGGCAGACGCGTAGCTCCACCCTCGCCGCTGCCGTCCGGAGCACCTCGAGGGCTTCCTAGTATTAAACAAATGGATTAATTGTTGCCGGATTACCGGTCAATAGCCCCCCTACATTTCCAGATCATACGCCTGAATTCGACATTTGACCTTTCTGATTTCATTTTCATTTGATGGCATGATTGTTGCTCTGCTTCGAATTATTCAACTTGTTGTGTCGGATTCGCAAAGTGATAAAAGCGAAAGCTTTTAAATGTTTCAATTTGATGAATGTTTAATTGTTAGCAAAACTTTTTACAGTTTAATTTTAGAATTATAACGGTTTAAACAAATATTTTGGCTGTATTTATAACAATTGCTTAATTTTTAAATTCCATACTCGAGAAAATTGAGGAGCTATATTTCGCAATATTGGAAAAATATCAATATTACATAATTATTTCGAAAAAGAGCTAAAACAAAAGCAATGCTATTAATATTGTCTCTTGAGCAAATAATAGCGACAGTAGTCAACAATATGTAGGTATTTATTTACAAGGTTTTTCACACCTAGACACAACGGTAGATTTATAAAACTTGAGGTACACCACATTACGGCATTAAAACTCATCGTGTCTAGGTATTTACAGTTAGGTTTATTGTAGTGTAGGTACACGTATAAGACAGATTAGCGATTAGTGCCAGAGAACTTATGTGTTACACGACTGTTTCCTCTATTCACGATAAAATACGCTGCTTTCGTTTCAATGTTTGCAGTAGCCTATTGTTTGTAAATAGTAACTGCTTTTAGGCATTTTAACTGTAAAATAATACGCTTATTATACCATTTAGTTATTTTAAGTAAATGTTTACGACAGGTTTTAAGTCTGTGGTTTTGTCAGGCTCAGTGAGTGCGACTAAGAAAGTAACCAGAAGTTGCGAAGCAATACCGACCAGAATAACTTGGCAACTGCGCACCCCGCTGCGACCGATAAAGGGAACTCTGAGGGAATTAATAGAATTTCCCAAACGAAACTCAGTTAATGGCCCATTTATTTATTAAAAGTATTGAATTCGGTTTGCTCACGGAATCGCTTTGATACGCGCGTGATTTAGCTACATTGTAATTTTCTCGGGTTATTCCCTTTTTTCTTCAGAATGACAAATGCTGTACAAATGAGATTATTATTCATCGTCTAGCGTACCAGCAGTCTAATATAATTTGGTATAACTTTGTGGCAGACATTTTACAGTTTATTACATTTGAACCCGAGGCCTCGACGCGGACCGTGTTGGAGTTTTCATAAAAGTTTTTACGTTTATAACCCAGCCTCCGGACCGAGGGAAGTGCTGCGACAACAAATGGCATTTTTAAAATGACTTACTGTTTATTTTTGTAAGCACGACACCGTGTTTTATGTTTGTACCTTCATAACAGCTATGCAAGCAGTGCTTTGTAAAGGGCGGAGCAGCGCACTTAAATTTCATAGGCTCGGTTGTAATGAATAAAAAATGTTGGCCGTGCACTCGCAAATAACGTCGGTAAAGTAAGGTAGCCATGCTAAAGATAAGAAAAAATGCGCAATATGCTAACATTATTTCGGGAAATTTATTGGTGCTCGGACTCTTTGCCTGCCAAAGATAAAAAAGAAAACTTTTTTGTATAGTCCTTTTGGGGTCGAATGCAGTTGAATAATGAGAGCGCTTTTAATATGTTAATCTTGAAACTTTAAGGGTCATTTGATGTACTTACGTAGGTACTAAGTCCGGCGAGGGGTACTCCGTTGGCGGACAGGAGCAGGTCCTTGGGGGCAAGACGGCCGGTTCTCCACGCGGGCTGTGGGGGGTACAGTCTTCGTATCCTCACCAGGCCGCCACCGCCGCAAACTGACATGCCCAGACCGCGGCCATCTTTTTCTACTACTACTGTGAAGGAGTTTTCTGTTGAAAAAAGAAACAAAGTTTAATTGTAGCTAATTTTCAATATGAAGCGAAATATTTTGATAGCGTTGTTATATGGTTTGGAATTGCAAAATGCAGACTTTTCCAGCCTCTGAGCTGCAGTAAGCTAATTTAGGTATTTTTTTGAATCAGGATACGTGCTGAATCTGTCCTGGGGGCCTACTCCCTAAGTCCGTCACCGAAGTTAGTCGCCCGTCCGGAAATAGCCCGAAACGTAGGAGTGAACAAAACAAGTGTCAAGTTCAACTTTTCGGACGGGCAAAAACATCTCGGTAGTAGGGACAACTGTCAAATCGTGTTGTCATTAATTCTTAGTTCAGGCCCCGAAATAATCGTATGTCCGTAGGTGATAGGGAGTAGGAAACGCTCGTAACTAAGGCCGAAACCACGGACTTCGTGCTTAGTGAGTAGACCCCTGGTTTCTTTAAGCGTACAGTTTTCGTTTAAAACAACTGGTCAAATTGTTGCATAACAAAAACAAAACCAAACATTTTGGGTAATTTAACATTTGGGATACTGGGTTTGTTTTTAGAGTCCAAGAAAATCCTCAGCTCCAGGTTCACAGATTTGGAACCGCGTCTGATAAGTAGAAATAGATTTCGGTTCCTAAATCAATATACAAAAATACACATGCATCTCGACTTTCCTTCGGGTATCACAAACGTGACGTAAATTATTTTATCCAACATTTATCGGTATCAATAAAAGATATCTATACATTCATGAACGAAAGTAGCGGGTTGTCAAAGATTCTGTTTATGTAGGGTGCGAGATGTTGAGACGTGCTCGCTCTCATCACTAGCAATAAACTCGAGAACCGAATTCCGTTACGAGCCCGTTTTACAGCTTATTTACACTTAGGAACTGACGCTGCATCCGAGATACGAGAAATAGTGTTATACATTTATAGTAAGTAGGTTTACGATAATCTTAGGTAAGGCCTTTAGAATTACGTAAACGGGAAGTGTTTAGCATAACCATACCCTTAATGATCGTTTAAATTCGGAAACGATTGCAGACAGTTTGTAGGCGAAGGAAACTATACTCTGTTCAACCAAAGATGAGTCCTGAGATAGCGGTCATTTCGTATATTGTAGCCGTGAGGTGACTGTTATCGAAAAATAAACGGCAATATCAAAAACCGTGAAATAGTTATATTATCAATGTTTTTTTAAAAATATTTTTTACTATTTGTATGGTAAAGATTTGCAGAGAAACGTCACGACTCACCTTACGGTGAAAAGGGTATAATTCGGAATAATTCGGATATACATTGAAGTTAAATAGTCTAAAATATCTTAATAACATTTCTGTCTTAATGCCTCGGACAATTACTGGATAATAACAATTCCGGCGTTTAGTACTAAGTTCCTAACTAAATACTCCTTATTCCGGGGATTTATATAAAATTTATATTTGTTTGTGGGCAGAAGGGAACCCAAAAGAGCCCAGGTGTTTTCATTTCGCACAAAGCAAACGAACGTAAGTACGGCTTGTTTGGGCACAAACATTGATTATTCAGTACTTTTGGACGTGTGTAAGCCCAGATTAAGCCTATATTTGGAACATAAATTATGTATAACCATCCGGAATATTTCGCTCCCCAATAATTGATATAGAGACCTCAATATTGCAAATGAAAGGTAGACAAGTGTCGATCTACGGTCAATTTAAGTCCCTTTTAGGTCCAAAATGGACGTTAGAGGGGTGTCCGACATGAATTATGCATTAAGGGAGTCCATAGCAACAATTTGGACTCGGAATGATTTCATTTATTCTGTTTTATGATTAGGTACTGATGCTGTTCTATTTGAAAGCTTTTGTAAAGAAAACACTTATCTTGATTTAATATTTTTGCGAAACCTGTGATAACAATGAAGTATTTTTGGTTCTGACTACAGGATAATAAGAGATAAATGTGTGTTATTAGTTTTATTCATATCACGTTCCAAATTTTTGGTTCGCTTTCTTAATAAATAAAGAGAGAAGAAGGAATGAATATAATTTTATTTTGCCAAGCACATAATGACAGCATAAACAATAAAACATAAAAATAATAAAACTTATGCTGACTAGCATGCCCATGGCGAAAGGGTCACCAACTCAGAATATGCTGGGTGTCAACCACTCAGCGCTGAATTTTCAGTTGGCACCCTTGAAAGAAAGAAGAAAAGAAAGAAAAATCATTTATTCAGCACAAATTTTTACTCATGCTAGACGGAATGCCTGGCGCTGGTTTTCAACCAGACCCTAGTGGTCCACGTATGGTAAGCCAGTTCAAAGTTCCTTGCTGGTAGTGGTACTGATCAAATAAATAGAAGGGAAGATAAAAAAATAAAAAGGAAATGTGTTGACAAAGTCTGTTCATTTACAACCATGAAACACGAAATCCAAAGGTTTTGACGTAAATAGAATCATTTGTCCGTTTGTAGCTCATTCAGAATGTGCAGTTAACACTTGCTAGGTGTCCCATTTGCCGTGATTTGTTTAACATTCCAATATTATTAATGGGCTGACATGAAATGTATCTAGTGACTGCAGCATGCCATAGGTATACTAATGTTTTGTTACTGTCTGCTAATCAACTATTAATAGTTGCTGGTCCGTGTCACGTATTATGCATACCTATTGAAAGCTTAGGCCATTGCTTGTTTTTGTATAGAGGCATAATTCATTCAACTGTATGTTACACATTTTGTTTATTTGTATTTAAGCTTATATATATATATATATATGTATATTCCGTGTGGTGCCGGACGTAAAGAATAGCACTACCCCATCTCTTCCCATGGGTGTCGTAAAAGGCGACTAAGCGATTCACTAGAGGATGGGCAGCAGCGTTCTCTGAGTACTTTAACAACCATACTGCGATCGCTAACCCGCCAGCCAAGCGTGGCGATTATGGTAACCCCCCCCCACCAACATGCCTTGGGGTAGGCCTATGCCCAGCAGTGGACGTCTTTCGGCTGAATGATGATATTTAAGCTTATTATTTATTTCGAAGGTGCATTATAAGAACCTCCATGAGTGACGATGCCTAAATACGTCCAGCGCAGCGCATCCTGGACGGTCACAGCCTCACTACCAACTTTGCTAACTGGATCATCTTTTCACTATGGCGTGAGCTATCCTCGTATTGCTCATGCCACCGACACGAGACACGAAGAACTGTTTTCGAAGCTATATAAGAATAACGACTTTCGTAAAAGTTCGAATAGTAATTTGGCAATGGGTACAGTCCGCGAGGCCTAAGCTGAGCTTTGCATTTGTGTGAGTGCACATAGAATCGGTTGCCAAAAAGCAGTATAAACCAGTTCAAACCAAGCAAAGGATGTGTCTGCATTCATTCTCACACAAATGCAAAGCTCAGCTTAGGCCTCGCGGACTGTACCAATATATGTCATGTTATGTGCTTCTCTGATTCCCTTCTTCTTTCCTCTATATACCTAATGGTGCTCGCTGCTACTCTTGAATATCTCTCTTTGGTGTATTTCCAAACGATCACCAGGCTATAGGTAATCTCTCGACGTTGCAGAAATGCGTCAACATTGACTAGTGTATCAACAAATAGTACAAAACCCCAATGACGTCATTTACGACTGACACGGTAATCAAAATCAATAGTATCGCGGCATTCCTGTCCCTAGAGCCGCATTAACTATCTAGTTATGAAACAGTACACAATGTGCCGACCAAAATCCGAAATCTCTATAGGAACTAGTAATACATAGTAAGCATAGCGGTTTACTATGTTCCGTCATGTTTATGTGAGAGCCAGAGGGGTATAAAGGAATCTCTATATCTTGGTTACTTGGATTTGTGTGCTTCATCTTAGACTGCGGTTACCATCAGGTGCTACAAAGACACTAAGTAAATAAAAATGTTATCAGTCATCAGCTTCCAGTCTAACCAGATGCATCAGCGTGTTACTCTCCCACTAGGAAAAACCGATGTCCTAAGGTTAGACTAGTTGTCGGGTTTTCTGATTGCTGACTACCTGTAACGACCATCATGGGTGTTCGTACCGATCAGCAACGTGATCTATTAGCCATAGAGGGGCTCTCCATGAGTAGTTATACAAAGGGCATCCACGCGGAAATTAGATAATTTTTATTTTCATGAAAAATCATTTTTATTTAAGTTTTTTCAAAAATTCTTCATCCCTGCTTTAGTTACTACAAATATAACCTAAAATGCAAAGACAGCTGATCATAACTGAGGATGGATAGATTTTATAGCGTATTTTTAAGAAATCTTTGAGCAGCTATTTCCTTTAAACTATTGACTTTTGGGGAAAGTTGTAGAACAAAAGCTATTATTATGGGTACTTTGACACACTTTCGGATTAGTACCCCCTTTCAGACTAACCTTGTTTAGATAAAGTCAAATAGCCGTGGTTGAACTGCGTTTCGACTGCGGTTCGACTGCGATGTTTAACAATTTTGTAAGTAGAAATTGTCCTCCTATTTGCTGTCTAGCCACGAGCCCTTGTTACAATTAACCGACCAAACCACTATAAGTACTTATGGTACACAGCAGGCCGACCAAAGTAGCTATGAAGCAGTTTGAAAGGACAACAGCTGAGTGCACTAGTTGTCCATAGTTTCGATATTGGCAAAGTTCTTCGGTCACGAAGTTGCTCGATGGCCTGTATTTAACGATACAAGTAATGGTCAGCTCGTAATGGTATTGTCACACTATTATTTTTGATTTGTTGAATGAAAACATGTATTTTTTGTATAACAACTTTCGTGAGTCACATTCATATTTACGGTTACGGTTTACTCACGTGCATGTTTTCGACTCGCGACCTCGCTGCGTTTTCAGCTCATGAGTAAGGGCTCCGTTTGAGTTTGAAACTAGTCGGCCAATCTCGAAAAAATGCACGTGGGGTAAACCGTAAAAATCATAAATATGAAAACATATTTTTTTATGTCTTTTGAGTTTCGAATTACATTATTTTTATTAAATTATTCGATCTCTAACTGTTAAATAAATTATTTTGGAAAAATTGAAAAACATTTGAAAATAATACAGGTGAGATTGTATACTATTTATTACGTTTCATAATTATTTATTTGCAGGTGTTATACAGGATGTAAACGAATTCGTGTAATTACTTGAAACCACATGATCTATTACTGGTACAGATCAACCTCCAACGGGATTTAGCTTGATTAAAAATAAAAAATAAATTGTTTTTCTGCGGTAGGGGTTAAGTGATCGTATGTAAACCACAACATGAAGTTTTAAATAAATCATTTTACAAAATAATAATTTTATGTGATAGAACATTTCGATGACATGTATAAATGAATGAAAGCACGGCGATACAGATGGTGGGCACGACTAACGCGATATCGCTCCGCGCAGTCAGTTAACTCAGGGTGGTAAAATTATAGAAAAGCAAGATTAAAAAAAAAGTTTAACCATAAAAAAACCATTCAGGGTCAATCTGTGTCACTCACGCGGTCTGAAGGTATTTTGTTCATAATTTTATATCCAATTTGATTTCAGTACAATGGTCTGTACAATAATCATGTCTGGCGATTTCCCGGAGTGGTGCTATGCTTGGGCAAAGTGGATAGGATATGACATTCTAAACCACTTTGCTCGGGCCATGTCGGGAGAAGATTATCGTGGAACGGATTGTCTTGCGAAAACACCGGGAAGTGTTAGATAACCCTCTTAAGTAAAATATAGATCTTTTTAAGTGTAGTTTTGATAACTCTGAATAATTATCCTGCTTTTGATGTTTCAGAATATTTTTCTACATCTCAAGAATTCATCAAAATATCTTCAACTTCAAAATATTCTCAAGATACACTCCAAGAAACTAATATCGTTGTTGCTAGAATCTCCTATGTGTAAAAAGTATCTTTACTCGAAAATGATGAAGATGAACAAAGTAATGTAATGGACACTAAGGATATTTTTTAAATGAAATGTACGTCTTTGAATTATGACGATATTGATTGACATGGGAGTTTTTTTAAACGCTAAAACCGCTATTCGAATTTCTGAAAAACTAATTTTCCACAAAAATGTCACTTAGGAGATTTTAAATTTACAACGACGATATGACGTTTAAATTTTGACTGTGATTTCCGTAAATCTCTTCGCTTTATTGAGTGATATCTACACAAAAGAGATCGTCTTAAAATATGTACGGTAAAAAAATGGATTACACATTTTCAAACGGAAATATACGAACGAAGCAAGTTAAATAAAAGCTTGTGAAACTGATCGAAATGTATATCGATACATAGACGATGTTACCGATAATTCTAGTCTATCATCTAACATATTCGCTCGGTCATCGATTTAAGCACGTAATTGCCTACCGACTAATTACTTAACTATTTAATCCATGCTTAGTTCCACGTAGCACTTGATTAACCTTGTTTGCAGAAAATTATCACACTAAATTCAACCTAAAACCAGATGCTTTATGATCTATTTTCGAGTGACACATGTTTGAGGAGTGTGTAGCACGTATTCGGGGCTACATCTTGGAAATTCTGAGCTCTTCTTGGTTAATTATACTTACAGCTCAGATGCATTTGAATAATTATTATTCAGCGCTTTACGTGCTGCATAGTCAAGCAGGGTAGTAATATTGTATGCTAATGGCACAGCAAAACTATCTGGTGCTAGTAATAGCATGTATTATTTCCTTTATTCATTTTATAACATATTTGATACATTTTTAAATATTAAAATACAAATAAAAACATTTAAAAATATATAAAATAGTAGCCCACCGGCATCGGGAACAGGGTCCAAGCTACCGGCGGTCAGGGCCGCAGCGAGAGGAACCTCCTAACAATACGCGCCGTGTCGAGAAGTACCGCTTTCTGTATCAGGCCCTTGATCCAACCGCCCAACGAGAGCCTCTTAAGGTGTTGGTCGAGGCTCTTGGCTATTAAGCCATTCGCCGTAACTACTATCGGCACAATTACTGCTGAATCAACATCCCACATGGCAACAACCTCGTGTGCCAAGTCTTGATATTTAATTTCTTTATCTTTCTCAGCTTTCACGAGGTTCTCGTCATGCGGAACAGTGATATCAACAATCATTGTGAGACGCTCTGATCGATCTATCACCACTATATCAGGCTTATTGGCTACAATAGTCCTGTCAGTGATGATAGATCGATCCCAGTACAATGTGACATGACCATTCTCGAGAACTGGGTCGGGCACATACTTGTAGTATGGTACTTCTGCGTCCACAAGGTTGTATTTAAGAGCAAGTTGCTGATGGATAATCCTAGCTACGAGGTTGTGTCTGTGCAAATACTCACCGTTAGCAAGACGAGAACAACCAGAGACAATATGTCGGATAGATTCACCGGGACAGTGGCATGCCCGACAGATGTCAACCGTGCCGTCCTTCACAACATATTTTCTATAATTGTTCGTCATCATAACTTCGTCCATAATTGCACAAACAAAACCTTCGGTTTCCCCGAAAAGGTCACCGAATCGTAGCCAGGCCACGGACGCTAGAAAATCTACATCGGGCCCATGAAGGGCCCGGTAAAAGCGTCCGTGAAGCTCCTTGCTTCGCCATACATCCTTGCGACCATTGGTATCAAGCACTACAGGCTTGCGCCAGTTCTCTTTAGCCAAGGAGAGCGGGGTGAGTCCTTTGTCCACTGCGACTACATCCCGATGCATCCCCACCTCGGTTTGGGAGAAGTACTCCCTGAGACTGCACACCTCGCGGTTGTGGAGGGTTTTAGCATTTAAAAAGCCTCGACCCCCACACTTCCGCGGGATGTACAGTCTCATTACCGACGAGCGTGGGTGATGCATACGGTTTGCAGTCAGCAGCGTACGGACCCTCCTATCCAGGGCGTCCAGTTCGGTCTGAGTCCACTTGAGTATGCCGAAGGAGTACATCAGGACCGGCATGACCCAACCGTTAAAGGCGCGCACCTTATTTCCGCCCGACAAAAGACTGTTAAGTACTTTTTTCAGGCGGCCATAGAAGCGCTCCCTTAACGATTGCTTCATGTCAGTCTCATTAATGCCTAACGCCTCCGACAGCATGTATTATTATTATTACAATAATGCAGAAAGATAATTTCACCGCAAATATAACTACAAAATTATTTTCAGCAGTCTGGCATTTTGTGTAAGAAAATGCAGCATTATTTTGCAGCCTTTCAGAAAAAAGATTTACCTCGGAGGAAATAGCAAAATAGTATTTTTTTTACGTGTTATATCAGCATGCAAATTGTAGTTCCAACTACGTAGTTCCTTATTATAAATAGCTGTTCGTAATATATCTAGGGCCGACTGAAACTTTATAGAGGGGCTAAATGAAACACTTCAAAAGCTCCAGTGACAGACTCGGAGCGGAAGCTTTCGACATTTATTAAACTTGAGGACACACTTAATGATGTTTGTATAGAGGAGAACATTTGTTAATTACATTTTTGTCTTTTTATTAGGTACTTTTATAGTTAGACAAAGTAAATTACGAGTGGTCAACATTGACTCAATGTCTATTGGGAAATGGGAGATAATAAAGTAAGGCCGGAAAGATCTTAATAGAATTATTTGAATCCGGCCAAACATTCCTGATAGCATAGATTTTTGTGTAGAAGTGTTGAAAATTGGGACATGTTTTGCTATATGTCATTTTTTTTCGGTAAATTTTCAAACTAATCCGTGAAACTTAGCTAGATGTAAGCAAGCTACTGACAGATTACTCCTTTGTCTAAAAAAGGTGGCGAGAAAAATTAAAATTTATAATTGAATAATAATATTTTTCCTTAACCCCTCCCACGAAAATACTGAAAATGGGGTGATTTTCGGTAAATTATCCTGAAGGATTCAAGAGTTTTAATAAATAAATACAATACAATTAGCTTAGACTTATTTACCATAAAAAGGGGAGAAAGAAAAAAAGAAATGTTTGCACAGAAAAGGAAATACTTCTTTTTTTGCCCAATCTTCCTGCAAATGCGTCCGTAATTTAAGAGAAATGTATTTCCACAGTCCTAAGACAGATACACTAAAGATTTAGGCTGTCATGTTGATGAAGGCTTCTCAAGATTGCATGGACAAATATTTTGCACAAACTTACATAAGTGTCTACAGCTAAAATGTTATTGCAAGATTGTCCCCTACATGTTCATGGAAGCTTGCACAAAACAATTGCTCATGCATGCATGACAAGCGTGCAGTTTCAGTGTTTAGCTAACCTGAGGGTCGTAGCCAGACAGTGTTAATAGTCTAAATAATAGGCTTGCAACCTGTTACTGTCTTGGGCTGCGGTAGTGTGTAATTGCTACGTGTGACACATAAACCTACATACATATTTTGACCTGACTTGTGTGTACTGTAATTCTAAAACGAGACTAAAATAAAAATATGGGTAAACTACAAAAACTATTCATTACTTCAGTCAATATAATAATTCAGCCTGTCTTCTTTTATTTTCAATATTAAAATTTCATTTTTAGGTGAATAAAATATCGTACCTACTTATATAATAATAGCGTAATAATAGCGTGGTGGACTAAAACTAAGACTTTAGGAAGACTTCTTATAAAGTAAAAAATGTCATACAATTTATTTTAATCAGAATACTTGTTTTAGCGGGATAGTAAAAATTAATCCATTTAAACAGCCTATCGCTTACCACTGCTGGACAAAGGCTACTCACAAGATGGATAGACTGATTGAGTCGGAGGATCGAATATCGTTGGGCAACTAGGGACGTGCTGCCTAAGTGACCTAAGGGATGACGTCGACATGAAGTGGTCACGTACCGTCGAGTGCACTGAATCGCGAAGGTCAACAGGGAGACGAAACAGTCTCCCCGGGGACGTGCTTTACTGGTGTAGCACAGGAGGGGGTTCCGGAAGCATACCTGGGTCCCCCACTATTGTGCTGAAGTGCACCGGGGAGGTTTTAGTGAGGTAAAAATCCCACCAGCCGCGGCCTTGGCCCAAGAGGCTGACCGGCGTACTACGGAAGGTTGCCACTTGAAAAAAAAGGGAGGAGCTTTGCACTAATATTTCTAACATAATAATTTAAATGTTTTATATACCGTTAACGTTCAACGTTAAGTGAAACGTAAAGCTGATTAGGGTAGTTCTCTTTTACATATACATTTACTTGTATTCTGCGGGTAGCTGCGTACTTTATCAGAACCCGAGGGGACTTTGTTTACCTACATAAATAACATTACGAAAGTTATGTACTTTGGAAACTTAGTTGAAATATACTAATGATGTAATATCTACAAGAACAAAGTTGTTTTGACATAATTCTCGTCTAGTTGAAAACAATGGAGAAGTAGGCATGCAGTAGAGAGTTAATTTTTTTAACATAGACCTTTTTGACGAGATGCTCTGAGACAAACCCAACCTGGGATAAGAAGTGAAAGTGATGAGTATATTTTAAATCTGGGTTGATTTTAGTTTTGATACCATCTTTTGTAATAAGGAGGATAGTTTTAAGAGTATATTTACTAGCAGAAGAGCTGTTTTTGCGTCATGCTTGTTTGATTGAGATATTTTTTCAGGTAATATTTTTAATTACCTTTATGTTAGACACTCCAACACGCACGTCAAAGGAATACCGGTGCATTTTCTATGTACCAAAATCCAACAACAGACTTCTAATCCTCGTAAGGTAAATATTACCCGCTGCTCTAATTACCCCTGTCATCTAACCAGCTTTGCAATGAGCTTCACTTGGCAATATTAATCTGCAATAATCTGCACAGATCCGGGTCTGACCAGACAATAGCGGTATTGGGACACGTACGAGTCACGACTCCGAGATCTGACCCGGCTGTGTCGTTTATTACTTGTCGGTTACAAATGTTACGAACGGTTAAGCGGGTGGTTATTTCGCACGTTTGTAGTACACATTTGAGAAAATATTTGTGAATTATTTTGCTGTTTATTTACGTTTTTATGATTTTTATTTATTCTTTCGCACAAAATTTGTACAGAGGCGGACTTAATGCCTTAGGCATTTTCTACCAGTCGATCTTAAGGTGTTGCAGAAAAATATAATAGCTGTTCTAAAAAGAGCTATGTGATGTGATACGCTATTAAAAATAAACATAGATTTTTAAGGTTTGAAGTCATTATCAAATCTGTAAAGTCACAATGACTACAGACGTTTTTATTTCGAAGTGTTTCGATGGCAATATGCAGGAACTTTATCGATGTTCTCATAAAATTTTAAATGTATTTTTAACCGTCTTACCTCCGGTTTCTGATTTGAGAATTCGGGCTATGCAAATACTTAAATAACATTTGAGTACAAAGTTGTCAAAAAAATGCTTTGTAATTTTTTTGACAACTCCATTCTCAAATGTTACTTAAGTGTAAGTAGGTATTGCTTATCCCGAATTCTCAAATCAAAAGCCGGAGGTTACTCACTAAAGAGATTTAACCGAAATAATTTCTTGTTTATGATATAAACAACGAATTTATATCAAAAAGTTTCTTGTGCAAGTTTCGTTAATAAATATCTAAAATAAACGAACAACCTAGATACAATGTAGGTCATAAACAGAATACGAAGCCGTAGAAGAATGAAGAATAGAATATCCTTTATTG
Organism: Amphipyra tragopoginis; assembly: GCA_905220435.1. Classification (NCBI taxonomy): domain Eukaryota; kingdom Metazoa; phylum Arthropoda; class Insecta; order Lepidoptera; family Noctuidae; genus Amphipyra; species Amphipyra tragopoginis. The sequence continues at coordinate 21,000,921 of HG991995.1, read as the reverse complement.
TGCACCATTTGAATACTTCTCCTATATCATTTGTGTACAACTGTATAACTAAGGTAATTGAAAATAACACGGAACTGTACCAGGCCGGCAGGAAATCGAAGCATGTTTACTTTGTATCTATCTTATGGTCCGAAGTTTCACAAGGCGCCGCGGCCGGGCGCGGTCAGAATTTGCCTAGCGTAACTTCGAGAATTGATTCTCAAAGTTTCCGTTTGAAATGAGAGCTCCAAGTTTACAATACATTTTATATTTGTACGTGCCCTACACAATAAACAATCGTTTCATGTTATTCTGTAATGAAAGCTTCAACTACGTGAAAATTCTGCAAATAAGTAATTGTAGGGAAGTTTTCTGTGTAACTGCTTGTTGATAACTGCTTTACGGGTTTGTTTTCCTGGTACTAGAGGTATGTTTAATGTAGGCTATGTGTTAAGGTTTACTTGGTACACATAGCGGGTGCTCATTCACCTATTGCGTGTTCTGGATCACTGGCCGGTGACCTACCCCGCGATGCATGCCATACCTACCAGGGCACCATAAAGAATACATACAACATTTACTGGGTGAAGAGATTTAAATTTGGAATTTAATAAAACGGTATTCGGGCTTTTGCGTGTATATTCAAATGAAGTTCGATTGGTTAATTTGCATGTGTAGTTCAATAATTATGCAATGTGCTAAATTGTGATTAGTAATTAGAATATTGTGTGGCTCGTAGCTTATTAACACCGCGCGGATCATACGATTGCGGTCAGTCCGTGGATGGCTGACCAGTCGTACACATTGAACCCCCTCCGTGCTTCAGAGAGTACGTTAAGCCGTCGGTCCCGGATGTCTTACCTATGACAGTCGTTACGGAGAGAAGAGAGAAACCCGAAAGTCTGACAACCGGTCTAAGCTTAGGAGATCGGCATTGTTCAGTCTTCTTTCTTTCTTTTCGTGTCGATTGACTCGTACTAAATTTTGTCCGACCAGTATTGAGCAACCTGAACAGCTCCATTATTGGCCTCGTTTAGATCTTGGATGGTGCAGATGGTTGTGCACGACGGGCAACTAAGGAGGTGACGCATGTCCTGTGATGGTGCTCCACACTGGCACTGCGTTTGGGATGGGCGAAAAATGCCCCATTTGGCCAAATTAGTTTTACAGCGGCCAACCTGGGTCCGCAATCGATTGAAAGATTTCCAGATTGGCCACTGCAGTCACATCCAGGGAGTAGATGTTCTTCCAGGGTGATGAAATGTGGAACGGGTGGTTGTTTGCGCCTCCACAATGCACACCTCTCGCATTTGCTCAGTAACTGCGTTGCGGAGGCCTGATGGCAGTCGCTCCGTGTAAAATAAGGGTATTCAGCCGCATCAGGTAAGACTGGAAGCTGACCTCAACATAGTTGGGTAAAGGTAACGCAGAACAATAATAATTAGAATGATAAACGATTAAATTCATATTCGCATTAGTTTGCTTTAAAATGACCTTTATGCAAAAGTGTTTTTTCCATCAAAGGTTTACCTCAACGCTATTCGCTTTCAAATCTAAACCCGCAGCATCGTTCCGATTCGTTTTCCCTTTCTATCACGTGGAGACAATAAAACACGACTGGAAGTGGGTATTCAGAATGCAAAACGTTTACCGCGCCGCGCCGCTGTTGAATCGGAACAGTTCTAGCTCTTTGTAGAGTAACGTGACTAAGTAATTAGTACGACAGAACTTCGTTTGGATTCCAAGAATTTAAGTGGGAAATTAAGTTGGTTTTATATGCAAATTTTGAAGGAAACAATGAGAAAATTTATGGTTGCTTATCTTGTTCATGAAAGTTTTTTAGTGGAGTGAAATTATGTATTAATTAATATTACTGCGTTGAACGCGCTGTTCAATACGTACAATCCTACAAAATCAAAGGTCTAAAGTCCGGTTCCTATGACCGATTTTTTTTTGTTTTTTTATTGCCTAACTGGGCATATAAATAGACTCGTAAGGTAATTTTACTTGTAATAGGAATAACGTATGGGAGGGTTGACTATGCAAAGCAGAAGGGTATTTGCGTCATTATTGGTACTGATACAAGAGTCTAAATTTTAACCTATAAAGCTCGATAAATAATAGGAATCCACAGTAAGATAATAGTCCTGTAGTGTCGAGAATTTCACATAAAACGGTTCTCAAAGACCAATTTGGCCCCAAATCTTAAGAGACCAACTCTAATCATTTTCATAAAGCTTTATTACATAATGTAGAGTAATCATTCTCGTCCTAAACTCCTAACATACGCTAATCCGCTGACCACGTCGATGTCACTAAGTTTTTAGCGTCAGGACATTTCGCAAGCCGACGGCCTAATAACTCTGGCACGAGTGACGCGAGGAATTCGAACGTGACGTCATTGTCCATGAATAAAATGGAGTGGCGTATTAAAGCTCGGGTAACGTGTAGGAAATGTAGGCGTGGAAGGATTTTCATTAGGCGATTCGCTTGAAGAGAATTCCTGAGCCAATTGTCGACTGTATTAGCTTGGATTGTTTGACGTATTGTCCATTTGTATGCAAAGACGAGTGGGTCTCAGATCTGTGTGAAATATTTTTTCTCTTTGAGTTTTTAAGAAATCGTAGCTCGTGGCTAAATAATTACAGCCGCATAGACCGATCTTCCGGGTTAAGCCACGCTTGCCGAGGTTGGTCTGTGGATGGGTGACCATTTACCATAGCAAGTTTCCTCCGTGCCTCGGAAAGCACGTAAAGCCGTTGGTCCCGGCTGTCATTTGTAGATCTTTGACAGTCGTTACTGTTGGTCAGAAGCCAAAAAGTCTGACAACCAGTCTTACCAAGAGTATCGTATTACCCAGTTACTGGGTTGTGGAGGTCTGATAGGCAGTCGCTCCATGTAAAATACTGATATTCAGCTGCATCCGGTTCGACTGGAAGCCGACCCCAACATAGTTGGGAAAAGGCTAGGCAGATGATGGTTTTTAAGAAATAGTTTAGGTCCTAAACTGTTGACTGAGCTTCTACACTGTAGGAGCTCAGTTTAGTAGCGTAGACGAAAAAATCAGGCAGCATAATGACAAAGCATCATACCTGTATTCCCCGTAGGTTTGGGCAGAGGTGTATTATAGTACACATTCATTTCGCCGTGATGTTTAAGTCCCATGTAATAGGGGGCGAGCATATTGCTATCAACCGGGCATAAATCCAGATTACGGGCTGCTACTGAGAAATCCCACACGGAAAAACCCAGTAACACTTTGCTCGACCTGAATATTGAACCCAGAAACTCCGCAAATAAAAAAAAAAGCAGAAAAATTTCTTGTCCGTAATCGCAAATGCAACTAATAATAAACAATTGACAGAGTTCCGCTCCTACATTGAATTTTCACTTATATCAAACAACATGTACTACCGAGTGGTGAGATAGGCTTTGTTTGAGTATTTTGCCCGTTGCCAAAAGCGATACGAGCAAGTTCATCTAACGCAGCTAGCGCGAATGCACATAAATATTCACGTCTGACTGAGTCTCGCTTTTATACCCACGGGCTGCGTACCTTTTCAATCAACAATTTCAATTTAGTTCAGTTCGAATCAACGCACACGTATACGATATAAGACTTGGAGAGTCGATGGGGAACAGCAGAGTGAGAATAATGCACGAGACTTAAGTATAACATCAGTCAATCCCCGAGTCAAAGGTTAGTCAAGAATCAACTCCTTTCAAATAACATACATTAAAAAATTATAAAAGACCCCCACCGCAAATAACAAAACAGCTGATGACCCTGAAACGGCTGAACCGATTTTGATAAAAATGCTTAAGAACCACCGCTAGAAAACCAGCTTTTAAATTAAAAAAAACCGCACCTAAATCGGTTCACCCGTTTAAGAGCTATGGTGCCACAGACAGACAGACACACACAGCGGTCAAACTTATAACACCCCTCTTTTTGCGGGGGGGTTAAAAAATGAAGTGTTTGTCCCCTGGGGAGACGGGTTGGAATATAAAACTTTCTTAAGGCACGCTGGGAACAGACGCGTGTTGTTAGAATCAACAAAACCCAGCACGGTTCGTGGTAGGATTTGTACGGTCCGCCTGGCTAGCTACCACCTCACATTCAAGTCCAGCGCCAGGCAGTTTATTGTGTTCAGTCGTGTGTATGTAAAAAGCTAGAGGGGTATCAGGAAATCCTTTAACATCTCTGTTACTGGGATACTTGTGCTTTATCATAGATTATGTCTGCGCTTATCATCAGGTTAGACGGGGGACGAAAGCGGCAAAAAAAAAAAAAAAAGCTGAAAAGTGCATCATTTTAGAAAAGCGGGTCTTGACGCTTGTTTCGTTACTTAACACAGACGCTTTTCGTCACCAGTCCCAATTACCAGTATTTGAGCTAGTAATTGGGACGACCATTTCGCCATTTGCCTATCGCCAGAAACTTGTCAGCTAGTGGCAACGTGCGTTGCGTTCGAACTTGTTGACGTCAGAGGAAGTTTGAAGTTGAACGCTTCCCCCCCACACCCCTCTATATGAAGTATATAACATACCCATAGTTTCAACGCGTTGTGCCTTTATTACCATATACAGACTATACCCGGATATATGTATATGTACTCAAGATAATTAAAGTTTATGAGGTGGCAGGGGGATCCTATTTAATTTTGCTCTTCCCGGCTTGATAGGGTAGAATTCGCGATAATGTTCTCGGCTTAATAGATTTGTTGAGCTTCAACGTGTCGCCGAATCTACCATGGTATTCATGGTGGATTTGTACCGAAATATATTGAAGGAAGTATTATGGAGTTTCTTGGCTATACTTCTTCATAAAGCTCACAATTTAGAACTGTTCTAATATACTCTTTCCCTTTCATAATAATGTACCTGTATAAGCATTTTTGTATTGATATATCGCTACATTTCTTGATACTTTATACCGCGGCCACACATTGGAGTCAACGTTGTCCCAGCTTGTTTCCAAGATTAAATGGGAAATCTTGAATGCAACTGCTGTTCACGTCACTGTGCAAGTGTTGCTATAGGTAGGACCCATCCACACATTGGTGGTATTGGCTCCAAGACTGGTGCAAATACGGCCAATGTGAGGCCGCGGTATTAAGTTGCGGTTACTATGACTAAATACACGCTATTCAATTTAAGTTGACGATAAGTCTCGTGCTGTTGTCACTCTCACTTTACGGCGAAGTGACAGTGACAACACCAAATTAACGACAGCTTAAAATTAAGTAGCGTTTGATTATTTGGCCATTATAATTATAGTAATCCGTAAGAATTTACTAATATTCACCAAAAACTAAATAGCTTTTCGCCATTTTTAGGGTTCCGTACCCAAAGGGTAAAACGGGACCCTATTATAAGACTTCGCTGTCCGTCCGTCCGTCTGTCACCAGGCTGCATCTCATGAACCGTGATAGTTAGACAATTGAAATTTTCACAGATGATGTATTTCTGTTGCCGCTATAACAACAAATACTAAAAAGACAATAAAATAAATATTTAAGAGGGCTCCCATACAACAGACATGATTTATTTGCCGTTTTTATAGATAATGGTACGAAACTCTTCTTCTCGCACTCGGCCGGTTTTGTTAGCTCGTCAAAAGCATAAAAGCTAACTCATTTCCCTCAAAGCCTCACGTGACTGTTTCAAAGCAGAATAGAAAGCAGCTGACACTATTATTCTTTCATTTCTTTATCAAGGAACGCACGCCACACTGCGTTGTTTTACTTTTCTATGGAAGTCCAATTAAAAATTCAATATGCTCTGGAGCGGGAAGCAAAAAGGTTTGACCTGTCGAGGAAATGCCATTGTTGTTGGCATGACGTTAGGTATGTACCTACCGTGTTCATATTTGCCCACAATGCTTACAATGCCCAGTTAATTTTATTACGGTTTGCACGTTTATTTTAGAAGCTATAAGGATATCTACTTAACTGTGAGGGTAACGGAATCATTTGTTTGAACTATACTTGGGAGCAAGAGCCACTTCTATTTTTCATGTATAATTGTTATTATTTTTGGTACGTATTATGAAATAGATCAATTCGAAACATACGAGTATATCGCCTAAAAGGTTATTTGATAACCTTTACAATGAGGGTAGTTTTTTGTCAACTTAGTATATCCATGAAACCAAACCCAATAACCAGGACACGTGAAAAAAGGAGTGGCTCGATTTATTTGCCCCCAAATGTACAAAGTGAATTCTTAAAGATAGAAATTATTTGTTTAACTGTTAGTTTTAGAGTTCCTCGATAAAGTGTTTAGAAAGTATGCAGAAGCTTACGAACGTAGGTTTCATCGTCATGTGAATGTCGAGGCAATCCAGCTTCTCGACCACACGAACATAGTGACAAGACTCAAAAGAACAAAACCGTTCGAGCTAGTGTTTAGTGATAGTGAATAAGTGTAATGTAGTACAAGTGCTACACATAAATAACACATGAACAAAGTGTCTTCGCCTTAATAAAGACAATAAGAAAAGTGCTACTGGACACATTCTTAGTAACAGTTTAAGTTATAATGAAATTACTCATTAGCCTAATTGTAAGGCTAGACCAGGGGCGGGCAAGGTAAGGCCCGTGGGCCAACTCTGGCCCGCGAAGGATTTTATTCCGGCCCGACAACTCTCCCTTTTGGAGCAAGAGTGCATGGCTTCAAAAAGCCGTTATAATTTGAGCCAAAAATATTAGTTTAGGCAGAATAAAATGCATTTTTTTTGGAAAGGGCGCATCGTTATGAGGCGCACTAAGAAAGGGGAAAAAATATGTGTTATTTTTAATATCTATACATATAAAAGGCGAAGCTGACTGACTGACTGACAGATCTATCAACGCACAGCCTAAACCGCTGGGGTTAGAAAGTTGAAATTTTGACAGTAGGTTCCTTTTGTAACGTAGGCATCCACTAAGAAGGGATTTTTCGAAATTCAACCCCTAAGGGAGTTAAATAGGGGATGAAAGTTTGAAGGGAAAATCGTCACGTAACGGGTTCAAAATTTCACGCAAGCGAAGCTGCGGGCGAAAGCTAGTTTGTTTATATGATGATTGAAAATGTTTCAATAGGTTCAGTCTTAGTTTAGTAGTAGTACAGTAACAGTTCCTTGTGGAAAGAGTTCGTCCGGGGAAGTACTACCACCATACATATTTCTACCTCCAAGCAGTATTGTTCTTTCGGTTTGAAGAATATGGTTGCTGATGAATACAGGCACGTGCGACTCAACGTAGTCTCTAGGGATGTCAACGCATCAGCAATCCCCTTGGGGTTATAGGTCGATATAGGCGGCGGAAACCACTTACCAACCGACAGGCTGCCTGTTTGTCAACCGATTACATAAAAAAGTACTGAAGTAGTATGTAAACAGAGTAAGGTCCCCGTCGCGAGAAGCTATAAATTTTGTAAACACACATTCAGGGGTTCGCAACCTTTGGAACAAATAAAAAAAAACAGTTTTGTAATGATTTTTATTTTCATACTAGCTTCTGCCCGCGACTTCGTACGCGGATCCTGTTGCTTATGCCAGCGACAACGGGGTCGTCAAAATCGAAGATCTGAAGCGTATGAAGACGATTCGAGACGTTCCAGATCTTTAATTTTTGTAAGTCAACAGGAAATGCCCATCAGACCAAACAACTTTTGCGAAGACGCCATTCCTGTATATGTTATAGTGTCGCCGGGCTTTGGAGTTCCACAACAGGTGTTCCAGATCTTCGAATTTATTCTCACAGGAGAAAATGCTCTCCACGTGGAATAATTTTTACTACGGCACCATTTTTATATCTCTTATACTTAAGCTGGTCCACATCCGATTCTTCAGATGATATCGACATTCTGTTCAGAGATTTTGGAAGTCGATCAGAATTCAAACGTTCGCTGCGCTCTTCTTCTGTCTCTTCATGCCGTACTCCAGCAATTCTTTCTCTCTCACTTTCTAACTGATTATGAATATTTTGTTGTGTGCGTGTTTGGGACAATGTATGATAATCTCGATCAGCAGTTAGTCGCGCATCCCGTTCATCACTCGTTTCAAAAGACCTGTTAGTAGATGTACGAATACGCTGAGAACTCAAGCGTGATTCTGTATCGGTAAACGTTTCCGATTCGCGAGATAATGCAAGTCGCTCACGATCAGCGGACAGTCGCGCATCACGTTCCGCACTTGTCTCTAGAGACCTGCTAGAAGTCAATGCGTAGATACGCTGAGAACTCAAGCGCAATTCTCTATCCGTGAACGTCTCCGACTCGCGAGACAATGCGTGACGTTGATGATCAGCAGTCAGTCGCGCATCACGTTCCCCACTTGTCTCTAGAGACCTAGAAGTCAATGCGTAGATACGCTTGGAACTCAAGCGCAATTCTCTACCCGTGAACGTCTCCAACTCGCGAGACAATGCGTGACGTTCACGATCAGCAGTCAGTCGCGCATCACGTTCCCCACTTGCTCTAGAGACCTAGAAGTCAATGCGTAGATACGCTTGGAACTCAATCGCAATTCTCTATCCGTGAACGTCTCCGACTCGCGAGACAATGCGTGACGTTCACGATCAGCGGTCAGTCGCGCATCACGTTCCCCACTTGTCTATAGAGACCTAGAAGTCAATGCGTAGACACGCTTGGAACTCAAGCGCAATTCTCTATCCATGAACGTCTCCGACTCGCGAGACAATGCGTGACGTTAACGATCAGCGGTCAGTCGCGCATCACGTTCCCCACTTGTCTCTAGAGACCTAGAAGTCACTGCGTAGATACGCTTGGAACTCAAGCGCAATTCTCTATCCGTGAACGTCTCCGACTCGCGAGACAATGCGAGACGTTCACGATCAGCGGTTAGTCGCGCATCACGTTCCCCACTTGTCTCTAGAGACCTAGAAATCAATGCGTAGATACGCTTGGAACTCAAGCGCAATTCTCTATCCGTGAACGTCTCCGACTTGCGAGACAATGTGAGACGTTCACGATCAGCGGTCAGTCGCGCACCACGTTCCCCACTTGTCTCTAGAGACCTAGAAGTCAATGTGTAGATACGCTTGGAGCTCAAGCGCAATTCTCTATCCGTGAACGTATCCGACTCGCGAGACAATGCGAGACGTTCACGATCAGCGGTCAGTCGCGCATCACGTTCCCCACTTGTCTCTAGAGACCTAGAAGTCAATGCGTAGATACGCTTGGAGCTCAAGCGCAATTCTCCATCTGTGAACGTCTCCGACTCGCGAGACAATGCGAGACGTTCACGATCAGCGGGCATCACGTTCCCCACTTGTATCTAGAGACCTAGAAGTCGATGCGTAGGTACGCTTGGAACTAAAGCGTAATTCTCTATCCGTGAACGTCTCCGATTCGCGAGACAATGCATGACTTCCACAATCAGCGGTCAGTCGCGCATCAAGTTCCGCACTTGTCTCCAGAGACCTCGAAGTCAATGTGTATATACGCTGAGAACTCAAGCGTAATTCTCTTTCCGTGAACGTCTCCGACTCGCGAGACAATGCATGACGTTCACGATCAGCGGTCAGTCGCGCATCATATTCTTCACTGGTTTCTAGAGACCTGGATGTAGATACGTAAATACGCTGAGAACGCAGGCGTGCTTCGCGATCCGAAGAGGTTTCCACGGAGCGAGTTGCAGCCTGATGTTCTCGAACAGCATCAAGTCTCTCCTGACGCTCTACGGTAGATTCTTGGGATCTTATGATCCTCAATTTTTTAGCTCCTTTGGAACATTGGGAAAGATTTGACCTCTTTCTAGGCATGGTTATAGTTTTATTGTGAAGATACCTGATCAATTAAGATCTAAGTGACTGCTCCCCTGCGTTACCGGGTAGGCTACCGTGTCACGAAGATAAATGGAAAAGGAAATTAAACACTCAAATAACATAAGCCCGAAGGCATATTTATTCGATAAAATAAAAAAAATGATGGGAGTTTTGGCCAGTAGAGTCAAATTTTCAATGATATACCATCGTCGTCGAAAATCAGTCCTTAATTGTTACCGCCGTCACCGCGTGGAGGTACTCCCAGCTTATGTTATTTTATAATTATACAGTGAAATTAGTGATAGCTTTTTTATTTCCACATCAGATGTTTCTGATCTTCGATTTTTATAAGTCAACAGGAAATGCCCATCAGACCGAACAACTTTTGCTAAGACGTCATTCCAATATGTGTTATGATGTAGCTGGGCTCTTGGAGTTCCACAACAGGTGTTCCAGATATTCGATTTTTATAAGTCAACAGAGAGTGCTTACCAGATTGAACAACTTTTGCTAAAACGTCATTCCTATATACGTTATAGTGTAGCTGGGCGCTTGGAATTCCACAATAGGTGTTCCAGATCTTCAATTTTTATACGTCAACAGAGAGTGCTCATCAGGCTGAACAACTCTTGCTAAGACGTCATTCCTATATATGTTATAGTGTAGCTGGGCTCTTGGAGTTCCACATCAGGTGTTCCAGATCTTCAAATTTATTCTCGCAACAGAAAATGCTTACCACGGGGAACAATTTTTGCTATGGTACCATTTTTGTGTCTCTTATAGTTTAGCTGGTCTGTTGCGGTTCTGTATCAGGTGTTCAAGTTTCCAAGATAAATTATAGCCTATATGTTGCCCAGACTTAATACCTATACAACAAAATAAAAATCATTCAAATCCGTCCATTAGTTCCGAAGATTAGCGTGTACAAACAAACAGACACACAGACAAACAGACAGACTTTTTTTTTTGCATTCGTGCTCTATTACTGTTTCTTAACCCCCCTCAACTATTGTTTTTTTAATATATTCAATGTACAGACACAGTTTTTTTACTGTTTTATTATATGTATAGATAATGGTTTTTATTTTATCTATATAATAATAATCTACGAAAACAACACAAACAAACTGAAACGCATTCAAAACTCAAATGACAGCATTGACAGCGTCAGTGTGAACTTACTTCAAAATGGCGGGCCAAATGTTGACGTTTCATGAGTCAGACACGTTCCGGTACCACAAAACATTAGACGGTAGCGCTTTATATCGCTAAAATATAACCCGACTAAGTGAAATTGCTCGTTAGTTTCGTATTACATGTATGTAACTTTGAGTTGGTTGAATTTGGGATTATTTGTTGTTGATTGAATTGTCGCTACGTAACTTTGTAGAAGTTCTTTATTTACAAAATTTATAGCTTCTCGTGACGGGGACTTTAGTGTAAAATACACCGCATTATTATGTAATTTCTACACCGTCGGCCCGAGGTACCCGAAAGATTTTAATCACGCCTTTCTGATGCTATTAAGAGTCAAATGTTATATCAATAAAAGACGAAAAAAAAATTTGTTAATTTTTTTTTCCTTATGATTAAACTAACTTTAGTGCTTCCTTGTAAACAATACCTTAGGTTGAACTGGCAACATTTCAAAATTATCGTGTGAGTACATAAGAAACTTCTCAGTTCACAACCCTCCCCGACAAATAAGACATACGGCGAGAGGGGTACAGTATGACAAAAGTCGCAACGCCTCGTTCATAGGACTTGTTACCATAGATATTTTACGATTTGTGAATTTCATTAAATAATTAATATTTCGAAAACTATGCTTTATTCAACAAACTATATCGTAACTTTTCTTCTCCAATTAGGCATAGGAATCGATGGTTAAAATCTTTCGGGTACCTTGGGCCCACGGCACAGTAGACATATAAGCTAAAGCAGTACTTCAACTACCTACAATCGTCCGATTTGACACACTCACACAGACACGCACTGCAACAAGACAAAAAAGGTATTTTCGGGATACAGTTCCATACAAAATCAAAAAACTACTCAGTATACACAGCGTGTCTGTGTGAGTGTTTCAATTCTTGAGATTATAGTAAGTTGAGGTACCGCTTTAGCTTATATGTCTACTGTGCCCACGGTGTATTTAGAGGCGGTGTATTGCTACACTTATTTTCTCATACTTATTTGCATTTTTACCTCACTGCTTCCGCAGCTCGCTTTATTACAATCTTCTGTCTTACAGATAATACATAACTACCTAAAAAAACATAGCTGCCTAAGGTAAAAATTTAATATAAAAATATTAAGTTTCCTCTCGCAAATTATATTCCAGATGAGATTTTTAATAAAGTTTTATTAAAAATATAGTTAATTCTTCTACGTCATGAAATATTACTTCTGAACCGACAACATGGCGGGCATTGATTGGCGAACAAAAGAATTTCGACGTGAACAAGAGTTGTTACGACTTGTCATGCCAAGTTATCTTTGTGAACGGGAATGGGGAAGGAAACATCAAAGCTACCGATGCGAGCGCGATTAGAAACATTATTTACAAATGTTTTGAGCAAACAGAGTCCAATTTCTTTGCCAACTTTTAGTAAAGCCGATTGAAGCTTCGTAGTTCGTACATACCTACAGTCCGCGAGGCCTAAGTTGAGCTTTGCATTGGTGTGAGTGCACATAGAATGGATTGCCAAAAAGCAGTACAAACCGGTTTAGACCAAGGAAAGGACGCGTCTGCATTCATTCTCACACAAATGCAAAGCTCGGCTTAGGCCTCGCGGACTGTACCTATTATAATGAGTAAGAACAAATCAGAGGAACAAAAATTAGCTTATTTATTAAAGGTTATGAAATCAGCATTTTTTTTGCCCATGGTGGTGATCTGGAATTTTATTAGAGGTGTTCCATTGACTATTTTTTATATCTTCAAAAGAGTGATTTCTATTGTCTATTTGATTTAATTTAATATTTGCCAGCGTTTCAGCCTTGTTATGTCATCTTTGTTTTCCCTGGCTATTTGCTTTTGTGATTTGAATGCACATTTATATTATCCTATGCCCACGTGCTTTCATGTGCGGATCAGAATTAGATTATCAATTGCGTTAACGGTGATAGAAAACATTGTGAGGAAACCTGTAGACCCTGAGTGGGCTCCATAAAGTTCTCGATCGTGTGTTTAGTCCGTCAATCTAATCTAGTGGACTAAGGCCGAAACTCTTCTCATTCTGAGAAGACGCCCGTGCCCAGCAGTGGGACAGTAATGGGCTGATTATGTTATGTTTTGTATGCCCACTACTTAGGGCCACTTTTTTAGCTCAACTTCATATATCACTCGTATGCCTAGTCCATATCCTAATCCTAACTAATATTATAAATGCAAAAGTAAGTTTGTTTGTTACCTTTTCACGCCTAAATCACTAAACCGATCATCCTGAAATTTTGCATTTAAGTTGTCAGGTGTACAGAAACGGACATAGGGTACTTTTCATCCCGAAAAAAACGTACTGTTCCCGAGGCAAACAACAATAAAGTTCGTAGATGTCGCTACGTGTCTTTCGAATCATGATTGAATTATATTATTATAGAAACTTAAGTAGTGTCTAAAAAGTTTTTTTTTAAATCTAATTTAACGCGAGCGCAGCCGCGGGCTAAAGCTAGTCAAGTATAAAAAGCTCTTAATTCAGGAAAGAAACAAAGTAACAACTTACAATGTTGGTATTTCAGTTCCTTGCTATTACCATATAACAAATACGAACGGATGGGGAACGAAAAACAGGGTACGGAATGTAAGATAACAAAGTGTTCGTTTTTCATATTGATTTGCCAATGAAAAACATGTGGCAGTTGCATGTCGGCCGCGCATACTGTACGGGAAGTGGGGGAAATGGGAATTGGAAGGAAATAGTGTTCGTAAGTAATGGAATAGCTATGTAATGTAAGTTTATGTCGAAAATGTTGTCCTTGTATGCGGTATTAAGTGGAATGTTCTTACTGATGTCAGTAAAGCTGCGATTTGATTAGCTCGGTGGCCTTATTTAGAATTGGATCCTTTTCTGGTTATTTTGTAACTACATCGAAATTATCATGTCATCATCATCATTATATCAGCCCGTATTAGTCTACTGCGGATTAGTTTCCTAATGATCGCTACAAATAACGTTCATACTACTAAAAACATATTGCGTCCGTTCAATTCACGAAGACGCGCCCCACTCCTTTTTGCGACAGGCAGTCGCGTGGTGTGCGTATGTACACACCTCTTTTTAGTAGGCAGACGCCGTTTTCTTCCGGCAATAGAGGTTAACCGGTCCACTAAGCACCCCTTCTATAGACCAGATATTTTTTAACATATTTTACAATAGTTTTGCACCCGCCTGAGACGGTCCATGACTGTACTCCAATAGTGCAGCCGTGGATAGTCCCCGGTTGGTGCCCCAGCCCATTTTAGATTAAAGTTCTCAAAGGGGCCTCTGCACCTTGGACCTGTGTCCCCCCGTATGCCTTCCAAAGGACCGGCTGCTTCCGACATTGTAATATCAGCCCGTATTAGTCTATTGCGGATTAGTTTCCTAATGATCGCTACAAATAACGTTCATACTACTAAAAACATATTGCGTCCGTTCAATTCACGAAGACGCGCCCCACTCCGTTTTGTGACAGGTAGCTGGTGGTGTGCGTATGCACATATCTCTTATTAGTATCTTATATTAGTGTGCGTATGTACAAATCTAACTATTGTTTGACGATGGAAGTAATACAATAGCAATTTATAATGCTCACTTTTGCACTGTAGCGATTTAGATATAGAGAGGGGCGCGTCTTCGTGGATTGAACTTGGCTATTTGTATCATCAAGCGACAAAAAGCGGCAACCGCGTTCTACAATTTTTTTATGAAATAGTTTGGCACTCCAGCCGACGGCTTACCTGATGGTATGTGGTTACCGCTGCTTAAAACGCCTACACTACAACCCTAATAGGAATGCTGATGCGTTGCCATAGAGACAAAGTTGAAAAAGTTTAATGGGCCTGTAATTTCACCGGCACCCATACCCTTCAAACAGAAACCAGCAATGCTGCTTGGCAGTAGAAATAGGTATTGGTGGCGCAAGATGAACATGAAAGCGCACTGGTGTACATAGACCAGTGCGCTTTCATGTTCATCTTGCGCTTTCAACTTTCAATTCCTCTTGCGTCAAGCGCATGCAGTTTATCGTCTACACCGGTGCGCCCGAGGCGCACCGGTGTAGACGATCAGTCGTCAGTCGACATACAATAGAAGGATTAGCGTGCGCTAGGGTCATGCGCTTTTGTCGAACTAGTATTAAGGCATGCGCTATGGCGCTTTACGCATGCCTCAGACGAAGACGCAAGATGAACATGAAAGCGCACTGGTGTAGACATAGCTTGTGGTTTGTCTGTTAAGAAACGGACGCGGAAATTTTCGTGACATACTTAATTTCGGTGAGAACTATTCCTGTAATAATCCTATTCTTTGTCGGAACTCACACGACATAAAGATTAACTAGATACATAGTTGCAACACAATTTTCCTAGTTTAGATTAAAATCTGAGAGTCTGTCATGATATTACGGCTACAAATGTATGAAATCGAAAGCCATAAACTATCTTCTACACACGGTAATTATATTTTAACGGCTGGAATTGAAGTGAAATCGTTATCGGCCAAACTTTATGGCTCATCCCTGTGTGAATTAGATAAAATTTATATCGAGAATGTGAGCGAAATTTAGAGTAGGTACAGTGGGCAAAGGAGTAGAGTATACAGGCAACTAATTACATTCGTATACTTAATAGAGTAATTTTATGCGTGTGTTGAGTGCTACTGTTTGGCTGAGGGCGAGATTCACAGACCACACTTAGACTTTACTTTGCTAAGTAAAGTAAGCGATTCATACGAATCTGAACTGTCATATAAATAATGTTCATATTCGTATAAGCGAATGTTAATAAGAGTTTCATATGAATATCCATTCCATTAACTTAATACGAATAATGTTCATATTCGTATGATACAGTCACTTTACTTAGCAAAGTAAAATCTAACTGAGGTCTGTGAATCTCGCCCTAAGTCTTCACCATCTCGCTTGTCTGAGCGTATCTTTTTATTACACACAATGAAAGTTGCTTACGTAGTGCATCGATATTCGTTGCTTGCCTGTATACTTAACTCTTTTGTTGACTGTACGCGGTGACGAGGGTGTGATCCCTTTATATCAGAGGAACTCATAATGAACTTATTTTGTTCACAATATTGGAGTTTAATTGTCTACTGGAGCTGTTATACCCGCGATAAAACAATGTGAATGTTTTTTTGAAAATGACGTTAATACTGTGAAAATTATAGGAGTTTTACTTAGACATCAATGGTTTAAGCCCTAATACGTTTAGTGGCGATATAATTATGTTAATTCATTTTTGCTTTGGACTGTTATTATTTAGTAAAAACCAATTACAGTCCAAAGCATAACAAGTAGGTTTTTTTTTCATTCAATTGTTTTTGATGCATTAGTTCTCTTTCATGACTATAGAAGCTTCATAGGTACCTCCTAATATATCGACATCAGGGGACCGTTATACAATTCCACCGGCACGGACTCCCATAACAGAGGAATCAATGTCGTTCCTTATCAACCTCCTCACACTCTCACAGGCGATACTGCTGCTCTCAGAGTCCGAGACCAACACAAATCAGAAGATCTAGAAAAATCTATAGGTAGGAGGAAGATATACGATATAAAGCCTCAAGTATATTTAATCGAAGGTACAAAGCCCATAAGTGATAATATTAATCTATGTGTTAGCTAATAATTATCGCTTTAAAGACTGTTTTAATAGCACTTTCTTCTTTTACGTAAAAGCAGTAGTGACGATAAACTTAGTAGTGTTATTAAAAATTTTAAATGTCAAGAGAAAGTTTGTTTAGCAAATATTGCAAATAAATTGCTAATTATATCTTAAATGCATGCATTTTATATTCAAATGCATTTACATAATCGACAATTTAATTGAAAGTTTTAGAAATGTTGCGACGTTTTGACTTTTAGATTTTTTTCCGGTAAACAAACCAGGGGGAAAATTGTGTAAAGGTTGAATGTGCTAAAGTTGGTGAATAAAGCATTCTAGTACGTAGACAAATGACTCCGCTGTGAGAAATATCACAGAACCGCGCAGGATATCCTTTTTCAGGTTAAAGGAAAATGTGAAGGGAAGTCTTTTAATACTAATGCACAGTAGGAATAATACTAAAGTTAGACCTTATTCACCAGTCATAAAATACTTTTTTGTTTTTCAAGCGATGCGAATCTACAAACGGTTACGATAAAACAAGAAAGATTTTGCTATTCCTGGGGTTTTCGATCAAATCAGTAATAATATTTTATTAGAAGGACGACTAGGAAATGTTGTTCTGTATGCCTTTATCTTATTGAAAACGCCAAGAAATTCAGACAATTAATCTTTTTTGGACGACTCCTCTTTATGGTGGACATTCCACCCATAGGAATGCTTAAAACGTCTTGGCAACACGTTTTTGTGTGTACAGCTAAGGAGAGGAACTCCCAGTCAGAGTCTGTGTTTCCCGATAGTTATAACCTTGGAGTCTTCAAATCTCGAGTGAATACGTAACTTCCAGGTAAGCGTGCAGCATAGTCGACCGCATCTTCACTTACCATCCGGTAAGATAGTGGTCAAAATGTGAGAATATAAAAAAAAAACACTTCAATAATATTTCTCACGTAAACTATAAAAATCAGTGCAGTCATATTAAAATGAACTGTAAAAATAAAACATACGAAATAGATAATTTCATTTCTACTGCATTTGCGATGATCCCTGCCGAGGTAAAAGTTAGTCTGTTCAATAAAAAAAAGTACGATGGCTAGATAGAACAAAACGACGGCACTGGTCGCTCAGTGTTCTCGAGTTGGCGCCATTAATTACAACCACTCGATGTTTAATCAAGAAACAGTAAGTGAACAAGTTCCCAACGCCATTTAAAAAGAGAAAATCTCAACAATGCAAAACGAACAAAAAGTAAATAAGAATCCTGTTTCTGCAGTTTGCACAGGGCACGGACCGTACAGAAAGAAAATTTGAAAATAATCTCCATGAACAAAGCGAGAGAATTAAGTCTATGCAAATAGAATTTGCGTCACGAACAAGTGGCTATTGAGTCGAGTGCTGACCGTTGGAGTCCTATTGAAACCAAGCGAACAATTCAATTACATTCGATTTCGTGTAGGCTCAGCTTTATCGCAGAGTTTTTATATTTGGTCGCAACGCTGCAAATGATACGAGCGAGCAGCGGCCAGGGGAGCTCTAGACCTTGCATACAAATTGAACACGTAAATGAGATAACACCCTGTTTACACGAAGGTGGGACCGTGTTACAATAAAACTGGGTAATGGGAATTCCTGATACGGCAAATTGTTTTCGCAACAGAAAATGTTTGAGAGCACTTCCTATCTTAGGTATTTTGGCGGTGTTGTTTTGAATATGTAATACCGAAGATGGTTTCAATGTTTCTGGAGTATATAGCGTGACCTTTAATGCTGTAACATTATATGGTTGAGACTCTGCCACTGTGTTGGTACTAGTACAAATATCGGGTTTCAGTAACACAATTACAGGTTGTAATTATTATATATCCACTACTTATAAGAGTAGATAAACCTCCGATTTCTGATTTGAGAATTCGGGATAAGCAAATACTTAAGTAACATTTGAGTATGGAGTTGTCAAAAAATGCCAGATGTTAAAGCATTTTTTAATATTACTTAAGTATTTGCTTATCTCGAATTCTCAAATCAGAAACCGGCGGCATGTCTTATAGCCTGAAGTACATAGTCGCGCTTGTGCCTAAGTGACGTAGTCATATTACGTTGCTAATCTAGACTAATTATAAACGAGCATCAATCGTTTAGGCGCATCGAGAGGATCAAGTTAATTAAAAACCACCCTCGCTAATGGATTCGTCCCACGTTTTGAAGCAATATCCTGTTAATACAACATTGGACATTTCGATGTTATTTCATTTTGTTGATATTGCCAATATTCTCCTGGGAAATTGAATTACTGACGCTGTGGAGCAGTCGATTTCTTTGTTTATATCGAGTGTGCCGATTTGTTCGCTGTTGCCTTTGCCAATACTAAGTCAATCTTTCGATGATTGAGGAATTTCCAATAAGTGACGCTTTGTTAAGGATTTGGTTAAGATTTTCTATCTGTTGTATCGGGTTGCCGAAGAACGGTGGGTGTAAAATAGTCAATTTCCTAATAAAACTTCTACAATCCCCGTAAGTAATAACGTCTCTTCGCTAGTAATGATTCTAACAATAGACTATTGATGCAATAAGTATAGAAGTATCAACCATAGGTGACATTCGAATAGGAGTTTACCGAAGTAACTTTACACAGGACAATAATATCGTCGATATAATAAGGGTTCGCGAAAGAAAATGTTGAGGAAACGTGATCGAATTGAAAAAAATCGAACATTCGACTTTTGATATATAATAGAATAGGACATCCGTAAAATTCATAGTAAATGTCTGTGAGTATACCAAGCTGTTTGGTAACAAACGCATATTATTGATTACGTAAAATGAAACAGTTTAAAACTGTCCGTCCTACACAACATTTCCCAATTTTTTTTCATACTACCCACATTTGCCGTCAATTTGCAAACATTGCCATGTCCCTCCTTGATGCATCGTCTGAGCTATTATTCCGAGTATATTGCAAAAAAAAAATCATAAAAATGTTTAACCGCTATGTTCGGAGTCAAATCTAGATAAATATTCGCCATTATAGTAGGTACTAAGGAGTTGTGATCTACGATCGTGAGGTTGCTGGAGCCCAATTCTACTAACAGAAACTTTTATCAATTACAACTGAATTGTTTATTCAGACAGTTTTCGTTTCAAAAACTATCAAATTGTTTGACAACAAAAACAAAACTGTCCAGGTGAACGCCGATAGTGTCGGCATTGTCAGGTTAGTCGTATTCTTTTTACAGCCTATCTTCCATCCAGCTCGCTAAACTTCCTATCTAGGCTGTTTGTTAAGGGAAACTATTGAACCAAAAACACACATCATTCTTCCGCATAATTGTGTTAGCATTCCAGATTTTGGCAACTAACACAAGAAACAGTATAAAGTGTATCAAATTTAACGTTACTAGCAACTCACAATCCAGTGGCTTTGCAGGCGTAGAATTAATACACCATTCTGCCTCGAAAAAATCCCGTAGCAGTGTTGAAAACTGTACCAAAATACACCCTGTATTTTCAGGATTAGCATAGCTATAGACTGGCAATTCTGGTCGGAAAATTTCTTTCACAATAGACGGAAAGAAATGTATGGCCGGTTCCTATGATTTACAGTGTGTTATTGGGTAAAATAAAGACTTGTATCTTTATCAACAATGAAGCAAAAGACATCATAGTTTTACATTGTAGGTACTTTAGTAGCTATCACAGGTAAAATTAGCTTACGAATCTATTTATGTGCCCAGTGAGGCAATAAAATATGCTACCAATGGTAAGAAAAACGATTCATTATTGGTCATAGGAATCGGGCAGTGATGTCCTTATTTGACTTAACTATTCAGTAAAAAGGTAGAAAAAAAAACACTATCACAACATATTTGAATATAAAATATAATATCCAAGTGTGCATTTGCGAAATTCTCTAGAATGGTACGATAAATTAAGTTAAATCATAGCATCAACATCGCCCAAAGACAAAACATACAATCATTTAACAGTGTAACACGACAACACAATTAACGATTTACGCCAGTCAATATGTACGTGTCATTAATCGAATAATTGTCGCGTGCAATTAACTTTGATGTCGTAATGTTATGTCATTATTGAAAGGCGAATTTACAAATGGCCGCTTTCATAATGAATGACGTTTGTTTTAAAACGTCAGTGCACCAGTGGGACTGGAACGTTTGATGGATTCTAATAAGTTGATGCTGTATTAAAATGTACTGTGGTAAGCCTGTAAATGATGTTCATATATTGACCCAATGGTTGGTATTAAGCCTCCTCGGATTCCGCAGTGCAAATTGACTTTCCTTTTCCTGCAAGGTTTTGTTTTCTTATGATATCGATAATATATTGATACTGTGTATTTCTTCATAAAATATGTGGTTGAGTGTGTTGTAATCTAGGTATATCTTTTCTATACCTACATATTATAAATCTGTAGATTTGGTGAGTACGTACATTGTTTTTTTTTAAATAGCGAGGTTTTTATAGAATAATCAATGGAATATATTTCGATCATTTTTGAAATTTTTGTCTGTTCATCTGTTTGTCTTTTTGTCGGTTTGTTTGTGCACGCATCACGTAAAAAGTACTAACTCAATGCGGTCGACATTTCTAGACAAATATTGTGCGTATCTCGGAGTAACATTTAGTTTTTGTTTCAAAGTAATCGGTTCGCTCAATCGAAAGATATTAGAATTTAAAGATATCAAGAAGAAAGGTTAGTTATTGCGACACTATGGTTTCAGATTTCCACGCGGGCGGAGACGCGGGGACAGCTAGTATAAAATAAGATATAAGTATCCACGGATTCGTAATCAGCAATCCATTAATTTAGCTTTGATTCGTTTCTGTTAGTTGCAAAACTACTTTATCAATTAACGATGGCGTTTTGTTTGGGACAGTTAAATACCAAACTTTTACCATGAATTACGTAATTATGAGTTTCTTTCGTGTTTTACTGAATTTATTGTTTCCAAGATTTTGCCATCCTAACTTCCTAATCCTAACTATAATACTATAAATGCGAAAGTAAGTTTGTTACCTTTTCACGCCTAAATCACTGAACCGATCATCCTGAAATTTTGCATATACGTTGCCGGGTGTACAGAAACGGACATAGGGTATCTTTCATTCCGAAAAAAAAGTACTGTTCCCGAGGAAAACAACAATAACGTTCATAGATGGTGCCACGTCTTTCGAATCATGATTAAATTATATTATTATAGAAACTTTAGTAGTGTGTTAAGAGTTGATTGTCAAATTCTAAATTAACGTGAGCGAAGCCGCGGGCAAACGCTAGTGATTTTATAAAAGAAAATAAAATTAAAAATATTTCCAAAGGCAAGACAGAAAACAAAATCGACGAGTTTCTCCAAAAATCCAACTTCTCAGCAAGGGTTTGCTCAAAAGCTTGTGAACTATTAGGCCAGTTTCTTACACAACACGAAGCCAATTACTCACAACTTGTTCCCGAACTTATCCGGAGACAAATTTGGAAGGATTCAGCCCTGATAAGGGACAAAGGCAAAATTTCGGACGAAATTAAATTTTCCAAAAACTTTACCGATATTGAATTAGCTTTTCTTCTTATTTCGTTTGCTGTGTTTGGTACGAGATTATATGTTATTTTGCTGTTCGGGTGACTTCCGGAAAAGTTTAAGTAGGTTGGAACAATTGAGACTTTCAAATCGATAATTTAGTCTATAGATTAATCAGCTGGACCGTGTTGAGAATGAAGGATTAGATGTTTAAGATTATAGGGAAGGAGGTACATTTTACTACTTACAGCATTATAAAATATTAGAGGTTGCCAGCGGCTTCGCCCGCTTGGATATCGTTTATCGCGTTTTCCGCGTTTTTCTCTACTATAATATGCATGTATTATATATATAAACCTTCCTCTTGAATCACTCTATCTGTTAAAAAAAACCGCATCAAAATCCGTTGCGTAGTTTTAAAGATCTAAGCATACATAGGGACAGATAGACAGCGGGAAGCGACTTTGTTTTATACTATGTAGTGATGCCAAACTACAATTAAATATTGAAGCTTAATATGGTGCGTTAGGAACACTAATAGTTTCAAGGAAAACCTATGAACACGAATATATAACAATTTACTATATCACTTGTATCGGTTTGAAATCAAAAAACGAGATCTATTATCATGCTTAACTCATTTTGAATTACCGATAAAAGATATTTCCGAATAATAAATGGCTAAACGACATCACAGATCCTTTTCTCGGATCTCGATCTCTATATCAATAATTCTCACACGGCTCTTCGGCTAGACCGGGTTTTATACCGGATTCTACCCTTACACTTTCAAATACGCATTTATATTCACCGCTTACAGCCTTTATGTCCTAATATTCAATATATAAAAGCCAATATTTTAGGCTTCAACTTCAAACCAAGTACACCTTTTTGTAAGTTTTGTTATTTTTTCATGTATACGTTTTAGTTTGAAAGGATCACTTATCAATGTTCCATAGTTTTTGCTTACCTTCATGAGAAAATGGCGCGTTGATATGCTATAGGTGCCATACTAATACTATCTGTTCTGGGAATAGAAACTAATAAGTTTGTATCAATCGATCATAATCCCACGACTAGTAAGAGCCAAGGGAAATAGGTAACTATAGCATTCATCGTTGAACTAGAAACCTAACTACCTATTCTGCCGTCCGATTTCTAAAAGGCCGTTAAGCGAATAAACAAAATTTTGAGTTATGAACAAAAACGAGGAAAATGATGTCCCTAGAAATTCTGAAGACTACAGATGTTTTTGTTATACCAAATTATTGGGCTAATTTTAAGCTCATTGTATAACTTTTAATGCGTTACAGGACTAATATTGTTTTTAAAATTAAAGTTTTTTTTTATTAGTCATGCTTTTAGGTACTGAAACGTGAACATCTACAATATTAATTTCTCTGTAAAAATCTTTGGATCTCGTAACTGACAAATGATAGAAAAATGCAGACCAGACTGGTCGATAGAGAAAGAGTTGCGCTTTTATACAAAGTTAGTCAGAAAGGGGGTACTAATCCGAAAAAGTGTTAAAGTACCCATAATAATGAAAAATTTTGTTCTGTCATTTTCCCCAAAAGTCAATAGTTTAAGAGAAAATAGCTGTTCAAAAATTCCAAAAAAAAAAATCGCTAAAATCTATCTATCCTCAGCTATGATCAGCTGTGTTTACATTTTAAGTCATATTTGGGAACAGGAATTAGTAGCTCCATTTTCTGAAATCGTAACTAAAGCGAGAATGAAGATTTTTTGAAAAAAACTAAAATAAAAATAATTTTACAGGAAATAAAAATTATCTAATGCTGACATTTTAACACGTGTTTTCAAACCGTCATCAGTGATACTTTAAGTGGTCTGCGGATTAGTACCCCCTTTCCGACTAACCTTGTATAGTATATAAAACTCAAACTCGACAAAATGCCACTTAACAGTCTTTTAGAAATCGAACGGCAGTATTACAATACGTATATTAGTATAGTTCAAGCCATATTCTACCAAAGAGCAGATGAAACCGCAGCTCTTGTATGAACGTGACCCAGTGAGGCATAAACCGAATGGGCGTCTGGGGAAGCACTTACGTTACCCAGATGTATTCTGCAGTTCTTAGCAGATTTTGGTAACTAGGTATCCTGTTTCGAATTGGCTATATATTATATCTGGGCCTGTAGACAATATGACAATCGATGATTGCCAGAGAATAGATACGCTAAAAGTGTAAAGTCATGTTGACAGCATCAATAAATTTCAAATCTAATTAGTCCGCCAGTTAGAGTTTTGAAAAATAATGGACACGTATTTTTTCTTTTATTAAATCTATGAATATTTGGAAAGATAAAACGAATCAAAACTCGAGAGTGGGGGCTTGTGACGTCAGAAGCAAGTAAAAATTGTAGTTGCTTGTGACGTTTTGCCAATTTTAAAAGTGTCTTATCTTCGTCAATTTTGGTTTACGTAACAAAAGAAAAAATACGGGTCAAATATTTTTTGATAATCTAACTGACGGACTAATTAGATTTTTTCAGTCAAATACCTTGTAATGAAATTTCCATACTTTTAATTAGCGTGTCTATTCACTGGCGATTATTGATTGTCATGTTGTCTACAGGCACTAATGTACTTAGTATACTGTCAGAAATTAAGCCATAAACGACAGTTTACTAATCAGCTGTTTTTCATGTCAATTGATGTGATTGGTTGTTAGTAGGTATTTTGGTCGACAAATCACAATCGTAGACATGAGATTTGACAGCCTTTCAGAAACCTTTACTGATTTATCATTGTAAGTACATTCGCCTAGGAAATATTCTAGAAACTTTATATAAAAGTCTAGTTTCAAGACTAAAGAAGGATCTTTGAAGATAGTGAAACAATAAATCGTGTTATTTTCAATAACTTAAGGTTCTGTTTACAGCGTAAGTAAAACAGTTTGATAATTCAAACACGGAGCGAAATTGCCCATAACATATTCATAGTCTTGTATACGGATTTAATTTATTACAGATCTACGATTGGATTGGTTTTGATAAACGACACATCGAACAATCTGTCATGTTCCGCCAATGACAGTGGATATGTCATAAATCCAATATGGCAGACGTAAATAAATTCTTATTCTGATGTTGCATGTGATTGATCAATCTTAGATTATGTTAAATATTTGTAAGTAAGTTGCCAAAGAAAGTTTACATTTAAAATGTTGTCTTTGGTTAAAGATAAATTCCGTCTTCGTCTTTTCCCAACGGAGTCGTAAGAAGTGACAAGGGTTATATTGGATGACTAGGATACAGCATACGTGACAAAACAAGAGTGATAAAGAAAGAATAAATAAATGGTAAATCAGTATGTAAAATGTATTTTTTTGCTACTGGATTGTTATTAAATAAAATACTCATAACATTATCATTATGTGTTGTTTTAGTTTTTTTTTGGTTATTTTCACGCTATAGATAAACTCGCTTCACATCACTACTATAAAACCAATTGATTTCTATCAATATATTTTAGTCCACATCAACGATTAGCAGTATATTAATAGTGCATTTAAAGTAGTGTTTTCTGAACTCGACTGGTACAATACGCGTGTTCAAATAGCAACGACCTCTCGCGTGTGTCAAAGGCAAACACTCAAGTTGCGAGCTTTGAATGGTTGCTAAGGTGCTTACTCCCGCCAAGTTATATTAATCCTGGGGGCAAAAGCCTCAGAAACGCGACTCCAGATATAAGTACGCTAAAGTTTTGCAGGTTTAAAAACTTTGATTTTGTTGATATTTTTATTTACGTACCGCGTTCTGGATTTGAGCAGCCATTAGTTTGACTAACGCAGCTTAATTAAAACGATAATTAACGGATAGCTGATTAATGCGTAGTAATCACCTATGCGTTAATTTTGGGCATTCAATATAGTTGGTCCTGTTATCATGAAATTGTTTTAATCAATCTATGTTCTATAATAAAATACATAAATGAATGTATGGCAGGAGAGCCAGAGGTCGTCCGTTAGATGGAGTGATGCAGTCAAGAGTGTGGTTGACGGCAACATACTAGGTGCTAGTCGTGCACTCCACTGTTACGATCTTCAGAACTGAAGGACTGAGGAAGAAGATAATAAAATACGACTCTATTTTTGAAATAGTGGAGATGGATCAACATTATTGCTAGGATAAACATTGACCAACAATTTCATTCACCTAAATCCTTCTTCTGAATGCTGTCTATAAATCTGCTCGTAAATATACTATTCTCAATGTAAATCTTACCATCATTGATGAATGGGTAGATCAATCGCAGTTCCGCCTCGTAATTTTCTAAAGATATTGCTGGTGCGATTGGAGGAACGTAGTCGTCTTCTGGTGACCGTTCTGAGCCGTAGCCCTGGTCAAACCCTGGGTCTTGGAGCTTCCACACTGGTTCAGCGTCGGAACCTGTAAAGAGAAGAGTTGTTAAAATTTGTTGGTCAAGTGATACGATCCTGCCACGAGAGTTACCTCGTTTGAGTTTCTCAAAATGAAAAATGAGGGAGTTAATCTTATTTCAACTTTGAATCCTTATCTTATTCCTCAATTTATTATTTACAAAAGCGTGAGTGTGTATCTGGCTGATGAGTGAGTGAGTGTGTAAGTGATAAGCTATGGCTACACCAGTGCGCTTTCATGCTCATCTTGCGTCTTCGTTTGAGGCATGCGTGAAGCGCCATAGCGCATGCCTTAATACTAGTTCGACAAAAGCGCATGCCCCTAGCGCACGCTAATCCGTCTATTGTATGTCGACTGACGACTGACCGAGGCGCACCGGTGACGATAAGCTGCATGCGTCTTATGGCAATCAATATTGCATGCCCTTGACGCAAGAGGAATTGAAAGTTGAAAGCGCAAGATGAAGATGAAAGCGCACTGGTGTAGACATACCAATAGAGATGCAAATATTTGATGAGGAGTGTTCGTTTGTTCGCGTGCTCGGCGCCCTTTCTCTCTCCTTCCTTTACCCAGCGAAGTGCCATGCGGCAGCGCGCGCACAAGCGAGACCGCCGCTCACCAGTTTCTCTCACCTATCCTCTCCTCAAATGAGGCGTGCGAGGTAAAATGAGGTCCTCTCTCAACCTCGTTTAAAATAGACGAGTTACCCATTACGTTTAATATTAGTTGATCATCATCCTACCGAGTCTTTACCCTACTATGTTTGGGCCAGCTGGAGGGACAGACATCTAAGTTCGAAGCTCAAAGATGAACATTTAGGTATTTTTACCCGACTACGGCAAAGCAAACAGGAGGGTTATGATTTCGACCGGTATGTATGAGGTATGTATGTTCATCTGGTCCCTACTAACTTTTAATAATCTAACCTTTTAATGTATTTAATGCGTGTTTATAGTGATGTTCAGAGGATAGCCGTGGTCGGTGGTCGGACGCTACCTACTCTAACATAACAATACATTCTAACAGTACACTTTGGAGGGTAAGGGGAGAACGGTAAACAACATCTAAACCGACCCAACTGTCAACCTCACCTGCACGCGCCGGATGGCGACGCTGGCAAATGTGCTGGCGTGGTGCCCTCTGCTAGACAACAGACGAGGCTATGGCGGCCGAACCAGTGGCGGCATAGCTACTAAAACTCCCAGTCAGATGAGATAGCTCTGGAAGGGGCTATCACAAGCCCAGGGTACTAAATACATCCTAAAAGAGTGTTTTTCCCCTCCACCACCATATTCATACCTTGCTCCTCTCTTCACGCTTCCTCACCCGAAACTCACCATCCACCCTAGACCCTCATCCCTCCTTTTTCCCAATTTTCCTCCCCCTCCCAACATCCTATCTCCACTTCTAACCGTGACCCTCTTGTGACTGGGTGGTTGCGGGCTCGTTCACCACAATATGGATGGTGACGAGTAGAAGTAAACTGTCACCTGCGCTAGGACCTGCGCAGTTGAGCGCCGTGAGCGGGGATGAAGGAGTCCTGGGGGGTTGAGCCGATCGGCACTGGCGGTAATGTGTCCGAGAGGCAACACGCCCCCTTTGGTCTGGATTTCAAGCGAAAACGGTGGCCCTACTCATTAGCCAGATGTAGGGAAATGGTCATGGTGTCCCGTCAGAGGGCCACAGGCGAGGTGCGTGAGGTCCGCTGAGGTCGTTCTTGGACGACTGAAGCGGTGGGTAAAGGTCATGCTGACGGTGCAAGTGAGGGTTGATCAGTTCGTTTTGGGGAGGCCTTTTCGGCCCCATACGCCAACCCGATCGAGTGCCCGATGTCGCGCTGTAAGCCAGCCTCGCGCCCCTATATCTCTCTGGTAGTCCTAACGTCCGAATCTTTAGTAAGACGTTCCCAGTTGCGGGCTCCATGGAGGGTGGGAGCCAGAGAGATGAATTTTTACTTTAAACTATTATGGATACAACAAGGCCTAATGAAAACACACAAACAGGAGTGGAGTCGGTGAAAACTGACGAAGCCCCCAAACAGAGCGCATTAAGCGTTCCTTCTTCCCAAACTGGTAGTTCAGTAGCTAACGCTGCGGGCACCAGTGCGGGTGCTGGTCCGGCTGTGGCGAAAACCGCAGCCACGACCAAATACAAGTCCCAACACAAACAAAGGACTACGGCGCTGACTGGGACCAGTACCGATCCTTATAAAAACATGGCAAAGACTGTGAGGCTGGGTAAAACTAGTACCGGTCCAAGCCCCCCAACACAGACCCCGGCGCTGGGTAAAACCAGCACCGATCCCGTCCCCAAACATCCTCCTCCGGCGGCTCCTCAAGCCACCTCCTCCCGGATGGCCGTCTCCGATCAAACGGAAACGGACATCTGTACTGAGGACGCCTTCACGAGTGCATGGCAAGTCCACAAAGGCAAGGGCAAGGGTAAACGTACTCAACAAACCCTTCGCCCTTGCACAAACTACACAGGTTTACCTCCTCCAGGCAACCAGAACACCAGCAGGAGGAACCGGAAAACCAGGAGGGAGCGTCGCCTAGACCGCAAGCGAGCAGGCAACGCCACCACAACCACACAAACGACTGCTGCCGGACCGGCTAACCCGTCTGGCAACCTTCCTAGTTTCGCCGCTGGAAAGCGGTCGCAGGCCCAGATCGACGCAAGTCGGTTAAAGCCTAGTGAACCGCCAATCAGTGTAACGGGGGAGCCGGCTCTGCAGCAGCAACCAAATAGCAAGCAGCGACCCGGCTGGAAGGGTCAGACTGCGGCCAAGCGGGCTCTCAACGAGACGTTGTCGCCTCGTGGGGAGCACAAGCGGCCGCGGCTTGATCAGTCCAAGCGGGCCGCCAACAGGAGCTACGCCCAAGCTGCCAGCACGCCCCTGTGGGTCGCGATCACCTGCGACCGCACGGGGCACATTAGCAAGGCGCTATCCGACCAGGTACTCGCTGCAGTTCAGAAGCAGATTATCAGCGAGGCCTGGTCCCCCAAACAGGACGGACCCGGGCCAGCGTTTGACGCCAAGCCGGTGTATGCTGAGGGCGTTCTCAAACTGTGGTGCAAAAGTGACCACACTTTAGCCTGGCTGAAGAAGACCATCTCTGGCCTGACTCTTCCGGCTAACGTCTCGTTAGTCGTCAAGAGCCAGTCGGAGATTTCTAAACGAGTACGCTGCGGGATCCTCATTCCGGACGAGCAGGGAGTGCTAGAGGAGCCGACCAATATTGGACGCTCTCTGGCCTACCAGAACCCCTGGCTCGACATCAAAAGGTGGGTGCTCACAAACGCAGAGAAGCAGACCGCGGCATGGTTTGTGGTGGTCGGTGTCCCTGAGGACCAAATTCCGACCCTGATGGAAGCCGGACGCCGTCTCTCAATTGGATTGGGGACGGTGTACGTAAAATTCCAGGGTCCGAACGGCAGATATGCCGACGTCCCTCAGGGATGGGACCCAGCCACGAAGACCATCCGCGAAGAGCTGAAGCAGCTGCCGCCGAAGCAGACCGGGGAGACCGCTCCCCCATCATCAGACATCCCGGAGATCGGCGAGGTGGCACCTGACGCGGCGGCACCTGCCGCAGCGGAGCCAGTTGCCGCTACCGCCGCCTCCTCGGACGCCGTCCTATCATCGGGTGGAGAGCCGGAGGACATTCTGTCCTCGGCTTCGGACCCGGAGGGGGACGGATTCGAGGCAGGCGACCTGTTCGCCGGGCTACAACTCGGGGGGGACGAGGAGGGTTCGACCAGCGATGGCGTCCTTTTCGTCGACCTGTAGGGTCGTACAGGCCAACCTCCACCACAGCCAGACCGCGACGGCTCAGTTGCGCAAGTGGTTGGAGGTACAACACACGGCCATTGCCCTGATTCAAGAGCCGTGGATCAGGGCGGGCCATGTACAAGGACTCTCCAATCTTGGCGGTAAGCTCCTAGTTACTACAGACCACGATCACCCCAGATCGTGCATCTATATTACTAACAACCTCAAAACACAGCTCTTAACAGAATTCTGTTGCAGAGACGTCTCTGCCGCAAGGCTGCACATACAGCAGGATGCCGTGAGCAAGGTGATCGTCTTCGCCTCGGTCTACATGCCCGAGGCGGAGGAGCCGCCTCCCCACGACCTCACCCGCCTGGTAAACCTCTGCGAGAGGACCGGGGTCGACGTCGTCATAGGGGCCGACGCCAACGCTCACCACCCCCTGTGGGGCATGGACACGCAGAATGACAGGGGTAAGGCCTTGGTCGAGTATTTATTTACAACTAACCTATCCCTACTAAACACGGGTTCTGAACCAACCTTCGTAACCAGACGCAGCCGCACAATTATAGACCTCACTCTGGCTTCGGAGGGGGCGACGGATATCATCTCTGGTTGGCAGGTCTCCAAAGAGGCCTCATGTTCCGACCACAGATGGATCCGTTTTGACCTCCAGGTCCATATATCGGCAACACCACCTAAGCGAAATCCACGCAAAACGAACAAGGACATGTATACACGCACCCTTGATTCCAAACTTACGCAACTAAACGACCCACAGACTACCTGGGACACCACAGTAATTGATGAACAGGTAAAACATTTAACCGCATCAATCATAGACAGCTATCATGCGGCTTGCCCAGAGACCATCTCGCCCTCAACACCAGGCAAACAGCCATGGTGGGGCCCGGAGCTGGAACGCAAGCGCAGTAAGGTAAGAACGGCTCTGAACAGAGCCATGAACACTTGTGCTGACGAAGATTGGGACGAGTACAAATCGGCCAAATCCAGCTACAAAAGATGCATCAGATTCAGAAGAACCATGGGATGGCGCAAATTCTGTGGAAACATTGAATCCTGCCAGCAAGCGAACAGGGTAAGGAAAATATTGGCGCAGCAGGGCACATCTGCACCTGTCAATCTCCGTAAACCTGACAACACACTTACATCATCGCCGGAAGAAGCCAGACGCGTCCTTATCGAAACTCACTTCCCAGGATGCGTCTTCACACAGGTAATAAATTGGCAAGATGTAACCCTATCACCATCAGAAAATGATTGGAACTATGCAAGCAAGATGGTCACTTTGGAGAAACTCCAAGGGGCCATCCGGAGCTTCCATCCTTTCAAGGCAGCCGGTCCGGACGGAGTGTTTCCTGCCCTATTGCAATGGGCAGAAACGTCTGTTGCCAGGAGACTGCTACCTATAATGAGAGCGTGCCTGGCCTTTAGGTACGTTCCCCAAGGATGGAGGGAAGTGAAAGTAATATTCATCCCAAAGCCAGGTAAGGGTGACTACACAAACGCGAAATCTCACCGTCCAATCAGTCTGACCTCCTTCTTGCTAAAGACCTTGGAAAGGCTATGCGACAGGGAGCTGAGGGATGGCGCTCTAAAAACTATACCGCTACACGGTAACCAACACGCATACAGCTCAGGTAAGTCAACGGAATCCGCACTCCATCTGGTAGTCAGCCGGATAGAAGATGCGATCCATCAGAAAGGGACATGCCTGGGCACCTTTATAGACATTGAAGGGGCTTTTGATAAAACACATTTCTCCAGCATAAGCGCCGCCCTCTCCAAACATGGAGTGGAACAGGTACTAATTGACTGGATCACAAACATGCTTAGTAAACGCGTGGTTCGCCTTGAAGGCGAGAAGCAGATAGCCATGATAGCCAGGGGCTGCCCCCAGGGAGGGGTTCTTTCCCCTCTTCTATGGAACCTGGTAATAAATGACCTCATTTCGAAACTCAATGCCAACCACTATTACACAATAGGATACGCTGATGACCTGGCCATCCTGGTCTCGGGCAAGGTGACCGGGACCATCTGCAACCTCACTCAGCAAGCCCTGCGCATCGTTGAACGCTGGTGCGGGGACTATGATCTATCAGTGAATCCCGCCAAAACAGAGTTAGTCATGTTCACCCAAAAACGGGCACTAGGCCCTTTCCGACTGCCCAAACTGCTCAATACGGAACTCCAGCTGTCCAATGAAGTTAAGTATCTCGGGGTGATCCTGGACAGCAAACTAAAATGGAGCAACCACCTAGACAACAAACTAAACAAGGCCTGCATCACCTTCTGGCAGTGCAGAAGAATGATAGGTAAGAAATGGGGATTATCCCCCAAAATCACACTATGGCTGTACAGTGCGGTGATTCGCCCCATGCTCGCCTACGGGGCTGTGGTGTGGTGGCCCAGAACCAAGCTGAGCACAGCATCAAACAAACTACAGCGCATACAAAGACTTGCCTGCATGGCAACCACAGGCTGCATGAGGACCACACCGACTGCAGCACTAGAAGCCATGCTGGGACTGCCACCGCTGCACCTCTTTATACAACAGGAAGCAGCGGTGGCAGCAATACGCCTGAAAACACTGAACCTCTGGAGCAAAGGTAACACACAACACACCTCGTTGCTAGAGGAACTCGCTAGCGAGTTCCCTCTTATAAGAGCTATAAACGACCGGATACCCAAACAATTCATTTTTGACAAAAAATACAAAATCCAACTGTACGAAGATCACCGATGCGAAGGTTTATGTCCCGCGGAGCTGCGGATCTTCACGGATGGATCCAAAACAGGTACAGGCACAGGTGCCGGGGTCTTCTCAGAAGACCTCAACGTACACATAGCCACACCATTGGGGGCTCATAACACGGTCTTCCAGGCTGAGTGTTTGGGTATCTCCCTAGCTGCGTCAGCAATCATGGCCAGGAAGGTTGAGGGCCACTCAATCCGAATACTCTCGGACAGCATGGCAGTCCTGCAAGCACTAAGCAGCCACACAGTTAATTCTGGGCTGGTACACGAGTGTCACCAAACTCTGAACCAGGTGGGTTACCTCAATAATATAACCATTCAATGGATCAAAGGACACAGCGGTTCCCGAGGCAATGATGCAGCAGATGAGCTCGCCAGAAGGGGATCGAGCATGGATGCGGTGGGTCCCGAACCCATATTACCACTCCCCTTCGGATACCTACGCACCCTGGTAAGGAAACGCACCAGAGACCAACACAACGAGTTATGGATAAACCATGGCGAGTGCAGGCAAGCCAGGGAGGCGCTTCCCGCCATTGACGGTCGACTCACTAAAAAAGCCCTCCGGCTGTCAAAGCTACAACTGCGGACAGTCACAGCGGCCATCACTGGCCATGGTTCATTTAACAAACACCTCTTTGTCATTGGAGTTACAGACAGCCCACTGTGCAGAGCATGCATGGAGGAGGACGAGACGGCAGCCCACGTGCTACTAAACTGCCCTGAGGTCGCCACATACAGGGCCAAGTACTTCGGAAACCCAGGTACTCTCCGAGAGATCACCAGTAACATCAAGGGTGTGCTGGCCTTTTTCGAGGAGTTAGGGTGGATCGAGTAACCATACTTACCACCCATCACGCAAAATACGCGCTTAGACGTGGAGTTGCGGATACCAGCCCGTTATACCTTATACCTTATACCTTAACAGTACACTTTGCCCTAAATCTTATGATCGCTTTCATAAGATTTAGGGCAAAGTGGCATATGACCACGGATCACGGCTATCCTCTGAACATCACTATGAACACGTATTAAAAGACGTAAGTGGATGAAGGTGATATGTTACATTTTTAGAATTCGAGTAAATAAGCGTTAAACGTTTGGTAATTGAAGTTGTGACTGGAAGAAGGTAACGTACACGTAATTATTTTCCAAACAATGCTCAAAATAGAGTGTTTCTTGATACATTTGGAAAAAGCACCTTCATTTGGCAAGAAAAACTAAATTTTTTGAAAATGTAACATAATAATATTACCTTCATCCACTCACGTCTTCTAATATATTACGTATAAGTTGTTTATTTACATAATTACATAACTTCACGCCTATTTCCCCGAAGGGTTGGCAGAGGTGTATAATACACCCACGTTTCGCCGTTATGTTTAAGTCCCATGTAATAGGGGGCGAGCCTATTGCCATCAACCGGGCACAAATCCAGACTCCGAGCTGCTACTGAGAAATTCCACACGGAAAAACCCAATAACACTTTACCCGACCTGGGGATCGAACCCAAGACCTCACGCTCAGCAGTCGCGCTTGCGACCACTAGACCAACGAGGCAGTCAAGTCAGTTGTTTATTTAATAGATGATAAATATTGAATAGTTTGCACATAACAATTTCAGATGATAATATTTTCTTGTTTCATTCAATTCTCAGTAGTTGGGTTTTAGTTTTAAACTTAATTTTTATTCAAAAGTGTTTCTGCCAATAAATTAAACATTTTGTTACGCAAATTTTTATTTCGCAATACAGGAATTTTGAACTCTTTGTAAGGAGAAAAGAACCATAATTGAGAAAAGTAAAATTTAGGTATATACGCAGATAAGTAGCAAGTAAAATTTTATGGAGTCGAAAGCGTATCGTATCTTTCGTGAAACTGAGTAAGCGGCACTATAACTTCGGATAGATATATGTATAGGTACCTTCTATGCATGGCTTTCCTTGTAACGTGTTCTATGAAACTAACTTTCTTATTAATATTCTCCTTTTGTGCAAAATCACGAAAGCATTGATATTTATCCCAGGAGCATTTCACAGCTTATGGTGAACGTATTATAAATACGTATTATGTGTAATGTATGTATACCCCTCACGGGAATATCTTTTGGCAAACAGTAAGAATTTGTACACTCTTTGTTATATAAATTTATACGAAACGAAGCTTTATTTCTATGAAATAAGGCATAATATCAGATTTACATCTGTTTGCGGATACAAGAGCGCAAAGTAGCAATGTTTCATGTAATATGTATAAAGAAATTCTCATAATTTTCCTTTGTTTCTCCGACTGTTGATTGGCGTTTATTTTATTTCGTTTTAATAACAAATAAAAAAGACATTCCTGTGTTTTCCGGTTCCAATTAATTTGTTATTTCCCTTTAGAATTAATGGTTGGTTAGGTGAACCGTCACCCGTATTTTGTTGCGAAGTGTCCTAGCGCATGACTATCAAAAACCGATCAATATTGTCAGAATAACTGTTCTCCTAGTACCTACAACAATTTTAGATCTAAATAAATACGAAAACGGAGCATTACTTCGTATGAAAACAGGGTACGTATGTTTTAGTTTGAAGCATATTCTTACGTGGAAATGTATTATGTATGAAGGAACGGCTGGTAAAATATCGCTTTGCGTGCCTCGGATTAGTTAGGCGGCTCTGAATATGGCGCCGGTAACGTTGATTTACGTAACTAACCCCATGGTAACGTTATGGTCAGTTCTGTGACCCATAGCGCTTATTTAATAAGTAACAGCATAGTAATGGATCTCTGCGGTTATTTATTAGTGAAATAGCAATACAGTTAGGGGAAGTTCGGGTAGCCTCGGACGGCGGGTAGCCTCGGCCACTATCGGTTTCGAGCAATCATGCATACATAGAAAAACGAAACACACTTCAAAACGATCGCCTAGCCACGTGACTTCGTATACAACTCAGTAGTGATGCAATCGCTGAGCGGATAAAGAGTGACAATCGTGTAATTACCCGTGCCCAGTTTTTTTCGCGCGCCTTTTACTTTTGGGATACAAATAATAAATATTAAACGTAAGTACATCACAATCATTTTATTAAATAATTTGTAGGAAATGTATTCAAGTTTATAGGTGAAGTCACTTATTGTCCTTACAATTGTAGGTATTTTTGTAATAAATAAAAATGTTCAATGGAGACGTTCGGGTAGAACCGGACACAATTTTGTCGGGTACCCTCGGACAATTTCTGGGTGGGCAGAATGTCTTCTTTTATTATATAATTCTAATAGATATTTTAAAAACTGTTTATAAAATGTTGAGAAAAGTATACAGTATTTATTATTATTTTTTTCTTTTACAGATCGTAAAAAAATTAAAAAATGCCGAAATTTAAGGGAAGACTGACGCAAAGAGGGTATTGGGATGAAAATATAATTTGCGGCGAGACCTTTGATGAAGACTGATGATGATTCAGCCGAAAGACGTCCACTGCTGGACATAGGCCTCCCCTAATAAGGGGGGGGGGGGGGGGTTGCCATAATCGCCATACTTGGCAGGCGGGTTGGCCATCGCAGTATGGTTGTTAAAGTACTTAGAGGACGCTGCTGCCCATCCTCTAGTGAATCTCTTAGTCGCCTTTTACGACACCCATGGGAAAAGATGGGGTAGTGCTATTCTTTACGTTCGGCACCACACGGCACTGATAAAGACTGGATATAGTGTCATACATGCAAGGACTGGGCGCATGAAGCCTGTGTGGACATCGATCCTTCACAGCTTTACTACTATTGTGACGTCTGTAAGGCCAAACACCGGCTTGGTCATCGTTGATATGCGTGTCCGGGGCTACCCGCCAAAAAAAATTATGTCAAAAAGTAAAGACTGATTTTAAGACTCGATTTAAGCTAAGACACGGAAAATATTTGATTGTTACTTGATTCTAATTATTAAAGATATGTTGTATTTCGCATTTAGTTTGAAAATAAATGTTTAATTCTGTTGATTTTCAAAATTTCATGATTTTTCTTTATGTGTCCGTGGCTACCCGAACTTCCCCTATCACGTCAAATGTGTTGCTCATGGGAATCGAATTGGCTTTATCTATGGGCATAATATCGGACATGCAATTGTGTCGTTAGATTGAGAACTTTCGTGTTGTGAATTCTTTTATTTCATTAGGTGATCACAATCAGTTTTTAATTCGTATATTAGAACCAACGCGGCTTCAAACATGTATCTTTTGTAATTGCAACACACATAGATTCTTCTTTCAGGTTTTGCATTTTTTTTACAAGTTGGATAGATAGATAATAACCTTTATTTAGTGCAAAAAAGACACAAAACACAATAGCACTACAAAACAAATAAAATAGAAATTAAAAAAAAAACATAAGTAACGAAAATAAACATGTGATTATCAAAAAATTAAATATTAAAAAAGGAACAGTGAATTTAAACAAGGAATGTGCGGGGTATGTCTCAAAGTGGCACCAAATGAGTGGCCAGCTCAGCATCTGTCAGTTAGGAAAATTCAGTTAGAGAAATCAGTTATTTTGATCGATAGATCGATCGAATAGAGGTGTGGCATGACTGCCATAAACAAAAGTTTTATCGGCTGAAGAATAGACAAAATGAAATAACATGCCATAGTGATTTTTTTTTCTATTGTTCCTTCGACAAAACCCCTTGTCTACGGTGGTCACTAAGCCTGCAGTAGCAAACTATAGTGTATTATAAACTGTTGTTTACATAAAACCTGGAACTTTCCTGATATCGATTCAGTCGTATCGTTGTATAAAGTTCAGGGACACTACTGCTGCATTCAAATACGCATTCTTAAAAGTCACCTTGCACAACGATCGAAAAAAACTCCTTAGAAGCAAAATGTTTACATGGATATAATGAAAAACTTAGAGCTTTTCATTAATCACTAAAGTAATAAATGAAAATGTACTTATCAATAAAATATTGCAACTGTTTTAAATGTATAAAATGTATTTACTAACCCTTCGGGGAATACACGCGTGATGTTATGTTATATATAATATTTCATTTCATTATCGTTATTTAAGAAACCACTTCTGTACCTACCTTACAAATACAACGTATGTGAATGAATGAATATTGCTTTATTTCAGCCGCACTGATCCGTTATTTAAAACAAGGCATATTTATAAAGGTATGAGTTCGTAGCCAACTGCATACAGCAGCAGCAGGCGGCGTGTCGCTCCGACACTACTGGTTTCTAGGACACATCCCATTGAATAGTTTCGCTGCATTGATGGGCAAAGTGACAACACCAAATTGCACGGAATGCAATGTGGTTGAAGACGTTTTCCATATTATGTGTGTCCGGAACGAAGTGGAAAGATGTCTAGCTTTTCCAGCATCCAAAGCTGCTAGAATAATATATAAATTAGTTAATTTAGGAATTAAGCGTAGATGTTAAGTGTTTCATGTAACTAAGGTTTCCTATGAGGGTGACATGTTCACATTGTGATCAAACCCTCGTTAATAAATAAATATTAAAAAAAAAAAAGTATCGCAAACGACGTGGCCGACCCGCCGACCGCAGATCAGTTGTGCCAAAGACGCTGCAGCGACGACACGTGGAATCTTTCTCAAAAAATGACGCTCCGACGTGTCGCTACGACATGTCGCAACGACACGTCGTCTGCTGCTGCTGTATGCAGTCGGCTACAAACTCGTACCTTTAGTCTGTTATATATATAAGGTATATCTAAGATACTCCATTTAATAGGTACAGCAATAGACAAAAGTGGCGCAACAACACACGTATATCTTTGAACCATTTCTTCAAGTAGAGTTTTAGATTGATTGACCGATTAGGTTCATAAAAGCATAATACTGTATTCAATTTCTGCGGGAAGCAAACATGTTGCTTATAAAGATAAAATAATATTATTGCTTTGCTAAAGTCGGTCTTTTTTGTCTATTATAGAGTATTTAAGTATCACTACATAGTATAAAACAAAGTCGCTTCCTGCTGTCTGTGTGTCCCTATGTATGCTTAGATCTTTAAAACTACGCAACGGATTTAAATGCGGTTTTTTTTAATAGATAGAGTGCTTCAAGAGAAAGGTTTTAAGCTATAAAACGTATACGTGCGAAGCCGGAACGGGTCGCTAGTACTAATTAAAAAATGTATGTACTATATACGCGTTCTTTAATTGATACATCAAATGTATATGTTACCGTCAATCTGTATAATCCGGTATTCTATACAATACCTAGGCAAGGTATATAATGCCTCAAACGTTTAGGTAATGTATGAAATATTATATATAATGGTCTGAAATCACCAACCCGCAATAAGCAAGCGTGGTGATCAATGCTCGTTCCTTTTCTGTACGAGAAGAGGCCTTTGCCCAGCAGTGGGACAGTTACAGGCTAATATTTATTTATGAAATATTATTTATTTTATACTTTGCCTAGGCATTCTATACAATACCGAATGCGCAGCCGGTAATGTGTGAAAAAGACGAGAGCGGAGAAGGGGAAGACGTGCGAGCAGGCAGTAAACTCCACGCGAGGCACAATAAAAACAAATGAAAAACTTAAGAAGATGTTTGTAAGGTTGTTAGTGTTTCCAAAGGAGAGTCGACGGAGCCCCGCGGGGCTCCTATTTCTGTCTGTAGGGTTTAAAGTAACCTAACACGAAGGGAATGACGGGGGCTTCGTTCGCTCGCTTCGCTGGCTCACTCTAGCCCCCGTCATCCCCTTCGAACCTAACCTATCCGTGTCGGGGTGCCTCAAAGTAATGACCAAATCTATTTACTTCACATATTGACGGTGGACCAGCAGGTAGTCTATACAATCCCTACGAAATGTATACATTACCTAGGCAAAGTATGTAATGAACAATAATATTCATGATATTTCATACATTTCCTGGACGCCCCAGGTATTCTATACATTGCCTAGGTATTGTATAGAATACCTGAATTATACACATTGCCGGTAACATATACACAGAACTCCGGAACGTATTTTATGCCCTCTTGTACGTAAAGCCTATAAAAGTTAGTTAACGAAACTGTTGGACTTTATGAATACGGGCTGATGCAAACAAAAAATGATTTTTGGAAATCATTTTAAATTCATATCGTGGAGTTCGTTGAATATGTTGGTTGTGAAACAGAAACGTATGTATTGAAGTGTTAAGCTTATAACACACATGCTCAGCACTGTATCAGCATCGCTTCGCGTCATTTTGACAGTCACAAGCTCGTTGCACATCGCAGATACGATGCTTATAAGGCAAGGCATTGTTGAAAAGACGGAAAGAGTTTTTGAAGTTACACCTTTTTTATGCGTATTGCAGGTGAAGTTATCCACGCAGCTGTAGCGGAAATGCGACACCATGAAGTTGTTGAAATAAAACTCAAAAAAAAAAAACTATATTTTTGTTTATTGAAGTAAATAGATTTTATTATGATAGTCTCAGTCGAAGTATAACTTCTACCCATACATGAATACAAGTACAATTTTTTTCTTGATCTTTCACAGTTTGGAAATAGTAATAGGTACTTAAAAATCGATAAAGACCGAAAGAAAACATGGGAATGTATGGCAACAATTTTCAAAATAGAACTCCATGTAAGAAATCCGAACAGCTCCCAATGAAGCGATGCCGATTCGGTGCCGAGCTGTTATGTGTGTTCCAACCTTTACAATGAAATGATTCGATTCCGCGAATTTTCAGTTTTCATTTGTAATTGGCTCGGAACATGGATTTATTTCAAAAAGAAATCAGTTTTGTATTTTTTGGCGTTATTTATTGCTTTTGGTGTTCGAAAAGGTTTTTTGATGGATAGACCAACGTTATACAGAACATGTAGATAGATGAATAATCTACATGTGTGATTAAGAAAGCTTTTAAAACCCTTTTAGTACGTAGATGTTTAATCGCTAGTCAGTCATTTGTAGCCGTCTCATTAATCAAGTAGCTCCAATAGATAGATACCTATCTTATAAAAACTCACTTTTTCTTCACACCGCAAACATCTACTCGTGGACAATATCGTTTTTTGCGAATAGAGGGATAGTATCCCTTTAATTTAGCAGGGGAGATGTATTACAATTATAGTCTCAAATACATATTCTTATGCTGGGTCACACTTACGCCTAACACCATTAATTAACGCATTCATTTGCAGAAATCCTTTGTATTCTTGTCGCTTAGTTCGTTACTTAATAGCGTTGGCCGTTAGTGTGGCCCCGGCATTAGAAAATCATTTTTTTTAGACATTACTTCACTTTTCGCGACTTAGTAAGCAAGTTTTGTGGGAAATTTACTTTTATTCGAATTATAATTCTTCTGTAAACGGACATGTGACAACTAATACGTTTAATTGAACATTTTAAACACCAATATTTCAATATTAATCTCTCAATCACCGTAATTATACACACAATAGATAAGACGCAACAGGTTAAACGCCAAATCCACTAGCAATTTTAGTTTTTACTTTCAAACTATGGACATAATATGATGACTTCTGTAAGTTTTACGAACAAACGATGGTCTAAGAAAAACTCTGGTTTTAGGGTAGCCCCATCTCTTTTTGTTATATGACATAAGAAAGTGATGGGTATATTTTAAACCTGGGTTTACCTTAGTCTTGGTTTAAACCATCTTTTGTAATAAAATCCCCCATGTTTACCACCCTAAGATCTATATAATAATTGCTTGCACATTACATTTTCATAAGGTCGTTCGGTCGCTCGCAAAGAATTGACAGATAAAAGATTTTTTTTTTCTTAATTGACATAAAAAGGTTGATTTAAAGAGGATATATACTAGGTAGTACAGAAAAAGATAAATTCAATCAAATTCGCTCTTCATTACATGAAAAAGTGTTTTTGCCTTTTTGCTATAATCGACGCTTCATAATTTTAAAAGTAATGCTTATTTAAGTTGATATGACATGTTAAACCTTATTGCACACAGTTTGAGAAGGAATCAAATTTGAAATCTGATAAACACTTCAAGTCCGCGGCTACACTGCAGCAGTACGCAGTAAAAACTACTAAAATTTAGCACTTTTCGGATACAAAATAGGCTGAACAGTCCGCTGTACAGTAATAAAACGTCGCGCCGACAGGGAATTGCCGAATTCACCACTCTCGGCAATAAGGATCAGTGAATCTTGCCCAGCTT
Source organism: Amphipyra tragopoginis (assembly GCA_905220435.1). Taxonomy (NCBI): domain Eukaryota; kingdom Metazoa; phylum Arthropoda; class Insecta; order Lepidoptera; family Noctuidae; genus Amphipyra; species Amphipyra tragopoginis. The sequence goes on along the minus strand of HG991995.1, from coordinate 20,958,695 downwards.
CTTGATATAATTCCCTTTGCCGTCTTTTAGGTCCCCTACGGGAAGTCTTGGCAATACTTTGTCAGCACAAAAAAGAAATTGTCGATTAAACTTTTTCATTCCCGAAGAACATCCCACAATCTATTTTCATTCACTTGGCTTCCAAAAATCTCGTAATCAAGTTACAGATACAAGGATACTCAATTACAATCGTTAGTCGAGCGCACTAGGGTGAGACAGTCAAATAAATCAAAGGAATGAAGTGAAAAAGCCACGAGGCGCGCCTCGGGTCGGGCCAAATTTTCAAATTTGTTTCTTTAATGGTGCTCACTCTTCGGTGTGCTCTAGGCTCTACAAGAATAAAGCGCAGTTCAGACTACGCTATACTATTTAGCAAAGCGTATTGCGTCATAAGCTATAACTATACAAGGTTAGTCAAAAGGGGGTACTAATCTGAAAGGGTGTTAAAGAACTCATAATAACGAATAACTTTTGTTCTCCAACTTTCCTCGGTCACGAATTAGAAGCTACATTTTCTGAATTCAAAACTAAAGCAGGGATGAAGACGAGGCGGGGCGGGGATCGGAGAATCGTACGATATAGCTCTGAGAATCACTCAAATTTACCGCGTATAGCAAGCCAATACTTTATAGCATAGCGTTGTGTGAACGAGTCCATATAAAATTTATGCTGAGCGATATCGTTCTGCTATACAATACAACTTTATTTTTAGTATAATTATACAAAAACCGAGACACCCTAACAAGATTTTCATCAGAACTGCCTGAATGTGTGTTCTTTTTAAATAAATCTCCAAGTTACACCTTAGTTTATGTCGCGTTAAGTTCCCTATTAAAGTGTGAAATGCCTGAGATGTGTTATGCAGGGGTTATCTAACACACGGAAACTGACCGAGCGGACTGTTTCTAGCCTCAAGGTGTCTATTCCCATCCACTGTTAAGCGTAGAAACCTAATGAAAGAGAATTGAAAAAAAAAGGAAAAATATAACGTGGTGTAAAAACTATGTCAATCGATTCTCCTGGTGTTTCTGAACAAATTAGTTTCAGGTTTAGTGTATACTAAAAAATAACTTGTATATGCTATATTTTATAGCGTAGTCTGAATTGCGCTTAATGGTGCTCACTGTTTGGTGTGCTCTAGGCTCTAGCCGAAAATAAGTAGCGACGAAACCACCTACTACGTGTTTGGGACGTAGGCTTTATTGGATAGTAAAGCTGGCACTTTGTTAGTTTTGTTTGTTTTTTTGTTGCGAGACTTTCTTTATAGTGTGTGAAGTAGGTTTGCAGTGGTTGCATTTATCGAGCTATAACGTAACGTAAACAGTAACGTGTTGGGTTTCAGTTTTCATTACGAAACATTGTCGTGAAATAACAGTTTACAGACTTTTATGTTTAGCTGTAGTTTCAAGACACTAGTTTCGTAATAAAGAACTTTTTAATAGTGGATAGTAAGCAAACGTTTGTTGTAGCATAAAAAGCTAAAAAAAGGAAAATCTCGGCGTTTTATTCTGTCTTTATTATTCATAGCAGCTAGATATCCATTAATTCCTGCTAAACATTAGCTGTCCTTTCTTTTAATTAAAAAATGAGACTGTAGTACAGGAATAAAGTAAAGGAGCGTTTTAATTAAAAAGCTCTTATAGCACAGTTATGAATAAGGTGTTCCGTTTTTTCTTTCTTTGACAGCACAGAGAAGAAAAAGAAGTTTCTATTGTTTTTGTTGTAAAATAATAACCTTTTACCCCAGCCGCCGTTTGATCGGCATATCACTGAAATGGCCTAGCTTAATTCAATCTAGTTTTCTAAATGCCTTATCCTAAAGTTATTTTTATAATATCACGGGCCTTTGTTACTAGATTTATTTTTGTAAGTAGTGGAACGGGAAATATTCTAGAAGGTAAAAAAAGGCTACGTTTAATTTCTATGACGCAAGTTGGTTTTGCGGTGTTCTTTTATTATTTCAGTAGCTCTCGAGTGCGTAGGACAAACAAAAAACGGGTAAGGGAAAATTCTGAGGTGGAAAACATGAGCAACTTATATAAATACAATTTAAACTGGGCGTTTCTATATCTTGCGGAACGTTATTGGTTAAAAGTACGACTCGTATAGCAATAACTAAATTACAATAGCGAAACATAATTAGTCCCAATCCATCAGTAATCTTCGCAAATATAACTTGCTTACGAGTCTTTTTACAAGCTTTTATTCAACTTGCTTCGTTCGTATGTGTTTCCTGTTCAAAATTTGTGATCCATTTTTCAAGCACTTGCTGGTATCCGATTGAGCTGAAATTTGGCATACCTATGTAACTTCGGTGACAATGCAATGATATTTTATAGTCTCTCTATCTCACGAAGGCGGGTGTTATAACTTTTATGTCTTTGATATAAGGTTTAAATTGTAATAATTCACCGGCCTTCGATAGATAGAATACCTCTATCATGGAGCTAGTTTGATGTTGGAACCGGAAGAGAAAAGCTTGTTTTTGAGAAGGTTTTATTATGCAGTTACCCAATGTGACGGTACTGGCCACCGAAAGCACGACGATTCGTTTTTATACAATGTTATTTTTAGTATATACAAAAACCGAGACACCCCAACAAGATTTTCATCAGAACTGCCTGAATATGTGTTTTTTTTAATAAATCTCTAAGTTACACCTTAGTTTATGTCGCGTTAAGTTTCCTAGTAAAGTATGAAATGCCTGAGATGTGCTATGCAGGGACTGTCTAATACACGGAAACTGACCGAGCGGACCGTCTCAAGCCTCAAGGTGTCTATTCCCATCAACTGATATGAGTAGAAACCTATTGAAATAAAATTGAAATTTATGATAAAAAATATGTCAATCGATTCTCCTAGTGATTCTGAACAAACTAGTTTCAGGTTTAGTGGATACTAAAACTAAGCTTGTATAGGAACCAAGCATTAAAGATTCGCTTCGTAAATTGCAATCTTGCGATATAGACCCCATAAAGAGGGACATAAGAACCATAAAGCCCATCATTTTGGCAGCAAAAATGTTCGGAGCTTTAAGCGCAACCATATTTCACATTTCATATTTAGCTCCTTACTCCAATAGTACGTAATGGACGACCCTCGAACGTAAGATGCGTCGGCTTATCGTAACGGCGCGGCGCCGGCGTCGCTTTCCACTTGATTTATTGTGTTTACACCTGCACCTTATTGGTTCCTATTACGGTCAGCTTCACAATAACTACTGGGTTGGATTTTGTTTTGATTCCAGATGATGGTGAACGTTTAAAGGGGAGTTATTGGGTTTTACGAGTGCTGTGCTTTATTCTTTATTATAGCTGCTGCGTGAGCTATTTTTGGCGGCAACCCATAGATAAGGAGTTGAGTATAAAAACTTATTTTTGGAATCTTTACTCCGATGGCGGAGCGCGCGGAGATCATTCAAGGTCGAAAATTTGAAAGATAAGAACATCTAAATATAATACATATTCAAAATTTAGAACTACCCGACCTTTTGAAAGGTAAACTACCTGGCGACTGGGTTATTTGTACTATGAAAGTTTTCGCAGGCTTAACGAGATAGATAACATGCTTTATTGTACACCATAATAATAGTAAAGATACGGTCTAATTGTCTAAAGGGTTGTCTATTATGAGTAGCGATGTCTTCCAGACAACCTTTAAGCTGGACAGGAAAGATGAAAAATAGAAATATATGGTTATGATTAGTCACGTCGTCGGGATTTGCCCGACTAGTTTCGGACCCAAATGCAGCCCTTAATCATGATCCGTTCGACACTCGACCTCACCGCGTGCTCGTGTCGGGCCGAAAATGCACGTGAATAAACCGTAACTAATCATAAGTATGAATGTGTTTCACGAAAGTTCGTATATGAAGGCGTCAGTCAAAAAATAAAACGCTGTCCCCACAATAGGATTTCTCCAGTATCGTGGGTGCGTTTACAGACACAAATCTTTACATACACAAACACCCAGACCCGGAACAACTACTTGTAGTCCATACAAATATTTGTTACGTGCGGGAATTGAACCCACGACCCGTATCGCACAAGCCAGTCGCTCAGCCACTGCACCAAACGTGTCGTCAAAACGACATTTATACTATACTAGCGACCCGCCCCGGCTTCACACGTGTACATTTTATAGCTTAAAGTCTCAAATACTGTAATTATAGACACAATAGATAAACAATGGCACTGACGAATCGGTTCGTCAGTCGGGCGGTTAAACCTTCCTCTTGAATCACTCTATCTATTATAAAAACCGCATCAAAATCCGTTGCGTAGTTTTAAAGATCTAAGCATACAATACATAGGGACAGACAGACGAAAGCGACTTTGTTTTATACTGTGTAGGTAGTGACGACGAAAGTTATAATACAAAAATAGAAAAAGATAGTTTAATCACGGAAACGTTGCTTTAAAAATGTTAGAGTTACTAGTTTCTGTGTCCTCTTTTCTCGTAAATAATTCCTGTCTCAATTTCTGAAGTGTAAGCACTCAGCAATAAAGTTAGAAGGTAATTTAGAAACCTGAGAGACAGCAACGAACATCGAGAAACTGAAAGCGAAGCACCTCGAACTAATAATGAAGAAATGAAATCTAGGTCCGTATCAAGAAACTTATCTAATTAGAACAACGCTAGACACTATTCTAGACCAGGTTTGTTTAACATTAAACTAGTAATGGGTAGGTAAACAACAGAAGTTGGGGAAGTTATATTCAATAGGCAAGGGAATAAAGGCTTTGGTCCCAAATCTCGGGACGTGATAAGAGTCACAATAGACGTGACGCCTCTGTGTCTGGCTTTGAGCTAGGCAAAACGTCCAAAATAATTGCCTGAGAGATACAGACGTATGTTCGATGTTTTTAAACTGAGATATTTTCTGGTATAAGGAAATAGGATTGAAATGTATGTTTTAGTGATGTCATTATTACCTTTATTCATTCAAAACACATAAAAATACATTTTTAAATATATTCATCCAAAAAAAAGTAGCCCACCGGCATCGGGAACAGGGTCCAAGCCACCCCGTAATTAATTACCCTATTAGTAATGTTATTCTTATGGTGAAAATAGCGATGCCAAAGTTCGGTATCCCGACACTAAGATTGAGGTTAGGTATAAGGTATTGTTTAGCAAATTGACCGACAACTTAAATTATCCGTGTATTAAAATCACAATTATCATTCGTTATCAGACTTATGGGTGTAAATACGGCAAAGTTACGTAGAGTCTTCTAAGCAATTCGTTTCCTTGACCATACATCAATTTCGAAGAACCTATCTACCCTTTCTGAAAATTCAAATTCAAATAGGAATCTCCGAAAATGGTAGTCAGTGATTAAAATCATGATTTCAATATATTCCTCAGGCCTTCTTACAAAATTTAGTTCGAAGATTAATTCAAGTCTTGTCGCATGACGTAAAAGGCAAGTCAGAGGCGAACCTTTGAAAGGCCAGATTAAAGTGCTCAAAGGTAGAGAAAAGGCGCGCCACCTTGCCCCGTAGGTAAGAAAAACAATTTTCTTTTGAACACAAGTTTTGTCAACTAAAATTATATTACAGCAAGTTTGGCGTACAGTTTGCTGTTGAAACTTTCCATGTTGTTCTGATGTTTACGATAACAAAATGCAAGTTAGCGGAGTTGGGCGTAGGTAGATCGGGTGGCAGGGGAATTGGCTGTGATAGTTGACTACGCTTATTTCGTATGTGCATTTTTTCCTCATGGGAGCACTATCGATATTATGCGACGGCCCTATTGTGTCAGTAATGGCTTCTGCGCAGAATGGTAGCTATTGGTTACACTTAGAATGGAAATGAATTGATAGAAGGTCTAAGAAACTGAATTGTTCATAATACTTAATTCATATACAAGGTCAGTCGGAAAGGGGGTACTAATCCGAAAGGGTGTAGAAGTACCCATAATAATGAATAACTTTTGTTCTACAACTATCCCCAAAAGTCAATAGTATAAGAGAAATAGCCATTCACATATTTCATAAAAATTAAGCTATAATCTATCTATCCTCAGCTATGAGCAACTGTGTTTACATTTTAGGTCATATTTGAGGTCACAAATTAATTAGAAGTTCCATTTTCTGAATTTGTAACTAAAGTTGAAGAATTTAAAAAAAAACTAAAATAAAATTATTTTACATGGAAATCAAAATTACCGAATTTTGAAATTTTAACACTTGCTTTAAAACTGTCATCAGTGATACTTTAAGTGGCCCGCGAATTAGTACCCCCTTTCCGACTAACCTTGTATAGGCTTAGCGCGACTGTTGTGACGTCTACGAGTATCGTAATGTAAACGTAACGTTAATGTGAGTTGATTTTGAATTGAAAATACTCGTTTCGCATATTGAAAATTCAAATCTATCTATGATACAAACTGTGTTTTAAACCAAAATGCTATTGGATAGTTGTATTTTCGATTCAAAATAGGACTACAGATGATGAGAATAAGGCGTATATTTGCAATAAATGTACGCAATTTGCAGTACCTATGTATTTAAAACAGTACATATTTGAATTAAACCTATTGTGTGAATGCAATAAATTATATTAGGTATATTATATTTAGAAGTTAAAGGGAGGTTTACAGTTTCATTTAAACAAAACGTTGCATAGTTTCAGACAACAACAGCAGCTTTTATAATTCTGCAGTTGAAACTTGGTAGCATTATGAAACTGCAATTTATTACTCACATCCTGTTCTTTAATAATTTAGAAATAAGAAATAGTAACGTTATGAGAAATACGAGCAAAGAGTTTTATTTGCAGTCGGAAATAGAAAATCTATAGTTTCTCGTTTGCACGGCAAGGGTAGAAAGAAGATACTGTTCGGAATTCTTGCTGAGTGATTCTTGATTCCACTTGGCTGGTTTTATTTGTTTTCAAAAGAATATATAGGGTGACTGGTAATTAGTGACCGATACTTTAATACATGATTGTACTCATGGTAACAAACAACTTTCCCAAAGAAACATTACTTTTATTTTATTTTTTTAATTTAAAATTTATTAGTAAACCGTTATGGAATGGGCGCGGCTCGTAATATGGTGTTTAGGCTTCTTCATAGATTAATTAATATGTATTGTATATTGATTGGGCTTTTTACTTGAAGGGAGTAAAGTTTTTGATGAATAACTCAGAGACGTGTTATTAGCACATTTACTTATAAGGAACAGGAAGAAAGATTACAATTACAACTCAGTCCCGACAGAATGACAAACGAAAAAACCTTCACTCTTTCACTCACTTCGCGACCGGGCCGCGCGCGTCGCTCGATTTTGTTTCAACACCGACCGTCTAGATGGCGTTGTGCGTTGTGAGGAGCAAACATGCCGGCCGCCTTGGAATCCTCAGGTTTCAACACTGAAGAGCTGCGTCGCCGGCGGTGCCGACTGTGCTGTCATCCTTGGTGCCACCACTCGTAGCCGATGTCACCGGAAGCGGGCAAATTTTGGAGAACGCTCGTTGTACTGAGCCCGTCGCGGTTTTAAGTTCAGCTACACGGCTCACACCATCGCGTCCTGTGAACACCCTCACAATTCTGCCCATGCGCCATTTAAGAGGGGGCAAGTGGTCCTCCTTAATCACGGCAAGAGTGTTCAGAGCTAAGTCCTGGTTGTGTGTCTTCCACTTGGTCCTTATTTGAAGCTCCGAAATGTAGTCGGTCGACCACCGCTTCCAAAACTGCTGTCTCATTTGTTCTACCCTCTGGAACCGCGTCAGGCGACTAATCGGCTCTTCCGTCAGGTCCTTGCAGGCTGGCGCGAGGAGCGGCCGGCCGATTAGGAAGTGTGCCGGACTAAGTGGAAGAAGATCATGTGGGTCTGAGGACATAGGACACATTGGACGGGAATTCAGGACGGCCTCAATCTGTGACAACACTGCGCTGAACTCCTCGTACGTAAGATTAGCGGTACCCATGACACGCCTCAGGTGGTGTTTACAGGATTTAACTCCTGCCTCCCACAATCCCCCAAAATGAGGAGCATAGGGTGGGATAAATTTGAATTCTATGTCGTCGTTAGATAGGTGATCAATAATTTGATGTGAATGCCCGTTGAACATTAACTTAAGCTCTTTCATGGCTCCGATAAAATTTGTCCCGTTATCCGAGAAAATTTGAGCCGGTTTACCACGACGGGATATAAATCTTTTGAGTGCTAATAAGTAATCATGTGCAGAAAGGGTACTAACTAATTCGAGGTGGATGGCTCGTGTAATAAAACAAACAAATAGGCATATATACCCTTTTTCAAGTTTAGCCCCCCTACCTTTGCGGTTTAGTACCGATACGGGTCCAGCATAGTCCACCCCACAGCGAATGAAGGGAAAACCTGGTTCCAACCGCTCCGCAGGCAGGTTGCCCATGATTGGGGAAACGGTCTTTCCCTTAAGTCGCGTGCAGCGGACGCACTGGTGAACCACCTTTCTGGCCAAATTTCTGCCCCCTAAAGGCCACCAACTCTCACGCATAGTAGCCAATAGAAGTTGGGGTCCAGCATGGAGAAGTTTAATATGTGAATGCTGAAACAATAATAAAGTTAACCGATGTTTACAGCATAATAAGCTCGGGTGCTTTTTATCGTACTCGAAACTAGGCGCATTAGTTAGGCGTCCGCCTACTCTGATTATATTATGGCTATCTAGGAATATATTAAGGCTAGAAATTGCACTTGTTGTGTGTAACGGCAGCTTATTTTTTAACTTAATATATTCATTAGGGAACGATTCTTGTTGTGCAAGTCGCGTTAACATTTGTGTGGACGCACACAACTCACTCACCGATAACGGCCCAACTGTGCGATCGTGTCGCGGTGTGCGTAAATTATGAATGAAACGTACCACGTATGCACCTGTACGTCTCACACGGTTGTACGAAGAGAACCGTTCAAAATTAATAACAATGTTTTTATTTTTTGTGACGTCACAAACTAATGCAGTAGTATGTGTTCTTAGCTCTGGTAAGTCACCAGCGTAGTCGGAATGCGATATTGTGCCCTGCTGCGACCGCATCAGCTCATGACTTTGCAGGAATGGTGGTCCGTACCACCACTGGCTACAGTCATTGAGCGTGTCCAAGCTGAGACCGCGCGAGACTAAGTCCGCTGGATTATTCTTAGTACCTACATGCGACCATATAGCGTTACTGGTAAGTTCATTTATTTCTACTACTCTATTTTGAACGAAGGTTTTTAACGAATGAGGGGACATTCGAAGCCAACCAAGGACAATGGTTGAATCTGTCCAAAAGAAAACCTTATAAAATGTCAATCGTAATGAATTAATTACTTTTTTATATAAACGTGCGCCGATCAACGCCCCGCACAATTCTAATCGTGGTATACTAGTCGGTTTTAATGGCGCGACCTTACTTTTGGCACAAAGTAACTTAATAGTAACAGGCGAGTTATCGGAGTATGTACGCACATATGCGCATGCGCCATATGCAAGCTGCGACGCGTCACTAAAAATATGTAATTCTATGTATTGTGTGTGAGAACTCATTACATAACGCGGTATCCGTAATGTGTGTAAACATTGTAATGAACTAATAAATTTCTCCCAAGATAACACAACATCATTAGGAACCGGATCGTCCCAACTTATTTTACACAACCATAACTTTTGCATAACAATTTTCGCTATTATTATTGCTGGTGCTAACATACCCAAGGGGTCATACACCTGCGCTATTACTGATAACATTGTACGTTTAGTTAATGGGTTCGTATTATTAGTTATTACCCGTGACGTAAAATGTAAGTCATCCTTTTTATTGAACCAACCCATACCTAAAGTTCTATTTTGATACTGATCTCCTAATGCCAATCTTTTTGATATGTCATGAGCAGTAATATCCAGATTAAATATCCATTTACGTAATGGAAGACACGCCGATTGTAAAGTATTAGTGACCTTATCGCACATATCTAATAAACTATTTAAATCATCATTACCTATCAACACATCATCTACGTAAAAGTCCTCCCTAATCACAGTAGCAACCTGTTCATCCTCACATTCCCGCGCGAGTTGGTTCAGACACCTCATACTCAGATAAGGCGCTGACGCCGTGCCGTACGTCACGGTGTTAAGGCGATATATACCTATTGGGTCCGATGGATTTTTACGCCATAAAATTAATTGTAATTCACGTTGATCTTGCTGTATTAATATTTGACGGTACATTTTTTCCACGTCGGCACATGCTACGTATTTATACTGCCTAAAGCGTAATAACATGGAAAAAATGTCGTTCTGAAGTGGCGGCCCAATAAACTGGATACTGTTCAACGACTTGCCTGTAGATGTCGCTGCGTTAGCATCGAACACTGTGCGCAGTTTCGTTGTACTACTATTTTCATTCATAACACCGTGATGTGGTAAGAAATAGTGAGGTGACCCGTATGTATTTATGCGACTCATGTGACCGAGACTTTCGTATTCATCCATAAAATTAACATATTTTTCCTTAAATGCCGGCAACCGAGAAAACTTTCGTTCAAGCGAAAACAAACGCTTTTCAGCTGCATTGTAACTTTCTCCGAGAACCGTAGGCGATTCCTTCAACGGAATGCGCACTGAGAATTGACCTTGCTGAGTACCTACGTGTTGTCGTTTCAACGAAAATATTCTCACATTTTTGTTCGTCGGCACTAAGGATATTCCCAACGTTGGGAATCTCTTCGAGTTCCCAAAATTGTTTTAATTGTGCATCTAAAGTTTGTGAATAGTTGCACTGAACCTGATTAATGCGCAGGCCATTATTATAATTATACAAAGGCCCAGACATTATCCACCCTAACTTGGTATTTTGTAAATACGGTCCATTTTTTAACCTAATTTTACCATCAATCAACAAATCCCAAAACTTATCCGCACCTATCAGGATATCAATATCCGACGGCGAATGAAAGGTCGGGTCAGCCAGTTGAATATTGTCTGGGATACTAATATTATTTATATTTATATTAAATGCCGGTAACCTATTCGTAATACTCGGCAACACTAAACATTCAATATTAGTATGATAATGCTTAACCTTCGAACGTAATAATATTTTACAACTGTGGGTAGACTTCGTGATCGAATGACCCACACCGGTAACTTGACAAGTGGACTGTAATAACGGTGCATTTAGCTTATCGCATAAAGATTTCGTAATAAAACACTGTTGGCTACCATTATCGAGAAGCACGCGTACAGTGTGATATTTATTATTATTATCTGCAATATCCACTAGCGCTGTGGACAGCAGGACCGTAGGTAATACGGAACAAGATGTTTGTTTACAAAGCGACTCGGTACTATCAGCTGACGAATGCAACGAAGTTGAGACATTAGAAACGTTAGTGGTTACCGGCTGCGATTGTGTATTATTCGCACCTACCACGTTCACGTTGTCTCCGCTATCAACATGAATCAAACTATTATGCTTTTCATTATGACACAGTCTACACGGGCCGAATTTGCAATCTTGTACCTCATGGCCAGAACGTAAACAATTCTTACAAATATTTGTCGTGTTAACAAAGTCAATCCTTTCTTGAATAGGTAAATTAATAAACTTAGAACACGTATAAAGGGAATGATTACCTTTGCACATTACACACACGCGCGGACTACGCTTACTTGTTTTCGACTTGTTATTATTATTATTATCACCAGCACTTGTAGCGACGTAACTATGAGTAGATTGTTTTTTGTTTTGTGTTTGTTCACTACTTTTGTTGTCGTGTGAATGTTTACTGTAATTAACCTTTATAATATCTAACATATCCGCCCTGTCCTTGAGAAACTTAAGTAAATCATCTAACTTCACGAATGGCGGCTTAGTGTTAGCACTATAAAGTGTACCCTGAAACTGTTCCCATTCACGTTCTGTAGTGGGGTCTAACTTCGAAACAACCAAATAAATAACTAACGTGTCCCAAGCATGCGTTTGTTCTCCCAGCGATGAGAGCGCACGTAGGTTTCTTAGCACCGTGTCTATAAGTTTCCTTAATTGTGAAGCCGATTCTTTATGTAAAGAAGGAATCGTATAAAGGGACTTGACGTGGTTGTGTTGCAATAGCCGTAAGTTGTTGTAACGATTTTCTAGCAGCTCCCATGCGTGAGAGTAGTTGCTGGCCGTAAATTCCAACGCACTAATGACTTGCGACGCACTATTCGTTAATGACGATCGTAAATAATGGAATTTTTGGATACAATCTAAATCCTCACGCTCATGGATCATACTACAATAAGAATTCTTAAACTCTAACCAGCGATCGTACGAGCCGTCAAAGGTAGGTATTTTAATGTCCGGTAACTTTACACATATTTTGCTTTTATTAACGACATTCTTATTATTTTCAGGTACCTCTTTCTGCAGCATGAGTTTGGCGGAAGCTACCGTCTTATAATACTGATCTTCAAAACGGTCTCGGTCCTCCAATTGTTTTGGAAGATCGAGCTCGTCTGCATTTTCCTCAATCAGATTTTGTAGCTCCGTATAATTACGTAATAAATTTGAACTATTCTCCACGCGTAACTGCAGCTCTAATAATTGCTGTTCCCCTAACGGGCATACACATCTCTTAATATAATTTTCAAAAACTGTTAAACGACCTTTAACTACTGCTCTTTTCTTAAAAAGTTCCGCCATCTTAGCCTCACTCATTTTGGGTGACAATAGGAACACAAGAGTACTCACTGTTATCCTCCTATGTGATATGTGGAAGCGTGAAGCGTCTCGTGCCGCCCGCGGAGACCCGCGAGATAGGTACCTACTCACGCCGGCGGTATATCACTATAACGGCTGGGCACCGCCGCTCAACAACCAGGAACACAGCACGAATATTAACACAGACCGAAAGATGGGATGGGGAAATTGACGGGATACTCTGACCTGCCACTCCTCGCATCCACTCGAACTCTTGATATTCGTTAGCACGACGTGTAGGTATGCAATGGCGGCGGGTGAACTTTCTTCTCGTTTTCTTACTAATTTGGCTCGGAAGGACCAATGTTTAGGCTTCTTCATAGATTAATTAATATGTATTGTATATTGATTGGGCTTTTTACTTGAAGGGAGTAAAGTTTTTGATGAATAACTCAGAGACGTGTTATTAGCACATTTACTTATAAGGAACAGGAAGAAAGATTACAATTACAACTCAGTCCCGACAGAATGACAAACGAAAAAACCTTCACTCTTTCACTCACTTCGCGACCGGGCCGCGCGCGTCGCTCGATTTTGTTTCAACACCGACCGTCTAGATGGCGTTGTGCGTTGTGAGGAGCAAACATATGGAATTTAAATTTTTTTGTTTTTTAAATAATGTTTCTTAGGGAAAGTTGTTTGTTATCATGAGTACAATCATGTGTTAAAGTATCGGTCACTAATTACCAGTCACCCTATATACAGGGTGTAAACGAATTCGTGAAATTCCTTCAAACCGCGTGATCTACTGGTGACACAGACGGAAACTGCATGGGACAAAGTAAAAAAAAAACTGTAAATGCGTGCTTTTCTTTTTCTGAGTCATTTTAGCGCACCGAGTTAACTGACTGCACGGAGCGATATCGCGCTAGTCGTGCCTGCCAGCTGTGTTACCGTGTTTTCATACGATCAATCGATCGATCGATCAATCAAATCGAAATGTTCTATCAATTAAAATTATTATTTTTGCAAAATTTTGCTTTGCTCCTTTTTTATTGAAACCTTATTAGGTGGTTTAAAAAGACGGTAAAGCAAAAAGAAATAAAAATAAAAACTAAATCCCATGCTGTGTTAATCCATACCAGTAAATAGATCATGTGTGGTTTTAATGAATTACACGAATTCGTTTACACCCTGTGTATAGCGAAATGTCGTAAAAGTTTAAATAACAATTAACAACAAAGACATTAAGAGGAAAATTTATCGTAAGATGAAATATAGCTTGCTATTAACGAGTCTTTCTCGAATATTCTACGCACATTGGAACGAACGACTAATGACATATTTAATGTGGCTCAATTAATCATCTAGGATGGGAAACGTATAGAGGGGAGCTTGTTTAGCAACCGTTTAAGTAAGCTGTTACTGAGAGGATAAGGGTGGTGGCTCAGATGTGCGGGATCCATGGGATAATGTATTCCTTCAATACCCCAGGGCGGGATTCTCAACAATTTTCCACTATGGAAAACTTGATACCTCTTTCGATGACTGATCGAGAATTTATACAAATCCCGCGTCGTTTTTTTATATATTCTCTGTTATTTTCTTATTCAGGTATTTTACGTTATTTTGCGGTTATTGATGACCGCGGGAAGTATGCAAGGGATGTCGGCCTTATCTACTTTGTAAATAAAACGAGCCATATGTAATCATAAGGTGGAGGGGCTCGTGGCTAATTATCAACCGCGCGTATCATATGATTTGCAAGGTTAAGCTGCGATTGCCGCGGTTAGGCCGTGGATGGGTGACCGTTCGTTGCACATCGAGACCCTTCCGTGCTTCGGAGGGCACGTTAAACTGTCGGTCCTGGGTGCCATAGGAATGCCTATGACATTCGATACGGGTAGTCAGAAGCCCGAAAGTCTGGCAACCGGTCTTACCTAAAGGTGTGTACGGACAGCGCGTATATTGGTACGCGTAGTCGGTTACGCGTGTCCTGGAACGCTATGTCCATACTTGCAGCTACGGGTACGTTCCCTAACAGTAGTTACGCACTGCATCCGATCCGAATCCGTGAAAATACGTTCCGAAGTAGCCATAGAACTATTTGTATGGTAGTTTACGCACTAAATCCGGCATCCGTCATCCGATTTCTATCCGTCATCCGTGAATCTCCAATCCGGAAGAAATATTGACGGACCAAAGTAGCCGTAGTAATGTTTGTATGAACGCTTTCGCACTACTTCGGATTCAAATCGGACGCCAAATGGATATGCCAAAGATGGCCCCGGAATTGTTTGAATTTGGATCAGAGATCGGAATAGTGCGTAAGCAACATCCGAATTCGGTCCGAGATTTTTACTCTAGATCGGTATTTTCACGGATTCGGATCGGATGCAGTGCGTAAAGCAATATCCGAATTCGGTCCGAGTTTTTTATATCCGTATTTTCACGGATTCAGATCGGAAGTAGTGCGTAATCGCTCTAAGAGTGTTCGCGTAGCTGCAAGTATGGACATGGCGTTCCAGGAAACGCGTAACCGACTACGCGTACCAATGTACGCGCTGTCCGTACCTACATACCTTTAGGATATCGGCATAGCCCAGTAACTGGCTTGCGGAGGTCTCATGGCAGTCTCTCCGTGTAAAATACTGGTATTCAGCCGCATTTGGTTAGACTAGAAGCTGACCAAAACATAGTTGGAAAAAGGGCTAGGCAGAACGATGTGATCATAACGTGTTTATTCTAAACTACAGGGAGTAAACGAATTCGTGTAATTCCTTTAAACCACATGATCTATTAGTGGTATAGATTAACCCCGCCTGGGATTTAGATTTTTTTTCCATTTTTATTTTTATTATAGAAAATTTCGATGCCATGTCTAAATGAATTAAAGCACGGCGACACAGCTGACGGGCACGACTAGCGCGCTATCGCTACACGCAATCAGTTAACTATGGACACTAAAATTACTCAGACACAGAATACTATGTGTCTTTGAAAACTTTTTTTGTTGATTCTGAAAAAATCTTATGTAGTGTCAATCAGTGTCACTAGTAGATCACGTGGTTTGAAGGAATTACACGAATTAATTTACAACCTGTATAAAATCAGGAAAACCTCATTCAGTTTCCAACGACATTTTATTCAAACAATTCTGTTTAAACTTTATTCAGCAACGTATCAATCATGTTTAGTACGAGCACCGTCTTCCGTTTAGCATATTAATCTCATTTTTATACTTCAAGCCAAGGTGAAACAGCTAAAAGTTTTAACAATACTGTGGCCATTAGCCATACATCAACGTCGAGAGAGGAGTCTGATTCGGACGCGGGCAAATTGGGATTAATAACGGTCTTAGCACGAAAGAATTCCCCCCACATTTTCTTTTACTGATTAGGTGGCAAGACAAATCGGTTCGGATAGTGCGAAAACACGGAATGTTCTCAACTCGCCTTTTGTTTCTGAAGGATAGTTGGGTCAGGGTGAACACTCGAATGATTTGTAGTTAAAATAATTACGTAGTCGGAAAACAAATACAGGCAATTTGTTTTCAGTGGAGTAAGTAAAATACCCTCTATTTTGAGATATTATGTAAAAGAATAATCAAGGTTACGAAAGTATAATGATGATCTTTCTGAAGACAAACTCATTTTATAATGTTGTGTACATCTTATCAGTAATTAATTAGATAACTTTGAAGCAGTAGCGGTTTGTATAAGAATAACATTGACGATGTTATTAAGACCTGTTTGATATTTTTTTGCATCGAGACTACTTTCAGCTAATATTTTATTAATCTAGTGAGGGTGCTGAGTCTGAGAACCTAAGTTTGATTTCCAGATTAGTCATAGTGCTCTTACAATGCTAGATGCTCTTCTGACATCAGCACCAGAGTATTTGTTTGCCTCGAGATGGATAGATGTGTGTCGTGAATGTTTGAGATTTTGTGAGAAGATGGATGAAAGATGAGTAAAGTTAATTTCTTTACTGATAATACCTAATGCTAAGGGATTTACTAGAGGATGGGGAGTAGCGTTTTCTGGGTGGGTACTTTAACAACAATACTGCGATCGCCAAACCGCCTGCCAAGCGTGGCGATTTTGGCAAACCCCCCCAACATTGTTTGGGGGAGACCTATGACCAGCAGTGGACGTCATTCGGCTGAGTGATGAATACGTAATGTGTTTTTTTTAATTTCTCTTTTCTCCTGTTACGTTTTTATAATTAGGTCTTTTTTGTTTTTTCTTACATATAATTTAACTGTTCAATGCTTTGGTTGAGACTGTAATATTGTGCATGTAAATAGTATCTAAGTTTTTTTAATTATAGCCAGGACCGTTAATGGCGAACTGCAGGTCTACTTATTTCATAATTTATTAGTCTACTGAGAGTACTGAATCTGCCCCTGATTCAGAAGGATTCGACTAGTCAGTTGTCAAACAATTCGGTAAGCTATGTCTTTTATCTCATAACGAGAATCATAGACGGAACGAGATATCAAAACGAATCGACCGACACTTGCTTATCGAAAAGGTTCTGAATCGGGGAGTTGAGGACCTGGGTTTGAAGGTAGGGAATTTTTAGTGACAGCCAGGACCTAATTTCATTAATAAAAACAGCAGGATACTCCTTTCTGGGATCAAATTAGTAACGTATTTAGTATTGGGTGCATTAATTAAGCATCCACGAGGGAAGAAACTAAGTACGTCCGGTGAATCCTGGGTAGTCAGCCCCGCTACCAACCTTGCTGACTGGCTAATCTATTCGCCATGCCATGAGCTATTCAAAATAGCTCGTGCCAGTACGAGAGAAGAAGAAGCCTTACTAATAAGTATAGATATTTCATTTTACAACATGTTTTTGAATGTCACAGAATCGTAACAAATTGATTAGTCATGACCAATTTTTTGTCACTTAGCATTCAGACAAAAATTGTTAAACCAACTTCAAACAACTGCGTACATGTAGCTAACACTTTATGTAAGTAATTTATTAGAATTATGGTCGGTTTTTGGTAACACGCGATCGGCCACCCCTTCCGGACCGTCCTTGACCCGTAGTTATTCGGAGCGATGACGTCAGCCGGCGTGGCCGAACCCTGCCCCACAAAGTAGAGACCGGTACAGAAGGACCACTTCATACTATGTGCGAGAACAAGGTTATACAAGGTCAGTCAGGAAGGGGGTACTACTGCTCGGGTCACATAAAGTATCACTGATGAGTAAGACACACACAGCAAGTGTTAAAATTCGTAAATTTTTATTTTCGTACTTTTTAATTTTGTTATTTATGTATTTTTACTCTAACACTAATATCTTTTAGGGAGAGTTGTAGAACAAAAGTTATTCATTATTTTGGGTACTTTAATACCTTCTCTGATTAATATCTGATTCTCTGATTAGTATACAAAGGATCTTAATGCTGAACGAGACAAACCAATCGATAAAGTGCGTGCAATCTGCAGCTGCAGTTAAGTGGTTCGAGTTTGACGATTAATGAGACACACATGCTACAGATTTTACTACTCAGTCTATAGCAGGCCATCGGCAATGAGCCTTTCCCGAAAAAGGAAAGAGATAGATGATGATCTCCATAGATGTAATACAATATGCGACGCCGACGGTGTTGTCTGTCTACAGTGTTTGCCATATATAATTCGATTGAGCCTCGGATTAATAACAGAGTGAACCTCAACCAGCAAGTCTGGCATATGCAGCGAGACATAATTTTGTCATCACATTAGTGTAGTATTATTGTATTAGTATTATCTCGTCTTGGCATGAGATAATACGATGAAATTTTAGGTGAGGTTGTCGTTTGTAATCCGGGTAACGCGCGGTCTTGTATCTCCATTATGTATGCGTTTCACATCGTGTATTGTTAAGAATGGATTTTCTGTCCCTTCTTATTTATGTACCTAGAACATGTCGCTGCGTCTGTACACTGCAGTGTTAAATGTGAATTTATTGTAATTATGGCTGCAGTCGGTCTGACGTTTGCTAGAACATTCCAAGCCTGACTTAAACGCAGTGGGCGAACTGTCTCTTATCAAAGATATTTTAGGTTTAGTTAGAAGACTGGATTACGTGATATATATTAGCCTGTGAATTGGGTTTTTTAATAAACAAACTATTTTAAGGACACACAAAAGTATTTCACGCTTTGTAATAATATGTGAAAAAATTACTATATTCTTTTCACCATAAGATGAGTCCTGACAGCTCGGTCATTTCGTAAATTGTAGCCGTAAGGACTGCTATCGAAAAAACGTAAACGACATCATCAAATACCGTAAAATTGCTATATTATCCATGTTTTGTTTTAAAAAAATATTTGATTTTCTTTGTATGGTAACGTTTTGTAGAGAAACGTCAGGAATCAACTTATGGTGAAAAGGGTATACATATCAATCGCTAAAACAGCACAAATACCTAAAAATGGGCCATCTACTAGTTCTTAGCTATGAACGGTTGCAAATAAATATTGCCATTAGCTAGCCATACACACACGGATATACCCGCCGGATCTGCCCAACAGACATGCCTCCTGGCGGGCAGATCCGTGCGTGTATGGTGAGAAGAGACACGGATATGCCCCGGATTCGTCCGCCAGTCACGTCTGCTGGGCAGATTCGGCGGGCATATCCGTGCGTATATGGCTGGCTATTATCACCACTCGAGGCAAACTTATAGGTGATCCTAGAATGACCTTTTTTAGTGCACAGGAAAATTCTGCTGCTCATCTTCTTGACATAGTTGCTTTTAACAAGACTCGGGACAAGAGAAAACGAAGAAGTCTTTACCAAAAATCAAACTGGGACCAAGATGTTTTTTTCTCTTTAACGCATTCTTCTTTTTGAACTAAAAAATACATATCAATGATTAGAGTTATTCACGAATAATCTCATGTAAAAAATACAAGAAAAGGAAATTTTCATTAAAAGTAAATGAAGTATAGAGCACTACATACATGGTGAGTAGTGACATGTTAAGGCCTCTACACACCAAAGCCGCCGGCGGCTTTACCCGGCGGGTTATGCCGGCGGGTTATTGCGGCCTACTAACGCGAACGACATGACGCAAAAAAAGCCCGGCGGCATAATCCGCCGGGTAAAGCCGCCGGGGCTTTACCCGGCTTTGGTGTGTAGAGGCCTTTAAGTAGTATACATGTAAATTACTTTGGTCTTAATACAATTTTCAGTAAAGACTCCTCCTACGTTTTCTCTTTTTGTGAGTTTTATGAAAAGCAAACAATAACATGTCAAGAAAGGAAGTATCGTTATTATTACAACAACTTGCACTACTTAATTTAGATTCCCGCGTCTCACTACCTTGTAACGGCGATCATTCCGAACCCTACATTCTTACAACTTGCGATGATCGATGAGCTTCCCACTTCGGAGCCATTAAACGTTTTTTATCCTCGTCCTTATCGCTACCTACGCTCCGGATCTTCCTATCTAGATTCCAAAAGCATAAAAATTTAAGTGAAAAGCCGCTCCAGTTACACCATATTTTAAACCAGATTGTCTGGAGATGAGGTGCCAAGATTTGTAGAAGTTTTTGTGCCGGTTTGAAAAGAAAAGAATATTAAAAAAGTAACTAAATTGCGCTTCTGTTATTGTCAGACTCTTTTTTGTCATGTAACCTAAGATGACCTATGACTCGATGTTGCAAATTAAATAAGTTTAATACTCGTAGCTATCAGCGGTATCGTGTTGTTTTGTGGAAAAATTTGGTGTGATGTGGAAAGATATTAGCTAGCCATATACGCACGGATTTGACCGACAAGTGCATCTCGGATCCGATCCGTGATTTCGCCACACACGTACGGATTTGCCCGCCGTGATCGGATCCGTGATTTCGTCTCCAGGCAGTTCAGATCGACTTTATTGTCACTATATGCCACTTTAGACCAAACGCGTGTACACTACCAAAGCATTAGTGCGCGCACATTCGTCGCTACGCACACACGCACAGTTGGTACTCGGATCTGCCTTCCCTCAGACCCGATCCGGTCGTTTTGAGCACGGGCAGCGGGCAGGCATCCGGCGGGCATATCCGTGTCTGTTCTCACCATACACGCACGGATCTGCCCGCCAGGCACGTCTGTTGGGCAGATCCGGTGTGTATTTACACAGATATGAGACAAAACGGGTACCAAAAACAAACAAAAGACGGCTTCAAACTTTACCTGATCGAACAACCAATGGCAATTGCTAATTTTCACGCCACTCACACTTATTGCGTCAGCGTAAAAATATTTTTTACTGCAGTACTAATAAATATTCGTGATCTTGAAGTTGCACTTAGTTCGGAAGTGATAAGTTTTACGAAGTTGTCTGATGCGACTTCTTAGTTGTGTTGTACAGCCGCGGACTCGAAATGTTTATCAGATTTCAAATTCGATTCCTTCTTACACTGCGCGCAATAAGGTTTAAGATGTCCTAACAACTCACTTAGGTATTAGTTTTTAAAATTGTGAAGCGTCGATTCTAGCAAAAAACCTGTTAACCACTTTTTGATGTTATGAACTCCTTTTTAGGTACTTATGTGTCTAGTCAAAAGTTGTATAGAGCGAACTTGATTGAATTTACTATATAGGTTGATTTATTTTTCTATGCTGCCTGGTATACTGCCTCTTTGAATTAACCTTTTTAGGTCAATTAAGAAAATAATAATCTTTATCCTGTCAATTCTTTGCGAGCGACAGAGCAACCTTATCCAAATGTAATGTGCAAGCAATTACAGACCTTAATCTTCAATTAAATAGTTATGATTGATTTCGCGAATTCCGAGAGCGGACTGCCTGAATCTTAGGATGAATTTGGAATGACGTGCGCTGGAAAACTAACAGCGGTAACTATACAAAGACGAAATTAATATTTGTTGTTTAATCCAAAAGGATTTAGGGCCGATTTAACAATCGTCATGTAACTTTTATTTGAGGAGTAAGTTTGACGTTTTGACAGCTTTTATAAAGAAATAAATAAATATTAGCCTGTAACTGTCCCACTACAGGGAAAGGCCTCTTCTCATACAGAGAAGAAACGAGCACTGATCACCACGCTTGTTCACTGCGGGTTGGCGATTTCACATCATTAAATACAGGTTTTCTCACGACGTTCACCGTATGTGTCAGTTGCGTCATAGATTGACTAAGAAAGTATATAAATAAAAATACCTATATAAGCCTGTAATTGTCCCACTGCAGAGCAAAGGCCTCTTCTCATGCAGAGAAGAAACGAACATTGATCATCACGCTTGTTAGCTGCGGGTTGGCGATTTCATACCATTAAAGCAAGGTTTCCTCACGATGTTTTCCTTCATCTTATATCAGTGGCTTTATAGATTAACTAACCCAGGCGTGTACTAATGCGACTTTTTCATGTCATTCATATGTTATTAAAAAGTCACATTAGTACACGCCAGGGTTTGAACCCGCAACTCGGTGCTTATCAAGCGGGGTATAGAAAATGTCTCAAAATGTCAAATTTAAAATAAATCCTTATTTTCCAGATTATCCTTGGGAACTCTAATTATCAGCTACCGTGATTCAGCAATATTCAAGTTTACACAAAGCGTCCATCAGACCTCTGGAACCCAGTTACTGGGCAATGTCAGTACCTACAATACAATACTCTTTATTGTACACAAAACAAACAAGAAACCTAAATATGAAATAGAGATGTACAATGGGCGGTCTTATCGCACTTGGCGATTTCTTCCAGACAACCTTTGGAAGGACATTATTGCAAGAGAAAAAAACAAGTGAGGGGTAGTTCAGTATCCTAAGGTTAGACCGGTTGTCAGATTTTCGAGCTTCTGACTACCCGTAACGATTGTAATATGAAACCCGGGACGCGGCTTAACGTGCTTTCCGAGGCACGGAGGTTTCGATGTGTAACGAATGGTCACCCATCCACAGACTGACCGTGGCAAGCGCAGCTTAACCTTGCAAATCGTATGATCCGCACGGTGATTAATTAGCCACGAGCCCCTCAGATTTCAGGTTATTGAACTATTAAACTTATATAATTCTATACAAAGCATTTTCAAACTGATTCTGATAACACCATAACAAAAGCTCCTATTCTCAAAGTTAAGTGAGTAAGACGTAGTTTCCGTGTTTATTGTTTCAACAGCTAATTGCTACTGTTAGCGCAGATTATGAGGTAACTAGCAACTCATCTAATGAGTTTGTTTTGTAAGTAAACGCTTGCCAGTAACTTTGATTTCACTACTCCGGTGTTGAGAACTTGGTTTCATTTGTTTACTTGAAGAAAGCCTCGTTGTATGGTTAATTAACGGATTTTAGAAAGGGTTTGGAGAATGTTAGGAAGTTTGTTAAAGTAGGATAAATTAATTTATAAAACAAAAAAACTTCTTCACCGCACGCTGACGGTTGGTGGTAAAATCTATACGGTCCACCTGACTAGCTACCGTCTGAACATTAAAATCAAGGCAAGCAGTATACTGTTTATATTTTTGATTATTTACGGTTTACTCACGTGCATTTTTAGGGATTGCCCGACTAGTTTCGGACCCAAACGGAGCCTTTAATCATGAGCTGAACACGCCGCGAGGTCCGAAACTAGTCGGGCGATCCCGAAAAATGCACGTGAGTAAACCGTAAATAATCATAAATATGAATGTGTCTCACGAAAGTTATAATACAAAAATAATTTACTGTTTTCCGTCGTATGTGAGAGCCAGAGGGGTAAAGAGGAATGTCTCTAAATCTCTCTTTGTGTGCTCCGTCTTAGACCCTGTCTGCGTTTACCATCAGATACAACATACAAGTGACAAATTCGACCAAGTAATAGATAAAAAAAAAAAAATTGTAAAGGTAGGTACCTAAAATTAGTTTTTTTTTATGCTGGGAAATCACTAAATGACTTCTTCCGCTCTGGTCGGACCGGAAGGGAGTGTCAGACTTTTACTGGCTAAAACCCATCCGTGTTCCTCCTAATGCCCTTTGCGTTCCAGGGGGCCTACTCCCTAAGTCCGTCAACGAAGTTAGTCTCCCGTCCGAAAGTAGCCCGAAACGTAGGAGTGAACAAAACAAGTGTCAAGTTCAACTTTTCGGACGGACAAAAACACATCGGTAGTACGGACGACTGTCAAATCGTGTTGTCATTCATTCTTAGTTCGGGCCCCGAAATAATCGTATGTCCGTAGGTGATATCCCGAGTAAGAAGGCCGAAACCACGGGCTTCGTGCTTAGGGAGTTGACCCTCTGGCTGCGGTAACTCTTTCGAACAAAGTCCGCAACCCTGGCAAAATTAGTACCCTAGCGTTTAATTCGAGAGCCAACGCCTAATACTACAAATTACTCGGAATTACATTATTATAATATCATAAATATTACCAAATACCTCGTGCGATAATCGTAATCGAATAACTTTATAATTCTAGCGCACTACAAATAGTTAATGCAAATTAATAGTGACTCGAATAATGATATTACAACTGAGATATTTCAATTTCTGAGCCAACAAATGAATTAACTTGTTGAGAGTACTTTATTCGCTGATAGCCAAAGCATTACACAATGTAGATATCTTTATTGTTAATTGATTGTGGCGCTAATCTGCGTCTAAGTGGCTTGTTTATCCGTACTAGTTCAGTATGAGGTTATACAGAATGAATTTTTCAACTGGGCATGGATGGTCAATCCGAAAGTATAGGATATGGAGAAAAAAGGAAAGGTCTCGTTTTAAGAAAATACAAAATAAATTTTTGTACATTTATTAATGTTGAATTTATCAATTGTTCGAAATGGTGCTAATTGTTTTTCGACTCGACGTCTCAAGGCTTGGGATCGAAACAAAAGTATCGTTTATTTTTGAAGGTCTTTTTTATGGATGGGAAATCATCATATGACTCCTTCCGCTCTGGGCGGAGCGGAAGGGAGTGTCAGACTCTTACTGACTAAAACCCATCCGTGTTCTTCCTAATGCCATTTGCGTTCCAGGGCCGCGGTAACTCTTTCGAACAAATTCTGCACCCCTGGTAGGCACTGGCCCTAGCGGGTCCCATCTACTAAGCTGACATCTCTTTGAGGCGCGCGTGGAACACAACGTCGATCGCCGTCGATCCGGGCCTGGTTCTGGTCGGACGGCGAGCCACCCAACGCTCGCCGTCCGCAGGCCTGCATTTTTAAAGGTCCTATCTTTCCTTTATTTTGCCATTTAACATTACTTCCCAGAATTTGATACTTATAAGCGACACTGTGTGAGGGCGCAATAATATAGGAAGTGTTTTTTTTTTTGAAAATCATCTCTTTCGATTTATAGATAGTTTTTTTTTCCAATTTTGCTTTAAATTTATCGACAAAAATACCATCTTTTGTAATACCAACCTCTTTTTACTAGACAGGGCAAAAATAATTATGGCTGCCGTTCGGAGACGAGGCTGTTGATTTTATACAAGGTTATTTTTTTAGATAAAATTAAGTGGTGAACATGTCGTTTTTCGATAGTTCAGTACCGAACACATTGTACATCAGTCATTAGTCAAAGTATTCAACTTACTGGTACTTAAGTATTCAACTTTACTTATTTATGCTTTATGCACATAAAATTCAGAATCTGTTTATTAATCTGGTTGCTAACACAGAATTTCAATGGGTATCCATAGACATTTCACATGCAATCCATTAAAGCCTGAAAATCCGATTTACACGTCAAAAGTCTTGGAAGTAACTAAAACTTAATAATTCTAACATAGTAAACAACTAACTACTAAAGACTTGACACGTATATAGGGGCTTAAGCGATATTTCTATTAAACAGCCCGCTAAGTTATTAATCGGCCCCGCTTCACACGGTAAAAAGTACAGATCCAAGCGATAAACTGAGCAGAATATCTGACTGGATATAGACGTTATTTTGCAGGAAACATTATTTATGTTTCAAGTAGCGGAAGACGTGCGTGGAATTCTTAGTAAGAGTTATAGATTATCGACTTGTACGCTGAGAAACAAGAAGGTACTTTAAATAAAATATTTTTTCTGCTCATCATTCTGTACAACTTTTATAGGGGATACACAGGTTGATTTTCGAAAATCGACAGTCTAAATGACAATTCGACCAGGCCGCAAGTGACTAAAATCGCAACCCCAAAGTTAGTAAGCCATCTGACTTTCGCCGTGCAGCAACAAGCCGCATGCGGCGGGTGACTAAAATCGACCGTGTAAATGGTCAGTTGCAGGCGATCGCCCGCCGCGTGAGGTGTGTTTTGCGCTGTGTTGTTCCACTAGAAATGAACACGTCGCATGCGATTTTTGTCGACCGGTGTAAATGGTGTGGCGATTCGATTTTTACAAGCGATGCGACTGGTGACTTGCCGCACGGCTAAAATCGACCCGTGTAAATCCCCCATTACTAAGGGACAAACTCGAAATTCGTGAAAAAAAAACAGCTGTTCTATACATTTTGTAAGCATCGTTGATTATTTTGTATTGAACAGCAGATTTTCTTTTCACGAATTTGGAGTTTGTCCTACAGTAAAATATGTACAGAATGATGTGCAAAGTTCATGGTTTTCGGATGTAAAGTGACTCATCAGTCATGCTGTATAATTAAAGGGGTGTAATAAAGAAGCGACCATAATTAAGTACGCCAAGGGGCTAATAACGCCGCGTTTGGTGAAACATACTTCGTTTCATATTCATAACCGTAACTGGAAGTAGACTGTTCATCCAGTCGCAACTGTAAACTATGCAACTGCGTGGCAACTGCCGACTGGATGTGCAGCCTATTTTAGTTATGATGTTGAATATGAAAGGAAATCTGTTTAACCAAACGCAGCCCGGTCGTCTTTTAAGACTCCGCAGTCACACCGATAATTCGAGCCCTCATCAAGCTGTCTCCCCCCCCCCCCCCCTAGCTCCCGCCAGCAACGCCCTAAGCCGAGGTCCGAGTCCCACTAGGGGTCGCCCTTAGTGCTGTTGTTGCAGGTAGTCAGATGTTATTGTAGTATAAGTAGTTAGCTTAGGTAGGCTTATAAAATACTTAATATTTTACTCCCCCCCCGCCGCTGGCTGGAGACCCTTCAGGTCTCACTAATAAACTGCCCGGTTACGTAGAAATGGTCCCCTAGGACGACCTACAGCAGACCAACAGAAAAAAAAACAAACTCAGCGTTATTAGCCCCCTGTCCGCCAATCAGTCAGTTAGGGCAGTCGGCCCTGTTACCAACCCTGCTGGTCTTTTCACCACGGCATGAACTATTTACATTTACATAAAGGTAGCTCATGCTGACAGGAAGGAAGAAGTTGCTACCTCAAACGTTGTGTAGTAGCAGTTGCTCCATGAAATGATAGAAGCTCACTACATCAAATGTGAAAGAAGTGATCTTGTGTTTTCTAGGGAGCGCAGTAGTCAGTTTGTTGGCCAAATAAATAAGCTACAAGCTATCGTCACATACCTAAGCTAGTGACATGCTTAGATAAAGATATCACAAAAAGTCTGATACATATTTTACACGAGGTTCCTTGATACATTTTGTTATCCAACAATTACGTAAATCCTAATTAAGAGTTCAATGAAAAAGAAACACATTTGGAAAATAAATACTTTTGGCAAAATACCCAAAACCCGGCTGTATTATCGCAAAGTGGCGTCGAGATATGTAATTCTTCGTAGAATCGCTCAGTTCCGAACCAAGGGTTAGGGTTCAGTCCAAATGATTTCCTTTTGTTAACGGCTACAAAGATTAAACTCTTTTTATTAAAATCATTTTCAGTGGAACGGCTCGGCTTTATTTTCTCAATGAAAGTAGGTTAAAGGGAACGACTAATAAAAGGGTAGATATACATACTACAATTGCGGAATCCCAATGTTGGAATAGGTCCAAAAATTGTTACGAGAACTTTAAATGTCTAGAAATTCCGGGTTTAAGTACAGTGATTCTCCGGATTGCGCTGTTCGGCTATCGTATCGGATACAGATGAATACAATTTATTTTTATTCACAGTTTTATTTAAAATTTAGCAATCTTGAGCCATAGTTTGACTACTAGAACAAATGAGTGAATAGATTAAGTGAAGATGAAGGGAGGTGGAGGAATAAAGAAGGCGATATATCATCATGAAGAAGCATTTCATCATGCATGCTATAGAGGAGGCATAAGTTAACGAAGGCTGAGAAAGAAGAATCAATTCATTATGGGCATTACTAGTAAGCGCTTCGAGTTTGACAGCGAATTGTACTCTACAGTAATACACAACAATAAAATTTCACTCACCGGACTTGCTAACCCTGTACCGCAGACCGCGTCCGCCCTTCGGATGGCAGCGGTTATAGGTCCCGAACTCGCCGTAATTATTGTTCACGCGGCTATAGTCTGCCAAATGTCGATTGCCGTCTAGATGGTTTGGCAGAGACCGGTTCCAGCCCATAACATCGCCAACCACAGAGCCGCAGACGGATGATTCTGTTTGAGATTTTGTGTCGCCATTACAGAGGTCGCCGCTTGAGCGTGCGCGCCGCCCCTTGAGTCCTTTGGCGGAGTGCTGGCTGATGTTCGAGCCCATAGCGTGGCGGGACCTCAAGGGGGCCCCGCCGCCCGCATCGCGCCAATCTTCCCCCTCAACACTTTTCCGGCTGCAGTTGTTCTCACCTGTAAAGGAAAGGGTTCCATATTATAACAGCCTTTGAAAGTCTACAGCTGGATATAGGTCCCCTAAAAGACAATTGACGATAGAAAACATCATGATGACAGCAGCGCAACGTCTGCGCATAGAAGGGCACTGCTCCCTAAGTGGCGTTTTTCGTCACCCGTTGGAATAAATAAACAGAGAATAGAGAAAGGTCAGATCTAAATTTGATTGTTACTTGGGTTTGCGGTGAAGGAAAACATCGTAAGGAAACCTACACACCTTAGAGGGCTCCATAAAGTTCTTGATGGCATGTGCAGTCCGCCAACCCGTACCAGACCAGCGTGGTGGTCTAAGGCCTAAACCCTTATCATTTTGAGAAGAGACCCGGGCAGTAATGGGTTGATTATGTTATGTTGGAGAAAAGTGTTCTATTTGCGGACCACACAGCACAACAAAAGGCAACAAACAATTTATCGATCCGTTTACGTTTTCACACGCGTTACGTGTTACCTTTGATGTACGATAATGTCTACACATTCACGTCGTCAAAGCACATTGATAATGTCGACGTTATCACAACGGATACAAGTAAGCTTTTACTAAGTATAACTATTCCCATAATTAATACAGATTTCCAAGGAAAGCGTACCTGGAGTAAATTTGAGCACATATTTCAATTAAATTCTCGCAAGAGAAAGTGCGAAATTCGAAAACACGTCGGCGCTTTTGACAGTTGCTTTAACTCGCGAAATTTCTCGTTTACTAATTATTCAAAGCAACGCCAGCGACGCATTAATTTGTCGATATTTGCATCATTTATCAACAAAATTATTCGATAACAGAATGGTAATTATGAAGATACTGTAGCTGTTCGCAGAATTAAAACGATTGATAATGATGTATTTCGTAATAATCCTTCTACATATATATTAAATAGACTATTTCTTAGAGTTTAATAGTAACACTGTTATTGTTAATTTATCTGTAACCAGAAATTTATCTAGTCTTTAATATAGATGGTAGACGATCAAATTCTAAGAACCTAACCGTTTATAATACAGTTGACTTCTCAGAATTTTTAAGTTGACAAAAATGTTTATTCATTACCATTTCTTTTGTAGGATGGAAGTGGGTAACGAGTTTGCGATAAAATCAATCTTGTAGATCGTTAGGGAAACAATTAAGGTAGTACTGGTGGTTCTCATTGAAGTACGCACGCAACGTGACAAATTACTTTTTTTGATTCACTTTTAAAACGATCTTGAGGCATTCAGAAGTTATGCAAAGGACCACGTAAAGAAATGAGAAATAAATTGTTTTAATGTTGTTTGTTAATGTTACTGTGAAAGCTCGATCAATAATAGTAAATGCTTATGAAGTCCGGTAAATACTTCGAGTAGAATAAAAAAAAACATGATTTTTCTAGGTTTTCTCGATCTTTCTCGAAATCACGGGTCTATAAATGAGATTCCCATAGTTTCGTTCCAGTAATTTGTATTCCTATTAAATATTGTTCTTCTGAGTAGAGAAGCTCTTATTTGAATAATACGACCATAGATAATTATGTATGTGGTTAGGAGTAATGATCATTTGCCACATGATTTCCTGCGCGTTCGTATTTATTACATTTTTTTACATAGGCAATGTTATCAAATTACAGTATTATACATGGTGAGTTTTCTTTTTCCTCCGTTCTCACGGTAATTTTAACTATCGCAGTGTTACGATGCTTCAAGAATGTTTTTAATTACGCGTATCGTATTTTTCTTGATCGTAGATAGAACTAATTGTCAGGAACAAACACTGCATATTTTATTTATCATGTTAGGTAAATACCTGCCGTATTATGTATGTACGACGATGTCCAACAGCCTATGCAAAATCCTTACATCATTATTCACAATGGTAGATTGAATAATTTTAATCTTAATAAAATCATAAGATTGTTCAAGAAACTCGGCGCGCGAAAGGGTTGAGTTTCCTCTTCAACTAAATTTCCAAAATTCATTTCCTCGCGGCGGTTTAGTAATTTCCATAATTGCTTGAAATATTCGCCAGTTCACCGAAAATATCGGGAATATTTAATGAGATGCGGTGGCCTGTGTCGTGCCTACTTCCGAAGATTTAATGAATCTTTCACCCGGCTGGCGCGAGTTCATTAAGAGCTTCGCCACAAATGCCAGCGCCCATGTACCCACTATGTGTTGCGTATAAAATATGAATAACGACGCGGAACGATTCGTTCGAGCTTAGCCTTTGAAATAAATGCGCGGTTCGTGTATTTGTGGATTTATACGCCTTGCTGCAAGTACGAACATACGTCATTATATTTAGTAATACAACATTCACACGTCACAGTCTAACTAACTCAATATATAATATATATAATATAACTAAGGGGAAACATGTATAGTACAACAAAACTAAAAAGTCACATCGGTAAACTTCGTAAAACCGATCACTTCCGAACTGAGTGCGACTTCAGACCACGAAAGTTTATCATCACTGCAGTAAAATATGATTACGCTGACGCAATAACTGAGTGGCGCGAAAATGATTAACTGCCATTGATTATTCGCTTAGGTACATTGATGAAGCTTCTTAGTTGTCTCGTACTATACAGTGTACCCAGTATATCATGGCGGCGCTGCTCGCTTTGGCAAACGTCGAAAATATGTAAAATTCCGAAAATTTAAAATTATTTCCGTATTTCGCCGCCTACCGAGATATACTGGGCATTCTGTAGGTAAGTATTTCGAAGACTCTCAAAAGCTCACTCGCGCGGAATGCGGATTTAAAGGTCATTACAGCGTTAGTCTCGTCACTAAAAGGGTAAGTAGGAACGAAGGTTTAAAGTCTTAAAGCGGCTTTCTGACAGTAGTCCAAGTAAGAGACACACAGAAGGCAGTCGTTTTAGACAGGGCACGCATTTGAAGGAGATACGTCATTGAAGGGAGGGCGCTTTTGGGGGTAGTCTTATGTAAAATTGA
This sequence comes from Amphipyra tragopoginis, assembly GCA_905220435.1. NCBI lineage: Eukaryota > Metazoa > Arthropoda > Insecta > Lepidoptera > Noctuidae > Amphipyra > Amphipyra tragopoginis. The sequence continues at coordinate 20,927,436 of HG991995.1, read as the reverse complement.
CGTTCAAAAAGAACTAAGTAATTCTAGTCTATTTTGAATTTATAAACGAGTTTTGAGTTTGTGCAAACATGTGTGTTGTTGTTAGACTTGTATCAGCAGTGTATTAATATTGTTTTCTGCATGGCGAAACAAGTCTTTGTGTGTATGGCTCACAACTTATTTTGTGTGTAAACACTAAGTGAAAACATGGACGGAAACATCCTACTTCCTACTATACTATTCTACTTCCTACTAAAATAATATCAGTTACGCCTTAACGGGTGAACGGATTTGGATGGAATTCGGCACACAGATATACAATGACCTGGATTAGGACATAAGATACTTTTTATCCGCATACATGAAGTAGTTCCCCTAGGATGCGAGTGAAACCGCGGGCAACAGTTAGTGTAGAATACAGGTACGGCGGACGACGGAGGAGACGACGTGTCGTTGCGACATGTCGTAGCGACACGTCGGAGCGTCATTTTTTGAGAAAAATTCAACGTGTCGTCGCTGCAGCGTCTTTGGCACTACAGATCTGCGGTCGGATGACACGTCGGCTGCGGTCGCGCGACGTGTAATCGAGTGACGTGTCGCTAGCTGCGGAAGGTATTTCATAGAAATACATAGAAACCAGTATGAGGAGGAGTAGGAGGAGCTCGTATCTAAATAATTACAGCCGCATAGACCGATCTTCCGGGTTAAGCCACGCTTGCCGAGGTTGGTCTGTGGATGGGTGACCATTTACCATAGCGAGTTTCCTCCGTGCCTCGGAAAGCACGTAAAGCCGTTGGTCCCGGCTGTCATTTATAGATCTTTGACAGTCGTTACTGTTGGTCAGAAGCCAGAAAGTCTGACAACCAGTCTTACCAAGAGTATCGTATTACCTAGTTACTGGGTTGTGGAGGTCTGATAGGCAGTCGCTCCATGTAAAATACTGATATTCAGCTGCATCCGGTTCGACTGGAAGCCGACCCTAACATAGTTGGGAAAAGGCTAGGCAGATGATGACATAGAAACCAGTAGTGTCGGAGTGACACGTCGTCTCCTGTTGCTGTATGCAGTCGACTACGAACTCTTATCTTTATGTTTCATACCTTAGTGTTTAACCGAGGGATTAGAAAAGAATATTGCAACATTTTTGTTGCAATAACTTGATAATAACAGTATGGTTTTTCTATTATGTTCTAAATAAGTACTGGGAGATACTTCATTAAGGAATTAATCTTATTTTTTGGCAAACCGAGACACCAAGCAACGCCAACACAGTATAAAAAATGCGTCTGCAAGAAAGGAAACACAGCTAAAAAAAATTGTTGTAACTTATAGTATCTAATTCATTTTGCCATGTATAAGATGCTATTACGAGTATAATCTATATACATATACATATATACAAGGTTAGTCAGAAAGGGGGTACTAATCCGAAAGGGTGTTAAAGTACCTACACATAATAATGAATAACTTTTGTTCTACAACTTTTCCCAAAACTCAATAGTTTAAGAGAACCAGTTGTTCAAAAAACTCAAAAAAATATCTCTAAAATTTATCTATCACCAGTTATGATCAGCTGTGTTTACATTTTAGGTCATATTTGGGGTCATGAATTAGAAGCACCATTTTCTGAATTTGTAACTAAAGCAGGGGTGAAGAATTTTTGAAAAAACTGAAATAAAAATCATTTTATTTGGAAAAAAAAAAACGAATTTTGAACACTTGCTTTCAAACAATCATCAGCGATACTATAAGTGGGCTTCGGATTAGTACCCCCTTTCCGACTAACCTTCTATAATCTGTATAAAAAAGAAAAGTCCTGACTGACTGACTGACTCATCAACGCCCAGTCCAAACCCTTGGACCTAGAAAGCTGAAATTTTGCACAGAGGTTTCCTTTATAATGTAGACAAGGAATAAGGAAGGATTTTTTGAAATTCAACCCCTGTGGGATTTAAATAGGGGATGAAAGTTTGTATGGAAAATCGTCACTTAACGGGTTCAAAATTTCACGCAAGCGAAGCTGCGGCCAAAAGCTAGTCTATACATATAATAAAATCGTAACGATGCTAAAACTGGACATTAAATGTTTTTCGAAAAAATTAAGTGCAACGTATCCTAGAAACGATAGGTACTGTTAAAATGTAATTTTTAGAACTTTTCTCTCGTTTGAGCTTCACTGTGTTACTGGACAGGGCCACAATTCTACTAAACCAAACTAAACTAAACAATTGTGAAATGATACCAATACCATTTCATTATGACGCCTAATAGCATACGAAATTAACAACAATCTCAATGGTATGAATACGGTTTGATAATGTCATTGCTTACGAATCGTTTTTCTTATGAATTAGCAGAATTGAGGCCCTTGATCCAGTTGAAAGGCAGCCACATTCGTTAAAGAGTGGGACAGATTATAGGATACAAATCACTACGCTATTGAGTGTGGTTGATAACCTTATGTTTCTGTAGAGAAAGCCGTAAGTACCTACAGCTAGTTTTAGTATATCACAAAATTAATTAACACGGTTAACTAAAACACGGCAATTTCGAAAATGACAAACTAGATATAATATCCGGTGGCGGACGGAGCTCAGCCTAGGCCGAACGGTAAGCCTAGATAAATGTGTGGGTCCAGCCGATATTGGGTATCTATCTATTTGATGCCAACTCATCGTTATTTACTCTCACCGAATGTAAACTTCAATCATGAATTTGTATGATATCGCTTCTCATTTGATGTGGAATTTAATATTTAATGTACAGTAATGTATAATGTACAGCATGACTGGTAAGGGACTTTACGTCCAAAAATTATGAACTCTGCTGTTCCGTACAACTTTTACTAACGAAAAAATTGAATTCGTGAAAAAAATAAAAACACCGGCCAAGTGCAAGTCGGACTCGTGCAGGAAGGGTTCCGTACCATTATCTATAAAAACGGCAAAAAAAATTATGTCTGTTGTATGGGAGCCCCTCTTAAATATTTGTTTTATTTTAATTTAATTATTTATTTTTAAAGTGAATATATAACTAAATATTCTGTGAATATTTCAAGCGTCTACCTGTTGCCGTTATCAATATCGAGCAAAAACGAGTAAAAATATCACGTTTTTTGTATGGGAGCCTCATTAAATGTTTATTTTATTCTGTTTTTTAGTATTTGTTGTTATAGCGGTAACAGAAATACATCATCTGTAAAAAGTTCAACTATCTAACTATCACGGTTCATGAGATACAGCCTGGTGACAAACGGACAGACGGACAGCGGAGCCTTAGTAATAGGGTCCCGTTTTACCCTTTGGGTACGGAACCCTAAAAATGGGTTAAAATAGCCTACAAAAGTCACCATAAGTAAGTTCGGCGCACCCTGGTTAATCAACCCCCTCCCAACCTTGCTAATTTGCTAATCTTTTTGCATATTCATACAAAATGTCTATTTTTAACGGACTTCAAAAAGGAGGAGGCTCTCTATTCGTATGAATGTTATTTATGATACTTTTTTTGTTTTGTAGGTCATACTTAAGAGGTGGTTCCATATAAATTTTACCGAAATTGATTCAGCGCTTTTTGAAATAATCAACAAAACAAAAAAATATACTTAGATGACGTTTTGGTTTGTGGTTCCCTTATGTAAAAGTTTTGATGAGGACTTTCAATATCTGTTTTAACTGTCATCAGTTCATCACAGAAACATTAGCCAAGAATAAAAAAGATTGTATGTATTTGTAAGGAGCCGTCATGATAATTATACATTAATACCTATTCTTAAAGAGGAGCTCGTGGCTAAATAATTACAGCCGCATAGACCGATCTTCCGGGTTAAGTCACGCTTGCCGAGGTTGGTCTGTGGATGGGTGACCATTTACCATAGCGAGTTTCCTCCGTGCCTCGGAAAGCACGTAAAGCCGTTGGTCCCGGCTGTCATTTGTAGATCTTTGACAGTCGTTACTGTTGGTCAGAAGCCAGAAAGTCTGACAGCCAGTCTTACCAAGAGTATCGTATTACCCAGTTACTGGGTTGTGGAGGTCTGATAGGCAGTCGCTCCATGTAAAATACTGATATTCAGCTGCATCCGGTTCGACTGGAAGCCGACCCCAACATAGTTGGGAAAAGAAAAGGCTAGGCAGATGATGATGACCTATTCTTAAAGAAAATTACCTAGTTGTTGGAAAGATTACGCAACCGTGTCATTTAAATTTGAAGTCTTAAACCGTGTAATTTATGGCACTAAAACGTATTTAATAAAAAACTTAAAATAAAAGTAAAAAACGACTTCGATATTATGGTATTTTTTTTTTGAAGTCGGTTTTTAGTTTTATTTAAAGGTTTTTTTATAAGTGAGACGTGAATTGATGTTGACAAGTGTTTAGTCCCTAATGTGATTAGTTCCTAACAAAAATATACTGCTGCCATCCTGTTATCATTATCCCTCAGTCGACATTTACGATACGGGTGGCCTATCTATTCTTTACCAGGAATCAAACAGCAAAAACTTTAACAAGAACTGTTCCCGCATTTCTCTTAAATGTAAAGCTATATCCATACTGCAGAGTCTACGGACGAGTTCACTTTGTTGTCTCACGTACTACATTAAACAATGTCAATAGAATGCAACAAAAACGTACACAATACAACTTCCGTTTCGACGTCGATCTTCCTCTTGTTTGACGCAAAACAAATAGGACAGGTACACACGGGATTCTATTGTTGGACGACGAACGAACGAACAAAAACTACGGCTAGTTATAGCTACATACAGTATAGGTACATTAATAAATATAATGATGTAACCTTCGTTCTTATGTGGACAAATAAATAAGCGTATAAAAATGTCACAATACTTTCATGAATTTTTCATTATATTTCCTTTATTCATTTTTATACACATACAAACTTCATTTTTAAATAACTACATATATCTTCTTACATATTCGTATCCATTTACGAATATAAAACGTAGTAGCTCACCAGCATCGGGAACAGGTTCCAAGATACCGGTGGTCAGGGCTTCAAAGTGAGGAACCTCCTAACAATACGCGCTATGTTCACTTATTGTTTACTAAATTTAATTCGTTATTATTGATGTTTTTTTGCACATAGGTAAACCCTTTCTGTTTTTTTTTTCTTTAAAAAATAATAAAAAACAACAAAATAAAACAATAACTGTAACAATTCAGAAATGGGTGCCTTCAATTTGGTTCAGCAGTCAGACAGTTTCAGAAGTTAGTGTTAGTCCAAACACTGACTTCTGAAACTGGTAATTTTGTAGTATGGTAATAATTTTAATCCTTTCTGTTTTTCTTGTAGTGTTTTTTTTTTTTAAAGTAATTAGTTTTATCTATTTTGGGTGATGTAGACAACACATAAAGATGCGATTACAGCAATCGCGAGTAATTTGTTGTAATCCATTGAATAGTTCCATTGAACTAGGTCTTCATCATGTCTTCACCAAAGAACAATGATCACTCGGCTAACATGCTTGGACTAGTAAAATCTAACAAAACGTAACTTGATGAAACATAATGTCGTTTCATTCGCCTACATAAATATAAATAAGTACAACCTTCAATATATTTTTAAAAGGTCGGAGAGACAAGATATTTTGCCACTTCCATTAACAGATTCAAAACTAGATGCAATTCCAAGTCCATTAAACGAATGCCAAGTCAACAAGAGTAGAAGATCAATCGGAGTCTGTAAGCAATGCAAAAATATAAAAAAAAGGGAAAATTATATAAAATCGCACAGAACACCAAAGAATATTGTAACAATAAGCGAGGAGAACACAGTCGTCGCCGAAACTCCAACTCCATTACCATGGACACGGTCAGCGCAGAAAACCACAGATTAGTTAATAGTAGCTATCTTCCTAGCTACAGAAAACCGTCAATTTATTTTTACTTGTCAAGAATAGGGAGGGACGAAATCAATCGATTTATGACAGTATCGATTTTTAGATGTAAAATCATCAGTTTTTTATCTAATTCATGGCTTTATTAAAACAATTTACCACGAAGTAACATCAAATTCTATTAGTGGCTAAGCTTAGTATAATATTGATGTGAGTTTATACGGTTGACATTGCCTGGAATTTTATTCGATTTATGAAATAAAATCATAATAGACTAGAAAAAGTATGGACTTCTCTAGTAACGTAAGTAATTACGGATGCGTTCGAAGTTAGATATTTTATACAGCGTTCTGATAAATAAAATAGTCTTTTTAAAATAAGATTATCTACATTTCCCCATCTTTTAAAAATAAACGAAGATATCCAATAAATACACTAACAATGCACTAATATATTGGTGACAGTTTCATCTCGGGAACAATTTCTGTTTTTTCCTAGTACAAAGTGAAAATTGTTCTTTAATTCAGACCACATCGGGAGAAACATTCAGATCAAGAAGAATCATTAAAATCGATTCACAATTGGCGACGATAGTGGTAAACAGATATATAAAATAAAAAACAATACACGTTGAATTTGAGAACCTCCTCCTTTTTTTTGGAAAGTCTCAGTTAAAAAGAGGAAAGGTTTTTTTTCATATTTTTTGCCACTCAATTTATTTAATGAAGTCTCATCTATTCTTCAATTTGCAACCATTGGTGTTCAAGGAAAATGCAAAAATAAAGTTTACAACGATACTACCTTTAATAAAATGCCATTTAGAACGAACGAAATATTCTCAGAAAATACGACAAACGTAATTGCTTCCATAATTACTTTTATTGGTTTAAATTGGCGACTAAAACAGGTCGACCATTCCCAAAATCGGTGTTTATCTTGATTAATAGTCCAGTTACATCTTTTATTTAAAGATACTGTGGTCTCAGCCCACAGCCGACTGAACAAGGGACGTCACTTATTGAGTAATGATGCGTAACAATGACCTTTTTGTTTCATGCAACGACGGCGTCCTTGCTATTGTTTAAACCAATCGTTTTGTTTCATGTTTAGATGTATTTGTTACGGTATTTTGATCACGGGATATTGAATTAATATAAATAGACATACCTACACGTTATTACCTTTTGTTTCTACACAAAAGCTTTTATGTGTAATATAGCTAGTTATGTACTATATATATGTATATAACTCGGAATTTCTCAGTGGAGCCGAACGCTCGATTAGCTGCTTTGGTCCAAAGATCGCTTCTGAATGATTGCCCGCGTAATTCTATTCGACTGAGTTTTCTGGGTAATTCCAAGAACCTCTTGATCTATGTTTGTGATCTTGTAATTTATGAAAGTAAAAGTTTTGTTGTTCAAAATAGACAATAGTAAAAGTGCAGTCAAGTTCTCATAGTTATTAAAGGTTGAAATAATTTAAAATGTCCATTAAAATAACGAAGCTAATTAGTATTTTTTGTTACTTTTACTTTCGGAAGATATACAGCATGACTGGTTAAACACTTTAAATCTGAAAACCGTGAATTCTGTTCATCATTCTAAACAACTTTTACTGAAAAAAAAAAAACTACTGTTCCGTGCAAAATAATCAATGTTGCTTAATAAAGTATATGCAACAACATTTTTACTTTCACAGTTCAGAGTTCATGTTTGTCATATGAAGGTCCACTGCAATAATGATAAAGATAAGATATTTAATATCTTAAAACAAAGACAAAAGGACTATTATTGCAGTGGACCCTTCAGAAAGAAAACTAAGCGTTAAAGATGAGAACACCTATGACAATGAGCGTTCTAGCCGTGTATCCGATATTTAAAAACGTATTTATCTCGGGATTGTAAGCAATATTGCTCAGTTTGTAAACGAGATTACGAACTGCATAAGTCAAGTGTCCGAATGACACACTTAGAAACTTTGGACATTCATCATTATTGCAGTAGACCCTTCGAATGTAAAGTGACTATACCCTTTTCAACATAAGGTGAGTCTTGGAGTTTTTCTACGAAACGTTACCTTGCAAAGAATACCTAATATAAAAAAAAAAACAAAACATGAATAATACAGCTATTTTATGGATTTTGATAACGTCGCTTACGTTTTTTCGATAGCACGGTCTACTGTCTCCTTACGGCTACAATTAATTTGCGGGGTGCATGAAAAGAGCCTCCACGAGTGACGATACTTAAGTACGTCCGGCGCACCCTGGGCAGTCAGCCCCGCTACCAACCTTGCTGACTAGCTAATCTTTTCACCCCAGCATGAGCTGTTTTCGTATAGCTCTTGCTGGCACGAGAAGAAGAACGGCTATAATTTACGAAATGACCGCTATGTCAGGACTCATCTTTCGTTCATCAGTCGTACTGTATAATACGTTTTAAAACTGGGTCTGTTATGAGCGTGGAGTTAAGTAAAGGGTATTTTTGAGGATTTATTTAACTGTCTCTCGGAGCGGGCTCCGGATTTGGGAGCGCAATGAAATCTCGCGTAGACAATTAAGAGACGTCACAATGGCCGCCGCAGACTGCGACGCTCTTCCTTAATCTTTACGTTATACTAAAGTTATATCTGGCTGTTATTAAGGTTATTTAGAACTATTGTACGAAATTGTTTTGAATATAAATCACTCTAGATATTATTATGAATAGAAATGGTATGTATTTTATTCTATGTTTAGATGCATTTTTTTTTCTTTACCATTGGATTTCATTCAGAATGCCTTATTGAAAGAAAAGAAAAAAAAATAAGAAAAGAAAAGAAGAAAGATTTTATTAGTATTTCCAGGCATGACTTAAGTCTTTGAAATGACTTTATTTACCTACATAATACGTTGGTTATCGGTCCACCACAATAAGTTACGAAACGGGAATTAACGTGAATTTACCTTTATTTGCCCGAAATTTCCACAATCAGTGCAAACAGCACCCTAATTGCGTAATGCAGCGTACACAGCAAACAAACGGGGCTTGATACCACTAAAACCGAATGCTACCGGCTACGTTCTATACAGAGTTTGGTCAAATTCAACAAAATTTGTTGAATTTGACCAAACTCTGTATAGAACGTAGCCGGTTGCATTCGGATGACGAATATTCGTTTCCCTTCGTCGGTTAGTTGAGTACGATACAACCAAGAAGTTACATAGATGTACCTGGGGCTACACGACTGAGTATACGACTAACAAAATTGTTGCCAAACGCAAACGGACCACAACCGTCAGTCAGTTTTTGTTTACGAAACCTGTCAAAATGATTGGTTTTGTTTTTTGTGCCAAACAAGTTGCCAGTTTCTCTTTTTTTTACTCTCACACATAACATCATGTTAGCCCCATCGTAACCTGAACAAAACATATTCACACTTATTTTAAATTATTTACTATTTTATAAACTAAAATAGCTGCTTCCGACTTGCCAGCTTTTGAAATTGAAAACTGTCTGAATGAACTGTTTGGCCTTGATTCTGTTCAGATTTATCAAGATTTATTTTAGGAGAATTGGGCCCCTGCAGTGCAATTCTGTAAGAATCTCACCTTGGTCGCGACTGTCAATTAGACACTTGTCGTGACACAGCGTGGATAACAAAACTACGCGTTATTGATTATACTGTCGATTATCTGTGTGTTATTTGCTTCTATTGTCCATACTGTGACATTATGGATATCGAGCTAACCGTCGATATTGAGTTGGGTTTCTTACAGAATGACACTACTGATCAAACAAAATGGCATTCGCAAATTTTCGCGCCAGTCACACTTATTGCGTCCGCGTAAATATCATTTTTACTGCAGCACTAAGAAACATCCGTGACCTTTAAGTCGCAATTTGGAAGAGATCGGGTTTACGAACTTAGCCGATGCGACTTCTTAGTTGTGTCGTACTGTATAGGTAGGTACTGCGTAACACACTCGCAATTGTAATACGAGTAGCTTTGATTTTGACAGTTCAAAAACTTCTACAACAACGTATGTTTTAACGATCCAACTTCTCCATAACTATACACCACGCATTGAATATAGTTGCATTGTCAAATGGAAACTATTGTGATTGCGACTGTTATGCAACTAGGTTGCTGATCGGTTCGTCGGCGCGTCGTCACGTCGGGCGAACAAAGGTAAATTCGCATATTATTATGCAAAAACTGATCTCAAACTGAAAACTATGAAACTGACTGACTGGGCTGCCTCGTTGGTCTAGTGCAGGGATGCACAGATTTATTAAGACTAGGGGCGACTCGTGCAGACTATGAGCTAAAGGCGGGCCAACACAATTAAAAACATACAAAAAAATTAAAGTTTCCTAAAAAAATACATAAGTAGTGTGGGCAATTCAAAGACATTTATTTATTTAGAGATCTTAAGCTGGCCCCTATTGTTAAAATATTGCAGTATTTTCATACAAACGCTTATAAGAGCTTAATTCGCTAGCGGGCCGCATATCTATTGACAGACTGCCGCATGCGGCCCGCGTTCCACGGTCTCTGCATCCCTGGTCTAGTGGTTGCAAGCGCGAGTACAGAGCGTGATGGTTCCCAGGACGGGCAAAAGTGTTATTGAGTTTTTTCGTGTTGAATTTCTCAATAGCAGCCCGGAGTCTGGATTTGTGCCCGGTTGGCAATAAGTGAACGGTGATTAACAAAAGGAATTTATAAAGCAGATTTTAGAGGAAACGCCAGTAGAGCACGCCCTAGAAAGTCATACATCTATGTTATTGGAATTGTTATTCAAAAAGGACAGGTGCATAGTACCTACTCTCAACTGGCGCGAGTATATGACAAGATGTTTGACGTGGATGAAGCGAAAGGAGAATGTAAGGATCTTAGCATGTGGAGTTCTGCAGTATGTATAAGTATTTTGATGGCAATAGGCTCGCCCTCTATTATACATGGGAATTAAACATAACGGCGAAAAACAGGTGTACTATACACCTCTGCTTAACCCTTCGGAGAATACAGGCGCGATGTTATGTTATTATGCAAAAAGTTTAAAAATAGGTTAGATCAGAGACATTAAATACTCATACAAAATCTATTCATAATATCCTTCTACCGATGTATATGTCACCAATAGAAGTTCTCCAAGATTTAGTTTAATTTCGGGGCGATGTGAACCGAGCCAAAAGGGTTGAATGAACAGTACCCATCTAACTACCTACTATGCAATTCATCGTCGCCAGCGCTAAGAATCTTATTCAGCTTCACTCGTTCAATAGGAATGAAAGTAAATTCAGAACGAACGTACGAATGAATGGATATCTAAAGTACGGACTCACTCAATGAATCTGGGATTAGAGGCCTACTTATACCAATTTGGGACACATCGGTTGGTACATCGAGAGGCGATCAAATTGAATAAGTGTTTTAATTTCCGTCTGGAGGGAATATTTCTCTTGCTAAGTGATTGCAGATTAATTGGGATCCTGTAATATTGAAAGCTGCCTTTAAAAGGTTTTTTTATAAAGATAAATTAAGAAAAACTTGTAGACAATTTTTCTGCTTTCTCAGGTATCAGAATAGGAACCCAAATCTTATGTGTTTGTTTGTCCGTCTCTCAGCCCGAATACTTCCTCACCGCTCAATTCACACACTTGCGTAGGGTTACCAGATGGAAAATTTAAAAGTCCGGAGAAAAAGCCTGATTTCCATCGAAAAATCTTGTGATTGTGTTGCAAACGTAATTTACAACTTTTTGGGGGAAAAAGTCAGATTATAATTGTTTTTGGTGCACTGGATATCATCCACCCACACCTCCCACGCACCGGTGATAAAAAGATCTTAAAAATCTACTCTATTTTATTGAAAATTCAAAAAATTCTGAGATTTCCTGATATTTCCAAAATCCGGCCGCAATCCTAAGAGCTAAACATCCTGAGATCTATGGTAACCCTACACTTACGTAATATAAACCATAGTTGAGCACAGGCGCCTTCTCAGATTGAGGAAGGTTTAAGGCCTTAAAATTCAAACTCATTTATTCAAAATATACCTACTAAAATTACTAAGTTCTTTTTAAACGTCTATTTTAAAAAAGACAGTCCCAGAAATAGGACCGCCCTTCACTGCTTCCTAGTGTTTATGCTGTGAAGAAGAAACAACGTAATAAACTCCCCAGTAACACTTATCTGTCTGTCCAGTGAATAAACTAATTGAACACAAAAAAGGTAATATTAATTACAGTAGGTAATTAAATTATGCAAATTGGGGAATCTTAAACAAAGTCATCATTATCATCATCTTCCTGCCCTTAACCCATGTAACTTGGGGTCGGCGCAACACGTTTTCTTCTTCCATTCCGTCCTGTCACCCGACATGATATCACCGACTCCCTTCTCTTTCATTATCATTCTTCACACAATCCATCCATCATGGTAAACAAAGTATAAAAGTATAAAAATATTCGATGAGTTGAAAACAAAATTAAATGTATCTAAATAATATCTACAGGTTGTTAACGAATTCGCGTAATTCCTTCAAACCGCGTGATCTACTGGTGACACTGATTAACCCTGCATAGGTTTTTTTCAGAAACAACACAAAAAGTTTTCAAAAAATTAACCATGGTATTCTGTAGTCGAGTAATTTGAGTGACTACGTGGAGCGATATCGCGCTAGTCATGCCCGTCAGCTGTGTCGATGTGCCTTCATTAATTTATGCATGGCATCGAAAAATTGTATCACATAAAATATTTATTCGTGACAAAAAAAAGTTTTTTAAAATTTTTTAATCAATCTGAATCCAGTGCGGGGTTAATCTATACCATTAAATAGATCATGTGGTTTGAAGGAATTACCTACACGAATTCGTTTGCACCCTGTTTAGATACATCATAATTTAGACATAATTGTATGCACTCAACATAACTTAGTCCATTGACCTGGTGCAAATTGGCGGAACACAGACACGATCACAAAATACTTTTAGAAGCTCTCAGGTACGCAGGTTTCCTCACAAACTTCACGCTTTTATATTTCATGAATTCAGTTTTAATCTGCAAAAAATCCAATCAATTGCACGATTAATTCGATTTTTTATTCTATTTTCGAATATTTTTGCTTATCCAACACTTTTTATCTATTTGTCTACCTAGCCGGTCTGCAGACCAAACATGTTTACCGCTTCGGAGCGAACTCGCAGATAACATCTTGTGTAGAATAGAACAAGCCCCGCTCGTATTAGCTGCACAACATTTAACATCGTAAGCATATTTTTCGAATAATCGGAAATCGATAAGGTTTAATATTGTAGAAGACGATTTTTGGTTCTAATGTTTGAACATGTTACAGCTTTAAATTAATTAATTTAAAAATTGATTATTTCGGAACCATATTTAAATAACACGTAAGTGATTAGAGCCTCCTTTTAAGCAAAAAATGCCTGTATTAGGAGACTCCGCTATTCTACAGCAAGGTAATCTTACATAGTAAAACAAAAATAAAATGTGTGTGTATGTGTGAGTAAATGTTTAAATGTAATTTTAATGAATAAATATTAATAACAATATTCGTTTGCTTGTGTATATGTGAATGGGGATGAAGGTGGCGTTGTGTGTGTTTTGTGCGTGTGTGGGTAGGTGAGTGTGTCTTGAGAGCTGGAGAGGCGTAGGCTGAGATTTGCATTTGTGTGAGTGCATATAGAATCGATTGCAAAAAAGCAGTGTAAACCGGTTTAAACCAAGCAAAGGACGCGTCTGCATTCATTCTCACATAGGTATATGCAAAGCTCAGCTTAGGCCTCGCGGACAATACCAGCGATTGGGGTTACTTTGGTATCAAGGGGCGACATTGATAGTTACTAAAAATATTGCATTTGTTCATATATCTCTGTAAAAATGGAACTTATGCATTTTAACTTAAGTGTATAGGCAACATTGACTATTTACCTATTATACCATACGGTATGGAGGTGTCTGCGAAGTTAGATGGCGAAGATAAACAATATTAAATCACACCCCTGATTATGTACAAAATTCGAGTCCTAATTGGGGCTACTTTGACACTGAATGATTAAACAGGGATTATCAATGTAAAAGCCTACGGTCCAACTTTGATACGGAAATTTCTCCTTTTTTTATCGAAAACTATGCTCTGTAGTATTTTTATCTAATCTGTGTTATTTTATATATCTGAGTTAATTCAGTCTCTATGAAATATCTTTGATGTAGCAGCTAAAAGCGAAAATAAATAAGATACAAACGTTCTACGGTACTCAAGTATATTTTTTCCTAAGATAAGCAATGATAGCCTAGTAGTTGAACGGTTGTCTTCCATGCAGGAGGGTTCGAGTTCGAACCCGGGGGTCTACTCCCTAAGCACGAAGTCCGTGGTTTCGGATTTAGTTACGAGCGTTTCATACGATGCTTTACATACGATTATTTCGGGGCCCGAACTAAGAATGAATGACAACACGATTTGACAGTTGTCCCTACAACCGATGTGTTTTTGCCCGTCAAAAAATTTGAACTTGACACTTGTTTTGTTCACTTCTACGTTTCGGGCTACTTTCGGACGGGCGACTAACTTCGTTGACGGACTTAGGGAGTAGGCCCCCCGGTCCGTATCTCTGATTTTTCAAATTCGTGTGCGGATCAGAATTTGATTATCACTTGAACAAACCAACACACTGAGAGGACTCCATAAAGTTCTGGATGGTGTGTGTAGTCCGTCAACCCGCACCAGCCGTGCGAGCACGGATCTTTTTATCGAGTCGATTCGAGAAATTTATCTATTCTAAACGTCAAATTTGACAGCAGATATAGATAAAATGACAGCAATTGTCGTTTTATCTATATCTTATGTCAAATTTGACGTTTAGAATAGGTAAATTTCTCGAATCGACTCGATAAAAGATCCGTGCTCGCACTGCAGGCCAGCGTGATGGACTTAGGCCTAAACCCTTCTCATTCTGAGAAGAGACCCATGCCCAGCAGTGGGAAAGTAATGGGCTGATTATTTTATGTTACATCAGATAATAATAACATAGATTTGGTTTATTTAAACAAAACATACGGGCTGAAACTTACTAGGAAACTTACCTATCTGTAGGAAATATTATAATTTTTTATTCGAAAGCAAATCGATTAACCTTACGTGCAGTAGGTAAAGTTGATCGATTTAATTGAGTCTATTAGTAGACAAGGCCTTTTCTCAACCTTATAGCCAACAATAGATGACATGCAATACAAAATATAGCCATGCTCGCGCTGTCTTCTAATATCGGCTGCAATACAGTAGGTAAGGTTGATCGATTTAATTGAAATTACTAGTAGACAAGGCGGTTTCCCAACCTTCCAGTCAAGTTTTTTTTTTTTTTATAAATCTTTGCCCCATTCTCCAATTTCTCCTGCATCGTGGGTGCGTTTACAGACACAAATCTCACATACATAAACGCCCAGACCCGAAATAACTATCTGTAGGCCATACAAATCTTTGTTCCGAGTGGGAATCGAACCCACGACTCGTAGCGCAGAAGCCGATTTGCACCAAACTTGTCGTCTAACTATAACTAAACTATAGCTGTAGGCTTAGGACGAATATTATGACGTATAGTAACGTAAACGTAACGGTAATGTGAGTGAATTTTAAATCGAAAATACAACTATTCTATAGCATTTTAGTTTAAATTTATGCGACAACCACAATTTATATTATACATAGATATGAATAAAGTTTTCAATTCGATTAAATATTATGTGCGAAACGAGTATTTCCAATTCAAAATTCACTCGCGTTAACGTTACGTTTACGTTACCATACGTAACAACATTCGTGCTAGGCCTACTGAAATGCAAAAAAAAACACAGCCATGCTCGTGCTGTCTTCCAATATCGACTGCAATATGACTGAATATCACTGTAACTAAATATAACTATAACTTTATTCAGTCTACCCTTACGTTTACTAGTCCGTGGTAACTGCCACTACCGTACGTCATACTTGTCAGAAAGGTCGTTTTATGTGAAGGGTATAAACGAAGAAATGCTTACGTCATTCTCAGTCTAGGGACGATTTTAAAAGCATTATGTAAACCTTTGCCTCATTCAGGAGGGCAAAAGACAGGTGTGGCCCGGGTTCAAACTCAAACCGAGTTTGATCCAACTTTGTCTTTTCAAATTCATGTGCGGATCAGAATTCTGTTATCACTTGCGTTAGGGCGTATACACAAAGGAAGCAGGTAACCAGCGCCGACCTACCAGCGCCTCTATCGGTACTGGTCCGTGCAGGTAACCGCTACATAAAGGATGCGGGTAGAAGCAGGGGCTGGCATTTTTAAACAAAAATACGCCTTGTTCCAAATACAAATTCGCACAAATACAGCAACAAATGACGGCTTACCAGCGCTGATCTGAGTAGATCGGAACTTGTCGGCGAAGTTCGGAGCTTATCGGCGGTGGTTCGCCACACAGTATAGAGACTACCTGCGCCGACTAACTGCGCGGACCAGCACCGACGAGCGCTGGCAGATCGGCGCCGGCAACCTGACTTCTACGTGTATCATACGCACTTAACGGTGAAAGAAAAACATCGTGAGGAATCTTGCACATCTGAGAGGGCTTCGAAAAGTTCTTGATGGTATGTGTAGACCGGCAACTCACATCAATCTAGCGTGGTAGAATAAGGCCTAAATCCTTCTCATTTTGAGAAGAGGCCCATGCCCAGCTTGGCTGGAGACCCTTTTTTAGCTGGAGACCCGTCAGGTCTCGCCAAGAACTGCCCGGTTACGTAGAAATGGTTCAAATTCAAAGTTTTCGATTTCGAATAGGCACAGTATGTACATGCACTTATGAAACGTCTCGACAATTTAGCTGCACTGTTCCAAAAAGTAGGTCCTATGGAGAAGAGTCGGCAAGAAACTGCATGAATAATCTTTTAAAATAATTCCGCAAGGACAAGCAGTCCAATAGAATAATAAATAAAGTTTGCCCAGCAGTTGGAAAGTAATGGGGTGAATACTATACATATCAGTTCCGAATTCTGATTGTTGTCAAATTTCATAAAGAATGTAAATCACGCCTACGGTTTATGTTGGAGCGGGCACTCAGTAGTTTTAAATATGGAATCAATATGGAAATTCTTGAAAACACATTTGGAATGATCTCCAAAATCAGCGTATTTGGGTGACCTCTCTGGTGCATTTTATATATTGATATTAATCGTGTTCCGTACTTTTAATTCGTAAAGAAGGTGTCTATAAAAACCTATTTTTATATTCACCTCGATCTTAACTAAGCAGTTTTGGAAATATTTAGTTTTGAAATTTTAGAGACCATAGTGTTAAATTTTATTTTGGAGATTGAGCCATTTACTCAGTTCTCGAAGCATAATAAAATTGAGGCAGATGTTAGTTTTAGTTCATAATTTTATGACCTACTTTAGACTACGCTACGTAAAACTGCTTCCAGTATTTTTCTGAATCAAACGTTTAAATATCATTAGCAACGTGAGAGTGAACTATCACAAGAAATATCTTGAGAATGGTATAAAGCAACTATACCTATTGTGTCGGATATAATTGCCTTTATGGCAAGGGTATGTTATATCATAGAGTTCCAAAGGTATTCAATATCATAACAAGCAGTCATCGTCTCATCGCACTTACAATGGGTGCTATGCGGAAATCTAGATTTCTGAAGGTAAATTTGTCAGAGAAATACTGACGTTTATTTTTTAATCCCCGACGAAATACATGTGCAATAGTTTGAACCGTATGTATGTCTGTCTGTCTGTGGCATCGTAGTGCTCAAACGGATGAACCGATTTCAATACAGTTTTTTGTTTGAAATCTGGTTTAATCGAGATGGTTATATGCTATGTTTAATGGAAATATTTTTAGAAATGATCAGCTCTTTTGGGATTTCAGCCAAACAATCGATATTTATTTCACTTCCGTTCATCCGATTGACTTGAAATTTCTAGCATAAATGCAAATCTAGTGACAATACAATGCACGGTATCATTGAGCTGATCTTATGGAGGGTATGCATCGGAAAGTTGTCTATCTCTCTACTTACTTCAAAATAGCTAATAATTACGCAGACCCATCGATTTTGCCTCATGACTTATTTGGACAAGTGGGATTGTGAAGGTGGCTCAAAGTGGTGAGCGGCCCAATGATTAGTTGTAGACCTATCGTGTTTGAGTTCATATAACTCGTTATGGAAACCACTTTCTCACCGCGCTAACAAAGATCGACAGCCATATTACTATTTAGGGGGTATTTTTAAATGAAAGCTCTGTTCGTCTTTCTTCATACGATATAATGAAAATGGGTAGATAATTATGTGTATAGTCTAATGACTCCAACTGATGAAAAATCTTATTTACAGTCATGATACGACACCTTATGCTGCATTATTATCTGTAAAAATTAGATGTAACAAAACAATGCCAAACCCTTAGGGATTACACATGAGACGAGTGTTAATATACTTTGTGAATGTTAACAATGGTATTAAGATTGCAAAGAGATAGTTTACTTAGCCTTTCCCGTCCCTTTTATAGCAGGAAGCAGTATAGCAAGGGTATAATGTAGCTGTGAGCCATCCTTTTTAATGAACACTTCCGAATGCCAATTCTGTTCGGGGATCACGTTACAAGGACATTGCAGCATTTCCTTGAACCTCTTTCAAGACTAGCTGCACAGAATAATAAATAGTGCTACGTACAGGAACCTTGCTCTCCAACTAATCTTCTTCGCTCGCTGTCAGCACGAGCTATATGAGAATTGTTCGTGTCGTGGTGAATAGATTAGCCAGTCAGCAAGGTTGGACGCGGGGCTGATTGCTTAGGGTACGCCGGTCTCACTCGTGGAGGCTCTTTTCGTGCAGAAAAATGTGGTAAGTGCATGGGAAATTGAGCTTTAGCCTTACGCGGGAGAATCCCCATTCCGCTATGCGTTCGCGCTCTTATTATCAGTTCGGTCACTCATTAACATTCGGTTCGGTTTTCTATTGGGTTTCACCCCGGAGTTACAGCGCTCTGTTGTTGCTATTCCTAACCCGTTAACACATTCGAGTCCACCACACTTTTCATAGAGCTCATACGCCATGCCGCCATACATATGTGTATAAGTGGACCTTCCAGGAGGGTCCTCGGCATTACGTTTGCGTTAAGAGTGAACCCTCGAGGAGGATTCCTGGCATTAGGTTAAAAACCGTGAAAAATACGCTACTACGTCGTAAAGTAGGTGTTTCCTTGTTTCATGACGGTGTATTTTTCAAGAATAACCTACACTTAAAATGAGCCCTCCACGAGGGCACCCGGCATGGCGAATGCGACTACAGGTTGGGCTCCTGGAGGGCACCCGGCACTGAACGTGTTAAGTGACAGGGCTGCTAACTGTCCGCTTGCGTGAAAAGTTCTTAGTTTTAGGGATTAACTAGGATAGTGTCTTTGTACGAAATTGCATTATTTATGGCATACTTATATACATACAAGTAACAAATATTAATTAAATCTTTGTTATTTTACCTGTCAAACTATTTATCAGTGACAATCATAGATGAGACTCAAGATTATCTAAATCTAGACACGTATTTTAAGCAATAATTAAACAGCATTTTTAAAATGAGTTGCCATTCAGGCATTCTTCTACTCAAAAAATACATATTATAACAAATTTTGTTTTAATATAAATCCGAAAGAAGCCACGCTACCATCGGAAAAAGATTTCACTTATATTTCAACACAACCAATATCTCTGAGAACATAAGCGTGGCATGTCAACTGGAAAATGGTTATAAGAAGCCTTTTTGCATATCCTCCGACTATGAAACTATTTGATGTTAGTGGCACAAAAACTGGTTTAATTTTGCACAGAGGTTGAACATCAAAAGTTTTTGTGTTAACCCTACCGTGTCCGTAAGAGGGTTATGCGTCATTTTTGGTAACAAAAAGGTATTAGCGGAATGACTTTATTGTTTGGGTTTCATTATGAGTTGATTTAATTAAATATCATCGATATACTAGTTAAATTATGACGAAATATCGGCTGTGCCATTTCAAAACCTAGTAGGCTTAAAACGAAATTTTACAGGAGAGCGCATAAACGTTAAATCGGTCAGCCTTTGAAAAGTATTTATGTTAGGTAAAACCATGTGGTTAAAGTGACTTACTAGGTTTTAAAATTATCAGATGGCACTTACACCTAGTAAGTAGTATGTATTATCGATGCTTAAATATATCTGCTTATTATGTGAGTTTTTAACGCTGGTGTTTTTGTATTTACGTTTGGCAGATGACACGTTTGGTGCAGTACGAGGGCGGCACTGAAAATTTCGGGAATCAAAGAAGTGACACAACATTACTATTTAAAAATGTATTTATTGCTTTTCGAAGTATTCTTCGCGAAATTTGACACATTTTTCCATACGATGGAACCAATCATTGAAGCAACCATTCCATTCGGAAGTTGGGGTCTCCAAAATGGCCGTTTTGTAGGCGTCCACAGCTTCTTCAGGTGATGAAAATCTCTGTCCACGCAATTTATTCTTTATTTTAGGGAAAGTATAGAAATCATTAGGGCTTAGGTCGGGGCTGTACGGCGGATGGTCTAATAATTCTATGTTTTCTTGCTCTAAAAACTCTTTTGTTCTGTGCGCGGTGTGAGAACTCGCATTGTCGTGATGGAGGATGATGCGGCGGTTGCAGTTCTCTTTACGGAGTTCAGAAACGACCTGTGGCAAACAAATGCTAGCATACCATTCTGCATTAACCGTTCTTTGTCCCTCAAGAGGAATAGTCGTAACATGGCCGGTTTTGGAGACAAACGTGGCCACCATTTTTTTTGCAACACTCCGTGAACGAACAATTTTTGTTGGCTTTAACTCATTTTCAAACACCCAAACTCGTGACTGGTTTTTTGTTTCGGGTTCGTACGCGTATATCCAGGATTCGTCACCTGATACGATGTTTGTATACAGCATTTGAAGATCCTGCGTGGAATCTTTCGAGAGTTCTGACGCACCAAGTAACGCGAGCCGCTTTTTGCTCTTCACAGAGCGAATGCGGTATCCATCGGGAAAACAACTTTTTTACACCTAATTGTTCATGCAAGATTATTTGTATTTGACTCATGCCAATGTCTAAAGTTGCCTGAATTTCGCGGTATGTCACATGTCGATCTTCCTCAATCAGCTTACGCACAGCATCAAAGTTTTCTTGGGTGACTGCAGTTTTTGGACGACCTTGACGGGGATCATCACTGAGCTTGACACGTCCACGTTGAAATTCAGCAAACCAGCGATAAATTGTGGTTTTGGATGGGGCTTCATCACCAAATGCAGAAATCATCCGGTCAACACACTGTTTTTGTGTTAAACCACTTCGAAAGTCATAATAAATCATCGCTCTTGAATTTTCTCGAGTCAATTCCATTTTCTCAACGACTAAACAAGTTTGACAAAACCTTGTGACAAGACCGAGAATCTTTTTTTAAATAAATAAATGGTATTCGATTTTTAAAACCAAGGAGTTTTCAATTAAAAAGATTTTAATATGACAGGAACAGTGGAAATATTCCATTCCCGATACTTTTAGTGCAGCCCTCGTAGCTATAAGCGATTGGCTTCTGTGCTACGGGTCGTGGGTTCGATTCCCACGCGGAACAAAAAATTTCCATGGCCTACAGATGGTTGTTTCGGGTCTGGGCGTTTGTGTATGTGAGATTTGTATCTGTAAATGCACCCACGATACAGGAGAAATACAAGAGCAGAGTAAAGTTTAAAAATAAAATAAAATTGGTCGACACTTTCTAGGTTAGCAAGATTATGCAATAAAATGATTTTTGTAAAAAGAATCCCAAGAATCATATAAGAAGAAGAATCATATTAGGTTTTGAAATGGTACAACCGATATGGTCATAATTATTCTGCTGGATTAATCCCGGCCGCACATCACAAATTTCTGTTAGTAAATTACTGACGCGTGAATCTTTGGGCCAATTCTACCGAAAACATTGTTGCCAAACGCAAACGAACCACAACCGTCAGTCAGTTTTTTTTACGAAAACTGACAAAATGATTGGTTTTGTTTTTTGCGTCAAACAATTTGAAAGCTTTTGAAATTGAAAATTGTCCGAAAGTTGGGCCCCAGGGGCCTAATTCTCCTAAAATAAATCTTGATAAATCACAACCGAACCAAGGCCGAACCGTTCATTCAGACAGTTCTCAATTTCAAAAGCTATCAAATTGTTTGACACAAAAAACGAAATCAATCATTTTGAAAGTTTTCGAAAACAAAAACTGACTGACGGTTGTGGTTCGATTGCGTTCGGCAACAATTTATTTTAGGAGAATTGGGCTCCTGCTCATAGATTTTGTACTAGACCCCGCACACTATCAGAATCTGTTGGATTCGGCAGCCTGCTAGCTCTAGTACAAAATGTAGGGTGGTAATTTGAGATGGGGCATGAAGGGCAGCTACCTTAACCATTGTAGCTACAGAAAAACGTTCTTAGAAGATCACAACGATTAAGGTAGCTGCCTTTATTACTACCCCATTTCAAATAAGTTTTTTGCGATTTCTGACTTTTCTAGTATTCCAACCTCAGTTGGTCCCGAAGAGTCTTTTGATCCTTATAAGAAATAGGATCGATTGGCATCAAAAAAAAGTTTTGAGAAAACAGCCCTTTTTCTCGCTGACTGTATTTTTTTTCAAAATCTGTGATTGCCGATTGAAATTATTCCAAAAGTTAGGGGTGGTCTCCTAAGCACGTTTTCCTGTAGCTACAATGGTTAAGGTAGCCCCTTCATGCCCCATCTCAAATTACCACCCTGTATGTATGTATACGCAGACGGACTTCGCGGATGCGTCAGAATTTCCTGACAGAAATTTCTTTTAATGTGCAGTTAGTTAAAAGTTAATTTATAAATCTCATCATTATTGTGACAGGTTGCCAGCCCATCTATTACCTTTTTGCTAATATAACAGGTACTCGGCTTTTAACAAGTTTGCGTTCCTACAATCAATTCTGAACACAAACAATATCTAAAAATATCAACTGATGCTATAAATTATAGGAATGTATAGGAACTAATAAATAGGAATATAAATAAAAGGATAAATTAATGGCAGTCACATATTTTATCGAAACGGCCCTTTTTCTCCACCATGAGGTATGGGATTAGTTTGTAAGAAAAAGAGTAATAACCTCTAGTTTCAATTTATTGGGGTGGTAAGTAATGGCATGGCATTATTGTGAATTGTGAGTGAAAACTTTGTAATATTGGTAGTCTATCATGATTTTACTGCGATTTTCGATATATTTAACATTTTTATCTCAGCCTCTACATGTCCCACTGTTGGGCTCCCCCAAAATCCATGTAGTCATTCCCTGTGCCAGCTCAAACCAGCCCTAACAGTACGCGGCTACGTCATCTCGCCACATTTACATATACAAGGTTAATCAAAAAGGGGGTACTAATCCGAAAAGGTGTTAAAGTACACATAATAATGAATAACTTTTGTTCTACAACTTTTCCCAAAACTCAATAGTTTAAGAGAAAAAGTTGCTCAAAAATCTCAAAAAAAAATCTCTAAAATCTATCTATCCCCAGTTATGATCAGTTGTGTTTGCATTTTAGGTCATATTTGGGGTCATGAATTAGAAGCACCAATTTCTGAATTAGTAACTAAAGCAGGGATGAAGAATTTTTGAAAAAACTAAAATAAAAATCATTTCATTTGGAAAAAAATATATCGAATTTTGAAATTTTAACACTTGCTTTCAAACAGTCATCAGCGATACTATAAGTGGGCTTCGGATTAGTACCCCCTTTCCGACTAACCTTGTATATTATGTTGTATAAAATATGTGATAATAACACAACTTACTTTAAAATGTTTACTTTATTCAGTTAGTTCAATGCGTTATTCAGTTCAATTGATACAAATAATAATAATAATGTGGACATATTTGATTATTGAACAAATAATCAAAATATGCTTTCACTCGCATTACGTTTACAAAATATCAATCAATCGACTACAAAATATCGGTCAATCGGCTTGATTAAATTATAACTGTGTGTATTTGAATATTCACTAAATCAAAATGTAATGAATTCGTTTATTGGGACATGTCGAATACAAAGTTACAAACAAAATATTTCTCCGTAATGTTTTCAAAACAAATGATATACGTATAATTTATTCTAATTGTCTCATATGCAAATAAAACGAAATGTTGTAATTGCCCCGTACCGGACTGCGGGTTAAAAATCCAGGCACGTACCAATGTGACTTTTTCAATGTGATATATACTTTCTTAGTTAATCTAAGACGCCACTGCCATACGGTGAAGGGAAACATCGTGAGGAAACCTGGACTTAATGGTCTGAAATCGCCAACACGCAGTGAGCAAGCGTGGTGATCAATGCTCGCTCCTTCTCTATATGAGAAGAGGCCTTTGTGTACCGTGTAACTAGTAATTTATATAAAAAAAAACATTTTACGCCATATTATGTCTACAAATTAAATGACAATCGCCATTTATAACTCTGATTTGAACGTAAGTAACGCCTTGAAATGATGTTAATTTACTAACAAAGTAAAGGACTTGTCATCATAACCAGAAGAATATCCTTATTTTCCCTTGAAATCATGTCGCTTAATTAAAGCATCCGTATCCGGAGTCGTTTGGTCGTTATGAAAGGCCTTTTCTCTTAACAATTTCAATGAAAACCAAACTAAATGGTGTTTGTATGTCGCTTTAAGCGATTCGTCGCTTTAAGCGAAGTTGCAATAAACGGTTTTCACTGTACTATCATACTTCTATTAGTATTTCTAATTTGTAACTGCTACTATCGCAATTCTCCAAACCAGCATCTTGCAGTCTTAACAAAACACAGTTGAAGAGAGTTTACCTATCGTCCAGTATATCTTGACAGTCCCTGGTGGCGCTGCTCGCAAAGGCAAAAAGCAACACGTGTCAGATTCAGTACATAAACGTAGTTCTCTGTTTTACCACAGGTCAAGTTAAACTGGTTATGCCACACAAGGTGGGTGCAACCGATAACGTGTGTTTACCCTCGTAATGCAATTACTGTATACAGATTTATCACCTGTTTGTTTGTTTGTGTGGAGTTTTTTACTGTAGATAATGCACGTTAGGTCAATGGGGAATGCTGTGGTTTGTTTAAGATATGATGGTTGTACGAGGTCTTAGTTGGTATGGTTCTAATATTAGATGTCCCTTTGTTTATTTTTGTTAATATACACTAACATTTAATTGGTCGTTTTATTAGAACAAACGTTGTTCAGGTTTACTAATATGAAAGCAGCAAAAAAAAAATGGCTTTCGAGCGTTCTTAAAAAGTCTTATGTTGCTCAAACGTGTTCAAACATTAACCGTAACATTAAAGTTCTCATCGCGGCAATCGCGGTAAAGTTCCCGGCAAATAACTTGAACCATCATGGCGCACTTCTGACTTTATTAACTTTGTCTTTTTTGTGTTTTTTTTTTAAAGACCAGAATGTATTTTTTTATTTGATGCCATAGAATGGTAGTACACCATGGTCTGAACAACGTTTGTTCTAGCAAAACAACCAATTAAATGTCAGCGTGTATATTTTGGAAGTCCTTTAAAGATACAGGGTTAGCACGGCCGCACATTATTAGACATTTTCTGACGCGTGCACGAAGACCCTCATACATTTACACGCACATACATTTTGTACTAGAGCCATCAGGCCGCCGGATCTGGCAAATTCTGACAGTGCGTCGGGTCTAGTACAAAATGTATGAGCAGACTCGCGCGTCAGAAATTTTCTGACAGAAATTTCTGATAATGTGCGGCCGTAATTGGCTGGTAATTTGTCGGATTCTTATTTAACAATTCGACGTATTTCGTAAACATCTTATTCAAAATTAATTATGAATTTGCGTTCACTATGTAGTCGTTTTTATTTTTTATCAATGAAAAAACGATCTACAGATTTTAAAGAAGAACAAAACAAGAAACGCGTGTCTTATTTTTTACTTAATATTATTCATATTTTCATCCCTAAACAATGTATCAAAATACAATTATAATGACGGAATACGGAACAAAAATAATATGTTTTTTCAATGTTTTCCTGAAATTATACTTATAAGAATAATATCATATACTCACAAGATTATTGCGAGGCCAACAGTGTAAGAAAGGCCAGCTAGATGGCCAGCAAAAAAGTTTTAGACAAAAGAGAAAAATACACCATTCGGCCATTTAGAGTCTTATGAATATTCAAAGAGCTTGCCAGTCTTTATTTTTAAGGCCACTTAACTGGTGCCAAGTTTAATAATTTAATTTATATAAGCATTGTAGTCATGGTCCATTAAAAATAACATTGAGAAAAATATTGTTTATGCTTTTTATGTGGCGTATCTTAGCATCTTTATGCTCATGGTTCCATCAAAATAGCTTTCCAAAGAGAGACGGTGTACTATACAATGTGTCCGGTCATGGACTAGCGATATTCCAGGTACTTATATAGCAACTATTCTAGTACACAAATACACTACACACTAGGGTCCAATCCACTTCCCCGCTATTTGGCAGCCATTTTGCTTTTTTTGTTGAGATATTCTCTACAACTGTATGTCTTTATGTGAACCCATTGTATCATAATGTAAACGATAAACAATATTGTTGCCTTACGAATAAGCCTACTTTTATCTCAGTAGGACCAAAACTTTGGGCATATGACTTTTTCCGTACACACGTTGAATATCTCAACTGTCTGTCTGCCAAATAGCGGGGAAGTGGATCGGACCCTAGTGTATTTGTGTACTAGAATAGCTGCTATATAAGTACCTAGAATATCGCTACTCAATGACCGGACACATTGTATAAGTACGTAAGGAGGGACTGGTGGCTAATTAACAGCCGCGCGGATGATATGATTTGCAAGGTTAAGCTGCGCTTGCCGCGGTCAGTTTGTGGAAGGGTGATCTTTTTTCTTTTCTTTTTCTATTGGACTGCTGTAGGTCGTCCTAGGGGACGATTTCTACGTAACCGGGCAGTTATTGGCGAGACCTGAAGGGTCTCCAGCCAATGGGGGGGAAGTAAAATACTTAACCTAAGCTAACTACTTGTACTACACTAACATCATGACTACCTGCAACAACAGCACTAAGGGCGACCCCTAGTGGGACTCGGACCTCGGCTTAGGGCGTTGCTGGCGTGGACATAGGGGGGGGGAGACAGCTTGATGAGGGCTGAATTATCGGTGTGACTGCGGAGTCTGAAGAGACGACCGGCTCTACGACGGGAGAGCTCGGTGGATCGTGACCGGCGGCGGTGGGACGTCGCGACGGGCCTCGTCGGCGAGGACGGTATGCCGGACGGCGGCGGACGTTGTGTAGTGTGCTGGTCGATTTACTCGCCTCCTGGAGGAGGGTTATTTCGTCGTCGGGTTCTAAAAGTGTGTGCCTGGGACGGCGAACTTTACTTATGAGAGAGGGACTGTAGTCGGCCGCTGCGGCGACTAGGGGGTTCGGATGGCGGGGGGCATTGTCGAAGTAACGCTTGGAAATGCGTTTGAGGTATTGCCTGATGGTTGGCATTTTTAGATCGAGATGGAGTTGGACGTTACGCATGAACCACGGGGCAGCCGCGGCTCTGCGCAACACTCGATTCTGGAGGGTTTGGAAGGAATTGAAGCGACAAGGCTTAACGTGTGCGAACACGACGCTAGCGTAAGTCAAGATGGGGCGGATGCACGTCACGTAGATTCTCAGCTTATTTCTAAGTGACAATTTACTGCGCGCTCTAAGGATGGGGTGGAAGGGTGATCATTCGTTACACATTGATACCCCTCCGTGCCTCGGAGAGCACGTTAAACCGTTGGTCCCGAGTGTCTTACGAAAACCTATAGGTAACAGTCGTTACGGGTAGTCAGAAGCCCAAATCTCTGACAACCGGTATATGGGCAATGCCCAAGAACTGGGTTGCGGAGGTCTGATGACAGTCGCTCCGTGTAAAATACTGGTATTCAGCCGCATCTGGTTAGACTGGAAGCTGACCCCAACATAGTTGGGAAAAAGGCTAGGCAGAAAATTATAAGCAAGTAAGAATCCGTACCTTATTTAAAGTGCTTTTATTCGTAAGTACCGTAGAACAGGGTTACTTTGATAAATTTTTTGAGCTGTATATGGTTGTATCTTACTTATTTTCGCTTTTAGCTGCTACATCAAGAATATTTCATAAAAAAAAACTACGGAGCATAGTTTTCGATAAAAAAAAGGAGAAATTTCCTTATCAAAGTCGGACCGTAGGCTTTTACTTTGATAATCCCTGTTTTATCATTCAGTGTCAAATTAGCCCCAATTAGGACTCGAATTTTGTACACAATCAGGAGTACGATTTAGTATTTTTTATCTTCGCCATCTAACTTCGCAGACACCTCTACACTATATGGTAAAATAGGAAAACTGTCAATGTTGCTTATACAGTTAAGTTAAAATGCATAAGTTCCAGTTTTACAGAGATATATGACCAAATGCAATATTTTCAGTAACTAGCAATGTCGCCCCTTGATATCAAAGTATCACTGGTACGTAAGAATACCAACCTTATTAGTCGTTTTATTCTGAGTATTAGAAATGTCAGACTATGTCGCAGTGTTAGGGTTGGATCTACGGAATTTGATCCCACCGAAAGATCTTTTGAAGGGTCTTAATTTTTTTTCGCTATAATCCAATTACTTAACTGAGCTCAAAAAGTTTTTGCCGCATCGGATTAAGCTCTTGCGACACCGTAACCTATTTCGTGAGGCGAGCAAGGGTCCCGTCATATATTTTTTATCGACACATTTCGATAAGGATGGATGTTGTTCTTAAGTTGGAGCCAGACGTCGGACGGGGTGCGGGGGCGGTGCGGGGGACGCGAAGTGGGTCGCCGCGAGGGTTGCCAGGTGCGATGCCCACCCAAATTGATCGCTGTTTTATTTTTTTAAGTGTAAAACATAAAAGTAAAAAATAACACGTCCTTTTTTTGTTGTTGTAGTAATAATGTAACCGTCATATCTACGCACATGTGATGTAATAAAACTTTTTACGGTTTGTAATCACAACTCTTACTTTGACGTCACAGAATCGGAATACATTGCAAATGCGAATATATGTTCAACATAACGGACTCGGATTTGTATAGAAACCTGACTCACAAAAGCGAACATCCCAATGCCACGCAAACCAAAACTCACGTCCGTCCCATTTTTCCACAGGCAGCCCTGTCTTCGTGATAGGTATTTATAGCTTCGCCGGCACCAGTGGAATGCATCGCCCACCTCCATCCAGCAATAATAACATCACTGTCAAGTTCATTACTCACTCATCCCGTGTAAGAGCTTTGAGCCTATATTATCGTAGTCCTAATTATAGAGTTTGTTATCTCCTGTCGGTGACACTAAAATGAGTCATTTCCTCCCGTTTAGAGACTGAGACGAATTCCTCGAGGCGAGAACGTGTCTACGTTTAGAATAATATTGCCGTATTGGTGCTTCGGTAGGAGCCGAATTCCACTTGCAAGGATGTCTGTGTGTGTGCGTTCGTGTTCTGTTTTGATACTGTAAATAATTTGAATTAAAAATTCTCTTTTGTGGGAGAATGATCCTTTGCCTGTTTTACAGACTTAAGGAAAGAGACTTCACCCTCTTTTCGTGGGAGACTAAAACTTTAAGTACTCTCAAAATAAATGAAAGCATCTACGTAATTAGATCTTAGCTAATTACTCAAGAATTAACATTTTCATTGGGTTTAAATTGTCCAGTATTCAAGGAAAACGATCAAAATTCTTTAGAAATACGTTTTAAGTTTATTGTATACAGGATCTTCGGTTAAACTCAATGGTAAACTGATTTGTATGCGGATCAGGTTTTGCTGTCATGAATTTTAAAGTTCTGTAAAGACTCGAGGACGTCTGTAGCCCTTCAGTCTTACATTTGGATGTTGTTGAAATAAAAACACCTTTGAATACTAAATTGCAGCGGTATGGAACAAATCTGCGTGTTGTTAAGACAAGATGGAATAAAAGACATATTCAGCATTTATTTATTTTGTTCATGCTTTTTAGCACAGCATAATAAACACTATCATAACATCACGCTTGTATTCCAAGAAGGGTTAGGCAGAGGTGTATAGTACACCCTCATTTTGCCGTTACGTTTAAGTTCGATGTAATAGGGGGCGGGCCTAATGCCATCAATCGGGCACAAATCCAAACTCCGGGCTGCTAGTGCTCTGGGCATTGGACCAACGAAACAGTAAATACTACTATGTACAAAATTTCACTCCCGCACTAATGCGTCAAATAAAGAAATTTGTGGTCCGCGCATGCGATATTGAACTTTAGTGTTAGGTTATGTTAGCATTCCCATTCCGCTGTGCGTTCGCGTTCTTATAACATTTCGGTTCGGTCACTCACTAACATTCGGTTCGGTTTTCATTAGTCTTTTACTCCGGAGGTGAAGCAGCGCGTAATCTTGCTTTCATACCTAAACCGCGGAGAGACGCAGGCCTCCTTTTAGTACAAAATTAGTTCGGTGTTTCACGTGGAATGTGTCCTGGCATTTTTCTATTGAACGAGAACTAAACGGAGAAATTTTTCCCATTTTAGAAGTACGTTTATCGATGTGATTTCATTATTTTAAATGCAATAGTCCTTAGTACTGCAGGCCAATCCTACTAAGAAAATTGTCATTTCGTAATAGCAACAAAGTCGTTAAAAATAGATTTTTAACGACTTTGTTGCTATTACGAAATGACAAATTTAATACCTCAAAACTTATCTAACGTGAATACAACTTTAGCCATTGGTCTAGTAATATTAACGTTACTATTGATACCAGCCCGGCTTTGAGTAACATCACTGGGATCGTCGCAAATCTCAGATTTTTTTAATATAGTTTTGTAAGCGTTACAATAAAAGAAGCGTTTCATAGTTCCAGCATAAAGCATTTTTCAGGTATGATTATTATATGCGCTAGAAGTTATAACATTTTTAACTACAGACGAAATAGTTTTCTACATATAACTATAATAGTAAACATGAAGCTAAAAGCTGAGATTTGAGAAACATTGTAAATTCCCCTTGAGAGATGTGAATCTCCACGTTCCAAAGCATATGAAGTGTACTGAATTTTTGATCCGGAGAGCTTTATTGCTTCAGAATAGTATTCCTACGGGCATGGAAAGATAAACAATAAGAGTAGATAAATCTAGACTATAGACTAAAAGCTGAAAATCCACTGAATCAAGGCAGTATAGGTAATCTGTCTGCTTGTCAGTGTAGTACTATGAATTTCCTGCAAAAAAGATGTAGATAAGAAATAAGCTGGAGGACAAAAGTATGATGAAGAAAAATTAATAAAAACTTACAGCTTTGCATCAAAGAGTACAAAAAATGCGGGCGCCATTAGTAATCTATCTTCTTTTTACTTAATTAAATTTTAGCATTGACTGACTACACAACGCACATCTAAACCGGTGGGTCTAGTCTAGAAGCATGAAACTTTGCACAGGAGTAGGTGAGCACTAAGAAAGGATTATTGAAAATTCATCCCTCAGGGGGGTTAAATAAGGCATGAAAGTTTGTACGAAAGTTCGTCATTTTTGAAGTTAGAAATATGGAAATTGGTGTTTAGGCTTCCGTTCATAAATAAATTGCGATGGGAAATCCCAATGGACACATGGCTAGAAGGAGATAATAAAACCGTAGAGTACAAAAAGTCTGTACATTGGAAATATTTTCACGGAATTCGGCCAGGAGAAACAAGCAAAAGAACACGAATATAACATTTCATGTCGACTGTCTGTCTGTTTGTTTGTTACCGCACCACGTCAGAGCGGCTGGACGGATTCCAATGAAACTTTTACTGTTGTATTATTGATGACATTCAACTAATGGAAGTAGTGTTAATTGGTAGGCTGTGTAGCCTAGACCGTTATCGGTCAGGTAATGATGATGAAGAGGCAGAGACGTGTATTGTATAGTTTTGTCTATTTCATGGCCTATAACAAGTTGGAATTCTCAATATCTTTTAACTATTATTGGAGCCGATTCTCTTTTTTACTAACTAAACCGATAGTGAAAGAAAAGGACAGTGATAGATAAGAACTAAGTAAGAGATGTCAAACTAGTTTACTACTTGAACTTCACCGAGTTTTTAGTCGACACGTTCTGTTGTAGTTCCATACTGAACTAGAGTCCAGTATGGAAATTTTAGTTCAACTAAATTTGTCAGCTCGTGTTTATACCCATCTCTTTTATATTTTATCACAGTGAAAGGGATGGCCATTGCCTAAATTAAGTTTAGATTGTGCACAAAAGACCCGGCACCAATATCAACAAAAGCAATACACTGTTCAATGTAGGATGAGTCCTGACATAGCGGTCATTTACTAAATTGTAGCCTTAAGGAGATTGCTATCTAAAAAACGTAAATGACATCATCAAAAACCGTACAACGGCTATATTAACCACTAGCTGTGTCCGCGACTTCGTCCGCGTGGAAGTCGGAAAACAATATTGTGTCGCAGCAACTAAACAATGTAGTTGTAATCAATTTTTAAATCTAATCACATTTATTTCCAATAAGCTCATCACCCACTCTCAATAGCATGATCATTTGTACCCTATAACCTGACCCGCTTTTTAACGGACATCTTTGCCAAATTTGAACTAAATCTGTTCAGTAGTATTGGCGTGAAGCTCCGACATACAAACAGACAAAAATTCAAAAAAAAAAAAATTTTGGCATCTTCATCGTTTTTAATACACGTAGCAATCATTTGTGTCCAAAAATATTTAATGTACAGTTTTTGCTTCGTTACGATTTTATTATATGTATAGATGTTTTTTTTTTAAATATTTGATATTCTTTGTAGACAAACGCTTGGACTCACCTTACGATGAAAAGGGTTCATGGTACAGTCCGCGAGGCCTAAGCTGAGCTTTGCATTTGTGTGAGAATGAATGCAGACGCGTCTTTTGATTGGTTTAAACCAGTTTATACTGCTTTTTGGCAATCGATTCTATGTGCACTCACACAAATGCAAAGCTCAGCTTACTCCTCGCCAGTTGTACCTACTGATACTCGTAGGTAAGTAACAAAAATATCAGGTGGTCGGTAGTTTACATAATTGCGCTATCATAGTCGTTTATACCTTGTTAAGCTTTACCTAATTGTCGGGTATTACGTAAAACAGACAAACACCGCTGTTGTGCACTTAAGTTTAAATTACACTGTAATGTTCAGTTTAGTAAGTATAACGATTTTCTAGTAGCTATTTTAGTCTCCTCGTTTGTTGTGTGTTTATGAAAATTACTTGAAAGCAGGTTACTGCCGTCTAGTTTTCAGTTTTATGTTGGAATATAATTTTGTAATACCTGTGTTTGAAACAACATGATTTCCGATAACCAATATTTGCGTAAATGGTGATTGAATTCAATACAAATTAATACTACATGTAATACAGATTTTTTTCCGAAACAGAGTAATTAGAACATATTGAAATACAAGAGGCGAAACGTTGGTCTAATTAGACTTCTGTAATAGGAAAACAGCTCTGCATAATCCTTCGGAGATACCTATATAGGTACGTATGTATCAACATTTTAGGAAT
This sequence comes from Amphipyra tragopoginis, assembly GCA_905220435.1. Classification (NCBI taxonomy): domain Eukaryota; kingdom Metazoa; phylum Arthropoda; class Insecta; order Lepidoptera; family Noctuidae; genus Amphipyra; species Amphipyra tragopoginis. Next base: position 20,893,945 of record HG991995.1, on the reverse strand, counting down.
AAACCTGTAAATATTTAATATGAATAAACATTTCGATACATGTCGAAATTAAGACATCATTCGATCAAAAAATCAAATCTACCAAACAAAAACCATTCAAAAATATTTCCTTTTGCTTCTATCGGTCACGTTTTCAAACCAAATTGTACGTATATTCGTTTGATAGTATACGAAGGGGTTATTGAATCAGAATCGTGTCAGCCCGGGCCTGGCGCCTCCCCCGGGCTTGATACACCCTGGCACGACATATTTCCCAACTTTGTAGTCAAAAGTACTTTGGAACTTGTAGAATTTACAAACAACGAACGTATACACGAGAAGGAGAGCCTAATTACGTTGGAAATTTAAGAATTTTACGAAAGATTGCGAAATAAACTTTTTGTGAACATTATAATTTATCTTGTGTATAAATTTTGGGACTGTTACGCTCGAAATATGTAGAAGGCTTATCTTAAGCAGTTAAAGTTTCCGGCAGTTGGTTATAAAGAATTAAAATCATAATAAAGTATCAGAGAACATAACCTTTATCTTTAATTCCCTGCGTATGAAAATCATCAAATCTCATCTCAACAAATGTGATGGGTTGACCAAAATACAAACAACCAGGGATTGAAAGCGCTTCCGGTACGCTGTTTGAGGTTAAGATAACTTTAAAATATACATAAGGATAACGTTTTTTTTAAAAAGGTTAAGCCATACCTTTATTTAACCTTTTTACAATTTTAGTACCGAAAAACATCAACTCAGGATGGATGAAATGGCGACAGGTCACTACGACGCGACCTACGGATGCCTCTCAAGTTGAAGGGGAAAATCTACAAGTCCTTGATAAGACCTGTCGTACTGTATGGATCGGAATGTTGGGCCGTGAAGAAGATGGATGAAAAAAAAATGCATGTAGCGGAGATGATAATGTTGAGATGGATGTGTGGAGTGACCAGAATGGATAAGGTCAGGAATGAGTATACATATAAGAGGAAGTTTGAAAGTAGCGCCAGTGACAGGAAAGTTGAAACGGAATCGTTTGTCTTGGTATGGGCATGTGAAGAGGAGAGATGAAACGCATGTGACCAAAAGTGTTATGAATATAAATGTGGATGGATGGAGAGGAAGACGGAGGCCAAAGAAAAGATGGATGAATTGTGTGAAGATGATATCATGACGGGTGACAGGACGGAATGGAAGAAGAAAACGTGTTGCGCCTACCCCAAGTAACATAGGATAAGGGCAGGAAGATGATGAGTACCGAAAAACATCGAGTAACAAGTGAATCATATTAATGAAACATTGATGCTATCTAGGGTCTCATAAAAAGACAGGATGACAAGGAACAAAACCCATATTAAAGGTTCAGGCACCGCTGCCAAAATATACAGTTTCGCATGTTCAGACACCACTTTTCAGGACCAAAATATATTTAAGTATCGTAATATTCCGGTAATCAGGTATGACGTCATACTTTAATTTAAAGGTAACTTAGTTTTCGGGTTATTCAGTCCCTGCAGTAACAACCAATTATTTATTTATAAATACTTCTAAAGGCCTATACGCACACAACAGTGCCGGCACAGTGCCGACACGTGCCGATCAGCAACGTATCGATCAGTGACGTTCAGTGATGTCAGTGCTGTCAGACACGTCACTGTCACTGACGAGTACGGATAGCGTCATACAAAATGTATGGTACAATATCATATTTCACTGACACTGATTGATACGTTGCTGATCGGCACGTGTCGGCACTGTGCCGGCACTATTGTGTGCGGATAGGCCTTAATGCACTATGGTGGTACCTACATAAGGCTGACTTAATGCCATAAAGGTACTATTCCGAACTGAGCTGTCGACGGCAACTGCCGACTGCACGTACAGCGACTGCATGAAGTCGCACCATACACGACACTCGCCACATCAGCATCACCTCTAGCCGCTACACGTGCTGTCGGCAGTTGCAGTTGGCAGCTCGCTTCTGAATAGTACCTTAACGCATTCTCTACCAGTCAACCTTTGGGTTAAAAAGTAAAGCATCGAAATACTTAGGTACAGGAAAATAATAAATAAAAATGAGTTGACAATTTTGAACTAAATATACTACGAATTCATAAGATATACAGGTTGTTAACGAATTCATGTAATTCCTTAAAACCACATGATCTACTACTGGTGTAGATTGGCCCCGCACGGGAATTAGCCTGATTAAAAATCAAAAAAAAAATTTTTTCATGCTGTATGGTTGTGTGTTCTTGTCTAAACCACCTAGGTATTATGGATTCAATAAAAAAATAAGAATTTTATTTTTGCAAAAAAAAAAATTCATTCGCTTGAACATTTCGATGCCACTCATAAATGAAAAGCACGGCGAAGCGGCTGGCAGGCACGACTAACGCGATATCGCTCTTTACAGTAAGTTAACTCGGGCCTCTAAAATGACTCAGAAATAGAAAACCTAAGATTTTATTTTAAATATTTTTTTTCAGTTGATTTTCAAAACTTCCCCTTTTAGGGTTAATCTGTGTCACCAGTAGATCACGCGATTTGAAGGAATTTCACGAATTCGTTAACACCTTGTAAATATAAAATGCAAAATATAATGAAAATCTAAATGCAATTATGACGAAGACTAAATTAGATGATTAGGAGTGCAGCGACTTCAAGTAGTATTCCCTAACTTTGCATTTGAACGAGAATTTACTCGGAGCTTTTTTAATATCAAGGGGGAGGACGCTCCAAAGTTTGATTGCTGTGACAATTATGTACATCACTTGACATGAGATTTCACGGATGATCAGTTAATTGTTGCAGTGATCACCCTTTCAGAACCCGAGGGTCAGCCTACTTCATGAGTCTACTTAAACAGAGCTGGGAGGATGGTCGCAGTACTTTAATCTATCCTAGATGAAACAACTGCGAACTGTGAGAGCAATGTAGCAAGTTACTGGAGCGACTTTAGTTTTAAACAGAGCGATCGTTGTCGGACCACTGAAGCTGCAATAGCTGCAATACACGCTGACATTTAATTGGTTCTTTTACTAGAACAAACGTTGTTCAGACCATGGTATACTACCATTATACAGCAACAAAAAATATATTAAAAATCTATGTAAATAAAAAGAAAAGTCCTGACTGACTGACTGATTAACTGACTCATCAACGCCCAGCCCAAACCCTTGGACCTAGAAAGCTGAAATTTTGCTTAGAGGTTCCCTTTATAATGTAGACAAGGAGTAAGGAAGAATTTTTAGAAATTCAACCCCTAAGGGAGTTAAATAGAGGATGAAAGTTTGTATGGAAAATCGTCCAATGATTCCCAGTAGTTCCCCTCTAGCACTGTCCCCCAGGTTGACAAATGGGAATTTTCTTCTCCGTTCTCACCCGGGTGACAAATTTTCCCAATTGTCCACTTCCGATTCGTGGCAGAGGGGACAACTGGTAACTTTTTTTCTCAACTGTCACTTGTGACACCGGGGACGACGACGACAATTGCTACGATTCCTTCCCAATTGTCCACTCCGACCGGTTTAGAGTATATCTTCTCTCTTTTCTACTACATAAAACTGTTGATTTATTTGTTCTAATGGTAGTAGACCATGGTCTGAACAACGCTTGTTCTAGCAAAACAACCGGATAAATGTCAGAGTGAATACTGCCGATCATTCTCACATCGCATAATATGTTGTGTTCTGCCTAGCCTTTTCCTAATTATTTTGGGATCAGCTTCCAGTCTAACCAAATGCGGCTGAATACCAGTATTTTACACGGAGCGACTACCATCACCTCCGCAACCCAGTTACTGGGCAATGTTGATGTCCTAAGGTTAGACCGGTTGTCACAGACTTTCGGGCTTCTGACTACCTGTAACGATTGTTATAGGTACCTATTCGTATGACACCCGGGGCCGAGGGCCTAAAGCCGGGTAAGCACGAACGAACACGAACATCGCGAACACGAACATCGAACACAAATTACTATGAAGGTGTTCGCCGAACACACTGTTCGGTTGTGGTACGCACGTGCAAACAGTGTGTTGGATATTCGTGTTCGCGATGTTCTTGTGTTCGCTCGTGCGTACACGGCTTTATTACGTGCTCTCCGAGGCACGGAGGGGTATCAATCAATGTGTAACGAATGGTCACCCATCCACGGACTGACCGTGGCAAGCGCAGCTTAACCTTGTAAATCGTATGATCCACGCATTTGTTAATTAGCCAAGATCCCCTCGCATAATATGATCCTATAAAATACCTGCCTCTTCTATGTTTAATTATGGACTTAGTTTACTCACGCAAAGAGTAGATTTACCTACTAGCTAAAAACTAAGGCTCAATTTACACCGCTGCGGAATGGAATGGAAGCGACAAAATTATACAGAGCATAGTGAACTTTATGTCAATTGTATAAAGTACAAACTAAATACGAGCCAAAAAAGGTCGCGCGTCTTCCGGGGAATCCTCGCGACCTTCTTTAGCTCGTATTTAGTTTGTACTTCATTCCACGTAAAACCAATATCTATTCCATATAATACCAAAAAAAAATGGCCCGTTATTTATCCATACAAACTAAATACGAGCCAAAAAAGGTCGCGAGGATTCCCCGGAAGACGCGCGACCTTTTTTGGCTCTTATTTAGTTTGTACTTTATACAATTGACGTAAAGTTGATTATGCTATGTACAATTTCGTCGCTTCCATTCCATTCCGCGGCGGTGTAAATTGAGCCGAACACTACAGAACCAGACACGAAAAATTCAGATGACGTCTTTTTCCCACGATCAAGCGGAGATGTTATTTATTTTTATAAGAAATGTTATTCTTATTACTGAAGCGACTCGAATTTCGATCGGCAGATCGTGCTTGAATCGAATGCCGTTAAAAAAACATGCGTAAACATTCGAATAAAAAAGTTGCTCAGTGAAACCCGGAAGTGTTTATAATTCATTCAAATAGTTTTTTTGCAGACCACTGACTTTTGGTTACGACATAAAAAAACACCGTTAATTGAGCGCCAAATTGGCCATTAGACAAATGTTATGAATCAAAAACACACATGTGTAATAAACGATCTTGTTTGATCAAATCTCTTCCGTCCGGAGTCCCGTCAAACGAGTTTGCACAGATGTTGCGTATTTCTCATTCTTCGAATAAACGCCAAATGATATGTAAATTATTCAGGAATCTCGACCTCTCAGGTTATCTATAGCATAATTTAATGGTGATATCTTTTTTTTTGCGAATTCACCACCTCGGGGGTAAATTTAAAATTCAAAACGAGGAAATTACCGCTATGTTATTTAAATATATAATATAGACTACATGAAATTCAGATGGCGGCATTCAAATAAGGAAATGCATTTTGATAACTCTCTGATAGTGAAATCTCAATGACTCGACGTGGGGTAAGAAACCCATTTATAGACAGAAGAGAGGTATATATGTTTCGGAATATAGATCTTAATGATTGTGTAGATGTAGAAGAACGATGATAGTCAAAGTCAAAAACATTAATTTGGTCCAATAACACTGTGAAGATTCTAGTTTGTCCTGAACGATAAAACGAAACTAGCTGAAGTCAAAATTACAAAAATTGTTGACAAAAGAGATTTAAGAGTGAGTGAATCAGAATACGTAGATGTTCATTTTTCTTTTCTCTATGCAGGAAAATGAATCTCGCTTGTGTTTACTAATATTCTGAAAAAATCATAAAGGAAAGAGAGTGATGCAAGTCGTCTTCATAAGTATTATAATGTAGATTCGTCATCAACTTGATTATGTCAGTCAGTTGTGGACTTTCTTAGATTTATAGAATAAACGATTTTGGGAAGATATTGCCATGAATACAGTGCTAACTTGGTAGATTCGTAATCGCAAAATCCTTACAAATCATTTTAAAAGTTAAAAGTTTATATGATGTATTCTATACCATAAAAGTGGCGTTTTATTCCACGTAAAACAAATATCTATTCCATACAATACCAAAAACAAACTAAAAATGGCCTGTTATTTATCCATCGAAAACTACAAAGCGATATCGAAAACATTTCAAAATCCAACGTCACTCAAATTTCAGACGAAGCGGATGGCTGTCAGCGCCAGATTTCAGCTATCCACATTCAACTAGACGTGCTCCAATATAACTAACACTATCATGAAAATAACACAGCCTTTTAGTCTACACAAAGAGGATTATTATACGTAGTATTCAACAACAAAACTCTTGCAAATACGAGATTTACCTAAGCTTACACTATACCTGTATCAGTGTTTTATTCTTTCGTAAAAGATGGCGCAGATTTGGCCAGACCCTTTTATGTAACACTAAATTAGCATTCCTTACGAAAGGAAACGTGGAAAAGATAAAAGGAATTGTAATTTTACATTAAAGAGTCGATTGAATAAGTTTCGTGATGTATTCAAAGAAAAGACTAACTGTAATTGTTTGGGTACGTTTTTGCGAAGTGCGTGATGTACGCACATTATTTTTGGTTTGGACTTAGAAACGAAATGAAATAAAATTTATACGTAAAATATTTATAACGCACAATCGAAACTGGGAATCACTTTTCTAAACATGTTCAGAAAGGAAAAAGTACACTAAAGTGAAGTGAAAACAGTTACATTAGAACGAACATTCGAACAGTAAAAATAAAAACTAGTTTTTACTGTTCTGTGCACTCAAAATCAAAAATACGCGCTTTACTACATCTACTAAAAGCGGTGTAGACATTGAAGCTATGAGATAATTATACACTATTAAAATCACAAGTGTTTGAAGAGTGGCAAGTTATGAATATTCTTTCACTTGCTGTTTTCATATTTCTTTGTTAGAATAATACGGTTAGGTCTCGATTGCTTGGAGTTTTAAGGCAAGCGTTCACAGTTCTACATCGTACGCATCGGATGGATCGTGTTAAACGGACCGTTAAAGTTCACTGTATTCGTAGCATTCGGAATGCCGACGCGACTCCTATGAGCAATCAGATTTATGACATTGTCATTCGGCAATCCTAATGTCGTTATCGGCACGCGCGGTTTTGATGATGATCCAATTCGTGCGGTCCGTCTGTTGTCGATTATACCTACTCTGTTTAACAAAAGATGAGTTCTGACATAGCGGTTATTTCGTAAATTGTAGCCATAGGGAGACTGATTTCGAAAAAACGTAAACGACATCATCAAACACTGTAAAATAGCTATATTATCCAAGTTTAGATTTTCTTAAATATTTGATGTTCTTTTATATGGTAACGTTTTGTACAGAAACGTCAGGACTCTCCTTACGTTGAAAAGGGAATATAGTTAACGCACTTATAAGACTATCCATACTAATAAAACTGAAATCCGTTTGGTGCAATCCGTCCGATGAATACCTACGATGACAAATAACCTGTGAACACTTAACTTTACTTGATATAAACTGTCAAAAAAACGTTCTCTTTTCAAAAAAGAATGGCGAATTAATAAAAATTCTTTCAGTTGCTGATTTTTATGTTCTTTATTCGAATAATACGGCAAGGCCTTGACTGCTTGGAGTTTTGTTTGTCGTAAAGCATCGGTTCGGCCGCAGTGTTTCTGACAGGTCCGACAGTCGGCTCCCAACGTCTTTTGTCGTTTGCTTTTGTATATTCAACAGAGATTTATCGAGTTTCACAATAACGAATACATTATGTGTGCTAGATTCGATTTCTGAGCTATTATGATGGACCCGCTATAGATAACAAATGCTCGGATCTGAATATTGGACTTAACTTTATTAGAACTTGTTTGTATTCCTGTTTGTGTTTGTTAAACCAGTATTTTGGTGGGCCATTGAATTTGAACCGTGTTTAGAGTTTATCCTATTAAAACTATACTTTTTTTGTGTGGTGCTATTCAGCACGACCACAGGCGACCACGTAATGGGTCTCAATATCTGAAATCTCGAGTGGTTGTGCCAGGAAACTTCTACGTAACACGACCACAAATTACGCTGAAATTTGAAACTATAAGAATACATTTTTTTAATTAAAAACTACGTTAAAGTACTATTTTCTCATGAATATAGACCACAAAAATATACAGGAGGAGTCTCCCGTGGTCGTGCTGGATAGCACCACATATTCCTTTTTTTCGCGATAAGAAATCACATTCTCTTTCACTTTCAATTCCTTTAGACAAAATTTCATTACCCTCTGTAACTTTCTTTAGACGTGGTTTTATAACAAACAGACAGATTTACATAATATTATAATAAATATTAATCAGTTATTCATATGTAGAAATTACTGGAAATACTTAAGTGAGATTTAATTATAGATAATTTCTTTGATGACAATCTGAAGTATGTATAGTAAAAGATGCAGCCAACCATTTACTACGAGGAAAACATAAAGTTTTAATTATACATATATATAGTAATACATTATTAGCCGCAGTAAAATTGGTAATTAAAACGTAGTTAAGTATTTTCCGATGTGCAAGGAAATTATTATGAATCTCGGTTTTCCTTAATTAAAATTGACGATAGATGTGAATTTAAGCGGTATTGCAGATAGGACCATTCGGAGTTGGTGACAGAGCTTGTGGTCAATACTCATTTGTGGCGGATATTCGGATAATTCGGAATTCTGTATAGCATGGCCTGTTTATTATCACACATAACTATGCATAGGACGCAAACGGTTTAATTCACGTGCATAATTTCGGGAATGCCCGACTAATTTCGGACTCAATCGGGCAAATAAGGGCTCCGATTGAGTCTGAAACTAGTCGGCCCTTCCTGTGATATGCAGGTGAGTGAAACCGCATACACGCTAAAGCATGAATAATAATATCACCAACGAAAGTGATTATGTAAAAACAAACATGACTATAAAAAAGAAAGTAAATATTTGGTAAGGATTTCGAAAATTGGATGTATATATATTCAGCAGATTATTAATCTTTCTAATCGTTTCGTCGTTACGGATTACGACGGACGGTCTACTTTTAGGATATGAGCATTGCCCTGGGTTGCGGAGGACTGATGGCAAAGCAAAAAAGTGGTATTCAGCCGCATTTGGTTAGACTGAAAGCTGATCCCAAAGTAGATGGGAAAAGGCTAGGCAGAACGAACGAATCTTCGGCTAAACTGCTTAAACTAAGCTAAACATAGATAGATAGACAAGACATTTATTTGGCACATACAGAAAACACAACACACAAAAGCACAATTACATAAAACATAATACTAGAACATAGAAATATTAAAATAAAAACACGTTAAAATTAAAAGACAGAATAGGGTATCTGACTACTATTAAAAATGTACAACAATTTGGTATTATTTTAAAGAAAGTGTAGGAGGAACACGGTTTGTGAAGTGTATAATATTTTTTATAATAAAAAAACAACAGTCAAACACCCCATTATAGCAATCTGTGGCAGTAGTGTCAAACTACCTACCGACATAAAAACCAATGATATGAAAAAAAGAAAAAAATCAAAGTGCGGTGTGTGTCTCCAAGTTGCACCAAATGGGATTCTAACTCAGCATGTGCCAGGCAAATATACCTGACGCTGGTATTCTGTTGGATCCCAGTAGACATATCAGGGTCCATCACCATAATTCAATAAGCTTGGACTTGAACCTAAAGCTGTCAATAGCTGTCGACTTTCTATGCCAAAAATCAATAAAGTTCGAAAGGAAATGTGAACAAATGCGTTTACCTTTCCAGAGCTCTAGAGAGAAGCTAAAAGGGTTGTAGTAACTTAGAGTTTTTTTCATAATACTCCCAACTTAGAGGTAGAATATGGAATAGACGGTCACGTCCCTGAGCTCGCATACATTATAAGTTTGATGTTTGCAAATTGTGTATTTATGGCCTCCGTGACAGTCTCGAGGAGGGCCACGAGGAAAATATCAGAGGCAGGAATATTGAGAAAGGTATTTGAAGAAGGGAGCTACACATTGTGTTTTTGCAAATAAATACTGTCACAATTCGTAATAGTTTCATTTTTAAACGATTCAGAAGAAAAGAGTAATTTTGGATTAAAACCGCAATCAAACACATGTCTTGAAGCGCAAGTGATAAATAAGGTAAATTCAGGGAATAGTCTATATTATTGGGATTTATTTTTGATAGTGTAGGCCTTTTCCTAAAAATTCCTTTACCTCTACTAGATATCCAGCCAAATGTCTAGACGTCTTTACCCTGACAGTTCAGAGTCAGACTGACTGACTGACAGACTGGCTGTCCGAATTTGATCTGAAAACTGGCATGTGCACTGCAAAGGAAATGAACGTCATTTTTTGAAAAATCAAATGATCTTGGGATTTTAAAACCAAAGTGAATCTACCACGTAAGCTACGATGACTTGAAATGAAAGCCTAATCTAAATCAATTTATAGCAATACCAAATGGCAGAGTCGTGTTCCAATAGCTTTGATTCACAACACGTGCTATTTCAAGTGCCTTTTCGCGTTCATTTCAGGATTCAGATACACAGCCGCGAGAAAGCAGCAGCGTCCCTTACAGTTTGTAGTTCAACAAAGCCGCCGGCGAAAGAGACGCAGTGGTTAAAACTTTAAAAAGCTTTATGTATGTGTATTCTTCACGAGAACTTTTAGAACTTAGTAGTTGTCGGCTGCATAAGTTTTAAGTGCCTAAATTTATGCACATTGTTCGAAAGTGGCTTCCACAGGAGTGACTCGGTATCTGTTTGTTGGACTCGCAAAGGTCTTTTATTGGATACTTTTCTAGAAGTTTCAACGGTATACTTTAAAATTCTCTTATTATATTAAGTGACGGTGGAGTTGTTTGTCGGCGGTGCAGTTAAGCTGCTTAACGTCGCGACGCCGGCGTCGGTGGTAGAAAATTGGTTGTTAGACTTCAGTATAGATTTCCTTTATTCTGACAAGTTCACTGGCTCTTACAAACAACCTGTAAAGGATTTAGCACGTAATAAGATTTCTAACAATGATGCTGTTTTACAAAAAATAAGTGGCTTTAAATTACGAGAGTTTTCTTCAATGCTGTTCAGAGCTCTTTGGATAGATATCATACAGTGGAAATGGTGGACTTTAAAATTTTGTCAGCATACAAAACTCTGACGCAATGTTCTTTTTGTCTGTTACCCATTGCGCGGTGTCCGTAAAATCCTATCTGCATAATATCAACTAAACTGAAAATTTATTCTGTAGTTAGAATAATGTCGACGTCGAGCATCAAAAAGTGTTCGTTCAAGCTGACGGTTACTACTTTGAATAATTGCAAAATAAATGGCTGTCTATTAGAAACTCTGTGTGGTCCTTTACTTAATTGTTATTTCTGTAAAAGTAAAATCTGTTGTACAATGTACTACGTTGATGTCCCAACTAAATGACTATTTAATTATTATACAAATAAATTCATGATGCGACTTTAATGATTAAAGAAACCAATCAACTCATAATAAAGTAGGAGCACGTAACTAGTTCAAGAAATTCAAAAGTGAAATTGCGAAATGATTATAAAAGAAGCGTAAGTTTTGCATTCATCTATAAACTCACAATAGTACTCGGTGTCTTGGCTTCTGAGAAACTAATACCGTTAATGAATGTAGGAATTCAAGGAAAGGACACCCAACGATTTACTACGGGCTAGCTTTTGTTAAATGCGAATATCCTTCGTCTTAATTTTGACGTTGTTTTTGTAACCTGACGGCTTACAGTTTGACCTAAAATCGTCACGCGATTAGACCGAAGATAGACAAGCGGAAATTCTAAAATAACAGTTATAATTCAGTGTTATGGAAATAAGCTGCTGATCAAATATTTATTTTGAAAATGTAGAAAGATTTTTATATTTTATGAATTAGGTTTTAGGAGAACGTTTCATTCAAATAGGAATTCTTCTTTAGCTACTAGCACTAACAATTTCACACAATTTTCATGTAAATTCTATACCTCAGAGTTTTGACTGTAGTAATTTGACGCGAAATCGCGATTTTTATACCATAGGAATCGCAAGAACCAGCGCTAAAACGCTGGTATAAAGAATAAAATTCTAAGTCTAAAAGTCTAATACATGATGTGCAGTCCTATCAAAGAACATAGTTGCTATACACGTGGGACATTAACACCTGTACACGACAACTGTACTTCTGTTTACCCAACAACAGCGACATTACGGGAAATCCCACGTAATAAAGATACGGATTTGCTGAGCAAAGCTCATACAATGCGATTTGTTCCGCCATTTTAGGCGCAGATTTTTTGAATTACCTTCCTTTCACAGCTTTCCTTAAAACGAATGACGTGAGTTCAAAGGAGGGATTGAAAGGATTAAGTACTAGGTGTGGGTTTGCATGCAGCTAGGTGAATAATTGATTAACCTTGAGATTAAACGCATGCAAAACGTTTAACTTATCGTGTTACAGCGCGGTTACAAAACGTGCAGTTTTTTAAACAAATAATTAGAAAGAAACAAAGTTTTTTTTTATTTGGACGCAGTACTTATAGACCCAACATAATATACGAATAAAACATAAGAAAAAAAAACTAGAAAGATCGCTATTAACAGTTTTCTCTTCTAATGGATAATCGATACAGCCTTAAATAACAGTCAACTAATATACAATTCAAAGAGACTTTTTCAAACAAATTTATGTTAATAACGACCTTCAGGGAAGGGTCTTTCCTATTTTTGCCGTTACCATCTTCGTGATGTTTTTTATTTAAATCAATGGAAGTAGTTTTTAAACTCCCTTTGTGATCAAAGGAGCACGGTCGAATGAACATGGGATGTTAAGCGGCGAGCATATAGTAAGAGGATTTAGCAGGTCAGGGGACGCAAAGGGACGCCGCTTTTGACCTCTTAAGATGGTCAGAACGTTTCTGTAATAGACCTTTGGACTTAGTCTTGTTTGCTTTATTAAGTAGGTATCATACCGTATGTTTTTATAGGTATGTAGATTTGTTTCTGTGTATTGTTGTTTCCATTTGCTTTTATGTTCACTGTTTTATGAGCGATGAAGATCATAAATTCTTTTGCCTTTAATTAAAGGCGCGGAGAGTGTTTTGTGAGAAATTGTATTATTACAAAATGAAGCTAAAAGAATAAAAAAATAGTAAGTATATGATTTTGCAAATAGAAAGATACATCCTGACGTAGCGGTTATTTCGTAAATTGAAGCCGTAACAGGACTGCTATCGAAATAACATAAAAGACATCATCAAAAACCGTAAAATAGCTAAATTTAACATGTTTTGCTTTTTTAAAATATTTGATATTCTTTGTATAGTAGTAACGTTTTGTAGAAACACCCGAGGAATCACCTTACGTTGAAAAGGGTATAACAATACAACGAAAATTTTAAGACGATCAGTTTATCCGAGTATCGGTAAATGTAGGTTTAAGATTGCCCGATAAATTTTAGAATGTAGGTATTAGGGCAACAACAGCTGAAAATGGACTGTTGAACAAAGTAGCACTAATAAAAGTAGTCCACCTGTACAATATATTTCTAAAACTAGCTTACAATGTTGCTTAGCCTTACAATTTACAAGCTCTATTTATACGAGTCCGAGCTATAAAGTGTAGCCGTCGCGAACAATGTGTTAAAACAAAGTAAGATAAAAGCATTCTAGACCAAAGTAACTGCACATAGTAAAAATATTGTGGGTAAGGAAGCAATGACTAATAACATACTAGATCTATGAGTAACATAAGAATAACTTACTTTATACTAGTTATAAGCCGCCCTGATCCTGTGCACAGTGGTCCAAAACTCGAATTGAAACGAAACAAAAATACCACAGAACGGTTCTCTCATGCACACAATAAGACTATTACTTTTCACACGACCAGCACAACGGAATCGAACTATTTATTAAAACCAAACACAAACTAAATTGTTTTGAAGCAGCTCGTCAATTTATTGTTCACTGTTGTTAAACTTTCGCAAGTTGTGTTCAAGTTGCGGATGTGTCGCGGAGGTTAAAAACTGAATGATTATATTGTTAACACGTGAGGTAGGATTGCGCCGGTCGCCGGCCGGCCGGCCCTGTCGACGTGAGCGGAGTACTGTCAAACTCGAACCAGCCAGCTGGTCCGACATCTCCGACACTCTAGCGGACGAACCCACAACTAACAGCAGCCTCTAAGTGAAAAGGTACAACCTTCAGTTTAGATAAACCAGGTTTTTGAAAAAAAAAAAACTTTAAATATAAGTAGGTCTGTATGTGATGGCATTACCGATTTTATTGTCAATGTCATGATTTCTTATAATATGAAAACGGTTTTGATGAAAACGAAATTTTGAGCATCCCGGAACCAAACGAGTAGTTATCAATCAGTAATTTACATACAGACTATAGTTTTGCCGAACTAAAAGGAAATACTATTCTGTATTTGTGATAAAGTTAGTTTTTAAAGTCGTTAAAATCCGTATAAGAAATATCTAATTCACTTCCTAAATGCCAAAAAAATTGTAAACCAAAGCCTATTTCCATAAAAAATAATTACGTACTAGGTAAAACAGCATACTTACACCAGTTTTACCATGTTTCTACAAAAGTAACTTGTCAACAGAAACGTATATTCACAAAAGATTCTAATAAGGAGTTATCCACCCACGCTCGCTGGCACCAAATAGGATCGCGATGGCGGCGCGGCGGCGCTGGAGGGGAGGATATTGACTCGCGGCGCCGCCAATGCGCATGTTCTGAATCATGTGTTTCTGTTTTTAAGCTGTACAAACACTGTGTAAGAAAATTATCGCTAATAACTACGCCGACAACTAAATCCTATAATACGGCTCCACAATTTCACGCCGGGAGTTTTTGTATGGGAGATTGCGAATTTGCGCACTGGGCGAAAAGGTGAGAGAAGTTAGACGAGACCAAACGGCCTTGACCTCATGCGTAATTAAACGCTGTATTTTGCAGAGTATTTTATTACCGTTATAAATACTGATAACTGTTAATTTATAATGCAGAGTATGCAGTCGATATTATACGTCATTTTAGTCATGAATTCACAAATTGGAGTCGAAAGTAAGTGCAATAGAAACTCGATTTGTTTAAGTTATTTTCAAGTTATGTGTGAGGAATCAAGAAGTGCAGACAAGCTTCGAGATGCAGACATCTCTAAGTGTTGGCTTAGCGCCAACATTCCGGAGTTTTCGTGCGAAAGTCACTTTTTCTTTGGTTTTCGCCTTCTACGACGAGGGCAGGGGAAGAAAGGAAGCAATTACTTAGATTTATGGAATCCGAAGCAAAAAGTCCGTGTCGTGGTTGGATTTTTCAAGCTCAGAAAACTGTTTTTCCAATATAGAACGTTTATGGTTTAAATCAATGTTAGGGAAAAGTGTTTTTGTTACCTTACATTGTTACGATTTTTTCGGGTCATTGCCTTTAATGGCTCCTAATTTTCTACGTTCATATAAGTAGCTAGATACGTAACATTGCATCTGAATATGAAAACCGGTTATGCAGTCTAATAATATACGGCGATCGCGGGTATTATTATCTGACCTAAAATATTTGTAAACAACTACGTCGTTAAAATAAAACGTAAACAGATGTTACCTAAGTGAATTCTAAAATAAGATTTCTACATACATTTTTATTAAAAATAATATTTACTAATATCGATGGTATCCAAAAGTATTTAAAATGTTGGCTGCCATCGAATGAAAATGGCGTCACCATTCAAATATCTACTTTAATTCAAATACTACTTACTGAACGCAATAAATAAGTGATCTAAAGAGTACCTACAATAATTAATATCAGGAGCACATACTACGAACAGTTAACCAATTTAATAACAAACTATTTTTAACCCGTAAAATGCAGCTCCGTTTCTCAGTGGCCGAGGTTCTCAAACTCTTCCGATCTTACAGAACAAGCTGATCAAAAGAAACACATTATTTTCGTTAGATGGCGCTTCTGAACGTTCAACCTCGTTCTAAGTTGTGAACTTGAATAGAAAACGCTGTTCACGCATATACACAGATGGCGCTGCTGTATTCTTTATTCAAAAATTATTTGGATTTCCAGCCAGCATTATTTCGTATAGAATGTTATTTTATTAGTAAAAGTCATCCAGATACAGGCTGTCGTTTATAAATGTATGGTTCTTATGTTTTGTAATTAAGAACATAAATATGAATGTGTCGTGTCTTTTGACTAAGGTTAATGATGTAGAAGACGGTTCATTAAGAGACAAAAGGATAAAACAAGACTTGTTGGTAATTATGATTTTAATTAACATTCACAGCAGAAAACAACACGATGCATTACAGTAATAAGCGTGTAGCCTAGTTAGAATTTTCTTCATTGTTCTCTTTTTAAATTATTCTTGGTATTATTGCGTCTTGATGTTAGGGCACTATCAGGCAGGGCCGTAGCTAGAGGCTCTAGGGCCCTAGGGCCCTGCGACTGCAAGTGATGAAGCCCGTTTTTAAAGCCTATTATCTAAGTACTTGTCGTGGGCCTCTTATACTCAGGAGCCCCAGGGCACTGCCCCTGCTGCCTTGGTTGTAGTTAAGGCCCTGCAATCTTTTGTTGAACGTGGGCCTCCAAATAGATCAGTAGTGTCATTCTGTAAGAAACCCACCTCAATATCGACGGTTAACTCGATATCCATAATGTCACAGTATGGATATTAGAAGCAAATAACACACAGATAATCGACAGTATAATCAATAACGCGTAGTTTTGTTATCCACACTGTGTCACGACAAATGTCTAATTAACAGTCGCGATCGAGGTGAGATTCTTACAGAATTGCACTGCAGTACAACGAATTATCGCGAGAGCATCCATTATTGTCAATACCAAACAACAATTGGCAAACTAATGACTAATTAGTGACCGTAGAATAATGTTATGAGAGCAAATGTGGATGTTGCTGCCAAACTTTCTGATGTAATTCTATAACTTTTTGTTTATTGAGTTGGATGTATCCAATAATTTTATTAACCTTTACCTGTATAAAAGTATATATATTATATTAGTCTGACGTGGGCGAAATGGACACGAAACTGTTTGTAAGATTATATTTTGTTTTTTTTAATATTCTGGGAAACACATCGACGGCCCACCTGGGGGGTTACCATGATCTCTTAGAGCAGGAATGTTTTAATAATATTACGAGAGTTTGTAAGAGATGGCGCTAGAGAGTTGTCTAGCGCTGTCACTTTCCCACTCTCGGAATAATATTAAAACATTCCTACTCTAACAGATTATGGTAAGCCCCCTGATGTTAATTGGTTAACACCGCCTATTTATATACACCTTCAACACCATGAGGATTGCTGATGCGTTGCCAACCTTAGAGACACAGTTGGAAAGTCTCATGTGCCTGTAATTTCACTGGCACCCATACCTTTTAAACCAGAATACAGCAATGCTGCTTCAGGTATGGAGGTAGTATTTCCTCGGAAGAACTCTTTTAAAAGGAGCTCTACTACTCTTAAGCCGTGTACGTACGAGCGAACACGAACATCGCGAACACGAATATCGAACACATTGTTTGCACGTGCGTACCACTACCGAACAGTGTGTTCGGGGAACACCTTAATTTTTTTTAATACTTTTCCCCACTCTACTATTTCTCCTGTATCGTGGGTGCGTTTACAGTCACAAATCTTCACATGCAAAAACGCCCAGACCCGGAACAACCATCTGTAGGCCATACAAATTTTTGTTCGTGCGGGAATCGATCCCACGACCCGTAGCGCAGAAGCCAATCGCTTAGCCACTGCACCAAGCGTGTTGTCTCACTTGTGTTCATAGTAATTCGTGTTCGATGTTCGTGTTCGTTGTTCGTGTTCGTGATGTTCGTGTTCGTTCGTGCGTACCCGACTTTAAGGACACATACCACTGGATCGGTCAAAAGGTCAGTTTTCACGACAACCTGTGCAACCACATTGAATGCAGCATGTTTGCAGTGCAGTCCGGGTGTAGTAACGAATTTCAGAGGGTTGCAAATTTATGGATGCTGCGCCGGCGCGGCGGCGCGTAGTAAACAAACGTGTCGTAAACGCAAGCACATTGTTTACGTGTGCACTGCAAATGTATAAGTAGCAATGGGCCAGTAACGAGTAACGTGCAGAACTTTTAAAATTTTAAAATATAAATATAAAATGCCTAAAGTCTATCTCTGTATTAATTTTTTTTTTTCGTGGTAAAATCCTCATGGATGCCCTTCGCCCGGGGAAAGCGAAGGGGTATGCCGGACTCTTACCGGCTAAAAACCCACGGTGTTCCTTCTCCTGACCCTTGGCTGGGGTCGCGGGATTCGCAACTGCATGCACCGCGACCCCCGCAGGCCTCGGTCCGCCAATCCCTGGCGGACCTCTGCTTCTGTGGGGCCTTGCCCCACGATGCGTAGAGCAGCCCTTAGCTAACCCCCCATTTATTATTATGTCAAACGTGATCGTAATAAGGCACTGTGACTTTAGATACTTTCGTAGAGTTCATAGCGTGATACGATTGACGTGAAAGCCACTCTACCTTTGTGCCAAAAATAATTGGTTTACAGACAATCAATCAATCAATTGGGTACCCCTCTGGTAACTCGCAGAAACTCTTTTAATGCACTCTAGTAATTCTAGTAGACACAATTTTTGGTACACATCGACACCCCTCTGTGCCTCAGAGAGTACGTTAAACCGGCGGTCCCGGGTGGTATACGAATACCTATAACAGTCGTTACAAGTAGTCAGAAGCCCGATATTCTGACAACCGGTCTAACCTTGGAATATCGGCATTGCCCAGTAACTCCGTCGCGGAGGTCTGGTTGCAGTCGCTTCGAGTAAAACGCTGGTATTCTGCCACATCTGGACGCCTGGAAGCTGATTCCAAAGTGGTTGGGAAAAGGCTAGGCAGAACATATTAATAAAACTAGAAGTGCCTGAGTAAATTATAAGAGTCTTCAATGTTACCCGGAACCCCAATTAACACATACGAGTCCACCACACTTTTCATAGAGCTCATACGCCATGCCGCCATACACATTGCTAGTGGAGAAAGAAAGAAAAGAAAGAAAGAAAATACATTAATTTTTTGAGCTTCCAGGACCTCCCTCGGCATTACGTTTGCGCTAAAAGTGAACCCTCGAGGAGAGTTCCTGGTATTAGGTTAAAAACCTTGAAAAAAACGCTACTACGTCGTAAAATAGGTGTAAGCTTTTTTCATGACGGTGTATTTTCCAAGAAAAACCTACATTTAAAATGAGCACTCCACGAAGGCCCCCGGCATGGCGAATGCGACTACGGGGTGCCCTCCTGGAGGGTAGGTACCCGGCACTGAACGTGTTAATACATACGTAAAATAACAATTGTAAACTGCTACAATAGTTACAGAAATACAGTTTCTTACAAAGGTACATAACTCAAAACTATAGCGACAGTATCATAAATCATAATAAATCATAGATAATGGAAGGTAGCTAATATTAACATAACTTTGCTCTTTGACCAGCTCCGTATCTCAAACGCACAATAGGTATATTTTTAGGCTATGAAAGGTTTACTATGATATTTATTTTGGTACATAAACTGATATTTTATTTAGTAAAGGTTATATTTTTAGCTATCAAAAGAATGTTAAAATATTTATTTTGATATAAACTGACAATATTGCGGATAGTCAGAAGCGCGATAGTCTGACAACCGGTCTATTCTAACCCGTGTGTGGCCGGCTAGAATGTAATACTTCCTCACTGAACGCTGGCAATAGACGCGTGTTGTAAGATTCAACAAAACCCAGCACGTATGGTTGTAAGATCTATACGGTCCGCCTAGCTAGCTACCTCCTGAACATAAAGTCAAGCAGTTTACTGTGTTCCGTCGTGTGCATGTGAGAGTCAGAGGGTATAGGAGAATTCCTATATGTCTCTGTTACCAGATTCGTGTGTGCTTCATCTTAGAACCTTGCGCTTACCATCAGGTGCGACTAGGGTTAAACGCGACTAAAATAAATAATAATAAAAAAAAATCTTAAGGTATCGATAGGTACTCCTATCCAGTAAAAGGTTTGTGAAGTCAGGTTCTTCGCATCTGCTCTTTGGAACGTTTTGGTAAGTCAGATTCGGTTTGTTTCCTGATTTGTCTACAATTCTAGTGACGATAGAAAATGAAATAACCAACCGAATCGGTCGACAGCTGACTTATTGGTATGTCTACACCAGTGCGCTTTCATGTTCATCTTGCGCTTTCAACTTTCAATTCCTCTTGTGTCAAGCGCATGCAATATTGATTGCCATAAGATGCATGCAGCTTATCGTCTACACCGGTGCGCCTCGGTCATTCGTCAGTCGACATACAATAGACGGATTAGCGTGCGCTAGGGTCATGCGCTTTTGTCGAATTAGTATTAAGGCATGCGCTATTGCATGCGCTATGGCGCTTCACGCATACCTCAGACGAAGACGCTAGATGAACCTGAAAGCGTACTGGTGCAGACATAGCTAATGGCAACGTTTTGAATAACGGGGCAGGCCCCTGATAACAGCACGACGATTCGATTAGTTCGTTATCGAGCGATTCGGTAAGCTATTTCTTTTTCTCTTGTCACGAGAATCGTAGACGGAACGATATAACGAACCGAATCGGTTAACAACTGCTTATCGAAAAGGTTCTGAATCAGGAGGCTGGCCAGATTGGAAACCAACCTCAAACATAGTTAAAAAAAGGCTAGGTAGCGCGCCTCAAAGAGATGTCAGTACCAATAGTAGACGGGGCCCGCTAGGGTCGGTGCCTGCCAGGGTTGCGGAATTTGTTCGAAAGAGTTACCGCGGTCTTGGAACGCAAAGGGCAGGAACACGCAAAGGGCAGGGAGGAACACGGATGGGTATTTGATATCCGACCCTTAAAAAAAAGGTAGGTAGATGATGAAACTAATAATATTATAAAATCTAATCATTACCAAAGTAGGTAGTATTTGATTAACGATGCTACTAAAACAATGCTCTTCGATTAACTTTTTTGACAAAAATCTTATAGTTAGTTATATGTGAGAAAGTTTTTCAATTTAGGACTCTAGATTCTGTAGCAGAGCCATGGAACAATTATTACCAAGTAGGGCGATTAATGAAACGTAGAGATAAAAAATCAAAAATTACTCATAAATCTATGTACCTTTTCATCGTAGGCTTATTAAAGTTTGTTATCCGGCTTTTGAATCAGCTTAGGACGACTAAATTGAGGATTAGACAATAGGGCTATAAATGTATCTGATTTGAAGGAATTATTTGAGATCAATGACTAAAATTAGAACATGTTTTGATTTCAATTGGAGGGTATTAAGTTAAAACCTTCCAATAGACCGCTGAACTAAATGGACATTAAGGAATAACGATATTGTCGTCAACCTTGATAGTACGTACGGTGCCTCTGGGCAGTACTCCACTACCAACCTTGATGACTGGCTAATCTTTCTACCACAGTATAAGCTATTCTGCTCCGTGTTAAGCTCCGTGTGGTGCCGACGTGAAGAATAGCACTAACCCCTCTCTTGCCGTGGGTGTCGTAAAAGGCGACTAAGCGATTCACTAGAGGATGGGCAGCAGCGTTCTGAGTACTTTAACAACCATACTGCGATCGCCAACCCGCCTGCCAAGCGTGGCGATCATGGCAAACCCTCCAAACATGGCTTGGGGGAGGCCTATGTCCAGCAGTGGACGTCTTTCAGCTGAATGATGATAAGCTATTCTCGATAGCTCGTACCGACACGAGTGAAGAAGAATGATACTTGATAATCGGAATATTGATTTGTTATTTAACATGTCATCTAATCGAAAATACTATTTTTACATCAAACACGTGATGAACGAAACGAAAAACAAGGTTGTTGGATAAAATAAGAATAACCCTGCATCAATTTATAAACTTGAAATATTTTCGGAATTGAAGGAAAATCTATTTTTTAGATGAGACGGAATGTGCACGTAACGAGCGTCCGTAATAAAAATTCATGTCCACGCCTCGGATAACGAAAATGCTGCATGTTTTGTCTTTCAAATGTGAATGTAAATCTTCCGTAATTACATATTTATAAGATTTAAACAGAATTCAAAGCAGTTCCACTTGGTCTTGAGCTTGAGGTCCTGGGTACGATCGGTCGGGCAAAATAGTATTGGGTTTTCCGTGTGGAATTTCCAATAGCAGCCTGGAGTCTAGATTTGTGCCCCGTTTGTGGCAATAGGCTCGCCCCTTAATACATGGGACTAAAACATAATGAAGAAATGAGGGTGTATTATACACCTCTGCCCAAATCTTCGGGGAATACAGGCGTGAAGTTACGTTATGGTAAAGAAGTATTAAGTTTGTTTAAAAAAATAGTAGGTTAAAAGTAAAGTAAAGTAGGCACTCACTGAATTGAAACTTCACGCCGAGGCTCCGTCTTTTCTCTCTCAACTTATTTCTGAGTATCCTCCTCTTCAAGCGGTTAAGTACTACGTCAGCTTCATCCACACTCTCCGAAGAGGAAGTATGAACGACTTGAAACGTGCCACTCACAGAATGTCTTCTCGTTTTCGTAAATACACTCGAGTTCCCATGCTTAGGCACGATCTCTGATATACCACGTCTATACATTTTCAAACGTTTTTTCATTTCACTATTAGCCGCGTCGTCCGTTGCGATATTAATGAATTCATTGTCTGACGTCATATCTCCCATTTTGCAGGTACGACGCTTTTCCGAGGCGATTTTCGAAAATTCCTGACGCTTAGCCGCTGCGCGTGAATTTGGGGCATATTCAATTGTTCGGCGGCGATGTAGAGCAAACCAATCCGGATTAGAGCCCACTCGAGCTCGTAAGCTTTTTAAGTAAGTGTTCAGGAAAGATATTTTATTGTGCGGGGGATTGTACACAACGCCTGATTTAGAACGCGGCAGATTATCATTTTCGCATCCTTTCTTAGACCCTCTCAGAGTAGCGTCATTGAACGACCGAGATTTGTGGAGTGCTAGATCAGGTTCATTTTCCTTATTCGATGAAATATCGTCGATTACCTGATTAATTTCACTTAACGAAGAAAGAGAAGAACAGGGACTATTCGGAGTGACATTTAAATTCTCAGAATGTTTTTCAAGATTTTCTTTATCTGTTTTAGACGTTTGATTTATACAGTCACAAGTTTCGTTGTCAGAACTTTTGTAACTGCTTATTTCACTCAGACCTTCTGAGTGAAAAGGGCTGGTCTCGAGGCTATTTGTTTGTAAATTAGTAAAGTTGTTTAATGTGAGTTTATTTGGAATGTTGGACACACTGTTACTGTTTCGTATAATATAGCTTTTATTAATATTTTTTGTGTTATCATTTGTCGCAAGAGGCGTTTTATAAACGCGAGTGTATACTTTATCGCCAGAAATTGTGTTGTGCTTTTTGATAGGTTTCTTGGCGATGATGTGACGGAAATCTCTCTCTTTTAATGATTGAGAGGTTTTTAGTGAAGAATCATCAAAATCAGAGCTCTTAATGGATACATTCTCATCATTTGTTTCCACGAGGAGATTTCCGTCGCAATCAAAAAGCTGTACTGTTGGAAATCTTATCCCAGGGGAATGATTTCGCGTCCGCAATTCCCATTTCCTTTGACACGGTTTTCTTAATTGTATGCGAATAATGTTATCGTCTATTATAGGACCGTCACTATCACTGGACTCATCTTTACCGGCCATATTTTTAATTGTATCACACATCAAGCATCTGTGGTATCCGGAAACATTTAAAATATTATGCAAAACTATTGTCCACTAGTCGCTAATTTGTTTGTTTACAGTCAGCTGTTCTTATACATTCTGGCGTGTTGCCAACCGAAACAATCCGACATTCACTTCAAAATAGCACCAATGTCAATTTTGTTTTCCGAACAGAAATAAATAACGTAACATGGTTAAGTGACTATATTCAATTGTATAAGACGCATCACACCGGTCACTTTCACGCACTGTAAAATGATTACTGAACATCACACTGTAAGCAGGCGGCTCATGTTGAAAACGATTGCATAAGTTCGCGTGTGTGTCGATTGCGCGGAATTGCACCGTCTAATGACTTTGACGTCGATGGTTTTAATTTGTCCGTGTCGCAGATAGATCGCAGCATCGATTTTCACTGGGGTCGAGTGTCGGGGCGGTGCAAGCGCGCAATTTCCTCTCCCGAGCGCTTTTCCTGCGGGAAGCACTCTGGGAGGGCGCGGGTTTTTGGTCGTTCGCGACTCCGGACATTTCTGCACTGAGCGCAAATATCTGAATAGTCGAGGAACTATAAATAGTGAACGAACGAGACGGCGATCTGGCCGGCTCCCCTTGAACCTAGTAGTACGAGCGGTGTTTGTATCGGACAACGTAATCTGTGACGTGTGTGCAAGTAACAAATGTTCGCACTGACACAGTTTCCCATTTGACCAGCCGGCGCGACCATATGCATTCGTGACTAATAGTAGCGCAGATGGTCTTTATATAACATCATGTTACGTTTCTTTGCATTCAGAGATATTCACCTGCGTGGAACAATTTGTAATAGTTATAACTGTGAGGTAATTCGAATTGCAATGAATGTACGTAATTAGCATAATAGGTTGATTAAACAATGATATGCAGCGAGTCGAAGTTTTGGAATGAGTGTATGTGCCAAATTTATTTTTGAAATATTCCAGAGTTTTAAATATTCGACCTTCAAACATCGTCCGTATAGGGACGATTTTTAGCTCCAGCGACAGCATTTCGATTAAAATTGTTCAACAAATTCGTGTGGAATGATCATTTTAACACAATAACATTCTCCTGGAAGTATTTGAAAATGTAATTGAACGATGTGGTGACATCAGCATTTTCCTCATCGCTCGAGTGAAGATTTGCATAACGTGTGAATGCCATACGAGTGCAAGTCGCCCAATCCATTCATCTCTTTATTATTTTGTTTTCACAGGTGACGTCATGGGGCAGGTGTAAAAATACAACGAGGTTCCATTTACGTCATGAAAAGATATTAATAAAGGTGAAAAGGATATTTTTATTACATTGTAATTTACTGAAATTTCGGAATAAAATTCTTTTGAATGACCAGCCAGCGCAGTATGAGATAACTTTGTCGATGCATTATCTCGTGCCGAGACGAGATGTGTCATGCATTATCTCATCTCGGCATGAAATAATTCAACAGCAAAATTATCTCCCGCTGCGCATGTTATGCTAGCATTTCGTGAGCAAGATCGTTAATTAAAAAGTTTGTGAATCAAATTCACAATGTGTATATGTTACCGGCAATGTGTCTATTGCAGGTATTCTATACAACGCCTAGGCAATGTATAGAATGCCTGGGGCCTCCAGGCAATGTATGAAATATTATGAATATTATTGTCCATTACATACTTTGCCTAGGTAATGTATACATTTCCTAGGGATTGTATAGAATACCTGCTGGTCCACCGGCAATGTGTGAAGTAAATAGATTTGGTCATTCATTTGGGGCACCCCGACACGGATAGTTACTTTAAACCCTGCAGACAGAAATAGGAGCCCCGCCCAGCGGGACTCCGTCGACTCTCCTTTGGAAACCCAAACAACCTTCCAAACATCCCCTTAAGTTTTTCATTTGTTTTATTGTGCTTCGCTTGGAGTTTACTGCCTGCTCGCACGTCTTCC
Source organism: Amphipyra tragopoginis (assembly GCA_905220435.1). Taxonomy (NCBI): domain Eukaryota; kingdom Metazoa; phylum Arthropoda; class Insecta; order Lepidoptera; family Noctuidae; genus Amphipyra; species Amphipyra tragopoginis. The sequence goes on along the minus strand of HG991995.1, from coordinate 20,868,348 downwards.
CCCTCGCCGCTCTCGTCTTTTTCACACATTACCGGCTGCGCATTCGGTATTGTATAGAATGCCTAGGCAAAGTATAAAATAAATAATATTTCATACATTACCAGAACGTTTTAGGCATTCTATACATTGCCTAGGCATTGTATAGAATGCCTGCATTATACACATTGCCGGTAACATATACAACGCAACGTAGATCGATAAATAATGAGAAGATTACATACGTGACTACGTGCGTTGAAATAAGTTAAAGTGGGATTTACGAAGTGCCAAATATCTTAAAAATTGTTTGAATGGAATTATTTAAGATTTCTATAACTTTACATTATCTGGACATCGATTGACCCGGTTGTATTGTCAGTTATAACGATATTATAATTAAAAAAAAATGTGTCGTACAGTAACAAATTGCATTTTAAATACCTATTAAAAATAACTTTAAGGGTTACTCCTAATACACAAGCCAATATTCCTACAATAAAACGCTCCAGAAAATCGGAAAGACACTGGGGGATCACTCCGAAAAACGAACGTCGTAGTTTCGGATCGAAAGGAATATCGAAATTATACTTAAATTTAATGTAAGATCAAAGTTTTGTCTAACAATTAACTACTAGATAACAATTAACATTTAGGAGTAGGGTGAACGAAACTCAAAATGTTAAATCACAAAAATCGAATCCCAAAAACTTTCATGGTTGAAAAACATGCAATCTGCCAAGCGAAACTTCGTACTTCGATTTTTCGAGAAGGCCCCCGGGTGTGTAAAAAATACGACAATGTAACAAAATGTACATAAATCTTTGATAATCTGTGTGTTTATCTCGTGAAGGTGTGTTACTAATAATGGCGTATAAACCCGGGTCACGGCTCATTGCTTTGGTAATAATCGTTGCTACTTACCTAGTGTTTGCTGTAGATGGTTCTAGATTCGTGCGTGTTGAGCACTGATGATGCTGATTGCCAGGTCATCTAGTAAATAGATCATCGTTATAAGATTTCATATACTTACGGATCATGTTTATGTATGTAAAAGGTTTAGTTGGCTACTTCTACTAACAAAACTATTGCCAAACTGCAAACGTCAGGCCGCCAGGTCAGTAGTATTAGTAGTTTTTATTTTTGAAAAATGTCAAGTCGTTTGGTTTTGTTTTTGTTGTCAAAAAATTAGACACGTTATAACTATGTAGTATAACAATCTAGTTATAGTTTTAGACGACAGGGATTTACATAACTCCCAAATGTGATCTAGCTGAATTAGATTCTGCAGTTGCTCTGTCTTCCTCTATTTAAAGAATAAAAGTTCCGAAGATAAGAAAATCTACAATTTTGATGTTACTGTTTTGTTTGATGTTAATTTTGTTGTGATACACGTTTTCTTAGTCATAATTTAGACTGATGAGCAAATAATTTAAGCGCTTAGGACATTTTACAAAAGCAAAAATTAATTAGATAAAACTTAAACTACAAACATACATACTCGTACAAGGTTAGTCAGAAAGGGGGTTGTAATCCAAAAGGGTGATAAAGTACCTATAATAATGAGTAACTTTTGTTCTACAACTTTCCCCAAAAGTAAATAGTTTAAGAGAAATAGCTGTTCAAAAATTACAAAAAAAATATGCTAAAATCTATCTATCCTCAGCTATGGTCAGCTGTGTATACATTTTAGGTCATATTTGGGGTCACAAACTAGAAGCTCCATTTTCGGAATTCGTAACTAAAGTAAGGACGAAGAATTTTTAAAAAAACTTAAATAATAATGATTTTACATGGAAATAAAAATTATCGAATTTTGAAATTTTAACACTTGCTTTAAAATCATCATCAGTGATACTTTAAGTGGCCTGCGGATTAGTACCCCCTTTCCGACTAACCTTGTATAACCACGCCTGTAATCCCCGAGGGGTAAGCAGAGGTGTTCTCGTATTATAGGATTCTGTATGTTTCGTTGTATGTATGTATGTATGTTTCGTCTCTGGTATTAAGTCCCATGTTACGTGGAGAGCCTATTGCCATTTTTCGGGCACAATTATGATGCTCTTATCCGTACCCCTACGAATTGGTAAATCTTAATCTTGTATCAGGAAGCCAGAAGTAGTTTAAAAAAATATATGCAAAAAACAGTTTTGAATAACATCGGTTTCCTTTTCATTCCTTGATTGATCGTCGAAATGAATTCATTCACAGATTATTTTTGCTTTTACAACTCAAAATATCTGCTGGGTTAAGAATTTATAAGGGAATGGCAGCAATCTGTGCCATGTTTCGGCTTAATCAAAAGCTTTCACATATTATAACGTAATAGGAAAATTATGTTGGGGATTAAAAATATCAGCCTATAATTTGATCCCTACGAAAATAGCTAAGTATAAAAATATATGAGACCCTAACGTATTATTTTGCAAGAGCCATTTTAATTTGATATCAATAAAGTGATGTAGCAATAATTCGATGAATTTATCATATTAAATTCTTTTTTAGAATAGGCGAGCTTCTTTTATTAAAATATACACGAGTTTTGATTGTTTGAAAAAGATAAATGTGTCAGACAAAACTTAATCAAAATGGCGTCAATTGTTTTTTGTTCACCAGCTAAACCAAAATTAGGATTGCTATTTTTATATATAGTCTGATTGACAGCTTGATAAAAGGACGGTGTTAAAGGGTGTAAACGAATTCGGTTAATTCCTTAGAACCACATGATCTGGTTTAGATTGGCCCGGCAAGGGATACAAATTGATTAAAAAAAACGAGTTTTTTTTTGCAATGAAACATTTTAATTTGTGTAAACTTTTCGATGCCACGCATAAATTAATGAATCCACGGCGACACGGCTGGCGGGTACGACTAATGCGATATCACTCTTTGCAGTCAGTTAACTCGGGCCTCTAAAATGACTCAGAAATATAAAACCAAGACTTTAAAAAAAAACAATTGATTTTCAGAAATACCCATTTAGAGCTTTTACACACCACGTTTTTTTCAGGCGCCGTCGACGCGCGTTTCGCTATCGCGCGTTGTCGGCGCTGCTAAACTTGAAATAGGCAGATTACTTGCGATTGCATTGCTGCAAACTCACGAGAAACGCGCTACAGACGCGCGTGAGCAACTCTCCTTGCAAAGTAAAATGCGTATAGCACGCGTGTGAAGGAGTGTGTGTCGCGCTACAGACGCGCGTGTCGGCAAGTAACCGATTAAAACGCGCTGTACGTATGTGTCTGTATCGATGTAACTCCTCGCTGCGAGCGCGTCGATAGCTCGTGAAAAAGTCGTCGTCTGCATACTACAATTTTATGAACGTGTGTATAGGTAAATTGGTTGCGATAACATCGCGTTTGCGGCGCGTTATATAGTTGCGTGCGACGCGCTTCGACAGCGCCTGAAAAAAACATGGTGAGTAAGAGCCCTTAGCGTTAATCTGTGTAACCAGTAATCGCGCGGTTTGAAGGAATTACACGAATTCGTTTACACCATACACCGTACTCCGTACACTAAGTTAGAGATGTCCAACTAGTTTACGCATTGATTGAACTTCACCGAGTTTTAGTCGACTCGTTCAGAGGTGTCGTCTTTTGTATGGAAAATTTATAGCTCTTAATAACGTCCGGCTTTTTATTATTTTCTCAGAGTGAAAAAGATGGCAAAATAGCCTAAGTTTAGTTTTTGCACAACAGAATATTTTGGTGTTAACTAAAACTATGTGTCACTTTTACTTTACTTTAGTGATCTTTCTTAACATGTGTGTCAACATTTTTAGAAACGTACATAGTTATGCATAGCCAACCATTACCCCGAACTGTATTGGTAAACTAAGATCACGCCATGCCACCCATCAGTTCCAGGTAGCCGTAAACACTTTAGATAAATTACCAATTAATTAATCATTAGATGGCCATAAAAATTAGACGTATGATCTGACATACGAGCGGCTTCTTGTTACTGTTACCGGCCCACTGTGAGGTCTAGTCACAGACACACACATGCAAAACCTCCACTAGTATATAAGTCCATGTAAATTAGATTTAAGGGTTCATAAACTATAATGCTCATACTGAGCACACGTGTATTCAATTAAATAAATATATTTTTAACAAGTCTTGCGCGTTCATATTTGACTAATACATACATGCAAACAGACAGGATTAAAGAATTGCACTTTAAATATATTAGTTATGTACTTAAGTCGTTTTTCAGACAAGCATTTGTGTTTTATTTTTTATTTATTTAATTTTATTGAATTTGATAATCACTTGCGTTAACGATGAAGAAAAACATCGTGAACATTTAAGAGGGCTCCAAAAAGTTCTCGAAGATGTGTGTAGTCTGCCAACTCACACCAGACTAGCGTGGTGAACTAAGGCCTAAACCCTTCTCATTCTAAGAAGAGGCCCATGCCCAGCAGTAGGACAGTAATAGGCTGATTATAACAGGGATCTCCAAAATCAGCGTATTTGGTTGACCTCTCTGGTGCATTTTACTTATGGATATTAATTGTGTTCCGTATTTTTATTTCGAAAATAAGGTGTCTAAATAAGCCTGTTTTTTATTGACCAAGCAGTTTTGGAAGTTTAGGGTTAAAATTTTAGAGACCAGTGTGATCAATTTTTATTTTGGAGATTGAGGAAACAATGAAGAGCTCGGTATCACTGCACAACAATGTGGAATTTTCAGCACGAGAGTTGAGTCACATAAAATTCTGAACGGGACATCAACTACATTTCGATAAACAAACCATCAATAGAAACTAAAAGTGACGAGATAGATGCATGTAGTCAGTTTGCCAAATAACCAACACAACATACCCGATGTCCCAATACCGGACATTTCGTTGGCACTTCTCCGAGGATTGTCAATAACAATTTATAGTATGCTCAACAATCACTTCTAAATATCCGAGAGGTAATTCATTTCAACATAATTGATAGAACAAGTAACGTTTAATTGATCGATTTGGTAATTAGTTTTAATTTAATTTATTGCTTAATGGCAAATATACATTTCTTCTTTTGCCAACATTTTTCGAGGTCACGTCGGAAGTCATATTTAATGTAAAGATCGCCATATCAGTCCAAGGGTCACAAGCGTGGCTGCCTGCTATCTATGAGACCCTGAGTTCGGTCTTCAGGATCGGTTTTTTTAGGAAAGTTTTAGCAGCAAGGAGTTTGGAATTGGGACGTAAAACATAACGGCGAAATGTGGGTGTACTATACATCTCTGCCAACCCTTCAAGGAATACAGTCGCGAGTTTACTGTGACTTTGGAATTGCCTCGCTTCTTTCTTCCCAACTGAAACACCGAAGCAGTGAAAGGTGGACGTTTTTGGGTGCTATTTTAAACAATGTCGACTTTCAGAATTGTTAAATTATTAGTCTGTTTAGAATATTCCGTGTGGGGATGGGCTGGAATATTAAACTTCCTCACTGCACGCTGGGAATAGACGCGTGTTGTAAGATTCAACAAAACCCAGCACGCTTCGTGGTAGGATCTATACGGACCGCCTGGCTAGCTAGTACCTGAACAGTAAAGTCCGGCACCAAGCTGTTTATTACGTACTAGGTTCTGCCCGCGACTTCGTACACGGATCCTGTCCTGTCCTGGTCCTGATCGTGGCTTATGCCAGCGGCAACGGGGTCGTCAAAATCGAAGATCTGAAACGTCTGATGTCTCTAGAGACCTAGAAGCAGATGCGTAGATACGCTGAGAACTCAAGCGCAATTCTCTATCCGTGAACGTCTCCGACTCGCGAGACAATGCGTGACGTTCACGATCAGCGGTCAGTCGCGCATCACGTTCCCCACTTGTCTCTAGAGACCTAGAAGTCGATGCGTAGATACGGTTGGAACTCAAGCGCAATTCTCTATCCGTGAACGTCTCCGACTCGCGAGACAATGCATGACGTTCACGATCAGCGGTCAGTCGCGCATCACGTTCCCCACTTGTCTCTAGAGACCTAGAAGTCGATGCGTAGATACGCTTGGAACTCAAGCGCAATTCTCTATCCGTGAACGTCTCCGACTCGCGAGACAATGCGTGACGTTCACGATCAGCGGTCAGTCGCGCATCACGTTCCCCACTTGTCTCTAGAGACCTAGAAGTCGATGCGTAGATACGGTTGGAACTCAAGCGCAATTCTCTATCCGTGAACGTCTCCGACTCGCGAGACAATGCATGACGTTCACGATCAGCGGTCAGTCGCGCATCACGTTCCCAACTTGTCTCTAGAGACCTAGAAGTCGATGCGTAGATACGGTTGGAACTCAAGCGCAATTTCTATCCGTGAACGTCTCCGACTCGCGAGACAATGCGTGACGTTCACGATCAGCGGTCAGTCGCGCATCACGTTCCCCACTTGTCTCTAGAGACCTAGAAGTCGATGCGTAGATACGCTTGGAACTCAAGCGTAATTCTCTATCCGTGAACGTCTCCGATTCGCGAGACAATGCATGACTTGCACGATCAGCAGTCAGTCGCGCATCACGTTCCGCACTTGTCTCTAGAGACCTCGAAGTCGATGTGTATATACGCTGAGAACTCAAGCGTAATTATCTTTCCGTGACCGTCTTCGACTCGCGAGACAATGCATGACGTTCACGATCAGCGGTCAGTCGCGCATCATATTCTTCACTGGTTTCTAGAGACCTGGATGTAGATGCATAAATACGCTGAGAACGCAGGCGTGCTTCGCGATCCGAAGAGGTTTCCACGGAGCGAGTTGCAGCCTGATGTTCTCGAACAGCATCAAGTCTCTCCTGACGCTCTTCGGTAGATTCTTGGGATCTTATGATCCTCAACCTTTTAGCTCCTTTGAAACATTTGGAAAGATTTGACCTCTTTATAGGCATGGTTATAGTTTTATTGTGAAGATACCTGATCAATTAAAATCTAAGTGACTGCTCCCCTGTGTTACCGGGTAGGCTACCGTGGCACGAAGATAAATGGAAAAGGAAATTAAACACTCAAATAACATAAGCCCGAAGGCATGTTTATTTGATAAAATAAATGGGAGTTTTGGCCAATAGAGTCAAATTTTCAATGATATACCAACGTCATCGAAAATCAGTCCTAAACTGTTACCGCCTTCAACGCGTGGAGGTACTCCCAGCTTATGTTATTTTAAATTAGTGATAGCTTTGATTTCCACATCAGATGTTTCTGATGTTCGATGTTTACCATCAGACCGAACAACTTTTGCTAAGACGTCATTCCTATATGTGTTATGGTGTAGCTGGGCTCTTGGAGTTCCAAAAGAGGTGTTCCAGATCTTCGATTTTTATAAGTCAACAGAAAGTGCTCATCAGATTGAATAAATAATGCTAAAACGTCATTCCTATATATGTTATAGTGTAGCTGGGCGCTTGGAATTCCACAACAGATGTAGATCTTCAATTTTTATACGTCAACAGAGAGTGCTTATCAGGTTGAACAACTCTTGCTAAGACGTCATTCCTATATATGTTATAGTGTAGCTGGGCTCTTGGAGTTCCACATCAGGTGTTCCAGATCTTCAAATTTATTCTCTCAGCAGAAAATGCTCATCATGTGGAACAATTTTTGCTATGGTACCATTTTTGTATCTCTTATAGTTTAGTTGGTCTGTTGCGGTCATGCATCAGGTGTTCAAGTTTCCAAGATAAATTATAGCCTATATGTTGCCTAGACATAATAACTATACAACAAAAGAAAAATCATTCAAATCCGTCTAGCAGTTCCGAAGATTAGCGTGTACAAACAAACAGACACACAGACAAACAGACAGATTTTTTTTTTTGGATACCTGGGGCTGCAGTCTCGACATGTATCGCTATCACTTAACGACCGAAATCGGTAGTAAAGTGATAGTGATGTATCGAGTCAGTTAAACTATAGATAGGCGATTGTGTCCTCGAGTTATAGAATTGAAGTATTCGAATGCTCGCAACTCGAGTAAAGATTTCGAGTATTCATAGTAGGTACGCGAATACTGAACCGAGTACTTAAATCGCGACCTTACGTTGTTGCGCATAAAGTGAATTCGTCGGGAACTCTTCCGAAAAATACAGGTTGTTGTTGTGATCGCGAGAGTTTGATTGTCAAGTTGCGTTTTAAGAATTATTGGTGGTTACTAATCCGAAAGAATGACGAAACGAAAAACGAAAATGAATAACTTTTGTTCTACCAATTTCCCTAAAAGTCAATAGTAAATAAATAGTTATTCAAAAATTTCATAAAAATACGCTAAAATCTATCTATTCTCAGTTATGGTCAGCTGGGAGGGAAACATCTTAGGTCATATTCGGGGTCACTAAATAGAAGCTCCTTTTTCTAATTTCGTAACTGAAGCAGGAATGTTGAATTTTTGAAAAAACTAAAATAAAAATCATTTTGCATGGAAATGAAAATGATCGAATTTTTTAATTTTAACACTTGCTTTAAAACTGTCATCAATGATACTTTAAGTGGCGTGCGGATTAGTAGAGGTACCCCCTTTCCAACTAACCTTGTATATTAACATTAAAGTGACATTCGTTTTGAAGCGATTGATCTGTTAAGTGTTGGACAGTGGAAATGAATATCGTACATTTGCTTTATTTTAATTTTGGCCCCTAGAAAACAAAATGAGAATAATATGTTTGTGAATATACAGTATATCAGACAGTAAGTAATATAATTTCTAATTATTTAATAAAAATCAAAATGTTTACGTTTTTTTATTTTTATTGACTGATCAATAGAACTGATTTGTATTTTATGACCCATATTTTGTATTTTTGCTTGTGTTTTTGGAAGTGAGAAACATTAGAGTAGTCGAATCCTATGAAGTACTTGAGTACCTGACGCAGTACTCACATCTAGATTCGAGTCAGTGACTCGAGTTTTGAATCGATTCTATTTTTAACAAGTACTAATTTAATCAAATACCATAATTAATGGCCATCTCGGCACATCACTATTTAAGTCATAATGACAATTTTTTTATTGATTTTTGTCGGAAACGTAGCGAATTCAACTGTCAAGTTTACGATTTAACGTCATTTTAGCGAATAACTTTGCGAGCAAATTGGAAAGCCCGCAAAGTATTCATTACGATCGATAAGTTGTGCAAGAGACTTTTTATTTGAAAATAAACGTTTATCTGCTTATAAGGTGTTGTAGTTGTAGCAGTAGTCTCAGGCTTTATCGGGTATCAAAGAAGATGCTTAACAAGCTCATCAATAAAAAAATAATTTAAAAAATAACGTTTATTAGCAACCAAAATGAACTACGACCATCTCTTCAACGATTTTCCACGAAATCACAAGCCAGTGCCTCTGTTTATTTTATTTTATTGAGCCGTTTCAAATATTGTTCAGCTCTGCAGCAACTTTCTTCCACTCCAACTCAAAATTCACCTTTCCTTGATGAACAGTAAATCATCTTCTGGCTAAAAACGGTCGAGCATCTTATTTAGCCAGCAACACTTCTATACGGTTACTTGAAGGACGTGTTGTACGTCTACGTCTAAAACATGAATTCAAACGTAAACATTATTAAGATAAAAAGTGTACAACAAACGACATTATAGGGCGCTTTAAATTTAGACGGTTGGTGTCGGTCCTCCGCCCCCAAGACGACCCTCTGACCCCGTGCCGCAGCGGTGCTGATGTCGTGCTGTGGACGGGTGGTTGTGTTTTTGTATACAGTTGATGACACGAGAGAGCAGTGCGTAGGTAGTCCGTACTGCCGCCGTGCGTGCACGGTACAGACAACACAAGCCGCCCGTCCGCACCGCTGCACCGCACGACTGCAGTCCGACACCAACAGTTTAAATTTAAAGCGCCCATAGACTCTTACAATAGGTGTTGAAGGTACCTACTTACTTTCTTACGTTCTACAACAACGCACCCGCGTGCTGCCGTGAAATGAAATGAAATTTTATATATATGAGTCGGTGTGACTATCACCCATTATCTGTTTTGTCTAATATGTAAACTATAACAATTTTCAATAATTAAAATTCACAAAAAAGAGCACATGACACAACAAATAACAACAAAGTGACAATTGACAAATACTGTGACATTTGCTAGTGTTGCAAGGAAAGAAACTTTTATGTCCATTTATAAGGTACTTTGTACTTCAAACGATAAAGGAATATAATTTCAATGTAAAATAGGTGTTGCAATTATAGTTTTATGTAATTTATTTATATGTTTATATTTTTAAATATTTATTAGGATAAAATCATCTTTACCAATCTTCCTTAAAATTTTGGGAGATTTTTCAACAGGCATCATTTCCCTGTAAGAATACTGCACTATGAATACCGTTTTTCGTATGCTTACCGATCGCTATCTCATGTCGAGACTGCAGCCCCAGCTCTGTTACTGTTTCTAAACCCCCCTCAACATTTTTTTTTTTAAATATATTCAATGTACAGACACCGTTTTTTTACTGTTTTATTATATGTATATATATAGATGTTCCGTCACGTGTATGTTAGAGCCAGTATAGGGAAAACTCTCTATATTTCTGTTACTTGGATTCGTCTGCTCTATCTTACCGTGAAGCCACACTGCTCCGTTGCGTTGCGTTGCGACGTCGCAGCGCTAGATTTGGACCAATCTAGAGATTCCAAATGTAGCGCTGCGACGTCTCATTGGTCCAAATCTAGCGCTGCGACGTCGCAACGTAACGGAGCAGTGTGGCTTCACTGTTAGACCCTGCCTGCGCTTACCCATCAAGCACGACTAGGTTCAAATTAGCGATGGGTGATTGTTGCAAAAAAAACAATCGACTGAATCGAAAATTGTACTGTTGCGCATTCGATAGTCGATTTAGTAGTTTCTCACCATAATTATTCGAACTACTAGATGTACACTGAGACAGTAGAGGACCGCCAATGGCATAATAACTGCAGTAAGTTGTACTTGTAAGTAGTGACGCACGGACTTTTAAATAATGAATTGTGGTGCAGCGGCAGCGCACGCACCACCTTTTAGTAATTACTTATTACGAGTATAGTAATACGTGCGCTGCGCCACACAATTCAATACAAATTAGTAGTTAAAGTTGATACGGTAACCGTATCAGTGATTGTCGCCTGCAGCGCGCCGTTAGTTGATAACAATCGACTAACATCAATTGTTATCGATTAGACTGAACAATCGACTAAGGGCTGATTTTTCAATGGTCAGATAATTTTTATCTGAGGAATAATTTTGACGTTATGACAGAATTTCTATACAAAAGCTGTCAAAGCATGATATTTATCCCTCAGATAAAATTTATCTGACGATTGAAAAATCGGCCCTAAGTCGATTAGTTTTAGTAATAATCGCCCATCGCTAGTTCAAATGCGAATAAGTCAAAAAATAAACTTTTTGTTTCTTGCTTCTTTGCTCGATAGTTGTCAAATCTTGCCCAGCTGTGGGACAGTAATAAGCTGATGATGTTAAGCTATTATGCTATACTATATTTTTTTCAAATAGCCTCGTTATAGTATATTCATGCCTTGTTCCAAATAAAGCTATTTTAGTTAATATTGATAGTCGTTTTAAATTGGCAGGGTGCCAGCTAAGAATAGATGCCTTAATAGTAATTTATGATATTTGTTTACGTTAAGAACGTGAGTAATATGTAACTAGATAAATGTAACAAAAATATTCACTGAATTTTGATAGAAAAAAATTCAACTTAGCCGAAAGACGTCTACTGCTGGATATCGGCCTATCCCAAGCATTGCCACATCGACCGGTCCTTTGCTTCTCGTATCCAGTAGATTCTCGCAACCTTCACCAGGACATCTCCACCTTGTGAGAGGAAATTCGACGGTAGCCCAAAAAAAACAAAAACAAAAATTGATTGAAAATTAAATGATAAACCGACGACACATTAGAACATTTTGTAGAAGTGAAAGATTTAAAGAAAAAACCGGCCCAGTGCAAGTCGGACTGGCGCACGAAGGGTTCCATACCATCTATAAAAACGGCAAAAAAATCATGTCTGTTGTATGGGAGCCCCCTTAAATATTTATTTTATTCTGTTTTTAGTATAGGTTGTTATAGCGGTAACAGAAATACATCATCTGTGAAAATTTCAACTGTCTAACTGTCACGGTTTATGAGATACAGCCGGGTGACGGACGGACAGACGGATGGACAGCGGAGTCTTAGTAATAAGGTCCCGTTTTACCCTTTGGGTACGGAACCCCAAAAGCCGATTTTTTTTGTGGCACTTCTTTTTTTTGCCCTTTACAAGGTGGACCGATGACCTAACTAACAACTAAACTAATGGCTAAACTTGCTCTAAATGATTCTTACTCAGATATTGCAATACTGGCAGTGGTGAAATACATTGACTTTTTTATAGTACCTACAAAATTACAGCTAATAAAACTCGGCTAATGACAAAGTTTGCAAGTAAGAAAATATACCTTGATACTTTAAAATAGGAGAAAAACAGTTGATTTAATTTAATTTTAGTATCTAAATGATCTGCCTAGCCTTTTTTCAACTACGTTGGGGTCAGTTTCCAGTCTAACCAGATGCAGCTGAATACCAGTATTTTACATAGGAGGACTGGTGGCAGTCACCACCAGTCCTCCGCAACTCAGTTACTGAGCAATGCCAACATCCTAAGGTTAATTAGACCGGTTGTCAGACTTTCGGGCTTGTAACTGCACTAACGACTGTTAATGTATTCGTATTACACCCGGGACCGATGGCTTAACGTGCTCTACAGAGCACGGAGGGGTCTCGATGTGAAACGAATGGTCACCTATCCACGGACTGACCGTGACAAGCGCAGCTTAACCTTGCAAAACATGATCCGCGAGGTTGCTAATTAGCCACGAGCATATGTATGCGGGGGCTTCGTTCTGTTTGTGAACCCCTAGCCGTTTTATGATCATATTCCTAGCGATAATTTGGGGCACCCCAACAAGGATAGGTTAGGTTCGAAGGGAATGATGCGTCATCCCCTTCGTGTTAGGTTACTTTAAACTCTGCAGTCATAAACAGGAGCACCGCGCGGCGGGGCTCCGTCGACCCTGCTTTGGAAACCCAAACAACCTTAACCTTTCTGTAAGCATCTTCCGATGTATGATCATATCGCTAGGCATATGATCGTATAACGGCTATAACCATGTTACTGCGACAATTATATTGTTCAGATTAGTTTAGTCAGATAAAGATATTACTACATTGTGACCGTAAGATAGTATTATATCGCTTTCGTATAACTATGTTACGGCTTTATCTATCATACTGCGACATATACATATATCCTCTTAGTTAAATATCTACATAATTAATTCAAATCCTAGGTAGTATTCTGGGTTTAACTGTAAAAATTGAGTTTACGCACTTGACCTTAATGACTCGGTGGAAAACCTCTGAACAAAAAATATTTAATATAAATAACTTTTCTTTCAGCTACGTCGTTATATTGAAGGCTAGACTAATACAATTTAGTAGTAACAGAGCTCCTTGTGAAAGAGTTCGTCCATCATATCTATTTCTGGCGCCAAGCGACATTGCTGTGTTGCAGTTTGAAGGGTGCCAGTTTGAAAGGTGCCGGTGAAATAATTCAAGGTACAAAAGATTTTACAACTTTGTCTGTAAGATTGACAACACATCAGTAATCCTCTTGGTGTTGTAGGTGTATATAGGCGGCGGTAACCACCACCACCATCAGGTGGGTCAAAAACATGTCTGCCAAATATTAACATTAAAAAAAAAAGTCTTACAACGTTTCTCTAATTGGCTAATGGCCGTTTCCAATGATACAAGCGTCATTGGTTAAAATTAAGACTCTTAACTTTGCATAGAAGAACCTTCCATATGTTCTCAAGTAAAATTAGCTTACAGTACGTTGAGATGGATGTGTGGAGTGACCAGAATGGATGAGTATATTAGAGGAAGTTTGAAAATAGCGCCAGTGACAGAAAAGTTGAAAAGGAACCGTTTGTCTTGGTATGGGCATGTGAAGAGGAGAGATGAAACGCATGTGACCAAAAGAGTTATGGATATAAATGTGAGAGGAAGAGGGAGGCCAAAGAAAAGATGGATGGATTGTGTGAAGAATGATATGAAAGAGAAGGGAGTCAGTGATATCATGACGGGTGACAGGACGGAATGGAAGAAGAAAACGTGTTGCGCTGACCCCAAGTAACATGAGATAAGGGCAGGAAGAAGAAGAAGAAGTACGTGTAAAACAAGTTTGCCTCTCTGAAACCAGGCTTTGAGCGTTCTGTTCCCCACTTCACAGAGGCAAAGTTATTTGGTACTCGTTTGCAGCTCTGAAAACAGGCTTTGAGCGTTCTGTTCCTCACTCCACAGAGGCAAAGTTATTTAGTACTCGTTTGCCGCTCTGAAAACAGGCTTGAAGCGTTCTATTCCTCACTCCACAGAGGCAAAGTTATTTGGTACTCGTTTGCCGCTCTGAAAACAGGCTTTGAGCGTTCTGTTCCTCACTTCACAAAGGCAAAGTTATTTGGTACTCGTTTGCCGCTCTGAAAACAGGCTTGGAGCGTTCTGTTTCTCACTCCACAGAGGCAAAGTTATTTGGTACTCGTTTGCAGCTCTGAAAACAGGCTTGGACCGTTCTGTTCCTCACTTCACAGAGGCAAAGTTATTTGGTACTCGTTTGCCGCTCTGAAAACAGGCTTGGACCGTTCTGTTCCTCACTTCACAGAGGCAAAGTTATTTGGTACTCGTTTGCCGCTCTGAAAACAGGCTTGGAGCGTTCTGTTCCTCACTTCACACAGGCAAAGTTATTTGGTACTCGTTTGCCGCTCTGAAAACAGGCTTGGACCGTTCTGTTCCTCACTTCACAGAGGCAAAGTTATTTGGTACTCGTTTGCCGCTCTGAAAACAGGCTTGGAGCGTTCTGTTCCTCACTCCACAGAGGCAAAGTTATTTGATACTCGTTTGCTGCTCTGAAAACAGGCTTTGAGCGTTGTTCCTCAATTCAGAGAGGCAAAGTTATTTTACGCGTACTGTACGAGACTATTTAAATGCTTAGTGTGACAATAAAAATTGCTACCATTAGTTAGCAAAACTATTTGTTGTTGGATATAAGAACCCGTCATAACTGTTTCCATTATTTAACAACACCAACGACCTTTGACACTTTAAATCAATCTTTTTAATGAAAGTAGATTTAAAAACAACAGAGCTGCGTGTATTTGTATGATGGCTGAACAAACAGAGCTATTTGTTGTATCGGGAGCAACGGTAGCCGGCGCGGCGGGAACTGCAATATTGCAATAATTTGTACTCCATACCAGCCAATCGATCTGTGCATGTGTTGCATATTGTTGCAATGTGCATATTGTTGCATATGTGCATATTGATGTAACAACATTACATTGATTTGATTGTGTTGACATAGAATTATAACAGTGGAAATCATTTTACTCTAATTGTTTTTTTTTTTGAGGTAAGTATTCCTCAATCGTTTTCATTTAGGTATTGGGCTATGGATAATGATAAAGCCGATTCCTATGTTTACCGAGCGATAATATTGGTTAAAATTAAGACGTTTGTATCTTTACTAGTAGGTACCGAAGCAAATACCCCATGATTTTTATAGTTGCTGCGGCCTTCCTACGGTAAAACATACGGGGTGTATCCGAATTCGTGTAATTCCTTCAAACTACGTGATCTGGTGGCACAGATTAACCCTGCAGGGGATTTATAGATTTACAGAAGCAACAAAAAAAGAAAAAAAAATCTTTGTTGATATTCCCTGTGTCATTTTAGCGGCCCGCGCACCGCGTTACCTAGCTGTGCGGAGCGATATCGCGCTAGTCGTACCCGCCAGCTGTGTCGTTGAGCTTTCATTTATTTGTGAGTAGCATTGAAATGTTCTGTCATTTTTTATTCAATAAATTTTTATTTATTTAAACCTAATTAGGTAGTTCAGATACTTACTTCTTTTTAATTCAAGCTAAATCCCGTGCAGGGTTTATCAATACCAGTAATAAACGAAGAGTTTAGAAACCGGGCATTAGTAAGTTCTTTTGAACAACAAAATTACAATCGCTTCCTAGTGTAAGCTTGAGGAAAAAATCGCCAAACTAACTCCCGACCATCAATATTATAATCGTGAATGTTTTCACAGGTGACGTCTGAAAGGTAAATTCATTTAACATCTTTTAAGGGGAGGAGTTGTGTTCAATACAGGGCCGTATTTAAGCCGCTACGTACTACATAGGTTGCAGCGTAGGGGCCCGCACCACAAAAAAGCTCTTAGTTTAAACAAATTTCGAAGGATAATTAAACCCTACCGTAAATAGGGCCCGCATCACAAGTTCGCCTAGGGGTCAACAGATCTAAAATGCAGCCCTGGTTCGATAGTGGGAGGACATGAACAGGGAATGATTAAATACTCTTAGACGACCGATATCATCCGCCTCTTAATCAGTCTTCTTGTTTCCTGTTACTATGTCAGCAAACTTCTAAGTAACTTAGTTGTGTCTTAAGCAATTTATTGAGGAAAACTGGGAGCTTTGTGTAGGAAAGATATATTCGTCATTCATAGCAAATGGAATAGATGCGCTCGTGCTTAATTAACAACCACGTTGATCATAATTATGATTTACAAGGTGTGACGGTGGTAGTGGTGGCGACTAGCGGGGTGCGCCTTTATTACGGTCGGCACGCTGCACTTCGTCCTCTCTCGCGCCTCAGCAGCTGCCAGTTAAGTCAACCTGCATGTACCTACACCTGAAGACCCTGGACTCCTCGTATCGTATTGTCTAGAACCACGCCCTGTAAACTAATTCTGTAATTTCTATTAAAATTATATTGTATGGTTAAAAGTGTTTTCATTATTACGTATTCAGTAAGTACTCTTCTGCGCTTAAGCTGCGCTTGCCGCGGTCAGTCCGTGGATGGGTGACCAGTCGTTACACATTGAGACCCCTCCGTGCCTCGGACAGCACGTTAAACTTACGGTCCCGGATGTCATACGAATACCTATGACAATCGTTACGGGTAGTCAGATGCCCGAAACTCTGACAGCCGTTCTAACCTTAGGATATCGGCATTGCCCAGTAACTGGGTTGCAGAGGTTTGATGGCAGTCGCTCCGTGTAAAATACTGGTATTCACCTGCATCTGGTTAGACTGGAAGCTGACCCCAATATAGTTGGAAAAAGGCTAGGCAGACCATAGCAGATGAGAGATAGATAATTTGCTTTATTGTACACAATTTTTTAAAATTATTTTTTTACTGATGGGAGATCATGCGACTCCTTCCGTTCTGGGCGGAGCGGAAGGGAGTGTCAGACTCTTACTGACTAAAACCCATCCGTGTTCCTTCTAATGCCCTTTGCGTTTCAGGGCCGCGGTAACTCTTTCGAACAATTTCCCAACCCTGGCAGGCATTGGCCCTAGCGGGCCCCGTCTACAATGCTGACATCTGTTTGAAGAGCGCGTGGAACACAACGCGTACTCGACCCGGGCCTGGTTCTGATCGGACGGCGAGCCACCCAACGCTCGCCGTCCGCAGGCCCGCGCCTACGGTGGCCGGGAATCGCCCTGTGACTCCTTCTGTTGCGGCGGCTGGGGCGTGAGGTTTGCCTCTCGCTCACGCGTTCCGCCTCCTCCTTCGCTAGCATTACTGCTTCGCAGAAGGAGGTAACTGCTTCCCATGCCCCCTCGCTCCGGACCATGGATTGAACCACAGCCGGACGCGAGAGGTCGCTGCCGCCGGTCGCCTCTACGAGGACAAGGCGGTGCTCCGCCGAAGCAGGGCAGACCTCCACCGTGTCCTCCGGGCGATCCTCACAGTGATAACACCCGGGCGTGTCCTCCCTTTATTGTATACCATAAGAGTAGTAAAGTTACAATATTAGAGTAAATGGCGGTCTTACCGCTAAAAGCGAGATATTTATTTTCTACATTCAGTAAGATGATAGTTGACAGTACGTAGCTTTCAACTTTACAATGAAAATAAAGGACTTTTGTGCAAAGAGTAGGTTAGGTACGTCGTAACCGCACATGAGTTTTATTTCAAATTATTTTACTTTGTATGAAAACTCTTTAGTGTGATGTTGCTATAAAGGAGAATGAGCGTTTTGTCCCCAGTGCTGTATCATGTTGTGGTATACACCCGCGCGCCGGCGGTATGCGTGTAGCAGCCATAATGTGAGGGTGGTAGCTAGCCAGGCGGACCATATGATATAGATCCTACCACCAAGCGTGGCAAGGTCGGGAATGTTCGGTTGGCGTATTGCCACTTGTACTCCAGCCTATTCGTACTAGCCAAAATCAAAGTATATGTATGTCAGCAGAAGAATCTTTATTCGCCTAATTTTTGCGTACATAGAAATGTCAAGAAATGTCACAGTCACTGTAAGAAAAGTATATTACCTAAAAATATTTTTTTTTTCTATAAAAAAGTGAAAAGATTCATAGCTCCTTCCCTGCACATGTCTGACTGTTGATGTAATACAACAAAATAAAGCTATTATTACGACCTTTAAAATTACATATACCATAACTTGTCACATAATCAATTGTCTATTATATTCTATGGTTAATCTGTGAACAGCGTTGTGGGCTACAATATTGTTCAAATTTGATGTGTATGTTTTTTCCTATACTGTATATTGTAGCTGTTTGTTGTTCCTATTGAATAAAATAAAATAAAATAAAATAACTTGATACAGCACTGGGGACGCAGCCCATACAAAAGCGCCCATTCTCCTTTGTACTCTTTGCACAAAAATCCTTTATTTTTATTGTAAAACTAGAGGTCGCTCGCGGCTTTGCCCAAGTGGATGTCGTTTATCGCGTATTCCGCGTTTTTCGGGATAAAAGTAACCCAAGTCCTTCTCCGGGTTCCAGACTATTTCTGTACCAAACTTCATCAAAATCGGTTTTGCGGTTTAGGCGTGAAAGCGTAACAGACAGACAGAGTTACTTTCGCATTTATAATATTAAGTAAGGATTAAATTAATACTGACTGTCTTCTGTCAACTGCCATGACTTGATCGTCAAAATTACCCGTTTTTTTGTCCTATTTTCATAGTTGTCAAGGAATATTACAAATCATTCTACATATGAAGCATCAGATTTCTTATAAATTACAGGCTAATTGTACTCTTTCCAGTCTAGTATGAAAACAACATAACTTCCCAGATATTTGTATGAACCCTGAACCGTGAACTGTGATATTATCTAAACTTACAAAAGAATCTTTCAAACAACAAAGACACAACATATCTCTGCAATACCGTTACATTACCAAAATGTTGTGTACTAAATAGTTCGGACTTCAGAACAACAACGTCCGAAGACGAGCAAGGAGGCGTTATGCAAATTAATGTGTATACAAATAAGCGTCAAGCTGGGAACTTGAACTGAAGTAAACACAAACTAGGAGAATATTGTGTTATGTTTTTGTGTGCTTACTTCAATTTGCTGTGTAGTGTCGGTAATTTGGTGTTGTGTTTTATAATAATAATAACGTCTTCTACATTATCATCCACTTATTCTATTTAAACATACCCCTCTCACGCTTGGATCCGGGTCGCGGATGAGGTTCTTACCCTCCCAAAAGGAGGAGAAAAGTAAAAAGATATGTAAAATAATATCCTTTATTTCAGGCAACTTGGCCCATAGAAAACTAATACATAAATAATAAAAACAATAACTATAAACTAATACATAATATTATAAAACTACTGTACACGAAGTGACGGCGTCGTGTTGCTCTGCGTGGTGTCGCGTAGCCTTCCGCGAAATCGACGATACACGACACCCTTCGGCCAAAACTCTTCCTTGAGGAAAGTCTCCAATGATGAGTCGGGACGCGCACCACGAACGACTTATGTTGCGGCACGACTCCAACTCCACGACCCTTAGAGTCCAATTGGTCTTTACTCGTACATACTCCACAACCTCCTCAACCTTCGTGGAGTGATGTAGTCTCGACACGTAAAGCTGCGTCGAAGGTATTGCTGGACGCAGCAGCATATCGGGTCCTGACAGCGCGGTACCGCACTTGTTCCGACAAGGAGGCTTCTTCTTCTTCTTATTCTCCAGCTTTATGAAGCCGTCCTTATCACAAGAGCCCTTAACTGGACCTTGCTGTTTCTCGTCCTTGTTGACACACTCCGTACAGCTCGGCTAATAGTCTTATATCTTTATAGTCAGGGTGGGTCGGTTCAGTGATAAGAGCTTGGTTGGCGGTGTAAAACTTTATTAAAACAACAGACAACATTCACACGATTCAGACAATAAATACAGGAGGCGCACTCCTTCAGGTACTATAGTGTATTATTATGGCACTCCTTCACCCACGACATCTGGCAACGAGTGACAGCGCAGACCGCATGCGTCCAGGGAACCCAAGATGGGATACATACCGCTACCTACACGAGCTTGGTTGGCGGTGTAAAACGTAATTAAAATAACAGATACAACATTCACATGATTTATACAATAAAGATGTTTCCAAAGGACAGGAGACGCACTTCGTCACCCATGACATGTGGCAACGAGTTACAACGCAAAGCGCATGCGTCCAGGTAGCCCACGATCGGATAAACCCCGCTACAATCTTTTATTCTATTATAGTGGTTGATTCCTAGGATTTATCGAGGTTTATTGATTAAAGTTAAGACTCTTGTATCAAATAATAATTAAGGCTAACAACGTCACATTTGGTGAAACATTATTTCGTTTAATATTCGTAATCATAAGTGCTAGTGGGCCGCACATCCAGTCAGTAAGTTGTCATGCTGTTGCACTGACTACATCCTAATTGCTTTCAAGCTGCATTTGGCAGTAGCATAGTTGCAGTTGCGACTATATGTGCACTGTACTTGCAGTCTTCTTCTTCTATCGTGTCGGCACGAGCTATATGAGAATAACTCATGCCGTGGTGAAAAGATTAGCCAGTCAGCAAGGTTGGTAGCGAGGCTGACTGCCCAGGGTGCACCGGACGTACTGAAGTAACGTCACTCGTGGAGGCTCTTTTCATGCACCCATTGCAAAACTTGCAGCTATGATATCGAATGTGAAACAAAATATGATTTACCAAATGTGTCGTTATTATCCTCGCTGCTGTGTGTTGAAGTTGCAACATGCTACTATCACGAATCCGTTTGCAAATCGTGGTGATTACCACCCGCCCGGTTCCTATGTCCATATATGCTATTCCTATGTATATATGTGGTAAGAAAAACGAATCGTTTTGCTTACCAATAGTAGCAATTTTCATAACCTAAATTGGCATATAAATAGACTCGTAATCTAATTTTAAGTGTGATAGCTACCAACGAATTAGGGAGTCTACTTTATTATTACAACTTTCGTGAGACACATTCATATTTATGATAAATTACGGTTTACTCACGTGCATTTTTCGGGATTGCCTGACTAGTTTCGGACCCAAACGGAGCCCTTAGCCAAGAGCTGATCACGCGGCGAGGTCGCGAGTTGAGTTCGACTCGCGACCTCGCTGCGTGAGTAAACCGTAATTAATCATAAATAGGGAGTCTACTGTTTCATTATTGGTAAAGATATAAGAGTCCTACTTTTAACCAATAACTCTCGGTAAATTATAGGAATCGGCCATATAACAATTTTTTATCTCAAAAAATGTACCACATGGTACCGAACAACTGATAAATAATTCATCAAGTAATTAAAACGGAAAAAGGTTCAATTTCATTTTATGTTCCAAGTATTTTTCCTTGCCTCACCTGCGAGCCACAAAGGCCGTCAAATTAAAGACGGCGGCCATTTTATTGCTTCCATTCATCAACTTAAGCCGTTGTTTATAGGCTGGAACGTTCGCTCGTCCGTGAAATACTGAAGCTTACTTTATTCCACTGAATTTGCCTAACAATTGTATTTACACGCTTTACAAAGCGCCTAAGACTGGTGATGGGCGTAAACTCGTTGTTGCGACTCCATTTGCATTCGTTATACGCCAATTGCGTTGTGTCGCTGTTGCTCTGAGGTTAAGTTTACTTTGAAAATCTTTTGCACAGTTTGTGTTGTGAATTTATGTTTTGTCGAACTTTTTCATGCAACTTCTATCTGAATTGAAACATTAGGAAGTCATCTGTATTTCATAGATATAGCATATGGCAGCATCATCCCTCTAGTTTACTGTCTACTGAGACAAATGTCTCAATAGTTCGGTTACGACGTCAAACCGAACTGTTGAGACTTGTGTTCTGTAGTTCGGTTAATTATTTCAGTATTGTCCAGTCAGTATTCTTATGAAAGTGCCTATTAATTCTTCTTCTCTCGTGTCAGCACGAGCTATACGAAAATAGCTCATGCTGTGGTGAAAAGATTAGCCACTCAGCAAGGTTGGTAGCGGGGCTGACTGCCCAGGGTGCGCCGGACGTACTTAAGTATCGTCACTCGTGGAGGCTCTTTTCATGTACCCTATTAATAACTACCAAACTATGATTTCAGGGAATATATTTGATTCTTTTATTTATAACAAAAGCATTTTAATCACATCCATAATCGGACTACTGGTATCTTTTTTAGTATCAACAGTTCGGTTTGACGTCATAACCGAACTAATGAGACAAAATTAGTCTCAGTCGTCCGGTGCCGAACAAAACAACCGAACTACTGAGACTAGAGGGCACCATCGGCCGAGTAGTGTCCCACACACGGGCCTATTCTCAGAACAATGTTATTTAATAGGCAAAATTGTATTTTAGTTTAAAATCACAGAATAATCTATGATGTATACCGTCAGCATCAAATATATCGGGATGAACAGACTGTTCAAAATGAACTAAACAACTAAAAAAATTAAACTATCTCTTAATGATACAAGCGGTGTTTCAGAATGAACACAGTACACTACAACTGTTATGCTGACAAGAATTTTATCCTATTGAGATAAAGTTTAATTTCTTTAGTTGTTTATTTAATTATGAACGGTCTGTTCGGCTCGATATATGTATTTAAAGATAAAGATAAAGAATCATTTATTTGGACACAGCACAAAGAGACACAACATGTGAAAATGTGATATTATAAATAAAATAAAAAAAAGGTTTGGGTATGTGTCTCACAGCTGAACCAAAAAGGTGTCCAGATCAGCTTAATGTCAAGCACTTTATGTACTTGACGCTGGTTTTCGTCTGGAACCTTTGTGCTCCACGGATGTCAGTCAGCGGTCATGCCCGTTCACTCAAACCAACATGTGTGTGTATATGTGTAGTGTGTGTAAAGAAAGAAAATAAATAAACACGTAATAAATAAGGAACAATCTAAAAGTGTATGCAATATAATATCTAATATTTAATATGGAAACATTTTGTTGCGTCGATATCGTCGCTCACGCAGGCTTATGTTATCTGTGCGCGGAACTGTCAAATTATTATGCGAAACTCAAACTGTCAAATTATTGGGCGAAATATTTGACGCTGACTGTACGAGTACATAGTACCGAGACTACACTAGCTGGGGCATCACCGATAGAAAAGGTCGGAGTGCGACGTAGACGCAATTCTTACATGTTTGTACGTAAATATTACGTCCACGTCGTCAAATTGCGTCTATTTTAGTTGAGTCGAATTTGAAGCATATTTAATCAATCAATTGCGTTCCCGTTTTCCTTTATATCACAGAGAGCTTGAAACTTCAGTCGGTACCTACTTAGGTCCGTATCACAAAATGTTCCTCAAGTCCAGTTTGAACTCTAATCACCTGATCATTGTTTATGTATAGAATCAGTACTTCAGCATCGGCCTTATTCCAGAACGGTAATTGAACTATACTCAGCTGAATTGAGACTCATATCGAGCCTCAAGCAGAGTTACGATCTGTCAAAAGTCAAACTGTTTGACGTAAATTGACAAGGTGCTCTGTGCTCAAGCGCGGCCTCGACCACGCTTGTGTGATTAAAGTTCAAATCTCTACTTGGGTTTGAAAAATCAAACTCAGTTGAACTATGATCAATGAAGCTATACTTGAGGCACGCTCTAAAATTTAAACTCGACTCGAAACTAGTTTTAAACAGAGATCAACGCTTGAGTTACCTTCTGTAATACGGACCTAAGAGGTCTATTGACAGCGCCTAGGCAAATATAGTTATTTCTATGCTAGCTTCTCAAATCAAGTGTTTTATTACTCTATGGTAAAAACGTACTGTAGGTAATTGGTTTTTAGGTTAAATTGCGTTTGGCACGGTCGGCCCGCGGATGGGCGACTGTTCGTTACACATCGAGACACTTTTTTATGGTTGGGTAATCATCAAATGACTCCTTCCACTCTGGGTGGAGCGGAAGTGAGTGTGAGACTCTTACTGACTAAAACCTATCCGTGTTCCTCCTAATGCCCTTTGTGTTCCAGGGCCGCGGTAACTCTTTCGAAAAAAATCCGCAACCCTGGCAGGACACATCGAGACCCTTACGTGCCTACTTATACCTATGATAGCAGTTATGGGTAGTCAGAAGCCCCTAAAGTCCGACAACAGGTCTAACCTTAGGATATCGAAGTTGCCCAGTAACTGGGGTGCGGAGGTCTGATGGTAGTCGCTCCGTGTAAAATATTGGTATTATAATTCAGCTGCATTTAGTTAATTTGGAAGCTGACCCCAACATAGTTTGGAAAAGGCTAGACAGAGAGAGTCAAATTAGTTTTTAACTTAGGAATTATATCCAGGTCACTAAAATGTTCAGTCAAGTTAACCATTACTCACAAAAAAAAAACGTTTAAAAGAAATTCTATCTGCATAAAAAGTAGGAAGGAATATTTTAATATTCACATAACGTTTCAGTCGCATTCTGGCTGGTGTCCAAACAGGAAGCTTTTGTGGCGATCGTCCGTCGTCTCTCAACGACAACCCACAATTGCTGTAATAATGGCCACCTGTTAGCCGCTGTTAGCCTCTGTTAGCCGCTGTATAGCCTTTATCAAATCATACAATATGACAGGTACTTTGTTGTAGAACGATTGATTGTAACCGCAATAGGAAATGAATGGCGGAGAGTTTTAGGTATTGATGTAGTCGTTGATACGATACACCCACATAGTCAAAAGCCTCTGACATTCACCCTATATTATTTTAATACTTAGTAAAAATTAAGTGAGTACTAGCTGATAAAGGAAATTAACTATTAGTCTGTTAAAGCTAAAAGTGTTACTACCAATTGTTTGTTTATCTGCACGTCCGACTAAGTCACTATTAAAATCTATACATATAAAAGGAAAAGCTGACTGACTGACTGACTGATCTATCAACGCACAGCCTAAACCGCTGGGGTTAGAAACTTGAAATTTTGACAGTAGGTTCCTTTTGTAACGTAGGCATCCACTAAGAAGGTATTTTTCGAAATTCAACCCCTAAGGGAGTTAAATAGGGGATGAAAGTTTGTATGGAAAATCGTCACTTAACGGGTTCAAAATTTCACGCAAGCGAAGCTGCGGGCGAAAGCTAGTTTGTTTTATATGCCAACATTTCTATCTGTCTGAGTTGGAGGCCTGGAGACTTGCAACACAGGTTATACCTAGTGCAGGCTCCAGTCTCCACAACATAAATTGTCTACTCCTAACAAAAAATAATAACCCTTGTACTTTTAATTTAAGTATGTTTGTGGAGAAAATAAACGATTATTGTATTGTATTGATACTATTCTTGTTTTCAATAGCATTTATTCACTGGGCCTTTGGACAGAAACGTTGGTCAATCGCAATCGAACCGAAAGCGAACCGTTCATTCAGACAGTTCGTTTATTTATTTATTCGCTCTCATGCACATCACACATTTTATAATATTACTGCCGGTTTTTGTACATGAACCCTGTCAGGGCAAAGCATAAATGCTGGTTTGCTGTTGAGTTTGTGAACATTAAATTAATATAGTAAACTAGCTTTCGCCCGCAGCTTCGCTTGCGTGAAATTTTGAACCCGTTAAGTGACGATTTTCCATACAAACTTTCATCTCCTATTTAACTCCCTTAGGGGTTGAATTTCGAAAAATCCCTTCTTAGTGGATGCCTACGTTACAAAAGGAACCTACTGTAAAAATTTCAACTTTCTAACCCCAGCGGTTTAGGCTGTGCGTTGATAGATCAGTCAGTCAATCAGTTTCTCCTTTTATATGTATAGATTGAGTGAAAACTTATCAAAACACAAGACAATAGATTTCAGAAAAAAAAAATGTCTAGAAGTCGTTATGATGTCCAGTTAACAGTATTAAACAATAACACACAAAGTGAGATTGTATTAGTGGGTAGGTAGTGAAAAGTAGAATCAAATAATAACAATAATATGGAATAGGTAATAATAAAATTTACAAAAACTATCGAATTGCTTAACAGCAAAAACAAAACCAAACATGTTGACAGTTTTCGTAAATGAAAACCGACTTACGGTAGCAAGTCGTATGCGGTTTTGCAACGACTTTGTTAGTAGAACTGGCCCTCTCGACTCTCGTGTCGAATAATCCTTAAAGTAACGATTCAAAATTATACGAACATACTTATCGCAATTTGGGAAGCAAGTTGGTTATTTCAGTATGGTTTATAAGGTTAATAATCCTTAGGCCGTTATTTCACGGCACGCGACACGACACGTCAACATGTGGTGACATATTTTTCTATGAACTGTTTACTATGACACTTGTAATATCGTATCGCTTCGTGAGTAAACGGTTCATAAAAATATATGGCGCTAAAGTCGTTACAATATTTTGTCGTGTCGTGTCGTATGGTATGGAAAAGCGGCCATACCATATGAGATAGTTATTATGCCTCTTTCCGTTTATTAATTGTACATACTTACATATAAATTATCTTTTTAAATACATACCTTAAAAAGAACAATATGTATTTAAAAATATAAAAAATAGTAGCCCACCGGCACCAGGAACAGGGTCCAAGCTGCCGGCGGTCAGGGCTCCACAGAAAGGAACCTCCTCACATGTGTGCCATGTCAAGGAGTACTGCTTTCTGTATAAAGCCTTTGATCCAGGCGCCCAACGAGAGCCTCATAAGGAGTTCAATGTGCCTTATTATTATTATGGCTTAAATCGTGCAAGAATAAGCCTTCGAATTCGAATACTCTTTGTCAGGGACTGCACGCTTAGATCAATATAAAAGATACGAAGCCCAACAATCAAACTAATTTTGTAAGACATTCTATAGTAATTTCTATGAGATTTTCAGTCTTTAGAATTTCTTTCTTATCCAATACAGTCCAATATAATTTAATTGTAACAAAGTTGTTGAATCATCCACTAGAAAAACCAGTAATGGATAGATTTATCAAATATTGTTAAAGAGTTCTCGATAGGTTTGTACCTATTTTGCGGTCTGATGGATTCAAGATTGATTTTCCGTGTACGGCGCATAACGGAATGGGTTACAAAAGAACGAGTCGATACCCATTACGTTTCGATTTTGTTGACAGAATTGGGGCCCGTTAACATGCTCACGGAATTAGATAGCAATCGATTACTGAAGAAATTCATCGCACATTTTCGTGATGAAAATTAAAATAGCTTGAGTTTATCGTGAGTTTTTATGTGTGGGAAGTCTAGAATCACGAGTCTGTAAATGTGCTAACATAATCTTTGAATAGGCTAACATAATCTTTGATTTTATGAGGTTACATGTCAGGAAATGTAAAACAAAATGTTCTGAAAGAAGTATACTAAAGAATGTTTCACATAATATTCGCACAAAGCCATCATTGTGAGCGTGTTAGATTTAGTATATAAATCAATAAAAACTGTAGATATATATATAAATGTAATGAGAGAAAGGGTAAAATAATATGAAAACCAGAATTATATACCATGAATAGTTTATTATGTAAATACAAATATCTTTATACTAATAACTTTAATAATTTAGCACTATCAATGTAGATATTAGGAATAGCAATAATCTCGTCAGACATGGTTATAGTGAGCATAGCATTACAGCTAAGACCAACATCTACATAGCAGAAGCAAAGCGGATAGGGTAAATGAAACCAACATAGACTCTCCACCACTGAGAGTACTTATATTTGGGTTAGTTGTTAGTTACATGATATTCGCAATATAATAATTCATAAGAATAGAAAATAAGAAGGATAAGCTAGTCAGATACTAATAAACCAGATCATAGCAATATCAAGCGAAATACACATATTATACATTAAAATATATTAGTAAATATTCAGTAGAATATTTACTAAGAAATACACATAAATACACATAAAAACCCATCAACAAGACAAGGGTACTTAACTTAGGTCCGTTCGGTGTGACTACTGCGGAGCGAATGTGCCGAGTACGGCGGAGCAACCGCTAATATGACCGGTAGTAAACAAGTGACGTCACATCGTACCATTTTAATACAGATTCATAAAATTATATAAAAATAAAGTAAATATGTTGATATTAATTAGTTACATTACATACTTGGTCTTACAATGGTTTAATTAGTAAACAAGTCTCGTTATTTCTGTAAAACAGTTAAATAAGTAAGAATATGACTAAACTATTATAGTGATGTTATCTCTTTACGATTAATTAAAGAATAAGACATGAATTAGTGTAATAAATAAAGTTAAATTATTGGAATAATCTAACACGGCCAGACTGACCTGTACTTCGCTCTCGAAGTACCCAACCAATTATATTTGTTTTCAAGAAGTCTCTGGCCTTGAGATATTAGTTCTATCATTTGCTGCACATGAATTTCAAACTAATATCAGGGCAGTGACTGACCAGCAATTCATACAATAGCCTCTGGCCTTGAGATACCAGTCCTATCACCTGCTGCGAATGAATTTCAGACTGATATCAGGGCGGTGACCGACCAGCAGTAATATAAAGTATAAAGCTTTTATTATTACAATTCTACATACTCTGACACAGCCATACTGACATTTACTTTGTCCCTGAAGTATCTGCTTACTAAAACAAAAAATCTTATTAGTTATTTATAATAATTCTTACTCCGTCTCGGTCATACTGACATAAACTTTGTCCCTGAAGTATTTACTCCTAAATATACTTTTAGCTTATTACAAATAATGCATTGTCTTTCTGACAACGGTCAGTTGCTTCCTTGTTAGAAGTGAAACAAAAGACTTTTAAACATATAAGTACATAATAAATAATGTCATGTTTCTAATTCGAATAACATTCATGTTTTAATATCAAGTTTTCGCCGATTCACACCACAATTCAATTTATAATACTCATTATAAATTGCATCATATAGCACACTCATTTAGGAACATCATTGTGACCAATAATATTTTCGAAATTATTACTTCAAGATTGTTTATTGATTACAACGCCATCCATTATAATCGTATCAAATGATTGATAGTTATTTTTCTCAGAACACTAGATGTCCCTATTTCAAATAACATAATCTTTATCATAGAACAGTACCTTGTCTATGATTCCTTTGTAAATTTATTAAAGGTACCAATTTTTTTTTTTTTTATTATTTTTTTTGCAATGTCATCATTAATCTCTTAAAACATTTCATGATTAGATAGGTACCTAAATATCTCAATTAATTACGAAAATAACATGACGTTGTAAACATAACATTTCAACATTGTGCTACTAATAATTGATGTTTGAATTTAGGTTATAAGTAACAATAGAATTTATAGAGTTATTATATTTTCAGTCAATATTATAACAACAGTCAACAATAAATATCACCATTGGATTTTAATCTGCATAGGTATAATAATTCGTGTTATTATTCAGAACTACAATAAACCAAATACATTTTAATTTTATATTAATACAGATATGAATATTGTAACCTATAATGGCTTAATGACGTTACAAATAGTGAATAGTTAATCTAACACTGCCATACTGACAAGTATTTCGCTCTCGAAGTACTTGCTACAAAATATTCAATGTATTTTTATTAATTACTAGCCTATCGTCACTCTGACAACGGTCCTTATTTATTTATGTTATGTAATGTCGCCCAGAGGTTTCAGCTTTCTCTCCATCGTGAGATAGGCTTGCACCAAAACAAGAGATAATTTTGATCGATCACCTAGACTTGCTAGTTTCATATCGATCAATGAATAAGTTATCATTTGCGCAGACATAGTAGACCAAATCTAACCGTTAGTCTGTCCTGAGCAAGACAGTCATTTACCGATTTACCTAGACATGCTAGTCCCGTTCACCCGCTGCAAGTGAGAAAGAAAAGCACCAAGCAAATGGTCGGCCAGCGGAATAACTATCATATGCTCAAGACACACCAGCGTATAATGACCAGTTTACCTAGACATGCTAGTCCCGTCCACCCGCTGCCGGTGGGATAGAAAAGCACCAAGTAAACGGCCGACCAGCGGAAAACCAATAAAAACAAATAGGTATCAATATTTTCAAGACATTAATTTTTTTCTGCATTTTCATTTATCAATTTATCGCATCACCCGCCTTGGATCTAGCCAACTCATTTGGCATCACCCGCCTGGGATCCTGCTTTATCAACATGGCATCACCCGCCTTGGATCTAGCCATTTATCATGGCATCACCCGCCTGGGTTCCAGCCCTACAACAATTGCTTCGTCATGTTAGGGTTTCAGCTTTTTCCAGGCGTTGCCTTTGGCCAACCCCGGTTTGTCGGGCGTTGCCTTTGACCAACCCCGGTTTTTCCGGACGTTGCCTTTTGGTCAACGCCAGTTTGCCGGGCGTTGCCTCAGGTCAACCCCGGTTGCATTTCACCACAAACTCTAACATAACTGCAAGACATTTATTTACACAAACAAATATAGATACCATATTTATTTCACACGAAATACTGTCCGACTTCCTTTTAATTAATGAAATATTTATCACTTTATTTCTAATAAGGATTACATATTATTATAATTCACTTACATAAGAAATACATACTTAACTTGTCGGCCAACAACGCTTCACTAGCACAAATCACTAAGCAATCCAGTTACTATAAACAATAAGTCGTGGACTAATTAAAAATAAAAGGCAATATTTCAAGATTTTCAAATAATACAATTAATTACAATTGACGGTCAAAAATTATTCGTAATAATATTTTTTTCATATTTGTAACATGTGGGTATTACTAAATAATTATCAGATATTTTTAATTTTATACGGATCAAGACGCAACTAGATGTGATCAGTGAGATGGGACTATGATAACGTTCGATATTCAAATCTATCAATCAGGCCAGACTTGCAATTTCTTTGTAATAGATTTATAAATTAAGCATTTATTTATTTAATTATACTATAAAAAGTTTTATCAGGAGGGTAGGTACATTAATAATTGCATCGGTTAAATAAATATCCAGAGCCCCTAAGGGCCTTACCGACTTTAGTCACAGTCTTGATGATGCTCCATTTGAATTTCTTTCCAAGAGTGTAGTTGCTCGTGCACCAGCTCTCAGTTCCGGAATAGTTTTTCTCGGGACCAAAAATCGGCAGTGCGATGTCATCGTCGATTTGAGATGGTGTTGAGACAGCATCCGTTCTGAAACTTACAGACATTTGTATTAGAATAGGTATATTGATCCCACTTCTGATGTTAGATTTAGTATATAAATCAATAAAAACTGTAGATATATATAAATGTAATGAGAGAAAGGGTAAAATAATATGAAAACCAGAATTATATACCATGAATAGTTTATTATGTAAATACAAATATCTTTATACTAATAACTTTAATAATTTAGCACTATCAATGTAGATATTAGGAATAGCAATAATCTCGTCAGACATGGTTATAGTGAGCATAGCATTACAGCTAAGACCAACATCTACATAGCAGAAGCAAAGCGGATAGGGTAAATGAAACCAACATAGACTCTCCACCACTGAGAGTACTTATATTTGGGTTAGTTGTTAGTTACATGATATTCGCAATATAATAATTCATAAGAATAGAAAATAAGAAGGATAAGCTAGTCAGATACTAATAAACCAGATCATAGCAATATCAAGCGAAATACACATATTATACATTAAAATATATTAGTAAATATTCAGTAGAATATTTACTAAGAAATACACATAAATACACATAAAAACCCATCAACAAGACAAGGGTACTTAACTTAGGTCCGTTCGGTGTGACTACTGCGGAGCGAATGTGCCGAGTACGGCGGAGCAACCGCTAATATGACCGGTAGTAAACAAGTGACGTCACATCGTACCATTTTAATACAGATTCATAAAATTATATAAAAATAAAGTAAATATGTTGATATTAATTAGTTACATTACATACTTGGTCTTACAATGGTTTAATTAGTAAACAAGTCTCGTTATTTCTGTAAAACAGTTAAATAAGTAAGAATATGACTAAACTATTATAGTGATGTTATCTCTTTACGATTAATTAAAGAATAAGACATGAATTAGTGTAATAAATAAAGTTAAATTATTGGAATAATCTAACAAGCGCGTCTTTTTTGTTTGGAAGAATGCACGCTTAAAGATGTATTTACAGAACTGCGATAAAAAAACAGTTTTTTGGTAGGTACATTTTTTCCCTGCAACATTTAAACTTATTCCTCTTTGTGCCTTACTTTCCTCCACCGTGCTATACTACATCTAATATAACATTCGACAAAAGTGGCCCACCAAAGCATGAATATTTTTTAAAACGTTTCTTCCATAGAAGTTTCAGCTCATCTTGATTGACAGTTAAGGTTCATAAAATATAATACTGTGTCGGATCCCTGCTGGAAGCACACATGTTGCTTATTTCTATACACTTCCTTGCTAAAATGGGTCTTATTGATCTCTCTATACATCTATCTTCCATCTACGTACGGTGTTAAAAAATCAACTTCAAGAATTTTGTGGGGTTACTCGGTATCGGAAATTGAACAACTTTTGAGTTGATTTTTTAACACCTTTTCTATATGACGTGTTACAAAAATACCCCTAAAGCCGAAAGGGGATTAAAAGGTCCCTTGTAAAGAGTCTACTGGTAATATTTTAAAATAAAAGAAAGACCAAAAAAAAATTTGGACAAATCATAAAATAAAATCATCACTGAAACGCAGGGTTGCGAAAACATAAAAGTAAAGAGTAGACTACCCAGAAAGTTATTTACATTCTTACCTAATTTCCTCTGAGAGGTAAATAACAACAACCACAAAATACTACTTGATTAACATTGTTTTTTTTTTTAACGGGAATTATGTAACATGTTGTATATAATAAATCAGAAGACAAAGCGTATCTTTAAATTAGAAATATTATAAAAAAAAGTGGGAAGGTTAAAGGAATTATACTAATAGAATCCATTTCGATATTTTTTGGTGTTTTTATCTGTTTGTTTGTGCACGCATTACGTAAAAATTACTGACTCAATGCGGTTGACTTTTATAGACAAATATTGTACGTATCTCGTAGTAACATTTAGTTTTTGTTTCATCGTAATCGGTTTGTTCAATAAAAAGATATTACAATTTAAATTTATCAAGAAGTTTGTTTAGTTATTGCGTAACTAGTTTCCGACTTCCATGCGGATGGAGTCGTGGCACACCTAGTGATATACAGGGTGTGTCGTAAATAATGGTCCAACGTTAAGGGGTCGATACGCGATATATTCAGCTATCACATACCACAATCGGACGTTTTTTTTTTAGAATTTGATTATTTTTCTTAAAAATTTACTAAAAATTAAAAATTACTTGCATATGATAGCACATGTATTCGGCAGTTATAAACAACAAACAAAATAGGAAAATAATGTATTGGGTTGAAATTATAGCTAAATTAGTAAAACCAAGAGTTAATTTTAATTTTATTAAAAAAAAAAAAAACTGAGACCTACGGTAAAAAATGGATCAAATTGTGGTATGTGATAGCTGAATACACGGTGTGTCGACCCCTTAACGTTGAATCACTACTTACGACATACAATGTATAAAATTGAATATAGACTTACATAATCCTTGAAACTATTTTTATGAAATCTTATCAGTCTGCATTTTATCGATAACAATTTCATGTTCTAGAAACTCTAGATTCAAATGTTCCATCTCTCTATTTGTTGTATGTGCCTCGTTCTCGATATTGTTTGCATTATTCGCATCTTGTTGACTTAGTTATTGACTCCATGCCACTCGAATCTTTCGCTTCTGTTTGTTACTATTGGATCTACACAAAGGAATTTTACATTAGAGATTTTATTTTGCTGTCAGTACCCTTGTCAGACTTATTTACGAATTTGTGTTACATTAGAGATTGCGGTATTTTGTACCTATTGGTTTTTTAAGTTTTTCGGAAAGATTTCCACATTTCAGTTTTTTGCGTAGTTTGAAGAACTTTAAGTGCTCTGGGTCGTTTCAATATTTTAAGTGCTTATTTTAGTGTTAAACTGATAGTTTCATGGGCAATTGGCCTGATATTTTCTACTTTCTTATTATGTAGGTGCAAAAAATAAACTTAATGATTATGGCCAAATACTCAAGCGATTTTCAATTTTAAGTTGCTGATAAGTCTCGTGCTGTCACTTGAAGGCGAAGTGACAGTGATGACACGAATTTAACAGCAACATAGAATTGAGTAAGTAGCACTTGAGTATTTGGCCATTAATGTCTTATTTTCAACCGCGTTGGCGTAAAGGGTTAGAACATCTTGTAAAACATTAAGAGTCTCTTTATGTTAATTGCAATACACTACCAATATTTAGCTACTCATCTATCATAATTATATAGAGCTATTACAAATCACTCATTACCCATTATGACTAAGGCCTGAACTCCTCTCATACTGAGAACAGGCCCAGGCTCAGCAGTGAGACAGAAATGGGCGATTATGCTTATTATTATACTAAAATCAACTGGACAAAACTCGTAGGGTTACTTACAAGGTACTAATTGAACACACTCAGTTGAAAGTAGGTATCTAAACTTTAGTACTTTAACAATAGGGTATTTGACTGAAAAAATCTAATTCGTCCGTCAGTGAGATTATCAAAAAAAAAATTCAGCATCACATACACTAAACTTTATACATCCCGCGGAAAAAACTCAAAGAGGAACTATTCCGTACTATTTTCCAAAGATAAAACGAAATAACACATTTTTTCGTACCCAAAATATCACCTCCAGTAACCCATAAGCTTAAAATACTCCACCAAAATATTGCCAGTATCATTTCAAAAAAAGAAATTCTAGAATTAACTTTGCAAGAACTACAAGAGGAACATAACGACCCAGATATAATATGCCTTTCCGAAACCTTTATCAAAAGAGACTATGAAAGCTACATTAAAATTCATGGTTATGAGATGGCTTCTAACTACTGCAGAGAAAAACAAAGAGGTGGTACTTGTATTTTTGCTAAAAAAAACCTATTATTCAAAGATCTGCCATTTATAAAAAGCTACGCCACGCAAAACACTTTCGAAGTTTGCGGAATTGAACTTGCACATCAAAATATAATTATAATTTGTGTCTACAGAACACCTCAATCAGATCCGAACCAATTCCTAATCAAATTAAATAGTCTTATGCATAATTTGCTTCGACAATATAAATCTAGAAAGAAAGTAGTTTTAGCGGGTGATTTGAATATTAACACCCTTAAAAAAGGTAATATTACTACTCAATTGCAAGATCTAGCATACAACTATAATCTGAAGTTTCACATTGATGTGCCAACACGTAAGTCATCATGTATAGATCACATTCTGAGTAACATTCACGACGCTACTGCTGCAGTTTTGCCACTTCACTTGTCTGACCACGATACTGCACAAATGTTAACTATTCCTTTAAAACATAAAACCCAAAATCAAGCAATATATTATACATACAAAAGAGATCACAGTCCAGATAATATTCACAAGTTTAAGGAATGCTTAAGTAATCTTTCTTGGTCTGAAATACACACAGCTAACAACGCAAACTCAGCATTCAATCATTTTCATGAAACATTTTGCCTACTTTACAATCTTTGTTTCCCTAAATTAAAAGTAAAAGTAAATTTAAATAACAAAAAGAAACAAAGTTGGATAAGCAAGGGCTTAAAAAAAAGTTGTAAAACAAAAAGGTTACTGCGCCATCAATTTTATAAAAATAAAACTGCGATTAATAAGACTAAATACTTCAAATATACTAATCTCCTTAAAAAATGCATCTTTATTTCCAAGAAAAACGCAAATATCAAATACATAGCCAAAAACGATAACAAATGCAAAGCTACGTGGAATGTTATAAAAGACGAGCTAAATAATGCAAACTCCAGACATAATATAGACAGTATCAAATATAACAACACACTTATTACCAATCCTAGAGAAATAGCGTCTGCCTTTAATAACCATTATATCGATTCAACAAACAAATCAATGCCCCCGAACGTCATAGGTAACTCTAGCAATAATGTAACTGTTGGTTCAATGTTCCTCAAACCAATGTAACGATAACTGAAGTAAAGAAGGAAATACTGCTTTTAAATAACACAAATTCTGAAGGGTACGACGAAATTAACACAAAAATTATTAAAATCTGTGTCGACGAAATTGTTAAAGTATTAACACACTTGATCAATTTGTCATTCTATGAGGGAATTTTTCCAGAAGCTTTGAAGCTTTCCGTTGTTAGACCACTTTACAAAAAAGGAGACAGACATGACCTGAACAACTACCGCCCTATCACCCTAATACCCATCTTATCTAAAATATACGAAAAATGTATGTACAAAAGAATTGCAAATTACTGTACAAAGTTTAATATTATAAAAAACGAACAGTATGGCTTTCAAAAAGGGAAGTCTACAACATTAGCAATCTATACCCTCATAAATGTTATATTAACCAACATCAATGACAACAATCTAACCACAGGATTATTCTTTGATTTGTCGAAAGCCTTCGACCTAGTTTCACTCGATCTACTACTGCAAAAGTTAGAAGCAATCGGGATTAGAGGGCCAACCTTACAGTGGTTAAAACCATACCTTAATAACAGGCAACAATGCGTTACCATAACAAACATTAACGAAGATAAAGAATTAACGCTACACTCATCGAAATATAGATATAATAAGTTTGGTGTTCCACAGGGAAGCATACTAGGGCCGATCTTATTCTTGATATATATAAATGACATCATTAAAATAACGAAACATAAGTGCATATTGTTTGCTGATGACATCTCTATTGTTGTGACATCCAATAAAAAAGAAAATACAATTTACGACCACGAAACCGACATTAACAATACAATTAACATTTTAATTAACTGGCTTTATGTACATAACTTGAAAATAAACCTTGACAAATCCGTATATATACAATTCAATAAATCGAATAATCATAAATTTAACTTCAAATTAAATATACCCAAAATTAAACCAGTAACACATACCAAGTTCCTAGGAGTTACTATTGATGAAGATCTACATTGGAAAGTGCATGTAGACAATGTTTCAAGCAAGATAAATAAGTTTGTGTACGCTCTTAGACAAGTAAAAAAAAGCACTAATCTAAAAACAGCTATCTTAGCTTACCATGCGTATGTGGAATCCATATTACGTTATGGACTTATAATATGGGGTAACAGTACCGACCAAAACAGAACATTTGTTGCTCAGAAAAAATGCATTAGGGCTATATACGGACTTCATCCTGAGGAATCATGTCAGCCAGT
The DNA here is from genome assembly GCA_905220435.1 of Amphipyra tragopoginis. NCBI lineage: Eukaryota > Metazoa > Arthropoda > Insecta > Lepidoptera > Noctuidae > Amphipyra > Amphipyra tragopoginis. The sequence goes on along the minus strand of HG991995.1, from coordinate 20,830,765 downwards.
ATTTAAGAAATTTGGCTTGTTACCGCTACCTTGTCTGTATATTAATGAAATATGCATGTTTGTATGGAAACATAAGGAGTTATTTAAAATAGCAAACGATTTAAATCCTCGAAGCCGACGAGATCCTCACAGACTCGTACTTAACAGTGCTCCCAGGCTTACTAAGTACAATAAAAGCTGCTTAACTATGTGTGTACGAATTTATAACAAATTACCTAGTAATCTGAAAATGTTATACTCGAAATATACTTTTAAGAATAAATTGTATGAATGGTTCAACAACAACTTCTATAGTATAAAACAATTCTTAGAACGAAAATAGCGTTGTCGTAATATAATAATAGTTTTGTTAAGGAAATTGTTATTACAAATATTTGCATGCTGTGTTTAATCTTGGCAAAACATGTCTGCTCTATTTTTATACTGTAAGATCTTTTTATACCATGTTTTACGCAAATAAATATATTATTATTGTATCTCTTTGGACATCACGGCTCATCTTCCGTGCGAAAGATGTCCGGTCCTTTGGAAGGCATACACGGGGACACAGGTCCAACGCGCAGAGGCCCCTTTGAGAGATTTAATCTAAAATGGGGTGGGGCACCAACCCGGGACTATCCACGGCTGCACTATTGGAGTACAGTCATGGACCGTCCCGGGTGGGTGCAAGACTATTGTAAAATATGGTGAAAAATATCTGGTCTATGGGATGGGGTGTTAGGTGGACTAGATAACTTCTATTGCCGGAAGAAAACGGCGTCTGCCTTTCAACATTTAAAATTGAAGTGTTGGCAGACGGTGACTCGCCAGCTCACTAGCTGGGCCCCCTGAAAAGCCGCCAGTACATAGGCGAAGGGGGCAACAGACGTGTGAGCGGTATATATTATTATTTTCTTGTATCTCTTTGAGATCACGGCTCATCTTCCGTGCGGAAGATGTCCGGTCCTTTGGAAGGCATACACGGGGACACAGGTCCAACGCGCAGAGGCCATATTATTATTATTATTATTATAAAATATTTGACCCGTATTTTTCTTTTCTTACGTAAACCAAAATTGACGAAGATATGCCACTTTTAAAATTGGCAAAACGTCACAAGCAAGTACAATTTTTACTTGCTTCTGACGTCACAAGCGCCCACTCTCGAGTTTTGATGCGTTTTATCTTTCCAAATATTCATAGATTTAGCAAAAGAAAAAATATGTGTCCATTATTTTTCAAAACTCTAACTGGCGGACTAATTAGATTTGCAATTTATTGTTGCTGTCAACATGCCTATTAGATAGCAAGATACCTACTATGTGCGCGCTCTTCGCTACTATATTAGTTGGATATCATCATCATCATTCAGCCGAGAAACGTCCACTGTTGGACATAGGCCTCCACCAAGCATCGCCACATCGACCATGTTGGTTATAATCGCCACGCTTGGTAGGCCCCCTTACTGAAGTCCTTAGTCACTTTTTACGACACCCACTGGAAGAGATGGGGTAATGCTATTCTTTACGTCCGGCACCGCACGGACGCTTACAGCGGTTACGCACTGCATCCGATCCGAATCCGTGAAAATACGTTCCGAAGTAGCCTTAGAACTATTTGTATGGTAGTTTACGCACTAGATCAGACTTCCGTCATCCGATTTCTGTCCGCCATCCGTGAGTTTCTAATTCGGAAGAACAATTGACGGACCGAAGTAGCCGTAGTAATGTTTGTATGAACGCTTTCGCATTACCTCGGATTCAAATCGGACGCCAAACAGATATGCCAAAGATGGCCCCTGAATTGTTTGAATTTGAATCAGAGATCGGAATAGTGCGTAAGCAACATCCGAATTCGGTCCGAGATTTTTACTCTAGATCGGTATTTTCACGGATTCGGATCGGATGCAGTGCGTAAAGCAATATCCGAATTCGGTCCGAGTTTTTTATATCCGTATTTTCACGGATTCGGATCGGATGCAGTGCGTAATCGCTCTTAGTCAGTAGTTAGGTATCTTATTACTAGTTATTACCTAATTACGTAATGTTTAGGACTTATTTTGAATGTGTATTAATGATTCCTAGTTCATTCTGCCTAGCCTTTTCCCAACTTTGCTGGGTCAGCTTCAAGTCTAATCAGATGTGGCTGAATACCAGTATTTTATACGGAGCGATTGCCATCAGACCTCTGCAACCCACTTACTGAGCAATGCGAATATACTAAGGTTACACCGGTGGTATTCAGACTTTCGGGCTTCTGACTACCTGTAACGACTATTATAGGTACAACAATACGGCCGACGTATCTTGGCTAGTCTGAAGTTAGCTGATTAGCTGCGCAGTTGACAATTTCAAAGATTCATTGCGCAGCCAAACTTCTAACTTCAGACGGGTTCCCTACGTGACATCGAAACTCAATACATCGAATGTCGCAGCATCGAAAACGGTGCATCGAAGGATCACATAATCAATGGTACTCTTCATCGATGGTACGCCACATCAAAAGTCTCGACATCGAAAGGTTACGATATCGATGGTACGCTACATCGAATGTCGTTAAATCGAATGGTTACAGTATCGATTTCTCATCACAGCGAATTGCATATCAGATAAAAATGATTTTTTTTTTAATTAATATTGTTTTTTTGTGTGTTTAATTTATTTTTACTTGGTGCAGTAACTAATGGATACAACAATCTTTAGATGCAATAACCCATCGATTTTGCAACTAGTCCATGCATGTTGTAACCTTAAAATACTGTAAACATTTGATTTCACGACATTCGATGTAGCGTACCATCGATTATGTGACCATTCGATACTGTAACCATTCGATTTCACGACATTCGATGTAGCGTACCATCGATTATGTGACCCTTCGATGCTGCGACATTCGATGTATTGAGTTTCGATGTCACGTAGGGAACCCCTTCAGACTTGCCAAGATACGTCGGCCGTATTGTATTCGTATGACACCCGGACCCGACAGTTTAACGAGCTCTCCGAGGTACGGAGGGATCTCGATGTGTAATGAATGGTCACCCATCGACGGACTGACCGCGACAAGCGCAGCTTAACCTTACAAATCATATGATACGCGCAGTTTATAATTAGCCACGAGCCCCTCGTTAATGATACCTAGTAAAAATAAATAATCTATACTAATATTATAAAGAGGTAGAATTTGTTTGTTTGTTTGTATGTAGGAGGTAATCTCCGAAACTACTTATCCGATTTCAACAATTATTTCACCAATTGGAAGCTACGTTATCCCTGAGTACTATAGGCTATATTTTAGTAGCAAAAAAAATAGGGATTCTTAAATAAATTACAATAATGTAACCCAAGGTATCAAAAATTGGCTTAAAAACTTTAGTAGTGTTAAGTTTTTTTTTTATTATAAATTAACGCGAGCGAAGCCGCGGGCAAAAGCTAGTAATAAACAAATATTAGCCTGTTACTGTCCTACTGCAGGGCAAAGGCCTCTTCTCATACAGAAAAGGAACGAGCATTGATCACCACGTTTGCTCACTGCGGATTGGTGATTTGAGACCATTACTTAAGTCCAGGTGTTTCCTCACAATGTTTTCCTTCACCATATGTCAATGGTATCTTAGATTAACTATAAAGTACTTATGACATTGAAAAAGTCACGTTGGTACATGCCTGGGTTTGAATCCGCAACGCAGTGCTTATCAAGCGGGTCTGTAACCGGGCCACCACGACATTACCTAGTAACAATGTATTTCGCCAGTTTATTTGAAGTACCCTAACTCTGTATACATAATAACCCCACTTAAGTACTTCAGTTGGTCGACGTTCAGCCGTGTCGTGAGGTGGGCAAGACGGGCAGAATTTTGCGAATATCCGAGTGCCCAGTCCAGGTTAGCGACCCAGATATGCGGAATGTTTGGAACTATGTTGCCATGACGACGGCTCTATTGTACAGTATCGGTGCATTTGCAAAATTTATTTAGGTCGGCTATTCTAATCAAGGCAAGTGTAATTGCATGCATTGAAAATTGGACCCTCTATAATTTTGTTAGAGTGCCTAATTTCCTATGCATGCAGTTTTAATTTTCCATCGTAGTTACTTTCTATTTAATTTTTTCGTCTTCCGTTCTGATATGGTTAAAAGAGTTATTAAATTTAATGTTGATTTTAATCTAGTTTCAGTGGCTATTGAAATTTTTGCCTTATTCTTACAAATTGATCTCAAAAAATAAAATGAGGTAGATAAGAGGTTTAAAAGGTCCTCTTGAAAATGAAAGCGACTCATATTATTCTATTTTTATTCCACTTCAGATAAGGCAAAGGTAGTTCGAAAATTCTCTGTGAACAAATAAATTACTCATTAATATTTTATATTTCTGTATTTGCATACTGAAAAGGGAAGGGCGATAAAAGTCAACCTTTCTTTTTTTCTTACTCCCGGTTAAGGGCAACGTACACATTGGTTAAACGATCTATTGATAAGTGATTGGATATCAAATATCCAATTCGTTAATGGATCCACTTAATGTATTCACGATGTGAATAAAGCCGACCAGTAATAGATTGTTCAAAGTAATTGATTAATTGCCATCTAATTCATTTTGCAGTGGGTTCTTGGCTGTAAAGCTTATAAATTATGACTTCAAGCTCATAATAGTCGTAAATCAAGGGTTCTGACTGATCAAAGAACGAAGTTTGGTGCTTACTTATCAGTCTTGAAATATTAGTGAAAGGTCGAGGTCGCTTTTAGGGTATTGTAATACTGAATATTTGACATTTTAAAAGATTTTCTCTACGAATAGATTTTGCTTTCCTTTGGTAAAAGTTTCCTTTCATCAAATAAGCTTGTAATATCCTGAACTAACGCTTTGTTTGATTCTCGTGTAGTGCCGGACTTAAAGAATAGCACTACCCTATCTCTTCCCATGTGTGTCGTAAAGGGCGACTAAGGGATTCTCTAGAGGATGGGCAGCAGCGTTCTCTGAGTGCTTTAACAATCATACTGCGATCGCCAACCCGCCTGTCAAGCGTGGCGATTACGGCAACCCCCCCCCCCCCCCTTTTGGGGAAGGCCTATGTCCAGCAGTGGACGTCTTTTAACTGAGTGATGATAATGAACGCTTTGTTTGCGTTGGGACTTGGTAGAGTAGCACTTACTTGTATTTCACTGATATAGTAACTAACATCACGGCTGCATTTTCCAAAGCTTTGGGCAGAGGTGTATAGTACACCTTCCTTTCGGCGTTATGTTTAAGTCCCATGTAATAAGAGGCGAGCATGTGGATAATGTGGATAAATGTGGATGGATGGAGAGGAAGAGGGAGGCCAAAGAAAAGATGGATGGATTGTGTGAAGAATGATATGAAAGAGAAGGGAGTCAGTGATACCATGACGGGTGACAGGACGGAATGGAAGAAGAAAACATGTTGCGCCGACCCCAAGTAATATGGGATAAGGGCAGGAAGATGATGAATAAGAGGCGAGCATATTACCACCAACCGGGCACAAATCCAGACTCCGGGCTGCTACTGAGAAATTCCATATGGAAAAACCCAATAACACATTGAACGACCTAGGGGTCGAACCTCGGACTTCACGCTCAGCAGTCACGCTTGCGACCAGTAGACCAACGAGGCAGTCAATGAGGTATAGTAATTAAAGGTCTAGCGCTTAATTGAGGCAGTGCCTGAGGTTTGGGAGCGGCACGGGAGGGGTGACATATGACGTGAAATTACGTGTCCGAACTATCTCGCTATACACGTGATAAATATAATGAAGATATCCCTTACGATATTTTTACTACTACTAGATAATGAAAGTGATTCGAGCCTTCATATAGTGACGGTACAGACAGCGATAAGGAATCTGATTATTAAATTTGGGATTTCGGGATTTATTTGTTGTTTTTTGTTGTTTCAGTTGAAAATATTAATCATTATTAAATCAAATAATATAATTATTGTAACTTATTTTTTTGTTTACATTGTCACGCGCAATTATATTAATTAATTTAACTTAAGACGTGTCCGAACTATCTCGCTATACACACGTAAATATCGTAGGAGATATCTGCATTATATTTATCACGTGTATAGCGAGATAGTTCGGACATGTCGTCATATGTCACCCCTCCCGTGCCGCTCCCATACCCCAGGCACTGCCTCAGTTAAGCACTAGACCTATAGTAATGTTGAGCATTAAGTAAAGTAAGTACTTACTATCGAACAGCCGGTGAAATATGGTGTATAGTACTTATGTCCAACCATTGAAATTTCGTGTAAAAGGTAAACAAACCTTTAAAGGTCATGGAACATTATACCGGCACCGCTCCAACCCAGCAATTAACTTGTCATTCAAATTAGAACATTAATTCGTGCTGCTCTCTGCAAGCTAGCGGACCGCGTGCTTACTGCGCGACGACTCTGAGGCGCCAGCGAAACAACGTCGTTGCGACGTCGCCCGCGCTCCTTTTATTTTCCTGTTCTTCGTCGAGAGCAATAGCAAGTATTGCTAATTCGCGCAATGTAAACCGAGACACCATGAAAACGTGCAAATCCTAGGCGTGTGTAAGTGTAGGCGTTCAATCACAAATGCCATTTATCTACTGTGTTCGCGGTGACAGCAAGCTTGCACCTTGCGGCCAGCGCACGGACTGCGAGCTTACACCTCGCGGACGACGCGTAATTAGTGCGCTGGCGGCTAGCTGTAGCCTAAATTCGAGGGGATGCCGTGCTGCAGTTGTGCAGTTGCGGTGCCGGTATAATGTACCATGACCTTAATAATGGAATCATATATGGTATGTCTACACCGGTGCGCTTTCATGTTCATCTTGCGCTTTCAACTTTCAATTCCTCTTGCGTAAAGCGCATGCAATATTGATTGCCATAAAACGCATGCAGCTTATCGTCTACACCGCCCGGTGCGCCTCATACAGTCGTCAGTCGACATACAATAGACAGCATACAACGACATACAATATCTGAGGCATGCGTTTTTGTCGAACTAGTAGGCATGCACTATTGCATGCGCTATGGCTCTTCACGCATGCCTCAGATGAAGACGCAAGATGAACATGAAAACGCACTGGTGTCGACATAGCTATATTCTTTCTTAAGACTCTCAGTCTTACTCTCAGTGTAGTAATAGTATCCCACATATTCTCCCCAAGCACAATAGTGCTCGTTCTATTCATACTCGACACCGATGTTATACCGTGTTCTGCGTAGCCTTTTCCCTTCTTATTGGGGCCAGCTTCCAGTCCAACCAGATGCGGCCGTATACCAGTATTTAACTCGGAGCGTCTGCCATAAGACCTCCGCAACCCAATAACTGGACAATGGCGATATCCTAAGGTTAAACCGCTTTTCAAACTTTCTGGCTTCTGACTACCGTAACGACTGTCATAGGTATTCGTATTACACCTGGGACCGATGGTTTATCGAACTCTCCGAGGCATGGAGGGGTCTTGATGTGTAACGAATGGTTACCCATCAACGGATTGACCGCGGCAAGTCATATGATCCGCGCGTTTGTTAGTTGTCGACGAGCTCCTCCGATGTTACACCTTAGTTAGTTTAAAAAGTAGATCGGAGTGAAGGAGGATCATTATAACCTTCTCTCTCAAAATATGTGGACGATTATAGTCCGTTTCAAAATCTCTGAGACAAAATTGACAGGCGCAAATGTGAAACTTGTAAATTTTAGGAACTTTTTTTTCTGATGTTTCGCGCATCTCAATTCAGTCTCAGCGATTAAAAAACGAACTTTACTCTAGCAGAAATGGTAGGTATTGGAAAAAGTACTTAAACTGTACTAATGTAAACTAGGCTTAATGGATATGGACGGGAGTATGTTTGTAATGTTTAATTGAGACGGACAAACAATTTGATATTATACCCAGTGTGTATTTGCATATTATTACAATTTGATTAGTGAACTGATGCTGAATTGAATTGGATCAGGAGACACTCGGTTTTAACGTAACTATTTGTTTAGCTATGCAATTATAGGAAAAAAATGACAACAGTTTGCTTGTTATGTTGCTAACTAAGGTTGTGAAAATGTTATCATACAACAAAAACCTAAACAAAATGTAGAAGTAATCGAAATTTTAAAGTGTTTTAAAATAACGTTATACTAGATTATTCTGAAAGGGGGTACTACTCCGAAAGGGTGTTAAAGTACCTATAATAATGAATATCTTTTGTTCTACACACTTTCCCCAAAAGTCAAAAGTCTAATGGTGTAGACATGAAACTAACGGGTGTAGACCCGTAAGTTTTCATGTTCATCTTGCGCTTTCAACTTTGAATTCCTCTTGCAAATAGCGCATGCAATATTGATTGTCATAAGACTCGAACTAGTATTAAGGCATGCGCTATTGCATGCGCTATGGCGCTTCAGGCATGCGTCAGACGAAAGCGCAAGATGAACATGAAAGCGCACTGGTGTAGACATATCAAATAGATGTTCAAAGATTTCATAAAAAATACGCTAAATTTATCTATCCTCAGCTGTGATCAGCTTTGTTTACATTTTAGTTCATATTTGGGGACACGGATAAGAAACTTTATTTGATGAATTCGTAATTAGGGTATTATACTTAAATGTCGTTGATAAATTTTCCCATCAATAGATATTTCTCACTAAGGAAGGCCCATGTCCGTACAGCTCTCAATCGGCATCCGAGCAGTGGCGTAGCTATGTAACCAACCCCAGGGCAAAAATGAAATTGGGGCCCTATTTAAACTAAACTAAATACGTACTTTGAAGGACCAAAACTACTTCATCATCAGCTCCTTATCGCACACTGCATATTTTAGCGAAGCTATTTAATACTAAGTATTATGTATAACGCAGCCGATAATTATTTAATCGTAATTCCTAATAATATTAGAAATGTGAATATTTGTTTGTTTGTCACGCTTTCACGTAAAAGTCGTTGGATATGGGCAAAAAGTTAAAGCCAAAAATTCTTTATTCAACTAGGATGTTATATAACTTTTTGGAACGTCGTTCATGGAGGCCGAGGGGCCCCCTCAAGCTTTGGGGCCCCGGTGCACTGCACCGCCTAGCCATACGGTAGCTACGCCACTGCATCCGACACGAATAAAGATTTTTTACTTTTGCATTTTTAGCCCGTTCAGCGTTTAGTGTGTTCAAAAATGCCCGCAGGCACATTTAGTGTAACGTGCTCAATATTGCTCAACATTGTTACACTCGCTTTGAAACGTATTTTGTGAAATCCAAAAATGCCTGTCAGCGAATTTGGAAGAATGGACACACAATGCAATTCTGCAATCAGTTTCTGGTTGAGGTATTTGTGATGTAATAGTATCTTGATTAGACAGGAGATGATGAGACTTCTAAGACTTGAGGAAACGTGTTAATCAATCACATTAAATCACATACAGCAATACTGTTAATAAAATTAAAAACTGAATAAAAATCGTTTGCTGTTTTGCCTTGTTTGTTTTACTACGAGTAAATTTCATAATTATACTCATTGTTTTTATGCTACGCTTATAAGGTCGCCATGTTTGTCTCCGTCACCTCTGACCTTGAACAGAGTAAAGAGGAAATCCATAAAAAAACTGCATGAAATCAACTTTTTTTTGCTACTTTCAGCTACCATTCCAGTGAATCTATGAAACCCCCATTCCATTTTCATTGGCCACATCTTTTAAGATACAAAAATGTTTTATTCATAGAACTTTACGAAGATTCAGGACGAACATGTTTTCTTTATAATTTGTTCATAACCTCTATAAAACTTCAGAACTGGGGAAAACAGCGTTTGTCGCTGACCGTCAGCTGACCGTCATTAAACACAGCATTTCAACAATCTATATAAATAAAAAGAAAAGTCCTGACTGATTGACTGACTCATCAACGCCCAGCCCAAATCCTTGGACCTAGAAAGTTGAAATTTTGCACAGAGGTTCCCTTTATAATGTAAATAAGGAATAAGGAAAGATTTTTCGAAATTCAACCCCTAAGGGAGTTAAATAGGGGATGAAAGTTTGTATGGAAAATCGTCACTTAACGGGTTCAAAATTTCACTCAAGCGAAGCTGCGGGCAAAAGCTAGTCTTATATAACTGTTGTTAACAACCGCGCAGATCTTATGATTTGCAAGGTTAAGCTGCACTTGCCGCGCTCAGTCCGTGGATGGGTGGCGTTAGTTTTACATCGAGACGCTTCCGTGCCTCGAAAATCACGTTAAAACCTTCGGCCCCTACCTATGACAGTCGCCACGGGTACTCAGAAGCCCGAAAGTCAAACTACCGGTCTAACTTTAGGATATCGGCATTGCCCAGTAACTGGGCTGCGGTCTGATGGCAATTGCTTCGTGTAAAATATTGTTATTCAGCCGCATCTGGGGGTCTACTCCCTAAGCACGAAGTCCGTGGTTTCGGCTTACGGACATACGATCATTTCGGGGCCCGAACTAAGAATGAATGACAACACGATTTGACAGTTGTCCCTACTACCGATGTGTTTTTGCCCGTCCGAAAAGTTGAATTTGACACTTGTTTTGTTCACTCCTACGTTTCGGGCTACTTTCGGACGGACGACTAACTTCGTTGACGGACTTAGGGAGTAAGTCCTCTGGTTAGACTGAAAGTTAACCCCAACATAGTTGGAAAAAGGCTAAGCAGAACAAATATAACAGTTGCCAGAGATGCATTTAAGTAAATTTTAAATTGCCTCCTTTAATATTCATTCCGTTTATTGAATCAAATAATTCTGCATGCAATTTATATACCGCTTCAAGAACAGGAAAGGAACTTCACAAACCTCATTATCTCAACACATTCAGTCGCTTAGATTCAATTGTACATAACAATCTGAAATAGTACCAAATCTCCGTAACAAGGATACAACAGTGTTTCCATTTCCCCATACATTTCGCCTATTGTCGTTCATAACAATGGTTCATTAATGTTAACATGGGTTGATATAGGTGCTGGCGTCTACCTAATTAAATGTAAATAGTATTGTTATTTTACATTAGGATTTGTATTATTTGGCACCTGTTTTTATTTATTTAAGTATTTGTGGTTAAGTTACACTGATTGTTCCGAAAATACAAGTGGATGTCCAGAGGGAGAGTTCCGTTAGAGGTATCCGAATCACCCCCATGTATGTTCAGCGATTTTTTGTAGTTTTAAATTAGCTTAAACTGTGAACCCAATTTAGAAAAAAAACATACATGTATAAGTGATGGAATCAGGCGTTACTTTGACATTTGAAATCCATGACATACAAATACAATATCTAGCTTTAATTCTGCTGAACAAGATCGCTAGTTTGGATGCAGTATGCAGCACCACCCTCCCGCCCACAAATCTATGCACATGCAGAAAGCGTGAAAAAATAATGCAACATGCAACCGAACCAATACACGACACGTGTTTCGCCCCGTGTCCCGTGTAGGGGCGAAACACGTGTCGTGTATTGGTTGCATACTGCATATTGTTGCATATTGCATCCAAACTAGCGATCTTGTTCAGCGGAATTAAAGATAGATATTGTATTTGCATATTTGTATGACACACAATGTATCTTAACTATTCACGTCACTATGATCAAAAATGACAATAAAGTTTGTTTAAAAAAATGAAAAAAAATCATAACTCAAAAACTACGAAAAAACTCGAAAACTTGGGGGTGATTGGAGTACCTCTCAGGTTGCTCTATCTCTGGACTTCAGCTTGACACAATTTTTTGCGACACCCTGTATATGAGCTCCCTTTATTTAATTACTAAAGTATTTTAGGCATTCGATTCTTTATCAGGAAATACACGTCCTCTTCATCATACCCAGCACACAATACAGAGGCAAACATCATGGATTTCCTTAAATTTTCATTGTCAGAATTCAGAATCAGTGACACTTGTCACGGTAGATCGTGCTGCTTGGCCAGGAGAGGCCATTGTAAATAATAATAACTATCCAGCAGCGGCCTGTGTAGTCTGTGTATATCCCTACTAATATTATAAATGCGAAAGTTACTCTGTCTTTCTGTCTGTGACGCTTTCACGCCTAAACCGCTGATCTGATTTTCATGAAACTTGGTACAGAAACAGTCTGGAACCTGGAAAAAGGACATAATTATGCTACTTTTTTTACCGAAAAATATGGAATATGCGATACTAGAGATCCACGCGGGCGAGGCCGCGAGTGACCTCTAGTCTAATCTAACTTTTGATTTGAAGAAGGCAATACAGGGTTATTGGTAAAACACTAACAACCTCTTAAGGGGTCACATGAACAACTTTTACCATGGGAACAAACACGAAATCGCGAAAAAAAATCTGCTGTTCCCTACATTTTGACGAAGTATGCGAAATTTTCGAATCGCGACCTCGCCGCGTTTTCAGCTCATGATTAACCACTCGTATGCCACAATCATAGACACAATAGAAATTCCATTGTGGCTCGCGTGGATCTACGTTCCGGCATACAACGGGTTAAGGGTTCCGTTTGGGTCCGAAACTAGTCGGGCAATCCCGAAAAATGCACGTGAGTAAACCGTAAATAATCATAAATATGAGGTATGCGAACACAAATGTAGGGAACAGCTGTTTTTTTTCGCGATTTCAGGTTTGGTCCCATACTAAAAGTTGTTCATAATGATGAGTACAATGACCCCTTTAGAGGTTGTTAGAGTTTTACGAATAACCCTGTATTATTTACCCGTGGTTATATTGTTTCTTAGTTCAATTCTATAGATAAATTCTCAGGTGAATTCCGCCAATAGGATGGGTAGTACAGTACTTGTGTATTAATAACATCATATCCTACTGTGATACCCAATCTGGCGGCTACTTGTTGCTTTTATTGCAACATTTTCCCCAGAGTGAGCGTAGCATTAAGGGAGTTCTATATTTAGGGGTATTAGATATTAATGGTCCAATAATATGAGAAGCTTTGTAAATGTTTTTTTTCTTGATGATCCGTGTGGATCCTCGTACAGAATACGCCACCTTCTCTCCACCCGCGGGTAAAAGGAGATTAAGGAATAATGTCAAGGGTATCGCCAGGAGCATACTCCAGCCCCGAGATTCAGAACCTTTTTCTATAAACAATTTTCGACCGATTTGTTATCTGTTTGTTCTACTGTAGGAGAAAGAGAGATAACAAACTGAATCAGTCGACAACTGCGACGCTTACGGCATAAGCTATACGAGAATAGCTTATGCCGTAGTGAAAAGATTAGCCAGTCAACAAGGTTGGTAGCGAGACTGATAGCCCAGCCGGATGTACTTATGCATCGTCACTCGTGTCGGCTATTTTAATGTATCCTTGTGCTAATAAGATACGGTGATCAGCAATTCGTCTGCCAAGCATTATTATGATGATGATGATTATGATGGTTTTTTTATGAATCTAATAGGTTGGCAAACAAGCCGACGAAGCCTGATGGTAAGTAGTTACCGCCGCCCATACACACCTACAACACCAAAGAATTGTTGATGCGTTGCCAAACTTAGAGACAAAGTTGGGAAGTTTCATGTGTCTGTAATTTCACCGGCACCCATACTTGACAAACTGGAACATAGCAACGCTGCTTTGCAGCAGAAATAGGTACAGAGGTTCCTAGGACCTTCCTAGGACGAACTCTTTCACATAAGGAACTCTACTACTCTTGCTAAATATCCTTGATGACCGTTCAATGAAGAAGCGGTTTTTGGGAGGCCTAGTTTTAGGGGCTGATGAGAAAATCTATAAGAAAAAACACCAAAGTACATAAACCAAAATTTCATAACTACCACCCTCCTCAAGACCTCACAACATTGAAACAATCGGGTTAACTTTATAAAAGAAGGGTACAAACTGTCTTCTTCAATCTTTTAGAAAGAAAAGTTAGAACAAAAGATCTTTGCCGGTTCAAAATTGAAGTTCTATCTAACAAGCAGAAAAACGCCCGGGGCACGTAAAAGGTTTATCCTGTTATGGTGCCCGATATAAAAACGTTTTAACAGAATTAAAAAGGTTGTTCAGAGTTTGTATTCTTGTTTAATATCTGATATTTTTGGGGGGAATCCATCTCTCCGCCTCTTTATTTAGGCAATAAACAGGGTGGTAATTTGAGATGGGGCTGTAGGGGTCCCTTAACCGTCGTAGACAGTTGAGTTAGCCGTTGTAGCTACAGGAAAACGTTTTTAGGAGACTGTCCATGTTTTTTGAAAATAATTTAATCTGCGATTACAGTTTTCACAGAGCGTTTTAAGATGCCAATATTTCCCATAAGGATCAAAAGACTCTTCTGGATCAACTGAATACTTTTGAACTTGAAACTTGAAAAAAATACTTTTGAGTTCACCCAAAGATGAGTCCTGACAGCTCGGTCATTTCGTAAATTGTAGCCGTAAGGAAACTGCTATCGAAAAAACGTAAACGACATCATCGAAAACCGTAAAATAGCTATATTATGTTTTGTTTTTTTAAAATGTTTGATTGATTCTTTGTTTAAGTTTTGTAGAGAAACGCCAATCGCGAATCAACTTTCGGTGAAAAGAAAAAAAAAGTTTGTTATTTTTCATTGATTTTACGTTCTATAAATGAAATAAAACCACTGGTTTCAAGGATAACGGTGTTTACCCTTACATCCTGTGGAAACGTCAGAAATCGCATAAGACTTATTTGAGACGAGGTAGTAATAAGGGCAGCTACCTTAATCGTTGTGGCTACAGGAAAATGTTGTTGAGAGACTGTCTATAATTTTTGAAAATATTACAAAGAGCAAATAAAGAAAAAGAAAAAAAAAATTTTTCTTCGTCCTCATTCCTTTATACATATTTTTTTTCGCGATTTTTTCCTTTTTTATACTCTTACCTTAGCGATTCGGAAGAGTATATTGATTTTTATAAGAAAATTGATCGATTAGCATCATAAGAATGTTTTGTGAAAACTGCCCATTTTCTTGCTGACTGTAGCAATTTGTTTGTAAAGGATTTTTGCTGATTTATAAAAACTGTGCTAGTTACAGAAATGGTTTTATTTTTCTTGTAATATTTACTTAAACCTCTATCAACTTTGACGACACGTTTGGTGCAGTGGCTAAGCGATTGGCTTCTGCGCTACGGGTCGTGGGTTCGATTCCCACACGGAACAAAAATTTGTATGGCCTACAGATGGTTGTTTCGGGTCTGGACGTTTGTTTGTGAGATTTGTGTCTCTAAACGCACCCACGATACAAGAGAAATCTTAGTGTGGGGCAACGAAAAAAAAACTCGATTTATTCCAGATTTTTCGTTTTGCAAACTTCGGAGAGAAGGGGTATTAAAGGAAACTATGCGGCATGCGGAAATTGAAAATATATTTACTAACTAGCTTTTGCCCGCGGCTTCGCTCGCGTTAATTAAGCTCAAAACAACTCTTAACACACTACCAAAGTTTCTATAATAATATAATTAAACCGTGATTCGAAAGACACGTGGCGCCATCTATGAACGTCATTGTTGTTTTCCTCGTCAATAGTACTTTTTTTCGGGATGAAAGTTACCCTATGTCTGTTTCTGTACACCTGACAACGTATCTGCAAAATTTCAGGATGATCGGTTCAGTGGTTTAGGCGTGAAAAGGTAACAAACAAACAAACTTACTTCCGCATTTATAATATTAGTTAGGAAAGTTAGGAATTAGGATGTGTAAAGGAAGCCCTTTCATAATTAGGTATGATACCATACTTGACCCAATTTTTCAATCCCCAACTTTGGTCCTTATTGAAAAGAAAACAAAAATATTTTTTCAATTATCACTTGCAATATAGATGGACAAGCATTATTTAAAACTGTTTTAAATTTCAAGTCGATAGCATTCGTTGTTCCTGAAATAAGCAGCTGTGACAGACAGACGGACGGTTGGACGAAGTCGCACCATAAGTGCGTTTATCCACCGCTGCTGTCACCGAGAAAAGAGATTATTTCGGCCCGAGTTCGGAACGACGTGACGGCGATCGTGTGTCCACCGCGACCGATCTCGGTGGTTCTCAACACAAGATAGAAATCCGTGTACCGACGCCGTCAATCTCGGATGTAGTGGACAAGTGCAGATGTGTTTTGTATTGCCGGCATTTCGGTCCGTCACGATCTCGGCCGAGTTCTAGCGGTAGCACCGATTTACTGACAATCTCGGTGGCCGAGATGATGGCGCTCGGATGACGGACGTGCGGTGGACACGCAGTCATAGTAATGTATGCATCGCTACTTCGGCAACGTCATCTCGTTCTTGGTGATGGCGGCGGTAGACAAACAGCCTGGGGTTCTTTTTTTACCGTATTGGTACGGAACTCTAAAAAGAGACCTCACCTTGAAATACTGTATCAACGGATTTCCAACTTACCGTTAAAAAAAAAAGAAAAAAAATCGTGACATTTATCGTATCTTGCAAGCTACAATAATTTGTAGCTTTAAAATATCAAGTAAATCACCAGCTTTGTTCCTAGAACAGGAATAAATGGCGCTACTTATTAATAATTATGTTATGCACCAACTAGCAGCCAGACAGAGATGCATCGGGCTCCAAGTATTAATCACACTGGATTAATTAAGCATTTCTGCAAATTCCAGTAGAAATTGTAAGCATCAAAATACTTGTTCATTATTTTTTTGTGCAGAATTGTTTATTCTTCGTTATTTTGTGAGATTTTAGTTTTAATTTCTTGGGAGGGCAAAGTGATATTGGGATTTAGATTAGGACATTCTAAGTAGTTGTCCAAAGATTGTAACCATGCTGGGTAGGCAATAGGCCTGTACGCTGCCTCAGCAAACTATGGCTGATCAATCATACATTTGTGCCTAACCTAGCCGGGATTACAAGCGTGATGGTACAAATAAGTATACTCATTAAGTCTGTTGTTAAAAAATTGTACAGTATTTTGTCATTGTTACTAGTTGACCTAGAGATACAAATAATACCAATATGTAAACCGAAGCATGGTTAATTAAGACCAAATCGCCGGTCACCATCCACCGACCTGTCCCATCGTAGAGTTGGTCGTCTCTTCAGGCTTCGCAGTCACACCGATAATTCAGCCCTCATCAAGTTGTCTCCCTCCCAATCTTCCGCAAGCAACGCCCTAAGCCGAGGTCCGAATCCCACAAGTGTCGTCCTTAGTGCTGGGAGTGTAGTATAAGTCATTAGCTTAGGACCTAAGCTAACTACTTATACTACACTCCTAGTAAAATACTAAACCTAAGCTTTAGGTTAAGTATTTTACTTCCCCCCATTGACTGGAGACCCTTTTTGTCAGGCCAATAACAGCCCGGTTAATAAGAATCGGTCCGCAAGGACAAGCAGCTCAATAGAAAAAAAATAGTTACTATAAAATAATTACACTTTGCGTTTTAGCCCCGTATTATTAATATCTCTCATTTAATTTTGATACCCTTCTTGTCATAAAGACGAATTAACAAAAATATGTTGTGGTAATCTATGGAATTCTGCTTTATGGTAATTCCTCATACAAGAGCTCTCAAACGAGAGCTGTCTATTAATATAGGTCTTAGTTTGTATGTATTTGAAGCAAACAATAATACTCTAATATGTCTAGAGTATTATTGTTTGCTTCAAATACATAACTCAGCTTCTAACTTCAGCTGAATCTTAGCATATCTATTCCCAGTATACCACTCAGGTGAATTAAACTTGAACAACAACTCACGTAGAAGATAGGTTAAGTAATAAATGGTGATGTAACGGATCTGTCCTTTCTAGTTGCACTGAAATAGAAGTTTTGCCAACACTGAGTTATTTGTTGTCGAAGTTGTAAACTAAGTACTTTACTAAAGAAATGAACAATTAATTTGCACTTACATTAATTTATTGCATACAAATAGACGCATGAATGTATAATAGTGTTATTGAGACTTTTTACAGAGGCAGTGGTTCGTGGATATTTAACAACCGCACGGATCATATGATTTGTAAGGCTGCGCTTGCCACGGTCAGTCTGAGGATGGATGACCGTTCGTTACACACATCGAGACCCCGCTGTACCTCGGAGAGCACGTAAAACAGTCGGTCCCGGGTGTCATACGAATACCTATGACAGTCGTTACGGGTAGTCAGAAGCCCGAAAGTCTGACAAACGGTTTATCCTCAGGATATCGGCAATGCCCAATAACTGGGTTGCAGGGATCTGATGGCAGCCGCTCCGGGTAAAATACTGGTATTCTGCCGCATCTGGTTAGACTTGAAGGTTACCCCAACATAGTTGGAAAAAAGCTAGGCAGAGCCAATGCATTTGCCAATGCAAAGAGCTCAACGATTAAACCAGTCAGACCAGGTTTTCCGATCGTCATAGGTGTCCATTGTTTATCTATTGGGTATGTTGATATTTCCAGCGATGGACGACTAAAATGTGATGTGCGTAATGCCTCTTACATTAAATACCAAATCAAATAAAAATAACAAACAATTAAAATTGCTGGCACGCTGTCACAATTCATATATCTAGAACAACGTTCAATATTGAGTTTTAAAGCGTCATCTCCATGCCAAATTATGATTTAGTTAGAGCCAAGTAGTATTTGGCACAAACTATAACTCTCCTTGGTTTGACATCATTAGAGTGATGATATTAATGTACACAAACTTACATCATATGAGTGCTCGTGGCTAATTAACAACATTTTTTTAGATTACATATTTGTACGCTGCATATTGCCCTTTATATTTTTCTTAACAATTCTTTCCATCTAATGGTAGTCGGGAAGAAATTGCTTTATGCGATAAGACCGCCATTTGTAGGTACTGTTCTTGATTACGTGTATTCCTTCAGTTTTATTTCTTTTAGTGTTCAATAAAGTATATCTATCTAAAAACCGCGCGGATCATTTATGATTTGCAAGGTTAAGCTGCGCTTGCCGCGGTCAGTCCATAGATGGGTGACCATTCGCCACACACCGAGGACCCTCTGTGGCTCGGAGACCACGTTAAACTGTCCGTCCCGCGTGTCATACGAATGCCTGTGATAGTTACAGGTAGTCAGAAGCCTGAAATTCTGATAACCGGTCTAAAATTAGGATAGGTATCGACATTTCCCAGTAATTGGTTTGCGGAAGTTTGATGGCAGTTGCGCCGTGTAAAATACTATACGTAGACTGGAAGCTGAACCCAACTAGTTGGGGAAAGGCTGGGTATAACATGAACACCTACATCATGTCAGGGGAGGAGTGATGTGGCGGCATCTATCCACGCCGCATGCGAACTACGCAGCATGCCGGCGGTGTACACGACTACAGCGACATTAACGACAACTCTCATAGATGACAGTTCCTACATCGCGCTATCATGATTTAACACGCAGATATTATATATACAAGCGCCCTACATTAAACGTTGGGCAGTAGCCCGCCAGGCACAAGACTCCGCCTGGTTGGAGGATCCTCCTTTTGGTTGGAGGAACACCACACCTAGTTTCCCCACGTTGGTGACCCCGACGTGATCGTCACAGGACAGTGTTTCCACTTTGGTGACGTCACACGCAACCTTCGCAGCTTTGGCAGCAACATCGTCATACCTCGTTGCTCCACATGCTCAATAGCTTCCACCGTTGAATACTTGCGTCCCTTGACCGCTGCTATGGAATGGCAAATGGAAAAAAAAAATGGCCATCACCACGCTTGGCAGTCGGGTTGGTGATCGCAGTTTGTTGTAGTAGGCAGAGGGACGCTGCTGCCCATCGCCTAATTATAATTCGTTAGTCGCCTTTTCCGACACCCAAGGTCTATTTTTTGTCGTGAACCATAACATATGGTTCCATTGCTGGGTACGGGCCTCTTGTCAAAATGAGAAGGGTTTATGGTGATATTACACGGTTCACTTCTGCCTTTCAATTTGGATGAAGTAACCAAATTGAAAAATTTAAAAGTGAATTTTTCAATGTCATTGTGCAATCGCGTTCAATCGCGTTGAAAGAATTGAACAGGCCCAATATTTTCACTTTTGGCGTTCTCTATTCAACGCAGTTGAACGATAAATGAATGTGTAAACACAATATTGAACGATTCACACTTCGATATTCACTCGTGCGTGCTGCAGCGTCACGGAAGGATAGGTACCAGAATTGTCAATTGATGATGAATCAATTGATGATTGATGTTATGAATCTGGATTCTCTTCTGCCAATTTTCTCAACAGACTGTTTGAAGCTGCCAAGCTTGGTCTTCTTAATATCCATGGACGCACCCACCAACGTCGTCGATTTCTTCACGACAAACAAATTACGACCAAAGTATAAACGTCTTCCGAGCAATGTGAATTGAACAGTTTACTTGTAGATACTGTGTATACAGCACATGCTTTCATTTTTGCACCATTTCAAGCAAAGTGAATCAATTTGGTTGAACCGTGTAATATCGCCATAGTCACTACGCCTGGTGTGGGTTGGATTGCACACACCATCGAGAATGGTCTACATTTTTTTTAAAGGTAGGGCTCCCTTTTTTACTCCTTTCCTCATGATGTTTTCCTTCACCGCTAACGCAAGTGTTAGTAAAATTTTAATCCGGACATAAATTCGAAAAGTCAGAGGTGTGGGCCGGGATCGAACGTTCAGGCGCAGGCGTTCAACCGTTAGGCTATCAATGCTTCATGCGGACTACACGATCTACTAGGAAATATAAAACAACGCAAAAGCAAAGTAATTAGTAAAAAAAAGCATTAGTTGAGTTTATTGCGCGGCGACATCCATAGGTTGATAAGGGCAGGAAGAAGAAGAATAAATCGGCCGATGTGATCATGTTACAAGTGTTATTGACCCTAGGGAGATGCAAATGAAACTCTTTCTTATAAGCGTATTCCGGTATATGATCGTATCGCTAGGAATATGATAGCTATAACCACGGTACCGCGACTATCCGTGTCTTTAAAAAACTAGTATCGGAATTTCACCTTTCAAACATCGAATTTTCCGGTCAATCGAACTAAAATCCCGCCCACACACTGTTTAATGTGCAGTAGTTACACAAAAGCTCAAAACCTCATTCGTTTATACCTCCGCTCCGCCGCTGGTTTTCCATTACATTTACGACGTATGTACCGCCATAGGCCCGCGGGTGCGAAATGTCGGAAAGGTTTTAAAAGTTAAACTGGTTGTGTTTTAATCGAATTCCCGGCGGTCGAGGGACCCCGTCACGGATCAAGGAAGAAACAGATAAGCCGCCAAGGGATTTCTAAAACCCTTTTTACGAAATGTCAAAATGTAAGTAAAGATGAATAACCTCGCTCGGTGGCTGAATAACCTACGAGTTTGGGGACCAATTTTTTGCTGTGTACGGTAATGCGTTCCCTTATGAAGCGAGGGATACTGTGGGTGGATGATCACCACACAAAACAGTTAGGTATTTATAAAATACTAGAGGTCGCTTGGATGTCGTTTATCGCGTATTCCGTATTTTTCGGAA
This sequence comes from Amphipyra tragopoginis, assembly GCA_905220435.1. Lineage (NCBI taxonomy): Eukaryota > Metazoa > Arthropoda > Insecta > Lepidoptera > Noctuidae > Amphipyra > Amphipyra tragopoginis. The sequence goes on along the minus strand of HG991995.1, from coordinate 20,809,374 downwards.
TAAAAGTAGCCTATGTCCTTCTCCAGGTTAGAGACTACCAAGTTTCATCAAAATCGATTCAGCGGTTTAGGCGTGAAAGCGTAACAGACATATGACAGAGTTACTTCCGCATTTATAATTTATTTATTTATTTATTTAAATACCTTAAACTATCATTACAGGTCTATAACCTAATGCAATAGCCAAGTCACACACACAAAACTAAAATTAAAACACCAAATACATCTCAAGATCATTGTTTGTAACACAGTGTAAACAATAGTACTTTTGCGAATTCACCCCAGTGACATGTAAATATATCAATTTCGATGTGAATGTAATTAATGGTGCAAATAGCTCGAGTCAGAGGGGTTTTGGCCAGCAAGTTGGTCCTAGCTGAAGGTACGACCAGCAGCGGCGGGGGCCGCCGCCTCCACACATAACGGTCGGGTACGGACAATTGCAACCGCTGCAACACTCTCGGGTTGTGCTCTATGCCTAGGAGCAGTCTCACTATGTACGACACTAGTGCAAATTCCCGTCGCACCCCGAGTTGATTGTACCCCACCATACCCAGTACAAACAGTGTGGGGTACATCAAAGGGTAAAATGGGTATACCCCATAAAGTTTCTTGTACAGGTGGCGCGTGAATTTGTTCTGGACTCTCTCCAACATCACTGAGTACTTAGCCTCATGTGGAGCCCATATGACAGCACTATGTTAGTTATGTTATAATATTAGTAGGGATTTAAACAGGGCATAGCGAAGTCTTGCCTAGGCTCTTGTGTAAGTATACTAGGTAGTATATTAGTAGTACTATCTTTTCTGTTTATGAATCGAGTTTCTTTTTTTTTGTTTATTAGCTACTGACGAGCCAGAGTTATCAATAGAAAAAAAATGGAAACGAAATTACAAGAAATGACTATGGTCTTTCGACCACTGTGAGCGAAAATTAGTCATTATAACTGAATGGTGATAACTATTACCTAGATACATTTCCTAAAAATAGAATACCAAAGATACCTCTTTAACCCGTGGGAAGTGAGTTCTATTCTAAGCTACTCGGCACCGCAGAATTTTCCATTAATTCTAAGATATCTTATAACAGCGTCACAAGCCTGTAACGCACCCAATTATTTCTCTAATGGATGCTTGGTAAGGAGCCGAGGTAAAGGATTATTCTGCCCTCACAGCCCACCTGTAAACTTTGCTCGTAAATATCTCCACAACATTGGAAAGGCCTGACTATAGTTCAAAAAAGTTCCGTTTGTAATTCCTTGTTCATCTTATTGGCAGAAATGTAACCCTTCTGTATACTTGCTGGCCTTATTTTGCTTTAAAAGGGCTTATAGGACTTGAAGTGCATGGAATATTATATGGACACGGAACTACCATACAGTCGAGAGCAATGAATCCGGGTCACCAACATAAACCTTAATATCTCGGAAACTAAGAATGATAGCTTATTCAAATAAAAAATATTTTATAGACTATTTAATATTACATACATACATAAACTCACGAATTTTTCCCATGGGGGTAGGCAGAAACTATAGAACGCCACATGCTACGATCCTTACATACTCCTTTCGCTTCGTCCACGGTCATACATCTTGTCATACACGCACGCCGATTGAAAGTCCTACGCATCTGTCATTTTTTAAGAATATCATCAATGTATGTCCTTCTAGGGCGTCCTCTACTAGCGTTTCCACTGACATCCGCCTTATAAATTCCTTTTGTTAATCGTCGTTCACTCAATCTTTCAACATGCCCAAACCACCGATCTCTTACATTATTTAATATTACTTAAATTAAATGAATCAAACTACTAAAATAATCTATAAAATACTTTTTTTTTGAGTAAGCTGGCATTCCTAGTTTCTGACATTTTAAGGTTTTTGTTGGTGACTCAGTTTCATTGCTGCTATTTAATAAAACAAAAGTGACGCACCAAGCCACGAACATATTTTGAAGTATTTCTTTAAGTAGAGTTTTAGCTCATCTTTATTGACCTTTAAGTTTCATAAAAGCAGAATACTGTATTGAATCCCCACTGGAAGCATACATGTTCCTTATTTCTATACATTACCTTGATAAAATGGGTCTTATTTGGCTATTGTTATATTAAATAGGGTATATTATTAGCATCTGTTCACATTCTGCTTATAGAATTGGTCATTTTGTTTTGTATAAAGAAGTATACGCGTGCTTTCACCCTTTCGCATCGATTTACCTTTCGCATCAAACTGAAGTAATGTGCGTACAAGTGTAACTAATGCTTCCGGACGCTGTCGCAAGCGAAAGTATGCTTAGGTACGTAGTTGATCGGAATAGAAAAAATCATATACACGTCATTGGGCATGCGTAAAGACGCTTGGCTTAGGCCCGGTATCCACTAAAGCGGAGAGGAGAGGAGACGAGAAGAGATGTACTGCGAAGCTGGCAGGTTATTTCCACCAAAGCGGAGAGGAGATGCCTAGCGGAGAGGCGATGTGAGCTGTGCATAGCGGAGATGTGAGCTGTGAGAGCTCGAAATCAGTCAGTTCGGCTGTGCGAGGCGCGGGGAGAAGGCATCGGGAAAAGGGGCGCGTGAGAGTGGGCGCCGCTCGACTACACACATCTTCCCTCTGCCACGCCGCTTGCTCGCTCGCGGCACAAAATTCTATAGAAAAATGAGACATCCCCTCTCCTCTTGATCCATTTACACCGAAGCTAAGCGGAGAGGAGATGTGGAAATACCGAAATCTGATTGGTTATTCAAAACACATCTCCTCTCATCTCCTCTCCTCTCCGTTTTGGTGGAAACCGAGCCTAACATAACTGAAAGCACACGATCGTAATTTAGGCTAGTAAGTGTGTCTTAACGGTGAAGGAAAACATCGTGAGGAAACCCGCACACCTGAGAGGGCTGCAAAAAGTTTTCGATGGTGTGTATAGGCCAGCGTAGTTGGCTAAGTCCTATACAGTTCTCATTTTGAGAAGAGAACTATGCCCAGCCGTGGGAAAATAAAGGACTGATAATATTGTGTCTAAAACCAAATAAATATCACTACATATTATAAAACAAAGTCGCTTCCAGCTGTCTGTCTGTCCCTATGTATGCTTAGATCTTTAAAACTACGCAACAGATTTTGATGCGGTTTTTTTTAATAGATAGAGTGATTCAAAAGGAAGGTTTTAAGCTATAAAACGTACACTTGTGAAGCCGAGGCGGGTCGCTAGTATGATTTATATGAAATAGTTATTCGTATGTTTATGGGCAAGTAACAGTAGTCAGTAGTTATTTACTTACTATTATTATTTACATGCCCGATGGTTTTTCAGCATTCTTGAGATGAGGGTATCAGAAACTTTTTTATGTATGTAAGTATAGTCAATTGCAGAAGCCGATAAATTTTAGAAACCAATAGTTGTTCTAAATTTAGAATAATAGGTACTAACTAGTCTTTGCAGTTTTATCTACTCTGTAATTATTTTTACAATAGGTATAATATTTGCATTCATAAAACACTTGAAGCTTTGAACCATTATCAATGGCTTTTGATGTAGTACACGAAAAAAATACACGTATTCGTTGATAGTTCCACTTATTTGTGTTGTCTTTGACCAATACTAACATAAACAAGCGACACCTACACAAATATTTACCGCCTCCAGTTGAAGGGCGGCGGCCATGACAGCTTTTGTCGATATACAAGCGATATAGGATTGTTCCACAGCCTTCAATCTCGTGTTGTTCGCGTCTCGTCGACGCCATTCCTATTTTTGTTAGTCTTCCCCTTTAGGTGGTTCAGCTCAATGCAGCTTTGTGTCAGGATTTGTTCAGGTTTCCTGAAATTCAGATGTCCTGGAAATTGAGTTAGGCTCTCTAGCAATTTTGTAGAGACGTGTAATCTGAGGGATTCGGTGAAATTCTGATGTTATAGTTCAGTATGTTTTTGTTTGTTTTGAGGCCGATTTTCGGATCGTCAGATTGATAACTTATAACTGAAGAATAATTTTGACGTTTTCACAGCTTTTGTAAAGAACAATGTCAAACCGCCATATTTATTCCTCAGATAAAAGTTATCTGACAATCGGAAAATCGGCGCTAAGTGTCCAAACACACTATGCCCAAAGTACGCGACCGAAGTTCCGCGGCTGATTTTACGTTCCGACGTATTCGGCTGATATGATATGACACACCATAAGTGCCGAACTTACGCGGCAGAAATTCAGTTGCGTTATTCGTCAAATACCACTCGAAATGCTCGGACGCGTCATCGAAAATTGGAACTGCAGAATGGACCATGTTAACCGCAGTTACGGACAACATTTGAAAGAAATAATCTTTAAAAAATAAATGTCAAGAATGGTTCTTTTGCATGATAATAAAGGTAACCCGATAAATTTGTTTTTTCATTATTTTTTTAGTTTTGAAAAAAGTACCTCTAAATGAATCACCCGTTATATAAAAGAAAAGTCCTGACTGACTGATTCATCAATGCCCAGCCCAAACCCTTGGACCTAAAAAGCTGAAATTTTGCACAGAGGGTTCCTTTATAATGAAGACAAGGAATAAGGAAGGATTTTTCGAAATTCAACCCCTAAGAGAATTAAATAGGAGATGAAAGTTTGTATAGAAAATCGTAACTGGGGTTCAAAATTTCACGCAAGTGAAGCTGCGGGCAAATCCTAGTCTTTCATAAATGCATATCGTAAACCATAGTTTGATATAAACTTTATTATTGAAAAATTAACGAACGCTTCACGTTCAAAAATGGCATCACTCATCGAAAAAGACAGGTATAATTCAGTTAACGCAGACACGTGACGGACGACCCACATTCATACGTTACGTATTATATCGACTTTTAACGAGGGAGCTTTAATGATTGGCAAAACTTTTTCGGTATTTTGGAGTTTAAAATGGATACAGGGAAAGTCGTACTGAATATTAAAGGACGTTATTTTTCAGGTAATTTCTAATGGATTTGATTCTACAAGTTTAGTCATAAAGGGGGTACTAATCCGAAATGGTGTTAAAGTACACATAACACTGAATAACTTTTGTTCTACAACTTTTCCCAAAAGTCAATAATTTAAGAGAAACAGTTGTTCAAAAATCTCAAAAAAAAAATCTTGTAGCGCGCATCTATAAGTACTTACCGTACCAATTCTAAGAAACACCTCGACGCGAGCACGATGCATCGCGCCACCTCGCGCGGACCAATCACAGCGCTCGTCGGCGCGCCAGTCTTGTGACTCTCACTCTCCCTTCGCTCACTCCGCGCGCGAACAGACACGTATCATACGCTAAATAATTATTGTTCTGTGTAATGTCTAACATGTGTTTTTTGTGATTGGATTTGCATTAAATAACGTTTAAAGTGGTGTGTGGACGTTTTAATATCCGAAACTACGCCCCTACACTACAAGTGGCGCCCCACGTTGGGCGCCACTTGTAGTGTAGGGGCGTAGCTAACAAAGGCGCATGAAAAAAAAAAGAATTTATTACTTATTTTAATCAAGCTTAATTCTGTGCAGAGCCTATCTACACCAGTAGTAGATCATGTGGTTTTAAGAAATTACACGAATTCGTTTATACCCCGTAGATTGTGCACAGTGGGAGGGGCTCTCGGCTAATTATCAACCACGAGGATGATATCATTTGCAAGATTAAGCTGCACTTGCCGCGGTCAGTCCGTGGATGGGTGACCTTTCGTTACACATCGAGACCCTTCCGTGTCTCGGATAGCATGTTAAACCGTCGGTCCCGGGTGTCATACGAATATCTATAACAGTCGTTATGGGTAGTCAGAAGCCCAAAAGTCTGACAAACGGTCTAACCTTAGGATATCGGCATTGCCCGGTGACTGGGTTGCAGAGGTCTGATGGCAGTCACTCCGTGTGAAGTACTGGTATTCAGCCGCATCTGGTAAGACTGGAAGCGGACCCCAACATAATTGGGAAAAGGCTAACGAGAACAGATTGTTCACAGTGTCGTTGGAGCTAGCAGCTGCGGCAGATGTGAAGCGCCAATTACTGCACAAGATATTGCACTCCATTGCTCGCTTAGTTCGTAAAACTTGTAGTAGAGTTGCTGCGGGTGTGTCCACAGTTTGAAAGTCGGTTATAAATGGCGAGACATAAGCTGAGCTTTGCATTTGTGTGAGTGCACATAGAATCGGTTGCCAAAAAGCAGTATAAACCGGTTTAAACCACGGAAAGGACGCGCCTGCATTCATTCTCACACAAATGTAAAGCTCAGTTTAGGCCTCGCGGACGGTACACAAGTCAACTTGCGCAGTTAAACTTGCCAGTGGATTATTTGATTCTAACTTGACTAGCTCGAACTTTAGGCGCGACGTTTCAAATTGCTACTGACAGGTAGCTCGAAGTTACCAAGTCCTTTACGTTGAGGAATACTTTAAGTTACGAAACTGTAGGTGAAAACGGCTATCAGTTTTTTGTTTCTTTTATGCGGTGATTAGCTGCTAATGTAGCTTCACAGCTGCTTAATGGTGTGAGGCGAAGGCAAAGCGAACTGCGTCCATAGAGCACCCTGTGTCGACCGATAGCGACAAGGTTTTAACGGCAAAAAGTTGACGATAAAACCAAGTTTTTTTTGCTACAGAGAATTCTACCGTTTATCGGCAAAAACATAATTCCAAGAGAACATTCTAGAGCACGTTCCACGTCAATAAATTCCAAACTGACGGTAGTTTTCCATGGAAAATCAGCAGGTAATGAACGAATCATGCATGCATCATGCATTAGCTATCATTCGTGAATTGCATTGTTCATACGCGAGTATATTGATATACAAGTTTAGTTTTAGTATACACTAAACCTGAAACTAGTTTGTTCAGAATCACCAGGAGAATCGATTGACATAGCTTTTACACCATTTTATATTTTTCTTTTTTTTTCATTCAATTCTCTTTCAATAGGTTTCTACGCATAACAGTGGACGGGAATAAAAACCTTGAGGCTTGAGACGGTCCTCTCGGTCAGTTTCCGTGTATTAGACAACCCCTGCATAGCACATCTCAGGCATTTCATTCACACTTTACTAGGGAACTTAACGCGACATGAACTAAGGTGTAACTTGGAGATTTATTAAAAAAAACACACATTCAGGCAGATCTGATGAAAATCTTGCTGGGGTGTCTCGGTTTTTGTGTATACTAAAAATAGTGTTGTGTATACGAGTAATAAGTACATGTTACGTAATTTGTGGTCTAGATGATCGCGAGTGGGAGTATCGACCGTGAGTTTCCGGGTAAAAGTTTCAGTTCGGGCTAAGTGTTATTCGGTTTTCGTTCTTGGGAAATTCTGAGTAGCAGCCCGAGGCGTCGAATTGTGAAACGGTATATCGATAGGCTGTTTACCTGTCAGTCTTATAATAAAAAAGAAAATTGAGCCTTATGTCAAGCCTCTAAGATTGAATTTGAAAAGTAATACGAATTTCGGAAACAATATTTAACCACATAAAACATAAAATTTCAATGTACACACATCAAAAAAAGTTTGCGATCACTTTGAAAAATCTAAATCTTTTTTGTTACGGTAGATTATATAATATTATGATTTCTTCTTCTTTTTAGATTCTTTAGACACGAGTTTTCTTTAATAAGAAAACGCACAACAAAGAATTTTTCTTGATAAAGTTCAATTTAAAAAATTATAATAGCATATGCTAGTGATCGCAAACTTTTTTTGATGTGTGTATGTATTATGATTATAACTGAATATTCTAATTGTAGTGTTTGCGTTATTCCTGTTACAGGTTTTGAGATATGAGTAGTACCACAATTTGTGAACTGTGGGGATTAATACAGTTAAGACGATTATGACCTTTACATAAAGTAAGAGTCTTTTGGGTTGTAGAATTATTCCGTCCAAGTCCAATTCCTGTAATTCATTGCTGCGATTTCCAAACTCAGCTGAATTTGACGTTGAGAGTTGAGATAGCATCGCTCCACCTAGTGCCGACTGTGTTTTACTGACTCGGTTGGTAAAAAAGCATGTTAAAAAGTATAAAATATTGAGAGTGGTATATTTCACTCTGGTGCTTTTGCAATGTAAACTTTGAAATGATTTCATAGCCAAAAATTGCATACAAAAGTAAGTGCATGGAATTTAACAGATGCTGTTTTTTGCATGGTAAAATATTATATTAAGTAAAGAAGTCTATAAAAAATTGACTTTCAAGATTTGTAGCAGAAAAAGTTTTAATAGTGATTTAATACAAATAGGTTACACAATATATCGCAAGTTAGAAGATCTGTTACAAATCTTACGGTTGCTAATGTTTGGATTAATACTTATCTCTCAATGCGATTGCGGGGTGTCTGATCAAAATTCGCTATTTACGTTTTCTAAATATATTTTTTCCAATGTACTGTTTTTCAATTCCTATCCATTTGCTGTCCCAGACTCTACCAAAAGTGGCTATTTCTGTATAAAAATATCCCTAAAATGTTTATTTTTGGTCAAAACAAGCTAAGTAATTAGACTGATAAGTTTAGGTCATTTCTGAAAAACGTTTATGGCCTAAATAGGCACTTTTGATCAGACACTCCTCAACTGATGGTTTCTCTTTTTCTTGAGAGTATTATCAGCAATTTTCAATATTTCTTTGTGGTTCGAAAAAGTCCGCTTTTCAACTTAAATAAGATGAAAATTTATAGCGTCCATGGTTACAAGATAAAAGAAATCGCGATCGCCTCTATCAAGAGCACTCAATACTCATTTAAATGGGGAGCTTGTGAACCTAGAAGGCAATTTAAAAACTAGACCTTCAGCTATAGAGTGCGACACTTTTATTGGTCCTCCTGCCTGCCATTAATTAACTTTGAAACTCGTTCCTTCGACCATTTGAAATTTTGTGAACGGATATAATTAATTGTGATTAAGCTCAACATCTTTATTGTTAATTTTACGATATTGTTGTTAGTTGTAGTACTTAGTAGAACTGTATTTCTTTTTATCTCTATAGGTGCATTATAATACATTGCGCCTCTACGCGATAAATCTTTACTGAACGAATCAGAAATGTCAATGAGCAATGTCTGGGTATCGCAATACTGCATATGTAGCAATTACAGTTCACACGGGTTGATACTTGAAATACAACAAACAATAGTTAAGAACTTACCAAATCTTTGTTGTTCCTTTTGAAAAACACAAACCACCATATTGATTGGTACGGCAACAAATATAGAACATTTTGTACGTTAATTTTCATCTCCATCATAAAAGTATACCTTTTATGACATAGATCAATCAACATTTATTTATTGTTCTACATCTCTCATTTATTGTTTCATAAAAAAATAAACAAGCACAATTAAAATATGTAAATAGGTACCGTCAGCAAAAATAATTTCATGTAAACCTTCATAAAGCTTTTCGGGATTATGAAACGATTTGGCGAGAGTAGGTAGGTACTTGCTTTTGTTAAAAGCGAGGGTTGAATCAATCGTGTTTCAAACATTTAGATCAATTGATTTTTCCGTTAGTGGACCGTGAGTTTGAGTTTTGCGTACGTAAAATAAATTGGGCATGTGCCGTGTGCCGGTTGGCCATTTATCAATAAAATGTTGAGTTGTTGTCAGTCCTGTGTATACTGGGTATACCACTTTTGGTGGATGAATATTGATGAAGAGATGTTTATTGTTTTGAAAAAAATATAACCGTCCCGTCATTTATAGAAGCGTTAGCAAGAATACTATACTAAGTAACTCAACCGGTGTGATAAATGGTGATTACAAATAGTAAAAACAAGCCGTGGGCCACCGTGTTCGGTACCAGCCATGTTTGCTACCACTACTTAGATCAATAAGGACGATAAAATAATTAAAAAGTTTTATGGGTTCTCGTCATTAGCATGCGGCAGCATGATTGATGGCTACCGCTTTAATACTAAGCTTAAGATTACCAGGTGTTGGAAACTAATACATACCTCTGTTTTGCCTAACTTTTAAGTAAATAGAATATCTGAACATTGGAATGCGGAATCTGGAATAAAGTCAAAATAAAACTAATTGTAGAAAAATCAGGTATTAGAATGTAGGTACCCTCTATCCTTCATCGATTGGAGCATGAAAACATATTGTACGTGTTTTTTTATTTAAACTTCTTCAGAACATTTTTCGCATCAAAACAAATTCTCACGTAACAATTTACTAACTTAGTCCATCCAAAGCATACGAAACACTCAGCGTGTATGCGAAACAACTTGAAACACTTTGTTGTACCTGTGATAAATGGATTCATAAGCAGAAAGAGTACCGGTGGCCATGCCCCGGAAAATTGTGTAGTTGTAGCCCTATAAATCTACGAGGGTGGGGTACCAGAGAAATTTATGTTGGCTAAAAATAGAAGGTGTACCTCAAGGATGCATATTTGGACAAACAAATATTTGTGGGAATTCGCAGGTGTGAAAAGGTTTGTTGTTCGTGTTTTTGTTATATGTGCATATATGATTGCTATTTTTTCTCATATAAATTATACCTAGATGCAATAATTAGTATTATTTTATTGCTATTATATTTATGAATTTGTTAATAGTATTTTTTGTTTGTTGGTAGTAGATAATGGTTTGAATTTTTGCCTACTATGCAACTTAAGAAACGAGTATGATGATGACTGAATACTCGTACACATAAGTACATATAAAATAATTATTGACCCTGCCAGTCCAAGCTGCTATCAAATAGAGTGAATATCTTCAAACGCTGTTAGTTAAAAGTAAGTAATAGGCAAAGGTTATGCTTATGTACGTGTACATTAAAAGTACTGAAACTTACCAGTGTGTATTTCAAACTAAGATTAAAGCTTTTTGATGAAATCTATTAATTTAATTTATTGTATATTTTCGGAAAATTTATAGCTTGGCAGACAGTAGGTATAATATTGATAATATAGCACTACAAGATTACTATTCTAGCAGTAAGCCTGTAGTTAGTTTATTTACAAGTAAGACTAGACAATAACTGTTCTCGGTAGAATATCTCAAACATTAATATATCTCTCTGTATTCACGGCTCATCTTCCGTGCGGAAGATGTCCGGTCCTTTGGAAGGCATACGGCCTACGGGGGACACAGTTCCAACGCGCAGAGGCCCCTTTGAGAACTTTAATCTAAAATGGGATGGAGCACCAACCGGGGACTATCCACGGCTGCACTATTGGAGTACAGTCATGGATCGTCCCAGGTGGGTGCAAGACTATTGTAAAATGTGGTGAAAAATATCTGGTCTATGGGAAGGGGTGTTAAGTGGACTGGATAACTTTTATTGCCGGAAGAAAACGGCGTCTGCCTTTCAAATTTAAAATTGAATTGTGTTGGCAGACGGTGACTCGCCACCTCACTAGCTGGGCCCCCTGAAAAGCCGCCAGTACATAGGCGAAGGGGGCAACAAACGTGTGAAACAATATATTATTATTATAATTTTTCATTAGATACTAAGCAGTGTACATAAAAACATTATTCTAAGACAGAAGAATAGTGTTTGTTTCTTGTAAACAAAACATTATAATTTCAAAAATCGTGTACATTACGTCCATGAGGCAAAATATTAACAAACAACTACCCACTTTTCGAATTGAATTCGAATTTAGCATTTTGTTAATTTTTTGTCTTATGCTTCAATGAATATGGTATTAGGTCGCAAGCTCCAAGCTATGAACAAACAATAAAAGAATACCTTTCTCGTAATATTACGATGTAAAGACAATACAAATGCTCTCGAAAGGAATGTTGGCGTTCTAGAAGAACATTTCTTTGACCTTTTGTGTAGTTCTGAAAAGATGATTATTAACAGTACCTATTGTCTAGTTAGTCTTAATTTCCCGATTTAGATTTGGATATTATTATAAACATGATAGGTAATAATTTAAAAAAAAAGTCAATGTAATATGTTTAACTTTTCTGAATGTCTCAACACGTCAAGTGGTAGGAAGTGAGCCTGTAATAAACATAAGCCCGTAAATATTTACTACTAGCTTTTGCCCGCGGCTTCGCTCGCGTTAATTAAGCTCAAAAAAACTCTTAACACACTACTAAAGTTTCTATAATAATATAATTCAATCGTGATTCGAAAGACACGTGGCGCCATCTATGAACGTTATTGTTGTTTTCCTCGGGAACAGTACTTTTTTTCGGGATGAAAGGTACCCTATGTCCGTTTCAGTACACCTGACAACGTATTGCAAAATTTTAGGATGATCGGTTCAGTGGTTTAGGCGTGAAAAGGTAAAAAACAAACAAACTTACTTTCGCATTTATAATATTAGTTAAGTTTAAGATGAACGGCCAAAGGGGAAATTGCCATAATCGCCACAATTCGCCAATAAATTGGCGGTGATCGCATTTTGTTGAAGGACGTTGCTGCTGTTCGTTGCTTCTCTTTAAGGTAACTTAGCCACCTTTTACAATATCCACGGGGAGAAAAGAGGTGGCCTGTTCTACGCCAGAAACATGTTATTTGAAATTTATTTCTGACTGTCTCAACACAACTACAACTTTTGTAGTTTGCAAAGTGGTATCCCTAATAAATCTACAGTCTCCAGTAATATATTGGACAAACTTCCAAACCCTCGTGATAACCATTATTTTGCATGTACAAAATCCTGAATTTTACTATTCGCTGGACTAATTTCAAGTGCTACTTTCTACCATGTTGAATAAGGTGATAGAATCTCGACACAAAAATGATGATGATAATGATGCTATCCATGTCGATTTCGGCTATGGCGACATTGTTTCTGCTAAGATTAGTTGCCGTTGGTGTGCTCTGAGATGGCTGATGTAGCCAATTCTGACTTTGAAAGTACGTGCACACAAAGTGCATGTCAGGACACCATTGTCAAACAAAAAATAGATCATAAATGAGCCTAAAACTACTTCAGAAAATCGTTATTCACCAATAACTAACAATAAAAAATATTGGCACAACTCCGCTTCCGATACTGAATAAAAAATAGTACCATCTAACGGTTCGCATTTGTAAACCACTGCACAAAGGGGTTGAGTTATGAGAATCTAGTGCTTTTGACAGTTGGCCATACTTGGAGGGAATTTCACGTCTTTGGTTCAGTAGTTGAGAATGCAGCTGCCGAGCGATAGATCTTTGATTGGATTCTCATGTCGGGATATTTTTTATTGAGTTTTACTTTAACAACCTTTTCAGTAGCAGTCAGACAACTCAGATGTCTAATTTTGCCCAATTAAAGACAGTTGGACTGCTTCCTATTTAACAAATTAATATTTCAACCAAAGCTCAAAGGTGCCAACCTGTGCCATCCACTATAACATAGATATCAGCATAGAACTGTTCATCTGTGTATGACGTAATATTTCGCTTATTTTCGAGAAGAACGTGTTAAGTCCGAAAACCGGATTATTCAAAAAACGCCTTTATTCAAAAGTTTCAAAGGTTTTTTTAGAAAAATCTGGTATTTGGACTTTAGACGTTCTTTTCGCAAACAAGCGATTTGTGTAGCAGAATTGCACCCATTGCTACAATGCCTTGGGCCGTAATTGTCATTAGGGTTTTAGGGTTTTCTTTTAAAGGGAAAAATGCATGCTTCCCAATCATCATTATTATAATCAACAGCAAGGCTGCTCGATATTGGCGTCCCCCATAGAGTTCCATTATAATCAGTATTTTGCAGAATGCATTCAGCGCCTTACTTACCAAATAGTACCAGCGGCCGACGGGTTCCCTACGTGACATCGAAACTCAACACATCGAATGTCGCAGCATCGAAAACGGTGCATCGAAGGGTCACATAATCGATGGTACGCTACATCGAATGTCGTGAAATCGAATGGTTACAGTATCGAATGGTCACATAATCGATGGTACGCTACATCGAATGTCGTGAAATCGAATTTTTACAGTATTGAATGGTTACAACATGGACTGGTTGCAAAATCGATGGGTTATTGCATCTTCAGATTGTTGTATCCATTAGTTACTGCACCGAATAAAAATAAATTAAACACACAAGAAAACAATATTAAAAAAAAAAACATAAATGCATAACCATATATCGGGTGTAAAAAGACCCTTAACGATAACGAAAACCACGTATTCTACCCATCATTGGGATAATTTTTTTCGAACAAACCATACCTGGGAAATCATTGGTTTTGGAGATATTGGAGGTCAAAGTACACATTTTTTTTTAGTTTTTTCCAAAAACGATTTCCAAGTCATAATACTAAACTTTCTTCCGTACAAACATAATCAAAAATATCAATTTTTCCTGACAAATTACGCATTTGAAGTTACAAAAACGCAATGAATATCAAACGCACACAACCGCCTTGGCTCGGCTGTGTGGTCGCTGCACGTATGCAAACGCGCGGCATCGCTACAACCATAATTTGCACGCTACAAAAAAAAGCGTTTTTTTTCATGCCAAAAAATAAAAGTCGTTTATCAGCAATTATTTTTGGTCAATGTAATTTAGTTTGATGTACAGAGTGCGTAGATTTCGGCTATGTGATGGGTCTTTTTACACCCTGTAGATATAGATAAACATAAATGCAATTCGCTGTGATGAGAAATCGATACTGTAACCATTCGATTTAACGACATTCGATGTAGCGTACCATCGATATCGTAAACTTTCGATGTCGAGACTTTCGATGTGGCGTACTATCGATGTAGAGTACCATCGATTATATGACCCTTCGATGTACCGTTTTCGATGTTGCGACATTCGATGTATTGAGTTTCGATGTCACGTAGGGAACCCGCGGCCGACACCTGTAAAAGCCACGTCAAAAACAGGTGTTTTTAAAAATCGGTAGTCATCTGTTTACGGCACATATCTATTTATATTCCGCTGCACAAAGCAGTTGAGTTATGAGAACCCAGTGCTTTTGACATTTGTCAATACTTGGAGTTTGTACGTGTTGTGTGGACCAAATGTTTGTTATCATAACCGGGATGCAGATGGCGGAAAATCTATTTTACATTCAATGAGATTCGGACAAAAAGTTTGGAGTAAACTTATATTTTAAGTAAGTGGGAATAATATAGGAAATAGTTGATGTTGAAAGTTAGTTGACCGTTTGCTGTTTATACATTATAGCAACTGTTAACGCACATTACGACCGCTCGTCGAACGATCACCGCGTTGACGACACCACATTATTTTTTGTTATCTCTTTACTTGCTTTATATCATTTAAAAGTATTGTATATAATTATTTTCATCATTATGTCAGAAATACCTTGTCCAATATAAGATTCCTCAACATGTGGTTCTTCGAGCCAGACCATTATATCTCCCGAGTCTGTTTTGTTAGTGTTTTTAAAGTTACTTCTGCATCTCCGTATTTACTGTGTTAACCACCTATAGAGTCTATAAATCAGTACACTGCTGTAAAATTACTTTCTCGTTCCAAATAAAAATGTTAAAGTCGAAACTGAAACCACTCGACACTCACACCAATCCGATTCGTACATTTCATTTGATATATCAAAGCTTTTTCCTCTAACGGAATGCTGGCGTTGCACTACGTTTGCTGTTGAACACAATCTTTTAAAACAAGTTTAAGATGTAAATAGAAACTATTTTGTAGATCATTCTATTCATAAAATATGTTTCTGAAATTTGATTATAATACAAGGTTAGTCGAAAAGAAGGTACTAATCCGAAAGGGTGTTAAAGTACCCATAATATCAAATAACTTTTGTTGTACAAGTTTCCCCAAAAGTCAATAGTTTAAGAGGAATAGCTGTTCAAACATTTCAAAAAAAAAAAACGCTAAAATCTATCTATCCCTAGCTATGGTCAGCTGTGTTTACATTTTAGGTCACATTTGGGATCAAGAATTAGAAGCTCCAATTTCTGAATTCATAACTACTGCAGGAATAAAGAATAAAAAAAAACTAAAATAAAAGTAATTTTGCACGGAAATAAATTTTACCGAATTTCGAAATTTCAACACTCACACACACGAAATTTTAATGTATCTTTTTCAATGATACATTAAGTGGCCCGCGGATTAGTACCCCCTTTCCGACTAACCTCTTATAGATAAATTCTGTTCAACGAAAGTGAGTCCTGACTGATTTCGTAAATTGAAGCCGTTTCGAAAAAACGTACACGACATCATCAAAAAGCGTACAGCAATTTTTTTTTGTTTTGCTTTTCTATGTCGGGAAACGTAGAGAAACGTCAGGACTCACCTTACTGTGAAAAGGGTATGTTAGAATATATTTTCTTATATTTCTTATTTAAATATTTCGCCGGATTAATTCAAAAACCAACTATCTGCCCAACTCGTGATTTCGAGTTATTGCGTTTTGAAAGTTTGTGTCCTAAAATTTCTTAAACTATCTTATTTAAGTTTGTGTCCTAAAGTTTCGTCTACAATCTTATCTAAGATAGTTGAACTCGAAATCACGATTTGGGCAGTTAGTTGGTTTTTGAATTAACCCGGCGATTCATTCAATGTATTTAGACCATATATTATGTTAAAGCATCGTTATCAAAGCCGAACTATACAACACTTCATAAAGACTCAATTTTCCATTGCAACACAGCGCTGTTTGCTCCAATTCAGCTTTATAGACTCAACGACCCGTACCAAATGAAGACTTCCCAATATCTCCAACGAAACTTTTCGTACACTTTCAACAGATTCAAGTACGAAAATGATTGGTTCGACCTTTTAACATGAATCGGCAATAACTAAGTTAGCACAACCTTTAATCTGGCAAGGAGCATCCGCTGATGGTTTTCCGATTCTATTAGCCGCAAAGCTGAGGCAGTGGAGCTTTGATTAAGCGGAATGAGTGAAGGAAACGACCTATTTATTAAGAACCCAGTTACTTACACCGAGAATCTTGGCATCTTTGGTTTTATGTGAGTTTCATTTTGTGCAAGATAAGCTCTACCTTAATATAGCTATAACATTGTTTTCAATTGTTATAGTTTGTTTATTAATTCGTGTACATAATTATACCTGTTAAAAAGAGCGTTAGTATTTGTCTATACTGGATTTAGGATAGCAAAATGTGACAAATACTTTAGAATTATTGCTATTGTGTTTCGTGTAATTGACCCCCGTAACCAAGGAATTATTTTAAAAGTGGGTAGTTGTATGCTTACCTTTGAGAAGTATTGGATCAAAAGTAGCTGTTTACATATTTTCTTCTTTCTAGGTAGATTTTTTTAAATCGTAGGTATTTGTTTCCGATCTAACTTCGGTTTCTGAGTTAAGAATTCTAGATTAAGCAGTACTCACGTAACATTTGAGTACAGAGTTGTCA
Source organism: Amphipyra tragopoginis (assembly GCA_905220435.1). Lineage (NCBI taxonomy): Eukaryota > Metazoa > Arthropoda > Insecta > Lepidoptera > Noctuidae > Amphipyra > Amphipyra tragopoginis. The sequence continues at coordinate 20,792,107 of HG991995.1, read as the reverse complement.
AAAAAATGATGGATTATAAAGCATTTTTTTGACAACTACGTACTCAAATATTACTTAAGTATTTCATCCTAGAATTCTTAAGTCAGTAACCGGGGGTTAGTCTACACCAAAAGTGGCTATTTTTCTATTAAAATGTCCTTAAAATTCTTAATTTTGGACTACTTATAAGTTTTTAGTAATTTCTGAAAATTTGGTTATGACGTTAATAACCACTTTTGATCAGACACTCCTCATTTAGTCTTTCTCTAATAATTAAGCTCATCAATTGAATATATACCTAAGAATAAATTAATTCATCTAATAATTTCTCACTCCTTGAATAAGGTATAATTTTCCTTTGTCGAGCTGCATCAATATCGCTAGAGGAAATATAAATACTGCGGTGGAAATGGATTAAATAAAAAATCTATTTCAACCTCTATCCAACACTCATAATAATCTCTCTGCGGGGTTGAAATAAAGAGTTTTCAACCCCCTGGAGAGAGATTATGACTATTATGAGCGTTAACAAATGAGGCGATGTAGTAACCTAATACAAGTTGAGTTTGCTTTACAAAGTTTGGATGTAACCTAACACAAGTTCTTGGAAAACGTTTTTGCGTGTAAAAGTTAGATTGGATGTATAGTACTACATGTGTCTAGAGGTAAATGTTTTATCGAATTTTGTAATCACGAGGATACACTCGGAAAGTTTGTGTGTTCACTAAAGTCTACAACTTCTCAGAATCGGGGAAAAGGTAGACTATTATCTATATGTATGTCTATAGTTGTAAAGGTAAATGGCAAAATTTGTTTAGGACTTATTTTTCTAAATTGCCTAATTTGCGTAATGGGGGTTAGTTGTTTATATTATGTTACATCTTCTACTTAATAAAACCCTAGCACTGACTGATTGACAGACAACGCACAGCTTAAACCCGTGGGTCTAGAAGCATGAAAATGTACACCGGAATTCCTTATTTATAGAAGAAAGAAAAGAAGGTGAGCATTAAAAATGGATTTTTGTTTCATTAAAAATTCATCCCCTTAAATAGAGGATGAAAGTTTGTATGGAAGTTCATCATTTTTGAATTAAGGAAAATCCCATAGGACACACTGCAAGTAACACATAATGTCTATTGTTTTTGAGCACGGGTTTCCTCCAGAGAACAGTTTCATCATTTTGTTATTCGATGTAAATACCTACTTACTGGCTGGTTTTCGTAAACAAAATCCTGTGATAGCATACGAAAAACTCTCACTAAAACAAATTTTCTTAAATGTTCTTCTGTGTTGGTACAGTATGCCGTCTATTATAAAGGAAGCATGAAAAAAATAATATTATTGGCAACATTGGAAAAAGTGCGTCTACAGGTTAAAAAGAGCGGCACGCGCAAGCGCTCTAGGGTATAGATAAAAACCGCCATTGAGGAACGTCCGATATTTTTAATAATTACCCTTTAATGTTGAAGCTTTGTTGTGATAACTTAAGAACTGATTGTGTTTCAGTGTCCATGGTTTTAAGAAGTACCTTTTGTTCAAGGTATACAAGAATATATTTATGAACAGTTACGGATTACTCACGTGCATTTTTCGGGATTGCCCGATTAGTTTCGGACCCAATCGGAGTCCTTAATCATGAGCTGTACCCCAAGTGTGAGTTTTTTTCGTTAACTACGGTAGTTGCGTCACGCCAAAAATGTGTGAAAATTTGGGCTGCGCCTCTAGGCGCACCGTTCAATTAACGCGCGAATATTAGTTAGTGAACGGTGCGCCTAGAGACGCAGCCTAAATTTTCATACATTTTTGGCGTGACGCAACTACAGTAGATAACGAAAAAAACTCACACTTGGGGTACTGAACACGCGGCGATGTCGCGAGTCGAACAGATCGACTTCGAGTTAAGGGCTCCGTTTGGATCCGAAACTAACTAATCGTAAATATGAATGTGTCTTACGAAAGTTATAGTACAAGAATATATTGTTTTATAAACATTATGAAAATACTATATTAACTGCTTAAGGTACAATTTTACCGAGAAATGGGAAAAAAAATTTAAAACTCCTCTTCTGTCAAATTCAATTTAAAACGTCGCATTCATTGCTTTGTATGTTCAATATTTCAGCGTTAATTGTTATAGATATAAAACAATGGACTGCAAAACAATTGAAAGGCTCGCAATGCGTGCTCACATAGAGTCCCTTGATTGAATACGACCCTCGTCAATTTCACATCGTTGTCAGAGAGTATACAATGTTATTTGTTATACTATAAGATGTTCGTTCACTTTGATACACAATTGGAAAAGCTTTTATAAAGAAGGGTTTCTTAGCGGAGAAGTGGTAGAGATGCCTTCGATCTTTATTTGATAGAGTGAAAACTTACGCGAGATAGCTGTAGATGTCATTCTCCTTTTCTTTATTGGATTTGTTTAAGTATAATAGTATCGATTACGTTGGAAAAAATCGTATATTTTTGAGTGTTTCTTGTATCATTTTTGTATGTGTTTTCAATTAAAATTAGTATTGAATTATAAATCTATATAAATACAAAGAAAAGTCCTGACTGACTGACTGATTCATCAAGGCCCAGCCCAAACCCTTGGACCTAGAAAGCTGAAATTTTGCACAGAGGTTCCCTTTGTAATGAAGACAAGGAGGATTTTTTGAAATTAAACCCGTAAGGGAGTTAAATAGGGGATGAACATTTGTGTGGAAAATTGTCACTTAACGGATTCAAAATTTCACGCAAGCGAAGCTGCGCACAAAAGCTAGTTAAAATATAATTATGTGGTTTTTATAAGAATCGGTTGTTGTTGTATGGATCTGAGTGTTGGGCTATCAAAGGGACGGATGAAAAGAGTTGAGATGGAGGTGTGGAGTGACAAGAATAAATAAGATAAGGAATGAGTATGTAGAGGAAGTTTGAAAGTAGCGCCAGAGACTGAAAAGTTGAGGAGTAACAGGTCGGCGTGGTATGGACATGTTATGCGGAGGGAAGAAAGTCATGTTACCAGAAGAGTGTCAAATAGGAATGTCGATGGATAAACAAGTAGAGGTAGGCCAAAGAAAAGATGGATGGATTTTGTGAAAGATGATATGAGTAAGAAAGAAGTGTCATGTGAAGTCAGTACTGAGATGATGGCTGATGGAGGAGCATGAAAGAGGAATACTTGTTGTGCCGACCCGACCTCGAGTGGGAGCTGAGCTAAGGGCAGGGAGATGATGTTGTTGTCACGTGTCATCCTACGTGAGCGATCTACAAGCGACGCGAAGCGGCGCGGCGCGACGCAAAAGCAACAAACAGTCGATACCTATCGAAGTGTCCTACGTGACCAAACGCATGTGGAATGCGGTGCGGCGCGGCGCGGCGCGAAGCAAACGCTGTCAGTTGGCTTGATATTTTCACGCGAACTAGATGCGGTGCTGTACAGTGCTACTGAATGACGGCGGCGCGCGGCGAGCGGTCCGCGAGCTCGTAGGACAAAGTCGCCGCATCGCACCGCATCGCGTGTCACCGCATCGCGTGTCACCGCATCGCATCGCTTCGCAATTCGTGTCGCTTTAAACCGCCTACGTAAGACGTCGCGTAAGAAACAGGTACGGCAAGTTAATATGGACTTGTATAAAATTCATAACCCGTTCTTTCATTATCAGTACCTACACTACCGCACAAACAGGGACACCTTGTTTACCAAAAGCGAAACCTAGATTGGAGTTGTTTCAAATAATAAATGAACATAAGTTCATACTTTCAAGCAAGGTGAATCCCTACTTTTGTCGCTGATAAGAAAAGAAAATGCCATGATGAAAAGCAAAAAAAAAACTATAAGTAATTTATTAATATAATTTAAACTGCCGCTGCGGCTACGGAGACCCTCAAACGGCGCAAATATAGCAATATGATTACAAACTATGAATTTGAGCCGTTTGGGATTGAAACATGGTTTGGGTTTGAGGACAAGTTTGGTGCAGTGGCTAAGCGATTGGCTTCTGCGCTACGGGTCGTGGGTTCGTTTCCCACACGGAACAAAAATTTGTATGGCCTACTAATGGTTGTTCCGGGTCTGGGCGTTTGTTTGTGAGATTTGTGTCTGTAAACGCACCCACGATGCAAGAGAAATCTTAGGGAGGGGCAACGTTTAAAAAAAAGGAAAAAAAATGCTCGTGTCATGGGGTCCGAGTGCGCATCTCCTTTTTAAGGAAATAGAAAGAAAACTGGTCGACATGTCACGTGACCAGAGGGCTGGTTTGCTTTTCGGCCAGAGAATTAGCGTTGCCATATAACGTGGCAATGCTGCCAGCCTTCTGGGCACGTTTCCAGTGGACAGCGATGCGGAGGAATATTTTGATGCACTCTTCTAGTTTATATTGGTAGTTTAGTCTAGGATATAATCATTCTTTGTTTTTACTTTAGATTTATATTATATTAATTTAAGTTAAAAAACTTCTTGTATAAATAAAAACGTAAGCATGAAAATGTAAATAAAATATAATTTCAAATCAGTGCTTTTACTATAAAATTACATAAATTATACCAGTTTCAATATCATCTAGTATTTGTAACATAAAATTGAATTGAATTCAACCGTCTATGAATCAGCTGAGACCAGGGAACCAGCAAAGCGCAGCGCTAGATAATTCCCAATATCAATGGACTTCCAGTCGAGGTGGCACGCCGCGCGGCGTCTCAACTGTATTCAACAGAATCCTTCACATTAATTGCTGAGATAACTTTATGCACAGAAAAAACTAGCTTCTTGATAGTTACGAAATTATATGTATTAAAATTATATGAAAAAATATAACTGACATCATGAAGTCTTTACTATAAGAAGCATTCAGATACAGCGTGTTTGAGTAACAATAATAACTGAAATTAGGATTTACTTTACCAGGTGCAGAAAGTGGGACTGCTCCTAAAAAAAGGATATGTTTTTATTAGCATTTTCTCTTTTACTGTAAATTTATAAAAATCTGTAAGTCAATACATACATATAAAATTATAAATCCCGTACAAAATGTTTCTACTAATTTTGACCCATATTTTGAAGAAAATTAACATTTACGTAGAAATAGGGCAATTAGTTAGATGAAAATGTATATTATTTGTCTTTGTGTTTTCATTTTATTAAAATCTAGAAAATACGTAAATAAGTCAAACCCCGTAATTAAAACTTGAGAAAAAAAGTTAATTACAGAAAATATGTTAGTAGATTTAAATAAAAACGGAACTGTGTAAAAAGCTGAAGAAATATGTAAAGTCAGGACTAATTACAATCAATTTACGAGAACCCTTAAGAAGTCTGCTTCGTTTAAAACAAGTGTTAATTAAAACTGAAATCACGATTTTCTTATTCAGATCCCTTCTTTTTATTAAGTAGAATATTAATTGTACTTTGGCTAAAAATGGAATATTTTTTACTTTGAACAGTGAAGTGTACTCGTTATTTTTTAGCAATTAACACTAAGAAAATTAAGGCACTAATGCGAGTGAAGGACACAATATTGAGTTAAAGGAGGCCTGTGTCACTCCAGGTATTAGATATAAAAAAAGAAAGCACAGCGAAATGGGTACTCTCGCGCCCACAGAAAAAAAAAAAAAATAACAACTAGCTTTTGCCTGCGGCTTCGCTAGCGTTAATTTAGAATTTGACAATCAACTCATAACACACTACTAAAGTTTCTATAATAATATAATTCAATCATGATTCGAAAGATACGTGGCGCTATCTATTAACGTTATTGTTGCTTTCCTCGGGAACAGTAGTACCCTATGTCCGTTTCTGTACACTTGACAACGTATATGCAAAATTTCAGGATAATCGGTTCATTAGTTTAGATGTGAAAAGGTAACAAAGAAACAAACTTACTTTCGCATTTATAATATTAGTTAGGATAATAAATATTTAAAAAAAAGTTAGGAAGTTAGGATTTATGATTAGTAACAGTTTACTTACGTGCATTTTCGGGATTGCCCGACTTTTTTCGGAACCAAATGGAGCCCTTAATCATGAGCTGAACACGCGGCGAGGTCGCGAGTTGAACTATAAGGTGAGTAAACCGTAACTAATCACAAATATGAACATGTCTTTCGAAAGTTATAATAATTATAAGACAATTATTTAGATTTCTGTGCCTTGGCCTAAAACTTAACTTACATGCGGGGAACACATTTTTATAGATAATCGACGTATTATTTAGTGAGTAAGATTACTGTACATAGCACTATTTATTACTAGCTTTTGCCCGCGGCGTCGCTCGCGTTAATTTAGATTAAAAAAAACTCTTAACACACTACTAAAGTTTCTATAACATAATATGATTCAATCATGATTGGAAAGAGACGTGGCGCCATCTATGAACGTTATTGTTGTTTTCCTCGGGAACAGTATTTTTTTTCAGGATAAATGGTAGATTATGTCCGTTTCTGTACACCTGAAAACGTATATGCAAAATTTCAGGATGATCGGTTAAGTGGTTTAGGCGTGAAAAGGTAACAAACAAACTTACTTTCGCATTTATAATATTAGTTAGGATTCTGTGTGCTAAATTTCACTCAATTTTGTGCTTTTTTAAGGCCAAAATTTCTAAGTTCAAAATTCTAGGTTCATTCATCCTTTGCTTTATTTGATAGATCCTAGAAAGGTTTTGAGTTAGTTATGTAGTAGATACCTGTTTTGTTTCGTAGTATTCAGATCGTAGATAATATTTATTAGCCAAAATACTGAAATGATTTGTCTAATATCTGTAGACCAAAGCTTTGAATAGTAAGATTGATACAGTAGCTTATTCCTATTATATAACACAACTGGGCGTCCGATTACCGTCCGTCGAGTATTTCATTGGATTACCCAACTACGGCCAGTAGCGACGTTGGCTAACTGATGCACTAACTTTATTAAGACTATACCTATTATACACACGACCGTATAACTCGCTGAATTGATTTGATAAAGTGAAAATAAATAGCTGTGTATAATCTTTTTCCAGTTTATAATATAATATATAGCTTGGTACTTGTGGGAATCATTTCACGGTGTGTTTGATGTTGCCCTACCGAAAATTTAACGACATGTTACACACTTAATTGCATCGACAAATTAATATACCCTCTTTTGTATACTAACTCCAGCCTCACACAACACACTGTATGGGCGCTTTCAAATTAGACGGTTGTTGTCGGACTGTAGCTGTACCGCAGCAGTGCGGGTGTCGAGCTGCAAACAGGCTGTTGTGTTTTTTCATACAGTTGATGCGGCCTGGGAGCAGTGCGTCGTCCGTACCGCGCACGCACGGCAGCAGGTCGGTGGTCACAATGCTCTCTCGTCACATCAACTGTATGTAAAAACACAATCGCCCGTTTGCAGCTCGACAGTCGCACCGCTGCGGCACGGCTGCAGCTGGACGGTTTCCGTCGAGCTGCAGCCATGCGTCAACCGTACCGCGCACGCACGGCAGCAGGTCGGGCGTCAGCGTCACACTGCTCTCTCATCGCGTCAACTGTATGAAAAAACAAACCGCCCGTTTGCAGCTCGACAGCCGCACTGCTGCGGCACGCCTACAGTCCGAAAACAACCGTTTAATTTGAAAGCGCCTTATATCTCTGTAACTTGGACTCGTGTGTTTCATCACAGACCGTGTCTGCGCTTACCATCAGATGCGATTAAGGCCAAACGAGAAGAAGTCAAATAAAAAAAAAATGTCAAAGTGTCATGTAATGTAAAGGTGGCGACTGTCCTAAGCATCCAATCGTAATGCAACATTCGTAGCGAACTTGTTACGTTGCTTGCTAACATCCATGTATGTAATAAACAATATGTAACAAAAACCCTGTTGTTCCTTTTAGGGACGTATACGGTAAATGTATTTTGACATTACATTTGACAGTTCGTGTCAAATGGGGCCTAATTTTGTTTTATTTTTAATGTGTAAATGTCGTAGCTACAGTATAGAATGCATATAGTGTGATCTCCTCCCCCACCCCCCCGCAAAAAATTACAGAATTCTTTTGTACTGAAAGAAAACGCTGTGGCTAGGTACTCCCGACTAAGACGGACAAGGCGTATTTTTTTTAACAAAAAATATTTTCCGCTCACTAGGATTTCTCCTGTATCGTGCTCATCGCGTTGCTCTATGGTCATAGGTATGAAGTGATATTTTATTCCTTCATTAAGATTGATTGACAAACGCGGAGATGGCTGTAATGGTATTAAAGTACTACACAGTAGACACGAAATTTCGGGGAAAACATTCTGTTCTATTAACCACCATAAGACAATAAGAATCAACTGAAAAATGAACTTTACACAAGTAGAGCATAAAGTATATATTCGGAGAACACAAAATGTCGTCTCTTGACTTTTTCTAACAAGAACACAGGGCATTAATTATTCACACATAAAATTGTGTAAGAGTTGAAATTGTAATGTATGTAAACCAGAACCTAATTAAGAATCTTGTAATTAGTCACAAAGTTTTCAGAACAGTTGAACAGAAACGGAATGTTTTGATCAGTTTTCTTACATTTACACGAGCTTAGTAATTATCATTAGTGCTTATCGCTTAGTATTTACTAAAGGGATCGGCTTCTATTCACTCGCACTTGCATTTTCTTTTGTAGGAAGCACTATCAATCAGCACATTTACACGCAAGGTATTAGTGTAGTTAAGTGACAAGTACTAAGCATTAGTTACTTCGCTCATGTAAACTTGCATAAGAGTAAAAAGCTCTACAGACTGTTCCATCCACGAAGATGCGCCCCACTCTTTATCTAAATCGCTACAGTACAAAAGTGTGCATTGCTATTGTATTAGTTCTATCGCTACACAACAGTTAGTATGTGTACATATGCAAACTAATACAGGGTGTAAACGAATTCGTGCAATTCCTTTAAACCGCGTGATCGGTGGCACAGATTAAGGCACAAAGTTTTTTATTAACCAAGTTTTTTTTCATTTTTTTTTTCTTTTTCTAAGTAATTTTAGCGCCCCGAGATAACTGTCTGCAAAGGACGATGTCGCGCTAGTCGTGCCCGCCAGCTGTGTCGCCGTGCTTTCATTCGTTTATGCAAAATGGTCTAAAACATTATTTTAATTTTGTTCGATACAAAAGCTGTTTTTTTTATTGAATCCTTATTAGGTGGTTCAGATTATTTATTATGAGGAGCTCGTGGCTAAATAATTACAGCCGCATAGACCGATCTTCCGGGTTAAGCCACGCTTGCCGAGGTTGGTCTGTGGATGGGTGACCATTTACCATAGCGAGTTTCCTCCGTGCCTCGGAAAGCACGTAAAGCCGTTGGTCCCGGCTGTCATTTGTAGATCTTTGACAGTCGTTACTGTTGGTCAGAAGCCAGAAAGTCTGACAACCAGTCTTACCAAGAGTATCGTATTACCCAGTTACTGGGTTGTGGAGGTCTGATAGGCAGTCGCTCCATGTAAAATACTGATATTCAGCTGCATCCGGTTCGACTGGAAGCCGACCCCAACATAGTTGGGAAAAGGCTAGGCAGATGATGATGATTAGGTGGTTCAGATACGATACCGCAAGAAAAAACAGATTTTTAATTTTTAAATTTAAATCAATCTAAGTAAATACTTACTGTGCAGGGTTATGGACACAGGTCACAGCTCATTAGAGCCACCGACCTGCATCGCCTCGCCTCGTGCGGTTAGTATTCTTTATATGAACTTGTATGGATGTGCGCTCACTACATCAACTCCGTAGCGTCACCGGATCGCATCGGGCGTATGACGTCCACGTGCAGACAACGAGTTGACCACTCGGTGACAACTCGCTGCTCGCATGTTTGCCTTGCGTTGCTGCGCATTGCCAACGCACAAGTCCCGAGTGAACCACGCGCTGCCATCGAGTGGACTCCTCCGACGACTCTTCTGGTTGACCACGCGACGTTTACTGGTGATAACGCGGCGTCCACCCGTGAACCACCTGCTGACAACGAGTGGACGCCGAGCGACGAGGCGATGCGGGTCGGATGCCGGGTGGCTCTCATGAGCTGTGACCTTTAATCTACCAGTAGATCATGTGGTTTTAAGGAATTACACGAATTCGTGTATGGCCTATATAAGATAATAATACACCCCGCGGTTACCTCACACAAAAAACATTATGGCGTGTCTCCGTGGATTGATAGCACTGTATTATTGTAGACGTCGTGACAAAACAAAACCTTTTGTTATATAACTGTCTCCAAAAGCCCCAGCTGTACTCGCGACAAATCCGTCTGGCTATTCAAGCAATTAAATCCAACGTAAATAGCAATTACATAGATTTAATTAAAACTAACTGCTTGACGGTAAGTCGTTATAATCCTCAGCGGCGTCCAAGTGGACGGCGATGAAGAAATATAAAGACGGGATGATTAAAATTTAAATTCTGATCTTGGATTTAAGAAAACTTGTAAAATTTAAGTTTTTATCACTTGGATTTTAAGGACCGTTATAATAAACCCATTTCAAGATGGCGGCGTTGGAATAGCATCCCAAGAGTAGCTGTCAAATGTGTCAAAGTGGAAAATACAAACGTCGTTTGTATGCACAATCATGATTTACTACTGGTGTAGGTTGACCTCGCACACGATTTAGCTTGAATAAAAAAAAAAAAAAAAAAAAAAAATTCTTGTGGTTGTATTAAGTGATTGTATCTGAACCCTCTTAATATTTTTATAGTTTATCACAATATATTTATGCATTATTTATCGACACATTTTAAAAACACTATCCTCATAGACAAATAATAAAATATATATTTAAAATTACCTTCGTCCGTGTGTCACTGCAGGGGTACCGATTGAAAATCAGCGCTGGGTGTTTGACGCCCATCATATTATGTGCTGAGTTGGTGACTCTTTCGGCATGGGCATGCTCGACAGCATAAAATATGTGTGTTTCTTTCATGTTTTTATTGTTTATGCTGTTATTGTGTCTTTAGCTGAATAAATTTGTTTTCTTTCTTTCTTTCTTATAAGGATACAATAAAAAACAGTCAAAAAAAAGTTTGTATTTTTTTATTATGTGATTGTAAGTACCATTTTGATGCCACGCATAAATGAATGAGAGCATTTCGACACACATGGCGGGCGCGACTAGCGTAATATCGCTCTTTGCAGTCACTTAACTTGGGGCGCGAAAAGGACTTAGAAATCGAATACCAAGTTTTTTTTTTTTTGGTATTGAAACCGTTTTGGCTTAATCAGCCAGCAATCAGCATAATGGTGACAACCAGAGTAGATCACGCGGTTTAAAGAAAATACACGAATTCGTTTACACCCTATATTTGTCAATATACAGTATGACTGGTTGGTCGCTTTATATCCGAAAACCATGAACTCTGCTTATCATTTTGTAATCTTTTACTATAGGACAAAAATAAAATTCGTGCAAAAAAAACTGGTGTTCCTTGAAAAATATCAATGTTGCTAAGCAGAATGAGACTCAATACTGTTCTCATTAAAATAAGAGTGTACGAATTCCAGTATGAGCTAATCTCGCATTGTATAAGCTTTCCGTACAATGAGAAGTCAGCTTATACTGGAAATGTATAGCTTAATATGTAGCTGTTTGTACAACAGCATGTCTTTACTCCTTCAGGGAATATATTGAGAGATTTACACGAGTCGATTTTAGCCGTGGGGCAAGTCACCAGTAGCATCGCTTGTAAAAATCGAATCGCCACGCTACTCTATTTACACCGAAAAATATCGCATGCGACTTGTTTATTTCTATCGGAACAACACAGAGCAAAACACACCTCATGTGTCGGGCGATTGCCTGCAACTGACCATTGACACGGTCGATTTTAGTCACCCGCCGCATGCGGCTTGTCGCCGCACGCCAAAAGTCGGATGGCACTCAACTTTGGGGCTTGCGATTTTAGTCACTTGCGGCCTAGTCGAATTGTCATTTAGACGGTCGATTTTCGCCGAGCGGCCTAGCCGTGCGGCGAAAATCGACCTGTGTAAATCCCCTATATGCGTGACTAGCCGGGCTCAACGCGACATGATTTTGTCATAGCTTTATCTCGGGCCAAGACACGAAAAGTCATATACTTTATCTCGTCTCGGTACGAGATAATGTGACGGCAAAATTATGTCACGTATTTGATGTATTTTATTACGTCCAAAGTACTCACTATTCTTAGTAGCTCCAGCTCAACAATCATTTAACAAATAGCAGTCACAACTCACCGAAACAATTAGTGAAATTGGGCGAGAAAGAGCATTGTTTTTTAAGTCTATTAATATTAGTCTTCGCCGGACAAAATAAACCAATATTGCGGTGGACACGGGCTGGAACAATAGCTCTCTGTCAGTACGACGGAGACAAATAGACTCCCGAAGGGGAAATAACGGTGATCTGGGGCAAGGCATTGGCAATAAATTCTTTTTTTAAAACCACTGAGCTGTTGTGGCCGTTAATTCTTAAAGCATGGACGCTTCGACAAGATGCGACATGGACAGAAATTGCCCTTACAAAATTTGAAAAGAGTGTAGTGTATATTTTTTTTGTTCGAAAATCTTTTCTAGTCCGTGGTGGGACGGTTAAGAATACAATTCCCCTTCGTCCCCGGGTAAGCGAGTCGTATGAAGTGATGAACCTGGGGGCGTACTCCGAAAACGAACGTCGAAGTTTCGGATCGAGACGAAACAACGACGAACATTGAACTTATAAGGGCCAGCGCAGACCGAGAGCAGAGCAGAGCATTTTTTGAGACCACTGAAAAAACGACTTTAAGACTATAGCATAAAGTGCAAAATTAAACACGTCCAAACTTGATGCTTGACCGTGCTCGAACTTGCAAGATGCGTGTTCGAGTATTTAATTTTGCACGGTATGCTTATAAGTCTTAAAGTCGTTTTTTCAATGGTCTCAAAAATGCTCTACTTGCTCTGCTCTCGGTCTACGCTGGCTCTAATACGATCAATGTATTGTCAAATAATGAATTGCTAGATGTCAATTAACATTTGGGAGCAGGGTGAACGAAAGACAAAATGTCAAATCGAATCGATCGTCGGAGCCGAAACAATTTTGTGGTTGTAGAAGGTGCGATCCGTCAGCCGAAATTTCGTAGTTTGATTTTCGGGGTAGGCCTCTGGCACCATAACTGTACCCGAAAAATGGCAATGGTCTCGCCACCATGGCTATCGCCACACATGGGACTAAATAAAAGAAGCGAAACGTGGGTGTACAGACACCCGTAATAAGGCCGTGGACACATGACTACGATGGGCCACCGTGTAACGGCACGGCGCTGCTACCGGGAGACGGCGCGGCATCGTGCCGCAGTACGGTGCCGTGTACGGTGCACCGCACGTTCATCAGCACCTCCAACACACCTCACACTTCAGCTTACCCCTTCGGGGATTGTAGACGTGAGTATATTTACAGCGACGTGAGCACCATAATAATGTTTTGTGAGAACTGTAGCGTAATTCTGTAAGAAACCCACCTCAATATCGACGGTTAGCTCGATATCCATAATGTCACAGTATGGATAATAGAAGCAAATAACACACAGATAATCGACAATACAATCAATAACGCGTAGTTTTGTTATCCACGCTGTGTCACGATAAGTGTCTAATTGACAGTCGCGATCGAGGTGAGATTCTTACAGAATTGCACTGCTGCCCATTTTCTGGCTGACTGTACTAATAGATCTTTTACAAGATTTTTTATTGAAGCTCGAAATATTTTCAAAAGTCTTTCAAGAACATTTTCCTGTAATCAAAACCATTAAGGTCCTTATACTACCGTCAAATAAGTTTTTTGCAATTTCTGACGTTTCTAGTACTCTAACCTCAGTTGGTCCGGAAGTCTTTTGATCCTTATTAAATGGGAAATAGAATCGAATGGCATCATAAAAATGTTTTGTGAAAACTGCTCTTTTTCTCGCTTATTGTACGTTTTCAAAATCTAAATGCTGACCAAAGTATTTTCAAAAAATTTGGGTAGTCTCCTAGAAACGTTTTTCCTGTAGCTACAATACGGCCGACGTATCTTGGGAGTCTGAAGTTAGTTGTTTGGCTGCGCAATGAATCTTTTAGAAACGAAATTGTCTACTGCGCAGCTAATCAGCTAACTTCAGACTCGCCAAGATGCGTCGGCCGTATTGTACAATGGTTAAGGTAGCTGCCCCATCTCAAATTACCACCATTACTACATTATAATTATTGTTTATTTAAATCGAACACAAATGATTCATATTGTTGTTAGTAACACTTAAAAAACTATGTTAGTAACATTTCTAAATTCATTAAAATAAACAAAAAAAACTAAAACAAAAGTATTACTAATTCATGTATCTACAATAACTATGTATGGGTCCAGTACCCCAGGAACGGGCAATCAGGCATATTCACTATCACCTTTAAAATTGTGTATTGTATTTTATAAAGTAGTCATTTACCCTAATACGTGTGTTCGATTCCAGTGTTAAAAATAAACAATGTGTGGGAATATGACAGTACTGCCGTGATAATAATGTTTTCATATATCTATTCAATTTTATTCAGGTGAAGAATACGAGGTGTCGCGTTTTGTATTCAAAATACGATACGTACTACATTATTCCGAGACCAAATAATATATTCAATATAAGTATACCGTTGTATTTGATTTCCAGTATTTGGTATACAGGTATTCATTTTCCATTAAAATCTCGCATATTATTATCACACGTATTTCATTCATAATGTAATCTATACATTTTTCGATTCACGAATTCCTAACAAAAAACTCATATATTTTTTATCTGTATTCGCGTTTCCACATTTGTGTATTTATTTCTTTCGCGTAATTATACTTTCGCATAAAGGGTTCGTGCAAATTCATTAGTGTGCATAAAATGCCTGTGTTACTACTCGCAACCTACTTCCAGCAGGTAGGCCGGTGTAAATATTTGTGCGATATTGCCTTGCATCTAGGGTTGGCATGCTTTGTATAGTGCTATTATTTATTCGCAATATTGGTTTAGTATAGGATGACTACGGACTGTTTTGAATAAAGACACTGCTTCATGCAGGTACTTATCAAAAATCTTTTTTTAAAATCCGGCTCTTGACAAATAATGCCTTATTGCACGTTGCACCTTTAGCCGACGGATTGGTGAACCTTATCCTTCGTATACACCTACGTATTAAACATGTACCGGTAAAAATTTTAAGAAAAAATATTGGACGTAGTTTCTGAAAAACCTTCCAATCCGCAAGTAGGATAATATGGAGTTCATTATGACGAAAATGGTCACGTGACTCAACTATGTAGGCTAGAACTGGTGAGTGTATGGTCACTGTCAGCCAGAAAATTGTGGTCGTACCCACATACTTTTTTTTATTTTATTGTTTGGTAATCATCATATATGACTCCTTCCGCTCTGGGCGGAGCGGAAGGGAATGTCAGACTCTTACTGACTAAAACCCATCCGTATTCCTCCTAATGCCCTTTGCGTTCCAGGGCCGAGGTAACTCTGTCGAACAAATTCCGCAACCCTGGCAGGCACTAGCAGGCCGCATCTACTAAGCTGACATCTCTTTGAGGCGTGCGTGGCTGGGGCGTGAGGTTTGCCTCTACCTCACGCGTTCCGCCTCCTCCTTCGCTAGCATTACCGCTTCGCAGAAGGAGGTGACTACTTCCCATGCCCCCTCACTCCGGACCATGGATTGAACCAGGGCCGGACGCGAGAGGTCGCCGCTGCCGATCGCTTCTACGTACCCACATACCTACTGTATGAAATTTGTATGGAATTCGCGAATATTTTAAAGTTCAAGCTCGATTTTCTCACAACTTGATGTTTGTGGGTTGGAACGTTTTTCAGAAACTACTTTCATTATTGTGAATACATTCTTTAAGTAGCAACCATATGAATGATCTTTAGAAAACTTGTTTTAATGGTTTTATACAAGTTCATTAGGTACATGTTAAAAACAAATAACTACTCTTATAAGATCTTTCATAATTAAATTATGAAAGATCTTATAACAGTAGTTATTTGTTAAACAAATTTTGTTTACAACTTGTATCATAATTTGTTTACAGCTTGTATCACAACTTGTTTTTGAGCGTAAACGACGGATTACAGTACGATGTACACAAACGTTTTCTCCTTTATATACAGGGTGTTAACGAAATCGTGTAATTCCTTCAAACCACGTGATCTACTGGTGACACAGATTAACCCTAAACGGGAATTTTTGAAAATCAACTAAAAAAAATTCTAAAATAAGTCTTGGTTTTCTATTTCTGAGTCATTTTAGAGCCTTGAGTTATCTGACTGCAAAAAAGCGATAAGTATCGCATTAGTCGTGCCTGCCAGCTGTGTCGCCGTGCTTTCATTAATTTGTGCGTGGCATCGAAATGTCCACACAAATAAAACTTTTTTTTACAAAAAAAATAATTCTTTTTTTACTGAGTCCTTATTAGGTGGTTTAGATACGATCGGTAACAAAGCCGCATGAAAAAATATAATTTTTTTATTTTTTATTTTTAATCAATCTAAATCCCGTGCGGGGCCTGTCTACATCAGTAGTAGATCATGTGGTTTTAAGGAATTACACGAATTCGTTAACACCCTGTATTATCACTATCGCCTTACATTGCAGTTGTTTATTGCCTATTTATAGCCACACAACATCCGAGCTACTGAAACTGACCTTTATACCCATCATGTTATTGCAACGTGTGAGTTTGAGTGTAACCGAAGCGTCTCGTGTGTTGATATAAAATGTTTATATATTTTCAAATACCTCGTAAAGCTGTGTGCCTACGAATAAAACATGCGGTATAAGATTTTGAACTGGGCGAAACAGTCTTTTTAGTTGAAACTTATTTTAAAGATTAGATTTGTGAAATAATTTGTAATCATTTTGGAGTGTTTTAAAAAAGTAAAAACAGCTTCAAAAAACTGAAATATGATATATTTTACTCCTTTCAGTTTTTTTAAGTCGGTTTTACATTGTGTTAAGTTTTTTTAATTAATATCTACTTTTTAGTGTCAAAAAGGAACAATCACAACAGTGTACAAATTCGTGGACTACAACTAGAACGTCGTCTATATGTATAGAACATTCCTTTTCAAACTACTAATAATATTGTAATACGAAGTATAATATACTCAAACCTTCTTAAAAGTATATTTATAAATTACATTAGAGAAAAAATCCTCAAAATTGATTCAGTAGATTTTGAGAAAAACAGCGGACACACAAACATACTTACATAATACAAACATACGGGTCAAAAACTGACCCTCCTGTTTTTGAAGTCGGTTAAAATCAAACAGATTTGTGACTATTTATTGGTTTCGTGAGCTCGTACCACTCCGCTCATACATTCCACACAGCTCCCTTTGAGCGCAGATAAAAAGCCAACTACACGCGATTTGGGGCTGTAACGGTTCCACTGACTGAAGCAAACAGGCTATATTGACAGACTAGCTCATCCTGTCCGAACGCAGCTTAATGAAAAACGTGCGTGGGTCGATATTAAATTACATCGCCAAAAAGCTATTGCCACTGCCACTAATTACTTTAAATATAAAACCTTCACAGGTGGTTTCTGAAATACTGTGAAATAAAAACGACAAGCCTTTGACCTACGATGTTAGTGGTATTACACTCGGGAGCAATGAAAGGTCACCAACATAAACCTTGATCTCTCGGAAACTAAGAATACTAGCTTATTCAAATAAAAAGTATGTTATAGACTATTTAAGGAGTTTTGTTACTTTTATTTGAGTAGTATTTATAAAGTCTATGAAATAGTTTTATTTGAATAAGCTATCATTCTTAGTTTCCGAGTTAATAAGTTCAAGCTACTCGCTTGTGGAATGCATTACCACTTAATGTGAGACGTGCACAATCACTGCCAGTGTTTAAAAAGTTAGTGAAGGAGCATTACTTGTCTCTTTAATTTGCAATTTCTTGATTATTGCTCTCATTTCATCTACTTTCTTATTTAAAATATATTTATTTATTCGTTTGTTTAATACATGTACCTATGTACCGTAGACTTTTTATTTATTTGTGTAATTATTGATATGTATTTTATGTTATTATATCTAAGTAATATTATGTACGATACGTACTTATTATACACCAGGACTGCCCGATATCTCTTTCGGTTCTTTTAGTCCATCCTAAGGTTGTCTGGAAGAGATCGCCTTGTGCGATAAGACCGCCCATTGTACATATTATGTGTAAATATTATTTGTATTCCTTGTTTTTTTGTTTCCGGTGTATTATGTACAATAAAGAGTACATAAATAAATAAGGTTAATGTTGGTGACCCGGATTCATTGCTCCCGAGTGTATATGTGATAAACTCACTACTGGAGTAAGAAAAAACTGTTTAATTGATCTGTTATATTACATTGCTGTGATCAGAAAAAAGTCATAAGTAACGCTGCCTTTGCTGTCGCGCAGTCGGATAAAGAAAAGGCGCTTGTTCAGTCTAGTTTTCGTAACCTGCAAGCCTAGCATGCACGTGAGATAATTTTATCGTCGTCCAGACGAGATATTGTATGGCTTATCTCGCCTCGGCACGAGATAACCATCAAATTATGTCGCGCTAAGCATGTTAGCCCGATTGGGCTGTTTATTGTAAGGTCCCGCTCCTGGGCAAATAAATAAATATAAATGGCAATGAATCTTTATAGCCTTACTAATAAACGCTGAATAAACTTATGACAAGCTTATACATCAATAAACGTATGTTTTTACTGACGTTATTTAAGTCATAACTTTCAGTGTTTATTAGGAAGGGGGTTAAAGAATAAACGTACCTATTAAAGTCGTCAATTTTACGACTGTATAATCTTAACTTTCACGATGAAAATCTTAAAAAGACAAATTACAATTATTTATAGAACAATTATTTGCTGTACTTTCACCAAAGGATGCAGCAAGCTAGCAAGGTCCTGGGTAATCAGGGCGTTTAGTAGATTAATCGAACTGCATATCGAGCAGTATGCGACTGCATTGGCAAAAAAAAAGAAAAAAGAAAATGTACACAAAAATCTGATGCTCGGTAACCCTGCTCCGTGATAGCGTTCCAGTTGCAACAGCAGGCTCTATCGACTACTTGTACGTATAAAAATGGTGAAGCATTTCTACAGACCGACAACTTTTGCTCGAGATAAATGTATTTCCGTTATCGTTTCCGAATCCGGAATCCGCGTTCAGACACAAAGCAATCTTATGTATTCTAAATACCTTTTCATAAAATAAGCGTACGTCTGGGTTTTTCGTAGATACTTATAACGTAAATGAGTTACAGAATTATTTATTTTTTAAATTTAGATACGAAGTTGATAAGCAATCGTGTGGCACACCTAAGGCCTCATTTACGGAGACGCGGGGCGTAGCGCGTCGCGTGCGGCGTGGCGTGGCATCTCGCGGCGCGTCGTACGATTTTTCTGTTTACGGAGCGGCGGCGCGTGCAGCGAACCGCATCATCACACACGCAAATACAAACATATGGCAATTTACGATGTTGTTTATGAAGATGCGGCGCGTGCGACGCCGCGGACCCCGCCGCGGTTGACGCTACGTTTTACTGTGGACGGAGAATTGCAGGAATGCGTGCGCCGCCGCGATAAACGTCGGGTGCGACGCGGCGATGCCATCCGCGGGCTCCGCTTGCATTTCAAGCAAACGCGTGTAAAATCGCTTCTCCGTAAACGCTCTCATACAACGCCATATGTTTGAATTCAGTTCGGGCCGCGCCGCAGAACGCGACGCGCGACGCCCCGCGTCTCCGTAAATGAGGCCTAATGGAATCTGAGGCCCATTTCAAAACCAGACAAAAACAAAAGAAATCTTGATAAATCGCAACCGAACCAAGGTCGAACCGTTCATTCAGTTTTCAATTTCAAAAGCTGGCAAATTTTTTGACATAAAAAACAAACCAATCATTTTGACAGTTTTCGTAAACAAAAACTGACTGACGGTTGTGGTTCATTTGCGTTTGGCAACAATTTTGTTAATCGAATTGGCCCCCTGGTCATACCCGCCTATATACACCTATAAAGGCTCCTACACACAATGCCGCCGGCTTTGCCTTATTGCCGCGCGGGTGTAAATCAATAGGCGTTACGGCGGCCTGGTTAAATAAACACCCGCCGGCAAGCCCGGGCGGCAGTGCCGGCGGCATTGTGTTTAGGAGCCTTTACTAACAGACTTGCTGATGCGTTGCCAACCTTAGAGACAAAGTTATAGAATTTCATTTGCCTGTAATTTCATCGGCAACCATACCATTCAAACCAAAACATCGCAATGCAAGCAGCAGCAGAATTAGGTATGACTTTACTTTTGGGAACGAAGTTTATAAGCATGTATATGTTACGGCTAATAGCCGAAGTGCGGCTACACCTAGGTTTAGCCGGGTACAACTAGGTGCAACCAGTAGCAGTTGGTTAGAACTAGGTGGAGCTTAAGTCGACAGAGCCCCGCTGTGCGGGGCTCCTATTTCTGTCTGCAGGGTTTAAAGTAACCTAACACGAAGGGGATGACGGGGGCTTCGTTCGCTCGCTTCGCTCGCTTACTCTAGCCCCCGTCATCCCCTTCGAACCTAACCTATCCGTGTCGGGGTTACCCTTAACCATCGGTGTGCGGCTGCACCTAGTTCTAGCCGCTATGATGAAGGCTAAACCTAGTTCTAACCGAAGATAAGTAGGATAGATTTAAGTTTAACCGCATGTGGCCGGCTGCACCTAGTTGTACCCGGCTAAAACTAGGTGTAGCCGCACTTCGGCTATTAGCCGTAACATATACATTAAAAAGTATTAAGTCTTTTGCTTTCAAAATATGTCGTATTTTGCTCTATGCTATTTGGAGAGTTATATGCATTTGGAGCCTCTATCTTTGGTAGTTTGTTAGAATTGGTATAAAACTACGTTAACTCGATATTAAATACTGCTCGAAAGATAATTATTGTTAGTTAAATAATTTATTCGATCAAACGTTCGTCGAAGTAAAGACTGTTCGAACAAATTGTTATTAGATTAATAACTCTTTCGACCATACTTTAGTCGAATAAGTCTTTAAAAATAAAGTTTCAGACCCGTTTATAGTGCCATTTTACATTACTATTTTGCTTTGTTTAACAATGCCACAGCATGCACGTGAATCTTGAGATAATATTATGACGGAGGCAGATAACCTCAGATTCTATGAGGAACTGGTTTAATTATCATTATCCTGCTATTGCAGGAGTGGCCTTCTACACAATAGATATAAGGAAAAAAAAAGCCGTAGGTACTGAACCCATTTCACGTTGAACAAAAAACAGGCTGACACAAAAACACTCTTAATATTACAATGTGGGACCCCAATGTTGACTTAATTACGGGATGACACTCCACCATCACTCTTAAAAATGTGCCCGAATATAGAATATTGGTGTTTAAATCTGATAATAAATGAAAGCTGTTTCTTAGAACCTCAAAATTAAACATGTCTTTACAATATTATTGAAGTTATACTTTTTTTATCGCAGTGCGGGTTAAATTTTCATTGTTACGGAAGTTACGCGTGCAGTTGTTGCGAAAATGTGACACATTAGTTAGTTGTTGTGGACCATGAAGTTAGTTGTTGACATAAACCTCTTTTCTATACTACACCATGAAGTTAGCTGTTGACATAATTCTCAGTCGAATAGACATGTATCACTAATCTGTGGATATATAACATTTAATTCGCGTTCATACATACATGAGTATGCGCACCATTTTTTTTTACAGAGATAATTTCAGCAATGTCACCAACATAAACCTTAATATCTCGGAACTAATAATGCTACCTCATTCAAATAAAAATTATTTTATATCCTATTTAATACGTTTTATTAATTTCTTATTTAAGTATTTGAATGGTATTAAATAGTCTACAAAATATTTATTATTTGAATACGCTATTAATCTTAGTTTCCAAGATATTAAGGTTTATGTTGGTGTCTCGGATTCATTGCTCCAGAGTGTAGTATTCTAGTTATAAACGGTATTCACGGTATTATTAACTATTATCTTAATGTTTTCCACTTGAGTTCCTTTCCTCCACCCGTCTTCGTAAATTGCATTCGTCGCTCTTATTATCCCGTAGGAGGATAGTTTTAATGTTGGCTATCAAGTAAAAACGGAAAATATTATATTTTTGAGTTGAGAGGGACATTACAGACTTCATAATGATGTGAGTCCAATTATTTCATGGGGACAAGGTGTAGTACTTTAGTACCTAAGGAACTAAGAAGTGACATCGATGTACGTACCTGATCGAATAACCGATGGCAGTCGCTCATTTTTTCGCTACTTTAGAGCGGTTACGCACTGCTTCCGATCCGAATCCGATAAAATACATTTCCGAAGTAGTCATAGAACTATTTGTATGGTAGTTTACGCACTAGATCCGACTTCCGTCATCCGATTTCTTACCGTCATCCGTGAGTCTCCAATTCGGAAGAAATATTGACGGACCGAAGTAGCCGTAATACTGTTTGTATGAACGTTTTCGCATTACCTCGGATTCAAATCGAACATTTGCCAAAGATGACCCCTGAATTGCTTGGATTTGGATCAGAGATCGGATTAGTGCGAATCCGAATTCGGTCCGAGTTTTTTTATATCCGTATTTTCACTGATCCGGATCGGATGCAGTGCGTAACCGCTCTTAAGTTGCATCAGCGTAAAGATCATTTTTTATTGCGGTAGGTAGAAACATTGGTGGTCTTGAAGTTACACTCAGTTCGGATCGGTTTTACGCAGTTAGCCGATGCGATTTCTTAGTTGCATCGCACTATACTATAGTTATATAGTATACTATAGTAGCCACGTATTCACTAGTAAACAATGTTTCGGATACAAGTTGCAAGTAATGTCTGAAACAAAACGTAAATACGATACAATGTTTCAAACAGCCTTTGCCATAAAACGGTCAGTCGTGTCTACTGCAACTGTGTCAATATTTCAAAAACACATAATTCTTGTTGCTGATACAGTGTTTCTAAACAAAAACATGTTAGGTACATTTTTTTTTTATGGATGGGAAATCATCATATGACTCCTTCCGCTCTGGGCGGAGCGGAAGGGAGTGTCAGACTCTTACTGACTAAAACCCATCCGTGTTCCTTCTAATGCCCTTTGCGTTTCAGGGCCGTGGTAATTCTTTCGAATAAATTCCGCAACCCTGGCAGGCACTGGCCCTAGCGGGCCCCGTCTACAATGCTGACATCTCTTTGAGGCGCGCGTGGAACACAACGCGCCGTCGACCCGGGCCTGGTTCTGATCGGACGGCGAACCACCCAACGCTCGCCGTATGTTAGGTACATGCAATGCCAACCAGGCAATGCCGGTAGCCTACCCGTAACGACTCTATACGTATGCGTATGACACCCGGGACCGACGGTTTAACGTGTTCTTATTTATTTATTTAAAAGCAATTGCTTACTGTACTTACAGTTACCCAACACGTACAGTAAGCTAACATGTTATTTCTTATTAGGTATAATTTTAAACATGATTCTCCATCATCAAATCATCAAGAACTCGAAACAGTAAACAACAAACTGTTTAAGGTTGTTGTTGAAAATATCAACATCTGGCTGCTGAGCAATCAGGGCGTTGAGCATTGATACAGCACGACTTGTGGGAGCGTATTGAGCAGTACATGTAGTTCTTCGAGGCACGAAGGGATCTCGATGTGTAACGAATGGTCACCCATCCAAAGACTGACCGCAGCAAGCGTAGCTTAACCTTGTCTATCTACGAGCCCCTCGAGCATTCACGTATGAACACATACCTAAAATGTAATTTGAAGGTAGTTGAGGTACCTACTGTATTTCCATGTAAAATATTTTTTAATTAGTAATATTTGCACAAACCATATTTACATAAAATACAAATAAAAACATATACAAATAACGAAAAATATATATGCTAATAAAACTATAAAGTAAAATAGGGCATCAAAATATTCCTCCGCATCGCTATCTACTGGTAACGTACCCAGAAGGCTGGCAGCATTGCCACGTTGTATGGCAATGCTAATCCTTTGGCCAAAGTAGAGATCAGCCTTCGGGTCACGGGAAGTGTCGATCAGCCGCCTTACAACCTCTCTATATAGATGTTGAACACTCGGACCCCACGACCCGAGTGTTTCGACCCCAAACGCTGCCGAGCTAGGAAGATGGGATGGCGCAAGGGTATCGACGCACGTTGCGTCCCATACCAGAGACCTACCCATCTTCCATGGTACCAATGACATGCCATCTGGTCTCTTACCATCGTCACCTACTGTAATAAGTATAAAAAGACAAGGTTGCGCTGATGAATATCTAACGTTGAAACATGAAAATCTATAGCTATAATATCATAATAATATTTTGTATTTTATCACTTTCACCACTTAGACACGCCTGAATTTTCCAAGTGTATTTTATTATTATTCGAGTGGCTGGAACTTTCAATGAGAAGAAAGTAATTTGTCTTAGTAGCTGAACAGTAAACTACTTAACGAACTGTGAATGCAGATATTGTTTTATAGTCTTATACTGAGAAATAACTTTAATGTTTTACGATAGTGTTTTCGTTAATAGTTTTAATAGGTCGTTTTATTCTGTTTGCGATAGTATTATAGTTACTCTACCAGCAAGGAAATTATTTTCAAGGCACAAAAAAAATGTATCAGAGCTATGTTTGGGCTTAATACCACGGATAGTTGTAAACCTTATTTTATTAAATATAAGATATTAACACTACCTGCTTTATTCATATATGAAGTAGCTATTTTCGTTAAAATAAACCCTCAGTTATTCAGCCGTCTTTCAGACATAGTTGTTCGCAATCGTAGAGACAACGATAGACTGTGTATTGTAAAATCTAATACTGCGTTAATGCACAAAAGTGTTTTCTGTCTTGCACCGATAATATTTAACAAACTACCTAAATCTATTAAACAACTAACTATTACTAAATTCAAACTTCATTTAAAAAAATATCTAATAGAAAAGTGTTTTTATAATGTACACGATTTCTTAAATAATTAATACCTACCTCATACATTTCATGTGAACTCTTAATTTTAAATAACGTTAGGTAGTAATAAATATAAATTTAAAAAAAATGAAATTTGTAGGTACGCCCTTGTGGGCAAAACATGTAAGGACGTGTCTTTTTATTGTAACATCTTGCTTTGCAAACCTGTTTGTACTGCATACTCATGTTTTGGACAAATAAACTATCTTTATCTTTTTTATCTTTATCTTAACGGAGAGCCTCCGCTGCCGGCGCTGGTTGCCATTACGAGTGCCGGCGCCGGTTGCCAAACTGGCTGCCGGCGCTTGCCGCCGAATACTGTTTTTATACACCTTCAAGGCCTCTTCAAAGTCTTCATGAAACGATTACTCGTCACCCACTTTCATTTTCACAATCAAAACAAATGATAAACGGAAGGGGATGTTTGTAAAAGCGGTTACGCACTGCATCCAATCCGAATCCGTGAAAATACGTTCCGAAGTAGCCATAGAACTATTTGTATGGTAGTTTACGCACTACATCCCGGCATCCGTCATCCGATTTCTATCCGTCATCCGTGAGTTTCTAATTCGGAAGAAACATTGACGGACGGAAGTAGCCGTAGTACTGTTTGTATGAACGCATTCGCATTACCTCGGATTCAAATCGGACGCCAAATGGATATGCCAAAATGGCCCCTGAATTGTTTGAATTTGGATCAGAGATCGGACAAGTCCGTAAGCGATATCCGAATTCAGTCCGAGATTTTTACTCTAGATCGGTATATTCACGGATTCGGATCGGATGCAGAGCGTAAAGCAATATCCGAATTCGGTCAGAGTTTTTTATATCCGTATTTTCACGGATTCGGATCGGATGCAATGCGTAATCGCTCTAAGGGTGTTTGGGTTACCAAAGCAGAGTCGACGGAGCCCCGCTGCGCGGAGCTCCTATTTCTGTCTGCAGGGCTTAAAGTAACCCTGGGGCCCAGTAACCACGCGGATCATATGATTTGCAAGGTTAAGCTGCGCATGCCGCGATCAGTCCGTGGATGGGTGACCATTCTTTATATTTCGAGACCTCTCCATCTCGGGAGAGCACGTTAAACCATCGATCTCGGGTGTCATACGAATACCTATGACAGTCGTTACGGGTAGTCAGAAGCCCGAAATTCTGGCAACTGGTCTAAGCTTAGGATATCGGCATTGCCCAGTAACTGGGTTGTAGAGGTCTGATGGCAGTTGCTCCGTGTAAAATACTGGTATTCTGCCGCATCTGGTTAGACGCGAAGCTGACCCCAACATAGTTGGAAAAGGGCTAGGCAGAACAAGTTACTTACTGTATTGCTTCTGTGTAGGTACACACGGCTACACATCAAGCTGTACATTTCCAGTTTACACTGACCTTTCATTGTAAGGAAATCCTATACAATGCGAGATCAGCTTATACTGGAAATTTATAGCTTCATCTGTAGCCGTGCGTACTTCGTTAAAAAAACATCGGTAAACAACGTCAAATTCGACATAAGATATAGAAAAAACCGGCCAAGTGCGAGTCGGACTCGACTCGCGCACGAAGGGTTCCGTACCATTATCTATTCTATTTTTTAGTATTTGTTATTATAGCGGCAACAGAAATACCTACATCATCTGTGAAAATTTCAACTGTCTAACTATCACGGTTCATGAGATACAGCTTGTTGACAGACGGACAGACAGACAGACGGACAGCGGAGCCTTAGTAATAGGGTCCCGTTTTACCCTTTGGGTACGGAACCCTAAAAACAGCGGTAAACAACGTCAAATTTGACATAAGATATAGATAAAGCGACAGCTGTCAAATTTGACGTTTAGAATAGATAAATTTCTAAAATCGACTCGTAAAAAGATTCGTGCTCGCACCGTAGTTTCGGAACCGTATGTTTTCAATAAACAACAGAACTAATTAAATATAAGTGAGAGAGTAATTCAAAACTTTTCGGTAATTAATAGGTACTCTTCCTAAAGGTCCATAAAACTATTTCCTTTAGCCAAAACTTGGTACGGCAAATGGTAGTTCACAAAGTTTGAAATATCTAGAAATTTTTCACTGGAACTATTAGGAAAATGTACTTATTCGCCTGAAACTGACATTAATAGTAGCTATTAATAGAGGCTGGCTGCCAACGGAAAAGAGCAAAGAAACTTTTATTTATTATCGTAACAATTGGATTCTTTGGAATTTTAAAGCTGGGATTTCGTGGAAAATGTGAGTAAGTATTTTTAAAGGTATTTTTTCTTGATTATTCTAACGATACTGGGTAGAGTAGTGAATATCGTAGTATGTTTATACAATACATAACAAAAGCTAAAAGAAACTGCCGACACCTAAACATTTTTTTTATTTTTTTGCTCTGGCGTCTTTCGATTAATTACAACATCATGATCTTCGATGATGATAATCGCTACGTTACGCCACGTAATAAGCTCCACGTTTCAAAACTATTGTTACATTTTTATATAAAATAGAATTCAAGAAGCTTAATACAGCATGAGTGGTTAGTCGCTTTACATCCGAAAACACTCATGTCTGCTCATCATTCTACAACATTTATTAAGGGAAAAACTCTTAATTCTTTAAAAAATATCAGTTGTAGGTACCATTGGATACAAAGTAATCAATGTTGCTTAACAAAATGTATAGTAAAAGTCTGCTGATGGAGTGTGCTCAGAACAGAGTAGAACGTGAGTTATTCGTGAATGATTTTAAAATTAATAAATTTGATGTAGGCATAATCCAATCCATCTTATCTATACCATCTTCGGAGATTATTAAAAAGTTGTGCCATTTAATTATTGTCCTCCACGAATAACTTTAATTCACAAGCTATTAAGTAATATTATAAACTAATTCTATTTAAGTAAACCAATTTATGTAAAAGGATACGATGGGGCTGACGTATCTTTGATAAAAGCCCCTAAATAAAATATAGATTAAAAATTTTTTATTAAAATTCTGACAACCGGTCAAACAATAGAATATCCGTTGGTCTAATGGGATTTGCTTCATGCAATGCAGTCTGTGATGCAGAAATATCGATATGCAGTGACTTCTGACAAAAGGCTGATCTGTTCAGGCTAGTACGATAATTTTGATGTACCACTGGGAAAATATTGCAAAATAATATTTATTTTGTTTAATTTTTATACGTTCTATGCCCCTCTCTGTATTTCCATTGATACTTTATTTTATGTGCGTGTGTGTTGGTTTTAGTTGTGTCTAATAAATACATTTTCTTATTCAAAGGCGTCTTGTCTCGTGTCAGCACGAGTTATACGAAAATAGCTCATGCTGTCGTGAAAAGATTAGCAAGTCAGCAAGGTTGGTAGCGGGGCTGATTGCCCAGGGTGTGCCGGACGTACTTAAATATCGTCACTTGTGGAGGCTCTTTTCATGCACCCCTCAAAGGCTCATATTGTAAAATCATATTATTATTTGCTCTGTACTAAAAATGCAACCTCTTTTCACATCAATGATACACGGAATTCGTGTTTATACTTCGAGCAACAGCAATCTCCCTTTAACAGGAAATCTATAAACTACCCGTATTATGTAAATCCACTTATCGTATCACACTATCGGGCTCCGTGTATCTTTTGTGTCACTATTTTTACAACCCCCTATCGGAGGTAGCTAGTAAAACGGGTGAACGTCGTCATGTGTACTTTACACTCGACGTATCCACCGAAGAGCGGTAAACTGCTCAAAATGACGGCCATGACAGGTGATGCTACGTCATATCGACGTATTCACACCGCAAACACGGAAAATAGATGGGATTCGGTAGTTTATGACGCCGTCAGGGGTACCTATTGTTTCCTTAATGGGACTTGTAATGTAATACTTTTTGCCCAAGAAAGGAAAAGAAATTAATAGGTTGGAGAAGACAAGGATAGGAGATAAATGATTTAACATGCTATTATAAGTAATAATGGTGAATAAGCATGCTTCTTTTGGTTCTAAAGAGGTTTTTGAAATTTAATGTTGTTTCTTCTTCATAACACTAAGAATTGGTGAAGGGCGGGCGTTTTTGGGGACTACCTTTTGTAACATTGGCGTTCAAAAAGAATTAAGTAATTCTAGACTATTTTGAATAAATGAATTTTGATGTTTTTATACCTTCATTTGTGAACAAGGTTCTTCTTAAAGTCAAAAATATCTGTCTGGTAATTAAAAACAAAAATTGTAACAACTTCTTTATCATATCCTTGGCGAATAAACATTTTTATCTTTTAATATAAATAAAACTTTCTAAGCAAGTTCTTTTTAACACAACATCATTAGTACGTAGACGAGGCAAAAAGAGCGTAACTTAAAATATGTCATAAAATATAATATTATTTGGTAAAACCTGAGGGAATTAGTCTGATATGATAAATCTCTTAATTATTCTAATAATATCCAACGACATTTGCCAGTCTTTACGCCAACTCGGTTCTATAATTAACGATGTTATAAGAGGTAATTAATTAAATACGTTTGCTGAGGAATTCAGGTAAAATTAATCCGATTGAGATAGGAAATCTACTAAAGAAAGGTAAAGTTAAAGCAAATAATATACAGGGTGCATGAAAAGAGCCTCCACGAGTGACGATACTTACGTATGTCCGGTGCACCCTGGGCAGTCAGCCACGCTACCAACCTTGCTGACTGGCTAATCTTTTCACCACGGCATGAGCTATTCTCGTATAGCTTGTGCCGACACGATAGAAGAAGAAGCAAATAATAACAACTAACAATATTAAAATACAAGTTAACTTCTCAATCAGGATCGATGTTCAGCTGCACCGGGGCCGTGGTCACGAGTTATGTACTCCTCTCAACTTTATCGAGTTTATAGAACCGGGATAAAGGGAAATATTAAAGTTATCGACGGTAGAGAGCGGTTTCGCAAATTCTGTGACCATTTTTGCGACAGCGATCGACTGTGAGTAAGTTAAATCTGGCCGGTATTGAATTTTAGCTGGAGTATTACTCAATTACGGTTTTTGATGGGTTTTATGTTTAAAGCTTCTACTATTTTATGTTTGCGGTATTTTTTATATTTTGTAATGTTTTTCATGCTTATGTTTTCCTGTTTCAAATGGGGTGTAATGATGTTTGAGGGTTAATTATGTACTTCCTTTAGTCGAATTTTCATGTTGAAATGGGAGTTACCTACTGCATTTTCGTATATGGCATATTACTACGGATTATTATTAATCTGGTTGTAACGATAGGTAAGAAGTACAGACACCAGCACATCAAGCTACTACAATCTGTCAAATTTCTTTAATAGATTTTCATCTTTATCGCGAGAGCATTAGGTTCAAGGTTGATTGGAAAGAATTGACAGTTTCGGATAGCTTGACCTGCTGGCGTCTGTACATTGTTTTTGATAGCCTGTTGTATTACTATTTGGAGAATGGTTTCGATATTTGGATGTTAGTTACTCAAACACCCACAAAGGGCTTATTTATTGGTTTTAGATGAAATTTGGCACACAGGTAGACCATATCCTGGATTAACACAGAATATACTTCCGGGTACGTGAAGAAGTTCCTCTAGAATGCGAGTGAAATCGCAGACAGCTAGTAATTAATACTAAAAAAATATA
The DNA here is from genome assembly GCA_905220435.1 of Amphipyra tragopoginis. Taxonomy (NCBI): domain Eukaryota; kingdom Metazoa; phylum Arthropoda; class Insecta; order Lepidoptera; family Noctuidae; genus Amphipyra; species Amphipyra tragopoginis. The sequence goes on along the minus strand of HG991995.1, from coordinate 20,761,470 downwards.
TTAATACATTTGTATCTCTCTGTAGTCACGGCTCATCTTCCGTGCGGAAGATGTCCGGTCCTTTGGAAGGCATACACGGGGACACAGGTCCAACGCGCAAATTCCCCTTTGAGAACTTTGATCTAAAATGGGATGGGGCACCAACCGGGGACTATCCACGGCTGCACTATTGAAGTACAGTCATGGACCGTCCCAGGTGGGTGCAAAATATTATGAAATATGGTAAAAATAAAACTGGTCTATGGGAGGGGGTGTTAAATGTACTATTTAACTTCTATTGCCGGAAGAAAACGGATTATTATTAATCTGGTTGTAACGATAGGTAGGTACAGACACCAGCACATCAAGCTACTACAATCTGTCAAATTTCTTTAATAGATTTTCATCTTTATAGCGAGAGCATTAGGTTCAAGATTGATTGCGGCAATTTGACCGTTTCGGGTAGCTTGACCTGCCTGTACGTTGTTTTTGATAGCCTGTTGTATTACTACTTGGAGAATGGTAAATTTGTCACCTGTATAACACTATAAATGTGAAAGTTTGTGAGTTTCAATGTTTGGATGTTAGTTACTCAATCACCCACAAAGGGTTTATTAGTTTTAGATGTTTGGCACACAGGTAGACCATATCCTGGATTAACACTTAATATACTTCCGGGAACGTTAAGAAGTTCCTCTAGAATGTGAGTGAAACCGCGGACAGCTAGTAAAATTGTATTTAAAAATGAGAATATCATTAGAAAATTGCATTTCAAGGACTGCAAGTACGGAAAACATAAATGGTCAGTCATCCTGACGTCAGAATGGCTGACCATTTTCATTATTAAATTTATGTGTTAATAATTAAGAGGGAGGTTTGCGAGCGTGAGAACTTATTTTCGAACCCACACTTCGACATTTCTACTAATACAGCTGCATCACACAATGTAGTGTACACATACCAAAAAACAAAAGCGCACCGAAGGTTTATATTGTGGCGCGCCGGGTTAAATAAACCTTCAGTGCGCGTTCGCTTCTGAAGGACTAGTAAGTATGTTGCAAAAAACGCGCAATGTATTAGCTATTTATTCACCGCACCGCGAGGCACGCGTGCCCATAGTATTGGTGTCGTGAACAAAGGGTGGGGTCACAGTGTAATCGGTATTGACAGATTTAAACTTAGAATAATTACTGTAATATATTATTGTTGATTTTCTGTGTTTCTATTTTCGAATATAATGACACATAATTTTTGTTTGGGAATATTTTAGGGTATGTAAATGTTGCGAGGGAAGATAAGAGCCAACATAAAAATGAAAACGAGATAATGTGTGATTGATTTGTAATGAAAAACAATTAATGTACCTACATAACTCAATTACTGGGTATAGTATTTTTTTTTTCTCAGTTTGATATTTTAAAATTACTTATATTTTATTATAAAAAAATTATAGGTACATCTTAGTACACACGGCTACAGATCAAGCTGTACATTTTCAGTATAAGCTGATCTCGCATTGTATAGGATTTCATTACAATGAGAGGGCAGTGTAAACTGGAAATTTATAGCTTGATGTGTAGCCGTGTGTACATACAAAAATTAATGCTTGATAAAATTATTTTCTTTAATTTATTTATTTATTGCTTGGGGCTGCTGACATCAGATAAAACATTTTCGCTGTTCCGTTTCTTTGATTTTCTTTCAGATTCTGGTTTTTGTATTGCCTCAATCAAATAATTGGGCTCATTTATTTCCATTTTTCTGTCTAATCTTGAATCTGTTATTTCCGGAAGCATACAATCAAGATGAAACTTTTGTAATTTTCTTTACGTTTTCCCATTTCTATCTGAAATAGTAATAATATGCAGAAAAATATATTAACAAGAAATAGAGAACCCTTCAGCTGACAAGCTATCAAACGTCAAAATTTACAAGTCTGCCCACGGCCTTGACGTAACTACGAAACGTGGTAAAATAAGGAAATCATTATACTAATAATAAGTGAAAAAGTTCTCACTGGGGCCTCTGCGCGTTGGACCTGTGTCCCCGTGTATGCCTTCCAAAGGACCGGACATCTTCCGCACGGAAGATGAGCCGTGATCTCAAAGTGAAATATATATATACCTATATAAAACTCACAATATATTCGGACACAGTGTCCGAATTGACATATTTTAATTTCAATATTGTTTTCACTGATGATTCGGACACCAATAAAAAAAGCTGTTTTGTACAGTCAGATAAAAAACTTTCAACGATACCTTAATAATTGAGGAAATCCGTTCTCCGCCCAGCCTATAGTTATAAAAAAAACAGTTTTTAACCAGATTATAACTAAAGCAGCCGTTTTTAATAAATAATATTATAAACCCACATACATAGATAGATACGTGCTTTGGCAGTCAGGTAAATAAAGATGGGGTATTCCTCGAAGCGCAACCACTTTGAACCGCACCAAAAGTATTCCTTGAAACCCACCAACGATGAAACATAGAGAAGAGAACGAAGGATTCGTGATAAATTATATCGATGGACGTTTTAAAATTCAACTGTTGTTTATTTATTAAAACTACCAGGAAAGCAGAAATGAACTGGAACTAGGTGCTTAAGCGACTTACCTCCGGTTTCTGAATTAAATTCGGGATAAGCAATACTTATGTAGTATTTGAGTACTGAGTTGTCGAAAAGATGCTTTAAAATACGTAATTTTTTTGACAACTCCGTACTCAAATGTTACTTAGGTACTGCTAGCTTATCCTAGAATTCTCAATTCAGAAACCGGAGGTTACTACTTAGCTCAATAATGGTAAAAATACAGGTTTTGAAATTGAATCAATTGTTGTTTTGAAAAGTACCAGGGTGACAGAAATTAACAGAAAATAGGCGCTTAGACGATCTGACTAAGTGACAGTGACCTATAAGGTAAGATATATAGGACAGTTTTAAGTTTTCTATCTTATTTTATATAAGAATAATAACGAATACTTTATATTCCCCTTTGTGTTTAATCGTTGGTGCACAACTTAGTGACATCGTTTAGGCGCCCATTTTCTGTTCATTTCTGTCACCCTGGTACTTTTGAAAACGACAAATGATCAATTTCAAAACCTATATTTTTACCATTATTGGGCTAAGTAGTAACCTCCGATTTCTGAATTGAGAATTCAAGATAAGCAATACTTATGTAGTATTTGAGTACGGAGTTGTCAAAAAAATGCTTTAAAATCCGTCATTTTTTTGACAACTCTGTACTCAAATGTTACTTAAGTACTGCTTATCCTAGAATTCTCAATTCAGAAACCGGAGGTAAGTCGCTTAAGCACCTAGTTGCAGTTCATTTCTGCTTTCCTAGTAGTTTTAATAAATAAACAATAAGGGGCAACTGAATTTTAAAACGTTATCGATATAATTCACTACGAATCCTTCATGCTCTTTCTTCTCTATGTTTCATCGTTGGTGCGTTTCGAGGAATATTTTGGTGCAGTTCAAAGTGGTGAGTCCACAAAGCTATTTATTACTGAAAAATGCCACCTTAAAGCCACAAATAGTTTTTTTGGTAACGCTTTTTTTGTCACATATACTTTTTCATCGGACTGTACTAAAGCTTTAATAATTTGATGGTGTCCAAATATTCAGTGAAAAAAATATTGAAATTAAAATGTGTCAATTCGGTCACTGTCCGAGTCGTCTGTCTTATTGTTCAAAGAGTGAAAAAATGCAGTCATGTCACGACACTCGCAACCCACCCTTATGCCTTGTGCGTAGATGTTTCGAGAGCTCGGTTCGAATTATAAACGGACGTGCTGTCACCTTGGATTCTAGGATGGCACTGAAAATTTTTCGCGTGTGTACTCTTTTATAAAACAAATTACAGGAGAGTATTGCTCCATACTAAAATGTATGGGGAACGGAAAACAATTTCCGTAAAAAATTAACAATGTTCAGACGTAGATTACTCTCATTTGGTTTGATTTATTAAAATAATAAAACGGTAGACGTGTTATTCATACTTTTGTGTCACGATTAAACTAAATAGATTTTTATATAGTCCTTTAGAATTAAGTAAATTCTGCAAATAGAAAAGGTCGATTTAGATGTTTTTGAGGGAATTTAACATTTTTTTTTCTCGAAATGAATGATGATTTCGCAAATATCTCGCGGTGAAACTGTTGGCACATCTATTAAGGTTCTTCATTATTTTTTTTATGTAATTCCATGCAGAGAGTTTATAGAAATTTTGAAAACAGTAAGTGCCTTTTCAGGTGTTTCTTAAGGACTCTCCTCTTATTTTTTTTTACTTTACAAATATCATTACAGGTATGTACCCAGTACGATATTGTAGCATTGCTAATAACTTTAGAACAACTAAACTAATATGTTTTGTAACAAATAATAAAAAGGCTTCACTCAGAACACAACAAAACGGATCCAACTCCTCCGCAATATGGTAACGTAGGTACCAAATAGTGATAAATAGGTACTAAATGATGGTGAAATATTAACGTGATTAATCATTTGGTCCAGCCATTCTAAAACATAACTATAACAAAAGGTTAATCACATTAAAATCAAGAATAACCATACAACAAAAACACGCAAGTAGGCATTTAGACCAAACAGTTGCCTTAGGAAAATTCGTCCCAAATCCAAGTGGTCTGTTATAAAAGTACAATGGCAACATTTTACGCTTTCCACGATTCGGAATGAATAATGACGTTTCACCAAATGCCCTGTGAAAATGATGAATTGCTTTATAATTTCGTTGGTCTTCCATTATCGGCTTTATCATGATGATGCGTTGTTATTGTTTGCTAGGGATGAAGGTAAGTGTTGTTGGTTGTTGTGATTTCGTGTAACCGGGATTTCATGTTGGTTACCTACTTTTTTGTTTCTGAAATTGAAGGGTTTTATTTGCTGGAGTACCTAGAAAAATAATGATAATACTTTCGTTGCTTGGCGATGGTGTTTTTAGTTCTAAGTGCAATACAGAATGTTGTAATTTTTTTATTATTTTGAAGTGGTTCATTTATAAAAAAAATACTACAAAACTTGAATTTAATTATACGAGCCTTACTTAGTTAGTATAGGGCAATGTGCATTTGAGGGATAGGTACTTTTAAATTTAACGTTACAATTTATAATATTTTGTAGTAAAATATTAAATTGCATTTAAAACCAGTTTCAATATTGATAACGGTAACTGTAGAGATATAATATTATATACTTATTTTAACTTTTATACCAATTTAAGACATTCGCTGATTACGTTTATTTTTCTATTTATAATTTTTAATTTGGGGGACAGGAATAAAAAAAAATATCTGTTTTCTCATCGGTAACAGGGAGACAGATCGGACTGTTTATTCCTGTTTGTCTGTTAATGTGAACGCAATAATAAGTATGTATGATACACACAATCACAGAAAACCAAAAAGTCAATAAAAAACGAATATCCAATCCCCAGTAATTGCCCTCATATCTAAGTAATAAAACAGACGAACTTTTGTGAATCTCAACAGTGATTTTGTGTGATACCACGTTTTTTTTTTAAAGTGTAGAACGATAAAGCACCTTGTTCTTTTGCCAATTAAGTTGAATTTTCTCATGAAAGTTGATTTTCCTTTAAACATATTATAGGATGTGATATACTTAAAAAATAATTGAATTTTGGAATAAGCCTCTCAAAGCTTAAATTTTACGGTTCTCCGTAGATATAGGGAGTTTTAATAGTATCTTTCTTAATCTTATAAAACTTTTCCTGTCTTTCAGGTTCAAGCCATAAAAATTATTTGACTGAGAGCAAAAGAAAATAACTATATGGATATCCCCGTTTCATCATCATCATCATTCAGCCGAAAGTCGTCCACTGCTGGACATAGGCCTCCCCCAAGCATCGCCACATCGACCAGTCCTATGCTTCTTGCATCCAGCGGATTCCCGCGACCTTCACCAGGTCATTGTTCTTCTTTGTGGTAGGTCTACCCACGCTGCGTCTTCCGGTACGCAATAGCCACTCCAGAACCTTTCGCTATCCCGGTTTATGCGCGTGTAATGTTCCGAAAAAAAACAGTCATAACTCACACATTTTAATTTGTAGCAACTATTCTACCGTTAAGCAAAAAGGGAAAATATCTTAAAAGGTATAAAAATGTGAGAAAACTCGCCCACTAAATATTTAGGTTACGATCCACAAGGCAATATTAAATTCTTTTGGGTACGGGATATTTATTTGAGAATATTTTCTGAATTCGAGTCCTGTGTCGTTTACTTCAAATAGAAAAATAAAGTGTTACGGTATTATAAGCTGGTTGAAACATTTTGTGTACCTACACAAAATAATAATAATACAGGGTGTAAACCAATTCGTGTAATTCCTTCAAACCACATGATCTATAGATTAACCCCGCACGGGATTTAGATTGATTAAAAACAAAAAATAAAAATATCTTTCCAAATATATTTTTTATGTGATAGAAAATTTCGATGCCCTGCACAAATGAATGAAGACACGGCCACACAGCTGACGGGCACGACTAGCGCGTTATCGCTACACGCAGTCAGTTAACTCGGGGCGCTAAAATTACTCAGATAAAGATTACCATGTTTAATTTTTTGTAAACGTTTTTATGTTGGTTCTGAAAAAAACCTATGCAGGATCAATCAGTGTCACAAGAAAATATATAATAATACTTAGTACAGCTACTAATACTTTGAAATATAATCGACATTAAAAGCTGTGGAGGGGCTCGTGGTTAATTAACAACCATGTGGATCACATGATTTGTTATGTTAAGCTGCGCTTGCCGCGGTCAGTCAGTGGATGGGTAACCATTCGTTACACATCGAGACTCCTCTGTGCCTGGAAGAGCACGTTAAACTGTCGGTCCCGGGTGTCATACGAATACCTATGACAGTCGTTATGGGTATTTAGAAGCCCGAAAGTCTGACAACCGGTCTAACCTTAGGATATCGGCATTGCCCCAGTACTTAACTGGGTTGCGGTAGTCTGATGGCGGTCGCTCCATGTAAAATACTGGTAGTCAGTCGCATCTGGGGGTCTACTCCCTAAGCACGAAGTCCGTGGTTTCGGTCTTAGTTATGAGCGTTTCCTACTCCCTATCACCTACGGACATACGATTATTTCGGGGCCCGAACTAAGAATGAATGACAACACGATTTGACAGTTTTTCTTAACACCGATGTGTTTTTGCCCGTCCGAAAAGTTGAACTTGACATTTGTTTTGTTCACTCCTACGTTTCAGGCTACTTTCAGACGGGCGACTAACTTTGTTGACGGACTTAGGGAGTAGGCCCCCTGGTTAGACTAGAGACTACAACGACACAACTATTGATAAACCTGATATCGATCAAGAAGTTCCGCTTGTAACAAATTCAGGACTAGATAATCCTGGAGTGACTGATGGTTCAAATTCAGTAAATGAAGCAACAGAAGGTCCTATAGAAGGTAGTAGCTCACATGAAATGAATGTAACTCCTGACGTCACCAACCCCGTTGAGATTCCATCTAATAAAGACGACAAACATCAAAATCCGGATAAAGATTCAACACCTTTTCCATTCGCGGCTCACAATGCTAACGGCTTTGATAAAGAAGGTGAAACACATGACAACAAACCATTAGATGAAACAGAAAGGCCTATTGAAAAAAATAGTGAAGAAAAAGACAATGTAGAACCAGTGGAAGATAAAACAGAAAGACCAACCGATGGAATAGAAGTACCAATTGAAGAGCCCAAAGAACAGAATAGTCCTGTTCAAGATGATAAGGTAATACCACAATGTTTTGACTTAAATTTTTATCTCTTACAGCTTCGTCCACGAAAGAAGTTTTTTTCACTATGTCAGAAACCTTCGCGCAGTTGCCAACAACAACTGTACAAATCAACTCAATAGGATGAACGATGCGCGAAGTATTGTCGTTGTATATGTGTCGAGAGGAGAAAGATTAAAAGCTGTCGAATAGTCTCGTAATCGAACAACGTCGATACCATCTTTTCTATCATTATCAGCAGCCCAGCGCAATGGGTTTGATTTTTATAAAATTAGACAAATACACATTACTTAAGGGGTCATTACTGTGCTACTGTTGGGAACTGGCCTCTTCTTAGAATGAGAAATGTTTAGGACTTAGAGCGTTTGTCCACCGCCGCCGTCACCGAGAACTAGATGACGTTGCCGAAGTAGCGATACATACATTACTATGGCTGCGTGTTCACCGCACGTCCGTCATCCGAGCGCCGTCATCTCGGCCGCCGAGATTGTGAGGAGTTCGGCGCTACCGCTAGAACTCGGCCGAGATCGTGACGGACCGAAATGCCGGCAATACAAAATACGTCTGCTCTTGTCCACTACATCCAAGATTGACGGCGCCGGTGCATGGATTTTTGTCTTATGTTGGGAACCACTTAGTATAACATTACCGTGACTGAGATCGGTCGCGGTGGACACACGATCGCCGTCACGTCGCGTCGTTCCGAACTCGGTCCGAAATAATCTCGTTTCTCGGTGACGGCGGCGGTGAACAAACGCTCTTAAGACACTACGCGGGCCTGCTCTCCGATTTAGAGCCTTCTCGATAAGCAGTTGTCGACCGATTCCATCTCGCTCCGTCTACGATCCTCGTAACGAGAGAAAAAGAGATACCTTACCGAATTGTTCGACAACTGACTAATCGAATCATTCTGAATTAGGAGGCTGGTGCTTGCGGTGGTGGCGGTTGGTGTTGGCGGTTGGTGTTGGTGGACTACACACCATCAAGGACCTTTTGGAGCCCTCTCAGGGGTGCAGATTTTCACGCAATGTTTTCCTTCGCCACTAATTAATGCAGGTGTTAATCAAATTCTGATTCGCACATGAACAGAAAAAGTCACAGATGCCGAGATCAAAATCGGACCCATATCAATGGCAGATTGACCATTTGGCTAATGCCCGAAACAAACTTTCAGACGTGACTTACGGTCGTGACTTAGTAACGTATACGGTCGTCTTCGTACGCCCTAGTCAGACTTGCGTCGGACGATCGATGACTCAAGGTCACGTTCCTGATTTATTACAAACTAGCTGCGCCCGCGACTTCGTCCGCGTGGAAGTCGAAAAACAACATTGTGTCGCAGCAACTAAACAATGTATTTGTAATAATTTTTTTAAATCTAATCACATTTATTTCTAATAAGCTCATCACTCACTCTCAATATCGTGATAATTTGTACTCTATAACCCGCCCCGCTCTTTAACGGACATCTTTGCCAAATTTGAACTAAATCTGTTCAGTAGTATTGGCGTGAAGCTCCGACATACAAACAGACAAACAAATAAACAGACAGAAATTCTAAAAAATGTATTTTTGGCATCTGCATCGTTTTTACTATACGTAGCAATAATTTTTGTCCAAAAATATTGAATGTACAATTTTTGCTTCGTTACGATTTTATTGTATGTATAGAAGATAAATGCACGCAAAGATGTAATAACACCGACCAGATAGATCAAACATCGTGACCGTCAGCAGCGTCTGTAAGTCGCACCTGATAGTTTGTATTGGGCTGAGCCTACCTTCGATTCAATAATCCTATATGTATAGCGAAACATTTGCATCACCTTAAATCCCATTGATGCACATCGGCTGTACTGCTAGCTTGTACCTAACTTGCAATGTACTGCAGTTGCTGTTCAGCGCTTTGAGCTTAGAGATTACGTGATTTCATACGAGTAGGTACATTGCTTTCGTCCGGCGTCAAAGGCTTGCGTTAAATTAATTTATTTGCACAATTATGCAAGTTTGAAAGTACAGCATAGTACAGCATACATTGCTATTTTTTATAATTTTAAAGTATGTTACGTGACCCTTCTTTTGTAGTAAAGGCAATTGCATGCAGCAGAGATGAGAATGCTAAGAGGAATGTGTGGTGTTACACGAATGGATAAAATAAGAAATGAGTACATAAGAGGAAGTTTGAAAGTGGCATCGATAACTGAAAAGTTGTGTGGAAATCGGTTGTCATGGTATGGGCACGTGTTACGGAGAAATGAGGAAAATGTAGTGAGGAGAGTTTTGAGTATGAATGTCGATGGCTATAAGAGTAGGGGAAGACCAAAGAAACGATGGATAGAATGTGTGAATGATGATATGGTTAGAAAGGGGGTGACTACCGAGATGACGACTAATAGAGAAGTATGGAAAAAAAAGACATGTTGCGCCGACCCCAAATAAATTGGGATAAGGGCAGGAGAATGATGATTTTTTGTCGGGAAATCCTCCTGTATACCCTCCACCCACACGAAGACGGAAAGTTATGCCGGAGTCTATCCAGCTAAATCTCCACGGTGTTTCCCGTCAATCAAAAATCCCGTCAGCTTTTGGTCCGCCTTGTTCCCACATCCTTCTGAGAGGCGAGCACGGACCACGACGACGACCGCAGGCCGTTTTCTACAGCGGCTGGAGATGGTCGCGCGCCTTCTGACGCCCGGTACGTTTGTTGCGGGAAGAGAGAGAGAGTAGTGTTAGCCATCTTGGTGGCCATCACTTCCTCACAAAAGGATGTAACGGCTTCCCACGCACTCCCGTTCCCGTCCATGGACAGAAACACGGCCGGAAGGTTACATGACTCTTAATAAACCTTATAAAAAGCAGTTCAGGGGTTCAGAAACTGCTGGGGGACTACTCAAAAATCGATTTTCTATTTCTATAACCATAAATCAGTGGAATTTAATATGAAAATGATTACATTCACTGACCTTTCATATCGTGTTCTATCGGCCAATCAAAAATATTGCTTATTCATTATAAAAACGATATCATTTCACACTAAACAGTCATTCAATTAAAAGGCAAAGGTAATGGGCGGCGTGGGCGTCTTAAATTTCAAATAATATTAGAAAGAGCCAGTGTAGATGGCGCTTATGAATATCAAACGACCAGAAAAGAACGTACTATTAAAATTTTATACATTTTTTAAAAGGAATTCGATCGAACTTGTTTTATATTATTCAGTGTTTAGTACGATGAAGGTCGTTTAAATACTTAATGAACGATATGCTAAAGGTGAAAAGAATTTAGAACCAAAAAATATGGAAATAGGTGAAAGAGCATTTCCAAACGACAAAACGGATGGTATTTTATTATCATATTTTCCCATTCCCATTGTCGTTGGCATAATGCATGAGTTTTCGGCGAAGCATTGTCCGTACAAACAGGCCGGTTGCATTCCGCCATCTGCAAATTCTTGCTTGACGCAATTTGGCATAATGCCCGCCAGCGGTATTGTTCTTGTTGAAAAGGAGACCTAGGTGTGTCATGCTGGAAGATTTACTACATCGTTAATTATTTTCTCATTCAGATATTGTTTTTAGTCACATACTTTTAGGTAATTATAGACTCAGAGTTTTGGTAATTCCTGGGGGTCTACTCCCTAAGCACGAAGTCCGTGGTTTCGGCCTTAGTTACGAGCGTTTCCTACTCCCTATCACCTACGGACATACGATTATTTCGGGGCCCAAACTAAGAATGAATGACAACACGATTTGACAGTTGTCCCTACTACCGATGTGTTTTCGCCCATCCGAAAAGTTGAACTTGACACTTGTTTTGTTCACTCTTACGTTTCGGGCTACTTTCGGACGGGCGACTAACTTCGTTGACGGACGTAGGGAGTAGGCCCCCTGACCTAGGTTAATGCAATGGTAGGCATACCTATAACTTAAATGTTTTTTAAACGCCTATTAAGTTAGTTTCAGCCCAGGGTGTGACTTCTGCTATTAATATATGCTGGATCTTCGTCTTTGGCTTAAAATCTTAATTGCGTGGTTTAGCAGGCTCTCCGACTTTATTTTCTCCATTTTCTCAGATTATCGACAGCCCCAATATTCCGACATGCAATATTGGGAAGCTACCCGAGTATTGATTGTGTATAATAACATTAACAACGCAAGAGTTCTTTACAATCGTTACATAGATAATTGGCACTGAAAGCAAATAGAAACTGCCACGGAAACCATATTTTATAACAAAGTATGAACAAAAAAGTTCTTCCCTTATCGAATTGGAAGAGGCTTTGTGAGCGAACTAGCGGTTGGGACTCCGTCGCGCGGTCGCGTTGGTCAAACAGCCACGTCGAGTAATGAATGCGCCACTTTATCTCTGCGTTCCAGCTAGGATTTATTGCCAGGCGGAACTTCTATTTTATTATAATCTTTGTCATAATTTTGTGGATGTGGAAATAACATTACATCACGCCTCTATTCGTTGAACGGCAGAAGTGGATAGTAACACCCGCATTTCACCGATATGTTTAAGTCCCATGTAATAGGGGGCGAGTCTATTGCCATCAACCGTGGATGTGGATTTATTTATTTAAATTCACGGACTTCCTCATAAATCGGTACCGGTACAATGAACGGTTTTTTTTGCCACTAACTATATTTCTCATAAAAATATAATAAATGCTCTTCACTTCATTCAATCCGTTAATAAAATCATTTCTCCAAACAAGTTTTCTCAACAATATTTTCATATTTACTACGACATTTTTCCTGAATTCAAAAATCATTTTGCAAAAATTATTCAAATAGGTACGACTCGGAATGAAAAGGTTAGACGTATTTTCAGTAATTCAGGCCACGTTCAGCCTGTTAAGTGCAGGTGTTGGGTATGCGTGGAAATAAAAAAAATGGCCGCTGCCGCTTTGTTTCCTTCGAGTCCGATTTACATCGTAAATCCTTTTAATTACGACATGCGATCGGTTTGTTTTTAATGTCTTTAATTTGTAGGATGATTCAGTATGTGTCAAAGTTCAGTTTGTTCTCATAAAACAGTTATTACGGTAGGAACTTATTGTTAATCATCATTCAGTGAAAGAAGTCTACTGCTGGACATAGGCCTCCCAAGCATCGACACATCGATCAGTCCTGTGCTTCTCGCATTCAGCGGATGCCCGCGACCTTGATCGTCGGTCCTGCCTGTTGGGGGCCTGGGTAGGTTAGGCGCAGCATGGGTACGCTTCACCACTCCAGACCCTTTCGGCCCCATCGGCCATCCGTTCTGCGAGCAATGTGCCCTGTGCCCACTTTCGCTAAGTTTGGCAATTCTTCAGGCTATGTCGGTTACCTTGGTTCTCCTGCGGATCTCATCATTTCTGATATGATCACATAAGAACTTGTTAATGGTGAAAACTAATATATAGACAGTAAGGAATGTCATTTTCTTCTTCTCTCGTAAAAATCTAAATGTAAAAATCTCGTAAAATAGCTCATGCTGTGGTGAAAAGATTAGCCAGTCAGCAAGGTTGGTAGCGGGGCTGACCCAGGGTGCGCCGGACGTACTTAAGTATCGTCACTTGTGGAGGTTCTTTTCATGCACTCCAGGAATGTCATAAATTTCATTCATTTCATTTATTCAGAACAATTCACATTGTGTTGAACATTACATAATTATAATTATTGCATGCAAAACAATTTACTAATGACTGTAAACATAATCTATTATTATTAAAATTAATATAAAATATTATAATGTCAAATTGATTTAAAATATGACGTCAATTTGATTTATATGAAATGTCAAATTGGTAAAAAATGTAACGTCAAATAAAAGTAAAAAATAATAATAATAAAAATATGTCAAATGAATCAAACTACTTATAAACATCAATGTCCGTGTGATAAGCAATGATATTATATACAAAATCATTGGTGGTAAGCATATTATTTTAGTCAATTGTTAATTTAATTAAGTTTGTTCGTTGCAATTATAGTATCTATTTTTTATCATTTTGACATAAATTCTGACACTGAGTATAAACATTTTTCCAATAAGAAGGCTTTTAGGTTAATTTTAAATAAGTGAGAGTTATAAATTAATAGTTTGAACTGAGTCGGTAACCTATTAAATAATTCTACTGCTTGGTATCTGGAGCAATGCTTAACTATGTTCAAATTTGGTGCCATTTTATGCTCAAAATCCTTCCTTCTTGAGCTTTCTCTTATTATGCGTTCATCTTGTGATTCATATTGATGGATATACTTAGCAAAATGACTTAAGATTACTAATACATATAAACTTGGTACTGTTAATATGCCTAATTCCATAAAGTAATCTCTACATGAGTCTCGTTGTGAGATCCTTACAATAGTCCTTATGGCACGTTTCTGTAAGATAAACGCCTTCTGACAGTTATAACTATAGCTATTTCCCCAAAACATGATGCTGTATCTTATTCTCGATTCTACCAAGGCGTAATATACGGCCTTGAGTTGCTTTAGATCCAAAACATCTCTAAGGCTCCTAAGGGCATAGCATGCTGATGAAATAGAAGAGTCAATGGCAGCCAACTCCTGTTTCCAATTTAAATGTACATCTATGTTAATCCCTAAGAATTTTACCTTTTCTACTAATTCTATCTTGTCTCCTTTTATTTGTACATCTATACTATCATTATTACGAGATGTTGTCTTAAATAAAATAATGTTTGTCTTACTTGTATTTAATAAAAGATTATTAGCAGTAAACCAGTCACAGAGGTATTCTAGGCTTTTATTTACGCTTTCAGTCAATTCTCTTAAGTCATTTGCTCCAAATATTATGTTTGTATCATCTGCAAAGACAACAAGTCTTACATCAGACTGGACGTGATGCATAAAATTGAGCATGTCATTTGTAAATATAATAAATAATATTGGTCCTAAAATAGAGCCTTGAGGCACACCACGTTTTATATTTGTTATTTTGGACGTGTATACGACTTCATGATTATTGTCATCGATTTTTTTTATTTCAACACACATTCGTCTATTTTGTAAGTAAGACCTTATAAGTTGTAAAGACTTGCCTCTGATGCCATAATATTCAAGTTTAGTTATAAGTAATTCATAATCAATTGTGTCAAAAGCTGAGCTCAGGTCAATAAATAGTCCAGCCACTTTCATTTTGTCATTTAATTTATTAACTATGTCATCTATTAGAGTGTTTATTGCATCTGAGGTGCCGACGCCTTTCTGATATCCAAATTGTCTTAAATTAATTATATTATTTACATTTAAATGTACCGTTAGTCTTGATTTAATTATCTTTTCAAATAGCTTTGATAAGGTTGGTAATAGGGATATAGGTCGGTAATTTTTCGGATCAGTCTTAATGCCTTTTTTGAAAATCGGAAGTACTTTAGCTAGTTTCAACTGGTCTGGAAAGATCGACTCTTCAAAACATTTATTAAAAAATTCTGAAAGAGGCAATGCCATTATGTCTATATTTTCCTTTAGAATCGAAATCGGAAAGTCATCGAAACCGCTTGATTGTTTTTTGACCATTTTACTAACTATCTTTGTGATTTCAGATGGTGAAGTTGGTTTGAAAGTTAAAACACTTTCTACTTTCTTAGTAGTTTCTAACAGAAAAGACATTGCCCTTTCTTTTTCGTTGATTGATATTGACGATTTGAACACAAAACTGTCAATGAATTGATTTGCGATCACTTGGGAATCGGTTATCACTTTATTGTTTACTTTTAGGATAACATTACTATTTTGCTTATTTTTCGTTTTCTTAGTATTTTCGTTTACTAATTTCCACGTCTCTTTTATTACATTTTTTGCACTATTTAAATGATTTAATGTAGCCGCTTTTTTGGCTTGCTGAATAACTCTTCTATAAATGCGGACATAGCTGTTTTTATAATTTGTCATACTGGCATTAGGTAGAGTACCTGAGCATAGGACTCTCTTCATTTTACTCGAAACTTTAACCCCTTTTGTAATCCACTTAATTTTTGTGTTTTTAAATGGTTTTATTTTAATTGACTTCTTAGGGTAACAATCTTTGAATGTTTTTCCAAGACTGCTTATAAAACTATTTATACCCATACAAGTCCAATTTTTATTACTTACACTTCTCCTGAAGGCTCTTCTATTATTTTCATTAAACATTCTTTTTTTAATTGTTATAGTTTGTTCAGTGGATTTGGATTTCTTATTAATTTTGTCGAGAACTACATTGCAGAATAGTCCACCATGACCATCTGCTAAGCCGTTGTGATCAACCAAACACTCATCTATGTTGTCATCAGAAACATTAGTAATTATGTTATCCAGACACGAATGTGCAGAGTTACGAATAAAAGTAGGAGTATTTATAAGGTACCGAAAATTATAACATGTCAATATACTTAAAAACATAAATAGCAGTTATACCCTAGCCCGCACCTCTGACTTTTCGAATTTACGTACAGATCAGAATTGTTTACCACTTGCGTTAATGGTGAAGGAAAACATCGTATGGAAACCTGTTCACCTGAGAGGGCTTCAAAAAGTTTTCATTCTGAAAAGAGGACAGTAATGAGCTGATTACGCAGGAATGTCATTCGATTCAAAAATAAAGATAAAGTTATAATCATATTGACAAAAGAAAATAACCTTTTGAAAGAAAGTTTGTAAATCTTCCAAATAAAATGAAACATTTCCGCGTATTGTTAAAGTAGCGCAAATTATGATGTTAAGAATAATTTTCCACTTCTAATTGGTTCTGAAAATACATGATGAGCATTTCTTGTATTGCTCTAATTACAGTTGTAATGTGACGAATTGAGATTTCTTGATAACATTAACTTCGTAATTAAAGCTGATTACGAGTGTTTTGCGTAAATAGGATGCTGGTCTGCTCTAAGTCCGTGTGTCACTACTGGAATCCAGTTGAATATTATCGTCAGGTGTCTATTACCTGACACACATGCTGATGGACACCCATTTGGTGCAACCTTGAGATACACACCGCACGTTGGTTGTTCCTTGTTTACATTCACAGCGTCACCCTCTTCCTTTTGAATGTTTTTATTTTTGTTTTTATTATTGTTTTTTCTTGTTTTTAATTCGTTATGTAACTAATTTCTGAAAGAAATTGCTTTAAACGATAAGACCGCCATGTGTACTGTTCTTGATTACGTGTATTCCTTCTGTTTTATTTATTTTAGTGTACAATAAAGTATATATATACAGGGCTACTGGTAATTCGACGTATTCCTTGCACCACGTTGTGGGGGGGCTAATATGCAATAAATTTAACCCCACATATGTTCTACGAAATTCAATGGATTTCGAGATATTGCAGTTTTTATATTATTTTGAATAATACCCAGAATTCCTTCTTAAACATTATTTATGTCTAAAATATCAAATTGATCGGCTTTGATTATGATATTAGCTTGTAGCTGATACTTTTACGAAGCTTTTTGCGTATTTAACTGTTTTTAATGACCATCCAATTGAAAGTAATCATTAAAAATTAAATAAGTGTATTAGAAAATCGTCGAGGTACACGATAAAGAATTATGTTTATCTCAAAAATTTACTATGGCACTAAGTGTACAAAATGCAAGACAAACATCCTTATTTAATCAGCTATCCAACGAGGTATAGACGTTCAAAAAATATTTAGTAACTAATGTAAAAATGTCTTATAATACTGACAAAGGTGATTTCTGAAAAATCTCTACAAGCACGCAGGTGGCCCGTTAAGTGCAATTCATTGCATAATCCTCGCGTAGAGATTAAACAGCAGCTGTCGGGCACCAACTGTCCTCTAAATGTCAGGATTAGATTAGGTCAGGTCGTTAGGTTATGTTTGGTCAGGGTTAGGTAGGTTAGGTTAGGACCTAAGTGTGCGAGGGAACACCGGGGTGGTTTTAGTCAGTAAGAGTCTGACAGACCCCTCTGCCCACCCCCAAGACGGAGGACATCCATGAGGATATCCAGTAGGCAAAAAAAATATGGTCAGGTTAGGTCGTTAGGTTAGGTCACGGTTAGGTTTAGGCTAGGTCACAACTTCGATGTCCTGGGATCTAGAGGCAAGGGCCCCCGCGCTGAGATATCTGCACCTGCGTTATCTGGAAGCTGAGGTTGCCATGCCGCCTCTCCAGCCACTCCTCCATTATGGGTCTTACCGCCACTTTTGCGGCGTGCCCTGCGCTGGGTTGCGCAAGTCGTCCCCTCCACAGCCACTAGGATCTAGCGGAGACCACTCCGCTCAAGCGCCTCCTCGCTTTGGCGATATCTCAGCGCGAGGGCCCTCGCCTCCAGATCCCAGGGCATCGAAGTTGTAACCTAACCTAAACCTAACCGTGACCTAACCTAACGACCTAACCTGACCATTTTTTTTTTGCCTTCTGGATATCCTCATGGATGTCCTCCGTCCTGGGGGTGGGCAGAGGGGTCTGTCAGACTCTTACTGACTAAAACCACCCCGGTGTTCCCTCGCACACTTAGGTCCTAACCTAACCTACCTAACCCTGACCAAACAAAACCTAACGACCTGACCTAATCTAATCCTGACATTTAGAGGACAGTTGGTGCCCGACAGACTGCTATTTAATCTCTACGCGAGGATTATGCAATGAATTGCACGTAACGGGCCACCTGCGTGCTTGTAGAGATTTTTCAGAAATCACCTTTGTCAGTATTATAAGACATTTTTACATTAGTTTCTAAATATTTTTTGAACGTCTATACCTCGTTGGATAGCTGATTAAATAAGGATGTTTGTCTTGCATTTTGTATACTTAGTGCCATAGTAAATTTTTGAGATAAACATAATTCTTTATCGTGTACCTCGACGATTTTCTAATACACTTATTTAACTTTTAATGATTACTTTCAATTGGATGGTCATTAAGAACAGTTAAATACGCAGAAAGCTTCGTAAAAGTATCAGCTACAAGCTAATATCATAATCAAAGCCGTTTAATTTGATATTTTAGAGATAAATAGTGTTTAAGAAGGAATTCTGGGTATTATTCAAAATAATGTAAAAATTGCAATATCTCGAAATCCATTGAATTTCGTAGAACATATGTGGGGTTAAATTTATTGCACATTAGCCCCCCCACAACGTGGTGCAAGGAATACGTCGAATTACCAATATCCCTGTATATCTATCTATCTATCTATCTAATTGCTATCGTGTTTTGTGTCTTTTGTTGCAACAAATAAAGGTTTAATCTGTCTATCTATCTTGTAGATAAAGATAAACTTCTTTTACGTCATTCTCACTTCTGGGTATTCTCTTCCACTAAACACCAAAAGAAAAGCAAATAACCAACCCGTATATCTATTCCACCTTGTAAATCTGTAGTATTTGTGGTCCACAGATCTTATTTTAATAAACAGAGCAGGGCTTGCGGTCTCCGACCGGCTTACCGCGTTTCGTAGTGGCCGGCCGCTAAAAACCGACCATTTGATCCGGCCGCGATTAAGTGGGACGAAATTATCCGTTTTTATGCTGAGTCGATCCCTATAATGAAGTCATTGTGTGTTTGTCGGGTGGTTATGCAAAGATTGGAGGCTTGACAGATTATGAGTGATGAAAATTTGGGCGGGATTACGGCTTTGTGTCTGTTCGGGATTTGCGTATGTGTAATATTCTTGAGTAGGTACTACTATGACGGTAGATGATAAAAATTACAAAAAATGTGGGTTGTAATTTCTACTTAACGATTTTTTTTTACAATTTCTTCAACTAAACTATTTAATTATATTTGTGTTGACAATGCACCTTAATTTGACTTTTGGAAAGAGTTTTTTTTTTTTAATATTTCCTACTTCACTAATTCGAGTGGTGCGTGGTGGAGTTCAGATAGCCCTCGATTTCTCAATAACCCATTATTAAATACTGTCCTTACAATTATATCTATTAAAGAGTCTAGATATAAATAAACCCAAACGAACTTAGAGACAGTCCTAACTATTATTTTCTCACTCACTATTATTTTTCCTATCAAAAAATAATAGTGAACACCAAAAAACAAAACATTTACCAAACGATGAAAATATTAAATTGCAATGGTTCTTGCTGTTTTAGTGATGTCTGTAGTTAAAATTGTATCAGCAAACCAAATTTAGTAAATGATCAACACCAGACCACAGTATTTTATGTACGTTACGTTTTACTACTGGTGGTCAGTTAAACATAAGCCTTTATAAATACTAACTATGAACTGACTTATTTCTTTTAAACTGAACAGTTTAATTAATTTTTAGGGTTCCGTACCCAAAGGGTAAAACGGGACCCTATTACTAACACTCCGCTGTCCGTCCGTCTGTCCGTCTGTCACCAGGCTTTATCTCATGAACCGTGATAATTAGACAGTTGAAATTTTCACAGATGATGTATTTCTGTTACCGCTATAACAACAAATACTAAAAATAGAATAAAATAAATATTTAAGGGGGCTCCCATATAACAAACGTGATTTTTTTGCCGTTTTTATAGATAATGGAACGGAACCCTTCGTACGCGAGGCCGACTTGCACTAGGCCGGTTTTTCGTCGTTCGTATAATCACTAAAACTTTATTTAATTGATGATAAATTATTACATAATGTACTGAGATAACAAGCATAGTTCATAGGTCTAAGCTAGTGTTAGTTGCTGACATTTATTAGCCATTAATTCTTGGCTGAGGTTTAGCTCGGCCTAATAACAGGGGTATGGGAATGAGGTCAGCCGTCGGTTAAGACAATAAAAATTCTTGCCAGGGAAGCCAATCCTACTAACCGAATGGTTTAAAATCGCAATCGAGTCGCAGCTGAACGCTTTTCGACCGTTACCTCTACTTATAACAAAAAAAATAAGAAAATATACTTTGAAAAAAAAAA
This sequence comes from Amphipyra tragopoginis, assembly GCA_905220435.1. Classification (NCBI taxonomy): domain Eukaryota; kingdom Metazoa; phylum Arthropoda; class Insecta; order Lepidoptera; family Noctuidae; genus Amphipyra; species Amphipyra tragopoginis. The sequence goes on along the minus strand of HG991995.1, from coordinate 20,740,837 downwards.
CTGAAAGGAATAAAATAAACGAAATATATTTTACGATTTGCAAGAAAGAAAGTAAGAAAAAATATTTATTCGCACCAAAATGACGCACAAAAAAATAGAAAAGTATACACAAAACCAAAAAGAAACTATTGGAAAAAATACGCGTCACATCCTAGCAAAACGGCCATCGCTCAGACTGGATAGTTTTCACCCGAGATGGTCTCATTTAAAGGAGAATGAGCAAATTTCATATAACCGAAACCCAGATCCAACAGAAACGACTCATATTGGTATTTGTCATACTTAATTTAATATCCTAAACAATCCTGCATATTTTTTTTTTCTCTAGGCTCCGTCGGAACACCGTTTGGATATTAAGTGTGACAAATACCAATATGAGTCGTTACTGTTGGATCTGGGTTTTTTTTTTGCCCATTCTCCTTTGGTGATGATCAGATAAAGGCCATCAGAGGTAGACAATGGAACTCCTCAGTGACGCACAGTACACATAATGTGATTGAGTTACGATCAGCGTCTTTAGTAGGTCTTACCATGTTTTAATTAAGGCCACTTAAAAGACAAAACTTTTTAACAAAAAATAAAACTGACTTCAAAAAATTCAATTCAATTTCAGAAGTCGGTGTTAATGCACGCTGATATAAATTGAAGGCACACAAACATTTACATGCATACGGGTCGAGTAGGTACTGCCCTCCTTTTTTTGAAGTCGGCTAATAAAGTCAAACAGCCGTGATTTCGCTGCGGTTCGATTGCGATTTTAAACAATTTTCTAAGTAGAATAGGCCTTCTGGATTATTAAAGATTCCGTTTTTATCGCATTATGTTTTTTAAGACATGGAAATACTTTTAGCGATGATGGTATAATGCTGTTATAGATTGATAGGGAGTACTTAATACCTACTTATTGTACAGTCAGAAGCAATAATATCTTCCTATCGAATGATTTAAAACCGCCGAAATAGTCATTTGACCCAAGCCAAGAGAATAAGTAGGTGATTATTTGTAGTATGGCTATCCGTTCTGTACATAGGCCCATATTTATCCGCCTATCCATATTCAGATTGCTACTGTTGGCGATTTTGAAACCATCGGTAGGAAGATATTATTGCTTCTGACTGTACCTTGTACTAGTGAGAGTCTCGTAATTATAAATGTAATGTTTTATTATCTTTGCGAATTGCAACCAAGTATGGCTATTTGGCTCGCAGCAAACTGATTTCTTCAAAAAATACTAAAATGACTTCTTTTTTAACGTCAACGTTACAAAAGACAGGCCCCAAAAACGCCCGCTAAAGATGGGAACAATAGATATACCCTCTTTTTCCTTTTGGGAAAAGACAACTAAGGGATTCCCTCAGGAGGTTGAGCAGCATCACAAAAACCTAGTGCGTGTGGTGGTTATGCAAAGTCCCCCGCCCAGAATCAGAAGTAACTTACTGATCAAACATAAGAAAATTCATAAGTATGTCCGAAAATGGTCCTCCATATTGTGTACTTTGACATCCGAACCCACGCTACGATGTTTGACGACCTATTAATTATCCCAGCCATCTTCGATAAGGAAGATAGATATTTTATTTCGCTTTTATCCTCATTACTTTTGGAAGGAAATTCTTTAGGATGCGTATACGTTACGAAACGCGTATTGCACGTTTCTTTTCAAGTTCGAGGCCTTTGGAGTGGTTGCCCGGATGCATCAGGTGTTACAAATCGAAAATGACAATTTAGACAGAAAAGCGTCGTCACCGTGTCGTCAAGACGCGTTGGCGACCAACAGACAGCCGCTGCTATCTCCCGCGCTCTTCACAACCGATGAGTTTGATTCTTGTGAGAAATTAGATTGTGTATATCGTCGGCCACCAGTGAAAACGTTGTTATTGCCAAAAGCAAAATTTTACAGGAGACGGAAAATACAGTTTCTTGAAAATTTTTGTAAGGACATCGCCGTATTTTTTTTTAATCTTTTTTGATAAATGTACCATTACCTTCTAAATCATGTAATTAATAATGGAACATGAATTCTCGAAAAAGATTTCTTTAATTCTCTTTTTTTTCCAAGGGAACCTCATTTTGTCAAATACGAATTTCGTATTTCGTTTGTCGATAAATACGGGGGTTACCAGCAGATAAACAGGTGCATTATTTATAATACAACCAACTTCTTATTTGCATTCAAATTGAACTCAGACCAGTCGAAGGGTTGCGAGGTTTTCTTGTTAAATATGACATGAAACGTATTTGACTAAAAATGACTATTTACGAGGTTTTCAGTGGTCATCGAAGATATAAAATTAACAACATTTCAAAACTGACACGACCTTAAAACAAAAATACCATTTCTTTATTTTCGGATCCTGAGTTCAAATACATAATTTTTAATAAAAAAAATTCTTTAAATTCTGAGAAAAAAAAATGAAAATGAAAAAACATGTGATGACGTCACATATATGGTGGAATGGTGGAATGAGGTAGTTACCTTTGCCTATGCATTCCAACGTTTTAGATGAAAACATTAATGTCAAATAAGACATGTCAAAGTCACTCATGAAATTTATCTATGTATATGACAGTGACATCTAACTAACAGTTTTGTTGACAGCTCACAGTAAAGAAAAGATTATATCGCCATTCCACCGTATGTATGACGTCATTTTTTGGCGCTTACGTCTTTTTAGAATACGCCGAATTTCAAAGTTGAAATTATAAATGAAAAGTACCTATGTAATTTCGAAAAACGGAAAATTACGGGTGCCCTGGATTTGGATTTACTATTATGTAACGTAATAATACATGCAGCTTAAAAATATGAAATGTTGTCAATTGTAGATAATGCATTTGTTTACCGTTCTATGGTACTTACCCTTATTTTATTACATGTATAGATAGACAGATTCTATGACACTTTTATGGGAGTCGATTTACAATCTCCGTCGTAACACCAGTAGGTACATTAAGTGTACCATTAATGGCCACTTTAGTATTATTGACGTCTTTTGCGAGGAACACAGTCACTTTTACGTTTCGACGCCATTTTTGCGTTTTATGTCCGTATCGTGAACCCGCTTGTATATACTAACCTTTTAAATTGTTAGCGCGGGTTTTATTTCTATGTACGCTAATGTAGATTGAGTATAAGTCTATAAGATTTGTTGACTCTCAAAGTGATACAAAGCAAGTTTAAGTACCCCATTTTGACTGCACTATTGAATTTTAGTCTACACTTTATTCAACGAAAGGTGAGTCCTGATACAGCGGTCTTTCCGAAGGCAGCTATCGAAAAAACGTTAACGACACCATCAAAAACCGTAAAATTACTTTTTTATCCATGTTTTATTTTTTAAATTATTTGATAGTCTTTGTATGGTTACGTTTTGTAAAAAAACCCCAGGACTCACCTTACGTTGAGAAGGGTGTAAATGTGGTACCTATCCTTTGATTTTCAATGAATGTTATGTATGAGGGTTATGGAGATTGTTTTTTACGGTCATGCCTAAATTCATAAGTATTTACACTAATTTTGACGGCACTATTAAATTTAAACCTAAATTAGATATCTATCCTGTGATTTTTAATGAATCAAGGGTTGTGGAGATAGTTTTTCATGGTCATGTTTCAATTTATGCAACTATTTTACAGATTCTGCGTATGACAAAAATAAACAACAATTGTAATCTTCCCGTTCCCATAAAGCGTCAGCATTATTGTAATTAAAGGTACAAATTCGTAGCCGACTGCAGACACCAGTAGCAGACGACGTGTCGTTGCGACACTAATGGTTTCTATGTATTTCTATGAAATACCTTCGGCAGCTAGCGACGTGTCGCCCGACTACAAGTCGCACGACCGCAGACGACGTGTCGTCTGATCGCAGATCAGTAGTACCACCGAGGCTGGAACGACAACACGTTGAATCTTTCTCAAAAAATGAGTTTCCAATTCCAGGTGGCCCAATATTCTGCACTGTACGATACATCTCACAAAAACAAAAGATACAAAAGTAAATCGCGATCGCTAATCCCAAACAGGTCAGACATCTTGTCTCACGGAACATTCACAACTAACTGGAATACGACGTGTCGTCTGCTGCAGCCATCTGCAGTTGGGTTCGGAATTATAACTGCAGCGAAATGACGCTGCGTTGTATCGCTGCGACATGTCGCAACGTCACGTCGTCTGCTGCTGCTGTCTGCAGTCGACTACGAACTCATACCTTAACAGTTATTAATTACTACCGTAATATTGTGTATGACTAACCAAAGTTCATTTCAGTTAACATGGATTCTGTTTAGGTTCGAACAGATCCCCTCCGCGCCTCAGAGGGCACGTCGAGTAATCGGTGTCGGATAACGTTAACGAATTGATTTTTAGGGCGTGAAACGCTTCGGTATTTATGTGCTCCTGGTACCGAGAAGAAAAAATAGCGGTCAGTTTCTTTTTGTTATACATAAAAATAAACATTGTAAGGCAAAATAAATTCTTATAATCAATTTGTTATTGCCATAAAACTGCATCCTAATTGCGCAACAATTTCCATAGCAACTTACGCATTAAGAATCCGACTTCTCCACAACTATGTACCACGCAATGAATATTGTTGTATTGTCAAAATAAAAGCTGTTTAAATTACGAATGTAATAAGCTAAAAAAATAAACTTTAAAAAAAGTAAAAACCGACTTCAAAGAAAAACTAAAAGGAGTGAAATAATTACCATAATATAAAATTAACAGTTTCAGAAGTCGGTGGCTTCTATTTGTTTCAGTGTAGAGTTGCACCGACTTCTGAAACTGTTAATTTTATATTATGGTAATTATTTCACTCCTTTTAGTTTTTCTTTGAAGTCGGTTTTTACTTTTTTTAAAGTTTATTTTTTATTAAATACTTTTTAGTGCCATAAACTTAACCCCCTCCTCTTCATAACCCTTCTTTTTGGCTTTGACGTAGTCGGGCATAAAAAGCCCTTTCAAATGATACCTTACACGATATAATGAAAACATTCCAAAGGGGGAGGGGGGACATGCACCCCCTCCTCTTTTTCAGTAGTCAGTTCCCAACAACAAATATAAACAAAGCAATATTAGTAATTTCAGAATTTTGCTTTGATCCGATGAGGAGTTCCGTTCCATATCTCTGAAGTTCATAGTCTAATCGTAACAAAATTTATATGGGACCAATCGGGAAGTATACCCTTTCGAACAAAGAAAGAATTTTTCAAATCGGTTCATAAATGACGGAGATATGAGGTAACAAACATAAAAAAAAAAAAAAAAAAAAAAAAAAAAAAAAATACAACCGAATTGAGAACCTCCTCCTTTTTGAAGTCGGTTAAAAAACACAATCTCATTCCAAAAAAAAAAACAAAAGAAAATAGCCAAGGTCAGATAGATGACTTAATGAAGTTAAATCGAGACGAAAATATCAGGACGACCTAATAATGCTGGTTTCTCCTGTTTCTATCTCCGTATTTGTATAACATTCATTGCCTTTAATAATTATGACAATTAGGATTTTTGTCAAATACCCTTTTTTCTTGTCATCGAATATTATTAATCAATAATATGCTAAGTAGGAGCTGTCAAAAGTAAGTGGTCTTTTGCACTATAATCATTAAATATTTCATATGTCTGTACTAGAGAGTTGCTAGTGTGTGTGTTTAAATCAGTATCCATCAGCATTTTACACTATGGTGACTTAAAAAGTGTTTTTTTGTGTGAATTTACGTGTGTTGTTTGTGTTGTCACTTAGAATGAAGACACAGGTAATAATATAGCTAAACATTACACTTAAATAGTCTTAGTATGGGGTTTAATCTATGGTACTTAATGGGAAGGAACAGGTAATATCAGTAAACATGACACTTAAATGGTCTAGTGTGGGGCTAAATAAAATGAAAGGAAAATTACGTTTCAATGTGCTGCTCAAGCAACGTATTTAAGGCTTGTTTGATTTAATAATAAATGTAGAACTAGAAATAGGTTATCTAGGTTTAATTTACTTTAACTTCTTAATACTGTAATAATTTGAAGCGTCACATTTAGGGTCAAAATACACGTCCGATAGTTGCTTCCGGGAGCCGGATAATAATAATAATTTATTGAATCTCAAAAACTTTTTACATTTGGTTACAAGTAATACTGGACCACACACTAGGATACCCTGTGTCGTGAGGTCCAGTCTCTTTCATCACAAGGTTTGCATCAACTGTAGTTTAATCAGATAAAAAGAAACAAATGGTTAATTTAAACTTAAGTAGAATGTAGTTGTGTTTGTGTGCATAATATGTTATAGAAAAGATGTAGGGTAGTTTTCTTAAGTATTGTGATTGATGAAGTGATTGTGAGTGGGATCCGACTATCTGATCGAATTCATGAAATACACGTTCGATTCACGCGTCCGATTTTTTCTGTACGACGACGACGCCCGGATGATGTTTACGATTCTGACATCCGATAGTCTGATCGTACGTGTAATTCATGTCTGATCAGACTGTCGGAACCGACTATCGGAGGCAAATATCGGACGTGTATTTGGGCTCTTGCAGATATTTCGCTGCACTATTTGGCATGATGATTTTGTGTACCTACTTCAAAACTTACATTTCATATTTGACCTTTGAAAGCGAGTGCCAAGAGCCAGCATAAAATCTAAATTATTAGTTGCTAAGTACAAAAAGGAATATGACAAATTTAATTTGTTTCGTAAATTCAGTTCTAAGGGAAAGTATGATAGATAACCTCATTTACAAGTTAACTTATTAAATTGACCCCTAAACGTGCCTACGCTGCTATCGTCGCCACACACAAACCTGCTATGTCGCAAACAAAGCGGCAAGCAGAAAAACCAAAAGGGGGTAACCAGAGTCGCTGTGTATCGGTCAACAAAGATCTGAAACAGCAGGGTCCACATAAGGACACGTGTGACAAGGATGACTTCATCAAGGTGGAGAAAAAGAAGAAGCCTCCTTGTCGAAACCAGTGCGGTACCGCGCTGGCAGGACCTAACATGCTGCTGCGTCCAGCAATACCGACGACGCTGCTGTACGTGTCCAGATTACATCACTCCACGAAGGTTGAAGAGATCGTGGAGTATGTTCGGGTGAAGACCAACTGGACTTTGAGGGTCGAGAAGTTGGAGTCGCGCCACAACACAAATTTCAAGTCGTTTGTGGTGCGTGTTCCGACTAATCAAATTGAGACCTTCCTCAAAGAAGAGTTTTGGCCGAAGGGTGTCATTTATCGACGATTTCGCGGAAGGCTACACGACACCACGCAGCGCAACACGACGCCGTCACTTCGTGTGCAGTAGTTTTAGATATTATGTATTAGTTTATAGTTACGTATTGTTTTTACTATTTATGTACTTGTTTTCTATGGGCCAAGTTGCCTGAAATAAATGATATTATTATTATTATTATTATTAAATAACAGAAAATAGTAAAGTAGGTCAAAAATTAACATAACATCACGCCTTATTCCCCTAATGGGTCGGCAGAGGTGTTTAGTACACCCTCATTTCGCCGTTATGTTTGAAATCCAATGTAATAGGGGGCGAGACTATTGCCATCAACCGGGCACAAATCCAGACTCCGGGCTGCTACTGAGAAATACCACACGGAAAAATCAATAACAATCTTTCCGACCTGGGGATCGAACCCCGGATCTCACGCCCAGCAGTCGCGCTTGCGACCGCTAGACCAACGAGGCAGTCAAAATTAATCAAAATTAAGTCAAAAAGTCAAAAAATAATGGTATATTTTAATTTGTTACAAATTAATTGTTGTTACTATGGGAAATCCTCATGGATACTTTCCTCCCTGGAGAAGGTGGAAGGTTATGTCGGACTCGTATCGACTAAAACCACTGCGGTGTTCCTCTGAGAACCCATGGCCGGGATCCCGGGTCTCACTATTGCATTCACCGCAACCCCGGCCCGGCAGGTCAAGCGTATATAATCTGCCTAACTCAATCCTAAACTTAAAACGATTGTCTGTATTAGAGAGGACTCATAAATGCGCCTAATGCCGAATGGCAGTATGATGTTGTGGGATCGGGATGCGAAATAAAATGGAAATCTCGTATAAAGACAATTTATTTTCAAATTAACAAGAGAAAACTTCGAAAGACACTAAAAAAAAAAACACATTCGTTGTATATCGTTAACACAGGACGTATCGCCATTTTTTTTTTCTTCGACTTTCATGCTTTTGCACCTCTTACTCGCACCTGTACATACGTTCCATTCTATTCATAATTCGTTCATTCCACAATCTCTATTAATATTATAATGCTAAAGTTACTCTGTCTGTTACGCTTTCACGCCTAAACCGCTGAACTGATTTTAATGAAACTTGGTACAGAGATAGTCTGGAACCTGCAGAAAGACATATGCTACATTTATCCAGAAAAATACGGGATACGCGATAAAATAAACGATATCCACGCGGGCGAAGTCGCGAGCGACTTCTAGTATTTTATAATCTGTTTTCAGTTCTCTGTTGTCCCGATGAGTTGGTAAGAAGTAGAGATTCGTAAGACAAGGAATTCAATAATTCAAGATTTTTTATTTCCAATACGCACAGTACATACATACATATATAATGCACATAACATCACGTATGCATTCACCGAAGAGTTGGGCAGAGTACACCCTCATTTCACCGTTATGTTTAAGTCCCACGTAATAGTGGGCAAGCCAGACCGGGCTGCTACTGAGAAATTCCACACGGAAAATCCCCACAGCACTTTGCCCGACCTAGGGATCGAACCCAGAATTTAACCATAGAGTTTCTTGGCGACTCTTCTCCATATGAAACGACAATTTAGAACCGTGTACCTAAATTCGACTTTTCATAAGCGCTTGCTATAAATGTTATTTTTTTGTACGATTGATTATTTGATGTCACTCTCATCAGTCGCGCACTAGACCAACGAGACAGTCAACACAGTACATCTCATAGTCCCTAATACATGTCGAGTATTTAGTTGCACGGTTTCAAAAGTTGGCCTTATGGAGAAGAGCCGGCAAAAAACTCTATAAAGAAAAAAATAAAACAAAAAATTATTACCATTACCATTATCTATAAAAACGGCAAAAAAATCACGCTTGTTGTATGGGAGACCCCTTAAATATTTATTTTTAGTATTTGTTGTTATAGCGGCAACAGAAATACATTATCTGTGAAAATTTCAACTGTCTAACTATCACGGTTCATGAGATACAGCTTGGTGACAGACGGACAGACGGACTTTGGGTACGGAACCCTAAAAATTAAAACATCTCCGAGTACGTTACGAACTCTTATCTATGACTACGCCCGCGCTACTACGAAGCAAAATCTAGAACAACTTATAAAGCTCGTTGTATGAATTCAGCCATTTTTATTGCTTGTTTTATCAGGGGAGCATAAAGCCGACCGTGGGCGTCCTGCCCTAAGAAACGGTAGAGAATTTCTTTAACAGATTTATCGCTTCATTAGCGAGCGATATTACCTTAGATTTAAATTAAAATGGAACCGAATCGTGCTTATATTACTGAGCTTAACTTTCAGCTTTAGTATTCGTAAGTTATTGTTTATTAACATCTGTGAATAGGATTTCTTGCTATATTTGTTTAATTTACTATTCAAGTTTGTTTGCAATGAAGAAATACGAAAAGAAAATACTAAGTCTTCTTGTCTAGCCTTTTCCCAACTATGTTGGGGTCAACTTCCAATCTTACTCAATACTCGTATTTTAAACGGAGCGACTGCCATCTGTACAAAGACACAACAACATAATCGTTCAGGGGTGATTCTATCATTACAGTTATAGCTAATATCGATATGTCAGGATTGCAAGCAAGGTAAACACAGTAAATAAAACCAACATAGACTCTCCACCACTGAGAGTACTTGTATTTGGGTTAGTATTAGTAACATAAACTAGATCACAATATATTACTTTACACAATTATTACAAGATCATAAAATAAGGACAAGCTAATCAGATATAAAAGTTCAGACTTCTTCAGCTGATCAACACGGAATGCTCTCGCTTCGTCGAATGACCTATAACCTCGGGTGCGTTGATCCATGTCGACGACTACCTTCTTTTGTCAACTTTGCACAGTGCTACCCGCTACCGATAACACATCAGACCTCCGCAACCTAGTTGCTGAGCAATGCCGAAATCCTAAGGTTAGACCGGTTGACAGACTTTCGGGCTTCTAACTACCCGTAACGACTGTCGTATTCGTATGACTCCTGGGACCGACGGGTTAAGGTCATGGCACATTATACCGGCACGGCAACTGCACAGCTGCAGCATGGCGTCGCCTCGGATTTAAGCTACGGCGAGCCGCCAGCGCGCTATATACGCGCCGTCCGCGAGGTGCAAGCTTGTTTTCACTGCGAACACAATTATTATATGGCATTTGTGATTGAACACGTCTAGGACTAGGACTCGGAGTCGGCGCGCAGTAAGCACGCCGTCGCCGCGTCGGCCCGCTGCACAGTATTATCACAGTGTACCTACTTACTACATACAGTGGGTCAACGCCCATACATTTGACAGGTCCTATGAAATGTCAAAATTGGTAACACTTGTCAAAGGGTTGTCACATAAAATAAATTACACACACTTTATCAAACAAACGTCCAAATTAATTAACGTTTTATAGAATCAGTGACACGCAAAAAAAAACACGCATGCGTAATTTTGACGATTGACAAAATAATGCAAAGGTATGTAGCAGCAGTTTCGCCATCATATCCTGGAATATTCTTACAATATTTAAAACTAAAAATTTTGTCGAGGTTACAGTCGCAGTGGCTAACGCTTGCGGGGTAGGTAAGAGTCATAAATTATTCGCAAGTCCACGATGGAGTCATAGAAAATTACGTATTATTCATGGTTATACTTCTATGGTTTTCGTGGGTGCTGATGCCGGAAATAAAGCCTAAGTATTATTCCTCGATAACAAAACGGCGGTCAAAAAAATTTACCAATTAAATGAGATTTGCCAGGTAAAACGTGGTCCCTATCTTGGTGTTTGAGAATTGATTTTGTTTTTGTAATCAGCGTCCCCGAAAATCATGTATTTGCATCCATGACGGCTAATTTGAATTTTTTATGGCCGCCATCTTGTATATAGATTTTGACCTCATTTTCGGCATCAGCATCCCCGAAAACCATGGAAATGACACCCATGATGGTTAAATTGAAATTTTAATACTTAGCCGCTATCTTGGAAATGGATTTTGACCTCATTTTCGGCATCAGCATCCCCAAAAACCATGGAAATGACACCCATGATGGTTAAATTGAAATTTTAATAGTCGCCATCTTGGAAATGGATTTTGACCTCATTTTCGGCATCAGCATCCCCGAAAACCATGGAAATGACACCCATGATGGTTAAATTGAAATTTAAATAGCCGCCATCTTGGAAATGGATTTTGACCTCATTTTCGGCATCAGCATCCCCAAAAACCATGGAAATGACACCCGTGACAACGAATTTGACATTTTTATAGCCGCCATCTTGGATTTCGATTTTGACTTCTTTTTCGGCATCCGCACCCCAGAAAACCTTGGATTTGACATCCATGACCACTAATTTACTAATTTTCATGGCCGCAATCTTGGATTTGGATTTTGACGTTATTTTCGGCATCAGTGACCCCGAAAACCATGAAATCAACACCCATGATGATTAGATGACAATGTTGATGGCCGCCATCTTGGATTTGGATTTTGACGTAATTTTCGGCATCAGTGACCCCGAAAACTATGAAATTGACACCCAGGATAATTACATGAAAATTTTCATGGCCGCCATCTTGGATTTGGATTTTGACGTCATTTTCGGCATCAATGACCCCAAAAACCGTGGAAATGACTTCCCACGAACAATCATTTGAAAATGTATGTATGCCGCCATCTTGGATTAGTAAACAGACTTTATAATAAAATTCTCGTAATATGTACACATACATAATTATGAATAATAAATTAATATAATTTCTATGAACGTTATCAATCAAATTTGAAATCAAAAAGTGCGAGCCCTGGAATTTATGTCCCGAGTAGCAGTATGGCTACTCGGGACATAACCTCCGCTCCTTCACCCCGCAACCCCCCGTACGATTGCTCTGTGACAATGTTCTACGTTGACCGACTGTAAGGAGTAAGATATAGGTAGACTGTGGTATTATTATTGCCTCGAAAAACGGACATCCCCTTTTTATTAACTTATCCGATAGAACAGGTTATTTTAAAAGTAAGAGTAAAATACCCGTGTGACAATTTTGTCCCAATCTGGAGATATAATTTTTTTTTTTTTTCTATGGTTTCCATAAAAGCCATAGAAATCGCAATAACTTTAGATCCAATTAGGTTTTGTTATATCTTTGGTTGCAATTACTTGATGCTTTATATTAGGTAAATTACCAAGCAAACGCTCAATTTTTATCGTTAACCGGTGGTGAGTAACATCGAATTTTACATATTTACGATTTCATTTTTTAATGGGCTTATTTCCTGGTATTTGGATTCAATATCGAGACAATCTGTTGCTTTGGCACTAAGAAATACCAATTTAAAATATCATATCCAAATCTTATGGTATCCAGAAATTATAGGATTCTGAAATTTAGGCGCTAGGGTTGGCATAACTCGTATTTTCTTAAATGTTTTTTTTTTGTTGTAAAATATAGTAACAAAACAATAGGACCTGTTACCGATAGCGGTGGGCAACTATTTTTTATATTTTTAAATGTTTATTGTACATTTATTTTTAAGAAACATTTAAAAATGTAAATAAATATATAAATAAAGACAGTAACATGGTTGTCTGAAAGGAGTTACTATACAGGGTGGTAATTTGAGATGGGGCATGAAGGGCAACTACCTTAACCATTGTAGCTACAGGAAAACGTACTTAGAAGACCACCCTTAACTTTTGGGATAATTTAAACCGGCATTCACAGATTTTGAAAAAAAAGTACAGTCAGCGAGAAAAAGGGCTGTTTTCACAAAACTTTTTTATGATGCCAATCGATTCCATTTCCCATAAGGATCAAAAGACTCTTCCGGACTAACTGAGGTTGGAGTACTAGAAAAGTCAGAAATCGCAAAAAACTTATTTGAGATGGGGTAGTAATAGGGGCAGCTACCTTAATCGTTATGGCTAGAGGAAAATGTTTTTAAGAGACTATCCATGTTTTTTGAAAATATTTCGAACTGCATTCACAGATTTTGAAAAAAAAAATAATTTATTTTTTCAGCCTTAACGTCACTTTTAACAAAATGTTGTTTTTCGTGATTTTTGACGTTTCTAGTAGTTTTACCTCAGTAGGTCCGAAAGAGTATTTTGTTCCTTGTGGGAAATAGGATCTATTGGCATCATAAAAGAGTTTTGTAAGAACTGACCATTTTTTTGCTGACTGTACCAAATTTTTTTTTTCAATATCTTTTTATGCAGTTCGAAATAATGTCAAAAACTATGGCCAGTCTCCTATCAAAATTTTCCTGTAGCGACAACGATTAAGGTAGCTGCCCTTATAACTAACCCATCTCAAATAGTTTTTTGTTATTTCTGACGTTTCTAGTACTCAAACCTCAGTTGGTCTGGAAGAGTTTTTTGATCCTTATGGGAAATGGGATCGATTGGCATCATAAAAAAGTTTTGTTAAAACAGCCATTTTTCTCGCTGACTGTACTTTTTTTTCAAAATCTGTGAATGCCGATTGAAATTATCCCAAAAGTTAGGGGTGGTCTTCTAAGAACGTTTTCCTGTAGCTACAATGGTTAAGGTAGTTCCCCTTCATGCCCCATTTCAAATTACCACCCTGTATAATTGATTTTCACATTGTTAATGATGAATCCAACTATTTTCATATTATATTTTATAAATAACTAGCTGTTGCAAGCGGCTTCGCCCGCGTGTTACTCGAAAATTATCCCATGGGAACGTAATACCGGGATAAACAGTATCCTATGTGTTATTCCAGACTATAACCTATAATCTCTAAGCCAAATTTCATCAAGATCCGTTCAGCCGTTCAGACATGATTGAGTAACAAACAATCATCCATCCATCCAAACATCCAAACTTTCGCATTTATAATATTAGTTAGATTGAAAAGCAAATTAAATTAAAATGAATAAACGGAATTGTAATGCTAGTAAACCTAGATTTTTTTTTTAAATTTTGTGTTTGCACCGAGTGTGACTCCATTTTTGTGTCCAAGCAATTTCTGTCTATTCAAGGTTGCCTGGAAGTGATCGCCGAATGCAATAAGGCCGCCTTTTGTATATTTTTGTGTTTTGTGATTTCTTGTAATATGTGTTTGATGTCTTGGTGTACAATAAAGTATTTAAAGAAATAATAATAATAAATAAATAGTTTTGTAAATGTACCTACAATTTGTTTTAGCTGTTTAGATATTTGTTTGGATATATTTTGTAAGTTATAGTATCGTACGACGTGAAATATGTATGATGTACAGTCACGAGCAATAATATGTAAACATTTAGTAAAATTTTGCGAAGTGATGACCCTAAAATCAGAATTATCAGAAAAAACTTTAGAAGTGAATAACTCCCAGATACCGCGAGATTTGGATGTGTTTTTTTTTCTAGTGATTGGTTGGGGTCTATGTATGATTTACCATAAATATTGAATCCAACTAAGCAAAGACACAACCATGAAAAATCAAAATCTAAAAACACAAAAAAAGGATATTTCTTAAAATTTCTACTAGGTAGTACCCTTTTGTATTTTTTTTAAATATCTTTAATATAGTTTTATTATTCATAATAAAGAAAAGGGTAAAATAATGCGTATTTATTTTTAAATTAAATAATTTAGAAAAGTAAAAAAAAAAACAACATTTTTTTTCTCATGTTTTAGGTAAAATTGGCACACGGGTATTTTACTCTTACTTTTAAAATAATCTGTTCTATCGGATAAGTTAATAAAAAGGGGATGTCCGTTTTTCGAGGCAATAATAATACTGTGCGCTGTATGCACGCGGTCCGCTCGCTTGCAGCGCACTGTCTGCGAGTCGAGTTGTATGGTAGCGGCAAGCGCGCTGACGGCCCGCCATTGGCTTTTTCGTATTGATATTATGAACTATATTATACGACACACGATTTAATGCTCTATTTGAATGGCAAGTTCATTGCTGGGTTGGAGCAGTGCCGTTGCGGCGCCGATATAGTGTGCCGATACCTTTATCGTGCTCTCTGCGGCACGGAGGTGCTTCGATGTGTAA
Source organism: Amphipyra tragopoginis (assembly GCA_905220435.1). Classification (NCBI taxonomy): domain Eukaryota; kingdom Metazoa; phylum Arthropoda; class Insecta; order Lepidoptera; family Noctuidae; genus Amphipyra; species Amphipyra tragopoginis. The sequence goes on along the minus strand of HG991995.1, from coordinate 20,725,583 downwards.
CGAATTGTCACCCATCCACATACTGATCGCGGCAAGCGTAGCTTAGCCTTGCAAATCATATGATGCCCGCGGTTGTTAATTGGACACAAGTTTGCAATGAAGAAATACGAGACGAAAATATTTAGTATTATTCTAATATTAAGTACGTGATTTACGAGTGATCTGGGAGTAACAGCTATACTAGAATATATTAATAAAATCTGACAGACTGCGTAGCTGCTAATAATGCTGAAAGCGTCGTAAAGTCGTCTGAGGGAACGAGAAATATTAAGTAGCTAAATTCGGGATTTATTTTTCTTTTCGTAATATCGATTGTCCTAAAATCGCTCATAACATTACTAGTATAATTAAATTTAAACTAATTGATGCTCGCGGTTTCATTTACATTATATGGGAACTCCATCATTATCCGCATAAAAAGTATTCTACGCCTTAATCAGGCCATGGTCTACCTGTGTGTCAAACATCGAAATACGTTCAGCTGTTAGGTATGACGTGATTGATTAATAAACATCCAAATTCACAAACTCACAAACAATTAGGTATAGTAGGAAATAGGATTGACTGACTGTTGATAATGTTTAAAAATTAAGTTATAAAATTTAGTCCATGTAAGGTTTTTTAAAAAATATGTAGATGGGTGACTGTTCGAAAAACATTAACAAACATTACGGTCGTCATTATGCTCATCCCAAAGTTAAGAATGTAGATGTTTAAAACTCCAATTACGATAATGACATCTCAAATTATACCTCTGCCGTCAAGCAATAAGACAAGAATAAAAACAATTTGTAACTGCTTATAATGTTAACAACCCAGGAGAACAACGGTTTGTTAAAAAAAAGTTAAGGTAATTCGAATATTCACCCAGATACCCATATTATTATAGTCTAAGGTCAATTAACTACAAACTACTTAAGAACATAAAACCTTGACCTCAACTACCCCCCTCCATTCGAACCCCTTAGTCGCCGCAGCGGCCGACTACAGTCCCTCTCTCATAAGTAAAGTTCGCCGTCCCAGGCACACACTTTTAGAACCCGATGACGAAATAACCCTCCTCCAGGAGGCGAGTAAATCGACCAGCACAATACACAACGTCCGCCGCGCCGTCCGGCATACCGTCCTCGCCGACGAGGCCCGTCGCGACGTCCCACCGCCGCCGGTCATGATCCACCGAGCTCTCCCGTCGTAGAGCCGGTCATCTCTTCAGACTCCGCAGTCACACCGATAATTCAGCCCTCATCAAGCTGTCTCCCCCCCTTATGTCCACGCCAGCAACGCCCTAAGCCGAGGTCCGTGTCCCACTAGGGGTCGCCCTTAGTGCTGTTGTTGCAGGTAGTCATGATGTTAGTGTAGTACAAGTATTAGGTTAAGTATTTTACTTCCCCCCCCCCCCCCATTGGCTGAAGACCCTTCAGGTCTCGCCAATAACTGCCCGGTTACGTAGAAACCGTCCCCTAAGACGATCTACAGCAGTCAAACAGAAAAAAAAAAAACCTCAACTACGTCACACACTTGATTAGTTTTGTATTAAATTTTGTTCCATAATAATAATTTCCCGTAACTTTCCCATTTATAATATTAGTAGGATAGGATGTCATGATATTTATTTGCCATAATAAGCTTTTTTTGTAAAGAACTGTAATGAAATGAAGTTATTAATTCTGTAAATTGGATATTTAAAATAACTTTTAAAAGTCGATTTGTTTTTAACTAGATAGCGTCGGCGTTTCCTTTCTGAATACCTCGGAGAAAAGGTCAAGGTCTCTAAAAGTCTACAATTTTTTTCCTGTAGCAGTTATTTCGATCAGAACATAATAAATTGCATAAACTGCAGGACAATTGTGTAACGTAACCAACATCAATCATGACTATTGATGTCTCAAAAATAATATTCATTGCGTGGTACATAGTTGGGGAGAAGTCAGATTGTTAATACTTACACCTTTTGTTGTTTACACCGTCAATCATATCATATTACTGCCCATTATCTGGTAGTATGAGTCTGTCATGCTCACTTAAATGTCCTGCTGATGGTGGCGTTGTATATCCGGTCGTTGGGTTCCCTACAATATGGTTGAGCTAAGCGATGCGGATGTGCACGTCATACTCGTGAACGGGTGCTGTCTGTCGGGACTGGTCGGCTCTTAACTGCTACGGCAATCCTAGAAGGCATATTTTTCTATTTTTGGGACATTTTGGGACATTTTCTACACAGCACCATCTAGTCCCAAACTAAGCAGAGCTTGTACTATGGGTACTAGACAATGGATACAATACTTATATACTTTTTTTTTTTTTTGTAAATACATACTTATATTACATAAGAAACACCCAGACCAACACAAACACTTATGTTCATCACATAAATATTTGTGTCCTGTGGGAATCGAACCCACGACCTCGTGATCAGCATTTGTTACTCTTATGTGAGTTTATTTGTTACGTTAACCTGCATTATTCTCATTCTATGTCGCACGCTACTGTAATGGAATTCTCATGAATGTTCATGATCTACTATTTTAAAAAGAGTATTCATGGAGTTTCTTGCCGGATCTTCATCATAGAACCTACCTTTTGGAACCGTGCACCTAGTTTTGACGTTTTAAAAGTGCCTGTAATCTGGTCTATTTGAAATAAAAAACTTTGACTTACGTTGCTATGGAAATTGTTGACCTGTTCAAATCAAAGCCATAGTGATTGTGAGTGTGTTGCGCAATTAGAATGCAGGTCGACAATAACAGGAGCATACTGTTAGCTATCCTTGTTGTCTTAACTACTATGCATGTTTCACAACTGAAACTGTCTATGACATTATTTGTTTATAAACTTTGCCCCATGCTTTCTCATGTACCGTGGGTACGTTTACAGACACAAATCTTCATAGTTATGAATAAACGGGCAGACCCGGAACTATCTGTAGGCCATAAGAATATTTTTCCGTGCAAGAATCGACACACGACCCGTAACGCAGAAACTAATCGCTCAGCCACTGCACCGAACGTGTCGTTTTTAAATTGTTCTACTTGCCTTTTTTGATAACTTACTTTTTAGGGTTCCGTACCCAAAGGGTAAAACGGGAACCCTATTACTAAGGCTCCGCTGTCCGCCTGTCCGTCGGTCCGTCTGTCCGTCTGTCCGTTGGTCCGTCTGTCCGTCTGTCTGTCCGTCTGTCACCAGACTGTATCTTATGAACCGTGATAGTTAAACAGTTGAAATTTTCACAGATGATGTATTTCTGTTGCCGCTATAACAACAAATTCTAAAAAACAGAATAAATAAATATTTAAGGGGGCTCCCATACAACTAACGTGATTTTTTTGCCGTTTTTATAGATAATGGTACGGAACCATTCGTGCGCGAGTCCGACTCGCACTTGGCCGGGTTTTTTTATGAATATCACTTAACATTCTCTATAATCTTTTACCTTCAGCAGAGAACTCCGTTCCACTAAATTTTCAACACAAAATCTGTGTTAATAATTTCAGTGCGGTCCAGACGTACCCGCACAACGAAACCTTCACACGTCTATGTAACTGACGGGTGTGTCCAGCCGTGTAATTCAATGCTCACATTTTCAGCCAAATGTATCGAAATGAATAGCAGATTGAAGATAATTATCATACAACGTGTAGCATAATAAACGCAATCCCTGAAAGTAATTTGTTAAAAATCGGCTACTGAATTGATTTCAGCCATTTTTTATGTGTATTTTAAACGTACTTTTTACTTATCAGCAGAGAGCGGAATCTTATGGCAAAACAATTGAAAGGTGATAGAGACGGGTCAGTGTTTTTATCGAGTATTCAAGCTACCGATACTTTTTAGTTATGAACTTTATTGTTACTTAACTTAACAAATAATTTTTATTCTTTACACTTATATAATCTCTAATGACAAATAAATAAAACATTGTCTTATCTATCAAAAAATTCTGATAATTACCGCGACTCGGGAAGTTTACTCTATAGACACTATTATGATATTTGATCTATTTTCTTTACGGAGATGTAGTACTGTAATCAAAATAAAAAAATAATATGTCATATCTATTTCAATTTGACATTTCGTGTTGATCTATTATTTTGTTTCTAAAAAATGGCTAATATGTCCGTCCGCCCGTCTGTCTGTATTCTCAGCTGTTAAAAAGTATTGATAGCTTAAGGCGCTTCCCCCACCGAAAGTGGCGCCACTTCAGAAAAAAAACATTATTTCTGTCTACACACAACATATTGAAATTTCGTACGTACAACATTTTAGTCAAGTGTTGTAGAAATTTTCGTACACCAAATATCAACACTAGAGCTTCTGGATTCGAAGTTTTAGCGATAAGTACCAAAAATAGCCGTTTTTAGCATTAATTACTAAAACTTCTAAACTAGGATAACAAGTGTTGTTTTTTGGTGTTCGAAAATTTCTACAACACTTGACTCAAATGCTGTACGTACGAAATTTCAATATGTTATGTGTAGACAGAAATAATGCCTTTTTACTGAAGTGGCGCCACTTTCGGTGGGGGAAGCGCCTTAAATACTCGATAAAAAATAATGACCCGTCTGTATCACCTTTCAATTGTTTTGCCATAAGATTCCGCTCCCTGCTTATCAGTCTTTTAATTGAGATAAAGAAAATCTTATGAAGACTGAATTTAAATGCAGTTGATAACGAAAAGTAATAATGTTTTCTTATATACGTATAAATACGTATCATATTTAAAAACATAAGAGTAATATTGCAGTGTATGTATTATGATTATAACTGAATATTCTAATTGGAGTATTTGAGTGTTTGCGTTATATCTGTTACATGTTGTTTAATATTGAATAATATTTTGGTGGGTATTGAGAACCGGACTAGCATACGTGATTACTTAAACACAACTTTAAAGGTACAATTTCGTGCATCGCGGCCGATCGCAGCCGCGCGCGGTCTATCGCGTTTGGCAGACGCGCGCGGCTGATGCGACAATAGTCAGAGTATGAAAATGTATGGCACCGCTTCCGAAGTCTGCGACAGACGCGTGCGGCTAACGACAGACGTACGGCGCGATGCGCCATACATTCTCACTCTGACTATAGTCGCATCTGCCGCACGCGACTGATCGCGCGCGGCTACGATCGGCCGCGATGCACGGAATTCTACCTTTAAAGTGTCTGCGGTTGGCTCAAGATTATTTTAAAGAAAACGAATTTGATCGGAAAAATATTGTTTTTTTAATTATTTTATTTTTTATTCTTTGTCTTGATCACGTTTGACCCTAGTCGCACCTGATGGTAAGCGCAGACAGGGTCTAAGATGGAGCACACGAACCCAAGTATCAGAGGTATAGAGGGATTCCCCTATACGCCTCTGGCTTTCACATACACACTACGGAACATAGTAAACTGCTTGACTTTGTGTCGGTGGTAGCCAGGCAGACCGTATAGATCCTACCAACAAGCGAGCTGGGTTTTTTAAAATCTTATAACACGCGTCTATTCCCAGCGTGCAGTGAGGAAGTTTTATATTCTAGCCCATCTCCACAAGGGGACTTATCTAGTATAATAAACCAACCCTGTGCATTCTAAAGCTTATAAAGAAGCTCAGCAACAAACAGCATCACTTTGCTTTGAGACAGAATTCGTCTGATTTGGATCAAGGAACTAAAAAGACGCTTGACGAGCGACGAGCGCGTAACTAAAAGCTTACCTTAGCTAGAAAATTGGCTGAAAACGGAAGGATATGAGAGGCAATATAAAACGCACATAGGAATAAGATTATAGAGATAATTTCCTACTTAATGTCAGTAAATGTGAAATCGAAGATGGATGTTTTTTTTATTCAACTAGCTTTTGCCCGCAGCTTCGCTTGCGTGACATTTCGAACCCGCTAAGTGACGATTTTCCATACAAACTTTCATCCCCTATTTAACTCCCTTAGGGGTTGAATTTTAAAAAAATCCTTCCTTATTACTTGTTTACATTATAAAGGGAACCTCTGTGCAAAATTTCAGCTTTCTAGGTCCAAGGGTTTGGGCTGGGCGTTGATGAGTCAGTCAATCAGTCAGTCAGTCAGGACTTTTCTTTTTATTTATATAGATCACGCATAAACAGCTGAACGGATTTTCATGAAATTTGGCACACTGTTAGACCATATTCTATATTAAAACATAGAATACTTTTTATCCAAGAACATGAAATAATTCCCCTAAGATGAGAGTGAGACCGCGGGAAACAGTATACCTACTTATCTATAAATCAAAATTATCTTATAAGTTAAAATTATTTTCACATACTTACCTAACATAACATTTATCACGTCTATTATTCCTCAAGGGGTTGCTCGCACGTAGGTACACCCTCATTTCGCCATTGTGTTTAAGTCGTTGAAATAGAACAACTGGGCAGAAATCCGTACTCCGTGTTGGTACATACTTACCTAATTAATCTTATTTGTATCCATCTGTTTTGCATGCTATAATACATATTTATCAATCGTAAAGTAGACCTCAAAGCTAAATCTACAAATTAATACAGCAATATCTCATAAAAATTATTCAATATAAATCACATATTTCCTTCGCGAGCTGTATATATTATTGGTGTTTATATTAATTTGAAAGCAAACGTGCCCGCGGCGAAGCGAAATTGATTTTTTCATCAAAGTATTAATTTTTTTATTATAATACTCTGCCAAACCGAACCCCATCCGTCAATGAGAGAATATTGTTGGGGGATATTTCCCCTTATGAATTTTTTTAAAGGGTAATGATAATGTGTTTGGAAAGGTTAAATATAGACTTTCGAAGAACGAATACAAATATTGGTATATCACGGGAAATCAAACCGCGAAAACCATTCATATTATTGCCACATAAAAATAATACCTATACGAATATTGTACCGTAAATTTATTTACAAGATTCAGAAAGGGGTTCTTAGACCCCCATAATGGAGTCGTCTCCCTCGATGCATCGAGTTAACTGAAAAAGTTAACCTTAAGGCCTTATTCACCATGATAATGTCACGGATGGTAATGCGCAATCTTAAAAATAGGGTATTCATTTTAAATGCACGGCCTTTGCAAACTACAAATACACTCGGGAACAATGAATTCGAGTCACCACCATAAACCTTAATACATCGGAAACTAAGAATGATAGCTTGTTCAAATAAATAGTATTTTATAGACTATTTAAGAAGTTTATTTGGTTAATAATAAACAGTCTATAAAATGCTTTTATTTGAATAACCATTTTTTTTTCCTTTTTAAAATCCTCATGGATGCCCTTCGCCCGGGGAAGGCGAAGGGGTATGCCGGACTCTTACCGGCTAAAACCCCACGGTGTTCCTTCTCCTGACCCTTGGCCGGGGTCGCGAGATTCGCAGCTGCATGCACCGCGACCTCGGCAGGCCTCGGTCCGCCAGCCCCTGGCGGACCTCTTCTACTGTGGGGCCTGGCCCCACGTCCTCCTGAGAGGCGCGCTTGGAACACAGCGCACCGCCTTCTCGGGCCTGTTACTGGTCGGGCGACGGGTCCCCTAACCCGCCGCCGCAGGTCACGCATTACGGTGGCCAACCTAGCATGCATTTATTTTCCGAGATATTACGTTTTATGTTGGTGACCTGTACCCCAAGTGTGAGTTTTTTTCGTTAACTACTGTAGTTGCGTCACGCCAAAAATGTATGAAAATTTAGGCTGTGTCTCTAGGCGCACCGTTCAATTAACGCGCGAATATTAGTTAGTGAACGGTGCGCCTAGAGACGCAGCCTAAATTTTCATACATTTTTGTCGTGACGCAACTACAGTAGCTAACGAAAAAAACTCACACTTGGGGTACTGGATGCATTGCTCCACACACTCGGTATATAATTGTAACGCGTCGCCGTCGCATTTCTTGCGTGTTTTTCTCTAATATCCTAGAGAATAACGGGCTTAATTGAATGTTTTAACTTCTGTATACAATGAATATAGTACTTATCATTTAAAATACGCAGTCCCAATCTGCTTGTAACCCTAACTTTACACAGCAAGACTGATCAAAATTATGCTGAAAACGGCACACATTTGTAAGATTCATTTCCGTTAGTAGGATAGTAAGGCAGGCCTAAACATTGGATATTAATTAATATGTTACGGATAAAATTGACGACACGTTTGGTGCAGTGGCTAAGCGATTGGCTTCTGCGCTACGGGTCGTGGGTTCGATTCCCACACGGAACAAAAATTTGTATGGCCTACAGATGGTTGTTTCGGGTCTGGGCGTTTGTTTGTGAGATTTGTGTCTGTAAACGCACCCACGATACAAGAGAAATCTTAGTGTGGGGCAACGTTTTTTTTTAAAAACAAACAAACAAACAAAGATAGGTGTGAATATAAACTTAAGATTAATTGGTTAATGTTTAGTTTAGATTTGAGCGTTGGCTAATGTTCTAACAATAATATTGAGTCCAACGCTCAATTGGCTGCTAAAAAGCTGGGTATCCTCTCGTAGGTGCGGCGGTACTTCACATCGGAACAGTAGCTTCAGTTGTACAAAACACAGGTTCGTTCGTGCATGGAGTACTGCTCGCACCTTTGGGATGGCTCAGCCAAATACCAGCTTGAGGCATTGGAGTCCATTAAGAAGCGTGCCAAGAAGCTCATCAGCAAAGACTTCCTTGTTCAGACCAAGCTCCAAAGTCTAGAGCATCGGCGCAAAGTTGCTAGTCTATCAGTTTTTTATCGGATACATTTCGGAGAGTGTGCTTCAGATCTGCATGATCTAATTCCCCCTTGTCCTTCTTTCTATCGGACGGCCAGAAGCACGAAAAAGCACCATCGGTTCATGGTTGATATACCAAAAACCTTAACGAAGCGCTTTGGTTCCACTTTCATTGTGAAAACCGCCAAACAGTGGAATGCGCTGCCCGAGCGGGTGTTCCCCGATAGCTATAATCTGGGTGTCTTCAAGTCACGAGTGAATCGGTTTCTTCTGGGCAAGCGTGCTCCATCGTAGACCGTATCATCGCTTAACATCAGGCGAGATGGCGGTCAAACGCAGGCTTCAAAACAAACCAAAAAAAAAAAAGTTCGATTCCTCATCATCGATTCATCTTTAACCGGTTAAACATAAGATTAGCCGAAACCGGTTAAAACTGTAAATAAATCATAGAATTCGTGCGATGTGCGGAGGGAAATGCGGGCCAGGGGTATTTTAAAGCACTTCAAAATTTATGAAAATAAAGAAAAATTATTGAGGCACTCTTCAAAAATAATGCTGTCCAATACAACATTAATGGTTTGTTCTCTTGTCTTTATTTTTCAGTGGGTAAACCATGAACAATGAAGGAAATTATCTCAATACACATAATATTACGTCCTACATGCTTACAATCCTAACAAGGTAACACAAAATCTTTTGGCATAAATATAAATCCTACCGAATTGCGATTCCTCAGCTGACATTTACGACATACAGGATGACAAGCATAAAGCAGCCGAAACATTCCGTTTTCTTTCACAAATCAGTACTAAAGAAAATACCTAAATATACTCTCCAAAACAAACCAAACATTGCCGAGTAATACTTCAAATCGATTGACATATCGTGGAGGATATTTAGATATTTATTATTCTCTGTATCGGTTCGTCGCCGCATCGCTAGCGCTACCGTGCGCAAGCCAAAAGATAGTTAAGTGACATTTGATCGATTTGGAGTTTGTAGCGTGAAATTTTATAATAATAGTAATTGCAACGTTCGATCGGGTGCCGCTGTTAGCACAAAAAGTTCAGTTGGTTTCAATTCACCCGTGCGCACGGCAGGAGCTTCGTCTGCGCAACTATCATTTTTCAAGTAATAACTGTCCTACAATCATTTATCTGTTGTGTGTTATTGTGTATAGTGTAATTAAGTGACATTACACCTAATTTATCATAATACACAATCGTATCATTGAGATCAACTCGTTACAAGTTACAATAAATTGGAAGCAAAAGAGATGAAAATTTAGTATCGACTATCGACATGTCTGGGCCCCATTTTTTGGTAATTAGTAGTTTTTGTGATACGGAACCTTGTTGAATAATAAAGCAACACTAAAATACGATGGTCTAAAAACCGTTTTTTATATTATAGCAAAGGTGCAAAAGTATTTCGCGTATTACTTTTTCAAAAAGTATTCCGTGGTGTATTCACAAACCTAGTTCCTTTTAAATGTATTTGGTTTCCAACCAAGCTGACGGCCCACCTGATGGAAATAAACACCTACAGCATGAGGACTCCTGATGACTTAGAGACAAGGTTGGAAGTTCTCATGTGCTTGTAATTTCACCGGCACCTTTACGCTTCAAAACCTTTGAAACTCTTCAAACCATATTTTATTTTCCACATATTTTGCTCATAACTCAAAAATAAAGTTTTGTCACTTATCGGTGCTTTAGCTAGCGCACTGTAGATCGGTACGTTTTGTTGTTCCATCGATTTGCCGTCAAACTCGTGCCGCAGGTGCGCTCGAGAACACCTAAAATTATCTTGACATTTTACTGGCACGGACCTCGATTCTGTTAATTAAAATGTCTTGGGCACATTTCCCATTACCCAGCGAAGTCGATAGCGATTTTCTAAAGAAATTTATGCAATGGAAATTGGAGAGAGGAAAATTTTGTTGTTTTCTTTAACTTCGAAATATTCTTTAATAAATACTTAATACTTCAATTATTGAGTGCTTGAGGAAGTTCCGGTGTCCGAGCTCAGCAACGAATTTCGCTTATTTGTCTCAAAAAACGGTTTTATACGCAGATATCTAGTTTGTTTTCTACTTTTTGTATTGCTTCGTTTATTTTCAGCTCTAGTCTATTTGTGTCATAATACTTAAATATAACACAAGAGAATCTGTCATCATACAACATTGACAGACACGTCCCGTATAGGTATTTATTGAATTTCAAAGATTTTCAATTGGTACAGACAGATGCATCAATTGGGTGCCCCTGTTAGCTTGTGGAAGTTTGTTTTATGTAGTTATTAGAGGCCAAAGTCAAAGTCAAAGCATTTATTGTAATTAGACCAATTGCAGGCACTTTTGAATTCTCCAAAAGAAGAAGATACTGCCGCGTTCCAAAGTGTAGATTCCTATGGTAAACAATGGGCATTAAACTCCATGGTGACTCTTTTTCATCAAATATTAACAAAAATTTGGTTGCATTGTGAATCAGAAAATTAAATGTGAGAACAATGTAAGATATGCTATGCTAATAAGAGTACCTACAATTCATTTGCTTTGGCAGATTAGAGATGATCAGTCCTACGTGAAGGCGCCCGTTCACGAACATGACGCATGTATCAGGATCCTACAGCAGGCCTGCATTAACCGGTATCGTACCGCGCGACGACCCGGATCGTTAGTGCCATTGTTTATCTATTGTGTCTATAATTACAGTACTCGATCGGCTAATAACTAATAAATTTATAAAATTACAAGTGCCAGGGTGCATTACAAGAGCCTCCAAACTTACCAGGGGGTACCTACCCAATTAATGCACATGAAACGATAGAGCATTGACCTAAAATATCTATTGATCCAAAAACTATAGACAGACTACCCGCATATTTTTTAAGTAGTGATTTATATACCGTATTTGGGTCGACCATTGCATGTAAAGTACATGCCTACTATAAATCTCCATGCACACGGTTTATTTATCGGCACATGCGATGGACAAGCGGTTTGAATCGAATATCGCTTTGTTTACTCTTTATTATACGTTATTAATAGAATTGCTATTAACGATAATTGCTCTGTATTTACTCAATGCATGTTATAATTACAGATGCCGCGAATAGTTGTTATGGCGAATAGTAGGTTAGCGATTATTCGGCATTTCCTATGGTGAATAGTCAAATTATTCGCCAGAATTATTCGACATCAAAAACGATACTATACAGTATGACTGGTTAGTCGCTATAAATTCGAAAACCATGAGACATGCCTCCAGTGGCGAGACCAACCTTCCAAATTTTCGGGTTTTTTACCTACATAGGAATGGGTCCTACCGAAACCTCACGATTTTTCTACGATTTCGGAGAAAACAATGAAATTGTAATTTTTTTAAATATTAATTTTAACTTCTAAATAAATGATAATAATACTTTGTTGTTTATCGTACAGAATAAAACTTAATTACAGTTTGACACCTTCTAACTATATTTTTTTCTTACGAAATTACTGTCAGGCAATGTATTCGCCGTTGCCGAATAATAGACACTAATCGCTATTCGACGAATAATGAAATAATGACGAATAATGTCGAATATCGAATAATAGCGGCTAACCGCGGCATCTCTAGTCATAATGGAAATATGTTCCATAATACGTTTTGCGTATCATCGAATCGTTTTTGTACATTGCTTATTTTCACTTCCACGAAGCTGCCCAATATTTTTATAAATATTTCCATCAAAATTTCAGCGGTACATGTTCTCCTAACAGTATCAGGATACAAAGGGAGGCTCTAAATTCCATGGGTTAAATATTTGTATAAAAATACACCGGGAAACTAGCGGGTTTACGTCATCAGTCTGTCAATGTGAATGTATAGTGTTGCTAGTTAAGTCAGGTGGTGTGAGTGGATATGTTACCGGCAATGTGTATAATGCAGGTATTCTATACAATGCCTAGGCAATGTATAGAATGACTGGGGCCTCCAGGCAGTGAAAATATTATGAATATTATTGTTCATTACATACTTTGCCTAGATAATGTATACATTTCCTAGGGATTGTATAGAATACCTGCTGGTCCACCGGCGATGTGTGAAGTAAATAGATTTGGTCATTCATTTGGGGCACCCCGACACGGATAGGTTAGGTTCTGAAAGGTTCTTTCTTCTTTAGGTTCAACAGACTCCAAGCTGCTACTGAGAAATTCCACACGGAAAAACCCAATAACACTTTGCCCGACCTGGGCATCGAACCCAAGACCTCACGCGCAGCAGTCGCGCTTGCGACCGCTAGACCAACGAGGCAGTTATGAATGAAAATATGCCAATAATGTTATTTTTTGCAACAGGTAACGATAGAGTACATAATTCTCTAAAAAATAGTATTATGGCAAATTGAGATAAAAAAAATCTCCAGAGGTAATTAATTCTGAAATTACAAAATATTCATCGACTTTTGCTGTTGATGCAGTCAACAGCAAAAGTCGATGAATATTTCAATCTCCCATTTGGGTTTGTCAAGTGTTTACAATTCCACCCTGTATAGTTTCCTCACCGCGCGCTGGGAATAGACGTGTGTTGCGCGGTTGGTGGTATGATCTATACGGTCCGCCTGACTAGCTACCGCCCTCACGTTAAAGTCCGGCGCCAAGCAGCTTCTGTGTTCCGTTATGTGTATGTAAGAGCTTCTGATACTTGGATTCATGTGCTCCATCTTAAACCCTGTCTATGCTTATCACCAGGCGCAAATAGGGTCAAACGCGACAAAGTAAAATAAAAAAAAATACTAGTACTATGGGGTAATAGCTACCTACTGCGATCACCAATCCATCTTCCAAGTGTGGGAAATAAAGCTATGAATAATATTTTCCACTAGCTTTTGCCCGCGGCTTCGCTTGCGTGAAATTTTGAACCCGTTAGGGCCTGCGCCCACTGGCAGCACAGCATGGCAAGGGATTATTTAAGATCAAAGAATTTTACACTTTATTAATACCCTTTACGACTCATAATTCACGTACCGCGGGATGGTTCGGCATGCCGTGGCACGACGAAGCCTCCCGTGGTATGCTAAGCAAATACAAGTGCTAGTGGTATTAAAATAAGGATTAACATTATATGAATTAAAAAAAGTCCTTTGCCATGGCCGTCCTACCTGTGGGCGCAGGGCCTTAAGTGACGATTTCCCATACAAACTTTCATCCCCGACTTAACTCCCTTAGGGGTTGAATTTCGAAATATTCTTCCTTATTCCTTGTCTACATTATAAAGGGAACCTCTGTGCAAGATTTCAGCTTTCTAAGTCCAAGGGTTTGGGCTGGGCGTTGATGAGTCAGTCAGTCAGTCAGTCAGGACTTTTCTTTTTATTTATATAGGTACCTAGATAACCGATCCAAATACCATCTGACCTCTACCAGACAACCTTTGGACGGACAAGACTTGTTTTATTTTTAAAAGTAACAAAAAATAGCTTCATAAACCAGCAGTTTTAAGAGCTATGCTTGGCTGGTTCGTAAGACGCCTGCAAAAAGAAAACTTACCTTGTTCATTCAGAATTTTGCCAGCATCCAGTTGATTCATGAAAAATTCGTAACAATTGCAGGAACCAACAAAAGACGCGCAAACTTGTCGAGATTATTTGTATAAATATAGTTGGAACTTTTGTGTCAATGCTGTTTGGGGAGCAATAGTACGAGTACAATGCGTATTAATTTTGTATTGTATGAAGTGTCAGTGTGTGGAGTGTTTACCTATAGAACAGAACATAGCCTCTACACTAGATATGGGTCATTGACGGTTTTTCGGTTAATGTTGTTAAAAGATAATCATAAATGGTCAACAGCTTAAAAAATAAAAAAGTCGTCAAAATTATTAAGTAATAGGTTTTTTAATGCTGATTAATTATTTGTAACAAAATCTTTAAAGAGCGAAAATTTTGACATAAATTTACGCTAAATCTAACTATTTTTCTTATAGTGAGCAGAAGAATAGTAAGCGTTTAGCGTCAATTTCATTTTCGATCTTTAAAGATTTTGTTACAAATCATTTATTGAAGATTATTGATCAGAATGATAATTTTTTTATTGAACTAAAATGGCATAATGTACGTTGAGCTAATGCATTGACGTGAATTAACAGCTTCTATTTTCAACCGTTTTTTTTTCATTTATGACTAACAGTTAACTAGCTGACGAACGAAAAGTCTTTAAAAACAGTTTATTGATTTAACGAGCACCTGTACTCTACACTAACTCCAGAAGATAAATAGTGTAGTAGTAAAGCTCCTCGAAAGAACTCGTCCGGAGAAGTAAGAAAAAAAAGAAAATACATTTATAGCACAGACTAAAAAGGCACACAATATAAAATAAAGCAGAAAAAAACAAACAAAAGAAATTAGCAGGAGAGTGTGCTTCACGGATGCGCCAAAAAGGCCGAAGTACTACCACCATACTTATTTCTGCTGCCAAGCAGCATTAAGCTAAGCGTATGCTAGGATGCAGGTGACGCAGCACAGCACAGTACAGATTTTGCAGGGCAGGGCAGGCGAGGCAGACATAGCTCACGACCGCATGCTGCGACGCAGCTCGAAGCCAAATTCGAGTTTTAACTAGTACAAAGACTAGACACGTTCGAGTTGACGAACGTTTTTTTAATAGTCTGATGATTAGTATCATACAAACAAGGTTCACAACGCATTAATTCAATTAAATGTTGTGTCATTGCAATAAAATTAGAATTAGCTGTAAAAAACAAGTGTCGACACGCACGCGTCGCGCAGAAATCTGTGCCGGCACTACAACAAAGCGCAGGGCAGGACAAACGCATATCTGCGTCGCACGCGCCTGCGCCGCAGCGTACGCAGCTCTTACTTAGTACGTTCATGCATTACAAAATCTGCTCTGCCCTGCGCTGCGTGCACCTGCGTCACCTGAGTCTCAGCATACGCTTAGCCTTACTGTGTTCCGGTTTGAAGGGAAAGGGTTTCGGTGAAATTACAGGCACATGAGACTTTCCAACTTCGTCTCTACAGTTGGCGACGCCGACGCATTAGCTCTTGGTGTTGTCGATGTACCTATGTAGGCGGCGGTAACTACTTACCTTAAGGTGGGGCGTCGCAGCATTCGGCTTGTCATAAACTGTTTTACGAGTCAATGGAGTTTTCATTTTTTTGTTTCCCTTTTTCTTATCTTTTCTTTAAAAAAAAAACGTGGCCCCTCTTTTGGATTTCTCCTGTATCGTGCATTTACAGATACAAATCTTCACATGCATAAACGCCTAGACCCGGAACAACTATCTGTAGGCCATACAAATATTTGTTTCGTGCGGGAATCGAACCCACGACCCGTCGCGCAGAAGTCAATCGCTCAGCCACTGCACCAAATGTGTTGTCAAAGTTTTACTTTTATACTGTAAATTCTCGATATAGCTATGAATGGGATACAAACGGATTTTATCGATATCCATTAGTATTCCAGAGTTGCTCTGTAACTAATTGTAATTAGACTTTTCCATTCAATGGTTTGAGGTTGAGGTGGCTTTCACCAACAATTAGAAGTAGCAATCATTACACTTAGATGTCCGGTGATCAATAAAACAACAGAACCATGTTATGACGACACTGCATTAGTGCATTTTATTAATTACATCATTATTATGCGTCCTCAGACAACGCAAATATAACAATAATTTCAAAACAATGCTTTAATTCTCTATACAACTACATTTTAAAAATTGTGTATATTTTATATCACATAGTGTATGTTTTTGATTTATACTCATTACTATTCGAATTTTGGATAATTTATTTCTTTTTTTTACCACATTTGTTATATTTTCATGTTATATAATTTGTTTCAGGTACCTACGCACTATATGACTGAAAGAATACTTAAAAAAATGGATAAAAGAAAAAAAAAAGAAAATGGTAAGAATACATTTTAGATTTTCGCTAGTACCCGACATAAGTCTTAGAATGATTCAAGGGTACCCAACAAATACTTAATGAACTCAGCTGTCGAAGTTTCAGAGAATTCCGAACGGATTCATTAATATTTGGGCCTCTAAAGATGTCGAAAGAAATAGCTACTATGTTGATAATTAAACTTGCCACATTCATCGTTTAATTAATAATGTTAAGAACAAAAACTCTATTTAACCATGGTATAATTATATAAGCTGTTCTTTTCCCGCGATGTACGCATCTACGTCATGATTTCTGATATTTTCCTATCAGTAAAGACAAAATATGACAACAGAAATCGAAACTTATTGGTGTATCAGTGGCTATGACGTAGTATGGAGGAGAGCGAAATAGATACCGCAACAGCTCTGGATTGCCGTAAATGGAGAAGGCAGACAAGGAGAGTCGACCCCAGATAATAGGATAAGGCAAAGGAAGAAGAAGAAGTGGCTATGACGTAGTGTAGGTCAATCACGTGTAAAGCTAGCACGGGAAGAGACTACCTGTTTTATTATACCATGTATTTGACTATCTTTCGTTGTAAATGAGATTTTGGACAAAAAAGAATAAGCATTTTAGAATGTAGGTAGTATCCTTGTTTTAATAATTAGTTTATCATTCCGCAGTTTTTTAAGTTTTGAACTATGTAGCATTTTCTCTTTTTTCAGAGTCCCAAATATTAGTTCACTGATTTCTGAACCGCGAGCCGCACCCACTTTTTTTACCTTTGTACCTTTATACATGTTTTAGACATACGTATTTAAAAGACATCCTTGTTTAATTCACAAATCTCGTAATTTATAAACACCGGGCCATTGAATAATTTTTGATCGACCGAATGTGTCCTAAAAATCCAATATTTTTTAAAATAACGTTACAAGTTTAGTACAGGTATCGGCACGAGTCGTGAGCACAAACTTTACATATAAACCTACAACATTATTATAGTCAGTGTATTAGTTATTTAAGCAAAAAAGATGGGTACTGAAAAAATGGTGGCCGAAAGTGTACATGCACGAGCTTGCCCTCTCTATTGTCTATCTGTGCTGACGACTCGTGCCGGTAATTGTAAACAGATAATTTTACTGCGATTTTTTTATTGTTAATTGGATACAAGGAAACAAATAACATTTCAAGAACACTAATTACCAGAATAATAAATTCACTTAACCAGAATGATATGAGAAAAATGTTCGTAACATGTATTGTCGTTTTTATTATTATAATAACTTCTTACATCTAATGTATAAACTATTTCTAAATGTTTGTGTTAGTCTATTGATATTTTGTATTGTTTGAATACCCAATTATTCAAGTTTATCCTTAATTACGAATAATTGAATGTTCTCGACGCAAGCGGTGAAGCGTGGTGTGATGGAGGCTTTCCGATAATAGGGGGAAGATGTGGGTATCGTAGGTTACTCACAATTCACGGTAGATAGAGATAGATAGGGTCTTAAGGGCGTGTTCTGACGTCACAAGTCGAGGGAAAGTCGATAACGCTCTGATCTTATAATAATTTGCGGTTTTAGTTGACATTGGTGCGTATAGTCCTCGTTATATATTGAATCTCCGTTTTGCTGCACATGTATATCTTGTGTAGCTCAAAGAAATATTAAAAAAATACACTCGATACTTATGAGGCTTTCACAGTCACGAAAAGGGAACAAATGCCTCGAAAAAAATGGAATATAAAATAAACAGCTTTGTAAAATAAATGAATGGTATTACGAATGAAATGCGAACACATCTTGCCAACCATTAACCAATGTAACTGCTAGTGATGTCTGAACACGCCCTCGTCTCCGGAAATAGACAAGCTTATACGATAAGCCAGCAAGGGACTGACACAGTACATTTCGCCAATGAGAATTTAGATAAGGTATCATAGCATATTTCCGTGTCCAAGAAATATAGTTGAAGAATGTATGAGCTCGTGTGAAATGGGCTGCGAAGTCCGTAATAGAATCTAGCTAGAGGACACTTGGATAAAACCCGCACATTTTTATTATCAAGGAATTTTAGGATCAAGATTTATATAGAGTTGTCGATACACCCAAAGTTACAATATTCAATTTCGATAAAGCAAACAGCGTACATACCTAGAACATTCAGAATAACTAAATACTGTATTAGGCAGCCAGAAACTCCTTACAATTCCGCCATTATAGTAGCAAAGTCTAAAACTATAAAATAAATATATTAGCATTTATTTTGTAATTATTTCATACAAAATACTGTAGCAAGCGAAACGTATAACTAATTATTACTCTAATATTATTAACCATTTACCTATAATTCAGTCACATTCATCTTAAACAAGCACTTGCAATTATTTGCTGTGAAAATTGAACACTTTACATAACAAATTATTTACGCGATGTAAGACGTATCTGAGTATTTTATTTGATTCTAGAAGTAACAAAAACTCAACTTTATTAGGCCACTAGAAAGTATCAAAATTAGGCAATGAACTTACACAAAACAAATTGCGTTATTAGCAACCATTTAACCGATATTTCTATAATTCGTTCAGTGTTCATCACACATCGGTTACATTCGATTCATAGCCGATTCCTATGATTTATCGGTCGTTATTGGTTTAAAATCATAAAAAGACTTTTGTATTTTTACCAATGCATCAAAGACATTTAATAGACGCTTTGCATAGTAGAGCTTCCCATACGTTAGTAGCTGTAGCAGGTAAAATTAGCTTACAAGTCCATTTATATTCCCAGTTTGCCAATAAAAAATGCTACTATTGGTAAGCAAAACGATTCGTTTTTGTTCATAGGAATCGGGCATTAGCCTACCTGTGCCTCACGTATCATTGATACAGATAAAACCTCTTTTGTTTTGAAATAGCTCTATCTGGTTTTCAGACTATTTATGTGTTTTGTTACCTATATATTCGCAGCGTAGTCCCCTGTTGACGGGCTTCGCGATAGGGCCCTTAAATCCATCACTGTTAGTATTACCGTTGAAATCCCCAACAAAATTGATTCAACAAATTTTGCGCGATGCGGTAGCGAAAAATCAAATATAAAAAAATAGTTCTTACTACTTGTTCCTAACACTGCAACTATTTTTATTACATTTCAATATACAGACACATTTATTATTATAAAGTTCGCGTTACAGCTCTATGTATATATCTATTTCTTCGTAAAGTGCAATCGAAAGAGGTTTAATTCTGATATTAGTACCCATGATACAGACCAACCCATTAAAACCCAATTGAGTCCCGTGTTCCACCATCTTAGTTCATAACAAGAATTATTTAAAACTCGACTAATTGGTAAAAAATGTCTACATTTCGACACCTACATTCTCATAAGGCTTCTTCGTTATAAACTCCTACGTTGATCTGAAACAATGGAAATGTTCAATGAGTTATGCTAAAGGTGAATTGTGAGATTCGCTAACTTTAGGAGTTCAGAATATTTTAGAAGTTATGTAAAATTTTAATGGCAGGTAACGTAGTCTGATTTTTACTAGAAGGGTTCATTGTTAGAAGTTTTAGAGTTCGGAATTGAGGTTATGAAATGAACCTTTGTTAGCGAGCGAGGGTGCCATTGATATACAATAATTTGGGAGTTTCATTCAAAATTACGCTACCAGCGTAAATGAAATAGAGGTCACAGTTTCATAATCTATAGCCGATTTAATATAACGTTAGACAAATAAGACCGATTTTAGCAACGAAATTTATAAGCAATGTGTTTGCTTTCAGCAGGGATTTGAATCAGTATTATAGTTTTATGAACCTTAACAGTCAATAAAGACGAGCTGAAATTCTGCTTGATGAAATGGTTCAAAATATATTTGTGCCTTGGTGGGCCACTTTTGTCTAATGTTATAGGAAATGGAGTTCTGCCGGCCTCAAACGCGCAGCACGACATAGTTTTGTCATCGTATTATCTCGTGTCGAAACGAGATAATGCGACGACAAAATCGTCTCGCGCTGAGCATGATAGCCGCCGCAGGTATTAAATTGTTCTTTTAAAAACTTGTAGATACTTACATATTATATCAGTGCTTATAGGTACTACACCACATGTACAGGACAGCTGCCCTTCGCTCTAACGTTGTCTAGCGGCGGCGAAATCACCACATACGTGTCTCGACTAGCAGTAGGAACCTCATCGTCATCACCCGCAAACAGCGGCGGCGGGGGAATGACGTCATCGTCCACCTCGTCTTCAGTAACTTCCGAGCGCTTGCTCCGGCCCGGCATGTAGTTCATAACACAAGTCACAGCGATCAGGAACAGGAAGAATATGAACACCACGTCGAACATGATTAGAAAGTTTAGCATTACAAGTTGCATGTCACTGGCTAACTCCCCTCACATTCTGCGCACGATAAACTGAGAGGCACTGCTATTTTCATCTTATAGCATTGTTGTGTTTTGATATCTGGAACAAATGAAACATGCTTTAGCATAATCAGTCCATTGATAGCTACAACCTTGGGGTCTTTAGGTCAAGAGTGAATAGGTTACTTCTAGGCAAGCGTGCTTCACCGTCGACCACACCATCGCTTACTGTCAGGCGAGATAGTGGTCGAACGCGAGCGTATAGACAAATAAAAAAAAATTGAAGTCATTCAGAATGAGAAGGGTTTTTATGTATTGTAACTTTCGTGAGACATATTCATATTTATTTTTTGATAAGTTACGGTTTATTCAGGTGTACTTTTCAGGATTTCCCAACTAGAGTTCGACTTGCGACCTCGCCACGTGTTCAGCTCATGATTAAGGCTCCGTTTCGGCCCAAAACTAGTCGCGTACCTAATCCCGAAAAATGCACCTGAGTAAACCATAACTAATCATAAATTATATGAGAACGGTTTCGGCATTAGCCCACCACGCTGGCCTTTGGGTGTACTCCCTTCCCTTCCTTATCACCTACGGACCTAAGATTATTTCGGGGCCCGAACTAAGAATGAAAGACAACGCGGTTTGACAGTTGTTCCTACTACCAATGTGTTTTTGCCCGTCCGAAAAATTGAACTTGACACTTGGTTTGTTCACTCCTACGTTTCGGGTTACTTTCGCACGGGCGACTAACTTCGTTGACGGACTTAGGGAGTAGGCCCCCTGGTACGGATTGGCGGGCTATGTACACCATCGAGAACTTTATAGAGCCCCCTCAAGTTTTCTCATGATGTTTTTATTTACCGCAACGCAAGTGATGATCAAATTCTGATTCGCAAATGAATTCTAAAAGTCAGAGGTGAGGGCCGGGTTTGTACTCATATTCCTCCATAGATGGCAAGCGTTCCACTGCTTGGCTATCACTGTTTTTTTGTAACATACTTTAATTTGCATGCCGTGGTCTCTCATAATTGAAGGAGTACACTGGCTATACAAGGTTAGTCGGAAAGGGGGTACTAATCCGAAGCCCACTTATAGTATCACTGATGACTGTTTGAAAGCAAGTGTTAAAATTTCAAAATTCAATATATATTTTTTCCAAATAAAATAAATTTTATTTTAGTTTTTTCAAAATTCTTCATCCCTGCTTTAGTTACAAATTCAGAAAATGGTGCTTCTAATTCATGACCCCATATATGACCTAAAATGTAAACACAGCTGATCATAACCGGGGATAGATAGATTTTAGAGATTTTTTTTGTGAGATTTTTGAACTACTGTTTCTCTTAAACTATTGAGTTTTGGAAGAAGTTGTAGAACAAAAGTTATTCATTGTTATGTGTACTTTAACACCCTTTCGGATTAGTACCCCCTTTCTGACTAACCTTGTATAATGTATGAGACTTATTACCATAATTTTTTTTGTGTAAATATCCTTTGTCAGAGATCCTTAAGTAAATAAATAAATATAGGTAAAACATTAAAAACTGCCGTGCTGTCCCGTGTGGTGCTAGACGTAAAGAATAGCACTACCCCATCTCTTCCTATGGGTGTCGTAAAAGGCGACTAAGGGATTCACTAGAGATTGGGCAGCAGCGTCTTCTGAGTATTTTAACAACCATACTGTGATCGCCAACCCGCCTGCCGAGCGTGGCGATTATGGCAACCCCCCCCCCCCCACCCCACCCTATTGGAGGAGGCCTATGTCCAGCAGTGGACGTCTTTCGGCTGAATCATCATGATCATCATTAAAAACTTCCGAATATCTGCCATTATCCTAATCTATCTACCCATTCACTTTACTCTCGGGATCGAGCATATCCATTTAACACGCTCCAGTTCATTGACCCCAGATGGTTAACCTAATTTAATAAAAACGTTATTACCTACTAACGGTTACGTTACCCATTATTGGAGTAAGTATCTAAATGTTTCGGTTTAGCAATATACCCGAATAAAATACCAGACAAATTAACAAATACACTCGGGACCAATGAATCCGGGTCACCAACCTTAATACCTCGGAAACTAAGAATGCTAGCTTATTAAAATAAAAAAATAACTTTAAAAAAAGTAAAAACCGATTTCAAAAAAAACTAAAAAGAGTAAAATAATTACCATGTTATAAAACTAACAGTTTCAGAAGTCGGTGCCTTCAATTATGTTCAGTGTAAAATTGCACCGACTTCTGAAACTGTTAGTTTTATAATATGGTAATTATTTTACTCTTTTTAGTTTTTTTACAACTCAGTTTTTACTTTTTTTTAAAGTTATTTAATTTTTAGATTGTTAGTGGCATTAACAATACACAAACATGCAATTACAGCAATCTCGGGTAATTGGCTGTTATTCATTGAAGAGTTCCATTGTCAATCTCCGAGGGTCTTCATCAGATCTTTACCAAATTTAAATGGAACCATTTCGGAAGAATACTCTTTCAAACAAAAAAAGGAATTTTGCAAATCCGTCTAGAAACGACGGAGTTATGCCCGAACACACATAAAATAATTACATCATCCACATAGCAGTAATCAAAAAAATGCTCACAAAGTAAAAAATACTGAACCAAATCGGATGAAATTTTTATGAGACCAAATGGCAAGTATACTGCATCGAACAAAAAAAGAAAAACACTAATCGGACTAGAAACCTCGGAGTAATCGGTGTAAATACACAAATAAAAAAATGCCGACCGAATTGAGAACCTCCTCCTTTTTTGAAGTCGGTTAAAAAGTATTAAATGGACTATTTAAGAAGTTTTATTAGTTTTATTTGAGTAATATAAAATAAATGATTTTAAAATTTTGCGATTACACATTATAAAAATACTGATTGGGCTCTAATCGCGTAGAAAATTTAAAAGGCACAAAATACCTTTTTTATCTCGACGTTTCTTCCGAATTACATCGGGCGGCCGTGGTCACGGGTATACTGAAGATAGTCTATATACAATACTTTTTGTTTGAATAAGCCATCATTCTTCTATTTAAGGTTTGTGTTAGTGACCCGGATACATTGCTCCCGAGTGTAAATATCCCTTTCCCAATCCTATAATATGCGTTTACAAAGTCTTACTGCGAAAAATGATCCGTGAAACATCGAGTTATCCGCTTCAAAAAACTCTCGTGCGGTCCCATTACATTGTTTTCACGCACAGTTTAATCTGGCTTTAAAACGTTTTCAAAAAGAATTGGCTGCTACCTTTGATACGTATTTTAATATGGACTCACTTTCCGGACGGCCGCAAAGCTCTTCACGTTTTAAAAACCATACATTTTAATCGAGTACCTTTACGATTACCGGCTAAAGTAATGCAAACAAATATTTATTTCTGGTTAAACATTTCCATGTTAGCGAAACAAATAAATCGGATTGAGAGCGAAATTCATTCCCTTTGTTCGCGTAATAGCCGTAAGTTGGAGATTTATGGTCTGAACCCTTCATTTGACAGTATCTTATATGGTTTGTTACCGAAACATCGGTTTGTACCACGCGGCTACGTTTTGATATGAGATATGGGTTTTCTGTTACATTTAACAGAAGTATGCCGTTTGGAATGTATGAACTTTATGAGAGCTATGTGACCTCTTGTTTTTTTAGGGTTCCTTACTCAAAGGGTAAAAAGGGACCCTATTACTAAGACTTAGCTGTCCGTCTGTCACCAGGCTGTATCTCATGAACTGTGATAGTTAGACATTTTCACAGATGATGTATTTCTGTTGCCGCTTTATCAACAAATACTAAAAAATAGAATAAAATAAATATTTAAGGGGATCCAATACAACAAACGTGATTTTTTTGCCGTTTTTATAGATAATGGTACGGAACCCTTCGTGCGCCAGTCCGACTCGCACTTGGCCGGTTTTTTTTGTTTACTTTGAAAAACGAATTGTGAGGGAGAAAACCACTTAAGTACCTTTAAATTGTTATGATAAACTTACAAGAAAGTTTGACAACTTTACTTAAGTTATCAAACTTTCTTGCAAGTATACCTGTAACATAACATCAAACCTGTATTCCCCGAAGGATAGGGCAGAGATGTATCGTACACCCTCATATCGCCGTTATGTTTAAGTCCCATGTAATGGGCGTGCCTATTGCCATCGATCGGGCACAAATCGAGAATCATGGCTGAAAATTTCCACACGGAAAAACCCCAATAATACTTTGCTCGACTTGAGGATTGAACCCAGGATCTCATGCGACCACGAGACCAACGAGGCAGTTAAACATACCTATATATTCCGTTTTTTAATCTCGGAGACAAAATTGATAGGCACAAATGTCAAACTTATAAATTTTAGGAACATTATTTTCAAATTTGACGTTTCGTTCCTGTCAATTCAGTCTCAGGGATTAAAAAACGAACTATAGTTTATGATATTCTTTTTAAGCTGTTATCAAATCTATAATGGCTACTCTTACACCTACAAAAAATACCATTACGAATAAAACGCCACATTAATGTTTATTTTATGTCATAATTATTACTTTTACTGTAAAGAGAATAAAAAAGTGTGTCCAAGTTTATGTTGTACGTCGTACCATTACATCTAAACGACGGCGACGGTCTATCCTTTATCAAATTGTTACGTCTTGTAAAAAGTTCCCAGAAGTTCGAAATTTTCGTACATTTACGTAGCCGAAGGGAAAAGGGCAAATGTTTTGTCTTTTGTACGAGTTATCAATTTGGTATAGAGGACGCGAAGTTTCTGAAGTACAAAGTTTGTGGTTCGATGTACTTCCGCATCTTGTTAGGCTTGGAGCAGACCCCAAAACTGCCGTCCGATTTCTAAAAGACCGTTAAGTGAGTAAATCTAAGTTTGAGTTATGAGCAAAAACGTGTAAAAACAATATAAGTTCCCATTTTCTGTCATGCGTTTTCCGCCCACGCGCGGATCTGGTCCGCGATGCGGGTGATAGCACGCTCCTGGCCACACGCAGGACAAAGATTTCGTTTACCGCTACAGTATCGTGCGTGTTGCCAGTGACTAAACTTGTTCACAAAGATGAACGTTAAAAAAGTAATCACGCGTACTATGACTATGCGTGCGACCCGTGTCACAGTAAGTGTGTTGTTTAACACTGAAGGCAGAAGAACGCCGCTCGCATCCAGTTAGCACGCACGCGGGCTGCACGCCCACAGCTAATCCGCGTTCCGTGCGCGTGCTGCCCGCATGATAGGAAAAACATGTATGAAATGATAGGATGCAGCTGCACGCGGACCAGATCCGCGCGCGGGCGAAAATACGCATGACAGGAAAAGGGCCCTTACAGTTCGAACAACGTAATAGGTCCGATTTGACGTTTGCATAAAACCACAAAATAAATTTGAACAGAAGTTGCACGCCTTCGGTCTTGAAGAAAGTTGCTTTATTATTTATCTGAACAAAGCGCACCCATGATAAAATTAAACTAAACGCCACACATTGTATTAAATATTACTAGTTGATACATTACTCCTAGTATTCAGATAGGTAAATAAATCG
Organism: Amphipyra tragopoginis; assembly: GCA_905220435.1. NCBI lineage: Eukaryota > Metazoa > Arthropoda > Insecta > Lepidoptera > Noctuidae > Amphipyra > Amphipyra tragopoginis. The sequence goes on along the minus strand of HG991995.1, from coordinate 20,699,077 downwards.
GACCTATTAGATTGTGACCTTTTTTATGGATCGGAAGTCATCATATGACTCCTTCCGCTCTGGGCGGAGCGGAAGGGAGTGTTAGACTCTTACTGACTAAAACCCATTCGTGTTCCTTCTAATTTTCTTTGCGTTCCAGGGCCGTGGTAACTCTTTCAAATAAATTCCGCAACCCTGGTAGATTAGATTGTGACCTAGTCTTACAACTTACTAAAAATTATACAGTGAAAGCTTAAACGTAACCCAATAATTTGGTATAACAAAAACATCTGTATATCTTCAGAATTTTTAAAGACAAACGTTGTACACGTCTTCACGTTTTGAGCTCATTGCTCGAAATTAGGTTTACTCACATACTTCCGGTTTCTGAATTGAGAATTCGGGATAAGCAATACTTAAGTAGTATTTGAGTAAGTACGGAGTGATCAAAAAATGTTTTAAAATCCGTCATTTTTCCGTTTCCATTCCGACGACTCCGTCCATGTTACTTAAGTACTACTTATCCTAGAATTCTCAATTCAGAAACCGGAGGCTAACGCGGCCTCTTACGTTGGCGGTTAAAAGCGATGCGAATTGCGAAGCGACGCGATGCGGTGACACGCGAATTCAATGCGATACGGTGCGAAGCCGGCGGCTTTGTCCTACGAGCTCGCGAACCGCCCCCGCGCGCCGCCGTCATTCAGTAGCACTGTACGGCACTGCATCCAGTTCGTGTGAAAATATCAATTCAACTGATCGCGTTCGCTTTGCTTCGCGCCGCGCCGCACCGCACTCCACACGCGTTTGGTCACGTAGGCCACTTCAATAGGTATCGACTGTTTGTTGTTTTCGCGTCGCGCCGCTCCGCGTCACTTCTAGATCGCTCACGTAGTATGCCGCGTAATGGTCTTTTAGAAATCGGTCAGCAGAAAATATTACCACGTGTTTGGGGCGGGCTTGAAATGCTAGAATATAAAACTTCCTCACCGCACGCTGAAAATAGACGCGTATTTTAAGAGTCTACAAAACCCAGCACGCTTGGTGGTAGGATCTATACTGTCCACCTGGCTTGCTACCACGGGTTCACATTAAAATCCGGCGCCAAGCAGTTTACTGTGTTCCGTCGTGTGTATGTGATAGCCAGAGGGGTTTAGGGCAATCCCTCTATATCTCTGCTACTTGGTTTCGTGTGTTCCAATTTAGACCCTGTCTGCGGTTACCATCCGGTGATGGTCAAACGCGAACAAGTGAAGTAATAAAAAGAATCAAAATAGCAGGAGTCAGTAGAAAACATTGGTATTTCCAATTGATGTTTTAATTTTTGTACTCCTACTGCTGAGCAAACGCTCTTACTTTGTCAACTCCCTTTTGCCTTGTATTATAATGCTTCTGTTGTTGGCAATTATTTGGCCAAATTAATTTGCTGTTTATTCAACAATGTTTTCCGTACCGTTCTTTATCTAATCGTTATTGGCTATTGAGTCTTCATTTGAAAGGAACGTAATTACATTACAGATTCAATGGAGTAATAGGCCGATTCTACAGTTAGGGCGAAAATACACTTAGCGTATTTTGCGTCGCGTATCTTGCGCGTAATGACGTGAAATAACAGTTCATACGCATAACGTGACGAAACATGAGCAGCGCAAGTGTGTCTGCAGCTTTAGATTCATCTTAAATGTGTATATTAAAAATTAATTAAAATATCAAAGTTTTGATACAACTCAGCTTGACACTTGCGAACCTCGTTATTTTTAAAGCGGCTAAAGCAATCTATGAAAATCGTCGGTAAAATTTCGTCGGTCCATTTTCTTCTCTAGACTAATATCCGTTAGAATCGTTTGACTGAAACAATGGCTTCAAAACTCGGCCCGACTTTTATAGGCGCGCTCTCCGAGTAAGATATTTGGCAAGCGCGCCTTAGATAGGTATTAAATTTGATTTCTATAATTCTGAAATCTTGTTGATTTAACTCGGTTCTACGTTCCGCACTGACAATTTAATTCGTGGGTTAGGTTAATCCGTTTAATGGCCTAAAGCAAACAGCTTAACTAATTTATGGATGACCCTAGAGACCTGTTGAGTACAAGAATTGGTTATCACATTTTGGGTCTTCGTAGACTGCTGTTAGTTCGAGATTAGAAGTACCTATATAGTTATTTGTTTGAGTAATAAATTTCGTAACTATCTACACAGAAAATTAAAAGTTTATGCGGCGTGTGAGAAATCGGCTAAATTACGTTCTTTTTTTGTTTTTGGCCTTTGGACTGTTCCACTGCTGAGCGAAGCCTCCCCTTTTGCATTCCAAACATCTCTATTTCGCGCCGTTTCTGACCGTGCCAGTCCCGCAAACACGTCTAAATCGTTACGCTACCTACGCCGCGGTCGGATTTAAGTATTGAAAAAATAATTGGTAGTATTTTTATTCTTTAACTTGGTCAGCTTTAGACCTACTCGCACCTACTAAGGATCGATAGCAACAAAAGGACGCGGGGAGATTTTTTTAAATTTAAGATTTATGGAGCTATGTTATTAGCTGTTATATAATAATGTAAGGTGTTAAAAAATCAACTCTAAGAATTTTGTGAGGTTACTCGGTATCGGAAATTGAACAACTTTTGTTCTACAAATATTAGAAATTCGCCAATTTTTTATTCCTGTCGTTACAAATCAATTAAAATATTTTTTTGATTCGTAAACTATAGTAACCCCATAAAATTCTTAGAGTTGACTTTTTAACACCTTGTACTACATTACACATTACATTAAAAACAGTCCAATGATTAAAAAAACCACAAAAACCTAAAAATCACACTTACATTAAACATTCGCAAAAGAAAGCCTCATTGGTATTTTCCGAATTGCAAAAAGAAAATAGAAAGTGTCATGAATAGTAAAAAGAAAAGATTCACTACGACGTAGCGCTATTACGTAGGCGCCACAAAATAGCGCTACGTCGTAGCGTTTATATAAAAAGAAATAAGCCTATCATGCCACACCTAGTCAACAAAATGAAAATTAAACAATAGGCCCGATAACTCATCACCGCCTTTGCGTTTTCCTAACAATGTTGAGGTTGACTTCTAGCTTAACCAGATAAGGCACTATTATCCAAGGAGCCTTTGTCATGTGATCTCTAATTCCAATTCCTGGAAAGGACTGAAATAACCAATTGGCGCAGTGGCTGAGCGCTTGCCTGTTGCGTGACATGTTTAGGTTTCGATTTCCGCACGAAACAAGTGTATCTATAGCTTACTGATAGTTTTTTTCTGGTCTGGGTATTTTTGCATGTGAATATTTGTCTGTAATCGCACCCACGATACAGGAGTATTCCTTGTGTGGTGCAGTTTTGAAAATACCCCATAGTTAGATCTGCTGGCAGATTTTCGGGCTTAAAGCTCTGCCCGTAGTGTACGATTTCCACTAACCGGGCCACGCAGGAGCGCAGCGCGTCGCAGCGGATGCTCGAGCACACGCTCGTAGTCAACCGCGTCTGCCCGACGGCTATAATCTGCTGGAACCAGGGCGCATGAGTGCGCGTGCTCGTGTATCCGCTATCGCAACCAGTTTCTACATGCAGTGTGGCCGAGCGGAGCCAATCGGACGCGACGACAGCCGAGCGCCGCCGTCCACGTACTCGAGCAGCCGACCGGCTGCCGCAGCATACGCGCGGATCTAACCGAGTTCCATACAGAGTAATATCCATGCAAACATGAAACTTAACTATTTTAAAGAAGCCTGAGTTTCCTTTAGCACAGTGTGAAATGCGCTCCGGCGCGGTCCGTTTGGTGGATATCGTACATAACAAGGCATTCTAGGCGCTATGCTCTCCGAGGTACGAAAGGGCCTTGATAAATAAAAAAACGGCTCTCACACAAGACGGTAAGTGAGCTTAAATTCATCTAAGGCAAAACCGCGGTAAGCCAGTCTTAACTTGCAGATTGAAAGGTCAGTTTGGTAGCAATCTACTCATGACTAAATAATTAACGAGTGTATAATAGCATTTTAATATTCACCTCAAAAGCTTTGCCAAAAATCTCATTAACTTCAAGTTTCATAAGCGTTGCGATTTACGTATTATCCCTTAAAGGGACTTAACGAAGTTACAGGCAGGCATTAACCGTTAAGCAGGGGGGGGGGGGTGAAATTATAAGGGTTTGTGGCTGTAAACTAAGTTAGCCGTAAGAAAATGTAGCCGCTAGAGCGGTCAAGAGTTTTTGTAGGTTCCGTTCCTGAAAGGATTACAGGTTTAACACTAAGATTTAAAAATAAAGACCTAAATTATTATGGTTATATTATTTCGACTAAAACCGAGGTGAAAATGTGTGAAAAAAAGGAAAGTGTGGGTATTCATGATTAGTTACGGTTTACTAAAAATGAACGTGGCATTTTTCGGGATTGCCCGGCTTTTCGGCTACGCAGCGCGGTGCAGCGCTAGTTCGACTCGCGACCTCACGGTGTGTTCAGGGGCCCAATTCTCCGAAAATAAATTGTTGCCAAACGCAATCGAACCACAACCGTCAGTCAGTTTTTGTTTTCGAAAACTTTCAAAATGATTGATTTTGTTTTTTGTGTCAAACAATTTGATAGCTTTTGAAATTGAGAACTGTCTGAATGAACGATTCGGCCTTGGTTCGGTTGTGATTTATCAAGATTTATTTTAGGAGAATTAGGCCCCTGCTCAGGATAGCTCGCACGATTTTCGCAAAATGCACATGACTAAAAAGAAACTAATTATAAATATGAACATGTTTCAAGGAAGTTATAAAAAAAAAAAACGTACGTATTGCCTCCGTTTAGCCTTTTTAAGCATTTCTATTTTTACGTTCAATATAGATAAATCATCCGATAACCATAACCTATGTGAACAATATTATGAGCGAGTTATTTTCGATCAAACGAATATTAATGACAACGAATATTTTCTACGCCTTAATTTTCTGACACAGTAAATAAGAGTAAAGTTCTTGAGTAAAGAAATATAGGAGAAGAAGGAAGGAAGTTACTTATTAAGAAATTAAATTTGAAGGTACGTACAGAAATCTATCTAAAATACAAAGTTGAACTGGAGTAGGTAACGCTAAATTTCAAGAAATCCTTGAGTCTCGTGAAATCGTATGAATTATTGAGAAAATAAACTTTTACTTTATATTTTATTTTGTTGTAGTAACTTCGGAATCATGATGAACACTTCAGGATTTACGAAGTTAACAGCTATGAAGGACCCTTAAATCTATCTAGGTTTTAGTTGTCGAAGAGAAGTTCTTAACAGAGTATTCGCGTGTTCAAGAAAAATTACTTACGCCTCAAAGAAAAAGTACTTTATAGTTTTTTGACATTGTTTTTCGTAAATGATGATGGATTTGTACCTACTTATCTTTCTCAGAAAATTGAGCTTACTAAACTTTGATCCGAACCAATTTGAAATGGTAGACAATCTTTTTGAGTATTTTTACATATCTAAGGGCCAACGCCGACACGATGCTTTTAGCATCAGCGATCGGCGATTTTGCGGTTGCATCGCGTTTAGGCGATCCTCTGCATTCGATCGTGGTATTAAGATCGCGCGTTTAAGCAACTTCATCGCGGCATCCAGCGACCAAAAAGCGACAAAGAGCCATTACGCACTGTCGACTGATCGCCAGAGACTTGGTCTCTCGGTGATCAAAACATAAGCATAGTCGCCTGGGCGACCGGCGACCAAGTGTGTAAACACCTATTTAAACTATACAAAGTCATAGTTGCCGTCGACCAAGTCTCCGGCGACCAGTCGACAGTGTGTAATGGCTCTAAATCGTCATCGCCGATGCTAAGAGCCATTACGCACTATCGACTGGTCGCCGGAGAGTTGGTCTCTCGGCGACCAAAACATAAGCATAGTCGCCTGGGCGACCGGCGACCAAGTGCGTAACACCTATTTAAACTATAGACAGTCGCCGTCGACCAAATCTCCGGCTACCAGTCGACAATGCGTAATGGCTCTAAAAGTATCGTGTCTGCGGTGGCCTTATACTTATAAGGCCACCGCAGACACGATTCAAACACACTATGCCGAAGATACGCGACCGAAGTTCCGCGGCTGATTTTATGTTCCGACGTATTCGGCTGATATGACACACCATAAGTGCCGAACATACGCGGCAGAAATTCAATTGCACAAACTTGTAGGCGGACACGCGGTGCGCGAGCATGCCTGCCCCCCGCAGCTACCCGCCCCGGATCTTCGTCGGCAATCTAACCAAACTTCGGTCGCGTATAATGTGTGCTCTACAGAATACGTTGCCGCCGAATTGTCGCTGAACTTACGCCCGACCGAAGTTCAGCTGTACGCTATAACGCGACGTAATTTCGGCATGATGTGTCATCAGTAATTCAAATAGCATTACAGGCGTAATCATGCCGACCATCCCCGACGATATCATTACGATCGCCGACACGTTGGGCGCGATTGACTCCCTCACCAGTCACGTACAGTCCGTGGTGAACGAGTGTTCACGGCAGGTTCCAGCGGTGGACGAACACCGCTGGAAGCTGCCGGACGATGTGCGCGAACTGCTGACGGAGAAGAACGCGTCCATCCGTGCCTATGACTCTTTTCCCTGCGAAGCTAACCGCGTCCATATGCGTTCTCTACAGCGTGCTGTAAAGAAACGTGTACGGGAGGTTCGGGAAGCCCGCTGGGACAAGATGTTGAGCGACTTAGAGCCATCCCATCTGGCCTTCTGGCAATTGCAACGTAATCTGAAATCCGATTGTGTAGCTTCAACTCCCCCTCTCAATCGTCCGAACCAAAGGCCGGCCTTTGAAGACGACGAAAAGTCCGAATGTCTAGCCGACAGTCTAGAAGCCCAATGTACTCCCAGCACCCAACCCGCAGACCCGGTCCATCTTTCCAAGGTGGATCGCGAGGTCGAACGTAGGGCCACCCTCCCACCCGATGAAGACCCCGACGACCCCTTACCCCCCATCACCGTAGACGAGGTCCACACGATAGTGAGGAAACTCAAACCTAGGAAAGCCCCCGGCTCAGACGGTATCACCAATAAGGTGATCAAACACTTTTCCGCCCCGCTCATAGTCCTCATGACCGCCATCTTCAATGGCGCTTTGAGTAATAACATCTTTCCGCAAGCTTGGAAACAAGCCAGCGTTATCGGTATCCCCAAACCCGGCAAACCCAAGAGTGAGCCCACTAGTTACCGCCCCATCAGTCTTCTCAATGTATTTGGGAAAATCTATGAGCGTCTCATTTATATCCGTTTAAAGGATTTCGCTGACTCCCGTAAACTCATCCCCGACGAACAGTTCGGTTTTCGAACCCAGCACTGTTGCATTCGACAATTGCACCGCATAGTCGAACACATTAGCTCCCGTTTTATGCGCTTGTACAAAACGGGCATGCTCTTCTTCGACGTAGCGAAAGCCTTCGACAAGGTCTGGCACAACGGTTTATTATACAAACTGTACCAATTCAACGTGCCGGACCGTCTCGTGCTCATCATTCGAGACTTTCTGTCGGATCGCTCCTTCCGCTATCGCCTAGAAGGCACCCTCTCGTCCCCTCACCCCATCCGCGCCGGAGTCCCTCAGGGCTCCGTGCTATCGCCCCTTCTGTTCACGCTGTACACCAGCGACATTCCCAAACGTGGCTTGGCCAAGTTGGCTCTCTTTGCCGACGACACGGCTATCTACTATTCCGGTAGGAGTCTCGATAGCATCTCTCGAACCCTTCAAACCGCAGCCGACGCCCTCGGTGTCTGGTTCCGGAAATGGAGAATAGAGGTGAATCCTGAAAAGAGCGCAGCCGTTCTTTTCGAGAGACACGGTGATTCCCACACCCACATCCGTCCCGTCCTCATGTTCGGCAAACAGATCCCTTGGGAGATGAAAGCCAAATACCTGGGGGTTATCCTAGACCACCATCTGAGTTTCCGAGACCACATCAAAGCAGTGCGCGCCCGCGCCGCTTTCGCTGTCGGTCGCCTCCACCCCATCCTTAGAGCACGCAGTAAATTGTCACTTAGAAATAAGCTGAGAATCTACGTGACGTGCATCCGCCCCATCTTGACTTACGCTAGCGTCGTGTTCGCACACGTTAAGCCTTGTCGTTTCAAATCCTTCCAAACCCTCCAGAATCGAGTGTTGCGCAGAGCCGCGGCCGCCCCGTGATTCATGCGTAACGTTCAACTCCATCTCGATCTAAAAATGCCAACCATCAGGCAATACCTCAAACGCATTTCCAAGCGTTACTTCGACACTGCCCCCCTCCATCCAAACCCTCTAGTCGCCGCAACGGCCGACTACAGTCCCTCTCTCATAAGTAAAGTTCGCCGTCCCAGGCACACACTTTTAGAACCCGACGACGAAATAACCCTCCTCCAGGAGGCGAGTAAATCGACCAGCACAATACACAACGTCCGCCGCCGTCCGGCGTACCGTCCTCGCCGACGAGGCCCGTCGCGACGTCCCGCCGCCGCCGGTCACGATCCACCGAGCTCTCCCGTCGTAGAGCCGGTTGTCTCTTCAGACTCCGCAGTCACACCGATAATTCAGCCCTCATCAAGCTGTCTCCCCCCCCCCCCCCCCCTATGTCCACGCCAGCAACGCCCTAAGCCGAGGTCCGAGTCCCACTAGGGGTCGCCCTTAGTGCTGTTGTTGCAGGTAGTCATGATGGTAGTGTAGTACAAGTAGTTAGCTTAGGTTAAGTATTTTACTTCCCCCCCCCCCCCCATTGGCTGGAGACCCTTCAGGTCTCGCCAATAACTGCCCGGTTACGTAGAAACCGTCCCCTAGGACGACCTACAGCAGTCCAATAGAAAAAAAAAAAAAAAAAAAACATGCCGGACTTCGGTCGCGTATCTTCGGCAAAGTATGTTTAGACACTAAAACTGTTATTAAACATCAAGCTAGTGTTTAAATGATATCAATTTCCAATTGTATTCAGACTCAAACTTTTTATTGCATTCATGTGTACATTAGATGTTATATTTATGTAGGTACATATATAGTTTCAACATGAAACCCGGTAAGGGCACAGCAACATACTGTTATTAGGTGCTATACTAATAAAATTATAATAATAAAATTGTAGAATGGTAGTAGTAATAACAGTTATTAATAATAATCTACGTATATCATAATAAGTAACATTTTGATTAGATGAATTGTATTGCAATATTATTAATAACTAGCTGACCCGGCAAACGTTGTTTTGCCATATAAAATTTTAGGGGTGGACTACCCCTAACATTTAGGGGGATGAAAAATAGATGTTGGCCGATTCTCATAGATACCGGATAAGCACAAAAAATTTCATCAAAATCGGTCAAGCCGTTTCGGAGGAGTATGGCAACGAAAACTGTGACACGAGAATTTTATTATTAATAATGTAGCGTATAGTTGATAATTAATATTTTATGTATTTAATGTAGTGTATTTATTAATGTAATTATAATTGGGATATGTTATTTATTTATTTAGTTATTTCTTTCTTGTGTATTATTTTATTTCAGATATCCATCACGTGTATTAATTTATATTTGGTCCTAAATAATCTTTAACTGTGTAAAAGCAATTTTGTATTAGATATATGTATATTGCGTCCGTTTTGGTTAAAACATGTTATATAATCAGCACATTACTGTCCCACTGCTGTCCACGGGCCTCTTCTCAGAATGAGAAGGGTTTACGCGTTAGTCCTCCACGCTAGCCTGGTGTGGGTTAGCAGACTACACGCACCATCGAGAACTTTATGGAGCCCTCTCATGTGTGCAGGTTCCCTCACCATGTTTTCCTTCACCGTTAACGGAAGTGATAATCAAATTCTGATAGACACATGTATTTGAAAAGTCAGTGGTGAGGGCCGGATTTGAACTTGATCCCTCCTATATGGAAGGCAACCGTTCAACTGCTCGGCTATCACTGCTTAAAACACATTAATATTTTTAAATACAATTTCTTTTAACAGCAGTGCAATTTTGTAAGAATCTCACCTCGATCGCGACTGTCAATTAGACACTTGTCGTGACACAGCGTAGATAACAAAACTACGCGTTATTGATTATACTGTCGATTATCTGTGTGTTATTTGCTTCTATTATCCATACTGTGACATTATGGATATCGAGCTAACCGTCGATATTGAGGTGGGTTTCTTACAGAATAACACTACAGATCATTAAAAATTGATTTTTCAAATTGTTTCATGCCAGACTACATAGCGTATTATATAAAATGTATAAATTTACTCTTGGAACTAATAACTAGTACTCGTACACTCGTATCACTGGTCTAGTTACTTGGACGTTTGTTTTGCTTCGTACTCAGTATTGAGGATATGCGATGAAAGAGAATTGTCGATGAAGCTTTTGTAGTTTTTCTCAAATATGAAATCGTCATTAGCGAATTTTGCTTTAGATAGTACAGGTGAAAAAGATATAAGTATATTTTCATTTGCTAATCGAACTCCGTGTAATCTTAATATTATTAAGTGGATTTTAGCTCTACGTGTAAACGTAATAAATCTATAGTATTATGTTCCCAGTAGAATATAGAAAAGTTCTCTGTTTATGAGGCTAAGGTCTAATTTTGCATAAATAATTTACGCTGACCACATCGCTGTATATCTTAGAATTTTAAGGGTATACAGCATGACTGATTGTCCTTTACACACGAAAACCATGAACTCTACTCATCATTCTGTACATCTTTTTCACAATGGGACAAACTGAATTTCTGAAAAAAGAACAGCTGCAAAACAATCAACGTTGCTCTTTCTCTCGTGGCAGCTTGAGCTATACGAAAATAGCTCATGCTGCAGTGAAAAGATTAGCCAGTCGGCAAGGTTGGTAGCGGCGCTGACTGCCCAGGGTGCGCCGGACGTACTTAAGTATCGTCACTCGTGGAGGCTCTTTTCACGCACCCCATCTACGTTGCTTAACAAAAGGTAAGAAACAGCAGATTTTTTTTTCACGTATTAATAGTTCGTCCCATAGTAAAAGTATTATGCTGTATATAGAGGACGCAACTTTAGTATTAGGCTAGTCTTATTCGTACTATGTTAGATTTCTGCGTCGACAAATCCGTTCAGATTTTACCCTCGGTCCTTCACCATTCGGAAATCGAAATCGCACCATTCGTAAGCAAATTTCCCGCAGCTTGTACTTAGACTATACATGGCGTCGGGATCTTGACAGGGCTGTCACACATCAGCTTTACATCACTCGGCATGGATGGGGGGTAGAGGGGGTAAAATACGCTCTCCGTCTTCAACGTCGTGTCTGTCGCGTGATTGTAATCCTATCCGCATCACATGTGTTTCATCTCTAAACAATGTCGGCATTACATTCTTCGTTCACGTTGTTTTTGTTTTACAAAACCTGTGTTGGGTTTAAATCAGATTAATAATGTGTTACATATAAACACCATATTATTCTGCGTTTAGGCTGCGGTCAGATGGCTCCCATTTTGTGGTGAGACGATAGCAAAATATATTATTTTATTGGCTGCTACCACAATGATAATACGCGTGTAGAGGCAAAAAGTTGGCCACTGTTTGTTTTGTGACTCCTCGATTGCGTAGCGCCAAACATCAATCAATATATGGCTAATGGAATACCTATCGACTAAAGATTAACCTAAGCGCATACGGGTGCGCAGGCCGCGCTGGCAACAGTTCAGTCACAGTTTTACAATCGATACAGTTGGGCTAAAAGTACGCCAATATCCAATGAGCTAGCTAACTACAAAAGAAACAGTTGTAACGACGCTGAACTATTCTCAAGTTACGCTCACGCTATTCTCAAACATACTCTTTCTTCTATGCCCAGTTGATGAAGATCAGAGCCAGTCTACCCACCGAGAGGCATCCTTATACTGAAACAATATAGCACAAATTCTGCGGCGTGTGTCAATCAGTCGCATACCAAGAATCATTTATGAACATAATTGAGTTTGTGTTTCCGAGTTACGCGTCATCCTACGTGAGCGATCTACAAGCGACACGAAGCGGCGCGACGCGACGCGAAAACAACAAACAGTCGATACCTATTGAAGTAGCCTACGTGACCAAACGCACGTGGAGTGCGGTGCGGCGCGGCGCGGCGCGAAGCGAACGCTGTCAGTTGGCTTGATATTTTCATGCGAACTGGATGCGGTGCCGTACAGTGCTACTGAATGAAGGCGGCGCGCGGCGAGCGGTTCGCGAGCTCGTAGGACAAAGCCGCGGCTTCGCACCGCATCGCGTGTCACCGCATCGCATCGCTTCGCAATTCGCGTCGCTTTAAACCGCCTACGTAAGACGTCGCGTTAAGGATGCTATGACGTCACCACAGTGTTCCGTGGCAGGCATTAATGTGTCCACTACGTCTTAGCTTACTATTATTGCATTACATTTATACAAAATGGTCTGCTTAGCTTTTTCCCAAATATGTTGGGGTCAACTTCCAGTCTAATTAGAAGCGGCTGAATACCAGTTGCCGACCAGGTCAAAGTGACACTTTTTAGAGCTTTTTGTCAGACATTATACACGTGCAGCCTGTGGGTTAGTTTCACGCAGGGGACATACAGCGCTCTGCGCGTGCAATATAACAACGCGTTCAGGATGCTGATGGGGTTGCCTCGCTATTGTTTTCTTATGATGGTAGTGCATCAGGCATGCTAGCGGATGCCCGTGTTAATGGCTTTCATGCCATCATAAGAAAACGCTGTGCGTCATTACTGACATCTTGAGCATTTGGGCGGACCGGTGGGATTCTCCGCTGCTAGCGCACTGGATACACCTGCATATGGACAGGTGACCAGTATTTTATTTTATTTTTTCTGTCAATATGTGCAGTCATTATTTTTACTTTCCTTAAACAACACGGACACGACAAGTGACGAAGACGCACGAGCAATACCGAAACAGAGCGCGCCCCTCTCGTCGCGAGCGCAACGCTACGCGGCGCGGTGCAGCGTCAGTTCGACTCGCGACCTCGCCGCGTGATCAGCTCATGATTAAGGGCTCCGTTTGGGTCCGAAACTAGTCGGGCAATCCCGAAAAATGCACGTGAGTAAACCGTAATTAATCATAAATATGAATGTGTCTCACGAAAGTTATAATACAAAAACAGTCATTATTAGTGTAATGCGAACATTTAGGTTCAGTAAAATTTGCAATTAACACATTTTATGAGTGTCAAAGCTTGAAATAAATGATTGTTATTATATTACACGGAGCGACTGCCATCAAATCTCCGCAACCCAATTATTGGGCAATGCTGATATCCTTGTGTTAGACCCGGACTCCACCAAAGCGGAGATGTGCGGAGATGTCTCGATCAACCAATAGGATTGCGTTATTTTGAAATCTCTCCGCTTAGCTATAACTCAAAACGAATTCCTATTGGTTGTTTACGAGACATCTCCGCACATCTCCTCTTTGGTGGAGTCTGGGCCTTAGACCAGTTGTCAGACTTTCAGGCTTCTTACTACCCGTAACGACTGCATGACACCTGGCACCAAAAATTTAACATGCTCTCCGAGTCACTGAGGAGTCTCGATGTGTAACGAATGGTCACCCATCCACAGATTGACCGCGGCAAGTACAGCTTAACCTTGCAAATCGTATGCTTCGCATGATTGTTAATTAGCCACGAGTCAAGTTAATTTAAGATAAGTGGTAAAATAAGGACCAATAAAGTTCTGAATTCGACATAGTGTTGACCTTTGTCTGTCACTGTGAACTGTCAAGATACTGGATACGTAGCTAAGGTATCGGCTATAATGTCAGGGTCAGTCTGACATTGACGTCTTCAATAATCAATTATTCATTGTGTTGTGGTGTAACAAGCAATTTTACTAAAATAGCCTTTGAATTTATTTAAGACATTGTACAGTCAACAAAAAAGTTAGGTATATAGGTGACTGGTAATTAGTGACCGATACTTTAACACATGATTGTACTCATGATAACAAACAACTTTCCCAAAGAAACATTATTTTTATTTAAATTTTTTCATTTAAAATTTATTCATTTAAAATTTATTCATACCTAAACCGTTACGGAATGGACGCCGCTCGTAATATGTTTTTTTTTTGTTTTATTAATAATGTTTCTTTGGGAAAATTGTTTGCTATCATGAGTACAATTATGTGTTAAAGTATCGGTCACTAATTACCAGTCACCCTATATAGGCAAACAACGAAAATGAATGCACTATTCACAACAACTGTCATTGAATGCGTAATACTATGATGACACTTGAGGTTAAAACTGAAAACCAGCGCTGTGTTATTTCTTACGTTACACCCAGCATCATGCTGAGTAGGAACCTCATTGTCACACTAACGACGAGCAATTTTCAATGATTGAATGCAAGTTTATGTTTTAAGTCGTTACTTTGAACGTTTTTATGTTTTTTTTTATTTACTACTTGTATGGCAATAAATGTATTTTCTTTCTTGCTAATAACTTTTTATGTATGCAAGACACGTTTAGAAAAGCAATAGCAAACATTTGGCCGCTCAACAGATGCATTAGGCCCAGTATCCACCAAAACGGAGGAGAGATGTCTCGAACAACCAATAGGGTTGCATTATTTTCACATCTCTCCGCTTAGCTTCAACTCAATAAGAAATCCTATTGGTCGTTTACGAGACATTTCCTCTCCTCTCCGCTTTGGTGGATACCGGGCCTAATTCTGTTAAAATACGAATGTAAGTAGTTACTTGCATACTTATCTCTCTTGTTGTCTGTACTTATGTATTGTGTGGTCGTTCACTTAATATTAATGTTATGTGCATATTATTTGGTTTAGGCAAGTCAAAATTGGTACGCGATTGTATTATGTTTCCTTTATTCATCAAAATACACATATAAAATTACATTTTTAAATATTTCCATATAAATAAAACAAAAACATTTAAAAATATAAAAATATAGTAGCCCACCGGCATCGGGAACAGGGTCCAAGCTGCCGGCGGTCAGGGCTCCAGAGAGAGGAACTTCCTAACGATACGCGCCGTGTCCAGAAGTACCGCTTTCTGAATCAAACCCTTGATCCAGCTGCCTAACGAGAGCCTCATCAGATGTTGGTCGAGGCTCTTGGCTATTAAGCCATTGGCTGTAACGACTATCGGGACAATGACTGCTGAGTCAATGTCCCACATGTCAACAACCTCGTGTGCCAAATCAAGGTATTTGATTTTTTTTTCGTTTTCGGCTTTCACGAGATTCTCGTCATGCGGGACAGTGATATCAACAATCATTGCGCGGCGCTCTGATCGATCTATCACCACTATATCAGGCTTATTGGCTACAATAGTCCTGTCAGTGATGATAGATCGGTCCCAGTACAATGTGACATGACCATTCTCGAGAACTGGGTCGGGCACATACCTGTAGTATGGTACTTCTGAGTCCACAAGGTCATATTTCAGAGCAAGTTGCTGGTGGATAATCCTAGCCACGAGGTTGTGTCTGTGCAAATACTCACCGTTAGCTAGACGAGAACAACCAGAGACAATATGTCGGATAGATTCACCGGGACAGTGGCATGCCCGACAGATGTCAACCGTGCCGTCCTTCACAATATATTTTCTATAGTTGTTCGTCATCATTACCTCGTCCATAATCGCACAAACAAAACCTTCGGTTTCCCCGAAGAGGTCACCGAATCGTAGCCAGGCCACGGACGCTAGAAAATCTACATCGGGCCCATAAAGGGCCCGGTAAAAGCGTCCGTGAAGCTCCTTGCTCCGCCATACCTCCCTGCGGCCATTAGTATCAAGTACTACAGGCTTGCGCCAGTTCTCTTTCGCCAAGGAGAGCGGAGTGAGTCCCTTGTCCACTGCGACTACATCTCGATGCATCCCCACGTCGGCTTGGGAGAAGTACTCCCTGAGACTGCACACCTCACGGTTGTGGAGGGTCTTAGCATTTAAAAAGCCTCGCCCCCCACACTTCCGCGGGATGTACAGTCTCATTACCGATGAGCGTGGGTGATGCATTCGATATGCAGTCAGCAGCGTACGGACCCTTCTATCCAGGGCGTCAAGTTCGGTCTGAGTCCACCTGAGCATGCCGAAGGAGTACATCAGGACCGGCATGACCCAACCGTTAAAGGCGCGCACCTTGTTACCGCCCGACAAAAGACTTTTAAGTACTTTTATCAGGCGGCCAAAGAAACGCTCCCTCAACGATTGCTTCATGTCAGCCTCGTTGATGCCTAACGCCTCCGACATGCCCAGGTATTTGTAGGTCTCGGTTGAGGAGAGGGACCTAAGTTGTATGGAATCCGAGAGTTGGGTTCCCACGGATTCCATAATCCTCCCTCGCTTTACATGCATGACTGCACATTTGTCCACACCAAATTCCATCCTGATGGAATTACTGAAAGTTTCAGTTACCT
Source organism: Amphipyra tragopoginis (assembly GCA_905220435.1). Taxonomy (NCBI): domain Eukaryota; kingdom Metazoa; phylum Arthropoda; class Insecta; order Lepidoptera; family Noctuidae; genus Amphipyra; species Amphipyra tragopoginis. The sequence continues at coordinate 20,682,707 of HG991995.1, read as the reverse complement.
TCAGTAACTCCAGCAGTTGCAAATTGTTGGGGGCAAAGAGTTTCAGATCATCCATGTAAAGGAGGTGGGATATTACCTGACCACCTCTTCTCAACCGATAGCCTAACCCTGACCCCTCGAGCAATGTGCTTAGAGGATTCAAGGCTAGGCAAAACCACAGCGGGCTCAGACTATCGCCCTGGAATATACCCCGCTCAATCCTGATCAGTTCACCGTTCCCTTGAATTTGTCGACATCCTGGATAGTGAAGCACCGTCCTCCATTGCCCCATACACGACATCAGGAAGGTGCGTAGAGTTGCATTTATTTTATACAACTCCAGCACCCTCATGAGCCACGTATGCGGCACCGAGTCATAGGCCTTCTTATAGTCTATCCAACATGTCGACAGATCTTTTCGGGACCGACGAACTTGCTGGCTGATGGCCATGTCAATGAGGAGTAGCTCCTTAGTACCGCGGGACCCATTCCTACATCCATTTTGAGAGGCAGACATAATAGAGTTATTTTCAATATGACTACTAATTCTGCCTCTCAAAATGGACGTAAGAAGCTTATAGACCGTCGGCAAACATGTGATCGGTCTATAGTTCTTGGGTTCCGCGGTACTACCTGATTTATGGAGCAGGTGGGTTACTCCTGTTGTTAAGAACTGTGGGAGCGTACCAGTTTCCAGAGATGACTGGAACTGAGACGCCAAGCGAGCGTGTGAACTGCGCAGCCATTTTAGCCAGAAATTGTGCAGCCCGTCCGGCCCTGGAGATTTCCAGTTTGGCAACGGACGGACTGCACTGGCCACGTCTTGGGGGCTGATTGAAATAGCCCCCATGTCTAATATCGGTTCACATACTCGCTCGACGTCCCGTATCCAGCCACCTTCGGTGTGAGAGACAGGCACCGACCAGATGCTGCGCCAAAATGAATTCATGGCGTCATCATCCGGCAGATGCGCATCCCCCACACCTTGGTCTGACCGCTCCCAAGCTCTGTATACCCACCTTTGATCGCGTTGGAACATGCGATTCTGAGTGTATCGCTCCACTCGCCGCCTATACCTCCGGATACGGTTTGCCCATGCATAAACCTTCTGCTTCAGGAAGTCGATGCGCTCTGTAACACGGGACATGTAATCTCGAGGATTGGTGTCAGTCCCCGAGAACGCCCGCCTTACAAAGCGCATCACTCTTGGACGAGTATTGCCCTCCCTGAAGCAGATTAGTTTGCCAATGAGTGCTCTAGCCTCACCAATACGACGCTCAATCCTGCACTGCCACGCCGGTACGGCAAGTTTTGGTCGTGTAGCTCTATCATTATTATCAACTTTGACATGAGCTACACGACATGCCGCAACGGCCGCGCAGTACAGGATGGAATGGGTATCAGTGAGGTCTTCGCTGCCATCAAAATAACTTGATAGCAGCGAATCTAGAGCACACATTAGCGCCTTGTTTTTTTTATTCATGGGCAAACGAGGTAGCCGTGGTCTAAGGTCTGGCGGAGTGGACCGATACTCCCGAATCGCGAGCTCCAAAGCACTCCTCAATGATTCATTGCACTGAGTACTTACATTAGTAACCCTATCATCGCCCTCCTCGTCAGCGGGTATGGACCGCGGCACAACCTCGAGTGGGACTTGTGATTGTACCGCAGTCTGCGACTGGAGAGCACCGATACGGCTACTCTGCACTTCAGAGCGCAGCCTATCAAGCGCGGCGTCATCCAACCTGCGATCACGTTGGATGACTCGCACCTGATCCGACAATCGTTGCGCCGAGACGTTGACAGCCGGTTCAAGTGCCTGAAACAGAGAGAGCATCCGGCCACGGTACGCGGTCAGGTTAGTTCCCCCCTCTGTAGCCCCAAAGTATGCGCGCATGCAATTTTCATTCATGGACTGAGTCCATCGCATGCGCTGCACACTTCCGCCGGGAGCGGGGACCCTGTCAGAGGCCGGTGGGCCTCGAGGTCCCAAACTGGCCGGCGGTCGGCCTCTTCCTCGGCGACGCGCAGGTGGTGGTGACGTCGCCGGCGAGAAATATTCGTCGCTCGAGCTCGACGCAACTGCAGCGGCCGGTGTCACATCACTCACGGTGGAGGCGGGTTCCGGCGGCTGCGAGGCGGAGCTGAGCGACGAAGCCGAAGGTGGTGGTTGTGTGCTCTGGGCCTTGGCCCGGCTCCTTGTCATCATCGCAACTAGTTTTTGGTGTTATTTATTTCATTTATAATCAATGACGTATTATAAATAGACGCGTCATGCATCAACATCACGGCACTCAAAATCAGCGTAAATACTATCGGTAGCTGGATGGCTACATAAACGTACGAAAAAGAAAAGAAAATTAAATGTCACATAAGGAATTCCTGTTGTTAGAGAGAGACAAATATGTATCTTAGGTTACGTCATTATTTTTTGGTGCATGCTCATTGGTCGAGCGCGTACAAAAAGAGGCATGTGGGGAAAAATTGACACTCAATTTTCTCGTGTTGATATAGGTAGGTAAGTAGTAGATTTTTGGGTAAAATAATATTATTCTCTATCCTTAAAATTATGAATGCAGTATTCAGCAACAGTAATAATAGTTATTTAATTAATAAAACAAAATGTAATATAAACATAAAAATCTTTATCTACGAGTATATAATCAAAGAAATCAAGTAAGAATCTCATACGTATGTTAAATGTCTGTGATGACCTCTTTTGCTGAGATAGGTACGATTCGAGTATTGGTCTATTAAATTGATCATTAGGTTTAATAAAACATATTATTATATTCAAATAATATAATTAATCGAAATAAAAATAATGTAGGTTTTATAAACACTGATGCAAAGTTGCCGATTTTCCTCGCTAGCCGCCATTATGCTACATCGAAAAAAATTAAATTAAATAAATATTTTTTCTTGATATTTACGCATGAAATGACACTTTTCTATCTTTTACAGTTGCAGTACAATTATTACATATTCTATACACACAGGACGGCATTTTTTTTTCGCTAATAGAGGAAGTTATTACACACAAGTTATTTCAATTTCACGTACAGCCGCGGCAACGGTTGCTACGCGACTAAATGGATGTCAGGCAATTACCTTGCATTCATCTAGCCACTACAGAGCGCGGGCAACGTATCTATAGTAGTTTATATTATCATTGTTTATAATCTCAGGATGTCATCGTTATAATTTCCAGTAGGGTACTTTAATCGTTTTATGCAGGTTTTTTCGTTTGGTTATCATACTTGGTGGTTTGGTTTATATTATTGAAGGTATATTTATTATAATGTTGTATAAATTCAATAGAAATGATTAATTTATCAAATATTTTTCTTCATGAAATTTGTTACGTATTGTCACCTTGACAACCGGGCCACAGATTATGTTTATTATTATTACATGAAACATTTGAACTGCTTTGTAACTCCACGTCCTTACGAGAAGAAAGTAGTTTATAGACGTCAAAGGAAAATTCTTAAGTCGTTTCAGCTGAAACTCAAGGAAAATCTACTACAATGGAAGTACTAACTATATTCTCTTTCAACGATGCTATTACAAAATTCTCTACCGTATGTATGTATTCTGTGAGTAATGTAGCTAAAATAACTTGTCGTAAGTTTCAGAGCTAACGATCCAAAATAAAACTAGTCATCATATCGATTATCGATTATGTAAAATGGGCCGCGTCTAATATCGAGGTACTCGCACACCTTCTGTGTGTTATAGCTTTCGTACATATCGACCCAAATATGGTTGGCGTATTTAAGGACTAAACACATTTATCGGCATCAATTTGCGTGATTATACGTTCCTGATCCAGTGTTTACATTAAATGTTTTTAAACTTTCGCGATTTGTACACATTATAAAAATACAGATTCGGGTCTAGTCGCGTAGAAACTTAAAAGGCACTAAATACCTTTTTATCCCGACGTTTCGGCCGAATTACACCGGCCGTGGTCACGGGTAGACTGAAGTTGCGGAGCAGTTGTCGTCTTCGTGAAGCAAAAGTATTTTCATCTACCCTCACTCGATCTTGATTTTTATTTTATTTTATTAAGTTATCGTCGGTACTTCGACACACTAGTGTAACATTATTTTAAGTGTTTACATTATTGTAATTTATGATTTTAAAATTAATGTGTGGCTGATTATATTTTTTACTAGAGCACACTCGCGGCTTCGCCCGCGTGGATATCGTTTATCGCGTGTTCTGTATTTTTTGGGGTACAAGTAGCTAATGACCTTCTCCAGGTTCTAGACTATCTCTGTACTAAGTTTCATCGATATCGGTTCAACGATTTAGATTTGAAAGCGTAACAGACAGACAGATAGAGTTACTTTTGCATTTAAAATATTAATAGAAATTGTTTGTCTGAAATAAAATGATTAAACTGAATTTGCATTAAACTCATACAAAATGTGGAATTTGATAAGTAGTTTTTTTTATTTTTAAATCTTTTCCCCTCTCTTCGATTTCTCCTGTATCGTGGGTGCGTTTATAGGCACAAACCTTTACGTGCACAAACACCCAGACCCGGATCAACTATCTGTAGGTCATATAAATATTTGGTCCGTGCGGAAATCGAAGCCACGACCCGTTGCGCAGAAGCCAATCGCTTAGCCACTGCACCAAACGTGTCGACTAATGAATTAAGTACGCATGCTTTCACGTTTTTGTATCGATTTAGCTTTCGTGTGCTTAAGCGTGCTAACGCAGGCTCAGCTGTAGTGTGCTTCCGCAGCTGAAAGCACATAGTCAAACAAACTTTAACAGGTAATGCGATTGGTCCGATTAATGTGATTAGTCCCTTAAATGTCCAGCGGTGTAATATCGTGAAAGGGTCAATCGACCTTAAACGTAGGTATGTATGATTAACATGGGAATTTTAGATGAGCACTTGTCTAAAATGGCGAAGTGACGTCACAAAATAGGTTCAGTTTAAAAGCAGAGCCAGGGACTTTGTTTTCTGGCATTAACTTGAACTGGAACTGCATCCGAAATGCGTATCACAGTCGTAATTTCAATAGCTTTAATTTTGATAGGTCAACAACACAGAACAGATAAAGAGGTCAACAATATCCATTGCGTGGTACATAGTTGTGGAGAAGTCGAAATGTTAATACATACGTTGCTATAGAAATTGTTGACCTGTCAAAAGCGATTACGACTGTTTTGCGCAATTAGAAATTTCATTGCTGTTTGGCGCAGCTACTAGGCACACAGCACAACTTTTTTTTTGTAATATTTTAACATTCGTTTTTTTCTTTGTTATTTTTGTCTGTGTTTCTGCGTATTGTGTCAAATCAATGTTTTGTTTTTTTTTTTTTTTAGTGTTGGAGTTCATAGGAAACATGGCTATAAATTAATATTGTTTTTAACTCATGAAAGCAAACAAAAACATATGTATTTATACTCACGTATTTAATCGATGAAGGGGTAAGCGGAGGTGTCATCTATTACAGAATTCTATACACATTTCCCATCTTTTTAAACATCGCAAAACATCATAATTTGCTCTAAATACGGTTTCAAAATTCGTGATTTCTTTTCGTGATTTTGATATTCCATCGCGATTATATTTCTTATGGGAACATGCTGGGGTCACGTATACACGGAAAAGAGAAGCCACATGGGAAATCATAGCAACTGGTAATACGTACTCTTACCTACCATACGTTTGACTTAGCAATCATAGAATGTTCAATCTAATCGCATTACAAATTGACGTGCAGTTTTCCGAACAGCTTCTATTCCGCGAAATCTTGGTCATTTTCATCCATCGGTGTAGTGATTCTATTTTCAATAGTACTATCGATTAGTCAAGTCAAAATTTTAACAATAAGTGTCGATTTACACCAACATCGATTAACATTTATCTGAAGAATAAGTAAGACGTTTTAGGGCTGGTTTTCAATCGTCAGATAACTGTTATCTGAGGAATTATTTTGATATTTTGACAGATTTTCTATACAAAAGCTGTAAAAACGTGATATTTATCCTTCAGACAAAAAAGTTATCTAACGATTGAAATATCGGCCCTTACCTAACAAAATTTCTATACGAAGGCTGTCAAAAAGCAAAATTCCTCAGATAATAGCTATACAACGTTCGTAAAATCGGTCATAAGATAAAAATTATCGTCTCAAAAATGGTAACATGTAGAAAAATGTTATTATTAATTTCATTATAATTTCATGGTGTATCCATACGAATTCCGTCCACTCAGAGAGCGTTGGTAGGTTCCTATATTGTGATAAATTGCCTCGCACGACTGCCCGATCGGCTTAGTCATTAACTACAATTTGTATAAAGTTTGAGCTTTCGTAGACGTGGGTAAAGCGGTTTAAACGTCAACACACAAAGCCCCGTTTCAATTTAACATAACTTTCGGGTTGCAGTAGACGTTTATTAAAATATAGGCTCACACCTAATCCGGACTTTGGTATAGTTAGCGTAAACTATGCCTAATACCAGCTCTTGAGATTGTTATAAACAGATTTTAGATTTAATCTGAGGTGTTGGGTACTTATTATAATTACTCAGTATTTGCGAATTGTTAAAGTTTGGTAACTGAGTACCCGTGTCCTTAACTGATTATGTGTTAGGGTGCTTTTGCACTAGAGATGTGCTATGCAACGTTACTCTGGATGAATCATATTCATTCGTCCACATAGCATAGCACTGGTGGAAACTGATTCAACTAAGCTACGTTTTGGAAGAATGCGTGCTGAGGATGCGTGTTATGGATGTGAGCTATGGATGCGTGCTATGGATGGTGGCGAGTGGTGTAGCTATGTGCCGAGCAGTGTACCTACAGTAGGTTCATTTTCATAGTACATCTTACTCGCTCCGCTGGATAGCTTAGCATCAGTGGAAACGGTCACATAGTTTCATAGCTTAGCTTTTAAATTCTCGCAGAATAGCTGCATAGCACACCTCTGATGGAAAGACACGGCAGACACCCTTATGCTGGTTTAATTTGTAAGCCTAAATACATATCTTTATTACATCCTTCATCTTAACAATGGTTATGTTATGACGATTAAAAGAACCACGGGTAATAAATGTCTATCCCATCAAAAACATTAATAAAAAGTCACTGCTTTTGCTGTGAAAAGTTCTGAGATCTCACGTAGAGCTAAGTCTTGCATTTCATTTATAAATATATTTTTCGGATTTGGCAATTAGGCAACATTAAGATAAGGGCTCATTCACACGGGTTCTGTCATTGACGATTCGTCATAAAACACGATATGTCATGTAGGATGGACGTTCACATTGCATACGGAATCGTGTTTTATCACGATTTGGCAAAATATCCGAATTGATGTTCTCATTTCTTTCGTAATTGGACGAACTATCGAAAACGATGGATCTGTCACAAAAAAATCACGATTCGTGTTTTTTGACGAACGTGTTTTTTAAAAGACGATAAGTGACCGATGATGTGTCCGACATTTTTCACGATTCGTGATGCGTGTGAACACGGGCATATAAAAAGAATAGACGCCGTCAAAAAAAAAAAAAAACGAATCGTGAAAAACGACGATTCGTCAAAAAAAACGAATCGTGAAAAAAGACGATTCGTCAAAAAAACGAATCGTCTTCGTGTGATTGAGCACTAAGTCTTGCCCGCTCGACTTCAGTGCGGGTACTGCCGTGTCTGCCCTGCAGGCTAATTTATCTAATTTCATGATGCGCCGATTAAGTTGTAGTGACGCCAAGTCACTGCAAGTTTGTTAAGTTCACGCGAGTGTATCTGACAGCGATCGCCTATTAAGGGAATACGAAAAGCGTTGTTTTGATCGAAACTTAACTGCAATTACACTACAGCTGAACTTCTTTAGTTAGATGAATCAGGTGATCTCACAAATTTTAATCATTAAATTCTCTCGTAGGCGGCTACGAGCCTACGGCGTAGTAGCCTACGACGGAAAACACAGTGGAGAAGTGCCGTAATGTAGGTATGGAGCGTTGTGATTCATAAGACGGATGGAACCTGGGTGCTAAGTGTGAGGTTTTTCACTCACGTTCGATTGCGAGCGCGTTAGAATTTTATGTGGGAAAAAGTTTTAGCGCCACCTGGTGGTCACTAGGACACTCACACTTACCATCCTGGTGCAATTTTTTGGTCGTTTCTTACGAGATATACTTTGGTTAGTTATTAGCCACTGTTAAGTGTAATCCTACAATAGTCCGAAGTGAAATAACACGGTTCTCTGGTCTCTTTAAAAAAGAAACTTAAAACTAATACGCACTTTAGTTAGTTTTTAGTTCCACCTAATTGTAGGTATTATTAAGTGCGTTCGTCCACCGCCGCCGTCACCGAGAAACGAGATTATTTCGGACCGAGTTCTCAACGACGCGACGGCGATCGTGTGTGCACCGCGACCGATCTCGGTTGATCCCAACATCAGACAGAAAACCGTGCACCTGCAAGCAGACGCGTTTTATATTGCCGTCATTTCGGTCCGTCACGATCTCGGCGGAGTTCTAGCGGTAGCGCCGAACTACTGACAATCTCGGTGGCCGAGATGACGGCGCTCGGTTGACGGACGTGCGGTGGACACGCAGCCATAGTAATGTATGTGACGCTACTGCGGCAACGTCATCTCGTTCTCGGTGACAGCGGCGGTGGACAAACGGCCTAAGTCTAACATATGTGTTAGCATCTACGAGTACCTATACCCTTTTCAACTTAAGGTGAGTCCTGGGGTTTTTCTATAAAATTTTATCATTCAAACAATATCAAATATTTTTTAAAAACAATACGTGGATAATATATTGCTATTGTACGGTTTTTGATGATGTCATTTACGTTTTTTCGATAGTAACCGTAAAGAAAAAGTAAAGTAAAGTAGCGGTAAAGTACAGCTACAATTTACAAAATGACCGCTATGTTAGAACTTATCTTTCGTTGAACAGAGTGTAGTAGGACAATATAATCTAGCCACATACACGTTGGGCTATTTGTTATGTAGGTATATTTTATGATTGTAAACAGCATTATGAAACAAATTTAAAAAAATAATTATTGGTAGTGATCCAATCTAAGCTTAACTTCTAAAGTGTAACAATTCCGAACTAATCCAATCCAATATTTTATCCAAACCCACACATATTTCGTTCATAAATGTCAATATCCGAAGCCATTATAAACGATCGCGATACTTGAACATCGAGGTCGAGAAAATTAAACTATACCCACGTACCTCCATATTTACAACGTTCAACATCTTTGGAAACTCACGTTAATATACAAATGGAAGGCTTTGTCCCGATACGATAGTGTCTATGAGTGACAGGTGGGAATGGGGCCCCGCCGTGACGCTGCACTTTAGTAATGATGTAGTATTAAATGGAGGGTAGAATGGTACTGTATTGTACGGGGAATATTGGAGGGGTATGGGAAGTGATGTTTTATGTTGTTAAAGTATACAATGTGTCCGGTTATGGATTAGCGATATTCTAGGTACTTATATAACAACTATTCTAGTATACAAATACACTACACACTAGGGTTCAATCCACTTCCATTTTTTTGTTGAGATATTCTGTACGTGTGTACAAAAAAGTCATATCTCTCAAAGTTTTGGTTCTACGTGTTTAGTGTTGGAAAGCTGTCATGCAATAATTGCTCGTCGCGAAAACGTCCGGTGCCGTTAACAAACTCTCATAGACTGTCATACAACACTAATGTAAATCAAACCGTGCGCAAAAGACGAGTAGCCACGGTGCATACGGCGGCGCAGGCGTTCCGTTGGGCTGCCGTGTCCGTCAACAAACTTCCATACTAGTCCATACAACACTAATAACCGTGCCTACACACGGCTACTTAACCGTAGGTTTTTACGGCGAACAAACATGTGTGAACAAGAGGCCTATGGCTGTGGTCTGTTACAAAAGCCGTAGGGTGCGTCCGGGCGTGACGCTGTACGTGACCGATGAATTCTTACTATGGAAATGCACTATAGTGGTCTGTCTCAAACGCATGACGCAGCGTCAGGCATTAGGCATTTGAGGAGAAGAGAGGAGACGAGAGGAGATGTGTTGCGAAGCTGACAGGTTATTTCCACCAAAGCGGAGAGGAGATGCGTAGCGGAGAGGAGATGTGAGCTGTGCGTAGCGGATATGTGAGCTGTGAGAGCTCGAAATCAGTCAGTTCGGGTGTACGAGGCGCGGGGAGAAGGCATCGGGGAAAGGGGCGTGCGAGTGCGGGCGCTGCCCGGCCGCCCTACTACACACATCTCCGCTCTGCCGCGCCGCTTGCTCGCTCGCGGCACAAAATTCTATAGAATAATAAGACCTTTCCTCTCCTCTCCGCTTGATCCATTTCCACCGAAGCTAAGCGGAGAGGAGATGTGGAAATAACGAAATCTGATTGGTTAATCAAAACACATCTCCTCTCGTCTCCTCTCCGCTTTGGTGGAAACCGGGCCTAAGACGTAGAGCTAAACTATACACACGCACACTACACAAATAGTCGCCATAATTATTATAAAATATATGAGCTCCGACGCGTCCAGAGTACGTGCTATTCTAGTTTTATCTTAAAGGACTGCCGCCACACACACCAGTCATGTTGGGTACATTGATCACAGTCATTAAGCTCACAGGTAAATGCTCCTCATGACGGAAAATCTTTGTGAAGTAGAAAACGCACGAAAAAAAAGTGGAATATTCTAACGCGTACTGACTATAGAGCACTCTTACATTTTAAATAAAGTGTCAACTGTTACAAGAATAGGGTTGCGAAGGTTTTCACAAATAACACCCGCTTTATAGGGTCAAGTACAAAATAACACGTATTATTGGCATAACAAAAAGCTAACTTTATTCCAAAACCCTAAAATCGGAATGTGAACACCCTGAGCATAAAGTTTATTACTCACGAATTGTTTTTTCGAAAGCTAATATAGCGATGTGTAATAAAAAGTATGTACTAATAGAGGTAGGCGTGCCGGTACGGTACCAGGTGGTGAGATCGCCGTGTGACGCGGTTTTAACACGAGGTACAAACGCTACCGGAAAATAAATAGGAACATTTTGAATTTTCTTATTTTGTTTTGTACCATTACGATATTACAGCATGAAACCAAGAGATGGTTCACGGTACACAGATATGTGTCTATGCATTTCGGGAAGATATTATCACTATATAGAATAAAACAAAGTCGCTTCCCGCTGTCAGTCCCTATGTATCTTTAAAACTACGCCACGGATTTTGATGCGGTTTTTTTTTTAATAGATAGAGTGATTTAAGAGGAAGATTTTAAGCTATAAAACGTACACGTGCGAAGCCGAGGCGGGTCGCTAGTAAATAATATATTTGGACTGACTCAGAAATTCGTAGAATAAATTTTTTCACCAGCAAAAAAAAAATCAGCTGTTCCCTACATTTTGACGAGTTATGCGAACATAAATGTAGGGAAAAGCTGTTTTTTTTCGCGATTTCTGGTTTGATCCCACAGTAAAAGTTGTTCATAATGATGAGTATAGTGACCCCTCAAGAGGTTGTGCGTTATTTACACCTTGTATATATTTTAATGATTTTTATATTTGTTTCGAGTGGTAAAGATAATCCAAAAAACGAACCCATAAATGAACCAATTTTAATACTCAACACGTTGGCTTTAAAACAAGGGATATGAAAATAACGGCCAACTTTTTGCCGAACTTGCCAATGATGTGAGGTGTCGATAAATGAGGCTTTTTTTGTCTTAATGGGGTAGAAAACTTGGAAATTAATGGCGACACTATTACAGCAACCAAATATCATTGGTTAATTTGGTTTGACATTATAACTATCAACAATTTAACACATCCTGATTGTTTGTTATACTCAGTTCAACGTTAGATCAGTCTTAGAGCCCAAATACACGTCCGATACTTGCCTCCGACAGTCGGTTCCGATTGTCTGATCAGACTGTTTGAAGGCCTCCGCGTCATACGTTTGTTTGAACATGAATTACACGTAAGATCAGACTATCGGATTGGATGTCAGAATCGTAAGCATTGTTCGGGCATCGTCGTCGTACAGAAAAAATCCGTACGTGTATTTCATGAATCCGATCAAATAGTCGGATCCGGCTCCCGGAAGCAAGTATCGGACGTGTATTTTGACCCTTAGGAAGAAGGTCTTACGGTCGTGCTACCACCATGTATGGTTAACGATCGAAATCCTATTGATTAAAATTTTACGAATGTAATCAAATCCTATTGGCATCAATAGTAGAAATTATGTTTTTATTAACTTGAATTGGAGCTTAACTGTTGATGATTTTTACAGTCTTACACGGAAACTATAAACAAAATTGTATTAATGCTATTGATAAGCAAATACATCATTTAACTGCATAAAAAATAATTCTCTCTTAATGCACGAAAATCACAAGAAAACTTGGACTGTAAGTGAAGCTTAAATTATTAGTTCTGTAGGCTCTCAGGTTATTTATGTCATTAAAAACAAGGCAACAAACGCAAGTCATTTCTCTACAATGAATATGTTACGAGAATTCAGGGCAACATTTTTTGTACCTATACAACATAAACTTGTGTGATTGCGTTCTATTAATACTTAATACACATGTTCAAATAAAAATAATACTAAGGTAATAAGATAATTTGATGCCCAACTAATACAATAGCGAAGAGCGCGCACGTAGTACAGTAGGTATCTTTGTACCTAATTAACTAAAATTTAGATATTGTTTTAATTGAATGTGTTCTATTAATGATTCCTAGTAACCCTGTTAAGTTTTGCCAGTTCATTTGAAGTAACCCTACTACCTAGGGTAATACCTACCTAGGGTAGGTATTTAAACATGATCGAATGAGTTTCGGACCCAAACGGAGCCCTTTATCATAAGCTGAACACGCGGCGAGGTCGCCAGTCGAACTCATTATTATTATTTCATTTATTAATCCGAAATTATAAAATATAATACCTTTTCATGGAGAGTAGATGACCTTTGGCCGATATAAATGTATTTTGGTAAGAGATACTTTATGATCACTACATTTTGGTAAGATGTATAAAGAAATAGGTACAGGTATTGTTTTCTTCAAGTTTAAACTAGTAAAAAAATCAGAACTTGTTTCTTTTTACAGGATGGGCCATGAATTTGATTACATTTGAATCTATCATCCCGTACGTATTAGTCAAAGAAAACGGTAGGTACTTAAAATTAAACATCATAATATTGTATTTTTTTTGTTTATTATGTATTCAGTTCAGAATGAAATTTTATCATTCTAGTCTACTAAGAGACAAGGTTTATTTATTAAACACGCCTACAATAGAACCAAAGACGTGGGTCGCAAAACTAACTTTGTTAAAAGGTAAAATAACGTACAAAGAAACGTAACATTAATATTCAAAAGTAACACGGGATCACAGAAAAAAGCCGGTTGAATGAAACACTTGGTATTTCAATCATGGAATTCATTCTTTTGCTCATTCAACTTTAAACAATTCGTTTTTTGAATGTAAATTTTATACTTAGCTGATCTTTAAATATTTTTAACTTAGGACAATGAATGAGGGCTCGTGGCTAATTAAAAATCACGCAGATATACTTGGGAGCAAATAACTCGAGCCACTTGTATTTTTCACGTATAATTGTTATTATTTTTGGTATTATGAAACAGATCAATTCTAAACATATATCGCCTAAAAGGTTATTTGATAACCTTAACAATGAGAGTAGTTTTTTGTATTTTGAATTAAATAATTTATGAAACCAAAACTAATAACCAGGGGCGTGTGGTTCCGGCCTAGAATAGACCACCCCTCTCCTCCCGTGGGTGTCGTAAGAGCCGACTAAGGGACGGTATAGGTGGTTGATAACTATCATCCTACATCCACCTATACCCGTGTGAGTACTCTAACAAAAACTCCACACCACACTAGGCCATCTTTGGGCTCGGAAAAGTATTTCCTAGAGGTCTGGATGGAACAGTCGGCATCAGTGCAGGATGACGACTCAGGGCGGTGGCGGATGAACGTCACGCACGTCAACGGCAGCGCCCAAAGACCCAGTCAGGCGGTCTACTGCGCACCCACCAACCCGCATTAGACAAGCGTGGTGGGTTAATTTTGTCTAAACCCCTTCCCAAAATGAACGATACAATTAAAGCCAATCCCCCAGTGCTCGGCAGCTCCAGTCAGTGCACGGCTATTGGCAGTACGCAGGTGCACCCTGGGGCTGGGGATCATAATCTCCGAGCGACGGTCCACTGCCAAACAACCAAAGCAAGCCAAAAGGACACTGACTATCTTAATATTTTAACTTTTAATGTTCGTACTTTACGAACCGAAGAGCGTATAGTAGAGTTAGAAAATGCACTAGAATATATTAAATGGGATATTGTTGGTCTGGCTGAGGTGCGACGAGAAGGAGAAAATACAGTCGAAAGGCAAACTAACATATTTTACCATTACGGAGAAACAAACACAAGATATGGCGTTGGCTTCCTAGTTTCAAAAAGATGGAAGGACAACATAGTCGAATTTGTAGCCTATTCAGACAGAATTGCCTTACTAAAATTCTCCATCACCAAAAACAAAACACTAACAGTGATTCAAGTGTATGCTCCAACATCCTCACATAGCAATGATGACGTTGAGGAATTCTACGACCTGCTGAATAAAGCCTGTGATGAACACCGAGGTACCTGGACATTGGTGATAGGCGACTACAACGCTAAAATTGGTCTACGGACATCTTCAGACAACACCAATGTTCTGGGACCCCACGGCTTAGGACAGAGAAACGAACGCGGCCAACGCCTTCTACAATTCGCTTTCGGTCAAGATCTTAGTGTCAGCAATAGCTTCTTTGTTAAGCAGCCTCAACGTCGATGGACGTGGCTTTCTCCAGATAGTCGCACAAAGAACGAAATCGACTTTTGCCTATCCTCAAGTAAAAGTATTATTAAAAATGTTAATGCACTCAATCAATTAAAATTCAGCTCCGATCACCGGCCATTACGAATAACAGCACAATTTGATTTGAAATTACATCGCAATAAACTTATTCAAAGCACAATCAAACGTTTAGATAGATGTACACTAATTGCAAATAAAGAACAGTTTAACATAAATATTAGAAACACCTTCAGTTTATTAGATACAGATTCAGAGGACGTACATATACAGTATAAAAACATAAAGGAAGCTATTAAAATCGCCAGTCAAAAAATTGTGTACCTCAAGAAAAAGAAAACAAAACTTAGTGACAGCACAACACGTCTTATAGAAGAGCGACAGAATGTAACGTACCAATCTGCTGGCTATAGGGATCTAGACAGAAAAGTGAAGAGGAGCATCAGAAAGGACTTAAGGCACCATAACACACAACTTGTCCATGCCGCATTGACAAACAACCGATCCCTAAGATCAGCTATGCGTGGTATGGATGTAGGCAAGTCTTCAATCACACATTTGAAAGATAATAATGGCGTTAAGCAAGGAGATAGGGCAAAAATTCTTGAGATAAGTACCGAGTTTTATAAATCTCTATATTCTAGCGACCAAACATCCCAACAAACAACCGAAGTTTACTCATGTCCTGAGGAGGTCCCAATAATATCTGGCTATGAAGTACACCAGGCTCTCAGAGGCATGAAGTACAATAAAAGTCCCGGCGAAGATGGTATTACAACTGAATCACTTCGAGCCGCGGAGCCTGTCTTGTTGCCATACATCTGCAACTTATTTAATTCAATATTACAAACAGGTGTTTTTCCAAGTAGTTTCTGCCACTCGAATGTTATCCTCCTCCATAAAAAAGGTGATAAGACTGACATCGGCAATTACCGCCCCATCAGCCTCATCTCACACCTTTACAAGATATTCATAAAAATTCTTGAAAATCGCATTTCTGGCCAATTAGATCAACATCAACCTCCCGAACAAGCCGGGTTCCGCCGTGGCCTATCCACTACCGACCATTTACAGTCCCTTAATCAGATTATAGAAAAACATCTAGAATTTAACCTACCCTTATACCTTGCATTTGTCGACTACTCTAAAGCATTTGACAGTTTATCGCACAACGCCATATTTCAATCTCTTCAAAACCAAGACATCGAACCTACATACATTAATTTACTACAAAAAGTTTACCAAAATAGCACAGCATCCATAAAAATAAACACCTCAGGTCCATCATTCCCTATCCAAAAAGGGGTTAAACAGGGCGACCCTCTTTCTCCAAAGCTCTTCACAGCCACGCTTGAAGAAGTCTTTAAAAAACTAAATAGCAATTGGAGGGACAAGGGCATCATCGTGGGCGATAGAAGATTAACAAATCTCCGCTTCGCCGACGATATTGTTCTTTTCTCCTCTACGGCAGCCGAGTTAGGCCTAATGCTCGACCAACTGAGCAGTGCCAGCCTCGAGGTCGGACTCGCGATGAATATGGCGAAGACCAAGGTGATGACCAACAGCACCAAGCGTAACATAGGTATGGGGGGTGTGAGGATTGAATATCGATGGCCCCACCGAATAAACGTGTAAGAGAAAAATGACAACTTTTCAGGAAAAAATAAAAACGTTTAAACTTCAATAACGCTCATTCCATTGTAAATAGGTATAAATAATGTATTATCGAATTATAGGTAAAAAAATAAACTGTAGACTTGTGTATTTACTTTTTTTTAAATATCAACGAGTTTCAGGAAATTCATGAAAAACTATTTAATGTTACTACTCTTGTGAAATTTGCATGACTAGGTCATAGCAATATATCATTACACGTTTATTCGTGTAATAGTACACAACGAATAAAATGTACTGTAATGTTACACTATTATTCTCCGTAATTCAAGTTTATTTTGAATCCAGCTATAACTATTTACACGATTGTTTACAGTACATTGTTCTGCTTCTATATGATTGGAAAGATCGTATGCATTTATGTTAGTGTTAATAAAATCAGTTTTAATTTATGTAATACATCTTTGTTAATGCAAGGTATAATAATATAAATAATTTTGTAAAACCAAAAGTATTAAATTCTCCACCTCAAGTGTACATTAATTCAAATGTGAAACTTGGCGGAAAAGCGTTAGATCCGGTTCCCTCAACTGTCTTCCTGGGCATCACAGTAGACTCTAAATTGCAATGGGGAACTCATATAGAGGCACTTGCAGGCAAACTAATCTGCTGCATTTGCCGTTAGGAAAATTAGGCAGTTGACTGATTTAGCTTCAGCTAGGTTGGTGTACTTTGCATACTTTCACAGTATTATGTCTTATAGCATTTTACTATGGGGTTCCGCTGCTGATGTTGGTACTATTTTCATATTACAAAAAAGAGCAGTCCGAGCTATTTATAATCTAGACTGCCGTGAATCGCTTCGTGAATTATTTAAGGAAATAAATATACTTACCCTACCATCTTTGTATATACTTAGTAACACTATGTACATTCGAAAGAATATTGCTTATATTATATTCGAAAGAATATAATATAAGAATATTGCATTAGTATAACAAGAAAAGTGACGTCCACAACATAAAGACTCGCAAAAAATACAAGCTGACAGTACCTGGTTTTAGACTAAGACAAACCAGCAAGACGTTTATGGGAAACAGTGTTAGATTCTACAATAAATAATTTATTAAGAGCATTTTAAATAATTTCTTAAGAGCATTTTGATATCTAAAGCTTATTACAACATAAATCATTATATCGAAGATAAAGATGTCTGGCGTACAACTCCGTCCTGCACATTGCGATCCTCTGGCCCTGTCTAACTGGTTGGTTGTATGACCTAACATTATTTTTAATGTTTACCTCTAGTATTCTTCTTTTTATTGACTTAAAATAACCCGTACATTATTTGATCAATTTTCATATATTTTTTGTAATTCAAATACTGACATTTTATATTCCCATTATAATTTTATTATTTAATGTATAATACTCTGTCTAAATAGTCTGATATTGTTTTATAATTATAATTTTCATAATATCATTTTCCAATCTGTAAAGTTTGAGCATCATGCGGCAATTAATGATACACCTATAATCATATCACATTACTTCCTATTGTGTGGTAGTATGAGTCTGTCATGCTCACTTAAATGTCCTGCTTATGGTGGCGTTGTATATCCTGTCGTTGGGTTCCTTGCAATATGGTTGAGCTAAGCGATGTGGATGTGCACGTCATGCTCGTGAACGGTTGCAATCTGTCAGGACTGGTTAGCCCTCAGCTGCTATGACAATCCCAGAAGGCATATTTTTCTATTTGTTACTCATAAGTGAGTTTATTTCTTACATTAACCTGCATTATTCTCATTCTATTTCTCACACTACTGTAATGGAATTGTCATGAAATACTATTTTGAAAAGAGTATTCTTGGAGTTTTGAGCTCTTCTCCATGCAACCTAACTTTTGGAACCGTGCACCTAGTTTTGACGTTTTAAAAGTGCCTGCAATCTAGTCTATTTGAAATAAAAAACTTTGACTTTGACTTCGAAAGGATGAAATAAAGTACAGATACTCGTATTATAAAGAATAAAGAAAATATAATTATGTATTTGTCCACGTGAACAGAAAGTAGAGTTACAAAGAAAGTAATTTTCTTGATTAAAAAAAATACGAATTGCGATATTAGAAACACTAATCCTCCTCCTCACTGTCATTGGAGACCGAGATGGAGTTTTCCAATGGCAGTAGATTTATAATATTTATAATCGAATGTAATTGCGTGAAACAAAATTATGTAATAGCGCGCATAGAATCACAATAAGACTGTCCTTCCGAGCTAGTCACCTTTTATTTTTTATTTTTTCGTGGGAAAATCCTCATGGATGCCCTTCGCCCGGGGAAGGCAAAGGGGTATAAAAACTAGTATAGGGTATAAAAACCCACGGTGTTCCTTCTCCTGACCCTTGGCCGGGGTCGCGGGATTTGCAGCTGCCTCGGCGTCGGTCCACCAGTCCCTGGCGGACCTCTCCTTCTGTGGGGCCTGGCCCCACGTCCTCCTGAGAGGCGCGCACGGAACACTGCGCGCCGGCTTCTCGGGCCTGTTACTGGTCGCAGGTCAGTACTAGTACTACCCGCAGGCCACACACTATGGTGGCCGGAGATCGGCACGCGCCCTCCAGCACCCGGTGCATCTGGCGCGGGAAGGGAGAGTGTCAGCTGTCTCTCTCCCCCTCTCCGCTCCCTCTTTGGTCACCATCACCTCCTCGCAGAAGGAGGCGACGGCTTCCCACTCACTCTCGCTCCCGACCATGAACAGAACCACGGCCGGAAGCGAGAGGTCACCACCGACTCCGAGCTAGTCACCTTATTTTACTCGCATCTTACCCCCCGTACCCCTTTCTAACGTTACGTACGATTACAATAAAATTTATCGCGTAAACATTTGTTTATTTACCGTTACTAGGTATAAACTTAAATGGATATGCAATGAATGCACTTAATGTTTGAATCTTTAACACAATTGTTAGAAAAAAATAATTATAGTAAGAGATAATGCAATACTTTAATTTTAATAACCTATTTATATTCAAACTTCCATTTTGTGGAATGAAACATTGGTAATAAAATTTGCATACATTTCTACACGAATAAACGTGTAAGAAGACATTACCCAAATTCGGAAACAATCACAAATCTTCTCAAACGTCTGTAGGTTTTAACATGTTTATTCTTGTGTACTGGGCGACTCAAAAAGCATGTATTAATAGCATAAACTATTATTCGTGTAATTTTAAAATTAATTATTTCCCTAGAATAAAGAAATTTACTATTATAATAGGCGTGTTTTGAGTCTAAAATTCATAAAAAAAATTAAGTAGGTGCTGGATAGGCAAAAGAATCAAAAAATGAAAAAAAAAAAAATTTGTGTAAGAACTCTTGCACGTTTATTCGGTGGGGCCATCGATATGTCCATGCGTACATATACCTCGGCCAAATAGTCTCCTTCCAGGCAAGACACGATAAAGAAGTTGCTCGACGCACCGAGAACGCCTGGAAGAGCTATTGGTCGATGAAGAAAATAATGAAAGGAACTCTCCCTCTCTCACTGAAGAGAAAACTCATGGACATGTGCATTCTTCCTACCCTCACCTATGGAGCGCAGACATGGTCACTAACCAATCGTCAAAAGTTCGCACTCGGGGTCTGTCAGCGAGCAATGGAGCGCAGTATCCTTGGAGTTAAACTTACTGATCGTATAAGGAACTCGATACTGCGTTCTAAAACTCAAATTGCCGATGTAGGTCACACGGCTGCCAAGCTAAAATGGAACTGGGCTGGTCACATCTGTCGCATGCCGGAGAAGCTATGGGCTAGAGTAACCACACAATGGGTCCCAAACAGCAGCAAACGACAACGCGGCAGGCCCAGAATGAGATGGCAGGACGAACTCGACTCTTTCCACAAGGATTGGCGCATAACAGCACTGGATAGGGATAAATGGAAGGAGGGAAGGGAGGCCTTTGCCCTGCAGTGGGACAGAAATGGCTGATAATAGGGGCCAGGCCAGGGGCCTAATTCTCCTAAAATAAATCTTGATAAATCACAACCGAACCAAGGCCGAACCGTTCATTCAGACAGTTCTCAATTTCAAAAGCTATCAAATTGTTTGACACAAAAAACAAAATCAATCATTTTGAAAGTTTTCGAAAACAAAAACTGACTGACGGTTGTGGTTCGATTGCGTTTGGCAACAATTTATTTTGGGAGAATTGGGCCCCAGGGGGCCAATTCTACTAACAGAAACTTTTATCAATGGCAATGGAATCGTTCATTCAGTCAGTTTTCGTTCACGAAAACTGTCAAAATGTTTGGTTTTGTCTTTGTTGTCAAACAATTTGATAGCTTTTAACCGACTTCAAAAAGGAGGAGGTTCTCAATTCGTCTGAATGTTCTTTTTTTTTTTTGTTTGTTTGTTTGTTACGCGACATCTCCGCCATTTATGAATGGATTTTGATGATTCTTTTTTTGTTTGGTAGGCCATACTTCAGAGGTGGTCTCATATAAATTTTATTGAAATTGATTCAGCACTTTTTGAAAAAATCAACAAAAACAAAAAAAAATACACAAATCGTATGTAGACGACGTTCTAGTTGTAGTGCTGGTCCGAGAATTTGTACACTATTGTAATTGTAATTTGTGGCACTAAAAGTATGAAATAAAAAAACTTTAAAAAAGTAAAAACCGACTTCAAAAAAAACTAAACGGAGTAAAATAATTATCATTTAATAAAACTACCAGTTTCAGAAGTCGGTGTTCTACGCTGAAACAAATTGAATGCACCGACTTCTGAAACTGGTAGTTTTATTAAATGATAATTATTTTACTCCGTTTAGTTTTTTTTGAAGTCGGTTTTTACTTTTTTTGTAAACGAAAACTGTCTGAATTAACGATTCATTTGCAATTGATAAAAGTTTCTGTTAGTAGAATTGGGCTCAAGGACACGTGAAAAAACGAGTTGCTCGATTTTTTTGCTCCCAAGTATAATACGATTTGTAAGGTTAAGCTGCGCTTGCCGCGATCAGTCCGTGGATGGGTGGGTGACAGTTCGTTACACATCAAGACCCTTCCGTGCCTCGAAGAGCATGTTAAGCCGTCGGTCCCGTGTGTTATACGAATACATATGACAGTCGTTATGGGTATTCAGAGGGCTGAAAGGCTGACAACCGTTTTAAGCCTAGCATATCGGCATTGCCCAGTAACTGGGTTGCGGAAGTCTGACGGCAGTCGCTCCGTGTAAAATACTGGTATTCAGCCGCATCTGGTTAGACTGGAAGCTGAGCCTAACATAGTTGGGAATAAGCTAGGCAGAAGGAGCTTAGGATAATGATATTATTATAGTAAGAGGTGGATTCGTTACTAGCGCGCCAAAAATGCAGCGTACAAAAGGCGCCAATTATCGCCTGTGGCCTCAGTCGCTCTCAAGCAAGTGAACAATACGTACGTACGTTTAAGTCTTCAAAATACCTTGCCATTTTGTGAGCATATAACGTATCTACGCTAACGGAGGTGATGCTAAACGGCCTAGGCGATTCTTCAAGACAGGTGGGCCTCAGGATGAACCTGGATAAGACCAAAGTCATGTACAATGGTCATGTCTTCCCGAGACCCGTAGTCGTAAATGGCGCTATTCTCGAGGTTGTGCAAGAGTGCATATACCTTGGCCAAACTATACAACTGGGGCGGCACAACTTCGAGAAGGAGGCGAGCAGAAGAATACGCTTGGGCTGGGCGGCATTCGGGAAGCTACGTGATATCTTTAATTCGTCGATCCCACAATCCCTTAAGACCAGGATCTTTAACCAGTGCGTCCTACCCGTAATAACTTACGGAGCCGAAACGTGGACACTCACCGTGGGCCTGGTCCACAAATTTAAGGTTGCTCAGCGTGTAATGGAGAGAGCGATGCTCGGGGTTTCTCTGGTGGATAGAACTCGCAATGAAGTCATTCGCCAGAGAACTAAAGTCACCGACATTACGCGTAGAATTAGCACGCTGAAGTGGAAGTGGGCCGGCCATGTCTGCAAACGAACAGATGGTAGATGGAGCAGACACGTGTTAGAGTGGAGACCGCGTTTGGGCAAACATAGTGTGGGACGCCCTGCGGCACGATGGACCGACGATTTGAAAAAGGTGGCTGGCAGCGGATGGATGCGGGCTGCCCAAGACCGGGATGGTTGGCGATCTTTGGGGGATGACTACGTTCAGCAGTGGACGGCAATAGGCTGATATGATGATGATGATTCGTGTAATTTCTTCAAACCGCATGATCTACGGACGACACAGTTTGACCCTGAATGGGATTTTTAAAAAAAACTAAACAAAAGGAAAGGTGTTCGTTTTTTGAGTTTTGCGCTCTGAGTTAACTGACTGCGCGGAACGATATCGTCCTAGTCGTGCCCGCCAGCTGTGTCACCTTGCTTTTATTAATTTATGCGTGGAAACAAACTGGTCCAAAAAATGGTTAACGTTTTTTTTGCTATTTTTGTATTTGATCCTTATTGTAAGTTTAGATACGATCACTTACCCCTACTGCAAGAAAAAACATGTTTTTTTTAATCAAGTTTAATCCCTGGCGGCATAAAGGTATAGTGGTTTTAAGGAATTAAACGAATTCTTTTAAACCCTGTAGACTTTTTAATATTATTGGCCTACGAGAAAATATCTGTTGTTCAATTGTCGATCGACAGCACGTTTCACGCAGTTTGGTTATCGAAAGTAACAGTGCAAATCAAATTAAATTCCGCCCAACAGTTTTCGAGCTCGCTCCCGAATAAAAACAAGGGAAAAACGGATTTTCGGATTTTCTCGTTTCGTATCGCATGCTCGAACAATCACTTTTCTAACTATTCCGATGCTGGCTCAGTGCTACCGATACGTATAGGTAATATTCACTCTGACCCGTAAATGAAAAAGTTAGTCTAGTATCAGTACGGAGCATGATCAATACTGTTAAACGAGAAAGTTTATGTCCACAGAATACCTACTATGATAATTATAGTTCTGCCTAGCCTTTTTCCAACAAAAGCTCAGCTTCCAGTCTAACCAGATGCGGTTGAATACCAGTATTTTACACGGAGCAACTGCCATCAGACCTGCGCAATCCAGTTTCTGGCCAATGAAGCGGTGCGAGCGCGGATCGGATGGTTTTATCGAGTCGATTCGAGAAATGTGTCTATTCTAAATGTTAAATTTGACAAAAGATATAGATAAAACGTCAGCAGTTGTCATTTCTGTGTGGACTTTCTATCCATCCGTAACGATTATCATAGACATTCGTATAACAACTGGGACCGACGGTTGAACATGTCCTCCGAGGTAGGCAGGAGTACCTATCGATGTTTAAGGAACGGTCACGTATCCACGGAGTGACCGTGGCAAGAGCAACTTTACCTTGCAAATCATATTTATAATCCGCGTGGTTGTTAATTAGCCACGAGCCCCTCAATACGTATAAATCTAAATACAGTAAAGGATTTATTTATAGGGTACCTAGAAATTATTCACACCGATTAAATCACTGATGTTAACATAGCTACACAAGCTAGTTTAAACCGTAACTATACATTAAACTTTAACGTCAGTTCTGTTCTGATTTGACAGACATTTTGGTATGATTAACTGAGTTAGTTATTTTGAGTAAGGCCACGTTCAGGGCGACGCGGGGCGTTGCGTGATGCGTCAGGCGTCGCGTCGCGCGGCGCGTTGCGCGTTTTTTCCGTTCACGGAGAAGCGGCAAGTGGGGCCCGCGGCGCCAACCGCAGCGTTGCACGCACAAATACAAACATACAAACATATGGTACTGTGTTCCGTTTATGAAGACGCGGGGCGGAATAACGGTGTCCGCCGTGGCCGCTGTGCAGCGGACACCGCAGTTTCCGCTTTTGGCAGTCTTCTTTGGACATCTCACAACGCAGACGTGTCGTTACAACGGAGTATGATTTAATCGACATATTACTAGAAGATAATTGCAACATACAACAAGCTCGTTCGCCTTCAGCGCCAAAAACAAACTGACACACGCGTACGCGGGAGGCCTAAGTGAGCCTTAATTATGATTCACACCTGACGAAAGGCGTCGGAGCGCATTGGCGTGCGGTGGAGACGGAGACGCACTTTGCGCTTCGTAGCGGACGTAAGCGCAATTTCCAATGCAATACAAAGACGTTTGGCGCAGTGGCTGAGCCATTTGCGCGGGTTTGATTTCTGTACGAAACAAACATTTGTATGGCCTACAATTAGTTGTTCCGGGTCTGGATGTTTGTGCATTTGAAGATTTGTGTCTGTAAACGCACCTACGATACAGAACAAATCCTAGTGAGGGGCAAAGTTTTAAAAAACAATCCAGATTTCACATGTGTCTAATGGCTAGAATTCATATTTGCATATATAAGCGGTCGGCCGCTTGCCGTGGAAATTCGCGTCCATGCGTTCTAATGCGCTTCGCTAGGTGTGAATATTACTATCACATCAAAGTTATATCACTATACGCTCCTAAACGTGTGGCTGTAGCTTTTTAAATATACTGTTCTGACAATGTACCATGGCGTATCCGACACTCAACATGTCCGTTAGAAATATTCCACGTTAATACTTCGACTGCACTATCAATTCTCCAAGTTTTACGACTTAACAAATGGGATTGCTCTCAAGAGATCTTGTACGTGATTGCTGTTCCTAATGGTCTAGGAATGGCGATCTGAACCTCAATCGCTTCGCTGTAAACAGCTTTTAGCTATTTATTTACCTGTAGCAGTTCCATTCAACTGGTTAAGGTGAGCGGATATTACGTCGCGTCGCCGTGAGCGCAATTTGTGTTTACTAAACCAAAGCTAGCACTGCAATGTAAAATGAAGCGAGAATTTCATTGCAATGGATTTCCTGTTCTTGAATTATTATTATTAATGGTTATATAATGTCCGACAGTAATATTTGATTGCCTCGGTCTAGTCACAATCGGGACTGCTGAGCTTGTCGTCCTGGATTAGATTCCCAGGTCGGGCAGTGTTATTGAGTTTAGTAGTAGTCGGAGTCTGGATTTGTGCCCGTTTGATGGCAATAGGCTCGCCCCCTATAAAATGGGACTTAAAGATAACGGTGAAATAAAGGTGTACTTTACATCTCTGCCCAATCCTTCGGGGAATACAGGTGTGATGTTATACTGTATAATATTCCTCTCTGAAATACGCGATACAGGAGAAATTCTAGAGTGCAGAAACGATAAAAAGGAGGCACTTTTCGTAGCATTAGTTAAACAGGTTTGTGATCCATTCCTCTCAATCATGAAAACTGCTGTTTGTCACCGGATTGAATTAACCCCCAGTTTCTGAAAGCATCATCAATTTAATCTGTTGTCGAATCTCAGACAAGCGATTTGTTTGGTTGACCACAATATTTCTTCTTCTGCTCTCTTAGTTATTTGAGAATAGCTCATGCCGTGGTGAAAAAATTAGCAAGTCAGCAAGAGCTGACTGCCCCAAGTGTGCTGGACGTGCTGAAGTATCGTCACTCGTGGAGAAAGCTCTTTTGAGACCCCATCATCATGCACCAAAATATGGTACGAATAAAATAACTTTGCCCCTCTGAAGTGAGGAACAGAACGCTGAAAACTTGGTTTCAGAGCGGCAAAGTTATTTTATGCATGCTAACAACCCATCACATCAATATTGTTATGAGATTCGACAGCTGATTAGCAAATTTTGCGTCGATCAGCTTTTCAGAAATTATCTGGAAGGCTGTCAACCCTAAGTTAAATGGTCATCCTGTCATTCAAAGTCATCAGAGCACTCTGCCGCTAATATAGCAGCAAGGTGCACCACGTTCAGGTTAGATTATTGTTTAAGACTCGTGTCAGTGAAATAGACAAAATAATGACCAAATACTCGAACGCTACTCAAGTTTAAGTTGCCGTTGAGTCTTGTACTGTCATTGTCACTTAAAGGCGAACTGACAATGATAGCACGAAATAAACGCAACCTAAAATTGAGTTGCGTTTGAGTATTTGAACGACACTAGAGACTTAGGACG
Organism: Amphipyra tragopoginis; assembly: GCA_905220435.1. Lineage (NCBI taxonomy): Eukaryota > Metazoa > Arthropoda > Insecta > Lepidoptera > Noctuidae > Amphipyra > Amphipyra tragopoginis. The sequence goes on along the minus strand of HG991995.1, from coordinate 20,656,185 downwards.
AAAGTTCTCAGCGGAAAAATCAGTTCAGTGGAAAATGCTTATTATACCAACAAATATTACATGTATCATTTTGAAAGAGATTCATTCAGTTTAGTCTTTAAACTTTCGCGATGTGCTCACATTATAAAAGTCTACCCGTGACCACGGCTTGAGTAATTCATTTAATTTAATGAAGAGGTATATTGTGTTTTTTTTTTAATATTATAGTATTTTTATAATACTACAGTTATTTTATCTCCACGCCTATTCAGCCTCCACGAGTGACTATACATAGGCTCAGTTTCCACCAAAGCGAAGATATGCGGAGATGTCCGGAGCGGAGACGAGAAGAGATGTTTTTCATCTAGGGATCCACCGAAACTGTGCGGAGATGTCGTGACTGTAGCGGAGATGTGTGCTGGCTAGGGTGGAGATGTGCGCAGACTAGAGCGGAACTGAGCTGCGTGCGGCGAGCGTTGGATGTGAACGCACAGTTTAGTGCAATCTGACACGAAAAGTGGGGCACCGCTCACTGAACGCTGCACACATCTCGTCTCCGCTGCGCGCCGTCGTCAGCTTGCGAGGCAAAGCTCACATCTCGACCTTGTACCGCGACCCAGCTCAATCTCAGCGAGGAATAGCTCTCATCTCCGCTTCCATCGCGCCATACAAATATGATATATCTCCGCTCAGTGGTATCCACTTAAGCTGAGTGGAAACGAGATGTGTTAATAACGAAATTCTATTGGTTTTTTAAAAAACATCTCCGCTCCGCTCGTCTCGCCTCGCTACCAACGCGAACGTTACTGACAGGCTAATATTTTCACCACGGCATGAGCTATTCTCGTACAGCTCGTGCTGACACGAAAGAAGAAGTTATTTTATCATCAAAGACATTTTTAGATGTGAAGGAATTCGATGAGTCGAATAGCCCCTTTAAGGGTGAGACAGTGTTATTCCTCTTTACATCTATATTATGATAATATTCTCCTACCTTAAGCTCACCGTCGCGTGACGTTATACATACAAAACAAAAGTGTATTCTCGGCGCTAAAAGAAAATCACTTGACTCCACTTGGCTCCCGAAACCCATCCATATCGTATGGCGATCAATCACGCGATGCTCAAAGTTAATAGAAGCCTACAACGAGGCTTAGATTCAATTAACCCATATACGATATTCATGTTGTATGTTTAAGTGAAATTGCTGCATCACTGATTAATAAACAGTAGGTACAGTTAATATCAAAAGTGATGATTGCAAAAATTTACAAAATTGTAGAAGTGAATTCTTTAAAGAATTCACTTCTACCTGTATTGTTTAATTTTTTTTTTTTAAACTTGAGTTAATTAATTTTGAAATTCCAAAATGTTTATCGACTTTTGTCGTTGACTGTACTCTTAAGATACGCTTTTATCGGTTTAGTATATATGCTGGGTAGCTTGGATAATAATAGTTTTTGTCATAGCGTCGTATGGTCGGTTTTAGAAGGGGTTGGCTAGAGCAACATGAAGTCAGAGAAGTGTGAAAGGATATAAATGAATCTTTGCCCAGCAAGAAAAGAAAATAAATCTATAACATTATTAAGTCGTGAATGTCAAAAACCTCTAAATTAAGGAATCAATTTATCTTGCTAAGCATACTCTACAGCAAAATCTAGAAAATAATAGTATAATTAAAAAGAAAATTAAGATATGATATGATTTGTTTAAATAATGAGTTGCACTTGTTCGGTCATTTTCAATAACCTATCAATCGTCAGTTTGCTCTATTAGAGATATGAATTTGACATTACTTCTATAGAGCTTATATCAAATTGATATCTATAGTAAGGAAACCACCAATGGATAGGTTATTGAAAACGGCCATCCTAACTTCCTAACTAATATTATAAATGCGAAAGTAAGTTTGTTTGTTACCTTTTCACGCCTAAATCACTGGACCGATCATCCTGAAATTTTGCATAATATATATCTACGTTGTCAGGTTTACAGAAACGGACATAAGGTTCCTTTCATCCTTAAAAAAAGGACTGTTCCTGAGGAAAACAGCAATAATGTTAATAGGTGGCGCCACTAGGTAATCAATCATGATTGAATTATATTATTATAGAAACTTTAGTAGTGTATTAAGTTTTATTTTTTATTTTATTGATTAAATTCTAAATTATCGTGAGCGAAGCCGAGGGCAAAAGCTAGTTAGACATAAAAACTCATTATTAAGTTTATATTTATTAAATTAATGTTAAACTTTATGCAGCATCAACAGTCCATGTGAAATGATGTTTTAATATTTAAAGCTCACATCCTTATATTATACCGGAAGAGCTTTGTTTGGTGTATGTAGATGTGTAATAGTTTCTACGCAATAATTGTTGTACAAACATCAATATAACTACCTACACAAGAAACTTGGAACCCGAAATTAGATAGTTTAAAATATCAACAGAAACCTACAAACAATTCCTTCTTAATTAAGTAAATATTGACTCACAATCACAATTAAGTCCTATCAAATAACGGGTACGATTCACTTTGAGTGACAGACTAAATAAACACGTGTAGCTATATTGTCTTACGGTTAATATTTATCGGCTTAGTTAAGTATTTTGTTACACTGTGTACACGCGTATGTTTGTACTAATTAGACGATTAATTAAGAGTAATAAATCCGTATTCAGTTTTATAAACAAACGGGGTAACTTTGACGACACGTTTGGTGCAGTGGCTGAGCGATTGGCTTCTGCGCTACGGGCCGTGGGTTCGATTCCCACACGGAACAAAAATTTGTATGGTCTACAGATAGTTGTTTCGGGTCTGGGTGTTGTATGTGAGATTTGTGTCTGTAAACGCACCCACGATACAGGAGAAATCCTAGAGTGGGGCAACGTTTTTTATAAAAAAGAAAAACTTTTTTTGTATTATAATTTGCGTGAGTCACATTCAATTTTATGTTTGTTTTGTTAACAGTCAACTCACGTACATTTTGTCAGGTTTGTTCGGACGTGAGTAAACCGTAAACAACCCTACTATCCTACTCGTACTTCCTACTTTTATAATGTGAAAGTTTGGATGTTTGTGAGTTTGTTAATTTGAATGTTTGTTAATCAATCACGCCTTAACGGTTGAACGAATTCGGATGAAATTTGGCACACAGGTAGATCATGATCTAGATTAGGACATAGGCTACTTTTTATCCGGGTATATGAAGCAGTTCACCTAGGATGCGAGTATAACCGTGAGCAACACCAGTACCTAACAGTGCGTACCGGTAACAACAGTACCTACCTAACAGTCAGGGCAAAGTGCTTTGTCTCCAATAACAGCAGTACAGACTACCAATTGTTTGTGAAATTAGTGGATACACGGACGCTTATAAATTGCCAGTTTACCTATAAAATCTAGCCAGAATTAATTCGAAAAAAGGTAAACAACATGTTTGAGTCTTTTTATCTACCATATTTTTTAATAACAGATTAATAATTATGGTATTGTTTAAATCAAATCAAAATTATTTCCAATTGTATTCAACGTTTGAAGTTTCTTCGATAAAACAGGCGAATTATTTATAAAAACTTATTTTTTAAATAAAGCACCTAAAGGTTGTTTATCTTTTTTTTAAATTGGTTCTCGTCGGGCTATAGTAGTATAAAATTCGATATCATAATGCTTATCTGACAATAGCGCGACAAGTGCGGTGTAGGGATCTAAAGGAGTTCGTTCAATCCCGCCTACTATTATGATGAACCCACTTCAATCACAAGCACATTCATATTCAATGGGAACTCCTATAAGAATATTAGCGAATATAATACGACGGTTAGATATCTACTTACTTATGTATATTTGTGTAGTTATCTATACCTACACTTTTATTAATATGTTTTTTGTAAACTAATGACGGAGTTTAGATCTCTTCTTTTGCAAAAAAAGATTGTTGTTACTGAAAATTTTAGAAAGAGGCAGTTCATTCAGTAAAGTCTGAGCAAATACTATGGTTATTTATGGTTTATGTGTGGTTTTATGGTTATGGTTAAAGGTTTTGTGACTAAAATTACTTTTAAGTCTATTACCATCTCTATTCATTAGCTTTCAAATGACAAGGACAAGTATAACTTAATTTAAAAGGTAAAGGGGCATATTCTTTACAGGACATTTTCTTTTTTGTGTTAACAGTTACACACTTTTATAACTTATAAACCTAGCTAGAATGACACAACAATAAATAGTACTACGCACAGAAACCTCACTTATTAACGAATGCGTCAAATATTTTGAAAGATGTGCTCCAAAACGGGTGATCTTGAAAAATGCACGTGAGTAAACCGTAATTAATCATAAATATGAATGTCTCACGAAAATTATAATATTAGAAAGTCAATAATTTGCACAATTTTCTGCACTTAACCTAAGTAAGTATCTAAGTAGTGCACAATTCAGAATTTTGTCAGCGTATTCAAGAAAGTCATTACAGATAATTACATAATGAGCATTATCTAACTTTATAAGACTTGCACATTGGATCGTTCTGCGTCCTCCGGTCCGGTCAAATCGAACGCTGCTCGCATGCTATGTCAACTTCATGGTCAGGGCAACCGGTCAGCAATCCGGGCACGGCATCAGGTCTGGGCATCCTGTCAGCGATCCGGGCACGGTCAGCGATCTGACGGGCAGGGCAAACAGCGGCCATTTTATATTTGATTGATGTCATTATCGATGTCATCATTGATGTTTTAGCAACATCGATCACCCCTATAAAATGCCCGGACCGCCGCCCGCTACCCGCCTGCCCGCAACCGGGCAGCCCGTCCGCTACCTTCCCACCCCGACCGCCTGACCGGTGCGTTCCCTACGTTCTTTGCTTGTGCTCGCATCGTCAGATCGTAATTACATAAAATATATATAAAACGCAAATGATGTTCACATGGGATGCGCGCTGCGTTTGATTTGACCGGACCGTAGGACGCAGAACGCATCTTGTGTGACAAGTCCTTATAAGTACTTTAACTAGAGTATGTTAAATCTAGGCGTGCAGCATAATTTGGTTAAAATTAAACGTTCTATCTGCGTTTGCATCAGCTTGCAAATCACGCGGGATAATGTAGCAGGAATGTTTCGGTTGATGAGGCCTAAATCAATAATCGCCATGCATAGTACCGAGTATCTGTTTGGAGAGTCAGACAGGGGAATGAGATGTTTAAATTACCCTTCCGGGTTTCCCAATGGGGTAACCAATTTTTTTGAATGATATTTACTTTACCGGCACTTTGATTTTAGTGTTAGGTGTATGTCGATTTTTTGGTCCTTGGGTCCGGATCGAAAATTGGGGAAAGTGAAATTGGGATTCTGTTAAAATATTCTTAATAAGAATTCGACCATTAAATTAAGTACCTACGTAATTAGTTAAGTAAAGTACCGGCTCTCAAACTTTTTGGCACCAAATCATAAATGTAATAAACAGCATGAAAATTCGGCCAATTTTAACGACTCAATAATTTAATTAACTGGATAAACTGAACGTCCGCTTATTATTAATTTCGTATATTGCAAAATGAAAAACGTTTAAATACAATGGTATTTTTCCATTTTTCTTGCATGCTTCGTGGCCTCTTTTACTGCAATGAAGTGTACAATATGTGACACGGTGTTACTGTCTGTCTTCTAACGTTATCCGCAAATCCCTGGATTTACTCTTTCGTAGAAAACTTCAGATGTTACTGGGTAGTACTGATTAGAGGATACTTGAAATAGGATATTAATGGGAAACAAGAATTTATGTATTTTCTGTTGACAGGCAGAATAAAACGTATTTCGAATATGAATAATATTAAGGGCATGTTCACTCATCCATGTGTTGACAAGGAATATCTTGTCAAAGCTCTATTACGAAAATTTTATGAATTAGTTACACTATGACGACTCAATTATCCATTCATCTACAACGTGTTACATAATTCCCCTTAAAAAAGAAAATGTTAATCAAGTAGTCTTTTACGGTTGTCGTCATTTACCTCTCAGAGGAAATTTGGTAAGAATGTAAATAACTTTCTGGATAGTCTACTCTTTACTTTTATGTTTTCAGGGTTGCGTTTCAGTGATGATTTTGTTTTATGATTGGTCCAAATTTTTTTTGAGCCCTACTTTTATTTTCGAATATTGCCAATAGACTCTTTACAAGGGACATTTTAATCCCCTTTCGGCTTTGGGGGTATTTTTGTAACAAGTTGTATAATTTAAATGCTGGTCGTCAAGCTATACCTACTTAGAAATTATAAATTAGCCTATAACTGTCCTACTGCAGGGTTAATGCCTCTTCTCACACAGAAAAGGAACGAACATTGATCATCACGCATGCACACCGCGGGTTGGCGATTACAGACCATGTCCAGGTTTCCTTACGATGTTTTCCTTCACCATTATGTCAGTGGCGTCTTAGATTAACTAAGTACTCTTTCAGAGTGGAGGCGGGCGCGGGTACAGTCGCGGGCGCGTGTAAATCAAAATGTATGTAGACGCTAGTTGCATTCACAGTGCTCCCGCGAGCCGCGCGTCTGCATGAGGCGGGCGCGAGCGCGGCTGGCGCGGGTGTTTCTAATGGCTCAGTCCACCCATATCGTTCACACTGATATAGCGTCTGATAGTTGACTGCGCGTGTGGTTCTATACCATTTTGATTCACCCGCCGAAGCGTCGTGTGATAGCTCGTTCGGTACTACTGAGAACACGCAGACGACAAGACCCAAGAGCTCGCGCCCGCCCCCGCACCCGCTAGTGCAGTCTGATTGACCACTATGAAAGTACATTATGACATTGAAAAAGTGACCTGGGTTTGAACCCGCATCCCGGTACTTAACAAGCGAGTCTGTAACATCTGGGCCAGCACGACACGATTATTTAAATATAATAGAAAAAAAAAACAATAACTGTCTATTATTATTCCTACTAATAACATTAAGTGAAATCTAACACAGTAATTTCACTTATAAAAAGTGTTTTGTATTACAGGGAAAATATTTCAAAATAAGGAAAAGGGAAGTATATTGTTTTGTGCTCTTTTTCTTTGTTTTCAAATCATTCGATATCGATTATTAAGATTACGAAACGTGCGGTATAAAAACACTTACAATACATTTGCTTAAAAAATTGAATCAGGGTGCCTGTTTATGATGGCTCAATTTTCAAAATAAAGATTATCTGGTCTCTAAAATTTCATACGTAATATTTCCCAAACTGGTTAAAATCTAGGCCAATATAAAAACCGGCTTATTTAGATACCTTTTTCACGAAATAAAGATACGGAACACAATTAATATCAATATACAAGGTGTTAAAAAATCAACTCTAAGAATTTTCTGGGGTTACTCGGTATCGAAAATTGAACAACTTTCGTTCTACAACTTTCCGAAATTCGCGTATTTTTTGTAGCCTTGCGTACAAATAAAAAAAAATGATTTGTATGACCAGACATAAAAAAAATTGGCGAATTTTGAAAAGTTGTAGAACAGAAGTTGTTCAATTTTCGATACCAAATGACCCTACAAAATACTTGGAGTTGATTTTTTAACACCTTGTAATAAATCGCTCCAGACAGGTCAACCAAATACGTTGATTTTGGAGATCATTCCCCAGATAAGGATAGATAGATAGATTGTATACTTTATTGGACACTACAGGGATAGTACAGGTACAATATTAGTAATGTAATTAAAGGGTACAAAGGCGGTCTTATCGCTGAAAGCGATATGTTCCAGACAACTTTTGGGTTGGACAGGAAAGTTTTTTTTTTTAATGTTTCCTCATTTATTTTGTTCTCAAAATTAATTTATGGAGGAGCATTAATTTATGGAGGTGCTTAAACTATCGAATCCTGAAATTTAAGACGCTTTAAAACAGTACTCAGTGATTCTTTAGGTGGCCCGCGGATAGTACCCCCTTTTCGACTAACCTTGAATATTTCTCTTATTTTCTAGACAAAAAAAAACACATTAAATGTGATACTTCTCATTAGATTTTGCACAACCTACACTATCAGAGACTTTCCGTTGCAAAACCAGAAGGAAATTAAAGCTTTGTGATGCAGAATTCAGACGTTGAAGCACTCACGTTGAAAGCTGTCTGACACCGCTTTGTCCCACTAACGTCAAATATAAAAGTCAAAATTACACCAGTACGAAAAATGTCATAAGACGGGGAGAATGTTTATTATTAAAAAGAAATAGTACAGTCAACAGTAAAAGTGGATGAATATTTTTGAATTTCAAAAATAATCATTTGGTGATTTAATAACTAATTTTATCACAATGCTATTCTTTAAAGAATTTACTACTTTTGCCAGGATCCTGTGGCTAAAATCGCTGCTTATCAATATATTTTTATTACCAAACTTGGTATATAAATAGACTCTATTAACTAATTTTAAGTGCGATTGCTACTAATGTATCAGGGGGCCTTTTATAAAAATCTAAAGCCTTTGCTACATTATTGTTAAAGATACAAGTCAATTAATTAATTGACTAACGAATTGACTAAAATTAATTGATTAATTGATTTACTAATTAATTGACTTAATTTCAACCACTAACGCTCGGTAAACCATAACAATCAGCCATAAATCGTGATTTTTAACAAAAATAATAATTGACAAGTTTTCATTGTTAAAATAATTTTTAAACTCCAACCTTCATTTACTTTAGTTGTTGACTTTACAATGATAAAATACTCCTAAAGCATAATAATGACAAATATGATAACCACATACCTATTATCCTCAAAAGGCTAGGCAGAGGTCAGAGGGGTAGTAAATTCACCCCCAGTTGTCTTAGATGCAATGTGATGAGGGGCGTACCTATCGCCATTTTATCAGGCCCAACTCTATTTTCAGAAAATAATGATATCTTGACTTTTAGCTAAATAGTTTAATATAAGAGAAATACCTATGTTTTTTTTGTTCAGCAATGTTTGTAGTATCAGGTTATAATTACTCAAATTATTTAATCGGCATCTTGCAAAGCTAATCGTTCGGAATTATTCAAAGTTTTTGCCATAATTTAATTGAATTTATTCTAAAACCAGCAAAATAATATATTTACATAAATATGAAAAAAAAACTATTACTGACTTAAAAACAATCTCAATCAATCAACTATTATTGACTTAAAAACAAAAAGAAACTTTCAATCTATAAAATTAATCACACATCATCACATAAAATGTTGATAAAAGTCCTCAATAAAATGTCAAACAGTCCAAACAAATAATTAATTGGTATGTCAAAAATGTTTAAATTGGTTCACGAGGTAATCCTTAATTAAATTTTCATTTATTACGAAAGTTAGCAAACACTCTACTCATCTCAAAACTGCCTCATTTTCTCTAAAAATACGAGTACGGCTTAAAACAACATTACATATGCACAGCGACACAAGTATTCCTAATTCCGTCGCCTTTTCAAAATCCCTCGGGCTTTTCAGGCTTCTAAGTTATTTCGTACGTGGTTACACTAAACTAACTCCAGCTATTATCCCTATTATAATGTCGGGGCCCACTAGGGGTGGGAAATGTTGACCTATTAACATTTGACGTCACAACGATATCATAATTTGCATCAACGGTCTTGGTATCGAGTTTCGAATTCAATTTGGATGATCGAAGCTCTAATGCATAAGGAGTTTGAATATGCAATAGTTAGTTCGGATTCTACTGGCATATTACGAAGTCTAATTATTAGAAATGTATAATTAACCTATGGGGGCAAGGATTGCATTTGTTGTTCTATAGTTTGATTTAATTTGCTATCGATTAGTTTACACAATTCCCGTCATTTCATTTGTATGGAATATTGACAGCTCTAATTTACGTCCGTCTCTTTCTTATTTTATCAGAATGAAAAAGATGGCAATAGTCTAAATTTAGTCAAGCTTGTGCACAACATAATCGGCAGCATTATTTATGTTGTAATAACGTCATATAATCAAACGTCAAATAAATGTAATATTTATGTTGGTTATGATTATGAATATGAATACGAAATATGATTCGACAAATATGACGTTATTACCCCCCCTAACAGGGGGTGCATGAAAAGAGCCTCCACGAGTGACGATACTTAAGTACGTCCGGCGCAACCTGGGCAGTCAGCCCCGCTACCAACCTTGCTGACTGGCTAATCTTTTCACCACAGCATGAGCTATTTTCATATAGCTCGTGCTGACACGAGGAGAAAGCCTCCCGCATGTATAGTCGCAATTGCAAACTATACATATGCCAAATGCAGCTTGAAGGCAATTAAGAAGCATTCAATGAAACTGTGTGACAACTGCCAACTGGTTGTGCAGTCCACTTGCAGATTATGAAAAGAAATATGATTCGACAAAGGAGACATTTTTTTTGTATGGGGAATGAGTCCCGCCACAAATTATGGCGTATAAGTAGTAATGAAATGCATGTTGGTTTATTCCTTATAATTTCTAGATTACAGTAGTAATATGAGATCCATGTTTTGATTGTCGTATTTCACAGTAATCCGGTTACATAAAGTTGCTAATATTACCACTGCAATCTAGAGATTTTAAGAAATAAACCAACATGCATTTCATTACTATACGCCACAATTTGTGGTGGGCCTATACGATTAATATACGTTACGATTATTAGTGGGCCCAAAAAAAACTGTCTCTTTTTATGTAATAAACTCACCCCAGGGTCTAAAAATGTAGGAATGAGAATGACGACTAAGAAAAAGAAATCAAAAGACCTGTTAGTGTAAGATACGACAACTGTATCTTATTATAATAAAATCCGAACAGTTTTAGCTCATATTTACGTGGGCGGTAATTATTTTTAAGTTTTCCACTCAGTAAGCTATTTTCAGCACTTAGGTCGCGGAGACTGTAGTCTTTAAGTGAGAAAATTATGACCTCTGTAAATTATTTGAAACGTCAGGAAAATTAAACATTAAAATACGTGAGATATCTGACGGCTTTAATACGTATTATTTACATAATGGCCTAAGGTATTTTTTTGTTTTACTAGAATGCCAGAAATACGCGTCAGCATTTGAAACTTGGGAGATAAGGTTTTAGTTTAAAACCAGTATCCTAATTGCGCAACACACTCATAATCGTTTTGGCTTTGATTTTGACAGGTCAACAATTTCCATAGCAACGTATGTATTAACAATCCGACTTCTCCACAACTATGTACCACGCAATAAATATTGTTGTATTGTCAAAATGAAATTACGAATTTGATACGCAATTCGGATGCAGGTTGTACGCTCAAAATCTGGTGGACAATTCTACTAAATTTTTTTTTGTCAAATCTTAAATGAACCACAACAGTCTATAAGTCAATTTTCATTTACGAAAACTGTCAAAATGAATGTTCGGTTTGGTTGTGGTTATTTTTTAATTACAATTGGCACCTTAACGTGTACGAATGTTAATTATCAATTTCAAAATAATATGTATTATTATAACACTTTCTATTTTAATCTATAACACCATTGACTTTCGGTGAACATCGTAAGGAAACCTGGATTTAATGGTCTGAAATTGCAACATACATTGAGCAAATATGATGATCAACGCTAGCTCCTTCTGTGCACGAGAAGATGGTCTTTCCCAGTATTGGGCTATTTATAGGCTAAGAAGTTACATAAACTAAGTTTAATTAGTGACAGACAACATCAAGTTTCAGCAGATATGAGCGATGCGAATAATTGTGCTGTCTCGAAATGCTGCAAACATACGGATGACAGATTTATGAGCAATTAAAATGTTCACAGCATCCCGGATGTTTCGCGCAGGAGTGGATTCACATTCATCTCGTTCAGAGTTAACGCACTTCCGCTAATTATTATATCGAGTTAAAAGCCAATTTATATTGAAATCTATGCATCAATACCATGAAATACGATTTAAAACTGTAAAAAGAGATTATTATTTTCACCTTTAAAAAAATATATGGAATAACTGAAACCCGGTTATTATGGCGCTTTTTGGGGTGCACGAAAAGAGCCTCCACGAGTGACGATACATAAGTATGTCCGGCGCACCCTGGGCAGTCAGCCCCGCTACCAACCTTGCTGACTGGCTGATCTTTCCACCACGGTATGAGCTATTCTCGTATAGCTCGTGCCGACAAGATAGAAGAAGAAGATGGCGGTTTTTAAAAAATACCTACGTATAAGTGTTAGAACTCTGTCAAAGATAAGTCTAGTTTTATTTTTTATTGTTTGACCTGTCGCGTTTGACCCTAATCGCACCTAGGGGTCTACCCCCTAAGCACGAAGTCCGTGGTCTTAGTTACGAGCGTTTCCTACCTATCACCTACGGACATACGAATATTTCGGAACCCGAATTAAGAATAAATGACAACACGATTTGACAGTTGTCCCTCCTACCGATGTGTTTTTGCCCGTCCGAAAAGTTGAACTTAGACACTTGTTTTGTTCACTCCTACGTTTCGGGCGAGTAACTTCGTTGACGGACTTAGGGAGTAGGCTCCTTGATGTTAAGCATAAACAGGGTCTAAGATGGCGCACACGAATCCAAGTAACAGAGATATAGAGGGATTCTCCAATACCTCTCTGGCTTTGTATCTCCGTCGTGTGTAAATGACATACGACGGAACACAGTAAACTGCTTGTCGGCAGAATTTAATGAGAGGATGGCATCTAGGCGGACTGTATAAGATCCTACCACCAAGCGTGCTGGGTTTTGTTGAACCTTACAAAACGCATCTACACTTGGGGGCAAATAAATCGAGCCACTCCTTTTTTCACGTGTCCTAGTTATTAGTTTTGGTTTCATGGATTATACAAGGTTAGTCGGAAAGGGGGTACTAATACGAAAGGGTGTTAAAGTACACATAATAATGAATAACCTTTGTTCTACAACTTTTCCCAAAAGTCAATAGAATAAGAGAAAGTTATTAGAAAATCTCAAAAAAAAAAAACTCTAAAATCTATCTATCCCCAGTAATGATCAGCTGTGTTCACATTTTAGGTCATATTTGGGGTCATGAATTAGAAACACCATTTTCTGAATTTGTAACTAAAGCAGGGATGAAGAATGTTTTAAAAACTAAAATAAAAATCATTTTATTTGGAAAAACAAAATATCGAATTTTGAAATTTTAACACTTGCTTTCAAACACTCATCAGCGATACTATAAGTGGGCTTCGGATTAGTACGCCCTTTCCGACTAACCTTGTATACTAAGTTGACAAAAAACTACCCTCATTCTAAAGGTTATCAAATAACCTTTTAGGCGATATATGTTTTGAATTGATCTGTTCCATAATAGGTACGAAAAATAATAACAATTATACGTGAAAAATAGAAGTGGCTCGATTTATTTGCTCCCAAGTATATTTCCAGCATGTGGTGGGGAAGTTTAATATATTAGCCCATCTCCAAACTGGGGATTAGTCAATGGTTAAGGCTATAAGGAACTACAACCAAATTAGTTAGAAGATAATACTTGTAATTAGTCATTTTAGTCCACACGTAGTACAAAACAGATCCTACGTAGCCTATGATAATTCATTGCGAGACATACGCCCCCGCTACAAAGTTGTGATATTTCTGGTCCTGAAAGGACAATTGAGTTGACAGCTAAAACCGGATTAAAACTAACTAGGACCAACACCCACTTGCCCATTGCTTTCAATTATCCATATTTAGATACACCTTATTGACCGGTATTAATGAATAGTTTTAAATTTAGAGCTCTCACTCAGGTGTCGTTTTAACTCCACTTGATTTGATAAAAAAAAGTCAAATGCATGAAATTCAAATGACATTTATATTTTGACAGCCCCTTGAGATGCTGCTGAGGTCGCTATGTTGAGAGGGGTTTATTAATATGAGCATAAATCCACTAAATTGAGAATCATAGCAATTCATACATTTAAGTCCCGACTTGAGTTTGTTAGTTGTTGCCTACAGAATATTAAGCGCAGGCAACCATTTATCGCACCGAATCGAATTATTGTCACGTCTCTAAATATAGATCCTGCTTCTATAGTGCACGCTATGTGGGCTGAATTCGCTATTTGTATTAATATATTGCCCGTTTTATAAGCTGGGATTAATAAATGCCGCTCGAGGTGCGCCCGATATGATTATATTTCGATTTCGTTAAAATTAGTAAACCTAATGGAATAATTTTGAAAATTAAACGTGAAATAGATACCTACATTATAAAAATAAAGTGTATCGTTTAAAACTTCTTAAGGAGAAAAAACACAGAATAGTCAAAAGATAGATTCGTATGCTTAAAAAGTGATTGACTTGAACATAATTTTTACAAATGAGATTGAGATATTATTAACTAAGATATTAATATTCCTTTTTTTTTGTTCCTATCTTAATTGAAACAGAACCCATTAATTTCGTCATAAAATATTAATTACTCATTTCCCTTTCAACATTTTGCTAATCCACCCCAAATTACTCAACAAACAACTTTCACCTTAAAAAATACCATCTACTTCACCCAACATACAAACAAACTACGGACGTACAAAACTCACTCTACCTTAATCCGAGTTCTAAAACAAAACACACGTCACAGTTCCATCTCGTAACTTCACGTCCCGGAGTCGCGCGGTGCGCGTCGGCCGGCGTCGGGCGGCTGACTAGACGGCTTGGCCCCGCGCTCCCGCCCTCGCTGTTTTGATTTACAAACAGCCAGTATGTCATGCAGTGTTCGATATCCGGCCGCCGTGAAATTTGTAATAAAGGAGGTTTTATTAGTCGCTGATGGTTTTTGATCCTTTTGGCCTGAAGGTGAAATAAATTGGTCCTTTTGGAAAGTTACGAGTAAATAATTCCCAATCTTATTTTACAGGCAACGCTGAAACTAGGAAACGTATGAGTGAAGTAGTGTTTATTTATAAAAGGTGACTGGATCTTTTTTTGCATTTTTTCTCGTCATGTTTTTGAAAAAACAAATGTTTTGTAGATTGTATTGCACTGTTGTTTTGATTTACAAACAGCCTGTGTCATGCGGTGTGTGGTATCCGTCGTGCAATTTGTAATGAAGGAGGTTTTATTAGACGCTGATGGATTTTCGATCCTTTGGCCTGCAGATAAAATAATTTGGTCCTTTTGTAATTTTTTTGAATGAAATTGACAAAAAAATTGTCTGTTGCTTCGTATGTCCATTAGGTTTGCAGAAACCATTTCTGATTTTCTGAGTCAATGTTTTCTTTTCGGATACAAAAGGGCCGAACATCATTGTTTTGGTTTACATCGACGATGCATTCAATTTTGCTATTCGTTGGCTACCTTTATTTACCAAAACCTCGTTCTTTAGTCCTTCTGCGAAAATAGCTACAGTATTTTAGTAAATCGAATTGTATTTTAGTGTGCAATACGTAATAAAACAACGTTTGATTCAAATGGTAAAATAAGAATGGACCATTTTAGGAGCCTTCCCTTTGAAATAAGACGAAAAGTGAAACTAAATCTATTCGAATAAGTTTCAGTACAATGTTGGTAGTAAAGTGACACTTAGTTAAGCGAAGCTCATTAAAGTTTGATTAAAGTTAAGATTAATGTTGTATAGAGTTTTGTTTTATTCGTAACTTTAGTTCAATGCTTGGAACTTGTATAACATAGTGTGAAAGAGTAATTAATTTAATAAAATTGACAGTTAATTAATCAGAATTCCATACGTTGGACTGTACAAATAATAATTAAGGTTGTATATGTACCTCATACCAGATTACCAGAAGCCTCGCGTCAAATGATAATGTGAAAATAATGCCACATTATTTGTTATGCAGGTAACATAGCGCTTCAAAAATTTTTACTTTTACTTCGTTGACTGTTCTGAACGAAATGCCCATAAAAAATTGCGAGTACCTCCTTGAAGGCTATTTATATTGTCTCCGTATCAAAATTCAGATAAATTAGAATATAATTAAAAAAAACATTTTTGACAATATTTGCCAATATAATGCAAAATCCATATAAAAAAAGTTTGTCATTGTACGCGCTAAAACGAAAATAGATAAATCATGGTGTCTAGATGTCTGTTTCATCCATGTGTCCAAATCGGTGTCCACTCTAGCATAGAAACGTTTGAAAGCGCTCTGGAACTCGGTGATGATCAAATCGCGTGGATTGCGACAATTCGTCACGATCGCCCTCCACACTGATTACTCTCCTAAATCGTAAACTGGAGTATTCCACTGGCACAAGTCAATGCATTTAATGCATGCATAGATGAGATTAAAGGGGGAAAGGTAAGTTAATAAGGAAATTGTTAGAATATCCTGGAAAAGTAAAATAACATTA
Source organism: Amphipyra tragopoginis (assembly GCA_905220435.1). Taxonomy (NCBI): domain Eukaryota; kingdom Metazoa; phylum Arthropoda; class Insecta; order Lepidoptera; family Noctuidae; genus Amphipyra; species Amphipyra tragopoginis. The sequence goes on along the minus strand of HG991995.1, from coordinate 20,639,897 downwards.
ATTACAACATATATTATGAATAGTTGGTAAGATATATAAGGTCCAATCAAAATAGGTGGACAAACTTTTACAGATCACAGTATTCATGAATACGAACAACTTTTACGATGGGACCAATTCTGAAATATAAAAAAATATCAGCTGTTCCATACAAATGTATGGATCTGTAAAAGTTTGTCCACCTATTTTGATTGGAACTTATATTTACGCATAATGTACGATTTGCACCAAACGGGCCGCGCCGGAGCGCATTTCACACTGTGCTAAAGGAAATTCAGGCTTCTATACAATAGTTGAGTTTCATGTTTGCGTGGAATTTACACTGCTTGGAACTCGGTTAGATCCGCGTGTATGCCGCGGCAGCCGGTCGGCTCCTCGTGTACGTGGATGGCGGCGCTCGGCTGTCTTTGCTTCCGGTCAGCTCCGCTCGGCCACTCCGCAGGTAGAAACTGACTGCGATAGCGGATACACGAGCACGCGCGCGCATGCGCCCAAGTTCCAGCAGATTATAGCCGTCGGGCGGACGCGGTCGGCTACTGGCGCATGCTCGAGCATCCGCTGCGACGCGCTGCACTGCGCTCCTGCGGTCCCGTTTGGTGTAAATTGTACATAACTTTGTATGAATTAAATGGCATTTAAGTTAAAAGAGCAAAGCGCTTACAAACTGCATGCAAAATTAAGTGGACCATAAAGATATAAATGTCTCGAAAAAAAAACTCTTTTTTTGGAGCTGCATGACGGAACTTTATAAGAATTTTCTCTGATTAGGTAAGCAGAAAACTTATACCCAATCTAAAATAATAATACATTCTGATATCATGATGTTTCAATTCTTGTTTCAAGAATACCCCACCTACAAAACATGACGTATACGACGTAGAGGGTTAACAAAATGTGCGAATGATTATGATAATTTCTTTACTCTTTCTACGTTCAATACAGTCATATAACTGATGCACCGTGGTACATCACCAATGATAGCTTGCATCGGGACTTAAAAATACACAGAGTAAAAGAAGAAATCACACAGAGTGTTACTGCCTACAAGAGTAGGATTGCGATGCATCCCAATCAACTGGCATCAAACCTGATGAAAACTGGAACAACATTCAGGAGGCTTAAACGATTGGCCCCACAAGACTTGCTATGATTTACTTAACTTTATTAATCATTTAAAATATACTACCTTATTATTATGTGGATGTGCCAATGGGTGCATACCTAGCATGCCTAAACCATTGTTATAAAAATAGATACTGAATGTCGAAGAAGGGACAGATAGCAAAGTGAAAGGAAAAAAAAAAAAAAATTACAGTCATTTCAACTAATGTAAAATACTCAGGTATTATGTCATCATGTCAGGTACATCTCCGTAATCGTAAAACAGAGAAAAAAAAATCAAGAACTATAATAGCCTTTTCAACACTGAGCACCAATAAACAAGTTGATTCAGGTGGCACTCGCAAAAACAAATAAACCTTTCGTCTACCTATGTAAAATTTGATATGAGTAAAAATATATTTAGTTCTACCAAGAATATACCTAATAATAAACTCTTCCAAGAAACTAACACGAGGATAATGATATCTTGCGTGAACGTGATGTTCTGATACCAATAAATCATGTTGAATATTCCCGTCTCGGGTAAATTGAAACTACAACAATAACCTATACTATCGGGTTGATCAACATCAACATTGTAATAATGTTCTAAGAGATAGGTACTCTGTCAACTAGTAATACAATGATAGGTAATCTTGATTCCTCTGTTGACTTATATAAATTGAACGTATTAGTTCATTATGACGAGTCCATCGCTCTTCGTAGACAGTAGGCAGTTCTACGAAAATAAATGTTTTTAAACTTTCGCGATTTGTATGTACACATTATAAAAGTATAGATCGGGTCTACTCACGTCAAAATGGAGTCGAGTGAGGGTAGATGAAAATATCTTTGCTTCACGAAGATGACAACTGCTCCGCCACTTCAGTCTACCCGTGACCACGGCAGGCGCAATTCGGTCGAAACATCGGGATAAAAGATATTTTGTGCCTCTTGAAGTTTTCTACGCGAGTAGACCCGATCTATACTTTTATAAAGTTCTACGAAAAGGTTACAAAAGTTAAGCTTTCCGCTGTCGTAACCCAAGAATTAAGAAATAATTAAATTATGTAAACTAAACATGACTACATTTTACTGATACCTAAAAATGGGTAAAACACGAATAAAATAAAACTAATTATTTATTTCAAGGATCAAAAACTCATTACAAATGCATGTACAAGGTTATTCGGAAAGGGGGTACTAATCCGAAAGGGTGTTGTGTGTGTCATCATCATTATCATTCAACCGAAAGACGTCCACTGCTGGACATAGGCCTCCCCCAAGCCATGTTGGGGGGGTTTGCCATAATCGCCATACTTGGCAGGCGGGTTGGCGATCGCAGTATGGTTGTTAAAGTACTGAGAGAACGCTGCTGCCCATCCTCTATTGAATCCCTTAGTCGCCTTTTATGACACCCGTGGGAAGAGATGGACACCACACGGAGCCATTGCTGCCGTTGGAGCTGTTGTTGTGTATGTAAACACGCTAAAATCTATCTATCTTCAGCTGTGATCAGCTGTGTATACATTTTAGGTAATATCTGAGGTCACAGATTAGACGCTCCATTTTCTGATTTCGTAACTAAAGAAGGGATGAAGAATTTTGAAAAAACTTAAATTAATATAATTTTGCATGGAAATAAAAATGATCGAATTTTGAAATTTTAACATTTTTGCTATAAATTAAAACAGCCATCAGTGACATTTTAATGGCCTGCGGATTAGTACCCCTTTCTGACTAACGTTGTGCAAACACACACACAGTCACATTTAAAATCATACAAAATAAAATAAAAGAAACATAAAATTAGTAATCAAAATCGAATGAAAATTAAAATTATGTTTGTTGCTTCATTCTCAGCGTGAAACGTGTTGCCTACGAGAGGAGAAATGTAGGAACAATCAAGCCTTTCTGCGAGCGTTACCAGCAGAATGAAAACAATCGATTAGAATAGTAATGAGTCGTTAAAAAATGTTAAAAGTTTCTGTCAAACTGCCTACTGTAATCGATTTATGGATAAAATTTTACCGATTGTAATACATTGTGTATAAAAGCTATTGCAAAATATTTATCAGCGAGATAAAGTTTAATGCACTATATTTCCATTTACACGGTGGCAGTAAAGCCAAGTTTGTTGAATATACTTCACTACGCCATCGCAGTTCGCCGAGTTGTTCCAGCTTTTAAGCTTATGTAGACATTTATTAGTAGTTTCCTGTCAGGTAGACCAACTTACTCGTGCACATAGTGGTGGGTCACAGAGTTAGCAAAAAACAGTACTAGATGCAATGTTATTTATGATAAAAACTTGCTATAAATTGATATCAGTCTATCATTGATGACTTTTAACTACGTCATTGTCTAGTTCCATATATTTATACATGACATGGTGAAATGTGTTCAATACAAGGTTAGTCGGAAAGGGGGTAGGTACTAATTCGCGGGCCACTTAAAGTATCACTGATGACGGTTTTAAAGCAAGTGTTAAAATTTCAAAATTCGATATTTTTTACTTCCATGTTAAAAATATTATTATTTTAGTTTTTTCAAAAATTCTTCGTCCCTCCTTTAGTTACGAATTCAGGGAATGGAGCTTCTAATTCGTGACCTCAAATATGACCTAAAATGTAAACACAGCTGATCATAGCTCAGGATAAATAGATTATGGCATATTTTTTACGTAATTTTTGAACAGCTATTTCTCTTGAATTATTGACTTTTGCGGACAGTGGTAAAACAAAAGTTACTCATTATAATGTGTATTTTAACACCCTTTCGGATTAGTACCCCCTTTCTGACTAACCTTGTATAATACAAAAAATTGATCGACACTTCGCGTGACCAGAGGGCTGGCTTATTCGTTGGCTAAAGAATTAACGTTGCCACCCAGCGTGTCAATGCTGCCAGTCTTCTGGGCACGCTCTCAGATGACAGTGATGTGGATGAAAATTTCAACGCCCAAGTGCACTTTGTACATATTATATTTTGTTTTACTTTCGAACCATATAACAAATAGTTTTGTTTCGTTTCACAGTATAATCACAGTGTACCTACTTACTACATACAGTGGGTCAACGCCCATACATTTGACAGGTCCTATGAAATGTCAAAATTGGTAACACTTGTCAAAGGGTTGTCACATAAATAAATTACACAAACTTTATCAAACAAACGTCCAAATTAATTAACGTTTTATAGAAACAGTGACACGCAAAAAGAAAACCACGCATGCGTAATTTTGACGATTGACAAAATAATGCAAAGGTATGTAGCAGCAGTTTCGCCATCTTATCCTGGAATATTCTAACAATATTTAAAACTACAAATTTTGTCGAGGTTACAGTCGCAGTGGCTAACGCTTGCCGGGGGTAGGTAAGAGTCATAAATTATTCGCAAATCTACGATGGAGTCATAGAAAATTACTTATTATTCATGGTTATTACTTCTATGGTTTTCGTGGGTGCTGATGCCGGAAATAAAGCATAAGTATTCCTCGATAATAAAAGGCGGTCAAAAAAATTTACCAGTTAAATGAGATTTGCCAGGTAAAACGTGGTCCCTATTTTGGTATTTGAGAATTGATCTTGTTTTTGTAATCAGCGTCCCTGAAAATCATGGATTTGACACCCATGACGGCTAATTTGAATTTTTTGATGGCCGCCATCTTGCATATAGATTTTGACCTCATTTTCGGCATCAGCATCCCCGAAAACCATGGAAATGACACCCATGATGGTTAAATTGAAATTTTAATAGCCACCATCTTGGAAATGGATTTTGACCTCATTTTCGGCATCAGCATCCCCGAAAACCATGGAAATGACACCCATGAACGTTCAATTGAAATTTTAATAACCGCCATCTTGGAAATGGATTTTGACCTCAATTTCGGCATCAGTACCCCCGAAAACCATGGAAATGACACCCATGACGACGAATTTGACATTTTTGTAGCCGCCATCTTGGATTTCGATTTTGACCTCATTTTCGGCATCCGCACCCCAGAAAACCATGGAAATGACACCCATGATGGTTAAATTGAAATTTTAATAGCCGCCATCTTGGAAATGGATTTTGACCTCATTTTCGGCATCAGCATCCCCGAAAACCATGGAAATGACACCCATGAACGTTCAATTGAAATTTTAATAACCGCCATCTTGGAAATGGATTTTGACCTCAATTTCGGCATCAGTACCCCCGAAAACCATGGAAATGACACCCATGACGACGAATTTGACATTTTTGTAGCCGCCATCTTGGATTTCGATTTTGACCTCATTTTCGGCATCCGCACCCCAGAAAACCTTGGATTTGACATCCATGACGACTAATTTACTAATTTTCATGGCCGCCATCTTGGATTTGGATTTTGACGTTATTTTCGGCATCAGTGACCCCGAAAACCATGAAATTGACACCCAGGATGATAACATGAAAATTTTCATGGCCGCCATCTTGGATTTGGATTTTGACGTCATTTTCGGCATCAGTGACCCCGAAAACCGTGGAAATGACTTCCCACGAACAATCATTTGAAAATGTATGTATGCCGCCATCTTGGATTAGTAAACAGACTTTATAATAATATTCTCGTATTAAGTACACATAAGTATCAATAATAAATTAATATAATTTCTATGAACGATATCAATCAAATTTGAAATCAAAAAGTGCGAGCCCTGGAATTTATGTCCCGAGTAGCAGTATGGCTACTCGGGACATAACCTCCGCCCCTTCACCCCGCAACCCCCCGCACGATTGCTCTGTGACAATGTTCTACGTTGACCGACTGTAAGGAGTAAGATATAGGTAGACTGTGGTATAATAACTTAACAGAGTTTGTTTGACCCGTTGCGTATCAAAATTTCGATAGAGATACTACCCATACCTACCTATAGATATCTACTAGAGGTATTACCCAGTCATTTGAAACAACTATCAAGCGTATCGATCGTGCTAAACTATTTTGGTGGTGTACCTAGTTATACATGGATTTCGAAATCGCTTTTATTTTTCCATGTAATCATATTTTATCCATCATATGTGTATGCAAACAGATTTATCCGACAGACTACATGAACTGTAATTCTACTACTTTTTATTTGCGTTGGAGATGTGTGGTGACAGTTGTGGCTTCGCTACAAATAAGAATCTTTCCATATTATAATGAATTCTAATAAGCGCACTACGGTTCTTGGAATACAGATGACAGCTATGAAGTAAAACAAGAAATGTAAGAGAAAAGTAAGTCTAAGAAGAAACCAAATTACAATATAATTAAATACGCATTCGATCTGAAAATCCAACACCAGAAATCATATTGAAGCAATTATCTAATATGATTTTTGGACCATAACATGTATACTTTTGTAGAATATCGTAGCGAAATTATAACAAAACGATACATTGACGTTCGATCAATATTAATTACTGTTCTTAGGGTTCCGTACCCAAAGGCTAAAACGGGACCCTATTACTAAGACTCCGCTGTCCGCCTGCCTGTCCGTCTGTCACCAGACTGTAGCTCATGAACCGTGACAGTTAGACAGTTGAAATTTTCACAGATGATGTATTTCTGTTGCCGCTATAACAACAAATACTAAAAAACAGAATAAAATAAATATTTAAGGGGGCTCCATACAACAGACATGTTTTTTTTTTCCGTTTTTATAGATAATGGCACGGAACCCTTCGTGCGCGAGTCCGACTCGCACTTGGCCGGTTTTTATTTTAAGGTTAAGGTTTTTTTGGGCCGTCTCTGATGTACAAATGTCTTCAAGATGTTTTTTCTTCACCGTCAACGCAAATGTTTATCAAATTTTGATCTGCACAACATGAATATGAAAAGTCAGAGGTGCGGGCCAGGATGGAATGGAAACCTCAGAACCTCCTACAATCACAATACAATTTATCAATACAACCAGTACCAAAATTTACCAACTCGCGCGTTTTCAATTAATGACAACAGAGCAGTCATCTGTATCGTTTAATATGAACTATTGGTGCATAATTATCGTGTCGTCATCCTCCTGGGGACCAATTATGCCATCAAAATTGTTGCCAGATCGCAAACGAACCACAACTGTCAGTCAGTTTTCGCTTACGAAAACTGTCAAAATGTTCGGTTTTGTTTTTGTTGCCAAACATTTTGACAGCTTTTGTAAACGAAAACTGTTTGAAGTAACGGTTCGGTTAAGATTGATTAACATTTCTGGTACTACTAGTACCTATATCTCTATCAGCCTTCATCTTAGTATTCAATTCCTTCTTAGCCATATCATCTTTCACACAATCCATGCATATTTTCTTTGGTCTGTCTTATTTCTGGAATCCATTTGTACTTAAAGCTTTTCTTGTAAAGCTCCTCATTTCTCATTGGTGCTACAGAACTACGTATATAAAATAAGTGCTCGTCCATATGAAGCGTTTCAAGCGCAATTCGGCGAAACGGACGGAAATGTGTGTTACGTCCACATTTTGTGATAAGGGGAAAGGATGGGTGTTTCCGACATGAAGTTGGACAAGCGGCTAAATTCGAGAATCACGCGTTAAATGCTTTGTCTGTACAAGATCTATTGTGAAGTTTCTTGGCACATTAATTAAGATCTTTATTTAAAAAAAAAAAAATGTACATATATTATGCGATTTAGGAAATACGCATATTTTAATCCTCATCTAATAGTCTGCTACTCATCAACATAACATGAGTAACTCTTTTTAAAATTTTAAAATACCATTGCAATGTGTCGGTCGATCCTTGTTAGCGATTTATATTAATGCGGTGAAAAAGTGCTTTCCATAACGAGTCATACGAAGTCAACCACGATGGGTCTACAACTAGTCATTGCGGAGGGCCGATCAGCTCCCTACCTACAGTAGCTACCTTCAAAATCCTTCTTGTCATTCCAACTTATACTAAACTAAAAGGGCCAATAGGTACACGATACATCTGCTGTAAGCTGGGTATCCTGCTGATTCCAAATGATGCTGCAGCATCACGTCAAGGTTACCATGTTATGGTCATTGAAGTCACAGTATACTAAATTTCGAATCGATCAAACCAGTAGAAGTTTCTTACATCCCTATTTTTTTGTCTTTTAAAAATCCTCTTCGATACACTCCACCGGCTACCGGTTACTACCGGCTAAAAACCCACGGTATTCCTTCTCCTGACCTATGGCCAGGGTTGCGGGATTCGCAGCTGCATGCACCGCAATCCCAGCAGGCCTCGGTCCGCCAGCCCCTGGCGGACCTTTCCTTCTGTGGGGCCTTGCCCCACGTACTCCTGAGAGGCGCGCGTGGGACACAGCGCGCCACCTTCTCAGGCCTGTTACTGGTCGGGCGACGGGTCTGCTAACCCACCGCTCGCAGGCCACACACTAGGGTGGCCGGAGGTCGTCACGCGTCGTCTGGCGGCACCCGGTGCGTCTGGCGCGGGAAGGGAGAGTGGCAGTCGCCTCTCTCTCCCTCTCCGCTCCCTCTTTAGTCGCCATCACCTCCTCGCAAAAGGAGGCGACGGCTTCCCACGCACTCTCGCTCCGGCCCATAGACAGAACCTCGGCCGGAAGCGAATGTTGCTTACATCCCTTCATTAACTAGAAAAGAGCTGATGATCATCAAACGGTTACACAGATTTTCTTCAATCATAGCTAAGAACACTGTCGATCAAGTCACCTTTTAAACAAAAAAAACTAAATCAAGATCGGTTCATCCGTTTAGGAGCTACGATGTCACAGACAGATACACACGTTAAACTTATAACATCCCTCTTTTTACGTCGGGGATTAAAAACCGATACAAATCGATGCACAGATCGGTACAATTTGACTGAAGTCCTCATCAAGTGCCCCCTAACTGACCATTAAAATTTACAACCAACATTATTCGCAACAAGAATAATAACCCTTAAGCACATCTCATTATCCATTTCTAAGGAGAAGCTCTTACTAATGACGTTTCCGCGTAGATGTTTTTAAAAGTATCATCAAACAGAGAGAAAGAAACGGCTACATTAATAAAGTCGAGGAAAAACGCGGTGTTCCTTTGTCAAAACTTGTTGCGTCTCTATCTTGTATTTCAGAGTGGCCGCTTACAAGTACGAAAACTGGAAAAGTGTACCGGGATCGTAATAAATTTGCAAATTTGGTACCTACCAAGAGTTTTTTATTACGTCGCTTGTCACAATAGATCTCGCCTCGTCTCCAAGGTATAAAGGTGTCGTTTTCTGTGTAAAATAATGGAATAATGCTGGTTGACGTTTAGAAAATAGGGTGTTACGGCGCACAATGTTGTTGTTGTTTTTTAGGAATGTCTTTTTTGCGTTTTAAAGTTATTGCTTTCATTTGCTGATTAACCATTTGGTCTTCTTGTTATTTTGCAGATGTTTTCATTTACGTGTTTCACTACCTTATTTGAGTATGTGTGTATAAATATACATTTAAATAAAATATGTATATATTTGTGTTATAATACGTATTTATACTTAGTTATTTAGTTGATTCCTGATTTTTATAAGGTTATATATTTGTACGCTGCAAACTGCCCTTTAATTTTTCTTAATAATTCTTTCCATCCTAGGGGTGTCTGGAAGAAATTGCTTTAAGCGATAAGACCGCCATTTGTACTGTTCTAATTAAGTGTATTCCTTCTGTTTTATTTCTTTTAGTGTACAATAAAGTATATCCATCTATCTATTTATCTATCTACACTGATCGTGTAATTTGGTAAATATAAGTGACAACTCAGGTCGTGGTGGTTCGGAGGTTACGGACCTCGTTAGGCACCGGGTTGCAGGTTCAAACCCAGGAAGGTACCAATGTGACTTTTTTAATGTCATATGCAGTATGTAAAATAACAGAAGGCGTTCCCTTAAACCCGTTAATCTACATCAATAATAGATTAATACAAAAATAAGCAAAAAAGAAAAAAACTATTCGGATCGGCCTGTTTAAAACCAAAATAGTAGTGTAGATAGGTTTATGCGATGTTGCCGTGTTTTCCACATTGATATACAAGTGCGCATGTACAGTAAGTGTGCGTCCTGAGTGACGGCGCACCGAGCAGGCGGAATGAACGGCGCATTAAATAAATGTTCGAAACGTTTGAATTTTGATATCGACGTTATTAAAACCAAAGTAAAATAAACGAAATACTAAACACGCGCGTACGCGTCAACTTTCCCGCGTGCACTAAGGACAGGTATCGACAGTAGAGCTACGGTAAAGCCACTCCGCAATCCGCAATACGCCCGTGCGCCCTCACTCAGGACGCACACTAAGCGTTGCTTATGCGTATATTTTTTTTTGCATTCTCTATATTATTTGTGGTTAACGGAAACGCCTTTCGTTAGTTAACATGCTGTATACTTTATAAGTTAATCTAAGTCACCATTCACTGATATACGGCGAAGAAAAACATCGCGAGGAAACCTGTAGTGCAATTTTGTAAGAATCTCACCTCGATCGCGACTCTCAATTAGACATTTGTCGTGACACAGCGTGGATAACAAAACTACGTGTTATTGATTATACTGTCGATTATCTGTGTGTTATTTGCTTCTATTATCCATACTGTGACATTATGGATATCGAGCTAACCGTCGATATTGAGGTGGGTTTCTTACAGAATGACACTACTGGACTTACCTAATGGTCTGAAATGGTCAACTCGCAAAGAGCAAGCGTGGCGATCAATGCACATTCCTTCTCTGTATGAGAAGAGGCCGTTGCCCTGCAGTGGAACAGTTACAGTCTGATATTATTATATGAGTTATGTACCTACCTACCTACTTGCGTTTCGCGACGATGTTCACATCACGTTTTCTTAGTATCCATTTACATGATCCTGCGGGAATTTCGGAATATGACTGCCATTTTAGTACCTACGCGGCTACGCCAAAAAAGGATCGTGTTTTATACTCACAATTTCACGGTACTAGGATATACGCTTAAACTCATCATTTGATATGAAGGTTGTCATATATCCAATACTTTAGACTAGTAATACGACAGATGAAATTGTGGTGTCCATCTAGGGTTGTCAACCGTACTATATGTACAGACGCCAGCACATCAACCCACTACAATATGTCACATTTCTTTATTAGATTTTCAACTTTATCGCGAAAGCATTAGGTTTAAGGTTGATTGGGAAAATTTGACAGTTTCGGGTAGCTTGACCTGCTGGCGCCTGTACAAGACTATAGTTTTTTTTTTCTATTTGGCTGCTTGTAGATCGTCCTTGCGGACCGTTTCTTGGTGAGGCTTGAAGGGTCTCCAGGCAATGGGGGGGGGGGGAGTAAAATACTTAGCCTAAGCTAACTACTTATACTAGACTAACATCATGACTACTAGTAACAACAGCACTAAGGATGACCCCTAGAGTGGGACTCGGACCTTGTCTTAGGGCGTTGCTTGCGCCGCCACCCGCGGCGCAGGTGTGAGATGGAACACCGGGGTGGTTTTAGTCCGTAAGAGTCTGACAGACCCCTCCGCCCACCTCAAGGGCGGAGGACATCCAAGAGGATTTCCAAACAGAAAAAAAAAACGCCGTTGCTGGCTGGGGTTTGGGAGGGCAGTATTGTAGGTACTGCATTTCGGGTCTACTATTGTAGAAATAATTATGTAGTACGCAAAAATACAATGGATCAATCTTTATTTTGCATCACCGGTACTTGTAACAAACAAATCCCTCACTTTGTAAAAATTATAAACGCACCATTCGATGTCTTTTTTGAGTAAAAAAGACATCTAATGGTGCGTTTACAAATTTTACGTTTTAAGCCATATTTTTCGTTATAAGCCATAAAAAATGCAATAGTAATGGTACACTTCAATTTTTTTTTGTATTTTATGGAAAACTGGAAAACGAGTTTTCCTTAAAATACAAACATATTTTGAAATGTACTTTTACTTTTGCATTTTTATGGATTCTACCGAAAAATACTATATTCAGCCGAAATAATATTGGCAACCCTACGTCCACCACGACATATCTGTCGTCGGTGAATCCAGACGTAACATAACTGGTCCCCAAAGTGCGGTAGGTACTTTTCTTTATATAAAGTTCGTTTACCTTTCACAATCAATTATTGACTATTCCCATCCCAGGCATTAGACTTCTGGCGGATCGAAGGACCAATGTATAAACAAGATCTGCAGTCGTGCTCCTTTGTAAGCCAATGACGCTATTGAGAATAAGTATAGTGAAAATAAAAGGCTCTGCAAAGAACAGACGTCCCCTCTACCCCTTGGGTGTCATAAAAGTGACTACGGGATTTGGGAACCAGATGAGCAGCACCGTCCAGTCTTGTGACGTGGAGGGTCGAAAAGCACGTGACTAAGAGAGTGATGAATATAAATGATTATGGATGAAGGGGAAGAGAGAAACTAAAGAAAATATGTTTTGTGAGAGAGATGATATGAATGAAAAGGGAGTAAATGATAGCAGGGCGGTTACGGTTCTATCTGCATATATGTCGGAGATGCAGAGGGATTTTTATCCGAAATATCATCGGTGTCCGCCATGTTGCACGTGTTTGAGTAGAATCAGTGCGCACACCCGGCGCGGTCGAGCTCTGGATGTCAAATGTGTCGTGTCACTAACACACTAGTCTCATCTCAGCATCTGACAGATGTCGAACGTCACATGCGACAGTTCATTTGACAACCTTGGCTAGAACTACTGACTCAATGACAGCTGTTATCGATTTGATTAATCGACTAGAGTATATCAAACACAAATAGATGGCGCCACTAGTACCTACCTAAACAAGCCTTTTAATCACTCCTCCGACATATACATAGAAGGAAGAATGGAAGAAAAAATCATTTAGCGCCGACACCAAGTAACTTAGGATAAGCAACAATAATTTCTGTAACGATTTTGTCTTGCTGATGTCCTTTCATATAAAATAATCAAATTCTGATCTGCACATGAACTCGAAAAGTCAGAGGGAACCTGGTGGTTTGAAATTGGACCCTTCTGCATGGAAGGGTAACCATTCAATCGCCAGGCATAACATGTCCTTTCATACTAGTAAAATGTTTAAAAATAACTTTACAAAAAAGTAAAAACCAACTTCAAATAAAAAACTAAAAAGAGTAAAATTATTACCGTATTATAAAACTAACAGTTTCAGAAGTCGCTGCAATTTTACACTGAACCAAATTGAAGGCACCGACTTCTGAAACTGTTAGTTTTATAATATGGTATTTATTTTTACTTTTTTAAGTGTTTTTATTTTTCTATTTTAAGTGGCATAAACAATACACAAACATGCAATTACAGCAATCCCGGGTAATTTTCTGTTATCCATTGAAGAGTTCCATTGTCAATCTCCGAGGGTCTTCATCAGATCTTCACCAAATTTAAATGGGACCATCTCGGAAGAATATTCATTTAAACAAAAAAAATATTTTGCAAATCCGTTTATATGACGGAGTAATACCCGAGCACACAAAAAAAAAACCGAATTGAGAACCTCCTCCTTTTTGAAGTCGGTTAAAAACAAAACATTAGGACGTATCAAGATGCAACATTTCAGTCAACATTTTCCCAACAAAACAATGAAAATTGCCTAAGAGGGTCACCGCTGTGATTGTAAAACGAAATTCTTTGTTTCCATTAATTATTCCCTTATCATTATTGTTTTTAGGGTCCACGCTTGTCATCCATTGTTGTTGAAATTAAATCAAATGGTGTTTGTGACATCAGTGGTTGTATCTTTATTAATGTATAAATCTAAATATTTGCTGTTTCAGTTAAGTGTAAAATGAGCAATGGGATGGAATACCCATAATTTTACTTACAGAATATTCAGTGTAAGAGGACACAGGTCCAGCCAGGGTTGCGGAATTTGATCGAAAAAGTTACCGTGGCCTTGGAACGCAAAGAGCATTAGGAGGAACACGGATGGGTTTTAGTCAGTAAGAGTCTGACACTCCCTTCCGCTCCAGAGCAGAAGAAGTCATTGATGATTTCAGATCATTAAAAACACAGGTCACTTTTAAAACTTATAAAAATATAACTGACTACCGAGCATGAGGTCTCAGATTCGATCCCCAGGTCGGGCAATACGTTATTGGGGTTTTCTGGGTGGAATTTCCCACTAGCAGCCCGGAATCTGGATTTGTATCCGGGTGACGGCGATAGGCTCGCCCCCTATAACATGGGACTTAAAACATAACGGCGAAATGAGGATGATACATATCTCCCCTTCGGAAAATAGAGGCATGATGATGTTATAAAAATATTACGGAATTTAGTTATCATGTAGGTACTGGTAGTTCTTTTTGAGAAAAAAAACAAGTTCTAATGCTTCTATTTTCAATGTATTGTTGAATAACATTGTATCGTTTGCAATGAATAAATAAATATGTTTTTTTCTTATTAGTTCGAAACCCGAAAAAACTAAGTAAGATTTATGATCTTGAAAATACGTCCTCCAACACTGTTGTTAAAGAATATAGCAACATTATACCGCTGGGACATTACGACGAGAATGATGTGACGGAATTACCAACCTGTGGCTTCTGTCGTAGGACTACAATAAAGTTATTTTAAATTCCTGAAACTTGTCGCCAGATAGATAAATAACTGGGGCACAATTCTACTGACAAAATGTTTGCCAAACCGCAAACTACCAACAATCAAAATGTTTGGTTTTGCTTTTGTCAAACAATTTGAATGAACTGTCTTAATTAACGGTTTTACTTCAGTTCAGTTGTGATTGATAAACGTATCTGTTATTAGAACTAACTGGAATATGTACTTGACCATACCTTACTTGGACGATCGAATCGATATCGAAATTACTGATGGACAAATGTATACCTCTCTTAAATTCCACCACAATACTTGGTCCTAGCGTTACATTGTCCACGTAAAACAATCACGTGGAAAATAATTACGTGGACCTTACGTCACGAAAGGAGACGGTATCACAATTGACCCAGAAATCAATACGAACAAACTCTATGTCGATTGATTGCTTAGAACGAGTGAAATAACTCTACCCAAGTCACATACCCCAAATTTATGGGGTATCGGAGCTATTTGCTGACAAAGTTTGCATGAAAAATCATTATCTACTAAGGTAACGTGCTATCGACTGAACACCAATATCATTTTTAGTGTCTTTACTATCGATAGCTTCTACGGTGTCATCAGTGTGTTAGATCAGTCGACAGCATGACTGATTTTGGTACTAGAGTTAAGAAAATCTTTAATATATAATGATTTTTCATGCATACTTTCTCAGTCTATATTTCTGATACCCCATTGATTCAGGGTCTGCGACTTAGGTGGGGTTATTTCGCTCGTTATATGCAATAGATCCGCATACAGTTAGTTCGTATCGATTTCTGGGTTTTTGATTCATACATTTTGGACCTTCTCCTTTTGTCATTGTCGATATCAGAATACACGTAGAAACACATGGGCCTCAGTCCGTTTGTCTATCGCCGCCGTCACCGAGAACGGGATGACGTTGCCGAAGTAGGATACATACTTACATTACCATGGCTGTGTGTCCACCGCACGTCCGTCATCCGAGCGCCGTCATCTCGGCAGCCGAGATTGTAAGTAGTTCGGCGCTACCGCTAGAATTCGGCTCGAGATGATGACGGGCCGAAATGCCGGCTATATAAAACACGTTTGTACTTGTCCACTACACCCGAGATTGCCAGCATCAGTGCACAAATTTTAATCATGTGTTGGGGATCACCGAGATCGGTCGAGGTGGACACATGATTGCCGTCACGTCATTTCGAACTCGGTTCGAAACAATCTCGTTTCTCGGTGTCAGCGGCGGTGGACAAACGCTCTCAGAGCTCAAAAATGTCCAAATCGAATGTAGGCTAAACCGCGAAAAAGTAGATCAATTTACGTCAAATAGATGCAGACGAATCTTCGTATGGTGAAAAATGGTTGTAAGCTAAATTAAGCATTGTGATAACGACATAGGATTTAAATTTAAACAAGTTTGTTGGATCTTTCTAAATTCATATAAAGGTCTGCCTTGATGCGCGCTCTGGTGCTGTATGTAATAAACTCAGGATACTTTTTTCGTGAATTTTGTACTAAACCTGTCCATGTGTTTCTACGTCAATGGTAGTATCAGTAACTTCAGGTCTCGTATATGAAGACGTGGAGTTTAGCGCGGAGTGTGATGTGGGGCGTAAAGCGGAAAATTCGTACATTATTATGACAATGTATTAGAGCGTACATGGAGATGCGTTTTTCCGCGTGTACCTATCGTTGGATTTGTTTGTTTGTATGACAAGTACGTGCCGGAAATCGCGTTGGATCCCGCATTTCCTCATAAACAAGGTCTTTTATACTTTTTATATCACCAATTCGTAAGCTTGCTTCGCCTTCGTAATATGTTTGCCACAGCAATCCGTGACTGAAGCCCATACTTAGCTATATTTTATACCTTGTTTTATGACTCAAATAGTGATGGATTGCCTACAATTTTTACTTAATTTCCATACACATTCTATAATTCGTTGTTCAAGAAAGCTAGCCGTTCTTCTAACCTAATTCCTTTTATAATAAAAGTTTATTCACCTACTTTTTTATCGCAAGAATAATGCTCAAGTAATTTACTGAAAATGGTCTTAGAAAAAGATTAGTAAGCCATGAAACTGGGGCATTGCGAGTGCATGAGTAATTTGTGTTCAGTCATCGTACACTCTACTAACGACACCCGAGTTCATTCGTGTCGTCAGTCATAAAGCTTCGCGAAATGGGTTTGTATATGTACATACATAAAGCCTGGCTTGGGAGAAAAGTGACAGGAAAATGCACACATCGTGTTTTTTCGTTCTTTTCTTTAGGGTGATCTCTGAAAGGTTCCAACGGAGATGTGGAGACAGCCAATCAAAGCTAATGTCTAGGATTAGAGAACATGAAACAGTGATTAGGTACTTAAAGGTAGTTTTTTTTAAGGGGATAAATATAACGACCACCAAAAAGAACTTTGTGACCTTATCCTCTATTACCTAAAATATATACTAATCAGCAAAAAAATTAAACCTAAACCAAAAAATGAAAACCTAAAATTACAATGGTTCTAGTTCGATTCTATTTTTGGATTAAACGATCATAATTTAGAGTTGGTTGCTCTAAGAAGGATCACAAGTTGTAAAATTTTTGGTTCTAATTTCACGCTAAAATGGGGATTTAATTTTGGCGATCATTTACCTACTATTTTTGGCAATTTAAAGTGATTTTTTGCCATTATATTTTACTAGATCTGGAGATTACTTAAACATAAGCCTTTTTTAAATTTGATTTTCAACGAAAGATGTGTTCTGACGTAGCGGTCATTTCGTAAATTGTAGCCTCAAAGTGACTGCCATCAAGAAAACGTAAACGTCATCATCAAAAACCGTAAAATAGCAATAGGTATTACCTATGTTTCGTTTTATAAATATTTGATTTTCTTTGTATGGGAACTAATGCTTTGTAGAAAATATCACGGGCTCACGTTACGTTGAAAAGGGTATAAAAACTTTCAAAATATTGTAATTTTTCTGTATCGACCGGAAAATTTTGAAGCCTTGTTCGCAAAATAATCTTCTCGCGTGTCAGCACAAGTTATACAAGAATAGCTCACACCATGGTGAAAATATTAGCCAGTCAGCAAGGTTGGTAGCAGAGCTGACTGCGCAGGGTGCGCCGGACGTACTTAAGTATCGTCACTCGTGGAGGCTCTTTTCATGCACTCCAGGTTATACATTTACTCACTCTGTACCTTAAATGATGTGTCATACTGTAATGTTCATTTTTCCAAATAAAATAAAAATAAAGGTTGTCAATCTATTATTTTAAATGGTAGACTTCGTGGCGGTGCTTACTTACTTAATTAGTAATCTTCTGCTGCCTTAAGAAAAGCTCAATTTTAAATAAAATTAATAACTAAGCTGCTTAAGTTTTTAATCAATATAGCTTACAAATCAATGATACGTCTACTTTCATTATCAAATCTATGTCTATGTCATCTAATATTTTGGTTAAAACTTTGTGATTAGAACGATCAGTGGCCTAAATTATTCTAATCACAACCTAGCCTAGATTCTAGGCGATATTATAATATTATCCTGCACTTTTTAGTAATATTAATTAAAAGCTAAGCAATAAATGATATTTATTTCTGTAAATAAATCTGTTACAGACACTTTTACAAGTCAATGTAAGTTTTTTTTTAAGACTAGATGGCGCCGGCATTTCCTATCTAACTCGCTCTGAGAAGAAAAGTCGAAACAACTCAACGAAACTCAGAGGTCAACGTCTCTTGACTTTTAATAATAATAAAACCGGCCAGGTGCGAGACGGACTCGCGCACGGAGGGTTCCGTACCATTATCTATAAAAACGGCAAAAAATCATGTCTTTTGTATGGGAGCCCCCTTAAATATTTATTTTATTATATTTTTTAGTATTTGTTGTTATAGCGGCAACAGAAATACATCATCTGTGAAAATTTCAACTGTCTAACTATCACGGTTCATGAGATACAGCCTTGTGACAGACGGATGGACGGACGGACAGCAAAGTCTTACAGCGGTTACGCACTGCATCCGATCCGAATCTGTGAAAATACGTTCCGAAGTAGCCATAGAATTATTTGTATGGTAGTTTACGCACTACATCCGGCATCCGTCATCCGATATCTATCCGTCATCCGATATCTATCCGTCATCCGTGAGTTTCTAATTCGGAAGAAAAATTGACGGACCGAAGTAGCCGTAGTACTGTTTGTATGAACGCTTTCGCATTACCTCGGATTCAAATCAGACGCCAAACGGATATGCCAAAGATGGCCCCTGAATTGTTGGAATTTGAATCAGAGATCGGAATAGTGCGTAAGCAACATCCGAATTCGGTCCGAGATTTTTACTCTAGATCAGTATTTTCACGGATTCGGATCGGATGCAGTGCGTAAAGCAATATCCAAATTCGGTCCGAGTTTTTTATATCCGTATTTTCACGGATTCGGATCGGATGCAGTGCGTAATCGCTCTTAGTAATAGGGTCCCGTTTTACCTTTTGGGTACGGAACCCTAAAAAGCAGTGATAGCCGAGCGGTTAAACGCTTGCCTTCCATGTAGGAGGATTTGAATACGATCCCGGCCCGCACCTCTGACTTTTAGAATTCATGTGCGGATTAGAATTTTATTACCACTTGGGTGAAGGAATACATCGTGAGAAAACCTGCATACCTGAAAGGGCATTAAAAGGTTCTCGATGGTATGTGTAGTCCACCAACCCGGAACAAGTCAGCGTGGTGGAATAAGAACTAAATCCTTATCATTATGAGAAGAGGCCCGACAGAAATGGGCTGATTATGATGCTAGGCAATACTGGGTGTAAACGAATTCGTGTAATTCCTTCAAACCGCGTGATCTACTACAGGGGCCCAATTCTCCGAAAATAAATTGTTGCCAAACGCAATCGTACCACAACCGTCAGCGTCAGTCAGTTTTTGTTTTCGAAAACTTTCAAAATGATTGATTTATGTTTTTTGTGTCAAACAATTTGATAGCTTTTGAAATTGAGAACTGTCTGAATGAACGGTTCGGCCTTAGTTCGGTTGTGATTTATCAAGATTTATTTTAGGAGAATTAGGCCCCTGACAGTAATGGGCTGATTATGATGCTAGGCAATACAGCCGTAAACGAATTCGTGTAATTCATGTGGGGTGACATAGATTATTAACCCTAAATAGGTATTTTTTTTTTAAAACCTGAAAAAAAAAACTTGGTTTTCTATTTCTGAGTCATTTTAGAGCCTCGAGTTATCTAACTGCAAAGAGCGATATCGCGTTAGTCGTACCCGCCAGCCGTGTCGCCGTGCTTTCATTAATTTATGCGTGGCATCGAAAAGTTCAGGAAATAACAAAAAAAAAAATTGCAAAAAAAAGTTTTTTTTTTTTACTGATTCCTTATTAGGTGGTTTAGAATGATCAATGACCGCTACAGCATGAAAAAAAAAAGATTTTTATTTTTAATCGAGCCCGTGCGGGCATTATCCATACCAGTAGTAGATCATGTGGTTTTAAGGAATTACACGAATTCGTTTACACCCTGCGTATTAACGACGAAATCAGATCAAATTCAACTAAAACGAAAATCAAATTTCTGTTTATTTGATCAGGAAGTGCTTGATAGGTACATTGAAAAATCAATTGAGTGGTCAACCCTGAGGGAAATGATCGCTTGCCAAAGTAAATATATTTGCTTAGGAGTACGCTACAACAACATTTCCTTACTGTATCCTGACCTTTTACCCCAGTATGGCAGCGTGGAGTCCCAGTTTAGATTAATACAATGGTCAGACTGAGTACAATCTTATGTCCCATTTAAATGTCAACGTTAGGTTTACCTTTGGACCTCCCGGGAATGATCACATATACATTGTCATGAAGTATTTCTTTTAAAAGCACTTTACTTTATTAACGGCGAAAGTGATCTGTTGCGTACAAAATAAACTTAATTTAGGCAATTGCTATCTTTTTTACTCTGATAAAATAAGAACGAGACTGATGTAAATAAGAGCTGTCAAATTTTGTTGAAGTAAAATTTTCATACTTTATACGATACGTCAGAACGTGTGGGCTAAAACACGGTGACGTTCATGGCGTAAACTACACACATCAAAAGTGTCTAGGGATCAAGCATTTTTATGCGGATTTCTTGAGATTGAGATGTGGCTTTGTAATAAATTTATGATTTTATAAATTTATATGGATCCTTTTTGGTGCATTTCATAATTTGAATCAGGAACTGTGAATCAAATTCGAGTAAAAGATGAAAATCAGCTGTCAATATTTTCCCTATAAAAACATACAACGCATTGAAGACATTATTAGTGCTACTGTTTCCCTACTACTGATTAAACCCAACGTTATTATGGAGCGGCGACGTCATTTAAGCAGGGAAGAAATGCTCAGAGCCGTGGGAATGATAGAAGCTGGTTCCCGGCAACGTACTGTGGCTTTAGCTCTGAATACAAGTCAGAGTGTTATCAGTCGACTTTGGACACGTTACCGAAGCACTGGTACCGTGGCTGAGCGCCATGGAGGACGGTATCGCTGCACCACACGGAGACAAGACCGATACATTCAAATCTTAACTCGAAGAGCTCCAACAATAACCGCCATGATGTTAGCCGTGAGGCTTCATCACTCTTCAGGGAACTTAATTAGCGACCAAACAGTCAGAAACCGCTTGCATGAAGTGAACCTTCATTCCCGAAGACCGCTACGGGTACCACCTATAGCAATGCACAATCGTAGGATTCGATATCAATGGGCTCTTGGACACAGAAATTGGGCAGAAGAACAATGGCGTTTCGTGTGCTTTTCTGATGAGTCTCGTTTTGGTATGAGACCGGATACAAGACGTATACGACACTGGAGAACCCCTGGACGCCAACAGCGATTAAAATCCTGCCAGGAAGTCCATCCTTATAGTGGTGGAACCATCATGGTATGGGCGGGTATTTGGATCGGCGGAAGAACTGAGTTGATTTGGATCAGAGGCAACCTCAACGCTCAAATTTATGCTGAGACGATTGTATCAGACGTCATCGTTCCTCTACAAGCGCAAATCGGTCCCTTATTTCAGTTAATGCATGATAATGCACGACCGCACACCGCAAGAGTTGTAAGACAGACTCTCGCCGCAGCTAACATCAATGTCCTGCCCTGGCCTGCTCAGTCGCCAGACTTGAACCCGATTGAGCATGCATGGGATATGCTACAGAGAAGAGCTCTGCCGAATATGGAGGGTATCCAGTCGCAAGAAGACCTTTTTTTGTTGTTGCAACGAACATGGGCGGCCATTCCACAGCGTGATTTGGATGAACTCATTTTGAGTATGCCAAACCGATGTTCTTGTGTTGTTAGTGATCGCGGTAGAAACACGGATTATTAATTGTTTAAGTTACCCAATAAAATTTTAAAGAAAACTGTTATTTCAGTCTTTTTTTCGAACTTTTGTGTTAGTGGTTCAAATGTCAAAAATCCCTTTATTAGGAAAATGGCAAATTTCTTTATTAATGCAAAGGTGACTTGGTTTATCGTTACTGTGACAAACGAAAACACTTTATTTGATGAATCCTTAAAGAAAATTTTAATTAATATCAATCAGGAGAAAAGTTATTGCAAAAATATATGTTGATCCCTAGACACTTTTGATGTGTGTATGTACGAGTAGTTGACATCTCTAACTTAGGCTTAAAACGCACTAGCGGCCAGCCGCAATGCAGTGTGCCGCTTGCGGTTGGCTGCACATCGATTTTTACATGAAACCGCACGATCTCAACGCACTGGCGCACGACGGCTGGCCGGAAATCAGTGCGTTGGGATCATGCGGTTTCATGTAAAAATCGATGTGCGGCCAACCGCAAGCGGCACGCCGTATTGCGGCTGGCCGCTAGTGCGTTTTAGCGCTTAGTTGTAATACGACACGTTTGATGCAGTGGCTAAGCGATTGGCTTCTGCGCTACGGGTCGTGGGTTTAATTCCCACACGGAACAAAAATTTGTATGGCTTACAGATGGTTGTTTCGGGTCTGGGCGTTTGTGTATATGAGATTTGTGTCTGTAAACGCACCCACGATACAAGAGAAATCTTAGTGTGGGACAACGTTTTTTTCTTTTTTTTTATTACAAAATAAAACCGGGTAGGTAAGTGTGAGCTGGACTCGCGCACCGCAGGTTCTGTGAATCGGAAGGAAACGTGTAAAAAGTTATTAAGACTGATTTCTAAAAAGATGTGCTAGTTACAGACATCGTTTTATGTTTCCTGTAATATTTACATAAACTTCTATCAACTCGATTTATTCCCGATTCTTCGATTTGCAAACTTTGGAGATAAGAGGGGATGTGGGGGTAACTTATGTACTGAACGTTGATGACCAGTGATCGGAAAAAGGTGAGCTAATTTACCTAAACTTCAAAGAACAGAGACAAAAAGTGGAGACTTCCTTACGACAACATTTTTTTTCGGGAAAATTATTCCGGGTTTTCGGGACATCACTAAAGTACATTTAAATATTAAAGTTGTTAATTCAGAAAACAATTGAATTCGTTTCCTGTTTTTGTTTCCCAAAATTGACACAAAACCAGATCACACGTTTTTTTATTATTTTCAAAAAAGGAGAATGTCTTTTATTTTTTGAAAACAATGAAAGAAAATCTCGAAGAAAATTCTCCCGAAAAAAAATGTTGTCGTAAGGAAGTCTCCAGTTCTTGTCTCGGTTCATTGAAGTTTAGGTAAATTAGCTCACCTTTTTCCGATCACTGTTGATGACCTACCAAGTATTACTTTAGGACTATCGCTAATTTTCGCCCTATCATAATTATACAGATTGCAATTATTTATAAACTAGCTTTTGCCCGCGGCTTCGCTCGCGTTAATTTAGAATTTGACAATCAACTCTTAACACACTACTAAAGTTTCTATAATAATATAATTCAATCATGATTCAACAGACACGTGGCGCCATCTATTATCATAAGAACGTTATTGTTGTTTTCCTCGGGAACAGTACTTTTTTCAGGATGAAAGGTTCCCTATGTCGGTTTCTGTACATCTGACAACGTCATCATCTGCCTAGCCTTTTCCCAATTATGTTGGGGTCGGCTTCCAGTCGAACCGGATGCAGCTGAATATCAGTATTTTACATGGAGCGACTGCCTATCAGACCTCCCACAACCCAGTAACTGGGTAATTAGATACTCTTGGTAAGACTGGTTATCAGACTTTCTGGCTTCTGACCAACAGTAACGACTGGCAAAGATCTACAAATGACAGCCGGGACCAACGGCTTTACGTGCTTTCCGAGGCACGAAGGAAACTCGCTATGGTAAATAGTCACCCATCCACAGACCAACCTTGGCAAGCGTGGCTTAACCCGGAAGATCGGTCTATGCGGCTGTAATTATTTAGCCACGAGCTCCTCATCTGCTGCTCATCATCATCATGCATCATGCTGCTCGAGCTGTACATCTGACAACGTATATGCAAAATTTCCGGATGATCGGTTCAGTGGTTTAGGTTTGAAAAGGTAACAAACAAACAAACTTACTTTCGCATTTATAATATTAAGTTAGAATATTGTACTACGCAGTCAAAAACCAGCTGAAATAGTACAAAATATTTTCGACTATGTTAATTCAATCACCCTTTCACCCTCGCAAACCCCGTAATTACCATCAAACTAACCATAACATCAACTGCACAAGTTTTAAGAGCAAAGAGAAATGATGACCGTTTCCTTATTAAAACGCTTTTACCGAAATTTTATTCAGTCCTCGTTTACTTAGGACTAAAGTGGTACACTATGAAAACAGACGGTTGTTCCACGACTTTGATATTAGTTAAGTACTTACTGACTTAGAAGCTTTCGGTTTTTTGGTGAAATATAAGTTGAGAGACAGTGTAGTTAAGCTTCGGATTAAAATACTTATAGGTTTAAGCGCAGTTTAGACTACGGTGTAATATACAGGGTGTTAACAAATTCGTGTAATTCTTTCAAACCGCGTGATCTACTGGTGACACTGATTGACCCTGCACAAGTTTTTTTCAGAACAAAACATTTTTTTTTCAAAAAGTGATCCCTCTCTTTCTATATCTGAGTAATTTTAGCGTTCCAAGTTAACTGACTGCGTGGAGCGATATCGCGCTAGTTGTGCCGGTCAGCAGTGTCGCCGTGTCTTCATTAATTTATGCATGGCATCGAAATTTTCTATCACATAACATTTTATTTGGGAAAAAAACTTTTGTATTTATTTTTAATCAATCTAAATCCCGTGCGGGGTTAATCTATACCATTAATAGATCATGTGCTTTGAAGGAATTACACGAATTCGTTAACACCCTGTATAGTATATAGCAAATATTATATAGCACAACGATATCGCTCAGTATATATGTCGCAGTATGATAGATAAAGCCGTAATATAGTTATTATGCCTAGGGATATAATTATATACCGCAACATAGTTATACGAAAGCGATTCATTACTATCTTACGGTCGCAATCTAGTAATATGTTTATCTGACTAAACTCGTCTGGTTAAACAGTTATAAATCTACCACAGAATCAAATATAACAATATATTTGTCGCAGTAACATGGCTATAGCCGTTACACTATCATATGCCGGAAGCAATATGATCACATTTCGGAAGATGCTTAGGTGGTTATTTGGGTTTTTAGAGCAGAGTCGACGGAGCCCCGATGCGCGGGTCTCCTATTTCTGTCTGCAGGGTTTAAAGTAACCTAACACGAAGGTGATACAAGGTTAGTCTGAAAGGGGGTACTAATCCGAAAGGGTGTTAAAGTACCCATAATATTGAGTTATTTTTGTTTTACCACTTTCCCCAAAACTCAATAGTTTAAGAGAAATAGCGGTTCATAAATAAAAATATGCTAAAATCTATCTATCCTCAGCCATTATCAGCTGTGTTAACATTTTAGGTCATATTTGGGGTCACGAATTAGAAGCTCCATTTTCTGAATTCGTAACTGAAGCCAAGAATTAAAAAAAACTAAAACAAAAATTATTTTACTAGGAAATAAAAATGATCAAATTTTGAAATTTTAACACTTGCTTTAAAACCGTCATCAGTGATACTTTAAGTGGCCTGCGGATTAGTACCTACCCCCTTTCAGACTAACCTTGTATATGGACACATTTTGTATGGACATGTTCACACACACAACGCTATGCTATAAAGTATTGGCTTGCTGTACCTACGCGATAAACTTGAGCGATTTTGAGAGCTATATCGTACGATTCTCCAATCCCCGCCTCGTTTCACCCCCTTCTTCTACCCCGTCCGCAGCCCGACGGATCGCCGCCAAATAATATACTAAACATAGTAGACCTGTTTACGATATAACGTATAGTGCGAACATCATGCTATATAGTTATAGCTTATGACGTAATATGCTATACTATATAGCGAAATAGTGTAGCGTAGTCTGAACTACGCTTTAAAGTGTTTTAGATAGAAGATTGACTGTTAAGAACAGTTACTGTTTTAAGATTAGCGGCAAGGTATAGGAGTAAATACGAACGCGCGACTGACGTTTGGCGACACGTTCGGTGCAGTAGCTGCGTGATTGGCTTCTGGGCTACGGGTCGTGGCCTCACTTGCCGCACAAATCAAATATTTGAATGGCTAAGCCTACGGACACAAAGTCAGCGGGCGCTGAGTGGCGGCGGCCGCGCGTGGTGCGGCGCGTTTCAATGCATAGATTTATATGGAACTGGAGGCCTACTCCCTAAGTCCGTCAACGAAGTTAGTCGCCCGTCCGAAAGTAGCCCGAAACTTAAGAGTGAACAAAACAAGTATTAAGTCCAACTTTTCGGACGGGCAAAAACACATCGGTAGTAGGGACAACTGTCAAATCGTGTTGTCATTCATTCTTAGTTCGGGCCCCGAAATAATCGTATGTCCGTAGGTGATAGGGAGTAGGAAACGCTTGTAACTAAGGCCGAAACCATGGAATTCGTGCTTAGGGAGTAGACCCCCTTGCCTCAAAGGCAGCGGCGTACGAACGATGAGCGGTGCCCGCGCGACTGCGTTGACGTAGTGTTGTGCATTTTAATTTTTGGTTTTTAACGACCGACGCGGCGACGTTTCAAAATACCCGCCGACGTGGTGGAGCAAATTATTTCAAAAATATGTTGCCGTCGCTGTTTAGACAGTTCGTTCGCGAACAAAGAAACTAATTTCTCATAACATAACACTACGCCACTCTAGCGCCGCGCGATTTGCCCGCTGGCTTCGAAATCGGGTCTGCGTTGCCGCGCCGCTGCCGCCGCCGCCCCACAATCGCTGAGTTCGAGACCGAGGCCTTACAGGTAGTTGTTTCCGGTCTGGGCATCTGTAAATATAAAGATTTGTGTTTGTAAACGCACCCACGACACAGAAGACATCCTAATGTGGGGCAACGTTTTTAAAAGACAATACAAAAATAAAACATGTGTTGTATTTATTGATAAGCATGTCGTCAGTGGAAAGGTAAAAAGACTAAAGCGCCACTTTTGGTCAAAATGAGTTATATATACAGTTCGACTGCAATTTTTTTTCTGCGTCGATTGGTCTAGGTCTCGTGGTGATCTGAGCACTTTTTTGGCGCTTTAGTCTTCCAAAATTTTGCCTGTATGTCCATTGATAAGTGACTAAAGCGACGTTTTTTCGATGTTTTATAGGTTGACGTCGCTTTAATACTTTTTATCTAAGTACTTAAGAGAAAAGATGGCTTATCAGTATTATTCGATTCCTCATTTAAGCTAAATAATGTTTATTAGTAATTAATCCTTCAGACTAAATCCATTTCAGTGGTTTGTTAGTAAATCTGCATTATTGTGTTGTAGTATGGTTGGCGCTTTAGTAAAAATCGTTTTACAAGTATTTGTAATGAATGGCGGATAAGTAACAAAAATATCCCTAAGTTCAATATGGAAGTCTATTTAGTAGTCGGTATGAGATTTATTTAATAGTACGAAAGGCTATACGTCTTATTTAACGTAATAATAATACTTAAATTTTACTTACAATTTACATTTTTAAATATTTCTCTAAACAAAAAAAACATTAAAAAATATAAAAATTGTAGCCCAATGGCATCGGGAACGGTTCAAGCTACCGGTGGTCAGGGCCTCAGAGAGAGGAACCTCTTAAGAATACGCGCCGTGTGGAGAAGTATCGCTTTCTGTATCAGGCCTTTGGTCCAGCCACCCAAGGAGAGCCTCTTAGGTGTTGGTCGAGGCTCTTGGCTAATAGCCATTCGCCGTAACTACTATCGGCACAATTACTGCTGAATCAACATCCTACATGTCGACAACCTCGTGTGCCAAATCTTGACATTTATTTTTCTTTATCTTTCTCAGCTTTCACGAGGTTCTAGTCATGCGAAACAGTGATATCAACAATCATTGTGAGACGCTCTGATCGATTTATCACCACTAACTAACCGCCCTGAGCCACCTTCAAAGTCCTTTTTGTCAAAAAAACAAATGTAAATGTGGCAAAATCGCTGTGTCTGCCTGATTATTAGCTATTTCGAAGTAGGTAGTGCTAACAACCTTCCAAACCCTAAACAAAATCACCTCAACGGTACCCTAACATTGTCATTAGGTTTGCATAAATGTAATTTCAATCGGACGAGCGAAAGTCTAATATCTATTGCCTGGTTGAAATCTCTACTCCAACTGTGAAAAGAGCTCATTTTGAAACGGTTGAACAGATTTCCTTTAAACAGCCTATAATTATCCCGATTTAACCAGCCTTCAAACAAAAAAACCGTATTGTAATCGGTTCATTCGTTTGGGAGTTACGATGCCAATCTTTGAATGGCTCGTGCGTGCGAGTGCAACCTGTGGTCATGGCTTCAGAGAAAGAAACCTTTGCACAATGCGTACTGTGTCAGGGAGTACCGCGCACTCTATCAAGCCTGATCTAGCCGCCTAACGAGAGCCTTTTGCGGTGTTAATTGAGGCACTTGACCATTAGACCATTAGCCGTAACAACTATGGGCACAAAGACTACTGAATCCACGTCCTACATGTTGACAACCTCGTGTTCTAAATCAAGATACTTACTTGATGTGTTTATCTTTTTCAAGTTTCACAAAATTCTCGTCATGAGGGACAATAATATCAACCATACATCAATACAATCATTGTGCGACGCTCTGGCCGATTACTAATCAGGCTTATTGAGAACAACAGTCCTGTGGGTAATGATAGCTTGATCCTAGTACAATTTGACATTCTCAAGAACTGAGTCGGACATGCTTGAAGTATGGTACACGATGTACAAGATTGTATTTCAGAGCAAGTAGCTGGTGAATAATTTTGGCCTTCAGGTTATGTCTGTGCAAATACTCGCCGTTAGTAAGACAAGAACAACCGGAGATAATTTGTCGAATAGATTTTTCCAGACACTGGTATGCTCGACAATATCAACGGTTCCATCCTTCACAATATATTTCCAGTACCTGTTCGTCATAATAACTTCGTTCACAATTGCACATACAAGACCTTCGAAGTCATCATAAAAAAATGCTAGGATACGAACGCTTTCTTTGCCATACTTCTTTGTGGTCGTTGTTGCTATGTATTGTAGGTTTCCACCAGTCTCTTAAGCCCAGGATAGCGGGGTCAGTTCCTTGTCCACGGCGACCACATCTCCCTGAAACTGTACACTTGGCGGTGTGAGGGGTATTTGCGTTTAAAAAGTCTCGATCCCTAGATCACTTCCGCAGAATATACAGCCACATCACCGACAAACGGAAGTGATGCATTCCGATTTACAATCAACAGTGCACGTACCATTTATCCAAGGCATGAAGAATCGTTTGAGTCCACTTGAGTATGCCAAAGGATTCATCAAGACAAATATATAGATAAAATATGTTTCAGGACATATTCAGGCGGCCAGAAGCTCTCCTGCAACTATTGTATCATGTCGGTCTCCCTGATGCCTATCACCTACATATACCCAAGTGTGTGTCGATTTCAGTTGGAGAGAGGGATCTAAGTTATTTGGAGTCCCTCGAATCCCACAATCTTCCCTCACGTTTCATACATAAATATTTGTCCACATCAAATTCAATGCTGACAGAATTACTGAAATTTTCAGTTACCTTCAGTAACTCCATCAGTTGCAAATCGGTGGGGACAAACAGTTTTGGGTCAACCATGTAAAGGAGTTGGGATATTACTTGACGTTTTCTCCTCACCTGGTAGCCCAGCAGTGATTTCTTTAGCAATGTACGTAAAAGACTTAAGGCCAATCAAAACCATAAGAAACATTAGCCCTGGAATATATCATATTCGATCCTGATCGGTTCTCCACTCCTCAAAATCTGCCGATATCCTGAATAAGAAAGTTTGAATGGTTGGATTTCTGCATGAGGCAGCCGACGTGGTTGCGTTATATAAAATCATTAAATCCGTTGTTTAGGTTTTAACAATATTTCTGCATTGGTACTTAAAGGTTTTTCACATCTCGTAAAGTCACAAAAAAAATTTAATGTCCAAGTAAAATTACATGCTAGTAGGCCGTAATTAAATACATTAAAATAAAAAATAAAAACATTATTTTCAGTGGTAGGAATGGTACCACTTACATGAAACTTTTTGCTCTTTAGTAATTTAACTCTCCTGTGTCTGTTAATCGGAATGGTATTTAATTAGTAGTAAGTAATTTTACTTGGACCAGATTAAATGTAAATATTCTTGTTAGTGATTTATGCTTTCCATTTTATGCAACACATAGAACTATAAGTATATTTCCTTGGTTATCTTTTAGTGCTTGATGGTTTGTTAGTCATTTTCGATTGTGGGTACAAAAGCATCTAGGGTGGATTAGTATTTCGGCCTTACCAAGTTATTTGAAATTGTGAGTGAATATTGACTAAAGCGACATCTATCTCACGAAACAGTAGAGATAGAAGCTTCTTTTAAAGACCAAAAAATAGCAAAAAATCACATTACATCGGTATGTAAGTTTCGTTAAGATACCTCGTAAAGAAAAACTATAATGAATTTTTTTCTTCAAAAAAAAAACTTTAAAACGCTCTCCTGTAAAGTAGGTATATTGGCGCTTTAGTCTTTTTACCTTTCCACTGACGATGTGGAAAAAGAAGTCCTGCTAAATCTAGAACTGCTAAACCCACTGACTGGCGGAGTTGCGTAGGTCCGATTAGCCCACTAGAGTAGCGAGTGAGATGTTTTCTACCTAATAACCTTATTAGGCCTGCCCAGGTTTAGTTGATGTGTACAAAAGTTACCATTGCCCTTCACAGTAATTAGTGTAATGGGGGTACGGACAATATACGTTGTTAAATTATTACGAAAGTTCGTTGGGACCGTCACGGCAAACGGTGTCAGCAATCAGGGTAATGTATTAAGTGGGATGGACGCAGCTTGGGTTTTAATGCATGGGGTCAATTTGTTTTTAGTTATTGCTAGATTTTAATATTTTTTTTAGGGTTATTTGAATGGTACGAAAAATTATGTGGAAAAGGATTATTTTAACAAGAGTATTATTAGACTTTCTGCCGTCTCTTCTCCACAGAACCTACCTTTTGAACCATGCACCTAGTTTTGACGTTTTAAAAGCGCCTGAAATCTGGTTTATTTGTAACTAGCGACCCGCCTCGGCTTTGCACGTGTACGTTTTATAGCTTAAAACCTTCCTCTTGAATCACTCTATCTACTAAAAAAAACCGCATCAAAATCCGTTGCGTAGTTTTAAAGATCTAAGCAGGTATAGGTACAGACAGCTGGAAACGACTCTGTTTGTTTTACTATGTAGTGTTAAAAACACTGTGTTTGACTTTGACTTCGAAAATACGAAAAATAGGCCACCCCCACATTACATGGCTGTCGTAAAACTTTTAATTTAAAAGGATAGTTCGTACTTTAATTAATAGCAAAATACTTGCAATTCCCAATCAGTTTTGCAAAGCGTGGTGATTTTATCAATTATCCCTGAAAACTGTGTATTGTAGGGGTATTTGAGAAGGCTCCTTGCTCACTCAGCAACAGACTGTTATAACGGTTAATGTCAGCCGAAAATGATAAAAAATGCAATTTCCCGAAATCTATTGGCTTTCGGTTAGGGCATGGGGTGCTAAGTTGCATATAGGACACACTATTACGCCTTAAAACGAATACGTTGAATTACAAATCATCTTGTTTCAGAGAAGATAATAATTATTCTGTTCCAATAAACTATATCACCTTATGAACTATTGTCAGCAAAATATCAGAGCAACAACCTTATTAAAATTATCAATTCATTCTCAGGCTCTCATACATATAATTTATTTCCATTTACTCCCATAAATTACAGCATACATTAGGCCAATCCACGGTGATTCATACACGCACTGTAAATGTATTCAAGGAAATAAAGCAAAGTAATAATTCCCGTGGGTAGAGTCACGCGAAGCGAATGCTAGGCGGCGTGCAGGAAGCCAAACGTTTATCTTGATAAGCAAAACAAAATAATACGGTTTTGTTGTCCTACATGTTATGGAAATTATTAACACGTTATAGAGGGTGGGTTTTGGCAACATCAAAATGTAAGGAAGCGCGACAAAGTGACACATTTAATGTGAAATACACTCAAGCAGACTAGCGGTTGAACACTAGCATTCTACGCAGGAGGATGTGAATTCGACCCCGGCTGCGTATTCAGAAACCATTGTAGTACACAGAACCGGGGTGAACTGCACCACGCAATGCTCTATAATTTAATTTATCCCGAAACCATTGCGAGGTGCAGAACTCCGGTAGTTCTGTATTGCACAATGGTTTTGGGCTGAAATCGACGATGCTCGGACCTTTGACTTTTCGAGTTCATGTGCGGATCATAATTTTATTATCACTTGCGTTAACGGTGAAGATAAACATCGTTAGGAAATCTGAACACCTGACAGCCTGACAAAAAGCCTTCAGTATGGAAGGTATTAACAATGCCCATCGATATAGCAATGCAATACTCACCATGTTTTTCATCTTTATTAAATTCCTCTTTGTAATTAAAACGAGGACATGTACAACAAAGACGCGAAAAATTAATTACAAAATGCCGCATAAAAGTGCTGGCTGACAATATTTTACAGTACGCTGCTTTGGTAAAAGCGTTGCATAATATCGAATATTTTTTACCTGCTCTTAATAAGTATTAAAAAAGATAAAAATGTTGGTACTATGCAGAACTTTTCTGAAGCATACTTGATAATAAAATATTGTTGATAAAACTAGAGGGTACACCTGTTTTTAAACTCACAATTTGCATGTTATTAAACTTTTTCTTTATCCGGCGTTTTTGCTGATTATAATTATTTCCTTCAAGAAAAACGTATGCCAATAAATAAGTGTCAAGTGCTGTAACGGTAAGGATACACGGCGACACATTACACTCGACACCGAGTGTCGTAGTGTGTAGGTACATCGCCGTTACAATGAGTTGCGCATTAGCTCTGGTTTAATTTCAGTGTCGCGATTGCATTGTGTCGAATGTCAGTGTCACCGTGTATTCTTACCGTTAGTTTTTGGCAAGGAATTAGCTATTCGATCACTTCAGATATTTAAATGTGATGTAAAAAAAAAAACTTACAAAAAGACTGCCTCGTTGGTTTAGTGGTCGCAGGCGCAACTGCTCGGTCGGGGTCGGGACGCTGCTAGGTCGGGAAAAATGTTATTGGGTTTTTCCGTGTGAAATTTCTTAGTAGCAGCCCGGAGTCTGATGAGCCCGATTGATGGCAATAGGCACGTATTACACGAAACTTACACGTAACGGTGAAATGAGGGTGTAACCCTTCGGGAAATACAGGTTTTTTTTTTAAGAATTTCAAGTCATTGTTTAACTTCTTCCACTCTGGGCGGATCGGAAGGGAGTGTCAGACTCTTACTGACTAAAACCCATCCGTGTTTCTCCTAATGCCCTTTGCGTTCCAGGGCTGTGGTAACTCTTTCAAACAAATTCCGCAACCCTGGCAAAAACACAGGCTTACGCCTGATATTATTATAAAATTTTTCTTGCCCACCGACCAGAAAAAAATAAGGATAATAAAACTACAAATCAAGATGTTAATGATTTTTACCTACGATTGCTTGTTGTGTAGCAGCAGACGTTTTGGAAACTGAAAGAGAAGTCTAGTCTATTTTTATCTTACCATTCCAAACCTCTAAAATGTAAATCATCATACAGAATCTAAAGCTAAAAGCGACCTATTTCAACCCAATCCCAAAGGCAAACCTAACAAAGCCTTCAAAATCTAGTTAGGAATATAACAAAAACAGGCAACCCCTTCAACAAACGTATGGAAAGGTAAAAATAACAGTGTAGTGTGTGTCACGTACATTTCAGACCATTTGCTTATTATTAAGAGGAGTACCTTGCCCTCAGGACGTGCCTCCCGCTTCGTTTAGAAATTGGGTCGGCCCTCCTCTCCCTATAAAGTAGGCACCATTATGAAACAGCTTACGAATAAATCGATGACGCGTTTTTCGTCATAGACTGCGTGGTATGAATCGTGGTAGTAATCCTGATAGTCATTTGCATACTAATATCTTTATGGTTAAGCTGTAAACAAAAGCAAGGCAAACTTCAATACCCCTTGGATTTATTATTCGAGAATGACACCATTTGAATTAGAGAATAACTCCTTTCGAATAGAACGACTCAATTTGAATAAAAGAATGACTTCATTCGAATAATGGAATGAGTCCATTCGAATAGAAAAATGTCCTAGATCTAGAATAGCTACTTTAAATTCAACAAAATACTATAAGGTTTAGCGCTTAACTGAGGCAGTGCCTGAGGTATGGGAGCGGCACGGGAGGGGTGACATATGACGTGAAATGACGTGTCCGAACTATCTCGATAAACACGTGATAAATATAATGAAGATATCTCTTACGATATTTTTACTACTACTAGATAATGAAATTGATTCGAGCCATTCATACAGACAGCGATAAGGAATCTGATTAATTAAATTTGGGATTTCGGTATTTATTTGTTGTTTTCTGTTGTTTCCGTTGAAAATATTAATCATTATTAAATAAAATAATATAATTATTGTAACTTATTTTTTTTGTTTACATTGTCACGCGCAATTATATTAATTAATTTAACTTAAGTATACACACGTAAATATCGTAAGACATAACTTCATTATATTTATCATGTGTATAGCGAGATAGTTCGGACACGTCGTCATATGTCACCCCTCCCGTGCAGCTCCCATACCCCAGGCACTGCTTCAGTTAAGCGCTAGGCCTACAAAATGAAGAGAATGTATTTTTTTTTTACAAACAAACCCGACCTGTCTGTGTATAGTTAGATAATGTGTATAATAGATATAAACCAACCTATTGTGAGACTAAAAAAATACGCTGTGAATCATGAACCTAAATATTTTAGGCAACGTGTTTATTTTTATCTAAATTGGGTTATAAATTACAACGTCACCCGTTTCGGGGTCTGGAGGGCCCTCTCGCACACTTTTCATATTAAATTAATTGTCGCATCACACTTTGACACAGTTGTTCGACACCCCTCCGCTATTGACGTCACAGCGACCACAAAGGGAACGAAAATTAAATATTAAATTTTTGCTTTTAAATTCTGCTTTTTATTTTTAAAATAGGTACTGTGATGCTTTTAAACAGTACCAGGTTGAGCAGAGCAAACGTATGGGCGATATATGATATTAGATGATAGCTTATGAAATAAGATACGTAAATCAAAAAAAAAATGCGCGTTTAGATAGCTCAACTCTTTACCATAGCGCACAGTTCAAAAATTTTTTTTTTAAACCTTGCCCCTCACTACGATTTCTCTTGTATCGTGGGTGCGTTTACAGACACAAATCTCACAAACAAACGCCCAGACCCAAAACAACCATTTGTAGGCCATACAAATTTTTGTTCCGTGTGGGAATCGAACCCACGACTCGTAGCGCAGAAGCCAATTGCTTAGCCACTGCACCAAACGTGTCGTCAAAATAATATGTGCATTAAGTATCATCAGGTACCTACTGTTTAAAGTGTTTTATTTCATCAGGAAAATAAGAGGTTACATAAAGTACTTATTTATGCCAGGATAAGATTAATACGCAGCCTCAGTCATCGCGAAAACATTACCTTTAAGCATAAAAGCATAATTTATTCAAGTACCCTTTAAAAAAGTTTTGCATATTTTATACAAAGTGTGCCTCAGTCTTAAGTGTGCGACGATTTCTTTATTTATACCAAGTTTATCTTAGGCTTAGTGAGCCACAGGTGGACGCGGAAAGCCTTATTGAAAATTGAAATTTACTTTATGCGAAAATGGCTTTACTTTATGCGAAACGAGATCGTGACGTCACGTTCTAGTTATATTAAAAATATTTTTTTCTTCAGTCGCTATTTATTTTGGGGTTTTTTCATAACGAAGTCCTCGATTGGAGTATTTTAGGCAGATAATAAAAGTTCAAAGGTGACTACTCCGTTTCTTAAAGAATTTATCTTTAAGGCTATCTTTTAAAAGCTTACAGAGATAACTTTATACTTAGAACACTAAAAATTGCTTTAGTTGTTAATTTTGAGAATAATAACAATTCACAACTCTTGAAAGGCTCTTTCTAATATATTCAGCCTTGATAAATGTAAGATTATTGTATTAATGTCTTCAAGAGTAGAATTAGGAAGCATTTCCTCTCTGAATGATTGATAATATTATATTATTTATGTAGGTTTATTATAGTATATATTTTATATTATATATTTATTCATATATATTTTCATGTTGTATATTTATTTAGGTATATTATATTTTATGTTATGGCATAAATTTTAATAAGTAATGTAAATAGGACAGTTGTACACTCGAGTTTGCCCTCAGCCACACTATCAATCTCTCTCTATCACTCAAAGGTTTGCTGGTAGAAAACTCATTTTTGAGTTAAGCTCGCCTTTGTACATGACTTCACTTAATTGTAATGTTTTACTGTAATTTTCTTGTGTACAATAAAGAATAAGAATAGGATTATGTAGTGTTAGACTATACTAATATTATAAAGAGGTAGAATTTGTTTGTTTGTTTGTTTGTATGTAGGAGGTAATCTCCGAAATTACTCATCCGATTTCAAAAATTCTTTCACCAATAGGAAGCTACGTTATCCCTGAGTGCTATAGGCTATATTTTGGGACCAAAAAATTAGGGATCCGTAAATTAACGGGAGCGAAGCTGCGAGCAAAAGCTAGTGTTAGATAAAAAAATTGCGTTATTTTAGTAAATAAGTTATTTACTTTTTTTCGGTTAAAAACAGCAACGGCGGTGCTGCAGTGGCGGTGTATAACAGCCACGTAAGTCAGAAAACACTTTGTTTTTTCAAAATCAGATGAAGATGTTGCACAAGATAAAAACTAATTCTGTTCTCACTACAGAGCTCACAGTGTCCATTCCGCAAATTAGACTTTAACTTACTCATTTAATAACTTCTAGAAAGTCTGCTACAAATTAAAAGATGCACTGATAGTTTCTGTGAACAATCCGATTCATAATTTCAAAGTAAAGTGGTCATGGCATCAAATGTACACATTGCGATACCACATTCATGTTTTTTTTTCAATCGATCTGCTTTAGTAAATTACGTAAACTATGTTAAAGAAAAAATTTTTTTCATTAAATTTTTTATTTAAAATTCTAAATCAACGTACGATAATCAAACAGCTGTCACTTTGGCGGACTTGTCATATCATGTGACGTCATAAATATATTCGACCAATGCCGTTCATTTGAA
The DNA here is from genome assembly GCA_905220435.1 of Amphipyra tragopoginis. Lineage (NCBI taxonomy): Eukaryota > Metazoa > Arthropoda > Insecta > Lepidoptera > Noctuidae > Amphipyra > Amphipyra tragopoginis. Next base: position 20,602,454 of record HG991995.1, on the reverse strand, counting down.
TTTTCTTTGAATATTTTTCGTTTAAGGGCTGATTTTTCAATGGTCAGATAACTCTTATCTGGGGAATAAGTTTGACGTTTTGACAGCTTCTCTATAGAAAATATGTCAAACCGTCATATTTATTCCTTGGATAAAATTTATCTGACGATTGAAAAATCGGCCCTAAGATATTTAGAACTTGTTCTTTGTTAAGCATTAACCTGTGTAGTACTGTAATTATAGACACAATAGATACACAATGGCGGCCGTACCGTTTTCGGTACACTTGGGCGAGCCACGTTAAAAAATAAATGAGTCTTTTTTCGATAACTTGGAATCAACATCAGATTGTAAATAAATAACAACATCACGTCTGTATTCCCCGAAGGGTTAGGGCAGTGGACAGACGCCAGCACATCAAGCTACCCGAAGCTGTAAATTTTTCCCAATCAACCTTGAACCTAATACTTTTGCGATAAAGATGAAAATCTATTAAAGAAATTTGAAAGATTGTAGTAGATTTATGTGCTGGCATCTGGACATTCATTTCGCCGTTATGTTTAAGTCCCATGTAATAGGGGGCGAGCCTATTACCTCCAACCGGGCACAAATCTAGACTGCGGGCTGCTACTGATAAATTCCACGCGGAAAAATCCAATAACACTTGCCTGACCTAGGGATTGGACCCACGACTTCACGCTCAGTTGTCGCGCTTGCTGCCACTACAGATTTCAGAACACAGCATAAATATTCTCTGTTTAGTAGAACACAAATATTATGAACCATGAATCGGAAGATTTCTGTTCCAGCGCGGATTAAACTTACATAATAAGTTTACGGAAACGTACACTAATGAAGTTTTAAGATTAATTAATATAAAGCTCATTACAGCCAGTAGTTGCCGGCGTACATACGTCATCGTGATGGTGTTAATTAGACTACCGAGTAACATTGGTTATTAATCAATGATGGAGTGACGTGTAGGTTAATTAAGTCATGATATTTTCGTCTCGTATTAATAATTTATGTAAACATCTTTGATTGATCTTAATTTGAATGTCAGTAAATGATTACTGAATATTATACAGGGTGTTAACGAATTCGTGTGATTCCTTTAAACCACATGATCTATTGATAGTATAGATTAACCCCGCACGGGATAAAAATAAAACTTTTTTTTTCCCCATTTTTTTTGTTATGTCAAATTTCGATGCCATGCATAAATGAATGAAGGCACGGCGCCACAGCTGACGGGCACAACTAGCGCGATATCGTTCCGCGCAGTCAGTTAACTTGGGACGCTAAAAATACTCAGATACAAAATCCCATGGTTAATTTTTTGAAAACTTTTTTTTGTTGATTTCGAAAAAAACCTACGCAGGGTTAATCTGTGTCACTAGTAGATCACACGGTTTGAAGGAATTACACGAATTCGTTAACACCCTGTATATGTTACGGGTAATAGCCGAACTGTGGCTACACCTAGTTTTAGCCGGGTACGACTAGGTGCAGCCGGCCACATGCGGTTAAACTTAGATGTATTCTACTTATCTTCGGTTAGAACTAAGTTTACCCTTCATCATAGCGAGTGGAACCAGGTGCAGCCGCACACTGGTGGTTAAGGGGAACCCCGACACGGATAGGTTAGGGTCGAAGGGGATGACGGGGGCTAGAACGAGCGAGCGAAGCGAGCGAACGAAACCCCCCGTCATCCCCTTCGTGTTAGGTTATTTTAACCTTTAACTAACGACCTATACGTCTCACAGACGGCGTAACTTTTTTAATAGCAATATTTTAATACACATCGCTCGCGAAGTGGTACCCCTCTCGCTACCTTCTTCCCTCGGCATTATCTAGCGGTCAGTCGACACCTCGCACGCGGCGAGTACTCATTTGTCCGTTGAGGAGCCATTGCCGTCTCACAGACGTAAGTACGCTATTTATGTAAAAGATTTATGACGTCTCCTGGTCGTCACCTCAGTAATTACGTAAGTAAGGCTATAGTGTCTCATAGACGTGACATCGTTACAAGTGTAGTTTTTTTTTTACAGAATGCCTTTCGATAGGAGTTTTTTTGAGTAGAAAGCGGAAAGCATCTCCTGATGAAGATATGGGGTTAACGCAATCTTCAACTTTACGTAAACGTAGCTTGGACGAACAAGATATAGCTAAACATCTTGAGTAAGGGAGTGATGATTAATTGCAGTATTTTTGACGATGGAATCAATAAAAAATTACAGCATCCCAATCCGACCGATGGTCACTGGGATGATATTTACAGTTACTATATACGAGTACTTGTATGCAAGTACTTGCAGTACTTGTATGTAACAATCTAAAGTGGAGGATGACCAAGTCAGGCAAGGTAGGTCCAGCTGTTCGAAAGACCTGTGCAATATGTCCTAGTCGCCTAAAAAGACGTACAAAGTATTCTTGCCATAAGTATAATAAGCCAATGTACCTTACTTGTTGCATACAAGTATGTAGTAACTGTAAATTATACCAGTGACCATCGGTCGGATTGGGATGCTGTCATTTTTTTATTCATTCCATTATAAGTTTTAAATGTTATTATATTTTGATTATTGTTTATAGAAGATAATATTTTTTGAGTTTTTACGTTGATTTTTATAAATAATTATAGAAAAAGAAGGACCGAAGTAAGTTCCTAAAACTAATTGAGCAAATATTGTGATCTCATGAATAAAGGCTGATTGTGCATAAAAATTAAAATGTTTTATTTTGAACCTTTTATTTATATACGTAACAAAACTAACTTTTCAATAAAATAAGTTACTGAAGCGCTAACTTTATTATAGATTTTATTTTATCACTAGATTTCTTTACGTCTCTCAGACGTCATTTCGGCGTTAATGCGACAAATAGGCCTGGTCGTTAGTCAAAGGTTAAACCCTGCAGTCAGAAATAGGAGTCCCGCGCAGCGAGGCCACAGTAGACGTATAAGCTAAAACAGTACCTCGACTTACTATAATCTCAAGAATTGAAACACTCACACAGACACGCTCTGTATACTGAGTAGTTTTTTGTTTTTGTATGGAACTGCATCCCGAAAATACCTTATTTGTCTTGTTGCAATGCGTGTCTGTGTGAGTGTGTCAAATCGGACGATTGTAGGTAGTTGAAGTACTGCTTTAGCTTATATGTCTACTGTGGCGAGGCTCCGTCGACTTAAGCTACACCTAGTTCTAACCAACTGCTACTGGTTGCACCTAGTTGTACCCGGGTAAACCTAGGTGTAACCGTCATTCGGCTTTTACCCGTAACATATACAAGGTGTTGATCTGTAGCCGTGCCATATTTCTAGAGCAAGTGTTTAAAAATGTGCTTGATGATCTACAAATCGTCGCCCAGGAGTGAAAACCTCGGGAATGCATTTGGTCATTGCACGGTTCCTGTGGGCTTTCAAGCGGAAGAAGTCGCGGGCAAAAGCTAGTCAATTATATTTATTACGAATGTTCTACAACGTTATTTTTAGTATATACAAAAACCGAGACACCCCAACAAGATTTTCATCAGAACTGCCTGAATATGTGTTTTTTTTAGTATATCTCCAAGTTACAACGTAGTTTATGTCGCGTTAAGTTCCCTAGTAAAGTGTGAAATGCCTGAGATGTGCTGTGCAGGGGTTGTCTAATACACGGAAACTGACCGAGCGGACCATCTCAAGCCTCAAGGTGTCTATTCCCGTCAACTGTTATGGAAAGAAACCTACTGAAACAAAATTGAATTAAATGAAAAAAAAAAATGTGGTGTAAAAAATATGTCAATCGATTCTCCTAGTGATTCTGAACAAACTAGTTTCAGGTTTAATATACTAAAACTAAGATTGTATACCCAATGAAGGCTAGTTACAGTGCCTACAAACTAATTTCACATAGAGCGGCTCTCTTATAAGATATAGTAGCTATACGTCGTGATAAAATAAAAATGACCAAATTGCATTTCCGAGGTTTTCACTCCCAGGCAACGAAATACATATTCAATTCCACGGGTATTTAATAACCAAATTTTCACTTAGGAACATTAGCGAGGGTTTGAGAATAAATCCCGAAGTGCCCCGAACGACTTCGAGAATAATTCAGCAGCGGCACGTTCGCCTCGTCGAATTCTACCTATTTTTTTTGGTGGATATGCACGCGTCACTTTTGTGTCACGCGCGACACACGGGAGGAAATTGTGTGTTTACGAATACATTAAAATATTTTTTCTATGTAAGTATCTTATTTACTGTCACAAACAAATAGCCATTACAATGTATAAGGTATAACGGGCTGGTGTCCGCAACTCCACGTCTAAGCGCGTATTTTGCGTGATGGGTGGTAAGTATAGTTACTCGATCCACCCTAACTCCTTTTTTTTTTTTTTTTTATCGTGGGAAAATCCTCATGGATACCCTTCGCCTGGGGAAGGCGAAGGGTTATGCCGGACTCTTACCGGCTAAAAACTCACGGTGTTCCTACTCCTGACCCTTGGCCGGGGTCACGGGATTCGCAGCTGCATGCACCGCAACCCCGGCAGGCCTCGGTCCGCCAGCTCCTGGCGGACCTCTCCTTCTGTGGGGCCTTGCCCCACGTCCTCCTGAGAGGCACGCACGGAACACATGCGCGCCGCCTTCTCGGGCCTGTTACTGGTCGGGCGACGGGTCTCCTAACCCGTCGCCCGCAGGCCACACACTAGGGTGGCCGGAGATCGTCGCGCGCCCTCCGGCGGCGCCCGGTGCGTCTGGCGCGGGAAGGGAGAGTGGCCGTCGCCTCTCTCTCCCTCTCCGCTCCCTCCTTGGTCGCCATCACCACCTCGCAAAAGGAGGTGACGGCTTCCCACGCACTCTCGCTCCCGACCATGGACAGAACCACGGCCGGAAGCGAGAGGTCACCACCGATTGCCGCGACTAGTTCACGGCGCTGCGTCGCCCACGCACGGCACTCCTGCAACGTGTGCAGCGCCGTGTCTTCCGGGCAGTCGACGCAGTGGTGACATCCGGGCGGCTGCTCCCGGCCTATGCGACACAGGTACTTCACGAAACATCCATGTCCCGAAAGCACCTGCGTCAGCCGGAAGCTGAGGGCGCCATGCCGCCTCTCCAGCCACTCCTCCATAACGGGTCTTACCGCCGCTATTGCGGCGTGCCCTGCGCTGGGCTGCGCAAGTCGTTCTCTCCACGCGGCCACTAGGATCTGGCGGAGATCACTCCGCTCAGGGGCCTCCTCGCGCTGACGATATCTCAGCGCGAGGGCCCTCGCCTCCAGATCCCAGGGCATCGATCCGGCTAGGAGGCTCGCCGCCTCGAAGGAGATCGTACGGTACCCCCTTATCACCCTGACGGCCATCGCGCGCTGCGGTCTGCGCAGGATTGCGACGTTGCGCGCCGTCAAGGTGTCCGCCCATATTGGCGCCCCATATAGGGCCATGGACCGTACGATCCCCGCGTAGAGCCTCCGGCAGGAGGTGTTGGGGCCCCCCAGATTGGGCAGCAGCCGCGACAATGCAGCCGCTGTGCCCATCAACTTTGGCGTCAGTTGCCGAAAGTGAGGCCCAAAGTTCCACCGGCCGTCGAGGACAAGTCCTAGGTACTTCATCGTCGACTCGACGCCGATGCGAACACCTCCCACTGTGATGTGGGATCCCGAGGGTGGTCCCTTCCGGGGCCCGTGGAAACACAGGGCCTCGGACTTCTGCAAGGCCACCTCGAGACCCAACCGCCGGATCCTTGTGACGACCTGTGCAACCCCAGCTGTCGCCAGTATGGCTGCCTCGCGGTGCGTCCTCCCCCGCGCCGTGACTAGCGTGTCATCGGCGAAGCAAGTCACGCCGACGCCGCGGAGGAACGCACCGCGGAGCACCCAGTCGTATCCGATGTTCCACAGGAGCGGCCCCAGAACCGATCCCTGTGGAACACCGCACGACATCTCTCGTCGACCCCATCCTCCCCGACCCGGGTAGATGACGGCTCTCTGCGTCAGGTAGGCCCCGACAATGCGGCGGAGGTAAGTCGGCACCCGATGGTATTCGAGTGCCGCTCTAATGCAACTCCAGGGCAAGGTGTTGAAGGCGTTGGCGATGTCTAGAGACACCGCCAAGACGACCTCGCCCCGGGTAACTGCTTCCTCCATCTGAGCCCTCACGCGCATGATTGCGTCCACGGTGGAGCGCCCCCGGCGGAAACCGAACTGGCTGTCCGCCAGATCCGGCCCCACCCCAGTCATGTGCGTGACGAGGCGGTCTGCAATTACTCTTTCGAAGAGCTTGCCCACCTCGTCCAGCAACACGATGGGGCGGTACGCAGACGGTGAGTCTGCGGGGCGCCCCTCCTTCTTGAGCAGGACCAGCTTGCCAGTTTTCCACCGGAGTGGAAACTGGCCCTGCTCGCAACATGCGTTCAAGAGCCCCCTCAGTCGGGGCCCGAGAGCATCCACCCTAACTCCTCGAAAAATTCCAGCACACCCTTGATGTTGCTGGTGATTTCTCGGAGAGTACCTGGGTTTCCGAAGTACTTGGTCCTGTATGTGGCGACCTCAGGGCAGTTTAGTAGCACGTACGTGGGCTGCATGCATGCTCTGCACAGTGGGCTGTCTGTAACTCCAATGACAAAGAGGTGTTTGTTAAATGAACCATGGCTACTCCGCAGTTGTTGCTTTGACAGCCGGAGGGCTTGTTTAGTGAGACGACCGTCAATGGCGTAAAGCGCCTCCTTGGCCTGCCTGCACTCGCCATGGTTTATCCATAACGCCATTAAAATATAATGACTACTACAATTTTAAAAGTAGCAGATAAATAATAAGTAGGTATCATTTACCATCTATACTAATATTATAAAGAGGTAGAATTTGTTTGTTTGTTTGTTTGTTTGTTTGTATGTAGGGGGTAATCTCCGAAACTACTCATCCGATTTCAAAAATTCTTTCACCAATAGGAAGCTACGTTATCCTTGAGTGCTATAGGCTATATTTTGGGATCAAAAAATTAGGGATCCTTAAATTAACGCGAGCGAAGCCGCGAGCAAAAGCTAAGTAAGCTAAGTAGGTATCATTTACCATAGTAAATAATTTAAGAGTTTGTAGTAGAGCTCCTTCTGAAAGATTTCGTCCGGGGAAGTACTACCCTCATATCTATTTCTGCCGATAAGCAGCATTGCTGTGTTCCGTTTTGAAGGGTATGGGTGCCGATGAAATTACAGGTAAATGAGACTTTCCAACTTTGTCTCTAAGGTTGACAACGCATCAGAAATTCTCTTGGTGTTGTAGGTGTATAGGCGGCGGTAACCACTTAGCGTAGGGTAGTTTGCGAAACAAAAATATGAATAAAAATATAGGCAAATTCTCTAGTCATCTAATGTCTATTTTACAACGTGCATATTAATTATTATCCTATAATATAATTAGGAAAAATGTACACCAAAAAGGCTCCATAAAAAAGTTCTCGGTGGTGAGCACAGAACTTATAATAAGAGAAAGTGGTGAGTGTAGTTCGCCAACTCGCACAGGCCAGAGTGGTGCACTATACAAGCTTAGTTTTAGTATTACTAAACCTGAAACTAGTTTGTTCAGAATCACTAGGAGAATCGATTGACATATTTTTAACAAAACATTTTTTCATCAATTTCTATTTTGTTTCAGTAGGTTTCTACCCATAACAGTTGACGGGAATAGACATCTTGAGGCTGGAGATGGTCCGCTCGGTCAGTTTCCGTGTATTAGACAATCCCTGCGTAGCACATCTCAGTCATTTCACACTTTACTAAGGAACTTAACGCGACATAAACTTAGGTGTAACTTGGAGATTTATTAACAAAAACACACATTCAGGCAGTTCTGATGATAATCTTGTTTGGGTGTCTCGGTTTTTGTATGTACTAAAAATAAAGTTGTATATATTACACAGGAAAACACAATTCATAGCCTTCAGACAAAACACAAATCAAACGATAGGAAAACACACGCCAAAGGCACTTTCGTTCGTTTCCTTTCGGGGTCCATATTCCCTCTTTAAACAAAAATAGCGTAGCGAAAACATGAACCAGAAATAGCTTTTTTAACCCTATAAATAGAAGGAAAACATGATAAATAAAATACGTTGAAAACGAACCCCACACGAAAAAGAAATACAGAATTTTCCCAACAAAAAATCGTTGAGAAGCCTTTGAAACTTGAACCAAATTCGAATTAAATGGGGTTCTCTTAATCAACGTCGCTATAAATTCTCTCAGATATTTTCATTTAAATTTTGAGAGGCTTTATTGCCAGGTACCTACGTGGAAAGTATGTGAGTGTAATGAAAGGCATTCCTTGGAGTTCGTACGTGTCGCCCCACTGACTCTGCAAAGTATGCTGGATCAGTTTTCGGTGCTTTTGACCCGTTTCGGTGGTGACCTTTAGCATCGTTGTAACTTTAAAAACCTAACTCTTGTAGGTGTAGCTATTTTCTTTCTTATCTGTCTACATTTATCACTTGTAAATCAATAATATTTAGGTAAATACTTCTTTTTATGTAATAGGTTGGCAAAAAAGCTGACATAGTCACCTGATGGTAAGTGGCTACCTACTGTGCCCTGTATATATACTTATACAACGCCGACAAGATTGCTGCTGCGTTATCAACTTTAGAGACAAAGTTAGAAGTCTCATGTGCCTGTAATTTCACCGGCTGCCATACCCTTCAAACTGAAACCCAGCAATTCTACAGTAACTCAATGGTACCCGTACGAAGTCGGGGTGGGTGTCGCTAATATACATAAAATCATGTCTCTTATTTCGGTACGTACCCGGCAGTAACAAAATAACACATAGCAATCAACTTTCTTCAGAAAACTGTTAGAAATGTTGAAACAGTTGATAATAAAATTAAATGTATCAATAATTCCTTACGGTAACTTCTTTTGAGCGCTTATGGTCCATCATTAATACCATTCATCTTTCTATAGGGGTGCATCGAAAAAACCTCTACGCGTGACGATACTTAAGTACGTCCGGCGCACCCTGGCAGTCAGCCTCGCAAGTCTCGCTACCAATCTGGCTGTCTGGCTAAACATTTCACCACGGCATTAGCTATTCTCGTACAACGCACGAGCTGTGACACGCGAGAAAAATATCTTTCTCCAAAATTGCAGTGACGGGCTCAACGTATCGTCCCTACATGTAATTACGTGTCATCGTCATCATTCAGCTGAAAGACGTGCACTCCTGGACATAAGCCTCCTCCAAACATCGCTATATCGACCGTTCCTGTACTTTTCGCATTCACCAGGTCAACGGGTCCTCGTGGGCGGCCTACCTACGCTGCGCCTTCTGGTACGCGGTCGAGATTCCAGAATCTTCCGGCCCCATCGGCCATCCATTCTACGAGCAATAATTAAGTATAAAATTCCAATTATTACTCTTTGTAGAAAAATGCAATTATTACAGGAGTCCTAAGTCCCACTTTCACTTTAATAAACACAATACAATACTCTTTATTGTAGAAAAAATAAACAAGAAACATTGTTATAAAATAGAGATGTACAATGGGCGGTCTTATCGCACTATGCGATTTCTTCAAGACAACCTTTGGATGAACATGAAGTGCAAGAAAAAAAGTGAGGGTTAGTTCTCGGTGTAACAATAAATAACGAGACATTAAATTAAGTCAAATAAATAAATAAATAGGTACTATACAGGCTGTTAATGAATTCGTGTAATTCTTTCAAACCGCGTGATCTACTGGTGACACTGATTGACACTGCATAGGTTTTTTTTCAGAATGAACAAAAAAAAGTTTTCAAAAAATGAACCATGGTATTCTGTATCTGAGTAATTTTAGCGTCCCAAGTTAACTGACTGCATGGAGCGATATCGCGCTAGTCGTGCCCGTCAGCTGTGTCACCGTGGCTTCATTAATTTATGCACGGCATCAAAATTTTCTATCACATAAAAAAAATTGGGAAAAAAAAGTTTATTTTTATTTTCAATCAATCTAAATCCCGTGCGGGGTTAATCTATACCATTAATAGATCATGTGGTTTGAAGGAAGGAAAAATAAAAGACAAATAAAAATTCCGAATCATAGGTACTCTCTAAACATCACGACACGCAAACAGGACACTCCAACTTTTTGAGAATAACAAGGAATGCTTTTAGTGTGATTATGTCGTTGAATCTTTTGCTTTTTGCACGACGCGAGCATTATTAGAAGTCATTCTTGGATAGCGCAGAGAGAAATTGCACAGTAATGACTACGTAACTACGGCTCGGTAACGTGTAGGCAGTATCTATTCCAGTAATGAGACCATTGTCTGAAATGCGCCGGGATCATAGCTGACGTTTCTATACTAATTAAACTTTATTATTCTAGTTGTTTTTCTAACGTGAAGTTATGATTCGGAATTCTGTGTTCCTGTCGACTTTGTTGGATATAGAACATCCGAAAAGTTATTAGGTATGTTTATGAGTAAGTAAAATAAATCCTCATTGAACAATTTATAACGATTCTCTATTTATCTACCCTGTTGTTTGTACATACTCGTAGCTTCCTATTATCAAGAGTTCAGCACGATTCAACGATTTTCATAAAATTAATAAAAGGGAACACAATTTAAAATTATATAACGACAGGAAGTATTAAAATAGGGAAACGAATTACACTTAACGCGGCCAATTTTTATTCTGGATACAACACAGCAATTAGGCAACGTATTTGCATGAAAATCTCAGTAAAACGAGCTGTTGGTACTGCAAAATATGTAAATCTTTATATTTATTTTATGAAACAGCGAGTTTGGGAATAAAAGACAAATTTGAATTCGATAATCATCTGTATAAAGCTCTTGACGAAACAAATTCAACATTCATTCATAAACCAAAAATTTCCTCATGTAATGTTTTAGGCAAGACTTCGGCGAGACGCCGCTGTTTGCCTTAATATACACGTAGGCGCTCTAATTTCTAGTATAATAAAGGTGGGTTACATTAAAACGTAACAACAGATGGTAACAAATTTACATTTAACAGCTCGGTTTACGATTCGACAATTGTTGTGTAAATAGTTTTAATAATGGCGTCAACGGTTATTAAACTTTATAGGTAGGTACGTAAGTAAATAAATTAAGTTTTAGATATCTTCTCAAACACGAAATATGAGTATTTTGAAATTGTTTGTAAGTGCCATGAGTCGAGTAATTGTAAAACTATGTAATTCAATCATACAATACGAAAAGGGTAGAGGAGATAGTATCGGAATCTGTGTTCAGCTGTGTGTACATGTTATGCTAACAAACTGCAATATTTGAATTTATGTGATTGCATTCAACCTTAATGAAATTTATTCTAATAGGCAACCATGATCTACAACTAAATAGGTATGGAAAACATATTTTTTCAAAACTGATTACTTAACTTAGGTACATAGGAGTAATGCAAGAAGTTTCCAAAAAATCCGCAAGTGCTTTAATTTTAATAAAAATATGTTTATGCAATGTTAGTCGGCAAGGAGGTACTAATCCAAATGGGAATTAAAGAACCCATAATAAAGAATAACTTTTGTTCTACAACTTTCCCCAAAAGTCAGTTTAAGAGAAATAGCTGTTCTAAGATTTCATAAAAATACGCTAACATCTAATCTATCCTCAGCTATGGTCAGCTATGTTAACATTTTAGGTCATATTTGGGGTAATTGATTAGAAGCACCATTTTCTGAATTCGTAACTAAATCAGGAATGAAGAAAAACTTTAGTACTTAAAATAAGTTTGTGTGTTTTTTTAAATCGAATTTTGTTATTTTAACAGTTCCTTCAAAACAGTCATCAGTGATACTTTAAGTGGCTCGCGGATTAGGTTCCCCTTTTCGACTAACCTTCTATAATTTTCTCAGATAAATCATAGAATACCAATAATCCAGCAGTCTACATCACGTAATTTTATCCCCACTGAAGTGTTTGAATTTCTCATCTTATTAAATTACTATACAAATTAATTCAGACACTAAGACGATAATATAGTGTGCAGAATAATTAATACAAACTAAATTATGAGTATATTTCGTAGTAGTTGCTATGAAATATGATTTCGTTGAACTAGTAAAGATTTAGGTTCTATGGAAACAGTCGAATAATTCGTAATTACTTGGCGTTAATTAAGTAAATGGCTGACTAGAGCAATTGTAATGCAATCTGTGCAAATCGGTGGTCGTGGTGGGGTATGGCGCATGGCGTATGGCGCCAAAGATACAGATCTAGCATGGCGGGCCGAGTGACCGCCGACCGCCGACCCCTGCTCCGTTCATGCTATATGACGTCACTACAAGCGTAGGGCTGTATGTGAATATCGATAGTCCACCGACTATCGATATGATACTATGACTATCTAAAGTGGCGCTGGATTGGACAAGTCTATATGACTAGAAAAGTTAAACATTCTTTAAAGATAGCTTAGGATTCTTTTTGCAACACAGTGCTTGTAAGAGGAGCTGGAGTATCTAGGAGCGGAAATACAGATACCTATCGAAATCCGGATGATTTGACTCAAGTTGAGAGTGGTTTCATGTGCCTTGAGCGGTTCCACGAAAGCATGTTGTAGCTTGTTTCTGCGAAGGCATCTCGTAGTAATCGGTATCTATGTTATCAGGTGTACAGAAACGGACACAGGGTACCTACCTTTCATCCCGAAAAAAAGTACTGTTCCCGAGGAAAACAACTATAACGTTCATAGATGGCGCCACGTATCTTTCGAATCATGATTGAATTATATTAGTATGGGAACTTTAGTAGTGTGTTTAAGAGTTGACTGTCAAATTCTAAATTAACGCGAGCGAAGCCTTGGGCAAAAGCTAGTAATATTATATTCATTTGAACAATTTTATGGATACTATTTTACAGGAGTCAAGTCCCTACTTGACTCTTGTACTATACATAAATATAATATTCGTTTGTTCCCATTTTTGCGCTTCTCTTTTGTTAACTTTAATAAACGAGTTATTGAATTATTTTATTAAATAACTCGAATTTGATTAAAAAAATGAAATAAATATTATTTATTTAATTTATGAGTCCCAATTAACAGAAAACAATTAAAAGAAAGCACTAAACCTCCTCTTCCATTATTCATCAATATCTATCGATATTTTAAACTATCGACACTCGTACACCCCTGTACAAATCGTGACTTATATCTGAGTTCGCCTCGGTCGTTATAGGTAGGATGGACGAAATATAGAAATTGCAATCTAAACTAATTATGCAACAACTGCTACCAGTTGCAAATTGTTGTAATTACATTATAAACTAGAATGTTGTAATGTATCCTAACCTGCAAGTTGAATTCTGAAACTTTCGCAATAATAATCACAGCAAATAAAATTATTCTCATCGGCCTTAACATTCCTAAAAACGGCTTTATTTGTATCTATTAAAATTTTTAAATCTAATCACAGGTTCGACTATGGCTGTCAACTATACTCTTTTCAACGTAAGGTAAGGCCAAGGGTTTTTCTAGAAAACTTTACCTACCATGCAAAGAATAACAAATATTTTTAGAAAACAAAACATTGATAATATAGCTAATTTATGTTTTTTTTTTTTTTTTTAAACGTTGCCCCACTCTAAGATTTATCTTGTATCGTGGGTGCGTTTACAGACACAAATCTCACAAACAAACGCCCAGACCCGGAACAACCATCTGTAGGCCATACAAATTTTTGTTCCGTGCGGGAATCGAACCCACGACACGCAGCGCAGCAGTCAATCGCTTAGCCACTGCACCAAACGTGTCGTTTTTAATTTGATTTTGATTTGGGGGTGCATGAAAAGAGCCTCCACGAGTGAGGATACTTAAGTACGTCCGGCGTACCCTGGGCAGTCAGCCCCGCTACCAACTTTACTGACTGGCTAATCTTTTCACCACAGCATGAGCTATTTTCGTATAGCTCATGCTGACACGAGAGAAGAATTGATTATGATTAGAGATTGATGATGTAGTTTACGTTTTTCCGGTAGCAATCTCTTTACGGCTACAATTTACGAAATGACCTCTATGTCATGACTCATATTTCGTTGAACATAGTATAGTAATATTAAGGTTGAGCGTCGTCAACGATGTTAGCGTGACGCCTTGGCTTTTGTAAGTCGGGAAAACCCCTGCCAAGTAGTAGGGGTAACGTAAGCTTTGAAGAAGTTGGTCATTAGCGAGCCTCGTCATCAAATTGTAGGTTTTCCAACCGTGACCTTTGACTATAGAATTAGTTTTGACTAGCTATGCTCGTGACCAATATTGTGTCGCATAACTAAACTTTCTTCTTGATAACTTTAAATTCTAAAGCCTTGTACGGACTAAGCGTTCCAATGTACGCGTCATCTAGGTAATTATGTTGAATACGCGTACAGGCTAATTGAACGTTCACGTCCCCTTTGTGTACGCGTTGCTGCAGGTACGGAATAAGATTAAACTAGAAAAAACAGGATGGACATATTGAAGTTGGTCGTGAATTTGTGAAATGTGTCCTTCCGCTTTGATCCAGAGAGCACGTATATATGTAACATGAGATGAGATGCCAGTCGCTCCTGTAAAATAGTTAACCGTATTTGGTTAGACTGCAAGCTTTGTCAACTAAGTCCTAAACTATACAAAGACTAATTAGAACAGTTCATCTACACAAATAGATTTCGTAGTAGGAGAGCTCGTTTTCAGAGATTGTTCGGAGTAGTACCTACTTACCAGCTCAAAGACAGCTAGCCCATAACGAAGTTTGGTAGAAACAAGGCATTTTTATTTTATTTTATAATTAGCTTTAGAGCGATTACGCACTGCATCCGATCCGAATCCGTGAAAATACGTTCCGAAGTAGCCATAGAAATATTTGTATGGTAGTTTACGCACTACATCTGTCATCCGATTTTTATCCGTCATCCGTGAGTCTCCAATTCGGAAGAAATATTGACGGACCGAAGTAGCCGTAGTACCTAATGTTTGTATAAACGCTTTCACACTACCTCGGATTCAAATCGGACGCCAAATGGATATGCCAAAGATGGCCCCTGAATTGTTTGAATTTGGATCAGAGATCGGAATAGTGCGTAAGCAATATCCGAATTCGGTCCGAGATTTTTACTCTAGATCGGTATTTTCACGGATTCGGATCGGATGCAGTGCGTAATCGCTTGTAGGGATGAATGTCGAAGGATGGAGGTGGAAAGGGCGAGCAAAGAAAAGATGGATGGATTGTGTTGGGTGGATATGAAGGAAGAGGAATTCAATGATGAGATGATGGCTGACAGGGAAGAATGGAAGAGAAAAATATATTGCGCCGGGCCCAAGTTACTTGGGAACAGGACAGGAAGAAGAATTAGTTGTAGGTAAGATATTACAATTTTCTCAAAAAACTTTTGAGTTCTATACAACGTGTTACATAATTCCCCATGAAAAAGAAAATACTAATCAAGTAGTCTTTTATGGTTGTTGTCATTTACCTCTCAGAGGAAATTAGGTAAGAATGTAAATAACTTCTGGGTAGTCTACTCTTTACTTTTATGTTTTCAGGGTTGCTTTTCAGTGATGATTTTACTATATGAATTGTCCAGTTTTTTTTTGTGGGTCCTAATTTTTTTTTAAATATTGCCAATAGACTCTTTACAAGGGACCTTTTAATCCCCTGTCGACTTTAGGGATATTTTTGTCACACGTTGTATATGAATCAAAATCCAAATTACAAAAGCGTTACTAATTTGAAGCAGCTCTCATACCAATCAAAATAATATAACACCGTCATTATCAACTATCAACAACCAAATTAACTCATTTAAAATGCATAAAAAACCGTCTTCCCTCACTACCAGTCCTGCTTACACCGCAACTAAAAACATCCAATGATACATTCATAGATTAATAAAACCCGATTACGTGTAGCAGAATGTTAACCCGGGGTTACCTAGCTTAGAACGGACCACTCCAAAACATTCCTTGGCCCTGTATAGGCAATAAAGCCGCGTAATTACGAAATAACTCTGTACCTGTATTTGTTGCGGGACTATTTATTTAATCACTTTGACGGGAAAATAATGGAGAGGGCAGGCACGACGGGCTCCCATCAAAATTGTACGAGGCCAATCTATCGCGTACCGTGTTGGCTATGATGGGACCCCTTGTACGCCAGTGTGGGGATTAAATAATTTCCGTGCTTGCCTGTAATGGGTTTAGAATAGCCTGGACAGTTATTTTGGATAAACAGCCCTGATAACATTGTGGCGTATAGTATTTGCCTAGCTTTGGAAAAGGTTTTGTGGTGCAACCGTGCAACTATGGAGAGGCGATATCCAGAAGCGGACAGTATTAGCGTAGTGATTGGTGTTCTTTGGTATTAGGCTGACACCTATACCTATGACCTATACTTGATTGATTTGTAATCTAAGAGGACGGGTTGTAACTTATCTGAATATCCGAAAGAATGAACCAGTGCGTTATTTGTGTTGTCGTTTAAAAGTGGAATGAACTCCAGAAAAACTTTTTGTTACAACTACTTATCAGTGTGTGTAGACAAATGTCAATCGATGATCGTCAGAGAATAGATACGACAATGAGATGTACTGGATTGACATAAACTTTCTACCGGTCAAGCGATCTGTAATGTCATTTCCATACATTTAATTGGCGTATCTATTCTCTGGCGATCATCGATTGACATTTGTCTACACACACTGAGCAGATTGATGTTAACATACATAACATCACGCTTGTATTCACCGAAGGGTTGGGCAGCGGTTTATAGTACACCTTCATTTCGTTATTATGTTTAAGTCGCGTGTAATAGGGGGCGAGCTTATTACTATCAACCGGGCACAAATCGAGACTCCGGACTGCTTTACTGATAAATTCCACAGAGGAAAACCCAATAACAATTTGTCCGACTTTTTTTTTTTTCTTTGGATTATCCTCATGGATACCCTTCGCCTTCCCCAGGCTATGCCGGACTCTTACCGGCTAAAAACCCACGATATTCCTTCTCCTGACCCTTGGCCGGGGTCGCGGGATTCGCAGCTGCATGCACCACAACCCCGGCAGGTCTCGATCCGCCAGCCCCTGGCGGACCTCTCCTTCTGTGGGGCCTTGCGGCCCCACCTGAGAGGCACGCACGGAAAACATGCGCGCCGCCTTCTCGGGCCTGTTACTGGTCGGGCGACGGGTCCCCTAACCCGTCGCCCGCAGGCCACACATAAGGTTTGCCGGAGATCATCGCGCGCCATCCGACGGCGCCCGGTGCGTCTGGCGTGGGAAGGGAGAGTGGCCGTCGCCTCTCTCTCCCTCTCCGCTCCCTCCTTGGTCGCCATCACCACCTCGTAAAAGGAGGCGACGGCTTCCCATGCACTCTCGCTCCCGACCATGGACAGAACCACGGCCGGAAGCGAGAGGTCACCACCGACTGCCACAACCAGTTCACGGCGCTGCGTCGCCCACGCAGGGCACTCCTGCAGCGTGAACAATTGGCCCGACCTGGGGGTTAAAACAAGGACCACACGCTCAGCAGTCGCTTGCGACTACTAGACCAACGAGCCAATCTTAGACATACTTACCTAATACTTTTTTATTTTTAAAATTACTAAACGATATTTTCCTATCTTAATTATGTGCCTACTTACGTATTTGTTTGCAAGTATCACAGTATCGTCCCTTCCGTCCATATTCAATTATTTTAATCACCGTTTGAAAACGAGAGTGCCACTTCGAGTCAGATCGATTCGAGTCATTCGAGTAGGTGGAACTCTTTTATTTTTGAGCAACGCTTTGGCAACCAAACTTCCATATGAAGTCCAATTTGTCTAATGGAAATAGATGTCACAAATTCGTATGTCGTACTTTTATAGCATAGCAAATTTGTTTGATAACCGCTTTTTATTGATATGGTAAGCACTTATTTAGATTATAGCATAAAGTTTTAGGTGTAGGTTATACTACCTTGAGTACTTTATCTTTATTTAGTAAAGGTAGTAAAATGATACGTACACACGGCTGTATATCAAACAACTTTCCAGTATAACCTGATCTCTCATTATACGAAAAGCCTATACAATGCGAGGTCAGCTCATACTGGAATATGTGGCTTGAAATGTAGACGTGTGTACACAGGTAATGATTATTAAAATTGGAGATGCTTTGGCCTTGTTAGGTAAAACAAATTTGTTTTCCAGAATAGTGCTTTTAGCACATAGTTAAAGATACATGAGTTGGTGTAGATTAGCGAGAGAGAAGTTTTTTTTTTGTCTTTTTCTCTTTTTACCCTCGTCGCACCTGATGGTAAGCGCAGACAGCTTCTAAGATGGGGCACACGAATTCAAGTAACAGAGATAAAGAGGGATTCGCCTATACCCCTCTGGCTCTCACATACACTCGACGGAACACAGTAAACTGCTTGGCGCCGGACTTTAATGTGAGAGTGGTAGCTAGCCAGCCATACGGTCCGCCCGTATAGATCCTACCACCAGCGCGGAGCACTCCGAAACAAATAATATCTATCATCTTTTATATTAGTTGCATCCATGCATGCATTAGTTGCATCAATTTTAATCAAATAGTTAGCGGAGCGATTTATAATGACTCGCTGACGTCATTACAGTATCTACCACAGAACAGATAAAGACGTCTTTTATCTGTTCTGTGGTATCTACCTACCATTAATTTTTTGTTGCCATTTGTCAACCGTCATAATTAATAAAAATTACATAACATTAAACATCGTAACGATTAACTTTGCACATAATTTAAACAAATAATCGTCTTGATTACCATCAGTTAATAGTCAGCCATTCATTTGTTTAAAAAAACTGTCAAAAGTTGAACAAATATAGAGATGTAATTGTATTGTACCCCATACATGTAACTTTGAAAGTTAAGTGTTTATAAATAACAGATGTAAGTTCCCGTAGTGATGTAACGAGATATTTATTCGAGATGAAATGATTTCGCGTTTATTGCAATTTGGAATTTAATTTCCTATCAGAATGTTAATTGCTTATTGAGGGGCTAGTCTCTACATAACATCCGCGCGGATCATACGATTTGTAAGGTTAAGCTTCGCTTGCCGCGGTCAGGCCGTGGATGGGTAACCATTTGTTACACATAGAGACCCCTCCGTGCCTCGGAGAGCACCTTAAGCCATCAGTACCGGTTGTCATATGAATGAATACCTATGACAGTCGTTACGGGTAGTCAGAAGCCCGAAAGTCTGACAACCAAAGGCCCACCGCTGATTGTGATTTTTTGTCACAATGACTTTTTGTTACCCAAGTCGAATGCTATGAAGATAGGAGTGCGCTCACTATGGTGACGTAGACCGAGACGTAACGCACCGGATCAACTCAGGATGGATGAAATGGCGACAGGTCACTGGAATAACTTGCGACTCACGGATGCCTCTCAGTTAAAGGGGAAAATCTACAAGTCCGTGACAAGACCTGTCGAACTGTATGGATCGGAATGTTGGGCCGTGAAGAAGACAGATGAAAAAAGATTGCATGTAGCGGAGATGAGAATGTTGAGATGGATGTGTGGAGTAACCAGAATGGATAAGGTCAGGAATGAGTATATTAGAGGAAGTTTGAAAGTAGCGCCAGTGATAGAAAAGTTGAAAGGGAACCGTTTGTCTTGGTATGGGCATGTGAAGAGGAGAGATGAAACGCATGTGACCAAAAGAGTTATGATATAAATGTGGATGGATGGAGAGGAAGAGGGAGGCCAAAGAATAGATGGATGGATTATGTGAAAAATGATATGAACGAGACGGGAGTCAGTGATATCATGACGGGACGGAATGGAAGAAAAAAACGTGTTGCGCCGACCCCAAGTAACATGGGATGAGGGCAGGAAGAAGAAGCTCACTATGGTGACGTGACATTACGGTGACAAATATATATTTTCATAGAATTCGACATGGTAACAAAAAGACACCGTGACAAAAAATCACAATGAGCGCCCGGCCTAACCTTAGGATATCGGCATTGCCCAGTAACTGGGTTTCGGAGGTAGTGGCTTCGTGTAAAATACTGATATTCAGCCGCATCTTGTTACACTGGAAGCTGACGCTGACCTATTTGGGAACAGGGTAGGCAGAATAGAACAATGATAATTGCATATCATTTATGTGTGCTTACTCATATGAGTAAGCAACACAAGTCCGTTAAGCCATATGGCTTAACGGATCAATCTGCCTTATCGCTTAATTAAGTAGCTAGGTACTACATAATACACAATACATACATAGAATTGTATGTAGGTTGTCAATATCCCTCATCACTCAATTGACCATTTATTGTATGGACGCCTGTGATTAGTGATGGAAGTTTATCAATTCAGGCTGATATTTATGAGAAAGAAGAAAGATATTAAATTTTATTCAGCCCAGGACATTATGCTGTGTGTTGAGAAGGATAAAGAAATTTAACGAGAAAGATACAGACAGTAAATACCTTGAATTGGTACACGAGGTCGTCGACATGTGGGAAATTGACTCAGCAGTCGTTGTGCCGATAGTCGTTACGGCCAATGGTTTAATAGCCAAGAGCCTCGACCAACATCTAACGAGGCTCACGTTAGACTGCTGGATCAAGGGCTTGATACAGAAAGCGGTCCTGGACATGGCGCATTTTGTTAAGAAGTTCCTCTGTCGAGGACCTGAATACCGGTAGCTTGGACCCTGTTCCCGAAGCCGGTGGGCTACTATATTTTTATATAAAAAAATGTATAGACATATTAAAAATGTAATTTTATATGTCTTTTAAATTAATAAATAAGTAAGCACGCCCATGCCGCAAGGACCACCAACTCAGCATATGCTGGACGTCTGACCCGCGCTGATATGATGATGATAGGGTTCAACAATTAGTCTTGTATTACCCATACCTATGACCTTTAGCTTGGACTAGGGCAATCTCGTTCTGCATAGAAAAAGGAATAACAGCCAGTTCTCACTATGTCACATGTTGCCTGACAGCAAGTCGTCTGGGCATGTAGCTGAACATATTACTTGTGTCTATTTACATTTTATTGTGTAGGATTGCCATTCAAGGTGACTAGAACGACACTTTGTCGTCTCGACATCCGATATAGTGGGAACGAGCTCTAAGGCCGGTTTTCCACGGCTTAAGACACTACTGGTGTCGCAGGAAATTATTCACAGAAACAAACGCGTACCCATTGAGGCACCACATTTGAATTTTGAGCTTTTGGACAAATGACGGACACAATTATGGCGCTCGGAGTCGTCAGTTGTCATCAAATTTGTCATGTCGTGTCTTGTGTGTGGAGATGCGTAGTTTAGCGTGGAGCGTGATGCAGGGCGTATAGAGAATAATTATTACTGCGAAATTCAAAAATCTCTACTCAAATTCACTTAACACTCAATACTGTTTTTTTTTAATATTTTGTATTAATTTCTCATTATTTTACAAGTTAAACTAGCTAATTTATTAAAAAGAAAACAGTATTGAGTGCTATGAATGTTTCCGAGTCGAGTTTTTTTTAATTTCGCGGTGACATTCAGTCTCAACTTTAGTTAGCCAAACTCTAGCCGACAATCCAAACAATGACGATATATTAGAGCAGTGGTTCCCAAAGATGTTTAGACCGCGGCCCATTTAAAAAAAAACAACTTTCGGTACGTACAACGTACATGAAGAAAAAAGCATACACGGCCTCACCGACGTGTTGCGACTGTCGTCCTATCACTTTCAGGGCCCATCCAATATCGTGAGTCGCGGCCCATACTTTGGGAAAGACTGTATTAGAGCATTGGAGACATTTTTATTCCGTGTAGGGGCTAGAATATAAAACCCCACCGCACGCTCTCTGCCCGAGCTACTCTCCACTGCACGAGATTCGACAAAACCCAGCACGATTGGTGGTAGGATCTATACGGTCCGCCTGGCTAGCTACCACCCTCATATTAAAATCCGGCGCCAAGCAGTTTACCGTGTGTATGTGGAAGCCAGGGGGGTATAGAGTAATCTCTCTATATCTCTGTTACTTAGATACTTGTGCTCCATCTTAGACCCTGTCTACTCTTACCATGAGATGCGACTAGGGTCAAATGCGAATAAGTCAAATAATAAAAAAAGACGCGTATTTCTGCGCGTATTGTTTAAACTGTAGTTGTATGTATATGTGTGATAGACCATACGCGCCGGAAAACGCGGCGGTTTTCGCTTCCCCGCGTTTCCATAAATGAGACCTAAGGATAACATGGTAACATTATTTATATAATATATCTATAAACTGTTAACACCAAAATTTTGCAAAAATATAATTTCCCTTAGGCTTGCGAAGGCAGGCAGAAATGGCTTCGTATAATGTTAAAATTTCACAAATGCAGTCTTGCCACAAGCCATGAATAAAAATACTAATCACCATGCATTATTGCAAGTAGTTTAAACGAAGCGATTCCTAGTCCCGTAGGACTAGCAAGAATGTATTGACTTATAATCGTAAACGTAACATTTATGAGAGTCACTTTTTAATTAAAAATACAACTATCCTTTTGCATTAGCATTTTGATTTAAATGTATGCGACAAATACAATTTGTATCATACATATATTAAAGTTTTCAGTTTAATTAAATATTATGTGCAAAACGAGTATTTCCAATTCAAATTCACTTAAGTAACATTACGTTTACGTTACTATAAGCCACAAAATTCGTGCTAGGCTTAAACTATACAGAGGTGAGACTGAAAACTAATTCTAAAAATACTTGCGAAAAGGCCAGAATGTTGACGAATAAAAAGCGTTAGCGTGCAAGTTAAACGTCTGTTCTGCCTAGCCTTTTTCCTAGTATGTTGGGGTAAGCTTTCAGTCTAGCCAGATGCGGCTGGATACCAGTATTGTACACGGAGCGACTGCTATCAGACATCCGCAACTGCCATCAGACCTCCGCAAGGGTAAGATCAGTTGTCAGACTTTCGAGCTTCTGACTACCCATAACGACTGTCATAGCTATTCGTATAACACCCTTGGCTTTTTTAAACGTCTGTCTACAATAGTAACAAAAAACGTTAAAGCTATAAAACAAAGCAATAATTACTAAAACATATTTCATCCTACACATTGACAAGCTCACTAAAAGTAATACGGCTTAAACCGTCTTCAATCTACTATAACATGTTTTATTCAACACTCATTGTTTCTGAATGATCAACTATTTATTTGCCGTCTTCTCTGACAGATAACGCTTGCAGTGAAGTACCTACTGGTTTATATATAGCAGTTTTTAATAATTCAATGCGTCGACTCGCAATCACTTGAAAGATATTGATGTTCGCCTGTTTTACGGTAATCTGTGATTGTGATTCTTTACGCGCGCGATTCGGATTGGTTGTTGATTGTTTTTTGTTCGGGGAACAGTTTATTTGAATAGAGAATTGTTTTTAGACGGATGTGTTTATAAATAGTGAGAATTGCGTCCATATTGTTTTTAACAAATTAATGGAATCCATAGGCTTCACCTTAAAATGGGTCTGTGTAACTTTTTCGTTGGATTTCGTAAAAGCATTACATTGCAATGTCCATGTATGTATGAAAATAAGTCATAACAATAAAAAAAAAATGGTAGGAGAAAAAATAGCCGCAAAGATCGCAATATCATTGAAAAATATTTATCTAGCACTTGCTGCAATGCCTGTAGTTCAAAAAAGGTATTTAGAATAATAAATATTCTTCTTCTTCCTGTCCTGTTCCCAAGTTACTTAGGATCGGCACAATATTTTTTCTCTTCCTCCTCATCATTTACTTCCTTTTCCTTTATAAAATATCCTCCCTAACACAATCCATCCATCTTTTCTTTGGTGTCCCTCTCCCCCTCCATCCATTGACATTTATATTTATCACTCTTTTAGTCACATTTCGTTTCATCCCTCCTCATCACATACCCATACCAAGATAAACGATTTCCTTTCAACTTTTCTGTCACTGGCGTTTCTTTCGAATTCCTCTAATACAACTATTATATCTTTATTAGATAGTAAACCTCTAAGATATATTTAGAATAATAAATGTAATTAAATAATTCCAGATTATTTGGGATCACCAAAAATATGACAAACTTTACAATAAAATAGATGCTAAGAATGTACTTACTTCCCGGATTGTGCAATGTGAGTAGAAGGAAATGCTCAGTTGGACAGTTATGGCGTTAATAGATATTGTCCGAGTAAACTGTCAATGTTTGTAAATCCTGTGCCAGTCACGTTCAGAGTCGTTTTGTACTTAAATACGTCGGTCAAGCTGGACTAACAAGTTCCGTAGTCTGAGCAAGCTTTATGGGAAAAAAAGTTAAACAATTATATAATAAAAACTCCATAGATACATGCACAAGTAAGCTTCGTGAAACGATAAAACCTTCCTGGAAAAACGACCTAACTTGTGATTAGGTCAATCTAATATAATTTAAACATGAAAATTTAACAGACAAAGTCTAAACATTACTTAAAAATGTGCAATTTGCAGTTCATTTAACTGAGTGGCAGTTATATTTGAGGAAGTTTAGACAGACCAGCATTAGTATGCAACCTCATTAAAATTAATTAATACAAGATGCTGGCCGTAAAAAATAAGGAACCCACGTCACTTCGTCATAAAAATAAATCTAGTTCCTAATTTAAAATTCCGGCTACCTATATCATAATAATGAATTCTTAATTTAAACTTCAGCAGCTTTTACGATACCTGTTTCACTAATAACATGCTAATAACTCATTTAGTCCATAGCTAATCGATTTTGTAACAATCTAGTCCAATTTATTCCTACACATCTGTTATAATATTTCGTCTAAGGAGTTTTACCCTTCGAAGACCTTGGGTTTAGCCCAAATCTACCTCTACCTGACTAACCTAATCTTCCTCACTGTCAGAATAACGTGTTTTAGTCTAGGTCGGTTTCTTTTTATTAAATCAACCAACCGTATGATTTGGAAAAGGTTAGCCCCTAAAAATAGTGCAGACGTCAGACTTAGGAATATTTCAGATAGATGTGGACGCGGCTAGATCTCTCTAGATATTTTTGTTTGTTGATCTTCAACCTTTTTCTTCGAAATGGTAACTCATAATGTTAGCTGATTCTTGCTTCGTATAATAGCGCACCGTCACATTGGCCTTATTTGCACCAATGCAGCAATGTAATGTCTTGGAGCCAATACACCAATGTGAGGATGGGACTCGAACGACACTTGGACCACAGAACAGATATAGAGGTTAGAAAGGAAATAGTTCCTGATTTGTATTAGAACGCGTGTCGCCGCTTTTCTCCCACTCTTTAACTCTACTACAAGCAAGAGCCCAATACGTACGCGCATTACGCACGCAAATAAACCACACGCACATAGATTTCGAGTTTGCTATTAGTTGTCACACTAACGCAAATACTGCGTTAGACGTACACTCACACACGCGCAAATTCAAATTTATTTCTCATACATGTTACGGCGACCAAAAGGTCGATTACTTATATCGATAAAATTACTGTAATTTTGTTACTTTAAGTTTTGCAATTTTTCGATCTAATTTTGAGACCCTTAACGGGGTACGAATAGTGTGAACTTCCTCAACACATATAAAATAATAATGTCAAATTAAGGGGGAACATCCGATATAGCCGTGAAATTCAAATTTTCTTTAGTTTTTTGCTAATTGCAGGTCTGTTTAACATCATAATTATGTTGTTTGCACCCGTAACGATACTAAGTTTGCTAAAACTAATCAATAAAATCATGTCAATTATTATGAATCATCATCGTAATGCTCTAAAACATGTTTTTTTCGGAAACAATTCTATTTTCGAGCATCGTAAACCTAGAAAACTAGGTATACTTACGACTTTCATATTGAATATATTATTGAATAACCGTTACCGGCGCAAATCGCATTTTGAATAGTATAAACGTAAATAAAAGCTACAATTTGCAAAAAACTATAGAAATTTTGAATTTCACGGCCATATTTAATGTTTTCCCGTAGGCGTATTAACATAATATAGGTAATTTAATTAATTTAATTTGAATAACCCTGTGAATTTTAATTGCATAATTTTCTGCAAAATGTTAAGAACAAATTGTGTTACATTTAAAAGGTATCCATTCAATTCTACCAGTTGTCTCAATCCAGTTTTCTTTTGTCTGGACCTGTTGGAAACCTAAAAATAAAATTTAAAATATAATTCGTGGCAATAAACAAAGTTATTTTAATTATAATATTACTGATAATAATCATTTGTAGATATACACACATATTTATACCGATATTGTTTGCAACTTGGTACAACACTATCGATACGTATGGATTTCGCTGAATGAAAACAATTGCTCGCTGCACTCGACTTTCGCATTGAACGCAATACATTGCGCTGTCGCTCACGTAGTACAAGATGGTACCCATGTATTGCAAGCAATGTATAATTTTGTATCTGTGTGCGATTGTATCGTTTTTTTCTACAAATTACATAATACTATTGCAATAATTACAAATATCACTGATATTATAGGGTTTTTGGATATGCCGGTGAAAAGAAATCCCTTCTCTGGCTACACTACTCAACTAGCTTCTTTTCCGTCACGTTATAATAATGCAAGACGGCATAATTCTTTTTTTTCGCGCATCTCCGTACGCTGTCACAATAAGAGCGCGACTGTTGACCGGTAAAACAAATTTCGGTTGACATATGAGCGTTTGCTCATATGTGCGGCGCGCCTGCCCCGCCCACAAGGCCCTTCTAACGTCTTTTATCTGTTCTGTGACTTGGACAGTAATGTCATTCAAAATTGCCTATTTAATGTTGGAGCCAAGCTTGGACTCAAAGTTAAGTCCAATGTGTGGACGCGGTATAAAACTAAGTGTTAAATTAAAACGTGTATATATTTGTGCGTGTACTAATGTTACGTTATGAGATGACGATAAATTAGTCCAAGTTTTACCAACAACACAAACATTTCCCAGTACACAAAATTCCTAAAACACAACACGTCGATTAGTACCGTACTTTTAAGATAGCTAATCCGTGCATTATCTTAACGCCCAAACATTAGGTAAATGACGAATTTTATGAGTGGCACAACAGCTACCAATTCTGCACAATGGTACGTAATTGACGTAATCACCGTCACGTAGCAATGTGTAAAGACCCTAAACTGCTCCGTGTCTAGATAATGGAATTATGATTAGCACGATTCAGTAATTGAATTTAAACTGTTAACAGTCCATTGGTAGGAGGAATGGCTCACGTATATACTAGTAGACTAATGAAATTCAACAGTAGTAATAATTTTAAGCAAGTGCGTGGGTTGGTACGAAAACTTTGTGCTATTGTATCTATCACCTTTCGTTATGATAATATTGTTTTATTGGTTAATTTACATGGTTCAGAGTAATTACTATTCATATTTATGTTGTTGTGAGTAGGAGTTTGTAGTTGGCGTGTTTGAAGTTATATTTTTAGACTTGGTTCGTTCTGCCTAGCCTTTCCCTAACTTCAATTCAATTTCTTTATTGCATTCCATAATGTCAAATACAGGTGGTAGCCGCTATGGGATCAATTATGGACCCTATCGGGCACAGCATAGTGTAGTATAATAATAAATCAATTTTATTTCGCTTCACAAATTTAAAGAGGTATAATGCTTAAGTTAATGTAAATGGATAAATATAATTTGTAGTAGAAGAGAGGAAGAGCACTTATTTGTTTAATAACAATTTAATATTTTATTAATTGTTGCTAGATATGTTAACTGCAATTCGATATTTGATTAATTTAGAGATTATCTATTTCATTTTTGTTATTTTGATTAGTTATTTTGTTTATAGTATTTATTTTTTGCACTAATACTAGTATTTGTTAATTGTACCTTTATTTGTTAATTGTAACTTTGTTTTGGTCAGCTTCCATTCTAACCAAATGCGGTTGAATACCAGTATTTCACACGGAGCAACTGCCATCAGATCTCCCCAACCCAGTTACTGGGCAATGCCGATATCCTAAGTTAGGCCGGTTGTCAGGATTTCGGGCTTCTGACCCATAACGACTGTCATAGGTATTTGTATGACACCCGAGACTGACGGAATATTCCGATCTGTCCCCCTGATCTGTCCCCTTCGGGGGGCCAATCAGGAATAAAAAATCGATCTGTTCCCCTGTCACCAAGACGAACGGACAGATCGAACGAATTATTTCTGGTCTGTCCCCTGCTGTTGTTTAGGGGACAAATAGAAATAAAAAGTTTCGATCTGTTCCCCTGTTACCGATGAGGGGACAGATCGAAATAATCCGGACTGACGGTTTAGCGTGCTCTCCGAGGCACAGAGGGGTCTCGATGTGAAACGAACGGTTACCCATCCACGGACTGATAGCAGCAAGCGCAGCTTAACCTCGAAAGTCATATTATCCGCGCAGTGGATAATTTAATTAGCCACGAACTCCTCATTATGCGACCACAAAAATATGTACATTATAAATTAATTTAAGGCGTGATGAGATGATGCAGATATGGAGCTGAACGCAGGGCATTGTCAGTCCGGGCGAACATGCTGGCCCGCAGATTCGTTCGATGTATGTTATTCAAAGCATCTCTGTACTCAGCGAGTCTGTGGTTCAAATATACCCAAAAGGCTTACAATGCTTTGCGGGTCCAGTTTAACAATGCGTTCAGAGCGCTGTTGCGGCTGCCATGCTTCTGTAGTGCGTTGACTATGTTCGCTCAATCGCGAACGGACGGCTTTGATGCCACCTGGTGCAAAAAGATAGCCTCACTGCTCAGCAGAGTGCGTGGAAGCAGCAACGGCATCTTGAACAGGATAGCCTGTAAGTTCGACAGTCTACAGGCGTGGAATCTCACCCAGAGGACTATGTCACTCTTAGTTATTAAGTAATAATCTATATTAAGTTTACCAACAAATAATGGATCTAAAGTTATCTGAAATAAATAAATTATTATTATTATACGTCCTACTCACTCTAGGCAGTCAACCCCAAGCTTGCTGGTCGACTATCTTATCTTTTCACCACGGCATTAGCTATTCTCGTTTAGCTCTTGTCTACACGAGATAAGAAAACTAATCCTATGACGCGGAAAGCCAAGTGCTTAACGATTACGGAAATCGAGTTGTCAATTTTGTAAAAAAGTACAAACATGACCATTGACCATAACAGAAAATTGCACACACCCATACTTAGTTGTGAGATTAATATTTCATCAAATTCTATTATTTTCATCAATTTCTATACTTCGATATTAACATCGAAATCCCGAGTCTCCTTTGTTGGCACACAATATTGTATAATCCGAGAATTTATGGCCTTACAAAAAAGGCATAAAATTCATCCGTATAAGCCTCGTCGTATGATATCGTATGGTGGAATCTTCATACTGTTCATAAGATACTACTTGGCAACTTTTCACTTTGCGCGAATAGTTGAACAACTTCAGTATTTCAAAGTGGAAAGTTGAAAAGCGAATTGTTGGCGACGGTGAGGGGTTGGCATATTTTTAGGTGGTACTTAAAATGAAAGTATTGTATGAAAATGAATAAAACGCTTTGGAAATGAGGTGCGTCACTGATTGCTTAATGTTTTTATCGATTTGAGAATATTGCCCGCTTTGTTCTGTAGTTAAATCTAAGTTTAAACAATCTACAATGTTTGTGTTTTAGGGTTTCGAAACAATTCATATCCCACTAAAAATATTCTTGTAAAAAAAGCCAAGTCTCGCGACTCATTTGCCGTGAAAAATCTTTTTAAGTGAAGCCAATTTCATTTTTAAAATTATTGTTTGATTTGGTAGTCACTTGTAATTCGGAAATTTTGTTAAATAAATTAAATACTCTCTGTAACATAATTTTCAGGCTTTCGCTCTCATCTCTTACAAAGATAAGAAAATGGTGTACGGCCATACCTGCTCAACGTTGCCGGGGACACTCCCGTGTCCCCTGATTTAGATTTAAGCGCCATACTTGTTTCTTTTATGAAAAGATAACAAACCTTTCGTATTATACTAAAAAGTTCCCTGCATTTTGATGTGTGCACGCCTTCTTCGTCAAAGGAATGTTGAAAAATTATAAAGTCACAATTATATGTTTAATAATTAATTTGGTATCAGTGCCTACTCACATTTTCTCGTCTTAGCACGAGATAATGCGACGATAAATTATGTCACGCTGCGCATGTGAGGCCGGAAAGATATATAAAGACTTTTATTTCATGATTCGTCAACCGCTTGTTATCCATACAAGTCGTTGAACAATCGAAGATAATGATTTATTGATCTTGCCATCGCCTAGGCCTTGTATTGGAAGTTTATTTTGTTTATCCTTTACTGCTATCACCCAGCCCTTTAAGATTTTATTGGTATGGGTACGTGACATTAACTGGAATTTCATTAGGTATACAGGGTGGAAACTTTAAGTGTCTACAGGCGATTACTTTGTTATTTTACAGATATCAAAAAACTGTTAGCTAATATCAAAATAAACTTGCGTACCTACGGACTATAATGACATAAATGTCATTATGTTCGAAACTTGATTTACATTGCGCTCATATATTAAGTATGAAAAGCAATCTGTTTAGACGATTATTCCATAATACTACGTCACACAATAAAACTGTTATTGGAATGAAATGAATAAACGCCATCAATGCTTTTATTAAAAGAGCAAAATAATCTAAAGAAAAAAAAACAACCAAAAAATGTGGGAGTAAAATTAAAGTCGACGACGTCCGTGGTCTAGTGGTTCGAGTGTCGGACTGCTGATCACGAGGTCGTGGGTTCGATTCCCACAGGACACAAATATTTATGTGATGAATATAAGTGTTTGTGTTCGTCTGGGTGTTTCATAAGTATTATAAGTATGTATTTACAAAAAAAAAAAAGTATATAAGTATTATATCCATTGTCTAGTACCCATAGTACAAGCTCTGCTTAGTTTGGGACTAGATGGTGCTGTGTAGAAAAATGTCCCAAAAATATTATTATTATTATTTGTATCTCGTCTAAATTCACGGCTCATCTTCCTTGCGGAAGATGTCCGGTCCTTTGGAAGGCATACACGGGGACACAGGTCCAACGCGCAGAGGCCCCTTTGAGAGCTTTAATCTAAAATGGGGTGGGGCACCAACCCGGGACTATCCACGGCTGCACTATTGGAGTACAGTCATGGACCGTCCCAGATGGGTGCAAGACTATATTGTAAAATACGGTGAAAAATATCTGGTTTATGGGAAGGAGTTTTAGGTGGACTAGATAACTTCTATTGCCGGAAGAAAACGGCGTCTGCCTTTCAACATTTAAAATTGAAGTGTTGGCAGACGGTGACTCGCCAGCTCACTAGCTGGGCCCCCTGAAAGCCGCCAGTACATAGGCGAAGGGGGCAACAGACGTGTGAGCGGTTAGAGGTGTAGAGAGGTGTGGCCCCGGTTTCGCCGTCGCGGGTCTAAGAGACCCGGAGTGGGTTTCCCCGCTATTACGCCTTTAGACACTTCCACCCCCGAGCATATAGCTCTGGCGGCCCCCCTCTGGCCGGCCGATTTATTTATTTTATTATTATTTCTGTATCTCTTGGGAAATCACGGCTCATCTTCCGTGCGGAAGATGTCCGGTCCTTTGGAAGGCATACACGGGGACACAGGTCCAACGCGCAGAGGTCCCTTTGAGAACTTTAATCTAAAATGGGATGGGGCACCAACCGGGGACTATCCACGGCTGCACTATTGGAGTACAGTCATGGACCGTCCCAGGTGGGTGCAAGACTATTGTAAAATGTGGTGAAAAACATCTGGTCTATGGCAAGGGGTGTTATGTGGACTTGATAACTTCTATTGCCGGAAGAAAACGGCGTCTGCCTTTCAAGCTTTAAATTTGAAATATATTGGCAGACGGTGACTCGCCAGCTCACTAGCTGGGCCCCCTGAAAAGCCGCCAGTACATAGGCGAAGGGGGCAACAAACGTGTGAGCGGTTAGAGGTGTAGAGAGGTGTGGCCCCGGTTTCGCCGTCGCGGGTCTCAAAGACCCGGAGTGGGTTTCCCCGCTATTACGCCATTAGACACTTCCACCCCCGAGCATATAGCTCTGGCGGCCCCCCTCTGGCCGGCCGATAAAGGCAAGCCAGAGTTGAGAGTCCTGCGGGCACTCTTGGGGTTCCACCCCAGCCAGCCAATAAAGGCAAACTGGAGACGAGGCCCTGACCGACTCTCTGAGGCAATAAGGTACGCAGTGTCGCCACTCACCAACAGCTCGCCACAAGCTGCCCTGCGGTTTGTAAGCTTTTCAGTAGACCTCATGATACATTTTTTATTATATGATGGGGTTGTAGAAAGCTAGTCTAATGTTCCCTCCGGTTTTACGTTAACCTCATGATGAGGTAACGCCTTTCCCAGAGGGGTATTATTATTATTATTAAGTTAAATTTTTTGTAAGGTTAATATTTTGAAAAAATATTTATGTCTCTATATGAAGTAGGCAACTAAGTTTCGAAACATGTTATTTTTTTTAAATAAGTACCTAGCTTTTTTCTTGACAGTGCAATCCCATCATAAACGTATTTTCATCCCATCTATTCGAAAAGAACGACTTGGTTCGCCTTTAAGTGCGCCCAAAGGTGGTGTTTTCTATAAGAAACTTTTAGCGGACAGGAATGAGTTTTTAATCCTCTTTATTATATAAGTGCGCCGCAATTATCTTTGCCGCGCACTTTTTGAATTTGGAACATTTTAGTGTTCAGCGCCAAAGAAATCGAACGCAAATATTGTTTGAAGACTGGCTGGTACGACGGCCCATAGTCGCGCCGCCGCGCCGGCACCGCGCGCCTGCTGATTATAAAAATAAATTAATAATAAAGAATGAGAACGTAGCGCTAGCGCGTGTTAAATTAATTTCATAATTGCGAAAACGTCTCAAATGTAAATATAAGTTGTTAGTTGTTTTATTATTAGATACTAATTAATTTCAATTTAGTTGTTACTCTGTTTTATTAAATAATAATATTACAATAAAATATGAGGCGCCTTTTATTTTCTCATAGTGGGTGATGAAAAGTAGAGTGTATCATCACTCGGGCGCAAAATTATTTTTGGCTCGGGCGATATACTTTGAATCCCTCGCTACGTTCAGGATTCTACTAAAGAATCCCTCGCTATCACTTCGCTCTGGATTCAAAAAAGCGCCCTCGCCGTAAAAATATTATTTTGCTCCCTTGTGATACAATCTACTATTTTTGCATAATGTATGGGCATAGTAAAATCAAAATTTGAACATAAAGCGACTTAGTTTAAAAAATGTTATAGTGTAATTTTGTTCCTTAGGCAATTTAATTTTTATATTAGCTAAAAGTTTTTCAATCCCTGTTATATTATCGAAATAATCGTTTGTTGACACTTAACGTTTCCACCCTGTATTTCGAGATCCGATCATTCGTAAATGGAGAACGCTGTGCCGATACATAAATACATATATATTGGGCCATTAATCGTTACCAACAATCAATTGGATTAAAGCCCTATAAAGTTTAAGTAGGTCTTTCTATGTTCTGGTTCTAGAATCTTCTTTTGGTTTTGTGAGTTTTAAGATACGTCTTGTTTAAGAAAGGCATTTCTCATCCAGAGTTTTAATATAAGGTGTAAGGTCAAATTTTACAGATCACCATACTCATGAATATGAACAACTTTTACTATGCGACCAACTCTAAAATATAAAAAAACAGCTGTTCCATATAAAAGTAGAATACTTACACGATCAAAATATATGGAACAGCTGTCTAGCCAGCTGTCTGACCAGATATTTTGTTTAAAACTGATATGTGTAATACTTATATCATCATTACCGTGACCGCGTTACGTTCCGGACACACGACCGCAGATCACGACAGTGAATTAATTAATATAAAAGAATACTTACCAAAATTTTTACATTAAGTAGCAAAAACCGCCATCGTAGCCGAAATCGGCAAGGGAGTTTTTTTAATAATATACGTTCCGGATTTATTAATAAAAAAAGGATTACACAAAAATCTTCCTCATTTCTTTTTAATCCAAGAACGGTTATGATTTAGGCTATTGTTAAAAAGGGCTTTTGAAAGGTTTAATAGACATCTATATAAATAAAGCGAAAAGTCCTGACTGACTGACTGACTCATCAACCTCCAGCCCAAACCCTTGGACCTAGAAAGCTGAAATTTTGCTCAGAGGTTCCCTTTATAATGTAGACAAGGAATAAGGAAGGATTTTTCGAAATTCAATCCCTAAGGGAGTTAAATAGGGGATGAAAGTTTGTATGGAAAATCGTCACTTAACGGATTAAAAATTTCACGCAAGCGAAGCTGCGGGCAAAAGCTAGTTTCTGAATAAAAATGTAACCTTTCGTAAACTATGTAACAATTTACATTACAATTTCAAAAATCCTTTAAACATATTCCAAAATAACAAGGAAGTGGCCATTTCAGAAATCGCTATTAAATTATAAACACGAAATCCTGCGCCGACACATCGTTCGTTCAATATTAATGCTATAGTTCGTTAATACGGAACAGGGTCTACGGGCACCCAGCCCCCGCGGAGCACCGTCCCTACAAGGATATCGCTAGATTGGAGCCTTGTTCTAATCTCAAACATGATATCTAGGATTAAATACTGTTATTCGTTTAAAATATGGCCGATTCCCGTTTAGTCTGAGTGTATTTTCGGCCTGTTCTATGTTTTATTATCTGTCCTAAGCAAATATAATATTAGGAAGGATAGGGGCTTGTTTACAGCATACTAATATCGAAAAAGGATAGGTCGACTGTTTGAAATAATTAAATGGATGAATTGGTTATACGATTTCTTATATCATTTGAAGGGTCCACTGCAATAATGATAAATGTCCTTTTTACTTTATTTTAAGATATTTAATATCTTAAAACAAAGTAAAAATGACATTTATAATGATTGCAGTGAAACCTTCATTTGATTTTTAATTTTATAAATGGTAAAAGAAAACTCAGCGTTAAAGATGAGAAAACCTATGACGATGAGCGTTCCAGAAACGTATCCGATTTTTAAAAACGTATTTATCTCGGGATTGGAAGCGATATTGCTGAGTTTGTAAACGAAATTACGAACTGCATATATCAAGTGTCCGAATGACATACTATACTTACTTAGAATTAAAGAAACTTCGGACATTCATCATTATTGCAGTGGACCCATCATTTGAGAAGACAGTTCTTTACAAATCAGATGTTAGAAAAAAGTCAAATATCGATAATAAACCGCTGAAACAAAACTAAATAATCGCTAAACGGTATTTTAAAGTTTCTTCTATTTCAATATTATGAGTAGTAAAGCTGCTTGTGAAAGAGTTCGTCCGGGAATGTACTATCTTCATACCTATTTCTGCCGCTAAGCTGCTGCTGTGTTCCGGTTTAAACTGAATGGGTGCCGCTGAAATTACATGCACATGAGACTTTCCGATTTTGTCTCTAAGATTGGCAACGCATCAGCAAACCTCTTGATGTTGAAGGGGTACATAGGCGGCGGTAACCACCTACCATCAGGTGGGCCGTCGGCTTGTTTACCTCACTTCTACATAGAGAAAAAGAAAAACAGATTCTCAACTGTTTGAGATGTACAAGGTGTAACATAAATAACGCACAACCTCTTATTAAGGGGTCACTGTACTCATCATTATGAACAACTGTTATGTTGGCATAACTAGTCAAAATGTAGGGAACAGCTGATTTTTTTTCGCGATTTCAAGTTTAGTCCCATAGTAAAAAATATTCATAATGATGAGTACAGTGACTCCTCAAGAGATTATGCGTTATTTAAGTTACACTTTGTATATCCTAGTAGAAGCTTTAGTATTTCGACTCTCCCATCAGCATACTTCGTAGTGTATTCGAGTACTACTTGGTTAATTACTAACTTAAATAGAGAAACTAATTAAGGCTAAAGTTAAGTAATTTACGTTAATAGGTTGGACTAATGAATGAATGGCGAGCAAAAACTACACCGAAGACTTGATAGTGACCGCATCTTTTTTATAAAAGTTCTATGTATGTGGTAGCTTGATAAGGCATCATCATAGATCATTATGATTCCCATATCTTAAGAAGTGTTAAAGAATAAACAGTCTAGCGTCCGTGTTTCTCGATAACTATAACCTGGGAATCTCCATGTCATTAGGGGTTGCTTCTCATGGCGCGTTTACATTAGTTCGGTTTGGCCGCATTCGACTGCAGCCAGTTTGCGGTGATAGACTTAGTATAAAAGTTGTTTCAGTTGGCCTTATTCAGTCATAACCAACTTGTTGAAACGACACTGACCCATCGATGTTCGCAACGTGATCGTATGAAATTCAAGCCACATTTGACCGCATACAATCGACGCATTCGGTCGACCGACTTAATGTAAACGCGCCATAAGCGAGCGTGCATCATCGTCGATTAGTAATCGCTTAACATTAGGTGAAATAGTGGTAAACGCGAGCCAATTCAATATAAATATAAAAGAAAAATAAAATGAAATTAAAAAAAAAACGTTAAAATAACTGAAAAGGAATAAATAATTACCATAATATTTAAAATTCGTCTCGTGTAGCGCCGGACTTGAAGAATAGCAGTACCCCATTTCTTCCCGTGGGTGTCGTAGAAGGCGACTAAGGGATATTCAAGATGATGGATGAGGATGGCAGCAGCGTTCTCTGAGTATTTAACAACCATACTGCGATCGCCAACCCGCCTGCCAAGTGTGGCGATTACGGCAAACCCCCCCTTTTAGGGGAGGCCTATGTCCAGCAGTGGACGTCTTTCGGCTGAATGATGATCTTCTTCTCTTGTGTCAGCAGTGGTGTAAAGATTTGCCAGTCAGCAAGGTTGGTAGCAGGGCTGACTGCCAAGGGTGCGCCGGACGTACTTAAGTATCGTCACTCGTGGAGGCTCTTTTCATGCACCCCTGAATGATGATGATGATGATGATTATAAAATTCAAAATTTCAGAAGTCATTGCTAATCAACGCTGAACCAAATTGAAGGCATAAACAATACATAAACAATCATGATTTGCATTCATTGAAGAGTTGCTTTATCTATCTCCGAAGGTCTTCATCATATCTTCACAAAATTTAAATGGAATAGTAACAAGACAATATTTTATTAAACATAAGAAGAATCATTAAAATCAGTTCACAATTAACTACGATATCGCTGAACAAACATAAAAAATACACGTTGAATTGAGAGCCTCCTGCTTTTTTTTGGAAGTTGGAACTTAACAATTGTTAACTTTCTTTTGTATGCCATTCTTCTCTATGCAATGAATGAAGCTTCAAACATTGTGTACGTATGCGTCATTTTGCATGCTATCTTGGTATACCAGGAAAATCCTGATTGCACTTTCCTAAAAGGTACGTATCGTGTTCATTAGCAACTGAAGTTCCGCAACCTCAGATGGCGAGGTCAATATCCTTGCAAAAGCATATTATTTCATAACAAATGTACTTTTCAAAATATAAATTCTAAATTACAAGTATTAGGGCAAAATCTTGAGGCTTAATCCTATGGGTATTTGAGCATGGAGCACTTACAGTATCTCTTTTTAGGGTTCCGTAGTCAACAAGGAACCCTTATAGTTTCGCCGTGTCCGTCCGTCTGTCTGTCTGTCCGCAGTTTAGCTCAGAGACTCTTAGTACTAGAAAGCTATAATTTGGCATGGATATACATATTAATCACGCCGACAAAGTGGTAAAATAAAACAAAGAAAAAAAATTTTTTAGGGTGCCTCCTCTACTGCTAGTGAGGTTTTTTTTTCTCGTCTGTCCCTTGGTGTGGGGTGTTGTTAGATATGTCTTTCAAAAATATTGCGGTTTTGAATAGACAATTTTTTGATTAAGGGAACCGTTTCTGAAATATTAAGCTTTAAATTGCTAATTTCTGTTAGAGTCAAGTGTCCCCTCTCCCCTGCCAGCTAAACGCTTAGTTTTGGATACGTGAAAAACTTCACGGCAGTAGTATACAATGAAGTTAAAAGGAAAACTATCACAGCTAAGTAGGCTTTACAAGTTTACGAGTAATGGTCGAGCAACTGGAAAAGTCAAAATTTTGTACAAATTCCATTGAGAAATTAGTAAGCCCTCTTCTTAGTCCGTATTATTGTGCAACTGCGGAACCTTATTAAAGCGCTTGGGCCGACACGCAGTTGGCTGATTTTTTGGAGTAGGCTTTGCTACGCGCTGAACTTCAATAAGTATCTTAGAGAAGTTATGTTTTACTTCAAGCAGAGACCACCCACTGAAGATGTCTTATTCCAAACATTACTTTAAAGAAATAGAGCACTTGCTTTTATGGTACCAAAAGCAATAC
The DNA here is from genome assembly GCA_905220435.1 of Amphipyra tragopoginis. Classification (NCBI taxonomy): domain Eukaryota; kingdom Metazoa; phylum Arthropoda; class Insecta; order Lepidoptera; family Noctuidae; genus Amphipyra; species Amphipyra tragopoginis. The sequence goes on along the minus strand of HG991995.1, from coordinate 20,564,143 downwards.
AACACTCGTGTTTTATAGAAGCAGATAAAGACAAATGATACTTTTGACTGTTACTGCTTAGTATAAATGTAACTTTACGACTTATATTGTCTGGTGACCTGGATATGTGTCGGAGAATTGGCATAATAACTCCGTCTTTGCGTATGTAAGTATGTGATATTTGGGCTTGAGCACAGTATATACTTGAACAGTAGCATAACTATACTCTATTTAACAAATGATGAGTCCTAATATAGCGGTCATATCATAAATTGTAAGGAGACTGCTATCGAAAAAGCGTAAACGACACCATCAATATTGTAAAATAGCTATACTTACAACCTTATTTTTACTTTATACGAAAACCGAGATACCCCAACAAGATTTTCATCAGAACTGCCTGTATATGTGTTTTTTTAGTAAATCTCCAAGTTACACCTTAGTTTATGTCGCGTTATGTTCCTTAAAAAAGTGTGAAATGCCTGAGATGTGCTATGCAGGGGTTGTCTAATACACGGAAACTAACCGAGAGGACCGTCTCAAGCCTCAAGGTGTCTATTCCCGTCAACTGTTATGGGTAGAAAACTACTGAAACAAAATTGAAAATTATGAAAAAAAAAAGTGAAAAAAATATGTCAATCGATTCTCCTAGTGATTCTGAACAAACTAGTTTCAAGTTTAGTATATACTAAAACTAAGCTTGTATAATCCATGTTTTTTTAATATTTGTTATTCTTTGTATGGTAATGTTTTCTAGAAAAACTCCGGTACTCGCCTTAGAAAAGCGTTTCTATAGAACGTATGCTTGTAATTATTACTTACACTCGGTCGGAGCATTGGGGTTGCATGTTGCGAGTTGAGAACTGTAATTCTATGGGTAAATAGATACTTTTTTTTATGGGAAAACAGGGATACAAATTATGTAGCACAGCGGTTGAGGTAAGTAGTAGACATGCAAGTGAGGCAGGGAACGGAGATTCTGACCAACATAGTGTATGATAAGCGGCATAAAAAAGCGGTGCTTATTAAAGTGCTGACTATAAAGAACACACACAGAAACTAAGTGTCTTCTCTTTAATATAGACTAAGAAAGACTTTAGTGGACCCATTCTTAGAAATAATATTACGTCGAAGTTTAAGTTAAATTTAAATTACTCATTAGTCTTTTTGGCTAGATTGTGTATTATGTATAGTATATGTATATTATGTATAGTGTATGTATAGTATTATGTAAATAAAGGGGGAAAAAAACAGTATTCGTCTGTATGCTTTTGTCGAATTATTGGCTCGCAGTTACACTACTGTTCAATCTATTTACTGTCGCTTGGGTACGGCATGCGGCAGGATATTATTAGAGTAAACGACGGTGGAAATGTGTCTTTTGATAAAATTAATTTTGCAAGTTACTTAGCAAGTTGTTAGTGTCCATTTTGTTGTTAGAATTATCTATCAAAATGTGGAGTGGCTTAACTGTGTCGTGACTAATATAAATAAGTAAAGGTAGTCCTGGATGGGCAGCAACTTTTACTTCATTAAGTATTCATTTATTTCAGGCGACAAAGGCCTATAGATATAAATAGGTACCTTAGTCTAAATGTACATATCTATACATTAAATCTGTAAACTAGGCGTGTGTATACACTAGAAATTATTTAAATAATAATAGCGGGGGTGAAATGGTAACCATCAATAGAATCAATTTCGATCATTTTTGTTTTTTTTTCTGATTGCCGCTTTTTTCGGGTTGTCGGTTTGTTTGTGCACGCATCACGTTTAAAGTACTGACTCAATACAGTAAACTTTCATGGACAAATATTGTGCGTATCTCGGACTAACATTTAGTTTTTGATTTATCGTAATCGGTTCGCTCAATCAAAACATATTAGAATTTTAATTTATCAAGAAGTTTGTTTAGTTTTTGCAACACAATTGGTTTTCGACTTCCACGCGGACGGAGTCGCGGGCACAGCTAGTGTTATACAAGGTTAGTCAGAAAGGGGGTACTAATCCGAAAGGGTGTTAAAGTACACATAATAATGAGTAACTTTTGTTCTACAACTTTTCCCAAAAGTCAATAGTTTAAGAGAAACAGTTGTTCAAAAATCTCAAAAAAAAAAACTCTAAAATCTATCTATCCCCAGTTATGATCAGATGTGTTTACATTTTAGGTCATATTTGCGGTCATGAATTAGAAGCACCATTTTCTGAATTTGTAACTAAAGCAGGGATGAAGAATTTTTGAAAAAACTAAAATAAAAATCATTTTATTTGGATTTTTTATATCGAATTTTAAAATTTTAACACTTGCTTTCAAACAGTCATCAGCAATACTATAAGCGAGCTTCGGATTAGTACCCCCTTTCCGACTAACCTTGTATAAAAACACTAGACACTTATGCTGAGCAATATTCTTAATTGCAGCAACCCTATATAAGTAAGTTTAGATTCCAGATGAGTGATGAACTGATGTAAGCAGCAGCTGTTGTATAGACTGGATGCCGAAGGCTGAAAACCGGGTGTTGCGACACATCTTGAGAAGTACTTTTGTTCAGCTGTAGGCTGCAATGATCTGAGACAGTTTTTAGATATTAATAAAATTTCCTTTATTCATTTTTAAACATATAAATTACATTTTTAAATATTTCATTATAAAAATTAAAAAGCACTTATAAATAAAAAAAATAGTAGCCCACTGGCATCTGGAACAGGGTCCAAGCTACCGGTGGTCAGGGCCTTAGAGAGAGAAACTTCCTAACAGTACGCGCCGTGTCCAGGAGTACCGCTTTCTGTATCAGGCCCTTGATCCAGCTGCAACGAGAGCCTCTTTAGATGTTGGTCGAGGCTCTTGGCTATTAAAACATTAAATAAAATTGTCATTAAAGTTACGAAACAATACTCTGCTTAGTTCTGCACTTCTGCCTAGCCTTTTCCCAACTATGTCGGGGTTAGCTTCTAGTCTAACCAGATGCGGTTGAATACCAGTATTTTACACGGAGCGACTGCCATCAGACCTTCGCAACCCTGTTACTGGGCAATGCCGATTTCCTGAATTAGGCCAGCTGCCCGACCTTCGGGCTTCTGACTACCCGTAACGACTGTCATAGGTATTATTATGACACCCGGAACCGACAGTTTAACATGCTCTCCGAGGCCCGGAGGGGTCTCGATGTGTAATTAATGGTCACCTATCCACGGACTGACGGCGGCAAGCGCAGCTTAACCTTGCAAATCATATGATCCGCGCGGTTGTTGATTAGCCACGAGCCCCCTAATTTCTAATTTAGTTTATGGTCTTAAAATCCTGCACCGTCAAATAAAGCCGGGTCCGCTGCGCCGTGTTTTCGTGTTTGCAAACAGGATAACATTGTTTGCTAACCGAATAGGGGCGTGGCCTAACAGTTTTGTTAGCAAAATTGACGCTGCGGACCCGGCTTAACACGTAAGTACAGTCAGCGTACGCCACTTATGACCACTTTATCCGCTGAGGTCTGCTCAGCAATCCAGTTACTGAACAATGCCGATATCCTAAGGTTAGACCGTTGCCAGACTTTCGGAATTCTGACTATCCGTAACGACTGTTATAGGTACATGACGGACGGGTATGACACCCGGACCGATAGTTAAATGTGCGCTCCGAGGCACGGAGGGGTATTGATGTGTAATGAATGGTCACCCATCCACGGACTGACGGTGGTAAGCGCAGCTGAACCTTGCAAATCGTATGATCTGCCCAACGATGAGCGAGAAGCGAGTAGAGCTAGAAACTAGAAACGAGTTGGCGAGCAGCGAGAAGCGAGTGTGTAGTTTCGATAGTTTTGTCGCTGGACTATAAGCGAGTGTGCGAGTGCACCGGACGATTACTCGCCCCACTCGCAAATGACAGTATCGCTGTGCGAGTATTATCTTTGATAGCTCTTGTCGCTCAGCGACAAACTAGTGGAACGAGTCCTCGCTGGCAGTGTAAACAGTCAGCGATCAACTATTAATATATGCATCTCTTTTGTTTACACTGAATGCATGTATATTGTACGTTTCTTGAACGAGAAAATAGCCGATGGTTAGTCGTTTCCTCGCCGGCGGTTGGACAACTGCCTAACAGCACAAAAACGTTAATGTTCTTTGAGACAATAACATTATCATTTTCATGATCATTGCAAGGCCCGCAGCTATTTGAAAAATGATTTGATAAAAATCTGGAACTCGTGGATAATGTTAGGGATGACGATTACAAGAGCGGTAACTGGTCTTTACTGTGATGCTAAAGACTGTGATAAGCAGATGACACCAAATCCGGTCAGGGGAGGGCAATTCAGATTATGCATTTCATATTAAGTCCTATGTTATTCTTTTTCTCGCGATAAGGGTGTACTGAGCGTTTATGCATGGCATTGTCTTGCTTCCTGGAACGAAAGGTACGACAGTAAGTAAGGTAATATCATAGCTTATAAAATCGTTGTTTATAATCATCACCATCATCAACCCATTATTGTACCAATGGGCCAGTGCCCCCCCCCCTCCCCCTTCTTATTCTGAGAAGAGGCCTCTTCTCAGAATAAGAAGAAGTTTCAGGAGAAGAAGGTTAAGGTTAGTGGACTACACACCATCGAGAAATTTTTGAAACCCCTTCAGTTGTTTCCTAACGATGTTTTCCTTTACCATTCTACTCGTATAATCAAATTATGATCCGCACATGAACTGAAATGTCAGAAGTGCGGTCTGGGATCGAACTTAGTACCTCCTGCATATAGTATTCAACCGCTAGGCTATTACTGTTTCTTTCGTATTTGTATGTACCTATCTTTTAAATAATTGTGTAAGGCTAATCAGTCGATAAAATTAGTAAAAAAATGTGCAGTTGTGTTTACTGATAGATTACTTAATCATTTATTTTTTACAACTAATCTGCTGATAATTTCTGCAGTTTTCATTACAGCATGCCTTACTCAATTTGCCTAATAAGTGTTGATACAAAAAAGTAATGACAGGTACAGTCAGCATCAAAACTAAGTGATCAATGTTCAGTATTTCAAAAGTCGTGTGAATGAAAACTTGTCAATTCTTGTAATACATTATGGCAGAGTAAGGAATACTTTAAAGAATAATATTATGTTTAATTTAAAATATTAATTAGCTCCTGTTCTACCTAGCCAGTTCCCAACTATGTTGGGGAAGTCTTCCAGTCTAACCAGATGCTGCTGAATACCAGTATTTTACACGGAGCGACTGCCATATGACCTCTGCAACCCAGTTACTGGGCAATGCCGATATCCTAAGGTTAGACCGATTGTCAGACTTTCGTGCTTCTGACTACCCATAACGAGTGTCATAGGTATTCATATGACACCCAGGACCGAAGGCTTTACGTGCTCTATGAGGCACGAAGGTGTCTCGATATAACGAACGGTCACACATGTCATGTAATCATAATTAGCTCCTATCATGATTAATTCTAATATTCTATAATGTTATACTTATTATACTGGCAAAACTCGCTGACTGTGATACGTTCGCCTTTTGTACATTTTTTTTATTAAATATGTTAGTATCTATCTATCCATGATGCCGACTGTACTTGCCATCGGCGGATGTCTCACGTTTCGTTTGGTAATCGTCGTAATGAATGCCAACCACTGACTTTTAGGGTAACACAGTAATCAGCCACTTTAAAATAATTTAACACATACTTATTTATGAAATATTTATTGCAAACATTTTTTGGTCATCGAGTATGAGCGATAATGACGTACAAATTATTTATAGGTAATATTAAATACAGGAAGGTATTGTAAATGGAATGGTGTACCACTAATTACGAAAAGCTAAATTAAATACTTATTTACTCGTTATTGGCGATCGTTTTGGCTGTAATTATTAATTTATTTATGAGAGAATACTTATTGATTCGTACATGTATTAACTCACGCCTTTTTTCCATGGTTCGGCAGAAACTATAGAAAGCCACATGCTAGGGTTCTTAGATACTCCTTTCGCTTCCACGTTCATACATCTTATCATACACGCACGCCGGGTAAAAGTACTACGCACTGTCCTTTTTGAAGAACTTCACCAATTAAATCAATGTATGATCTTCTAGGACGTCCTCTACCGGCGTTTCCATTAATATCCGCCTTACAAATTCATTATAACGACGACTTCTGTGGTCTAGTGGTTCGAGTGTCGGACTGCTGATCACGAGGTCGTGGGTTCGATTCCCACAGGACACAAATATTTATGTGATGAACATAAGTGTTTGTGTTGGTCTGGGTGTTTCTTATATATTGTAAGTATGTATTTACAAAAAAAAAAGTATATAAGTATTATATCCATTGTCTAGTACCCATAGTATGCTGTTGCTGTTATGCTGTCATTGTGTCCTTGGCTGAATAAATTTATTTTCTTTCTTTCTTTCTTAGTACAAGCTCTCCTTAGTTTGGGACTAGATGGTGCTATGTAGAAAATGTCCCAAAAATATTATTATAGGTATTATATTATTATATTTTGTTAATCGCCGTTCACTCATTCTCTCAACCTGACCAATTATTCCATTCAATTTTAGTCACTACATCATCATTATTGATTTTAAACTAGTTTGCAATTACAAAGGAACATTACGCAAAAGCTTAATCATAAACCTTAACTAGTTGGAGAGACGAGACGACGAGAGAAAAAGAAGTACTTAGATATTTCAACCAAAGAGCAGTATTTCATAACAGTAATAATAAACCAGTTCTGATTTTAATCACCGATATAAATCTAACGTCAAATTAATTTCTAAACCAACCTTCTTAGAAAATAGTTTCCAAAAATATCAACTGGTTCATTTGATAAATGTGCCAACGTTAGCAAAGTAAGGCGAGGCACTTTGAGGAAGTTGGAAGGCCTGTCAGATCTACATTACCGGCGATACTAAACACACCACCCGGTTCCCGAGCTTACCCGATTTAACCCGAGGCTGCCCGACCGCCGGATATGATTAATTGATAGTGTTCAACAGATTCGTGAAATATTGGATCTTGATTTATATCTTTACCACTTTTTATCGGTTTGCTCATCTGGGACGGAAAATAAATATCAAACCTTTTTGGGGCAAATTATTGCTTGTTTATTTTTTTACTATCTTTCTATCTCTATATTTCTATCGTCACGCCTATATCCCTCGAAGGGATAGGCAGATATATTATGTCCTATTGTACTGTCGGCGATATAAGTTGGTAAACAAGTAGATAGAAACAATTTAATCTCAGCCCAATGGATATACCAAAAAAGAATAATATACCTAGTTTCAAATTGTTAAATGGTCTAGATACAACTCTGAATAATTATCTACAAGTTTTTAGTAGCTATCATTTAGTTCTCTAATCAATGTCAAGTATAAAAATTCAAATATTCCGCTACTTTTGTCGCTGACTGTACAATTTCATTTTTCTGATGATGGTATCAATGCCATTTGCTGACCAAAACTTCAGACTGAGCTGCTGCAGAAAATTACACTCAGCTTGACTCGGAAAGTGATTGTAGAACCTACTGCGGTAGCCGCACTTGCGAAAATTAAACTAATAAGCCAGTTTTTTTTAAATTAGGCTCTCCCTTAGGACTCCCCAAACCATCCATATCCATTTTGTCGTCGCGCATTGCAGAGTTCAATTGGTAACATTCAAGAGTAACCCGAATTCCTTCAAAAATAATCGGTTTATAGCAGATTTGCTTATCAAAATTGTAACTAATACCATATTTGACAACGCTGACTACTCTTTGATATTCTCAAGCTGTTAGTTATTGAATGGAATTGTTTGAAAACTGGCTCGGAGAGATTGGGTGTTGGGTTCCGACCCGTTCTAATTATTTAAGTCAATTTATATCGATTATAATAATAGCCTAAGAGCGATTACGCACTGCATCCTATCCGAATCCGTGAAAATACGGATATAAAAAACTCGGACCGAATTCGGATATTGCTTTACGCACTGCATCCGATCCGAATCCGTGAAAATATCGATCTAGAGTAAAAATCTCGGACCGAATTCGGATGTTGCTTACGCACTATTCCGATTTCTGATTCAAATTCAAACAATTCAGGGGCCATCTTTGGCATATCCGTTTGGCATCTGATTTGAATCCGAAGTAATGCGAAAGCGTTCATACAAACAGTACTACGGCTACTTCGGTCCGTCAATTGTTCTTCCGAATTAGAAACTCACGGATGACGGATAGATATCGGATGACGGATGCCGGATGTAGTGCGTAAACTACCATACAAATAGTTCTATGGCTACTTCGGAACGTATTTTCACGGATTCGGATCGGATGCAGTGCGTAGCCTCTGTAACGGTTGAACGGTTGCCTTCCATGCAGGAGGGTTCGAGTTTGAATTGGACCCACACCTCTAACTTCTCGAATTCATGTGCGGATCAGAATTTGAGTATCGCAGAAAACATCGTGAGGAACCCTGCACACCTAAGAGGGGTCCATAAAATTCTCGATGGTGTGTAGTCTGCCAACCCACACCAGGTCAGCGTCGTGAACTGCCCAGCAGTGGGACAGTATGGGCTGATTATGTTATGTATATTGATTAGCTGACTAATAATTATAAAGGCAGCTATATCCGATCCAGTTCAGCTAATTGGATGAAAAACCGTACCGTGTGAAACCGATACCAACTGTGACCGTGTCGAAGTCTACATGCATCCAGCAACTGGAATGACTGAAGCTGTAGGATTTTGGGCCAAAATCCCGCCAAAATCGCCGAATACGTGAGCGAGTAAGTTCGCGACGCCGCCGCGTGCGGCGCTTCAGTCACAACTTCAACGAGAGCGCAACCGCCATGCGCTCCGCGTAAAAAATACAAAAAATCTAAAAAACTACAGCAAGATCCCTAAAACGACAAAATCTAACATATTTGTGCACCCTATCCAAGACCGGACCGTTCAGGACGTGCAGTTTTCAACCTTGGCGCAGAGCTGGTCGAGGAGGCGGTAAGCCCAAGTTAGTTTTGTAGGGGAAAATTTCAAAGTTTATATTTACTGTGCTATCAGACACAACAGAAGCTATTCAATCGTTTATGCCCTCAGATCAGTCAGTTCAGCCTGTATTGCTTGTCTTCTATACAAGGTTAGTTGGAAAGAGGGTATTAACCCGCACGCCACTTAAAGTATCACTGATGACTGTCTTAAAGCAAGTGTTGAAATTCCAAAATTTGGTAATTTTTATTTCCTTGCAAAATCGTTTTTATTTTAGTTTTTCCAAAAAATCTCCATCTCTGCTTTAGTTACAAATTCAGAAAATTAAGCTTCTAAGTAATGACCCCAAATATGACTTAAAATGTAAACACAGCTAGCTGGTCATAACTGAGGATAGATAGATGTTAGCGTTTTTTTTAGATGTTTCATCAGCTTGTTCTCTTAAACTATTGACTTTTGGGGAAAGTGATAGAACATAAGTTATTCATTATTATGGGTACTTTAACACCCTTTTGGATTAGTACCCCCTTTTCGACTAACCTTTTATACTTAGAAGGTGCCTCCGCCTGGTGAGCCTATATCTATTAATCCTGGTATATTTGACTTTGCTGTTAGTAAAATGTCACTGTATATTTTAAACTTTGAACTGTTATATGTTAATGTTGCCCGACACCTGAGTTATAGACTGACTTAATTGCTTTTACACAAAATGGTTTCCGTTGTGTATTATTTTAGATACGAATGTAGGAGGTGTCAAACTACACTCGGACGCAATGAATCCGGGTCAACAACATAAACCTTAACACCTCGGAAACTAAGAATGATAGCTTATTCAAATAAAAAGTATTTTATAGGGGTGCCCGTGTTTTTGCAGAAGTATTTTATATCGTATTTCATTACGTCGACAACGATTCGCCTACGTAATCTTTACCGAAGCAATTTTACCCTAATTTGATTTCGCCGAATGTTTATTAGCCACCATAATTATTTGGCCAAAAATCATTCAGACATTTTGTTTTAGTCGAATACTTATTTGGCTATTGTTTAATTTGCCAAATAAGTATTCACATACAACAATATTTTCACACAACGGAATGTAATGTTAATCCGACTCAACGCACCCCGGCTACACGTGGTCAGACTCTATCCTACCCCTAGTGTTATTTAAAAGCGTGGAGCCAGAAGCTCGCGAAGGAGGTCTTGAGTGGAACGAGTGCACGAGGCGGCGACCTCCCGAGCGTAGCGCTGGTCGAGTGTGCGAGCGAAGCGAAGGGGCGACAAAGCGTGTCTTCTGGCGGAGCAAACCCAGAAACACCTGCATGCTTGCTTGCTTTCTTGCTTGCATGATCGGAAAATGAGCCATCTATCAAGTTTAAAGTGGCCGATAATACAGTTGACTTATGAAACAGTGGCCAGTAGACTAGTCGGCGTAACAAAAAGTTACAAAACATAATTAGGGGCTTTAATCATTCGGCGTTTTAATTATTCGTCGAAATGAAAAGTGGCGAAAGGCTTTCGGCCAGACAAGAATCGGCTAGTAATATTTCGATATTCCAACAGAGAACCATTTTATAGACTATTTCATCATCATCATAATCAGCCTATTACTGTCTCACTGCTGGGCATGAGCTTCTTCACAGAATGGGAAGGCTTTAGATCTTAGATCACCACTCTAGCCTGGTTGGCTGACTACACACACCATCGAGAACTTTATAGAACCCTCTCCGGTCTGCAGGTTTCCTCATAATGTTTTCCCTCACCGTTAACGCAAGCGATAACCAAATTCGGATCCGCACATGATTTCGAAAAGTCAGAGGCGTGCCGATAACCTCGGACCCTTGGACCCTCGGACCCTGCATGGACGGCAACCCTTGAACCGTTAGGCTATCACTGCTTTTTTGATAGACTATTTAAGAAATTTTATTAATTTTATTTGAGTAGTCTATTTTTATTTAAATAGTCTATCAAATATTTTTTATTTGAATAAGCTGTTATTCTTAGTTTCCGGAATATTAAGATTTATGTTGGTGACCCGGATTCATTGCCCCCAAGTGTATTTACTACAGGGTGTAAACGAATTCGTGTATATCCTTCAAACCCCGTGATCTATTAATGGTATCGATTAACCCCGTACGGGATTTAGATTGATTAAAAATAAAAAAATAAAAAATTTCCCTAATAAAAATTTTATGTGATAGAAAATTTCGATGCCATACACAAATGAATGAAGGCACGGTGACACAGCTGACGGGCACGACTAGTGCGATATCGCTCCACGCAGTCAGTTAACTCGGGACGCTAAAATTACTCAGAGAATACCATATTTCATTTTTTGAAATCTTTTTTTTTTGTTGATTTTGAAAAAAACCTCTGCAGGGTGAATAAGTGCCATCAGTAAATCACGCGGTTTGAAGGAGCATTCGACACATTATGACGAGTGTGTGCTCGAGTGCGCGTATTCGGGTATCGCAATAGAAGATGTTAATTGCGTTACTTACTAACAATACGGTTAACAATATCAGCAGTATAGTAGTGCAGTAGGCTAATTCACCTAACTGAAGACGTTCAGTTGCAGTGTAGTTACATTTAAGTTTCGATCAAAGCAACGCTTTTCGTATTTTCCTATCAGCGATTGGTGTCAGGGGGTCTACTCCCTAAGCACGAAGTCCGTGTTTTCGGCCTTAGTTACGAGCGTTTCTGTTATCGGTAGCGGGTAGCACTGGGCAATGTTGACAAGAGAGGGTAGTCGTCGATATGGATCGGCCCACCCGAGGTTATAAAGGCGGTGGTCATTCGACGAAGCGAGGGCATTCCGTGTTGATCAGCTGAAGAAGTCTGACCTTTTATATCTGACTAGCTTGTCCTTATTTTATGATCTTGTAATAATTGTGTAAAGTAATATATTGTGATCTAGTTTATGTTACTAATACTAACCCAAATACAAGTACTCTCAGTGGTGGAGAGTCTATGTTGGTTTTATTTACTGTGTTTACCTTGCTCGCAATCCTGACATACCGATATTAGCTATAACTGTAATGATAGAATCACCCCTGAAAGATTATGTTGTTGTGTCATTTACATCAGAAGTGGAACAAGAAAAAACCAGTCCACATTATGATTGTATACCCACATGTAAAAATGTTGCTTAGTAAAATCCCCTGTAGACGGACTGACAAAAACTTGATTATTTGATTGACATTACAATGGTGAGAAGTGTGAGAACGAAAAAAATGTGATAAATCCGGTGAGTCACAACCATTTTATTATGTGTGAAAGAAGTTTGATGAAGGAAATATAATGAGAGGTTATTTATTCGTGTAAAATAAATAATAAATGATATCTTTGCTTATTCATCTATACATATAATAAAACAGTAAAAAAACTGTGTCTGTACATTGAATATATTAAAAAAAAAAAACAATAGTTGAGGGGGGTTTAGAAACAGTAAGAGAGCATGAATCCAAAAAAAAAAATCTGTCTGTTTGTCTGTGTGTCTGTTTGTTTGTACACGCTAATCTTCGGAACTACTAGATGGATTTGAATGATTTTTCTTTTGTTGTATAGCTATTAAGTCTGGGCAACATATAGGCTATAATTTATCTTGGAAACTTGAACACCTGATGCAGAACCGTAACAGACCAGCTAAACTATAAGAGATACAAAGATGGTACTCTAGCCAAAATTGTTTCACGTGATGAGCATTTTCTGCTGAGAGAATAAATTTGAAGATATGGAACACCTGATGTGGAACTCCAAGAGCCCAGCTACACTATAACATATATAGGAATGACGTCTTAGCAAGAGTTGTTCAGCCTGATGAGCACTCTCTGTTGACTTATAAAAATTGAAGATCTGGAACACCTGTTGTGGAATTCCAAGCGCCCAGCTACACTATAACATATATAGGAATGACGTTTTAGCAAAAGTTGTTCAATCTGATGAGCACTCTCTGTTGACTTATAAAAATCGAAGATCTGGAACACCTGTTGTGGAATTCCAAGCGCCCAGCTACACTATAACATATATAGGAATGACGTTTAGCAAAAGTTGTTCAATCTGATGAGCACTCTCTGTTGACGTATAAAATTGAAGATCTGGAAGACCTGTTGTGGAACTCCAAGAGCCCAGCTACACCATAATAATATAGGAATGACGTCTTAGCAAAATTTGTTCGGTCTGATGGGCATTTCCTGTTGTCTTATAAAAATCGAAGATCAGAAACATCTGACGTGGAAATAAAAGCTATCACTAATTTCACTGTATAATTATAAAATAACATAAGCTGGGAGTACATCCACGCGGTGAAGGCGGTAACAGTTTAGGACTGATTTTCGATGACGATGGTATATCATTGAAAATTTGACTCTACTGGCCAAAACTCCCATTTTTTTTTTATTTTATCGAATAATTATGCCTTCGAGCTTATGTTATTTGAGTGTTTCATTTCCTTTTCCATTTATCTTCGTGACACGGTAGCCTACCCGGTAACGTAGGGGAGCAATCACTTAGATATTAATTGATCAGGTATCTTCACCATAAAACTATAACCATGCCTAGAAAGAGGTCAAATCTTTCCCAATGTTCCAAAGGAGCTAAAAGATTGAGGATCATAAGATCCCAAGAATCTACCGAAGAGCGTCAGGAGAGACTTGATGCTGTTCGAGAACTGCAACTCGCTCCGTGGAAACCTCTTCGGATCGCGAAGCACGCCTGGATTCTTAGCGTATTTACGCATCTACATCCAGGTCTCTAGAGACCAGTGAAGAATACGATGCGCGTCTGACCGCTGTTCGTGAACGTCATGCATTGTCTCGCGAGTCGGAGACGTTCACGGAAAGAGAATTACGCATTAGTTCTCAGCGTATATACACATCTACTTCGAGGTCTCTAGAGACAAGTGCGGAACGTGATGCGCGACTGACCGCTGATCGTGAACGTCACGCATTGTCTCGCGAATCGGAAACGTTCACGGATAGAGAATTGCGCTTGAGTTCCAAGCGTATCTACGCATTGACTACTAGGTCTCTAGAGACAAGTGGGGAACGTGATGCGCGACTGACCGCTGATCGTGAACGTCACGCATTGTCTCGCGAATCGGAGACGTTCACGGATAGAGAATTTCGCTTGAGTTCTCAGCGTATCTACGCATCGACTTCGAGGTCTCTAGAGACAAGTGTGGAACGTGATGCGCGACTGACCGCTGATCGTGCAAGTCATGCATTGTCTCGCGAATCGGAAACGTTCACGGATAGAGAATTGCGCTTGAGTTCTCAGTGTATCTACGCATCGACTTCGAGGTCTCTAGAGACAAGTGTGGAACGTGATGCGCGACTGACCGCTGATCGTGCAAGTCATGCATTGTCTCGCGAATCGGAGACGTTCACGGATAGAGAATTACGCTTAAGTTCCAAGCGTATCTACGCATCGACTTCTAGGTCTCTAGAGACAAGTGGGGAACGTGATGCGCGACTGACCGCTGATCGTGAACGTCACGCATTGTCTCGCGAATCGGAAACGTTCACGGATAGAGAATTGCGCTTGAGTTCTCAGCGTATCTACGCATCGACTTCGAGGTCTCTAGAGACAAGTGTGGAACGTGATGCGCGACTGACCGCTGATCGTGCAAGTCATGCATTGTCTCGCGAATCGGAGACGTTCACGGATAGAGAATTACGCTTAAGTTCCAAGCGTATCTACGCATCGACTTCTAGGTCTCTAGAGACAAGTGGGGAACGTGATGCGCGACTGACCGCTGATCGTGAACGTCACGCATTGTCTCGCGAATCGGAAACGTTCACGGATAGAGAATTGCGCTTTGAGTTCTCAGCGTATCTACGCATCGACTTCTAGGTCTCTAGAGACAAGGGCGGAACGTGATGCGCGACTAACCGCTGATCGTGAACGTCACGCATTGTCTCGCGAGTCGGAGACGTTCACGGATAGAGAATTGCGCTTGAGTTCTCAACATCTACTAACAGGTCTTTTGAAACGAGTGATGAACGTGATGCGCGACTAACTGCTGATCGAGATTATCATACATTGTCCCGAACACGCACACAACAAAATATTCATAATCGGTTAGAAAGTGAGAGATAAAGCATTGCTGGAGTACGGCATGAAGAGACAGAAAAAGAGCGCAACGAACGTTTGAATTCTGATCGACTTCGACATTCTCTGAACAGAATGTCGATATCATCTGAAGAATCGGATGTGGACCAGCTAAAGTATAAGAGATATAAAACTGGTGCCATAGCAAAAATTATTCCACGTGAAGAGCATTTTCTGCTGTGAGAATAAATTTGAAGACCTGGAACACCTGTTGTGGAACTCCAAAGCCCAGCGACACTGTAACATATATAGGAATGACGTCGTAGCAAAAGTTGTTTAGTCTGATGGGCATTTCCTGTTGACTTACAAAAATGAAAGATCTGGAACGTCTCGAATCGTCTCGCGCATCCCATTGTTTTCCCGTCCCCGGGCTCTTAGAATTCAACATCAGACGTTTCAGATCTTCGATTTTGACGACCCCGTTGTCGCTGGCATAAGCAACAGGATCCGGGTACGAAGTCGCGGGCAGAAGCTAGTGTAAAATAAAAGAGATGTTATCTGTATTTATTCGTGTAAAATAAATGAGATGATATCTGTGTTTATTCGTATAAAATAAATATGATGGTATCTGTATTTATTCGTGGAAAATAAATACGGCATCTGTATTTATTCGTGTAGGAAAATACATTGCAAGTCGTATTAGAGTTTGTGGTGAGATGCAACCAGGGTTGATCTTTGGCACCGCCCGGTTTGGCCAGCCGGGGTTGGCCAAAGGCTTCGCCTGGGGAAAACTGAAACTCTAACGTGGCGAAGCAATTGTTATAGGGCTGGAACCAAGGCGGGATATGCCATGATATGGCTAGATCCAAGGCGGGTGATGCCATGTTGATAAAGCAGGATCCCAGGCGGGTGATGCCAAATGAGTTGGCTAAATCCAAGGCGGGTGATGCTATTAATTGATAAATGAAAATGCAGTGAAAATGAGATTCTGTTTTGAATTAATGTTTTGAAAAAGTTTTGAAAATATTGATATTTGTTTTGATTGGTTTTGTTATAATTCTTGTTGTAGAATGGTACAAAATAGTTTATTGAAATTAAAAAGTAGTTTGTTATTATTACTTATGGTTTAAAATATATTTTTTGTAGACGAAAACAGGAAATTGTATTTATTATTGACTAGCTTCTGCCCGCGACTTCGTACCCGGATCCTGTTGCTTATGCCAGCGACAACGGGGTCGTCAAAATCGAAGATCTGAAACGTCTGATGTTGAATTCTAAGAGCCCGGGGACGGGAAAACAATGGGATGCGCGAGACGATTCGAGACGTTCCAGATCTTTCATTTTTGTAAGTCAACAGGAAATGCCCATCAGACTAAACAACTTTTGCTACGACGTCATTCCTATATATGTTACAGTGTCGCTGGGCTTTGGAGTTCCACAACAGGTGTTCCAGGTCTTCAAATTTATTCTCACAGCAGAAAATGCTCTTCACGTGGAATAATTTTTGCTATGGCACCAGTTTTATATCTCTTATACTTTAGCTGGTCCACATGCGATTCTTCAGATGATATCGACATTCTGTTCAGAGAATGTCGAAGTCGATCAGAATTCAAACGTTCGTTGCGCTCTTTTTCTGTCTCTTCATGCCGTACTCCAGCAATGCTTTATCTCTCACTTTCTAACCGATTATGAATATTTTGTTGTGTGCGTGTTCGGGACAATGTATGATAATCTCGATCAGCAGTTAGTCGCGCATCACGTTCATCACTCGTTTCAAAAGACCTGTTAGTAGATGTTGAGAACTCAAGCGCAATTCTCTATCCGTGAACGTCTCCGACTCGCGAGACAATGCGTGACGTTCACGATCAGCGGTTAGTCGCGCATCACGTTCCGCCCTTGTCTCTAGAGACCTAGAAGTCGATGCGTAGATACGCTGAGAACTCAAGCGCAATTCTCTATCCGTGAACGTTTCCGATTCGCGAGACAATGCGTGACGTTCACGATCAGCGGTCAGTCGCGCATCACGTTCCGCACTTGTCTCTAGAGACCTCGAAGTAGATGTGTATATACGCTGAGAACTAATGCGTAATTCTCTTTCCGTGAACGTCTCCGACTCGCGAGACAATGCATGACGTTCACGAACAGCGGTCAGACGCGCATCGTATTCTTCACTGGTCTCTAGAGACCTGGATGTAGATGCGTAAATACGCTAAGAATCCAGGCGTGCTTCGCGATCTGAAGAGGTTTCCACGGAGCGAGTTGCAGTTCTCGAACAGCATCAAGTCTCTCCTGACGCTCTTCGGTAGATTCTTGGGATCTTATGATCCTCAATCTTTTAGCTCCTTTGGAACATTGGGAAAGATTTGACCTCTTTCTAGGCATGGTTATAGTTTTATGGTGAAGATACCTGATCAATTAATATCTAAGTGACTGCTCCCCTACGTTACCGGGTAGGCTACCGTGTCACGAAGATAAATGGAAAAGGAAATGAAACACTCAAATAACATAAGCTCGAAGGCATAATTATTCGATAAAATAAAAAAAAAATGGGAGTTTTGGCCAGTAGAGTCAAATTTTCAATGATATACCATCGTCATCGAAAATCAGTCCTAAACTGTTACCGCCTTCACCGCGTGGATGTACTCCCAGCTTATGTTATTTTATAATTATACAGTGAAATTAGTGATAGCTTTTATTTCCACGTCAGATGTTTCTGATCTTCGATTTTTATAAGACAACAGGAAATGCCCATCAGACCGAACAAATTTTGCTAAGACGTCATTCCTATATTATTATGGTGTAGCTGGGCTCTTGGAGTTCCACAACAGGTCTTCCAGATCTTCAATTTTATACGTCAACAGAGAGTGCTCATCAGATTGAACAACTTTTGCTAAACGTCATTCCTATATATGTTATAGTGTAGCTGGGCGCTTGGAATTCCACAACAGGTGTTCCAGATCTTCGATTTTTATAAGTCAACAGAGAGTGCTCATCAGATTGAACAACTTTTGCTAAAACGTCATTCCTATATATGTTATAGTGTAGCTGGGCGCTTGGCATTCCACAACAGGTGTTCCAGATCTTCAATTTTTATAAGTCAACAGAGAGTGCTCATCAGGCTGAACAACTCTTGCTAAGACGTCATTCCTATATATGTTATAGTGTAGCTGGGCTCTTGGAGTTCCACATCAGGTGTTCCATATCTTCAAATTTATTCTCTCAGCAGAAAATGCTCATCACGTGAAACAATTTTGGCTAGAGTACCATCTTTGTATCTCTTATAGTTTAGCTGGTCTGTTACGGTTCTGCATCAGGTGTTCAAGTTTCCAAGATAAATTATAGCCTATATGTTGCCCAGACTTAATAGCTATACAACAAAAGAAAAATCATTCAAATCCGTCTAGTAGTTCCGAAGATTAGCGTGTACAAACAAACAGACACACAGACAAACAGACAGATTTTTTTTTTTGGATTCATGCTCTCTTACTGTTTCTAAACCCCCCTCAACTATTGTTTTTTTTTTTTAATATATTCAATGTACAGACACAGTTTTTTTACTGTTTTATTATATGTATAGATAGATGATAATTACTATGATGACTTCCGTTAAAGATTAATTTGTCAAATTTATTTTTAAATAAGAAATAATTTGACTTATTTTCGTTAAAGATGTGTTTAATATGTATTGTATTGTTGTAAAAAGGTTGGATTATTAGCGCAATATAGAAATGTTATGTTTAAACATCATGTCAGTTTTGTAATATGAGTTTGTGAATAATTGAGATATTATTTTGATCATGAAAAGTTTTAAAGGTTGATATTTAAGTATTATGATTTTGGGAATAATTGAGATAATATTTTAAGTGTTTATAATTATGTACTATGATACTGTGAATAATGATTATAAGATATTTAACCATGAAACATTTAGGATGTTTCTTTTATGATTTTGTGAAGAATTGAGATATTTAAGAATGTAGGATTTTGTGAATAATAATGAGATATTGAATCGTGAATTATTTTAAGGGTGTACTATGAGTTTATGAATAATGAGATATTTAATCTTGAAATATTTTAAGTGTTTAACGTACTATGAGTTTGAAGTGTTTATATGCTGGTACAATGAATTGTGAATAATTGAGATATATAATCATGGAATATATTAAGTGTTAATGTACTATGAGTTTGTAAATTATTGAGATATTAAGTTCTGATTTTGTGAATAATTATGAGATTTTTACGAATGAAATATTTTAAGTGTTTATGTATTATGGCTTTGTGAATCGTTGAGATATTTAACCAAGAAATATTTTAAGTGTTTATGTATTATGAATTTGTGAAAAACTATAATGAGATATTTAGCCCTGAAAAATATTGTAAATGTATTTAAATGATTTTATGAATTTGTGTATGACGAGATTGTGTGTTTATATACCTAATATGATTTATTGAATAACTAAAATTTTATGTTTAACCAAAGTGGAACTGTCTAATAGGCATCTGAGATAGTATTTTATTGTGAAAATGTTGGAAATCTAATGTGTGTATGTTTGTAAGATTTTGATACGAGCAGTTATGAACGAATATAGAACTAGGTTGATACTGAATGAATATCAACTAGTTCAAGCCATGGGTGATGAGCTTGTTGGCCGTCGATGGGATAACAAGCTGTAATCGATTCAAACATTCTTTGGATGCTCTTCATGTTACTTTGGTCAAAGACATGAGTAACATGACGAGGTCAAAGATGAGTGATCAGGTGTGGCCGAGATGTGTACTGTATTATTTGTTTCTGTTTAAGGTCCGAAGGTGTCACTGAAGTTGGGCCTTGATGCACAATCTTGACGATGGGGTTGATGGTGCGTCAACCACCAACCACCAACACACGAGGACGTGTGTTTTGCAGGAGGGCCGTGTTATCGGTAGCGGGTAGCACTGGGCAATGTTGACAAGAGAGGGTAGTCGTCGATATGGATCGGCCCACCCGAGGTTATAAAGGCGGTGGTCATTCGACGAAGCGAGGGCATTCCGTGTTGATCAGCTGAAGAAGTCTGACCTTTTATATCTGACTAGCTTGTCCTTATTTTATGATCTTGTAATAATTGTGTAAAGTAATATATTGTGATCTAGTTTATGTTACTAATACTAACCCAAATACAAGTACTCTCAGTGGTGGAGAGTCTATGTTGGTTTTATTTACTGTGTTTACCTTGCTCGCAATCCTGACATACCGATATTAGCTATAACTGTAATGATAGAATCACCCCTGAAAGATTATGTTGTTGTGTCATTTACATTTCCTACTCCCTATCACCTACGGACATACGATTATCTCGGGGCCCGAACTAAGAATGAATGACAACACGATTTGACAGTTGTCCCTACTACCGATGTGTTTTTGCCCGTCCGAAAAGTTGAACTTGACACTTGTTTTGTTCTCTCCTACGTTTTGGGCTACTTTCGGACGGGCGACTAACTTCGTTGACGGACTTAGGGAGTAGGCCCACAGATACGCTCGCGTGAACTTAACTGCAGCGTCACTGCAACTTGATCAGTGCGTCATGAAATTACGTGAATTAGCCTACTTGGCCACGTTAAGACCAACATAAAAAAATAAGAAAAAGGTAACGTTAAAGTGTCGCCAACAACGAACATTGTGAAAGAAAGATTTATTTTTTATTTTTGCACACGATTTTTACGCGCACATCTTAAACTCATCTTATGAGCTTGGACAATCTACTCTTACCATTATGTACGCACGGCTACAGATCAAGCTATACATTTCCAGTATAAGTTGATCTCGCATTGTATAGGATTTTCTTACAATGAGAGGTCAGTGTAAATTGGAAATGTATAGCTTGATGTGTAGTAGTGTGTGTGTACCCCAGTTTCACGATTAATGAGTTAGAAATCTACAAGGATAATCGGAAAGGGGGTACTAATCCGCGAACCACTTAAAGTATCACTGATGACTGTTTGAAAGTAGGGGTCAAAATTTCGAAATTCGATCATTTTTAGGTTTTCGTATCCAAGGGGTAAAATGGGACCCTATTACTGAGACTCCGCTGTCCGTCCGTCCATCTGTCACCAGGCTGTATCTCATATGAACCGTGATAGTTAGACAGTTGAAATTTTCACAGATGATGTATTTCTGTTGCCGCTCTATCAACAAAAATAGTAAAAAAAAACAGAAAAAAAAATTTAAGAGGCTCCCATACAACAAACGTGATTTTTTTGCCGTTTTTAACCCTTCGTGCGCGAGTCCGACTCGCACTTGGCCGGTTTTTATTTCCATGCAACATGTTTTTTTTGTCTTTTCAAATAATTGAAAAAACAAAAAAAAATGTTGCATGGAAGAATATTCTTCATCCCTGCTTTAGTTATAAGTTTAGTTACGAATTTAAAAAAAGGAGCTTCTAATCCGTGATCCCAAATATAACCTGAAATGGAAACACAGCTGATCATAGCTGAGGGTAGATAGATTTTAGCGTATTTTATAAAATCTATGAACAACTATTGACTTTGGGGAAGTTAAAGAACAAAAGTCATAATTATGGGTACTTTAACACCCTTTTGGATTAGTGCCTCCTTTCCGACAAAGTATAATTTTACTCCATACACATACATACTCCATGACATAGAACTAATTTTACTCCCTATACAGTTAAGCATTAAAATCAATATTTATCCATTCCTACTAACTTCAAGACAGCTTCGAGACCATAACATTAACCAGTCACCAGTCTATATCACCACCCATTAACGCCTTAGAAAACAACCTTTCTATAACATTATAGGCTTCGTAATGCACCAATTTGTTCTGCTCCAATTGGTTTGGGTAGTTCCGAGAGCGTCATTAAACTAATGAATGGCATGCGATGACACTTCTTGCGCGACAAGTGGACCGATTCCGACTAATCTCGACTGTACATCACTCCTTGACGAGACCTTATAAACGTCATGCACCTGATTAACAGGCACATTCTTTTTAACGATAGTCAAGGAATTTTCTGAGAACTGTGCGTAACTGTACTTTTGGAGTTATGTCGTCTTGATGATGATATTTTATGAGAAGACGCGAACTCCGTTTTTTAATTAGATGCGTGAGAATTATGTGTACAAACTAGATCTTATTTTATGGATATGGGTTTTTGGTGTTTTGGAATGTTTAGTACCGGGAACGGGCATGGTTTGTGGAATTACGGCGGTTTCCGTTTCGTCTTTGCTTGTTGTAGATTTTTCTAAGAAAATGTGTCGTGATAATTTCTGTACGGACCACACAATAAATAGTTATTACACGCGGTTATTAGTATATTCCAGTAATTGGGGGTACAATACAACACAACACCATGGTTGTTTGATAAGGTACATACATGTACGGTCGCGGACTCAAAATTTTTATCAGATTTCAAATTCGATTCCTTATCACACTGTGCGCAATAAGGTTTAAGATGTCATATCAAATTATGTCATATCGACCTTATGAAAAAGTAATGTGCAAGCAATTATAGACCTTAGGGTGGTAAACATTTCAAGTCCCCCATTGTACCCGATCGAATAACCAATGGCAGTCGCTTATTTTCGCGCCACTCACACTTATTACGTCAGCGTAAAGATCATTTTGTACCTCAGTGCAAATAAACATTCGTGATCTCGAAGTTCCACTCAGTTCGGAAGTGATCGATTTTACGAAGATGCGATGTGATATTTTTGTCGTAGTGTAAATAGCTGTTGCTTCGAGTAAATCTTAGATTCATGACCGCATATGGAAGCCAACCCTAGCTATGTTGGCTAAGCTCTGTAAAAGACTGGGGATGACTGACATTGTCGTACAAACGTCCCAAAAAAAAGACCGTTTACTTTTTCCCGAATTTGCCAATTTTCCGGGCAACTTTTCCAATTCTTCTTTCGTTAAACACCTCATTCGAAATAAAAAATAAGATTTAAAAAAATATGGTCTAATCGGTCCGTTCTCAAGTGATGCGTTAACCAACAAACAAGATTTAATTTTTATTAATACAGAGTGAGTCAAAAATCGTGTATCAAATGAAACATGGCGATAGTTGGGGTTATTTGCAGTAAAAAATATCTATGTGGCAGAGCCCTAACTTGATCTCCTTAAAAGTTATGACAGTTTGAGTGTCTTTACGAAAATTTATAAATAGGCAATTAGAGTAAAATGGATACCTATTTTATAAAATAAAAATGGTGTTTAGTTGCTTGAAAGTGCTTCCATGATTTATGAGTATTGACACTTTTTTCATTATCTTTTAAGTCTCACGAAAAATTATTTGTTACTTTAGAAACTTACTGTAAAAAAATGTATTACCAAAGAATGCTGCAAATAATCTCAACTATCGCCCCGTTTCGTTTGATCCACGATTTTTTACCCAACCTGTATAGATAGTTTTCCTTAATAAGATTTCCTCAAAAATATGTATGCATATAATAGTGTAAGGTTAACGAATTACTGCTTAAGCGCGGAACATAAAACCTTAACCTTAACGTATCACACTTGATCAGGTTTTGTATTAAATTTTGTTTTATAACAATATAATTTTCCGTAAATAAGCGTCATCAACATTACGTGTCCTATTACAGAGGTACTAAGGTTAAAGTACCTGCTTAAGTTTCCAACTGTTGTTTATCTCAAAACTCCTTATCTGTGGACTTATTCAACGAAATTGCGTTGTCTCGGAGAGATAATTTAGCACATGATATAAACAATTGTAATTTTAGAGCTGGGGCGCGTATATTATCTCTGTCTGGCACACTTTATTTTTATAAACGGGTTTTTAAAAAGATTTCTTCAAGGTGTCAGATCATCACACCGATAATTCAGCCGACCACTGAGCTCTCCGATCGAAGAGCTGGTTGTCTTTTGCGACTCCGATAACGTCACACCGATAAATCAGCCCTCATCACCCTATCTCCCGCCAACAACGCCCTAAGCCGGGGTCCGAGTCCCACAAGGGGTCGCCCTTAGTGCTGTTGTTGCTATTAGTCATGATGTTAGTATAGTATAAGTACTGTATTTTACTTCCTCCCCATTGGCTGGAGACCCTTCAGGTGTCGCCAATAACTGTCTGGTTACGTAGAAACGGTCCACAAGACCATCTACAGAAGCCCAATAGAATAAAAAAAAGAGTAATTTACTCCCCCCCCCCCCCCCCCCCATTAGCTGGAGACTCTTCAGGTCTCGCCAATAACTGCCCGGTTATGGAGAGAAAATAAGTGCAATAGAAAAAAAAAGTTTTCGAACATCTTGCTATAGAGATACCAAACATTTGTATACCGCACTTCATAAAACAATTCGGCTTTGAATATATTGTTCGACTATAATAGTTTTATGTAATGAAAAGCAGTAGGCAGTGAAACAGATTACAAAATGTACAATTGTACACAGCATGTAGATCAAACCGCAACGAATGAATTGAATTATAATATTTGACATTTGATCACACCGATAATTGAGGATCTCGGTCGAGCGAACAGATAAATCAATGTACTGATTTCAATATATCACCGTAATGCAAATAGAGTGTAGCTTTCGAGTGAGTGAGTGCCATACAAAGTGTTACGTCACCCGGACCCCGGTATTTGATCCACGGGGGCGTGGCGTGCGTGCGCGCACCGAGAGTGAAAGCTGAAATCATCACGACTACCATACAGTTTAATTGTCGTACATCAATAAAATTTAATGCCATTTAAGTCAGAGTTATAGCGGATCAGTAAAGCGAAATAAAACAATTTGTAGGAACGTGAAATTATAAACGTTCAACGATTGAAGATATAAGCGTTTGAGGCAATTATTACCGGATTTAATTGTTTCGGTGGAAAGTGAAGGTCTCAAGTTATTCACAAGCACTCGTTCACAACATAATCGCTGGTAATTATGATGGCGTTTTATGGAATAGAGGTTCTATGTTCTATATTAGGAGATGTGGTTTCCGCACTTAGTCCTTTAAGTGAACCATTGTACGTGGGCCATGGCGGCCATCATTCCAGCCAGCCCATCTCCTTCCAGAAGCAGATTAGGGCTCTCAGTCCGCTCAGAACATTTGCGAGTGATTTCGGTGCACCAAGGGTTTTTTCTCGTATTCGGGTGACCCCTGTGCTTTCCAGGAGCACGTGTGCAACCGTTTCTTTGGCCCCCATACATGCTCTGCACAGAGGGCTGTTCGTTATGCCTATCGTGTGGAAGTGTTTGTTTAGTGAGCAGTGTCTGGTTATCGTTCCAGTCACCATTCGCAGGCTGCTCCTGTCCAAGCGCAGCAGGCGCCTTGTCAGTCTGCCATCCATGGAATAGAGATTTTTAAAGCTTCTGCGTTAAAAACGAGCTTATTAGAGTAGTAATCATTATTGAAAATACTAACTTAAAAATACATTTAGGGAGTCTTGAAAATATGATTCCCTAATGGTACGTACTCACCAAGCTGAGGGGCTTGGTGGCTAATTAACAACTGCGTGGATCATACGATTTGTAAGGTTAAGCTGCGCTTGCCACGGTTAGTCTATGGATGGGTGACTGTTCGTTAAACATCGAGATCCCTCCTCGTGTTGTGTCCTCCGTCGTTACAGGTAGTTAGAAGCTTGAAAGTCTGAGAACCGGTCTAATCTTAGGAAATCAGCATTGTCCAGTAACTGAGTTGCGGAGGTGTGTTGGCAGTCACTCCCGTGTAAAATACTGGTATTAAGTCGTATCTGGTTAGACTGGCAGCTGACTCCAACATAGGCTAGGCAGAACACGTACTCACCAAGTCAACTTTTTCCACGTATTAACTTCTTCTTCTTCTTTTATTGTGTACGAGCTATACGAGAATAGGTCATGCCGTGGTGAAAAGATTAGCCAGTCAGCAAGGATGGTAGCGAGGCTGACTGCCCAGGGTACGCCGGACGTACTAAAGTATTGTCACTCGTTGAGGCTCTTTTCATGCACCCCACGTAACATATTAACTAAACTTAGTTTACTACTCATCTGGCTTTATTTGGATGTTAACTGTAAGCTATAACAAACCCCGTTCGTTGGTCTTCGCTGGCTTGGTGTGTACTTACTCGTCGATGTCGCTAACATGGCTTGTAAAATTGTTTAACTTACATTGTAAAACAATTGACGTCATATATCTGCTAAATGCCTTTACCTGAGAGGGGGTTCCAGTGAAAAAATATACCTACCAGTGCCTACCTAGGTACTTAAATATTGTGTTTTTATATTAATAACAATTAGATATTTAATAAGATAGTTTAGGTTACTTAGATATTAATTTATATATTTTTCTAATTAGTATTGTTATCTCAGGGGGCTTACCATGACGTCTTAAGAAAACGTTCAAATGCCAGCCAGTCAATATCCGTTCAAAAGCAGGCCTGCTTCTGAATCGCTAAAAATCGTACCATGACAGTACAAAAGGTGAACGACTATTCAACCAAGTTGAACGGATAAGCTTGTTTATGGTACGAAAAGTCTATACAAAAAAAACAGGTGAACGGATTTCGTAAACGTCAACGTAGCAGGCCTGCTATAACGATGTCATAGTACAAAAAAGCAGGGCAGTTCAACTTCCAGGCAACTTCTGCCCTGCTTTAAGAGGTCATGGTAAGCCCCCAGTACAAAGGTAGTTCATCAGCATCATCACCTATGTTATTCAGCAAAAACTGGAAATAAAAGGCTTTTTTATTTTTATTTTATTTTTATTTTATTTTATCTGCTAAAACCGCATTCTATTAAAGGCTATACATTGGGAGTATTAAGGCTCTCCCACATAGGCACGTTATTATCGGTCGACAATACCGGATGCGTTATTGCCATGTGTTTTTAGTATATTATGTATTAGAACGGCTACGAAGTTATACACTGCTGCGATATTAACGACGCAAAAGAAGTAGGACGTTGCGTTCCTCCGTCCTGCGATATTCTGATATGAGTTCTTAGAACATGAATTGTATTGGGATGCATGCGATCCCGCACCCAGCTCATCAGACGAAGAATTTTATCAGTAACATTAGCTATGGAAGATGACTGACGAAGACGCCAAAAACGAAGGTAAGTACATAATTTAATATATATCAAATTAAGGTAGGGGTACACAGACTATTTTGATAAAATATTGCGTGCATATAGCTAGCAGACGCATAAACCTGCCAAAAACACGAATACGAAATAGAATTATTG
Source organism: Amphipyra tragopoginis (assembly GCA_905220435.1). Taxonomy (NCBI): domain Eukaryota; kingdom Metazoa; phylum Arthropoda; class Insecta; order Lepidoptera; family Noctuidae; genus Amphipyra; species Amphipyra tragopoginis. The sequence continues at coordinate 20,536,987 of HG991995.1, read as the reverse complement.
GACGATAAAAACGCAGTTGTGTGCAAGAAATCGGGACGCATTATCGCAATAACGCATCCGGTATTATCGACCGATAACAACGCGCCTTTGTGGGAGAGCCTTTATATAAAAGTAAAAGTCACTCACATACTTATTGTAAGCAACTATTTTCGTACGCATCATGGCCAAGGAATTTTAAGTTTAAATAAACTGGAAACTACTAATCAAGCATTAATGGAATACCTATTCAACATACATACATGCATAAACTCACTCCTTTTTCCCACGGGGATAGGCAGAAACTGCAGAACGCCACATATTACGATCCTTACATACTCCTTTCGCTTCGTCCACGTTCATACGTCTTGTCAGTATAGTTGAGAGTACTAACTCACCTGTACTTTTTGAAGAACGTCACCAATATCATCGATGTATGTTCTTTCTCTTCTGGCGTTTCCACTGATATCCGCCTTATAAATTCCTTTTGTTAATCGCCGTTCATTCATTATTTCAACATAACCAAACCACCTAAGCATACTCCTTTCAATTTTTGTTACTTCATCATCTCTTCTTCTTCACAAGATCTTCAATTTGTGTCTATTATCATTTAAAATTTAGAAAATAGAACACGTTTTATATTCTTCGTGTAATGTACCACAATATAACCCAGTTTCCACAGTTGACTTCTAAAATTGCAAGGGATGACAAACATTCTGTTTTTATTTCATTCCCTTTTCTAAACGAAACAGAACAAACTCAATATCCTGATCTATTTTCACTCGAGAGCTTTTTTTGGGAAATGAGAGATGCATCAGCAGTTCATTTCCCGCGTTTGTTTTTAATGTAAAATTGCCTACTTACTTAATTCTTTTCATAGGCTTGATGCGGGGTGACCTGTAAAGAAACAAACGCACTGCGATGCGACACGATGCGGTACGACGCGTTGAAAAGTATGCGTTTCGTCGTGTCTTATTGCAGACTGCTACATAGGCTACCAGCAGGGAATGTCGTTGTTTTGATTGCGTTCGTCGCGTTCGCAGCATCGCGTTGCGTCGCGTTTGTCGCTTAAGGTAACAAGTCCGAGACGGGCTGCAAACTGCAACCGCAGACCGCAAGTCGCCATCGGAATAGCGCCTTTAAGGTGTGCACTTTAAAGGTGCTATTCCGACAGCGACTGCAAAACTGCAACCGCAGACCGCAGCCGCAAATCGCACCGCAAGCGATACTACTTTTGCAGTTTGCGGTCTGCAGCCCGTCTCGGACTTGTTGTACCTTTACGTAGGATACTCGGATACATTCAAAGCTCCTGTTAGAAATGATTGTAACTTTTGTTTTCACTGTACTCATTTTATTAAGTAAGTTTAGATTTCTCTCAGCCAATTGAGCCCAAAATAGTAACAAACTGTCTATGTAATGTCCTTTAAACACATTGAATTTCGTAATTTGTCACTAAATATGAAAAAATAGTAGTGTAATAGGTAAAATCGGCTATGTTCTAAATACGTGTCCATCAATTGGGGTCAGTTTTTGTTGTAAGGTGTTTTTTCACCTATGTTGTCTAGACCTGAGGTGGGGAGAACCGGTGGCCTCACAACAAAAGGCATTACGTGGCATTATTTCTATACTGCGACTAACCATTCTTAATCCTTTAAATAGAATTATGTTAATTTCCCTTTCTCTCTTAGAGCAGAAATTGTATCAAATACTTTAAAGAAAATATTTAGGACTCATTATTTTAATTAATTAAAAAAATCTTTCTGAATCTTGTGAAACAGTAAGATCGATACCGTAAATTGATGTTTTAGATAGAATCAGCAAGAAAACCAGTGCGTCACTCCCAATATTTGACGCAGAAAAATCACAAAGATCAAAAAGTAAAACTGCGGAAATTAAAAATGTCAAAGTGTGCAGCCCCGGATATAACAGTGGGGGAGTCGATTGCACACTCGATTAAAGTGTTGTCACCCAAACGAACGACTCTCACAGTTTTTATCGAGTTTTTTGACATTGGCGCTCGATTGATTCCGATTCGAGTTGCATTCGGACCACAATGGTTGCCGGTCATGGCCGTCACAACGAGTGGTGTGGACAATTCGGTAATGGTAGCGTTCCTGAACCTCCCATGTAAATTAACGATTCTTCCTGCGATAAAAAAGAACTCAGTGACCACGTTAACCCGCTTCATTTGACTGCCAGACTTGTCTAAATCGTGACAGGTTCTTAATTAAACAAGGATTTTATTAGTCATGAGATTCGAACCTTTATTTTTTATAGTGAGAAGGCTGCAGATTGTATTTATTTCATAGATAGAGCAATAAACCCAATTATATGCGTATTGGATTAAGCAAATTCGAGTGATTATTATTATTAAAAGTAGATTAAAAGATAATTATACTAATATACATTCGAGGCAATGCTGCAATGCTTAATCGGCCCATTACTGTCCCACTGCTGGGCAATGGCCTCTTCTTAGAATAAGAAGGGTAAATAGACCTTTGTCCATCACACTGGCCTGTGTGTGTAGACAAATGTCAATCGATGATCGCCAGAGAATAGATACGATAATGGTGCCGATTCTGTTATGGACAAACTAAACTTAATTTAGGCTATTGCCATCTTTTTCACTCTAATAAAATAAGAAAGACAAATACCTACGTAAATAAGAGCAGTCAAATTTAGTTGAACTAAAAGTTCCATAAGACGACATTTAAAACATGTCGACTAAAAACACTGTGAAGTTCAAGGCGTAAACTAATTTGACATCTCTAACTTAGTTGTTGTCTATCACCGTCCTTTTCACGCGCTATCTTTTAGTAAAAGATAGCAATTCTCTAATTTTAGTTTAGTTGGTGAAGAAGAGAATCGACACCAATGAGACGTACTGGATTGACATAAGCTTTCGACCATTCAAGCGATCTGTCATTTCCATACATTTAATTGGCGTATATTTGTGTGTAGACACACTGCAAGCCTAACATGCGCAGGTCGACATAATTTTGGCGTCGCATCATCGACGACGATACGAGATAAGCAATACGTTATCCCATGACTGAGTTGGAGTTGCGAGTTGGCGGACTACACACGCCATCGAGGACTTTTAGAGCCCTCTTAGGTGTGCAGGTATCCTTACGATGTTTTTCCTTCACCGTTAACGCAAGTAATCGATGAAATCAGCAGTGAACGTTGACAAGCTGTTACGATGAAAAGTTGACATAATAAACTGTCTACCACACGCCATTATATCGACATTATATGCGTAACTTTGTGGTAAAAAGAAAAGTTAGATTACAATAATTGTTTGTTGCCAACATGCCGTACATAATGTGGTAATTTGTAATTTAACTTGTAATATGAAGAAAAGGACTCTGCGAACTAGGTAATGTATGACAACAATTTGCCAACACACGGTGACGTCACTCGAGTACTTTGTAAATTGTTGTTGTTTCTAGTTGAACGCGTAATATGTTGCTTTTGTCATTGAAACTTTTAGATGCAGCTTGCTCTATCCGAGCTTAAGAATTTTTAAACTTAAACTTTTTAAAACTAGCTCGTAATCCATTACTGCTCCGTCAAGTTTTGGTTTTTTCCTATTGCACTGCTTTTAGTTTGTCGTGCGGACCGTTTCTACGTAGAGATCAAGTACGATAGCATGACACGCCATAAGAGAGAAGCCACACGACGCGGTGCGGCTCCGGCGCTGCACCTGAGAGCGGGGGCACACGATGCGTTGCGGCGGCGGTGCGGCGCCGGAGCGGTGTCGCTGCGTCGTCTTACGTAGAAATATGTGTGGCTTGTCACACGATGCGCTCCGGCGCCGCACCGGACTTGCAACCACCGAGACGAGGCGGGGAGGGGTGAATGCGTTGCGACGTCGGAGCGGCACCGCTCAGTTGTTTATGCGTCACAAGGAAGGACACACGCTCGCTCGTTTCGATTTTTTTTCTCTACGATTTTTTTTGCGGCGCCACTGTGACGTAACAACGTTGCAGCGCCGCACCGCTCGTGTGCCCGCTGATACGGTGAAATCTTTGCGGTGCGGCACCGCAACGCATCGTGTGCCCCCGCTCTGAGCGGTTACGCTGCGGCGTAATACATACAAACTTCCATGCCTACCACACGGTGCGGCGCACGCTCGCCGGACCAACACGAGGGGGAGGTTATATGCGCCGCAGCGGCGCCGCAGCGGCGCCGCAGCGGCGCCGCTCCGGCATCGCAGACCGCAGATGTGTTGACGGAGAGCCGTAGCACACGGTACTGTGTGGCGCCGCACCGCTCCACGTGACTCTTGCAACGCCGCGTACTACGTGTGCACGCTAATGCGGCAAAATGGTAGCCGTGCGGCGGCGCACTGCACCGCACCGCACCGCACTGTGTGGCTTCTCCCTTACATTGACACTGCAAGTACTCGTAAAATGTGTGTGTGAGAACGAATATTTACAACGCGTCGAGCGGTCAGTTTAATTTTTATACACCAGTCGAGCATTAAATCCACTAAATATCAAACACAGACATGGTTTACTCGTTGGCATATGCACACACACATTGAAGACAGATATTGGAGAGGCGTGCCAAGATAATGTAGTTGATCTATGACGACACGTTTGGTGCAGTGGCTAAGCGATTGGCTTCTGCGCTACAGGTCGTGGGTTCGATTCCCACACGGAACAAAAGTTTGTATGGCCTACAGATGATTGTTTCGGGTCTGGGCGTTTGTGTATGTGAAATTTATGTCTGTAAACGCACCCACGATACAAGAGAAATGTAAAAGTGGGGCAAAGTTTAAAAAAAAAAAGGTCTTTCATTGGCGAGTTTTGAAGGGTCTCTAGCCAGGGGAGAAGTAAAATACTTAACCTAAGCTAACTACTTGTACTACACTAACATTATGACTACTAACGACAGCAGCACTAAGGGCGACCCCTAGTGAGACTCAGAACGGCAATTCTCGTAATTAAAAATGTTCAAAATATAGTTTCGATCTAGTCTCAGTCTAGTCTCAATCTCATAAATATGACAAATGCTATTCTTGTTCGTTATCAAACAACGTCAAACGTGAGATTATATTGAAGTGAGATTGAAAGTTGACTGAAGCCAAAAGGGTATTCTGGTTACAGTATGTACTGAGCCATTTTGACAAGTTGGAATTCTCATTTATTTCTAGTATTTTAGTCTATGACTGTTGATATCGGTATGCTATCGGTAATAGATTTTAAATTGACTGAATTGACATTGTATCGCGATAGACGGAGATGATACTGAAACCGGACCGAACTTTAAGTGTACCAGAATACCATTTTTTATTCAATTCATAATTTAATCTCAGTTTGGTCAACCTTCAGTCTTACTTCAAATTAATTACGAGAATTGGGCTTCAGATCTCAGCTTAGGGTGTTGCTGACGGAAGATTGGGATGGAGACAGTTTGATGAGGGCTGAATTATCAGTATGACTGGGGAATCTGAAGAGACGACCGGCTCGGTGGATCGTGACCGGCGGTGGGAAGTCACGACTAGCCTTTTCGGCGAGAAGCTCCATCAAGAAGAACTATACGTGATTCTCATACTAAACTACAAATGTTTCACTCCAACCACAGAGTAATAAAAGTTCAGAGCACGTATTTAGATGCTTACTAATTAGTTCTCCAAGTTCATGTCCGCTACTAATCAGACTCGATACGGGCAATATTTAACAAATCACTTAAACTTTTAATGGGTATTCCGTGGAGCGTAACTTTGGCGAGTAATTAATACCTTATTAGCGATCGGGGCTAGCGAATTATCTGTTGTCATAAATTCCTGGGGTGTAAATAATCGCCTTATATAGCAAGAGTTGTGCAGTAACAGCTTGACGCCAATTACAAGCGGTGTGTGACGTTGGACGGCCGGTCAGGCACTGGGTCGGTGCAGGGCTGCCAATAACACATAGTTTAAAAAAAGCGATAATCTGATTATAATCGTTGGTCAAATGCACCAACGTTAGTGATCGTGTAACTTCTAAACGACTTCAACGATTGAGGTCATATTTATATAATATATTTGTTTTGTCAAGGCGATGGTTTATGCTAGGGTCCGATAGTTGGCTCTGTAGTCAAGTTATTTCATGATAAATTAAAATGCACAAGATTTTATAGTTTTTTGTCATTATTTTCCAATTCAATTTCATAGCTCATCAGAATTATTAGTAGGTAATGTATTTTGCTAAAAGAAAGCCTTAATAATCACATTTACTAGGTACGAGATCTATTTGAAACTTTAGCGTAGCGATGTTCCCCTTTATGTTATAGTAGATATTGTTACCATAATTTCACTTTCATACCGTTATAAATACAAAAATTCAGCTTCATTGAACAACAAAACATGTTGCTTGTGCAGCTTGTGCTGCACCAAAAAGTTTGGCGTTGGACTTTTCTTTAAAAATAGGTATGTATGTCTGATCAATAATGAATGTGTATTATACAGGGTTACAGGTTAAGTCGACCTAGATCCTTTAAGAGGTTGTAGTTTCCATCATTCCTGACTGATTTGACTATGAATCACCGTACCCCAAACTTAACCGTTACCAAGATATTGGAAAAAAGTTTTTTTTTTTAAATTGCCTATTTTTTGTCTATTCGCCTATTTTTTTGGGTGTTTTGCCTCTAATTTATTTGTGTTTGTGATTTTAACAAAAAAGAAAAAAAAACTTCAACTTCTAATATCTTGAAAGTTTGGGGTACGGTGTTTGATAGCTAGTCAAATCAGTCAGGAATGATGGAAACTACAACCTCTTAAAGGATCTAGATCGACTTAACCTGTAACCCTGTATACACTATGAACAGTAGCTCTATTGTTCCTTTTAAATAGGTAACTACAATTATGATGTAACTACAATGATATACAATGGGTTAACTGCAACAGTTTTTTCATATTATTTGACTTGATCGCGTTTGAGCCAAGTCGCACCTGATGGTAAGCCCAGAAAAGGTCTAAGATGCAGCACAAGAATCCAAATAACAGTCATATAAGGTCCAATCAAAATAGTTGGAAAAACTTTTACAGATCACAGTACTCATGAATATGAACAACTTTTACTATGGGACCAACTCTGAAATATAAAAAAAAAAATATCAGCTGTTCCATACATTTTGATCGTGTAGGTATTGCACTTTTGTATGGAACAGCTGATATTTTTTTTATATTTCAGAGTTGGTCCCATAGTAAAAGTTGTTCATATTCATGAGTACTGTGATCTGTAAAAGTTTGTCCAACTATTTTGATTGGACCTTGTATAGTGGGATTCCCTTACATACACATGACGGAAAACAGTAAACTGCTTGGTGCCGGACTTTAATGTGAGGGTGGTAGCTAGTCAGACGGACCGTATAGATCCTACCACCAAGCGTGCTAGGTTTTGTTGAATCTTACAACACGCGTCTATTTCCAGCGTGCAGTGAGGAAGTTTTACATTCTAACCCATCCCCACACGGTATCTCGATCGCCATACAACGCCATAAACAACTTGGAATAAAACGCTGGAATGTCGGTTTAAAAAAAACTTTACACAACTGTTAATCCCAAGAAAAAGATGATCCGTACAACCCTATACATGCGTCAACCAGGCTGAACCAGGCTTGTCGACATTCATTTGTCGCTGCGACGTCGCCGCGCAAGCCGCGTCGAAAGTGAGAGCCGACCGGCTTGCAATTAACCCGGTAATTAGCACCGGTCAGGGACGGCCGTTTGTGTACATCTGCAAACAGCTTCCGTTTAAATATCATTGTATGTAAGTATGTGGAGATTATTGGTTTGTGTTTCAAGTTAATGTTGGGTTTGGCGGACTGGGGGTTTTGATAAATAGGTGCTTAGTGGAATACTGATTTAGAAATTAAATTCGAAAGTTATGACTTTTGCGGATACACTAGTTCATTTAGAATAGATTTGTAGATTTAATTTATATTTTAATAGGATAGGATTACTTAACACGTTCAGTGCCGGGTGCCCTCCAGGAGGGCACCCTGTAGTCGCAATCACCATGCCGGTTGTCCTCGTGGAGGGATCATTTTAAATGTAGGTTTTCTTTGAAAATACTCCGTCATGAAACAAGCAAACACCTATTTTACGACGTAGTAGCGTATTTTTCACGGTTTTTAACCTAATGCCAGGAACCCTCCTCGAGAGTTCAGTCTTAGCGCAAACGTAACGCCGGGTACCCTCCTGGAAGGTCCAATAACAATATGTATGGTGGCATGGCGTATGAGCTCTATGAAAAGTGTGGTGGACTCGAAAGTGATAATTTCGGAAATTACTCAATACTCAATTTTCTTGAGTATTGTTAATTAGTTCACAGTTTGATAGTAATAGTCATTCGATTACTGAACAGCATTCTAATTGCGCAATAGACTCGTAATCGCTATAAGTAGCTATAATTTTGATAATACAACAATGTTCATTGCGTGGTACATAGTTTTGGAGAAGTCGGATTGTTAATAGATTATACATACGTTAGTATGGAAATAGTTTACCTGTCAAAATCAAAGCCATAGCGGTTACGAGTGTGTTGGTAATTAGATTGCAGGACTCAATACGGGCCATAGTTAATCCTCACGGATTAACAAGATCCACATCTAGTCATTTTTATTAATTCCAATATATTGCAATATACATTATGATATACAAACTTTATTATTATTATTTACGCCTTTTATTTCCCAAAAATACATTTAAAATTCATGGCATATTATCTTAATTAAAATATTCATTTGATTCTTAAAATTAATAAATTCATTCGTAATAATTGTACATGCATTTTAACCATAGGTAATTCAATAAACACAAATATTTTCTTCATACATACTTACTTTTATCTTAATAAACGTAACAATATACGGTACCTATTTAATAAATCTAAAGTAAAATTATCTTATTTATTATTCATGACTTTGATGTAAACAATTTACGGATTATAGCGCGTTCCATTTATTTTACAAAATTACGTACAATGGCTGTGTGTGCATATTCATGTGCTCATGCATTTTTGTTTTATTGAAATATTTAAAACTAGCTGTGCCCGCGACTTCGTCGGATATCGGAAAACAATATTGTTTCGCAATAACTAATCATTGTTACTGCTCATCATCCACACCCAATAGCGTGATAATTTGTACCCTATTATAACCTGATCTGCTCTTTAACGGATGTGGCTGCCAAATTTCAACTGGATCTGTCCAGTAGCACTGGCGTGAAGCTCAAATAGAGAAACAAAGGTGAAGGGACCGCTTTTGGGGGCTGTCTTATATGTAACACTAGCTTTTGCCCGCAGCTCCGCTTGCGTGAAATTTTGAGCCCTCGTTAAGCCCCTTGTTAGTAGAAGTTATAAAAAAAAAAACCCCTATTTCACCTCTTAAGGGTAGAATTTCCTAAAGCCGTCAAACGTGTATATTTATTTGTCACCAAGAGCCTACATTTTTAATTCCATGCTTCTTACTTCAAAAGTGATTTCTCATACAAACTTTCAACACTTATTTCACCCCCTTAGGCGTTGAATTTTCAAAAACGCTGAAACACACACGTGTTTACACACATGTTTCACATGTGTTTAAAGCTACACAACTTTATTTCTAACCAGAAACCTTAATATTTAATTTCATGCTTCTTACTTCAAAAATGACAGACTTACATGTCATACAAACATAAATCCCCTATTTCACCCCCTTAGGGGTTGAATTTCGAAATATCCCTTCTTAGTAGATGCCTACGTTACAAAAGGAACCTACTGTCAATTTCAAGTTTCCAACCCCAGCGGTTTAGGCTGTGCGTTGATAGATCAGTCAGTCAGTCAGGCAGCTTCTCCTTTTATATATAGATTGAAGTTCAAAAAGAACTAAGTAATTCTAGTCTATTTTGAATAAATGAGTTTTAAAGTTTGAAGTTCGAAATATACAAACAGACAGAAATTCTAATATTTTCTATTTCGGCATCAGTATCGTTTGTAGTACACGCAGAAATTATTTTATTTTAATAATATTCATTGGACTTTTTGCTTCGTTACGATTTTATTATATTATTAGAGGTCACTCGCGGCTTCGCCCGTTTGTGTCCTTCTCCAGGTTCCAGACTCTCTGTACCAAGTTTCATCAAAATCGGTTCAGCGGTTTAGGCGTGAATGCATCACAGACAGGCATTTATAATATTAGTAGGGATTATGTGTAGATAAGTAAAGAGAATTTGCGTATAGAAAATATTATCTTATTATAACTTTTAATATGTCACATAAAATTATAAGCAAAGGAGCACACAATCCTTAGAATATTATGTAATCCAATAAAGATACCGAACGACAGAACAAACTATATTTTTGTAACCCGATTTGTGAAGGGTCGTCAACTGAAACCTTTTCCTAAATCATGTGTTCCGAATACACGTCCCTTTAAGGGATCTCTTTTTACAACTTTTTTACTATTAACTTACCGGACCCTAATTTGTTTGCTCCCTACTGAGTTCCTTGATATTCAAAACGTAGTCTCAATAAAACGTCTATTCTATCTGCCTAGCCTTTTCTCAACTACACTTGGGAGCAAAGAAATCGAGCCACTCCTTTTTTCACGTGTTCTGGTTATTAGTTTTGGTTTCATGAATTATATAATACAAAAAACTACCCTCATTGTAAAGTATTTTAGGTGATATATGTTTATAACTGATCTGTTCCATAATACCAAAAATAATAACAATTATACGTGTAGTATCTATCACCTTCTTCATGATCATCATCATTTCACCTCCTTGCTATTTATATTTTATACTTTTTTATTATGACATTGGGGATTCGGGATTCTGAAAGCAACGACCAAAGGGTGCGGACTGCTGCACGGCTGAACTACCAGCACTCCGCCAAGTTAACCATTACTGAGCCTTCGGCACTGCTACGCTGCTGAACTACCAGCACTCCGTCTGGTTAACGAGTTACTGAGTCACCGCACTGCTAACCTTCCAGCACTTCGCCTCATTTCGTGCTCGCATTACCGAGTTTCCGGGAGTTGTGTGTTCCATCAGTTACCATTTTATTTACGTATGCCCTTCATCCAATTACTATTTTTCTTACGTGTGACTTTCATATTTATTGACTCAGTGTTTATCATATTATAAAGTTGTCTTGTTTTAAGTGTTTTCATTGTTTGTCCGACTAGGGATAGATAGGAGGATTCACTACTAACTTCTACACCATTCTTTATAACTGGTGTAGCAGACGTGCTCTCAGGAGACCCTAGGGCCGTCTGTTACATTACATACGTGAAAAATAGAAGTGGCTCGATTTATTTGCTCCCAAGTACATATTGGGATCAGCTTTCAGTCTAACCAGATGCGGCTGAATACCAATATTATACACAGAGCGACTGCCATCAGATCACTACAACCCAGGTAATGGGCAATGCCGATATTCTATAAGGTTACACCGGCTGTCAGACTTTCGGGCTTCTGACTACCCGTAACGACTGCCATGGGTGTTCGTATGATACCCGGGACCGACGGCTTAACGTGCTCCCCGAAACAAGCAGGGGTCTCGAAGTGTAACGAATGGTCATCCATCCGCGGACTGACCGCGGCAAGCGCAGCTTAACCTTGCAAATCATATGACCCGCGCTGTTTCAAAAATACGTTAAGAAGTTCGTTTTTGAATAAAGAATATTTTTTATTCATAAACAGAACAGTTGGTGAATTTATTTGTTGTGGCAGTGGCAGTGCATCCAAATAATCATGCCTCCTTGGTTCCGAGTTGTTCCGAGTTTCCGAGTCGAGATGTGTATTGTATTTGGATAATAACTTGGAAGCGTAGTTCCCGCATCGTTTTATTTACATGAGGATCTTGAATGGAATATGTGCAAGGATTGTTGGGTTTGTTCAAAATAAATTGCCTTTTATGTTTGTCCTTGATTTGATTTAATTATTGTTTTTGACAATTATACAGTGTAGATGCGTTTTGCAACTAATGGTCCAATTTTTGTCGAAGTTTTTTTAACGTGAAATTACACCTTGTAATGCTGCACTTAAAACATAATTATTGTAGAGGACAATCAGTAAAACAATGGGAACTATATTTTTTGTCAGCAAAGGGGAACGCCCATAAAATGCCTGAAATGGACAGAAAATACGAATAGTCCTTAATTCTAATTAGAATTAAATATGCATAATGAATAATTCTCAAGTTTGTAAACGTAGGAGGAAAATATAACGATCTTTAAAATATTTCGCTTGATATCCGTCTAATTCATTCTTATTTTTTAATGGACAACTGTGTTTAATCTGACATGTGTAATCGACATTCAGCCAAACAAGAATTTTCAAATAATTTATCGAAGTATTTTATAGAATTATTGCACAGTTATCGTTCATTTAGAATAATTCGACCTAATTATAACGTTTATCTAATGAAAGTAATATTATATGCATGTCAATATTAATTAAAATAAAATTATTTTCAAATAAGAAAAAGTATCGTAGGCTGCATGGATAACATGTCCTTTGCCTTACTGACAGTTTGATATTGATTACTGCATTTCATTTTTCCGTTGAATTGTGGTTTTGAATTGATCGATTCACATTTTGCGTTTGCGACTTGAGTATAACTTAATAGGATATAATAACGACGACTTTGGCCATTTTTAAGGATTTTGATTTTACTTCTGCACACGTTACCCCTTTTCGAACTCGACTTAGATTGAACCCGCCTTGACGACGACTCGGCTTTTTGACGACGGACCTGGACCTGCTTTTTATACGACTCTGCTATTGTTTTGGACTCTTACACCGTGTACATTTAAAAATGGATGGAAACGTACACTGTGTTAATTGCTATCTCGATCTTACAGCGATGAGACGTAATGTCGTATCAGAGCAAAATGATGAAGTACGTCGTTTAATACAGGCATGGATAACACCATTAGCTGTAAGTATATTCATTCCATAGTTTTTGTGAATAATTATATTGAACTGAACGCACTGACATTGAACAATTAGTACATTGTTTTTTGTTCTTTCTCACAGGTTGAACCAGGTAGTGTTGTTTGTGATGCATGTCTTAGATTAGCGGTTCACACTATGACCGAGACACCTGGAACCAGCCGGCCAGGTAGACAAGTAGGCCACCAACATGTGTGCGTTTGCTGTGGACAGTCTGTTCTACGACAACGATCACATGTTGTAAGAAATAGCAGTGATCGTGAGAGGCACATAATGAATGTAGTAGCACACAGAATCCAACCACGCCAGGTAAGTTCATTCCTCTGCCCTAATTCTGTGTAATTCCCTCTTATCCCGTGCAAATAACGTCACTATCATGTCTTTTAAAAACTTATCACAGAGTACTTTTTTATGCATAGGTTTTCGTTCATCGAGCTTGAAGTAAAACAAAACCAACTTTTACTTTTCATTTTGCTTGCAGCTACGTTCTTCGGATTTGATCTGCCACCCATGTTGGCAACGATGCAGCCGGGCTACCTCACCCCCTACTACTCCTTCACCAAGCCCGAGTCCGGTACCCAGTCAGGCAGGTAGTTTGAATATACCTCTACATGAAGAACCTCCTCAAATAAGATCCAGCGTACTGTTACCTAATTACGGAAGAGCAGTTGATACTCAAAGTCATTGTTTCTATCCAGGATGTAATATGATTGATAGACATGTGGTACCACTTTCATTAAGGGTGTGGCTCTTCAAGGACTACAAGTTTTATATACCAAAGAATTCAAAAATATGTAGTCATCATTTGAATAGTGACTTTTGGCATGAACTCCCTGCTTTGGAAGATATGAATCATGAATTCACTGTGGACCACATTGAAGACTTTGCATCATTTGTGAATTATGAATGTCGTGCTTTGGACTTCGAAAATATACACTTAATGGAAGAACATATGGTGTGGTACTTTTTAGGAATGAGTAGAAATAGTTTTGGTACTCTAATGGGAGAGGTGCCCCGATTGGCGCAAATGCATAGAGGTTCTACTGCCCTTGGAGCTTACCTGATGAAATTGAGAACTGGAGATTCTGATGAAAGATTATCATCTCTTCTACAAATACCGAGAAGTACTCTGGAACGTCTAATGGCTAAAGCAAGGGAAAAACTGCATCAAGATTTTGTTCCTATGAACCTTGGAATTGGACATATAACAAGAGAACAAATAGCAGCAAGAAACCTTGTTCTACCAAATGGGCTGTTTGGCGAAGTCGACGGAATAAGGAAGCCTGTCGTAATTATTGATGGAACATATATCTATGTACAAAAAAGCTCCAACTATTTGTACCAAAAAGAGACATATTCTCTTCACAAATATCGAAACCTTGTGAAGCCATTTTTGCTTGTTTGCTCCGATGGCTATATAATCGATGTGTTAGGCCCTTATCCAGCAACAACTTCCGATGCTCAGATAATGATTAGTGAATTTGATGAACCCAGTAAGCCATTGAGACAATATTTTCAGGATGGTGACGTATTCATTCTTGATAGAGGGTTCAGGGATTCCATTCCACTTTTGCAATCTTGCAATTATAGTGTTCACATGCCATCAACACTGCAAGTAAATGAAATTCAATTATCCACTCTGGAAGCTAATAAAAGCCGAAGAGTTACTATTTGCCGCTGGGTTGTGGAAGCCGTAAATGGAATATTCAAGCAGCAATTCAAATTATTTCGCCAAGATTTTTTTAATAGAGCTTCGAGACATTTAATGGTAGATTTCTCTATAGCAGCAGCATTAATTAATAGGTTTTATACTAGAATAGTTGACAGGCCAGATGCTGTTGATATTTTGCAAATAATACATCAGAATATGTATACAGAAAATATACTAGCTGATTATGTGATCACAAATAATTTGAATCGTCGCAGAGCGCAATTCCAAAGCATTAATATAAATCCTAACAATGTTGCTGATTTCCCACAACTGACATACAGCGAAATGGTTTTGTTGGCATGTGGTACGTACCAAATAAAACAGGCTCGCTCATACTATGGCGAGCACACACGAGCGAATGGTATTTATAAGATTGAAATATGTAGGGAACTGGATAACGAATTAGTTGAGCATTTATCTCTTCCGGGTAATTGCTTTTTACTTCGAGGAAAAATACAAAGCAGACATATTTCTCAAAAAATATATTTTGTTTATATAATAATTAACAATTCCTTATCAGGGATAAGGGCTTTACAGCATCGCTATTGTAACTGCCTCGTGGGACGGCGAACAGTTGGTACCTGTGCCCATACTATGTCAATAATATGGTACTTAGCATGGGCCCGGTACCAACCCAATATCAATCCTCCTGCACAGTTTCTTGATGATGTGTTAGTGGTTTTTAATGATGATTAAAACATTTAAATGCAGTTTTGTTTATTAATTATTGCGTAATAATCTTAAACCTTGACTTAACCTATATTTTAGAAAAAGATGTTTGGAACAAGTTTTGCCGAGTTTTTTTGTAATTATTGAAAATGATAT
Source organism: Amphipyra tragopoginis (assembly GCA_905220435.1). Lineage (NCBI taxonomy): Eukaryota > Metazoa > Arthropoda > Insecta > Lepidoptera > Noctuidae > Amphipyra > Amphipyra tragopoginis. The sequence goes on along the minus strand of HG991995.1, from coordinate 20,521,544 downwards.
GGGTTCCCTACGACTTATAGTGCAATTTGGCGTATATTTCATTGTTGTTCATTTCAGGCATTTTTTTATGTGGCTGATGGGCATTCCCCTTTATATTTGTCATCAACTTGCATCATCTAATTAATAGATTTATCGCCACGAAATATTTTCATTCTCAGATAAATTAAAGTGTCGCCAGTTATGAATTACCAAATTAATGTCAATATGTATCTAACTTATGAGATGGGTTATCAATAAAATCGTAGTTCATTCCTTGGATAAAAATTTTGTTCTCAAAATAATAGGTTTATCCCTTAAATAATAGCTTCGTACTCAGAATGGTATATCTGTCGCCAAATAAATCGATGATCATCCCCAGATTGCGACTTGTTTTTATTTGTTATTTTGTCACCAGTGCAGTAGTTACATTTTATTTCGTTCAGTTATCAAAATAATACTATTCGTTACTAATTAAATAGTTCTGTTTATAAATTTAATGAAAAATGTATCAAAGGGTCGGAGCCAAATTGGCGCGCTATGACATTATTATTTTAAGGGAGTGCCTCCGACCTCGGTAATTTGGGACCCCCCGACGCGGATAGGTTAGGTTCGAAGGGGATGACGGGGGCTGGAGTGAGCGAGCAAAGCGAGCGAGCGAAGCCCCCGTCATCCCCTTCGTGTTAGGTTACTTTAAACCCTGCAGACAGAAGTAGGAGCCCCGGCTTCGTCGACTCTGCTTTGGAAACCCAAACAACCTTACAAACATCCCCTTAAGTTTTTCATTTGCAAATATGATGCTACTACTTTTGGGACTTTTATGAATTTTTGAAGTGCTATATAAATTTTTTTTAATGATCGTTTTGAATAAATTGATTATACAGTTATCAGGACAAACTTATTATAATAAATCGAAACCTGTTTATTTGATACTTGATAGTATATCCCGATGATTATATGTGATTTATTATAGAATTGTTTTTATATTGTTTGGCAACTACATTTTGGCGACAGATCTACTATGTTGCCGACAAACCCTATTATTTAAGAAATTCATAAACTTTAAAAAAAAGTAAAAACCGACTTCAAAGAAATACTAAAAGGAGTAAAATAATCACCATAATATAAAATTAACAGTTTCAGAAGTCGGTGGCTTCTATTTGCTTCAGTGTAGAGTTGCACCGACTTCTGAAACTGTTAATTTTATATTATGGTGATTATTTTACTCCTTTTAGTATTTCTTTGAAGTCGGTTTTTACTTTTTTTTAAAGTTTATTTTTTATTGAATACGTTTTAGTGTCATAATTTTAACCCCCTCCTTCATAACCCTTCTTTTTGGCTTTGACGTAGTCGGGCATAAAAAGTCCTTTCAAATGATACCTTACACGATATAATGAAAACATTCCAAAGGGGGGGAGGGGGGGACAAGCACCCCCTCCTCTTTTCAAGTAGTCAGTTCCCAACAACAAATATAAACAAAGCAATATTAGTAATTTGAGAATTTTGCTTTGATCCGATGAGGAGTTCCGTTCCATATCTCTGAAGTTCATGGTCTAATCATAACAAAATTTAAATGGGACCAATCGGGAAGTATACCCTTTCGAACAAAACAAGAATTTTTCAAATCGGTTCATAAATGACGGAGATATGAGGTAACACACATAAAAAATAATAAAAAAAAAATACAACCGAATTGAGAACCTCCTCCTTTTTGAAGTCGGTTAAAAACCAATTAAATTGACGACAGCTTAAATCATACCCTAAAACAATTAACTTGGCGAAAGGCACTTGCCGTATTTATTCAACAAATATAAAATATTTACACTAAAAACTTTGCACTCATTCTAATATGAATCCACTATACGTTCTTCTTTCTTCAGGGCTTCAGGGCTGCAGGGCTTCAGGGTTCAGTTCTTCGTATTCGTTCCAGGAGCGTAGAATGAGTGCCGACCAAAATGCCGGCGGATGCACCTGCTTAGGTACCATTTAGGGTGGCACAAGTTGTGTATGGTGTAATCCCTCGGTAATGTTCAATTTACCATTACATTTTCTTAAACTGTTCGCTCGACTGTAGCTAGCTGTGGCTAGCTGTGGCTATATGGTCCTCTGTCTATAGCTAGTGGTCATCTTGTTCTATACATTGTGACGTATTTTATGACCTTGTTTACTTCATAGTTGAAGTTAGGCTTGCCGTCCGCAACAATTATGATGTTGTATTGTTTGTAAAAAGTAGTGATGGCCTAGCGGTCGAACAATTGCCTTCCATGCAAGACGGTCCGAGTTCAAACCCAGCGCGTACCTCTGACTTTTCGAACACATGTGCGGATCAGAATTTGATTATTACTAGCGTTAACAGTGAAGGAAAACATCGCTAGAAAACCTGCACTCCAGAGAGGGCTTCATAAGTTCTCGGTGGTGTGTGTAGTCCGCAAACCCGCACCAGACCTAAACCCATCTCATTCTGAGAAGAAGCCTGTGCCCAGCACTGGGACAGTAATGGGCTGATTATGTATTTTATGTTATTGTGATAACTAACTACAAAATAAATTGAATAGGACTTGGCTTCTATGAGATCTCAAAACTTTTTATGGTTTAAAGATTGCACAGAGGCTTGGCATCTTTTACATTTAATGTTTTTGGTGGGATATTTTATTTCTCGTTCCTTTTCGTGAGTTCAATCAATTCACATACACACATCAAAAAAAGTTTGCGATCACTTTGAAAAATTATGTAGCCTTTTTGAAGCCGAATTTTCTAATCGGGATTCAAAGCAATAATTATAATGATAAATATAGATTGATAGTTAACTAGATAAACATCAATCAGATTTCAGTTGGACTTTGAATTCGGAATCTTCACATACATAATTATGCTAGTGATCGCAAACTTTTTTTGATGTGTGTAGATAGAAACAATCAGTATGTAACAAAATATAATATTGTATATACCGTATTCTTTTGTAGACCGCCACAGGCAACAGCCAGCAGCGGGATCATGGCGGGAGTAATACCATAATCACTGTAGTTGGCAGGCACATTAGTGATCTCAGTATGATATTATAAACACACTGGGTTTTCCTGTTTCCAGGCATTACTTCTTTGCAAAAAAAAGTAATACTTTCCATATGATATCCGAGGTTACGTTGCAGACAACGATTATAAATGAATACAGACAATTGACCTTATTTAGTTTTGAAAAGCAAATAAACAGGATGTAAACTAGTTCGTGTAATTCCTTAAAATCACATGATCTGTTACTGGATTAACACTGCACGGGAGTTTGATTGATTAATTATAATAATTAAAAAAAATCTTTTTTGTATTGCGATAGTGTTGAGATAAATGATATTATCTAAGCCCAGGTAGAAAAAGGCAAGTTTTTTTTTTTTATAATATATTTTCTGTGATAGATTTCTGTGATATATATATTGTTGGCAACATTGGAAAAACGTGAACCACAGGTTAAAAAGAGCGCCACGCGCATGCGCTCTGGGGTAGTAAGTAAAATAACCGCCATTGAGGAACGTCCGATTTTTTGCTCTAATAGGTCACATTCACTACTCCGTCACTTTGTGCAACTAGTCCGTTTCCTTAAAGGTACAAGTCCGAGATGGGCTGCAAACTGCAGACTGCATCCGCAGACCGCAACTCGCCGTCCGAATAACACCTTTACGGTGCACACCTTAAAGGTAGTATTCCAACGGCAACCGCAAACTGCAACCGCAGATGACAGCAGCAGACAAGTGACACTACTGGTTCATACAAACCAATGTGACTTGCGGTCTGCCGTTGCAGTCTGCAGTTTGCAGCCCGTCTCGGACTCGTAGCTTTACTCGTCTCATGCCGTAATTCGACTTATTCGGAAGCACATGTACAATGAGGTATAACGTTATAAAGTGCATAGGTACTCTAATATCCTAAAATGCAGCTATTAGTTACCTATTAGATAACATTTAATTAATTTCTATACACTTTAGCTAATTCAGCAGGAAAACGACAACTTTCTCGCTCCAAATTTACATAACGTTCTCGTAACGACTGACATCCACTACTAAATATGGGCTAGCCCTTTGACCGTAACAACGAACGCTTTTAAAAGGATAATAATTAATTTATCCAATCAGCAGCTCGCTGCAGGCAGATTTACTAGCGAAAGAAGGACGTTTTTAATCTCTTAATATTAATAGAGATCTTTGCAAATGAGTTCGTCTGGGAAAGTACTACCACTACCTATACCTATCCCTGTCGCCAAACGCATGTGCGTGTGAAATTACAGGCTCATGCGATATTCTAACTTTTTCTCTGAGGTTGTCAACGCATTAGCAATCCTTTTTGGGGTTGAAGATGTATATAGGCAGCGGTAAACACTTTCCGTTAGATAAGCCACCGGTATGATATCTAAACAACTACATTAAAAAAAACGATTGCAGATCTTAGGACTTTACCTGTATCGTAAGCGCAGTTTCATTCACTCAAAAAGGTATAGATAGAATAATATACTTCTCATTAGCCAAATATAATCCCTAAACCCCTTCACACGCGGAAATAAACGCGAATAATAGGCTGCCATAACCGAGACCACACCGCATAAGCTACAAACGATAAACCACAAAACAATGCTTTAAACAACACAAATTTTCCCAGATAAATTTGAATAACAAGAGAACCAGTAAAACATACACGGCACATCTCTAAACGCAGAACCAGTATGTTTTGTTCGCAACCTATAGGATTGCGTGAACGCAACAAAGCTCCTCGAACGATCTCTGGGAACAGATCCTGGGGCAATAAGGAAATCGTTGGAGGCCCGCACGAAAATCGCGGCGGCGTGCGGCCAACACCCGGGCGATCGGTAGCTTTAATGATTATATTCTGACGTTATTAGTTTCGCTACATATGGTCAAAGTGGCTGGTACGTGAGTATTTTGAAAAGGAATGAAATGTTTGCTCATCCCACGCTAACAAAAGTTGATTGGGAATAAGAGATCTCAGAGATGATTAAAAGATTGTATCAGATGGATGTGTTGCATATATTTGTGAATAAACACTTACCTGATTTCCATAAGTGTCTTGGAGATCGTAAAGCAAACGCTTCCCATAAAACCAAGAACTTGCCGTAAACACAATACGAGCGAGTTCAAAATCATTTTCCCAATTAAGACATAATAAAAATAAGTGCTCGAATTCTACAACACTCAAAGAAGAACGGCATGCCGATAGAAAGCTTTTAAAACTCATAAAACGAGGCGTAGAACAGTAACCGCTGTTACAGTGACAAATCTATTAACCACGATGTGCTCCACAAAATGGACGAAAAAGAACCGAAAGCAATTTACACGCAAAGACAGATAAAGTAAGAGTAGTGTAACTGTTATTTTGATTGATTCCGCCTTTTTGCTTTTATTCTGTTTCGTTCATATGTCGTAATACTAGCGGTTCCTGGTTTACGTAATTTTTATTTTTTCATTACAGCACTAAAACCGTCAACTATATTGAAGATTGTCTTTGCTTTATTACCTCATGATTTTATGTTCTAAAGTTTTATCGCTTTAGTACCTGTGATATCTTGTTACAATAACACTATGATGTGAAAATTTCTCAATTTCATTGTATTATGTACTGATTTGATCGTACTAGAGAATTCTATTAAATGTGAATAGCGTTATTTGCTTCTGAGGAATGTTCCTTAATAATGGTCCAAAGGCTGCTGTTTACCAACATTACAACCGTTTATCTAAAATTCTTGTACATTTTCGAGTAAACGGTTGTTTAATCAGAGAATTAATGCTGTTGAGTGTCCTAAGTGTTAAAGTCCAAAAAATATTGAAAACATGAGGTCTGATGTCAAAACACGAATATTTAAATGTCTATCAAAATAATTAATAGATATATTAACGTTCTTCCAAAATAAAGGCTACAATAGGCCTTTAAAATAACAGATGAACATATAGATACGGCACAAATTACTTTGTTAGTACCCAAACAAGCCAGGCATCTCGTTTTCCCATCTCGCAGTTACGGAGATTGTTCTGGACGTACAAAATTGCAAACAAATGATTTGCCCGGGACGTGAATACGAGATGCATCCTGACACGGTATTCATGTGCACGCATCATACATTTGTTCTTTACATGCACGGGTGTGGGGGAATAACGGCCTTGAAGGCAGCGATGACTGGGAAAAAATCAGTACGAATTTTGCAAATTGCTCTGATTAATGAAAAATAATGTAATCTTTTATAGCAGCGTGTTGATATAATTTACGATCTTGTACAAATGGTGATGCAGATGTAAAAATAAAACTACTAACGAGTTAATACGACATTTTTATAAGAAACAAAATATTAAACAATGGAAATATTATAAACGTGAAAGTTTCTGAACATGGATGGATGTTTGTTACTCAATCACGCATAAACCTCTGAGCGGATTTAGATAAAATTTGTCACACAGGTAGACTATGTCCTGGATTACAAATAGGACTTTTTATACGGGTACATCAAGTAGTTCCCATACAATGCAAGTGAAACTGCAGGCAACAGCTAGTGCTAAATGAATAAGAGTAGTATCTAACGGATAGTGTTTATTTGAAACTTTCGACGATGTTAAACACTGTTTGCCTCGCTGTAGATGCGAAGATATTGGTAAACACTCTTCACAATAGCGCTTTGATGAGCACTCTAGCGCTAGATTCAAACTTCATCAAAGTTCCAAAGTACCCTTGATCTATCCATTTTAACTTCGGCCTCAATATGTGTAACGAATATTAGGCGGACGTTATATATCATTTTTATATCGATCAATACATTCAATAGACCTTGAATCAAGTAGGACACCGATTCTTTATTACAATTTGGGTAACTAATTGCCATAATTTTTAATGTCACAGCGTCCCGCCTTTATCGTGTCACTGTCTTCGAGGCCACCGCCGAACATGTGTTGTAGACTTTGTGACGACTGTACTTACTGCATCTGAAACGTTAAGAGAAAACAAATTGACATTTGTTGCAATATCATCTTTAAATCTTTAGACATAAGGTTGAAAGTTGTTATAAGTTTTAATGGCACAGGACTCGAAGTCAGGAAACTGGATGCACTGACTGAAGCGACAATGACAGGGACTCATTACATGAGAACTAGTTCTAACTTGGCTTTTAACTTGTTATCTGACGTCCTCGTGGGAAAATATAAATTATCGTATCGCAGAATATTGGCTATGATTATTCATGTTACATATAATTACTGCTATGTCGTCCATGACTGATGATAGGCTGATGCAAAAAATCTTAGCTAGGTGGTTTAAATATACATGAGCCCACGTAATTATTGTTCGATCTCACACTCGACATACATAATTATAAATTCTTGCAAAGGTAGCTCCTAGTATAGTTTTGCTTACAATAATTGATTTTTTTGTTGATTTATCATTCACCTGGAACCAGTCGCCTTTTACGATACCTAAGAATGTATTTCTTTGATATCATAAAATAATGGGGTGGAAATCGTGCAACAAAATTGAGAGCATTCGCATCTTTTTTTTTACTATTCACTGTCACACTGCTCAAAGGCCTCCCCTTTTGCTTTCCAAATGTAATCAACTCATCCTTTAAAAGAAAATAAATACAAAACTTTAGCTACCAATCTCAATAAAACCCAACAACTTCCTTGTGACACAAAACTCTTTTATCTCAAAACATCTGAGCTAACACTGTGAACCATTAGCCTCCGAACTGCAAAACACTGAACTAACGTCCGTCTAACTAAAACAGTCAAGTCTAAATACGGAGTATCGCGTTGTCGTTTCAATAGCATTAGTTTGTTGTTGTTGAGGCGCCTCGTCTGACGTCCAGCCCGCGGACATAAGGACTTTAATAGGGAAACATTCGATATTGCACGTTGCAATTTTAATGTGTCGAGTGAGGTATTTCAATGTTGGAGAGGAGAGTATCTATGACGTGTTAAAAGCCTAGGTTTTTAGTAAAAAACTAATAGAGAAAAATAATATGTTGCTTTAATAGCAATAGCTTGTTGTTCCCGTGGACAAAAGAACAAATCAAATCAAATCATTTATTTGCATAATGCATGTATAAAAGGTGTTATAAAAATGTAGGAGGTGCACTGTATTATAACCTATTGAGGTGTGCAAATTCAGATATTAGGTACCAAACAAAGAAATTTTAAATTCAATTACAAAAAAGAAAAAAGTAATGTTAGAAAATGTCAAAAATAATAATAACAAAATGTCAAAAATTATTATTATGCACAAGTCAAATATAGTCATGTCCCATAATATAATTTTACAATTAAATCCATTACTGTTATTACATATTACAATATACAAGGTTAGTCGGAAAGGGGGTACTAATCCGAAGCCCACTTATAGTATCGCTGATGACTGTTTGAAAGCAAGTGTTAAAATTTCAAAATTCGATATATTTTTTTTCAAATAAAATGATTTTTATTTTAGTTTTTTCAAAAATTCTTCATCCCTGCTTTAGTTACAAATTCCGAAAATGGTGCTTCTAATTCATGGCCCCAATTATGACCTAAAATATAAACACAGCTGATCATAACTGGGGATAGATAGATTTTAGAGATTTTTTTTTGAGATTTTTGAACAACTGTTTCTCTTTAACTATTGAGTTTTGGGAAAAGTTGTAGAACAAAAGTTATTCATTATTATAAGTACTTTAACACCCTTTCGGATTAGTACCCCCTTTCTGACTAACCTTGTATTTAGGTATATTATAATAGAACAGAGTAATAGTCGATATTGTACGTTGCAACTTGAACGTTTCCAGTGAGGTACCTTAAAGTTACGAAGTGTTAAAAGCGTAGGTTTCTAGTAAAATACTAATAGAGATAAATAATATGTTGTTTTAATAGCATTAGTTAGTTGTTTTTGAGGCGCCTCGTCTGACGTCGACAGCCCGCGGACATAAGGACTTTAATAGGGAAACATTCGATATTGCACATTATGACTTGAATGTTTCGAGTGAAGTACCTAAACGTTAAAGAGGTGAGAATCTATGACGTAATAGAAGCCTAGGTTTTCAGTAAAATACTAACAGAGAAGAAAAATATGATGTTGTTTTAATAGCATTAGCTTGTTGTTCCCGCGGACAAAAGGACAGAGAAACAGTCGATATTGCACGTTGCAACTTGAACGTTTCCAGTGAGGTACCTTAATATTGAATAGGAGAGTTATGACGTGTTAAAAGCCTAGGTTTTAAGTAAAGTACTAATAGAGAAAAATAATATGTTGTTTTAATAGCATTAGCTTGTTGTTCCCGCGGACAAAAAGGACTTAAATCGGGAAACGAACACTGAATATCTGGAACGGTTCTAGCGATGCTATAGAATTGTTTGTTCTACGTGGATAGTATTTGCTGTATAAACACTTGAATGAAGAAACTGCAGACATTGCTGGTGTTTGTATCAAAGGATTGTATCAAAGGATTTTAAATTAGAAGCGCATCTGTTGAGTGGACTCGTAATAAATACAAAAACATAATATTGCATTGACTCTGAATCTGCCATACGGCCTTTAATTGAGTATTAGTGAGTCTTCATCAACAATAATGTGTTATGAGGATAGAAGAGCAAAATACAAACAAAGGATGAATCAAGTATTTATTTCTATTGATATAAGAATTTTAATAGAATAGATCCGAGCACAATCAGCCCATTACTGCCCCACTGCTGGGCGATGGCCGCTTCTCAGATTAAGCTGCTGCGTGTTGGCGGACAACACACACCATCAATTCGGTTCCCTCACGATATTTTTCATTCACCGTTAACGCAAGTGCTAATCAATTCCTGATCCGCACATGAATTCGAAAAATTAGAGATATGGGCCAGTATTGAACTGACATCCTCCTGCATAGCAACAAGAAGACAAGCTTTTAACCGCATAAGCTATCATTGCTATGATGATAATGTACGCAAGCCTTTATTATTTAACTTTATCACAACTTCTTGTGAAAGTAATTTGCAGAAGTTTGAAAGTAGCGACAGTGACTGAAAAGTAAATGAGTTATTACTCTTCTTTAGCGTTAGGATTAGCGTGGTATGAACATGTTACTAGAATAATAATCAAGGGCCTGATACAGAAAGCGGTCCTTCTGGACACGGCGCGTATTGTTAGGAAGTTCCTCTCTGTGAGGCCCTGACCACCGGTGGCTTGGACCCTATTCCCGATGCCGGTGTGCGAAAATTTTTTGTTTTTGAAATTTTTATAAATGTAATTGTATATGTCTTTGTAAATGAATAAACGGAATAATAATAATAATCTTTATTTTCTCTTTCACAAAACTGTTCTAGAAGAGTGTTAAATATGACTGTGGACGGAAAGTGTGAAGTAGAGGTAGGGAAAGATGGATGGATTGTGTGAAGGATGATATGGGTAAGAAAGGAGTGCGTACTGAGATGACGGCTGATAGAGGAGAATGGAAGTGGAATACATGTTGTGCCGACCCCCACCTAGTATCGGTTAAGGGCGCTTTCAAATTGGACGGTTGCCGTCGAGCTGCAGTCGTGCCGCAGCAGTGCGGCTGTCGAGCTGCAAACGCGCGGTTGTGTTGACGCGACGAGAGAGCAGTGAGATGCCCGACTTGCTGCCGTGCGTGCACGGTACGGACGACACACTGCTCTCAGGCCGCGTCAACTGTATGAAAAAACACAACCGCCCGTTTGCAGCTCGACAGCCGCACCGCTGCGGCACGGATACAGTCCGACAACAACCGTCTAATTTAAAAGCGCCCTAAGGGCGGAGAGATGATGATCACAAATTCTTGTAATCTTAGGAAAAGGCTGTGCCCAATAGTTAAAACTATTTTCAGCTGTACATTACCCAAAAACACACCAGAATAATACTCTTCTAAAATGTTTTAAATTATGTAGGTGTACGTAGCTTATATTCAGTTCCATATTGCATTCTCTCCCTCAACTTTAAAATTAAATATTATAAAGTTTGCATTTCAACGTCCAACAGCTTTTGACGTCGGTTCTCAAAACTGAATAAATACACATGGAAATTCAAGTTACCTTCGTGTATTATTTTATACAGATAAATATGCTTCTATTCGTTGTCTGATATTAGGGTATACAACGTGTTACAAAAATACCCCTAAATCCGAAAGGGGATTAAAAGGTCCCTTGTAAAGAGTCTATTGGCACTATTTTAAAATAAAAGAAAGACTCAAAAAATAATGTTTTAACACATCATAAAATAAAATCATCACTGAAACGCAACCTAGACTACCCAGAAATTTATTTAAATTCTTACCTAATTTACTCTGAGAGGTAAATGACAACAACCATAAAAGACTACTTGATTAATATTTTCTTTTTTAAGGGGAATTAGGTAATACACGTTGTATATGATAAAATTAACAATAATACTCGTAATAAGTCGGCGATATTAAAGAAATATTTAAAAATGTATTTTATAAGTTATGTTAAATGAATAAACGGATAATAACAATTCTCAAATCTAAAAGTTATTGAAAATGAATCAACCCACGAACTTAAAGACTGAAAAAAACCTATATAAGCAGTGATAGCTTAGCGGTTGATAGCATACCTTCTATGCAGGTGGGTATGAGATCGATCCCGGCCCGCACCTCTGACTTTTTGAGTTCACAAGCGGATCATTATTTGATTATCACTTGCATTAACGGTGAAGGAAAACATCGAAAGGAAACCTGTACACCTGAGAGAGCTCTGAACAGGTCTCGATGGTGTGTGTAGGCCGCCAGGTCAGCGTGGAGGACTAAGGCCTTGATCCTTCTCATTTTGAGAAGAGTCCCATGCCTCACAGTAATGGGCGAACGATCATGAATTCATGATGAATCTCATATTAAATATACTGCAGGGTCGTAAGACTACATTGCAACAAAAAAAAACCGACCAAGTGCAAGTCGGACTCGCGCACGAAGGCGCGCCATTATCTATAAAAACGGCAAAAAAATTCACGTTTGTTGTAGGGGAGCCCTCTTAAATATTTATTTTATTCTGTTTTTTAGTATTTTTTGGTATAGCGGCAACAGAAATACACCATCTGTGAAAATTTCAACTGTCTAACTATCACGGTTCATGAGATACAGCCTGGTGACAGACAGACGGACGGACAGCGGCAAAAAAATCACGTATGTTGTATGGGAGCCCCCTTAAATATTTATTTTATTCTGTTTTTTAGTATTTTTTGTTATAGCGGCAACAGAAATACATCATCTGTGAAAATTTCAAATGTCTAACTATCACGGTTCATGAGATACAGCCTGGTGACAGACGGACGGACGGACAGCGGAGTCTTAATAACAGGGTCCCGTTTTACTCTTTGGGTACGGAACCCCAATTACAATATTTGAAAATATCATCATCTGCCTAGCCTTTTCCCAACTATGTTGGGGTCGGCTTCCAGTCGAACCGGATGCAGCTGAATATCAGTATTTTACATGGAGCGACTGCCTATCAGACCTCCACAACCCAGTAACTGGGTAATACGATACTCTTGGTAAGAGTGGTTGTCAGACTTTCTGGCTTCTGACCAACAGTAACGACAGTGACAATATTTGAAAATATATAATTATTAAATTGAATCGCATTTAAAAATCGTGCAAAGCTGGGAAAATGTTGTTCTTTAACGAGCGAAGTTTAGAATAGGACCTCGGTTTCAATACCTTTCAGTTTGTTTGCCTATCTTGTTTGTATGTTACTTTTTGCAGGCGATCGCCACGACACTTAAGGGCACGGGTTCGACCTCTGCGTGTTGCAAAATACCTTTGGTCTACATCTTGAATCCGTCCTTGTTGTTCTAGTGTTCGCAATCGCGACTGCTAAGCGTGAGGTTCTTGGTGCGATCCCCAGGTCGGGAAAAGTGTTATTGGGTTTTTCCGTGTACAAATTCTCAGTAGCTGTCGGAGTCTGGATTTGTGCCCGGTTGTTGGCAATAGGCTCGCTGCCTATTACATTTTGTTTGGTGGTAGAATCTTTAAGGTCCGCCTGGCTAGCTACCACTCTCACATTAAAGTCCTGCGCCAAGCAGTTTACTGTGTTTCGTCGTGTGTATGTGAGAGCCAGAGGGGTATACGGGAATCCTTCTATATCTCTGTTACTTGGATTCGTGTGCTGCATCTTAGATCCTGTCTGCGCTTACGATCAGGTGCGACGAGGGTCAAACGCGACTAAGTCAAGTAATAAAAAAAAACCATGGGATCTAAATAAAACGGCGAAATGAGGGTCACTACACCTCTGCCCAACCCTTTGGGAAGTACCGGCGTGATGTTATGTTGTGTTATGTTAATATTTATAGTTGTAGCTATTTGTCTTGGTAATTTATTTCTTTCGTCTACGTACTAGATCTTATCATTTAAGTATGTTGTAAGTAGTACAACATCAAAAACTACTGTTTTATTCCGTCCCATATTCCTAACTCAACATTATAAAGTCAGAAACTGTCCCATTCAATAACCGTTTACCGTTATCTGTCAGCGTTTGTATGAAGATTGTATAACAAATCTCTGTTTTAGCTTATCTGATGGAAACAAGCGGGCTAATGGGCGCATGAGATCATTTTAACGGACCATTGTTCCTATGTAACATGCAACAAAAATTATGATACGGCACCTAATATTTTTTCCCACTTTCAAACCGTTTTTGGGCTTATCGAGAACTAAGATGCGATTTTTTCTTATGAAATTTTGATCTAAAACTGTTGTTTGAACAACACCGTTAGCTTCGTAAAACCTACTTTAAAAATGTTACCTAATAAAAAATACTAGAGTAGCAGAATGATGTAGAGCTTACGTGAAGGCAATCATTTATACAATTGTGAGAAAAAGTCGATGTATGATATCGGAGACTATTAAATCTAAATGCCAAAAGAGAAAACGTACATTAGACTTATGTATAGTAACATTGTTGTCGTATATCAGGTTCCCACAACAAACCTCATTTGACGGAAATAACATTGAGAAAAAACAGACTTTTGTCTGTATTTTTCCTTTCTTTGGGAGGACGAATCCTTTTGGAACTCTAATAATGTCAGCCAAAAAATAAAGTCTTCTTTCTTTTTCAAAAGGTATGCTTTTTAGGGTAAAGTAAAGATACTTTGTTACTTATAATTTTCTTTCTTTCAAATTTATTTTAAAATGTTGGTGTTTGTAGCCCGGATTTTACAAACCCGCTTAGCACCAGTTTGCGAGTTCAAACCCAGGCTTGTATCAATGTAACTATTTCAATGTCATATTTACTTTCTTAGTGAATCTAAGACGCCGCGCCGCCGACACACGGTGAAGAAAAATATTGAAAGGAAACCTGGACTTCATGGTCTGAAATCGCCAATCAGCAGTGAGCAAGCGTGTGATCAATGCTCGTTCCTTCTTTGTGTGAGAAGAGGTCTTTTCCCTGCAGTAGGACAATTATAGGTTAATATTTAACCCCTCTGGGACAGGCGTTACCTTATCATGAGATTAACGTAAAACCGGAGGGAACATTAGACTAGCTTTCTACAACCCCATCATATAATAAAAAATATATGATGTAGTCTACTGAAAAGCTTACAAACCGCAGGGCAGCTTGTAGCGAGCTGTTGGTGAGTAGCGACACTGCGGAGAGTGGAACCCCAAGAGTGTCCGCAGGATTCTCAACTCTGGCTTGCCTTTATCGGCTGGTCAGAGGGGAGCTGCCAGAGCTATATGCTCGGGGGTGGAAGTGTCTAATGGCGTAATAGCAGGGAAACCCACTCCGGATCTTTTAGACCCGCGACGGTGAAACCGGGGCCACACCTCTCTATACCTCTAGCCACTCACACGTTTGTTGCCCCCTGGACTGGACTTCATGGTCTGAAATCGCCAACCCGCAGTGAGCAAGCGTGTTATTAATGCTCGTTCCTTCTTTTTATGAGAAGAGGCATTTGCCCTGCAGTAGGACAGTAACAGGCTAACATTATTATTATAATATTTCAAACTACACACAAAGATATAGGTAAACCACAATAGACCAACGGCATACAACATGCACTCGACCTTTCTCAACTCGAATCATACTCGCTCTGTCATTCAATTTATCTCGCGGTAATTTAATCGCAGACATAAAATAATGTCTCGAAACGCACGAAGCAAACGTAAAGGAATGCTAAAAAGAATTGTAAGTACGCACTGATAAATAGTCGAAACAGTTTGGCGCCGAGTGTCGAGACAAAACCATTAACGCTTTGAGTATCAGTAGAGTGACCATAAACTTTACAAAAGTGGCCGTTCCAACACATAATAATTTGTTTTAATAGGTCTAACATGCCGTATTGATTATTAACTATGACCGTAGACGTTTTAAAACATTATTGCTTATGACTAAACGTGTCTAGCGTGGTTTTAGCTTGTATTAGGGAAATAATTGTTGAGTATATTAGTCATATGAATGCTGCGCCTTCAATCAAAGCTCTTATCTGTATCTTTGATACAAACGTAAGCTACCGCGTATGAACGAAATAGGTATCATACTATCGAAACCGCTTTTACTTCAAAAGTCCTATTGTTAGTTTTGATTCTGGTTACAACAGCTGTGTTTGCATTGTTCTATAAAGTGTAATTAGAAAAAACGCAAACGCAGTACATTATTATCTAACTTTAGCTAAAGCTCGGCCATTTTAATAAGGCAAAGGGAATATAATGTATTTACCACCTACTTTTTTGGAAGATATCGCCAAATCGTCCTTGTTACATTTTATTTTAAATCAGGCTATATTTTTTTTTAAATAGGTATAATGTTTTTTTCTCTTGTAAAACTAAATACCTATAAATTATTATTAGGTAGAAATAAGGTATTAAGAACAAAAAAAAAACCGTTTGTTTCAAGGGTTAAAATATTGTATACTTAATTAATTCCTCAACCAAGATGAATGTTTTATGATCAAAGATTTGGACATACATAAATAGACTCACGCCTTTTTCCCATGGGGGTAGGCAGAAACTGTAGAACGCCACCTGCAACGATCCGTACATACTCCTTTCACTTCGTCCATGTTCATACATCTTGTCATATACGCGCGACGGTTGTAAACACTACGCACCTGTCCCCCTTGAAGAACATCACCAAATAACATCGATGCACTTATGTCCTTCTAGGACTTCGTGTACTGGCATTTCCACTAACATCCACCCTATAAATTCAAGTTAAACCTCCACAATGTACTGTGGTTTCAGATAGAAAGGTGGATTAAAGTTTAGAAATCACAAACCAGACCATCGTTTATGTACTACCACTACCACAGAAATCTAAATAGTAAGACAATATTTAGATTTCCGTGACCACCACAATATTGGAGCACCACTAGAACTCAGTTCAGATCGTAAGCTCGATTTAGAGCAAAACGTGGCTCCGATTGGTGAGAACATAATTAGTATGGCTACTAATTGAATTTCTGTTACTCCGCAAAGTCTAAATCGTGAAGATAAGAACTTCCAAACTGACCATATATCTTTGAAGCGGAAAAATCGTGAGTAACACAAACGTACAGTTAATCGTTTACTAGGAAATGGTAAATGTACTGGTTTGGGAAAGCAAAGTTTACCATTACTTAATAGGGCAGTTTAAATTAGTATTGAGATAATTACAGCACGCTTTCTAACTGAAGTTTTACAATGTTTCCTTTAACATGTGCGTCTGATTAGGTATGTCCTTAAATGGCATTTAGGGCTTGCTATAATAGGCCTTATTATCGGCAATGTGTGGCTATTTATACAATAAACACACTGATGAATTAATTATGATAGAAATTACTGCTTCGTTGTTCTAGCGGTCGCAAGAGCGACTGCTGAGCTTGAGGTCCGGGGATCGATCCCCAGGTTGGGCAAAGTGTTACTGGGTTTTTCCGTGTGGAATTTCTCAGTAACAGCCCAGAGACTAGATTTGTGCCCGGTTGATGGCAATAGGCTCGCCCCCTATTACATGGGACTTCAAACATAACTGCAAAATGTGGGTGTACAATACACCTCTGCCAACCCTTCGGGGGATAAGGCGTGATGTTATGTTGTTATGTGTTGCTGCTAAAATTACCTTCCATGAGTGACGATACTCAAACGGTCTAACCTTAGGATATCAGCATTGCTCAAAAAGTGGGTTGCGGAGATCTGATGGCAGTTGCTCGTGTACAATACTGGTGTTCAGCTGCATCTGGTTAGGCTGGAAGATGACCCTAACATAATTGGAAAAAACCTAAACAGAATGTGTGACGATACTCAAGTACGTCCGGCATACCTTGGGCAGTCAGCTCCACTACCAACATTGCTGACTAGCTAATCTTTTCACCACAGCATGAGCTATTCTCACATAGCTCGAACGTCAGTACGCGCCGGGTTTCGACGCGAGAAGAATCTGCTAAAACTAGATAGTGCCTAATAACCAGTGATCGGAAAAAGGTGAGCTAATTTACCTAACTTCAAAGAACAGAGACAAAAAGTGGAGACTTCCCTACGGTAACCATTTTTTTTCGGGAAAATTGTCCCGGGTTTCGGGACGTCACTAAAGTACATTTAATATTAATGTTATTAATACAGAAAACAATTGAATTCATTCAATTTACACAAAACCAGCTGACACGTTTTTTATTGTTTTCAAAAAAGAGATTTTTTATTGTTTTCAAAAACGGAGATTGTCTTTTATTTTTGAAAACAATAAAAAACGTGACTACTGGATATGTGTAAAGTTTAAAAATTAGAAAAAAAATGTTGTCGTCTTGAAGTCTCCACTTTTTGTCTCTGTTCTATGAAGTTTAGGTAAATCAGCTCACCCTTTTCCGATCACTGCTAATGACTTATCTACGAGAAAAGCCATTGTTCAGCTATGCATCCATGTTGTATAAAAAATAAAACTTTTTGTATTATAACTTTCGTGAAACACATTCATATTTTTTATTAGTTACGGTTAACTCACGTGTATTTTTCGGGATTCGGGCGAGGTTGCGAGTCGAACTGCACAACGCGAGTTCGACTCGCGTGATCAGCTCATGATCAAGGGCTCCGTTTGGGTCCGAAACTAGTCAAGCAATCCCGAAAAATGCACGTGAGCAATCCGTAACTAATCATAAATAGAAATAAGTTCATTGAGAAGAATGATCGGGCCTTTTTTTTCTCTCTTTTACTCGTGTATCAAAGTACAGGAGGTGACGTGACGGGTAATTGGAAGGGGCAACGTGAGTCCAATCCCGTTACCAGAGCATAATATGGTTACCCTAAGTATCACGTGCGGACTTAGATACGCCTTAGGGACGTTACTATTATCGTTTCTGATGGAATATTACGTATTAAAAAGTGTTTTGGAAGATGGTCGTTATTTTGATAATTGTGCTGTCTGGGAAGATTTGTCCGAATTCTGTAAAGTCATAGTAGTTGCACATGTCGGACGATAAAAGGTCCTGTATAGGGCCCAGAAGTACTTTTATTATTTTAATAATATATACAAATTTAATCAAAGAGTCTTATGTGTTACTAGCTTTCGACCGCAGCTTAGCTTGCGTGAAATTTTGAACCCGTTAAGTGACGATTTTCCATACAAACTTTCATCCCCTATTTAACTCCCTTAGGGGTTGAATTTCGAAAAATCCCTTCTTAGCGGATGCCTACGTTACAAAAGGAACCTACTCTAAAAGTTTCAACTTTCTAACCCCAGCGGTTTAGGTCGTGCGTTGATAGATCAGTCAGTCAGTCAGCTTCTACTTTTATATGTATATGTAGATTATATAGCTTCTACAACTTGATTTGGCTTTCAATATTCAACGTTATCACGGTTTAAAATCAATACTTATCTTAACTGATACTTTTAATGCCTCATAAAAAAGTAATTAAGATAAATGAATTTAAACTACAATAGGAAAAGAACTCCCACTTCGTACAGTTTTACGATACCTCTAAAGAAACATACGCCACCCAGTAAAGTCTCTAAAATATCTTCTCGAAACAATCTGCACATGGCAACGAAGTAGCAAAACAATTCCCATAAGAAAATTATGATATATGAATAGGGATGCGCCGGGTAACGTACTTACATCGACATCGTAGGGACTGCACTAGCTGAGGTACAATTCATATTGCATGTCCAGTACCATCGCCCACAGTGAACCGGCGAGTACGACGGATCCGAATACTTTGGTACAACAATACAAAATGTCTTACAACCCAATGAAGTACAACGAAATTTCGATTTTGTCCTACCAACAATAAAGTGCATTTTCGGTTGGGGGTTGCCGGTGATATGTTACATCTGCGGAAGAAATGCAGCGCTCAACAGAGTAATAGAAAAATATAAAACAATTGCATAAACATCAACAAACGGACAGACGTACCACGACTCCTTGAGAGTCAGAGCTCAGAGGTGACCTCTGGTAACTGAACAATGGGTTATAATATACGGGGGAACGAATCTCAAAGAGGATGCTATTAAAAACTTGGTACATGTATTATAAGAAGTTACGATGGAGAAAATTCGATTGAAGTCTCTGTTTTGTTATAAAGTTTGTGAAAGAAGAAAGTTTTACGGGAACATTATTTTAAACAGATGTCGAGTAGGATAGATTTTGTTATAATTTATGTTTGAAAAGTGAGTGACTTAGTATTCTCTGGCCTTAGCATTCTTCTTAATTATCTGGGCAGAGTATGCTTATGTCATTGATTGAAATTGTAGTTAAGTTCTCTCCCTACAACATGTCATAAATTGTAATCACATTTGGAGTTAAACTCTCATTATACGGTTAATAACCAGCTCGTCACCCTCCGCGCTAACTGTCGTAACTAGCGATTGATAATTTTTCAGAGAAATTCTCACAGAGTGACGTATCTGCTTCAAATGAACAGAAATAAATAAATAGATACCTTAAGCCTTTAAGGCATCTACTAACCAAGCCAAGAGCAATATAAAAAAAACTAGCTTTTGCCCACAGCTTCGCTTGCGTGAAATTTTGAACCCGTTAAGTGACGATTTTCCATACAAACTTTCATCCCCTATTTAATCCCCTTAGGGGTTGAATTTCGAGAAATCCCTTCTTAGTGGATGTCTACATCACAAAAAGAACCTATTACTGTCAAAGTTTCAAGTTTCTAACCCCAGCGGTTTAGGCTGTGCGTTAATAGATCAGTCAGTCAGTCAGTCAGCTTCTCTTTTTATATATAATATATAGACTAGCTTTCGCCCGCAGCTTCGCTTGCGTAAAATTTTGATCCCGTTAAGTGACGATTTTCCATACAAACTTTCATCCTCTATTTAACTCCCTTAGGGGTTGAATTTCGAAAAATCCCTTCTTAGTGGATGCCTACGTTACAAAAGGAACCTACTGTCGAAATTTCAAGTTTCTAATAATTAGGCTGTGCGTTGATAGATCAGTCAGTCAGTCAGTTTCTCCTTTTATATGTATAGACTAGCTTTCGCCCGCAGCTTCGCTTGCGTGAAATTTTGAACCCATTAAGTGACGATTTTCCACACAAACTTTCATCCCCTATTTAACTCCCTTAGGGGTTGAATTTAGAAAAATCCCTTCTTAGTGGATGCCTACGTTACAAAAGGAACCTACTGTCAAAATTTCAACTTTCTAACCCCAGCGGTTGAGGCTGTGCGTTGATAGATCAGTCAGTCAGTCAGTCAGCTTCTCCTTTTATTATGTATAGATTATTAATTCATTAATAAAGCCACAGCTAACGCAACTACTGAAAAATTATCAATTGCTAGATACGACAGTTAGCGCGGAGGGTGACGAGCTTATCAAACGTGGTCAATGACTATGGTCAGAGGGGCCACTGATAGCTGTGGTCTGTTATCTGTGATAATAATATTATTTATGATTAGTTACGGTTTACTTACGTGCATTTTTCGAGATTGCCCGATTAGTTACCTCAGCTTGTAAGTTCGACTCGCGACCTTACGCGTGCTCAGCTCATAATTAAGTACTTAAGGACTCTGAAACTAGTAGGGCAATCCCGAAAAATGCATGTGTTGACCGTAACTAATCATAAATATGAATGAGTCTCACGAAAGTGATAAAACAATATCTAATAGTATTATGCTGATTAAATTGCGTACTATCTCTCAACTGTCAAAACAACAAACACGAGAGAAAAAGTAAGTAGGTACGTAGCCCGTTTGCATTAATTCTTATAGCACAGTTCGTAATGCACTAAAGCCAAGCCGCACTAAACGCGGGGCGCGAACCAGGGGTTTCGACGGCGGACCCGCGCTCGCATTTTGTGCGACAAAGTGATCTCTTGAATACTATAAATGCGGGCCCGCCGACGAGACATTCCGCATGCCCGGTTACGTAGAAACCGTCCCCTAGGACGACCTACAGCAGTCCAATAGAAAAAAAAAAGAGACATTCCGCTCTTGATCCGCTTGCGCCCTGAGCTCGTATTTGGTATAACATGCTTCATAGTGATATAATAAGTGAATACTACTAACGCGGACCCGCCGACGAGACACTTCGCTCTCGATTCACTCACGCCCCGCTCTCTGTCAGTCTCAGTGGTCTTTTAAATACCTACTTACTACAAAAGCGAGCTTGCCGAGAAGACACCTCGCTCTCGACCAGTTTGCGCCCCGCTCTCGCATTTCGTGTGACATGCTTCATAGTGATCTCTTGAATACTACTAACGCGGGCCCGTCGCCGCGTTGACGAGACGCCTCGCTCTCGACCCGCTTGTGGCCCGCGCTCGCATTTAGTGACACGCTTCATAGTAATCTTTTGAATACTACTAACGCAGGGCTGCCGAGGAGACGACCCGCTTTCGATCCCCTTGCGCCCCGAGCTCGCATTTAGTATGACATGCTTCAGAATAATCGCTTGAACACCTACTACCTTGGGCCCGCCGACGACACGCCCCGCTCTCGCGTCGCATTTCGTCGCGACTTTAGCTGTTAGTGCACGTATAATGACCCGCAACATAAATTCACTTCATTAGCGTTCCGCTGCACAAAGGCCCGTGTTTACACGTGTTGTTAACGGAAACATACGCGTTAACGGTTTGGAGACAGTGAATGAATATTTTTTATTATCTATCGCACCGATTAGTTGTATGCATCTATTGAAAAAATAATAGCAAATCAGGACTCTCAAAATACACAATGTACATTTTGGTGAAGGGTGAATTTTTCTTTATGGCATTCACCTAATCGGGTGCTTAAGAATAGAAAATCTCTTGGTACCCTTCAAACCGGAACACAGCAGTGTTTGACGGCAGATATAGGTACGGTGGTAGTACTTCCCCAGACAAACTCTTGTATGAGGAGCTCAACTACTACATACATTTAAAATATCTCCTGACAATATTGCATACGGTAATTTATAACAACATTAGCGATCCTCGTCGACGTGTGGGCGTTAAAATCCAATAACAATCAATAAGCTATTCGATAGTGAAAGTTAAACTTTATCAATCGAATGACTAATGCTCGGTTCCTATACCTTACCGACCGTAATACCCAATAACGAAACGTAGTAGACTCATTCAATGTGTTAGTAGCAGCCGCAGGTAAAATTAACTTACAAATGTGGGCTCAGTTTTGGTTACTAAATTCTACCATCCGTAAGCAATACGATTCGTATACACAAGGTTAGTCGGAAAGAGAGTACTGATCCGAAAGGGTGCTAAAGTACCCATAATAATGAATAACTTTTGTTCAACGACTTTCCCAAAGAGTCTAATAGTTTTAGAGAAAGTGTTCAAAGATTTCATAAAAAATACGCTAAAACTCAATGCTCAGCTATGTTTACATTTTAGGTCGTACTTGGAGTCACGGATTAGAAGCTACATTTTCTGAATTCGTACCTAACTGAAGACGGGATGAAGAACTTTGGAAAAAAATAATATTATTGTAATTTTACATTGAAATAAAAATTATCGAATTTTGAAATCTAGTATTTGCTTTAAAACAGTCATCAGTGATACTTTGAATGGCCCGCCGATTAGTTTCCCCTTTCCGACTAACCTTGTATAGGAAACTGACCATCAGTTATTCCGTGGGATATGCTAGAACATAAAACTTCCTCACCGCACGCTTAGAATAGACGCGTGTTGTAAGTCAACAAAACCCAGCACGCTTGGTGGTAGGATCTACACGGTCCGCCTGGCTAGCTATCACCTGAACATTAAAGTTGCCAAGCAGTTTAATGTGTTCCGTCGTGTGTATGTGAGAGCCAGTAAGGGTATATGGGAATCTTTCTATATTCTATTACTTGAATTCGCTCCATCTTAGACCCTGTCTGCGCTTAACATCAGGAACAAACGCGACACAGTCAAATAATAAAAAAAAACAGTGTTCTGTGCAAACTTAATAGATAGTTGTGCCGATTCTCTCAAACTCAAAACTCATTTATTCAAAATAGACTAGAATTACTTAGTTCTTTTTGAACGTCAGTTTTACAATATAGACATCCCCCAAAAAGCCCTCCCTTCACCGCTTCCTAGTGTTTATGCTGTGAAGAAGAAACGGCGCAACAAACTCCCCAGCAACACAGATATGTCTGTCAAGTGAATAAATTAATTGACTCTATACAAAGAAAAACATAATATTTTTACAATAATAAAATTATGCAATTATAGGAAAAGTAAAAATTTTAATACTCGTAGTAAGTAGGTATATAAATCCATTCTGTATGAATTGAGATAAATCAAAATCGTATCTAAATAATATAAATACTTATATAAACCAACACATAAAAACTAATGGTTTCCAGGGAAGCCATATGTGCAGAAAAGAACTAGCGCCACACGTCCCTATCGTCAACACTTGTTCACTAACTAAACTAAAATTAGAGAATTGGTATATTTTATTAACAGAAAGCGCAAAAAAGGATGGTGATAGATAAGAACTAAGTTAGAGATGTCAAATTACTTTACGCCTTAAACTTCTACGTATTTTTAGTCACCACGTTCTGACGTGTCGTCTAAATATGTATGGAGATTTTAGTTCAACTAAATTTGACAGCTCTTATTTACATCCGTCTCTTTCTTATTCCATCAGAGTGAAAAAGATGGCAATAGCTTAAAATAAGTTTAGTTTGTGCACAAGAGAATCGGCGCCAGTAAGTCGCTTTAAGTTCTAATTTAAATCTGTCGAACTCTTTGTTCAGTATCCCTATATTATTATTCCCCCGATCACCATCACCACTATAAATTACTTAGAACAACTACACAACAACACAACAAGCTACTGTTGCTGTTGTTGGTCGGGTTGCTGACTCGTCGCGTGACTTCTCACATTTGTAAACGACTGCAACTAGTCGCTAGCAGATAACAAGAACCTCGGACCGTCTATGATACTTGCGCAAGATTGTCCGAAGTTAATTTAGATTTACTTAGAATAATTTGTATTCGATTTATTGGTAGTATTCCGAATGTTAAGTGACAATTTGTTTTATGTAATGGAGTTTTAAAAGAAATGTGTGAAGATGTCTGGAGAAGAATTAATGTTGGTTGCTTATCGGGGCTTGACATCGCTACTGGCTGTAGTAAGCTTATTTAAAAAAAATAAACTTTAAAAAAAAGTAAAAACCGACTTCAAAGAAAAACTAAAAGGAGTAAAATAATTACCATAATATAAAATTAACAGTTTCTGAAGTCGGTGACTTCTATTTGTTTCAGTGTAGAGTTGCACCGACTTCTGAAACTGTTAATTTTATATTATGGTAATTATTTTACTCCTTTTAGTTTTTCTTTGAAGTCGGTTTTTACTTTTTTTTAAAGTTTATTTTTTATTAAATACTTTTTAGTGTCATAAATTTAACCCCCTCCTCTTCATAACCCTTCTTTTTAGCCTTGACGTAGTCGGGCATAAAAAGCCCTTTCAAATGATACCTTACACGATATAATGAAAACATTCCAAAGGGGGGGGGGGGGGGGACACGCACCCCCTCCTCTTTTCCAGTAGTCAGTTCCCAACAACAAATATAAACAAAGCAATATTAGTAATTTGAGAATTTTGCTTTCATCCGATGAGGAGTTCCGTTCCATATCTCTGAAGTTCATGATCTAATCGTAACAAAATTTATATGGGACCAATCGGGAAGTATACCCTTTCGAACAAAGAAAGAATTTTTCAAATCGGTTTATAAATGACGGAGATATGAGGTAACACACATAAAAAATAAAAAATAAAAAATAAAAAAAAAAAAATACAACCGAATTGAGAACCTCCTCCTTTTTGAAGTCGGTTAAAAAGATAGGAAATTGTTTATGTTTTTTATTTTGTTATTCATTTATTTACATTGACATTCAAAGAATTACTGTTATAATTAGTTGTCATGGCGACAACGCAATCAAACAAGAGAACAACGGTGTTGTTTGTAAGAGATGGGCCTTTCAATGCATAAGCTATTGTAATCTTTATGCGTAACATGAGACCCATTCTTATAAGACCCCTTGGAATTGAGCTCATCCCGATCAAAAATGAGAATACGTTACATTTAATACCACCATTACAGAGTCCGATTTATTAGACATCGATTGCATTTTTACAGTCCCCATACATCTTATATAATATCTCATCATATTAAAATTCCAATGCAATGTCAATGCTATTACAAACGCCAGTTCAAAGACCCCTCATAAACCGTCATATTTTATCTTATAAACATAACAAAACCGATTATAAGCCACGTCAAACGTTATTGATCTGTTAAACTCAACGGTTTGTTGCATCAGTGCGCCTTGACAGTCGCCGCGTCATCTTCAACCGCAAATTGAGATATTGGCATAACCGGTCAACCACACGTAGCAATAATACTTAAAATATTCAGATGAACCTTGCCTCAGGCATTCCTGACAAACATTATTGCTTTTGAATTTAATATATTTATTACAATACGAGGCTGTAACCCGGCCGTACTGCATCCACGTCTATTTTACGTCGTAATGACACCGTAATATGTGTCATAAATTTTGAAGACGGGTAATACACACCACTATAAATATTACCCTAAAGTGGTGATTTACCCGACTCGACCGCAACGAGAGGGTAAAAGCTCGTTTTACTCTACTCTAAATTGTTACTAAATAGCCTTAAAAGCGAAGAAACGGTACTCTTGGTACAGTAATGGCTGCTGACAAAGTTTTTTATGTTATTAAGATTCTAGTTTTTGATAAACCGGGACCTACGTAATGTAGAAATTGATACGGGAAAACAATATGCTCACGGCTTCGTTCGTTCCGATAATAATAATTTAATGGATCGTTACAACAAAGTTACTGTTCGTGTGTAGACAAAATAAGGAAGGATTAGTAGTGTTTTAACGTGTAACATATATAATGTGACCGCTTATGGGTAAGTCAAGTGAATTTGTATGAACTTCAGGTTTGTGCAGTAAAGTAGACAGGTAAATAAATCCTTTATAGGCAACCGCTGATTTGTTATTAGATAAAAATGTTTCGTAAGATGCCGCTTGCAAAACCTGTAATAAAAGCGCCGACAAAGTCGTCTGGACTTTTTTTATTCTAAGTTATTTAGGATTGTTCGTAATGTGGGATGTCTTTAATCGGACCGCCGGTGGTAAAGTGACGGAGAATACTTGAAGATATCTGGTTGATGAGTTCCAGAGATGCGTAGGTGGGCCAGTCCCATTGCACAAGGTCAATGTTTCGTTGCCCTTCGGTTGACGGAGTTAGAGGCGTCAAATGTAATGGATTATCGTCAGGTGGGGTGACAGCGTATTGACTTTTTTAATTTGATACCACGCTATGGATAGTATTAAGTTCATCGCACGGTAGTGATGGAATAGAACAACCAAAGCTGAAAGTGACAATCATGCTAATTCTTATTATTATGTACAGTGGGTATGCAATTTCTGAGGCCCAATCGACCAAAATTGGCTGGAGACCTTTCAAGTCTCGCCAATAACTGCCCGGTTACGTAGAAATGGTCCCCTAGGATAGGACCATCGACAGAAGTGCCAAAGAAAAAAAAAACTGAGGTCCAATCCTCCTGAAAGAAGTCTTGATAAATCGCAACCGAACCAAGGCCGAATCGTTCATTCAAACAGTTTTCAATTTCAAAAGCTGGCAAATTGTTTGACACAAAAAACAAAACCAATCATTTTGACAGTTTTCGTAAACAAAAACTGACTGATCGTTCTGGTTCATTTACGTTTGGCAAAAATTTTGTTAGTCGAATGGGGATGGAAACGCAAAACGAAAAGTAGATGGCAGCACCACTGTAAGTATCAATTACAACCAATCAGAATGAGTTAAATTGTCAGTAGCAATAATGTCAAACTAACTTTAACCAATGACATTGCTTTGGTAAGAGCGGTGGTGGCGCCATTAGTTCACCAGTTTCCTACCCCATTGGCCCCAAGCCCTGACCGGATATTTCACAATTTTTATTCGAAATAAAACCATAAAAAATATCCTTAAAAACAAAAATACAACAAAAGGAAATTGAAAGCAACCAAGAAAATATCATCGTCTAACTATTTGCCGCTACTCAGTCCATTCCGACGGAACCATTTCAGTGAAGAGTGAGAAGTGTGGCATTCCAAAGGCGTATCGTTTGACCTATCTTAATGGATCCCACTTCGCTTTAGGCACCAAAAAACTCAAGGATAAGGAACAAATGAACGTCAGCGATACAGCGCTTCATTTTTTAATTTGTGAGTTTTTTCTGGATTTAATTTGTTTGGAAGATTTTGTGTAAAAAATGTGGACGTGACCGTTAGTTGGTAGATTAGTTGCTTATCATTATTAAAGATGTGAATAAACTGACTGAAATCTTAAATCAGGTACCTACTTTATCACTGATGAAGTAATGAATAAAATGCCTTAAAATGAAAAGTATTTAATTAGTAGTTTCATTGGTAGACACCCGATATCTTGAGACACAATATGAACAAATCATTAAAAAAAAGTCTCAAAGAGCCAAGTGTTACAGCGCTAAAACCGCTAGAATATTCAAATGCACCTCAAAGATCCTTACAAGGATGCTCACTATTAAAAAATAATAAAATCCAAATTCAAAAAATCCTCTAACAACAAGAAAAAAACAACTTGTATAGTCGTAAATTTGTGAATAGGGTTGGCCTAGAAGCGCATATCGGTTTATGGCTGGACCTTAGTGAGTCCTCGCGATAAATCCATAGTATCGTGAGCCAACGGATAGCCAATCGCGCTCGTAATAATAAAAGGTTAGAACGAGCTTTATTCATTTGTGGAGTCGCGTGGGAACCCTTTATTTGTAACACTGACATAAGGACGATCGAAGTATGCGAGGCTAAAAGGAAAATGGCGATTGAATCGTGTGCGTATTTTACGCATATTCAATCCTTATGTGATTCGTCCTTGCTTAATGATTTGCTTGCTTTATATGGTGAGGCGTAGTAGTAGTGTAGTGACCTGCTTACGAGTAATTTATTAAATGGGTATCCATTACATAGTTGTTTAGAAATAATGTCGATGCTGTCTTTTGTTGTTGACATTCAAAAGTACGTATTCAATTCAATTCATTTATTATATAAGATCCATTGGGTTAATAACAACAGTCTTAACCTATGTTAGTACTTAAAACAGACAATGTACAGGTGACAAGTGACCTCACCAACGGGCTGTCATGTCTCCCGGCTTTAGCGCTTAGAATGCTTCTGGGGCTGTCACGGACTCTGTTTAGCAGCGGTACGTGCCTCAGCGAACATAGATGACGCGCTACAGAACCGAGGCAGACGGACAGCACCCTAAATGCGTTGTTCTACGGGATCCGCAGAGCATTGTAGGCCTTTTGGGTGTAGCTGAACCACAGGCTTCCCGAGTACAGTGACATGCAATACGCTTTAAACAGTGTTATTTTGATCGCCGCTGTACATCGGAAGAACCGGCGTTCCAGCATATTAGCCCGAACCGACAATGCTCTGCGCTCCCTCTCCATATCCGGGTCGTCTTTCAAATCGTCCGTCACCAAGTGGCCCAGGTATTGAGTATACCCTGTATTGAATAAGGTCTACTATTAAAAATGTACTACAATTTAATAGTATTATTTATAGAAAGTATAGAAAGAACACGGTAAGTGAAAATAAATAAAATCGATGAAAAAATAGAGGAGCTACTACACGCTTTCGAAGTTTGTTGAAGAGGCATTTTCTGTCCTTGTCATGCGGAACGGATATTGTTCAGTGATGTCAAGTCACTATGAAGTTTTTAAGGTCTACATCTTGTAAACGATTTTAAATCGTTTATAAATTACTAGCGACCTGCCCCGGCTTCGCACGTGCACGTTTTATAGCTTAAAACCTTCCTCTTGAATCATTCTATCTATTAAAAAAAACCACATCAAAGTTCGTTGTGTAGTTTTAAAGATCTAAGCATACATAGGGACAGACTGACAACGGGAAGCGACTTTGTTTTATATTATGTAGCGAAGCAATTTTCTTATATATTTTATTAGTTTTTCACTGTTGCTTATTGTTTTTGTAACAGTTTTGATATTTCTAATTTAAAATTATAATCAAATATCATATTAACGATTTCTTTTTCTTTCAACAACAATGAGCCTCTACTATACATGAGATCAACAGGGCATACTTAGGAGGTAAACTCTACTTCATAGGTATCCTAGAACTTTCAAAGCTCTCAGATATGAAATTGTTTCATCAGACGATATTCTAAATAAAGGCACCAGTTTCTTAAAACATATTTTAAAAAAACGACGATGTAATTTAATAATTCAGTCAAAATAAATATTAACTACACCAAACCATAACCTAGTATTCTAAAGTCCGATTTTTCAATGGTGAGCTGACAACTTTTAACGGAGGAATAAATTTGACGTTTTGAAGGTTTTGTAGAAAATGTATTGTGTCTAAACGTCACACACATTAAACACTATTTAACGTTGGTAAACACTAAAAAACGGTTGTGCTTATTTCTATAGCAATATTGACTGATTGGCAGTTCATGGTCTGCAAAAGTGTGAAATATATCAAGTCATTTTATTTACCTACGTGATTGTTACACAGTTTGACAACGTAATTCTAGTTTTTTTTCTAGAATTACCTCATCCACACCTTTTAAATGTAACATTTTCAGTATAAAAGCGACAGTATGGGTATTTAGATATTTTTACTCAATCACACGCCTGAACGCGATCGCGGCTGGATTTGGCCGTAATTTCGTACAGAGGTAGATTGAAGAGACTTATCTCGGATTATCATTATAAGATACTTCTCGTACCAGAAAACAAAAAAACTTTTGTAACAGGCGGAGCCGCAGCTACAGCTAGTTTTGTACAAAATAACAAAATTCCGTGAAGAGTGAAAAACCACTTGCTCACAAAGATGAAATCGGTGCGGGCGCTACAAAGTGCAAGGCTATTTGCCACTTCAAAACGCCATGTTTTTATGTGAAAAAGTCAGTTGTCCACAGTTCCGCGTAAATACCATGAGTCAATCGGGTTATTTTTTAGACTCATTGTAGAGGACAACCAGTAAAACAATTGACTTGGTGAAAGGCACTTGCCGTATTTATTCAAACAAAACTTATGTTATTTACACTAAAAACTTTTGCACTCATTCTAATATGAATCGACTATACGTTCTTCTTTCTTCAGGGCTTCAGGGCTGCTGGGCTTCAGGGGTTCAGGGTTCAGTTCTTCGTACAGGTTCCTGGAGCGTAGAATGAGTGCCGACCAAAATGCCGGCGGATGCACCTGCTTACGTACCGTTTAGGGTGGCACAAGTAGCGTATGGTGTAACCCCCCGGTAATGTTCATTTACCATTATATTTTCTTAAAATGTTGGCTTTGCTGTAGCTAGCTGTGGCTATATGGTCCACTGTCTATAGCTAGTGGTCATCTTGTTCTATACATTGTGACGTATTTTATGACCTTGTTTACGTCTTAGTTGAAATTAGGCTTGCCGTCCGCAACAGTCTCCCCCCAGCGTAGCCTCGCGAGCTTCTTCTTCTATATGGTCGAGGACGATAAGCCTTCTCACGGGCCTTCTAAATATGCCGCCCCGCGTCCGCACATCCGCACTCCGTACCACGCCATCAGGACCGAATATCGCGCGCACAACAAGGCCCCGCGGCCACACGTTCCGCGGTAGTAAGCCGTCAGCGATTATGACGACATCGCCTTCCGCTATTTGTTCTGCGCGACTATGTCTGACGTCACCGCGCGGTGTTAGTGTAGGTAAATATTCGTTCATCCATCTAGCCCAGAATCGATCTGCCAGCGCTTGTGCTGCTCGCCAAGCGCGCTTATCAGCTACGTCACACGTTCCAGTGACCGGTAGCCCCGATGCTGACCCCAGCAGGAAATGATTGGGGGTTAACGCTTCTGCTTCTTCTGGGTTTACAGACACGTGAGTGAGCGGTCGCGAGTTCAATATATTCTCTACTTCAGCCATAACGGTTGTCAAAGTTTCTTCCTTTGGCATGCGCTCCTTTAGTATTACCGCGAGCGCCGTTTTTACGCTACGTATGAGCCGCTCCCAGGCTCCCCCCTGGTTAGGTGCACCAGGGTCGATAAAACGCCACTCAATTCCTTTATTGAGCGCGTAATCTTTAAGTTCAGACGCCCATTCCTTGTAGGCGTTTTTTAATTCGACGTCAGCACCGCGAAAGTTCGTGCCGTTGTCTGACATTATTGTTTGTGGCCAACCGCGACGCGCGGCCATTCTTCTTAGTGCCATTATCGCACTATCCGTACTGAGGCTAGGCAGCAATTCTATGTGCACGGCTCTAGTCACCAAACACGTGAATAACATGCCCCAACGTTTTTCTCTACGTCTTCCTATGGTTATTGTCATGGGACCGAAACAATCGACACCGCAGCGCGAAAAAGGGCGAGCGTATGCATCAAGCCTTTCACTGGGTAAATTTCCTTTCACCGGTATAGGCGGTGATTTCCGTCGCATGCGACACATAATGCATTCATTCAGTACGATGCGCACGCTAGTTCGTAATCTTATTATCCAGTATCGCTGTCGCAGGTTGTTTACTACGTGCTCTCGGCCAGCATGTCCATTTGTGACGTGTTCACGTTTTATAAGTAGGCGCGCAAGCGGATGCCTGCCGTCTAAGATCGGTGGCCTCTTTCTGTACTCTGGTACATTGGCTGCGTCAATTCGCCCGTTCAATCGAATTACTTTATCTTCATAAACCGGGTCTAGCTTGCTGAGCCGGCTCGACTTTTCTACGTTCTTCCCTGACGTTAATCTTTTGATTTCTTCAGAGAAACTGTCGCGTTGCGCCTCTCGTATAAGCGTTAGTTCGGCTTCTTTGAGATGACGCACGTCCATTGTTGTCGCGCGTTTACGACATTTATCTATAAAGAGCAACACGTTCGCCATGGCACGCAACGCTCGATCAAATGAAGAGAATCGTTTTATGTTCATAACGTTCTCCTCTTCTTTAGTATGGGCTACTATTTCGTCTTCACATTGGTTCATTTCTTGTGGCCACTGTTCTTCCGGTTCGCGCAAGAAGGCCGGTCCATTGAACCATCGATCGTGTTGTAAGAGACTCGTTTTTCCGTGTCTAGTCGCGTCGTCAGCTACGTTCTGAGCGGTCGGTACCCAGCGCCATCGTTCAGCGGGGGTTAGTTCACTAATTTCGCTCAGCCGATGCGCAACATACGGTGTATATCTCGCGGAGTCGTTCCTTATCCAGTGTAATGCCGTCTTAGAGTCACTCCAATAGGTCACTTCGGTTTCCCATCTATGTTCTTTACGTATCTCGGAGGAGAGTCGAGCGCCTATCAGGCACGCTTGTAGTTCCATGCGTGGAATACTCTGAGCTTTCATTGGCGCTACTTTAGCTTTTCCCGCGACTAGCACGACGTCTATTGATCCGTCGGGCCGTGTCAATCGCCAATATGCTGCAGCGGCGTACGCTTGTTCACTAGCGTCTGTAAATACGTGCAACGATCGCTCCATGGTCATGTGATTCGCGTAGCATCGGGGGACTCGCAAGCCCGCCACGCTCGTCAGACCGTTTATCCATTCGAGAAACGCGATAGCTTCTTCGGCGGGTAGTTGCTCGTCCCAGCCGATCTTCTTTCGCCATAGCTCCTGTAGAGTGATCTTTGCCGTAATCGTGAAAGGGCTTAACAGGCCCAACGGGTCAAAGATTGACATTACTGCTCCCAACATTTCACGTTTAGTTGGTGTTCTCGTGCCTTCACGTACGTCGTTCGGTACGCGAGGCATAGCGGTGTTGAATGCAAGTTCATCGGTTTCTGGCAACCACATCATACCCAGCGTCTTGCCGTACGGGTGTGCATTCGCACCTAGTTCCTTCGGGGCGTTAGCCTTATCCTGTTCTAGGATATTCGCGAGCAAGTGTTGTCGATTAGAATTCCACCCGGCAAGTTCAAAGCCGGCTTGCTCGTGAATGCGCTGCACTTCTGCGATCGTGAGTGCAGCGATCTCTTCTGACTCGAAACTGTCGACCCAGTCATCCATATAATGGTTCTTTGTTATTGCATAGAGGGCGCGCGGGTGCGCATGTTTACATTTTTCAGCGTTTCTGTTCCTAACGCTGTGAGCTAGGAAAGGAGAACTACGAGCGCCAAATATCATTGAGTTCATTACGTATTTCTGTGGCGGGCCTTTTCGTTCGTCACCACGCCACAGAAATTGTTGCGCTGCTCTGTCCTCGGGTCGAATCTTGATTCTGAGGAACATTTCGCGTATGTCGGCCGCTATAGCAATCGGCTTTTCTCTGAATCGAAACAGTATACCGTAAAGCGTGTTTAACATGTCGGGTCCGGCTAGTAATTCGTCGTTCAGACATTTTCCGTTTGTAATTGCAGCTGCATCGAATACAAGGCGCACTTTTCCTGGCTTGTTCGGATTAGTCACTGCGAAGTGTGGCAGGTACCATGTTATTGCGCTGTCGTCTGTGTGTTCGACTGGAGCGGCGTATCCCTTTTGTAACAGGTTATCTATTTGCGCCGTATATGCTTGACGAAACTTCGTGTCTCGATCCATTTTTCGTTCCATGGTGCGCAACCTTCGTAGCGCCATATCAAAGCTAGGCGGTAGGCGAGTATCGTCCGTACGCCATGGCAAACCAACTTCGTAACGTCCGTCGGTTAGTCGCGCTGTTTCATTAAATATTTCCTTGGCGCGTTCGTCTTCCTTGACGGGTTTATTTTTACTCGAAATTCCTAGCGCATCTATTGCGAAATGCGTCGTGACTAAGTCATGTAGCTCTTCATCATATCTTAATCGTTCTCTATGCTGAGGCGCACGTACGTGTAGCACTGTGGCGCCATCTATTGGGTCTTCCTTCGCCACTATAGTTCGTGGCACCGTACCGTGCACTACCCATCCTAGCTCTGTTAGTGATGCGGCCGGTTCGTTCCTTGCTCCGGTCAGGAGCTTTCGCGATACTATTAGGTGCCAATGATCTGCGCCTAATAGTATGCGCGGTCGTGCTTCTCCATAGCAGACCTCGTTCCGTGGTAGCTGTTGTAGGTGTTTATAGTTCAAACACTCAGCTGCGATCGCTTGACTGGTAATGTTGAGACTTTTGACGGTTCGCGCCTGTATCGGATGGAAGCTTGATCGTGCTCCCCTTATCTCCAATGCCACGCTCTGACTCTCTGGTTCCTGCCGCGTTGCCGTTAATCCGTGCAATCGCAGCGCGCATTTCGTTCCATGCGCGTTCACTTTTCTAGCGATTTCCTCGTCGATCAGAGTAATCGTAGATCCTTCATCGAGTAAGGCGTGAGTCTCCACTTCCAGTCCATCGGGCCCTCGAATTATCACGGGGCATATTTTCAATAGCACCGCGCCAGTTGACATTACGGCGTGAGCCGACGCGGTGATTTCGTTCTTTTGTTGTTCGCCTCCTAGCGCGGTTTGCTGCGTTCCGTGCAACAACACGTGATGTGGATGGCGACACTCGTTTACACCACACTTCTTGGCAGTGCAATTCATCCGACGATGACGGCTACCCAGGCAACGAAAGCATACGCGCGCTTCCTTTGCCCATTCCCATCTCTGTGGTACCGTCATCGCTTCCAACTTTCTACATTTTACTGTATCGTGTTCGGCCCCGCAACACAGACACATCTTCTCGCTATTGTTTTCAGTTGCAGCGTAAGCAGCTGCGCCTCGCTTCCTGCCTTCTAGGCCTTTAGGCGAACCGTAGCTAGGTCTAGCTGCTGGCGCACTACGTGTTGGCTCCTTTGTTCCGGTTGCTGCAGACGAGTAGGAAAAACGTATGGCGCGATCAGCCTCTCTCATGAGGAAGCGAGACAGAGTGACAATCTCTGGCTCGCTCCTGCTTCCGTACTCTTCTGCGTAGTCGCACCATCTCGCTCTAATATGCGGACTTAACTTCTCGGTCACTTGACGAGCCAACATAGGATTCTGTAGGTACCCTTTCTCATCTATACAAGTGAGTACGCTGACTATGTTTTGAAGTCGTATTGCAAACGTATTTAGTTCACTGGCCGATGGTCCGGGTCGCTGTAACTTCTTTATATCGTTCAACGTTTTATCAATAATAATCTCTGGGCGGCCGTAATATTGTTCAAGTGTCTGCATTATGATTGCGGGGTCGGCAGCTGTATACAACAAGGCGGCTACTAATTCTCTTGCTTCGCCTCTTACACATGTTCGTAGACGCGCTAGGTTCTCGGCTTGTGTATAGCCATACATTTTGGTTGAATCACGCATCGCTGCTCGGAATAGTAGCCACTCGTTCGGAGCACCGCTGAAGATGGGCAGTTCTTGCGCTTGTCTGGGCGGCGGGCGTTTAATAACCATTCGTTCTAACACCTCGGCTAATCTATCTATTCCTCGCTCTCGTGATCGTCCCGGCGTAGGTGATCTATCTCTGTGTCTCGGAGTCTCGATCGTAACTCCTCTTTGTTCTTGCCTCGGCGGCGGTGCATATTTATAAAAAGAGTGGTGTGATCGTTGCCCTTCGTTCTCGCGCTGATATCTTGCTCTGTTGTCGTCATTTTCGCGATGCCGTTCGGTCTGCGGTGCGCGCTCGGTACGCTCCCCCCGTGGTTCGCACAGGGCCGAGGCGCGGACTGCAGATGACATCTCTTCATATGGCGTCATGTGGGGTAGTTCATCCCCTCTGGACTGAGCGTTCTTCAGCCAATCAGCGATTCGATTGTCCACTTCTATTGTCTCACGGGCGATGACGCTTTCACGGTCTGTCTCCTCCCGTATAGTGGCTACGTCCAAAGCTAGCCGCTTCTTGATAAGGGCCGCTTCCAATTGCAGCTCCTTCCTTTGAATTTCGGCTAGACGTTCCTGGGCTTCGAATTCTGCTTGTCGTATTCGGGCAACAGCGCTGGCAGTCGATCTCTGAGAGCGCACGGACGGCGCTCTCGATCTCCTCTCTTCTCTTGTGTCAGGCGCGGCGGCAGCGGCTGCGGCGGCGGCGGCGCGTGACGTCATTGCGGCTATGCTGGCGTCTATTCTTGTCTGTGCGGGTAACGCGGGCACGCGGGGGTTCGGTTCGGTTTGCGCGCGCGACGTGGTACCGGTCGGTGCGGACACGGATGCGGACGCGGATGCTTGTGCGGACGGGGACGCGGGGGGATCTTCGTACACTCTTGCTGTCTTGTCCTCGGCTGCTTGGCTCCTCGTGGTCGGCATCTTCGGCATTTGACGCCCCCTAACAGCCCTAACAGCCCTATCAGTCCTCTTGGAGGGTCCGGGGTTAACCGGGATACGCTCCGCCAGGGATGGATACGTGCAGGATTGGACAGGTAGGATCTACCCAGCAGAGGATCGTGCGTACTGTGGGGCGCTCGGGGACCGGTGGGAAATACCCAGCCCCTTCGGCAGTGCCTACAGTCCGGCCCCCACACCACACACGACCTTACCGGCGTAGTGTACTGGTTCGGTTCGCGCCTTGAAAAAGGCGTTCTTGACGAACCGGTGGTATCGCACAATACCACACCGCCTTGAACGGCGTTAACTCTGGCCTCTAACCGTTTGACACCGTTAGGTGGTTAGAGACACAGAGCCGCGGTCCACCCGCTTAAAGAAATAGGAATGTATCAACGACGACAGTCTTGAAACACCCGGCACCTCCACAGGAACAGTTCTGTACGCCCGGCACCTCCACAGGAACAGTTCTTGTACGCCCGGCACCTCCACAGGAACAATCTTGTACGCCCGGCACGTACACAGGAACAGTTCTTGTACGCCCGGCACCTCCAACAGGAACAATCTTGAACCCCTGCACCAACAATCTTGAGCACCTGGCACCCTGTTCTTGGATCTTCAAATCTTCTTAACTGATTCTTCGATCCGGCTTCGTAGGACCACAACGACTGGCTGTAGAGGACAACCAGTAAAACAATTGACTTGGTGAAAGGCACTTGCCGTATTTATTCAAACAAAACTTATGTTATTTACACTAAAAACTTTTGCACTCATTCTAATATGAATCGACTATACGTTCTTCTTTCTTCAGGGCTTCAGGGCTGCTGGGCTTCAGGGGTTCAGGGTTCAGTTCTTCGTACAGGTTCCTGGAGCGTAGAATGAGTGCCGACCAAAATGCCGGCGGATGCACCTGCTTACGTACCGTTTAGGGTGGCACAAGTAGCGTATGGTGTAACCCCCCGGTAATGTTCATTTACCATTATATTTTCTTAAAATGTTGGCTTTGCTGTAGCTAGCTGTGGCTATATGGTCCACTGTCTATAGCTAGTGGTCATCTTGTTCTATACATTGTGACGTATTTTATGACCTTGTTTACGTCTTAGTTGAAATTAGGCTTGCCGTCCGCAACACTCATATTATCTGATACATTCTATTTTATAACTAGCTGTGTGCTCGCGGCTCTGCCCGCGCATGAAGTATTTTTATACTATTTCGCACAAATGCCAAAATCAACCATACAAAGTTTCAACTCAATCGGAAGAACGATGTTTGAACGCATAGTAGACGAACAGACCAACAATTTTTTATGTAATAGATGTGAGTAGGTAGAAACAATAGGATCGTAACACAATTTATTTTGACACTTGTTACAGTACAGAGTTTGACCCTATCTAACGTCAAATTCCATACATAAAAAAGGCCCTGTTTAGTCTAAACAACTCCTAAACATGATTACGTAATAAGACAGTACAGCTTTAAGAATAATGCTATAACATAGGTACTCGGTAAAGTAAAACTGTTCTATGATTGTGTTTTCAGCACTCATCATCATCTGCCTAGCCGTTTCCCAACTATGTTGGGGTCGGCTTCCAGTCGAACCGGATGCAGCTGAATATCAGTATTTTACATGGAGCGACTGCCTATCAGACCTCCACAACCCAGTAACTGGGTAATACGATACTCTTGGTAAGACTGGTTGTCAGACTTTCTGGCTTCTGACCAACAGTAACGACTGTCAAAGATCTACAAATGACAGCCGGGACCAACGGCTTTACGTGCTTTCCGAGGCACGGAGGAAACTCGCTATGGTAAATGGTCACCCATCCACAGACCAACCTCGGCAAGCGTGGCTTAACCCGGAAGATCGGTCTATGCGGCTGTAATTATTTAGCCACGAGCTCCTCGAGATTGTGTTTTCAGCACTAATAATGTTTATAAATACTAAAAGCATAACATTGTACAAAGAAGAGAAGCAAGTAAATTATTACAAAAAATATAATTTGGTTATAAAAACTGCCTCTTTGGTCTAGTGGTCGCAAGCGCGACTGCTGAGCGTGAGGTCTTGGGTTCGATCCCCAGGTCGGGCAAAGTGTTATTGGGTTGAATTTCTCAGTAGCAGCTCGGAGTCTGGATTTGTGCCCGGTTGATGGTAATACTTAGGCTCGCTCCCTATTACATGGGACTTAAACATAACGGCGAAACGTGGGTGTACTATACACCTCTGCCAACCCTTCGGGGAATAAGGCGTGAAGTTATGTTATGTTTTTATAATTTGGTTGAAACGGTTTCGATATAAAAAGTTCGCCCCTATCAATTTGTTGTCATGAACGAACTGTGGCTGTAAATTTCGGATTACAGGAGGGACGGTGAAATAACATCATTAGTGGGGAACTCAAACGATATTACGTATATAAAATAATAAAGCAATAACCTCCACGCAAATAATTTATATAACATGGTTAGTCGTAAAGAGGGTACTAATCCGAAAGTGTGTTAAAATAATAATAATAATAATTAACTTTTGTTCTAAAACCTTTCCCAAAAGTTATTAGTTTAAAAGAATAAAATTACTTAAAAAAAAAAGTAAAAACCGACTTCAAAAAAAAACTAGAAAGAGTAAAATAATTACCATATTATAAAACTAACAGTTTTAGAAGTCGGTGCAATTTTACACTGAACATAATTGAAGGCACCGACTTCTAAAACTGTTAGTTTTATAATATGGTAATTATTTTAATCTTTCTAGTGTTTTTTGAAGTCGGTTTTTACTTTTTTTTAAAGTTATTTTATTTTTCGATTTTTAGTGGCATTAACAGTACACAAACATGCAATTACAGCAATCTCGGGTAATTGGCTGTTATCCATTGAAGAGTTCCATTGTCAATCTCCGAGGGTCTTCATCAGATCTTCACCAAATTGAAATGGAACCATTTCGGAAAAATACTCTTTCAAACAAAAAATAATTTTGCAAATCCGTCTATAAACGACGGAGTTATGCCCGAACATACATAAAAATAATTACATCATCAACATAGCAGTAATCAAAAAAATGCTCACAAAAAATAAAAAGTGCTAAACCAAATTGGATGAAATTTTTATAGGACCAAATGGCAAGTATACTGCATCGAACAAAAAAGAATCACACTAATCGGACTACAAACCTCGGAGTAATCGGTGTACATACATAAATAAATAATAAAATAAAAAGAGCCGACCGAATTGAGAACCTCCTCCTTTTTTTGAAGTCGGTTAAAAAGCAGTTCCAAGATGTCATAAAAATACTTCAAATCTATCTATCCTCAGCTATGATCAGCTGTGTTTAGATCATATTTGGGTGGACGGATTAGAAGTCCATTTTCTGAATTCGTACCTAAAGCAGAGCAGAAGAATGTTATCGGTAGCGGGTAGCACTGGGCAATGTTGACAAAAGAAGATAGTCGTCAATATGGATCAACGTACCCGAGGTTATAAAGGCGGTGGTCATTCGACGAAGCGGGAGCATTCTGTATAGATCAGCTGAAGAAATCTGACCTTTTAT
The DNA here is from genome assembly GCA_905220435.1 of Amphipyra tragopoginis. NCBI lineage: Eukaryota > Metazoa > Arthropoda > Insecta > Lepidoptera > Noctuidae > Amphipyra > Amphipyra tragopoginis. Next base: position 20,481,425 of record HG991995.1, on the reverse strand, counting down.
ATCTGTCTAGCTTGTCCTTATTTTATGATCTTGTAATAATTGTGTAAAGCATTATATTGTTATCAAGTACATGTTACTAATACTAACCCAAATACAAGTACTCTCAGTCGTGGAGGGTCTATGTTGGTTTTATTTACTACATTTACCTTGCTCGCAATCCTGACATACCGATATTAGCTATAACTGTAATGATAGAATCACCCCTGAACGATTATGTTGTTGTGTCTTTTATAAGAATTGTCGAAAAAATCAATTATTTAATTTAGCATGGAACTTTAAAATATTAACTGTTGTTTTAAAACAGTCATCAGTGATATTTTAAGTGGCCCGCGGAGTAATACCCCCTTTCCGACTCGCCTTGGAGAATAGGCGGCTAAGAGTGATTACGCACTGCATCCGATCCGAATCCGTGAAAATACGGATAAAAAGAACTCGGACCGAATTCGGATATTGCTTTACGCACTGCATCCGATCCGAATCCGTGAAAATACCGATCTAGATTAAAAATCTCGGACCGAATTCGGATATCGCTTACGCACTTATCCGATCTCTGATCCATATTCAAACAATTCAGGGGCCATCTTTGGCATATCCATTTGGCGTCCGATTTGAATCCGAGGCAGTGCGAAAGCGTTCATACAAACATTACTACGGCTACTTCGGTCCGTCAATATTTCTTCCGAATTGGAGACTCACGGATGACGGATAGAAATCGGATGACGGATGCCGGATGTAGTGCGTAAACTACCATACAAATAGTTCTATAGCTACTTCGGAATGTATTTTCATGGATTCGGATCGGATGCAGTGCGTAACCGCTGTAACATTCGAAAATCGAAATTTGTTCAACCTGAGAATACATAAATTCAAAAGCCACTTCACTTGTTACTTAGACCAATAAACTAATAATGCTAACAAAACTATTCAATAACAACCCATCTCTAGCAATTTCACAACTGTCAGTTACAGTAACGCGTATCTGCGCAACGTGTAACATTTGACACTGCACTTACACGCTTTCGTTCACTGTAATGAAGTGTATCCGTGTAACCGTGCAGCCACTGATATTATGCATCGGCACACGCCTTTCTATCTACGCTAAGGGATCGGTTACACGATTTAAATTTTGTCGATATTACATCCCGTAGAAGGTTTTATTTTAATAACCAACGATATTTTGTACATCGCCTTAGTAAATTTAATGCTAAAAGAGGATGTACAAACCACAAAAAAAATAGTTTTTTTTTTTATAAAATCACTCCTGTATTCCCCGAAGAGTTGGCCAGAGGCGTAAAGTATACACCCTCATTTCACCGTTATGTTTAAGTCCCATATAATAGGGGGCGAGCCTATTGCCATCAACCGGGCACAAATCCAGACTTCGGGCTGCTACTGAGAAATACCACACGGAAAACCCAATAACAGTTTGCCCGACTTGGGGATCGAACCCAGGACCACACGCTCAGCAGTCGCGCTTGCGCTACCAACGAGGTAGTCATAATTTTATGAATCAATCAATTAATTTACTGGTTCCTTTAGATAGAACAACACCCTCCACGCTACCTATCAATGAGCGCCCTATTTACTTGCTAGATGCACGGATGTTATTACAACTTCAGTACATCTGGCGCACCCTGGGCAGTCAGCCTCGCTACCATCCTTGCTGACTGGCTAATCTTTTTACCGCGGCATGACCTATTCTTGTATAGCTCGTGCCGACACGATAGAAGAAGAAGAAGATTACGACATAGAAAACCACAAAAAAACGAAATGATCAACTTATGAAAAAAATATACAACTGATTTCATTTTTAGTGATACCTACATTACCTTCAGCATTCACTAAGGCGCTATGCAAAATATCGTGAACTATTATAGTAAGACCTTATATTTGCCTCGTAAATTTTCGAAAATGAGTGACCGTGTTTGGATTTGATTGACCTTATTGATTCTCGTGACACGTTCACCATTTTGGCGTTTATGCACCGATAATTTTGTACAGTGTACGTATAAAGTGGTTTTGTGGCGTATCAAATATCTACTATTAAATTCGCTACTTGTAATTGAGCAGGCGACACCGGCAGATATTTTTCATTTTCTTCTCAAATCAACGTGCAATCTCTTGGTTGCTGTATTCTTATTCTTTATTGTTCACATTAAAATTACAATTTAAAAGTACAATTTAGTGAAGTCAAAACTGCGTTTTCTACCGGCAAACTTTTGAGTGATAGATTGATTGAGGCTGAGGGAAAACTTCAGTGTACAACTGTCTTATTACCCGACTACGGCGAAGCCAAAAGGAAGGGTAATGATTTTGGCAGTCTATGTATGTATGTATGTAAGTTTGTATGTTCCACCGTAGCGCCTCAACTACTGAACCGATTTTAATGAATGAGGTGTCAAAAGATTCGTAATAATGACCCGGGTAACATAGGCTATATAAATTTTATTAACATTTTAAATGAAGGAATATAAACCTAAGTTTCTAACCTCGAAAAAATTAAACTGAGATAATCATCACGTGTTTGATATCAAAAGAAAGGTCTTGGCGAGCACATTACAAATATGTATATATATCATATTGTTTAAGTCAAAACATATGTTTAAAATGCGGTCGTACAGTTCGCGCGGTCCAGTCGTTTCAGTTATTTACTCGTTTAAGTAAATAACAAACCATAATTACGTTAGAATTTACGTTTACGTTACATTTCTTAGAATGCGACGATGTAGAAATTGCACGGCTAGTGTATATGCCCGATCGAGAAACGGAAACGTACTAAATAAAAAATGAAGTTAAAAACTGTCACCCGACTACCAAAAAGGGGTCTAAAAAGGACGAAACAAGAAAACAATTTCAATAGAAATCCAAAAATGCATAGGTACAAAAATGGTCAAGATAGAGCCGTGGTCGCACTTATTGAAATTGTTTTCTTGTTTCGTCCTTTTTAGACCCCTTTTTTTACGTAGTCGGGTGACAGTTTTTAACTTATTTTTTTTTAAACTACATATTAATGCTATAAAATAAAATATAACATACCTAAGTAAATATACAACAAGACTATACTTTTAATAGATAAGCTTTTTTATTATTCGTTCCCTTTTTAAGCTGAAACCAAAGTTCTATTATGTGAAATAATACTGCAAAAATTCTTAATGTTACGCAAGTGCTTACATCTTACATACATAATGACTGTCGACAGTGCCGACTAAACTCACGATTTGATCTAAAATTCTAGGCCGCAATAGCGACATAACAAAACAGTTACATCGATGTGTAGATCATTTCTTCCTGCATTTAAAGAGAGGTAGATGAATTTTTTGCTCTTATTGCGCTCTTGACTTGTCTACAATTTGTAATCGATTATAAAGAGTTAGGTACATTTCGTAATTTTTCCGGGAACGGAGAAATGACTCAATCGTAAATCTTTTTGTGGAATGATTGTGGTATATTGTGGATTATTCATAGTATACGAGTTATGGCCACGACTTCGCCTTATCGTTATCATATAATTATCAGCCTATAGACGACCACTGCTGAACGAAATATAATGATTTCTACGCGATAACTCTACATCATAGCAACTTACTTTTAAAAAAAACCGTAAAAGAGAACATATCGTTTTGCCTAGCCTTTTTCCGAATGTGTTAGGGTCTGGTTCCAGTCTAACCAGAGTTTTCACGGAGCGACTGCCATCAGACCCCCGAAACCCAGTTACTGGTTGACGCCGATATAACAAGGATGGACCGATTGTCACACTTACAGGCTTCTGACTACCCGTAACAACTGTCATATAGGTATTGTTTTTGAAACCCGGTACCGATGTATAAAATGTTCTCCTTCGAAAGAGGTTAAATATCCTAAATGGTTATTCTGGATACAGTCTACTACAACTGGCGAAGCGTAAGATGAGCTTTGCATTTGTGTGAGTGCACATAGAATCGATTGCCAAAAAGCAGTAGTTATGAACCGATTTAAACCAAGCAAAGGACGCGTCTGCATTCTATCTCACACAAATGCAAAGCTCAGCTTAGGCCTCGCGACTGTACTACTTTGACTGACTCCACTACTACACTACACCATTGTTCTATATTCAAATTCGTTCCAACAGTACGATAGGGATATTCCGGTCCGATCCACGAGAGCTGGATTATTTTAAAATTTGGTGAAGATCTGATGAAGACCTTCAGAGATAGACAATGGAACTCCTCAAATACGAACAGTACACATAATGTGATTGCGTTACGAGTAGCGTCTTTAGTAAGTCTAACCATGTTTTTATTAAGGCTACTAAAAAGAAAAAAAATAACAAAAAAGAAAAACACATCTTCAAAAAAATGAATAAAATAATGAACATAAATTATAAAGATATTTAACCAGAAATCGGTGCTAATCCACGCTGAACCAAATTGAAGGATTGCACCGACTTCTGAAACTGTTAATTTTATCGTATGGTAATTATTTTGTTCTTGTTCCGCAATAAGCGGCTGCGCTTCGTCTGATTGATCTCATTTATCATGGCGTTTGAGAAACGACAAGCATCAATAATCGACGTTTTAATCCTTACTGAACCCACGCAAACCATGAACGTATAAAAGTGCAAGTGTCGTAAGTAATGATAAGTAAAAGATTAAAGTCGTATCTAAGTTATTTATCTAGACGTATTACTTGTGCGCTTATTTATTTATTCTTTCTTTATGCACAAAATTAGTGCAGAGGCGGACTTAATGCCTTAGGCATTTTCTACCAGTCGACCTTAGGGTGATGCAGAGACAAAATATAGTGCAAGAGATCAAAAATAAGCATAAGAGTAACTATAAAACTTTTTAGAAATACTAATATACTAAATACTTATGTGAGATGGACATATGTCAGGCGTGTTCTTTTTCTTTCATAAAATTCTGACCATAAGTGGCCATAGATGTTTGCCAAAATTGTAAGCATCCAACTTTCTGGCCCAAATACTCGAGGACGGTGATGAGCAGCAGCAGTACCACCTACTGGCTATGTGATCACCAACAGGGCCGCCTCTAGTTTATCTAGCGCCGGGATGCGAACCCAGCTCAGGCCCTCCCTAGCCATTTTGGCATGCCCCCCACCCGGATAGCGCTGTGTTTTAGCTGAATACTGAGTAAAATATTTTTTTGGGGCCTCGGTGCCTTCAACGCTTTAGCACCCGCCTTCAGAGACTGGCGCAGCGGCCTCGGAGCCCGAGTGCCCTGCACCTTTTGCACCCCCGGGTGGAGACGGCCCTGATCACCAACCAGCTCGCCCAGCGTAGTCACAAGCTATAAGTAAAACTAGTAAGATTTAATGATTCAGTAAGTACGCCGACTTTGGATGCAATGACATAACATAAACTTTAAAATCACTACCAATTACAAGCGATATTTAGTCCATGTCAACGTTGACGCTTCATGGCCGTAAAACCGACCCATACTGTACACCTGATATGTTCTTTCACTCTTTACTGTAATGCACTTTAATGTATTATTACTGTTTTATTTTATTTCAAATCAAATATATTGTTTATCTGTTTTAAATAAAATATGTCATTTTACTTTTTTATACAGTATGTATTTTTTATATTTGCTTCAGTGTCTAGTGGCAAAAGGAGTTCTTAATAGGCCAATGCCACCTTCAATATGTTCTATGGCGCATACGTCCCATCGGCCCTTCTCACAAGTCCCTGGCATGTAATTATATCTCGTCGTTTAATATATGTGATAAAGTATACATTTTACGATTCCATCGGCTGCGCGGGCGTCGTACATTGAAGTGATGATGGACCTTTTAGACGGGACACGATAAGTTATGTTTGAGTTAGAAGCGAACGCGGGTTTCTTCTCTAACAGAAATGTAAATTATTTTGGTGTTTTTATATTAATTAGGAGTTTATATTCAAAATTCATGAAATTGAAATTTAGTCCAAACTCAAACTCAAAACTCATTTATTCTAAATAGACTAGAATTACTTAGTTCTTTTTGAACGTCAATGTTACAATAGACAGTCCACAAAAAGCACTCCCTTTAGACCTTTTAGCCCTTTACATTTCGGAATAATTCGCATAGAGTTGAAAATTGGTACAGATCTATGCGACGCTATGCGAATTATTCCAAAGTAAAATGTCTATTTTGACTGGACTATTTGGATATACGGGACATACTCGTAGAAGCAGTGATATACAAGCAGCTAAACGCTTGCCTTAATTGCAATTGGCTTCCCTCGAATCACAAGGAATCATACACAACTACGATTTCTATACATATACATGGTTGGGTCAGCATATTGCCGCTGCATTGCCATTGCAATTGCCGAACCGAATATGCCAACCCGACTATGTGTATAGTAACCCTTATTGGCAAACTGTGAACTGAGTGCACATTATTACACGTCTGCCTAGGGGCACAAAGGTGTGAAAATTATTACGTCAATATATTGGCATTTGCGGTATACTGTACGTAAACGTAAGCGCAGATGCCGCTACGCTATATCATATAGCTTATAGCAAATATTGTAAAGCACAGCGACATCGCTCAGCATACATTTTATATAGACAAGGTCACACAACGCTATGCTATAAAGTATTGTCTTGCTATACGCGATAAACTTGAGCGATTCTCACAGCTATATCGTACGATTCTCCGGTCCCCGCCCCACCTCACTTCCACCCCGTCCGTCGCCCGACGATCGCCTTCAAATAACTTGCTATACATAGCAGACCGCTTGCGATACAGCATATAGTGTAAACTTCATGCTATATAGTTACAGCTTATGATGCGAAACGAAACGAACGCGAAATAGTATAGCGTAGTCTGAACTGCCCCTGATAACTACGTAGAACAAGAAATCCCCTACTTTGCCAGATACTTCAATGAACGTATAACGATGTTCGTGTTATGATATCCCCATAATCTGCATACAAGCAAATTCCGAAGGATACAGTAGGCAGGATCGTTTCATTGTAAGCCCACAGATCGCCAATAACGGTACTAGGCTTCGATGTGATTCGTATATGTTCTGTGCAGCGGGCTTGTTGCAATTTATCGGATACAGTTCTAATCTCCGGCAATAACTGAGATTCCTATTAGTAAAGTCCAATTAACCTATAGCCTGAACTGGAGATCAAACTTAGGACCAAAGAAACGTTAGAGGACCGAAGCTTACACTGAGTCAATGAATTGACCTCATAAATTAAAATGTTTTTTAGCACATTAGTTTTATTAATGATTCTATTGATGATGTCACCCTTGTAATGTAATTAATACAAAATAAACATAGGTATTCTAATCACACTTTAAAGCACGACTAGTTAGTCGCTTTTATATCCGAAAACCATGAACTCTGCTCATTATTATGGTACCTATACAAGGTTAGTTTTAGTATATACGAAACCTGAAACTAGTTTGTTCAGAATCACTAGGAGAATCGATTGACATATTTTTTACACCACATTTTTTTTTGTTTTTTTTTTCATACATTTCAGTTTTGTTTCAGTAGGTTTCTAGCCATAACAATTGACGGGAATAGACACCTTGAGGCTTGAAATGGTCCGCTCGGTCAGTTTCCGTGTATTAGACAACCCCTGCATAGCACATCTCAGGCATTTCACACTTTTTTGCGAACTTAACGCGACATAAACTAACGTGTAACTTGGAGATTTACTAAAAAAAAACACATATTCAAGCAGTTCTGATGAAAATCTTATAAAGTAAAAATAACGTTGTATATATGATATGGTACATACAATATAGATGAGTGGTATGTATTATAAACTTTTAGTATACTCATTATTCTGTACAACTTTTACTCTGAATTCGTGAAAAAATAAAACAGCAGTACAACATTGATTATTTTGTATAGAACAGCTGTTTTTTTTTCTCACGAATTTAGAGTTTATATACAACTTTTAACTTGTACTGAATGATGAGACAGTTCATGGTTTTCGAATGTAAAGCGACTAACTAGTCTTGCTGTATAAATGTCTGATTGCAAAATCAGTTTTCAAAACCACTAATAAATTCTGTTAAAAGAAATGACTAACGCCACTACTCGGACCGCTATCGGATAGATCATACATTATGTCGCTGCCGCTCCTATCTTAGATCTTCTTATCTAAAAAGTGTGAGGCTCGTCCGCCCCCTCGCGGCTTCATCTCTTCACACCTAAGAATTCAATTAATCTCGACGCGCACCCGCTTCGCTGGCCAAGAGATTCGTGACTGGTAATTACTTTTTGTAACAAAAAGAAACAAATCCATTCTATACTCCTCCGCTTGTTTACGAAATAAAAAGAAATTCTAACCGAGTAACGGATCAACTGAACAATGAGCGATGATATGGAACTCTTCCAAACAACTCCCCGATAAAAGGGATATCTTGTTAAGACTACTTCAAATATAATAATAACACACGAAACAAAGGCGATAACTAGCAAGGAGTAAATTACGAACAAGATTTACGTTTACCATTCATCATTCGAGAATTAATCTCCTCGTTCCTCGGCATCGCCTAGAGATATTTCAATATACCTCAAAAGAATCCCATTTATTCGTAGGTACCTGCCGACTTCGCCTCATATTTCTCCGGGAATAACAAAGGCTCCGGGATCAAGGCATGACCTGTGGGCGCGTTCAGCAACAAGTTGTAAAAAACTATGCGCACGAGAACGCAAGTCGCAAATGAAATCGAAATAACGTAACGTCCAGTCCCGGCAAGGTCTCGCGGAATGAGATACGGCCTTTTGATTAACCATTGTCGGGGAGCCGACCCGTGGAGTCGCCCTACAACACTACCTTCATACTTTATTTATGTCTTTATATTTATTGCATTCTTCCATTCGCAATAAAGATACGTTTTTCTAAGCGCGTCTCCGCTCCAAATGATCTGGCCGGTTGCCTTCATTTGCATACATTATGTTTATTTCAATCTTTTTGATCTCATCTATTCTCATTGTCATTATAATATTTATTAGGTTCGGAAAATTGATTATTATTTTATTTCGTGTCTTAATTATAATACAAATGACCTGTTAATGGCTAATTTTTATCGTCAAATAAATAATTTTGGGGCGATAATTTATAGTTTTGAATGTTGGATTTATATCGAGCAATAAGCTTTTTTGATTTGGTTTCAGGGAACTTATAATGTTACGTGCCCTTTATTACTTTCTAATGACATTTTTAAGGCGGAGGGTTGGCTACAAGTCACGCTCTGGCCCCGAAAAGAAGCAAACCTCCTTCTGTTAGTAATTACATGCAAGTCGGCGGACGCGTAGGGTTCACCCCTATACCTACATCACGCGATGTGAAGCTTTCGCAGAACTACAAGATATTTTAAAACCAGTAGCGACGACGTGAACAAATTTACTTAAAATCGAATCTTCAAATACTCATCGAACTTCGCCCATCTAGATGTCGGAGTTACTGAGACCCTTATTTAACTTTCAGATGAAACTTCGACCAAGGCGCTCGATTTGTTTACTTCGTTATACACGTATCCTATAAAATTATTCTACTCTAGTTCGATCTTCATCGCTAAGTACTTATATACCAGACATAAAATTTATATCACGCGATAAAGGAACTCTTTGTGTGGCGGATTTTATATCCCAAAGTTGATATTAGCGTCAGCGTAAAGTCTACTCTGAGGGTTTTAGAGGCGCATAATCCAGTCGTTACAAAAAGTCGACACAGCGATAAAACGTGCAATAAGAATGGGTTGATATAAGTACTATAGTGTATAAGTTTTCATGTGTGTAAGCGGGCAGCGGGCGGGCTAGGCTTGGCAGGCCGGCGGGCGGCGGCCGGGGCCCGGCGACTTGTCCTCAACTCGGTAGCCGTGGCCGGTTCTCGGGGCTCGCCACTCTAGTACGGCACGGGCGGAGTCACGCAGCGGACGCGCGCCGCCACAATCCGGCGCGCGCATACACACACGAACATAACTCATAACATTTGATAATACAAACTTTTCGACCGGTGTGTTTACTGACTGTGTTTATCATACTGAGGATTGAGTGCACTTTGGGTGACTTGGGGACGTGAGAGGGTTTTGGCGGGAGTTCGGAGGGAAAGTGGCAGGACGGAGGCGCGAGCGCGCCCTCTTTTACATAATCGTTGATAACTGGAACTTTCGTAATTGTTGCGTGATAACAGTAAGTACACTTTACTCTAAGAAAGTTTTAAGTTAGAACATTATTCCACTTATTTTCGTTTGTATTGTTTATGTTTAGATACGTCGTTCTTTCTCGGAAAACTTACATTAAAAGATATAACAGTTTAATCTTTCCGTAAGCAGATATTTATTGCCCAAGTTTTTTTGTTTGCATTGCGCATGTCATGTTTATGTTGATATAAACTTATCTTAACTTGATAGACGTAATCCTCTTATCTGTAAATTGAACATTGCTTTAACTTAAAACTGTGTCTCGGCTGTCGCTTTTGTAAATAAACACAGATATAGTAGGCACAGAGCAATTTGAATATTTTAGTGCCCAATTTGAATTTTTGTAGGTCGGCTTATTTTGGTACATAGGTATTTGAATTCGAAATGGTTTGAACTCAATCATGAAGTAGTGTGCAGTAGATACGGCATTTTTACTTGCTTTGTAGTTAACGTAGTATTAGAATGGAATTTAGTTACTGTAAGCTGTTTTCAACTTTTTGTCTGAGAAGTTAGGGTATGTTTTACGTTGTATAGGTGTCTTATAGGTTTTATTATTCCATATCAGTTTTTAATTCCATAAATTAGCAGTTTTATGATTTATGGCGGCTTTTATATAGCCTCCGGAGAATAATGAGATCGATTTTGTATATTTTTGTTGCCTCATGTATTATTTAACGAAATGTTATCTAAGCTCAGTTTCGTTATAGCACAATAAGGTAGCTATTAGATTTATGACTATTTTATCAATAACATTCATGTTTTCGAGCTGCTAACGCTTGTAAGTTCCTGGGTTCGATTCTTAATTCTGGAAAACGTGAAATTCTTCTTTTTAATTTTTCATATTTGCAATTCATGGGACAATGTTTTCATGGGTAACTTGTAGATGTACCGTTATAGATTTAGTTTTACCATTTATAAGGAAGGATGGATAGAATCACTAGCGTGACGGTTATGTAAAATAATGCATAATTATATGTATATTCTAGCTAGAAGATAATGAGCTAGGTCTATTTATTGACTGTCTTCTAGACCGGATGCTTTGACTTGTTTTGCCATGCCTACCTATAATATTTTTACATACGTAGGTACAAATTAGCGCTTGTGACTGAAAACTTGAGGAGTAATAGGTTTGCGTGGTATGGACATGTTATGCGGAGGGAAAAACGTAATGCTACCAGAAATGTGTTAAATATGAATGGATGAATGGATTATGTGATTATTCACTTGATATGGACAAGAAATAAGTGAGTACTGAGATGACGGCTGATAGAGTAAAATGGAAGAGGAATATGTTGTGCCGACCACACCTAGAATGTGATAAGAGCAGGGAGATGATGATGAGGAAGTATGTACAAATTGTTATACAAATAAAAAAAAAAATGTACAATGTGTCCAGTCATGGTCTAGCGATATTCTAGGTACTTATATAACAACTATTCTAGTACACAAATACACTAGGGTCCAATCCACTTCCATTTTTTTTGTTGAGGTATTCTGTACGTGTGTACAAAAAAAAGTCATATCTCTCAAAGTTTTGGTCCTACTGAGATAAAAGTAAGCTTATTCTGAGAACAATATTGTCCATCGTTTACATTTCGATACAATGGGTTCACATAATAAAGACATATAGTTGTAGACAATATCTCAACAAAAAAGCAAAATGGCTGCCAAATAGCGGGGAAGTGAATTGGACCCTAGTGTGTATTTGTGTACTAGAATAGTTGCTATATAAGTACCTAGAATATTGCTAGTCCATGACCGGACACACTGTATAAAGATAATAAGGTCTGACAGGATCCTAGCCTATCATCAAACATAGTAAACAAAACCCAAGATTTTAAAAAGGAAGGGTACCGAAAAAAAACGCCAATTATCTTATTTAAGAACATCAAACTAAATTCCTCACTATTACTTAAACACTTTAATACCTTTTTCAATTATACAAAATATGTAGATGGTAAAAAATTATTTACAAAAATAGTACTAACCTACAAAGTTACAAACATTAACAATGTATCTAAAAGTAAACTAAACTACATAAAACTAGATTAACTAAAGTCAATAAGCCGACGGGGATGCTCGCCGTCTCGTAAGACCAATCACGTTTGATGGCGAGATCGTGGCCCACTGTCGCAATTGAAACGCGCCATTATCGGCCACTTATCACCGCTGACTTGCCGTCTATTACTGAATAAAGCCTACAATGTTTGGGAGTATTAGCAACCAGATTTAATTTTAGAATATAATTATGGAAATAGATCATTTTGTTTGACCGTGCTCTTGCGCATTAAGTCTGACAACCGGTCGAACACTAATATACAGGGTATAAATGAATTCCTGTAATTCTTTAAAACAACATGATCTATTTTTATATTTATATTACGCACGGAATCTAGTTTTTTTTTTCCCCTTTTTATATGTGATCGTATCTAAAACCACAGAAAGAGTTTAAAAAAAAAACGAAAATAATTGCAAAACAAGTTATGTGGTAGAACATTTCGATGCTACGCATAAATAAATGCAAAGCAAGGCGACACAGCTAGCGGGCACAACTAGCGCGATATTGCTCGGCGCAGTCGGTTAAGTCAGCGCGCTAAAATGACTCAAAAACAGAACAGTTTGTTTAGTCTAAGTATTATCATCCCATGCAGGGTCAATCTGTGTCACAAGCAGAACATGCAGTTTGAAAGAATTATACGAATTCGTTTACACCCTGTATATGCATGTCTCGGTGATTGAGTTGCAAGTGTCAGATATTCGCTTTGTGAAAAATAACTGATATTTAGCCGCTTCTGGTAAAATCGGGAGCCAAAGTTCCCAAAACACAGTTGAGAAAAGGCAAGGCCGTCTGATGCTCTCGCGCATCAAGAATTTGGCAAGCAACAACGAAAATAAATAGTTTGCCGTCTTGTAAAAGCAATAAAATTTGATGGCAAGATCGTGGCCCACTGTCGCAATTGAAACACGCCATTATCAGCCACTTATCACCGCTGACGTTCCGATATTGAATAGAGCCTAGAAGTATTTGCATTCTAACTTAGAAACTGAAAAGAGAGGATTTGAATTGCTCATGCTCTCGCGCATAGTAAAGGTATTCGGTAAAATGTATTTTAAAAATAATCACAGAAATTCAACAAGGGTTCCCAGAAGAGGGCGTTTACTTATGTTACATTTTTAAATGTAGATTTTGATTGATAATAGTTCCGTGTAAAAATCTATTATTGCAAAAATGCTTTGAACCTTTAATTCCCCAATGATATTACGCAAGTCTTAAAAAAATCTTTCTTTGGTTGGAATTTTAATAATGTATTAAACTTCTCTGTTTGTCACGACTGCTGCTGGTTGATAGAAAAAATAAACAAAGGTACATCAGACATGAATCAACATCACAAAAAGGATATAGTGATGCGCGTGCGCGTGGCGATCTCGAGGAGCCAATCACGAGATGTGAAGATCGTGCGACACCCCACTATCTACACTCTTTATCTTTGTCCACTGCACTAGTGATGTGCTCACCTTAACTTTCAAAAATGATTTAGTTGACAGACAAATTCAATTGTACTTACTCCATTGAGGGGTATTTCACCAACATATCAATAATTTAGTCCGTAACTATTCACCAAATTTGTTCAATAATCTTGTCATTGTCACTTTCTGTTCACGGCTCATTTTCCGTGCGGAAGATGTCCGGTCCTTTACAAGGCATACGGGGAATACAGGTCCAACGCGCAGAGGCCCCTTTGTGAACTTTAATCTAAAATAGGGTGGGGCACCAACCGGGGCCTATCCACGGCTGCACTATTAGAGTACAGTCATGGACCGTCCCAGGTGGGGGTGCAAGGCAATTGTAAAATAATTATGGTAAAAAAAAAGTGTAACGGTAAGGGGTGTTAGGTGGACTGGTTGTTATCACTATTGATATGGTGCTGAATAAATAAAAATGTTAGCTATTGAAAAGTTTAGAGACCGATTTAGCTTAATGAACAGTTAAGAAAAGGTTGGTGGCATAAATATAGCAATAGAAAAATAAGAGCCATTTTAGCAGCGTACACAAATATGCAACCAGCGGGAATTCAACACAGAATTATGCTTCTATGAACCCTAATGGTCAATCAATATGAGCTGAAACTTGAACAAATGCTTCAAAGGATCAGTGCCTTGGTGGACCAGTTTTGTCTAATTCTATAATAAATGTAGGTGATAAGATGCAAGAACAGTCTCTGTTTTATGTCCAGTAGCCCAGCGTACTGACAATTGACAATACCCCTCATTTTGAAAAGCCAATGTCGAGTTTACTAACATAGGCTCGATAGGAAAATAAATAGATGGAAAAAGATTTGCCCGTGGCGATCTCGTAAAGCCGATCATGAGATGCAACGATCGTGATTCGTAGCTGACACCCAGATAATCTATACTCTTTGTTTGTGTCTACTTTGCAGTTCAAACTAGTGGTGTGCTGAGAAAAGTACCGTTTAGCGTATCAATTGTCAGCAATTGTCTGAATGTTTAGTCGATTCATATAATAGACTTTAAAGCACAAGAGTTTCCCGAACGTAATCGATAACTAATTGAATCGTGTTCGTTAGATTGATCTAGTCCACTTTCAGTCAAAATTATTTTAAGTCTCAAAATTGCTATAATACCTATCAGAAGATGTATACCTAAATCGTTTAAAATATATAAAATTCAATAAGTTAACACATGCGACAAAATTATCAGAAATCAGTCCGTGTTCGATAAAATAAATCGATTGTAAACGACTAAGAGAATCGACTATTGCATCCCATCTCTAGTTATCGCCACAATGGCGTCCTCTCGTTAGGGCGCGACACTGACTCTACTCGCCTAATGGCACGTCGTGCTGCCAATTCTTACCTTAAGGCTCTTTCACGACCAGCAGGCGTTAGCACGCATTAGTTTAAATGTGTTTTCTTTTATGGCAATACTAAAGTTGAGGGAGAACTCATTGTACGAATAGTTGCACGTTTTGTTGTTGAGTATGAATGTGATGGTCGAACTAAATTGACGGCTGAAGATGTTTTCTTCTGCATTAATATTAAAGTGATAATTATTAAAGGCGTAAACTCAAACAGAAAATGTTTGAACGAATAATACACATCATATTGCGTTTCTGACTATGCCCTACAGGATATGAATCCTGCCTGATGCCTATAAAAAGTTGATTACAGCTGCAACTTTGTACTACACAATACTATGAAAATGTTTATTGCCAATAAACTGTGTACCTTACATTTTTTATTTGACTCGTAAAATCTAATCAAGAAAGTTTACCGCGATATTTTTAGACGTAAATACAGGCACGAACTATATTGCTAAACAACATGCGCTAGCGCAGCGCGTTGAAGTCTTTTGTATGGAAGAGGAAGCGGCGCGGCGCGGCGCCCGCGCATGCGTGTTTACTTTACGATTTCATGCAATTTTATGATTTAATTAATAAAGTTTTAAATTTATTATACATTACGTGATAATTTAAGATTTGTAAAATATCTGAAACAAGTTTCGTGAATATATTTTAGTACCTAAATGCAAAATGTTTGCATTACAGGTTTGTTAGGAAATTAACTTCCAGGCAATTATATTACATTCTTCGTCCACTTGGTGCTTACTCCTACAAGATATTCATACCATTACAACATGTAAGGTTACATAATAAAAACATATATTTACTACAAATGGCGTTCACTAACCAAACCTCACATCTGTGTAGGTGCAAACTGTCATACTTTACCATATAGTATGTTCTACAAGAATATTTGACACAAAATATGATTTTTATTTGACATGCTTACGTATCCGAACCATTTCACTTAAGGACAAGACGACAAAAAATCTTTTTTTAAACCTTTTTTCTCCAAAAGAAAACTAAAAAAAAAACTATTTAGTGAAATCGTTGATTATTTTTTAATTAATACAATAAATGCTGCTGTAAAAAAATATATTGCTAGCACCGTTTTTAACCTATTTACTAAAATTCTCTTAAGCTAAGTTAAGAGGGCTATCGCGTTTTCTCACCTCTCTCGCTCGCACAGGACCATATTTTTTAAGAATGTTAAATTAAAAGATGCATTTTTTAATAATGTATTCAATGGGCTCCCTTTAAAATAATATTAATTTAATAGGTATAATTATTAAAAACATTTTTATTGTGACATTTATTAAACTTATCTCAAAAACGGATCATAATAATTATTGAGCTGAGTTTATTAGGGAACACGATAGTAATGTATTTTTAATAATTACCTATCAAATTAATATTATTTTAAAGGGAGCCCATTGAATACATTATTAAAAAATGCATCTTTTAATTTAACATTCTTAAAAATATGGTCCTGTGCGAGCGAGGCAGGAGACAAAATGCGATAGCCCTCTTAATGCGATAACAACGATTATTTTTTCAAAAGATAGGTTTTACTATGCTCTAGTGAATTGGTTAATAATATATTGTATTACAACAATAGATAAAAAAATTGGGAGCAAAAACTAACATCGCTTGCTCGGGTCGGACGTGTCATTTTCCATATTGATATATTTTTTTGGTTCAATCTTGTCCTTAAGCCCAACCGTATATGCTCGCCTAAATTTAAAGCTTATTGTGTCTCAATTTATTGTAAGAGGACCCCGGCCCTTCGAGAGTGCATACCTCGGCCTACGCGGATAATATAAACAAAGCAGATATCGTCCCATTACTGACGAGTTATAGGCCATTTAACTAGTCAATTATATTGAGCACTGCCCGAGTGAGTTAGCTATTTATACTTAATTACTTAAGTTATAAATCAGAATAGCTTAAAGTCTGTAATCATTATTAATTACTTGTCCAATTTTCTGAGTTTAACTTAGCATTGTATGTGTGCCGTAATGAGCAGTCTGTCCAAGTATTTTACAACATGTTTATATATATTTATTGGTTTCTGTAGTAAGAAGGTCTATTACCTCTGTCGTAAGTTGCCATTGATTGTTTATGAAGGACGCTTATGTTAGCAATATAATTAAATTTTTCACGCGATACCTCAATGATTGTAATACATTGTACTAGTATCTGGTGTACAAAACTATTTCTTAATAATATTAAATATTGTACTCCAATTATTACCAGAGTTTCTAATTATTATAGCATTGCTTTAAAACAGTCTATTAGACACAGAGATATAAATTAAAAATTAAATGTAATAATTGATTATTATTTTGTTCATATTTATACCAACCTCGTTAAAAACAATGAACTAAACAAAAAAAAACAAAAATTTAAGTAATATTCTATACCTACTTGTATACCATCCCCTTAACTGACTTGAAAGCCAATATTAATTAATTAATTAAAGACAATAAATATCAATCATAGCTGAATCACCCGAAGGTCAGGGTTACACGTGCTGTGAAAACTTTATTAGCTTCATGTGCGCCTACCTCAACTATCTGTCTGTCAATGCATCGGTAATGAGTTATCGATTCATCATCAATTACGTGTACCACTTATTGCTCATTACTTACAATTCTCTGATTTAATTTAATTTAAATATCGTATAATTATTTAAAATCGCGATCGAACCACGGTTGAACGAAGGAAGACGCTCCGAATAAAAAAAAAATCAACGGATCGATTAAGATTTAAAAAATGTTGTACAACAATATATTATTAAGAAAGATTATAGAATAATAATTGGCGTCCTTTATGAGAGGCAGGTAGGTGGTACAGTACTCGTAATCCGATCTATGGTTTCGATTTCCCAATTTCCATAGTATGTATTAACAATCCGACTTCTACACAACTATAGTGGTACTCCACGTGATACTCCACGCAGTGAATATTGTTTTTGACACATCAACTGTGATGAATGTGATGATTGATGTTGGTTACGTTACGCAATTGCCCTGCTGTTCATCCTCATTCTATATTCACTGCATGGAAATACGCATTTCATTGCTAGATCAGTAAGAATTAGATAAATATTACGTATTATCACGTCATTCGACAAAATAAAACTTTCAGCTTGTGCCTTCTGGTATTGGGTATTGGGTTGAGGACCCCATGATTTCCAAAGCTTTTGGTCCAGAGAGTGTGAACCTTTTGTTATTTATTTTATTTAGGTTTTTCCGCCATCTGACGTTAACGCAAAGTTTTTTTCTTATGTGAAATGTTGTTCCTACTAACATTCCCCCAGTTTATTGCCAAGGAAATGGCCGTGTTCATTATCAAGCACACTAGTAATTCCTTCATCCATAATCGGGTCTGTTTTTACGGTCGCCGCCGTCTGACCTCCGGCCCTTAGGTCAATTTCCAGCCTACATTACAGTCCAATATTAAGAACATAATATAAGGTAATATAGGTAATGTATAACGACGCCGTCCTACATATACTTCTCTAAGGAAGTACGTGATTTGACGTAATAAAACACTTCGATATGGTCAGTTCACCCTGTTTTTTTGGCGACCGCAAACCAAAATTAATCGTTTGATCAGATGTAGGTCGAGGGTTTATAAATCGTACGTGTTTAGTTTTTATCACAACAGCGAATCGCATTCCAATGGTGGATTAAGGGCTGTCACAAAAAAGTAGGATGATCGTTTTCACGTCACTATTCTAGGAAGAGGTTTAGTGACCACCGACATTTTCGCCATCAACACTGCCTGCTACCAACCTCTTTTAATGACAAGTTCGATGGTTATCCTGCTATCTCTCAATTTTCTAAGTCCTATAGGTCAGCATCAGAGTGCACTATATAATTAAGATTAGCATTTAGACGACGAATGTTGTACAACTCACCACGTCATTTGACGTAGAAAACGACTTATAGAGTTTCGTAGGTACGTCAAATGTCGTAAAAAATTTACCACTGTTGTTACGGTCAGTTCACTTGATTTTTTTAGACGACTAAACAAACTTAATCTTTCAACCAGATGTAGGTCGAAGGTTTATAAATTGTGTTTTCCATTATTCATGTCCGATTGTTCTAAGTTCTGACGGAAAATCGTTAGCGGTGACTCATTAAAGAAATTCGACCGGTCTCGAGATCCTGGTTCTCGATAACGTGGTTGCAGTATATCGATTGCAAAGGAATTTCGATTTGAATAATATTTTGTGTATCGATATAAATCGTCGGTATCAGTATTGCTCGGTATTTACGCGGCGCCTTTGTGGAGTCTGTTACGCATCATGTTGATGTCAATTTAATTGTTATGTTAAGAAGGTTCGATCGTAAATTGGATGTTGAGTTAGTTTCTCGTCGGCGTTAAATCTTTGTAGGCGGCTAATTTAACAACGATGGAATAATATGAAAACTTTAGTTAGATACTACTAAAAATAATTTTCTTGTACGAAGAAAAATAAAATATTTACTTATTAAAACAGTAATTCTAGGTCTATTTCTATTTTAAAATATTAAGCGCCAAATCTATATCTAAATAATCACTAGCCAGTTTTAGGGCAAATGACATTCAATCTTAAAGATAGTATATAAGTATGGTCGACTATACAACGACTCTTTTAATACATTTTGTACTAAACATTATTTAAAATGTCATTGTATTTCAGTCAATTGTTTAAAGTTGATAGAGAGAGAATGATGTTTTAGGTACGTCTTAAAAGTCATTATAATGTAACAATAACGTAACAAACATTGTCTTCTCTCAGACAATACTTTCACGTTACATTTTTATGTATATATGTATGCACACCATTACTAAACCCATGAATAATACTGTAAATATTAATCAATAACCTAACTTCACATTCAGCTTTTGTATTCATGCCCTTAATTTAATGCTAGGTTCACTTGTCAATTCTGTCACGTATTGACTAAAAACTTTGTCCTTGAATAACAGAAGTTTTCAAACAAACAATGTATAACGTAGTCTACACATGCATGTATTTATATACATTCATTCATTGACCCCTATAGACGATCGATAACAATGAATACGTCGTTTGAATTGACCGGTGAATGTAGAACGAAACTTTAATTATTTATTTATGGGAAATACTTGCAATTGTTGATCATTATTATTTAAAAAGAAAAATTCGCTGCAATTATATTTGTCAAGCCCATTATTTCAAGCTGTGAAAACATTGACTACACAGAGAAAAAAACCAGTTAGGTACCTACTTCTATCTTGAATGAAGTTTTGCTTGCCAAGTTAAATACGTACCATGCAATTATATTGTAGAGTCATATGCTTATTTGCGACAAGAACGTCTTAAATACGAAAACCGTTTTTTTTTTCAGAAAACTACTTCGAAATGTTTGAATAAAGGCGTTTATTGAATAATCCGGTTTTCGGACTTAAGACGTTCTTGTCCCAAATGAACGATTATGTTCAGGGGGTCGTGGCTATAAATGGATGACAAGGTTAAGCTGCGCTTGCCGCGGTCAGTCCGTCGATGGGTGACCATTCGTTACACATCAAGACCCCTTCATGCCTCGGAGAGCACGTTAAACCGTCGGTCCCGGGTGTCAAACGAATACCTATGACAGTCGTTAGGGGTAGTCAGAAGCTAGAAAGTTTGATAACCGGTCTATCCTTAAGATATCGGCATTGACAAGTAACTGGGTTACGGAGGTCAGATGGCAGTCGCTCCGTGTAAAATACTGGTATTTTGTCGTATCTGGTTAGACTGAATGTTGACCCTAACATAATTGGGAAAAAGGCTAGGTAGAAGAAGATCCATAGCTTAGAGCCATTACGCACTGTCGACTGGTCGCCGGAGACTTGGTTTAACGGCACCCAAAACATAAGCATAGTCGCCCGGGCGACCGGCGACCAAGTGCGTAAACAACTATTTAAACTATAGAAAATCATAGTCGACAGTGCGTAATGATAATGACCCTTAAAGCTGTGAAAACATAAGGAAAAAAACAAGTTACGTCTCTCTATTCAATGAAGTTTTGCTTGCCATGCTAAATATTTACAACCGCATGTAATTATATTATTGAGCCATATGATATTATTTGTTCACGTAATTATCTGTAAACAATATTAACCCTACAAACATACCCCCAGAATAAACACAAAACTCAACACTCATAACGCTGCGTAACATTTAATTTAGTGAACATTCAAGGTTACGTTACAAGTGTTACGATTACGATTTGAACGTTATTGGTCGCGTCTGATAGCATCGAAATGATTTTGTAACCTTCGGGGCGAGTGGTTGTTATCACGCGACGGCGACGGGTTAACTTGCGGCCCTTTGTCACGACTTTGACTTACGTATACAACGTGTAAAATAATAAACGCAATTCCTGGAACTAGTCGATTTAGTAGTAGAATCTACTACTAAATCGATTTTAGCAGCTAAATCAAGATAAAAAGTTAAGTAGTAGTAGACCTTCTTGTGAAATAGTTCGAGTACTACCACTGTACCTATTTCTGCTGCCAAGCAGCATTGCTCTTCTGGTTTGGAGAGCAGGGTATAAACGAATTCGTGTAATTCCTTCAAACCGCGTAATCTACTGATGACACTGATTGAACCTGCATAGGTTTTTATCAGAATCAACGAAAATAAGTTTTCAAAAAATGAAACATGCTATTCTGTATCTTAGAAATTTTAGCGTCCCGAGTTAACTGACTGCATGGAGCGATATCGCGCTTGTCGTGCCCGTCAACTGTGTCGCCGTGCCTTCATTCATTAATGCATGGCATCGAAATTTTCTATCATATAAAAACAATAAATTGGAAAAAAGGTTATATTTATTTTTTATCAATCTAAATCCCGTGCGGGTTTAATGTTTACCATTAATAGACCATGTGGTTTGAAGGAATTACACGAATTCGTTTACACCCTTTATAGGTGCCGGTTAAATTACAGGCACACAAGACTTTAAAACTTTGTCTCTAAAGGTGCAATCCTCTTGGTATTGTATATAGGTAGGATAGGTAACCACTTTCCATCAGGTGTAACGTAAACTTATTTGCCAACCAAGCACATAAAAAAAAGAGTTACTTCAAGGCAACGAGGCGGAATTACCAATTAAATTTAAAAAAAACGATCTTATTTAAATTTTAGCTATTGCATTATAATTTCAACTCAGTACTCTAAACGGAACGCTGAGTTCTTACGTTAATTCTGGTACACGCTGTATGCATGTGTGTATGTCTTGTTCTTCCTGAACAAGTAGCGCGAAGTGTTGAAGTTTGAAGCTTGTGTATGGTATGTTTTTAAACTTCCATGACCATGGAAAGTTATGTCCCGTGTTTTATCTTAAACTTAGTTGTTATGTTAAGCTTTCAAGCCTTCAGTCAGAACAAATTTTCTCATTGTTGTATTATAACCTTTACGTTGTTACAATTTCGATTACCTACGTGTAATTAGGGTTTACCCATGCATAACTCAGAGAACGCTGCTGCTCATTCTCTAGCTAGTGAATCCCTTGGTCGGCTTTTACAACACCCGTGGGGAGAGATGGGGTAGTGCTATTCTTTACATCCGGCACCACACGGTACACATTTGTATAACTTGGTGTAAATAAGATAGATAAACATTTTACAATATCACGTCATCAAATCACTCAAACTAATTTCTTCAACTTGACCAATAATAATTTTACACAAACTCTAAGACATGCGCCAATAATTTCAACAATCAATGGTTTGGCAGCAACCGATTGTCAGCTCTGATTACTTCGTTATCCCAATTGCGATATAATCTCGTGAGAGAATTGACATGCTACGTCAATAAGTCTAAATTAAACACGAAATGGATTAGACAGCTTGTAATTAAGTATTGTAAGTTAGTGTAAGTTAAATGTTTTTAGAAGACATGTTAATATTAGAATTACAATCTATTGACTGCCTCGTTGGTCTAGCGGTCGCAAGCGCGACTGTTGAGCGTGAGGTCCTGGGTTCGATCCCCAGGTGGGGCAGTGTCACTGGGTTTTTCCGTGTGGAATTTCTCAGTAGCAGCCCGGAGTCTAGATTTGCGCCCGGTCGATGGCAACAGGCTCACCCCCTAATACATGGGACGTAAACATAAACGGCGAAATGTTGGTCTACAATACACCTCTGCCAACCCTTCGGGGAATACAGGCGTGAGTTTATGTTATGTCTATGCTCTGCCTAGCCTTTTAGCTAGCCTTTTAGGTTAGCTTCCAATGTTGCCAGAATCGGCTGAATACCAATATTTGACACCGAGTGACTGCCATCAGACCTCCGCAACCCAATTACTGGGCAATGCCGATATCCTAAGGTTAGTTCGGTTGTCAGACTTTCGGGCTTCTGACTACCTGTAACGACCGTCATAGGTATTCGTATGACACCCGAGGCCGAAGCCTTAACGTGCTCTCCAAGGCACGGAGGGTTCTGTATGTGTGAGTGTCAGTGAAATTACGGTTTCTTCTGTGAAATACAGAGTTCGAAGAACAAAAATAGTGCTGATATTAAGTACCAATACATACAAAACGTACTTAAAATACTTTCTAGTATTATGAAAGAAATGTGGTTCTTTAAATCCTTCTGGATGCCCTTCGTCCGGGGAAGGCGAAGGGGAAACTCTTATCGGCTAAAAACCCACGGTATTCCTTCTCCTGGCCGGAAGCCAGGGTAACTTCACGTCTATTTCCTTAACTAATGGATTTTTAAACCATGCCGCTTGCTTAACAGGTCCTCTGTTAATTAAACCTTTTTTTTTGTCGCCATTAATTCTAACCTCATACCTGGGTAGGTAATTAGTGATTACAGTAGGGTTACTGTAATCACTAATGAATTTGCCAAGTGTGCTGATAATTTCAATACCACAGCATTAAAAGGCCCTTTATAAGACTCGTTTAACAGTGAGATGCTCAATCAATGCATCTTATCTCTTCTCGTTAATGTAGTCTGCCTGTAGTCGACGTTAACTGTAAAAATGCTACTGTTGGACATAGGCGGTCTCCCTTGGCCGGGGTCGCGGGATTCGCAGCTGCATACACCGCAACCCCGACAGGCCTCGGTCCGCCAGCCCCTGGCAGACCTCTTCTTCTGTGGGGCCTTGCCCCACGTCCTCCCGAGAGGCGCGCACAGAACACAGCGCGCCGCCTTCTCGGGCCTATTACTGGTCGGGCGACGGGTAAGCAAAATAGTTACCGTAGCTAGGTTATCTTAATATAATTATCACATTATTAACCTTAAGATTTGTAGAGGTGAGTAAATATCACCATTGCGTGGGGGGCCATATTTCCAACCTATTGCTGCCATATTACCAGTAGGCAGGCTTTTGTAGAAATGCCCTGTGGTCCGTCATTAAACGCTGAATCATAGCGCCAATTACATTATTCATGAACATTTTACGTCATCAGTCATGAATAATGAAATGACCTTTACGTGCCTTCTTTGGTATGACGTCACAGAAACATTTCCATTTTATTGGTGTTTTGGTTTTATGTATTCTTTTAAGTGATTAAAACTTTTCGTTGCTTATTAATGGAAAATTGATTGTTATGTGTCTGAATGATTATACATATTTAATTCAGACTGATATTGAATGCGAGTTATTAAAATTTTAAAATTACACATAATTCAAAGAAGTTTTTATACAATACAATAGTCTTTATTGTACACAAAACAAACAAGAAACATTATTGTAAAATAGAGATGTACAACGGGCAGTCTTATCGCACTACGATTTCTTTCAGACAACCTTTGGGCCTTTGGGTGGACATGGTTTGCAAGAAAAAAGAGGGGTAGTTTTTATTATTGGTACAAACTTTTTTTGCTTACAATCACAACATGCAACCATTGAGTATTATACACTTTGCAAATTTCAAACGTGAATTCATAGGTATGTCAAATCATATCCTCTTTTCAGTGCACCTACCATGTTTTCTCTGCATCACCCTAAGATCGACTGGTAGAAAATGCCTAAGGCATTAAGTCCGCCTCTGTACTAATTTTGTATGAAAATAAAATAAATTAATTTAAAAGTCATGACTGATCTTTTAAAATTGTCACAAAACATAATAGCATACCAATACCAATTTTGAACGACACGTTTGGTGCAGTGGCTAAGCGATTGGCTTCTGCGCTACGGGTCGTGGGTTCGATTCCCACACGGAACAAAAATTTGTATGGCCTACAGATGGTTGTTCCTGGTCTGGGCGTTTGTTTGTGAGATTTGTGTCTGTAAACGCAGCCACGATACAAGAGAAATCTTAGTGTGGGGCAACGTTTAAAAAAAAAAAACAGGATTAGCATTGCCATACAACGTGGCAATGCTGCCAGCCTTCTGGGCACGTTACCAGTCGACAGCGATGCGGAGGAGTATTTTGATGCCCTTATTTTATTTCTAGTTTTATTGGAATATATTTTTCTTTATTTGAATATACTTTTATTTGTAAATATTATAAGATTAGTAAAGTGAAAAAATATGTATTTGGCACCAATACATAGGTTGTTAAATTTAAACGCTACTTGAACATAAATACGCAAAAAACAAACATTGTAGCTGACTGTACCCGAGCCAATAATCTCATAATTAGTGCATACAAAAACGATTATAAAAAATACTCTTGAAGTAAAAGCAATTATCTTCCCCCATTACGTCTGGATTATAAACTAGGCAATGATTTATGAGAAAGATACCAGTTTGATAGTACCTGATAATAATCAAGACTCGTAATTAACTTCCTTAATAAAGAGTCACCTAAAGAACAGCCATAGGTCAATTAAAATTAAATGAGAAAACTGCCGCTTAAGTGTCGTTTCGTCGACTTGAGACGCCAATTTGATAATTAAGAAAATAAACAGGCATACTTCGAATTAAGAAGCGAAACTTCGCAAGGTTACTCGGCAATAAAAGACAACATTCAATAAAAAACCGGCCAAGTGCGAGTCGGACTCGCGCAGGAAGGGTTCTGTACCATTACCTATAAAAACGGCAAAAAAATCACGTTTGCTGTATGGGAGCCCCCTTAAATATTTATTTCATTCTGTTTTTTAGTATTTGTTGTTATAGCGGCAACAGAAATACATCGTCTGTGAAAATTTCAACTGTCTAACTATCATGGTTCATGAGATACAGTCTGGTGACAGACGGACGGACGGACAGCGGAGCCTTAGGAATAGGGTCCCGTTTTACCCTTTAGGTACGGAAACCTAAAAATGGTTTATTAAAAAACTGAAAAGAGTAAAATAATTACCATTTTATGTATTATAAAGTTAACAGTTTCAGAAGTCGGTGCTAATCCACGCTGAACCAAATGAAAGGCATCGACTTATGAAAGTGTAAATTTCACGATATGGTAATTATTTTACTTTTTTGATTATTATTTTTTAGCCTTTTTTTCCTTTACACCCACAACTTAACTAATTCAGTAGCGTAGAGCGCACACGTAATACGTATATTTTTATTTAATAAACTAAAATATATTGTGTAGGTGTTTTTTATTTGAATGTATTCTATTAACGACACCCCATGAAAGTTCGCCAATTAATTTGAAGTAACCCTGTATATTTATTTAAATTTATTAAATCAGCGTCTTTTTTTTTTATTTATTTATCATTTATTCCCAAAATTAGTACAGAGACGGACTTAATGCCTTGATTATCTTAAATGTCATCAAACCGACACTTAAGAGGTAGCTCTCAAATGAGATTTATTTATAAATTCGGGTCTTAGCCTTGAGTGTGTTAACTTGAGTACATCAATCCTTGCTTGACCGAGTGAAGTGTATGAAAATCAGATGACGTTTATATTTTGACAGCTTTACTTGGGATGCTGTTCTCTGATATTGAACTAGGTTTATACGTGCCTAACGTCGCGTAAACAGCCCACACATAGGTCCAATTAATTCTAGACACACCGTCTAGTTTACGATACCTACACAGAGATGTGACAGATAAATCGCACAATTCCAGAAACAATGGGTTGCCGAGGTAAAAAAATGTATCACTCCATCGGCATTTGGTCGGGGTTTTAAAATTCTACGCGCGTTTTCTGGCCATGGCATTTTTGTTTGGAGCCGAGACGTAAAATGCGGATTCCCATGTTTTGAGGCCGACAACCTCCCACAGCGTACTTAGTAACCGTCCAAAAACATTCTAAAATCTCATACACATGACGCCTGTTAGAGCAGAAGTGATAGTCAGGGTTGTTCTCACACATATTTCGCCAATGAACAATAATCTACCCCACTGAATGGGTGCTGAGCCTATATTGCCATTTATTAAAGCCAAAGTAGTATTTTGTTTTAAATAGACCAAAATGTAGGTGCTTATAAAAGGTCAACACTAGGGGCACGGCTCCAAATATATGGAGAAGCGTAGGCAAGAAACTCCATGGATACTCTTTAAAAACTCATCAGGCATAATAATAATTGCAAATTTCAGGCTCCTACAGAAAACTCCAATAACAGTTTTCATTGATTAGTTACGGTTTACTCACGTGCATTTTTCGGGATTGCCCGACTAGTTTCGGACCCAAACGGAGCCCGTTGATTAAGAGCTCCGTTTGGGTCCGAAACTAGTCGGGCAATCCCGAAAAATGCACGTGAGTAAACCGTAACTAATCATAAATATGAGTGTGTCACACGAAAGTTATAATAATAAAACACTTTTCATGACCCGGGCTACCAGGCCACAAGGACTAGACCTTGCAAGCAATAGACCAATGACGTATTTCAAATCTTATCTGTACCTCTACCATGAGTTTACGCAGCCAAAACTCGCTAGCGTCTCCGTAAATTATTTGTATGAAATATTGTATAGCGCCACTAGCGGTCACAGAAAGAATTAAAATTCGTACCATGAGCACTATAGATTTCGATAGGTTAAAAACCTAACGTAATCTATTCGATAGTCACTAACGTTTTTCAGCTGTCACCATACAAAACGGTACCATGAGTCACTAATTAGACAGAAGCTATCGAGTAATACGCTTACGATAGTAGTTACGTAGCTCACTAGCATTTTGACGTGTGAAACATATGTTTACATTTAAATTATATACGTTTTTGAGTCTAATAAAGTCAAAATAATGTCTGCAAGAGCTTATTTAGCATGGAATTTCTATTTTAAGTTGTTACTAGCAAGCTGTGCCTTTAAATTAACTTTAGTCAAATCATATTCATAACCATTTTTTTGTTTATTTCTTGCATTCCTCACGTCTTTAGTATTTTTAGACACTTGAACTTAGCTGACTTATTACACTTTCAAAGTTTTAAGTGGCTTGGATATCTACTTACGTTGAGGGGCCACTATTTGGGAATTTTATTACTTAAAGTTTTAAAATAATGTAATAGAAAGTAGAAACATATATTTCCATGAAGTCCACCAACAATTGAAACTGTGTGACACTGGTCCTCATTGTATTAAATAATCCAAATAAAATCTATTTTAAACTTTCAAAACACACAACGCAGCTCTGTGACACAACGTAAACAAACAAAATTACAAATTGAATAGACGACAGTAACATTTTATAAGGAATAAAAATTAAAAAACCACTAAATAACGTAAGTAGTCCACTAACCGTCAACTTTTCTATTTAGTCGGTTTATTTTGTGAGATTGACTGTCTTAAAATTTTTAGCATAGCGATAACACAACATTTTCAGCTTACGAGCCGTTCTCTCTTCTTATTAGCGAGAAAGAAAGAAACAAAACATAAGTAGTGAAGATTGTAGCGAGTAGAGTGAAGTTAGCTAGACGACATGATCTATCGAGCTTACCTTAGCGTCTGCGTAAGACTCCGTAAATCTCATGGTGCAACCATTATCGAAATCTATTTGATCCACGTTAGCACGCTAGCGAGTTGAACGCTAGCGAGTAATTTTTCGATGACATCTCATGGTAGAGGTACTGAAACATAATGGAATGGTTTAGTACCACTATTATTGCCGTGCAGCCATTTTTATGATATCAAGGCCACAAACAGCCTTTCCTTCATCGAATTTGAATTTAGCCGATTAACATAATGATAACATAAATATTTTTACTATATTTTACAATAGTTTTGCACACACCTGGGGGCCTACTCCCTAAGTCCGTCAACGAAGTTAGTCGCCCGTCCGAAAGTAGCCCGAAACGTAAAAGTGAACAAAACCAGTGTCAAATTCAACTTTACGGACGGGCAAAAACACATCGGTAGTAGAAACTAATCGTGTTGTCATTCATTCTTAGTTCGAGCCCCGAAATAATCGTATGCCCGTAGGTGATGGGGAGTAGGAATCACTCGTAACTAAGGCCGAAACCACGGACTTCGTGCTTAGGGAGTAGACCCCCTGAGACGGTCCATGACTGTACTCCAATAGTGTAGTCATGGATAGTCCTGGATCGGTGCCCCATCCCATTTTAGATTAAAGTTCTCAAAGGGGCCTCTGCGTGTTGGACCTGTGTCCCCCGTATGCCTGCCAAAGGACCGGACATCTTCCACACGGAAGATGAGCCGTGAACTTAAAGAAATACAAAAATATAAGCAGTGATGGCGTAACAGTTGAACTGTTGCCTTCCATGCAAGAGGGTCCGAGTTACCTCCTTGTTTGTCTTGTGTCCTTGGAGAGAGTACCGTTTCGAATTCATATGCGGATCACGACTTGATTATCACTTGCTTAACGGTGAAGGAAAACATCGTGAGGAAACCTGCACACCTGAGAGGGCTCCATAAAGTTCTCGATGGTGCGTGTAGTCCGCCAACCCGCACCAGGCCAGCGTGGTGAACTAAGGCCAAAACCCTTCTCATTCTGAGAAGAGGCCCGTGCACAGCAATAGAACATTAATGGACTGATAATGTACAGCCGCGAATTCGAAACGTTTATCAGAATTCAAATTCGATTCCATAACACACTGTGCGCAATAAGGTTCAAAATGTTATATCAACAATACATAAGTATTCGTTTTTAAAATTGTGAAGCGTCGATTCTAGCAAAAGGGCTATTAACCACTTTTTGATGTTATGAACACTTTTTTAGGTATAGTTAAAAGTTGTATAGAGTCAATTTGATTGAATTTACTAAATAGGTCCTTTTTCTATACTACCTAGTATATAGCCTGTTTCAATTAAACTTTTTATGTCAATTAAAAAAAAATATCTTTGCCCTTTCAATTCTTTGCGAGCGATCGAGCGACCTTATGATAAAGTAATGTGCAAGCAATTATAGACCTTAGGGTGGTAAACATTTCAAGTCCGCGACTGTAGTATGTAACATAATTATAATTAATACAATAACCAAACAGAATGTCGATACATATTTGGTTCTAAGTTCTAATGCAACGGCCTGACTACCAATGCATTGCATATGCAAATCTGGCCCAATTCCAATACCTATAGGCATTGGTTTAGCATAAAAAGTCAACAGTTGCTGTAATAATTAGGTTTGCGTGAGCTCACTGTATGCAACTGGCTAATGACTAAACTTTAATGAACTAATAAACTATCTCTGGCTTCTAAATTCATAATAAAGCAGACTCTACGTTATGCTAAATTCAGTGCACTTACTAGATTCATGGGCTTAAATTTAGTCGGATGCTTAGTAATAGAATCTATACGGTCCGTCTCGCTAGCTACCACCCTCACATTAAAGTCCGGCGCCATGCAGTTTACTGTATTCCGTCGTGTGTATGTAAGGGCTTTATCATAGTGGCGATTTGCGAGCGAGTTCAAAGCGAGGCCAGAGCGCAGCCAGCTCGCCGCGAGTTCGCAGGGAGAGCCCCGCGAACTCCTGGGGAGCCAAATGCTCTCTCGCTGCGAACTCGCGGCGAGCCCGCTGCGCTTTTGTCTCGGTTTAAATTCGTTCGCGAATCGCCACTGTGATAGCGACCTCACGGCACGCTCGCTGCGAACTTGCGGCGAGCCCGTTGCGCTCTCGCCTCGCTTTGAACTCGTTCGCAAATCGCCGTTGTGATAAGGCCTTAAGAGCCAGATGGATATAGGAGAATCCCTTCATATCTCTGTTAGTTGGATTCGTGTGCTCCATCGGGTGCGACCAAGTGAAATAATAAAAAAGTGATTATCATAATTAGCAATTTTTTATCCATAAACTTCTTCCATTTTACGCCATTCTGGAAGGATGGTTTAGTAAAAATCTTGTCCAAAATTTAGGGTAGATAATGGCAACCAACTTAATGAGTTACCCCAGTTGTCTGAAAGGCGAACCAATCTAATCTCTTGTCTAATTTCGCGTCAACTTAGGTGATTCGTTGACCAAAATACTAACAAATAATCACATTGATGTAACGATATTTGCCAGCTGAATAGTTAATTTTTGCGTTGATTACCGTTTCAGAAACCGGAGATTAGCGAGTTTACCCTCAACAGTGTAAATATAACAGTGAATTTAGCATAATTTTAATGCCGCTAACTTTAATTGCCAAGCTAACTAGCTTAGTTCCTGTAATAAAATTTCAAACATAATATTAATATCCTTTGAATCATGTAGCAAATATTATAGTTATAATTTCATTAAAATATTGATGAGCTTGTACACTAAAGGAAACTGGTAGAAGATAGAATATAACTATGTTAACTATTCAATTAAGTTAAATGAGTACGATAGATAGTACGTGGGTAGTATTTTGCACGATATTTCGATTACAAAGCCTTCTACGGTGGTTATTTACTTTGACAATCGGGTGTCAGGTCTATTAAATCTTCGGTACAACTGATTGCGCTTGATTCGATGTTAGGTTGCCTAGTTTGCGACTGATGAATCTTTAGTTATAGGCGCGTGGGTTCAAAGGGAAACCAACAAGATTTGTATTCAATGAACTTAATAGTGGATCTAATAGTTCTTGTTAAGATCGAACTTAAGTGACAGTTCTAAACCTTATTAGAATAGAGATATACATTTAATGACTTCGAAAGATTGCCATTCCATTACAAATGTCCTAATGGAACAATTATCTATCTCTCAATTACTTCTATGACATTTCCGGACCGATAAACTTAACCTCCCATTACGAGTAGAAGTTCGTCCAAGAACTCATCTGGGAAGCATTCAAAGAAATAACAGTATACCAGCTTATACATTTTTACAATGTGCGATATAATTCAAGATGACATTATCTGAGTTAGCGTTAGAGTGCGCCGGCGCCGCCACGCCGTATAAATTAATTTATAACTCCTTACGATAGAACAGGTTGATGCAGAAGTACCACATTATACACTTCTCATCAAAAAAATCGAAACACTTCCGAAATTATCTTTGTGGCAACAATTAAACAAAAAACAAGCATTAATTCATTATAGAAAATACATAATTTAGTAGCTGGAAGTTTGGCCTTTACAATGGTGTACGAAACTTCCAAAAATTAGGTTTTTTTTTAAAAATTTTATCCTTTAAATGAATGGAACATTGTTTTGAGATAAACGTGTGTTTAGAATTGGAGTACATTTGTCGTGCAAAAACGCAAAATGACGCGTTACTTTAAAATTTTCTGTTTGTAATTTGTTGATTAGGCTCTGTGACGTCTGATAAAAAGTTTTTTTTCTAATACACATGCATACTTCACCCGCAGCAGCCGCCCAAGAAGTGGCATTGCTGGATTCTGGGACTAGTCAGCGTGTTGTGGCTGCAAGATTGCATCTAAGCCACTTGTCTGTTCAAAGAGTGTACCAACGCTATCGGGAGACTGGTTTATTTACGCGCTTTCCAGGATCTGGTAGGAATCGGGTCACTTTTGAGTGAGACGGCCGATTTATTGCAACCGTTTGTTCGCAAAATCGACGCCTTCGCGCTTTTCAACTGCAGCAGCAGCTCCTTGTTGTTCGAAGGGTGACTGTAAGTGGCTCTACGATTTGAAGAAGATTGAAGGAACGTAGACTGGTACCACACAAGCCAGCTAATGGGTCAAAATTAACAACAGACCATCGAAGAGCTCACCAAAAAAAATCGAAACACCTCGCAAGTTTTTGTTTTGAATGGATTATTAGAAAAACATGTTTTTTTTTTAAATAAATACGAAATGCCATTTAATAGTAGGTAGCCTAACGTTTAGAATTCCTTGTGTTGATGTTCCATAATTTTACTCTCGTCAGAAAAGAGAACCTTGCTCATTTGTAGGTTTGAACAATTTAAGTGCACAAGTGCAAAGTTAAGGCGCGCTCTTCGATGGTCTGTGGTTAATTTCGGCCCATTAGCTGGCTTGTGTGGTACCAGTCTACGTTCCTTCAATCTTCTTCAAATCGTAGAGCCACTTACAGTCACCCTTCGAACTACTCGGAACTGCTGCTGCAGTTGAAAAGCGCGAAGGCGTCGATTTTGCAAACAAACGGTTGCAATAAACTGGCCGTCTCACTCAAAAGTGACCCGATTCCTACCAGATCCTGGATGGCGCGTAAATAAACCAGTCTCCCGATAGCGTTGGTACACTCTATGAACAGACAAGAGGCTTAGATGCAAGATTGCAGCCACAACACGCTGACTAGTCCCAGAATCCAGCAATGCCACTTCTTGGGCGGCTGCTGCGGGTGAAGTATGCATGTGTGTTAGAAAAAAACTTTTTATCAGACGTCACAGAGCCTAATCAACAAATTACAAACAGAAAATTTTAAAGTAATGCGTTATTTTGCGTTTTTTGCACGACAAATGTACTCCAACTCTAAACACACGTTTATCTCAAAACAATGTTCCATTCATTTAAAGGATAAAAATTAAAAAAAAAAACCTAGTTTTTGGAAGTTTCGTACACCATTGTAAAGGCCAAACTTCCAGCTACTAAATTATGTTTTTTCTTTAATGAATTAATGCTTGTTTTTTGTTTAATTGTCGCCACAAAGATAATTTCGGAAGTGTTTCGATTTTTTTGATGAGAAGTGTATTTACGCTTTATCTACCTCACGCAGTGAATGGTGGACAAAATAAAAATATAGGCATTTTAGCTTTATAACATCTTATTACATAACATTACCTGGGGCCCAATTCTCCTAAAATAAATTGTTGCCAAACGCAATCGAACCACAACCGTCAGTCAGTTTTTGTTTTCGAAAACTTTCAAAATGATTGATTTTGTTTTTTGTGTCAAACAATTTGATAGCTTTTGAAATTGAAAACTGTCTGAATGAACGGTTCGGCCTTGGTTCGGTTGTGATTTATCAAGATTTATTTTAGGAGAATTAGGCCCCAGATGGTTGATCATCTGTCTACATAAATAAAAATCAACTGGTTTTCGTTGGTAACCGCATCACTTGAGAACGGATGGACTGATTTGGCTATTTTTAATTTTTAAATATTAGTAATATTCTGAATTAGGTATGTTTTTATGGAAAGAAAATTGGAAAAATAGCTCAGAAAATTGTCAAATTCAGGAAAAACTGGAAGTTCTTTTTTCTATGGGATTTTGGATGACAGGACAACGTCTGTCGCGTCAGCTAGTTGTATATACATAATTGTTTTTGTATTTGGTTTTATTCCCGTTGGGTTTATGACACTTAACATAATTTGGGTTTAAAACATAATTACTATTTAAAAACTTTACGAGGCACGGATATTTTTTCAATATCTTCCACAAAACACCTTCATTCTGTAACAATAGAAAGTCGAGATTTTTCCCTTGAGCATAGCGACTGTAGCGACTATTTTTGTATGCCTTCCTTATCGCGTGTTGTAAGGAGTGCACTTTCTGCATCTTTTTGTTCGTTAGTCGATAGGCTCGTTCAATTAGCTACCGTCAGTTAGGCGTATGTGGCAAATGCACCGCTAGCTGCCAGCTGATTAATTTATAGGTCGTTGTTGCCTGATTATAGTCTAGGCATACAGTCAGTCGAGAGTGATTCTGATTCACAATGCAATTATTGTGGTGTAAATAAAATTTCTTATTAAAGTTCTGTTATGTTCGTGGCTTCGTGCACTAGCAACATTCGTGATTTCTTTTGTAGATGATATACTGAGTTCTCCCTTTGTTACTTGAATATCTGCTACACTAGGAACCTATGAATCCGGATCACTAACATAAACCTTAATATCTTGGAAACTAAGGATGCTAGCTTATTCAAATAAATAGTATTGTATAGACTACAAGCGGCCCACCTCGGCATCGCTCGGGTACGTTTTATAGCTTAACCTTTCGGAAGACATTACCTAAATTAAAATGAAAACCGCATCAAAATGCATTGAGTAATTTAGAAGAAGTAAGCGGACAAACAGACAGACGCGAAAAGCGATTTCAGTTTATATTATTTAGAGATTTAAGAAGTTTTATTAATTTTCTTTTAGTAGCATTAAATAGCCTATAGAATACTTTTTATTTGAATGAGCTATCATTGTTAGTTTCCGAGTTATTAAGGTTTATATTGGAGACCTGGATTAATTGATCCCAAATTTATTTGATTCCGGTGATTTTACATATAACAATCCATCTGACCATTTTTGTCACATTCCAAAATGTTTTTTTATTCCAATAATTATTTCAATTTAGCATTTTACCAGTCTATTAGCTTGTTGTTTATTTATATTATGTAGATATATTCCTTTTACTTTACCGCCCACGAGTATAATTATGCAGTCGTAAATAATAAATACATATTTAATTTATTTTATTCGTTTCTTTTGGTGTTTATGATCTGTAAATAATAACCCACAATGACATAAACTTAATTAAACATTTCACAACAATAAAAATTACTGGAATTTACATAAACCTATATACACTAACTAATTATAAATAACGTCACACAATAAGCGTCCATTTTCTTTTCATATTTTCTTTTAGGAAATCTATATAATAAAAAGAAAAGTCCTGACTGACTGACTGACTCATCAACGCCCAGCCCAAACCCTTAGACATAGAAAGCTGAGATTTTGCACAGAGGTTCCCTTTATAATGTAGACAAGGAATAAGAGCGATTACGCACTGCATCCGATCCGAATCCGTGAAAATACCGATCTAGAGTAAAAATCTCGGACCGAATTCGGATGTTGCTTACGCACTATTCCGATCTCTGATTCAAATTCAAACAATTCAGGGGCCATCTTTGGCATATCCGTTTGGCTCTGATTTGAATCCGAGGTAATGCGAAAGCGTTCATACAAACAGTACTACGGCTACTTCAGTCCGTCAATTTTTCTTCCGAATTAGAAACTCACGGATGACGGATAGAAATCGGATGACGGATGCCGGATGTAGTGCGTAAACTACCATACAAATAGTTCTATGACTACTTCGGAACGTATTTTCACGGATTCGGATCGGATGCAGTGCGTAACCGCTGTTAGGAAGGATTTTTAGAAATTCAACCCTTAAGGGAGTTAAATAGGGGATGAATGTTTGTATGGAAACTCATCACTTAACGGGTTCAAAATTTTACGCAAGCGAAGCTGCGGGTAAAAGCTAGTTCTCTTATAAATTACGATTCATGTGGTTACCGACTTCAAGTCCATTACGATAGCCGCGGACCGATAACTCATACATGCCCATAAAGGGTAAGCAGTATTCCAGCCGAGGGAACCACTTAGAAAATGCGGATACTATAAGCTTCATATTTTCGTTTTGAAGAAAAAGTGTTCGAGTTATTACTTCAGTTGTGTAATGCGTCTGGCGCCATGTATGTGACGAGAAAGACGAATCTCTGGCACAAAATAAAGAAAGTAAAGGCTTGACTTATCGTAACTCGTGACAAGTGACTTTATGTTGTATAAGGTACGTAATTATACGTACAACCCGATTACTTAAAGAATGGGATTGAAAATGGCGGCGCTACTATTGTTGCGTTATTATTATTTGCATCTCGCTCACGCACGTTCTCTGTGATTGAAAGGCAAATAGTGGATCCGCCATTTCTAATCCTATTCTTTAAGTAACCGGGTTTGAATATTTTTTAATTGTTGCGATTTGCAAATATTGTAAAAATACAGATTCGGGTCTAATCACGTAGACTATTTTAAAAGGGACAAAATACCTTTTTTTATCCTGACGTTTCGACTGAATTACGTCGTGTTGAAGGTAAAATTGAGTAGTTTCGAGATAGCGCTCCTAAATAAAGTGTCAGTCTATAAGTTTTATGAAAAATAGAAACCCAACAGCAAAATTGATGCTTTTAAACTATGAGATAAGATATTATAAAATGAGAGAATAGAGAAGTTAGTTTTTTCTCAGTGACTTTTTTTTTCATTTCGGCTTATAACCAGTGTCGTAATTAATTACACGTCCTTTAATATTATTTCTGTTTTGTCAGCGTCTGGTTGCGAACGAGCTTATGACGCATTTGTACGGGGTGGTCTTACTGCTCCTGTATGCTATATGTCTCCGGGAAGTCAAGTCTGTTTTGAATTAAAGATGCGTGTTACGTTCTAAACGAGGTGTATGCCATTATGTGCTATTGAGGTATGGTTGTTATGTCTGGCTTTTATTAGAGCTCATAGTTGGCTGTTATTAGATACGAATTGTTTAAAACATTGTGTTATGAATTGTGAAAAACATACAAGCGGAGTTAAATTGAAAAGGAGACTTCTTTTGTTATTATATATTAAGAGAAGCTTTAATTAAGCATCTGTAATACGTTAGCTGAAATAGGTATCTATTTCAATACTCAATTAATTTATTTACTTGACAGACAATCTGGGTTGCTGGGGAGTTTGTTGCGCCGTTTCTCCTTCATAGCATAAACACTAGGAAGCAGTGAAGGGCAGGCGTTTTTGGGAGCTGTCTATTTGTAACAAATTAGTCAATATAGGCACCTTTTTTACACTCAGTTAATTTATTCACATGACAGACAGAGCTGTGTTGCTGGGGAGTTTATTGCGCTGTTTCTTTTTCACGGTTTAGACACTAGGAAGTGAAGTAGGGTGGGCGTGTTTGGGTATTGTCTTTTGTAATATTGACGTTAAAAAAGAACTACGTAATTCTAGTCTATTTTAATAAATGAGTAATTAGTTTTACGTAGTGCATTTCATGTAATCTAGAAGTAGAGGAAAAGCTTCGAATCTAACTAAGTACACACTTCTTCTACCTAACTAAGAGTCCGGCTATTTAAAATTTGTATTAGTAGGTATCATTAGTAAACAAGCCTTTGATCGTAAAACATTCACACACACAAAAATATACAAGAAGACGTAAATATATGAAGAAACTGAAAAGGTTTTCTTAAAATATGTGTTCCATGCAGAAGTCTCCAAACTTTTTAGCCTAAGGGTCACACTGAGTCCTCCACTAAGTCCCAAGGGCCAATACCTAGCTACCTCATCATACCAACATACTGTAGTTATGAAATACGCGCAATCCGGTCCACAGCTGCGGGTCGGTTTTGTCGTAGGCCAACACCGGCCCGCGAGCCATAGTGTGGAGACCCCTGGTTTATGAATTCCTACGCTAGGAATACTACCTACTTGAAGTTGCTGCACTCCTAATCATCTTATTTAGTCTTCGTCATAATTGCAATTAGGTTTTCATAATGTTTTGAATTTTATTTATGGTACCTATATTGTAATATCTATGTATTTTATTGTTTCATTTTTTATACGTATTTTATTGTAATTTATATTTATCTTATGAATATGTAGTCTATTGATTACGAAATAGTTAAATCTTTCTTTTTTGCACCTATTTCCATGTTTTTCATTTTAAACCAATGGCTGACTGGTAGAGAATGCTTTATGGTATTAAGGCCGTCTTATGTACCATCATAGTGCATAGAAGTAAAAATTTCTAAAGCAAAATAAATGTTTCATGATCAAAGGTTTGTTTACCTTTTATACATAATTTTAATGGCTGGTTTAACAGGTATTTCATTTAATTTCAGCCAAGTCATAATGACAACTGTGAGAAAATACTGTTACAAGATAGGCTTCAACTTTATCTTTCTACAGAACAATTTTATGACCCAACACCTGTATTCAATAACTTGTTAGACACGGTACTATCAGCAAATACCGCAACAATACGATCAATAAACATTAGTGACGAATCACACGTGCAGGCATGCAAGCACAGCAACACATGGCTCCGTGCACGCATCCTCATAAGGCAATGTCATTTGCAACACAGCTTTCATTGCATAACAGTGCCTGATTTGGAGTCAGGAATCCTCAGAATTGGTAGACGTGTACAAACAGTTTGGTTGATGATGTTGTTACAGTGATGGTGGTCGAGCAATTTGACATTGTTTGGACACTGATCATTAGGCATGTTGACAGCATCAATAAATTGCAAATCTAATTATACCGCCAGTTAGAGTTTTGAAAAATAATAGACACGTATTTTTTCTTTTGTTAAATCTATGAATATGAAAGATAAAACGCATCAAAACTCGAGAGTGGGGGCTTGTGACGTCAGAAGCAAGTAAAAATTGTACTTGCTTGTAACGTTTTGCCAATTTTAAAAGTGTCGTATCTTCGTCAATTTAGGTTTACGTAACAAAAGAAAAAATACGGGTCAAATATTCTTTGATAATCTAACTGGCAGACTAATTCGATTTTTTCAGTCAAATACCCTATTGGTATGGACTGTACTAAAATTCGTTCTTTGCCCAATAGAGATAGGTAGGCCAAAAATACAGAGATGAGCAAGATAAGATGACTTTAATAACAATTTATCCCATCTAATTAACTATCCTAAGGTCATCCCTACTAATATTATCAATGCGAACGTAACTTTGTATGTCTGTCTGTTACGCTTTCACGCCAAAACCTTTGAACCGATTTTGATGAAACTTGGTACAGAGATAGTCTGGAACCTGGACATCCGCGCGGACGAAGTCGCGAGCGTCCTCTAGTATACAATAAAGTAAGGATGTTTTTATCCATAATTGTTTATTTCACTTCAGCCTTGCGTTACTAATCCCGGTTATTTCCAAGGTCTGGTGTGCAATCAACCGTACGAAGTAGGTAATGGGTTTATGCCATTACCTACTGTTTACGGAAAATCCAATATGGATCACTGAAATCTATTTTAGGGTCCATACCGGGAAATGACAAAATGGAACCCAAAATTAAGTTTTAGGTTAATTATTCCACTTTACGGTTAAAAAACTGCATCGAATCCTCAGAGCGCGAATCCTCCTAGCACTTGTCCGTCTTTATTTTTATTACATTATGAATGGTATATCATAAAAATATGAATATTCATATTCCCTGCTGGTCAATAACCGCGGCACCTAGACCTGGTGTTATTTAATCACATCTAGCAATAACATGTTGAGTTGAAAGTAATAATCGTAATAGTGACGCGCTGTGTGATTGCTTTCCAGTGCAATAATGATACATTTACCGTAGTTTAAGGCTAACGTGGAACGGTTAATAGTTGATACAAGCATATTTATACAGGTTGTTAACGAATTCGTGTAATTCCTTAAAACCACATGATCTACTACTGATGTAGACAGGCCCCGCACGGGATTTAGCTTGATTAAAAATATAAAATTAAATTATTATTTTTTCATGCACTTTGTTACCGGTCGTATCTAAACCACCTAATAAGGACTCAGTAAAAAAATAAGAATTTATTTTATTGCAAAAAAAAATGTTTTATTTTTGTGAACATTTCGATGCCACGCATAAATTAATGAAAGCACGGCGACACGGCTAGCTGGCACGACTAACGCGATATCGCTCTTTGCACTCAGATAACTCAAGGCTCTAAAATGACTCAGAAATAGAAAACCAAGATTTTTTTTTATTTTTTTTTAGTTGATTTTCTAAATTTTCCATATAGGGTTAATCTGAGTCACCAGTAGATCACGTGGTTTGAAGGAATTACACGAATTCGTTAACACTCTGTGTAGTATATTTTGTTTATGGAGATTTTCAGGTACTTTTGAAAGCTAATACTAAATACCCTTTTCCTCCCCCTAGCTTTTTTTCAACTATGTTAGGGTCAGCTTCTAATCTAACCAGATGCGGCTGAATCTGAAATGTATTTTACACGAACCGACTGCTTTCAGACCTCCAAAACCCAGTTACGTGACAATACCGACATCCTAAGGTTAGACCAGTTTGCGCGTATATTCTAAAGAATGCTTTCTCATATAAACTCACGATTTCACAGGTGATGTGGATAAAGTACGAAAGCTGAATATATACTTGGGAGCAAATAAATCGAGCCACTTCTATTTTTCACGTATATTTGTTATTATTTTTGGTGCCTATTAATGGAACAGATCAATTCGAAAATATATCGCCTAAAGGGTTATTTGGTAACCTTTACAATGAAGGTAGTTTTTTGTCAACTTAGTATATAATCCATGAAACCAAAACTAATAACCAGGACACGTGAAAAAAGGAGTGGCTCGATTTATTTGCTGCCAAGTGTAGTTTATTATGATTTAAGAAAATTTCTCAGAAAATTATACATTCCCTAAGAACTTTAACTTCAAAACATGCACGTACTAGAGTCTTTAAATAACTTTAGGATACTTGATTCAAAATAAATTTAGGAAAAATCCTGTAATGAATACAGGTCACCAAAATAAACCTTTATATCTCGGAAACTGAGAATGATAGCTTATTCCGATAAGTATTTTATAGATTATTTAAGAAGTTTTATAAATTTTATTTAAGAAGTATAGAACAGTCTATAAAAAAACATTGTATTTGAATAAGCTATCATTCTTATTTTCCAAGATATTAAGGTTTATGTTGGTGATACGGATGCATTGCTCCCGAGGGTATAAGGACTTCCCTATATTCCGGCTCTCACGTACACACGACGGAACACATTATCTGTATTATAAGCAACATTGTTTATACAAAATAATGTATTATTCATCACGTTATTGATTGTTACGGGACATGTTGCGCAACACGTTGCGTGACGTTATTCCCGATGATTCAGACGTGACTTACTAAAAATGTTAATGTTGAGTGAAAGACTTGACGGCCGTACATATTGTAGTAATGCCAAGTTGTTGGGCGAGGTTAGGCATAAATTTAAAGCCGTAGAAGTAGCTTCACATTATGTGTCGTAGTCGTAGTTATAAATCCGCGTTAGTTTAATGTGTCTGGCGCAATTTTATTGTACAGTTACGAGCAAAATTATTAAATTTGATATGAGTTTTGTTATTATAGCCATTTCCGAAACGAAAAATTGCTATTTTTGCTTGAATGACTAGACTTTTTGTTGATCAAAAATAACATAACATCACGCCTGTATTGCGCGAAGGGTTGGGCAGAGGTATATAGTACACCCTTATTTAGGCCGTTATGTTTAAGCTCCATGTAGGTAATAGGGTGCGAGCCTATTGTCATCAACCGGGCACAAATCCAGACTCTAGGCTCCTACTGAGAAATTTCACAAAAAAAATGCCAATCAACCAACAATTTGCCCGAGCTATTGCTCACGCTCAGCCAGCAGTCACGCTTGCAAACACTAGATCAACGAGGCAGTGAACAAAAATCTCACAAAAAACACAGAACAAAAATTGGGTTTAAGTCATCATCAGTATTGATTGTCCAATAACAGTCACTGCAACTCTCATGTACTTTCAAGCTTGTCTCATACCAAAAGCGACACTGCCATAGCGAGTGCGTCACAATAACGGTTTATAGGCGATTTATCGCGTTCCCACTACCG
The DNA here is from genome assembly GCA_905220435.1 of Amphipyra tragopoginis. Lineage (NCBI taxonomy): Eukaryota > Metazoa > Arthropoda > Insecta > Lepidoptera > Noctuidae > Amphipyra > Amphipyra tragopoginis. The sequence goes on along the minus strand of HG991995.1, from coordinate 20,438,837 downwards.
ATAATTGTCTTCAACGATGTTGTCTCCTTGAAATGGATCGTGGGTGCGGGCTCTAAAGTGATCCTCCACGGTGTCACGTGGTCATACAGCTTTATTAAAGTCTGCTGTCTACTTCGTAAAGCGTATTGTTGTTAGTTCAATTAATAGAATGTAACTGTACTTGGTACAGACGTGTCAGAAACAGCAGGCTTGTCTTGTCGTGTCTTTTGTGAGACTTTCGACGGAACTCGTGAGACAAGTCTTGTCTCTTGTCACAGTATTGCGCGTTAGGCTTCTATGTCCTAAAATAAATTATGGTAAATGATAAATTATATTTATTTCCGTAAATAAATCTGAGGACACTTTTACAAGTCAATGTAATGTTTTTTTTAAGACTAGATGGCGCCGGCATTTCCTATCTGACTATTAGCTCTGAGAAGAAAAGCCGAAACAAACTCAGAGGTCAAAGTCTCTTTTAAAGTCCACACATCACTACATAGTATAAAACAAAGTCGCTTCCCGCTGTCTGTCTGTCCCTATATATGCTTAGGTCTTTAAACTACGCAAAGGATTTTGATGCGGTTTTTTTTAATAGATAGAGTGATTCAAGAGGAAGGTTTATATGTATAATACATTGCATCCGAGCGAAGCCGGGGCGGGTCGCTAGTTGTAATATAAAACTAGGTGATTGTAACAATGTAGGGCAAAGTCTAGAATGGCCTTTTGAGGAAAGAGCCACAGCAGGTTTGAGTTGAACTGTCCTAACTATGCTTTCAGAGTCCTCAGGAAAAAAACACGCTCAAAAATGTAGACTCACGGTAATGCACTGTCAAGTTCCAAGGTGAAATATCCAACAGTGAGTAATGAATAGTCACTACTCATTACTCACTGTTGGATATTTCAGTGAGTGAGTATCTTTATCTAGAGACCTTGCAGAAAGTACCTTAATTGCGTCCGATGTTACGTCATCAATCATCATTAACTAAGCCTATTACAAGAGGTATTACCTATTACTAGGTGTAGGTAGCTATGGAGAGCCCCGGCTGCATAACAACACCAACACACATGTTACATAATTATTCTGAACAGGTCTTCGAGTTTTTCCAATGCGATAAAAACGGTGGCCATTTTTTTATTGTATTCCAGCTTTCGTGGGACTCATTCAGTCGACAGTCTAGTCGGCCAATCCCAAAAAATGCACGTGAGTAAGCCGTAAGTAACTATTTAATCATAAATATTTTATCATGTTGAAATTTAGGACCCTATATAGGGTCGGATCATAATTCTCCAAATAACTAAAAAATACAAAAATGACAATATAAAAAAAAAATATCATGTTCAATCATAAATACGAGTATACATTTTTTTTTACAGTTGCTATATCAATAAAATTAAGGGAGGCACCCAATATTTGTTTGTTTAGAATGTGATAAATATTTGGAACGTTACGTAACGAATAACGTAACAAAAAACTTATATTTAACTTTAATAAAGCTAAAAATAACAACTCGTTTTATAGCAGATTTACTGCAAGAGCATACAATAAATTAATTCGTTTTATAACACGTATATTTTAATAGTTTACAGATAAACTTTTTGCCACGCAGCAAGGTCGAAAGCTTTTTGAATTGAACACAAAAAAACAGAATCCATTTATTTCCATGATTGAACATTGTTTGTTTTTTACCATTCACATACATATCGAAGCGAACCGGAATGCAGTTAAACCAGTATAAAACAAACTCTTATTACAGGGAGTACCTCGTCGCCAATTTAATTAATTTCACAAGAAAACAAAACATTTTAAAATATTCATGCCGTATTCACCGAAGGGCTGGATTTGCATATTTCACTACGAGGGTCCAAGTTTATTGGCGGTCGTGTGTGGTCCTCGGTTGCTATGGTAACGAAGCTATCGCGGTCAAAGCGGATCGCCTTACCGCCTTAACTGATGGACACGGCTAATTGTTAGGAGCACCGACGTCGCCGGCCGGCCGCCCGTACTGACACCACACGGTTCTAAATGTCACTACATGACCGTTAGTTTCATTTCTTATCTGATCCCTCTCCAATTAAACACAACTTAGTAGTACTTGGAATCTCGTAAGCGATATTTATACCAATTTATTCGAAATATCACAGAGAACATGGCGTATTTTTATCGTGGCTGCGGGAGTTCTAACACGGTCGTGATTAACTCTATGCTTTTAATTGTCTACGCTTTTACGAATGCTGCTTTTCACGTAAATTCTTTACGCAATTACTTTCACGATTTTATGATGATTCGTTACGGTACTTATCTTTAGCCACTGCTGACCCATGTAAACCTCAGCTTCTCTTTACAAAACTAATACCGAGATTCTTGTCAGCGTTTAATATATTAAAATCTTTAGACGCCGCTCAAATTAAACTTTAAATAAAATGAAAAATAAAATTGGAAGGCTTTCGCAGACGATGTAGCAAAGGAAAAAATCCGTCTTTGAGAAATTGAAAAATAAATTAAAACGATACTGTCTGTATCTACTCTTTTAAATTCGCTGAAGAGACTATGAAAGCCATTTGTAAAAGCTAAAAAAAACTTACAAACTTTTTGTAATTCGTTTTGATTAATAGTTGGATTTTTTTCTTTGTTACTTTGTGTTAAGGTCAATGCCCACTGGGGCGTAACATTGCACGCATCATAGGCTTTTTACACTCGCATGCATTGATGGACTTGAAGCAATAGCGCATGTCAACGCTCACTGATGAAACGTCATTTTTATGCGAAACTGACATTCCACATAAAAAGTTTACGATATGCTTCAGTTGGTAGCAGGTTTAATAGACCGAACTTTGGTTTGTTGCTTAAGGCGCTTGCTGGTGGTATTTTTAATATAAGAAGGAAACTCTTAGATTACCTTAGCCTAACTAAAATAAACCACAATAATTCGTGTTTTTGTTGGCCACGTGGATCGCCTCAAGAAGTGGCCCTGTGGCAGTGATACCTTCGTCATTTATAATAGACTTAAGTAGTAGTGATCGGCACCACATTCTCTTGTTCACCGACAAAACTAAAATTAGAGATAACAGACTGAGCGAGAAAAGGATGGTGATAGATAAGAACTAAGTTAGAGATGTCATTTTAGTTAACGCCTTGAACTTCATCGTATTTTTAGTCCACACGTTCTGACGCCTTGTCTTTTGTATTGAAATTTTAGTACAACTAAATTTGAACGGTCTTATTTACGTCCGTCTCTGTCTTATTGTATTAGGGTAAAAAAGATGGCAATAGCCTAAATACATTTTAGTTTGTGCACAACAAAATAAATTGGCATCAATATCATGTTATTAGTATACATTTAAATAATGTTGCATTATTCTCTGGATCCTCTTCGATCTGGATTTTTTATTCGTAGTTCCGGCTACTCCACGTTTTCTTTGCACATGGATTTTCCCATAAGCCAAGTAGTTACTGTATTGATTCACAAGACAACCACATAGGTACTTGTTTTAGCAAAACAAAAACATTAACTACTAAACATATTCAGATTTAAACAGTAAATAAATCACGCAAGTAGCAAACTATACTAAACAGGTTAGTGGTCTAACAATTTAGGTCGCAGTGACTAATTAAAAACTTTTGTTACACACGCAAAACTTGCTTTGTTTAGAAAATATCGACTGTGTCGCGTAAGGCTCGCGTTTTAGCATTAAATCACATAATTTATTACAATATTAATATAGTGTAATACTTCCGTGTGAAATTAGGGCTGTGTTAAAAATAAATCTGTAAAGAAATGTAGTAGTGAACTCGTGTCCTACTTTTTAAATATATGTATGAGCGTGTTTACATTGTATTAAGTTTCGTAGTCAATGAACTTTTGAAAGGTGTATTTTGATGCCTGAAGTAATCGAAAATATTTACATACAAACATAAGCTCACGCCTTTTTCCCATAGGGGTATGCAGAAACTGCACAGGGTGCATCTGAATTTGTGTAATTACTTCAAACCTCGTGATCAGTTGACAGTTTGACCCAGCATGGCATATTTTCAAATTCAACAAAAAACACGATAAGAAAACACGCTGTTCTTAACCTGAGTAATAAAAGCTCTGTGCTGTATAAATTAATCTTATGTAAGGTACAATGACAACATGAGTTGATGACTTATAATGATGTGTAAATTAAGAGTGATCCTATTTCTGTTCTTCATAAATTCTGAGTTATGACTAAAAAGTAACTAGCATCGACAAATCAGGCTAGTAACCGTAATGTTGCCTGCAAGCCATCCTATTATTAGATAGCCCGATAAATATAATACGTGTAAGGCGCTAATTTGTTCCGGTTGTGTTGGGATCGTTCTGCGGCAATCTTTAAAAGGCTTACATTCCCTGTACTGATCACTTTCTACATAAGTTTTTGTAATCATTTATGGAAACGTATAGAAATACAAGATTGAATTATGTTTCTAAGAGAGAACTCAATTAAGTCACTCAAAAGTTAGTTGTACTTACTTAAAAGGCGGGATGCCAAAAATAATGTAAGAACTTCTCAATATAGGCATATTGTTTGTAAAGCTTGACTTCTAAGAACTGCTTACTCATTGATAAATTTCCTAGTAAATACCATAAATTTATGGAGTGTAACTACAGCTAAATACTTACTTAAACTTAATGAATATACGGCATTCACTAGGAAGTAACACCTAAGTACGTATTGTACCGGGCAATAATATCTAGAAAATATTTCCTACGTTAAAACTTCTTCCGCTTTCTAGCATTTTCTGAGCCTTAACGCCCTACAATCTTATTGGTTGGAAGAATTTTAGATTGTTTTGATGATTTTATTACCGTTTAACTATGGTAACATATTAGGGAATCTGGGTGCACGGTAGTGCCCCCAGAAAGTCGAGCAAGCACGACCGTACGCGTACGTTTCTCAAAGTAACTCAAGGTGCTTTCAACCATCCTGCATTAAAAGAGCTATGGGAGTGTGTTAATAGAGCCTTCACGAGTAACGATACTTAGTACATCCAACGTACTCTAAGCAATCAGCCCCGCTACCAACCTTGGTGATTGACTAATCTATCATCAAGGCATGAGCTATTCTCCTATTGCTCGTGTCGTCATGTTGGTACTATATTTAGTACCAACATTTAAAGCCACATCCAGACCATTTTTATCTGAGCTTTCTTGTCAGCTATTCTCAAAGCAACTTCCATAAGCTTACCAGCAAATTTACGATCAGTTTCTTCATTAATGGCATTATAGTTTAAGTGTACAATATTACAAGTTGTTTTAATACTCATTAGTAGTTGCAAGACGTCTACCAGTTGGAACTGGGATTGTTTTATATCAATCGTAAAATGCAATATTGTATGATACTGCGAGTATAAAATGTAATTATTAAAGTTATTATCAACATTAGTCTAAATTGTTATTGCACCTAATCATGACAGAATAACAGAATAACTATGTTTGATTATTATCTTGGTGTAATTTAGATTGAATATTATTATAATAATTGGAATGATACGTCAAGGTCGTGATCATTGGTTAGTGGTTAACAAGTAGAGTTCGATAAAAAGCTTCAACAAAAAAAGGCTTTTTCGGCCAAAGTTTAAGTGACTCTTTTAATCAAAATCAGCTTCTTCGCCGGCGCCAAATAACATAATCACCAAAAAAGCTGAATCGTTTTTCCTTCGACGAAACTTTCCTTCGACTTAGAATAAACGTTTTTCTGAAACCTTAGCCAAAGCCGTAAATAATTAAAGCTGCGGCCGTGCTCATAAAGAGATCATATTAAAATAAATGCTTTTAGACAAAGACAATCTACCTGTGATCTAAAATTTGGTCTGGTTTGATTATAGGCTTCTCTATGCATAAGCAGGTCTAACATGCGCAGCGCGACATGATTTTGTCGTCGCATTATCTCGTACCGAGACGAGAAATAGTATAGCTTATCTTGTGTCAGCACGAGAAAACAAAATTATGTGGCACTACGCATGTTTAATTTGAAGAAATCGAGTCTCCGACAGCATTCTACGTAGCGGAGGGTTAAGAATATATTCCTCTTCATGAGTATTTACGGTTTACTCACACGCATTTTTTCGGGATAGCCCGACTAGTTTCGGATCCAAACGGAGCCCTTAATCATGACCTGAACATACGGCAAAGTCGCGAGTCGATCTAGCGCTGCACCACTCCTTATCGTGCCGTGCCGCGCTTGCGACGAAGGGCTCGCTCTGTGTCGGTACTGCTCGTACATCTTCGTCACTCTTCGTGTCCGAGTTGTTCAAGGAATTAGTGCCGGTAGATTTCTCTTGCTATCTAATTTTGAAACAGACCTCAAACATCTAAAAAATTTATTGCATCACCTATACCCACATTGACCAGCGAATGTCGAACACCATCATATACGTACCAACCTACCTACCAATCATAATAAGTCCATAATATCAATTTACAAATGGCAAAGTTCAGTAATCAAACCACCGTAAAAATTACATGTAATGTTACACCGTTGTAATAATACTATGTAGTGCATATCAGATGCTTATTATCGCACACTGGTTATGAAATGTAACTGAGAAATGGCTACTTAATAATATTAATGTTCTTAAGCCAAGCTCTTACTGAATGCATACAACGGTATCTAGTTAAGGGTTAGTACTATCAATGATGTTTGTAATAGGTACTATAACAACAACTTTCAGATTGGAAGATACTGGTTTTGGAACTAACATATGTTTTTCACAGCCTATAAACGTTTATTGTACCGCGAATAACGCAATTTTTGGATACCAACCTGTTATCCTAACTAATATTATAAATGCGAAAGTAAGTTGGTTTATTTCACATCTAAACCACTGAACCAATCATCCTGAAATTTTTCATATACGTTGTCAGGTGTACAGAAACGGACATAGGGTTCATCCCGAAAAAAAATTACTGTTCCCGAGGATTATGATATTACATGGCGCGACGTGTTTTTAGAATCATGGTTGAATTACATTGCTATAGAAACTTTAGTAGTGTGATAAGAGTTGATTGTCAAACTTTAAATTAACACTAGCGAAGCCGCCGGCAAAAGATAGTTACATAATAAGTTCAACTTTGATTGTACGGTAGCCGTTAATGTGTCAATGTATTTGATAGATTTTCAAAAATATATCTGTCATAGGAAAACACAGGTATGTCTTCTATACCATCGTAACCATAATATCAATCTGGTCAGCTCACTGCTATGGTATACCTATGCAATATTTAGAGCCATTAATGCAGGCAATGAGTTTTTAATATGATTGTAAGCGCAGTAAGAAACGTTTACAAGTACTTGTGTATTTATAGGTGCATATATAATATCTAAGTACTCATATAATCTTAGACTGAGGTATTTAGTAAGTACTGATCAGGTGAATAAGCATCTATACCGCAACATAATATTAATTTCATACAACCTTCAAGTCATTGGCATATAGGAGTAATAAACTTTTTTGTATGGGCTTATTGCTAGGGTTGTGAAATAACCATATTCCAACATCAAAATATTGTTAAAATGTTAGAAGTAGCCAGTTTAAGTTCGATAAAATTAAATCGGCGATTCAATTATTATATCCAATTTATACGGGTTGCAAAGGCTAGATGGCATAATGCTCGGAAAAAAGTATTACTTTATTGTTTTTTTTTTTAGTTTAACTATTGGGATGAAAACCATGGAAAGCCGTGCTTAACACAAGCAGAAATAAATAAAAATGAATATTGCACCGCAAGGTAAAAATCAAATGAATGCCATGCAGCATAAACAGTTTTAAAAGTAGACCATTAATGATAGAGAACTTGGCTTGGCGCACTGCCGTGTGTCTAAATAATGGTTTTATGACCTACCAACCCTACTAGCTACTCATCGCTTAAATTCCCATATCGTTGACAAGCCACATTACACGAATACTCATTACTTACTATAGGTAATGGATTACTCTATCCATACCATAGCCACGGTTATGAGTCACTGCGTGGCGTGGGTGATATTAATTTCTTGTTGCAGCAATCACAGTTGCTGTTAGCCATGAGTAACTAATAGATAATTGCTCATTTGAAGGAATGGTAAATATGAGTATGGTTTGATTGGAGGGGTACAGTTGATAAGAGAGAGAGATTGTAGGGATGAGAGGAACTTTGCTAGTTTTTTTACATAAATTTGAATACAAACTTTCTCACGTGTAGCTGATTATTACAGACATTAGATAGTATAGTTTTTTATACCCTTTGTTGATTGTAGCTGTGGTGTTTTTTTATTTGCGTTTTGAGTAAAGTGCGCTTCTAATTTAGGGTGTTGATGCACAAAATGACAGGGACCCGCTGAAAATCAATGCTGTGCTGCATGTACAGTGTATACTGAGCTGCATGCTTATTCTCAACCATCGGATGAGTTTCCGTATCCGAACGGAAAGTATCCGACGGATTGATTCCCGATCCGATGGATTACAAAACTTTATTCACAGTTCCTATCGGAAGGGAGTTTCCGAATCCGTGAATGGTTTTTGGAAGGTGTGTTTACGGTGTATGCTACGCAATGGTAGAAAATAAATTACTGTGGTAGAAAATGTTAAAGTAGTAAATATAATACTATTATTATGTATTTCGCAAATAATCTTATGTGCAACTATACAATATATATTAATACATAAATTTCATCATTTTTTTTATAAAGTAGGTAATGTCTAATTTATGCGATCGTTTCCTTATTTCAAAACATGCTTTGTAAAACAACTTTTATAATCTGTCAAACCAAACGGGGAAATAGACAATGTAAATAAACAAAAATGCCGTATTCATTTAATTATTGTTAAATATTCAATCACATTATCAACCGAAAACGTGTGAAGTTCAGTGTGATCACCGAACAAAACTCTAGCGTGTGATGGTCCAGAAAAATGAATGTAAAAATGTTATCAGTGTCGTATAATTTCTTGTTAATAACAAGAAATTATACGATTAATATAATTTTTTGATATGCATGTAAAACGTAGTTGAGTATAATTCGATTTTGTAGAAATGGGTTAACACAAACTCATTATTACTTAGGTGTGTCTAAGTAACCACCTAAAATTAAGTATACTTTGATACATCGAGCATTTGAAAGCGGCGGCCAAAACATTCTTAAAACTTGTTATAAAATAGGTAAACTTAGCTCAAATATAGCTTAAAATGATTAACATTCCTTATAATATAGTTATTAAACAGTTTTTAATTCATCCCAGCAGAAATTGTATTGTTTTATTTAAAATCGAGTGCTTTCCGACAACAAATAGCTCTCGGATTAGTTTCCGTGAATTGGCGTCTTCATTCCGAATAGAACTGTCAAAAGTTATCGATTTCGGATTTGTGAATAGAGTTTAGAGGGCACTGTCGGATACTTTCCGATCGGATTCGGAAAGGGCAGTTTCCGATGGTTGAGAATAAGCATGCTGGTCTCCTTGATGTGTGTGGCAAAAAAGGGTTTCAATATACTTGGGAACAAATAAATCGAGCCACTTCTATTTTTCACGCATAAGTAATTACTATTATTTTTGGTATTTTGGAACAGATCAATTCTAAACATATATCGCCTAAAAGGTTATTTGATAACCTTTACAATGAGGGTCGTTTTTTGTCAACTTAGAATTACATAATTCATGAAAACTAATAAACAGGACACGTGAAAAAAGGAGTGGCTCGATTTCTTTGCTCCCAAGTGTAGTATAAAAGTCAATTGAAGATGAGATGAACAGAATCATACTTGTAATGATACGTACACATAAACGCCAACGAACGTTCGTCATTTGTTAATTTGAGCAAACTTTGTATGGAACGAATCCGGTTTCTTTCGGAATGTAAACCCGTTCGATGGCCTTCGTAGGCGTTGGCTTGGTGTGTAAGTACCATAAGTAATAAAGTTCCAGATTGTTTGTCAAAACTTCACATTAAATAATAATGGTCAGTTAGATATATTATAATAATTTCCAATAGAGATTTACGAAGTAGACTGAATTGTAGTAAATAACTGTAACTGTAACTGCTGAGCGTGAGGTCCTGTGTTCGATCCCCAGGTCGGGCAAAGCGCTATTGGGTTATTTTATGTAGAATTTCTCAGTAGCAGCCCAGAGTCTGGATTTCTTTCCGGTTGATGGCAATAGGCTCGCCCCCTATTACATGGGACTGAAATACTATAACGTCCGCGTCCGGACGTAAAGAATAACACTACCCCGTCTCTTGCCATGGGTGTCATAAAAGGATTCACTAGAGGATGGGCAGCAGCGTTCTCTGAATACTTTAACAACCATACTGCGATCGTCAACCCGCCTGCCAAGCGTGGCGATTATGGCAAACCCGCCCAACGTTGTTTCGGGGAGGCCTATGGCCAGCAGTGGACGTCATTCGGCTGAATGATGATGATGAAATATAACGGCGAAATGAGGGTATACTATACAAGGTTAGTCGGAAAGAGGGTACTAATCCGAAAGGGTGTTAAAGTACCCATGGTAATGAACGACTTTTGTTCTACAACTTTTTCCAAAAGTCAATAGTTTAAGAGAAATAGGTGATCAAAGATCTCAAAAAAAAGCGCTAAAATCTATCACCGATTATGATCAGCTGTGTTTACATTTTAGCTCGTATTTGGGCTCATGAATTAGAAGCACCATTTTCTGAATTTGTAACTAAAACAGGGATGAAGAATTTCTGAAAAAACTAAAATAAAAATCATTTTGTAGGGAAAAAAAATATATCGACTTTTGAAATTTTAACAATTTTTTTTTTTGCTTTAAGACAGTCATCAGTGATACTGTAAGTGGCCTGCGGATTAATACCCCCTTTCCGACTAACCTTGTATATACTATACACTTCTGCCAAACCATTATTAATTATTAATTTTTCTAACTATTATTAATTAAAAGATATTATACCGTTAAGGACTACTTAGAAGACAAGTCAATAGAATCTGTAATTTTAGAAGACATCAAGTCAATAGAATCGTAATTTGTAAGTTAGAATAATTGACATCGCTTATTGTGATTACATTTGCACGCCATGTTATGGCAGGATATGCTGAAACTAATTTACACCTTATGTACCATATTCTAGCAAATAAATATTTTTGATTTGATTTGATTTGAACCCTTCGGGGCATACAGGCGTGATGTTATTTTATAAGTGTATAAGAGCTACTCCACAATGAAGGGCTAAGATCCCAATGTCAATATTCCACCTTCAAATGCACAAATTATAGGCACGGTATACACCGTGGAACGTTTATTAAGATGTGCGGTTTCAATTTCCTACGTGTTATTGTTGAGGCCTTACCGCGCGTGAGGCCGCGACCTTAGTCGCGCTCCAATTATGGTGAACAGGTGAGGAGAATCATCATCGCAATAAGCGTGAAACTAGAGCAAAAATGCGTTTAAATAAATAATAACAACAACTTTTGAAAGTGAAATTTTAAAAGGAAAATCGGTAGAGGTTTTCTAAGTAGTAACAAAGATATGGACCTATGTTTGTGACATCTTTTAGAAGATTATTAAAAGTACAGGATTATAGGACATGTCGTCACCCTCCGCGCTAACTGTCGTATCTAGCAATTAATAATTTTTCAGAGAAATCCTCACAGAGTGACGTATCTATTTCAAATGAATAGAAATAAATTAATAGATACCTTAGGGCTTTAAGGCAACTACTAAATTAAATAGTAAACCAAGAGCAATATAAAAACATCATTATTAATTAATTAATAGAGCCACAGCTAACGCATATACTTACTGAAAAAATATCAATAATTGCTAGATACGACAGTTAGCGGGGAGGGTGACGATGTTATCTAATAACCTTGTAATGCTTAATGCAAAAGTGAACCATTTTAGTGATATTATTTCACAGTTACCAACTCCTCCCTTTGACAAATACAACTACAAAATAAAAACTCGAAAATGGTTCACTTTTGCTCGAAGCATTACTGAGTTATTAGCAGTGATCGGAAAAAGGTGAGCTAATTTACCTAAACTTCATAGAACAGAGACAAAAAGTGGAGACTTCAAGAGGACATTTTTTTTTCTAATTTTTAAAATTTACACAAATGCAGTAGACACATTTTTTATTGTTTTCAAAAAATAAAAGACATCTCCTTTTTAAAACAATAAAAATCTCTTTTTTGAAAACAAAAAAAAACTTGTCGACTGGTTTCGTGTAAACTTTGGAAAAAAAATAGGAAACGAATTCAATTGTTTTCAGTATTAATAACATTAATATTAAATGTACTTTAGTGATGTCCCGAACACCAGGACAATTTTCCCGAAAAAAAATGTTGTCGTAAGGAAGTCTCCACTATTTGTCTCTGTTCTTTGAAGTTTAGGTAAATTAGCTCATCTTTTTCCGTTCACTGGTTATTAGACAGAGAATAACACATCCTACAACGCTGCCAGGGGATTGTGATCAAAAACCAGTAACCCTCAATACATATTTTCTCTGAAAAATAGATATAGGAATAAAAGTTATGTGTGTGATTTTATATTTATCGCTCTAAGCTTATCGCGTGTGACAGAAATAAACACCTATGCAGCCAATCGTTACCAATGGCACGGCCATTATTGGTATTGCCCGATCCCATTCCCCTAATGACTATTGATATATGTGACGTATATCAATAGCACCATGGTTTATTACACCTTGCACAACTCTCAACTATAGTACAAGTAAAAACACATTCTCCACTGCATAAGTTATTTATTTTTGAAGCCATTCATCATCATTTACTTACGTAACTACTTTTGGTTAGAGCGGTTTGTTTTAGAACTAGCTGTGCCCGCGACTTCGTCCGCGTGGAAGTCGGAAAACAACATTGTGTTGCAACAACTAAACAATGTATATGTACTCTATTTTTTAAATCTAATCATATTTATCTCCAATAAGATTACTGCTCCTCGCCCACACTCAATAGCGTGATAATGTGTACCTTATAATCTGACCCGCTCTATAACGGGCATTTTTGTCTTTCAACTAAATCTGTTCTGGTATTGGCGTGAAGCTCAAACACACAAACAAACAAACAGATAAACAGACAAAAATTCTAAAAACTTCTTTTTCGGCATCAGTATCTTTTCTAGTAAACGTAGCAATTGTTTTGTTACAATAATATTCTGTATACAGTTTTTGCTTTGTTACGATTTTATTATATGTACTTATATACAAGTTTAGTCGTAAAGGGGGTACTAATCTGAAAGGGTCTTAAAGTACGCATGATAATGAATAACTTTGGTTCTACAACTTTTTCCAAAAGTCAATAGTTTAAGAGATAAAGGTGATCAAGATCTCAAAAACAAAACGCTAAAGTCTGTCTATCACCATTTTCTAAATTTGTAACTAAAGCAGGGATGAAGAATTTTTGAAAAAACTGAAATAAAATTCATTTTGAATCGATATAAAAATTACCGAATTTAGAAATTCAATGATACTTTAAGTGGCCTACGAATTAGTACCCCCTTTCCGGCTAACCTTGTAGATATTTCGTAAGTTTTACTGAGAATTTGCTAATCAATATCTCAGCTTTGTTGTACAGAACATTTTGTTTAATTAACATGCAATGTTATCGGTAGTTAGGGCGTAAAACGTGAAACTTTTAATCTGAAAGGCAGGACTTACACCGAGTAATTTGCATACTTTAACAATTACTTTGCACATTCTTTCGCAAGTATCCACATCTTGATATCGTTGGCTAACAAAGAACGGGGGAACTCTTCGCTGCTTCGTGACTTTGGAGCTGTTAGCTTCTTATGTGCATGTGTTTGAAAATATATTGTCACTAGAACATTACCTATGGTAAGTGCTAATAGGTGCTACTGCTTACTTTTCCTTTAAGGATGAACAGTGATTCATATTAGATTCAGATAATAGCTGTAGCTGTATAATAAAAAATAACCAATACATAGTTGAATTTTATTAGATCTTTTATTCATGATGACATGAATATGTCGGATTTCATCTATAATTATCTTTGACACAATACATAATGGTTTATTTGCATGCATTTCAGATCATAGTCTCGAACTTTTGTAAGTCATACTAACATATACCTAACATAATCACCCCCTTGCGGGATACGGGTTTCTTCTCATAATGAGAAGGCTTAGTCCACCAAGCAGACTTTGTGCGGGTTGACGGACTGCACACACCATCAAGAACAAATTTTTTTGAAGTCCTTTTTTTCCTGTCATGAACGTTTTTACTTACAGTAACGGAAACATAACGTTAATGTGCGCGAATTGAATCGAATACACAACTATCTAGCCTATAGCATTGTAGTTCAAAATGCGACAAACACAATTTGTATCATACATAGATACAAATCAAAGTCATATCAATCAAACATTATACGCGAAATGAATATTTCCAATCCAAAATTCACTCACAATAACGTTACGTTTACGGTATCATACGTCATAAAATTCGTGTCAAATTCTGATCTGCAGTCGTACTTATACTTGTTTTTAATTTTTAACAGTCGCTACGTTGAGCAATTGTCAACCTTAGATCACCAAATCTGTTAAACATCTAAATATTCAACACAAAATATAACTTGGCTTAAACCAGTATGAATCATAATCTCAAGCTTGTATAAATACACACAGTACACCAACGGTAGATTATAAATGCTATTTAGTTTTATTAAGCACCAAAATAATGACGTTCCGATACCGGCGCCTACGACTACGGGCTACGAGGCGTCATTAAGTAATTCAATTCTCCTCAGTTAACTCGTTTTGACGCGCATATTCATGAACCAAAGTATTTCACTTTTGCGGTAGGATCGCGTATAAATATTTAGATTTTATAATGACGAGGAAATGATGAATTAATGATTCGAACTTGACAATTTATCTGTTTTGGCTGGAGACCCTTCAGGGGGGTTACCATGATCTGTTAGAGCAGGAATGTTTTAATACTATTCTGAGAGTGGGAAAGTGACAGCGCTAGACAGCTCTCTAGCGCCATCTCTTACCCACTCTCGTAATAATATTAAAACATTCCTGCTCTAAGAGATCATGGTAACCCTCCTGGTCTCGCCAATAACTTTTGATGTGAGACGACGCGTTTGGTGCAGTGGCTAAGCGATTGGCTTCTGCACTACGGGTCGTGCGTTCGATTCCCACACAAAAATACACGTGATTAAACTGTAACTAATCATAAATATGAATGTATCTCACGAACAATATATTAATACAAAACGAAAAAGTCAGATCCTTCTACGGTTGAACGCTACTATTACTTCAATATATTGTATTAAATGATTTGCGGTTTGTATTTTTAGTTTAAAACTTGTCTGAAAATATCTAATTAAGTTTTGTAACCACTTGACGAGATTTCTTAAGAGGCAACCGCATCTAAATCACACACGAACACAACTAACAATCAAATACTGTCATTATCATTATAAGAATGTCATAACAAACACTCTAAATTGAAACATTACTCAGGATATTAAGCAATTCGCGAACGATTAATAGAGGTAGGTACTTAGTTTTTACGAAGTGTGTGGCCACACCGCGCGTCGTAAAGTAGCGCGTGCGTCTCACTAGGGGGCCTCCTCGTCACACGACTTTATGGCCACATTACACTAGGATAGTAAACGATACCCTAAACTAACGTTTATTTAAAATACCTGTGACGCAATATTGTACCTTAACTGGAAACGATACGGTTCCTTTTTGAGAGACAAGGGAGTTTGATCTGGAACGTTATTGATGACCTGATTAAATGTCGATCTCAGGAAGAGATGTTTGTTTGTTTCATTTAAATGGTGATAATTTGTATCGAAATCAGGAAATTTGAGATAGGTACCCAGATAAAGAATCATGCATAATACCTACATACATAAACTCATACTTTTTTCCCATGGGGGGTAGGCAGAAACTGCAGACCGCCACATGCTACGATCCTTTTATTCTCTTTTAGCTTCATCCATATTCATATATCTTGTCATGCACGCATGCCGGTTGAGAATTTACGCACCTGTCCTTTTTGAAGAACATCACCAATAACATCGATGTATGTCCTTCTAGGGCGTCCTCTACTGGCGCTTCCACTGACATCCGTCTTATAAATTCCTTTTGTTAATCGCCGTTTACTCATTCAGCATGACCAAACCACCTAAGCATACTCCTTTAAATTTTTGTCACTACTTCATCTTTTAAACTGCAACCTTGTCTTATCACGTCATTCCTCAATCTATCATTCAACGTTACACCGTCCATACTTTGCTTAAGAGTTTTTATCGCGTCGAAAAATAATCATTTGCTTGTACAATTTACTGAAATTCATTTTAAAGTTCATAGTACTCGAACGTACCTTGAATACTCTTCTCTAGTTCTTCATTCCAAGTTTGGCGAACATAACCTATGTTCAACGAAAAATTCTGGTTCTCCATAAAAACGAATAAGGCAAGCAAAATAAATAACATTGTTATCTATGTAGTACCTAGCTGTTAAGGCTGCGGAGTTGTGAATGTATTACCTAAATGTAGCCATACCACAATCGGAGTTCGAACCCTCGACCTCACGACACAACTCCATTCTCGGTAAATTGAGGCCTTAATAAGTTCTCCTTAACTTCTAGGTTAGATAATTTGCAGTCAGTTTATTTTGAGGCAATTATAGACTGGAATTAGTGGGCACCCAGTATATATAATAAGAAAATATAGTAAAAATAAGTAAATATAGAACCGGATACAATTTAGTTCCGTTTACTTGCCACACGTTTACTAACAGTATACGTAGTACGCACAAACACGCACAAACATTTTAAGTCGTCGAATTGTGTTTGAATGTACAGATATTCTGTGCGTAGTTGTTTACCATTTTCACGTAAAGTCACGTGTAATAATATGTATACACATGCAACTTAAAAGCGAATTTCTATTATTCCCGGTTGGCCCTAGCAGGGATAAATCAAGAAAGAAAAAAAAATCGTTTTGCTTATCAATAGTAGCATTTTTATTGCCAAACTGGGGTACACAACTTGTTACAAAAACACCCCTAAAGCCAAAAGGGGATTAAAAGTCCCTTGTAATTCTTGTAAAGAGTCAATTGGCAATAAATATTTGAAAATAAAAGTAGGACCCAAAAAAAAATTTGGACAAATCATAAAATAAAATCATCACTGAAACGCAACCCTGAAAACATAAAAGTAAAGAGTAGACTACCCAGAAAGTTATTTAATTTTACATTCTTACCTAATTTCCTCTGAGAGGTAAATGACAACAACCATAAGAGACTACTTGATTAACATTTCATTTTCTTTTTTAAGGGGAATTATGTAACACGTTGTATTAATAGTCTTGTAAGCTCATTTTAGCTATTAGCTGGAGACCCTACAGGTTTCGCTATTAACTGCTCGGTTACGTAGAGACGGTCCGCAAGAGCAAAATATAATTAGACCGAAGAAAAAAAGCTTTTGCCTGTGGCTACTATCAACGTGTGGGTGGGTCTACTATGCAAACCAATGGACTCTTTCTTTCATTTTTGGTAAAGTAATAAGAGTATTTATTGTAACCAATAACGCTCGGTAAATCATAGAAATCGGCCTTTAGAGAATAGATTGTAATTAACAAAGATTTGAAACAGTAATTCGTATCTATTCGCCCAACAATTCTAACAGATAATTTAGAATGAAATCGTTAATTTCGTATGTTATATTAATCACGTGTGAACTGTACAAATCAGATGTAAAAATGTGCAAAGTATACGATCATATCTTTCAAACGCAAATCAGTATGCACATTCAATACGAACGATAGTCCCATGAGTACGCGCTTCACAAATTGGCACCCAAGGTGCGACTAACAAAAGCTTCTAAACACACCATTAAACATTTATTTTAGTACTAAAATTTAAAACAATATCCGTATACTTGCCGGCACTAACATATAAATACTATCCTCATAAAAGGCAATATTTCACTTCACAATTTCAAGGAACACGTCATAAGTTACAACACGGGTGTAAATAAACAGAGTATGCAAAACAGCCCGTTTTATGGACGTATTTACAGTTTGAAACTTGGAGGATGAATAAGGCTATAGAACGCACGTACGGAAATGTGAAGTATCAAGTAAAGAATAAGTTTAGTATTCACTTATGGGCCAATGGGGGCATCCAGGTTTTTTTCTGCCACCCGGGCAGCGCTACTGAGAACCGGGGTTAAAAAATTGCAAAACTCTCAAATTCCTTGCCATTTGCCATCATAATAATAACAATTTAATAAATAATTTAATTTCAGAACAATTTTACAGGCTAAATATCTGTTTTAAAATAGGTTCTGAATTTTTTTACCTCGGTTCACAGTGACGCCATCTAGCGGTATTTCAGCTTCAATTCAGCCCCCACTTTACTAAAAAAAGTTGTTGTCAAACCGCAAAAAAACTACAACCGCCAGTCAATTATCGTTTACGAAAACTCATAATGTTTGATTTTGTTTTTGTTGTCTATTAAATTGACGGTTAGTTTTAACGAAAACTGTGAACGGTTCGGCTTCGTTTCAGTTGCGATTAATCAACGTTTCCGTTAGTATAATTGCCCTCCCAGATTTCAAGCAAAGCATAAAATGCGTTGCAAAAGACGTAAAAAAAATATTTAAGTACTTACCAAAAAAAAGAAAACAAGTAAATAGTTATGTTCTTAAAATGTCATTTCCCTGACAAGATGATCCGATCACAGCGCCACGGAATTGACCTGTCAATAAAATGTCTATTACAAATTACGTGACCGTTTCTGAGCTTAAGACAATCCAGTAATTTTTTTGATATTCCTTGACAATTGAAGAATGTCACCTTACAAAAAATTTTTGCTTTGTAATACGTAATTCTTTATTCATACTCCAAACAACCTCCTGTATTGTATAAACATTAAAATCTGAAGAGGTTGCTGTTCTTCGTCAAGACTGGCCTAGAGCTTACTTCCTACTGTCGTCTTTAATGAACACCGTCATCAAGTTATTATACGACTGACAGTTCACACGTTTAACGACAAGAAATGGCTGCGTGGGTAGTCACTTGTTTCAAGTATTAGATTGAAATCTTACTTGCAATAAAGACCAGTCAACGATTGACAAGGACCAGTGTTATTTGTAGGCAAATCAGTGACAGTTTATTTGAGTCAATTCTGTGGAGCCGGCCAAACTGTTGTTCAATCTAAAATCGATCATGTATCTCCACTCTAACAATCTTTATGAAAGGCTGTTTGTAGAGTGTGTGAGCACACTTTTTTTTTCCAGCCATATACAGGATGGTAATTTGAGATGGGACATAAAGGGCAGCTATATTAAGCATTGTAGCTACAGGAAAACAATAAAATAGGATCGATTGGCATCATAAAAATGATTTGTGAAAACTGCCCATTTTCTCGCTAACTGTATTTTTTTTTTAAATCTGTAAATGCAGATAGAAATTATTCCAAAAGTTAGGGGTGGTCTTCTAAGATCGTTTTCCAATAGCTGCAATGATTAAGGTAGTTGCCCTTCATGCCCCATCTCAAATTACCACCCAGTATAACTGATTTTACCGGGAACTGCAGCCTGAGTCTATTCTCGGCATTAAAGTTGTTGGTCCAATAATTCGCTGTTTGCAATATTTTTCCTGAAGTTAGGCGAATCCAAACGCAATCGTAATATATTTTCTTTCAAATGAAACTCTACAAGTTTTTCTGTCTATTAATTCAGTCAAAAAAATTGTTACGATATATTTATAACGCAAGTCAGTTGAAATAGCATCAATCTCAGTAGCGTGATTACTGAGCCATCAACATTTATATAACGTTAAATAAATATGTACTCAGTGCAAGACCACCCGTAGTGCTGGTATCACTTTCAACCTTATTGCAATGAACGAGCAAAAACTTATTACTAAACAAATAATAGTCATTGCACACTTTTTTTTTGGGCTATTACAGACAGCGCTAAAAGTAATTGATGGTTGTACAGTTTCAAAAGTATTTTATGAATGAACGAACCCTTACAATTTTTTGTTCCAATGGCACATTCCTAAGATTTACCGAGCGTTATCGGTTAAAATTAAAACTCCTGTATATTTACCAATCAATAGTAAAGCAAAGACCATATATGTTTGCATAGAACACCCTCCCATATGTAAGTAAGTAGCTATTGCACTTAAGATTAGCTTACGAGTCTATTTCCAAGTTTGACAATAAAAATGCTGCTAAATTTTGCTGGTAAGCAAAATGATCCGTTTTTAGTCATAGGAACCGGGCATAAGCCCCCAACACAGGCATTACTTGCATAAAGGGAGGCTCCAATCACTAACCGCTATTTTCAATATCCTATCTATGTTTGCCTTACTACAGACAGAAATTTGACATTACTTCTATGGAGCTTATGTCAAATTTCTATCTCTAGTAGGCGAAACCGCCGATAGATAGGTTATTGAAAACGGCCGTTAGTTGTTATTGTAAATATTGTTGGAGAAATAAATGATTTTTGATTTTGATAAGCCCAGAGCCCATTGAAACCTATTCTATCCTAGTAATAACAACGTGAAAGATTGAATGTTTGTTAATCAATCTCGCCTTAATGACTAGACAGATATGAATGAAATTTGGCACACGGGTAGACCATAGTCTAGATTAGGACATAGGATACTTTTTATCCGGGTACATGAAGTATTTCCACTAGGATGCGAGTGAAACCGCATGCAACAGCTATAGTATAAAATCATTGTAAGGACTGGTATAATGTATTATGATTAGGGATCGGATCTTCGGATGCATATTTACCTAAAGTTAATTTTTAGCTATGAAAGTATGGAAGCGGCTTCTCAAAATATATTTTTTGTAAGAAAAAACCCGGGATGCCAGGAACACCGGGAATGCATAACTAGCCGGGTGTACAATATGGAAGCGATATCTTAAAATGATTTATTAAAAAAAACTCCGGGATTCTTGGACTGCATAATTATTTAAAATTAATGTTTAATCGATGCAAATATGTGTGTATGTAGAGCGAAGAAGAAGAATGGTGTGTTAGATTAACCAACAAAAAAACATAAAATAATTGTCCCGGAACCGCGGGATTTTTAGATACAAAAGCGCGTTCCATATTAGCCAACATCTCAAGTTTAGGTGAATATGCATCCGAATATCGGATCTCTAATTATGATTTATTAAAAACATGATTAATTTTAAAAATTCCGAAATAATATCTTGCTTATTGCAATTATTGCATCACCAAATTTTATTTAAATTTTCTACGCACGAAATTACTGACAATGTGACCACAAACATTGTTATTGCAAGTCGAATTAGAAAATATGCGTGAAGGAAGCTGTGTAATATAACTGTGAGCTGTGGAGCGAAAGCTGAAATCGCTCTATTGTGGCTCGAGTGGATTTCATATTCGTTTATTCTAATAAAAACTCAATTCGATCCGACTCTGAGGTTGTGGCCGCGATACGAGGAAAAGTTCATTTTGTAAGATACGTTTGTTTCGCAAATACGTATTTAATTGGTTGTCTAGTACCGTCTAGTTTTAAACGTTTTATAAAATCGGACAATTTAAAAGTAAAGGATTTTATATAATGGTAAAACTGGTCCTCTGGACACGATCGTATTATAGTATAGTACTTAAAGTATACAGAGTGTTAACGAATTCGTGTAATTCCTTCAAACCGCGTGATCTACTGGTGACACTGATTGACCCTGCACAAGTTTTTTTCAGAAAAACCATTTTTTTTTTTTCAAAAATTGCTCCATCTCTTTCTGTATCTGAGTAATTTTAGCATTCCGAGTTAACTGACTGCGTGGAGCGATATTGCGTTAGTTGTGCCGGTCAGCTGTGTCGCCGTGCCTTCATCAATGTATGCATGGCATCGAAATTTTCAATAAAATACATATTTTTTTTTAGAAAAATGACTTTTGTATTTATTTTTAATCAATCTAAATCCCGTGCGGGGTTAATCTATACCATTAATAGATCATGTGGTTTGAAGGAATTACACGAATTCGTACACCCTGTATAAGGTGTAACATAAATAACGCACAACCTCTTAAGGGGTCACTGTACTCATCATTATGAACAACTTTTACTATGAGACCAAAGCTGAAATCGCGAAAAAAAAACAGCTGTTCCCTACATTCATATTCGCATAACTCGTCAAGATGTAGGGAACAGCTGTTTTTAGTCCCAAAGCAAAAGTTGTTCATAATGATGAGTAGAGTGACCCGTTAAGAGGTTGTGCGTTATTTATGTTACACCTTGTGTATCGTAACAAAGACGGAATAAATATGATTAAGGGCCGATTATTCAATCAATTCGAGTAAAACTGTCGAAATATAGAACATTATTCCTCAGATAAAAGTTATCTGACTATTGAATAATAGGCCCTAATCATAAAGTTTTTGGGGGAGACCTATGTACCAGCAGTGGACGTCTTTCGGCTGAATGATGATGATGATGAATCGTAATGTGAAACGGTCATATTTATTCCTCAGATAAAAGTTAACTAAAGATTGAAAAACGGCCCTATATTAGCCACTTCATGAGGGTTTATTGATTGTTTCCAACCCATTTAACATGGGGTGCATGAAAAGAGCCTCCATGAGTGACGATACTTTAGTACGTCCGGCGCACCCTGGGCAGTCAGCCCCGCTACCAACCTTGCTGACTGGCTAATCTTTTCACCACAGCATGAGCTATTCTTGTATAGCTCGTGCCGACACGATAGAAGAAGAACCCATTTAACAATTGTGTGTTTAAACTTATATTTATTCAACACCTCAATGCTCTTATAGCAAGTAATGCTTTCAAAACATGTTCACTCCAACAGCACCAAAGGTCGCATCAGGGACACACGTCCGGATTCATTTTCACAAAAACACTCGCATAAAGAGGTCTCATTACTTTCACACTCGCAAAGATTGATAGGGCACTGGTTACTCGCGTATTACGTATGTAAATCCATAGCGTGGGCGGTCTATGTGCTCAACACCGAAGGTAGGAAGGTACAGTACAGACCTAAGTTAGATTTATTTCGTTCCCGGGTTATAACTCAGGCCAATACGTGACCGATGCTCACGCCTACGCTTACATAGAAATTATCCACGACCAAAACGTTATCACAGTGAAATGGTAGCGTATTTCACGTATCTAACGCTGCCGGGGTCGGCCACCTAATATTGGTTAAAGGTCACTCGTAAAAGGTTAGTTCCTGTCGCCTGCGGCCGGCTTTCTACCGATTGTAAACTAGTGCAGTTGCAGAAAGGTCGTGCTGTCAAAAATGCATGCAACTTTCGTAGTTACATAACTGGACACGGTCAACCGTTAACTGCATGTAGTAACTGCTGTTTCTAAAGGAAATCTATGCACTTTACAGCCGTTTACTGCGAAGTGTTTTTATTGTTTCGAATATTTTAGTTGAGCTCAGCTTAGGTGGTATCTCATAGTTAAGTCTACGGCGCAGTTATTACACTCGCATTTCACTTTGCCATAGTATTATGCATAAATTGTCTCGAACAATGTAGTACTCAGTTCAAAGAGGCGGGACGATTATACCATATAAAATCCGAGTTTAATTAAAAAGCCCTTTTTAAACCCCAGTGAGAAGACTTACGTCACTACACGTGCGCAAGTGTGTGGGTACTTAAACGTTTATTAGTTAGCTAACTATAATAAATCATTTTATCCGCGCTATTGATTGATGCAAATTATTTTAATGTTGTCAAACGCGTTCGACAATCTGAACTAATGAACCATTCGATAGATTTATAGCCTCCTTGTAAAAATTTAATGATACGGTGTCATATTTACATAATACTTATTGAATCCATAAAAAAAGCGATTAATCTTTTAAAGATTAGACCGCGGTTTAATAGTTTTAAAGTTTTTTGAGCTTGGAGCCAATCGGCGTCGGTGAAGTTTTTGCGAGGCTCGTCGGCAAATACGAAGCGTGAGACAAGTAATCTATACGAGTGTTCAATAAACTGTACCCGGAACTAGTGGATGATATGAAAGAAAAATTCATTGAGCTGGGAGCCGGCACGCTCGGCGCGCCACCTAGCGGCCGGCGGAATGAGCGCTATGAGCACAGCCGATGAGAAAAGTTGAATCGTCTGTACCCACATTTCATAAGCGGCTTAGCGACTTTAAAGGACTGCGCTCGGCGATAGCCAGTATTGCGTACCGCCTCCTTAAATGGCAGACGTTTTATTTTTGTTGCATTGTGCGCGGATGCGGATTTTACGTAAACTTTCTACTTATACGATCCCGGCATGTCATTACATCACGGAACGGCTTAAATGGATTTTAAACGCTGACGATTACAACCACCATTTGCGTCAAACAATTAAATGTAAACGTTTGGAAATTGGTGTGATACGGCCATTTTTACGATTTAGTTTACAAGCTCCATTTATGAAGAACAATTGGTAGTAAAGACTACAATTAGTGAGTTATATCCATGGTTATGCCCCCACGCTTAAGTTGAAGTTACAATATATTGTGTTAATCGTCACTAACCTCTTCTTCTTCTTCTTTATTGTATATTTAACTCATAGATAAAATAGGTACAAATATGAAAGCTTGATGTACCTGTAGGTATATGCGAGCTTAACTCTCAATTGGATTCTCTAACAGCAAACGTTAGAGCGATTGAAAAATAAAAAGAGGACAGAATCAAATGTACAACAATGATTTACACTTAAAGCCAATTTTTCAACCGTCAGATAACTTTTATCTGAGGAATAAATATGACGGTTTGACATTATTTTCTTTACAAAAGCTGTCAAAATGAAAAACTTATTCCCCAGATAACAGTTATCTATCGATTGAAAAATCGGCCCTAAAAGTAACAAAACAAGTAAATTTATAAAAAACGGCATAGGCATAAGTATTCTTTCAAATATGTGTATAGTGTACAATAATATATATCTACATACACAACAAAATAATATTATATACATACTTATAAGTCATGTTGAAACGAAATGCTGCCTAATTCTTTTCTTAAATACATCCCGAGAGGGGCTATCACGTAATGTGTTCTTCTTCGTGGTATTTAATAGCTGTACTTTAAGAAACTACATAGGACATATACTCACGCCTGTGATTCGCGAAGGTGTAAGTAGAGGTGTTCTCCTATTACATGATTCTCTCTGGTAATAAGTACCATGTAATTGGTGGTGAGCCTATTGCCATTTTCCGGACATAATTATGGTACCAGGATTGTCGCCTCTTACGAGTCGTCCGACGACAGAGGAGAATTGTATTTTTAATCTCCACACGGACATATTCCTTTCATAAACTAGTTTTACGTTTTTAAGTTCCAGTTCCTTCATTCACGGTATGGCAAACCTGATTTTAAGAGGATCAACTTCTGTCTTACCCTTGTTACTTTAAAAATTGAGGCTGTAGTACTTTTTTTTGGTCCTTTAGCCGAAGACCACACTGGATCAATGACTTATTCTCAAGCGTGTTACATAACATCACGCCTGTACCCTCTGAAGGGTTAGGCAGAGGTGTATAGTACACCCTCCTATCGCCGTTATGTTTTAATCCCATGTAATAGGAAGCGAGCCTTTTGCCATCAACCGGGAACGAATCCCACCTCCGGACGGCTACTGAGAAATTCCACATGGATATACCAAATAACACTTTACTTGGGATCGAACCCAACGAGCAATGATCGACCGACGAGGCAGGCGTAATATTATACGCACCGTGAGTTGTAATTCCGTTTTATTTCCACTCAGTTTCAATATCTCCGATCAATAAATTCAAATATTGACATAAATGTCATTGTTTATAGTCCCACTCGCACTTACAGTAAAGTTTGTTGATGTCCAACAGTCAAATAGAAACTGAGAACGCCCATGCAACGGAAATCGGCACGTTGTATCGTATTTAGGGCCCTTCCCGGCCATTAACAACAACCTCTGTTTAATCGAGCTTCCTTATTACCTGGCCACTTTCATTTTCTACAAGAACGGGTGTAAACCGCTACTTTACGCTTCATAATTTCCTTCCATGATTTATAGTTCCAGTTTTCCCTTAATTACATATCTAAACCCAATCCGTGTTCTAGATTAATCAAATAATTCACAAACTCCAAGCTCACTGCTTCAATAAATGTCATAATAAAATTAATTAATACACTGTTGTGTATTCGGAGAGAGGGATTAAAATACAAATTCAATTTACTCTGTGTAACAATTGTACTACATTTCGTTTGGCGGATTAGTACTTCGTGTTCGCGTTTAATGTTGATATCTGAAGTATTATTCAGAAGTTTCAAATAAAAAGCTGTTTTTATTTCAACTGAGGTTGTTTTAAATAATAAATTCGTTTCCTACAGGTATCACCTTACAAAATATCCATTGTTACGCAACGCACCATAATGTGGCCAAAACAACGATATCGGTTTGGTAATATCTCGCCACAGAGTAGGGGTATCGGTGGATCCCGCCCACGACAGACGCGCATATGTATCGTAAGTAGAAGGCGTTCGAAATTCGAAATGTAACCGCACCAGACCGGTGCGGAAAGCTGCTTGCCTTCGACCGCAGTTCCGAAGTATTCCGAACGTACGCGTAGAATGAACTTGCACACAAATATTCCGCTTGTTTTCTTTTTGCACGCTCTGCCAAGGTCGCGACGTCTGAACGAGTTCATTGAATCACATTCTTGCATTTTTAATCGTGTATTTTTATTTTTTATTAATTTTAATTTGCCGGTTGCCGTTTTTGTTTCGTTCCACGCTACAATCATTGACTGACACTACCTGTTTAATGTTGTCGTGTGACGATCTTTTATTGCTGCTATTAAGTAATTTTATTGCTTCTACAACATGATTAAAGAAATATTTTACTGCTAAAAATAGATAGTATCTACATCTTAATTCACAGAGTGTTGCTAAATATATCGTAAAAGATTTTATAAAGCGTAAAACGCGGCGTTTTCAACTTAGCAGTTATTTATTAACTGTCTTACTACGCATTAGATTACGAGTGTGATAACTTGTATTTATCATTACATAGGTACTATTATGCTGTCTATGAAATTTCGAGATTAATTTCCAAGAACTATTCAAGTATTCAGTGTTCAACAATAATGAATACTATTACACTTAAACAGTTTAATTAAAATTGCCGTCTAAAATGGATTGTAATTGCCGTGCGTACTAAACTTCAATACAGAAACAGGCTTCGCAGTAAGCGCTTAGTAGGTACTCAGTCGTTACTTCGAAATAATTAATTGAGCAATTGTAACTTGCCTACTTAATCTCGGGCGTCAGATAGAAGGGTTGTGATACCCCGAGCCTCTGATAACGACTTAATTACGCGACACGTTACGAAAGTGACTCGGTACTAGCGTTCTCATATCTTCATCGGTGCCACAAAAACTGGTTGTCAATTGCGAAACTGTTGGCACGTAAATTCGCCGCTACCCAACAACAATGGCGTAGCTGTTACTGTAAACAAAACAAGTAAAGCATTAGCATTCAGTTACGAGACGAAAGGCGTAGTGTTGCAACGCGGCGTAAAGCGAGAATGTAATTAATCGATATTTATTCGATTATTGTGTCAAATCGATCAATTATGTAATTTAAATACCAGATCGAGCTTTGAGATAGGGATTAAGGAAATTGCTCTTTGGAAGAATTCTAATGGAGTAGAAACGGGATGGCATAAACTTAAAAAGTAATTATAACAAGGTCTTCTAATATATTCATTCATATGATTATTAATCCTAGACCTTTTTCATAACCGGTTGACGGAGGTAATAAAAACACATGGTCATTCAAGAAATTAGATAGAACAAAGTCCGTGATTGATCAATACATAAATCATTTTTGTGTAATTCAAACAAATTCTTTAATGATATGCGACGATCGTTAATTCGATCTGCTAATTGAAACGTCAAAATTATCATACATAATTAAAGATGACTAAAAACGAATCTTCGTAAAGTTCATTTTTTAATGGGTGAGCAGTGTTTTAAGCTTTACCTTTACGGTATATGCGTGCTTTTTTTTTTTTTTTTTCTATTGGACTGCTGTAGGTCGTCCTAGGGGACGGTTTCTACGTAACCGGGCAGTTATTGGCGAGACCTGAAGGGTCTCCAGCCAATGGGGGGGAAGTAAAATACTTAACCTAAGCTAACTACTTGTACTACACTAACATCATGACTACCTGCAACAACAGCACTAAGGGCGACCCCTAGTGGGACTCGGACCTCGGCTTAGGGCGTTGCTGGCGTGGACATAGGGGGGGGAGACAGCTTGATGAGGGCTGAATTATCGGTGTGACTGCGGAGTCTGAAGAGACGACCGGCTCTACGACGGGAGAGCTCGGTGGATCGTGACCGGCGGCGGTGGGACGTCGCGACGGGCCTCGTCGGCGAGGACGATATGCCGGACGGCGGCGGACGTTGTGTAGTGTGCTGGTCGATTTGCTCGCCTCCTGGAGGAGGGTTATTTCGTCGTCGGGTTCTAAAAGTGTGTGCCTGGGACGGCGAACTTTACTTATGAGAGAGGGACTGTAGTCGACCGCTGCGGCGACTAGGGGGTTCGGATGGCGGGGGGTATTGTCGAAGTAACGCTTGGAAATGCGTTTGAGGTATTGCCTGATGGTTGGCATTTTTAGATCGAGATGGAGTTGGACGTTACGCATGAACCACGGGGCAGCCGCGGCTCTGCGCAACACTCGATTCTGGAGGGTTTGGAAGGATTTGAAGCGACAAGGCTTAACGTGTGCGAACACGACGCTAGCGTAAGTCAAGATGGGGCGGATGCACGTCACGTAGATTCTCAGCTTATTTCTAAGTGACAATTTACTGCGTGCTCTAAGGATGGGGTGGAGGCGACCGACAGCGAAAGCGGCGCGAGCGCGCACCGCTTTGATGTGGTCTCGGAAACTCAGATGGTGGTCTAGGATAACCCCCAGGTATTTGGCTTTCATCTCCCAAGGGATCTGTTTGCCGAACATTAGGACGGGACGGATGTGGGTGTGGGAATCACCGTGTCTCTCGAAAAGAACGGCTGCGCTCTTTTCGGGATTTACCTCTATTCTCCATTTCCGGAACCAGACCCCAAGGGCGTTGGCTGCGGTTTGAAGGGTTCGAGAGATGCTATCGAGACTCCTACCGGAATAGTAGATAGCCGTGTCGTCGGCGAAGAGAGCCAACTTGGCCAAGCCACGTTTGGGAAAGTCGCTGGTGTACAGCGTGAACAGAAGGGGCGATAGCACGGAGCCCTGAGGGACTCCGGCGCGGATGGGGTGAGGGGACGAGAGGGTGCCTTCTAGGCGATAGCGGAAGGAGCGATCCGACAGAAAGTCTCGAATGATGAGCACGAGACGGTCCGGCACGTTGAATTGGTACAGTTTGTATAATAAACCGTTGTGCCAGACCTTGTCGAAGGCTTTCGCTACGTCGAAGAAGAGCATGCCCGTTTTGTACGAGCGCATAAAACGGGAGCTAATGTGTTCGACTATGCGGTGCAATTGCCGAATGCAACAGTGCTGGGTTCGAAAACCGAACTGTTCGTCGGGGATGAGTTTACGAGAGTCAGCGAAATCCTTTAAACGGATATAAATGAGACGCTCATAGATTTTCCCAAATACATTGAGAAGACTGATGGGGCGGTAACTAGTGGGCTCACTCTTGGGTTTGCCGGGTTTGGGGATACCGATAACGGTGGCTTGTTTCCAAGCTTGCGGAAAGATGTTATTACTCAGAGCGCCATTGAAGATGGCGGTCATGAGGACTATGAGCGGGGCGGAAAAGTGTTTGATCACCTTATTGGTGATACCGTCTGAGCCGGGGGCTTTCCTAGGTTTGAGTTTCCTCACTATCGTGTGGACCTCGTCTACGGTGATGGGGGGTAAGGGGTCGTCGGGGTCTTCATCGGGTGGGAGGGTGGCCCTACGTTCGACCTCGCGATCCACCTTGGAAAGATGGACCGGGTCTGCGGGTTGGGTGCTGGGAGTACATTGGGCTTCTAGACTGTCGGCTAGACATTCGGACTTTTCGTCGTCTTCAAAGGCCGGCCTTTGGTTCGGACGATTGAGAGGGGGAGTTGAAGCTACACACTCGGATTTCAGATTACGTTGCAATTGCCAGAAGGCCAGATGGGATGGCTCTAAGTCGCTCAACATCTTGTCCCAGCGGGCTTCCCGAACCTCCCGTACACGTTTCTTTACAGCACGCTGTAGAGAACGCATATGGACGCGGTTAGCTTCGCAGGGAAAAGAGTCATAGGCACGGATGGACGCGTTCTTCTCCGTCAGCAGTTCGCGCACATCGTCCGGCAGCTTCCAGCGGTGTTCGTCCACCGCTGGAACCTTCCGTGAACACTCGTTCACCACGGACTGTACGTGACTGGTGAGGGAGTCGATCGCGCCCAACGTGTCGGCGATCGTAATGATATCGTCGGGGATGGAATCTAAGTGAACGGACGAGGAAGACTTGAGGCGCTCCTCTAGTTTTCCCCAGTCCGTGACAGTTTTGGTCGGGGCGGGTTGACCAGGATCCGGGGGACCACCCCGGGGACCTAGGTGAAGGACTACGGGGCGGTGATCGGAGTCTAGCTCTTCATGCGTCTCTATAGAGCGTAGACCGAGGTTTACGTTCTTTAGAAGCGCTATGTCGAGGACATCGGGCTGATGGTCAGGGTTATGGGGGTAGTGAGTGGGACACATCGGGGCGATAACGTCGAATTCGAGCTCCGGGCTCAACTCTTCGAGGTTACGACCCGCGTGATTGTTGGAGTTGCAACACCACGAGAGATGTTTGGCGTTGAGGTCACCCGCTATGATAACGGAACCTCCACCGAGGTCAAAGAGGGCTTTAAGATCGCTCCGGAGTTGGATCTTATTACTGGAGGGAGGATTATACACCGAGACGATTGTGATCGGCTGGTGTCCTGTCATGCCTAGTCTGCATATGGAAGTTTCCAGGAATTGGAGACCAGGGGGAGGGTCTAAGGGAGTGCAGTACAGGGAACGTTTGTAGTAGATGAGAGTACCACCGCCCCTACTACGGGTCCTGTCGTTGCGAACTAATTTATAGTTAGCAATTCCAGGGTTCCTGTTGTGGGGCTTGAGAAACGTTTCCTGCACTAGGAAGATGTCAATTTGATGATCACGCAAAAAGATTGCGATCTCATCTCGTTGACCGTTAACGCTGTTAGCGTTGAAGAAGCCTAATTTAAGGGATCGGGGCTTAATTCTACAGCTTTCTGTATCCATTGGAATTTATTGGATGAGGAAAATGACTATGTCATCTAGTTCGCAGAGGACATTGATGCGAGCGATTGGATCGCCTTGAGAGGCGTTCCAAGCGGAGACTATGTTTTTCGCCCACTGCGTATTGCAGGAGGAGAGGGTTTGGATAAGGCTGGGGATCGTGTCCCTAAGGAGCACTTTAGTGGACGAGAGGGAAGTGGAGGGAGCAACCGCTGTCGGCGCTGGCCTGGGGGCGAGTGCGGGGGCGGGTGCGGGGGCAGTCTGTGATGTTGGGGGACTACGTGCAGCCTGTGAAGCAGCTAGCACTATAGTGGGAGCGGGGATAGTGGAGCTCATCAGGGCGGGGATAGCCGGGATTGGGGGTCTTGTGGTTGGTTGCTGTTGCTGGGGCAACTGGGTAGTGGGCCTTAAGGCGGGGAACGCCTGCTGATGGTTCAGCGCGTTCCATGGGGACGGCCTTTGGGGACTGAGGCGGGCGGGGAGTTGGGAAGAAAGAGGGGGAGCCGTGGAGGGACTCTCTCTTTGGTGACGGTCGGCTGAGCGTTTAGCCAGCTTAGGGTTGCGCTGTTTTGGCGCTTTGGCACACCCGCGATAATTCGCCGGGTGACCAGACTCGCCGCATAAAACGCAACTAGGGGGCTCAAGGCATAGGGACCTATCTTTTGGGCGTTCGCAGTCACTAGTGCCGTGGTCGCCCAGGCACTTGACGCACCTGGGTTTCGCATAGCAGTTACGCTGCGAGTGGCCATAAAGCTGGCAACGGTGACATTGACCAGGGGGACCGGACTTGTTGGGGCGCTCGACGCTTATGCCAGACAGGTGGCATAAGGTCTTAATATTATAGACGGCCTTAGACTCGTCTGAAGGCTCGCATACTGCGAGGACCATGTCGTAGGGGGTGCCACCGCGGCCGCGGTGCATGCGGTGGACTTCCAAGGCGGGGATGTTTTGCGACTTAAGGTCGCTGAGGATGGCGTCGGAGTCAATCTCCTTGGGGATGCCGCGGATAACGACTCTGATAAGTCGTTCATCAGGAAGGGCAAAAGTGTGGAACGACACACTTTTTTCTCTGAGCATACGCGTAAGATCGCGGAAGTCTTTGGAGGTGGGTACTAAGACTTTAATGCCCTGTTGGGTGGTGCGGGCGCTAAGATAGTTGATCTTGCGATCAACACACATCTTGGACACATCTGTCCACTTCGCCTTGTCCTGAATGTACAGAGGCGGAGGAGAGGGCTCTTTCCTCGGAGCCGAGGTTTTCGAGCCGGTGACGGGACGGGGAGAAGAGGGACGACTGGCCTGCGGGGAGGTAGTCGGGACGGGACTATGGCAGGCAGCCGACGCGGGGGTCGCAACGGTTGTCTTGGGGGTTTTGGCCGGGACTTGGCTGGAGGAGGCCGCTTTGGATTTGCGGGCACGCTTTTTCCCCTTTCCGGCTACGGTAGTATAGCCTTCGGAGGAAGAAGCAGACGAGTAAGATTCTGATTCGATGTCAGATTCAGGGGAGTGGGGCTCTGACGTATCCATGGATGACATCATCTCAAGAACATGGCGGAGGGACGGGGCAGGGGTATTTTGGTTCTCAGAACCCGCAGCTGCAGAGTGCAGGTGCGGAATTTCTATTGTCTGCGGAGACAATGGACCGGGAGAGAATGGCGGAAGCGATAAAAGGCTCGGAATGCCATTGTTCTCGTCGAACAATGGCTCTCCTTCGCCGAAATAATCATTGTCGTTATCGCAGGTGGGCGACAAGGGATTAGTAGTGTGCCTTATGGGCCCACTACTAGGAATTCGAGCGCCGTATTTGGCAATAAATTCGGGGTCCTTTAAAAGTTCCCGGAAGAACGCTAATAACACAGCGTCAGACATCTCGGAAAAGATGCCTGAGCCGTGTGTAAAAATGGAGGATAAGCTTAATAAAAACGCGGCGCGCACATGTGCGCGACTATTTTTAGTAACGGCCTATTGATCCTAACAATTTAATTTAAAAACGCGGCCCCGGGTTGGATGGGCCCGGGGTGTGTGAAAACCCTCCCTGTCGGGTATAGACAGGGAGGTTGAGTGCCTATTGGTGAGCCCTAAGCTTGTAATCCCGTCGCCAGTCTTATTGTGCGAACGGGTTCCTAAGTCTCTAGTGAGGTGCAATACTAGAGAGTGCTAGATGGGAGAGAACGGGGTTAGAGCTAGCGTCGACTAGGAGACCCCCCAAGGCCGGTGGTACTAGCTCCTTCCAATTTTCGCCTTGCCCTGAAGGGGCGCAGCTGGTGTATTGGGTCAACACCCGCTCGGTTTCGTTAACACTGCAAAGTATCAGCCGAGGACCACGAAACTGTGGATTTTCCCTGAAGGGGCACACGCGTTTGACAAAGAAATAGGCGTTCAGCCACCGCCTTGAAAAAGGCAGCTTTTGAACTTATAGTCGTGAAGTGGAGAACACTACAGCGGGGCGTAGCGATATTCGTGAACGAGCACGTCGAGAAAGTACGCAGCGCGAGTTGCGGCACGTCCGTCCTCAGCGAGCGTCGGAGCGCGAGTATATGCGTGCGCTTGCGCGGCTAGTTATGAGTCTTGAGAGTCGTTACAACAGGCGTAGCATGACCACCGTAGACAAGGGTTTTGTCGACGGAAGAACAGACAAAATGACATCTTCATTATGCATATCAGTGTATGAGGGTCACTGCAAAAACTTGTTAAGGCAGTGAAATTGTCTTTGAAATATTGAGTCTTAAGGTGAATGAGATCACACGGTCCGCGAAATTTAAGTTTTTTTTAAATATTTTACGTGAAAATTAAACATCTTTCACGTTATGGTTTACTCACGTGCATTTTTCAGAATTGCCCGACTAGTTTCGGATCTGAACGGAGCCCTTAATCATGAGCTGAACACGCAGCGAGGTTGCGACATCTTTAAGACACATTTTACTGTAAAGGCGTCAATCAAGATATAAACAATTTGTTCAATCTCATTCACCTTAAGACTTATTAATATCTCAAAACTAACTTCACTGCATTTAACAGGTTTTCGCAGTAAAGCCTATGTCATTTAGTTTATTCTTCTTGTCTACAGCGATCATGCTATGCCTGCAGATATATTTTTTCTAGCTTTCTAGCTTCCTAGCTTTTTTCCTATTTATTGTCTCACTGCTGAGCAATGGCTTCCCCTTTTGTCTTCCAAATATCTCTATTTTATGCCGTTTCTGACCATGATGACCCCGCAAATCCGTTTTCAATTACACAAAAAAAACCTATCAATTTTCTTCATGAGAATAGTTCTAATAGATTCTTTAAGAGAATAGCTCACTCTGCTGAAACGGGTCAAGGTTGGTAACGTGGCTCATTGCCCAAGGTGCGTCAGACGTTATCAATAAATTAGTAAACTGATTATGATCATAATTAATTTTGTTAGAGGGCATGGGCCAATGGCCCATCGTTTACGAGTTCAGCAAAGAACCATTAATCCTAATGACTTAAGATTTGAAGTGGACAGGTAGCTGATAAACTTAAATGAAATCGACTACAAGCTGCCAAGAGACTTAATTTCAACCAATCGACTCAACTAACTTGCTATAGCAGATTGTCAAAGAAAAAATATGCTTACTTTAAAATGTTTAATTTTCGAATATATTATCTACAGAGGTTCCCAAAAAATAGTGTCAAGCGGAAATCTTGAGGTAAAGCATCCTTAGGCGTGAATTACACAGAAGCGGCGTAAGGTGCAGACGCGGCGCAGGCGCGTCGCTTTCATACATTTTTTGCGAAAAAGATTTGAAGCGGCACGACAAAACGTATGAAAGCGACGCGCCTACGCCGTATCTGCACCTTTTGCCTTTTCTGTGTAATTCACGCTTTAGAGGTAAGTACCCAAATCACCTTATTGTCTGTTCCGCAATTTTTTGTAGTTTTAGAGTCAAGTATAAATTTTTTTCATGTTTTTTAACCAAACTCTGATTTTAATGACATTTTTGATCATATTGACGTGAATAGTTGATATGCATGCGTGTTTTCTTTTTTTAAACTATATTCATTATTCAGGTAAGTTAAAAAAACACGAATTTAAAACATGAAAGAAAACTATAACTCGAAAACTACAAAAAATCGCGGAACATTCATGAGGGCGATTCGGGTACCTTTAACCCTTTAACCGACTCAGTCGGATAAATCGACAAAAAAATCGTCTCTATTTCGACCATATCGGATATACCTGTGTCCGTTACTATCCATATAGAGGTTAATAAAATTGTCGGATATATCCGACTGGGGCGGTTAAAGGGTTAAGGGTACTCTACTTCTGGTCTTCCGGTTGACACAGTTTGGAACATTCTGTATATCAAAGATATTATGGCAATAACACAACATCACAAAGATATAGTACCTACTCGAAACAAAATCTCCAGTTTTAATCAAAAATCTCGAATTACTAAGTATAAATATACAAAAAAACTTCCATATCGTTTCCTTCATTAATAACTGTGCTGTCGTGAGTAATTAACAGAATACAGTTACTAACAGACAGCGAGCTTACATCACAATAAACACTCCTAATAACCATACAAAATATGGACAAATGACACGCCTTTACATATAAAACCATAGAATAAGAAAGAACAGAAGAACCACTTCTAGCAACGCGTGATTATTAACTCGGTAATAAGAAAAAAGTTGCTAGTGCGAGGTATCATCGAATAGTCTTGAACATTTGCAATCGCAGTTACACGCTTATCATGTGATTAGTTTGCAATCTCGTTCTGTGTTCAACATGGGCTTCCTATTGGAATGAAATAATAATAAACGATATCGTGGGGAATGTTACTATGGAGTATGTGTTACATTCTTTTTTGTCTTGCAATTGTGATAAGTGATCGTATCTAAACCATCTGAGAAGGTTTAAATACAAAATTAAAGTTTTTTATTTGTTTAAACCTTTCGATGCCACGCATAAATGAATGAAAGCACGGCGATAATGCTGGCGGGCACGACTAGCGCGATACCACTACGCGTAGTCAGTTAACTGGGGGCGCTAAATTGAATCGCTGACATGACTCAATGACTCACAAGGCTTATTACATTACCCGATTTTTAGGGTTCTTAACTCTTATTCAGTGTAGTAACAGTTAGGACGCCCAGTCTCCTCTTTCTTCGGTCGGGACTCTTTCCACTGGGCCCTAAAAATCTGGTAGTGTAATAAACGCTAAAAAACGTCCGCTACCCGCGGCACCCGAATTAATGTCGCATTTTAGCTAGAAAAACGTCAATGTTTTGACCTTACCAACATGTCGGGTTATTGAACTTCATGTCCTGGTTTAATAATTTATAGATGACAGTCCTATGCATGTATGTGCATATTATTACTGCACATTTCCTATTTAAACCTTCTGTATTAATTTTGTAGTATGTAGTTTGTTACTTTTGTACCAACTCATACAATCTCCAGCACGTTTTGCTAAGTAACTATTTAGTTTTAACGTAAGATAAGAAATGCTTTGTTGAAGTGCTTGTTCCTGGTACAGTTACGTACACCATCATATAGTTAGTAAATAGAGCATCAGTAATTCTCGAAACAATGACCGGGATTATGAGAACGCTGGTTGTAATCGGATGTTTATAATTTTGATTTAATTGGGTGAATGGGTGTGTGTGAAGCGACTGTTTATACACTTGGGAGCGATGATTCAGGGTCGCCAATACAAACCTTAATATCTCGGAAAGGAAGAATGATATACCTATGTTATTAAATAAAAAGTATTTATATACTACTAGAAGCCTCGCGTGGATGTCATTTATCGCGTATTCCGTATTTTAAGGGATAATATAATTAAATCTTTGTTCGAAAGACATGTGGCGCCATCTATTATCATAAGAAAGTTATTGTTGTATTCCTTGGGAACAGTACTTTTTTTCGGGATGAAAACGTTTCTGTGCACCTAACAACGTAAATGCAAAATTTCAAGATGATCGGTTCAGTGGTTTAGGCGTGAAAAGGTAACAAACAAACATACTTATTTTCGCATTTATAATGTTAGTTAGGAAGTTATGATTTAATACTTCTCAAATAAAGTGAATATGACTTATTAAATAGTCCATAAATATATAATTTAGGCTGTAACAGCTTACTTAACTACTTAGCCTAAGTGTTTACACAGGCACAGGCAACACAGTTCAGTCACAACAGTTGGGCAACGCCTTTGATGTCGGGCGATCAACCGCCATGTTGCCTAACTACAAAAGTGTGGCTGAACTTGACTGCCTGCGCGGCCTGCGCCTTCGCATCCGATTAGGCTAACAGTTGGGCGATGCTATTAAATCCGATATAATATGGAATACTGACAACGGGATCAGTTCCAGAATAATCAGCTACAGGTACACACTTATTTCTTCACAGAAATGGAATCCAAAACGTCACATTGTGAAAAAATTCATCACACTGGAGGAACTAGGTGTGGTGTTTCTCCAACCAAAGGGAAGATCCCCCTACCAGGCGGAGTCTTGTGCCTGGCGGGCTACTGCCCAACAATCAATGTTGGGCGGTTATATATTTGCTATCTGCGTGTCGAATCTTGATATCGCGATGCAGGATAATACTTCGCATTTGGCGTGATAGATGTCGCCACAACACTTTCAAACCAGCATTCTAATTGCGCAACACAATCATAATCGCTATGGCTATGATTTTGACAGGTCAACAATTTCCATAGCAACGTTTGTATTAACAATCCGACTTCTCCACAACTATGTACCGCGCAATGAACTTAGTTTTTGACACATCAACTTCCATGACTGATGTTGGTTACGTTACAAAATTGCCCTGGAGTGCGATTCACTAAGGCAAAACATCTTTACAACCAAGAAATCGTCGTTGAAACATCTGATGAAAACATTTCGGTATTCTTTAGTTAAAACTGCGCGATCGTAGCGCCTCAACGATGTCGACGGCGCGACATAGAACAAAAATATGGTTCCGTTCATGTTCGGCAGATCGTCGACGAGCATAGGTAGCTTAGCGAATACGGTTTTTATTAACGTTGTTTTTAAAAGCGATATTTACGATGAAACATCAGTGAACTCGTCGTTGTTTACATCTATGATGAGTCTGTTAGTGAATCGCATTGCTGCTGTTGACATAGTTCTACAATATTATCATTAACACAATTTTGGTTGCTCAAAAACTTTTTAATTGCACCGCAGTCAAAGCGTAGTTACATCGAGTACCAAATAAAATAGTAGTAGTCCCCGTTCAATAATTAGCCTACAGATTTTATCAAGCTGATGGCAACGAGCATTCATTGGTACACCGATAACATCGGTTACGATCGAATCGTGACGATACTGGCGTTATCCAAGAGGTTCGACGTCTCTGTCTCAAAATACTACATATAACTGGACATTTACGAGCTGTGAGCTAATAAACGCCAATAATTTTAGCTGTATAATGCAATTGACACTGTAGGATATAAATAAAGCTTATTATATTACAACTAGATAACAGACATAAAATTATGTTACACAACTATCATGTCAAACTATCGAAGAGGTAGACAGAAGGTGTACTGGGGCCTAATTCTCCTAAAATAAATCTTGATAAATCACAACCGAACCAAGGCCGAACCGTTCATTCAGACAGTTCTCAATTTCAAAAGCTATCAAATTGTTTGACACAAAAAACAAAATCAATCATTTTGAAAGTTTTCGAAAACAAAAACTGACTGACGGTTGTGGTTCGATTGCGTTTGGCAACAATTTATTTTAAGAGAATTAGGCCCCAGGAGGTGAGCCTGATCCATACGGCAACTATACAAAGTGTAACTTAAATAACGCACAACTTCTTAAGGGGTCACTGTACTCATCATTATGAACAACTTTTACTATAGGACGAAAAACGAAATCGCGAAAAAAAAAATCAGCTGTTCCCTACATTTATGTTCGCATAACTCGTCAAAATGTAGGGAACAGCAGATTTTCTCATAGTAAAAGTTGTTCATAATGATGAGTACAGTGACCCCTTATGAGGTTGTGCGTTATTTAAGTTACACCTTGTATGTAACCCAGTGACTATAATATATTCAGAACTAGAGTTTACCCGCGGCTTCGCCCGCGTATGTCGTTTATTCCACGTTTTTCAGGATAAATGTAGCCTATGTCCTTTTCCAGGTTTTAGACTATATCTGTAACAAGTTTCATTAAAATCGGATCATTAGTTTAGTCGTGATGAGGTAACAAACAGACAGACAGACAGAGTTAGTTTCGCATTTATAATATTAGTTAGGATTACTTTACAAAGCAACCGAATTACCCTTTGTTTAACCTGGAGAAGGAATCTAAGTCCTCACAGTTGCCAACTCTTTCGAGAATAGATTTAACAAAAATATCATATCTCTTTTTAAACTTCCTTCACACACGATGCCTTTCCAAAACACCGTAACAATAACAGCGTTTTCCCCAGTTTCAATAGTTTAGTTTCTAATCTGAAAGTTCCGCGTTTACTAACCGTTGGCTCTCATTGACCATAGATATCCAAAGGACAGTACTCATTATGCATATCCAAAATCGTATTTATTGAACTGTGTTTGGTGAGGTATGCTGGTGTTCGGACCGCTTGGCACGTGCGCTTGGTAAGCTACTTGCATTCAGATTTCTGTAGTATATGGAAAATATTGAGATCTTAGTTGATTAAACGCACTTACATTTAGTTTGTGTACGGGAATTAGAGGAATGTCAGGTTGAACCTATTCCTTTAAGAAGTAGTTAGGAAAAATCTGAAATTTATCGATAACTTAATTTTTCCTTAAATCTAAGACAAGAAAAACGTTGTAACAAACACAAAGACGCTCCTTCACTGGGAGCATTTGCGTGTAATGTAACAATGCAAGATTAGATTTTGACCATTATCGCCAAGTAGTAATGCTCAAAATTTAATCTTTCATTGTTACATTACACGGTGAGGGAGCGCCTTAAGGGATAAATGAAAAAGGCAAATTAAAACAAAACTTGCATAAATTAAATTAAAGTATTCCCAGAACATCCTGAATGAGTATAATAACAAAAGCACCCTTAATTTTTAATTAAAATTCCCATCGCGTATTTATTTTTTACGACCTGTTCCGGTGACAGATGGTCCATTCTGCAAATGCAGTCACAAAAAATACCACACCGTTCTTGTCATTCATTACCATTGAAATGATTACAATTCAATGGTAATTTATTGCAATAACATTTATCAAAATTATTTATGAGTCACGTGACATCAGAAATCTTGCAGCATTGCATATACTGTGAGCTTTCGCCGCATTATCTAGGCATCTGGGCGCGAAGACAATGGCGCGCGCATGCGTAATGCGTTATCTCACATCTACCTCTTGCCACACTCTGCTCTCCTAATGAGGAACGGTGTTCCACTTCTCGTCTATGCTAATTGAAGACGGACTTAAAATCAAACTTACTTCGAGAAATTTCTACTCCGTTAATAAACACTAATTGATTAATTAACACGTTGGAAATCGAAATACCTATTCAACTAAGGTTTCTTTTGTTTTAGGTGGAGTAGAATAACGGTAGCCGTGCCTCCCAAAGGATGAGGAATAAGCAACGATGCTGGAAACGCTGCTTTGGCCCCGACATACTAAAATCAACAGGTAAGTCTATTATATGTATAGTCTATAACAAATGGAATTCCTTTAACATAATTTTATCGTACAGCTTACTAAGATAAAGGAAATAATTTCGAAAGATAATGCAACTAAACTCAATCTTGAACCCAAGACACGTACATTACCAGTGGAGAAATTGCAGCAACACGAACGAAACTTGGCACAACTTGGCACCTATTCAACGTAGGTATAGGCGTGTGGATGAGAAATAGCATTATCTATAACACCCCTTCGATTTCTTAGAATAAGTTTAGAGCCCCATTCACAACTTCGCACTTTTTCTGCGCCGATTTTCAATCGTCAGACATTTTTTATCTGTGGAATAATTATGGCGGTTTGACATATTTTCTAAACGAAAGCTGTCAAATCGTCATATTTATTTCTGAGAAGATAAAAGTTATCTGACGATTGATAAATCGACTCTAAGCCTAGTACAGTCCACCGCTGCAATAGGTCTTTGCCAATATGGGAATAAAGACCTAAAATCACGCTGCAAGGCAAGTAGATGATGATAGCAGAGCCAGTCCTCTTGTTCTAAAATTTTTGATGGTTTTTCTACACAGATTACTTAATAGTTACTACAGTAAAATTGTAACTACCGTAACAAATGCATTAGCCTTTTATCAAAACGTTTTATACTTTTTATTTTAATAGGACGATAACTGTTAGTCACTAATGGCGTGTATTTTGACAATAGTGATGTCTAAAAGCACCGTTAGCTGTAAAAAACGTCGATACTTGGAATTACTTTCGATAAACAATAGAAATTGGTGCAGGGATAGTAAATCACGTGTGGCCGGTCCGAATGGGTTCTTGTTAGCCTATAAATACTCCAACTTGATACCCAATAAAAGAAATAAAACAGAAATTGTAATAGATTCTCTTGAAATATTTTATTTCTTCTTCAAACCACTCAGACGCTTTCAGTTTCTGCTTTCCTGGTACTATTTACTCACAATAATTCTTGGAAATCTCTTTATGTTCAAGTGTGATGAGTTGGAATAAGATAAACTGTAGGTAAACTTAATGCTGGCTATTCCGTATCTATTCGAGAGCGAAACACACACCGTGTAACAATGCATTTGCGCATTGTCATAATCCCGCCCACGTGGCGTATAATTTCACGATTTAAACGCACCGCCTTACGAAATACATCTAGGGGAGTGCGCCGATAAATAACCAACAAATTACTCAGTTCTCGCGATACGTACTACACGTGCGTCGGTGACATTTGCATGCCTGAGAAATGTTTACAGCTTGTTGAATCTACATTTCGTAGGAAGTGAATGAATGTACCGTGCCTCGGGCGTTTAATCAAGGTGCGTTGTAAGTGTGACACAGGCATTATACTTTACGTCAGAGTTGTATGATTTCGTGTCGTTGACTGTGGTGAATCAGTTGGTGCAGATTCTGTTGCATACTAACTAAACTTAAGGATAAGACCGAACGAAAAGAAAGATTATTTTGAAAATAAAATTATAAATTCGAACTGCCCGAGTGCTGCGAGCGATCTTAGTTTTTGGGGCCAATTTTTTTATCTAGTATTCTAATTCAATATATTATTAACCAATTCACTAGAGCATAATAAAGCCTATCTTTTGAAAAAAGAAATCGTATTAACTTAGTTCAAGAGCATTTAGGTAAATAGGTTAAAAACGGTGCTTTCAATGATGCTTGCAATCTTTTTTTTTTACATCAGCATTTATTAGTTGAAATAAAAACGAATCTACGTTTTCACTTGACAAATAATAAAGCAGCAAACATTTTTTTTTTAATTTTCTTTCTTGTATGTTTGGAGATAATTAATGGTTTCAAACATAGACTTTTTGCGTCGGTTTTGTCCTTAGATTGCTATATTTTGGAGTTTACATTTTTAGAGCTATCAAATTAATTTACTTGTTAAACATCACCTTGTTTTAGGCGACATATACTGAGGTGTCGTCTTAATCCCCTTATTACAAAAGATGGTTTAAACCAAGACTAAGGTAAACCCAGGTTTAAAATATACCCATCACTTTTTTATGTCACATAACAAAAAGAGGCGGGGCTATTTTAAAACCTAGGTTTTTCTTAGACCATCTTTTGTAATGGGGAATAGGTTTGTAAATTTTAGTTCAACCTAATGTGACAGTTCTAATAATTATTTTTTTATCTCTTTCTTGTTTTTCTCAACAAGTAAAGGATAACAATTTTTTTAGTTAAGTT
Source organism: Amphipyra tragopoginis (assembly GCA_905220435.1). NCBI lineage: Eukaryota > Metazoa > Arthropoda > Insecta > Lepidoptera > Noctuidae > Amphipyra > Amphipyra tragopoginis. The sequence continues at coordinate 20,395,763 of HG991995.1, read as the reverse complement.
TAGTCGGTATTGAACAGAATCGGGGCCAATGTCTCATTGAAATAAAGCTTTTATTAGAAAAGTTCAAAGTACAAATTTACTCGTAAATAATTGGTACTTAGCTATAAAGTTTGCATTCCTATTTATCTTCTCAATAGACGGTACTTTGAAGCTACAATTCAAAGACACTGTAAGCAACAATTTGTTGTTTCCACACAGTGATCAAATTTGACGCTCACCAAAAGTTTGTCAAACAAATTAACAATTACGGTGTTCTTAATCATTCCGATTGTTCGAGTCGTCTGGCTGTTTAACTCTACTATTGAATTATACGAGTAATTCCGGATGGCGCTGACTAGGCGCTGACTGGTTTGCGAATTGCGAATTCGAATGAAATGTGAGCCATTTCGTTAGCGAATAGCTTTCGCAGACTGTGGGGAATGCCGTTGCTCGTTTCGGAGACGATTTGGCCGCAAAATGCAGAATAGGTTTTTTGCCTCATAAAGTTATGGACTCTTATTACCAGATGTAAGTATGGCCGGGTAGAATTTCACTTCCTGCTGCGACGATATAGATTTCTAGCTGTTTATTGAAACGAATTTCTCGATCATAGTATTTAGTATAAACAGAAAAAAAAGCGCTCATTCAATCAGCCGCTAACATCCATTGCTGAACATGCCTCTTGGCTGATGTTCAAAATAATTTCTCTGGGTAACCAACTGTTAACCTAAAATTAGAGTACATTTTTAGAGCAATCAGAGGCCAATTCTACTAACAGAAACTTATCAATTGCAACTGAATCCTTCATTCAGACAATTTTCGTTTACGTTAACTGTCAAAATGTTTTTCTTGTCAAACAATTTGATAGTTTTTGTAAAAGAAAACTGTCTGAATGAACGATTCAGTTGCAATTGATAAAAGTTTCTGTTAGTAGAAATGGGCTCTGTTGTGTTGTTTACCAAGGAATCATCTTAGTGAATACGAGTCCTAGTCACGGGGATGGATAACCACATTCACCACGCTTGGTAGATTAAAACACACGAACAATATTACCAACATAAATTCTCTGGTTAAACAACTGTTTACATAAAATTCTACCAACGTCTTTCGAGTAAACGGTCGTTTAACCAGAGAATTAATTTTGGTGAACACCAGCCTAAATCATTGCAATTCCTTGAATTGGTTAAACTGAATTAAATGTACTAAATCAGTGCAATTCCTTGAATTGGTTAATCGAATTAAATATAGTAAATAATTGCAATTCCTTGAATTAGTTAAACTGAATTAAATTTTGTTTTATATAACCCATGTTAAATCATAAACAAAATAACCAACATAACTTTCCCAAAAAATAAACAGGCCTATTAAAAAGGGCTGGGTACACACTTCCGCAACCACATAAAGGCTATGATTTATGCGTTTACGTGACACATCCCTAAATCAAGGTTTTCACCTTACGTTGCTGTTCTTACAATTGAGCACATAAAGGAACAGGGCGAAACATCGTGTGAACACGTCATCATTATTATATTATTACGCTGAGTTGGATTTTTATGCAGTGTTTTGCACCCACCTGTGAACATCTAAATAATTGCGATTTACATAATCAGCTCATCACAGTACCGTGTTTGAATCTGGGTGTCTACTCCCCTAGTCACGAAGTCCGTATGGTTTCGGCCTTAGTTAAGAGCGTTTCCTACTATATCACATATGGACATGTATACGATTATTTCGGGGCCCGAACTAAGAATGAATGACAACACGATTTGACAGTTGTCCCTACGACCGATGTGTTTTTGCCCGTCCGAAAAGTTGAACTTGACACTTGTTTTGTTTACTCCTATGTTACGGGCTACTTTCGGATGGGCGACTAACTTCGTTGACGGACTTAGGGAGTAGGCCCCTGGAGACACATTTATTGCTTTAAATACGTTCAAAATTGCCAGTTCTCGTTACAGAGACATTTTTCTACTTCTAAGGGCGATTGATTTCGTAACATTGTGGAGAGACTAGATAGGGAGGAGGCCCGTAGTCTCCTTTGTACCACGAATTAAGGAATAATTAATATTATTAACAAAGATCGCTGATGCTTCATAAAGACTTGAGACTGTTTATTGTACCAGCCTACATTTGTAATCGCTTCGATTTATTTTTTATGGGCCACAATTTGATTGTGGTTTGTATCTGTATCGGAGCTTTAAGGCAGAGGGCTTACATTGTTAGAGTGGTATAGTTCTTCTTCTTCTTCTCTCGTATTGGCACGAGCTATGAGAATAGCTCATGCCGTGGTGAAAAGATTAGCCAGTCAGCAAGGTTGGCTGCGGGGCTGACTGCCCAACGTGCGCCGGACGTACTTAAATATCGTCACTCGTGGAGGCTCTTTATACAAGGTTAGTCGGAAAGGGGATACTAACCCGAAAGGGTGTTAAAGTGCCTATAATAATGAATAACTTTTGTTCTACAACTTTCTCCAAAAGTCAATACTTTAAAAGAAGTAGCTGTCCAAAGTTTTCATAAAACAATCGTTAAAATCTATCTATCCTCATCCTCAGCTACGATGAGTTGTGTTTACATTTTAGGTCATATTTGGAGTCACGGATTAGAAGCTGCATTTTCTAAATTCGTAACTAAAGCAGGATTGAAGATTTTTCGATAAAACTTAAATTAAATTATTTTTTCATGGAAATAAAAATTATCGTAGGTATTTTGAAAATTTAATTTAAAACAGTCATCAGTGATACTATAGACGGCCCGCGGATTAGTACCCCCTTTCCGACTAACCTTGGATACGAGTACATGCCAGTAATCTAGTAGGGTTGGAAGAGTATTGAAAATAACATTAAGTACTACACTAAGTACTTACTTAGGTACTCTACCTATATAAATGCGCCCAAATTGCTGGTAAGGCTCTAAAGCTAGTGTAAATACTCTCATTGTACACTATGAATATAATAGTAGAGCACGTACGTACCAATTCAAATATTTCAACTGCTTAACAAATCATACTAAATCAAGCCTTACTATTTAACACACAAGTACCTACCTATCTACCTACTGTATTACATTCCGAGCTTTTCAATAAGTTTCAAACTTAACGCCTGTAAGCCGAATCAATGAATTGTCGCATTTAACATTTCGCAATGCTTTTCGTAACTATTTATAGAAACAGCTTGAGTCAACAAAATGCTTAGAACTAAGTTCTGTTATAACGTATTAAGCACTTATAAAGCAATTAGCTTAGATGAAATCGTCAGAACTAACACTAATCGCTGTAGTATGACGAAATTGGTGAATGTCAATAAAATATCGAAGCTAATAATTTATTGAATGTATCTGACTTATCCTTATTGGTTTATTGGAGTTAATCCTATTCAGAATAGATCGTTGACAAGATATTTCGAAATGTGTTCTATACGATAAAGATAGGTTTGGATAATTGTATGGAAGTAACGTATTTTCGAGAATTATTCTCGTATTTGTTCAGAAAATTAACATATTTATTAAGAATTAAACTCGTTTACCGAGATTTGGAAGTCAAATCAAGCCTATTGACAGATTAATTTATCTTTTTTAAAAGATAAATATAAACTGTACATTATTGCAGTTCCGACTCTCATACACTTTCCTTTTCTATAGAGCTAACTACTATACTTAAAACCTTGAAAATACTACCTCATACAAATACCTAAGAGTAAACAAAACCAATCATAACTCCAAGCTAAAGTCAACTTGCACTGCGATAAATTGCGATTTTCGAAAGAGGCTATTATTAAGTGAGGCATTTAAAAAGAATAGAAATAAAAGCGGTCCCCAGGGCAAGGAGCAATTAATGGCGAAGAGATTAACCAATAAATCGAAGCGAGCTTGCCGCGGTGGGGCGACAACCGACTAACTAATGAGTATTAATAGGACAAAGTATAGACCAAAACTCTTTTTAACCTGTAAACTTTCACTTCAGAATATAAATAGGACCCTTAGATGCGCGAAGACAACTTTTGCAAGGAGAAACTTGCTGCAACCACTTCTTCTTTTCGCGTGTTAGCACGAGCTATACGAGTATAGCTCATGCCGTGCTGAAAAGCCAGTCAGCGAGTTTGGTAGCTGCTACAACTGTTTCGCAAACGGATGATTAGTGACGTACATAAGGATGATGCTGCCAATATTCACGTTTTGTGACACCCACGGGACTCTTAACAACACTCATGGTATTCTTTTGTCAAACTGTCGGTACTGTCGCGGTATTCATCAATCATCAATCAATAATAAAACTAGGATGTACTATGACTATGACTAGGAACTAGTTGAGACTATTACAGTTTAACAGATGAAAAATAATGATACCAAAAATGGGCAGTTTTCGTAAAGTACCAGTATTTTTTATAACAACTTTCATGAGAGACATTCATAATTTTATGATTGTTTACTGTTTAACGTGCGGAGCCGTAAACAATCATAAGTTGAATACCAATAACTTTACCAATACCAACGGGCAACGAGAGCTCTAGCGCTCTTTAGCTTGATTAATACTCTGTGCCCGTCGCATCCTCGCACCACCGTACCGCCGTAATGACGCCCGATAATCGGAGACATCCTTCCCGGGACCTTTGAGCTCGTTTCAAGGCATTTTCTATATTTTTGTTGAGCAAAAAATTGAGAATTTTAACAAGGGGCGCTTCAAATCCGCGCTTGCAACGCCATTAGCTCGCGGTTTTCTGGATTTATTGAGACTTGGAAAATAGTTTTGTAAGGTTAAGTTGTTACGCATTAAATTACAGTGCATTTCGAACATTAAGTGTACCTTTATACAAGGTTAGTCGGAAAGTGAGTACTAATCCGCTGGGCACTTAAAGTATCACTGATGACTGTTTTAAAGCAAGAGTGTTAAAATTTCAAAATTCAATTAGATTTATTTTAATGCAAAACGATCATTATTTTAGTTTTTTGAAAAAATCTTCATCCCTGATTTAGATAATTTTTTTTGATAAAAATTCAGAAAATAGAGCGTTTAATCATGTAAACTCAGCTGATTATTACTGCCGACAGTTTTTAAGAAATCTTTGAACTGCCATTTCTCTTAAACAATTGATTTTTGGGGAAAGTTGTAGAACAAAAGTTATTCATTATTATGAGTACTTTAACATCCTTCCGGATTAATACATTTTTATTGTACAGGTAACTTTCTCATTTAAAAAGTTCAAATTATTTCCTCATTTCCGATTGCTCTCATAATTGTGTCGTATATAAAACAGATACCGTCTTAACTGCCGATGTCGCCCAATCTTAACATTAACGGAAATGATTGTTTACTAAAACGACGATATCCAAAGTTACTTTCCATAAAACGACCAATAAAAACCTGGAATGTCCAATAAATTCTCCGCAATAAACAAACAGTGATAAATCGTCCTATTTAATTCAGAATCGGGGCGTTATCGCAATCTTTTCAATATTTACTAGCGATTCACCTATCATTGAATTTTTTGCACAAGTCCTACGGTATTTTCCATGTGTAGTCATGATCGTGACAAGCCTAATTGACTAACGTATCCAGAGATCAGGCGGAACGCATGCAAAGCCGCGGTTGTCACATCGATTTGCCGCATAAAGCTCGCCGTGCAATGCCTAAAACGTCCTTCCGTGTAAACTGGTTGCAAGACCAACGAACCGTCAGGGTTGCCTTTTCTGTACTTTCGACCAGGGCTGCAGAAAATGCAAGGATGGTGCTGTAATTATGGTGCAGATAGCCATGTATTCTGTTGCTTCGCGGCAGAAACATTGATAAGTGAACTAGGGAATATCAGACTGTATTTTTAACCGACTTCAAAAAGGAGGAGGTTCTCAATTCGTCTGAATGTTTTTTTTATATGTTTGTTACGCGATATCTCCGCACATTATGAATGGATTTTGCAAGCGGACTGCAGTATTTTTGGTCTAATTTAGACTTTGCCAATCATGAATTTTTTGTTCTAAATTAGACCAAAGATACTGCAGTCCGCTTGATTGACAAGTGATTGTTACTTGCTCGCGAAATATGGCGTGAAATAAAGGAGACTTGTAAATTAACTGTATATTGTAGTGTACCTAACGGATTTAGCTTATCGGTCTAAGCACGGCTACCGCTAACGGAATTAACGTCTATCTCTAATCTATTTGGTTAACGTAACTACACATCTGGAGTTCAAAACTAATGCAGAGCAAAACTTGAACTCGATCTGGAATACTTACATATTTATTTGTATTTCAAATTCATTCTATTAATAGAAACTTCCATTATTAATAATTACTGGGTGTCTATTTTTGTGTGTGAATAAATGTTTTACTTCTTCCTATACTACTGAGATGTTTTAATATTCTCTTTCATTTTAAATTAATATAATATCAATTTCCTAAAGTGTATTTTATCTCAATAGTGAGCAAACACCTCCCCGAAAACTCTTTCGAAAGACAATCAGGAGATTTCCATATTTTTTGTTTTTTTTTTTCGTCTTTACCGTCTATTGTTACAGTCACTTACACATAGTTTACATAACGGCTTAAAAATAAATCTTACTGCACAAGATTTACAGGTGAACATCTCTTGTAGTGTAGAAAATGGTCGATTTTTTAAACATAATTTCTTTCTTATCTTAACACCAAGCTTAAACTGCGTATTTCATGATGAACAGAACTTTTTCTTGTGTTTACAATACATGCGACATCGACCGTGATATAAAATAAACCATATACCACCTCCAATTTCTTTCAATTACTGTATCATACTTATATATAAACATAGATATATGAATATGAGGCAAGTAAGCAACATGAACGAATAAACTCAACCTGACAGCCCTGCACGAAAAGCTCGCCGCACACGGCGCGGCCGCACCATTCCACTTCGCTTGTAATTATTGTTGTACCCGTTGCTCCTAACACCAGTTACGCAACATTACACAGCTGGCTGGGGGAAAAAACTACTTATACTTTAGTCATAGAGCCTTCTAATATACGTGGTTTAATGGTACACTTACCATTGTATTTATGCTTAATGGAACTTAAACGAAGAATGGCTAAGTTGTCGTACCGGGTTACTAAATACTGCTTAGAATAGAATTAATAAAGACTCTGGAGGATTTGAACTAAAAAAAACTACTTCAATAAATTCGATAAGTGTAGAATAAGTACTTTCATTAAAAATATTATGGCGGTCAGAATTATGGCGATAGGCTTGTCAAATATTTTTTTTGTTCAACGTACAATCACGTGTAATAATGTAAAAACACATAGCGAAATTAAAAAGCGATTTGATTTTAAAAATCTGTTCCAAGTATAAAATATTAAACACATCATTTCTATTTGTCATACATACAAATTATCGTTTCGAATATTTATTAATTACATTCTATTTTTTGAAAGAGTTTTGCTTTTTAAGTTCGCTATGTGTATACATCTTGTACACTTGACTGTACTGGGAGGTTGAAATGCACTAGGCTTAGTAAATTAATTTCAACATAGCATTTGGGACCAAAGAATCACTGTCTAAACTCTAAGTGTAAACTTCATCTTAATTTATTACATTTGCGTTCAAAATTATTTTTTCAAATCAGCAACTAAATACCACCAGAGAGCTTTTTGTTAATACGAGCTTAGATTTCTACTTAAGATTAAAGGGGCTATCGGGGGCTTCATTCGCTCGCTAGCGGCCCGACCGACGAACCGGTTCGTCAGTGCCATTGTTTATCTATCGTGTCTATAATTACAGTACTTGAGACTTTAAAAGAATTATAGGAGTGACCAGCTTCCTATATACTTGTACCTACTTATGCTAAAATTTCAGCTACCTTAAAATATCGTTTGCATTTTCCAAATAGAAAATGGGGCTCGTGGCTAATTAATAACCGCCCGGATCATACGGTTTGCAAGGTTTAGCTTGCCACGGTCAGTCCGTGGATGGGTGACCGTTCGTTACACATCGAGACCCGTCAGTGCCTGGAGAGCACCTTCAGCCGTCGGTCTCGGGTGTCATACGAATATCTACGACAGTGATTACGGGTATTCAGAAGCCCGAAAGTGTGACAACCGGTCTGCACTTAGGATATCGACCTTGCCCAGTAACTGGGTTGCAGAGGTCTGATGGTAGTCACTCCGTATAAATTACTGGTATTCAGCCGCATCTGGGGGTCTACTCCCTAAGCACGAAGTCCGTGGTTTCGGCCTTAGTTACGAGCATTTCCTACTCCCTATCACCTACGGACATACGATTATTTCGGCGCCCGAACTAAGAATGAAAGACAACACGATTTGACAGTTGTCCCTACTACCGATGTGTTTTTGCCCGTCCGAAAAGTTGAACTTGACACTTGTTTTGTTCACTCCTACTTTTCGGACTGCTTTCGGACGGGTGACTAACTTCGTTGACGGACTTTGGGAGTAGGCCCTCTAGTTAGACTGGAATCTGACCCCAACATTCGTTGGGAAAAGGCTAGGCAAAACAAAAACATTTTCCGAATAGAATCCAGTATAATAAAGACCGGGTTGACCGCCTCAACCAAGCCCATGTTTTGATTGTTTATGTTATGATTGTTAAACAAATAACATTTTACTATGCAATTGTACTGTAAGAATTAATCTAACTTGTTCAAACAATTAGTTGATTGTCCAATATGAATAGAACTAATGCTTTACAACTATTCTGATATTGTTTACAAGACTTGATCTAACCACCTTATTGATTTTGCCTTCAAAAGATTAGCTAAGTCCTAAGTTCGATTATTAGGTTGGATGTAGTGTTATTGCGTTTTTCTGCTAGGTAATTTTCAATAGCATCCGGAAGTAGGCTTGCTACCGTCCGCGAGGCCTAAGCTGAGATTTGCATCTGTGTGAGAATGAATGCAGACGCGTCCTTTTGTTTGGTTTAAACCAGTTTATACTGCTTTTTGGCAATTGATTCTTAAGCACTCACACAAATGCAAAGCTCAGCTTACGCCTCACTAGTTGTACTGCGCGATTTAGGTATGAAAATACGCAACGTATAATAATAATTATGCTTCACCTTCGGAGTGAAAGACAAAAGCAAACCGAACCAAATGATAGCGAGTGACCGAACCGAAAAATAATAAGAGCGCGAACGCACAGCGGAATGAGAGCGCTCTCGCCTAACACTAAAGCTCAATTTCGAATGCGCGAAGCACATTTTGGCTATGCTCTATCTATGTGCTACAGCAATATGCTGAGTGATGGTCGATTTGCCCGGATGTGACGCATATTTTCCCAAATAAAATTTTTATTTTGTTATTTTTGCTGCTCTATTTTTACTTAAGTTTTTGTTATTCTTTGGTGGTTATGTGCGGTTCCGCAAAAGTTTCCTTTTTTTCTTATTTTTGTAGGTATTTGACACATTAGTTCAGCAGTGACATTTCTGCGTTTGAAACTATACGGGTGCATTACAATACATCTTTACTTACCCTTACGAGAAAAACAGGCGTGTTCATACATTCTTGAACTCAGTGGCAATAAACTTGACTCAACTATAAACATAAAATATGTACATAATAAACACATCTTCATACATAATTAGACATAATTAATACATGAATATTAAACAAAGTGTCTGCTCCTCAACTAATTGAAATCATCCCGGATACTTTCAAAGGAGTGACGTGTCTATGTAAATTAATATGTAGGTGGATGTACGCATCATTAATTACTACAAAGCTTGATTTCACACCTCTGAATACAATTAAGAAAGAAATTAAAATATAATAACTTCTTTGAATAATAAATGTTCAGAACTGTACCGCTAGTAAACGCAACAGAATAATTATTTTTTGGTTACTTAGTTTTAAAAGGCTGTTGTACATTACTGCTGGCGACCTCTAGTTAAATAAAAATAAAGCAATTTTGAAAAAAAAAAATTGATTTAAGCGAATGCATTTTTTCACATTTTGTTAACCAAAATTGGAATTTTGTTACATCTCTAGTGATTAAACTAAGTTAAGGAGAGATTTATTAGATTAAGGGCCGATTTCTCATTCGTCAGATAACTTTTATCCGAGGAATATATATGGCGATTTGACATATTTTCTATACAAAAGTCATAATGTCAAACTTATTCCTCACTACTTACCGCCAAGTGAGCATCTTCCTGCTGGATCAAAGATCTTTTTCCCATCTGGAAATCCCTGAATCGCCTCCGATCTCAAGTGGGAAGATGTTACTCCAACCTCGTCAAGTGGGGCTACCTGAACCAAACAGCAGCGGGGTGTGGATGTGGAGCTGCCCTGCAAACTATGCCCCATCTCCTATCCTGTCCTCTGAGCCCAACAACCTGCAGCCAGAGTGATCTCTGCGCAGCCACCGATGGCGCCGTAAAAGTGGCGAAGTTCTGGGCTAACAAAATATGATGATTGTCGTGCCAACGACACGAAGAAAAAGAATTCCTCAGGTAAAAGTTTTCTGACGATTGAAAAATCGGCGCTAAGATAAATAAGCTAACTTGATTTGGGTGCTACTCACTCTAAAATATACACGCCGTTACAATTTAGCTTTTAACTTAGCCTTTAATATTTAGAGATTACCTCCACTCCTGTCTGTCAATCTCAATCACCTTCAGCTATATGCAGAAATGGAGCCTTGCCCGAAAAGGATAGCAATTTAGACACTAGACTTATTTGGTTACATGCAAAGAAGGGATCTGTGACAGTCTGATTGGATGGGCATTGCATAGAAGATGCTTATCTCCTATGACAACTATTTTAACAATGTATAGCAAAGATGCTCCTTTGATCTTTCATTGTGATAGTCAATAGGAAGCCCATGCGCATGCGCGGCAGTTGACGTTTATGGGCTAATATTTAATATTTAGGACGACAAGTTTGGTGCAGTGGCTAAGCGATTGGCTTCTGCGCTACGAGTCGTGGGTTCGATTCCCACATGGAACAAAAATTTGTATGGCCTACAGGTGGTTGTTTCGGGTCTGGGCGTTTGTGTATGTGAGATTTGTGTCTGTAAACGCACCCACGATACAAGATAAATCTTAGTGTGGGGCAAGGTCCTACATTTAAAAAAAAAATTTTAGGACAATAATTCTGCCGCGCTAACAAAGAACACAATAACTTGATTTTTGGACGATTTTGAGCTATATATTATTCGGAATCGGCGAATCGAGTGGAATTCGAATATATACCTATATAGGTAACTCAAAATCGTCCAACATCGAGTTATTGTATTCTTCATTAGCGCGGCAGAATTATGATCTTCATGCATTGTTGCTAAATTATACAGCATGATGGGTTAGTCAGGGACAAACTGTGAAATCGTAAAAATCAGCTGTTCCATAAATTTTGCTACGCAACATTGATTATTTTGTAGGGAATAGCAGTTTTTTTTAGTAAAGTTTATACAGAATCATGAGCAGAGTTCGTTTTCAGATTCAAAGTGACAAACAAGTCGTGCTGTATTGAACACGACCAAATATCTTCTAAATAACTAATAATATACATGAATATCCTGTCTAGTTATACCTACACACATGTACCTACACAGCCTCATTACTAACAAGCATTTGTGCAGGCCATGTCGAACGCATTGGCTTGCATCATACCGAGTTGTCAACGACAAACGACAAACGTTGTCGACGACGGCGACCACGTCCTGTGCCCTATATGTATGCTTATCGAGTAACATGACTCGCTAATCGAATAGAATAACAAGAACAATCGATTAGGAATTCGATATGAAAATTCTTTGCGATTTGGAATGTCGTTCGCTATTCTAATATACTCAGACTTGGTAGCAAAGGAAATGAATCTTTTATATATAGGAGAAGAATAAAATTCCTTTCAGTGTTGTAAGTAGACCTATGGCGTCTATATTTAAAACACTTAGGGTGTGGATCACCAAAACTAATTCTCTAGTTAAACAACTATTTACTCGGAAAATACACTAGGATTTTAGTGAAACGGTTGTTTTACCAGATAATTAATTGTTGGTAAACAACAGCCTTAAATATCAAAAGTCACAAAATTCCAGTTATACATCCACGATTTTGAAAACAACATTCAAAAAGTCGTCTTCAAAATCTCAAAAGAACTTTTTCATTGGCGAGGATTGACAACGAAACTATATAATATAACTCTATTTACCTACAGCCATCACAGATAAATTGAATCATTGAGATTTCATTAAGACTAATAAGTACACTGACAAACCCAAGGGTTATTAGTACAATAACAAGAACATTACAATCAAAGCTCAATTGTCGTCGAGTCAAATAAATTACTCACTAACCCAAATGTTCACGTATCTTATCAAAAACAGGGAACCAACGTCAATACGTAATAGTTCCTAACTAAACATTTATTCATAAGTTCTCAAATTCTTAGTAATCTTATCCTACAGACATTTAAAACTTATTCTTATCGCCTCTCAGTTCGGTGTCAGTCCATTTCCTATTCATTGTCATGACAATTCTGACAATGGACTGAGACTTTGACAAGGGCTTGCTGACGTAATTATACGTGCAGGCGAGTTAATTAGTCGCTCATTGAGTCGATATTACTGTGTAGTCATTGCGGATAATAGTCGCTCGGTGGGCAGACTCGCGCCCTCTCTACGAAGTGCGTTGATCGAAGGTCCGATAGTTGACTCAACCGATTGCTGTTTCACAATAACGTCTTTTGCGATCATGCTAGATTTTGTCAATTTCCATTTGAGAAACTTGAAGTTGGAGAAATTGGATATCTTGTAGAAATTATGTAAGATTTTGCGTAAGTTGCATCGAAATTATACGCCAATTGTTAAAATCCATTGTGTCCGGGTTATTTTTATTATGTTTTTGGGTGATGAGAACATAGGCAACACGCGTACCATTTCCCAAATTCGCAATTAACACAAAAAATGCAATGTATTCAAATGCAATTATAATGTTTCGCTACACTACACGAGCTTCCTAGCACGCCATGGAAAATAAACATAAATAATCGAATTACCACAACTTCACGGATTCTGTTAAAAAACCGGACATTCCATTAACTCTGTATGCCAGCCATTTAGCCTTTAAATAACTTCCATTTAATTCCAAGTACCTAACTGAAAGTAGGAAGAATGGAAGCCGACTAGGTCTATTATTTTAAGTGCATACCTACATAATTTATGTAAAGTGTAGTTTCGAAGCGAAGATTTACAGCAGTTGTTTAATTGTTAATCTATTAATGAGTTTCCAGACTACCGAATGTTGAGACCACACAGAGTGTGAAATATTTCACGAGGCGGTCACGATCTATCAGATTACTTCGATACTACACCGATATTGTTTTATCGGAGTCACTTTACGGATGTGCGATGGATTGGGTCTGATAAGAATGCTTGTGTGCATTGCATTTACGAAACATCCGGTGAACGGGCGGTTCACATCGCCATCGCTGTGGGCAGACATGCTGTATTGAATTTGATGAAATAATGCACTAACTGTAGTATTGCCACCAATAAATAATAATAGAAAGCAATGATTTACGTGTATTGCGTCTTTTATCTCTATACCTGATTGAAAATACGAATAGTGGATTGATTTAATGCTTCAAATCTATGTAGGACTTGTAGAGAACGTACGGTTATAGATCTACTCCTGTTCTATGTTTATTTAGTGGTGTGGCTTATGGGAGTTGATTTAGGACAACGAGCATTTACTTATGATTGAGAGACGTATTGTTATTGTATAATACGGTCTTGCGTGGGCTTAATTCAGTGCGGTCCCTAAAACAGTTTCTATTTCGACAGGTATATCTCTCTTCACTGACGACGTAATCATTTTCCTGTATTACATTCGGGAGCTGTGAATCCGGGTTACCTAAGGGAAACTAAGAACATATAGACGTATAATTTTATTTGGTATTAAATAGTCTATAAATTACTTTTTATTTAAATAAGCTATCATTCTTAGTTACCGAGATATAAAAGTTTATTTTGGTGACTGGATTCATTGCTCCCTCGTGTAAAATGTTATTCTAAAATGTAAGGTAATGTAATCACCACCCTGGAATAACAAGTTTGTGATCGCAGAGACAAGGTTCTTAGTAAGCAAGGAAACAATAAAATTCAAACCTTCGATAGAGCAACAATATCATAGGTTTAAAGCGTTACAAAATCAAGCATAATATTGAATCTAGAACTTATTGAGGATAGACCCACATGTGTTTGTATAACAGAGTACCTAATAACTACTGAATTACCGAAAAATCACGTCATACCTATTTAAAAGGGTTTACCGAAAATTCTGGTAACCAGTAATTTTAGCATCGAAAAATTTTGTTACCGAAATTAAAGCATACCAAAGTATAATGAAAAATCGAAATATGTTGATTCAAGAACAGCATCGATATTTTACCGAAAAAAATCCGATTATGGTAGATACGGTAATTTTTCAAGGGCTGGAATTAGTATCTGCATTTATTGATAGTCAGACTGGTCGACAGTTTGCACTGCCGCGCCCTGTGCACCCCTCGTACCCGTCGCTGTCATCCCGCGTGGCTAATTCAAAGCATATCGGTACCGAAATGAAAATACATGTAGTAAATAAAGAAATAATATACACGAAAAAGAATTGAGAAAATGGTATCTTTAATTTCGGCTGGTCAATTACCGAAAAACAACCGGTTTCAGTCCCCGCAGAGTCTTCTAAACTCCTCGGAGAACAACCAGGAAATATCGATCGCCGCTCACTTATGTGCATCAATGTGCAATACGCTTGGCATTCATGCGATGTGTAGATACCAAACATGAGGTGTGAATATGCAGCTATGTGCCAAGTCACATATCAATGAATCTGTATTCAAACTAATGCTACAATCATATCTGTCACCAGTCAACGGTGCATATGAATGGCCCGTCACGTGTTCAAAGCTCTGAGAACCGAGTGTTTAGCATCAATTATCACATTTGGTACAGCTTTCGACGTAACATGGTTACGGATAGGGCATTGACCTTGATGATTGGCATTTTTTTCGACGAATATACTCACTATGAATGAACATTACTGTTATGCAAGTCAAATATACTTCTTCCGTTAGGCTGGATACAGAAGGCGGGGTAGTGGATGCTGAAGTTCAAATTTAAAGCAGCCTTTTTTGATGCCTTCATATATAGATGTGGAACAAGTATGAGGTACAATACGATACAACTCGGCTGTCCCATTTCAAAACCTAGAAAGGGACACTTTTTACAAAAATCGTTTTATTGCATAATCTTGCTAACCTAGAAAGTCTCTACCAAATACAAAAACACCAGCGTTGAAAAGTCACATAATAAGCAGATATATTTAAGCATCGATACCTACTAAGTGCCATTCGCTGCTCTGATCATTTTAAAACCTAGTAAGTCACTGTAACCACATGGTTTTACCTAACATAAATACTTTTCAAAGGCTGACCGATTTAACGTTTATGCGCCCTCCTGTAAAATTTCGTTTTAAGCCCTTGCTAGGTTTTGAAATGGGACAGCCGAACTAATAAGTCACATCGATGTACCTGATCGAACAACCAATGGCAGTCGCTCATTTTCGCGCCACTGACACTTATTGCGTCAGCCTAAAGATCATTCTTCACTGCAGTGCAGTAGGTACTAATAAAGGTCTTGAAGTCGCACTTAATTTGGAAGTGATCGTTTTTACGAAATTTGCCGATGCGACTTCTTAGTTGCTTCGTATACTGTAGGTACTATGGCTTAGTTCTAGAGAAACCTAAGTTCTTTGATTAAATACAGATCTAGTATACAAGCTTAGTTTGAGTATACACTAAACCTGAAACTAGTTTGTTCAGAATCACTGGGAGAATCGATTGACATATTTTTTACAACACACACTTTTTTTTTCATGAATTTGTTTTTAATTATGTTTCTACCCATATCAGTTGGCGGGAATAGACATCTTGAGGCTTGAGACGGTCCGCTCGGTCAGTTTCCGTGTATAGTCAACCCCTGCATAGCACATCTCAGGCATTTCACACTTTACTAGGGAACTTAACGCGACATAAACTAAGGTGTAACTTGAAGATTTATTAAAAAAAACACATTTTCAGGCAGTTTTGATGAAAATCATGTTGGGGTGTCTCGGTTTTAGTATATATTAAAAATAACGTATAATCAAAGCCTAAGTCGATGTTGATTCGTTGATAGGGAAGAGTACAGTGTGATAGGTTTAAAGAAATTAGAGCTTACACTATTAATTTTATAGGATCCTAGATCAATGCCTTAATTAATGGACGTTAAGTTCCACAATAAAGTTGAATATTCTCCAGCATAGATGTGAGTACCTCCGGAGCTTTTTTTTAAAAACCATATTTTAATGAAATGATCGTCGAATGACAGTAGTTCATTTACATACAATCCAAAGTTAAAGACCACCCAAGAAAGTTCCGTTAGTTCTATCACATAATTAGTATTTCAACACTGTTACGTTTAAAAGGTAATAAGAGTCGAATATATTTTATTAGACCACAGAGGTTACTAGTTAAACTACCTTATGTAATAGGTTAGGTAACCTTTGGCGCGTATAAAAATATCCATATGTCATAAACTTGTCAAATGCCAAGATTTATAGCTAAAAAAACTAGAATTCATGACCTGCATTCCGTAAGAACAGCTCTATGAACTAATAAATCATAAATGAAAATAACTAACGCACACACACATTCACGCCAGGGCCGCATTAAGGATCTGTAGACCCCTAGGCTAACTTGTGTTACTTAGGGAGGGAGAGGTTAAATTATCCTGCGAAATTCGTTTAAGTATAGAGTAATTTTCAAATTCAAAGGCTATAGCAGTCCACCGGACATAGGCCTCCCAAGTTGCGCCAAATAAGTATTTCTTATCGCCTTCCGCATCTAGTCCCAACTCAGCTACCTTTTTCATTTTTACTTTTTTGCGGTGTTTGGCCCTTTTTTGCGAAACCCTTTTTGGTGCGGGCCCCTACGCTGCAGCCTATGTAGCCATACCAAAATACGGCACTTCAAGTATACTTCAATTACAAATATAACAACAGCTGCTGAAAATGTGTTTTTCCCCTAAAATTCGAAACAAATATACCTTCGGATGATACCATGTGGCTATTAGAAATTGATCGATCTCTGACCTGCAGTGTGACACACGAAAAACGTCGCTGCGGCAGCTCTGCTGCGCGGCCTCCTCTACTAACACGGCGCTGCTGAAGCGACGATTCTACTAGAGAATCTCATAGCTGCTGATCGTCTACCTCAGGCATGGACAACCTTTGGCAAGTTGCGTGCCATACTTTACTATATTAATGCATTCGCGGACCATAGCCGGGCAGAAAAAAGCTTAATTTATTTATCTATTTATTAGATTACTTCTTCTTCTATCGTGTCGGCACGAGCTATACAAGAATAGCTCATGCCGTGCTGAAAAGATTAGCCAGTCAGCAAGGATGGTAGCGAGGCTGACTGCCCAGGGTGCGCCGGACGTACTGAAGTATCGTTAATAGTGGAGGCTCTTTTCATGCATCCCATTAGATTACTTAGATTACTAATGAAGTTATTTTTATGTGTAACAGTTAATGTGATATTTGTCAGTTAATGGAAACTTTAGCTCTACAGTTACAGCGCGTAGCCTTTTTTCGCGCGAAATTTCAAAATGTCGCGGGCCGGTTCAAAAACCGAGGCAGGCCGGATCCGGCCCGCGGGCCATACGTTGCCCATACGTGGTCTGCCTGATAAGAGGTCTTCTTCTTTCACAACGCTTGTTCATCTTATGTTGAGTGTCGTATAATGGTAGAGGTCAATAATTGCACGCCGCGCCGTTCTTCTTAATGTTTGCTCAACCTAATCCAGTTCTCTGCTCTCTAATTCACTCTTATCCACAGGAAGAGATGTGTCAGTATGTAAATCTGTTGACCAATCTATATTACATGACTAATCGAGACCACACGACCACAACACAATCACTTATTAATTGAACACATACAACTATTATTAGAACCAACCGTTCATTCACATATTGCGCAATCAAAAACGAAAAGTCTATTGCAAAATCTGTCAGTACTCAGTAGTTTTAAGATCAAAGAAACAAATTATATAAGGCCGGCTACACGATCACGTTCGTCATTGTCTTACTGACCGGTCTAACGTGTACAAGTAGCAATTATAATGAAATACCGATACAATGTTTTCTAAGCACGGGTACCCAGTCAAAGATAAGATTTGTAAGTATCTGTCGACAAATATTGTGATTTATTTTGCGATGTGAAATTAGAAATTGATTTCAAGAGAGCTTCAATCTTCATCGATCATTATATTAATGATCAAGAATTTCACAAAACACTTGAGCTGATTTATTCATATACTGTCTGTAGTTGGCAACACTAGGCAAGGTTTAGAAGATGAAGGAGGGTAGTCGTCGTCATGGATCAACGCACCAGATGTTGTAACCAGTTGTCATTCAACAAAAATGCTCTGTCTGTGACGATCAGCCGAAGAAGTCGGACCTCTATAACTTGACCTTGCTTGTCCTGATACTAGGTATTATACAACTGCCCAACATTAACAGTTGGGCAGTAGCCCGTCAGGCACAAAACTCCGCCTGGTGGAGGAACACCATACCATCATCCTCCACATTGGTGACCCCGAAGTGATCGTCACAGATAGTGTTTCCACATTGGTGACGTCATCCGCAACCTCCGCAGCCTTGGCAGCAACATCATCTTTCCCTCGTCACTCCCTCCGCTCAGCATCCAATCGAGCAGCAAGCAGCGAGTCACACAGCCAGCCAGCATCCTCGGCGCATATATACTTCACTTCGGCCGGTCAACTAGAAGAGGCATTTCGTCGCAGTCCACAGCCACCACCACTCACCGCTCTCACAGTTCCGACTCACCATGAACGACGCGACATCCGGTTCCGACTCATTGGGATCCCTCTCTGGCCCTGGCAAGCTTTCAAGACGCAACCTCAACCAGGCCTCAACTAGGCAGTTGGAGCGATCCTCCAGCCGCCTGGTTGAAGGCTCCTCCCTTTGGTTGGAGGAACACCACACCTCGTTCCTCCATATACCGTATGCCTGGTTAATCGCTCTACATCCGAAAACCATCAATTCTGCTCATCATTCTGTACATCATCATCTGCCTAGTCTTTTCCCAACTATGTTGGGGTCGGCTTCCAGTCGAACCGGATGCAGCTGAATATCAGTATTATACATGGAGCGACTGCCTATCAGACCTCCACAACCCAGTAACTGGGTAATACGATACTCTTGGTAAGACTGGTTGTCAGACTTTCTGGCTTCTGACCAACAGTAACGACTGTCAAAGATCTACAAATGACAGCCGGGACCAACGGCTTTACGTGCTTCTACAAATGACAGCCGGGACCAACGGCTTTACATGCTTCATTCTGTACAATTTTAATAAAACTACAAACGCTTAATTTGTGAAAAAAAAGCAGCTGTTCCACACAAAATAATCAATGTCGCTTAACTAAATATATGGAACAGCAGGCTTTTTTTCACGAAGTCAGAGTTTTTCTCATAGCAAAAGTTATACAGAATGATGAACAGGATTCAAGGCTTTTGGATGTACAACGACTAACCAGTGATGCTGTATTGTGTATGTAGTTCTTGGCTAACAACTAACCCACATTAAAACTAATGTTGGTTTTATTTATAATATAAAGATAATATACAAGGTTAGTCGGAAAGGGGGTACTAATCCGAAAGGGTGTTAAAGTACACATAATAATGAATAACTTTTGTTCTACAACTTTTCCCAAAAGTCAATAGTTTAAGAGAAACAGTAGTTCAAAAATCTCAAAAAAAAAACTCTAAAATCTATCTATCCCCAGTAATGATCAGCTGTGTTTACATTTTAGGTCATTATGTAGGGTCATGAATTAGAAGCACCATTTTCTGAATTTGTAACTAAAGTAGGGATGAAGAATTTTTGAAAAAACTAAAATAAAAATCATTTTATTTGGAAAAAAAAACGAATTTTGAAAGGACAATGGGACAAAATGTATGGACCCCGTCCCCACCCTTGTAGCACTATAGAGTGAGTTTGATTGAATGAACGAACGAATGAATAGTCGAGAATGAGTGAAGGAATGAATGAAACCGGTTTGAAAAAAAAATAAAAATGATATTTCATTTTTATTATTTCCCCTTTTTTAAATCAATTATTGGCTGAAAAATAAATAGTATACTGACTCAAAGCATGAGTCATTATAATCAAAATGGACGGTTTATAAAATCAATGAATCAAAAATACCTAAATGAAGAGTATTATAATTATGATTCTTTATTTTTCTGGAGAAGGTTATAAATAAAAAATTAAAAATACATTTAATTATTAATAAAAATCAGTTTATTTTCTATTCTGCATTTTCACTTTCGATTATTATTTCATCCCAGGCACTTGCTGGCCCAACGAAATTCGCTAAGTGCTTCCCGACACCAAGGTACCGTAGTATGCTTAGAACATGTGCGCATGCACCAACTGTCCTCATCCCAGTCAGGCAGGAACAATAGTCCGCTTGGATGGCGTTTAGGCTCTGCTCGTTTGTTTTTATTAATAAATACGTGCTCACTCAGGCAGTTCCGAACAGGTACTAACGCCACGCTACGAGCAAACATGTGCAAATGTGGGAACTTTTTTTGGACTGCTGTAGATGGCCCTTGCCCTTCTACGTAACCGGGCAGTCGTTGGCGAGACCTGAAGAGTCTCCAGCTAATGGTGGGGAAGTAAAATACTTAACCTAACCTAAGTACTTGTACTACACTAACATCATGAGACTACCTGCAACAACAGCACTAAGTGCAACCCCTAGTGGAATTTGGAACATGACCGGCAGCGGTGGGACGTCGCGACGGGCCTCGTCAGCGAGGACGGTAAGCCGGACGGCAGCGGACGCTCTGTATTGTGCTGGTCAATTTACTCGCTTCCTGGAGGAGCGTAATTTCGTCATCGGGCTCTAAAAGTGTGTGCCTGGGCGGTGAACTTTACTTATGAGAGAGATACTGTAGTCGGCCGCTGCGGCGACTAGGGGGTTCGGATGGAGGGTGTTGATGAATTGTCGACACCCGCCTGACCTGACTAGCTTTGGAGCTCTTCAAATAACCCCATTTCACTAATTAAAATAATTATATTCATATTGAAGTAATAATATAAGCATTTTTTAAGGTAATTTTTATGTTACTTTCATATTAAATAACTTTTATACTATACATTTTACAGATGAGCTGTAATACAATAAAATTAAGAGATTAATAAGGTCTTTCATATACAATAGGTCAAAAAGTGCTACACTACTGGGGACGTTTTGTCCCATTGTCCTTTTAACACTTGCTTTCAAACATCATCAGTGATACTATAAGTGGGCTTCGGATTAGTACCCCCTTTCCGACTAACCTTGTATTTACCATATCCGCAAAGTACTGAATGTACCAGCCAGACAGATATTAACTATAACTGTAATGCTAAACTCACTCCTACACAATTCCATTAGCTGTCTGTGGCAGTAGATCTATTCAGCCTATGTCTGTATAAGTCCAGGGCTCGATATAAACCTCTCCCAAATAGAAAAGTAAATCCGATTCTGGAATCAATCTCTGTAAAACGTTTCCCTGTTGAATTGATAACCGACAGAAGGGTTTGTTTATGGATGTTTCGACATCAAACGCCTACTCTGAAAAACGAACATCGAAGTTTCAAATCCAAATGAAACAACGACGAAGATTGAGCTTATAAATTTACGATCAAAGTATTGTCAAACGACGAACAACTAGACGTCAATCAAAATATGGAAGTAGAATGAATGAAAGACAAAATGTCTAATCGCAAAATTGAATTGATCGTCGGATCCAAAACATTTTCGTGGTTCAAAAACGTGCGGTCCGTAAGCTGAAACTTCTCACACCGATAATTCAGCCCTCATCAAGCTGTGTCCCCCCCCCCCCCTATATCCCCGCCAGCAACGCCCTAAGCCGAGGTCCGAGTCCCACTAGGGGTCGCCCTTACTGCTGTTGTTGCAGGTAGTCATGATGTTAGTGTAGTGCAAGTAGTTAGCTTAGGTTAATTATTTTACTTCCCCCCCATTGGCTGGAGACCCTTCAGGTCTCGCCAATAACTGCCTGGTTACGTAGGAAGGGTCCCCTAGGACCAACTACAGAAGTACAACAGAAAAAAAAAACTGAAACTTCGTAGTTCGATTTTCAAAATCATTTATTTTTATTTCACATAAATCATTACAGGCGCTTAAGAAAAGTCGAATTTAGGCGCACGGTTCCAGTTAGTCGTTTTCTATGGAGAAGAGCCGGCAAGAACTTTATTTTCGGAGTAGGATCCCAGAATCTTTAGATGACGAAATTCTCATCAACGTAACGTTAAGTTTAATTATTTCCCCGAGACACAGCTTCATAGTTTCGGCTTTTTCTAGTTGGTCGTCATTGTAGATCCTTTTTTTTTTTGTATTATAACTTACGTGAGACACATTCATATTCATGATTATTTACGGTTTACTCACGTGCATTTTTTCGAGAGTTCGTCTCGCGACCTCGCCGCGTGTTCAGCTCATGATTAAGGGCTCCGTTTGGGTCCGAAACTAGTCGGGCAATCCCGAAAAATGCACCTGAGTAAAACGTAAACAATCATAAATTGTAGATCCTGACTAACAGCTGCGATGGTCGGGAAAGTGTGGCAAGCATGTCCCAATGACTAAAATGTTTTGCATAAATTCATAAATTCGTCGAGTAAAATCGTCTAAACATTACTAGAACTCATTATAGCATGTCCACTGCGCTTAAATTATATAATATATTATGTTACAAGTGAATTCAATACAATAGTTTAGTGGATTAGGCTTTAAGCCTTTCAACACGCCATACAATACACAGATACACATACATAACAGCTTTTAGCACACAACAGCTTAACTATTGAGCTTTTGACAATTGATTTTCCTTTGTCCGTATGGCCTGGAACTAGGTAACTATAGTTCTAATATAATGTATGTGTCACTAGATAAAGTGTGTCATCATGTTTGACCAAACATCCATTTTTGATTAATTATTGATTCTAGATTCTTATAAAAATCGTACAATAATATCCATCCTGATTTTTGTGTTTACGTTAATTTTCATGTGTCATTGTTAAAATAATTAATTATTAGAATGTACAGGATGTAAACGAATTCGTGTAATTCCTTCAAACCACATGATCTATTAATGGATTAACCCCGCATGGGATTTAGATTGATTAAAAATAAAGTTTTTATCGAAAGTCTCGATACCATGCATAAATGAATGAAGCGATGGCGACACAGCTGACGGGCACGACTAGCGCGATATCGCTCCACGTAGTCAGTTAACTAGAGATGCTAAAATTACTCAGATGCAGAATACCATGGTTCATTTTTTGAAAACTTTTTTATGTTGATTCTAAAAAAAACCTATGCAGGGTCAATCAGTGTCACCACTAGATAACGCGGTTTGAAGGAATTACTTACACGAATTCGTTAAACCCTGTATAAATTACGCTATGTGGTCTTTAGGGATTAGAACATTCAATTCGATTCCAAGTAAATAAAACTAACTTTTACAGCTTAAAATAACCCTTCAGGTAACCCTGAAGCAAACAAAACAAACCTGGCCAAACATTTGTTTTACCAAAAGTGATAAAACAAAATTAATTTATTTTCACGAGTCAAAGTCAAATCAATTCTAAAGTTTTCCTAGATATTACAAAGTACGGCTTATATAATAATATATGAATTATCTCATCCCAATATTTATAATGAGTGCTTCCTAGTTGAACAACTCATAAACCAGTTTCCTCCTGTTAAATTACAATTCACTGTAATTTAACAGAAGGAAACTGCGAACATGCGAAGATAAGCAACTGATACTCAATATATCTATCATTGCGAGATTCAATAATATGATACGAGTTGACTGTAAATAATGATCGAGACACAATGTAAACAATAGAAACGTGGTGAACCAATAACGGGTACCAAATTATGTAAGAGAAGGAATCGAATTTATTTGTTAGAAATAGATTGTTTGTATCGCATTGTAACAAACAATCAAACATGCAATCATCAGTACTGCGACCCGTCTTTCCATTAATCACAGAAACTGGGACAGATTCTATTAGTTTATTCGCAAAGATTGCTGCACTGACGAAATGAGTTATCAAATCGAAAAATTATAAGAAAATGAATATAAAATTGCTTGATAATGATTATACTTGATAGGTTGTGAAGAGAAAATAAAATAGCAGTACTAGGATAGCACTTTGCGTGAGGAGTTAGTTACACAAGCTATTCTTTCTTTATTGAAGAAGAGATCTGACAATGGTGCCGATTCTCTTGTTCACCAACTAAACTAAAATTAGAGAATCGCTATCTTTTACTAACAGATAGTTCGAGAAAAGGACGGTGATAGATAACAACCAAGTTAGAGATGTCATATTAGTTTACGCCTTGAACTTCATCATGTTTTTAGTCGACATGTTTTAAATGTCGTCTAACTTTGTATGGAAATTTTAGTTCAACTAAATTTGACAGCTCTTATTGTTGTATGTCTCTTTCTTATTGTATCATGGTGAAAAAGATGGTAATAGCCTAAATTAAGTTTAGTTTGTCCAAAACAGAATCGGCACCAATATATGCCTAATATTATGGTATAAAATGTTAGTGGCACAAACAGACAACAAAACAATCAATCAATCTTCAGCAAGGGCCCTAGATTATAGATATGACAATTGTCATATCTTGACGAATGCAATCATATTATTTTGACCTAAACACACCAAGGTTATCATTATTGCAATTTGCATACCACAGCACGAGATTTTATGATCGTAGATCATTAATAGAAACATTAAGACGATTTCATTAGGGTCCATTAAGATATTGTCATTGACACATAAAATGAGAAATTGTTAAAGCAATAAATCAATATAATTTATGTGACAGCTGTAATAGAGTCATTACAGAATTGAATCAAAACAGCTGTGGATGAAAACAACTGATATTGTAGCATTATTAGAACTCGATTGTGGCAAATACACCTAATAAAACGTCCCTTTAACGAATTTATAGCGCAATTATTATTCAATCTATCAAGTTTTTCGAACAATGAGTAATATCCGGCCGTCAAATGCACAATCCTGATGAGTCGAAAGTTCATAATACATAAGTTACAAAGGAATCTGTTCTAAGAAAGCACAATAAAGCTATTAATTAAGAATTTTGTCGGCGTCTCGAACTCGCGCCGCCGACGCAAAAGATGGTCACAAATCTCACCCGTGCAATTACTTACTGAGTCCAAGACTGCTACTGCACCATAACTATTTTTAACATTCGATACATCTCCTGATAAATCACTTCTCCATCTATACCATATACTATGTGAGATTTACATAACTCACGCGAACGTTATTTATAACACGCCCTTGCTAAAGGAAAAATATTTTAAATTGCCCGTCTACCAGGAATTCAGTGGCAAAGATAAAGGTGTGCAAAGGAATGTCGCTGACGTTGCCGCTGCCAGGATAAAACTCGGCGAAATTGCGAATATTTTGAATTTCAAATAATGTCTACGAATGGCTGGTATTCAGAAATAACTCTGTTTATGCCCTTCGGGGTGTATACGGGTGACTTATGCGGCAACTATTGCACGAACTCTCCTAATGCTTTCTTTACTTATCCGAGTGCTACGGCCACGATGTGTAGCTGCGCAGATAGTGGTCATTCTTCAACGCATAAATTACAGATCTCTCGCGGAAACTTCACGCCATCACGCTCGCCCCGAGCTACAACACAAACACACAGATAATGCGCTCAAATCAACTGTAGGTAATAATTCATGGCGCAGTTTAAAATTCACGTTTGCACATTAAAGCACGCAATGCAATAACGAGTCGCCTGATGTGCCTGATGGCAGGGTTTCACACGCGAACCCAAACCATGTGGCCATTGAGAGCATAGACAGATAAAACATAAATAAAATCCGTCGAAACATCTAGCTGAATGCCTCTTTGCCGTTAATTTAGATTCAGTTCCTTATATGGCCCTTTTTAGATTTAAAGCTCTGGCTAAATTCATAACTGTACATAAATTACGTTTTACACAACTCAAGTCAGCACGCAACTGCGTTTATCTGTACTTTTCCAATAAACAACGTATAATTGAAGGTTTCATATTTGCTAATAGTTCCGATAGACTTGTTATTCCAAGCACGCAGCTAACAAAGCGCAGGCGCAGAGGAGATAACCGGCCGATAGTCCTCTGCGCACCAGTTACGCATGCCCAATGATAACTGTAAGACGAGATACCATAAAATTTTCCCATGGTACATGATTTTTCATTAGACTGCTGTATTATGCTGTGTCGTGTAGTTTAGAAAGGTAAGGTCCGTTTCCGCCAACATCGTTTGAGTTCACTTATCAATTTCCCACAAATCGACAGTCACGAATTCACATGCAGGCAGATCGAGATCTGGACTTTGGCAAAAAATGGAATGTCGTGCACAGGCAGCATGTCTTTGATACCCCGTTGAAGCCGGTAAGAGATTATAATTGCGAATTTAGTCATCATAGGCGAAAATGTGGTTAGGGAGTCTAAGGAAGCGAGCGGTAACATCGTGGCCTGAGAAGTAAATCTTTATTTATACCCCTTATTCTCGAGTCGCGCCATCTCCAGACGAAACTCAGTGCGCCATCATTACTCAGATATTTATTGCGTTAGCTTGTTCCGCAAACGCTCCCTGCGAGACATCGTCGCGCCGTTTATGTTAATTTATTCGCATTTCAATGAGACGCCTGTAAAATGGCATTATGCATTATCATGTCTTATTTTTGTATTTATGTACTGAGATGTAACCGCGGTTAACGTTTTTATCTGAACTGTTTGTATATGTTTGCGTATCTGTTTATTGTACTGTGAACGAATAGCGTTGGGTGAATGAGAGAAAACCACTGCGTGATTTTTAAAGGTTCAATCCCGGATCGCACGCATAGGGCGGATGGTATCAAACGGATCCGGTAAGTGTATGCATCCACTGCATTCAGAATGCCGACGCGACTCTTATGGGCAATCGGATTTTGGGCATGTTCATTCGGCAATCAGAATGACGTCATCAGCACGTGCCCCATTGATGCTAATCCGATGTGTGCGGTCCGTCCGTTATTTTTTTCAGTGGCGCTGCACGCGCTTTTCTCTTCCCCGCTGCACCACCATTAAAATCTAAAGCACCGCGTCCCCCCAACGTCTGTGTTCCCGTAGGACGGTCACGCAAGAACTTGTCGGACTATAGTATAACTATAAGTATAGTATAATATCCTATAATTGCATCATTTTATTATTGTTAAAAATATTATGATTTTCTTTGTATAGAGTCAATTAATTTAATCACTTGACAGACATATCTGTGTTGCTGGGGAGTTTATTGCGCCGTTTCTTCTTCACAGCATACACACTAGGAAGCGGTGAAGGGAGGGCTTTTCATGGGATGTCTATAATATTGTAAAACTGACGTTCAAAAAGAACTAAGTAATTCTAGTCTATTTTGAATAAATGAGTTTTGAGTTTGAGTAGACGCACTTGTAGGACTAAACATACAAAGAATTTTGAAATCCGTTTAATACGATGCGAACTTATGAACGCTTACTATAAGAGGATTATATTTGACAGTAGGAACTATGGTTAAACCGCGAAAGTTGCTTCATTAATTCCTACCCAGTATGACGTATGACCGAATTTCATAATCGTACAACAAATAAAATCGAAACCTGAATACAAATGCTTTAGTTTTTCACGATGTGACTTATCAGCTGAATCTACTACGGCTCATATGTTTGGTGAATGTCATGTAGAGGGATTGACGGCGGCATAAAACAGCATTTTATTTGTCCAACCCACATTACATACCATAAATTCATAATGAAAGTATTACTAAGAAATGTGGATCACCTAAATGTTGGTATGGCCATGAGTCATCATGATACTTAGTTGTTTACCTATAGACTAGCTGTCGAGACGTTGTTCGAAATTGTATGTTAACTTACGTGAAGTTTGTCGGAAAACTCTACTCAGGGTTACATACATGCTTTTCTTTTCAACTAGAAAGCTTGCTAGCTTGCTTTTGTAGCTTTCTACTAGACAATCTTGTAGATGGTCCTTGAGGACCGTATCTACGTAACCGGGCAGTTATTGGCGTGACCTGAAGGGTTTCCAGCCAATGGTGGGGAAGTAAAATACTTAACCTAAGCTAACTACTTATACTACACTAACATCATGACTACCTGCAACAACAGCACTAAGGACGACCCCTAGTGGAGTCTGACCTCGGCTTAGTGCGTTGCTGGTGGGAAATTGGGAGACAGCTTCATGAAGGCTGAATTATCGGTGTGACTGCGGAGTCTGAAGAGACGACCGGCTCTACGAAGGAAGAGTTCAGTAGATCATGAAGCTACATACATGTCATGAACCATATACTGCAAAACGACACAACAAGTTTGGCACAGAGGCTGAGCGATTGGTTTTCTGTGCGGTTACGGCTCGTGAGTTCGATTTCCGCACGAAATTAATCACCAGCCAATCACTACCTATCTACCTACTCCCCAACCGTACCCTATAATATTGACGATAAACATTTTAGTATAACATTACTTATCATAGAGTAGTGTCTAAGTTCCATAATTGTCGGAGTAGCATTATGTTGGAGTTCTATAGTGTCGAAACAGCGTTTGTCGAATACGACTTTAACGAAATTCAATTCTTGAATCGAAACAAATTTCTATAAGGCCTAATAGATAGTTTTTCCGGGTCCATGTGAAGATTTGTGTCTATAAACCCACGATACAAAAGAAATTCTATTGAGGGGACATGTTTAAAAAAAACGTACAGTTCACAATCACCACGCTTGGAAATCGGAATGGTGATTACGCCTGCAAAACGGGCCTTTTCTTCGTCGGGAGCCTTAAAGCCACTTGTGTTCCAATACCATACCGGATACCAGTGGCGAAGGGTGAATTTTCTTAAAAGGGAAGCCGGACCAAAAAATGCTTACCTTGCTCAAGTGTGATGCGTGAATTCCAGTAACTACTCGTTTCGAAAGGGAAGCCGATAGGAATCGAGTTGTATGGAGCCTTCGCCACTGCCGGATACGACGCCTACATGCACTTTTTAGTAGCTTGCAGATCATGTTTCATGACTTTTAGTACTAATTTAGGATATCGTTGTACAGTAACTTTCATCAAAACTCCCACTTTCATACCGAAAGTGCCTATAAAAGAGCCTAAAGATCGAGATAAGTTGCACATAAAAATATTATGACTAACTTCAGTTAGAATTACATCAACGTCGTTATTTAATCGTAAAAAATAGTTGTCGATAATTAACCGACAGTTACGTCAAACTGGTACACATATGGTCAATTTTCTGTGAGACGTCATAAATTGACCGCTTGACTCCCACGGTCTTACGTAAACTGTGTGTTCAGACGACCATGTCGTATTGACCGACCGTGTTTTACTTTGTACACAGCGGTCATTGTTCTACAAATATAAACAATTATACTATCACGTGTTAATGTGTAAAAGAAAAAGATTGTTTTGCTTTTCGGTGTTCTTTCTTTCATGTCGAAGCTTAAACAGACGAGGATAAAAGTCAAAGTCAACGTTTTTCTATTTCAAATAGACCTGCATTCTAATTGCGCAACACACTTGCAATCGCTATGGCTATGATTTTGACAGTGCAACAATTTCCATGGCAACGTATGTATTAACAATCCGACTTCTCCACAACTATGTAACACGCAATGAATATTGTTATATTGTCAAAATGAAAGCCATAGCGATTACGAGTGTGTTGCGCAATTAGAATACAGATTTCAGGCACTTTTTAAAACGTCAAAACTAGGTGCACGGTTTCAAAAGGTAGGTGCTATGAAGAAGTGCCGAGCAAGAAACTCCATTACCATTAAAATTCGCTGATATAAAAAGCTCTTACAGAGACTCATGATAAATTTATTCCAAAATTAATTTATTCCAATGTTTTTTAAAATTTTGAACGGATTGTTTATCGCTTTCATGGTATAATAAAACAAAGTATTCTCTTCCGACGATGACCCGTATTACGTCACCATTTGTGATATCTTTCCACCAATCATAACAAATTTTGACAACACACACCGCAGCTTATTTGATCATCAGTACCTAGCTATGACGTAATATAGGTCAGTCACGTGATCTAGATCTGTCAAGGGAAGAGACTACCTTGTCTTATTATACCATGGACGCTTCATTATCCTATAACCTCGCAAACATTTCCCAAGGCGTATGTAAACATGGCGGGCGGTCCTCAGTTACGGAGCCAATAAAGCATAATTAATAACTGGAAAGTTTGTAGTTCATTGCGATAGCGTTACCTAACCACGGTTCACTAGAGAACAATACTGCCCACCATTAACCATCGCCGGAGTTAAATGATTAGCTCCTGACGTAAGGCGGTCACAGCGAGACATGGATGCCTTGTTAGTGCAAATGAACAATAGCGACACAGGTACATTTAGCAGACGATCGCTCTCTCAGATTAGGCAACGGACTTTAAGCACCTTCGAGTAATACCAAAACACGTCACGACTGTTCTGAATTAAAAATTAATGCTTTATTGAACCGACCCACATTGTAAGACAACGGATAGTTTACTTTCAATTAGTTGTATAAACAGTGATGCCTTGTTGCTGACTAAAAAACCTGCTTGGAACTCGGAACTCGCAGTTCTGGATTCAATTTAGTAAGTGATCCGATCTGGGATCATTAATAATGTCTAACCCTTTGGGACATAAATGTAAGGTCATGACCAAAAAAAAATTCGCGAAGTGTGAGTTTGGTCACGACGTGACCAATTTAGGCGCGTCGTGTTCCTTACCAAATTTGGCATAGTAAAGTTGTGTTTGACACGCTAAAATTTTTTCGGATGCAACTAGAATATCAGGCAATATAAAAAGCCCATGAGTCAAAGCTTTAAAATGTACGGTTGACAAGTAATAAGAAAAATAAAAATGTTGCGGCGTCAGTCCGCCATTTTGCTCGCGCGCTGTAAGGTCGTGTCGTGTTGTTTTGTGTTGTGTTAATGCATTATTCGTGTTTCTGCGTGTATCTTTGTGCTAAAATGTGCCTGAATAAGTGCTGATTGTGTATCAATAATTATATTGTGAATGTAATAAGGATTTCTATGCGAAATCTCAAAATGAACGGCGCTGGAGGTCATGTTTTGGCGCGAAACGCGGCGCATGACGAAACATTATCGGTAAGTTTTTTTATTAAAATATGTTAATAACCAATTATAACAATGTTTATATGTATCGTCATATTGTTAGATAGGCATTATACTGTATTTTTTTCAAAAAATCAAAAAGTCACATTTTTTTATTATCAAGAGGCCCCCAAGGGGTGGAATTTTTCGTAAAATTGATCATTTTGATTGTTGATTATCTTTACGTATTTGTTAGGCAGCATACCTTTTTTTGTGCTTAATCAATTCGTAAATATCTTCAAAATGTAGAATGTAACTTTGTATTTTCCATTTAGTCAACATAATTTGATCTGTGACCCATTGTTTGAGAGAGTGTTTTGCGCTCCTCGTGTTCCCGTGTTTGTTTTGGTTAGTCGTTACTAATTAACTAAACAATTATAACAGCCGAGACTGTTGTTTACGATAAGTATATGGACCACCCATTAGTATAAACAAAAAACCCAAGCCACTTCGCATAAACACTTCTCCAAATACAAGTCGTAAGCCGACCTTTTTTTTTGTTTACAACGGCCCACCCACAGCTGTCGGCACTTAACTGATAAGCTTGTAGTATCATAAATATTTGTTTCGAGTACTGTTCTTTTGTTTTATTAGTGTGGAATAAGGTGTATTTATGCAAATAAAACAATAGGTTTGTTAAATAATAGTTTAGTTTTATTATGAAAAATATAATTTTCGCAAAAAAATGCGAAAATTTCCCTAAACGGAAAAATACACGAAAATTGCTAATACATTGTAAGTCTAATTATACTAATACATATATCATCGGATAGGTAATTGAATAACGATTCCAACGACGTAACTTGTAGAGAGCTAGCTATCGTAGCATAAGAGATATCGACGTTTTAATTACGCGAATTAATCCGCGAATCAAACCGCGAATTAAAATCACGCACGCGGGGCACCGCGCATTTTGACAGCCACAACTTAAGCGGGTGAAATGGTTGCAACAGTTATCTCCTTGTTGTATGGTTGACTTTAGTTAAACGGCCTTTGTCCGATTTGCAGGCGTGAGTTGGTTTGTCAAGATGGATCGGTGTCTATTCATCTTGCTTGTATCTTGGTATCAGCATCTATAAATCTATCGTTAATTTAGAAAACTGTTTTATATGTAGTAGTTTTATATGCTTCTTCTTCTGGTGCCTTTCCAATTTCTGAAGGCCATCAACTGCGAATATTTCTCCTCGTCCTTTGCGAGGTGGAACAGCTCAACAGCACTTGTGACTCCGATCCGCTCGCGAATCGTCCTCAACCAAAGTGTTTTCTTCGACCAACACCGCGTTTTCTCGCTACTTTGCGCATCATTATAAGTTGCAGTAAGTCATACCTCTCGTCAAAAAACCAGGGCCAGATTATCCATAAGGCGGATTAGGCAACTGCCTAGGGGCCCGCATCGATTAGGGGCCCCGTGCACACACCAAGAAAAAAAAACGTTTTTTCGATCGTTTTTTTTTTTAAACTTTGTTTTCTTCCTCATTATTATTATTTTTTTTGACGCAAGTTGTCATTTGATGAAATACTTCATACATAGTAGAACTACAAAAAGCTGTATTTGACGATATGGGTAAGTTAAGCGTTAATTCGGAACGCAGTCGGCGCGCGGTCGGCTGATGAGTTAGACTTTGACTTTTAGAGATTGAAGTAACAGAATACCAAAGGAGTCGATCTGATCGACTTGACTTTTGTAATAGAAAAAAATAATTTTAAAAAGTAAGAAAAGGGTAAGGAAAGGGGCCCCGAGAATTGCATTGCCTAGGGTACCTGATAGGGTTAATCCCCGGCCCTGCAAAAAACTTGCAGTCCTGATCAATTCGCCTTAAGACCTCGACATTGGTGACTTTCTGAGTCCAGCAAATAGGCCACATCTCGAATGTACTGCAGTTGTTTTATGATCAACAATAAAAACTCGCTTAGTTTCACTTTTAATGGTGGAAATTACAACATGAATTGCAGGTACTTGTGGTTCTTACGAAGTGGCTTACTCGGTGGTATGGAAAGTGAAGGAAAAAATAATTATAATCTGATTCCGGTCGTTTAGCGGCTCAGGTCGGGCTAAGCGCCTTACTCGCTCCCACTTGACCGCAATACGCCGTTGTAGGGATTTACGGTGGACTTAGAAGTGGTAAGTAAAATATGAGAATTTTATTCTAGTGTTTTAAATTTGAGATAAGAAAATTAAAATTAGTATTTGGTTGTTGACTCACTTGATGTAAAAAGAAATATGACATAATGAGAAGTATTTTTATGACCTAGCAACTATAGACGAAGTCATAAGAATGATTGAAGGATGCCGATTAATAAACTTAAAAAAATCCGTAATAATCATTTCTCATTGCTGTAAGATAGGTGATAAAGGACTCATATTCTAGCAGACATGACCAAATAGTCAAACACTACTGAACCCTAAGTTTCTGTTAAATTCGTGTTGTCACTGTCACTTCGCCTTAAAGAAACAGTGATAGCACGAGACTTAACGGCATCTTAAACTTGAGTAGCGTTTGAGTATTTGGCAATAGTATCTAAACTTTAACACAAATAATAAACTAAAATACAAAACACCTCCTTTGCACCATCAGAGTCAAAACACACGTAATAAATACACCATCATTATTAACGTCGTCAGTTTGTGGTCACACCATTTCTAAGTGGGTCCTTACTGAAACCAATCCATTTACTAATAGCATTAAAATGGATTCCACCACAAAGGTTTCTCCTTCAAATCTGTTACAACAAATCGTTCTAATTTGAATAAGCTGACTAAAGGATTATTAGCTTTTAACTAACTTTAAATGTCAACATGCTGAGAAATATTAAGCCTAGCTTACATTTTTTCATAATAACGTAATTTTGTTCCGAAATTAACACTACAAAAAGGGTTTCTATTCAATTGTTCAGAAGTTAAGAATTAATAAAGTTAAATGGTCTTGACCTTTTACGATTGTAAGTGTGAATTTTAACAGCTGTTCCTAACTGCTAATTTAGTCTAACTGTTGCCAGTTCTCAGGCTTTGTTGAAATCGACGTTAATTGAACGAAATATTTCATTTTTAGTCCTAGTTTCCTGCTAAATTGCGCTTTCAATTACAAATTTGCTGGAAAAGCGCTACATTCTTGCAATAAGTAATTATTCAAGCAATTTTATCTTGTGATTACAGCTATATTCCCCTTGGGTTTCATTATAGCTATCTTTAGGTAGGATAAAATTTAACAGTGAAAATTCATTTGGTGATATTTAATATCTACAATATTTTTTAATACACGTTCATGTCTTTGTTCCTCAAAACAGTACGTAGAGATTCATACCTTTTCGCCGATAACTGTATGAAATCCCATCTAATAGGTGGCAATTCGAATAGAGGGGTTGTACTCGAATAAATACTCTAGGTCTAGTAAATACTCACAAACACAATAGAGTAAAAACGAGTATTTACTAGACCTAGAGTTTATACTTAAAAGAGTAAGAACCCATCTCTAATCGCCACCTATTAAATGGGATTTCACAGACATCTGCGAATGTTAATACCGTTACCAAAGTATATAAGTATTATATCCATTGTCTAGTACCCATAGTACAAGCTCTGCTTAGTTTGGGACTAGATGGTGCTGTATAAAAAATGTCCCAAATATTTATTTATTATTTATTGTATGATAATATGATTCTTGTTTTCTATAGTTTGTCCCTGGATAAGGGCATAGACAAAAACAGTCACCGGGTTAAAAAATAAGATAGGTGATAAAAAAACTCATATTACTTGTACTATTTATTCTGTGCCATTACCTTCCTACTCTTTATAAACACACTAGAGTAAAAACGAGTACTTTTTATTGTTCATCGAGTATTTACTATTCAGTATTTATCCGATTACCCATCTCTAGTTGCGCGCCTATTATAATTGTATAACCTCGAAAATTGATATTTCTAACGATTCAAATTACTGTTTCTTGCATATGAAACGTTCAGTTCAAGCCTCAATGTGGTCGGTCGATACAATCTTTACGTTCACTCAGTTGTGTTGTGCGGATAACTTCAACAGGTTGCCTTATTGTTATTGTACTTATTGGGTTATCTGTGGATACTATAAATAAAGTAGTTCGGCAAACAAGGGCATGGCGGTGTCACTGCTAGGGAGACAATAAGTTTTAAGTTGCTCTCAAAGTCTAAACTTACAGTTTCAGGGTTTTGTCTATAGTTTTAAGTTGCTCTAATTTTGCACTATACAGTGTGCCTTTGGATAATGTGCACAGGCGAAAATGGGAATAAGAATAAAATAAATGGAAAATATAAGTTTTTTTTTCACCCTATCTTATTTTTTAACCCGATGACTGTTTTTGTCTGTGCCCTTATCCAGGGACAACCTGTAGAAAACAAGAATCATATTATCATACAATAAATAAATAAATATTTGGGACATTTTGTACACAGTACCACCTAGTCCCAAACTAAGCAGAGCTTGTACTATGGATACTAGACAATGGATATAATACTTATATACTTTTTGTAAACACATACTTATAATACCTATGAAACACCCAGACCAACACAAACACTTATGTTCATCACATAAATCAATACAACCATCATTGTATACCCAGGAGTTTGTTCCTAAGAAAGCTTTCAACAATTCCCAGAATAAATCACTCACAAAGCACTAAAGTGACATTAAAGAGACAATAAACTGTCACAACTAACTAAAAAGCACTAAAAACTAAAATCAAAAGCGCGAGATTCATATTTATAATTCAAAGTAAGGAAGATAACACTCACACCATCCGTCTCCTAAGCTGATTTACCGGGGTCTTACAGTACCTGGCCACAATAAAAGACCCCGTGTCTGGATTAAAATAATTCAGACTTCAACTGCAAACGTGCTTTCTGTGAGGGCAGCAGTGATTAAATATAACCCTTTAAAGATTTATAAGTGTTTATTTCAGGCATAGAACGGGCGAAGCCATCGCAGTCTCGCCTTTGTGTACGGCCTTAATAAATGTTGTTTGTAAGCAAATGTATTGTTAGGTACATGAGAAACTGCATGAAAAATTTATGGGTAGCGCGCAAAGTAGGTATCGTATTACGACAATACAAATAGTGCAAATCATAACTTGCGTCAGGGCTGGATTTAACGGTTTGGAGGACCTGGGACAAAGATGACGTGGAGGCCCATTGAAATGTTTTTAAAAAAATACCTCGTTATTGCGAACTTTTTTCTTTTTTTCAGAAAGACTGTCATTTTTTTTCTTATAAAAAAGCAAAATCGCATACTGTGGTGACCCTCTTCTCTTTCGGGATAATGGCCCCGATGCCCTCTTCTTAATCCGGCCCTGACGTGCGCGTCTGTACTAATAGATCCTTGAGGAGTGTGAGCATTATTTTACATGCATAAATAGGTATAAAAAACCTGTAACTGTCCCACTGCTGGGCAAAAGCCTCTTCTCATACAGAGAAGGAACGAGCGTTGATCTTTACATTATATACTTACACACATATCCTATCCATTAATATATGGGTGATTCTACGATAAGAGGTAACTTGTGCGGCAATCAGTTTAAAACTGGTTTTTTATTCTAAATGTTGTTGTTTTTTGCAATGAATCATATCATCTTAATGTAATTTATAAATAACATCACAATTAAATGCCCAATTAACGCACATATTTCTGAAATTTTAAGCTGAAGCTTAAAAAAGTATCTACCCTGGCCTGTCCTCTTGTCGGTTTTAGTTCAACTTGCAGACAGTACATAGGTTCTTTGTATCAGTTGCTAAACAAAGTATGTTTAACACGAAATTAAATAAATATACTTCAGTAGTATTAAATAAAAAGACAGCAAAAGTTGTTTTGTTCAATAATTTTTAAACTTAATTTTTGTCCAGCTTTTTTTGTGTATCTACCCTGGCAAATTTCGTTCCGTTAATATAAACGTAAATATAAGACGGCCATATTCTGAACTGCGCTCAAGGACATCTATCGACGTGAAGTTATCAAAACTAAACACGTGAGCCGTTAGGGTGCCGCTATTTTTTAGTTGTTGCGACATGACAGTGCGGAGTAGTGCTTTCGCAAGGTCATTGTATCTCTCCACTGGTCAGTTATAAAAGTTGTAACATTCATTGAATGTATTTGCATTTACTGCCCTAATTTAATAATACTGTAACAGTTAAAGTGTAATATATAATTAATCTCAAAAAAACTTACGTCAATTAAAACAATTTAATTTTTCATGAAAACATCTCTCCCCTGTCGTATTTCCCCTGGGAAAAAACCTGACAGGGGAGAGATTCACTGACCAGGGGAGACAATATATTTGTGCAAACTAACTCAGATGTAGCTAATTTCTATCAACGTGAAAAAATTCGAAGATTGTGGAAGTATATTAACGACCTGGGCTGCAGTAAGCAAAAAAAACTAGCAATTTGAAGTCCCAATGTTGTGGAGACAACCGTCAAATCACGCTACGGACTGTTACTTTTGCCTCACAAAAACTTTAGATTTTAACAACAAAAACAAGAATCATATACAATACCCTGATATTGCGTCAGTCACAAAACCTGTGTTGTATTCTAAAGGACCACCCATCATTGGATTACCTATCATTGCCCAGCAGTTCTAGTAGAGAAAATGCACTAGAGCACAAAAAAAATATTTAAAAATGTTTTTTAAGGATTGATAGTTGCAAAAATGTGTAATAGAGATATAATAAATATTTTAAAAACTTGACGTCCTAATTTTTTTTCCACTTCAGTATCCAACTTAGGGTTAATTATTCTACCGATACACATTGGTTTCATCTATGGGTAAAAACCGTTGTAAAATAGTGTAATTAATATGAAAGTCTGATAAAAATGATAGTCTGATTATAACTGTTAAGCACAATGTTTGATAAAAGTTGATCTATTTAACTTTATTCATTATTTTATTGCATCAAATTCTCTCCCCTGCCCAATGTATTTACCCTGGCCTTCTAAAAAGTACCAAAATATTTATAAATTGACTTGCCCTTACATGAAAAGGTACATAAACGGGACAAAAATCGTAATATAAGTATTTAATGAAAAAAATCCCATTTAGCTCCTTGGCCGTAATCTCTATGGACTTGAAACCTCTTATCGTAGAATCACCCATATAAATGCGAAAGTAAGTTTGTTTGTTTGTTACCTTTTCATGCCTAAACCACTGAACCGATCATCCTGAAATTTTGCATATACGTTGTCAGGTGTACAGAAACGGACATAGGGTACCTACCTTTTATCCCGAAAAAAAGTACTGTTCCCGAGGAAAACAACAATAACGATAATAGATGGCGCCACGTGTCTTTCGAATAATGATTGAATTATAATATTAAAGAAACTTTAGTAGTGTATTAAGATTTATTTTTATTATAAATTAACGCGAAAAAAGCCGCGGGGAAAATCTCTAAAAAAAATATAGACCATATTAGCTCACCGGCATCGAAAACAGGGTCCAAATTACCGGTAGTCAGGGCTTCAAACAGAGGAACCTCCTAACAAAACATAATTATTGGTTTTGTTTGTTTACCTACACATACTAGAAAGTTGGCGTCCACTGCTTAACGACCTCTACCTCATAGCTAAACCGATCGATTTAGGATAATGTCATTGTACACACGTTTAGCACGCGGTTAAGTGATCAGAGCACGCTGTTGTACACGTGTGGACACTGTCGATATTCTGATAAAATCTTATAGGTACCTCTCACAATGCCGACAAGAGAGACCCAGTTTCAGCCGCCAGCCGGGAGTCATGCACCGAGCGCTGTTTAAATTATATTCAGCAGCACTAATTACGCCGATATTTATTATAAACTAAAACAATGTCTATGAAAGTAAATTTCAAATGTCAGCCGCCAACGGTACAGGTAGGTGCTTATTATAATTCGTTGCGCACTCAACGCTCAGCTATCGAACCTATTATATTCTTAACAAGAAACAAAGCTACAGCCAGATAAAAGTAAATGGTAGCCGCATAATTTGTCAATGATTACAAAGAGTTCAATCTGCGGCAAGGGCCGGCGACCATAAATCATAGACACAGTATTGTTGGCGGGCGGACACACGACAGATATTACGAAACTACAAGTTTGCCACAAAGCTCAGAACAAGGCTGCGGCTGAATGACAGGCCCTAATTAACTGTCAAGTAATTCGACAACTACTAAACGGGTAATACCACTTTACATTTTTCATGATAAAAAAGACTCAAACAACACTCTACAATTTATGAAAGTATAGATCGGGTCTACTCGCGTTAAAAACTTTAAGAGGCACAAAATACGTTTTTGCACGGCTGGTGCAATTCGGCCGAAACGTCGGGATAAAAGGTGTTTTGTGCCTCTTAAAGTTTTTAACGCGAGTAAACCCGATCTATACTTTTATAATGTGTACAAATCGCGAAAGTTTAAAAACACAGACTCGCCAAGATACGTCGGCCGTATTGTAACTGCCATGACCTATCTTTTACGTCTTCTTAGTCCATCCAAACGTTGTCTGGAAGATATCGCTATTATGGATAAGACCACCATTGTACCCTTGTTTTAAATTGTTTCTATTTTTTGCTATAGTTATGCTGTACAATAAAGCATATTCTATCTATCTATCTATAATAAGCCTAAACAAAATATAATGTTTAACAACACGACTTCATTAAACAAAATTTGTTTTAGTGCATTACTTTGTGTCCTCTAGAGGGCGCCATATTTAATTTAATGTGTCGTCACATAGCCTATAACCAGCGGCCTACCAAGACTCTTCTAACGATACCTCATTTGTCAAATTATGATAAGCAGTTTAGAAGTTACAAGGGAACAGATGAATATACATACATACATACATACCGGTCAAAATCATATAACCTCCTTTTTACTTTGCCGTAGTCGGGTAAAAAAGATTAGCATGCAACGTTAAAAATAAGAGGCTATTTTTTGTGCTATATAATTTGAAAGCTCCTGTCTCCTAGTCAGTGTCTTTCCAAGACAAAATACACTCGGGAGCAATGAAACCAGGATCACCAACATAAAACAAATGTTAAACAATGTTTAAAAATATTTTCCGAGATATTCAGGTTTATGTTGGAGACCCGGATTCAGTGCACCCGGAAAAGAAATGGAAAGAAATGTTAACCTGCAATTACCCGTCGATTATTCTAACATGTAACGGACGAGCTATTATGAACACACCGAGACCTTTGGTCGTTCACGCATAATCAAGCTTGTTCGGTCACAGTGATTAGTGCATTGTCAGATAGTGCTCCCAGCGAACGTTACCGAGATCACCCGAGATGTTGCGCAGGCGACGACGATCGGATCGCGTTCGCACGCATATTACGAGCTGGCTCGGCCGCAGGCGATACAGCGACCTAACAGTACTACGGCCCTCGTGATTAGACGCCCCACGATAGCGCCCATTGTCGGTACACGATCGGCTCTTGTACGTCTTGAAATTGCGGAAATGGACACGGCTAGCACCCACTACACGCTAGCGGGACATTTCAATTGCAGTCCCCTGCCTTCAGGCAGTGTAACACATGGGATAGATTCGGCGAGACCAATTTATAAAGCCCTTTAGCAGTTGAAGTTATATCGCCTTTGATTTGCCGCTATGACACTATTCAAGTGAAAAAGCCTGCGTTTTTTTACGTAAAATTTAATCGTTTTACTAATGTAGTGTGTAATGTGATAGTTGGAGATTAAAAGAGGTAGATTTTACGTTAATCTTCATAGTTTAACGTAAAATCTATCTCGTTTAATCTTCAACTATCAAGATCTTTACTAAAACTTTGATAGTGGCCAAAGCTTCGTTAAAGTCAATCAATATGTCAGATATCCTTAGTGGCTATAAAAATCACGCTTGCTCGTTTCACAGCTAAGTAATTTATAACAATCCTGTATCCATTCCCTTCAACAGCTTTAAATTGTTCGATAGTCGTAAAGATGTGTCGTGAACATATTAGTTAGCATCCAAGAGTCCTTGTTTACGAGGTACTTAATGAGAAATGCCATTGGAGATGTAGCCCGTGACTAACAAAGCTCCGCTCAACTCAGCTCAGCACTGCTTCAGTTGTTCCGGCATTTGTTGAAGAAAGAATCGTGGAAGTAATTACGTTAGCCGACGTCATTTAAATCTCACTCCCGACAGCCATTTCAAAATGTATGAAATATACATTTAAAAGTAGAACAAGAATGTCTGTAAAGTTCATAGGTCTATCGCGGCAGGATAGACGCATTCAGTTAAGGCTCGAAGGAACAATCTAGGAAGGTAGAGCCCCGCGGTGGATGCTATTGCTCAATTGCCTCTCGCAGGCTCGGGAATGCCTCGCAATCGATACAGCTGGAAACAGCAATATCTCAATGCCGACACTGAAATGCAATTTTGCTAGTTTACTCTACCAATAAACTATCAATTATAATTATAAGTTCAGTAACTGACGTGATTTGGCAGCTAACTATCGATAAATTAATACTTGACACAAATTCCTCGACAATTATACCAAATTTATAAATGGATATAAACTTGAACACCATCCATCGTTGGAACCAAATATAAATGGTATGTTTTCGTTCCCGCCACCGCTCAGACCACTTTTTCAAAACAAAACTAAAACTAAAATATTTACACTCGGACGTAGTCAACAAAAACTCCCACACCATCAGAAACAATCAATCTTCGGAGCACTGAAAGGAGCCTCAATCAAAACAGAATACGGAGAAGCAGAAACCGGATAAAGGGGCCTATAAATCATAAAATCAAGCCTCCATTCAAAGCGGTTTATTTGGGCGAGAAGAAAAAACGTTTGACCCTACGTTCCTTTGAGCATTGTTAACTGTCGAGACCCGAGGGTGCATCTCCAATTTGTCCTATATTCGAATAATAATCAAAGGCCCAATGTTATTTATGGGCTCATTAAAATTTCTATAATCACACGAGTTTTTATGCGTAGGAAATATACTTTTTTCTTCAAAGAATAACACGAGAGCTTCTCCGAGTGTTGGAATGTAGTATCATTCGTTAACTACGATGCGTAGGACGTTTTTAATTGGATATCATTTTTATTTAGTAAGTAATGACATTAACTTTAACTGTATCTACAACTTAAATTGTTACAAATCTAATAGCTGTTAGAATTATTACGTAAAATTTTATGAATATTTTATTCGTGAGTAGTGTTAATGTTTATAAAGTGGGAATCGAATGCAATTTACGACTGGCTTGAATTTTGAATCGAAATACGGGTAAGTTTGAGTTTAAACGTTTACATAGAGCGGTCTGGATGCTGACCCGAGATAATAAAGTTAATCATATCGTAAACGTCGCGACTAGTTACCGGTTCTTAAAGCCGTTTCCGTACCGTATCATCGGAGTAAATCACTCTGCCCTTAAATTTTCAATGAAGCCAGGCGGGGACGTAGGCAAAGTGGCGGGCATGTTGGCGTGCATTGTTTTATTATGTGGTGTTATCAGCGACTCTTGCGCCGCTTCCGCGTCCTCGGGCCGTGCACACACTGCTAAGACTGTGCGATAACCCTATGTCACAATGTTACGACTCAACGTGATGACATAAAATGTCACCTTGTTTCCGTGTTACAGTGAATTCTAAATGAGACATTTGTAGTCATTAAACCTTTTGTAGACTCGAAAGTTTTAACCGGTGCAGTTAATGTTTTGAGTCCACAAACGGAATATTAAGTACCTGTATAATAATAAATAAAGTTTACTTCCATATAAAAAAAAATGGTAAATAAAACTACAATCCACGACATATTCAAGTAAACGTTGCCTGAACCTATACAACGTGCCTGCACGACGTCAAGGCTGTCGCTTCAAAGACACCCGTCGTGTATACGTCATTATACGCGCTATCGATGCCACTAATCACACAATCGTCTACACTATATTCGGGGTAAACGGGTCATCACAAAATACTCAAAACACACACACACACAATTCCTTATAAGATTCTGATCGTACAATACCCAATTTAACACCTTCTAATCTTCTGATCCTATCTGTAACCAATTTATTCGGCTAAAAGGCAATAAGTTGTCGTTAATCGCTATCGCCTATGCGCTGTGACAGCGGACTGTTCGGGCGCACACTCGATTAACCTATGCTCCTGCGCCGATGGGGCACCGCCTGACCCCACTCAATTACATTTTTGCCCCAAACAGGTACTAGTGATTGATCTACTTCACGTTTAATGGTAATGGAATTTGTTAAACAATGAACTTTATATGAATACTTGTTGTGTGTTTTGTTTGGAATATGCTTAGTCAGATTCTTGTTTAGTAAGGTTTATTGTTTTATTTTGTACAAATTAATCGAATATATACAATATAAATCAAATTTCTTACTACTTACATACCTACCATACAAATAAATAAAAAAATGGCCTAGACTAAAAGTAAAATTTGTTTATAGTTTTAGTCTAGGGTATAATTTTTCTCTTCAGAGGGCATTAAAATATTCCTCCGAGTCGCTGTGGATTAAACACGCGCCCAGAAGGCTGGAAAGGAAAGCTAATTATTTGCCTAAAAACAACCAGCCCTCTAGTTTCGTGAAGTATAAAGTAGTAAAATTTCGATTTAGATTTCAACCACTGTTACAGTTCCAGCTAAGTTGTCAGTGTAAGGAAAATGCATTACACTTTTACGTGACAAAACAATGAAGACAAATCAGTAATATTATAAACTTACTAATTAGGGATTCAATTATTTTGTCTGTCTAAACAATAGAGGCAACAGAATTAAACTTATCTTTGCATACATAAAAGAAAAGCAACAAGAAGTTAATAATAGAATCCAAAACAGAAATAGAATACAACATTCTAACTTTAGCACATAAAATTCTATTCCCAGTACTGCCTTCAACTTCTCATACGAGTTCTCCATGACTTGTCGTTTCTTTTAATAGAATAACAAAATAGAATAAACTTCACCTTATCCTTATGTCGGCACGAATATCTAAGCATATTTTGTTGAAAACATTGTGAAGTTTATCATAAACCTGTAGGTCACTGCATATTCTTTACTTCAATCTCTTGCCTAAACCGTAGCGTAGGTCAGAGTGCACACTGTACCTACATCATTCTTAGAAGTGAACAGTTGTCCGTTATTTCGTGCGCTCCATATTGAGCCATAACCGAGATAGCTTTATGGTGATTTGATACCATTCGCTTTGAAATTGGCGTTTAGCGTTCACAAGTGTAAGTATTAAGTTCCGGAACGGAATGGAACGAATCGTCGAGCAGTCCTTTAATACGTTTGTTGTCAGTGCCAATTGCAATACGAACTTAGATAGCATTCCATGGAATGATTACGGGCAGCTACAATGGAAATATAAATTTTCTTAATACATTTGCATGCGTTCTTATTAAACATGCGCATTGTAAAACGTTATTGCTTATTACATTAAAGTTTTACATGTCATATGGAAATTAGTAGGACGATGAAGAAATTAGTTGAAGCTCCAAGGTATTTTTCTTAGAAAAGATATCAGAAATTCTAATCAAATCAGCGGCTAGACAAACAGTGACATGCAGGAACAGAGGTTAAACACCCAGACGCGAGCTCGGCAAATAAAAGCTCGATCCGCGCTCTGTCGGCGAGTCACGAATAAAAACACTC
Organism: Amphipyra tragopoginis; assembly: GCA_905220435.1. Lineage (NCBI taxonomy): Eukaryota > Metazoa > Arthropoda > Insecta > Lepidoptera > Noctuidae > Amphipyra > Amphipyra tragopoginis. Next base: position 20,350,860 of record HG991995.1, on the reverse strand, counting down.
GATAGAGAATAACAATGAAGTGTTTACATGTAATATTCCACGTAACGACGTATCCGTCGGGGGAAACGATATTTGCGTTGCATAAATGCAAGACGAGGAACCCCGACCCTGACCGCAGGGCGTCGACCCTGCGCGTGACACTTCGATTCTCTATCGATCACGACTGCGGATCGCTCCATCGGACCATCGACTCGGTATTTTTGTGCGCATCTCTTATCTGATCGAGTTTCGATCGAGTTGGGCTCCGGCCCACGAGTAAGCGTGACTTAGAGTTTTCCCGCGCACTGCCTGCCGAAACCAATCACAATAACTAACAGTTACCTTTTTGTATTGTTAGTACCGTAGGCATGTCGTTTCGCGATAGTATCGGCGACGTATCGTAAACGTCACTATGTTTGGTAATACACCTCAGTAGGACGACCTCCAGGGCTTCAATGCTTACGAACTAACATACTTAAAACATGAAGCACCTTTGAACTCAGAGTTCAGGAAGCGATGAAATAAAACATCTGCTATAAGCTATTATTTTTTGTCATTCAACAAAAGACTATAACAAGACAACTTTATGTAACATCGTGACTGGCTGATTATCTAAAATAGATACGTCGTCATAAAAAGATCCAATACATCATTTCTGACAACAATAGATTGCAATAACATTAATGAATAAAAAAACCTTACTTCGGTGTCAAAAGGTCGGATATACATAACAAGTTCAAAGAGTGGCGCGACGAATTATGAAGGCCTTTTATAATAATTATTAGATATATATAATTATGATTTATTACTTTTACTTCCTTGTCGTCATTCCAAATTAAATTACCCTGAGACATAACTCAAAGCTTTTTCATTCAAATATTACGTACTCAGGGTTGCGTTTTACCCCAGAAACTTTTTTTTTCATCATACTCAACCCGTCTTCTCAGAATGAGAAGGTTTTAGACCTTAGTCCAGCACGCTGGCCTAGTGCGGCTTGGTGGACTACACATACCATTGAGAACTTTATGGATCCTTCTTCTTAGATGTGCAGGTGTTTTCACGATATTTTCCTTCACCGTTGACGCAAATGATAACCAAATTATGATCTGCACATGAATTTGAAAAGTCAGAGGTGCGGGCCTGTATCAAACGCTCCTGCATGGAAGGCAAAAGTTCAACCGGTTGGCTATCACTGCTTTATTTATTTATTTTTTACTTGGGAATATTCTTAGGGTTATGTCGGAGTCCTACCGACTAGAGTCTGTGCGAAAAGAGTACCGTCGTGGCTTAAAAAGAAACTAACATTAAGATTGCATTTACTGAGTAACGTTTACTACAAACACGTAGAGGAGCTCGTGGCTAAATAATTACAGCCGCATAGACCGATCTTCACCGGTTAAGCCACGCTTGCCGAGGTAGGTCTGTGGATGGGTGACCATTTACCATAGCGAGTTTCCTCCGTGCCTCGGAAAGCACGTAAAGCCGTTGGTCCCGGCTGTCATTTGTAGATCTTTGACAGTCGTTACTGTTGGTCAGAAGCCAGAAAGTCTGACAACCAGTCTTACCAAGAGTATCGTATTACCCAGTTACTGGGTTGTGGAGGTCTGATAGGCAGTCGCTCCATGTAAAATACTGATATTCAGCTGCATCCGGTTCGACTGGAAGCCGAACCCAACATAGTTGGGAAAAGGCTAGGCAGATGATGTTTACTACAAACACGTTAACGTGTCAAACCGTGTAGTATAATAACTAGTTTACTACAGCAGTATTAACTATTACCGTTCTTGTATTGAACAATACATAAACAGTAAATAAACACTGCAGCGCCCTCAAATCTATGACGGTTCTCTTTCCGAACAGACTCTAAAACTACCATGGTATTCCTCCAAGAACCTACCTAGGGTCACGGCGTTGATTCGCTAGTGCATTCAGAAACCTGCCTGAGTATTAAAGAATCCGCTAAAAAAATATTAAAAAAAATTGAAGAATATTCATATTCACTAACATAACAAATCTCACAGACTCAATTCTCCCAACCTCTTGGATAATTTGGTCGGCATTTTTATCCTTGAAGCAAAATCCTAGTCGAGCATAGACAATCAGCTGAGCCGACAGTCAAAAGTCATCTTCCTAAAAGTATAACACTATGAATACTAAAACTCCAAAAGAATTTAGAGAGAGGTTAGTCTAAACATATCATCTAATCTGCCGATGGTATCCTGCCTAAACGAAGCACCGCCCCAGACGCGCGTGCGCAAGTTATTCGCTCCAACTCGCACACATCATTTAGATACGCTTTCGATTCTTATCTGCGCAATTTACTTTACATACTTTTAGCATTAACTATACAGGATTGTTTTAATCTGTTATTAAGTTAAGTTTAGAGTAGACGCCTGCTTTTTGCTAACAAAAACATTATTTTCACATTATTACAACATTTTTTAAGCAGTAATTTCATAATGTTATTTTATAGCCACACTATCGAATTCAAAAGCAAAATCCATCACAAGCGCTTATGAAAAGTCGAATTTAGGTGCACGGTTCCAATTATTCGTTTCCTATGGAGAAGATCCGGCAAGAAACTTCATGATAACTCATTTCAAATCAATATCTTTAACAATTTGAGTAAATATAGTAATGATTTAGCATACTTTTGAGAGAGCAAAGTCATGAGAGGAGTAATTCATTAAAAAAAGACTACGAAGGTCTCACATTTACAAAAGGTAAAAGTAAGCTAAACTATATAAAACAACTGACATAGTTAATTTTCATCAAAAACATTCCTAAAATAACACTGTTTAATAGGATAAAGATATATTGGGAATAACGATAGTAATAAAAAGAAAGCTAATCGTAATGAGGTTAGTTAACAGACATACACATACGTCGTTGATGAGGTTCCAGAGAAGCCACATGTGCAGAAGGAGTTAATGCCAAACATCCCTATCGTCAACGTAGTCTTTATAGGTTTGTTTCAAGACTTGTATAGATAGTTGAGGATTAAATAAATAATATTGTTTATAGTGACATAATGACTTTATGCAATCTCCAATCCATCTGGCAGTCATTCGGACGCCTATGTTCAGCACTGAACGATAATAGGGTGATGATGATAAGATAAAATCTTCATCGAATGATGGATTAAGTATATTGCTTAGAATAAGTAGTACTACTATTATATTGCCCAAATTGCCATTAGATGCCTATGATTGCAAACAAGGCCTTATAAATAAGTAGTTGCCATTAGTTCCTAATACCATTGTTAGAGGTACATAATGTATTATTAATGTGAAACATAATGATAATTCACACATAGCAGCGAAGCTATAAATCCAACTTGATTGTAGCTTGCGTGCATTACACCGTTACGAACAATACGAGCGACGACATTTACACCAATACGCACAAGATGTACTATAATTTCTATAGGTTCTAAACCGGTGACGCCCACACAATCTGCTCTTTCGACACTCAAATAAGCCATAAATTATAATTTTAAAACACGTCGTGTGGCGAGAGCATGCGTGCGTCCTATAATAAATGAGCCCATTGCAACTTCATAAACATTTCACTAGCTCGTTACCTCTAATACGACCAATTGATAGATGAATGAGGCACTGCTGGAGACTTTTGGATCTTGACAACTTCCGAGGATATGAACATGAAGTATTTATGAACTATTGCTGTATCTAACGGTATGGTCAAACAAACCCCTCAAGCCGTTAAAATGATAAGTTACGTACATGCATCACAGTCATCATTGATGACACCGATAATCTCGGGTTGTGTTGCGTTGATAAAATAAACAAAAAACAATCACGCATTCTAACAATGAACATTATTCCACAACGGGGTTAGATCGCAATAAATAAGAGAAAAGATGACTTTCTCATACACAGTATAAACTTTTATTGAGATCATTGCAAACAAAGTATGCTAGTCATATTCAATAACAGCAATTTACAATCGTATGGGTGGCATTTAACGCAGCGATGGGTTTAGTACTAAAGCAAATATAAGCTGTATGGGAACAATGCCCCAGGCGGAGTGACCGACCGGCTCGCCTCTTGTCCATTGATTGTACCTTACGATGACAAGCTCACGGTATCGCAAATAAGTATTTATTGCAGCCACACAAGTGCTTCATGATGTGAAGCTTTGTTTGTGCAAGTGCTTGTAACGAGCTCCAGGATCGCGAAGCAACCAAGTTGTTTGTGTAGCAACTGCAGACTTAAATTCATATTCAGGTCTTTGAAATGCATAGTTACTGTCAGGAACTAAATAGATTGAAATTGTTTCTTTAGCGACTCTTCGTTTTTATGTGTCACCATTTAAACTAATGTATTTATATAGACATTGCAAAGCCTGTTGCACTGAGAAATATTCAGAGCAATTTACCAAAGTTTGTGAGCACTGCATACTTTCAAGGTCCATCTAAAACTAATAGGTATATTGTTTGTTTGGCAAGTCTTCGTTTTTATGTAATACCATTAAACTTATGTAGATATCCCTACTTATGTTGTAGGTATATCTAACCTGTATCTCTCCACTCCTGTGTCACTGCGAACTATTTCAAAGACCTGTACCAATGTTTATGCCGCCGGTTACGATCCACCGAGTTCTCCTGTCCTAGAGCCGGTCGTCTCTTCAACTCCGCAGTCAAACCGATAATTCAGCCCTCATCAAGCTATCTCCGCCCTAAGCCGAGGTCCGAGTCCCACTAGGGGTCGCCCTTAGTGCTGTTGTTGCTAGTAGTCATGATGTTAGTGTAGTATAAGTAGTTAGCTTAGGTTAAGTGGTTTACTTCCCCCCCCCCCCCCATTGGCTGAAGACCCTTCAAGTCTCGCCAGTGCAATAGAAAAAAAAACAGTATTTAAAGACTCCTGATTGTTCCTATTGCATGACTGTGGAATATTCACAAACCTGCTTAAAGGTTTGTGACCCTACATACTTAAAAGATACTTAAAAGTATCGTTGTCGAGAAAAACAGTTGTCCCTGTTGTCCCGAAGCCTATTACAATCGAATATAAATCGAATACGGACATCTCGTTTACACGTAACCGTACAAAGGAGTTGCAAAGTCATCGCGAACAAGTGCCGCCTTACTTGTCGTTTGACGGTGTCGATACTAAAAAGGTACAATAATGCCCACCAAATACGATGGCTACACGATTATTAGCGGATCAGAGGTCAAGAAGATTCTTATCGATAACCAGGCTAATCTTACAATCTCGATGCCGTTAATAGCATTTGGTTTTGATACAAAGGAACATTGATTTGGAAAAAAATAATTAGAAGAATCCCTATAGAAGTTTTCCGGGTGTAATTAGTCAGCACATTCTGTTGGATTGTCGTTGACTATTAACTAAAGAGTTTTGTAATAGCTGTGTTTGTGAACCACTCGTGTAACTATAGTTTTTAAGTTAATTTCAACTGTAAGTATTCAATTCGCTTGAGAATTTTCCAATATTGTTCCACCATTCTCTGCATGGAGTTATCTACATGTACCGTCATTTATAAGCTACTTAATAAAATTGTACCTAATCAAAAGCCACAAATTAAAATGAAATCACTGCCACACAAATCTTTTACTCATAACAAATGATAATCATCTAGTACACAATCATTACGCCTATGACCGCAGGTACAATTACGAAACTAAGGTTGAACATTGCCCCCCTACATTTCATACTTACACTGAATATTATACACATATAACTAATATACTAGAAGTACGGACATACAGACATTTGTGCACAGAAATCAAGTAAAATGGAACGATGTAATTGTTGCCCTAAGGTCAACGTATGTGCAGAGATAGCTCACGTCGGCTACTGCATACTAGTGGGGCGACCCGGGTTCGGCCGCGCATTCCTTCTTAGGCTTAATAATACACATGACTTGGACGTAACGATCCGACTCGAACGCTCGTTAAGTATTCTCGTAGATTCGTGTTCAACGTACTTAGTTGCTCTGGTATTTCGTAACATATTTATATGCAGGAAATATATAAGGTGTATGAGGTACTATATGGACAAATATAGGTAGGGACTAGAATCAAAAAGCTTCCTATAAACTCTCGTATTTATGATTGTCTAATGCTGTGTGTTTCTCAGATAAGAATGGAGACCATTTTTCATATATAACTTACAGCCAATTATGGGATAACATAACATAATATCACACCTGTATTCTCCGAAGGGTTCGGCAGAGGTGTACAGTACACCCTCATTTCGCCGTTATGTAATAGGGAGTCTATTGCCATCAACCGGGCCAGACTCCGGTCTGCTACTGAGAATTTCCGCACGGAAAACCCCAATAACTTTTTGACCGACCTGGGGATCGAACCAAGAACCTCACGCTATTCAGTCACGTTTGCAACCACTAGACCAAAGAGGTAGTCAAGGAATTAAGAGATTATAGTCAGATAAATATATAATAAGCAGAAGCTGTGAAGATGAGTTTCCTAAAGATTGCAGAGGTCAGAAAAATCGCTCTGTACATTATTAAACGCTGTGGGCGTTTCATCATGGACAATACAAAATCGTGTGCTTGTTGTAAGATTGGCTTTACCAATAAAAAAATTGTAAATGCTCATTCCTACAGATACTATAACACCCTTGACAACAGGAAAATCAACGTCTGTAGAAGTTTCGAAAGCCTAACAATCGTCAAACATGACATCCATCTACATGAAAAGAACTAGAAATCGAATCGTGAAATTCCCGACAGTGATGGAATTATATTATGGTAATAGAATGATCGTACATCCGGTACCACCTTATTGTTAGGCGACATTGCCTGTTGACGATTATTAAAATCGTTTATAACTCTACAAAGTGCCCAGAATAACTTGACACGCGACGATATAGGGAACTGAACATAAATGTACTGAATCTGACATGTAGTTGACAGTTGCCTTTGCAGGCAGCGCCGCTGTATCATGTCAAGTTATGCTGGGCGTCTGTCACTCTTCGCCGGAAACCTTACAATGTGCCTTTGTGATGTGAGATAGACCATATCATTACCCCGTCTGGAATTCGTCTCTCGTTAAATTTTTTGTGAGTATTGTAATAAAAATGTTCTCATCTCCGTTGACAGATAATGTCAATCTTGTTCTTTGAAAATGGAAATATATTTCTTTGTTTTGTCAGAAGAGACTTGATGAAAGTTTTATTTTAAGCGCAGTTCAGACTACGCTATACTATTTCGCTATATAGTAAAGCATACTGCGTCATATGCTATAATTATATAGCATGATGTTAACACTATACACTATATCGCAAGCCGGCCTACTATGTATAGCAAGTTATTTGATGGCGATCCATCGGGCGACAGACGGACCGACGACGGGACGAGACGGGACGAGACGGGACGAGTGAGGCGAGGCGTGGACGGAAGAATCATACGATATAGCTCTGAGAATCGCTCCAGTATTTCGCGTGCTGAACAGCCAACATTTTATAGCATAGCGTTGTGTGAATGTATCCTGAGCGATATCCTTGTGCAATGCCTGAACAATGAAGTGTTTTAGATTTTGTCTTGAATAATAACTTAATTTACTACAAGATGATAGGATGAGTCCGTGGATAAATAAATAAATAAACAGAAAAGTAACATAATATTCAAATTTGATACCTATAAATAGGTACATTTACATTGAAAAAGTTGTTCCTTTCTTTTATTCCTTTTTATAGATTCATTAATGTGATGTTTAGTTGTTTATTTACACTTTTTTATACACAATCCAGTACAGCCCAGAGTCCAATAAAAACATTTAACGATGGTCCAGATGTGGGGCATTTAACGATCGTAATATAAGAATTCTTCGCATCATGATACCAAAGATCACGACTTCAATTCGGATGGTAATAAAAACTTTTCTAACTTGTTGCCCCACTTTCAATAACGATATTTGGTGAAAAAATTGTTCCACATTGTAATTGAATGGGGCGTTAAATTGAATTAATCGGTTCTATAAATAATTACAGCGAAAAGATACGCCGGAAGATTTTTCTTCTTTTTTTTGTAAGCGCGGAATCTCTGGCTGTTTGCTGGAGTAAAAAAGTTTATATTATCTGTGATACGGTACATCGTAGCGTATTTAAATTGGCTGGGTACTACGGTATTCGCGGGTTAGCCATAAATGGACCACTACCTCGATACGATTACATTGTTAACCGCAACGAATGAAGTAAGCTTTTATTTAGATTAAGGATGCCTTTAAGTGGTTTTACGAGATCAAAACGAAGCATTTCGGTTAGAGGTTATTAACTTACGCTGGTGTGCACCAATATTAATTCTCTCGTTAAACAACCGTTAATCTGAAATTCTAGTAAATTTTTAGAGTAAAGCTGTTTTTTAACCATATAAACGTAGATGAACACCAGCGTTTGTAGCTTATCTTAGAAAGCCTTCATTAATACAATTGTCAGTTACCCTTTTCCACCTTTCGCCGTCCTCAGTTAGGCATAGACATCCTTCAAAAAGAAAGGCAATGCCACCTGATCCACCAAGTTAATAGCAGTTCTCTTCATCATCATCATAAGCCTATACCAGTCCACTGCTGGACATAGGGCTGTCCAAGTGCACGCCGCTGGGCTCGATCCTCGGCTTTTCTCATCCAACTGCCACCACCAGCGTGTGTTTGTTTTTGTGTAGGTAGATATTTTTGTGACAACCCTTAAAATACATAATACAGTTACCTTTCATGTTCACGAATTCGTAAAAGACGTTTTACCCAATCCAAAACACCTTTTGGTCAATTTTATTGCGACGAACACAATTTTTGACCAAATCTGACTGTGACAATAGCTCATTAAATTGAGTTTAAACCCATACGAAACCACGGCGGAGTAATAATTTAAATTTTAACAGCTTTATGTCATTCAAATTCATTTTGTAGGAACTTTTAAGGCCTTGTGTAATCAACTGAAGCCATAACTGTCGCGACGATGAAAAATGTTCATTCGCTTCATTCACTCGTTCTTCGGTTCCCACGCGTAGGGGTGTTAAAAGCCTCTATTATATTAATCTGTTGCCACAAAGATAATTCTTAATTAGAATCTTTGATTTATTGTGTGCTCCTAATACGGACGTTAACATTTTGAATTTAGAATGTTCTTTTACTTCGAAAAAGTATTTAACTGTTTTGACATATTCAATATTAAACGACTATAAACCTTTTTGGTGCAATTAGGATTTCAACTTAACGCCCCACCAATGTTACCATTACAAAATTTTAAATGGCTTTCCTAATGGTATATTTTACTGGGTTCTGCCTCATTTAATAGCTTGTTTGACTTATGACACAGATAAAAAATTTCATCGTTCCTATCTCGGCGCTATTTCTTCTCTCACCTTACATAATACGTCATTAATTGATGTAATTAAACTCCAATACACGTTATTATCGGCTGAACGTATAATCATCAACATAGTAACAATGACACTGACACAATTTAGTTTTTTTTAGGTGTTTAGTGTAACGGTGTAGAACAAATTGTTCCCAGCCTGTTGGTACCCGATCTCGTCAGGTAAACAACAATCAGCGGTTACCGTAAGCACATAATAGGCACGTAACTCACCCAGCAACTCAGACGAAACGAAAGTCCCACTTATAAGCGACACGTAGCGGAATTTGACTTCTAAAACAGATTATTTGGCCGATTAAGTGGCTTGAGTGAAATTAGTTTGTAATTAGCTGTAGTGTTACCGTTATTAGGTATTTGGAGTAATTTGAAAAGATGTTTTTAGTTTATAATCTGTAGATTACTACAGCTGCAAAACAATTTTGTTTTTTTATTAGTCATCATCTGCCTAGCCTTTTCCCAACTATGTTGTGGTCGGCTTCCAGTCGAACCGGATGCAGCTGAATATCAGTATTTTACATGGAGCGACTGCCTATCAGACCTCCACAACCCAGTAACTGGGTAATACGATATTCTTGGTAAGACTGGTTGTCAGACTTTCTGGCTTCTGACCAACAGTAACGACTGTCAAAGATCTACAAATGACAGCCGGGACCAACGGCTTTACGTGCTTTCCGAGGCACGGAGGAAACTCGCTATGGTAAATGGTCACCCATCCACAGACCAACCTCGGCAAGCGTGGCTTAACCCGGAAGATCGGTCTATGCGGCTGTAATTATTTAGCCACGAGCTCCTCCTCCTCTGTTTTTTTATTAGTGTGGAAAATAATAAAAAAATACGCGATTTTCAAAAAGTTGTTCTACAAAAGTTGTTCAATTTCCGATACCAAGCAACCCCACAACATTCTTAGAGTATTTTTTGAACGTCCTGTATAACAGCGTCTCGTGTAGTGCCGGACTTAAAGAATAGCACTACCCCATGTCTTCCCGTGGGTGTCGCAAAAGGCGACTAAGGGATTCTTTAGAGGAGGGGCAGTAGCGTTCTCAGAGTAAATTAACAACCATACTGCGATCGCCAACCCGCCTGCCAAGCGTGGCGTTTACGGCAAATCCCCCCTTTTGGGGGAGGCCTATGTAAAGCAGTGGACGTCTTTCGGCTGAATGATGATGATTATAACAGCCATTAATAATTTAAACACTACTCATAATGATCTATCAAGTCATTTGCGTTTATTTTAATTAAATTACTAAATAGATATGTATCATTACAAAATCAGCCATTATAAAAAAAAGTTGGGCGCATTAAAAGATTCTCCACCAATAACGATACTTGGGTACCCTGGGCAGTCATGCTACCAACCTTGCTGACTGACTAATCTTTTCAGCCCAACATAAGTAATCTAATCTTATATAGCTCGTGCCGACAACGTAATACTCGTAGTATGAAACCGTGTTGGGATTAATTCACTTAAGACGGCAAGCCATTTAATCAAATTAAAACCTATTTACCACGTCCAAACATAAAAAGAATACATTAACATATTTAAAATAAAATTACTAAAACAAACAAAAGAAATTGATACACAATCGATAACCAAAAGTACAAATACAAGTGTACACATACGTATAATACTTCTCATTGTTTTAGTGAATACTAAATACAATGGTCGAGTGGGCAGTGTTGAGCAAAAATGCTCACATTGTGTAAGACCGAGATGGTCTTGCGAGCGATTGAGCAATATGACATATATAAGGTAAACCAGAACTAGAAGACCTGTTAAGTGATCTGTGAGCTTTCACTATGCTCGAAGACAATAGATCTTTTTAATCTGGTCATGCATTCCGAGATATCGGTGAAACTACTTCGAAATGAATATTAAATGAGAAGACAGTAGCAGTTCTCATGAAATAAATGGAATATGGATCAAAAATTTTGAAAAAAGAAACAAAGTTAGTAACTGTAATAAAACTTCATTTTGAATACAAACATTAACCAAGGAAAACTTAAAATAAAGCAGAATATGTTGTGCTAAGCAAATCCATATCTTCATCTATTTCAAAAAGCTTTGATAAAATGAATGCACTTCAAACTAAACATATTTCAAAAAACAATAAACAAAAAGACTGCAGCAGCATTCGATTAAGACCTCAACTCTCAGTGGAACATTGTCTATAACTCTAATTAAAACATATAGTTTCAAACGCGTTTCAATAAAAGCGAAATGGCCTGTAATGAAGAAATAATAGCCGGTGATTTGTTATAGCATGTTAGCCAGAAGACGTGACCAGAGAAAGTAGGGCCAGTGCGAATTTATCAAGAGCGTGAGGGGTGGCCGATAGTTACCGCAGTTGTGTAAGCATTGCTGCTTTATATTAAGGTACTGATAAACCTGAACATTGTCTAAGAACATCGAGAATTTGCCGTTTTTTAAATTTTGTCGAACTGAACTGTTGTATGAGCTGATTTCGCATTGATATCGCTTTCCGTACAATCAGAAGCTGGAAATGTATAGCAGCCGTGTTTACAATTTAGTTGTAATGTAGCATTCGCTTGAATGTTCATGAGAAAATAATTCTCAGTATTATCAGCGCCTTTAGAATCTACAGATTTTATTTTGTTATCGTTTCCTTGATGAAATCACAAAGATTGGAGCATCTTTGAAATTTTACCACTAAAATTTCAGAAATTTTAGGTGCTTCCTTAAATAAGCGTTTTCCAAATAAATTTCTTTCACAATGCCCTAAAAAAATGGATAAAGAAAATTTTACTCCCAAAATTATCCGATATTGCGTCACAAGAAAATAAAATTTTCACTTCACCTTTTTATAAAACGTCGAGAGGTGTCCTATTAATAAAGCAATTACGCCATAAAAACAAAATCACGTAACAAAGCTACAAATTATTTAATTGCAGACATTTCAACGTTCGAGATTAGTCGAGAAAGATACGGCCATTTTATCTTCTCGTGACAAATAACCTGATCTATACATATAATAAATCTGTAGTCATGGCGTGTCTGTACATAGCAAATGTTTTGAAAAAACCTGGTTGGGGTGTTAAACTATAACCAATAGAACCCATTTTTAACATTTTTGGATTTTTTGTCTGTTTGTCTGTTTATCTGTTTGTCTGTTTGTCTGTTTATCTGTTTATCTGTTTGTTTGTTCAAGCATCACGTAAAAACAACTGATCCAATGTTGTTGACTTTTATAAATAAATATTGTGCTTATCTCCAAGTAACATATGTTTTTTGTTTCATCGCAATCGGTTCACGCAATCAAAAGTTATGCGAATTTTAAGTTTTCTAGAAGAACTTAGCATGTATTTGTGTATACTTACCATTTCTTTTCAATAGATGGCGTTACGTGTATCAAATCACGTTGTGAGGAAATATAATCAACGAATATATTACTATTCTCAGTCTACGGAAGGTCTATTGAAATGCTATTCGAAGAAGGTACTAACTAAGCTTTTATAAAAAAACGAGGATAATGTTATTTAAAATTTATAAGGTACCTATCTATCTGAATGGCAGTGGAAGAGAAATACATTCAATTTCATAAGCAAGTGTAGGTATTCTAAATTTTTAATTGTGCAAGGCAATACGGTAGATTAATTTGAAATACTCATATATTTTATTATGAATACTTAAATACGTATTTATAAATCTATTTACTATTAATAAAATTCAAAGTGCACTTTGTCTGTAATTAAATATTTTTCCAAAATTTCGATTCGGTGGTACTATACTATCGATAAAGAAACCATAATATTTTTTTTTTAGAATTATTGTGTCTGTTTGTCTTTCCGTCCGGACATCACGTAAAATCCCGTGGATGGATTTTGATGGGACTTTCGCTGATGTGTTGCGTAAAGAGCGACAATTTTGCTGCTACATATATCATCACGCTATTATTCATAGGAGCCGAGCAGCGGAACATTATTTCCACATACTGCGAAGTATAAGCTTAATATTCGGATCGTAAAATCGCGTGAATCGATTTTGATGGGAATGCGCTTATGCTGGTATATAAACTATCACGCTATTGCTCATAGATGCCGAGCAACGGAACATTATTTCCATATACTGCGTAGTATAAGCTGTAGACTGAAGTAAGTGCTGCAGTGAACGGTCGCTAGCTCAGTGTCCTGCGTTAAAACCTCACTTAAAAAAAATACACTTTTTGTAATTTTTTTGGAATGTTTTTATGTATTTTATTTTGTTCATTGTTGTCAGAACTATTCAAAGCCTGTCGTCGCCGTTTTATTAAGTTTATTTAAGCCTTAGGTAATGTCCCAAAACACATAACGATGAAGGGAAAGTACTTTAAATATTAAAAATTGCAAATTTCACTCAAAGGTGACTTCGTTTTATTTTTAAAAGTAAGAAATATTGCCTTTACTGATTTTTTTGCCTGAACCGGGAATCAAACTGACAAAGCTATACCATCTGCAAAGGCACCTGTTGAAAATATCTTTATGGTCAATAATCAGGATCAAAACTCTCCAACAAACACACTGTCTTAAATTGAACGAAGTGGAAAAGATAAGAACTACCTAACAACAATTAATAAGTGCTTGAATTTAAATGTACCTAAGTTAGTCAATTTTCGTTTTATGGTCTTCCATCAATTTCAGACAATGTTTATTGGAACGATTTGATCCGTATTATTGATCCTATCGATTGGTGAAATAAAAATACATATGATATTTTTTCGCATTTGGGTTGGTTCGATTTCCAGATCAAACTTTTTGAAATCTTTGAAAGCAGTACCTATTTCTAACTTATAAAAATAAAAAGAAGTCTTCTATAGGTGAAATTTTTATATATTTAAAGTACTTTCTTGTTCCACACCTCGAATGAAATCATTTTATAGACTGCACTGCGTAAAATATTTTGATTTAGTTCGCCGATTGTGACTAGATGGCGTTGTAGCCATTTTTGTATCGCCTTATGGTTTCGTTACATTATCACAATAAATATCAATATTCAATTATAATCCATTTTAGCAAGGAAATGTATGGAAATAAGCACCGCGTTTTTAGTATTATGGTTATATGAACTTTTACGGTCAATCAATAAGAGCTGAAACTCTACCTAAAGAAATGGTTTAAAAGATATAAGTGCCTTGGTGGGACACCTTTGTCTATTATTATAATAAATGGAATACATACATATACTCTATTTAGTTGCTGCGACACAATGTTGTTTTCCGAGTTCCACGCGGACGGAGTCGCGGGCACAGCTAGTACCAAATAAAAATGTAATTGAATATGCCATTAATCAATTATATCTAGAGCATTTTATTATAGCTTCGTTAGCGTTGCCCAACAGTTTGTTTATTTGCATCAGATATGTAATAAAGTTTTATAGGGCCGTGTACCACTACTATCATTACCAACCAACCAACCATCAACTTATGTAATAAATAAAACGCGTTATTTTTAGTTAACGTTACGTTTCCATTGCCTGTCCCTTGTTTATTTAACTTGTTCATTATAGTTTTAAATAAATTGGCTCACTGACTTGAAATAATAATGGGGAACAAATCACTTTTGGCAGTAATTAATGGCTCGTCGGGAGCGGGTAGGAAAACAGAAAAGTTAGTCATTGGACTTCGTGTTTATTGAGGTCCGTTTTGTTCAAAATACATAAATCTCTGCGGTCTTCAAACGTCCAACGTTTTCGCTTAACTTAACTCCTATGGCACCTTTGTCAAGACTAATTTGTTAGTCAATCTTAATACAAGGAACATAAATTTGAGGTCAACATAAAATAGTTCTAGTAAAAGCCACAAAGAAACCTAACGCATTGTATTTAAAATTACTAAACTAATGGTGCTTAAGGAAACTCACGTTTTAATAGCTTGGAAGAGTTGCATTGTGTTTAGTAAGTAAGTTTTTATATAAATTACTAATATTATAGTGGTATTCTGTGAGCACAGGCCAACTTAAGCCACCATACCCAGTTAATGGGGTCAAAGAGGTCAGTTCGCGTGATTCTCGCTATAAAATTACGTTTTTGTCCAGATTTACCGCGCCACGATACCCCCTTATATAGGGGTCATGATTAACTGCACGACATTAATAAAGTTTAATAAGTTCCCCCGAGCTTCTTACACCGAGACCATTCGCGGTTACTGTTACTCTATATTAGCAGACTTTATCTCGGTCGATATCTTCATGGAATTATCAACAATAGTAATCGATACATTTTACGGACAATGTTATTATCTGCTATAATCATCTGCTTGTGTTTGTGTAGATAGAACAATGTCTGTTTTTCTAGGCAATGGAGAAACGCATTAGGAACACGTAAAGCCGCTTTTCTGTTGTAAGTTATTGATGTGAAAGAAAAATCAATAACACCGAGAGCCAGGAACGCCCATGGAAGTCGAAGAAAAATTGTTTCCGTTACTTATACTAAACCCGTAACCCAAATACCATAAACCGAAACTAATCTGAACTCTGACGCAGCAAAAAAAAACTCATGAGATCACATTATGATAATCTCGGATTTAGTTAACACCTTCCAATATAGGATTATTCCGTTAATCCCATCGCACGAACTCGTCCGACTTCCTACGATTTCGGTTTAGTAAATTGATCCCTTGGTATTATTTACACCATAAACAATTCGCTTATTTTATTCCCCTTCGTAGGTACACACAATCCGAGGTCATAAACAAGTAAATTAGCAATAAAACTTTATGAGTGAAAAGGTGGGATAGCTCCAGGCTGGGAACCATGACCCGGTATCTTAACAAATCGATCGCCAGCGCATAATGTTACGTTGTTACGAGATTGTATATTAGAATTTATAATAAGCACGAGACCGCGAGGCTATCTGTCGGCGCGGGCGCACGTCCGCTCCTCACACACTCAGTGTTATGGTAATGGGGAGCCGTGACCAAAAGGGAACAACGCTCTATTACGCGGGGTCGGTTGCCCGGTCGCCCGGTTGCCGGTCGGAGGACATCGTGCGCCTTCCATTTTTGCCGCATATCTCCCGCTGTTAGGGACCAAAGCCGAAGACCGACCAACCGCTACTTCCCACTTCAAAACGAAAACACTCATAAATAATAATGACAAATGATATTCCAGTGCGATCGCAGTACTCGTTACCATTTCTGGTGTAGTTCACGCCTATAACTTTTTATGGGAATGTTGTGACTATAAATAGATTGTAGTTACAAACCAAGTTACCTGTTTTGAGGTTCAAACCGAAATGTTCATCGCGTCTACCTGAGAGAACATGGCTGTATCCCCGAGAATACACATTACTGTACCATAAAGCTCATATTAATGTCAAGGATAAACGGACTGTCAGATGATTTAAAGCTAAATTCTCGGTTCGCATGGACTCAGAGATAATGATACCTTAATTGCGTTCCTGTGCTTTCCCGAATGATCGAATGGCAGTAATAGCTCTCTGTCTGCCCGAAATGACTTTAATTGGCGTCAGAGATGGAGTATATTTCAATAGACTTTGTTATTATTGTTCTTTGGGTAATAATTAAGTATTGGTTGCATATCTATTAGAGTTATGAAGGAAATTGTAGTTTTATTTATACAGAGTTACAACATTAAGATTTAAGGTGTGTATCAAAATGTTGTCGATATCTAGGGCTAGATGTAGTGTAGTTCACAGACCGGGTTGAGCACGCGACAAGATTTAGTGTCGCAGGCGGCGGGCGTTCGCGTCAGACAAATATTTCACCTTGGTCGCGGCGCCACGAGGAAACACCGTTGTGACGCAGCTCGGGACTTGCTCGCGCTAAATCAAACTCCTGGAGCCTTTACGTCCACATTCGTCTTGTACGATCCTCCTCTAAAACACTGGCCTAACGACAAGCAATACGTTTTACTGCTGAATAATTGCCTTACAAACGTCTGGACAATATTAATAGCCTACGCATACCGAACCTAAACATCATCCATTCCTCCCTTCAAATACAAAACAAATTTTCCAATACCGTAAAATCTTCATAATGTTTGTTCTAACAGAAATCTGATACATATCAGTTTCGTCGTGTCTATTTCCTTCCGCAATATTTTCTTCGCAAAATGTTTATCCGAAGTTTCGAAGTTAGACATGTTCCATGTTAGCGTGCCAGTGAACTTGTTCGTTGTTGGTGTTACTTACACAACTGCAGCGCTGTAGATAACACACAACCAGACAACACGAGAATGGGTTTACTTTAGTTTGTCGGCCGGATTTTGTTTTAAAATAGTTATGCCACAGTTCAAGGAATACATACGGGCTATTTTATTAGTCAATTTATTTGAACTAGTTAAAGAAATTACTAGTATCGAGAAGTAAATTCAATAAATTCAAGGAAACGTAAACAATAAATACCAACGCGCAAATATTATAGTTTTGTAACAGACAGAGAATTACGACCACAACTTAATTGTAGTTATTTTATCGCACAATGCTGATCTTAGATTATAAACGCAGGTTGCGTATGAAATTAAAATAAAATTGAGTTGATAGCATCCCTAAACGAGTTATTACGGGCGAGCCATAAAGAGCGGCTACTTCCTGGTCGGCACACAGAAGCGGCGGTATGATTTCATAACTCGAATTTCCCTTTCGCAAGGCTTGCTACGTAGTTCTGCGGTTGAAGCTGATCCTAAGAATATCGCGGAGATACGGCCAATTTATAATTTAATGCCCGCTTCGCTCGCTCCCGACAGTCCCGACATAATCGTACGTAGATACACGGTACCTAACTTTTGATTTCAGCTATTCGAAATATGATTTACTGAGTTATGGCGAGATAATGAAGTGGGTCGCTGCAAAATCTTGTTTTCAAACTTGTCGCTGTTGTTCGTTGAGTTGTTTCTTAGTTTCGACTTGGAGAAACTGGGATCGATACTGAAGACGGGAACTTTGTTACTGTTTCTTTTGGCGAAACTAAAACTTATATAAGTTAATAAAGTTATATATGTTCTGAGGAACAGATGTTGTGAAAAACTATTTATAAACTTGCATTTAGAATAGTTTATGAATATTTAAACACTAGAAAATACTTAAAAGTTCAAGCTTAACCTTTAATTTATATTGTGAACTTCTTCGTTCTATCGTTACTTTTCTTTGAGAAAACCTACGTACAAACATAGAATGATAACAACAATTCAGCGATAAAATAAACTAAGCCATAAGATGCACTTTAATTATTGATACTGCATTCCCAAAAATAAATTAAAAACCAATCAAACAAGTCATCAACAATAATCTCATTGGCATCACTTAAAGATATGAAGAATAATTATATTGATACAACAGGTGCCAACTCATAGTTAATACTTTTCGATAACGTTATCGTATAATGGAACTTCAACCGTTACTGTACCAGTGTTGAACATGGTTTTCACCATTGTTAATCGTAATATGTATCCAATGTCTAGAAATACTTTTGCAATATCGATAAAACTTATAAGTTTGCTTAGCTTTTCAGACTAATGTTCTGCATACATTCAAGTTCTCATTAATCTCTTCTTTCCAGGATGACCTTCGCCTTGGCGCTGGTGGTGGTGTGGTGGGCGATTGGCGTGCACGCCGGCGATCCGGTGTTCGACCCCAGCACGCTGATGAGGCTGGTGCTCGTCCCGGCAGACGTCCCCGTCGGCTCCGTCATCTACCGCGTGCGCGCCTCCGACCCCGACTTCGATTATCCGCTGCATTTCGAACTTATTGGTAAGAAGATAGAATTCAAAATAATATTTGTATAGCCTGAGTAACAAATAAAGTCTATTACTGATGGAGAATATGACAACTTTATGAAGACATCACAATACAGACAAGACCTTCACTTAACACAGATGATGAACTAATAAGAAGAAGACAGAGAAAATAATTTAGTCAAGCAATTTTTCTGTAAAAGATAAAATAATATTTGACCTTGACAGTAGTCCGAGGAGACAATACCCACTTTGTCACATCGTGACTACGCCTAGTTAGAAAAGATAAACTTTACCCAAGTAAACTCGATAACTTGTAACCCAATATCGCAAGGTCCGGAAGAAAACAAAGCGTTATTGCATTCCATTAGTCGGGATACCCGAGAAGTTAATTTGTCATTGATTTACGGAAACCCTCTGCAAACAATTCCTGCTATCAAGGAGGAAATCTGAAATGTTTGCTTTGCTTTATCGAGAGCTCTACATTTTGGACAAGGAAATCAAGAAGTTTAAGGAGAATTTCGGTTTAGAATTGTACATTCCATATCTCTCAAAGATGGCGTTAGAAATGATTAAAAGATTTTATCGTATAGATCGGCAGTAGCATTTACCTGAGGACTATTTAAAAAGATAATTTTGATTGCCAATTTTCTGCATTCTGCCACGATCCAGCAGTACACCTGTCTGTTATGATTAAGGTAGATAATTCTAATGATTCCTTAATTTATTCCTCCATCCAGGTCAAATGGGTCGCCTGGACATCGGCGTAGAGACTCTCCCATGCACCCGCTACAACTCGGTGTGCCAAGCCAACGTCATCCTGCTGAGGCGGTTGGAGCCTGGCCGCTATGTGGACTTCAGGCTGTCTGTTCGCAACACCAGGGGGCGAAGCTCCCGGATTGCGTGCTCAGTTACCGGGACCAACGCCACTACGCCCAGGGACACCATTTTCCCGCACCAGCCTGGCATCGTTTTGGTGCCGGAGGTAAGTTAAAACAATATTAGTAGTCCTTAGGAGTGTAAAGTCCTGGACTGAATAATTCACAGCCATCCTGTGTAGTAATAAAAAAAGTTTAATTGCATTTTCTTTAAAAATTAAATCACCACAAGAGTAGTTTTTTATGTTTGTTTTACGAGCTGTACGTGACTGCTTGTTTCTTTTAACTATTTTAGGTCCAAACTCATAGGATAAACCTTTTGCTAATGAGGAAATAACTACAACATCCTTCACCAGTTTTGTAGCTCTTAAATGCCACTATAAAATAAAATATCGTTAACCTAGCTGTTGGTAATTGAAAAGCTACAGCATACTCCTGTATTACGTACTCTTTAACAACTTATACCTTCGATAATCATAAGTGTAAAATTACTTTTCAAAACCAATTTCCCGAAGCTGCAAAGTTTAAGTATTAGAAGTTTATCACTGCAAATGACACATGATTGTTCATTAGACTTGCAAAAGCCTGGCTTGCAATAAAAGTCGTTATATTAAAACTGTCGTTTGGTATAAAGATGTTCATTTGCATAGTCCAGTTATAATGGTGGATTTACGTGGAAAAAGCACCTGTCGCTGTTCGGGGCAACAAATGAGGCGCCGAGAAGCGTGCCGCGTGACGCGAGTGATTGATGATGATGATGACGTACGTGCATACTGACACAAAGGACGCCTGCCAGATATCGAAATTAACATTAATCTAGCGTTGCGTTCTAGAAAAGATCTTAGTGAGATGTTTGTATGCACGAACGTACATTCGTCGCACTTTCGTACTTCGACCTTAAGTTTCGCACTTGAATAAGATGGAATTTAAACAAAAATGGGCACTTGATATCCAATGTTATTTTTCGGTTAATAAATTATTACTGTTTTCTTTAAATGTTTTTTCCCTCTTAATTCATTCTAATGTGTTTGGTTTTGCACTACAATAAATTTGACGACGTCTCGTCATTATTTTATAATGAAATAGACGCGGATTGCCGGCTTGCAAATAAAATAAAAATGAAGCTACTCCTATATCCAAAAATATTTCATTTTAATGAACACCAATCAAAATGGCTGCCATTCGGGAAGGAGGGTTAGTATTACAAAAGGGGATATTGTCGATACAATTAAGTGTGTAACATGTCATTAAATTCACAGAAATTCAAATAAAATGTCTAACTTTAATTCCGCTAAACAAGATCGCTAGTTTGGATGCAGTATGCAGCACCACCCTCCCGCCCACAAGTTTATGCACATGCAGAAAGAGCATTTCCGCAAAGTAACGCCTGATTCCATCATTTATCTTATGTCATTAAATTGTCGGTAGTGCAACACCAAACACACTGTATAGCTGTTAACTAAAAAACTCTGTAATAGACATGTTAATAGCATCAATAAATTGCAAATCTAATTAGTCCGACAGATAGAGTTTTGAAAAATTATGGACACGTTTTTATTCTTTTGTTAAATCTATGAATATTTGGAAAGATAAAACGCATCAAAACTCGGGAGTGGGGGCTTGTGACGTCAGGAGCAAGTAAAAATTGTAAGTACTTGCTTGTGACGTTATGCCAATTTTAAAAGTGTCGTATCTTCGTCAATTTTGGTTTACGTAACAAAAGAAAAAATACGGGTCAAATATTTTTTGATAATCTAACTGACGGACTAATTAGATTTTTTCAGTCAAATACCCTATTAACTAAACCTCCAGCGAACTAAGATTCCTAGCTTTTACAACTTTCATTGAACCCAAAAGTTCAGTCTTTTATATCGGGAATCACACAATAAAGCACTTCTAACAAATTGTTATTCTTACAGGACGCCAAACGTGGAACCGATCTCGAGATAGTGATCGCGAGAAAAAACCCTTTGTCGCCGAAACCTTTGGAACTCGAACTTTGGGTAAGTAATTTACATTTTAAAGGAGACGCGGTACGAAGCGATGATTAAGGGTTGGCTAATGATATTTTCTGCCTACGTCGTGTTTGACACGCATTTCGTTGTAACCACATAATGAAGTTTCGCTTGCACGGTAATAGGGATCATTTTCACAGCGTTATGGCTGACGCGGGATACGCCTCTTGCGAAACTCATTTACAGTTTATGTGGTCGGACCCTAGCGTTACGTATAGGTATGAACTCCCACAAATTTGAATAGGCAATCAATCTCAAAATTACAACGGGAAGTACGCGAAATAATGTAATAATACGTAACGCTTACTTGTTCACTTTCTGACAACAATATCAGCACGACAACTTAATGAGCGTGCGAAATGTTCTAATTTACAATACAACGAGTAATTGTAACAACAAAAACGCGTTGAAAGCAAAAGAAGATAATAACGCAAATGCTCAATTTACGGAGTAACAGCATAATGCTCTTACAGCGATATAAGCCTCATTTTTGATACAGTTATATCGATTCATCTTCGAAGCAGAGCCGATTGTTAAGCAGATCGATAAGCTACAACTAGTTGCTATGAATACGTTATTTCGAGAATGAGATCACATTAGGCTGCTACCTAATACGTGTATTGTGGTCGTACGTATTTCGCGTGGCCATCCGATGGGATGCAATTACCGGGCATTAAGAGCAAGGCGTTTTAAAATTCTCACAGGTACGGAGAATGGCTAGCACTCGAGGTCGTTTAAAGGCTTAAATGCTATAATAATGGAGATCGCGTCCTTACATGAAGTGTAATTTTAGAGCGTCGGTTGTGGGGCGGCTAACGTCCAGTTGAGTACCGCACTGGAACGTATAAGTGAATTTATTTTATCGGTCCCGACCCCTATTTCGATTATGAGTACATAGTCATCGGTAAGTAAGGGGTGGGAAAGAATATTGTTATTCTCGCTAGGACTCTACTTAATTAGTAAAAGTTGCTTTGCTGTATTTTATTAGTAAAATCCCAATTAAATGTTTAGTTAGGTACACATAGTATAGTATTAAGTATTCCATAACTACATGGATATCACAAAACTGTATCCACGATTGACCCACGAGAACACTGCCGACAAACTGTACAGCAGTTTGGCAGAAGATATGGGTAATTTCTTTTCTATGTAACTTTTCTTGAATAAATAAATAAATAAAAAAAACATAATTTGGCATCTAAATATACCTAAAGCCCTCTACGTATTGCAGCCAGGCTTGCTGATCAGCAAACCATTGTGCATTTTGCTGGCCAGCAAGCCTGCGCACGCATCGTTTTGTGTGCATCGTACACGGACGGACAATATTGATGGACAGCGTGTAGGGCAGGCTTTCTTTTGCTAATCATAAAAAAAGTGTTATGGAAAGTTAAGAACACATCGTGAGGAAACCTACACACCTGAGAGGCGTGTGTGGATTGCGCCAACCCGCACCAGGCTAGCGTGGTCTGAGCATAGCGTGGACTAAACTCTTCTCATTTTGAGAAGAGGCCCGTGCACAGCTGGGGGACAGTAATGGGCTGATTATGTTATGTTACGAGAAGTTAAATAATTGTTAATTAATTAACTAATTTTAATTCTAAATTAAATAACATTTTCTACATTCACTCATCTAATTTCCATTTTTGTTCGCAGGGATCACCGCTCTTCGCAATCCGGCAACGTCGCGTCTCAGCAGAAAACACCGAAGGGACCATATTTCTAGTAGGACCTCTGGACTTCGAGGCCCAGTCTATGTACCATTTGACACTACTAGCCGTGGTAAGAAATGCGTTTATTCAAATGCACCTTATTTCCCTAATTAGGGTTAATTATTCTAAGTCCCTCACGTGATTAAGCTTGCAATCTGGTACGCTGGCTAATGATCAGTATTTAAACTGTAATTAATTACGCCAAAACAAGTGCAATGGATTTCGTGGCTTGTGGTAGACCCAACTGATGCACGTGCAGCTGTGTTTGAAGTTAATGCTATTTCAGCGTAGTTATTCTTGGACACCGGCATATTAGGATTTTAAACAAGCCCCAAGGATAGGATTTTAAGCAAGTATATTCTACTGGCTATTGTTTTTGGTATGTGAAAATCAGATTCCCAGTGCTTATCGACTTGAAACTTCATATAAATATTCTTTAAATCAAACAACAATCTCCGAAATCCAGGCGGACGAAGTCGTGGGCAAAAGTTAGTTATTAATAAAAAACGATGTTGCAGATAGCATCTAGACGTAAGGGTTGGTAATCTTGGAAATTACTGGATGAGTTTTAGTACAGTTTTTATTAGCTATGAAGATAGCTTAGAGCGTTTCTGGATAAATATTTTCTTATTACGCAACATACGTAGACTGAAATTTTGTTGAGTAATTATGTAGTGATAATGATAAGTTATCAAGTGTAAAACATTAGGTATAGGATGATGATATATTTTATAATATAGGTACAGTCAGCATCATATACATATATCCAGACGTACAGACTGTTCAAAATGATCTGAACAAACAATAAAATTAAACTATATCTCAATGACACAAGGCGTATTTCAGAATGAACACATTACACGGCAACTGCCGTTCTGACAAGAATTTTATCCCATTGAGATAAAGTATTATATAATTATCCTATAAAAACAGTGCAGCGATCCTTACATACTCCTTTTGTTTCTTAAACATTCATGATAATGCCTGTCTTGAAAACTCTAAGTCATAAATTAGACTAATTCATAACAGTACTTTGAAGTTCAAAACCATTATAAAGCGTTTTCAATATTCATAGGATAAAACGGCCACTTTGATTATCATGTGCGACATCTTTATTACTTAATTTAGTTTCAATTCCTGCATATTTTATTAATGGTAACTACATGCTTGCACATTCAAGGCCTATTAAACCGTTTTATGAAGTGCTTGATCCTCTATGGATATAAAATGTATAATTATAAAGCTAATTACTTCAATAATACAGGACACAACGTTATTAGAGCCTGAGGTCACGGTTCAATGCACTAGGCAAATATCTTCCGGATATTTTTGTAATAACTTTCGTTAGACAAATTCATATTTATGATTAGTTACGGTTTACTCACGTGCATTTTACGGAATTGCCCGACTAGTTTTGGACCCAAACGGAGTCCTTAATCATGAGCTGAACAAGCGGCGAGGTCGCGACTCCAACTCTCATGATTGAGGGCTCCGTTTGGGTCCGAAACTAGAAGGGCAATCTCGAAAAATGCACGTGAAGAAACCGTAACTAATCATAAATCTTCTGGATAGTTCTGTATTATTTGGAAACTTTTATACAGTATGAAATTCGAGTGTTAAGATTAATTACCATTCTTCAACTGCAGTAATAAACGATCTTGACTGCATGTATTTCATTTGTTTCAAGGGGGTAGAAATGGTTACAAAAAGATTTAGTAGTGTAGGTACTTTAATATTTCGTACTTGTTTTACCGAAGTGTTCGAAAATTGTACGCGTCTTTTCTCCTAGAAAGGTTCCAGTACACGTTGCCGACTTTATTGACCCATAGTTTAGTTAGATTGCCGATTGGTTTAAAACCGTGTGGGAGTGCGCACATTTATCGATTAAAAGTCGGTCTATAAAATAATGCAAACAGAGCCTCAGCCTCTTTTGCAGTGTGGTCCCGATCTAATAATAGACCTCATGTTTTCCTGTGGGTGTTCTTACGAGGAGATTAAAGGATTTATAACAGTTGGGTATGCAGTACTTTACTGTAGGTGTATTAACAATATTGAGGACATCATAAAACGAAGCGGCTTGCTCGATACCCGCCTTATACGTTGACTTAAGCCGCGTTTCTATCATGCAAGTAGCTCGCAAGCTGCAAGTTACAAATAGCTTACGTAATGGAAACATTAGCTTGCATGCAAGTTGTCGTTACATTGAATTCCGACTTGCATGCGGGTGTAATGTCATACCTGCGTGCAAGCTACTTGCATAATGGAAATGTGGCTTAACTGGTCATTTATTTACTAACCTGCGCACATGCAGTGTTTCTAGATACAGATGATTCAACGGCCGACATTGACAATAGCCGTTTAAAATCTTCCATGTGCAACGTTTCTTGGAGATTGTTTGTTTTATTTCTTTGCTTTCAAACTTCAAAACTCATTTATTCAAAATAGACTAGAATTACTTAGTTCTTTTTGAACGTCAGAATTATATACATCAAAGACAGCCCCAAAAAGCGCCCTCCCTTCACCGCTTCCTAGTGTTTTTGCTGTGAAGAAGAAACGGCGCAACAAACTCCCCAGCAACACATATCTGTCTGTCAAGTGAATAAATTAATTGAGTCTATACAAAGCAAAAGGTAATATTAATTACAATAGTGAAATATGCAAAATGCGGATTATAGAAAAAGTATAAGTAATACAATTCTGGTTGAATTGTAACAAAATTACCTAAAGTTATCTAAACAACATAGATAATTCAACATAATATAGGTACACATAATTGTATACACTCAATATATTTAATTCAATACAATCATATTACAATAATGTGAGAATAATGTAGGTAATTGTCAGAAGTACATGAATAATAATGAAAAAGTGCCTAACAACTGCCATAGTAAGTATGAGCCGACCAGTCCCGACAGACAGCACCCGTTCACGAGCATGACGAGTGCACCAGCGTCGCTTAACTCAACCATATTGTTGGGAACTTGACGACCCGATACACAACGCCACCGTCAGCAGGACATTTTAGTGAGCATGACAGACTCAAGCCACCAGGCAACGGGCAGGTTTATGTAGGAGTAAGCACCTACAGTAAAACGTAGTAAACAATAATGGCTACATGATACTCACATTTTACATTTGATAATGCTTAAATACTAAATAGATCGTTGCCAGGGGCAATACTAAAAGTAAAACTTTATGCACTTTCCATTTTGTTTTGTTTTTTACGTTCATTGAAAATTCTTTTTCTTTCTTTTTTCTATTTTATTATCGCCGACGAGGCTTTTTCGAAAATAAGAAGACCAGTCGTGATAAACCTTCACACATTTCGAAACATTTCGGCGCCTTGCAACTAAACTACCGTTTTACAGTATAATTGTAGTGAAAATGCCATGGCGTTATATGGGAGTGTGCATATTTGCTCGACTCAACTTCTATACAAAAATTACTTGAGCCAAATCCCAAACGATAGTTCAGTTGAATAGCGGGGCTTAGTTTATCTATCAGTTCGTATATAACCAAAAATGTATTAAAGAAATGTCTTTCCAGGACCCCTACATAGAAATAGGCAAGGATACACGCAACATCGCTGGCTTAGAAGTTGTCGTAGTAGTTCAAGATGTGCAGGACATGCCTCCGGTCTTCACGGCTGCGCCTCCTATCACCCACCTGCCCCGGCAGGTGGCGCCAGGGGACATGGTGGTCAGAGTTCGAGCTGAAGACGGGGACAAGGGAGCTCCGAGGCAGATCCGATATGGACTCGTGTCTGAAGGGAATCCATTCACGCCTTTCTTTAACATCAATGAAACATCGGGTGAGTCATTGTTTCTTTGTGAATAATGTAGTTTAAGTTAATGTATGCAACCAGTTAACGATTCAACATCACTAAGTACTCACTATAAAACATTTCCCAGTTACACCATATGTAAAATATTATATGTCAAGCAGTGCTTTGGTATGGTCACGAATTATAAACTTAATTATATTAATACTTAAGTACATATTTATTTAAAAACGAGTGAACTGTTGAGAGTGGGAGACATAGAAATAACGAATATAGTTAAAAATATAAACATTATTATGTAAGTAAAAATAACAAAAACAGCAACGCTCATTTACATAAACTCAATTTCAATCCGATTCTCATAAACAGCAACATAAAAGCTTTTTAATTATAAAATCTTGAATGTTTCCGCCGCTTTATCCCCAAAGCCTTTCAACAATGGACCGCATAGATTTGAAATAAATTTGTAATCATCGTAAATATTGTATTTGGCTAAATTACTCTCATTTAGATTTAAACCGAAATTAGGGTAAAACTCACTTTTCCGGATATTACAAAGCTGCATTTTAGCTTCGCGCTAATTTTCTACAAAGATTATTCATTTACGTGTTAACTGTTGGGTCAGCGGCATTTTAATGGCCACCACTTTTCCTACTTTTACATTAACAAACGGTCTAGTCGTATATTTCTTCGCGATTTATAATTTAACAGCCTGTGTAGTACGATGCCATGGTGTACAACTTTTTGTCGAACCTTCGTGCGCTTTGAGCGCGCTGATTGATGTGATTTTGTCTAGCCCTCTGATGCCGACAGATTCAGTTTGTTATCTCGTTTTGTCTACGATTCTTCTTGTTCAATAAATGACTTATCGAAATGTTCTGAAAAAGACAGGACTGTAGAGATCGTCTCATCTAAATATGAACGCCCCTCCAATGTGTTTACGTTCACGTGCAAAGTGGGTGTATAAGACGCAATACACATAAATTGGTCTTCCTCATTGAAACAATCACTTTTATCTTTTATGAAGTAGGTTCTCTAATTTCAAAGTGATTTGGATTTTCCTGTTTACTTTTCTTTTTGTTTTTATTCAAATGTAAGAACAAATCAAAGCTTTTTAATTCTATAAATTCGATTGATAAACGTCCGCTAGCAACCTGACAATGTGCTCTGAAACGTGCCACTAAACAGAATTTATTAGAGCTAACTTTAACGGTTACTTTACTGTCAGATAAGGAGGTCGTGAAAGAACTCCTCAATCGCGTTCTGAATAGTGTGTACCCCACTTTAGCTCAGTATTTGGCCTTGATATGTTGCTAACTTGATTTCTTGTGTACCTTAGTCTAGAACTCAGTTTTTGCCTCGGTACTAGGTCAGTGAGGTTTTTCAGACGGTTCTTTTTTCTTGATAACATCGGTACGTCCGTCGAGCGTCCGGCTTCCGTAGGATATCCTACTTCCTTATCGCTGGTCGACACCACCCCTTATGGCCCAGTTGCTACAAAACCACTGCCCGCAACCTTGCGTGACCCACTTTACTTCTATAACACTATCAGATTAAGTTTGTAGTCATTTCCTACCAAACTTCCATTTTATGGCATCAAATTTAATAGCAAAAGTTTCTTAGTTAAGTGTAACAATTAACGTGTAGACAAACCGGTTGGAATTAGTTCTGTTGTTAATTGTATGCCAAGTTTGCTATTTTGTATTTGTTATGAAGTATATGAAATCCTTTGTTCTTGCTAACCGCAAAATAAACAAATAATTTCTGATTAAGATGGAAAGTCACGAACTTTGTTTACTATCACATCATAAACCTACTTAGAGTATTTGCATAAAATTCACCATATTGTTCCAAGAAGTTACTATTCGGCAACAAAGTTTGTACCAACTTTCTATAACAAGTACATCTAAAGTTCAAGCTTACATCTAAATTCCCTTAACCCTTCCTCTGTCAGCCGTCAAAAGTCAAATGTGCGCCATCTGTCAGGCTATTGATTTTTCCGGTAAGTAATTGCGCATTTTACGCAATTTTACAATGTTAAGCCTCTGGACTTTATTTCCTTCTTTTTTTGTCTAGTTTAATCTGGCAAAATTTGAGCGAGATACACAAAAGTTTACTATGCTAAACTTTGCGTTATATGGCGAGCGGGAAGCGACGATGACGGAATCCCCAACGGGGACGTCTGACAGATTCGAGCATTATGTCAAAATCCCCGTTGGGGAAGTTGGACAGATGAAGGGTTAACAATGCCATAAGTTCGTGTTGAGTGCGTGGCAGTGGTAGCTCTGACAACACTTAACAATGCGTATTTGTTCGCCAACAAAACTACAAACAGGACGGACTTCGAAAACGCTAACAGGGCTTTTAATGCAACCTTTGCATTCTGCTGAACAAGCACATAATGGCTCATTAGACCTTACCGGTCGCGCTCTCGCCTCGCCATCCATTGTTTGTAAAGCTGCCCTACCTTACTTCATAATAAAGGCACTTCCTTTGAATAGCGTCCCTGTACCTACGTAGTAGCTGACAATACAATCCCGACTTGCTTTGACATTATCAGCTCGATAACTATGCTCGCCTCCGCAAACTTGCCCTCTAAGAACCGTTAAAACTTATCGGAATATTGGAAGAGCTGTCGTTCTTGAGAATTTGTCGCATTAATCAGACCACACCTTATGGACATTAAATGGATATCGAGATTCAATTTGGTCGGAGCAATTTCGAAGTTAGGAAGAACGTATTTCCCTTTGGTACATACAAATGGTCGTATTGTGAACACGCCGCGCCGTCCATAAAGTTTATTGTGATGCCGATGTATAAATTACCTACTTGGTATATTTTTGGACTCATTTGAATATTCATGAAGTGTTATCGTGTTGTTAAGAATTTTGTACACTGTAGTTTCTGCTTATTATTTGATGAAAAGATTAAGAAATTGATAGAAAAAAGCTTCTATTAATAAGTTGTTCCTTTATTTTTGTAGGGGCCGATTTTTCAATTGTCATACAACTTTTATCTGAGGAATAAATATCACGCTACCGTACCGTGTTTCCCTAAAATACAAAATAATTATTCTATCCGGCACATTTTTTTCACTAAATCGTGTTTCAAATTTTCTGTTTACTCTCAATGATATCTAATTTTACTTTCAACGAAACACTGTCTGTGTCTTACCGCTAAAGAAATTACTTACAGAAGATTTCCAGTAATTTAATAATCACAGATATAATGAATGAATAATGTCCAAGCATAAAGGTTAATCTTTGCTATTAAACAAGATATAGAAATGAATGAAAGAGGCAATCAATTCAGTTCATTAGTTGAGCCATTGGACAGCTGTTAATACCGCGTTGGCGTAAAGTGCGAGGTTTTCCATTTAAATGTGACAAAATAAATGTGCCTGAAGTAAATACATTTTTAATCTTAACATTTAATTGTTCTTTTTGTTTATCTATTTTATATTTAGCTACCTTTTTTCATTCATTACCACTCGAATTTATTTCATCATTGTTTTTACATTACCTTATATTTAAAATTATCTGCTTAATTTCGAAAAAGAGTTGTTTGGAAATTGAAAAGTGTATTTCTATCTTCAATAAAGTTAGACTTGTGACAAGAAACCATCAAAACACAAACAGTATTAATTTATTCCTTAGCAATAATTTATTCGGCCCATTCAAGCCTCGCTGATAAATAATTGATGAGACTCTCATTTGCCTTGTCACCGCCGACAGATGAGAATCGGGAGGTTCCTATTAAGAGTGGATGCACCACTTTTGTATGCTAATTACACGTCACGACTTTTTTTCTCAGACACCTACTTGGCATAATGAAGCCGCCGCAGTACCAGGCTCTTATGAATAGAAGCATGTTCATACACATCTGTATGTGTTATAATTATTATGTCCATATTAAGCAGTGTCATTCATGGTTTTTTATTCGTTTTCGAAGAAGTACTGGTGAAGGTAAATGTTTGTTGATCTAAAAGACTGTTTCTTTGAAACTCTTTTAATAATCACTGTTTTATACTAGATGGAACTTGGTAAAGAATTTCTTTATAAGAGATTTTTGTCTTCGGGTTGTCTGACATACAGAATGTTTACCCGTTTATTGGTTTTCTTTTTTACTCTCCAGGAATCTTGTTTATCTACACATAGATCTCTTTGATTATTTTCTTCCCCGACAAGAGGAAGAATTTCTTCTCCGAGGATAAAATTGTATAATTTAATTTTGCTGGAATAATTTTAGAAAAATAGTCCGTTATGTCTAAGTGATCATGGGTAGATGGATTTTATTGCTTATGCAGCAACTTACCCGTATCTCTCATTGTACTAAAAATAAGATTTAGGCAGCAACTCTTACCCGTATCTCTCATTGTACTAAAAATAAGATCTCGGAGAACTTAAAGATACTTTAAGCTCCCATTTATTATACGGAATTTATTACTTGACGCAGATTGTAACGGTTAACTAATAATTAAAAGCAAAGCCTTTTCAGTGTGGCAATTTTGTTTTTACAACGAAGTAACTTAACTTACACCCATAGAATTAATACATTTTAAAAGATCACAGAATATAAATTAAATGATGAAAAAATAATTAATATTAAATGATTAAATTAAATTAGATTAAGATTAGTAAATATAATAATGTAAAAATGTAATTAATTTGAATTCAAGAATATACGCCATCTATAAACTAAAAGTAGAACTTGAATTCTTTAAGCGGATGCGCCCCCTACTGTGACAATTTGGCATTAATAACACGGGACTTGAGAAGGGTAACGGGCGCATTGAACAGATGGCGTTAGACCGGAGTATATGATACCAGTTCGACTCTTATTCCCTCACATTTTACGAGCTGGAATCACGACCTTATCTCAGAAACAGACCCAGTCTTGAACTATTTTCTTTTTACAGCCAGGATCAGTGTTTCACCTGTATTTTGTGATTATTAATAATTTTTAAGCGATTGAGTTTTATTAAGTAATAACATACAGATATGAAAATACGCCTTATAGTACCTATTTGCCGCAATAGAATAGAAAAGTGTGCTAAAAAAAAAGTCTATCTGCATACATCATAATTAGAGATGCGCCGAATAGTGGTTTCACCGAATAACCGAATACCGAATACTATTCGGTTTAACCTTTACCGAACCGGATATTCGGCCGAATTATTCGGTTTACCATTTGATTGTTTTGCCGCGTAAACAGGTTCTTACATGAACGCTACGTGTTGCTGCTGGAGCGAGCCGTACCTCACCGCCCGCCACCCGCGCACACCGCGCTGTCACTTTGCTTCAAAACATCGCACGATTAGGTTACAAATAAAAACAGAGGAGCTTATTATTACAAAAATATTGTCAATATTAACTTTATTGTGTTTGCAATATGAGTGGGCGTAAAAGATCACGTGCTTGGG
The DNA here is from genome assembly GCA_905220435.1 of Amphipyra tragopoginis. Taxonomy (NCBI): domain Eukaryota; kingdom Metazoa; phylum Arthropoda; class Insecta; order Lepidoptera; family Noctuidae; genus Amphipyra; species Amphipyra tragopoginis. The sequence continues at coordinate 20,318,015 of HG991995.1, read as the reverse complement.
ACTTTTTTGACGAAATGGGAGATGACAAAACAAGAAGAGAAGAGTAAGAAGTTTTGACTTTTAGTTCTATACCGTGTCATGTAGCCAAGAAAATAGAAATACTCGAACCGAATATATTCGGCACCAAAACCGAATAATTCGGCCGAAAACAAATAGTGAAAAATATGCCGAATACACCGAATACCGAATACCAAACGAATATTCGGCGCATCTCTAATCATAATCTATTTTTCAGTGATGTGGGTAGTGCCTACATTTGTTAAAAACTGGTTTGATATTAACCATTATTTTCGTAATTTAACCGTATATCTAATATTTTTTCCAGGCGAGGTAACCCTCGAGCGTCCTATCGAGGAGATAGCAGCCATCTCACACGCTGGAGCGCCGATCCTCCTTACAGTGGTAGCTGAGGAGGTGCGGCTGTCACGGGAGGAACCCGAAGCCATGTCCTCGACTGTACAACTTGCCTTTATACTGCCGGAACGAGAGAACTCGCCGCCGTACTTTGAGAATCAGTTGTAAGTATACGATAAAATTGTGTGATAATGATTAGAACTAGAATTAAGTATTAAAATTCTTCTGTAGATTTTTCTGAGATGTTAATAACAAGATTATGAAACATGATTGCCTATGCGGTCAATGGCACGTTCGTCCAACATGCAAAGATTAAAGACGATAAAGAGAACACCAACTATGTATTAGCACAGCATACCTACTAACTAAACCGGTTGATGCTCAGATTATGATAACACTTACAAAATACAAATTTCCAAAGTAATTAAAATAAATAAATCTAAATTAATTTTAGCTACATCACCTACTTGGATGAGAACGCACCTCAAGGCACAGCGCTGACGTTCAGCGATCCATACATACCGCAAGTGAACGACAACGACGCTGGCAAGAATGGCGTGTTTTCTCTCTCGCTGGTCGGCAACAATGGGACCTTCGAGATCTCGCCCACCGTCGCCGAGAGACACGCCCAGTTCATCATCAAAGTGCGGGACAACACCATGCTCGATTATGAGGCTAGGAAATCTGTTGTGTTTCAGGTAGGCATTTATATTCTATTCTATTATTATTAATACTATATTCTTCTGTGTTAAGCTATTTTACTTTTTTAGTAGGTTTAATAAAATCTACAAGTAAAAGTCCTATGATCTCCGATTTTTATCTAACTTTTACGTTTCTGTAAATCCGGTAATTAGCTAATTTAAGTAAAAGTTTAATGTGTCTTCATTGTTTTAAAGCTTAAATACGTAGAAGTAAGATAAATCAGCTTTTTTGTACAATTAAATTGAAAATAAAACGAAACATCATTCTGCATTTCAGATCTTAGCTCAAGAGCTTGGTCCAGCAACAAATCTGTCAGCGACAGCAAACGTAACAGTATATCTGAACGATGTGAACGATAACCCGCCAATCTTCCTGGCGCAATCGTACGACGTGGAACTACCAGAGAACGTTACAGCCGGCATCAAAGTCGTACAAGTCGCAGCAGACGACGTAGATACTGGCGCGTTCGGCAAAATACAATTCACTGCCATATTAGGATACCTCAACACATCCCTACACTTGGATCCTATATCGGGAGTTATAACTGTCGCCACAAATAACCACGGCTTCGACCGTGAAGCGATGCCAGACCTGCATTTCTTAGTAGAGGCTAGAGATAATGATGGAGTAGGTTTAAGAGTAACAGTGCCATTAATTATTAAGTTACTAGATGTAAATGATAACCCACCAGAGTTTGAAAGATCGCTTTACGAGTTCGTGCTGTCGCCGAGTCTGAATAATTTCACTTCGGCAGCATTCGTGAAGGCAGTTGACAGAGATTCCGAACCACCAAATAATGTAGTCAGATATGAAATAATACAGGGAAATAGAGATGGAAAGTTTGCTATAAATGAAGAAACAGGTACATATTATAATTTATTATACAAAATGTGAATGCACTTCTAATTTATTTTTTTATTAAATCTCAAACTGAAACCATATAATTCAATTTGTAAATATTAATTATAACTTTCCAGGTGAACTGTATCTTCTAGAAGCGTTAAAGAGAACAAAGAAACAAAACGTTCATAGACGAAGACGTCAGTCTGATGATCAACAGGAGAGCGAAGTATTCGTTCTAACAATCAGAGCTTACGATCTAGGTGTCCCTAGATTATCCTCTAATACAATAGTGAAAATATATCCTCCAGAAAGTAAGACTAGGACGATGTCTTTCATAGTTCCTGGTGCTAATCCCGATAAAAAGAAACTAGAAGAAGTGCTAAGTACGCTTTCTGGAGGGAGAGTAACTATAATTGATATAAAGCCCTATAGAGGTAGTGATAACGGTGCAACAGATTTGAATGGTCAGGAATCTAGTCAAGAAAAGTGAGTATTTTCATTGTATTATGGCAAGTAGTGAGCTAGAAACAATATACAATGTAGCTGATAAAATTTTGGATGTAAAATCCTTTTGCACGGACATTTATGAATCCAATTTATATTTAAAGCCATATAAAACAGATAATAAAAAAAAATATTAAATAATTGTCACGCCTTTCACCCTTCAAGGGCAGAGAGGTCAACTTCCACAGTATGCATTAGACGATGTCATAAATTACATTTAAATATTTTCAGGAGTGAAGTGATCGCCGTAGTGCGAATGTCCGGAAACACAGCCATTGATGTGGCCAAGCTGCAGGAGCAACTGGCCAAAAACGTGACAGTGTACACGACTGGCACTAACTCTGGAGGTGTCATCAATGTCGGTTCAGGAACAGGCTCCGGGTCGGGGAAGTCTGATCAAACTTCCACTGCTGATGGCGGTGATTCTGTAAGTAAAAATAAGTTAACAAATACTCAATAAAATAATTATTATTATGAAAAATTCGGATCACGTTGATGAATGGATAAAATTATTTAATTCTACGTTACCTCATTGTCATGTTTCGATGTTGACTTTTATTAACAAAGTATTTCCTCTATTTCAGGGTCTATATAGAGCAGAGAGCCGATTATTATTCTGGCTACTAATACTGCTGGCGATATTAGTAGCTCTAGTACTGTTACTTCTTATATGCTGTTGCATATGTGAAGGTTGTCCACTTTATATACCTCCAAGGTAAATTTCATAATTTAAAACCCTTTTATTTTATTATAAGCTTTATTATTCACTAAATTGCTAACTCCTAACACTGTTAGATCTGAATTCCGTAGTAGGTACACATACTAATTTTATTTTATTTATTTTCTACTAATATTTCCTTTTCTCTTATTAACAGACTGAAATGCACCAACTAATGCAAGTTCTCACACCAGCTTTACACTTTTTTAGGTAAATATTTATTTTGTTTTACAATGCACATTTTTGTATTTGTTTTTTTTCTAAATCAGTCCCAAGAAGTGATGGTTCCAATTTTAAATTATTATTGTATAACAAATGTAAACTCACTTATTGGGATAAAACTTATCAAATGTCGCAAAGTAATACTACTCATACCTACTGCATGTCTTCTAAATTGGGGGAATCTTTGAATGCCTTTCACAACTTTAACACACATCACCACATTCCTATACTACATAAGTGTTGATAACAGAACAGCTAGGTACATAGATATCCATTAATAAATTCTAGGAAAAGAGTGATACGTGTCAACTCCACAGAGGACGACGTGCATTTAGTGGTGCGCGACAAGGGACTTGGGAGGGAAAACAAGTCGACGCAAAATATAGAAAATAAGTCCATACAAGCTAGTGAGTGGAGGAGGCGCGAGGCATGGAGTGCCGAACAGGCAGACTTGAGGACGAAACCGACGCAGTGGAAGTTCAATAAAAGAAACTACAGATCCAACAAAGAACCATCAAAACCAGCTTCAACGCCGGGAGACATCCACCAAGAGTTCGTACACGCGGCAGCTGACAATGATTACAGATATAACGACAATCGCCAATCATTTCGCAGGTAACTTAAACCAAATCTTGATTTCTTGATATGTCAAAACGTAACCCCCCTTATTACAAAAGATGGTCTAAGAAAAACCTAGGTTTTTAAATAGCCCTGTCTCTTTTTGTTATATGACATAAGAAAGTGATGGGTATATTTTAAACCTGGGTTTACCTTAGTCTTGGTTTAAACCATCTTTTGTTATTACAAAAGATGGTTTAAACCAAGACCCCCTTATTAGGGGGTTAATGTTTAAATTGAATACTTGCCTAATTTAGCTTTTCCTCTTTTCAGAGATGGACCAAACATTATTTACACAAAGGAAATGCAACTACAAGAAGCGTTTGCTAATAAACACAAAGAGTACATCGAAGACTTAGAAAACGGATACGACAGGATCGCTACCCTACATTATCAACGCAGGGAACAAGACAACGATTCCATTCGCAGACACGAAATAGATCGCGGCTCCGAAGTCGGAGTCTTCCTCAAGTCTGATGCTGATAAGAATATACTCGACAAGACTGATAGTAAAACTAAACGTGAATATCAAGACAAAGTGCGCGCCCCATCTGCTCAAGGCAGGGATCAATATTTTATTAAAGAAGGAAATACGGAAATTTTAAGATTAGTGACTAGAGGCAATAATGAAGAAGAACGTTATGTTAATCTTCCTGTTCAACAACAACGACCAGTAACATTAATACCCCATACACAATATGTTGTTGTTGATAGCGGGAAAAATCTGCTGATGGAAAGATTTATCAGAGAACAGGGAGAAGAAGCAAAAAATATTAGAGAGAGAATGGGGAAGGTAACTGATTTAGATAACATATCAAATGGCAAAGATGCTAAAAGTTATGGGCAAAGATCGCAAATGGGAAGTGATGTTCAAAATCAATATCATGATTATTCCAACCTTCAACCCGACGTTCCTGGCTCGGTACCCCTAAAAACAGACTATTTACAGTCAGCACTATTAGAAATGCAAAACAAATCAACGATTCATCAAGAATTACTTGAATCATCTCTCAGAAAACAAAATGAACTTTTACACCAAATACTTATTGAACGTGAAAGAATGTTACAAAATCAAGAAACAGCCTCTCAAGTTGAAAGCAAACTTGAGACTCAGAGTTTGCCTGGCCATTCTGTAATGGCAACTCAAACAGAGTGTCATATTGGTACACAGACTGAACCGCAGCTTATGAAACCAACTCGAAGAAAAGCAAGAAGTGACAACGATTCTTACAGTGAAGATGAATCACAAATGGTGTTAGAAGACGAAACGAAAAAAGTAGCTTGGGTCAAAAAGAAAAAACCCAAAAAGAAATTAAAACACAAAGATCCTAGACGAAGTATGAGAGCATACGATTTAAGTAGAAAAATAAAAACGCCAATTCTCGAGGAAAGTGAAGTGTCTCCTTCGCTAGAGAGCGAAAAACATGTAAAAATAAGTAAAACAAATGAGAGAGAAGAACACACAAAAAAATACGGTGATATGACCAAAAGCACTGTTACGACATCTAAAAATGAAACAGTGAGCTCAACGCAGATAAAAATATCGGATAGTGACAGGAAGTCGAGACTGAGAAGGGAAGTTTTAATGGAAATTTCTGACTCTTTAGATGAAAAAGTAGAATCAGACTTAAGTGAAAGAAGATTGAGGCTACAAAGGCAATCTTCTGTGACAACCGATGACACGCCGCTTAAAAGCCCCCTTGCCATCGAACATGAAAGTAATGAAAGTAAGAGTAGAAACAGTTCAGCTTCAAAAGACCGCCGAAATCTAGTTTTTTCAAGACAGGGATCTTCGACAGAAGCTCGAGAAGTTGTAGCTGAGCATTCTTCAGCAAAGTCAAAATCATCTGAAGTAGATGTACAATCAACTAAATTAGATAGCTCAAGTAACATAGAATCTAGTAGCAAAAGAGTTAATGAGGCCAGCGAATCAACGAAGTCATCAGAAAATGCTAAACCATCACAAAAAAGTTTGCCACGATATATGCAGTGGTATGGTAAGAAATCCGCTGCTACTAAAACAGCGCCTGCTGAAAAAGTTGTACCTAGCAAACCAAAAAGGTCCTCTAAATCAAAAAACGAAGATGATAAAGACAAAGTTGGTCGATACGGAAAAATTATCAGCAAAGATAATCAAAGCGATTTAGAGGTAAAAAAAAACTTCAAATCAAAAGAAAATGAATTCATTCATCCACGGATACTAAAAGAAGAAAAGGTTACTCCCGTTCCCGAGGGCCCATTACCCGATGTTCATCCTTTGCTTCAACATTCTGCACACAGATATGAACATCAATACGAAAATCAAAATCCTCTTTGTTACATTCAGCCTACACATATTCCAAAATATCTGGATCAACAACCAAATGTACCAATGCCACGAAAACAAGCGCCTGAACAGCAGCCTATCTATGTAAATCAGGATGATGTCAAAGAAACGAAGCAGGATATTTCAGAAAGTGCCCTAACTCACAGTATATCAATATCTACAAGCTACGAAGAAGATAGAAAAAACACCGAAGTACATGTTTCTAAAATTAATATAGGAGGCGATAATATACCTGATATAAGTCATAGAAACGTCACAACAAAGATAGATGATAACGATTCAGGTATTGCTATGAATACGTTAGTTCAGCAGAATAACATGAAAAGGTTGCCAATCACCGAAAAGAAAAGTGTGTTCACGATTGCGTACGACGATGTTCAGACCAAACAACTGCGACCCGACAGTAGCTCCACTTCTTATTAAATCACTTTTTATATCTGAATCCGTCGATTGAGTGCCTTAAAATCATTGTGTATTTAGGATAGACCCAAAATTAAAGACTCGTACCCTGTAATCCGTCCAATATTAAAAGTATTTAATTATTTGATAAAAAAGTTGAAGTATTTTTACGCAGAATTATTTGAAAAACTTTTTAGCTAATGTCCAGATACTTAGTATAAATTAGACTAAGCTAGTTTCGTTAAATGTATAGGATTTTAGCTAAAATGCTTTCAAAATCTGCAAAATTTGTATAGTAAGTAAAACTTGATACAACTGCCTTTGTTTATTGACTGGTTTATGATATAATTTTAGAATATTTTCCTATAATAATGTAAATACGTCACATGTTGAAAATATGATTAAATAATATTTAAATTAATGGTAGCTTTAATAATGTCTCTTTGTAAATATTATTTCTGTAATACCTTACAATGCATTCTGATACAGTATGCAATTCTATATTTGTTATAAAATATAAAGTTATATATTACATATTAAAACCATGAGTATTATTTAAATATTTTTGTCTTTATTTCACACGCCTCTTTTATCTGGGAGTATTAAACAAATCAACTTCAGACTTTTGGGATTATGCTCAAGTTTTAAAGGTGACAAGTCTATCAATTGCACTTATAGCTCAACCGTACCCTATGTAAGCGACTTACCTTACGATTTGGGAACATCATCATTCAGCCGAAAGACGTCCATTGCTGGATATATCCAGGTGGCCTATAGGCCACCCCCAAGAGCGGGGTGTTTGCCGTAATCGCCTCGCTTGGCAGACGGGTTGGCGATCGCAGTATGGTTGTTAAAGTACTCAGAGAACGCTGCTGCCCATCCTCTAGAGAATCCCTTGGTCGCCTTTTACGATACCCACGGAAAGAGATGGGGTAGTGCTATTCTTTAAGTCCGGCACTACACGAGACATATTTGGAGACTATTGGGAACATATTAGATTGTAATAGAAACAGTAATTTCAAAATTAAACAATTTAATTAAATTTCAATTAACAGGTATTGCATCATAACAAACTTAATTATTTACGAGTAGTAACCAGTACTAGCAAATATAACAACGATAATCAATCAAAAACATACTATTCACTCGCAGCATAAAATTGTTATTCTGGACGTAAAAAATATTCCGTTGGCGAAAATTTGTATTGGCACGGAGCGACACAAGCCACAGCCTTATCGCCGAAAATTGTGTGATACCAGCAGATCACCTTCGGCGAGCCAATCGTGCTCGTATTGATAACATTAAACGCTTCTTTTTGGCTACCTCCAGGAATATTAACCGAGGGTTGCTTGCCCGGCGACTGTTCCTCATCATCCTCTTCATACTCGCCATCAATCGTCAGTTGCACTATTTGCACCTGTTTTGACAACTCATCTATACGGCGCAAGATCATTCCAAACTGTTTGCTTGACAATTCCTCGATTTGTTGAGGCCGTGGAGTTGGTGTCACCAGTGTCATCACCTTGTCCGCCATTTCACACAACGTGTCCATGCGGCCAGACGTTTCAAGACTTACAATTTCGCGAACTTTCTTCGGCAGATTGTTCAGCCATATATTCAAGATGATTTCGTTGGAAACGCGCTGACCGGCCACTGCTTTGAGTCTGTGTAGATATTCTGAAGGCTTCTTATTGCCAAATTCCTCTTTGTTCAGTTTAAAAATTGACATACGTTTGATGAACTCGTGTTTAATCTGCTCGTATCTGTTCTCAGCCGGTGGGTTCAGAATAATATCTTCTACCATTGTGGTGTATTCTGGAGGAATATTCGTTACAACATAATCATACTTGTCCGAATCAGATATAATGCCGTTCAAAGTAAACGCTGATTCCGCTTGAGCAAACCAAATTGACAGTTTTTCACTCGAAAAGCGTGGGAATGGTATGAAATCCATATTATTATTTGGATAAAAAGTATTAACAAGACTTGGACAAGTGCTCAAATTGAAGACGCTTCACAACCGAGACTAAGATAGCGATATATAAAAAATAATGCAGGTACACACAAAAATGAGGTGTATTTTAAATTCTACCCTACGAAATCTGATATCTACTGGAAAATCTTTAACTTTATTAAAAAAAACAAGTGTATTAACTAAATCAATCGTTTGAGAACATTCCTATCACGACACTATCGTGTCGACCATGAGATTTCAGAAAGTATGAAACGTATGAGCTGCCGTGGTTTCGCGGTTTTCATTCATGCGAATAGAACCTTATATTGTGTAAACGAAAACTAGATGCCACTCATAAATAGTGATGATATCAATAAAAAAATCTGGCCCATAACTACAGAGAGAAACGTTGTTACATAGAATTAACTGATCAGCTTTCAATAGTAAATATTAGCTAGATTTTTTATAGGTTATCATCATTGCAAAAATAAAACAAAGATGAATCGGCACTCCGAACTGGTACAAAAAACAAAAATCTGAATGTCCATAGATAGTCTGTGGCAGAGTAAAATGTTTCCGACCGAAACCTACAAAAGTTTACCCGTCCATTCCGTAGACACTCGGATACAATAATACCAGGATAACATAATCTACAAGAAGCTTTCAGACAGACATTATTCTAAGAATTGATTACTAGGTGGCGCTGTAGTCGCAACGATGCGATGGGCAGTTTGCCCGTCCATTCCATAGACATTTGGATCCAATACTACCAGGATACTATAATCTACAAGGAGCTATCAATCGCAATGTTCTTAGTAGTGGAAAATGAATACAAGGTGGCGCTGTAGACATGCAACAATGCCAACGATGGTGATGGGCATCCATCCTATCGGAAGAAATACCGAAAAATCGGTAGGTTCGAAACCACTACTACCAGGATACTATAATCTTCAAGGAGCCATCAGGCACAATGTGTTAAATTGCGAAAACTCAATACTAGGTGGCGTTGTAGATAGGCAAAGAAGGGTTATGATAATTATGTAAACGAAACTAGATGTCGCTGTTTTCAACATTAGGTACCAGGAGTCCATGGAAACCGTATAAGATAATTCAACAATAGATGACGTTACAAGTAGCGTCTACTGATAAATCTCGGAGCATTTTATATAGTGTTTATGTATTTTTATCAAATTCATGGCGACGATATCACCAAACATGATCATTGTCCTTTCAATTCATTATTACTATATTGTTTGTTTAAGACTTCTTATCATCAAAATAAAATAAAAGAACACACGTAGAACAAAAATAATATGATTACTCACCTGAATGGCTAATTACTAATTAAAAATCTGTTGTGTTCTAATTGTAATGTATTTTTGTTTAAATTAATTACTATCCAGTAGTGTCCAGGAGTAGGTTTAAGATAAATAGCAGTTGTTTCCAATTGTTTAAATTTCCATCTCGGCGTTCAGTTGCAAGTGTTTAACCAACAGATGGCAGGATTAACTCCGGTACTACAGCTTCACTTGTGCAACCGGCATTCCTTCTACGATTCTTTTCATTTTCTAGACTTGACGTGATCGCAATACTCTGCTGGGCAAAGGCTCCTTTTTTAAGCGACTTCAAAAAAGAAGGAGGTCTTCAACTCTTCTGTGCCTATTGTAAGTATTTGTTTTTTTTAGCTCTCGTTTATTTATTAGCTTTATTCCAGTAAAGCTGCTGCAAAGTAACTTTGTATACAATTCTAGCAAATCCATTGTCAACCATTTTGTTTATAATAGGTATACGTAGATGGCAAGCTAGCTGGACATCACCCGATGGTACAGTCACCGGCGCTCATATACATTCCTAACACCAGAAGCCCAATTTTCGTAATTAATTTGAAGTAAGACTGAAGGTTGACCGAACTGAGATTAAATTATGAATTGAATAAAAAATGGTATTCTGGTACCTACACTTAAAGTTCGGTCCGGTTTCAGCATCATCTCAGTCAATCTCGATATAATGTCAATTCAGTCATCTTAAAATCTATTACGATAGCTTATCGATATCAACAGTCATAGACTAAACTTCTAGAAATAAATGAGAATTCCAACATGTTGTCAAAATGGCTCAGTACATAATGTAACCCGAATACCCCTTTTGGCTTCAGTCAACTTTCAATCTCATTTCAATATAAAATCACGTTTGACGTTGTTTGTTAACGAACAAGAATACCATTTGTCATATTTATGAGATTGACCTCCGGTTTCTGATTTGAGAATTCGGGATAAGCAAATACTTAATTATTTGAGTACAAAGTTGTCAAAAAAATGCTTTAAAATCCGTAATTTTTTTGACAAATGGTATTCTTACATTCTTTTCATACTCAACTGTTATTTGCTTAACCCAAATTCTCAAATCAGAAACCGGAGGTGAGACTAAACTGAGACTAGATCGAAACTATATTTTGAACATTTTTAATTACGAGAATTGGCCTTCAGGAGGTGTCTCTGATGCGTTGCCGACCTTTTGTGTCCTCTCCAGAATGCAGCCGCTGCCATTTTAGTGAGGAATGGGGGTTTGGCCTCCTCTCCCTAATAGACGTAGCTGTAGCGTAGGAGCCGTAGCTGTAGCGTAGGAGCCGTAGCTGTAGCGTAGGACCCGTAGCAAAGTATAAACCGAAGCGAAGTACAGTGATAGCCAAAAGGACAGGTGGCAGCGTTGCCAGACGTCCCGATTTTGAAATCAAAATTAAATGTCCCGCGCGGGACAGGCTCAGTCCCGCTTTTCGGGGATTACTCGAATTATATACGAATAACTAGCTTTTGCCCGCGGCTTCGCTCGCGTTAATTTAGAATTTGACAATCTACTCATAACACACTACTAAAGTTTCCATAATAATATATAGGTAATTGAATCATGATTCGAAAGACACATGGCGCCATCTATTACCGTTATTGTTGTTTTCCTCGAGAACACTACTTTTTTTCGGGATGAAAGGTACCCTATGTCCGTTTTTGTACACCTGACAACGTATATGCAAAATTTCAGGATGATCGGTTCAGTGGATTAGGCGTGAAAAGGTAACAAACAAACAAATTACTATTTTATTTTTTTCGTTTTTTATTTATTTATAGAACATTAGGAATTAGGATTAGGATTCTTACTTAATTATATCATATAATATTGATGTTTATAATTATATTCCTCTGAAGAGTCGGGTCAACCAGACAGTTATTGTTAAAGTAACGTATTTTCATTAAAATACATTTTCTGGGGCTATTTTTGCTGTCTACCTATTGTCATGTAAACATAATTTTAAGGCTCAAATTAAAAGATAAGTATTTAAAAACTAGTGATTATATACGTTTTTTTAAAATGCCCTGCTTTCGATGAAAAAATCCCGCTTTTTTACTCCAAAACTTTGAAAATCCCAGTTTGCCTAACAAAAAAACTGGCAACGCTGATAGGTGTTAGATATTTTTCACCATATTTAACAATAGTCTTGCACCTACCTGGGGCGGTCCATGACTGCACTCCAATAGTGCAGCCGTGGATAGTCCCCGGTTGGTGCCCCACCACATTCTAGATTAAAGTTCTCAAAGGGGCCTCTGCGCGTTGGACCTGTGTCCCCCGTATGCCTTTCAAAGGACCGGACATCTTCCGCACTGAAGATGACCCGTGACTTCAAAGAGATAATAATAATATTTATTTTCACAAAAAATATTACACACATTACAAAGCACTAATGGAGACTAATAACGTCACATTATTTTTAACAGACTTCAAAAAAGAGGAGGTTCTCAATTCGGATGTTTGTATGTTTTTGGTGGATCATAATATTTCGTTTCATATTCGTAATCATAACTGCAAGTGGGCTGCACAACCAGTCGGCAGTTGTCACGCAGTTGCATTGACTGCAACTTAATTGCCTTCAAGCTGCATTTAGCAGTCGCATAGTTTGTAGTTGCGACTGGATGTATTGTCCACTTGCAGTTATGATTACGAATATGAAACGAAATATTTGATTTATCTTAAGTGACGTTAATAGCGCCCCAGAGGTTTCGGAATTTTCCGGTCTGTCCTCTCGTCGGTAAGGTCGAAACCTTTTGTTTCTACTTGTCCCCTAAAGAACAGCAGGGGACAGACCAGGAATGTTACGTTCGATCTGTCCGTTTGTTTTGGTGACAGGGGAATAGATCGTTTTTTTTTATTCCTGATTGTCCCCCAAAGGTGACAGATCAGGGGGACAGACCGGAATATTCCAAGATTTCGACAGATAAATATTTATCAGACACAACACTTCAATTACAAACTAAATTCCTAGGTTTTCTTAGTTCTATTCTTCTTTATTCAGCGTCGTCTCTGTCCATTGCAGATGCCCGCTTTTATTAACAGCCAAAAAAATCATTTTTATTTTACTATAATAGCAATTGCCTAAACTGGTTAAACGATGGTCCCCGAGACTTACAAACAAACTTCACATACTAAACAAATATATCCTAACTAATATTATAAATACGAAAGTAAGTTTGTTACCTTTTCACGCCTAAACCACTGAACAGATCATCCTGAAATTTTGCATATACGTTGTCAGGTGTACAGAAACGGACATAGGGTAGGTACCTTTCATGCCGATAAAAAGTACTGTTCCCGAGGAAAACAACAATAACGTTCATAGATAGCGCCACGTGTCTTTCGAATCGTGATTGAATTATATTTATGATTATTTACGGTTTACTCACGTGCATTTTTCGGGATTGCCCGACTAGTTTCGGACCCAAACGGAGCCCTTAATCATGAGCTGAACACGCGGCGAGGTCGCGAGACGAACGTTCGTCTCGTTCGTCAATCCCGAAAAATGCACGTGAGTAAACCGTAAATAATCATAAATATGAATGTGTCTCACGAAAGTTATAATTCAAAAATGATTGAATTATTAGATACAGAAACTTTAGTAGTGTGTTAAGAGTTGATTGTCAAATTCTAATTTAACGCAAGCGAAGCCGCGGGCAAAAGCTAGTCTACAATTTTGCCAATCAATAGAAAAATGACAATAAAATGTATGAGATTGGCATGCAATCGATTATCGAGAACCAAATATTCGTTCGCAATAATCATACTTTAGAACAGGGTCTACGTCTTCTTATTTCGAATTTCAAACTGTAGTTAACGACGTGAACTTAAATATTGTTTCATCAGAACACCGTTCAATCATTCGCATGAGCAGCTCCTTCATTCAGCTCATTTGCACAGGCGAGTCGCGCGGAAAATCATTTCTTTTCATATTCCCATTTTTCACGTCTTACCTACTTAAAGTTTTCAAGCCAATGGGGAGTTTGCAATTCGTCTGTTTATTTTTCTTTTCTTTTTTTCTGGCGATTGACTAATTTTTATTCGGAGTTTTTTGTTTAGTTTGTTCAGTCTGTAGTAGGCTGTGTGATGGGTAAAATGTTATTCAATTTAGGGATGAAATCGTTTGCCTACTGTTTTTCAGTTTCAGAAATATTACGATCCATTAAGAGATTGAGAAAAAAAAAGATCTAAGATGACTCATTACAGTCATCTCATTACTGATGAACCAGGCTGGTTATTTAATACATGATATTTATTGCATTCTGAATATGCAATAAGCATCATGCTTAGCACTAATCTCCGGTTTCTGAATTGATAATTATAGGATAAGCAGTACTTAAGTACCTAACATTTGAGTACGGAGTTGTCAAAAAAATTACGGATTTTTTAATAAAGCATTTTTTTGACAACTCCATACTCAAATACTAGTTCAGTATTGCTAATCCCGAATTCTCAATTCAGAAACCGGAGGCAAATGTGCAAATGACGTCACATTTAGTGAATCATATTTCATATTCGTAATCATAAGGCTGTTTTTCCACCAGAGATGTGTGCTACGGATGTGTTCCAAACTAGCCAATAGGATCGCTTAATTTTACTTACTTGAGTCATGTTTGAAAATCAAGCAATCCTATTGGTGCATTTGATACACATCCGTAGAACTGTTCAACGGATGTGTGTCAAATGGAACAATCTCTGATGGAAAAGCAGCCTAACTCAAAGTGGGCTGCAGATCCAGTCGGCAGTTGCCACGCAGTTGCACTAACTGCATCTTAACTGCCTTCTGCATTTTCAGTTGCATAGGTGCACCAAGTGTGCCATTATTAGCCGTCCCTGCATGTTTCAAGGAATAAGGGAATAAGTACAAAAAGTAGATAATTATGTTAATAAGCACTGCGTATCAATGTTTAACAAAACAAACCGTGTCTCTTAACATCAACTTATTTAATTTAGTAATAATAAAACAGAACCGCAACTTTTATTAAGAAAGTACCAGGGCGACAGAAACAGACATGAGGTATGGAAATTACGTCTCCCCGCGGCAACTTGCTTTCACGGTCCACTGGGCTGATCATAATAAAAACTCGCGCCGTCGCCTTCACACAGAAGTTTGACCATAAATTCGGTGGTCGGTGCAGTAATCGCCCGACGCTCGCCGACGGCGAAATTCTTACCGAACCCTAGAAACAACACATCTAAGGAAAATTCGAATCACAAAATTCAAGCTTCATTTCTTCTTCCACTGCTGTCTGTCTCCTTCACATTCATTGTTAAAACCAAAGAAAAAACGCAACGTATTGCGAATAAAAATCGCGGCTACGTTTTTCCGTACTTGCGCAGCATCCCCCACTTTTAATATAATAATAAATATCACCAGAATACACTACTTTTTGCAAAGTTTTTTTTTCCGCTTTGTTTTCCCCTAGGGTGAGCCAAGACCATTAAAAAGGTTAGGGCGAGCGATATTTTATGCGATTTTAAGTGTGTAACGGTTCTAATGTCCGTTTTATTGCGATGTGAATTATGAAGGCATGGTAACTAGTGCTATTTATGTCTGAAGAAACTAGGTAACGTTTCTTATCCTTCAGGTATGTCAATCTAGTAATATAATAATGCGAGAAGCAGCAGAGGTGAATAGCCCACGTTCATCAGCAAACACATTCCTTAATCTATTCATCAACTTAACCTATCTTAGCCAGCAGTGGTTGAAGGCCTGTCACAGGCCTAATCTGGTGAGGCCTATCACAGGCCCCTTCCATTTTGCATCACAATACCCGAACTGGCAAACATAGCTCGGGACGACTCCCAGCCTGACGGACCGATGACCTAAAGAAGGTAGCTTTGGCAGACTGAATGCTGAACATAATTCTGACTGAGAACCTATATTCATATAAAACGAATTGTTTTGTTTTAGTGAAGCTACTGCAGTCAGAACGGTTAAGTGCTGATATGAAATTAGTTTACAATCTTACTATACCGACTCTGTTCTACAAAAGATGAGTCCTGAGTTCTGACATAGCGGTCATTTCGTAAATTGTAGCCGGAAGGAGACTACTATCGAAAAATATAAACGACATCATCAAAAACCGTAAAATAGCTACATTATCGGCTTTGTTTTTTGTAGACAAACTTCAGGATTCACCTTACGCTGAAAGTCATTTTTTTTTTTTTTTATTTCAAATAAACCAGAATCCAGGCACTTTTAAAACGTCAAAACTAGGTGCACGGTTCCAAAAGGTAGGTTCAATGGAGAAGAGCCGGCAAGAAACTCCATGAATACTCTTTTAAAATTGTAGATCATGACAATTCCATTACAGTAGCGTGAAAAATAGAATATAAGAATAATGCAGGTAACAAATAAACTTACACAAGAATTGAAATTATGCCTTCAAGATTGCCATAGCAGTTAAGGGCTGACCAGTCCCGACAGACAGCACCCGTTCACGAGCATGACGAAAGGGGTAATATAGTCTTTCGATTGCAGAGGGTTTTTCAAAAATATGCTTTCAACAGACTTTGTAGATAGAAAATAAGTAGATTCTAATTACTAGGTACTAGCGGCAGTGGCACCCTCCTGACATGCATTTTCAAAGGATTATTATTTCTGATATCACTTCGAGTAAATGAAAGTCTAAATCCGAATTTGCAGTCCAATTACTACAATTAAGTAGCTAAAATATGTTTATGGTGACGTTTTATGTTAACAAACTCTCAACAATTCACATTCATAAATATATCTACAATAAACGAGAAAACGTGACCGATACGTATAAAGTTAGTCACATTGTTCTTCATCCTCAACGAAAATCTGCTTAATCCGTCAGATTAGACATTTGAAACACAAGTGGTGGCCGATACCTCTCATTATCCTCAGCACCGAGAGGGTTAACTTTGAAGTATCATTCCCATTTATTAATGGTCAAGTTCAACCCGCCGTCGCTTCGCCCCAAATTAGAACTGATTGCTGTAACTGAATTATTAAATTGATGCCATTTGTTCTCAGATATTTTAATACCTAACGGAAAATTGTTTTGGGTTTAAATAATTACTTGTTATGGGTATTTATTGTCTGTGTTTAAGCGTTTTTACGCCGAACCTGGAGTAAAATTGATGTCAGAATAATCTTGATTTTGGTACCTACATAATTAGATACATAAGTAGTTCTTAACCCCTCAATGTTGTAGATTTTAGTATTCGGCTAATATAAATATCAATCACGACAACTATGGATGTTATTAGCACATCATTTAATTAAAAAGCGTGGTAGTTTGATTAGCGATTTGTCAAAACTCTTCTCTTTCATGCAAAAGAAACTGCGTACAATTCAAGATTTATCTTTCACAAAATGTGTTTTTTTAAAGACTTCTTGAAAAAGTAGTAGGTTCTCAATTCGTCTGCTTATTTTTTATATACGTTTGCGCATAATTTTATGCCGCACACATCCATCATGCTCACTATTAATATTATGCATCCAACTAAAAAATAAAACATTTGTAAGATTATGTATCTAACCTAAATAAAACAAGATCAATGATTAACACAGCACCAAACACGATAAAATACATACCAACGCATTAATTAAAATTTTCTTTATTAATTTTTCCAATGAATCGCGAGCGCACAACATTGACACTTATTGCTTTTCCCCGAAATTATCCAAGAAAACCAATTAATCACGTCGCCTCTGTCCAATAAATCCCCTTACGGACTTTAATTATTTTCTTATGATTTTAATTTTTACTCTCCGTAGGAACCCTCGACCTCCGCACGAAATCACGGATTTGTGAACAACTGTCTCCACTCAAATTTTTTCGACTCCAGTTGGACTTTTATTAATAAAGGAGGAAGACAATTAATACTACTTAAAATTTGTTTAAGCATTCCCAAACTTAATTAGAAATCTTTTCATTGTTAGGAATAAATAAGTAGGTGTGTTTGAAAGACCAGGTTTTCCTAATGCATAACAGATGCGTTGGTGTACGATGAAATGTACAGTACTAAAGGTTTCTGATACTGGGTGGGTGTTGGTTGGATTATAATTAGCCATATTAATGCCAATAGTAGTAGATAATTACTTCTCACATAAAGATTATATTAATGAATAATAGGATGCTTGTGATCTGTTGACCAACTTGATAAGAACTCGAAGCTCTTTTAATGCAAACTCTAAAAAGCGGTCGCGATGCTTTGAAAGAATTAAAAAAAAACACATGAGCCAGATGGTTAAACAAAAATTAATATGAAATGTAGGTAGTATAACAACAGAATGTTTAAAAAAAAACATATTGAAAGGAATAAAGCGCATTGTCACAAAATTCATTTTTAAAATATTTCCGACATTAAGAGCAGTTAACAATCAGGCGGCGGGCGATTATTTTTCCGAATTGGTCCCAAAAACCGCGCAATTAAATGCCATTTGTCCACAACAAAGGAGACCGTCCTCTCACCCCCCTCTTTTCTTCCGAAATTAGTGATGACTTCAATAAAAATAATTCTTGTCTTTTAGGCAAATTGCATCGCGAAAAGTCCAAAAGCCTTTAATTAAGGGTCGCCCCTCGCCACCCCGTAAACAGCGTCGCGGCCGTCACCTTTTATTTTTGTTAATTCTTGGGGCTCTTTCTTCGCCGCATAAGTTACTTCACCCCTTCCCGCCTGTGATTCTTTACGCCTTTTTGTCACCGTTTGAATTCTTTTGAAGAAACCCTTTCTTCCCATCTGCCACGCCCGTCAATATTAACTCCGGCACGACGAGTTAAACTTTTTAATATCCGTTAAATTTTGTTACACTCAGCGGGAATCCTTTTAAGGAGGTTTAGAGAAAAAAAGTCTAATTTGAAAATCGTGTAAGCACTATACTGTTTCAGATATTTTTATTTATGTTTCGTTGCTAAGTTTGCATTTGCATACCTATATTGTTCTTCAATTTTGAAACAATATCAACAAAAAGACGTCCCTCCAAACCGAAGAAGACGATATTTCTTAAGATTCATTAAATTATTCACGAGGGAAAGGAAAAAAATAATGCAAATGAGATCGGAATGTTTAAAAAAACTTGTTGGAAAACACGAGAGATCGTGACGGAGGCTGCTGCGGTTGTAGGGACACGGACACGAATTTTTAATCCATTTCCCGTAGACGATTAATATTCAAGGCCCGGCTGGTCTGGTTCATCTCCTTCGCCATTATTGCTTGGACGCCATCTCCTTCGTGTCTTCGGTGTACTTTCGCTTTGATTTCGTACAAGCTAATTACTTTCCCTTTGTGACTGATTGCATTTCTAAGTTGAAAGATTTTTGTTTATTGGTTTTGCTGATTAGGTATGTAGATATAGCTACATCTTTGTATTTTTAGAAACCAACATGTGCGCCGTCATGAGTATACATTATACAAGGGATATAAAATTTGTCAGTTACGTCATGTCACGCAAATGTCACATCAAAATATATTTTTTATTATATCTTTCCATGTATTGTATTTATTCCATGACGGCGAGTGTAAGTGCACCCACTTGCGCCTCCCAGAGCCCACAGAGACAACTCTCCTGATCTTATCATCACCAGCTAATGTTTCTGGTTCAGTCAAACAGATACAATAATAGTCCAAACATTGTCATAACATTGGCCCAATAGTTATTGTCAATGCAACCACAGCTAACCAAAACAGCAAGAGATTCGCCAACACCAATTACACAAACACATAATTCCTGCTTTGCATGTTGAGTTGGAGCAATATTGCCTTAATATATTCAATATCCGGGAAGATGATAATTTACCGACTCGGGTAGAATCCATTATGGATGTTTACTTGACCTGCGCTTAGTGCTTACTAAGACAACAGGGGTGACCGCCGCGTACTTATGCGATCCTGGTAGAGTGGGACTATTCAATATAGAGGCTCTTCAAATGTTCCTTTGGGATACAGAAGAAAACGGGAAATTATTATCAAGGTTCGGCTTAGTTTTAACACGAGTCAAAGTCCAAAGAATAATCCTTATTTCTTTCCGTCTCTTTCGTCACTTTGTTTATTTTTCAAAAGAAAAGCATGTGCCAGTAACAAAATAAAAGACGGTAGATAAACAATAAGAAGAAAAACAGAAAGGTTGAATATCGGAAAACAGTGAATTTGAATTTGGAATTCAAATCCCGTACGTTGACTTTAGCGTCACGCAGGAGTGTGCTTCAAACACATACAGACCGAAAAAACACAATTTTAAACATTGATTTTAAAGCATAATTCTTGCTTTTCATTTGGTTTCAGCTATCAATTTTGTAAACAAAATTGATTTGATTGCATTATTAACTATCATCATACGTATTCTGAGGTTACAGTCTAAATTGTGCTGACTATTTTATTACCCAATTATGTGGTCTGAAGTACCGGCCTATAATTTCTTAATACTACGCATCTAATACGTTGAGTCCTCATTGGCCACCTCATGCAATTTATTTTTCCATACATTTAATTTATCATCTATCCTTGCTAAAAAGCTTTATTCGAAGAAGTTTCCAAGATCCTAAATAACCTATGCATAACTTTCAACTCGGAACATCCTCATAAGAAGTCATAATTTTTGCATGAATAGAGGCATTTTTCGATGAGCTCCTGTAATACGTTGATGCAGAAATATGTTTATGGCCTTACATGGAATATTTCGAGAGGAAAATCCAGGATAATCTATAAATATCGCCCTCGACACTTCGCCCCGTAGCAAATTCTAAAGTGACAATATTCCGTATTGTATCCACGATGTGAAAAATGTATGCACACCTCGCGCTACGCGGAGCGGCCGTAATATACGACGCGCGTGGGGAGTTATTAAAATTATAAACAAATAAAATTATTCAGTGTGCACCCCTTACGAAGTTATTCGTGGCCTGAATTCTTCATGTGTGATGTTTATTGCATATAGAATCTATGGTTTACTTGATTTATATAAATGTTTGTTTAATGTAAAATGTATAATATACATAGAGAGAGAGAGAGAGTGGTTACCGAATATGGATTACATCAGATTTATAGCCGCGAATCCTCAACTAGTGTCCCAGTTCGAGCAACGGTAGTGACTCGACAACAAATCGGAAAACCGCGTCATGGAAAATAAAACAAATCATGCTCTTGCTATGCATTTACTTATGCAAGCGCATGACCAGGGGCCCAATTCTCCTAAAATAAATTGTTGCCAAACGCAATCGAACCACAACCGTCAGTCAGTTTTTGTTTTCGAAAACTTTCAAAATGATTGATTTTGTGTTTGTGTCAAACAATTTGATAGCTTTTAAAATTGAGAACTGTCTGAATGAACGGTTCGGCCTTGGTTCGGTTGTGATTTATCAAGATTTATTTTAGGACAATTAGGCCCCAGGAGGGCTAATAACGTCATCATAACTGCAAGTGGGCTGCATATCCAGTCGGCAATAGTCACGCAGTTTCATTGACTACAACCATTAGGTTATGCTATGCATTAGGTTATTAGGTTATGCTACTGCCAAATGCAGCTTGAAGACAATTATGTCTTCAAGCTGCATTTGGCAGTAGCATAGTTTGTAGTTGCGACTGGATGTACAGTTCACTTGCTGTTATGATTACGAATGTGTAACGAAATATGATTCACCAAATGCCTCCCAGTTCTTTTGTAAAAGGACCCATCAATCAGCTGGAAAAACCTCAAAGTAAAGAAGATTTACTTTACCTTCAAATACACTTAGATGTGATTAAAATAAAACCAACGAAACTCCAGAACATTCATCATTCTAAAATAATCTTTTGACAGCTTACACAAAAAAAATACAATTTCCGTCTTGGAATGTCTTGTCGAAGTTTTTCATCTATATCGGTAACCCCGTTCCCTTTATTTTATATTAAAGCGATAAACATGTCGATTGGTAGAGACACGCGTGGGCGCTCTCCCTTCGTATCGATACTGAGAATCTGCGTAAATGTTACTGTAGAGCGCCGAATGATGGTGAACCCTAAGATTTTCCAGAATGACCTTATATTTAGGTTACCAAGCATTGTAGAAATGTCAATAAATAATTATTATAAGAATCGATTAATATAGATACAGACTTTTAAAAGTCGAGCGTTGCTTATTGTGTAGTTAATAGTGGGAATACTTACATAGATTCGAATTGTGACCAGAACTGTATTATTTTTGTGTGGAATTACGTCGAAGAGCAAAATAACCATTCGATCCTGGGTAGTTGCCATGGATAAATCCCATTAATCTTCTATTCTATCAAGCTAAAGTAGAAACTTTTTTGTGGAATTACGTCAAGGAACAAAATAATAATTCGATTCTGGGTAGTTGCCATGGATAAATCCTATTAAAACTTCTATTCTATCGAGCTAAAGTAGAAAGTTCCCTTTTTTCCAATTTAATCCTAACATTTACAAACATAAACTTGATTAACGTAAAGATTTACACATAAGACCCAACATTTACCAATATCCGAACTTACACAGTAACATCAGCAGAATATGCAAGTCATGAGAAAACGCTTATCATGGGATTTGATAGCGCCTCGGATAGACGGGGATGAATTATGGTGTAACATATTGCCGTGTGATCTGTGACTATTAGTTTTAAAGGTCTGTGGGATGTTTTGGAAATGATTAAAGAAATGCAAAGTCAGGACATGTGAATTTTCGAGGCGACTGACCAATACAAAAAATACCTTTTACCGTTTTACAATAAACTACTGTGTTTATGAATGGTCTTCCAGTGCTGTTTTTATTATTTACCGTTACATCGAAATAATGTGTGTTTAACAGCATCTTTAACAATTATTACTAGGATTGTTTTTTTTTTAATTTACGCACTCACTAACATATAACGCTATAGTGACACACATGTACAAAGGTACTGCTTATTTATAAAGATATTTCTGCCAGCTTACCTGTGACAGGGTAGTGTTTTCAGTTTTTATGTTTCTTCATATTGCAACTTAAACATAATAGAATATAAAGATGCCTAGTCCCCCGAAGCCGTTCATCTCAGAATTCTATAAAGCCTACATGTGCAGCAGTAGAGGCTTACGGGCTGAGATATAACTATTTTCACAGAGACATAATTTGTAATTCCTTTACGTATCTGGTATATTATATAGAAATAGTTAAGATATTAGTAGTCGTGGTGGCCCGGAGGTTACAGACCCGCTTGTTAAGCACCGGGTTGCGGGTTCAAACCCAGGCATGTACCAATGTGACTTTTTCAATGTCATATGTACTTTCTTAGTTAATCTAAGGCGCCACTGACATACGGTGAAGGAAAACATCGTGAGGAAACCTGGACTTTAATGGTCTGAAATCGCCAACCCGCAGTGAGCAAGCGTGGTGATCAATGCTCGTTCCTTCTCTGTACGAGAAGAGGCCTTTGCCCAGCAGTGGGAAAGTTACAGGCTAATATTTATTTATTTTATTTATTAGTTAAGATATCATTTTTTCGTGAATCCAAGTTTTTTTTTATCTTTATTCTAAGCCACTTATACCGTTTTCGTGCCTTCAATTAAATGACTTCAGAAAATCTTCCCCACCTCAAGCGCTGCATTTATAGTGCACACCCATCACCATAAATTATGTGTCGATTGACCACTCATCCCCTAGGGTCGGCACTCCGCGTGTTGTGCCGTTGCAGATGGACACTCCAACAATGGCGTTAAAAATGAACTCTGCCGATAACTGTCAGCCCTGATGAATCGCTCCACTGCACCTTTGAAAAGGAAAGTAATCGGTAAGTGAGTTATTGGCACGTTTATATTTTCAATCAATCAGGGATGTGTAATGTGTATTTGGTAATCAAGTAAGCGGATTAAATGATGTGGTATTAATGTTTTCTTTTAAAAGGATGTAAACTATAAAAGAAAGAAATCAATTTAATCAACATGCAAATCGACACACGGCATGACGTAATGCCAAAAGGTGCAACAGTTACGTAAATAAAAATACTTAACAAGCACCATGTTCACTCATCCTCCGTCATCACACTCATCACTCAGCATAATAATGCTGTATTGTGGCAGCATTGGCACTAATTTTCCCAACTTGCAACACCATTCAGACAGCCTTGTTGTTCTTTTCCTAGTAACGTCTAAGCTGTGTTTATGTGGGCCAATAATTCCGGTGTTGTCAAGCCCGTCCCGCCAACTTCACCTGTGTAAAACATTACAACTTATATTAGCAATGAAACAATGTACCTTGTAACGGAAGGGTTTTACAGCACCGTTATTAGCAATAACATAACACGGCACATCGCTTCGGTATTTTCTTCAATAGCTGTAGGCCCATAAAGCCGCCGTGTTGAACAAGCGATTGTGTGAACAAGCGGCCGCTTGGGACGCCAAACTTCCCAAATTCCCCGTCGGCTTGTCGCGAGCAGAGTTTTACGGCCAAATTAATATGGCAAATTAATGCGTTCTGTTACCGTATAATTTTCGCGTATGGGAGGGTGTTTCTTGCGACGTCCTGGTCCCACACAAACCAGCATATTGCATCACAGGGGTATCTAACAGGGCGGGAATCGTATCATTTTTCCATATGGAAATGATGTAACGAGCGGAGCGCAAGACAACAGTGATATGCTAATTAAAGGAAAACACGCCAAACGTATTCTGTGTTTATTTTCGGTCGGCGACGAGATGGAGGAAACGGCGGCTTTTTTAATTGCTGTATACAGATCAAAAATAAAACACAGAGCTTCCTAATCTTTTTGTTTTACGCAAAAATGGTTTCTATTATTATTATATAAGGTACTATTGACTCTGTTTAATTTCTCAGCAAAAACTACTGCTCATTAATTTGTTTCCGCATGTCTCCCACCAGCTAAAACCTATATACTTACGTAATAAGACTTTAAATATGTTTAGTAATAATAATAAAGACCCATTTAATTACAGTAAAAGTTCATAAGTTGCACTCGGAGTGTATAAGGAAGAAGAACATGTGAGTTTATGAGTGCGATTCGTCACGGCAATTGAGAACGTGGGAGGGTCTCGTGACTCCGGTGTAATGAGAACCTTGCAATAAGCAACTCAAGTCGTGCAATAAAAAGGAGACCCGCTTCAGAATTACTTACGTTTAATTTTAAATTCCTTACACACACGAAGAAGGTTAGAAAACAATGACAGAAAATAATAAAGTCTTGATTACTAATGCCCGATTCCCATGATTTACCAAGCGTTATTGGTTAATATTAATACTCTTGTATCTTTTCCAATAATGAAGACCCCAAAGGTTTGCATACGCTCTCTCTTTTAATAATAATAATTCTTTAATTCAGATAACAAGATCCAATGTGTTAGTAATTACAATAATGACATTACAACTATTGTTAGTAAAGTGACACGATATTGGTGATTCATTGTGACATCTTAATTTTAAATCACTGTCCTCACCATCTTTTTTAAAATTGGAAAGGTAACATCCTCCCCTATTATTATGAGGATGCTGTTGCTAGTTTCTCGTATTCGGCTTAGTAGAGATGCCGTTTTTTTGCGAATCACCTCAGTAGCTTTTACCACAGATAAAATTAGCTTACGAGTATATTTATATGCCCAGTATGGCAATAAAAAATGCTCAGCAAAACGATTCGTTTTTGTCCATGGAAACCGGGCATTAATCGTTTTATTGGCAATTTGACAATGACAAGATAAAGTTATATTACAGTTTGTTCAATAACTCCTGACTAATGTTGTTTGTTCACAAACAGAGTACCTATAGAACACATTACGAATACACGGACGTCGACAATATCGGGAGCAAACAATTAGAGGCAAGTTAAGGAGGTAGGGGGGCGCCGATTAAGTTATACACATGCGGGTTAGAGGGTAACCTGACTCAGGAAGATTAAGATTCATCGAAAGGCCCTTACATGGAAACAAACATTGTATTACGAACCGGTGTCTTGCCAATGTTTGCCGAAGGTAGCGGATGTTAATTTAGTATTCACCCTTGCGTTGCGTGCCCAATATTAATATTTTGGTAAAAGCACCCGCTTTCTGAATGTCTCGAAAAGATTCATTTCGTAAGTGGAATGAAGGTGACATCGGGATTACGTTTTCTTGTGCGAACTAATTTGCGGGAACAAACAAGGGGAGTTGCCGGACGGCCGTTAATGGT
The DNA here is from genome assembly GCA_905220435.1 of Amphipyra tragopoginis. Taxonomy (NCBI): domain Eukaryota; kingdom Metazoa; phylum Arthropoda; class Insecta; order Lepidoptera; family Noctuidae; genus Amphipyra; species Amphipyra tragopoginis. The sequence continues at coordinate 20,291,921 of HG991995.1, read as the reverse complement.
CCCGGAACGCCTTTGGGCTGTCCACGGTACTTGACCGCCGTCCGGGGACTCCTCACACTATTAAAGTGCTAAGAGGGACATTAGTATACCCTGGGGCCTGTCATCTGAATAATTTAACGTCTTAATTGTGTTTAGTTTTTGTGGAAATAATGCTGATGTTGTATTTACTTTGTGGGGACATTTAATGGAGATTGTGGTTCTAAGAATTCGTTCTGCCAGATGTTCAAAGAATCTTAGTTTAGTTTGATACATTAATTGATTACTTCAAAGACTTGATGAGTAGCAATTTGGCTTGGACGATTTTAGCAGAACTTGTAAACATAAAATAAAAGTATCTTTAAATGTCTGTGGTAGATATTACTATGTACACATTTTTGATCTTTGCTTTGCAAAACCAATAAGCAGATCTATTCTCCACAACAAAAAACCCAACTTAACCTAACTATAAGTACGTTGAAATCCTCAAAAACGTAATAACTCAAGGGCAGCCGGTCAGCGATAAGCAAGTTAATCCTAAAGATAAATAGGCTCCGGTCATTGTGTCCGGCGCGGGCGGTGGTGAGCGATGCGATTCTTTTGTCTCCGCCCGCAGCCGGTCGCCCTCTCCGAGACAATGTAAGGAAGGCCAGTCAGCAATCGACAGCGGACGAATATTTGGCACACAGAATTCAGAAAATGGGAGATGTGACGTATTATTATTTAAAGAAGCCGCAATGATCTGGAGTAAAATTCACAACTGTTAGATTTGTAAAGTGCGAAATATTTTCTTTCTAAGAGCTCATACACACCACATTTTTTTCAGGTGCCGTCGACGCGCGTTTCGCTATCGCGCGTTGTCGACGCTGCTAAACTTGAAATAGGCAGATTACTTGCGATTGCATCGCTGCCAACTCACGAGAAACGCGCTACAGACGCGCGTGAGCAACTCACCTTGCAAAGTAAAACGCGTGTAGCACGCGCGCGAAGGAGCATGGATCGCGCTACAGACGTGCGTGAACAACTCTCCTTGGATTAAAACGCGCTGTACGTATGTGTTTGCAGCTAAAGAGACGCGCTGTGACAGCGCGTCTGTATCGATGTAACTTCGCGCTACGAGGGCGTCGACAGCTCGCGAAAAAGTCGTCGTCTGCATACTACAATTTTATGAACGTGTGAATAGGTAAATTGGTTGCGATAACATCGCGTTTGCAGCGCGTTATAGTTGCGTGCGACGCGCGTCGAAAGCGCCTGAAAAAAACGTGGTGTGGAAGAGCCCTAAAGAATAAATTTGACGTTTTGACATATTTTCTAAACAAAAGTTGTTAAAACGTCAAACTTACTCTTGAGATAAACGTTATAATACGATGAAAAAATCTGCCCTAAATATGTAGTTTAGACATAATTCATGGAAAATAAAAAAATGTTATTATTAAAATAGGCAACTACTAAAACACAAAATAAGTTAGGGACTAACAAAATTGGTTAATTTTATTTATAGATTTAATCTATAATTACTTCTGTTACTGCTGAATAATAATTACATTTAATTTTTCAAAAATACATTGGGCATTTATCCTACCATAAGCATCCAAAACAAAACATTTGAAAAACAATTTTTCCCTCTATTCATTCTTTAGTCTATGGTCTGGAGCTACACCCAAACGTCTGAATTCTGAATGTCCAGCACATTAACTTCAGACCGCAAGGCGCGGGGTCCGTTTGACAACTGGGTGGCTTTATTTTAAATCACCACCTATTGTGACTAAGAAACTACCCCCTTACGGTCCATGACACTAATTTATTTAAACACTAGCTTCTGCCCGCGACTTCGTACGCGGATCCTGTTGCTTATGCCAGCAACAACGGGGTTGTCAAAATCGAAGATCTGAAACGTCTGATGTCGAATTCTAAGAGCCTGGGGACGGGTAAACAACGGGATGCGCGAGACGATTCGAGACGTTCCAGATCTTTCATTTTTGTAAGTTAACAGGAAATGCCCAACAGACTAAACAACTTTTGCTAAGACGTCATTCCTATACATGTTATGGTATCGATGGGCTTTGGAGTTCCACAACAGGTGTTCCAGATCTTCAAATTTATTCTCACAGCAGAAAATGCTCTTCACGTGGAATAATTTTTGCTATGGCACCATTTTATATCTCTTATACTTTAGCTGGTCTGTTGCGGTTCTGCATCAGGTGTTCCATTTTCCAAAATAAATTATAGCCTATATGTTGCCCAGACTACCTATTACTACAACAAAAAAAAAATTCCTTCCCGTAATTCCGCAGCGGATCCCAAGGGTACACTGAATTAACAATAATATTGCAAATAACTTTAAAAAAAAATTCTTTACAAACTACATTTGGGGTTTTTCCTTCAGGAGCTAATATATAAAGACCGGAAGCGTTGCTGACCCTTGAAAAAGCAACATAAAGTTGACCATGAGAAAAACAGCTGGTTGTCAGGTCAACACCAGCGGCTTTAAGCGTCTGCCCTTCTGACTTGTTTATTGTCATAGCAAAGCATGTAGTCACAGGGAACTGTATGCGCTTAAATTGAAAGGGGAAATTGTTGGGGATGAGTGGTATGCGCGGTATGAACACAGTCTCACCGGCACCACATCCAGTGAGGATTGTAGCAACAATTATATTATGTTGTAAAGCGTTGACAATAAGACAGTTTCAGAAGTCGGTGGCTTCTATTTGCTTCAGAGTAGAGTTGCACCGACTTCTGAAACTGTTAATTTTATATTATGATAATTATTTTACTCCTTTTAGTATTTCTTTGAAGTCGGGTTTTACTTTTTTTTAAAGTTTATTTTTTTATTAAATATCTACGTTTTAGTGTCATAATTTTAACCCCCTCCTTCATAACCCTTCTTTTTGGCTTTGACGTAGTCGGGCATAAAAAGTCCTTTCAAATGATACCTTACACGATATAATGAAAACATTCCAAAGGGGGGACACGTACCCCCTCCTCTTTTCCAGTAGTCAGTTCCCAACAACAAATATAAACAAAGCAATATTAGTAATTTGAGAATTTTGCTTTGATCCGATGAGGAGTTCCGTTCCATATCTCTGAAGTTCATGGTCTAATCATAACAAAATTTATATGGGACCAATCGGGAAGTATACCCTTCCGAACAAAAAAAGAATTTTACAAATTGGTTCATAAATGACGGAGATATGAGGTAACAAACAAAAAAAAATACAACCGAATTGAGAACCTCCTCCTTTTTGAAGTCGGTTAAAAATCAAAAAAAATATGTGAGTTTTTGCCAGTAGAGTCAAATTTTCAATGATATACCATCGTCATCGAAAATCAGTCCTAAACTGTTACCGCCTTCACCGCGTGGAGGTACTCCAAGCTTATGTTATTTTATAATTATACAGTGAAATTAGTGATAACTTTGATTTCCACATCAGATGTTTCTGATCTTCGATTTTTATAAGTCAACAGGAAATGCCCATCAGACCGAACAACTTTTGCTAAGACGTCATTCCTTTATGTGTTATGGTGTAGCTGGGCGCTTGGAATTCCACAACAGGTGTTCCAGATCTTCATTTTTTATACGTCAACAGAGAGTGCTCATCAGGCTGAACAACTCTTGCTAAGACGTCATTCCGATATATGTTATAGTGTAGCTGGGCTCTTGGAGTTTCACATCAGGTGTTCCAGATCTTCAAATTCATTCTCTCATCAGAAAATGCACATCACGTGAAATAATTTTTGCTATGGTGCCATTTTTGTATCTCTTATAGTTTAGCTGGTCTGTTGCGGTTCTGCATCAGGTGTTCAAGTTTCCTTAATAAATTATAGCCTATATGTTGCCCAGACTTAATACCTATACAACAAAAGAAAAATCATTCAAATCCGTCCAGTAGTTCCGAAGATTAGCGTGTACAAACAAACAGACAAACAGACACACAGACAAACAGACAAACAGACAGACTTTTTTTTTTGTATTCGTGCTCTATTACTGTTTCTAAACCCCCCTCAACTATTGTTTTTTTAATATATTCAATGTACAGACACAGTTTTTTTACTGTTTTATTATATGTATAGATATTCCTTTACGGTACTTATATTAAATTATTTTATTATAGGATTTAATTAAAAATCACCTAATGAAATTCCGCACACTAATTGCGCAAAACACTTATAATCGCGATGGCTTTGATTTTGACAGTTCAACAATTTCCATAGCAACGTTACATACGTCATTATTAACAATCAGACTTCACAACTATGTACCACAAAATGAATATTGTTGTATTGCCAAAATGAAAGCTATTGAAATTACGAATGTAATACGCATTTCGGATGCTGTTCTAGAGTATTTTTTTTCAGTTTTAGCGAAATCATTTAATGATAAAATATGAATTACCATATTCGCCTGTTCTACCTACTACCACTTAAAAATTTCAAGAAGCATACTGACAAAGAAAAACGTTCTGTATCTTTCGCATGTACCATACACAAAATATCAAAAACTTTGCCAACGATATATCCGTAGCGTAAACACAAACGCAAAATTACGCATGATAATATCAACATAGCAGAAAACTTGTGCGTAACACCATGAAAATCCCCTGTTTTATTTCTTGGGTAGTTTCCAACGATATCGGTAAATCTACCAGGCAAACAGAAGTACAGCAGAGATTTGCGAACACCGCACGAGGCTATCGGATAAATTGACCGGTAATAATAAAATGTAAGGGGTAAGAATGTAGATGGCTATTTAGATAATTGTTAGCAACGTCCGCAGTAGCCGGTAGGCAGTGTATTGGAAAACTGGGTAGATAGTGGGCGATTTTATTGCCACCCCGAGGTGGTCATTTATGGGAAAACTATCAACGGAACAGAAACGGAATTGATGACAACGCATTTCGTTGTTTCTGTCTCGATGTGAGAAAATGATGGGCGTCTGACAGTTGATTCATTGCGATGGGACTCATTTACTGCTGACTGCCTCGATGTAAAGATATCACATAGTACGTAACATACATTTCCAAGTTGTTTTTTTGGATCAATTGTTTTTAGGCCTCTTGAATCTCTACGGGTCCACAGAAAACTCTTTTAAGCAGTAGTAATAACTCCGAAACTAATTGGGTCTCCTTGTTTTTCTATCTTCTTCTTCTATCGTGTCGGCACGAGCTATACAAGAATAGCTCATGCCGTGGTGAAAAGATTAGCGAGTCAGCAAGGTTGGTAGTGGGGCTGACTGCCCAGTGTGCACCGGACGTACGTATCGTCACTCGTGTAGGCTCTTTTCATGCACCCTCAGTTATAGTTTCTCTATAAAACGTTACCATACTTAGTATATACAAGGTTAGTCGGAAAGGGGGTACTAATCCGAAGCCCATTTATAGTATCGCTGATGACTGCTTGAAAGCAAGTGTTAAAATTTCAAAATTCGATAAAAAAAATCAAAAATTATTTTTATTTTAGTTTTTTCAAAAATTCTTCATCCCTGCTTTAGTTACAAATTCAGAAAATGGTGCTTCTAATTCATGACCCCAAATACGACCTAAAATGTAAACACAGCTGATCATAACTGGTGATAGATAGATTTTAGAGATATTTTTTTGAGTTTTTTGAACAACTGTTTCTCTTAAACTATTGACTTTTGGGAAAAGTTGTAGAACAAAAGTTATTCATTATTATGTGTACTTTAACACCCTTTCGGATTAGTACCCCCTTTCTGACTAACCTTGTATAATATTTTTAAAAAACAAAACATGGATGATACAGCTATTTTAGGGTTCTTGACAGAGTAAAGTCATGTTTCTGACAACATCACTCGTAACAATTTTATACACACTCCTTGATCAAAAAAATACACAAAGGTCATCCCAAAAAATTCAATAAAACGCATTGTCGATTTGTTTACACATGTATTCACCCCCTAAGTTCAGGCCGTTCAATATAAAACGTTATGCACAGGGGAGGCGCTAAGCCGAATATTATGAGTCGATGGGCCTAGCAGGTGCCGCTAAACATTCAACTTGCAAATCCAACGCTGTTACGACCAGCTATGTCAGTCACGTCTTGAACGACGGAAACTTACCAAACTATGCTAGCTACACTGAATTTGTATTTGGAGCAAGCAATAAAAGTTGTAACTTTGAATGTGGAGCCAGAATACAAGTTAGTTCTGAAATACATTTCAAGACATCAAGACAAAAGTTTTTTTCTTCCTAATGCCAGCCAGGTGCCTGTAGTACAACTGAAGAAGCTCAGTTGCAGTATTCTCTTAATAGGCAATCGCTGTCAGATCTGCTCGCGTGAAATTAACTGCAGCGTCACTGCAACTTGATAGTCGCGTCATGAAATTACGTGAATTAGCCTGCAGTTCCGTTAGATTTTTTATGTAACAGTTTAGCAAGCAAGCTAACGCCCACCTGATGGTAAGTGGTTACCGCCGCCTATACAAGGTTCGTCAGAAAGGGGGTACTAATCCGAAAGGGTGTTAAAGTACACATAATAATGAATAACTTTTGTTCTACAACTTTTCCCAAAAGTCAATAGTTTAAGAGAAAAAGTTGTTCAAAAATCTCAAAAAAAAACTCTAAAATCTATCTATCCCCAGTTATGATCAGCTGTGTTTACATTTTAGGTCATATTTGGAGTCATGAATTAGAAGCACCATTTTCTGAATTTGTAACTAAAGCAGGGAGGAAGAATTTTTGAAAAAACTAAAATAAAAATCATTTTATTTCGATTTTTTTTATCAAATTTTGAAATTTTAACACTTGCTTTCAAACAGTCATCAGCGATACCATAAGTGGGCTTCGGATTAGTACCCCCTTTCTGACTAACCTTGTATTGTATATACCTACAACACCAAGAGGAATGCTGATGCGTTGCCAACCTTAAAGACAAAGTTGAAAAGTCTCATGTGCCTGTAATTTCACCGGCTGCCATATCCCTCAAATCAGAACACAGCAATGCTGCTTACCGGTAGAAATAGGTATGGAATAGCACTTCCCCGGACGAGCTCTTTCACGAGGAGCTGTACTACTCCAGAATAGAGCTTAAACCTTTTTCTGTACTTCTCTGAACCAAAATACTGTAAAATAGAATTTAACTAAAAGTAAGAGCGGTTAGAGCGATTACGCACTGCATCCAATCCGAATCCGTGAAAATACGGATATAAAAAACTCGGACCGAATTCGGATATTGCTTTACGCACTGCATCCGATCCGAATTCGTGAACATACGGATCTAGAGTCCAAAAATCTCGGACCGAATTCGGATAATGGTTACGCACTAATCCGATCTCTGATCCAAATCCAAGCAATTCAGGGGTCATCTTTGGCATAATAATATGTCCGACTTGAATCCGAGATAATGCGAATCGTTATAATAATGCATTCAATATTTCTTCCGAATTGGAGACTCACGGATGACGGAGAGAAATCGGATGTCGGAAGTCGGATCTAGTGCGTAAACTACCATAGATACAAAGACGGCGGATACTAAATGTTACAAAGACAAAAAGTCAATGGGCAACATAGTCCTAGTGTCAAAATGTACAAATTGCCTAGTGCCAAAATGTCACGTTGCCCAAATGCCGCTATGATAGAATACATTAAAGCTGTAATGTTCAATTGTACAAATTGCCTAGTGCCAAAATGTCATTGCCAAGTTGTCAGTGCCAAGTGTCTTAGTTCTATGACTACTTCGGAACGTATTTTCACGGATTCGGATCGCATGCAGTGCGTAACCGCTCTAAGTATTCTTTGTATTGACAAGTATTCAAACAATTCATTACGCTTTTACTCAAATATTGGTTTAACCAAATTATCGAATACTCTCTTACCCAGTCATCTACATAGATAAGCTAAACAATGACATTTTACCTTTTATCAAAGGCTGTGTTTGTTGATCTGATTACGGCCTCCTCAGTCCGGTGGCCAGTTGACCGTCATAATTCGGGACCAGCATGGCGTTCATTGGCGCATGAAATATTTGCCGGTGGACGGACAAGCGACGTGGAAAGCGCAAACGGGGAAAATCGCACGCCATTACACTTCTCACCTGACGGGCTAACGCTTCAAATGTCTGGAAAATAAACAAACAAACAGTTTAACCTTCTGGGTATTTTTGTGTGAATGTGGAATGTTTAAATGTGTTGTTAGGAATAAGGTCATAAAAGACATTTGGAAATTGTTATGGTTTTCTATGCAAGGTTAATCGGAAAAGTGTGTTAAAGTACACATAATAATACAACTTTCCCCAAAAGAAAATAGCTATTCAACGATTTCATAGAAAATACGCTAAAATAATAAAAAAAAACCTTAGCAACAATCAGCTGTGTCTACATTTTAGGTCATATTTGGAGTCACAGATGAGAAGCTCCATTTTCTAAATTCGTTACCAAAGCAGATATTAAGATTTTTTTTAAATACAAAATTGTATAACGTCTCTTTTTAATAATTCAATAATCTATACATATAATAAAACAGTAAAAAAACTGTGTCTGTACATTGAATATATTAAAAAAACAATAGTTGAGGGGGGTTTAGAAACAGTAATAGAGCACGAATACAAAAAAAAAAGTCTGTCTGTTTGTCTGTTTGTCTGTGTGTCTGTTTGTCTGTTTGTTTGTACACGCTAATCTTCGGAACTACTGGACGGATTTGAATGATTTTTCTTTTGTTGTATAGGTATTAAGTCTGGGCAACATATAGGCTATAATTTATTAAGGAAACTTGAACACCTGATGCAGAACCGCAACAGACCAGCTAAACTATAAGAGATACAAAAATGGCACCATAGCAAAAATTATTTCACGTGATGTGCATTTTCTGATGAGAGAATGAATTTGAAGATCTGGAACACCTGATGTGAAACTCCAAGAGCCCAGCTACACTATAACATATATCGGAATGACGTCTTAGCAAGAGTTGTTCAGCCTGATGAGCACTCTCTGTTGACGTATAAAAAATGAAGATCTGGAACACCTGTTGTGGAATTCCAAGCGCCCAGCTACACCATAACACATAAAGGAATGACGTCTTAGCAAAAGTTGTTCGGTCTGATGGGCATTTCCTGTTGACTTATAAAAATCGAAGATCAGAAACATCTGATGTGGAAATCAAAGTTATCACTAATTTCACTGTATAATTATAAAATAACATAAGCTTGGAGTACCTCCACGCGGTGAAGGCGGTAACAGTTTAGGACTGATTTTCGATGACGATGGTATATCATTGAAAATTTGACTCTACTGGCAAAAACTCACATATTTTTTTTGATTTTTAACCGACTTCAAAAAGGAGGAGGTTCTCAATTCGGTTGTATTTTTTTTTGTTTGTTACCTCATATCTCCGTCATTTATGAACCAATTTGTAAAATTCTTTTTTTGTTCGGAAGGGTATACTTCCCGATTGGTCCCATATAAATTTTGTTATGATTAGACCATGAACTTCAGAGATATGGAACGGAACTCCTCATCGGATCAAAGCAAAATTCTCAAATTACTAATATTGCTTTGTTTATATTTGTTGTTGGGAACTGACTACTGGAAAAGAGGAGGGGGTACGTGTCCCCCCTTTGGAATGTTTTCATTATATCGTGTAAGGTATCATTTGAAAGGACTTTTTATGCCCGACTACGTCAAAGCCAAAAAGAAGGGTTATGAAGGAGGGGGTTAAAATTATGACACTAAAACGTAGATATTTAATAAAAAAATAAACTTTAAAAAAAAGTAAAACCCGACTTCAAAGAAATACTAAAAGGAGTAAAATAATTATCATAATATAAAATTAACAGTTTCAGAAGTCGGTGCAACTCTACTCTGAAGCAAATAGAAGCCACCGACTTCTGAAACTGTCTTATTGTCAACGCTTTACAACATAATATAATTGTTGCTACAATCCTCACTGGATGTGGTGCCGGTGAGACTGTGTTCATACCGCGCATACCACTCATCCCCAACAATTTCCCCTTTCAATTTAAGCGCATACAGTTCCCTGTGACTACATGCTTTGCTATGACAATAAACAAGTCAGAAGGGCAGACGCTTAAAGCCGCTGGTGTTGACCTGACAACCAGCTGTTTTTCTCATGGTCAACTTTATGTTGCTTTTTCAAGGGTCAGCAACGCTTCCGGTCTTTATATATTAGCTCCTGAAGGAAAAACCCCAAATGTAGTTTGTAAAGAATTTTTTTTTAAAGTTATTTGCAATATTATTGTTAATTCAGTGTACCCTTGGGATCCGCTGCGGAATTACGGGAAGGAATTTTTTTTTTGTTGTAGTAATAGGTAGTCTGGGCAACATATAGGCTATAATTTATTTTGGAAAATGGAACACCTGATGCAGAACCGCAACAGACCAGCTAAAGTATAAGAGATATAAAATGGTGCCATAGCAAAAATTATTCCACGTGAAGAGCATTTTCTGCTGTGAGAATAAATTTGAAGATCTGGAACACCTGTTGTGGAACTCCAAAGCCCATCGATACCATAACATGTATAGGAATGACGTCTTAGCAAAAGTTGTTTAGTCTGTTGGGCATTTCCTGTTAACTTACAAAAATGAAAGATCTGGAACGTCTCGAATCGTCTCGCGCATCCCGTTGTTTACCCGTCCCCAGGCTCTTAGAATTCGACATCAGACGTTTCAGATCTTCGATTTTGACAACCCCGTTGTTGCTGGCATAAGCAACAGGATCCGCGTACGAAGTCGCGGGCAGAAGCTAGTGTAATAATAATTCAATAAATTAAAATAGCGAATAAGTAAATTTCAATTTTATTTAAGTAATTTTAGTTTTTGTACTGTTGTTTTGCATGCGTATATTTTCTTTATAATAGCAAGTAATTTGTGCATGATGTGGCCTCCTATAATTGAAGGAGTACACATAATAAATAAAATTATGTATCCTAGTTATAAGATTGAGCTGTGTATTTTCTTTGTTGGAGGTCCAAAATAAGTAAATAAAAATCTTTGGGTATCGTTTTCTTTTCGAATTTTAAAATTTTAACGCTTGTTTTAAAACACGATTTTATGTCGCCCGTGGATAAGGACCTCCTTGTCGGTTCGTATAAGTCGAAATAATGGAAAACAAGACTTGGATTAAACACAACATAGTACTGGGGGTAGCACTACATATTTTTTTTAATTACTAAAAATCGCGTCTTACTCCAAACGCCATACATAGGAGGTGATTAAAGGTACCTACAAGTTCGTAGCCGACTGCGTACAGCAGCAGCAGACGACGTGTCGTTACGACACGTCGTAGCGACACGTCGCAGCGTCATGTCGCTGCGGTCATGATTACGAACCCAACAGCAGCATACTGCAGCAGACAACACATCGTATTCCAGTTAGTTCTGAATGTTCCGTAAGACAAGATGTGTGACCTATTTGGGATTAGCGATCGCGATTTGCTTTCGTATCTTTTGTTTTTGTTAGATGCATCTTACAGTGCAGGATATTGGGCCACCTGGTTTATCAGTTTTTCTTCCTCGGAATTGGTAAAACTCATTTTTTGAGAAACTTTCAACGTGTCGTCGCTCCAGCGTCGGTGGCACTACTGATCTGCGGTCGGACGACACGTCGTCTGCGGTCGTACAACGACGTGTCGCTAGCTGCAGAAGGTATTTCAAAGAAATATATAGAAACCAGTAGTGTCGTAGCGACACGTCGTATATTGCTGCTGTATGCAGTCGGCTACCAACTCGTACCTTAAGCCTAAACAACTGTTAAACAGCCTATTTGTGGTAGTAAGTGCATCTTTTTCTAAGAAAACTATAATTTAATATTGTAATCACGGCTAGTATTCATTTAGTGAAACAAATTGATTATATTACTCGATAGGCTCATTATTCCTTTCCATAATCATTTTTGTTAGTACAGTCAACAGCAAGAGTCAATTAATATTTTGGTTTTTGTTTAAACTAATTATTGTAGAAAACAGTAATTGATCTAAAATAATAGTATATTAACACTAACAATAAGCAAAATTTTTTCCAGTATAAGCTGACCTCTCATTGTACGGAAAGCCTTTACAATGCGAGATCAACTAATATTGGAACTTATAGCTTATTTTTTAGCCGTGCGTTCTAGTCTTAACAGTATTATCCAATACAATAGTAGTAGCAAGAAAACACTATTGATGTTGACTGCACACTAGTCTGGTTCGCTTCAGTTAAATCAATGAACCGAATGCCACAACCAATTGATCTAAGAGATTCATTAAATAGAACATTATCATCAATTGGACCCAATCTATAAGCAAATAAAATATCTTGATTTATCACACGATTTAAATGGCATGTGGGATATGAACTCAGCAGTCATTATCCCGATACAATCATTAGAACTTAGAACGGGATATTTACCATGTTTATTATTTGTTTTGAGTTTCCGATATTTCGGCTGTTCATCCGTGATCATGGCGCTTGTAACGGTGCCGAAATATCGGAAACTCAAAACAAATAATAAACATGGTAAATATCCCGTTCTAAGTTCTAATGATTGTGTTAGTGACCATGTCAGTTTAAAAACTTATATTATCCCGATAGTCGTTACGGCGAATGGCCTAATAGCCAAGAGCTTCAATCAACACCTTATGAGGCTCTTGTTGGGCGGCTCGATCAAGGGCCTTGATACAGAAATCAGTCCTTCTTGACACGGCACGCATAGTGAGGAGGTTCCTTTCTCTGGAACCCTGACCGCCGGCAGCTTAGACCCTGTTCCCAATACAGATGGACTCCTATTTTATATTTAAATCTAAATGTTTTTTGTAGAAATATTTAAAAATGTATGAAAATGAATATACGAAAAAAATATTGGACCCAATCTATCAATTTTGTTTCGTAAAACAAATATAGTAAAAAAGTTTTCTTAACTCTGAAATATGAGTTACGTATTCGAAACAAACATTTGCAAAAAAATTATGCCGCGTACGTGCTCCCGTGTCCCATAAAATGGCACCGGGACTTATTTCATATAGTTACGGGCCCATAAAGCATAAAAGGCATTCAAATGTGATGTTATTTTGCCGCCAACACGGGGTAATTTATTTTCGTGCGATTCATAATTTTCTTTTATTCACTTTATGTTGATTTTCCTTGGAGTGTGAGTACTCGGTAACGATAATATTATTTCAACGGCCCCATGCATCACGGTGCCGGTAAGGGCCCGCTCCGATGGTTTATTTCTTTGTTAAGTTTGTTATTATTACCCGTGAGTGTTATGTTTTGTATTGTATTGTGCGGGTAATTAATAAATTGGCTGTTGTGTTATTTATGGAGTGTCATCTTTAAATATCTACTTATCATTACCGTAACATTGGTGACCTCTGTTGGCTTTAGTACACTTATCAGTTATCACAAATAGTTTCTCACCAGTAATAAACAAATTAAATAAATTATGAAAATAGATTATGGGGGTAGAAAAAAACATCTCAAATGTACAATACGGCCGACGTATCTTGGCGAGTCTGAAGTTGGTTGTTTGGCTGCGCAATGATTTTTTTAGAAACGAAATTGTCTACTGCGCAGCTAATCAGCTAAATTTAGACTCGCCAAGATACGTCGGCCGTATTGTAATTCTGGAGTGTCTATATCGGGTGTAAAAAGACCCTTAACGATAACGAAAACCACATATTCTACGCGTCATTGGGATCATTTTTTTCTACCAGACCATACCTGGGAAACCATTGGTTTTGGAGATATTGAAGGTCAAAGTACACATATTATTTTTTTAGTTTTTTCCAAAAACGTATTCTAAATGATAATACTAAACTTTCTTCCAAACAACCTTATCAAAATTTTCAATTTTTTCTCACTAATTACGCATTTGAAGTTACAAAAACGCAACGAATATCAAACGCACACGATCGCCTTGGCTCAGCTGTGTGGCCGCTGCACGCATGCAAACGCGCGGTATCGCCAAAACCACACATAGCGCGCTACAAAAAAAAAGCGTTTTTTTAATGCCACAAAATAACAGTCGTTTCCCAGCAATTATTTTTGGTTTATGTAGTTTAGTTTGATGTACAGAGTGCGTAGATTTCGGCTATGTGATGGGTCTTTTTACACCCTGTAGACTATGATGAACACAGAGACAAAATTTCCAATGCGTTTAGTTTCAGCACTACGTTATGGTTATCCAAAACAAGCCAAATTATAGTAACTGGTCCAAAAAAAAGCCTTCATAGGCCTGAAATACACATCTACGTAGCATGCTACTTTCAAGCAGATGCTACTTAATAGCAAACAATTAGCACGTGTAAGGGAATCTAGCATGCATAAAATACACAAAGAAGGGCTGCTATAAACGAGCATTCTACCTACTAGCAAACAAGCATGCTTTTCTAATAGTATGTGTATTCCAGGCAACATTCTAATAGCACATAATGAATATTTTGTTCGTCATGAATTCCCTTTTAAATGTCTACTCTCACCTAAATAGATACTAAACACTGTTTGCAGAAACCGCCTGCCACTTAAACGGTACGGAATAAATTTCCAATAATTATATTATCGAAAAAAATAAGTATAAGCGCCACCTCACCGTCGGCAAATTTTTCTCCGGCCTACCTCGGAAGCCCATAATTCCTAATGACATGCAATAACCGTACCCCCAATTTTCGACATAAACCCGCCATAACAATATCGACATCAGCGAAATTTTCCTCCGGTATTTTTTATTTGAGAATAAGTAACACTTTTCGGTGTAATCAAAAATTTTGCGAGAACCCACCCCGCAGTCGGAGAGTGTTTATCGGGCACTCAATTTGATTTTTACCACCGCACTGATTCCACTCCCACTGAGGAATGCTAAAACGTACGTAAGGAATGCCAATGAGATGGCGATATCTGATTTATAGTGGATACGATTTTGAAAATACTAGCCACTTTCTACCAAATGGGATGGTATTAATAATAATTTCCGACTACGATACAGACTTTGGGATATGATTTCATAAAATATTTAACGAAATTATAGCAATTTGGAAAAAATTGGTAATTTAGCATTAAAAAAAGATTACCAGCATCCGAATTATTTATCACATTCGTAATTTCAATAGATGCAGATCAGCATTTTAATTGTGCAAAACACTCATCATCGCTATCTATGACTTTGATAACCCAACAGTTTCCATAACAACTTATGTGATAACAGTCCGACATCTCCACAACCACATGAGTAGATAAACGGAACAGAGACAAAGCTTCATACAACCGCGCAAATCGGTTGCACTACTACAAGCACGCGGGGTATGTGTGCGTGACCACTGGCCGCTTGTCACGTACGCGGCGAGACTGAAAAAAACCGGTTTACGCTGGCACAGCCAGTTGACAATCTCAGGGTTAGTGCGACACACGTTGTTTGTTGCTAGTTGGAATATTTTAATGTAAAAACGTGGTATTTCATTATTGATAATGGTTTTTTATTGTACTGTGTGTATGAATAATACTTGAAAAAATAAAAATATATCATACATTAACTATTACGGAGTAAAGCTGTCAGTTCCAAATTAAAAAAAAAATTGTTCTTATGGATTTTTTATTTAATTAATAAAAAGAAAACCGAATGCCTATTCCGTTAAAGCGAAGGCAGAGGAGTTCTGATATACAGCCACAAGTTTGTGATGACGGTATTTAGCGCCATTAAGGCCGTGGCCCCATGTCTACGGTGCGGCGCCGGCCGCCGTGTGACGGCGCGGCGGCGCATACGGTGCCGCGTACGGCGACACGGCGCCGTGTACGGCGCCGTGTAGGTTGCACGGTACACTGCTGGCTGGCGTGAATATGACATGTCTAAAATTGCAATATTTCAGGGCGGCCATTTTAAAGCTTTGACCTCTTCTGGTAAATCGGTAAATTATTTTAACGTATATTTTAGTTGTTTTAAAATATACAGGATGTTAACGAATTCGTATAATTCCTTAAAACCATATGATCGGCTACTGGTGTAGATTGTCCCGGCATGGAAATTAGGCAGATTAAAAAAAAAACTATTTTTTTATGCGGTACCTATGGCTAAGTGATCGAATCTAAACCACAGGATTCAGTAAAATACAAATGTAAATGACGTCAACGTCAAAATCCAAGATGGCGGCTGTGAAATTTTACAAAACATGCATCATTGGTGTCATTTCCGTGGTTTTCGGGGGTGCTGATGACGAAAATGAGGTCAACGTCAAAATCCAAGATGGCGGCTGTGAAATTTTACAAGATATGCATCATGGGTGTCGTGTCCATGGTTTTCGGGGGCGATGATGACGAAAATGAGGTCGAAATCAAAATCCAAGATGGCAGCTGTGAAATTTTACAAAATATGCATCATTGGTGTCGTTTCCGTGGTTTTCGGGGGTGCTGATGACGAAAATGAGGTCGAAATCAAAATCCAAGATGGCGGCTGTGAAATTTTACAAGATATGTATCACGGGTGTCGTGTCCATGGTTTTCGGGGGCGATGATGACAAAAATGAGGTCGAAATCAAAATCCAAGATGGCAGCTGTGAAATTTTACAAGATATGCATCATTGGTGTCGTTTCCGTGGTTTTCGGATGTGCTGATGACGAAAATGAGGTCGAAATCAAAATCCAAGATGGCGGCTGTGAAATTTTACAAGATATGCATCATGGGTGTCGTGTCCCTGGTTTTCCGGGGCGATGATGACGAAAATAAGGTCGAAATCAAAATCCAAGATTTTATCTTGTAAAATTTCACAGCCGCCATCTTGGATTTTGACGTTGACGTCATTTACATTTGTATTTTACTGAATCCTGTGGTTTAGATTCGATCACTTAGCCATAGGTACCGCATAAAGAAAAAAGTTTTTTTTGTAAATCTGCCTAATTTCCATGCCGAGACAATTAACACTAGTAGCAGATCATATGGTTTTAAGGAATTATACAAATTCGTTAACATCCTGTATATTTTAAAATAACTAAAATACATCCTACGTTAAACTAATTTACCGATTTACCAGAAGAGGTTAAAACTTTAAAATGGTCGCCCTGAAAAATTGCAATTTTAGACATGTCACATTTACGCCAGCCACGGAACTAACATGCGGTGCAGTGCACCGTAGACATGGGGCCACGGCCTTAATAAGGAAAATTGTCGTTGAACTATTCGTATTTGTAGTAGTTAAACAAATTGGTTGCAATACTATTATTATTTATTAAACATGAAAATAATAATCTATCGCATTACGTAGGTAAGCAGTCTGGAACTACAAAATCTGTCCGTTTTCTGTTCGAAATCCTGGGTTAGATTTAGGTAATGCTCAGGAATGTGGTGATATGAAGCTTTATTACAAAGATGACTAAGATAGACCGAAGTCGAGTAAGGCTAAATCCGCCGCCATATTAACAGTAAGGAAGAGAAAGAATAAGTAGGTATGACTGGTATGATCAGTTGGAAGAAATTCTCATACTAAATACAAGGTTAGTCAGAAAGGGGGTACTAATCCGAAAGGGTGTTAAAGTACACATAATAATGAATAACTTTTGTTCTACCACTTTTCCCAAAAGTCAATAGTTTAAGAGAAACAGTCGTTCAAAAATCTCGAAAAAAAATCTCTAAAATCTATCTATCCTCAGTTATGATCAGCTGTGTTTACATTTAAGGTCATATTTGAGGTCATTAATTAGATGCACCATTTTCTGAATTTGTAACTAAAGCAGGGATGAAGAATTTTTGAAAAAACTAAAATGAAAATCATTTTATTTGGAAAAAAAAATATCGAATTTTGAAATTTTAACACTTGCTTTCAAACAGTCATCAGCGATACTATAAGTGAGCTTCGGATTAGTACCCCCTTTCCGACTAACCTTGTATATGGAGGGAGCGAAAGACAAAATTTACAATATCTGGCTTTTCTTTTTCCTGAAGTTATTTATATTATTTTACTCTCCATAAAGCCTAATTTTGATAATAGCCTTAACTTTTTAAATATCGCTTAAATTGATGAAAAAATCGTCTGTTGGCACTTAACGATTCCGCCCTGTATATACTATCTGCCTGTCGAATGTTGATATCGCGATGCAGGATAGTTCGCATGTGGGGTGATAGATGTCGCCACACGATCATACTGAATAATAAAACTATTTAACAAATGTTTAGTTTAATTTGTTTTGAACTATTGTGACATCCCTACCAAAATAGGTAACAGTTTTGCACGTTCTTAAGAAGCTTTGTCTCTGTTCCGTTTATCTACTCATGTGCCACAACTATATACCACGCAATGAATGTTGTTGACCTGTCAAAATCAAAGCCATAGCGATTACAAGCGTGTTGCGCAATTAGAATGCAGTTCAACTGTCGTCGTGATTCCAACCGCCGTTTTCATTAATATTTAAGTTTTTATCCCACCGTCTATCTATTCCTACATACTATTTCACTACTTTTACGGGACGTAAGATACCTAATCCAATAAGATACCTAATCCAAAAGCATTTTATAACCATTGTCACTCAACTCACATGATCAGTTCGTCAGCAAATTCTACAGCAATCTAAAAATATCATCTCACAAAAGCGAGAATGACATAGCGCCACTCCCACTTTATGGACAACGGTCAATGAAAATAAAATATCAGAATACAAACCACAATCCCTCGAGAGTGTTACGAGAAATATCCTCGATAATCCGACAAATTTGATGCTCATCTAAATAACCGCGGTGTTCGGTGACCACGGTACTGGAAACATCGTATATTTAAATTCAGTACGGTCCAGTGCGATGTGATGTTTCAATTGTCACCGTCTATACCTTCCTAATCCAGTTATTGGAGAAGGGTGCGACATTTTTATTTTTGATTTTACATTACATTCTGGTCGTGTATCGAACTATAGAATAAGTATTTCAACTTTACATTTAGATAATAAGTTTGATATCGTGTGTCATCCTCGGCTAAAAAAGGTACAATATCTCATTATCTGGGTAGAAAAAAAAACATTAAAGGATCCAACGAACAAACAGCTAAATTTACATTGACTACACCAAACAGCAAGAACCTTATGGTTTCTCTCATGGTCACATAAGCGAGACGGCAGCTGCATGCATGGAAATCAGAAATTCACCGTAGCTTATTGATGGAACTATGCATACCTACACACATACATAAATTCACGCCTTTTTTCAGTGGGGGTAGGCATAAACTGTAGAACGCCATATGCCACGATCCTTACATACTCCTTTCGCTTACGTCCAAGTTCATACATCTTGTCATGCACGCACGCCGGTTGCGAGTACTACGCACCTGTCCTTTTTGAAGAACATCACCAATAACACTGGTCCTTTGGCGACCTCATGGATGGAAATATGTTACTGTAAACATTTCTGCTGACTGATCCAGGGGGTCTACTCCCTAAGCACGAAGTCCGTGGTTTCGGCCTTAGTTACGAGCGTTTCCTACTCCCTATCACCTACGGGCATACGATTATTTCGGGGCCCGAACTAAGAATGAATGATAACACGATTTGATAGTTGTCCTTAATACCGATGTGTTTTTGCCCGTCCGAAAAGTTGAACTTGACACTTGTTTTGTTCACTCCTACGTTTCGGGCTACTTTCGGACGGGTGACTAACTTCGTTGCCGGACTTAGGGAGTAGGACCCCAGGAATCATCAAAATAAAGGAAGATTTACGTGCATGGTAACGTCTGCTTCCCAATGAAATTTCAAGTTCTCCAACTGCAACAATTACAAACAGATGACACTTTCACATAATTAAAACCATAAAATATAATAAAAAACCACATACGCACAGTCTAAATAACTAAGCGTGCCAACCACGTGTGAGTCGTTTACGCCTAAGTGCACATGTCCGCCAGTGTACCGAATGTCCCGATAAGAAGCAGCTCGATTACGCTTCAGGTCACGTTCTTCACAGCGCCGCCTTCGCGTTTATGACTAATGATAGGCTCACATGCCGCACCTCATACTCCGCTTTATATTCAAATGACGCTTCCTGACCCTGATTAATGCTGTTTTCTTTGCAAACATTTGTTAACGTCTTTAAATTGAGACGGGCGTCATGTGTTTTGAGTTGAAATATCAAATATTATAGCGATAGAATATTTATGGCATTCATTATTTCTCCTTGACTCACAATCACTCTCGGTGTTTTATAAAAGAAGTTAAGATTATTATATCAATATTAACAAAGACACAAAAAATATTCACAAATTAAAATAAACACCAAAGTAAAGCAAAAAATATTTACAGACGAAAAATCGAGGAGTTTTTATATTTTTCCTTCAGTGCTTTGTTTCTGTTCTATCACTGGATGTTATCTTGAAACAGAAGTAAATTCAATAACTGGAAATATTTCACCAAAGTACGTAGATATGAATAATATAACAAGTTTGATTGAATTAAGTGAATCGCTCCGCTTTAAACAAATATTTGCGCGGTTCTCATTTGTAAGACGTCTGGGTAGCTCGCCTTAGACAAATTAATAACAAGATAAAGAAACTCGACGGGTCTTAATTCATTAATTAACCTAATTGTATTTGCCGTTGCGCCCATTATTATTGTTTGTGTGAATTTGTACAGTGTAACGACAATCAGTGTAACCAATTTTGTTAAACCATCAGAAACTCTGTAAAGCGTAACAAAAAACACAAATATTTTGAAAACATTGACTTTATCGAAATCTCGGTTTATTGTTCCATTCATTTGCTTAGCACCTTATAGTTGACTATTATTAACACAAAACTAGGTATTCAATTCTTCTAAAAATTAAATCTGAATTCAAAAACAGCTACTCAGTATTGTTGTTTAGCTGTTTGTCGCTACTCTGTGGCGTATCATGTGGCCGCCATGAGATTTGCCTGATTGCTGTAGAAAGGGGTCGAATCAAAAAGTTTTCGCAAGAAAAATTTGCTCAATTTAAAGAAAGGGAATAAGCGCCGGATTGCAGACGGTGCCAGAGTTTTGAAAGATTTTTCACTTTCAACGTTAATTGCTACCGAAAGTAAAATAAATCTTTGCTTTTCTTGAGGCTTGTTCCGAGTCCAGGCCTTGAGCTAATCAATTAATTAAACTGTTGATATTTCACGGAGAAAAATATTGGCTGTTCTAGAAACTTCTGTAACTTTTCCACTGCTGTTTTCTTCGATATTTTTTCTTATACAGGTGATACATCGAGCATAACTATAAAGTGTAGGTGGGGAACGAGATTGCTTTTCTGATTATAATGTAGTTGCGAAGTTTGTAAATAAAATAGATACAAAATATCTCTCCCCGTGTGCCCCATTCGATACGCAATCGTTACATTTTATCATAGGTGTAATAGAAATATCAAGCGATAGTAAAAAAGTTTGGTTTCACTCTGAACTGTTATTTGCAAAGTTTTTCTTTACGTTTATTGTTTGTTTTGATGCATGTCGCTCATAAAAGGATTCAATTATAATTTGTGAGTGATACATGAGTATATTATTAAAGTATTTTATTGACAAATAGATATAAAGTTGGTGATTTGGGATGAAAATATGATGATGATGTAAGTAAATTGGAACACAGATAAAATAAAATACCCGAAAAGCAGATCGTGGAAACAGGCCAAGATAATCTTTGGAAAAATCAAATAAAATGATGATTATTTTGAAACTCAATCTTGGACCCCAAAGAACGTAGGAAAGATAAATAAAAAGTTGAAACCTTCGCCATGGAAACTAGTTTTCTCAACAAAATTTTCATAGAAGACAAATTGAGAGACTATCTTTAAAGTTTTACGTAAAACAGACTTTCTGCAAAGAAAATATTAACTTGGGACGACGGGCAGGTACTCGCTGTCCCCTCTAAGTAGCACAGTTGGAAAAGATCAACATGTTGGCAACACTTCACGGACACTCAATTTAAAAAGTTTTCTCGCTCTTTGTATTGTCCTGAACAAACTCAATTAACTGCCCTTTGCCTTTGAAATATTTAATTTTATGTGTGCACGTTCTTTTGGGCTATTTTAATAGCACTTTGTAGTTTAACCTAATTGAAAGTTGGAGGTCCTTTCAGTAGCTCTTGTTTGAAGACCAAATATCATTATTTACACACATACTAATTTATTATCAAAGATTATCTACTAACTAAAGGGGTATTTTAATCAACGTCGACAAGTACCAGGCAATCAGGACCGAGTGGAAGTGGGTGTTCCGGAATTAGAATTGAATGTAAATGTGCGGGCTTTATCGGGGATTATAGTGTTCGTGTCTGCAAGTGGGAGATAGTTGAGACCCGCCGCTGGCCCGTCCGCAGCTTCGTATTAATACATGTTAGAAACCACCGGTATAAAAAGACCTACCCCGCCCTTCCCCGCATCTTTGGCAGTAAACGTTGGAAGAGTGTTGCACAAGGACTTTGCAGGCCTTCTATTAATGGTTGGCTGTCACAGCCGCGAGGCACCCGTATCCTGGAAGTCCTCTTTAACAAATTTTACTGCGTACTAATCCGCCCTTTTCGCTACATGTGGCCGGGCTACCCTTACATGTCTTGTTCCATAGTTACCAGTTATGAGGTTATTATCCGCATATAAATCTAGGTTATGCGGGGTAGCTTAAGTCGGTTTTGGAAATACAATTAATTTGGAAATACGCCTTATTAATGTGTCTGCAGAATATGAGGCTTGTTTAAGTGTGATAGAATAGCATTTGATTCAAAAGACCATTTAATGTATGAAACTTCGGATTCGTAAATCTGAATATCCATTAACAATTTCATAGAAGCCCTGTTCTGAAGTTTAAATTGGTACCATTAATTAAATCACATATTGGAAAACAGTACAACTCAAAGTATCATTAAGGTTCGGCAGCAGGATAAAGCGTTATCCATATTGCATAAGAGAGCGAGAAGCGGCTCACTACTGAATGACGTATGAAGCAAAAAGTTTGATGAAGGTTTGTCACATCTAAGCAAATTGAGTGTCTTATGGGAAATATACCTCCAGTTTCTGAATTGAGAATTCGGGATAAGCAATACTTATGTAGTATTTGAGTACGGAGTTGTCACAATAATGCTTTAAAATCCGTAATTTTTTTGACAACTTCGTACTCAAATGTTATTTACCTAAGTACTGCTTATCCTAGAATTCTCAATTTAGAAACCGGAGGATAGTCATCTTATACTTAAAACTTATTCCAAAAAAGCTGGTCATAAGGTAACATTAACAACTAGAAGTGAATATTGGTCGTGGCAGAAGAGGCATGAAAGCAGAATAAATGCCGTGGAAATGCGTTCCTTGCGAATTATGTGCGGTGTGTAGATTGAGATGTATTGATAAAAATTGAAAGAAGTATGCTAAAGTGGTTCGGTCTTGAGAGAATGAGTGAACGGTGATTAACAGAAGAAATCAATAAGGCGGATGTCAGTGGAAATGCCGGTAGAGGACGACCTAGAAGGACATACAACGATGTTATTGGTGATGTCCTTCAAAAAAGGCTAGGTGCGCACTACTTTTAACCCGGCATGCGTGTATGACAAGATATAAGATTAAGTAAAGATCGTAGCATGTGGCGTTCTATAGTTTCTACTATGGGAAAAAGGCGTGAGTTTATGTATGTAAGTAACAACTAGCCCGATATAATAGACTATAAAACTAATTGCAAATCTAACAAAAAATACTTGACCATAGATGAAAACAAGAAGCAAGTAAGAAAGCTTAAGAAAGTTAAAATAATAGAAACGTTGTTCCAACAAATAAATCGTCTTCTTCACCCGCTCTCACCCAAACCACTACCTTAGACCTGTCAATCCGACCAAACCGCGCATTACGCCAAATGGCTCGAGTAACGGGATAGAATTCATCCCAGCTTGGGAGGACCGGGAGGAAATAGTAACAGCAGTTAGAGAAACACGCTATCCACGACTCATGCGCAATAAAGCAATGTTACTACTACCGGACCCGGGAAATGAGCCTTGTTATTTGATGAGCTTTCGGATTTTGGTAGTTTACATATGGTTTATTTATGTGTCTTTAAGTAATGATATTATAGGCTTCTGTTATGTTGATGTTGGTAGTTGGAAAGAGTGGAAAAGATAGTTTTCCTTAAGGTGAATGTGATCAGTCCGGCCGCGAAATTCATACAATTTACATTTTTAAATGTTTAATATAAAAAAAAACAATTTAAAAAAATATAACAATACGCGCCGTGTCCAGAAGTACCGCTTTCTGAATCCAACCTTAGATCCAGCTGCCTAACGAGAGCCTCATCAGATGTTGGTCGAGGCTCTTTGCTATTAAGCCATTGGCTGTAACGACTATCGGCATAATGACTGCTGAGCTAATATCCCACATGTTGACAACCTCGTCGTGTGCCAAATCAAAATATTTGTTTTTTTTATCATTTTGGCTTTCACGAATCTCCTAAAACAAGAAAATAAAAAAAACTTAATTTTATTATTACATACATACATACATACACTCACGCCTTTTTCCCATGGGGGTAGGCAGAAACTGTAGAACGCCACATGCTACGATCCTTACATACTCCTTTCGCTTCGTCCACGGTCATACATCTTGTCATACACGCACGCCGGTTGAAAGTACTACGCACCTGTCCTTTTTGAAGAACATCACCAATAACATCAATGTATGTCCTTCTAGGGCGTCCTCTACTGGCGTTTCCACTGACATTCGCCTTATAAATTCCTTTTGTTAATCGCCGTTCACTCAATCTTTCAACATGCCCAAACCACCGAAGCATACCCCTTTCAATTTTTGTCACTACATCATCTTTTAAACCGCAACTTTGTCTTATCACATCATTCCTCACTCTATCATTCAAAGTTACACCGCACATACTTCGCAAGGAACGCATTTCCACGGCATTTATTCTACTTTCATGACTCTTCTTCCAAGACCAACATTCACTTCCATACATAAGCGTTGGTACCAGTACACCATTATGGACAGCCAGCCGTGCCTTTTTGGACATCGACTGGTTAGCCACAACCGCATGCATAGCACCATTCACTTTATTTCCCGCATTTGCTCTCCTTTCCACATCTTCATCAATCTTACCATCTCTTGTAAACATACTTCCCAAATAAACAAACTCATTCACCTGTTCAATACTTTCATCTCCAATCTTTACCTTACACCCAGATACATCTGCGTCTCTTTCAAAAACCATTACTTTCGTCTTACTTATATTAATTTTCATCCCTTTCCTCTTATATGCTTCGTTCATCACAGTTACCATGTCTTGCAACCCTTCCACTGATGATGCAAGCAGAACTTGATCATCTGCGTAGAGAAGACATTTGACAGGCAACTCATTCATTTTCAATCCACAATCACTCCCTTTTATTTTTAATTTTATTATTAGCGCAGATAAAATATTGCATTGTATTGATGTGTGTATTTATTTACCTTTAAAATGACACATTTTACTGTAACGGCGCGGCGAACAAAAGAAAAGTTGTTTTTTTTTATCATTTTTGACGCCATTACAATATAATTTGTTGTAATAAAAGAAATACAAACATTAAAGATTTTTAGATTTTATGTAAAACAAAAAAACCGCCTGCCGACTGATCGCATTCACCTTAACCAATGATTATACATATTTAAGACTTACCATGCCTGATTTTTGTCTGCCTCTAATTTTATAGTGACTTTTCAGTCGTACAACGTTCAAAATATCTCCCTCCAAAATATTCAGAAGTTCACAAACAAAAGGTAGATACGTCACAGTCGACAAAAATATTCAAACGGGATTCACATTATCGCTGTTTGACTTCACATTAAATCTTAGAACGGGCCATAAATAACGAAAACTTTTATCCTGCTCGAAATAAGCACTCAAAAATGCAAAGAGCAGAACGGCATAGAGCACGTTCACTAAATTTATTTTGTTTCGCACAATTCAAATAACCATAATTCACCGGCAGCGGAACCGACCTAAGCCTATCTAACGATGTAATGAAACACCATTAAGTTTAGAGAAGTAAGCTTAAGTTTAAGGAAATGCGTATTTATTTTCTTACCTTGTAGATAAAGATGTTACTTTTCGATTTATTGATCCGACGTTTGCCGATAAACGGGGA
Organism: Amphipyra tragopoginis; assembly: GCA_905220435.1. NCBI lineage: Eukaryota > Metazoa > Arthropoda > Insecta > Lepidoptera > Noctuidae > Amphipyra > Amphipyra tragopoginis. Next base: position 20,265,920 of record HG991995.1, on the reverse strand, counting down.
AGTTTAATTTTCGCCTGCTGGCGAAGGCGAAAGCGAAGCGAAGCCGTAGGTTGCTCTTCGAAGAGTTTAAACTTACTTTACTAATGTCTTGATGGCAAACTTTCTAATTCTGTATTTTATGTAGTTTTATTTATAAAAATATAACATTTAAATCTTGTATATCGTCTAAACGAGTCGATAACTTCTATTGAAAAAAGTCATCACATCTCATTAGGCAAAGAAGTTCAATCAATAATCAATCAACCGTAAACACCTGAAAGGCAACTTAAAGTATAAGTACGTCTGCAAGGCACAATTCCTTCACTTCTCCACCGACGCCATCTTGGCGATCGTGAATATAATTAGGTTGTTTGCATTCACCGCGCGCGGCCCGTATGAATTTTACCTATTGTCTGACATTGGACCTTAGGAGCTATATCATTTCGCACCTATCGCCTCCACCCGCCATCTAAGGGTAGGGTCGGAAACAGGATAACTGGAAAAAACGCGTTATGAAATTTAAAAAGGGGTACGACAGAACATAATTGTTTCGACTGTTATGAAGAATATACTTACAAAAAGGATAAAATAACAATACGAGCTACCAAACATCCCGCAGCTATTTTCTAGAAATAAAATAAACACAAGCAAAATATCCATTTTACCGCTAACTAGCTGTTTCGTACACCCTTGTTTGTAGAGTCTGCACCCATTTGTTCTGAGACAGTCCCTCAAGCTTTTATATAAAAATATTAATCCCACAATGCCGCCTAATAGATATTTATGCATGGTCGGAAGCAATTTCCATGAAGGCTGTCTGCGGGAGACCAGTAGCTACATATTTTATTTCATGAGTGCATCGTTAAGTTAATGAGATGCTGTTTACTACCAATACAATTATCCGCCTCACTTATTATATCGAGGCTGAAAATATATTAGATCTACGTATCCTAAGTTTAGCCACAGACTTAATAAATAATTGATAGACAAGCCTCGAGCAGAGAGTCAATTCCGTCATGCGGAATCGAACGTACGAGAGAGAAGTTTGATCAAAGCCCATCAAAATTAAAAAAGTAAAATGCGATTATTACGAGGGCATAGGTTTTAAATATGTAAAGCTGGCACATTAGACAGTCTGGCGGAGGCTGTGGGTCTGTGTGCGTCTAGACGCGGCGGTGAGGCATGAATCTCCATTGAACTGCGAATGTGCTCCGACCGAACGAATATTTGATTATGTAAAGAACTCCAATAGTCAAACTGTTTCTATTGCTTTTTTTGTTTATGATTCATCAAAGATGAGTCATGATTATTGAATTGATATTATTGATTGGTAGTAGTGTAGAAGTTATAATTATGTATGTATGTACCTACTCTTTTTCGGGATCAGAATTTGATTATCACTTGCGTTAACGGTGAAGAAAAATTATCGTGAGGAAACCTGCACACCTGACGGGGCTCTATAATGTTCTCGATGATGTGTGTACTCGTAGTCCGCCAACCCGCACTAGGCCATCGTGGTGAAATAAGGCCTTAACCTCTCTCATTCTGAGCAGAGACCCGTGCCCAACAGCGGGACGGTAATGGGATGAAGATGATGATTATGATGTACTCTTTTAAAATGTAAATCAGCGTCACTACATGTTGAAACAACATCAACAAGCAGTATAGCTACCACAAGAGGCAAAGCATTAAAGCAAGTGAAGATCAAATGAGAAAACAATACCATTCTCATTTCACGAAACATCTCTGCCTTTTTAGGAAACGTCCGTTATGCTGAACTCCACCAATGAAACGTGGGCCAATTATGTTCCATCTCCACCATGAAGGAACAAAACCGAAACAGCGTAAATTAAAAACGGCGGAAAAAGGAGCATTCGCAGCAAGAGGCCGGACCCCGGCGACACGAACAGGTTATGACAAATATGTGAGCCGATGGCGTTAATGAAAATGAACCTTTTTGGAAAAAAATGCCATGAATTTGAGGAGCACGTCCTAATGTTTGTGTGGAGGATCAAGAGGACTTGATCCTGGAGATCTGTGTGTGTAGACAAATGTCAATCGATGAACGCCAGAGAATAAATACGACAACGAGATGTACTGGATTGACATACGCTTTCGACCGGTCAAGCGATCTGTTATGTCATTTCCATACATTTAATTGGCGTATCTATTCTCTGGCGGTCATCGATTGACATTTGTCTACACACACTGTTCAAATTGGGTTCAGACTCATTGCAATGATTTTATAAAAATCAATTTGTATCACTCTAGAAATAATTGCGTACCATTCGATTGTAACTGTGAAGTTAATATGAAGATTACAAGAAAAATCATCAAACTAATCCAAGAAAAAATTGCTATCATCGACATTTATTACCATCTCCTAATTTTATTTGTAGAATGCTTCTGAAGTTGCGAGATTGAGTTTTTTTTTTTTAATTCTTTTCCTTATTCAAAATCACAGCAACGATCAAGATCAAACATACCCATTACTGCCGCACCCTTCCAATACACGTCTAATTTTTCACAAATGGCAAATAGCCGAACAATTTGTACATGAGCATCGGAACTTAGCAGACAAATGGTTTAATTAACCTGATGGCGGTGTGACTGATCGCCTTGGATGCGCAAATTTCTACGCAATTAGAAACACTTGCAAATCTCATACCAATTAGGCAGCGGCCCAAATCCGCGCCCTCGTAATTGTTTTTGAATGCGTAACTGTAGTTTGTGTTTTGGGTGATTTATTCTGATTTTAGTGCTAATTCGTTTCATTTAGGATGTATTATGCACATACGTAATTATGACTTCGAATAATGACTGTTGTCGTGATAATTCTGGTTGCAGGAAGTTAGAATGTGAGTTAAATAAACGAGAAGTGAATGACGTGTTTATCTTAATTGTGGAATACCTATATTTATTCAACCAAACTATCCATACTTTACTTCATAAATTTACTTCATAAGGTTTCCAAGCTATCCGCTCTGCAATTCTGACATTCTCTCTTAGTAACTTTTTATGCGTTTTCCTTACACAATATTGCAACAAAACGAAAGAAATCACTGGAGACATCCTTTGAATTATTCGCATTTCTGGGACAGACACGGACGCACGTCGAGCTGAAGTCTGCAGCCTTGACAGCTAATTAGGACCTCATTGTTAAACGAATCTTGCGGGAACTTTTTGGATACCAAATAAGCCTCAAAATATTGTACCACAGGGTTGAGTATCGTTTGGGCATTATCCAAGATTCATTAATTCCTTTCTTAAATTTTTCGAGTGCTGGAAAAATACAATAATTCGTTGTGAATGGCGGCCATTGTATTGAGCCAGTGTCCAGGAAGGATGTTTTGTCGGGGTGTTCTTTTTATTGCCGAATTTGCGTTTTATGGCCTGTCACAAAGGGAGCGTTGAGGGAATGTGACAATTCTACACCCTTGTTGGGTCTATTTTTTTAATTTTTATTTTGGATTAACTCAATAAAACCGATCCCGTCTTATTGATTCAGGTGTCTGATAAACAGAATATTATTTTAAGTTTTAGAGGATGTGGCAGTCGTGATTGAGTATCAAATTGTTGTTTAACGGGTGGGCAGCTAATTTTAACGTAAATCAGTTTTTTTTATTTCACTCCAAATAAAACCAGAAGTAATCTGTTACATTACCAAAACATTTGTTTTCTTTCTTGCAACATTCGGCCCTTCGACAATTATTTCTAGAGCGAGCCCCCTCTTGTCTCAATAGCCGGCCGGTGTCCAGATGCAAACGACTTTGAAATATGAATGATATTTATAACCGCCTACGTACTTACGTATTAGACATGGTCGATTTACATTTGCAAGTTTTTCTCTTCTCTTGTGTAACTTTGTTTAATTTTGCGTTCAGTTTCTTTCTCGTAACCAAATTCGGACAATATAATTTTGAATCATTGTTAGTACATAATTTTGATGGATTGTCGAACGGTTGGTCTCTATTTTTCATATTTTTTTACTATTTATGTATGATCATCGTCATTTATTAACCTACTCGACTCAATAGAAACAAAAGTAATTTAAAAAAGTCCCTGCTTTTAAACTTGTGCCATCATTAGGAAATCTCTGAAAACGAAGAGTACCTAAATACATTGAAAACGTTACTTTTCTTTTTCAATATCACCGTAATCAGACGAAAAAACTGGACAGTGGTCACCATCGTTACCGAATGCGGTGACTCGTACCGTTTTCACTTTCGATCACACGAATTGTTACCAGGAGCGCATCAACCGCAAGAGTCAATAAAATCGCGGAACCGAACGAGGGCGGGCCGTCGCTGTCGTCAGCGGTCGGACGTGACGCAGCGCCTGACGACGGTCACTTTATTGCTGACCTCCGTCTACCTCTCCGCTCCTAATCACCGTGTCGATACTTTACATTGATTTTATTCAGCGTTTTTGGTAACAAAAGCCAATTATTGTTGACATCGTCGTTTTTTATGTCCTTCTTTTTAAATGTTCTTACTTTTTATATGAATCTCTTTGGCCCTATATGTCATGCTCTTCCCACATGCCTTTAATAAAATGGCTTGTTTATCCCCTACTAATGATGGGTGTACACTATACATGCAGGATCGCTCCATTACATTAGTCCAAAGACAAACAGCAGTTTCGTAGCGGGCAGTTATAATAATCTCTCGTCAAATTTGCTTGACCCAAGTGGTCATGCAAGGGGACAACTCCTCATTTGACGTAATAGAGGGTGATGCAAGCTTTTTGTTTTATTATTTCGACTGCACCAAAATATAAGAACAGAAAATTAAGATTCATTTATTAAAAATTAGGAATACAGGTAAATGTGTGCAACCTACTCAATTTCAAAACCTTTTTTTTGTAATCTCACAAAATTGTGTGCATTAAAACGCTGACTAAAGCATGAGCAATGGATCCTCGCCTTCTTACTTAATATGGCTACGTGTGTTGTCTGCCCATTTAAACTTTTCTCAGCGAGCGACCGGTCGGAGCTCGTTACCGGCGGATTATTAAATATTGAAACAGTGTTTGCGAGATGAAAGCTGCTTCCTAGACGACCAGAGCAAATCCTACAACAGAATGAGAACAAAGACTACTTAACCCAACAAAATTTATTTCAATCTACGGTTTTACCCGTGTAAATAACGTCGTTTAAACAGAGTACGAATACGCTTTAATTTCTAACAAGTTGCTCAATATTCGCCGACACGAACTGTCCATCCAGATACATTAGAAACTGATCCGGAAGTAAACTCTCGTGATTGTAGGATTAGGAACGGAACGGACGAAAAATAGCAACAAAACAATCTCAATTTCATTTGAATGAACAAACATCAGTTTGAAAATAACGTTTAATAAAACACAGGCATGGATATGGGAGTGTTTTGTAAATGTAACGTTGTTATTGCCAGTTATCATAGTGTGAAACAAGTACCTACTTAGATTTTTTTTTATCTACAGGGTGTAAACGAATTCGTGTAATTCCTTCAAACCACGTGATCTACTGGTGACACTGATTGACACTGCATAGGTTTTTTTCAGAATGAACAAAAAAAAGTTTTCAAAAAATTAACCATGGTATTGTGTATCTGAGTAATTTTAGCGTCCCAAGTTAACTGACTGCGTGGAGCGATATCGCGCTAGTCATGCCCGTCAGCTGTGTCGCTGTGCCTTCATTCATTTAAGCATGGCATCGAAATTTTCTATCACATAAAAAAAATATTTGGGAAAAAAAAATGTTTATTTTTATTTTCAATCAATTTAAATCCCGTGCGGGGTTAATTTATACCATTAATAGACCGTGTGGTTTGAAGGAATTACACGAATTCGTTAACGAAGAAGACGTTCGAAGATGCAAAAAATACAGTTTTTAGGATTTTTGTCTGTTTGTCCGATAATATGTTTGAGCTTCACGCTAGTGCTACTAGACAGATTCAATTGAATAGCCAATCAGAATAATATGTGGGTATTACACTACCTGTTAACACAGATTTATCACAATAGCCAACTGTAGTAAAATCATTATCTTCACAATCTTGAATTATTAAATTTAGTTCTAGCAAAAATAACACGTAACTGCTGACCTCGGCAGATGACCCACAAAAGTCTTATATTTTATGATAAATTTTTCCAACTAAATTTAAAAATCCATATGACAATCGTAAGTAAATCCGTTCGGTTTATCAGCTACGCGACACCCAGGGGGTGGTTAATTGTGAAAAGAAATCTTTGCTCTTTGTGAGTCGCGTGCCGCGAGGGGATGCTATTGATTTCTTTTGTTTTATGCTGATTGAGACACCTTCGCTATCCGCGATCCGCCACCCCCACTGCACGCCTGACAAAACACTTTATTCTAAAACGAATGAAAAAATTGCAACGTGAACGGTACCGATAATCGCGGTGAAAAGTTTAATATGTTCTTGCCCAACTGTTCATGAGATCTATCTGGTCTAAAATTTCGTCGTGTAGTAATTCCGGATGACATACACGTCACCAGGAGACGTTGTCTTTTGCTCTCATGTTTCTTAATTAGGACTAACAGTACCATAAGCATAGAGCAACGATGAATTAATAATAGTTCTAGGAAATGATACGGAAAACTTAAAGGTCTTGTACCAAATAAAAATCCAGGTTTATCCAAAATGTGAGATTTGTTATCCAAAGATATACATAGCTTTTCTCAAATAGTTGCATAGCTTGCAAACACATAAATCTTCGTCCGGCACCCGACTAGTGACAAGCGTCTATCACAGCGTACACGCAACACAATTTAAAACTCAAATATAAACTTAAAGATCACCACTTTAAAGTTTAAAATCCCAAAATCGTTACTGATACAGGGTGTGGTAAGCCAATCAACATTAGTCCCTTTGATGATCGCTTCTAGCCTCATTTATCTCGTGATTGACTGCGACTTAAGAAAAAATTAGATTGCGATTGCCACCTCAACGCGCACGATCGCATCGACGAAATTTTTTCGAGGACTTTGCTAATGGGAGTCTGTTTTATCTCGAGCCCCTTAATGCTCTTATGCGGGTGACAATAATAAGATTTTGACACGTTAATAATGAACATTATTTGGATTTTGCAAACAATGAATGCTTTACGATGCAAGTGGGAAAAGTTTTAGAATTTTAAATCATCATCAATAACTTTAACAACAATAGGTTCTGCATTGCAAATCACATGTAGATCAACAATTTCTTTATCATTTTAAATTCAGGAAGGATTTCAAATCGATAACGAATCAATTTTTCAATTCCGTCTCAAGGTGTCCTCCTAGTTCAAAAAGCCTCTCAAGAAGCCCTCTGGAAGGGCCGAGGGTGTGACGTCAGCGGCGACTTTAATTGCGCACCACTTCGTTAACGGGCGACTTGATGGCATTTTTAATGAACACCCGAATTAATGTAGTGGGTGAAATCGAAGATCGAAGTGTGGGTGCCGACGGTGTTGCCAATTCAACACTGTTTATTTAGGATTGCTCGGCTATTATCTATCCTTGTTGTCGGAGACCGATGTGACCGTAAAGAGAAATGTACCAATAGTATAGTTATTTATGCAGATTCGAAGACAATATTGTGTTAAGATAATGATAATATAACTAGTTTGTTTTAATAAATAATTGGTAAAGCTCTGTAGTCCCACTATACCTATCTCAATTTCATCGAGTCATTCACTCCCATAACTTGAGCACAAGTAGTAGTATCTGTCTGCATTATACTTATACCAGAAAGACCCAATAGCCTTATTTACCGTCGCAGAAGATGAGAAGCAACCAAAACATTGCTTTATTTTACCCTCGATTTTGTTTTTATCCACCCAAACATCCTAATGAACAAAAACCCAAATCGCAACAAAAGACATCATAAAATCAATCAAGTCCTCGAATTGTTAAAAATTCAACTTGCCTCTTGTTTTCCAGTCCTAAATAAATATGCTAAAATAAGAGTTTTTCGAATGACGGCTCAATACCAAACACTTGAATTCCCGATGAGGAGGAATTGAAATAAAAAGTGGGAGTGGGAGTAGAAGATTGACAGGTGCGTCTTAATAAGTCCGGCGACAGGTGCAAAGAGACGAAATGAGAAAATTTGATTGCTGACTTTATGAATGCAAGCAGTGAATTCAGGGAAAGTCATTTCATTTTTGTGATACATTAGTTAAGTAAGCAAGATATTGGATTAATCAAAACGAAACATTTGAAAACACAAAACAAAATTTACTGAAAGATCTCATTTTGTTGTTGTTTTAGTTTATTGTTAAGATCTAGAGTATCAAGATTGCCATAAGGTATTACACAACCTGGGACGGTACTCAATGGTTTTGCCATGACAAAAATCTTCGAATTAGATTTCATTTGTATTCACGATATGACAATATTATCATTATAATCTTTTATATGTCAATTTATTTTACTACATTTAAGGCTCTCTGCAAGTAACTACTCACCAACATTAAAATAATACGGCCCGTCCTCTTTATTTCATTCCCACTTTATGATCGTAAGTTTACATAGGTTTCCATTATTATTCTCTCTCACATACAGATAAAGCTCGCTTTAATCTCGTCATACGGGTATAGACAATGGGAGGGCCACTCGGGTCCAGTCTGGGGTATCTAGCCTCGCCACTTATTCCGCTGGCCTAAGCAAATTTTCACCCGACTCTGTTGGTTTTTCGTCGGATTCCTATTTCTTCACTTCTGATTATATTATTCTATACTTTGTGTAAACAATGGCTGGTAGCTTCGTACCCCAACCCTTCCGCACTATTGCCGCTTTAGTCCGCGTTAAGCTTTGCAGTATAGAGATGGATTTTACTGTTGATTTCATTACGTTAATTAACTTTTATAACTTTTACTAAAGCATTGTATTTAATGTGTTACAAAAAATGTCCAAATTGTTACAAAACATCTAAAACATTACAATTATCAATCTCTTTTCATCATCAGGTATATAAAACATTACAAATCAGTTTCCATTCCGTTTTTTTTTTCACAAAATCCATATTCGAATTGTTCTAAAATAAAAGAACGAAAACATATACATGCGTCTACAAAACATTCCTTAACATCATTGCAAGTTTAACATCAACAGAGCTTGAGCAAAAACAAGCACTCTCCTCATCTAACGAGCGTTTTATAAATATTTTTCCGGAGGTCTAACCGCTGTAAAAGGTTTTTGTATACGTTGCTTTTTGGCTCCTTTTGGCAGCTAATCCAATATTGACCACCCCGCCAGGCTATTGACTTATGTTTGTGTTACTCATAATAATTCGACGGGCAACGCTCGTCTTTTATTATTCAAAATATCAATTTGCTCGACTTGGTTTCTTTTCCTAGGAGCGCACCATTAATTTTATTATGCACACTCGACTTAGAATTATTAATTATATGCTTACAACGGAGATGAACTAGGAACAGAAATTTCTTTCTTTTTAAAATACTCTTCCCTGTTGTAATATGTGAATTGTGAACATCTCCTCTGTCATAAATGAAAGATAAGAATATTTTAAATTAAATCTAAATTTTAAAAGGGTGTAGAAGAAACGGTTTCCGTTACGAACAAAGAGTCATCTGCGGTATCTAAATGTTAATCTTTGGTCAGTCGCGCAAAAATTATGTTTTTCGGACTGGGTCGAAAGTTACTGGGCTGGAAACGGACAACCCATGTAAGCTTCATTAAATTTACTTGTATGAAAACACGAGTTGAAGTAACAGGCCATATTTTATCACACTCGAATAAACTTTGTGCAAATGTATTAACAAATTCGGTATTTATAATAAATATTTCAATAAATCTGAGAATTAGGAATGATGTCTAATTGTCTTCGAAAAATGCCATTGCCACCAACTTAATGCAGAGGACGCTATCAAAGGCTCCGTTTTATTTCGCGTCAATTTCTACAAAGCGAAATGACTCCAATTTGAATATGTAATGGTGGCTTAAGATAATCGTCTCTGGCTTACACTAATAAAGGCGCTCCAACTTTAAAACGAGAATCGTATCAAAAGAATCGAACAATCGTTCGATTCGGTTCGGGGGGTGGTATAATTTATTCGAGTGTGGACCGCCATTTTGCGGCGGGGCGTTCTCCGCTATCGCACGCCGGAAGACGCTTTAAGACATTGATGCTGATTCTTTTTTTTATTATGCTCCCCTGGATTCCCTTAAAGACGCTAATATAAAGACGGCCATATATAAATAAGCCGCCTTTGTGAGGATTCTAAATAGACAGGAAACCGAACGACCCCTCGATGGAAAACAATCTAAATTACATTTTCACGCAACTTCAAATGTCTTATTAATTACGTACGACTTTTCAATGCTATAAATTTTCTTTTAACGCTTCCTCCTCTAAATCGGCTTAATACACAATGCTGGCTCTGCATACTGATCACTCAATTGTATTGTTAGATAACTTCTGAAACTTCCTTTTTACTTTGTTCTCATTTACGTCTTTGAATTTGGATAATTCCGATATTTATATTCAATATCATTTCCAACAATGTTAAAATTTATTTTTATTTAACTGAAAATATTTTCGGTATCCTTCACATAAATAACTAGAATCCATACCATCTGTTTAAAAACGAACACCCTAGTCAAATAGAAAATACCTGGCAGGTCATGATTTAGTGGGGCCTTTAGACAGCTCGCGATACCGCCTTCATCACCTCCAGAATGACCCGGCATCCCTCAAGCTTAGATAATATAGGGGATAGTGTCGCTTATTCCCGGGGGATTTGTCAAACAAATGCGTCGCCGTGTATCGGAAAAAATCGCCGGCTCACTAGTGGCCATTAAGGCTATTTATGGGCGATTCACAGAAGCTTTTTTTATTAATAAAACGTATATTATGCGCACAAGTGCGTTTTATATCGGTGACCGTCCTTTCTTCGCGGATATTATCGTCCTTCTTCGGACATCTAATAATATCGATTTAGGATAGATAGAGGATTTTCTTTTTTGTAATATCTTTCTATTGTATTTTTGTCGTAGCATGTTAAATTCAATATCGAATGTTTTTGTTTATCGCGTTGAGGGAAAACAAAGCTGGTTCGTCGTTCAGGTATGGATATGAATGTGTTTACCCCACAGTGGTACAGGACAAAGTAGTTATGCAAACACAAGATATTGATACGGGAACTTTGTGACAGACAAGAAAAACAAAAGTCACATTTATATAAATATACGCATTGGTATCGAAGATATTTGACGTGGAAATATTTATAAGAAAGGTAATATATGTGTCTGGGGTAGAGATATCAACGGATGTTCTGGTTTAGTAAAATTAGAAAATGTACACGTAAATCTAAACGTAGCCTCAATACGATTTGCAAATCTAAGAAATAATGCAGAAGTAAAATTTTAAACACCTATAAACAATTCTGAATAGATTAAAGTGGGAATCTCAACCCGCTATCACTGGTAATTGTCAGGAATAAAATCATTAATTCCAAACCGAATAACGCATTAAAAGTAACAGCTTGTACGCGGCTTGCCACCATTGCGCTCCCTAGAGGGAAACTGAACGACACTTATAATACAGCGACGGATACAACAAATAGTCACGTTATTATTAAAACAACAAAATCGAATGTTTATAAGACCAAAAAGATTTCTAAAAGAAATAAAATGATAAATGAAATGTGTTTTTGACCCGGTAAGACACGATACTGAGATTTGCTAATTCAATTCCAAATGAAAAATTACAACAGTACAAAAAAGGTGCATTATTACAGCTTGAATTTTAGTCATTGAGTTGCAGAATGCATGCCTATGAATAGTAAAGATATCATTTAAACGGAAATATTTTGACCAACGCCAGTTTTCGAATGAAAGTAATAAACGATAAAATTAAGCTCTCTAAAATTCTTCCAAACGTACCACTTAAAGTAAATCGAAGAGGTAACAACACAGATTTAACCGGCCCCTCTGCACATAACAATACTAATTCGGAAGGCGTACCTCGAGCCATATTCTTATAAATTAATTACTTGTAATCTACTCATGAAACGGGACTTACAGAAATGAAGTTACAACGTGGCGTAATACCGGCGGGCCGTCGGGCTCAAGGGTTCGTTACGACTTAATGTCGCATCGAGAGAACAAGTCTGAATTAGAAATGAACCCTGGTACAAGTACCTACCTGGTTAATAAGGGACACATGTCGCGTTTCGAACGCTACTTTGTTATAATTTGTATAAGGATTGAGACGTCTTTGTCAGACAAGTTCTGCTTAATAAAAGTTTAATAGTGTCTTCATTTTAAGTATCAAACAGTGTACTTAAACGAATAGGGTGTTGCGTCTTGACTTTAATGAGTGCTTATCAGCGGTTAACATGCAGCATGACTGTTGCAGTTTAATCAATTTACATCTGAAAACGATGAACTCTGCTCAGAATTCTGTACAACTTTTACTATGGGACAAACAAGGAATTCGTGAGCTGTTCCAAAAATTTTGTCAAGCAACTTTGATTATTTAGTAGCTGTTTTTTTTTCACGAATTTGTTATCTGTCCCTTTGTGGTTTCCGGATGTGAAGTGAATAACCAGTCATGCTGTATATACTTACAAGGCTTTTACCTGTCTGACCGACATCTTTTGGGATCTCAGCAATAAACATCGTCTTTCAAAAGACCTAAGACATCATTAATTTCCAGAAATATTCATTGACAATTCTGTGAATGTCTTTCAAAATCTACAGACAGCGGATGAGAATAATTGCATAAAATAAAACACATTCGACAAACGCGACAAGTTTCATATTACGCAGGCAAGTCACCAACTATTACATAAAAGAGACGAGGCGAACAAAAGTGACACATTGTAAAAGTACTTTTAATTTTTCGCCGCTGCAGACTCATCTGAATGCCTAGGGGAGGTTCCCCGAGGTGTCCCCATGATCGCGTCTTATCCACTACGCAAACATTCTTTACAAGGGCCTCACTCATTCTATTCACTCCTCTAGAGGTTATCTTTTATTATTTCTCTCGACATCCTCTTTTTATTGCCTTCCATATTGACTTTTTATACCGCTCAAGAATAAATACATTTTGATTTACGCTTGCGTAGACACTATTTTATGCAGACGGTGAATTAGTACGCTTGAGGTGTCGAATGTAACAATTACTTTTATTTCTCCAAACGGACTTGATTTTTCAAGATTCAAATTTTCCTCTTCTGTATTTTTTCCTTACACTTACGAAGTGGTAACCACAAATACTTATACGGAATAAAAATGTGTTTCCAGTAAGCTCTTGAACAAACAGTGAGGGATTGCAAAGTTCTCGGAGAAGCGAGAAAAACAAAGATAAATCCAACTTAAACCATGACAAGTGCGTATCTAAGATTTGTAGATCCGCACCGCATTTTACTGACTTCTGATTTCAACTAATTATAGCAGTGGTAAATGTTCTGTGACTAGATAATGACTACCAGTCATTATCTAGTGTTATGAAATATATTTTCCAGATACGCGTTTTTCTTAATGATTTAACAAAATAAGGAAATCTAATATATTATAAGGCACCTCCATTTTCATGTCCTAGGAAAAAAGTTTGACAAAAGAATTCCAAATTACTTTTGACATTATTACTTTTATAATGTGTGCCTCGTTACCTTTCCCTTGATTCTCAATTCGGAAGTCTCACGACATCACCTCGTCCCGAGGGAACGATTAAACATGTAAAAGTACCAGGATAACAAAGTATCTGGGAGTCTCGATGGAGGCCGGCCATTTAGCACGTACCGAGAAATTGCAGTAACACGTTCGCAAGAACTTAACGACCGGGGAAATAGATGTCGTCTAACGTTTCCTAAACCGATCACTTTTCTTCCTTGTTTGTGTCGTGTGAAATGTAATTTGGATTTCTTGGCTGACCCTACTTTAAGTTTAACAAAGTCAGAAACAAAGTACCTATTCATTTGAAGTAATCTAGTCTATATGCAAAAATTAGGACAGACCATTACTTGAATAAGACAACAAAGATTTGAAAAGATGACTTTAATGAGTCTGAATGATCTTTAAAATGGACTCCAAAGATTGGAAAGGATGACTTTGATAAAGTTTTTTATTCTAAGAATCTTAGATAAAGATACTTATTCATCAAGGTGTATTAAAATAGTATTATACTTATCTTGTTCCGAGGTTAAACGATGTATTGGAAAATTTTAAACTGTAGGTATTCATTAAATAATGCTTCATTATGTATGATGTTCCCATATATCATCGTCGTCTACGAGTAGAAACTTAATGAGATGTTTAGGTGTCGAAGTTTCAACTGTCTGGCGTCTGGCCAAGAAAATTCTTGTTTCAAATTACATTACACTTTGTTTTTCTTTTCCTCTCATAATATTATTCTTCGAAATATTCTTCGCTTATTCTCAAAAATTACTCGGTTTATCAAGAAAGAATAATGACAAACTTACGACCATAATTACTTCTTTTTAATGAATTAACGACTTTTGTTTGCGAACAACGATTAAAATAATTAAAAGTATCATTATAAGTGCCATCAATTCGATCTCAAAGGAGACATTAATGTTTTTACTGGTTGCTCCGTCATAATAATTAATAACTTTACTATCCAAAACAGTTGTAAAATGAACTTTTATTGCGTTAACTATTTGAAGATTCAATATTACATGACTATCCGTGTCATGCAGTCTACTTTTCTGTCTTACTGTAGGTCCATAATAACTCACTAGATTTAGTTAACAGGCTTGTTATGATGATTGGAGTTTTCAGTTCGTGCCTTCTTTTGCTAAGATCATGATGTAAAAAATGTGTGTAAATGTGTGAGTGAAAATGTGTTTATCGTCTCCTTAGACTGAAAACCTCGATAACGCAATTTGGTCATTTCTATTTTATTTTGACGTATAGGTACTATAATTACAAGAGAGCCGCTCTATACGTTTAGCCTATATTGGGTATATAACATTCGTAATAAATGTAATTGATTAGCTTTTGCCCGCGACTTCGTCCGCGTGAAAGCCCACTGGAGTCGTGCAATGACCAAATGCATTTCCGAGGTTTTCACTCTAAGGCGACGTTATGTGAGGCCCCCCCAAGTTTCATCACATTGATGCTTGGGGGATATGCAAAGGACAATGGGACAAAACGTCCCCAGTAGTGTAGCACTTTCTTACCTATTGTATATGAAAGACCTTATTAATCTCTTAATTTTATTGTATGACAGCTCATCTGTAAAATGTATAGTTTAACAGTTATTTAGCATGAAAGTAACAAAAATTACCTTTAAAAAATGCTTATAATGTATTATTACTTCAATATGGATATAATTATTTTAGTTAGTGATAAGGGGTTATTTGAAGAGCTCCAAAGCTAGTGTAACAATAGTTCAATGTGGGAAAGAGATAACGAGAGGCGCACGCGTCCAGAGGCGACACGCGGCGCGCGGCCCTAGGCAGCGGTTACCATTTTCAAACGTAATATCACCCGACAGGGTTTACATTACCTGCGCATCGTACTCAGAATTGCATCCCCGACGAACAGTTCGGTTTTCGAACCAAGCACTGTTGCAGTCGACAATTGCACCGCATAGTCGCTCCCGCTTCATGAGCTCGTACAAAACGGGCATGCTATTCTTCGACGTAGCAAAAGCCTTCGACAAGAACTGGCACAACGGTTTATTATACAAAGTCGTACAGTCTCGTGCTCATCATTCGAGACTTTCTGTCGGATCGCTCCTTCCGCTATCGCCTAGAAGGCACCTTCTCGTCTCCTCGCCCTATCCGCGTCGGAGTAGTGTAGTGATATCGCCCCTTCTGTTCACGCTGTATACCAGCGACATTCCCAAATGTGGATTCGCCAAGTTGGCTCTCTTCGCCGACTACACGGCCATCTACTTTTCCGGTAGGAGTCTCGACAGTATCACTCGAACCCTTCAAACCGCAGCTAGCGCCGTCGGGGTCTGGTTCCGGAAATGGAGAATAGAGGAGAATCTCGAAAAGAGCGCAGCCGTTCTTTTCGAGAGATACGGTGATTCTCACACCCACATCCGTCCCGTCCTCATGTTCGGGCAAATTATAATACTCTTCATTTAGGAGTTTTTGATTCATTGACTTTATAAACGGTTTATTTTGAATATAATGACTCATTCTTTAAGTCAGTATAGCATTTGTTTTTCAGCCAATAATTGATTTAAAATGAGGAAATAATAAAAATTAAATATCATTTTTATTTTATTTCAAACCGTTTTCATTCATTCCTTCACTCATTCTCGACTATTCATTCGTTCGTTCATTCATTCAAACTCACTCTATAGTGCTACAAGGGTGGGGACGGGGTCCATACATTTTGTCCCATTGTCCTTTGATATGTCAAATTCAAATAAATGTTTATACCATAACCGTACCATACATACCATACCAAATGGTGTAAGGGACGGTGTACCAAAAACTGAAACAGTGAATTCAGCCTATTATCACATATTATTCTGAATTGAAAATAAATGGAAATTTTGCTCGGACTTTTCCGATTTTTCTTTTCACGAATTTTACATTTCACTGCTGTAAAATAAGCAATCCTATTAGGACACGAAGCACGCTGCAAAAATAAAATGTATTTTTTTATAAATCGGAAAATTTGAAAGATTTTGTTGAATTTTTTCACGGATTTTCAATTCAAAATAATAAGCTAAATTCACTGTCTATTTTTGTCCTTTACACTCAGTTTATTTACCTGCCAAAACACTTACTGAAATACAATAAAACATAGGCAAATTAGCAGGAAATTCGGAAAATTCCGAGAGAAAAAACCACTTATTTTCGATTCAGAATAATGGGCTGAATCCACTGTTTCAGTTTTCGGTACACCGTCCCGTACACCCGGTATGCAGAACATTATAATACTTGTAGTAAAATTAAAACAGACACCAAAATATTTATCTTGCATTTTACATATTAAAGATTCTTAAAACGATACAATTTTGCAAATTTAATTACTTTACCAAGATATTCGCCACAAAGTTGTTCTTACGCGTTCTTATTGCAACAATAATTGTCAAGTGCGGCATTTTCATCCGACTTTTAATTGATCCTGGAGGGCGAGTGAGCAGATAAAACTCGGATATCTAAACTTTCTCTATTACAGTTTAAGAAAACCGCCGCCGCAGTTTTGTTTGGCCGATAACAAAATTTTCATTGCGTTCTCCCTGTGCGGTGTGACGCGTAATAGCGAGTAATGACTTAAGAATTATCGTTGTTTTGTTATTATTTAATAAAGTTAAATGCTTCATTTGTAAAAATACACAATATTATGTTATAAATTATTTCATAATTAAAAGAGATATGTGTGAAAGAGTGTTCTAATAGAAACGAGGACAGTCTTTTAGTCTGTAGATTTTTTTAATTATTTCCGAACAATCATCACTAACCTAACCTGTCTTCAGAATGACTAAAAACTAAATACACTATTAAAAACCTCCAATTCCAAGAATTTGTATCTTCTTACATACTTCCACGATGCATGTACTTTTCCCAAAATATCGAATACCTGACACAATGCACTGCTTTCACCAATCCCATCGTCATCTCAAAAGAATATCGCTACACCATTTACAATAAAACGTTTAGTGTAAAAGTGTTACAACAAACTTCCATATTTTATTATGATCGTTATCGTAAAGGCCCCCGGATTCCCGCCATTTAAAAGTTGCGCGTCTACCATCAACCCCTCGCAACCCGTTTGGAAGATTTCATTATAAAATTAAACTAAAACTAAAACTTAGCCCTATAAATCGTAATAGCTTGTAACATTGTTTTGCATCTTCAGTTATCGAAATAAAAACGGTTCTTTAAGGTATGAACAGCAATAATAAAAGTGAGGTAAAAAATAAACAAAATACGTCTTAAAAAAAACTGAAAAGAGTGAATGAATTACCATATTATAAAATTAGTAGTTTCAGAAGTCGGTACCAATTCACACTGAATAGAATGGAAGGCACCCACTTCTGAAACTGTTCATCTTATAAATCTCTTTTCAGTGGCTTTTGAAGTTAAGGAACAAGAATTAAGTATTTATTTTTTTCTATTTTGAGTGGCATATACAGTACATGAACATGCGATTACAGCAAATGCGAGTGATCGCGATTGAAGAGTTCCATTATCTATCTCCGAAGGTTTTCATCAAATCTTCATTAAATTACAATGAGACCACATCGGAATAATACTCAAAATCGATTCACAATTGATGAAGATATCGCTGAACAATCAAAAAAACTCGTCAAATAGAAACACTCCTCTTTTTAAAGTCGGTTAAAAATAAAGTTTCTCGTTATTTTCTTAGTAAAGTAAAGTGTGCCTTAAAAAGAGCTAAGACGAAGAAAAAACTGAGTTGTGCTGTGCAAGTAATAACTGAGTTCTATAAGTAACATAAGAAATAAACTTACAGATGAAAATAATGGCAGTTGAACTCCTAATATGCCAATCAGAGGAAAAATCGGAGGGTAATCGCAAATACATCGAAGCAGAAGTTAGGGGCCCCTCCGCCGCCGAAACGTAAACACATAAATTCGCGGGGAACTCCTTTTAATTGTCTACCAGCTATACCTTAACGAACAATTACATGTTGTTGTTATTTATTTGTTTTCCAACAACGAAAGTAATGGTGAAAGAATGGGTAAGGTGAACTCTTAAGTATGTTAAAAAAAGCGTTTTATTCATGTTTGTTTGCGCTACAGAAGAATCTTTGTTTTTCGTAGTACGATATTCTGGTCTAGGTGACTTGTCTACTTTTTATAAAGCCTTTTTATAGGCCCAGTCGGTGAAATCGGAATCCAATTATAAGAATAACAGAGGAGTAGCGTTGAATGCACGAGACTAATCGTTTTCTATTGTTCTTGGATCCACTATCTGGCGGCCTTTTGTCACTGGACCCCGGTAGCGAACTAAAGCTGGACATTTAATAAAACACGAGATCGGCAAACAGAGTGCACACGCATGAAAAGGACCAGACCATCGAGATGTCTAAATTGAGAGCCTTAAAATTCTCCGAGACTGCCAAAAGGAATGGTAAAAGGGGTAAAATAAGCTTTATTTCCACGTCCCGTGAAAATCGCCTTTCGGTTCCGCAGATAGTGGAACTACAAAACACAAACGTTGACCGGCGAGCGTTCGGCGTGAACGTGACAATGACGGCTAAGCCGCTGCAGCGCTGCACGCAAGGAACGTTTTACTCCTTTTATATCCAACGTATTCGGCAACACACACCGCCGCTTTCTGACGACGTTATTTTTTAATCAAATATATCCGTGGAGCGGGTGACGGACGATAGGGTCGCAGCGACAATGAAAAACTAAAAGGAAAAAGTAGCACTCTTTTAAGCAAATAGAGGCGAGACCAAGTTGATTGGTTTTGTTAGCGAGCCTGTTGATTGGCACGGGCGTAAACAATACGCTTCCAATGTTTAAGTTTCAAACGACAATTGAGACTTCTTTTAAGCAAATAGTGACTAGACGTGTTGATTGGTTTTGTTAGTGAAACTTTTCTATTGAGAGTAACCATTGGTGTTGTCGATGTTTGTATTAAGAACTTCATTCGACAAGAGTTTGAAAATGTTTTCAGTGCGAACAATGCTTTCGAACATTGTGTTCTCGGTTCAACGATGCTTGAAAGTTTTTTGAATTTATTTTACTGTCGACATGTGATCCACAGTCGCTTGTTGTCATAACACATAACCAAATAACTGCAAAAACTGTGAACGAAACGGTAGCAAGGTGAAACCAGAAAAGCGTTTACAAAGAAAACAATGTAGTTGAATATATTCGTATGAATTTTCAGAGATCATAAATTCTGGGTTATATTATTCACGGCGAGTAACCGGGTGGTTATAAATCAGGACTCCTCAGCCGCTATCAGCCCGCGCTTCCATTAGTGACCTCCTCCGCCGGTGAAAAGTGCCAACTCTGCTTATCCAAGCGCTCTTTCATATAATTTACAAGTAAAGAAAATATATAGGTGTCATTTTTATGTTTTTAATTGAGGATATGACTTAATGAGTCCATCAATAAAATATTTAGTTGGAAAAAGGAAGTAACAAAATTATTTTTTATTCAGAATGTATCCGAATTCATAGTCATTCCTTTAAACCTCGTGATCTACTCGTGAAGCAGATTGATTCTGCAAGGGATATTTAAAGACACATTTTTTTTATGGTTTGTTTTCTTAACATTTGTGATTTTAGCGTCCCGATTTAACTAGCTGCGCGGAGCAATAATCACGCGGACCGTGATTCCATTCATTTATGCAATGAAACGTTAGAAGAAATAAAAAATGCATTCTTTTCTTTTTAATTTGGTTTTGTTACGAACAAAACGTTAAACTACTTAACAATACCGCAAAAAGAAAATACCGTGCTGTATTAATCTATACCAGTTTTAAGGAATTACATGAATTCTTTTACATTTCCTATAGGTACCTACCATGATTTAGGCGTTACAACGAAATCTTTCTTCTCCCTCTCAAAGAATGAAAATCTATAATACGAAACGTTTATCACTATAACTACTTAGCGATGGACCGTACCTCAATTTCCTTTTACAGCCAATAGGAAATTGTCAGAAGAAAAAGTGCCTGTTTCCTGGGCGAGGAACCCTACCTTACAAGAGAAATGTGTGTTCCTAAAAGCTTAGAATTAAAACGTTAGCGGTAGAATTAATAGGGGTTTTAATATTATCCGTAGATTATTTTTGTATCAAAATTATGCACACTCGAATGGGTGGCCAGACTTGAATAAATTTATAACGGACGAGAATTTCGGGCCGCTCATTACCGCGTATTTATGTGAGCAGATAAAAATATTAGGGACACATTTTAATCGAAAACGGATGAACAGGGTTTGGGAGCGCCCTAGTGTTGTGCGCCTCTGGTCGTGTTTGTTAGCAAAACGGGCCGTTCTGATGAGGCTGTCATTGTTTTTTGTTTTGTTTGTTATATCTTTGGTGTTTTTCGTAACATGTCCACAAAAGTCAGCAACGTGCACAGGAACTTTTTAATTACTTAAAATTACACAGTGCTGGTTTACGGCCTTAATATAAACATACTTACTTACAAAAGACCTACAGGTTTTTGATGGAAATTCAATAGATTTATTGTCAAAAACTTACATCAATCCAGAGATAGGTATCGGCTGTTAGTGGCGACTGGCGAAGAAACCTGAGAATTCAGAGAGTAATTTTACACGTTATGAAAATTGAATTAACAAACTTTGAATAAAAAAAAAAGAAAAACCGGCTTCAACTTCTTTTTTCTTAGTAATTTTATTATTCTATTTTTAGTAGTATAATCAATCGCCGCACTTGGGAGAATACTCTTTTAAACAAAAAGAATCATTAAAATCGGTTCAGAATTAACGATGATGTCGATGAACAAACATAAAAAAACACGTCAAATTGAGAACCACCTCTTGCTCACCTTTTGAATGTCGGTTAAAATCCGTGTTTAACTTAACAATAAGCTTGAAAACTTAATGCGAAGAAGATGTGTTTTTGGGTGTTGTAGTCTACACATTAATGATAACCGATAAAACCTATTCAAATAATTTTCACTTTCCCAGTAATTTTAAAAATAGAACTCATTTCCCCCGTGACAGTCAAACTTCTTTCACCGCACTTTTTCCACAGATAATGAATAACAAGCGACATTTATCAAATCGCACATAAAGTCAGGCCGGTGTTTAGGACAGTTTTAAACGCCTAAATTAATTTCCTTTAAGAAGTTGTAACTCTCCAAGTGGGGATAATGCGATGATATATAAAAAAAGGTCCCAGTGAGCCAGGGCCCCTAATAAATTATACCCTCGATAACAATGGGATTTTTTCGCCGGCCCTTTGTTGCAACTTTTGATATCACCTGAACGTAGGAAACAAAAAACAGAGTAAAAATTCTCAAATATTTTGTCGGAAAATTAAATATGTTATTAAACGAAATTTTGGCAATATAGGTAAATAAAGTGTGTTAGCTATGAAAATTAATTTGTGATTTTAAATACAGCTTTATTATTTTGTTTTTTTTTGTTCTAGCAAATTGAAGTCTAAAAATTTATTTTCTTTCTTTCTAAAAGAAAAGCAATTTTGTGTAGGATTATGAAAAAAAAAACGCAATTTCAAAAAGGCCCTACATTCTAAGTTCAAAATTGAATAATAGAGAATGACCTTACCATTTGTCAAGGGATTATGATAAACAGTAATAGTGCAATAGCCACTTCCTTCAATATACCGCTTGAGCACTTTTTGTCCCGAACTATAAAAAATAAAGCCCTAATATCGTGAAATGTTCCTTTAGGGAGTGACTGGACAAACGCGCGAAATTCTGACGTCATTAGGGCTGTCGACAATTTTCTGTGATTTCAAAATGCATGAAGCCTTTATTTAATAGTTTTTTTTTTGGATGTACGCTTTTTATTCAATTAACGGCTAGATTCGGATATTTGGTAAAGACTGGCAAGGAGGAAAAATGCATAGGTAAACCTACTAAAAAAGCACTAAATATTCATTCCGAAAAACTAAGTAGAGTTCAGATCAAGTATAAAATAGATTTAGATTATTCAAATTTTTTTTCATATTTGTTTTATTTTGGAGTTTTAAATAACATTTAATTTTAATTTCATTCAAAATATGTGTTGAATAATCAGAAACCTCATAACTGAATCCGTTCGCATTATTTATCTTAATAACTTATTGTAGGAAGTACAAAATTGGTAGGATCTTCTATTACTTAACCACAACTTTTCGCATACGTAACAGCTCTGTGGTTCATTAAAAGAACCTTCACGAGTGACGATACTTCAATACGTCCAGAGCACCCTGGGCAGTCAGCCCCACTTTGTTTCTACCAACTTATTTTCTACCAACCTTGCTGACTGGCTAATCTTTTCACCACGACATGAGCTCCTACCGACACGAAGTAACAAGTAACAGCCCTAGCCAATTGAATGGGCAACTGTGGACAATTTATATAGCAATAATCCGCACGGACATTACGGCGGCGGCGAAGTCGTAGCCGGGCCGAATGCCGATATTATCGGAGGTAAAAACGTTGCTAGTTTGAGGACAAAAAACGAGCACTCATTTATCGGCCAGTCGGCACTTCGGCGACAGGCCATCTCGCCTCAAGCCACCCTCCCTAAAACGCTATACATTACTCGCCATCGCTTTAGGGCTTAAGCCCTCAATTATCTTTCCTTGTTTAAGAAGTACTGATGAGTTCTTTTTAAGTGTACAAATTGGATCGGATTAATGTTTAAATACAGTTTTAAAGTCACAATACAAATGGAAATGTACAAGCAAATATGAAAAACAGAAATAAAAGATGTGTATGACAACGAATATCAACATAGAACACCAATTCAAAATCTTATTTATTCGGCAGGTTTTATTCGTCACATGCGTACACCGTCGCATTGTGATGTAATTGAAAAATCGGTACTACGAACTACCAACGGGCAAGGGATCCATTATTCAGATGACAATCACGTGAATTTTCCGAAAAACGAAGCGAAAAACGTACGCCTGTTGTTTCACGACGATGTGACGTATAAAAAATTCAGCGACTTAATCGCAACGGCGACCAAACAAACATCGATTCGATGAATTGATATAGTAAACGATCGACAAATAGTTGGTAATTTGTAGAGCTTGTTTGCGAAAACAATCGTTAACTTCAGTTTACGGATGACAAATGTTCATAATTAATGATCGAGGATGTTTAAGCTTTTACAACCATTTACGGTGTTTTCCTCTTTTCTTCATAAATATTTTATTAAAGTATTCCTACCACCATATGTTTTTATTTTCACATTCATATTCTTTATTTTACACATTACGAACACATTTCACAATTATACCTAATTCAACATCTTCTTGGCTTTTGCTTTCTCCCTTTTTGTTTTGGAACTTTGTTTTAATATTATTATTTTTTATGTAATATTTGGAACCTTTAAATACTTTTACTAAATTCTTTGCAATGCCTTAAAATAAGTGAACCAAGGGTTGGGACTTGTGCCCTTAATACAAGTTATCCTGATAACTTAGCAAGGGTGCTAGTTACGACAACTTCTAGTGTGCTTTTAACTGTAATAATAATTTTTAATTTACAATAATTAAAGATCAAGATAATCACACTGTGTAACTGTTTTTAAAATAAGAGCCTTGTGAATTAAACTTACCTACCTAATTATTTGGTGATACGAGCACAATTTATTACAGCTTCACATAGTTTGTACCAACATGAACAATATGGAATAAATCCAACTTTATCCAGACGACTATTGAGCATAGGTATTTGCAGTAGAATCTCTCTCAAAGTTATTTTTCTTCAGAAGCAGCATATGCGGGCTTAGGAAGTGCACCCAGGCCCATACCCTCGTGGTGTGGGGGAGAAAAGGCTGACTCATCAAAACAATAAACAAAGTATCGGAGCCCTATTTTATTATGTTATTATGCACGCCGCCCTATGATTTAACGCAGCATAGATCGCCGCGATGACAGCTACGGAGGCAGTGTTTTTCTTTAAAAAATAACACTGATCTGTCTGTATCTTAAATACAGGCAGAATTACAGAAAATAATAATACCTAATCTAATATCTATCTAATACTATAAATGCGAAAGTAAGTTTGTTTGTTTGTTACCTTTTCACGCCTAAACCACAGAACCGATCATCCTGAAATGTTGCATAATAATATACGTTGTCAGGTGTACAGAACTACAAAATCGGACATAGGGTACCTTTCATCACGAAAAAAAGCACTGTTCCCGAGGAAAACAACAATAACGTTCATAGATGGCGCCATGTGTCTTTGGAATCACGATTGAATTACATTACTATAGAAACTTTAGTAGTGTGTTAAGAGTTTTTTTGAACTTAATTAACGCGAGCGAAGCCGCGGGCAAAAGCTATAGTCTATAAAATCCTTTTATTTAAATTAGCTATCATTCTTAGTTTCCGAGATATGAAGGTTTATGTAGGTGACCCGGATTCATTGTTCCCGAGTGTAATTATAATTTATTCATGTCTAATTTTGTAACCTACTTCTATTTTTAACATATTTTCAGTCTTCTTCGTTTCTTGTGTCGGCACGAGCTATAGGTACGAGCTACGAGCACTAGCTCATACCGTGGTGAAAATATTAGCCAGTTGTTCGCGGGGCTGACTGCCCAGGGTGCGCCGGACGTACTTAAGTATCTTCACAAGTGGAGGCTCTTTTTAACCGACTTCAAAAAAGAGGAGGTTCTCAATTCGGATGTATATATTTTTTTTATGTATTTTCGAGCATAAATCCGTAGTTTATAAAAGGATTTGCAAATTTCTTTTTTTGTTTGAAAGAGTATTCTTTCGAAATGGTCCCATTTAAATTTGGTGAAGATCTGATGAAGACCCTCGGAGATTGACAACGGAACTCTTCAATAGAAAACAGACAATTACCCGAGATTGCTGTAATTGCATGTTTGTGTATTGTTAATGCCACTAAAAATAGCAAAATAAAATAACTTTAAAAAAGAAGTAAAAACCGACTTCAAAAAAAACTACTAGTTAAAAAAAAGTAGTTAAAAAAACTACTAACAGTTTTAGAAGTCGGTGCAATTTTACACTGAACATAATTGAAGGCACCGACTTCTAAAACTGTTAGTTTCATAATATGGTAATTATTTAACTCTTTTTTTTTTGAAGTCGGTTTTTACTTTTTCTTTTAGTTATTTTATCATTAAAGCTGTGCATGATAAAGCCCGTATTTTTTTTTTCTTATAACTTTCAAGCTATAATGCTTCTCCGAAATGCTATCCATTACACTAAGTATCTAAAAAAATGCATAGAAGCTACATTAACAATAACTTTTCAAAAGAGTAAGCCACTTAGAGAAATGTTTCACGCTTCAACACAAATATTAAACTGTTTACCGCTAAGCACTGTTTTTCCTCCCGCAAGATACCCAAGAGATTATCAATCAAGAAGCATTTCCCAGTACAAATTTATCACGAGCTTCTTATTGTGACGCCGGATAACACAATATCCACCGGATATCCGGAGGGGAGGTTCAACATCATATTTTTATCATCATTATGTCAAGAAAAAATTAAGCGTTGTCTTAGTGTGGGACTGCACCGAACAGAAAAAAGGTTATCTGCAATAAAGAGCATGGCATTAATATAATCATTAAAAGTTTTTTTGTTCTTGTATAGTTTGATATAATTATGTTCATGTTTTTACATTTATGATGAGATGAAAATAATTATTTTATTGCGAAGAATTTCTTTATAGAGTAGGTACTTAGGTAGATATCTTTGTTTCTGGAAAATGTAAGAACCTAAGAACTAACATTAGTTTCCAAGTTATTGTATACTAACCAAATGGACTTATAGTCTGAAATAAAAGTATATTTTTTTTGTTTTGATTTAAATAATTTTACCTGATTATACCTTTAAAAAGAAAGACACAATGTCACATCACAATCTATGATAAGTTTTAAGTAAATCTGTCATTCCCAGACGTATTGTTTCTTTTTCACTATTATTTAAATAAATAATAAAATAAAAAATTAATTTATATGTGATAAAAAAATTATCGTTTTGTTTTTTTTTTAATTTTATAGCACTTTGAAAACAAGTTGCTACAAACAGGGCATATCCATTTTATATCAACGTCTCCGTATTTTGATCCGGTGCTGTTTTCCACAGGGAGTGCATATTATTGGCTGATTAATGATTGCACAATCACCTAGCTTAAACTTCAGGAAAAACAAATTTTATGTTTAGTTTCTTTTAAATTGTATGATTTTCGTCAAATGATTGTTTGAGTAAAATAGTAACGTTTAGTATTATCTAAATACATTGTAGTATTATGAGTTACATACAAAAATCACTGAGGCCATTCAAAAATACAATTATTTTTTCGATGCGTGTCAACAATGGCTATATGAGAATAGCTCATGCCGTGATGAAAAGATTAGCCAGCCACCAAGGTTAGTCGCTGACTACCCAAAGTGGGCCGGACGTACCTTACTAACGTCGCTCGTGTAGGCTCTTTGAATGTACCCCCATATATTACTGGTGGTAATGCTGATTTTTTTCTGTAGAGAAACTCCGGCTTTAATAAGATCAAGTTTGAGCTGCCTTATTAGGGCACTACTGGTTTCATGATTGCGTCTCGGCATCCTTAGTCATTACTAGCAACAGATATTGATTAAACGATTCTGATTTCTGACACTGTATTAAGTCAAAATTGTAATTTTATAAACGCTGTCCACTCAATCTACGATTCTTCGATTGACCTCTTTCTTGCAATCATATTATGTAGTTCGTGTAAAAGAACAGGAGCACGGGATTACTTTTGGCTTATTATAAGCCTAATCAGCCCATTACTGTCCCAATGCTGGGCATGAGCCTCAGAAATAACAGTTCTCGTTATGAGAAGGGTTTAGGCAGTAGTTTACCCTGCTGGCCTGGTCTTCTTTCTTCTTCTCTCGTGTCAGCACAAGCTATAAGAGAATAGCTCTTACTGTGGTGAAAAGATTAGCCAGTCAGCAAGTTTGACAGTGGGGATGATTGTGCGTTCCACGCGCACCTCAAAGAGATGTCAGCATTGTAGACGGGGCCCGCTAGGGCCAGTGCCTGCCAGAGTTGCGGAATTTGTTCGAAAGAGTTACCGCGGCCATGGAACGCAAAGGGCACTAGGAGGAA
Organism: Amphipyra tragopoginis; assembly: GCA_905220435.1. Classification (NCBI taxonomy): domain Eukaryota; kingdom Metazoa; phylum Arthropoda; class Insecta; order Lepidoptera; family Noctuidae; genus Amphipyra; species Amphipyra tragopoginis. The sequence continues at coordinate 20,238,241 of HG991995.1, read as the reverse complement.
CACGGATGGGTTTTAATCAGTAAGAGTCTGACACTCTTTTCCGCTCCGCCCAGAGAGGAAGAGGTCACTAGATGATTTGCCAAAAATAAAAAAATGCTGCGCCTCACGTACTTAAGAATCATCACTCACATAAGATCTTCACTCGTGGAGACTCTTTTCATGCACCCCAAATGCTGGCCAGGTGCGGGTTGGCGAACTACATGCACGTTCAGGAACTTTATAGCCGTCTCAAATGTGCAGGTTTCCTTACGATGTGAGGTGAACTTCACCGTCAAAGCAAGTTTCAAATTCTAATCCGCATATGAATTCGAAGAGATGCAGGCCGCCTCCTGCTTGGAAGGCAAGCATTCAACCGCTAGGCTCTCACTGCTTTTAAACTTTTGTCTTATCTAGGTCCCAATTTAAAACCGTTGGAAATATCGACTGAGGACATTGATTATGGAACCAAGTTCTTCCAGCGATTCAATGAATTCGAAGAGATGCAGGCCGCCTCCTGCTTGGAAGGCAAGCATTCAACCGCTAGGCTCTCACTGCTTTTAAACTTTTGTCTTATCCAGGTCCCAATTTAAAGCTGTTGGAAATATAGACTGAGGACATTGACCATGGAGCCAAGTTCTTCCAACGATTCTGCCGCTAGCACTTCCTCATCCACTTCCGAAGGTCTGTTACGTATTAGCCATTGATGAGCTGCATCTATTCAAACTTGTAAGACATCTTCTAGTGAAATAATTAACACTCAGATGTCCTGATTCTTTGTTGTTTCTTTCTGGAGCTAGCTTGGTTTTGGACTCGAATTGGCATCTTTACCGACCGCTGGTTATAAGCAAGAAATCATTTTATTGGATAGCAAACAACGTGTAATTTTTACCTTACTACGGCACAGAGAAAGAGTTATGATTCTCACTAGCTATGTGTATACGTAAAGAAGCATTTTCTTTCTAATATTAGGACTTGTTATGCTTGCAGATGACTATGTTTTCCATCTTTATTCTGTTGTATTAGCTATAAGTCCCCCATAGAAAATAAATAAATAAAAAATGAAATTATGTCGGTAGTAACCGCTAATAAATATTTTATTTACGTTGTTATTCTAGGTACAATCTTGTAACTATCTTCTAAATATTCTTTAACGCGATGATAATTTTATTTATTACAAAAATGTGAAATTTGTTTCTAAATTGGGATATTGATAATTCATTGATTTTTTGGGGAAGATGACTGTATATTTTAATTAACTAATCAGTCTTCAATCGTAATTTAGGAAATAAGTTTTATGAAATTGTTATCCTACAATACACAGGACCCGAACTTATACAGTAATGTTACTCTACTAAGAAAAGTCTGGGGTTTTAATTATTTTTTTGTTATTCACTTATATGGTACAGCAACTCTACGCACACTCTTTAAACAGTTATTTTGCGACACAACAATAGGGAATATGCATGTAATTTTTTTTCTCTTCACTACATAGTATAAAACGGTTGCATATTAGAAAATCAAAACTTTCTCGAGCAAAGTTCAAAAGAACAATAAACGAAATAACAAAACTTAAATGACCAAATGTTTTATTTAGAAAAAAATTCAAATCCCAATGTATGTGACATCAAATGAACGACTGATCAAAAGTTGCTAGACATAATTTAAAATTATCAAATCATTACTTATCAAATTACATAATGTGCATGCGATAAATTACATGCGAGCAACTTGGAAGTAGCGCTCGCCGGCCGCTGCCGCGGCACCACTCGCTTCGCTCGCTCGGCTCGCGCGCGGTTGGTCACAGTTCTAAACTAACCTAACCTATTTCACTCAGTTCAAAATGACGAATCATACAATCTACCGCAGAAATGTTTTTACCATTGTCTAATAATCTAGTCGCAGGCGCACCCCGACACGGATAGGTTAGGTTCGAAGGGTTAGGTTACTTTAAACCCTGCAGATAGAAATAGGAGCCCCGCACAGCGGGGCTCCGTCGACTCTGCTTTGGAGCCTCAACCTTACAAACATCCCCTTAAGTTTTTATTGTGAAAATGAAAGTAGGTGACGAATAATCGTCTCATGAAGAGGCCTTGAAGGTGTATAAAAACAATTTATCCAGTAATCCATTTTGACCTTTAAACAATTTGGTCAATAGTGTAATAAATAATTTTAACATTGATATTCCAGAATTTGGTCAGCTGAACTTTTGATCAAATGACCATCGTTATTTTAAACTTTGTTGATTAGTACGTTGTTCTTTTGAAATTTGCTCAGGAAAGTTTTGATTTTCTAATATGCAACCTATGAAACAAAGTCGCTTCCCGCTGTCTGTCCCTATGTATGCGTAGATCTTTAAAACTACGCAACAGATTTTAATGCGGTTTTTTTTAATAGATAGAGTGATTCAAGAGAAAGGTTTTAACCTATAAAACGTACACGTGCGAAGCCGGGGCGGGTCGCTAGTAATCAATAAAGCACATTAATATAAACCCAAGAAAAGTATTAAAAGTCAAATGTTACTATTGTTTGTTGCTCTTTTTTAGCCACAAATCATATAAATTAAATTATTTATTGTGCTTTATTCAAGCAGAAATCGCACTTACTAATATAACTTACCTCGGTGAGAAATCAAACAGTTTGCTAAGAAAAGATTATATAAAGATTTATTCATGTGGATTTTGATGTCACTTCCGGCATTTTCGAAGACGACGCGTTTCGAGATGGCGTTCCGTTCCACAAAAAAAACGTAACATAAAATAATGAATTGTAAAATAAGTAATGCGTTAAAAAATGTAAAAAAATGCAATTAATGTATTGACTACAATGTATATTGAAATAATGAAAGAGTTTAGAATTACATGCATATTCCCTATTGCTTTCATACATGCACAAAGAACAATCATCCGAAAAAATCATAATATACATTCCTACGTATGTAATCCTTATCTAGGTATTTAATCAATCGTCTAGAAAGTTGGAAGGATCAATATCCAAATCGCCATATCGTATAATACGACTGAAGTAGATGTCGCTATTTTTAACACATTTTCTTCACACAACGGTATTTCTACATTAGCAGTATTATAAAGGACTTTGTCTCAAATGAAAGAGTACGGAGCTTCGAAACTGAGTATGGAGGCGGTGGGCGTGGCGATTTAAACCACGCCTAAGTTGTAGGCGTGTCTGACGGAACATTAAAATTCATTATCTGTATGTATTGTAAGAAAATGGTCTGCGTTGACTTCAGGTAAATGAACAGGTATTTAATATCGCAGAAGTAAAATTACATACATTTGTTAGACTGATAAATTTATTTTAAGTAAAGTAGCGTTATCACGTATAGGTTAACTGTAATAAAGTACTTAATACAATACATTTACATATATTCTTACTTTTAAATACCATAGAATTATGTAACTAATTTGGGTCAAGAATTCACTATCTCGAAAACAATGGCCCACTTTTCAATATCATGCTTTATTTAGTGAACCCCTGCATTATTATCCATTAGCCCACTTTTATATTCAAATACCGGGCTGTTTTAGTTAACCCCTAAGTTGGTTATTTAGATACTCAAAAGCATGGCTACGCATAAGATATCCATTAGACAAAAGTAAATTGGGCCACGGTGTGGAAAACCCCTAAGGAATACCTACTCACCAAAGTTGATGACGTCTTACTTGACGAGTGTACACCATCACAATCTTACAAAATGTGGTATTAAGTTATCTATTCTACATACTACATCACTTAACATTATCTATGCAATTTTAAAAAACAATATTATTATTCCTAGCGTTTTATTTCTACAAAAACAAAAGTGCTACAGCGACGCTACGACAATGGTTACGTTGTAGCTGTTATTGGCTACGCACAGGCGGAGCTTGCAACGACGTCACACGAAGTTTTCCGATCATCACCGACGACACACAAGCGTTTACCAAGAACCAGTTTCTTTGACCCTTACATTTTCCTTCAAATGCTCCGCTGTAGTCGGAAACGTGTAGGGCAAGGGAAGAGGGGAAGGTCAGCGCAGATTGGTTGATATCTACGAGAAAATCATGGAAAACGGGGGTTGAGAAAAGGGATTCGCCAGGATACTGTTACGTAACGTCAGTTGAGCGACGGCAGCGCTCGCAGAGGCACGTTTCGCGCTCGTTGTTACCGGAAAACATAAACAACAACAACGTGTTTATTGACGTAAACAACGCGCGAAACTTTGTTCACGGACTTTGCTGCAGTCGGAGTTTTAAAGGTAAGGTTATTTTGTTTTGTTGTTGTGTTGTTTATTAATAAACATTTGATGTTTATTTGCAGATTTTTTTTGTGTAACATGCTGACTTTAGTTTCTGTGTCAAATAATAAAAAACTCGCCTAGATACACTCTGGAGCAATCCGGGTTACCAATATAATCCTTACTTAATATCTCGGAAACTAAGAATTGTATATTATTCAAACATAAATTATTTTATTAACTATTTAATCAAGTATAATTAATAAAACTTCTTAAATAGTCTATAAAACACTTTTTATTTCAATAATTTGGGTATAATGAAGGTAAGGCTATGACTGTTTTGCGAATTACTTACCTATACAACCTTATTTTTACTTTATACGAAAACCGAGACACCCCAACAAGATTTTCATCAGAACTGCCTGAATATGTTTTTTTTTAGTAAATCTCCAAGTTACACCTTAGTTTATGTCGCATTAAGTTCTCTAAAAAAGTGTGAAATGCCTGAGATGTGCTATGCAGAGGTTGTCTAATACACGGAAACTGACCGAGAGGACCGTCTCAAGCCTCAAGGTGTCTATTCCCGTCAACTGTTATGGGTAGAAAACTACTGAAACAAAATTGAAAAGGATGAAAAAAAAAATATTGTTGTAAAAAATATGTCAATCGATTCTCCTAGTGATTCTGAAGAAACTAGTTTCAGGTTTAGTATATACTAAAACTAAGCCTGTATAATAAAATATGTTTAATTATCTATTCACTAAAAGAATATTAAATAAAAATACCTGACACAACAAAAACCGGTAGGAATTTAGGAACATAAATAATATGAGCTATGGTTTCTATTTTCTATATAGTTTTAGAAACAGAGCACCTTGCATTTTCTATTCGTAGAATTTTATTTATTTATTTAGTATTTTTTCAGTTCATAATTTGTCCATTATAATAGAAAATATGTAAGCCTATAAGCTACCGCTAAATCGAGTTAAAATTCGTCAATAAAATCTACGTAATATCAACAACACAACAATATTTATTTCATATTTAATTAAATAAATAATTATTATACTTAATTGTTATTTTATGTATCAATTTATTAATGTCATCGTCATAAATATTTTACGCGTTCGTCACCATCATGTAGATACAGGAGCGGTCTTCGAGCTATTAGAATATTAGAACAATATAAATGATCAACAAAAAAATATAATAGTCATGGTATTCCAGGAATTCCCTCAATTTTCATGAATTTGCTTAAAACCAAGACATAAATTATAACTAAATATAACAACCATACGATATCTAATCAAATTAAAATCCAAAAAAATTATAAATTGTATCCGACGAGGCTCCAACTATGCATACATCCCACTTTAAAATGCAAGCTGACAGCAAAGGCGCTGATTTATTTGACCAAAAATATTTTTGAACTGTGTCCAAATAGTTTTTTCAGTCATTCATTTTTGAAGAATCATATTATGTCGTTTCATATTAGTAATCTTAACTGTAAGTGGACTGCACATCCAGTCCAACTGAAAAGTATGTAACTGCCAAATGCAGCTTGAAGGCAATAAGAATGCAGTCAGTGCAACTGCGTGACCACTGCCGGCTGGATGTGCATAATTAGATGAAACGAAATGTGTTTCACTAAAGGTACAAGTCCGAGACGGGCTGCAAACTGCAGACTGCAACCAAGTCACCATCGGAATAGCGCCTTTAAGGTGTGCACTTTAAAGGTGCTATTCCGACAGCGACTGCAAAACTGCAACCGTAGACCGCCGATCGCACCGCAAGCGATACTACTTTTGCAGTTTGCGGTCTGCAGCCCGTCTCTGACTGTCCCTTTAATGTGACGTAACGTATGACGTTTCTGTAGCGTGGTGGACTAAGCCCTACTTTTTCTGAGAAGAGGCCCGAGCCCAGCAGTGGGACATTAATAGGCTGATTATGCTGTAAATGTGACGTTATTAGCTCATTGGTACCGCTGTCATCGACCTAATTGCCTAACGTTGTCTTCTTCTCTTGTGTCGTGTGTGTGTAGTGAAGTGATTAGCCAGTCAGCAAGGTTGGTAGCGAGGCTGACTGCCAAGGTGCGCCGGACGTATTTAAATATCGTCTCTCGTGAAGGCTCTTTTAATGCACCCCAGCGTTGTGATAATAGGCATCATGGTATAATATACAGGGTGTTAACGAATTCGTGTAATTCCTTCAAACCACGTGATCTACTGGTGACACAGATTAACCCTAAATGGGAATTTTTGAAAATCAACTAAAAAAAATCCAAAAATAAAATCTTGATTTTCTATTTCTGAGTAATTTTAGAGCCTTGAGTTATCTGACTGCAAAGAGCGATATCGCGTTAGTCGTTCCCACCAGCCATGTCGCCGTGCTTTCATTAATTTATGCGTGGCCTCGAAATTTTGACACAAATAAAATACAATAAAAATTTTATTTTTTTAATCAAGCTAAATCCCGTGCGGGACCTTTGTACATCAGTAGTAGATCATGTGGTTTTAAGGAATTACACGAATTCGTTAACACCCTGTATTTATGATACACCAGGAATTCTGTTCAAGACTACGTCACGAAAGTCACGAATGTCACGATCGGTGCTGTCATTGGTATATGTATCTTCAATACAATAAAGGAGATTTTTAATTCTTATTGAATATAAAGTAAATTGCTAACTAGCTATTTGATGTTTCGTGTTATTCATCTGTTTAGATGAAAAAAATACTGTATAAAATTACTAGTTCAAAATTTATGATTAGTTACGGTTTACTCACGTGCCTTTTTCGGGATAGCTCGACTAGTTTCGGACCCAAACGGAGCCCTTAATCATGAGCTGATCATGGGGCGAGGTCGCGAGTCGGGCAACTTCGTAAAATTACGTGAGTAAACCGTAACTAATTATAAAATGAATGTGTCTCATGAAAATTATAATAGGTACAAAAATAATTCAAAATTGTTTCTTTAAAGAAGCAGCGGTGCGAGCACGGATCTTTTTATCGAGTCGATTCGAGAAAATTATGTATTCTTAACGTCAAATTTGATGATATATGTAAGTTGTAGATAAAACGACAACAGTAGTCATTTTATCGACATCGAATCGAAAAAAGATCCGTGCTCGCTGTGCTGTTGAATGAAAAAATGAATTTTGCTCGGGTAATTTATTTACACACAGTGGCAGCACCCACAGACGACGAAGTAGCCTTGGGCCAATCTCATGACCTAGCTGTCACAGGAAGAGAATACCTAGCGTAGCATATTATTATACCATGATAGACATAACCTTTACCGGATAGATCTTTAACAATAACAAATTCAGCGCTACCTTCGTAGCTGTACTGTTTTTAGCAATACTCGACTAATCAAACAATATCTGAATATTAGATTGTCAAAGCCAGAGGGTAATATTGCTGCGTGTTAATAATGCAAAGATTTAACAATTGAATCCGCCCGCGATACCTGTTATTAAATATGTAAATTAGTTATTTATTCAAGTCGCGCCACTTTCGTGGGGGAGCTCTTTATTCTAACTTTCAGTGTAATTCGCGACTTGCCTGTCATGTCAATGTAAGAAGACTGAAGTAATCTGAACAAAGTAGTTCTTGTGTTATTGTCACCTTAACTTTGTGTGTATATTAATTGAAAGATTACATTTTCACTAGCTTTAATAACGGCAGCTATAATTTGGGAATCTTAAATGTCCGAAAGTGGCTTTAAGAGTTTATAAGTTATTGCCAATGAATCACATGATTCGTAGCTAGTTGCATCGGATCACACAAAAGCTTCCCATCTGATCACGTGAATTGATGCAACTACAAAATAATACAATAATATTCCCAACGAATCACGTGATCCGTTACAATCATTTTGTTAAATAAATTGTTTACCAACCACTCATGATCAATTTAAATTGAAGTTTATATGAGTTTTGCTTATTATTATGTTGTGAAAAATTAATCTATGGATTGTTATTAAAAATATTCCTACGTGATTGGTTGGTAACATAATTTTATTATTTTCTATTCTTTCGATTCTGCAGTCTATTCCTCGCCAATATGGAGCCATATCGCAGTAAACTATTAGCTTCCATTCTTCACGTTGTAGCCGCATATTGGCTACTTTGTCAAAATACATGCTTTGATTATTGCTCAGGCTTGAGAACTTGTATTCGCTTCTTGCTGTAGGTACCATTATCATAAGAATCATGAGTATGGTATGAATTAAGTTGCATAATTTTGATGACGATTGTCGTGTTCGTTGACTTGATATATTACTTGCGGGTTTTTGATGTTCTTCCTCTTCTGTTTGATTTTCATGAATAGGCAATAATGATAGCTTTGATATTGGTCTTTTCATTAGCCCATTTTTCGTCCGAATAGTAACCACCCGGACGTACCCATCTTTTCCGGGATGTAGTTCCGTGATTCTTCCCATAGCCCACTTTCCTGATGGTAACTGTGCGTCGTGTATGATGACAATGTCGTTAATCTTCAAGTTTGTGTGCGATTGCTGCCATTTGCTACGCACTGATAATTGACTTAGGTATTCCGCTCTCCACCTTTTCCATAAATCATCCATGATTTTTTGGGTGAGTTGCCACCTGGTGCGCAAATCTTTTTCCGTTTCGATTAACGTCAAGGTTGGTCCGCTTGCTAGAAAGTGAGATGGCGTGAGGTAATCCAAATCTTCTGGATCTTCACTTAGTGCGCACAGTGGTCGTGTGTTCAAACATGCTTCGATTTGTGCTAGCACTGTTGAGTATTCTTCAAACGTCAGCCTTTGTTCGCCGATCACTCTCTTTAAGTGGTACTTTAAGCTCTTCACCGCTGCTTCCCATACACCTCCCGCGCTTGGCCAGGATGGGGCGTTAAAGTGCCAATTGATCTCCATGTCGGTGATTGCTTCGTAAAATTCCACGTCTATCACTTTTTGAATGTTGATGAATTCTTCATTCAGAATCCTGCTTGCTCCTACGAAGTTTGTACCATTGTCGCTGTATATATGAATGTCGATTTTGGGGGTACAATTTTCACGATGTGAAATTGAGCCCATCTTGATATTGATTGACTTTTTCATGTCATTATAAAACTGCTCATATCTGTTGTATGTTTGCTCATAATCTTCATCTTCTTCGTACAACTCACTGTCAATTTCCCAGTGCAACGAGTCTATGTTTGACCACCTTTTTTGTAGGTACATTACGCAGTAGATCTTCGAGTTCCCATTTTTCCGAAATGTTCTCTAATCCCACGCTCTTGATCGTACGCGATAACGCCTTGAAGTTGCTTTTTTGCTTTCGCAGCATTTCTTCCAGTTTGCTCGCATTTCCTTGAGAAACAGTTTTCCACAGTGACGTAGACTTACTGTTACAAGGATTGCTGTTTGCTTGATCGGGGTCAACTGATGAAGTATTTGAAGTTTCTTGATCGTGTTTACCAGATGCCGATACTTGCATTGATGTATTTCTCGGAGATTGATCTCTCTTACTTTCACTAGGAGCCTTCGATTCGTATCGTTCGATAGTTTCCCGCGCTTCAGCGTAGAAGAGTTTCGTTTTTTGATAGCAATTATCGGTGAAATAACTGGCACTGCGAATTTCGAATTCACATAATCGCAAATGATTAGACTGGAACTCAGACCAATAACTATCTAGAGTTTGCAGTCGTTTCTTGATATTGGATGGAGTCTTACGTTCTGCAGAATCGTTCTTGAAGTTCCTTAATAGCTGCTCCATAGCTTGCGTGATTTGATCTTGATTTGCTAAAATGTTTTCCATTGTGGAACTCATGATTGATAGTTTTCTTGATGATATTCTTGACCGCTAGTCAACAGGAAGTGCTCTTGCGAACTCCGCGATATTAGCGCCTTCTCAATCCACCCGGTTAGACCCGCTTGTGGGAAGCCGGCTGAACCGATTCGCAACCACGGAAAGAAGAGCAAAGCACCCTCTTGATGATGGAGCTAGCAGTCGATTGCTTGATTGTGTTGGTAGACCGTTGACCGTCGTCCACAGGTCGTATTCACAGGAACAACCACTATTATGTTTGCAACGTGATTAGATCCCGCATATCCGGCTCGAAGGACCATTAAGATGTATGGTTAGGGACCTTACACCTTGAGTTGATGCTGATTGATACACTGATTACTGATTAATTGATATTTATTGATAAAAGTATGTTTGCATGATAAATGAGTGCACGCGGTATGAATGCTATTCGTGTACTAAATTGGCCGGCCCGGCGCAGGTAAAATGCTGACATAGTGATCTGAAAACTGTGCTGTGCTTGCACTGTACAGTAGTTGCATCCAATCACGTGTTCAGACGGGACACTATTGCGTGATCCGATGCATCTAGCAACGTAAAAATAAATCGTGTGAAGTGTAAATCGGATCGGAATCGATTTACATCACACATAAAGGATTTTAATCAAAATACTTTGTAATGAATATTGCTATTTCTATAACTTTATAGAGTCAACATAATCTCAAGTTTCTTAGAAAAACCGAAACAGCCTTACTAATCAAAATTATTAATTAAAGAATATAAAATAATACAGCGATACAGGCTTCGTCCCTTGAGGATCGTTCAATTTAGATTATTTATCGTAAGGCGAGCGCACTGGCGGCGAAGCTAGCTAATTTACAAAATAAATATTAGCTCAATCAGACGGTCGGTCTTGGCAGTTGTTTTGACTAATTGTTATTTCGTCTCGCTAAGAAATATAGTCGGTATTGTTTTGTTATAGGACATTTTGGTAAATCTATTATTATTGTGTGCTGGATGCGAGAAGCACAGGACCGGTGGATGTGGCGATGCTTGGGGGAGGCCTATGTCCGGCAGTGGACGTCTTTTGGCTGAATGCTGATGATCTTGTGTGCGTGTTCGTCTTCTATGCGTTCGCGCATCGTTCATACGATTGAGTTGAAACTTTGTACAGTTGTTGTTCGCATTTGCGTAAAGGTTTCTGACATAGTAAAAAAAATAATTCGCGGGCGGAGCCGGGGTCTCAGTTAATATTTCATAAATAGACAATAAAAAAATGATATTGTTGAAGAATTTGTAAGGTAATTTAACTTCTCAATTTGCGTTAGGATTGTATAAAGACTCAAAATTAAGATTATTTAAGCTTAAAATTTCTTAAATTTTATTCGATCTGTCATAAGCATGTTTTGATGATCTTTCTTAACCGGTATCGTCCCGCGCGACGATCCGGATCGTCAGTGCCATTGTTTATCTATTGTGTCTATAATTACAGTACTACACAGGTTAAGATCGTAGTAGTACATTCCTTCAAGAATTTTGAAAAAATATATTTGAGGTGCCAGTATCAAAATTAATTGGATTGTAAAGTAGGTATTCAAAACTTTTCAGTAAGTAGAACCTTCTCAAAAAGATAACGTTGAAATGGGGTTGGTTGCTATCTTATCAGGGTTATGTCACTCCGCGGTTTATGTTTAAAAATATGCCTTCGCGTCTCTTCGCCTCCGGAGTAAAACGCAGAAGAAAAACCGAACCGAATGTTAGTGAGTCACTGAACTGGAATGTAATAAGAGCGCGAATATACAACTGAATGAAATCTCTCTCGCCTTGCACTAAAGCTCAATATCGCATGCACGGAGCAAATTATTCTAGGTGTTTGATACGTAGAAAGGAGTGACGTTTCGGCGAGTCATAATATGTATTATTCTGTGCATCATGTGTTATCTGTACATCCTGAAAAATATGTTTTATAGTAAGCTAGCCGTGCGCCCGATGGGATTTCCCATACCTCAAAAATGACAAACTTCCATACAAACTTTAATTAATTCCCTATTTGCCCAATTTAGGTGATGAATTTTCAAAAACCCTTTCTTTGTAGGTACTCACCACACACACAACTTTTACTATGGGGCACATACATACATATTTACATAGTAAAAGTTCTTTATATTCATGAGTACTGTGATCTGTAGAACTTTGATCAGGTATTTTGTTTAAACCTTATTTAAGGAACTCCTGTGCAAAACATGCTACTAGACCCACCGCTTAAAGCTGTGCGTTGTCCGTTAGTCAGCCAGTGTTAGAGTTTTATTAAGTGGAAGGAGAAGATAGCTGTTACGTTGAAATGGGGTTGGTAGCTCCTACCTACATAAGCCGCCGTCGGCGTCGACTTACACAGACACGCATCAATACAAACGGACAACAAGACGTCCATCCTCCTTCGCCTCCGGAGCATTGTTTTCAATAAATTAAACGTAGGACAAGAGGCCCGGACTGCACAAACAGCCCGGGGCCTCCGTCAACACAATTATTATACTCGGACAGCCACCCCTCGTGTCGATAAACACCCTCTAAATAAATTAACTGGACTCTATCCAAAACATTTGTTCACTGCCTCGGTTTAAAAAAAAGGTAATTAACTTAAGTCTTAACAAGCTGGTTGGTAGGTCTTCGACATTGTTTGGATTGGCTACTAAAATATAGAGACGATTGGGGAAGCTAATTTTAGAAGGTTGAGTAGAGTTGGATGAAGCCTTCGGGCTCATATAGCGCCAACGCTATGTGTAGGTAATGTAATTTTTTGACGGTAATTAATAGCGATCCACACGTTGGTAACATACGGTGTTGTACGAAATTTGATGGTTTGAACTGCTTAATAATCGCGTAATGTTAAATAACAGATTTTCTTAACAGACTTCCGCATAATAATCAATCAATCAACTATCATTTATTTTCTAAGACACAGGGTACAGAGATGTTTAAAATATTATTATATGACCCGTATTTTTATTATTTAATATTTTACAAAATATTAAATCATGCTATTGCAATTATAATTTATAAATATCAAATCCTTCCTCTTCTACTTATTTTACATTATTTTATTGATAGTGTTAAATAAGTTAATTAATGTCAATTATTGGCCATGAAACACATTTAAAAATAAATAATATTAACATTAAAAATAAAAAATGTGTCATTGCGAAATACTGATTTATAAAAATATGCTTTCAATAAGTAATTGACGATAACTACAGAACCACCCATATTCAAACCATGCATAGCTTCCATAATAAACCTCCTTACTAATAAGTATTTTTATTGGTTCCAGATTCAAGACCATGGCTACGCGGCCAGCGACAACCGTCACCCGCACCAAGAAACAGAATCATGCAAACATCCCATGCCCCATAGAAAACTGTGCACGATTCACCTACGGCAAGCTACCCGACCACCTCACCAAGATCCACGGCCTCACCGGCGCTGAAAGGGATGCTCTCAACGAACAGCAACGTAAACGATTCTTCAACGGTGAACTGTGCCAAGTGCGCTACCTCAAAGAATCAGCCATTCGAGACCTTTGGGGAACCGACTATGAAGACCCTCGAATTCGTGCAAAAATACACCAAAGTTACGCTCTAGTCAAGATACGTATAATACCGCTGGCCGCCACTCAACGTGCTCGGCCTCTGACTGAACAAGATGCAAACGTTTTGACTGCCTACAATGCTAGGACGGCACCCAGACCAGCACGAGTACAGAAAACTCGAAAGAGACCACGGCCTTACCCAGCACCAGAAGCCAGTCCAGTGGAACGACGAGCTTCGAGCGAATCCAGTGAAGAAGAAAATACGCAAAACCCGCTACCACCATCCCCACCCCCTTCATCGCCATCCCTACCACCGTCACCAGCTCCTTACGAACTACAGCCAGTCGAAACTCGCTTACGAGACATATTCGATTCGAAAATCGATGCTGGATACAAAGCTGTAATCGATGATATGAAGAAATCGATGACCATGGGTAGGACGCTTGGAGCGAGGAAGCGCAAAGCGTACCGAACATACCGACGCTATGCGAAGAGACTGATCGCGTTCCTACACAGACAACATTCACCTCTAGCATATGATGTGGACGTACTTCTGTGCGGCGAGAGCCAAGTCTGCGCCTTTCTTGAACGAATCAGTGCTGAACACAAAACGAAAACCTTAAGGAATTATATCGTGGCTGCTATCAAGTTACTGGATTCCCGGCTCTTTGCTATAGAAACTGATCCTTCTTGCAAAGAGAAGGTAGCATCAATGACTCGAGTCTACGATGTGCTACACGGACGTCTGACGGAGTGCGACAGATTACTAGCACAAAAGGAAGTAGCCTGCCAGAAGAAGTCATCGCCATCTTTTGAAAGTGTTATGGATCAGAGTTTTAATGACTCGTATGATGAGTTAGTGTAAAAAGTAAATTTAATGATAATTTATTTATGGATATTTTGAACCCCATCGCTATTTCGTCCCAGCTTTCAAGTAGTTTGCTAAAAGGAAGTAATGTTAGTACTAGAATTAATCAATGTAAATAAACAAAATACAATGCAATTAGAACTATTGTTTAAGCCCTTATAATTTCGAGTTAAGATGATTAAACAACTTGACAAGTTATTATTACGTTAAGTTTAAAAATAACCTGTAAATAGAATAAACTACGTGTCTCAAGCAATAAGCTAATAACATGAATGTTGGTAGTTAATGAACATTATTATACTTCTGTGTTAAATGCTGAAAGTTATACTTTCAATTATTGTGCAATAACAAGCCAAATATCTAATATTATTATATTTGTGTATAATTATTAAGACACTGAAAAACTTTTCATGTAATGGATGGATCTCATTAGATTATTTTTCATGTAAATGTCTAACATACCCTATTTCTTTTAATTAATATGTAAATATTTCTCTGCTAGTTAAATTATTTCAAACAACTGTTTGTTTTATTTAATAATCCTATTTAGTATGTCCTACTATATTCCATTTATGATAGCATTTATGCTAAATAATTTTATGTAGCAAAATTGGTCCATCAAGTCACTAATATCTTTTGTACCATTTCTTCAAAGAATTTCAGCTCATCTAAATTGACCATTAAAGCAGGCTGGATGCAAAACATGGATTTTATGTTTGTCTATTGCTATATAAAATGGAGTATAGATAATTAAAAATAACTGCATCCTCGAATAAAATAGGTACTTACTTATTATTATATTAGATAACAAAGGATGCAGTGCAGACATAAGCATGCAGCAAGAGCAACTAACATCAAATTAAAGGCAATTTAACAGAAATTGTGATATCACTTCATCATCATCATAACTCACCCGAAAGCCACTGCTAGAAATAGGCCTCCCCCAAGCATCGCCACATTGACTGGTCCTGTGCTTCGCATATCGCTTGTCGTGTATGTCGCACCAATCATTTTTCCACTGGCCTTTCTCTTATAATGCGTTTCTCCTGGCCTCTCTCCTATAATCCTATAGTGAATTTACAAACACTACAACACACAGCAGCCTGACGCGTAACAACCATACAAAAATTTGTTCCGTGCGAGAATCGAATCCGTGCTCACTGATCGCTTGTTACCCGGCCTTAGAGACTCTAGCTTTGGCAGTGGGTTTTCCAATGAGCAAAAAGAATAGGCCGCCCAAAGTAGCGATGAAGATAGTGTTATAAGAAACTCGAGTCTTTTAGTCTTCATTTCGAGATTTGAGTAGATTTTCAAGACTTGGACTCGTTAGTCACATGAATCCGAGTCCTTTGAGTCTTCTGAGTCCTTTCGAGTCTTTTAAGTTCTTTGAGCAAGACTAAGTCATGAACTTGAGTTGGCGTATTATAATAGGTAATACTGGGTGACTTTATATCGTCATCCATATTTATTTGCTGATTGAAAATAAATCGCACAATAACATGTTTAACAATTAAATTGCATTAAACGCAAATAACCTAAACAAAAGTATCCACCTGAAGACTGATGATTTGCTGAATCAAAATGCGAGTTAAAACGTCTAAATAAAATAATAAACACACATAGTACCGTCTACTTATAATAAATAAAATAAATAAATATTCCGGTACAGTTTACACATCTATGGATTTAGAGGACTCAGTCATGAGTTCATTTAAAAAGACTCAGTATATGAGTTCTTTTTGGCAGGACTCAAGTCTTGTCAAAAGACTCCAAATTCTGAAGGAGTTGAGCTCTAAGTTTTATTTATAAGACTCGAGTCTTCAAAAATAGCTCAAGTTTTATTAAATAAGACTCCAAGACTCGAGTTTCTTACAATACTAGATGAAGATGTACAGTATGTAAAATAACAGAGGGCGTTCCCTTAAACCCGTTACTCTACAGGGTGTTAACGAAATCGTGTAATTCCTTCAAATCACGTGATCTACTGGTGATACAGATTAACCCTAAATGGGAAATTTTGGAAAATAAAATTTAAAAAAAAAATTTAAAAAATTTTGGTTTTCTATTTCTGAGTCTTTTTAGAGCCTTGAGTTATCTGACTGCAAAGAACGATATCGCGTTAGTCGTTCCTGCCAGCCGTGTCGCCGTACTTTCATTAATTTGTGCGTGGAATCGAAATGTTCACAAAAAAAAAAATATTTTTTTGCAAAAAAAAAAATTCTTATTTTTTTACTGAATCCTTTTATTAAGGTGGTTTAGATACGATCGGTAACAAAGCCGCATGAAAAAAAAAGTTTTTTATTTTTTTATTTTTAATCAAGCTAAATCCCGTGTGGGGCCTGTCTACACCAGTAGTAGATCATGTGGTTTTAAGGAATTACACGAATTCGTTAACACCCTGTATATCAGGGGTCTCAAAACTTTTTAGTCCAAGGGCCACCGACTCCACCACTAGGTCCCGAAGGGCCAAGACCATACCTGATTGGTGGTGCTCGCGGGCCAGTGTTGGCCCGCGGGCCGTAGTTTGGAGACCCTACATCATTAATAATATGAAAAACTATTCGTAACAGCCTGTTCAAAACCAAAATAGAGTCTTCTTCTTCTTCCTTTGCCTTGTCCCATTATCTGGGGTCGGCTCTCCTTGTCTGCCTTTTCCATTTATGTCGATCCAGAGCCGTTGCGGTATCTATTTCGCTCTCCTTCAGATCTTTCTGGACTGTTGTCAGCCAGGTGGCGGGGGGTCTTCCGCGATTTCGCGACACTGTCGGCAGGTTAAGGGCTACTCGCACCATGTGGTCTTCTGGACGGCGTAACACATGGTCCATACCATCGAAGGCGTTGCTCTTTTAACTTTCTCAGCAATGGGGGCAATCTTTTAGCTACCTCGGATGTGTACGTTGCGTACTTTATCCAGAAGTGTGACGCCCGCTGACCATCGTAACAACGAGTCTGGCAAACGAAAGTAGACGACTCGAATTATTTGCAAACTTTTTATATTACAATGTTTTTGCAACAAAAACATAGTAGTAATTCTAAAGTATCAAAGTAGGTTATTTCATACTAATTGGGGTTGCTATGCTGGTATTTTTCAAATTTGCCGCGCTTTTTCAGTCTACATTCGTTTGCTAGACTCTAGTAGCGTAGATAGGTGGTTAAATGCTATTTGCCGTGTTTTCCACATTGATAGACAAGTGCGCATGTACAAATAGGCGTTGCTTTTAGTACCATTTTTATATTTTCTGTTATTTTGAAAAAAATATGTTTTGGATAAAAAACTTTTTTTAGTATTTACGACGCTATATTATTGCTGGGAACGCCTTTCGTTAGTTAACATGCCGGAATCAAAGGAACTACACTTACCTATTTATTCGTTTATTTATTTATAAATCAATTACCAAACCGTTTTACCAAAGACCGGTAAAAAAAATTATAGGAGCAGAACAAAATTACTATTCTTATAAAATCTGGCCATGACCGCAAATCTGCTTGCTAGCGTGATGATGGGATAGTAGATCCATAGAGGCTGGAGGCATTCGTTAAGCGAAGACGTCTAATAACAGGCCCATACACATGATGACCTCTGGCATGCTATTAAATATTATTTAATTTTCAATTGAATAGTTTTATATGCTAACTACAGCAAGGTTTGTAGACATAGTTACATCCTTAGTTTTTTCCGCCAGAGGCGCTAGCAGCAATGTTACGATATTTCAAATAGCGACATCTGTATTTACAGAAAAACAACTTTACGCGGTAAAAAGTGTTGCTATTCGCTGATAGATGGCATGAAAGCGTTTGATTACCTCTACCGTCTGATGTCGTCCTAGTACATGGCGATCGTAACTGCCTGCTCCAGATTCTCCACCTACGTTCCAAACGTTCCATTCTTGGCGCTCCACTCGCCTTGTCATAGTTGATGGTTGACCTCTTTATTACTAAGGAATCTATCTAGCCAGCATTTTTAAGTTTTACAGCCAGACATTAATTAAAAATGGAACACACAAGTATCTGTAGAATAATTTGTTTATTTTTGTTCCATTTTAGAATGTGTTCCACATTTTTCATGTTTAGGACCTACTTACTATTTTGTTTTATTTTTAACATGACATTTAATAGTTTTGAAAAGCTAAAAAGTGATCATTTTGTATTGTAATTCTTGTTAAACCACAATTTTTTTACATTTTTTTATTAGATTACCTTTAACTTGGATCTTCTCATTTATACTCGTCTTTCTATATTTTCCACGTGATACTCTTGATAAAAATATTTGTTCAGGTAGAAACTGAAAGTAATAAAATCTAGAAAATAATTTTGATTCACACAGAATTTAGAATAGGTACTAAAATATTGTTGGCAAACTCATTTTAACCTCTGCCAAGTCGGTGATACAATACATAAGACTTGGTATAATGAGCGACTGACTCAGAAAAAAAGTATTTTGTAACATCTCCGTTATAACCTACACACACATATTTTACTATGAATATCTTAACTTAGACAACAAAATGTTTCTGAAAAAATTAAATGTGTAATCTGCTTGTAATATGTATCTGTAATATTATTTTTATTTTACATTAAATTCCTAGTCTTTGTATTATTAATAACCTTTTATTATCTTCATTGCATTGTAAATTAAAATTGTTGTCTTATTGTTACTTAAAACGTTATCCGCGATATTTAAAATAAAAATAACATCATTTTAACTTTTTGTTAAAGATTAAATAATAAAAAAATATGTCATGTAATTATGTGTAGTAGTAAAAAATCGTTAATTTCTTGTATTTTTAGTTCGTTAAGGTTGTGTTGCCCTCAATAACAAATAGATGGTGCCGATGGACGAGAAGCGAGCCGCTGAACGACATCTGTGGGATATATTATTTTAAGCAGTTTAGTCAGAGGCTATTCCTGTACCCATATACTACCTTGAACCGTTCAGAAGTACGACCTATTTCAGTTTACTGACTAAACGAACGTTCTCGTTTACGTAGCATTCTAACATGATTTTCAATAATAGTCTCAAAGGGTGGGATGTAATGGCAAACACGTCAAACAGATTCATATTCAATCATCACTTGATACTAGAAATATATTTGATTCATTGAATTGATATTCGTAAAAAAATTGTGGAATAAATAAAAACTGAGTACTTGGGCACTTCTTCATTAAACGTATGACAATTTGAAATTAATTCAACGAAACTTAAAATAGGGTGACCTTATTGTATTCCGGATACTGTCTTTTATTTTATTTGACATGTTATGACTTATGACATGCAACAGTATTAAAAAATTTTTTTTATTATTCTTGTCTTATTTCTGTAATTCTTACTTTTTGCATGAAATCTAATTAATTTTATTCAGTTAAATTGATTTTCATTAGTGAAAAGTTTTTAAATGAAGAAATTTGTTGTCTTATCCTAAAACCATTATCTTTTAAACACGACACTACGAACTATCGTGTTTAAAATATGAGGTGTGTAGCTTATACAAACAGTATAAAGTATGAGAGATACAACAGCGCCAGTAAATGAATGATTACATTACAAAATTGCATTGCAGCGGTAAACAATGCAGCACGAACTGGATGACGTCACGCTCATTCGGTGCAAAGTGCATGTATGCAGCTTAACCTTCTAGCGTTCATGTTACCCTGGTGCTCGTTCCTTTTGTGAGCGACACCAAAGGGGCCCTATCCCCTTCGAGCACCCTTCTCTGGGTCAATGCGCATCTCTCGGTCATTCACCGGACCGACCTTCATCCGTTGTTTTTGTCTTTATGCATATATCTAGTTGTCATTTTAATACTTACGCGTTTTTCATGCATGTTTTAATAAAAAAAGACTTTATAAAACAGATAAACTAAAATTATTAATAAATATACAGTCAGGACCAAGTCTATAGATGTTACAGTAGACGAATAGACCTCTGTTTAATATAAGCTCCGTAGTAATTTCCTTATTACAGAGGACTCAAAATTTTGTTATAATAGATGCTTTATTTTCCCTTATGCAAATTTAAGTAGATAAAATCTACAACGAACACATCCTGGAAAGGTCTTTTCCTTTTATTTAGTACAGGCAACAGAACAAAATGGCTTAAAATGTAACCTAAGTACAGTGGAATATAATAGAATTAAACCAAATATTTTCCGACCTTTGACTATGAATCCGACGCATTTTATCATACGCAATGTATGTAAATGATCCGTAGTAAGATGCTGCTGCAAATAGTCTTACCAGGAACTCAATGTACGAGGAATGCAGAATAAAGAAGTAGTTCGATGCACAAAACCGCATAAAACGGCCGTACAATATAAATGCATCGATGACTGTTATGACGTGTCCGCACACTACGGCACTTTTTATACCTTACTTACACATTGACAAAACTTCAAAATGAGTTAAAGGATATTAAGCGAAAAACATCACTCACGAATTTTGTTAAATCAACAATAGGTGAATGGAATGTTGAAAATATGAATTGTGTCGCACTTTATTAATGCAGTATTATTTTATGTGTCGTAAGATTGGGTTTAATAAGATACGTCAAAACACCAGATTAAGTCTTAAGATATCACACCGTTTACACAGTAAGATCGTATTACAATTATTCTCTTTCAATATTCTACAGATTACACTACTTACCTATTTATTGCAATTATCGTTTGGAGTTATTTTTTACAGAAGATCATCTTGCTCAGTTTTTTCCTATTTCAATAAAGTTTTCGTAGTTTAGTTTTGTATTGTTTGATACATGCTCTGACTCAACACTACACTTACCATTGATGTGCAACAGCTTACCACATTAATAAAACACATATGTATACGTCAGATCGTAAAACTTTAAAAGCAAGTGTGAACATTTTTCAACCTCGCCTCAGATAAGGTTGGAAACAGATTTCCGATTTCCTTGACCTATTATATAGCTTGATCCCACAATCTACAAGGTTCGTTAGAAAGGGAGTACTAAACCGCACGCCACTTAAGGTATCACTAACGACTGTTTTATAGCAAGTTTAATAGCAAGTGTTATAATTTCTAAAGTCGATTATTTTTATTTTCATGCAAAATTTATTATAATTATTTTTATTTTAGTTTTCACAAAAAATCTTCATCCCTGCATTAGTTACGAATTGAGAAAATGGAGCTTTTAATCCGTGACCCCAAATATGACCTAAAATATAAGCACAGCTGATCATAGCTGAGGATAGATAGGACTAGCGTTTTTTTTTAAGTCATTGAACAACTATTCTCTCGTTAAAACTGTTGATTTTTGGGGAAAGTTGTAAAACAAAAGTTATTAATTATTATGGGTTCTTTAACACCCTTTCGGAGTAATACCGTACCGTACGCTAGTTTCCGACTAGCATCTCTACATAGTATAAAAAAGTCACTTCCCGAAGTCTGTACACTTAGGGTTCTCTGTTGGATTATCGAAATATTATTAGCCGATTCTTGTCTGGCCGACAACCTTTCGCGACTTTTCATTTCGCCGAATAGTTAAAACGCCGAATGATTAAAGTCCCTAATTATGTTTTGTAAGTTTTTGTTACGCCGACTACTCTGCTGGCCACTGTTTCATTAGTCAACTGTATTATTGGCCACTTTACACTTGTAAGATGGCTCATTTTGCCATCATGCAAGCAAGATGAGATTGAGATGTAAAGTTTGTGAAACATTATTATGTGGAATGTTGATTTGTGAAATGTTAATTTGGCTTTCGTTGCTTGTTGCCTGAAAATTGGTTAATTAACTGTCGAACTTTCGACAGGGGACCGTTTCTGGGTTTGCTCCGCCAGAAGACTCGCTTTGTAGCCCCTTCGCTTCGCTCGCACACTCGACCAGCACTACACTCGGGAGGTCGCCGACTCGCTGCGCTTCGGCCTCGTGCACTCGTTCCACTTAGGACCTCCTTCGCGAGCTTCTGGCTCCACGCTTTTAAATAACACTCTAGGGGTGGGACAGAGTCTGACTACGTGTAATCGGGGTGCGCTGAGTCGGATTAACATTACATTCCGCTGTGTGAAAATAATGTTGTGCGAATACTTATTTGGCAAATTAAACAATAGCCAAATAAGTATTCGGCTAAAACAAAATTGCTGAATGATTTTTTGGCCAAATAGTTATGGTGGCTAATAATCATTCGGCGAAATCTAATTAGGGTAAAAATTGCTTCGGCAAAGGTTACGTCGGCGAATCATTGTCGGCGTAATGAAACTCGATATAAAATACTTCGGCAAAAACACTGGCACCCGTACGCTTAGATCTTTTAAACCACGCAACGGATTTTGATGCGGTTTTCATCATAACTTAAGTAATTTCGCCCGGAAGGTTTTAAGCTATAAATCGTTCTCGAGCTACGCCGGGGCGGGTCGCTAGTTATATAGAGGTATCTGAACTCTGAAGTTTTACTATCATGCATGCTACAAATATTTAATTAGATTTTCAGGTTTCCTTGCCCTTTAGTTTGATCTATATACCTATTGGACCAGAAAATCGGAAACTATAAGCCAGTCTAAACACAGAATCGGACTCTTTTCTGTCTATAAATAAATAGCTTATAATATACACGCTGAGCAACCTCTTCTCTAAAAATATATTTGTAGCAACGACATAGCAATTTTTCAGTACCGGCAGCCTTATTAATCATAAGTTTCATTACCATCGATATTGCAGTGACAAATTCTAGAACATAGGGTCTATCACTTTGAAAAACTTAAGTACCTACCTCTTATTCAATCTGATTGAACTAAACACTTAACAGACACACGATAAAGGCCACTCCAAATTATTAAAATCTTGACTATAATTTTTGTTAATGAGTAGGTATCAGTGGCGAAGGCTCCATACAACTCGATTCCTATCGGCTTCCCTTTCGAAACGAGTAGTTACTGGAAATCACGCATCACACTTGAGCAAGGTTAGCATTTTTTGGTCCAGCTTCCCTTTTAAGAAACTTCACCCTACGCCACTGGTAGGTATTATATTTTTAACAGATACAGTGATGTACAAAATTGTGCTTTTAATTAGTCTAGTCCTAAATTCCATAAAACTTGCGTAAAATATAAAAAGTTTTTTTTATATTGACGCAATTTTTATGAAATTCATGAAAATGAAATTTCATATGAATTCTACGATTTGGGCCAGGTGAAATTCAGCCTTTTTACTGCTGTCTTAATTATTACTTTAAATTTGTTTGTAATTATTTCGTAAAGCCATAAATTGGCTTAAAAGTAGACTTTGTTTGTTTTAAAAGATCAGACACGTGCATGCTACAACAGTCTTCGGGTAATAAACAGATCTAGGAATAAAACGACGCTATTAACCTATACAACTGGAAAGTATGGACATGGGTGTAAATTATTATTCTATGTATTTATTTCGAAGAAATTCCGCAATAAACGATACTGGCCACGTAAGGGGATATTTCTGTCGATCGTTCCCTCGTTTCTGCGTCGTGTTCCTTCGCACTGATATTTACATCTATAGAGCTTTGCCGACGTATAAAACACGTTATAGAAGCGAGTATCGCTTATTTAGTTCTCAACTTTGGTGAGAGAGCCATCTAGTGATCAGCACGCGAAACATTTGCGGTGTAAAATAGTGTACCTTAGTGACATTTTTTGGAAATCCTTGTGTCTCAAAATGCCTGGACGTCCTATCTGGCAGGTAAGAGATTTAATTTATGATTACAGTTCTTATTTTTCATTTTATTTCGTGTAGTAATTTGAAGAACTTATTACTGAGCAGTAAAAAATTTCAATTTAATTATTGATACATTTATAAAGTAATCGCAAAGTGTTATTATTTAAGTAAAATCTGTTTGGCTTTATAAAAACTTGTTCCTGAAGGACACAAGTCCATTGTCTAATAAAAATAGGTAATTTCCATTTGATATCAAGTTTAGGTCACAAAGTCTGCGAAACGACAGTCTCAAGCTTTGAAATAAATTCATAGGTACCTATCTAATTATTTTCATAATTATTTTCTTAATACTGTAAAAATGGAATCATGACTAATCTTAACCTTAGCCTAGCTACCTGAAAATAACAGGTGGGTAAACAAAGCGTGGTTTCGTAAAACTCCACGTTTTGGCACGGTGTCAAATTTCGTTCAAATGATTTATTTACTAAACTTTTCGTAAAACATAATTAACAATGAATTAATGATATAATTATAGGTTCACTACGGGAGTGGTTAAAAATAAAAATGCATATAATGTGTTTATAGTATTCAATATTTACACAACACAACCGTTTTTCAGTCAAGGTAACGTGACTCCATTCCGACTTTAATACATTTCATTCAATTTACAACCAAACAATTATTATTAGTATGAAGTTACATTTTTGATTTTACAATAGTTGATATCGAGGTGACATGGTCAAAATCAGAGTTAAAAAATCCTAATACGTGGTCAAAATACTTTTAAAAATGTGTTAAATTATACACACCGTAAGTCCTCATAGACCCTTTCCATCCATCATTTCTCATCAACATACTTATGAATTAAAAAAAGTGTTTTAAGTAGTTAATCCTAATTTAACTAATTAAATAATTATTTGTATATAGAACTATGACAACTGATAACTAAACTTTCAAGTTATTTTTTACGTCTCCAATCATGAAATCTCCTGGTAAATTGTTGAATAATCGTTGCAGGAAACCAAGTAAAATATCTTCAATTGTCTTTGATAAAATTGGTCGCAAAGACTCGGCGACTGGTCGCCAATTTGCGTTCAAGTAGGCGTTGGTACTCTCCTCTGAAACAAAAAAAAGTAATAATATAAAACCCAACTAACAAAAAGAATTAAAAAAAACAAGAGCTTCATACATCATTCAGAATAAATCTCAGTAGAAATATATTACAACCGCCATCTATTGTTGAAATAAGAAACAATATTACGAAGTTACCGTCGCTGATTTTCGCAACATGACATGTTTTGCGAAAATTAAACTATTTCATTTTAACAATCCTGACTGTACAAATTACCAAATTGTATATCTCAATATTTTAGTGTTAGATTTATTGATACACAAAATTTATTTATGGATGTGTGTATATTACATATTACGTGATTGGATATAGCAAAAATTTATTATTATAATTTGTTATCTCAACGAGAAAGAAAATTGCGAATAAAATTGGCAACCGTGAGCGAGCGGTTGTCAAACGTCTAGCGACGTCTCAACAACGTCTCAACGTTGCAATTTGTAACACGTTAGTACCAGGGCACCATGAAATGCCAGAGATAGATACGAGAGCCGTACGTCAGCGCCACCTACTAACATATAGCCAGTTTCAGCAATCTAAATATATCTACTCGACAGCAGATGGCGCTTTTAAACTGCGCTACTGAAAATATAGATGGCGTTGTACGTGACTAAAGTAAAAAAAGAAAGAGTTTTTATTTAATTATTATGAAATTTTATCCTGCTTTTAAAAGGTTTTAAGAATGAAGAACTGATTGTACGCTAATACGCTATAAGCGTGCTTGTTTCACGAGTTCACGACTCATAGCTGCGTAGAGCTCCTAATTACCAATTGGAACGTTACCTATTCCACAAAAAAAAAAAAACATGTTTTAATACATACCCAACGACTCAATGCCGTCAAATAAATTGTTCATGCGTAATTTTAACCCTCCAATGGAATACTTGACATGGGCCCCGGTGACGTTGAAAAATACAAATTCATCTTTGTTGTACGTTTTAACATCGCTAACAATATCGATTGTCATATTGGCTGGAATAAATGAGAAAATTATAAATTTTGTGAATCAGATACACGTCGCTCATAGTATAAAAAATAACGACATATAACTAATGACTAAAATTTTTACATACTTGGTTCAAACCAACATATACCCCGTCCGACTAAAGGAATCAACAATATCTTTCCTTTCAGATCGTAAGTACCCTCAATCCTTATTTTGGGAACTCGGACCTTTGTGTAAAAGTCGTAGGTTTTGCCATCCACTCTGAAAAAGAAGAATAAATAATAATTATTATTAATCAAACAATATACAGAAATTCGGACTTGTATTATCTAACTTTTGTATTCATATATTTCATCAACGATTTTGGGTTAACCTAGGTGGAACTAAATAGCTGCATTTCATTATTTCAATCCCAAGATGAGAAGGTCACATGCAAGTCAGACTAGATCCAATATATTTAATTCAATGGGAAAGTGTATTATCGCTTACAAGTTACATGCTTCGGCTATGCAGCTATATGCAACAATCGAACGAGAGAATAGCTACTCGACTACAATTTGCTCAACTTAGTCGATCAAACAGTCGTCTACGGTACCAGGAATTAATGAAACAACAGCGGTCATACTTACTGGCTCGACATTACTTCTGTCTTTCCGAAACCTGTAACAGTGACGTCGTCAAGAGCAGCATTGACGTTTACAGGGCCGTCACCTTGCAAAATCCTTATTTTAGGGATTTTTAGGGGATCTAACGACTGCATTCCAATTTCTGGAAGACCTATAAATTAAAATAAATAAACTTTTCAGTAATAATACACACAGATGTCGCAAATTTTAACCAAAAGTAGATAACAGGTCAATATAAACAATAGTGACACTGGTATCAATTTTTTGTGCACTTCTTGCATATAATAATGAAAGTATAGCCATATCGAGCCATATTTGATACCTCGAGGCGTCACATGAGTATGGTGAAGAAATAGCGCTTTCGCTTTCCGCAAGTTATGTACAAATGTTTCGTAATTGAGGCTATGTGACTAGCCCAGTGGCTTGTGAATCTACCAACCCACTATCATTCTAGCTATTTAACAACACTTAGAAAATATACATTTCCTTGTGAAAATTGTACGGTAATGAGATGAGTGTTCGTCCACATAGAAAAGAGAGGAGAGACTACTCTGTCATAATGATTTAAATAAATTCTAAGCCAAAGAAGAACATTGAAAGGGCCTATATTTTTCTTGTTCAAAAATGTTTTTAAATACAAAATACCTAATTTAAAAATGAATATTACAATGTAAGATATATTATCAAACGTAAATTAATTAACCATTTTGCAGCAAAACACAGTGTAAACGTTAACAAACGCGTGGGGGCACAATGTACTAGGAGCGCAGCGCCGATAAGTGGCATACTATCGTGCAAGGCGCGAAACACGAACAGCTGTGAGCAGTTGTGCAACAAACCAGGCACTCAGAAAGCGTGCCAGCTTACGAAGTTGACTGGCTGACTGGTAGCCACTCGTACCTAAATAACAGCGTTCCACTCAAACCAATCAAAAGTGTTGCGTCTGTTTTGGTAATTTCACTAATATATTGCAGATACGGGCTACGGCTACTTGACTGTGTTTACAGATGATGTTTTGATTGAGCAAGACAGGTTGGCTATCTTTAGACTTCGAATTAGTGGGTTAACAGTTGCACAAGATAAGATATGCAAATCGAAATTTTGCCGCTCTACATTTCATCGGTTTGGAATATAAATTAAAACCCTCTATGATTATAATTATATTCGCCGGATTATAACCTATTGAAAAATATACCACTAAATAAATATTGTAAATAGCATAACGCAGCCATTATTGTAACATTTTTGACTTTGATTTTAATTAAATATACAGTGTGTCCCTGGATATGTAATGTGCACAAACGAAAATGGGTGAAATTAGATCACAATTTACCGACAAAAATAACGGTATAAAAATCAAAAAAAAATGTCGAAAAACACAAAAAATTCTTTAAAATCCTATTTTCTAATTCGATGACTGTTTTTTAAGGGTTGCTTTTTATTTGCTATGCAACATCAATTCTTAGCCATCATTATTGTTGTTATTTAAACAAAATACGCGCATTTAAAAAAATGTTATTATTTGTTTCAATAAAAACTAAAAAATTGATATTAATTAAAAGTTTTGTTTATAGTTTCTTTTCCATTTTTTTTGTCGATAAATTGTGGTCTATTTTCACCCATTTTCGTTTGTGCACATTATCCAGAGACACACTGCATTGTTGTTGATGGTATTGGGTTCCCATACTATTATGGTCGAGCCTCGCTTTGCTGATACGTGTCATCTCTATCAAAATGTAAATTATGATGAGCATATTTTTTACTCTAATCTGCATTGTTCTCACATAATTTTGAGCAATTACATTGGAACAATACTCGATTTTACTTGAAATTATTTTAAAAGAGTATCCATAGAGTTTCTTTCAGTCTCTTCTGCATAGGACCTAGTTTTTGGAACCGTGCAACTAAATTCTCGAGCCGTTTCTCAAGTGTATGCCTATTCGAAACAAAAAACTTTGAATCTTGATAGAATTTTAATTAATTTATATGTCAATCATTAAGATGGAAATGAAATAACCGATAATGATCATCGAGCTTTATTTAATGAGAATTAATAAAGGGTTAATCAATGTATTTACCTGGTCCAAGCGCATTGAACAGTTGCTGCACGGCTTGCTTCGAGCAATCGTCGAATTCTGGATCGCTTTTGAAACATGTTTTCACGAAACTTGCTGGAAACATAATAAAAACAAAACATTAGTCCTCATCCACATCAACACATCGTTAAAACTTAATATTAAAAGTGTATAATACATAGTGTGCTAATGTCAGAAGTAAGTTGAAAGCAGTCCTACGAGGACATTTACACCACTATTACTCTGCAGCCAGCCTTGACATTGACATGAATTAAATCTAGTTCAAGCTGTGTACTCGCACTTTTGCCGTGTAATCTGTCAAGATTGAAATAGCGGTCAGGGGTTGACAAATAACAAAATAAGTTGACAAAAACGAATTGAACTCTAATGAAACTATAAACTAAGATCACACTGCGCTTAATGAAACTGAAATGGAAAGGAATTAACAGTTGCAATAATTGATGCCAAACAAAGCTCTACTAGCAGCCACTTCAGGCATAGATAAATTAATCATGTCGCTTGTGCTTTATACAGTATTAAATTTCAACATCAACCAATGATAGCTATTTCCACAGTCTTAAATAGGTTATTAGCTTAGATAGTTAATATGCCTGCGTTGCTACACCCAAGTTTCATTATATCATAAAAAATTTATTTAACTCTAAACAATTACAAATCATGTAAACAAATAGATTATCTACATTATAGTTCATACATAACGATTAAGTATTTTTAAATCATCGACCTTTTGCGCAGTGATTATGATTAGCATAGATTTTAAAGCAACCGACATTTTCTGCATACTGAAACGCAACTTATACACAACAAGATATATGGAAACACGTTAACTGGCATTAGAGCAGCAATATTTTAATGTAGTGTGGTAATAAATCTTTCTTGCTCCACAGATTTTGTAAACAATATTAAACTACTTTTACTTGCGTCACAAATAAATAATACAGAACGTAACGAACGAATAATAGTTCTAAAAAATGCTGTTACACAAATGACGCTGATTAAACATACTAATAAAAACATTTCAAACGAATATTGTCACCGCGATTCGATCATTCTACTCGATACCTTAGAAAATTCCGTAACGTTCCATGATATAACGGCCATAATCGATTTATGCAATGCAACAACATTATGAAATGCAAAGAACCGGGACAACCGTATTGTCAGATTATCACAGAAATAAAACGTTTTACACTGTATGTAGGTCATCATATAAATTGGCACAATGTTAAAGTGTAAACAGTATACAAAGTCACTTACGTTTCGTTTTAAAATATTCTCCGGTTGTACAGTGGAGCACTAATGTCACTATAAATAATTTAAACTCCATGTTTTGGTTCAGCATCGGTTGAGGTTGTAGAAGCTAGTCAGGATCGCCCCGAGCAGGCAGCTCGAGGTGGTGGTGTGATACTAAGGCCCCGCTCTACGGGTCTCCACTTGCATCAAGAGTGCCACGAGGAGGGGGGCTATACGCAATTGTTAACTATGTAAATAAAGCTTGAACTTATCGTTGCTCAAGTTAATATTGCTAATAACGCATACAAATTTATTAGTAGGATTGAATTTATATGTCACACAGACTTGAGAGTTGTGGAGCAATGTTTGTTAATGAAAATTTCTAAACATAAACAGATGGGCATTGAGCGTGAAAGGTGGAAGCAAAAGCACTTAATTGTTGACGCACACGACCCAAGAAAGCACAGGAAGTTTAACTAGAGATTCAATCTAGCATCCAATCAATTTGCACGTTTATTAAGGAAATTCTGGTATAAATAACAGTGAAATTAGATACAAAAGATATTCTTACACAACGGTTAAAGAACCTATTGCTAGTACTGTAGTAATCAAGGAAATCAAGACGATTTCCTCAAAGACACGCACATAACTAGTTCAGGTTAAATAGACTAGTTGACTGGCAATTAAGACCTTACGTGTAGTTAGTAGTAAGTGTTACATTCGTTCCGTAACATCGATTCCCTCTTCTTCGACACACCGACCGTTTTGTAACCGTGTGTGCGTATGTAGACTTATTGTTATAATATTGACTAATTATCTTGAATTTTACGGTTATAAACTATATTTTATGATGTAATTAGGTGTTCTTTTATTGCTTTCTTTTCATTTCGTCATCAGATTTGTCTGCTGCTCCATCGAAATTTTCGAAACATGCTAATGTTGATGAATTTCAACAAAATTGTGAGATGTTGCTCAGAACGACGGAGAAAAAATGCATAGAAAAATTGGAGCAGCTATTTTTGATTCACAAGCAGACATATTCAACGTTGCGTTTTCATGTGTATCTATAGATTCGAAAGAGGTTGCGTGTCAGATTTTGTCACTATCGATCGCGCGATGTTTTTCGTACAAGTTCTTTGCACAACCTTACAACACATGTACAGACAAACCCTCTTGTAATTGTAGTCGTGCAGATCATACGACGGGTTGCTTTAATTTGCTCTTTACTTTGCGCAATCTATTGCTAAATATTTATCGCCTTATTATTTGAATCGCAAATGTAATAGAGTCGTGGTATTAGTGCAAGATTACCTTGAAATCAGAATACTGTTGTCTAGATCACATAAATCTAAGGTGTAAAGATAAGAATCAAGTACTTATCTACATTACAATATCATTAATGCAATAGTTACATAGACATAGACACCCATAGTTACATAACAACTGCCACTAATAATATATTTTACGAATTTTCCTCGATTGATAGCCAGTTTGCCTTTGTCTAATTCCACTACAGTTTTGCAAAGGTAAACACAGGTAGGCTTTGAGAAAAACAACAACGCAATGATGCAACTGGTTTCTTACAGACATTGTGATGATATGATATTATCCAGTAAATCTTATATCATAGCAATCAGATGACATAAACAATTCATCCAACCATCTCATAAAACATGATCGATACTTTAATTATTTTTAACTACCAGTACAGCGCGTGAGTCAAAAACGTCTGAATGAAATGGAATGGGAGTCTTGGTTCTTGGTTGTGTTTAATTCTGTATTAAAGACTCACGCAAGAACATCAGCTGGAACCAGATGGGTCTCGGGATGATAGGTATCCTAAACATAAAGAAAAGAATCTAAAAAAAACTTTCTTATTACACCAGCCATTGAAATGTATTAATCCAAATGTCAATTCTTGCTCAATCAATCTTCAGAAAAATGTTAGAGTAACACATTTAGATTTTTCATCTTAACAGAAATAAAACACATGCCTTCTGGTTCCTTTAGACTAAATCAATCAAGTTGTAAATCTATAAGTAAAACTAGCTTATCTGCTATTGTCATTCATTTCGTACAGTCGTCGTCGAACATACCGTCTCAAGAAGCTTACAATTTAAGAGATAACTACATAACATAATACATAGATGTATGACCTTAAGCCATAGAATGATGTAAAGGGACAAAGAGGTCAGCTCTAGTAACGCAACATAACGCGTGGGACATAGACAAAATAACAGACGAAGAAAAAAAAGAGAAAGGAGTGTATTAATATTTTTTATTCGATATTCCCTAACTAAAATGTCATCACGATACATTATTTGCTTTCACAGATCGTTAACAACCTTCAACTCACGATCTAGATACATCAACAGTTCCACATGATATTTAAGTTTATTTTTGTCTGTAAGATTTCTTAAGAGTTTTATAATAATTCTCGGGTTGTCCTCGCGGTCGCTGAACGACTTTGACCCGTAAGTGAGATGCAATCGGTGCAGTTTAGTCAACCACTGGTATAAGGCACGTAGTACCAGTTACACGGGTACTAGACATCTAGAGGAGGTCGTTGTGAAATAATAGTACTGATCATACCTTAAGCGGTAATGTAATCGTTGTGCATGTTTGTATCTACTCTGTCTGCGCTTTAGAAATTACGGCTGAATCTGGCAGGGTTATCATTAAAAGTTATTTTGGGACTTGGTTCATCTTATATTTCCTTCTTCATATTATCTATGTGTCGCAGGGAAATGACGATACTCTGGATGTTGCAAGATCCCTAGGCATACTACGAAATCCGTGATGTTGTCGAATATTCCAACCGATTACTGAAAAAATCATCCTCATCTCACTGAAAAAATCTAGTCATTAAACAAAACGCTCTACTATTTTCAGTGATATATCGTTTCTCTTTGTAGAATAGTAAGATATGAAATAAGTCGATAACTATCGGATTTTTGTAGAAAGCAATTATTTCTGTTAATCTTATAGTTACAAAGTAAAACTTCAATAATTTTAGGTTAACATTTAATCGCAATGAAAAAAAAAGCTTGTTCATTGTTTAATTTTAGAAACGAAATGTTATTCTTAATAACATTAGATTTCTTACTAGAATCAGTCTATTCAAACGACATAATTACTGAATATAGTTTACCATTTTATGAAATCACTAGATTCTTTCAGTAATAAAAGGTATGATAAATAAAGGTTGAAATATTTGTCAATATCCCTGGTATCATCATATCCCTGCGACATATAGTAAGTATATTTTATCCTACATTGAACAAAGGAGATGATGATATTTTCAGTGGACTCTAAGAAATCATTAACGCAGTTCAAGGAATTGGCGCTCGGCGTGACCTAGAGAACTTTAAATTTTGCTACACATAACCGCGCGAAATAAAACGTAAAATAAACAAGGAAAGAAATATAACCAGACAGCGTATTTATCTACACATGCAAGTGGTTAAAATAATTATCACGAAATCTCTTTCAATACATAAGTTGATACTTGAAAACTTCACGAACTTACTAACTTTAAGCAAAAGATAGGCAGAAGCTGACGCTATTAATAAAAAAAGTTACTAAAATATTGTAACCAGTATAAAGAAAACCCTACTAAATAACTAACACTAAATTCTACTAAATGCGAAAGTAACTCTGTCTGTCTGTTACCTAAGCTTAAACCGCTGAATCGATTTTGATGAAACTTGGTACAGAGATAGTCTGGAACCTGGAGAAGGACATAGGCTACTTTTATCCAGAAAAAATATGGAATAGGCGATAAACGACATCCTCGCCGGCGAAGCCGCGAGCGACCTGTAGCATGAAATAAGAAATTACTAGCTTATAAAAAACGGTATCGAAGCGGGGCGCTAAGAGGGATTTCACACTAAATATCAGACGACCTAGGCAGCTGGGTTGTTCCAGCAGACGCAGACGGTTGGATTTGTACACCTGCAAGTCTATTAAGAAATGAACACTTGATTTACAAATTAAATTCATCTGCTTTAGCAATACATACCAGATTGTGACTAAATTAATTTTTGAATAAACTTTAGATTACACTGCTACAACCTAATGGAGAGAGTGGGGTTTTGCTTTCAAAATCTGTTAGGATAAACATGTTGTTGAAGTACTTAAGTACTTACGCAACAGAGTTTTAAATAGGCATAGTAAAAAAATCTTATGAGATGCTGTTGTCATGAGAATTTCCCGGTAAGTGTGAAACCCTTCTTCGTAACAACGTATTGCTTTTTATAAATGAGCCCAAACATGCCGAAACTTGTTCCGTTGCCAAATTACTCCGTTGTACTGTAATTATCAGACTTTAACTAGAAATTTGGCGAATCACTTGCGCATTCCCTTGACCTTGGCGTAATGTCTCGTAATTATAAGTAATTAAATCAACAAATATAATATGTAATGTCAAGGTGTCGTGTGTCGAGAGGATAAATCCAACAGCGTCTTCGGATCTTGGCTGTTGATCAAGATAAACAATTTTCATAGTAACGTCGAACCCACGCCACGCTTGGATGATGGAACTGCTCTTTCTGGAACGACTAACTGATGTAATAATTTATTTATTCTATAGCTATTTATTACAGAAGCTCTTTATATATTCATGGGTATATTTAACAAATAACAAGATGCTACTGTAAACTTTGCACGCCTGTCCGCAGTCGCCTCATCGACGACTAGGTTAGCAGTGAATTATGAGAGTAAACTGAATTTTATTATGACCTGAGCAACATGTCCAGATGAATTCTGAAGACTTTAAATTCCTTTCCTATCGTTTAGACTTCTTACAAACATAATAAAGCTTCTGATTTTTTTGATTCAAAAAATCTTAGTTGCTGTTAATCAAACAAAACGAGGGTTCGCTTAAAAAAAAATATAGACTTCCTGAATGTGCATTTTCCTCACTCTGCAGGCATTTTAGATCATCGACTTACAAACTGCTTGCATAAAAATTTGTAGCTTCTTGAACTTTCACAATATCTGACCAAACCAAATCATGGCATCACTTTTTCGTTTTATCAGAATAGTAAGATACTTAACCTACAAATGTTCTTGCCTACAAGACAACTCACGACACTGCAAAGCCACAAACATAAAACCAATGTATGGAGCAGTTATTTCTAAAGACAAAATATTTTCTGAAGATGAGCACAACAAAAACACGCTGTTAGCATAGATTTAAGAATGAATAGGTTGAACGACCTCTTTGTGTCTTTGTGCTAAAATAATAATAATCTAAATAGCACACCGCTAGCGTGGCGTAGTCGTAAATAATATTGCGAAGTGTGACATTGAATGGTGGGACTTCTATCGCATCCTATGGGTTCACATCTATTTTTCTTTTATTTCTGGAGATCTTGCGTTGTGACGGCACTTTGGAATGAGAGAAGTTGAAAGAAAAACAATGAAGGATGGGAATATTAGTAAAATAAATAAAACCTCAGACGTTGAAACGGCTACTATGATCATGAAAAATTGCTAGGACCACCCCGATTAAACCAGCTCTCAAACAAAAAAACCGCATTGGAATCAGTTAATCCGTTTGGGAGCTACGGTGTCTCAGACGGACACACAGACAGGCAAAGGGATCAAAATAACACCCCTGTTTTTGCGTCGGCAGTCAAAACTATGTTTGATAACATATTTTTGACCGCCGATGGTCTAATTATGTTTAAGTTTACCAAACGTGATAAAATAAATGCGATATCGAGAAACATACATCGATTTTAAATAATTTGAATAGTTTTATTTTCCTTTAATAAATGTTTCTTTTGTAACAATCAAAAATCAAGATGTTATCAATATATATCAACTGTTATCGATATTTTTATTATTGTTGTTATATCATTCGCAGTTAGAGCAACACGACCACCGACGACTGGTAGCCGCGTTGCTCTCAGATAGTTACTAGGAATCACCTATTTCGTACCGATAAATGACTCACACACCACATCTCACACCTTAATCTTTGCCTGTGTCAATGTCCAAACATTGTCACTACGAAACTCAGAGAAAGAAAAAATGTAAAATAGATTTTTAACACACACATATTATGTTACGTTTTATCCATTAGGGACTTGACACAAAAGTTTTATGAAAAGTTGAACAAATTAAAAATTGATTATTGTTTATTTTAAGAAGCCACAAATGCTACAGCTTAATATGAAAAACTTAAAGTATAAAATAATTGGCACAATTCTTGACAGTCCAAGATTGAGATGAATAAATGAGACGCGCCCCAAGGTCGGATACAAACTTTTTCGAAATTTTGAGAAAAACAATATTCCATGATAGATTTTTAACTTTAACTAATAAAGGACAACAATAATAGTGTTGTTAATAGTTGAGATTAATTAATTAATTTGCAAGATCGGAATTCTAAGTAGATGACTAATATGATGTTGTGAAATACGTTAATTATTTACATACAAGATAATGCATTCATCTATAAAAATATATTTCTTATCTAAGTACTGATAAAAGGAGCAGATCGAGTTATATCTAAACAACCTTTGTTGATTATGCTAAATAATAATGACCTATTTGTCTGATTCGACCTATTTGTCCGACCCGAAAAGGATTATGAAAAATTTACTAACCTGACCCATTGTCCATAATCTACCAACGAGGATTAATGTATTTTTGTATCCTACTGGTCTGGATTAATTTTGAACGATTACAAACATTAAGAAGGTGATAAAATCGTAGTAATAAATATACTAATCTCATATAATTAACTATAATTATAGTGTAATTAATGGTGCTGATAAATACATCCTTCTTGAAATAAGTACCCACGATGACAGAGTTAAGTCCACAGTAACTTCCATTTAACTTAATTCGCGGGAATCCGCTGGATGCGAGAAGCACAGGACCGGTCGATGTGGCGATGCTTGGGGGAGGCCTATGTCCAGTAGTGGACGTATTTCGGCTGAATGATGATGATGATAAATTTTATTAAACTGACACGTTAAAACCACAATCAAATGAAGTTAAATTCATAAATAAGCAAAAACATTTCAAATGCACAATTATTTATTTTATCTGTAACCTAATAATTCTGCAACCCGTCACCTAAGATATTTGGCACATGTGCAGTAACCTGTGATGGATTGGATATAGAACAATAAATTTTATCCTGCCATAAAGTTGTCATAAAATACCGAAGGCTACAACTGTTATGAGAATATATTTAATGATCAAATTGTAACATCTAGTTGCATAAACTGTCTGAACTATCTACTTCACTCGATTATGTGCAGGTTTAACTCTCAGACTCTAAATCGTTATACATATTAATTTAACCTTCATTATCATCAATGGTAAGCTCTGCATCGATCGTTATAATATCTTTACCTTCACTATCATCCATGGTAAGTTCTACATCGCTCTACATATTAACTTAATCTTCATTGTCATCCATGATATGTTCGATACCTCTCTACGTACTAACTTAGGTTACATTATCGTCCCTTGTCCCAGCCCTTATTCACCCGCTGCCAATTATATCCCTGTTCTGTATGACGTCAGTCTAATGGGTGCCATGCTCTCTGTATCCAAAGTTTCAAAGGTTTCTATGTTATCTGTCAAATCGGGGTCCTAGTCTCAGCTATCATTATTGTCATATTCGACGACCATCGCCTCTCTTCTAAGTTTACTTAATGTACTATTTGAGGGTCAAATATAAACAAAACCGTACTTACAAACGATATTTATTAGATAAAGTTAAATATTTACAAATTAAATATTGGTAAAAAATATACTTAACAAAAATAGCGTTGTTAGGAGTTATAATAGGTATCTACTAAAATAAGTAATCATTTAAAACTATCACACAATCTTTGACGTTGTTAAGCATTGCAGACATTGACTTAGAAGAGAATACAAATCATATAATTTCGACCTTCATTTGACATACATAAAAATACTGTTTTACTCCGAATAGATCGGTTGGTCTCACATCTTATTGGCAAGCATTTAGGAAAGTAGCGATGAGATGTTGATGTCCGGATTACATGTGACGGGTGTTGCCGAAACCGCCGTGCCCGGATTGCGAAGCACCCTTATTGAAGCCCATCTGCAGGTTCAATTCACTTTCGTGCGCGCGTAGTTGCTCCTCAGTGAAGGTACGCTCGTTCTTGTCCGCCATCTTGGGTCCTAGCTGAGGGCCGGTCCATTCCGGGTGCTTTTGAGTCTGGAAAAACAAAAGAAAATTAGATACAAACTCGGAACTGTTTAATGTTTTACGTAGGGTATCGAAGAGATGCTTACAATTCTGCCTAGCGCGTATAGGCACAGTGTGACTTGAGGAATGTTGCGCCTCTCAAACAGGTCAGCAGTTTGGAAGATTTCTTCTTCTGGCACTCCGTACTTCTTGATGGCAGCTTGGAACCTGAAAAACATTGAAGTGAAATTAAAAATATTTGTGTCCACCAGAATGCAAAACAAATATTTCTAAGAAAACGTTACTTTTAAAAATGACTGTCACATTTTGGCAACTGATTCTATTTGTTTTTTGTTTACTGTCCACATGATGTTAATATTTCTGAGATAAATACCTTTGAATGTTTTCCATAAGCTGGAAGTTGGTTCCTCTCTCCTGAATCTTCTTGACTGATCCAGGGGACAGCTTGTTGATGAGCTTGCACAGAACAATGCCGTCCTTCAGGTAGTCTTCATAGGCGGCGCTAGGGAGGGGCTCGCCGAGGACTGCGCTGATCCAGTTCAGCACCTCCTGCTCTTGTTCCTTGTTCCTGGGCTGGAGAATAACATTGTTTTTATAACATTGAACATATCAGGTTTCATTCCGGAGTTTAGATTCAAAACATGGACCTAATGTGGAGAGAATAGTGTTACTAGCATGAAATAACACGACTTTAGTACCGAAAGCCGTAAATTTTGTTTAAAAAGAAACTTGCATGTTTCGTACGCTGGCCGTAAAACATTCGCTCCAGTGCCAAGACGTTTGATGGCGAACGGGCGGATTCCAGCATCACCTCCGAAAATAGCGCGTTTACGAAACAGATCGCTGTTATCCCATCGTGATGATGGGTTACATCTGGAAAGCTTTTAAAAGTAACCTAAAGGAGGTTAGAGATATGATGGGCAGCACGCAGCTGCGCGTGCGCTTCATTAATCTAAAGTATTCTAAAACATTGACGTCATCAAACACTCGGCGTAATGTATTATTATGTACTTTTGTTAAAACAAACTTTTTAGAAGCTCATTTTGTTTTGTTACTGAGTAAATAAATTGTTTGATTTATGAAGTGTGGAGTGTTAAATAACTGACAGTTATGATTGTGTTTGATAATGGACTAACTGTGTACGAAAACAAAGTAGTAAGTAGGTAATAACATTGGATACATCATTTTAATAAACTAATAACATTATAACAATAGAAACACAAAACACACAAAAATGACATTAAAAAAATAGAAGAAAAAAATGCAGAAACTGAGAGAAATATTTTAAGGACAATTTAAGTGGATATGTTTTAGTGAGTGTATAGTAAAAGTATAGAATTGGAAGTGATGGCAAGTGATACGTACAGCCATGTTACTATATGTCACAGAACTTTGTTACACTTGACTTTCTGAACGAGCTTTCGCCTCGAACTCGTCTAGTTGACTGTAGGCAGTGCACTCTGCCCGCCCAAGCCAGCAGCGTTGCGGGGGCGGGCGGTGTTCACTAACTCTTGAACCACGTACATTACGTACGTGGATACGTAAATATAAGATAGTGGCGTCACTGTTATTTACATCATTTGAACAGAAACTGGTGAATAAAAGATGTAAACCCTTCCATTCATGAGGTCTGCCCACATGTTACTAAATTACAAATACATTCATTTATTCTTTGTCGATTGTTTTTTTTTCTGTTCTTCGGTCAGTTCATATCTGCAGGCGTAGCATGAGCAACGTAGACAAGGGTTTTGTCGATGGAAGAATAGACAAAATGACATATTGTCCTTGTCAATACATGTCATTTTGTCTATTCTCTCTTCTTCTTATTAATGTTATTCCTATTATTTGTAAGTGAGAAATTGATTTGACAATAGCTTTTTTAATTGTAAATGTTACTTATTACAAAGTCCTATGATAATTAATTTCAAAATTCTGCAATATACATTGACTCCATTAAGAACTACTCCATGAATAGAAAAAATGATTTATCTGGCCTAAAAATCTAAAAATAAATATTATGCTGTACAGATAGGCCTCGCATATTATTATACATAAAAAATACATTTTGCTATATGAAATATTATGAATTATAGGATGGCCCTCATTAATTTAAAATTTTAGAACAACCGGACATAGCATTGACGTGATATTATACTTCCAGAATTTCGGCTAATAATATTATTAAGAAAATATATCGCGTAACAGATGACATGCGAAATAAATACCGAGCAAAATAACCTTTTTTTTTTAATTTATCTTCTCTAGCATTCCGAAACTAGAGTGGTTGAACCTAATAGTCATAAACTTTGAAAATTATTGCTAAGTACAAAAACGGAATAGGTAATTATCTTGGCATTTAAAAGAATCGTATCTTTTTCATCTGTTTTTGAGTAGTTTTTAACATTTTTAAAATGCTTACAACATTTTCTAACAATAATTAATACTTATATAAAATGGCTAAAGTATGTTATTTTCTTATACTGTGTAAAGTGGCGACGGAATGTTTATATTTTTCTGCTCCACTTTTGACGATTGGGCCGAAAAAAATCGTAGTAATTTTATATTTTCAATAACGTTCATTCATAATAAACATGGAAAATTTTGCGTGTGAAAAATAAGTTTCTAGGAAAAGAATGATAGACTTCTTATGTCCTCGACGATGATAACAGATCTATGATTTCATAGATCAGTACACAACTCTTTTTTGTCCATGTAAGAGTTTCATGATGTCATGTTACTCCTTCTTTAGTAGTAGATACTTTCACTCGGTAGTCATATACAGATACATTTCTTTTACTTTATGCTCAGTAGCAATTTAGTGCAAGAGCAACTGCTACTGATAATTCCATAATATTTGGAACTGTTTTTGCAACAGAAAATGTTCATCTGTTAATTGATTGTCGTCTTAAAATAAAGGTTCATTGAGAAATACAAAGGCATATCAATAAGCTGTGCCAATTCATTGGAAGTAAATACAATGGTCTACCCAAAACAAATAGTTTCTTTTTTTATCTTACGCTCTGATTTAACAAGAAAAATGTGAGCTTTACTATATCATATTAAAATTCTCGAATAGTTTGCATTCTTCTCAATCTTCAGAATCAAATTGACGAGTAGTGCCGTGTGGCTAAGACAGTATAAATAAAGAGCTTAGCTTCAAAACAGCTGTGAGATACATAATGTTATGTACAGTATGCGTTTAATACCGCACATAAAATTAGATCACTTTCAAACGACTGACGATATCATTTTAATTTTAGTTTGATTTGACGTCACTGTTTTAACGTCAACAATTGTGTCTGAAGATCCTGTTTCCAACTTTGATGTACAGTTAAAAGAAAAGATAGGTTGTATAATGGATTATTGCACTTATGAAAATGATTGTGACAGATTTCATACGAAACATTTTGATTATCTGATAATGCTTGAAGATCAGATACATTGACAAAAAATATATCAAAAGGTTTTCTTCAACAAGTGTCTACGAAAATTGTGGTGTTCAATCTGTTTAACGATGTCTCCGACGATGTGTGACATTCACATCATATCAGAGTGTAGTTTAATCTGCCCATTCATTTATGGAAAACATGGTTCCGATGCTTTGAAACAACCTTATCGTATTTATCTGGAAAGATATTAGAGGTATTAACTTGATTACTTAACACCTGGTCCATAGGCCTCTATCTATATATTAACTCTCCACCACTTTTTCGGAAAAATATATCCGGTAAAGACGTCATTCATTTTCGATGTCAATTCCTCTATAAGATCTTATTCGTTTATAATGTCACATATAAATACTGATGTAGATATTATGCATTCCTAAGAGATAATGATTGTTATCAACATACTGTCAACCAGTCTGATCTCGGAGATAGTTTCTTTTTATGTGATCTTTCTTTCATTTTCTATTTCGATAGCTACTATTTTGTCAATTTCATTATTTTGTTTGTTGAATTTTCTATGAAAAACAGTGATGTTACTGAAGCCCTCAGGAAGTGTCTCTAACTAATTATCTACCATTTGTCAGTTGTCGGATACTGTCAGTCCATTTGTCCGTGAAGGTCTACCTACGTTAACTCTGTCAAGTGTTTAGTCAGCGTTCGGTTCATTTATATAAGGCGCTTTTAAAAGCATGCATGCAGAGCCAAGATTAGGTACTGCTAGTCTATTAAAGATAGAGATCAAAAGGTAACAACGAGGTGGACACACCACAAATGATCCTAATAACTCCAATCCCACTATGTCTACTTCCGCAGCCAAACATAGAAGATTTACCGCCACAATAACAAACAGATGTGACACTCAAAAACGTTATGGATATGGCACTGAAATTTATACTTACGTCGAAAGATGCTCAATGTATTCTATAATTATAATCCGAGTTGGCTTAGAGCCAATGAAAGGCGAGGCATGTCCGGACATGCAGTGGGAAACCCCTGGACGATCAGATCATTTATTCTCAAAATTCTTTAGAAAAGATGTCCATAACATAACTTGCTTAGATAGTAGTAGAAGTGGACAAATGCCTCTCAAAAGAAATCTTCATTCAAAGAAAATGAAGAGAAAATAAAAAGTAAGACCATCTGTTGCTTATTGCTCTTATCTAGGGACTGATTTAGCACTCTCATCAGTAGCTATCTTAATACTTCTGAACAGTTGGGCTGTGCGCAAGCCGCGTGTATGACAGGTAAAATAGAGAGCTCTTAATTAGTGGAAAGTAAGTTAGGAGAATAACTCCTGACGGACGACCAGGAACATGTGAAAACACTTGCAAAGATTCGCAAGGAAAGACCAGAGTGTGATGAGCGCAGATTAAATAATCATGTAGATTACAATCATGAACAAAAGAGACCTGAAGCCAAATTTTCGTAATTAATTTGAAGTAAGACTGGAAGGTTCACCGAACTGAGATTAAACTATGAATTGAATAAAAAATGGTATTCTGGTACACTTAAAGTTCGGTCCGGTTTCAGTATCATCTCGGACTATCTCGATATAATGTCAATTCAGTCTACTTAAAATCTATTACCGATAGCATACCGATATCAACAGTCATAGACTAAAATTCTAGAAATAAATGAGAATTCCAATTTGTCAAAATGGCTCAGTACATAATGTAACCAGTATG
This sequence comes from Amphipyra tragopoginis, assembly GCA_905220435.1. Taxonomy (NCBI): domain Eukaryota; kingdom Metazoa; phylum Arthropoda; class Insecta; order Lepidoptera; family Noctuidae; genus Amphipyra; species Amphipyra tragopoginis. The sequence goes on along the minus strand of HG991995.1, from coordinate 20,194,795 downwards.
CCCTTTTGGCTTCAGTCAACTTTTAATCTCATTTCAATATAATCTCACGTTTGACGTTGTTTGTTAACGAACAAGAATACTATTTGTCAGATTTATAAGATTGAGACTAGATCGAAACTATGTTTTGAACATTTTTAATTACGAGAATTGGCCTTCAGTTTTCTATTCAGCAATGGGAAGCCAGTGCTGCTAAGGCCCGGCGCAGACGACGGACTTTTTGTCCGACGGACTACCACGGACAAGAATGAAAGTAGTTGGTAGTTGTTGCCATCTCAGAAACTAGAGTTCTAACCACAACTACAGACAAAACTACCTACGTGTGCGTTGAGTCCGTGTTAAATTTCGCGACCGGCAAAGACTACCAACCACATCAATTCCTGTCCGCGGCAGTCCGCCGGACAAAAAGTCCGTCGTCTGCGCAGGACCTAATTGTAATGATGATGAATCATAGTTGTAAGAAATATTTCTATGTGATGAATAGTATGTGTTAATGGGTATCTTCTATTGACATAAAAAGCTTTTTAGAATACCAAAGCGCCAGAGCAAAGTAATGCGTGTAATGAAACTACTACTCTCAGAAGCAATGAATCCGGGTCACCAACATAAACCTTAATATCTCAGAAACTAAGAATGATAGCTTATTCAAATAAAAAGTATTTTATAGACTATTCAATACTACTCAAATTAAATTAATAAAACTTCTTAAAATAGTCGCAAAAATACTTTAGTTTAGAGTGTATTTATACATCTGATGAAAAAGTAATTAAACCAAACTACGGTCGTTACAGTTGTCATCAGTCTACTAATGATTTACAAAGTACATCGTAGATGCATTCAAATTATTATTAGAAATGTCATCAATAGAGTGATGAAGTAGCTGTAAAAACAATGCCATCTTGTTCAGTTAATTAGTAGCTGTCAGTCCTTCTTCACTGACCTATCTGTACCAATATTTAATAAAGGTCATTAAAATTTTTCAGCGTAACTAAGTACAGCCAAAATTCATTCCGGTTATAAAACTATAAAAGAAAAACAACAAGTTTTTTTTCGGTTCCAAATACAAAAACGAATCATTTTGTTTACCAGTGGTAGTTTTTGGTAATACGACATGCCAAACTGTTTCTATATAACTTTAAAAAAAAGTAAAAACCGACTTCAAAGAAAAAAAAACTAAACGGAGTAAAATAATTATCATTAATAAAATTATCAGTTTCATAAGTCGGTGCATTCGATTTGTTTCAGCGTGGAATAATTACACCGACTTCTGAATCTGATAATTTTATTATATGATAATTATTTTACTCCGTTTAGTTTTTTTTTTCTTTGAAGTCGGTTTTTACTTTTTTTAAAAGTTATTTCATTTTATACTTAGTTTACTTTAGTGCCACAAATTATAATTACAATAGTGTACATGTTCTCGGACCACTACTACAACTACAACGTCGTCTACATACGATTTGTGTATATTTTTTAGTTTTTGTTGATTTTTTCAAAAAGCGCTGAATCAATTTCGATAAAATTGATACGGGGCCAAACAGGAAGTATACCCTCTGAAACAAAATAAAAAAAATCGAATCGGTTCATAGATGTGAGAAAAGAAACAAAAAAAAAACATACAACCGAATTGAGAACCTCCTCCTTTTCGGAGTCTGTTAAAAATGAATCATATGCCATTTTTTCCTAATCTAAAGATTTAATCTTAAACATACAACTTATACATAAAGTGTAGGTCGTTTTGAATGACCATATTAGAGTCTAGCCGCTATAAAATGCAATTAGATCCTAATTGCACCCAATGGCCTTAACCGGATTAGGTATCATAGCATTATAAGCTAATCGTATGTCAGATATAATTTACTGAACTACATATTTCTTACTACATTTTAATTGAAGTTTTCCTTAACACGCATCTTGTTACCAATTGCAACGGTGTATGTCTACCTGGCAGGCCCCAATCAGATTTTTCGACGGGTGATAGCTTATCATTAAGACCTTATTTTGTACCTAATTAATATTTATTAAAAATATTTTATACCTCGACAGTTTTTGATTTAATTACGTTTCAATGCAAAAAAAAATCTGATTGGTTCCTGCCAGGTAGACATACACATTGCAACGACAGAATAATAAAATCGTTTTTTTTTTATTTATTAGGTAAAAAGTTAAAGGGATGAAAAAAAGTCCTTGAAAGAGTTCGAATACTCTAGAGACCTTATCTTACAAGTTTTCTAAGGATATCTTTCTGTTAAAGAGTGCCATTAGTTGTCTTATTTTCTCATTATTTTTCTTAGTACCTACATTGTAGAGGACAACCAGTAAAACAATTGACTTGGTGAAAGGCACTTGCCGTATTTATTCAAACAAAACTTATGTTATTTACACTAAAAACTTTTGCACTCATTCTAATACGAATCGACTATACGTTCTTCTTTCTTCAGGGCTTCAGGGCAGCAGGGCTTCAGGGGTTCAGGGTTCAGTTCTTCGTATAGGTTCCTGGAGCGTAGAATGAGTGCCGACGAAAATGCCGGCGGATGCACCTGCTTACGTACCATTTAGGGTGGCACAAGTAGCGTATGGTGTAACCCCCCGGTAATGTTCATTTACCATTATATTTTCTCAAATTGTTCTATTTACTGTAGCTAGCTGTGGCTATATGGTCCACTGTCTATAGCTAGTGGTCATCTTGTTCTATACATTGTGACGTATTTTATGACCTTGTTTACGTCTTATTTGAAGTTAGGCTTGCCGTCCGCAACAGTCTCCCCCCAGCGTAGCCTCGCGAGCTTCTTCTTCTATATGGTCGAGGACGATAAGCCTTCTCACTGGCCTTCTAAATATGCCGCCCCGCGTCCGCACATCCGCACTCCGTACCACGCCATCAGGACCGAATATCGCGCGCACAACAAGGCCCCGCGGCCACACGTTCCGCGGTAGTAAGCCGTCAGCGATTATGACGACGTCGCCTTCCGCTATTTGTTCTGCGCGACTATGTCTGACGTCACCGCGCGGTGTTAGTGTAGGTAAATATTCGTTCATCCATCTAGCCCAGAATCGATCTGCCAGCGCTTGTGCTGCTCGCCAAGCGCGCTTATCAGCTACGTCACACGTTCCAGTGACCGGTAGCCCCGATGCTGACCCCAGCAGGAAGTGATTGGGGGTTAACGCTTCTGCTTCTTCTGGGTTTACAGACACGTGAGTGAGCGGTCGCGAGTTCAATATATTCTCTACTTCAGCCATAACGGTTGTCAAAGTTTCTTCCTTTGGCATGCGCTCCTTTAGTATTACTGCGAGCGCCGTTTTTACGCTACGTATGAGCCGCTCCCAGGCTCCCCCCTGGTTAGGTGCACCAGGGTCGATAAAACGCCACTCAATTCCTTTATTGAGCGCGTAATCTTTAAGTTCAGACGCCCATTCCTTGTAGGCGTTTTTTAACTCGACGTCAGCACCGCGAAAGTTCGTGCCGTTGTCTGACATTATTGTTTGTGGCCAACCGCGACGCGCGGCCATTCTTCTTAGTGCCATGATCGCACTATCCGTACTGAGGCTAGGCAGCAATTCTATGTGCACGGCTCTAGTCACCAAACACGTGAATAACATGCCCCAACGTTTTTCTCTACGTCTTCCTATGGTTATTGTCATGGGACCGAAACAATCGACACCGCAGCGCGTAAAAGGGCGAGCGTATGCATCAAGCCTTTCACTGGGTAAATTTCCTTTCACCGGTATAGGCGGTGATTTCCGTCGCATGCGACACATAATGCATTCATTCAGTACGATGCGCACGCTAGTTCGTAATCTTATTATCCAGTATCGCTGTCGCAGGTTGTTTACTACGTGCTCTCGGCCAGCATGTCCATTTGTGACGTGTTCACGTTTTATAAGTAGGCGCGCAAGCGGATGCCTGCCGTCTAAGATCGGTGGCCTCTTTCTGTACTCTGGTACATTGGCGGCGTCAATTCGCCCGTTCAATCGAATTACTTTATCTTCATAAACCGGGTCTAGCTTGCTGAGCCGGCTCGACTTTTCTACGTTCTTCCCTGACGTTAATCTTTTGATTTCTTCAGAGAAACTGTCGCGTTGCGCCTCTCGTATAAGCGTTAGTTCGGCTTCATTGAGATGACGCACGTCCATTGTTGTCGCGCGTTTACGACATTTATCTATAAAGAGCAACACGTTCGCCATGGCACGCAACGCTCGATCAAATGAAGAGAATCGTCTTATGTTCATAACGTTCTTCTCTTCTTTAGTATGGGCTACTATTTCATCTTCACATTGGTTCATTTCTTGTGGCCACTGTTCTTCCGGTTCGCGCAAGAAGGCCGGTCCATTGAACCATCGATCGTGTTGTAAGAGACTCGTTTTTCCGTGTCTAGTCGCGTCGTCAGCTACGTTCTGAGCGGTCGGTACCCAGCGCCATCGTTCAGCGGGGGTTAGTTCACTAATTTCGCTCAGCCGATGCGCAACATACGGTGTATATCTCGCGGAGTCGTTCCTTATCCAGTGTAATGCCGTCTTAGAGTCACTCCAATAGGTCACTTCGGTTTCCCATCTATGTTCTTTACGTATCTCGGAGGATAGTCGAGCGCCTATCAGGCACGCTTGTAGTTCCATGCGTGGAATACTCTGAGCTTTCATTGGCGCTACTTTAGCTTTTCCCGCGACTAGCACGACGTCTATTGATCCGTCGGGCCGTGTCAATCGCCAATATGCTGCAGCGGCGTACGCTTGTTCACTAGCGTCTGTAAATACGTGCAACGATCGCTCCATGGTCATGTGATTCGCGTAGCATCGGGGGACTCGCAAGCCCGCCACGCTCGTCAGACCGTTTATCCATTCGAGAAACGCGATAGCTTCTTCGGCGGGTAGTTGCTCGTCCCAGCCGATCTTCTTTCGCCATAGCTCCTGTAGAGTGATCTTTGCCGTAATCGTGAAAGGGCTTAACAGACCCAACGGGTCAAAGATTGACATTACTGCTCCCAACATTTCACGTTTAGTTGGTGTTCTCGTGCCTTCACGTACGTCGTTCGGTACGCGAGGCATAGCGGTGTTGAATGCAAGTTCATCGGTTTCTGGCAACCACATCATACCCAGCGTCTTGCCGTACGGGTGTGCATTCGCACCTAGTTCCTTCGGGGCGTTAGCCTTATCCTGTTCTAGGATATTCGCGAGCAAGTGTTGTCGATTAGAATTCCACCCGGCAAGTTCAAAGCCGGCTTGCTCGTGAATGCGCTGCACTTCTGCGATCGTGAGTGCAGCGATCTCTTCTGACTCGAAACTGTCGACCCAGTCATCCATATAATGGTTCTTTGTTATTGCATAGAGGGCGCGCGGGTGCGCATGTTTACATTTTTCAGCGTTTCTGTTCCTAACGCTGTGAGCTAGGAAAGGAGAACTACGAGCGCCAAATATCATTGAGTTCATTACGTATTTCTGTGGCGGGCCTTTTCGTTCGTCACCACGCCACAGAAATTGTTGCGCTGCTCTGTCCTCGGGTCGAATCTTGATTCTGAGGAACATTTCGCGTATGTCGGCCGCTATAGCAATCGGCTTTTCTCTGAATCGAAACAGTATACCGTAAAGCGTGTTTAACATGTCGGGTCCGGCAAGTAATTCGTCGTTCAGACATTTTCCGTTTGTAATTGCAGCTGCATCGAATACAAGGCGCACTTTTCCTGGCTTGTTCGGATTAGTCACTGCGAAGTGTGGCAGGTACCATGTTATTGCGCTGTCGTCTGTGTGTTCGACTGGAGCGGCGTATCCCTTTTGTAACAGGTTATCTATTTGCGCCGTATATGCTTGACGAAACTTCGTGTCTCGATCCATTTTTCGTTCCATGGTGCGCAACCTTCGCAGCGCCATATCAAAGCTAGGCGGTAGGCGAGTATCGTCCGTACGCCATGGCAAACCAACTTCGTAACGTCCGTCGGTTAGTCGCGCTGTTTCATTAAATATTTCCTTGGCGCGTTCGTCTTCCTTGACGGGTTTATTTTTACTCGAAATTCCTAGCGCATCTATTGCGAAATGCGTCGTGACTAAGTCATGTAGCTCTTCATCATATCTTAATCGTTCTCTATGCTGAGGCGCACGTACGTGTAGCACTGTGGCGCCATCTATTGGGTCTTCCTTCGCCACTATAGTTCGTGGCACCGTACCGTGCACTACCCATCCTAGCTCTGTTAGTGATGCGGCCGGTTCGTTCCTTGCTCCGGTCAGGAGCTTTCGCGATACTATTAGGTGCCAATGATCTGCGCCTAATAGTATGCGCGGTCGTGCTTCTCCATAGCAGACCTCGTTCCGTGGTAGCTGTTGTAGGTGTTTATAGTTCAAACACTCAGCTGCGATCGCTTGACTGGTAATGTTGAGACTTTTGACGGTTCGCGCCTGTATCGGATGGAAGCTTGATCGTGCTCCCCTTATTTCCAATGCCACGCTCTGACTCTCTGGTTCCTGCCGCGTTGCCGTTAATCCGTGCAATCGCAGCGCGCATTTCGTTCCATGCGCGTTCACTTTTCTAGCGATTTCCTCGTCGATCAGAGTAATCGTAGATCCTTCGTCGAGTAAGGCGTGAGTCTCCACTTCCAGTCCATCGGGCCCTCGAATTATCACGGGGCATACTTTCAATAGCACCGCGCCAGTTGACATTACGGCGTGAGCCGACGCGGTGACTACGTTATTTTGTTGTTCGCCTCCTAGCGCGGTTTGCTGCGTTCCGTGCAACAATACGTGATGTGGATGGCGACACTCGTTTACACCACACTTCTTGGTAGTGCAATTCATCCGACGATGACGGCTACTCAGGCAACGAAAGCATACGCGCGCTTCCTTTGCCCATTCCCATCTCTGTGGTACCGTCATCGCTTCCAACTTTCTACATTTTACTGTATCGTGTTCGGCCCCGCAACACAGACACATCTTCTCGTCTTTGTTTTCGGTTGCAGCGTAAGCAGCTGCGCCTCGCTTCCTGCCTTCTAGGCCTTTAGGCGAACCGTAGCTAGGTCTAGCTGCTGGCGCACTACGTGTTGGCTCCTTTGTTCCAGTTGCTGCAGACGAGTAGGAAAAACGTATGGCGCGATCAGCCTCTCTCATAAGGAAGCGAGACAGAGTGACAATCTCTGGCTCGCTCCTGCTTCCGTACTCTTCTGCGTAGTCGCACCATCTCGCTCTAATATGCGGACTTAACTTCTCGGTCACTTGACGAGCCAACATAGGATTCTGTAGGTACCCTTTCTCATCTATGCAAGTGAGTACGCTGACTATGTTTTGAAGTCGTATTGCAAACGTATTTAGTTCACTGGCCGTTGGTCCGGGTCGCTGTAACTTCTTTATATCGTTCAACGTTTTATCAATAATAATCTCTGGGCGGCCGTAATATTGTTCAAGTGTCTGCATTATGATTGCGGGGTCGGCAGCTGTATACAACAAGGCGGCTACTAATTCTCTTGCTTCGCCTCTTACACATGTTCGTAGACGCGCTAGGTTCTCGGCTTGTGTATAGCCATACATTTTGGTTGAATCACGCATCGCTGCTCGGAATAGTAGCCACTCGTTCGGAGCACCGCTGAAGATGGGCAGTTCTTGCGCTTGTCTGGGCGGCGGGCGTTTAATAACCATTCGTTCTAACACCTCGGCTAATCTATCTATTCCTCGCTCTCGTGATCGTCCCGGCGTAGGTGATCTATCTCTGTGTCTCGGAGTCTCGATCGTAACTCCTCTTTGTTCTTGCCTCGGCGGCGGTGCATACTTGTAAAAAGAGTGGTGTGATCGCTGCCCTTCGTTCTCGCGCTGATATCTTGCTCTGTTGTCGTCATTTTCGCGATGCCGTTCGGTCTGCGGTGCGCGCTCGGTACGCTCCCCCCGTGGTTCGCACAGGGCCGAGGCGCGGACTGCAGATGACATCTCTTCATATGGCGTCATGTGGGGTAGTTCATCCCCTCTGGACTGAGCGTTCTTCAGCCAATCAGCGATTCGATTGTCCACTTCTATTGTCTCACGGGCGATGACGCTTTCACGGTCTGTCTCCTCCCGTATAGTGGCTACGTCCAAAGCTAGCCGCTTCTTGATAAGGGCCGCTTCTAATTGCAGCTCCTTCCTTTGAATTTCGGCTAGACGTTCCTGGGCTTCGAATTCTGCTTGTCGTATTCGGGCAACAGCGCTGGCAGTCGATCTCTGAGAGCGCACGGACGGCGCTCTCGATCTCCTCTCTTCTCTTGTGTCAGGCGCGGCGGCAGCGGCTGCGGCGGCGGCGGCGCGTGACGTCATTGCGGCTATGCTGGCGTCTATTCTTGTCTGTGCGGGTAACGCGGGCACGCGGGGGTTCGGTTCGGTTTGCGCGCGCGACGTGGTACCGGTCGGTGCGGACACGGATGCGGACGCGGATGCTTGTGCGGACGGGGACGCGGGGGGATCTTCGTACACTCTTGCTGTCTTGTCCTCGGCTGCTTGGCTCCTTGTGGTCGGCATCTTCGGCATTTGACGCCCCCTAACAGCCCTAACAGCCCTATCAGTCCTCTTGGAGGGTCCGGGGTTAACCGGGATACGCTCCGCCAGGGATGGATACGTGCAGGATTGGACAGGTAGGATCTACCCAGCAGAGGATCGTGCGTACTGTGGGGCGCTCGGGGACCGGTGGGAAATACCCAGCCCCTTCGGCAGTGCCTACAGTCCGGCCCCCACACCACACACGACCTTACCGGCGTAGTGTACTAGTTCGGTTCGCGCCTTGAAAAAGGCGTTCTTGACGAACCGGTGGTATCGCACAATACCACACCGCCTTGAACGGCGTTAACTCTGGCCTCTAACCGTTTGACACCGTTAGGTGGTTAGAGACACAGAGCCGCGGTCCACCCGCTTAAAGAAATAGGAATGTATCAACGACGACAGTCTTGAAACACCCGGCACCTCCACAGGAACAGTTCTGTACGCCCGGCACCTCCACAGGAACAATCTTGTACGCCCGGCACGTACACAGGAACAGTTCTTGTACGCCCGGCACCTCCAACAGGAACAATCTTGAACCCCTGACAGCAACAATCTTGAGCACCTGGCACCCTGTTCTTGGATCTTCAAATCTTCTTAACTGATTCTTCGATCCGGCTTCGTAGGACCACAACGACTGGCTGTAGAGGACAACCAGTAAAACAATTGACTTGGTGAAAGGCACTTGCCGTATTTATTCAAACAAAACTTATGTTATTTACACTAAAAACTTTTGCACTCATTCTAATACGAATCGACTATACGTTCTTCTTTCTTCAGGGCTTCAGGGCAGCAGGGCTTCAGGGGTTCAGGGTTCAGTTCTTCGTATAGGTTCCTGGAGCGTAGAATGAGTGCCGACGAAAATGCCGGCGGATGCACCTGCTTACGTACCATTTAGGGTGGCACAAGTAGCGTATGGTGTAACCCCCCGGTAATGTTCATTTACCATTATATTTTCTCAAATTGTTCTATTTACTGTAGCTAGCTGTGGCTATATGGTCCACTGTCTATAGCTAGTGGTCATCTTGTTCTATGGGTAGTTCTTCAAAAAGTATTCTCCGCGTAACTTTCGTGGCGAAATTTTTTTTTAGAGGAATCCTTTTTTAATTTGCAGACATTTAAGACGCTGCAAAAATAATAAGTACAATTTTTAACACATGTAAATCGGTGCATAAACTACAGAGATATTATATTTTGAAATTTCGGTGCCCACGAAAGTTACGAAAGGTGCCAAGAAAGCTACAGACGTATTTTCTACAAGCAAAATATGGTTTAAAATCTCGATTTTTTCTCAAATTTGAGAAAATATACCAATAGAAACACACTTAATACGAGTGGTTACAAGAAATAAATTAAAACACATACACATGCATAAATATACAAAATAATACATAACCTTTCTTTTGAGCTTCGCGACAATCGAGTAAATGCATCTGCGGCGTCATGAAAAATCTAATGTTATTATTTAACGGAGATACTTATGTTTCATGGTGCGCTAGCTAACTTTCATGGACAAATGACCACGAAAATTATGCCACGAAAGTTATGAAAATTTCACATTTTTGAGAATTACGATTAAAGTTATAGGAAAATTAACGAACAAAGTACTTGGGAATAATTTCGAAGATCTATCTTATTCTTTAATTCAAAATGAGTTGGAAAATTATTAACACTATCCTTCAAAATATGCGCATAAAAGTTTCTTGACAGAGGTTACTTGAAAATATTCGAAGAATAACTTACCTGTATTTTTTTTGTGTAGAAGCCATGATCATGCCTGTCTCCCCCACTGACACCCCGACACTAAGGAGCTACCGTGCAGCTAAAATTTGTAGCGATAAGTTGGCTCTCTTGGCAGATAGGTGAAGTTTTGTGGCGCGCTCGCGAAACTAGCAAAATCGTGTGACCGAGACATAATGCCTATCAAGTATTGTAACTTAAAAGCTACAATTATTGTCTATTGGTAATTATGATGCATAGTTAAACACGATTAATTTGATGTATTACATTATATGCTTATGAATTTAATACAAAAGTTATCAAAGTTTGCCGTGAGCGCCAACAGAGTGTGACGCGCGAAGAACACCGATTTTGCTCCCGTTTTCGACATTAGATATTTTTTTATTTATACCTTATAAATAATGTTAAATGTTTAGTGTTGAAATTATACGCATGTATAAATAGAGAGTAATCTGTATTTGGTCCTAAGGCTGAATGTTTAATAGGTTAGGAATTAAGACCGTGTGACCGCGTTTTAAGGGTCCTCGAAGAACTACCCCTATACATTGTGACGTATTTTATGACCTTGTTTACGTCTTATTTGAAGTTAGGCTTGCCGTCCGCAACATACATTATCATGTCCATCCAAAGGTTGTCTGAAAGAAATCGCCTAGTGCGATAGACCGCCCATTGTACATCTCTATTTTTATAGTAATGTTCCTTGTTTGTTTTGTGTACAATAAAGAATATTGTATTGTATTGTATTATTTTGTCAAAATTCATCCATCGATTTAATAGAAAAATGATATTGCCACTAACTAGTTGCTTGTCCCAAAAATTCCTGATGGAATCCCACTGCAGTGCGGCCACCTTTTATACTAGATAGGCACTAGGTAGAGGTCGTCAGGCTAAGCAAGCCTTTTGTAACTTGTAATAAATATGTAACTTGACATTCAAGCACTGCTAAAGTTCTAGATAGACGCGATAGATGGCGTTGTATGTTATACCGTTACGACTTTTGGCTGCTTGTAAGGCTTAGGTAAGGTAAACCTCTTTTATTTCGATGGGAACACCTTTAACACGTTCAGTGCCGTGAGCCCTCCAGGAGAGCATCCTGTAGTCGCATTCGCCATGCCGGGTACCCTCTTGGATGGCTCATTTTAATGTAGGTTTTTCTTGGAAAATGCACCGTCATGAAACAAGCGAATACCTATTTTACGACGTAGTAGCATATTTTTGCGGTTTTTAACCTAATACCAGGAACCCTCCTCGAGGGTTCACTCTTAGCACAAACGTAATGCCGTGGACCCTCCTTGAAGGTCCACTAGCAATATGTATGGCGGGATGGCATTGGCTCTTGGCTCTATGAAAAGTGTGGTGGGTTGAGGTATATGGGTTTTTTTTACCCACTGAAACCCCCTTGATAACCATCTCACGTGCGTAGGGATTCGTAAATTTCCGGTGGAAAACACCCTGCCACATGGATGACAGATCGACTAACCACACGTTTGTCGATTTACCTATACCGAAGTATAGGACCCATTGTTTACAAAGGACCGTCATGGTTATATTATGGCTATCCGTCCGGCTACGTGAATGTTATTATACCATGAGCCATTGTGTGGGGAATATAAGCTATCGCCATCGCCAGGTAACAAATTAACAATACACATGCTGCTATTGTTAGGCGTTGTAGATGCACATGAGTCCGATGTCAATCAGCAGGCGTAGAACACGTAGAGCAATTATTAAAGTTTGAAGACCACCAACAATTAAAAAACCTTTTCGTATCGGCAAAACTCTAGCATGACCACCGTATACAAGGGTTTTGTCGACGGAAGAATAAACAAATTGACATATTGTTACGGTGAATATGTCATTTTGTTTATTCTTCCGTCGAAAAAACCTGACAAAACCCGAAAAAACAGTTTCGATACCAAGAGGTTTCCTAAAATTTCTTCGTTGCGAACTAGCAGGCGAAGCATGACCACCGCTAATAGGGGTTTTGTCGACAGAAAAATAGCAAAATTGACAATTGATTTTGTGAATACGACCACAGGATTCTCATATATATTCCTTTTAACATAATTTATGTTATCTGACTGAAGATGTTTTGTAGATAATGAATACCTATACTTACCTAAACTGGTCATGTTTCAAAGTCAACTTGAAACATGCAGCCTTTTTCGAAGCGAAAACATCGCATAAAATACATGAAATATTTACAGAATTAAACAGTATTTAAATCGTAAAACAATGTTTATCGTATTTGCAATCCACAGTCCCGTTTAATTTATTAGAACTATTCATTTAAAAAAGTCATTGATGAGATATTTATGAAAATGAGACCTTGGCTCGTTCTTCGTTCGTCTAATAAGTCATAAGCCTTATGTTGTTTGATAAATATACGTCATACATAAGCTCATAGCATAAAAAATACATTACCTACGTGTACCAAACGATTTTTCCAGTAATAGCTAAGTTTGCCCATACCGCAAAGTTTGAAGACAAGTCTTAAACCAGTGCGTCCTGCCTGTTATGACCTACGGTGCTGAGATGTGGACACTGACAGTTGGACTAGTTCACGAATTTAAACTCACTCAGCGAGCTTTGCTTGGAGTTTCTTTGAAGGGTAAGATCCGAAATGATATTATCCGGAGAAAAACTGGAGTGACCGACGTAGTTTGCCGAATCAGGAAGCTAATGTGACAGAGGGCTGCTCCTGTCTGTCGGTCACGATCCACCGAGGATTCCCGTCGTAGAGCCGGTCGTCTCTTCAAACTTCGCAGTCACACCGATAATTCAGCCGAGGTCCGAGTCCCACTAAGGGTCGCCCTTAGTGCTGTTGTTGCAGGTAGTCATGATGTTAGTGTAGTACAAGTAGTTAGCTTCGGTTAAGTATTTTACTTCCCCCCTCTTGGCTGGAGACCCTTCAGGTCTCGCCAATAACTGCTCGGTTACGTAGAAACGGTCCCCTAGAACCATCTACAGCAGACAAAAAACAAAAAAAATCCTGTCTGTCGAAGTACCGATGGCCTTTGGAACAGAATATTCCGAATCGGTAAACGCAGCGTAGCGTACGCCCCCTAACCAAACGGATCGACGACCTGACAAAGGTAGCTGGACAAGTGGTGGGCTGGATGCGAAGGGCGGAGGACCATGTTGTGGCGCAACTTGAGAGAAGTGTATGCCCAGCACTGGACTGCGATAGGCTGAGTTAATTGATCAAATTAAGACCTTAATATAAAGCGCAAGAGGTTGTCTGTTTGTTTGTTACGATTTCTCGGCTAAACTACTTTTTAAGGTTCCGTACCCAAAGGGTAAAACGGGACCCTATTACTAAGAGTCCGCTGTCCGTCCGTCCGTCTGTCACCAGGTTGTATCTCATGAAACGTGATAGTTATACAGTTGAAATTTTCACAGATGGTGTATTTCTGTTGCCGCTATAACAACAAATACAAAAAATAGATAAAAATAAATATTTAAGGGGGCTCCCATACAACAAACGTGTTTTTTTTGTCATTTTTATAGATAATGGTACGGAACCCTTCGTGCGCGAGTCCGACTCGCACTTGGCCGGTTTGATTTATCACGGGGAAATATTATAATACCCTTCATCTGGGGAAGTGCGGTGTTCCGAATCGATCACCAAAACACGTGGGTTATTGCGAAAAAGTACTTTAATTCAACATTAAAAACAGCTTATTTTACATTTTATGACGCAAGTAGGTATCAAAGAGATTCTAGACGCAACCGGCCCATAACCGTTCGACGTGGAAATTATCTATTTTTTATTCTCGAGTTGACTTTAGCAGATCCACCCTTTGGTGCCCGCTTATCTTTGAATTTTAGGACACGTTGTTTATGTATTATGTCCGATTCCCATGATTTATCGGTTTATTCCACTTTGTTCACCTGGGTGATATCACCTGGGTGAACAAAGTGGAATTTTTAGTGTCTTCAATTCACCTCGGATTTATTTCACCTGACAATATCACCCAGGTGAATTAGTACGACATATTTGGTCTCCTATTAGGTTGGCTTTGATTTGATTTTTTTAGCATGTTGTATGTGGGTGAATAAATTCCACAACATTAATAAAAATAGTCGCAACTGTTCACCTGGGTGATTTAATTCCAAGATGAACAAAGGAGACCAAATATGTCGCAATAATTCACCTCGGTGATATTGTCAGGTGAAATAAATCCGAGGTGAATTGAAGACACTACAAATTCCACTTTGTTCACTCAGGTGAACAAAGTGGATAAACCGATTTATCGAGCGTTATTGGTTAAAATTAAGACTCTTATATCTTCACCAATAATGAAGCAAAGATCATAATTATAGCTTTGCATCCGCTCTTCCGTTATTAGCCTTTATCGCAGCTAAAGTTAGTTTAAGAGTCCATTTATATGCCCAGTTTAGCAATATAAAAACCTATCATTGGTAAGCAAAACGATTCGTTTTTGCCCATGGGAACCGGGCATTAAAAACATGATAAAAAATGCTATCAGAGTAATATGTAGGTATAAGAAACGGAATAGTAGCTATGTATTTTATTTTTTTGATCCTATGATCCGAGGTTTAGGTTACCGGCGTAATTAAATGAATCATACCGCGTTAAAAAAAAATTATCACGTACCTTATTTTGAAATTCCAATCCTTACATCTTCCAGTTTATCTGCTAATTGTTATCCATCCACAAATTATTATATAAAAGTATTTACAAATTATTTAAACTAGGTTTGATCACTATGAATTAAACTTCACTTTATAATATTAAAGAAAAATGTTTTGGTATATAGAAAAATAGGAAAAGGACTATGAAAGGATGCGATTTCACTGCGGAGTACAATAACACAGAACACAAGACGAAGAGCAGCATTTTGAAACAATACTAGTAGTAATATCAATATTAAAATGATTTAATTGTGATGTATGCACGTTTCACGCTACCAGCAATGAATAACAATATTTTAGATACATGAGTGAATATACATTTATAAAAACAATGGAAAGTCAAGGTTCGTATCGGACGCAACGTTATCAGTGACTGCCGATTGTTCGGTCCGCGTCGCTGGATTTTAA
Source organism: Amphipyra tragopoginis (assembly GCA_905220435.1). Taxonomy (NCBI): domain Eukaryota; kingdom Metazoa; phylum Arthropoda; class Insecta; order Lepidoptera; family Noctuidae; genus Amphipyra; species Amphipyra tragopoginis. Next base: position 20,179,513 of record HG991995.1, on the reverse strand, counting down.
TGTGGCCTTATACAATAAATAAGGTTTTGAATGCACATTAATTACGGCGAAGATCACCATTAAAGTCCCAAGCTTCCATCATTTGAATTGCAAAAAATGGAATGACGTGACGTGCATAAAGGATTCAAAACAATAAACAATGTGTCTGAGTGCGATTAGTTTAAACAACTAAAATATCGACCAAGTCGTATTATCTTGCTACCTAGCCTTTTTCCAACTGTGTTGGGGTCGGCTTCCAGTCTAACAAGATGCGGCTGAATACCAGTATTTTAAACGGAGCGTCTGCCATCAGACTTCCGCAACTCAGGAGCAATCCTGATATCCTATGGTTAGACCGGTTGTCAGACTTTCGGGCTCCTGACTACCCGTAACGACTGTCGTATGACACCCGGGACCGAAGATTTAACGTGTTCTTCGAGGCACGGAGGGATCTCGATGTTTATCGAATTGTCACCCATCCACGGACTGACCGCTGCAAGCGCAGCTTAACCTTGCAAGTCATATGATGCGCGCGATTGTTATTATCCACGAGCTCCTCCACCAAGTCATTTGGTTTTGCAAAATACGAGGCGCACTTATTTAAAACACACTTATAAATGTCTTGAATGTTATCGATAAGTTTGTTTTGCTTTAGTATTCCGTTATATAGAGTTCTTCTCGTGTCAATAAACTCTGTGGAAATTGAGAAACATGTCTTCTGACGATCTGTTTTAGTCTACCCCATCAAATACTGCATCTGATCTACTTATTCACTGACTTCACTCGAGTACGCATCTGCTCCAACATCCATTTGGTCCTTCGAGCCAACTAGCGACTTGTCCTTATAAGCACTTCAGATTATACAACTCATGATTTTGTATTTTGTTTTTTTTCAGTGTGCGGGCAAGCGTGAACCCGAGAAGGAGCAAGAAGCCCAGCAATGGATCGAAGCGGTGATCGGCGAGAGGTTCCCGAATATGCCGTATGAGCAAGCGCTCCGTGATGGCATCATCCTGTGCAAGCTGATGAACCGTCTTCAACCCGGCATCATCACCAAAGTCAACGTCTCTGGTGGTGATTACAAGTCCATGGACAATATCAACCAGTAAGTGATTTTTTATTTATTTGGATATCCAACAAAGGCTACACAATTATATTATATGAAGTAACAATTACGGGGACAATGACGAGTGTGCTACTCCAATTACAGGAGACCACAACCTTCACTTATGGTCTAGCTCTAGGTACAATCAAGTTTGACAAGGACAAATAAATTTAAAATAATATTAAAATAAACAAAAACACTCTTAACAAAAATCTTTCCAAGCAAAACAGATGATATAATTAATATTAAAAAACACGGAATAAATTAAAATTAACAATAATTATCTTATCATCTGTTACAAAACAAACTACATTATTATCATTGTGAACAGCAGTATGATTAGTTACGGTTTACTTACGTGCATTATTCGGGATTGCCCGACTAGTTTCGGACCCAAACGGAGTCCTTAATCATGAGCTGAACACGCGGCGAGGTCGCGAGTCGAACCATAAATAATCATAAATACGAGTATGAATGTGTCTTTACTAATTATTGTAAACACTAAACGTAAAATTCATTGCCCCATGTGACTCAAACAGGATACGGGTTTTTTAGTTTTTGTTTTGTTTTTATTATCACTGTTTCCTGCTTTAATTTATAAATCGGTAGAGAAGGCTTACGAGAACTACCTACGACAAGGAAAAAAATACCTGCGTTACTTTCAATCAACCTTCAAATTTATCCGTACCCTGATTCTTTAACTTCCCAATTACATGTGTTATAAAATATATTAAACTTATTATACAACGTTGTTAAAAGTGAACCGTAATGTCAGGAAGTGAACACGGCTCTTTTCTACGAATGGCCACCAGAATTATGCGTGTGCAATAATTATGATGTCAGGCACATTTCATGAAACATTTAATTTTGCCCTTTATTTCATGGAAAGTACATAATATGATATAGAACGAGAACGTCATTGAGTGGTAAAATCAAAACCAATTCAATTGCTAATCGAATTCAAGTTTAAATATCAATTCGTTGATTATAGTGCATCAATTGTGTATAATTATGCTACTAGTCCAAGATTTGTTTATGTACAATGTACAATACACAGAGGCAGACTAGCAGTCTTGGCCGCCCTAGGCCGTGTAGTACTATCGGCCCTAGGTCGTGAAGTACCAGCCGCCCCTTTCTCAACTCCATTACTGAGCTAAGATTTTGTTTCCGCGATTGGCCGCCCCCTGGCCGCCCCCTCTTATTTGGCCGCCCTAGGCCCGGGCCTAGTCGGCCTTATGGGAAGTCCGCCTCTGACAATACATGGTACATAAAAGACCTTTATGTGTATTTTTTCAAATATTTATATATAATAATAGTAAATAAAACAAACAAACGAATTTATTCCAACTCTGAATAAATTAGTGAAAATAAAAGAGCTATTCCAAAGTTTTTTTTTTAATATTTATTTATACAAAGTTAGTCGGAAAGGGGTATTAAGTACTAAGCCGCGGGCAAAAATAATAATTTAAACGTATTACTGATTAAGTTAAGAATTCTAAAAATGCAGCTACTGTTCCGTGAGTGACCATGACCTTAAGGCCTCTTGTTCACGGCACGGTTTCTTAACCGTACGGCGTATTAGCCGCGCCGTAGAAAAATCGTGTGAGCTTGTACATGACACGGCAAACCACCAGCCGAAACTGATTTATGTCCATTTTGTTACACAAAATCAGCGTTGGAAAGCTGTCATGCAATAATTGCCCGTCGCGAAAACGTCCGGTGCCGTTCACAAACTCTCATAGACTGTCATACAATACTAATGTAAATCAAACCGTGCGAAAAAAAGGAGTAGCTACGGTGTTTACGGCGGCACAGGCGTGCCGTTGGGCTGCCGTGTCCGTCAACAAACTTCTATATTAGTCCATACAACACTAATGACCGTGCCTACACACGGCTAATTAACCGTAGGTTTTTACGGCGAAAAAACGTGTGTGAACAAGAGGCCTAAATGTTATCACAGCTAATTAAATGGTTGCCTTTATCATATTTTTATGAAATCCTGTTAACTATTGGGAAAAGTTTTTTAACAAAAATGATTCATTATTACGGGTACTTTAATACCCTTTTGGATGATTACTTCCTTTCCGACTAACATTGTATACCTGTTTTTTTTCCTAACTAGAAAATTTGATTTGTCTTCACAGGTTCCAAAAGGCGTGTGTCAAGTACGGAGTACCTGACACTGACCTCTTCCAAACAACGGATCTCTGGGACCAGAAGAACATCGCCCTTGTCACACAGACCATCTTTGCCCTTGGAAGGACGGTACGTGTTTCAAAACTGTTATGAGGTCAATGTGCCATTGACTTAGGTTGTTTTTACAAAATTTAACAGCCAAATGAGAATATATTAAGAGGGAGCCCACGAACCCAAAATCATTAACGTCATCATGAAGTCTTTGTTATTCGTCTGTGTCATATCGCAGTGTATTAAAATAACTCGGTAATTTAAATTCTTGCTTATTTTTAAATATTCATGTTAGAAAAGAGTCTTATAGTTTTTATAATTTTGCAGGCGTACAAGCACCCCGAATGGCGCGGCCCCTTTTTAGGCCCCAGACCTGCTGAAGAAAATCGCCGTGAATTCAGCGAAGATGTTCTTCGTGCTGGTCAAACTGTCATCGGTCTCCAGGCTGGCACCAACAAACTGGCGAGCCAGTCTGGCCAGAGCTTCGGCGCTTCCCGCAAAATCATTCTTGGCAAGTGATGTACCAGGCTCACAGAAACCAGAGATTAGATTAGATTAAAATATTTATGTATGGATTTATTTACTTTGGTTAATAATTTTGTAAGTATGTTAATTTAAATAGAATAAGATTGTATCTGTTTATTAATTAATTTGTTTAATTAATTATTTACCCGTAACAAAGGTTTAAAGTAATAAAACACTTGTGGAGAGTCATCATTATTGGATAATTAGGTACTTACCCTTCTTCTTCTCTCGTGTCAGCATGAGCTATACGAAAATAGCTCATGCTGTGGAGTAAAGATAGCAAAAAAAAAATCTATCCTTTCATAAAGTGTTTTAGCAAAATGACTAGAATATCAGTTAAAATTAAACAATATGTATTAGGTATTACAATACTTAGATATTAAATTACCATTGACTAGTCATCATCATAGTCGAATAAAATGATAGCTAAATAATTATTTTAATTTAATACTTTCTATATCATTATTATAAGTCTTATTCAATAATCTGTGATTTTTTGGAGTTGGATGTGGATTAACAGTACAATTTTTATGAAGCAAAAAATAAGTATTTTAAGTAAGAATACCAAAAAAAAATACCTACATACCTTTGTTTTGTTCCACGGATATTATGTCAATACCTCATAAGTTTATATTTGTTAAAATTGAATAAGGTAATAAATAAGTATCTGATACCTAATCAATTTTCATAGGTTTAGTTAATGTTGGTCACGTTTTCATGAATAGTTTATTATTTCGAATCATTAAATTATCACAGAAAGTCATTATATCTACTGTAATAAAGATTTCTGAAAGGAACTTAAATTATTTATACACCATTTCGTTTTATTCACGGCTCATCTTCCGTGCGGAAGATGTCCGGTCCTTTGAAAGGCATACATACGGGGGACACAAGTTCAACGCGCAGACGCCGTTTTGAGAACTTTATTCTAAAATGGGATGGGGCACCTACCGGGGACTATCCACGGCTGCACTATTGGAGTGGCAGCTGGCGTGAATAAAAAGGGATGTCAAGTCAAGGAAACTTCGATACTTGTCGTCTTTCCTTTCCTTAGTAGCTATAATAAGACCCAGTATTCCGTTTTCTTTCACCTCAGAGACATCCTTACTTCCTTTAACGACATCCTCGTCACATACAGGACACTTATTAGTAAGTACTCAATGATTGATTGTTTTTCCCGCCTCAGCTCAGTTATCCGCTGTTATAAAAAACGCGATTTTTTACTGTTACCACCTTCACCACGTGGAAGTACTCCCAGCTTCAGTTACAATAAATTTTAAGATAATTTTCGCATCAAGTAATGGTCATCACGCTGAATAACTTTAATTTCTACATTTCTGGAGCGTGTAGTTTAAAAACGGTTGGGAATATGGAAAAGTATACATACACAATCAAAGTTATAGAGAATTTTATAAGCTTTCATTTCATCCTAAAACATTTTTCGCTACAACGCACCGTTTTTAAAATATTGGCGAAAAACCTAAAATTAAGACCTTTGTCACCCCCCCCCCCCCCCTCCCTCTGGCTCGCCTCCTAGACGTCAGGACTTTTAGTATGTTTTCTCATTACGCACCCTCAATAAGTTTCTGAAAAAACCGCTTAGGTTCCCGCTCACGTACTCTACAACTACTTTATTGATTGGACTAAATGGAGACAAGGTTTGGATCTGCTTCTTCCCTCAAACCAGTTCCCTAATTCATAACAATTCGATAAGTCAATTGTCGAACGATGAAGTTTGTTATCTCTTTTTATCGCATTACGAGAACAGTAGACGAAACGAGACAACAATCCGATGTTCGACAACTGCTTAACGAAAAGGTTCTGAAGCGGGGCGCAGGGCCGGATTTGCAGGTTTGGAGGCCCTGAGGCAACCCAGAAGTGGAGGCCCGTTAAAAATGTTAATAGAAGTATCTCGTGAAACATTTCGCTCTATTTTAAAAAAAACTGGTTCGGGTTTAATCACGTAGAATATTTTTTAAAAGGCAAAAAATATCTTTTTTATCATGACGTTAAAGAAACATTCTACACGATTAGACCAGGGGGGTTACCATGATCTCTTAGAGCAGGAATGTTTTAATATTATTACGAGAGTGGGTAAGTCTAGCGCTGTCACTTTCCCACTCTCGGAATAATATTAAAACATTCCTGCTTTAACAGATCATGGTAATCCCCCAGAATCAGTATTTTTGTAATGTGTACAAAGTCTGCAAGGAGTGTCTACTTACTATGCAAAGCTATAAGGTCTTTGTTTTACTATTGGTAAAGATACAAGCCCCTTATTACAAAAGATGGTGTAAACCAAGACTAAGGTAAACCCAGGTTTAAAATATACCCATCACTTTCTTTTGTCATATAACAAAAAGAGATGGGGCTATCTTAAAACCTAGGTTTTTCTTAGACCATCTTTTGTAATAAGGGGGAAGTTTTGTTTTAACAGAATAATGAAAGCCATTAGTAATGAAAAACCAATATCTACTAAAAAACATAATATCCACATCACGCCTGTATTCCCCAAAGCGTTGTGCATAGATAAACAGTAAACCCTCATTTCGCCATCAAGTCTAATGTAATAGAGGGCCAGCCTATTGACATCAACCGGGCACAAATCCAGACTCCGGGCTGCTACTGAGAAATTCCACACGGAAAAACCTAATAACACTTTGCCCGGCCTGGGGATCAAACCCTCACGCTCATTAGTCGCGCTTGAGACAACAAGAAGAGCCAGTAAAAAAAAAACAAATCGTAACGTTCATTAAGTTTGAGCAAAGTCACCACCGGGCCGGGCTTACCTGAAGCCCAATTCTCGTAATTAATTTTAAGTAAGACAGAAGGTTGACCGAACTGAGATTAAATTAGGAATTGAATAAAAATGGTATTCTGGTACACTTAAAGTTCGGTCCGTTTTAAGTATCATCTCAGTCTATCTCGATATAATGTCAATTTAATCAACTTAAAATCTATTATCGATAGCTTATAGATATCAACAGTCATAGACTAAAATTCTAGAAATAAATGAGAATTCCAACTTGTCAAAATGGCTCAGTACATAATGTAACCATTACTTAGACCCTTTTGGCTTCAGTCAACTTTCAATCTCATTTCAATATAATCTCACGTTTGACGTTGTTTGTTAACGAACAAGAATACAATTTGTCATATTTATAAGATTAAATTCCCGAGCGACGATAGGTAGGAAGGGCTGGCGCAGCACCTACCCTTACTCAACTAGATGGCGTTGGCATCGAATTAGATTGCGCTATGGTTTCGTTCACAACGAATCATAAGTCAACCCTATTTATTTTATTGAAACCCGTGCCTAGTTAGTTTAGTGGTTCGTTATTAGGAGATCATTGCCCTTCCATTTCAAATTTTTGAGAGCCTATCGCTCTGCGATAGACTAGATACGAAATCTGTCTTTAAGTCTTTTAAAAGTCTTAAGCAAGGACCGGAATCTTATAGCAAAACAATTGAAAGGTGATGGAGACGGGTCATTATTTTTTATCGATTATTCAAGCTATCGATACTTTTTAACAGCTGAGAATACAGACGAGCAGACAGACATATTAGCCATTTTTTAGAAACATTAAATAATAGATCAACACGAAATGTCAAATTGAAATAGTTAAGACGTAATTAATTTTTCATTTTGATTACCGAACATACCGTAATCAATAGAGATCAAATATCATAATAGTGTCTTTAAGGTAAAATTCCCGAGTCGCGGAATCAGAATTTTTTGATAGCTAAGACCAATGATGTTATATAGGACTAGATCAGCAGTGTACAGCACCAACGCGTTACTACTTCGTATATGTCCACAGGCATATCTGACTTCAGTTGTCAGCTTGACGTCAAGTGAGTGATTGCTTAGCGTTATAAATAACAAAATGGTGAAATGTGAAGTTAAAATTTGCATGTCACGATCTGAAAAGATTAATAAAGCACTTGGTGCTAATTTTCCATAAGATTATCCAAAAAAAACATTACGAAACCAAATAAATTTAACAAACATTGTTTTTGCCGTCAGTGTTACCAGTAAAAACGATTTTGATTTTGCCAGATTGTTGGGAGTTTAGTGAATGACCCATGTATGTTCCTTTAAGTCTAAATTATTGAAATATAATTTGTTCGGTTCGCGACCTAAGTGGTATTGACTATTGGATTGATTACTAAAACGCTGTATTTAACTTGCTAAAAACCATTTATTTTATAACGTATGAAAGGCTACGCTAAAATGATGGCTAATGAAAATGCTGGCGAATGCACCCGGTTGCTGTCCGAATATGCACTGACTTCGGCGCGCACTCAACGCGGCCTAAATCCTAATTGATTCGCTAGATCAGCAAAAGGGTGTTCAAATAACAATGAACATAATTAATAAAAAATAAATATTATATTTACGCTGACGCATTTTTTTTTTCTTCCTTAATGTACATAATTCGACCTTTCATAGTAATTGATTTAATTAACATCTTCATTCATTCTGGGGAATTTATGTAGATCATTGGCAACTCTGGCCGTTTTTCCGATAACAATGTCTTGTCTCATTCCAACATAATTAGTTTGACGGAAGAAGAAATGAGACAAATATAGTATTTTGACAGATTGACATAATTTATGTATCCGTTTCAAAGCTACCACTTTAAACTCGTAAGTGGTTACGTTTTTCTGAATTTGGTATAAGGACGCTGCTCCTCTAGTATTATACAGCGTGTCCCAGAAAGTAGTGTCAAGCGGAAGTCCAGAGGTAGAACATCCTTTGAGGTACCCAAATCACCCCCATGTATGTTCCGCGATTTTTTGTAGTTTTCGAGTTATGAATGTTTTTCATGTTTTTTAATCAAACTCTGACTATAACGACATTTTTGATCATAGTGACGTGAATAGTTGAGATACATGAGTATTTTTTTTTTCTAAATTAGCTGATTAGTGACCCTATCGAATGCATAAACATTTATAACCATAGATGTACCGAATGCATTACAAAAAAATATTGAATTATCATAAAGTTAAAATCCTGCATGTTTCCTAAATCTTTGTGGCTGATTTAAAAATAAATCTCCCTAAACTTTTTTTGTCAGATGTATTTTAAAAACTTATCCATTTTATCAGCTATTTACCTTGTAAATTTCGTCAAGCTATCTCTACGACATCACAGTAAAAATTTCATTCAAAGCATACAATATCGAAAATTCCAGTTGTAAAAGGGTGAATGAAAAATTGATTAAAACTAACTAATAACGTCTTTTTTAGTAATCCTCGACGCAAAAAAGAGGGATGTTATAAGTTTAACACGTGTGTCTGTGTGTCTGTGTGTCTGTCTGTGGAATCGTAGCTCCTAAACGGATTTTGATTTAGTTTTTTCTTTTTTTGAAAGGTGACTTTATCGAGAGTGTTCTTAGCTATGATTCAAGAAAATCTGTTCAGCCGTTTGAAGATCATCAGCTCTTTTCTGGTTGTCGAAGGGATATGAGCAACTTCTACTAATCTGATCGTTTCGAAATTTACTATCCTGTGATTTCAATGATATTGATAACATCTGAATAGAAGGAGGTCATTACAACTTATCATAAACTTAAAGAATCAATAGGCACACAATATCTCTACTGTAAGTTGGGTATCATGCTGTTTCAGATGATGCTTGAGTATCAGTACAAGGTTACCATGTTATTGTAATATCATTGAAGTCACAGGATAGTAAATTTCGAATCGATCAGATTAGTAGAAGTTGCTCATATCCCTTCAACAACCAGAAAAGAGCTGATGATCTTCAAACGGCTGAACAGATTTTCTTGAATCATAGCTAAGAACACTCCCGATAAAGTTACCTTTCAAACAAAAGAAAAAACTAAATCAAAATCCGTTTAGGAGCTACGATGCCACAGACAGACACACAGACACGCACGTTAAACTATAAGTTTAACATGCGTGTCACACCCCTCTTTTTGCGTCGCGGGTTACTAAAAAGACGTTATTAGTTAGTTTTAATCAATTTTTCATTCACCCTTTTACAACTGGAATTTTCGATATTGTATGCTTTGAATGAAATTTTTATTGTGATGTCGTAGAGATAGCTCGATGAAATTTACAGGGTAAATAGCTGATAAAATGGATAAGTTTTTAAAATACATCTGACAAAAAAAGTGTAGGGAGATTTATTTTTAAATCAGCCACAAAGATTTAGGAAACATGCAGGATTTTAACTTTATGATAATTCAATATTTTTTTGTAACGCATTCGTTACATCTATGGTTACAAATGTTTATGCATTCAATAGGGTCACTAATCAGCTAATTTAGTAAAAAAAAATACTCATGTATCTCAACTATTCATGTCACTATGATCAAAAATGTCGTTATAGTCAGAGTTTGATTAAAAAACATGAAAAACATTCATAACTCGAAAACTACAAAAAATCGCAGAACATACATGGGGGTGATTTGGATACCTCAAAGGATGTTCTACCTCTGGACTTCCGCTTGACACTACTTTCTGGGACACGCTGTATAAGCTCATTGGCTAAGACAATGTTTTATTTGTGTCATTAACCTCCGGTTTCTGAATTGAGAATTCTAGGATAAGCAATACAGTAACATTTGAGTATGGAGCTGTCAAAATAATGACGGAATCCAAAGCATTTTTTTGACAACTCCGTAGGTACTCAATTAGGTAACACTTACTTAAGCCGAATTCTCAATTCAGAAACCGGAGGTGAGACTATACTGAGACTAGATCGAAACTATATTTTGAACATTTTTAATTAAGTACGAGAATTGGCCTTTGTTGAGACCAGTCAAGAACTAGGAGGAAGTCAGGCAATGGTCTACAATAGGTAAGCGATATAATGATAAGCAAATTGTGAAGGCAGACTAACTTAACAGCTGCGAGGACATGTTCCTTCACTTGCAATAAAGGGGATAATGTACCAGACTGGCCCATGCATGAACAAAAAAGTGACCAAAAGTACATCTTAGGAAAGGTAAGTTGCTAAATAAATAGCTCAACAATCAACGTCTTACAGACCTAATTTTACCACATCCCTTAAATGACTAAAGATGCGTATTCACTAGAGGACAATGTTGCAGAAAGTCGTCTGTGATGGCCGGCGACAACTCGACGTTCGGACATCCGAGGTTGCTAATAACAGTAGTTACTATCGTCACATTTGGTGCAACATATATTCCGTTTGTCGTATGTGGGTTGCACATACTGTCGACAGTTGTCACGCAGTTGCACTGACTGCATCCTGATTGCCTACAAACTGCATTTGGCAGTTGCATAGTTTGCAGTTGCGACTGGCTGTACGGTCCACTTGCAATTAAGATTACGAATATGTAATAAAATATGATAAACGAAATGTAACGTTATTAGCACCCCTGTTTCCGTGAGATTTTCTTGCTATGTATGACATTGTAGAGCTGTGTTACAATTTTGGTGTACAGATGCCAGCACATCAAGCTACTACAATCTGTCAAATTTCTTTTATAGATTTTCATCTTTATCGCGAAAGCATTCGGTTCAAGGTTGATTGAGAAAATTTGACAGTTTCGGGTAACTTGACCTGCTGGCGTCTGTACATTAAAGTATATTCTATTCTATTCTATGACCACGTGTACCTACTTATCGCGCGATGTTGCCTGACATGTCACCCGATGTCCGGCAAAGTCGCGCGATGTCGCCGGCGACACATGCCGCCTAATGAATACGCGGCTTTAGAATCCAGACATGCATGCCTCACAGTAGCAATAGCTTAGCATGTTTTTTTGTCTTGTGTCGGTTTGTCTGTCAGTTGTCCTGATGAATCCATGACCTTGTCAACCATAAAAGGCAAACGCTCCGCCACTGAGCCATATTAGGAACCCTCATAAATAATGTCCTCTACGGCTCACTTTTTGGATGATTTGTTAATTTTAATTCTATGCATGCAAGAGGAAAATGTATAGTTAATTTCTGTTTACTGACCACCCATGGAGTAATGTTAGAAAGGTAAATACTTCTACATACCTATGTACCCACCTGGGTACCTAAAATAAATTAAGTAATAATGCTTAGTTTAATTGCTATGTAAATGAAAACATAATTACCTATGTATAAATACTTTACAAACATAGGTTTTCATTTCTACAGGGTGGAAACGTTAAGTGTCAACAGGTCAACAACCTACACAATACATGTCATACATGTCTAAAGTCCGTTTTTCAGTCTCGGAGACTGAATTAACAGACACGAAATCATTTTATATAATCTAAGCACGAAATGTTAAAATGTTAAATAATGTTCCTAGAATTTTCAATTTTGACATTATGTGCATGTCAATTTTGTCTCCGGGATTAAAAAACAGACAATAGATACCTATTAATGTCGAATTGATAATAGGTAGATTTAGTTTCATTGCCCGTAATGCAAAGAACGGTCGAAGGGTAAATTGAAATATTTACCACACTCGGCAGACGGATTGGTGATTGCAGTTAGTTGCTGATAGCACAGACAGAAGGCATAAGGCAAGGTACGGCAGGGGAAGGCAGCTTGGCGGGCTGAGGCCTTTTTTTTTTTTTTTTTTTTTTTTTTTATCGTGGGAAAATCCTCATGGATACCCTTCGCCCTGGGAAGGCGAAGAGTTATGCCGGACTCTTACCGGCTAAAAACCCACGGTGTTCCTACTCCTGACCCTTGGCCAGGGTCACGGGATTCGCAGCTGCATGCACCGCAACCCCGGCAGAGCGGACTGAGGCCTGCCGGGGTTGCGGTGCATGCAGTTGCGAATCCCGCGACCCCGGCCAAGGGTCAGGAGAAGAAACACCGTGGGTTTTTAGCCGGTAAGAGCCCGGCATATCCCTTCCCCCTCCCCGGGCGAAGGAGGATTTTCCAACGAAAAAAAAAGAGGAGGCAGCTGCCGAGGGGACTTATCCTCTTGGCGAAACTTTTGCTATGCCTACGGTTCAAGAAGGGATGACCTGTTCTTTGACGGGAACTGCACGATTCATCATCATCATTCAGCCGAAAGACGTCCACTGCTGGATATAGGCCTCCTCCAAAAAGGGGGGTTTGCCGTAATCACCACGCTTGGCAGGCGGGTTAGCGATCGCAGTATGCCGTAAAACGGGGTTACTTTGATCAATTTTTTGAGCTTCATGTGTTTGTATCTTATTTATTTTCGCTTTTAGCTGCTACATCAAAAATATTTTATGTAGACTCAATTAACTGAGATATATAAAATCACATAGACTAGATAAAAAAAACTATAGAGCACAGTTTTCGATAGCAAAAAGGAGAAATGTTCCTTATCAAACTTGGACCGTAGAGCTTCTACTTTGATGATCTCTGTTCTATCATTGAATTTCAAAGTAGCCCCAATCGAAAAATCTAAAACTCGTTTTTTTTACATATTCAGGGGTGTCATTTAATATTTTTTATCATCGCCATCTAACATCGCAGACACCTCTATACTGAATGGTAAAATAGGAAAACTGTCAAAGTTCCCTACAATATTAAATTAAAATGCACAAGTTCCATTTTCACACAGATATTTAACCAAATGCAAAATGTTTAGTAACTATCAATGTCGCCCCTGTATTTGAAAGTAACCCCGGTTTACCGGTGGTTGTTAACTGCCCATCCTCTAGTCTAAAGAATCCCTTAGTTTGCTTTTACGACACCCACGGGAAGAGATGGGGTAGTGCTATTCTTTAAGTCCGGCACTACACGACTAGCTTGAGTTTATCATACAAATAGGTAAGTACAAATGGCTACAATCAAGCTATACATTTTCAATATAAGTTGACCTCTCGTTGTACGGAAAGCCTATACAATGCGAGATCAACTTATACTGGATAATAAAGCTTGATATGTAGGTAGGTAGTTGTGCGTAGGTACATCGGGTCTACCTTTTATAGCAGAACTTTTTACGTCATAATATTGTTTTGCATAACAACGGATAGCATAAACTTCATTTCGCAGAAAATCATTTCGCATACACTCAGTTGTCATACATTCAAAACTCATAATTTTGTTAGTCAGAATCATCTTTAGGCATAATGTTTATATCCATAATAATTAAAAAGCAGAAACATCATATCGCAGAAAATTCACAGTCAGAATCGTTTTTTGGCATACATTTTATATCGATAGTCATTAAAAGGCAGAACTGATTTTTTGCTGCTTTATGCTGCATGCATGCTACATGCAACATGCAGCATGCATGCAGCATGCAAGCAGGCATGCAACATGCAGCAGGCATGCAGCATGCAAGCAGGCATGCAACATGCAGCAAGCATTGTTTCTGTCACGGCTCCGGCGCTGCGGGGTTTGGGCGGCGCCACGCGAGCTTATCGTCACAGATGGTTTTAACGCTCACCACCGCAGCTTCGGCTTGCTGGCCGGCTTCGCCGGCCAACCTCAGCCGCGGTGGCGGCCCTTCAAACCACCTGCTCCTCAGCTCGCGGGCCGCCCTACCCCTCCGCGCCTACGCGGGTTTAAATTACACTCTAGGGGTAGGGCAGACAAGACTGCGTAAAGTCGGTTTCGCAGCGATTCGTTTCTGTCACAAAATTTTGCAGCACAACGTATTGACTTTTTATGACACAAATTTGTATGCTTGTATGCACCCATACCAAATAATCGTATCTCTAAATAAATGTTATGCTAAACAAAATTATGCATAATATTAATTATGGCAAAGGTAATTATGCGAAACAAAATTCTGCCAAGATAAAAGTATGCCATTGTAAATTCGGACACGTAAATATTCTGCCAAACAAAAGTTATGCTAAATAATTTTTATGCCTTAAAAATATTCGATTAAATAAGATTATGCCATGTGAGTTATGCCAAATAAAAATCGGAGTATCAAGATTCTGCCAAATAGAAGGAACCCAGGTACATCATCTTTGTGGTTCCAGCAACTAAAGAGGCCTATCATATCTTGAGTGATTGGGTGTCTGTTCCATCAGTCTGGGTAATACAAATTAATACGTATTAAGTAGTAGGTACCTACTTGGAACCGTGTACCTACCTGGTACCTACTGACTACTAGGAAACTGTAAGTACACCCAGGATACATAAATAAAGAATCAATTTAAATTTTACGTACACTTTTTTTACATCTGATCATCATGATGTTTCTCCAACGGCCCTATGACCACGGTATTCAATCGATATCGCATTAACTCCCCGGAGTCCCCGGCCACAGAGTACTTTGTAAACCTGAAATCCCCGGCAGAACTAAGTAGTTGTTACCTACTCTGAAAATTCAAACGACAGTCGCTCTGCCTATTGAGAACGCCGAATGAACACTATTTTAATGGAAAAATAAATTAAAATGAAGCCCTTGTGGACTAAATTATAAAAAAAGAATAATTTATAAAAGGCCATAAATAAAATTCTTTAGACAATTTCTTCAGTTCATACGACATCTAGTAAATAGTATAGGAACTAAAGAGTCTTACTACAACATGTTATAGTTCAAATATTTGCGGGTAGATGGCGCTAAAACATCAATTCAAGGTCGTCGATAGTGATGTCCATGTTCAACATAATTATACTTATTTTATGTTGAACTGCCATAACGAAAATGAGAATTATAAATACATATTTTTTTTTTATGAATCCATCTGATTCTCTTTTGTGTTGAATAAATATTCACCAAGCGTATAATATAAAATCAATTCAGTGCTCGGCACACTGAATTGATTTTAATATTATATTAATTCCAATGATATTGTTCTGCGCGAGTAAGTTAAAATTACTACAAATTCTTAGGATAAATAGATTATTTTGTGTGATAAGATTGCACGAAATATCTTTGCAAATACTATGTTAGCGTTAGTAATTTTGTAATCGCTCTATTGAAATATTTTTGACGATAAAAAATTACCTTGAAATAAATGGTACATCATATCATGCAATAACCTTAATTAAACTTATTACAAAACAGATTATCATTTTGAAGTCGCAAAGAAGATGGGTATTACGCAAAAAAGAAGTCCATCTGCAATTTTTTGTCACAGACTACAACAATGTTGAATTTATGTGCGACGAGCACATCACTAATGTTAAATAACACAAGCCCGCAAATACTTGTTGTGGAATTTATTTTTTATGCTGCGTAAATTGAATGTGAAATGTGTGTATAAACTATCCAAATGTTAATAAACACGTGAGAAAATGATAACATTCAGCGGTGGGAACAATTCCACGGCGTTAGAAGATACAGGTGCTGTGCTGTGAACTTTGTTTTCAGTTTTCGTCGTATGGGACTTTGAGATTGACTTATTGAATTGTTATTTTGTAGGGGAAGTGAGAAGTATCTGCGAGAGTGTGTGCAGCGATGGGTCCAGCGCGACGGTGCAGCCGGGGGGCTCCAACCAGCGGCCTCGGATGGATATAGCATGTGTTTTGGATGTAACCCAAACACTGAATCTTGCTCATAGGAAAAGAGCTTTGGAAGAAGTTCGATTGGCATCTGAATTGGTCAATGCTAATTTACATCACATACATGTAAGTTTCTTTAATAACCTTGTATTTTAGACACAATCACGCTAATGTTGTTATCCATGTTATGTCCTTCAAATACAACTTTCCTGTTACTTTGATAGTAATTTAGAAGGTAAGATGCTAATTTCAAAAATTTTGATACTTGAAGACACATTTGGCATTGAAAATAATGAATAGCAAATATGGAAAAACCAAGTTTTGATACTGTGATTTTTTCCATTGTAAGAAGTCATTTGTTCTAGTATCTGTATCCCAGAAATGTAACTTATATCCTAATTCCTAGAGATGCTATTATTTTTTAAACTGTAGATTGAATAATACTTATTTAATTAATTAACTTCCTGAAACTTAAATCTTAAAGAAATAAGGTTAAATACACACAAATATAGTATAATTGCTTTGAAATATCACATTGTGTTTCCAATTATTATTGGAGTTATCTATTTCATTGCTATCTTACCACAGCGTCCTTGCCAATTGACCTTGAAACTACAACAAGCAACCTGCATTTCAAACCATATACCATAGTAATGGTTTGTCTACATCAATGGGCTGCTGAAATGGGTTTTCCCTTAAAGACAACTGCCAGGATCAATATTGTCATAATCGACATGCTTGCACTAGTAACATGAACATTTTTCCTATCATACAAAAACCTTTTATCACTGCTGAAGGGCTTGTGTTTAATTAACAATCATGCATGTCATACGACTTCCTTCCAAGGTTAAGTTGCCCTCCGTGCCTGAGAGAGCACGTTAAGCCATCAGTCTCAAGCGTTTCACAAATACTTATGACAGTTGTTGCAGTAGTTAGAAGCTCGAAAGTCTGACAACCAGTCTAACCTTAGGTTATCGGCATTGCCCAGTACCCAACTGGGTTGCGGTTTGATGGCAGTTGTTCTGTGTAAAATACTGGTATTCAGTAGGGTTTTCGCCCCGGGTACCCGGAACCGGGAATTCCCGGGAATTTGGGGATTTTAGGACCCGGGAATTATTTTGCGGGATTCCCGGGTACCCGGGAATTATTTGAAATGAAGAAATGATGATGAAAAATGCAGGGTCTGCACGCTTCCGAAGATTTTAGAGCATTTTCTGTCTCTCTCCCGTGAAACGGACATTGTATTGCGTAGTGTGAACTTAAAATGGGGTAAAAGTATCGTGATGTCAGCACACAGTACTGTTGTCTCTGTCTAGTAAACAAATTCTAAACGCTTGATTTTTTTTTGGAATTTCTTCATTTGTAGAAACTATTCACTATATTTTGTGTAATTTCGAGATGTATAACGAAAATATACAGAGTGTAAACGAATTCGTGTAATTCCTTCAAACAGCGTGATCTACTAGTCACAGATGAACCCTAAATGGTTTTTATTTTTAAATACAAAATAGTTTATTTTCAAAAAAAAGTTCTGTTTTCGAGCCCTGTTTGCGCCCCGAGTTAACCGACTGCAAAGAACGATTTCGTGCTAGTCGTGCTAGTCAGCTGTGTCACTGTGCTTTCATTAATTGATGAGTGGCATCGAAATATTCCAACGAATAAATTTTTTATTTAGCAATTTTTATTTTTTTATTTGTACCTTATTACCTGGTTATGTTTCGACCACTTATCGCTACCTCAAGAAAAAAAAACCTTATTTTTATTTTTAATCCAGCTAAATCGCGTGCTCGGTCATTCTACACCAGTAGTAGATCATGTGGTTTTAAGTTATTACACGAATTTGGTAACGCCCTTTATAGTCATTCACCCTATTGTTATTCCGTAATATTTTGCCATGTTATATGAAGAGAAGACTTTTTTTCATTACTTGACTGTAACTGTTCCTAGTAATTTTTTTTAAATAAGTGTAAGATTATTTTATTTTATAAGAAAAGTCGATTGGTATGTTAGAGAATTTATCAATTTATCATGTTTAAAGTACTTACACAAGTTTAATGTTGAAATATAAGAGAAAAACTATATTTATACAAAAAAGATGAAAATTCCCGGGTACCCGGGAATTCCCGGGAATTAAAAGAAAAAATTCCCGATTCCCGGGAACTCAAATAGGCCGGGAACGCGAAAACCCTAGTATTCAGGCGCATCTGGTTAGACTGGAAGCTGACCCTAACGTAGTTGGGAACAGGCTAGGTCGATAGATAGCTAAACTTTATTACTGACAACTATGATAGTACAGAAAAGCAGTAACGCAGTGTGTTTTAAATACAATACGGCCGACGTATCTTGGCGAGTCTGAAGTTAGCTCATTCAAAGTCAAAGTTTTTTATTTCAAATAGACCAGATTACAGGCACTTTTAAAATGTCAAAACTAGGTGCACGGTTCCAAAAGGTAGGTTCTATGGAGAAGAGCTGGCAAGAATCTCCATGAATACTCTTTTCAAAAGCTATTAGCTGCACAGTAGACAATTTCGTTTCTAAAAGTTTAATTGCGCAGCCAAACAACTAACTTCAGACTCGCCAAGATACGTTGGCCGTATTGCACTTGTGTGACAGTCAAATTATAAAAATCGTTTTCCAGTTACCTGTCCTGGTATTTCCCAACTTCTGGTACCAGGTCCAAACGGCATCTGCATTTTAAATTTTAATATTAATTTCATTTGTAGGAGAATTTTATGTTGAAAAGTGGGCTGTCATAAACTAAGTAAAACTGTGCCACAAAGGGCTGCCTATTACTGAATAATATTTGTATTCTTTCAGTTTGAAAAACTAGACTTTGGAGAGACAAATGTGCTGGACACATTCTACAATGCAGATGTGGCACTGGTGGACCTCAGCTTGCAGCTGCAGCAGAGTTCCTTGCTGTACCACCTGGGAGTACGGGAGAGCTTTGACATGAAGGAAAATGTACTGCTGTACAATGATGTGGATGCGGATTCTACGCTAAGGCTTAAGGTTGTTGATTTGTATTTTTACTATTAATTTATAGTTAACTAGCTTTTGCCCGAAGCTTCGCTTGCGTGAAATGTTGAACCCGTTAAGTGACGATTTTCCATAAAAACTTTCATCCCCTATTTAACACCCTTAGGGGTTGAATTTCGAAAAATCCTTCCTTATTCCTTGTCTACATTATAAAGGGAACCTCTATGCAAAATTTCAGTGTTCTAGGTCCAAGGGTTTGGGCTGGGCGTTGGATGAGTCAGTCAATCAGTCAGTCAGTCAGGACTTTTCTTTTTATTTATATAGATTAAAAGTGTATGATTTATAGCTAATTAAAACTGTATGATACAAGATATATTAATTAATAAAAAAGGAAATTTACGAGATAACTAGGTTACAAATTTAAAATCCCTTATCGAAATTACAAAGAATGATGCACTCGATTCCACTTACTACCTAAACTCGCTAACTAACTCGTAACTCGGAGAAACATATCAGGTATACGGTTACTAGTGAAAATAGTACAATCAAGGATCGAATGTCCAGAACTTCTCTCCAAGCTAGCTCTGAATGTCCCACCCCGGAATTCTCGTTTGAGGAACCTTCTCCATGCTCCGAACGCGCGCACACTTCACCGTAGCAATACATACATGATTCGCGCGGTCAAATCATTCAACCAAATTATTAAAAATAAAAACCCCTCAATTGATCTGTTTACAAGCAGTTTGGCATCTATCAATACCATTATTTCTAACGATTTTATTGTATCCGTTGTAAGCATATCTTCGCTAGTTTTAAACCATTGTAACAATCTTTTTTCTAATAATTGTGGAGGCTTGTAAATGGCTTGTCGTCGATTACTCCACTACTATCTGTGGACTGTTAGCTGTAAACCACCAAAATAAAATAAAATATGGAAACATTTCATGCCAGAAAGAACTGCAGGACGCCAGAAAGAACTGTAGGACGTCTGTTTTAAACCATAAAATTAAATATCCTCAAACATCCTTCTAATGAGATAACACTATCTCTAAATAGTATTTTGAATTGAAGTCGCTTTTCGCGTGTCTCTGCTTACTTCTTCTTAACTACTTAATGGATTTTGATGCTGTTTTCATCTTAATTTAGGTAATTTCTTCTGGAAGGTATATACAAGGTGTAACATAACTAACGCACAACCTCTTAAGGGTTCACTGTACTCATCATTATGAACAACTTTTACTATGGGACCAAACCTGAAATCGCGAAAAAAAAACAGCTGTTCCCTGCATTTATGTTCGCACAACTCGTCAAAATATAGGGAAGAGTTGATTTTTTTTTCGCGATTTCATGTTTGGTCCCATAGTAAAAGTTGTTCATAATGAGTTTACACCTTGTATATTAGCTATGAAACATACCCAAGCGAAGTCGGGACGGGTCGCTAGTTCCTAATAAATGGGAACAAAAGCTTACATGGCATCAACCTTAGGTTATCTATTGATATGAGAATACAAGACCTCTGGTAGTTCAGGCTCCCGACCTTGACTGTTAATCATAATTAGGCTTCTGGTAGTGCTGATGTTCAGTTAGGGTATCCTATTTCATTGTTTTGACTTCAGCAACAGATAGATTTGACTGCCGTTGACCTTTGGCAACAATATGGCATACAAAATGTTAATTTTTAGAAATAAGATGAAATTGTTAACTTCCAGGCAAACAAAAAACACAGCCTCAAGAAAACATGTAAATACACTTGGGAGCAAAGAAATCGAGCCACTCCTTTTTTCATGTGTCCTGGTTATTAGTTTTGGTTTCATGAATTATATAATTCAAAATACAAAAACTACCCTCATTGTAAAGGTTTTCAAATAACCTTTTTAACAATTATACCTGCGTGAAAAATAGAAGTGGCTCGATTTATTTGCTCCCAAGTATATTTTGTAAATTAGTAGCCAGCTGTAGCAGTAATAATATCTAAGCGCCAGCCACGGCGGTATTTGTCTCAATAATAGACAAAGTCATATCTCGCTTGCATGCCGCTATTATTAAGACTTCTGTAACATGCAATCATGCTATTATGTCCACAAACGTGAATTATTCTCCTGTACTGTACTTTACCTACAAAATCTATAGTTGTACACACACAGATTATAATATGCACTCTGCAATCAACTCATATTTTGTGCTTAATTTACTTTTTAGGGTTTCGTACCCAAAGGGTAAAACGGGACCTATTACTAAGACTCCTCTGTCCGTCTGTCACCAGACTGTATCTCATGAACCGTGATAGTTAGACAGTTGAAGTTTTAACAAATGATGTATTTCTGTTGCCGCTATTACAACAAATACTAAAAAACAAAATAGAATAAATATTTAAGGGGGCTCCCATACAACAAACGTGATTTTTTTGCCGTTTTTATAGATAATGGTACGGAATCCTTCGTGCGCGAGTCCGACTCGCACTTGGCCGGTTTCTATGTACCGTGTTGTTCCCCCCAAAAGAATAAGCTATCCACACTCCACCCATGGGTGCCGAAAAAGTCGATTAAGGGATTTCGTCTGAAGGGTGTGACTAAGGAATTTTGTCTAAACACTTGACAAAATTCCTTAGTCCACAAACCCTGAACGCACTATAGTTGTCATTGGACTTTGTACAAGAAGCGTTCAGAAACGCTGAGCCACTCGGCAAACGCACAACTATATTAAAATGTACTTGTTTGTGGCTAACCACAACTAACGGGCAACAAACTACCCGTATACTTATCTGTTTTACTCACTGTACACCACTATTAAGCGCCGTTCAGACTACGCTATAATATATAGCAAATAGCAAAATATTGTATAGCATAACGATATCGCTCAGCATACATTTTATATGGACACGTTCACACAACGCTATGCTATAAAGTTGGCTTGCTGTACGCGATAAACTTGAGCGATTCTCAGAACTATATCGTACGATTCTCCGGTCTCCGCCCTGCCTCGCTTCAACCCAGTCTGTCGCCCGATGGATCGCCGTCAAATAACTTGCTGTACATAGTAGACCGGCTTGCGATATAGCGTATAGTATGAACATCATGCTATATACAGGTTGTTAACGAATTCGTGTAATTCCTTCAAACCACGTGATCTACAGGTGACACAGATTAACCCTAAATGAGAATTTTTGAAAACCAACTAAAAAAAAATTCTAAAAAAAAACTTGGTCTTCTATTTCTGAGTCATTTTAGAGCCTTGAGTTATCTGACTGCAAAGAGCGATATCGCGTTAGTCATGCCTGCCAGCCGTGTCACCGTGCTTTCATTAATTTATGCGTGGCATCGAAATGTTCACACAAATAAAACATTTTTTTTGCAAAAAAATAAATTCTTATTTGTTTACTGAATCCTTATTAGGTAGTTTAGATACGATCTGTAACAAAGCCGCATGAAAAAATAATAATTTTATTTTTTTATTTTTAATCAAGCTAAATTCCGTGCAGGGCCTGTCTACATCAGTAGTAGATCATGTGGTTTTAAGGAATTACACGAATTCGTTAACACCCTGTAGTTATAGTTTATGATGCAATATGCGTTACTATATAGCGAAATTGTATAGCGTAGGCTGAACTGCGCTTTAAATTTGAAAACATTACATGGGATTCTACAATCTCTGTAGTGAATAGGAGGAAAATTATCTTATTCTTTTGTTTACTCGTTTAAATTAATAATGATTTATGTAGATTAACACATGGATGTGTGGCGTATTATTTATCATTGTGCAATATTTGTACAGATCTTTATTAGAGCCATTCTAGTTATCTACATCTAGGATTTTTTCTACAACATCTTTGGTCTTTCAGCTTGTAGTAAAGACGTTTGCAAATCGTGTTCGATTGTATTTTATTCGTTGTTCTGCCCGCGGGCACCATCGCCACGAACTGAACGCACACGGCAGACAATCAGATCGTGGCGTTCTATTGAGGATTCCATCGTTAGGAAAGCGTTTACCAACCAGTTTGTTTGATTGTACGTCGGGTAGCCGCGGTTCGTCCTGTTCGCCGGTGACCGTCGTGCACCAGCGGCATTTTGACTGAGCGTTCGTTTTGTCCTACGTGTGCGTTGTTGCATAGATTCCATTAGCTTTATCATCACGGCAAAGTTGTCCAGCCGCCGCTGCCCGCCGTCAGCCCAACGCCTACCTCGGTTCTTAATCTTAATCCTCTTGTAACTTTGTTGCCCTTTTACGAAAACCTTTGTCAGAAATTACAATGAAAATATTCTACTATAAGAAATCTTCTTTTGTTCAGCTCTCCACACCAGCTCTATAATGGTTTTGCTGCAATTTTCCTATTATTTAAATATCTCTATAGAGTAGGTACGTGTGTGCTATCAGCTACGTCTTGACAATGCACCTCTAAAGCCATTACTCTCAATTTGTCAAATTGTTCAGTTCGTGTGTTCAATCATACTAGAATGACAATTCAAATACCTCTTTGCCTAATTCAATTATGGGTCAGGTTTTTATTTGAGAATAGATGTACCCGCGTCTCCGTCCGCGTGGCAGTCGGAAACATTGTGTCGCAATAACTATTACTTTCTTCTTGATAAATTTGAATTCTAATATCTTTTGATTGAGCGAACAGATTACGATGAAATAAAAACTAAATGTTGCTCGGAGATACGCTCAATTTTGATCTATAAAAGTTAACATTGAGTCAGTACTTTTTACAGACAAACCGATAAACAAACAAAAAATATCGAAATCGATTCTATTGGTTATCCTTTAAAAACGCGCTATTTATTTTTTGAAATATTTCTAGTGTCACGCGGCACGCCAAGTCTACAGATTTATTATATGTATAGATTTGGCTATGTTTTGTTCGGGTACTGTAGCGTATATTCCATGTGGATTACATTTATTATAAACCCATAAAATACAATAATGCCAGTATTAATCCGATGAACAGTTTTCGTGAAAACCTCATATAGTTTTTACGCAAGTCGACTTCTGCAACAGACTTTCAAACTGTGGATGCACTCGCAGCAAGTCGACTTCTAGCGAGTTTTTGCAAGTTTTACGAACTAATTGAGCACTTGCTTCAGTAACTCGCGCAATAAAACTTGTTAGTGAATGGGGATGACAACTGGGAACTAATAGCGCTATTTTTGATTCTTCCAACGCGCTCTTATTGGTTGCAAATGATAATGTGAAACACATTGCAACTAATAAGAGCGGATTGGAACAATCGAAAGTAGCACCTTATTTTCCAGTTGCGAAACAAAGCAATATAAAACCTTGCCCAATATATTAAATTAGTTTTAATTAATTTCTAACCAGTTCCAAGAAATCTATCTAGATTTTTTGCTGTCCAGATTTCCAGCAGACACTCCATCAGCCATTAAATATTATCTACTCAACATGGGCCGCTGTGGTGGATTACGAATTGATCACTGTAAAGAACGGTAGTGACGGAACATTGCCATAACCTACTGGCTAGAGACCCTTCAGGTCTCGCCACAACTGCCCGGTTACGTAGACGCGGTCCGCAAGGACAGCATACAATACAAGTGAAAAAGTAGTAGAAAAAAAAAACTTTGTACTGTTGGTATTATAACTTATAACACAGGGATGGTACTGCGGCACCACAGTTTAAGAATCATACAGTTGGGAAACGCCTTTGATGTCGGACGACACCGCCGCCCGTGTAGGTATCTACGCTATTAGTCGCAAATGTGCAAGGGTTGTCAAAAAAGAAAAACAAAATAAATGGGATTAACATATTATAATCATTTAATTAATAAACAATAATTAAATTATAATGTAGTTATAAATACTATAAAATACATAAAATCTCACGTCTGTATTCCCCGAAGGGATGGCAGAGGTGTACAGTACACCCACATTTCGCCGTTATATTTTACGTCCCA
Organism: Amphipyra tragopoginis; assembly: GCA_905220435.1. NCBI lineage: Eukaryota > Metazoa > Arthropoda > Insecta > Lepidoptera > Noctuidae > Amphipyra > Amphipyra tragopoginis. The sequence goes on along the minus strand of HG991995.1, from coordinate 20,154,463 downwards.
TGTAATAGGGGCGAGCCTATTGCCATTGACCGGTCACAAATCCAGACTCCGGGCTACTACTGAGAAATTCCACACGGAAAAACCCAATAACACTTTGCCTGACCTAGGAATCGAACCCAAGACCTCACGCTCAGCATTCGCGCTTGCGACCGGTAGACCAACGAGGCAGCCCTCAGGCAACGTGTCCATGGTTTTCGGGGGTGCTGTGCTGATGCCGAAAATGAGGTCGAAGTCCAAGAAGACGGCTGCGAAATTTTACAAAATATGCGTCATTGATAAATTATATTTATTTCTGTAAATAAATGTTGCAGACACTTGTACAAATCAATGTGATGTTTTTTTAAGACTAGATGGCGCCGGCTTTTCCTATCCTTCCTATATAAGAAAAGCCGAAAAAAACTCAAGAGGTCAACGTCTCTTTTAAAGTCCAGACATTGTGGTATAAAACTATGCGAGTGTAAAGCGAGTGTAAAAGAGCCATAGCAGCTTGAGTTGACCTGTCCCAACTGACGACACGCATGCATCAGCCATCGTGTAGCTCAAACTTATTTTAGGGAGCTCAACGACCCGACGCACGACGCCACCAATCAGCCGGACATTTGCGTAGGTTACAAAAAAATACTTAAACCGCCAAACAGTTTTACGAAAATTGTGTTTAAAGCTAGGCTACATAGTACTCGCATTCACAATTTAATAAAATAAAAAATATTATAAAAACAAACGACAGATTAATAATAATTGTCGATAAAATGTCAAGGTAAAAAAATAATAATTCAATAATAATAATTATCAATAAATCAACATGCAGAATGTCAATAAACAAAAAACAATTATAAATGAAGTAATTTCAATGATGTATCTGTGATATGAGCGAGCGGCTCAATTTCAAGCATTTTTATCGTCCTTATAATCTTTAACTTTATAAGTAGAAACCCTTATTGCAAAGTTTCTGCTTTACGAAGGACTTAAAATTTATTGAGACTTAAGTCTTGAATATTGCTTGGAATCTTGCTATAGACACGTACACTTTGGCACCTAAATGAATTAAGTACTAACTTTTTGGAGCCTAGTCATTGGTAGTATACGTTTATTTTCATTTCTAATATTGACGCTATGAATGTCGCTGTTCTTAGAGAACAAACTAATATTTTTCTTAACATACATCAAATTTTCAGAAATATATTGAGATGCGACCGTCATTATATTAATTTCTTCTTTATTCATTGGTGTCGTTTCCATGAATCAGCACTCCCGAAAACCATTTAACCACTTTAAATTGTTTAAAGTTATTTAAAAACTAGCCTTTACGAATGTAGTAATTAATGGGTTTAAATTCTTACGCGCAAATGTACCAGATCCGGACGTGTCTGCCCTCAGCGTTCGAGTGCGCAAACTAAGCGTGATCGGGGGCCGCGATCCGCGCTGCCCACCTCCCCGCGAGGTCCCCGCTCTTGCTCTGCGCAAGTACATTCGTTTCCCAACTGTATGTATTGTTAAACTGTGGCGGCACATCATTAACATAATCCCCAGTTGTGTTTTACGACAGTTTTGAGCAGACAATAATGGACTAATATTTGCCGGAAAACCACCAGCGTAAATAGAAAATACTTAGGTATATTTCTTTAGAGACTTGATACTTTATAAGTAATGTAAATAAACATACATTTCAATGTTAGGTAACAATCATCATGTGTAGGTATCTCGTGAATAAAGCCTTCGACACACCAAACGCGAGTCTCACGACTGCGATGCGTTTTGTAGGCATGCCGGCGCTTCCATTTCATGTTTCATGCATCTCTCATAATAGGCATACCTTGTATATGTCGTGTCACAGCGATACTGTAAAAGCCGCTACATTATAATAACATTAAAGTAAAACTTTTCACGATCTTATTCTCACAACATTACTCACAGATTTTAGTCTTATTATAATTTCGGTAGATGCTCTTAGTTACATTGTAATAACGCTATTATTATCGCTAGCGATATTGTCAGTAGCCGTTGAGCGGAGGCGAGGCAAGGCGGCAGGGCACGTCGAGAGCATTGATTGATCGATTCTTCTTGTGTGCTTGCCATTTTTATATTACCGCTGCGACATATACAACTCACGCGGACCCCACCAACGAAAAGCATCGCTCACGACTCGCATTTTGTGTGCCAAGGCTTTACGTAGAGTCGTGTCATGATTTTGCGTAGGCGGTAAAGTGGCGAGCTTAAGATAAAACTAATTGTAAGTCATTTATTTATTTTAACTGTTGTTTATAATAATAATAATTAACACCAAGATATAACTACTAAAATCAAAAACATACAAATTATGGTCTTATCAGGTCGCAATGAAATTTGATCTTAGATTCGTTTGATGTTAGAAGTATAATGTTAGTAAATTAAATTTTTTATTCAGTTTTTGGCTTCGATTTACAGCCGATTTCTATGATTTACCGACCGTTAAAATTAAGACTCGTATCTGTACCAATAATGAAGCAAAGGGTTTAGGGTTTGCTTATAGACCCTCCCATAGGTTAGTAGCTACCACTAGGTAAAATTATCTACGAATCCATTTATACACCCCGTTTTACAATAAAAAATGCTACCATTGGTAAGCAAAACGACTCCTTTTGTTCATAGGAACCGGAAATAGACTCACATTAACCGGAAATAGACTCACATTAACAATTTCTGCACCCACGTGCTATTAATTTATGATATTTATAGGGTGTTAACGAATTCGTGTAAAACCACATGATCTACTACTGGTGTACATTGGCCCTGCACGGGAATTAGCCTGATTAAAAATAAAAATCTTTTTTTCATGCGGTAGGGGTAAGTGATCGTATCTAAACCACCTAACAAGGATTCAGTAAAAAAAAATAAGTTTTTTTTTTTGCAAAAATATTATTTCATGCGCTTGAACATTTCGATGCCACGCATAAATCAATGAAAGCACGGCGACGCGGCTGGCGGGCAAGATTAACGCGATATCGCTCTTTGCACTTAGTTAACTTGGGGCTCTAAAATGACTCAGAAATAGAAAACTAAGATTTTATTTTCAATTTTTTTTTCTTGATTTTCAAAAAATCCCTTTTAGGGTTAACCTGTATCACCAGTAGATCACGCGGTTTGAAGGAATTACACGAATTCGTTAACACCTTGTATTTCATCATAATTCAAAACGTAAAGTTATTCTTTATAATAAAAGAAACTGTTCTTGTAAATAATATAACATCACGACTGTATTCCTCGAAGCGTTGGGCAGAGGTACACCCCCATTTCGCCGTCATGTTTAAGTCCCATGTAATAGAGGGCGAGCTTATTGCCATCAACTGGTCACAAATCCAGCGGGCTGCTACTGAGAAATTGCTCACGGATAAACCCAATAACACTTTGCCCGACCTGGGGATCTAGTCGATCGAGTCGTGCTTGCGACCGCTACACCAACGAGGCAGTCAAATTCTTGTAAATAGTCATACAATTTATACAAGGTTAGTCGGAAAGGGGGTACTAATCCGCGGGCCACTTAAATTATCACTGATGACCGTTTTAACGCAAGGGTTAAAATTTCAAAATTCGATAATTTTTATTTTTTTACAAAATTATTTATATTTTAGTTTTTTTTTTTAATTCTTCCTGCCTGCTTTAGATACGAATTCAGAAAATGGAGCTTCTAATCTCTGAACCCAGATATGACCTAAAATGTAAACACAGCTGATCAAAGCTGAGGATAGATAGATTTATTACATTAGAGAATTTTGAACAGCTATTTCTCTTATACCTACACATACAGTTATTCATTATTATGGGTACTTCAACACCCTTTCGGATTAGTATCCCATTTCTGACTAACCTTGTATAATCTTGTATATTATGATACTAAACTTGTTACTCATTCATAAATTTATTTATTCAATATAAATACCTACACAAACTTATCCCTATTGAATGAATTACTCATACAGTTTTAAAGCATTAATGAATTACTTATAACCCGGTATTTCCCATTGCCAGTTATCTCTACCGAACTTCCTCTTCGTGTCGTACAAATTAACGGATGCTGGGACCTGCGTCACTACCAACCCAGCCGCTACCAAGTTCAAGGGCGAAGACTCTGCAGACCCTAAACAACACCTGACCTTGAGACTCAAGAATATACTCCAAGATGTTGAGGTTCAGACGAAGTAAGTATGGAATTATTTTACAAATAGGTACAAAAAATGCTCTTTATTGTACACAAAAACAAGCAGGTTACACTATTTACATAAAATGTACGTACAATAATAGTAATATAATAATTTTCTGATACGCTGTCTGTACGCATCTAAAAAGACAAATTCGTTGAATCGCAGTACACCGACAAGGAAGGCTTGGGTAATGCTAAACATTGGTATGAATATATGGAGTTATTTACATTAAAATATCACGTTGCAGTTTGCCCAAACTCTCTTTTCATGTAGGTGCATTCCGCCGGAGATTCCGGGCCCCCTTTTTTGTGCTAAGGATGATTCTTTATTGAGGATAATACATGAGATCCATAAATGTTAGATTTACAATTCCTTTCTTCTTTCTATGTTAGTAAAGTAATTTAATGGGAGCTATAGTTAAGCATCTAGGAGACATGTGAGTGTGTACCCAATGCTTAAGGAAAGGACTATCAAACTTTCCTATTATGATTAGAATACCATGGATACAATGGGCGGTCTTATCGCTCTAGGCGGTTTTTCCAGGCAACTAATTTTTATTTGTGGCTACATCTTAATTCGAAAATTTTATATTATGCATACTTTAAAGTTAAGTTACGTTTTGAGGTACTAAATGAAGTCGAAATGGGATGTAGCCAGATTTGGTCCATGTAAAACATTATGGAACGCAATAAAATATTGAGTATTGCTGCAAGTAAAATGGATTCGAAATAATAAAGGTCAACTTGTTATTAAAATTTTCGCTCAACAAGTGAGTTTCTCAGGATTTTTAATTGATAACTAGAATTTATTAATAGTGCATTTTCAACGTAGCAATATATTAAATACTTGTATTAATTCTCTGTTTCCTGAATATTTGTTTTTGTAATTACCCGAATAATATTACTGATATAATTTCTATAGAAAGGGATCTCTAGAAAGGCTCTTGCAATGTACTATGGGGGTTGTGTAACGGTTTAAAAATACACATTATATGGCCACATTGTCTTATTTCTGTCAGCTTGTACAATGAGAAAATGCCGCTGTGTATAGCTACAAAATACAAGTATTCTTAGGTGTTCAAGAAGGGAACAAAATTGTTATATGACCTACACAATCTCTTTAATCTAAAGTCTGTTCAACATGTACTTATTTTTTCCAGAGCACATCTCCAAGAGAAATTTCTCTCAGACCTCCGCAAAGCGCGAGAAACATACAGCGGTCTGGAGCTTGCAAACATGTTGCACGCGATGCGCCGGCGCCTCGACGACCCGGCTGTCCTATCAGGAGACACTATTCTCAACATGCTCATATCCTACCGCGAAATACAAGACTATGACGCCATAGTTCACGTTGTGGATGACTTGAAAACTATCATGAATAGGAAGAATTATGTCAATATGCCTATTATTAGGTTTATGTACGCGTTTGCTATGAATCGGTAAGTTTTTACTGTATTAAGGAAAATGTATTGGTTTTTATGTAGAGTTTTGTTTTAAAAACATGGTTGACTACAACGATAGTTCAGTGTTTGTTTTAAATGTTGTAGGTATAAAATTGTATCCTTATTCATGAAAAATTGATACCTACCTTCAATTATTAATACGCCCGGTCGAATTCATGTTTGGAATTTGGGTTATCCTGGCGACTTTCTACCAGTAGCGGTGAACGCAATAGCGAATCCCGCAATCCCGTCTGTCCTTGGAGAAACAACATAATGATTTTAGTCTGTAAGGGCCCGACATAACCCTTCGACTTCCCTAGAGTAGAGGGAAACTAAGAAGATTCCTAAAAAAAAACATTTCTGCGACTTCTTTAAAAAAAAATGACCTTGGCGCAGTATGATTGAGTAAAAACATCCAAATATTTGAATATAAAATCGTATTTAAGGTTTTTTAGTATGCTTACAATACAAAATACCTCTATATTATTTTTGTTTATAGGCGGAACAAAGAAGGAGACAGAGAGAATGCTCTCAAAGTATGCGTCAAGGCACTGGAGAAGAAGGAGAATAGATTTCCTGATATGCTGTGTCTGTGTGGACGCATCTATAAAGACAAATTCGTTGAATCTCAGCATACCGACAAGGAAAGCTTGGGCAATGCTATCCATTGGTATGAAATTATTGAAATATTTACATACATAGGTACCTATCACGTCACAGTTTGCCCACACCCTTTTTTCCCGTAGGTGCATTCTACCGGAGATCTCGCACCCTCCGAGAGGGGCCTCTTTTGTGGTAAATATGACCACATAGTGGTTTTAGTCGTTGATAGTGCGACGGAGGGTATTCATGAGGAATTCCATTCGAAAATAAAGGTCACACATGTCGTAAAAGGTGACTCTGGGATTCTATTAACAGAATGGGCAGCAGCATCCAAGGGGGTAACGGGAGAACGATACTACTATCTTTACCGGCCCAACCGTCATCCTCACCTGCAGAATAATTGCAAATGCTTAATTTAAATAGCAAACACATATTTATGTAGATCTGTTAAACACTTTTTTAAAAATATTTTATACATGTTCATTAAGAGTTAAAAACAAGTAACTAGTTTAAAAAAGATCGACTGCTTTAAAAGCGAACTAAAACGATGGAAACGATGATGTAGAAAATAAAAATAAGAACTGAAAATATGTAAACAAGATGTTAGTCTTAGAGAAATTAATGTAAGGTTTTCAAAAAATCATAATATGCAGTCAGAGGCGACCTTCGAATTATGTAATTCCCAAAAACATACGTAGCCTCCGACTGCATGTTTGACCCTTCAGTGCTCGTGTTCATATAGCTACGACCCCACGATAATACGTCATGATATCACTTTGATCATTCCAAACATAATAAACAGAATTAATAATGTGTGAATTTGATAGATTATTCTACCACCATCGCCAAAATACAAAACGTAATAATGTATCGTTAGTGAAAGTTGTACTAGATTATTATTGATGTGTCTAATATTTCAGGTACAGACAGGGTTTCGAAGTGCAGCCAAATGAGTATGCGGGCATCAATTTGGCAACACTTTTAGTTATAGCGGGCAATGATTTTAAAAACTCACAAGAATTACAACACATTGGTAAGTAATTAATTATAAAATGTAGTAATATAACTGTTTTATAACATCAAACATTATTCAAATAGTTTGCATTATATTGTATGATGTCGCATTGGTCAAGTACCTATTACTCAGAAATTCTTTTCGTTCGATTCTGGCTTGGCGCCAGATAGACAGATGTCTAATGGATTAATAATTTTATGTGGCTATATTTCATGAAACATTTGACATAACAAATTGTACATAATAAAGTTGTCTATTTTATTTCCCCTGTCTTTATCATTTTAGATTGATGGTAGGATCTATACGGTCTACCTGGCTAACTACCACCTGCAAATTAAAGTCCGGCGCCAAGCATTTTACTTTGTACCGTCGTCTGTATGTGAAAGCCAGAATGGTCCTATATCTTTGTTGGATTGCATCCGGAAAGATTGTTATAGAAAATTGAAAAGTTCCATAAAAAAAATGCCCCTTACTTCGGCTGGACTGTTGGTCAGAAGCCAGAAAGTCTGACAACCAGTCTTACCAAGAGTATCGTATTACCCAGTTACTGGGTTGTGGAGGTCTGATAGGCAGTCGCTCCATGTAAAATACTGATATTCAGCTGCATCCGGTTCGACTGGAAGCCGACCCCAACATAGTTGGGAAAAGGCTAGGCAGATGATGACTTCGGCTGGACTGTGCCTAGCTTAATGCATGATCCTAAATTGCTAATCCCAAATTGTGGTCGTCAGCATACATGCTAGTAACACTACCCAGGTCTGAGCCCCAATAGGCTAAATTCAAATTTGAATCAAAAATGGCGATGACCGACGGACGAACGGACAGACATCGAGTTGATTCCTTAAGTGTTCCATTTTGTAAATTTTGGCACGGAACATTAAAAACGAACCTAAGCGCTCATGGGTAGTAATAAGTCTGTTATATTTGCAAACTTTTTATAAAATGTAATCTTTTCCCAGGAATGGTACTAAACCACCTAATTGGCAAGAAAGGCAGTCTATCCTCGCTCAAAGACTACTGGGATGTGGCGACCTTCTTCGAGATATCCGTACTGGCCCAAGACTATGTAAAAGCGATACAGGCAGCAGAATGTATGTTCAAACTTAAACCACCGAATTGGTACCTCAAGTCGACTATTGGGAACATTGAACTGATTGATAGGTATGTGATATTTTTTTACTTTTTGTATATTGGCGAATCGATTGGCGTAGTAGCTGATGGTGGCACTTCACATGGCTAATTGTATTTGCGTATTTGGCATGTTTGGCAAACAATTACCTCGTGTGGACAGTATATTTGAAAAAGTATTCGCCTTATTTGTCTATTTGACAAATATGGCTATTACCAAATACGCGTTACCGTGCGCTTGTCGGTTTCTCGACGCACATCAAAGGGGTCATATAGGCAAATACGCAAATAAACCGTCCTCACAATGGCCATATTCAGAAGTACGGACGTGCAGTATTTTGTGTCTGTGTTGTGAGCGCGAACTGGAACAACTATTGAAAATGAATTGGGACAATGAAACAGTGTTTAAATTACTGGAATTGTACCAAATTAATACAAACACGTTTATAGTGTTGGTGAACACATTGCCTTCTGTTGCCAAATGTTTGTGTGTTTGTTATTTGGCTGCCATGTGTGGATGGTCGTATTTACCTGTATTTGCATGTTTGCGTGTACGTCATATATTTTGCCAATTACAACAAACACCCAATAACGAACACAAATAGCCAATTTAAGTGCCACCATGACAACTTGGTTTTCGTCACGCCATGGGTCGCGGGAACAAATACTCCAGACAGTTTTCTCCAGGACTGGGTGTTATAAACGCACCTATACAACGTTATTTTTACTTTATACGAAAACCGAGACACCCCAACAAGATTTTCATCAGAACTGCCTGAATATGTGTTTTTTTTAGTAAATCTCCAAGTTACACCTTAGTTTATGTCGCGTTAAGTTCGCTAAAAAAGTGTGAAATGCCTGAGATGTGCTATGCAGGAGTTGTCTAATACACGGAAACTGACCGAGCGGACCATTTCAAGCCTCAAGGTGTCCATTCCCGTCAATTGTTATGGGTAGAAACCTACTGAAACAATATTGAAACTTATGAAAAAAAAAAACAAAAAAAAAATGTGGAGTAAAAAATATGTCAATCGATTCTCCTAGTGATTCTGAACAAACTAGTTTCAGGTTTCGCATATACTAAAACTAACCTTGTATACAGAAAAAAAACCGGGTGTAGGGCAACTTTTAAAGTAAAAAGAAAGAATATAGCAGTCCCCGTTGTCCTACCTGAATCCCGAATAATATCCGATAAATAACCTTTGTAAGCATTGTTTTGTATGGTATACGCCGAACGGACTATACGCCGGGAGGGATAAGACTTCGGCTCCAAAATATATACAGGAACCGGCCCTCGTGTAGTCATTTAGCTTTGTAGGCTTACATATATGATGTCCTAGTAATTGGGTTGAGTAGGTCAGATAGCAGTCGTTCTGTTTTCTTTCGTGTCGGCGCAAGCTATATGAGAATAGCTCATGCCGAGGAGACGGGAATGATAGGCATCAAGGTTGGTAGCGAGGCTGACCCACTGTGCAGCGAATACTTAAACATCGTCATTCGTGGATGTTCTATTAATGCACCCCAGCTGCTGTGATGAATGCTACTCAGATGCGACTGAATATATTTATTGTAAAGTATTAATGTAAACTATGTAAAATAGACTTGTATGTTGCAGATTTAGGAAAAGTGAGGAAATATCACCGGAACAACAAGTTTTCTCATTCTGGATGGAGTACTTTGTGGAAGCCACTAAGAGCGAATGTGAAAATATTATCAGGTTTCCGGTTAGTACATTCAACATATTACTCAATTAATCTTAGGTAAACCGATAAATATGTTTGTGATTTTCCATTAAAGTTTAACTATGAATCTGTGTACTGTTGAATAAATGAGTTATTAAAAATCAGAATTGGTGAGTCTTTCTTTACTATGCAGAGTGTAAGCAAAGAATCATCAGTTCTAACACAACAGAAAAATAGTTATAAAATTATTACTGACATAAAATGTTGAGAATGTCATGGCAAAGTGAGAAGATTATAATATTATCGCTTATTCGGTACATATTTTCTATTACTATTAAATAACAGATGGTTACTGCCTCGTTGGTCTAGCTAGAGGTCGCAAGCGTGACTGTTTAACCTCAGGTCTTGGATTCGATCCCCAGGTCGGGCAAAATGTTATTGGGTATTTTCCGTGTGGAATTTCTCAGTAGCAGCCTGGACTCTGGATTTGTGCCCGGTTGGTGGCAATAGGGTCGCTATACTACACTATACGCTTCTGCCCAACCGTTCGGAGAATACAGGCGTGATGGTATATTATGTAACAGATAATTAAGATGTCTCAAAGACAGTGTATAACAATCTGAAGATGTTTAATAATTTATTTATTTATTGTTGAGAAAAGCTTACAGACTAATAACAAGACTATAAATAGGGTACAATATGTTGAACATAAACCCATAACAGTTCCTTCTCTCTCCCAGGTGTTAATCTTAGAAACAACAAAGGTATACATGCCGTCATACGTGAACGTGAACATGGGTGCTGAACAGAAATCTGTGGAGATACTCAACTTATGTTTGGACTCGATGCGCGGTGAATGTCGACAGGTGCATCGCTGGCTGTTCACGTCTGACATGATCCGGAGCTACAGGTAATATGCTTCAACATTCAGCTTAAGATTAAACATTGGTACATGCTTTACTAGACGGTGATGGGCGTGATGCATTGATTTTATTTTTACAAAGAAAATAAAGCTTTTTGGCAAAGAGTATAAATTCACAAAAATATCACACTGTAAACTATTCATAGAAAGTAAAATAAATGAATGTTTCCAGTCCGGTATGTATTAAAATTTAAATAAAACTATTAAATGGTAGGTACATAATTATAGTCTTTTTATCTCACGAAGACGCGTAAATCATTACAATGTGAACCTTATGTATTTGTAATAAAAGTTACACGACGCGTCTTCGTGAGACAAAAAAGACTATTATACTTCACTCCATAACTAATGTGTCATATACAAAAATTTGCCTCGCGCTTCCGAAATTGAACTGTATTTATTACATTTCGATTCAGTCACTCACTAACATTCGGTTCGGTTTTCTTTTGTGTCCCACTCCGGAGTTGCAGCGGCACGTAGGCTAACCTAAACCGTGGAGTGTCGTAAGCATGTTTCAAGTTCCATTTTTGGTTGATTACAGTCTATACAAGCGCGACGAGCGGTGCCTATTCCTGTACGTGAGTGAGAATTCCGACGATTTTCAAATCTTTCTGCCATCGCAAGCGTGTCGTCAACGTTTGCATGACCTCTTGGGAGAATTGACTGCTGACCATGAAAAGGTCACTGACTTGGATACCAGTGTCATGCAGGATCAGCTTAAGGTATGGAAAGTTTTTTTAGTTCATAATTAAATATCTATAGCTCGGAGTATACTATTACTTCAAACATAGAGCGATAGAGTCGATCTCCATCATTATGGATAGTGTCATTAGCGAATAAAGAACTACAGCTCTTTCTGTTCTTTCGAGTAAAACAGGAGAAACGGTAATTTTAAATATCAGTTAACTGCCTTGTTGGTCTAGTGCTCGCAGGCGCGACTGCTGAGCGTGAGGTCCTGGGTACGATCCCCAGGTTGAGCAAAGTGTTATTGGGTTTTTCCGTGTGGAATTTCTCAGTAGCAGCCCGGAGTCTGGATTTGTGCCCGGTTGGTGGTAATAGACTCAAACATAATGGCGAAATGTGGGTGTAACATACACCTCTGCCCAACCCTTCAAGGAATACAGGCGTGATGTTATGTTATGAATGTATTTTTCAATTTCTAATCCGCAGTTCGAATACGAGTTAGACGACTTGAATAAACGCGTAGTCCTCGGCAAGGGAACATACGGTATTGTTTACGCGGCGCGGGACCTCAACACACAAGTGAGGATAGCTGTCAAAGAGATACCTGAGCGGAACCTGGGCGATGTACAGCCTCTACACGAAGAAATATTGTTACATTCGCAGCTGAGACACAGGAATATTGTACAGGTAAGACAACCACATTGACCGTCGAGGTTTTGAACCTCCGATAACTTTAACTCCGGTAATCTTTCACAAAAACCTCCGACAGTCAGGTCTGAGTAGATGGAAGAGTCATAAATTCGTATTTAAGTAACATACTTATGCTCCATCACGAATTCGTGGAGCACCAATAATTTTGTGCCCCAATAAGTAGCCAGGATTGGTATAATAAATTGGTAAAATTACAAAGCTTCAGCCCTGCTGAAACATACGCTTAGCAGTTGGGTTAATGATCGCAATTCATGGTTTATATACATATAATAATTATTATTATGAACACACTGCTGCCAATCATCCTGTTGCCAATCATCCTGTTGTAATAAGAACTCCACCTGTAATAGTTTTTACAGTACTCCCGAGAAGGGTTATTCGTGTAGTCAAAAATATTGCAGCCTAATTACCCAACCAGCAAAAACTAGGCTTAAAACAATCTCTAGACTACTGTTTTGTTGCTCTTAAATCACTCCTATATAATGATATAAGCCCGGATTTGGGCACCATTCTAAGCCTATTTAGTTTAATATCGTTCTAATATCAGTCTAATTGAATGCTGTTTGCACTTACTGAAATCTAGCCAAAGTCAATTTAAGCCGACTTAGGGTAATATTGCTTTTACGTAAGTATCATATAAGCCTGCATAGGCTTATATTGGTCTAAGGTTAGAATATTTTGAGAATTTTTCGTCAGATCCAACTTAAAAGTTTGTGTGAGTGTTGGCTTGAAATTAAATGAAACAAATTAAAGTTAATATTGTGTGAAGTTAATATTGTGTGAAGTTAATATTTATACTGTGTGGTACGGCACTTTAGTACCTATAAAAGTAGTTATACGGTAAGTAATCGTATTGGAATTTATTATTTACTGTTAAATAGACCTCGTTTTACGCTTCAAAATTCATGCGCCTGTTAAATAAGGTATTTCCTGTTCTCGTTTAATTATTTTATTTGTTAATTTGTATTGATAGTGTCGCCATTAGTATAGCTGCATTTTACAAGCGCACTATTAAACTAATGTAAGATTGTTTACTCTAATATTAGCATTCGGTATACTAAAGATAACTCCGTAATGGAATAAATTAGGGTTCCTCGCAATTTTACTTAAAACCTTAAATCGACAGAGAGAAAAACAAAACACGAAGTCGGTGTAAATATGTTGAATCAAAATCACTCTAATATCATACTTAACCAGTGGTATTGATCTTATATTAGTTTCAAATAAGATCAGAAATGCACGTACTCACAGTACTCTTATGCTATGCTGATATTAGTCTGACATCTTACAATAGCATTTAGGAAGTCTAATATAAAATCAAACGAGCTTAGAAAATACCCATATAAGAGCAAGTTTTTCTCAAGTGCAACTAGTCTTAGTAAATGCTCTTATATACATATATGAGACTTGGTTATGAGACTGAGCACTCTTGAGGCCATACCGGCTTGTCTAAAAGTAATATAGGATCGATGGTATTTCTAAAACAAATATAAGAGCGCTTTAAGCCTACTACTCTTAAAAAGTGCGAGTTCTGAGACTGTTTTGCTGGTTGGGTAAACCTTTACCTATAATGGTGTTAAAATATTTTGTATTTCAGTACTTAGGTTCAATATCAGAGGACAACTACTTCAAAATCTTTATGGAACAAGTGCCTGGAGGTTCACTCTCTGCATTACTGAGGTCCAAGTGGGGACCACTTAAAGAGAACGAGGCTACAATAGCGTATTATACTAAGCAAATTTTAGAAGGTAAGAGCTTTTTTCAGCTGTCACAATAATACAATATAAAACTATGGGCAGGTAATAAACAACTCTCAACATGGCAGTCTGGGGGCTGGTTCCCAAAAGGAGCAATAGAGTAGAATTTCATACATTTGACAACTTTTTCGTTAATCTGCCTCTTAAATCATTTTGAAACGACACTCAGTATCTCGGGAGCTCTCAAATGAGAGTCGTTTATTAATACGGGCCGAAATGTTGCATAAATGTTTTTTTTTTTAAGTTATTGTTTATCAATTTCTCATCGCAACAAACAAGTAGTACACGAACGACAAAATCTCTGTATCATTAGCCTACCGGTTATATTGTAATAGAAGTTTAACAGCATTAAACAATTACTGTGTTTTTCTAGGTCTAAAATACCTCCACGACCAGAAGATAGTCCATCGCGACATCAAAGGCGACAACGTGCTCGTGAACACGTACAGCGGCGTCGTCAAGATATCAGACTTCGGCACGTCCAAGCGGCTGGCCGGCCTCTGTCCGTCCACGGAGACCTTCGCGGGCACGCTGCAGTACATGGCGCCCGAGGTCATCGACAAGGGGCAGAGGGGCTACGGAGCGCCGGTTAGTACATAACAAGATATCAGACTTCGGCACGTCCAAGCGGCTGGCCGGCCTCTGTCCGTCCACGGAGACCTTCGCGGGCACGCTGCAGTACATGGCGCCCGAGGTCATCGACAAGGGGCAGAGGGGCTACGGAGCGCCGGTTAGTACATAACAAGATATCAGACTTCGGCACGTCCAAGCGGCTGGCCGGCCTCTGTCCGTCCACGGAGACCTTCGCGGGCACGCTGCAGTACATGGCGCCCGAGGTCATCGACAAGGGGCAGAGGGGCTACGGAGCGCCGGTTAGTACATAACAAGATATCAGACTTCGGCACGTCCAAGCGGCTGGCCGGCCTCTGTCCGTCCACGGAGACCTTCGCGGGCACGCTGCAGTACATGGCGCCCGAGGTCATCGACAAGGGGCAGAGGGGCTACGGAGCGCCGGTTAGTACATAACAAGATATCAGACTTCGGCACGTCCAAGCGGCTGGCCGGCCTCTGTCCGTCCACGGAGACCTTCGCGGGCACGCTGCAGTACATGGCGCCCGAGGTCATCGACAAGGGGCAGAGGGGCTACGGAGCGCCGGTTAGTACATAACAAGATATCAGACTTCGGCACGTCCAAGCGGCTGGCCGGCCTCTGTCCGTCCACGGAGACCTTCGCGGGCACGCTGCAGTACATGGCGCCCGAGGTCATCGACAAGGGGCAGAGGGGCTACGGAGCGCCGGTTAGTACATAACAAGATATCAGACTTCGGCACGTCCAAGCGGCTGGCCGGCCTCTGTCCGTCCACGGAGACCTTCGCGGGCACGCTGCAGTACATGGCGCCCGAGGTCATCGACAAGGGGCAGAGGGGCTACGGAGCGCCGGTTAGTACATAACAAGATATCAGACTTCGGCACGTCCAAGCGGCTGGCCGGCCTCTGTCCGTCCACGGAGACCTTCGCGGGCACGCTGCAGTACATGGCGCCCGAGGTCATCGACAAGGGGCAGAGGGGCTACGGAGCGCCGGTTAGTACATAACAAGATATCAGACTTCGGCACGTCCAAGCGGCTGGCCGGCCTCTGTCCGTCCACGGAGACCTTCGCGGGCACGCTGCAGTACATGGCGCCCGAGGTCATCGACAAGGGGCAGAGGGGCTACGGAGCGCCGGTTAGTACATAACAAGATATCAGACTTCGGCACGTCCAAGCGGCTGGCCGGCCTCTGTCCGTCCACGGAGACCTTCGCGGGCACGCTGCAGTACATGGCGCCCGAGGTCATCGACAAGGGGCAGAGGGGCTACGGAGCGCCGGTTAGTACATAACAAGATATCAGACTTCGGCACGTCCAAGCGGCTGGCCGGCCTCTGTCCGTCCACGGAGACCTTCGCGGGCACGCTGCAGTACATGGCGCCCGAGGTCATCGACAAGGGGCAGAGGGGCTACGGAGCGCCGGTTAGTACATAACAAGATATCAGACTTCGGCACGTCCAAGCGCTAATCGGCGCGTCGAATCGCTATCAACTGTGTCTGAAAGAACTTAGTATAAGCCATCAGCCTTAGCCTCTATAAAATATGAAACTAGAAATATGACTAAATGTCAACATCTCACGGCTGTAAGTAATTTAAGTTTATCTTATCGTGAAAGTAATCGTTTTTCAATGTTTCAGGCCGACATCTGGTCGCTGGGTTGCACTGTGGTCGAGATGGCTACAGGAAACCCGCCATTCATCGAATTAGGTTCTCCTCAGGCAGCTGTTTTCAAAGTAAGTAAACTTTCAAACAATTAACAAAAAAAAGACATTTAATATTGAATTACTAAGAGTGCCGCGACTGGCATGACATAGGTACATTTACATAATCTACGACAATTTTGATGCTACAAAACAAATAATATTCTCTAAGTTTTAATTTTCACAACTTGTGGTCGTTAGACAACAACCTTTACGGTTATAAGTCGGCTTAAGCAAGTTAACGCGAGAGAATTCGCAGTTCATTACTTACCAATGATACTTTGTCCCTTATACAATGTGTCCGGTCATGGACTAGCGATATACTTATATGGCAACTATTCTAGTACACAAATACACTAGAGTCCAAAGTCCAATCCACTTCCATTTTTTTGTTGAGATATTTTGAACGTGTGTACAAAAAAAGTCATATCTCTCGAAGTTTTGGTCTTACTGAGATAAAAGTAGGCTTATTCGGCTTACACTGTATAACTATTTAAGTACAACACAAAAACTGCCTACAGGTGGGTTACTACAAGATGCACCCAGAGATCCCAAGCGAGCTATCAGCTAAAGCCAAAAGCTTCATACTGCGCTGCTTCATACCAGAACCGGAGCAGCGCGCCACCGCAGCAGAACTGTTGGAAGATCCCTTCCTTTGCGAGTATGTATCAACTTTCCCTATTTTAGTTAGAAAATGTCCATAATTAAACATATCTGAACATGGACCTACTAGTAGACCTGCAAAAATAAGTGGTTGTAATGATATAGTAGGATAATTACCACCCTTAGTATACCACTATACTTAAACATTAGGAAAAAGTCCACAAAGGCACTCATTTTGAACCATTTCTTCAAGTATAGTTTCAGCTCATCTTGATTGACCATTAAAGTTCATAAAAAACAGGTTTTGAATACTTGCTGTAAGCAAACATATTCCTTATTTTTTCCTCGCTGGGATGGAATTGTCCACTGCCATATTAGATGAACTACAGGTATAAAATATTTATGACTAGTAACGGTTTACTCACGTGCACTGAACCTCGCCGCATGTTCACCTCATGATTAAGGGCTCCGTTTGGGTCCGAAACTAATCGGGCAATCCTGAAAAATGCTCGTGAGTAAACCGTAACTAATCATAAATAGGTATAAAATAAACAAAATCTCTTCCCGTGTGTGTAGTAAAAGACGACTAAGCAGGCGATGAAGAGGATGATCAGATCAATGTATCCTATGTAATGTAATGTAATGCGTGTAATACATTTTATGTACCTGAGAATATAGCGATCAAAACATTTAAGTGATGATCATTGCAATATCCCTAACATCCATATTGATATTCAATCAAATTATAAATGAAGTGTTTGTTGATCTTAAAAATAATTTATGGTGTAAATAAAATACATTTATTTACTTAACGCAAGCGTCAAGCGATTCGTGCGTTCCGCTCAATCGTCACCCAGCAAGTGAGTACGAAAGCGACTCATGCGCACATTTTATATTGGATATTTAAATTAATCTTTAAGCTTAGTAAACTCCTGAATATGTTATCGATTGCATATTAGTCGTACTGTTTTAATATGCGACCATTTGATTCCTTTATTTAATTAAAAATAAATAGTTTAATGCATTCTTATTTCATTGCATTTACTGTTAGGTAGTTGTTTGTTTGTACTTCTTTTAAAATTTCCCCTGTAAGTGCTAAAACTTTAGAATTTCATAATTTGCTAACAGATTTTTCCCTTTAGAATAGAACATAATGCAAGTAGGCTTGATATTCAGTAACATATATTTTTTTATCAACCTGTTTTTTCCCACAGTTGGCAAAGGCCTTAATACCATATCAACTTTAATTTCTTTCTTGTAATTTTTTGTCGCTTTGATTATATTAAAGGATGCTTATCCATTGTAGTTAAGCTAAAAAATTACAAATAAAAGCCTTCAAAAATTGTAGAATATTTTAAAATTACAGAAAGAAAAAGCCATCATCTCGGCTAGGCAGTAACATGGACTACAGCCGAAGTATATCAGTGCCAGCTGACAAGGCTCGTCCAGTAACCGCACAGAAGAAAATCTCTGAGCCAAGTATAGCTAGCAATCTGCCTTGCTCCCCGGAAATCGAGTAAGTTATATATTATTATATAATATTGATTAGCATATCAATTGCTTTAGAGTTTGCAACGCATGGTAATTAAATGCTCTAGATTTTTGAAGTAAACCCTTACTACTCTTTGACATGTTTGCTGTCGTTGTTATGAGTGTATTTTTAGTTTCGCTATTTGTTGCGAAAAGTTTTCATAACACTGTTATGACACTCTCCGTAACTTCCAATATCGTCTAAAGGCTCATTTACACGTCTCCACTAGGCTAAGACCCGGACTCCACCAAAGCGGAGATGTGCGGAGATGTCTGAAGCGGAGACGAGAAGAGATGTTTTTCAGCTAGGGTGTATCCACCGAAACTGTGCGGAGATGCGTACTGGCTAGACTGTAGCGGAGATGTGTGCTGGCTAGGATAGAGATCTGCGCTGACTAGACCGAAACTGAGCTGGGTGCGGCGAGCGTTGGATGTAAACTCACAATTTAGTGCGATCTGACACGAATGGCACCGCTCACAGCTCCGCCTTGTACCGCGGCCCAGCTCAATCTCAGCGAGGAACAGCTCATAAGACATCTCCGCTTCCATCGCGCCATACAAATATGATACATCTCCGCTTCCATTGCGCCATACAAATATGATACATCTCCGCTCGTTGGTATCCGCTTAAGCTGAGTGGAGACGAGATGTGTGAATAACGAAATTTTATTGGTTTTTTGAAACACATCTCCGCTCCGCTCGTCTCGTCTCCGCTTTGGTGGAGTCCGGTCCTTATTCAGGTATTTTTTTTGAAGCAGGAAACAGTATACTTTTCGTTTACAATATCTGTCAAATTGTTTGACAACAAAAAGAAAACCAAACATGTTGACAGTTTTCGAAATTTACTTTTAAACCTCTATACAAACGTACGCGCCGCGCTCCTTCAAACAATCGGATCGGAAGCGAAGCGCGGACGATGCTTACGATTCTGACGTCTGATCCGATAGTCTGATCGTACGTGTAATTCATGTTCAAACAAATATATGGCGCCCTCCGCGCCTTCAGACTATCGGAGGCAAGTATCGGACGTGTATTTTGACTCTAAAAAACCAGCAAGGTTCTTGCACAATTCCTGCTTTAAAAAAATACCTGAATTAGACAGTTATTTTGAGTAATTCTGGTCTACGGTTATTCAAATTTGGTAACTTTAACCATGTTAAAAATGAAATGATCAATTAGTTGTTAGTCAAGTGGCTATTTTCATGCTAATTTATGTAACTCAAAACTTGCTACTAAAGACGAGAGACATGTAAGTGCAGTTATACAAGGTTAGTCAGAAAGGGGGTACTAATCCGAAGCCCACTTATAGTATCGCTGATGACTGTTTGAAAGCAAGTGTTAAAATTTCAAAATTCGATATATTTTTTTTCCAAATAAAATGATTTTTATTTTAGTTTTTTCAAAAATTCTTCATCCCTGCTTTAGTTACAAATTCAGAAAATGGTGCTGTTAATTCATGACCCCAAATATGACCTAAAATGTAAACACAGCTGATCATAACTAGGGATAGATAGATTTTAGAGATTTTTTTTTGAGATTTTTGAACAACTGTTTCTCTTAAACTATTGAGTTTTGGGAAAAGTTGTAGAACAAAAGTTATACATTATTATGTGTACTTTAACACCCTTTCGGATTAGTACCCCCTTTCTGACTAACCTTGTATACTCAATCTCGACTTCTACCGATGTTATGCCGGTGAATATAACACTAGGCTAGTGGCATTTTAAGACAGTAGAAATCAATTTAAAGCAGAAAATAAATACCCTCATTGTCAGTCTCAGCAAACATGTTAAAAGCATGCTCTTAATTCTAAAATTACTTAAGTTTTTTTGAAGCCAGTTTTCTGTACATGTTCTACGTTGTGAGATGTTCTCATATCATCATACATAATCCGGTGGGAGGGAGCTTATGTATTGGGTGAGGACATTTTAACATTGTATGTTAAATGTGGTATTGAGTTTTACATTAAACGGATTGGCATACATAAACTCATTCACACTCGAGTCGATCAATACGTGATTTTAGAAAGTTGTAACACGGAATTTTCTCTCTTTAATTGCAAGTGAGATAGACAAGTACTTAATTTTGTATGGAATATATATTCTATAATTAAAATACAAGGTTAATCGGAAAGGGTAACTAATCCGAAAGGGTGTTAAAGTACCCATAATAATGAATTGCTTTTGTTCTACAACTTTCCGCAAAAGTCTATAGTTTAAGAGAAATAGCTGTTCAAAGATTTCATAAAAAATACGCTAAAATCTATCTGTACTCAGATATTATCAGCTGTGTGCATTTTAGGTCATATTTGGGATCACGGATTAGAAGCTCCATTTTCTGAATTCGTCACTCAAGCAAGGACGAATAACTTTTGAAATAACAAATCATTATCAATTTTCATGGAAATAAAAGTTATCGAATTTTGAAGTTTTAACACTTGCTTTAAAAGAGTCATCAGTGATACTTTAAGTGGTCCTCGGATTTAGTACCCCCTTTCCGACTAACCTTGTATATAAACTGAAAAGTTTTCTAGTCACAATAAGAGTGTATTTGATATTGATAAAAAAATTCGTGTCACAACCCAAAATAGATTTTCAAACAACTTCAAAACATAAAAATGTAATTGTACCGCATCACTCACAGTTACACTTTTATGACAAAAACGCTCACAATAATGTGACAAACGTAATAATATAACATGTAGACCACACCCTGTTGACGTGTTAACAACACATGTCTTAACATTGTCGATTGCTTGGCACCTAAGCGTGTATTTTTTCCATTTGTTCCCACTACAAGGGTGAAAACGATCCGGTCTAATCCTACAATCACTAGGACTGCCTCGTCGATGCTCTCACCGATACTGATATACCCACCGGACTTGTCCAATAGCAGGTAACTGTCACATTATTATAAAGGCACCTATTGATGTTCAAAATTCATAGAATACTGTATTTTTTTGGACGGAATTCGAAATTTTATGCACTATTATTCTAGAAATTATTTAAGAAAGGAATCGCAGTATTTTTAATTGCTAATATGTAAATACTAAAGGTGTACGAGACCGCTCTCCCACTTGACAAAGGGGTATAGTTTTTAGTGCGATATCGGTACAGAATATTTACCGAGACACTACAGTTTAATGAGTCGCACCCTCACAAACCAACAGGTGTAGCATGACCACCGTAGACAAGATAATTATGTCATCGGTAAGAGCGGTTACAATGGTTACGCACTGCATCCGATCCGAATCCGTGAAAATACGTTCCGAAGTAGCCATAGAACTATTTGTATGGTAGTTTACGCACTACATCCGGCATCCGTCATCCGATTTCTATCCGTCATCCGTGAGTTTCTAATTCGGAAGAACAATTGACGGACCGAAGTAGCCGTAGTACTGTTTGTATGAACGCTTTCGCATTACCTCGGATTCAAATCAGACGCCAAACGGATATGCCAAAGATGGCCCCTGAATTGTTTGAATTTGAATCAGAGATCGGAATAGTGCGTAAGCAACATCCGAATTCGGTCCGAGATTTTTACTCTAGGTCGGTATTTTCACGAATTCGGATCGGATGCAGTGCGTAACAGCGGTTACGCACTGCATCCGATCCGAATTCGTGAAAATACGTTTCTAGAGTCTAAAAATCTCGGACCGAATTCGGATATTGCTTACGCATTAATCCGATCTCTGATCCAAATCCAAGCAATTCAGGGACCATCTTTGGTATAATGTCCGATTTGAATCCGAGCTAATGCGAGAGCGTTCATACAAACAGTACTACGGCTACCTCGGTCCGTCAATATTTCTTCCGAATTGGAGACTCACGGATGACGGAGAGAAATCGGTTAACGGAAGTCGGATCTAGTGCGTCAACTACCATACAAATAGGTCTATGACTACTTCGGAACGTATTTTCACGGATTCGGATCGGATGCAGTGCCTAAACGCTCTAAGTTTTCGGTAGCGAGCAGTGCGACACCGCTCCGATAATTTATGAACATTGCTATTGTGACAACATAACTATATGAATATTAAAATATACAATTTAAAAAAAAAATGTTTTTACATGTTATCATTTTCTAAAACATTATGTTTACTGTTGAGATGTATGTGCACGAATTGTATAGTTCCTATTACTGAAGCATATAAAGCATGTCAAGATATTAGAATAGAATTCTATACTAGATACTATAAGTTCTAAAGTATATACTCGGAAGTGAAATATTGCATTCTATGAAAGTACATCTAAACACGTCGCTATACTTACGCACTTAGCGAGCAAGTAGCGCGCACGAAGCTTCTTTAGTATTCATAAGTATTTTATAGTACCAGGTTAAGATGCTAATAAGATTGGACCATGGTACAGTCAATCTCATAAAGTTATGATTGCTCAAAGTAACAAAAAATAAAATTCTTTCAAGAATCGTTTTTGCTAAATTTTGCTAACCAATTAACTCCAGAGACAATTCATTTTAAAACGTTTATCACCTTCAGCTGTTGGCTGTACAGCAATATTATTGACAGGTATTCTCTTCGTGTGACAGCCAAGTTACGCTATTGCCTCAATATGACGTCATAGACACAAATTAATTACTGAAACTGCCCCCCGATTCAGAATCTTTTCGGTACACAGTTGTCGACTGATTCGGTTTGTTATCTCGTTCCCTCTACGATTCTCGTAACGCGAGCAAAGAAGATAGCTTAGCGAATCATTCGACAACTGACTCAGCGAATTGTACTGAATTAGGGGGCTAAATTGTTTGTCAAACTTTGTTGTTGTTAATGTTATATTAAGTAATATTACAAACAATTAAGTTGGCCGCAAATCATAGTTGCGAAGTTCATTACTGCGAAAAAACTTTACTGCGAAAATAAAATGGCAAACAGATAGCTGAAAGGTAGGTTAGGTTAAAACTGTGACCACTCAACGCACGAGCCGAGCGAGCGAAGCGAGCGGTGCCGTGGCAGCGGCCGGCGAGTGCCAGAATCTGTTTGTCATTTTATTTTCGCAGTAACGTACATCGCGATAATGAACTTCGCAACTATGATTTACACTCAATTAAGTTATTTGGGCCATCATGAGAAGAGAAGACTTGTTTTAAATAACCGATTGTATATTTTGGTACTGAGAGGCATATCAGAATTTAATTGGTCTGGAAACAATACTCGATTATATTCAAGGTTGAAACAAAACGAAATCAGTTGACGTTACGCACTACTTGATACCAATAGGTCCAGTCTTATAAGCAAAAAGATCGAACATTATCAAATAGATCATTGCCCTATTTGTAAACGTTGTAAAATATACTCGTGTTTCTTAATTAAAAATAAACCCTACGTATACTGTAGTCGAATCATTACGATATTGCTGCGACCAATTCGAAGATTTCCATTTAACAGCGTTTATAATTAAAGGTATACCAATGGTGCCGATTCTCTTATTCACCAACTGAAATAAAATTAGAGAATTGCTATCTTTTACTAACAGACAGCGCGAGAAAAGGACGGTGATAGACAAGAACTAAGTTAGAGTTGTCGAACTAATTTACGCCTTGAACTTTACCGTGTTTTAGCCGTTCGTTGTACTGTTGTACATTCTGATGTACCGTCTAAATTAGTATGGAAAAAGTTGACTCTTATTTGCTTTCGTATCCTTCTTATTTTGCCAGAGTGAAGAAGATGGCAACAGCCTAAATTAAGTTTAGTTCGTGCACAACAGAATCGGCATCAATATCAATCAGTGGTTTTTGCTCAAAATCAATTTTAACAATCAATTTCGTGTAAACGCTCAATCATTACTAACGCTTTTTCAATATAACTTGGAACTGACAATAACCGTTCACTTTGTATACAAGATATATTGCTGGTACTATTGTCTGTAGTGTAAGGTACATAATGATTTGGTGACGTTTTAGCACTATGCCCAACACGCCGTCAACTGACGAGATGGAAGGCAGCGATACGCTACTTAATCGTAGGAGTTCATCCGGCGGCCTCTTGTCTCCTGAGGTAAGTACATATTTGAAGATTTACTAAGACATTTTTAAAAGATAGATGGTCTAGTTATATTATTGCAAAGATAAGGAGATAAGGCCTATTTTTTCCATGACTAAAGGTCATAGCTCATTAGAGCCACCCGGCATCCGACCCGCATCGCCTCGCCTCGTGCGGCTAGTATTCTTTATATGAACTTGTATGGATGTGCGCTCACTACATCAACTCCGTAGCGTCACCGGATCGCCTTGGGCGTATGCCGTCCACACGCGGACGACGAGTTGACCACTCGGTGACAACTCTCTGTTCGCATGCTTGCCTTGCGTTGCTGCGCATTGCCAACGCACAAGTCCCAAGTGAACCGCGTGCTGCCATCGAGTGGACTCCTCCGAAGACTCCTCTGGTTGACCACGCGACGTTTACTGGTGAACCACCTGCTGACAACGAGTGAACGCCGAGCGACAAGGCGATGCGAGTCGGGTGCCGGGTGGCTCTAATGAGCTGTGACCTTAAATGTTGCTACTTGTAATGGTAACTTATTTCATGTAGGCTTCTTGTTGTCTTCTTGTCTTTCTTCTTATTGTAGACCGAAAAGCATGATGTATCGTCGAAACGAAAAAAAATAATAAGATTGATGACAATAAAATTAGAAGTTTTGCAGATATTTCAATCCACGAAGACGCGCCCCACTCTTAATCTAAATCGCTACAGTGCAAAAAGAGTGTGTTATAAATAGCTATTGTGTTAGTTCTATCGCCACACAATAGTTAGATGTGGGCATACGCACACTAATATAAGATAACAAAAGAGATGCGTGCATACACACACCAATATCTATACATATAATAACATCGTAACGAAGCAAAAACTGCACATTCAATATTTTTGGACAAAAATGATTGCTACGTGTATTCTTCTTCTCTCGTGTCAGCAAGAGCTACCTATACGAAAATAGCTATGCTGTGGTGAAAAGATTAGCCAGTCAGCAAGGTTGGTAGCGGGGCTGACTGCCCAGGGTGCACCTGACGTACTTAAGTATCATCACCAGTGATCGGAAACAGGTGAGCTAATTTACCTAAACTTCAAAGAACAGAGACAAAAACTGGAGACTTCCTTACGACAACATTTTTTTTCGTGAAAATTATTCCGGGTTTCGGGACATCACTAAAGTACATTTAATATTAATGTTAATAGTTAAGTACAGAAAACAATTAAATTCGTTTCCTAAATTTGTTTCCCAAAATTGTCACAAAACCAGGTGACACGTATTTCATTGTTTTAAAAAAAGAGATTGTTTATTGTTTTCAAAAAAGGAGATGGTCTTTTATTTTTTGAAAACAAATGAAAGACAATCTCCGAGAAAAATCTCCCGAAAAAAAAAAAATGATGTCTTAAGGAAGTCTCCAGTTTTTGTCTCTGTTCTTTGAAGTTTAGGTAAATTAGCTCACCCTTTTCCGATCACTGATCATCACTCATGGAGGCTCTTTTCATGCACCCCGTTACACGTGTATTAAAAACGATACAAATGCCAAAAAGACATTTTTTTTAGAATTTCTGTTTGTTTGTCTGTTTGTATGTCAGAGCTTCACGGCAATACTACTGAACAGATTTAGTTCAAATATGGCAAAAATGTCCGTTAAAGAGCGGGTCAGGTTATTATAGGGTATCATAGCGCTATTCTGTATTGGGGGTGAGTAGCTTCTGCATTACGGTATACGGGCGCAAAACTGTTTATTTATGATGAACACTGATTTTGTTTTAAAAGATTTATAAAAATGTATTTGAATGTATTACAACAAAGTGAATTGTTTTCATATTTATTGATTTCATTAAAATTCTGTAGTAATTCTGTTATGATTCTTGATTACAAATGTATGATTATGATAACTTCCGTTTAAGTTTAATATGTCACTTATATTTTAAATAAGAAGTTATTTGAATTAGTTCCACCGTAAAATTTATTTTGAAATATATTTGTTTTGATGATATCATTGTAACTTCCGTTGTAAGTTTAATCTGTTGTATTTATTTTAAAACAGACATGATAAATCAAATAAAAAAAAAAAAACACATAAACCAATACAGGCGCTTATGAAAAGTCGAATTTAGGTGCATGGTTCCAATTAGTCGTTTCCTATGGAGAAGAGCCGGCAAGAAACTCCATGGTTACTCTTTTAAAAAAAGGATATCTTTAACAACTTCAGTAGATACAGTACTATGATTTAGGATAGGTATGAGAGAACAATGTAGTCTTGACCACAGACCTATGAGTAATGTAATACCAAGTCTTGAGTACAAAAATTAACCAAAAAGAAAAAATAACACAATATGAATAATAGTAATTTACATAATTATATGTATAGGCAAGTCCACGAAGTTCTCACATTTACAAAAGATAAAATTAAGCTAAACTATACATATAAAACAATTGACATTTAAATGTCATCAAAACTTTAGAGAAAAAATCATTGTAAAATAAGATAAAATATATCTTGAGAGTAATGAAAGAAATAAAAAAAAAATGAGTTATATCCGTTAAAGTTTTAATATAAATAAACACCCCTGTGATGTACCTAATAATTGATTCATTCTCTGTTCGTCGTCAGTTGTATATGTATAAGTGATAGGTTCTTCATCAGTATCATTCTAAATGAGGAATCATCACGCTACATCTTATGAGAGCTAAACGAGTTCTGAGAACGAATCTCGACCTTAGGTTTACTTTTTGGATTTAATTTTGATTATTATTTTTTGTTTTTGTATTACCTATATACAATTATTTGAAAACAATAATTTTAAAGCGTTACGAAGCAATCCAATTACAATATTTAACTAACTTTATTTGATTAATAACTTGATTATTTCTTAATTTATTAACTAGATGGCGTTAATGGCTTTTCAGTGCCAGTGTTTCATAAAGATAAAGCAAAGAAATGGTTCTTTACCAGCTTTATCATCCAAAACCGTATAGTGCTCACCATTCTGACCCAAAATTATTTACCTTCGTGTGTAATTCAATATTTCTTGCCTCTTCTATCTCACCATGGCATCTAACAATAGCAACCCAGCAGAAAAAAATATGGTTTTACCGTGACCATCACAAATTTTGAGTTTTATGTTTTGATAATTAGCACCGGAGGCAATTCTGACCATTCGCATCATTTGTTTACAAGTATATTTGATGCGATTCGGTGATAAAGATCTAAGATATTTTTATTTCAGAAGAAAACAACAGTTCATAGATTAAGACAAGGCTCCTTTTTTGAGTCCAAAATTTACTATAAGATAATAATAAGAGATGTGCGCATACGCATCACGCGGCTACCTCTTACAAAACGGAGTCGGGCGCGTCTTCGTGGATTGAAAGCACTGTAGTTGTTGCGTCAACTCTAAATGTGGCTAACAAAGATGTCAAACGTGACCAAAATATTATATTGTAGGTGGACATGCCGAACGTGCCCCGATGTTCAATAGACGGACCCGAACATGACGGATTCTATCTACTAAAGAAGGACTCTCAGAGAAGACTGACGCTGTCTCGCGTTTTGGAGCAGGACTGCGAGAAGATCTGCTCCAAGTGGATGCTCAGCATTCACCAGGACTTCGGAACTACTGTACTGACTATGGTAACGTATTTTTTTAAGTTTTGCGTAATTGTGTGCTTTGCTAAAAATTGCTGCCAATTTTAGGATGCAGTGACAATAAAATTATTGTGATTAGTAATCTGTTTGCGAAGCATGGTTGTTAAACACACTTCAACATTGACGTTTTTAGCAATGTGACTTGTCCTCACTGCCACAATCATAACACTCTGGCGTTATCATTCTTTAAAAGACACTTTCTTTTAAAAAAAAAGCGTTGCCACACACTATAATTTCTCTTGTATAGTGGGTGCGTTTATAGACACAAATCTTACATGCACAAACGCCCAGACCCGGAACAACTATCTGTAGGCCATACAAATATTTGTTCCGTGGAATCGAACCCGCGACCAGTAGCGCAGAAGTCAATCGCTCAGCCACTGCATCAAACGTGTCGTCTTATGATTGTGGCGGTAAGAAAACCGTCTAAATAAAAATTAAAAACTATGTGTAGCCAAAAAACTGTCAATCAAACTTGCATATGTAAAACAGTGTTCAATACGCACAGCATTATATACTTTTTACAGAACCACCTCGAAATGCTCCGTTGCGCCCTCAAAGACTACATAATGGACCAGAACAGGGGTGTGATAGAGCAAGCCATAATTACTTTGAAAGAAGAACTAGACTTCGATTCTAATGCCATAAACGAGTTACATTCAGCCATATACATGTTCCAAGAGGCTGTGAATGCAGTGTTGAGGATGCATAGCATAAAACCTCATTGGATGTTTGCTTTGGACAACCTTGTGAGAAATGCGGTTCAAGCAGCTATCACAGTTTTGTCACCAGGTACGTCTAGCAAAATAAGTTTCGTTATAAAGTTTTTAATGTTGTTGACAACTATTAGGAGGTCTCCTAGAGGGATCTGTAGACCTCTAAAAATGGACTGCTCAAGGTGGAACTTGCATCAAATTGCAAAGGTAGGTACTAATTCTTGATCGAAGCTGCAAAGCCAATTCTCTGAACTTTGCAAAGCACGACAACTACCGAATTAGGAATAGGAACGATTAGGCAGCAGGATTCCACTCCACCTGCAAACGTTGTCAACTTTCCAGCACCAATACCCAACTCTGAACAAGCAAGGGACTATAGACCTAAGATACATATCGTCAGTGAAGTTCTAACAGTGTGTGAAGTTCATTTTGTGACAAAAACAGACAACACTGCGAAAGTCACAATATTACTTGAAATGAAAAAGATTATTAGGATTGTCAAAGGTTTAAATCATCAAAGAGTTCAATTTGTAATGATAATTAAAAACAATATTGCGTTCAGCGTAGGTTACGCTCGTTTTAAATAGTATTTTCACTCTCTTGTAAAGTAGCCATTTTTGATTTCCGCACTGTTAGAACTTCACTGACGATATGTATTTGCTACACCAGATGAATACACTATCTCCTCGCAAGCGGATAGTTTACTGAGAAACGCCGAACCCAATTGGCAAAGTTACTTGTCTAACTGTTCGAAATAAAATTATTATGATTGACGAAAGTTATCGTTTGTGTTCAGAGTTGGGCGCGAACCTAGCTGGACAAGATGGTCGTCGCGGCGGCGCGGGCGCAGCTATCGACACCACTCCCTCCGCGCTATCGTCTGCTAACTCCGCCAGAGATACGCACGGATTACATTCACTCAGGCATGAGAACCAGAAGTGAGTACAGTTTTATCGATTCTGCATTAACAATAAATATCTAAAAGTGGAAAATGAATTGGTACTCTTATCCCAATGACACGCTTAACGTTTCTTTACATTCTAGATTACATCAAGAACTTCTAGAAAGTTATCAGCAGTATCAGAGTCTACTGCGACAGATGCTGGAGGAGCAGAAGACGCACACGATGATACTAAGAGAAATAGTAGATAAGAAATCTCGGTAAGTTTCATTAAAAACACCTGCTTTAGCGATCGAGACTCAAGTATAAGATTATCTATTGAATAACTTCTGAGCGAAAATGGATGTTCAAAAATGTTTTAGGTCCCACCGAATCATTTGCAAAGAAAGATGCTACAATGTTTCATAATGTTAATTTTGCAACAAATTTTTCATAATGTTAATTTTGCTGTAATTGTTTCATAATGTAAATTTTGCAACGAATGTTTCATGATGTTAAGGAAACGTTAACAGACGCTGGTGAATAAAATTAACCCTCAGATTGATAGAATAGAAATACTATAATTTGATGCAATACGCATTTTCTCTAATTCCATTGTCTTTAGTAATTTCCTTATTATAGTTTTGCTTGATGATAGGATCTATTGTATGGTCCGGTTTATTGTGTTCCGTCGTGTGTGTGTGAGAGCTAGAGGGGTATAGGGGAATGCCTTCTTCATCTTTGTTACTTAGTTTCGTGTGCTCCATCTTAGACACTGTCTACTCTTACCATCAGCTCCCTGATTCAGAACGATTCGATTAGTCCGTTGTCGAACGATTTGGTAAACTATCTTTGTTTCTTTCGATACAAGAGTCGTAGACGAAACGAAAGAACAAACCGAATCGGTCGAACCGAACCGTACCGAAGCAGTTGCTTATCGAAAAGGTTCTGAATAGTGGGGCAGGTGCGACTAGGCTCAAACACGAAATAGTCAAAGAATTTTTTAAAATACGTTCTGTTTTTGTTACAAATCGTTTTTTTTCTGTACAGCAGCTGCACACCAGAAGTGTTTGCAAGTCAAAGTGAGCCACCATCAGAATTGGGCGACACGACTGACGGTGTGGACGAGACGGAAGCCACGCGCATGCGCGAGTGGGTCGCGTCACGCGGGTTGCCGCCTGTGGTCGCTAACGCGTTACTGCGACACTGTTATGTGTTGCCTGACTTACTGCTACACGCGCAGAGGGAAGATGTGGCAAGACTTAACCTCAAGTACGTAACACATAGATTGCTAGCTACAAAAAATTACTGAAGTTTTGACCAGGAATGAGAATTAATGAACACTTTCGTAAGACACGTTCATATTTATGATTAGTTACGTTATACACACATATGCTGAACACGAACCAGTTCGACTCGCTACCTCATTTTCAGCCGCGTTTTCAGCTCATGATTAAGGGCTCCGTTTTGGTCCGAAACTAGTCGGGCAATCTAAAAAAATGCACGTGAGTAAACCGTAACTACACATATAAAAGGAGAAGCTGACTGACTGACTGACTGATCTATCAACGCACAGCCTAAACCGCTGGGGTTAGAAAGTTGAAATTTTGACAGTAGGTTCCTTTTGTAACGTAGGCATCCACTAAGAAGGGATTTTTCGAAACTCAACCCCCAAGGGAGTTAAATAGGGGATGAAAGTTTGTATGGAAAATCGTCACTTAACGGGTTCAAAATTTCACGCGAGCGAAGCTGCGGGCGAAAGCTAGTCTATACATACAAAAGGAGAAGCTGACTGACTGATCTATCAACGCACAGCCTAAACCGCTGGGGTTAGAAAGTTGAAATTTTGACAGTAGGTTCCTTTTGTAACGTAGGCATCCACTAAGAAGGGATTTTTCGAAACTCAACCCCCAAGGGAGTTAAATAGGGGATGAAAGTTTGTATGGAAAATCGTCACTTAACGGGTTCAAAATTTCACGCAAGCGAAGCTGCGGGCGAAAGCTAGTCATAAATAGGAATGAGAATGTTTGTGTTTTCAGTGGTAAATATACTCATAATGACGAACAACTTTAGTTATTTAACTAAAAAACTCATTATTTTCAATCATATTTATATTTTTCACATTATATCAGTTGTAGCTAGCACAATATTTATTTTAACTGATTTGTTACGTTTGATCGACATTCCAACTATTCTTATCTATTCATATTTTCTACATTTGTCGTATTCAGAATGACACATTTGATGAAAAAAATTAAACGTAATAATACCTATTACCCTGCGAAAATTTTGGAAATATCATGGCAACGTAGTTTATAATTTTAATCTCAAATTCTCTTCCACAGAGGAGGCATTGAACTCCGACTTTGGCGAGCGATACAAGAACACCGCCTACACAACAGCCCCGCCCACCTCCGTCGAACAAGCAGCACTGAAACAGACATGGACACAAACTCCATCGTCGTCGTCGAATGCCAACGGTGCAAGACAACCCGCCGAACACTTTCAAACAATTCTTCTTGCTCCAACAACCCAACTATAGTTATTCGGGACCAACTAAACGGTGACGAGACCGTTGCCGAGTACTATGGCGAGAATGGGGTCGTCAACCTTTGACTACTGCGCGGATGGTGCACTCTGCAATGAAGGTCTCTAAGCTAACGGCCAGGTATAGTTTGACTGTGAATTAGAAACATGTTTGTAAACATATGGCAACATGTGTCGACTGTTTTAAATTGACGTGTCCAATTTTTCTCAAGAACGGAACGCGTTTGTCCGCACTAAAAGTTTTGATCGACCGTGATTTCTGCAGCTGTAAATTCAGAAAAAGAAAACGATTTTTTTACACGTTTTTTAGTCTGTTTTGCTTAATTATGCTCCAGCTAATTTTAGTTTACAGTTGCATCGTTGAGTCCTTCAAATTGAAGAGAATTATTGCACATTAAAATTAAAGTGTATCGCTGCTTTGCATAAATAACCACACAATCCAAAATGTTCAAACTAGATAAGAGGACAGCGGAATCCAAAATAGCTCATAATGGTTTACGAATAAAACTCAAATTCATATCGTCAAGAACTACGAAGTGGCATCACAAAATGCCATTGCCATTTCTTTAATTGTTGGCGCCATTTTTTTTCAACAATGTACCTAATCTTAAAAAGCTCTCCTCTAAAATAAGTTTTTTTTAATTGTGTCATTATTTATCCAAAGCAGCGATATGTATGCTCAATACTAAATGAAGCAATATAAACTACGCAGTTGACTTAAACTGGTCGTGTCTGGTTGTATTATGAAAGTGATAAGCAATTTTGAGACAATATCATACCTATTATTACATAAACAAAATTGAGTAAGTCATTTCATTAAGTGTTCATTTTAGTGTTAAAAAATTGAGTGAGAGACGTCACAAACATAACATTTTATGGTCATTACGCTATTGTAATGTAGCAATAATTCGAAAATCTAACACGCACGTAGAAACTTAGAATTTTCATAACAAACTAGTTGTTCATTCGTTAAAATTGCTGTTGCTTAAAAATTAATAAAATAATACCGCTTGAGGCCTTGAGTGTATCATCCGAATAACTCTCATGTAAATATAGCTTCGTATTTATTAATATATTGTTACTAGTCTTTGTAAATAATATAATTTTCTCGTTAATAAGCATAATATTAAGCTATAATTGGAAGTTATTTTCGTAGAATTTTGCACAAATATCATTTGAATGGTGCTACCGCGTTGTGATGGTAATTTAGTAACAAGTGCCTTCTGTTGACGCTTGTACTTTGTGTTTTAAGCAATCGAAGTTATGCATATTATAAATATGTAATATACATTGTAGGGTTTTGCGAATTGCTTGGTTTGTCCGAAGGAATAAAATAGTCTCGTCCTATCTTGACTATTGGTTATGAAAACGTAATGTTTCTCAAAATACATACGCACTAGATACATACTTGTATTACATATGGAAGGAAATGAAATATCTAGCTTAATGATAATTCAAAGAAAAAATAAAAGCCATTGATGCCGACTCTGTTGTGCATAAACTTAACTTAATTTAGACTATTGCCATCTTTTTCACTCTGATAAAATAAGAAAGAGACGAGCGTCAATAAGAGCTGTCCAAATTAGTTGAACTAAAATTTCCATACTTTAAACGAAAGGTCAGAACGTGTCTTCTAAAAACACGGTGAAGTTCAAGGCGTAAACTAGTTGGACATCTCTAACTTAGTTCTTATCTATCACCGTCCTTTTTTCGCGCTGTCTTTTAGTAAAAGTTAGCAATTCCCTCATTTCAGTTTAGTTTGTGAACAAAAGAATCGGCACCAATATGTTATATTTTACAATGATATGAGATGTCAGTCTTATTTTTTTCAACATCATTACTAAAAACGGCGCCCTTTAATTGTCCAGTACAGCTTTACTTCCATGAGAATGGGGTTAGTGATCGCTTTTAAGTGTTCAAATTGTTTATAACCAGTGATCGGAGTAGGTAGATTGAATTGGGGTCATTGATCCGAAACGTATATAATATTATGGACATTCCTCAGAAATTTCGTAATTTTCGGAAAATTTCGGAATTGGTTGATTATAAAAAAAAACGGAACTTAGGCAGGAATTATATTAAAATGAGCAATATTATATTCTCCATAATTTTTTTAACGGCACACTTTCACTATTTGACACAACCCAACGACCAATCAGAACAAAGGATCATGGGTGGTGCACTAACCGGTTATCAAAACAATGCGTACGCTCACCGACGACATGCCAGGTAGCTCACTCGTTTACTTCGGTTCGTAGAGTGCATAAAAATGTATTAATGCTTCGATCGGAATTCGATTGTTTTTATTATTCAACAGATAAACACTGAATTAATTTAGTTTTGATACCTTCCTTTAAATTTTGAATTGAGTAGTAATAATATCACTACCAACATTAACAATAGGTATTTAATTGAATCCGGAAATACCGGAATTACTTTCCGGAAAAATGGCTTATCCATGTTATTCTTTCTGTGTGCATTTATGATACAAGTACCAAAAATCAATCTACCTACTCCGATCATTGTTTATAACCAATCCCTTTATAGGGCAGAAACGAAATTTGTACAGCGCTTGTCACCCCACTAGTCTGACTTTAAGTCGATTTTATCGAAACTATTGTAAGAATAATCCCCCTTATGCTAAAGACGCATCGACCTTAAACGGGCACAGCGCACAGACGCGATCACCAACATGAATTTAGCCAACATGATCGCCAGTGACGCCAAGTAACGCGGCATCCTACGTGAGCGATCTAGAAGCGATGAGAAGCGGCGCGGCGCGACGCGAAAACAACAAACAGTCGATTAGACATGGGCGTTTTTGGTTTTGAATGCAAACTGATATTTATCAGACTTCAGATATCAAAATCGATTTCAAAATCCGTTTTTAGAAATCCGATTTCAGTAGCGCCTAACCTCGCCAATTCGGTTGCGTACTTAGATTTCGTTTTATTAGCTAAGGAGTAGGTACTAACGATTTGTGCGATTTTCATCTAAACGAAAACAATAGGTAGGTACATTATTTCTAGTTAAAAACACGAATCCATAAACCAAAATACATCAACGTATTATCTCGCAATTATAGTCTTTAAAAACTTAGCAGTAAAGATGATATTGATCGCATTTCATCATTTCCGTTACCGATAAACCGAAATCTAAATCGCAAAATTCATGCTATCCTTTTTATTCCGCTAAGTTCCGTTATGTTAGAAAGAGAGAAAGCGATTTTCTAGGCATAAGTTTGCGTTTGGATTTTGGTTTGTCGATTCGGATTCGTTCGTTCAGTGATAGAGATCGCTAGCGTTTGGATTAGCAAGGTCGATTTTTGAAATCGAATTTTCTAGTTTGAGAAATCGATACGAATCGATTTGTGTTTGAAATCGGTTTTTGAATTCGTTTTGATATATCTGACACATGTCTACAGTCGATACCTATTGAAGTGGCCTACGTGACCAAACGTACGTGAAGCGAAGCGAACGCGATCAGTTGGCTTGATACTTTCGCACGAACAGTATGCGGCGCCGTACAGTGCTACTGAATGACGGCGGCGCGCGGCGGGCGGTTCGCGAGCTCGTAGGACAAAGCCGCCGCTTCGCACCGCATCGCATAGAATTCGCGTGTCACCGCATCGGATCGCATCGCAATTCGCGTCGCTTTGAACCGCCTACGTAAGACGCCGCGTAATTGTGCTTTCATAATTATGTGCCTTAATATAAAATTTGCAATATAAAAGGTTAAGCAATAATAAATCATCGTCAAGCTTAAAGCATTGCTATTTACAAATATATCAAGTATACAATACTGTAAGATATATTATAATAAAATTATATATTCATACTAAGAAGCTATAATCTTTTGAGTGCCATACGTACATATTTTCTTATAGTATAACACTGTATATTTTCTTAAGATTTAATATTTACTGTTATTAACTAAAGATTTTATTAAAACGTATAAATAATCATCGTGATCTGAAAAGCTTAAATATAATTCAGAATTAATATTATCGCTAGTATTACTAAGATATTGGATCGAAATTATGTAATCTTATGGAAATATTAGTAGTAAGTCGAATAATTACGACTATTAATTTTCAACCAAATAATAATCCAGTGATAACTAACTTACCGTATTTTTTGTGGCAAGGACTAATGTAAGGGTGTGATATACTTGCTATATCAATAACTTTTGCTGTACAACTTATGTATGATTTCCAACAAACGGGCCGCGCCGGAGCGCATTTCACACTGCGCTAAAGGAAATTCAGACTTCTATACAATAGTTAAGTTTCATGTTTGCTTGGAAATTACACTGCTTGGAACTCGGTTAGATCCGCGCGTATGCCGCGGCAGCCGGTCGGCTCCTTGCGTACGTGGACGGCGGCGCTCGGCTATCGTCGCGTCCGGTCGGCTCCGCTCGGCTACACCGCTGGTAGAAACTGACTGCGATAGCGGATACACGAGCACGCGCGCGCATGCGCCCGTGTTCCAGCAGATTGTAGCCGTCGGACGGACGCGGTCGGCAACAGGCGCGTGCTCGAGCATCCGCTGCGACGCGCTGCGCTGCGCTCCTGCGTGGCCCGGTTGGTGGAAATCGTACATTATAATTCAAAGTTATCGATTAGCTTCTCCAGTAATTCACGTAATTTCATGACGCGCCAATTACAATACGGCCGACGTATCTTGGCGAGTCTGAAGTTAGTTGTTTGATTGCGCAATGAATGTTTTAGAAAAGAAATTGTCTACTGCGCAGCTAATCAGCTAACTTCAGACTCGCCAAGATACGTCGGCCGTATTGTAAGTTGCAGTGACGATGATGTTCATGGGAGCGTATCTGACAGCGATAGCCTATAGACAATATAAAAAGCGTTGTTTTCATCGAAACTTAACTACAACTGAACTTCTTTAGTTAAATTAATCATGCCCCAGTTTGTGTACCAATGTTTTTTTTTTTAAGTTCTAAGTTTCCTGTTACAAAAACTTGTTTATTATGACGAGTAAATTCAACCCTGAAAGTTTCCTTAACCACTAAATATTCACGGTGTATAACTAATATGACGTCACCTTGGAGTGAAAAGCTCGGGAATGCAATTTTGGTCATTTTTATTTTATCACGTTATACCGATTGATACTACATAAGTGAGCCGCTTTACGCGTAATTAGTTTTAGGCACTGAAATTAAGCCTCTATTGGGTATACAAGGTGTAACATAAATAACGCACAACCTCTTAAGGGGTCCCTGTACTCATCATTATGAACAACTTTTACTATGGGACCAAACATGAAATCGCAAAAAAAAACTGCTGTTCCCTACATTTATGTTCGCATAACTCTTCAAAATGTAGGGAATAGCTGTTTTTTTTTCGCGATTTCTGATTTCGTCCCATAGTAAAAGTTGTTCATAATGATGAGTACAGTGACTCCTTAAGAGGTTGTGCGTTATTTTTGTTACACCTTGTATAACATTCGTAATAAAAATAACTGACTAGCTTTTGCCCGCGACTTCGTCCGCATGAAAGCCCACTGGAAACGTGCAATGACCAAAATCAATTTCCAACCTTTTCACTCCAGTGCTACGATAACTACTAGCCTGATTACTACTGCCTTGCAATATGTAGCCATACGCCATAGCATATTGTATAGCAATCTAACAATACTCAGTAATACTGTTGTGAAGTACAAATACAATACCTTATATAAATTAAATAGTAATAG
Source organism: Amphipyra tragopoginis (assembly GCA_905220435.1). Lineage (NCBI taxonomy): Eukaryota > Metazoa > Arthropoda > Insecta > Lepidoptera > Noctuidae > Amphipyra > Amphipyra tragopoginis. The sequence goes on along the minus strand of HG991995.1, from coordinate 20,116,427 downwards.
ATTCTATCTATATTTACATCATGGTATAATAACACCAGGTATTCTCTTCCCACGATGACCCAAGAGTACCTACGTCACTGTCAATCAGTGCTGCCATTTTTAACATCTTCAATAAAAGAGTTTTTTAATTTATAAAATGTAATAAAAAAAAATGTTATGGGTCTAGCGCATAACTGAGTCAGTGCCTGGGGTATGGGAGCGGCACGGGAGGGTTGACATATGACGTGACATGACGTGTCCGAACTATCTCGCTATACACGTGATAAATATAATGAAGATATCTCTTACGATATTTTTACTACTACTGGATAATGAAAGTGTTAAATACAGTGATTCGGGTACAGACAGCGATAAGGAATCTGATAAATTAAATTTGGGATTTCGGGATTTGTTTGTTGTTGTATCAGTTGAAAATATTAATACTTATTAAATAAAATAATATAATTATTGTAACTTATTTTTTGTTAACATTGTCACGCGCAATTATATTAATTAACTTATGAATACACACGTAAATATCGTAAGAGATATATTCATTATATTTATCACGTGTACCTAAGCGAGATAGTTCGGACACGTCGTCATAAGTCACCCCTCCCGTGCCGCTCCCATACCCTAGGCACTCAGTTATGCGCTAGACCTGTAACTAGCCTAATTATTTTCTATTTCGAGTTATTCATCTATTTAGTTAAAAAAGTAAACTGTATAAAATGACTTATTCAATATTGCTTTTTAAAGAAGCAAGTATGTGAAAAAATCAGGTAATGCATTAACACATAGTGGCAGCACCCACAGCCGATGACCTAGACTTGGGCCAATCACCTGACCCAGCTGTCAGGGGAAATACCTGGTGAAACATTGTTATACCATGATTTACATTAGAAACTAAACATGCGCTTGGGAAGACCCCAATAACTATAATTGTTCTTAGTTTTATTTAGATATAAGTGTTATTATATACGTCTCGCGTTATTTTGAGCTAAATAGTAGAAAAACTACTAAAATTATAGCTTTAATGTAATATCAATAATATTAGGCGTACCATTGTTTTGTTTGGAAATTAGCAGATTATTTTTTTAGAGACTTATGTATTAATATTTTGAAGTGAAAGTATGGAATACAAAAGTTAAGATCATTTTTTAATTTTTTTCTACGCATTATCTCATTTTTGATTTCGTACTTTCATTGAAAGTCTTATACTTCCCAGTAATTTTTTAAATTTATTCAAAATGTACCTAATATTATTTCAATTGTTGGCCTTTGAGGAAAGTTGAGTTTTTACAAAATCCATATGTCATCACATGTTCGCTTTATATTTTGATTTTGAAATTATAAATAATACAGTAGTATATGTTTTGAATTTAACAATTTACAAGTTCTTCAATAAAACAGCTTTGTTCGGAGTCCGAACTTCGGACCCAATAAGAACTAATTAAGGTCTACAATAGGATATTACAATTTCATAGACTGTTCATAATAATTTTACACTCTTTTTATTTGTCAATATTATTTCTCACCTAAACGTGTTTATATTCTTTTTTCTAAAAAAAGATTTAAAACGTCATGAATATTGGACCTTAAAATAACATGAATTATTCGACTTCCTTCTTAAATACATATTTAATATTCTGTCCTAAACATTATTTTACACAAACTGTCTTCGTGTGAATCTTAACTTTTTGAATATTAGCTTCGTTAAGGCTGTAATTAATATTCATTGTTCCACCTTGATTTCAGTAACTACGTACCTACTGTTAGATAGAATCTGCCCATATAATTTAATATGATTTCTTTGAGTAGCTAATTAATAAATGATTAATTATGAAATGTGTTTTCGTTTTACTTGTTCGTCTTTTACATGGGACGGATCTGCCAAATACTAACTACGACGCACTTGAGTCGATCGACAAACTGGCCAAGAGGCTTATCGGCAACGATGCACTGGTCAACTCAAAGCTCCAGAGCCTTGAACATCGACGCCGAGTTGCCAGCCTGTCGGTTTTTTATCGGTTACACTTCGGGGAGTGTGCAATGGAACTGCGCAATTTGATTCCGCCTGGCCCTTTCCATCATCGGACTACCGGACGTACGGCAATGCACCATCGGTACATGGTGGATATCCCACCCATACGTACAAAGCGTTTTGCGAACACATTCATTAAAAAAAGGCTAGGCAGATATATATTCATTGTTCGCACAGCTAAGCAGTGAAATTCCCTGCCGGAGTCTGTGTTTCCTGATAGTTACAACCTTGGGGTCTAGGTCAAGAGTGAATAGGTTACTTCTAGGCAAGCGTGCTTCACCGTCGACCACATCATCGCTTACCATCAGGCGAGACATTGGTCAAAAGCGAGCACATAACTAAATAAAAAAAAAAATGTACAACGCTACGTGATAATGAAATAGAGCAAAAACTCAGACACACTAAAGGCTCATTTTACACGGTGATAGTTTCTCAAACCGAGTCTCAAGCTATCTCTGTTTTATCCTAGAGAAAGACAAAGACAACGAGTTTCGCTTCGAGAAACTATGCTCGTGTGCCTTGAAGTCAGCCTGGCCATCATTAATAGCAACATACCTATAAAAGTACAATTAAATTATGGAATTGCCACACTACGTACTTACACATACGTCTACATATGTATATGTTACGGGCAAGCAACGTGATTAACTGGGCATTATTAATAAGGACCGGCCATTAATAATGCCCAAGAGCGATGGGCAAAGTGATTAATTTATCACTTTGACCGGCCATTATTTATAATGCCCGACGGCCCGTGGTCCATGTAATAAGTCAGTGTTTGCACAATAAAAACAAATGAAAAACTCAAGGGGATGTTTGGAAGGTTGTTTGGGTTTTCAAAGGAGAGTCGACGGAGCCCCGCTGAGCGGGGCTCCTATTTCTGTCTGCAGGGTTTAAAGCAACTTTTATCAAAATAAAAGTAGGTAACTAATGATGTTATTACATTTTTAACTGTTTATTTTTAAACTACTACCTATGTTCAATAGTTTATTTTTTGTTAACTTTTCATGAAATTTTTGTAAGTTTAATTTCATTTAATAAACAGAAACACTACAGTTCACCTATTTTATTACTTTGCCCAAGATAGGGTGGGCATTATTCATAAGGGCCGGGAAAAGTGATTAATCATGCTGTTTTAATCACATTGCCCAATTGAGTCGGGCATTATGAATACAGACCGGCCATTATTAATAGTGCCCGGACTTATCAAATTGCCCGTAACATATACACACTCTTATTAAGCATAATGATAATAATTATATCATCCTATTTCTATTTTGGCTGGAGACCCTTCAGGTCTCGCCAATAACTGCCCGGTTATGTAGCAACGGTCCGCAAGGACCATCTAGGTACAAGCAGCCCAATAGAAAAAAAAAACAGAATATGTCGGTCTGTCCCCCATTTGTCCCCTCGCGTGGGTAACAGAGGGACAGATCGAAACTTTTTATTTCTATTTATCCCCGTAAAGATCAGCAGGGGAAAGACCAGAAATAATTCGTTCAATCTGTCCGTTCGTCTTGATGACAGGGGAACAGATCGATTTTTTTATTCCTGATTGTCCCCCGGAGGTGACAGATCAGGGGGACAGACCGGAATATTCCAAAAAAACATATAAGTATTTCTATTGCATTAAATATCTAAAGTTCAGAAATAATTGTAAATCCATAATTGGCTGTAAGACTGCTTAATGTGAGAAATTGTTATTACCTAGGTAGATATAAGGAGCTGTAGATGTTATGAATGAATAAATAAATTATTAGTCAGTCGACTGAGTACCTAGGTAGAGCATCATCGTCATTGTTGGTAAGCGCAAGGGTAAACCACAAACCGGATGTCGTAAGCTTCCTGTTATTGCCATAGATGGATGACAACTGCATACGAAACACAATTTGAATGGTTTTCTAGAAATATTTTAGGTATCAAGACTACGCGAAACATTGGGGCCAAGACCACAGAATAAATAGACTTTATTTATTTATGCTCCAAAGTACATCAATATACAGTTTAGAGGAATATGCGATCAAAAACACAAAGAAATACGATCTTTGCTTCTCAAAATACAGTGGTAAGGCCCTGTGTTATGGGATAAGCAGTTAAACAGCGCTCTTCCCTACAAAACTGGTAGACAGGCTAAAAAAATACAATTTTACTTCAAAATTACGGAAAACCACGCGCCCTATTTATCTACACTAAAATTCAATACGTAGGTAGGTAATTAAGAGGCGGTCCAAAGGCCGGTAGTTGTCCGGCAGGGGCGTCTTAGGCACTTGTCCCACCGCGAACGATGAGCGAGCAGCGAGTAGAGCTAGAAGCTAGAAACGAGTTGGCGAGCAGCGAGAAGCGAGTGTGTAGTTCCGATAGTTTTGTCGCTGGCCTGTAAGCGAGTGTGCGAGTGCGACGGGCGATTACTCGCAAATGACCGCTGGTTGGTCTCTCGGCGTGAATTCTGACCGCCAAGCGAGCATCGCTGAGCGAGTATTATCTTTGATAGCTCTTGTCGCTCAGCGACAAACTAGTGGAGCGATTCATCGCCGGCAGTGTGAACAGTCAGCGGTTAACTATTAATATACATATCTCTTTTGTTTACACGGAATGTAAGTATATCTATTGTACGTTTCTTGAGCGAGAAAATAGCCGATAGTTTGTCGCTTCCTCGCAGGCGGTGGGACAGCTGCCTTAGGCCATGCAGAGGCCAATAGGCAGCAATAACGCCACATTTGGTAATTCATAGGTATTTATTTTCTTATTCGTAATCATAACTGCAAGTGGACTGCATAATCTGCACATCCAGTCGGCAGTTGTCACGCAGTTACACTGACTGCATCTTAACTGCCTTTACGCTGCATTTGGCATAATTATGTATAGTTTGCAGTTGCGACTGGATGTTCAGTCCACTTGAATATTTGTTATGATTACGAATATCCAACGAAAATGATTCAACAAATGTGACGTCACTAGGCCTTCTGGTCGGCCGATCAGAATAAGCAACTTGGAATAGTCACGTCAACAAATCAACTATCTTCTAGGTAAGCATTAACAGGTCAAATATCTTCTAGGTACCTACTTATACTTATACCTACCTAAATAAAAATGAATCGCCGAAATGTACCCGATGTAAGGTCAACCGGGGCAATTGCGTCATATAAATCCCATACACGCTTTTAAAAATTCATATCACACTAATTATAAACTTATGAGAAAAATCATTACTACAAATGTATATAGAAATTATCTGTCTTCAACCTTAATTAATTGTTTCTACCATTATTTACAGTAAATACGAGTAAATAAACATTTTTTTGTAAAGACGCATTTTAGACGCATTTTCCCGTATTGGGGCAAACGCGTCTTTATTAAATAAGTTTTAAACCTGTGACGTTTGAAGGCTGAAATAAATATATTTTCCTTCGATTAAAGTTTTGTATACGGATCTTTCAGTAAATTATAAAAATATTGAACAATCATTACATCAGAAGCTATATCATAAAAACTGGGAAAATGTGACTATTTTTTCTTAGACGCATTTAACCCCTGTCAAATCCAGACGTTAAGAACATTTTATTTGTGAAAGCAAAATTAGAATAAACTCTATCCTAGAAAAACCTTTAAATGGGTGCTAAATAAAAGTAACAGTACATTTTTGAAGTTTAATCAAAATCAAGTTACATTAGACGAATATTACAAAATTTAAATTGCAATATAAACGTTTTACTACCAATGGATGTCTATAAAATCTGTCGAATACGGTAATTTACGAAAAGAATCTTGACTTGTCAGTGTCGCATGGGGCTGTCTACATCCGAAACATTCATGTGACCAGATAATATGTGTTTTATGCCATGGCCAGATAAGTTTCTGCTCTATGTAATATTGAAAGTCATTTCTTTCTTAATATTTATCGATATCAATGTATATCAATATAACCATTGTGATCGTATTCTAATTTACTTACCTGCAACACAAATTGATAACTTCACTATAACAAAAAAAAACGCGTCAATTCTCATAAAAAAAAAGAAAGGCAAATTTAAATTTATCGCTAAACAAAGCTTTAAGAAACACATAATTACGAAATAAAATTAACTACAAAATACAAAAAAAAAACACAAAACAAAAGGTTTAAGATCTCTGGTTTTGGGGCAAATGCGTCATAGAGACGCAATAGCCCCTAAACAGCAGATGCATTTTTACCCCAAACATCCAGACCTAACCGAAAAAAATTAAATCATCATTTCTCCACAAGTAAAACGATTTCAATAAAAATAACTATTGGTATAGACAGGCTATATTATATTATTTATATATATTTTATAACAAAAACGGAAAACCGAGAAAAAATATGGATTCTTAAGGATTTTGATCACTCACCTCGTGCAGCACCACTTTACAAAAAACAAGTGATTTTAAATATGGCCGATATTTTGAATTTATGCGTTTCAACGCCATCTATTTAAATTATACGTTGTGAATTTATTCAAAATAAACAAAACTAGATGGCAGGAGAGGTTGGTTTTCAAACAGATTTAAAATTATTTCAAATAAACGCAATTGCCCCGAAGACGCAAATGCCCCGGTTGACCTTACGTGCTGTACGCGCATAACTTTCGAACGATTGCACCAAATTGGAAAATTCTTTTTTTTTGTGTTCGTTAGTGTCAGGACAAGGTTTGTATAAAAGAAAATTTCGAATATGGCGGTACTTAATTCGCCGGGTCAGCTAGTAGGAAACTAGGAAATAAATACCTACTTTAAAGGTAGCTGGATCAATTAGGTAAGTACCTATACCTACTTACCTACAATAATAAAACTCGTTGGGTCTTAAGTTTTGCGTCATTTTAATGGCACACTGTATGTAATAAAATAAGCTATTCAAATAACTTTTTGAAGAAGCCAAAAACGTAAACAACAACTAAATTCAAAACGTGTTTTGAAAACGCCGCCTACAGATGGCGCTACATGTCTCGTTTCAATGCAAGGACTTTATTAAAAGAAGTACATATAATTACTTCTGTTTGAATATTGAATGATAACTTGACTATTGAAGTGTACGCGTATAAGTTTAATATACTTAACATGTGAACGAAGTGATTGTATGATTTTTTTTGGATTTTATTCATATCTAGAGGTGTGCCTACTACATGGGTGATAGGGGCAAGTTTACTTATCGCCTTTATCGGGTGAATGCCGACACAGTAAAAATGATTACTACTTACTTAATAGAAAAAACCCACCAATAAAACAAGCTACCTGAGATTCGAAACCAAGACCTCACGTTCGGCAACTGCGCTTCGGTACGACAAATATGGCGGGTTTATTTTATCAGATTTCAAACCCAAACTGATCTACAAATTGTAAACAAAAATATTTCTGATGAATTGCAATTACCTAATTGTAATTAATATTTTATTCGAGGTCCATAACCTCGACATCTCAAGCGTAAAACTTGAAAGAGTTTTACCTAAGTACCCTTAACCGAAATAGTAAAAAAAGTCCTTCAAAGTTCAAGAGGCTTGACTAACCTCCAGTTTCTGAATTTTGAATTCTAGGATAAGCATTAACATTTGAGTACGGAGTTGTCAAAAGAAATTACGGATTTTAAAGCATTTCTTTGACAACTCCGTACCTACTCAAATACTACTTAGGTAAGTATTGCTTATCCCGAATTCTCAATTCCGAAACCGGAGATTTCTTGAGGTTCAACTTTTAAACTTACAATGATCGCCTCGTCTAACACTGTAGGCTAATTCACTAACTAAAGAAGTTCAGTTGCAATTAAGCTTCGATCAAAACAACGCTTTTCGTATTCTCTTAATCGGCGGTCGCTGTCAGATATGCTCTGCAGCATCACTGCAAATTGATCGGCACGTCATGAAGTTACGTGAATTACCCTAGGGGAAGTACGTCCAAAATGGCATACATGGACAAAATGAGATATCGGGTTTTTTTCGAAATGGGGGGGCTATGAGACCCCGTTTAACATCGTAACACGTGAAGACTACCATGTTGGCAAACATGTGAAATTATGAGCGACATTGGCTCAGTCGTTAAGGTGCAACGAGTCAGGACATTTTCGCATTACATAAAAGATTATTATTTACATGGATTTCTTGCTGATTTTGGGGAGTTTTACTTTGTGTTTCGTCTATACTGTTATCTACGCGTACTGTATACCTAGTCTTCTCTCGTGTCAGCACGAGATATACGAAAATAGCTCATGCTGTGGTGAAAATATTAGCCAGAATAGCCAGTGAGCAAGGTTGGTAGCGGGGCTGACTGCCCAGGGTGCGCCGGACGTACTTAAGTATCGTTACTGGAGGCTCTTTTGTCTTTTCATGCACCCCGTACTGTTTAATTATTACTAAGTACCGGTAAACCGAGGTTACTTTAAAATACAGGGGCGACATTGATAGTTACTAAAATATTGCATTTGGTCATATATCTCTGTGAAAATGAAACTTATGCATTTTAATTTAATATTGTAGGGAACATTGACAGTTTTCCTATTTTACAATTCGGTATAGAGGTGTCTGCGATGTTAGATGACGAAGATAAAAAATATTAAATGATACCCCTGAATTTGTAAAAAAAACGTTTTTTTAGATTTCTCGATTGGGGCTACTTTGAAACTCAATGATAGAACAAAGATGATCAAAGTAGAAGCTCTACATTCAAGTTTGATAAGGAACATTTCTCCTTTTTTTCTCGAAAATAATACTCTGTTATTTTTTTATTTAGCCTATTTGGTTTTGTATATATATCTGTTAATTCAGTTTGTTTATAAGATTTTTGTTGTAGCATCTAAAATCAAAAATAAATAAGATATTATATATGAAGCTCAAAAACTAATCAAAGTATCCTCGAATCCCATATGCATATCGTCAATAAAGTTCTAACAGTGCGTAAGTCATTTTGTGACAAAAACAGACAACACTGCAAAAGCCACAAATTTACTTGAAATGAAAAAGATTTCAAAAGGATTTTCAAAGGCTTATTAAATCATCGAAACGTTGATTTGTAATAATACTTAATTAAAAGCAATATTGCGTTCCGCGTAAGTTACGCTCATTTTAAATCATTTTTTCACTCTTGTAAAGTAGCCATTTTTGACTTCCGCACTGTTAGAACTTCACGGCCAATATTGACTTTTACTCCACCAACCATCAACTTATTATTTAAATCGATATATAATTAAATGTAAGACGGTATGTACTGTGGAGACGCAGCCCGTCCTCCCGAGGGAGATGTAAGACGTTCCGGAGACATTAATTCACCCAATGTTTGCGGCTAACGTCTGTTCTAATTTACATACAGTAAAACGTATTAGATTACGTAACTTTAATAGCATTTGTATTAGTTTGTAGTTAGATATACCCAGTATATCTTGAGCTGTTCTGGCGGCGCTGCTTGTGAAGGTAAGTGTCAACAATTTGCCAAAAGACATCGGCAGTTTGGCCAAAATCTGTAAAAGAAATGAGAGAGAAAAAAAAATGTTCACTGGCAAACTAAATGCCTTAGGCATTTTCTACCAGTCGATCTTTTGGTATGCACCAGTGCGCTTTCATGTTCATCTTGCGCTTTCGTCTGACGCATGCCTGAAGCGCCATAGCGCATGCAATAGCGCATGCCATAATACTAGTTCGAGTCTTATGGCAATCAATATTGCATGCGCTTGACGCAAGAGGAATTGAAAGTTGAAAGCGCAAGATGAACATGAAAGCGCACGGGTATATAATAGATACCATTAAGGTGATGCAGAGAAAACATTTAAAAAATGTTGATTGCTTGATTTTCTTCGAGATTTGCAACTGAAAAAAAATAGTAGCCAATTCGTCCCAGCATTCACAAAAACGAGGATATCTCCATCAATCTGTTGCCGAATAAAATTAAACTAATTCTAATTTAATGCTCATGAAAAACTCTGTGCCGAGTATTAAGTTAACAAAACATAAATAACGCCTGTATTTCCCGGAGCCGGACCTTTGGTCAACCCTCCAACCAAACGACCAAAGGTACAGCAGAGGTTCCCAAAGTGGTCCAGGTGGACCCCCAGGGGTCCACGGGAGACTCGACGGGGGTCTAGGTTGGCGTGACAAAAAGATCTAATCTTCACATTTTATATGGTAATATGGTAGAAATGTAGCTGCGGGGGGTCCACCGGAACCAACTAAATTTTGAAAGTGGTCTATGAGAAAGAAAGTCTGGGAACCGCTGGTGTACACTCTCTTTTCGCCGTTACGTTTAATGCCCATGGGGGCGAGCCTATTGCCATCAACCGGGCCCAAATGCAGACTCCAGGCTGCTACTGATAAATTCCTCACGGAAAAACCCAATAACACTGTCCGACCTAGGGATCAAACCCACGACCAGGACCTGATGCGGCCTCCTCCTTTTACTATTTTTTAGTTCCCAATTTCGTCGCATGTCACGATATACTGGCCATAATACGTTCACTGACGTTATGACGAGCCGCTTTGCTATTTAATCTCAGACTAATGTTTACTGACAACGCCATTTTGTGCTTGATTTCGCCGTGTTATGTTATTAACTTGTTAAGTTGTAACAATGACTTGTGTGGGTGTTACTGTTTGGTTTAGAACAAAATAGTTACTTGGTAGTTTTCGAGGAATTGGCTTGACTGGATAAAGACTGAAATTGTTGAAATAAATTGAAACAAACACTAGACAATTTTGTTTAATTAGTATATTTGAGGAGCACACCTATGACAGAACAGTATTCTTTTTTATTGAGAGTGTCATATGCAAACAATACTATTGACAAAGTATTATATAAATAGTTTGCATTCCAAACTCATATTCCAACATCCTCTCCTGAATGCAAACCCATGGCTTTGGTGAAGATTTCATGCTTTGGTCGATGCAATGGCTTCGTTAGTATATCAGCAATCATATCTTGACTCTTCTTGTAAATTACAGATACTTGATTGGTTGATACTTTTTCCCTTACAGAATGATACCTTGTTGGTGACCTATAATAACGCCTTGCCATATAGCGTGAGACATCACCACATTCGTTTGTCTTTGTTTTAAAGACCAATTTACATGGAATAATCCCTTTTTAGCAGGTTTTGCAACCAATGACCAAATTGTTATTGTTTATCAGACTGATATTCCTCATTCATTGCTTGTTTCCACTCTTCTGCCTTCTCGTTTTTATGGATCACGGTAAAGCAAGCTTGGTGTTGACTCAGCATTCATGCAAATATATGATGTGGGACCTCTATCATATAATTCAAGTCGTCGGCGTGATCTTGGATTTCTCTGCAATGTCGGTGTGGAATCGTCGTCGCTTTCGTTTGGTATACATGTCTCGTCTGTGGGATCATCATATTATCATCGTACTTGAACTTGAGGTGTCTGAAACATTGATTTTGCTTCCAGTTTTTTTTTCTCCTGTGGTATGTGCACCATATCCTTGCACCTCCAATTGACGTGGTTTGCGTAGGTCCACATAAGTCCTTCTGCAGCAACTCTAGCAATTCCTTTGCCCGGGAGCTACTACTAGCACGGTTTGGTATTTTATTGACACCATTGAAGTTCAGATGTCCCATACGTTGATGCCACAAGTATGTATCTGCCGCTGTAGTAGCGGTCATTGCTCTGTTTTTACAATTGTTGACATTTAGTCTATAGGTATCTCTAATAAGACTTGCATAAGCAACTTTCTTCCCATTTTGATTGTACACTGAACATCCAGTCTTATCAAAGTCCACTTTGCAGCCACCTTTTATTATTTTACTAACTGACAGTAAATTTGTCGATAGTTCAGGTACAAATAATACATTTTTTACCCGTATTGCACTGCTGCTGCCATTCTCACTTGGTACCCATAGTGTTACGTTACCACATCCTTGAACGTGCAGCTCTTTGTTGTCAGCAATTCTAATGCTGTGAATAGGCGGAGTAGTCTCATCTTCCAACCATTCTCTGTGCATGGTCATGTGAGTAGATGCACCAGAATCCACGTACCAATTCACTGAATCATTCAAATGCATGGCTGAAAAAGGAGCTATGAAACCATTATTATTATCTTTATTTTCAGACTTATTTTTCTTGTGCCAACAATTTTTGCTCAAATGTCCGTACTTATTACAATGATAACAACGGGGGCCTTTTGACTTATTGGTGTTTGGCTTATTATTTTTTGAGTTTGTGTAAAATGCGGTAGTGTCACATACTTTTACTTCTTGTAAGAGTTTAGTCTTAATCAGATCTGCACCAATTTTTACACCCGAACTCTCGATTGCCATAATCATGGGCTTATATTCATCCGGTAAGCCCGCCAACATCAATGTCCCGAGCCACTCATCATCCACATTGAAAGATATATTTCTTAATTTATGTGCTGATGACATTATCTTGTTGACATATTCTTCAACAGTATTAGAATTTTCTAGTGTTGTATTGATCAAATCTTTTAATAAGCCAACCTTCCGGAGAAGACCTGAATCCTGGAATGCGCGTGATAGATTAGTCCATACCTCTTTTGCCGTCTTGGCGTCTTGAATGTGAACATATATTATTGGATCCACCAATAATATTAATTTGGACTTAGCCTTCAAATCTTTCTTTGAATCAGCGGGTCCCTCTTCCACGCACTCCCATAATTCTTCATGTTGTAAGTATGCTTTTACGGCAAAACTCCAACTCGACCAGTTATCACGGCCAGTAAGTTTTTGAATAGAAAACATCGAATTGTTCGCCGACATTTTAAACAATTGCTGAAAAAAACTGAAAAGTCAAAACCGGCAACCGCGTGTAACTTTTTGAGGATTTGTCTTCTTGGTCAACTTATTATTTTAATCACTAGTTATTTTTACTAAATAACTTTACACAGGCGGCCTGGGCCCATAACCTGTTGAAATAAATTGAAACAAACACTAGACAATTTTGTTTAATTAGTATATTTGAGGAGCACACCTATGACAGAACAGTATTCTTTTTTATTGAGAGTGTCATATGCAAACAATACTATTGACAAAGTATTATATAAATAGTTTGCATTCCAAACTCATATTCCAACAGAAATGAATGCAATAGAGAACCTTACTTTCACTGAGAAAGAATGGAATTGAAGCTTCTGACTTCTAGAACTAAAATGTTTTAGAATTATTAAGCTGTAAAGTACGACCCAATTAGATATACAGGGTGTAAACGAATGCATGTAATTCCTTAAAACCACGTGATCTACTACTGGTGTAGATTGACCCCGCACTGGATTTAGAACTAAGGTATATTAAAAAAAAACTTTTTTTTTCTTGCTATAGTATCAAGTGATCATAAGTAATCCACGAAATAAAGTATCAATAAAAAATAAGCAACAAAATTAACATTTTTTTATTTAAATTTGCGTGTATGTGTCGATGCCACTCATAAATGACAGAAAACACGACTACTGCGATATCGCTCTTTGCAGTCAGTTAACTGGGGGCTCTAAAATGACTCAGAAATAGAACCCCTTTCTTTCAACCTGGACCTCAAGATTGATAGATGTCCCATCGAAAGGGTTCAAGAAGCCCGTAATCTTGGAGTGGTGTTTGACGGGCAGCTGCATTTTGAGACTCATATTTTGGAAGCTGTACGCAACTGCTTTTACCGTCTCAAGCCTTTGTACCAAGTCCGTCCCTACATAAGTGTGGATATGCGTGTCATGCTATGTGAGTCACTTGTTCTATCTAAGCTGAATTACGCCGACACAGTGTATGGGACCTGCATTCTCGGTAGAACCGATAAACTAATTCAACGGGTACAAAATGGTTGTGCGAGATTCTGTTTTCATGTCCCTCCGCGATCTTACATCACTCCCTTAATTTAATGAAGATGTCGGCCCGCAGAAAGCTTCATCTGGCTACCTTACTGTTTGACACTACATATACTGACCAAAACACCAGACTATCTGTACAGTAAATTGTTTTGGTCGCGTGAGTTCAACAAAAAAAGGGATTCTCTAGGGGATGGGCAGCGGCGTTCTCTGGGTACTTTAACAACCATACTGCGATCGCCAACCCACCTGCCAAGCGTGGCGATTATGGCAACCCCCACCCCCCCTACCCTCAACATGGCTTGGGGGAGGCCTATGTCCAGCAGTGGACTTCTTTCGGCTGAATCATGATGATGATGGTGATGAAATGGTGTGAACCTTCGTCACCTTCCCTTTGTCAGAATTGGTGTTATATTTTTATCAAAACTTTATCCTCGGAACTAAAGCCCATATTGCCCTCTTAAATCCAGGCTCTGTGCGGATTCACTATCTGCCTTTCGCTCACAGAGAACAAGCCTGAGCAGGAGCCAAATAACAACAACAATGTAGGTTTAATCCCAATTATTTAAATAATCGATTTATACCAGTCAATCGTTAATTTAGATACCGACAGTTAATAAAACTTTAATCCAGTGCAATTCCTGAAAACAATCTCATTGCTTCTTTCAGATTTTTACAACGTTTTTATTGGTGGAAGTTTCGCCGTAAAGGGCGGGGTGGATGTCTACTCAATTACCGAAGCGTCTTAATTATATTAGATATGCTTGAGACGGATTTGAATTTCAATTCTGCACCCTACACCTTGTTGGACGAAAGAACTTCACTGTTAATTTTATTAGACTCGCCCGACATCTTTTTAATGTAAATCGTTCGCTGATCTTGTTATATTGAGTCTTGTTTATCAGGATATCTATAAAAGAAGTAGATATGTCATTGACGCGCTAAAAGCAGGTTTCGAAGCGATAATTATCAATCGAGATAATTATCAAGATAAATATTGTTTGATAATTGTCAAGAGAAATAATATAAATACAGCGTATAGGGTGACTGGTAATTAGTGACCGATACTTTAGGTAACACATGATTGTACTCATGATATCATACAACTTTCCCAAAGAAACATTATTAAAAAAATAAAAACCGTATTACGAGCCGCGTCCATTCTGTAACGGTTTATTAATAAATTTTAAATGAAAAAAATAAAATAAAAATAATGTTGCTTTGGGAAAGTTGTTTGTTATCATGAGTACAATCAGGTGTTAAAGTATCGGTCACTAATTACCAGTCACCCTATAAAAACCAGATTTAAGTTGGATTTTGAAATTGGAATCTTCACATACAGGCAATTCCCATCCAGTTGAGGAGGACGAGCATGATCCACTCATCAATTTAATTATTTAGTGTTGTTTTGTAAGTTTTTAATTAAGAATGCCCATTTGTCCAAATATAAAAACAAAAAACTTAACTGTGCTTAATATTTATTAAAAGTACAGAAATATTATTTATTACAAAGCTATTTCGTTCTAATGTAAATAGGTTGTACACACGGCTACACATCAAGCTATACATTTCCAGTTTACACTGACCTCTCACTGTAAGGAAATCCTATACAATGCGAGATCAGCTTATACTGGAATGTGTAGCTTGATTTGTAGCCGTGCGTACGAGTTCAATAAGGATCGGTCGTTTGATAATTATCGTGATACATCGCAAGTAGGGTTTCTGTTTTCTCGACTTATTTTTTTTCTCGGGTCTCGAGAATTCTCGAGCCCGATTTCTCGGGTTTCTCGGGTCATTCGAGAAATTTTTAAAAACCTTAAAAAATCAGCATACTCCCGTTTTCTGGTGTACTCTTGAACGTAGTTTATCTGTTCGATAGCGCTATTATTTCGATAAGCTGACTCACTGCGTTTCTGGACACCCCAGTCAGAAGATAATCCTATTTCAAACTTCAGATAACTTATTTTTTCAGTTTCTCAGGTACTCCTAACCGTAGTTTATCTATTCCACCGCCATTGGTTCGATAAAATGACACATTGCGTTTCTGGACACCTCAGTCAGAAGATGATCTTACTTAGTTCAAACTTCAGTTAACTTGACTGACCAATTTGGGGCGTAAATCGTTAATCGATAGTGAGTTTTGGACTCCCAGCGAAATGGACTCGAGGAGTTCATCGGAATCTGATTTGGAAGTGCTGGAGGCTATTTCGAATAAATCAGTACCAATAAAAAGACATCGAAAGAAATCCATCCGAAATGTTCACGGATGAAAAGTTTAACATGAGATATCTTTAACTAGGGCACTTTGATATTTACCTTTGTGAAATAACCAGTCCTGCCCTAGAACCCATTCATTTACACCACAAATAGGTACGTTAGCTTAGTTTTTTTTTTAGATATAAATAAACTTTACCGCCCAATATTATAAATTACAATAAAACTTTAAAATCCTACTTATTTTGTTTTAATAGTTTTATTGTGCTGTTGCTATGATTAAAAATAACAAAGAGAAAATATTGTGATTTAAATTTTATATTTCATGTGTGTAATGATTCGTTTTAAAATCATTGCACATAGGTACCAGAGGAGGTTTTCATTTAAACTTGGGGCCTAATTGCAAAAAGATGTAAAGTTTAAGGCGAGAAAAGTATATTTAGATGGGCTTTAAAAAGAGACCCCATCTAGTGATCAATTTACAAACTCACTTATTGTTTGGATAGTTATCTAGTCGTCGATTTTGTATTCAGAAACCCAACAATAGATGAACGGAGTTTATATTACAGTTAATTTTTATTTGACATTTTAATGTCACATTATAATAAGAGTACTTGGAGTTGCAGGTATATTATGTGTCTCTTCGCTTGCCTCGCTTACTCGTGCCTCGTAAGGAGAACGATCAGAAGCCAGAATGCAAAGATTACGTAATTTTTAAGCCAATTTTACAGTAATAAAAGAAAATCTTCGATTTCTCGAGTTCTCGAATTCTCGAGGTATTTTTTCTCGTCTCGAAGTTGGCATGATTTCTCGACATTTCTCGACTCGAGAAATGTCGAGCAGAAACCCTAATCGCAAGGCATATTTATCTTTATAATTTCGAACCCTGGCCAAAAGTGATGTTTCAAAAAACAGGACGATTGACGTTGTTTGTTTATATTTGTGTAAGATGTAGAGTCTGAATAATTAGACGACTTTGGTTACGTGAACATTAATCACTTTGGAAGTTTTTAAAATATTTGATCATCTTATCTACCTTACTCATCAAAGCGTTGTTTTAATCGAAACTGAACTTCTTTAGTTATGAATTAACTGAATTGAACAACAAACTGAATTTCTTTAGTTATGAATTAGCCTACTGTACCTACTAATCTCAGACTAATGTTTACTGAGTACTGAGTACACTATAATTACTTTGTGTAACTCACACACACCGAATCGGAAATACCAAAATAAGGGAACCAAACTTATCGTCCAAGTATCGGTATACCGTTACTTATGTCATCAGCTACGTTTATTTACGTTAATACCGCTACAACTTAAACACCGTTAGTTAATTACAATATAGCCACTCGTATTGTTTGTTTACGTAACATAACTTAATGACAAAGCGTCGACTGTGGCAGAGTTATCGGCAGAGCGTGCTTATCGCATGCTGCACGACAATTACGCACCCATCGACAGAACGGTCACTTATTTTAAACAATGCTAGGCGTGCCCTTGATTTCAATGATTCATTTACATATAAACTACGTATACTAGCTAAGGGGCCGTCTCCACGAGCGAGAGAATCGCGGCGATATTATCGTCGTGCCACGTATTTCCATACACTCTCTTAGAACGTGTCTCCACACGGCGATTTTATCGCGGCGATAGTTAGTATTGAATTTGATGGCACGGCGAGAATATCGCCGCGATTCACTCGCTCGTGGAGATGGTCCCTTAGTTTCAAGCACAGTTCAGACTACGGTATACTATTTCGCTATACCTTATACAAGGTTAGTCGGAAAGGGGGTACTAATCCGAAGTCCACTTATAGTATCGCTGATGACTGTTTGAAAGCAAGTGTTAAAATTTCAAAATTCGATAAAAAAAACTGCTCAATAAAATGATTTTTATTTTAGTTTTTTCAAGAATTTTTCATCCCTGCTTTAGTTACAAATTCAGAAAATGGTGCTTCTAATTCATGACCCCAAATATGACCTAAAATGTAAACACAGCTGATCATAACTGGAGATAGATAGATATCAGAGTTTTTTTTTTAGATTTTTGAACAACTTTGACTTTTGGGAAAAGTTGTAGAACAAAAGTTATTCACTATTATGTGTACTTTAACACCCTTTCGGATTAGTACCCCCTTTCTGACTAACCTTGTAGTAAAGCATATTGCGTCATAAGTAGGGATCGGATATCGGATGCATATTTACTTATTTACCTAAAGTTATTTTTTAGCTACTTTGTAAGAAAAAACCCGGGATGCCAGGAACACCGGGAATGCATAACTATAGTCTGACCATTAATTCCATGCAGTGACTTGACAGTTGGAGGTATACCAGTTTTTGACAAAAAAAAGGTAGTGAGGTGAAAAATAGAATGAATGAAATCGAATTAACTTAATAATGTACTTATATGCATACTTTTTCTTGAATTTAATAACTTGATGATCAAAACACGACATAACAATATTAAAACATAGTTTTAACCACAAGTAACTACTGATATGACGTTTTTGATGCAACAAGTAACTGAAATAAGGTTATTTATTAATTCTATACTTCAATGCACAATTGTGGTACATAATGCGGACTTAATGCCATAAGGTATTCTCCATCAGTCAACCAAGAAAACGTTAACATGAAATAATTATTATTATTTATTTTATTGCTATTAGAAGTAAGAATAGAAAAGAAAGAAAATTATTCATTCTTGCACAAAAGACGCACACAACTAAACCAAACAATAGTTACTAAATGTAGGTAATAATAACAAACATACCAATCTTTACAGTTACAGAAAGTCTAGAATGTTAATAAATAATTTAATTAAGTAATTAATTTATGTCTGTCGTTAATAGCTTACGTAAAAAAATACCTTAACATTAAACACAAATATATTTCGTAAACATCACAAAGCACAATAAACTTGGGAATTCGGCTTTGGATTAAATCATCTTTCACCAATAAATATATAAATACTCGTTAATTATTCAATTTTATTATTTTACACTTAAATACAGAGAGTAACTATTTAAGTTCCTTCTCCTTTTTATTCTTATATTGCAAACGAATTTGTAAAGATTTGTTTAAATTGAACTATTTTTCGTATTCGTTCTTTTCGTAAAATCATTCACTACCCCAACACTATTAGTTTTAGTATGGTATCATTATTTTGCTTTGAACTGTCAAGTCACTGCATCGAATTATTAGCCCGACTATAGTCGGGTGTACTCGTATAATATGGAAGCAGCATCATAAATGATTTATTAAAAAAAGTCCGGGATTCTTGACTTGCATAATTATTTAAAATTAATGTTCAACCCCCGATGCAAATATGTGTGTAAGTAGAGTGTAAGAAGAAAAATGGTGTGTTAAATAAACCCAAAAAAAAAACACATAAATTAAAATAATTGTCCCGGAACCGCGGGATTTTTCGATACAAAAGCTCGTTCCTTATTAGCCAACAACTCAAGTTTAGGTGAATATGCATCCGAATATCCGATCTCTAGTCATAAGCTATAACTATACAAGGTTATTCGGAAAGGGGGTACTGATCTGAAAGGGTGTTCTTCTTCTTCTCTCGTGTCAACACGAGCTATACGAAAATAGCTCATGCTGTGGTGAAAAGAGTAGCCAGTCAGCAAGGTTGGTAGCGGAGCTGACTGCCCAGGGTGCGCCGGACGTACTTAAGTATCGTCACTCGCGGAGGCTCTTTTCATGCACCCCAAGGAATGAAAATGAAGGGGTGTTAAAGTCCCGATGATAGTGAAAAACTTTTGTTCTACAACTTTTTCCAGAACTCTATACAGGGTGTTAACGAATTCGTGTAATTCCTTTAAACCGCGTGATCTACTGGTGACACTGATTGACCTTGCACAAGTTTTTTCAGAATCAACAAAAAAAAGTTTTCAAAAAATGAACCATTGCATTCTGTAGCTGAGTAATTTTAGCGTTCCAAGTTAACTGACTGCGTGGAGCGACATCGCGCTAGTTGTGCCCGTCAGCTGTGTCGCCGTGCCTTCATTAATTTATGCATCAATAATATAAAAAAAAATGGAAAATAAAGTTTTTATTTACTTTTAATCAATCTAAATGCCGTGCGGGGTAAATCTATACCATTAATAGATCATTTGATTTAAAGGAATTACACGAATTCGTTTACACCCTGAATAGTTAAGGAGAAATAGGTATTCAAGGATTTAAAAAAAATACGCTAACATCTATTTATCCTCGGCTATGATCAGCTGTGTTTATATTTTAGGTCATATTTGAGGTCACGGATTAGAAGCTCCATTTTCTGAATTGGTAACTAAAGAAGGGATGAAGAACTACAAAGTATAGCAAGTTATTTGACGGCGACGGGGTAGAAGGGAGGCGGGGCGGGGGACCGGAGAATCGGGAGAATCTCTGAGAATCGCTCAAGTTTATCGCGTACAGTATGCCAATACTTTATAGTATAGCGTGGTGTGAAGTGAACGTGTCCATATAAAATGTATACGTTGATATCGTTGTGCTACACAATATTTGCTATAAATGCATTGACTTAGAATCTTATTCTAAGTCAATGTATATATGCTATAAACTGTGGGCCCGAGGTACCTGAAAGATTTTTACCACTTCTTTCTGGTAGTATTATGAGTCAATAATTCTATGTCAACATAGGTCCAATTCAGTAAATTAAACTATTTTATTTTTCAAAAAAAAAAACAATTGACTTCAAGTACTTCCTTGTAAACAATACCTTAGGTTTTTTTTTTTTTTTTTTTAAAAAAAAACCTTGCCCCGCCCTGAGATTTATCTTGTATCGTGGGTGCGTTTACAGACACAAATCTCACAAACAAACGCCCAGACCCGAAACAACCACCTGTAGGCCATACAAATTTTTGTTCCGTGTGGGAATCGAACCCACGACCCGTAGCGCAGAAGCCAATTGCTTAGCCACTGCACCAAACGTGTCGTCGTGAGGTTGAACTGGCAACGTTTATTAATTATCGTGTGAGTGGATACTAAACTTCTCACTTCACGAACCTCCCTGACAAAACACGCTATAAGCTTGTGGGGTATGGTATGACAAAAGTCACAACGCCGCGTTCATAGGGTTGGTTACCCTAGAGATTTTTTGAGTTGTGAATTTCCGTAAATAATGAATATTTAGAAAACTAAGCATTATTTAACAAACTATCCTAGCTTTTCTTCTCCAATTAGGCATCGAAATTGATGGTTAAAATCTTTGGGGCACATCGGACCCACGGTATACAGGGTGTAAAAAGACCCATCACATAGCCGAAATCTACGCACTCTGTACATCAAACTAAATTACATTGACCAAAAATAATTGCTGGGAAACGACTTTTATTTTTCGGCATAAAAAAAACTCTGTTTTTTTTTGTAGCGCGTAATGTAATGCACGTAACCGAATGTGCCTGTGTGGGTCGTGCAGCGGCTACAGAGCTGAGCCAAGGCGGTTGTGTGCGTTTCATATTCATTGCGTTTTTGTAACTTCAAATGCGTAATTTGTTAGGAAAAATTGAAAATTTAGATAATGTTTAGTATTATCACTTAGAAAACGTTAATGGAAAAAATTAAAAAAAAAATGTTGACTTTAACTTTCAATATCTCCAAAACCAATGATTTCCCAGGTATAGTTTGTTCGAAAAAAATGATCCCAATGATGGGTAGAATACGTGGTTTTCGTTATCGTTAAGGGTCTTTTTAACCGACTTCAAAAAGGAGGAGGTTCTCAATTCGGTTGTATTTTTTTTTTTTTTTTTTTTTTTTTTTTTTTTTTTTTTATGTTTGTTACCTCATATCTCCGTCATTTATGAACCGATTTGAAAAAATCTTTCTTTGTTCGAAAGGGTATACTTTCCGATTGGTCCCATATAAATTTTGTTACGATTAGACGATGAACTTCAGAGATATGGAACGGAACCCCTCATCGGATCAAAGCAAAATTCTCAAATTACTAATATTGCTTTGTTTATATTTGTTGTTGGGAACTGACTACTGGAAAAGAGGAGGGGGTGCATGTCCCCCCTCTCCCCCTTTGGAAAGTTTTCATTATATAGTGTAAGGTATCATTTGAAAGGGCTTTTTATGCCCGACTACGTCAAAGCCAAAAAGAAGGGTTATGAAGAGGAGGGGGTTAAATTTATGGCACTAAAACGTATTTAATAAAAAATAAACTTTAAAAAAAAGTAAAAACCGACTTCAAAGAAAAACTAAAAGGAGTAAAATAATTACCA
This sequence comes from Amphipyra tragopoginis, assembly GCA_905220435.1. Lineage (NCBI taxonomy): Eukaryota > Metazoa > Arthropoda > Insecta > Lepidoptera > Noctuidae > Amphipyra > Amphipyra tragopoginis. Next base: position 20,094,171 of record HG991995.1, on the reverse strand, counting down.
TAATATAAAATTAACAGTTTCAGAAGTCGGTGCAACTCTACACTGAAACAAATAGAAGCCACCGACTTCTGAAACTGTTAATTTTATATTATGGTAATTATTTTACTCCTTTTAGTTTTTCTTTGAAGTCGGTTTTTACTTTTTTTTAAAGTTTATTTTTACACCCAATATTATAGCGTACTCTGAACTGCGCTTCAACCGCAGAATTAACGTGTGCTATACATATATACAGCGTCGCAGTCGGCTGGCAGTGAACCAAAACGCTGTTACTTGCATAATGTGGATTTATATCAGGCGCGAGAGATCGCTAAAGCGGAACCTCCGTCTGAGCCGGCAGCAATTTGCAAGAAAGTGATGCTCTTAAACGTGCACTTTAATACGTTATCCTAATCTTAGATAAGTTATTGTAAGCAGTCTGCTCGTTTATTTGTCCCTCCCGATCGATAAAGCGAATTTGCTATTTGGCACCTATTGGTTCAAACATTTATTTAAACGTATATCGTATGGCATCTTTAATAAGGTCTTTAAAACGACATAATTTAAAGTTATTCGGCTCAGAAACAGCAAGCACACTGTGATTTAAAGTTCAATATTATGCTGAATAATGTATCATGTCCTCGCCGCATTAAAGTCGATAGCGATTATGGAATACATTAAAAAAAACCGGCTATGTGCGTATCGGACTCGCGCACGAAGGGTTCCGTACTTATCTATAAGAAACGGCAAAAAAATCAAGTTTGTTGTATGGGAGAGGATTAAATATTTATTTTATTCTGTTTTTTAGTAGTTGTTATAGCGGCAACAGAAACACATCATCTGTGAAAATTTCAACTGTCTAACTATCACGGTTCATGAGATACAGCTTATAAATAACTGCCTCGTTAGTGTAGGTATTAGACGCAAGCGCAAGTCCTGAGCGTGAGCTCCTGGGTTCGATCCCCAGGTCGGGCAAAGTGTTATTGAGTTTTTCCGTGTGGAATTTCTCAGTAGCAGCCCGGAGTCTAGATTTCTGCCTAGTTGATCGCAATAGGCTCGCCCCTATTACTTGGGACTTAAACATAACGGCAAAATGAGGGTGTACTATACACCTCTACCCAACACCTCTCGGAATACATTCGTGAAAATAAATAAGAAAAATATGCTAAGTAAATAAGAAAGCCGCGATATCTATACAAATAAAAATTCAAGTCAATCGGTAAGTTTATCTTGTACCTATGCATAGCGTCGATAGCACCTTTTTATAAATTTATTTAAGCCCGTGTTTTGCGACACGTGGTGCGCTGCAGTGAACACTTCACTCTATACCCAGGAGAGTCGAGAATCGAAATCCATAGATCGCAACGACAGACGTTTCCACCACGTGTTGAAAGGTCTTAGATAATATAATATAAAAGCTTTCAAGAGAATAGCGCTTCACGGCGTGTCTGAAGTATCAATTCTGCTTGTAAGATGACTACCTCGAGGATGTTCCAGACCTCTGATGGCTGTATTGGAAAATTGCTACGGCGCGCTCGCTACCGAGCGAAATCTCTAAGGAGTTGATTTTTATTAAAACTTTATAAAAGAGATACTTGATCATGCACGTAGCGATTCCATTACATGTTATGTTATCACTATTATTAACAATAGTGTTTGTGTGAAACTTTACTTGAGAATTTTGTACAGTTTTCGGTAGTTGTAAATAGGGTGGTATCGTTAAACACAAAAGATGTTTTCCGAGCCGTTGGCTCGCGCCCGGGAATCGAAAGAATGCGTACCGACTGCCTTGTGATATTTTATCACAGATAGAAAGGAACTTAGGGATTCCACTGTTTGTTTGAACAAACGAGCAACAAATACGTTGCGGAAATGCAAACTCGCTTTTATATTACGTATGTAAACAATTCAAAGGGATACCGAGCTTTTGAGGTAAAGACGCAATAGTTACATTCACTAAATAAAGGACGAGTCGGTGAATTCGTTCGTACTTTGAAATTCTAAAAGGGTTACGTGCAGGGAAACAATTTTGGTCTTAATATGTTCAGTAGAATTTGCTTCGCTGCACTTTTTGTAAAGTCTATAAACAATATTTGTTCTGAATGTAATGTGCATACGGTGGGGAAGGCGGTATTTGCATATTGGCATCGCAAGCTGTCTTAATTTCGACGTAATGTGTGGCGGGGTCGAGATTGTGCCGACTCTCTGCTACACATAGGGTGTGTCGCCCACATGTTGCTGTAACAATGCAATTTATTGTTTCAATCTGTGTACACGTTGAAATTAGAATGACATGAATATTGGATGCGTACAAATGTATATTTTGGATGTAAATTCACGTTGCTTTAATGAATTCGCGGGTATACAGAGCAGCAAATGTAATTAAACCTTTGCCAGACTAGTACGTTTTCCATTAGATTTGGAGTCGTTAATATTCCCAATTGAGGTAGCAATTTAGTCTTTGAGCGCATGACGGTTCGTCCACTGTTTGTCTTTATGAATGATGGGATGGGAATGACAAAAGCCGCTATAGACGGACCCAGTATCAAATAGACACAATAGGCAGCCGGAGCAATGTCCGATTCCGCCCTTTGTACGCAACGTCGGTATTAATAGAGTTAGATTTCTCTCTTTGCGTTCCTTTAAAACACTGAAAACGTTTTATGATGAAAATTCTCTCTATTTAAAGGAGAGATTGTTCGCATAAGTGTCCTCGAGAGGCCGAAACACCGGAGACTTAGATGCAATAAAAATACCAGAGGAGGGTCAATCAGGTTAAGTGTTTTGTCCGGCGACTCGCGTCTGCCGAAATAATATATTTTATACGAGGTTTGTATTTGAGTGGATGAAGAAATAGTTGGAATATATACCGGAGCTGGGGTGTGCGGCGTGCTGGCTGCGATGCGCGCTGGTATTCCCCTCGCGCGCCATCTTCGCTGTATACATTCCAATCTCGGGTGAAATAAAAGTTATTTACCCAAAAATCTGTTTCGATTACGTGGACTTATTTTATGAAGTCTTTGAAGTCCGTGTCGACACGGAAAGTGGCTTTAGCCACGCGCTTTAACGAACTGCGAAGTTTCGGCTGACGGATCGCACGTTTTCCAACCACGTAAGTGTTTCGGATCCGATAATCGATTAGATTTTCGCGATTTGTCATTTTGTTTTTCGCTCACCGTATTCCCAAATGTTAATTGTCATCTATTAGTTCTTTGTTGACAATACTTTGATTGTATACAGGGTGTTAACGAAATCGTGTAATTCCTTCAAACCACGTGATCTAATGGTGACACAGATTAACCCTAAATGGGAATTATCGAAAATCAAACAAAAAAAATATTCTAAAAAATTTTTTGGTTTTCAATTTCTGAATCTTGTTAGAGCCTTGAGTTATCTGACTGCAAAGAGCGATATCGTGTTAGTCGTTCCTGCCAGCCGTGTCGCCGTACTTTCATTAATTTATGCGTGGCATCGAAATGTTCACACAAATAAAATAATTGTTATGCAAAAAAAAAACTTATTTTTTTACTGAATCCTTATTAGGTGGTTTAGATACGACCGGTAACAAAGGCGCATGAAAAAAAAAAAATTTTTAATCAAGCTAAATCCCGTGCGGGGCCTGTCTACACCTACTGGTGTAGACAGGCCCCGCACGGGATTCTACTACTGTAGATCATGTGGTTTTAAGGAATTACACGAATTCGTTAACACCCTGTATTTATAATTTCGATGTTCGTCGTTATTTCGTTTCGATCCGAAACTTCGATGTTCGTTTTTTGGAGTAGGCCTTATGGAGCGATTTTCTTAGTTAACAATCTGTAATCACAAAGTCTGACACAAAGACTATAAAACCACGTCTGACAGGTGCTTCTAAGAGTTCCGAATTCTGCATATAAGGCAGCGAACGCGTGTAAAATGTTTTCAGCGCCTATTACTATATAGTTTGATCTCTAGTTTTTTTAGTATTCCTCCCTCAAAACCTTTGCCTTATTTTTTGGATCTACGTATAATTCATACCTATGAATATCTACAATTAACGTACCTACCTACGTTCATTATAGACAACAGAATTAAAAGTGAAAATCTTTTATTTATCATCCTGTACTGTCCTACTGCTGGGCAAAGGCCTCCCCCAAGTTCTTCCAGTACCTACCCCAAGTGTGAGTTTTTTTACATTACTACTGTAGTTGCTTCACGCCAAAAATGTATGAATTATAATATGTATTTAGGCAGAGCCTCTAGCGATAAATAGCGTGACTAAAAATTTGTTTGACATTTTTAGCGTGACGCAACTACAGTAGTAACGTAAAAAACTCACACTTGGGGTACTGGTACTCTTTTTTTACGCCACCTCCAACCAGCCCTCGCGGTTCGCGTTAAAGCCATCTCGTTCTGAGACTCTTGCCCAGCGGTCATTATTTACTTACATAAAAAAAACACGAGCGAGTAAGACTTAGAGCGATTCAGCACTGCATCGGATCCGAATCCGTGAAAATACGGATATAAAAACTCGGACCGAATTCGGATATTGCGTTACGCACTGCATCCGATCCGAATCCGTGAAAATACCGATCTAGAGTAAAAATCTCGGACCGAATTCGGATGTTGCTTACGCACTATTCCGATCTCTGATTCAAATTCAAACAATTCAGGGGCCATCTTTGGCATATCCGTTTGGCGTCTGATTTGAATCCGAGGTAATGCGAAAGCGTTCATACAAACAGTACTACGGCTACTTCGGTCCGTCAATTGTTCTTCCGAATTAGAAACTCACGGATGACGGATGCCGGATTTAGTGCGTAAACTACCATACAAATAGTTCTATGGCTACTTCGGAACGTATTTTCACGGATTCGGATCGGATGCAGTGCGTAACCGCTGTTACTCTTTTTTAAATTAAAAAAACATTGGCCCTCTAACGATTTCTTCTGTATCGTACATTCGTGGGTGCGTTTACAGACACAAATCTAGACATGCACCCAGATCCGGAACAACTATCTGTTCCGTGCACGAATCGAACCTGCGACCCTAGCGCAACAAACCAATCGCTTAGCCACTGCGCCAAACGTGTCGTCAAAACTTTCTGTGTCTCCAGAGCTAACATAATATTTTCGTTCTTAAACTAAGTTAAGACTAGGTCCACGCAACAGGTAAGGGCGAGGGTTCCTCAATCCGTCTAAGTATGTAGTTCGTCAACCCGTGCGTCTAAAAGAGGGTGACATTATTATGTTTTATCACTTTTTCAGAAATTGGTGACTTGACAGGCTCGTAGGTTGTACCTACATAGGTGCATAATACAAAATGTGTAGACATGTACATTACCTACACGTTTTCGTTTCAGTCGAGCAGGAGCTAGGAACGCCGCATATTACTTTTGCATGTTATTTTTACAGATTTTGTACTAAAGTTCGTATCACATTTTTACAAAAAATATACATAACACATAAATATAACACGTCTATGCTGCTGTCATAACGAAGAGTGCAGTAAGTGCAATTTTTGAACATAGAATATTTAACCTTTTGCGACTGCGCACCCCAACACTAAAGTTCAAAATTCTATGTTAAAAAATTGCACTTACTGCACTCTTCGTTATGACGGCCGTATAGTACACCCTCATTTCGCCGTTATATTGAAGTCCCATGTAATAAGAGGTTAGCCTATCGCCATCAACTGGGCACAAATCCAGACTTCGGGCTGCTACTGAGAAATTCCACACGGAAAAACCCAATAACACTATGTCCGACCGGGGATCGAACCCGGACCTCACGCTCAGCAATCGCGCTTGCGACCACATGACCAACGAGGCAGTCAACTACAAAGTATCAGACCGGTAATTGCTGAAAAATCGATCTTCAAATTTCAATAAATCGATCTTCAAATTTCAATAAATCGATACACCTTCTATCGATTCCACCCACCAGCAGAAATAAAACACTGGAATCGTTAAATAAGTTTGAAAAAAAAAGCTATAAATTTTAATACAGATATTTTCAATGCAAGTTAAAAAGCGAGCCACCCCGCCATTTTAATTAGCACAAAGCCGTCTGTCTGCAACGGTCTTGCAGTTTCATAATTTATGGAATGCCAATTTTTCTCTTAGCAAAGCACGTCTCTTCGTAATAACGAGAAATTAAATTGGAGTGTCGTCTTCGCCGTAAATTTTAATGGGCGTGACTACAGCGAAACACATTGTCAACAACTTAGGTATTAGTGTGAAATGTAAATTACAGAAGGTCTATTTCATACACGCAACATACATTACAGGTAAACCGCCGTGCCGTAAGCTAGGCCCTCCCGATGGTCTGCGGGACGCGGGAGGGGCACGAGCAGCCAATCGCCTGATGGTCGCCAGCAGCGATAGATAACAGCAGACTGGCTAATTGGTTGTATCATTGCCGTCCATCAGCAGGGCAAAGCTTCCGGCGGTTTACCTATAATTCGTATAAGTCCAGCTAGCTCTGGGTGTACCAGTACGAATAAAGTTATACGTCTGAGACGGGCTGCAAGCTGCAGAGTGCAACCGCAAGCCGCAAGTCACATTGGTTTGTATGAACCAGATGAACCAGTAGTGTCGCTTGTCTATTGCTGTCATCTGCGGTTGCAGTTTGCGGTCGCCGTTGGAATACTACCTTTAAGGTGTGCACTTTAAAGGTGTTATTCGGACGGCAAGTTGCGGTCTGCGGATGCAGTCTGCAGTTTGCAGCCCGTCTCGGACTTATACCTTAAAATAACTTTGCCTTTCTGAAGTGAGGAACAGAACTCTGAAAGTCTTGTTTCAGAGCGGCAGAGTAATTTTACACGTGCTGTAATTGTTGACTGAGCCTTCTAAACCTATCCTATTTCTTGATATAAGGTTCGTAAGGAGTGCGGGGTTCAAGCTGCGTCTCGACCTCTTCAACTACTTGATTGAATTGGAAGACATATTTAATCGATTTTCAACACGAAGGTATAGGGTTGCTAATTAAAACTTTGATAGAATACAATGTTGCAATGAAGAATTTGTTGCATTTGGTTTGTGTTTTAGAGAATATCATCATCCAGCCGAAAGACGTCCACTGCTGGACATAGGCCTCCCCCAAGCACCGCCACATCCACCGGTCCTGTGTTCCATGTTGGGTGGTTTGCCATAATCACCACGCTTGGCAGGCGGGTTGGCGATCGCAGTATGGTTTTTAAAATACTCAGAGAACGCTGCTGCCCATCCTCTAGTGAATCCCTTAGTCGCCTTTTACGACACCCATGAATGGATGGGGTAGTACTATTCTTACGTCCAACACCACACGGCAATGTTCGTAGAGAATATCACTGATGAATAATTGACTAATAAATGACAGACTCTTGTGATTTACTGAGCGTTATTGGTTAAAATGAAGACCCTTAAATCTTTACCAGTAATGAGGCAAAGAACCCCAGACCTTTGCTTTGATAGTAGACCCTCCCATAAGCTACGTCTACACCAGTGCGCTTTCATGTTCATCTTGCGTCTTCATCTGAAGCATGCGTGAAGCACCATAGCGCCTCAGAATACAGAAAGAACTCTGTATTCTGAGCATAGCGCATGCCTTAATACTAGTTCGACAAAAGCGCATGCCCCTAGCGCACGCTAATCCGTCTACTGTATGTCGACTAACGGCTGACCCAGGCGCACCGGTGTAGACGATAAGCTGCATGCGTCTTATGGCAATCAATATTGCATGCGCTTGACGCAAGAGGAATTGAAAGTTGAAAACGCAAGATGGACATGAAAGCACACGAGTGTAGACATATCAATACATTATAGATAAAGTACGAGTCTTTTTATATGCCCAGTTTGGCAATAAAAATGCTACGATTGGTAAACGAAACGAATCGTTTCGGTCGCGGTTTCCCCGCCGCGTTACGGCACGACGCGTTACGTTCGTTACGACACGTCGTAGCGACACGTCGCAGCGTCATATCGCTGCAGTCATGATTCCGAACCCAACTGCACATGGTTGCAGCAGATGGCAGCGTCGTATTCCAGTTAGTTCTGAATGTTCCGTGAGGCAAGAATACAAGATGTCTGACATGTTTGGGATTAGCGATCGCGATTTACTTTTGTATCTTTTGTTTTTGTTAGATGCCTCGTATAGTGTATCGTATCGGCCACCTGGTTTATCAGTTTTTCTTCCTCAGAATTACTAATTTTTTGAGAAAGATTCAACGTGTCGTCGCTCCAGCGTCGGTAGCACTGATCTGCGGTCGGGCGACACGTCATCTGCGGTCGTACGACATGTCGCCAGCTGCGGAAGGTATTTCACAGAAATACATAGAAACCAGTAGTGTCGGAGCGACACGTCGTCTGCTGCTGCTGTCTGCAGTCCCAACTCGTACCTTAAGACAGTTCAGAAGAAAAACAAGTTTAAGTTTCAAAGGTAAAGTTGAATTACCTACCTTATTAATATAGGACAAAATGTGCTTTAAAAAAATTATATGAGGTTAAGTTTTGGGACACCCTGTATAATTTCAGTGCACTAGACATAGGTAATTGCTTGTCGTTCCTACATGGGCGTCTAACTACCTAAGTGCATCTCGGCACTGTCTCCGCGTCTCCTTGAAAGGATCAAAATGTTTTATTTATAAAACCTGGAAACTGGATACACACCCACGGGAAACCACTGCGACCGTAGACTTGTCGCAACTACAGAGAAAAATGTACTTTAAATAAAAAGTTTAATTTAAAAAAAAATACTCAGAAATAGAATAAAACTGGTTTAATTTTGTATTATAATTTTCGTGAGACACATTCATATTCATGATTAGTTACGCGACGTCTTACGTAGGCGGTTTAAAGCGACGCGAATTGCGAAGCTATGCGATGCGGTGACACGCGATGCGGTGCGAAGCGGCGGCTTTGTCCTACGAGCTCGCGGACCGCTCGCCGCGCGCCGCCGTCATTCAGTAGCACTGTACGGCACCGCATCCAGTTCGAGTGAAAATATCAAGCCAACTGACAGCGTTCGCTACGCGCCGCGCCGCGCCTCACCGCACTCCACGTGCGTTTGGTCACGTAGGACACTTCAACAGGTATCGACACTATCGACTGTTTGCTGTTTTCGCGTCGCTTGTAGATCGCTCACGTAGGATGACGCGTTACAGTTTAGGTACTCACGTGCATTTTTCGGGATTCGGGACCCAAACGGAACCCTTAGGCGTGAATTACATAGAAACGGCGTAAGGTGCAGGCGAGGCGCAGGCGCGTCTCTTTCATACATTTTGTACGAAAAAGATTTAAAGCGGCACGACAACACGTATGTCGCCGTTTCTACGTGGCAAGGCCGCGTGCAGTAGTGTCATTCTGTAAGAAACCCACCTCAATATCGACGGTTAGCTCGATATTCATAATATCACAGTATGGATAATAGAAGCAAATAACACACAGATAATCGACAGTATAATCAATAACGCGAAGTTTTGTTATCCACGATGTGTCACGACAAGTGTCTAATTGACAGTCGCGATCGAGGTGAGATTCTTACAGAATTGCACTGCTGAACTGTTAGTTAGACTCGCGACCTCGCCGTGTGTTCATATCTTAATCATAAATAAAAACAGGCTTAATGTTTCACCAGTAGATATACGCATTAAGGAATTTAAAATCATCATCATCATCAGTCCATTACTATCCCACTGCTGGGCACGAGCTTCCTCTCAGAGTGAGAAGGATTTAGGCCTTAGTCCACCACGCTGGCCTGGGGGCCTACTCCCCAAGTCCGTCAACGAAGTTAGTTGCCCGTCCGAAAGTAGCCCGAAACGTAGGAGTGAACAAAACAAGTGTCAAGCTCAACTTTTCGGATGGGCAAAAACACATCGGTAGTAGGGACAACTGTCAAATCGTGTTGTCATTCATTCTTAGTTCGGGTCCCGAAATAATTGTATGTCCGTAGGTGGTAGGGAGTAGGAAACGCTCGTAAATAAGGCCGAAACCACGGACTTCGTGCTTAGGGAGTAGAAGACCTCCTGGTGCGACTTGCCGGATTACACATCATCGAGAACTGTTTGGAGCCCTCTTAGGTGTGCAGGTTTCCTCATGATGTTTTCCTTCACCGTTAACGCGAGTGATAATCAAATTATGATCCGCACATGAACTCGAAAAGTCAGACCCTCGTGCATGGAAGGCAAGCGTTCATTTGCTAGGACCTAGCAAATGAACGCTTAGCCTAGCAGCTAGGCTATCACTGCTTTATTAAAAATAAATGTTGTAATAATTTATTTCTCGTACTATCGGCACGAGTTTTTCGAGAATAACTCATGCCATGGTGAGAAGATTAGCCAGTCAGCAAGGTTGGTAACGGGGCTGACTGCCCAGGGTGCGTCAGACATACTTAAGTATCGTCACCCGTGGAAGCTCTTTTAGTGCACCCCATAAAATTTAACTGTATAATTGACGGTTGCAACTACAGATTTTTGAAGCTAGAACCCTTTTTAATATTATGGGTTTAAGGTTGCGGGTAGTCTAATGTATTAATAAGTTTTTTGTTAATTTTATATGCAATCATCGGGGTGACGTTTTGTTTATAGAAAAATCCCCGTAAATTAAAAAGGAAATAGAAAAAAATAACAGATTTTCTCTTTCAACTTTTTATTCGTGAACAAAGGTTGCTGGGCCAAGGCTAAGGGTGCTTAACAGCCCTGAGGAAGGCAAAGGGTTATGAGCATAGGTATGTATTCTTACTACCTCGTTATAGATCTAAGTTCCAATGTCTTCCGTTGGATACAATGTCAATATCGATTGCTCCACTCCACCCCAAAAGGTCCATTGAAGTTTGATGACTGCAAACTTTCGATGTGTCATCGGAAATTTATACTAAAACCGTGATTGTAGCAAGCTGTTGAACATTGCGTAAACATTGCAAACAACATTTACCATTCATTCTCTCAGTACAAAACATACTGTGTTTACAGGCAATGTTTACATTTATATCGGTCCAACTAAGTCGCATTGTTTCGAATTTTACTGTCGCGGAAGTCGCCAGTGTGCCGCCGGCATTACACCAAGTTATTATATAGAGGGGGGAAGGGGGGACGCGGGCGCTAATTGGAAATACATGAGAATTTGCATTTTACTTTGTCTGTCGAACTCCCAACGGAGTACGTCTCGCTGAGAATCCCTTTGTCGATGCTGAGTGCACCTTGCACCGGTCTTTTCAGAATTTATTAATACTACAGCTTAAAATTTCATGAGCACCCAGAAAATATAATCTACTATTAAAGTATTGTGGTTTGTTTTAAGGGGCTCGACGCTAATAGGGTATTTGACTGAAAAGATCTAATTAGTACATCAGTTAGATTATCAAAAAATATTTGACCCGTATTTTTTCTTTTGGAACGTAAACCAAAATTGACGAAGCTATGACACTTTTAAAATTGGCAAAACGTCACAAGCAAGTACAATTTTTACTTGCTTCTGACGTCACAAGCCCCCACTCTCGAGTTTTGATGCATTTTATCTTTCCAAATATTCATAGATTTAACAAAAGAAAAAAAATGTGTCCATTGTTTTTCAAAACTCAAACTGGCGGACTAATTAGATTTGCAATTTATTGACGCTGTCAACATGCCTATTATCAACCGCGCGGATCTTATGATTTGCAAGGTTAAGCTGCGCTTGCCGCGGTCAGTCCGTGGATGGGTGACCGTTCGTTACCCATCGAGACTCCTCCGTGCCTCGGAGAGCAAGTTAAACTGTCGGTCCCGGTTGTCATACGAATACCTCTGACAGTCGTTACGGGTAGTCAGAAGCCCGAAAGTCTGACAACCAGTCTATCAGTCTAACTTTAGGATATCGGCCTTGCTCCGTAGCTGGGTTGCTTCCGCGTATGATGGCAGTCGCTCCATGTAAAATACTGGTACAGTGAAGTCTGCTTATAACGACGATGAAAGGACATGCGATATTTGGTCGTACTAAGCGGCTATCGTTAAGGTGTGTACGGTCGTACTAATCTATCGTCGTCGTTAAGGTGTGTACGGACAGCGCGTACATTGGTACGCGTAGTCGGTTACGCGTGACCTGGAACACCATGTCCATACGTGCAGCTACGTGTACACTCTTAAGGAACGAGTGCCGCGCGAGCGCCGCGAGCCGCCGTCAGTCAGCAACTACAAACAGTACTGTGTTGTCTGTTTCCGTACAGGAGCTGTACGCGTATCCAATGTATGCGTGGACAGCGTATTCCGACTACCCGTAACACAGGAACGCGCAGTCCGTACACACCTTTAGTTCGTACAAGGCAGACACCTCCATACTAATACTAAGCGTTCCTGTGTACGCGTAACCGACTACGCGTACATTGGAACGCTTAGTCCGTACACACCTTTATAAGCATCAGTAGACGGTCAAATATCGTGTAACCAATAATTTATATAAAATATAGTCCATTAAACTAACTTAACTATCTCTACAAATTGAATGACAATCGCCATTTATAACACTTGCTCCCTCCCTGCGGGTTGGTGATTTGAGACCATTAAAGTTCAGTTTTCCTCACGATGTTTTCCTTCACCGTTTGTCTGTGGCGTCTTAGATTAACTAAGAAATCACATATGACGTGGAAAAAATCACATATGACGTAGAAAAAATCACATTGATGCACGCCTGGGTTTGAACCCGCAACCCGGTGTTTACAAGCGGGTCTGTAACCTCCGGTTCACCACGACATTTATAAAGCACTAGCATTTGCCCGCGGCTTCGTTCGCGTTAATTTAGAACATGACAATCAACTCTTCACACACTACTAAAGTGTCTATAATAATTCAATCATGATTTGAAAGACAGGTGGCGCCATCTATGAACGTTATTGTTGTTTTCCTCGGGAACAGTACTTTTTTTCGGGATGAAAGGTACCCTACGTCCGTTTCTGTACACCTGACAACTTATATGCCAAATTTCAGGATGATCGGTTCAGTGGTTTAGGCGTGAAAAGGTAACACACAAACTTACTTTCGCATTTATAATATTAGTTAGAATTAGGAAGTTAGGATGATATCTATAAAGCTCAATTTGTTAATTCAACAGAATAACAGCTTCTTAATCTTATAACAATATTATAAAATCGCCAAACACTCTATCTATAAAATGTTCCTCCATTTATTTATCGTTTCAATAATAAGTTTTGTTCGTCTGTTTATACGTCCCCGAGGGAGTCTGGCAATCAGTGTGAACACTCTCACAGCTCGTTCTAAACCCATTACGGATAAATTAAGCCGGATCACAAGCCCGTATGCAAATCTAACAGCTATGCCACCTGGTAACTGTGTTGTTAGAGTGGCAACATTCAGAAAAGTTAAATTAAAACGATAGAGGAACGTTGGTAGAGTAACGTAGATGCTATTTCTTGGAAATAATATTTTTCTGAATTTTATCAAACTGTATGTGAATTGGTTTCTTTGTTTTGTTTTTAGAAATATTTGCGGTTACTCGTAATCGTGTGGTTTGAATATTCGATTAAGTGTCTGTTCGCTTCCAAGAAGACGATATTGACAGTTTTTTTTTTAAATTCTCATTTTATGTTTCGTTTTGGTTTACATGTTGCATTTTAGAGCTCTTACACACCACGTTTTTTTCAGGCGCCTTCGATGCGCGTTTCGCTATCGCGCGTTGTTGGCGCTGCTAAATTTGAAATAGGCAGATTGCTTGCCGTTGCATCGCTGCAAACTCACGAGAAACGCGCTACAGCCGCGCGTGAGCAACTCTCCTTGCAAAGTAAAACGCGTGTAGCCCGCGCGCGAAGGAGCGTGTATCGCGCTATCTATCGCGCGTGAGCAATTCTCCTTGGATTAAAACGCGCTGTACGTATGTGTTTGCAGCCAAAGAGACGAGCTGTGCCAGCGCGTCTGTATCGATGTAACTCCGCGCTACGAGCGCGTCGACAGCTCGCGAAAAAGTCGTCGTCTGCATACTACAATTTTATGAACGTGTGAATATGTAAATTGGTTGCGATAACATCGCGTTTGCAGCGCTTTATAGTTGTTTTAAAAAAACGTGGTGTGTAAGAGCCCTTAATCACACCTTCTACATGTTGCATATATTTGCGAGCGGAAGGGCGGTGTTGGTTTTAAAGCTATACAGGATCTTAACGAATTCGTGTAATTCCTTTAAACCACATGATCTATTAATGGAATAGATTAACCCCGCATGGGATTTAGATTGATTAAAAATAAACTTTTTTTTCCCAAATAAAAAAATTATGTCATAGAAAATATCGATGCCATGCATAAATTAATGAAGGCACGGTGACACAGCTGACGGGCACGGCTAGCGCGACATCGCTCGACGCAGTCAGTTAACTCGGGACGCTAAAATTACTCCGATACAGAATACCATGTTTCATTTTTTGAAAACTTTTTTTTGTTGATTCTGAAAAAAAACCTATGCAGGATCAATCAGTGTCACCAGTAGATCACGCGGTTTGAAGGAATTACACGAATTCGTTTACATCCTGTATAGGTATTGTAATTGCATAATTGTATGCAATACAATAGGTTATTGTTGTGTTTACTTTAAGACTTTTTAAATATTTTTTGGAATAATATCGTGGGCTTAATGCGCACCTAATACAAAAAACCTGAATCTTTTTCGGTCCTGTAATCCTATAATACTGAGTGGAAGTACGTTAAACCTCGGTATAAGTAGCTCCATTAGCTGTTTCCTTTCCATTTTATCACCAAAAGAAAAACATTAAATGATTCCTATCACCGCAAAACGATCTCTTACAGCTGTAAACTCACTACTTCTTGGCTAAATGATGTTAGTTTCAAAAGTTTCAGCACTACCGAACTGAATCTTCGCCTACCCCTAATTAAGTCAGACTGCAGTCAAACGGAGAGCCAACTGTAAAATGCAGTAAAGTTGCAGTTTGCAGAACCATAAACCAGTCAGTCCAAAGGTGCAACGTGTATACCTATGCTGTATCATCGTGGTCGTAACTGCAAGTGCCTCTTCTGCACCATATCGTCGGTGACCAGTAAAAACCTCGGAAACAGTAATTTTGGTCAACACGTTTTATGTCATACTAGCTGTACCTTTCGTTTCAATGCCACGTAAAGAAAAAGAATAAGAATAAATTTATTTACCAAAAAAGATTTCTACAGAAAATCCTTAAATCTAACATGTGTTGATGTTCTATACGATTGCTTATTACGGACAATATTAACTGTGGCTTCCACACTAGGTCGAGCCTGTCTCGCGGAAGCCTTAGTGCTTAAAAAAACATAGGTACAGTTTGAATTTTGCCTCGATCGTATAAAAAGTAAAAAAAGAAAAAACAAATTAAATAGCCATTTCCAGCAGTAACATCGGTATCGGAGAAAATGAGTAAAAAATGAAATACAAAAATAAACATTTTTTTTTCCTGTGTAGTTTTGTTTGTGAGAGTGTGTTGTAAAAAATATAAGTATGTGTGCGTGTGTGTATGTATGTATGTGAGTGAGTTTGGGTGGAGGGGGATGATGAAAAAAAGTGTTTAGTTTTAAAATCTTTTTATTGAAGTGCTTTTGGATACACAATGTTTTTGATTTGACCCCGGACCCGAACTTACCGTACCGACGCGGGACGAACATCGAATATTTGACAGGTAGGAACAGTTTGTATGGGAAAATAAAATTGTTGTTTATACTATTTTCCTCGCGATTTTTCCATATTTTCTCACCATTTAAACCTTTCCTGGACATCCATAAATATTTCAAAATCAAAATTAGCCAAATCGGTCCAGCCGTTCTCGAGTTTTAGCGAGACTAACGAACAGCAATTCATTTTTATACAAGGTTAGTCAGAAAGGGGGTACTAATCCGAAAGGGGGTTAAAGTACCCATGATATTGAATAACTTTTGTTCTACAACTTTTTCCAAAAGTCAATAGTTTAACAGAAATAGGTGATCAAAGATCTCAAAAAAAAAAACCTCTAAAATCTATCTATCCCCAGTTATGATCAGCTGTGTTTACATTGTAGGTCATGTTTGGGGTCATGAGTTAGAAGCACCATTTTCTGAATTTGTAACTAAAGCAGGGATAAATAATTTTTGAAAAAACTAAAATAAAAATCATTTTGCATTGAATTTTTTTTATCGAATTTTGAAATTTTAACACTTGCTTTAAAACAGTCATCAGTGATACTTTAAGTGGCCTGCGGATTAGTACCCCCTTTCCGACTAACCTTGTATAATAGAGCAAGAAAGCCTCGCAACTCATAACTAATACGACTAGCCTTAGTTCAATGTAATGCAAAAAAAAGAAGTTAATTATGAATAATGCACCTGTTTATATGCTGGTAAATCCGTATTTGAAGACAAAAATACTATTTTGTTCCAAGAAAACCTCGTAATTTGCATTTGAGAAAATGCTAAATCCTTAGAAAAAATATATCGAGAAATTCTCGGAGAATTAAAAAAATCCTTTCGAGAATTCATGTTCAAATATTAATCACATTATAAATTAGGTAATGGTTCATCACTACATCGTATAAAACAAAGTCGCTTCCCGCTGTCTGTCCCTATGTATGCTTAGATCTTTAAAACTACGCAACGGATTTTGATGCGGTTTTTTTAACAGATAGTGATTCAAGAGGAAGTTTATATGTATACATTGCACCCGGGCGAAGCCGGGGCGGGTCGCTAGTTTACAAAAACAAAAAAAAAACAGTGAAGTTCCATACAAAAAAATTCAGGAAACTGTTTTTTCCGTCTCCTGTAAAATTTTGCTTTTGGCAATAACGATGTTTTCACTGGTGACCGACGATATAGTCGTGCCATGCATTTTTCATACACTGCACTTTTTCTGTATAGTGCGTTGGGGCAAATCCGGAATATGGGTTAAATACAGTCCAGTGAATTTACCGTAGAAAATGATAAGTATTTTATAGGGTGCGTTGGGGTAAGTCTGGACATGGGGTAAGTTCGTTCAAACGGATTTGCCTTAGAATGTGTCATAAAAGCATTAGGTACCGGTAAACCGGGGTTACTTTCAAATACAGGGGCGACATTGATAGTTACTAAACATTTTGCATTTGGTTAAATATCTGTGTGAAAATGGAACTTGTGCATTTTAATTTAATATTGTAGGGAACGTTGACAGTTTTCCTATTTTACCATTCAGTATAGAGGTGTCTGCGATGTTAGATGGCGATGATAAAAAATATTAAATGACACCCCTGAATATGTAAAAAAAACGAGTTTTAGATTTTTCGATTGGGGCTACTTTGAAATTCAATGATAGAACAGAGATCATCAAAGTAGAAGCTCTACGGTCCAAGTTTGATAAGGAACATTTCTCCTTTTTGCTATCGAAAACTGTGCTCTATAGTTTTTTTTATCTAGTCTATGTGATTTTATATATCTCAGTTAATTGAGTCTACATAAAATATTTTTGATGTAGCAGCTAAAAGCGAAAATAAATAAGATACAAACACATGAAGCTCAAAAAATTGATCAAAGTAACCCCGTTCTACGGTACCATACGAACTGAAGTGAGTAGCAGAGTATTGCCATTTTATTCTGCTCCTCACTAGTCTGTCAGTCCTATACTAGTCAGTCTCGCGGGCTATTCTTTCTTGACAGCAATTAAAAATACCGTCACATTTTCCGGCAAATTAATTTGAATGAACTTAACCCATGTCCGAACTTACCCTATGTCCGAACTTAACCGATAGAACCTTATTGTTGGCAAGAGTAGTGTTTTGACGCCATGTTTCTGCGTCTCACTTCAGTACGTCCGCGTCTTAGTATTTCGACGACAAATTTTGCGGTAAATGCAGTTGAACGAATTTACCCCATATCCGGAATTACCCCAACAAACCTTACACATATTAGCTAAGTTATTAACAACGCATGTATAAATGAGAAATAGTAATACTAAAATCAACAATACAACACTCAATTGTAAATAAACGTTCGCGTAAAATATTGTAGCCATCCATTAAATATTTTGATAAAATCTCCCTTTGAAATCTTTTCAATATGCACGCCTCTCGACCTGCCAAGGACGGAGGGTCATTTATCTTGGGGGCACACATGCTCTATGGTAGGTAAGCTTACAATTCACTTTTTCCTAATTGAGTAGCAATCATCTAAAGCCCGTCACCCACAGCTTGTATTACTTTGTATACGCGGCAAAAGACGCGTTGTTTACGATGATTAAATTGTGTTTTTTTTTTATATTATGTAATAAATAGTCATTACCCTGTATCAAACCCTGTTTTGTTGTAAACCCGTAGGTACTTTTATTTACGGCATCGATTGATTGTGAGGATGTCTCGCCAGCCTCACGATTGATCCATGCCGCTTGCATTGCAGAAAATAAACGGTTTGGAGCCAGTTTTTTTTTAAAGTGAAACTCACTCTCTTTTCAGGTCGGGTGTAAAGGGATAAGCGGTTAAATTTATGGTTTTCATATTATTATCCAATAAAGGGACTTAGATCTTAAGACTAACTGAAATATCGGGTTTTGCAGCAGCAGTAGTTTTTTAAATGCTACTGCGTTTGTGTGTCATTGACGACGCTTCGCGTATTAAGCGGGAAACTATTGTCATGTTTTTTTTGCCGATTTGTTCAGTAAAACTGTTTTATACATCGTATATTTTTTATCGCACTTTCACTGGGATTTAGGAAATAAAAATTAAAAGAAAGGTAAAACACATTTATCCTAATACAGAAAATTAGTACACAGTGGAAACAGCATTTCTTTTTTTTTTGATAAACTTTTATCCAATTAACCTATTACGGTGTTTAATTTCTTATACAATAAGACTAATAAGCAATGACAATAATTTACCACTAAAACACCTCTGCATGTTTATTTGAAGATATGATCATATAATTTTAAGGCGAATTTCCATCGTCGTCATAACGGTCGACTACCAATAAAATCGGTGCGTGTGTATTCAAATAATTTGCAAAAAAGTAGAGAAAACTTGAATTCGTCATTTAAATTAAGTACATTTTTTTGTTATTCCATATTAATTGCCCCATAACTTTATCTATACTAATATTATAAAGAGGTAGAATTTGTTTGTTTGTTTGTTTGTATGTAGGAGGTAATCTCCGAAATTACTCATCCGATTTCAAAAATTCTTTCACCAATAGGAAGCTACGTTATCCCTGAGTGCTATAGGCTATATTTTGGGATCATAAAATTAGGGATCCGTAAATTAACGGGAGCGAAGCCGCGAGCAAAAGCTAGTTGGTAATATTTTGAAAGATCTCTTGACTTTGACTCCTACCAGCTGTGACCATAATTTGAAGGCTGGATCCGTGCCATCACCACAAACGATTTCCGAGAAAGGCATGTATAAAACTCTGTAACATCACATAAAGTGGAGTGTTACTTATAATCGCACCATATTAAAAATCGCGCATCAAAACGATTACGCGAGTGGACGACAGCACTAAATAAAGTCGTATTTTATCTCTCTCACACACCAAACAAAAGACAAGGACGCCTGCTTAACCCGCGCAAAATTTCATTTCGGGCAAGGGCTTGAGATTAATGGTGACCGTAATTTCACCCTTGCTTTAAAAAATGGCGTCGTAGGGTCGTGCGTATCATTGTGTCGTTAGTTTATTCACCATCACTCATGCGCATGCTAAATCTGTTTTGAATCGAGCTGGATATAGACGTGTTGCTATTTCGATAACGGATGACGTGTCCGTTTTAAATTCGCTTAGCCGTGAAATGACGCAGGATGTTTTGTTTTGGGTGTTTACGTTTTTGATTAAATAAGTTTAAGGTATACATAGTACGATATTCTCTTCCGGCGATGGCCCAAGAGCACGTCACGAATGTCACGATCAGGCTAAGCGTATGCTGAGACGCAGGTGCACGCAGCGCAGCGCAGAGCAGACTTTGTAATGCATGAACGTACTAATTAAAAAAAAACGTTCGTTAACTCGAACACGTCTATTCTTTGTACTAGTTAAAACTCGAATGTGTCTTCGAGCTGCGTCGCAGCATTTATCTATTTATTTAAAAATCAGAACGACATAAAGCCAATTACACTGATACACACACATAACATAAGTACTGAAATTGAAACTGAAAAGCATGCTGTCGTAGCCTATGTCTGCCTCGCCTGCCCTGCCCTGCAAAATCTGTACTGTGCTGTCCTGCTTCACCTCTAGCATACGCTTAGCCTCAGTGCTGCAATTTTTTAACATCTCCAATAAAAATAAGGATTTTTTTAACTCTTAATGAATAAAAAATTAATCGCTAATAAGCCTAATAATTTCGAGTTATTCATCTATTTAGTTAAAAAAGTAAACTGTATAATATGACTTGTTCAAAATTGTTTTTTTGGAAGTAAGTGGAAAATGCACTTTGTAATTTATTTTTATACACAAATAAACATACTTACATGATTCAACAAAATCCATCAATAATATAAAAACCTAAAATATTAAATTTGTAGTGACATAGTATACTTACTCATCACTTTACCTTACCTTACCTTACCATGAATACCGTACATACCAAGAATACCGTACCATACACCAATACCAGTACCTGCACCGTTACCACGTTTTGAGGAGCCTCTCAGAGACAGTGAGAGAAACCGCCTTGAGAAAGACGACACGTTCAGGCGTCTACCGCAAAGAAACAAGAATAGTAAGAGACAAGGCGTCGTCTTGATAAAGACGCTTCCGCGCCAGCGACGCAACGTAATATCGACGCGGCCAACATCGATATCACACCACGCCGCCGCACGCGTCAGTTCGCTCTGATAAGAGCGTTTGGTAATGAGGCAAGCCACGCAGCACAGCACATGCACATCTTCAATGATCACGACAGCATGGACACTGGACAGCAGAGAGAATCACGTATCTTCACTCGACATCGGCGAAATGCGTGCGGAGGACTTTTTTTTTTTTTTTTTTTTTTTTTTTTTTCTATTGGACTGCAGTAGGTCGTCCTAGGGGACGGTTTCTACGTAACCGGGCAGTTATTGGCGAGACCTGAAGGGTCTCCAGCCAATGGGGGGAAGTAAAATACTTAACCTAAGCTAACTACTTGTACTACACTAACATCATGACTACCTGCAACAACAGCACTAAGGGCGACCCCTAGTGGGACTCGGACCTCGGCTTAGGGCGTTGCTGGCGTGGACATAGGGGGGGGGAGACAGCTTGATGAGGGCTGAATTATCGGGGTGACTGCGGAGTCTGAAGAGTCGTGCGGAGGACGCGTGTCAACTCGTATTTATAAGCTCGGTGCAGGTGTTCAACTTCGTCCCGCGCCCGCTCCCCGCGGGGCGGGGCGCGCCGTTTATTAGATTAGGATTGGTGTAAATATTTGTAATATAGTTTAGCTAAGTTGTAATTGTAAGCCGAAATTTGTAAATATAAATAGGACATTTTGGGAATAATATAATATATACATTCGTTCATTCGCATTTCGGACCTCGATATCATAGTTTTATTTACGACGAGCAACCCCTCATTCCTCCAAATTGGTGACCCCGAAGAAGACTTTAGAAGACCCGAAGAAGACTTTAGAAGACCCGAATACTCAGAAGACTCCGAAGACCACGAAGATTCGAAGATCGCAATAGCAAGAAGACACCGGACCCCGCAAAATGTCGAAATCCACAGAAGAATTCACCGATGCGCAGGACGTCACAACTGTGAAGAGCAACGTGGCTACAATTTCGCTACCTGCCCGACTACCACCATTTTGGCGCCAAAACCCGCGTCTGTGGTTCGCGCAGTTCGAAGCCGCCGTTGCCGCCAGTAGAATTGGAGATAAGCAGAAATTCAACCTCGTCGTCCCGCTGCTCGGCTGCAGCGACCTGGAGCAGATCGCCGACATCATCCTGGAACCACCGGCCAGCGGAAAATACAGCGCGTTAAAAGAAAGACTGATATCAACATACCAGGAGTCAGACCATCGCCAACTACAGAAACTACTCAGCGGCCTCGAACTCGGCGACCAGAAGCCGAGCCAGCTGCTGCGTAAGATGAGAGACCTCAGCGGCAAACTACTATCTGACGAAGCACTGAAGGTTATGTGGCTCAACCATCTGCCTACACAAGTTCCCGCCGTGCTCTCTGTAAACGCCGAGTCGGCACTAGAAACCCTAGCTGCTATGGCCGACAAGATGATGGAGCATTTCGAACCAGCCACAGTCGCCGCAGTCACAACTGAAAACCCTCCGTCAACCAACACATCAGGAGTACAGCAGAATAACTTGACAAGCCTACAAATCAGCATGTTATCAAAACAAATAGAAAAAATATCTCTCGAACTCGCCGAGCTGCGAAATCAACAAAATTCCACGAATCGCCGCCCCTGCTCGCACCCCGCACACCGTAGCCGCTCCCGCTCGCACTCGAGACACCGCGCACACAACAACGCGCGCAAGCCCGGCGATCCTGATTGGCTGTGCCGTTATCACTACCGATTTGGCAACGAGGCGCGAAAATGTGAATCGCCGTGCTCCCAAACCAAACAGGGAAACTAAAAAGTACATCGACCGTGGCGGGTGTCGATGTAAACCAGTAGTCTCACCGCCTATGCGTGATCGACATTATCAACAGAGAGCGATTTCTTGTCGACACGGGAGCCGACATATCCGTATTAGCCGCCCGAAACAAGAAATATTTGAAGCCGGCAGAGAATACCTACAAACTGTTCGCGGCCAACGGCACGGAAATTCGTACCTACGGTGAGCGCACACTCGAGCTCAACTTAGGTTTACGAAGAAGTTTCAAGTGGACTTTCGTCGTCGCGGACGTGAAGACGTCGTTACTAGGTGCAGACTTCCTAGTACATCACAAATTACTAGTCGACTTACACCAAAGAAAACTCGTCGACCGCGTAACAGAACTCAGCGTGAACGCCATTCAAGTAAATAACAATGAAGAATCGATCTACATCATCAACAGAGACCACGCATACCACGACCTGCTGAAGAAATACCCAGATGTACTAAGACCAATGTCACTGAAAACTCCAGTCAAACACAACGTCACGCACCACATCGAAACAACCGGACCGCCAATCTACTCTCGGCCGCGCCCTCTACCGCCCGACAAGTACCAAGCAGCCAAGCTTGAATTCGAACGCATGATCGAGATGGGTATATGCAAGCCGTCTAACAGTCCGTGGGCCAGTCCGCTACATGTAGTCAAGAAGAAAGATGGTTCACTACGTGTATGTGGTGACTACAGAAGACTCAACGCCGTCACCGTACCCGACCGATACCCCATACCTCGAATTCAAGACTTCACCTACCAACTTCATGGCAAAACAATCTTCTCCAAACTCGACCTGAAGATGGCATATTTTTGGGTGCCTATAGCGAAGGAAGATGCTCAGAAAACAGCCATAATAACACCTTTCGGTCTCTTCGAATTTAACTGCATGACGTTTGGCCTAAGAAACTCCGGTCAAACCTTTCAACGCTTCATGCACGAAGTACTACGAGGTCTAGACGACATCGTATTCTGTTTCGTTGACGATCTGCTGATACACTCTAGAAACAAAGAAGAACATCGTCGGCACTTAGAATTAGTACTCGAACGCCTAAATACTTACGGCGTCAGTCTAAACATCGACAAGTGCGAGTTTGATAAGAAAAACATCGAGATTCTCGGATACGAAGTATCCTCAGAAGGAATCAACCCCACTCAAGAACGAATACAAGCCATAGTCAACTATCCGAAGCCACAGACAGTACAAGAATTAAGAAGATTTCTAGGAATTATCAACTTTTACCGCAGCTGTTTACCTCATCAAGCAGAATATCAATACGAACTAAATAAGTACCTACACAACAGCAAGAAAAATGATAAATCTCCGATACCATGGTCTCAAGAAGCAGAGCAAGCCTTTGAGAAATGCCGACAAAGCGTACTCGAAGCAACAACGCTCACTCACCCGATACCGAACGCTCCACTTTGTTTATTTACCGACGCATCCAACACTAGTATCGGCGCCGTCCTACAACAAAAAGTGAACGACGTGTGGAAACCTCTGGCATTCTACTCAAAAACTATGAGTGAGACACAGCGACGCTACAGCGTGTACGACCGCGAATTATTAGCAATGTACACCGCTGTAAAACACCTACGACGGCTGATCGAGGGCAATGACCTGACAATATTCACCGACCACAAACCTCTAACTTACGCGCTAACCAGAACACCAAGTAGCACCGATACACCAAGAAGAGAACGCCAACTACACTACATAAGTCAATTTTGTACGAAGATTCAATATATTCACGGTGATAAGAACGAAGCAGCTGACGCCTTATCACGCATCGAGGAAATCGACTTATCACAATCTACGATCGACTACAACCAACTTGCTCGAGACCAAGAAGATGATGAAGAGCTGAAGACCTGCATGTCCAACCCAAACCTCAAGTTCTCACGCATCACATTGCCCGGAGGTCAACGACCTATCATATGCGAAACGTCAACCGGCAACATTCGTCCGTACCTACCAGCGACTTATCGTTTTGTAGCCTTCAAAGCGCAACACGAACTGAGTCACCCAGGTGTTAGAACAACAAGAAGATTGATGGCAGCAAAGTTCTTCTGGCCGAGTATGAACAAAGAAGTCGGTCTCTGGGCAAAATCATGCATCGGTTGCCAGCGCGGGAAAATTCAAAGGCACGTTATCAGTCCGCTCGGAGAATTTCAAAAATCTGCGCGCTTCGAACATTTGCATATTGACATCGTGGGACCACTGCCACCGTCAAACGACTACAGATACCTAGTTACCATGATTGACCGCTGCACAAAATGGCCTGAAGCAATACCTACTCGCGACATCACTGCTGACACTGTTGCTAAGGCGATCTACGATGGGTGGATATCGCGATTTGGCTGCCCGTTGCGTGTCACAACGGACCAAGGAAGACAATTCGAATCGTCATTATTCAACGCACTAATGAAAAAATTTGGCATCACAAGAATCCGAACTACTGCATTTCACCCACAAGCAAACGGTCAAATCGAACGCTGGCATCGAACTCTGAAATCCGCACTCATGGCAAGAAGCGCCGGCACACACTGGAGCGACGAACTATCGACCGTGTTACTTGGACTACGCACCGCCCTACGTGAAGATACACAAGTCAGTCCGGCCCTGATGACCTACGGATCGACACTTAGAATTCCGTCAGATTTCTTCGTGCCTACACAGCCGAATATTGAAGACGCAGATTTCGTCCGCCAGCTGACTGAAACAATGTCGACCTTATCACCATGCAGCAAGTCACACAATAACAACAAGAGCACGTTCGTATATAAAGACCTAGCGACGTGTACTCATGTTTTCGTGCGTAACGACACCGTGCGAAGCCCGTTGACCCCACCATATGACGGCCCGTTCCGAGTCCTACAACGAAACAGCAAACAATTCACCATACAGATGCCCTTACGAACCGCAGTAGTCTCAATAGACAGGGTGAAGCCAGCACACCTACTCGACAAAGAACCCACCACCAGAACAGCAACACAGCAACGACACGAAACCACTAGCAACGGAGCCGCGCACACTACGAGCGACGAAGCCGTGCGCACTACGAGCGACGAAACACCGCGCGCTACGAGCAGCGAGCCACGGTCATCGACCCCAGCGATAACGCGCGATGCCTACGTCACTCGTTCTGGACGCTCAGTGAAACCGAACGTACGCTTCGCTTAGGGGGGAGTGATGTAGTGACATAGTATACTTACTCATCACTTTACCTTACCTTACCTTACCATGAATACCGTACATACCAAGAATACCGTACCATACACCAATACCAGTACCTGCACCGTTAGGTACCACGTTTTGAGGAGCCTCTCAGCGACAGTGAGAGAAACCGCCTTGAGAAAGACGACACGTTCAGGCGTCTACCGCAAAGAAACAAGAATAGTAAGAGACAAGGCGTCGTCTTGATAAAGACGCTTCCGCGCCAGCGACGCAACGTAATATCGACGCGGCCAACATCGATATCACACCACGCCGCCGCACGCGTCAGTTCGCTCTGATAAGAGCGTTTGGTAATGAGGCAAGCCACGCAGCACAGCACATGCACATCTTCAATGATCACGACAGCATGGACACTGGACAGCAGAGAGAATCACGTATCTTTACTCGACATCGGCGCTCGGCGAAATGCGTGCGGAGGACGCGTGTCAACTCGTATTTATAAGCTCGGTGCAGGTGTTCAACTTCGTCCCGCGCCCGCTCCCCGCGGGGCGGGGCGCGCCGTTTATTAGATTAGGATTGGTGTAAATATTTGTAATATAGTTTAGCTAAGTTGTAATTGTAAGCCGAAATTTGTAAATATAAATAGGACATTTTGGGAATAATATATATATACATTCGTTCATTCGCATTTCGGACCTCGATATCATAGTTTTATTTACGACGAGCAACCCCGACTCCTCCAAAAATTTATTGTAGTGTTAAATATAGACTTATTAATATTTTATAAAAATGGCTATTATAATAACAACTGAATATTTTATAATAATTGGTGCAATAATTTAATTTAATTACAATTAATGAAATAAAAATAAATAAATAATGAATAGTGCAATAAATTAAATAAATACTAAATAAAAATTAATAAATAGGTACCTAATAGTCAATTATTAAGTACCTAGGTACGATTAACAAATACTAGTAGTAGTGCAAAAAAATAAATATTATAGAAATAGATAATCTCTAAATAAATAAAATATCGAATTGCAGTTAACATATCTAGCAACAATGAATAAAATATTAAATTGTTATTAAACAAATAAGTGCTCTCCCTTCGCTCTTCTACTACACTATGTTGATATGCTGTGCTCGACAGGGTCCATAATTGATCCCATAGCCTTAAGCCTTAATAGTTAAGCAAATAAAGAAATTTCGCATAGAGTGGCTCTCTTATAATAATAGTACCTTTACATCGTGATAACAATAAAATTACCAAATTGCATTCACGAGGTTTTCTCTCTAAGGCGTCGGAATGTGGATACACTGTTTGTATTAAGAATTAGTTTACCAACATTTAGCATTTCACGATTTTACGGCAGCTATCAGTTGCGGTTGCCGAGTACTTAATAAGTGAGCGGGATAATCTATCAAGTCACCGCTTGCCCGTGCCAGCCCAGACTCTGGGGACCGCCCTTTATTCATAATGCATGACTCTTCACACGATACTACCACTGAAACCATATTAAATTCATTCTAAACGCAAAAACACTATAAACTCATACATAATTACTTGAAAACATGAACGTTTTACGATTGCGATGTTTTAGTAAGTGCACGGAACAGAGATGTAAAACTCACTTAAAAATGTCATGTACGGACTATAATATACGAGAATTATATTTATATATGTATATCTAATTTTTAGGGTTCCGTACACAAGGGGTAAAACGGGACCCTATTACTAAGACTCCGCTGTCCGTCCGACTGTCCGTCTGTCACCAGGCTGTATCTCATGAACCGTGATAGTTAGACGGTTGAAATTTTCACAGATGATGTATTTCTGTTGCCGCAATAACAACAAATACTAAAAAACAGAACAAAATAAATATTTAAGGGGGCTCGCATACAACAAACGTGATTTTTTGTCGTTTTTATAGATACAGTACGGAACCCTTCGTGCGCGAGTCCAACTCGCACTTGGCCGGTTTTTTGCAAGTAAAATGAAATATCAAAGTATTTAAAACGACGGACGCAGTCTTTTAAATGTAGAAAACAATAAAACGACGGACGCAGTCTTTTAAATGTAGAAAACAATAAAACGACGGACGCAGTCTTTTAAATGTAGAAAACAATAAAACGACGGACGCAGTCTTTTAAATGTAGAAAACATTAAAACGACGGACGCAGTCTTTTAAATGTAGAAAACATTAAAACGACGGACGCAGTCTTTTAAATGTAGAAAACATTAAAACGACGGACGCAGTCTTTTAAATGTAGAAAACATTAAAACGACGGACGCAGTCTTTTAAATGTAGAAAACATTAAAACGACGGACGCAGTCTTTTAAATGTAGAAAACATTAAAAAATCGAAGATTGTTTTAAGCTACATAAATAAACATAAAAAAAGTAAAAACCGATTTAAAAACGAACTAAAAGGAGTAAAATAATTACCTTACTATAAAATTACCAGTTTTAGAAGTCGATGCTAATCTACGCTCAAACAAATTGAAGTCACCGACTCACGAAACTGTCTACAACGTCGTCTATACAGGGTGTAATCGAATTCGTGTAATTCCTTCAAACCGCGTCATCTACTGGTGACACGGATTAACCCTAAATGGGTATTTCTGAAAATAAACAGAAAAAAAAACTTTGTTTTCTATTTCTGAGTTCTTTTAGAGCTCCGAGTTAACTAACTGCAAAGAACGATTTTGCATTAGTCGTACCCGCCAGCCGTGTCGCCGTGCTTTCATTAATTTATGCGTGGCACCGAAATGTTCAATCGAAGAAAATTTTTTTTGCCCTCGGCCAACAACTGGCAGAAGCGGTCATTTGATCGATCAAAAGTCTAGTGACCAAGAAAGCTAACATTGTCTCAGTTTTAGCACATTTAGGGCGGCCTGCCCAACATTGTTTAGCCCAGGGTTACCCTTGGACTAACAGTCCAAAGGTAACCAAATAGATCCCTGCCACAGTCACAGCCATACAAACTTCATTAGGCCAAGCTAACTAAACAAAAACTTCAGTTGGGCAAGTGGGCCTAAATGTGCTAAAACTGAGAGAATGGTAACTTTCTTGGTCATTAGACTTTCGATCGATCAAATGACCGCTTCTGCCCGTTGTTGGCCGCGGGCACGACCGCCACGAACTCAACGCACATGGTAGACAATCTGACCACGACTTTCTAGTAAGGATTCCATTCCAACGCCGTCTGCGTTAGCGTGTACAAACCAGTACCCCAAGTGTGAGTTTTTTACGTTACTACTGTAATTGCGTCACGCGAAAAATGTATGAAAGTTTAGGCAGCGCCTCTAGCGGCGAATAGCGTGACTAAAAATTTGTTTGACATTTTTGACATGACGCAACTACAGTAGTAACGTAAAAAAACTCACACTTGGGATACAGTTCATTTGATTCAACGACGGGCAGCCGTGATCCGTCCTGTCCGCCGTTGACGGCCAGACACCAGAGGCATTTTGACAGGCGGTCTTTCTGTCCTACGTGTGCGTTGTTGCATAGGATTCCATAGGCTTTAGTATCGCAGCAAAATTCGTCACCCTCTGCGCTAACTGTCGTATCTAGCAGTTGATAGTTTTTCAGTAGTTGCGTTAGCTGTGGCTTTATTAATGAATTAATAACTTTTTATATTGCTCTTGGCTTACTCTTGGCTTGGTTAGTAGTTGCCCTAAAGCCCTAAGGTATCTATTTATTTATTTCTATTCATTTGAAGCAGATACGTCACTCTGTGATAATTTCACTGAAAAATTATCAATTGCTAGTTACGACAGTTAGCGCGGAGGGTGACGAATTGTCCGGCCCGCCGCACACTGGTCCCAAATTAAAAAAAGTGGACATTGATAGTAGACCGCTGATATTTTTTTTTATTGTTGATACAGTGATAATAGATAAGGTAAAAAATATTATTGTCCTACTTCAAATACTTTTCTGTAAAAAAAATATTTCTTTTTTTTTGTATGGGAGTGATTACATTTTATTCAATTTCTCAAAAACCTTAAGCGATGTCGAGATGGCAATCACATATGTTAGAAAACTAATAATTCTGAGTACTTATTTGGCTCGAAGAAACTTATTGCTTATCTCTGCGTACTTTCGAGATAATAGTGACAGAAAATTTCTGTCAATTTTCTGTTAATTTGGGACCAGTGTGCGCCGCCGCGCCGCAGCCCGCGCCGTCTGCTCAGCGCTTAAACCTTGATAGAATTGCACTATTATTAACATGAATCATAATCCTGGAAGCACGAAACAACCGACCAATAACCGAAAAACATATCCGTTTTCAAAACAGCATAAGTTTAAACGAAAACAGAGGGAGCAATTCTAACAAAGGCTGTTATAATTAGTATCTAAACATTTAATAGCATTACAGAATTAGGCATGCATGGATGAGTTACAATTTGGGCACATTGGCCGTGTTGTTCCGAGATACGCAGCTTATAATAAAACAATATTAATTATCAATCGACGCTCCAGCGAGTCCTTTGTCGGCGCGCGCTCCGTTTAATAACAGAGGAATGCGTGCATTAAACCTCCGGCATCTCACAGCACTTTTGTTTAAATAATAAATTGGATTTCTATAAACGATGCAGCTTCAAAGAATTTCGCTTGCGATTATTAAATATTTTTAGATGCGCCTCGAATGAATTCTTTCGGTAATATTACTGGATATGGAGCATTGTTTTCTCAATTTATTATTTCGTTAATTGAATTCAGATTCAGATTACATAAATGCCCGCTTTTTTATCCATCGTTAACGGCAAATTATTTGGCCTTTGTGTTATGTTTTAACGCGATAAATAATTAAAAAATTGTTAAGGCCGCAAACATAATTAATTTCAACAAAAAATCAATTTGTTTCCCATTCAATAATAAGCGGGGGGCACGAATCAGTTTGTTAATGAATTCAAATTTATTCGTTGATCGGGCGCGTCTCGGTGCTAACGTATTTAAAAAGTGATTAGAAGTTAAATTGACACAATATGAACTTTTTGTGTCAGCCCTGCCGCGTAATCAAAAACGAGATTATTCAATTTTGAACATAACGTACAGTGCGATTACAAATTGATTACACGCCATCATTCTATTTACATTTTAAATTCTGTAAAATGAAACGTACCAGTTTTACTTTCTTAAATGAAGTGTGATAAAAATGTAAGCCGTCTTGTGGCTTTAAGACATGGAACTTGCGTTATTTACAATGAGAATTGAGATTAAATTTACATTGTTGCTTTTACGGTGCGCGCTCTGCCGTCTGTTATGGTAAGGTATTCATGAAAGCAAATGTTTAGTCCCGAGGGCGAGCAACGTTACACAGAGCACTTGGCAGAATCATTCGTGTGCTCTAAGTTATGATAATTATATTTGGAATAATCCGCCCAGAGCAATGAATGCAGGAAGCCAGCTTACCGTATTCATGAAACATTTTCCTAATTCTTGTGCCTTCCGAAACAATTTTCGTCGTACTACAACATTTTAGATACAAATCGTTGTTAAAACCAAGTCTAATTTCAAAGTCCATACATAAAAACCGGCCAAGTGCGAGTCGAACTCGCGTACCGAGGGTTCCATATCTTGGAAAGTTTAATTTTCATGTTTTTGGAAACGCACGTCTCAATTTGTTTGTAAAGGATTTTTACAGATTTCTAAAAAAAACTATGCTAATTACACTGTATTATTATACAACGTTATTTTTAGTATACATATACAAAAACCGAGACATCCCAAGAAGATTTTCATCAGAACTGCCTGAATGTGTGTTTTTTTTAATAAATCTCCAAGTTACACCGTAGTTTATGTCGCGTTAAGTTCCCTAGTAAAGTGTGAAATGTCTGAGATGTGCTATGCAGGGGTTATCTAATACACGGAAACTCGTACGTACTAAACGGTACCGTCTCAAGTCTCAAGGTGTCTATTCCCGTCAACTGTTATGGGTAGAAACCTGCTGAAACAAAACTGAAATTAATGTAAAAAAAAAATTTGTAAAATATATGTCAATCGATTCTCCTAGTGATTCTGAACAAACTAGTTTCAGGTTTAGTATATACTAAAACTAAGCTTGTATAGAGCTGTAATATTTAAATAAACTGAAACGGTATACAGGCTGGGTCAAAAATCGTGAATCAAACGAAACAGGGCGATAGTTGGGATTATTTGCAGTAAAAAATAATGGGGGATGATGGGGGCTAGAGTGAGCGAGCGTAGCGAGTGAACTCTAGCCCCCGTCATCCCCTTCGTGTTAGGTTACTTTAAACCCTGAAAACAAATAGGAGCCCCCGTTGACTCTGCTTTGGAAGCTAAACAACCTTAACCTTTCTATATCCGTTATAATTATAATCATATGCCTATGGTCATATCACTAGGCATATGATTATATAACGGCTATAACCATATTACTGCGACACGGACATAGCTTATGATAGGTACTAGCGGATAGCACGGTCTATTTTGCAAACCTCAAAGGTATTTGCTTTGTTATTGGTAAAGATATCTACAGAGTCAATCTATCATTTAGAAATCGGTCACAACCCACTTTTATACATTTAAGGGCCAATTTTTCAATCGTCAGATATCTTTTTCTGAGGAATAAATATGACGGTTTAAAATTATACAAAAACTATCAAAACGTCAAGCTTATTCCCCAGATAAAAATTATCTGACGATAAAAAAATCAGCTCTAAAATAAAACAAATCAGCCTGTAACCGTCCTACTGTAGGTCAAAGGCTTCTTGTAGAATGGAGGAACGAGCATTGATCACTATCATCATCATCATCGCTTGCTCACTGCGGGTTGGCATTTCAGACCCAGTTGCTGGTAGACAAATGACAATCGATGATCGCTAGAGAATAGAAACGACAATGAGATGTACTGGATTGACATAAACTTTCGACCGGTCAAGCGATCTGTAATGTCATTTCCATACATTTAATTGGCGTATCTATTCTCTGGCGATCATCGATTGCCATTTATCTACAGACGTAGGTTTCCTCACGACGTTTCCCTTCACCGATTTTTAGAGGGATCTTAGATTAACTAAGAAAGTGCATAATTATTATGACATTGAAAAGTCACATTGGTACACACGGCTACACATCAAGCTATACAAAACCAGTTTATCTTGGCGTCACTTTGTATAATCTTTTCGCACAAGTAACGGTCAGCTTATACTGGTTTTGCATAGCTTGAAGTGTAGCCGTGTGTACATGGCTGATGGCTGGGCTTGAACCAGAAACCCGGTGCTTAACAAGCGAGTCTGTAACTTTTGGCTCACCACGACGCATCACTACATAGATAGTATAAAACAAAGTCGCTTCCCGCTGTCTGTCCCTATACATATATGTCGTGGCCATATCGTAGAATTGATCACTTCATGAAGTGGCCGGCCATTTCATGAAATGGTCGTATTTCATGAAATGGCCAACTAAAATTGGCCATATCGTTGAAACGTCAACGTTTAATGATATGGCCATCCACGTTTGGCCATATCATTAATGTAGGGTTTCCATGATATCAAAGGTTTAATAAAAATCCAAATAAAGGAAGCACGTACCATGGCAAGCAAAGGAGTAGACTACGGAATTTCGACCCACAAAATATCGATGCACGTTACCGCGAAAGTTTAATAGCTTGATTCACCAACAATTAAGGGGATCTGGCGCTCGGCGGCCGCTGCCGCGGCACGCTCGCTTCGCTCGCTCGCCTTCGCGCGTTATTGGTCACTGTTCTAACCTAACCTAACCCAAATGATTCAATATACTAAATAGTAAATGTTTGCAGTAACGTGCATCGATATTTTGTGCTGTAGTTTCACAGGTTAACCAGATAAATAATCGAACAAATAAAAGTCTATGAAAAGTTCACCCGCAGTTACCACGAAGTCATATTTTGAAATCCAATAATAGTCCATTAATTTTCGTTGCGTGGTCACCCTACTTTACTTATTATTATTAGCTTTTTTGTCAGAATAATTGTCCGCCGCCATGATGCATCACAAAAACAAAACGATATCAGCGCCTCTAACGGTGAATAATGTAACTATTTTACGATATGATCACTAATGTTTGACCATATCATGAAGTAGCCGTGCGTTTAGCTGATCATATCGTTAAACGCTGATTATTCATTGATCTGGCCAGGCCATTTCATGATGTGGGCAGCGGGTATTGGCCATTTCATGAAATGCAACCATTACATGAAATGGCTGGCCACATCATGAAGTGATCAATTCTATGATCTGGCCACGACATATACATAGGGACCAAAGACTTGGTTTTATTCTCTTTGATAGTGGACAGACAGCTTAGATCTTTAAAACTGCGCAACGGATTTTGATGCGGTTTTTTTTAATAGATAGAGTGATTCAAGAGGATGGTTTGAAGCTATAAAACGTACACGTGTGAAGCCGGGGCGGGTCGCTAGTATACATATAACTTTAAAAATTCAAGAAATTCTTTGGTCCATACGGAAGTTGTTTCTCGACGTCCATGCTGTCCACTTCTCCTACTAAGTCATGACCGCCGCTAATTTATAAGACGGTCAATTAATTTGACTGGCCTCTATAGTGACCGCGACCCTTTTACCCCAGTGCCTCCTCAAACGGGAGGAAGTGATGCTTCTGACACCTGAGACCGTGGTCCAAGTTAAAAGCTTACTGATAGCGATTTTTTATTTAAGATTTAATATGTGAGTCCATTAGAATGTCTCCGATATAGGCCTATTCAGAATCATCATTGACTACATTGTTCCACCCAATGCTGAGTAGAGACCTTCTCCCGTTTGTGCCATGCGTCCCTGGCCTGGCCTAAGTCGTCTTCAATTGGTCTCTCAACCTTTGCTTGCTTTTCAAAAAATGATCAGCTGATTATAATAATAATAATCATTTAATTCAAGTCACAGGACTCATATGTGTTGACTAATATAATAACTATCTATCTAACGTTTCACGTTTTTACAATTAAAAAATTACACGTCATTATTTTCGACTGTACTTTTATCCTTTATATTTACAAAACGCCTAAAAGAAACATTATTCGGCCACAAGCTGTCGTCGAGAAATATATCCAAGTGCGCCTCACTTATTATTATCACAATTAAACAGGAAGTAGATCCCACCTAGAGTATTTGGGAAAACTTTAAGGTATAGATAGCGTTCTTTGACATGCCTTAGGCCTTATAAACATCGATATAAAACGACAAGCTATCTTTCATCTCATAACTAAGCAATAATTTAGAACATTTTTATAATCGATGGTAATTCATCGAATCGAATAATTGTACCTACTAAGTATATTTTATATTAAATAGATAAATACATTTCTATTTGCACTTTAGTCTTGTCACTTGTACCACCCCCGACTGGACAAACCCTTTAGAAATCTTGTAGAACTATTCAACTACACCCATGGGGAATAAAGTGACCCTTATAGTTAATTTAATTAATACTCGCTTAATAATTAATTTAATTAATTGTTGCTTACAGATAATAATATCTGTGAGCAATCATTTGCTTAAAAATGACCATAATTCTTTGTGTTGTGTTTGTGTGCGTCTGTTTGTTTTTTTTTTGTATTTTTTTTCTTGAAGTGTAGGGTATTTTAAGAAACTGATTTGAATATTTTTGTTTACTACGCGGTATTTATTTTTAGATAGATAAGTATACTTTATTGTACACTAAGGGCTAATTTTTCAATCGTCAGATAACTTTTATCTGTGGAATAACTTTGACGTTTTTACAGCTTTTGTATAGAAAATATGTCAAAATGACCAAATTATTCCTTAGTTAAAAGTTATCTGACGATTGAAAAATCAGCCCTAAAAGAAATAAAACAGAAGGAATACACTTTTTTAATTATTTTTTAAACATTTGCTAGTTATAACGTCATGGAGTCTTTTTCAACGTTAGAGTTAGTTTTTAGCCTTTGAGGTAAAAAGTTGAACATTGATTAAAATTGACATTCAGTTTTTTTTTAATTGTATGCTCTGAACTGAACGTGTTTAGCCCATTCCACCGAATCTGTGACGTTTAGAGGTCAAATACATGTGAAACAAATTCGTGTATTTATGTAATAACTTTAAGTAAAAGTAAAAACCGACTTCAAAAAAAAATAAAAGGAGTAAAATAATTACCATAATATAAAATTAACAGTTTCAGAAATCGGTGGCTTTTATGTGTTTCAGTGTAGAATTGCACCGAATTCTGAAACTGTTAATTTTATAATTTATGGTAATTATTGTACTCTTTTTAGTTTTTTTTTTAAGTCGGTTTTTACTTTTATTTAAAGTTATTTATTAAATACGTTCTAGTGCCATAAATTACACGGTTTAAGACGACAAATTTAAATTAAACGGTTGCGTAATCTTTCCAACAACCAGGTAGTTTTCTTTAAGAATAGGTATTAATGTACAATTATCATGACGGCTCCTTATAAATACATACAATCTTCTTTGTTCCTGGCTAATTTTTCTGTGATGACAGTTAAAACAGAGATTGAATATCCTCATCAAAACTTTTGTTGAAAGGAACCACAAACCAAAACGTCATCTAAGTAGTTATTATATTTTTTGTTTTTGTTGGTTTTTTCAAAAAGCGCTGAATCAATTTCGATAAAATTTATATGGGACCACCTCTGAAGTATGGTCTAGCAAACAAAAAAGAAAGAATAATCCAAATCCATTCATAATTGGCGGAGATATATAGCGTAAAAAAACACAAAAAAAACGTACTAATTGAGAACCTCCTTCTTTTTGAAGTCGGTTAAAAATAAGCACCATCTTATAATTTTAATAGCTGAAAATAGCAATATACCTAAGGTTTGGAAAACTAAAATTTCGAAATGGTTTTTGAATCAGCATAGGTTAACTGTTACTTTACATCCCTACCGAATTATAGGATAGACATAAATAGGGTTGCCATCTCTAAAATTTGGCAACCAGGACAAGACGCGTGAAAACCCCGGATTTTAGAGCCCAGAACCCGGACATGTCAACAGGTTTTTTTAAACATAGTCAGTGTAATAAAAAACAGTTGTTTAACGAGTCGGTTCGTCGGTCAGTGCGTGTGCGCGGGCGGCCCAAAACTTTAAATTTTTAAACCCGGACTATATATGAAGCCCCGCCCGGACCGCTCCCCGGACGCCCTCTAAACTAGGACAAATCCTGGGAAACCCGGACGGATGGCAACCCTAGACATAAACGGTGATCGAACAAAAAGAAAAACTCTATAACATTCCAATCCAGGACCCTAGGCAGCGGTGCAATAGCAATGCAGCAAAGTATGCAATGTAAAATACTGTTATTGTTAAACGAAAATACATTCGTAAGTTCAGTTAACTTTCTAGAGGAAGTTAGAATATTAACAGGATTTACTTAACTGTCTGCATCTCGGAGGAAGTAACGATAAAATGCTAAGTAAAATTATAATATAACCGGAGCACTTTCTAGCGGTTATTATGGCTGAAAAGTTTCGCTCGACTAACTATAAGTTACGCGTCTGCGGGCTAACTTTGTAATAGTTCCCTCTTGCATTTATATGTGCTTATGTATCGCTTTTTTAGGCTAAATTACTATCGCGCAGATCGATTTGTGTACGAGATTGCCTCGTCGAGTACCTGTGTCAGTTTAGGGAATAAAGACTTCATTAATATCCTTTGCATTAATGTTTATACAGGTGTTCCAAAAAGCAGTGCCAAACGGGAATCCAGAGGTACTCGAATTCCGTACCATTATCTATAAAACTGCAAAAAAATCACTTTTGTTGTATGGGATGTTTATTTTATTCTGTTTTTTAATATTTGTTGTTATAGCGGCACAGAAATACATCATCTGTGAAAATTTCAACTGTTTAACTAGGTGTCACGGTTCATGACATAGAGCCTGGTGACAGACGGACAGCGGAGTCTTAGTAATAGGGTCCGTTTTACCCTTTGGGTACGGAACCCTAAAAAATGGTCTCATATGAACGTTTTTCTGTAGCTACAACGGTTAAAGCTCTTTATCCCCCATTTGAAATTACCACCTTGTATATGTACTATTTACCTTCCTTCTTTTTGTAAGCGAGAATAAATTAATTTAATCTGTATTTAATAATATGTAGAGTGCGCGCAAGATAACTCTGCGCGCGACTGAGGGCGTGCTAAACGTTGCCATGATCGCAAAAGTTCAAATTACCGCTTTTTAAGCTTTACTTTTTTATCGCTAAACATATTTTTCCCGCTAAACATTCCTACAATCAGGTAGTTCTACCATCAAAATTAATAAAACGGCACACACTTTGGTGGACCATGATTAGTTCCGATTTCGGCCGCGCGCAGACTTATCTTGCGCGCACTCTAGACACTATTTACTTTCATTATTCATGTAAGACGAAATTAATTAATTAAATTATCGCAAAGAAATGTCACAAGTCTTGTATTAAATGTTTAGTACGCTAACAAGGTGCAGACGAGTTATTCCGTCAGTTCGTACAAATTTAATCAGCCCCCGGCGATTATGTAAATGTCTCACAAATGCACGGATTTACTCTCATTCAAATTAGGCTTAGAGCCTACTGCCACCTGGAAAACTGCTTATTTATAATATAAACAACGCTTCCTGGTTCTACTGTTAATTCTTAAGGATAGACTTTGTGAAAGTAAGCCGATGATTAATTAAGTAAGTACTGTTATAAATTAACAATTTGCAACTTTTCAAACAGACTATTGTACCGCTTTCAACGCAAGGTATGGTTTTTCTGCAAAACGTTACCATACAAAGAATCTTCTATACAAGGTTAGTCGGAAAGGGGGTACTAATCCGAAGCCCACTTATAGTATCGCTGATGACTGTTTGAAAGCAAGTGTTAAAATTTAAAAATTCGATATATTGTTTCCCAAATAAAATGATTTTTATTTTAGTTTTTTCGAAAATTCTTCAATCCTGTTTTAGTTACAAATTCAGAAAATGGTGCTTCTAAATCATAACCCCAAATATGACCTAAAATGTAAACACAGTTGATCGTTACTGGGGATAGATAGATTTTAGAGTTTTTTTTTTGAGATTTTTGAACAACTGTTTCTCTTAAACTATTGACTTTTGGGAAAAGTTGTAGAACAAAAGTTATTCATTATTATGTGTACTTTATTTATTATCCTTTCGGAGTAGTACCACAGAAAATACCCCCTTTTCGACTAACCTTGTATATGTTACGGCTAATAGCCGAAGTGTGGCTACACCTAGTTTTAGCCGGGTACAACTAGGTGCAGCCGGCCACATGCGGTTAAACTTAGATGTATCCTACTTATCCTCGGGTAGAACTAGGTTTACCCTTCATCATAGCGGGTAGAACTAGGTGCAGCCGCACACCGGCGGTTAAGGGGAACCCCGACACGGATAGGTTAGGTTCGAAGGGGATGACGGGGGCTAGAGTGAGCGAGCGAACGAAGCCCCCGTCATCCCCTTCGTGTTAGGTTACTTTAAACCCTGCAGACAGAAATAGGAGCCCCGCTCTGCGGGGCTCCGTCGACTTAAGCTACACCTAGTTCTAACCAACTGCTACTGGTTGCACCTAGTTGTACCCGGCTAAACCTAGGTGTAACCGCCATTCGGCTTTTACCCGTAACATATATATGTCGTGGAAAACGATATCGATCAATAATAAGATCTTCATTTGATTATTATAGTACTAAGGAGGTGGTAAACACCGTGATGTCACTTGTTATTGTAATGACGTCACGTGGACAGAGTCGATTTGGAGAGTGGGGATCGTGCAGCGGGGACAGTTTGATTCGGGACGCCACCCAGTACACTCCTCCATAACGAAACTGTCTGTTTACCGAATTAATTAGTAATTTGTGATTAAAAATAATAAAGTGAAGTTATAACTCGAACGAACTGCATTTAAATTATTATCCTACGCCTTCTACGCTATGGACCCTGTACCACCCAATCAAGATGATGACGGAGCTATCGCTCAGCCGTCGCTCCCGCCGTCATATATGTTACGGCTAATAGCCGAAGTGCGGCTACACCTAGTTTTAGCCGGGTACAACTAGGTGCAGCCGGCCACATGCGGTTAAACTTAGATGTATCCTACTTATCCTCGGGTAGAACTAGGTTTACCCTTCATCATAGCGGGTAGAACTAGGTGCAGCCGCACACCGGCGGTTAAGGGGAACCCCGACACGGATAGGTTAGGTTCGAAGGGGATGACGGGGGCTAGAGTGAGCGAGCGAACGAAGCCCCCGTCATCCCCTTCGTGTTAGGTTACTTTAAACCCTGCAGACAGAAATAGGAGCCCCGCTCTGCGGGGCTCCGTCGACTTAAGCTACACCTAGTTCCAACCAACTGCTACTGGTTGCACCTAGTTGTACCCGGGTAAACCTAGGTGTAACCGCACTTCGGCTATTAGCCGTAACATATATAAAAATGAATTGCTGTTCGTTAGTCTCGCTAAAACTTGAGAACGGCTGGACCGATTTGGATAATTTTGGTTTTGAAATATTTGTGGAAGTCCAGGGAAGGTTTAAATGGTGAGAAAATATGGAAAAGTTGCGAGGAAAATAGTAAAAACCACAATTTTATTTTCCCATAAAAACTGTTTCTAGCTGTCAAACATTTGATGTTCGTCCCGTCAGTACGGTAAACTCGGGTCCCCTCAAATTAAAGCACGTATTAATTATGAGTTTTTAATCGACAACATATATCCACAATATTCGGATTATCGCGTATTTAGATTTAAAGAAAGCAAATTATTGTCACACTTATTTTCTCTAAGTGGCATTGCAACGCATAAGGCAGCAACGGTACAGCTAGTATCGAATATTTTTTAAAAACAAAACATGTTTCATATAGCTATTCTAGGATCTTTGATGATGTCGTTTACGTTTTTACCTGACTGCGCGACAGAAAAGACAGGGTTATGTTTCTTCACTGTAAGTACAAAGTATACTTTTTCAAACACTATGGAGTAGTGTTGGGTAGGACACGACTTGAAAAAGAGTTTGTAAGAGTAGCCTCTTTTATGCTCTGAGCCAGTACAATGTACTACTTCAAATGAGGCGAGGCGTACTGAAGCTCGGTGATACGATTGAAGTCATTGAAGTAACGAGTACCAATATGACATTTGACGTTACTTCGGCGAGTCGAGTCGCGGTCGCGTAATGTCCATTGTAGAATGACGTGCTATTGTCGCATGTGGCTCGTTCCTTCTCTTCCTCACCCTACAGTTTACTTAACGAGAGTAACGAGTAACGCGACTACCGTGACATAAAAGTTGAAGTAGTACACTTTTAAATGTCGAGCCGCTCTTACATTTTGACGTCATGTACGGGACAAATGTACCGCCTCTTGTATGTCCTACTCAACACTACTATGGAGTAGATAAATAATAGAATCAGGCGTTTCTTTGCAGAAAGACCATAGTTTTATTAGTAAATAATGTTCCGCTTAAAAAGCTCTATCCAACAGTATATCAAATGTTATTACTATTGAAGGGTGGGCCCAGACCCCATACATTTGTTTCCCACTGTCCTCTAAAGATCAAATAGATGTCAAGCGAATTCGTGTATTTGTGTAATTAAAAGTAGGTTCAAAAACTAAAACCCGACTACTGAAAAATGAACGAAACAAGAAAATATTATCATCTGAAATTGTTACGTGCAAACTATTCAATATTGATTGTCTATTAAATGAACAACTTACACGTAGTATAATTTAATGTACCTAGGTACCTATTTAATACATATATTCAGTGATGTTCAGAGGGTAGCCGTGGTCCGTGGTCGTATACCACCTACCATAACAAAATAATAGATTCTAACAGTAGTAGGCGATCATAAGCTTTAGGGCAAAGTCGACGACACGTTTGGTGCAGTAGCTGAGCGATTGGCTTCTGCGCCACGGGTCGTGGGTTCGATTCCCACACGGAACAAAAATTTGTATGGCCTACAGATGGTTGTTTCGGGTCTGGGCGTTTGTGTATGTGAGATTTGTGTCTGTAAACGCACCTACGATACAAGAGAAATCTTAGTGTGGGGCAAAGTTTTTCTTAAGAAAAAAAAAAAAAAGTGGCATACGACCACGGACCACGGCTATCCTCTGAACATCACTATGAATATAATAATGTCTTAAATACATTAAGGCGATTCGCACACTGCACCGCATCACGCAGCGTAGCGCGGGAGTGCGTGTTCTTATGTTGTTTGCAAGTATCTGTATTGGTATAGAAAACACGCGTAGTACAACACCTTGAAAACGCATTCACGCGCAGTTTTTTCAGTGTTGCACTATGCGTGTTTTCTATACAAATACAGATACCTACTTGCAAACAACATAAGAACACGCACTCCCACGCTGCGCTGCGTGATGCGGTGCAGTGTGCGAATCGCCTAAATTATAATTTCACCATCTTATAATTTTAAGAGCTTGAAATACCAAAATAAGGTTTAGAAAACTAAAATTTCGGATTGGTTTTGGAATCAGCGTAGGTTAACTTTTACTTTACACACCGAATTGCATATTTGTACTTCGGAGTAGGTATTCAATACTTACTCAGTAATTAGTTTCAAGTCCCTCGTCAGTAGCGGTCAGTGCATTGGACCCCACATCTACGTCTTACGAAGACCCCTCAAGAATGATTGCAATCCTTGGAGCCAATGTCTGCGGTCACCGAGGCAGCAGATATTAATTAGTCGAGATTCCCTTATCTCCGTGTTTGGAAATCGTTTGCGTAAGTACATTTGTTTTCTGCCTGAGTATTTAGTCAATTCGTTATACAATGTGTCCGGTTATGGACTAGCGATATTCTAGATACTTATATAACTATTCTAGTACACTAATACACTATACACTAGGGTTCAATCCACATCCATTTTTTTGTGGAGATATTCTGTACGTGTGTATAAAAAAAAGTCATATCTCTCAAAGTTTTGGTCATACTGAGTTAAAAGTAGGCTTATTCGGAGGGCAACAATATTGTCTATCGTTTACATTACGATGCAATGGGTTCACATTTTCATAACTTTAAGATAGCAAATATCTCAACAAAAAAGCAAAATGGCTGTCAAATAGCGGGGAAGTGGATTGGACCCTAGTGTGTAGTGTAAGTATTTGTGTACTAGAATAGTTGCTCTATAAGTACCTAGAATATCGCTAATCCATAACCGGACACATTGTATATATCGCAGTTACATAGTTATAGCCGTTATATGATCAAATTCCTAGCGATATGATCACATACCGGAAGATGCTTATAAGAAAGAGTTTTATAAGCATCTTCCTAGGAACATAGAGTTAGATTTTGAGCCAAACACTGTAACTTGTCTTCCAACTGACTAATTTCAAGAGCGAGCGAAGCGGGCTCGTTAATTTGGGGCACCCCGACACGGATAGGTTAGGTTCGAAGGGGGATGACGGGGGCTAGAGTGAGCGAGCGTAGCGAGCTAACGAAGCCCCCGTCATCCCCTTCGTGTTAGGTTACTTTAAACCCTGTAGACAGAAATAGGAGTCCCGAGCAGCGGGACTCTGTCGACTCTGCTTTGGAAACCCAAACAACCTTACAAAAGTTTTTCATTTCTCTAAACATGGAATGCTTTCTATAAGCATCTTCCGGTATATGATCATAGCGCTAGGAATATGATCATATAACGGCTGTAAACATGTTACTGCGACATATATACTGCCTCGTTGCTCTAGAGGTCGCAAGCGCGACTGCTGAACATGTAGTCCTGGGTGCGATTCCTACGACGGGAAAAGTGTTATTGGGTTTTGCCGTGTAGAATTTCACAGCAGCCTGTAGTCTGCTTGCCCTCTATTAACCGGTTGCGTACCGCCCGTCGTCCCAGGATGACACTTAATTGTCTTATCTATTGTGTCTATAATTACGGTGATTGAGAGTTTAATGATGAATCCCGTCGTAGAGCTGGTCGTCTCTCCTCAGACTCCGTAGTCACACCGATAATTCAGCCTTCACCAAGCTGTCTCTCCATCCGCCAGTAACTCCCTAAGCCGAGGTCCGAGTCCCATTAGGTCCCCTTAGTGCTGTTGTTGCTAGTAGTAGGTATGTTAGTGTAGTAGTAGTTAGTGAAGATTAAGTATTTTACTTCCCCATAATTGGCTGGAGACCCTTCAGGTCTCGCTAATAACTGCCCGGTTACGTAGAAATAGTCCGCAAGGAGAGCCAAAAAGCAGTTCAATAGAAAAGTAAACCATGGTCTAATCTATAAACACGTGACCGTACGTATGGGAGGAGGGTACGTTTAGGGCCAGCGCCCACTGACGGCATGGCGTGGCACGGCCCGCTTCGGCATACCGAATCATCCTGTGGCATCCCGCAGCGTACTGAAGAATCCCGCGGCATACCACGTCGTACTGCGGGATGCTTCGGCATGCCGCGGCATGACGAAGCGTCCCGCGGTATATACGCGGTTATACCAAGCAAATACAAGTGTTAAAGTTATTAAAATAAAGTTTAAAATTCACTGTCGCTGAGGAAGAAGAGAGACACCTTCAGCACTCACTTTCCATACAACAGTAACCTATGCGTCTCATGTGTTGCAGCGGCATGCCGTGGCATCTTGTGGAATGTTACGACGTGCCGTAATATCCCACGACGTGTCAGAGTATCTCAGGGAATGACGTGAAGTCCCGCGGCATGCCGCGAGACGTTTCGATTAAAATAAAATAATGTCAGAAATCATTTTTCCATGAAAAAACTACTTTGCCACGCCACACTATACCGTGCCGTTAGGGCACCGGTCATTTGCTTCCTAGAAAAGATAAGGATTTTGGGTAAACTACTCAAGGAGTTCCTTAGTACCTAAGGAGTACAAAAAATACACAGTTGTTAGTACTAATGCGTTTATTGTTCACAAAAATAAAGCAATTTCAAGTGGAGGACTAAAAACAGGTTTTCTATT
The DNA here is from genome assembly GCA_905220435.1 of Amphipyra tragopoginis. Taxonomy (NCBI): domain Eukaryota; kingdom Metazoa; phylum Arthropoda; class Insecta; order Lepidoptera; family Noctuidae; genus Amphipyra; species Amphipyra tragopoginis. The sequence continues at coordinate 20,049,634 of HG991995.1, read as the reverse complement.
TTTTAACTACAACTTTTTTTTTGTTGGATTAGCGTTTACATTCCAGTAGAAAACAAGCTTGTTTCTATGAAAAAATAATACCTAATTAAAAGCAATAACATTTTATGAAGAGCCATTGCATATAAAAAAAAAGGTTATGTAAAATATGAGATATTAAAACATATCTGTCTAGAACGAAAAAGGCATAAATACAAAATGAAGCAAATAATTAGACAAACTTATTGTTCTCCTGCGGCTGTGCCCGCGTAAATGACTTGACTACAGCGCCACCTGTCGGATTCTAGCATAGCTTTAAATCATTGTTTCGACAAAACTAATACATTATGTAAATATGATCTCAATCGGTCAAGTCGTTCAGAAGTTACACGATCACTTTCACTAAAGGCTCCTTCCTACACACAGTGCCCGCATGGTAGCCGCCGGCAAGCCGCGGTGCACTGGACTCTGCGGCTTTTTATGCCACCGGCTTTGCCGCACAACCAAGCCGGCATTGCCGCCCAGGTATGCCGGCGTGCCGCGCCGGTTGCAAGGTCAGTTGGCAGATGTCAGTTGATGACATGAAAATAAATTGTAATGGCGCTTGTGTATGACAATTTAATTCAATAAGTATTAAATCAATTTAAATTATTAGTAAAGCGTTACCCAGAAGGTTGTTTTAAAATCAGACACATAGAAACATTATACTTATATGTGTTTACCGCCATAATTATGTATAACATAAATGACTTTGAATAAAAAATAAACTTTTAAAAAAGTAAAAACCGACTTCAAAGAAATACTAAAAGGAGTAAAATAATTACCATAATATAAAAATTAACAGTTTCAGAAGTCGGTGGCTTCTATTTGCTTCAGTGTAGAGTGGCACCGACTTCTGAAACTGTTAATTTTATATTATGGTAATTATTTTACTCCTTTTAGTATTTCTTTGAAGTCGGTTTTTACTTTTTTTTTAAGTTTATTTTTTATTTAATACGTTTTAGTGTCATAATTTTAACCCCCTCCTTCATAACCCTTCTTTTTGGCTTTGACGTAGTCGGGCATAAAAAGTCCTTTCAAATGATACCTTACACGATATAATGAAAACATTCCAAAGGGGGGGAGGGGGGGACACGCACCCCCTCCTCTTTTCAAGTAGTCAGTTCCCAACAACAAATATAAACAAAGCAATATTAGTAATTTGAGAATTTTGCTTTGATCCGATGAGGAGTTCCGTTCCATATCTCTGAAGTTCATGGTCTAATCATAACAAAATTTTAATGGGACCAATCGGGAAGTATACCCTTTCGAACAAAAAAAGAATTTTTCAAATCGGTTCATAAATGACGGAGATATGAGGTAACAAATATAAAAAAAAAAATACAACCGAATTGAGAACCTCCTCCTTTTTGAAGTCAGTTAAAAAAGCCCCAACGCGTTTTCAAACTTGCGTCAGATGGTACCAGTTTCCAGAGACGTGCGTACCGATAAAATAATTTCGATAAAATATTTAACTGAATGAATATTTTGACTATCGTAATAATTATAGACGATAGGCTCTGTTGATTGAATAATTAGAATAAGGCTCGTTAAAGGCCCGTCGCCTTGCAAAAGGTCGGTCAGTCCTGAATTTTGTATATGAGTTATTGATAGGTGTTCAGAAAATTACAAGTTTTGTACCTTGAGTGACCTCGGCGCGCTCTGCCATCTTTGATTAAAGACCCCAAAAATGAGTTTTAATTAAATAACGCCTTATGGGTTTTATGCCAAAAATTGTTCGTATGTCATTCTTAAAAACCCAAAGAACATACTGTTGCGCAAATGTCGACACCCCACATCATGTTTTTTTATAATTTTCCATCATTACTGTAGCGTTTTGCCATTTTCTATATTGTAAATTTGGGCGCACCCAAAACCTTCTTCTTTGAATTTTTTTACTTACTTATTAAAATAAAAGCTACAGCTGCGATGCCAATGTTGACGACTTCGTTGTTCATCGTAATCGATAACCAACCACAAAGTGTGCACCTTAATAGCGTTCCACACGACTGTCACAACTGAAATGATGCTCGGCGGCTTTGAGCAAGTTTCTGCGGTACGTGCCGGCGGCACATACGCCCGGAAAAAGCCGGCGGCATGTGCCGCTCGGCGAAAGTCGGCGGCCCGTGCCGCCGGCACTGTGTGTAGGAGCCTTAGCAAACGCACTAACGATTAGATAAATAAAATGTCGTGATTTTTGCATAACTTATATTTTTATTCATTGTATTTTCGGTTCAAAATAAAAATCAAAAGATCAAAGTAGCTAGCTAGTACCTACTTCCGCAAAATGTGCCCAGCGACTTACACTTTTGACATAAATCTTGAGGGTGACTTTTATTCGGATCGCTTTTGTCCAAGCCGTCTGGTTTCATGAGAGGAGTCTGAAAAAAAAACAGGTTTCATAACGCAAGCGTCCACAGCTGAACGCAGATCACCCCACCAATACGCAATAGTGGTAAGGAGAAACTATACTCCAGCTAAACTCGATGAGGAATTAATGTATACAAACTCTCATGCATTTCGGATTATTGTTACACAGCTATTAAAGTTTCAAGTAGATTTATATGAATTTAAATCCTTCCTTCTAATATTAAAGTGGGATGTTTGTGAGTTTGTGAATTTGGATGTTCGTTAATCAACTACGCCATAAAGGCTGAACGGATTTGGATGAAATTTGACACACACGTAGAACATAACCTGGATTAGAACATAAGATACTTTTCATCCGGGTAGATGAAGTAGTTCCCCTAAGATGCGAGTGAAACCGCGGGCGACATCTAGTACAATACCATTCCTTTCATTTATACTCTTGTTCACATACGTTTTTTCGCCGTAAAACCTACGGTTAATTAGCCGTGTGTAGGCACGGTCATCAGTGTTGTATGGACTACTATAGAAGTTTGTTGACGGACACGGCGGCGGCGGCCCAACGGCACGCCTGCGCCGCCGTGTGCACCGTGGCTACTCCTCTTTTGTTACGGTTTGATTTACATTAGTGTGGTATGATAGTCTATGAGAGTTTGTTTGTTTACGGCAACGGACGTTTTCGCGACCGGCAATTCTTGCATGACAGCTTTCCGACGCTGATTTTGTGTTACAAAATGGATATAAATCAGTTTCGGCTGGTAATTTGCCGTATCGTGTACAAGCTCTTACGATTTTTCAAATCGATCAAAATAAGTATAATAGTAAGCTACACAGTAGACGCCACGAACTCTGAAAATGGCGAAACGTCCGTTACCTTCGCAATCGTGTGCCCAACTGATCGCACGAATATGTTGAGACTACGCGAAGGTTCGAGGTTCGCGCACTTTAACGTGCGTTAAAAAACCGACACAGCTTGGAAAACTGCCAATGCAGCGAAACTTTGCATAATCATTTGCAAAATTAAATGTCGTCCTACACTTGTGAGTTCGCGTATTCGTACGAATGAGAGTGACTTATGGCTCTTACGATCCGACATATGCTATGATAATCAGGACTGCACATCAGCCATCTTCTCCTACTTCCACTCCTCAAATCCTAGCAGTGTCGCCATATATTAAGGTAAAGGCACCCAATTCCGAGGGGTTCTAAAAATGGCACCATATTCCGATGTATTTAGAATAACGGCGTTTTCAAGCAATTTTCAAGCTCTTTTTGTTTGCAAGATACATAAATCAATTACTAATTTATCTGTCCATGTTTATATGAGCAAAAGAGTGCTTTGGTGCTTTAACGTTTTAAAATAAACAGTAAGTTTGACGCTAGCAGCTGACTCGAACGCGCGCTTCATACATTTCGGTCCTTATGCACGTGATTAATACGATTTGCTAAATAGTGTTTTAAATGATAATTTTATACTGTGTGAGTTTTTGTTTAGGTTGAAATATTGGAAGGGTTATATTTTTTATCGAAAACAGCTACCATTTTAATATTTTCTTTACAAATTGAGGAGAAAATAAGTCTTTAAAATACCGCGGCATTAGGTGCCAAATATTTTAGTTAGTTCCTAAATACCGATGTATACCACGGAAATGCAATTTAATAGACGTAGACTTTTTTTTAAATTTTGAAGGCAGTTTTATGATTACGAACTTAATATTTTAGCTCTGATTACTTAAATAACCCATAGATATAAAAATCTATTTCCGAGGTACACCATGGCGTCGCATTTACTAATTATAGCAGGTCAAAGATTGCCTGTTTAGGTACTTTATTAATTCGTTGTATGGAAAAGCTAAGTTTAGAAAATTAAGTTATTAATGTGTTCTGATATAATCCTGAGTGAGCTTTGTATATTTTTTCACAGATATCGCAATCGGACATTAATTTATTTGTTTAATATTAAAAAATCTTTTACTTTTTATTACTCGGAATTAGAAAGCTTGATTTAGTATTATAAAACGCTATTCCGATGTATTTAAGTCGGAATAAGGTTATATTAGTACCTAATTCCGTGGTATTGGCACACGTTAAATACAGAGTGTTCATTATCTTACGCAGCTTGTTCAAAACTTTTGTCTGGTTTTAGTAACTGCAGGATATAAATTTGCCCTTCAAAATAACTTTCATATTCCGATATACTCAGATATAGTCATACTTTATATAATTTTATTAACATTGTTTTATTATTATACTTAATTGTTTTAGTGTAGGAGAATGAAGCCAAGAAAAAAGTACACGGAAGAGGATCTCCAAAATGCTATTACAGCAATTCATAATGGCATTAGTGTTTATAAAGTTTCTCGACAGTACAATATTGCCGAATTCCTATCTAAGTAAATTACATATTGTGCTGCCATTTTAATAATCATGTAAGACAGAGTCTGAGACTGATCCAAAGACTTATAATAATAGACTTGATTTTTTGAACATCATGTATCATTCTCCCCACCTCCTTTCCTTTGTGTTTTTGTACACTCGGAATTAGGAACCAAATGCATCGGAATTAGGATTTTTAAATCGGAATTAGGTGCCTCGGACTTCTTCATATTTTTAATTAATTTAACATTTTTAATAAACTTTTATTGCCAAACTGTGAGTATATTTCAAAAATAAGATATATAATACTTCTGATAAAAATAGCCAATTCTACAGAAAGGTATATTAAATACTTAATTTTTAATGTTCTTTCGAGTTATGGTGAAAACACCGCGGAATTAGGTGCCTTTACCTTACGTTCGTTGCTGATCGTGTGGGTATTAATTAGCATTAGCAAAGTTTGACTGAGTACACGTCGTGAATTACATTATTATATGATTGAAGGTATTATTACTAGGATATTAAGAACAACAACCACTTTAAAACTAAAAGACATGATTATTTTATGAGAAAATATTGCCGTAAAAATATGTGAATTAGTACGAAAACTTGGGTACCCCTCTGATAAGTTGTGGAAACTCCTATTTATGTAAGTGTTCATATAGAAGCCTACGTTAGTCCCTCTTTTACATATTTATAAAACTACAAGTGCTAGGTTATGTACATTACAAGAGCATCCAAAAGTGAGACTACCCAATTAATGCAACTGTCTGTATACCTACATAGAGAGATAGGTACCTATAGTACGACACAATGGCAAACTACGTATAGCCGATCACTTCCGAACTGAGTGCGACTTGAAGACCACGAATGTTTATGAGTATTACAGTAAAAATATCTTTAGGCTGACGCAAAAAGTGTGAGGGGCGCAAAAATGAGGAACTGCCATTAGTTGCTAGATCAGGTACATCGATGTAACTTTTAAGTTGTGTCATACTGTAGGTACGTATCTAATTATTTGGGTGGGGTAATATCCAACCCTGCGATTGCCAACCCGCTTTCTAGTGTTGAGTAGGACACACAAGAGGCAGTACATTTGTCCCGTACATGACGTCAAAATGTAAGAGCGGCTCGACATTTAAAAGTGCGACTTCAAATTTTATGTCGCGGTAGTCGCTTTACTTGTTACTCTCGGTAAGTAACTAAGTAAACTGTAGGGTGAGACAGAGAGGGAGCGAGGCACATGCTACAATAGCACGTCATTGTCAGTGTGTCAGTGTCAGTGGACATTACGCGACCGCGACTCGACTCGCCGCAGTAACGTCAAATGTCATATTCGTACTCGTTACTTCAATCGTATCACCGAGCTTCAGTACGCCTCACCTCATTTGAAGTAGTACATTGTACTGGCTCAGAGCAAAAAAGAGGCTACTCTTACAAACTCTTTTTCAAGTCGTGTCCTACCCAACACTACCGCTTTCCCAGCGTAGTGACTACGAGTAGAGCATGTCCAGCCAGCTATAGACTGCAAAACAGATAAACAGACGTACTTGTTTGTGAGGCATCACGTTGATTTTGCACTGGGTGCACTCTTGGCCGTAGTTGGCCCAGGAGTTGGCGCTCATCCACATCCGGTGGCATTTTGAGCACCGGTATTCGCCGAAGCATCGTCCTTTACCTTGGTAAGGAGTCTGAAAACAAGGAAAAAGTACATTACTGTGAGTTAGCGTATACCGATACTTCAGCCCTCATCAAGATGTCTTCCCCCAATCCCCCGCCAGCCACGCCCTAAGCCGAGGTCCGAATCACAATAGGGATCGCCCTTAGTGCTGTTGTTGCTAGTAGTCATGATGTGTAGTATAAGTATAATAGTTAGCTTATGTTAAGTATTTAACTTCCCCACCTTACGCTGGAGACCCTTCAAATCTCGCCAATCAGGAAAATAAAATTAAACATACAGTACCTAATCAAGATATCACAGGCCGAATTTGTTTTCAAAAACAATAAAATTGTAGCATGAAAGGTTAATATAATTTAAGCAGTAAAAAGAAATAATTTATTTAACAATATAAGTACCTAAAGCGTAACAAAATAGATGTACTATACAGGGTGGTAATTTTAGATGGAGCTTTAAGTTCAGTTACCTTAAACTTATTGTACAGGAAAACGTTCCTAGGTCAGAGGATCGTCTTGGGGTCACCCCTAACTTTTGGAATAATTTATATTTGGGTGCTAATTAAACAGACTTCTTTTTAATAGCATTATTCGCCTCTAAAAATCTACATTGGCTTCTAAATTACTAAGTCAGGCACAATTAACGAGCGTCTGAATGATACTATCTTAGCCACTAGTTATTCTATATAAGCCACTGTTCGTCACCCACTTTCATTTTCACAATAAAAACAAATGAAAAACAAAAAGAGTCGACGGAGCCCCGCTGCGCGCGGCTCCTATTTCTGTCTGCAGGGTTTAAAGTAACCTAACACGAAGGGGATGACGGGGGCTTCGTTCGCTCGCTTTGCTCGCTCACTCTACCCCCCGTCATCCCCTTCGAACCTAACCTATCCGTGTCGGGGTGCCCAAAAATTTAATTGGCGTTGTAAAAAAGTCGAATTAGTTTATTAGAGGTTATCTCATTTTCCCGTTGCTTAGTTATAAAATGAGAAGTTTGGCCACGTGGCCAATAAAAAAATTTGTGGCTTGATTTATTATTTCTCTTTATATTTACATTCACAGATTTTGAAAAAAATGAGCAGTCAGCGAGAAAAAGGGCAGTTTTCGAGAACAAGAGCTATTTTCACAAAACATTTTTATGATGCCAATCGGTCAAAATCTTTTGATCCTTATGGGAAATGGATCGATTAGCGTCATAATTTTTGTTGTGGAAATTGCTCTTCTTCTCGACGACTGTACATTTTTTTCGAAATCTGTGAATGCAGATAGAAATTATTCCAAAAGTTAGGGGTGGTCTTCTAAGGACGTTTTCCTGTAGCTACAATAGACAAAATAGCTGCCCTTCATGCCCCATCTCAAATTACCACCCTGTATACAGGGTGTAAACGAATTCGTGTAATTCCTTCAAACCACATGATCTAGTAATGGTATAGATCAACACCGTACAGAATTTAGATTAATTAAAAATAAAAAACTTTTTTTTTCCTATTTTTTTTATGTGATAGGAAATTTCGATACCATGCATAAATGAATGAAAGCACGGCGACATAGCTGATGGGCACGACTAGCGCGATATCGCTCCACACACTCAGTTAACTCGGGACGCTAAAATTACTCAGATACAGAATACCATGTTTCGTTTTATGAAAACTTTTTTTTTGTTGATTTTGAAAATACCTATGCAGGGTCAATCAATGATGATGCGGTTTGATGGAATTACATGAATTCGCCTGTATTAAATAGTTTTAAGTAAGTACTACTCGTATCGTCTCGTGTTGACGGAATTACACGAATTCGCCTGTATTCAATAGTTTTAACTAAGTACTATTGTCCCGTGTTGATGGAATTACACGAATTCGCCTGTATTAAATAGTTTTAACTAAGTACTATTGTGTCGTGTTGATGGAATTACACGAATTCGACTGTATTAAATAGTTTTAACTAAGTACTATTGTCTCGTGTAGTGTCGGACTTAAAGAATAGCACTACCTCTTCCCATTGGTGTCGTAAAAGGCGAGTAAGGGATTCTCTAGAGGATGGGCAACAGCGTTTTCTGAGCACTTTAACAACCATACTGCGATCACCAACACGCCTGCCAAGCGTGGTGATTACGGCAAACCCCCCCTTTTGGGGGAGGCCTATGTCCAGCAGTGGACGTCTTTCGGCTGAATGATGATGATCATGATGATGATGAAGTACTATTTATAAAAAAGTCCGCCTCTATGACGACCCACTGACCAAAATAGAGCATAAGAAATGTGCATGCATATACAGGAAAACTCGGAGACAAGGAATTTGGTTAACGTTTTTCTTTAATTAAGCATTTTGAAGTGGTCTAAAAAATAGAAAAGTACACCTAATTTGTACACTTACAGCGATTACGCACTGCATCCAATCCGAATCCGTGAAAATACGGATATAAAAAACTCGGACCGAATTCGGATATTGCTTTACGCACTGCATCCGATCCGAATCCGTGAAAATACCGATCTAGAGTAAAAAACTCGGACCGAATTCGGATGTTGCTTACGCACTATTCCGATCTCTGATTCAAATTCGAACAATTCGTCCGTCAATTGTTCTTCCGAATTAGAAACTCACGGATGACGGATAGAAATCGGATGACGGGTGCCGGATGTAGTGCGTAAACTACCATGCAAAAATAGTTCTATGGCTACTTCGGAACGTATTTTCACGGATTCGGATCGGATGCAGTGCGTAACCGCTGTTAGGCTGAAGCCAGACGAGTGTAATTTACGCGGCTCAAAATGAGTTGGCGTAATTTTTTAGAAGGATTTAGTTTTTATTTAGTAAGTAAATCCTTCTAAAAATTACGCGGAGCCAGACGAACGTAATTTACAGGACACAAAATAAGTCGGCGTCATTTTTTTTAGAAGGATTTAGTAAGTAAATCACTCTAAAAATTACGCCGACTCATTTTGAGCCCCGTAAATTTCGCTCGTCTGGCTTCAGCCTTACGGTTTACATTCTGGTGTTAGCCGATTGCTAGATTGGAACTAGGTATGAAAAAAATACTAATAGATCTTCACAGAAATATCCTATGATATTGAAGCGACATTGTTTTGCAGTATTCTGCCGTATAAGAAATAAATGCAGTAAGTGATTTTTTTAAATAGTGTACAGGGGCCTAATTCTCTTAAAATAAATCTTGATAAATCACAACCGAACCAAGTCCGAACCGTTCATTCAGACAGTTCTCAATTTCAAAAGCTGTCGAATTGTTTGACACAAAAAACAAAATCAATCATTTTGAAAGTTTTCGAAAACAAAAACTGACTGACGGTTATGGTTCTATTGCGTTTGGCAACAATTTATTTTAGGAGAATTAGGCCCCTGTATATGATAAGTAGGGATCGGATATTCGGATGCATATTTAAATAAATAAATAAAATAAAAAATAAAAATAAAATGGGATGCATATTTACCTAGAGTTAATTTTTAGCTACGAACGTATGGAAGCGGCTTCTTAAAATTTATTTTTTGTAAGAAAAAACCCGGGATGCCAGGAACACCGGGAATGCATAATTAGTCGGGTGTATAATATGGAAGTGACATCTTAAAATTATTTATTAAAAAAAAACTCCGAGATTCTTGAATTGTCTAGTTATTTAAAATTTATGTTTAAGCCCCGATGCAAATATGTGTGTATTTAGAGTGTAAGAAGAAGAATGGTGTGTTTAATGCCGGCTGTACACACTCGCCGAGACAGCCCGAGACGCTATCTCTAAAGGTGCTCCCACACCGGTGTTAAAAATGTTTACAAACATTACGTAGTTAACATTTTCTAAACAAACGTAAATAAAAAAATATCTGCAAAAATCTATTGAAACATTATCTAATAATCTATATTAGACAAATGAGATTAATTATTATCTGATATTTTTATCTTTTCCTAACATTTGTTAGTGTTAGAAAATGTTTGTAAACATTTATAACAGCAGTGTGGGAGCACCATATCCTTAACTTTTACATCAAATACCTAGTAAAGGACAGCTACTAAGTCTCGGGCTGTCTCGGCGAGTGTTTACAGCCGGCATTAGATAAACCGAAAAAAAACAAATTAAATTATTTGTCCAGTAACCGCGGGAACATCTCAAGTTTAGGTGAATATCCATCCGAATATCCGATCTCTACATCACCCACACCCAGTATATTATAATAATAATCATAGGTATAGACGTATGATTATTGTTATACTAGATTCTAGGTGTGGGTGATGTATAGAGCCTACCTATGTAGGCTCTTTCACCACTAGTATTATACTAGTACCTACTTACTAGCCTCAAATCGAAAAATAATGTAACAAGAATAACTTGCCAACTCACCGACATTTTGATGACAAAGAAAGAGTCAAAGTAACAACTACACAATTAATTATGAAAATAGGTGAACTTCTTCAATATGTTTTCAGTAGAACTACTCGTGCCCCACTAATATAGTGTTATGTCCAACTCGTTGCTATATAAGCACTTGCACCTCGTAGGGATGTGGTATGAAGTGGAGTGATAAAAATATTAATCACTGTTCTTTGTTCATAAATCACTGTGTCACCATTTACACCGTAAATTGATAAGTGACGTTTCTCTACAAAACTTTACCATACAAAGAGTATGAAATATTTTTTTAATATAATATAAAGCATTGTTATATAGCTATTTTACGGTTTTTGATGATGCCGTTTATGTTTTTTCGATATCTGTCTCCTTACAGCTACAATTTACAATATGACTGAGCTGTCAGAATGTCTTTGTGTGAACTGATTATAGTGAATTGTCAAGTGATGTCGTAATAGGGTGTTTGACTGAAAAAATCTAATTAGTCCGTCAGTTAGATTATCAAAAATTATTTGACCCGTATTTTTTCTTTTGTTACGTAAACCAAAATTGACAAAGATACGACACTTTTAAAATTGGCAAAACGTCACAAGCAAGTACAAGTTTTACTTGCTTCTGACGTCACAAGCCCACACTCTCGAATTTTGATGCGTTTTATCTTTCCAAATATTCATAGATTTAACAAAAGAAAAAATACATGTCCATTATTTTTCAAAACTCTCAATTTGCATGTTATTGGTGCTGTCAACTGTCAACATGCCTATTCTTCATAGATTTTAAATGACAGTAACAATAACAGTATATGGGACAAAGATGTGAGTATCTAACGCGGTAAAGTCACTTCTGGTTCAAGTATACTTCGCATAGTAAGAAGTTGGAACTTTGTAGATGACGGGAAGCATCGTCACCGGTTCAAAAGAACTCGCTGTCACCAACCTGTTTGTTGGCCCTACGCGGTGACTAGAGGCGATACCTCTTTTAAGGAGAGGCCCATTTCCAGCTAATCATTGAACTGATAGAATTAAGTAGGTACGATAAAGTAAATCGTCAAGTAGGCGCCGGACGAAGTCGTGTTAATTTGTCTATTATTACTAAGAAATAATTTTGCCCTGTATAGGGCACTTCAGACTAGTATTTATTTCGCTATATAGTAAAGCATCTATCACATGCGAATTATGCAACATACCAGGGGGCCAATTCTACTAACAGAAACTTTTATCAATTGCAACTGAATCGTTCATTTATGCAGTTTTCGTTTACGAAAACTGTCAAAATGTTAGGTTTTGTTTTTGTTGTCAAATTTTTATAGTTTTTGTAAACGAAAACTGTCTGAATAAACGATTAAGTTGCAATTGATAAACGTTTCTGTTAGTAGAATTGGACTCCAGTGGTGTAGCAGACTACAGCGAAAATAAACGTTAACTCTCAAAAGTTGACGCCATGATAGTTCCTACATCGCAGTATTAAGATTTGACACGCAGATAGTATATATACAACCTCCCAACATCAACTGTTGGGGTACTCATGGTGTTAGTATAGTACAAGTAGTTAGCTTAGGTTAAGTATTTTACTTCCCCCCCCATTGGCTGGAGAACATTTAGGTCTCGCCAATGACTGCCCGGTTACGTAGAAACGGTCCCCTAGGACCATCTACAGCAGTCCAATAGAATAGAAAACAAAAACAAAAAACAACTGTTGGGATCACACCGATACTTCAGCCCTCAACAAGCTGTCTCCCATCCCAAGCCCCCGCCAGCAACGCCTTAAGCCGAGATCCACTAGGGGTCGCCCTTAGTGCTGTTGTTGCAGGTAGTCATGATGTTAGTGTAGTAGTACAAGTAGTTAACTTAGGTTAAGTACGAGTATTTTACTTCCCCACCCGCTGGAGACCCTTCAGGTCTTGCCAATAAATGCCCGGTTACGTAGAAGGGGTCCCCAAAGACCATATAGAACAGCCGAATCGAAAAAATAAAATGAAAAACAATTGCTGGGCAGTAGCCCGCTAGGCTTAAAACTCCGCCTGGTTGGAGGATCCTTCCTTTGGTTGGAGGAACACTATACCTGGATCCTCCACAGGCATATTGAGCAATCCCGTACTTTATAACATAGTGTTGTGTGAACGCGTAAATATAAAATGTATGCTGAGCGATATCGTTATGGTATACAATATTTGCTAAAAGCTATAGGTAGGTATATTTTAGCGTAGTCTGAACTGCACTTAATATTTTAATATGAAATACGTTTTCGCAGTAACAGATGTTCATTATTAAAATCATTTGAATTTAATAGTAACAGTTCACTTGTAACTGTTATTATGCATTTTAGATGCATGCACTCGAGTACGATTTGCGGGGAATTCCCGCTTCGCTTGTTCCGATTGTAGCTGTTACGTTTTTTTTTTATCTTTGGCATAATAGTGTAAAATTATAGAAACTGTGCCAAATAGAATTTCAGAGACCTGTTACAGTAAATACCGTGATGAAGACATGGGGTTTGTTAGGGCAAAAGGTTGTTTGTGCATTGAGAATTTGAGAGTGAAAAAAAGCCTCGAAAAAAAAAAATTCAATAAATAAAGACCAAAATTTCTTCAGACAAACTTTACCGATTTTAATGCATTTTTTTTTGCATAATTTTTGTGGTATTAATGCCAATGTCTGCCCGGTAGGTGGCGCTGCGGTAGCAAGATATTCGTTTATGCTACTGTATCTTCGAAACGGTTTAAGATAAAAAACCTTGAGTTGGACTCAAGCGATCAGTCTTAATGTGGTCTAACCGCTGCTCACTAGAGGGCGTTGCGGTAATAAGATAATGTACGTTTTTTGCTCTTAATCTCCAATGATTAGAGTTAGAATCATCGAGTTTGGACTCAAATGTTTGGGTTTAGTGCCCCTCTACCCTCCGAGATGCGGTCTTGATTTTTTTTATACCTGAATTAGCAAAGCCGAAATTAAACATAGTCAAATTATTAAGCAAAGGACTTTTAGAGGTACTTCTCTTCAAAATTCTTAGCTCCTTTTGGGATATATCTAGACGTGATAATAAAGAAGTATACTTATTATGTATTAGTCATCATCATCTGCCTCGCCTTTTCCCAACTATGTTGGGGTCGGCTTCCAGTCGAACCGGATGCAGCTGAATATCAGTGTTTTACATGGAGCGACTGCCTATCAGACCTCCACAACCCAGTAACTGGGTAATATGATACTCTTGGTAAGACTGGTTGTCAGACTTTCTGGCTTCTGACCAACAGTAACGACTGTCAAAGATCTACAAATGACAGCCGGGACCAACGACTTTACGTGCTTTCCGAGGCACGGAGGAAACTCGCTATGGTAAATGGTCACCCATCCACAGACCAACCTCGGCAAGCGTGGCTTAACCCGGAAGATCGGTCTATGCGGCTGTAATTATTTAGCCACGAGCTCCCCCCTTATTATGTATTAGTAATGTATTTATTTCCTTTATTCATCACTGTACCCTAAGGTCTATAATTGCTTGCACATTACTTTTTCATAAGGTCGATATGACTTAAGTTGATATAACAAACATCTTAAACCTTATTGCGCACCGTGTGACAAGGAATCGAATTTGAAATCTGATAAACATTTCGAATCCGCGACCGTACATATCAATTAACATTTTCAAATATTTCTATACAACAAAAAACAAACATTTCAAAATATATAAAAATAGTAGCCCACCGGCATCGAGAACAGGGTCCAAGCTGCTGGCAGTCAGGGCTCTAAAGAAAGAAACCTCCTCACTATGCGTGTCGTGTCAAGGAGTACTGCTTTTTGTATCAAACCCATGATCCAGCCGCCCAACGAGAGCCTTATGAGGTGTTAAACGAGGTTCTTGGCTATTAGGCTGTTAGACCATTCGCCGTAACGATTATCGGGACAATGACTGCTGAGCCCACATTCCACATGCCGACAACCTCGTGTGCTAGATCAAGATATTTTATTTGTTTATCTTTCTCAGCATTCATGAGATTCTCGTCATAAGGGACCGTGATATCAACAATCATTGTGCGGGTGCTCTGATCGATCTATTACCACTATATATGGCTTATTGGCAACAATAATCCTTTTTTAGGGTTCTGTACCCAAAGGGTAAAACGGGACCCTATTTCTAAAGCTCCGCTATCCGTCTGTCATCAGGCTGTATCTCATAAACCGTGATAGTTAGACAGTTGAAATTTTCACAGATGATGTATTTCTGTTGCCGCTATAACAACAAATACTGAAAAACAGAATAAACTAAATATTTAAGGGGGCTCCCATACAATAAACGTGATTTTTTTTGCTCGTTTTTGCTCGATACTGGTAACGGCAACAGGTAGACGCTTGAAATATTCACAGAATATTTAGTTATATATTCACTTTAGAAATAAATAATTAAATTAAAATAAAACAAATATTTAAGGGGGGCTCCCATACAACAGACATGATTTTTTTGCCGTTTTTATAGATAATGGTACGGAACCCTTCGTGCGCGAGTCCGACTCGCACTTGGCTAGTTTTTTTTTTTCGTTTGATAATCCTCATGGATGCCCTTCACCTGGGGAAGGCGAAGAGGTATGCCGGACTCTTACCGGCTAAAAACCCACGGTGTTCCTTCTCCTGACCCTTAGCCGGGGTCGCGGGATTCGCAGCTGCATGCACCGCGACCTGGCAACAATAGTCCTATCAGTGATAAAAGATCGATCCCAGTACAATTTAATGTTACCGTTGTTTAACATGAAGATGCACAGTAAAACATTGACCAAACTCTTTGAAACATAGATTCGTGAAAGAAGACCCTTATAATAAAGGATATCCTGAAGTCTAGCGCATCGATGTAATTTACTCGATTCAAATGCGCCAGTAAATTGAATAGTGGCTATAGATGAAGCCGTATCGCTTGCATCCCACCATTCTCACCCATTCAGCTATAAAAGTGAAAATAAAAACACTGGGCCATCTCCACGGATTTCACTGCGATATTGAAAGCTTTACATGAAATTTATGTAAACTTGTACATTGAATTTGAAAGAGCACGTTAGTTTAATAAATGGTTCGATTTGTAATGTGGTTTCAGAAGTCGATTTAAGGCTTGTTTCACACGTACCAGAACTACACCACAACAACAACATTTGGGCGCACACTAAATTGTATGAAAATGAATCGGGTCGTGGGTTATATTTCCACACGGAATAAAAATTTGTATGGCTTACAGATCGTTGTTTCTGGTCTGAGCGTTCGTGTATGTGAGATTTGTGTTTGTAAACGCACCCACGATACATACATGATACAGGAGAATTACTAGACAAAGCTAAAAAAAAACTGTGTTCTTTAAGAATCCATTAAAAATTCATATAATTATTGAAGAACAAGTGTTAAGATTTTCTAAACATTTGTATGGTTTGTTTACCTTTTATGCAAAATTTTAATGGTTGGACTAAGGTATTTCCATAATCAACTCGCCTGGCAAACATCCCTATAATGATAATGACAAAAATCAATGTTAGAGTACCTACCTAAAATAAGTTCGTTTAATAAAATGATCCTGAAAATTGCGCCGTTGAAAAGAGCGTGGTGCTAGTTAACTTTAATATGAAGGGTGCAGGGTTGGAAGGCACAGCGTAGGGATTACGCAGTTAGTCGGCTGGCACTCTGCCACGTCACTCTATGGCTTACTATTTAGTAGAATTGGCACCATTCGTACAGCTCGTAAAGGTTTCAACTGCAATGCAATTTGGAACATATGACGAGTGTAGTGCAATAAGGGGATAACATGGATTATTATGGAAATTTCGAAGTACTAAAAGAAGTAATCAGTAGGATATTTTAGAAAATGCTTAGCGAATTTGAAATATTGGTTGAAGACAGGAAGTTAGTTTAAAAAATATACAAGGTTAGTCGGAAAGGGGGTACTAATCCACAGGCCACTTAAAGAATCACTGATGACGGTTTTAAAGCGAGTGTTAAAATCTCAAAATTCCATACCTAATTTCAAAATTAAGTTTTATTTTTGTTTTTTTTTTGTATTATAACTTTCGTGAGACACATTCATATTTATGATTATTTACGGTTTACTCACGTGCATTTTTCGGGAATGCCCGACTAGTTTCGGACCCAAACGGAGCCCTTAATCATGAGCTGAACACGCGGCGAGGTCGCGAGACGAGTTCGTCTCGTGAGTAAACCGTAAATAATCATAAATTTTTGTTTTTTCAAAAATTCTTCGTCCCTGCTTTAGTTACGAATTCAGAAAATGGAGCTTCTAATTTGTGACCCCAAATATGACTCAAAATGTAAACACAGCTGATCATAGCTGAGGATGGATAGATTTTAGCATATTTTTTTTGTAATTTTTGCACAGCTATTTCTCTTTAACTATTGACTTTTGGGGAAAGTGGTAGAACAAAAGTTACTCATTATTATGGGTACTTTAACACCCTTTCTACAAATTTGTTTAATGGAAAATTATTATTATACCTGCTGTTTATAACCAACGCCTCGTATCTGCGGCGGTTTCCTTTATTTATCTATTGTGTGTGTTTCCGGTAATTTCTCAGTTTAATATAACATGCATAGTATTTAAAGCGATTGTGGAGAAACTTGGTGTGGTGTTCCTCCAACCAAAGGGAGGATCCTCCAACCAGGCGGAGTCTTGTGCCTGGCGGGCTACTGCCCAACGGTTGATGTTGGGAGGTTGTATATATACTATCTATATATATACTATCTATCTGTATTATCCCTTTGGTTGGAGGAACACTACACCTGGTTTCTCCACACGATAATTTCAGTACATAGTTTTCTCAACCAAATCATTATTAGATTAATGGGAATTTGAAAAACTCGAGTACAGTCAGCAACGAAAGTCGGTTAACACTGTTACTTTTACATAACATCTAAATTAACACAACATTGTTCGATACACTACTTTTCAGCATTTCATGTAATAGTCTAGAGTCTGTTATTTTAATGTAACATTTGTTCCTTTTATTTATTTATATTCTTGTGTTCAGTAATGATTTAAGGATATCTAGTATACACGCTGACATTTAATTGGTTGTTTTGCTAGAACAAACGTCGTTCAGACCGTGATCTACTACAATTAAAATGCATGAAATAAAATAAAAAAACGTCATCGGTCTTTAAAAAAACTCAAACAAGACACCTCCATAGACACAAGGGTCCGACCTGCGCAGTCGGCGCCATGATGGCTCAAGTTATTTGCCGGGAACTTTACCGTGATTGCCACGATGAGTACTTTAATGTTACGGTTAATGTTTGAACACATTTGAGCAACAACACTTTTTAAGAAAATTTAGTTTTTTTTTTTCTTTAATATTTTCTTTGATGCTGTACAATGGTAGTAGGCTGTGATCTGAACAACGTTTTTTCTAGTAAAACAACCAATTAAAAGTCAGCGTGTATTCTTAAGCAACATGTTTGCTTCCAGCAGGCTTCAACTTAGTATAAGTTATTTGACTGAAAAAATGTAATTAGTCCGTCAGTTAGATTATCAAAAAATATTTGACCGTATTTTTTCTTTTGTTACGTAAACCAAAATTGACGAAGATACGACACTTTTAAAGTTGACCAAACGTCACAAACAAGTACAGTTTTTACTTGCTTGTGACGTCACAAGCCCCCACTCTCGAGTTTTGATGCGTTATATCTTTCCAAATATTCATAGATTTAACAAAAGAAAAGAAACCAGGATCACACAATGATTTTCAAACCAAATCTCGCACGTTCATAACCCTCTCATATCAGCCGCAAACAAGTGAATAATTACCTTCCAAAAGAAACGCAAACGTGAGCTACTAATTAGTCACAGTTGACGTTCTCCATTTCACAAAAAGCGACATCTCCGAGGCATGGTCGGGTTGCACCGATTAAGGATTCAAGAGGCCGCCTCGCGTCGCCTCGTCTTGCCTCTTGCCTCGCCTCGTCTAATTACCATGGCGCTCACTCCCGGTCTGTTTACTCACACTTTAGATGAAATTACGTCAAGAATCTCCACCTTTGCCTCGAATAAGCGATGATTGAGGATTAAGTCCTTCCCTAAACAGCATTTGGAGTGTTGGGAGGTTTGTGTGTGACTGTTTTAGGCCTTGTATTAACTAATACAGTGTGTGTGATCCACACACAGATGTATTAATTATATGATTTAGAATACCTCCTTTCTTATTATTTCTCTTAGCACAATGCGTGTATTTTTTTTTACTTTGTTGTTTCCTAATTTTCTTTGCTTTTACTAAGGTCTTCTAGATATCCAATACAATTAGGTTATCTACATAGCAAAAGTCAATATAGTAGTACATTACAAATGATAAAAACACAATGAAATATTAAAAAATAATTAGTCTCTTTTAAATCACATTTAGTTTTGAAGTTATATGTAATAAATATTCGTCCCAAAATAACTGTTTTACTAGCTTTAAACGCTTTTAATATACCTACCTAATGCCAGTTATTCGGCGGAGCCATCGATATTTTGCATATACAATTCCTCGTGACTGTACATCTCACGTGTCTGAACATTCCGAAAGCCAGCGACGCGTTCGGGTTGAACGTATTACCTATAATATTCACATAAATATATGCAAACACACCCAAACCGTATTCACACGGATGGCTGTTCAATTCCATCAGAAAGGACCGAAGCCATCCAGTTTTAAATATTCCATGTGCGGTCAAGAGTAAAATCCACAAAGAAAATGTATTACATATCCTTTATTGCGTTTCTCCCTCTTTTTCAGTGACCATCGCTTGGGGTAACATAGTTTTATGTTACTTTTTATCAATAAAACGAGCAGTGCACGTGCCATAAATATTATAAAATTGTCTGATATAAAAATGTTCGATAACTGACGTGCTGTGTGTGTGAATCCAAAATTGTGCTCGTAAATTATTACGGGCTTGGTTTATTAGAATATTATGACTTTATTACACGTCTAATATTTCATTATTGGAGTACTCAACTATTACCGAGTCCGATCATGGCAATATTATATTACAACCTCTAATTAAAGCGGTAACTATTTTTAGTCGGGTCTTTTTTTTCGCAGTATCCGTTTAGGGTTGTTGTCACCATACGCTGTTCACCCAAAGATGAGCTCGGTCATTTCGAAAATTATAGCCTGTACCCCAGATTCGTTAAAATCTTGACTTCCCGCTTGACATAGTTACCTATGATTGCAATTCTAAGTATCACTTTATTAAAAGCTTATCGTAGTTACCGAATGTTATCGCTAGTGGGTAACACTGGGCAATGTTGATAAAGGGAGGTAGTCGTCGATATGGATGAACGCACCCGAGCTTATAAAGGCGGCGGTCATTCGACGAAGCGGGAGCATTCCGTGTTGAACAGCTGAAGAAGTCTGACCTTTTATATCTGATTAGCTTGTCCTTATTTTATGATCTTGTAATAATTGTGTAAAGTAATATACTGTGATCTAGTTAATGTTACTAATATTAACCCAAATACAAGTACTCTCAGTGGTGGAGAGTCTATGTTGGTTTTATTTACTGTGTTTACCTTGCTCGCAATCCTGACATACCGATATTAGCTAAAACTGTAATGATAGAAGCACCCCTGAACGATTATATTGTTGTGTCATTTACATCAGAAGTGGAACAAGAAAAAACCAGTCCACATTATGATTGTATACCCACATGTAAATTATTTGCTTTGTAAAAATCCCCTGTAGACGGACTGACAAAAACTTGATGACTTGACTAGATTGATATTACAATGGTGAGAAATGTGAGAATGAGAAAATGTGATAAATCCGGTGAGTCACAGCCATTTTATTATGTGTGAAGGAATTTTGAGGAAGGAAATATAATATGAGAGGTTATTTATTCGTGTAAAATAAATATTAAATGATATCTTTGCTTATTCATGTAAAATAAAAGAGATGTTATCTGTATTTATTCGTGTAAAATAAATGAGATGATATCTGTGTTTATTCGTATAAAATAAATATGATGGTATCTGTATTTATTCGTGGAAAATAAATACGGCATCTGTATTTATTCGTGTAGGAAAATACATTGCAAGTCGTATTAGAGTTTGTGGTGAGATGCAACCAGGGTTGATCTTTGGCACCGCCCGGTTTGGCCAGCCGGGGTTGGCCAAAGGCTTCGCCTGGGGAAAACTGAAACTCTAACGTGGCGAAGCAATTGTTATAGGGCTGGAACCAAGGCGGGATATGCCATGATATGGCTAGATCCAAGGCGGGTGATGCCATGTTGATAAAGCAGGATCCCAGGCGGGTGATGCCAAATGAGTTGGCTAAATCCAAGGCGGGTGATGCTATTAATTGATAAATGAAAATGCAGTGAAAATGAGATTCTGTTTTGAATTAATGTTTTGAAAAAGTTTTGAAAGTATTGATATTTGTTTTGATTGGTTTTGTTATAATTCTTGTTGTAGAATGGTACAAAATAGTTTATTGAAATTAAAAAGTAGTTTGTTATTATTACTTATGGTTTAAAATGTATTTTTTGTAGACGAAAACAGGAAATTGTATTTATTATTGATGATAATTACTATGATGACTTCCGTTAAAGATTAATTTGTCAAATTTATTTTAAATAAAAAATAATTTGACTTATTTTCGTTAAAGATGTGTTTAATATGTATTGTATTGTTGTAAAAAGGTTGTATTATTAGCGCATTATAGAAATATTATGTTTACAACATCATATCAGTTTTGTAATATGAGTTTGTGAATAATTGAGATATTATTTTGATCCTGAAAAGTTTTAAAGGTTGATACTTAAGTATTATGATTTTGGGAATAACTGAGATAATATTTTAAGTGTTTATAATTATGTACTATGATACTGTGAATAATGATTAAAGATTTAAAGATATTTAACCATGAAACATTTAGGATGTTTGTTTTCTGATTTTGTGAAGAATTGAGATATTTAAGAATGTAGGATTTTATGAATAATAATGAGATAATGAATCGTGAATTATTTTAATCGTTGTTATGTACTATGAGTTTATGAATAATGAGATATTTAATCTTGAAATATTTTAAGTGTTTAACGTACTATGAGTTTGAAGTGTTTATATGCTGGTACAATGAATTGTGAATAATTGAGATATATAATCATGGAATATTTTAAGTGTTAATGTACTATGAGTTTGTAAATTATTGAGATATTATGTTCTGATTTTGTGAATAATTATGAGATTTTTACGAATGAAATATTTTAAGTGTTTATGTATTATGGCTTTGTGAATCGTTGAAATATTTAACCAAGAAATATTTTAAGTGTGTATTATGAATTTGTGAAAAACTATAATGAGATATTTAGCCCTGAAAAATATTGTAAATGTATTTAAATGATTTTATGAATTTGTGTATAATGAGATTGTGTGTTTATGTACCTATTATGATTTATTGAATAACTAAAATTTGATGTATAACCAAAGTAGAACTGTCTAATAGGCATCTGAGATAGTATTTTATTGTGAAAATGTGGGAAATCTAATGTGTGGATGTTTGTAGGATTTTGATACGAGAAGTTATGAACGAATATAGAACTAGGTTGATACTGAATGAATATCAACTAGTTCAAGCCACGGGTGATGAGCTTGTTGGCCGTCGATGGGATAACAAGCTCTAATCGATTCAAACAACCTTTGGATGCTCTTCGTGTTACTTTGGTCATAGACATGAACATGAGTAACATGACGAGGTCAAAGATGAGTGATCAGGTGTGGCCGAGATGTGTACTGTATTATTTGTTTCTGTTTAAGGTCCAGAGGTGTCACTGAAGTTGGGCCTTCATGTACAATCTTGACGATGGGGTTGATGGTGCGTCGACCACCAACCACCAACACACGAGGACGTGTGTTTTGCAGGAGGGCCGTGTTATCGCTAGTGGGTAACACTGGGCAATGTTGATAAAGGGAGGTAGTCGTCGATATGGATGAACGCACCCGAGCTTATAAAGGCGGCGGTCATTCGACGAAGCGGGAGCATTCCGTGTTGAACAGCTGAAGAAGTCTGACCTTTTATATCTGATTAGCTTGTCCTTATTTTATGATCTTGTAATAATTGTGTAAAGTAATATACTGTGATCTAGTTAATGTTACTAATATTAACCCAAATACAAGTACTCTCAGTGGTGGAGAGTCTATGTTGGTTTTATTTACTGTGTTTACCTTGCTCGCAATCCTGACATACCGATATTAGCTAAAACTGTAATGATAGAAGCACCCCTGAACGATTATATTGTTGTGTCATTTACACGAATAGGTACTACCAATTTTACCTACCATTATTTAGACAATTAATTGAAAAAAAAAACGATTTGAGCACCAAAACCCTGATTTTTTTAACTCAGGGTCTTGAAAATCCACATTGGCAACACTATACTCTGTTTAACGAAAGACGAGTCCTGAGGTAATTTCGTAAACAGTAGCCGTAAGGAGACTGCTATCGAAAAAACGTAGACGCCATCATCAAGAAATTTAGCAATGCTTTGTTTTTTTTTAATATTTGATATACTTTGTATGGTAACGTTTTGTAGAAAAACGTCAAATTACGGTGAAAAGGGTATAGATTAACAAATAATTTTATTACGTCATGGTGGCACTATTTAATCATTTGTGTTTATCAAATCAAGTTAATTTATTGATATTTCATCGACCAACTACTTTCGGTAACAACAAAATAAATCTAACTTGGACTCGCTTCTACAATTTACCTCTCAAACGATTTGTAAACAATTTATACAAGAGTTCGTTATACTGTAATCTTGAGTAAATACTCAATTATCGCCCTCACCGTGTTAATTAGAGCCAGCTTTAAAAGGCTAAGTACGGTTTTTAGTATCCTCTCAATCAAATTTCGTTTCCTTTACGAAACAACCCTTTTTCTTAGATGTCATCGGCATCTTTTCGTGTCAATTGCAACCCCCTTGTAAGGGGATCGTGTAATTGAAATAAATATTTGGTGATAGAATTTTGTTTGGTAACGAGGCTCGTCTCTCAATTAGGAATCTCAATCCTTTACATTTTATGTACTTTGCTTATTTGTTTTATTATAATTAAGCCTGATTTTGTACTTGTTTAACTTTAGAATCGTTATGACGTTTATTATTTACTGAAAGTCCAATTTCTACAAAATAAAAATAAATGCTAGGTTTTTATTTTATTTTGATGTTGAATAGAAGATCCATTTGAAACTTTTTGATCATTATCAGAAAGCAACATAACATCACGGCTGTATTCCCCGAAGGGTTGGCAGAGGTGTATAGTGCACCCGCATTTCGCCGTTATGTTTAAGTCCCATGTAATAGGGGGCGAGCCTACCATCAACCAGGCACAAATCCAGAATCCGGGTTGCTATTGAGAAATTCTACACGGAAAAACCCAATAACACTGCCCGATCTGGGGATCAAACCCAAGAGCTCACGCTAAGCAGTCGCGCTTGCAACCACTAGACCAACGAGACATTCCGTTTCAAGTATTCGTGGTAATTTTGCTTCGGAAGTCGTTCTGTCGAAACCAAAATCTCATTCAAATAAAATGCTTGACAATGGTATTATTTGTTTATACAAGGTTAGTCAGAAAGGGAGTACTAATCCGAAAAGGTGTTAAAGTACACATAATAATGAGTAACTTCTGTTCTACCACTTTCCTCAAAAGTCAATAGAATAAGAGAAATAGCTCTTCAAAAATTACATAAAAAATATGCTAAAATCTATCTATCCTCAGCTATGATCAACTGTGTTTACGTTTTAGGTCATATTTGGGGTCACGAATAAAAAGCTCCATTTTCTGAATTCGTAACTAAAGTAGGGACGAAGAATTTTTGAAAAAAGTAAAATAAAAATTATTTTAAATGGAAATAAAAATTATCGAATTTTGAAGTTTTACCACTTGCTTTAAAACCGTCATCAGTGATACTTTAAGTGGCTTGCGTATTAGTACCCCCTTTCCGACTAACCTTGTACCTATGTTTGAGAAATATGCAAATATTTATTTAGCTTTAATTCCGCCAAACTAATCGCTAGTTTGGATGCAGTATGCAGCACTACCCTCCCGCCCACAAATATACAGGGTGTAAACGAATTCGTGTAATTCCTTCAAACCACGCGGTTTACCTATGCAGGGTCAATCTGTGTCACCAGCAGATCACGCGATCTGCTGGTGACACAGATTGACCCTGCATAGGTTTCTTTCAGAATCAACAAAACAAATATTTCAAAAAATGAACCATGTTACCATGTTATTCTGAATCTGAGTAATTTTAGCGTCCCAAGTTAACTGACTGTGTGGAGCGATATCGCGCTAGTCGTGCCCGTTAGCTGTGTCGCTATGCCTTCAGTCATTTATGCATAGCATCGAATTACAATCACATAAAAAAATATTTGGGAAGAAAAAGTTTATTTTATTTTCAATCAATCTAAATCCCGTGCGGAGTTTATACCATTAATAGATCATGTGGTTTGAAGAAATTACACGAATTCGTTAACAACCTGTGTATTTAAATATTCTTTAGAAACACGTGTTCACCTAAAGTTCATGAATAATAAGAAAAATGCACGTACTGTTACATCCAATTCCATTGTATTTCCTTTAACTGTCGCATCAATGACATCCAAACTCGTACAAGAAAATTTTCTATTTAGCTTTATCGAAAGCAACGACGGCAATCGAATACCACTAATGGTATGGCACAATTGAAACTGCTCGGCAGAAAATCGAGCAATAAGTATGCATCACGTGGTCCTCGCTGTGGCTGATGGTTGCAGAGATGTCTAGCCCGTTGCTCGTAGACTCAATACCATTAGTACTGCGCTTACGTTCTAGTATAAAGGTATGTACATATGAGTCTTGATGTCCACTGCTAAATATGGATAAAAGAGCGCTGGAATTAACGGTTGTGACTATACCCTTTTCAACGTAAGGTGAGTCCTGTTGGGGTTTTTCTACAAAATGTTACATACAAAGAATATTAAATATTTTAAGGGCTGATTTTTCAATCGTCAGATAACTTTTATCTGTGGAATAAGTTTGAAGTTTTGACAGCTTTTGTATAGAAAATCTATCAAACCGTCATATTTATTCGTTGGATAAAATTTATCTGACGATTGAAAAATCGGCCCTAAAAAAACAAAACTTTTCAATAGCAGTCTCCATACGGCTTATATTGACTCATCATTCGTGGAACAAAGTATAGTGTTGCCAGTATGTCAATCTTCAATAGCCCGAGTTAAAAAAAAAACAGGGTTTTAGTGTTCTAATCAGTACAACATTTTTTTGTTTCATTACCTTTTGAAACAATGGTCCGTACAATTGACAGTCGGTACTTATTCGGTAACTACTATAAACTTTTGATGATGTGACACTTACAATTGCAATCCTAGATCACTTTGCTAAGCGGGAAGTCTAGATTTTAAGTGGTCTGTAGACACGTCCCGATTCACCTTTGATCGAATTCGGGTCTCGACCCGAATTCATAATAATAACCTTTTGGTTTAAAGTTGGCGCGTGTTTTGGATTTGATCGGACGAATAGCCCGATATCGGGCTTTATAGTTACACGATTGACCCAAATCTGGGACATTCAGCATCCTGGGGGGTTACCATGATCTCTTAGAGCAGGAATGTTTTAATATTATTACGAGAGTGGGTAAGAGATGGCGCTAGAGAGCTGTCTAGCGCTGTCAGTTTCCCACTCTCGGAATAATATTAAAACATTCCTGCTCTAAGAGATCATAGTAACCCCCCTGATCAAGAGTGAATCGGGATGTGTTCTCAGACCCCTTAAAATCTAGACTTCCCGCTTGGCAAAGTAACCTAGGATTGCAATTTATTTTTACAAGCGCACATGCGCTTGCAAGCGCACATGGAGGTGCATTCAAAGACCCTCCATGAGTGACGATACTTAAGAACGTCCAGCGCACCTAGGGCAGTTAGCCACGCTATCAAACTTGCTGACTGGCTAATCTTTTCACTACGGCATGACGCTCGTCGTGCTGACGCGAGAGAAGAAGATGAAGCGCACATTGAGATGCCGCTACAGTGTGTGTTGGTCTTGACAATCATCATATTTCCAGAGGCGTTTTGCTGGGGAATTTTGTGCGTTATCTTGTTTCCAACTACAATACTAGGAAGCGGTGAAGGATGTGTATTTGAATACGGTCTTGGCGGTGTCGGTGACTTATGTTTTGCTAACCATACGGCATTCCTAAAGATTTACTGCGGCATGACCTAAAGATTTACTGTGAAATTAAGTCTGAGGCCGATTGTTTAGAGTTGCAATCTGATGTGAATTCAGTGTATCAGTGGAGTTTGGCCAACAAGATGACGTTCAACGCCTCGAAATGTTATGTGATGACTTACAGTCGAAAGCGGCACCCTATAAAATTCACCTATAACCTCAATAGTAATATTGTTTCTAGAACAGATTCCATGAAGGACTTGGGTGTCGCATTTGACCATAAGCTAACTTTTCACAATCACATAACATCAGTAGCTAAGGATTCTTTCAGACGCTCGGGCTTCGTGCTGAGAAATTGTCGGGATTTTCGTAGTACCCATGCAATTAAGCTTGTATTTACTGCAATAGTCCGCAGTAAACTTGAGTCAAGTATGTGCGTGTGGAATCCGTTTGAGAAAAAGTATATATTGGTAATCGAAAAAGTTCAAAAAGCATTTCTTAGAAACCTCTACAAACAATTAAATGGCTATTACCCATACTCGTATCCCACGAAATTCCTTTTGGGCTGCTTGGGATTTAATTCTTTAGAGGTGAGGCGGGCATATGACCAGATGATCGTCACATGCAAAATTTTAAAAGGGATCATGGATGCCCCAGATCTTCATAACCAAGTCTGCAAGCTGTTTGTCCCTAATAATTACTGTCGTAGCAGGAGACATAAATTATTAGCAGTCCCTTCATGTCGAACTGTTGCACACTCTCAGTCACCCATACCCCGGACACTGACTGCGCTTAATGCTCTCCTGGATTCAAACCCAGACCTTGATTTGTTTGGGGATGCATGGAAGACCATTCTGTCGGAATGTATGAAGTATTGTGAGAGAAAAGTATGAATGTGTTACTTGTTTGTAGTTTACAATATCTTTAAGTAGTGTAGTTGGTTTCGGCCGTTCTATTTAAAGTAAAATAAATAAATTAAAAAAAAAAACCTGAAAATGGAATGTTTTGTTAAAACATTGCCCCACTCTAGGATTGCTCCTATATCGTGGGTGCGTTTACAGACACAAATGTTCACAAGCACAAATACTCAGACCCAGAACAAATATGTACCTGTAGGTCACACATACATTTCTTCCGTGCGGGAATCGAGTCCACGACCCGTAGCGTAGAAAGCCAATCGCTTAGCCACTGCTCCAAACGTGTCGTCAAACGCGTCGTGCTTATGTGCCAGTTGAGGAGTTTGCAACTACGACATAGGTCTTACGTTTTGGAACAGGACAACTAGAAATCATACAGGCACGACCTGCACGACCGACACTGCATCGTTTCGACACAGCAAATGCGCTACAGTTGCTGAAAGGTGTGTTACGCTTGCAACTTCGATGTAATCAGACCAACACTACAGGTCAGTGGCGATGGGTGAATTTTCGTAAAAGGGAAGCCGGACCAAAAAATGATTACCTTGCTCAAGTGTGATGCGTGAATTCCAGTAACTACTCGTTTCGAAAGGGAAGCCGATAGGAATCGAGTTGTATGGAGCCTTCGCCACTGCTACAGGTTGCAAACGAATTTGTGTAATTCCTTAAAACCACATGATCTATTACTAGTATAGATTAACCCCGTTCGGGATTTAGCTCGATTAAACACAAATCAATAAAATTCTTTTTTTTCGTGCTGTATGTGTAAGTGGTACTATCTAAACCACCGAATATAGTTTCAAGAAGAAAAAGAGGAAAAATTTTTTTTACATATATTTTTATTTTGTTTTTGAACTTTTCGATGCCAAGCATACATGAGTGAAAGCACGGCGACACAGTTGGTGGGCACGACTAGCGCGATCGCTCCGCGCATTCTATTAACCCGGGGGGCGCTAAAATGGCTCAAAAACAGAACAACATGTTTTCTTTTTGATTTGTTGATCATGCGGTTTGAAAGAATTAAACGGATTCGTTTACAGTCTGTATACAACTGCATTGAAGCTGATTTGTAACCGTTTTTTTTAGCTTTTTGCAGTTCATCTGTCTACACCTTAACACGGTATGTTTTCGCCGTGCCATCCACACGTTGGGTCATGCCAATATAAGTAAATAGATACCGAATGGGACCAGCTCGGATTCCGTAGAAGATAATATTGTTTTTACAATGTCTTTCATAGCTTTTGGAACGACGCGCTTAGTACCTAGCTAGCTTGTGTCGATTCCTACTCTGAAGAGGTTCTTGTGTTTATTGATACTAAAGTGAAGTCCCTATCCTTACTAATAATATAAATGCAGAGCCTCGACCAACACCTAAAGAAACTCTCGTTGGGCAGCTGGATCAAGGGCCTGAGACAGAAAGCGGTACTTCTGGACAAATCAAATCAAATCAAATCAACCACTGTTATACCTAAGATTTAAAAAAAATATTGAAATACTTATTTATTTCAACTCAAACAAATGACAACTTTAATAACATGTAAACTAAGTTCATTGCAAAATGACAAACAATGTTCAAAAGGTAATAAAACTATTTCTGTTGAAATGGGAATTGGACTTCCGCTAATAAAATTAAGGTTTCTTATCCTTAAGCGTATTATAATTTAACGTGGCTGATGTTTACTGCTGGTAGTGCTGAACAAGGGCCTCCCAATGACTGCTACAATGAGCGGTCAAGTAAATTGGCATAATCATCACGTTAGGTAGTCGGGTTGGTAATAACCAGAGGTCGGAATAGGTAGACTATATTTACCTAAAGCTCGAGGAAGGAAGTAACATAGAGTGGATAATACCTCCCCTAAAATCCCGGAATAATTATAATGACGTTTTATTCCCGGGATTTAAAAATCACGAATTATTTAATGAACTTTATTTATAGTTACAAATTATTTATTTGAAGAATCAAATAACATTTTTAGGGTTCTGTACTAAAAGTATTAAATTAAAGAACTTTGTTTTACATATTACACACATTGTTTAACATTTTACATAGTACGGAACCCTAATAAATTTTATTTGATTTTTCAAATCAATAATTTATAACAATACACGAATAGGGAAAGGGTGGCCTATTAACTGCTGATATGAATTCATTTCTGTTAGTATTGCGAATAGAATCAGTTATATGGCTAATTGGCTGCCTCGTTGGTTGGTGAGGTCCTGGATCCGATCACCAGGTCGAGAAAAATGTCATTGGGTTTTTCCGTGTGGGATTACTCAGTAGCAGCCTGAGGTCTGGATTTGTGCCCGATTGATGGCAATAAGATCATCCCCTATTACAATGGAACCAAAACGGCGAAATTAAGGTGTACAGCCGCGAACTCGAAATGTTTATCAGATTTCAAACTCGATTCCATGACACACTGTGCGCAATAAGGTTCAAGATGTCATATCAACAATACTTGTACTAGTTTTTAAAATTGTGAAGCGTCGATTCTAGCAAAAAGGCTATTAACCACTTTTTGATGATATGAACTCCTTTTTAGGTGGGTGTGTCTAGTCAAACGTTGTATAGAGCGAATTTGATTGAATTTATTAAATAGGTTAATTTCTTTTTTTATGCTACCTACATAGCAGTGGCGAAGGCTCCATACAACTCGATTCCTTTCGGCTTCCCTTTCGAAACGAGTAGTTACTGGAAATCACGCGTCACACTTGAGCACGGTAAGCATTTTTTGGTCCGGCTTCCCTTTTAAGAAACTTCACCCTACGCCACTGCTACCTAGTATACCTATACCCTCTTTAAATTAACCTTTTTATGTCAATTAAGAAAAAAATATCTTTGTCCTGTCAATTCTTTGCGAACGACTGAGCGACCTTATGAAAAAGTAATGTGCAAGCAATTATAGACCTTAGGGAGGTAAACATTTTAAGTCCGCGACTGTACTTAGTATACAACTCTGCCCAATCCTTCGGGGAATGCAGGCGTGATGTTATGTGTGTATGTTAACATTTCACTATATCCCCATTCTTTCAATGCGGAAATATTCACCTTCAGTACAAAATTTTAATTCCAGAATTCACCAATTCAAACAACCATAAGCCATGTTCACATTTCGCAGACAAAGAAAAATGAATGAGACAACGCAGGGACATAAGGCTGGTGGCACAAGTGCTGCGAATGGCCAGTACGCCGTGTTTACGGTTATTTGAGTGGGCGTATACGTCCTAATTTATAACGTTAATACGGGTACGGCGCGTGATAGCGACATCCCATGCGGTATTGCACTTATGATCTCCAGTCTCTAGTGACTTCGTAGTGTTATGGCTTATGCGAATAAATGTGGGGAATCCTTTATAATATGATAAAGGTTATGCCAAGGCTCTGTAGACACTACAACGAATTATCTAAACGCAATAATTTAGATATTACTTGCAAAATATCCAAATATGAAAAAGACCTAAAAAACTCATGTTGCCAACATACTTTGTTAATTCGGTCTCTTAATCAATATTTTATAATTATTATTAACTTTAATTTTATCCGTTTTTTTATTATTACTTAATTGTATCTTCAGACTGCCTCGTTGGTCTAGTGGTCGCAAGCGCGACTGCTGAGCGTGAGGTCTTGGGTTCGATCCCCAGGTCGGGCAAAGTGTTATTGGGTTTTTCCGTGTGGAATTTCTCAGTGGCAGCTCGGAGTCTGGATTTGTGCCCGGTTGATGGCAATAGGCTCGCCCCCTATTACATGGGACTTAAACATAACGGCGAAACGTGGGTGTATACTATACACCTCTGCCAACCCTTCGGGGAATAAGGCGTGAAGTTATGTTATGTAATTGTATCTTCTGTTTTGCTTGGAAAGATTTTTGTTGAGAGTGTTTTTGTTTATTTTAATATTTTTTCAAATTTAATATTCCTTGTCAAACTTTATTGTACCTAGACTATAAGTGAACGATGTGGTCTCCTGTAATTGGAGGAGCATACTCGTCATTGTCCTGTAATTGCTATTTTGTATGTAATTGTGTAGCCTCTGTTGGAGATCCAAATAAATACATAAATAAACTAAATAAATAAAAAAAGGTTGTCGCTGCATCTACGAATTGGATAGTTTAGAATAATAAACATGAAATGAACTTTTGTGTATGAAGGACAAAGCGTGGGGAATTAGAATTATTTAACATATTGTAAGTAGGTCTAGAATGATTTTCACGTTGCTTAGAGCAGAGGTCTCCAAAATTTTTAGCTTAAGGGCCACACTGACTCCTCCACTACGTCTCAAGAGGTCAAGACCTAGTTCGTTCATCATACCAACAACTGTAGTCTTGATGAGCACTACCAATCTGGTCCACTGCCGCGGGCCAGTGCTGGCCCGCGGGCCGCAGTTTGGAGACCCCTGGCTTACAGGAATGGGGAGACGTCAGACGCAGACATGTAACATCACGCCTGTATTTCCTAACAAGTTGGGCAGAGGTGTATAGTACACCCTCATTTCGCCGTTATGTTAAAAGTCCCATGCGATAGTGGGCGAGTCAATGGTCAAGCAAAAACAAGAAAAGCACGGGTGAACAAATTCAGACTCCGGGCTGCTACTGAGAAATTCTGAAGAAATTCCACACGGAAAAACCCAATAACACTTTGCCCGCCCTGGGGATCGAACCCAGGCACTCACGTTCATTCGCATTGTGTTCCGTGCCTCTCAGGAGGACGTGGGGTGAGGCCCCACAGAAGCAGAGGTCCGCCAGGGGCTGGCGGACCGAGGCCTGCCGGGGTTGCGGTGCATGAAGCTGCGAATCCCGCGACCCCGGCCAAGGGTCAGGAGAAGGAACACCGTGGGTTTTTAGCCGGTAAGAGTCCGGCATAACCCTTCGACTTCCCCAGGCGAAGGGTATCCATGAGGATCTGGCCAAGATAAAAAAAGGGCTCTCACGTTCAACAATCTCGCTTGCGACCACTAGACCAACGATGTCATGAAGTCAGACATGTGTCCAACTTCTTCAGTTAAAATTTATCGGATTCAAGTGCGCCAACGGAGTTTATTTGATAAAATAAACTACAAACCTTGACGATAACACATCAATCTTGAAGAAACTCCAAATGTGAATGCATTTTGTACATGTTTAAAGCAAATACAAGTACCAAATCATATTATTTATCTAAAGACTTGCACGTAAAGACCTAATAAAGGAATAACACTGCCATTAATACTTATAAGAGATATCACAATTATATGATACTAGCGACCCGCTCCGGTTTCGCACGGGTGCAATGTATTATACATAACCTTCCTCTTGAATCACTCTATCCATTAAAAAAAACCGCATCGAAATCCGTTGCGTAGTTTTAAAGATCTAAGCATACATAGGGACAGACAGACAGCTCAAGCGACTTTGTTTTAGACTATATGTAGTGAAGCATAAAAATAATCTAAAGAAAGATTAATTCCAACACCGTTTGAAATATAACTACGAAAGAAAGAATACAACTACAAAACAAACATACATAAATACCTATTTTTAATACAACTCCAGCTTTGTGTTCTCCACAATAGACCACAATTATATCTTTTATACATTTCTTTACTCCAAGACTTGTATTTATTCCTTTGAACAAAACACAGACAATCTTTTTGTATCTTCAAAGACCTTGTTTTCGCAACACTAGTCGGGAAAAGGAAAATTTATAGAGAGTAACTGACATAATATACAAAGTAATATATCTACTATCTATCAACGTTTGGAATCTATTAATATTGTAGCATAATGAAACCGTTAATTATAGAGATATTGAAACTAATAATATAGAGAGAAAAGCGTTGTTTGTGTTCAGATTAACCTACAGGTAACCTAGCCTAGTTCTTAAAATATAAATACATTTCATGAGGGACTAATTATAACCAGTCACACCGATAATTCAGCTCTTATCAAGCTGTCCCCCCCTCCCTATCCCCCGCCAGCAACACCATAAGCCGAGGTCCGAGTCCCACTAGGGGTCGCCATTAGTGCTGTTGTTGCAGGTAGTAAATTTGTATACTTCCTCAATATTATTCCTTTTTTTCGACGCATGTTGTCAGTTAATGAAATAATACTTCATATAAAGTAGAACTAAAAAGAGCTGTATTTGACGATATAGGTAAGATAAGCGTTAATTCGGAACAGAGACGGCGCGATGACGCGCCGCGCCGGCGCGGCTGGCTGATGAGTTAGACTTTGACTTTTAAAGATTTAAGTAACAGGATACCAAAGGAGTCGATCTGATCGACTCGACTTGTGTAATACAAAAAATGTATTATAAAAACTAAGAAAAGGGTAAGGAAAGGGGCTCCGAGAATTGCATTGCCTAGGGGCTCTGATAGGGTTAATCCGGCCCTGGCTTAGGTTAAGTATTTTACTTCCCCACCATTGGCTGGAGATCCTTCAGGTATCGCCAATAACTACCCGGTTACGTATAAGCGGTCCGCAAAGACCATCCACAACAGTCAAATAGAAAAATAAAAAGAAAAATAAAATAAAAGCGTACGGGGTGCGCGCCCAATACGCTGCTTTTCGGGCACGCGCGTTTGACGCTGGTCGTACACTCGCCCGGCGAACGTTAAACGCGACAAAATGCCAACAATTTTGCTGTAACATTCAACCTTCAACATGCTTAGTGCTGTTTTTTTTAACGTTATTATTGATGCAGAGGAAACGACAAGGAAAACTAGTAAAAAGGAAAGAAGGCACGCTTGACGGACTTCGGGCGCTTGATGTAATCCGTTGCATTAATAGAAATCCGTACAATTCTAATAAGCGCCCAAAACGCAGCGTACTTTGCGGGCGGCTCGGGCGCCTTTTATAACACTAGTCCCTAAGTCATTATCATAATCTATCTGTGTACATTCTCGTCCATATACTGTCAGTCTCACTCATCGGAACATTGGACCCTCGAGTGAACGGTCGTAAGAGATGTTGCCATTGGACGGATAATGATCGCACCTATCAGGTGGACCCTGCCCAATGTCCATTCTCTTGCCGTTGTGCTTTAGTGGCCTTTTACACCACCCACTGGTCGAAAGCGGGTGGCTATTATTTGCTAAACCATGTATACGGCACCTGGTATTGAAAACTATTTTTAGAACATAATCCTGCAGAATACTGATGTACAGTCAACAAGAGTTAGGTATACAGGCAAATATAAGATATCAATGCACTACGAAGGCAATTGTTATTATTATTATTATTTTTTTTAAAACGTTGCCCCACACTAAGATTTCTCTTGTATCGTGGGTGCGTTTACAGACACAAATCTCACAAACAAACGCCCAGACCCGAAACAACCATCTGTAGGCCATACAAATTTTTGTTCCGTGTGGGAATCGAACCCACGACCCGTAGCGCAGAAGCCAATTGCTTAGCCACTGCACCAAACGTGTCGTCTCGTATTGTGATTGCGTGCGTCATAACTTTTTATACGTAAGACACGGTCAGACAAGCGATGGCAAAGACTGGCCAATCAACACACGCATAACTCTGTAAAAATACGAATGTAATTAGTTGTCTGTATACTTATCACTCTGATTAAAAGTACATGATACTTTATCGTGTATAAAAGAAATAAAATCGTTTTCATCAGGGGACTAATGTCACGCGACACGTATCGCTAGCGATGGCCAGCGACATCGCGCGACGTCTTAGCAGGCGTAGCATTGGCCACAGCAAGGATTTTATCTAGAAGGTGTATTCGAATTCGTGTAATTTCTTCAAACCTCGGGATCTACTGGTGATAAAGATAGACGCTGCACGGGATTCAGATAAACACAACAAAAAAAATTAAGACATAGTGTTCGTTAGTCATTTTCGCGCCCTGAATTAACTGACTGCTTAGAGCGGTATCGTACTATTCGTTCCCGCCAGATGTGTTGTCGGGCTTCCATTTATTTATGTTTGGTATCGAAATTTTCAATCTGATAAATACAAAAACCGGCCATACCATTATCTATAAAAACGGCAAAAAAATCACGTTTGTTGTATGGGAGCCCCCTTAAATATTTATTGTATTCTGTTTTTTAGTATTTGTTGTTGCAGCGGCCACAGAAATACATCATCTGTGGAAATTTCAACTGTCTAACTATCACGGTTCATGAGATTCAGCCTGGTGACAGACGGACGGACTGACAGCGGAGACTTAGTAATAGGGTCCCGTTATACCCTTTGGATACAGAAACCTAAAAAGCATGCAGGCTTAATCTATCCCAGTAATAGATCAAGTGGTTTTATGGAATTACACGAATTCGTTTACATTCTGTATACAAGGTTAGTCAGAAAGGGGGTACTAATCCGAAAGGGTGTTAAAGTAGACATAATAATGAGTAACTTTTGTTCTACCACTTTCCCCAAAAATCAATAATTTAAGAGAAATTGCTGTTTAAAAAATTACATAAAAAATACGTTACAGTCTATCTATCCTCAGCTATGATCACCATCACGTGTGTTTACATTTTAGTTCATATTTGGGGTCACGGATTAGAAGCTCCATTTTCTGAATTCGTAACTAAAGTAGGGACAAAGAATTTTTAAAAAAACTAAAATAAAAAGTATTTTACATGGAAATAAAAATTATCGAATTTAGTAATTTTAACACTTGCTTTAAAACCGTCATCAGTGATACTTTAAGTGGTTCGCGGATTAGTCCCCTTTTCCGACTAATCTTGTATTTCAGTCGACAAAACCCTTGTCTACGGTGGTCCTGCTACGCCTGTTGGTCATTGCGGGACAAGTCTGGCAAGTAATCATAGCATGAAAATATCGCGGAAGCAGATATGTCTGGCGACGTCCAGTGACGTCTGTCGCTTTAGGGAGAATTCACACTTACTCGTACCACTACCACACCACATCGCAGCGACAAAAAGTGGTCAAGCAATGGTTACGTGTGAATAGTGTCGCTGCAGCTTCTTGCAATTGTGGCAGCTACAAAATAGCGATGTGGTTGCATTGTCACTAATAGTTGCGATTCTTCTTCTCTCGTGTCAGCACGAGCTATATGAAAATAGCTCATGCTGTTGTGAAAAGAGTAGCCAGTCAGCAAGGTTGGTAGCGGGGGTGACTGACCAGGGTGCGCCGGACGTACTTAAGTATCGTCACTCGTGGAGGCTCTTTTCATGCACCCTAACCATAGTTGCGATGTGGTTAGTATTTCCAGACAGAGAGATCGACTCTGGTTTCAGGCACGCGCGCGGTGTCATTGACGCAACGTTGTGTTTGCGAGATGGCCGGCCGCTAGTGCGTGGTGTCGCTGGTGGTTGCGATGTGGTCGATATCGCCCACAATGAATGAATTTGGCGGCAAAATGTGATCCGTGTAAATTAAACTATTCATTTTCATATAAATTAGTGCCCGCCCACGTGTTGTTGTTGTGGTATGGTTGTAGTTGTGGTACATGTGTAACAAGCCTTAGACGTCTCATAATGTTTCAGGCGAAAAATGACCCATGACATAATTTTGTCCCCTAATGTGGAACCTACCTTAGCTACTTAACTGGGCAATTGTTTCTCAGTTGAACAATTATAAATACTAACCTACTAGTCGTTATATAATATTATAATTATACGCATTAATAATACCTACCTCAACATCTTACATAAACGTCGTCATCAGTAGGTACAAAACCTACCACAAACTAAACATAAAACTGTGAACAATGCACATAATGTTATGTTTCGTTTTGAATAATATTATTATAATTCTGAAGAACTTTTATTCAAACAAAGTAAAGTACAGTTTAATGTTGACTTCTGAACCAGTGAAAGTTACGTTTAAATTAATTTTATTCGTTTTTCTTTCATATTACCAGAGAATGGAGAATTTCTAGGGATTCGTGTGTTTTCGAGTGAGAGACACAAAAAAAAAAAGTTTTATTGCAGAAACTCGTTCAAATTTTTACTGTAAATCTTACACAGGGAATAAGTAAAAGATATACCTGTGCTAGGAACCCCGCTCTTCAATGTTAAATTATAAAATGACAAAA
Organism: Amphipyra tragopoginis; assembly: GCA_905220435.1. Taxonomy (NCBI): domain Eukaryota; kingdom Metazoa; phylum Arthropoda; class Insecta; order Lepidoptera; family Noctuidae; genus Amphipyra; species Amphipyra tragopoginis. The sequence goes on along the minus strand of HG991995.1, from coordinate 20,011,740 downwards.
GAAATCATAAGAAAAATATAAAATTAAACAAGAAAAGAAAAAAAAAACTTAGAGATAATATCCTAAATTAGTGTGAGTGAGTGTGTGTGTGCAACCACGAGCACTAACAGAAACGTATCGACCTACCTATGGTAAAGGAAATTAGCGCTAGTGCCTTTAGGGAAAATTCACTGATTCACACATAAGACTACCACACCACATCTCAGCGACAGTGGTCAAGCAGGGGTTACGTATGAATCGGCGGTAAGAACCGTTATGGAGGAGTGGCTGGAGAGGCGGCATGGCGCCCTCAGCTTTCGGCTGACGCAGGTGCTCTCGAGACATGGATGTTTCGGGAAGTACCTGTGTCGCATAGGCCGTGAGCAGACGCCCGGATGTCACCACTGCGTCGACTGCCCTGAGGATACGGCGCTTCACACGCTCCAGGCGTGCCCTGCGTGGGCGACACAGCGCCGTGAACTGGTCGCGGCAGTCGGTGGTGACCTCTAGCTTCCGGCCGTGGTTCTGTCCATGGTCGGGAGCGAGAGTGCGTGGGAAGCAGTCGCCTCCTTTTGCGAGGTGGTGATGGCGACCAAGGAGGGAGCGGAGAGGGAGAGAGAGGCGGCAGCCACTCTCCCTTCCTGCGCCAGACGCACCGGGCGCCGCCGGAGGGCGCGCGACGATCTCCGGCTACCCTAGTGTGTGGCCTGCGGGCGACAGGTTGGCGGATCCGTCGCCCAACCAGTAACAGGCCCGAGAAGGCGGCGCGCATGTGTTCCGTGCGCGCCTGTCAGGTGGACGTGGGGCAAGGCCCCACAGAAGGAGAGGTCTGCCAGGGGCTGGCGGACCGAGGCCTGCCGGGATTGCGGTGCATGCAGCTGCGAATCCCGTGACCCCGGCCAAGGGTCAGGAGAAGGAACACCGTGGGTTTTTAGCCGGTAAGAGTCCGACATAACCCTTCGCCTTCCCCAGGCGAAGGGTATCCATGAGGATTTCCAAGGACAAAAAATAAATAAAGCGGTTACGTATGAATAGTGTCGCCGCCACCTTTGGCGGCAAAATGTGGTTCGTGTGAATTAAAGTATTCATTTTCATACAAATTAGTGCCCGCCCACGTGTTGTCGTTGTGGTGCGGTTGTGGTGTAGTTGTGGTACGTGTGTAACAAGCCTTACACCCTTTAGTATATCGATGACTCCTATGTGTAAGGGCAAAAGTACCATTGTTGTCATTTCCAGTGTACCATGCATATTTTGATTATTTTTAACCGACTTCAAAAGGAGGAGGTTCTCCTCCTTTTGAAGTCGGTCCATTTATGAAACGATTCGAAAAATTCTTGTTTTGTTTGAGAGGGTGGGTATATTACCGTTTGGTCCCATATCAATTTTAATAGAAATAGAAGAAGTGCTTTTTGAAAAAATCAACAAAAACTAAAAAAAATACACATACGTTCTAGTTGTAGTAGTGGTCCGAGTATTTGTACACTATTTGTAATTGCAATTTGTGGCACTAAAAAGTATTAAATAAAATAACTTTAAAAAAAGTAAAAACCGACTTCAAAAAAAAAAACTAAACGGAGTAAAATAATTATCGTAAAATAAAATTATCAGCTTCAGAAGTCGGTGTAATTCCATGCTGAAACGAATTGAATGCACCGACTTATGAAACTGATAATTTTATTTTATGATAATTATTTTACTCCGTTCACCTAGTTGTTTCTTTTTTATGTCAGTTTTTACTTTTTTTAAAGTTATTTTATTTACGAATACGAAGTAGAATTGAAAGGATAGGATACTAAGACTTAAAACACAGTTAAAAATACTTCAGGACAGCGCCACAGAAATAGGGTTGTATCGATAGAAATTAAAAATCAATCTTTCAAAATAAAACTCAGTACAGCAGACACGAATCAGCATTAAAATTAAGTGAATTGAGGGACGGTGTCGAATTAAATTTTGTTGCAATCAAGGGTCGCGAGGGACTACTTCAGCTGCCCGATTGTTTGAAGCACAAGTAACGAACCTGCCCTACACAGGCCGCATAACGATTCATGGACTAATAGGGCTGGTAACACTGACGCGGGAAAGTATACAAAAAAGTATAAGTACGAATAAATGTAAACGCGTACGTAACTTGTAATGTGAAATACGTCGAACATGTAGTTAAGTCTATTGTGATTTAGTTAAATTGATAATTTTGTTATTTCATGCATTAACGTCGTGGTGGCCCAGAGGTTACAGACCCGCTTGTTAAGCACCGGGTTGCGGGTTCAATCAAACCCAGGCTTGTACCAATGTGACTTTTTCAATTTCATATGTAATTTCTTAGTTAATCTAAGATGCCACTGACATACGGTGAAGGAAAACATCGTAAGGAAACCTGAATGGTCTGAAATCGCCAACCCGCAGTGAGCAAGCGTGGCGATCAATGCTCGTTCCTTATCTGTACGAGAAGAGGCCTTTGCCCAGCAGTGGGACAGTTACAGGCTAATATTTATTATTTTATGCATTAATTAATGACATTGTGAAATTCAAAGCTGACAACACCGACGCGGGAAGAACCCTGAAATTAAGAATGACTTATATTAGTTGTAGGTACGTTAGTAATTTAGTCATACAAACTGCGTCGTTTTAGATTAATTGCACTTAGGTATTCTGTGAATCAGTTGATTTGTTTTTAATCTTATCTATAATTGTGAAATGTTCGAGAAATTCATACACTGTAAAGTGCAATCTTTAGTATTGCGCTTTACATGTGATTGTGTGTGAAATATAGAGATACTATTTGAGTCAGGCGTTCATTAAGATAAGAACAGTAAATAAAGACGACTGTGTTCGTTTTTTTATGCATTGATATTCTTCTTCTTCTCTCTTGTCAGCACGAGCTATACGAAAACAACTCATGCTGTGGTGAAAAGATTAGCCAGCCAGCAAGGTTGGTAGCGGGGCTGACTGTCCAGGGTGAGCCGGACATACTTAAGTATCGTCACTCGTGGAGGCTCTTTTCATGCACCCCGTTTTAATATTGATTATGACTTTTGAAACTTATCTAATTTTGATCACATGTTTGTTTACGCACCGGAAAGCCTCCGATTTTAGAAAAAAAAAACCGTTCAGGATAAGCTGTCGCATTTTCTACGTACCGCCAGGGCAAAAGTTATTGTACGCCAGTGAAAGAAAAAGAAAATACTTACCGGACAATAATTTCAAATTATAGTCCAGCCATTAAAATTTTGTATAAAAACAAATAGTCCGGTCAAGTTAGCTCAAAAAATAGGGGTAGGTTAACAGAAATTCGCATAGAGCTGAAAATTGGTACGAATGTTCGGAACACCATTATAAATCAAATATAAAAAGTCCCCAGCGATCCCACACTTGCAAAAAAAAATATTCAAGGTCAAAGTTCGCAAATATGGATTTTTTGCGTTTTTCAGCCAAACGGTAAGCTTTATGATAAAAATAGATCAGACAAAAATTATAGATTATGCAATTCTCTATAAGAATTGTCTACAATTTTTCTCCTAAACGTCACCGTTTCTGAGATATAATGGTTGAAAAAGTTGTATTCTTTATAATATGCGTTTCCACGCCACCTGGAAGGTAGTGTACTTGACGCGTTTTTTTAACGTGGTTTCTCCAATAGGCCTATTCCACAATCTATTGTGACTCTGTATAATTCAATACTAATTCAAAATATATAAAAACTGGTACTATTGGAAATGATGAAAGCCGAATGAATTCTAAAAAATTAGGTCAAATTATCCGTCTCATTCATAATCATCTGATAATTCTGCTTCCTCTTCATCTTGTTTGTCTTCTTGTACTTCTTCTTCTGCTTGTTCTTCTTCTTCCTGCTGGGTGTAAGTAAATTGGTCTAACAGCGATGTATCAGATGTCTCCTCACTGATATTGTACGAATCCTCTTCTGATGGTGATTCAACATTGGAGCACGACTGACCTTGACAACTGGTACATGTTAATCGCCATCAGAAGAGGATTCGTACGATATCAGTGATAAAGAATACAACTTTTTCAACCATTATATCTCAGAATCGGTGATGTTTAGGAGAAAAATTGTAGACAATTCTTATAGAGAATTGCATAATCTATAATTTTTGTCTGACCTATTTTTATCATAAAACTTACCGTTTGGCTAAAAAACGCAAAAAATCCATATTTGCGAACTTTGACCTTGAATATTTTTTTTTGCAAGTGTGGGATCGCTGGGGACTTTTTACATTTGATTTATAATGGTGTTCCGAACATTCGTACCAATTTTCAGCTCTATGCGAATTATTGCACTTTGAAATGTCTAATTTGACCGGACTAAAAACAAACTTTCAATCTTGATATTTAACTGGAGACCCTTCAGGTCTCGCCAATATCTGCCCGGAATAGAAACGGTCCGCAAGGACACACAGCAGTCCAATAGAAAAAAAACCGGCCAAGTGCGAGTCGGACTCGCGCACGAAGGGTTCCGTACCATTATCTATGGTATAAAAACGGCAAAAAAATCACGTTTGTTGTATGGGAGCCCCCTTAAATATTTATTTTATCTGTTTTTTGTATTTGTGGTTATAGCGGCAACGGAAATACATCATCTGTGAACATTTCAACTGTCTAACTATCACGGTTCATGAGATACAGCCTGGTGACAGACGGACGGATGGACAGCGGAGTCTTAGTAATAGGGTCCCGTTTTATCCTTTCGGTACGGAACCCTAAAAAAACAATCTTTAAACATTCATTTTTTATGCGCATTTTTATAAAACAAGTTGTCAAAACATGTTAATTAATAGCAAAATGAATGTTTCACGATCAAATGTGTGTTTATCTTTTGTACAACATTTTAATGGCTGCATTATAATTTGAATTTATTGTTCGGTAAGTATTTTCTTTAGTATAAAGAAAATTAAAAGGCTGGACTTTACTTTTACGTTCAATGATTCAGTAACATGAGTCATCGCTGGTAATAATAATTCGAGGTCAACTGTTACAGCCAGCATTGACTCACCGATGTATTGCAAAAATAAACACATGCAATACGTTACGCTCTCAAACTAACAGTTGAGTTTTTTTGCGTTTATTATTTGTTTATCTTAGTCCGACTGTATTGCAAATTCGTGCACTTGTCGGAGTTTTGAATGATTTATTGTTTGTTTTTGAAATATTTTTTGTATTACTCATAGATACTTTTTTTTTTATAATAATACTCTACTATAGGTACTTATAACTGAGAGGAATCATAAAAAAATCGCTCATCAACATCACTCATACTGTCAATACATCAGTTGATAGCCATTGTTACCTGTACAAGGTTAGTCGGAAAGGGCGTAAGAGAAAATTTTGTCCGAAAGAGTGTCTAAGTACCCATAATAATGAATAACTTTTATTCTACAACTTTCCCAAAAACTCAATAGTTGAAGAGAAATAGGTGTTCAAAGATTTCATAAAAATACGCTAAAATCTATCTATCCTCAGCTATGATCAGCTGTTTACATTTTAGGGTCACGGATTAGAGGCTCCATTTTTTGAATTCGTAACTAAAGAAGGGATGAAAAATTTCGGAAAAAACTAAAATAAAAATAATTTTGGACGACAATAAAAATTATCGAATTTTAACATGTGCTTTAGGACAGTCAGTGATACTTTAAATGGCCCGCGGGTTAGTACCCCCCTTTCCGTTCCGACTAACCTTGTATACATAGGGCTCACTTTTCGCGGTCCTGCGCTATAGCATATAGGTTCCCTATCCATTTGTATAAAATGTTAAGACCTAATATAACTTAGCATAATTTTGTTTGGCATAATTATATTTTCGCATAATATAATTACGCATAACAGCTTACGCATAATTTTTTTAAGCATAATTTCTCTAACCATAATAATGATTAGGCATAATTTTTTTAAGCATAATTTCTCTAGTCATTTTAAATATTAAGCATAACATTTTGAAACATAAATTAAAACCGGTTTCAATAAAAGTTAATCCTACATTCAGAGTGGACGGAGCCCCGCTGGGCGGGGCTCCTATTTCTGTCTGCAGGGTTTAAAGTAACCTAACACGAAGGGGATGACTTCCCCTTCGAACCTAACCTATCCGTGTCGGGGTGCCCCAAATAAAAGAGCTCGCTTCGCTCGCTCTTGAAATTAGTCAGTTGGAGGACAAGTGATAGTGTTATAATATCATATTAGTATTATGCCAAAACAAATTAGTCTTTAAGATGATTATGCCAACTTAAAATGTATGCCTAAAAAAGTTATGCCGAAGTATTATTATGCCAAAACCAATTGTGCCAAAATCGTTATGCCGAAGTATATTAGGACAAAGAACATTATGCGAAAAGAAGGGATCCCTAGCATATATAATGTGACCTTTAAATCCAAAGATAATCTGTCCCCTAGCAAAATGCTCAAGATATTAAAGATAATCCTGTAGCCGTGGGCCACTTAAAGTATCACTGATGACGGTTTTAAGTTAAGGTTAAAATTTCGAAATCCTATTAGTTTTATTTAAATGCAATATTTATTATATTCATTTAAAAAAATCGACCACCCTTTTTTTCCGTTTAAAAAAACATTTTACTGACAAATACCCAAAGACTAGACACCAATCTGGAATTCTTAATAGGTTAGGTAGACCTTACATACACAGAATGACTGATCAAGGCTCTGAACCTTCAATTGATATGTGTCGGCCAGTCAACGCGGGGTACGAGCGGGTGGTGTCGAGAGCATTTGGTGTGACATGCTTCATAGCCCTTCTGCTTCTGCTTCATAATCCCTTGAATAATACTAACGCAGGCCCGCCTACAATAAGTCCCGCTCACGACACGCTCACGCCTCGCTTTCGTATTTCGTCGCCTGAGAGTGAAAACCTTGGGAATGCAATTTGGTCATTTTTATTTTATCACGACGTATAGTATTGTATCATAAAAGAGAGCCGCTCTATGTGAAATTAATTTATAGGCACTGAAATTAGCTTTTATTGGGTATATAAAATTCGTAATAAATATTATAGACATATAGATAGTCCCGCCGACAACATGCCACGCTCGCGCTCCCCGTTTGGTGCGACAAAGCCTTTAGAGAATTAGAAATCCCTACATTTCTAATCCGTTACAAACATCATAATAATTTGAGAATTATAACTGTTACGTCTTAAACCCTGAACCAAGACAAAAAGTTACACAAACGAAGAAATACTTAAATCTCCAATTAATTTACTCATAACATGACACGGACAACCCTGCTCTTAGTTTTCAGGTTGAAACTAACGGGCGGATGCCCAGAATAACTTAAACAATGCGTCTGAAATCTTGTCTAACTGCTTGACATACCGACTGTTCAATTCCCGGCGCCGTCTGCGGGAAATATCTACCTTCGTATCTTCTCGTCTTGACGGCATCGCAAATACCTTTGAATACAAACATATTTTATATTTTAATACCTGATATTTGTGTATTTTTTGGTTTGGAAACTCAGATTTTGCTAATGGTTGGGTGGTAGGTATATCGATTGGTTTCATCATTTTTTTTTCTCTTCGACTGCTTTAGGTGGTCCTAGGGGACCGTTTCTACGTAACCGGGCAGTTATTAGCGAGACCTGAAGGGTCTCCAGCCAATGGGGGGGAAGTAAAATACTTAATCTAAGCTAACTACTTGTACTACACTAACATCATGACTACCTGCAACAACAGCACTAAGGGCGACCCATAGAGGGCCTCGGACCTCGGCGGGCGTTGCTGGCGGGGACTTAGGTGGGGGGGAGGAAGCTTGATGAGGGCTGAATTATCGGTGTGAGGTTTCATCATTGAGTTGTGTGTCATTTATATAGCAATCTGTACTTGGCGTTCACCGAAAGAAGTCCCTTCTGCGGTATGTTGGCACAACTGAATATTCATTGTTTCGGACGCTTTTTTAATGAAAAATCAATATGCCAACATAGCGCCAAAGGCTTCTTTCGGTGAATGCACTAACGGCCAAAACCTAAAACCTATCTACTTACTAGCGGTTTTCCCTACTTGTATAGAAATGACAATGCCAAATTGTAACGCAGCAATTGACAAAATAGGTGTTTCTAAATAGTTGCAATATGCCAAAAATAGGGCTACACGCTTAAAAAAATGAGCAACATAATGCGTGGATACAGAGTTTAAAAATACAAAAAAAAGAAACCAAAAAAATACCGTTAAAAATTCCAAACTAAGCGCCCCTCTCACTGACTGCATACTAGACTCATATAAGTTAAACTTCAATTGATTACATTGCAAATACAAGGTTGTTAGAAACTGGCAATAATAATATTATGTTTAATTTAGGAAGATGTTACCATCAATTATAATATTGAATGTGTAGCGATGTCAAAATATCCATAAAATAGTATTTAAGGTGTTTTTATTGTTTTCAACATGCATCTTCCATTTTTCATGTGACAATTTTCATAAAATACGTGATTAATTTATATTCATAAATCATATATTTCTATTTAGTTAATTTTAATAAACGCAAGATACTTAGCATTAAAAATAAATTTGTAAATACCGATTTGCTGAAAAAATTGAATAAAAAGAATGCTTTCAAGTATTCATAACACTTGAAAGGCATCAAGCACTGGGACGCGCCAGAAAAAGTATATTTTAAAATCTTAGAGCGTTATTTTATTTTATTTTTTTAAGAATTCGTTATTTACAAATCTATTATAATGTTATCTTGCGTTTATTAAAATTAACTTTATGACGACACGTTTGGTGCAGTGGCTAAGCGATTGGCTTCTGCGCTACGGGTCGTGGGTTCGATTCCCACACGGAACAAAAAATGTTATGGCCTACAGATGGTTGTTTCGGGTCTGGGCGTTTGTGTATGTGAGATTTGTGTTTGTAAACGCACCCGCGATACAAGAGAAATCTTAGTGTGGGGAAACGATTTCTTAAGAAAAAAGAAAAAACATCTAAATATAAATATTAATACCTACATGATTTATGAATATAATTAATCACGTATTATGCAACGAAATAGACAAAACTTCAAACAGCCATCTTGTGATATAAGTAAATAGCTAACATTAGCTGACTGAAGAAAGTATCCAACAATTAAACATAACGTTTTCTCAAATAAAAATATTTAAGAACATATTCCATCTGTAAACAAACACATTCTTAACAATTCCTTCTATCTAAAATACAGGAAGAAAAATGCCCGACCATAGAAATAATGTCTGTTCACATGAAGTACCTACTCTTATCATTTTCCTATGTACTCCGTC